>OY728140.1:1359975984-1369975984 GCA_963277665.1 Viscum album | reverse complement strand
CCATCCATTTCTTCTTTTAGTATGTCTTCTAACCCTTAGTTGAGTTCTTAGTTGGACACTCATTTGCATAATGACCATTTTCATTACACTTAAAACATCTTACCACTAGATTTTCATTTCCAACATGATTATCTCCCGTACAACTACGAGAAATATGACCGGACATACCACACTGAAAACAATTTTCAAACTTTGATAAACATTCTTGAGGATGCTATTTACCAAACTTCTCACAAGATGGATCTTTAGTTTTCATATATACGAACTTCTTTGATGAATTCATTCCCTTTTCCAGACAACTAGACTTCTGATTCTGTTATTTTTTAAAGAACACCAGATCATCAGTAAACTGCATTTCCTCCTTCTCCGCTCATTGAACAATTTTTTCATAGATTTTTAACTCACAAGAGGATAATTCAATTTAATATAGCGTCTTAAATCCTGAGTAAAATCAATTTATCTTACTATCAAGTTCTCTGATTAAATTTTTAGCTTACCTTTCCATTTGAGGGAACATTACTTCATAAGAAACCAATGAGTTATCATACTGCCTGAATTCCAGGAATTGTTTTTCCATCCTAAGTTGAACCAAATTTGGTAAAATATTTCTCAAGTAAAATAGATTTGAATTTTTTACAATCATGAGAATTGATCTCCTCACTATCCTAGAAAATTTTCACCATCGACCACCATTGAAGAGATTCACCTTCAAAACGTTAAACATCATGACTAACCATTTTAGTTTTTGAACACCCCATGGCATCAAAAACTCTATCCAACACTTTAATCCACCCTTTAGCGAGAAAAATGTCAATTGATCATTCAAATGATGGGGGATGTTTCCTCATGAAATGATCCACTATTGACACGTTCCTCTATTGTTGATCTAGCTGATCTAGTTCATGGGTACCACCACCATTTATAACCTAATTCAATTGTTCCATAATTGCAACAAATTGATCAGTTCTAATTCCAACCATCTCGGGTTGCTAATATGGAAGGTTGTCTTCCTCTTAATGTTTTCCCAATATTGATTCCATTTTTCCTCTACAGAAAACCATTCTGAAAAAAAATCATATGTGAAGAAACATGGTAATCTGTAAATGCTATATCACTTCAATCTTATCATAAATTTATTTATGGATATTAATTTAACAATACTCTAACTCCTAATGTTATCTAATCTGACATCAAATAATAATAATAAGGACCGAGCCTTAAAATTTTCATATTCCTAAATTAAGCTAGTAGTTCACATTGAAGATATTTTCAAGTTTAGAGTTTTATAGGATTAAATCATAACTTTTAATTACATCCAAAAAGGTACAATGTATACACTTGAACTTAGTTCCATTATTTTTCACTAAATAGGAATTCTTGAAAAAATAGAGACATGTCTAGTTCCTTGTTTTATACTGCGTGACTTTTCTCTGATCACATCCTTAATCCTATACCACATTATGTTCTATGGAAAACATTTCAAAAACTTAGGATGAGCATAAAAAGATCAGTAAGGGATACATATAGAAGAAAAACTATTAATTTTTAAAAACAACTAGTATACCATGAATAATTGATCATAAGTAATAATTTTCACCATTACGAAGTAGTAAATATTCTTCAGTGAATAAAAGACCATTGAATACCCATATGTAACCAATAGATTACCATAAAACTCATATAAAGAACACATAACATATAAAGGTAACATGGGACATAAACATACTTTAATTGAACAACCATGCAGTCAAATTTCAAACATATAACTAAATGGAAGAACCATACAGCCGTCATCCATACCCAGTACATTGGAGGTTAAAATGTAACCACCCATTCTAGTTTATCAGAGCACCACCCGTTATTTGGTTTATCAGTTAACCACCCATCAAATGTCCAATTACCATTACTAAATCATAACACATACAACAAATATAATATAATGAACACATTTCTATATTTCAATGACAATATATCATTTAAATAAATTGAAATAAAAACCCATTATCAAAAGAATTTTCAATACAAAAATACATAAAAAAGTATATGGTGTTTTTTTCCTTTTAAAAACATTACGACATGTTAATGAATCCAAAGATCAAAAAATACTCGTGGCGGCAGAAAGGATGTTGTCACCACTTACATAAAAAGAAACATTCCATTTTCTTTTTTAGTAAAATGATTCGTAGAAATAGATTCCCATTGAATTAAATTAAAAGTGTAAGGTTTTTATACAGTATATTAAATATTGTTTTCTATTAAATCAAAATATGCCTCACTGAAAGAAGATTGAGAAGAAGTCATTTAACTTGTGTCTGACGAGACCTGTTCATTCTTTAATATCCTGAATAATAAAATAAAGTTAACTTTAACATTCTTATGAAGATTTTTTTTAAGTTTATCAGTCCTTTTAAATAACTTATTACTATGTTATAAAATTATTTAATCATTTATGTTAATAATGTTCGTTTTGTCGATATTTGGTACTTGAGTCAAAAAATGATATCTTATGTTTTACAAGTTGTCCATGTGGTCAAAATTACATTTTATCCAGAATTATCTTCATGATTTAGATATAATATATATAATATATATCTATTATATATATGTATTTATAATAGTACATAACATTTGGAGATAAGAAATGCAATGCACCGTTCTTGGAGACGGTAAGTCGTATGTACACATGAACACTATATCCATATCTATTTTATATTTTAATGGAATTTGAACATAAGGATACATAGGTATATTAAAATTATAGTATAATATCATATATAATATCATAAAATCTAAAATTTATACATACCACATATGGAATTAATGAGTCATATCACATTGAGGGGGTGGTAGTCCGTACTTTCTCAAATGAGATTATCATATTTACCCACTTTGGAAACCGTAAATTTATACTATAAATGAAAAATAAATATGAATTGAAACAATATAAATATAATATATATCAAATATTGATAAACTCCAATTATAATGGCCACCATGAGAGGCGGTTTGAGATATTTGAACAATCGTAGTTTCGTGAGGCAGTAGTTCGTCGTCCACAAAAATAATATGTTCTTTGCCCATTATACGGAGGTGTGTGTGAGTATAGTTCGAATAATTCTCTTAAAAACAGCCTAGTATATTGAGGATAGTAGTTTTGTTATAAAATAATGTAATAAAAAGATTTTATGGGGTTGGAGATGTAATATAAAACAAAATTAATCAAAATAATTTAAGAGAACTATTACCTTTAATTCGGGTAACTCCCTTTGGATCGAACCAAATAGATTTCATGAAGTGTCAATTGCATAAGGTATGGATTCAAGGTGGAATAGATGCTTCATGAGAGATTATTTGGTTAGGGATTGTATAATCCAAGGTGCTTTTGAGGTGTAAGGAATGGGTTTGAGTGGAGGGCTTTTTATAAGGGGGAGGAGGGTCTCTTTAGGAAAGTATGAAAATATTAATTTATTATATCACGATTTTCGGTTTTTAAATGTCCAAAACTTATGAAATTTAAAACTAAGATGACTTATGGTTGAAATAGAATCATCCAATAATAATTGTACATGTATTGGTTATTATGTTTATCTTAATAATCTTATTTATTTAAATCATTTATTAATGAGGTAAACGCTGCATCATTATTGTGTCACACATAATTTTATTTATTTGAGGTCAAAAAATTATAAACAAATTCCACGATATAAGAAATTGTTTTAGAATTAAAATAAATATTTTTAGTCAAAAATATAACTTAAATAACCCCATGTAAAAAATAATTTACTAAAAGATATTTCTTTATGCCATTTTCTCCATTACCTAATGTTAATTAAAATAAAGTGTCATTATCACTCCTAAGTGGCTCCATGGGGTCTCAAAATCGACCCAAATATGCCCATTTTTGGATATCAATCAACCAATCGGTCTAGGACACATGTTAAGGTAATTTGTATTATTATTACAATATCCGTTAACCATTATTTACCAGATTTACCCTTTAACAATGGTAAATAAAATATTTACTAAAATAAATATTAATAATGTCTAAAAATAAAATTTAAATATTTACACAATCTGGTCCTCCCGATTCCAAATATAGAATCCATTTTTCCAAATTCTAATCACATAAGTGGAATAAATTAATTTCAAATTAATTCTCGCTGTCAAAACGAAAGGCGTGTTTTTAAGAAATATTAACATTGAAAAGATTACCACTTGTTTATGTTTAATTTTAGAGTGAAATTAATTTCAACGACCAAATTTGGATTAAATGGTAAAAATATATTCTAATTGAACATCAAAACCAATCAAAAGGATTATATAACCATATAAAAAATTATATTAAAATGTATTTTTGAATTAAAATATAGTATTTTCCATATTCATTAAAAAATTATCTTTATTCGAAAAGTTATAAATTATCATCCTAATACTATTTTAATGCCTCTATATATAGAATAATATGTATTTGACAATTATAACATATAATAGTGAAAAAACTATATTTAAAAAAGGGTTCACCATCAAAAGGTTGTAAATCGCCTTTTTAAAGAAAATTAGAGTATTTGTGCATAAAATTGGGTTAATTCAAATTTTATGCCTCTAATGTTTATTGGATGAATGTAAAAACATTTAAAAAACATGTATAATCATAATGTAGTTAGTTTTGTTCATTACCACTGTAACAACCCAAGATTTTTTGAAAAATATTCTTTTTAATTTCACTAATGTCTTGTGTTGTACGCAACACAAAAAGGAGATTGCACAACACACATCCTTGACTTGCCTTGCATTACACGCAATCACAACCTTCCTCGATAGCGTGTGTAGTACGTAATACTGAGTTTCACGAAACAACGATATGCTATTAAAATATTATTAAAACTAGACGTTATGAATAGTAATAACCACTTTTTAAATTTTAGAAATTTTAGCTCTCAAAATGGACTTCATTTTTGGATTCGGTGTATCGAATTTAGCCTAAGGTGAAATTTTGGTACTTTTCGGATAACTTTCATATTCTGATGAATAGTGAAAATTACTAAATTATAATTAAAAACAACTTTTTTAATCGAAATAATTAATAGTGATGAATCATTAATTTGAGTGGTTTTAAAGTATATTTAGAATATATTTTTACAATTTAATACAATGTTGGTCATTGGATGTAATTTCACATTTAAACCAGACATAAACAAGTGTCAATCTTTTGATAGATATTGTTTCTTAAAAACATGCTATTTGTTTTAACAGCGGGATTTAATTATAAAATTAATTAATGCAACTTCTATGTTATGAATTTGGTAAAATAGACTTCATTTTTTGAAATCGTAATATAAAATATAGCTTAGGATGAAATTTTGGTATTTTTCTGAAAACTTTCAATTTTTGATGAATAGTGAAACCACTAAGTGGTAGGTTAAAAACTGAATTTTGCATAAAAACTAATTTTACCGCTTTTGTGAATGGAATTTCGAAAATCCGAAAGACATGGTTAATATCAAGGACTAAAATGTGGTTCAATGAGATGAAAATAATTTTTGGTGAATAGTAACTTTTTACTTTTTTTTACCACGGTTAATAGTAAATAGGGTAACTAAGGGTAAATATGATATTACTATTACCCTAACACATGTCCTAATTATATTGGATAAGTGTAATTCTACCAAAAACAACCTTATGAATATAATATGACCATTTAGGTCCACTTGGATTAGATTATGACATTTAATATTATTTTATTTAATAAATTGTTAAAATAGTTAAAATCAAAGTTTAATAACTAAAACATTTTTAATATTGGGTTATACATAAGATAAATTCGACTATAAATATTCATTAGAAAGCTAAAACGATTTCCTACATAATAATATTTTATTTACAATTTTTAGACTTTAAATAAATTAATTTATTTATGACACAACGATGATGCAGTAATTACCATTTTAAGGAAATATTAACATAATTGATGTTATAAATGCTCAAATTAATGTAATTTGAGACTTTTTATGAATTCCACTAATTTTATAGGTTACTATGATATATTAGTGTTGATTTAATCAACTTGGTTAGAACATATAATTCTGTTATGATTTTCTCAAAAATCATATATCGAATAGTGTCAAAATTGACACAAAATAGTTTTTAAATCAAATATTATATTATTAATTGTTATTTTATTCCTAAAAATATAAGGTTCGGCCAAATGACTTAGATAAGGATATATATATTAATAATAAACAATTTGGGGTTCGTTTGGCATGTTATAGTAAGTGTATTAACCATATAGTGAAAGAAAACAAAAAGACACGGTAAAAGTTAAATTATTTAACTTAGAGTTAAATCTAATTGATAAGGTTAAAATAACACCCTAAACTTGTCTAAATCCTATTGGTTGATAGGATTTCGACCAATCCCCACTTTAGCTACGAAATAAGACCCTTTGGAACCATTATAAACCGATTTTGACTTTAATATAAAATAATATTTTGAGATATTCCTAAGGTGCCCCTCTCCTCCCTTATAAAAGGACACCTCCTCCCCCTCCTCCTCACACCAATTTGAGCACTCAAGCTCGTCCAACCCCTACCAAAATCTCTTCTCCACTTCCCTAGCAACATACTAGAGGTTCTGGTATTCCTCAAAGACCAATTGTAGTGCCCTAAGAGGAGGTCTCAAAGAGGCGCTTCAAAGAAGAGGTAATTACCGTTACCAATTCTTTCATCTTTATTTCTTCTTCCACTTCTTCTTCTTATGTTTTTTCATTATGAAGTAATAACATCAGTATCAATCATATACGGATATGTTATTATAAGTATTAAACAACCCTATTTCACCATCTATCCATCCTACGGAAAAATAAATCACCGCGCGTGCGTACGTACGGAATACCATCTCCACGCCGTGGTGTAATCTATTTTTCCACCATCACTTTACAAGGATGGGTATAATGGTGTAATGAGTAACTATTTATGATTATTATAAAGTAATATTGATACTGAAATAATATATATATACTCCAATACAGTTCCACGATCATAGGAACGATATCATCACTCGTGCGTACGTACGGAATACCGTCTCCACGATGTGATGCGACTCGTTCTACATGATCATCATTACATATTAATTATATAAATGAATTGAATGAATAAATATGATATATGTTACACTAATACAATTCTGGATATAAGGTATCTATAACCTTAAAAGAATAATAAGAATGTATTCGGCAAAACATGCATAAGAACAAAAGGCAATAAAGACCCGAGTAACAAGTAACAATGAAATATTACTAACAAGAAGCTAAGAATATGACCATATATGATATCATATCAATATGTATGATTCTGGAATAAGTCAATAACATTATTTAAACCATTATACAGGAGCTTCGGACACATACAAAGCAAATTGGACCTAAGGTAAGGGAATATATCACAATCTCATTTTATCCGAGATTGTTTATACTTTGGTATTTACTGGGGTGTATTTTATCATCCACATACATGTTTCCTCAATATGTAATATTATTTCCATCCACCTACAATTGTTTAAATCCTATTTTACCCTTCGGTGAGTTTTTAGTAAAATATATGAAAGGAATCTTTTTTCGTTTTCCGTACGATGTACTTTTTTTTGACTTTTTCGACAAAAGTACGAAGAATGTTTTTTTTAAAACTTATACGACACGAACATATTTTTATGGTTTTATAAAGCCTTATTTTCATGAAGCTTCCTCCAAAATATTTCATGACTATTTTCAATAAAATCTCTTTCTTTTAAAATTGCATGACGTTTTGTGAAAAGAAATTGATTTTGAAGAAGAAAGGATATTTTCCTCAAGAATTCATTTCAAGTGTTTTATCAAAATTATTTTCCATCTAAGATAACATAGGGTTCTGTTTTTATCCCTATTGTTACATTGATTTGATTATGTTGTGATGGAATTATTTTTATGAATTTATTTATCTTATATGAATTGTTTTTTGATGTCATGTTGTTTAAGAATCCCATTTTTATTACATGGTTTATGCAATGACGTATGGTTTATGATTATGTGGCACACATAAGAAAAGATTCTTTATGAGATGGGTGGGACCTATATCTCCCTCCAATGCATTGGGTAAAAATTTTATATCTCATGAGACAGACAGGGCTGGAACGGTAGGTTATACCGGTTCAGTGAAACAGGACTGAAACCAGGGTTACTCGATTCAGAAAGGGACTTTGTCCACTAAGATAGTCTTGGCAATGAGTCTTGACTAACAAGAAATGATTCTATATGATTATGTGTGAATGCCACAAAGTTTAATGTTTTAGGTTATGATAATTGTGATTATATTTCACTTCCATGATTTATCTCATGTTATGAAATTATGATCTCTTTTGGAGGTTAAGATTTCCAAAAGTTATGTGCTTGTGTATACGATGAGATTTATATTTCTTTTGTTTACCCTTACTGAGCATTTGAGCTCACCCTTTTATGTTTTCTTTTCCCCAGGATATAAAGAATGGTTTTAGGTAAAAAAAGGGAAGATCTTTATGGGAGATTTTGAAGATCTTTCACCACATTTAGAAGATTATATTCCGAGTTTCCAAAGACACTAAACTATTACGGTCCTTGTGTGTGTGTTTTTGTTATGTAGTAAGTATTCGGAAAATGTAATGTAATGTCCATGTACGTTAAGCTTCGGGTCACTACAACCACTAATACAACAACAAGGCTTTAAATACCATTTAATATAATAATATTTTGTTATTAGTGTGCATCATAAAATTTCAAAGAAACTCGTTGTTGCATATCAGGTATGCCACCGATAATAGAAAATCCTTTATGTTAAAATTAATATTTAATTTAAAAAAATTAATAAATATGAAAATTTCATATTTCTTTATTTACATGGGATGTTACAAAGGTATTATGAAATGGAGTATTTCCAAAGACGATGTATTTTTTTTAATCGAATGTTAAATTTTTTAAATAATTTTATATAAAATTAATCTCACCTTTGACAATTTAAATATAATAAAATATATAAAATCCATATATTGAGGTTTTTTATTTGACTTATTAGCTTTAATTTATCTAAATATTAATCTAATAGTAAACAATACCATCATTTGTGTGTATGATGAACTACCAACTCGTAAACCGATGAAAATTTTTTTAGTCACCATCACAATCAATTTATAATTATATATTTTTAAAATGTATAAATTAATTTAATGAAAAAATTAATATTTTTAAGGAAAATATATCATTGATTTTGTTACATATTCATGAATTGAAAAATGATAATGTCATTCATGTGTATATTTCTATTACTACTTCTGTTAAGTGATGGGATTAATTTTTCATTAACACGTCACATGGATTATTTATATATGAATAAATAAAGATATAATATGATATTATTTGTATAATAATAATTATGGAATGATAAAATGAAACATTCATTCATTAAATAATTTTCATTGAAAAAAATATACTTTACTCTTGCGTATGTACATTCTATATTATCCATGATTTTAATGTAATTCATTTTTCATATCCATCTTAAAAAGTATGTTATGAAAATATTATTAATGTATAAAAATATTAATTATTAATGAATTAATAATGTGAATATGATTTAATTATGAAATAATATACTGTTATTGTTATACAATTTTTTTTTTAATTTTACGATCGAACATCATAAAAACTAATCTTTGTGGATTTAATTGATATTGTAATAAAATGTGTCCATAAATTAAACAAAATAAATGACCATATGATAATTTATTAAACCTGGAAATAGTTCTTAATAAATTAATTGATTGATTAGTTTTTATTATATAGTATTTGATGAGAATAAGTCATATATTGGACTTTATGTATGTGAATATTAACCAAAAATACATTTTTATACGTTTATTTTCACAACTATTTTCTACCATGTAAATATTATTAAAATAAATTTTGATGTGTATTTATATGAAGATAAAAGATTTATGAAGGAAATTTTATATCACCTTTTACTATAATATAGTTTATTTTGATATTAATATTTTGATATTTTTTACTTTGATAATGTAGAACAATTTGAAAAGGAATGATATATTCTAACATACACTACATCAATGAATTTTCCACCTTAAATAGTAAATATGATATATTAAGATTCCATTACAATAATTGATGTTTTCTTAAAATAAAAAACATCAATTCAGTTATTAAAGTGTTTTTATTAAAAGCATGAAATGTAATTGATATTTCAATATCTAAAGAGTTTTTTATTAATCATGTAATGATTTTTTATGAGTTTGATATTAAGAATACAATATTTTCTGTGTTATGACAATGTTGTAGTGTTTTGAAATTTTTTATGATTATAGGTGAGCATGTAAAAGAATATTAATATGGGATTGTAGAGTAAAGATCATTATGATGGGTTATCCCAATATATGCAACCAATTCATTTGGTAATGTCACAGAGCTTACCAGTAATTAGTTCAACGTAAAATTATATTAAATTTTATCAGTAAGGTAATTTCATTTTTAGATGTGATATTAAAATGATTCCTCAATTTAGTAAAATTATTCATCATTGCATTATATTATTTCATACTAAAATATTATTATTTCTTAAGCAAGATAATGTTCATAAGTCTATAGGACAGTTTATTCTACATTTTAAGGGAGAAATATATAAAATTTTAAAATAGTTTTAAAGATTGTAAGAAACCATTCTGTGTTTTTTATTTTAAAAATTCTTATAAAATAATTTGTGAATATATTAATTTAGTAATTTTAATAATTTTCTAGATATTTTTATTTTCAACTCAATGTTTATTATGAAAATATAAATAATTAAATTATTTTAAATTGACTAAGGAGTTTTTTCTATCACTCTTTGTGAGATTTATTTAGTCATACAACATTTAAAAAAATCAGTGGGTATGAAAGATTTTAATTGAAAAGGATTAGGTCATGAAGAAATTATGATGATTCTTCCTGAAGGGATGTTTTTGGATCTTAATATTTTTTTATTTAGAAAAAAATATATAGAATGGGAAAGTATCAACATAGTGATATAATATTTTATTATATATGGGTGAAAATCTACTTTTTAAAAACCCCTAAACATAATTGGTATTTGAGAATGTATTAAATTATATTCTTTTCTAATGATTCAATTTATGGAAATTTTATGGTCGTGTAATTATATAGACAGGCACATGTGATATGCATGAAACATGGTCTCCAAGGATTAAAACACACACACTCATTATCATGATTTAAATAACATCCCACAAGATACATATGAAAAAACATGTTATAAAGACTCAAACAAGAACATAAGGTTTATATTGGATCCCACAAGAGGTCAAGCATCAAACAGATTCTCCCTCGATATAGATACATGTGACCTTGCATCAATCAAGGTCTCACTGCTATACATTCACATGTTTTAATGACATAAATTTTTTTCCCAAAGGCTACTCATGTACACAAATGTGATCAAGAATCATGAATTGCACCATTGGATACTCATTCACACACATTTGGTCAAGCGATGACATTCACTAGCCAATATCAAATAAGTGTAAGAGGGTTAATTTGAGCTATTTTCAAATAGTTTTTTTATACTAATTGTGGTTCCTTTAAATATTTGATAGATGATGATTATTAACTATTTATGCATTAAATTACATTCCTAGTACATTTATAAATTATGGTCTACTTGACCAATGATGATATCTGCAAATTACATGCCAATAAACCATGTACAATAACACATGGTAGATTACAATGGACCACTTACACCAATCAGAGTCAAATGAAAAGAAAGATAATCCTAATGTATTTTTTCAAGTTCATATAAATATATTTAACTACTAATAATATCACAATGGTTCTCAATTGAGATAATGAATTAAAAATAAATAATTATTACTAAAATATAATGAAAAAAAATATTTTAAGAAAACTCATATTAAATTTTAAATATATTATTTCTTAATGATTTATTAGTATCCCCACCTTGTGATAACCTTGAAAAAAACTATTAATGGTATTTGTTCTATAACATACCCATGGAAAACATCTGATAGATCTGGTGGCATAGAAGAACATACAAGTCACCTCACAGATGCTCAGTATGCTCCTCCTCTAACTTTTAGTAGATCAGTATGTCATCGATGAAGTCGACAACAAACTATTCTGCAAAATGGTCGAACAGTGAGTTCATAATCCCCATGAACATGGATGATGAATTATTAACTCATAAAGAAATGAATAGTAAGTCAAAGTGCCCATTTCTAAATATAAAGGTATTTTCTGATAAATCCCTTTACTTCAACATCAATTGGTGATATGTAATCCACCGATCGACTATATAGATCCAACTCACCCCTCTCAGCTAGTTGAAAAGATCATAAATCCTCTGAAGAAGGTAAAGATTTTTGAACATCACATGATTCTACCTATGATAATCTATGATCCACCTTAGGCCAATTAAGGCCTTCATAGAAAACAAAACAAGAGAACCCATGGAGACAGATTGGGTTAGATAAAACCATATTACATTAAATCATTAATCTAAATCCTAAACTCATACAACATAGAAGATACCATCTGATAAGGTTCCATAGAAATTAGAGATGTTCCATGTTTTATTTCTATCCCAAACTCAACATCATGTTAATGGCGTAGCATCACAACTACTATGAAAAAAATTCCATGAACTCTACTAATGAACCTGGGAACCTCTACCATCATAACAACCAATTATTCCACTAACATATCATCTAAAAAGTAAGGGGATTTTCATGCCAAATACCCACAATATAACTCCACTCAACAATTAAAACCATGTAATGGAAATCCAAATTCTGAAACATAACTCTCCACCAAAATTAATCGATAATATAATTTATGTAATGTAACCATTCAATGAAAAGGATGACATAATATGGCGATATTTGTAATATGAAATGATCCTGATGGGATTGATGAAGCCTCATCATCAATCTACAACCCCAGAACACAACAATCACGCTAGTCTGCCCACTGGATAGAATAGTCATCACCAATGGAACGAGAAGACGCACTACTTCTAGTCCGAGATAATCTGCTAAAGTTGGTGCAACAAAGGAGTGTGAAGCACCCGAATAAATAAGGTATAATATAATAGTAATATACAAACTTATCAAACATATGGAACTCTTTCTACCCATTAGAACTGATGAATTCACTATGTGCAATGGACCATGCATAACACATCTGCTTCTCTACTAATTACAACCACCACATATATTATTGGGTCACAATTCATGAACTTAAGGAACATTGTAAAATATGAATCTACATTCTCTATCTCCCCTCGATGGAGAAAAAACCTACATACCCATACTATTGAAATTAAATCACTATAAAATGTTAATGGGGATAACATTTATCACATCAAAATATACTAAATAATGCATTGGGAACTAGTGGGCACTGACTCTAGTTGTGGCCATGAACACCACAACCATAAAAAACAGGTGTTAATCTTCCAAGAAAAGAACAGAAACCACTGGCAATTGTCACGACCCCCACTCACCAATGATGCCCCCTTGAACTGGAAATGGTGAAAGGGAGATAATGACCCCCCGAGTCCCGCCTCCAGTCGGCCCCGGGGTGGCGACTAACACCAAGGGTATGAGTTTTTCACAAAAAAATCGGAGGCATTACCCTTTTTATTTTTAAAGATCGGGAAATAGGACAAGTCAACCACCAAAAAGGAAAAGAACCAGTGTATATAAATAAACCCAAACCAATCCCACATGCATGTCTAAACAATTTTATAACAAGGTAAAAGTACAAGAATCATTAATGTACAATACCAAAAAAAGGTACAAAAACAGGAACAACTCAATCGGTCTGACTAGTAGGGTCACGCACAGCCCTGGTAGTCCTCCTGGAAACCTGAAAGTAAACGTAGGGTGAGAATACAAGTATACTCTATAGGGAAGCCTAAAGCTCTCGTGCACAAGTGGGGAGACATCCTAATGTCCCATTAGAACAACAGAAGAAACCTAGTAAGGAATTCTATCCACCCAACCTCACCAGCCACACTCACCAAAACAAAATCACAACAGGTAGTAGTAGTATAAAAACAAGAGTATTGGGTACCCCACACCATTTACCTTTAGTTAGCTGCTCTACCTAATGACGAACGTCCTAATGCTGCTACACTCTCCCTGCCCACACACACCTGGGAATCACAACCACATATCCCGCCCGCACAAACCTGGGCCTCACAACCACGTATCCCACCCCGCACACACCTGGGTCTCACAACCATGTATCCCGCCCACACACACCTGAGCCTCATCTCGAAGATTCATAGGAAACAGTAGAACCTTCCCGAAGAGTCTTGGCCTAAAACCACCCCAATCGAAACCTACCCAAATTGTCTTAGGTGTAAGGTCGTCTCAAGCTATCACAGCCTCGGGGAGAAGGAGCAGGAAGGAGTTAGTAACTAAGGGGAAAACACACTTTCCCATAAAATGGGAGTGTTCGTCACTAAGTGCTCAACATGGGTGGGGTGCGATAAAACACCAAAGATATAGATATATATAAATATACCAACCACAAAGCCTAACCTATGGATTCTAAAAAGAGAAACTGAGCACGTGCCTCAACACTGCTACTATGAAGTACGCATACAACAAACAAACCCAAACCCCTTTAGGTTTTCACATTTCAGTAGAAATATTTATTTAGTTCCTTAACTATTGTGAAACTATCCACAACTAACCACACAAAACGTTCATAAAACATATCCCAGCCATCCACAAATCAAGTTAGGAAAAACATAAACCGCACAAAAAAGTCCCTCATATCAACCAACCAACCCCATTGATTATTATTTCCGTTTCATTACCACGCCCCACCATTAATTAACACTTCCACTTTTATTTAATAATCACAACCCATAACCCATTCACATTAAAACCCAACCCTGCAACCCTGCTGCCAACCACCATAACCCCAACCGCACCGAAAAATGTACATCAATATCCCTTTAATACCATTTATTGCAGCCCCGCTTCCCATCACCATCATAAGATTCACAACAACACACAACGAAGTCAACCGTAGCCCTACTGTTCACCTGATCCAAAACAACCCACAAAACACCCCCGACACATGCCTCGTAACCAAGCCAGCACCCACATGTTCATTATCCCATTTTTTTAAACCGGGGTGATCACACAAGGGATCCAGATTTTAAACAGCCAACTTTACGTGATTAAACAATTTCCACATTCCACAAGGTTTCCACCCATAAGTAAATACAGAAGGAGAGGGAAACATTTAATTGCATAAGCAAAGACCCCCAATGACTGTGATTTTCCATAGGCAGAAGCTCATTCAATTCACAACATAATATCACAGGTTATAAAGTAACATCAATCACAACTTCCCATCCCCGTTATATAAGCCAGTTATTATCTTTATTATACCGATTCAAAAGTGTTTCACATAAACAAGAGAACACCCACCCTGCATGATGCACAATGTAGAGAGATGAAGGTATGATGCCTACCTCAAGAGGTTCTTGATCGCAACGCTCCCCCATATCAACCTTAGAAGACGTTTGTCGGCGTCTGTCACTTCTGTCGGGTCCGAAAAAAACATTCTCGGGTGGAAGTTGGAAAGGAACGGCCGAAGGAAAGACAACGGATCCAAGCTCGGAAGCTCCGCCTCATCGTTACGATCCCGTGGCCGCTTATGGATCGTAAATCGGAGCTCGGACAAAGAAGTTATGGAAGAAAGAGCCTTCGAGTCTCTTGAGAGAGCACTGCTCAGAGGAGAGGGAGGAGAGGTGTGAGTTGAAAGGAGAAGGGGACCCCTCCTTTTATAGGTGTGAAAAGAAAAAGTACACAGCGTGTACTTTATGGTACACAGCGTGTACTCGGTTCTTTCACACGGTCTCCACACGGCTTCCAACACGGATCTGCAGCTGTTGACTGGTCAACACACGGTTTGAGGGAAATTAATACGTGGGGAAGGACTACATGGAATGTAGTTTAGTCAGACGACGTGTACTCATTTATTGCACACTCCAAGGACACGGCTCCAACACGGTACATGGCCGTTGACTGGTAATGCGTACGCGGGGAAGGACTACACGACGTGTAGAACTAGACACATGGCGTGCACCCATTATTCCACACAGTAAGGACATGGTCTGCAACACGGGGTATACCAGGGAAGGGGGTACACGACGTGTACTCAAACTACACGGTGTGTAGATTCAAAATTCTGGAAAGTGTGGAAAAAGTCCATTTTACCCTCCATAACACTTCTTGACCTTCTTTTTGACAAAGGAATGGGCCGGAGAGGTCCGGGCCATTACATCAGATACCTCTTAAAACATTCTTGTCCCCGATAAATCAAAAACCATCCTAGAGGAAACCCAAAAAGATACCTCTTAGGGTTCTCGTTGTAATAGGAACCCAACCAACAACCATAATCATATGTGTTAGGAATTCCTTCTCCTATGTCGAGATATTATCCACATTAGGCGGCACTGACTCGCCTGCACGGGTTTAATCGCATCCTCATTAATGCATCTCGATTAAGAATTGGGTCATCCCATTTTCATACATTAGTATTTCTCAACTCATACTAAACCCAACACCACACAACAAACACACTACCCGAGCACATGGGTTTGGAAAATTCCTTCACCTATATCGAGATATTATCCGCTTTAGGCGGCACTTACTCGCCTGCACGGGTTCAATCGCCTCCACATTAATGCGTCTCGATTAAGGGTCATGTTTTTCGCTTTCCCACACATCCGGACATGTTACACATTACCAGAGAACAATGAAACAAAAGGTCTCACAACCGACAAGCCAAGCATTCCATATAACAAGGTTACATAGTACAACATCAACACAATCTCAGAAGAACAAGGGAAAAACACAAGTCAAAACAACTTCGGGTACTGAGCGTGCATATGGGTCTCCCACTCCCAAGTGCTCTCCTCAAGGATTCCATGCCTCCACAACACATGAACCAAGGGAATGGTTCATCCACGGAGAACCATCTCTCTACGGTCTTCGATTCTGACTGGTCGTTCCTCGAAGGTCGCGTCGTCCCCCATATCTAGCTCTCCCCAGTCGATAATGTGGGAGTCGTCGTGTAAGTACAAATGAAGCTAGGAGACATGGAAGACATCATGAACCTTCTCCAACTGAGGTGGCATGGCTAGCTGATAATCCACCTCACCAACTCGCCTCAACACCTCAAAAGATCTGATGAACCTAGGTGAGAGCTTGCTCCCCTTCCCAATCCTCCGCTGCCCCCGTCGATGGGAAACCTTCAAGAACACATGATTCCCCACCTCGATCTCCAAGGGCCTCCTCCCACGATTAGCATATGACTTATGTCGGTCCTGAGCTGCTTTCATCCTCTCATGTACAAGCTGGACTTTCTCTGTGGTTCTCTGCACTACCTATGGCCCAAGAGCACCTGTCTCACCAAACTCTACCCAGCAAATGGGTTAATGACACGGCCTTCCATACAAAGCCTCAAACGGTGCCATGCCAATAGTATATTAGAAGTTGTTGTTGTAGGAAAACTCTACTAAAGGCAAGTGTCGTACACATGATCCTCCGAAATCCAGAACGCATGCTTGCAGCATGTCCTCCAATTTCTGGATAGTCCGCTCCGTCTGCCCATCGGTCTGGGGGTGGAAAGCAGTGCTATGGCGTAGCTGGGCGCCAAAAGCATTTTGTAGCCCCCTCTAGACTTGTGAGGTAAACCGAGTATCCCGATCAGAGAAGATAGCCCTCAAAACTCCATGAGAACGCACCACCTCGTCTACATACCTCTGTGCTAAGGTACTCACCGGGCCCGACACCTTGATTCCTAAGAAGTGGGATGATTTCGTTAGTCGATCCACCACCACCCAGATTACATCATAACCACCCTGAGCTCTGGGTAGTCCTGTGATGAAGTCCATTGAGATTTCATCCCACTTCCACTTGGGGACATATAAAGGATGAAAAAAACCACTGGGAACATGGTGTTTAGCATTCACTTGCTGACACACTAGGCATTGAGCCACAAACTCCGCCACTGCCCGTTTCACCCCGGGCCACCAAAACTGAACCCTCAAGGCTCGGTAAATTTGTGAAACTCCTGGATGTACCGACATGGATGAGCTATGGAACTCAAAGTGAACTCCCTCATGCATCGCCTCCGGAACAAAAAACATTCCATGGAAAAGCATCTGATGTCGGCTGTCCTCTGACAACCCTTCTGGAGCGTTCGCCTGATCGACACGATCCCACATCACTTCCGCCTCGGAGTCCCCCCACTGAGATTCTTCCACCTGATGCAACAAGGAGGACTACACCATCATATGAAACAAACAGCCTCTAACACCTTCTACCCTAGAATCCAAGTGTAAGGTAGACAACTCTCCCATCACCTTCCAAGCATCAGCGGATTCCCGAACTACTTTATGATGCGACTTCCTGATCAGGGCATCAGCCACAACGTTGCCCTTACCTTCAGTGTAAGAGATCTCAAAGTCATAGTCTTGGAAAAACTCGATCCATCTCCGCTGCCCTAAGTTAAGGTCATGACGGGGGAAGATATAATGCAGGCTCTTGTGATCTTAGAAGACCACACAGCAGTCCCCAAATAGGTAATGTTGCCAAAAATTCAGTGTGAACACTGCTGCTACAAGTTCCAGGTCATTGGTGGAATAGTTACGCTCGTGAGGGCACAACTGCCTAGATCCAAAACAAATCACTCCCTTCTTCTACATCATGACACACCCTAGACCAAGGCCAGAAGCATCACAAAACACCTCATACAACAACCCTTCCTCTAGAAACCTAAGTATGGGAGAACTAACCAACTTATCCTTCAGGTAGTCAAAAGCTTTCTGGCACTTCTCGCTCCATAGGAAGACCTGGTTCTTCCTCGTCAAAGCTTTCAATGAAGCATCAACTCGAGATAAGTCCGAAACAAACCTCTGATAGTAACCTGGTAACCCCAGGAAACTACGAACTTCTACCACGCTCTTGGGTGCTGCCCAAGAAATAACTGCCTCCACCTTTGACAGGTCCACTGACACTCCATGCTAAGACACCACATGCCCAAGGAAGTGTACTTCTTGTGTCAAGAACTTGCACTTCGACAGTTTACCATAATGCTGGTGGTGTAGAAGTACATGCAAGACTTCCCTGAGATTCTCAATGTGATCCTCTTCTGATCTTGAGTAGATCAGGATGTCATCGATAAACACAATGACGAACCAGTCCAGAAACTATCTGAAGACAATGTTCCTAAGTCCCATGAACACAGCTGGTGCATTCGTAACTCCAAACGGCATCACTAAAAACTCGAAGTTCCCATGCCTTCACCTAAAAGCTGTCTTCGATATGTCACTATCCTTCACCCTCAGCTGATGATATCCCGATCGTATATAAATCTTAGAAAACCAACCTTCTCCCCATAGCAATTTGAAGAGATCATCTATCCTTGGAAGGGGGTAAAGGTTCTTGAAACTTACCTGGTTCAACCTTTGGTAGTCTATGCATAGCCTAAGACCACCATCTTCCTTCTTCACAATCAAAACCGGAGCACCCCATGGCGACACGCTGGGTCGAAAAAACCTCTCTCCATCAGATTGTCTCCCTGAATCCGCAACTCCCGCAACTCCAAAGGTGCCATCCGATAAGGGGCCATCGAAATCGGATGGGCACCAGGCTGTAAGTCTATACAGAACTCAACGTCACGTCTGGGGGGTAGAGTCACAACCTCCTCAGGAAAAACATCGAGGAACTCCCCAACAACCTCTGGGACATCCATCATCTCTGTATCAGTTGAAACCACTGATAACCCGCCCAACAACAAAAGGAGAGGCTCCACACGCCAGCTTCCCAACTGAAAGCTCCTCTCGCCGACAGAAGATACGCGCTGCCCATCCACGTCGTAGAACATGAATCTTCTCTAGAAGCAATCAATAATTACACTAACAGAAAACAACCAGTCGATTACTAGGATTACATCGTAAGGCTGCATCTGTAACAGAAGAAGGTCCCCACTAGATCGATGTGGTCCCAACGCCAGCCCACATCCCCGACAAACACAAGATACGCTGCTCTGGCCCCCAACTAGTGTACTCAGTACCAGTGGTACAGAAAGTCTCTCTACGTCTAGTCCCAAAGCATGGGATAGACTAGGTGCAACAAAGTAGTGAGAGGCTCCCGAATCTAACAAAGAAGAAACAAGAGTGCTGAACAAACAAATCGTACCTCGTACCACCTCTGGTCCTGCTGGAGCTGTCAACTTTGATGCGTGCAACTGTCCACACCTAGCTCTTCTGCCTCTCTGATGTCGTCCACCACCCCGACCAAGCCCTAGTCGAGGTCCCTGAGGAGCACCCTGAGGTCGGCTCAATCCCGTAATGTCTGCCCTCGAAAGAGCATGGTCTTGCTGCTGCTGGAAGGGCCTCGCCGGAAACTGGTGCTGCTGAGGTGGGCGCTGAACCTGCCCACCTCCACCGTACTGAGCTCAGGACAGGCACTAACTCTGAATGTGCCCGAAACCACCTCATGAAAAACACCTTGGTCCTGTTCTCGTGAAAAATGGATGAGCACCCGAAGATCTGAACTGTAACTGCTGGGGCCTGCTCCCCACTGGCCTGAACCTGGAAGGTCCCATCGCAGGAGACCTTCTGCTGATTGTATTTTCTTTTAACGAACCTGGCCGGATCCCCTCTCATGGTGCACCTCCCAGAGAGTGCATCCTCTCTACAAGCTCTGCCTTCTTCTATACTACCATGTACGTCAATAGGGTGATGGTGTGACATCATACTGGAGCGAAGAATGGAGCGCCTCCTCCAAACATCTCGCCCGATACTCCTCATCCGGAAATAGATCCCGAGCAAAGCGCAGGAGATCTTTGAACATGATCCCGAGCCCTCGTACCTTCATACTCCCCTACTGAAGGGAGAGTATCTCCTACCGCTTCTCCACCATGATCGTGGAAGAAAGAAATTCTTCTTGGAATTCCTTCTCAAATTCATCCCATGGAACCTCTGCCTCTATCCACTCTCTGAGGTAGAGCGTCCACCACTATCGCGCCGCACCTCTCAAAAGACTGACTTCTAGGGTAACCCAGTACTCCCTCAGAGCACAGATCATGGTAAAAGTGATCCATAGCTCCTCAATCCATCCCTCTGTCTCCATATCCAAAGTACTACCCTCGTACTTCTTGAGGGTCTGCCGCTAGAAAGAACAGAGATTCTCCTGCCACTGGCTATCTTCCTCCTCTCGGTCAATCCTCAACTGATCGACCACCTGAATCTGCTGGGCCTCGGCCGTCTGATCCACCCGGGAATGACATCCAGGTGCCATAGCTGTATAGTAAACAAGGATCGCCTAATCCCAAGTAGTAAGGAAAAACTCAAGGTTTCATTTTAACATTCTATTTTAATTTTTTTCCAGAACACCCAAATCAAGTAAAACACAATCATGATGATGCATGTACCGTCCCTCGAGTCTCTACCCTGCAATCAATGTAGTCTCACTTGGTCGTTCGGTAGGCTCAGAGTCCTGGCATCGGATCACGGGGGGCCCTAAAATCATGGGTCGTAGTTGGTCATCCCTGGCCTGTGTCACTCACTAAGATTGACTAACATTGTTGCCCTATCATCCCATGCAATCCTCGTTGTGCCTAACTCAATACTCCATCCTATCTCTCAACCTGCCTCTGATACCATTCTGTCACGACCCCCTCCCACCAAAGATGCCCCTCCTGAGCTGGCAGTGGTGAAAGGGAGATAATGACCCCCGAGTCCTGCCTCCAGTAGGCCCCGGGGTGGCGACTAACACCAAGGGTATGAGTTTTTCACAAACAAAATGGAAGGCAATACCCTTTTTATTTTTAAAGATTGGGAAAGTAGACAAGTCAACCACCAAAAAGGAAAAGAACCAGTGTATATAAATAAACCCAAACCAATCCCACATGCATGATTAAACAATTTTATAACAAGGTACAAGTACAAGAAAGCTCAAAGTACAATACCAAAAGAAATCAAAGGTACAACAACAGAAGAAACTCCAACTGTCCGAATAGTAGGGTCCTGCACGGCCCTAGTTGACCTCATGGAAACCTGAAAGTAAACGTAGGGTGACCATACAAGTATACTCAGTAGGGAAACCTAATGCTCTCGTGCACAAGTCGAGAGACATCCTAATGTCCCGTGAGAACAACATAAGAAACCTAGAAAGGAATTATATCCACCCAACCTCACCAGCCACACTCACCAAAACACAATCACAACCGGTAGTAGTAGTATAAGAACAAGAGTATTGGGTACCCCACACCATTTCCCTTTACATAGCTACTCTTATTAACGACGAGCATCCTGACGCTACCACACTCTCCACGCCCGCACACAACTGGGCCTCACAACCACACATCCCACCTTTACACACCAGGGCCTCACAACCACGTATCCCTCCCGCACACACGTGGGCCTCACAACCACGCATCCCGCCCGCACACACCTAGGCCTCATCGCGATGATTCTAGGGAAATAGTAGAACCTCCCCGAAGAGTCTTGGGATAAAACCACCCCAATCGAAACCTACCCAAAGAGTCTTAGGTGTAAGGTCGCCTCAAGCCATCACAACCTAGGTGAGAAGGACCAGGAAGGAGCTTGTAACTATGTGGAAAACACCCTCTCCCATAAAATGGGAGTGTTCGGCACTAAGGGATCAACATGGGTGGGGTGCGATAAAACACAAAAGATACATATATATATATACTAACCACACAGCCCAACCTATGGATTCTAAAAAGAGAAACTGAGCACGTGCCTCGGCACAGCTACTATGAAGCATGCATACAACAACAAAAACCAACCCCTTTAAGTTTTCACATTTCAGGAGAAATAGTTATGTAGTTCCTCAACAATTGGGCAACTATCCACAACTAACCACACAAAATGTTCGTAAAAAATATCCCTGCCATCCAAAAAACAAGTTTGGAAAAACATAAGCCACACAACAAAGTCCCTCTTATCAACCAACCATCCCCATTGATTATTATTTCTGTTTCATTACCACGCCCCAACATTCATTAAATCTTCCACTTTTATTTAATAATCACAACCCATAACTCGTTCACATTGAAACCCAACCCTGCAACCCCGCTCCCAACCTCCATAACCACAACCGCACCAAAACACGTACATCAATATCCCATTAGTACCATTTATTGCAGCCCCGCTGCCCATCACCATCATAAAATTCACACCAACCCACAACCAAGTCAACTGCAGCCCTACTGTTCACCCAATCCACAACAACCCACAAAAAACCCCCAACACATGCCTCGTAACCAAGCCAACACCCACATGTTCATTATCCCATTTTGTTTAACCGGGGTGATCACATAAGGGTTCCAGATTTTAAACAGCCAACTTTACAAGATTAACCAATTTCCGTATTCCACAAGGATTCCACCCATAAGAAATTCCAGATGGAAAGTGAAACATTTAATTTCGTAAGAAAATGCCCCCAACGACAGTGATTTTTCGTAGGCAATATCTCATTCAATTCACAATATAATATCATAGGGTATAAATTAACAGCAATCACAACATCCCATCACCGTTATATAAGCAAGTTATTATCTTTATTAAACATGTTCAAAAGTGTTTCACGTAAACAAGAGAACACCCACCCTGCATGATGCTCAAAGTAGAGAGATGAAGGTAAGATCCCTACCTCAATAGGTTCATGATCACAATGCTCTCCCGGATCAACCTTAGAAGACATCTGTTGGCGTCTCTCACTTCTGTCGGGTCCTGGAAAAACCTCCTTGGGAGGATGTCGGAAAGGAAAGGCCGAAGGAAAGACAATGGATCCATGATCAGAAGCTCTGCCTCGTCGTTACGATCCTGTGGCTTCTGAAGAATCGTAAATCTTATCTCGGACAAAGAAGTTATGGATGAAAGAGCTTTCGAGTCTCTCGAGAGAGCTCTGCTCATAGGAGAGGGCATGAGAGGTGTGAGTTAAAAGGAGGAGGGGACCCCTCCTTTTATAGGCGTGAAAAGAAAAAGTACACAATGTGTACTTTATGGTAAAAAACATGTACTTGGTTCTTTCACATGGTCTCCACATGGCTTCCAACACGGCTCTACGACCGTTGACTGGCAACACACGGTTTGAGGGTAACACATACGTGGGGAAGGACAACACGGCATGTAGTTTAGAAACACGGCGTGTACTCATTAATTGCGCACGACAAGGAAACAACTCCATCACGGTACACGGCTGTTGACTAGTAACGCATATGCGGGGAAGGACTACACGGCGTGTAGAACTGGACACACAATGTGCACCCATTATTCCACATAGCAAGGACACGGTCTGCAACACAAGGTATACCTAGGAAGGGGGTACATGACATTTACTCAAACTACACGGCGTGTAGTTTCAAAATTCTGGAAAGTGTGGAAAAGGTCCATTTTACCCTCCATAACACTTCTTGACCTTCTTTTTGACAAAGGAATGGGCTGGAGAGGTCCGGGCCCTTACAGAAATGGAAGGAGAGAAATGAAAATATTGTGGTTGTCTGCCTATTGGTCGAAACATAAAATGGTATTTGTTACTATGACATAACACAAACATCTATACCCTTGAATGACCCCTTCTAACTCCCCTCTCATGGTGTACCTCCTCGTGAGTGAATCTTCTCGATCAAAATTTCAAAATTAGGAACCTACATATACAATAGAAACGTAAAAGGAGTAACATCAGATTGCATATAACGATATATTTCCACCTAAAGATATCTCAAATGAGACTCATCATCTAGAAAAATAACTTGGTAAAAATGAATAATGTCCATGAACTTAATTCCATGCTCCTTCACAACATGCTTCCCTACTGATGATATATAAGCTCATACCACTTCAATACCTTTACGGTCGACGAATATAACTCTACATGAAACACAATATAGATGTCAAACCACTAAACATCTTACTCCTTCAACACTCCTAGTAAGTGTTTCCAATAATGATGTGTCTCTCATAACATCTGACTATCCTATAATGGGACTCGGTACTCTATTGGGTCCCAGATCAAATTGAAAGCAATATCGAGTTCCTGCATCGATCTCTTTGTCTCATCATCTGAAACACTACACTAATATATCCATAAATCCTACCATTGGGAAGAGAAAAACATGATATATCAATGATCACCCTCATTAGTAAGATCAGCCATATGGTGATCAATCAAATCTCCCTTCTGAACCTCCAATGCCTGAGCCATAGGGAGACGATGACCAGGAGCTATAGTTTATAGTAAAACAGGGATTTCTTAATCCCATACTGTATGGGATTTTCATTATGATATGTTTTAATAAAATTTATTCCATTTTATACATTTTATTCAATTTAAAATTTTCGAAAACAATCCAATTGAAACAACCACACATGTCTTTATGAGGCATGTAACATTCCTATGTATCTACCCAAAAAGCATGTCCATATCACTTATCCATTAAATAAGCATAGGGCCTATGCACTGGATCATGTGGGGAAATAAAATCATGTCTCCTAGATAATCTCCCTAGTTATGTTTTTGCACCATGTTCAACTGTCACTGTTCGAATACCAACCCCTGAAATCCTCACTATTCCTAACTACATACTCCATAATATCTCTCTACTATATTTTAGGATACCACTTTTTCATGACCTCTCCCTCCAACGATACCTCATCTTGGCTAGTAATGAATAAAATGATATAATGACACTCCAATTACTAAATCCAGTAGGGCCAGGTTTGGTGACTATAACTACAGCGGTACAAAACTCACAATTTTTGAGGCATTATCCATTGTAAGGAAACTAGATTGGGAGATAAGATGAATCTTCCCCCAAAACACCAAATATATATATATATATATAAGGAAACAAAAAATAGTCCCAAAATGCATGTATATGTAATAATGATATGAAAAAAATAATTTACAATGTAAATACCCAAAATTAAAGATAAAGTATTGAAACAAAAATTGTCCCAAGGCATGAGATAGTAAGACCTAGCACGGTCAATGTAATCCATCTTTAAACCAAATACCATTTTTAATAATGTAGGGTGACCATACAAGAATACACATAAGGAAAAGAAATTTCCCTCATGAACATGTGAAAGAATAGTACTAATTCCCCTGTGAGAAAACCGCAGAACCAAATAGCACCTATCTATGTATACTAACCATCCCAACCACACCAAGTAATGATAACCATGTTACAAAACTCATGTAATATAATATAAAGAAAAACAAATCAATGATATGGTAACCTATACCAAATTACCTCTAGTATTCCACTCTCACCCAAAATCATACATATTGGATATGATATCCCTTCTTTATACCAAATCACAACCCACCCGCACACAAATATTCTAGAAAACACATTCCAACAACACACAACTGGGACTCACAACACATCCTGCCCACACACACCTAGGCCTCACAACACATCCCCCACACACAGATATGCCTCTCAACAAAACAGAACATACAACATCTCATCCTATTTAATCTCGAAGACACGTGATAAAGAATATCACAACTCATCCTGATGACTCCTAGGGCATCACATCATTACTCATCTAGAAGAAACCAGAGAAACCAAAATCACCATATAATGCACTAAAAAACATTCTAACATCAAATAAAGTTCAATACCTACATATATAGGATGATATATAGGAAAAGGTCAGGTACCAATCCGTCTTAACTCCTCACAAGATGTTTGGAAAACACCCCATGCAAGACTCTGCGGGGGTTCGACAAATTATGCTAAACATGGGTGGTGTGCATGTCGAAATTATAAAAATGTACAATATATATATATATATATATATAAAATCCCAAACTATGGGTTTACAACCAACTCACGTCACTGTTACTTTTTCTTCTACCTATAAATTCATTTATTGGTACCTACTGTATAAATTTCAGAAGGAAAAGATCTACGACAAGTGGCTTCACATTTCCTTTTTACTTAAAACACATTAATTTCATTATTTATCTCCAACCACCTTTAATCTCTTAACTTATCACAATAATCAAGTATCCAATATCATTTCATTAACTAACCAACCCAATCCGTTTAAACATTGCTAAAAAATCATTTATTTATTCCATCACTACTCGGGAATTTAGCACCACCAAACCACATTTCAGAACTAAAAAAAACACACTATTAGCTTTACACCCAAGAATCATGGCCATAAAACCACCACATCCACATACCCCATGCACTTCCAAAAAATCCACCTCATCACCTCCCCAACTACTAGGCCAGAAAAACTATCAACCTCAAATTCCCCAATCACACATCGGCATCCCATAAGAATGAACACACATGACAACACATAAATATCATTTCACAAATTTCGAATGGTGTCTATGAAATTACACATTATTTTAGGGGAATTATCACACAAATCAAAATCAAGGGGAAAAAACTCATAGGAAAATATAAGTAGTTTATAAATTTCTATTTTAGAAGGAAATCAAAACAATCAAAACTGATGATGAAATAAAATAACATATTCCCTAGGAAAACAATGCCCCCAAAAACCATTATTTTCAGCGGGGCATCAAGCTCGTACAATTCACAATATCAAAGAAATATTTAATTTATAAAAAAAAATGAATGTCAAACCACATTCTACCAATACAATTAAATTAAACAATCAATATATCATATTAAGATGGAAAAAACATAAACCATATATAAACCAAATGAAACCCCTAGTTTATGATACATAGTAAGGATATATAAGGGAATCTCTACCCCAAAGATGCATTCTGAATTGTTGGGCACCAAAGGGCATTAAAAAAACTACCCATAAACCACAACCGCACAATTATGAACCATATATCAACATATAACATAGTAATGATGGTGCAAAATGAAACTCATACATACATAAAGCCAAAGATACACCATTGTAGTAGATCCTTAAGATAAAAATTGACGAAAACAGAGGATAATAAAAAGAGATATCACCACATATTGATAACAGATTTCCAACAAACATCCACTAAAATAAATGGATTAAAGGGGGATGAATATGGCTTGAAGAAAAACATAGGGTTCTAAGTGTTCACCCAAAATGATAGGAAGAATAAAACAAGTTTGAATGAATAAAAGTTTATCCAAAACGAATTTTAAAATATTCATGGGATTAAGTTATTACACAATATGTAATATCTTTTCCTATCATGTAATTATTGAGGATCTATTTCTACCAAAAAACTCATATCCTCATCATAATATTATATACTATTAATCCCTAAAATTTTACATGTCTTTAATCACTATTTTACAGACTCTAACACATTTTTATATAATCAAAACCTTCAGATAATACCTAAAACTGACAGTAATGTCATATAATCTCTCTATATCCAACCATATGCAACCCAACATCTCCATAGTCCCTCCAGGCCTCCTCTAAATACCACCGAAAACAAAAACCTGAAATGTAATGGACTGGTAAGGTATGTACCATTACATTATATATGGATGTTTTTAAAAAAGAAACCTAATAAACATTTAGATTAACATTAAATCACTATAACTCCCTAACTATAGATACAATGAACCTAACACCTATATGAGATTCAGTCCCTATTTTATCTTATTTTCAATTCCTATCTCTATTTCATTATTGTTTTGTTTTAAAATGTTCTATATGATTCATTATTGTTCTAGAAAAAATATATAGGGCAATAACTCAAAGCTTCCACTAAAATGTAATTTTAGGTTTTATCATTCCTTCACTTTAGTTTTTATATCCTTATATTTATTGTTTATTGAGATGAATTGAGGGGCTATGAAATCAATGTGCTGTGAGAGCATCTAAATACATATATAACTTTTTCAGTTTTCATTTCATTTTTAAATTTTTATAAAAATTGAAATTAAATTTATATTCTAATAAGTTTTTAAAAATTAATTTATTTAGATGTTGTTCATTTTTTTTGTAAAATGGATTTTAAATTAATTTTTATCTGAGAATCGTTCCATGGAATTGAATTTTCAAAAATTATTTATGAATTTGACAATCTTATTAAATCAATGACCATGAAACACATACTAAAAGTATGTTTTGTAGTCCTATTAGGTTTTTTAAATACCATTGACATATTATTCATAATACCCATACTTTCTTGGGATAAATATAGATTATTTCTGACAAATGGAATTTTTTATTTTCTCTTCTAATGATTTTGATTTAAAGGAATTTTTTAGACATTATTGTGGGAGCTTTTTGGCTAGAAAAATTTTATATTTAGATAAAAAATTAAATCTATACATTATTATCCCTCACATTAAATAAACATTCGTGTAGTTTCATGAAGTTTAATTTTCTTACTTATCCACACTCCTGAAAATTTTGAAATGATATTTCAGGATTGAGTGTAGAGGAAAGGAATTTTGTGTGTATTATTTGTGATTTGATTAATTTTTTGTGGAGGGAGGTGTGTGTAATAATTTTTGGAAATGGATAAAAGAAAATTTTGTATTGATTTAATATTTCATTGTTCATTATTGATTTCATCCTATTACCCTTCATTGAAAAATTTCTAAAACTGAAATAAAACAATTTAAAAAAATAAAAATATGGAGATGAGAATGAATTTCCCATTATATATTATTTTATAAATCATGTGCCCCTCTAAAATCAAAGTCATGAATTTTAATTCATTCACGAAATTAAATTATTATCTCAAACTCCATGAAAAAATATTAAAAATGTAAAATCATTATTTTGTGACATTTTGAAGATTTAAAAAAATGTAAAACATGTAAAAAAGGTGGAGAACATAGATAATATAATTACTATTAATAACTTATTT
The DNA here is from genome assembly GCA_963277665.1 of Viscum album. Classification (NCBI taxonomy): domain Eukaryota; kingdom Viridiplantae; phylum Streptophyta; class Magnoliopsida; order Santalales; family Viscaceae; genus Viscum; species Viscum album. The sequence continues at coordinate 1,369,946,008 of OY728140.1, read as the reverse complement.
TCATAGGTACAATTTCATAAAAATGGGGTTGTGTTGTTTTTCACATTTTCAAGTGTAATATAGGGAGGTTCATCTTGATTTTTATAATTATTTTAGATGCATTGTACTTGAGAGACCATACTCCTCTTTTTGAGATAAATTATTTGAATCATTTTTTCCATCAATCGTAAGACACATAATTAAAATAGAAAATAACATCAAGATTGAAATATTATCATGTCTTTTGTTGTGGTGAAATTTTAATTGTCAAAAGACAATGATTATTCTTGCATTCTCCAAGAATGAGCATAACTGCATATTTATTTTTTCTTTAGTGAATAATGACATGATATTCAATGTGAGGTACAATGTGATTGGGCCGTTGATGGATTTTTTAGGATGGTAATATTTAAATTCAAGTTATTAAAATTACATGTAATTTTTTATATAAGATACATGCTATATTTCTTTTTGGGGAAAGAGAACTGTAGTTTTCTCATTTTTTATTGTTGTGTGGATTTCAAAATGAATATATTATGGTTTCCCAATAGTGAAATTGTCACATGTGGTGGAGTTATGAATATAATATTTTCATACATTTTTTCTTGTAATTAAATGTTTATTATACCATCATAGTTTTATTTTATGGTTAAATTTCCCATTTTTCTATTTTAGTATTATTTTTAGTATGATTGGAAAAATACAATTACTTTGAAACTTAATTATTTAAATTTTTTAATATATTTTGGCCATAATATTTTGAACACTAATATAAATTGATGAATTTATTATTTTACGAACACTTAATTTATGTGATTCGTTTCATCCTTATGGATCCAAGTATAAATCCATCATTTTGAGGCCCAAAATTAGCTCATAATATTTTTCGTGAAAACTATGAAATAATATGGACACATTAAATGATGGCCACATATCACACGAACAAAAAACAAAAAAGGGATTAAATTTGACATGGTTATATATAAGATATTAATAAATAACTTTCATAAAGATTACCACATTGTATTTTAATTTTATTCTTTGGAATACGATGAGTCACTTGTACAAAATTTCTTCTTATGAGGAAGTTTACATAAGTTCTTCATCTAGTTTCCAATCAATATCAAAATTTGTTAGTTTATGAACAAGATGATGGGTATCATATTTAATGTATACATAATTTCCAAATTTGGATATTAATCTATCAAAAATTATAACACATCCATAAGATAGAATTGGAGAAACAATTTCTCGCCACTTTTACCTTTAGCTATTCACCTTCCCTCCCACATCATAGGATATCCATTTTCCTGGGGAAAGGTTGATTTTTTATTACTGTCATTTTTCATCATATTGTTATTATATATTATTTTAGTATTAATCTTCACATATTTATTATTACATTATTATTTTTATGATTTTCTCCCACCATGTTCCCTTATGAACTCTAATAAAAATGAAGAACAAAAATCATGGTTTGTTTGTTGGAGGAAATAGTGGAATGATTGATTCTTTTTGAATAATATATTTAATTATAATTTTATGTAGTTTTGAATATGGGAATATCATTATGGTGAGTGGATTCTTATTTTTCCCTATCGTCAACATTTTGCTTCTAATTTATCATTTTTATTCCCTTTTTATTTCTTTCATGAATATATTTGAGCATGGAATTAGTGGTGTTTATCAGTGAAGTTTTATTGAAGATACAATGGGAAAAAAGATTTATCTATTTTAAGAGGTCTCAGTATAGGGTTATAGAATTTCATATTTTAGGGTGTTGTGTAATAGGTCTTGATAACTACATTTCTTTGAAATATGGTATTAATTTTGAAAAATGATATTAATCACCTAATCCACCAAATATTTATTATTTATGTAAAATTAATATATAAGGTTTATAAATTTGAAAATAAAAAATATATATTGTATGAATACTAATAGTTATTGACCGTAGAGTGTTCCACAATGATAAATTCATAGGCTAATAAGAATACAATTAACTATTATTTTTTAAAAAACTGTTATCAACAGGGGTTTATTATTTTAGTGTATTTAGAGAGTACTTATATAGTTAAATCTTATTACTATGATTGTAATAATTTATTCCTTAGTTAATGATTCAATTCCATAAAATAAACATCTAATTTTATAAAATAATTCTCATTACCTATATAATGAAAACATAAGGAATGGGTGTACTCAAACTATCAGTAATTTTGGAATAATGATATAGTCAAAGAAAATTTCATATAAAAAAATAAACAGAATTATTATGGAAATATGTTGACATCATGATTGTTAACAATAAAATATTAGCGGGATTCAATGATTGTTTTATATATTCTAAAATCTACAAAATATCTACATGAAAACACAATAACCATAACAAGGATTAAAAATATAAAACATAAACCCCTAAAAATGATAGTATATTATAAATATGAATGTCATCATTTCTCTATTTGGGAAATATTATCATATAGAAAAATTAATATTATTAGTCACAAAGATGCATCAATTCCTACTAGACCATTTTATTACACCCGTCTATAAATCACCTTCATGAGTAACATACGTGAAGAAAGACATGAAAAAAACTAGATTTCTCACATGTATACATTTATCATAATATTTAATCCTTTATCTAATAAATTCTATTCTGAAATATGATCCCTAACTTCATTAATAATAAATTTTAGTGATACTTAATAATAAATCATTTATCACATAAAAAAGATCCCACAAAAAAGAAATTTGTTTCAATAACAATTGAAACTATAGTATTAATATATTAATAAAAACATATGGGAATAAAAGTGGGTTCCATAAATAATTTTTTTTGAAAAATTATTCAATTTTTATTGATTAAAACAACAATAGAAATTTAGTTTTAAATAATTACCACTATGTATAACAACATTAATAAAATTTATTGACATTGAAAACTTGACCACCAATAAAATGGAACCATAGATGATTAATAGATAGTGTAAACTGAAAAATTAACCATATTGGAGAATGATATTATTAAATATATATAGTAAAGAAACTAAACCACCAAATGATTTTTTAATACATTTTTTAGTCTATAGTGCTATAATCATTTTCAAGAGCCTCCTTTCAAAAAGACAACATTGTTTTCCAGAAAATTATTTCAATAAAAACACTTCACTGATGATTATTTTAATTAAATACTTTTTCCAGTATATATAAGATAAGCCATTATTTAATGATGTATGTAAATTAATTTAGTGACTATTGTGGAATTAAATTCATGATCAAGTCATGTAACTCAATGGTTGGTGTTTGAGTTAACTTATTCTTTATCGTTACTCATTATCTCCACTAAAATTAATTACAAAATTTACTACCTAAATAATCATGATTATAATATTATTAATTAATATTATACATAAATATATATTAATAATTATTCTATATATGTACAATAGTAAATTATTATCCATTTTCAATTTTGTTTGCGAGGAATCCTGATCGTTACAAACTAGTTTTTAAATTTTTAATGTTGTCATTCATTTTTCTCCAAATTTATTATTTACAGGATAATAATAGTATCTATAATTGATTATATATATTTATTTATAGTGTTAAAATATCATTCACTTTGTTACTTTGTTTTGATATTTAAATATCACAATTTCAATGAACACATTTCAGTGATTTTTAAATTTCTAGTGTTCCATTCATAAATATTTTTTATAATAATAACATTACCATTAAAAAAGAAAAAAATAATGTTATTTATATCATATATTACAAAAAATTATTTGCTATAATTTATACATGATAAAATTTTATATTATTACTCATTTAGGTGGTTTAATTGAAATAATATGAAGATACAAAAATTAAATTGACAACAACGATTATTTGGGTAATATTGTTAAATAAATTTATTAAAAAAGAATATTATTAATATAATTTAATGTATTTAATTATATTTTATAATTGGTTTGTCAATATATAAATATAAAATTAAAAATAAAATTTTTCCAAGATGTGGTTGTGAAAATGTACACATATCTGATATTATTATTTCATCGAAATGAGGAGGAATAAAGCTAGATAGTAATTTTTATTTTGATAAATTTAAATAAATTATATATAATTTATTATTTAATAATTTATTTCATTATAAAGTACTTGAGTTATTCTGTTGATAATGGAAGACACAAATTCATGGAGGTTGTAGTCCAAAAATTGCATGATCAATGTTCTTTAGTTATTGTAATTTAATGGTAGTGAATGAATAAGGGGTATTAAATTAATATATTGATATTTTCATATATTATATATAATTATTTAATTATATTTAAGGATATTATAAACCATTACGATATGATGAAGGAAACAAATTGATTAAATAGGGGTGAATTCATACATTGGTTGATTGAGTTTTCCATTTAAATCGTCGTGGAAGTGAAAAACGTAAGAAAAATTAAGGTGAAAAGAGGCCTTAGAACTTGTGAAATTATTTTAAGAGGATTAAAATGGAAATATTTTAGTAATATATTACAATGTAGTAGTATATATTGGCAATATGCATGTTATCATTTTTATAAGGGAATAGGAGGGAAACTTTAGGAGCCCCTTACTTTTCCAGTATTATACTGTAACAATTAAGGTAAAAGGAAAAAAGGGAAAATGAAGAGGGAATAATACCCACCTCCACCATCCATTTTTAATTTGTTTAAGACTTTTCTTAGGACTTTTAAAATGGTAAAAAAAAATTCAAAAAATTACATTTACATTGGTATTTAGTTTTTGTAAATTGAAACGTATTATAAAAATATATTAGTAGTGATCTTTTAAACTTTTTTTAACATTATGATTTAAAATTTTAAAACAATTTTATAATACATTATTTCTACATATATAAAGAAATGAATATTAAAACAAATTACTATTAATTGTAAAATATTTATTAGTAAAATTGTTATATGAATTATAAAAAGATATATGGTCTATAGTTCAAAACATTATCATTTTTCATAATATAAATTATTTTATAAAAAATAAAAAATGTATGAATATTTTAAATAATCTAGAACTAAATTTTTCCATTAAAATATATAATTTATCAGAGAACCCCATTGACAGATTAGAGTTAAAATATTACTCATGTTGTATAATGTCATTCGTAATATTTATAGATTTAAGATAATATTATTAAAATATATTCATTTATTCCCTAAATTAATTTTATATAAATTTAAAAACATGAACTATTATTAATAAAAAAGAAAAAAATCCCAGTTTTAGAACAACTATAATTTTAACAATTCATCTATATATAAATTATTTAAAATGTCCCAAAAAATAAATTTTACGATATTTTTAATTTATGGAAGTCAAAAAATATGATAAGTCAAGGAAAATATACATTTATATTCGATAAAAAATGTTTTTAAAAAAATACATAAATAAGAAAAAAAGTATGTAAAATAAATATATATTACATTATTGTATCTTTTTAAATATTATTCATTGGATTATATCATCTATTGATACCCAATAATTTAAAAGAGATATTAAATCATTCAAAATTGGTTATTTTATATTATTATAATGTCATAAATTATATTTTAATTTTTATGAAACGTATGGAATGACACAAAATATCATATTTAACTATGAATGTTTTTTAAATATAATAATAGTATGTTACTTTATAAATCATAAAAATGAATTTAATATAGGAAATATTATTACACAGATGAAAAAAACTGTGGGTACTTATTTCTCATTACATCATATGGATCCCACAAATCTTCATAAAAAATTATTATTCCTCCATATTACTGAAAATATTCAAGGGATCATGTTATAATACAAATTACAATTCCACTATAAGTTCTCTTATGTTTTTTCATCATATAAGAGGTCATCTTCCATTTTAATGGATTCAATGTTTAGTACATGTAATAGTTCTTGTATATACATGTTCAAAACAGTTGCATGGTACAAAAAAATACATAACGAAGAGATCTAAAGTGAGTTATATGATATATGTTACCACAAAAATATGGTAATGGATATGAGATTGAACGATGTACCTTAGGTTCAGCCTCACCTTATTCATGAATTTTATAACCCACTTCACTAATGAGATTGGAAGTAACACCTTGACACCAACTTCAAACAGTAGATCCCATTAATGTGTATCAACATTACTAATTTATTAACTTTATTCATATTTAATATTTCATTTAATGATTTAACCCTTATCTAGTATTTCTTCACCAAAATTTGAGAATACTATAATCCTCCATCTAATATCATCATTGCATGCTTGAGTTCTTTATCTCTTCCCATACTAAGACTAAAATTGATCCACACTAATTTTATAACCGAAAAAAAATTATAAGAGAACTCTACCATGGGTTTTTTTATATCAAAACATCATTAAAATTAAATAAATCTATATCTCAATAAATAATATACTATTTAGATAGTCCTCTTAGACTAAACATATATCAGAGGGTGATATACAGTTCTTCATTGAAACATAATCTATAATTAATTTTTATATACTTCTCTAGAACAAAAAGAGAATCCTCTGATCCTAATGAGATATTTTAGTTAGCATTACTCTATGAAACCTTATTTTTTTCTATAATGTATATCATGGAATATATGTCAATAGAGAAATCATCATTCATGTAATAAAATTACATGACATTGTGATGTGGGGGAATAAATAAAATTATAAACCTTTGGCATGTTAGGAAGTCCAATACATTTGTTGATAGTAATTTTTATACCATTCTCTTACTAGTGTGGGAAATATTTTTCAATTTACCCAAACACAACTCTTTTCAAGCCTTAACATACTAGAACACCTAACATCAGGATGTTTTTTCAATGATCTCAAACTTTCTATAATCCCATTGAATGTGTATCTTTTTATCTGTATATACATTTACACTTCCAGATGAATGGTGAAGGATGATTTAATATCATATTTCGAAACATCCATCTTCTAATCAGAATTTTATGAAACACTTTTCTAATTACCAATATTTATTACTCTATCATTTTGAATTCAAAACTAAGAAATAATCAATTTAATTTTGATATATTTTCCATTATCAATCAATGATTCATTGATCATACTGTAAATAGATCAGATATAATTAATTGGGAAAATATAAAATTTCCCATATTTATTTTTTTCCTTCATGATTCATACATTTAAAATATAAGAGTATTGGGTATTTTTTAATCCTCAACAGGGATAAAGTAACATAATAATTCCTTCTCAGAGCCTCATGCACTATATTTTCCGTCCATGGGTGATAATGTGTTGACAATTCAAAACATTTTATCATTTCCATACATCTTCTTTAGTTAATATTCAAATCCATTGGGCTCAATATACATTTTAATATTCATTGATATTTATTTATATCAGAGTTCATTATATATAGACAATTCCAACAAATCATTAATGAAAATATTACTACAACAAGTACTAAATTATTAGTCGGGTAATTTTACTCATGATTCATTTTTTTCATCACCCATCTATTAATTTTCGGTATAAAATATTTTTACTTGTTTTAATTTGTTTGGATTATATTAAGAGTTAATAACCGAACTTCCAAAATCATCCCAAAATAATCTATAGTGGAGAAACTAATTTTTCACAGCTCACTCTCCCATAAACATAAACAAAAAATTAATATTTGAACCACTATAATTTTTTATAAAAAATTAGACATATACTCATCTAGGTAATGATTTAATGATAATATAAATCATTATATGCTAAAATAATGGCTTGTACAATATATGAAAACAAAAATCATAATAATTGAGTTTTTGATAAGTTCATTTTGTTCTATATCATGTTTAAAAGTGTATTTTTTATTTTTGGTACTATATGATTACCCTATTCATTCAGGTTATTGGTTCCTATCATCCTCATTATGGAATTAATTATGATATTTCCATTGATAACATCCTTATTCACCATATATATGACATTGAAATGTTATCGGGTCCACTTTACAAACTCTATTTCCATTCAAAGTCAAAAAATAATATCTTTAATTGTCCTAAAAAAAATTGTTTCCCTTTTCCCTTGACTAACACACATAAAATGAATTCAAGTTATTTTATGAAATATTCCATGATTTCACTTCCCACATAATTATATGAAGAAAAATTAATCTTCTCTCCTTCATCATCTTCATCCCCTGAACATCAATGATTCATCATTTTTATCTGATTTGACTTTTTAGAAGCATAATATTGATCATGTTGTTAAGAATTATTCTTGTTATTTGGTTGGGTATAATAAAAAGGTTTCTCACATTGGTCTTTATCTCATTATTTTTATTTTTACAATAATAACTACATTTTCTATCACACCAATTATTGAAAAAATTCAACTTATACTATATTTTCCATTAATACTAAATGGGTACAAATAATAATACAAAATCTCAATTGAAAACAATCAAATATTTATGGAATAATAAAAAATAAGTGTTCCCTATCTTATTAATTTTAAGTCTCTAATATAGGTTATTAAATTTATACATACTATTATTATTATTAAATATTGGATAATAGCATTCAAAAATCATTGTTATTGATTCCTAAATTAAATGTTAATCACCCTATGATATACCTCCGGAGTTTCTGACCTAGTGTGCAGTCTTAGGTCCACTCATCATCGAAAAATTGGAAGATCGATTCAATCATGAATCGTAATTTAAATGTGATTACACTTATAATAATATATGATAAAATGGAACCACATTTAAATATTTAGAATGAGATTTAATTTCAATGAAAACCACACACGCAATATATTGTTAAATTTTATGGATATCACAATACACATAGAATAATCGATATTATTAACACTATTAATTTCAAACACTAATTCACAAAACTAATTTCTTAAATATCTAAAAATTACATAACCATTCTCATGTTACTAACTATAGATACCTAAGATAAAGATGTGTTTTTTACTTCTAATACATGATATAATCGTTACATTTCATAAATATCAATAATAATTTTCAATGTATTGATGTGTTAAGTTCCATTTGAGACTAGCTAAATAATATTATTATTTTAAAATTCTGGTAAAAATTTGTAATTATGTAGAGCACATGATACTGTAATCTTTGATGTAGCAGCCAATAGGCACTCACATATCTAGTAATAAAAACCTAGTCAATAAATTTATGTATTTATACTGTTATAATTCTAAAAATTCTATAACTCAAAAAAATACCACATACAAATGAAATATATGGTCACTTAAATATTAAAGGTCCTTTTAGGTTTATAGATTTATATAACTATAAAAATTTCTTAAATAACAATACCCACGAGTTTATGTGAACTCTGTTTTACCACATGTACCTAGATCTCACTACATCACAATAATTAATCAATATATACAATATAATTATCATAACTTGAAATCATTTTAGAAAAAAATCATTAAACACCATTAATTTTTACTTTGAGAAAAGGAAACATCATAAGGGTGAGCTCAAACAATTATAATGTGTAAACACAATTTTTTAAAAAAAGTATTCCCCCAGTGAGAGTAAGATGAATATAAGAGTATGATGACCTAATCCTTGTTCATGATAATAACATAGGATATTTCATACCCATCAATATCTATATCACTGATAATGAATATTTTAGATACAACTTCTAAAAACGAAGTAGTTATTGGAAATAATAATAATGTTCCATCTGATTTCAATCTTGATCAAGGGAAATAAAAAATAAACATATAAACAATAGAAAATAATGTTTTTCTCTCATTGAAATTTATCTTCATAACCCCTATCAGAAATAACCGGATCCATATTAAATCTATAGGAGAATCCATAGTGGAAAAATCACTTCTTATTACCTAAAAATACAAAGAACATTAACTAATGCATTGTAAAACTATAACAGGGCTCACAGTTTGTATAAACTATATCAAGCCTGCCAATTCATCATAATATATAATGTGTCTCTATCTATAATTATTTATATCAGGCTACCCCATCATATTGGTTTTATTAGTATATCAATTTTAATCTGTGGATTACTGGGATATCATATCGACTATAGATTGTATCTAGAAAGATAATAGAACTAAATACATAATATAAATTTATTTATAATTTTTATACATTAAATAATTACTATAAATGACTACAAAATATTAATGTAAAAATTATTTTATTAATAGAAATATCAAAAAAATGTTTTAAAATTTTAAAATAAATATCAAATTAATTAATTAATTTGTGAAAAGTATTTTCTAGGTGACTATGACATGTTAAGAGTGTATGAAATATTTTTTTTCCAAATTTATCATCTTTTAGGATTTTTTAAAGACAACATATTTAATATTGTGAAAACTAACACTATTGATATTTTAAAAAAAAATCGTACTCCTAAATTATTTTAAAATCCTAAAAATATTTAAAAATGAAAATGTTATAATTATGAGACCGAAAATATCATTAAAAACCCATTAATGGTCAAATAACACCATATATGTAAATGTTTATAACCATTAAATATTTAAATATTATTACCATGATTAAAATTAAATAGAATAATTAAGTGTCTATTAAAAATATGTGGTTTAAATTGACAAGATAACTTGTCCAGAATTTATATTATAATGATATTACTACCCTATATCATCTCATATTCTAAATTGGAACATTTTGGAGTTTTTTGGGTTGGTTTTGATTTTATTTTAAATTATTATATAAGGAGATTCCAAAAGTGACCCTCACCTCAATTATGAATGGAATCCTCCTCCCTCACATATTCACATCATTTTAGGCCTTCAAGCTCGACCATACCCTTCCATTTTTCCTTATCATCTTCTCTATTTTCATTCAAGAGGTTGTCGTCATCAGTGAATACAAAATATAGTTCTCTAAGAAGAGATCTAGAGGATGCACGTCCAAGAAGAGGTAATTTCTTCTACCTATTCTTTCACTCTACATTCATCTTATAATTTCTTTTCATTATTTGTTTCATTAAAATTTATAAAATATGTATCAATAATATACATATATGTTATTTGAAATATAAATAACCATATTTCACTTTATATCCATCCCATAAAAAATTAAATAACTGCGCATGTATGCGTATGACTTACCGTATCCACAGTGCAATGTGATTCGTTTAAAATAATATTCATTAAAGTGTGATTATATATATAGATTTAATGAATAAATTTAATATATATTATACTAATACTAGGAATTAAATGAAATAACTATTACCTAATATTATGAATAAATAATTATCTGAAAAAACATGCATAAGAATATAAAGTTGTTAATACCCAAATAACGAGCCACAATGAAATGTTATTAACAAAATGTGAAAATATAATCATAAATTTTACCATAAAAATGGTTATTATTATGTAATAATCAGTAAATATATTTAAATCATTATACATGATGTTCATATATATAAAAAGCATATTATACCTAAAGTAGTGGATAACTTTTTAAATATAATTTTTATCCGATATTTTTAATTCATAAGTATTTACTGAGGTATATCTATCATCCATGTCCATGTTTACTAAATATGTAATTCAAAATATAATTTATATCCATCTATAATTTATTAAACCATTAGAGAATTTTTTCTAATTGGTATGAATGGATTCTATTTTGGTTCTCTGTACAATGTAATTTTTGACTTTTCCATTAAAAGTACAAGAAGAATATTTCTTTTCATATATAGTACAAATGGATTTTTATGGTTTCCTGAAACCTTATTCCATGAATCTTTCACTATATGATTTCATGATTATTTTAAAATACATTATTTTCTTTTAATATTGTGTTTCATTCTCAGAAAAGAAATTATTTTTGAAAAAGAAACGATATTCTTCTCAGGAATTATGTTCACGTGTTTTATCAAAAAAATTACCATCTATGATGAAATTGGGTTATGTATCTATCCCTATTATTAATTTTATATTATTTTATTTATTACTGAATTAATTTTATGAAATCCATTTATTTTAAATGGATTATGATGGAATGTTGTTTAATTAACGCATTTTATTTCATGGGTTATGTTATGATAAATAATTTATGTTTTTTGTGAACAAATAATAATGGTTTTTTTATGAGATGGATGTGATCCATATCTCCTTCCAGTTCTTTGGGTAATGAATTATATCTAATGATATTGAAATTAATGGAATGGTATGTAAATTTGGTCCAATAATATAGGGAAGGAATGAGGAGTGAACTAAGTTCACTAATGGTCTTTGTCAACTATGATGGTCTCAACAATGAGCCTTATCTAATATAAAATTATTTTCTATACTTACATGTCAATGACATGAAATTTCATGTCAAATTGTATGACTATTGGGATTAAATTTCACTTTTATGTTTTATCCCACGACATGATAATATGATATTTTATATGATGGATAATATTTTCAAAAGATATGTTCTTATTATTATGATATGAGTGTTATATCCCTTTTTCACACTTACAAAGAATTTGATCTCACCCTTTAATATGTTTATTTTTTCATGGAAATGAATAAGGGTATTATGTAAGATATATTAAAAGGTGTATAATCATGATGAAATAGGTAGGAGATAATGTGGATGTTTTATAAACCAGTTGTTTATGATTCATAGTTTTTAATGACACAAAACTTATACGTTACTATTGTGGTATTTGTTATATTATGTAAAAAATATATTTCAATGTTGAAGTAAAATATATATGTAAATTATGGGTAATTATATAGAATTAACATTATTATATCTGAATTCTGTTATTGAATTAGAAGAAAGAGAATCTACCCCATTTGTCAACACCCAGAAAATGTTTTTTTCACTAGAACATTGAGTAAAGTGAAATGTTGAATTAACATAACATGGTTATCTTTCCAAATGAATGTAAATTATATCTCTATATAAAAATATGGATGTTCCCCATTTTTGGAATTTGTAAGTGCGACATCCAGGTGTTTTCATATAAGTGAAGGTGCATCACATATAGTGTTCAATTAAGTATCTACATACATTATTAAAATAATTAATTATTGGTAAACAAAGGACCTACATTTTCATAAACAGTTTTCTTGATCATTTATAGAGATGTAAGAAAAAGAATATCAAGAATTCGATCCATTCTAATGGCAATGAGCCATTGAAATTGAGTTGAGGAGTTTCCCTTGGGAAAGATATGAGTTGACCCTAGACATTGTAAAGTAAGTGATCTTGGGCACAAATTTGATTGATCCAAAACCATTATTTGGAATTGATCCACAGTAAATTGGGCACGATTGAAAATTTTCATTTTATAATAGTTGTATATATCATAGTGATGGTGAACCTAGTAATAATTTATGTATTATTAAACTAATATTCATAGTTTACATTCAATACATCATCATCAGATAAAGTGGGAATATAAATGATCAAAATAAACAATATAATTTAATAAATAAGTACCCATTTAATATAGAGTCATGTTCCATGGGGTATGTATAATTTTAAAAAATAATACACATACCCTGATGCACCACCCCCCATATAAGGTGTCTAGGCCTCATTTTGGACCTAACAATTTTCCTAAGATGATAGAATAATTTTGTTGATTTTTCCTCGAAAAGGTTTAATCTAGAAATGTAATTGAACTAATAATTTTATATTATCATGTTGTTCCATGTAAATATGAAGAAAAATATATAATAATAATAAGTCAGGTGGTATTCCATTGTGTAGAAGTGTCCATGGGAAATGTGTGACTCGATTTATGGAATAAAATAATGTTATGAATAAGGGTTTATATGGATCAAATGGTTAAAATATATACTCACTAAATTAATGATACAATTATTATTAATTAACATGATATTCCAAATTATGCTGAAACTATTAATGACCAAGAATCCCTATGAAGGAAAAAATGGAAGTTGTCTAGGAAAAAATTGAATAAGATTAGAAATTGGATGATAAAATTAAATAAAAAATATATATATATATTCATGTGAATAAAATTTATGTAAACAACTATTAAATGATTAAATTAAAGTCTTATTGAATTGGATACTAATCAAATATGGTACAATGATTTCCATGATTACGAACAGTAAAATATTTCTACAAAAATAAAAAATTTATAGGTTGATGACATGGTTAAGAAAATGAACTCAGAAGAAATTCAGAATCAAGAATCCATAAATGATAATATTTTTTTAATCCAATATAAACTACATTGGAGAATATAAATATAAAATGGAAAATTCATGATGTAATTATTATACTGCTAAGAAATATTTGAAAAAAATGGGGCAAGTTTACATGGTTGATAAGATTTCATGTGAATTAGAAGATGAGATGAATATAAACAGATACTTTAATTCCCATATTGAATAAAGGTACAAGAAGATTCAACTATTTGGAGATGGGTTATAATAACAATATAATTAATTGGATAAATCTAATGCCAAAGGGAATCCCAAATTGAATCATTTTTTTCATTTATTGTTTTTCTATCCTTCGGATAAATGTTGGGAAATAAAAAACTTATTTTTGAGGAAAAACAAGAAATGGTTATTTAATCCCAATGGCTAAACTGTATGGGAAAAAATGAAATCAGATATAAGGAACCAGCTCCCATGAATGAGAGAAAAATAGCCCTAAAGTGTTTAAAAATGATGGAAAATGTTTCAATTTTTAGAAATAGATGTAAAATGTGTTTTAAGTGATGTAATAAAAACAAGTGATATTTCAATAGGATTCATGGTCCCACATCATGTTTTTTTTAATTGATATGGAATATATTTTAATATTGGAAGATAATTTGTTTTTATAAAATTTGTAATAAGAATATTTATATTGATAAATAATAAAGAGAATCCTCCATGAATAATGTTTCTATAAAATTATATCATTTTAGAAGACTAGGGAACACATTGACTATGATTCAAGAAGCTTGAGAGATGAATGTAAAAAAGAGTAAGAACTCTGGATGTATCAACATCACATCTGAGAAATGAATAGATGAGGTATTTTTTTAGGGGGATATGTTTTATATGTTCTAATCATGAGAATTTAGAAGTATATTGTAGTTGGAGGATAATGGGATCATCTAATCTAGTTGTGAGTAAAAATAATATACATTTAGTGAAGAACCTACCACTAGTTAAAATAGTGTGGTGACTTGAATAGTTTGTAACATAAAAATTAATATTTAATTTAATTAAAAAAATTAACTTTTGATGAAACTAGGTAAGAAGTTAAGTTAGACGAAATAAACTTTTAATGGAGGAAAAAATAGAAAAATATCCATTGATGGATTATTGCTCAGAGAAAGAATCCTAAAAAATGAACGTCTTTTGATGCATCAAAGAAGTAGATTTATACTTGTGGTTTTAAAACCTACATTTTTAATATCAGTAAGTATACATAAACTATATATCGTAAGAAGAATCATCATTCTAGAAAATAATTTCTATTCATATGTCTCAAATACTTGGAGAATGGTGGGAAAATCAAATAACCACAAAAACATTATATTTATTTTCAAGAAATTATCAATGGGGTTGTCCATCAGGATCGACCAAAATATTCTTCTTAAGGTACCGAATGTTACCCCTATCCTTATGACTTTAAATTCAGATAACTGAATATCTTGTGTTTTGGAAATTAAGGTAGATACAATCCAAGGAGAAGTATCATCAAAAGATGTAAAGTGGTGATGTCTAGTGCTTCATAATTTCAAAACATTCCAAATGGAAATCAGAGAAGATGAATATATATAGGAGGGTTCCATTAAAGTGTTTAATGGTCTATGTATTATTGCAATGAATGGATGTAATAGAGTTAAATGGATTGTGATGGTGTTTTTATCTTTATCACATGCTTCTAATAGCGAGTTCCACACTCCATAAGATTAGTAGTTTTGTTAATGGATCATTGTGAATTTCCTTGTGTGAATAAATAATGTATGAGATGAATATTATTTTTTTGACTAAATAGTTTCCATAAATATAGGAATAGTTTTACATCACAGTGGGATCATTCTATCTCTTATCTGATGTGTGATCTCAATTGTATATAAATGATGAAAATTTATGTTTTGTTACATTAATATTACTGTTTGGTAGAGTATTAGATAAATTTATGTATTCCACAGTTATCTATTTTGGTATAACAATATTTTATGATCTAACTATGTCCATGATAGCATGAAGTATCGAGAGAAGAGTTAATTTATTTCAAAATTTTGTTTTACCCATTATATTTAGTAATTAGACATATGAAGTCAGAAAAAAATTGTATTAATTATTTATATTATTTCAATTCTAGGGGATTCCTTGATATTTAATTCATACCAGCAGATAATAACATCATTAGGAAAAAATGAGACTTTCACAAGCAGATGAATGAAGATTAGACAATGATTTGAAAAAAAGTATAACTTTTGTTCATAGGGTACACCGAGATAGAGGGTATTGATACTGATGAATCATTTTCACCTATTCTGTTGTTGAAGAAATAAGATTATCCTTTTCTAGTGTAGTGAAAATATTGTTCAACGTTTTCCAGATGGATATTATGTTTTTATTTCATAATGGGGTCATAGAAGAAGAGTTTTTTACAAAGACCTAGATGTATTTCTCATTAATAATGAAAATAATCTATTATTTTGGTTAGAGAATGAGTCAATAGTTTGAATAAAGATCATATTGGATGATATTAATAACTAGATCAGTTTTTAAAGTTGCTCTATTTTTATGGTTTTGACACGTGGAATGAAGAAATATTCATTACAACATCTCAATATTCTTTGGAGGTTTTGAGAAAATTTTTAATGTATAATTCCATAAAGATGATGATTTTGAAGGAAAAGCAGATTAAACAATCATTGGATGATAAAGGAAATAAACATTATTTCATATAATATAAGAATGTCATTGGTAGAATCTTTTACATTACAGTGAAAAGGCTTGCTATTTTTTCCATATACCAAGAAGAACAATAGTAATGATATCTATAGGAAACATAAATTTTTTAGTGAAATGAATAATTTATCATATCAAGGGAATGGTTGATTTCGTTTTAATTTACATTTAATAGTATTTTCTTGAGTTATTGGCCTATATATATGATGATTGGACATGATTAGAATATTATAGAAAATTAATGTCAGGTAGTTCATTCTATCTTCCCATGTTGTTTATTTATTTTCTACAAAAAAATGGATCTAATTTTGTTGATCACCAATGAAGATGAATATGTTGCGGTTACTCAAGCATGCATAAAGTAGTTATAGATGATGTTGTGGATTATCGATATAGGGGATAAAGTGAAATCTCAGACTTTAATCAATTTTGATGAATCTAAGAAAAAATCTTGCAAATCACTCGATAAAAAATTACATTGAAATCAATTATCATTTTATCAAGGAAATGTGGATCATGGGCTTGTGAATTTCTAGAATGATCCTACAAAACTATCGGTTGGAGTCATTCTGAAATGAAACCCCACGTAATGAAATGGTTGAACATCATTGGTTGGAAGATGGAGTTCCTTCGAGTCCCCGTACATCAAAATGTGTTGGTGTGGGACCCCCTCTCCCTGAGGTACAATGTGTTTTTTCCTTATATGTTGATCTAAATTCTTTAGCCTATTGTGGGCCACTGCTAAATGATCATTAGGATAATGGAAAAAGGAAGATAAATAATAGATATTAGTGGGGAGAAAATTCCATAATCAAGACAGTGGAGAAGATGATATGGTGAGAAGTGATGTAGATAGAGTTTTAAATTTAATGATGATAAAGATAATCGACTATAGGATATATATCATGACATATGAGATTAATGATGAAAGATGATTAATGGTTTGGTAATGAAGGGTTTCATTGATGAAATATTGATTCCACTTTTTACTTTCACATTGATCATGGATCATGTGGGCTTATATTATGTGTTAAATAAATCTATGGTCAATATTATAGTAACAATAAGAGTATTTTTTTTATGGTATTGAAGAGTCATTAATGTGGTATAAAAATGTAAAGAATTGTTAACAAACCCAATGAGGGTGATTGTTGGGAAAATCCATCATGATGGTGCTTTTGGGTTGAATGTTTTTACTAAAATGGTTTGAGGTTGTTAAAAAAGTCTTGTTTTAAATGAAGGAATGAATAATTAGTATAAATTTTGGATCTTGTGAAATGTAATAATTTTTTATCTCACTACAAATGTTAATGAATGATATCAAGAAACTAAACACTATCCAATCACACGAAAAGAAAAAATGTATGATCTTTTGGAAAGATAGAACATATAATCTTCCTGAATGTGTGTATGTATAGTATTATGAAAATTATGAATTTTTATCTCCTAAAAATCACGAATGTATGATCTCATGGAAATCATGATTGAATGATCTCATTAAAAGCCTATACTTATGATCATGTTCAATGGAAATCTGTTTTATCATGTTGGGCATGAATGCTGAACCAATCTCGAATATCATGAATGTTGGACTAATCTCACATGGCATGAATTATGAAGTAATATCACAGTGATTTAATGTTGAATTGATCTCGTAGATTTTGAATTTAGAACTAGGCTCATGGAGCACGAATACAACACAATCTGATGAATGTGCAAACTTCTTGATCTTGCAAAAGCACGAACTGTTTGATATTATGAAAATTGTGAATACTTAATCTCGTGAAAAGCACAAAATTAAATCATTAATTGATATCATTAAAAATGGATAAAAAAAGAAATTATGGAAATTATGGAGGTATCATACTATTATTCGAGATCATGAAAAGATATTAATGAAAATGTGTAATTTCCGAAGGATCTGGTGATGTGATATTGAAAAGAGGATGACTGTCTTTTGACCACAATATTATATCACGTGAATTGCTCATTGTAGTCTTTTCAACTCACAATCGATCATACAAAGAAAATGCAAACACCATCACTAACCATTGTAATAATTAATTATTATCACATGATGGGGACTCCTAGACAACAAGTGTTATAGCGGTGTAAGAGACAGTTGACTGTGATTTGTAGAGTTAAGGTTTTGGACTTGTGCCAATAAATACCCATTTCTAAATCTTAATTTGGAAATAATTTAATTAAATGATTGATCAGATTTAACATTTAGAAATTAGGTTTTCAGAGAGATATCAAGAAAGAGGTTTTATGAAATATCTCATGATGATGTATATGAAATTTACATCAAGTATGTGTTGTGCATGATTTGAACAATGTCTTGCACATAGTGTGAAAGGATACTCATAGTAGGATTTCTCACAATGAATGAATGTGGTCTCACGATGGCGTCTAATGCAAGGGTGTCATGCTAGGTTCTTGATCATAGATCTCATGCTAGGTTCTCCCAACATGGTCTAATTAAAAGCATCACCGAAGTAGGAAAACCAATTATATCACAATTGGGATTATGCACTTGGGTCTCACACAAGGTTACACTCCATGTTCTCTCTCAAGGGGTATGTTCATGGGTGATGTGAAAGGTTTCGCAATATGATTTGACAGAAGGTGTTTCGTAGGAAGATAGTGTGATGGGGTATCAAACCAGAATCTTATATAGGGAGATACATAGCTTCATTACCCTATGAACAATAAGACTGTCATATCTGATTTATGATGTAGATATAATGGATATAGTATCTGCACCATTCGATAATACTTGGAGAAGGAAATTATTCACTACAACATTTAGAGTAGCTAAAGGAATAATTTACATAACATGATGATATTTCCAAAGCGAAGGTAATTTCAGGGTCTTAATCAAATATAATTTCATTATAGATATTTTTAATGTATAAATGATGGATGAATATTTTTTTTTCATCTATGATGAATAATCACAAAAATAACATTAAAGGAATATCTACAAACACTTTATGATTCATTAATTATTAATAATTAAGATACATAAATGTCCATAAACTATGTGTATATAATCTCTAGAGTAGTGATAAAGGGAATAAGAAGAAGGTGATCATTTCCACATGTAGTGATCCCTCAAAAGAGAGTTATGGAGTGACACTTTGGATAGTAGTGAGCTGACACTGAAAATTATAATGATATTGATCCATGGAACAGAAGATATCTATCCTGACTCATGATTTCATAGTAACCAATAATAAATTAAGTACATCAATACACTATCATTGTATTCTCCTTGGATATATCCCATTGAGTTCGATCCAATAAAAAATCAGTGTTTCCTTATAACTTTAGTCCAGGCTTACATTTGATGCATCATTATTTGAAAATGATTAAATGTAAATGAGAAATATAAACACTAAAATAGAATGTGACCCTTAAAATAAATAATTCAAGTTCTAGTGGGATAGAAATAATATTCCAAAAGAATATATATTCCTATATTAACCCCTCTGCTCATGGTATCTAGGTAATTTTTTGGACATAATAAATAAAAATTAAATGGGAATTCATTATTAGAAGATTGACTAAAATATAAATAACATTGTTTTCATTATATTTTAATAGGATCTTGATAATAAAAGTCATGTTTATACTTTCAAATTTCCATCTTACGTGGGTAAGGGATACCATATCTCTAAATACTTCCTTCACACATCCAAAACATCTTGACATATCAAGCTTTGAGAAATGTACATTGCAATGTCTTGCTAAATTTTATCCCACCATAAATAATATTTTATATATCTATACATCTTTATAGATCAATTATTTTTAGAAAATTAAAA
The DNA here is from genome assembly GCA_963277665.1 of Viscum album. Lineage (NCBI taxonomy): Eukaryota > Viridiplantae > Streptophyta > Magnoliopsida > Santalales > Viscaceae > Viscum > Viscum album. Next base: position 1,369,925,218 of record OY728140.1, on the reverse strand, counting down.
ATGTTGATCTTCCTCCAATAATATATTCTACGAATATGATATATATGGGATATATAAATAGTTTATAAATATTATCAATCTATCACAATAATGGTTATACTTAGGGTTATTTTTACCACATATTGTAGATCCACATGTTCCTTATGAACCTATTTAATCATCACATAGATAAATGGTTGAACACGTATTTGATAATAATAAAATTTCTACCAATCAAATAGGATTTCCATATCCATCTTTTGGAATTTTATAAATATTAGTTCTATATGGATCCTCATTATAGGTAATCTAGCATGACCCCTTGAACAGAATAACTATGAATCATTGATTTACATCCCAGGGTGGTAGTGTGATTTTTAGTAATAATATTTGATCAGTAGTAACCATCTCATATAGTTCATGTCCATGTATTTATATTTTAAAATATTCATTAATCATTTATGATAAATACATATATATATATATACCACACCTTAATATGTAAAATTAATTTCTCCATATTTTTAATGGAAAAGTTTCCTATTCTATATCCAAATCACAAATTGTGTAATTATTTTCATAAACCATCAATTGACATGAAGAATAAGATATTAACATATTACATAACATGAAAATTCATTCTAGATCCCATTAGATGTGTCTATCTTGATTACAAACCCTTATCAACTACATGGAACAGTGAGGTCGTGTACAGAGACTAAAATTCTCTCCAGGAACTAAAAAATCTCCCCATATTCAACTATCCAAATAAAAATGGATCCATTATGTGTTAAATTAGTGTTTTAATTTTATATTCATGAATAATTAACCATATTACATCAATTATTTATATCCAAACCAAGGAAAATATGGATCTCATTCACATGGGTTGGTCTAGAATATCTCTCAGTAACATCTATCTCATAGAAGACTATTTATATTCCCTCACATGTTATTATATGAACCCTCAAAGAAACTCTTGAAATACAAAAATACTACTTTATAAGATTTTCAGTATTTTTATTCTTACTTAATCTTTTTATCAGAATCCTGAATTTTCCATCACTATCTTTCTTTTAGGGAAAACTTATATGAATATCATCAATAAATTCGTTAACAAACTTATCATAGTAATCTATAAATAAGGTATTCATTAAATCCATGGAGATTGTAGGGGTGAATTTTTTAGAAGAAATGAAATCAATATAAATTAACAGTTTCCATTTTTAGTATGAAATGTCTAATACGGAATATATATTTTTATCCCATAACTGATATCTTCTAGAAAAAATTTCAATTTTTGAAAATTATTAAACTCTATATAGTTGATCTACCTACCCATCAATTTGGGTTACATTATAATTATTTTAAATTTTTATATTTTTATATTCTAAATACTTAATAACTAGACATATTGATCCAAATTTCTTTTAATGAAATTAATAATGGAACATTATAGATACATAGTTGTCTGAATGAATCCCTTTTCAAATATTTTTTTGCAGTTTCTTCTTGAATTCCTATATCTCTATCAAGGACATTAAATATGAATTTTTTGAAATATAAATTGAACCCTTTATGGGTAAAATTGATAAAACAACTCCATAATTTGAAGGAAAAAAAGAATATAATTCCAAAATACACTAATAATCCCCCACAGAATAACCATATATTTGTTGTTGAGTTTCTCCCCAACCATATAATATGGGAGGCCTCTTCTATAGAAATAAAACCCATAAAATGGATGTGATTTCTACATTATGTTCATATATATCTTCACATTAATATTAGAGCATGGGTTTATTTGAAATACGAAATGTGTCTTCTTTTTTTAGTAATTGAAACTATAAACATGATATGTGACAATCATAAAAATAACGGTTTTAACAAATAAATAAATTTCTTAAAAATGAGGTAGTATCATCTTATAAATAGAATATGCTTCTGATATAAACAGTAGGAAGTAATATATTCAAAAAAAATATTTTTTGTTGTATAGTGGATGATAAGTCTACCTTTCACCACATAATTTTTGAAACATAATTTATGAGATTTGATATAATGAGATTTTTCATTGTCTTTTGGATTATGGAGTTGTTAAAGATGATCATAAAAAATCATCGTATTAGTGAACCTGTTAGAATTATATTTCCTCGATATTTTCAAATAGTAATATCATATTAAATTGAATATATGACACAGATCACTGAGTATATATGAAAATGTAACACCCTCATAATTTATGATGTTTTATTCCAATCAATTTGATAGATTTCAGTGCATAAACCCTCAGGTTTGAATGAATTTTGATAATAGATTAAATAATTATTATTCCCATAATAACCATGTTTATATTTTTGGGGTTATAAATAGTATTACAAAATTATTAAAATTATATGGTTTAAACATGTATTAAATAATTCAAATTTTTATCAATTGATTTGTAATAAAATAACACACATTTGAGTGAATGATATTTTTTTATTAGAAACTGAATTCAATTATAAATTATGTTATAGTAACACATTAATAGTAAATGTTTACATATTTTAGAAACAATATTTTATAAAATAATCATTAATTTAAAAATTAATATTATTTTCCAATATATACATTTCAAAATTATAATTTTTGTCATTGAATTTTATAGAATTATTAATGTTCTGATGAATATTAAAAATAGTAAATTTTTTTGAAAACATCCATTACATATATATTATTTATAAATGTAAAAATTTGATTAAAATATGGTTTATAATAAAATTATTTAAAAATATTAAAATTTAATTATAATATTTTATTACAATAAATTTTGTATTTAGTTTTGATGTTAAAACATCATCTACAAATGATATATTTCCCTTCAAAATTAGAATATTTTTTATTATATAGTAATGTAATCATGATTTTTTACTTAAAAAGTGAATTTTTAATAACAAAAAATTACCACTATTAAGGTCAAATTTGATAGACTATGGGGATAATCAAAGAATATAAGTGTTAAAAATGAAGTATAAATTTATTGAATTTAATTATATAGTTATAAATTTACATTAAAACCACTATGGTTATGGGTTATCGAATATTTGTGTCCATTTTCAAGAGAATAAAATTTGTATTACATTATCCATTAAAAATTTTGTGTTATCCCTTTCAATTAATTTTAATATCCACCACATCTCATCACCTATTTACAATACCTAATGCATTTGTATGGGAAATTAAATTCCCAAATAACATCATTATTTTCCTTTCCACATTCCATATACACTAGTTATACTAGGAATCCATCCTATGAATGACTTAGAAAAACATAAAGATGATCTCAAAAGTAGTGGTTAAATTCAAGTATTTGTTAAATTTCATCTTCCACCACTATCAAAAAATAGTCAATAATATTAATATAAAAATAACCTAGAAACAATTAAATATATGTCATTTATTAAATATAATAATCCATATATATCCCCACATCCATCAAATGGGAATGAAAACTGTCCACAATGTGTGTGGAAGTCTACCACCTTGCAAAATGATTTAATTTGTTATCTATCACAAGAAATTAAATATAAATATAATAATGTATTTAACATATATATTTTATATTTAGGACAATATTATACATCCTAAAAAAATTATATCACATATAACATTATAATTTTTATTTTATGGGGGATATGATAAAGTTGATTATGTTTACAGTAGACTATCCCCTTATAAAGTGATGTGATTCATTTTTCACACACTCTTTACATAAATTGTATATAGGTTAATGATAATGGATATATGTAATATATATGATATTAAAGTAATTATGTAAATATAATATAATATCTAAATTATTTTCAGTTAATCCATTTGATTGCAATACTATCACTCATGAGTATATGTGGACTACATTATCCACATAGCGATGCAAATTGTTATTATATTCATTTTCTACATGGATTTAAATTAGGATGAAATTTATTAAAATAATTCATCTATAAGAATTTTTTATTAATTTTTATTAATAATAAGTATTCATTTTTCACTTCTTACATCTTTTGATAAAAATGGAAACAATGTCCATTCATACGTATGACCCAAAATCACCAAGAACATTGTAATCTATTAGGTACCTCTATATATAATATTTCACTCTTAAAAAATATAAAATCAAATAATATTACACTTATATAAATATTTATATCATGTAAGTGATGTAACCATTATCATATGAAAAGGAAAAAAACTACCGATCTAAAACCAACATGTAAAACAAAGCAATTATCACTCGAAACAGTGATTCTAACAATGAGTTGTTAATAAAAATACACTATGAAAATAATATATGATATTATATAAATGATTATTTTTATTTAATACATTTATAATAAACCTTTATTTATAATAATATATGTTAAAACACCTATAATGGATGTCGAACCAAATGTGGGGGGTTCTCATCTCACATTTATTTATGTGAGATATACGCCATATTCACCCCTTATTCCATTGTGTGATGTATATACATCCCCATTTGATGTGATACATAATGAATGTATTAATATTCATGTTATTTAATGTATCTATTTACATATATTTCTTTTAAATGGATTACAATTGAAGAGTTACCAAAGAGGTAAGGGTTTATTTCATCATGGCATCATTATTTATGAATGTTTTGATTAAGTCTCAATTCGTGGATTTATATTATATTTATATATTATGATAAATATATTTGTATATCATATTATTATTCATTAAAAATTTCATTTAATAGTACCATTTCCCACTATTAGATAATAAAAATAATTTAGAAGCTCTATTTATGAAAATCTGACATTATTTCATTATTTGGTCAAAATTATTTTTCATAAAATCATATATTATATAATTATTATAAAACAAATAATAATTATTTATTAAATAAATTTTTATCCATTTTATACTTTTTAAAAAAAAAATTGAATGTAAACATCTTCTATTTTCTAAATTAAGCCCATTTTGTCTTTTACTGAAGATGTGAAAGTTTATTTGTTTTAACCTGTACGACATGACCCAAATTATCCCCTATCAAGATATGTAAATTTTTTAAAGATTATTTTACATTTTAAATGATATTTTCATATAAATTTCTTTTCAAAATAATATATATATATATATTTAAAACATTAAAGTGAAAATATTGTTTTATAAAAAAAATTATTGAAAATTTAATGATATTTTTATTCATAAATGACATAAACCATTTATATTAATTATGATACACAATTGATATGTTCTATTTAAATCATCCTTGTTATTTATTCATATTTTTATTATTATTTTACCTATGGATTATCAATTTATTAAAAATTCATCATGATAATCATCAGGGGTGAATATAGTTTTCAATTTATTAGTGTATGTCTTATAATTTATTATGACAGTTTTTAATAAAAATGTTTTTAATTTTTATGTTTATTCCATTTCTTGTGGGAATACATGAAAACTAGTATGTTATGGGTGGGGATCGATTATAGATATCCCCTAGATGAATCGACATCTATAATGAGACAAATTAGTTGGCATATTTAGAAAGGTTTCTACTAGTAGATTTAAACATCCTTCTAAATAGAATTGAACGTTTTAGATGTTTGTAATTATCCATTACATGACTATATGATTAATTTTTAATATCCATTTTATTATTTTAATAATTATAATAGAAATGGATAATTATCAAGATTATGTGATTACATATAATGATTTATTTTATAATAATTCACTTCCTCCATATTGTGCTCAATTTACTAATTAAATAGAACGTGTTTCAGTTATTTACATTCCCATACTGATTATTTTTATTTATACATGATTGATTATTCTAAAAGTTTCAATGTACTTAGAATACATTCTCCCTCATTATTATTGTTTTTGTTTCTAAGGATAACAACATTTGATTTGTTATTTATAAGTTGGAATATATTATTAGGAGTAAGGGTATTCAATAAGAAAAAGCATTGTTTATTTTATGTTTAATGTGTAATGTTATTTTAAATTATGTGTCTATTGTAATGAGACCACTACACTATTTAGTACGTTGAGATACAATAAATTATAAATTTTTCCAATGAAATTATGTAGGCTTAAGATTGAGATGATTGGTGTCATAGTCATTATAGTTGGTATAATAGAATTTTTGTATAAAACATGGGAAACTGATTTTGTAAAACATTGATTAGGAAATATTTACTAATGATAAACATTAATGAAAAGAATAATATAACATCCTAAAATATTGTTATGGTGGATATTATTTGAATTTTCCATGAAATACGTCCATGTTTATAAAATATATGGGGACATGGATCAATAGTAGATGTAACTATTTGTAATAACCCAAAATCGATGAAAGAAATAGGACTTGAGAATTGTTGGGAACACGAAAATTGGACGTACATCAAATATGGTTATTGATGTCTTGAAGGATATTCATGGCATAATTCACAAATTATTTAAAACACAATTGTGTATGGTTGAAAAATACATTTTATTAGAATATGTATATGATAAAACTGTGTTTTTATTTATGACATTATCTAGGCTTAAATTTTTAAATTTATGTTTTTTCTATCCTTTTCATTGGAATTATAAATTATATTTCATAATTTTTACATATAATATATTGTATGAAACTATTTATAAATGGAGAAGAGTAGAAGGAATGGAAAATGATTCAATGCACATACCACATGCATTGATTTCCTTCCTGAGAAAGGGAATGAAACTAGATGCATATCTATAGTTGGAACTGACAAAATTATATCCATATTGTGGCATTTATATTATATAATGATTAAAACCCTTTTACATTTACTGTGTACTAATAATTAAAAAAGTATCTCTATAATTGTATGTAACAGCCCGAGATTTTATGAAAAATATTCTTTTTTTTTATTTTAATAATGTCTTGTGTTATACGCTACACCAAAAGGAGCTTGCACAACACGCATCCTTGACTTGCCTTGCATTACACGCAATCGCGACCTTCCTCGATAGCGTGTGTAGTACGCAATACTGAGTTTCACTAAACAACGATATGCTATAAAAATATTATTAAAACTAGCCATTATGAATAGTAATAACCAATTTTTGAAATCCAGTAAATCTTATTTTTCAAAATGAACTTTATTTTTGGATTCTGAGTATCGAATTTAGCCTAAGGTGAAATTTTGGTACTTTTCGGATAACTTTCATATTCTGATGAATAGTGAAAATTACTAAATTATAATTAAAAACAACTTTTTTAATCGAAATAATTAATAGTGATAAATCATTAATTTGAGTGGTTTTAAAGTATATTTAGAATATATTTTTACAATTTAATACAATGTTGGTCATTGGATGTAATTTCACATTTAAACTAGACATAAACAAGTGTCAATCTTTTGATAGATATTGTTTCTTAAAAACACGCTATTTGTTTTAACAGCGGGATTTAATTATAAAATTAATTAATGCAACTTTTATGTTATGAATTTGGTAAAATAGACTTCATTTTTGAATTCGGAATATGAAATATAGTTTGGGATGAAATTTTGGCATTGTTCTGAAAAACATCAATTTTTGATGAATAGTGAAACCACTAAGTGGTAGGTTAAAAACTGAATTTTGCATAAAACTTAATTTTACCGCTTCTGTGAATGGAATTTCGAAAATCCGAGAGACACGGTTAATATCAAGGACTAAAATGTGGTTCAATGAGATGAAAATAATTTTTGGTGAATAGTAACTTTTTACTTTTTTTACCGCGGTTAATAGTAAATAGGGTAACTAAGGGTAAATATGATATTACTATTACCCTAACACATGTCCTAATTCTATTGGACAAGTGTAATTCGACCAAAAACAAACTTAGGAATAAAATATGACCATTTAGGCCCACTTGGATTAGATTAGGACATTTATTATTAATTTATTTAAAGAAGGGTTAAAATAGTTAAAATCAAAGTTTAATAAGTAAATCATTTTTAATATGGGGTTATACATAAGATAAATTAGATTGTAAATATTCATTAGAAAGCTAAAAAAATTTCCTACATAATGGTATTTTATTTGTAATTTTTAAACATCAAATAAGTTAATTTATTTATGACACAAAGATGATGCAGTAATTATCTTATTAATGAAATATTGACATAATTGATGTTATAAACACCAAACTAAATATAATTTGAGACTTTTTATGAATTCCACTAATTTTCTAGGTTACTATGACATATTAGTGTGGATTTAATCAACTTGGTTCGAACATATAATTCTGTTATGACTTTCACAAAAATCATGTATCAAATAGTGTCAAAATTGACACAAAATAGTTTTTAAATCAAATATTATATTATTAATTGTTATTTTATTCCTAAAAATCTAAGTTTAGGCCAAATGACTTAGATAAGGATATATGTATTAATAATAAACAATTTGGGGTTCGTTTGGCATGTTATAGTAAGTTTATTAACCATATAGTGAAAGAAAACAAAAAGACACGGTAAAAGTTAAATTATTTAACTTAGAGTTAAATCTAATTGATAAGGTTTAAAATAATATCCAAACATGTCTAAATTTGATTGGTTGATGAGATTACAACCCTATCTCATCTAATCTTCGAATATGAGTCATTTTTGGAGGTTTTTAAGTGGGGTTAGATTTATTATAAATTAATATTTTTAAGAATTCCTAAGGTGCCCCTCTCCTCCCCTATAAAAGGACACCTCCTCCCCCTCCTCCTCACACAAATTTGAGCACTCAAGCTCGGCCAACCCCTGCCATTTTCCCTTCTCCACTTCCCTAGAATAATCCTAGAGGTCCTGGTCTTCTTCAAAGACCAATCTTAGTTCCCTAAGTGAAGGATTCAAAGAGGCGTTTCAAAGAAGAGGTAATAACCATTACCGATCTTTTCAATTTCTTTCTTCTTCAACTTCTTCTTCTTTAGTTGTTTCATGATAAAGTAATAACATCAGTATTACTTACATACTGATATGTTATTATAAATATGAAACAACCCTAATTAACCTTCTATCCATCCTACGGAAAAATGAAATCACCGCGCGTGCGTACGTACGGAATACCGTCTCCACGCCGTGGTGTAATCTATTTTCCACCATAACCTTACAAGGATGGGTATAATGGTGTAATGAGTAACTATATATGATTATTATGAAGTAATATTGATACTGAAATAATATATATATATACTCCAATACAATTCCACGATCATAGGAACGATATCATCACTCGTGCGTACGTACGGAATACCGTCTCCACGATGTGATGCGACTCGTTCTACATGATCTTCATTTAATAATGATTATATAAATGAATTGAATGAATGAATATGGTATATACTACACTAATACCATTCTGGAAATAAATTATCTATAACCTAAAGATAAGAATAAGAATTTACTCGACAAAACACGCATAAGAACAAAAAGTTATAAAGACCCGAGTAACAAGTAACAATGAAATATTACTAACAAGAAGCTAATAATATGACCATATATGATATCATATAAATATGTATGATTCTGGAATAAGTCAATAACATTATTTAAACCATTATACAGGAGCTTTGGACACGTACAAAGCTAATCGGACCTAAGGTAAGGGAAATATCACAATCTCATTTTTATCCGAGATTGTTTATTCGTAAGTATTTACTGGGGTGTATTTTATCATCCACATCCATGTTCCCTCAATATGTAATATTGTTTCCATCCACTTGAAATAGTTAAAATCCAATTTTACCCTTAGGTGAGTTTTTAGTAAAGAATATGAAAGGAATCTTTTGTCGTTTTTCCGTACGAGGTACTTTTTGACTTTTCCGACAAAAGTACGAAGAATGTTTTTTTTAACTTATACGGCATGAATGGATTTTTAAAACATTATTTCCAAGAAGCTTCCTTTACATGTTTTCAAGTTTATTTTTAATCAACTTCTTTTATTTTAAAGTTGTATGACATGTTATGAAAGGAAAATTGTTTTTGAAGAAGAAAGGATATTTTCCTCATGAATTCAATACAAGTGTTTTATCAAAATTATTTTCCATCTAAGATAATAAAGGGTTCTGTTTCTATCCATATTTTTACATTGGTTTGACTATGTTGTGATGGAATTATGTTTATGAATTCCTTTATCATATATGAATTGATTTATGATGTCATGATGTTTCAAGAATCCCATTTTTGTTATATGTGTTATGCGATGATGTATGTTTTATGATTATGTGGCACACATAAGAAAGGATTCATTATAAGATGGGTGGGACCTATATCTCCCTCCAATGCATTGGGTAAAGACTTTATATCTCATGAGATAGACATGGCTGGAACGGAAGGTTATTTCGGTTCAGTGATACAGGACTGAAACGAGGAGTGAACTCGGTTCAGAAAGGGACTTTGTCCACTAAGATAGTCTTGGCAATGAGTCATGACTAACAAGAAATGATTTTCCATGATTATGTGTGCATGCCACAAAGTTTCAAGTTTCATGTTATGATTATGGTGATCTCATTTTCACTTCTATGATTTATCCCATGTTATGATATTATGAGCTCTTTTGCAGGTTAAGATTTCCAAAAAAGCTATGTTCTTTTGTATATGATGTGATTGATATTTCTTTTGTTTACCCTTACTGAGCATTTGAGCTCACCCTTTTATGTTTTCTTTTCCCCAGGATATAAAGAAAGGTTTATAGGTAAAAAAAAAGGGAAGATCTTTATGGGAGATATTGAAGATCTTTCACCACGATTAGAAGATTACGTTCCGAGTTTCCAAAGACACTAAACTATTACGATCCTTGTGTGTGTGTTTTTGTTATGTACTAAGTATTCCGCAAAAGTAATGTAATGTCCATGTACGATAAGATACGGGTCTCTACAGTTGGTATCAGAGGAAAGGTTTAGTCAACCTTTGGAAACTAGGATGCGAAAACGTTAGTGAGATCCCTAGATATATTTCTAAGGAATGTCTAGGGATGTCCCTAGGGATAAGTATACGTATAGGTTATAGTAATAGAATTACGCTAACGATCATAGAATTAAACCTAAGATGTTGGATATTGAAGGTACTCCCCCTTTATTATGTTGTTTTCCCTAGCATGATTTTTGCCTCTCACACTATTCTTTTGGGGTTTTAGACGATGGCTGGAACCCGAAGGAACCGTGTTAATGCAGAATGTGATGGGCAATGCAATGATTGTCCCCCTGAGCAACCAAACGATATAGGAGCTGGAATGCAAAATCTTGTAGCCATGCTCACACAACTTTCTCAAGCTATAAATCATGCAGGACTTCCAAACGAGCAAAGGAAGGAGCAACATTCTGTTGAATCCTTCATGAGGCAGCGTCCACCTACTTTCAGTGGGTCTACTGATCCATTAGTTGCTGAACAATGGATTAGTACTACTGAAAAGATATTTTCAGTTCTTCAATGTTCTGAACATGATAAAGTCATCCTAGCAGTGTATCGTTTGGAAGGAGATGCTGATCAATGGTGGAATCTTATTAAGAATACAAGGCAAAGGGATGAAATTGAGTCTATGGAATGGGACGAGTTCAAGAACTTATTTTTCAATAAGTACTTCCCTCGTATTCTTCGAACAAAGATGGAGAAAGAGTTTCTTGAACTGAAGCAAAGGGATGATGAATCTGTTGGTACCTATGAAGCAAATTTTACAAGACTTGCAAGGTATGCTTCTGGAATTATCATCCAACCTGAAAGTAAAGTTGATCGATTTTTCAGTGGCTTAAAACCAAGTCTTCGAAAGGCATTAGCTATAAGAGACTTCAGTAGCTATGAAGAAATTGTGCGTTGTGCTATCAAGGTAGAAATGGAAGTTGGTGTTACATATCCATCTCATGGTTTTGACAAGAAACGAAAGATGGAGTTCAAGGAGAGATCTCAGAATAATGGTGAAAAGAAGATGAATGTTTCCTTATGCACAAAGTGTGGAAAGAAGCATGGTGGAGATTGTCTTAAAGGGACTAGAAAATGTTTTAAGTGTGGAAAAGAAGGTCATCGAGCAGCTGAGTGTCAAAGTAATGGAAAAAGGGTTTCTAATGATGTGAATAAAGCAAACACTGCAGAGAACGCACCGCCAACACTTCAATGCTTCAAGTGCAAGGAAATGGGGCATTATGCTAATAATTGCCCTAATCCAAGGGTTAGTGATGATCGACATGAGCAACCGCTTAAGGCAAAGGACACAGGGAAGTCACATGCGATCACTATTGGCGATGTTGAATATGACAATGATGTGGTGGAATGATTAAGTGTTTATGTAATGGGATTCCAAAATAATGTTTTATCATGGAGTATTGGAATATTTATGTATTGGTCTAATGTGGTATTCAAAGTGATTGAGATATTATGCGCATAATGAAGGGAAAATGAGAAAATTAATTGTTTAACAGTATTCATGAGCTCATGATTGATATAAGGACTAAGTGATATCATGGTTTGAGTATATAGAATTTTGAGGATTTTGGTATGTGAAAAGTGTTAACTTTTAACTGCATTCAAGTTTTCACTAAGGTTCAATGGGTATTCAAGAGAGTACAAGATTAAGGCCTTTGAATGTTTGGAATGTGACCAACAAGATATATCTTATGATATATGGGGATCAACGATGGTATTAAATCTCTGGTAATCGTTTTCACTATGTTATGAGAATGGACTGTAGTATTATGGATAAGCCTAAAGATTGGAATGGATTATGTTGGACATAAGTTAGTATTGTTTAAGGATAGAAGTTTTTTAGATATTATGAGATGTTATAGTAATATAGTTTTAGAAAAAGGACAACCTGCAGGACGAGCGACAGCCCATCGCTTCGGACAAGGCTGTAGGAATCGAACCCACAACCAAAGTGCGACTGGCCTTTATCGCCTACCACTGACCTACAGGAAGTCCCTGTTTAGTAGAAACTAGTTTTATTATATTAAGCAGTATGATATATGAAGTATAAGTCCATTTTAGGAACCATATGTGATTAATCTCACTATAGAATGACTTATGTATATTTAATAACTTTTTCTAACCTTTTGTTTGAGACAGATGGAATGACCCATCATTCTATCACATAATCTGCTAACACTTCACAAATAACAAATTCAACTTCATTTATTTAAGAGATTAAGTAGAAATTGTTCAAGGCATGAACAAAAGTGAGATTGTACCAAAATAAAGTAAGTATTTATTTTAAGAAAATTTTCAACTTTAGGGAAATGATCTTGAAAACTAAAAATGTTGTCCTAGTGATTTTATACCTGATGAATCAGATGGTACCTTATATCATCACAAATCTATGGATTTGTGATTACTGGCTTTTCCATAGCCATGTTCTCTACCACTCTCCATCAGAACATGATGGTTAGATTTCTCTTCCATATCCATATTTTTACCTATGTGGAAACCCAGTGATTAGTTTATTTGGGTAATCGTTAAATTTCATACTTTAGTTTTGAAAGCCAAGTTTTGGTATTCCTTTTTACGATGTGGGTTTCTATTAAAGAAACTTTCGAATAGTAAACCATTTATAACCCCGACGAATTTCGAGGGCGAAATTCATTTTAAGGGGGGTAGAATGTAACAGCCCGAGATTTTATGAAAAATATTCTTTTTTTTTATTTTAATAATGTCTTGTGTTATACGCTACACCAAAAGGAGCTTGCACAACACGCATCCTTGACTTGCCTTGCATTACACGCAATCGCGACCTTCCTCGATAGCGTGTGTAGTACGCAATACTGAGTTTCACTAAACAACGATATGCTATAAAAATATTATTAAAACTAGCCATTATGAATAGTAATAACCACTTTTTGAAATCCAGTAAATCTTATTTTTCAAAATGAACTTTATTTTTGGATTCTGAGTATCGAATTTAGCCTAAGGTGAAATTTTGGTACTTTTCGGATAACTTTCATATTTTGATGAATAGTGAAAATTACTAAATTATAATTAAAAACAACTTTTTTAATCGAAATAATTAATAGTGATAAATCATTAATTTGAGTGGTTTTAAAGTATATTTAGAATATATTTTTACAATTTAATACAATGTTGGTCATTGGATGTAATTTCACATTTAAACTAGACATAAACAAGTGTCAATCTTTTGATAGATATTGTTTCTTAAAAACACGCTATTTGTTTTAACAGCGGGATTTAATTATAAAATTAATTAATGCAACTTTTATGTTATGAATTTGGTAAAATAGACTTCATTTTTGTATTCGGAATATGAAATATAGTTTGGGATGAAATTTTGGCATTGTTCTGAAAAACATCAATTTTTGATGAATAGTGAAACCACTAAGTGGTAGGTTAAAAACTGAATTTTGCATAAAACTTAATTTTACCGCTTCTGTGAATGGAATTTCGAAAATCCGAGAGACACGGTTAATATCAAGGACTAAAATGTGGTTCAATGAGATGAAAATAATTTTTGGTGAATAGTAACTTTTTACTTTTTTTAACGCGGTTAATAGTAAATAGGGTAACTAAGGGTAAATATGATATTACTATTACCCTAACACATGTCCTAATTCTATTGGACAAGTGTAATTCGACCAAAAACAAACTTAGGAATAAAATATGACCATTTAGGCCCACTTGGATTAGATTAGGACATTTATTATTAATTTATTTAAAGAAGGGTTAAAATAGTTAAAATCAAAGTTTAATAAGTAAATCATTTTTAATATGGTGTTATACATAAGATAAATTCGATTGTAAATATTCATTAGAAAGCTAAAAAAATTTCCTACATAATGGTATTTTATTTGTAATTTTTAAACATCAAATAAGTTAATTTATTTATGACACAAAGATGATGCAGTAATTATCTTATTAATGAAATATTGACATAATTGATGTTATAAACACCAAACTAAATATAATTTGAGACTTTTTATGAATTCCACTAATTTTCTAGGTTACTATGACATATTAGTGTGGATTTAATCAACTTGGTTCGAACATATAATTCTGTTATGACTTTCACAAAAATCATGTATCAAATAGTGTCAAAATTGACACAAAATAGTTTTTAAATCAAATATTATATTATTAATTGTTATTTTATTCCTAAAAATCTAAGGTTCGGCCAAATGACTTAGATAAGGATATATGTATTAATAATAAACAATTTGGGGTTCGTTTGGCATGTTATAGTAAGTTTATTAACCATATAGTGAAAGAAAACAAAAAGACACGGTAAAAGTTAAATTATTTAACTTAGAGTTAAATCTAATTGATAAGGTTTAAAATAATATCCAAACATGTCTAAATTTGATTGGTTGATGAGATTACAACCCTATCTCATCTAATCTTCGAATATGAGTCATTTTTGGAGGTTTTTAAGTGGGGTTAGATTTATTATAAATTAATATTTTTAAGAATTCCTAAGGTGCCCCTCTCCTCCCCTATAAAAGGACACCTCCTCCCCCTCCTCCTCACACCAATTTGAGCACTCAAGCTCGGCCAACCCCTGCCATTTTCCCTTCTCCACTTCCCTAGAATAATCCTAGAGGTCCTGGTCTTCTTCAAAGACCAATCTTAGTTCCCTAAGTGAAGGATTCAAAGAGGCGTTTCAAAGAAGAGGTAATAACCATTACCGATCTTTTCAATTTCTTTCTTCTTCAACTTCTTCTTCTTTAGTTGTTTCATGATAAAGTAATAACATCAGTATTAATTACATACTGATATGTTATTATAAATATGAAACAACCCTAATTAACCTTCTATCCATCCTACGGAAAAATGAAATCACCGCGCGTGCGTACGTACGGAATACCGTCTCCACGCCGTGGTGTAATCTATTTTCCACCATAACCTTACAAGGATGGGTATAATGGTGTAATGAGTAACTATATATGATTATTATGAAGTAATATTGATACTGAAATAATATATATATATACTCCAATACAATTCCACGATCATAGGAACGATATCATCACTCGTGCGTACGTACGGAATACCGTCTCCACGATGTGATGCGACTCGTTCTACATGATCTTCATTTAATAATGATTATATAAATGAATTGAATGAATGAATATGGTATATACTACACTAATACCATTCTGGAAATAAATTATCTATAACCTAAAGATAAGAATAAGAATTTACTCGACAAAACACGCATAAGAACAAAAAGTTATAAAGACCCGAGTAACAAGTAACAATGAAATATTACTATCAAGAAGCTAATAATATGACCATATATGATATCATATAAATATGTATGATTCTGGAATAAGTCAATAAAATTATTTAAACCATTATACAGGAGCTTCGGACACGTACAAAGCTAATCGGACCTAAGGTAAGGGAAATATCACAATCTCATTTTTATCCGAGATTGTTTATTCGTAAGTATTTACTGGGGTGTATTTTATCATCCACATCCATGTTCCCTCAATATGTAATATTGTTTCCATCCACTTGAAATAGTTAAAATCCAATTTTACCCTTAGGTGAGTTTTTAGTAAAGAATATGAAAGGAATCTTTTGTCGTTTTTCCGTACGACGTACTTTTTGACTTATCCGACAAAAGTACGAAGAATGTTTTTTTTAACTTATACGGCATGAATGGATTTTTAAAACATTATTTCCAAGAAGCTTCCTTTACAAGTTTTCAAGTTTATTTTTAATCAACTTCTTTTATTTTAAAGTTGTATGACATGTTATGAAAGGAAAATTGTTTTTGAAGAAGAAAGGATATTTTCCTCAAGAATTCAATACAAGTGTTTTATCAAAATTATTTTCCATCTAAGATAATAAAGGGTTCTGTTTCTATCCATATTTTTACATTGGTTTGACTATGTTGTGATGGAATTATGTTTATGAATTCCTTTATCATATATGAATTGATTTATGATGTCATGATGTTTCAAGAATCCCATTTTTGTTATATGTGTTATGCGATGATGTATGTTTTATGATTATGTGGCACACATAAGAAAGGATTCATTATAAGATGGGTGGGACCTATATCTCCCTCCAATGCATTGGGTAAAGACTTTATATCTCATGAGATAGACATGGCTGGAACGGAAGGTTATTTCGGTTCAGTGATACAGGACTGAAACGAGGAGTGAACTCGGTTCAGAAAGGGACTTTGTCCACTAAGATAGTCTTGGCAATGAGTCATGACTAACAAGAAATGATTTTCCATGATTATGTGTGCATGCCACAAAGTTTCAAGTTTCATGTTATGATTATGGTGATCTCATTTTCACTTCTATGATTTATCCCATGTTATGATATTATGAGCTCTTTTGCAGGTTAAGATTTCCAAAAAAGCTATGTTCTTTTGTATATGATGTGATTGATATTTCTTTTGTTTACCCTTACTGAGCATTTGAGCTCACCCTTTTATGTTTTCTTTTCCCCAGGATATAAAGAAAGGTTTATAGGTAAAAAAAAAGGGAAGATCTTTATGGGAGATATTGAAGATCTTTCACCACGATTAGAAGATTACGTTCCGAGTTTCCAAAGACACTAAACTATTACGATCCTTGTGTGTGTGTTTTTGTTATGTACTAAGTATTCCGCAAAAGTAATGTAATGTCCATGTACGATAAGATACGGGTCTCTACAGTTGGTATCAGAGGAAAGGTTTAGTCAACCTTTGGAAACTAGGATGCGAAAACGTTAGTGAGATCCCTAGAGATATTTCTAAGGAATGTCTAGGGATGTCCCTAGGGATAAGTATACGTATAGGTTATAGTAATAGAATTACGCTAACGATCATAGAATTAAACCTAAGATGTTGGATATTGAAGGTACTCCCCCTTTATTATGTTGTTTTCCCTAGCATGATTTTTGCCTCTCACACTATTCTTTTGGGGTTTTAGACGATGGCTGGAACCCGAAGGAACCGTGTTAATGCAGAATGTGATGGGCAATGCAATGATTGTCCCCCTGAGCAACCAAACGATATAGGAGCTGGAATGCAAAATCTTGTAGCCATGCTCACACAACTTTCTCAAGCTATAAATCATGCAGGACTTCCAAACGAGCAAAGGAAGGAGCAACATTCTGTTGAATCCTTCATGAGGCAGCGTCCACCTTCTTTCAGTGGGTCTACTGATCCATTAGTTGCTGAACAATGGATTAGTACTACTGAAAAGATATTTTCAGTTCTTCAATGTTCTGAACATGATAAAGTCATCCTAGCAGTGTATCGTTTGGAAGGAGATGCTGATCAATGGTGGAATCTTATTAAGAATACAAGGCAAAGGGATGAAATTGAGTCTATGGAATGGGACGAGTTCAAGAACTTATTTTTCAATAAGTACTTCCCTCGTATTCTTCGAACAAAGATGGAGAAAGAGTTTCTTGAACTGAAGCAAAGGGATGATGAATCTGTTGGTACCTATGAAGCAAATTTTACAAGACTTGCAAGGTATGCTTCTGGAATTATCATCCAACCTGAAAGTAAAGTTGATCGATTTTTCAGTGGCTTAAAACCAAGTCTTCGAAAGGCATTAGCTATAAGAGACTTCAGTAGCTATGAAGAAATTGTGCGTTGTTCTATCAAGGTAGAAATGGAAGTTGGTGTTACATATCCATCTCATGGTTTTGACAAGAAACGAAAGATGGAGTTCAAGGAGAGATCTCAGAATAATGGTGAAAAGAAGATGAATGTTTCCTTATGCACAAAGTGTGGAAAGAAGCATGGTGGAGATTGTCTTAAAGGGACTAGAAAATGTTTTAAGTGTGGAAAAGAAGGTCATCGAGCAGCTGAGTGTCGAAGTAATGGAAAAAGGGTTTCTAATGATGTGAATAAAGCAAACACTGCAGAGAACGCACCGCCAACACTTCAATGCTTCAAGTGCAAGGAAATGGGGAATTATGCTAATAATTGCCCTAATCCAAGGGTTAGTGATGATCGACATGAGCAACCGCTTAAGGCAAAGGACAAAGGGAAGTCACATGCGATCACTATTGGCGATGTTGAATATGACAATGATGTGGTGGAATGATTAAGTGTTTATGTAATGGGATTCCAAAATAATGTTTTATCATGGAGTATTGGAATATTTATGTATTGGTCTAATGTGGTATTCAAAGTGATTGAGATATTATGCGCATAATGAAGGGAAAATGAGAAAATTAATTGTTTAACAGTATTCATGAGCTCATGATTGATATAAGGACTAAGTGATATCATGGTTTGAGTATATAGAATTTTGAGGATTTTGGTATGTGAAAAGTGTTAACTTTTAACTGCATTCAAGTTTTCACTAAGGTTCAATGGGTATTCAAGAGAGTACAAGATTAAGGCCTTTGAATGTTTGGAATGTGACCAACAAGATATATCTTATGATATATGGGGATCAACGATGGTATTAAATCTCTGGTAATCGTTTTCACTATGTTATGAGAATGGACTGTAGTATTATGGATAAGCCTAAAGATTGGAATGGATTATGTTGGACATAAGTTAGTATTGTTTAAGGATAGAAGTTTTTTAGATATTATGAGATGTTATAGTAATATAGTTTTAGAAAAAGGACAACCTGCAGGACGAGCGACAGCCCATCGCTTCAGACAAGGCTGTAGGAATCGAACCCACAACCAAAGTGCGACTGGCCTTTATCGCCTACCACTGACCTACAGGAAGTCCCTGTTTAGTAGAAACTAGTTTTATTATATTAAGCAGTATGATATATGAAGTATAAGTCCATTTTAGGAACCATATGTGA
This sequence comes from Viscum album, assembly GCA_963277665.1. Classification (NCBI taxonomy): domain Eukaryota; kingdom Viridiplantae; phylum Streptophyta; class Magnoliopsida; order Santalales; family Viscaceae; genus Viscum; species Viscum album. The sequence continues at coordinate 1,369,905,492 of OY728140.1, read as the reverse complement.
TTAATCTCACTATAGAATGACTTATGTATATTTAATAACTTTTTCTAACCTTTTGTTTGAGACAGATGGAATGACCCATCATTCTATCACATAATCTGCTAACACTTCACAAATAACAAATTCAACTTCATTTATTTAAGAGATGAAGTAGAAATTGTTCAAGGCATGAACAAAAGTGAGATTGTACCAAAATAAAGTAAGTATTTATTTTAAGAAAATTTTCAACTTTAGGGAAATGATCTTGAAAACCAAAAATGTTGTCCTAGTGATTTTATACCTGATGAATCAGATGGTACCTTATATCATCACAAATCTATGGATTTGTGATTACTGGCTTTTCCATAGCCATGTTCTCTACCACTCTCCATCAGAACATGATGGTTAGATTTCTCTTCCATATCCATATTTTCACCTATGTGGAAACCCAGTGATTAGTTTATTTGGGTAATCGTTAAATTTCATACTTTAGTTTTGAAAGCCAAGTTTTGGTATTCCTTTTTACGATGTGGGTTTCTATTAAAGAAACTTTCGAATAGTAAACCATTTATAACCCCGACGAATTTCGAGGGCGAAATTCATTTTAAGGGGGGTAGAATGTAACAGCCCGAGATTTTATGAAAAATATTCTTTTTTTTATTTTAATAATGTCTTGTGTTATACGCTACACCAAAAGGAGCTTGCAAAACACGCATCCTTGACTTGCCTTGCATTACACGCAATCGCGACCTTCCTCGATAGCGTGTGTAGTACGCAATACTGAGTTTCACTAAACAACGATATGCTATAAAAATATTATTAAAACTAGCCATTATGAATAGTAATAACCACTTTTTGAAATCCAGTAAATCTTATTTTTCAAAATGAACTTTATTTTTGGATTCTGAGTATCGAATTTAGCCTAAGGTGAAATTTTGGTACTTTTCGGATAACTTTCATATTTTGATGAATAGTGAAAATTACTAAATTATAATTAAAAACAACTTTTTTAATCGAAATAATTAATAGTGATAAATCATTAATTTGAGTGGTTTTAAAGTATATTTAGAATATATTTTTACAATTTAATACAATGTTGGTCATTGGATGTAATTTCACATTTAAACTAGACATAAACAAGTGTCAATCTTTTGATAGATATTGTTTCTTAAAAACACGCTATTTGTTTTAACAGCGGGATTTAATTATAAAATTAATTAATGCAACTTTTATGTTATGAATTTGGTAAAATAGACTTCATTTTTGAATTCGGAATATGAAATATAGTTTGGGATGAAATTTTGGCATTGTTCTGAAAAACATCAATTTTTGATGAATAGTGAAACCACTAAGTGGTTGGTTAAAAACTGAATTTTGCATAAAACTTAATTTTACCGCTTCTGTGAATGGAATTTCGAAAATCCGAGAGACACGGTTAATATCAAGGACTAAAATGTGGTTCAATGAGATGAAAATAATTTTTGGTGAATAGTAACTTTTTACTTTTTTTAACGCGGTTAATAGTAAATAGGGTAACTAAGGGTAAATATGATATTACTATTACCCTAACACATGTCCTAATTCTATTGGACAAGTGTAATTCGACCAAAAACAAACTTAGGAATAAAATATGACCATTTAGGCCCACTTGGATTAGATTAGGACATTTATTATTAATTTATTTAAAGAAGGGTTAAAATAGTTAAAATCAAAGTTTAATAAGTAAATCATTTTTAATATGGGGTTATACATAAGATAAATTCGATTTTAAATATTCATTAGAAAGCTTAAAAAATTTCCTACATAATGGTATTTTATTTGTAATTTTTAAACATAAAATAAGTTAATTTATTTATGACACAAAGATGATGCAGTAATTATCTTATTAATGAAATATTGACATAATTGATGTTATAAACACCAAACTAAATATAATTTGAGACTTTTTATGAATTCCACTAATTTTCTAGGTTACTATGACATATTAGTGTGGATTTAATCAACTTGGTTCGAACATATAATTCTGTTATGACTTTCACAAAAATCATGTATCAAATAGTGTCAAAATTGACACAAAATAGTTTTTAAATCAAATATTATATTATTAATTGTTATTTTATTCCTAAAAATCTAAGGTTCGGCCAAATGACTTAGATAAGGATATATGTATTAATAATAAACAATTTGGGGTTCGTTTGGCATGTTATAGTAAGTTTATTAACCATATAGTGAAAGAAACCAAAAAGACACGGTAAAAGTTAAATTATTTAACTTAGAGTTAAATCTAATTGATAAGGTTTAAAATAATATCCAAACATGTCTAAATTTGATTGGTTGATGAGATTACAACCCTATCTCATCTAATCTTCGAATATGAGTCATTTTTGGAGGTTTTTAAGTGGGGTTAGATTTATTATAAATTAATATTTTTAAGAATTCCTAAGGTGCCCCTCTCCTCCCCTATAAAAGGACACCTCCTCCCCCTCCTCCTCACACCAATTTGAGCACTCAAGCTCGGCCAACCCCTGCCATTTTCCCTTCTCCACTTCCCTAGAATAATCCTAGAGGTCCTGGTCTTCTTCAAAGACCAATCATAGTTCCCTAAGTGAAGGATTCAAAGAGGCGTTTCAAAGAAGAGGTAATAACCATTACCGATCTTTTCAATTTCTTTCTTCTTCAACTTCTTCTTCTTTAGTTGTTTCATGATAAAGTAATAACATCAGTATTAATTACATACTTATATGTTATTATAAATATGAAACAACCCTAATTAACCTTCTATCCATCCTACGGAAAAATGAAATCACCGCGCGTGCGTACGTACGGAATACCGTCTCCACGCCGTGGTGTAATCTATTTTCCACCATAACCTTACAAGGATGGGTATAATGGTGTAATGAGTAACTATATATGATTATTATGAAGTAATATTGATACTGAAATAATATATATATATACTCCAATACAATTCCACGATCATAGGAACGATATCATCACTCGTGCGTACGTACGGAATACCGTCTCCACGATGTGATGCGACTCGTTCTACATGATCTTCATTTAATAATGATTATATAAATGAATTGAATGAATTAATATGGTATATACTACACTAATACCATTCTGGAAATAAATTATCTATAACCTAAAGATAAGAATAAGAATTTACTCGACAAAACACGCATAAGAACAAAAAGTTATAAAGACCCGAGTAACAAGTAACAATGAAATATTACTATCAAGAAGCTAATAATATGACCATATATGATATCATATAAATATGTATGATTCTGGAATAAGTCAATAACATTATTTAAACCATTATACAGGAGCTTCGGACACGTACAAAGCTAATCGGACCTAAGGTAAGGGAAATATCACAATCTCATTTTTATCCGAGATTGTTTATTCGTAAGTATTTACTGGGGTGTATTTTATCATCCACATCCATGTTCCCTCAATATGTAACATTGTTTCCATCCACTTGAAATAGTTAAAATCCAATTTTACCCTTAGGTGAGTTTTTAGTAAAGAATATGAAAGGAATCTTTTGTCGTTTTTCCGTACGAGGTACTTTTTGACTTTTCCGACAAAAGTACGAAGAATGTTTTTTTTAACTTATACGGCATGAATGGATTTTTAAAACATTATTTCCAAGAAGCTTCCTTTACAAGTTTTCAAGTTTATTTTTAATCAACTTCTTTTATTTTAAAGTTGTATGACATGTTATGAAAGGAAAATTGTTTTTGAAGAAGAAAGGATATTTTCCTCAAGAATTCAATACAAGTGTTTTATCAAAATTATTTTCCATCTAAGATAATAAAGGGTTCTGTTTCTATCCATATTTTTACATTGGTTTGACTATGTTGTGATGGAATTATGTTTATGAATTCCTTTATCATATATGAATTGATTTATGATGTCATGATGTTTCAAGAATCCCATTTTTGTTATATGTGTTATGCGATGATGTATGTTTTATGATTATGTGGCACACATAAGAAAGGATTCATTATAAGATGGGTGGGACCTATATCTCCCTCCAATGCATTGGGTAAAGACTTTATATCTCATGAGATAGACATGGCTGGAACGGAAGGTTATTTCGGTTCAGTGATACAGGACTGAAACGAGGAGTGAACTCGGTTCAGAAAGGGACTTTGTCCACTAAGATAGTCTTGGCAATGAGTCATGACTAACAAGAAATTTTTTTCCATGATTATGTGTGCATGCCACAAAGTTTCAAGTTTCATGTTATGATTATGGTGATCTCATTTTCACTTCTATGATTTATCCCATGTTATGATATTATGAGCTCTTTTGCAGGTTAAGATTTCCAAAAAAGCTATGTTCTTTTGTATATGATGTGATTGATATTTCTTTTGTTTACCCTTACTGAGCATTTGAGCTCACCCTTTTATGTTTTCTTTTCCCCAGGATATAAAGAAAGGTTTATAGGTAAAAAAAAGGGAAGATCTTTATGGGAGATATTGAAGATCTTTCACCACGATTAGAAGATTACGTTCCGAGTTTCCAAAGACACTAAACTATTACGATCCTTGTGTGTGTGTTTTTGTTATGTACTAAGTATTCCGCAAAAGTAATGTAATGTCCATGTATGATAAGATACGGGTCTCTACATTGTAGATCGCTTCAGGAATTAGAAAACATTATCAATTAATTGTCTATAAATCTATTTTTTTGTTGAGTAATAGATAACTTCTACACAGAAGATATTTCTCACTCTGGGTATTAATTAAAGGGTTAAAATTGTAATTGATTTTTAGTTTCATATAAGATATATATATATATATATCAATGGTGGTCATTGATTGAAAACGCTAGAGGTAAAGAAGAAATAGAATGCATTGAATGGAAGGATTTTAATATACACTTATTGGAATTATATTTTACACATGAAAAAGAAGTGAATTTGGATAATGAGTTCTTGTGTATAATAAAAATGGAATATACAAATGTTTCTTTATTTTAATCCAGCATTATGAGGATATATATAAATTATATAGACTATATTTCAAAAAAATAGAATGATTGGAATTTTTTTGAAGGGATTGTGTTATTCATTAAAAAGAACCAGTATACCCAAAGTATTCATTAAATATGTACATATTATTATATTTTAATAATATAGATAAGGAATTCACCTTGTATTTTGGATTCATTGGGATGAAATTGAAGAACAATAAAAAAGAGAAAAAATGGTATAGGGAAGATATGAATGAATGATTTTCCATCATGTGATAATTGTGGAATGTAACACCATAGTGCAGTCATGAATGGAAGAGGATTTTTCTATGATCACAGATTGAAATTTAACTATTAAACTATTTTCAGGGGAAGGAAATAATTTAAAAATGTTCAATGAATAAATTATAAGGTGACGAGGCACGATAAAAATGAATGCTACAATTTTCATTTGAATATATCTACAAATAATCTATGAGATCGAGGTCAAGATGATGTTATTAGTATACCCTAACAAGAATTATTAATTTGATTTTATTTCGTTTCTTGAAATAAGTTTTAGAAGTTTCTTATCAACAATATTCCCATTATAATAATATAAAAATGTATAAGTGTTGAACTGGATTTCCATTTATGTAAATACCATAGATTATATGATTAATAAAACAGATAACATATAAAATTGATTCATTGGTGTACTGGTATTTTAGGAATACACTTGAATTAGTGATGATAACCATTAAAATTTTAACCATATCTAGATAATGTTGATAAAGTTATTTTCATGGGATAATGTTGATGACATTGAATTTGGTTTGTTATTTGTTGGTTTTTGTTATATTTTAATGATTTTAATGCATGCTTCGATTTAGTTTACAAATTCAACATTATAAGATTATAATTTTTGAGGAATAAATTTATTCATTAATTTTTTCTATGGTGATCAAGGGATTCACATATTTGTAATGTGACATTATGAGCTAGTTTATATTTTTTGGGTAATATAATGTTTATATAGTGACATTACATCAAAATAATTGGACATAAAATTCAGGCAAACATATTTTGGATTATTCATAAGGTTAACATTACGTCGATTTGATTAAGGTAAAATTTGGGAGGTATTGGAAAACATTTTCGAACAATTTTAGTTTTAGAAATATTATATAGTTCAGATTATTTATTTGTCATTATAGAGAAAAGATAAATCTTTTTAAGGTAAAAAAATTATATTTATTAATTCATATATTGGAGTAAGAAAAGATGAATTAATTGATCAAATCATATCAAAATGATGAAATTGATCCTATGAAATAGAAAGATATAATGTATGTTTATTTTCTTATGATCTAAGCCTTGATAGTAAAGTAAATCCTCAAATCTATTAAAGGGATATTGAAACCAAAATGTTATCCTAGTATCATTAAATCTTTTGAAATGATTTTATTTTAATCAATAAAATATTTATTCTTTTATGAAATTAAATATTAATGATCATTCACATTCATGTCATCATTTTTCTATTCAACACTCTATAATTATATACACTTTTAATCAATTTACATATCTTCTCATTCCACCAATGTTATTTAATTTATAATCCAATTATGTGTAACTAAATTTGGTGTTCAAATTTTTATTCCTCTATTATCCAAAGGTTATTTTTATAAAATATATTATGATGGGGATTTCGTGGAGGTTAATTTGTAATTTCAAAAACATTATTACATAGATCAGGATTATATTATGGGGAATTGATTAATTTAAGGGGGATATAATGTAAATCCCAAATATTTTATTAGGGGATAATAATATTATATAAATTATACAAAAAGAAAAACATATATTATATAGGAATTAACACCGTTATAATTTGATAAATATTTATTTTTTTAATCTTTTTGATATCTTGCATTGCACAAAACACAACATTTAAATGAAATATTATAATGTATTAAATTGTTTTAAATAGAATTATACCCTATTTATTGAGTGGGTGGGTTTTAATTTTACTACAAAAATTTGTTAAAAAATATTAAAAATAAAATAAATGGTCATATGTAAATTATAAATTAAATAAGAACCGTTTGATTGAAAATGATATATTATATGAAATATTATATTTTTTCTAATAGGTGATCTATGTATTCATTTAACACATATTGTAAAATAATGTTTTATCACATTAATAGAAATTATATTAAAAAGGAATTTATTTTTAAAATTTACATGTCAAAAAAAATAATTTTTCTGTGTTTTTTAATTTCATACAAATTTAAATGTTTTGATGAATTATGAAAAATATGGTTTCTTATTGAAAAATAAAATAAAATTTAAATTATTAATAATGAAAAGTGTTTATTTAAAATGATTTTAATGTATTAAAGGATAAATAATATTTTAATTTAACTAATTTAGTACATTAGAGTTAATTTCATATTGAATATTGGTATTAAAACATTGTATACATATTAAAAATTTACGTTTGGAAAAATGTTATTCCGTCGTGTCTATTGTTTTATTAATAGTAGAAATAAACCACATATATAAACTAAATATTGAAAAATTGATGAAATATTTAAAATAATATTAATTTATATTATATAATATGGTAAACTAAATATTAGGCCATAATTTATAGAAAAAATACTAAAACGTTAAGTAATTTGTTTAAGGGAAAAATGGTTTTCCGGTGAATTAAACTAAGATGATTATGGTTAGAAATACCCTAAAACATCTACAAAACCCATTTTATGAAGATATTTAGACCATATATTCTATATTATTATTTAATGAACCATTATGTGTAATTTTTCATCAGAAAATATGGGTGTAACTTTATAATTTCAAAACATTCATGTGTGCTATCTCCTCCACATATAAATGACCACCCCATATCATCCACACTTTACACATCAAATACAATTTGGATCATCAAATACATTCGAAAATAAAAACATCCATTCCCTAGCCAAATACTATTGGTCCTTTGTTTGTAATCCCTTCTAGTATGGATTTAGGTTTAATCCTAGATAAGATCTCCAGATATGATGTACAAATAATAAACGTACAAATTTCATTAATTTCTTCTAAGTCCTCTATACAACCTTCCAAAATTATGATAATATAACAAACAATTTAGCTAATATTTAGTTATATGTAATTAAATTAATTTAATAACCTACATGAATATCATCTTTGGTCAAATGGGAAACAAATCTATTGACTATGTGTATAGCGGACTACAACATCTCGAACTGACCATGTTCATCCACCATCACCACCATTCAAGGATTGCAATAATTATTCATTAAACATAGTTATATGATATATATGAAATTATTTTAATTATTTAATTATGATATCCCATATACCTTCTCACCTTCCATTTCATGTGGATTATTATAACATCGCTTGTGTGTCTAGTGGACTACCATCTCACACTTATGTATTACATGAATGGTATTATGGTAAAATTTAAGGAATACATATTTTTTAGAATTTAAAATTTATTCAAGAAATATAATATCCCGTAAAAAATTCATACAGTGAAATTTAAAAAAGAACAATAATGTCACTCATGTGTGGGTGTGGACTTCTACCTCTACATAGCGATGCGAAAAATATTCATTTTGTGTTAACATGGATATAAATAATGATTTATTTTTAATATATATTTAATATGTTTGAAATAATCATTATTATATAAATATAATTTAACATTTATTTTTATTTCATTATATCCTTCGTGAAAAATGGAAATTGGGTTCATGTATACGTACTACCATCCAACTGTATGAACAGTTTAAACCATTTTCTTCTTCTCACTACAATAGATTTCTATAAATTCATATTTAAATAAATTATATGATATATATATATATCGTGATTAAAATTATTGTTTTTATTTAACCTTGATATAATTTATAGAACCAAAATTACCAAATTAAATCATACATGAAAATGAAACAAGGATCACTCAAAATATTGTTTTTTACATAAAATTGATAATAAAAATTTAATGAAAAACAATAAATAAATAGTATTATCGATGAGATATATGGGTATGTTTTGATATTATATTTATAATAATTCTATATTTATAATAATGGATTCTCGGTAGTAGATAAAGAAATAGAAACCTGATGTATGGGTTTTCATTCAAACGTTTACTTCCATGAGACATATTCTATATCCACTAATTATTCATTTTTCGAGTTTATATATTAACCATTTTTATTTTTTGTATTGTGATTATATTTATATTTATGTAATGAATGTCTCATATTTTTATTTCTTTTTTCGTTGTTACTACTCAGAAGTTACCATAGTTTTAAGCATTAATTCCAAAATTTCATTATTATTCAGTATTTTTTTTGAAGTCTTTCAATGGAAAATTACATTTAATTTCCATCATAAAAAATATAATGTTTTTTAATTTTTTTATTGGTTAAAATTTAAAATTAATAGTAAATTTTTTCCACTATTTAGTGTGTAAAATTACTATTAAAATTATTTTAGGAAAACACATCCTTATTTTCTTCATCAGTCAAAAATATTTTTCCGTGAAAATACATGTTTTTTAAAAATAATATCAATTTTTAACCCATCAAAAATTACATATTAAAAAAATATACCAATTTATTTTTTTTAAATAATGTTTTATTGTTAAATTCATGTAGTTCTCAAAACAAGGCATGTTGGACTTTTATCGAAAATATGAATACAATTTATTTAACCCTATCAGAAATAAATAGATTTTTATATCGTCATGAATGCTTATTGTTTTAAATAATATCATACAAATTTAATTTTTTTAAAATAAATTTATTTTCAAAAAATTTGTTGAATTTTTTTAAAATATATTTTCAAATTGATATATTTATTTTTCCCACAAACATTTTAATAAATTTTATTATTATGATTATATAAATAAATGAAAAAAATCATTTATTGTACATATGGTCCACTAGGGTTTTAGTTTGTTTAAATTATCCTTATTTTTTTGGATTTGTTATGGCCAGTTTAATTGAGGATGAGAATATTTATTACAATTCACTTTATTACTCTAGATGGTGTATGATTACATTTATTTGGTTGTGTATAGAATTAACATATTTTATATTAGTTTTAAATATGATTTTTATGATTCTTTTCATTATCCCAATCATATGTGAAATTCATATAAATTATTTTGTGATATGTTGGTCTCAATTATATATATATATTCAATTCATATACATGTCTCTTGAGACAAGTAATTTTATAAAATTAGAGGGTTTTCTACCCACAGATTTTAACTATCGTCTAAATGATCAGGACAACATCAGATTTCTAGAATTATGCATTCCCTCCTTATGATATCAGTTAATGATTTCGTTTTGATTAAAACATTAGTTATAATATCCATGGATAATTTTCAATCTCATCTTATTTTTTATAATGATTTATTTTATTCATCATTTATATCTTCTAAATAATGTTACTTCTATGGATTAAATTTCATGTGTTTAGTATTTACCAAGGAATATTGATTGTTATTATTTATTAATTATTGTGTACAATCATCATATAACCTTACTAATAATCTAACCCACCACATTCTTAACTTATATTTTCCCCATGATACCAAGAACTATTACTTGATTCACATGTAGAGATATACAAGGGGAAATAATGTTTTTTACAATAAAAACAATGTGATTTTGTTTGTTTAAATAGTAATATGAATTTCTAGTAAATTTATAGATTACTAATATTAATAAAAAAATTCATTCTTTCGGGAGTTAATAACAAATATATAGTTCTAATGTAATATTGTAGAAACAACCTCTTAGATACCATAGTTAGAAGGGATACATTCATAATTCCAACACTCATTGTATTGGAATAATTTAATAATGGGTAGTCTATTATTTGGAATCTTCTACTCCACTATTTTATCCAATGGAATTTCCTTTCGACATTCACTAGTCATATAACCAACCTCCTCATATTTAAAATAGTTCCGATTTTAAATCATGTAATGCACTAGATGCTTCTTCCAATATTTCATATAAGTAGGATACATGAATTTTATTTCACCATATAAATCATTAGAATCATAATGAGACTTTTTCTTCATGTTATTATCAATATAATTGGAATACATGGATTCTCCAAATTCTATTTCGATCTATACTATAGATCAAAAAATATATTTATAGCTACTAGTGTATCTTAAATATTACTCCATTCAAACTGATGGTTTAAATTAGCTAGTTAATTTATTAACTATTTTATGATATATTGATAAAAAAATAAAAATACCATTAATTTATTATAAAATTATGTTCATAGGTACCAATTTATACATTATATTTTTGTATGATACCATGGAATTAATTTTACATCATATTAATATTATGGGATAACATACTAAAAACATTCTCGAAAACTTATCACCTTCAATGGACTCCATCTCACCATCTTGACTAATATTCCTAAGAAGGTTCTAATATTTATATTATTTACATTAAAAATTATATAGTTAAAATAAATATATTTCAGATATTTAGTATTAGATAATAGTAAAAAAAATTCAATGGTGTGGATCTGTTCCTCATCTACTAGTGTATCTGAATGTGTATAAATTAATGTCTATACTTTTAATAAAAGTGAACACAATATATTATACCATACATTGATTATTTTGAATCTAATCATGATTCATTTATTGATAATGTAACAAGGTAATTGAAAAAATATTTTGATTTATAGTTGCAACAACATTTTGTTTTCCATTTGTCCAATAATTTCATTTTCCATAACATTTTTTGTTAATTTGATTTCTTCACGCACTGTCCATTGACGAGAACCAAAATTGAATGTGTCTGAAATAAAAAAATAGTTGAAAACATAAAAAACATGATTAATCTTAATTATGATATAAAATTTTTTATACCTTATTCTCAATCTATGAATCCTTATGATTAACCTTGGTTTTCTATGGTCATTATAAAATCACATTTTCCATTTTCAAAGACATTTCCCAAGGTTTCTCACTAATTATTTCTCATATTAAATTACAATGGTTAACAATACCTCTATATGATTTTGATTATTATAACGCTTTCTTATCATATAGATATATACAATTATTTTAGAGTAATAGACATAAAAAATCATAATGATCCATGCCAAAATTTTATATGTCTAGTTCATTAGGTAACAAGGACACATATACCAAAAGTTCAATGGAGTCCCCCTATTTGTTCTTCCTATCATTAAAATATCCACCTAAATAATTTCATCGTAATTTGTGTAATGGACAATAATGTGACCTCAAATTATATATAATGATAAATAATGGTATACTAAATTTTATCAAAATAACATGATGAGCATAAGGGTATCAGAACGTGATAATAAATTTCGAAAACCATACCCTGCATATAAAAAATTATATTCCTAGTTCATGTAATAAGTCATGTATGTTCAAAATATATATATTATAAAGACATCAATGGACATTATAAATGAAATAATAATGTTGGAATATTACATTTAATTGTATAATTATAATATAAAATCATTTCTATAGTATTACATGCTAATTTCAATGACTATCATAGTTTATTTTTTTCACATTACAATCATTCATAGTATTCAAGGTACACTATGAAGACTATCATAGTGGAATGAGTCTGTTACAAAACATGTTTCATTCTATATTTATATCATTTTTTCATCATCTGATATCAATCATTATCTATTTAATTGGATGACTTTAGAATTACTAAAAATCCCTTATAGTATATAATTTGACCAACATCCTTGGTTATAAGATAACCACCATCTTTGGATATAAAATAACCACTTTCATTGGATAAACATAACCATTGTACTAGGTTATAACATAATCAGAATTATTGGTTATAATATAACCTTCATAAAAAAAATATTATTTCCACAACATTATAAAACAATAATCATATTATCACATCAGATCCATGTAATGAAATCATTTTTCATAAACATTTCATACATTCACCATATAATAGTGCATGGAAAAAAATTGGATTCATAAACAACTCATTAAAATTAACATTATCCATTAAAAGAATGATTATGAATGTTATGAATGAATCATATCACCATATAATAATAATTATCATTAAATGATGTGATCATTAATGAAAACTACTTCATAAGAACTCTCAAATAATTTTTTAGGAATGCAACTGTTCCATTCATATAATAAATTTCACAATAGACATATTTAGAACAAATTATTAAAGCTAATATTTTTAAAAATTAATATATAAAATAAAAATTTAATATTCAAAACACAAATCGATCATGATAGAGGTAAATTATTTTCTTGTAGTATAATTTAAAAGTAAACATTTTTTCACAATTTTTGGTCAAATTCTAATAAAAAGTATCTCATTCAGAAAATGATAAAATGACTCCTTTATAGAATTTTATAAAAAATAAATTATGGATAAAAAAATGAAATAAAAATTCATACAATAATAATAAAAACCATTTTTAAAATATTTTTATAAAATAGGAATACAGAAGGAAAATTATTTTCTACAAGAGAGATAAATAAAGCCGATTTTTCAAAAAAAACAAAATATTGGTCACATAGGTATTTAATATGAAGAAAAAGGAATGAAAATTTTTACTTTATAGAATTTAATATGGGATAGAAAATTAAATGATTTAATTGAGAGGTAGTAAATTAAATTCTATCATCACATGGATTTGTCATAATCAATCCCAATAAACAATGTTATCCGGACATAAAACCCTTACCTATTTGGAAATAATAGTATCATAATACCCCTTCAATTAAATGATAATATATTGATATAAAGAATCCAATAAATTTAATTTGAATCATCACAAGAGAAATTGATGGTTATTTATACACCATATAAATTAATGATGAGGTGATTATGGCATGTGTCTCATACAAGAAAAAGTAAAAGGAATATCATATACCACATGTTTGAAATACATCATGTATGTCCAGAAATACAACCTAATAAATTTTTATTGGTTATTTAAATATAATAAACTTATTTAAACATAAAAAAATAAATCATTTGATTTCATATAACCTTTTATCATTTATTCCTTAACAATTTTTTATTTAAATTACTCTTTCGGTGGATAACTACTTTGTTTTACAGGGATGTTTTGATTATGTAGTTTTAGTCCTCGTACTTGCATTATGTATACAAAAAAAATAATTTAAATCACAATTTAAATATAATATTTTTTAATTTTATAAATAATCATCCATAAATTTTATTTATTAAAAAATTCAATTATACAATTCAAGGAGACAGTATGTCCAATGTATAAATTAATATTCTTTGTATTTTTTAATAAACAGAATTAATTAAAGGTAAAAATTAAATAAAATTTCTAGATTTTAAATAATATCTTATATATCAATATATTCATTATATCCATCCATTTTACCAAAAAATATAAATGTGAATGAAAACAAAATCACATCACATTATTGAGGTGGTATCCAACATGTATGCATGAATGGAATATTTTTCCCATTATTTTGAAGGTAAGAAGATATTTATCATAAAAAAGTTATAATATCTAAAAAGTATCATATATATATGTTAAAACCATCATAATAACCTTCACTGAAAGTTGGTTTTGTAAAATGGATATTGTCACTGGGTGGGGTTGATATAATACATGTACAATTGAGAGATACATTCATGTCTCATTTGATTGATAGACGGAGAAAAAAAATCATAATAAAAATAATATTTTAGTATATTTATGATAATTATGTACTTATTTTCTAAAAATATTAACAGATATAGAGTACGTAGAAGAAGAATTAAAAAGAATTTTAAAGGATTATAATGTTGCCTCTTTTCTAAAATGACTACATTATATATCCCCTTAAGGGCAGATGGATTAGAATTTTTAGTAGATAATAATATCAACAATAAATCCTACGGATTGTTGATGAGAACATTGTTAAGTTTGGTTTGTCTAAAAGGTTCAATGTTCTTTGAAGATTGTGTTCCCTTTCATAACAAAGTAGAGATGAACTCTTTGAATTTCCTAAATGAATAAAATATATTAATTTCAATGTCAATAAAAAATTCAAAATGATTATAAATGTGTAAGGGATGAAATATTAGACTATAAAAACCCCCAATGTCATATTATTATATTTTTTTATTTTTTATTTAACTAAATAAAATAAAATATTAATATAATATCATTATTAAAAATTTAGGCAGTACTCATATTATTTGAAATAAAATTTAAAATGAATAAAATTGATTTAAAATATTAAAATTAAACATGAAAATTATATTTCGTATTGATATATAAAATTATTGAAACAAATTAACCCCCTCAAAATATATTACATTAAATATTTTTAAAATTATTTATTATATAATTTGTTAATAAGAGTAATAATGCATCAGTATTACATTAAATTTTATGGGCATTATATTATTAAAAATAATAATAAATAACTTCTTATCATTAATTTAATTTTATTAAAATAAATATAGATACATATATTATTTTATAACAGTAATTCTACACATTGTGGATAAATAAGTTATATTTAAAACTAAGATAATTTCTTTTTTTACTTTATTTGATATACATATTATACATGTAATATTCATGGAACATTACCCAATTAATAATTATATCATGTGGATAATGTGATATGAGTATAATTAAATTCAGAAAATAATAAATAGGATAAACAATTATGGTCATTTCTCTTACTTTAAACAACTATGAACATTATTTACCCTTTATCTATGTCATAAATTTTAGTAGGGTCACTATTCATATTGAACAATAAATATAAGGTGAATAATTAACAATGATTGACCTCTGTATTCCAAATATATAATCCATTTAATCAAATTGATTTCCTTTAAGTATCCCAAATTTATTTTAAAATAATAAAAATACAGGCAATAAAAATAGTTTTTAGACAAATACATTATTAAGAATAAAATTTAAATAATTCTCATTCCATGAATATAATAATTTTAAATGCATATTAAAATATTTTAGTGAGTATATAGTATATAAAATTCACTTATATATTTCACAAATACAGAATAAATAAATTATTAAGATAAAAATACATTACATTCATAAAAATTGTTTTATAAAACTAGGTTCAATGGAATTTTATGTTCATTTCTAATTAATCGATAATAAATGACTTCACATGAGTCATATATAGACCATATTATTTTCATTCTTTAAATGGATTTATTAATACCCACTTATCCATCCACTAGGAAATAAATACCACATAATGATATTTTAATAGTATCTTGGTGTTCCTTTAAGCTCATTGTGAGTAATGCCATCTATTAAAGAAATATTATTCAATTGAAACATATATTAATATAATATCAGGGTGATACCAATAAACATGATACAAAATATCATTAGAAAACAAGTTATTGTTAAAAATAATTTTTTTAAAAAAATATATAAAATTCCATGGTATGGAAGAGAATGCTTCATGATATAAAAAAAATATACATTATGAGTGTCTTTTATGAACAAAATCATCAAATTTCATTCCATTGAAAAACATAATACACATAAACATATTATGTTAATAATACTCATAACATGTTATTATGAAATTTTTTGGTATTTTAGAAAATACATCCAATGATTTCCATCAAAATTCACATTGGACATAAAAAATCATTACATGAAACGAGATTGAATCATTATGCCTTTATAGATATGGTTACATTTCACTAAAAAAATTTAATTTTTGAATATAATATGGCTCTATATATGTTATGAAATTTTTTAATTAAAATGAAAATATTCATTCATGTATATGAATAAGTATCATACATGTAATCATGGTGTGAAATATGAAACATTTCACTAGATGAAGTGTTTAGGAAAATGAAAAAAATAAAAATATTATATAATTGAAATACATTATAATAAATTCTGATATTTGGGATCAAAATTTTAAATCCATAAAAACCAATTTTATATAAATAATTAATTATTTTATTTAAAAATTCTTAAATAATTATGGTGTATCAAAGTCAATGAAGTTGATTAAGAACCCAATGAATGTAATTTGAGTTATGAATCCTATTGAAATATAGTAATATTTATGTGAAATTTTCATGGATGATTAAATTAAAATAAATACATAAATAATTGGGAAATAGTTATTATTCATGATATATAAACTAAAAGGGGATGTATATACGTCGTATTAATGAATGTATGTAATTAAAATTAAGGTATTCCTTAATGAAGAAAATGTTAGATAAAATCCCTTTCCTCAATTGTGTGATTAATGATCAAAAGAAACATTATTCCATTACTTGCATTATAATAATAATAACAATGAAAAAATTATAATATTTTCATAATTTATAATTTTTAAACCAAATATGATTGTATTTTTGTTAAAAATGAACTACATTAAAACTACAACAACTATAGGCCATATGTAAGCATGTGTAGTGTTTATATTTTTTCATAATAAATATGGAAATAATGTTGGTATTATATTATATTTATAAAAAGTTATTTTTTTGTTAAATAAAAAATGTTAACTTTATATTATCTTATATTTATTATCCATTTCATTAAGTTATGAAAAATGAATCACAACACTTCCTGGAGGAGGTAATATAAACGTGCAAATGATTGTCATTATAATTTTTCAATTAATGGGATGCTAAGGAAATATATGATATATTATACTTTAATAATGATATATAATTAATTAATATTAAATAGATTCATTAATTACTGTTGGGAAAAAAATCCCTCAAGGTATCATTGAAGCATTTTTGAGGTGATTGTGTTTGTTGACAAAGAGGACATCTGAGTAGTGATTATTGACAAAGAAAAACGATGACATACAACATTGTTGACAATGATGATTTCATGGTGGAATGTCGAGTTTGAGATCTGAGTTCAATGATCCATGTTTGATTCAAGAACGTCGATAAAAGGAATGGATGATCTGGAGGTGGTAAAAAAGAACAGATACAAGGTGGCGCCATTTTCCAGTGTTTGCCAAATTTTTGGGCCTGAAAATCGGCAGATGATGAAAAGTGTTTTTGGCAAAGGGACTTGCGCGCCGAGGACTTGGATAATAGAAAACTTGTGCGCCATATGTTTTTCAAGATCAGAAGATCAATATATGGCAAAGGAAGTAGGTTCGCGCAAGTTTGGAGTTGGTCGTGCAAGTGTCCAAAAGGACAGAAGACTTGCGCGCCGAAACTGGGTCGCGCAGGTGACTTGCATGTCGTCGCGCAGGGTGGTCAGATTGCCTATAAATACTGGACCACCCCTCCTCATTCTTTAACGGAGTTCAACACTTTGAGAAATCAGAGCTCCCGTCGCGCAGGTGTGGTGGTCGCGAAAGTGGTGAGTGTGGGTCGCGCAGCTGAATTTGCGCGCCAGTAGTTGAAGTTGTGCGCCGGTGTTAGAAGTTGCGCGCCGGTTGGTAGTTGCGCGCCAATATTGGTTTTGATGTAAAAAGAAGAGAGTCACGCAAGTTTGGAGTTGAGGAAGATTGAGTCGTGCAAGTGTCTGAGGAGGGCTTGCGCGCCCTTTGTGACTTGCGCTCCGATACTTGCGCGCCAAGATTGACTTGCGCGCCAAGTAAGGTTTTGTTTCAGCGGTGCTTCTCGGGTTGCGTGGAAGTTGGAAGTTTGCCCGATACCTTCGGTGCAAAGGGAGATTCATCTACAGATGAATGTTGAACTTCAACAGAGCATCTACATACATGAGAATATGCATTCTTTCATGCAAATGAAGAGACCTACATGTCTATAAACTTTGAGTGGATTCCTTCCAAGAGCAGTGATCTTAGGAAGAGGAAGAAGGTGATCCTCTCCACCAGTAGTGAGCCATAGAGAGAGAAACAAGGAGTGACCCTTGGGAAAGCAGTGAGCTAACCCTAAACGTTGTATAGGCAGTGAGCCTAGGCATAGAAGTGATCTACCCCGAACATTGTAATCCATAACTAGTGAAGTTTAGTGGACTTGGTACGACCGACAACCTGTTGTCGTATGCTCCTTGGACATAGCCCTTAGCGGTGAACCAAGTAAAATTGCTGTGTCCTATGCTTTCTTTACTTTTTGTTTATATTGTGCTGCAGGAAAGAGAGAGAAGAGTGTTTTTCTTAACACTGAAACAAGATCAGAACAGGCTTTAATTTTTAATTAGTCATACCCTGATTCACCCCCCCTCTCAGGGTATTCAGCCTAGTGGACCTAACAATTACATAATTATAACTATCCATGAGTGGTGGTGATGGAAGAATAATTACATTAAGTAATGAGTTGGTTTTCCTCCATAAACATGATCAATGGTATCATTTCACATATGACTAGTTGTAAAGATGTGGAATTATCGTGATTTTTTAAATACATGGGAATTTTACGAGTCCGCAGTTTCTGATGGTGCTTGATTCTGAGGCACGGTGTGTCTAGAATCAATTTATGGTGTTTTGTTCGGGTATGTTAAGTAAACGTATGAGCGCGTTTTTATATCTGTTGAACTGGTGCTCAAAATTAAAATCTGAGGGCACTGATAACCACATAGTGTCAGTAATTTCATAGTGAGACCTTCACCGGAGTTGTGTTCTGACCAGTTTGGAAGTTAGTTGTTGGGGGGTTTTAATTAAATTTAATAAAATAATGTTTTACCTTTATTTTAATTGGGTTGTTAAAACATCCAAGGGGAGGTTAGAGGTGGGGGCCACCACACCCCAACCTTTCATGGGAGGATATGGTGGTGGGTCCCACTCGCACATAACCTCCTGCAAGAGGTTACGACGTGGGGACCACCCGAGACCCATAACCTCTCTATTAAATTATAGTGGTGGGGACCACCTAACCCCTATTAATGATGGAGGATAAAAACTCCCACCTCTCCCTCTTTAATGAGGGAGATCCTCTAACCTATCCAACTAATTAAATTTGAAACCTATCACAAATTTAATTAGGTGGGCCCCACTCATGTAATTCACCAAATATAAATTACGTGCCAACAAAATTTTAGACAAACCCTCCCTCTCCTATATAAAGGAAGCTTGAGGTAAGGTTTTTGGACGACTTCTTCAAGTGGAGACATGCTGGAAAAGAGACACGATGCCCAACCCTTGGAGAAAGCTCCTAACGAAGAACTGCCTCCCAATGAAGAATGCGAAGAACGAGAAGAATGCTGGCGATTCTCTTCTTCTCCGACCTTCTTCCAGGGACCCCATAGATGTGGAACATGATCGTATACCATGAATTTGTCATCCATCCATCTGTGATGTCAACGAATGACTACCAGAAAATCAAATGTTGGGAGATTTGTGTTATTTTATATTTGAATATAAACCTCTTTCATCATCGAACAACGATATGGTATGAGAATCACCAATTTATATCACCATAATAGGGAGGGGTCGGGCCGAACGAACACAGTCTAACCCTCCCCTTGTTTGTTCTTGATCGATGAATACAGCTTGGAAAAGAAGAAATAACGACGAAGATGGCGAACAAGGGCCACACTGCTCGCGGCCTCCACGAACTGTGCCGCCACCGAGGAATCCCGACGCCCTTCCCGGCGCCCCCGCTCCCCACGAGCATGCTGCCTGGCGCCCTTGCACCCCTCCGGCGCACTTCCATGTGCCCACGCGCCGCGTCGGCGTGCTTCCCAGTGAAACCGTCCCCCGCCGGCGCAATGTCGGGCGCCCCAGCGCCCCACCGGCGGCCTTCCAGGCGCCCCCGCACCCAGCCGGGGGCCTGCCTGGTGCCCTCGTGCCCCACTAGAGGCCTTCTCGGCACCCCCACGCCTTGACGGTGGCCTGCCTGGCCCCTTCTAGTGGCCTTCCCGGCACCCCAGCGTCCTTCCTGGAACCTCCGCGGCCCCCTATCGCGGTCTTCCCAGCACCCCAGTGCGCTGCCCCGATGCCCTACACGATGCCCCCACGGCTTGTTGGTGACCAGTCGGCCTGCCCATTCCCCGCGTGGCATGCCTTATGGCCTCCCAACCACCAGACTCATGAACCGACCCATGGCGTCCCTCGCGGTGTCGCTGGCCAAAGCAGCCCGGTTTCCCGAGCCATGTAACCGAGCCACCTACGTGGTGACTACCGGGCCGAACCTCCCTCAAAGTCCACTGGGCCGGGCTGAGGGGACCAGGAAAAAACGTTACAGTTTGACCCACCCAATGGTCTGGGTTAGACCCATCTTGTCTGAATGGGTCGACCTAGATAGGGTCATCCCAGAGTGGGTTGGGCCGACTCGGTCTGACAAGGTCGAACCGAACTCAGGCCCATTACTGACCCATTAACTTCGTGGGCCATATCTTTGGCACTGGAAGTCCGGTTGATGAACCGTTAGTGGTACCGGGATTCTTGGAGCATAGTCGTCCATTTATCTATACCCCACTAGTGTTCGAGGTATAGTTGAGTCACAGTTAGGTCGGTTCGTACACAAATCCAACCGGGCTCCTTGGACTAAAATGCTAATAACTCACAAACTAGGTGTCTGATTGATGCGTCGTCTATTTTTTGAGAACCCAATGATGTGTCAGTCCTTTGAGATACTTCTACAAGAGACTTCGTAACTCTTGGAGTATCAACAAGTAGGTCGTGGAGAGGATCCTTTCGGTGATGAGAAGATAGAGTGCAGAGACCTAGTAGCTGTAGACCTGAAGACTACTAGACGAATTTGACTCAGATTTAATTTTCTAGCCTAGTGGGTAGTGCCTGATATTTGTTGGTAGGACCATGGAATATGGGGAATGTGGTATTTGGAAGAATACTCGCAGTACTTGATAGGATAAGTACCTCTGTTGGATATTAGGTGGAGCACCAGCTATTTGGTGGCATACCCATAGCGGACGGAGCTCCTGTTAGTTGGAAGTAGACCTACAGTACTCGACAGGAGGAGTCCCTCAGTAGTCCAAGGTTTGTGAGAAGCGCCTCAGTGTCGTGACAGACCCACTATAGTCGATAGAGGAGGATTTTCTCAATCACTCGTGGTTTCGATAATGAAAATCTTGGTTTGAGCTGAGTCTATCAACTTTGTGTTTTCCTCATGATTGAGATGGGTTACATGATTACTTATGTATACGTATGAGAATATAACTATGTAATGGTTATCCATTGATTTCATACTTTTTGGTTTATCCTTGTTGGATTTTGTGAAACCTTGAGGGTCTCGAGGTCCTTACTAAGTATCATTATACTCACCCTTGCAAGGGCTATGCTCTCACCTCATTGTGTAATATGTAGACAACAGACAATGCTGGCCGAGGCAGTGTTTACGAGGACAAGACAGTACCTGGAGGTGGACCTCTCGATGATTTGATTCGTAGAGGATATGGAAAAATGTGGAGAACATAGGAGGCTATCTTTACCTACCCTTCAGGTGGGATCCTTGGTGGATGTTCCAGTAGCTGCTAGAAACATTCAAGCTATTTTCCTTTTTAGTTGTACATGTTTTTCATTTCCTTATACTTTACTGTTGGGATTGTATTTCCATCCCATTTGCTTTCAGCATACTTGTCTTATAGTTTTTACTTATAGTTTCATTCCTCTTATACTCTGGTTGTGTGTGTTTATGATTTATAAAGGCAATGCCTTCCCAGATTTAGGGAATTAAGCCTTTGGTGCTAGTCAATAGCCCCTGGCCTATGGATGGAGGGCTTGGGGTTGTCATGATACGTGCCCCTGGCGGACGGGTCGTGAAAAATTTGTATCAAAGGAAATTGGTTCTACTACAGAACATATGACACTGATATTTCATTTTAGCGAAGAAATAGTTTTAAGGGTACTAAGTGTGGTTTTTAGTTTAGGGAGTCTAGTGTTGGTGTGGGTAGCTGACATATCCATACACCAGGACCCTGAATTTTGATTTCTGACATAGTGCATGAAAACATTGATTGCTTGTTTTTTTTTCAAAATTTTTCTTTAAGTCATCTCAAACTAGGTCAGCTCAAAAGGTATAGTATTTTGACCGCGTGACTTCTATTTCTATCAGGAATTCTCCCCATGGATGACCAGCTAGAGCCCCTAAAGTTTTACATACTGACATACCACCGAGAGATGAGGCCTCATTACAAGACCCTCTTCCAGTTGAGGCAACAACGGAGGCACCAGCAGTAGTACTCCCTGTTGGAATACTGATGCCACTAGCCTGAGCAGCAGAGAGTGCACGCTTCTTGATCGTGTTGCACAAGTTCCAATGACATAGGCTACCTAGGTTCAGGGGAGAGACGGAAACACAAGCAGCCGATGATTGGCTAGAGGCTATGGTGAGAGTATTCAGATTAGTAGGGACACCAGCAGACTTCATGGTCATCCTTACTGCCATCCTCTTTCAGGAAGCAGTACGCAGATGGTGGAGCCTGATGCTCTATGTATATGATGAGGCGAAACTTCTATGGGAATACTTCGAGAACCTATTCTGGGTGAAGTTTGTTGTAGATACCCTTCGTGCAGTGCAGATATTGGAGATACTTCACCTGCATAAGGGAAGGATGATTGTAACTCAGTACTCAGTGAGGTTCACCAACCTCTCGTGCTACTCCACTAATATGGTACAGGACCCATTCTTTAGGGCCCAGACCATTGAGCATGGGCTCAGGAAAGAGATCAGAGCTCTGCTGATCTCTCTCAACATTCCAACATAGGCAGGAGTGTTGAAGCAAGCCCTCATATTGGAGAGCTTCCCTAATGAGCAGTCACCAGCAGCGAGACCCACTACTGGTCGACATGCATCAGAGTCTTCTGTAGGTTGCAGTAGATAGATAACTCAGAGGTCCAAGAGGGCCAGACCGACAGGTGGACGATCGCACGACACAAGAACGATTGTGTGGGGCACCCGGTGTGGGGACAAAGCCAGACATGCCTGGAGGGGATAGTGTTACTCATGTGGCGGTCAAGGTCACATGGCTCTTGACTATCCGACCCAAATCACAGAAAATAAGCTGTATGTGGAGGGACCTCTCAAGTAGTTGTAGAGATTCGATCAGGGTTTTCTGCCGGGAGAAGGTGGATGTGGCAGAGGAGCAGGCTGTGCATCTGGCAGTGGACGACATTACGAGGTTCTACCCCCACTACCACTATGATATCCACACCGACCACAGGGAGTGGGTGGACAGGGCAGAGCAAAGCTTCAAGCAGCTGAGGCCAAAGATCATGGAGCACTGGATATGATTTGAGTTATGATCTATTTCTATTCTACCTTTGCTGCAGTTATTATAGACACGGGTGACAATCACTCTTTCATTTCCACTTCCCTTGTTCGGAGCTCAGAGATTTCGAAGGAGTCGTTGGTTCGATTCGTATGGCTAGAGACTCCTATGTGAGCAGACTCAATTATTACGCACTGGTGCCGACAATGTGATCTTACTATAGGAGGTGAGAGAATTGGAAGGGATCTCCTTAGAGCGGCGTCGAGTCCTTACGACGTCATCTTGGGTATGGTCTGGTTATCTACAGTCCATTCACAGATCAACTATATTAGGCGCAAAGTGCAGTGTGTACGCATGTTTGGGACTAGGTTCACCTTTACCAGTAAGAAGGGAACCTTTGCAGCACAAAACATACTTACTTGGAAGAGGGTGCAACCGATCACTCAACAGTTTACTTTCCTTACCCTTGGAGAAGTTGAGGTGGAGAGTCCAACTTATCCTGTAGTGGTGGACCAATAAGCAGATGTTTTCACTGCTGATGTTCCATGACTACCTACTCATAGGGAGGTGGAATTATACATTGAAATGTACTTAGGGAAGACACCGATATCAAATTCATCATATCAGATTGATCATGCTGAGCATCATGAGTTGTGGGTACATCGAGAGGACTTGTAGGGAAATGGATTCATCTGGCCCAGTGTTTCTCCCTGGGTAGCCCCAATTCTGTTCGTTAAGAAGATGGATGGGAGCACGAGGCTCTGTGTTTACTAGCATCGCATGAACCAGGTGACTGTGATGTACAAGTACCCACTCTCGAGAATTGACGACCTCTTTAATCAGCTCAAGGGAGCATGATGGTTTTTGAAGACAGAAATCAGACCAGGCTATCAACAACATACAGTTTCAGATGAGGATGTGTAGAAGATGTCCTTTAGGTGTCTTTATGGCCACTAAGAGTTCTTGGTTATGCCCTTCTGGGTAACCAATCCTCCCGTAGTGTTCATGAGTCTCATGAATAGGACTTTCTACCCTTACCTCTATATCTTTGTCATTTCCTTCATCGATGACATACTGTTCTACTTGACTACTGAGAAGGATCATGCATACCATTTTCAGGTAGTACTGTACATAATACAAGACCACCTACTTTATGGTAAGCTCACAAAGTTCCAGTTTTGGATTTGAGAGGTTCACTTTTTGGGACACATGATCTCAGAGGAAAGAGATGAAGTGGATCTAGCAAAGATTGAGGCGGTACATTCTTGGGAGCCACCCAAGAGTGTGACAGAGGTACAAACTTTCCTGGGCATGTATGGATACTCTCGGAGATTCTTTCAAGACTTCTCTAGAGTCTCAGCACCAATATCATCCTTGACAAAGAAGGGGCATCCATTCATGCGGTCGGAGTGATGCCAGCTGAGCTTTCAGAAACTGAGGCATAGGATGACTACTGCCCCCATATTTGAGGCTTCTATAGGAAGGAATAGGGTACTTAGTGTACCGCGATGCATCAGGGACCAGACTCGGGTGTGTCCTGATACAGGAGCGAGCAGTGATCGCATATGGTTCTCAGAAGCTGGGGCAGATTGAGCAGAACTATGCTACCCATGAGCTAGAGTTAGCAGTAGTGATCTTCGTCTTGAAGATATTGCAGCAATATATGAACGGTGAAAGTTTTACCATGTACTTTGATCACAAGAGTCTCAGTAATATCATCTCTCAGAAGGACCTGAACCTGAGACAACGACGATGTCTTGAGTTCCTCCAAGACGATGACTTTGAGATAGTCTATACACATGTGAAGGGGAACGTTGTTGCGGATGCGCTCAGTTGGAGGACTGGTATACGGCTGCTAGGAGAGGCGATAGAGCAGTTGGATGCCTTATATATATCCTTTGTGGATTGATATAGAGAATCCGATAAATTGTCTCTTATAGTCACTCCCCCACTTTTTCAGTGAGTCTGAGAGGTGCAACATGGGGACACTGACTGCGAGACGTGACATACTCAAATATCCATAGGTTAGGCACCTGATGGATTTTCATAAGGTGGGGATCACGTCATCCTCTTCAGAGGACGTACCATGGTACCAGTTTCACATCAGGAGGAAGTGTTGATTGACTTCAACACTTCCCCTCTAGCGGTACATCCAGGAGTGGAAAAGATGTAGCAAGAGTGGCAAAGATGTACCAGTACATTCAAAGAGATCACTGGTGGCTTGGTATAAAGAAGGCATTAGCCGAGTTTGTCTCATGATGCCTCATTTGTCAGCAAGTGAAGGCAGATCGGCAGGTACCATCAATCTTGGTTCATCCCTTAGAGGTCCTGGAGTGGAAGATGGATGTGATATCCATGGACTTCATGAAGGGTCTTCCACGTACATCTAGGAGTCATGATTCAATATGGGTGATCGTCGACTGAGTCAACATGTCGGTCCCACTTCCTACCGATCAGATAGTAGGGATCAGTTGACAGCTAGGGATGACTCTATGTGCAGGAGGTAGTACGTTTTCATGGAGTACCTTCTTCTGTTGTCTCCGACTATGGCGCACACTTCACTTCCCAGCTACAAAAGTGGTTATAGGAGGCTTTCAGGACACATCTATGTCTGAGCACTGCCTTCCATCATTACATAGATGGTCAGACCGATAGGACCATTCAGACACTCAAGGACATACTCTATGCATGTGTCCTCGAATTTGGTCACATCTAGAAGGACCAATTGCCTTTGGTTAAGTTTTACTACAACAACAGATATCACTCCCCCATAATAATGACAACTTTTGAGGCTTTGTACGGACAACTTTGCAGATGGCCAATGTGCTGAAAAAACCTAGGGGAGTCAGCACTAGTGGGACCAAAGATGGTACGGGCTACAACGGTGAAGGTGCAGAACATCCTAGAGTGGATGAAGACTGCAAAGAGTATGCATAAGTCGTATGCTAATTGGAGATGGAGGGCTCTGGAGTTCGAGGACGGTGATAAGGTCTTCCTATGAGTCTCGCCTAGATGAGGTCTATGATGATTTGGCCGAGGCGACTAGTTATCTCCATGGTTCATCAGACCTTTCCAGTTCCTCAGCAGAGTAGGAGAGGTGGCATACCTCCTGGAACTTCCACCTCAGCTCCATCGGGTTCATGACGCCTTCCACGTATCTCCGCAGAGGAGAGATGTGCACAACCCATCCCACATCATCGACCATGGAGAGCTGGACATCGATGACGGGGCGACTTTCACGGAGGTTCCAGTAGATATTGAGGATCGACGGGAGATAGTACTATGTTGAAGATTGATACCTCTCTTGCACGTTCACTGGCAGAACGAGAACCTCTAGAATAGCACATGGGAGAAGGAGGATTAGATGCGTGTTAAGTAACCCCATGTGATCCGTTAGTTCGAGTTGTAGCTTACATGGACATAAATCCCTGAGGTGACGAGAATGTAATGGCCCAGAATTCCTGTGAATTTATTATTAAATTAATGGGAATTTTACGAGTCTGTAGTTTCTAACGGCGCTTGATTTCGAGGCCCGGTGTGTCCGGAATCAATTTATTAAATTTTGTTCGGGTATGTTCAGTAAACGTAGCAGTGGGTTTTTGTATCTTTTGAACCATTGTTAGAAATTGAAATCCGAGGGAACCATTGAACTCACACCATCAGTAATTTCAAAGTGATACCTTCACTGCAGTTGCGTTCTGACGAGTATGGAAGTTAATTTGGGGTGGGGTTTAATTAAATTGAATAAAATTATGTTTTAATTTTATTTTATTTCAGTGGTTAAAACCTCCATGCGGAGGTTGGTGGTGGGGCCCACCACACCCCAACCTCCCATTGGAGTTTATGGTGGTGGGTCCCACCTGCACATAACCTCTCACGAGAGGTTACAACGTGGGGACCACCCGATACCCATAATCTCTATATTAAATGATAGGGGTGGGGACCACCCGACCCCTTTTAATAGTGGAGGATAAAACCTCCCACCTCTGTATCTTTAATGATGGAGAGCCTTTATCCAATCCACCTAATTAACCGTGACACCTCTAAAAAATTTAATTAGGTAGGGCACACTCTTTAAATTAACCAAATTTGAAATATGTGCCCACATAATTTTAGAAAAACCCTCCAACTCCTATATAATGGAAGCTTGGGGGAAGGTTTTTGGACGACTTTTTCAAACGCCGAAATGCGTGCAAAGAGACCTGATGCCGAACACTTGGAGAAAGCTCCCAACTAAGAACCATCCTACCAATGAGGAATTCGAAGAATGCGAAGAATTCCGGTGACTCTCTTCTTCTCCGACCTTATTCCATGGACCCCTTCGACGTGGGATGTGATCGTCTACCATTGATTTGTCAGGAATCCTTCTGTGATGTCAATGAATGACTACCAGAAAATCAAAGGTATATATATTTGTGTTATTTTATATTTGAATATAAATCTTTTTCTTCGTCGAACAATGATATGGTATGAGAATATCCAATTTCAATCACCATAACGAGGAGGGATCAGGCCACACGAACATGGTCCGACCCTCCCCTTGATTGTTCTTGTTTGATAACATCGACTTGTAAAAGAGGCGACATCGACGAAGATGACGAATAGGGGTCGCGCTCCTTGCAGCCTCTGCGGACCGCACCGCCCCCGCGAGGCATCGGTGCACTGCCAGCATGCCCTCCATGCTGCACAGCTCGGCCGGCGCCCTGCCGGTGCACTTCCCTACACCCTCGCGCCCCTCCAGTGCACTGCCCGATGCCCCCATGCCCGACCATCACCATGCCTGGCACACCTGGGCCCCGTTGGTGCGCTACCCGGCATCCACGCGCCCCGTTTACGCACTGCACGGTGCCACCTGTGCCGCGCCAGTGCGCTTCCTGATACCCTCGTGCCCCGTAGGTGGCCTGCTCAGTACCCACGCGCCCCGTGAGAGGCCTAGCCTGCGCCCCTGATGGCGGTCGGCACGGCGCCCCTGCGCCCTACCATCAGCTTTCCCTCCACCTACTGGTGGCCTACCCGGCACCACGGAGCCCCGCCCGGTGCCCCCGTGGCCCCCTTCCACGGTCTGCCCGGCGTCCCAGCGTACTGGCTTAGCGCACAACCTAGTGCCCCCATGGCCTGCTGGTTCCTAGACGGCCTGCCCATGCCCCACGTGGCCTGCCAGCTGGCCTCCCGACCATCGCCCTCCCAAGATGACCCACGACGTCCCCCTACGGTGTCGCTGGCTGAACCGGCCTGGGCTCCCAGGCCGAGTTACTGTGCCGCCTACATGGCGACTACATGGCTGAACCACCCCCACGGTCAGCTAGGTTGGGCCTAGCATTCTGGGTCAAAACATAGCGGGTTGACTCACCAAATGGGCCATGTTAGACCGAGCACGTCTGACCGGGTCGACCCAGACTAGGTCATCCCAGACTAGGTTTGGCGGATCCGGTCCAACCGGGTCGGACCGGAACTGGGCCCATTACTGACCCATTACCTTCTTGGGCCATATCATTAGCAGTGGACGTCCATTTGACGAACTGTTAGTGGCACCGATATTCTTGGAGCATAGTCGTCCATTTATGTATACCCAACTAGAGTTCAGTGTATAGTTGAGTCATGGTCAGGATGGTTCCTAAAATAATCCCACAGTCCTTTGAGATAAATATAGGTGAGAATTATTGACACTTGGATTATCGACCAGTAGCTCGTGGAGCAGAACCATCAGGTGAAGAGCGGAAAAAGTGAGGATACCTAGTAGCTGTAGACCTGATGACTGCATGGTCGATTCGACTCGTAGTGACTCGACTAGCCCAGTGGGGAGCGCCCTGTATTTTTCGGCAGACCTGTCGCGGATGGATCCTCTGGTAGTTGGTAGCGTACCTGCGATACTCGACATGAGGGGTACCTCAGTAGGCTATTTTGTTGAGCACCTGGTATTTGGAGGTAGACCCACAGTGGACGGAGCACCTAGTAGTTAGCAGCATACCCACCATAATCGATAGGAGGATTACCTCAACAGTCCATGGTTAGTGAGAAACGCCTCGATGTCACAACATGCCCTCTGTACTCGATAGAGGAGGAGTTCTCTAGTAGTAATGGTTTCGATAATGAAAATCATGGTTTGAGCTGAGTGAATGACCTTTGTGTTTTCCTCATGATTAATATTTGATACATGATAACTTAGGTATATGTATGGGTATATACCTAAGCAGTGGTTATCTGTTGATTTCATACATTGGGGTTTATCCTTATTGGATTTTGTGAGACCTTAAGTGTCTCGGGGTCCCTACAGAGTTTAGATGTACTCACTCCTACACGGGTTATGCCTGCACCTCGTTGTGTTGGATGTAGACGATGGACAGTGCTAACCGAGGTGGAGTGTACGAGGACTAGACGGTACCCAAAGGTGGACCTCAATACGAGTCGGTACCTGGATGAGACAGAGGGACGTGATGTACTGAGGATGCTATCTGTAACAACCCTTCAGGTAGGATCTGTGTTGGATGATCTAGGAGCTGCTAGACACCTTCCATCTCTTTTTCTTTTTCGTTTTACCTATTTTTCCTCTCTTTTTAATTTACTGTTGCACTTGTATTTTCGGCCCCTTTTCTTTCATAATACTTGTCATATAGTTTTTACATAGTGTTTTCTTCATCTTTAACTCGTGTTTTGTGTGATTACGATTTATAAAGGCAATGTCTTATGAGTTTTTGGAAATTACGACTTTGTTTCTAGTCTCCTACCCATGTCCTATGGACGGCGGGCTTGGGGTAGTCACGATATGGGCCCCGGGGGACGGGTCATGACACTAATGACGTAATGATTATAGAAAATTTTCATGATAATACTAATATCATACTATATGGAATATAATTTTTTATTTATTTTATCAAACAATAATCATATTTTTTGGAGATATAACAATAAATAAAACTACAATTCTCGGTTAATAATTCATTCTCTATTTCATATATCTTCATTTTCATTATATCATATGTCTTGAAAAGATAGAATTATTTTATTAAACAATGCCACTAGAACGAGGTTATATTTTTTAAGAAGTTATTTTTTCAAGTTTTTTTCAAACAAAAAATTAAATGGATGTGTAAATAAACCAGGAGCTGGGGTTCCCTTTTATAAGAGAGGGGAGAGGTGCTTTTGGGACTTCAACATTGTTTAATTAATAAAAATTTATTTTCTATTTAAAATTGATACAAATTGATAATATTTAAATATAAGTTTATTAGGTGTACTATTTTTAACATAAAATAATATTTTTAAATTGTTATGTTGTTTTTTTATTTATCATCTCATTTTTAACATCATTTCTACCTTTTTTAAAATTATATTGATAACAATGTTTTTACTAAATAATTGTCATTACAGTAACTATAACTATAAAATTGGACCATAAATGGAATATGTTTTACATTGTATACTGTATAACAATAGTTTATATGAGTATTGAAGTTTTAGATATTTAGATCATATAATAAAAAAAATTTTAGTATAAAATATAAATAATGTCAAAATTTTAACTACTCAATTATGTTTTCTTTAAAAATAGTGATAATAAAAAGTAATTATAAAATATTCATTTCATACATACCAGATTAATTATTTGTATCTATAAAATTCTTTTATAACAATAATATTATAAAATTATTTTAATTTTTAATTTTAATATCTTGTATTTCATTACCATTCTATTTAAATAAATACAATTTCATCATTGTATATGTTGTAAAGGTAAGTTATTTTATCCATATAAATTATAAATAAATTACCAATTTAAAAAAATCATTCATCATTCAAATAACTATTTTTAAAAGATCAAAATTATTTTAAATTATATATAAAAAATTATATATAACACAAAAAAATGAATTACATTTTGGAATTTTCATTAAAAAAATTCAGAATTTCAAAATATGGGTCAAATGATAAAAGGTGATATATTCGAGGTTTGGAATATTTTTGATGAAATATACTCATTAAATAAAATTGAGTAATGTTTTAGGGTTAATTTTTAGTATATATCACATTATTTCATCCCTTAATTAACCAATCTAACCACTATCATTGTGATAATTTTTTTATTATGGTCAATATTAATTTTTTTTCCAAAACAAAAAATGAAACGATTTATTAAATTTAAAAATCATTATTAAAAATATGGTATTCATTTATCACGTATCAATTAATCAAATTTTAGGAGTTTAATTTAATATTAAACCCACATTACGTGATGAACAATTATTTTTCTATAAAATTCTATTTTATCTATAAATATTTCTTCCATACCAAATTCAATTATAAAAGTTATGGAAATTAAAAAATTGATATATTTTTATTCAAAATCATATAATTATATTGTAAAAATTATGTGAAATTTAATTCTAGAATGATAATATTTCAAATGAATGTAAAATTAAAAAATAATATTTTTGTTCGCTTTTCAATAAAAAGTCAACCAATTAAGGAAAATACAAATAATTAAACCTAATATAATTTGGAAATTACGTTTTCAAATTTGAAATCGCTTTTATAAATACATTTTTCATAATTAGAAGAAATGAAAAACATTATACACTCTATAAAATATGTTATAATAATTTATGAATGAGAAACATTTTCAAATGATTACATTGATTTTATTAAATATTAAATTCTTATTTTATAATTATTCATCAATATGTTTTTTCATTAGTAAAATTATATATAATTAATAATGTGGATAATCATATTTATTCCATACAATTCATCAACTATATTATTATTATCATATTTATATAATTTTTTATTGTCTTCCACATTTTGTTAAATATGTGGTGTTGTGAATAATTAATGATATTGAACTCAGAATTTTTTCAATTGGGATATGTTATAATATAAATGTATCATTAAAAATTTGTTTTTTCAAACATATGTAGTGAAAAGATGACAAATGGGTTATATTAATTGCTCTATAAGGGATGGATTAATATGTCATCAAGGATTAGTTCATAAACATTATAAAACATTATCATAGGAGATATACCATATCAAAGTGAGTGATAATAAAAAAAATTAACATTTAAGATAATTGGAATAGGATAATATATTTTCAAATAATAAAAAATCCAACAAAATTGTCATAATGTGCATGGAAAACATTTATAAGAAACATAGAATTATTAGAGCATAATATCATAATGTATAAAATAATTCCCCAATATAATAAATTATAGCGTGGAGATATATTACCTTCACGAGTAACAAAAATCACACTATATTTGTGGGAAATATTTATTGTAACTATGTATACTCTACCTTTATTCACTATCTTACATACACACTTTTCATATACTACATTGTTTTATGTCATCTTATTTAATGATATTTAAAATTAAAACCACTGTATTGGATAAATTTATAGTACCCCATCTATCTGGATCCTTACATATTAGTTCAACATAAAATTCCTTAACTTATCAAATCAAAATGTCCATATGGATATAAATGGGTTTTGAAATACATTTTAATGAAAAATTAAATTTTATTTTAAAAAAATGTTTGAAAAAATGGTCACATTAAAAAATTAAAATAAATATCATTCCAAATTAATATAATAATGATCCTATGTGGATAAATAAATTTTTCATAATATTTATTACTAGTATAACAAAATGAGATAAATTTATTATAATTGAGAACATGATTACCCACAAAAATAACTAAAATATAAAAAATGGAGGGTCAATAATTAATCATAACTCCAATTTATATTTATGATTTCTAATAGAAAAAGGACATTGAAATTAAAATAGGAATATTATTTAAAAAATTATTATACAATCATTAGTTTAATGGTCATTATTAGGCTTATATTTTTAAAAATCAAGTACTACTTAATAAAAAAAGTTAATAGAAAAATATTTATATTTGTTAAACTGAATTAAAATGTAATTTTATCTACATATATAATGAATAATATAATTTAAAATTAGTATCAGGTAATTTAGTAATCATAGTGAAAATAAACTCCAATTGATGTCATGTAACACAATCAAAGAAGAATGAGTTACTGAATCTATTTTCTCTATATATGATTTAAACAAAAGATACATAATATTCTATAAAACACAAATAATTATATTAATAACCTATTTATAAATTGAATACATGTATATAGTATTTTATATATATTATTTTTTATTATTATCTACATGGGTAATAAATGTTTCTTATGAATTCTCAATTTTTTTTATGGGTAATTATAATTTTTTAATTTTATTTTTGTAAGATATTTATTGTTATTTATTATTCATACAATTTATTAATTAATACATAATAATAAGTATATAAATAGATTCATTTTAGTTTTATGTATTGAAATAGTTAAGTGATTTGGGATTTTTCGTAATGATACTTAAATATGAAATCATCGACATGAATATTA
Organism: Viscum album; assembly: GCA_963277665.1. Classification (NCBI taxonomy): domain Eukaryota; kingdom Viridiplantae; phylum Streptophyta; class Magnoliopsida; order Santalales; family Viscaceae; genus Viscum; species Viscum album. The sequence goes on along the minus strand of OY728140.1, from coordinate 1,369,870,895 downwards.
CTGTGATTGTTACTAGACCATCACTATTATCTTAATATTTTAGTTTAATAATATATTCAAAATTAAGTAAAAATATATATTTTCAAATTTTATCATATATTTTTATATATTATCTTTTTCTAATCATCCGTCATATTTTTTAATATCATTGTTCAAGTATGTAACTAAACTAACCCAGTAAGAAGATATCAAACATTAATGGATAATCCTGATAATGGTGTAATATCATTTTAAACAATTTATTTTCAAATTATATTAATAATATTCATAATTTATTAAGTTAATGAATTTGGTATTAAAATTGTATTTTAATGAATTAATTATAATAAGAAAAATGAAAAAAATTTATTCTTAGGGGCATTAGTGTACACATTCACTCCAGTAATGTTTTACTTTATTAGAAATTGAGACACTATAAATACAATTAAATTTTTTTTATTAGGGTCAAAAAATATATATATTTATCACTATTTTTTTATCATTTAAATTATTATTTCAATAATTGAGTTATGGTGATGAATAATATAATATTTCTCATTTTGGATACATTAGCCTACACAACAAATGATCAACGTTCTTTTGTTATTTTAAGTGTATGGGAACAAATATGCAATGATTGATATATTAATTTAATCAATTAATTCTATATTAAATATTAATATTTCATTATAATAGTATGGTTATAAATTTTTTCTGGATGACTATATTGAATAATGTATTTAAAATTATGTAAAACATACTTTTATAGCTAGGTTTTTTTCTTAAAAATCTCCTTGTAAATGGAGGCCATAAGTTATCATTTGGTGAGATGAAAAATCTATAAGATTGATAGAGTTATAGGAAAAAAAAGATGAATTATTTTCAATGAAAAATAACAATGTATTGTTGTGTCATGGTTTATTGTAATTGATCCCATTTTATAAGTGAAGAGGGGGGAAATCATGGAAGCAACCATTATATTTTCAATAATTTTATTATACATTTCAAGTGTGAAATGGTATTAAATGGTTATTATTGTAGGGGAGGTGAGTTTTAGATCATAATACTTCAATCAATTTGAAAAAGGGTTTTTAAATTGATTTGGTTAAATTCACCTTGGTAAAATAATTACTACAATTTATTCAATTCACCATGAATGTTATTTTTCATCAATTATAGTTGATAAAAATGAAAAACGTTTAATATTAATATTTTTGACTAATTTGATTATTATGTTTTAAAATATCAAAATCTATAAATTTAATTATGTCTATAATGATTCAGTGAAATAATTTTGACATATACATATGTTAAAAGAATAAACACTTTTTTGAGGAAAATATTTTCTAAAAATTTAAAGCATTTTTGTTAGTCATATTAATAAAAAAATGCAAATTTTCAGGAATTAAATTGAATTATTATAAAAAATAAAAATTATATTTAATAAAATGGTAAATTGTAATTTTATTAATAATATATATAAATAAAAGTGATGTTTAAAACAATTATTATATTTTATTTTATTTTTAGTTTTTACATATAACGATAAAAATATGATACGTAAATATATAAAAACAATTATTCATAATAATATTTGATAAATAAAAATATAATCAATTTACAAAAATTCATAGTCATTCTTATATATATATTTTGTAATTAAAGTAATCTTTTCTCCAAAAAAATCATTTCTCACAATTAATCTAAACAATTATTGTTTTAGAGAAAAAATCCCAAAACACCATTTTTGGTTAATTATAGTATATATTATTACAATATAATATTATTTATATTATATTATTGAGGTAAATATTATTTCCAAAAAACAAAATATTAAAATACATTTGATAAAACATATATTTTTATGAAACAAATATTATAGTAATTATATATCTTTACATATTTCCCCTTTGTTGGTTACATCAATTGGTATCGGAAAATATAATGACCAAAATGTATAATTTATGATTAATATTTAGGATTCATTAGGATATATTTTTATTAATATTCATGTTATTTGTAATACCATATAATAAATAAGAAATTTAATTTAGAAAATGTATTTACTAAAATAGTGACTCGTTATGCTCTGTATTTTCTAATATTCTATAACATATTTAATGGAGAACTGCTAATTGGGACCACACCTATTAAAATTATTTTTTTTCATTTCCCCTAACAAAAATTAACTTCTCCAAGACACATTTATACCCATTCACCAAAAAAATATATATATGAACCTAAAGTGAATAATTAACTAAATTTACCACGAAGAATCAGAGTAGTCCAAAATACGTTAACGAAAACATAGTCACTACATGGTTTAAAAAAACATTATTTTTTGTATATGAAACAAAACATATCCATGTAATTAAGTTGTTTTAACAAAATTTACTTGTCTCCAAAAACATTTAACTTGCAACAAAAAATAATGAAAAAATGAAATAATCTACATCCCCTTTATTTAATATCATACCACCGATCGATTTTTCTCAATGTAGGGACACTATGTTTTGGGGAAATCACCTAAAAATAAGAAACATTATAGTATTATACTATATTGATACTATTATTTATTTAATTATACTCATGACTAAATATTTTTGTTATTCATAATACCCACAATAATACTTTTTCAACTTAGTGGTTTGATTCAACTAATCTCAAGACTTGATTCAACTTTTTTTACACAAAAACATTATAATATTTTTTAGACATAAATATATATTTGAAAAAACTTTTAGACTATTTTTACAACATAAAAAACTATAGATCCAACAAATAAATTTATACTAATAATAAAATTTTGACATCCAGTTGTGGGAAATAAACTAGTTTGTTTCGCCATCTAATTAGGTTTCGATTAGAATTTCTTCAATCAGTCATGCATGATAATAAATTTATGTTAATTGACTTCTATTTCCTCAAGTTTAACACATCATTAGATTATGAAAAATTTCATTGTTATATCCAGCATTTTCATTTCTTACACTACCAACCCCTACATCATATTCCACTGAAATGGGTACACCCAATCAAAATATTTCATAGTGATTTATTTTCACAGGGGGATTAGAACCTTCAACGTTCATCGGTTTGAGTAATAGGGATATCAATACTGAACATACACATTATATTTATCAAATCCTTTTTTAATATATCGAAATTTGGAAACTAATTTCATAAATTCTTTAACCTCATCCACATCATAATGAATAATTTTTTAATACCATCATCTTTATCCTTTTTAAATTTGGTTATCTTTTCATGACACCTCGTTGAAAATTTTATTTATCTATTTTATAGTTCATTTATTTCCATATTATGTCCAGTCCTAGAGTTGTATAATATATTCCACATAAACAAATATACTCTAGTTTTTTTTTATTTTAGTTGATCATTCATTTGGAGAACATCCCCATTATAGGATACTCACACCATTATTCATCACATACCATAATGTTTTGTTTTGGAGACCACATGGGGATACATATTTGATGATAGTTATGAGATCCATATCATATTTTCATTTACATGGATGACAATTTTGATTTTTATTTATCAAAAATTGGGTAGAACTTTTTTAATTACATTCCAAGTTTACTATTGTGAGTTACTAGATTTTTGTTCTTACTGTACCCATTTTTGAGGTCCACTACACTTCCCTAAAATTGTGTTCCTATTTAAATGATTAGTATGATTTTTTGTGCTATAAAATCCTTCTATATATAAATCATGTGTAATGGTTTATTATATTTTAATTATTTGATTTTTATCCACTTCTAATGTTCTAAAATACACTTATCATATTCATTATGATGGGAATCCATAAATTTAATTCATGACGTAACATCAAATAGATATTATTTTCTTTCATCAATACGAGTCTTGGATGAAATAATTTATAACTTCAAATCCCTTTTAGGAACCAACTAATTTTTTATTTCTTGGTAATTTATTCAAGAGAGTCACGTTGGTCATTGGTCTCTTATTAGAACATATTTATGTCAATATTAAGATCACTTTTATATTTACTTGTCCTTTTATAATGCAATCCAATATATTCAATATTTCAATAATTAACATAATAAATGAATTAAAATTATTCAACCATTTCTTGTATGGATTGGTTCACTCTTATATGGATTCATATATATTTCATATATTTAAATGATGATATAGTTTACAACTCACCATCATAAAATATGTATTATTTTCATTTAGCTATTAGAGATTACCTTTATTGGATCACATACATTTTATAGACCATGTTTAGAAATATATAATGAAAAAACAATAAAATTATATTACTGTTCATTGAAATATCATCAAACTTATTGTAATGATAATCATCTTATTAATTTTTACATATGTCCAAATTCAGAAACATTACTCATTGAATTATATATGTTTTTTATATGACGGTATCTATACATTTCTATATTATTCTATAATTACTAAATTATTCAATACTATTCAAGATTTATTATTTGAAATCCTTATTTATAGAATCAGTTAATAAGGAATTTATTTATAGTTTTAATTGGTCTATTTTAAATATAATTCTATGTATAATAAAAAAATATTTTCATTAAATAATGATCTTGGGATTTCTAATACAGATGGAATGAATATCATGAAATCTATTTGAAAAAACTGAATTTATGTGACATTGATAATTTTATTTCTTAATTGAAGAATTGATTTATCAATTAATTACCAAAATAATCCTTTTTTGAACATAAATTAGGATCTTAAGTCTATGATAACTTTTTTTGGGTCCCATATAATCATTATATTAGGGTGAATAATTTTCTGACCATTTAAAACGTTTTTATCACATTGTGTTATTTAGAAAAACTATCAACTTATGTACGAACCATGGAGACCCATTAAACATTAACTAAATATCTAAAATATAATTGAATTATTAAATAAATAGATATAATTCAAGGATATGATGTTTTTTTGGGTTCACCCATACTGGGAAAATAAATGGATTATTTTATTGATAATGTGTTGTTGCACTAAAATCATCTGCACACTAATGATTAATTGATATAAGAGATTTTGGTCACTCTACCCCGATGATAATACCCTAAACTTTTATGGTCATGGTCACTAAAACCCATTTTTAAAATGTATTCCACATCATTAAACCACTAATCCATGGTAAGATTAGCCTTAGTTTTTTGAAATATAAGTCCCTCCACCGATGTATCATTCAATGATGAATGTATTATCATTTATTTGGGGATTTTTTACCTATATATGGGGAAATCAATAAAATGAATGACTAGAACTACTACTAAAATTAACATACATTCTTATTCCTAGTGAAAATTTAGAAATCGATTCTCATTATAATTTAATCAACATTTCGCATCGATCAGACCACATAGATCTTCTCCTTAGACTTTTTCATGAAAACTATATATTCAATATAATATTTATTTAGTAATCATATTATAATCATTATGTATCAATATTTGAAGAAAAAACTTATTATTATTATTCTCACTATATTAATATATTTGGTGTGATGTTTTATCATGTCTCTCACTTTTTCTTCACACACCCTTCATATTTTTTTATTGAATATAAAACTAAATGGGATACAATATTTCCATATTTTGGATATATAGAAACCTATTTTGTTATGATGGTCACTATTCTTCTAATTTCATAATATATTATATGGATATAGTCGCATGATGGTTTTGAATTCTTAGAAAATATCATTATTTCCATTGATTTTATCATAATCTTCCATTTGGATATATGTATACTCATTTATCCACTCAATTTTTTCTATTATCCTCAAAATAGGAAAATTCATCATTTCTAAACCTAGTTCCCAACCATGTAATTAAATTGAAACAACTACATGTGGAATTATCCTCCACATTACCTTATTTCAATTTACTGATTTTCTAATAATAATGAATCCTTATAAAATATTTTTAGTAACTCACAATTCACCATCTACAACATTATAGCTCATATTAAGTTATTAAAATTTTATTTTTAGTCTAAATTTATTTTATATTTATTCCATTAATTTATATTATGGAAACCAATTAATTTTATTTTTTACCCATAGATTTATATTATGTTATTTCACGAATTCATTAGCTAACGAATAAGTATTTTGTTATTTGATATAGTTTGAAAAACTATCTAGAATTTGTTTGTTAGTATCGCCAAATAATGAAAAACAATACCTCTGAAAAATTTTGTTTGATGATTGTTATATAAATTTTGGAGTCAAGAATTACACTTAACTAGCCGAAATCACACATTTTCAGGAAAATTAATTTCCCAACCATCTAGTGGAATCACTAATATGTTGAAAAAATAGTTCATATATTCACACTATCACATGGATGTTGTACATATGACACATATAATATCTATGAAATTCCACATATGATGAAATTCATTGGCATAATTCACAAATACTATATTAAAATAAACCTATATTAGTGTTATTTCAAATGTTCATGAAGGACTAAGACACTTAAATTGATGTTCAAATGACACATATTCTCCATGCCATTTGAAAATTGATCTTTCCAAACTGAATGGTACATTTTACATGTCAAAATTAAAATATAAAAAAAATTAAAATTCAATTTTTAAATTTTCATTATCCCATTTATAATGACCCCTATGATACTTCAAGATAATAGATATATACATATTGATTCATAAAGGATTTTTCATCTAAATTTATTCCAATTAATTTAAAACCATGAAGCTTTTGATCATAAAATATCTATTTTTCTATGATGTGGATTCTCAATAAAATGTAAAATTCCTTTTTAATGAATTGAACATGATTATTCCTTTTCCATTTTTCAAAAAATAAATACAGCATCATTCACTACCTCCATAAATAGAAACCACAAATTAAATATCTATTATTAAACCCCTGCCATTTTAATAAAATAAATTAAAAAAAATGGGTACAACATTGTTTGAGGCTTAACCACTCTCTGATCCAAAGGACTACATAAAAAACATTATGTTATTGAGACTAAATAATCTATTAATATTTTCAATGTACGATTTTATTGGTTGTTCAAAATTTCTTACATTCATCCTTACTATCCCAAGAAAACTAGACCCTCCTAAAATAATTTGATATAATTTATATATCATTATTTCATTAGATTTAAACATTAATATACACTAAAATACTCTTACATTACGTTCTCCATAAACCACTACATATCTCACACTGAAGTCTACCATGTATCGAAATGATCATACTTATGATAAATTTTTAATGAAAATTTATGAAAATTTCAACATAGTTATTAAATATTCATTATTATATTCAAATTTTTTTATTTTGAAAATGAATATATTATATCAATATATATCTTTATCCTTCACATGTATATCCAGTGGGAAAACAATATTTAAAAATTTAAAATTTAAATAAAGAAGATATATAAATTATATGATAAAAATAAAAAACAATTAAACATTAAATTCATTACTAGGTAATGTATAAAGAAATTAATGAATTTAAGAATTTATGATCATCAATGGTATGTGATTTGTTTAAGGATGCTTAGTTTTATATAATTTAGTTAAACATATATATTTTTACAATGAATAAATTAATTTAATTCATGGTGAATTTATTTATTTTTTTAATGTAATTCTACAAAAAATTAATTCTATAATTTGGTGAAAACATGATTGATAGAACTATGCATGATTGGAATAGAATAAAATTATGACACAAAATATCCATCATGATATATCTTAGTTTAGTGAAAAAAATATAATGATCTCATGAATTTTTTATCATTCATTATAGAATGACTAAAATTATAGAGGGATAACACACAATGATGAAGAATAATTTACATAATTTTAAATAATCTATTATTCCATAAATTTCATTAATTGATTCATATGTTATTCGAAAATTTAATTCGTTATAAACTAACCTAAAAAAATTTATAAAAAAACCACACATGGATATTACAATTTTGAAACATATTAAAACCTTAGAATAATAGAAAATGTTATGTATTTTATAAATACATTATATTATAGTAACCATAAAATATAAATAATCAATGACATGACTATATAAGAATAAAATGGAACACCAATATCTAAACAATACCTAGAAATTCTCCATATAAAAAACATCAATACACCACATTGGAAAAAAATACGAACTCTTCATGAATTAAAAAATTATATCCTTGAATACTCAACAACCAAATTATTCTATTTATTCATTAATGATATGAATAGCATTACATTATTTTTTAGTGGTTATAATAAATATATAATACTACATATGATGTGATATTAATAAAATCATCTTTATATAATGTTCATGTACTAATGCATTGTGGTGAACACGCCCAACCTAAAAGAAAATTTATTATATCACATCAGTCCTATATCATGAAAATATAATGAATTATTCAAAAAATTCAATTCTAAAATAAAAATAATATAAAATATACAATCACTCTATATATATACCAAATACATGAAAATACATTCACTATGGGTTGATATGAATATAAATATCTCTAGTTCCATAATAAATCCACTTATTATGATATTATCGTAAAAAATAATTCAAGAAAGTGGAATTAAACATAATATTTGTCCCTCTATATAATAATAACAATGAATCAGTTTTGGTAACAATATTTAAAAGAAAATTGTTTCCACATAGAATTGAATATATAAACATTAAAGATTTCACTCTAAATATATATAACTCTTCTAGGTACAATAATAAGTTAAATAATATTTTAATTTAACTATCGTGAAATTGTTAAGAAGATTCCAGTGAGATTTCAATAAAATACATAAATATATACAACATTTCGATCATATTATAATAAAAAAGAATACATAATGATGAATAAAATAAATGGGTTATATAGATTAAAAATTAAACGACTTATCATTTATAAGTATCGTGGGATGATACATTGAATTCATGTTTAATATTATCTCCCATGGTTGAAATATTATATAGAATATGATATACATAATACTTAATTGTTTGATCATCAAATTCATGTTTTATATATCTCTCAAAATGTACTTTCCTAATCATATTTGTGTAGATTACACCTTTTTTCAAATAGATTGAGGATAATTTCAATATATTCATTCACGGGTCAATACTCTATGAATAATATCAATAAAATTTTCGATAATAAATCAATAATTGCATCATTATTTACAATTTTTACATGGTATCATGCCTAGAGTAATTTGATAACTAATTATTCAATTACCATATTCTTAATGACTCAAAATGAAATTTGTTATTTTTTATTATAAAAACTGAAAGCTATCATGCAATAAATTGTTGAAGTAGCTAAACTAATCCACATTCAATTATAATTATGAAATATATACTAAAAGTTCTTTATATACCTCATTGAATTTGGTCTCTAGAATAAAAATTTGTCAACAATGATATAGTAATTGACATACCTTTCTATGAGGCCCCGGGAGATAGTAATCCAAAAATTATGTGGGGGGCTGGGAAGATTCATTTGTTTCCAAAATTAAAATTGACCTTTAATTTTACCAAAATATATAATTTAATTATATAGTGGATGAAATTTATTACTCCGAATGGCCCGAAGGCCTTCATTTTTATTGAATTTTGATAACCCCCTTTCAACGGATGAGGGTAACCCTTACAAGGCCCATAGGCTCAGAGCTTACAATGCATGTTGGATTAGGAGATTACATGAACCGAAGGTCTTAGAGAAATCAACCAAACTATCTACAAGGAAATTCCCCTCCCCAGATTCTGCATCATGATTGTAGCTCTCCACCTTTGGATGGTCTTCTGGCTAGGCTTCCCCTGCAATCACAGTGTGGTCCTGATGGAAAAGCCATAACCTCTCATTCTGAAAAATCCATTTGGGTCTGCTCTGGTGGGTGCACCTTCTCTGAATCCTCTTCTGGGTCTGCTCCTTTCTGGTAGTGTGTCTTGGGAAACTACATGTGTCCTAAAGGCTTTGAGGTGGCCCGAAATCCCTACTAACCTAATGGTCGGTGTGGCACGAAAGTCTTGAGGACTCCAAGACCAAACCAGTGACCCAAGGTGAATAAGATTTTAATTAACTACACATGAATCCTAGTTTATCACACTTCATTGTGAATGGTTCTTAACAATGATTTTAAAGTATCATATTTCATTCAAAATTCACAAATAGATCATAATAATAATTTTACTTCAATGGAATGACTGATTTAATTATATAATGATTGCATTATATTATCAGTAATTTTTTTTCATATATTTCAAGGATATGTTCATTGAAAAATTATTCATGTAATACAATTATATCATACACTTACAACAAGATGGACTCCATGTCACATAGATAACTATATAATTAATGTTTACAACAACTCAACATGGTAAATATAAACACTTTCTTTCCTCATAATTATATAAATATACGTTATCTGGGGTTTATACTTTATTTTCTCATCATATTGGGATTTTTTTTATTTTTTTCCATTTAAGCATGAAATTGTCTCATTCATGGAATATGTTTATCTGACTCCATTATTCGTCATTTCATTTTTATCCTATTCGTATACAATTGGATTTTATCCCAACTGTTATCATTTTGTAAATAAATATTACATGGTACCTTGTTTATTAGATAATATAAGGATTTTTACACAAAAATAATACATAATTTGTTATTAATATCTTATGTAACTAATAAATATATGATCTAGGAGAAAATTAATTTATTGCATATGGTGACTATGTAATAAATTTTATAATTTCATTAAATTAAAATTACAATAACTAAAAAATATCTCCCCAATTATTAATTTTGATATAAATAGCCTCATTAATAACATTATTCATATCCTATAGGAAAAAAATATAAAAAAGATATATCAGATAACATGTAATGGAAAACATAGGTTATATCAACATATAATCATATAAAATAATAATTTAATTGAAGTTCCAAGATCAGTGTGAATGATTGAGTCAGGGATGGGGTGAATTAGTGATTCCTTTAAATATTTTTACAAATTGATTCTTTTCAATTGAACCTCTATGGCTTGTTAAGGCCTCATTACACACTTTTTATATCTGTTATCCTTACCTCAAATGATGAAATATATTTACAGGAACTAAACACAAGGATTTACATGATTTGGTTCAAAGGCCTACTCATGTTGTGTTGGTTATTCTCCACAACATAGATTCTCCACCATAATCCGGTTATTAATTACAATGTTCGATACAAAGTCACATTGTATCTCTCTGGATTCTCAAAGAAGGTTCTTTATTATGTTTCATATAGTGTTACCAGAATCCCACTGGGCTACTCTAGAATCTCACTGATGTCTTCTTATAGTCCATGAATCTAACAGGGTTCTTCTAGCTCTTGAGTCATAGGAGAAACTTGTTTCATTATGTCCTCCTATGATTAAATTTATATGATCATAATATATCTTCACACCTGATTCTTGAATAACAATTTCATTGGAATATGTTAAAGGATCTTCAACAACCTTTGACAATGTCTCTTTGCCTTGCCCAATATTTCTGATCACTTGAGTTGATCAGTTCTCAGTCTCAAGAATGCTCATGCAATTCTTTCTTCTTCTGATGAGGACCTGGCCTCACTGAGATGTGCTCCAATGGTTCACAAAAATTCTACAAGAATAAAATATGCATGAATGATATTGGACAATATCAACAATATCTCTCTTCTTGGACTCTCAATTACTGATCACAAAGTTACCATAGGTTCTTTAATTCTGTCTGTCTTCAGTCTCAGTTCTCATTCACTTCATGCATGTATTACAAGGGTATCTCAAATTCTACTTCCCTTGTGAAATAGTGTAATTCACTAAAACATCTTCTTTTTTAAATTGAATGAATCACATACACATATGTGATTCTTCAAACACTGAAGATAAGCTTACTTTGCCTCATCTAAATTAATTCCCATGCATGTGATCATGGATGTGTCTCATGACTTTTCATATGAAATGTCCTGCCTTTATTTTTCAATATGCACAGACACTGTTGATTATTTCATTACGTATCTTCATGTTTGCATGTTCATGCATGAATTCATTCTCAATTCTTTTATTCATTGGGTGAAAGACTTTAAGGATAAAAAACATTCATCATGAAAACACAATCTCTTTTATTTATCCTTTTCAATTTGTCTTTTTTGGAGTCTTTGCACGCACACACATATTCTTTTTTAAATATGGTTCAATGTTTGTCCTGAATATTTGTTATTAAAATGTGAAAAAACAATTATTCCTTGATTTGTGTCCTTTTCCAAACCCGAATGGGTGTATTCTATGTGTTGTTTTATTCTTTCTCACAGGGGTGTCTCAACCCATGCATATTCATGCATGTGTATCATGAATGCATTCTCCTTGCTCCTTCGCGAGAACATGAATCCTCGAGTTCCTTATTATTATCATAGGTTAGTGTATGTATACACTTTCCTTTGTGAAATTTCCTCCTTAAATAACAAACCAAGGAAAACATCAATAACTTCTGTATATATATATATGGATAGAAAGGTGTTCTTTATTTTTAAAACCGAAGGGTACACGATCTCCTTCACATGAAAACAGTACACATGTTGTTATTCTTCCTGCAAGGAGTGCACACGTTCCGTCTTCTCAGAACCATGTATTGGTATGTGGGTTATTTCTTCACAATGGTGAAACAAGGGTGTCAAGGCACAGGTTGTATTTCTTGTGGGATTACATCCATGATGACACATGTGAGGGTTCAATGAACCTATCGTGCGCTGGTGGGTACCATTCAACAGAGGGTGAAGATCTCCACTTTCAAAAACTAGGGGCTTATTGTTTCATCTCTTTGCATATAGTATGAAAATCACTCTTTCACACAGGATATGTGTGGCTTGCCTATGCATATCAGGGCTTCACATGAAACCCTTGGTGCTCTGTTTACCAAAAAAACATGAGGTTTCTCGAATAATGTCAGTAAAATGTTCATGACTTCGGCTCCTCCCTATATAGGCAAGGAGCGCATTGAAAATCCATGTTTAAATGATGAATATAGGGGCATTGAATTCTAGAGATAATTTGAATTGATGACTTAAAAAGTGGAAATGAAAATGACATATATCACAGTTTCTTTTTGTTTAACTTGAATCCATAATTTCATGTGATAATCCACAGATGCCTGAAATTTTGAACGCATTAAAATCTTCTCCTTGTACATCGAACAACCAGTGTTCCCTTAGAAACATTTTTTTCCTCGATTACCTTTGAATTTTTTATCACAATGCATGCATGAAACTTTTAATGCATGCATGTATTTAGTTCGTCCGGACTATCTCTAGGGGCATGATCAGAGCATGAATATTTGCTGGAATGATGAGTTCGGTGTCCAACTAGGGCTCCTGGTTCGCGAGTGTAGAAAAGGAGGTCGGAGGATGAAGAATACCTCTGGTTCACTCCTTGACCATAGGATCAACTCACATCAACCACGAACAACCTCATTAGAAGGCATGGAGTGGATGTGGTGGGTGGTTGAGATCTCGCGAGCGATCAGATGAACGACGGAGATTGCATCTGCATTTTTAAATATTGTCCCTCATTGAAATGCCCTACAGTTTTCTCGAGGATTATGTATCAAGTTCTCCCAACCTCATCTCATATTTCTTCTCTATCCATCCACAGTACCACCCCATACCAAGTTCACTATGTGGGCGCACTCTTAGTGCCCACTCTGCTCTTTCGGGCATGCACCTAGTGCCCATACAACATGGGTTCATCACTATGTGGCTCCTTCCTGCTTATACATGGCCCAAACATACATGCCTTATGTGGGGCTAGCCTTGTAGGCATCCTGCAAGAGCGGTTGACACTCGGTGTACCGCAAGTTCTTGAGGTGACGACCCCAGCTGGCCCTTCATGGTTGGATTATTTTTTTCGTTAAAGGAATGTATATACTTTTTTGAAAACAATGTTTCTAGTATAAGGAAATTGTATGGGCCGCTTCCTCAGTCAATGTACATGCATGGGAAACTCATAAAGTTTCTTCCACACTAAGTGGTTCCTCACTTTTTCTTCATATTCAAACATTATACTTCTTTTATTTTTGAAATAACAAATCTATGATCTTAAAATTTCCATTAATCAAATCACGGATGATGCATAGATCACATCTTTATTCCTCGTACATTATGGAATAATGCATTGTATTCAACACTTCATCAGCATAGTGACCATTGATGTATGTCACTTCATTCCTTAGGCAATTGATTATTGCATGTACTTCTTCATGTGTTGAAAGATTATATCACCTTGATACAAGTTATGAAACATAAGACCAATTCAACAATCTTCAATGTTTTCCTCTTAGAGAATTGATCAAGTGTAGTCTTCAATGCATTTAACCAACAAAAATTTTCAAAGACATCACCAACTTGTTTCTAAATACCTTTCATTCACATATTTTCTTCTCATTGACACCAAATTAAACTCTTATGAAGTTCAATCCATATAAACAACAATTAGAACCCTATTTTACATCAATTTCCCCCTTTGTATTTTCATTTCAGTATCACTTAAGCACACATTGTATTGCTTAATATGTTTTCCAATCATTTCTCCACCTTATAGTAAAACAAATGCAAAGGTGTAGGTGGGTTCTCTTTAAAAACATGTCCTCCTCCCTTTGAATAATATATTTTGGAATGTTGCTGAGAGAGGCATGATGTCACATGGTTCACTTAGCAAAGAGCCTTTAGTTAATCAACTCTATTTCAACTAGGGATAGCCTAGATTAAAAAGAAAGAGAGATATAACCAAGGTTTTTAGTGTTGTCCATAAACAACATTATTTTTAAAATAATGCATAGAATGTATCAAATCATATTTTTGGGGTTAAAAATTTGTATTTATCAATGAAATTCTAAATCCTACACATACATCAGCAAAAAATTAAAAAGATTAGGTGAAAAGATAATGCTCCCCCATTTATACCATATTTTCATCAATGATGCATTTCCCATTAATTGATATAATAAATACAATGAAGACCAATGGATGAAAGTGTGATCAGAATACCTTAGTTTCATATTCCTGAGATGATATGAATTTCAAGATTTTTTGTGACATAATCCTTGATATCATCTCGTTCATATTTTCTCTCCCTCAAGGGGTGCAGTCCATTTGAATTTCCTTGTTGGGTAATATCATCAAATAATCATAAAGATAATAATGTTGTTTATTTTCCACTATGGATCAAATCATTTAATTACTAAATCATTTATAATTAGTTCAACGTGAATTTATCCACTTTTTTCATTCAACTGCAATTTAAATAATGACCTAAATATTCAATTCCTTATAATGTAAGAACACATGTATAGCTAAAGTATAAGGGAATAAGATGTCACACGTGTGTGCTTCTTAATTAAAGCCTTTAGGATGATAATTTTCTCTCATCCCAAGAACTCTTTTCCATGCTGCTCTAAAGTGTCTATTACTCATCATGAAGATGTCTCCTCTCTATTTGGAATTTTAATTTTTCATTTAAGAATGTATTGTTTACATACATTCACCTTCAACTTGTGTCGATTGTTTTTCATCACATCTGTCAGTTGTGATGTAGCTTTTTCTGCATGTTGACCATATTTTTCCATTTGTCCTGGTAAAATAGTTAAACAATTGTTTTCATGATGTCCAACCTTCATGCTACTTTCACACAATAGTTGTGAGACACTTGGGTTATCATGTGTTGACAAGATCTCATGAAATTAAAAATCACTATCATGTGGAATGACATTTATTTCCCATTTCATTACCTATAGCTAGTTTTTCATCTATATGTCTTTGTAGTTATCTAGAAATATGAAAATGATTAGGCCAGATAAATAAAAACTCCTTACCATTTTCGGATTTGGAGAATCCACATGGCTTCCTCATTGTCTTCATGTTACCATTACAAGGAAAATTATTATGATTATCTTCAAGAATGTCTTTAGTCAATACCAATTTCTTCTGGATTTATTCATTTATTATATTCACCTTGCTTACATTCATTTCCATGGCTTGATTGGAGTGATACTTAGAATGGCAATTATTTCAACTGTTTGAACATCTTTTCATGGTTGAGATGACATTCTTGGAATTTGGATTGAAATTCCTCTTATGAATAATTTTTTTCACTATTTTCTTGAATTCATTGTTTTTTATATTCCCAATTGAAAACTTTTCATGTCCTCTTGGTTTCTCAGGCATTTATTATGGTCTATGCTTCATATCAATTTATGACTCATGCAAGGTAGGACTAAACAATCACTCATCAAGACTATAACCACTTCTGTTGTAATTATCACATAATTCATCAAGATATTAAAGTTTATTCTTAGTAGACAAATCCTTTTCATTCGTACATTCTACTTTTGCTTTATAGATTTCATCATTTCATCACATCTACATTCCCTAAATGTAGGCCTTCCATAATTTTTATATGATGTCATATTATTCAACAATCATTTTCTTGATTCCCAAACTTCCTACAACAACAACAATAGTGAAATAATATAATTATTTTACTTGTAGTATCTGTCTTGCTAGATTTAGTGAAATTTTGATTTTGGAATAATCATTCTTTCCTTGAAGAATACTTCTTAGAATTTCTATTTATAATAATTATGGTATACACCCTTAATGTTTTGATGGATATTCTAACATTTTAATCAATCATCATATTCCCTACTTTTGGCTTCGAACTTGTACATGAAGATGAAAATGAATTAGTAGAAAATAATGTAACTAGGTTATGGGATACATTCTTCATGGATGATGTTACCATTGTATTTGAGTATAATTTTATATTCCACATTGAATCATATTCATTAAATTTAAACTTGAGTGTCAACATATCTTTTTATAGCTGATTGGGATGTTCCATCTTGGAGTGATTGTTGATTCTTAAACTTCACCTCCAACTATAAACACCATATTTTGATAGAGTTATTCTCATCCTCAACTGATATCATTTTACTTTCCAAATTATCCATCATCATTTTTACTTGATCTTCATGTAAATTTCATAATTTTTGTAAATATATGTTAAGAACCTTTATCTTGTTGGATTGTTCTTCTAGTTGAGCTCCTTGGATGACCATAGAAAGATTGTGAATCTTTTCAAATGCATGGAATGCGTCTACAAATATAATTGGAAGGAATTATTTCTCACAAATACATGAATCCAATTCTTTAGTAACATTATCATATCTATCTTAGCAAAGATAAAATGTTTTTTCTCTTTCATTAATTAGTATTTTGAAAGTGTTGGACATGCCAAACCCTTTTAGCCATTGATTCTTCCAGGGACTTATATTCATCTTCCATCCATAATTTATCTTCTTGAAGATCACTAATGCTTATAGCAATGTGTCTTGACACTTATTTAGGTAATTTATTAAGATGATCTTTTAGTTTAGTCTGATGATAACAAATTGATCTGACATCATCACAAGATGATCATGCTTCATCATAAGATTGATAAGTATTATCACATATTGTACCTTTCAGATTAACTTTAGTATAAGGTGTATCACATGTAGTTGTAAGATTCTTCTCCGTCTTCAATTCCAGTTTCTTCTTTATATTCTTGTCAGTCTTGTTAGATATCTCCATCCATTTGATTTTTTTCACTAATCCCATCAAATCTGCACTTTATAAAGACTCAATTGGATATTTTTGATGTATCCTCACTTTGAAACCAATTGAAGTGCCCAAATTAGTGTGAATCACTGAGAAGGTAGGGGTGTATTAGTGATTTATTTGAATATTTTAACAAAGTAATTATATTTAATTAAGACTCTATGTCTTGTTGATGCCTCGATCCACTGTTATTGTGTCACTCAGCCTTACCTCAAATGATGCTGTAAATGTAATGGAACTGAACACAAGGATTTAAATGGTTAGGTTGAAAGACATACTCCAAGATGTGTTGGTTACTCTACCCATAAAAAATTATCCACTATAGTTCAGTAAGTAATTACAATGGTCGATACAGAGTCACACTATCTCTCTCTTGATCCCCACATGAGGTTCTTTATACTACTTCACATACTGTTTCCAGAGTCCCACTGGCCTACTATAGAGTCTCACTGAAGTTTTCTTCTCCTCCCTGAGTTTCACAAGGTTCTTCTAGATCTCGATTTACACGAGCAACTTCCTCCTTAATGTTCTTATTTGATTCACTATAGATGATCTTTTGATCTCTGCAGACTGGATTGCTTAATCACACAATCCTGTAAATCAATTTATTGATCAACATCAACATTTGATAAGGTCTTTTGGCCTTGATTTATATTTCTGGTCACTTGAGTTGATCAGTTCTCAGTGTCTACAATGATCGATTAGTCTTTTCTTCTTCAGATGAAGACCTGGCCTCACTGATATGTTTGCCAATGGTGCACCCAACTTCATCAAGAATATAAAATGGATGAATGATCTTGAACAATATTATCACTATCTCTCTTTTTGGATTCTCAATTACTGAACACTCATATACGAGAGCTTCTTTAATGAAGTATATCTTGAGTCTTAATTCTCATTCACTTCATGTAATGATAGCATGGGTATCTCAAATTATCCTACCATAGTGAAATAGTTTAATGCTCTTAAACATGTTCATGTTAACTTGAGAAAAATAAAATCCACTTATGTGATTATTCTAACACTGGAGATCATATCACTTTGCATAATCTGAATAAATATGTGGGAATGTGTTCAAGCATGTGTCCCAAGCTTTTTCAAAAGCACAATCTTCTCTTCCTTTCTCAACATGCACACACATTTTTTATTCATTCGTTAAGTGTCTTTAGGACTGCATGTTCATGCCTACATGCATGTACAATTCCTTTTATTATTAATGTGAAACATCTAAGGTAAAACACATTAATCACACACACAATCACTTCTCTTTC
This sequence comes from Viscum album, assembly GCA_963277665.1. Lineage (NCBI taxonomy): Eukaryota > Viridiplantae > Streptophyta > Magnoliopsida > Santalales > Viscaceae > Viscum > Viscum album. The sequence continues at coordinate 1,369,851,913 of OY728140.1, read as the reverse complement.
TCCTTTTATATTTTTCTTTCTTTTGGTCTTAGCACAAACACACTTGTTATTTTTAATAAAGGTTCAAAGTGTGTAATGCATATTGGTTCTTCAAATGTGAACACATAATCCTTCCTTGATTTATGTCCTTTTTGAAACCAAATTGATGTATTCAATGTGTGGATTTTTTCTTGCAATCATGGTTGTTTCAACTCATGCATATGCATGCATGTTCATCATGTATGCATTCCTCTATCTTCTTTGTGAGAACATGAAGGCTCTGGTGCCTTCTTCTACTCCTAGTGTAGTGTATGTGTACACTGTCCTTTGTGAAATATTCTATTTCTTTATGAACGAAACCTAGAAACCATACACAATATATATATATATATATATATATGGAGATAAGTGCGTTCATATTTTTGAAAATACGATGGAACTAGATCTCATTCACATTCAAATAGGGGACATGTTCTTCTTCATCATGCAAGAAGTGTGTGTGATCCGTCTTCACATAACCATGGAATGGTATGTGGATTTTGTCTTTGCAAAGGTGCAACAAGGGTGTTTAGAGATCAGTTATTTTATCCATGAGAATACCTCCATGAAGGCACGACGAGTGTTCAAAGAACCTATCGTGTGCTTATCGGTACCCTCAAACAAAGGCTGCAAATATCCTCTTTCATGAACCAAGGGTTCACAGTTCTTCTCTTCACATGGGGGTATGCTTGGTACTTCATCAAAGATGAGATGTACATCTTACCATTGCATAGTAAGTCTACATGGAAACCCTTGGAGCTCTATTTTTTGGAAAAAAAGGATTTTCCAAATAAGGGAATCCCCCTATTTAGGGCTTGGGCACCTTTTTTTATAGGCGGGGAGTACGTTCAAAATCCATGTATTGATCATGATGATCAGGGCATTGAATGCCCGAGATCTTTAGAATTGATGATTTCAAATGCAGATATGAGATGCGCCGCATATCACTATTTATTTTTGTTGATCATGAATCCCTAATTTCACCTGACAATCCTCACATGCCTGCAATTTCGAACGCATGTAAAATGACAAATGATCCCTCAAAAACATTGTTTTCAAAGAGTTCCTTTGAATTTTTCATCACGATGCATGCGTGAATCTTTTGATGCATGCATTTATTCAGTTGGTCCAGACGATCTCTATGGGAATGACTGGAGCTTGAATGGTTGGCGGAATTGTGAGTCGGGTGTCTGGCTAGAGCTCCTTGTTCATGTGTGCCACAGAGGTGGCCGGAGGAAGAAGATGACCTCAGGATCTCTACTCAATCGTAGGATCAACTCACAACGACCATAGATGGCCTTGATTAGAAGGCATGTTTCGGATGTGGCGTACAATTGAGATCTCGCGAGTGACAAGATGGATGGTGGAGATTGCATCCTCATTTCTAAATATCGTCCCACATTCAAATAGACATTGGTTTTTTCATGGTTTAAGTATCATGTCATCCTAACCTAAGCTCAGAATTATCCCCTCTCCCTTCACGATACTGCCCCGTACCCTGTTCACCCTACGAGCATGCTCTTAGCAACCACTCTGCTCCTTCAGGCGCGCACCTAGCACCCATGCTTCCTGGGTTCATCACCATGTGGAATCGATGGGCTTACAAATGGCCCGCGCACACATTCCTCATATGGGACTAGCCTCGATGTCTTCCTTTGGACACAGTTTACCCTTAGTGTGCTACAAGTGGGATTCATGGTTAGCTTATTTTTTAGGGGATGAAAACTATATACATAGTTAATAACCAAGTTTACAGTATAAGAAAAATGTACAACCAGCTTTCTCATTCCAATTACATGCATGGGAAATAAACATAGTAGAATCTACACAAATAACTTCTTCACTTTTCTTCATCTTCAAACAGTATCCTTCTTTTCTTTTTGAAATAACAAATCTATGATCTTCAAAGATCTTTTAATAAAATCATGGAATATGCATTAATCAATTCGGAATTCCTCATACATTAAGGCATAATTCATGGTATCCAAAACATCATCCATCGCGTAGACACCTACGAGCATACACAAGGCCCACACACACATGCCTCAAGTAGGGCTGGCTTTGAGGGCATCCTTCGAGCATTGTTCTCCCTCAGTGTCCTACAAGTGCTTGAGTTGAGGACCTCGGCTGGCCCTTCATGGTTCGTTTATTTTTTTAGTTTAAGGAAAGTATATATGTGGTTAAAATGAAAATTTTAGAATAAGGAAAATGTATGGACACCTTCCTCATTAAATGTACATGCATTTAAAACACTCTTAGTAGCTTCCACACAAATCCCTTCTTCACTTCATCATTATCATTAAAAATTATCCTTCTCTACTTTATGAAATAAAAAATCTACGATCTTCAAAGTTCCTTTAATCAAATCATGGTTGATTCATAGATAACTTCTTCATTAATCATACAATAAGTAATAGTGAATGGTCTTAAACGCATCATCCATCGTGCATCACCAGTGGGCTTACACATGACCCACACACACATGCCTCATCTGGGGCTGTCCCTGTGGGCATCCTTCGAGTATGGTTGACCCTCGATGTCCCGCAAAGTGCCTGAGGTGAGGACCTCGGTTGGCACTTGATTGTTGGATTATTTTTTTAGGGTAAGGAAAGTATATACTTGCTTGAAAACTAATTTTTTAGTATATATAAAACTGTACGACCAACTACCTCTTTCAATGTCCATTCATGGGAAACACACATTGTAGCATCCACACTAAGCCCTTCATCACTTCTTCTTCATCTTCAAACATTATCCTTATTTTATTTTAGAAATAACAAATCTAATATCTTCAATGTTAATTTAGAAAAATCATGGAATATTCATAGATCACTTATTCATTACTCGTACATTGAGGCATAATTCATTGTCTTCGATACTTCATCCACTAAGTGAATATTGATGGATGTCACTTTTTTCCTTATGAAATTGAGTATTTCATGTACTTTTTCAATTGTTGTAATATTGTATCACCTTGATATGAGTCATGGAATATAAGACATGTTAAACAATTTTTAGAGTAGTCCTCTTTGAGAGTTGATCAAGAGTAGAATTCAATGATTATAATCACCAAAATTCTCCATGGCTTCACCAACATCTTTTTCAATTATTTTACTTCACTTATTGACTTCTCATTGACAACAAATGCAACTCTTATGAACTTCATTAATCATAATGGCATTATAACAGTTAAAAAATAACATTCCTATTAAATATATCATGTATCATAAACTATTGTCATGGAATAACTAATTTTAATTTCAAAATATCATGATTCGTAAGAGTGATAAGTCAACACAAATTCAACTAATATACATAAATTCATGCCATAAATGTGCATCACATTCATAAGTATGGAAATGATTTTATATATCAAGTATAACTATTTAGACCAAGAAATCATAAAATATCAGAAAACTACACATGTACTCCATAGTGGATCTATCAAATAATTTTTTTTCCTATAGTGGATCAAACACATAAACTGGTTTCCCATATTAGATCATTCAAAAATACTTCTTTCATATAGAGGATAATGCACATCTACTGTTTTTCCATTATTATATAATGAGTTATAATAACACACCAAATAAATTATTGTGATATATAATTCTAGACCCACATATCCAGTAATTAAAATGATACATATGTGTTCCATAAAATAATTCTACATTCACAATTTCATCCAACTATAACCATTGAAATGTAATTTTGTTTCAAAATAATTTAACAATCCATCATAGCATGAAACATTGAAAATAAAAGGATTATATATATATGTGTGTATTAATAGAAATTAAAACACAACAATAAATAAAATATGGATGATATTAATACATAATATCCCTAGAAAAACCAAAACAATATGAATGTTTGTTTTCATAGATGAAATGTAATTCCATTAAAATATCATTATAACCTCCTTGAGGATAATACATTTTCTACATGGAAAAACAAATTTCTATATATAAAAATTCCAAAAAAGTTAAAATTCCTTTTTATTTAAAATATCAATGTTAATTTATAATGTAGGCTTTATATCAATTAATATTTTAGTATGTGGTAAATTGTGTGATTTTCATACATGCGGAACAATGAATTCCATCGACATTGTAGTTAAAAAGTCAAGAATATAACATTTACTAAGAAAATATTGCTTTTAAAACATTTTTTAATATTAAAAAAGGGATAAAATATTATGAATCATTATTTGTAGAGTATAATAAAAAAAATTAATCATTTTTATAAACCCAAAACATAGAGGAGAATGAATATTCCACCGAAGAAAGAAGAGAAGTTCAATTTCAATAAATAATATTCTTTGTCTTTTAATTAATCCATTATAACAAAAAATAAAACATATATTAAAGAGGTATAACATGATGTGAAAAAAATAAGGACATTATTTTGAGCTATATCATTGAATTTCATCATGCGAAGCATAAAAAATCTCTAGATAAACAATGGGATTATAAAATCCAACAACACCTTGGTCACATTTGAATAATAATAACAATTAAATAAAGGTCCATATATTTATATTTAAATTCAAGTAATTTTCATATGATTTATCATATGAGACAACCATGGGAGCTGTATACAATATATAAATGAATCATGTGGTTAATATATCATGTGAATCACTAAACTTAATGTGAGATGATAATCTGTTACCATAGGTCTGATTTCCATAACACATGTTCAAACCTCCTGTATAATTAATATATATATATATATATGATAAATTAATTAAGTAATATAACAATATATATCATTTTATATATTTCAATCTTATAACAATTTATCACTTTTTTATTTATAAAAATTGGGTAAAATCATCATTATGACCAATAACTCCTTCTTTTTTCATGTATGATTTTCAGTGGTAGTTTTTCTTCTTACAAATTGATCATGGTTTAAAAATAAATAAAATTTTAATAATGTTATATATATTATATATATTATTAATATACATATTTAGAGTTATGTATTAAAACAAATATAGAAAAATCATTTACATTGTTTTTTGAGATGGTATGGCATACAAATATATGAATGAGATATCAATTTTTAATTGATTAAATGAATGGCAGGGAAATAATAATTAAATATTAAAAAATATAATTCTTCTATAAATGATATTAAATAAAATATCTTTATTACCTTCCATGACAATAAAATGAAAAATCATTCACATTGCTTTAGGGATGTGGTAGTCCAAATGTTCAAACATGCAACATTTGCATTTTCCATTGGATTGAATGTTTAGATTAATGATTATAGATTAAAGTTAAATTTGAATAATTTTATAATAAATATTATTGTTAAAAATTAAATTCATCAATATATCCATCTATGAGAAGCAGTGATGGAAAACGAATTACATATGGTCATGAGCTACCAGTCCTCCATATACACAATCTATATTTTTATTTCTTGTTAGATGAAAGAGAAGATAAGCATAAGTAAAAAATTTAAAATAATTCTCTATTATTATATGTAAGATATTTTTTTAATTATTAATTCACAATTAAATAATATTTGAATGAGGTAGAGGATTAAATAAAATGGGAACCCATGGTTAATAACTTATGATCTCCTTCAGAAATAGGATTTATGATTATACATAATCCCTTAAGAGGAAGGATTTATGATAAATAATGGATTAATGGAAATGTGAAGGGATCTAATTAACGGTTTCGGTATTTATTGTCTGATCCAAAATGCACTTGATGTGTGAATATGATTTGAAAATTTTATTCATTTTTTAAGTTGTGGAGGGGACACACATTGAAATTTCCAAAAAGAATAAAAATTATAATGTATTTATCTGGAAAATTTATTTATAATAACCATATTTTCTATTGTGGGATAATATATGGTAAAAAAATTCCATATAATTATATTTAGATAATTTTAATTTGATAACATAGAATTATATTTTTTTACCTCGAGTAAACTCATCTTTACCATAACTACGATAATTAATTTTTATTCTATATACAATTCATTCTTAAATAAAAGTTGAACCAATTATCTAATATAAATTATTAAAATGAAAATTATGGAATATACCTTTATCAAATTCAATTCACATAATTGGAATTGATTAAATTAATATTAAACTAGAAATTATGATGAAAATAATGTTTTCTAAAAAAAAATTTGTCATAAGAACAAAAACATTAAAATAAAATTCAACATTAGATGGAAAAATGTCCTAAATTATATTTAAAGTAAAATAATTTTTAATAATTTTACATTAAAAAGATATTTTAAAATGTATCATTGTAACTATTTTCAATGTAATAGAGAAATTAAAAAATAAATTTTTATTTTTAACTATTTATCAAGAAGATGATATTTTCCTGAAATTTTGACAAGTTAACTACATGATAAATTTGAAAATTTTATTTAAGAAATAATATTAATTTTTCAAATGAATATTATAAAAATATCAAAAATAAAATTCAAACTAATTACATAATGAGGGATGAAAACACTTTTTACAAAAAACTGTTGTAAGTATAAATCATGATAAATTATTATACCATGTAATGAAAAAATATTTAATGAATGATAAGGAATGGTATTGGACATATAACATATAAATTTCATCAAATCCCTCATTAATAGATATTAATTTAATTTATTATGATAAAATCCCACTACATGAAATTTTTTCATAAAAACATTTCCTTTACTTTGAAATGATTTAGTAATTTAAATTATAATAAATTAATATCCAATGGATTTATTTTATACATTTTTACACCATAAATTATTAATAATTTTTATATACTAACACACAATGAATAATTTTACATATTGTCTGTAAAGTTTTACAATATTGTTTTCTGTTAACACTCGATGTTGCGTGTAATTAATGACATCAAAGTAATTAAAATAATTTAAAATGATGTTCAAAAAATAAGGTGGTGTAACATTTTAACACCCTTATAATTATTTTATACATATAAATTCTATTACATATATACAAAAAACAAATTATACTTCTAAATCAACATATCCAGATGTTCCCAAATACCTTTCTCAAATTGTTCATTTGACACGAAAACATTGACTACATGAGTTGCCTTTTTCATTGTAGTTTATATCTCTATTTTAAAATCCTTATCGGTCATTATATATAAGAGAAACCATGTACTATAGGTAAAAATTGATTTTATTACTTGTGAAGGGTATAATATATTTTTTTAGGAGATATACATGGAACATATTATAATCTTGAGTGAGGTTCGATGGAAGCTCCAAATTATAAGACACTATATATACTAGATCATGAACCTCAAAATGGTCAACACACCCAAATATACTATTTCACTTATTGATGAATCTCTTAACCATATTTCATAATCAAATTCACAATAAATGCTTCTCACCAAGATCAACTTCCAGATCATTTAGATTATTATTAGCATAACTTTCCTAACGAATCTATTATACCTCGATGTGATAATGAATGGATCATAATTTCTATTTCATTTATTCTATTATATCATGTCACAATATCATTCTTCTCAATTTTCATAAAAAATGTTCCAGTTCCGCACTGCAATCCTTGAAGGTAATCATAAATAGCTTTATGAATACTTGAGTGAATGAAATTTATGTATGAAAACATGAATATGGGAAGGTTTTGATAACAATAACCTTTTAAATCCAAAGAATATTATATCAAAATATCCTCAAATATTTGAATGGTTCTCTCAAAATAACTATATATACATGGATGATAATTAGTGAGTGAAACAAAACTCTACGTCGATAGCCTAGTGAAAAATTCTCTATAATATCAAGGTAAAACTCGAATCCCGATTAAATATAATAATATATGTTACTTCAATAAACAATATAAATTCCATAATATAAATTATAGTATGCTGATAAAGGGATAATTATTATCCAATTAGAATAAATATTTCTGTCTTCTTATGGTGATCAACTAATTGGAAAACAACTATGTGTCCTTTAGGCATTTTTGGGACTCTTATGAAAAACTCAATATGGAAATTATCCAATTTCAATTCTTGTATGATTAATTTTTACAACATCTCATATGTATTATCTCTCTATTATATTTAAATTGATGACATTAAATCACTGCGATTCATATTAATAAATATCAATCTCCATGTTTTCCCACCAGGAATAATCATTCACATATATACTATAACATCCCGAACCCATATTCCAATGAATAGTTCCCTGAGCCTCCTAGTTCACATGGCCTCAAGTGCATCTCCCCAAATGATAGATGTTTACAACTATAAGTGAGGGCCTTGGGTGAGTTCATGGGTGGATTAATCCCTCTTATCACAATTTAACATAGTGGAATCATTAATATACAAGTAGATGAAGTAGTATAATAACCAAGTAATAAGTAAACAATGGATGATTGATTTATAAGAAATTATATAAACCACCTCATATACAAAATGATAATACATTCTATATGATTCTAAAAAAATAAACAAAACATATATATAAGTCATATATACAATACATGTAACAAAATTAAAAAACTGCCAAAACTATCCAACTTGCATCAAGAGCCTCACTAGGTCCCCTAATCCCTTGATCCTAAGAAGGCATCTAGATCCTGTAGGAGGGTCCCTTCCATTATCAATTCCTATGATTGTATGGTATTTTTGGGTACCAAAAGGTGTCACAAAAATAATGTGACTCTATATATCAGGAGGAAACCACCCATGGTCCGGTTTCAATTAGTAAGTGAATATATTACAGTCACATTTTGCATTATATGATATTATAAACAAAGTATGAACTAAAAGTAAACATAAAATATCTAATAGTTTTTCAATTATAACAGTTCATTTATTAATTTCATCTATGAGGTAAGTCTCTGAATTAATGGTCATATCTATTTCACTATAATCTAATTCATTTAACTATTCAATCGCATTCAAGTAATATAGATGTATACATAATACATAGGTATATGTCCCTCATGGTAATATTCTCACTGATGCATAAATAGTCCATCCATGATATGTTAGAAAAGAATTAATCGAAGCATGTGCTTTTTCTTGGAAGTCAAATCATGACACCAATTTCATTAATTATTCAATATACAACATTATCCCATCCTTTTAATTCATATGTTGTATTCCAAGGGTCACCATATATGTAATAAAAATCAAATAACTATGATTAAAGTATTGGAGAACCTCTCAAGAACTTTGGTATAACTCTAGGTGTCGAATAACATCTCTTCCACTCAAGTTCTTCCTTGGAAATCCACTAGGGGAATCGAAGAATCACCCATGGAATAATGATATAATTCCCCATATTTTTGTCATTAGAACTATAATATGAATCCATGTATCACTCGGTAGATAAAGGGAAAGTTATAGAGTCTATCCATGGTAGTCCTCAAATGTGTCCAAATAACACTAAGGCATAAGAAATGTATTATCCAACAAATTCTATATATGGAATTATAATATGTATCCATGTTTCACTTATGTAATATAAGCATTTAATAAATTCAAACATGTTATTTGAATTCATTTAAATATATCTTGGTCATCACCAAAGACATATCATTCCAATCTCACATAGAAAGGTGAATAAATTAGTTTTCCATGAATATATACATTGCCTCCCAAATAATTACATGGTAAAGTATTTAATACACCGTTTATTATTCTTTAAAAACTATTATATGGCATTTCCACTATTCATATCATATGGGAAATTCAACTACATATTGAAAATAATGCATCAAAAAACTATTAAAAAACCCATAACATGGTCATGGTCATCCATCCCTTCCTATTAATTCCTTTAATTAAAATTCATCTCAATTTCAAAACAATTCATAAGTTAATTCATATTTTATATCCCAACCATGGGGAAAAGAAACAACCAAATGCATCAAATTCAAAAATTTACCATTGGTTTTTAATTCACTTTATACTCACCCAATGGGTGGTTCTAAATCAAGGTGTGTATCCTATAAACAATCAATGATATCCTATTTATTTACATAGGCAGTGTTAACATTCAGGGATTTAATTTAATTTCTTTTCAACACCTATAATTTGAATGCACATCACAACGTCCTATATAAACTCAGCCACATCCAATGAAGGGCACAAGACCACCTCACATAGGTCCATAATTGATAACATGCCCTTTATCAGGTCAAAATTCATCTCATATTGGTAGAAAACCTAAAACAAGGTGACAATACAAATAATAGGCATATTATCTTCCTCTTAAATTTCACAATTAGTATACATAAAAATGAATAAAGTTTAAAAATGAATTGTGAACTAACTGATGTAGATCCACCGAGATGTGATATGCTTGAATAGGGAATGGGTGGGGGTGATCTCTTGAATCCAAGAATATTCAACTAAAGGGGGATCACAAGATAGGGATGATTTCTATTGGAAGATAAATTTATTAGGATTTGTTTTAAAATAAATATAGGGGAAATGGTCATTTTACAAAAAATATTTGGGTTTATCATTTTGTTGCATTGTGTACCATTTGTACATAGTTGGATGTAAGGATTGAAACCCTACACAATTGTCTATATTGTTTGAATAACTGTTCCCAACATGTGTAATATCCCACTATCAAAATTACAGGCTTTCTTGTATGCCCATGAGACCCATGTCACATAGTTTTTAACAACTTTACGCCAGGTCATTTGACATAAAAATCATTAGTTCTATGCTCTGAACATGCCATGAACTCCCATGATACCTTAATGACCTCAAATTGAATTACTATTTGGAAATAATTAAATATTTAAAATGAGAAATTTTTTAATATATAGGTTATTTTTCCCAATAAAGAATTGAGTTCTCACAAACATCCCCCATTAAGGCAATTCATCTATGAATTTCCTTCTCATGACTTCCTGGCCTTGTATGAGAATAAATCTCACCACTTCAATTTTACATCACCCTCTAACACTGAGGATTCATTGTACACATGATTGTACTATAATATATTAAATACTAGAGGAATTCATCTACCTCAGATAACCATCAGGCTACGATCCACAAAATGTAAATGATTGTATTCCATGTATAAAACTACCTGTAACTCAATAACCTGATGTTGAAACACATGATACTTGTATAATTAATTGTTTAAAGGATAAGAAACATGCAAGACATTGTGTATTGATCAATAACATTGAGGTAACATAAACAGATAGGCTACCAACCCGACTCTCTCTAGAATTTATGATGGCTTGAAGTATCATAGTGATTATTTACCCTGTCTTCAGATCCACTTATATCCCTACCTTGTTGAGAGAGAAAAGAAAAGTCAATCCAAATACTCAAACTCTAGAGGTTATCAACATCGATTGGTGTATGATTTTAGATGATACTATAGAGTATACATATTTTTTTGAATTACCTACACAAGCACTATGGTCTCCTGAACAATATGAGGTCAAAATATACCTTTCTCTCCTACCTCTAACAAACATAGGGGTTATCATCACATCCTTCCAAATAATGCCTTATATGGTACCATCTGAGGGATATCCTAAAATAAATTATTATAGGAAAATAAAACTAGGTATATATATCTCTCCCAAGAGCTATTTAAATCATGGATGAAGTCTCACAGTAAAGCCTTAAAAAACTACATCGTATTCTCTGACATACCATGAGTCTGAGGGTGGTATAATTTTCTCAAAAGAAACCATCAACCCAACACCTACTGCAAAATATACTATAAATGTGACATAAATCAGTAATCGTTATCCAAAATGATATATTGTGGGACCCCTTGAAGTTATATTATCCCAATGATAAACAATCTCTCATACTAATCAACATAGAAGGTCACATGATCAGAAAGAAATGGGCATGTTTTGTGATATAGTCAAAAAAACCATGCAACATTTCTACCTTTAGGAGAACATGGTATAATGGCCCTGGAATCCATCACTAAATCATCTAACATTCACTCCGAAATAGGATATGACTTTAAAAGCCCGGTTATTCATTCGGGCACTGCCTCCACCTAATAACTAGTGTATCGTCCAATGAAAAAACTAGATACAAATCTTTTCAGACATGGCCACCAATATTTGAGAGACTGTTTATCTATTTACATTATCACATTATAGTCTCTTTATAATGATTTCATATATTGATTTACACTATTTATTTTATCACAAAAAGGGTCCAATTCCGAACCACAATACTTCTACAATCAAAACTTCATTTAATAGAATTCCACTAAGCATTATGGTGATGCTATTGACATGAATCTGTTAAATAGGTGAACCCCACAATATATGATATCTTATTGAGGACCTCACTAAAATGGAATGGTCAATTACTAAAGGACAAAACAGAAATTTTTCGTGCAATATTTCTATAAAGACACTATTGGACTTTTTATCACACCTGCCTCAACCTGAATACATGTTTATATCAGTTCCTTAAGATCATAAACAAAAAACCCATGTATAATAATTTGAGAAACAGTGAAAAAATGTTATTAAAATTATTAGATTGGATAAAATTTGTATTAAAAATTGAATCACATCATCTTCTTCTAAGGAATCATTAATATTCAATGAAATGTTCTCGAAGTCTATTCTAGACTCCCAATGATGATTCATTAGTGAAACCATCACTTGTACATTTAAAACTATATTTTCTCATCACGAAAAATGGGCTATCCTAAATTACTCCCACTAGAATCATCACCCTTTCTAAAAATCACCTCCAATCCAGACATGACTAAAGTGTAACCACAAATTCATTAATCTAGATTCCACAGAACTAATTTTAGTTAGTTCATACTCTATGTTTACAAGTGAGATTGTGGTACTAGTCGATGAAATCCACATAAAAATTGATTGATTCCATTTAACAAACCTAATAGTTATCAAGTTAAACGAACATATATGTTTTCCAAGATTCCATCCATGGCATTCATACATGGGATCCCTAGTATCACTCAGCACTAACCACGCCTCAATAATAACCATGTGTCAATATGTACCACAGAGAGAACCACATAGAAAATCCCAATAGAGTTCAAAAATTTATAGTTATGTATGACTCAAACTCTCTTAGTTCATCAAGGAATTCATGAAGATATGTTATATGATCATTACTGATCAAATGAACACTTTTAGAATAGTGATTATTTCCTTGAAGTCCAGTCAAACCATTGTTGGTCGACTCCCTTTGTATGAAGCTCAGCTTCACCTTCGAATGCACATTCATGAAAAGGTCACACACCTTTACAACCTAGGTCATCCTATGATAATTCAATACATACCATAAAATTTTATATGTGACTAAGGGTGTTCCATAATGGGTTTATATGTATCCAACCACATTAATTTCATGCTATCGAGAAAGCACATACATATAAACTATATCCTAAGAGACGCTCCCCTTACCTAGTATTTTCCTCATCATTGACATAAGTGACAGTCCAGCCACTCATAAGCTGGATAGATTAGATCCAACATGGACACATGTGTTCCACTCCTCTGAGGAACACTCACAACATTAGGGAATTTTACATGAATACTAAATCTAATCTATCTTGAATGTCAAAACATATGATTCTATTGGACCTCATCATGATCATTGGGATGAACTAGTTTTCATTAATTCAATGGTCACCCTACTACGGAGATTACCCAAGTACGTACATAATAGATCAAGGATCATCAATTTCCCTAAATCCAATGGGTTCATTATATGACTTAGAAACTCGATGGGTATTGTGTATATAAACAGATATGACACCTTGGATTTAGAATGAAGATGATACGACCAAATACATTCCACATGTTTTGTTCGCCATAAAACCAATTATCATGTAGTACTTAAAAGATATTTAAACTAGAGTTGTATTTCCTCATATGACCATTAACCATGATGATGAAATGTCATGTTTGCAATCACTACAGAAAAATTTGGTCATGAGATAATCTTAATGGCATATAATTACCGTGGAACTCTTACCTTGTTGAAACTGAGAAATAAAAGATTATCTCACCCATAACAGGGTTTAATAATACTATGAATACCCTTCCAATCAAGGATTTTATTAAGAAATCCTAGAGTCTTACTAGGGAAAACGTCATCAAAGCGGCATCAAATTATTGAAACTCATAGAATTTCGAAAGGCATATAATCTCTAGCATGGTAGATAGCTCAGGATATCCATTAAAAAAATATTTTAACCCTAAGGTGAAATAAAATCAACTATAATAGTCAAAATTCATAAAACAAAAATTTTATTCGAGATAGTTTGGATTTTTCATACGTGCTTTTTATGTATACCATGGAACAACTCATTACAAACTAAATATCTTACTATATAAATCAATTATATTTCAATAGTAAATAAAACCATAAAATATCCTCTTATAATACCACATTATATAATTATATACATATATTCCATTAAAAGGTTCCCCGAGCCTGGCCGACCTGATGGCCTCAAGAAGATGTCCCCAAATGATAGAGGATTCCGACTAGGAGCGGTATCCTATGATGAGTCTATGGGGAGAAATTTCCCTCTTATCAGTGGGTAAAACAATGGAATTAAAAATATAAATGTAGAACAAGTAGTATAATAAACATAAAACAAGTAAACAATGTGTAATGACCCGTAAAATTCAAGGGAAATTTTTTCTTAATTTTCTTTAGAATTTTACAAGAGCGCGGTTTCAGACGGCACCTGATTCCGAGGCCCGGAGTGCCCGGAATTAATTTCCGAAGTTTGGCTCGGGTACGTTCAGTGAACGAACGAGCGGGAAATCCTAACTTTTGATCTGGTGCTCGGAATTGAAATCCGAGGGCACCGATGAACTCACAGCGCCGATATTCGCTTAAGGAGACCTTTCCCGAAGTTGCGTTTACACGTGGGGAGTTGTAAAAAAAATAAAATTGTGAATGTTAAAATAAAAATTTAACTTCAATTTTTATTTTTATCTTCCTTAAGTGTTTTTATCCTTTGGGTGGAAGTTGGGTGACAACCCAACTTCCCTTGGGAGGTTAAGAGGGTGGTGGGGCCCACACGAACCCCACCCCTTCATATTCTCTAACCCTCCCCAACTCACAATTAATGTTGTAAACTTAAGTTATAACTTATGTCACTAATAAGTGAGTTTAATTAATGTTTTGAAATTCAAACTTTTGAATTTCAAAGGTTTGTGTTGTGTTAATAAATTAAGTGAGCTTAATTTATTGTTTTTGGTTAGTCCCTTTATTTCTTGAGAGGATTTGAGAGCTTTCTCTTCTTCTTCAAACCTCAACGAAAAACGCGAAGAACGCCGTTCTTCAACGAAGAACTTCTTCCGCGTCATCTCTTCCGCGACGGTTTTCCGCGACGAACGCCTTCAACAACGACTCTTCCTCCGACGTCAAAGGAATCGAGTGCGACTATCGAGGTAGAGATTCTTGAGTTCGTTATTTTCTTTATTATTTGACTTTCCTCAAGTCTTGACGAGGAACGCTCAATTTCCGACGAAGAACGCCGCTCCGCTCTTCTTCGTTTACCGTGTCAACGAAAGGGGACACCACTTCTTCCTCGGACAATCTTCGTCGGCGTACAAGTTTCGCCCACGACGTGTCACTTCGAACGCTTTCCTTCGTCATCGGATTTGACGAACGGCTTCCGCGACGCCCGACCTCCGCGACGTCGTCTTCCGGGGACTTAGTCAAATCCTCGAACTTATACCCGAGGTAGGGGTTGTTGTTTCATTCTTTATTTATTTCTTTTCTTGATCCTGGATTTCGCTTGTCAAGCATGAGACTTTTAAAATGTTTAAAAGTTGCGTTATTATTTTAACGTGAGGGGGCCGGACCGCACGAACACGGCCGAACCCCCTCCATCGTTCTTGTTTAATTATTTTGCGGAAGAAAGAAAATGGCGTGGTGCCGTCGCACCACGCGGTTGAACATGCAAATATCTCACGCGATGCCGTCGCGCGCGCACCTTGGGAGGAACAACAAGAACGCGACGCCGTCGCGCCGCGTTGAATGTCTATCAAGCACGGTGAAGGGGCGCGGTGCCGTCGCACCGCGCCGGATTACTAACGCCGCGGCCGGTTCCGGGCCGCGGCGAGACGAGGAGACCGCGGCCGGTTCCGGGCCGCGGCGGAAGAGGAGACCGGCGGCCGGGCCGCCGGCGTCGGAAGCCGAGGGGGGGACCGGAATTTCCGGTCCCGTTGGAGAAAACCGGCCGGCCAGCTGGCCGGCCGGATAGCCAAAATCCGGGGGAAATAAATCCCCCGGCCAGTAAAGAAGCCCATCCCCATTAATTGGGGGAGGCGGTTCCCATGAGGGGGGGGGGGGGGGGCAGGCGGCTCCCCCGGACCCTCTTCAAAGCGGGCCCCCAAAGGGGGGCCGTTGATTGACTTAAACGGCGCGGCTATGCCGCGCCGACATTGAAGAAGCGGGGGATTGAATCCCCCGCGTGCCACCTCGTGCGGCGCCAGGCGCCGCCGCCGCGGGCCGCCGCCGGCCACCGCGCCGCCCAGGGGGGGTCGGGCCGGGTCGGCCCGGACCCGGACCCCCGTTTCGAACCTGATTTGGTTTTTGGCTCATAACTTGAGCCTCGGACCTCCGAATGACGAACCGTCTACGGCAACGCGATCCTTGGATCGAGACGGTCGTTTCGATATATCGCACTCAAGGTTTCGGGTTACTTTGAGTTCGGCCGGGTTGGTTCGTTCACGAAACCAACCGGGCCTTCGGAGCGGAAACACTCATATCTTGAGCCACGAACGTCCGATTGACGCGCCGTCAGTCGCGTTGTGTTCCTCTTAGTGAATCGGATCTTTTGGCATACTCCGCCCGAGGTTTGGACGCAGGTGGAGTACGGTCGGGTTGGTTTTTCCTTAAAAACCAACCGGGCCCCGGAGACGAAAATGCCAATAACTCACAGACCGGGCGTCCGATTGACGCGCCGTCTGTTTCGTTGACTTCCTCTTGATGAGACGGAACTTTTGACATACTCCGCCCGAGTTTTGGATGCAGTCGGAGTATGGCCGGGTTGGATTGTTCCCGAAATCCAACCGGGCCCCTGGAACGGGAAAGCTGATATCTTTCAGACAGGACGTCCGCTTGACGAGCCGTCAGCGGCGTTGGTGGTTACGTTGAGTAACGGTCCCTTTGAGTTTACCCTATGGGAGTTCGGGGTACAGTTGAGATACGTCCGGGATTGGTTCGCACTCGAAACCAACCGGGCCCCTGGGACGAAAAGACTATTAACTCACAGACCGGGCGTCCGATCGACGCGCCGTCTGTTGCGTTGAGACCCCTGTGACGAGACGGACCTTTGAGGCACTTCTTCGTGGGACTTTGTGATACTTGGAGTATCGACCAGTAGCTCGTGGAGCGGACCCTCCCGGAGACGAGCGTGCAGAGTACGGAGACCGTGTAGCCGGCTGAGACCTGACGACTGCTTGACCGACTCGACTTGGAGTGAGTCGACTAGCCCAGTGGACGGAGCGACCGGTACTTGGCGGCAGACCCATGGCGGACGGAGCGCCTGGTAGTTGGCAGC
The DNA here is from genome assembly GCA_963277665.1 of Viscum album. NCBI lineage: Eukaryota > Viridiplantae > Streptophyta > Magnoliopsida > Santalales > Viscaceae > Viscum > Viscum album. The sequence continues at coordinate 1,369,834,327 of OY728140.1, read as the reverse complement.
AGACCCGCGGTACTCGACAGGAGGAGTACCTCAGTAGGCTATCTGGGTAGCGCCCGGTATTTGGCAGCAGACCCTCAGCGGACGGAGCGCCTGGTAGTTGGCAGCAGACCCGCAGTACTCGACAGGAGGAGTACTTCAGCAGTCCTAGGTTAGTGAGCGGCAGCCTCGGAGTCGTGACAGGACCACTGTACACTCTAGAGACGGAGCTCTTCAGCAGTTACGGTTTCGATAATGAAAATCCTGGTTTGAGCTGAGACTTTTGACCTTGTGTTTACTTCATGATTGAGATGGGTCACTTGCTAACTTTGGTATATGTATGGGCATATACCCGGGTAGTGGTTATCCGTCGATTTCACAATCCTTGTGTTTCCTCATGATTGAGATGGGTTACTTGATAACTTAGGTATATGTATGGGCATATACCTAAGTAGGGTTTTTCTGTTGAGATCTTCTTGTGTTTATCCTTGTTGGTTTTAGTGAGACCTTGAGGGTCTCGGGGTCCCTACTGAGTATCGTTATACTCACCCCTGCACGGGCTATGCCCGCACCTCGTTGTGTTGGTTGCAGACGACGGCCAGTACTGGCAGAGGCCGAGTGTTCGAGGACTGGACGGTACCTGGAGGTGGACTATATGACGAGGCGGTACCCAGAGGCAGACCACTGGGCGGGTCATACTTGGAGCAGACGGCGGGACCCGAGGAGCAGAAGAGCTATCTGTACCCACCCTTCAGGTGGGATTTCCAGTGGACATCTCAGCGTAGAAGCTTTACTTTTCAGTCGCTGTTTTTCCCTTTCGAGTTGTACTTTACAGTTGGGCTTGTATTTCCGGCCCCTTTTTACTTTTCAGCTCTTCTTTTTGTACTTAGTGTTTTACTTCCTCTTGTACTCTGTGGTTCTTGTTTTCTTTATAAAGGCAATGCCTTCCCAGTTATCGGCATTTTACGCCTTTGGTGCTAGTCGCCAACCCCTGGCCTATGGAAGGCGGGCTTGGGGTAGTCACGGCACGGGCCCCGAGGACGGGTCGTGACAAATTGGTATCAGAGGAGTTCGGTTCTACCGCAGAACTTATAACTCTGATGTCTCTTTCTGTGAAGCAATAGTGTTGAGAGTACCGAGTGTGGTTTTCAGTTCAGGGAGTCCAGTGTTGGTGCGGGCGGCCGACGTATCCATACACCAGGACCCTGACAACTGATTTCCGACTTTGTGCACGAAAACACTGATTGCGTGTGTGTTTTCAAAGGTTTTTTCCCCTTAAAACAGCTCAAACCAGGTCAGCTCACCAGGTATAATCGTTTGATCGTGTTACGTTGTTTCTTTCATGATGGCCCACCGAGCAGCGAGACTCCAGTGCAGGGCCCTTTTTCAGTGTTGGCACCTTCGGGTGGTGTACCAGCAGCACCACCACCCGTTAGGCAGCAGATGCCACTAGCTGACGGTGCACGCTAGCAGAGCGCGATGCACAAGTTCCAGCAGTAGAGGCCTCTGAGGATACGAGGCGAGATAGATTTCCCAGGCAGCAGTGGACTGGATGGAGACGAATGCTAGAGTTCTACGCCTAGCTTGGATACTAGTAGAGCGGATGATGATCTTAGCTCCAGGTGTTTCCAGAGAGTGACCATGAGGTTGGTCCTTATAGTAACGAGGCTTCGGTACGCGAACCGATACCTGGATTAGTACCTACGGGTAGAGCGCCAGCTATGTCACTACCTGTTGGTCAGCAGACACTACCGGCGGTACCGGTAGCAGAGACTCGGGCGTGTAAAATGTTTCAGGAGGAGGAAGTGCTAAGTACAGATGAATCTGCAGGGTAGCAGACGTGGAAGCAGAGCTTGGAGAGCAGCATGTGGTGGTGTACATTTCGACATGTTACGACCACCCGACTTATTAGTCCCCGCCAGGCTCAGGGAGCAGGAGGGCTGGGGAGGAGAATAGCTGCATTGCGGTCAAGGAGTGTGACCCAGGAGCTCTATGAATGATTCGGGGTACGAATTATGTCTACTACGAGCTGCCATATCTATAGACATAGGAACCAATCATTCTACCCTTCCACGAATCATGTCCCAGACCTAGAGGTTCCGGGTAAGCCGTAGACTTGACCCTCACGTCTGGAGATACCTTTGGGAGGAGACTCGATAATCACGCTTACGCCGACGGTGTGATTTGACCTCGAGGCGAGAGTTTCGGTTGGAATCTCTTGGTGGCAGCGTAGAGGCCTTACGGCGTTGATCTGGGTATGGTTTTGATTCACAAATCATACCCCGGTTGACTGTTTTAGGCAAACGTCGGAATGGGTTTTCCTTGGTCGGCGAAAAGGAAACCCAGGGCAGCTCATGTTAAACTCAGACATAAGAGGGTGTGACCGATCACTCTTGAGTTGGTCAACCCTACCCCTGTGGCAGCAGGAGTTTGAGTTCAGTTCTAACCTAAAAAGGGAAACCTCTTGAGTTCGAGGGTGACGAACACGTTCTTATACGGTCTCAACCCGATGAGGTTTCAGAGATGTGGCCGAGGCGGCATGTTATCTCCGAAGTTCGATGGACCCTTTTGATCTTCAGCAGGGTAGGCGAGGAGGTTTACCGCTTAACCCTACCACCTCAGTCGCACCGGGAGCATAGTGTCCACCACGTGTCTCAGCTGTGGAGATACGTGTATGTTTCTTCGCACGTCATCGACCCCGGGGAGTTGGACGTCGATGACAGGGCGATAAGCACAGAGATTCTAGTAGAGATTGAGGATCGACAAGAGTAGGTTCTACGTGAACGGTTGCTTCCTCTGGGGTGCTTCTCGGGTAGCACAAGATCTTCAGGTGAGCATATGGGAGCGTAAAGCTCAGTTGCGTGCTCAGTACTACTTTGTTTCCCTTAAGTGTGAGTTGAAGCGTTACGGGGACGTAAAGCCCTGAGGTGGGAGTAATGTAAAGACCCGTAAAATTCAAGGGAAATTTTTTCTTAATTTTCTTTAGAATTTTACAAGAGCGCAGTTTCAGACGGCACCTGATTCCGAGGCCCGGAGTGCCCGGAATTAATTTCCGAAATTTGGCTCGGGTACGTTCAGTGAACGAACGAGCGGGAATTCCTAACTTTTGATCCGGTGCTCGGAATTGAAATCCGAGGGCACCGATGAACTCGCAGCGCCGATATTCGCTTAAGGAGACCTTTCCCGAAGTTGCGTTTACACGTGGGGAGTTGTAAAAAAAATAAAATTGTGAATGTTAAAATAAAAATTTAACTTCAATTTTTATTTTTATCTTCCTTAAGTGTTTTTATCCTTTGGGTGGAAGTTGGGTGACAACCCAACTTCCCTTGGGAGGTTAAGAGGGTGGTGGGGCCCACACGAACCCCACCCCTTCATATTCTCTAACCCTCCCCAACTCACAATTAATGTTGTAAACTTAAGTTATAACTTATGTCATTAATAAGTGAGTTTAATTAATGTTTTGAAATTCAAACTTTTGAATTTCAAAGGTTTGTGTTGTGTTAATAAATTAAGTGAGCTTAATTTATTGTTTTTGGTTAGTCCCTTTATTTCTTGAGAGGATTTGAGAGCTTTCTCTTCTTCTTCAAACCTCAACGAAGAACGCGAAGAACGCCGTTCTTCAACGAAGAACTTCTTCTGCGTCATCTCTTCCGCGACGGTTTTCCGCGACGAACGCCTTCAACAACGACTCTTCCTCCGACGTCAAAGGAATCGAGTGCGACTATCGAGGTAGAGATTCTTGAGTTCGTTATTTTCTTTATTATTTGACTTTCCTCAAGTCTTGACGAGGAACGCTCAATTTCCGACGAAGAACGCCGCTCCGCTCTTCTTCGTTTACCGTGTCAACGAAAGGGGACACCACTTCTTCCTCGGACAATCTTCGTCGGCGTACAAGTTTCGCCCACGACGTGTCACTTCGAACGCTTTCCTTCGTCATCGGATTTGACGAACGGCTTCCGCGACGCCCGACCTCCGCGACGTCGTCTTCCGGGGACTTAGTCAAATCCTCGAACTTATACCCGAGGTAGGGGTTGTTGTTTCATTCTTTATTTATTCCTTTTCTTGATCCTGGATTTCGCTTTTCAAGCATGAGACTTTTAAAATGTTTAAAAGTTGCGTTATTATTTTAACGTGAGGGGGCCGGACCGCACGAACACGGCCGAACCCCCTCTATCGTTCTTGTTTAATTATTTTGCGGAAGAAAGCAAATGGTGTGGTGCCGTCGCACCACGCGGTTGAACATGCAAATATCTCACGCGATGCCGTCGCGCGCGCACCATGGGAGGAACAACAAGAACGCGACGCCGTCGCGCCGCGTTGAATGTCTATCAAGCACGGTGAAGGGGCGCGGTGCCGTCGCACCGCGCCGGATTACTAACGCCGCGGCCGGTTCCGGGCCGCGGCGAGACGAGGAGACCGCGGCCGGTTCCGGGCCGCGGCGGAAGAGGAGACCGGCGGCCGGGCCGCCGGCGTCGGAAGCCGAGGGGGGGACCGGAATTTCCGGTCCCGTTGAAGAAAACCGGCCGGCCAGCTGGCCGGCCGGATAGCCAAAATCCGGGGGAAATAAATCCCCCGGCCAGTAAAGAAGCCCCTCCCCATTAATTGGGGGAGGCGGTTCCCATGAGGGGGGGGCAGGCGGCTCCCCCGGACCCTCTTCAAAGCGGGCCCCCAAAGGGGGGCCGTTGATTGACTTAAACGGCGCGGCTATGCCGCGCCGACATTGAAGAAGCGGGGGATTGAATCCCCCGCGTGCCACCTCGTGCGGCGCCAGGCGCCGCCGCCGCGGGCCGCCGCCGCCGCCGCCGCGGGCCGCCGCCGCCGCCGCCCGCCGCCGCCGGCCGCCGCGCCGCCCAGGGGGGGTCGGGCCGGGTCGGCCCGGACCCGGACCCCCGTTTCGAACCTGATTTGGTTTTTGGCTCATAACTTGAGCCTCGGACCTCCGAATGACGAACCGTCTGCGGCAACGCGATCCTTGGATCGAGACGGTCGTTTCGATATATCGCACTCAAGGTTTCGGGTTACTTTGAGTTCGGCCGGGTTGGTTCGTTCACGAAACCAACCGGGCCTTCGGAGCGGAAACGCTCATATCTTGAGCCACGAACGTCCGATTGACGCGCCATCAGTCGCGTTGTGTTCCTCTTAGTGAATCGGATCTTTTGGCATACTCCGCCCGAGGTTTGGACGCAGGTGGAGTACGGTCGGGTTGGTTTTTCCTTAAAAACCAACCGGGCCCCGGAGACGAAAATGCCAATAACTCACAGATCGGGCGTCCGATTGACGCGCCGTCTGTTTCGTTGACTTCCTCTTGATGAGACGGAACTTTTGACATACTCCGCCCGAGTTTTGGATGCAGTCGGAGTATGGCCGGGTTGGATTGTTCCCGAAATCCAACCGGGCCCCTGGAACGGGAAAGCTGATATCTTTCAGACAGGACGTCCGCTTGACGAGCCGTCAGCGGCATTGGTGGTTACGTTGAGTAACGGTCCCTTTGAGTTTACCCTATGGGAGTTCGGGGTACAGTTGAGATACGGCCGGGATTGGTTCGCACTCGAAACCAACCGGGCCCCTGGGACGAAAAGACTATTAACTCACAGACCGGGCGTCCGATCGACGCGCCGTCTGTTGCGTTGAGACCCCTGTGACGAGACGGACCTTTGAGGCACTTCTTCGTGGGACTTTGTGATACTTGGAGTATCGACCAGTAGCTCGTGGAGCGGACCCTCCCGGAGACGAGCGTGCAGAGTACGGAGACCGTGTAGCCGGCTGAGACCTGACGACTGCTTGACCGACTCGACTTGGAGTGAGTCGACTAGCCCAGTGGACGGAGCGCCCGGTACTTGGCGGCAGACCCACGGCGGACGGAGCGCCTGGTAGTTGGCAGCAGACCCGCGGTACTCGACAGGAGGAGTACCTCAGTAGGCTATCTGGGTAGCGCCCGGTATTTGGCAGCAGACCCTCAGCGGACGGAGCGCCTGGTAGTTGGCAGCAGACCCGCAGTACTCGACAGGAGGAGTACTTCAGCAGTCCTAGGTTAGTGAGCGGCAGCCTCGGAGTCGTGACAGGACCACTGTACACTCTAGAGACGGAGCTCTTCAGCAGTTACGGTTTCGATAATGAAAATCCTGGTTTGAGCTGAGACTTTTGACCTTGTGTTTACTTCATGATTGAGATGGGTCACTTGCTAACTTTGGTATATGTATGGGCATATACCCGGGTAGTGGTTATCCGTCGATTTCACAATCCTTGTGTTTCCTCATGATTGAGATGGGTTACTTGATAACTTAGGTATATGTATGGGCATATACCTATGTAGGGTTTATCTGTTGAGATCTTCTTGTGTTTATCCTTGTTGGTTTTAGTGAGACCTTGAGGGTCTCGGGGTCCCTACTGAGTATCGTTATACTCACCCCTGCACGGGCTATGCCCGCACCTCGTTGTGTTGGTTGCAGACGACGGCCAGTACTGGCAGAGGCCGAGTGTTCGAGGACTGGACGGTACCTGGAGGTGGACTATACGACGAGGCGGTACCTAGAGGCAGACCACTGGGCGGGTCATACTTGGAGCAGACGGCGGGACCCGAGGAGCAGAAGAGCTATCTGTACCCACCCTTCAGGTGGGATTTCCAGTGGACATCTCAGCGTAGCAGCTTTACTTTTCAGTCGCTGTTTTTCCCTTTCGAGTTGTACTTTACAGTTGGGCTTGTATTTCCGGCCCCTTTTTACTTTTCATCTCTTCTTTTTGTACTTAGTGTTTTACTTCCGCTTGTACTCTGTGGTGCTTGTTTTCTTTATAAAGGCAATGCCTTCCCAGTTATCGGGATTTTACGCCTTTGGTGCTAGTCGCCAACCCCTGGCCTATGGAAGGCGGGCTTGGGGTAGTCACGGCACGGGCCCCGAGGACGGGTCGTGACACAATGGATGACATGAATATAATAATAACATAAATTGCATCATATACAAAATGATAATAAATGTTTTATTTCTCGAAATAATAATCAAAAACTTGTACGCATGTTAGATATAAAACACTTTTAAAAAAAAATACAAAATATTTTTGATAGAATCATGGGCCACATATCAGTCCCATGCTACCCTTTTCCTAAGTAATCATCATGTATCTATAGTAGGGTTCATTCTCTTATCCATACATGTTATCATATAGTCTATTTGTGTACCCAAAAGTGGAAAAAACAAGATATGAGGATAATTCCCAGTAGAAAACCACTCAATTTTAGGTTCCAATTAGTGAATGAATATATAATAGTCATAGTGTTTAGGAAGTAATATTGTATACAGAATTAGTATTAAAAGTAAACATCCTTTAACATCCATGTTCTCACTTATAATTGATCATTTAATAAATTTCATTTAAATATGTGCATATATGAATTAATAGTCAGGTCTACGTCACTATAGTCAACATTATTTATCAACTAAAACTTATTCAATTAATATGTCTCACAAATCATAACATTGGGTGGATCCCTTCATAGTAATATTCTCAAGGATGCCTAAATTGGACATCAAAAATGAGGATAACATGACTGAATTCAAGCTTGTTTTCTATCTTGAAAGACACTTCATAACAACCAATTAATTAAATATTCAACTAAGAACCTGAGTATGTTCTTAGAATATTTTATTTGGAATCTAGGTGTTGCTACATGTGTAATATAAACCAACACCATACAATCTCATTCAGATAGAACTTATTAAGAACCCATATATCACTCTAGATATGGTATAACTTATCTAGCACCCATTTCCACCATTGGTGATACACAAAGGAAGACCACATATCACTAATGGGATAATGTTCATATTCCCTTTAGTACATTCATGGAATTCATATAAGAATCTTGGTATCACTCTGCATATAAAGTTCAAGACTCTAAGTCTATCCAAGGAAGTCCTCACAAGAATCCAATTATCAATCAGACAGAAGTAAGGTTCAAGCCAAATGATTTATTCCATGGAATTACAATTTCAATCCATGTGTCACCCAAGTTATATAAGAATTTAATAAATTCAACCCACTTAATAAAAAAAATTTAAACATGTCATGGTGGTTACTAAATACATCTCCATCCAATCTCATATAGAAATACTATTAAAGCCTTTTTCCAAGCACAGATGTCTTTCTTTCAAAATAATAACAACATAAAATTATTATATCAATATTCTCATGCTTAAAAAACGTATTCCATGCCATATCCAGAATTCATATAACAAGTTAAATTCACCTTATTGATGGTTCTAAATCAAGGAGGGAAACCTATAAATAATTAATGATGAACTCTTTAATTTCCTAGGATAGAATAAAAAATTAAAGTATTTAATATCATTTCACAGAGACACCAAAAAATTGGTTGTGTGCATTAATGGAATATATAAACACCTTATCTTTTAATGAAAGGCTCGAGACAAATTACCTTAGGTCGGTAGTTAATAGCTCATCGAGTATCATCTCTTGAATAATCTCATGTATGGGGAACATTAAATAATGAATGATGAAAATAATAATAGGGAATCTTTGATTTCACCTAAATAGTGTAAGTGACATCAAGAAGAAAGAAGAATGGTTAAAACAAGAATTGAGAACTGTAGTATGTAGATCTAGTGAGATACACATTTCTTAAATCATAGTTTTATTGAAGACGATCTATTGATTTTTTTAATATTCAATGAAATGTGACCTCTCAAGTGTGGGGTTCTATCTATAATTAGAAAAAATAATTATGATTTTGTTTAAAAAAATATTAAGGGAAGATGTTTTAATTTTCACAAAATATATGGGTTACACTGTTTTTTCAGGGATTAAATAAACTTGTGAAAACCATTCATAGTAAACTATACAGATGGGAACACTGAATGGTTTTATAAATGTTTTGACTAATATTGAAATAAAATGCAAAACCCCACTATAAAAAACTGCACACCTAGTCTCATGGCCATGCGATGAAAATTTCACAACTGTTATTAACCACATTTTATGCCATTTTTTTCCAAAACATGCGTTTTATGCTCGAAAATACCCCATGACACCCCTAAAACCTCCATGATATCAAGAGCAATTCCTATTATCTCATATTTAAGCATTTAATCTGATAATTTTCATATTTAATGGTATTTTCACCTAAAATAATAACTATATTTTTACATCTATATTTTTTCATACATCAAGGATGTATAGAGAATGATGAAATATGCGCTTAAACCTAAAACCCCATGTTTATATATGTTATTTAAAAACATATACACAATTTATGAAGAATAACATTAAACCATACTCAAGGTTGAATGTATGGAAATTTATCCCCTTCTATTGTAGTTTGTTGATTTACATCTATTCCTCTTTAATAATTACTTCAATAGATGATTGATCATTCATATGAGAAATATAACATTTTTCATATTCATTCATGATTTATATTAATATGCATTGAAAATTTATAAATATTGGATCATTTTTATTCATAATAAAATATAAAATTTCATGGTCATCTTACCCCAATAATACAGAAACCCTATTCTCAACCCTAGGGTGGTGATGTATTGAGCAGTTATAATAATTAATAAACTCCAAATATCATCCCAACTTATTATTTGACTATTTTTTTGTGTATACACAAACATTGAACTTTTATAATTACTTAATACATTTAAAATTTATGCATACCTTTTATTCATATATATCATCAATGAATAAAATAATGATGCGAACTCCAAAAAATAATTGGCATCCTTTTTCTCAAGAACCATTAATTGTCTTGTGGAATAATCTATGATCATGTAATTCTACATAAAAACACATAACTTTCATATTTATATTGCATCACACTATATTAGAATATATCCTCTTAAAATGGGTAATGTATGAATAGGATTACTGAATAACATCTATAGAAATTTCATGAAATGCTTCTCATATTAATATGTTGAATTGAACATGGATCCATTGTGAGTTGTCATGGTAATTAAATTATACCATCAAAATAAATTCACCAAAATTGTTCTTAGTATTGAGTAAACCTAGGAAAAACTCATATATTAGTCACAATGGAAGGTATAAGATAATGTTCAATAGGTTTTGTTTTTAACTAATGCCTATATAAACCATTAATTGAAACTATATGTCTAAAAAACGAAACATATTATAACCAAATTTCTCACATGGTAATTTTTCAAACAAATTAACCCTCTTTGGGGTCTTTATAATAATTATCAAGTGACATTCATGATCTCCCATTAAATTTATATATATAAGAATATAGTCTATAAATTCTACCCACGCTATTTAAGGTAATAACTAAATAGTAGATTCATTAAATCTATAAGGATAGTTGAAGCATTAGTAACACTAAATTCCACCACTATATATTATTACTGTCTTTTCCATTTACATATTGAGTTCATTGGTATAACCTCATTCATTTCATTGAATTGATGATTTCCAAAATGATGGTTAATCGGTGAATAATATTTAGCACTACATTATGGATCAAAAAAGACAATAATATGGGTTAGAAGATACATTTTCTTGATGGTTATAAATATTAGTTCTCAAAATTTAATGTAGATTAATTCTGATATATAATTCCTATAGAGAAAACATATAGGTAAACCCCATGGTGACACATAGGGGAAAATAAATCCTTTCTTAAGAATCTCCTAATGTTTCTTTTTCGACTCCAAAACCTCAAACCGAAATATTCTATTGGGTTTCTTTGAAATATGTGTATCACCAGGTATGAGTTATAATAGTAACTCAATATCATGATTTTATGTAAGATATGAATAATATTCAAGATATATATCAATAATAAACCACCCAAAAAGAATATTTTTTATGTGCTTCCCATCAACCATCTGAGATAAATGTACATCTTGGATATTGATTAAAATCCAAAAGAATGATTTAATTTTCATTGGATATTTGTATTTGTTGATGCATCAATAAATTTTTATGGGTTCAGTTATACAATGAAATTTTTCTTCGCTTCCATAAATATTGGTTTGGGATGAATATAATTTATTCTAATCCATTCTAATAATAACATATAATGCAACTATTGGTAGAATAATAAGATTTATAAGAAGTGATTTCCCATTAAAATCAACTGGATAAAAATATAAGACATGATATTTGATCGTTTTTCCACTACAGGTTCTCACTAATACATCATTATCTAATTATTGTTGATATGAATCAATATTCCTTGTTACGTTGATTTATATACATGAATTAATATTAATATTATCATGTTGGGTACATCAATATTTGAACAAACCTATAACTACCTCAACATTTTCATTTAGCTATCATTAGCACAGTGAAACTAAATGCTAATCATGACCATCAGGATTAATTGAATAGAGTGGAAAATAAGGAAACATCATTCATAGGATTCATAAATCCAAATTTAGTGTTTTGAATTTATAAAACATTATATTTAACATAGTCCTTTCATGGTAATCATCTATTCAAATACTTCACAATTTCTTATAACAAAGTTGAAGCTATCTGAGAATATCTATAGGTAGGGTGAATCCATGTTCATACTAAGGGAATTATCAACATGTATTATAATGATTTAAAAACTATACTTGACAAACTATATTCATTATTTTAACTCTAATATGAGTCTAAAAAAACACTATAAACATGTGGTAAGTATAAATGGATGTAAGTCAAACAATACATCATAATATTTTAGTTACTAACACTTTACAATGTTATCATATACACCGACATGTCAAGAAATTTTTCGGTAATGTTATTTTATTATTAATATTCAAATATTGATAAAAACCTACTCAAATAAAAAATTTAACAACCAAATATTTTCAAGAATAAATATTACATCTTTTATAAATATTACATATATATCACAAAAACACACAGACATAGCATAATGGTTTGGTGAATTTGGTAACAGGGATATACTTTCTTTTAATATCATGAATAATCATAAACATCCAATATAATGGTCTCTCAATTTATTAACATTCAGATACATGTCCTATATAAAACCTTCCTATATGACCATCTAAAAGGAAACAATATAATGTGGGGGATTATATACATAGTAATGTTAAATATTTGGGATGTCAATAGATAATCATATGAATGATAATATAAGAATAAGGGTATTTGATCCTGAACGTAGCATAAAAATTTCATTCCCAATACATCATGGATCATGCAAATTATTCATTGATTAAGGGTTTATCATTTAAAAACACATGAATCATAGGAATGATAAGTCATCATAAATAAACCATGATCCATAAGTCTGTTTCATAAAATTTTAGGACCATCCTATGTGTAGAAACCATTCCATATTATTTGGTTATCTATATGAAACATAATTCAAAATATATTAAGAATGGACATATATTTCTCGGTTTGTATCAATAACATCACCTACTTTCCTATAAGGGGTCAAGAACGTCAAATTATTCCCCACATCTCGTCAAAATCATAAACTTGTTATCTATAGTAGATCAAGTATGTTAACGTGTTTACAATGATTATATCATGAGGTATGATAAATCAGAAAGTCATTATAGGTTTATTTAATTCATATCCAACCCATCACATATTAAAAACTAGGGATATTTGTGCATAAAATCATTAAACAATCATCATATAATCATTTTCTAATCCTTTTAATGATATTTGGTTTCAAACATATTTCTTAAATCCATCACAACATAACTCATGGAATATAAATGGAAATCGTAAATATCCTATCACCATAATAATAAAACCTATAAATAATGAATTTGTATGGTACCATTGGGTCATACAAACTATAAAATAGATGAAACACCAATGGGTTTTGACATTTATGAGTTGAAATTCCATAAATATATTATTAGAAAATTCATGAGTAGAATATCATTTACACACTGAAAAATGATATTTTAAATACAAAAAAAATGAAAATATTTTTTTTACGTAATCATGAAAATTAATATTAAATTCATTTATGGGTTTGATAGTAGGAAATTTATTTTATCCCTCAAAATATGAATGATATTTTTACTTTTACATTATAGTAAAAATGTAAACAATAAACTCATTTTGTTAATATAATATGATTCTATTAAATAAGTTTTTTAAAATGTAAATTTTTTTTTAAAAAACATTTATTCAATAATTTTAATATATTGAAAATAAAATCTATTTTTCTAGATGAATATGAATTGAAGAGAAATAATTTTTGACTGAAGAGTTAAATTATATTAACTTTCCATAGAATATTATTAATAATATATTTATATCATAAATTGTAAAAAATATATGGAATTATTTAGTACATAAATAACCCTAGTAGAATAAAATAAATCATATTAATGAAAGTTATATCAGTAAATTTTATCATCTTAATCAAAAATATAAAACCATCACAATAAAAATGTGATCGCAAAATCCATTACCGCTTTTTTACTTCATGAATCCTAATAACTATGAATGAAATTAAATTATAATGATATTAACATCTGAATAATTTAAAAAATAAAAATTATAAAATATATTCATGGGATTTATATTCACCTCATAAATGATACATGTGGTGAATTTGGAATGTGTCTATTAGAATAAAATGACATGAAAGTCCATTAAACAAGGTACAATAATCTTCGTAAATGTTTGAAACTCCAACATAATAAATATTTACTTATTATAATTTCTTTTTAAAAATAATAATCACATATATAATACCATTTATGTGTTACTTATTACCTTTTATCCACTATTTGTTAAAAATTCTATTTTTAAATCACTGTTTTTTGTAGAAAACTACTTTATTTTTCATGTATCTTCTAGTTTAGTAATTTTGTTCCTTGTAAATTTTTCATCATTAAATCACATATATAATTTCAAACATTATATAAGGATGAAATTTATTCATTATATTGACATTCAGTATCATCAAAATAATTTATGTATTTAAATATGGATTACTTCATTCAAAACTGTCGTAGGTCATATATACAAATAAACATTCTTCACCTTTTTTGTACAGATGATAAAAAATGTGTCGATGATATTTATCTAATATATAATAGTTTATATATCATATATATTATTTAATTAAATCTTTATGATAATCCATTTAAAAAAATATGAATTGAATGACATCATTTCAGGGTTGTTGTAGTCCACACATACCCACATGAGTTGCAATCATTTTACCATGAATTAAAAGGTTATGTGATATAATTATTATTATAATAAAATTATGACATAAATTTAATATCTAATATCTATATATATTATTATCTCAATTAATGATATGTTTTTTTGTGTAAAAAAGAATTAAAATTGTTTGTTAGGAGGTATTCCAATGTATACACATTCGACAATTTCATTTACCATCTGATTAAATAAAATCTGCATATACGTTATTACTTTAAATCAAAAACATATTAGTAAATAAAATATATTTGTTTTATTCTTTCTGAATAAATTTATATTTTTTTTAATATATGTAGAAGAATAGATAGAACAAAAACATATGGTAATGAACTATAGTACTTATTAGGGAAAACTCATTACCATTAAATCTAAAAATTCTAGGTTGTTTTTCTCGTAAATCAATGCACAGTGGTCATGGTAATAGTTTTAAGGATTATTTTTTTATCAAAAAATTTTATAAAAGAATCATTTTATGAAATTTTTATAGGAGAATATATGAGGTTTTAGTTTATAAGTTCTTAAGGGTTCAATCATGGACATTTACGAAAATAATATAAAATGATAAATGCATTCTCATATAAAATAGTCACAGAAGAGAATATATTCAAATTTATGATAGACTATGGTAGAAATATTTCATGGAAATTGTATTTACATATGTTTAATTGGAAATCATTCCCAGTATATTGGATTAACCACTTATAACATTTTTAAAAAATTAATCATGGAAATTAATCTTAAATTTTTTTACTATTAATTTTGACAAAATGATTTATGGCCACCATATTAAATACTATTTATTATTCATATTACAAATTTCGAATCTATATTATTAATTCATGTTAAAGGAGCCGGCATAGTTCAATTTAAATTTAAACACATTTGAGTGATGAGACTGTGTTTTTTCAAAGAAAAACAATTCATAAATACTAAAAAAGTTATTTAATCAAATTTAAATGTAACATTTAGTAAATTGTACAATATATGTCAAAATAATTTTATTATTTAACAAATTTTACTTTTAATACTATTTAATACAATTTTGATCATTGTATATTATTTTAAACCAAAAAGACAACTCATAATCATCAAAATTTACTATTTAATTAATCTAACCTAGTTAGAAGGGGAAGTTATAATGGATTCAGAGTGAATCGCCACATATTACGGACATGTATTCATAAATAATTAACCTATTGATATGATAAATAAAATGACTTCCACTAGGGTCACTAATAATAGAAAGACAATTAGCCAGAAAATTATCTTCCATCTAGATGTGAGTGACATTCATATCATAACAAATAATCATTATGAACTGTCTAATAAATTAAATTAGATACACAAAAATCACCTCACCTTTGAGATTCTCCACAAGAATATTGGTGTTAGATTACGTAAAATATAGGATAATATTGAATAAACATCATGAAGAATTTCCACTAATAAGTTCTCTAGTCTTAACCTCATGAGAATTCCCCAATCATTAGATGGAGATGAAACTAAGCGACATCAGACCCCTCTCATACATAACCAATCCACGTACCTATAGATTTCCTTGAAAATAAGATACATAGATGTTCAACATGAAACCATCACTTGATGATTCCTAGATGAACTAGTAACTCAACAAATCTGATCATTGACCCTAAGCGATACTAGGATGATTCAGTAGTAAACCATCAAGAATACATTTATATCATCTTCTTAAAGAAAGTGAATTTTAATCCACCAGTAGTTCATTGACACACACTGAGATTATGTGGTGAGAGTATTTATATCCCTCGTTATCTATAATCCTTTCTCCCTATAAGACCCAAAACAATCTCATGAAATCCAATCCATAAGCTTTATTGGCCGAACCTAGGCGATCCAACCCAAGAAACCAAGATGGAATATAATCATCCATTGAATCCCCCCACACCGAAATTTCAATCAATTGTCTAATAATACCCCAAATAAAAATCAGTAATTCACTAAAAAAAATATATTCCCTGAAGATTCCCAACTGGTGTTTATGCAACATCGTTATTTCAATTCCAAGACAAAACCACTTATCTAAATTTTATCATCTGTAGGCAATGCATGATCTCACAAACCAAACAAAAATATCAATCATAACCATTAGTTCATTACATGTAACATTGATTTCCAAAAAAATAAACACATTATCATCAAGGTCCAAAAAATAATAATCATTAACAATAAAAATTATTGACATCATCATAGTGATTACACACCTTTCATTCTCCTCAACCAAAATTTTCTTATCAAAGACATATTGTTGCTTGGTCAAATGAGTCATATTAATCAATACATGATTATAACTTGCCTATTGATAAAAGATTTACAGTTCTATCCTATAGGGAAAGAAATGATTGAACCCCCCCCCCCAATTTCCATTCCAGAACCAATTATCCCAAGGACCCACCACCCAATGATTTCTTAGACAAAATATAGATTTTAGACATAATATTTTATTTATTTTAATATCATTCCTAAAAAATAGTTTATAACTGATTGAAATTTTTATTAAATATATAATATTTAAATTAATTTAGAATAATTCAGAATTAGATAACAAAATAGTTTATTATTATATAAACATATAATTTAAATATAAATTGGTTTTTTGAAAAAACATTTCCTTTAATTTCCAATTATTTTTTATTTTCATTTCTGATCAATTAAAAACCCATTTATATATTTTACAATGAATAAAAAATTATTTTGTTATAAGTTATTTGGTATTATTAATATATTATAACATAATTTCTATTTAGTAATGGTATACCATGTTATGGTTCATAAACACAATGTGATGCATGTTAAACAAATAATTGTATAAAGTAAATTTATTTAAAACAATTTCATTTAATAGTTTGATGCTAAATTTATTAGTCAGGAATGGTTTTATAGAAGAAGTTATTTCTATCATGTTCTAAATTTTTAGAATATATATGTGTTATATAATTTTCTAAAATTTTGTTTTTAGGGGATTTCTTAATATAATTGAAAAAATTAATAGTATATTATAAATGACTTAATTAATATCAACCCATAACTCCCATTTTTTACTGAGTAAAATGTCTCAAGTGAACTATTAGATTCATGAAAGCACACAATAATTATGGTATCTTTAATCTCCACATTTTTTTTCTATAAAATATTAAAATCATCATATGAATTATTCTCTAAAATTTATGATAAATTACCTCAAGACTCCATCAATTATGAAAAATATTCATCATTATTCGACCATTAAATCACATTAAAAATAATAATTAAACTCTATTCCTTGGAATGAATCAATATGTTTTATTTTAAACATTTACAAACAACACAAAAGAATTAAAAGTGTCAATTTATTCCCAACAACACTATCATGTGTTGGATGGAATCCATCATTTGGGACTTCATGAATATATGGTCAAATTTACAATTCATTGAGACACATTCTTGTGAATTATATATATGTGATACATTTTATTTAGTTAATTAATATTTGATATTAATAATCATATATATAATGTCTAATTAATAAATTTTGTACATTTTCATAACACTATGATTATCACAACTGATTAATCATCATGTCCTTTAACTTGGACTATGTCCCCATATTTTTTTATGATATTGTAACATACTAAGATTATAATATGTTAAAAGGTTTTCCTTTTTTATTATTTGATTTCCAATAATCACATCTTCTTATAAAAATGAATTCACTAAAAAAACAATATTTTAATACCCAATAATAACTTCCTGATTTTCATCATTGTAGCAATAAAACTAAAATGTTATCCCATTATCATATCATAATAATTAATCAAGAGTCTCTATTACCAATAGAATGTTATTTTTCAATAATATAATATGAAACCCCATAAAATTTATTTTGAATCATGCACAATGTGTAATAATAAACATGATTTATAGTATTGATGTTTTTATATAGTGTTGAATTCTAAAGATTCATTGACTGTTCTTTTAAAAAATCTACACTACATAATTCACATATAGTATTTTTCTGGTTTTATATGACTAATAACCACTCTCAATTCATACAATCTAAAAAATTTAAACAACTTATACTAATATTTTTTTACCGAGATAAATAAATATAACATCAAACTCATTACATGATTTTATTTCACACAATCTTGTATCATCGATAATTAAAATATTCAATTGTTTTTTAATTTGAGAATAAATTTATTTTTAGGGTTCAACTTTATATTAAATTAATAATAATCTCTATAATGTAAATATTCAAAATAATAGATTTTTGTTTCATATCCCATAATATATATATTCATATCCACATTTAATTTCTTGAAATTCATGATCCTTAAGATACTTTCCATATATTAATTTCAAAATTGGTGTGATTTTCAAAGTCTATAAACTAGTTTATCATTTTACAATATTATGAAAAATATGAATCATCTATAAAAAACTATTATCATTTAATTAAAATCATATTCATAATTTCAATAATGTAGAACCCTATTTTGAAATCTTTGTTGATATTTTTTTAATTCTTTTATCAAGAATCAAAATATTAGCTGAGTCATTCTATTAATTGAGACATCATAAAATGTACAAGAATATTAAATAAACTCAATTTGAAAGTATCAATTTCATCAAGATTGATCTTATTTAATTCCTACATCTTTTTTTAATTAATAATGTTCTATATAATTACATCCACCACTACCTCATTATTATATTTGTGACAAAAAACAATTATTCATTTATCATTATTCATAATTTAATATATCACTTCTTTTATCACAACAATTACATAAAAATATTATAATTATCATTACACAATCTGGCTCAACATGTTAATTAGAGCTAGTAAGATTATATAGTCCATGAATACTATGGTCTTGTACAAATTTTACATTATATTTATGTTTTTTCCATGGGTAAAAGGTATTTTGATGTTTCTAGATCATATATCCTACTTGATCAATATAATTCATAATACAATAAATTTCATAAACAAAAGAAAATTTGAAAATTATTTTAAAATATTTATAAATATCAAATGTTGCTAAAAAAATTATACATATGCTCATTAGTATCATAATCATGAGGTAATTATATTATTAATGTTTTTTATTGGCCATTACAATTAGAAAATAACTATTAATATTTATTTTATTGGTGTATAACTGTTAATTCATTCCATTATGTTTGTATTAATTAAATATTAGAGTATTTTTCACTTATCATTCCTCCTAATATATATTCCATTGATATTGAAGTAATATGTGATAATAAATACCTTAATTATATTCTTATTTAGAATCTATAGAATCCACATATCATAGGGTTTATTTATGTTATTTAATAAATGTTTGCAGTGATTTACAATATTTTATATTACATTAATTGAATATCTATAAATGTACATTGGGGTACCATGATCTAATAAAATTATTGTCACTATATATTTAAAACATCATTTCTACTACCAGACTCGTAAATTTTATTATTTTTATATTGGGAAATATGTGAAATCAATACCATATATAACTGCTGATATTATAATGTCTCAAGATTTCATTATTCAACCTATTATAAAATAAGATTATTTTAATGACCCCTTTAAATTATTTTTTAACTAAATAATTATTATGATTAAACATTTAAATGTATTGTTCTTTACTAAAAAGGTAAATATATTTCATATAAGTGTCATGATAAACAAATTTACTAAAATTAATATCTTCATAGTTTTATTTTACCCACTCTACATGTAGATACCTAACACTAGAGAGCATGGGGATACTGTCTTCCAAAATTATATTGGTATTATTACCAAGAATTAAATCTCAATGTACTGAAGTGTTTAGTATTCTTGGTAAATCAATTATATAAATGAAACTTGTATTACAAAGGATAACAGAAATTCATACTTAATTTTATCTTCTTTCAAGGTTAATAATGTCATTTTATCTATTATATCCCAATATTAATTTTCATAAAATGATTCTTATATTCATGGGGAATGGGAAAAAATAAATTGAGCTCCAACTATTATGAATAGTAAAGTATAGAATAATGAATTGTTAATAAGACACTGTATCTGTACTATAGAAGAACAGTAGCAAGTACGGTAGCAGCTCAAAACTATTCATCTATCTTGGCCTTTGGGACACTGGTTTGGTACATGGGTACCACTTGGATTTAGATTCACCTGCGGCCTTCGGTCCAGTTGACTATCAAGGCCTTGAGGCAATCATAAGGCCTTTGGGCTACCCAAGGCCTTCAGGACAAATAAAAGATAGATGTACCAGTCATACCTCAAGGGACAAGGCTTCAGAGGAAGATTCAGGTCAGGAACATTCACTAAAGTAGAGCTTACTAGAATTGGAAGAATGAGAGGGTATGGTTTTTCAATCGGTATCAAGCCTATTCAGGTTATCATATAAAAGCTAGTCAACAAGCCCTGTGAAGGTAGAGTGCTGATATCATGACATATACTGGGGATGAGAAGTTCCAAGATGTATTGTCTTGGTGATTCCTCTATGACATGTGGGTCCTGTAATTTCATATAATCCTTTGGGAATTGTAATGGTTCCACCTCACCCCTTGAATGGTGTATTATCAAAAATAATAAATGAAATGAAGGCCTTCGGGCCATTCCCACTGAATTAAACTAAATACATATTTTTGAATGTTAAATTAACAAACACTCTTCTAATGTAATTAAAAAAATGTGAATAATGATCATATACAATAGTGAACGGTAATAACTAAAAAATAGGCCATTAAAATAACTAGATAAGGAAATATCAATATGGTATGGTAAGAAACTGAAAACACATTATTTTTAATCAATGATCTTATTATGAAAAAAATCCATAGATATTACGACACAAAATCTTTAGGATAAATAATAACTATAGATAAATGAGGGAAATGATTCATTATTGGAACCCATGTTTCCTAGATACATTCTACCTTTACCGTAAATAAATTTCACAATATTGTTTATAAAATAAATGTGGGAAATCGATTTTGTGTGGCCAACCTTATCTCTTTTGTCCACACCATTAACCACATAGTTTCTAACATAATAGTTTCAAATGTGATGGGTTTTTCCGGACTAGTTTTGGCCATCGAGTATACTAATGCATCAAAATGATTACTTTTAATGGACCATAACTATTAACATACAAGTAAAAAATCATTCCTCTATATCAAAAAATAAATTTAATAAATAAATAGTGTGTTGTATCATCAAATTTCTATATTGAATAGCAGTTATAATGTTATAAATATTTCCCAAATAATCATATAATATTCATATTTGGAACCATTTGAAAAATGGTATACAGTTCATGGAATAATAATATCCACAAAAATTTCAATGTATACTTAGGATAAATTCAACGTGAAATGAAGGTAGAGAAATTAATATTTCAAGTGGAATGAAAAGAATCAATGACATGAATGTGAATATTATACATAGACAAATAAACCATATACAATCCAATAGGAAAATAAAAATGATATCGAAATAACATATCACAATTCAATTAAAAATATTTTTTCCCTTTAATGAATATAAATACTATATGATGACCTTTTAAAAAAATTAATTGAGAAAATATCCATTTTATGTTGAAAACACATTTTCAAAATCCTTTTCATTAAAAATAATTTTTTTAAATAAAATAATTACAAAAAACCATTAAAACATGAAAATTAAGATTCAATGGAATTACAAATGTTAAATGTGTATATGTTAAAACAGGTAAAAAAAATTCTTTTTCACTGTAAAATGATAGAAAAATTCCCAATCCATAATGAAAAAATAAGATTCCTAAAAAAATGATAATAATAGAAAAAGTGAAAAAATAAGATTACAAAATTATTTTGAAATGTATAAACACATTTATAAAACATTTAAATAAATCATGATTTTAATAGAAAATAGGTTCACTAATTAAAGCGATAAATGAATTCAGGGTTTTCTGAAAGCATTTTTTAAATCTTTTTGAGTTCCAAAGTGTGGAAAATGAGAATATTACATAAAAAGGTCCTTGAATAACATGAGGAGAATAAAATTAATATGTTTCTAAAAAAATTACAAAATATTTTTACTCTAATGTAAATTCTAGGGTAAGAAATCCTGAAAATAATAAATTTTAAAGTAAACCCCTTATAATGCGAAATTATTGAAGTGAGAATCAATAAATGAATAGTTTTTTATTTATGAGATGTAAATATAAATAGGGGAAGGTTAAATACATCAAGAAAATTTTTATGTAATTACACACATATTTATATTTTATTAATGGCAATGATAAAGTAATAAAACCTATTGAAAAAATAGGGTTATAAAATTTTGACTCCACTTCGTAAGTTTTATATGTAATCCCCTTAAATGAAATAATTTAAATTGAAACTGATAATATCATAAATAATGTTTGAATCATGATATTATATTAATATATTTTAATAAGTACATCATATATAAGAAATTGGTTTCATAATAATAAATTTTTTCTTTTAAGATAATCCTATCAATCACGAATATAAGTGAGATTACCAGCATAACTATTAAAAATGTTATTGAGGAGAATAAATTGTAAACATTTTAATGTAACTTGTACCAATTTGAAACATTTTAATCGAAATCTCCATGAAAGAAGAACTTTAAATATATTGTAAAAAATCATAGTAATAAATATTCTAATGATATAACATTTCAAATTGTATGATATACACCATCTAAATTAAACTTAGTGAATAAGAACAAATTATTATCAATAGTGTGTAAATGGAGGAGAATTCAATTATATTGGATTTCCTTTTGTGGGAATGGAATTCAATTTCTTGTATAATTGTTTTAAACATGCAACTAACTAATATTAAAACTATAATCATATTTATAATATCATATATTAACTTTATATACTATCTTATTACTCATTTTTTAATAATTTTTAATTATTATTATTTATCTCAGGTGTTTATTATAAGAAACCAGATCTTCATTTCATGTATGGGTCTTGATTTAGTTTTTTTTGAGAAAAATGAGTGTTTTGAAAATTTATAGAGTACACACCGTGTACCCATTTTTTGAAGGTAGCCTTGTAATGGCAATGTAACTGTTGGGTACATGGCACTGTGAGGTGGCCTAGAGGCCCCCTAAAGAGGGGGGACTGTTAAGGCAATTACATGATGTGTACATTAGATGAAAACACCCTGTACTTTTCTTTTTATTTTACAAGTCAGATCAGTGTCACGTCTAATTGAAATAATTTTCGTCTCCTATCCTAGTTTCATACAGGAGTGACAGTAAGCGCTGAATCTTCTCCAAGCCATCGACCTGCCATCAGATCTCTGAACCAAACACTGCCTTTTGCATAGGAATCACCTTGGTGTGTTATTCTTTCTTATAGAACCTCTCTTCATGATTTCTCCTCATGTAGGGGTTATTGTAGGTTGATACGTTTTGATGTTTTTGTAGATATACATTGTTTTAGGTCGACATAATGGATGAGTATTATCTCTATCGAATGTACTACATCGAGGTAGGTGGTTTGTTCCATTACATAGTTTAACATTGATTATATGTGAAAAAAATGTCCAATACCCTAGTTTACTGTATTTAATTTATTGGATATTTAACCCTATTAGATTCCTACTATGTTTTTTTCTTGAAAAAATGGTTTTGATTATTATTTATGTTCATTACCTTGAGTATGGTTGTGTTTACCATGTTTTTTGATATTGGCCAGTGGGTATTGAACTGTCTGTTATGATGTTCTTTTTCCCATGCATAGTGTTGTAAGGATTATGTATATTATTATATTACAAGCTAATGATATTTATTGAAGATGGTTCTCCTTATAGTATTTGAGATTTACTTTTTGAGTTGGATGTAATTTCTCGAAGATTGTGTTATACCAGGATATGAGAACCTAGTATTGTCAGATCATAGGGGGAATTGAAATTTAGGTCATCCCAGAGTGCCTTTTATATTTTTCACTTTTCTAGAACAAATGGGGGATTTATGATGAGTTCTCCATCAGAGTGTCTATAGTATACCATTACGAGACCACGTGGGTAATTGTCATTGATAGCTTCCTTAGAGAGTTTGTAGATTATCGTTAAAAGAAAACATGATGAATTTTCACAGAGTGCTTCATCTGAGAGTCTTTGTTTGAATGAGGCCAAAGGGGTATGAATGTGTGATATTTCCTAGAGGTTCATTATAAATTTTTCTGTTTAAATGATTAGTTTAACCAAAGGGGTTTGACAATGAGAATATTTCCTGAGGGATTATTGTGAATGATTGGTCGAACCAGAGGGGTTAGGATGTGAGAAAATTCTGAGAGGGTTTCTTGTGAATGATTTCTTGATTTTTCTAATAAATTTAAAATAATGTAAATGGAAACTATATGACTATTAACCTTTGAGTACTTCCTTGTTTATTACTTCATTTTACATTTGTTCCTACTATATATATTCACTAACTGTTAAAAACATATCTTTTGGTGATTGCATACTGGGATTCATCTCAGAGTCCTTCCCACTAATGGACCCACTTAGATAGCAGGTCTCCCACCCCCTACTAGACCCCCTTCGACAGTAGCCCCCACCCCCTTCTAGACGCCCTTAGACAACTACCCCTCCACCCCCTACTGGACCCCCTAGATAGTAGCCCCCTACTGGACACCCCTGGATAGAAGATTCCCCATGGTGGACCCCCCAGCACAGCAGCAGCCCCCTGCTGGACCCCCCTAGACAGCAGCCCCCCTAATGGACACCCTAGATAGAAGCCCCCCCCCCCCCACTGCTGGACCCCCAGGCCAGTAGCCCCCCTACTGGACCCCCTAGAGAGCAGCACCCTTCCTGGACGCCACTTGCACAACCCGCGCTGGACACCCCCCCACACACCCCTGTTGGACACCAGCCCTACACCCCCTAGAATACACCCCCCCCCCCCCCACAGACATCCCTTTCACCCATTTCACACACCCCATTGCACACCCCTTCCCCCTCCTCGACCACCCAAGACAGCAACGCCCTCTCCCCCCGGCTGGTCCCCCCTAGACAGGTGACCCCCCTCCCCTGCTGGACCCCCTTGATATCCCTCCATGATGGACCCCCTGGGCACCCCCTACTGGACTGCATCACCCCCCTTACACATCCCTTGGCCATTTCCTAAGGGATCCATAGTTAATCAGATTGACCAAGAAAGTGAGGTTCAAGATTTTTCCTTAGATGTACCTACCAAATCATAACTAGTAGAGGCTGCTTTACCTTGCGTTTAGAGATTTTTCCCCAGTGCCTTCATATTTTGTATCCATAGTATATTTATAATATTTTATAGGAAGACTTATTTTAGATTTCTGTGGAATTTTGAGTTATCAGGAACCTCCTATTATTGCATCTACATCTACTACTCCTCTTCCCTCGTCTTTAGTTGGTGTTGATTCAATCTATTCTATAGTCAAATAATATCTCCATGTTTATATAGGTAATGTGCATTCATCTCATCCGGATTAATTGAGGCAGATTCGGTAGAATGGGTTTTCAAGGAATGGGTTTACCAGTTGAAAGTGATGAAAACACTAGTCAAACTATTCCTGGAGGAGAAGATTTAATTAGTAATATGGAGTGATGAGGAATTATTATTTTAGTCTTTCTCAATCTTATGAATCCATTCCTATATGTATCCAATACTCTAGTGGATACCGGCTAGAAGTCAAAAGTGCAACAGTAGTGTGGACTCCATAGTCTGCATTTCTATAGTGGTCAAAGTTGGTACGGTTCCTGCAAATTTGGATTGGGCCCTTCGGCACCTAGTCCCCAAGAGCATGAGATCATTGCCCCCTCCAACCCCCAATGAGCTCAACACGGAGCTCGACCCACGACAGTTGCTGGTGACAAGCATTCATCCAAACCGAATCGGGCTACACAAATCCTACAATCTCCCTTGTTTCTTCCCTTGATGAGAAATTGGTTAAGAGTGCCCTTTTTTCACTAAATCTTATGATTGTGGCTGGTCAAGATGGGTTCACAAAATAATTCATTATGTTCTACTGGGACATTGTTCGTGATGAGCTCCTTAACTCTATGAGGGAGTTATTTATCCATGTCTCAATTCCCTATTGAATCAACTCCAATTTTATTGTACTAATCCCAAAGAAGAAAAAATAAGTGTATGAATAGGATTTCAGACCTATGTCTATTGGGAATACCATTTCAAAAATCATTAGCAAACTTAATTCTATAAGGTTAGGTCCCATTGCACGTTGGTTTTTTTCTTCAAATCACCCCCCTGGACCACCCTTGGACACACCCCTTGGACATCCCCCCTAGACACCAAACCTGCACCCTTCCCCCTTCCCTACAGGCCCCCCCGACCCCCCCAGGTAGCTTTTGGACACCCCCACCCTAGATATCCCCTCCTAGAAATCCCAACTACACCCTCCCCCCTTCCCTCCAGACCCCCTGACACCCCCCTGATAGCCCTTGGACACCCCACATGCACCATGGCCTGCAGACCCCCCGGACAGCCCATAGACACCCCCTGGACAGCCCCTCTTAAACACCCTAGATGCACCCTCCCCCCGGCCCTACAGACCCCCCCAGACAGCCCTTCGACACCCCACCTGGAAAACCCCTCCTATAGATTTTATATCCATCAGTACCTTCACATTGTTATAAAAGTATTCTAAATGAACAATGCCATGAATCTTTTCAAAGATTATTCTTTGTCTGGATTAGTCTATCTAATAGAATTCCACCACTTATAACTTGGACCCTATAGTAGTATGGTTATAAAAATGACCTTAAGAGACTCATAAATCTAAAGCTGGTTAAAAATATCCTAAACCTTTAGTACCAAAATCAATTCATCCCAAGAATCTTGTTACACATTAATTATTTTGTGTCTACCATCTTGATTCTGGGGTACCAAGGTGTTCCTTAACGATCGATTTATTCAAGGATATTGATTTAGTTAGGCAGGACTTCTCATGGGATGCTTTGGATCTGCTCGGCTTTCTGGCTAGGCTCTAATATTGGGTTAAAAGATGCATCTCTACCCTATTGTTATCATTGAACATTAATGGAAGTTTACTTGACTAAATTTGGGGGAAAAGAGGTCTCAGGCATGGGGATCCACTTTTTTCCTTTTCTTATTGTGATTTTCAGGGAGGTTTTCTCACGCATCCTGGAATGCAGGGGGTTGGGGGATGGTGCAGTGGCTGCTACATTTTGGAGTGGTTGGTGTGGGCAGGAAGACAGGTGGAAAGGGGATGGAAGGGGGATGGTGTGGGCTTCAATACATGGTAGGGGGCTAGTATGGTCTGTATTGCAGGTGGGTGGGGGCTATTGGGCATGTGGAAGTGGCCGGTGCGGGCTGGGATGTAGGAGGTCGGGGGCTGGTGAGGGATAAAACTAGTGTCTAGGGCTGTTTTGTAGGTGGAAGTGGGTTGGAAAGAGTTTTTTTTAAAAAGGATGGGGGTGGTGGCTAGTGTAGTGTCTAGTGCGGGGTGGATATCAGTTGACTGGGGGTTAGAACGGGATCGAATGAATATGGAAGGGGCAAGAATGATGGTGGAAGGGGGCTAGTTGCAGTTGCTGGGGGGGATGGTGCGTGCTGATTCAAAGGTGGCAGGGGGGGCTATTGTGGGCTAGAATGCTGGTGGCAGTGGGCTGAAATGAAGGTGGAAGGGGGCCGGGGTGGGCTAGATGTTTCTGGACTCGGGCCAAATCATGAAATTACAGTGATGAGACCACATTGTGACCGCGACGTGACAACGGTGTGAACGCGGAGTGACCGAGTCTTGTTGGCCCGGTCCAATGACATCCGCCGGGAATCATCATCCATCCAGAAGTGAAGGGAGTGGGAGGAGGTGGGGAAACATTCCATCCATCTCCCCACCGACTGAATTTGTGATTAGTCAGTCTCAATAGAGATCACAATACTCAAGGAAAACGACCACGGCGATCCGCCGCAGGGTGTCATCCTAGATGAGGGCCAAATCATGGCATTACTGCGTAGTGACAACGGCATGACCCCGGCGTGACTGTGGCATGTTTTCCCGGTCTAGTGGCATCCGTGGGGAAGCATCTTAAATCAAGGAGTGATGGTAGTGGTATGAGGTGGGGCCACATTCCAACCGTCACCCTGCCTGGAGAAATTGTGATTAGTCAGTCACAACATTGATCAAAAGACCCATGGAATACAATCACTACGAACTGCCGCATGGTGTCATCCCAGAGTAGGGCCAAATCATGTCAAGACTGCGTCGTGAGCGTGGCGTGTCAGTGAGGTCCAGTGACATCCATGGGGTAGCATATTCCGACCAGGAGTGAAGGGAGCGGGAGGAGGCGGGGCAACATTCTGGTCATCACCCCACCGGAAAAAATTGTAATTAGTCAGTCTCATCATTTATCACAAGACTCATGAAATACTATTACTAAAAACCGTCATGGGGTGTCATCCAGGAGTAGGGACAAATCACGGCATTACCGCGGTGTGACCACGGCATGTTGGCCCAGTTATGCGACATCCACAGGGCAATATCTTCTATACAGGAGAAAAGGGAGTGGGAGGATGCAGGGTAAAATTATGACCATCTCCCCACCAGCAGATGATAGAATAGATCAATTATTTAATATGCTATAATACGGGTTCTCCAGAAAAGGTCGTAGCGAACAGCACAATGACGCAACGTCTAATGGCCAAAAAAATTTCAGAAAAGAATCATACACCCTACACAAACCATTTGAAAATTCATTCACTTTTCCTAAAAATGGAAATTATATTTATAATATTCAAAGAATGAAAAAGAATGTGTCATTGTCGACGAATATGCCTACTCGGGCAATGAAATTTGAGTTAAATGAGTATGATAAGCCAATTTATATTATTCAAATAATAAAAAATAACTATCCATAAATAAAACACCAACAAGAGGAATATGAAATACTCAAACCAAATCTAAACATGATGCAAATATCTATCGGTACTCTTTTTTTAGATGGCATCACACCTATGTTGGAGTGGTTTTATTATAAATTCATGGAAATGATTTATCACACAATTCATTTAATTTTATTTAACATATATTATAAAACTCATTCAGCACAAATAAAATGCACTAATTTAAGAAACTAGATCAATATAACTATCACTCTGAGTTTTTGCAAACAGGGAACCTACGTTGGAGGGGTTTTATTATAAAAACATGACCTTGTTTATCAAATGAAACAACTATATTAAAGAACAAGTATTCAAGATATGCCATTCAATATTATTAAGCAGAATTAAGAAGGAATCTAAATTCAATTAAAGGCATTATTGAATCAATAAGACTAGAAGGGGGATCCTACCTCAATGTGGAACCAAACCATCCACTTTGGCTCTTGGCACTTATAACTAAAAGTTGTTGCTCCTGTAACACCCCGAGATTTTATGAAAAAAATATATTCTTTATAATTTCATTAATGTCTTGTGTTTTGCGCTACAACAAAAGGATCTTGCACAACACGCATCCCTGACTTTCCTTATATTACACGCAATCATGACCTTCGTCGATAGCGTGTGTAGTACGCAATACCGAGTTTCACTAAACAATATATTATTATAATATTATTATGAACTAGCCGTTATGAATAGTAATACCCACTTTTTGAAATATTATAAATTTTATCTTTCAAAATAGACTTCATTTTTGGATTCGGAATATCGAAGTTATCTTTGGGTGAAATTTTGGTACTTTTCGGATAACTTTCATATTCTGATGAATAATGAAAATTACTAAATTTTAATTTAAAACAACTTTTTTAATCGAAATAATTAATAGTGATAAATTATTAATTTGAGTGGTTTTAAAGTATATTTTGAATATATTTTTACAATTTAATACAATATTGTTCATTGAATGTAATTTCACATTTAAACTAGACATAAACAAGTTTCAATCTTTTGATAGTTATTTATATGAAAAAAACACACTATTTGTTTTGACGACGGGAATAAATTTTTTAAATTAGTTAATGTAACTGCTATGTTTTGAAATTGTTAAAATAGATATCATTTTTGAGTTCATAATATCAAATATAACTGAAGCCTAATTTTTGGTATTTTTCTGGAAACTTTCATTTTTTGATGAATAGTGAAACAACTAAGTGATAGTTAAAAAACTGAATTTTTCATAAAACATAATTTTACCGCTTATGTGAGTGGAATTTAAAAAATCCAAGAGACACGGTTAATATAAAGGACTAAAATTTGGTTCAATAAGATGAAAATAATTTTTGGTGAATAATATCTTTTTACTATTTTTTTATCACGGTTAAAAGTAAATAGGGTAATTAAGGGTAAAAATGATATTATTATTACCCTAACACATGTCCTAATTCTATTGGATAAGTGTAATTCGGCCAAAAACAACCTTAAGAATAAAATATGATCATTTAGGCCCACTTGGATTAGATTAGAACATTTATTATTAATTTATTTAAAGAAGAGTTAAAATAGTTAAAATCAATGTTTAATAACTAAATCATTTTTAATATGGGGTTATAAATAAGATAAATTCGAATATAAATATTAATTTGAAAGCTAAAAAGATTTCCTACATAATGGGATTTTATTTGTAATTTTTAGACTTAATATAATGTAATTTATCTATGACACAATGATGCTGCAGTATTTATCTTATTAATGAAATATTGACATAATTGATGTTATAAATACCCAAATAAATTTAATTTGAGACTTTTTATTAATTACAATAATTTTCTATGTTTATATGACATGCTAGTATTGATTTAATTAACTTTTTTTGAACTAATAATTCTGTTATTATTTTCACAAAAATCAATTACCAAATAGTGTCAAAGTTGAAAAAAAAAAAATTTAAAACAAATATTATATTATTAATTGTTATTATATTCCTATAAATCTAAGTTTCGGCCATGATACTTATATAATGATAGGTGTATCATTAAAATAGTACTTAGGGGTCGATTATATGTATATGGTATGTTTATTAACTATATAATATAAAAATACAAAGTGACATGGTAAATGTCAAACTGATTAACTAAGAGTTAAAACTAAAAGATAAGGTTAATATAATGACCTAAACTTGTCTAAATTCTATTGGATGAGAGGATTTCGACCCATACCCACCTTAGATTCAAAATATATCAATTGGGAGCCATTAAAAACTTAATATGACTTTATAATAAAATAATATTTTTAGTTATTCCAAAGGTGCCCCTCTCCTCCCATATAAAAGGGCACCTCCTCCCTCTCTTCCTCACACCACTTCGAGCCTTCAAGCTTGACCAACCCCTGCCAAATTCTCTTCTCCACTTCCCTAGAAACATCATAGAGGTCATTTTCTTCTTCAAAGACCAATTTTAGTTCCCTAAGAGGTGGTCTCAAAGTGGCACTTCATAGAAGAGGATGTTCGGACACTTACGTAGCAAATCGGACCTAAAGTAAGGGAAAATATCACAATCTCATTTTTATCTGAGATTGTTTATACTTTGGAATTTACTCGGGTGTATTTTATAAACCACATCCATGTTTCCTCAATATGTAATATTATTTCTATCCACCTACAACTGTTTAAATCCATTTTTACCCTTTGGTGAGTTTTTAGTAAAAGTTATGAAAGGAATCTTTTGTCATTTTTCGTAAAATAGTACTTTTTGACTTTTCCGACAAATGTATGAGAAGAATGTTTTTTTAATTATACCGCATGAATGGATTTTTAAAACATTATTTCCAAGAAGCTTTCTTTTCAAGTTTTCATCTTTATTTTTAATCAACTTTTTTTAGTTTAGAATTGTATGACATTTTAAGAAAGGAAAAGTGTTTTTGAAGTAGAAAGGATAATTTCGTCAAGAATGGAGTTCAAGTGTTTTATCAAAATTATTTTACATCTAAGATAATAAAGGGTTATTTTTCTATCCCTATTATTAAATTGATTTGATTATGTTGTGATGGAATTATATTTATGATTTCCTTTATCTTATATGAATTGTTTTATGATGTCATGATGTTTAAGGATCCCATTTATATTACATGGGTTACGCTATGATGTATGGTTTATGATTTTGTGGCACACATATGAATGGTATTATTATAATATGGGTGGGACCTATATCTCCCTCCAATGCAATGGGTAAAGATTTTATATCTCATGAGATAGACATGGATGGAACGGCAGGTTAAACCGGTTCAGTGAAATAGGACTGAAACGAGGAGTGAACTCGGTTCAGAAATGGACTTTGTCCACTAATATAGTCTTGTAAATGAGTCTTGACTAATAAGAAATGATTCTATATGATTATGTGTGTATTAGACAAAGTTTCATGTTTTATGTTATGATTATTGGGATTAAATTTCACTACTATGATTTATCCCGTGTTATAAAATTATGATCTCTTTTGCAGGTTATGATTTCCAAAAGTTATGTTATTATGTATATGATGTGATTGATATTTCTTTTGTTTATCCTTACTGAGTATTTGAGCTCACCCATTATATTTTTTCTTTTCACCATGATTTATAGAAAGGTTTTAGGTTAGAAAACAAAAAGGGGAAGATCTTATGGGAGATGTTGAAGATCTTTCACCAGGATTAGAAGATTACGTTCCATGTTTCCAAAGACACTAAACTATTACGGTCCTTGTGTGTATGTTTTTTTATGTATTAATTATTCGGAAAAAGTAATGTAATGTCCATGTACGTCAAGCTACGAGTCTCTACAGTTGGTATTAGAGGAAAGGATTAGTCAACCTTTGGAAACTAGGATGCGATAATTTAGTGAGATCCCTAGAGATATTTCTAAGGTATGTCTAGGGATGTCCCTAAGGATAAGTAAAAGTATAGGTTATAGTCCTATAATTACGGTAACGATCTTAGAATTAAACCTAAGATGTTAGATATTGAAGGTACTCCACCATTATTATGTTGTTTTCCCTATCATGATTTTTGCCTCTCACACTATTCTTTTTGGGTTTTAGACAATGGTTGGAACCCGAAGGAACCGTGTTGATCAATGCAATGGACAATGCAATGATTGTCCTCCTGAACAAACAAATGTTATGGGAGATGGAGTGAAAAATCTTATTGTTATACTTACACAAGATATGAATCATTCTGGACATCCAAATGAGCAGAGAAGGGAACAATATTCTATTGAGTCCTTCATGAGGCAACGTCCACCTTCTTTCAGTGGGTCTTCTGATCCACTTGTTGCTGAACAATGGATCAGTACGACTGGAAAGATATTTTCAGTTCATCAATGATCTGAACATGATAAAGTCATCTTAGCGGTATATCATTTGGAAGTTGAAGAAGAACAATGGTGGAATATTATCAAGAATACGAGGCCAAGAGATGAAATTGAGTCCATGGAATGGGATGAGTTCAAGAACTTATTTTTCAATAAGTACTTCCCTTGTATTCTTCGAACAAAGATGGAGAAGGAGTCTCTAAAACTAAAGCAAAAGGATGATGAATCTTTTGGTGTATACGAATCGAATTTTACAAGCCTTTCAAGGTATGCATCTGGCTTTATCATCCAACCTAAAATTAACGTTGATCGATTCTTTAGTGGCTTAAAACCAAATCTTCGAAGGGCATTAGCTATAAGAGACTTCAGTAGCTATGATGAAATTGTACGTTGTTCTATCAAGGTATAAATGGAAGTTGGTGTTACTTACCCATCTCATAGTTTTGACAAGAAACGAAAGATGGAGTTCAAGGAGAAATCTAAGAATAATGGTGAAAAGAAGATGAATTTTTCCTTATGCTCAAAGTGTGAAAGAAGCATGGTGGAGATTGTCTTAAAGGGACTAGAAAATGCTTTATGTGTGGAAAAAAAGGACATCGAGCAGCTGACTATCGATGTAATGGAAAAAGGGGTTCTAATGTTGTGAATAAAGAATAGACTGCAGAGAACGCACCACCAACACTTCAATGCTTCGAGTGCACGGAAATGGGGCATTATTCTAATAAATGCCCTAATCCAAGGGTTAGTGATGATCAACATGAGCAACCACTTAAGGAAAAGGACAAAGGGAAGTCACATGTGATCACTATTGGCGATGTTGAATATGAAAACGATGTGGTGGAATGATTAAGTGTTTATGTAATGGGATTCCAAAATAATGTGGTAAATAGTATCATGGAATATTGGAATATTTATGTATTGGTCTATTGTGGTTTTCAATAATTTTATGGTACCGGTAACCGTGGAAAGTGATTGAGATATTTTTGGAAAAAAGGTGATATGTGCATAATGAAAGGATAAGGAGAAAATGAAATATTTGATAGTATTCATGAGCTCATGACTGATATAAGGAAATAGTTATATCATGGTTTGAGGTTTTGGTATGTGAAAAGAGTTAACTTTTGACAGCACTCATGTATTCACTAAGATTTAATGGGTATTCATTTTTCAAAAGAATACAT
This sequence comes from Viscum album, assembly GCA_963277665.1. Lineage (NCBI taxonomy): Eukaryota > Viridiplantae > Streptophyta > Magnoliopsida > Santalales > Viscaceae > Viscum > Viscum album. Next base: position 1,369,799,655 of record OY728140.1, on the reverse strand, counting down.
GATTAAGGCCTTTAAATGTTTGGAACGTGACCAACAAGTCATATATCATGATATACAGGGATCAAAGATGGTATTAACATGTATGAACTCTTTGGTAATTGTTTTCACTATAATATGAGATTGTACAATAGTATTTTGGATAAGCCTAAAGATTGGAAAGGATTATGTTGGACATAAGTTAGTATTTTTTAAGGACAAAACTTTTTTCGACATTATTGATGGGATGTTATAGTAATGTAGTTTTAGAAAAAGGACAACATGCAGGTCAAGGGACAGCCCATCACGTCGGACAAGGCTGTGGGAATTGAACCCACAACCGAAGTGAGACTGGCCTTTAACCCCTACCACTGGCCTACAGGAATTCCCTGTTTATTATAAACTAGTTTTATTATATTAAGAAGTATGACATATGAATTATAAGTCCATTTTAGGAACCATATATGATTAATCTCACTATAGATCGACTTATGTATATTTAATAACATTTGCTAACCTTTTGAGACAGATGGAATGACCCGTAATTCTATCACATGATTTGTTAACACTTCACGAATAACAAATTCAACATCATTTCTTTAATAGATGAAGTGGAAATTGTTCAAGGCACGAACAAAAGTGACATTGTACCAAAATAATGTAAGTATTTATTCTAATTCAAATTCTTCAACTTTAGGGTAATGATCCTGAAAACCAAAAATGTTGTCCTAGTGCCCTTATATCCGATGAATCAGATGGTAACTTAGATCATCACAAATTTATGGCTTTTTGATTGTTGAAATTTTTATAACCATGTTCTCTACCACTATCCATCAGAACATGAGGGTTATCTTTTTCTTTCATATCCATATTTTCACCCATGTTCTCCTACGTGGAAACCCAGTGATGAGTTAATTCGGGTAACCGTTACGTTTCATACATTAATTTTTAAATCCAAGTTTTGGTATTCCTTTTTACGATGTGGGTTTCTATTAAAGAAACTTTCGAGTAGTAAACCATTTATAACCCCGACGAATTTCGAGGACGAAATTCATTTTAAGGGGGGTAGAATGTACCACCCCAAGATTTTATGAAAAAAATATATTCTTTTTAATTTCATTAATGTCTTGTGTTGTATGGTACACCAAAAGGATCTTGCACAACACACATCCCTAACTTTCCTTACATTACACGCAATCACGACCTTCCTCTATAGCGTGTGTAGTACGCAATACCGACTTTCACTAAACAAGATATTATTATAATATTAATATGAACTAGCCGTTATGAATAGTAATACCCACTTTTGGAAATTTTATAAATTTTAACTTTTAAAATGGACTTCATTTTTGGATTCGGAATATTGAAATTAGCTTTGGGTGAAATTTTGGTACTTTTCAGATAACTTTCATATTCTGATGAATATGGAAAATTACTAAATTTTAATTTAAAATTTTTTTTAATCAAAATAATTAATAGTGATAATTTATTAATTTTAGTGGTTTTAAAGTATATTTAGAATATATTTTTACAATTTAATACAATGTTGGTCATTGGATGTAATTTCACATTTAAACCAGACATAAACAAGTGTCAATCTTTTGATAGTTATTTCTCTTAAAAAAACGCTAGTTGTTTTAACGACGAGAATAAATTTTTAAAATTAGTTAATGTAACTGATATGTTTTGAATTTGGTAAAATAGACATCATTTTTTAATTCATAATATCAAATATAACTTAGGCCTAATTTTTGGTATTTTTCTGGAAACATTCATTTTTTGATGAATAGTGAAACCACTAAGTGATAGTTAAAAAACTGAATTTTTCATAAAACAGAATTTACCACTTATGTGAGTGGAATTTCAAAAATCTGAGAGACACAGTTAATATCAAGGACTAAAATGTGGTTCAATAAGATGAAAATTATTTTTGGTGAATATTATCTTTTTACTTTTTTTACCACTATTAAAAGTAAATAGGGCAATTAAGGGTAAAAATGATATTATTATTACCCTAACACATGTCCTAATTCTGTTGGATAAGTTTAATTCGGCCAAAAACAACCTTAGGAATAAAATATGACCATTTAGGACCACTTGTATTAGATTAGGACATTTATTATTAATTTATTTAAAGAAGGATTAAAATAGTTAAAATCAAAGTTTAATAACTAAATCATTTTTAATATAGGGTTATACATAAGATAAATTCGACTATAAATATTCATTAGAAAGATAAAACTATTTCCTACATAATGGTATTTTATTTTTAATTTTTAGACTTAAAATAATTTAATTTATTTATGACACAATAATGATGCAGTAATTATATTATTAATTAAATATTGACATAATTGATGTTATAAATACCCAAATAAATGTACTTTGAGTCTTTTTATGAATTAAAATAATTTTCTATGTCAATATGACATGTTAGTATTGATTTAATTAAATTTTTTCGAACTAATCATTCTGTTATAATTTTCACAAAAATTCAATTACCAAATAGTGTCAAAATTGACATAAAATTGTTTTTAAAACAAATATTATATTATTAATTGTTATTATATTCCTAAAAATATAATGTTCGGCCAAGATACTTATATCATGATAGGTGTATCATTAATGGACCACTTGGGGGTATCTTGTATTTATATGTTATGTTTATTAATTATATATTATAAACATACAAAGTGACATGGTAAATGTCAATCTAATTAACTAAGAGTTGAAACTAACAGATAAGGTTAATATAATGGCATCAACTTGTCTAAATTCTATTGGATGAGAGTATTTAGACCCATCCCCACCTTATCTTAGAAGTATATCAATTTGGAGCCATTAAAAACCGAATATGACTTTATAATAAAATAATATTTTTAGTTATTCCAAAGGCTCCCCTCCCCTCCCTTATAAAAGGGCACCTCCTCCCTCTCTTTCTCACACCACTTTGAGCCTTCAAGATCATCCAACCCCTGGAAAATTCTCTTCTCCACTTCCCTAGAAACATCCTAGAGGTCCTGGTCTTCTTAAAAGACCAATTTTAGTTCCCTAAGAGGAGGTCTCAAAGAGGCGCTTCAATGAAGAGGAGGTTCAGACACTTATGAAGCAAATCGGACCTAAGGTAAGGGAAAATATCACAAACTCATTTTTATCCAAGATTGTATATACTTTGGAATTTACTTGGGTGTATTTTATCAACCACATACATGTTTCCACAATATTTAATATTATTTATATCCACCTACAATAGTTTAAATCCAATATTACCCTTCAGTGAGTTTTTAGTAAAAGATATGAAAGGAATCTTTTGTCATTTTTCATACAAAGTACTTTTTGACTTTTCTGACAAAAGTACAAGAAGAATGTTTTTTAATGTATACGGCATGAATTAATTTTTAAAACATTATTTCCAAGAATCTTCCTTTACAAGTTTTCAATTTTATTTTCAATCAACTTCTTTTAGTTTAGAATTGCATGACATGTTAAGAAAGGAAAAGTCTTTTTGAATTAGAAAGGATATTTTCCTCAAGAATGGAGTTCAAGTGTTTTATCAAACTTATTTTCCATCTAAGATAATAAAGGGTTCTGTTTTGATCCCTATAATTACATTGATTTGATTATGTTGTGATGGAATTATTTTTATGAATTCCTTTATCTTATATGAATTGTTTTATGATTTGATGATGTTTAAGGATCCCATTTTTATTACATGGGTTATCCTATGATGTATGGTTTATGATTTTGTGGAACACATAAAAATGGTATCATTATAAGATGGATGGGACCTATATCTCCCTCCAAATCAATGGGTAAAGATTTTATATCTCATGATATTGACATGGTTGGAACGACAGGTTAAACCAGTTCAGTGAAATAGGACTGAAACGAGGAGTGAACTCGATTCAGAAATGGAATTTGTCCACTAAGATAGTCTTGGCAATGAGTTTTGACTAATAAGAAATGATTCTCTATGATTATGTGTGTATTCCACAAAGTTTCATGTTTTATGTTATGATTATTGGGATTAAATTTCACTACTATGATTTATCCCATGTTATGAAATTATGATCTCTTTTGCAGGTTAAGATTTACAAAAGTTATGTTCTTATGTATATGATGTGATTGATATTTCTTTTGTTTACACTTACTGAGAATTTGAGCTCACCCTTTATATGTTTTCTTTTCCCCAGGATTTAAAGAAAATTTTTAGGAAAGAAATCAAAAAGGGGAAGATCGTATGCGAGATGTTGATGATCTTTCACCATGATTAGAAGATTATGTTCCATGTTTCCAAAGACACTAAACTATTACGGTCCTTGTGTGTATGTTTTTGTTATGTATTAAGTATTCCACAAAAGTAATGTAATGTCCATGTACATCAAGCTACGTGTCTCTATAGCTCCCCCACTGGGTATACGCACTGTCACACACAAGCAAGGGCAACTACACCCTATGCACACACCCGCAGAGCCCTGAGCATGTGCAAATGTATCCTTGCACATATGCTTATATGCATATACCAATCTCTACTCACCTGCATATGCATTTTTATATATATATATATATACATGGGAAAACATAGCCCCATACATGCATAATCACTACCATGGTTGACTATACACCTAAATGGGGAACACACATACATATACTTTCTAACCTATGCACATGCATGCGAGTCTCCCTTATCATGGCTACTCGAAACCAACTAGCAGGGATCAACACACTACACAAAGGATATTATGAAATTAAAACACATACAGGATGCTTCACAACCTGTTAGAAACCAACCAATGGAATTAAAGCCTTACCTCGATTGGGGGAACCAAATCCATCCGAAACTAACATGAAATGATCCAAAGCCACACTAAAAACAAAATATGGAGTCAAAAACTCTGAAATCTCCAAATACATAAGGAGTGGGACAAGTATTAACCATATAATCTTTCCTCGGATCAAAGCTGGTGGATAGAATCAATCTGAACCCAAGTTTACCCCATCGTAGAATATAATTACCATTTTTCCATAGAAAGTAGTAAAATACCTAACTGGACAATGAGATAAAGAAAATATAATAAAAACTAAACTAAAACATACCTGTCTCATGTGACTATACATGTCACCACCCAATATATAAGAACCACAATGCCCAATGGGTCAAATCATGTTCCTTCTAACAAGGGGGAAATAGATTCATATTTCAAAACGATACTATCAAATATTACATTCATTTTAATTAAAAAATATTCTTCATGTTAATGGTATATAATTAATTTGAATCATGTTTCAGATTAATTTGGTTTTGTCTGATACAATATTTTTTCCCACCTGATAATAAAAGTTTACAAGAGGACACAATTTATAATCAAATAGAATATATCATTACTAAAAATGGATCCACACCAATGAAGAAGGTTGATCATGATAAATAATAATGTTTTATCATATAGTCTGATGAGTTATAAAAGGATAAACCCAAAAAATGAAAAACATTGAGTGTTTTCTAATTTATCAAGTGAATATGAAATTTTCAAACAATAATAAACATGTGAAAGAAGAGAAAACCATGTTTCCTCAATATAAATGTTTCGAATGTGAGAAATTAGAATGCTCAATGAAAATCAAGCACTTTTGAGCTACAAAGAAAAGTTCTCAAATGTTGAGAAAAAAATTTAGTAACATAAAATTTGATAAACCCAACGTATTATCGTACTTGTTGATATAAAACAACACTATAATGGAAATGTCACATAACACGCTCTTCACATATATTTTTTTTGAAGAAAAATAATTTTGCAACCTGAATCCTTTATATAGTGTGGTTATTCCATTGAAAAAACAACTCGGTGAAAATACAAAAATACATTCTTGTTAATCACATCTCTAAAAAAGTTTCAACACATTTCCCTTGAGTTATTTCCATATTTATAGGGTAATTTTCTTCTAGATAACACATTATAATTTAATAAAATATGGTTACCCAATAAACAATAAGTTAATCCAAAAAGAACAACACATTTATCCATAAACCAATTTCACTTCACATGCATCATGAATATATTAAAATAGTATGCATTAGATAACATTTTCATTTGAAAATTACAAAAATCCATTCACATGACCACTACAACCACAAAGTATTAGTGGTATGAATAATTATACACATAAAATATTGTTATCATTTTTATGAGCTCCAAATGTTTTCACATAGAATATGAAAGTCTTTATGAAACTAGAAACACATCATAAATTGTTCACATAAATCCCAAAGAAATAATGATTTTATGGTATCTTCTATGTGAGCTTCTAATAATGTATATCTACAAACACTACAATGACAATTTTTTATATGTTTTGAGAAAACAAAAATAAATCATATATCACAATATGATATTGATTTATATGAGTTCATTAATTTAATGTTGAACATCAAATTATCCGTCCAACACTCGAGCACTAGGATGACACCTGGTGTATGCCAAACGTGATTAAATAGAGTTACATATATGTTTTCCATGCCTACCATTATACTAGATGATTTCCTTGACAAGGAACCATGACATGGTACATTAACCATTCCATAGATCATTGTCCTAACAAACCTTACCAATTCCAGTGATATGTCTCGTCTTCAATGGGTTAATTGACTTTCGGTGAATTATCATTATAGAAAAAAATTACATTCCAATGAAGAATAAATAATGAAAGTTTGGAGTAACCACTAAAGGGATTATATAACCTTGCATCAAGAAAAACTAGGAGAACAACCCATAAAAAAAACACCAAAAAATTAAAAAAATTGATATATGACACATTTTTATATTTCATTAAAATTACTAATTATCCTTCCTCATATTCCTTTATGTCAAATATCAGTTCTTGTCAACATAAAATTGTGTATTTTCTAATTTCATACCAATTATACAGTTACATGTTACATTATCAATTCATGTTTCAATTGATTTAATTCCAATTCACATACTGATAATTAAAAATTCAAATTAACATGTCATGACAAGGACATATTAAATTCACAATTCTATTCATTCCTTAATCAATTTCTTAGTCTAGGTATAATGCAGTAGAATCATACCTTCCATGCTCTAACCCAAGTTTATAGATAACAACACATATTTGGTGGCCAAATGATCATGGTATTCATCACAAATGGAATAGACGTGATATGTGGAAGGTCTAACATTAAGGATTTGAGAAATTTCCATTGATTCTAAATAAAAGCAGCCACGCACATGACATGATGACACTATCATACATGATGTAGATCATATAAATTCAATGAAGACATTAGAGAGATTTTTCAAATCAACCTCCTGATTACAAAAAATATTAATCCAAAAAAATAAAATTTTGATGAAACTAATCCAGCATAATCCCATATGGAAACTGATAAATACACCGCATCAAGTCCATTAAAAGAATATCAAAGTGGAAAATAAAATTAATTCACCAAATTCGAGCAGAACACAATGAATCTAGATATTTGAATTGAAGAATGGATTGAGAGATATATGATTAAAGGTATCTTATAAATGAGGTAGACATGAATTAGGGTTGAAATCCTTGAGAGAACCGTTATGGAGAATGTGAGATCACGACGAAGGAATGATCTCGCCAAGTAGGGTTTATGATTGGGAGGTAGGGTTGGAGGATAGATCTCGTTGGAGGATAAGATCAAATTTAGTGGAGATATCTATTTGATGAGAGATCCTATTTGATGGAGGAAGTGAGCTCGCGAGTTTGTGCTCGGGATGTAGGGTTCGACTGAGGAGAGAACCGTTCAACAATGTGCAGAGAGATCTGTTCACGGGTTAGCAATGATTATTTGGGGGGTTTTCCCAACAGTTTCTAAAACCATATAAAAATATTATTTGAGTGAGGGGGGGTTCCCTAAAATTTCTAAAAACCATAGGAAAATATTGTCTAATGTAATCTATTCCCAACTGTTTAATGAAACCATTGGGAAAACAAAACCAATTATTACACAAACCAATGGTTTTTTCAAACCATTAGTATGCAGGTGTTGGAAGAAGTGGGATTTACACCAGTGAATATAATTTAAAATATCATATTGAATCTAGATATGTACATGTAAATTCATGCAATGTGGTAGTGGAATCATCCCCCAAAAGGAGGATAGATTGCAAGATCCAAATCCATGTTTATAAGCTATAATTATAAAATGTGGACACAATGGCCTAGATTTTTAAAAGAAATGGTATTAAATCCATACTAATAACAACTAGTGGTATCATAAAAAATCTGCTTTGAGGTAGCTAACATCATTCCATGATTTAGAGAAAGAAATCTATTGTAAATATGAGGGAATATTTGGAGAAACCTAATCACGATGAAATGGGGGAGTTAGAGATGGATTTTAATGGTTATTAAACCTTATCTAAGATTAACGAAACATATAGAGACTAACTACATGCCTTACCCCACTCCCCTTGCCCCAATTTCCCACTGCCCCACTACCCCACCCACTCCCCCAACCCAACAGACCCCTTTGTAGACCACCACCTGCCCCTGCCCTGCAAACCTCCCAACCCCACCCTGCCCCCTCCAACCACCACCCTCCCCCTCCCCATGCACTGTAGACACCCCCCCCTCCCCAACACCCCTACACCCTGCCCTATCCCCCAGCCCCCTACCCCTTTCCACCCACCCCCTTCCCCTACCCCCTTCCCCCTGCCCCCTACCCCATACCCTTGCCCCCGCCCCCTTCCCCCTACCCCTTTCCCCCCTCCACCCAACCCCCTGCGCCTGCCCCCCGCTACCCTTCCCCCTACACCCTGCCCCCTTCCCCCTGCCCCCATGCACCCAGCCCCTAGCATGCACAACCCCCCCTTGCACCCCCATCCCCTAATCCCCCTATCTTACACCACCCCCTAGCCTGCACCACCCCCTAGACTACACCACCCCCTAGCATGCAGACACCCCTGTGAGTCAAAAAAATCTTTGGAGATGCCTGTGGTGTCTCAAATTAGAGGAGTAAGGATTATAATGGATAACATAAATGAAATAATGTAAAAAATTATATATACCAATAAACTAACACCAGAGGATCCTTATATATATGCTCACATGCATAGAAATTGGCTATGTTTTTTTCTTGGGTCTCTACATAGCATGCATCCTTATCCATAGACACAACCTATCATTTGAAAGTATACACACAAAAAATGCAGTTCTTGTGAATACATTGACACAAATAAAACCTCATAAATATATATTCTGAATGAGTTATACTAATAAAATGGATGAGAAGAATTCCTGGGGAGGAATCCATTTCAAAAGGAACATCAGTGTTTGAGAAATAATCTTTAAAAAAATGGTCCAATAGATTTGTACTAAAAAATCTTGTACTAAAAATAACAACACAGTGGTTATCTAATGAAAAGACAAAAAGTTTTGTTGTGTTGAAATTAATTGTAATTACCTCTCAATGTCATTAAGGATTATGATGCTTAATTGTGACTTATAGGCATCCTCAAATACTTGAAAAGAACAGGTGAAAAAAATTACTAAAAGTATTCAGTATACAAGATGAAAATTCAATAAGAATAACAAAATGGATAGATGGGTGTACCATAGTTGAATGTATTAATTCATTAGGAATGTTTTTGTTGAGGGGGAGAGAGGGTTTGTCCCTATCAGGGGACTCTGATCTCCCTTATACAGTGAAAATCTATTTTTTCAAGGATAGAGAGGATATTGAATTAATGTTTTTGAAGAAAATGAAGGGGGATCAATAACCACATGTGGGTTTATCCTAATCATACCCACTTGCCCCTCCCCCTGCACAACCCCCCTGCATACACCCTTTCCCCCCATGTAGAGCCTCATAGACACCCCCATTCCAGTCCCGCCATGTACGGTCTTTTCTATAGGTTGTTTTAATGTAGATCCATGGATAGTAGATCATCTCTGGCCATTTTCCTGGTGGGTATGATTTATTTCTACTCATAGTTGTGGACCAGTGTGTTGATAACCCTCCAAAACAAGATCTCCATTATAGAAAGTGGGTGAGGGAGATAATAGTCATTTCATTAGAATATAATTATGAAATTTACATGTTTGGGTGATCATGGGTTTCAATAGAATCATGGGAATGTATTCTACCCGTACACCTATTAGAAATGGTTGGGGAACCTCACATATCAAATCTATTTCTTATAATTCCATAAGATAAATTGAATCAAAATTTGAGTATTTTTTTATGATTATGATGACTAATTTTCTCTATGATTGTCATTATATCAATATTTAAGGATATGAAATTCTTAACTGGGTCACTAATCCTTGAAGTTGATGCCGAATGATACTCACCCTCTATAGGTAAGTCACCTAATTTATTTTAGGCTCATCGCCTAATAAACACAAACTCATCAAGAAATGAATTTCATGCTCATCGCTTGAGGAAGGATGGGATTCTGATTTATTATTAAAGGAGAATCATCATATTCGTATCACATAATAAATCTTATACTTTTCAAAAATCCATCTCCCGACATCTCTATAAGTATAATATCACATCACCAGTAAAATGGATGCCCATTACTTGAAGAGAATTATTTCCCATGTTTTAGCCAAATATTTAGATTCCTAAAACATGGGTACTCACACTTAATTTATCGATATTCATATTCAAACAATATTCTATTCAAAATTAAAATATTTTCATCTTGAAGGGATCTAATTATGAGGGGGAGTGCTCCTTGGTTATCAAATATTTATCAGTATAATCCCTAGAATCATTAATTTAAGTATAATAAATTTATTAATAATTATTTTTAGGTTCCCTACAACATATTTTTTCACATGATCAATGGCTATATTCATATTGTTCCTTGAAAAAACTAGTGATTATTAGAAAAACTTTTTTTAAACAACAAAGAAATTATATAAACAAGTTTTTAAAACAATCAGGAAATTATAGAATTCAAATTAGAGGTTTAGGTAGAGGGAACCTTCCCAAACCTCAAGAATCATTGATTTTGCTGACAACAACTCGAATCTTTCTTTTTTCCACATTCACACATTCACAACATCATATATATAGAAGGAAACATAGCCCCTATGTACATATTTTCATGGCCTAATATGCATAAGGGGGTCCTTAGATATATGTTTATACATGCATATAACCCTTTACACATACACATGTATGTATTTTTCATATGATTTTGATTGGTATAGAATATTATAAAACATGTATATAAATTTTTGGACACATTCTAGAATATAAGAAATGAAAATTTCTAGCTCCCTACACATGAGTCACATCTATGTAGGGAATCTCATATTCATGGAAGAAAAAACCTTGGATGGTGTAATTACCCTAATAATTATCATTAAAATCTATTCAACCTAAAACATTAGTGTAATTTTATCTTATAAGGCCCTAAAATTCCAAATTTTAGGGTCTTTATCATTTTACCGTTATTATAATCATAACATACTAATATTTAGTCATTCTGACAAAAAATATGTCTAATCCATTATTCCTATTAAAATTTCAAAGGAATGTTGTAACAAAGGGACAAATGATTGAGAGCATAAAATATTTCTTTCATTGAAAAAATTATGGGGGAGTATCCACATCCTAGAGTATGTCATGACCTTATTATGAAATGAAATGGAAATGATGTGACTATAGTGAAATTCGACCTTCCCGATTTAATAAATCTGCTAATTACATAAAAAATCTGTTAAGGGCCTACTCAAGATAGGTTCTATGACTAGCTCCATCAATTGAAAGAGTATGGATTTTTGTAACAATGGTGTTTAGCACTTGTATTTTCTATTTTATGGATTCTAGATCTATGTTTTTATGTTATTTTTGCCTTTATTCTATCCATGTGAGCAACATATTCATGCATCTCTACAGTTTGTACAGAAATAAAATCATGAAATTTCACTTCCTCTATAGTAAATAGATTTTAATTAGTAGTTTTATCCATTAAATATATTATATGTTGGTTGTAAAAATAATCATTATCAGATCATATTCATGGGTGGCTAATTTCTCTCAATAAATGAGAACATAATCAACAAGGGTCTATAAGTGTCGATAATAAAACACACTGACACCTAGGCCAAGGAACGCTGTTGAAGTTTTTCATATTTATCAGAAAGTTTCTCTAAATTATTGTATATGATAATATTTTAAACCTTGCACCAAGCCCACTTTCATTTAACCTAATGCTAGATGACAATAGTGGGACCCTGACTCTGTTCACCTTCCACTGTAGGTATATAATCAAGAATTTTATTTTTCATGGAAATATCATGTTTAAATTGTGTCACAGTTGTAAGAAATTCCTCCATCATTGCCTCTTATTTATCATTAGGGATTGAACATGATAGTTTATCATTGATCAGATGATTACCTAACACTGTTCTACTGGGAAAAATGTAATTAGGTCATCTAACACTAGTAGTCAAAGATGTGGAGTCATCACCAATACCAAAAGAATATCAGAAGGATGAAACACCCTAAAAAATATTATCATGTTGGGACATAATTCTTTTTTCCCCAATAATTTACAAGGATAGTATGACATGAAAGGATCCATGATAATCCAATTTTTTATACACCCATAATGCTGGTCTCCCAAATAAGCCATCGGTATAGTATTCAAACCACAACATGGAATAACCCCATGATAATTTATTTTGACCATTCTCAAGATATAATGAAATATCTATTTTGGAATCCCCAAGAATAATCATTGGCCACATTTTATAATGTAAAAATGGCTTATATTATCTGTAACTATTGATTAGAGGAAAAGATGTAACATGTTTGAGATGACCAAATTTTTGTGATAACCTATAATGATCAAAAAGATCTAAAATGGATAATCCATCTATAAAATCATCCAAAATCAAAACTCAAAACAATATAATGTATGATATTTATTCTGAATTCCCTCTATCTTTAACTACCACTACAACAAAATGATTTAAATATGGAATGAATCAAAAATGGGAAATATCCTTTAACAAATAAATAGGACCATCAAGTCATTAATTGAAAAACAACAAGACCATCTACTATATATTCATAGTTCACTCCACATCTAGTATGAGTTTCAGATTCTAGAAAGAAGAGAAGAAATCAATGAAATTTTCAATATCGTAATGATATGGTGTGGGGAGTGTTGACATCGGTGTCAGTGGTGTTGAGGGTTGTGGTGGAGAGCCATCGGGAAGGAAGGGAGGAGGTGGGGAGGCCACTCAGAGTAGCTTCACTGGAGGAGGAGAATCATGGGGAGGAGTGTCATTGCATGGATGTGTCGTGGGTATAGAGGGTTGTTGGCGAGGAGGCATCGGTGGGGTGCATTAGGGAGGCATCGGGAAGGAAGAGAGAAGGTGGAGAGGCCACTCAGAACAACTTCTAGAGATGTGGAGGGTTGCTGCGAGGCGACATCTGGCTGTTGAGGGGTTTCATGGAGGATGGATGGAGCAGAAGGAAGAAGAACTGAATGGGTTTGGGTATTAAACCATGGAGTCGTCGAAAATTGTTCTGGTGTAGCACCCAATTTTTTTAATCTGTGGCTTTATAGGTGTGACCATAGCACAATTTCATAGTAGTGTGATATATATATAATATAATTCCATTATCATATATTATCATATATTTTATATAGTAATATTAAAACCATCTTCTATGTATTCCATGTAGAGCGTGAACAAATCAACTCAGTTAGAGGGGGTGATAGTCCACACATCCAAAAACGATGTTATCATATTCCCAAAATAATTATTAAAAAAAAGTGGGTTATAAAATAATTATATTATAATATAAAACTTGTAAATATAATAAATAAAAAATCAAAAAATATTTTCCATCATAATTCTTAACTATTGGATGTGGTAATTGAATAATTAACAACTATGTTTCGTGGACCATTGGTTTTTTGTACACAAAAATGGTAAGTTCATTACCCATTGCATGGAAGTTATTGTATGTTTCAAATAACTCATCATATAAAAAAATCTTGTTATATTATTTATACTGGTTTTACTATGTAATCCTAGAATAATTATAATTTAATGAGTGGATAAGAAAATGAAACTAAAGACCTTGAGGAATGATGCATCCTATTTATCGAGTAACTCCATTTGGGATCCACTAAATGGATTCATTGGATGTATTTATGACAAATTTGAGGCTTCTAGGTTTATGGAAGTTATTTTTTGAATCAATAAGTGAATATCATAGTCATGAAAATGTGTCTTCTTAGGTTTATATATGTGAGGATAGGTGTTCTTTTTGTACAGGAGGATGAGTGGAACTCTTATAAAATTTTGAAATGTTAATTCCACCCACATATTTCCAATTTAATGTGACTATAATAACAATAATAAAATATAAATAATGTAGGACAGTATAAAAATATGGAAATACAATGTTATTTGGATGTCTTTTTAGGTCATTTTGGAAGTTATATTTAAATATTAGTCACCAATTAAACCTAATTTCTCCTTCATTGTGGTAATTAATTTTGATTACATTAAAAATATTTTTTCCAAAAAAAAGTTGAAAATATTATATATTATGAATTATTCTTATTTGAAATATGGAATCCGTTTTTTCAAATTCCAATATTATAAGTCATAGAAATTAATTTAAAATTTATCTCGTGGATGAGACGACAATGCAGGTTTTTAATGTAAATAACGTTCAAATGTCTTCAAGGCTTTTATATACAATTTAAAAGATAATATTTTTAAAATGACATAAATTGGATCAATTGAAAATATATTGACCTAATTAAAGTTTAAAATAATTTAAAATTTTATTTAAACTTATAAAAAAATTAAATGATAAATCATTTTTCAATTAAAATTAACTATATTTAATTATTTATTAAAAAAATAAAACTGCATAGAAATATACCAAAAAATATATCTAACCTAATTTCAATTTTTATTATTTAATGATTATGTTTTTTTGACATTTATAATTTATTTAATTATTAAAAAATCAATTTAAAATATGTTCTCCATTAAAATGTAGTATATGTGCCTTAATAAAAAGATAAGTTTGTATGTGTCACTTTGGGTTTTTTATTATCTCATGCGTGTCAAATCAATTAAATTATTATGAATAGTACATTATTTAGTATATAAAATATTTATGTAATAATTTTAATTTGTTTGAATAAAATTCCTTTTTGATCTTTAAAAAATATTCTTATAAAATATTCCCATTATTTTCAATTTTTTCTTATATTAATTTATAATTAATTTGTAACCAATGAAAAAGTTTTATATATGTGTAAACAATTTATTTTCATAAATAATATAATACGATTCATAAGAGATTGTTTATATGTTAATATGTTAAATTATAAAATAATATATTAGTTTTTTTGTAAAACGTGGTCTTTTGTGTAATGTATGCTTTCAATGAAATTCGTTGTGGACTGTGATCCAAGATAACTCAGTGATGCATTAATTTAAAGCTATCTAATATATTAAATTTGATTAAAATAGTAAATAAATTATAATGTGTCAGGATATTATATTAGATTATGAAATTGGTCCTTTATATCATGTGTTATATTAAATACAATGTTATTACATTATAATTTTATGGAGTTAGATTGGATCAAAAACATCCAATTTTATAGTATTCAAAGAGTTCTTATTTTATAATGCTACTTCACATGAACTGTTTTTACCACTATGAATTTATGAAATTAGGTATAAGTGAAATGTATTCCATGAATTAGGTTTATGATATTCCTAATAGCTCTATATTTCATTATTTTAGACAGAAAAAATTAATTTTAACTACCTTGTCAAATATGTCCAAACTCATTCACTACTATCTCACTCATGAAATAATAGATAATGTTTTTCTAAAAATTACATGTTATAATTTCAAAAATAATAATAGAACACATACAATTTATTTTTATATAATGTGTTTGTAATTTGGAATCGAATGTTAATTTTTTTAATAGAGGCCATTAAAATTGATGAACTTTTTATAAAATTACTTATGAAAAATCTTGTTACCACCGTAAATTATATAATTTTAAAATTAATGAATCAAGATATTAGTGGATTTAAATTGGTTAAAATCATTCCCATAAATGATTGAGTGAGAAATTATATACCTTATTATATCCTAAATTGTGTTATTAACAATTTTTTTAAACAATATTCATGTAAGGCACATGTTCTACATATAATAAGTTGAAATATGTACAGAATTTACATTCTCGACACTTATAAAAGGATCATATAATCATAATATTATGTTTAGTCAATAAATATAGTTCCAAGTAATAAAATACCCAACCTATATCCATTATAACCTTATAATTGTAGCTTCTTCCTTTTTCCACAATATATTGGCACTCTATCTTTATTTATAAGGATACTTCTAAGGGAATGTCAAATTTCTCAAAATGATATTTTTTCCTAACATAATTATTTTATTTTATACATTCCAGTTATAATATTAACTTTAAAACATTTTTAATATCATAATTGTTTTATACATAATGTTTTTATACTATGGTATAAACTACAAGGAAAATTTCCCCTTTTCTATTAACAAAATAGAAATCATTATTTTTGTGTTCTGGATACTACAAACTCCATAGTGTATTCTTTATCAATTTTCATCTAGTTATTTACAGTTTATTACAAATTATTAAATTATAATTAAATAAAATAAATTTATATAAATAATATTATTATTTTTGTATATGAATGATATTATTATAATATATTCCACTTTTAAAATCAGAATCAACCATTGAAAATGTTATATTAATAATTTGTTCGGTTTAACTAAATACATGATCAATTCAATAAAATAATATAAGGGATAGTTATAAAAACATAATTACAGATGATATAAGACAAAAATCATTAAATAATTTTTTTTTCTTATGTTTCAAAATACATATTAAACTCAATAATAAAAAATCACTATTAGTTATTTAAAAAATAACTAAAACATGATTTAGGATAATTTTGTCTACAAGAACATTAAAATAACTTTATATAATGGAATCATTACATTAAATAATATGGTTATAAAAAAATTAAATTCACTAATTATATATTTTAATGATAAATTATTTAATAAAAACTAATACTAGTAAAGAAATTCCGAATTTATTTCAAGATAATCAATATTATAAATAACATATAATGATAATATATGATACAATCAAAATATAAATTAAAATATAACTTTTTAAAGATATTTAAATATGTAAATATATATTAATAAGGTTATTAAATGTTAATATAATATAGTTATGATTATTATTTTGGGTAAATGAACATGTCCGAATATAAGATAACATAATATCAGTGTTTCCCTGACTCAACTTATTTTACTAAATAAAAATGATTATTTTTCGCTATTCATTAACAAGATATATTTATTATATTCAATTATGATACTATATTTTCTCGTATATATAGAAATATATAATTTTTTTAGGTTAAATATGTTCTTTGAGATATTTTCTTGTTAAAATAAAATCATTGTTGATAATAATTCACATCCACTTTAAAAAAAATTTACC
This sequence comes from Viscum album, assembly GCA_963277665.1. Lineage (NCBI taxonomy): Eukaryota > Viridiplantae > Streptophyta > Magnoliopsida > Santalales > Viscaceae > Viscum > Viscum album. The sequence continues at coordinate 1,369,782,091 of OY728140.1, read as the reverse complement.
CTCCTTGCCAATTTATTCAAATCCAACCAATATTCAATTTTTATGTGAAATGTCTACATTGAGATATATATGGAGAACCTAATATATCAATTCCATTTTTAATATTATTTTAATTTAATAGAGTAACAATTTTGTTATTCCAAAAGGTATTACATAATCTTAAAATGTTTTTGAATCCTTTGTTAATATTTTTTACTCATTAAATCCAAGTTTATTTAATATAACCATTACATATATTCAACACAAGTTTTCTAAATAATATTTACACTGGTTATTTGTAACAATTTTTATATGACCTTTTTGTAAATATTTTTCAAATGAGATATAAAAATTAATTCATTAAAGATAATGGAACAAAGTTTTTATAAAAAACAATTATGGTTTTATTACATTTTTTCTCAATTTATTAAAAGGAGTTATATACATTACTATTTCATCATGATAAATTCTATAAATACTACTATGAAATAATCACTTCGGTTGTGTGAATTTTTAGTATCAATTGATTTCATTCTTAATGTCTATTTTATCCATGGTATTTGGAAATGTTAGGAAACACATTTCTATTTTCACAGGATTTAAATTCCCTAAAAGGTGAATAATTTTCATTTGGATTTTTTATGAAACTAATTTTAATTAAAATGGTTTTATAATTAATATTGGGTGATTTTTAGTAGAAATTTTATGTAAATTATTTTTTTTCTATTGGTTATATACGATGTGATAAGTGGAACATGCATGTATCGATGAAGGATGGGTGAAATCCTATATCGACCTATAATGCATTAGATAATTCTTCAGTTAAAAATATACAATATTTTGTAATACATATTTTAAAATTTCACATACTAATGTGTGAACCATTGTTGATATTCTCAAAGACCAAGGGGTAACCATTCATTGATATTCACACAAAAAAAGGTATGAAGTATTGTATATTCTTATGAACTATTGTGCGATCCTTCATGGATACAGTCACATTCTAAAGGGTGTTCATTCATGGAAATTATTATAATATGATGGAATTTTATTCTTATATTTGATCCAATAAATCATTTTTATTTTTCATCTCATAAGATTGAAACATTACAAGTCCATATTATAATGATTATTCTCTGTAGCTCATCTTTACAATCTCAAAGATTGGTATATTTTTAACATGGTATGTGTTTTCTATTATATTTATTTATTTCATGGTTCATGGAATACCCTCATGAATTCCATAATATTTTTATTTTAATTTATTTCAATTTAATTTTTTCATCATGATAATGATATACCCCTTTGTAAAATGATTATATGTTTACCCTTACTGGGAATTTCATCTCACCATATTCAAAGTTTCATGTTATCCGTTTTATCAAGATGATTGTTTATTATGATATTTCTAGATGGAAATCTATTGTTTCTCATGTATGCAGTAATGTTAAAAATTGTTTTATAATGTCTCTATTATATACATTTACATCATCGAAACTAAATCATTACTTCATTTCATTATGAGAATGTTTTTTGATGTAGTTTTTATTTCAAGAAAATTATATAAAATTTGGATGATTTTCTCTTTTTTTATTATATTTTGTATTAGAAAAGTGTTTAGTATCTTTTTTACTACATTATATTATTTGGGATGGAGATGATATAAACCTATAGAGTCCCCTTTGGTTTTTATTCAGGGAAAATTCTAGGTGTTGGATGATATTCAAATTTTTAATTACGGATTTGATTGTGTAGTTCTATATAAAATTGCATCCATGTATGTATACTATGTAGTGACCATAGCACTGAATACCTAGATCTATTGTTTGATTTATTATATTTTAATATGATAAATGTAACAACATCATGATGGTTCAATTAGAATGATATTATTGGTAAAATAGATACAAATTTAATTTTTTAATTATAGTTGAATACATAAATTGAAAGATATTTTTTCAAGAATATCATTATTCACTATAGAATATTCTCTAATATAAAACATATTACACATCCTGAATTCCTGATTAAATTATAAAAATAAGGGTGAGATCAAATTCTCATAACAGGTTCTGTACATTGTATTTTATCATGAATAAATAAAAAAATCAATATAGAAAGGTAAAAAACTAAACACACGTTTCAGGTAATCAAAAAATTTATTTCCAAGTTTATACAAATAAAATATCAATATATAAATATATGGGATAATAATCATTATGGAAGTGAATAAAACGTAAAATACATGAAAATTAATCAATTTCATGATTATCAATACTGGTTAAAGTATAATCAACATAGAAAGATAAATAACTAGAAATAATACATATTTAATCAATAAATCATAATAAAATGCATCCAGAGATAATATCACTACAAAAATCACATGGATAAAAAAATATAAATGATGGCAGTGAAAACTTATTGGACATCATGTCTAAGGAAGAGGATACATATACAATCAATACCATTCAAAGATGGTATATAAATATAGGTTAAATCCCCCTTTAGGCATGCTTATAGATTTTTTTCATGAGACCTTTAAATACATCATTAATATATATTAATAGTCCCCACCCTTAATAGTAGGTCCAAATCATTCATCATATATTTAATAGTCAATTTAATTTAAGAATCAATTGTTCATAAAGGTCAAATATTTTTATTCATAAAAGGATATGGATTTATAAATTTTTTCAGGGTGATTTAATTAAATATCAATGTAAAAATTAGTATACTGAAATGATCTATGTATTAAGAAAATATGTATACAAATTATAAATGATTTAGAAAATTAGTTTAAATTTAATGACCAATGATCATAGGAAGAAGAATATTTAGAAGGTATGTTAATAACTATAAAAATAAATGAAGGAATTTAGTTTTATACATTTTTTTATCAATATGATAATAATACATCTAGAGGAAGGTTAATTATTATTTTTATATAATATTTAAAATATAGAGTTTGAATAAAGGGTTATTTTCATTGAATAATTGGAATGATATAAAAACTTATGAAAAAAAATTCATGAGGAAAATATCATCTTCATTATGATAATAAATTCTGAAAATATAAATGTTTTTGAAAAATATTTTATTTTGAAAATTTTTATTTTTTAATATCATTATAAATATCATGGTAAACATGCAAAGGGATTTTTTAAGAAATAATTATTATTACATTGGGTAATTCCTTACAAGTTTTAATCGTGAAAAAGAAAATTACTTTTCCAATGTAAGAAGGATATGAAATTCCATTATTTGGAAAATAATAATAATATTCCTTAAAATATATAGTAAAATTAAAATGGTGTGTTATTTAAAAATGAAAAAAAAAATATCATTTTTGGTAATGGATGAAAATTGGTACAATTCCTCTTGTGGTTTTCACCATGTCATTCTATGTTCTTCTTTATTTACAAGATCAGTCTTATAGGATGATATGATGTGTTTTTATGGTATTTGGGTATGACATGGATAAATAATTTTGGATTGATGTTGTTAAAAAGGAATGATTGGAGGATGCCTTTCATAAGTGAGGTGAGTTCCACACTTGTAATTGTTTTTTTAAAAGATTCATCTCTAGCCACATCTATATTAGTATAAAAGACATAAAAATTATCCATTCCCGATACAAGAATATTTAGGTGAGAAATAGTGATAGAAAATTATATATTGAAAATTTGGTTAGTCGATTTGAATGCTTTTCATCATAGTTTTACCACTAGTAAAATCGTTAATACTTTAACAATGGGAGTTAATTTTCAATGTTTTTACTGTTATATTTGGCTATGGAAATTTTGATATACGTAATATACATTATGAATATTGATAATATAAATTATTATTCAATATTTAAAAATTATATTCATATATTATTAAATATTTTATTTAAAATTAATCATATAGATGTTATTAGAAGGAAGGGTTTTAATATAAAAATGTTCACAATATTAAAGTGTTTCTTATTAAATTTAAATATTAAAATGATTAAAAATACCTAAATTAGATAAATTTATATAATATTTGACTAATTTTACTTCAAAATAAATACAAAATATAATTCTAAATTGATAATTGTTAAAATGAAAATGAATTTTTCAATTTACGTTCATTATTTCACTATTCATCATAAATGGATAGTTCTCAGAAAAGAAATGTAAAAAACTAGACCAATGGTAACTTTATTATTCTAATTTAAAAAATTAATATTAAATTTTCAACAAAATTTATCACAACTGGTATATATTAATATTTTATTATATTCTGAAAGAGTGACTAAACTGGTTTTTTGAAGAAAAAAATACATTGTTTTCCAGATAACATTTTCCTATTATTTTTTTCTTATTTTATTTAAAATAAATAGATAACTAAAAAATATGTGCAAAATATATATTTTCCTAATTTATGTAATCCAACTCATTCTGAATATTCCAATAACTATGAGAATGTTTTTTATATTAAATAATTTTATTAATATTTTATTATATTTTAGTAAAACCCATCTGTTTAATTTAAATAAGCCTTAAATGTACTTAATTACTGCATATAACAGAAAAAAATGTGTTGTAGGAAATATACACTATCATGTACAATTATATTCCCATTTAATTTCTATTTTTTTATTTTCCTAATAGCATATAAATTGTGTCTTCATAATTTAAACACAAGCTTATAAATCAAGGGATTGACATTTGTAAATTATTTTATTCAAAACCCACAAATTAAAAATAGTTAAACAAACATCTAATTAATATGTGGTAAATGGATGTACACAAGTAAAGTGGAATAAACCATAAATTGTATTCTATATTGCATATCATTATTGGAATGTAATGATATATAACTATAATAAAATAAAAATTACATATCGTCAGTGATTACAATCGTTAATCAAAATCAGGTAAATGATAAATCATGATTTATGGGATGGAAAATAAAAAAAAATTGATGAATTAAATTAAAATTTGATTTAATAGATATTAATGTAATTGGATATGATTTTTCCCAATTTCTTTTTCCTAAATTTTGGAAATTAGATCACCATCTAATAATATAAGGTAATATATATACATGATACATGGAATTATATATTATGTGTTTATTGAAACAATTACATTAAACATACACACACCACACACATAGGATAGAATGGAAGGACATAGCCCCCAAAGTGATATCCCTCCAATAAATCCTTATTTATTCAGTACATGGAGATAATTCCCATTGGGAATGAATCCCATTATTTGGACAAAAGACACAGAATCTAGCCTGAAGTCCCCGTGTAGTGTTATTCCTACATCATGCTTACATCACCATCATCTTGTATCATGTATGCATCACTAACAACCTTTTAATTCTTACATCACCAACAGCTAGTGGAACTTCGCTCACATCCTGATTTTAAATTGGGTCTGATGTATATTCTAGGGGTAGCTATATAACTGAGTCACACCTGAACTACATACTTGGAAAATTTCTACATCATAGGAAAAATTTAATCCTTTTGTTGTTCTTCGAAAATTTCTTTATAACCCTTTACTATAATAAATGAATATCCAAAAAATAAAATTTTATTCCTAATGCACTAAAAATAGATTTTAATTGATAATAATATCCAAAAAATAGTGACAAGTCATTCTGTTTTTCTCTAACTATTTTCCCAAAAAAAAATATTTGAAACATGTTATCAAATATAAAAAATTAATTTCTATAACTCAAAAGTAACACCAATAGATAATCATTAATATTTATTTTTCAAATTGGTTAACTAAAATCAAACACATGTTAACCATGACATTTCATACTATAGTGTAAGTAAATAAATCCTTGCCATCCTTGGATCATGGTTTCAAGCCATGCGACCTTAATGGATGTGATGGGTTGTCACCATGTATGATTAAAGCCCTTTTTTATAACAATATAAATACAATTCCTAAAATTTTCCCCAAATAAAATCTAATATATATCCTTGAAATGAAATAAATTATTAAATAACATTCGTATTATGGTTTTAAATAAAAATTAATTTTTTGAATCCTGATAATCTTATTTGAACAATATTACAATGTCATTATTGGTAATATTATCCAGAATGTTTATCAATACCACTAAACCTATGTACATAAACTTTAAATGTATAATTTCACATATAATTTTATCACTAAATCATATTCTACCCCAATGGGTTGTATTCTCGTAATTTATTTCCAACCGTATATTTCGTCGTGCTTTATTCCTAACATTGTTTCAAAAGGGATGTTTCTTCAACTGTTAGTCAAATAAAAATAAGATGGATTCTATAAATATTATGAAAATTAATACATATATTCTTAAAAAAATAAAACACAATCCATATATGATTGATTATTCAGGATACCAAAAAATAATGAATAGGTTGTAAAGAATGTATCATTCATTTCTATCATATATTTTAAAAATAATGAATGGGTTGTATTGAATGTCTCATTTATACAAATAATTTCCCCTAGGAGTTTTGAATGAGTTACAGAATAATCCTCATTCTCATTCACTATTTCAAAATTGGTTCATTGACAATGCACCCATTTGTAAGTAATTAAATATAGGCAAATCTATTCTAGAACCATGTCTAACTATATCTTCTAGATTGGAATGTATTTGCATTAAAACATATAAAATCTAACAATAAAAAAACTTATGTTCTTTAACACATAACCTTAGATTCAATCATAATGTAAGGATCCCTAATATATGTTTTCCTAAATCAAGTACCCATGAATTCTACAAAAATTCTTATGATACAAAATGTAATAACCCTAACCTAGTCACAATGTGTCATTTTATTGTTTTTCACATTATGAATATGATAGAAGGAATTATATCCGGATGGACTATATAGTTTTAGTAGTATTTATAAAAAATATATACACCAGAGTATTATTTTATAATCGATAATTGAAATTAAAACATATTTTTTTTTCAAGAAAATCATTTTTCGTTCTAGAATATAATTTTATAGCGAAAATTTTACACTTCACTATCTCCTATGAATGGAAAAAAGATAAGGGTGATCTAATATTTATAATAAGAATTATGTATAGGGTATCCAATCATTAATAAATATGAATAATAAATCTCATAGTTATATAATTTAATACACATTCAATGTAATTAATAAACTCAAAAATAAGTACATCTATAGATATTATTAATACAAAAATATCATTGATAAAAGTCAATATGGAAATTATATCATTATATATACACTTAGTTTAATCATTAACATGAATATCATAACTGTATAAGGAATAATCAATAGGGTTAGGTAGATAAAAAAACAACAATGTAATGAATAACCGAGAATTAAATGAATCCATAGATAATACCATTATTAAAATATCATGGGAAACAATAAATAAATTATAAATGAAGGTATTGGATAATACTTGGACATCATATCTCTGATATATGATAACTCTACCATAATGTCCTATGATAGTTTGGTTTAAAACAAAAATGAAACCAACATATAATGGTATATTACTGGTTTTTCCCATGAGACCTACTGATACATCGAGGGGCTATATATTACATGGTCCACCCATAACATTACCTTCAAATAATCATTCATATTTAAATTAATTTATTAAAATTATCATTCAATATTCATTTAATCAAATATATAAATTTATTAAAGAATACATATTTATCAATATTTCCACAGTCAATAAAATAAAGATCAATGTTAAAAAACATTGGTAGAAATGATATGTGATTTATGTAATAAGAATATCCATGATAAATGATATCCAAAAATTGTGAAAATTTAATGTTTAGTGACCATAGAAAAGTGAATAAATCAATGCGATGATAATGACAACAAAAATAACTCATGGAAGATAATTTCAATAATTTCATAAGTCATACTAGTCAAAAATAATACATAGTAAGAATATTGATGTTATTGGAAAAATATTTACATATTAGAGTAAAAATTATTGTTAGTTTTCATTTATGAATCTAAATAACATAAAAAATATTTAAAATCATTATTCTTTAAAATATACTTTTTAATTTTGAAATTACTTTTTAAACATAATACTTTTTTAGAATTCATTTCATTGAAAATAACGTTTAAAATATATTTTCTTTAAAAAAACATATTTTAAATTGCAGTAGAAGCATAAAATAAATATTTCTTATAAGGGTGGTTAATTACATATGTGTCTTAAAAGTTTAAAATAACATTCCTTTTTCACTATAAAATGGACAAAAATGTGAGTTGTTGAAAAATTATTAGAAGATTCATTTAAAATTTTCACTAAAATCTAACCATCCATTGTTTTCAAATTGAAAATACACCATTAAAGAAAATTATAAATATTAAAATTTGTCAAAATTACTTTAATATATTCTTATGAAATTTTCTAAATTTATTTGGTATAGATATATTGAAATATTGGTTTTGGAAGAAAAAAAATTCTTATCAATGAGTTAAATAATGTAAAATTATTGTAAAACCATTTAAAATTAATTTAATTCAAAAAAAGTGGAAAATTATAATATTACATGAAAACATAGTGAAGATATTGATGATAGGAATCTGATTTTTTTTAGTGAATGGTCAAATAATTTTCTTTAACTGAAATTTAAGAATAAATAATCTCAATTGGAATGAGATTATGAAATAATCCCTTATAATGATCATATCATTACATTGATAAATAATAAATGAATTTATTATTTTTTCCACCTTTAAATATAAATTAAAAAACTATAAATAAAACATAATATAATATATATTAATATTACACGTAATCTTAGAATATCAAAGATAGTAGAAAAGTAATATAACCTAGAAAAAAGAAATTGTGTTATGAAATTCATTACCACTTGGTAAATCTTATGTAAAATACAGTTGGATGTAATAATTCCTATTTATAGTGAAAATAAAATTTATGATTTTTTAATAATGTTATTACATTTAAAAGTTTATTTTTATATACCATATAAATGAATTTTTTTGCATAATATTACCATATTCTTCAATTAAGGGAAATTGGGATGATGTCCCTTACATAGTTGTAATATTCAATCAAAATACACCGAGATGAAATAATTCAAATTGAAACATAATATGACGTGAATTATAAATTTTCATTTATATTACATGTTAAATGGGTTGTGTATAAAACATATAAGTGAAATTAGTATTTAACATTCAAATGTACCTCAATGACAGGAAATTACAACAGAATCCATTAACTGAATATTTCTTTTTTTGAACATTTTTTAACATCCAGTGTATTGGTTTTAAATAATATATTATCTTATTATGTAACAATATTAAAAATTAAAATATCATATATGATCGTTTTATAATATCATATCCCCTGTAATTCAAAAAACATTCATTATATTTAATGATTCTAGTGTTAATTTCCTTATTTTCTCGTGAGCATTTTATCAATAATGATTTAATTCATTCAAAAATTATATAGTTTTATCATGATTAGAATAATAATAATTAAATTACTATAATATTATACAATCAGTTTTACTTTTTTAACCCATCATGAATAATGGATATGAAAAATTGAAGTATGTTACAAACAATGGGACGATAGGTCGTACACACACATGAGTAAAGATAATATTATTGGATGATATTTATAGAAAGCAGGTAAGTAATGTTTTATAGTTAAAAATTATTATAATATAATATAAATCATATTATTTATTCAAGTATACTTATATATTTCATCCATGGGGTGTGGAGATGAAAATAGAGTAACATAACTTCGTAAAGGCTTTAGTCAACACGTACAGAAAATAAAGTCATAATATTTAAGTGAAAGAAAGAAAATGATATATCTTATATTTACTTAATGATAAATATGTAATAAATTACACATTTATTTATTTTATATCACATTTATCTTTTAACTTTATCTTTATTAAATTCAATGCAAGGTGTTAGTGACAGATGAATCACATCACTTCGCGAGGCCGTAGTCTGTCGTACACCTGAGCAGAAATATAGAGTTATCTACATGATCAAAAGTAAAATGTCATATATATGAAATAATTATATATGATCTATAATTATTATAAAAATATAATATATACAATTTAGATCAATGATCATTCCAAATGGTCAATGTTTTATTTGAAAAATTAATAACATCGGTGTATGAGACGGTAGTCCTTCTAAAACCCAAATGATGATATCATAACCCATTTAATGGATGTGTAGGACATTATATCTCATGAAATAATAATAAAAACCTCAATGAATAAGTTAGATATTTAGGTTGTTATATCATCATTTTTAAAAAAAAATTGATGGATGTGATGGATAAAATAAAATAATAATGTCCATTTAATAACGTTACATCTTCTTCAGGAATCATCATTACATTGGAACAAAATCCTTCCTATGATAGATTTGTTCCTAAAATAAATCTTATAATACGAGTGTTGGGATGTTATAATTTTCTATTGTCATGGAATAGATGATCCAACGATATAATGTGGTGTGAAGATTAGATGATATTGGGTGTCCATTTATATGTTAGGTGAGTTGCACACTAGTAATATTTTGAAAATATTTGATTATATCATTATTTTTATATTTATAAATGAAACCAAAATTGTACAAAGTCTACAGAATAAATTTTCAGGTATCGTCCCTTCCACTGGGCCCCGTGCCATTACTACCCCATGCCCACCTTCTATAGTCCAGGGGCTGGCGACTAGCACCGAAGGCATATTCCCTAAAACATGGAAGTCATTTCATTTATAACCTATAACTCACGTAACCAATCCAACAACACGATATGAACACAAATAATCTTAATAGAAATAAAGTGTGTTCAATAAGTAATAGGGGCCAGAATACAAGCCCAACTGGAAATTACAATAAAACAGGAATGTACAAGTAATATGAACAGCTCCTGTGAAAACCCACCAAGGATCCTAACTGAAGGGTAGGTACATCTCTTGAATAGTTGCCTTTCTGGTATGCCTCATCTAAGTTCCACCTCCGAGCTACCTCCAATCTTGGTACTCTTTTCCTCAGTTAGCATTGTCCATCATATGCAACAACCACAATAAGGTGCAGACGTAACCCATGAAGGGTTGAGCATAACGATACTCGGTTGGGACCCTGAGACACTCAAGGGTCTCACAAAATCCACAAAGGATAAACCACAAAGCCTAAAAACAATTATAAACCCTACTTAGGTATATAACCATAAATATACCTATGTTTTCAAGTATACCCATCTCATTCAAGAGAAAACTCAAGGCCCAACTACTTAGCCAAAGTACAAATGTTCCACGAATGAAAGACTACCACGAATGTAAGTACCACACAGGTACACCACACAAGAATAATACCACAAAAGTAAAGACTCAACTCACATTAGGTATAACATATGTAAATTAGTATAGATGATTAGATGTAAACATCGAATCATAAAACTCTATTAAGAGGCAGACCCATGTAGGATCCTAAATCATCAGACCCACACAAGATCCTAGTACATCGTCAGACCCACAGAAGATCCTAGAATAGAAAACCCACATAGGATCCTAGTACATCAGACCCCCACAGTACCTTTATTCATCATTATACCCACACATGATCCTAGTACAGAAGACCCACACACGATCCTTTTATTTCATTAGTCACACAAAGGATCCTAGTAAAGCAGACCCACACATGATCCTACTACATGATCAGACCCACACAGGATTCTAGTAAAATATACCCACACATGATCCTAGATTATTCCCACATGGAATCCTATAGAATATCCAAGTGGGATCCTTGAGAACAAACCCCAGAATAATCCCTTTCTCATGTCATAGCAAGCTATAGGGTTCCCGCACTAAGCTCACTTTATTCCAGGAGGATCCGCTTCTCAAGCCACAGGTCGATACACCAACTGCCAGAAAGAACCTTGATAAATTATCCCTATGGACCGACACAAAAAAGAGATCTCAATTCAATAGACAGGGAATTAATCGGATTTTCGGTCTGTAAGTTATTGTCCTTTTAGTCTTGAGGGCCCAGTTGGATTCGTGTTTGATCGAACCCAGTCATACACCAACTTTATCCAAAACTCATGCGGCATATACCAAAAGGACAGTCTCGATCCATGTTTTCTGGAACCATAGAAGGTTAATAAAATTAACGCCTGTAGCTCATGATATTATCTGATGACTGAAAAGGGTCGAAGTTGGTCCGGGTCCAGTCTGAACTGGTCGACCTGGCCCGACACTGATCTGCCCTGGGTGAGACCCAACCAGGGGGATCCGTCCCAACCCGCTGGGTCCAGCCCAACCAGTTTCTATAAATTGGTTTTGGAAAATTTGGTAGGTCATTTTACAAATTAATATTCATACATTAACCTATAAATTTCATAATTACATTTAAAGTGGAAATTAATTTATAATTTTTTAACTATTTATTTTGGACCAAAAAAATGTTTTACATGTTATACATTATGATCTATTGTAATCCTAAAATTTGGAACCAATTTCTAAAAATTCAATTAATGGAAATAGATCATTTTATTTTAAAAATAACTTGTAGATGCGATAAGAAAAGGAGTTTTTAAATTAATTATGTTCAACATTTTAGAATGTTTTTCTACAAAAGATAAATATTATAATTTTTTAATTGACATAAATATGATTGAATGATGTAAAATTAAACTCATGTTACATTAAACCAATGTAAAATGTAATTTATCATTATAACGTATACAACTGAAAAGGTTGTTTTCAATTAAAATTTAGTATTTCTCACCACTCATCAAAAAATGAAATATTTTAGAAAAATAAAAATAATTCATCCTAATAAAAAAAATTATATGAAATTTTATAAATTAATAATAAACTATAAAATATTTTTTCTAAAATTAGTAAAAAATAATTTTAAATTATTTTTTGAATGCATGACTAAACCATCTATTAGAAAAAATATATTTGTCAGAAAACTTTTAATTTTCCTTCAAATCATTCTAATTTTATTTATAATCAATCGATAACTAATAAACATGTGAAAATAATATAATTTCATTATTTAATTAATTTTATTCTAATAATACATTCCTAAGGATATGATATTATTTTTATATTAAATAATAATATTTACATTGTATTATTGTTTGGTAAAAATCTGAATTACATGTTACACAAGTTTTCAAACAAAATAACTATTAAACGTAACACAAGATAAAATTAGTGTGTCATATTATATATTATATTGAATATTTTTTTTGATGTTACATATTAAAAATTAATTTAGGATATGAAGTAGAAATACCAAGATGTAATAACCCTGAAAAAGTTGAATTGGGTATTAACATGATCATCGCCTGATTCACTATAAACACACATAAAATTATTTTTTTGTGGAAACATTGATTTTATCAATTTTATTTTTAGAAATTATTTGGTAAATTCCAAGACCATGTGCTTAAAGGGCGTGTTATTCTGACAGCCATTGTTCCGGAAAAAATATGCTGAAAAATGAAATTTTTTCCATAATGTGTGTGTGTAATTTCTTGAAAAAGGTTTAATAAATTATAAATGTGTTTTGGATAAAAACTATAGGGGCACTATTTTGTTCACAGTATCATATTTACATTATATGAGGTTTATAATCATCTAGTATGAGTCTGTTGTGAAAGATAGTTTTTGGAGGTAACCATAAATATAATAATTCATAGAAACTATTAAATTTTCAAAACCTAATCACTCATAAATAGAGACTCGGACATGAAATGTAATACTTCCATTGAGTTTGTAATGTGGTTTTTTCCTTAGATGTGACATAACTTTAGTCGGTGAGGGTCTTCTATGGAAAACACCAAAATTTGTGTAAACATCATTAAATAATTTAAATATTACTATCATTGTGGATGTGGTGATGATTTCCTTTAAAATCATCATTATACCGAAAGAATTGGGTTATCCACATAACCCTATGAATTATAGATGATTAATAGGGATAGTTTTGGGGATTTATCCTTGGTGAACAATGACCATATCATGGATCGAAGAATGAGACAGGAAGAAATCAAAGGATCTCTCCAATGATCATGGTGCAGCTTTAATATTCATTAGTTTTTTCACCCAATGAGGAAGGATTGTTTTTTATTTTTAAATTCCCCATTTATGAATTCTATAAAAAACAGAGTCTAATCCATGACCAAATTTTCATGAAGATAGATCGTATATTGTCGGAAGGATTTGATAAGGATTAACAGAATTTAATTTAATATGTTCTCTAGCCCAAATTCCACAGATCTTGATTCTTGGAGAATAAAACATGAAAGTTGATATTATAACTTTTCTATGTACATCCCTCAATCCATTTTTCATGTTCATCGCCATTGGAACAATGTAGTTTCCAGTTCGACATTTCCTGGTGTTTCTGAGCATGATCAAACCCCCAGATTCGAGACGAACCTACAGTAAAGGCTACTGTAGGGTAGATCAGGTCAAGAGGAACCTTGGTCTTCAATGGTGCCAAATTATAGGCATTGTAGGATCCCCAGTGGTCTAAGGGAGGAAAAACAATCTTGGGTCGAGTGTTGCAGTTCAGTGGGGCTAGTTTGCGGTGTCGAAAAGGCGAGACAACATCGACTATAGCAGCATCCGGTGGTAGGAGCTGCGATGGCCAAAGGATGAGTCTAGATGTGGAGATGCAGTGAGCAAAGCCATCGGGTGGTGTTTACTGAGGCTGTAACAATGTAGAGGGCTTGAGATGTGGAGACTAGGCTATAGAGGAGCTGGAGATAGTGCAGGTGGATAACACATGGGATTCAAGGGATTTCTATGTGTTGTGTAATGCGGAGGGCCATTGGGGCAAGGATGGAGTGGATATGGCCACCGCATGGGAGATCATGGTGGTGGGATGATCAGGGGAAGGTGTAATGCACAAGGCATGTGGATGTGGAAAGCTGACCATGTTGAACGCGGTGCTGAAACATTGTACATGGAGGCAAGTGGTCGGGGCAGACTGTATTCGTCAGACTAGGTCGCACCATGTGTGTCAGACCAAACTAGCTCTCATTCATGCATGCTAGACTAAAGGAGTAAGCCGTGAATAGGCCGGTTTAGGTCAGCCGAGGGATTAATCAAAACGATTCGGGTCAGCTAGTGGGTCAATCCATGTCTGGAAAATCGTATTAGACAAGGACAAGACCCAGGTTGGACCATTTTTTTTATTAAAACGACCATAACATTTTAAGCATTTTTCAATTTGATGAGTTTTTTGCAATGTTGGGACCCTTAGGTCGGGAATGTGCATTTGAGACACTCTAGGATAGATTTTGGTAGAATTTTTCTTACAACCTAATCATATTAGGAGTAGGTTCTCCCAAAAGGAGTACTCTATGAGAGGAAACCTATGGCTAGATGTGACATAGAGACTATGTGACTTATGGAGACTACATGTCTTACCTAGAAAATGTTTCTTACTGAGACTGCATGTCTTATTGTGACTGAGTGTCTCATCGGGACTACATGTCTTATTGGTACTGAGTGGTTCATCTAGACTACGAGACTTATTGATACTGGCTGTTTTGTGGATTACATCAAATAATTATGTTCTACTAAAATAGAGCTATACCTATGTGATATGAATATACATATTCATTGTGGTATGCTTCATTTATTTATTTGTATTATAATTTTTTAATTTATTTGTTGTATACCTCATGTATTTCATAGTGGTATTAATTTGTGATTTCATGGTGCCTTACAATGTACTGCTTAACTCACCATTGCAGGGGCTTCAGCCGCACGTGTTGTGTCTTGTATAGACGATTGATGCTTTAATAGTGTATTAGGTATACCAGGACTATTTGGTGATTAGAGAGAATTGACATTCGATTTTTTCTCCTGCGAATTATAACAGATGTCTTGCACCTTTCACTTCATATTGGTTTTTCTACGAGTGAGTTTCAGGAACATGTGAATTAACTTTTCTAGACAATTTGGGTGGGCTTGTATTCCGGTCCAGTTTACTTTCATGTTTTATACAATCATACTATGTTATTGGTATCATAATGGTCTTAATTCATGATTAAATAGTGTTTTTACATATAATAATTATGGGCTTTGAGATGGGGGTGTGTGTATAGTTAGTTATAAATATCCCTCCAACATTAGGGATATGCCTACATGGTGCTAGTCGTCATCCCCTGCTCTATTGGAGGTTGTATTGTTGTAGTCATAACATGGGTCCCTCTAGGATGGGTCCTAATAAAGTGGTATTTGACCCCTATTCAACATATGAACTGGGAGTCTGTGGGGTTGGTTTTGAGCAATAATGTTTTGTGCTTTGAGTTCAAAATTCAAGATAAGGAATCCAGTAATGGTGTGGAGACTGACTTATCCATACCCCAAGACTCTGAATTCTGATTTTATACTTGGTTCATAAAAACACTAGTTATAGGGAATACATTTTTATATGCATCATATAGGATTCTGGTTTCTTCTCTTGTCCTTGATACATGGCACCAGGTATACTCTATTAACCGTGGTAGATCATGTTTTTTTACTTGATAAATCCTTGTAGACATCCATCTAGGATAATGTTGTTCGATTAAAAGGGTGATCCATTTAGTGAAAATATATCAATAAAAGGATTTAGACCATAGAGACCACCTCTAGGTGGTACACAAGAGATACCCCCACCTGTAGATAATTTCATGGTACTCACAGTACCAATGAGTGAGGAGCACCTACTGAATGAAATTCACGAGTTTCAACAGTAGTGAACCCTCATGTTCTGAAGTGAACCGAACATGCATGTGTATGAGGACTATCTTGAGGAGGTGATTTAGGTTTTTTGTCTTTTTAGGACACTAGAAGATCATATGGTGGTTCTCGCAGCGAATGTTCTATATGGATTACCAGGGAGATGGTGGGATTAGTTACATGACCTAACAAGGAGGTTCATCCACCATGTTCATAGATTGAGAACCTTTTCATAGAAGAGTTCTCACATTATGATCACAGGGATAGGTGTATGCAGAAGATCCTTCTGATATAGAGAGATGACATATCAGTATCTTAGTATTCATTGATACATACTAACCTTTCCAATTACATGATGGATATGTTTCATGATTAGTACTTCAGGGAACATACCATTGAGTGACTACTGCATAGGGCCATCTGAGCAAGCGTTACCCTTTTTACATTCCAACCTGTGATGGGGTTCTATAGAAATCCTCCAAGGTTGAGTGTTCCATGATTTGATAGATATATCCCATGGTAGTTAGAAAATCATATCCAGGTGTAGAGACCTCATCAATAGTTAGCCGATAGTAGTCAAAGTGATCCAAGTGAGTCATGTTCTTTATGAGTTGATCTATGGGTGACTTAAGATAGTTGGGTGGATGGACCGTGTAACTCGGGCCACAGTTCAAAACAACATCCTTGAGATTTCTCAACCCATTTTATAGTTGATCAAGAGATATTAGTGGGACCATAGAGATAGAGACAACAACATGAGTAGGTATATCCATAGGCAACAGACATGGAAGAATAGTTGGGAGAGTCGCAAGAGGTGGTTCATGTTTTGATATGCTACCACCACAACCCCCACGTCATCCACAATAGGCTCAAGGAGCGGGTGGATGGGGATAAGTCCATCTGTAGATGATGGAAGCTTGTTACACAAAGATTCCATGGATGATAAAAGGTATTATCTATGTCTCTTCCACCTTATCTATTATTTTATTAGACAAAAGTACAATTAATTTATTTCATTCATTGAATCTTGTTCAATACCCAGATATTTTGGTGGAACATTTAAATCGACTCCTATGTTTAGAGACACATACAAGAGGGTATTATATGATCACACACAGTTGCTGATAGTGTGAAATATGTATTAGAGCAGAGAATTCTTGTTATGATATATTTTTAGTGGGGTTGAAGTCTTATGACAACATTCATGGTACAGACTAGTTATCCACTATCCCTGCTCAAAATGACTATTTTAGGTGCAGATTATTGTGTGTCCATAGTGCTGGGACAAGCTTTTCCTTTTTTGGTGAATAGGAAACCGATGAAGTGCAAGATGTACTCATACAAAGGAGGGAACATATGATCACATATTAGTTGACTAGCCTAAATCTCAGTGTAGTGGATGATATGAGTACTCATATTCCTATAGTGGTGGGGAAATATATTGACATCACTCATGAGGATGGTCCAGGATTACCTACATGTAGGGACTTATAATTCTGTGTAGATCTATACCCCAGTATGACACTGATATAAACTCCTGAATATTGGATTTCTCCCATATATCATCATGAGCTGATGGTACAGTTTAATGACCTATAGAGGAAGGGCATCGTGAGACCAAGTGTTCCATACAGGGAATCTCATGTTTTTTTGAAGAAAGAATATGATATCTTGAGGTTCTATGTGGACTTCTGGAACCTAAACTGGGTGACGTTGAAGAAAAAGTATCCACTATTGATGATTGATGAACTCTTTTATTTGTTAAAAGGGGAGAGGTGGTTCTCAATGAAAGACCTCAAATTTGACTACCACCAACTTCGAGTATGGGATAAGGATATACCAAGGATAACTTAAATATGTATTTATGAACATTAAGAGTATACTGTGACATTGTTTGGTGTGATGAATGTACCAGAAGTGTTCACAGGACTCATGAATAAGATATTATAGATTTACCTAGACATGTTTTTGGTGGTCTTCAATGATGGAATCCTAGTGTACTTAGCATCCTATGAAGAGAACCAGCGTCACTTTAAAATAGTCTTACATATACGTTGAATGTACTAAAATTATGGGATTCTCTTGAAGGGGTATTTATTGATTGTAGAGGTCTATTTATAGTAGTCATCATTTCTGATGTTGATGTTATAGTGCACCTAGCGAGGATTGAGGCAATTCTTTCTAGGAAACCACCCAAGAGTGTTACCTAGGTGCATAGTTTCCTTGGTCTATATGGGTACTATTAGTGGTTTGTACCTAAATTTTCACGGGTATCAAATCCCTTAATATATTTTACATAAAATTAAAATTCGTTCATGTTGACAGAGAAGTGTTAGGAGTGATTTCAATAGTTGAATAAGGGATTGACAATAGCTCAAATCATGAAATCTCCAGAGGAGGGAGTCGAGTGAGTAATATTCTAGGATGTATCAGGGAAAAATAGTGGTTTTGTCATGATTTAGCGGAAAGAACTGATTGATAGTGGCCCCTGAAAGTTGAGACCACATGAGATAAACTATGTGACCCATTATCACGAGTTATCAGTGGTAGTATTCACATTAATGTTTAGGCGGAACTACCAAATTTTTGAGTGATTAACATTATACTCTAATGATAAGAGTCTGAATTATATCTTCTTTCATAATGATATAAACTTGATGTAGTGGAAATTATTACAGTTCCTCTAGGACTGTAGATTTGATAGTGTCTATACTCGTAGGAAGGGGAACGTAGTGGAAGATACTCTTAGAAGAGGATCTATTTCACAGTTACTAAATGCAGTTTTGGAGTAGTTAGCCTCGTTGAAGATATCCTTTATTTATGCAGATAGAACAAATTACCTCCAATTTTTGTTTGTCACCCCACCACTCATATAGAGAGTCAGGGAGGCATAACTTATAGATTCCGGCTTTTATACATTATATGATCAAATTTCCATAGGACATTCCCCTAATGGATATTCTAATAGTGGGGGGCACATCATTATTTTTAGAGGATTCAAATTGGTATTGGTTGCATTACGAGAGGAGGTCTTGAAAGTGTTCCATACTTCCCCATTAGAGGTCTATCCTTATGCGATGATGATGTTAAAGGACCTCCGACATCTGTTTTGGTGATTGAGGATAAAGAAGGAAGTGGTAGAGTTTGTTTCTATTTTCCTCACTTGTCTACTAGTTATGGTTGAGCCCTATGTTCTAGTATGTTTGACTCAACACCTTAAGGTTCCAAAGTGGAAGTGGGATAGGATATTGATGTAATTCATGATTGGGGTACCATGTGCATCTTGAGGACACTATACTATCATGATGATCATCGATCGACCCACCAGATCAACTCACATCCTAGTTATTCATGAGGATAGTTCAGTAGAAATCATGGGATTCACTTATTTGTAAGAGATAGTTTGAATCTATTTAGTCCATTCGATTATAGTTTCATGTCATAATGATCTCCTTATATCCTAAATGTTGAAGGGATTATGAGATCCGTTTGGGACTTAGTTACACTTCAGCACAACGTTTCTCCCATAGAAGGACCACCCGACTAAGTTGACTATTCAGGTTAGAGAGAGAATTATACAAGGTTGCATGTTAAATTGTTTTCCGGGCATAAGTGGATTCATCATGGTGTATTGGTTACTTTATAGTGCATTAGACTATAGTACAAGAATATTAATGATAGTACATGAGGGTTGGAGGCAAAAATGTGTGCGTAGTACCCACATCATTTTGAATAATTTTTTATGGATTTTCAGTGATGTAAATCCAAAAGTTTTGGAAAAATTAACAACTCATATTTTCGTAATATTATTTTTATAAATTATTTGGGAATATTTTGTGACTATGTGTGGAGATGACTTGAGATTCTGAGTTATGGTGTGCCCAAAAAATTCATTGAAAATGTTTATGTGTTTAATAAAGCGTAGTGATTTTCCAAAAAAAATGATTAATGACTCTTAAAACGTATACCCAGATCAAAAAAATGTGGTCACCATTGTGTTAAAAGGAGAATATTTACCATATTATAAGTGTAAACATGGCCAGTACACGTCATATGTGAATTATAATTTTTAGATATAGCCATAAATAAAATAATAAAATATATTTTATTTTATTTTCAAATCCTAATTAAACATGAATATATACTTATATGGGTAATTTGAGACCATCATTTAGTTCATAATTTAATTTTTACTTATTAGTTTCATACCATTAGTTTTCATGGGTATTCTATAGAAAAACCGGAAAAGGGTGTAATCGTCTATAAATAATTTGAAGAAACGTTATTTTGATGTTACAATGATTGGTTCCTTTAAAATATTCCTTCTATATAAATCTCAGTGTTAGATACATAACCATAATAATTATGGAGAATCAATAGAGAGATCATGGATGATTTTCCATTAGTAAAAAATAACCAGATTTTGGATCGACGATTGAAGAGTGATGAAATCAATGGATATTTATATCGATAACGGTACAACTCCATTATTCATTGGTGTTTGAACCAAACGAGATAGGGAATTTGTTTCTTTTTTATTTCCCCATTAATTATTTATATGATGATTGAGGACTGATCCATTAAACAATTATCATATGGATTGATTATATGTTGCCCGAGGGATTTTTTGTGGGTTAGTGGGATTAAATTTAATCTATATTCAATCCCAAATGCCCTATATCTTGATCGATGGACAAGAATGCTTAGACAACGATGATAATCCTTATCTATGTGCACCTCTCCCTTTGTTATTTGTATTCTTCACCATTGGAACCTTATGGTTCATGAATCGATGTTTTTTAGTGGCTCTGTGCATGATCAGACCCCTGGATTTGAGGAGAACCAATAGAAGAAGTCCTTGTAGGGTAGAGCGGGTCATGAGTATCCAAGGACAACCATTTTGCCAAATTATGTGCTTTGAATGAGCCATGGTAGTTTTCATACGGGACCAGTTGTGCAGTGTTTAGGTGTGGCACTGTGGTGGCACCGCCGAGGCGAGGCAAAAAATGCTGGAGCAATGTGTGGTGGCTAGAGCAGCGGTGGTCAGAGGTGGCATCCAGATGCGGTGGCGCACCAAGCAGGGTAGGCGGGTTGCAGGGAAGGGGAGACGAATCATGTGGATGATACGGGATATAAATTCATATAGGAACAGACCTCAGGACAATGAATATAGCGAGTGTGTGGGTTCAATAGGCCAGGTGGGCGGCATGACTACTTGGAGGACCTATGGGGGTAAGCTGGAGCAGACATGGGGGATGCATGGGAGCTTGTGGGGGCGCCGCTTTGTCCAGTGAGGCACACGGTCAGGGAAGAACATGTACATGTTAATAGGACAACCCATGTGGATGTGGGAAAAACAAAGTAATCCGGCCTCTCTAGCAGTTTTGATGACCCAAAAGACTGGGTCCGTTCTGCTGGACCTGGTCAGGTCGTCCAGATTGGTTTGGGTTAGCAAGAGGGTCAGGCTAGGTCCAACAGGTCAGATTGCACTTGGGTCAGAACCGTTTTCGAGAAAAACCATAACATTGAAATCTTGTGTCTATTTCATGGTCCTTTTGTTATTTTGTGACCTTTGCGATGATTCCTTCCTTTTTGGATACTCAATGTTTTTTTTGTATATTTACTTACAACCTAATGGATTGAGAAGTAGGTTCTTCCAGAATGAGCATGCTATGATTGTAATCTTTTGGATTAATGTGACATTGAGACTACCTATCTTACCAACACTACATGTCTTACCAAGAATCTATGTCTTTCCCAGAAAACATGTATTATCATAAATCAGTGTCTCGTCTGGACTATGTGTCCTATAGGAATTGAGCGACTCATCGAGACTACGCGTCTTAACATTATTGGGTGTTTTTTGGATTACGTCTGATAATCCATTTTCGTATTATACACCGATAACTGTGTGAGTTAACTATACAATTTTATTATGGTATACATCATTAATTTCATTTTGGTATATTTTATGTATTTATTTTTGGTATACCTCATATATTTCTAAGTGGTATTCCACTGAGGTTTTTGGGGTGCCTTGCTGAATAATGTTTTACTCACCCATGCATGGGATTTTCCCGCACATGTTGTGTCTTTTGAACTTGATCGAATCTGTAAAAGAGTCCTAGGTGTACAATGACCTGGTGTTTCTCAAAGAGACTACATATTTCAGGTTTTCTCATATGACTTCAAACAATTTCCAAGTATCATTCCCTTCAGGTATGGTTTTATGTGGATGAGTTTCCGGAATTTGTGCATTTACTTTTCTTGTTTCCTTTTTCGGTTGGCTTGTATTTTTTCCCTATTTACATTGGTGTTATAATACTATTTTTTTATATTAGTTGTGTGTATTCTTATTTTTCGTATAGTTTATGAATTTCAACATTTATGGCATTGATATGTGTGTATGTGTATGGGTACTTGGGAGAATGTCTCCAATTTGTGGGATATGACTACTCGGTGCTAGTCACTAACCCCTAACCTATTGGAGGAAGGATTAGGGTAGTCATGTCTCGGGCCCTTGTGGGACAGTTTGTGACACATTTTTTGAGAATCAAATGTAATATACATTATTAAAAAACATAATCTTCCTGAAAATTTGTTAATCAATAGTTTACTTCATTACATCATGGTTAGAGGACCAAAAAAGATATATAGAATGAATAAAATATATTGAATCTATAATTTTATATCATTTTGGATTTATTTGTTTTTTAATTAAAATTTTCTCATTGTTAATTTTTTATTCTATTTTTTATGTTTTTATTATTTGAGTTATGAGAAGTGCCTCGAATACTATGTTATTAAGTTGTTCTATTTGAAGTGAGATGATTCAGGCAATGGGATATCATACAAGATATGGGAAGTAGTAATGGATAATATTTTCATTCTTAGTCAACACTCCCATGCTAAAAAAAATGATTGAGATCTTATTAATCAAAAATAAAACATTTAAGTGGAATGTTACAATAAATTATTTATTATGACAACATCTACCCTATTTTACTGGCTATTCATATCTACTTATAGATGAGAAATGGATCACTAATAAAGAAATGATATTTTCCTGTCTATAGTTCTCAAAAATTGTAGTAGGTTAAAATATTATTTTTTCATTTAGAAGATGATGATGAAAAAATGATCAATATAATTAAAAATATAAATGAAAAATATGATTTAGATTTTATAGAATGATAGGTGATCAAGATACTCTAATTCAATTAGTATTTTTTCCAAACTCTTTTCACAAAGATAGAAATAAAATATTATCATTGAAATAAAAGGTGGATAAATCAATTAGAACACATGCAGAAAATATAATGAGGATCTAAAGGTTTTACCTTAGGAATATCTACAATCAAAATTGTATAATTGAATATTTGAATACTGGAATAATAAATAGTCATTGAATGCCATTATCCAATTGTGACTTTTTGTATTATGAAGAAATTTTTATATGTGTGCAAAAATGTGTGATGAAAACTAGAGACTATCATTATTATAGAGAAAAATAATTAGATGTAGATTATCATAGAAGCCCCACTAAATGGTCTCTATAATTAAATAATTTTCAACAAACTATATATAAATATATATATTGTGGGAGGAATTGACGAAGTTTCTACCTCCCTGGAACATGTGTATTTTTAAATTAATGGTTAATTTGATATAATGAAATTGATTGTTACATAGGGATACATTTTCCAATAAAGGATACATTGTAATGGAATTACCCAACTAATAATATGCATACACATCAATGTTTCAAATTCATGAGTTTTAGTCCTTTTACAATTCAATTATCATACCTTGTAGATAATGTATAGAATTAGTGGGAAAATATTACTATAATAATGGAAAAAAGAAGAGTTTATTCAATTACTACAACCATAGAGGTTCAAAATAATGAGGTCACAAAATGTATAACTTCTCTTCTCATGACAAAGGATTGAATTTTTTTAATCTGGTTTATTTCATTCTTTTTTACTATGGTATTTTTTAAGATACCTTGATTCACCACCCCATGTGTTAGATATAAACTATCTAAAAATATACCTGATAGAAAAATGATTGAAAAAGTGATTTATAAATCATCAACCATATAATATCGGGGGAATTTACTACATAAAAATATATTTTTATATCCTTTTTTAATTTTACATAATATCTGGTATGTATTTTCTTCCCATGCTTAATGAATATACTATTATTTGGAATAATGAAATATCATTTCATCTTTCAAATAATACTATTATAAAATATATATGTAATGATAATCATGAACTCCCTATTGATGAAAATTTATTAATATCGGTTCTGATGCACAATAATGAGGGATGCATTGATAAAATGATCCAGGATGAAATATCCATTGATAACTTGTCTACCCTTCAAGTGTATATGGATGTCTTTCATGATGAACAACCCAATCATCCTAAAAACCATCATATTGTGTTTTGGTTCATACACATATATAGAAATATTAATATCTCATTTATTCTATTTTGGATTGTTTCCATTTAATTTGTGAAATTAATAGAGAATTTGATAGAGAATATTGACAAGGATTTCATAATACTTGTACTTCACCATGGCGTGTAATAGCAGTCTTTCTAAAATGAAGGAATTTTCAATTGATATTTTCCTTTATAATAATGAGATTAATAAAATCATGATCCAAAAAATGTATCCTCTTCCAAATATCAATTTTCAATATGATAAATTTAGATTGAATCAATACTTATCATTTATTGACCACCAATTTGGATATCATTAGTTATGTTTTAAAGGCGATGATATTCATAAGGCATTATTCCATACTATATATTGACCCTTTGAAATTAAAATTATTCCATTTCATCTTATAAATATTCACACCATATTCATAGATCTATTGAATTTATAAATTATATAAAAAATTGACCAATTTGTGGTTGTCATTGAATAAAATATTATTAAATAATAAAAGATGATGGATAATCATGAAGATCCTTTTTTGAATGTATTTAATATAATAATAGATGATAAAAGGTATGCCTTATTTTGAAATGGTGAATTATGATAGAATAATGTATTATTATTTTGTCTTATAAACAGAAGAGGACTAATAGTTGAAGGTAATTTAATGAATAAGGAAATCATAAAATTGCTAGAACAAACCATAGTAAATGAGATCCCCAGTATTCTGGTGTTAGTTTGGTATTATTAATATTATAGTGTAAATATATCATAGAAATGAAATCCAATAACCCTTATAACAATTATTTGGGTAAACTTTATATGGAAAAAATATTTTTAAAGATGTTTCGAGGAACTAAAAAGGTGTGTTGTCACTTATCCACATCTAAAACTACCTTTATTTCATAATGGTTTGTGATATAATTTGAATCTTACAAAAAAGGGGTAGGGTTGTGTCATCATTTAGAATGATTAGTTTATTTTATATTCCCTATTTCAATTATAGAATTTTGAGAAAAATTAGCATACATGTGATTTTGAGTTGTCCATAGTGATCATTTCAGTAATGATTTTGAAACATTATCTAAATGTGATAAGAGTGATGTGTTTTCTAATCACTATGGAATGAAATATTTATTTAAATTAATATAGTGTAATATGAACCAAATAATGTGGTTAGAATTTATAAATGATTATATCCATTCAGTATATTACTTCCCTAGGAGGGTGTAAGGACTACATCAGGATATGGTAAACTTTGAGAGGGGGTGAATTATTATTGGGATATTTTGATGATGATTATTTTTTTAATCACATCTATACTTTTCCATGTAGGATCTTGATTCTATGGTTCAATTTTTTTTCTTATGCATGTATATTAATTAATTTAAATGATAGCACATGATGCTTTTATACGTTTCATTACTTAATTAGTGTTTCTAGTCATTATTGTGTATGCTGAATTACAGTAAGAAGAAACTACACTATAATAAGAAACTATATATAGTGTATTGAATTAAAATAGTCTTGAACCTGATGTGTTGTACCCTAAAACCAAGAGGTAGATAGAAAATAAAGTCTCAATCATTTCATGCATTTTTTCTTATCAATTTTAGTGTATTTTAAAATATATAATTCAACATTATGTTTGTAATAAATTATAACTAAATTATAGATTTTTTTGCAATATAAATATTTATTAATTTTGTTATTATTTTTACAATAGATCATTCTTTGAAACTAATTTTAATAAATTATAAGAATATATTTTCATATATTTATAATTTTTTAAAAATTTTATTTGTGTTTTCTATAAAGGCGGTCTTCTATATCTTTTTCATTATATTAATTAATTAGAAAAAATAATAAAATGTATTTCAATTTTTATAAATATTTCTAAATTTTATTAATTTTTATGTTTTTATTTATAATTTTTAATCATCGTTTATTTTATTTTTTTCATTTCAATGGGGTTTGTCTTATTATATAATTATATAATATAATTTTAATAATAACTCAATATTTATAATTTTTTTAAGGTAACATTTTTTATACTTTAGCATATAATTTCAATTCCATTTAATGAGAATGAACCTTGTTTAATTTAGACAGTTCAGACATTTTATAGGATTATATAATTTAATATAATTTATTTTATTTTATTGTAAGGCATGGTTGACTGAAATTTTGAAAAAATCATGTTTACAAGTAAAAATCCCATGATTCCACGCAAATGGTTCGGATCAACTTTAACCATGAAACTTCGTTATGCTCTACCCCTACCATAATGCTTATGGTCAGTTATGTTACGATGTACGGGGAAATGTGGAATGGGCTTGAAGATATCATGTCTTTACTCAGATATGCAATATGAATGCTTTTCATTAATATAATGAGAAGATATCCTTTATCATAATTTACTGAAAATTCAAATAAAGGAATAGAAACCATGCCTTACCATGTAATTGATTAATAATTTTATGAATTTACCTCTTAATGAATTTATATATATCAAAAAATTAATCCAATATACTATGTTGATTTGAAATTGAAGAACATATTCTTGCTTTTGACCCAATACATTCAATGATAAACCAAATGAATTTATAAAAATATCATTGGAAAACCATATATTGAGGTAAAAATTAATCTGAATAATGAAAGACCAAATGTCAGGAACTCATTTATAAATTACTTTGATACTAATTCATTCTTTTTTTCATTGTTGAGTCTATCTTCTATCGATGGAATAGTTGAATAGAAGACAAAATGAATGAGAATTGTTGAATATATATTCTTTTGACTAATACATATTGGGGTTTTCTCAATTGATACTTTAAAAAAGCTATAAATTAGTGAGAGAAACCTTGGGATCTGTTAACTTCAACTACTTCTATAATATACTACAATATTTACGATGGAAATCCACAATGAGATATGATAAAAAAACTGAAAACACAAGACAACTAATCTAGGAGTGGTCTCAGAGTATGCAACAACTACATTGGATTCAGATATAGGAGATAATCATGAAATTTAATCTTCAACACTTCTTCCCATGATGTAGTGTTACCCTATTATGAAGATTAAACTGTTGAAAACAGTAATTAATTTTACAAAAATAATTATTATTTAAATAATAGAGGTATTTTAGAGTATAATTGATTATAATATTTAAATCTATTCTTCAATTGTTAAAATATTTTCTAGTTTAATTTATAATCATTGATCATTTTTCTATTCATTATGAGTTAAATTTTACACAATTTCACTAACTAGAGAGTTATAATATTTCATATCACCACTTTAGATTAATAACATTATTATTGAAAATTAGAAGATTATAATATTATCTTCTCATTAATTTAATTAATTTACTTTTAGGTGGTGATTAGGATATAATCATGAGAGAGTGTTCTATTAGTTATATTATATAGTAAAGTGACAGATCATTGGATCATAAACCATTATTTATTGAATGACATAATTAAAACTAGGTTTAGTAGAACAAGTAACATCCATCAATGAAATTAAAGAAGTATGATAGTCCTTTTTCATTTGAGACACAATTTCACCTTCTACTCTTCCTTATATCATTTCTTATTCAAATATTTTACAATTATTTCATCACACATGACAAAAAAATGATAAATTAATATAGAAATTATTTATAATATATATGATAATAACATATCAAAAAACTATTAAAAATATTCTTAGATTAATATATTGTGTAAAAAAATTCATTTTTTTTCAATTGAAATTCCCCACACAGTAATGAATATATGAATGATAAATATATTATAATTAACAAAATTTATGAAAATAAATTTCCTTAATTAAATTAAAAATATTTTAAAATGTGGAAAATCATAAAGTAGAAGTGGCACAAAATATTTAAGATAATTAGAACTCCCATAGCCCATTAGACTATCCCTTTAAATAACATACATTGGAAAAATAAGAAAACTTATATTTTATGTTATCCTTCATGTATTAAGTTGTTCACTAGGTTTAAGAACTATGAGTTCTTATTGTCCAATATCTCTATTCTTAAATCATTAACTTGTCCATAAATAATTAATTCACTTGAATTCATTAATGATTTCTAAAATTTAGTTGACCTGTTGGATTTAGAAGGGTTTTCTGGAGAGAGGTTTAGGTTCATATGTTTTTCATTCACTATCAATGGCATGTCTATTTATTTTAATAATAACATATATATGTAAATCATTGATACCAAATATTATGCTTTCAATGTTTTTGTCTTCAAATTATATACTATAAATACAATTGTAGATTTTAATCATAAAATCGTAATGGTTTTCCCTAATTATGGAGATATTTATGAATCTTTGGATTGGTTTAGATATAATATTATGAAAAGAACAAAAAATATTTTAGATACCCATCTATTTATGGATTCCATATTATAGTTCCCTCATATAATAATACTAAAAAATTGTTCATAAATATTTTAGTGGTAGAAGCCCAACACCCAAAAGTTTGAAGTTGGTGTCTGCTATATATTTATTTTGCATGATTAAGAGGAATTATATCCCTAAATACTAAGAGTATTGTATTCTTGGTAATCATAATGCAGATGTGAGTCTTGTTTTATAAATTAATACACTATTAGAAATATTTTTTATCTAAATAACATTTAGTGTAACATTATTATATGTATTATATTTCATTATTTCATTAATAATAGATTTATTGGATTACTGGGGAATGGAAAAAAAATAAGGGTGATCTTAAATTCTCGGCATGGGTAAAGTATATTAGAAGCAATAATGAATCAATATTAATAATATTTACGGGATGGTAAAAAACTGAACACAGATGCCATGTAATCAAAAAAATTAGAAAGAAGTTCATACAAAATTTGGAAC
This sequence comes from Viscum album, assembly GCA_963277665.1. Taxonomy (NCBI): domain Eukaryota; kingdom Viridiplantae; phylum Streptophyta; class Magnoliopsida; order Santalales; family Viscaceae; genus Viscum; species Viscum album. Next base: position 1,369,751,993 of record OY728140.1, on the reverse strand, counting down.
CGAATAGATATTTTCAAATTACAAGATAAGCCAAAATAAAGAGGGAATGATAAGAAATTGAAACACATGATATTTAACCAATGAACTAAAAATGAGTTGTATCCATAGATTTATTGACATAATATCCCATGAATGAATAATAACTAAAGAAAAATGTGGCAAATGATGAATTATTTGATTACATGTTTACTTGGAACATTGAATCATTACCATAATTTTCTATTCTAAAGGGACTTTAATACAGTCTAATTTTCATAACTAATTTTTCCAGTGAGACTACAGATGCATTGAGGGGATCTAATTAACTGGTCCCCAAGCTGTAAGGCTTGCCTTAAATGGTCCCCAAATTGTGTATTGATATTCCATATCATTTAACATATATTGGAGAAAAATTAAGACTTATTGGTATGTATCAATATTGAAAATAAGATAACATTTATCAATAATTCCCAAGTCAATCAAATAATTTTCAAAGTAAACAGCTAATGTAAAATGATATACGGTTTAGGAAATAATAATTTTTTATTGTGTGAGAATATGGATATTCAAGGTAATTTCCAATAAAAAATGATTAAATTAATGTTATTGTTTTAAGATAATGAAAACAACCAATAAAGGAATTGAGATTTCAATGATAATCATTACAAATTTTTTTTAGGAAAATAATCATCAATCATTCCAAAGTCTCCAACACCAGTTTGAAAATTTTTAAAACATAATCCCCATGAGGGAATAAAATTAAAATAATATTATAATATTTAATGATTTTTTATATTCATTGTATATAATATATAATGAAATTTTATACACCATATAAAGGTAACTAGATATATAACAACTATTAAGTCTCAATTGAATATCAATTGACATGAAATTCCATACCTTGAACTTCATTTCGGGTGAACGTCACTTAAATTCCTATATAATGATATTACGATAATTAATAACATTATTGATAACCTTTTTCATTTTTCATAACTTTTATTTCATACATTACAATTTTTTATACAAGTACATAAACAATTATGTTTACAATGGGCGTTTTGGCCAGATTCAGTTTATATATCCCAAAATACATTGGTGGGTCAACTATAGTAAAAGGTGTAATTATATAACTTTTAAAAAATAATAATCAAGACTTTTAATGTCCCAGAAATTATGTATAATTTTATTTAATTATTTAGAAATATTTCGAGACTGATAAATCTGACAGAACACTATTCTGAGGCCTGGAGTGCCCGGAATGGTCCGTTGACGTTTTGTAAAACATTAAATACTGCGCGTATGTCGTTTTAATGAAAATTGGAATAACACATAAATGGTTACACATAAATGAAATTTTATAGAACTATTGCGTTTAGGATGGCGGGTTTACCCAAGGTGCAGCTTATGTTTAGTCGGTGCGAGCCTCCTGTGTGAAAACCCAAAAAATGGCATAATTGTAATCAAAATAATTAAATTAATTATTTTATGTTTCAAATTCATATAACTCAAAAACCAAATCTCATTATGAAAATTTGAGACCAATTCTGAACTCATGAGTTAATGCATTATTTAAGCAGATCCTAACCTTGGCTGGCACGGGTGACGAGTGAAAGTTAGTTTTTGGCTGTAAATAAAATAATTAATTGGCAATTTTTTTATTGAAAAATCCATAACATTTAAACGGTAACTCGGATTGTAAATTCTAATGTACCGTTGGGTTGACTAGGGTGTGTTTCATTTGGGCAGAGCTTAACCTAGAACGATGAGGGTCAAGGGTGGCTGTTAATAATTTTATCAACGATTTTTTGGGTACGTTCAGTAAACGTGCAAGCTGGTTTTTCTAACATTTTAACTGGGCTTGAAATTGAAATCATAAGGCACCAATCAACTCGCATCACCAATATTATCTTAAGGAGTCCTTAACCTCGATCATAGTAGGTTGAGGGTGGAAGCTATCTATTCACATATTTTGAAAAGAATAAAATAAAAATAAAATTGTGTAGCTTTTATTTTTATTTTATTTGTTATAACCTCCCACATGTGGATGTTCAGAGGTGGGGACCACTAGACCTAAAAATCCCATGAGAGGTTACGGTTGTGGGGACCACCCGAAATAACCTCCCATGGGTGGTTATGATGGTGGGGACCACCCAAGTCATGAATCCTCTTGAACATCCCTCAAAAGCGTGAGAAACCTCTTGGAATCCTTCCATCCTTTATAGTGCCAACCCAAAAATAATTAATTATTCCAACCTATGTAATTAATATTTCCAATATGAAATTACACCAAAATATTTAATATTGTTGGATAATTATTTTTTTGTTTGAATTGGGGGAATGTTTTGGAAAAAGGGAAAAACATAGAGCCTTGGGAGAAATCTCTCCAATGAAGAACGCCAATGCAGAACGCCATCAAAGAACGTGCTTAAGAAATCAAGGTATAGGATGATGTATGAGCCCATCATCAAAGCATGGTTTCTGAAAAAACGATTATTTGCACTACATCCTTCTTCTTCGAATTCATTTCCGCGACCTTCATCGATGAATCAAATGAGGTAGGGGTTATTATTGAATTCTTGAATTCTCTCGATTAATGTCCTCATTCTTGGAAAGCATAACAAACATGGATAATCCAAAACGAGTTGATCCAAAATTCGTATTTAGGTTTAGTGTTTGTCATTCGTGACTCTGGATTCTTTTTGTTGATCCCTTTCTAAAACTCTAATGTGGGGGGTGTGGTCTGAACCAACATGGCCCGACCCCTCTGTCGTTCTGCTTCTTTAGGGTGTTCTTTGCAATGGACGAAGGTGACGAAGGTGACTAATGTGATGGAGTCGCTGCCTGCAGAGTCTGAGCCTCGTGGCGCTCCGTTGCCCACAACCTTGCCATGCTGCCCAAGCCGAGACGCCCCACGACCCGCCGCGCCGCCCCGCGGTCCCGTCGTAGCCCGATTTGCCGCCCGCTACCCCGCCCTGCTGCCACAGCCCCGCCAGCGGCCCCACCCCACTTTCGCAGCCCAGCAGTGCTACCCGCGGACCACCGCGTCCACCGTCCATGCCGAGCCGTCGGTGCCATCATGGATGAGCCACCGCATGATCTACCTCCACCTTCAAAGTTCCCGCTGCCATTCGAGCTGAGCCTCCTCTCTATTCGTCATCGCCCTTCTGGTCGAACAACCTCATCCTTACAGTTTTGCAGCCTCGCTACCACACATGGACCTCCGCGACCACTCATGGCCTATATGGCCAGACACAGAGGGCCAGGATGAACCCAACTGGACGGGCCGTACCCACCGGGTCAGGTCGGGTAGGACCGGACCATGGCCCCCTATGACCCATTTACGCTCTATTGCCATAACTTTGGCACTGAGCTTTTGCTCGACAAACCGTCAGTGGCGCTGGGTACCTTGGAGTGAGACAGTACATTTAAGTATACCCCAGTAGAGATTTTGATTATGATGTGGTACGGTCGTGTTGGATCAAACACAAATCGAACCAGTCCTGTGGGACTAAAATTCTAATAACTCACAGACCGAACGTCTGATTAACGTGACGTTTGTTGCGTTGATGCCCTTATAATGTGGCAGAACTTTGAGATACTTCTTCATGCTAAATTGTGGCAGTAGAAGAATCATGGAGTGTCTAGGGGAGTGGAATCTCTTGGAGACGAGCAAGCATAGTGTGTAAACCCAGTAGTTGGTTGTGATGAGAAGAGTGATCCTAGCGATCCTAGGTGAGTTATCTCTGAGAAATCCTATGCGGTTCAGCAACAAGTGAACTTGTGTGAGTCATCTCTTTGTGATCCTATGTGGGTCACCTCATAGTAATCATGTGTGGGTAAGCTCCAACGATCTTGTGTGGGTGAGCTCCTAATGATCATGTGTGGGTCATCTCCTAGAAATCCTGTGTGGGTCACCTCCAGCGATCCTGTGTGGGTCAGCTCCTAGAAATCTTGTTTGGGTCACCCCCAGTGATCCTTTGTGGGTCAGGTCCTTGCAATCCTGTGTGGGTCAACTCCTTGTGATCCTGTGTGGGTCAGCTCCTAGCGATCTATTATGGGTCATCTCCAAAAATCTTGTGTGGGTCAGCTCCTAGTGATTCTGTGTAGATCAACAACAGAGCCTATTAACGGAGTAATATGATTCAGTAGTTATAAGTATTCATCTCTACTACTGTACCTAATTTATACCTAGAGTGAGCTGAATTCGTACCTGTGTGGTAATTTCTTCTATGGTAATACCTTGGTGGTATTCTTTTGTGTGGCGTACCTATGTGGTACATGCCTTCGTGGTTATCCTTCAATTATGTAATAGTTTATCTTTGTTCTTTGAGATGGACTCTATGTTTTTCTAATGATTGAGATGGGTTTACTTGATTACTTACGTATATGTATGGGCAAATACCTAAGTAGGGTTGACAATTAATTTTATACTTTTTGGTTTATCCTTGGTGGATTTATTGAGTCCTCAAGGGTTTTGGCATCCTTACTGAGTATCGTTATACTCACCCATGCTTGGGCTATGCCCGCACCATACTGGGTTTGATGCAGAAGAGAGAAAACGCTATCTGAGGAAGAGGGTACCAGTATTGGATGGTGCTTGGAGGTGGACCATACGGTGTGTCGGTACACAGAGGAGACGGGTGGATGTGGAATGCTGAGGAGGCGATCTGTACCTAACATTTAGGTAGGAACCTGAGAGGACGACCAAGTAGTATTATTTCTCTTTCTTCAATTGTATTGGATTTCAGTTGTACATGTACTTTATAGCTGGGATTGTATTCTTGTCCCTATTTACTTATTGTACTCACTTGTTTACTATACAGGTAACTTGCATTCGTATCTTGTTGTGTGTTTGGTTTCATGCATTTAAAAGTTATTAGGGAAATGCCTTCAATAATTTAGGGAATACAACTTTGGTGCTAGTCTCCAGCCCCTATCCTATGGATGGAGGGCTTGGGATAGTCATGACATGGGGCCTGGGGGATGGGTCATGAAAAAATGGTATCAGAGGAGTCAGTTACACCGTAGAACACTGGACTCTGTAATTTTTAATGGTAATATTCTTATGTGTAGTGAGTGTGGTTATTATTTTATAGAATCCAGTGTTGGTGTGGAGACCGACGTATCCATACACTAGGACCCCGACATCTGATTTCTAACTTTGTGCACGGAAACACTGATTGAATTTCTGTTTTGAAAACTTTTATTATGTATTCATGAGTTAGCTCATGCGGTATAACTAAATTAACATTGAGGACCTGCTCTTTATCTGGATACTGTCGCATAGATAAAAAGTTAGGATTCAGAAGAGAGTACATGATGATAGCCCACCGAGCGACGAGGCTCTTGTGCCGGGCCCCCTTACTATTTCGACACCTTCGAGAGGTATACCTACATCACCACCACTCGTTGGGCGGAAGATACCACCAGCCACACTAGTAGATGGTGCAAGCCGACAGAACGCTTTGCACGAATTACAACAGTAGAGGCCTCCAATGATTCGAGGTGAGATAGTTTTCCATGCAGCTGAGGGCGGGAAGGAGGTGTTTTCTTGAGTTTTTCGCCTAATTGAGGCAACATTAGAGGTGATTATGATGTTAGGTAGTAGTCTTTTTCAGTTAGTGACTGTGAGGATGGTCCTTAGAGTGATAAGGCTTCGGTACAAGGACCATTACTTGAGATAGTACCTTCGGGATGTGTGTCATCTTTATCACTACCCGCTGGTCAAAAGTTACAACCGGGGGTAGTGGTAAAGGACTCATATAGGCTTAGTGCCGTATGCGAGTTTCAGTATCAGATACCCCCTAGGAACCGAGGCGAGCCCGAGTCACAGGAGGATAAGGACTGGCTTGAGGAGGTGGTTGAGAGTCCTCTAGAGCTTCTATAGCTTCGGAAGGATGACATGTCGGTAGCTGAGTATTCATCGAGGCGTACCGACCTTTTCTAATACTCAATTAATACGATATGATCAGTGCATCAGTGCTCAGAATTCTGATCGAGGTGTGTTTAAGGACATCCGAGTGAGCACTATTACTCTATGAATTCCTTCTAATGTTAGGGTGCTAGAGGGAACCTTTGTGGTTGAATATTCTTTGGAAGAGTGGATAGAACCAATGAATTTTAGAAGTGGAAAAGTAGGAAACAAGTTCCAGTCTTAGAGACAATGTCATGTAAGATGTTTCAGGAAGATGATGTGATACAGAAAGATGAATGTATAGGGCAGAAAACATGGAAGCAGAGCTAGGAGAGCAACATGATGTGGTTACATTTCGACATGTCACAACCACCCCCTATATGATGACCCCACCATGCTCACGGAGCTGGTAGATAGGGGATGAGAGTAGTTGCATGCGGTCAAGGAGTGCGACCAAAGCGCTCTAGGAATGATTCGAGGTACAGTTTGTGCCTACTACGCTTAGATATATTATTTGTTTCTTCATTATAACAACTATATAAAAATATTTTTATTTATGTCACCCAAAAAAATTATAACTTTACTCCAAAAACATTTGAATGATTTCTTTTATCATATGAATAGATATGATAAATTGTCTTGAAATATTCTTTTTGATATGACTTCATTCAGAATATTATTTTAGATGATTTATTTTGCACACCATTATTTATATAACTCATTATCTTTATTTTATTATCTTATAGATATCCATTTTCTAATTGACTTGATAAGGAAATCTAAATCCGTACAATTTTCTTCAAACACATTATTCAATAATAGTTAATTCTAATAATGATCAAAAACTTTAACCAATCATCCTATTTTAGGTAGAATTTAGATCCTATGTAAAATAATGAGTGTTAGTTTTTTTAACAATACAAACTCTTAAAATAAATTAGGTCAATTTCATAAGGGATTTTATGCTTCTTGAATTTTTCATGGCTAATTAGCATGAGGAAATGGATGTTTTAAATAAAAAGGAATATTTTGATCAGAATTAACTTATTTTTCTCTAGATATCATTTTCTACTGGATATATGAATTTATATATAAAACAATTTTGTTTCAATACCTGTATGTTCACCTTAATACATCCATATTTCCTTAATAACCTAAAACCTTTCCACTTATAAATATTTATTCATTCTGTTCTATTAGAAAACAACATTGATACATCCAACATCATCATGTTTCGATAAAAATGTCTTCTCAATAAATCAAGTAACATGTATGAGAAATTATGACCGGATCACTGATCATCAAATGTTTTTAGTATATGCTACTAATATTTTGTAACATCCATAAAACATTTGAATATTAATATGTCTTCATTAAATTATTTTTCTGATAATTAAAATAAAATAAGTTTTGTGAAATAATAAAAAAAGCTATGGGCTTTTATATAACCAAAAAAATATTATTATAAATTTTCTAGGATATTCTAATTTTTAATAATGATGAAAAAAAAATAATTTGAATATATCAATTCCTATGATGTTTTATTAAAAAAATTATTCTAAAAGTAAAAATGATTATTTATGAATTAATTTTTACCAACATAACATACATTTAAAATGAAATGTGTTTATATATATAGACATATATATCTAACATAAAATTTTGGATATAGATTATAATTAATATTTTATCATTATTTTAAAATAAAAATATTATGAAAATAAAATAAATTTATCTTTACTTTTATAAAATTTATAATGTCTTATGAATATAAAAAAATATGAATATTATGAATATGAATATTCTGAATTACAGAATATGAAAAATAATATTATTAATATAACTAATATTTAAATTATGTTTCTAATAAAATTTGATAAAATAATAATTAAATAAGTTAAATAGCATAATCAGGTAAAAGTTAAATGAGGTCTGACCTAATTTTGAGGTAAAATGAATCGAGTGATTTATCTTTGAAGGATATGACCAAAAGAGAGATAGTTTTGAGATGCATAGTTTATTCAAGAGGTTCATAAATGTACTTCCTTGAGTGGAACCATGCTTGGAAAATGGAATCATGTCTTCTAATATCATTCTAGGGGTTTATACAAGCGTATATCAAGATTGGATGAATGGATCAATGTAAAACCCTGATATTTTTATGAGATAGATTTTTATTATTTTCATTGATAGCTGGTATTTTATGTTACTCTAAGATAATATTTTCTACATGAAACAAATACATAACCTATGGTGTACGCTATAATATTCTTGTATTTTGTTACAGAGAATTTCAAGTTCTTTTGATAGAATTCATTTTAAGTAAGATTAAGTCTAAGAGATAACAATATATTATTATGTTACCTTATAAACAAACCATTATAATAGTGGGAATCAATATTATTAACTAAATTATAAATATATTATATATAAGTGTATATAAATTTAATTCTTTTATAATAAAATAATTATAAATGAAAATAAAACCATATTGAAATAAAAGGAATTGGTTTTCTATTTTGAAGAAAATAATTGAGTTCTTAAAATAATAAACCAACTCTTGTTGGATTTAATTAATGAAATATATAGTTAATATATTCAATGTAATGTTTAAAATTAATTTTAAATGTTTTTTAGATATGATATAATTTTTTTTCAATATTTCAAATAAAAGAATTACTATTAAAAATGAAATTTTACATCCTTTTGATTGGGAACCCATTTTAAATATAGTTTTTCAAGATTTTATACAATATATTTATAAAAATTAACCATTTCTATGTAAAAAGAATATTCAAAATTTATTTTCATTAATTTTTCATATTTTCTGATAAGTTTAATGTTTTGATAAATAATATAAATGTACTAAATTTAAATTTAAAATAACTTTTTTTATTAAAATAATTAATGTGGTTAAATTGTATTATTGAATTGTTTTAATGTATAAATAGATAATATTTTTTAACATAAAATATATTTTATTTCATTGACATTATTTTCACATTAATGTTGGAGGTAAAAATATTTTCGTCTTTTGTAATGTTTTAACTATTAAAACCCATTTTTTGTTCTGTCAATGACATTTATTTGAAAATAATTATTGAAACTTTTATGTTTTGAATCTTGAAAAATGGATTCCGTACTTAGAATTAGAGGGTTCAAATTATGTTAAAAGGTTAATTGTTTTAGTATATTATGAATAATAACTATGATAATGTTTATTTATTGTGATTAAAGGTTACTCTGTTAGATTAGGTAACTAGTTAATATGATAAGGACCATACAGTTACTATAAAACCTACAAAAATCTTTTTGGATGCGTAATCGTCTACCCTAACACCTAATAATTATAATTTACACATTTAGTGGACATGTTTCCATGAAAATGATATAAATTATATTAATATAAAAGAATTTGACTTGAAAGTGACAAAATGCCACCCTCTTTTTTATTATAAGTATAATAATTTTAATATATGAAAAAACTAGATAAATAGTCTCCATAAATATAATGAAATTATATACATCATGGTAATTTACTTAAAAAAATTTATATTAAATAAATACCATGATTTTCTATATAATGATGATGCAGAAATAATTTAATTAACTAAAAATCAATAAATTAATATTAATTTAAATGAAAAAACCATTAATATACCAAAACACTTGAGAAAATCTTATTTTCAGTGTACGCATTTACCATATTAATCCATGTTTCAATTAATTTCTATTTTTATTTACATGAAAATGATTATGATACTTAGTATGTTTTATATAATGTGATGTTAAAGTAGTCACATCAAGGTTTTAATAAATATGACATTTTTAATGTTTCATTTTCTATAAGATATATTCTACCGAAAGTATTATTATAAAATATTTTGGTTATTTATTCATAATAGTAATTTATTTTTAATGTTTACCCAAAAAATGTATATTAAAAAATACACAATAATAATGTAATAATTATTTTATTAAAGGAAATATCAAATTATTATTAATAATAATAAAATAAAAAATATAATTTCCGATAACTGAAATATAAAACAAATTTTCTAGATGTCCTTTACCCCATAGGGATATAATAAATTATGTTTTTGAAGGTTATCAACTTATCTTGATATTTTAATAATTTATTAAATGAATAGTGTCAAAATTGGGACAATTAATATTTTATCAAAATAATTTTTAAGAAATTATTTAAAAATAATTGTGTGATCCATGGTTGTTTTAGAATTATAATGAGCTTGATTAAAATATGAATTATTTCCCTTAAAAATTTAATGATACCAAATTTGATAAGAACATGTACTATTTTTTCAAGGGTTTTAAACCATTATTTTAATATGTGGATAAAAATATTGATTTCAAATAGTTAAATAATGAGTGAATCTAATAATCCCACGATTTTATTAATAAAAAGGAAAAACAATTCATCTTAAAATGGTTTTAATAACTTCCCCGATTCTTTCATACTTATAATTTTTATATTAAATTTTTTAATTAATTTTCTCCACATTTAGTTCATGATGTTTAGTAACCATATTTCAGAGAATCAGAAACAAATAATTTATTGAATGGAAATACTCCAATAATACTACAGAGTATTCGGATTCTGAAGACAAAATAATTGTATTATATTTGAAAACATACTCCAATTGTAATTAATTTTAGGATTAATGTATCAATGTCTTCATTATTATGTTTATTTTCAATAGATATTCTTTTGGATGTCCATGACGAGAGTACAAATAATGTTCTTTTTTATTTTTTTGTCCAGATTTGATATTTACACATCTTCATAATGGGTAATATCTTTCAATATATTCCTCTGTTGTTACAAATTTATGAACAAATAAACATGGTATTTTATTCATGTTGTTATAATGTTATGATATAAACCAATTAAATTTCATCACAGGTGATCCTATTGTATGAATTTTTTCTATATCAATTTCTGAATCAATCCACGATGGAAACATCATAATATAATGTTATTATATGATGAAATTCCAACAACATCCTAATGTTCTCCTCCAATGGTCATGGAACAACATAAATTCCCTAATTAATTAGCTCACATTCACATTATAATTATTAAGGGAATAAGTTATACATTTTATTCTTATTAATGTGAACCTCAAGGTTCAGAAAATTCCACCTACCACATTTCTAAATTCTCTCCACTCTTCATCTCACTCATCTAAAAGATAATACAATTTTAAATAAGAAGTCAGTTATCAGTTATTAAATTTCATTTTGAAAATATTTTAACTAATTATGATCTTCTTAGCAAATTTTACCACACATTGAAACGTTTTTGTTCATTGAGAAGTCTTCTATTTTTGTAATTATTTCATAAATATCTCAACCAGTGTGTCAATAAATATTTCACCTCATATATATACTATTTTATATAGTAGAGATTTTCTTTTTTTTAAACATCTTATGAATTTTTAGATCATCATATAGAATCTTTTATTTTCTGTTAACACCAAAATATTCATGTGACCAATAAATATTTCTTACAATCTCAAAATATATGGATGAGATTACAAAAATATCATTGGGTATATTGGTAATATTAATGGGATTCCCACTAATATTATTTTTAGGACCAATATGGGCCTATATACCCTGAGAGGGGGGGGGGTGAATCAGGGTATGGATATTCTTTATCAATGTTCTTCCTACCCCACTAGATCTTGACCTCTTTATTACAAGGGTCACTTTGTCTACTCTTGTGTGTAAACTATGATCACTTCATTACTCATTTATCTAATGATGATGCTTTGAATGCAATGCAGGGAACAAACAAGCAGACACCGAGATTTTTACTTGGTTCACCCTCACTGGGCTACGTCCAAGGAGCATACACCGACAAGTTGTCGGTCGTATCAAATTCCACTATTCTTCACTAGATGTGGATACAAAGTTTGGGCTAGATCACTTCTATGCCCAGGCTCACTGCCTTTACAATGTTTAGGGTCAGCTCACTGCTTCCCCAAGGGTCACTCCCTATTTCTCTCTCTATAGCTCACTGCCGGTGGAGGGGATCACCTTCTTTCTCTACCTTTTCTCACTGCTCTTGGAAGGAATACACTCACAGTTTATAGACCTGCAGGTCTCTTCATGTGAATGAAAGAATTCATCTTCCTCTTTATGTAGATGCTCTATTGAAGTAGAAATTTCACCCATAGATGAATATCTCTTTTCATCGAATGTATCGGGAAAACTTCCAACTTCCACGCAGCCTGAAAAACACGGCTGGAAAAAAACCTTACTTGGCGTGCAAGTCTAACTCGGCGTGCATGTATCAGCGCGCAAGTCTCAATGGGCGCGTAATTCCACCTCAGACACATGTGAGACACAATCGTCCCCAACTCCAAACTTGCACGACTCTCTTCCTTTAACGCCCAAACCAACATTGGCGCGCAACTGCCAACAGGCGCACAACTTCTCACACTGGCGTGCAACTTCAACCACCGGCGCGCAACTTCACTTGCACGACCCACACACCACTTGCGCGTCCACCACACCTGCGTGACGGGAGCTCTGATTTCTCAAAGTGTTAAACTACGTGGTGAGAACGAAGAGGGGTGGTCCAGTATTTATAGGCAAGTTGACCACCCTGCACGATGGCATGCAAGTCACCTGCGCGACCCAATCTCGGCGCGCAAGTCTTCTCTCCTCCTAGACACTTCCGCGACCAATTCCCAAAATTGCGCGAACCTGTTTCCTTTCCCATATTTTGATCTTCTGATCTTGAAAAAAAATATGGTGCGCAAGTTTCCTATACTCCAAGTCCTCGGTGCGCAAGTCCCTTTTCCAAAAACACTTTTCTTCATTTGACGATTTTCAGGCCCAAAAATTTGGCCAACACTGGAAAACGGCGCCACCTTGTATCTGTTCTTTTTGTATCGCCTCCGGATTATCCATTCCTTTTGTCGACGTTCTTGAATCAAACATGATTTGTTGACCTCATCTCTTGAACTCGACATTCCATCATGAAATCCTTTTTTTGAACAAATTTGTATGTCATTGTTTGGCATTTTCAAAAATCACCACTCAGATGTCCACTTTGTCAACAAACACAATCACCTCAAAAATTTCTCAATGATTCCTTGAGGGATATTTTCACAACAATCTCCCCCTTTGGGTTTGTTGACAACTCTTTTATGGAAAGATACATCATTAATTCTTCAGCCATCATTCACCTTTTTAGATTCTGATATCGATCGAGGATTTACTCAACACATACTCTAAGCTCACATGAGCAATTCTCAGCATGAGAAACAAGAGTAATGAAAAGTTCATCAATGGATCACTTCTTCTCTAACATCCACTATTAACAGAAAACTGATACCAATTTTCACTAAACTGATACCAATTGTTGAAGGAATTGTTGGAAGACCAATTTTGGTTGGAATTTTTTAACCACATTCCAACACTACTCTTCTGCTTTTATCACAATCCGCAGCTATCATGATATCTATTATTTGATCGATCACTTCTAGAATCGTCAGATTTAATACGGTCCCCCTTTCTTCTAGCAGCATCAACACCTCTTTAGCCCAATTTCCTGTGTTGTCCAAGCTAAGATCTGGCTAAGCACTTTCAATTAGCTTCAACTCCCCCTATCTGGATGCTCCACATGTCAGCTTCTCCCCATATCATTCATGATTTATCAAATCTATACATTGTCTCCCCCTTGAACAATCACTATTTTCTTCCCCTTTGTCAATGAACCCAAAGGATACTCCTTCGTAGTCTGTAACATAGTAGAGAACACATATAAGCACATTAGGGAAAAACACATAATACCACATGGAGAGGGGGGTGGTTCCACATCCACACTATTTCATGTTTGGGGAATCGACTGAACTCCGAGAGCCAGAAGATGCCTCTCAAAAGCTTCCTTGGGTAAGGCCTTTGTCCGAATGTCTGCAACCTGGATCTCTATAGGCACATACTCCAACATCACGATTCCCTGCTCAACCTTCTCCTTGATAAAATGATACTTTATCTCAATGTGATTTTTCCTTGACTGAAGGATGATATTTTTGCTATGATTTATAGAACTTGAGTTATCACATTGGATTCCGATTGGAGACTTCACTTCATCTCCCATATCTTTAAGTTGCTGCTTCATCCACAATAACTGTGCGCATGCTTGAGTGGCCGCAATATACTAGATTCTGTGGTGCTCAATGAAATGAAATATTGCTTCTTGATTAGAAAAGAAATACACAATCCAACAAGATAGAATGCTCCACTTGACGTTGATTTTCTATCATCTGCTAAACCGGACCAGTCTGCATCAGTATATCCCAATAACTCTGTCTGAGATTTATTAGTATATGTCAAGCTGAAATCCACTATGCCCTGGATATATAGAAGTATTATTTTCACTACAATCATGTGTATTTCCTTGGGATTACTCTGATCTCTCACTGCTTGGCATGGGGGGAAAACAAAACCAGGCCTTGTTGCGGTTATGTACAACCGACTTCCAATGATTTTCCTGTATTCTTTGATATTAACTGCCTTTCCATCCTCATCTTTTGATAATTTCATCTGGGTAGCAACCGGAGTCTTCATCTCCTTGGAATATTCCATTCCAAACCTTCTCAAAACCTTCATGGCATATTTAGATTAATAAATTAATGTTCCATTCCTTCCTTGTGTCACCTGTAGACCAAGGAAAAACGTTTGCTCTCCATTTTTTGACATTTCAAAATCATTTTTCATGAATTCGGAAAACTATCTACACTGAGCTTCATCTGATCTGCCAAATATTATGTCATCGACATAAACCAACACCATCATCCTTTGAATACTTTCATTGCTGAAATAAATATTGTAATCAACTCCCCCACATTGAAAACCAAGCTTCTTTAAGTATTGATAATGTCTTGAGTACCATGCCCTTAGTGCTTGTTTCAGCCCATACAACGCCTTCTTCCGCCTGAAAACATTGTTCTCATCTTCATGAATGAGAAAACCATCTGGCTGCTCATTATACACCTCTTCTTCCAGAACCCCATTCAAGAATGCAGATTTGACGTCCATCTGGAACACTTTGATGTTTCATTTCACTATTATTGAAAAAAATAATCTGATTGTCTCCATCCTTGAAACCGGTGCAAATGTCTCATCTACATCTATTCCCTCTATCTGGGAGTATCCCTTGCACACTAGTCGTGCTTTTTTTTGAATCACAGTTCAATATTCATTCATCTTGTTGCGATGGAACCATTTAGTCCTAATGAAATTCTTGTCTGATGGCCTTGAAACAATCTACCAAGTCCGATTCTTCTCAATTCTGATCTATCTCTTCATTCATGGACTGAATGCAGATTTCATCTTTTGCTGCATCAGTAAATCATTCCAGCTCAACCTGAGATTGTAATGATGTCTGCTGTAGGGATTTCATTCTTCTTGTCTGAACTGGAGCTCACTGATCACTGATGATATTCTGCCTATCAATTTCAGCTCTACTCTTTGGATTTTGGGCAGATAAGGATTTTACTTCATCGTACTCACCATTTGTATTCTCTTCTGAATCATCTTCACCCACTTCTGCTCTCCCTGAGTCTCTTACCACTTCCTCACTTTTAACAGAAAACTTTTCACTGTATCATTATTAGAGCAAAATAAATAAGCATGATATGCATGATTATTGTTGATTCTCTGACAATAAGTATTCCCTCGATTGAAAACTCCTGAGATGGTTCATCCAATTATTTCATTGATGGATTTTGAATCTTATTTTTACATTAAATGATGCTCCCCTATGTTATAAAACACTTCCTGGGGTTAGTCCCACTGTTTAGACTCTTAACCATTCTTCTCCTCAAGCATCATTTATTCTAATCTGGCAAAAAACATCGAGCCATTATCCAAATATCTAAGCCCACTGAGTTGAAACTCGGTGTAAGAAACAAGAGATAAATTTAATAACACAATCACTTCTTATTGTGATCTATTTCTCCCTTTCTTCTTCAACTTTTGTACCCTATTTGATCCAATTAAAAATCTGGAGCACATCACTTCTCCACTTTGCAACTTTAGATGCCACTTCCCCTTGATTTTATATCTCCCTAAAGCCTAAAACACATGAATCATCAGTTATTTGCATTTAAATTCATAGGGAGAGGGGAACTTCTTGAAACCTCCAGATGAGGATTGTGGTTGATCCTGATGGGTCAACCCTTTGATTTTATCTTGCAGAGCATCACACTCTTTCCTTGATTCTTCTAGTTGTCTAGCCAATTTTAACTGCTCTGGCCATATGACTAGGAATTCTTTACTCACATTCTGAGCCTTTTTCCAATATGTAGATTTTGTAGGCCCATCCTTTCTCATCACATGGGGTATAGAACCGCTAGTACACATTTCCTTCTTTGAGGTTCTACCAAAATTCAATTTTCCTTGATTATTTCTTTGAGTAGGAATCTCTTTTCTTGTCATCTTCTGTTGTTTCTTCCACCATTGCATGGATTTTCTTTTTTCTTCCAGTCCTCTCTATGGCACATGACTTGTGATTTTTTCAACACATTATTTTTTGTCTACCTTTTATCATATTTATGAGTCACCACCCTATTTTGCGTTGGTGGTGGGTCCTCCACTAAACGTACATTCTCATTACTCACAGCTGTAGTGTTTCTCCCTTTTTCTTCTAGATATGTTCATGTTCTTTCTTAGAGGATGGTTGTGAGTGTGAGGGAGAAGGTGACAGATACACCTTTAGTTCAGCTGCATGTCATTCCCCTAAGGCTCTAAGCCTATTATTCACCTTACCACATTGTATTCCATTGTATAATATATCATTATACGTCACTGGAGTTGAAATTCTCTTTCTGGGTTCCTTTTCATTCCCTGCTTTCTTTTTGCTGCACTGTCTGGCCAAATGACCATAATCAGAACATATAAAACATCTTCCATTAAATACATACCTCATTTCATCATTTCTTTGTTGAGATGTTGAGGTAGCTTGAGTTCTTCCTCTGACATTGAGCTCCTGAGCTTCCCGAAACACACTCATTGTGTGTCCCTTTCTACCACAGTAGTAGCATCGGATGAATGTTTTCCTCTGAGAGACTCTTCCCTCTAATTTCTCCTGAAGCTTCTTTATTTTCTCATATTTTGTGTAGATTCTATTTTCACAGCCTGAAATGTATTCAGGACCTTCTAAACAAAAGCATGATGTGTGGCCATGAATCCCGCAAAAATAGCACATGTCATCACTAATTTTTGTAACTGTCCTCTTAGGCCTATCTTCAGCACCTATAGGATTTCATTCACATCTGGAACTGCTCACAGGTCTCTTTCTATCTTGCACGGGAGGGGATTCATCAAATCTGATACCAGTTGTTCCCAGACTGTATGGTCTTTGAGCTGAGAAAATTTGTTCTTGCCTCTTTTTAGAAATAGAAAATTTTCTTTTCATTTCATCATCACCTGTTGAAGGATAATCAAATAGCAAGTGTAAGTAATCCTTCATTTTGGGCTTTCCTTTAGAATTGGATTTCTCTACTTCCTTCTTAACTGATTCGAGCTCTTCTTCCAACTTTTGAATCTTCATATCCATTGATTCAACTTGGGCATTGAGTTATCTTTTGAGATTCTTTCCGCTATTCATCTCATCTTCTAGTTCATGTGTGAGCTTTTCCACCATGTCATTTTTCTCCTTCACTTTCAATTTTTCTTCTTCAATAGAATCTGAAGAACATACATTATCTTGTTGTAGCCTTTGATTCTTCTGAACTAGCTCAGACAGCTGTGTAGCTAGATCATCAATTCTGGCTTTCATATTTTTAACTTCATTAGAATTTTGATTTTCTTCACAACCACCAGCTTTTTGTTTTCCTTTCATTCTTTCCATTTCATGTGGTTTATCACCTTGAGAATCATTCTTCTCTTCTAGGTTAGTAACCACATAAATAATCCTTTTATTTAAGCCTCTTAGCTTGTTGACCTCAATCTCCAATACTTTGATCTGGATATATTTATATTTTACTTCTTCATCCATCTTCTGATCCAATATCATTGTCATATTGACAAAATCTACTACTGGCCTCCTTCTTTCAATTTCTTCATCATTAGTTGTTTCGGTATCACTTTGTTGTTTGATTACTTAACTCATTCCTTCATCATGATTGAGTGAATCAATCTTTTCCCTGTCAAGATTCATCCAGGCCTTCTTTTAGTAAGCTGTTTGATTCTTTTAACTGAATCACACTTTTTCCATACACACATCCACACTGAGGAATACCACCTGACTTCTGATTCTTCTTTGATGTTTTTTCCTTTGCCATGGCTCACCGAGATAAGAGAAAAATGATTCTTCAACCACACAGATTGACTACACCAATTCGGAGAAAACAAATTTCATAGAAGCAACTTTCCCTTTGATACCAATTTTTAGGACCAATAAGGGCCTATATACCCTGAGAGGGGGGGGGGTGAATCAGGGTATGGATATTCTTTATCAAAGTTCTTCCTACCCCACTAGATCTTGGCCTCTTTATTACAAGGGTAACTTTGTTTACTATTGTGTGTAAACTATGATCACTTCTTTACTCCTTTATCTAATGATGATGCTTTGATTGAAATTAAGGGAAGCAAACATGCAGACACAGAAATTTTTACTTGGTTCACCCTCACTAGGCTACGTCCAAGGAGCATACACCGACAAGATTCTGTTCGTACCAAATTCCACTATTTTTCACTAGATGTGGATACAAAGTTCGGGCTAGATCACTTCTATGCCCAGGCTCACTGCCTTTACAATGTTTAGGGTCAGATTACTACTTCCCCAAGGGTCACTCCCTATTTCTCTCTCTCTGCCTCACTGTCGGTGGAGAGGATAACCTTCTTTCTCTTACTTTACTCACTGTTATTGGAAGGAATACACAAACGGTTTATAGACCTGTAGGTCTCTTCATATTCATGAAATAATGCATATTCCTCTTTATGTAGATGCTCTATTGAAGTACAACGTTCACCCATAGATGAATATCTCTTTTCACCAATGTTATCGGGAAAACATCCAGCTTCCACGCAGCCCAAAAAACACTACAAGAAATAAACCTTACTTGGCGCGCCAGTCTAACTCGGCATGCAAGTATCGGCGTGCAAGTCTCAATGGGCACGCAAGTACACCTCAGAAACCTGCGTGACACAGTCTTCCCCAACTCTAAACATGCGCGACTCTCTCCCTTTTACGCCCAAACCAATATTGGTGTCCAACTGCCAAACGGCGCGCAGCTTCTCACACTAGAGGACAACTTTAACCACCGGAGCGCAACATCACTTGCGCGACCCAAAAACCAATCGCACATCCACCACACCCGCACGGCAGGAGCTCTGATTTCTCAAATTGTTGAACTCCAGGGTGAGAATGAAGAGGGGTGGTCTAGTATTTATAGGCAAATTGACCACCCTGTGTGACGACACACAAGTCAACTGCGTGACCCAGTCTCGGTGCGCAAGTCTTCTATCCTCCTAGACACTTGTGCAACCAATTCCCAAACATGCGTGAACCTGTTCTTTTTGTACAGCGTCCGGATTATCCATTACTTTTGTTGACGTTCTGAATCAAACATGGATCGTTGACCTCAACTCTTGATCTCGACATTCCATCATGAAAACCTATTTGTCAACAAATTTGTATGTCATTGTTTTTCTTTGTCAACAATCACAACTCATATGTCCACTTTTTCAACAAACACAATCACCTAAAAAATGCTTCAATGATGCCTTAAGGGATTTTTGCCCAACAATTATTCTGAGTTTTTTTCTCATTTGTTTCATTAATGGAGTTCTCTTAAAAAAAATCTTGAATATAGAAGAAAAGGACACCTTTTCTATCATTCATTATATTATATTAGTTAAATTATTATTCAAAAAACATTTCTTCTATCCCCCCATGTGTTCTTCTTTAATTAAAATAATTTTTTTTTCATTTTTTCTTATCTAATATTTATACATTTCTATATCATCCTTCATGCATCATGTTTCCCCCATTATTCTATAAATCATTTATGTTTTTATTCATTTAATATTTGTTTTAAGTATATATATATTTCATTATTCACGGATGAATCTTCTTGTTCTCACATTTTATACTATAAACATTGGACTCCATTGTTCATTTTTATTTAATAAATTGTAATAATACTATAATTCATAACATTCATGCCTGTAAATGAAATAAGGGACATACAAATCGTTATCATTTTTTATATACTGAATTTTTTTTAGAATTTAAATCAAATTTTCCATGCTATTTTGGGGTTTTATTATCATATTTATAGTCACTTTAGGGGAGAAATGATTTTAATCCCTTTTCCCCCACCAAGAACATAGTGTGTTTTATCGCATTAAATTTATATATCCTCACCAGTATATATTTTTCCTAACATATACATTTCCTAAAATAAAATTTATATTAATCATTAAAAATGGTATACATAGTTTCTCATTCATTACATTTTCCTCACATAGTTTGTTAAATATGTATTGATATTCATATATTATGCTAGAGGTCATTGAATAAAATAATCATTCATTGAATATTGTATGGGAGAAGAATATTTATAATTATTATGATAAGACAAAATTTGTTCCATTTAAAAATTGGTTAATTTTAATTCTAATTATAGACACTTATTATTAAGGGGGCCTTTAGTTCTTTAATCAAGATCACCTTATCTATGTCATACCTAATTATTTTGAAAAACCTTTCTTCAAGAAAATTAATATAATTTTGTAAAAATTAGTCACGTTCCATAATATTCATAAAAAATACTTCCAAACGAAAATCATTAACATCATTTTTGTTTTTAAACATTTCATTATGTGAGTTTCTATTTTATTCAATGGTATTTTGGAGTCTCCATTTCCCTACAACTTCATCAATCCTTTTTATTAATTAATTTAATAAAACTTGATTATTCTTGGACATATCTTGTATATTGTTATTAAACATTATTAGATAGATTAATACTTTCTATATGACTCCCCTGTTAATCCATTTTCATTTCGTTAGTATTATTCAAGCATACAATTTTATTCCTACAAGAGTTTGATGAGTTTATAAATACAATAGACTATTTCTCTAGGAGTTTTGTGGATGATATTTTTAAATCTATAAATTATATATTTTAAGAGTATGTAGATAGTTCATCATGAAATATAATTATAGTTTCATCATCATGGGGTTGTTTGTACAAGAGTTTCCATATATGACATGATCACATGATATCTATTCACTCGATAAATGATTTTTCCCTTTAGAATTGTAGAAATTTGAACATATGAATGCAATTCATCCATGCCATATCATCTTACATACTATTATATAAAGAATATAATGATATTTATCCCTCTTATATTATGAAGGAAATCTGAAATAATAATGTTTTCTCTTTCATTCTATAATAAATTATTTTACTTATAGATATGTAATTCTTATATGAGGTAAATGAATATTCCCCAAAACATCACATAATTATAAATATATTAAAGATACACAATCATAAAAATAGGAAGACTGTGAATATTGATAATAAAACATAATTGATACCATATGACAGTATGTCTAAGGACAAATTTTTGATATTTTCATCATAGAAAACGATGTCAAAATTAGTGTAAGGGATGTTTTAAACCAACTAATAATATTTCACCATTCCCACATCGGCCTCATTGGATGTTGATTATATTGTTATATTTTTTTGATTTTATATTCATGTATTTGAATGAAAGTAATGGATATTAAAAAAACAATGTTCAACACATAATATGATTCGTTAGTCATTTCTATATATAGTGATTCAATGTAAAAATATTATCAATTGTAACAACATAATTCATATAGTGGGTTGACAAAGAATTCATGTACCAGAAGTCTAGTATCCTACACACAAGACTTGGGTAGAAAACTATCATGAGTACATGTACTTCCGATATCCTACTCCAATTATAGTTGTATGATAGACGTTTATACTTATTATGTAGACAATATTCAATATTTTTATGTTTGTTGTAACATCATGAATGTACTCCATAAGTTTATTCATTACTTGAATAGTGTCGTGTGGCTTTATTCTTATCATCCATATTTTTCCATTGTTACATTCATTGAAGATAATAATTATCTAATATTATTAATTACATTTATCCATAACAATTTAGACATCCTTATTTTTTATCACTATAAAAAAATTAAATGATTCATTTTTTAAACTGATTATAGTAATTCATAATTACATTTTCATCTTATTCATAGTAGCATATTTAAATTCATTTTATTCATTCTATTCATTATGAGAAAAATATATTCCCAACACTCTTTTCCCCTCTTCTTTCTTCCATAACATATCCATATAATTCTTCACTTCTATGTCTGATATTGAATTTCCAAAACTGATTGCATTAGACTATTCATCTGTTACATTTTCACCTAATAAAAGTTTTTTATACACCTTTATCAACCTATAGCTCAATCCTTCACATGATATATTCTTAATCTGTTACATAACTTTTTCATTTAATGCCTTACTAATATATTGATTCACTATCTATATGATAAATTGTTTTTGATACCTCTCTATCAGGTACCTAACTATAATGTATGATATTTAATACATTGTCCCGAAAATACTCAAAAATCATTATAGTAAACATTTCTATGTTGATAATATGATGATGCCTCTTATTAGATATATGTGTAGTGCTTCTCTTCATTATACCTACTCACATTTTTGTAACCATCCTTTATGTAAAAACAAAGGGTGGAGACTGAACATAAAATTAAAAATTTTCACCTAAATTTTAAATTTACTAGTAAAATATTTATTTAATTGTATTCCTTCAAAACAGCTCACATATTGGGTTCAACTATCATTATAAATACCATTTTTATTACAAATTTATTTACATATAATGAATCTAAAAATGATAATTTTTTAAGAATTTTTAAATAAAAAAATAATTACGTGATATGATTAATAATCTCTGTAAGGACATTTGAACAATTTTATGTTAAAATTTTATTAAAAACATATTATATATAGAAAAAATGTTTCATTGGAAAACCTATTACCATCAAATTATTTGGGTTAATTTGAAATTCAATTCATCGAATTATGTAAATATAATTTGATAAAAAATATTCCATTTTTTTAATAATCATAATAAATAATTTGTGATATGTGAAACATTTTTATCAGTCATAATGGACAAAAAATAGTAAAAATATAGTTCAATGGTTATGCTTAAAATAGTTTTACCATACTGTAAAACTAAAATTATAAGGGTAAAATTTTCCTAAATTATTTCTCAAACCCCATTTGTTATTAAATTCACAACATACATTAATATCCTTCATATATGATCCATTTTTTATTCATTTTCAATTATTTTTAAATGAAATTTATGTAAAACATTGAAGAATTACAAGTGTTCCACTCACCTCATTTATAAAATGGCATCCATTATCTACTCCACTGCACAATTCATGATCCTTTTTCCTTAGCTAATCCTGACTAAAATTACTATGTAACATTCCTATACAAAATTATAGTCCCGAGTTTGTTCATTAAACCACCCTATGAATGATTTAGTTATAAATCTAATGAGGATTTTTGAATAATAGGTATTGATCGAAATAATGATCTTTCATTTTTTATACTTATACACTATTAAAATTGCATGGAAATTTAATAATGTACTACCACAAGAATATCCCATATAATCAAATGTTATTATGTTAATGGAATATACTATATCCATCTCAATATATATCTAATTGTAAATAAAATCATCAGTCATGTATCGATTATAAAACAACCTCCCAATAAATTGTAATTCATCTACCATCACCCCTCTCCCTATAGGATATAATGATGAATATAATTTATATATATTTTATTAATGAAATAACTACAATTCTTGAATTATTATTTCACATATTCCATCTTAACTACCAATACATTGGAATATTACAAAGTTTATCATGTGTACAAGTGGACTATGTCCTCTATGAAGTTATGTGATTAATTTTTAAATTCAATTTTTTTATGAATGATGAAAAAGTTAGATTTTATTAATATTTATGATTTATACGATGTAGTAATTTTTAAAAAGATGTAGTATTATTTAACATTCTTTCATTCCATCCATCAAAATTGAAGTCAATGTTTAAGCACACCTACAAACTACAATCTCCATGGATGATGTAATTTAGTTTTCTTTCTCTATATTTTCATGATGACTATAAATAAAAATTAATTGAATTTATTATATATTTATATCATGAAATAAATTTATTAGATAATGGAACCACGATCAATGTAAAAGGACAAAAACTACCAAACCAATACATATATTAAAATTGATGTAGTTACCAATAGAATAGTAATTTAAATATAGAATTGATAATTAAAGGGTGGTAAAAGGTTTTATGTGTATCATATATTGTATGATATATACGACTATTGTAATAGATATATTAATAATAATCATATTTTATTGTACTATATTTTTCAATGTGTATAAGGAATTTCAAGACTTATTGTGAGGGTTTATCATCTCAGCTTTTTTCCATTAAGACATAAACAATATTTCAGGATAATCTCTATTGTGTGGTGTATATAATTTTAAATAATGTACATTAAGATTATATTAATGAATATTATTTCTACCATAAAATCACAAATATTTTATCATCATTCATGTGGATTTACGAAATAAATTAAATATATTTAAGTGATTATCATTCCAAATTTTCTAAATTAGGACAAATGTCATGATGTGCATCTAAATTATTTTTAGAATTGTGTAAAGAAAAATTTGGAAATGAAATATCATTAATATATTTATGTAAATTATACTGAATGTTTTATTTGAGGTGGTTTTTTTCATGGGATTATGACTCCAATTTTTCCAATGTGATAGGGGATTTGTGAGACAATCACTTTATTTATTTGGATTATTTTTCATTATGAATATAATGATAAAATTTATTGATCAAATCTTTAGAATATATTTACTCTCCCTTCCCACTTTTATTATAGATATTTATGTTTTCCCCTTATTTCTGTACAATTGAATAACTAAAAAGACCAAAATATTTTTGTTAAGGAATTTCAACATTAATTCTTTCATTAATTGAAAATCAACACACATCCATGTACATGATTTGGAAATATATTTTTAATTTTTTTATACTCTCAAATAACTAATTAATTATTTTTCAAAAAATGTATAATTTTTTTAAAATATTATTTAAAATTAATCTTCCTTTAATTTTATGATTGAGTTAATTTTAAATTTTTACCAAAAATGTTAATTGAGTCATTGCTTTCTTTCTTTTTGAGTGAATATAATTTCCCACCATCATTCCATGTAATATTTTTAATCATAAATTATATATTTAAAATTTTTTATTTAGTGAAAATGTATTTTCCAAATGTTTTGGAAATTATATAATTTAAATTAAAGAGTTTCCAAGTTGAATGTGAATACTCATAAATCAGTATTTCATTAATCTATAAAAAGAGTTTTCATTAATAAAAATATACATTGATCATAATTTTGATTTTCTAGGGATGTGATCCAATGATATTATCATTATTCACTATATGGATTATTTATTATTATTATGATGAGATATTTATGAAACCCATTTATTTTCAAGGCATTTAACTATAACGGATTAATGACATGTTTTTGAAACTAGTTTTTTATAGAGTTCATCATATGAAGGTATGATTCATAATCATATGGAACACATATATATGGTTTTCATTATGTTTTTGGTGGTCCCTTAATTATATAGATTACTAATGAATCAGGGAATTATTTATGCATCAAGAGATAATTATGGTATTAATACATATTTTCTTGATCCAATATGTTAAACAAGTCATTGTGTTTGTTCCTATTTGGGAGGAAAGTGGCGGTTCTTTATAAATTAACATTAGGTAAATATATATGGATGCTTGATCTACTATTATTTGATAATTTAGGATGTTATCCTTGACATATGAAATAGTTTCTATCATTTTGATAATTCGATAATTATATTACATGAATTTATTGTCTATGATTAATTTCTAAATATTTTTCACTCTTATGATACATCTATATTGAAATAATAAAAAAGACATCTTGGTTTGTGTTTATGATATTTTAAATATTGACTATGAACTATGTATGTTATGAGAATTATATATTACCCTTGTTTTCATCTTATTCTTTGGATAGATCATCAAATTTTATACCCCATGCTTACCTTTAATGATCACTAGTGATCACACATTCTTATGTGTCCAATAACAATGTTATGATGAATGGATAATGTATGGTATGTTTAAAGTTTACAATGCTTGAATATCTCGATGGGAGATTTTTATGAACATTCTTGAAATATGATGATTTTGTTTTTCATATCCAAATAAACTAATCAACTATATTACTTAGGTCTGTTATTTTTAAAAGAGTTGAATATTTCACTAAAAAGGTGGAATATTTATTTATGAAATTAATGGGTCACTATAGATCATATCATTTGATGTTGTAGTAAATATATTTTGATTTGGGGTGGGAACCAATAGTGAAAACCTAGGGGATAATTAAATTTATATGATGACATCCTAATTTTTTGGTATATAATAGAGTATGTTTATTCCATGAAAAACTTCAATGTATGGATAAATCATGTGGTTTTGGTTTTTGTATAAATACATCATGGGTTTGTATCCATGAAAATAGTTGGTCGACTATATCATATATATCTATCTTGTTCATGGTGAATATTCTACTAATACACACCTTCTTTAATACTATAAGGAGGTGTTCTTAGGTTAAATCATAATTTAATTAAAAAATTTGATGTATTTGAATAAATGATGACCATGAATGAATTATGATAAACCAATGGTTTCATTTGATGATAATAATGTGTAATTATTTATAAATAATTTATGATTTATGATAATGTTATTTCCCACTATTAATAAATATTCTCTCTTTTTTAGTCATAGGATGGAATAAGAAGACACAATTATAATAATGAATGTTATAAAAAATCATTTCTTATTAAATTTAGAAACCAATTGTTGTTGGAGGTGGAATGAACAAACTTTTTAGTGTGCTAAAAAAACATTCTCAGTACATGAATCATGTTTAGCATCCATTCAATCATAGTAGGGAACAACTTAATATTGAGCCCTTAATTTTGTGATATGAAAATTCATTTAGTATTTTATTTATTCCACTAGTATTTGAGTGATGTATCAGAATTAGTGAGAATATATTTTTTCTCTAGTGCTGACAACATGAAATATATTTCCATATTTTTTATCATCTAGAAGTCGACGTAGATCAATGGTGAAACCTTAATAAGAATTCAAGAAAAATGAATATATATGGACTATTTAATGGGATAAGTTTATGTTTATATTTAATAATAATTACAAAACTAAAATTATATTTTTGAAAATAGAGAAATAATAACATATTCATAATAAAAAGGTTATCGAATCCACGGGTAATTGTGTGGAAATTTTCAGAAGACTATAGAGTTATGAAACGAGTGTAATCATTATAAATAAAAGAAAAATTGAATGATTCTTTGGAGGATTAAATATGACAATCTAAAATGATTTAACATTAAGATAATTTAATTAATATAAAGACATCATTATATTATAAATCAATGTTGAAATGTGAATTTGAAATTACAAACATTTTCATTTTTTTCGTCTGATAATATTGATCGAGTCTCATTAAAAATATAATAAATCACATTACAGAATGATAGTCCTCCCATATACTTGATAGAAATGTGGTAAGAAAATATAAAGGGGTTTATTAAATTGAATACGTATGTGATATAAATTTGAAAAATTGTTTCATAATAGCCAAAAAATAGTGAAAGGTGATGAATGGTCAAGATAATTAAATTAAAATTAATAATATTCCAAATAATTCACCACCCATGCAAAAAATCTTAAAATTAAATTAGTTTGTTAATTATTCCATCAAGTTGATGAATTCAATGGTTGATGATAAGTATTTCTGTTTCATTCCTCTTCAGATCATTGAAAAAGGGAAATCTGATGGGATCACAACTACCAATGCGGGTTATGAGAATGACATGGTAATTGTTATAATCAAAATCCACTATAAGAAAACTAATGTAATAGTTAATTATGGATCTATCCACTATTTTTTATCTATGTAATTTGAATATGGTATTGACATAAAATATCATTTTTTAGATTTTGAGTTAGCCGTGAGAACCCCTAATGGTACGATTATCACATCTCATATCAATAGTTCCTCTATAATTATAGTGTTTTAGAGCATTATTCCATAAAATCAAATGGTTAACCATTTATATTAATTTTTTGTGACTCTAGAAATGGATTATAAATCATTACATTGACAACATATCAATTATTGGGTATGTAAAGTCATATTTTCGATTCCATATAAACCATGATAATTTTTTTGTGCAAGAATGAAGACAATCTTTAAATGTAAATTATTTTTACAATTTGTGTCTTAATTTGTGTACATAATTGCTAGATATATCAGGTGGTTTGTGAGAAACTCAACATTCGAATTAAACCTCTTCTTTAGTATTTTTTGATATCTTTCAAAAATAAATTAATTGTCTTCTGCTAATCCAAGATATTGGTTTGTAAATATAATGCATAAATGGTAATACATATATTTCAATTAATACAAATTTAATAACACCAATTAATTTGAATTAATTGATATAGGAACTTTGGGGGAATCATTATAAGGGATGAATTCATCCAAGAGCATCACACTAGGGAGAAATAGTTCTTTTTAGAAGAAAAGTGGAACAATGATACCCTACCTCGGTTTTCCATTACATAATAAGACCAAATCAAGAACTATTATTATATTATTCATATATATTATTTTTTTGAAGATGTACGGGTATCTGAATACTATTCCAAATATGATATTAAAATGAGGAACAAACTATTGAGGTTCAAATGTGAAGACTTTCCCAAGACAACCTTCCATATATGCTATGGAAAATATGACTTTTATAGCTTTCGTTTTGTCTTACAAATCCCCATGATCTATTCCATGATTAAATTAATAGATTATTTAAGTATTAAAATAATTATTTTTTAGTAGTATTTATAAATGATACACTTATATATTCAATGAGAATCTATCAGAATGAAAATCACATGAGAATTTCACTAAAGACCATGTAGAAATAGATATTGTATGAAATTTTATAAAGTGTAAATTTTGGATTCAGAAAGCTTAGTTCATGGTTTTTATAATATCAAGTAATTCTTATATACTAACAATTTTTTCTAACAATTGAACATATATCACATGGACATAGGAATGTGACGATATTGTAAAAAAATTCACAAGTGTAGTCATAGAAGATGTGCAAACATTAAATTATAGTGGATATGGGATTGTATACCATGGTGATTCATCAAATTGGGGAATACAATGTGGTATAATTTAGAATGATATTTTTTTAGCTTATTCATCATGAAAATTTATGGTTAATAATAAATTAACCCAACTTAAGATTCATAGTTATTTATGTTAATTTATTCATTAAGAAAATGAAGGTATTTTATTTATGGAAAATGATGTGATATATATATATATATATTGTTCTTAAAATATTTATATATATATTCAAATAAATATTAATAAATAATTTCATATAATATTGTTATATAGATTTAATGATTATGACTTCTCAATATATTATCATCTAGATAAATATAAAATGGGGTTCCATGGTTTGTGATGATAATATCATAATACCTTATCTAGGATTAATATCACAAAAGATCCAATATTTCCATATTTCCAATAGTTGTGTAAGAAAATATTGAATTACAGGGAGAAAAATTATATTTCTCAAATTAATGTTCATTCATCTATCCATGTAACAATTAATGAATAGTATAAGGAAGATTTTTATTTGAAAAAAAGGGTTAGAATTGAATATGACGCCAATGCTAATAATGATGGAACAATATGTTTTAGGAACTGTGTATGTGTCCCGTTTGTACTAGATTTGAAGTAGGATATTTTGGATTAATATATAAGTTCATAATTATGCATACATATTGGATCAATGATGATGTATTGACATGTGAAAGTGTGTTTCTTATAAGGACATATGAAAATGGATATTGTAGAATTTGTATTTGAGTACATGGTATGTCAGCAAGTTAAGGATAATACAAAAATTTATAATGATATGTTAAAACAAATACATATATAAATTGGAAAACATCCTTGTGAATTTTTTCATCAAAATATCTATAATATATAGTATTTAAAATTATATTTAGGATTCTTTATACTGCGTATATAAGTTAAAACTTATTTTTCCAATCATTGAATATTTATCTCTAAATCATATTTCCAATATATAAATTAAGGAAATGGTATTTTTTGTAATACCACATTCTAATGTATATAATAGAGACATCTGTTTTACATAAATATTATTTTTATGTCTTCATTGGGATATTGATACAGAGCTAACATTCATCATTTATTATAATCACAAAATAGATGGTATTTTTTAGGGAATAATTCATATTTTGGAGGAAATATTGATATATTTTTCTCTCTATTTTAAAGAGGGTATGGAGAAAACCACTCTTCAAGTCAATTTTTATACAATAATATATTTCACTAACGAATTAATTTTCAACTTTACAATGACTGATATAGATGATTGGGTAGAAATCCAACATTATGGAATGATGTTGGAGAAATAAATATTTTAGGGAATGATGAAGATAATGAAATGTAATATTTGGTTATATATACTAACCATCACATAATGGAATCATAATGTTCATATAAAAGTTATGCTGATAGTTAATAGTGATATCTAGAGTCCCATGTTTGTGGAAATGTGTTTCTTTGATTTTTTCAATTAAATTTAGTTTATAGATAAGAATATAATGTAATGGTTGTACATAGTTATATTGTTCCCTTATAGATTCATGATCCAATCATAATGGATTCTTACAATATTGGGATTCCAATAAATTTCTCTTATGATCACGAGGTGTTCCATGTATCTTTCATGGGGATGTATAAAAATTTACCTTTACATGTAAATAAAATTGAGAAAAAACTGATGGAGAAATATGAACATTATGATGAAAACATGATGTATACTCTAGATTATATATTAAAAGTGATATGAAACATAATAATTCACAAGGTTAATTTTTTGTGTAGAAACCACCATTTTAAAGAAGCTATATGAGAACCTTATGATATGATGAGGCAGATGTATACATTGTTTTTTATATTCGAGTAATGTAATATAAATTGAAAAATTCAATTCTTGATGGTGTAAAATATAACGCCCCTTGATTTTTTGAAATAACATTTTCAAATAAATTTATTATCATCAATATCCTACTGTACACGCAACATTTGTCATGTTTAAATGAATTGTGATTTACTATAAATATTTTATTATTTAATGTAAATTCTCTTTCCAAGATGTTTGATTGGGGGTGATGAATATGCCTAACTAAAATTTTAAAACCCTCTGGGTTAAATATTTATAAAATAAATTCATCTATTTTCAACTAATTATAAATTAATATACATAACATTTTAATGTAAATGATATATATTCTTATATGTATTTTCTAATAGTGAAATGTATTTTCTATATAAATAAATTATATTCCTTACTATTTGTGAAATATAATAATTCAATTTAAATATTAAATATTAAATAATTGTTATATCATTGAGATTATATGTTTTCTCAAGGAGTTAGATAATAGTAATGTTGTGTTATTCTTAAGAAAATATATTTTTCTAAAATGATGTTAAATCATATTTTTTACAATTATTTAATAATTAATTTTTACCATTTAAAGAAAATAATTTTAAAAAACTGAGCATATTTTTTAAAATATGATTTTATAAATTTTTGTATTGAAAATTTTTGTTAATATTCTGAAAAAATTAATTTTTCAATCATTAGTCAAGAACAATGATTTTAATTAAAAATAGTATTTAAATTTGATGAATTTAAAAATATAAAATTTGTATTCATATAGATTTCATACTAATATTAGTTATATTTAATTATTAATTAACCAATTAGGTCATTTTTTAATTTTTTGATATTTTATTTAAAACAACTATTTATACATAAAAAATATTATTCTTTAAAGAGTCTCTTTTCAACACATTTGATGGATTATATTTAAATTAAATTATGAACCTTATGTCAATTTAATTTCAAAAAATTGCTTCTATATTTTTAAATATTTTATATTAGGTAATACCTTTCAATTAATTTTTGGTTTTAATTAATTTTACAAAGTGTAAAATTATTTTACAATGGTTATCGTTTAAAAAGGTTTTCCAATGTGTAAAAATTAAAATTGGTTAAATGGACATAAAAATTGTATAATCTCAATTTTTTGGTTTTATGAAATCCAAAAAAATTATAGGCTCCTAATATGATTAATTTTATGTACATTAATCATTGAAAGTGAATTCACATTATTCTTAAACTTTTTAAAATGAAAATGTTTCCACTCAAACTTAGTTATAAATGGACACCTCATGTCATCTCCCCTACACACTTCAAAATCTACATTCATCTACAATTCTATGAAAAAATACCTCTCATACATCCTTGTACAAAAACTATAGTCTATGGTTTGAAATAAAAACCTTCTTATTATGCCTTTTTTTATGAACCTGAATATGTTGTTTGAATAAAAGGAATAGTCATTAAACATGAATTTTTGTTTTATTTCATGTTATACCTCATCAAAATATACATAAATATTTAAAAATAATAACTCTAGTATCTACCATATACTGATATGAAATTTTGATAATTTAATAACCTATATACGTTTTATGTTTTATCAAATGAAAAACAAAACTATCGAGCATGTATACGATGGACCACAACCTCTTGAACTGATGTAAATTTTCTTCCATCAAAACCTATAGCTGATAATTGTAGATATTGAGTTATTTTTTATATATTATCACAATATAGATTGAATTATATATCTATATTATCACATCTACTTTCAAATATTCCTATATATTAGAAAATGAAAATTTTTCTCTTGCATATGTGTATACCACACCCTTAACAAAGTTATGTAATTTATATTTCATTTATATTTAAAATGGGTGATTATAAAGATGTATATAATTATTATATATGATGTATATGAAATAGTAATGAATCTGGATAGGATAATTATTTTATACCTCTCTCTTAGTTCATTCCATCAAAAATGAACATAGCATTCATGTGTATATATGGCATACCGTATCCATGAATGATGGAATCGATTTTTCAGTCTCTAAATTTTATGGAGGACACTAGATATGTATATTTTAATATATATAATATTTATATATTTATTAAATATAATAATTATTAAACAGTCTAATTTGAATGACCAAATCTATCAAACTATTTTATATATGAAAAACAAATTATTTAACACCATAGTAGTTATTTTTGAAAAATAATTGTTAAGAAATTGAGGATTATAAATCATATGTCAACCATATATGGAATGAAATATATGATTTAATTTATTGTATATATTTATGATAAACATCTATTTTTTATATATGGTAATCAAACATGTGTGACTATATTCATGACTATAGATATGGATTTCTCATTTCATATTTATTTTAATAAAACAAATGCCATATTCTGAATTTCATTATTTTGGGTCATGTATAAACTACCCATTAAGTTATTTTATGATTATTTTAATAAAATTATTGGGAGTAATGATATATAATTTGAAAACTAGATCATGAGTTTATCATTAGGGGATCACTACAATGGTCGTGGTTAATCATCTCAAATTGCCTTCTTTGGGACATATGTTAGGTTTTGCACCTATCATCCTTTGTGATGTGAATAAAACAAAATATTGATTTCTTTAATTATTTGGTTTTATTTCATGATATATTATGTTCTATTATATTTCATTCATTTATAGGGCTTACAATTCAATATATTCTAAATTTGGAGGGGATTTTATTTACAATATCATTAATTATCAGTATTTTTTATTACTTAAAATTATGAAATTTATTCAAATATATATCAAGAATATCATCATAATTATTATTATATGGTTATATATATAGAATAAATGTATGAAATTAATTTTACTCTCTCTATGAAAAAAATTGAAGAATATTTTTAAGAATAATTAGCATTATTTCTCTCTTTGATAAAAAACATGTTATCTTCGAACATCGCATTTTATACAAATTTTTTCATAGCATTATTTAATATAATCCACAAATTTTATAATGTAATTTTCAATTGATTATAATTTTTAACCAATGTATTAAATGGAACCATCCTTTACATTTTATATATTTTTTACCATTTACATTTTATAAATAATGGGAAAATAATCGTTATTATATCATAAATAACAAGAATAGAATTTAATTCCATAAAAAATTCTCAATTTTTTAATATTAATTAATATGTTTCTAAGGTTAGATTTAATGAAAATTTATTTTCACAATCATTTGAAAAAATTTAATTTTAAAAAGGTGAGTTAGAAAATAGAAAGGGTATTTCCCAAATGAAATATTTTAGTGATATTTTCATGTAATTTTAATCTTTGATACCATCCTATATTATTAGTTATTATTTATATGAGATATTATCAAATGATAACATCATTATTATTTCATATGAGGGTTTATTATTAATATGATAGGAATAATATGAAATCCATTTAATTAGAATGGGTTGTGATTGATGGATTGATTATATGATTATGAAACACATTTTATATTGATGGGTTATGATATGATGATATGATTAATGATCATATATTAAACATATATATTGATTCCATTATATGATATGTCAACCTATAAATATATTTAAACCAATTGCATTGGGTAATTATATATATTTTTGAGATAATTATGGGAAACATGATTATGTTGTTGAAAAACTATAAGATATAAGATAATTTGATTAATCAACTATGGGATTAAGGTGGTGAGGCATGATCTGTTACAGTATGGGAAACATATATGGATTCCTCTTCTACTATAATTTTATTTTCCTATATCATATGCTTGAAATATAAATTAATATGTATACATATGATTGTATCAATGTTTAATAATATCAATTTATTTATTTATTTAATTTTAATGATCTCTCACTCTTATATTAAATGACAATAAATTTATAAATCATTATTATATAACTCAGGTTTGGGATCTTTGACACATTTAGTATGATGTTTTTATGTTTTTTTTACAATATCATATCCTTTTTCTTATACTATGATTTCCTATGATCATTTCATTATATCTCCAATGTCTATTCTTATTGAGAACCTAAGCTCAGAATCTATATTTTTCTCTTTTCATATCTTATGAATAACGAGTTTGTTAGTATTTCACAATGAAGACTA
Source organism: Viscum album (assembly GCA_963277665.1). Lineage (NCBI taxonomy): Eukaryota > Viridiplantae > Streptophyta > Magnoliopsida > Santalales > Viscaceae > Viscum > Viscum album. The sequence goes on along the minus strand of OY728140.1, from coordinate 1,369,716,554 downwards.
ATAAGTCGGAAGATTGTTTTGGGATATGATAAAATTAATTCCTAAAATAATAATATTGTGAATCTAGTCCTTAAAGACACTAAACCATTATGATCCACATGAGATTAATTATTAAATGTAATAAATATTCATTTAAATATATGTAATTTTTATGTTTGAAAATCCTAGTTGAATATTGTTATCGTGTATAAAATCACGACCATATTATTATGTTCATTGATTTCATATAGTTATATTGCCAGTAACTATGTGACCAATCATCTGGTATTGTATTATACTATAATTTCATGATTATGGAATATACACGAAAAACGTCACAATTAATAATCTATGCCTAATAAAAAAATGAACCACTAGACTATAAATTTTTTAATAGTAGAGAATATTCCAAAATATTACCCACTATCAGCTCAACCATCCCATCACACTATGGGTGACCACTTTGTCTACTCCAACTACATTGTTCATTCAAAAAATTCATTATTACATAGAGGCCACATCCATATAAAAAGAAAATTTAAATCACATTATATTAAACCCAAGTAAACAAATCCTCTTATTGAATCACTCAAAACATGTCATCCATGAGAACTCGCATTGTTATTTTTATTAATATAAATAGATTCCACATTGGCTTTCCAAATTATTTGATGTGTTAACCAACAAAATACACTTTTCATTATTTCCAGTGGTTACATTATAGTTTAATACTATTATTATGTCCCAAATTTATCAACTCTAAAAAGATAACTAAGTCAGGTAAAACACACACCATGACATAATAATTAAGGATAACTATTTTAGATCAATACTAAAACCAAAACAGTTCGCTTCATGATCCATAAAGAACACCTAACGTAATTATCATACAATACATAAGGTATGTCACTTTATGGAATATCTGACTGAATCTACATTCACATGGGGGTACCATAAATCATACCACGTGACCTAATCCTTGGTTATCAGACACTAAAACCACAAAATCAATGCACTATGGGGTACTTTAGCGACAACTATAAAAAGGAACCCAAAAATTATAGTCATTAACCCATTAAAACTCCTCATACCATATATATCTCACCCACTATATACTTTGGAGGAACTACCCAATAATATCACTCTCCATAGGACTCACCCAACCGCTTTATATAAATATAAATCTCAGAAAATAATGAAAATGCACTAAAATAACTTATAAAAATGCTTATGGGGGAATATGAAATGAACCACGCACATCTAGTTTATTAATGTTAACTCTTCTAATAAATTTTCACATTTCATCCCTGATTCCCTGATAATGATAATTTATAAAACAACATATAAAGTATTTTTGAAACAAAAATAACAGGGAAGCAACCCAGATAGTTAGAGGAAACCTTGGTATTATCTTATCCATTGAAAAAGAAATGTATTTATTCAGATGATGTCTGGATCCATTAAGAGATTACTGATGTCTCCCAAGGAAAATATGAAAATTTTATTTAGAAATGGGGTTTGATTGTTATTACATGGAAGGATAAATAACCCTCTTATAAATTAATAAATAATTTCACTAAATACAAACTGGGTCAGTTGTCATAGCATAAAATAATTTTAGGATCATGATAACTCTATGATCTTACCCCCAATGATTAGTATCATAGGTAGTATAAAAACACCCCTCTCAATGGTAGAGTTTACACCTCACTCTTCAATTCATCGCCTCTTTTCCTTTATATATAATGCATAGTACCCAATCTTAGAGAAGAATCAAAATACTCACCAAAAATGTAACATAGTATGACTCCTTTAGTCATTTTTTCACACACCGCTCATCACAGCATGACACCCAATTTTATATCTCAAACATAAAATCCATATTTTCTATGTATTTTTGGGAAAAAAATATACAATTACTCAGGTGGAACTGCATTATTCCCTCCCATTACACAAACACACCATAAATCCACCTTGTTTTGAAACCGACAATGCATTTAATTTCATACCATATCCATGAAAAGCTATATCCAAAGTTAAAACATTAATCCCTTTTATTCCCAAATAGTTAAATGACTCTCACCTAACATGGTTTGATTATATATATACTAGAAAAATATGACATCATTTTCACTCTAAACATACATTGAGACCATATATCATATATCCAATAAAAACATTACTCAAAAACAAGTTGGTCAATATTAACAACCCATAATATATCATCTAATCATATAAAATCATCTTGGATGATTCATTTATATTCTATATATCTATAGGATCCTAATACATCTTTTTGAACTATATCATAGAGATAATTTCACGAAACTACCTATTAGACTCATCCAACCATATTGGATTCCTTCAAAACTCATTGTTAAATCATCATATACATGAACCATATCTTAAATTAATATTCCAAAAAATAATATATACATTCTCCAAATTAATGAATAAGAAATAATTGGTTCACCCATACAATAACATCCCTCCAATCCACAAGGAAACGACAATGATATTAGCTCCCATATTGAACTCAATGCTTCACCATGAGAAGCAATATAAAAACCATATTTTGTTCCATCCTATTCACCAAAACCTATATCAAGAGCTTTAAATATATTTATTTTTAAAAAATAATTATTGTATCCAATTATTTGAATCAAGGACTAATATTGTCATTGAAATGACTCAATATCAACTCCAAAATCATGTATAATCCTATTGTAATATTTTTGGTGTTACAGCCTATCCAACAATCAAGATACACACTACATGATTTCCCTATCCTAATCCTCTTTAGTTTTTGAAAGCAACAACCATCGTCAACTATCAAAGATGAATCATTTAATCTATTAAATATCATTAAATGAATATGAATCAACCAATAACCAATACCAATATTCATCCAAATCAATGATACCATTGATTTTTATTATCATTCAACTAAATTCCCCATTAATATAAGTCAATTTAATGTTAACTGATATATGAAAAACCTCATCAATTTCACAATAACATTATAATTCATGGAGCTGATAATTTTTTTGGGATTTCAAAATAATATAATCAACCAATGAAAACTAGATTTCAATGATATACATATCTAACATTCCAATTACATGAGGTTTATTTGTTCAAAACTACCATTATTCAATACAAATACTTGTTAATTATCATCTAAAATCAATACACACATTTTTCTCTAGGAATTACAAACATCTATGTAACCACATGAGAATATTCCAATATCTCATTATCCCATATCTAATATTTCTTATATACATTTGATGTTATGACAAATTCCTTCCATGAGAATCACTTATGCCTATGTAATGACCCAATCCTCTTCAATCGAGACATCTCCCTTTAAGTATAATCTAGTCAACTTCACCACATAAAATTAAATCATCCTATTAATCCAAAAAATATGATTACGATATAAACATCATATGCATACAATTTCATTTTAATCATAATGTAATATTATTCTAGAACAAAGATAAAAAATAATATAATACATGTATCATATTTTCTTTGGATTACTTCATGTCTCATTTCATTTTACACAAAAAGAACCATAAAGATAATATGTTTAGTTTATTATCTATAGTGTTATCATAAAATCTACTTGATCTCCTAAAATTGAAAGGAATATTCTATGGAATTCATTATGAAAATGGTTTGATAAAAATCATAGTAATGGAGTATACATGAAAAAAATCATTACATATGAGTCACTGGTATGAAATTATATCATAGTAGAGAATGCCATTGAATAATATACTGGATGAATATCCTAAAGATCATTGTATCACAAGATCATGGAATCATATAAAATTTGAAAAATATAAAACAGTACATAAACATGAGTCATGGATAATTATGTGGATAATATCACATAGTAGACAATTCCCCTTAATTGTTTGTTTTACTCCATAATCCCATATTTTATTCCTCATGGGACTAAAGAATTTCCCAATGTAATTGAGTGCTTCTTAGGAGAAATAATCATAATGTGATCATGGTATATAATTTCTTTATAAATGAACCAATCATAAGTGAAATCATAAGAATTAAAAATGTAAATAAAATGTGTTCCATAATTAGGCTTCATAGCATTAACAAATAATATTTCTTAAGGAAGGATTTTGGGAAATGATCATATGATATGAATTACCCCATAATTGACATGGATAATTATCATTGTATATTTTTGAGAGATGTATTTATTTACTTTTTAATGCTTCAATAAGATATACATATATAGATAAAGTGAGTTACAATGAGATAGTTAATAACTTGAATGATGGGATGGGGGTTTAAGAGATCCCTTACCAGGAGATGATTTTTTCCATGTGTTTTTTCTCCAAGAATAATAAACATAGTTTAATTATGTATTTTCATAAGAAACATTTTCAGTTTTAATCATCATTTTCTTTTAATTTTGACCTTGTTATATTTAATTACATAACCAATTAATTCCTATTAGTATGTTTTAATAATAAATGCACCATCTATCCAAAATCTTTATTGTAAATTAAATATTGTTAATGATATTGTCAATTAGAGATCAATAAAATGGTTACCATGAAATAATTATCATTTTAATAATAAAATTATAATCATTAAACCAACAATAATATATCATAATGAAAAATTATATTTTTTACAAATTTGGATATGGTAGGCTAATACACATACGATTTATGTGATGTGGTAATAAAATAATCCACATCACTTAATATGGAGGTTATCCACCATAAACTTGAATGGTGTTATCACTTATTCATTAAATTATAAGGTTAAGATGTATATTATATATATATTTTAAATAATTGTAAATAATTTATGAATATCATATAACAAATCAAATTAATACTTATTAACATCCATTGAAATCACATTTTAACAATGAATCACATTACTTAACGAGGATATTGTCTACCATACACACGAGCAACAAAATAATATTCAATATATAATGGATAGTAAGAAAGTTAATATTATATAACAATTAAAAAAATAAGATTATTTCATTAATATAATATAGAATCACTATATAAATTATTATGTATATCCTTGGGAAATGGTAATGAAAAAATAATTATGTCGGTTCACCTGGGGATAGTACGATGTACACACTATCAATAGTTTCATTTCCCATTTGATTGAGGATGAGATATTTGTAGGTTATAATCTAAAAATAAATGAATAAAATTATATAAAATATTATTATTTTATTATACCATCATGTTTTATTAATATTTGAAGGAGTTGGATGATAAAATGTTAGAAAATAGTTTTTTAGTGACATTACATCTTATTTGGACAAAATAATTTGGTTTACTTGAAGATCATTCTCAGGTTGGTTTTATGACTAAATGGTGGATTATATTATGGGGAAAGAAATGTGCGAAATTATTTAGATAGTATGTTTCTAATCTAATGGGTTTATATCTGTGAAAAGTAGATAAGTATGTGTTTCTTTTTATAATTGGTGGAGTGTGTATAAATAGATTTTTTTCAATGAAAGAATTCCTCTCATATTTTTCTTTTTAAAAATGATCCAAATGATAATTTTCAAACACTAAAAGATTTTAATTCAACATAAAATCTTAAAATTGAATTATAAATTTTTTGTGTAATTTGTTTTACATCTCATCTTGTATTAACCCTTGGTAAACCTATTTTTACCTTAAATAAAAAAAAATTAATACTTTCACATTTAATAACGGTAAAAAATTAATCTGAATTTATTAGAATATATATATTATTGTATATCAAAATATAGAATCTAATTTTTCAATTTTATCTCAGACAAGTAGAAATTTTTTTAATATGTACTAAACCATTAATCATGATGAATATGTGGTTTTGAAGCAGTGTGTTTTTTTAGAAAAATATGATTTTAAATTTACACTATGACTAGTAATCAGCATTAAATTAGAAAATTATTATTTATTAATATATATTAAATAACATTGATTTATATAATTTGTATAGAATATTTGTTTTAAAAATCATCATATATAATAATTATAAACATTAAAGAGGCTTCATGGAAAATAAATTTTTTTAAAAAATTAAAAAATAAAATCATGTATAATGATTATTTAAATATAATAAATAGGATTTAATATAAATAAATAATAAAAATTTTTATTTTGAAATAATTTTAAATTAATTATTATAATTATTTTTTTAAAATTAAATTTCAATCATATAAATACCGTAATTTTCATCATTCACTGTAAAATTAACAATTTCCAATAAACTCAAAAATTCTAGCACAAGATAATATTAATAATTGAATACGAAAAATAATTTATTTTAAAAAATATATTTTATGGAAGGAAACTAAAAAATTAAATTATATGGAAAATAGAACTAAATTTCCATTGAAAATATATTATATTAGTAAAAATTAATTATTATTTAAAATGGTTGTTATTTATTTCTAATTAGTAGAAATCCATTGAATTTTTTATATAAAAGAATAAAACATATAATAGTCATAATTTAGTATGTCTAATTAATAACCTCAAGCATAACATCATGTATATAAATTCAATGTTTTAAAAATATTCTATTAGTGTATAATGTTTCATTTAAACCTAGTGTTGCTTAAATCGAAAGAAATCAAAGAGGCTGAATTTATTTAAAAAAATTTATCTTTAGTATGTAGTTTTTTTTATTATTTACCCCATAAATAAAATGACCCTTAAAATTTCATATTTCATTCAATGGTTAAAATATATGAGTGTACTTATGATTCCACTCCATTTACATCTCCTAAGATGATTCATTAAAATTGTAATTTTTGCACAGCATTAGGACAAGATTTGTAATTTTGTATAATGTAACATTTTCTATACAATATAATATCCCCATTAGTTACTCATCATGTGAAAGGATTTTTAATAATTATTCCACATTGGAATTAACTTAATTCTAGGATTATAGTATACAATTACTCAATATGGACACATGAAACACATCATACACATGATATAATATTGGTGGGAGTTCTAGTTGGTAGGATAATACTACAATGTGATCTTGGATTTCAAACTGAACGATGTATATAGCAATATGATTTCCCTTCTTCCCAACCTCATGACATAATTATAAGGTGAAATACATAGGAACACCTACTCTTTAACTTTAAAAACTAGGTTTCATTAATAATTTTCTATATAGTGTATATATTTACATTGTTTGGATTTCATAGGATGGTGAATAGTGTGTGTACACATTTTCAACTATTGGTAATGAGATAGTCACATCATCTTCCTCTCTCAAACATCATCATATCAGTTCAGATTTTGATATTACAACCCATATAGATCCTTATATGGTTCGTTTTAATTATTGAATAACAGATGTTGTTATATCTAGACTATTCTATAAGAAAGTGTACATCCCAACATCATTTAAAATCCAAGGAAGAAGACATCATCATATACAATATACATTGAATTATTATTTAAAAAATACCTTCCATATTAGTGTGATAAGTTGTACTGAAAATGAGTTTTATATTCAACACTTGCTGAAGGATTTTCATAAAGTAAAATGTGAGACTTAAATCCTTATCAGATTTAATAGAGTGTGGAACTCCATGAAATAATTCAACATTCATTCTGTATATCATAGAATTTTCATAGAGAGATAAATATTATTTTATATAAATTAAATTTTAAACCTCTATATAGTGATTGAATACCAACCAGATGGTGTTATTTCCATGAGGATTCCTATAGATTCATATGAAAAAACTATGGTTATATTCTCTCATTTCCATACTAATATGGTAAATGGTTTCATCTTACCCATTCATTTCATTCATTAATCATTGAATTGGTGTAATACAAAGCATCATGATACATACCCAACAATCACCCTATTTATATTATCCCACAATAAGTATTTGTTTAGATTTCTACACAATATAGTTCATCGGGAACGAACAAATAAGGATGAGATTTTAGAATTAATAAAAAACCCACTTATTCCCATGTTTTTATGGGACACATATCCATGTTACAAAAGATATTTCCCCATTTTCTATAATGTTGAACTAAAAAATATTCAATATATTTTTTGTAGAACCTAATCCTATTGTTGGTCCTCCTTTATCATCTAAAGAATGTATAGTTTAAAAGTCATTTGAAAAATGTAGAATGAAGATCCTTTTATAACTGTAATATCCATGCAATTAAATTATAGGATTATTGGATCCTTAATTCCCGTTCTTGATAAATTATCCAAATCCATTACAAATTGAAAAAATTATAGATCATTATCCTTCCTAGGAAGGTAACAAATTGTTCATTCATTGTCTTTGATCCACACTAACTGTATTTACTAGTTCATTTTACACTCATTATATATAATTATAAATTTAACTCTCTTATGATCCATATATATTTGAATATTTCCTCATTATATATATTTAAAAATATATCTTTGTTCAAATGATAACTAAATCCAACACAAGGTCATAAATGTGATAGTACTACTAATAATAAATCATCTTCCTTTATGTATAGTCTATAAAAATATTATTATAAATTAGTATATATCCCAAATGCTTATTTAAGCATCAAATTGAACCAAAAAAGGATCCACACATGAGTAAAATATATGGTTTGGTATAGTGATAAGCCTATTTTTCAGTCCTTTAATGCTCTATTCATATTTACTCATTTGAAGAAAATTACTTCCACCCATGTAAGTCGTATATAGAGTCTAAAAATCATGAAATGTTTCTACAAAAATAATACCCAACTAATCCATGAAACTATGGGACACAATTATTAATATTTGTCTAGGTCATTAGATGATTGCATATGTCTTATAAGGGCCACAAATATCCCTTTTATAGTGATAATATTCCCCATGAATGACACTTAATTCATCCATAACTAACATTTAAAATACTACCCATATTTGTTATAATATCTATAATCCCTTAGAATGGTTTTTAAATTCTCCTCATTATCACCATTTCATTTGGATTAAATTAGAAATTCATCTATAAAAACTACCAAAAAATTTCACAACTATGTCTAAATACTATATTCATGAAGTCCATAAGGAATTATCAAGAAATAGTGAGTCTAATAAACATCAAAATGAACTCATAATGTCTATACCAATTTTTATATTTATTCTGGGGAAAATAAATCTTCTGCACCACTGATTGGTGATATCATGAATGATGGACCACAAAAAAGATAAAATGATGTACATAAAGTTTTTTGAATAGAACATTATCCATGGTAGCGAATAGTTTTTCATTTTTGTGATTTTCCATGCTAGTCAATACATTAAAGCATGAACAAACAATATTATTGATGAAGAAGACTGGAAAACCCAATGGTGAAGCACTAAGGCATATAAAACCTTTTTATAGATTCTATTATAACATATTATTCAATTTTCCCAACTCAACAGTTTCTATTCAATTACGAGTCAAAAATATGGATAGAGATCCATCTATATGATTCATTGACAACTCACCCTATCAATGAGTTGAAAATAAGGAGACTCTTTATGTAATTCATCATTACAATCTACCACAATGTGTATGTATAAAATCATGACTATCTCATTTTTTTCATCAATTTAGGCTGGATATTCATTCTCTCAAGGCAGTGATATCCATTATTGAATAAAAGATTCTATATATCATTCATCAAGCTCCTAACAATTTTATAGAATTGGAGGATGACATATGACATGAAGAGTGATAGACATATCATGATATTTGATGTTGTATTTACATAAGTATATCCAATACCAGAATAAAATTACGGAAAAATTCATTAAATTAATTAATATGACAAATTTAAAAATATTAAGTTTAAAATTATTTATTTGGTAGGAGTTTTATACTTGGGATAAAACCATCACTCAATTTTTTCCCATTGATATCTCAACCCCCGTGTTTTTAGGTGAATTTTGAATATGTCAACTAAAGATCAAAGATATATACGTATGTGTACAAATAAAATAAAAATTAACATTTTCAATTCTTGATTAAAAATCTAGTAAATGATTTACCAAAATGATGTTGTTGTCCACCTCAACCTTATTGATAGAATATTCCCTTTGATGTCATCTACGAGGTTAATTTCGATGATTTTCTATGAAAACCCTCACTTTTAATCATTGTTATGAATAATTCATGTGTTCCTTATAGTTATAAAACTATAAAAATGGAAGACTGTCGATATATTGCTTATTTTTGTATTCCACATTAGAGGGATTGTTCATTTACCTTTGAAAAAAATTATCTAACCATCCACAATTTCTACACATGATTAATTTTCATATTCCTATAAGGATGTTTCTTTGAACCTTTTTTCCACACATGTGAAAAGTGGGATGTTATGATTTCTTTCCTCCACAAGATTAATATGTCGATAACCTTGAAGAAAAGTGCATTTTGGTTTTATTATCCATTCCAATTATACTACTGAAAGATAAAAAGCATCATACAATACTTTATGCCCAATAGAAAATATATTCATAAAAATAAAAATATAGAATCAACATTTAATTTTATATAATCAACATTAAAAAACCAAAGAAAATGTCATCCATATATTCAGTGATTATAACATAGCTTGTGGAAATTGTGTCTGCCTATTGATGTTTTCCAAATACACCACGATAGACTCATTTATCATTTAATTTAGAATTTCTAACTCCCACAATATTTTATGATTGTGATATTGATGATAATATTTTATCAATGGTTTTAATCCACTTTTTAGTTATTAGAGGATCATAAGTTACACTAATGTTCTGTTCCATTGTCACATAAAGGATCCAACTACAACATGATCCTTCTAATGTGGATAGGGGAGTTCTACATTATTCTTGTTATTATTCAAAATATAAGCTACATGTTCCATTAAATCCATGATGTTTTTCACTATTTCATCCTTGTGATTAGGCACATCATTTGGTAAATTATCACATTTCAAATCATGTAGTTTGTTGGCATTGATTCAGCAATTCCATGCTATTAACTAGAGGAAAACTTGAGAATTAATTAAATAACAAAAAAAATGATGAAAACATATATAAACATAGGAATAAAATATAAATTATAACTATATACTAACAAATGAGTATCTTTATTTTAACATAATTTATTCCTAGTAATTTTCTTATTAATGTTTCTCATTAAAAAATTTGGTCAAGTCATTCATAATTTTTATTAAAGTGTTTATGTGTATCCCAAAAACATCCTTCCTATGATTCAAACTAGGAATGAAATAAGGCCCACTATAGTATACTAGTTAATGGTAATGTCAAGTTTAACACATATGTTTTAGTGTAATTACCTTGAGTTTTATCTGTACCCGAACCATATCCAATTTTATTATCTAGAATGATATTTAATTTCATGGAAACCACCTTATCTATAGTTCTCTATGATTAATAGATATTTTTCTCTAATTATTATTATCCTTATAATTATATATATGGTTTTCACTAACATTTTATCATTATTCTTCCAATATATAAAAAATCAGTTGACCTAATACAAACTATAGTGAACCATTAATTTATAAAATAATACCATATTAGTATTAATTATAAATATCAATTAACAAAACACAAGGATCGTAAAGGCCTAGTGTCATCATAAGTCTAGGTTCAAATTTCATAGAAAGAATCATAAACCATAAATAATTATTTTATTCTGGATTGGCTGGTTCCAAAAATAAAATTGATCTCCTAAAATTATATGTGATAAATTTGGTAATACATAAAGAATGGGGTGATTTAAAAATAACATTAAGGGGATAAACATGATAAGATCATAACATGGGAGTCAATGTGGTAACATGATATCAAAAAAGATAAGGCTCCTGAGTTATTTAATAGAATGATATCATGAATAACATGATATCATATGACAATTTCTACATTGAATTTTTTTTAAAAATATAAAACATGACATAAACCTGAATCAAGGCTACCTTACTAAACAGTATCACAATGTTGGAATGGTCACGTAATGTATTAGGTTCACCCCATAATCTCATAAATTATGCCTCATGAGAAAATGTATTCCCAAATGCCTTGGTGAACTATGTAGGTGCACTCATAATAACATATTCTTTTTATATGTGTTCCATAGAATGTATATATCATTATTAAGAACATTACTATTTTCCATTGAATAAAAATTAGTTTCATAATCTTGCTTCATATAAAAAATTCATAAAATTTCATAATGAAAAAATTTGAGGTATGATTATAAGAGAAATTTTTAAAAATAAATGTACTATAGGATAAAATATGAATTTAAAGTAGAGATATATATATAATTAATAATCATTCCATAAAATTAGTATATATATAAATTGAGTTATAATTGGAATTATTAATACATGAAGGAAAGGGTTGTTTATAAAGGTCCATTACCAAAATATCGTGTTTTCGGTTTTTTTCTTCATACACATAAATAAAAAAATAAGATAATTATTATATTTTATTAGAAATTTTTTAATAATATAATACATATTATTAAAATTTTCACAATTTTAGATTCAATTACATAACCAATTAATCTCGCCACGGACATTTTGATGGTAAAAGCCTCATCTATCCAAAATCAATTTGGTATGTTTAATAATGGTAATTTGTTAATTAGTTAAACATATATATAATAGTAATAATTAAATAAATTAGAGAGAGAGAGATATATATATATATATATATATATTATAATTTTTAATTGAACCATGAATTGTCGTTATTAAAAATGACCTTTGTTACCATAACTGATATGGTAGGTCATAAATATGCATGAAATTCATTTCCATATTTTCAATGTTATTATCGAGGGAAATAAAGTTTTATTTTAATGTTTATATATTATAATTATATATAAAAATAAAAAAATTATTTAAATACCATTAAAAATTCACATCTTGTCATTTTTTATAAAAATGAATTACTTTGGATGGCGATGTATTAGTCCTCTGTGCACATGAATGTCATTATCATTTATTCCATGAATGATGTTTCAATAATTTATATGGTATATTTTATCTATATATTTTTTATTAAATCATAAATAAAATATATTACCCTAAAATTACTTTTTATTTACTTCCATGTTATGTGTATGTGAAGAACAATCACATTGGTTCGGGTCGCGGTAGTCCGACAATCACGAAAACTAAATTATCGTATTCTCTAAGGAATCATATATAATAAAATATATATGATATTATAAATATTTATGTATAAATATTTAATAAATAATATATATAATTATTCTAAATTTCATTATATCCATACATGTGAAAAGATATTAGAAAACTAATTACGTCAGTTGGTGATTCGGTAGTCTTCCGTACACATGAACAATGGTTCCATTTCTCATTTTATGTATGAGATGTTGTATGTAGTAAATTAAAAAACATTTTATAAAAATATTTATATGTATTATTATTAGGTTATTATATAATTAATTTTAAAAAATATTTAAAGGAATTAAAGAAATATATAATAAAGTCCCGGTTGTTAAAGATGCCTCCTCTTCGAACAACTTTTTTTAGATTACACCAAAATCCTTCTGAAGATTTTTTAATACCCAAGACAGGATTATTGGATTAGGGTATGGGTGTTGGTATTGGATTTCTGTAGGTAATTTCCTTGAAAATGGGTTTTGGATGGGGTTATAAGAGAGGATATGAGTTATACTTGTATACGAGGGTGAGGGGACTCACTTTGAATTTTTGAAAAAAATAAATTCACATAGCATATTCTCTCATTAAATTGAATGAAAATTGAATATTACTAATCCATTAAAGACGTAATGTTTAAATTTTACAATTAAATCTAAATTATACATGTTTTTAGTCATTTTAAATATTTTCTTTTTGTATTTTAACCCATGATAAACATGTTTTTACTATAATCACGATAAATAATATTTAATTGTTTACCTTATTATTAATATAAAAAATTATTTTGAGCTTATTGCATAATATAAATTAATATAATTCTAAATACAGAAGAAATTTTGATTCATTAAAACCACTTATTTTGAATAATTTAATTTAAAATTAAACCCACATTCTTGATGAAAAAATGGGTTTTCAATAAGTGTAATTTTCAAGGAAATAAGTAATTTATATTAACTATATGTCTAGTAATAAGAATTTTATGAAATTAAAATAAAATTAACAGAAATACAATCTTAAATTTTTATGAAATCATTTCTCATTAGGGTTTTAATAATAATTATAGTGGAGACATATAATTCCCATTAAAATAGATTTTCGAAAATCCATTTTTTAACCCAAAAAAATATATACAAAAATATTGTATAATGATGGTTCAAATGTAATTATTTTCATTTCATATATATTATTCATAATTATATTAATTCGAATCAAATATAATATAATAATTGGACAAATTCTATTTAATGTAAATGATGATTATATAATAATCTTTATTTTTCACTATTCATTGAAAAGTTAATAGTTTTCCAAATATACTTATATTTAAATTTCATTTTATGTATATGTGTTTACATTAAAAATATATTTCATTTTTTGTAATAAAATTAGAGAATTATTAATAATACTTTTCATATTTTCTATTCAAATCACATCTTATCCTCATTTTTGAAAAAAATAGGTTTTGAGAAAACATTTATTTTTTCCTTCTAGTGGTTCTTATTTTATTACAACTCATTAGATAAAAATTGAATTTATTTTAATAATTTTTATACAATATTTTTTAGTTTTTCTTAGTCATATTCACATCCTTTAACTTATCATCTATGTAATAAATTTCATATTTACGAATATTTTAATTGGGCGGCATGTTTCGTTTAAAATAATTGTTTTTTGTAATAAATGCTTTTGGAAAAATTGAATTTATTTTATAATAGATATATAATTTTCATGTATTTGTCACAGAAATATATAAACTACATTAGATAAATAAATCCATTGTGAACCCATCATAAATGACTTAAAAGATATAGAAAAACCCATTTTGATTGTAGTTTCACAAGCGACTTCCCCTAAAAGATGTTCTCTAACAGCCCATGATGTCCCAAGATTAACTATATAATGAATAAATAATGCTTATTATATGATAATAACATAATTTAAAATCCTTTGAGACTCATACACCTCTATTGGGTTATTGAACCCCTACAATAACATGCCATAGATTCCCAAAATATGTTGCTAGAAGAATTTCATGTCACCCTACTCCTCAAAATAATGGTGTCTCACGTGGTAAATTCATATATAAACCCTAAATCATTACTCATACCTGTTTTAAAAAGAATTAGACAAATTAAAGACTATGTTCAGTCATCCTCATAATGATAACACATGTCTATGAAGTACCAGCAGTTCCCTTATTTCTAATAGATCTAAGAAATGTTTTAACAAAAAAAATGCTCAATCCCATTTCTAGTCTATCAACAAATCAGAAACATACTTTTATATTTCCCAAATAGTAAGTAACAAACTATTAAACACTAATAAAATGAATCATACCATGCACATAACCCTTTGTATTGAGGAAAGAATCCACCCATATACTTCTCATGGCATATGAAGCTCTATTATCCCACTTATTAACTTAACCCAGTCGAACCATTATTAAAAATTACAATATTACCTTCAGTTCTACTAAAACAAAACTAAAACTAAAATTCATATATAAATAATAATTAAACATTCCACACCAAAAAATTTCTCTCCACTTATTCTTTAACCAAAACATCCAACATCTTGACTAAGCTATATAGGTTTCTTATATATATTTCTAGCATATATAAATCACCTTCATTGTAACACTCAATGATTTTATGAATTTTTTTCAAATAAATTTATTTTTTTAATATATTATGTTACATGCGATATATATGTTATATTTAGTTACCTGCAACATCAATTTTATATTGTATTATACTGAACACTGTGCTAAAACGAAATGGAGTATATTATGGAAATATTATTATCTAATATGATAGTTATAATCTAGAAACTAAAATCGTTGTTTTGAATAATAATAAATAAATTATCAAAATATATATTTTACACTGATATATAAAATTTATTTAATAGTTTGTAGTTATTCATAAATGAATATAGGAAGTATATTAAAATAAAAGGAAATCATTTTTTAGTAAAAAAATTTATTTCATAGAAATGTGTTTTATATTAAAAAAATAAGTAATTAACTTTTTATTAAAAATTATCAAAATATTTATATATTTTTTATTTAATAATATTTATTTCATTCATCTTATGTGTTTTATAATAATTAGATATGATAAAATTGAAAATTATACGTAATGAAATATGTTTCTAGAAAAATCGTTTTTCACATTTTCTGTACTTATATTATAAATACATTTTTTTAATTATATAAAAATTACTTGGAAAAATTAATATAATTTTTTAGATCATATTTTCAAACTTATATCAGAGTATTTTTCTAATAATTTGATGAAATGATAAATTTTTTGGGGAATTATGATAAATACTGCTTAAAAATAGCCTTTTAATTCAATGAATTTACATGATAAATTTTATTTTATGATTTTATCAAAATTATCATTAGTTAATTTATATATATCAATCGAATTTATATAATTTTAAAAAAATTAAAACATAATATTAATATAAAACCATTTTTTTAAAATTTTAATCATTTCTCCATTTGAAGCCTGCTTCTTATCATATGTGGGTTTAATTTTGAAATTAATTTTTACAATTATGGTAATAAATTTTAAAAAAAGGATAAAATATTTTTCTTTTGAATAATTAATATTACAAATCCAAAACCCCATCCATCCAATTATTCCCATCCTAAGTGGATACCGAAGAAATGGATATAACGACCCCCCCTAATTCCTACTTCCAGTAGGACCCGGGGTGGTGACATACCCCACAGGTATACAAGTCTCACAAAATGGGAGGTATTTCCATTTTTAAATCACAAGATCTATAGATAATATGTTTCAACATCAAATAAATCCCTGAAACATATCAAATAACACAAAAATACATCACACATGAATGTTTAAAATTAAAAAAAATAAAAAATACAATAAAACTAGAATGTAAGTACCAAAAGTAAGACTAAGAAATGACACAGTGGTTGTCCCAAAGTCTAAGCTAGTATAGTCCAATATCGTCCATGTTGTCCTCATGGAAGCCTAATTGTTATTTTATATATGTAGGGTGAGCATACAAGTATAATCAATAGGAAACTTTATGTCACTTGTGCACAAGTGAGACAATCATACTAATGCTCCCATGAGAAAATTGTATAGACAACAACACCTCATAAGGTATGTTAACCATAACCTACCACACCAATGTATTCTCACGATGTAACAAAAGTCACGTAATGTAATATTGTAAGCATATCAAGGATAGCATACCTCGTACCACTTCCCACTGGTTTAGCCGCTCATGCCTAACATAAAATGTCATCTCGTTCCGAACCCTTCTGAAATCACCACACCACAACCCATGCACAAACACAAGGCCCCCAAAAAACACATATCGTCCTATGACCTTTGCCCCAAGAGACATTTTAACTTGCCAACGAACACCTAGGCCACAATCCATAGCTCATTCAACCTATAAACACCTTGTCTACAAAGAACACCTCATCCTTCCCACAAATAGCTAGGCCATAAACCACACCGTATATCGAATACACCTACTAAAGAACAAAACATCTCCCAGTAAAGACACCTAGGAAGCACCACATATATCTTACTGAATAGAACGAGGAAGCACAACTCTCCCACACAAACCAAGGCCTCAGAATACACAACCTTGTTGAAGAATCTTGGACTATCACCGTATAGAATGAGTATGAAAGAGAGGGAGGCTAACCATCCATCCTCCCGCCATGTTGTTTGGGAAATACACCCACCCCCTAATGATGGGGTGTTTGGAACATTGTGCTCAACAAGGTTTGGGTGTGTATAGAAATTACTAGAAAATACAATCATATATATATATTCAAGCACTTAGTCCCAACCTATGATTTTACAAAATATCCCGAATACACTCACACGATCCCCCAACGTTGTTGCAAACCCTATATTCACTACTCCATACAAAAGTAAACCCAAGACGCTACTGTTTTTCAAGCATTTAATTTATTCTTTAACTACCTTCAGATTCTTTACCATTTCACCCTGTTCTATTATTATTCATTCATTTTTCTTCCATTCTAACCAGGAAACCCACATGTCACAATATTAACTAAATGTTAAAACCTACAATGCATAACCATAGTTCACCCATCATCGTTTCCCTGCTACACCACTGCACCATAAAAATCATCACAATCCCATGGCCTATAACATCTCATCCATTTAAAAATTAATCGATCTCTCAAAAAGGGTTTTCCTTACATAGTTTAGTTGATGTATCATCTAAATGTTCATCTATAACATTGACTAATATAACCCACAACACAAAACTAGTCCATAAGTAATCTTATGATTTAGAAAAGCATCCCTTATTAAATATCACTTCTTTAATTTTGGGTGTTGTCACAAAAGTCATCAGATTTTGGGGAATCCATTTTATTACTGAATATACAAGGTTAACTAATTCCATAACTATTGAACAATAGAAAAAAATAACAAGCATTCTAGATTCATTACCTAGTGCACAAACACGGACAAAAGATGCCCATGATTTAATGAGGGTATCTATCCCATATAGATTATAATGTAATCAATTAACAATGACATAGTAAAACATACATCATATTCCCAACCCCTTGTTTCTTAATTTGAAACTGATTTGATTATCATTAGTAATATAGGATAAACTATTTTCACAAAAGAAACATCCATTTACACATCTCACATAATTCACATTAATGAAAGTTGAAGGAAATCCTACTAAAAATAATATATGATCAACACTTTCTTCTTGAGCCATAATTGGGGAATTTATGAAGTAAGATAATCATCCAGGGAAAAACATGATCAAATGCTACAACAAAAACGCATGAATCTTCAGGGAATAAATGTTTAGGGCGTCTCATACAATGGAAAAAAAATAAGGATGATCAATGGAAAAATTTATCGTCGCCTTTGGAAAATCAAAATGTGGAAGTGATTTAGACATGTTTCTGATTTTCCATTAAAGGTGGATCTGGTCAAGAAAACATTTTTTGGATACGTAAAATCCCCTAGACACATATTCAAATTAATATATTATTTATGGGATCTGAATCCACCTATAGTCCTTTCAAATGATACTTTAAATGAATTTTACGTCAACAAAAATATCAAAAGGACGAAACTAGAGGAAGCTAGAAACATTATACATGGGTCGATGCTGGATGAATAAACACTTGAAAAGAATCACTTTTGAGTCTCCATTCATGAGATACCATTTTAGGATACATCATCCACTGATTTAACTTTTTGGTGAGTTGCCGTTTGGTGAGTCACTATTTGGCAGGTCACCATTATGCAATACACCATTTGGTGAGTCACCCTTCAGTGATTCATCATTTGGTGGATTCCCATTCAGCGAGTTTCCATGAGATGAGACCCTATTTGCTGAGTAACTGTTCAGTGAGTCACTATTCAGTAGTCACCATTCGAAAATTTTGTATTTGCGAGCTACAATTAGGTGAGACAACCTTCACCAAGTCATTATTTAATGAGTCACTATTTAGCGAGTAACTATTTGGTGTGTCACCATTTGTGATCCTCCATTAGGTGAGCCCCCATTTATTGAGTCATGAATGCATAACCAAAAAAAATTGTTCTTTTTGAAATGTTTTTTAGTAAGTCTCCTTTATATCCAAGAACACATCAAACATCAATTTTTATAATGTAATAGACCAGAGAGGTATGATCCATTATATTGGATAATTTTCGAACTATTATCACCCTCTAGAATTTAAAACCTAACATAAAATAGAAAAGTATTTCTAACAACCCCCTAGTGAAATACCTATCAATACTCTAATTACACATCAATCACGACAACAACTCAAATAGAAAACCCCAATAAACAAAACTACTAATGCCAATGAATTGTACTGCCTGAACACACGAATCAGGGAATTCCCTCCTCCATGTTAAGATATTATCCACCATTGGAGGCATTGACTCTATCTCATGAGCCTAATCTCATCATAGTTAATTCATCTTGATTAGGAATCCATTTTCCTCTCTTCACATGTCTATACATTGTAATACATTGTTCCACACACATCTCAACCAAAGGAAAATAAGTTATTTCATAATCCAAGGTTCAATTATTTCATCTAAATGAAAAACAGAACAAGGAAAAACTCAAAAAAAACTCTTGATACTGGGAACACATCTGTGTTTCTTATAACCATGTACTCTCATCACTTCCACCATGCCTCTACATCTCACAGACCAAAGGAATAGACTATCCATGTGGCCCCATCCCCCAATAATCATTGATCTCTATTGGATGCTCCACATATGTTGTGTTATCCCAAATATCCATTTTACCCCAGTCAGTGACATGGGATTCATCATGAAGGTGTTGACAAAGTTGGGAGACGTCATGTATCCTCTCCAAAAATGGTTAAAACGGTACCTGTTATGACACTCCACCAAGTCTCCTGAACACTATAAAGAGTCCAATAAAGCTATGAGAAATCATTCTCCCTACAACAAACCTCTTATATCGATGTTGAGTGGAATCCTTTAAGAACATGTGGCCCCAACATTAAAATGTAAGGGATTTCTCCAGTTATTTGAATAAAAATTAGGCTTATAATGTATAGAATTCATCCTATCACGAATAAGTTGAACCTTCTCTATCATGCTCTTCACTACTTCGTGGCCATGAAAATCTCTCTCTCCAAACTATGTCCAGCACAAAGGTAAAAGACATGGTCTTTTGTATAAATAGTCAAACAGAGTCATGCCCTTAGAAGGGTGATAGTTATTATTGTTAGAAAAATCTACCATGGGAATGTTATGCAACAAAATTTTTGCAAACTGCAATAATCATGCTCGTAACATGTCCTCAAGTGTATGGATAGTTTGTTCCATCTTCTCAAATATATGAGGGTGGAAGGCAATGCTGAGGAAAAAATGGGGGCTAATATAATGATGAAACACCCAGAAAACTCGCAAGGTAAAATTTATATCTTGATACATCATAATGAATCTCATAACTCCATGAAACTATCATACCTCATCCACATACCACTTTTCCTAGTAGACTACTACACCCAAATACTTGATTGCAAATAATTGAGCTAATTTTGTCATCTAATCAACTACTACAAAAATAGCATCGAAACATCCTAGTGATTTGGGTAACCATTTAAAGAATTCTATCGAGATGACCTCCCACATCCACTCGGGGACATCTAAGTGTTGAAACAATACATTTAGAACATGGAACATGGCCTTTAGTTGCGAGGACAAAATTATCTTTGAACAAAATCTTCTACTGCCCACTTCATCTCGGACAACCAAAACCATATCCTCAAGCCACAATACATCTTATAAATTATGGGGTGTACAACTAATGATGATTTATGAATCATATGTAGAACATCCTTGTGCATCACTACAAAAAAACCTTCATTTAAGTAGAATCTGATTCTAACTATCATATAACAATCCCTCTGGAGCATCACAATTGTCGACACAATCTCACAAAACCTCTTCCTTCTTATCTCTCCACTAAAACACTACCACCTGCTGCATCATAGAATACTTCACTACCATCATAAAAAATATCCTTTATCACCATCCATTCTAACATATAAGTGAAAGGAATCCAACACATCCATCGCTTTCAAAGCATCCACATATTCCAAAACAACTTCTATCTATGAATTTTTTTCAAAGAATCATCAAAAACATTTCCCTTTCCTGAGGTGTAAGAGATCTCGATATCATAGTCCTCAAGTAAATCCATCCACCATTGCAACCAAAATATCTGATATCACTGGGAAAATATATACCTCCAACATTTTTTATTATTGAAGACCACAATGCTCTACCCAATGTGGTCATGTGACCACAATATCATTGAAAAAATGACTAATACTATCTATATATCATGGGTGGTGTATTTACACTAATGGGGAATTAATTTAGTGGACCCGTAAGAGACTACTTTTTGTTTCTTCAACAAGAAGCTTACCAAGCCAAGATGGGAAGCACCACAAAACACATAAAAAGTCATTCATTCCCCAGGAAACTATAGCACTAACCAACATACCTTCCAAATAGAGGAGTAATTATTGGTAATTCATAGTCCACACAAAATCTTGTTCCATCATATTTATATATGTCAAAAGAACTTCAAATAATGATAAATTGGGTACAATCCTCTAATAATAGAACATGATGTAATGAAAACTGTCACCTTTCACCACATTCTTGAGTGCTACTCAAGAAACAATTTCTTCAAACTTCGACGAATCCACTTCCACGCACACCTATAAGACCATATTTCCCAAGAAATTCTCCTCTCATGTCTAGAACTATCACTTGGACAAATTTCCATAGAGGTGGTGGCATCAATGTACCTAGATAATGGATATGAGATGCTCGACATTTTCATCATCTGAATTAGATAAATTGCAGATATCATCGATGAATACGATGAAAAACCCATCTAGAAACTCAAGTAATATGAATTTCATTTGTACCATGAATATTGATGGTGTGTTTATAACACCAAATTACATGAACACAAACTATAATTTCACATGCCTTATATAGAAAGAAGTCTTCGTAACATCACCATTTTCACCATTAACTGGTGATATCTAGATCATAGATCGATTATGGAAAACCATATCACACCTATCAGTTGTTCGAAATGATAATATATCCTTGGAAAGGTAAGGTTTATTGATTGTTACCCAATATAACCTTTAGTAGTCTACGCACAACCTCGTATTATCGTCTTCCCTCTTTCAGAACAACACTAGATCACCCCATGATGACATGATGGGTTATATAAAACCCTTATGCATTAGATCTCATATCTATATTCACAAATCCCATAACATAAAAGGTTCCATCAAATATAGATCCATTGAAATTGAAGACGAACCAGGTTGTAGGTCTATCCCAAACTAAACAACACCTTGAGGGGGTAGAATCATTACCTCATTGGGGAAAACACCTAGGAGATACTTATCTACTATAGGAACCTCTGTATCCCAATGTATTCTTGTTTAACTAATATATCATTCAACTTGGAAATCGGAGGCCACATGAAATGACTGCCCTTCTAATAGCTCCACTCACCAACAAAAACTATACACATGTCATCCACATCTAAATACCCAACCCTCCTCTATAAGAAGTCGAAAACAGTGTGCATGAAATCAAACCAATTGATGCTGAGGATAATGAAATATAGATGCCTATATAGAAATAAAATTTCCACATGGGACTATTAAAATCTCATCACCGGTCAGTATCTCTGGCACAAATCGAACAAGCTGGTCTGACCTACTACTGGTGTACTCATCACCAGGGGCATGGAAGGCCTCAATATGTTTAAACCCAAAGCATGGGTTAGAGTTTCTACAAAAAATGAGTGTGAATCTAATGAATAATTGAAATCACAAGAAATGGAACTTAATAAATATATCATACCTATTAGGACTATTCATCCTTTCCAAACTACTGCCTCTTCTATGTGAAACTAGCCACACCCAGCTACTCTTTCCCTTTTAAAATAATTTCTTCCACAACCATGCCTAGGTTGAGGTCCTTATGTGACAACATGGGGTCAACCCTACCTGTTTCAACTCCCCTTGATGGAGCATGATCATGTTTCCCATAATGTAGAAATGTCATAACTATAAAATACTACTGAGGTTGGAGCTGCAGCTTCTCACCTCCACTGTACTGATATCAAATGGAAACTAGAAAATGATTTTGAGGATATTCACAGTCTCCATAGAAGAAATAACTTAGATCAATGCCCACAAAAAACAATAAGGACATGTAGATCGAAAATGAAGTTGTTGGGTCAAATCCCTATCGGTCGACACCTTGAGGCTTATAGCGCCCAAGACCTTCCATTGGTAGCACTTACACTTGGTGAAACCTATTGGATCCCCTCCCACAATAAACAATCTTACAAGTGCATCCTCTCTATCACCATCACCTTTTTTTGGGACTCTTGATACATTGAAAGAGTAAAGGGAGTAATCCCATACTTGATCGAGGGACGAAGAACCTAGTATAGATGTCTCACAAGAGACTCCTCATCTAGAATATGATTTTTGGGGAGAGGAGTGATATCCTTAAACTTGGTCCCCATATTTTGTAGTGACAAAATCCCATACAGAAGGTAGTGTATCTTTGTCCACTTCTCAGACTTCATGTTTAATGAAGTAAATTATTCTGGAAACTCTTTCTTGAAATCAACCAATAGAACATCAGACTCCTTCATCTCCCTAAGTTATAAAATCCACCATTGAAGCACAGCTCCCTGAGTCTGACTCACTGCCAAGGGATCAGAGTAATCATCTGATGCTTGCATCAAAATGAATTAGATCTCATGTTCCTCGATCCATCTCACTATCTTTATATCTAAAAAATTTCCCTCTTACTTTCCCAAGGTCTGTCACTGGAAATCACCTAACATTATCTACCACTGGTAATCCTCCTCCACTAGATCAACCCTCCACCGACCAACCAGACTACCCTGGTAGGCCTCAATTTCCTAGGACACATGATGACAATGAACATGTACCATACCTCAAAGGTAAAAATGTAATTCCCATGCCTGAGTAGTATGGTGGTTAAATTAAGATTAACTTTAACTCATTTTACACATTTCATTATACATTTATAATTTCCTAAAACAACCCAATTAAAATAAGAACAATCTCAATATGATTCATGTACCATTTCTAGGTTCCCTACCCTATGAATGGTGTACCCCCAATATGTCGTTCAGTAGGCTTAGAGTCCTTGCATTGGATCAAAGTGGGCCTAAAATCATGTGTAATAGTCAGTCTTCCCTGACCTATGTCACGCAACAAGATCCCATGAAACTATTTACCTACCAACCAATGTACTCCTCAGTATTTCTAACTCAAAACCCCATCCAATCACACAACCATCTGATCTGATACCATTATATCATGAAATGTTCCTCCAAATATCCTCCTCTTAGGCTTCCAATAAAGAATGGGAGATAATGAACACCCCCCTGAGTCGCACCACGAGTAGGCCCCACGGTGGAGACCAAATACAAGGGTATAAAACTGTCACAATATAAGTTTAATTTACCTTTTTAATATATCAATATCAAGAGATAATATGTATCAGCCTCAAAAATATCGAAGACAAATATAAAAGAAATCCAAAATCCATCCCTCAAGCATGTTTAAAATAAAATAACCAAATGTAAAATAAAGTTCCAATGTAAGACTAATCAGTGACACTACAACATTCCCAATGACTAAGTTAGTGAGTTCTAGAAATGTCCACATAGTCTTCCAACAGACCCGAATGCAGTTTGGTATACATTGGGTGAGCATACAAGTTTACTCAGTAATAAAACCAGAGTCTCTCGTGAAAAAAGTGAGAGGTTCATACTAATGCTCCTGTGGGAAAATAAAAGAACCAATTGCACCTAACAATGTATACTAACCGTCCCCATATCAACCAGTCATGCACACCAAGTAAAATACGTCATGTAAAGTAATATTGTAAACACGTTGATGATAGGGTACCCCTCACCACATTCAACTAGTTCAACCTCTATTTCCTAGTGGAAGACATACTTATGCTCCCACCCCTTAAAAAAGAACAACATAACAACCATCCTATACACCCCTCGCCCCACAAATGACATATCATCCATTCACTGGGGATTTGATACACATCACATCCTTTCTAGTGACACACGCGCCACAAAGAAACTTCATATTTCATTAATACACATAGGCCACACAACACACCCCATCCATCCTGTAGACACATGGGCCAAAAACCACACGACATTTGGATGACACCAAGGAAAAGAGCACACATATCATCCAACAGACACCATGGAAGCACACCATATCTCATCCCAAAGAATCCACTCAAGAAAAACATGTCTTCACACACCAGGGACTCACAAACAACAACCTAGCCAAATAATATTCACCAATCACCACCTGGAAGGAGCAGGGAAGAGTGGGTGTCCATCCATCCATCATCACACTTCGATTTTGGGAATTACACTCTACCCCAATATTATGGGGCTATTTGTCACATTGTTCTCAAGAATGGTGTGGTGTGTATAGATATCAAAAGGAAATACATGTATATGTATGTGACTTCAATCAATCAATCCC
Source organism: Viscum album (assembly GCA_963277665.1). Taxonomy (NCBI): domain Eukaryota; kingdom Viridiplantae; phylum Streptophyta; class Magnoliopsida; order Santalales; family Viscaceae; genus Viscum; species Viscum album. The sequence continues at coordinate 1,369,690,190 of OY728140.1, read as the reverse complement.
AATATATGGGTTTACAACAAATCACTAGCCCTATCACAATATCCCATTAATATATTACCAAAACTAAATAAAAAACTCTAAATTTTTTTAACACAAACAGCAATTCATTTTCATGCCTTAAGGTTATAACTTAACACGCTTCTAAATTTGTTAAAATTTCATTCGATTCCATTAGTAATCATTCATTTACCATGCATGGCTACTAGAAAAATTTCATGGAACTACATAAACCAAATAGTACATCCCACGCTACATAACCATGTTGCACCCACCATTATAGCCATATTGTACCACTATACCATAACAACCATCATAACCCCACGGTAAGTAACATCTCATCAGGTTCAGAATTAATTAATTTCCCAACATAATATTTCATTACATATCCAGTTTGATGTATCATCAATAAGTTTATCCATAAAACTACCCAATCCAACCCATATCAAATTACTAGAACAAAACAAATATTCAAATTTAGAAAAGAACCCCTTATTAGATTTCACTTATTTAATATACACTGTTATCATAGATGTCATTGGATCCTGGGGAATCTGTTTTATTTTCCAAATATATATGGTTAGCAGATTTCGAAACAATTCTTCAACAGAAAACAAAAAAAAATTATAGAATCATTACCACGTGTTCAAATAAATACCACCAACAAAAATTATTTTAAGTGGGTAGCAAGCTTATATTTATAATAAAATCATCAAAATGAATAATAACATAATAAAACAAACATCACTTTCTCAATCTCTTATTTATATATTTAAAACTGATTTAATTATCTTTAGTAATATTGGATCAAATATTTGTACAAAATAAACATCAATATACCCATACCAAATGATGATTACTCATAAGGATGATGTAAAAGTTACATTGAAGAAGAGACGACCATTACTTTCTTATTGTTCCAAAATAGGGGCGTGCATGAAGTAGGAAATAAATACAGGGAAAACATTATCAAAATCTATAGATAAAATGAAGGACTCATTGGGGAATAATGGTTATAGAAGTCTCATACCATGTTAATACATAAAGAATAATAATGGTAGAATATGTCTCATCCTTTGGAAAATTTAAATGTTGCTACCATTCAGATACGTTTTGGATTTTCAATTAAAGGAAGATCTGGTTAAGACATCACATTTTGACTAAGTAAAACCCCTAGACCCTTAGGAAAATTATGAAAGGATATTTGGGATTTTAAACAGCCTATAATACTTCAAAATAATACATTAGGATCATTTTATGTAAAATAAAACATAAATTGGGTGAAACTAGAAGCAGGTACAAACAATATACCTGAGTCACTCTGGGAAGATTCACTGCTCAATGAGGAACCAAACATGAGTAACCACTATTTAGGCACAACTAATGAGTCACCATTCGTCAAAATTTATTAGGGAATGCACAACTAAGTGAGTTACTATTTGGTGAGTCACCATTTGGTGAGACACCATTCAGCGAGTCACTGTTCAGTGAGTCACCGTTCAGCGGGTAATTGTTCATGAGTGACCATTTGGAAAGACACCATTCAACAAGTAACTATTATGTGATTTTATGTTTAGAGATTTATCATTATATGAGTCATTGTTCATAAACTACCATTATGCAAGGAACTATTCGACGAGTAACGGTTGGAGTACATGAAAAATTGGGACTTTTTGTAAAGTGTCAGAGTATGTCTCCATAACCTCATAGAACCCATAAAACACTAATTTTTCACAAATAATACACCATAGACGTCCGTTCCATTTGAAAAATAATAATTAAATATTATATTTTTTTAATAATTAGTAGTTATAATAGTTAAAATTAACTAACCTGGGTATGATTAAAATGAATTTACCTATTGGTTAAACTAACAATATAATGGTTATAATGACCTATATAATGGTATTAATTACATTTTATAAACATAATTTTACCATATAATTTTTAATTCTCGAAGAGTGATAATTTTGGATCCTTTTGGAATGATATTAATTTCAGAGCACTTTTTTCTATTGAAAATTATAAGTGTGCAGTTCACCTATCATATAAAAAGAAACCAACTCTCCTCTCAATTTCACACATTCAATGCCCTTGGATTAGACCATAACATCCCATATATTTTGATTTCATTCTTAACCTCATACTAAATATCTTATTTTGTTAATAATTCTATCCTATGAAGCCTTTTCGTGCTTGCCAAAGGTGGTTGTTTAATAATGAGATATTGTGCTTAACATAGCCTCTTTATCTTATTTCTCTTATAAATCCCTAAAATATTAATAAGTGAAGATGATATTATATGACTATAATATAAAATATATATTTATATATATTATAAGGTTAATATAATAGACTTAATTCATCTCCCCTTCCACCAAATGGGATGAAAAATCATTATTCTAGTTTACGTTGAACTGCTACCTCATGAGGTAAAGCTATTTCACTCACCACCACATGCCATGGAGAGTAATAATTATTTATTTAAAATATATACATTTTATTTAAAATAATATTATTAATATAAAATTATAATAAACCACCTATATTCATATCACCCAAACCGTTGGATGATTAAAAAATCGCTCTTGTGTACGGAGGGCTTCCGCCTCACATACCGATGTGATGTGTTTTTCATTTCGATTTTAATTGGATAGAAATATTAATATATTTAATGAATATATAAGATATTATTGATATATTATACTTATTTAATTGTTATATCACATTTACCTTTTCTACTTTTCATTCCATGGGAGATATGAAAACATTTTTCCAGTGTGTGGCGGACTACCTCCTCGTAAAGAAATGAAAATTATTCTTCACTTATTATTTTCATCGATTGTAATTATAAAAAAATTAATTAATATATGTGATATATATTAGATAATAATATAATTGAAATTTACTACATTATTTACCATAATTTCATAACATCGATAATGATAAATTGAACAATGTCCACCTAAACAAACATCCTAGCAACTCCATGAATGGTTTTTTGGTTTTTTATCTCTATTATTTATGGATTACTATAAATAAATATATAATTAATAATTATTATATTGATATATATTTAAAAATTATTTACATTATTTAATATTGTTCAATGTAATAGGATATAATATAAAAATTAAAAACATAAATGAAAAATAATGCAGTTATTTCCTAAAAATTCATTTAAACAATGAATTATTAATAAATGGTAATATATGGTCATTATTAAATAATAAAATGTAAGATATACGATTTTATAGTTATGTATTTTATTTTTATAACTTTATAATTACTATAAATGAAAAATAATGAATTTATTTCCTAAAACCCCATTTAAATAAGGAATTATTAATAATTAGAAATTTAAGGTCATTATTAAATAATATAATGTATGATAAATTATTGTATAGTTTTGTTTAATATTTTTATAACTTTATACTTTTATAATATTTTTATTTATTTAAAACAAAATTTTCCTTAATTTTCCTCCATTTATGTACTCATGGTTCTAAAAAATTATTTGTAATGATAACTGACTTAATTTATCTATTCAGTAGAAACTCCATTGTAATTCCACAAATATAGTTTTTTTAAAAATGTATAAAATATTATTTAATGTAATATTTGGATTTTTTGAATTAATTTTTATAGATTTATTAATTTTTTAAATTAATATTTTAAATGTTTTATTCATATCATGTATAGAAATGTAATATTTGGATTTTATTATAAATGTGAATGGAATATTTGTTATAAGTCGTATGATGTTTACAGAAATCATGTACAATTAGTGTTTTAAATCATTCACTATAAGTTTCAAATATTATTGCCTATGTAATTTATTTCCATATTATATTTATTAATTTCAATTTCTCCAATGTTATTTTAAAAGGAAGATTGTTTTCCAAAAATAAATGTTCATAGTGTGATTTTAAAATCCTTTTCTAACTTATATGACATTTTTTTATGTTAACGATGATTTAATTTATATATGACCCATTGATACCATTATTAGTATTTCTATGTATAGTATTATTTTATAATAAAAATGTTTATGAAACCTATTTCATTAACATGTGTTATGATATGATGAAATGATTATGAAACCCATTTCATTACCATGTGTTATGATATGATGGAATGATTAGAAAACCCATTTCATTATTAGTGCCTTTATTGATTTTCTGATGGTTGAGACCTATCTGTCCCTAAAATTAATTAAGTAATGATTAGTGTTTAATGAAGTAATAGGGTATATAGGGGGTTATAAGTAACCCAAAAGGATGATAAATGGTAGGTTAACCAAAGAATGAAGAAAATAACATGCGTGGTTAGAACAAGAAAATTATGATTGAATATATTTGTGTGTATCCTTGAAATAAGGTTTCCCATGAATATATGTTTTCCAAAATTTTATGTTGATTACTATGTTATTATCTCATTGAATATATACTAGGATTACATTAATATTAATATCTGATAAAATTCCATGATTTCTGTTTGACTCTATTTTATGAACTTTTATATGATGGTATTATTTTTTTTTTAATTTTATGTTCATGTTCTCATGCCCTTAATTTAATGTTATATTGGTAGCTCTCATTTTTTCCCTTATTAGGCTTCTAATGATACAGTTTTTTATCAATCCATCCCTTAGGAACTAAAGACTTATATTATGTATGATATGATGAAGAATATTTATATTCATATAGATCTTGGTGGGAGATAATGTATCTCACATATGCATTAATAATTTATGTATACATGTTTACAAAATTAGCAAGTATTAGTTTTTTTGATGTGGTTTATCATGATATGAAGTAAATTTTAATATATTAAAAAAAATATGTATAATATATCTATGCCTATATTGTTTTTATTAGAGAAAGGTTTTGATAATCCCTTCAAACTATGATGATAAAATTTTTGGTAGAACACTGAGGATCATAATGACAGTTTGAGAACATCTAAAATTATAATGATGAAGTGTTTTTATTTTTCTTATAAAGAAATCCATTTTTATACAAAAAATAGACATGTTTTTTGATAAGATATACATATGGCTATTAACACTAAAAATGGTGCATGTGAAATAACTTGAGCGTTAGATAGTACACGACAACAAGGTTTATTTCATAATTGGATTAACAATACAAAGGGATATTCAATGTTTTATCAACAATATTTTGATGAACCATTATGAATGATTTGAATAATGATAATATGTTAATGACTTTTGTCAAATATATTCATATATTGAAATTAATGTCTTATGATTAAGGCATCATATAATTTTTTTATAATAATATCAGTTTCCTTTATGATTTGTGTTTCTATCCTTGTGTTTTTTATTTATTGGAAGCATACCAAAGTAATCATGATATTAATGAATGATGTATTAAATGTAATGATTTTCCCCTTGAGAAACCATATATTACTTTATATTTACTGAAAATTGTTATTTCTATGCTCACACAAGTATCTCAAGATACGAATCAGTATAAATATTTGATTGAGTTATGAATGGAATAAGACTACGTTGTGTCCTTCATGATGTAAAATTTAAATTATTATAGTGGATAAACAAATCGAATAGTTTTATAAAAATGAAATTATACTATTTAAAATATATATATTTTTCATTACATTTAAATGATTAACATTTAAATTTTTCCATCTTTCTTTTGGAATGTGACGTGGATCAATGATGTAATCTTGTCAACAATACAAGTCCACAATATGAAATTGAATTCATTGGGATGGATGATTTTATGATCATATTTTACAATAAGTAATTCTATCATATTATTTATAGGAAAATGGATATGTAATTAATTCAAATAAATAAGAATGATGGTGAATCAATTGGTTCCTATGAGGACTATTTTACAAGATTTTCATGATATGATTCTAGTTTTATCACCTAAACTGAATGTTTTGATGATCAATTATTCATATGTTTAAATACAGGTCCCTCAAGTGAGTTAGGAATATTATATTTTCATCTCTAAGAAGAAATTATAAAAATTTTCATCAAGGATGAAATATATAATTGATTGAACCATCAATAACATGGTTCTGGTAAGAAAATATAGATGGAATTAAATGGAATCTCAAAAAATAATGGATAGATAAATATGATATTTCCATTATTATTGAAGTGTGGAAGGATATAATGATTTGAATATCCTATTATTAAAAATAATATTTTAATATTTGGAAAGTAATTTCATCGATATGATGAATTCCTAAGTGATGGGAAGAAGTTAGAAATGATAAAAAGAGAGAGAAAATAGAAACTATTCTCTACCCACAATCTTGTTCTTCAAGTTTATATACTTTGGTCAGTTTTCAAATAAATTCCCTAATCCATAACCTAATGTTGTTAATAATCAAAAAAACACATGAAATCAATAGATGAAGTTAATTGTATTAAATTATAATGGATGAAGTGAGACATGATAATTTGGTCACACTTATTCACGCCTCCTTAATTTGGAATGAAATGTATAAATTTATATAAAGGAGTCCAATAAAATTTTTATTGTTAATCCCTTAGTGTAAATTGATGTGATTGTTTGGGTTTATTATCTCCCCCTATAGAGATATTAGAGCACTGAAAAAAAAATTATATTCTATTAGTGAATGTTTGAACACTTTCGTCCAAATGAATTTGATTCTATGATAATACCTTATTTTTTGGAAAAAATGTAACAACTCTATTTTTTGTGTATATTAATCCAGCTATGGTATAATAAATAGTTATTTGTACCATCATGGGTTTATCTATTTATTTTTGATAATGTTTATAAATTATTAGGCACAACTTTTCAGGTTTTATTTGATGGTTGTTTTCAATATTATATATATTTTTTAAATATTTATAATAATAAAACACATTGGGAATTTTTTAGCTGAAATGTTATTTTAGGCGGAATTCCTTAAAATATATTATTAATAATATTGTGGTTATTTAAAACCATAAGTTTATATCATATATTTTTTATTGTGTTAATTTTGTGTAATTATGATTGGTAAATTTATATGAATTATATTGATATATATATATTTATAGAAGATATTATGACTCTCATACTGGGTGATAGACAAGTGCATCTATCAAGGACATATTCCTTAAACCCACAATTGATTGGAATAACAGTTATAGTTCCCACCACTGGACTATGTTAAGGAGTATATATAGTGGGAAAACATGAAGATGCATATTACTGAGTATGTAGCTTTGTTCATAGTATGTCAACATCGTAATTTAGAGAGAGAAATGTTTAATGGGATGCTCCATCCATTATCCATACTATAATGGAAATGTGAAAACAAAACCAAGGATTTTTAGATGAACTCCCCCCAAAATATAATTGTTGTAATACAATTTGTGTCATATTCCATACCATTGATTAATTATCCCACATCATTTATATCAATGAATATTTATCCCTGGATCTGTTATATATTATTTACATTAATGATGTGGTGAGGTTACAAGGAGTACCAAATTCTATTTTATGTTATCTGGATCCATGGTTTACCTCAATGTATTGAACAATTATTCATAAAGGTCTATTTATATTGTTGCTTTTAAACTCTATTTATAATCCTCGGACAAATGATCAGTCTATGTGAACTATTTCACACTACAGGATATGTTGAGATCTTTATATATTGATTTCAAAGGTGGTTGGGATTAACACATTCAACTATTTTAATTTTTTAAACAATAACGTTTAATCGAGCAATAATATCTCTCCAAATGAATCCCTATATCTAAATAAGTGTATAACTCCCAAATCATTGGATGTTGTTGGATAATGAAACCTAGTATGACAATAAATGGATTATGAAATGTTTTATATTGTTAGGTAAATTTAGAATCACATAAAGGATGAAAATTAATGATTGATTAGTTATGATGATAATCATCGACATGATTTGGAATATGAAAATAATGGGATGTTTTTCCTATGAATTTTTTCATGGAATATGGAAATGAGATTCATAATAATGCTAAAACTATGAAAATTATATATGGGTCCATTTGAAATTCATGATCATATTAGGACTATATATTTTTTCAGGGTACTTCCAATAAATCTCTTTGAGGTTCATGATGTGATTCATGTAACTTTTATGAGAACGTTCATACCTAATCTGTTATAGGTAATAAACTCAGAGATCAAATATAAGGCCCCAGCCTTAAACCTTACATAATTTTGAGTTATTACAAGATTACACATTGAGGATCTTTTCGGGTTTAGAGTTTTAGAGAATTAGATCATAAAACTTTCATTACATTCCACATATAAAAAAAGTGGTTACATAAAGATAGTATTTTTCATTCCCATCAATGGAAACATATTTAAAATAATACATGGATTATTTCTTGACACTTCCTTGAAACTATCATCATATCATGTACCTTTCCCTTGACCTGTGAAAAATATTTCAAAAAAAACTTGGGATGAGCATAAAAAGCTCAGTAAGGGATATAAAAATATGGAAAGGAAACATGGGTACACATATACATACGAATGAGATCATACTTTTCCCATAAAACATAAGCATTTTAATATACCTAATCAAATCATGAATAAATCATAGAAATCATAAGACATAAAGGTAACTTGAGACATTCATAACATTCGTATATAGGGAGTAACCCTCTTGGTTACGTTTGGAATACCCATCACAGTATATTCCCTAAATCTCTTTGGAGAAACCTTAACGTTTCACTCCTTCGTATTACCCAATGCATTGGAGAGCTATATCGGGCTTACCCGCCCTTAGTTTATCACAGAACCACCCGTCGTCATAATAATGCCCAATAACCTCAACATAATCGCATCACGTAAAACATGCATAAAGAAAACATAACATTTCCACGTTTCAATCACAAGATATCAATACAACACATTGATATAAAAAAATTATGAAAATAATTTTCATTACCGAAATAAAAGAAAATTAAAACATGGTATTTATTTTTCTTTTAAAAAAGGTATGGCTTGTAGAGGAAGCCGAAACACAAATAACAGTCACGGTGGCGGAGAAGTCGTTGTCGCCGCATACGTACGACAAAAACATTCCCTTTTGTCGTTTAGTAAAACGCTTCATATAAAAAGTATTCCTTTTGGATAAACATAAAATTCAAAGGGGTTTATACACCGTATAAAAGAAGGTTGTGTATAAAACCAAATATGCCTCAATGAAAGGAGATTGAGACGAAGTCTCATACCTCGGGTCCGACTTCACTCGGTCGTTCGTTAATCTCCTGAATAATAAACTTGAGTTAATTTATACTTTTTTGAGATCCTTTTTCAAGTTCATTATTCCTTTTATATCACTTATTTCCATTTCATGAACACTATGTAATTATTTAAGTTAATAACGGTCATTTTAATGATCATTGGTACTTGAGCCAAAAACAATCCCTTTATAATTACAAGTTGTTCATGTATCCATTATATCCAGAATGTTATTCATTATTTAGATATAATATATGTCATATATATTCAGTACATTCATGAATTTATAATATTACATTATCATTTAGAAGTAAGAAATGAAATGCACCGTTCATGGAGACGGTAAGCCGTACGTACGCATGAACGCTACTTTCATTTCTATTTCCTATTTTATAGAATGGAATCATAATGATATAAAGGTATATTATAATTCCAGTATAATATCATATATAATAGCATAGTTCCATCCTTTTTACGTCCCACATATGGTATTTAACGAATCAAATCACTTTGAGGGGGCGGTAGTCCGCACTTCCTTAAATGAAGATATCGCGTTTACCCATAATGGAAACCATAAAGGTATAACCAAAATGAAAAATAAAGAAGCTTAAGGAAAACATAAACATATTATATATCATATATAAATATAGTTTCATCTTAATGTCCACCTTTGATGGTTTTAAAAGAATGTTGAACAATCATCGTTTCGAGAGACATAAATTCACCATCCACAGAAACAGTATGTTCTATAACCATTAGATGTAGGTGTGTGTAAGTGTAGATCTAATCCTTCTTATAAAAACATCCTATTATATTTAGTATACTGTATTTGTTACAAAAGAAATGAATAAAAAGATTTTAGGGGGTTGGAGAAGCAAAATCAAACAAAAGGACTCAAAAGAAGACATTACCTTAAAATCGGGTAACTCTCTTAGATTTGAGCTCAAAGGCTTCCTTGGGAAGACTTATACCCAAAGTGAGGATTCAAGGAGTAATAGAGGGATGTGGAGAGCCAATGTGGTCAGGTTTTGTCCGAGCCAAAGGCTTTGGGAGTGTGGTTAATGAGGTAGAGGTGGGGGCCTTTTATAAGAGGAGAGGAGGGCCACTCTTGGAAAGTAAAGATAAGTTTCATTATTTTAAAATGAGTTTCGGATTCAAAAGTTCCCACATTGATATGATTCAATCATAAGGTGATAAGGGTTTTAAATCCACTCATAAAATTTGTTTTGTCCATGTGTAGGTTTTAGATTTTACATTAACTTTCAATTTTATTTAAATCTTTAAAAAATGAGGTCATCGCTGCATCATCATGATGTCATAAATAATTTAATTTATTTAATGTATAAAAATTATAAAAAAAATACTATGATGTAGGAAATATTTTTATCTTTTTAATGAATATTTATAGTTAAAAATCTGACTTGTATAACCCCATGTAAAAATTGTTTTAGTAAAATAACTCATGTTTGAGTCATTTTTACTTTAACATTAAATAAAATGTTATTTATGTCATTTCCCAACCAAAGTGGCTCCATGGGGTCCCCAAGTTTACCCATGGCTTTTCTTGGTCGTCCATGACACATCCAATGAGGGTAGGACATGTTTCAAGCTCATCTCATACTATTAAAACATTATTTTTACCTTAAACTACACTAATTACCACTAATCGCGATTAAGAACTTAATAAGTTACTATTCACCAAAAAATTAGTATAATCCCATTGAACCACATTTTACATTTTAAGGACACCCATGTATGTCATATTTTTGAAAATCAAATCACAGAAGTGGAAAAGTATCATTTAAATGAAAAATCAGTTTCTTTAACTACCACTTAGTGGATTCACTATTCATCAAAAATTGAAGTTTTTCAGAAAAATACCAAAAATTCACCCTAAGCTATATTTGATATTCCGAATTCAAAAATGAAGTCAATTTTTCAAAATTCAAAACATATAAGTCACATTAAATAATTTATTAATTAATTCCCGCTGTCATGACAAATAGCGTGTTTTTATGAAACAATAAGTATCAAAAGATTGACACCAGTTTAAGTCCAGTTTCAAAGTGAAATTGATTCCAATGACCACCATTGGATTAAATGGTAAAATTATATTCAGATTACACTTTAAGACCAATTAGAAATATAATCTAACGATATAATTAAATTAAATGAAAAAGCAGTTTTGATGTAAAATGCAGTATTTCTCACTATTCATTAAAAAATGAACATTGTCAGAAAAATACCAAAAATTTATCCAATGTAAAATTAAATGTCCCAATCATAATGAATATGTTTATTTTGACAAATATAGATTATAAAATTGTCAAAATATTGATTTAAAAAGGGTTTTCCATCAAAAGGCAGTAAAAGAATCATTTAAGAATATTAGTCTATTCCATGCTTAAGATTGTATTTATTTTCATTTTAAGCCTCTAAAACACTATATAATTCATTAATAGACATAGATAAAAATATCTATTATTAATTACTTACTGGGGATGTTACATCCTTCCCCCATTTAGAAAATTGTGTCCCCGCAATTTATTTACTTATCAAATAAATGGAGGTACTTATCCCTCATTGCATTTTCAGATTCTCATGTTGCCTCTTCCATCATGTGGTTTTTCCAAAAAACCTTTACCTTCTTAATCACCTTATTCCGTAACACTTTCTCCCTATGGTCAAGAATCTGGACCGGTTGTTCCTCATAAGATAGGTTCTCTTCTAGCTGAACTACCTCTCGACTCAAAACATGAGATGAATCTGGCATATACTTTCTCAACATCGAAACATAAAAAACATTGTGTACCTGAGATAAACTCGAAGGTAAAGACACCCGGTATGCAACTGATCCAACTCTCTCCAGAATTTCATATGGTCCAATAAACCTTGGACTCATATTTCCTTTCTTACCAAATCTCATCACACTTTTCCATGGAGAATCCTTGAGAAAAACATGATCACCTACCTCGAAAGATAGATCATTCCTCCGGTTATCCGCATAACTCTTCTTCCTGCTCTGAGCTATTCTCATGTGCTTCTGAATCAGATGAACTTTTTCTACCATCTCGTCTACCAATTTTGGTCCCATAAACTTCCTTTCACCCACTTCATCCCAGAAATCTAGAGTTCGACACCGCTTCCCATATAATGCCTGAAATTGTGCCATCTGTATACTGGAATGAAAACTGTTATTATATGAAAATTCAACCAAAGAAAGATGTTGGTCCCAACTTCCCTGATAATCCATCGAACAAGCTCGTAGAATGTCCTCCAAGATCTGAATTGTTCGTTCTAACTGCCCATCTGATCGAGGATGAAAAGATGTACTAAAATTTAATTCAGTACCCAACGACTTCTGAAGGCCTTTCCAAAAGTTAGAAGTGAAGCTGGGATCATGATCAGATACAATGGAGAGAGGAACTCCATGTAACCTAACTATCTCTTTAAGATACAAATGGGAAAGTTGATCTAGGGAAAAAGTATCTCGTATAGCAAGGAAATGAGAAGATTTAGTCAACCGATCAATAATAACCCAGATTGCATTATTACCTCGAGATGTCTTCGGTAATCTCACAACAAAGTCCATGGATATATTCTCCCATTTCCACTCTGGCACAGGTAAAGGCTGAAGCATCCCTTTCGGTAACTGCCGCTCTGCTTTAACCTGCTGACAAGTCAAACACTTCACAGTAAAATCAACAATATCTATTTTCATTCCATCCCATCAGTAATACTCCCGCAGATCTCTATACATCTTAGTACTTCCAGGATGAACTGAAAACGGAGAACTATGAGCTTCACATAACAACTCTCCCTTCAACTGTGAATCACATGGCACACACAATCTCTTCCCAAATCTCAAAACGCAATCATTATCAATGTTGATTTCAGACAACTTACCTTTCTGAACCAGCTCTACCTTTTTCTGCAACTCACTGTCTTGCTTTTGTGCTTGCTTGATTCTATCTGATAGAGATGATCTCACTGATACCTGAAACAAAACAGAAAAACTTCCTGCACCAATAACTTCTATACCAAAGTTCATCAAATCCTTAACCAAAGGATCACGTTCCAAACGCAACATTGCTAATGAAGCATTACTAATTCGACTCAAAGCATCAGCCACTTATTTTCTTTTCCTGGATGGTAATGAATTGTACAATCATAATCCTTGATTAATTCTAGCCATCTCCTTTGTCTCATGTTAAATTCTTTCTGAGTGAATATATACTTTAAACTTTTGTGATCGGTATATATTTCACACTTTACTCCATACAAATGATGCCTCCAAATTTTTAAAGAAAAAACAACAGCAGCTAATTCCAAATCATGTGTAGGGTAATTTACCTCATGAGTTTTCAACTATCGTGAAGCATAAGCAATTACCTGATCATTCTACATTATGACTCAACCATGTCCTTTCAATGAAGCATCACTGTAGATAACAAACTCACCATTCCTGGAAGGTAGCGCCAAAACTGGAGCATTCACCAATCTTATTTTCAATTCCTGAAAACAATCGTCACATTATTTTGTCCAGATAAATTTATCACCCTTCCGAGTTAGCTTAGTAATTGGACTAGATAACCGTGAAAAATTTCTAACAAACCTTCGGTAATAGCCTGCCAAACCAAGGAAGCTACGAATCTCAGTTACATTTGTGGGTCTTGGCCAGCCTTCCACAACTTTTGTTTTTGCAGGATCAACATTTATCCCATCTTTAGAAACAATGTGACCAAGGAAAAAAATTTGTTGCAACCAAAACTCACACTTGCTGAATTTCCCATACAATTTCTTTTCTTTTAAGGTTTTCAAGATAACCCTTAAATGTCTTTCATGCTCTTCTTTACTTTTAGAAAACACCAAAATATCATCAATAAAAACCACCACAAAATTATCCAAGAACTCATGGAAAATTCTATTCATTAAGTCCATGAATACAGAAGGTGCATTGGTTAGCCCAAAAGGAATTACTACAAATTCATAATGGCCATATCTTGTACGGAACGCGGTCTTCGGAACATCTGTTTCCTTTACCTTCAGCTGATGGTACCCCGATCTCAAGTCAATCTTTGAAAAAAATTGAGCTCCCTGGAGCTGATCAAACAAATCATCAATATGAGGCAAAGGATATTTCTTCTTAACAGTGATATTATTCAAGTCTCTATAATCAATGCAAAGTCTCATTTAACCATCTTTCTTTTTAACAAACAAGACAGGAGCACCCCATGGTGATGTTTTAGGTCGAATGAAACCTTTCTCTAATAAATCTTCCAATTGCTCCTTCAACTCTAAAAGTTCAATTTGAGCCATTCGATAAGGGGGTTTTGAAATTTGCTTAGCATCAGGAACTAAGTCAACAGTAAACTCAACTTCCCAATCTGGTATTATTCCTGGCAACTCATCAGGAAAAAAATCAAGATACTCATTTACCACTGGCACATCATTAATCTGAACAATTCCTTTATTTTCAACGATGTGTGTAAGGTAACATTCATTTCCATCTTTTACAAGTTTCTCGGCCTCTTGATATTTTATCAAAAGTAAGGGTTCATTCTTGTAAACAAACTGAAAGTATTTCTGAAAAGAAACTTCTTTAGCTCTATAGTCAATCTTAGCATGGTAAATAGAGATCCAATCCATACCCAGGATAACGTCAAACTCTACTAGAGGTAGAACAATAAGGTTTGAAAGTAGGATCTTTCCACAGATAAGGATATGAAGATTCTTATAAATTCTTTTTGCCTCAACATTCCCCCCAGGTGTTTTTACCAAAAGTTCAGGAGTTATTTCATGAGATGGTATTTCCATTTTACTAGAAAAGGTTTCAGAGATGAAAGAATGTGTAGACCCCGAATCAAACAACACACTGGCATAATCTGGAAAAACAAACAAAGTACCTGATAAAACATCATTTGATGGCCCGACATCTGCTGAAGTAGTTGCATAGGATTTCAACACCCCTTTCTGCTTGTAGTCTAACTGCTTACCATCACTCAAGCTCTTTGTCGGACACTCGTTTGCATAGTGACCCATCTCATTGCACTTATAACATTTCACTAACTGTAAATCAAATTTGGTCTTACCTTCACCTTGATCCTTTTCAGTGAAATCACGAGCGTTATGTCCCATCTTACCACATCGGTAGCACTTTCCAGAATTTAGAAGACATTCCCCAGCATGCCTTTTGCCACATTTATCACAAACTGGAAACATAGTTTTCTTACCATCAGACTTTTTTGAAGAATTCTTACCTTTCTCCTGCAACCTCGGTCTCTTCTTCTGTTGGCTGTTATATAACACTTGATCATCGGCAGACTCCATTTCCACCTTCTCAGCACATCGAACAAGCTTTTCATAACTTTTAAACTCACGAGAAGCTAATGCCCTTTGATATTTTGGATTTAATACTGAGTAAAAATGATTGATTTTACTATCAAGGTCTCGGCTAAAATTAGGAGCATACCATGCCAATCGAGTGAACCTTTCTTCATAGGTAGCAACTGAGTATTCCTCTTGCCTCAATTACAAGAATTGATTTTCCATCCTAAGTCGAACAGCCTTAGGAAAATACTTCTCAAGAAACATACCTTTGAATTCATCCCAGTCAAGAGCATCAATCTCATCGGCGTCCCTGATATTTTTAACCATAGACCACCACTGATCTGCCTCACCCTCCAAACAGTAAATAGAAAGACTATCCTTTTGATTGTCTGAACACCACATGACATCAAAAATCTTCTCCAGTGCTTTAATCCACCCTTCAGCTAGCACATGGTCAGATGATCCTATGAATGATGGGGGATGTTGTCTCATGAAATGTTCCACCACTGAAATGTTCCTCTGCGGTTGATCTGGCTAATCTCGTGTATGGATACCACCGCCATTTATCGCTTGAGTCAACTGTGCCATTACTGCAAAAAACTATTCAGTTCCAATTCTTACCATCTCAGGATGATGATTCGGAAGGTTATTTCCTTCTGTATGCCTTCCTAGCACTGCTTCCCTATTTCCTCTGTGGAAAACCATTCTAAACAAACATGTCTTAGATGAAGTAACATGGTAATCTTCAAATGCTATATCATTTGAAAAAAAAATATTTTTGGATAATCATTTAATAGAATTCTAACTCCTAAAGTTATCTAAACCGACCTTTGATACAAACTATAAGGCTGCATCCTTAAACCTTAATTAATCTTGAGTTATTACAAGATTACACATTAATGATCTTTTCCGGTTTAGAGTTTTAGAGAATTAGATCATAAAACTTTCATTACATTCCACATATAAACAAAGTGGTTACATAAAGATAGTATTCTTCATTCCCATCAATGGAAACATATTTAAAATAAAACATGGATTATTTCTTGACACTTCCTTGACACTATCATCATATCATGTACCTTTCCCTTGACTTGTGAAAAACATTTCAAAAAAAACATGGGATGAGCATAAAAATCTCAGTAAGGGATATAAAAATATGGAAAGGAGACATGGGTTCATATATACATAAGAATGAGATCATACTTTACCCATAAAACATAATCATTTTAACATACCCCATCAAATCATGAATAAATCATAGAAATCATAAGACATAAACGTAACTTGAGGCATTCATAACATTCGTATGTAGGGAGTAACCCTCTTGGTTACGTTTGGAATACCCATCACAGTATATTCCCTTAATCTCTTCAGAGAAACCTTAAAGTTTCACTCCTTCGCGTTACCCAATGCATTGGAGAGCTATATCGGGCTCACCCGCCCTTAGTTTATCACGGAACCACCTGTCTTCATAAAAATTCCCAAGAACCTCAACATAATCGTATCACGTAAAACATGCATAAATGAAACATAACATTTCCACCTTTCAATCAGAAGATATCAATACAACACATTGATATAAAGACATTATGAAAACCATTTTCAATACCAAAATAAAAGAAGATTAAAACATGGTATTTATTTTTCTTTTAAAAAGAAGTTATGGCTTGTAGAGGAAGCCGAAACTCAAATAACGGTCACGGTGGTAGAGAAGTCGTTGTCGCCGCATACGTACGACAAAAACATTCCCTTTTTTCATTTAGTAAAACGCTTCGTATAAAAAGGATTCCTTTTGGATAAACGTAAAAGTCAAACGGGATTGTACACCGTATAAAAGAAGGTTGTGTATAAAACAAAATATGCCTCAATGAAAGGAGATTGAGACGAAGTCCCATACCTCGGGTCCGACTTGACTCGGTTGTTCTTTAATCTCCTGAATATTAAACTTGAGTTAATTTCTACTTGTTTAAGAACCTTTTTCATGTTCATTATTCCTTTTATATCACTTATTGCCATATCATGAACACTATATAATTATTTAAGTTAATAACGGTCATTTTAACGATCATTGGTACTTGAGTAAAAAATAAGCCCTTTATAATTACAAGTTGTTCATGTATACATTATGTCCAGAATGGTATTCATGATGTAGATATCATATATGTCATATATATCAAGTACATGAAAGCATTTATAATATTACATAATCATTTAGAGGTATGAAATGAAATGCACCTTTCATGGAGACGGTAAGTCGTACGTAAGCATGAACGCTACGTTCATTTATATTTCATATTTTATAGAATGGAATCATAATTATATAATGGTATATTATAATTCTAGTATAATATCATATTTAATATCATAGACCCATCCATTATACATCCCACATATGGTATTTAACGAATCAAATCACTTTGAGGGGGTGGCAGTCCGCACTTCCTTAAATGAAGATATTGTGTTTACCCATAATGGAAACCATAAAGGTATGAACAAAATAACAAATAAAGAAGCTTAAGGAAAACATAAACATATTATATATCATATATAAATATAGTTTCATCTTAATGGCCACCTTTGTAGGTGTTAAAAGAATGTTGAACAATCATCCTTTTGGGAGGCATAAATTCACCATCCACGGAAACAGTATGTTCTTTAACCATTAGATGTAGGTGTGTGTATGTGTAGCTCGAATCCTTATTATAACAACATCCTAGTATATTTAGGATAATTTAGCTATTACAAAAGAAATGAATAAAAGAGTTTAGGGGGTTGGAGAAGGAAAATCAAACAAAAGGACTCAAAAGAAGACATTACCTTAAAATCGGGTAACTCTCTTAGATTTGAGCACAAAGGCTTCCTTGGGAAGACTTCTGCCCAATGTGTTGCTTCAAGGAGTAAGACAAGGATTTGGAGAGTCAAAGTGGGCAGGGGTTGGCTGAGCCAACGGCTTTGGGAGTGTGGGTAATGAGGTAGAGGTGAGGGCCTTTTATAAGAGGAGAGGAGGGGCACTCTTGGAAAGTAATGATAAGTTACTTTATTTTAAAATGAGTTTCGGATTAAAAAGGTCCCACATTGATATTATACGATGATAAGGTGATAAGGGTTCTAAATCCACTCATACAATTGGTTTTTTCCATGTGTAGGTTTTAGATTTTACATTAACATTCCATTTTATTTAAATCATTAAATAATGATGTCATCGCTGCATCATCATGATGTCATAAATAATTTAGTTTATTTAATGTCTAAATATTATAAATAAATACTATGATGTAGGAAATATTTTTATCTTTCTAATGAATATTTATAGTCAAAAATTTGACTTGTATGACTCCATGTAAAAATTGTTTTAATAAAATAACTCATGTTTGTGTCATTTTTACATTAACATTAAATAAAAAGTTATTTATGTCATTTTCTAACCAAAGTGGCTCCATGGGGTCCCCAAGTTGACCCATGGATTGTCTTGGTCGGCCATGACACATCCAATGAGGGTAGGACATGTTTCAAGCTCATATCATACTATTAAAACATTATTTTTACCCAAAACTACACTAATTATCACTAATCGCGATTAAGAACTTAATAAGTTACTATTCACCAAAAAATTATTATAATCTCATTGAACCACGTTTTACTTCTTAATGACACCCATGTATGTCGGATTTTTGAAAATCAAATCGCAGAAGTGGCAAAGTTTCATTTAAACGAAAAATCAGTTTCTTTAACTACCACTTAGTGGTTTCACTATTCACCAAAATTGAAGTTTTTCAGAAAAATACCAAAAATGCACCCTAAGAAATATTTGATATTCCAAATTCAAAAATGAAGTCTATTTTACAAAATTCAAAACATATAAGTCAGATTAATTAATTTAATAATTAATTCCCGTTGTCATGACAAATAGCCTGTTTTTATGAAACAATAACTATCAAAAGATTGACACCAGTTTAAGTCCAGTTTCAAAGTGAAATTGATTCCAATGACCACCATTGGATTAAATGGTAAAATTATATTCATTTTAAAATTTAAGACAAATTAAAAATATAATCTAACCATATAATTAAATAAAATGAAAAAGCAGTTTTGATGTAAAATGTAGTATTTTTCACTATTCATTAAAAATGAACATTGTCAGAAAAATATCAAAAATTTATCCAATGTAAAATTAAATGTCCCAATCATAATGAATTTGTTTATTTTGACAAATATAGATTATTAAATTGTCAAAATATTGATTAAAAAATGGATTTCCATCAAAAGGGAGTAAAACAATCATTTAAGAATATTAGTGTATTCCATGCTTAAGATTGGATTTATTTTCATTTTAAGCCTCTAAAACACTATATAATTCATTAATAGACATAGATAAAAATATCTATTATTAATTACTTACTTGGGATGTTACATCAAACGACTAAATCATGAACATTCTTCTGAGGAACAACTAGTTGTGATTCTAGAATACAAATGAATGTTCTATGAAACATGACCACTCATGTAGTCATTATTTTATGGTGAAACCACAAGATTAATGGAGTTATATGGGATTATGATGATGTAATGAGATAAAATTATCATTCTTTTTTCATAAAAATGTGATTAATTTTGGAGTTGAACATAATTTTATATTATGAATAATCTATCACTTTGAAAATTCATGAAATTTGTTTTAAATAAATTACAATTCATTGTTTTTTTGTTTCACAAAATAATTAGCTTATAATTAATTACCTCAAACATCGACATTAGTGATCATTACAAGCAATGCCATGTTTAAATAAAGCATGATATACTACAAAAATATTATTATCTAATATGATAATTATCTCCCAGATGTTGGGTGGGACTTTATTAAAAAAATAAAATATATGACTAATGTGTAAGGGATATAGATATATATAAAATTAATTATTTGTAGACCAATTAGTAAATAATGAAAATTTAAACAAATTTAAAATATGTAAAAAACATTTTATAGATGAAATATTAATGTGTCGAAATGTTATTAACAAATATAAATTAAATAAATTTATTTTTGTGGTTTTATTTTAATAATTAAAATATTATATATTCAATAAATTATATTAAAATTCATATCATGTGTTTTCTTTTCTTGGGATAAAAAGAGATCCAATTTTATTCTTAAATATTTATTTTTCAAACAAGAATTACATTCACACAATGCACGCTTATATTAAAATTAAATTTTCTCAATTTTAAAAAATATATATGGAAAAATGAATTCTATTTTTGAAATCATGTTGTCTAAATTATTAGGGAGATAAGTTTTGTTTATTTTGATGAATGGTAAATTCATCAGTGAATGGTGAAAAATAATAGTTTTTATAAAAACTACTATTACATTCAATGACTTTTATTGATTTTTTGATATACTTATTATTTTAATGGTAAAAGAAGTTCAATTATATATCTATTTATTCAATATATATCATAGTAATAAATTTCATGATGAATATTATATTCATGATTTTTAATATTTTGGACATTTTTTCTTTAGAAAACTATTTTCTCATCATATCTGTGTTATTAATTTTAAAATAATTATTTTCACTTATGTGATTTGAAATTGGATAAAAGGATTAAATATTTGGAAGTAGAATTAAAATTATTATTTAATGATATCAACATAATTTTTTACCATAATGAATAGAAAAATTATGGACGGTAACTACTATTGTTATGGTTAAAATAGATTTATTATTGGTTAAACTAAAAAGATAATGGTTTAAATGACCTAAAAACTAGTATAAAATCTATTTTATTGGTTTATTTATAACTTATTATGTATAAGTGTTTATAATGGAATTTTTTATCCTCTTTTTTCTTCAAGAATGTGGTTTCACTATATAATTGTCAAAAAATTATGATTATGCCTGTCACCTCACTTATAAAAGGATTCCTGCTCTCCTATTTTCCTAACAACATAAAATACATTTTTATATTCCATTACCCTGCAAAATATCTCCTCACAACCCACCATAATACCTAGAGACCATATTTAGATCATAAATCTATCATATAAATCTTTTATGGTTTTTACTTTAGGAGGTTGTCCCAAGAAGATGTCTAATTCATAACTAAGAATCAATATTTTATTTTATTTGTCCACATCATTTAAATATTATTATATTATTATGATATAAAAAACAACTAGATAAAATATAGTGAGATTATTTTGGTTAATTTAATAAACTTAATCCACTATATTTCAGTAAATGTGATCTGAAGTTATTATTCGTGTATATTGTGGAATATTGCCTCATGAACTGATGTTATTCATTTTCCATCACAAACATTCAAATAAGGATATAATTATGAATTTAATATTTATTTATAACTTATAATATTTTATAATATATATTTAATTATAATTCCATGTCTAACATCATACCTCCACACATGTTGGATAACAATTACATCGCTTTTTTGTACCGAGGACAACCGCCACTAGTACTAATGTGATGTGTTTTTCATTTCTCTATTACCTAGAAGTTAACAAGGTTATATGAAATTAATTTATATGATATTTTTAAAATAATTGTGCTTATTTAAATTTTATATCAAATATACCTTCTAACTCTCAATGCTGTGGTGGATATGAAAATTTCCATCATGTGTATGGAAAACTACCACCTCATGATGTG
The DNA here is from genome assembly GCA_963277665.1 of Viscum album. Lineage (NCBI taxonomy): Eukaryota > Viridiplantae > Streptophyta > Magnoliopsida > Santalales > Viscaceae > Viscum > Viscum album. Next base: position 1,369,667,935 of record OY728140.1, on the reverse strand, counting down.
ATTTGATTTATTTTTCTATAACACCATTAATGTAAGATAAGTATGTAATATTTTTTGAATATATGTTATATATATGATATATAAACAAATCTTTAATGGTAATATATTTTTTACCTTTCTTTCATTTTTTTTCATCGATAAAATTGAAATTGTATTCATTTATATTTATTTTATATAATCTATATGAATGTTGTATTTTACTTTATATCATTATATTTATGTATTAATCAATATATATATATATATTTAATATATATAATATTTATTTCATGTTTTAAGTGTTTGATATTAAGTAACCTTGATCAAATCATGCGTATTAAAAATGCAAAATCAATACATGCACACATAGAAATAGTTATTTCCTCAAACATTAATTAAATATTGAATATTAAATAATAACGTAGTTATAGTTTGTAATAAAATCATATATGGTATGAAATATATAAATATGGTTAATTTATTCGTTCGTAAAAAAATTATATTTATTATATTTGTATATTTTATTGTGTTTTATGAAACACAAGATTTTTGGTCAGGTATTCTAGTATTAATTTAACATCATTGAGACATATGTTATGATATCCACGAATTTTATTTTATAATATGTATATAAAAGAAATTTAACATGTAATTTAGTGAAATTACTGATTATCATAATATTTAATGTTTTAGTTAATTTCATTCCATAATCGGTATTAGGAATTGAAATTTCTAGTTTGTAAGGATTTAATTATCCAACCGTGATTATTATGGGGGTCGTTTACATATAATATTATGATGACCAAATATTACCAAAATAAATCTCAATAAACTCATAAATTATCTTCTCAATTTTTTATTTAATTAGAATAAATTTTTTTCCAATCATTTTCATCTATTTGTGTACTCATTATTCCAAAATAATGTTTTTAATTAAATTACAACATAAATTCGCATTTGGGATGAAATCACTCTTTTCCATATCAATTATTGATAAAAAATAAAAATGATTTAATTATTATATGATATTTTTAAAAATAATTTATACTATTTTATTAATTTTTTCAAAAAATTAAAAGAAATATTCAAGAAATTTTAAAAGTAAAGAGTTTATTAATTTTACCACAAATGTGAAAAAAATAATTTCACGGAAGTGTATGACATTTCACGCCATCATGAAAGCTAAATGTTTTAGTGGTTCATTTATTTTCTAGAAATATTATTTTCAAAATAATTGTGTTTCTAGAAAAATAATGAATTTTAGTATTAAAAAGTTATTTTCAATGAAATGTAATCATATTCTATAAATTACGTGCGGGAATTTTCAAAATAATTTTCCATCTATGAACACACCCTTTGATGTTATTTATGTTTTACAGTGAATTTGATACAATGGTAAAATTCATAGTATTTATCGAGATATTTAAGGTATATGAATAAAACATTATTATGAAGAGTGTCTCATTACTGGGGAATATGATATATTAAAAAAAATTTGAAAACAATTTCTTTTCAATGGATCTAATATGATGAATGTTTTATTAACTTGTGTTACTAAAATGTATAGTTTATGTGATTCATTAGAACTATATCTCCCTAAAAATAATTGGTTAATGATTAATTTCCTTTTGGGTCCGAGGGTATATAATATTTCATTTGAAGCATGACAATTGGGTTTATAGAAGGTTATCCAAAGCCTAAAGAAGGAACATAGGTTATTAGCCCATGACTCATATGTTATGAATGTCTTGGTGGGAATAATTGTTATAATGTTTTAAATGATTATATGTTTCCGACAACACTATTTTTTGTGCTAATGTTATGCTCTCATGGAAAATTTTATTTGATTCTTTTATAATACATCCCTTATTATTTTACAATATTTATTCCATGAATTTAGTAATGGTATATGATATGCAAGGTGTAATATTTAAAAAAAACAATATCCCTATATTCTGATAGCCTTATGATTATGTTATGTTTATATCTCCATAGTTTACCCATTCGAAGAATCTGATCTTATGATTTCTATAATTCATTTCTCTTTTTTTGGAAAAAATAATAATGTATGACATGTCTAAAAGTGAGTTATCTTTGTTAGAAATAGTGTGGTATAATGTAATTACCTATAAACAGGATATTTATTTACCCATGATTCCAAAAAAAATAAACTATAACGGTCCATCGAAGGAACATTATGATATGTAGTAAATAGTATTAAATTATAATGTAATATTTCTATACGATATGTTTTAGCCTTTACTATTTCCTATATGACCCCATCATTACTATCTCAAGAGAGATCCACAGAAAATTTTTATGGATATATAAATTACTGGAGAAAAATTAATAGGATTTTTCTCCAACCCACTGCATGTTTAGGACAAACATGCCGCATCATTAGATTATACTATCTATAACATCCGTACCTGTAACAATAACATGAAATGGAAAACTGAAGAGTAGTTATCCACCATAAATTTATAAAGTAAATATTATTTTTGTTCAAAATAAAAACATATAGAACATCATAATTATTTTTAGTTTATTAATAAATTTATAATATTCTAATTTTTAAAATTCCAGATATATTGTTTTATGATTAATTCACTCAATCCAATTTCATAAACATTTTTTTCTATTTATGAAAACCAATTATATTAATATTTAATTTTTAAAAATAATTGTACCAAATAAAAAAATAATTTCATAGAATATATTTCATTAAAATGTCCATATATACCTATGTGGATAGTAAGATGTATGTAGATATAAAACGTTACCACCTATGTTCTACAATATAAGAATATGTCACAAGCTAAACTAAAAACATCATATTTCATAAATATATGAATCAAGACCTTACAATGTAGGAATAACAATTCCATACTCCTTGTACTTATGGTTTTCCATTATACATGAATCCATTATAGACCAATTTAATGTCCCTTAAATGAATTTTTAAAAACCATTGTCTAAAAACCATGGCCCAAAAATTTATGACATTCAAATTAACTGTATTGTAATTATGTATATATATCCATTGGAATAATCACGTGTATGAAAATCAAATTTCTGTACAAAATATCCTATGGAATACATACAGATATCTTAGGGGTTGACCACTAGAATATAATATTTATAATAAAACATTGAATGTAGATACTCTCAATATCCCCACATATCATAACTATAAAAAACAATTCCAATCAAATAATTATAGTAAGGGAAATGACTTACATAGAATTTCAAACAATAAATAATATAAAACAGAAATATATTATAATAGTATAACACTTATAATTATCATACATACAATATACTCAAGGATCTCCTTGGTAACCAATCTGATAAATAAAATTAAAAAATATTAAAAATATAAATTCAAATAGAAAACCTCATTCCCTCCACCAATCTATCTTGAAAATATCTAACTTTGAACTCCGGAATATTATATTATACTATGTTCCTTAAAAAATGTTACATGAAGACCTTCACATACACAAGGTTTCTCGGTAGGTCATGAGAAACATGTCATAATAAGGAACCACCAATGGGGTTCTTATGATATAAGAAAATATGAAGTGTTTTTTAATGAAATATAATTAAACAACGAAAAATAATAGATGTTATCTCATAATGTGTCAACTAGGACTCCACGATATATGGCCAAACCTATTTATGTCATTAATAAAAGAATAATTAATCTCATACAATAATCCTGGTGTATTCTAACCCCATTGGGATAAGAAAAACTAAAAAGGCATGAAATATTCCATCTCACATAGGGTATGGCATTATACAATATTCATATCTCTTTTCATGTCTCAGCTCAAGACACATATCATGAATAAAACACCTGAAGATAATAGATTAAGTTAATTGTTTGAAATCATAATGGATTAAGTGAAACAAGATAATTCTTTCACACTTATTCATGCCTCCTTAGTTTGGAATGAAATGTATGAATTCTATGAAAGAGTCCAATAAAAATATTATTGTTAATCCCTTAGTGTAAATCGATGTGATTGTTTGTGTTGATTATCTCCCCCTATAACTATATTGGAGTAATGAAATAACAATTTATATTCTATTAGTGAATGGTTGAACACTTTCTTCCAAAAGAATTTTAATTCTATGAAAATAACTTGTTTTTTGTAAAAAAGGAGATTTCCCTATTTGATGTGTATATTAATCCAAGTATGGTATAATAAATAGTTATGGGTACCATCATGGGTTTATCAATTTATTGTGGATAATATTTTCAATTTATTACGCACAACTTTTCAGGTTTTAATTGATGGTTGTTTTTCAGGATTATATATTGTTTTGTAAAGATTTATTACAATAAAACACAATGGAAATTTTTTAGTTGAAAAGTTATTTGAGGTGGAATGCCTTAAAATATTTTGTTAGTAATATTATGGTTATTGGAAACCATAAGGTTATATCATATATATTTTATTTAATTAATTTAGGGAATTATTTTTGGTAATTTTATAAGAATTATATTAATATATATATTTGTAGAAGAAATGATAACTCTCATACTGGGTGATAGACCATTGCATCTATAAAGGACATGTTCCTTAAACCCACAAATGATGGGAAGAACAGTTATAGTTCCCACCACTAGACTATGTTATGGAGTATATATATTGGGAAAACATGAAGATGCATATTAATGAGTATGTAGCTTTTTTCATAGTATGTCATCATGCTAATTAAGAGAGAGAAATTTTTAACGGGATTCTCCAACCATTATCCACACTATAATGTAAATGAGATAACAAAACCATTTATTTTTTCGTCAAACTCCCCCCGAAATATAATAGTTTTAATGAAATATGTGTTATATTCCATTCCTTTGAAAAAATAGCCCACGTCATTTTTATCAAGGAATATTTATCCCTGGATCAGGTATATATGATTTACATTAATGATGTGGTAAGGTTGCAAGGAGTACCAAATTCCATTTTAGGTTATCTAGATCCACAGTTTACCTCAATGTCTTAAAGAAATCATCATCGAGATCTATTTATAGAGTTGTTTTTAAACTGTATGTAAAATAATCAGACAAATAAACAGTCTATGTGAACTATTTCACACTATAGGATATGTTGAGAACTTTATATTTTGATTTCAAAGGTGGTTGGGATTAACACATTCATCAATTTGAATTTTTTTAAACAATATATTTTAATCGAGTATTAAAATAGCTATAAATGAATCCCTATATCTAAATAATTGTATAACTCCAAAATCGTTCGATGTTGTTGGATAATGAAACCTATTACGACAATAAATTTATTAAAAAATTGTTGTGAATGTTAGATAAATTTAGAATCACATAAGGTATGAAAATTGATGATATACTAGTTATGATGAAAATCATCAACATGATCTGGAATATGAAAATAATGGGATGTTTTTCCTATGAATTTTTCATGGAATATTTTAACGGTCTAGAATGACATCCAGTGGACTATAATTGATACCTATCAGGGCACTCCATGTGGGGCTTCACCCTTTGGGCGGGATACACCACCATCCCCAGTGGCAGCCATTTCATCATGAAGCCCTTGGGCGGAGAGCCATGCTCGTCCAAAGCTCACATGTGAGAGTTCCCAAGGATCGGATACATTCCTACCTCCTTTGCCTCTAATACCAACTGTAGAGACCCAAAGCTTAACGTACATGGACATTACATTACTATTGTGGAATACTTAATAAATAAAAAAAACAGACACACAAGGACCGTAATAGTTTAGTGTCTTTGGTAACTTGGAATGTATTCCTCTAATCGTGGTGAAAGATCTTCAACATCTCCCATAAAGGTCTTCCACTTTTTATTTCTTACCAAAAACCATTCTTTATATCCTAGGGAAAAGAAAACATAAAAAGGATGATCTCAAATTCTCAGTAAGGGTAAGCATGGATAAAATAAAACATACCATATACATTTGAACTTAAATCCATAAACATAATGTTTAAACATCAAAATCTTGAGAAACGACATAAAACATGGAAGTACATAAGGCATAGATCATAATGGAACATAAACCATGATAAAATAGAATGGGAATAAAAAATTTAATTGTGGAAAACATTAAGCACATGTTATGATTTCCATTGTAGCCAATCCATTGCTGCCAAGACCATCTTAGTGGACAATGTCATTTTTTGAATCGAGTTCACTCCTCGTTTCTGTCATGAAACACTGAACCGGATTAACTTACCATTCCAGTAATGTCTATCTCATGAGATATAAATATTTACCCAATTCATTGGAAGGAGATATAGGTCCCACCCATCTCATAATGAAATCATTCTTACTTGTGCCACAAAATAAACTTAAAACATTCATCATAACCCAAAGAATAAAAATGGGTTTCATAAACATCATCCCATCATTTCATAATCCATATAAAAAAATGGATATCATTTCATCATAATAAAAGTGAAACCATGTAAATCATAGAGACATTATACTTAAGACATACACTTATGAAATAATGTTATCTTAGATGAAAAATGGTTTTGATAAAACACTTGAAATGAATTCTTGAGGAAAATATCCTTTCTTCTTCAAAATCAATTTCTTTTCACAAAACCTCATGCAATTTAAAAAGAAAGAGATTTTGTTGAAAATATTCATGAAATATTTTGGAGGAAGCTTCATGAAAATAAAGCATTATAAAACTGTAAAAAACTGTTGGTGCCATATAAGTTAAAAAACATTCTTCTCGTACTTTTGCTGGAAAAGTCAAAAAGTACCTCGTACGAAAAACGAAAAAAGATTCATTTCATATCATTTACTAAAAACTCACCGAAGGGTAAAATTGTATTTGAGAAGTTTTAGGTGGATGGAAATAATATTACATATTGATGAAACATGGATGTGGATGATAAAATACACCCCATAAAATTCCAAAGTATAAATAATCTCGGATAAAAATGAGATTGTGATATTTCCCTTTACCTTAGCTCTGATTTGCTTTGTAAGTGTCTGAACCTCCTGTATAATGATTTAAATAATGTCATTTACTTATTACAGAATCATATTTATTGTTATGATATCATATATGGTTCACTTTTGACTTTATATTACCCATTATTTTGTAAATTATTGTTAAAGTAATGTTTTGGGTAAAATCGTTTCATTTGTCGTTTGTGTTTTAACTTGTAATTATTCATATGATTACTTAGATCATGGTTACTTAAATCCAGAATGTAAAACATGATTTATATATAATATATATTCATAATATACAAATATATAATAGATCGATAAATGGAATGAAATGCACCGTTCATGGAGACGGTAGGCCGTACGTACGCATGAACGTTGTTTTCTTTTCCTTATTGAATTTAATGAAATTAAGTAGATGAGATAGATATATACATAAATTAAGTATCATTATTATGTCATATATTTCATGATTACTTTTTATATATACTTTACAATCATTCATTAATGGTTAATCATTGAGAATGAATCTCATCGCGTCGTGGAGACGGTAGTGCGTACATATGCACGAGCGATGATATCATTACCATGATCGTGTAATTGTATTGAAGTGTATGTATAATATTTAAGAATAAATATAACCTTACAATAATCATATATAGTCATTATTTACACCATTATACCCATCCAAGTAAGGTGGTGGTGGAAAATAGATTACACCACAGTGTGGAGAGGGTATTCCGTACGTACGCACGCGCAGTGATTTCGTTTTCCGTAGGATGGATAGATGGTGAAATAGGGTTGTTTCATACTTATAATAAAATATCAGTATATTAGTGATACTGATTTTATTACTTCATAATGAAAAAACTAAATAATAGTAAGTGGAAGAAGAAATAAAGTTTAAAGAATCAGTAACAGACATTACCTTTTCATTGAAGCGCCTCTTTGAGTCCTCCTCTTAGGGAACTAAAATTGGTCTTTGAAGAAGACCAAGACCTCTAGGATGTTTCTAGGGAAGTGGATAAGATAATTGTTTACGGTTTGGTCGAGCTTTAAGGCTCAAAGTGGTTTGAGAAAGAGAGGGAGGAGGTTCCCATTTATAAGGGAGGAGAGGGTCACCTTTGGAATAACTAAAAATATTATTTTATTATAAAGTCAAATTCGTTTCTTAATTGCTCCAAATTGATATATTTCTAATATAAGGTGTGGATGGGTCGAAAGCCTCTCATCCAATAGAATTTAGACAAGTTTATGTCATTATATTAACCTTATCGTTTAGTTTTAACTCTTAGTTAATTAGATTGACATTTACCATGTCACTTTGTATTTTTATATTATATAGTTAATAAACTTACCATATACATCCAAGAGACCCCCAAGTGGTCCATTAAGTATACACCTATCATGATATAAGTATCTTGGACGAACCTTATATTTTTAGGAATATAATAACAATTAATAATATAATATTTGTTTTAAATACTATTTTATGTCAATTTTGACACTATTTTGTAATTGATTTTTGTGAAAATCATAAAATAATGATTAGTTCGAATAAAATTAATTAAATAAATAATAACATTTCATATTAACATATAAAATTATTTTAATTCATAAAAAGTATCAAATTACATTTATTTTGGTATTTATAACATCAATTATGTCAATATTTCATTAATAGGATAATTACTGCATCATCATTGTATCATAAATAAATTTAATTATATTAATTCTAAAAATTAAAAATAAAATACAATTATGTTGAAAATATTTTGAGGTTTCTAATGAATATTTATAGTCGAATTTATCTTATGTATAACCCTATATTAAAAATGATTTAGTTATTAAACATTCATTTTCACTATTTTAACCATTCTTTAAATAAATTGATAATAAATGTCCTAATCTAATCCAACTGGGCCTAAATGGTCATATTTTATTCCTAAGGTTGTTTGTTGTCTAATTAAACATATCCAATAGAATTAGGACACGTGTTAGGGTAATAATAATAACACTTTTACCCTTAATAATCCTATTTACTTTTAACCGTGGTAAAAAAAAGTAAAAAGTTCCTATTCACCAAACATTATTTTCATCTCATTGAACCATATTTTAGTTCTTGATATTAACCGTGTATCTCGGACTTTCGAAATTCCACTAACAGAAGCTGTAAAATTATGTTTTATGAAAAAATCATTTTTTTAACTATCACTTAGTGGTTTCACTATTCCTCAAAAAATGATAGTTTCCAGAAAAATACCAAAAATTAGGCCTAAGCCATATTTGATATTATGAATTCAAAAATGATTTCTATTTTATTGAATTCATAACATATCAGTTACATTAACTAATTTAAAAATTAATTCCCGTCGTCAAAACAAATAGCGTGTTTTTAAGAGATAATAACTATCAAAATATTGACACTTGTTTATAACTGGTTTAAATGTGAAATTACATCCAATGACCAAAATTGTATTAAATTTTAAAAATATATTCTATATATACTTTAAACGACTAAAATTAATAATTTATCACTATTAATTATTTCGATTAAAAAAGGTGTTTTTAATTAAAATTTAGTAATTTTCACTATTCATCCGAATATGAAAGTTATCTGAAAAATACCAAAATTTCACCCTGGGATCATTTCGATATTCTATATCCAAAAATGAAGTCAGTTTTGAAAGATCAAATTTATAAAATTTCAAAAAGTGGGTATTACTATTCATAACGGCTAGTTCATAATAATATAATAATATCTCATTTAGTGAAACTCAGTATTGCGTACTCCACATGCTATCGTGGAAGGTCGCAATTGCGTGTAATGACAGCCAAGTCAGGGATGTGTGTAGTGAAAGATCCTTTTGGTGTAGCGTAAAACACAAGACATCAATAAAATTAAAAAAAATATTTTTCATAAAATCTCGGGGTGTTACATTCTACCCCCCTTAAAATGAATTTCGCCCTCGAAATTCGTCGGGGTTATAAATGGTTTACTACTCGAAAGTTTCTTTAATTGAAACCCACATCGTAAAAAGGAATACCAAAACTTGGTTTTAAAAACTAATTTATGAAATGTAATGGTTACCCAAATTAACAAATCACTGGGTTTCCACATAGGAGAACACAGGTGAAAATATGGATATGGAAGAAAAATCTAACCGTCATGTTCTGATGGAGAGTGGTAGTAAACATGGCTATGAAAAAGACAACAATCACAAAGCCATAAATTTGGGATGATCTAGGGTACCATCTGATTCATCGGATATAAGGGCACTAGGACAACATTTTTGGTTTTCAAGATCATTTCCCTAAAGTTGAAGAATTTGAATTAGTATAAATACTTACATTATTTTGGTACAATCTCACTACTGTTCATGACATTAACAATTTCCACTTCATCTCATAACGAAATGATGTTGAATTTGTTATTCATGAAGTGTTAGAAGATCATGTGATAGAATGGCGGGACATTCCATCTGTCTCAAACAAAAGGATAACAAAAGTTATCAAATATACATAAGTCCATCTATGGTGAGGTTAATCGTATACAATTCGAAGAATGCACGTATATTCATATATCATACCGCGTAATAAAATAAAACTAGTTTATACTAACCAGGGACTTCCTGTAGGCCAGTGGTAGGCGATAAAGGCCAGTCGCACTTCGATTTTGGGTTCGATTCCCACACCCTTGTCCGACGCGATGGGCTGTCGCCCATCCTACAGGTTGTCCTTTTTCTAAATCTATATTACTATAACATCCCATCAATAATATCAATAAAAGTTCTATCCTTAAACAATACTAACTTATGTCCAACATAATCCATTCCAATCTTTAGGCTTATCTAAAATACTTCGGTCCAAGCTCCTAGTATAATGAAAATGATTACTTGAAATGTCACATAACAATCACGTGAATGCCATCATTTATCCCCCATATATCATAAGATATATCATGTTGGTCAAATTAAAAATATGTTAATACCTTAATCATGTATTCTCTTGAAGAATGAATACCCATTGAACCTTAGTGAAACCATGAATGCAGTTAATAGTTAACAATTTCCACATACAAAAATCCCCAAAACTCTATATACTCAAACCCTGATATCACTTAGTCCTTATATCAGTCATGAGCTCAGGAATACAATCAAACATCTCATTATCTTCTTATCTGCATATCATCAACTTTCCAAAAATATATGAATAACCTTTCATGGATACCGGTACAATTCAACATATACTTTCAAATACTTTAGGAAAAACAACAGTGTAACAATACATAGATGATTCTTTATTCCATAGTACCATAATTTATTCTTTATAAACATACAATCATTCCACTAACTTCTTAAACCACTGATTGAGCTTTATCGTTTCATTCATCTCATATTTCATTTGTAGTCTCTTCATCATCATCCACATAAATACTACTCATATGACCATGCTGATTCTCTTCATGAGATTTTCCCTTAGGGAATTGGTTTACATAATGCCCATATATTCCACATTTAAAACATCTAATCATTATTGATGTCGTAGCAATACCATTATCCTTGTCCATGGTGTTAACTGAACCTTTTCGTTTGCACTTACTGGCTTTGTGTCCTTCTTTTCCACACCCAAAGCCTCTTCCAGTTCCTTTGAAACAATCTCCCCGATGCCTCTTCCCACATGACTTTCATGAAGGAAATTGAACTTTCTTTCCTCTATGATCATCTTGAAACTCCATCTTTCTCTTATTATCTGATTCGGGAAACTTACCAAAGTTTAGATTATTGATCATATTATGAGATTGCTGATTAGGCATAATAACGATGTTTGGACTTCCAAATCCCGTTTCGTTTGGTTTCTCATTAACAATATTATTCCATTGTCCATCATATCCTCCATTATTAGGAATCTTTCTGTTTCCAGCCATTTTCTAAAACCCAAAAAGAATAGTGTGAGAGGAAAAAATCATGCTAGGGAAAACAACATAGTAAAGGGGGAGAACCCTCAATATATAACATCTTAGGTTAAATTCTACGATCGTTATCGTAGTTCTAGGACTATATCCTATACGTAAACTTATCCTTAGGGACATCCCTAGACATACCTTAGAAATATCTCTAGGGATCTCACTAATGTTTTCTCATCCTAGTTTCCAAAGGTTGACTAAACCTTTCCTCTGATACCAACTGTAATGGTCTGGAATTACATCCAGTGGAATATAATTGATACCTATCAGGGCACTCCATGGGCGGCTACACCCCCTGGGCGGGACACACCACCATCCCCAGTGGAACCCATTTCCTCATGAAGCCCTTGGGCGGAGAGCCATTCTTCGTCCAACGCTCACATGTGAGAGTTCCCAAGGATCAGATACATTCCTACCTCCTTTTCCTCTGATACCAACTGTAAAGACCCGAAGCTTGACGTACATGGAAATTACATTACTTTTGGTGAAAACTTAATACATAACAAAAACAGACACATAAGGACCGTAATAGTTTAGTGTCTTTGGAAGCTTGGAATGTAATCCTCTAATCGTGGTGAAAGATCTTCAACATCTCCCATAAAGATATTCCCCTTTTTTTCTTACCTAAAACCATTATTTATATCCAGGGGAAAAGAAAACATAAAAAGAGTGAGCTCAAATTCTCAGTAAGTGTAAGCATGGTTAAAATAAAACATACCATATACATTTGAACTTAAAAACATAAACATAGTGTTTAAACATCAAAATCTTGAGCAACAACATAAAACATGGAAGTAAATAAGGCATAGATCATAATGGAACATAAACCATGATAAAATAGCATGGGAATAAAACATGTAAATGTATGAAAAACCATTAAGAACATGTTATGATATCCATTGTAGCCAAGGCATTTCTACCAAGACCATCTTAGTGGACAAAGTCCCTTTCTGAATCAAGTTCACTCCTCGTTTCAGTCCTGAAACACAGAACCGGATTAACTTACCATTCCAGTCATGTCTATCTCATGAGATATAAATATTTACCCAATGAATTGGCGGGAGATATAGGTCCCACCCATCTCATAATGAAATCATTCTTACTTGTGCCACAAAATAAACTTTAAACATTCATCATAACCCAAAGAATAAAAATGGGTTTCATAAACATCATCCCATCATTTCATAATCCTTATAAAACAAATGGATATAATTTCATCCTGAGAAAAGTGAAACCATGTAAATCATAGAAACATTATACTTGAAACATACACATATTAAATAATGTCATCTTAGAAGAAAAATGGTTTTGATAAAACACCTGAAATGAATTCTTGAGGAAAATATCATTTCTTCTTCAAACTCAATTTCGTTTCACAAAACCTCATGCAATTTAAAAAGAAAGAGATTTTGTTGAAAATAGTCATCAAATATTTTGGAGTAAGCTTCATGAAAATAAGGCTTTATAAAACCGTAAAAATCCATTCGTACAATAAAAGTTAAAAACATTCTTCTCGTACTTTTGCCGGAAAAGTCAAAAAGTACCTCGTACGAAAAACGACAAAAGATTCTTTTCATATCTTTTATTAAAAACTCACCGAAGGGTAAAATTGGATTTAAACAATTGTTTTTGGATGGAAATAATATTACATATTGATGAAACATGGATGTGGATGATAAAATACACCCCAGTAAATTCCAAAGTATAAACAATCTCGGAGAAAAATGAGATTGTGATATTTCCCCTTACCTTAGGTCCGATTTTCTTCGTAAGTGTCTGAACCTCCTTTATAATGATTAAATAATGTCATTAACTTATTACAGAATAATATTCATTGTTATGATATCATATATGGTTCACTTATGACTTTATATTACCCATTCTTTTGTAAAATAATGTTAAAGTAACGTTTTGGGTAAAATTGTTTCATTTGTCGTTCGTGTTTTAACTTGTAATTATTCATATGATTACTTAGATCATAGTTACTTAAATCCAGAATGTAAAACATGATTTATATATAATATATATTCAGAATATACATATATATAATAGATTGATAAATGGAATGAAATACACCGTTCATGGAGACAGTAGACTGTATGTACGCGTGAACGTTGTTTTCGTTTCCTTATTGAATTTAATGGAATTAAGTAGATGACAAACTTATATATATAAATCCAGTATCATTATTATGTAATATATTTTATGATTACTTATTATATATAATTTATAATCATTCATGAATGGTTAATCATTGAGAATGAATCTCATCACGTCGTGGAGACGGTTGTCCGTACGTACGCACGAGCGATGATATCATTACCATGATCGTGGAATTGTATTGAAGTGTATGTATAATATTTAAGAATAAATATAACTTTACAATAATCATATATAATCATTATTTACACCATTATATCCATCCAAGTAAGGTGGTGGTGGAAAATAGATTACACCACAACGTGGAGACGATATTTCATACGTACGCACGCGCGGTGATTTCGTTTTCCGTAGGATGGATAGATGGTGAAATTGGGTTGTTTCATACTTATAATAAAATACCAGTATATTAGTGATACTGATGTTATTACTTAATAATGAAACAACTAAAGAATAATAATTGGAAGAAGAAATACAGTTGAAAGAATCGGTAACAGACATTACCTCTTCTTTGAAGCGCCTCTTTGAGTCCTCCTCTTAGTGAACTAAAATTGGTCTTTGAAGAAGACCAAGACCTATAGGATGTTTCTAGGGAAGTGGATAAGAGAATTTTTCAGGGGTTATCTGAGATTTAAGGCTCATGGTGGTGTGAGGAAGATAGGGAGGAGGTGCCCTTTTATAAGGGAAGAGAGGGGCACCTTAGGAATAACTAAAAATATTATTTTATTATAATGTCAAATTCGGTTTTTAATAGCTCCAAATTGATATATTTAGAAGCTAAGGTGGGGATAGGTCAAAATATTCTCATCCAATATAATTTAGACATGTTTAGGTTATTATATTAACCTTATCTTTCAGTTTTAACTCTTAGTTAATTAGATTGACATTTACCATGTCACTTTGTATTTTTTATATTATATAGTTAATAAACATACCATATACATCCAATAAACCCCCAAGTGGTCCATTAATGATACACCTATCATGATATAAGTATCATGGATGAACCGTAGATTTTTATGATTATAATAACAATTAATAATATAATATTGTTATTTAAATACTATTTTATGTCAATTTTGACACTATTTGGTAATTGATTTTTGTGAAAATTATTATTTCAAATAAATTACTTAAATAAATACTAACATGTCATATTAACATATAAAATTATTGGAATTCATAAAAAGTCCCAAATATCATTTATTTGGGTATTTATAACATCCATTATGTCAATATTTCATTAATAGGATAATTACTGCATCATCATTGTATCATAAATAAATTTAATTATTTTAAGTCTAAAAATAACAAATAAAATACAATTATGTTGGAATTTTTTTTATCTTTCTAATGAATATTTATAGTCGAATTTATCTTATGTATAACCCTATATTAAAAATGATTTAGTTATTAAACTTTGATTTTAACTATTTTAACCCTTCTTTAAATAAATTAATAATAAATGTCCTAATCTAATCCAAGTGGGCCTAAATGGTCATATTTTATTCCTAAGGTTGTTTTTGGCCTAATTACACTTATCCAACAGAATTAGGACATGTGTTAGGGTAATAATAATATCATTTTTAGCCTTAATTAACCTATTTACTTTTAATCGTGGTAAAACAAAGTAAAAAGTTATTATTCACCAAAAATTATTTTCATCTCATTGAACCACATTTTTGTCCATGATATTAACCGTGTCTCTCATATTTTCAAAATTCCACTCACAGATGCGGTAAAATTAAGTTTTATGTAAAATTTAGTTTTTTTAACTACCACTTAGTGGTTTCACTATTCATCAAAAAATGAATGTTTCCAGAAAAATACCAAAAATTAGGTCTAAGATATAATTGATATTATGAATTCAAAAATGATATCTATTTTATGAAATTAAAAACATATCATTTACATTAACTTATCTAAAAATTAAGTCCCGTCGTCAAAACAAATAGCGTGTTTTTAAGAGATAATAACTATCAAAAGATTGACACTTGTTTATAACTGGGTTAAATGTGAAATTACATCCAATAACCAAAATTGTATAAAATTTTAAAAATATATTCTAAATATACTTTAAACAACTCAAATTAAAAATTTATCACTATTAATAATTTTGATTAAAAAAGTTGTTTTTAATTAAAATTTAGTATTTTTCACTATTCATCAGAATATGAAAGTTATCCGAAATATACCAAAATTTCACCCTAGGATAATTTCGATATTCTGAATCCAAAAATGAAGTCTGTTTTGAAAGATAAAACTAATTAAATTTCAAAAAGTGGGTATTACTATTCATAACGACTAGTTCATAATAATATAATAATATCTCATTTCGTGAAACTCGGTACTGCGTACTACACACGCTATCGTGGAAGGTCGCAATTGCGTGTAATGCAAGCCAAGACAAGGATGTGTATAGTGAAATCTCCTTGTGATGTAGCGTACAAAAAAATAAATCAATAAAATTAAAAAGAATATTTTTCATAAAATCTCGGGGTGTTACAAATATGGTAATGAGATTCAGAAGAAATGAAAAACTCTGAAAAATATATATTGTCCCATTTGAAATTCCGGATCATATTAGGACTATATATTTTTATATGGTTATTCCACTAATTATTTTTGAGGTTCATGATTTGATTCATGTACCTTTTATGAGAAAGTACATGCCTATTTCATTATAGGTACTAAACTCATAGATTAAACCACTAAAGGATGAACATTCTTATGAGGAACAACTAGTGGTTAGTCTAGATTAAAAATGAAAGTTCTATAAAACATGACCACTCACCTAGTAATTATTTTATGGTGAAACCACAAGCTTAATGCAGTTATATGGGATTATGATGATGTAATGAGACAAAATTATGTTTATTTTTTCAAAAAAATGTGATAAATTTTGCAGTTAAAAATAATTTTATATTATGAATAATGTATCACTTTGAAAATTCAAGAAATATGTTTCAAATAAATTTCAATTAATTGGTATATTTTGTTTCACAAAACAATTAGTTTATGATTAATTACCTAAAACGTCGACATTAGTGTTCATTACAAGCAATGTCATGTTTAAACAAAGCATGATATACTACAAAAATATTATTATCTAATATGATAATTATCTCATGGTCGTTGGGTGGGATGTTATTAAAAAAATTACATATATGATTAATGTACAAGGGATTCACATGTATATAAAATTAATTATTTGCAGAACAATTAGTATGTAATGAAAATTTAATCCAATTTAAAATATGTATAAATCATTTTCTAGATGCAATATTAATGTGTTGAAATATTATTTATAAAAATAAAATAAATTTATTTATTTATTTGATTTATTTTAATAATTAAAATATTTTATATTCAATAAATTATTTTAACATTCATGTTATGTCATTTATTTTCTTGGGATAAAAATAGATCAAATTTGATTCTTAAATATTTATTTTTCTAACAAGAATTACTTTCACGCAATGCGCGCTTATATTAAAAAAATTCAATTTTAAAAAATATATATGGAAAAATGAATTCTACTTTTGAAATCATGTTTTCCAAATTATTATGAAGATAATTTTTGTTTATTTTTATGAAGGTTAAATTCATTAATGAATTGTTAAAAATAATGGTTTTTATAAAAAACTACCTTTACATTCAATTATTTTTTTTAATTTTTTTATATTATAATTATTTTAATGGTAGAATAAGTTCAATTATATATCTATTTATTCAATATATATCATAGTAATAATTTTCATGATTAATATTATATTCATTCTTTTTAATATTTTGAACATTTTCCATTTTTAAAACTCTTTTCTCATCATATTTGTGTTATTAATTTTAAAATAATTATTTTCAGTTATGTTATTTGAAATTGGATAAAAGAATTAAATATTTGGAATCAGTATTCAAATTATTATTTAATGATATCAACATATTTTTTTAACACAAAGAATAGGAAAATTATGGACTGTAATTACTGTTGTTAAGGTAAAAATAGATTTATTATTGGTTAAACAAAAAATATAACGGTTTAAATGACCTCAAAACTAGTATAGAATCAATTTTATTGGTTTATTTATAACCTATCATGTATGTGTCTTGATAATGGCATTTTTTATCCTCTTATTTCTTCAATAATGTGGTTTCACCATTTAATTGTCAAAAATTATGATTATGCCATTCACATAACTTATAAAAGAATGCCCACTCTCCTATTTCCCAAACAACATAAAATACATTTTTATTTTCCATTACCTTCCAAAATATCTTCCTCACAACCCATTATAATACCTAGAGACCATATTTATATCATAAATCCATCATATAAATCTTTCGATTTTTTACATTTGGAGGTTATCCCAAAAATATGGATCATTCTTAACTAAGAAACAATATTTTATTTTATTTATCCACATCCTTTAAATATTATTCATTTATTCAGATATAAAAACCATTAGATAAAATGTAGTGAGATTTTTTCTGTCAATTTAATATACTTACTCCACTATATATTTTAGTAAATGTGATCTGAAGTTATTATTTTAGTATATTTTGGAATATCACCTCATGAACTGATGTTATTAATTTTCCATCACAAACATTCAAATAAAGATATAATTATGGATTTAATATTTACATATAATTTATAATTTTTTATAATATATATGTAATTATAATTCCATGTCTAACTTCTTACCTCCACACTTGTTGGAAAACAATTACATCACTTTTTTGTACGGAGGACAACTGCCACTAGTACTAATGTGATGTGTTTTTAAATTCTTTATTAAATATAAGGTAACAAGTATATGTGGAATTAATTTATATGATATTTTTACATAAAAATTTTGATTCTTTAATTTTTATATCATATATACCTTCTTACTCTCAATTCTGTGGTTGATATGAAAATGTTCATCATGTGTATGGAAAACTACCACCTCATGATGTGATATGATTAATTTTCTTATAACACCGTTAATGTAAGATAAGTAGATAAACTTTTTTGAATATATGTTATATATATAACATAGAAACGAATCTTTAAGGGTAATATATTTTTTACCTTTCTTTCATTTTATTCCTTCGATAAAATTGAAATTGCAATCAATTATATCTATGGTATATTATCTATATGAATGGTGTATTTTAGTTTATATCAATATATTTATATATTACTCAAAATATATATGTTTTCAATATATAAGATATTTATTTCATATTTTATGTAATGGATATTATGTAACCTTGATCAAAGTATGAGCATTAAAAATGAAAAATCAATCCATGAACACACAAAAACTGTTATTTCCTAAAACGTTAATTAAAAATGGAATATTTAATAAAAGTGTAGCTATAGTTTTTAATACAATCATATATGGTATGAAATATATAAATATTTTTAATTTATTAGATATTAAAAAAATTAGATTTATTAGATTTGTATATTTTATTGTGTTTTATGGAACTCACGATTTTTTGGTCAGGTATTCTAGTATTAATTTATCATCATTGGGACATATGTTATGATATCCAAAGATTTTATTTTATGAGATGTATATAAAAAATTTTTATCATGTTATATAGTTAAATTATTTATTCTTATAATATTTAATGTTTTAGTTAATATCATTCCATAATGGGTATTAGGATACAAAATTTCATGGTTTTAAGGATTGAATTATCCCACCATGATGTTTATGGGGGTTGTTTAAATAATTGATTTTGATGAAAAAATATTACAAAATAAATATCAATAAAATAATTACATGGAAGTGTATGACATTTCCCACCATCATGAAAAGTCAATGATTTAGTGGGTCATTCATTTTCGTGAAATATTATTTTCCAAAAAATGTGCTTCCAAAATTATAATGAATTTTAGTATTAAATAGTTATTTTCAATGAAATGTATTCATATTCTATTAATTACATGAGTGTCTTTTAAAAATAATTTTCCATCTAATATCACACCCATTGATGTTATTTATGTTTTAATATGAATTTTATACAATGGTAAAATTCATAGTATTTATCGAGATATTTAAGGTATATGAGTAAAACATTAGTATGAAGCGTGTCTCATTAATGGGGAATATGATATATTGAAATTTTTATGAAAACATTTTATTTTCAATGGATCAAATATGATAAAAGTTTTATTAACATGTGTTACTAAAATTTATAGTTTATGTGATGCATTAGACCTATATCTCCTTAAAATAATTAGTTAATGATTAATTGTCTTTTTGATCAGAGGGTATATAATATTTCTTTCAAATCCTAAAAATTGGGTGTTTGGGAGGTTATCCAAAGCCTGAAGAACGTACATGGGTTTTTAGCCCATTCCTTATATGTTATGAATGACTTGGTGGGAATAATTGATATAAGGTTTTAAATGATTATGTGTTTTCCACAACACTATTTTTTGTGCTAATGTTATTCTCTCATGGAAAATGTAATTTTAGTCTTTTATAATACATCCCTTATGATTTTCAAATATTTATTCCATGAATTTAGTAATGGTTTATGATATGCAAGGTGTTATATTTTTTAAAAAAAAATATTCTCATATTCTGATACCCATATGATAATGTCATGTTTATATCTCTATTGATTACCCATTACAAGAATCTTATCTAATGATTTCTATGATTCATTTCACTTTTTTGGAAAAAAATAATGAGTGACATGTCTAAAAGTGAGCTATCTATGATGAACATAGTGGGGTATAGTGTAATTTCCTATAAACTGGATGTTTATTTATACATGATTCCAAAAAAAAAATATAATGGTTCTTCTATGGAACATTATGATATGTAGTAAATAGTATTCAATTATGATGTAATATTTCTATAGGATATGTTTTAGCCATTTCATTTTTCTATAGGACCCTATCTGTAATATCTTTAGAGAGATCGACATGAATATTTTATGGATAAATCACATACTGGAAAAAAATCGAAGGGTTTTTCTCCAACCCAATACATTTTTAGGACAAACATGCCACATCATTGTATTATACTATCTATAACATCGATACTTGTATTGAAAAAATGAAATGGAAAACCGAAGGGTAGTTATCCACAATACATTTATAAATTAAATATTATTTTTATTCGAAATAAAAACATATAAAACATCATAATTATTTGTATTTAATTTATAAATTTATAATATTCTATTTTGTAAAATACCAAAAATATTTTTTTCTGATTAATTCAATCAATCCAATTTCTTAAAAAAAACTTTTTATGAAAACAATTTATATTCAAAGTTATTTTTTAAAATAATTTTACCTAATAATAAAATAATTTCTTAGATAATATTTCATAGAAATTTCCATATATACAAATGTGGATTGTAAGATGCAATCAGTTATAAAACAATACCACCTCTGTCCTATAGTATAAGAACAAATCACAAGCTAAACTAAAAACCTCATATTTCATAAATTTATGAATCAAGACATTGCAGTGTAGGAATAAAAATCACATACTCTTTGTAGTTCTTGTATTCAATTATACATGAATCTCTTACGGACCAATTCAATGTCCCTTAAATGAATTTATAAAAACCAGTCTCTATCAACCATGCCCCAAAAATATATTACAGTTAAATTTACTATATTATAATTATTTATATATCCATTGGAATAATCACTCATTGGAAAATCAAATTGGTGTACAAAATATCCTTGGGAATACATAAATACATCTTCAGGGTTGAGGAATAGAATATAATATTTATAATAAAACGTTGAATGTAGATTCTCTCAATATCCTCACATATCATAACTATAAAAAACAATGACAATAAAAGCATTAGAGTAAGGGAAATGACTTATAGATAATTTCAAACAATCAATAATATAAAACATTAATATGTTATAATAGTATAACACTTATAATTAGCATACATACAATATACTCAAGGATCTCCTTGATAACCAATCTGATAAATAAAATTAAAAAATTTAAAACTTAGAGATTTAAATTGAAAACATCATTCCCTACATCAATGTATCATGAAAATATCCATCTTAGAACTTCGTAATGTTATATTATACTATGTTCCTTAAAAAATGTAAAATGAAGGCCTTTACCTACACAATGATTCCCAATAGGTTGTGAGAAACATGTCATAATAAGGAACCACCAACATGGTTCATATGATATAACAAAACATGTAGTGTTTTATTAATGAAATATAATTAAATAAAGAAAAAGAATATATGTCAGCTCATAATGTGTTAAACATGACTCCACAACATATGACCAAACCTATTTATGTAATAAATGAAAGAATAATTAATCTCATACAATAACCCAGACCTAGTCCCACCACATTGGGATAGGAAAAACTAATAAGGATTGAAATATTCCATCTCACATAGGGTATTGCCTTATACCATATTCAAATCTCATTTCATGTCTGGCCTCAACCCACATCTCATGAATGACAACATTGATCTCTTCCCATGTGCATGTGTTGGGTTTTACTATCATATACGTCTTCAAAATAAATCTATACAATATTATAACATCTCAAACTAAACAATATATTATCACCCAAGGTATGATTTTTCTAGAACATTCTTATTCTCAGTGAGGTAAACCATCATGCCACATCAAATCATAAACCTCATCATAGTAATTATTTATATCTCAGTCAAGTAATTGTGCAACATACCCAACCCGAAATCAATCTTCTCACTAAATGTTGGGGCCTTCTAGAAACATATTACGACAAGTAATACAATTCCTGAAGTCATTTCCAAATTCAAACACACCCCTTCCCAATATCATGGTGGCCCTTAGATATGTAACAATGACTATAAATTCAAACTCAAGGTTATCTTTCCATGACCAAATCACATAATATGAGGCTATGAATCAAGATCTAAGATCAACATACTCATCATGCTAATGTAACACACATGATATGACAGTGACAAAAAAACAATCCAAAACGTTTTTGAAACTATACCGTATATATTTTCATTATGATAATGTTCATAACATAACTCAACTAAAATATTCTTTGGCCTATATCACAACCCACATCCATTAGACTGGCCCTCAGTTACATTCATCATCACATAAAACATATTAGATTTATGTCCCGGGCGTAATTATAAGATACCACTTGGTATCATTCTGCTATAGAAAACTACAACCTCAATTCACAACATCTCTTTATCCCTACAGATACTAAGGACTCACCATGTTATTCATAACTCCATTATAGGATACTAAGGTTCCCTTCCAAATAATACTCGTTCATTTGGAATCATCGCTCAATTTTAGTGAACAAAACTAATAATTGATGCATGGAATTATAAAACATTCACTACCAAGATGTGACTCCCCACAAAGGGGACATTAGTCATTCTGAACAATCACTATCCCCTAATAATTAGGAATTCATAAAAAATCCTTACACAAAACTCTTAAGTTGGGGATTCCATGTCTATATGTGAAACATGTTATTAATTCTATACATTACCCAAGGTATTTCAATTTCTAGAGTCTCTAAACAAGTAATCCATCACATAGAAGACCATGAAATTTCTCAATATACATGAAAATAATATAGTTTACACTAATGCAGCATTTTATAATCACAAAAATTTCTATTTAGAATAACCACTGAAAATCAATATTAGATTTTAATTTTTCCATACCACTCGAAATTCATCATTTCAGATGTATCTTACCATATTCATACATAGGATGTTCAACCTTATCCTATTACACTATCATTTTCTCACAGATAAACTTTTTAAAAATACAATTCTTGGAATACTAAGCACATGTATTCATGCCTCAAACAAACACATGGAATATGGTGGAATATTAAAAGAACCATTACAATGATATTACATGATTATAATCAACCAATATTTCATCACATTTAATTCTCATTAATCTAAAATCAATAAATATATGATTAAAGACTATAGAACAATTTTTATTCTAAAATATAGTCGAAATACCTAGGATGATGAGAGGAACTCGAATTTTTATCTTCTCCTTAATAAAAATCAACCACTACTATCAAATGGAATATCAATCCATTAAAATAATAATTTTTGTCACGACACTTCCCTCAGAGTTTGTGTCGTGACTACGCCAACCCCGCCTTCCATATGCCAGCGGCTGGCTACTGGCATCGAAGGTGTATTCCCTAAAACATGGAAGGAATTTACTTTATAACATATAAGCACACATAACCAAGAACATAGAAAAGATATGAACACAAGAAAATAGAACTGTAAACAGAGGGAGTTTAGTAAGTAAAAGGGGCCATTATACAAAACCAATTGGAATGTACAAGAACAATTGTGATACAATACTACTGAAGAAGTGGATAGTCAGTTTCTTGGTCATCCTCTGAGGTTCCTACCTAAAGGGTAGGTATATATTACCTCCTCAAAACTCCACGTCCACCTGTCATCTCAGCATACCGACATGTCGTAAGGTCTACCTCCAAGTATCTTTCAGTTCATGTACTCTCAGCCTCTGTCAGCGTTGTGCATCGTCTGCATACAACACAACAATGTGAAGGTATTTCACATATAGGGGTGAGTATAATGATACACAATAGGGACCCCGAAACACTCAAAGTCTCACAGAAACCACCAAGGATAAACCACAAAGTATGAAATCAACATATAACCCTGATTAGGTATACGTCCATACATATACCTATGTTATCATATAATCCTTCTCAATCATGAGGAAAACATAAAGGTACTGACTCATCTCAATATACGATTTATTCTAGGGGTAGTAACTAATAAAATTTCTTGTCACAACATCGAACACCTCTACTGAAAGAACAATCCTCCTTTATTGAGTACATTGGTCATGTCACATCACATAGTGGTGCTTCCAACTATCCTTGAAATTTTGAGATACTCCTCCTGTTGAGTACTGTGGGTATACCGCATCACCAAGGCCCTCCCCACCGTGGGTCTGCCGCGTCACCAAGGGGCTCCCCACTGGGCCTGCTGAAGTACTCCTCCCGTCAAGTTCCATGTGCCTACTCCATCACCATTTTGCCCCCACAGGGGGTTTGCTGCATCACAATGGTTCTACCCACTGGGATAGTCGAGTCACTCTGAGTCAGAATGGTAAGCAGTCGTCAAGACTCAGCCAGCCACTAGGTTCATGCACTATGCTTACTCGTCTCCAGGAGGATCCGCTCCACAAGCTACGGGTCGATACTCCAACTGCCACTAAGTCCCACAAAGAATTATATAAGAGGACTGCCATGTCATAGGGGTCTCAACATAATAGACAGCTCGTCAATTGGACTCTCAGTCTGTGAGTTATAAGACTGTTAGTTTTGGGGGCCTGGTTGGATTCGTGCTTGATAAAACATAACCATTCCCCATCTTAATCCAACACATAGAGGGGTATCACTCAAAGGGACTGTATCGATCCAATATTTCCAACGCCACTGACAGTTCTTCAAATAGATGTTTGGTGCCCATGTAGTGGACAAAAAAAATTTAAATAGATCATTCTAGGCCCAGGTCGGGTCCGACCCGGTTGGCCCAACCCAGCCCAACCCGTAGTGTGGTCCAATCCTTTGGGTACCATGAGGGTGAAGACTATCCATGTGTTCTGCGAGGGTCAGAACCATCTATGACATCAAAAACGAGTCACATGGGGCTGCAGACCGACCGCGAGGGCACAGACCCGTCGATGAGGTGTGGACAGGCCGCGGGGGTGTAGACCAGTCGCGGGGGCGTGGTCCGGTAACCCGGGCGGTGGAAAGGCAACGAGGGTAGCGGACCGACCGTAGATTGGTTGATGGGTAGTGGGGGTGGATGTCCATCCATTGGTTGGCGGCTCGGCCGACCTCAGATGGGTGGCTTCGCCGGCCGCGGGGTGGCGTGGAGCCGCGGACAACGGTGGTGGCTTGGCTGACGACAGTGTTGGCTCGACGACTCATAGGGGCGCAGCGAGGGTGGATCGACTTGAGGTGGCACATAGTGGTGGAGGCCGTGGGAGGGTCGTCATTTCCTTCATCACCATTGTCATCTTCATCCATTGCATAGAACACACCATTCAACACAAGAATTATGGAGAGGATAGGCCATGTTAGATTGCCACATGCCATCCTTAATAATGTGATAGCATATAGCTATTATAATTTAATCCCCTGAATATTATGTAATGGTAAGGGAAACCAATTAAAAAATCCTCCATCCAAGCTTCCTCAATCTTATCATTCCCAATCCTGCAAAATAAAAACATTTGCAGATCAATATAAAATTGAGAATTGATCCGTGTTTATTATTTTAAAAGAGAAGAAAATGGGAATATATAATCACCTACAAACAAACCCCTACCTAGTTCAAATGATGAAATTTAAGCAAGAAGGTAGTATCGTAATCGATTCTCCGTATATGAGGATGTCCCATGTTGGGAGAAGTCCCGAGGAAGAAGGTTGAAGAAGGGAAACGTTCTTCATTGGCGGAGCATTCTTCATTGGATATCTTTCTCTAAAGTTCTCCCAATCCTCCATTTCTTATCTAGTTAATTTGTCGGAAATCAAAGTTGGATTAATTAATTGTAAACAATAAATGGGTTGTGTTGGTATAAAATTCAAATTGGAGGATACCAAGGGTTGACACAATTAATTAATGTGGGTTGGCACAATTAATGTGGAGGAAGCTCAAGAGGCTCCTCTGCATTAATGAAGGTGTTGAAGTGGTTTAGACATCAGGAAGACCCCACCACCATAACCTCCCATGGAATGTTATGGTATAGTGGTCCCTACTTCTCAACTTCTACATGTAGGGTCGTTACAAAAAATAAAATAAGAAGTGTGTTTATTTTATTTTATTATTTCCATGAAAAAACTGAAATTTTTATTTCACCCTCGTCCAACTATCATCAAGTTGAAATTATTCATAAGATAATATCGGCGTTATGATTTCAACTGTGCCCCCAAAATTAAATTCCGATCATTAGTTCAAAATTTAGAAAAACCCACCCTCACGTTTACTAAACGTACCCAAACAAAGATAAAAAATTCATTCCGGGCACTATAGGCCTCAGAATCGTGCGCCGTAAATTTTCATGGTCTCATAAAATTCTCATTTATTTAAAAAATCTTACAAGGATATTCCGGGTCTTTACATTCTCCCCACATCAGGTCTCTATTTCCTCGTAAGACAAAACACATTCTAGGTTAACAAGTTGGGATACTGAGCACGCATCCGAGCCTCCCGCTCCCATGTTCTCTCCTGTATGTTCTCATGCAGCCAGAAAATGCACACTAGATGTATCGACCATCCCAGAAGGAACTTCTCATGTTGATCCTCAATCTCTATTGGAAGCTCCTTAAAAGTCTCCCCCACATCGACATCCAACTCTCTATGGTCGATGATATGAGAAGGGTCATGAACATATCTCCTCATTTGGGATATGTGGATGAAATCGTGCACCCGGTTAAACTGAGGTGGAAGAGATAAGCGGTTAGCCACCTCTCTAACTCTACTGAGAAACTGAACGGGTATGATTAACCTCGAAGTTAACTTGCCTCCTCTGGAAAATCATCGTAGACCTTGTCGCAGTGAGACCTGTAGATAGACGTGGTCACCATTCTCGAACTTCAGTGGTCTCCATCTCATATCGGCATACGAATTCTTCCTGCTCTGTATAGTCTTCGTATATTCATGGATGACCTACCCCTAGTCTGTGGTAACCCATACCATCTTTGGTCCCACTAGTGTAGACTCCCCAGGGTTAGTCTGGCACAATGTTGATCTGCAAGGTTTCCCATACAACGACTCAAAAGGTGTCATCCCAATGGTGGATTGATACCTTTTGTTGTATGCAAACTCCACCATAGGTAAGTGATCCTCCCAACATCGAACAATGTCGAGGACACAAGCGTGCATCATGTCCTCGAGGGTCTGAATATTTTTATCACTCTGGTCCTTCATCTAAGGATAGAATGTGGTTATCAAATGAAGATGTGACTTGAAAGCCTCCAAAAACCCCTTCCATTTTCGGGAAGTAAACCATGCATCATCATTGGAGACAATCATTAAAGGTAATCTAGGTAACTGTATAATATATTACAGAGGGAGGCATTCCACTTTCTCTACCGATCCCTGCTCTCAGATCGGTATAAAGCTGGCCGACATGGTGAGTCGGTCAACGATCACCCAAATAGAGTCATGTCCCCTGGATGTACGTGGATGTCCTATCATGAAGTCCATGGATATCACATCCCACTTCCACTCTAGGAAATCTAAAGGATGAAAAAAATCCTACTAGTACATGATTCTCCCCTTCACATAATAACAATTGAGGCACCGAAAAACAAACTCTACAACTTATTTCTTCATTCCCAACCCCTAGTGCTATCATCGGAGGTCTTGGTACATCTTCTCCACTCCAAGATGTACCGTTATAGGGGATGTATATAAATCACTCAACACTTACTCCAAATGTGACACTTGAACCATGGTACGTCTTCTAAAGAGGATGACATTCTCCCCACCTTCAGAAAATACATCAGGTGCATGTTCTGTGGATATCTGAGCATGTCGTGCCTCTTAGTCAGTGTCCCCATGTTGCCCCTATCGGACTCGCAGTGTAACACCCCAAGATTTCATAGTGTGTTATTTCTTTAAAATAATAAAATAACTTGCACTACACGCAACACCGAGTTCAAGCACACCATGACTTACCAAACAAGCCGTTCAAAAGAGTTTATTAATAGTATTAACTAAATTTTAAACTTTATATAATCCTTATAATTTTAGAATCCATATTATGAGTTTCTTAGACATAATACAAGAACAGATTCATTTTCAGTATTGCACTTTTATCAACTTTTAATAGTGAAACCTTTTTAAATACAATATTTTAAACTTTTTGACTAAATGGGGACATCAAAAAAATTTAAAATGAAACATCCCAAGCTTCCACGGTACGCTTTCCTTTGAATAATATAGTATCGTGTGTTGTACGCAACTTCGAGTTCTAACACACCACAACCAATCAAACTAGCCGTTATGAATAGTAATACCTACTTTTTGAAATTATATATATTTTATATTTTAGAATGGACATCATTTTTTGATTCAGAATATCGAATTTAGCCTAAGGTGAAATTTTGGTACATTTCGGATAACTTTCATATTTTGATGAATAGTGAAAATTACTAAATTTTAATTAAAAACAACTTTTTTAATCAAAATAATTAATAGTGATAAATTATGAATTTAAGTGGTTTTAAATTATATTTAGAATATATTTTTACCATTTAATATAATTTTGGTCATTGGACATAATTTTACAATTAAACCGAACATAAACAGGTGTCAATCTTTTGATAGTTATTATCTCTTAAAAACACGCTTTTTGTTTTGACAGCGGGAATTAATTTTAAATTAATTTCTGCCACTTCTGTGTTTTGAATTTAGAGAAATGGATTCCATATTTGGAATCAGGATGTTCAAATTGTGTAAATAGGTAACTTTTATTTTTAGACATTTTGAATAATTACTGCGGTAAAAATTTTATTTACCATGGTTAAGGGTAAATCCGGTAAATAAGGGTTAAAAAATAATATTATAATAATACTAAATTACCCTAAAACGTATCCTAGCCTTATTTGTTGATACATGTTCGACCATGGGAATCTTTGGGTCGATTTTGGGACCCCATGGATCCACTTGTAAGTGATAATGACACTTTATTTTAATTAAGTTAAAATGAATACAAAAATGACACAAGCATATATCGTTTAGAAAAACAATTGTTACATAGGGTTATATATGTTGGATTTTAGATTATAAATATTCATTAGAAAGATAAAAAGATTTACTACATAATTATATTTTATTTATAATTTTTAGACATTAAATAATATATTTTAATTATGACACAATGATGATGCAGTAATTACTATAATAGTGAAAAATTAAAATAATTGATATTATAAATACCCAAATAAATATAATATGAACCTTTAAATGAATTAAACTAATTTTATAGGATAATATGATATATTAGGAATGGTTTAATTGACTTTGTTAGATGTAATCAATCTGTTATGAGTTTCAAAAAAATCAACTATTGAATACTGTCAAAATTGACATAAAAGAGTTCTTAAAACAAATATTATATTATTAGTTGATATTAAATTTCTAAAAAACTAAGGTTCGGCCAAGAGACTTATATCATGATAGGATCATCATTAATGGACCACTTGGGGGTCTCTTGGATGTATATAGTAATTTTATTAACCATATTATATAAAAAAACAAAGAGACATTGTAAAAGTGAAACTAATTAACTTAGAGTTATTACTTAATGATAAGGTTAATATAAGTACCCAAACCTGTCTAAATTATATTGGTTGAGTTTTATTCGACCCATACCCACCTTAAAATTTAAATAATAAAATTTGGATCCATTAGAAACCGAATAATAATTTATTATAAATTAATATTTCTAGCTTTTCCAAGGGTGCCCCTCACCCCTCTTATAAAAGGGCACTCCTCCTTCTCATTTTGTCACACCTTCAAAGCCTTATGGTTCGGCCAAACTCTGCCCAAATACTCTCCCAACATCCCTCACTACAACTTAGGTGCCTTAGTTTGATCAGAAAGCTAACCTAAGGAGCCATTTTGATCAAATAAAAAGGAAGGAACCGAAGAAGAGGTAATGATTTCACCACCCTTTTTCATGTTCCTTCTTCTTCGACTTCTTCTTACTTTGTTGTTACCATTCTAAAATAATAACTCCAGTATCATATATATACTGTGATGTTATTATAAATATGGTACAACCATATTCAGTATTCTATCCACCCTTTGAATAACATGTCACCATACGTGCGTACGTACGGCTTACCGTCTCCACGTCGTGGTGTAATTGTTATTCAATATATTATTATTTGGATGGGTTTAATAATGATGTGTAACTGAAGTAAATAATAAATATAACATGTTAGTGATTCTGTATATATGATATACCATTCATTTTTATATTATTTTAATATCAAAAGAATGATATTGTCGCTCGTGCGTACGTACGGACTACCGTCTCCACAAACGCGATGAGATTCATTCTCCATCATATCCATTCAAGTATAATTATCATTTGCTGATTTAAAAATGATGTTTAAGGACTTGATATCATTCTGGATATGAATAATATACAACCTATCCATTACAAACATGGCTTACGTAATAAAACATATAAAAGAAAACGAGTAAGTTAACACCCGAAACAACGATAATACTAAGACATTATTAACAAAGCAAAGTTAAAAGATCATATATGATATGATATTAATATATATGATTCTTGTATAATTTAATAACAATTATTTCAATATTATACAGGAGGTTAACCTAACCCAACCAAGTAAAAGTACAAGGTAAGGGATTTTCTTATCTCACATTCAATTCCGTGAGATTTCCATTATTCGCCACTAAATTATTGAAAGTGGTGTATTGTGTACTGGAATTTGATATATATTATCATGATTATCTTTATATTCATGTTATTCTGTAAATAATTTGGTGGTTATTAACTTTTGGTCATATGACTCAGTTGATTAACGTGGTAAGGGGTTTTCATCTCACTCTTTATTTCCGTGTGATTCATGCCATATTTCCACTATTATCTTTTGTGTGGTGTATGTACTGCCCATAATTGTATTCATTGTGTAATAAACTTTACCTTATGTGTATTTACATTTTAATTGTATGATACCTCTTTCATGGGTTGTATGTTTCATAAGTTACCAAATTGATAAGGGTTTACTTCACAATCTCTTTAATATCTGAGGTTGTCTTTACGTAAGTATCTACAGGGACATATTTACTATCCATGTACATATTTCATAAAAGAGTTTTCAAAGGGATTATTTCAAAGGGAACTTTTACTAAAACATCATTTTAAATGTTTTAAATATTTATTCTTCTAAATCATCATAATTTATGTCCATGTTTTCAAAATGGTTTGTAAGGATTTATTTATATGAAAATGAATGTTTTAAAAGTGTTAATTCCATTCAAAAGTTTCAAAGTGGTATGGACCACTTTGATTCAAAAATGTATTTAAATGCCTTACTTTCTAAAAAGTGTAACATTAAAATGTTTTCATGAAAAAGGGATATTTCTCTCAATAATTTTTTAAAAAACATTTTCATCCATGTCAACATCCTTTGATGGATTTTAAGAGTATTTTAAGTTGATTTATTATGATATAAAACTTCCATATTGTAATGAAGTTTTGTGATATGTTTGACTGTAGATGTGTCATTTATATAGCATTCATGGTTTATGAGTAAAGTATTGACATTTCGTATGCTAGTTCCAATAAGAATGTTTATGTTATATTTCAACCTTTACTTCATATGAATGTGTTGGACAAGTATGTTCCAGGTTGTGAACTGGTTAAAGTAAGCCCTCCAGGTTGGGGACTGGTAAAAGTAAGCCCTCCAGGTTAGGGACTGGTAAAAGTAAGCACTCCGGTTTGGTCTCCGGTTATTAGAGGCACTCCGGGTTGGTTTCCGGTTATTAGAGGCACTCCGGGTTGGTGTCCGGTTATTAGAGGCACTCCGGGTTGGGTTCCGGTTACAGTTAGCCCCAAGGTCTTGGGACGAGGCCTTGAAAAGAAATTAAAGTTTAGCATTATGCATTCCATCATTATGAAAGTAGTTATTTATTTTGCATGTGATTATTCGATTAGTAGAATATCCATCTGAATAAGTAAATGGCATTATTTCATTTTACTTTTTCCATACTATGTTGAAGTTCAAGTTTAAAAGGCTTTTGTTTTAGTAATGCATTGCCTTAAATGTTTATGCTTATTTTGAATGTTCTGCTATATTATTATCCTTACTGGGCATTTGAGCTCACCCCTTTTCTATGTTTTATGTTCCCCAGGATGTGAAGAAGAAGTTATGAATGACCTGCAGGGATATTATGAGGGGAAAATAGTGTGGACTGTGGAGACATTATGTTGTTGTATTAGTTTTTCATTTTATGATGTAATGTAAAACTTATGAATATATCTAGTGTTTCCAAGGCTACTAAACCAATCGGTCTTTCGAGATTTGATCCTTCTTGTGATCATGCCAATGTTATGTAATAATTCACCGACTCTAGGTAACTGGGGTCGGGGTGTTACAGTTGGTATCAGAGGAAGTTTAGTACAAACCTTGGAAGCTAGATTTAGATAAACTCTGATTGAGCACGTAGACCTAAGATAAACTTTGAGGATTAGTATAGAAGAACTTCCTAGAATTTTGGTATTGTAAAGATTTTGTGAGTTTTCCGAGCAATACATCCCTGTCTGGGTACGAGCAGGTAGAGGCGGCTCTGGCACAGATGTACCTAGGGGTAAAACCCGAAAACACCGCTTTGAGCTAGACTCGAACGGGAACTGGTGCACGACAACGGGCCTTGCTGCACTCTTGGTTACGACACTCCCGGGGGATATGCTTAGGATAACTCTCATTTTCTTTACAAATCATTATGAAGGATTTATGAGTATATACTTCCTCAAAGGAGACATTTTTATGATTATGGATTATATCCATAAAATATTTAATTTATGTTATGTGTTTTAAAAGTTTGGGATTAGGTATTGTTATTCATAAACTAATCTAGTGTATGCCAATGTTTAGAAATGGCGCCTAGTAGAAGGAATGAGAACTCCAGCAATGCACATGATACAAAGAGAAAGAAGGATCATATATTTTATGGTCTTAATCCAGAATTTACAAGAGAAATAGTCTCGCATGTATTATCATCATATGAAGAAATAATATCATGTGTTGATAAGATAAGTAAAGAGTTTACTGAGTCCTATGGCTTTGAAGGGAAGCAAGAGAAGAAAAGGGTGGAAGAGAGAAAGATGGATAAAGGGAAGAGGAAAAAGAAGAATTTTCCCATATGTGGTAACTGTGGAAAGAAACACCCTGGAACTTGCCTGAAAGTAATGGGAGTTTGTTATAAGTGTGGAGGAAAAGGGCACAAAGTACGTGACTACAAGGGTAAGAAAATGGTTTCAAATGTACAATGCTTCAATTGCAAGGAGTTTCGACACTAAGCGAACCTATGTCCCAGTCATCAAGAATATGCCGCAAATGATGTTATTGGATAATAATCAAGTTATGATACTACCACAGATGAAGAGGAATGATTAGAGTTCTTATGTTGATTATGTCAATTGAGTGTTGTATCAACAACGTACTTGTTATAATAATTATGGAGTATATAATGATTTTACTGCAGTATTATTTCATTAAGGACTTGAGATTGTGTGGAACAAGGAAAGGTGACTCAACAGCAGGATAAATTTTTGGAAAATATATGGTTGAGAGAATGATAAACCATAATATAGTTCTGATACCGAGTTAGTGATTTTGGAATAATACATGATTGTTTTGGATAAATTATATTGGATATTCTTGACTACCTTGGAACTGATTAATGATATGTATATTCCATTATTGTTGGGGTTTAAAACATTTTTGGATTGATGAGGTATATCCAGCATTCTATTTGGAATAAGGGAGCATGAATGTAATCAATAAGGAATATGGTAATTCAGGATGTTTCAGTGTATTAAAAGAATACATGATGAAGGCATTCATATACTATTACGTGGTAAAAAGGATCTACATTATGTTTAACTTCCTTATAAATGTTGGACTGTGAGTTTGGTCAGAAATATTTTGGATAAATTCTAGTTTGAGATTAATTTTGGATTGCTATAAAAGGACAACCCGGAGGTCGGGCGGAAACCCGTCGCGTCCGGCAAGGCTGCGAGACTTGAACCCGCAACCGAAGGGCGAAAAGGGTGTATAACCTACCACTGGCCCAAGAGATGTCCTGGATTAAATAATGTAGTTTTTTTTAAAAGATCTGGTAGATGAATTATAAATTCGTTTATTTTGGAACCCTGTACGAATAGTATAAATAGAATTTTTTTACGAGTGAAAGATGAATTTGTGGTAGAAATTTATTAATGGACAAAACTCTAATTATAAAGTAAGTATATCTCCTTATGATCTTATCCAATCTCATAAATAAATTCCTCAACATTAAGAAAAGGAACTTAGAGAAAAAATGTTTTCCTAGATGGTACCTTAAATCATCACTAATTTATGGCTTTGGGATTGTTGGCCTTTTCATAGCCATGTTCTCTACCACTCTCCATCAGATAATTGATGGTTAGATTTCTCTTCCATATCCATATTTTCCTACATGGAACCCTAGTATGTGTTATTTTCTGTAATCTTCATACTTTCCACTCTTTATTTTAAATAGAGGCCTCATTAATTCATTTTTCAATGTGGGATTTCAACTAAGATATTTTGAAACTTCAAAAATGTGTTATCCTAATACCCTATGTTTTGTTGAACCGATGGTATTTCAAATCATCATAGATCGATGAGTTTAAGGAAATCAATTTTATACTTGTTTGTGATTGATGACCTCAATCACTACCTATAAATATTTACGTTTTTCCTCCAATTATATGTCTCTAATCGCCACCAATGTTCTCCTAATCGAGATCATAATTTGGTGGTGACCCTTTCATTTCTCATTTCCTCATATTAAGACTAAATTTTAGTATCCCAATTTCCGATGTGGGTTTTCCCACAAAGATATTTTTTACCTTTTATTTTCGAAGAACAATTTCAAATTGCGAGGATGCAATTTATTGATGGAGGGGAGAATGTAACACCCCAAGATTTCTTAGTGTGTTATTTCTTTAAAATAATACAATAACTTGCACTACAAGAAACACCGAGTTCAAGCACACCATGACTTACCAAACAAGCCGTTCAAAAGAGGTTATGAATAGTATTAACTAAATTTTAATCTTTATATAATCCTTATAATTTTAGAATCCATATTATGAGTTTCTTAGACATAATAGAAGAATAGATTCATTTTCAGTATTGCACTTTTATCAGCTTTGAATAGTGAAACATTTTTAAATACAATATTTTAAACTGTTTGACTAAATGGGGACATCAAAAAAATTTAAAATGAAACATCCCAAGCTTCCACGGTACGCTTTCCTTTGAATAATATAGTAGCCTGTGTTGTACGCAACTTCGAGTTCTAACACACCACAACCAATCAAACTAGCCGTTATGAATAGTAATACCTACTTTTTGAAATTATATATATTTTATATTTTAGAATGGACTTCATTTTTGGATTCGGAATATCGAATTTAGCCTAAGGTGAAATTTTGGTACATTTCGGATAACTTTCATATTTTGATGAATAGTGAAATTTACTAAATTTTAATTAAAAACAACTTTTTTAATCAAAATAATTAATAGTGATAAATTATTAATTTAAGTGGTTTTAAAGTATATTTAGAATATATTTTTACCATTTAATATAATTTTGGTCATTGGACATAATTTTACAAATAAACCGAACATAAACAGGTGTCAATCTTTTGATAGTTATTATCTCTTAAAAACACACTTTTTGTTTTGACAGCGGGAATTAATTTTAAATTAATTTCTGCCACTTCTGTGTTTTGAATTTAGAAAAATGGATTCCATATTTGGAATCAGGATGTTCAAATTGTGTAAATAGGTAACTTTTATTTTTAGACATTTTGAATAATTACTGCGGTAAAAATTTTATTTACCATGGTTAAGGGTAAATCCGGTAAATAAGGGTTAAAAAATAATATTATAATAATACTAAATTACCCTAAAACGTGTCCTAGACTTATTGGATGATATATGTTCGACCATGGTCATCTTTGGGTCGATTTTGGGACCCCTTGGATCCACTTGTAAGTGATAATGAGACTTTATTTTAATTAAGTTAAAATGAATACAAAAATGACACAAGCATATATCTTTTAGAAAAACAATTGTTACATAGGGTTATATATGTTGGATTTTAGATTATAAATATTAATTAGAAAGATAAAACGATTTCTTACATAATTATATTTTATTTATAATTTTTAGACATTAAATAATTTATTTTATTTATGACACAATGATGATGCAGTAATTACTATAATAGTGAAAAATTAAAATAATTGATATTATAAATACCCAAATAAATATAATATGAAACTTTTAATGAATTAAAATAATTTTATAGGATAATATGATATATTAGGATTGATTTAATTGACTTTTTTCGAAGTAATCAATCTGTTATGAGATTCACAAAAATCATCTATTGAATAGTGTCAAAATTGACATAAAAGAGTTCTTAAAACAAATATTATATTATTAATTGATATTAAATTCTTAAAAATCTAAGGTTCGGCCAAGAGACTTATATCATGATAGGTTCATCATTAATGGACCACTTGGGGGTCTCTTGGATGTATATAGTAAGTTTATTAACCATATTATATAAAAATACAAAGAGACATTGTAAAAGTGAAACTAATTAACTTAGAGTTAATACTTAAAGATAATGTTAATATAAGTACCCAAACCTGTCTAAATTATATTGGTTGAGTTTTATTCGACCCATCCCCACCTTAAAATTTATATAATCAAATTTGGAGCCATTAGAAACCGAATAAGAATTTATTATAAATTAATATTTCTAGCTTTTCCAAGGGTGCCCCTCACCCCTCTTATAAAAGGGCACTCCTCCTTCTCATTTTGTCACCCTTCCAAGCCTTATGGTTCGGCAAAACTCTGCCCAAATACTCTCCCAACTTCCCTCACTACAACATAGAGTCCTTAGTTTGATCAGAAATCCAACCTAAGGAGCCCTTTTGATCAAATCAAAAGGAAGGAACCGAAGAAGAGGTAATGATTTCACCACCCTTTTTCCAAGTTCCTTCTTCTTCCACTTTTTCTTACTTTGTTGTTATCATTATAAAATAATAACTCCAGTATCATATATATACTGTGATGTTATTATAAATATGGTAAAACCATATTCAGTATTCTATCCACCCTTTGAATAACATGTCACCATACGTGCGTACGTACGGCTTACCGTCTCCACGTCGTGGTGTAATTGTTATTCAATATATTATTATTTGGATGGGTATAATAATGATGTGTAACTCAAGTAAATAATAAATATAACATGTTAGTGATTCTGTATATATGATATACCATTCATTTATATATTATTTTAATATCAAAAGAATGATATTGTCGCTCGTGCGTACGTACGGACTACCGTCTCCACGAACGCGATGAGATTCATTCTCCATCATATCCATTCAAGTATAATTATCATTTTCTGATTTAAAAATTATGTTTAAGGACATTATATAATTCTGGATATGAATAATATACAACCTATCCATTACAGACATGGCTTACGTAATAAAACATATAAAAGAAAACGAGTAAGTTAACACCCGAAACAACGATAATACTAAGACATTATTAACAAAGAAAAGTTAAAAGATCATATATGATATGATATTAATATATATTATTCTTGTATAATTTAATAACAATTATTTCAATATTATACAGGAGGTTAACCTACCCCAACCAAGTAAAAGTACAAGGTAACGGATTTTCTTATCTCACATTCAATTCTGTGAGATTTCCATTATTCGCCACTAAATTATTGAAAGTTTTGTATTGTGAATTGGAATTTGATATATATTATCATGATTATCTTTATATTCATGTTATTCTATAAATAATTTGGTGGTTATTAAATTTTGGCCATATGACTCAGTTGATTAACGTGGTAAGGGGTTTTCATCTCACTCTTTATTTCCGTGAGATTCATGCCATATTTCCACTATTATCTTTTGTGTGGAGTATGTACTGCCCATAATTGTATTCCTTGTGTAATAAACTTTACCTTATGTGTATTTAAATTTTAATTGTATGATACCTCTTTCATGGGTTGTATGTTTCATAAGTTACCAAATTGATAAGGGTTTACTTCACAATCTCTTTAATATCTGAGGTTGTCTTTACGTAAGTATCTACAGGGACATATTTACTACCCATGTACATATTTCATAAAAGAGTTTTCAAAGGGATTATTTCAAAGGGAACTTTTACTAAAACATCATTTTAAATGTTTTAAATATTTATTCTTCTAAATCATCCTCATTTATGTCAATGTTTTCAAAATGGATTGTAAGGATTTATTTATATGAAAATGAATGTTTTAAAAGTGTTAATTCCATTCAAAAGTTTCAAAGTGGTATGGGACACTTTGATTCAAAAATGTATTTATATGCCTTACTTTCTAAATTGTGTAACATTAAAATGTTTTCATGAAAAAGGTAAATTTCTCTCAATAATTTTTAAAAAAACATTTTCATCCAAGTCAACATCCTTTGATGGATTTTTGGATTATTTGAAGTTGATTTATTATGATATAAAACTTCCATATTGTAATGAAGTTTTGTGATATGTTTGACTGTAGATGTGTCATTTATATAGCATTCATGGTTTATGAGTAAAGTATTGACATTTCGTATTCTAGTTCCAATAAGAATGTTTTTGTTATATTTCAACCTTTACTTCATATGAATGTGTTGGACAAGTATGTTCCAGGTTGGGGACTGGTTAAAGTAAGCCCTCCAGGTTGGGGACTGGTAAAAGTAAGCCCTCCAGGTTCGGGACTGGTAAAAGTAAGCCCTCCGGTTTGGTCTCCGGTTTTTAGAGGCACTCCGGGTTGGTGTCCGGTTATTAGAGGCCCTCCGGGTTGGTGTCCGGTTATTAGAGGCACTCCGGGTTGGGTTCCGGTCACAGTTAGCCCCAAGGTCTTGGGACGAGGCCTTGAAAAGAAATTAAAGTTTAGCATTATGCATTCCATCATTATGAAAGTAGTTATTGATTTTTCATGTGATTATTCTATTAGTAGAATATTCATGTGAATAAGTAAATGGCATTATCTCATTTTACTTTTTCCATACTATGTTGAAGTTCAAGTTTAAAAGGCTTTTGTTTTAGTAATGCATTGCCTTAAATGTTTATGCTTATTTTGAATGTTCCGCTATATTGATATCCTTACTGGGTATTTGAGCTTACCCCTTTTCTATGTTTTATTTTCCCCAGGATGTGAAGAAGTAAGTTATGAATGACCTGCAGGGATATTATGAGGGGAAAATAGTGTGGACTGTGGAGACATTATGTTGTTGTAGTAGTTTTTCATTTTATGATGTAATGTAAAACATATGAATATATCTATTGTTTCCAAGGCTACTAAACCAATCGGTCTTTCGAGATTTGATCTTTCTTGTGATCATGCCAATGTTATGTAATAATGCACCGACTCTAGGTAACTGGGGTCAGGGCGTTACACGCAGAATAAGTGGGGGAGTTACTATAAGAGACTGTAGAAAGGACACTCTGTCTCTATCGACAAAGGATATCTGTAAATCATCAAGATGCTATGTGGCCTCTCATAACAGTTGTATACCTGACCTTTGGTTGAGTGCATCTGCTATAATTTTTTCCTTCCCAGAAGTATAGACTATCTCAAAGTTATAGTCCTTGAGAAACTCATCCAACATCATTGTCTTAGGTTCATTTCCATCTAGGATAATATATACTTAAGGCTCTTGTGATCAGATTACACTATAAAATGTTTGCCCATCAGATAGTGTCGCCACATCTTCAAGCCGAAGACCACTACTGCTAACTCCAGGTCATTGGTAGCGTATTTCTTCTCATACAGACTCAGCTACTGAGAACCGTATGAGATCACTTATTTCTCCTGCATCAGGACATATCAGAGCCCATTCCTTGATGACTCGTAATAAACTACGTACCATATGCCCTGCTCTAGAACCCTCAAGATGGGGCCACTAGTCTGTCTCTACCTCACCCCCTAAAATCTCTTCTAGCATCTCTCCAACCATAGGAGGGGTTTCCTCATCTTCTTCAAGGATGATAATGGTGGTGAAAATTTGGGGATTTGTGGCACAAACAACCAGTATTATCTAGCCAAACCTAGGAATATTCGTACCTCCATCACACTCTTGGGTGGCTTCCAAGAAAGTACTACCTCAATATTTGCTGGATCTACTACAACTCTATATTCCAATATGAAATGTCCTAGAACGTTAAACTCTCATATCCAAAATTGGAACTTTGAGAGCTTACCATAAACTAGTGCTCTCAGAGTGTACCTGAAAATTATTTGCATGATCCTCCTCAGTATTCGAGTAGATCAGAATGTCGTCGATGAAGACCACTACACAATGATCTAGGTACAGCTGAAGGATCTTGTTCATGAGTCCCATGAACATGGCTGGAGCGTTGGTTACATGAATGGAATAACCCAGAACTCTTAATGGTTGTACAGACATCTAAAGGCTATTTTCTGCACATCCTCGTCCTGAACTCTTAGATGGTGATAACCTGATCTGAGTTCTTTCATCAAGAACCATTGTTTTCCCTTCATCTAATCGAAGTGGTCGTCAATCCTCAGGAGTGGGTACTTGTTCTCCATGGTCACCTAGTTCAGGCGTCGATAGTCGGTATAATGTCTCATGTTCCCATCTTCCTTCTTAGAGAAGAGAATCAGGGCAGCCAAAAGAGTAACATTGGTCCTGATGAATCTCTTTCCCTGCAAGTCCTCCAACTGTACCCGTAGCTCACGAAGCTCCACGAGAGCCTTCCGATATGATGGTGTAGATATCGGTGTCATCCCGGGGTACAAGTCAATGTAATATTCCGCATCTCTTAGAGGAGGTAGACCCAAAACATCATCAGGGAAACAATATGTGTTCTGGTCCTCTACTATATGATAGCTCGGACTCTCTACATCAACAGCTTCGAGGGTAATGCTAGCCGATAGATGAGTGATTGGTTGAAATCTCCTCTGGGTAAGTCCATCCTACACAGGAAAGGCTTCCTTCTCGCAAGTGAAGGTAAACCTGGTCCCATCCATGCTGACACACCGCACTTTTCACCTAATACAGTCTATCAAAGGATGGAATGTAGATAACAAGTCCATAACCTAGATGATTTTGTAAGGCCTCGTTGCCACTAATAGGAGATCCCAGTCGATTATTTCGCCTACTAGAGTAAGGACGCACTTCCGGCACCTGTGTGTAATTGTCGAATCCACTCTTGAAGGAGTCTCTAGAAAAAAGTATCAAACTAATGACTTTTTAGGAATCTACGAACATTTAATGAGGGCAGGGGAAAGGAATGAATGTCTAGAACCTTTGTATATAAGTACTGCAGCTATGGTTGAGTAGACACATATCGTACCTCGTATCATCCATGGAGCACCATGATCATATGCCTCTGCTACCTAGAGCTGAGCTCGCCTATTTCCACATGCACTTGTTTTTCAGGGTGGAAATCCCGGTGGTGGTGGTGGTAATATCTTGAATCATCACCCACTACTAGCTGCACATCCAGCTCCTCTGCCACGCCTGCCTAATCCCTACAGACCAACGCGATCAAATCATTGTACATTCTTGGGTGGTCCTTCGACCATCTGCTGATCATCTGTATGATAATTTATAAAGTCACAATCCATGTGACCCTACACGCCACATTTTGAACACATCATGCTCCTAGAATGACTATCTCTACCTCGCGTGCACCGCAAAAACAACCCTGAGTCATGCAGTTGTCCTCCTATAGTTTTGTCCTTCTGGACCTCAATGACATCTATCTGCTACAAGCTATATAAGACTATGCTACATGATGACAGGTAGTGTGTCTCACTACTGGTGACTACTTAAGAAATAAACACTCCACCAATAGGGCTCTCTTTAATACACCCACCTGCGTTGGTATGCTAAGTGATTCCATTGAAGCCCTGATCTTTCACGTGATCCCATACTCTAAGGTCTGAGATCTGAAGAATTAGCATCGCACCATATATATGGAGTAACATGATAGGTCATTGAATCTCACTGAGTACTGAGCCAAAGTCATGTTTCCCTATAGCAGATGAAGAAGCTCCTGTATCTGCAATGCACGAAGAGTCACCGGGACAAACTCTGATCGAAACAGGCTCTTGAAGTCTGCCTAGTGATGCATCAACTCATCGTGAACCTAGAGCATCAAGCTCCACCATCTACTTGTTGTTTCCCGTAGAAGGTTTGCGGTAAGGATCACCATGAGATCGGCTGGTGTCCCTATGAGTCGGAAGACTCTCACCACATCCTCCAACCAATCCTCATCTGCCTGTGGGTCCGTCTCTCCCCAAAACATGAGTGTCCTCTACCAATGGAACTCATGAAATGCGCTTAAGCGGGGTGCACCATCTGCTGTTAGGGATAGGGGAATCAATGGCCTAATAGAGAGTGGTAATACTGGTGCCTCCCATGTTGCCTATACTGGAAAAGGGCCCTACACCGAGGCCTCATCGCTCTGTGAGCTATCAGTGCTTACAAATCCGGAACTATATTTGGTTGTCTTCGTGGAGGAATCATGAAAGAAGTAGTTTTTCCATGATAAAAAAGTTGTACCTATTGAGATGAAAGTTATACCTGTTGATCTGTCTCAAAATATCACAATGAAATAATTTTAAAACACACAGACAATCAGTGTTTTCATGCACTAAGTCATGAATCGGAAGTCAGGGTCCTGGTGTATGGATAAGTTTGTCACCGCACTAACACTGGAATCCATAAACTGATGACCACACTCACTTCAGTTAACATTATTTCCATTAAATATAAAGATCAGAGTCTTAAATTTTTTAGTAGAACCGACTCCTCTCAAACCAATTTGTCACGACCCGTCCCCCGGGGCCCATGCCTGACTACCCCTAGCCCGCCTTTCATAGGCCAGGGGCTGGCGACATGCACTGAAGGGTACTCCCTAAAACTGGGAAGGCATTTCATTAATAACCTGTAAGCACATGTAACCAAGCACACCACGAGATAGGAACACATGTAAATTGAACTGTAAACAGAGTGAGTGTAATAAGTAATGGGGGCCAGAATACAACACCAACTAGAAATTACAAGTACAACTATGATAAAATACAACTGAAGAAGAGTAATGTCATCTGCTGGGACACCCTCTGAGGTTCCTACCTGAAGGGTAGGTATAAATCACCTCTTCAGCATTCCACGTCCACCCGTCTCCTCACTGTACCGACTTGTCGTATGGACCACCTCTAGTTATCTTCTAGTCCTGGTTCTCTTAGCCTTATTCAGCATTGTCTATCGTCTTCATCCAACACAACAATGTGTGGGCATAGCCCATAAAGGGATGAGTATAATGATACTCAGTAGGGACCCTGAGACCCTCAATGTCTCTCAAAACCCACAACGGATAAACCACAAAGTATGAAATTGACAGATAATCGTAAATTTGTATATACCCATACAAATACCTAAGCTATCATGTAATCCTTCTCAATCATGATGATAACACAAAGGTACTGACTCAACTCAAACCAGAATTTATTCTAGGGGTAGTATCAAGATAAATTTAGAGTCACAACGTCGAACACCTCGGATGATGGAGAACTCCTCCTCTATCGAGTATAGTTTCCCTATCATGTCACATAGAGGTGCTTCCCAATAACCTTGGACTATTGAGGTACTCCTCTTTTCGAGTACCGTGGGTCTGTCGCATCACTAAGGCTCTCCCCACCATGGGTCTACCGCATCACCAAGGCACTCCACACTAGGCCTACTCATGTACTTCTCATGTCATGTACCGTGGGTCTGCTGCGTCATTAAGGAACTCCCCACCGTGAGTCTACCGCGTCACCAAGGCGCCCCCTAGTAGGCCTGTTGAGTAACTCCGAGTTGAAACGGTCA
The DNA here is from genome assembly GCA_963277665.1 of Viscum album. NCBI lineage: Eukaryota > Viridiplantae > Streptophyta > Magnoliopsida > Santalales > Viscaceae > Viscum > Viscum album. The sequence continues at coordinate 1,369,623,108 of OY728140.1, read as the reverse complement.
GTAGTCGTCAACTCTCAGCCAGCCACTAGGTTCCCTCACTATGCTCACTGGTCTCCGGGAGGATCTTCTCCATAATCTAATGGTCGATACTCTAACTTAAACGAAGCCCCATGAGGAAGTATCTCAATGGACTGTCACGTCATTGGGGTCTCAACATAATAGACGGCGCATCAATCAGACGCTCGTTCTGTGAGATAGTAGCCATTTAGTCCCGGGGGGCAGGTTGGATTCTTGCTCGATCCAACCTGACCATTCCACAACTTAATCAAAAACACAGTGTGGTATCAGTGAAAGGGACCGTCTCGCTCCATGATTTCCAGTGCTATTGGTCGTTCATCAAATGGACATCATGTGCCAATGTTATGGACAAATGAATGTAAATGGGTCGTAGTGGGACCGGGTCTGGTCCAACCCGGTTGGACCGACCATGCCTCACCCTCCCTGGTCTGACCCGGTTCAGGTCGACCATGCCCGACCCATTGGGTCTTGCCCTGCCCACAGTGTGGCCCATTCCATAGGGTACCACGAGGGTGCGGACCGTTGTGAGTAATGTGAGGGCACAGACTGGCCGCGAGGGAATGGACCGATAATGAGGGTTGCAAACCGGCCACGAGAGTGCGGACATGCCGCGAGGTTGTAGACCAGCGGTGGGGGCGCAGACAGGCCATGGGGGCACAGACCATCCACGAGGGCGGCAGACCGGATGCGAGGGTATGGATTGGCCGCGGGAGGGTGGAATGACCGCGAGGGGGAAGACTGGCCATGGGGGTGTAGACTGACTATAGTGGCGGTAGACCGACCGTGAGGGCGGCTGACCGACCACGAGTTAATCAGATCGGCAATCGGTTGGTCGACCGGTCGCGAGGTGGAACCTCAGTTGTAGGGAGGCGTAGATCCAAGAACGATGGAGGTGGCTCGGCGGATGTTGGAGGCGGCTCGACGGCTCGGAGGAGCACAACAAGGGCGGCTCAACTCAAGAATTACGGAGAGGATGGGCCATGTTAGTTTGGCCCACTCTCTCCAAATTAGAGAGGTAGAAAGAAGCTATTATACTTGAATCACATGAATATTAAGAACAGGTATGTTAAAAAATTCAAACATCCTCCCTACAAGATTTTACATTGAAATAATTCCCAATCCCGCAAAAGAAAAATATTCCCAGATCAATCTAAAATAGATAGTATATCTGCATTCGTTGTTTTAGAAGAGAAGAACATGGGAATATAGAATCACCTACAAATAAACCCCTACCTCGTTCACTTGATGAAATTTGTGCATTAATGTAGTACAGTTGTCGATTCGACGTAGATGAGGATGCCCCACGTTGAAAGAAGTCCCGAGGAAGAAGGTCGAAGGAGGTCGGTGTTATTCATTAGCGGAGAGTTCTTTGTTGGAGAGCTTCCTCCCATGTTCTCCCAATCCTCCTATGCCAATACATTGATTAAAAATGAATATCCAACCAAATAAAATTAGTATTTATATTTAATTTTTTGGAAATCAATGTTGGGTTAATTAATTTGAAACAATAAATGGGTTGTGTTGGCATAAAATTCAAATTGGAGGATATTATGGGTTGCCATAATTAATTAAGGAGGGATAGAAGAATTAATGTGGAGGAATATCAAAATGCTCCTCCACATTAATGATGGAGTTGAATAGATTTACACCTTGGGATTCCCTCACCACCACAACCACTCATGGGAGTTTAAGGTTTTGTTTTCCCCACTTCTCAACATCCACATGGAGGGTGGTTACAACAAAATAAAACAAAACATGTGTTTATTTTATTTTATTATTTCCACAAAAAATACAAAATTTATCTTTCACCCTCGTCCAATAGCCAACGATTTGAAAGAATTTATAAGCATGTGGTGGCGCTGCGAGTTCAACAGTGCCCTCATATTTCAATTACGGGCACCGATTCCAATGTTAGAAAAATCCGCTCGCACATTTACTGAACGTACCCGAAAAAAGTTTAGACATTCATTCTAAGCACTACAATCCTTGGAATCATGCGTTGTAAATTTTCTTAGACTCATAAAATTACTATTTCTTGATAAAAAATTAACTGAAATTCTGGGTCATTACAATTTATTTGTGCATCCATAACCTCATTATTTTAATGATCAGTGATTATATTTCATATGTTACAAATTATTTCATTTTTAGTAATTATGAATATTTTTTCTAGAAAATATTATAAGAATGGATATGATTGTATTTAACAAATGTTAAAGATGTTATGACCCCTTAATAAAATAAAACATTTGTGAGATAAAATAAATATATATTTCATAAACTGACATTGAATTGAAGATCATATGTTCTCATTTTTCCACAACTAACCACATAGTGAAGATCATGTGCACTCTCAGAGGCTTTAACCTATTACATTAATAATCATGTTATAGTTGGTCATGAGGTAAATGTTTCCAACATTTCAACATAACAATTATGTTATGTAGTGGTAAATTGAGGAATTCAACCGAATGTAATAATTGAAGTGTTTATATGATCAAATTATGTTATAGAAAGAAGAAAAAAACATAACACTTGAATAACATATTTGACAGTAAGAAGGTATTAAGATACCAAAAGAAGAGTCAATTCTACAACCTAATGAATGAAAATCAATATAGGACGAATTGAAGTGATTTTGTGATGTTAAATACTGTCTGGATACTGAACATATATGACAACATGGAAAAAAATTGTGATAGTAAAAATTAATTTAGAATCTTTACTATGTTGTGTGATAGTGAATAGGCATAATGGAATGTGACCATATAAATAGACCCTACTTAGTACCCATTATTTAACATAAACATTCCTATGGGAAGACTATGTTGACATGGGAAACAATGATTCGTATTTTTAAATATCCAATGGCTATATATTGTATCATTAACTACATTTCCCAAGAATTAGCAATGTAATGTGTATAGGGATTGAATTATGTATATCCTCAAACAGCTAATTCTTCATGCTTCTCTCTTTAGTATGTAGAATCATTATTAGATGAAATAAAGAGAATATTTTTTTATTCAAGAGCTATGAATAAATTGACTTCAATGATTTGATGACACACTATTTTTTATACATCATAATGACACATTTTGATGCTTTTTAATGAAATATCTTATGATAACTGATCAACAAAATCAAATCATTTTGAGTAACATCAAACATTTAGTCCTCTCATATTACTCAATTTTTTTTAGTATACATTACGAGCCACATTTATTATAAATTATTTATTACATAACCCTAAAACCTATATTTTATTGATGAGTTCTATAAAACCTTCAATTTATATTTTTACATATTATATACCATGTAGAAATGTGTAAAAGGATCTTAATACCCTTGACTATATATGTATAGTTTATTTATATAAAACCCATTGATGTTGTGGATCTGTTTTTTAAATAACATTTGTATCTATTAATTGAAAACCGAAGATAATTAGGTTTCTTATTGAGATGGAACCTATTTAATTATTTCTTTTCATGGTTTATTATTACAATTTCTATAATAATAAACATACAGTTTTTTCTTTTTGAGACAGTATTGAAAATGTTTTCATTGATTTTTATATTTAAAAATTGTTTTATATATGGTGTTTAATATAAATGATTTATTTTATATGTAAAATTGTTTTAAAAATATTTTTTAATATTTTGTAATCGAACATTAAAAATGGTTTTTAGAAGATCAAATTATATGGTTATAAAATTTTAGTTAACTGGGAATTTTTTTTAAAAAAATTGATGAACATTATTTATTTATATTTGACAAAATTATTTTGAAACTAAATTAAACCCCTTATTAGGTTTCCCACTAGGAGAAATATTTTATATCATAGAAAATTTAATTTAATTTTTCTAAATTTTACATATTTTTTAATTACACCGATTAAATCATAAATTCAATTATTTATTAATTTATATCATCGTATTTAATAATAGGACTGATGTTACTTCTACTCACACATAATAAATAATTTATTAACCAAATAATGCTAAGAGGAATATTAAATTTGATATATATAGATATCACGATATTAGATATTTTTACTTCCAAATAAAAAAATATGAAAACATTTAGCTGATATAGTTAATTGGAGTGATTCCACTAAGGCATCTTATAGATATAATTTAAAAGATACGAATTCTTTGTAATTTTTGTTTGGAAAAGTTTTGTTTAATAAAATGATTTAATATTCTTCTATATATAAATCTTGGATACACTTATTATTTCTCATGAGTGAACATAAAATATTAAATATTTTTGATGAAATACATATACTATTATATATGATAATTTTATCATAAAATATGATGGAAACATAATTGATATGATTTTCTATGTCACTAATATTTTCAAACTGATTTATGGACGTGAGAATAAAAATAATGATAATGATCATGTGATGAGACTCATATTATTCTTAATATATCAATAGGTAGGAACCATTATTTCTATTAGAATATCATATGATATATATTAAATTATATTAAAGGATATGATAGTAAAACTCGTGATGAGAAATGATGAATTGATTGTAAAAATGATATTGATGAACCTAAAAGATAATTAGTTACTTTCAAAACATTTGTGTCCAAATTTTAAGAAATTATCGTGGAACATAGTTTATGTGAGGTTGGATCAAACTCAGATAGTTATAAGGATTTTAATCAACTAGATAATTGATTTATTATATTCTATATGAAGTACATATTTTTCCTAAAATTTAATTTGGGATGAATATATGATAGTTGGGTAAATATGAAAATTAAAATAAATTATTTCAAGTGACCTTTAATTAATTAATGAGAAAAATATTAACCAAATATTGATTTCAATAATTTTTGTATAAAAAAATATGTACGAAAAAGGGAATAGATATATGATAGATATAAAATTTACTAGGAAAACCGCTGAGTGAGGTTCTAAAGAGTATTGATCAAGATGAGAAAATAGGGATGATAATTCAAACACTACCATTTTCAGAATAAAACATCTGACGTACAATATACTATTTCTCTTTTTCCTTATTATTTTCATAACATCTATTAAAATGAATATGCTGATGCAAATTTTAATGTAGATTATTTTTTAAATATTTCAATATTATTAAAGAAACATTCAATGAAGATGATGATATTTGTAAAAATTTAGATTTGAAGCATTCATTATATGTTCATATTTATGTTTAAATGGAAAACCAATCAGATCATGTGACCTTTTATAAATGAAATAGAAAAAAAATTAAAAAATTTGGCGTTAAAAAATTACCATATAGTAAAATTTGTGGGGATAATGAAATAGACATATTATTTATATCAAATTTAACAAGATAAAATCTGAGGGATGTCCAAATGAGTTTGACTACAGATTATAATACATGTATGATAATTCAAACACTACCATTTTGGAAAAAACATTTGAGGTTATACATACTATTTATATTACATATTATCACATGTTTTATCCCTATTAAATGAATATAATTATGTAAATTTTAACATAGATAGCTTATTTTAATAACTCATTATTATTGATGAAACTTTCAATGAACATGAAAATATTTTTAAAAATTGATAGATGCAACAAACTTTATATGATCTTACTAAAGTTGGTATTTCGGTAGAAAAAGAATATAATTCGAAATTATAAATTGAGAACACAAAATAAAAAATAAAAAATTATAAATTAGGAAAGGATGTTGTATTATTTCAAATTTTTGTGAACATGTTTCCATGATGATTTTTAAATACACCTCAGAAATGTATACAACTCAAATGGGTTATTATCCCAAAAATGGGAGAGTTTATATTTATAAATTTATTCTTTGATAAATCTCCTATCATTAATAATAATTTTCATAATTTTTTGGACATAATAATTATGGTAATTATAAATTTTTATATTATTTTTATTGGAATCCTATTATATTTATAATTATATAAAAAAATTTATTTCTAACATCTTTGGACCCAAGATAATGTGGGTACCAAAATCATTTCTTGTTCAATTGTTTTGTCAAACATTTTACTAAAATGTACCAATAAGTAGTTATTATATAATGATAGTGGATATTACAAAAAAGATACAACATGATAATTAAGAGTAATAAAATGTTTGTGGAGAACATGTCACTTTTGGTGGAAACACCAATGAAAAAATAACCACACTTTGTCAAATCATTAACACTCACACTATTTTAATTTCTAAATATTTATGTTTTGATGTTTTAAATGATAATATCATTATCATTTAAAAATTATTTGATGATGGTAATTATGTAATGTTTGACAAAACACTTCTACAACTCTACGATTCGAAACATGTTTAATATTACTTTTTGTAATAAAATTTTTCAATTAGTAAATTTATATACTTTACTTTTTGATAATATTTATTTCTTAAGTAAAATTTCAAAATAATCATTATATGACATAAGATACTAGGAAACATCAAATATTATTCAATTGTCAATATATATATATATATGTGAATGTTTTATTTATGGATCATAATAAACTAGTGTTATGAAAACAAAAAGTCTATAACCCATATAAATAAGGCTAAAAAATTGATCTTCTTCAAACCAAAAAAAATATGATTCAACATAAAAACCAATAGTGTTGATTTTCATGGAATTATTTATACATTATATAGTTTATAGCTTAAATGTTTTAAATTATACTTCTGTTATTGTATCTTACTATTCTATACGTGCTTCTTTATTATTTCTTTTTTACAAAAGTGAATATTCTTCCCAGTTTTCAAAATATAAAGAATGTATAGAAAATAATTATGGTCATATAGTTAGTACCTAATGTGGTATCATGAAAATTATTTTGAATATGAATACTTTAAATATGTATACTCATTTCATATATTGAATCATATTATTCCTTCTCTTAGGAAACCCTTGGAGAATTGTCTTGTAGAATTATTGTTTAAGAAACATCAATAGAATGAATAGACACTGATCAATGACTATAACATGCCTTTTTCTCTTTTTATAAAATTTTGCCAATAATGATTTTATAATATCAATTGGGTTATTATGATACCACTTATAGATAATAATCTATATGGCACATAAAAAGGAATAGAAAAAGGATTAGTGTATTATATTTTTTTCGATTAAGCAATTTATATTAAATTCAAAGATGAATATAGATTTGTTTTCATCCGATTGTGATGAAAGAAGATTTTTATTATTATTCCTCTAGTAAATAAAAAATGGAGTTCAATTGATTAAACAATCATTTGGATGAATATATATAGGTTTAATTTGATGAAATGGATCAAAAGTATCCTACAAATTCTTAATGAAAGAGTGAGAATGATCAATCTAATTTTAATATCAATACAAAAACCAATCCTAGTATTGGTTATATAAAATATATTATACAAAAATCACTTATAAGTACTAATTATTTTTACCAAATATATAAGAAGATAGTGAAGGGAAAATTAATTCTCCCCTTAGATCCATTAAATCTCAAAGAAAACATTATTTTGATGCAAATGTTAGAGGTATTATAATGCCCTGAACCGAGTTACCCAGAGTCGGTGAATTATTACATAACATTGGAATGATAACAAGGAAATCATGTCATGAATGACCGATCAGTTTAGTATTATGGGAAACAAGATTCATATATAAGTTCAACTTTACAACTTGAAATAAAATACAACACTAATTTATTCGATAAGCAACATTCATGCCTCCTAGATTAAGCGTGCAAGTCACTTATAGTTAACTTCTTCGCATCATGGGAAATAATAAAACATAGAAAGGGGTGAGATCAGATGCTCATTAAGGGTAACAATAGAGCGGAAACTTTCCAAAATAAGCATAAACAATTAAAGAAAATGTATAAGACTAAAACAAAATCCTATTAAAAATGAACATCAACATAATATGGAAAGATAAAATCAAAATAATGCCATTTACTTACTCACATGGATCTTCTACAAGTCGAATAATCTAATGTAATACGATTACCAATTTTATAATGATGGAATACATAATTCCAGAATTTCACAACCACATAGTCACAACCTTGTGCCAAGACTACAAATAATATTTTGTCAAGGCCTTGTTCCAAGACACTAGTTTGTCTAATGAGACCTATTGATGCATCAAGGAGATATAGAGGGCTCCACACGTCACATACTAAGTCCAATTCATTCCTCATATGAAAAGGATTAAACATATCATAATCATTCATTTTAAAACAAAAATATGAAATGTCAACACTTTATCCAAAAACCAATAATGGTATAAAAATAACACACCCACAGTCAAACATATCAGAAATCCTTCAATAAAATAATGATGATTTGATTCAAAATTATTCGACTTCAAACAAGTTGAAAATCATTCCAATGATGTTGACATAGATGAAATGAAACTATTTGAAAGAAATGGTTCTTTCTATTTGAAACCATTTAAAAGAGAACATTTATTTTTTAAATATTCTTATAATATTGTAAGGGATGCATCGACGATGTTATAACGACAGATAATAACTACACCCACCGTATAAGTTTCATGAATGGACCGAAGGCATTCATTTTTATTGAGTTTTGATTACCCCCCTTTCACGGGATGAGGGGGAACCCTTACTAGGCCCATAGGCTCAGAGATTACGTGGCCCGCAGTCTTAGTAGATTACATGACACGAATGAATTAGGAAATTCAACAAGACTATCTACAAGGAACTGCCCCTCCCCAGCATATGCATCCTGATAGTAGCTCTCTACCTTTGCATGACTGTCTGGCTAGGCTTCCCGTGCAAGATCAGGCTGGTACAAATGGCATAGCCATACCCTCTCATTCTGGTAATCCATTTGGATCTTCTCTAGTGAGTTCACCTGTTCTGAATCCTCTTCTGGGGCTACTCTTTTTTTGTAGTGTGTTTGGGGAATTAAGGTGGCCTGAAGGCTTTGAGAATCAACCACTATGGGAAATATAGATATTTGCGACAGGTCATTTGCGACGGGATCCCGTCGCAAATAGCCTCTTGTGACGGGGCCCCATCATAAATCGCCCATTGCAGAAAACGTTGGCGCATATAATTTTTTTTTGCGACGGACCCGTCGCAAATAGGTTTTTGGTTTTTTTTAAATAAATCTTTTGTGACGGGCCATATTCTCGTCCCAAATGGTTTCTTCGAAGCGGGTATTTGCGATGGGCCCGTCGCAAATAAATATTTATCATGGGAATATATTCCTGTCGCAAATAATAATAAAAAAATTAAAAAAATTAAAAAATTTATTTATTATTATATAAATCAATAAACCTATTTATATTGATATAAATATAATATTTATTTTTTAAATATGTTTTAGAAAGGAAGAATGAAAATCAAATATGAATGTCTAAGATGTTCAGTAAAAGAGGCTTATAAAATAAATTAAAAAATATTTTTAATTAGTAATTATGTAATTTTTATCAGTTAATAGTCATTTAATAACTCTTTGAATATAAAAAAATAAAAAAATTAAAGAAAGATGGAAAATAAGTTAAAAATGAAACCCAAACTTCAAACGGCCATAACTTTTGATCCGGGACTCCGTTTGAGCTCCACAGCATATGAAATCGAAGCATGTGACGAGCTCTACAGTGCTATGGACGGTTGGAACCCGTCCAAGGTTGTTTCAAGGCCAAAAAAGTCCCAGAAGTCCTCCAAAACTGAGTTTTTAGTCGGGGTACCCCGATTTTTCACAGTTTAACCAGCTATAACTTCTGCTCCCGATCTCCGATAAACCTCTACCATATATCATATCGAGATCGTTTCATGTTCTTCGATTTGACTGATTGTGGAGCTGAAACGGACTTCTGGATTAGATGTTATGGTCATTTAAACATTCAAATGGCTATAACATGCGATCTGGATGTCCGTTTTGCTTGTACCGCATATCATATCGAAGATCGTTTCATGTTCTTCGATTTGACTGGTTGTGGAGTTGTAACAGACTTACGGATTAGAAGTTATAGCTGTTTTAACATTCTCGGTGGATTTTCACCCCCTCATTCCTATGTATTCATTCATAACTATACATATATATATATATATATGTGTGTGTGTGTGTGTGTGTGTGTGTGTATCTATTGTATATATGTATTTATTTATTTCATTATTTATTTATACATATACATCAAAACCCATATTTTATAAATTTATTCAAAACTAAGCTTATAAATATATATTAATTAATATACAAATAAATATACGAATAAAAACATGTAACTATATATATATATATAGAATAAATATATATTAATATATGAATAAATATATATATACATATTTATATAACCAAATATATTTATATTAATATATATCTATATTAATATACGAATAAATATAACTATATATATATATAGATCATTAAATGTATAAAAAATGAAATGGCTTAGTTGTAAAGGTTAATGCGCGCATGGGGGAGATTTATTCCTATTTATTATTAATTATTTCTAATTATAATTAATTACTACTAATTACCATTAACTATGAACAATTAATACTAATAATTTAAATTTATTAAATAAAAAAACAATATAAACACAATTAAATTACAACTAATTAAAAATAAATAAAACAAATAAAAAATTTAAATTAAATATTAAATTAAAAAGAAAATAAATACCTTTAAAATTGATCTGAGGTTGATCTCCGATGATTGTTGAAGACATCAATATCAAATCTGGAAATAAAAATTAAACTTAAGAAACTGTGATCTCTAAAAATAGAGTTTTGAGAGAAGTTGAGAATGAATGGAAAAAACGGGTGGGGTATTTATAGGATAGATTATTTACGACGGGAGTATTTGCGACATGATACCCGTCGAAAATAGTATTATTTACGACGGGACCCGTCGCAAATACTTGAGCCCGCATTTATCACGGTCAACGGTTAAATAGTTATTTGCGATGGGTCCCGTCGCAAATATTAACCTGCCGATATACTATTTGCGATGGGTGGTATATTCCCGTCGCAAATAGTTTTTACCACCGCAGGGTATTTGCGACGGGTGGTAACCACCCGTCGCAAATAACTTTCCCGTAGTTTGGCGTGCTTTGCACGCCAAGCCTTTTGCGACGGGTGAGATTTCACCGTCGCAAATAACCCGTCGCAAAACCCCTTTTTCCCGTAGTGAACTGGCCCGGAGGCCTTGGGTTGCCCGAAAGGCTTGTAGGACCCGAGGACCAACCAGGTGGCCCGAAGGGCCAGGTGGATAAATATTTTCGGCTGCTATAGTACCGAACATCGCCAGCTATAGTACTTCCACAATGCCTACTACAATACTCAGAAATAAGCCTCCACCTGGATTTGATCTCGAGTCTCTTGGATGCACCTTTACAAGTCCTCACCAACTGGGCTGAGGCTCTTGTGCCCACCGTATAAGTTAAAAAATGACAGTCTTGCATAAATTTTTCCGAAAAGTTTATAAAAGGCCTTGTTTGGAAAACAACAGAAAGATTCCATTATAAACATCTTATAAAGAGTCCATCAATTGTATAAATGGCTTTAACCTATATTCTATAAAATAGAAAGAATGTTTTGAAATATATTTTTAAGAAACATGGACGTGGATGATAAAGACGTCCTAGTAAATACTTACGTAAAAACTACCTCAGATAATAACGAGATTGTGAAATTAACCCTTACTGTGTACATTTTTATGGTCTAGGGTAGGTTAACCTCTTGTATAATGGTGAAATAATTGATATTAAATTAAACAAGAATCATATACATTTATATGATATGATATATGATATTTTATCATTGGTTTGTTAATAATATTTTAGTATTATCATCATTTCAGTTGTTAAATGATTCTTTTTCCTTTATGGTATTTGTTACACACGTAATGTTCATTATGGATAAGATGTATCTTATTCATATTCATAATTATATTATGTCTTTAAACATTTTTTTTAATCCTCTATGAAAATTATACTTGAATGGATACGATGGGTAATTAATCTCATCGCGTTCGTGGAGACGGTAACCCGTACGTACGCACGAGCGACAATATCATTCTTTTGATATTAACATAATATATAATTGGATGGTAAATCATATATAAAGAATCATTATCTTGTTATATTTATTATTTACATCAATTACACAACATTATTATACCCATCCAATGTAACACCACGAGATTTTATAAGATATATTCTTTTTAATTTATTTCATGTCTTGTGTTGTATGCTAAACCAATATTATCTTGTGCTATACACAACACCGTATTAGGTTTCAGTATATGCAACACTATTCTTGGATCGTGTTACACCAAATTTCATGTTCGTTTGATAGAATTTATTCTACGTAACATTGAGTGTATATATTTATATATATTCAATGTACAAATAAAATATGGTAGGATTCTATTATACATAACAAAAAATGAATCATTCACTATATTCAACCCTGACTTGGCTTGCATTAAATGCAATTGCGACCTTCCTCGATAGCATGTGTTGTACGCAATGCCGAGTTTCACTAAACATCGATATATTATTAAAATATTATATAAACTAGCCGTTATGAATAGTAATACCCACTTTTTGAATTTTTATAAATTTTATCTTTCAAAATGGACTTCATTTTTGGATTCGGAATATCGAAATTAGCCTAGGGTGAATTTTTGGTATTTTTTGGAAAACATTCATTATTTGATAAATAGTGAAAACACTGGGTTACTATTTAAAAACTGACTTTTTATTTATATAATTATTTATTTTATTTAAATTTATTTTAGGTCAAAAATGATACATAATACCTATATATGTTCAATGTAATTCGTTGGAGTCATTTTATAAAAAATTTTGATATATAAAATTTTTATTGAACTTTTCACCGTCTTTTACCCACCTCCTATGAGAATTTGGAAATTCATATAAAACATAATCTTATCGCTTCTGTGAGTGGAATTTGGAAAATCCGAGATACACAGTTAATATCAAGGACTAAAATGTGGTTCAATGAGATGAAAATAATTTTTGGTGAATAGTAATTTTTTACTTTTATTTACCATGGTTAAAAGTAAATAGAGTAATTAAGGGTAAAAATGATATTATTATTACCCTAACACATGTTCTAATTCTATTGGATAAGTTTAATTCGTCCAGAAACAACCTTATGAATAATATATGACCATTTAGGTCCACTTGGATTAGATTAGGACTGTTATTATTAATTTATTTAAAGAAGGGTTAAAATCGTTAAAATCAATTTTTAATGACAATATCATTTTTATTATATTGTTATACATAAGATAAATTAGACTATAAATACTCATTAGAAATATAAAAAGATTTCCTACATAATTTAATTTAATTTATAATTTTTAGGCATTAAATAATTTAATTTATTTATGACACAATGATGATGCAGTACTTATCTTATTAATAAAATATTAACATAATTGATGTTATAAATACCAAAATAAATGTAATTGGAGATTTTTTATGAATTAAAATAATTTTATAGGATATTATGACATGTTATTATTGATTTAATTAACTTTTTTCGAACTAATCACGGAGTTATGATATTCACAAAAATCAATTACCAAATAGAGTAAAAATTGACATAAAATAGTTTATAAAACAAATATTATATTATTAATTGTTATTATATTTCTAAAAATATAAGGATCGCCCAAGATACTTATATCATGATACTTGTATCATTAATGGACCACTTGGGTGTCTCTTGGATGTATATTTTATGTTTATTAACTATATAATATAAAAATACAATGTGACATGGTAAATGTCAATCTAATTAACAAAGAGTTAAAACTAAAAGATAAGTTTAATATAATGACCCAAACCTGTCTAAAATAAATTGGATGAGAGGATTTTGACTCATCCCCAATTTAACTCCGAAATAAATCATTTTTGATCTATTATAAAAGGAATATGAATTTATTATAAAATAATATTTTGAGATTTTCAATAGGTTCCCCTCTCCTCCCTTATAAAAAGGGCACCCCTTACCTCTTCTCTTCACACCATTTTGAGCCTTTATTCTCGGCCAACCCCTGCCCATTTATCTTATACACTTCCCTATAAATATTCTGGAGGTTCTGGTCTTCTCAAAAGTCCAACTCCACTTCCTTAAGAGGAAGCTTAAAGTATGTGTGTCGAAGAAGTGGTAATCTCTTCTTCCGATTTTCTCAAGTTTCTTTCTTCTTCTACTTCTTCTTATTTAGTTGTCTCATTATAAAGTAATAACATAATTATTACTTATATACTGATATGTTATTATAAATATGAAACAACCCTATTTCACCTTCTATCCATCATACGAAAAATGAAATCATCGCGTGTGCGTATGTATGGAATACCGTCTCCACGCCGTGGTGTAATCTGTTTTCGACCAACACCTTACTTGGATGGGTATAATGGTGTAAATAAATAACTATATATGATTATTGTAAAGTGATAATGATTCTGAAATATTAAACATACACTTCAATACAATTCCACGATCATGGGAATGATATCATCGCTCGTGCGTATGTACGGAATACAGTCTCCATGACGCGATGAGATTCATTCTCCATGTTAACCCTTCATGAATGATTATAATGTATATATAATGAATAATAATGAAATATATGACATAATAATGATACTGGATTTATGTATATATATATATGTATGTCATCTGCTTAATTCCATTCAATTCAATAAGGAAACGAAAACAACGTTCATGCGTATGTACGGCCTACCGTCTCCATGAATGGTGTATTTCACTCCATTTATCGATCTATCATATATATTTATATGCTGAATATATATTATATATAAATCATGTTTTACATTCTGGAATTATTTAAATCAGGATATAATTAATAATATCAATAACAACAAGTCGAAACTCGTACGATAAATTACACGATTTTACCCAAAACGATGCTTTAACTTGAAATTTACAAAAGAACGGGTAATATAAAGTCATAAGTGAACCATATATAAAATCATAACAATGAATATGATTTTTTAATAAGTCAATGACACTATTTAAATCATTATATAGGAGGATTGGAAATATACGAAGCATATCAGACATAAGGTAAGGGATAACTATTCCAATCTCGTTCTTATCTGAGATTGTTTATTTGTAAGTATTTTCTCGGGTTATTGTTATCATCCATGTCCATGTTTCCTAAAAATGGTTTCATGTATGTTTAAAGTACTTTTTAAACATTTTTGAATTTTACTACATGGTATGTAATAAATCTTTATTTTTTTACCTTACGAGGTACTTTTTGACTTTTCTGACAAAAGTACGAGGATAATGTTATTTTTAACTTATACGGCGTGAACGGATTTTTACTGCTTCATAACTCCTCATTTTCATGAATCTTATCATACAATATTTCATGATTATTTTCAAAAAAAAAACCTTTTTCTTTTAAAATTTCAGGGCATTTTGTGAAAATAAAATGATTTTGAAGAAGAAAGGATATTTTTCTCAAGATTTCATTTTAAGTGTTTTATCAATAATATTTTCCATCTAAAATGACATTATTTAATATGTTTATGTTTCAAGTATAATTTCTCTATTATTTTCATGGTTTGATTCTTCTTACGATGAAACTATATCCATTTTTTTTATATGGATTATGTTATGATGGCATGATGTTTAAGAATCACATTATATTAAATGGGTAATGCTATGATGTTTGATTTATGATTTTGTGGCACATGAATGAATGATTTAATTATGAGATGGGTGGGACCTATATCTCCCTCCAATTAATTGGGTAAAGTTTTATATCTCATGAGATAGACATGGCTAGAAAGGTATGTTAATCTGGTTCAGTAATAATGAACTGGAACGATGAGTAAACAAGATTCAAAAAGGGACTTTGTCCACTAAGATGGTCTTTGCAGCAATGCCTTGGCTACTATGGAAATCATATCATGTGATTAATGGTTCCCACAATCAAATGTTTTATTCCCATGCAATTTAATCATGATTAATGTTTCCTTATGATCTATTCCTTATTTACTGCCATGTTTTATGTCATTGCCCATGATTTTGATGTTTAAACATTATGTTCATCTTTTTATGTTCAAATATATATGATTTATTTTATTTTATCAATTCTTACCATTAATGATCATTTGGGATCACCCTTTATAAGTTTTATTTTCCCCATGATTTAGAGAATGTTTTTATGTAAGGAAACCAAAAGTGGAAGATCATTATTGGAGATGTTGAAGATCCTTCACCATGATTAGAAGATTACGATCTGAGATTCCAAAGACACTAAACTATTACGGTCCTTGTGTGTCTATTTTTTTATGTATTAAGTATTCTGCAAAAGTAATGAAATCTCCATGTAGGTAATGCTTTGCTTCTCTACAGTTGGTATCAGAGGAAATGTTTAGTTAACCTTTGGAAACTAGGATGTGAAAACTTTAGTGAGATCCCTAGAGGTATTTATATGGTATGTCTAGGGATGTCCGTAAGGTTAAGTATAAGTACATGTTATAGTCATTGAATTATATTAATGATCTTATAATTAAACCTAAGATGTTAGATATTGAAGGTAATCCCCCATTATTATGTTTTATTCCTAGTATGATTTTTCCCACTCACACTATTCATTCTGGGTTTTAGAAAATGGATGCAAATAGGATGATTCACGATAATGGAGGATATGATGGAAAATGGAATGATATTATTCATGAGAAACCAAATGAAATTGGATCTGGAAGTCCGCATATTGTTATAATTCCTAATTAGCGATCTCATAATATGATCAATAATCTCTCATTTGGTAAGTTTCGTAAATCAGCTAATAAGAGAACGATAGAGTTTCATTATGATCATGGAGGAATGAAACATCAATTTCTCTCATGTAAATAATTTGAGAAGAGGCATCAAGGAGAATGTTTCCGAGGAACTGGATGATGCTATGGGTGTGGAAAATAAGGACACAAAGCCAGTAATTGCAAAGGAAAAGGTTCAGTTAACACTATGGGAAAGGATAATAGTATTGATAAGGCATCAAAAATGGTTAAATGTTTTAAACATGGAATGTATGAGAATTATGAAAACAAATTCCCTAAAGAAATATCTCTTGAAGAGAATCAGAATGGTCATATGGGTAGTATTTACGTTGATGATGATGATGTGACTACAAATGATGTATGAGATGAAAGAAGTGTTGAGGAATAATATGATGAATCTCAGTCAGTGGTTTAAGAAGGTAGTAGAATGATTACATACTTATCAAGAGTAATGTTGTATAAGTAGTATCATGGTACTATGGAATAAAGAGACATCTAAGGATTGTTAAACTATTGTTTGTCCTAATGTATTTGAAAGTATATGTTGAATGGTACTGGTAACCATGAACGATTATTCAGATATTTTTGGAAAGAAGATGATATGCGCATAATGATGTGATAAAGAGGAAATGAAATTTTGATATTATTCATGATCTCATCACTGATATAAGGACAAAGTGATATCATGGTTTCAGTATACAGAAATTTTGGGATTTTGGTATGTGGAAAGCGATAACTTTTGACAGCCCTCATGTTTTCACTAAGGTTCTATGGTAATACATGATTAAGGCATTCACATGTTTGGAATGTGACCAACAAGATATATCGTATGATAAATGATGGTATCCACATGCTCGGTAGATGACATTTCCAATAATCGTTTTCTTAATACTATGAGACTGGACAGATGTATTTTGGATAAGCCTAAAGATTGGAATGGATTATGTTGGACATAAGATAATATTGTTTAAGGATAAAACTTTATTTTGATATTATTTATGGAATGTTATAGGTGTGATGATTTAGAAAAAGGACAACTTGAAGGATGGACGAAAACCCATCGTGTCAAGGTTGCAGGAATCAAACCCACAACTGAAGTGCGCCATGACTTTATAACGTACAACTGGACAATAGAAAGTCCCTGGTCTGTATAAATTAGTTTCAATTTATTACGTGGTATGATATACAATGTATAGGTCAATTTTACGAACCATATACGATTAATCTCACCATTTATGGACTTATGTATATAACTTTTTCTAACCTTATGTTTGAGACAGATGGAATGACCTATCATTCTATCACATGATCTGCTAACACTTCATGGAAGACAAATCCAACTTCATTTATTTAAGATATGAATTGGTAATTGTTCAAGGCACAAACAACAGTGAGATTGTACCAAAATCAAGTAAGTATTTCTTCTAATTAAAATTTTCAACTTTAGGGAAATGATATTGAAAACCAAAAATGTTGTCCTACTGCTCTTATATCTGATGAATCAGATGGTACATTAGATCATTGCAAATCTATGGCTTTGTGATTGATGGCTTTTTCATAGCCATGTTCTCTACCACTCTCCATCAGAACTTTATGGTAAGATTTCTATTTCATATCCTTATTTTCACCTATGTTCTCCTATATAGAAACCCAGTGATTAGTTAATTTGGGTGACTGTAACGTTTCATACATTAGTTTTTAATGTTAAGTATTGTTATTCCATTTTACTATGTGGGTTTCTATGAAAGAAACTCTTATGTAATACACCATTTATAACCCCAATGAATTTCGAGGGTGAAATTCATTTTAATGGGGGTAGAATGTAACTCCTCGAGATTTTATAAGATATATATTTTTTAATTTATTTCATGTCTTGTGTTGTATGCTAAACCAAGATTATATTGCAATATACGCAACACCTATTAGCTTGCAGTATACAAAAAACTATTCTTAGATTGGGTTACACAAAATTTCAAGTTCGTTTGATATATGTTATTCTACGTAACATTGAGTGTGTGTATATATATATATATATTTTAAATGTAAAAATGAAATATGGTTGGATTCTATTATATTGAACAGCAAATGAATCTTTTCCTACACACAACCCTTACTTGGCTTGCATTACACGCAATCACAACCTTTCTCGATAGCGTGTGTTGTACACAATACTGAGTTTCACTAAACAACATTATGTTTTTAAAATATTATATAAACTAGCCGTTATGAATATTAATACCCAATTTTTGAAATTTTATAAATTTTATCATTCAAAATGGACTTCAATTTTGGATTCGGAATATCAAAATTAGCCTAGGGTGATTTTTTGGTGTTTTTCTGAAAATATTACATTTTTTATGAATAGTGAAAACACTGGGTTACTATTTAAAAACCGACTTTTTATTTAAATAATTATTTATTTTATTTAAATTTATTTTAGGTCAAAATTGATACATAATACCTATATATGTTCAGTGTAATTCGTTGTAGTTATTTTATAATAATTTTAGATATATAAAAATTTTATTGATCTTTTCACCGCCTTTTACCCACCTCCTAGGAGAATTTGGAATTTCACATCAAACATAATTTTACTGCTTATATGAGTGGAATTTTAAAAATCCAAGAAACACAGTTAATATCTAGTAATAAAATGTTGTTCAATGAGATGAAAATAATTTTTGGTGAACAATAAGTTTTTACTTTTATTTACCACGGTTAAAAGTAAATAGAGTAATTAATGGTAAAAATGATATTATTATTAACCTAAAACATGTCCTAATTCTATTGTATGAGTGTAATTAGACCATAAAAACCTTAGGAATAAAATATGACCATTTAGGTCCACTTGGATTAGATTAGGACATTTATTATTAATTTATTTAACGAAGGGTTAAAATAGTTAAAATCAAAGTTTAATAACTAAATAATTTTTAATATAGGGTTATACATAAGATAAATTCGACTATAAATGTTCGTTAGAAATATAAAATTATTTCCTACAAAATGTTAGTTTATTTATAATTTTTAGATATTAAATAATTAAATTTATTTATGACACAATGATGATGCCTTAATTATCTTATTAAGGCAATATTAACATAATTGATGTTATAAATACCCAAATAAATATAATTTGAGACATTTTATAAATTAAACTAATTTAAAAGGTTAATATGACATTTTAGTATTTATTTAATTAACTTTATTCTAAATAATCATGTTGTTATTATTTTCAAAATAATCAATTACCAAATAGTTTCAAAATTGACATAAATTGTTTTTAAAACAAATATTATATTATTAATTGTTATTATATTACAAATAATCTATGGTTCAGCCTAGATAATTATGTAATGATAGGTTTATAATTAAGGGACCAATTTGGGGTCTCTTGGATGTATATGGTATGTTTATTAACTATATAATATAAAAATTCAAAGTGACACGGTAATTGTCAATCTAATTAACTATGAGTTAAAACTCTGACATAAGGTTAATTTAATGACACCAACCTGTCTAAAATCTATTGATTGAGAGGATTTATACCAATCCCTACTTTATCTTATAAGTAAATAATTTTTTACCTATTATAAACCGAATATTTCTTTTTATAAAATAATATTTTGAGTTTTTCCAAAGGTTCCCCTCTCATCCCTTATAAAAAGGGAACCCATTCCCTCTTCCCTTCACACCCTTTTGGGCCATAAAGCTAGTCAAATACCTGACCATTTATCCTCTACACTTCCCTAGAAACCTTCTGGGTGTTTTTGTCTTCTCAAAAGACCAACTCTACTTCCTTAAGAGGAATCTTAAAGGAGGTGTGTCGAAGAAGAGGTAATCTCTTCTTCCGATTTTCTCACATTTCTTTCTTCTTATACTTCTTCTTATTTAGTTGTATTATTATAAATTAATAACATAAGTATTAATTATATACTGATATGTTATTATAAATATGAAACAACCCTCTTTCACCTTCTATCAATCCTACGGAAAACTAAA
Organism: Viscum album; assembly: GCA_963277665.1. NCBI lineage: Eukaryota > Viridiplantae > Streptophyta > Magnoliopsida > Santalales > Viscaceae > Viscum > Viscum album. Next base: position 1,369,602,254 of record OY728140.1, on the reverse strand, counting down.
TCACCGCACGTGCTTACGTACAGAATATTTTCTCCACGCCGTGGTGTAATATGATTTCGACCACCACCTTACTTGGATGGGTATAATGGTGTAAATAAATAACTATATATGATTATTTTAAAGTGATATTGAATCTTAAATATTATACATACACTTCAATACAATTCCACGATCACGGGAATGATATATATCATCGCTCGTGTATACGTACGGAATACCATCTCCACGACGTGATGAGATTCATTCTCCATGTTAACCCTTCATGAATGATTATAAAGTATATATAATGAATAATAATGAAATATATGACATAATAATGATACTGTATTTATGTATATATATATATATGTATTTCATCTACTTAATTCCATTCAATTCAATAAGGAAACGAAAACAGCGTTCATGCATACGTACGGCCTACCGTCTCCATAAACGGTGTATTTCATTCCATTTATCGATCTATCATATATATTTATATGAGAATATATATTAAATCTAATTCATGTTTTAAATTCTAGAACTATGTAAATTTGGATATAACTAGTAATATCAAGAACAACAAGTCGAAACTCATACGATAAATGAAACGATTTTACCTAAAACGGTGCCTTAACATGGAATTTACAAAAGAACGGGTAATATAAATTCATAAGTGAACCATATATGATATCATAACAATGAATATGATTCTTTAATAATTCAATGAAATTATTTAAACCATTATACAGGAGGATCGGAAACATATGAAGCATATCAGACCTAAGGTAAGGGATAACTATTCCAATCTCATTCTTATATGAGATTGTTTATTCGTAAGTATTTACTGGGGTAATTGTTATCATCAATGCCCATGTTTCCTGAAAGTGTTTTCATGTATGTTTATAGTCCTTTTTAACCATTTTTTACTTTTACTACATGGTATGTAAGGAATATTTCTTTTTTTTACCATACGAGGTACTTTTTGACTTTTATGACAAAAAGTATGAGGAGAATGTTATTTATAACTTATACAGCGTGAACATGTTTTTACGGTTTCATAATGCCTCATTTTCATGAAGCTTCCTATAAAAGATTTCATGATTATCTTCAACAAAACCCTTTTTCTTTTAAAATTTCATGGCATTTTGTGAAAAGAAAATGATTTTGATGAAGAAAGGATATTTTCCTGAAGATTTCATTTCAAGTGTTTTATCAAAAATATTTTCCATCTAAAATGAAATTATTTAATATGTTTATGTGTCATTTATAATGTCTCCATTACTTACATGGTTTTATTTTCTTATGATGAAATAATATCCGATTTTGTATATGGATAATGTTATGTTGGTATGATGTTTGAGAATCCCATTTTATTACACGGGTTATGCTATGATGTATGATTTATGAATTTGTGGCACATGAAAGAATGATTTAATTATGAGATGGGTGGGACCTATTTCTAACTCTAATGCATTGGGAAAAGACTTATACGTCATGAGATAGACATGGCTGGAATGGTTAGTTAATCTGGTTCAGTAATACAGGACTGGAACAAGGAGTGAACTCGATTCCGAAAGGGACTTTGTCCACTAAGATGGTCTTGGCAGCAATGCCTTGGATACTATGGAAATAATATCATGTGATTAATGGTTTCCACAATCAAATTTTTTATTCCCATTCTATTTTATCAGGATTAATGTTTCTTTATGATCTATGCCTTATGTACTTTCATGTTTTATGTCATTGCCCAATATTTTGATGTTTAAACATTATGTTCATGTTTTTAAGATGAAATGTATAAGATTTGTTTTATTTTATCCATGCTTACCTTTACTGAGTATTTGAGCTCACCCTTTATATGTTTTCATTTCCCAAGGATTTAAAGAATGGTTTTAGGTAAAAAAATTAAAAGGAGGAAGATCTTTATGGGTGATGTTAAAGATCTTTCAACACGATTAGAAGATTACGTTCCGAGTATCCAAAGACTCAAACCTGTTACGGTCCTTGAGTGTCTATTTTTCTTATGTATTAAGTATTCCACAAAAGTAATGTAATTTCCATGTACATAATTCTTTGGTTCTCTACTTCCAAATAATAATGTATTGAATAATAATTACACCACGACGTGGAGACAGTAAGCGGTACGTACGCACGTATCATGATATGTCATTCAAAGGATGGATGGAATAATTAATTTGGTTGTACCATATTTATAATAACATCACATTTTATATAGGATACTGAAGTTATTATTTTATAATGGAAGCAACAGATAAAGAGGAAGTGGAAGAAGAGAAGAACGTAAAAGAGGGTGGTGAAATTATTACCACTTTTTCTGGTTCTTCTTATTGATTTGATCAAAAGGGATCCATAGGTTGGCTTTCTGACTAAATAAGTCATATATAATGATGTGAAGAATGTTGGGAGGATATTTGGGCAGCGGTTGTATGAGAAAAAGTCATGAGAAGTGTGAAAAATGGGTAGGAAGTGAGGGATTTTGTTAAAGGGAGAGAAGGGGCTCTTTTTTTTAAGTTAGAAACAATTATTTTATTATAACATCATCTCACAGTTTCCAAAGTTCAACTATTCGTTAATAACTAATTTAAGAAGACTCGTGGTCAAAATTAAATATCCCAATAAAATTTGGATAGGTTTTGGATATTTTTTTAATAATTATAATCTTATTTATTTAAATCATTTATTATTGAGGTAAATATTGCATCATTATTGTGTCAAAAATAAATAAATTTATATGATGTCCAAATATAATATAAAAATACCATGTTGCAGGAAATCATTTTAGCTTTCCAATGAATATTTATAGTCGAATATACAACTTATATAACCACATGAAAAACTTTATTTAATAAAATATATTTTTTTACGTTAGTTTTATCTTTACATTAAATTAATAAATATAAAATGACATTATTACTCCCATGTGGCTCCATGAGGTCCCATATTCAACCCAAGGATGCCCATGGTCAGCTATGTGTCATCCAATTGGATTAGGACACATGTTAGTGAAGTTTAATTTTATTATAATATTATATTTGACACTTATTTATTATATTTACCCTTTATTCTTGGTAAATAAAATATTTACCGAAGTAATTATTCAAAATTTCTAAAAATAAAAGTTACCTATTTAGACAATTTGGAACTCCTGATTCTAAATATGGAATCCATTTTTCTAAATTCAAACCATATAAGTGGCAGAAATTAATTTGAAATTAATTCCCACTACCAAAACAAAATTCCTATTTTTATGAAATAATAAATATCAAATGATTGAAACTTGTTTTTGTTCTGTTTAAATGTGAAATTATATCCAATGACCAACATTGGATTAAATTTTACAAATATAATCAAATTATTCTTTAAAACCACTCCAAATTATAATTGAACACTATAAATTATTTGGATTAAAAAAGTTTTTTTAAATTTAAATTTTATATTATTCACTATTAATCAAAAATATGAATGTTATCAGAAAAGTACCAAAAATTCACCCTAAGCTAATTTAGATATTCTGAATAAAAAAATTAAGTACATTTTGAAAGATAAAATTTATAAAATTTTAAAAAGTGGGTATTACTATTTATAACGGCTTCTTTGATCGGTCGCGGTGAGTTTGAATCTAGAAGTCACGTACAATGAATGTTATTGTATTATTCAAAGGGAAACAAACCATGGAAGCATGGGGTGTTACATTCTCACCTCCTTCAAATAATTTCTTCCTTGAAATTTCTAAAACATTACTGCATAAAAATACTCGGGTGGTTCTTCATCCTATGATCCTCGGGTTCCACGCTGCCTCATCCATCTTATGGTTTGTCCATAGATCTTTTAACAGACGAGTCATTCGGTTTCTTAGCACTTGTTCTATTGTATCAAGAACATTGACATGCTCTTATCAATAAGACTAATCATGTTCTAGTTCCAATTCCTCATAGGTGATTACATGTGGTGGTTAATGCATGTATTTTCTCAATCGTGATACATGGAACACATCCTGGACGTTGGAGAGACTTGGCGGCATTGCTAAACGGTAAACTACAACCCAAATTTTTTATAGAATTCCAAAAGGTTCGATGTACATGGGACTAAATTTTCAATTTTATTTGAAACGTATAACACCCTTCCATAGAGATAACTTCTAGAAAACATGATCTCCTACCTGAAATTCCAAATACATCCTTCAGTTATCAGCATAGCTATTCTACCTACATTGAGCTTCTTTGATGTGGGTTTTGATTACCTTCACCTTTTACATCATTACCTCCACAAGTTTTGGGCCTACGAGTTTTTTCACCAACAAAATCATAACAAGTTGTTGTGAGACATCTCTTTTTGTATAACGCTTCATATGGTGCAATCTGGATACTTGGATAAAATCTATTTTTATAGGAAAATTCTACCAGGGGAAAATATTGATCCCACTTACCTTGAATGATAAGTGAGAAATATCTACACATGTCTTCAAAGATTGGAATTTTTCATTCTGATTGTCCATCAGTTTGAGGATAGTAGGAGGTGCTATAACAATGTTTAGTATCCACGGACTTCTAAAGACTTTTCTAGAATCTTGATGTCAAATGGGGATCACGATCCTAAACAATCGAAATGGGTACACCATGAAGTATTACAAATTAAATAATATATAGTCTTGCTAGAAATTCAAGTGGTAAATCTTCACATATATAAAGAAAATGTGCTGACTTAGTAAAACGATCAACAATGACCCATATTGTGTCATTCCTTCTAGGAGCCATTGGTAGTCCCCTCAAACATTCCATTGTAATATAATCCCATTTCCACTCAGGTATGGGAAGAGGATTAATGACTCTTCAAAGCTCTTTCCTTCCATTATTCATTTATTGAAAAACCATACATCTTGACACAAAATCAACAATCTCCTTCTTCATGTTGTCCCACCAAAAATGATCCATCAATTACCTATAAATATTGGTGCTATCATGATGTATAGTTAAATTGGAACTATGAGCATCATACAAAAATTCCTTTTTTTAGATCAGGTATATCGAGAACACAAATTCTGTTCCCAAATTTCAAAATTACATCTTCATACACAAAGTCACTCAATCTCACATCATTCAAAGCTTTAATATTATTTTTAAACTCCTCGTCATCAACTTGAAACTTTTTATCTTTTCTAATAAATATGGTATGGAAACCATTTTAAATATTATTAATGATCCACCTTACATGGTTATTACCATATCCATATTTACAAGACCCATGAGAATATGATCCCCTTCAACTCTCATCTTATTCAAAACTCCATTATGTTTTCTGCAAAAAGAATCAGCCACCTTATTTTCCTTCACAGGATGGTAGGCTATCATGCAATCATAATCATTGAGTACTTCAAGCCCTCATCTTTTCCGCATGTTGAGTTCTTTCTGTGATAATATATACTTCAAAATCATTTTATATATATAAATCCCACATTTTTCACCATATAGATAATTTATCAATATATTTAATGTAAAAATTACAGCTGCTAACCCATGATCATGAGTACGATAGTTTTTATCACAAAATTTTAGCTATCGTGATACATAGGCAATAACATTATAATTCTGCATAAGGAAACAACCATGTCCTTAATTTGATGCATCACTATAAATTAAAAAACCATAAAATAAATGATCAATATTACTTCTTGGGTTACGTATATAATCTTTTTTATGTCTTTCTATCCTTGTAATGTTAGCCTCATACTTTGCGACATTTTCATCCTCTTTTTTCCACAGACTCAAAAATTTTCTTTCCTTATCTGCTTGATGGTCACATAGAAAGTATTTTTCTAAGAAAGTATATTTAAATTCACTCCATTATATATTTGAAACTTCATCATCCTAATTTTTGTTTTGAATAAATCAACACCATTGATCAACATCTCTAGTGAGGAGATAAACTGCCATGACAACTTTTTCTCTTTCACTACTCCCCAAAGCGTGAAATATTTTTCCTAAATAACTTATCCATTTCTCAGCTACAAATGGATTTGTAATCGCATTGAATGTTGGTGGTTTTTTCCACATGAAGTGATATAACATTGATCCTCCCGGTTTTAGATCAGGGTACTCTATACGAGTAATGTTATTATTCATAACCTGAGTGAGTTGTCCCAGTATGGTGATTAGATGATCAGCACTAGTTTCTTCACCAGCTCCACTATAATTATGTTTAGTATGACAGAAATCATTACATGGATTACGTTCGTTGATACTGTTTACATTCCTTCTCGTAGGCACCATTTCTAAACAATGGAATAAATTAGATTAGTTTTTAAATCTAAATACATTATTCCAAACATGTAAAACACTTAACCTAAATTGAAAAGTTTATGGATATAATCCATACTCATAAAAAAATATCTTTGAGGAAGTATATAATCATAAAACCTTCATTATTTTTTGTAAAAAAATGATAATTATCCTAAGCATATCCCTCGAATGTTTCGTAACCAAGTGTGCAGCATGGCCTGTTGTCGTGCACCGGTTTTCGTTCGAGTCTAGCTCAAAGCAGTGTTTTCAGGTCTTACCACTAGGTACATCTGTGCGAGAGCCACCTCTACCTGCTCGTATCCAAATAGGGATGTATTGTTTGGGAAAATCAGAAAAATATCTACATTACCAAAAGTCTATGAAGTTCTATATACTAATACTTAATGTCTATCATAGGGTAATGTTCTCTAATCCATGTTTTTCTAAATCTATTTTCCAAGGATTGTACTAAACTTTCACTGATACCAACAATAACACGTTGAACTCAGCTAAACAAATTCGGTGCATTATTAGGTAACATTAGAATGATTATAAGGAAATCTTTTCTCGAAAGACCGATCAGTTTATTATTATAGGAAACAAGATTCATACGTAATTTAAACATTACAACAAGAAAAGAAATATAACACTAATTTATTCAATTATAAACATCAAATCCTTCTATATTAATCCTGCAAGTCTCACATAATTAACTTCTTCCCATCCTGCGAAAAAATAGAACATATAAAGGGGTGATCTCAGATGCTCAGTAAGGATAAAAATATAGTGGAAACTTTCTTAAATAAGAATAAACATTTCAGGAAATGTATAAGGCTAAATCAAAGCCTTTTAAACTTAAACATCAGTATAATATAGGAAAGATAAAATCAAAATAATTCTATTCACTCACTCGAATGGATAATCTACTTGTCGAATAATCACATTCAATATCAATAGCCATTTTCATTATGCTGGAATTCATAATGCCAGACTTTCATAACCACATAGTCATGTCCTTGTGCCAAGACAAAAAAGAAGATTTTTTAAGGCCTTGTGCCAAGGCACTAGTTTGTCTCATGAGACTTACCGATGCATCGAGGAGCTATAGCGGGCTCTACCCTTCACTTACTATTTCTAATTCATTCCTCATATGAAAATGTTTAAACATAACATAAACATTCATATTAAAACTAGAATATGAAATTTCAACACACTATCCATAAACCATGAATTGTATAAAAATAACACATCCACAGTAAAACATATCACAAAACCTTCATTAAAACATGGTAGATTTGTTTCATAATTAACCGTCTTCAAAATACATGAAAATCTATTGAAGGATGTTGACATAGAAGAAATGAAACTATTTGAAAGAAATGCATCCTTCTATTTCAAACCATTTAAAATAAAACATTTATTTTCTAAATATTCTTATAAGAATGTAAGGGAAGATTCTATGATGTTATAATGGAATATAATAACTTCACCCTCCGTATAAGTTTAAAAAACATTCTTACCTTAATTTTGTCAAACAGGTTATAAAGAAAATTGTTTGGAAAATGACGAAAAGATTCCTTTATAAACATCTTATAAAGAGTCAAACAATGGTATAAATGACATTAACCCATAGTCTATAAAATAGTAAGAATGTTTTGAAATATAATTTTCGGAAACATGGATGTTTATAATAAAGAGGTCCTAGTAGATACTCACGTAAAAACCATATCGGATAATAAAGAGATTGTAAAATTAATCATTACCATGTACTTTTACTTGGTAGAGGAAAGGTTAACATCCTTTATAATGTTGAAATAATTTTTATTAAATTATACAAGAATCATATATATTAATATGATATCATATGTTATCTTTTAGTCTTGCTTTGTTAATAATATATTAGTATTATCATCATTTCGTGTGTTAACTGATTCATTTTCCTTTATGTGCATTGTTACGTAAGTCATGTTGGTTATGGATATGATGTATATTATTCATATTCATAATTATATTAATTCATTAATCATTATATTTCACCATATAATGAAAATTAGTCTTGAATGGATATGATGGGGAATGAATCTAATCACGTTTGTGGAAACAATAATCTGTACGCACGCACGAGTGACAATATCATTATTTTGATACAAAAATAATATATAATTGGATGGTATATCATATATAAAGAATCATTATCTTGTTATATTTATTATTTATATTAATTTCATATCATTATTATACCCATCCAAATAATAATATATTGAATAACAATTACACCACGACGTGGAGACGGTAATCCGTACGTATGCAGGTATGGTGACATGTCATTTAAAGGATGGATAGAATAATGAATTTGGTTGTACAATATTTATAAAAACTTCACAGTATATATAATATACTAGAGTTATTATTTTTTAATGTAAAAAAAAATAAAGAGTAAGTGGAAGAAGAAAAGAACATAAAAGAGGGTGGTGAAATTATTTCCTCTTCTTTGCGTTTTTCCTTTTGATTTGATCCAAAGGGTTCCTTACGTTGGATTTATAACTATTGTAAGGCCTATAGAATTAAGTGGGGTATGTTGGGGGAATATTTGGGAAGGGTTTATATGAGAAAAAGGCTTGAGATGTGTGAGAAATGGGTAGGAAGTGGGGGGTTTTATAAGAGAGAGGAGGGGCTCTTTAGGAAATTTTGAAACAATAATTTTATTATAACCTCATTTTTGGATTAAAAAGGTCAAATATTTGTTAATAAAAAATTTTAGATGACTCATGGTCTAAATAAATATCCCAATAAGATTTGTACAGATTTTGGATATTGTTTTAATATTTATAATCTTATTTATTTAAATCATCAATTAATGAGGTTAAAATTTCATCATTATTGTGTCAAAAATAATTTAATTTATTTGACGTCCAAAAATAATAATAAAAATATAATGATATATGAAATATGTTTAGTATTCCAAATAATATTTATACTCTAAAAGATAACTTATATAACCCCTTTTAAAAATTCATTTATGAATATATATTTGTTGATGTCATTTTTGTCTTTACTTTAAATAAATTAATATAAAATGTAATTATTACTCCCATGTTGCTCCATGGGGTCACAAATTCAACCCAAGGATGGCCATGGTCGGCTACGTATCATCCAATAGGATTAAGACACATGTTAGTGTAATTTAATATTATTATAATATTATATTATACCCTTATTTATTATATTTACCCTTTAATCATGGTAAATAAAATATTTACCAAAGTAATTATTCAAAATTTCTAAGAATAAAAGTTTCATATTTATACAATTTGTACCTCATGATTCTAAATATTTAATCCATTTTTATAAAGTCAATACATAGAAGTGAAAGACATTAACTTAAAATTAATTCTCGCTTCCAAAACAAAAAGTGTGTTTTTATGAAATAATAACTATCAAAAGATTAACACTTGTTTATATTTTGTTTAGATGTGAAATTATGTCTAATGAATAAAAATGGACAAAATAGTAAAAATATAATCTAATTATAATTTAAAACCACTCAAATTTATAATTTAACACTATAAATTATTTTTATTAAAAAAGTTGTTTTTAATTAAAATTTATTATTTTTCACTATTAATCAAAAATATGAATGTTATTAGAAAAGTACAAAAAATTCACCCTAAGCTAATTTCTATATTACGAATCCAATAATGAAGTCCATTCTGAAACATAAAATTTATAAAATTTTAAAAAGTGTGTATTACTATTCATAATGGCTACATTGATTGGTCGCGGTGTGCTAGAATCTCGATGTTGTGTACAATGCAAGATATTACATTATTCTAAGGGAAATTTACCTTGGAATCTTGGTGTGTTACAGATATAATTTGAGAAACTAAAATCTGATCATATACTATAAATCTGGAAGGTCATCAAGACTTCTTGTAATAACATGGAGCTAAAAACATCACTAAATTGATAGATGATGTATTATATGTAAGGACTAATCAAGAAGAGTGTAATTAGGTCAAATTAAATAAAATTTAACAACTAGTTGTAAAACCACATGATTCAATAAAATTGTATATACATGATTCATTAGAAATAAGGTTGATCAGTTGGGAACAATGATTTTAAATATATATGAATAGGTTGCACAAGGTTATAGTTAGGTAGAGGTAATTATCTCTGATAATACAATAAAACCTATAAAAATATTGGATGATATTACAATGATTAATTTTTCATGTAACAGGTGTAAATACAATTGTATTAAATTCGTGTCAAGATTTATTATCATATTGGTTATAATATATTGGTTTTTTATTAAAAACCCATAATATTTGAAATTCATCACTTTAAAAAATATGTTTTATAATTAACTAATAATTTTTGTTGTTAAAAACAAACTATAAAAGAGTATAATGTTAAACTAAAATCATTTATTATTTCAAATGGTTTTTCAAAAGGTGTAACTGATCCAACATAATTTATAAATTTTATATTATCCAAACATTCAATATATACTAAATTTTCAATATTACAGGAAAATTAATTTGAAATGATTATCAGAGGTGTGTAAAAAATCATCCATGGTTTTAGAAAATTCATAAATAATGATTGAATCATTTTATATAAATCCATATTCACAAAATATATTTTAAATTTTTATACTGTCGACATCATAAATATCATCGATACTATTATGTTCACAGGATGTAGGTTATATTTCAATGAAAAAATATATATTTTATAATATATATATAATGGTATAATTTGATTCATATAATAATTTACTTTTATAAATCCTAAAAATATGTTTATTGTGTTCATTTATGAACATTTTCAAGAAAAACCATTAGAAATAAATGTAAAATTTGTAAAATGAATTTATTAAATATATAAAAATTACAACCAATTTAAAATTACTTTATTATTTGGAATTTTTTTTGACATATTTAGTTATCATGAATAATATTTTTAGAGCATTACGTTAGAAAAAAAACCTAAACAATTTTTCACTTCTTGGTAATTATTTAGTTTCAATGAGTAGTAGGAGACATAACTCTATTTCATTTTCAACATTATAAGATAATTGAAAATATTAATATATTATTTATTCATAGATTTATTTGATGAAGTAAAACTTACATGATTATAGTTGTTAATCCACACTTGTCCCAAAAAAATGTGATAATAAAACTGAATATATATATTTTATAAACAATGTAGAATTTTAGGACATAATATACTAATATTATACAATACATTTTAAGAGACGATTTCCAAAAATGAGATATGGATATTTAATTCAATAGAACTATAATGATACTTCTCGATATATTTAAAATTTCATTGAATATTATGAGAGTGAATTATATCAGACCAATTTTAGTTATGAATAATTATTCCTAGAATTATTGTATTCCATTTTAACTCTTGTACATTTACAAATTATTTTTTTATTCATAACTTCAATATTTATTGGTATTGATATTATGTATGTATTATCTTTAATTCACCAAGTCTGTTATGTGACAGAGAGATTTTAGGCCAGCAGAAAGTTTTGTGACCATGAATATTTGGTCATGTGGTCACTATACCTACCATGATTTTATGGTTATTATACATATCATGATCTTTTTATTTTACGGTATGTATTATGTCAATGATATTATGGATAATATATATATATATATAATTAATTAAATTAAATAAATGTTTAATAGACATACCTTTGATATTTATTATTGAATTTATTTCAATTATCATGAAAATATTTCTTTTGTACATTTATCCCTAACTTATTTATTACAATATAAAATAAAAATATTAATTTTTACATGTTTCTCCATAAAAATAATTTTTTATATTTTATGCCATGTTGTCCCACTCTTTAGAAATATACATTTTTCATCACTTTCTAAATCAAACCTCTCATACCATATCCTTTAAAGTTATAATTTGAATTCAAAATATCAAAGAGGAAATAAGTTTTTGATTATGGAAATCTTGTTAAATCAATTCCTAAAATGAAATTAATGAATGATAATTGTAGCACATATGATATAGTTAAAACAATAAAACCTCATCTAATAAATTAAAATCTCTGTGAAGAAAAGGCGGTTGATATAAAATTTCAAGTATGGAAATCAATTCAAAGGCATGGATTTAATGAATCGATCGACGAATCAATAATACTATATTATCCAAATTTTTTTAATTAATTATATTCCCATATAGAATTCAATACTAAAAATATAATATATACTATTTTTATAATGGTAAATTATTAACATTTTCTACTATCTCCATATATGTTTTTAGTGAAAATATTATTTCCTCATAATGGTGAATTTTAATAATTTAAAGTGGAAATCTTATAAATAATTACCATTTTATATTCAGTGATACTCATCAAAAAATGAGTCGGAATAAGAATACTATAAAATTGATTGCATTAGAGAATAAGGATTAATTCAATTTTATGATTATGATTACCCATTACCATAGTTTCCTCTAAAATGGGGGAATTATTATCCAAAAAAGTAGAACATATTATTTTAATTGATGATGAAAAATAAGATATAGATAATCATTTGTAAGTATACGATGTGAAATTTATTAGAGACATGTAATATTTCTTATCAATTTAATAGTATTCTTTATCTAATTTCCATTGATATACCTTTTGGGGTTTTAGGGATTAGTTAATTAGGGGGAGGGGTTACATCCAAATATGTTCTACAAATTAACAATAAAATATATAGGCACATGAATTTAAATTTTAACCCCTATTTAAATTATTAGATGAATAATAATAATAATAATTTTATAATTTTTTATCCTATAAGGAATCAAATTATTATATAAGATATTGTAGTTCTTATTTGAGAGATTTATTATGATGGTTAATATTCATTTGAGTTATAAGGTAACATTTAAATGGAGGTTGAAGAAGTGTAACATGATGTATGAGACCACAATGAGTATATATTAGTAGATAATGAAGATGATATAGTTCTCTCTCATATATTTTCATTTGGATCTTTGTAATCATCTCTACCACTACATTCTCATGAGTATGAGATTCAATATGGAGGTATTGGTTATACTGATGTATGAATATATGGATTTTTTTATGAAATCGAAATATTCAATTCAGGTTTGTTATAAGGGGTTAATGATTATTCTATGTTGTCTTCCACTCAAAACTCTTAAAGTAGAAGAAATCATATAACATATGTACCTGATATCCATTTAAATGGTGGATATTTCAACATGATAAACATTAAATTACTCAATTATTTATGATGATAACCATGGGGGAACCTACCTCGGGATACTGGACATGTCTTATTTTCTACACAAATTTTTATATATGGACATTTGGATTCTAAAATTAACACTCATGAATGATTTAACATATATCCACTAATACCATTAGTATATCAAAAAATGGATAATATATTTATTCACACTACATCCATTAATTTCATGTAACAAATTAAAAGTAGTAATATAACAAATTTTGGATCTCTCTATATTTAGGTTCCAAAAATTAAATAATAATCTCATCATGATTATGAATTACAATCTATGGGAAAAATGTTATAAGAGATTTATTATGGGTTAGATAGTATCCATCCATCTTATGATCCATCTACAAATATACTTAATTTTACCCATTACGCATTAAATATCATGAAAAACAATTTTAATGATTTCAAACTAGACATTATAGTCAGGATAATGGAATTTTTCATCATCATTGTGCAATCATTTGATCCAGTTATTGGGTAATATATATACAAGATAGTCAATTTGTAGATTTATTATCATCAACCATGATTCCATATATTAAATATATCATATAATAATTTAATATTAATATTTATAAATATTTTTTGGTCTCTATAGTCATAACATTCAGATATGATTTGTAACTAGATCATATATTTTAAAAAAACAATGTTTCAGTCATCTAAAATTAATGATTTTTCAACTCCTTATTTAGTACCATATCATTCTCTAGATATATTTGTAGTTAAAGAAGATGGAATATATATTTTCAAAATATATGGGAGTAATGTTATTTTAGATGAGTTTTAGAAGGATTAAGAAATAATGTTTAATTGTTTTTAGACATGGTCTACAAAGACTAGAAAGTATGTCAAAAGAAGTAAAAATGGATAGTATATATTGAAATACTATTATTAAGGATATTGAAATCTATATTAGATGTATCATAACTAATTCAAAAATAATTTATGGTTTTAGATAATTTACTACTGATATAATGAAACCTCCCATGACCCATGCCTTCAACGATCATATTGGGATGTGGGGTATTCCAAATCTTGTTCAAGAATCATTTATGGAGAATAATGATCATTATTTTCTATAAATTTATCCATGGTCAAGGTTCATAAATGAGTTCCCCATTTTTTAAGATCTTTTCCTATACCATTAAAAAAATTCATTTTTTATCATATTTCCATACCCATTACGTCAACTTCCACATCTAAAACCACTTTTTTTTAATATTGCCTTCTTTTTTAGATAATTACATCAAAAAATTAATCTACATTCAAATTGGGTGGTTATCCAAGACCCTATTTCAAAATCTAATAATGTGCCGAAACTTACCCAACATACTATATCCACAACATAAAAATTAATGGAACCTATTATCCATATAAACCTCAAGGATTTGACTATTTATGATTCTAATTATTTTTCATGAGAAGAAATCTTTTTGTAATATCTAATTATAATCTTGTCGATATTATTGAAGTTCCTTTGGTAATATTTGTTCCTCTTCTCAAATAATTTTTTGAAACGTTTTATTATTCAGGATTTCATTTAACCTATATTTATATTTTTGTTAACAAAAATGTTGTTGAACATATGAAATTTATGAAAAACTAGTGTATTCAATAAATTTAAAAAATAATTCATGACTTCTAATCATCAAAATGGGTGACATTATTAGTACAATCCAAAATCATATTGTTTTAATGATTCCAAAACATATTTACTATCGTACTATGGAATTTTGGTTATTATTATTGTAAACATATTTTCATGCCAAAATGAAAAAAGGGCTAAGTTTTAAAGCAACTGAATGCCGAAAAACGACATAACGCATGAAAAAATAAGTAACCATGCATTAATATATATAATATTGTCTAATTCATGTATTGAACATGAATTTAAGTTCATGTGATCTCAAATGTAATTAGCATGCCTTTTGTTTAAGGTATAACAATCAAATGATGGATTAAATCTATAACATGAATTATCATGTTATTGTATGATATGTTGGTATACTATTCCCAAGACATGAACATACTATGTGTGTAATGTAGTTATTATAGGGAGAAGTCTAGTGAATGTAAGAATAATTCCAGTGCCCACATTATGAAAATTGTATATATTAAAATTAATATAACTTACCACCAGAACAAGCGGTTTGACAACATGATGTTAAAAAACTACTATATGAATAGATGAGGCTACTAAAAAAATGAAATCAATTGTCTTCTAGAATAAGTGATGCGATCATGTGAACTAAATAAGTGACCTCATGAAGATAATATGTGACTACCAGAAAAATCAATGTTACTTTTCCAATTTATTGTTCCATGTTACCATACCAAGTGAGAGAGGAATGTTCAAATGGAAAGTGAGTATCCTGTTTAACATTCCATGTAATATTTTGATAAAAGATCAAACATATGTAAAGGAAATGTGATGATGCCTAACATATGAATTGAGGTATTTTCAAATTTATATCTGATAAATTTTATAACATGAATAAAAGCTATATATTTTTTTATAAATATAATGAGTAATAGGATTAAAATATGAATATCATCCTATAATAAGACATAGATGGAGATATATTTTATAAGTATATCCATTGATGGATAAAATAAAAAATATATTTATATTTATAGACAAAATATCCTAATGATAACAATGATTTAATTAATCCTTATATTTTAGAAATCTCATTGCATTCTTATTTGATGGTTTTCAAGGATATATTTAAAAACATAAGAAAAAAACATTCCAGATTGGGCTACATAAAACATTTACTCATATTTTACTTTCTATAATTTAAATAACATATCATAATATATTTATTATATAACATAGGATCATGTATGGTATTCAAGTGTTTCATACCCTATTTACATAACACTGGTACATCTTCTAGCCAATATAGAACTATATTATTTATTGTATGTATCTTTGAGTACATATCCCTTGTAGTTTAAAGTAAAACCAAATGCATGTTGTGGATAATTTTATTTCAATTAATAAATTTTTACCCACCAATTTATATCTAAGTATATGGAGAACCCTATTAGTTTAATACTAGATATTTTGTTTAATTATATTTTGTGTTTTATTACCGTATATACATTAATTTTGAAAAAAATATTTTTAGTTTCCCAAAATATATATGAATACTCTAGTTTGGTTTTTAAGTGTAATAAAGGAATTATATTGTTTTTTTATATAATTAAATATAATAAAAAATTTAAAAAAAATTAAATATCGTTTTATATGATTCTTGATTGAACATATGTGAATCGTTTTGAAATACTACATCATATTCTTCTAAAATTTCTTAAATATGAAATTATTAATTAATTGGGGGATTTGATATTAAATATTTTTTACATTTGTTTTGAAACTAAATTAACAACATTTTGTGTTATCCACTCTCACCAACAATAGAGATATCTCTTAGAATATCATAACAAAGTTAAGAATGTTTTTTGATCTGTTTTAATGGGAATATGCGAAACCTATCATATATTCATTTTTTAATAAATAAATCATTTCTCAAATGAAAATCTCTGCCATGATCCATGGTCTTACCAAATACATCATGGAATCAAGGACCTCTCAAATCACCTCCATGGTGTGGGCTCCTATGTCATTGGTATACCCTCTTCACATAGAAATACTTAACACCTCATGATTTAATCTACTAGGGCATGACCCATATGTTTATAGCCTAACACCCTTCTTATAAAATGTTTTATTATCCTTACCATAATAAATTCAGAGAGTGTCCCCTATGAACATAGTATGGAACACCCCTTATTTTGGACATCATCATACTTACTGATATATAACACAATCCTTTATATATAACCTCCCAATGGGAAAGACTTCGCAACATGGCATAGGGGTACATGACATGATTCCATTTTATTTTGTACAATACACCACATCGGTACCACATTGTCACACCAATTGATAATTTCATGTCTAAAAACATCCAATTTTTTTCCCAACCCTTTATAAGGAAAGACTGTTCTACCAACTATCATAACGACCTAACCCTAAACAATCCTGGACTGATGTTTCGAAATCTGAAAAAATTAAACAATGTTGTAACCCTAACCCTCATCTATTACACACAAATTAATTTAACCAAAAAAAAATTACCTAATAAATTTCATCTCATTACATCATGTATCACCACCACCACCACATTTAATATATTATAACAATAAAATTCCACATCATTAAAATTATCATTATTAGGTATCATAAATGGATTCAAAACCCCACACTATAATAGTTTATAAAATTAATGACATTAATCCCAACATAAATCCTTACTAATTTATACATAACCTCTTACTACAATTAATATATCTCCTTAAAAACATACATTCAATTTCCCCTGCAAATAAATTAATTTCAAATAGATATAAAATTTCTCCATAATCTTTAACATTAATCAATAATGTTTTTTGTTAATAACTACATATAACATTCCACATTATGAAAGAACTAATAAAATAATTAAAAACATTAATGAAAATATTATAATAGGAAACCTATTCTTAAAGTTCATCTATTCTATAATGTCACAGACCTCTCTGGTCTATTTACATGATAAAATATGGTGTTTCATGTGTTCATGGATTTCAATGTTACTTATTCAAAATTCTTTTCCAAATTTATAGTTCTATGAGCAGTGTTTCCAGTTCTGGGAATAGTTCCCTCATTAAGTCATCTATTAGTGAGTAATATGTAGGCGAGTCTCCTATTTCTGACTCACATGTTTGTGAGTCATTTTTCGTTGATTCATCTGTCTGTGAGTCATAAGTCGATTAGTCATATTTTGGTGATTTATGTTCATGTCAGTAATCTATCCATGAGTCTTCTATCACTAATCATCTATTATCGATTCCTCAGTTATTGAGTCATCTATCAGAGAGTCATTTGTTAGTGGGTCATCTATTGGTGAGTCATCTTCATCTCTCGGTGAGTCAGCTATCAGTGATTCATCTGTCAGTGAGTCATATTTCGGCGAGTCATCTATCATGGATTCATCTTCATCTATTACTGAGTAATCTATCAATGAGTCATCTATTGGTGACTCATCTATCTGTGATTCATTTTTATCTGTCGGTGGGACATATTTCGTTGAGCCATCTTACAGTGAGGTATCTATCAGTGATTCATCTATCAATGATTCATGTTTTATGTTTTATCTATCAATGAGTCATCCTTTGGTAGGTTTTATAGTGTTTGTAGATAAACTACTTAACAGTTCTTCAATCTCGCTATAATTTCTCATATTTGACATCAAATTTATTCAAAAATTCATTTAAAGGTATTTATGGTCAATTAAAATCCAATAATTCCTATTATTAAATCTCTATGGGTCCCATGGTTTTTACATGGTCAAACTACTAGGGTAATTGAGATCTAGTTTTGAAGGAAATTCAACTATTTCATGTTCTATGAGTTTCAGATCTAATCGTTCTAATCATAGGGCCTTCCCTCCATTCATTTAGTTTTATTTATATTGGTATGATGGACCTAGAACCATTGTTTTATAATGATATTTGTGATTATAGTGTGGACCAACGATCGTGTTTTCAATGGATTTCATCCTACTATATGTAGACCCCCTATCTTGGTGCAACGAGTAACTGTCAATCTATCATTGATAAAGTTTATGATATACATTAGTTATTCTTGGTTCCTCGGTCTATTTCATCCTATTATACTTTCCCTATTACAGAATTTTATCTCCATGTTTCTAACAGTCCTTTATTTGGTGTTGGTAGATGCGGGTTTTCGCGGGTTCATCGTGTGACTGAAATCATCCTGGGAGAGGTGATTGTGATCCATTGTGTTGGCTAATTCTCTTGCAAATAATGACATTAATCTTTTGAGGTAGGGGATTTGTGGATTATATAATATTTTTACATTTAGTTATATAGTTAGTTTGATTTATCCAATGGTCCACAATGAAATTGACATAATATAAATTCATCCAGAGTAAAAAATAATTGTATCAATCATATATTGTTTCTTTATAATCACATAACAATTTTCCTCTTGATTTATTAGACATCATCATATCTATAATTTTTATTTTTATCATTTTATTATTGATTTAAATTGTTAAATAATATAAATCCATGATTATTTGTAAATTAATTTGTCCAAGGATAAATAGGAATGTTAGTGAATCTGGTTGTAATTGTTGTGCATGATGATAAATCAAATCGATGCAGTTATGCATTATTAATTGAATCAGTTAATTCAAAAGGGAATAAATGATTTTTTTGTGTCATAAATATAATTCCATGAAGGGTTATGAGTTACCCTCTTGCTTCTGAACGTTGTGAGACTCAATATTTAGATATATGAGTTCTCATTATGAGGGAAGGTGGAACACCTTATTTAGGGCCAAGAGACCAATTTCTATGTTGTTTGTTTCATGTTTCTGTTGTTGTGGTGTGATCCTATGATGTCTCAGAGAAATTTTATTTTTTGGTTTCTGGGGCTAAGGAGGCCCAGTGGAAATGGTGGTAGAAATTGATGCCTAGAGCAGTGAGACGCATAAGTTTATGCATGTGGGTGTCAGTTAGGACATCAAAGATGATTAAGTGGGTTTGATGTAAATGTGGGATGATTAATGAATCTTGTTGTTTTTTTATGATTTACTTTTCAAACTAATTGAGGAAGGTTTTCTTTCTCACCCTCCTTCCAAAAATGATTAAAACACTTGGGGTACACAACATACTTTTTTTGTATAGCTTCTCAAGGGCGGATAGGCCTATGCACCTCATATAGGTGGAAACGACTCGACATGCAGTTCATTTACACACAGTGTTGATCCCCTTGTGATTGGATGATTAAGATGTTTTTTTCTAGAATACCTGGAATCATTGAAAAGTGATAATGTTTTTAATAAGTTATTTAATAAATGACTTTATCCCAGGGGGGTAGAGGTTGCTGGGATGCAATGTTTAGGTTGCAATTTTACAGAACTATGGACTTGGGTTGGTTATGTATAAAGGAAATGGAACATTTTTGTGAAACTAATGAAACATAATGTTGAAATTTTTAAAGATAAATAATCATTAAATAAATATTTAATGCAATGTGAAATATAAAAAAAGGAATAATGTAACTTAATATATCTATTTAAATGGTTGTATTGTTTTTTGATATCTATTAGTAGCAGTGGTAGTCGAGACACTGAGAGAAATTAGTTGTAGTTGAGTCTCAGACTAGGTTATGCCCATAGTGTGGTTATGAATTATAGTATATTTTGTACTTTTTATATATCTATATGATAATACACCTTATTTTTTAGGGAAACTATCACCCCTTAGATTATGATCCCTACGGGTCTATTCCCCAAAACCCTGGTGGGAGGATGGATGGCAAGCTACCATCTTTGGCCCCACTTTCTTCTCTTTGTAGTAAATTGTGCTGGTAGGAACGATGGTTAGTTTTCCCAAAATATGTTTTTAGATGGATTTAATGTCTTGTGTTTATTCACAGACATATATTATTGATGTAGTTTCCTATGGAATACTATAGGTGTAACATGTTTATTTTGTGATGGCTTGAGGATCATTACTCTGTGTATGGACTATAATGGCTTGATGAATAATACCCGATGATTGATACAAATTATGAGAGTTGTGGGGGATTTAAGAAACTATCTAGTCACCATGGTTACATGGACATGGTAGTTTTCTTACTTGAGGTTCATTTTGTGGTGCTTCACCATGGAATCTATGGGGACAACATTTTTTAAAGAGATCCTTAGTACATGCGACATTAGGGAAGAGCTGAAAACCAGTGGGGAAGTGTTAGTAGGGTACCAATGATAATATTTATTATATTATATACTCTTGTATGTGATACAAGGGGAGAGTATCTATCTTGGGGTTATGAACATAGTATACTTGTTTAGGTGATGAGTAAGTATCATTTATTGTTAGTTGTGTTATAGCATGCTTTCTTTATTTTTTTCATCAGAGGCATTGGGTAGAATCCTACTAATTATACTGATATTCTCACCCCATGATATATAACCTATTTTTCACGTCACATGGAGTTGGATAGAGATTATTATGGTTAATACTATCTTGGGTTTGCTGGTGCTCTTCGTTCTTTGTGGTCCCTGTCGTTTTACTTTCTTTTGGTATACACAGATTTCCCCTTCAGTTGTATTAATTATTGCATGAAATTACAGATGTTTACTTGTGATATCTTTTTAATTATTGGGTGAGAAAGAGTTGTATATTGCCTATCTTTTCTCTATATTACTCGTTTATTCTCTTAGAGGGTAATGACTCCCATTTGTGTGTTTAATATACCCTCATTGCATGTTTCCAACATGAACCCTACTGGAGGCAAGACACAGAAGTCTCTATCTCAATCTTCTCATTATTGGCCAAGGAGGGGTAAAATATGTTGTAGAGTGGGTAATAACAGAGTAAAATCAAATCTCTGGATGATGGATATGATGGAGTTTGGATTTAGGTATAGTTGAGGTTGCATGGGTTGGTAGGGCATGATTTTCGGCTTAGTTTGGAATAAAAAATAAACATGGGAGGCCAGATGAAATATAGGTATTTTGGCCCCCCTGCAATCTGAATCACATAAATTTATGATTATAGTGGCCACTAAATGAGGTTGTACTTGTTTCATGGTACATACCTAGGAAAAGATCACACATATTTCTTATTTTTTCTTGTACATGAAAGGGTAGACCTGGGGATAGGTTAACCTTTAATAAATAAAATAAATCAATTAATTAATTAATGTGGATTATTCCATATTAAAATTTTAGGGGATGTATCTATTTGTTGTTTTTCATGTATATCTCTACGTAAATGTACTCATTACTTTGGAGGAGAAGATTTTCAGTAGGTTATTCCAGGAAAATGATGTAATCCAGAGGTTGACGATGATGACACATGAAGGTTTTCACTCTAACTGTTTCAGCATAAGATTCTATAGATGTTTGAAGGATCATATTCATATGCAGTCATAGAAGATTAGTTGGAGGATTTTGAGATAGATTTTATCTCAACCCATTATCAGAAGGAGAATTGGGTGTCATTGGTTGTAATGATTTTATGTGTAGTAGAAAGGCAGTGCTGGTTCTTATTCCTCGGCGGTCGTGAGGAGTCGTAAGTCTCGTGGAAGGATTTCCGAGACATGTGAAATGTCAATTGTCATTCTTTGATCATGATAGAGGTCAATATCCTAGATCTAATTACCCTTCAACAGGGGATGTTGAATTTTTGAGAGACTGGAATCTGATTTAGGAGCATTTTATTATATTCTTTGGACTAGTTATTATATGAGAAAGCTAGGGAGTGGAATTTCAAGGAGGCGTCTCATTTAATGGTCTAGGGCTAGGTCACCCCATTTGTGTTGAAGATGTATCATGAGGTACTAGAGAGGAAAGTGGCCATTGATGGTTGTTATCCATAACTATATCCTCAAAATAGTGGAGTTATCATGATTACTCATGAAGTAGAGCTATGGTCTTGGGTTCCTAGTTATCAGGGAAGAATATGTTTCATTCGACTAGGGTAGGTCCTAGGGATACAAATCTCATTTCTCCAGGGGAAGAATCTATCAGTCCTATTCCAAGGGATTATGTATTTTCTCAATTTATAGTACGTGGTAATCAACAAGGAGGGTGACCTACATTTCTCAGCAGTCAGTAGGAACATGGTGTTCTTCTTCATGATCCTCTATAAAGGAAGTTTTAGCTGAGGTAGTAGTAGCACATTGCACTAGACTTGGATCAGCCAAGAGAATATGAGTTAGGAATAGGATAGATTGGGGAGGCCCATAATCCGGATAGATTGGAGAATGAATGTGGTGGTAGTAAACAATATGGTCATAGATTCCATGAATCAGGTCATGGTCAGCTTCATGCTTTTGAATTTCCAGTGTCGGGAAATCTAGACATTATTCGATGTACCCTTTTTTATATTATACTTGGTTTTATTCCATGAATGTTTTGGGAGTGACACAATCCTTCATTCCACATTCCCTTGTCTATGATTTGGGACTTGAGTTAGAGAGGCTTCCAGTACCTTTGTCATTGACTATGCATGTTGGTGGTAGAGGTGACTTGTTTGAAGCCTGCACATACTATGAGCTAGTTTTGGGATAGCACTGCCCTTGGGGAGATTTCCTGTGATTATGAATACAACCATATAATGTCATCCTCAGAATGTATTTGTTGTATTCATTGAAGGCTTTCATGTATTTCTTTAGGGAAATGTGGTATTCTTCGATGCTGATTGGGAGCTTGTAGTGTTTTTTGGTTACTACTCCCTTCAGTTGGGTTAGTGGAATGTTATATTATTGACATCCATGATGGTTGAGATGACACTGTGTTTGTTGAAGGTTCAACAGTCGGTGTTTCCGAGGATCATGGAACAGTACACTTATGTCTTTCCAGAGGTGGTTTTTTCATTACCACCATGATGAGAGATCATGTTCGAGATCGAGCTACAACCTGGACCATCTATTATATTGATGCCTCTATATAGGATGGCACCATCTAAGTTGCAAGATCTACATATATATCTAGATGGTTTATTATTGTGTGGTTTTGTTCAACTGATTATGTCACCGTGGGATGCATGAGTTTTGTTTGTGAAGAAGGATGATGGATGTTTTAGGTTGTGTATTGATTATTGTCACATGAACAAAGTGACAATGAAGAATTTTTATCCTCGTACATTTATTGAAGAATTATTCAATAAACTGAAGGGTGAAATTTGGATCTCGAAGATTGAAAAGTGGTTAGGATATCATCAGATGAGTGTGAAGGATTATGTTATTAGAAATACTACATTCTGTTTTCGTCATGGGAATTTCACGTTTGTTGTGATTCCATATAGTGTAAAAAATGATATGTCTATTTTCATGTGGTTGATAAATTCCATGTTCTGTGAGTTCAGGGATATGTTCATTGTGGGCTTCATTGAAGACATCATTGAGTGCTCCGCATCTAATGATTAGAATGTAGGGCATTTGTATGATGTTTTGGGAGTTCTTCATCTATATTAGTTGTTTGTGAATTTGTCGAAGTGTGAGTTTTGGTCACAAGAAGTATGGTTCGTGGGGCATGTTTTATCATAATAGAGAGTAGATTTTCATCCGTTGAATATAGAAGTTATTGTGTGTTGGGCCTTTCCAAAAAAGTGGTATAGGTATGGAGTTTCTTTGGTATTTTATTCTATTATAGGATTTTTGTAGCTAATTTATCTTAGGTTGTAACACCTCTTATAGAATTGGCGAGAAATGATTAGTTGTTCGTATATAATTATCAATGTCATGAAGGTTTTGAGTATGTGGATAGGAATTTGGTCTTCGATTTAGTTCATTTTCTTCCAGCAGAAGAAGTTTAGTTTGATGTTTTCTGTGATGCTTTACTTCTGGGGTGTGGATGTGTTCTGATGCAGTATAGATCAATCATTTATTTTGTTTCTTATCATTTAAATCCCCATGATCATAACTATTCCACAAATGATATAGAGTTGGATGCATTTGTGTTTATTCTAATTTAGTGGATACATTACCTCTTCAGAGAGCACTTTGTGTTCTTCATCGGTAATAATATCCCGGTAATTGTTTTCTTCCATTATGATTAAACCTTGAGATAATGTCAGTTTATGGAGTTCTTATAGAATTACTACTTATAAATATAATATAAACCAGGTAAGAAAACTTTTATATTCAATGCACAAAGAAGGAAGTTATTTAGTGATGAAGTGTGTTAATCGTGTGATTCTTGGAGACTAATTGAAGAACATTCCTCATTACATAATAATATGGGATATGTTTGGTGAAGTTGTGGTATTTTTCGTATTATGGTGCAGTCATCTATAGAGCAGGTGGAATATTCTAGTTTGATGATCATGAGGTGGAGGTATGGAGAGACTGTGTTGTTTGTGTCGAGTCACCATATGACAATTATATGGATGAAAAACACAAGGTGTTGTTTCATATAATACATTTCATTCCTTTGGTGATGCTTGATACGGTTATCACAAAGTTCCATGGCTCTCCCTTAATGATACATATTTTCTTAATAAATATATACAAATCTTTGAGGAGTATGATTTGGTGGCATAGGTTTAAGCATGCAATTGTGGAGTTTGTGTCTTGACGTTTGGTCATCCTGAAGGTGATGGTCGAGCAACATGTTCCCAGTGGGTTTCCCTAGCCAATAGATTTTCCTCATTGGATGTGTGATGAAAAATCGATTGACTTTGTTATACATTTACCTCAAGATCAGGGAGGATATGATGTTATATGTGTAGTTTTAGATCATTTTATGAAATCAACTATCCTTATAGAAATTATGGAGTCGATCTCAATTGATGTTTTTTTGAGGAAATATCCTGAGGAGGTAGTGAGACTCCATGGGGACCCTATGAATATATTTTATGATCAAGACATTCATTTTACCTCCTTGGTGTGAAGAGGTCTCCAACATGATTTGGGTTCTCAATTATTCCTTATAACTTCTTTTCATCTGCAGATGGATAGTCAGAGAGAGTGAAATATCCCGACTCATGAAGAAATGTTGTGCTCTTGTGTCCCAGATTTTGGTCGTTCTTGGATGAGGCACTTACCCTTGTTAGAGTTCTCTTACAACAATAGTTTCCACTCCGCCATCAGAATGGTTCCACATGAATCCTTGTATGGATGACCTTTCTATACACTGTTGTGTTCGACTGGGGTTGGAGAGTCAAAAATTCTAAGGCAATAACTAGTAATTAACACAATAGATATGGTTCAGGTAATACATCAGATGATGAAGGCAGTGTAGGATCATAAAAAATTATAAGCCAGTCAAAGGAGGAGACCTTTAGAGTATGATGTTAGGGATCATGTGTTTCTGAAGGTGACTCCCAGCCATGGGAAGAAAATGTTTGGTCATGGTAATAAGATTTATCCCCGATTTGTTGGTCCTTTTTAGGTTTTGGATCGTGTAGGAGCTGTGGAGTATCAGGTAACACTTCCCCTATAGATGAGCGGGATAAATGATGTTTTCAGGTTTACCAGAAATGTCATTGTCTTCATGAT
Source organism: Viscum album (assembly GCA_963277665.1). Classification (NCBI taxonomy): domain Eukaryota; kingdom Viridiplantae; phylum Streptophyta; class Magnoliopsida; order Santalales; family Viscaceae; genus Viscum; species Viscum album. The sequence continues at coordinate 1,369,575,573 of OY728140.1, read as the reverse complement.
GACTCTCATATCCTCTATTGGTGTGACATCGATGTTGATGATTATTCAACCATTATGGAGCAGCCTCATGAGATCCATGTCCATAAAGAGATGGTGATGGGCGAGTGTGGTATCCCCTTGGTTTGTGTCTTGTAGAAACATGGTGGCATTGAGGAGTGTACTTTGGAACATGACTCTCAAATACATTCCCACAACCCTGAGATGTTTGATTTTTAAATCTTTTCTTGTAAAGATTTTCATCTAATGGATTTATCCATTTACTATTTATGATATTGATTCTCTAATTGCTTATTGTGGACATCTATGTTTTGAGAGTTATGTACCCTGAAAAATTGGTTAGGATATGGTTGTATTTTTTATGTGGTTTCACGTAGATCCTTTTAGGAATTGGTTGATCTTATTTGGTGGTGAGGGACTTTAGATGTATCATGAAGGGGGGAAAATTAGACCCTTTTTCTATTTTCTATTTGGTTTGGTTTTAGATTCTTGTGGATGAGAATGTTTTGAGAGGTATCAGATGTAATGGCTCGAACCTATCTAGTGCATTTCTTTGATGAAATCTGATGTTTGAGGTGTTCTAGGTTGTCAAGGTGACTTATTCCCAAATAATTTTCCAAGATTCATGTTCTAGGAACAATGTTTCTTGTTCTGTGAACAATTCCATCTATGTGTCATCTGTCGGTGAGTCATATGTCATTGAATCATTTTTCGGTGAGTCATCTGTCAGTGAGTCATCTGTGAGTGATTCATCTATCAATTATTCAATTTACAAAATGTCATCTATTGGTGTGTTAATTGTTGGTGATTCCTCATCGTCTATAAGTGAGTCATCTGTTGGTGAGACATTTTCTGGTGATTCACCTTTTAGTGAGTCATCTCTTATTTGGTTATACAGTGTTTCTAGATTGACCATAGCACACTGTTTCCAAATTCATACAGTTTCCCCTATTTGATATTTTTTGACATATATTATATTCAATGCCTTGACTTAAGGATTTTAAGTATGATTCAAATCCTATATGTCATATCATTAAATCCCCAAGGGTCCCAAGGTTTTTACTTGGTCAATCCACATGGGTTATTGAGATCAGGATTTAATGAAAATTAAACCATTTCACGTTCTGTAAGTCCTGAGTTGATCCTTCTAAATCGGAGACCTTCCATTTATTCTTTTATTAACCTTCATCTTGGAATGAGGCACCCAGAACCTTTATTTACTATTGAGACATGCGAGTTTGGTTTGGACCTTGGATCATGTTTTCCTTATAGTTCTTCCTACTGCATGGGGACCAAATGTCTTGGTGCAACCAGGATGTGTCAATCTGTATTTTATATAAGGTATGTCATACCTCTGTTCTTCTATGTTTCTTTATCTTTTTAGTCCTGTTAAACATTCAATGTTATGGAATGTGATCCAAATGTTTCTAATGGACCATTATTGAGTTTTGGTTGATGTTGTCGTCTCGTCTCATCTTTAGGTGGAAGCATTCATTGCTGGAGAGGTGATCGTGATCCGTTGTGTAGACTCAGTCATGTGCAAGGATCATCGAAAAGCTTTTGAGATAGGGGATTTGTGGCTTCTATATTCTTTTTACATGAAATCATACAGTTAGTATGACGTATACATAGGACCATATTTAAATTTACATAATAAATATTGAACTGTTGTAATGAATTGCTATCAATCGTATATTGTTGCATTATTCCATGATATTGGTTTTCCTCTTTATTTTATAGCTTCGGTTATATCTATGACATCATTTTTTTGCATATATTTTGTGAGGGAAATTGATAAATAACATAATGATGAGATTAATTGTAAATTTATTTGTCCATAGATAAACAAGAATGTTATTTAATATGGGTGTTTTTATTGCTAGGTGATAAATCAAATGGATACAGTTATGCATGTTTAATTGAATTGGCTAATTCAATATAGAATAAATGACTAGTTTTTCAATAATGATAAGTATTTGAAGGGTTATAAGAAATCCTTTTTCAATTTAAGGAAATGTTCCTTATTATTTGGAGTTGTGAGTGCTAATTGTGATTGAAGGCTGAATTCTTTATTTAAGGCCAATATCCCATTTTTTATGTTGTTGTTTTTCTAATACTTGTGTTGTGGTGTGAGCCTAGGATGGGTGACCATGGAAGGCTATTGGGGTATGTGGGGGAAGGGAGGCATAGTTGTTGTGGTGGAAGCAGTTGATGCCTAGAGTAGCAATATGAATCTGTTTATAGAAGTGGTTATCAGGGAGGACACCAGAGATGATAAAACAGGTTGGATGTGAATGATGGATTCTTGTTGAATCTTGTTTTTTATTTATCTGCTTTACTTTACCCACATCTTGAGGTACCTGGTATTGTTTACCCTCTTTCAATAATATGTGATGAAGTGTGGGGTATTCCATGTGCTCTCCATATTTATCTTCTCAAGGGTGGATCGTGATACACTCCAGCTATTGGTGGAAAAGACTCAACAGATAGATCATATACTCACTATGTTAAGCTCCATGTGTTTGGAAGATTAGAATTTTGTTTTATATATTACCTGGAATTATGGAAAATTTATAATTCATTTAATAAGTGGTTGAGAAAATGATGGTACTCTATTGGGTTGGATATTGAAGGGATCCAATACTGATGTTCCCATTTTATAGAACTATGGACTTGGTTTGTTTATTCCTAGAGGGCATGGAACATTATTGTGATGGTAATGAAATGTTATGTTGAAACAATAATGGTGAAATAATTAATTAAAATAATTTGAAACTATTAAAAAGGGACTAAAATAACTTAATATATATATTTAAATGGTTGTGTGCTTATAAGATATATATCTATAGTGGTGGAATTTTGGAGTCTAAGAGACTTTAGATGCAGTTGAGTATAAAATGACGTTATTCCAACAGTATGGTTGTGAGTAATAATATTTTCTGTAATATTTTGCTTCTATATACTACTATGGACAATCATTTTAGGGAACTGACACCCTATAAACTCTATTCACTTTGGTTTTTCCCTTAAAATCCCAGTGGGAGAATGGATGGATTACTATCCCCTTTGTCCCCACTCTCTTCACTTGGTAGTTACTTGTACTAGTAGGCATGGTTGTTAACTTTCCATAGATATTTCTGTATAGTGATGTAATGTAATGTGGTTATTAACAAACATATATTCTATATATAGTTTTATATTAACTACTATAGGTGTCTTGTGTATTTTTTGTGATGGTTTAAGGATCATTACTCGGTGTATGGGATGTAATGGCTTGTTGTATAATACCTAATGTATGATACATGTTATGTGAGCTGTGGTGGCTCCTAGAAACTGCTTGGGTACCATTGTTACATGGATATAGTGATTTTTGTTTAATGAGGTGAATATTTTGTTGCATATCCCATGCATCTGCGAGAATTCCTTTTTAGAGAGTGATTCATAAGATGTGCGACATTGGGGAAAAGTAGCAAACTAGTGGGGAAGTTGTCACACCCTGTTTTTCAAGTCTTTGTTTTGATCCGGTTCATTTGAAATTATGATAATTTTCTTGGGTATTATGTGAGATTGATGTTGAGTATTTATGTTTCATCTATGTCTAATTAACCTTATTTGGGTTCCCCTTTTCTTGTTTAGGAGTTTTCTGAGAAAGGTTGGTTACGTTAGGATTTGGGCCAACAGTGAGCCCATTTCCAATTTTAAAAACCAACTTTGTTTCTTTTTTAAATCCATGTATTTCAACCTTTTTCACCCGTTCGACTTCCCACATGGCCTAAAATGATATATTAAATCCACCATATCCTTTTGGACCCCTTAAAAATTCATAATCAAGGTGAATTGGGGTTACTTATTTTTGTCATTGGGCCAACCCATTTCCCAATTTCCAGTATTAAAAACATATATTGATTATTTTAAATCATATTCAATATGTAATATTTTTGGGTGATTCCACCTCCTACCATAAAAAAAGTATCCCTATACTAACCCCCATTATATGGTTTTCCTTCTTTGGAGATAAAAATAGCCGCGGAGTAGGGAATCATTATTAATGTCTCTCAAATCGTCAAGAATTGACAAGGTAAATTGTGTCATTAATAATTCAATCAATTCGAACTCTATTAGACACCAATCATCATTTTCTGTTTCTTCCTAATCCTAGGAGTCTTTCCAAGAAGTTTCATGACTTTAAGATTTATGTATGGGTTCATATCTAGTGGAATACAAAGAGATTTCTAGTTGAAATGGTGATATTCCTTCTCCTTAATCCTCCATCTTCATCCTCCATTCATAATTTCTTGGTTTTATAATATCTACTAGTCATGTTAGACTTAGGTTTCTGTTATTCCATATTTTTTTATGGGGGTTTTATTCATTTTGGTCTGGTCATTATAGGGTTATGGTTTTTAATCCCTCAGAGGGAGATTTCATGTTTGCGTTTCCATTACACAGAGGATTTATGGTAGGATAACCATTAGACATGCCTTTTATTATTTAAGTTTCATCATTTCCATATTGTTAAATCCTAATATATATATGTTTATTAATTTTTTTATCCTGTGTATAGTTTTCTTGGTGTGAAAAAAATGTGTTTTTATGCCTGGTTTTGTGAAAGGTTTTGTTGTTTTGTCATAAAAGTGCACACTATGTGTTTGTTTAAATGTTCCGCTATCTTTCAAAACTGTTATGTGAGGTTTATAAGATGTTTTATGTTATTTAGAAAATTTTATAGTATCATGATTAAAATATGGCCTTAAATTGGTGTTTTCCTCCATTTCATGTTCTTAAAATAGATTATTTTGTTTAAAAAGGGCATGCCATGTGTTTGGTTAATTGCCCAGTTGGATTTTATGTGTGATGTGTGATTTAATAATTATTTTCTTAGATTTATAAATGAATTGAAATAATTATAAATGGTATTTTTGGGTACTTATATGGATTTCCAATTTGTATTTTTTTTTACAAAAAAATAGGTTTTGGTTTACAACATGTTTTGGCCCGAGTAGTCAGAAAATGGTCTATTTCTCATCCTTATGAAAATGGTTGTGTTTTGAATATGTAACCTACGTGTTTTAAGGGATTTGTGAATTTTGTTTCTACTGTAATTGGTGTCTATAAACCTCCATAATAAAATTTAACTCATGCCTTGGTCAAATGTTTGTTTTTGAGAAAGTCATAAAGGCCCGTTTAGCATTTGTTTTGTTTTGTAAAAATGGTTTCCATGTGTATTTCATGTTCTATCTTTTTTGGAAATCTTATGGTCCATGAATATGATTTATTAATTGTTTTTGGGGCTTCCAAATATGGGTTTTTATGTTATTTATGGGTTTTTTCCTTAAAAGAGCATCTTTGAATGGATTATATGTGCAAGGCCGCCTGATACTACTTGAAATTGTTTCATGAAAATTTTTAGTGGTTTATTGATTCATGAAATAATTGTGAAGAAAGTTTGTGGTCCGTTTGTTTGTTTATGGTTTTGGAATGTAATATTGATGTAGAAATTATATTTAATAATATTTTTAACTTGATTGATCACCAATGGGAATCCTGGGTATCTAGGTGGGAAGACGTGCTCTAGTATGCTAGTGATTCTGTTGGGTTTGGACCCTGTTTCACATATCATGTTTGACGATGATAACACTAACTAAAATATAGTGATGCTAATGTTGGGGGACCTCATGGTTATGGCTATGATCCCTACTAGTGGCTTGTGTTCACGATAAAAAATATTTATTATGATTACTTTCACTGAGAGACGAGGTACCTGGGGCTCACAACTAACTAGTGCCTAGGTGTGTCACCATGAGTTGTGATCATTGTCTTTTTTTTAATCAACTTCGACATATGGTGTGTTTGTTTGGTAAATTCAGTAGTGTCTGTTATTTATATAAAAGTGTGAAATCTTCAAATCAACCCTCATTAAAACAATTTTCAATTTGAAGTTGCACCTCGTTGAAATATTTTTTCATGCATTTTTGTTTATAAAACATGCAAGTTTTTTTATAATTAATATAGCTTTAATACTCATTTGAAAAAAAATATTTTATATCTTGTATTTAAAACAATAAATTCATGTTTATTTTATTTTAATGGAATTGCATTGGGAATAAAATATCGTCCTAGCCTACTGAGTTTTAATACTAATGCATATAGTCTCCTTCTGTTTTTAGTCGTTGTACAGGTTTCAGCTTGAGTTAGATCAACTTGGGAGACGTGTGATCATTATGTTGGAGAGTGACCAGTGGTGTCAAATGGAGTTAGTTGGGTATCTGGTTTAGTCAGTTGCGTTTTTGGTTTAATTATTCTATTAGTTTCTTGTAGAAATATATTTTTAGTTCAATTATTATATAAATGCATTTTGGGATGTCCATTTATTTCCACTATTTTTTTGATAGTTTATATATGGGAGAAATCATTCCCTTGTGTACTATATGGATGCCCTGGGTGGTTGTCTCCATCCCGTGAGGATCGGGAATGCCTATAGGGAATTTTCGCGGGTAGGCCTGGGTGACCAGATCAGGGTCAACTTGGGCTAGTTCGTGACAAAATGATATCATAGGAGGTCCGATCTTAGAAGACCATACTTTTAGAGCTCCCTTGTTATTTGGTGATTTCAAGGTAGATGGAGTAGGACTTTTGGGACTTGAGGGGTTAGTGCGGGAAGACTGTCATGAACTCTTACTCATTCTAATCCTGAGGTTTCCATGGGATGTCTGGTTTTATTGGCGTCTTTTGTTCTTGGAGATTGTTTGGTGTTGGGATATGACAAGGGGATTCTAACTAATGGAATATGTGAGATTTCTTGGCCTGGAATGCCATGTGGAGCTATGTAATGGTTCTAATAAGTCTCTCTATGTTTGTTTTGTGTTTGAAATATGGACGCTAACCATATGGTCAAGTCACCTACTGACACTAGTTCCCTTTTGTGGGTTTCATGGATCTTTCATAAATTCTGAATTTTTGTTTTGAAAATCCTTTTGTGAGAATTATTTAAATGGGTTTTAAAGGAACAATTGTATTTGGGAAATTAGAAAAGGGTTTTTCTAAAATTAAATATAATAATGGTTTTGTTAAGGTTGTTTTTAAGAAAAAAATTTGGTGAGAAAGTGGAAATTATTTAATGGGATTGGATTTTCCCTAATGTAAACATGTGATTTATTGAAATAACAAGTTTTGCAATTATGAATCATTTTAATTTAATTCTGAACCATTGTTCTAAATTGGGTTTTCTGGGCTGTTGAAAAGTTTTTGAATTTGACGAATAGGTTTTGTAAAGTCAGATTTGTGCGTCTTGTGTTTTTTCTAGAAAGGGGTTTTGGTTTTTGTGGTTGTCAGATTATGGAAATAGACCTTGATGAATTGTTTTTTTTAAATTGATAAAGGTCTGCTTGGAATAGAATGGTTGTTTTATATGTTCTATTAAATTAATTGGATGTTTTAATAAAATGGGTTTTGATTAATTGTGGTTTGTTTTGTGGAATTTGAAAATCGTTTTTTGACTGGGTGGTTTGTGTTCATTTTGATGGTACAAGATTTTTGGAATGATGTTGTTTTGTTTATGCCTTTGGTGTTTTCATGGATTCTCACATGCATGGTTTTATTGATATCTAGAAGTATGAACTATTTGGAATGTTAATTGAGTTCTTGGGGTGTCACATAAATGTTCATGTTAGTGATACTTGATGAAACACCATTGGTGAATTTGAAAATCCACTAAGTTTGTTTTTTTTCTAAAGTGTTTATAACTGAAAAATTGTGGTGTTTGTTTTGAACCAATAGATTTGTGGATGGTTTATTCTAGGTGATAGTAGTTTTTTCTATTCATTATGTTTCTTTATGATCTATAATTCAATCTATTGTTTCATATTGAGATGGGATATTGTTGGTGGCTCAGGTTTGAAGTAATGTTCAATGGGTTTCTAAAGATGCAATGGATATTGTTTTGTGGCCACAGAAAGTTATATGATTCCACGATATATATTTAACAAACATAAATATTCTCCTCATGTTTGAAATGTTATATCCACCTCCTAAAGTAATTCCTCATCCTTTCAGTGTAAATAGAGAGCTCTTTGGGGTTGATTAAAAGTTTTTCCAGTTCGTGATAATTCTTGTGGACATAGTAGTTGTGTTCATAGATGTGGATGATTTTCACCATATCTGTTGTCCATTCTGCTCCTCATTCTGAGTGAGATAGAATTTTGAAATTTATCTATGAGTTCCTATTTACATGAATTTGTTTTATTGAGCAGGTGGGTTTTTTGACTGGTGTGATAGTTAGCACCTGACTGTGGGACAACAGATGCTTCATGATTTAGGGCTCCAGCCATAGGCCTCAGAGTGATGCTTTTCATGCAGTCAAAGATTCTAAAGTGGTGTAGGGAACTTGACCAATCTCCTACCTCCCTAATTGTATTAAGGATGTTTTTATGTCAATATTGTGGTTCTTTATTACTGTGAATTTCCATTTGTCACAACAAGTGTGGTTGACTTACCCCTCACACAATGTCTATGATTATGCCTTCATGGATGTAGGTTTCCGATCAATGTCCCATTGTGGACTGCCTCTATAAATTGGGTGTGGTCTTGATGTTACCTATTCTTAGGTGGAGAGTTTTGGGTAGTTCCATGGTTTCTTTTGAGTTATTGTTTTTTTTTTCTGTTGCTAGTTGGGTTCTAATAGTGGGGAGACCCACCACAGGTCTCGATGATTTTTCCTCCTATAAACTTGTTTAGTTCTAGTTGTTTATTAATGTTGGGGAGTCAATTATTTACTTCCCTATATTCATTGTTTTTATTATTTGCTCTTTAGTTTGGGAGATTTTTTTCATTGGGAGAAGTCCCATCAATCGTGTACTTGGCATGGTTGTGGAGGCGGTGGCTTGACCGTTCCGTTGATTTTCACAAAGTGTTTGTGAGTTGGAGTTTTGTTTGGGGAGGTGGATTAAGTTATGTTAAGGTAAAATGATATTTCACAAGATTTATAGGTTTTATCAAGTTTATAAAGAATCCTTAGGTGTTTATCATTCATTTGGAAAGTTTTATTGCTTTTCGGGGGAAGAAAGATTTAATGGTGGGGAGAATTGTGACATGCGGTTTTTCGTGTCTTTATTTTGATATGATTAATTTGAAATCCCATTACTTTTCAAGGGACATGTGTGATTAATGGTGGTTTTTTTGAGTTTCATATATGTCTAATAACCCTAATCTTGGTTCCCCATTACTTTTTTAGATGTTTTTGGAGAAAGGTTGGTTACATCATGATTTGGGCCAACCATGAGCCCATTTCTAGTTTTAAAAACCAAATTTGTTTCTTTTATAACTCCTTTGTTTTTAAACCCTTTTCACCCATTCCATCCCCGCATGGCCTTAACTGATATATTCAAACTACCATATCCTTTTGTACCCCTCAAGAATTCATAATCTGGGTGAATTGGGATTACTTATTTAGGCATTGGGCCATCCCATCGGCCCATTTCCAGTTTTAAAAAACAAAATATTTTTATTTCATATCTAATTAAATATTAAATAGTTTTTCGGTGACTCCACCTCCCAGAAGAATCCAATATTTCAATCCTCATCCCCATTATCTATTATCCCTCTTTAGAGCTCACAATATTCTCGGAGTGGGGAAACATTATCAATTTCTCCCAAATCATTCAGAATTGACAGGGTAAATTATATCATACATAAATCAATCAATTCGTACTCTTTTGTCCAAAAATGTTCTTTCACTGGTTCTTCCCAAATATAGGAGTCTCTATATGATGTTTCAATCCATTACCTTATATCTATGGGTGCATAGCTAGTGGAATACCAAGAGATTTCTAGTTGAAAATGTGAGATTATTTTCTCCATTATCCTCTATCTTGTTCCTCCTTTGATTATTTCCTTGTTTTATAATCTCCCATAGTCCTGTTCGACTTAGGGTTCTGTTATTAGAAGACTTTTTGTGGGGTTTTATAAATTTGGGTCTAGTCTTCATAGGTTTATGGTTTGTAAACCCTCGGATGGTGATTTCGTGTCTACGTTTCCATTGCACCAAGGATTTGAGGTTGGATATCCCTTGAAAATTCTCTAATTATTTAAGTTTCATCGTTTTGTTATTGTTAAAACCTAATATATATATATGTTTATTATTGTTTTTAAGAATTTTGATATTTTTTTATTGTTGTGAAAAAATGGTTTATTTTGCCTTGTTTTGTGAAATGTAGTGTTGTTTTGTCATAAAAGTGCACACCAAGTGTTTGTTTAAATGTTCCACTATCTTTCAGAATTGTTATTTGAGATTTATAATAAGTTTTATGGTATGTAGAAAATTTTACAGTAGCATGAAAAAATATGGAATTAAATTGGTGTTTTATTCGATTTCATGTTCTTAAAATAAATTGTTTTGTTCAAAAAGGGCATGCCAAGTGTTCGGTAAATTTCCATGTTGGCTTTTATGTGTGATGTGTGATTTAAAAATTAATTTTTTGGATTTATAAATGAATTTTAAGAATTATAAATTGTATTTGGGGTCCTTATATGGCATTCCAATGTGGATTTGTTTTTACAAAAAAAATAGGTTTTTGTTTACAACATGTTTTGGCCTGAGTTGTCATAAAATGGTCTATTTTACATAATAATGAAAATGGTTGTGTTTTGAATATGTAACCTGGGTGTTTTAAGGGATTTCTGAATTTGGGTTGCTGCTGTAATTGGTGTGTATACAACTCCTTAATATAATTTAATGCATTCCTTGGTCAAATGATAGTTTTTAAGAAATTTTTAATGGACTGTTTGGAAATTGTTTTGTTTTGTAAAAATGGTTTCCATGTGTATGTCATGTTATATGTTTAGTGGAAATTTTATGGTCCATGAAAATGAATTTTTAATAGTTTTTGGGGATTCCAAATATGGTTTTTTGTGTTATTGATGGGTTTTTTACCTTAAAATATCATCTGTGATTTGATTTTATGTGCAAGGCCTCGTGATACTCCTTGAAATTGCTTTATGAAAATGTTTAGTGTTTTACTAATTTGTGAAACAAAATGTGAAGAATGTTTGTGGGTTGTTAGTGTGTATATGGTTTGGGAATGGAATTTTTATGTATAAATTTTATTTTATAATATGTGTAACATGATTGAGCACCAAAGGGAATCCCGAGTATCTAGGTTGGCTGACGTGTACTACTATGCTAGTTATTCTGTGGGGTTTGGCCCCTGCTTCACGTAGCATGTTTGGCGAAGACAACACTACCTAAACAATGATGATGATGATGTTGGGGGAATTCTAGGTTATCTGTATTCTCTTTACTAGTGGATCGTGTGCACGAGAATGTATATTTATTATGGTTACTTTCACCGAGATACAAGGTACCTAGGGCAAACAACTAACTAGTGCCTAGGGGTGTTCTTGTGAGATGTGTTCATTGGCGATTTTGTACTCACTGTCATCATAAAGTGTTTTTGGATGGTAAATTTAGTATTGTGTGTTATTTATTTAAATGCGTAAAACCTTTATATAATACCTCATTAAAATAATTTTCATTTTGAAGTTGCACCTCTTTGAAAAACTGTTACTTGCAATTTTTTATAAAACATGAATGTTTTTGTCTGCTAATTTTTATAGAATGGATCCTCATTTGAAAAATATAATTTTATATCTTGTATTTAAAACATTAAATTGATGTTTCTTTTATTTTAAAGTATGTTCATTTGGAATAGAATATCGAGATAACCTAGTGAGTTTTAATACTGACGCCTACAATCTTCGTCTATTTTTATCCCTTGTGCATGTTTCATCTTGATTTTAATCACCTTGGGTGACATGTGATCATTATGATGGAGAGTTAGTAGTGGTGTCACATGGTGTTAGTTCTTTATCGGGTTTGGTCATTTGAGTTGTTGGTTTAGTTATACTTTTTGTTTCTTGTAAAAATAAAGATTAGTTCATTTTTAATATTAAAGCATTTTGGGTTGTCCATTCATTTCTTCTGTTTGTTTGATTTTTTAAATATGGGAGAAATCATTCCATTGTGTACTCTATTGATTCCCTTGTTTCTGGTTGCCATCCCAGGAGGATCAGGAATGCCTCTTGGGACTTGTCGTGGGCTGGCCTGGTTGACCAGTTCAAGGTCGACTCAGGCTGGTTCGTGATAGAAGTTGTAGCGGGGTACACTCTATATTCTTTATCCTATTATATAATCATTTCTAAGATATATTGTGAGTGAATAAATGGTGAGTTTTGAAACATATTATACAATTTTTGGTAATGTGAGAGTTTCACATGTACTTCACTCTGCTTTAGTATGCTTTCATTATTTTTTCGTGAGAGGCTCTAGGGAGGATCCTAATGAGTTTACTTTTATACTCACACTATGTTATATAAACTATTTTATGTTCAATTATAGTATTTTTGGAATCATTATGGTTATAAATCACTTGGGTTTGTAGGATATGGTTGGCCTTCATGGTCACTGACATGTTGATATCTTTTGGTACTTGTATTTTTCCATTTCAGTTTAAATAGTTATTGAACGACATTACAAATGTGCACTTGGGATTCCCTATATATTGTATTCTAAGAAGGATTTGATCAATGTTTGTCTAATATATCTATTTTTCATTTGTTATCTTAGAGGGAAATGCCTCTCATTTGTGTGTTCACTATACCCTTGGTGCTAGTTTCCATCTTAGGGCCTACTAGAGGAGGTACTCAGGTGTTACTATCTCCCTCCAATAATTTTTTTCCAAGGAGGGGTATACGTTTTTGGGAGGGGGTCATCACATATACACCATATCCTTCTACAACCAAAACTATTCCATCACAAAATGTGTGATCCTAAATTTTTGAAAAATTCAAAACCCCATAATAATATATTACGACATTGTGCACATATGGATTGAGTGATATAAAATCAACACCACCACAAAGACATAGGATGTGTTAATATTCTTATTTATATTAATATAGATGGAAAATGATCAATAATGAACAACCCTAGTATCACTGTCAACATATTATTGTATCGATAGATTTGCATTTATCAAATATTTACAATTTTTCATGACAAACATATTGATTTTCCAGGACCCATTACATCTTTTTCAGTGACATAATTCACTCCATTTATAAATTATTATACTATTTTGAAAATAGTAATCCTTCAAACCCATTAGACATAATTAATTATAATATAATAATCATAAAAATTTATCATCCTCAATGTTCAATCATAACAACATATAATCATATTCCACTTATTTATAAATTTTCATAACTCTATATTATAAACTAAATTAGATTCAACTTAAATTATAATTAAAACCCAAAAAATATATATATGTATCATCTATATTCTCAATATATCATATAATTAAATTTAATAAATTTAATAAATAATTTTATAATTCCACCATATCATAATTTCAAATAATTTTGATAATAAATATCTAATAAATTATTAAATCAAACTCTAGTATATCAAAATTTAATTTAATAAAATAATAATAATTAGGAGGTAGTAACATGAAATATCATTCAATCATGGAATTATAAATTCATTATATATTAAAGTGGATTTTAAAAAACTATGATAATACCGATCCACCAAACATAATTACTTAATGATAATTAACTCCATATTTTTCTCCCCACTCATATTTTTTTTATTCTCCTCTCCTTGATAAATCTAGAAATTCAAATTCCAAATATTTAATTTTTGTGTTATTAAATGTAAAATGGAGATAGTTTTCTCAGAGAAATTATTTATCAAATGATTAAAATATATTTTAAATTTAAATATAATTTGACAAAAATACATTATATAATTTCATAATATTTTTTGACATTTCCATTTGAAATCCTATCATAAATGTATTGACTAGTACCCTTGTCCATGAATTAATTAAAATAGCGTTCATCCATATATTATTGTAAAATAAAATAAATAATATCTATAATTATTTATTAATAACTAAAAAAATTAATTACCTATATAATTAAATATATTCCCACATTATCAAACATTTAAAAAAAATCATATGTATCAATTAAAACATCAAATATTCTATTAAAGGAAAATTATTCCATCCTATATCTAAAAGATCAAATAAAATTTCATTATGAGACAACAACATTTACTATTTTATCTTTATAATACAAATTATAATATTAACATCATGAAATTTCTATGATATTGGATGACGAATATCTAATTATTTATATTACACACTTTATATATAACCTTCCAATCAAAAAACATGAAAATCATAAAAAAAATTAATTTCATAATAATTTTCAAATACATTATATTAATCATTTATACTAAATTATCCATTTTATACACTTTTTAAAAACTAAGAAAACTATAGATATTAATCTTGTATATATTTTTACATTTCAATAGTGTTTTTTTTACACCAGTATGATTTCAAAGAATTTGTTAGAAGGGAATGAATAATACATGCAAGAAAATCACTTTAATATATGAAATGACCATTGACTAATATAAAAATTTTATATCCACATTGATATGATGATCATCCAAAGTGGTCACATTTTAAGGATTTTGATAACACGTATAGTATTTTTAATCATTGAATATATAATGAAACAACTTTATCATTAAAGGAGTCAAAAACCAATAATCATCCTCATAATCATACTCTAGAACCTAAATTTATAAAACTAATTATTATATATTATTAAATCTATTATGAAACATTCACTATAAAATTTTTGAATAATATTAATAGAATATATAGTCTCCAACATAAAACCATATATATATTCATCTGATCAACATAATATTATTTCAACTAATGTTTAACCTAGTGATACTATAAATAACATGTATAGATTTTATTAAAAATTTACCATTCTAGAATAAAGAAATAACCCCCCAAAAAAATTTAAATACATATAAAAACTAATTTATATACTATTAAGGATCCACAAAAATTGAGTAATTTTAAATTTTATTTTAAAAACACAGCAGTTCAAATTTTACAATCCCTGATTCTTTTAAATTGATTATTTATTCCTGAAATAAACCCGTTGATGTGTTAATTTTCTACTTAGTATAGTCACTAGTGTATTATCAAAAAATTTAGAAAAAAACACAATAGGTTAACATTAAATCATTAGATTGACTTATAAATTTATGAAATAATCCTTAAATTTTCATCACATATTATTATTCTCTAAAAAATTATATTGTTTCCCCAAATTTATTTCATTAAAAATATAGAAAATAGTTTCTTACATGTTATACATTAATCAATAATACATTATCATATTTTTTCCATAGATTCAGGAAATCCAAATTAATATAAACCCCTTAGATTGTCAGTGTTATCCCAAAATAGAATACACAATAACTAATTCCCATATCCATAGAGTAATATGATATGTATAAAATATTCTTATTGAAACACAATGTTCATTTTTATGCAATCTCATATACTCCACATCTAAATAAAAACATAGAATATTATTTCTTCATTATAGAACACCAAAACTGATAACTCAAAAATTGATTCAGGTTTTTTTATTCATTAATGTACCACCAATGATTATTATACAACACAGAAAAAAACTAATTCATGTAATCTATATGGATCAATAAGTAATATAATGAATTTTTTTATAATCATCAGTATTATTCTAGTCATATAATGTGTCATTATTTACTCCCATATATCTCTATATCTCTACTAAATGACCTCGTAAATAATAAAATTCCACCATATATTCTAATAATATTCAACTATCAAATGATATTATTTTCTTTGTCTTTAGTATCATATAATAAAAGGTAAAACTATTCCAACACCTCCAAATGTCTTCTCCTGTCACACATTAAATGATAAAAATCACCACAATACTGAAAAGAAATATATAAAAAACTAACTTTTTATGTCCCTATTCTAAAGAATATTTTTATTTTGTAAAATTGAATATTTAAATATAAAATAAATTTATCAAAAAGTTTTCAGAAAAGAACCATAAATTTATCAAAACTAAATTTTTATATCCTTATACTAAATAAGATGTACATTTTTGTCAAATTGAATATATAAAAGTGTCCAATATTGGATTTAAAAAGGGTTCTCCATTAAAAGAGGGTAAAATTGCATTTTCTAAAAAATACATCATTTATCTAAAAAATTAATTTGTTCTTATTATATGAATAAGAATCACATAATATGGATATTAAAATTATATGGATTATATAAAATACAAAATATAGTTAATATGTATCATAACTGCTTTTAAAAAGGCTAGTTTGGTAAGTTATGGTCTGCTCGAATTCGGTGTTGTGTGTGGTTCATGCTCTTGAATTACTTTAAAGAGATAATTTATTATGAAATCATGGGGTGTTACATTTTGGGTTTTAGGGAGGACATTGCAGATGACATAATAGGTTAAATAAATTCTTAACTGTTGATATGAAAAAATGGATTCTGGTTTGAATTTTCTATTTGGATGATTGCCAGGTTGTTTATCCAATTCCCTTTCCCCACATCATGAGGCACGCAGATGTGATTGGTTTTTTTACCTTTTTTGGTATCTTAATATATTTTCCTAGAGTAATTGGTTATATGGAATGTTATTATGTTAATAAATAAATAAATATCCTGCCCATGGGGTTGGATCTTGATGCTTCTATTCAATGGTTATAGTTTTGAAAATCTATGGACTCTATTTTTTTATGCTTGGAAGGAAGAGAACTTTAATCCATTACTAATTTAATGTGATGTGGAAAATTATAATGGTTAATGAATTAATTAATGCAATGTAAAATAGGTGAAAATGAATATTGTAATTTAATTTAGCTCTTTAATTGGTTTTGTGGTTATATGGTATTTCGTTATAGTGGTGGCAGTGGGGAGTCCGAGAGACATTAGCTACAGTTGATTATGATACAAGGTTATTATCATAGTGTGGTTGTGAGATATATGATATCATTCACATTTTGTGTTTTGATATTCCACAACCCATTTCAGTTAGGGAAACTGACACCCCGTGGATTCTGAGCCCTGGTGTTGTTTTCCCAAACATCCTGGTAGGAGGATGGATGTCTGAATATCCTCTTTTTACATGATCTCTTCTCTTGGTAGTTAAATATACTAGTATAAATAGTATTCATTTTACCGATATACATGTGCAGATGTTTTTAATCATTTTTTTATTTCACACCCATGTAATTTGGATATATTTCCCAAATAACTACTATATGTATATCATGTATCAGTTGTGATGGATGGATGATAACTACATGGTGAATGGGATGTGATAGATCCAGGTATAATACCTAATGAATAATAAAAATTACATTTGTTTTTTAACCCTAAAAGTATTTGGATACTTTGTTTATGTCTAAGAGGTGGTTTGTTTCATTATTTATTGGTTTTTGAGATTCCCCCATGTGTTTGTTGGATATCCTTTTAGATAGATATAATCAGGATGTGCGACCTCAGGGATGTGTAGCAAACCATTGGGGAAGTGGTGGTTGTTTACGCTTGGTGTTATTTATTATATAATATACTCTTATATGTGATATTTATTTAGAGTATACATGGTGATGTTGGGAAAAGTGCATACTTATTTATGTAATGAGTTAGTATCACATGTTCTTCAATATTCTTTAACAATATTTCATTATCTATTTCATGAGAGGCTCTAGGTAGGGTCCTACTATTTATATTATTATACTCAGGCTATGTATTTTGAAATATATTATTTTAGGTCAATCATAGGAGGTTGAATATCAAGATGGATACCACAAGATTCTGGTTTGTAGGATCTATTTGGGCTACATTGTCATCATGGATTTTATCCCTTTCCTTTTAGTACATTCAGTTTTCCATTCAGTTTTAATAGTTTTTTCATGTCAAAAAATATGTTAAATTGGGTTTTCTTTTTATATCAGTGTATAAGGATGGGTTGGTTGGTGCCTATGTTATCTCTATCATTCACATGTTTTCTCTTAGAGTATAATGACACCCATATGTGTGTCTATTATACCCTAAGTGCCAGTCACCAATCCGCGGCCCACTAGAGATTGAACATAGGTGTCACAATATCTTTTCTTTCATTACTGACCTAGGAGGTGTACAAAATGTATAGAGGGGGTCATGACTGAGTGGTAGTAATGGCCTGGATGAGGGATATGATGGATTTTGGAGTTTTTCATTGGTGAAGTTCCATGGGATAGTAGAGAAATAGTTTCACCTATGTTTAGCTAGCACTGTAAACAAGAGAGATCGACTTGGAAATGGGTATTTAGGTCCCTTTCTGATATGATTCAAAAAAATTTAAACTTACAATGGCAAATAAACAAGGTGATGTTGGTTGTAAGGTAGAGACCTAAGATAGGATTATGCATCATTATTCTTTTGTCATATGTTGAATTGTTATACCTTTGGATAGTTTAACATAATTTTAATAAAAGAGAATTTTAATTAATGATAACATCTTCCATATTATTGGTTTCAGATCTCTATCTATATGATATTTAGAAGGAATAGCTCTGTGTTGATATCCTCATGATGTTCTCATAGAAGATGATAAGCAGTTTGTGCCAGCAGATCACCACACACTATTGGTTTAAGATGATGAAACTTGGAGGAGGCCAATCTGACAGTTTATGTGGAAAATTCTATTGTTGTATGAGGGATTTGTTTCACCTTAAATCATGGAGTACTGGTTGGAGGAGGATGATATATCATTCAGTTCATTATATTCATAGAAGTATCACTAGGTATCACTGATTGTGAAGATGTAATATGGGGAAATTAGGTAGTGTTGGTTATTGTTCCCCATAGATCATTGGATGTAATTAGTCTAATGCGATGTGTTATGAATCTAGTCCAAATAAATGTTAATATATTTGAATTTGAAGGTGTCTGGTCACTAATAGCTTTTATCCATTTGGAAGAGGATCTCTAGTGTGAATGAGTTCTAGATCTACTTCAGGAACCTTCTGTGATATGCTTCAGACTTATTTTGGGATGAGGAGGTCTGGGCAAGCCATATAGAAGAAGATTTTCATCCAGATATCTTATAATGACTCACTTTTTTTATACGTATGAGATATCTCAAGGCACTGAAAAGGGAAATGTGTATTGAGTGGAAAATAGTCAGTACAATATCATCATGAGAGGGGAGTCTTCAGGATTTCTCATAAAGCAGAGATATGGTTTGAGGTTCCCATTTTTCAGAATATATGAAATTCTAAAATGTCGAGGGTAGGTTTTAGCGATCATTTTATTATTTATCTAGGTCTGGAGGCTCTTAGACCCCTGAAAAGGGATTAGATTCATGATTATCTTGTGTATGATGAGGTCATCAACAATGAGAGGGATTAACCTTTTTGATTCATCAACATGGGATAGTTTTTCTACTTTAGGCTCCTTTGATGAAGTAGTTGTAGCCATGGTAGGGCATCAGGGTACTACATTTAGGGATCATCATAGAGGAGATGGAGAAATTAGATGATACAATCAGGATGGTCCCCATACCCATATATAAGACTGAAATTGTGGAGATGGTATTAGGTGTGGTTAGAGATACTGTGGAGTAGGACATGGTCATATTTCTGCATATTATATTCCATCCCTAGGTGACCCAGATGTTGTTTGAGGTACCGTTTTATTGTTTTCTACATAGGTGCATTCCATATTTGATCTAGTAGTAACACACTTATTCTTACCACCAACACTTTTCAATGGTTTTTTATATGAGGTAGAGAGGCTCCTTGTGCCCTTGGTATTGAAAATTTCAGTTGGAGGTCAAGATGAATTTTTTGATATATGTAGATTTTGTGACCTAGTGTTGGGGAAGCACCACTCTTGGGGATATTTCCTATGTTTGAAGATTCAACCATATGGAATCATCCATAGAATGTATTGGTTGTATTCAGTGTAGAATATCTCAAATTTCATCAGGGGTACGTTTATGTTCAATGATTCTGGTAGAGATCTAGAAGTTCTTTTTTGTGAGTGATACACTCATATGGGTAAGAGGCATGTTCCATATTTCTTAAAAATAATTGTAGAGAAAATTTTTAGTTGGTCAGAGGTTTAGTAGTTAGTATTTCCAAAATTCATAGAAGATTACATGAATGTCTACCTATAGTATACTTTAAGCATTACCCTATCAAAAAGAGAACATGTTTGCGGTCGAACTAAAACCATGCGTGTCTCCTATAACAATTTATCTATATTGGATAACACATTCTATATTATGAGAGCTGCATATGCATACCAATGGTCAGATAGGGTGAGGATTTTTTTTGCTGATTGTGTCACCGTGCTTGTATATGTTTGGTTTGTAAATAAGGATGATGATAGTTTTATGGTGTGTATCATTTATTGTATCTTGAACCATGTGATAATAAAAAATGTTATCCTATTCGAAGGAATAATAATTTATTTGACCAACAAATGTTTTCAAGTAGGTTCTATAGGATTTCATTTTGGTCTCGATATCATCATATTCTTGGGAAGAATACTGAAATACTAAATACTACATTTAATCTTTGTCATGGGAATTATGAGTTTTTTTAGATGCTGTTCATTTTAAAAAATGCCCTTGTTGTGTTAATGAGGCAAACAAACACTGTGTTTTATGGGTTCCAAGATAATTTCGAAGTGGTTTTCATCAATGAAATTCTTATGTACTCAGTGTCTAAAAAGAATCATGCAGAGAATTTACAATCCATTTTTTTGGGATCGTTATCATGAGTATCTATTTGGGATGTTTTTTATGTCTGAGTTTTTAGATGAAGAATTACATTTAACAGGGCATGTTGTATCCGAATAGTGAGTAGTTGTGGATATGTTTAATATTGGAGAAGTTATATCTTGGGAATCTTCAAATACAATGGATGATGTATCAAATTTCATTTCTATTTTAGGATACAATAGGATGTTTGTAGTTGATTTATCTCTAGTTTTAACTCCACTGATAGTGTTGGCCAGAATAGATCAGGTGTTCATTTATACTGATTAGATTCTTGATGCTTTTGAGTATCTTAAAGAGAGGTTCTTCATAGAACCATTTCATTATCTATAATTAAAACGAATTAATTTTGTGGTTTTCTATGATACTTCACCCCTTGGGTTTATATGTGTTTCGATGCAGTAGACATTAGATAATTCTTATGTGATTCATAAGTTACATCACCAAGAGTGTAACTTTGCCTCCCATGATATTGTGTTGGAAGTAATGGTTTTTTCCCTGATGTTGTGGAGACATTATGTCATCATCATTCATTTTTTTGGTCTTCACTGATCATAGTAGACTTAGTTATGTTTTATCTAATTCTAACAGCAACATGATCCATCATTTGGGGATGGAGTTCTTTTGAGATTAAAACATTGATAATTTATATACACCTAGAAATGGGATTTTTATAACTGATTTGATAATAATTAATTTTCACTATTATGAGGTTCATGAATTTGGAGATTCTTAGATATTGATAAAATAACATTTAGTATTTCATTCATATATAGGAGAATTTGGGGGTATAGGTTTCCATTTTTGGATGATGCAATAGTAATCTCGGCTATATTAGGTGGGGGATTCTTAGTTGGGGGATATAGTGGTGAAGGTCTAGAGATAATGAGTTGTTTTTGGTGATTACCTTGATGGTTGGTCAGAAGATGAACAACTAAAAGTGTTATTTCTAGAACGGATTTTCATTCCACTTGAGATGCATGAAATGGTTCTCAAAGAGTTCCGTAGATCACCATTGGTGGTATATCCTAGCATGAGAATGTTTTATTGAGCATTGATGGATCATTTTTGGTGGCCTGGGTTGAAGCATGCAGTATTAGGGTCTATGTCTCATTATTTTGTCTTCCATAAGATAAAGGCCTAACAACATGTTCCTTATGGTTTTCTCCTACAAATACATTCTCCTCAGTGGAAACATAAGGAAAATCTGTGGAAATTTTTTTCTTTTTAACTCATGATCATGGAGAATATGATGATTTGTGGGTGGTAGTGGATCATGTGATTAAATCAACCCACTTTATTTTGACCAAGGAGTCAATATTAGTAGAGGGTTTTTTAATGAAGTATCTAGGGGAGGTTTTGAGACTCTATAGGGTCTCAAGAATGATAATTTATGATCAAGATTCCCATTTTACCTCCATCGTGTAGAGAGGTATCCAATATGAATTTGTAAGTCAGTTATTCATTAGCACTTCTTTTTATCCATAGATGGACTTTTAGACAGAGAAGAAAATCCCGACTATTGAAGACATGTTGTGCTCTTATGTCCTGTATTTTCTTGGTTTCTGGATGAGGCACCTTCCCTTGGCAGAAGACCCTTACAACAATAGTTTCCACTCCACCATATGTATAGTCCCATTTAAAGCCATGTATATCCTCAAATTCAATTATATATTGTGTTAGAATGGGGTGATAGAGCTATAAATGTATGGGTTATAACTAGTACAACATATGATAGAGATGGTTCATGTGGTTCACCCGAAGATGAAGGCCACACATAATCATCATAAATATTATGTCGATCATGAGAGGATGCCTCTAGAGTTTAACATTGGGGATCATATAATCTTGAATATGAATCTATGTCAATGGTAGTTAAGGTTTGGTTGTAGGAGTATGATTTTTCCCTAGTTTTTTGGGACTTTTGAGGTTTTAGACCCTATAGGAGTTGTGGTGTAACAGATAGAACATCCCCCAAATATGATCTGGATACACAATGTTTTCACATATTGCAGATATATCATCTTCTTCTTCATTAATGTCATGTCACCGATTAGGGTCAGATTGATATTAATGATTATGAGACCTTCATGGAACTTTTTGTAGAGATCCAGGATAGCCAAGAGAGTGTGTTTCTCAGGCATGATATCAACTTGGTTCGTTTCTTTTTGTTGAAAGTTGGCATGGAGGAGAGTACTTGGGAATGTGAGTGGCATTTACGCATTCAGTATTTTGATCAGTATGAATTTTATCTCCTCCCTTTTAATTCTATTCATTTTCTAGTTGTGGTCCTTTTCAAGTTTGGAGGCGGCTTTATCTTATTGTTTTTTATGGATTACTCTCTCTTGAGAGGTATCTCCCCTGAGAGTGTTTTTAGGATATAATGTTGCATATTTTGTGGATACATGTGGTTTCGATTATGTGGTGGTTGAGATCCAATGGTGGCAAGATACATGAGAGGTATCTTGTTTGGTGGTTGTTCAGATAGACCATTTTCAGTTTCCTCTCTGGGTTGGTTTTTTATTGATGAGTATATGAAGGTTTTGAGAGGTATCTAATTCAAGGGACCCGATCCACAATGTCATGAACACCTCCCACTAATGATACACATCCTAGGATTTCAATGAATAAAGGAAAATAATGAACCCCACCCCCCCCCCGATCCCCACATCTAGTAGGCCCCATGATGGTGACATCCACCAAGGGTTTACAAATCTCACAATATGGGAGGCATTACATTTTATATGTAAACAATGTTGGGAGATAAGATAAATCATCCTCATCAACTCCATGATATATATATATATAACCAAAAAATCATTCCTCATTGAATGTATAAATATAATTGATACAAATACAATAATGTCTCCAAATTAATTACCCAAATATAAAGATAATGGAGGGATATAAAAATTGTCCCATGGCCTAAGATGGTAACACCCAGAACAGTCCATATAATCCTCTTGAAAACTAGAAAATAGTATTATGTGTTTATGGGGAACATATAGGTTTACCCATTAAAGAAACCAATGTCTCTGGTGCACATGTGAAAGAATCATACTAATTCCCCTATAAGATAATTGTAGAACCAAACCACACCTATCAATATATACTATCTACACCAACATTTCCAAGGCACCCTCACCATGTTTAGAAATTCAAATAATGTAATATAAATAAATTCACTTCTTTGAATAGGTACCCCTCACCACATTCCCACTAGAGTGATGAGTCATCCCTACATCATACGTCCGGATTCTCCCATCCCTTCTGTACACCACATCAATCCCCACAAGCCCACACGTGGGCCTCACAACACATCCCACTCATACACAACCGGGTCTTACAACGCATGCTTCTTTTAAACACCTGGGCCACACAACACATCCTGCCGCAACACATAGGCCTCACAAAATAGCACATCACATCACATCACATCACATCTCTTCCTAAAGACACATAGGAAATCACATCACAACTCATCCTCAAGACACTAGGGATATCGCATCACAACTCATCTCGAAGACACATTGAATACCAAACCCAAAATCTAATGCACTAACTAACTTTCACCCACCACAACATGTGAAATTCATACCTCGCCTAAAATAGAGATAGCTAAATATTGAGTACCCATCAATCATTTCTCCTCACCAGATGTTGGAAAAATCACCCTACGTGTGACTATGAAAGTGTTCAACGTATAGTTCTCTACATGGGTGGGGTGGAAATATAAATCCAAATAATTTTCAATGTACAAATAAATATAAGGAAAACCACCCAATACAAACATATGGGTAAACAAAAAACTAACCAAATAAAATCAATATCACTCGTTTTGTTCCCCCTAAATAAATTTATTTGTATCTTTAGTAGTCATTTAAAAATGTAAAGACCCATGACAAGTGGCTTCACACTTCAATTTCCATTAACGCCCATTCCTTTTATTGTTTAGCATAAACCACATTTAATAACACAACCCATAATTATATTCCATTAAACACTTTCATATCATTAACAAACAAAATGAATCCATAAAATCATTATTAAATAGTAATTTATTTATTCCATCACTACTCAGTCATCTAAAATAGCACAACCACATTTCAGAACCATAAAAACAATTTGTCCAATTTCTGCCTCAAAAGAACAGTAAAAAAACTATCACATAATCATCCCAGAAGCACACCCAAACAATCCATTCCATCACCAACCCAAAATCACGGTTAAACAAACCATCATCCCCATAAGCACCAACCATACACATCACATCACCTCAAGATCATTTTTTAGATTTATAAAGGGGATTTTATCACATTCCACATTAATTCCTTAGTTAATTATCACACAAACTAAAATAATCGGGAAACCATTTCATTATCTAAGTATAATTAACTAACCAATTCCAATGTAGGTTTATATCACAATAATAACAAAAATTAAGGGTTCTAAAACACATGTCATATAGCACAAGAAAAATAACCAAAGACCACATTTATCATCTAGGCATTTAGAACATACAATCTATCACATCGCGATAATAATATATTGTAAAAACATGAGAACAAACACATTTACACATCGGTTTCATCCTAAATAAATTATTTATCTTTATTTTTTTCAACCCAACCATTTCTCATTTCTCAAAAAAGAAATACCCTCTGACATGATACACAAATAAGTAGAAATGAGGAAAATCTGACAACAAATAAGCTTTCCATCATCATGTGGACCACAAGGTATTGATAAAACATAATAAAAACCACTACAGTAGCATGGGGAACAACTGATCAACCTATAACACACACATTATGGTCATGAAATGCAACCGAAATGTACCTCGAACTAAATAAGAACCACCACAACAAATCCCCAAGATATTAACAAAATAAAACTTTGGAAAATGGGAAGAGGTCTCACCAAGGATCTACCATGGATTTCCAAAGAACATACACACATATAAACAGATCAAAGAGGGAGGAAGAAGGCATGAAGAACACTTTGGGGTGACTAGTGTTGTCCCAAAATTAGAGGAAGAATAAATCATGGTTGAATGAATAAAAATACAGCTGCATAAAATTTAAAAAACTGCACTTGATCGAGTTATTACATGATGTGTAATACCATTTCATGTCATGTAATACCTGAGGTTCGATTTCTACTGAAAAAGGAAACACCTCTTCATTTTTTTAGTTATGTATAAACTCAAATATATTACATGTCATGAAAACAGCTGGACAATCCATGAAACAAACTTTCATGTCTTGTAATCCACTTACATGACATGTAATCTCCCTGCCTCCATTCTTTTGATATTGAAATTACCCAAACTCCCTCTGAGACTCCTCCAAACACCTCCGACAACCAGAAATTACAATGTAATAGACCAAGAAGGCACATATCATTGCATTAGATACGTCTAAAATGATTATCTCCCTCAAGAATCAATCATCAATACTATAATAAAAGGGGTATGAAAACTTTCTTCATGTGATACATCTCAAGGATCTCATCTTACCTCAAATGCTATAACCAACCAAACATGCCAATCCAAACAACCACAGGCACACTGCACAACCACATCACCAGAACTACAAGTTGCCTCCTCTCACACAACCAAACTACTACATAACCATTGCATAACTATCTCAAATTCTATTCATATTAAACAACCAACTAATATAACCAATGAAACACACTATATAGAGCACATGAATTAGATAATTTCATCCTCCATATCAATATACAATCTACTCTGGGAGGCATTTACTCACACACATGGGTTTAATATCATCAATGTTAATGCATATCAAATAGGAATCTGTTCCTCCCCTATTCATATGTTAGGACATTATCACATATAACACCACAAACAGCACATGACACAAAAATATATCATCTCATAATATAAATGGTTACAAACTTAACATCACATAGAAAAACATAGAAAATAAATACTCAAAATAACTATAGCTACTAGGTACACATCTCTGTCAATCAATCCCATGTTCTCTCTTTATGTCCACCAAGCCTCCACAACACACAAACCAAAGAAATGGTTCATCCATAGAGTTCTTTCTCTTAATAATACTGGATTTCTACTGGATTTTCAAAAAATTTCCCGTAATTATCGATATACAACTCCCCTCAGTCAATGAAATGGTACACATCATCTAGATACAAAAGATGATGAGAGATGTTAAAGACAACATGGACTTTATCCATCCAAAGTGGAATCACCAACCAATACAACACCTTGCAATCTAACCCCAACAACTCAATGGGCCTGAAAAATGCGGGAGAAATATTAGTCAGTATTCCAAACCACCACATCCCATAATGATGGGAATCATTCAAGAAAATGTTCTCCCGTACCTCAAACTCCAAAGGCCTCCTCCTATGATTTTCATAAAAATTTTGCCCATCTGGTGCTAATTTCATCCTCTCATGAAGTAGCTGAACATTCTTTATCCTATTATGCACTACATAGAGACCAAGAACAATTATCTCTTAAACCTTGATGCATCAAAATGGGGAATGACATGGTCTCCCATAAAAATTAATAAATAATGATATATTAATGAAAGATTGATAGATATTATTATAAGATAACTATACCAAATTTAGTTTCCATACCTAAGATCTTCCAAAGTACAAGGCACACACTCGCAACATATCCTCTAATGTCTGGACAGTCTATTCCGTCTACCCATCTGTATGGGGGAGGAAATTATTATTGAGTCCTAAATGAGTGTAGACCCCAAATTTCAATACCTTCCAAACTTTTCAGGTAAATCATGTCTCCCAAACATAGTCAATGTACCTCATAAATCAATAAAACCACACCACATAATCCACATACATGTTATCCAAATCATCCATTCCACATGAATCCTTGATCTCTAGGAAGTGGGATGATTTCATCAAATGGTCCACTGTTGCCCACATAACATCACAAAATCCCTATAATCTAGGTAACCCTTTGATGAAATATAATGTGATTTCATTCCACTTACACTTGGGAATATCCAAGGGATAAAAAAACCTACCTGGAACATAATGCTCATCCTTTAATTATAGAAAAATCAAGCTCTTTTCCAAAAACTCTACAATTACATATTTCACCTTGGGCCACAAAAATTGCACTATCTTGCCATAGAACATCATGGAAACTCCTAGGTGTACAAAAAAAGGTGAGTCATGAAACTCATGAAGGACTCCATCACACATTTAAATTCAAAAAAACCATTCATGAAACAATATATATTTTTAACCATCCTCCGACCATCGCTCTGAAGCATCACCCTGACCAACATGGTCATGCATCACCTCCGCGTCTGGGTCCCCCCGCTGAGACTCCTCCACCTTCTAAATTATTGAAGATATCATCATCATCTGAAACAAACATACTCCACTACCATCAACATTTTCATCTTATTGAATGGATTCCAAATATTCTATTACTCTCCAAGAATCTCTAGACACCCGAATAACACCCTTCCACAACATCCAGCACAATGAGTCGGCCATAAAATTCAACTCTTCAGTGGTATAGGGGATATAAAAATTCTAATCCTAGAAAAACTCTATCCACATCCACTATTTAATGTTTATATAAAGAATGGAAAAGGTATACCTCGACATCGTTTGATCCGTAAAGACCAAACTGTGATCCCAAATAAGTTAATGTCGCCAAAAAATCTGCACAAACACAACCTTCACTAGATCTATATCATGGGTGGCATAGTTAAGCTCATGGGGATGTAACTATATACACCAATAAGAGATCAGAGACTAATACTGTATGAACATAAATCCCAAGAACACATAGGAATAATCAAAATAAAACTCAAACAACACACCCTCTTCTGATAGCTAATGCACTAGAGCACTGACTATCTTCCCCATTGGGTAATCAAATATTGTCTGGAATTGATCATTTCACACCCAAAAACATTGTATTTCCATTTCAAATATTATAATGGGGCTGCAACTTGAGAGAAATCAAGTACAAACCTCTGAAAATAGCCTTTGAGACCAATCAAACTTTTAACATATTCCATGATATTGGGTTATTCCCCAGAAACAACTTCTTTAACCTTTGACAAGTCTACTGCCTCACCCAAGTGTGACACCACATGCCTGATGAAATGAACCTATCATGTCCTAAACATTCAAATGGAAAAATGTTCATAGAGATGTTGGAATCAAATAACATGAAAAAAGATATATTATTCTCAGCGTGGTCCTCCTCTCACTACATGTAGATTGTGATATCATTGGGGAATACGATGATGGACCGATACATGAATTCATGGAACACCAATTTTATAATCCCTCTGAACACATATATTGTGTTCATAACACCGAATGTCATGACTACAAACTCGAATTTCCCATAATTACATCTGAAGGCAGTCTTTGTTATATCTCCCCCATTCACCCTCAAACAGTGATATCAAGACTATAGATTGGTATAGGAAAACAAACTCACCCCTCTTATATAGTTGAAAATATATTATATCATTAGAAGAGGATCACTGTTTCTGAACATCACCTAATTAATCCTTGGATGGTATATACATTACCTCATTCCATCATCCATTTTCTTCAAGAAAAGCACTAGGGAACCCCACAATAACCCAATGGCCCAGATTAAACCCTTCTACATCAGATAATTTTTCTTAACCCTCAAATTCCACAACCCAAATGGAGACATTCCATAAGGAGCCACTAAAATGAGAGAAGCACCAGGCTGTAATTCTATATAGAATATAAAATCCCATCGAGGGGGTAGAGTCAAAAACTCCTCTGGGAAAACATTTAAGAACTCCCGCAGCAAACCTGGGAACCTATATCATCTTGGGGTGCACTGATTCAATACAAAACTTATCCAAAAATGAATGAAAGTTAACCATATTCCCAATTCTTTCCAGAAAACCCCTCTATCCATTGAAAACCACTAATTTGTTATCCCCTATCTTTAAAATAAATTTTCTTCTTAATGCAGTCGATAATTGCACTTTCAGAATATAACCAATTGAGGATGACATTGTATGGTTATATATAGAGCATGAAAAAATTATTATGGGATAGATGCGACCACATCATTAGTATATACCCCCAGGACACATCAAACAAGATGTTAATACCTCTATTTTTTGAATTAAACACTAAGGGTATGGGATGAATATCTATGTCTATTCCCAAATCAAGGGGTATAGTGGGTAAAACAAAGGAGTGTAAATATCATGAATCAATGAATGTACAAAGAAGAGTACTAACCAAAGTGGTCATACATTTTACAATCTCTGGCCCCTTAGGAATTATTGCCTCTACTACTTGCAACAGACCATGCTCACCTTCTCTACCACTTGGTTTATGAATACCTCCATGAACATGCTTGGTTCATGGTCCTTGAATGTGAGGAAAATATTGATGTTGGCCTCTATAAGAAACATCTCCCCTTGATGGAGAAAAAACCTACAGCCCTTGCTGTTGAAATAGCCTCATTGGAAATATTCACTAAGGCTGGCATTGAAACTATCTAACTCCACTGAAATGAATATAGGAAATCATTGGTCACTATTTATGGAGATAACCATGAGTCCCAAAACCAAAACACACTATCACAAAGCTCCTTTTAAAAAAAGTAAATTAATGTGTTAAACTCCATGCTATTCAAAACCTCACATGCCCTAAATCATAAGAACGTAGGACAATAATGATGTCCCTCCAGGAATCATTATGGCTTCCCTCTCATTGAAAAGCTCCACCAGAGTTCATCTTCTCAATCACATCTGCCTTCTTATGAACCTTTATATATGATGGAATCATAAAATGAGTAAATCCATACTAGATAGAAGTAAAGAGTGACTCTTCAGGATGTATCGCATGAGACTCCTAATATGGAACTAGATATGGATAAAACTAAGAAGTTTATTGACCTTGATTCTAATAACCTAAACTGACATGCTCCCCTACTGAAGAGAAAGAAGCTACTATTTATTTATTGTCTCCATAGTCGACAAAAGAGACTCTTTCAGGAAATCATTCTAGAAGTAAACCATCAAAATTTATCCCTTATTATAATCTCCCTAAAATAACTTCCACCACTAATGCATATTTCCTCCCATTTGAATGAATTTATAAGGGAAAACGTACTCCGAGAAGGCAATGATTAAACTATAAGCGATCTAAAGATCCTCTAACAAGATCTATGTCTTTAGATCTGAAACACTAATATCTTACATCCCCAAAGCCTACCGCAGGAATGTGTGAAGCATCATATGCCACTGATCATCCTCTTCATTTGGATGAACACTACGTTGATCAATAGTATCACCCTAAAAAAACTCAACTTCCATAGCCACACAATAACAATGGAAAAGAGGAAAAATTAAAGCTGAACAAGGATTTCGTTTTCCTGAGTAGTATGAAATTTTCATTAATATATATTTCGGTTAACTCTAATGCATTTAATTCATGGTATCCATTTTAAATTTCCATAAATCACTAAATTCAAACCAGAACACAATTTATTATGGTAAATTTACTTTCCCATTGTCTCTACCATGAAAACTTGTCTATCTCACATGGATTTAAAATAAGATCAGAGTCTGTGAACTAGATCAGGGGGGCTAAAATCATTTGTTCTTGTTAGTATCCCAATATTATTTCATGAAACATGGACAAATGGAACTATTTTCATACCAACCCATTCAATACTCAGTGTTTATAACTCCAAAATCTATATTATCCCTCAACCATCACACTTTATTCCACTCTATCATGACCCTTTCTCACAAATGAAATCCCTCTTGGGCTGGCAATGTAGAATGGGAGATAAGGAGTCATAGAGTTCAACCTCTAGTAGGCCATGAGCTCTCTACTTGAACCGAGGGTATTCAAATATCATTGTATGGTATGCATTAACCATTATAAGGTAGCCTAATCATGTGATAAGATGAATTATCCACAACAAAACCAATATATGTATATATAAGGAACCCAAAACAACATCCCTCAATGCATGTATAAATAAAAATAATACAAAAACAATAAATTATCCAATGTAAATACCCAAAAGTAAATCTAAAGTAGCGACATGGTACCTATCCCAAGGCTCGAGCTAATTACACATAGAAAATTCCATTTAATCCTCATGGAAAACTAAATACCATTTAATGTAAATAGGATTAGAAAACATGTATAATTATTTAGAAAATGAAATTCTCACATGCACATGTGAGAGAAGCATACTAATTCCCTTATGTGAAAATAGAAAAACCAAATATAACCTATTATGCTATACAAACCATCCCAACCTCTCCACGGAATACTCACCAAGTAACACGAGGAATGGAATATAATATAAAGTAAACCACATTGATGATAGGGTACACTGCACCACTTTCCCACTTATATACTACTCTCAACCAACAGTGTATGTCCTTGAGCTCCCATCTCTTTTGTATACCACATCTCATCCCACTCGCACACACCTGGACCTCACAACAAATCTCGCTTACACACACCTAGGCCTCATAAAATATCACACCTACACACACCTAGGCTACACAACACATCCCATCCAAAAAAACCATGTTCTTAAAAAAACATAACATGATATAACATTGATTCACATCTCATCCCAAAAATACCTATGAAATCACATCACAACTCATATCGAAGACACTTAAAACATCACATCACAAATCTTCCGAAAGAAACAATGGATGCCAAAACCACCATCTAATCCACAGAGAGACTTCTTTCCATCATAGCCTATACACACCTACCTCACCTATATGACTGAGTGGAAATTAATAGGTACCCATCCATCTGTACTCCTCACCAGATGTTGGGATAAACACACATGGGGTGACTATGTGGATGTATTCCACATAGTGCTCAATGTAGGTGGGGTTCATATATAAATAAAAAGAATGTGAAATGTGTACATATATTTTGGGAAAGGCACACAGTCCCAATATACAGGTATATAACCAACTATCTAACTCAAATCACAAACACTTTTTATTCTACATCTAAATGCATTTTTTAGTATATGAAATAGTCATTTTAGAAGGTAATGATCCTTTTCAATAAGCTTCACAATTCTTTCCTATTTAACACCAATTCATTTTAGTATTTAGCATCAACCACCATTAATCACACAAACCATCATTATATTTTATTAACAACATTCATCTGAATATCCAACCAACCCAATCCATTTAATCATTATTAAACAATAATTTATTTATTCCATCACTACACAAGCATCTAGCACACCACAAAAAATTATCAGAGCATGTTAATCATGATGTCACCTTGCCCTAAATAAACACATCAAAAAAACGATCACATCTCCATCCCACAAACATGGTAAAAAACCATAACCTCACCGCCCAAATTGCACTACCAAAGAAACCATCATCCCCACAATCAGTAACCACACACATCACATCAACTCATGATCATTTTTTAGATTTACAAAGGGGACTTTATCGAATTCCACATTAATTATTTCATGCTTTATCAAACAAATCAAAATTTGAGGGAAACAATTTAAATTTAAAATAAAATAAAATAACTTATATCCATTTTGGATTATATCACAACAAGCACATCAAACACGATTTCAAAAACACTCGTCATACAGTGAAACAAAACCACTTCCACTAACAATATTTTGGGGGAGCGCATAGCTGGTACAATACATCACATCACAATGACATCAAAGTTATAGAATAAGGTGAAAAAAACTATAACCCTTAAATTTAAACATAATATAGTTATTTATATTTAATTATTCTAGTATAACCATATCTCATATGAAAACAAAAGAAAACCCCTACCGCTCGATACACACTAAGGAAAATAGAGGTACATCCTACCTCAAAGAAGAATTCCAACATGATGCGCACCATTGGGTGAATAAAAAACCACCTAGAAAAACAAAACTATTCTATGAGGAACCATATATCAAACTACACCCCAACAATGGGGGTTATAAACACTAAAAAAATGTACATCAAACCAAAGAAACACCACCATAACAGATCCCTGGGAGAATAACAGAAGAAAATTACATAGAACAAGAAGATAAATCAATATGGATCGACCATAGATCACCAATGAACATCCATAGATATAAATTGACCACATATATTTAGGGATTGAAGAAAAACATTGGTAGCATAGGGATCACCCAAAACAATATGAAAAATGAATTCATAGCCAAATAAATAAAAGTTCAGCTCAAATAAATTTTCAAAACTGTATTGGATTGACATATTACACGAAGTGTAATTCCATTTCACATCATGTAATACCTCAGGTTTTATTTCCCCCGAAAAATGTATCCCATCATTATTTGATTATTTTTTTAAACCCCAAAAATTAAAACATCTTTAAATTCTCTTTCACAGCATGAAAAATGGGTACACATGGTGAGAACCTCTAGAAAAGACATGAAAATGACTTTCCCGTCATGTAATCCACTTACATGACATAAACTTTTCCTACCTCTACACTTCAACAACTAAAATTATCCAATCCACCAATACAGATCCTCTAAAAACAGAAAAATAACCAAAACTGGAAAATTTACAGACCACGAATTATAGGGTCATTACACACTTGGATTAACCCTTCACAAATTTTCAAAGACTGAGGTTCTTAGAAGTGGCTCATAGGAATTCCATTGGGAATCTACTGCTAAAATATGGATGTAAGGATTTTTCACCCCATGTAAAGTTACACAATGTGAATGTTGGTTTCACAACGTGTAATGAATCGAGGATTTAAAAACAAAAAGGATACACATGTTTCGGTAAAAACTAATCCATGAAAATTACAAGATGTGAAAGGGGTTTTCACATCATATAAATACCCAATAATGTATGTTTTAAATGTTTTCATCCATTTGTTTTTGTCAAACCCTATGTTTGTAGCACCACTCTCCCAACAATAGTAGATGTGAAAAACAAATCTTCTATGTTTTTGGGATTATTTTGCCAATGATTGATCTTTAGATTCTGTCCTTTGATCCATTATATGTTCTACCTCTATTCTTGTTGGTTCATTGATTTGTTTGTTCCTATTTATCTTTACCACATGATGGTTCTCCATCTCCATGTTATTAATGACGGTTCATTGGGTTTTTTGCATGTTTGTGTAATGAAATCCTCGTTTTGATGCATTTATTACAAGAGATATGATCAGGATCTGTAGTGTTGGTCCATTCTCATGCAATGAATGTTGAAACCCTTTTGAGGTAAGGGATTTATTTTTTTTCTTTAATTGTGTGTGGTCATAAATTGATCATTATCTAGACCCTTGTATTATAATGAAATTAACAAAATAATTACTTGAACTGTATAAAATAATTGTTATCGATCGCATGGTGATATTTCTCCTTTGAAATATGATAACTATATTCCACTTATTTTTCAAGATATTTTGATATCTATGTTATGTTTTTTATTCTTGGATAAGAATGTGAAATTGTTAAAGAATGTGAATCTAATTTTTTTTAATTAATTAGATAAGATATTAAAGAGGTGGGTTTAATGAATTTAGTGTGTTGTAAACATAATATTTCATGCATGTTTAAAATATTTTACCTCACATGTGTTAATGGAATTGAATAAAAATTTAAATGCATGTTAAACTAATCTTTTAATAAATTGTGACATCTTGTTTTATCTTATTTCTTAGGATGCATGAAGTTGAAACCTATAAATAATGAATCTATTAATTTTACATGGAATAATATTTAGTGGTGTGATATAAGATAATACCTTTATAAGGAATGAGTTTCCTACATTATTGTAAAGGTGGAGTTCCTTGTGCTTTGGATCCATGCGGGCTCGTAATGTGTGAATTTTTTATGTCTTGATTTAGGGCCAGGCACCTGATTTCTATGTTTGATTTCTGCTTCTTGTGATATAGGGTGGGGATGCCTATATGGGATGTGAGCATGGAATAGATGAGCACGTAATATCTATGGTGTTATGTGGGATAGGGAGGCCCAAAAGGTGTCATAGTTGTTGATGGATATGGTGGCTGGATGAATTTGGATGTTGAAGGACCCTGGGACACCCTAAGAGGGAAGGGGTGAATCAGGGTGATAACTTTTTAATTTAATATGATGGATCTTGTTCCCACGTTGGTAGGAACTTATTGAACCTGTATGATGAATATGATCAGAAAGTAAACATTCACATGCACAGAGAAGACACAACACTTTTTACATGGTTCACCACTAAGGGATACGTCCAAGGAGCATACGCCGACAACTTGTCGGTCGTACCAAATTCCACTAATCTTCACTAGCTGTGGATTATAATGGTTTGGGCACAATCACTCTGTCCCAGGCTCACTGCCTTTACAAAGGTTCAGGGATAGCTCACTGCTTCCCTCGGGTCACTCCCGTTGACTCCCCCTGGATCACTACCATTGCTGAAGTCCCACTCTGTTTATAGACATGAAGGTCTCTTCATCATTGCATAAGAATTCATCCTCTTTCGTATGTATATGCTCTGTTGAAGTCCAAATCTCACCAAAAGATGAATCTCAATTTCCACTGAGGGTACTGGGCGATCTTCCAACTTTCATGCCTCTTAAAAAGAACAAATGAACATTAACAACCCCGACACAGTTATCCAAGCCCGGCGCACAAGTCACAATCCCGGAGCGCAAGTCACTTGCGCGGTACAAAATCAGAGCGCAGGTGAAACCAAAAAACTTGCGCGACACCGACTCCTTCAACACCAATCCTGCGTGACGTTGCACCTTTAACTCCCCAACTGCCTTGGTCGTTCAGCCAACAATTGGCACGCAGGTTCTACTTGTGCGACCCAAAAACCACATGCGCAACTCAACCACCTCCGAAATGAGTGCTCGAAAAATATCTCAGTCATGAACTTCGTTACAAATGAGGAGGGGGGTCCTCTATTTATAGGCAAATTGGATCCCCTGCGTGGTGGCGTGCAAGTGTTCGCTCGGTGCGCAGGTTCCGGCGCGCAGGTCATCCTCCCTAGCCACTGTCGCGCTACTCACTTGCGCGACCTACACAAATACATGCGCGACCTTCTTTTCTTTACCATATATTGAAGTTATTATATTGAAAAACAATAGGTTCAGAAGTTTCTAGTCTTCCTAGGCATCGACGCCCAAGTCTCTTCACGGCGCACAGGTCACTTGCGCGACCAGCCCAAAACTTGCGCGGCCCTTATCCCTTTGTCATTTTCCCATGTTCTGATATTGAAAAACATATGGCGCGCAAGTCATCCTCACTAGCCACTGTTTTCTGCTTGAACTATATGATCTCTTTGTGGTTACACATTCTGAACTTCCACTACTGATTGACAACAAAAACAAAACATACTCCAAATCATGAATAGAAGACCATGGTTCTAACAGATGTTCATGTGGGTTTTGGGGAGAACACAGTACATGATAAAATAGAATGAAGTTGGTATTACCCATTGATATGAAATCTGGATGTTTGATTGAATCTTTTGTCTAACTAATAGGAATGTTGTTTGCTAATCTGATTTCCCTTACCCACTTCTTGAGTTAGATGGAGGTTCGTGGTTTCTTACATTGTTTGGTATCATAGGATGTATTCCTAGATTACATAGTAATATGTTAAGAGATAATTTTATTGAATGAATTTTTTTAACCCATTGGGTTGGATATTGCTGGGATGCAATGTTGTGGTTATAATTGTATGAAGTCATAGACTTAGTTTGATTATTCTAGGAGGGAGTGGATTATTTTTGTAACGATAATGTAATGGGATGTAGAAAATGATAATGGTTAAAGAATTGGTTACTGAATTACATAATTTAATGGGGAATTGATGAAAATTAATAAAAAAATTTGTTTTATCTCTTTAAATGGTTGTGTACGTATAGGGTATCAAGTCTTAGCAGTGGTTTCTGGGAGTCTAAGAGATTTTAGTTTCATTTGAGTCTAAGACTAGGATAATCATATAGTGTGATTTTGAGGTAAATTGTATCATGTACATTTTTTCATTAATTTACCCACACTAGAGGTTAGGGTAACTAACACCCCAAGGACTTGGAGCCATGGGGGTGTTATCCCAAACAACCACGTTAGAGGATGGATGGTTGAATTCCTCAGTTGGCCCCACTTTAATATCTTTGTAATTACTTGTTATGGAATAACTAATTGTCAAATTTCCCAATAGATGTTCAAAGAGGTCTATTTTAAATTGGGGTTATTTCACGCCTATGTATTCTTCATAAAGTTTCATAAAGACTATTATAGGTATAACATTTATAGGTTTTGATTTCATCTGGATCATTACTCTGTGTATAGATAATGATTTCATGAGGTATAATACCTAAACTATGGTACACATTGTATGGACTATGGTGGATCTTTGAAACTATGTGGTTACTTAGGGTTATATGATTATAGTGGTGTGTTTCACAAGGTTCCTGTTGAGGTTCTTCTCTAAGGTGTATATAATCTAGCCATATTAGAGAGATATGATTAAGATGTGTGATGCTGGGGCATAGTGGAAAACTAGTGGGGAAGTGGTAGTTGGGAAACCTTAATATTAGTTATTATCTTATATTCTAATTTATGTGATATTTGTTGAGAGTATCCATAACAAGGATGAGAACTTATCATAACTTTTTCGGTTATTAGTTAGTTTCACTTTTCTTACTGTGTTTTTGAATTTTTTTAACATTTTTTATAAAAGGATCTGGGTAGGATCTTACTGAGTATACTATTATAATCACCCTTTGAATCTATAAATATTTTCAATTAGTTCACCCGGAGAAAGTTGGAGATCAGGTTAGTTACTATGAGCTGGGGGTTTGAGGATCTATTTAGGATTCATGGTCATCTCCACCTTTACTCTTTTTTTTAGGTACTTGTAATTTTAAATAAATTTATAATATTTCTTACAATTAATAAACTATTTTAAAATGGGTGTTATTTTATATTGGAGTTTTAGATGGAATTGATTGGTATCTATTTTTCCTCCTCTTTATCATGTGTTCCAAATGAGGGTAATGCCACCAATCAATGTATTTATTATACCCTCAATGTTAACCTCCAAAATGGGGCCTACTAGAGGAGGGACTTAGGATTCACTGTCTCTCTTCTCCAATTGTCGGCCTAGGAGGGGTACAGTTTATGTTATGGTGTTGTGACAGTTGTGGTGAAAATTAATTAAATGATGAAATTATAAATGTTATATAATAATTTTTTATATCTTATTTTTATATATGATAATGGAATTACTCATGTATAAGAAAATTATATTTAAGGAATTTTATCAAATTACCTTGGTTTATAACGAATTTATGGTATTTTACATACTTCATTGATATATGGTTCCAGTTTATTGGAAATCTCGTGATTATTTTTATTTATATTTTCTATGTTATTTATAATATTTCATAATTATATTTAATTTATAGTTTCATCCATTTCTATATTTTAAATTACCAAAAAAATTTCCTAATTTTGGATTTTAGTTATTTATAATTCTGTATTACCATATTATTTGACAATCTGTATATTTAAAAATAATTTTTATTAACACTTTTATTAATGAGGGTTTCAAAAATGGTGCAGTAAAATAAAAAACCTGTGATTTAAGATATCTTAATCTAATATTAAAGATATATTTTACTAATGGATTAGAATATAACATGTAAATACGTCAAAAAAACATTTTGGTTAATGGTATCTAAAACAAAAAAACATTGTGTTTGAACAAACCATGTAATATAATTATTGTGAAATTTTTTTTATAACATCACCATTGAATATGATGGTATAAATAGGAAAAATAATATTATAAAATAAATACTTAAATTACATACTCTATATATATTTACTGAACAATATTTTTGATATTAGAGTACAAATTTTAATTAATTCGTTCTTGTTCATCAAAATTTCATTTTCCTTTAAAAAAATAATTTTTTTAAGAGAATCATATAAATATATATAATCTCATAAATATCAAGAAAATTTATTTTTAAATTGTACATAGAAATTGAAATCATCATACCACTATCAACGTGTTGTGAAATTTTTAGATTTTCCTTAAAGGTTTGAATTTTTCACTAAATAATAACAATACAATTTTTAAATAAAATTGTTTAAATTATTTTAAAATAAAAATTATTCATTGAATTTGAATAATATCTAAAAAATTTATTCACTATCATGAAATAATAAAATTAATAAAATATGTCCCCTATTATTAAATATTTTGGTATTATTTATTTTTTGTGCTTAAAACTAATATTTAAAAAACTATTTTTAGTTGAATTTCTAATTTTAATCCAAAAATAAATTATCCCAATTTTATAATTTGATTCATGGAAAATGGATTCAAAATTTTAACCATATAATAAAAATTTCTTAAATTATTCCCTATTATTTTATGTCATTATGCTTTTGTATCAATATCTTTCCCCTCGTTGAGGGAAAATCAGTTTATTAAGGTTGAAAATAATGTGATAGCATAACTCTACAAATAATTTATATAAATAATTTTATTTTTTTCATTTAACATGACCATAATTTGATTGAAAATGTAGAAATTTAATGCAAAATTATTATGATGGTGATCATGATATTATTTAATATAAATAATTTGAATAAAATGTCGCTTTATGTATTTAATATTAGTTAATTTTTAGAATATAAAAAATAGTTTTTGAAGCAAAAGGACATCCTCGTGTCGGAAATCTACCTTATCTTAAAGAACTATCCCAAGGCAGAATGGCGGTCATCACCGCCACAAAAAGTGCACTAAGAATATTAATACTGAGATCAAACTGGTACGCTTCTCATATTCAAAAGTAGAGTACGACTCGACGACGGATCCCTCCCCTCAGTGCTCTACATCAATGGCTGGGGCAGGAACGTGGTGGAACATCGACACAGTGCTAGTTTAAGATGTAGAAAATCCATTTAAATTATATTACAAACATTAAATGTAATTTTGGATGTGTAATATTTAGATTCCAATGATAAATATAGCTTAAACTAACAATTTACTATATATTTATAGTTTTATTTTTTAATTCCACAGTTATAATAATTTATTTAAAGTTAAATTAAATTCATAGCTCAAAATTGACATTAATAAAATTTAATAATAACGAATATCTTATTACGTGATTTAAAATTTAAAAAATTATTATAATCAAACAAATTACATGGGTATGGTTTAACATATCATTTTTTTTATATTTCTATGTCCTTTTTCTTTTTATATTTACTTTTATGTTAATAAATTTTATGAAAACATTCTATCATGGTAATCATCATAAAGGATACCCTGGGGACCAAAATATTATATAAGGGTAATGATATATCTATAAATTTCCATGATTTTATTTGTTATGATTATTTGGACTCATCTATATTCTATATTAAAAATATATAAATTTTCAATGTCTTTTAAATGTTTTCATCTACTTGTTTTTTTCCAACACTATTTGTGTATCACTACTCGCCTGACTATAAGAGACTTGATAAACCACTCTTCTATGTTTTTGGGATTCCGTGGAAATGGAACAATCTCTAGCTTCCCTACTTCTATCCATTGTATGTTATACCTCTATTATTCTTTGTCATTTGATATGTTTCCTCCCATTTATCATTACCACATGATGGTTCTTGATCATAATGTTTTTAATGGGGTTTCGTTGGTTGTTTTTTAGAAGGGTTGTGGCATGTCATCCTTTGATTGATGCAGTTATTACAGAAGAGATGATCGAGATCTAAAGTGTTAGTCCATTCTCCAGCAATGATTGATGAAACCATTTTGAGGGAGGGGATTTATTTCGTCTCTTTAATAATGTGCTATCATAAAACAAGCATGATTTAGACCATTGGATTCCAAATAAATTAACCTAATAATTACTCGAACTGTAGAAAATAATTTGTATCGATCACTTATTATTGCTGCATTGAACTGTGGTAACTATTTTCCACATATTTTTCAAGATATTTTGATACCTCTGTTATGTATTTTATTCTTGGGTTAGCATATGAAATTGTTAAGGAATGTAAATCTGATTTTAATTGATAATTAATTGGATAAAATATTAAAGTGGTGTGTTTAATGAATCTGGTGTGTTGTAAACACAATGTTTCAAGCATGTTTAAATAAATCTACCTAACATGTATTAATGGAAATAATTAAAATATTAAAGGAATGTTTAACTAATTGTTTAAATAATTTTGACAGCTTTTTTAGCTTGTTTCTTAGGATTCCAAGTGTTGGAACCAAGAAATAGTGAATCGATTAATTATACACGGAATAAGAATCCGTTGTGTGTTAAAAAATAATTCATTTATAGGGAATGAGTTTCAAACTTTATTGTAAAGGAAGAGTGCCTTGTTCTTTCGACACATGATGGCTCGTTATGTGTGATGTTTGTATGTCTTGATTTAGGGCCAGGCGCCTGATTTTTATGTTTGATTTCTACTTTTTATTATATAGTGTGGGGAGGCATATATGGGATGTGAGCATGGGATGTATGATCATGGAATTTC
Organism: Viscum album; assembly: GCA_963277665.1. Taxonomy (NCBI): domain Eukaryota; kingdom Viridiplantae; phylum Streptophyta; class Magnoliopsida; order Santalales; family Viscaceae; genus Viscum; species Viscum album. Next base: position 1,369,533,267 of record OY728140.1, on the reverse strand, counting down.
AATTGTGTTATGTGGGATAGAGAGGCCCAAATTTTGTGGAAGTATATGATGCCGATGGTGGCTGGATACATTAGGATGTTAATGTGGGTGTTAGGGGGAACATCGTACATGATGAAACATGATGAAGTTGGTATTACCCATTGATATGAAATTTGGATGTTTTATTGAATCTGTTGTCTGACTAATAGGCATATTTTTTGATAATCTGATTTCCATTCACCACTACTTGATGTAGATGGAGGTTCTTGGGTTTTTACCTTTTTTGGTATCATAGTATGTATTCCTAGAGTACCTGGTAATATGTTAAGAGAAAATTTTATTAAATGATTAAATTTTTAACCCATTGGTTTGGATATTGATGGGATGCAATGTTGTGGATATAAATCTAAGAAGTCGTAGACTCAGTTTTCTTATTCTAGGAGGGAGTGAAAGATTTTTGTGATGATAATGTAATTTGATATAGAAAATTATAATTCTTAAAGAATTGGTTACTGAATTACATAATTTAATATGGAATTGATGAAAACTAATACTGCAATTTATGGTATCTCTTTAAATTGTAGTGTAATTTTAGGTTATATGGTCTTAGCAGTGGTTCCTGGGAGTCTAAGAGACATTTGTTTAAATTGTGTCTAAGACTATGATATTCATATAGTGTGGTTGTGAGCTATATTATATCATGTAATTTTTTTCATTCATTGCTCCACCCACTCGGTTAGGGTAACTAACACCCCAGAGACTTGGAGCCTTGGTGGTGTTTTCCCCAACATCTATGTTGGGGGATGGATGGATGAATACCTCTGTTGGCCCCACTTTGATATCTTTGTAATTAATTTTTTGGATTAACTAATGGTCATATTTCCCAATATATTTTCATTGAGGTATTTAATAAATTGGTTGAATTTCACGCACATGTATTCTGCATATAGTTTGATAAGGAATATTGTAGGTATAACATGTATAGGTTGTAATGGCTTGTGGATCCTTACTATGTGTATAATTAATTATTTCATGATGCATAATACAAGAATTACGTTACACGTTATACAAGCTTTGGTGGATCATGGAAACTATGTGGATACTTTGGGTTATATAAATATGGTCGTGTGTTTCACATGGTTCATGTTGAGGTTTTTCTCCCAAGTGTATATAGGCTAGCCATATTAGAGAGATATGCTTAAGACGTGCGACACAGGGGCATAGTGGAAAACAAGTGGGGAAGTGGTAGTGTGGAAACCGTTATATTAGTTATTATATTATATGCTATTTTTTGTGATATTTGTTAAGAGAATCCATAATGAAGATGGGAACATATCATAACTATCCCGGTGATGAGTTAGTATCACCTTTTGTTCATTGTGTTTTTGAATTCATTTTTTATGTTTTTTATAAAAGGATCTGGGGAGGATCTTACTGAGTATACTATTATAATCACCCCATGAATCTATAAATATTTTCATTTTCTATTCTAGGAGAAAGCTGGAGATAAGGTTGGTTACACCGAGCTGGGGGTTGGAGGAGACATTTGGTATTTATGGTCTTCTCAACCATTACTCCTTTTCTTTAGGTACTCGTAATTTGCATTTAAGTTATAATATTTCTTGCATGTAATTAAATATTTTCATTTGGGTTTTTTATATTGGTGTTTTATAAGGAACCAGTTGGTATTTATTTTATCTACCTCTTTATCATGTCTTCTATTTGAGGGTAATCCCTCCAATAAATGTATTCACTATACCCTCCATGTTAGCCTTAAAACCAAGGCCTACTAGAGGTGGGACAAAGGTGTCACTATCTCTCCACTCTAATTGTCGGCCGAGGAGGGCTACCATTATGGGGATGGGGTTGTGATATTTGTGGTGAAAATTAATTAAAGGGTGAAATTATGATTTCTATATAATAATTTGTCGTATGTTATTTTTTTTATATGATAATGGAATTTCTCATGTATAAAGAAATTATATTTAAATAATTTTATCATATTACTTTTTTTTCTAATGAATTTATGGTCTTTTACACACTTTATTGATATATGGTTTCGTGTTTATTAGAAATCTATGGATTATTTTTATTCTTATTTTCTATGTTATTTATAATATTTCATAATTATTTATAAATTAGTGTTTCAACCATGTCTATATTTTAAATTACTAAAAAATATTCTCTAATTTGGTATCATTGTTATTTGTAATTCTGTATGACCAATCTATTTTTCAATCCAAATTTTCAAAAAGACGATTTATTAACCATTTTAATGACGAGGGTTTAAATAATGGTGCAATGAAAAAAACACCCTACATTTTAAGGTATCCTATTATAATTATATATATATATTTTTTACTAATGGGATATAATATTACTTATAGATAAGTCAAAAAAAATTATGGTTAATGGTGTATAAAACAAAAATAACCGTGCTTAAACATACCACGCAATATAATTATTGTGATATTATTAATATAGCATAACCATTGAATTTTTTGGTATAAATAAGAAAAATAATATTTTGAAATAAATACATAAATGACATACTTTATTAATATTTAATGAACACTATTATTGGTATTAGAGTACATATTTTAATTAATTCATTTTTGTTCCTCAACAATTAATTTTCCCTTAAAGAAAATAATTTTTAAAAGATGTATATTTATATATAATCTCATCAATATCTAGAAAATTTATTTCATAAAATTTACATAGAAATTTAAATCATCAATCCACAATCAACTTATTGTAAAATTTTTATATTTTCCTTAAACGATTTATTTTTTCACTATATTGTAACAATACAAGTTTTTAATAATATTGTTTAAATTATTTTAAAATAAAAATTATTCATTTAATTTGAACATAATATAACAAAATTATTCAATATTAATAAATAATTAAAAAAATGAAATATGATTAATATTATTACATATTTTGTTATTAGTTATTTATTGTGCTTAAAACACATTTTTCAAAAAATTATATTTTTTTTTATATTTTTAATCATAAAATTATTTATCCCAATTTTATTATTTGATTCATGAAATACTGATTCAATATTGTTAATAATAAAAAATCGTTAAATTTATCCATATTATTTTATATCATTATTCTATTTAACTATAATAAATATTTTCTCCCTCGATGAGGATAAATCGGTTTATTAAGGTTGAAAATAATGTGATAGCATAACTCCTTAAATAATTTATATATTTTATTTTATTTTTACCATTTAACATGACCATAATTATATTTCAAAATATGAAATTTCTTTGCAAATTATTTTGATGGTGACCATGGTATTATTTAATATAATTAATTAGAAGAAAATTTCACTTTATTTATTTAATATTACTTAATTTTTATCATATAAAAAAAAGTGATTTTGAGGACAAATGACATCCTCGTGCACAAAATATACCATGTCCGGAAGAAGCATCCCTGGGCAAGAAGGCGGGTCGTCATCGCCATAAATAGAGCGCTGAGAAAATTCAGACTGAGATCTAACTAGTCCAACTATCTGATTTCCAATCTGAGTACGACTCGGGGATGGAACCCTACCCTTTCTCCTCTACATCAAGGGTTGTGGTAGGAACAAGGAAGAACATCAACATAGTGCTAGTTTAAGATGTAGAAAATTCATTTAAATGATATTACAAACATTAAATGTAATAGTGAATGTGTATGATTTAGAGTCCCGTGTAAATTAAATCTAAAAATAACAATTCACTATAGATTTATAGTTTAATATATTGATTCCAAAATTATAATAATTACATTAATGTTAAATTAAATGAATAGATAAAAAATGAAATTAATTAAATTTTATAATAATGAAAATATTATTTCATGATTTAATATTAAAAAATTATTATTATAAAAAAATTACTTGGGTATGGTTTAACATATTAATTATTGGCTATTTTTATGTCCCTTTTCTTTTTATATTATCTTTCATGATAATAAATTTTATGAATCCATTCTATCAAGGTAATCATCAAAAAGGATACCATAGGGACAAAACAATTATGTAAGTGTAATGATATATCCTAAAATTTCCAAAATATTATTTTATATGATTATTTGGACTCATCTATATCATATATTATAAATATAAAAAATTTTAATGTCTTTTCCTTTAAAAATAAAATAAAATAATTTAATACATTATGAAATTCAAGAGTGTCATGTCCCTCATGGAATAAGGAACCACCCCTCCTCTCTTACTCACATATTCTAATCACTAATGTTATTTAAATTACAACCCAAATACATTTTAATCGTTCACATTCATCACCATGAGGCATTTTTATCATTAAAAATCAATCCTAGAAGTCTTAAGCTCTAGGACAAAGGTGGTTTTTCTAAAAAGAGGATTAACGATTAATTGCACGTTTTCATTTTTTTTATTCATCAACATTCATAATATATTCTTCAACCATTATATAATAATAAAATTTCTATTTTTCATATACTGAGATGTTATTATTTTATTATAATAACCTATATAAGTTTCATTTACAATTAAATCATAAATAAATGTATCATTCATTTGTACGGCAGACTACCATCTCACAAACTGATATAATCTTTTTCCCTAAACACCTGTAATGTTGGTTTGAATGATCACTTTACTATCAATATATATTTTATTCATGCTAAAATTAAAATTATTTATATATTAGGAAACATATATACTTTACCTTTACAATCACTAATAAATTATATGTTCATTCTTGCATATGACTTTATTATCACCTCGATGAAGTGATTGATTCTTTTTTCCTAACCACAACACATTAATTACATATAAGTGACATTTATGAAATAATGGTAAAATTATTATATAATAATAAATTGATATATATTAAATAATTATTACCTTATTTAAATAATATTCATTGAAAAATAAAAATTTTACTCAGAAGTACGTACGACCTATATTTCCAATTATTATAATGTAGTGTATTATTCATTACTAGAATTAATGGTTTGTTTTAAAAGAAAATATAAATTTAGAAATAAAATATTTATATAATGATTATTATTACTGATAATTTGGAATAATGGACATATTTTTCATAGTTATAGTACTAATTCCATTCGAGACAATTGAACTGAATAACATCATAAACTTTGGTGTGAACTTAATTGAACCAATAATTGATTATTTTATGGTATTAAATAAAATGAACTGAATACTAATCTGGATAGTGACTCTGAATCAATTAAATAATTGACATATTTTTATTATTTATTTTGATATTGGACTTATGTTGTGATTTTAACTCATGTTTGAGATATTTTACCTTAAAATTTAATCATAAACTTATTAATGGTTTATTTTAAATTAAATTATCATCCAAGTCCATATTCATAAAAATAATTTTAGGATACATTTATATGGACATTAATTTAATATATATTAAATATTATGACTCTTTTTACATTCTTTAAATTGTTTTAAAAATGAATATTTTTATGTATATTAAATAGAATGTTTAAAATGTATATAAAAAATGAAAATGGTATCATATCTTTTAACATATTAAATGTTTATATTATTTCCTACTACTAAAAATATTACTTTATGTTTTGATACATTTATAATAACCTATGTTTTAGTTAAAATGAATCCCAGTTTCCCTTCTTTCTAGTTATACTAGTTTTGAAAAGTGGGTTTTAATAGAAAGGGAAATATTAAATTATGAAAGTTCATTTCATATGGGCTTAAAAGTATATTTTTATGAGTATAGATATCCAATGATAATAATATATCAATTTAATGCATGTTATCAATTTTTATAAAAATTTATTAATTATATTTCTCCTATATATATATATTTAATGATAGGTTATCTTGATATAAATCTCCAATGAATCAGGAAATGATTATATTCTCTAAAAAATTATATTAGATTTGAATGTATTAGTTTTTCAATATATATGAGTTTATGTATTTATTTCTCTATTGGTTATATGAAGATGATTTCCCATGTTACTGAAATAATTTTTGTTTTTATAAATTTTTTATATTTAAATTTTACATTTTATAAGGTAATAGAATGATATTTTATTTTAATGATATGATTATTCCAATTAAGTATAAAATAAAATATTTTAAACAAAATATTTTCAGTGGGATCATGTTTTTTTTGGGAAACCTTCATGATTATAATTTTGGATTTATGTTTCTTTATAAGTAGTAATACCCACAACGTAGACCGATGAAGCCTATTCTTGTTTTTTGTAAATGAATATATAATCTAATAATTATTACGTTGATATATAATTATTTTTTATGATATAATAATTTTGAAATGAAAAAATGGTTTTAATTTATTCAAGTACTAATAATACTAATTTTTCTACTCAACCAAAATGTTCAAAATAAAATAATATGGAATGTAGATGATATATAAAATTTATGGAGACAAAATATTAAAAATAAAATCCTTGAATATTGTAAAATTTCTCACTGAATGGAACATGATTTGTTAGGTTTGAATTTTTCTAAATCCTAAAATTATATAAACCTAAGTTGTTTTTGATTATGCATGTTACCCAATATTTTCATTTTATTTTCTATGTTTTGGATCACTAAAATTAGGTCATGCTCATCCGTATCAACCCTTGAAATGTAAATATTTTTTTAGAACCAGATTTGGGAGTACCAGTTTTTGTTTATTAGAACTGTCATTAGATGTGTGCTCATAAAATTTTTACATTAGGATTGTTTAATGTTATTTAAAATTAACAGTTATAAATAATATCTAGAGATAATAAGTTTAATTTTGATCCTAAGATAAGATATTTATACATCCCTTTATGAATTAAGGGATAATATTTAAAAAGGATTATGTGTATTTTGGGAAGAATTTTTGGAAATAAAACACTTCAGATAATTGTGTGACTAAATGAAATTTTTTTGGAAATTTTTTTATTATATATTTTATTAATATAAGATTAATTTAATTGATAAATTTTTTATTTGAGATAATCATTAATTTTGGGGTGATTATTTTGAATTAATAAAAAGTGTAATAACATGATGGGAAAATACTATTAATCTTATAGATAATAAGGGGAATAAAAAATTATTTTAAAGATAAGTGATAAAATATAGGTTTTCATAATATTTGATAAATTTTTGTACATTGTGTGAGTAACATAAATGGGAATTCTTTTGGGTATTACATTACCATTAAACATTTAATAGTATTTATGATGGATATTATATTAATAGTAATTTTGGAAATATATGAAAATGATTACTCTTAATCTGATGACATTGTATTAGGGAGTATATATTTCTAGTATGTGAATTTATGAGTGAATAATATTGATTAGGGATAAAATTTAAATTTATATTTGTATAAGATGTGATCTAATTTTTATGAATTTTTGGTTTTGAACTTGGTTTGGAATTTTTTATAGGTTTAGAATGGGATTTTTTTTCAAATGAACAATATTTAACATTGGATGTGATTTTTGAGTCCTTAATGATTATTATATTATTTAATTTTGTTAATTGTATTTAAAATTTTAAATTATATTACATTGTGATAAACATATATTTTTTGATTAATATCTAATGTCAAGAGAAATAACATTTTTTCAATTATGTGATTTATTATAAGTTGATTTTAGTGATTGAGGCACGAATAATTCTACTTTAACACTCATCCTTTGGATAAATTAATGTTTTTTGGATGAAATTAATTAAAAATTAAATTTTACATGTCACACAAGAATAATTCCATATGATAATATTATAGTTTGTAATGGAATTTAACAGCTATTGGAAAATGATTATGAAAAAATACTACCAAATTACCTTCATTTATGATGATTTGATGGTCGTTTTCGATCTAAGTAGGTTTATGGTTTTGTGGTCATATAATTTTTGAAGATCACTCACTTATTTGGATTCAATATTCTCAATAAAATTATATCATACCTGGAGATTGAATTTCCTCTTCATCAATATATCTCTTATAACTAATGTTCTTATATTTGGATACCTAATCATGGGTTGTGTCTTATACCACTAAATGTTTCTTTACCAATTTAAAAATGGATTGTTTATTAAGAATTTTTACAATGATCGATTTCAAAATATTCATTTTTAAATGATAAACGAACAATAACAACAACAATAACAACAATGAATTTTTTGCATTATAAATTGTTTAAAGGACGTACTAGAAGACATTAAATGGGGTCTGTAGAATTCTATACCTAGTGCATCTCCAATAAAAATATCTACACAACCTAGTGGAAGAGATCCATTGTAAAAAAACTCCATGAGATGCGACTACATGGAGAGCATTGGAGCAGAAAATTCAAACACACAAGTTACTTCATTCCATGTATTTGAAAAATCTGTGCCATTGGGGAGAAGGGTCATTCATTTGAGAATTATGTACTTTATTTCCCTATGATTGGGATAAAATCCATTGAAGGATATTTAAATGATTTATGAAACCTTATCCACTACAAGAGCAATAAAAATTCAATTTATGACCAAGTGGTGGGGGTTCCAACTTACCTAGTGTCCCACAAAAAATAATCTTGAATGATCAAGGGGTTTCCTTATGTCAATGAATCACTTGATGGAGGGGATTCCTCCCATTGGTTGATATGACTAGTATGGTCTGCTATAAGAAATATGTTCCATACCACCACAGATGAGTCAAAGGGTGTGCCTTATGATAGTATTGGAGCATTACCTCCTATAAAAACCATTATTCTTTAATGAGGTGGAGCAATTGAGCCCTCACCCCATGTTTATTATTGTTGGTGCCTCTGAACCATTGTTGTAGGAACTCTTCAATTGACATCAAAACTGAGTTAAATCCCAAGAACACTCCAATAATAATCTATGAATTACCACCAATATCACTATGGTGTAATATGTGGGTCATAGTTTCCTCCTTGTGAACCATACTATAGAAGAATCTTGAGGGAATTTAAATAGTCTAGTGCTTGACCACCACATACGTAGCATGAAAATGGTTCAGAATTCTCAAAATATGAATGTTGAATTTCAGTGGAATTGACTTTCACAAAATAATGCCTCCAAACATGTCACATGATTTCTGTTAATGTGTCCCTTTTTTAGGCATATTAAATGAAATGATATGAATAAATACCTATTAATATTCACATATAAAATTTCCCCTCCATTGTAATAACTTAAATGACATCTTTTTTATGGGATATAGATTCCCTAGAATAATGTAAGGGTGGGAGTTAGCCTTCTTGAAAGATAGTTTGGGAATGGGGTTCTAGAAAATCTCAAAAACTCTCATACCCAATTACAGTCGCAAAAACCGATATCTCTGCATCTAATAAGATACTAGGTGTGGTATGTGTTCATTTTTTGTAATATAAACAAATTGTTTGGAAATAATTTTTTATTGTGTTTTCAATTTTAATATTAAATTAATTTCATCAATTTGTAGAAAAGGATTCATGAAAATGGATATATTAATTTAAAGCTTGAGGAAAATATTTCGAAAATACTTCAGATTTAGTATTGATTAATATAAAAAGATACTGTATTATATATTTTATACAACATTTTTGGAAAATAGGGTAGTTATGTGTTAAGTTAATGTGATAAAACCTAATACTCCCCCTAAAATTTATCTTTATATTAATACATAATTTTAGTTATGAAATGAAACTAAATGGATCCTAAATGTCATAATTTATTTCTTCATGCCATTAATAGTGACCTAAATTCATTTTTAAATACTGAATGTGAACAAAATGGAACTATATATGCTCATTAATTTTAAATTTTCATTAATAGGGATAAAAAGTGGTTATGTTTGGTTTAAAAATAATATATGAAATTTGAATTATATTTTAATCAATCTTATATATTTATAATTTTTATTTATAAACTAATCACAATTCATTCTTACAAGATACTTGCATTTTGGAAATGACAGTTGTAGAAAAATAATTTAAATGATATATGAAAAAATAAATGTATTTATTTTGTGATTTATAATTCCCCACAAATTTTATAGAAATTTATGAAATATTAAGTATTATTTAATGTTTTTTTATATTTTCATTTCAATATTTGGGCCTTTAATTTAAAATTAAATGAATACATCCTAAAATGACATTAATGTTATTTTATAATAAAATAATATTTTATTAAATGATTTAAAAATCATAAAAATAAAATATTTATCCAAATTAATGGGTTCTGAATTAATATATAATCCATTAAATATTTACAGGTAATTTTTTCTTTTATATATACTTTATTATCCCCTAAATATTAAAGAACATTTATATCATAGTAAGTGTAAAATGTGATAGAGGTTTAAAACCCAAAGGGTAGGGTCATAAAATAATCTAAACATCCAATATTTTTTAAATAGATATTTTTTATAAAACTTATCATATATTATAAATATTTCAATTCTCTTCCATTTTTTCATAACTTACATATTATAATTAATCGAACACTTTATGGAATTACATGAGTTACCATCTAATCACATACTATAGGGAACCTCATATCATCTCTTCGTCACACAATTTGTGAACTCTAGTATAACAAATACCTTTACATATACATTCCAAAAATTACTTTACATTACATAGAGACAACAACCTCAACATATGTTAATAATTTAAGGATTATTGTTTAATCAATCTATGGTTTTATGAAGAAGTGGTATAACTATGAATTGAACATTTTCATTTTGTTTCTTCTTCAACATTCATAAAATACCATTAAAACATAATAAAACTACTAGAAAAGGAACTATACATATACTAATATTATATTATTTAATAATATAACCAACATTAATCGTCTATTTCATCAAATGGGAAATTATTAAATCATTCCTCTCTATGGTATACCACGACCTGGTGAATCAATATATTTCATTTTGAATGAATTCATCTCATATAATGTTATAATAATGGATTTATTTGAAATATATATTAATAAAGAAATAATTATAATTCTATAAATATAATTTATCATTTTTTACCATTCCATCCATTGAAAAATTACAATTTAGTTCATGGGTATTTATAGTTACCATATCTATAATCTAGTGAATCAATAATCAAAACTACACTTCATTGAAACAATATATAAATTAATTAAATAACAAATATGATATATATTATATAATAATCATTTTATAATGATAAAATAATACTTACCTTTAGTGAAATATGTTTTATGAATAATTAAAACGATACTCATGTGTACATATGACCTTCCATCTCTATGATTGTAAAGAACTTAATTTCTTAGGACTATCATTAATGTTTGGATTTAAAATTTTAATTCACATATGAAATTATAATTACATTAGGATTTACAATATAGATATGATTTAATAATGAAATATTTCACAATAGTCATCATAAATTTTAATTTTTGTGTATTTTTTAATGTCATTAAACCATCCAATAATAACATAATAACTTAAGTAATTATATATAAAATGATTATGAAAAATAAATACAATTAATAAGATATATGAAAAAATTTATTACACATGGAGACAATTAAAATATGATTATTATTCATCAATATAAAGAATATATATGATGATACAAACTCGATTGAGAATAATCATTACCTAAAAATCTCATTCTAATTGATTAAATGATTTATCTTTATAATATACTAAATTCAAGTCCAAATTAATAACATTAGATTATGGGTTTATTTATATTGAAATAAATGATTCAAAAATTAATTTTTTTTCCTTTTTGACCGTCTTTAATGTGGTTTAAAATTGAATATTTATATATATATTATGTTGTATGTTTTTATGTTAATTAAAAAAGGAAAAAAATAAATGATCAATTATAACATATATAATTTCGACTAAAATTCTCACCATCATAATTTATATTTTATGTTTTTGTTAAATTATAATCTATCATGTTTTATTCAATGAAAAACTATCTTTAATTTTTTTTCTCTGTAATTTATTTTTCAAAATCATTTTTGTAATAAAACTATTGATCAATTTGAGGATATGTTTTTTAGGGGTTAAAATTTAATTTCATTGAGTTTGATGATAAAATGGAAATAATTTTTGTTTTTAATTGATGTTATGGACTTTATAATTTTTTTTGAATGATGGGTGAATGTTATATAGTTATAATGATGGGAGATCTTGATATACCTCTCCAATTCATTGTGTAATGATTATGTTATCTTGATAATTATGTTAGATATTAATATTATTGGTTATCATATATATAAGAGTCCCAATAAGTGTTATTCTAGATATTTTATAAATAAAATTGTCTCATGGTACCTACATGACATTTTAATTATTTCTAATTACTTTTTATTAAAATTTTGGATTTTTCAATGCACACTAATAATAAATTTCTATAATGAAATTAATTTCTTAGGTTCTAGTAAAAAATTACTTTTTTAGGAAAAGAACATCATGGGTTATCATATTTTATAAAAAAATAATTTGTTTGATTTTTAATTTTTTGGTTTGGTATAATGAATTTTAGGATATCCTATGGCATCTAAAGATGATTACACAAGTATATATATGATTATTTTAACACATGATTATTAGATAAAATGTATACAATCATTTATGATATCACTATTTTGAATAGTAATATTGAATTTATTTTTATATATCTACATTTATTATATTTCTATTATAATCACATGTATTCAAATTTTTTTACATGGTTCAAGGATGATCTAGAACAAATATGAAGACAATATAATAAAAAATTAATGTTGAAGTATTTTGTAATAAATGTGCCCTATGAACATTAATATTATTATAAATGATTTTTCCATTATTATATATAAATATAATCCAAAATGTTTTATTGATATATAAATAATACAATATTTCATTCTAATTTTGTTTGTTTTATATGACTAAAATTGTTTCATGTTCATTGATATAAAAGAAGTAAATGTAATGATTATTTTTTTAAAACTAGATTTGATAGTATATGTTTAGTGATTTCATAGATCAGATAATTCTTTTATCCTTTCTTCGTAATTTTTTCTCTTATATATTCTATAATGGTTATATTATAATATTATGATGCCTCTCAAGAATAACTAAAATTTTTTAAATTGGAATTTTTCTATTTCCCATATTTAGGTAGTAATTACTTTATTTATTCATTTAAATAACTGATAATAGATATAAGATAAATATAAACAAGGAAAATAATGGAAATGAAATGTCCTAAGAAATCCCAACTAAAGTGAACTTTTATCAATATTATAATAATTTTATTATGAATCAATTATCCCCAAGTTTTTCAATGATCACAAGTCTTGTGGTCTCATTCATCTCAATAACAATTCAATTATATTATTATTTTTTATAAATTTGGACTCTATGAGGATTGTATCAAAAATCACCCCATATTCATCCATGGTTCAAGGAGGCCTTCAACCAAAGTTAATTGAGAGGATTATTGAGTTTTATTTACCTTTGTCTCTAATGATTAAGTGCATTAAATTAAATTATTTTCCTAATTATATTAAAGAAATGAAGTCCATTATATTCAAAGAAGAAACCCAATAAGGGATCAAGATTAGGAGGAATAAGAATAATAAACGTGGTTGGATTCTATAAAATTCATGTCTTGAAAAACAAATAAAATGATAAAATATGACCAATTTTTAATTTTTTTGACCTTATTTTTATCGAATTGCTTAATTATAAATTAAATGAGGCACATTTTTTATTTTTATTAGAGAGAGTGTTATATAAAACTAATTTATAACTACAAATCATATTAGTATTTTTTTTCATAATCTATTATGGATAATCCTCTGTACCAAACCCTTTAATTCATATTTTAATAAAAATGTATGCAATAAATAAACAATGATTTTTTACACAAAATTAATGTGATTAAAATACATGATATTTGGTCAGAGTCATGTTCTTAAAAATTTATATTTTTAACTATAAATCATATTGAATTTATGATTTGGATATTTTTTGGTCTTTACATAGAATTTATTTTAAGTAGAGGAATTGTTCTGTTGAAATAAATGAAAAATGTGCTTGAGAATTGGAAAATAAGAACAATGATATAGAAAAATGGTGATGAAATTATTATTATTATTATAATTAAACAATTAAAAGAAGATCCATATTATTAAATAAAATGGTTGTGTTACACTATAATATCACCATTTTTTAAAATTTCGTTATATTTGATATAAAATATGACATAGTACACAATTCAAAAACAAACCACAAAATATTATTATTTAATATTAAAAACTGTGTTCAAACATTTAAATTGGTGGGTATGAATAATATTAACCAATTTTTCATTAATATATACAATGGGCCAACTAGATATAAATTTTTCACTTAATTCTTAGGAAATAGGTACAGATTTTTATTAAATTCATTTTATTCTTATAAAAAACCAGTAAAAAGTGAATTTAATTGAATTTTATTATTAAATACTATAAATAATTTTATAATAGATTAAAAAAATATATATTTTATTTATATAATTTAATTTTTTAAATTCATCATGTAAGGATAATATTATTGTGAGATGTTGAAAATTGTTCTGAAATTTTTTGATTTTTCAATGAATATAGAAAAATACAGATTTTTATTAAAAAAACAATTATCATATTTATTGAAAATTAATATTGGATTAGTTAGGAAATTCAATTACAAAGAATTAATTTTTACAATTCAATTTATATTTTTTTTAACAAATTATGAACTTGAATTAAGTATAAAAACATTTTTACTTAAAAAATACATTTTTTGAAACATCGCCCATCATTGCATTTTTTAATTCAATTTTAATGTAAATTCTAACACTGCTATGCCTTTAAATTTTATGAATTGATTATATATTTGAATTAAATATATTCAAATTTTGTTAAATTTTCCATTTTATTTGTATCATTTATGAATAGAAACTAAATTTTTTGTACCATGATTAATGGAAAATAAGGTAACTGAGTATTGAATGTAATATTAAATAGACTAGAAAATGACCCTAAATATTTGATTATTTATTTTTTATTAGTAAATTTGTCCATAATCATAAATTATTTATTTATTTTCCATTTTGTTTCCATTTAGATTTGATTTTAACATTAATAATATATTATAAAATGAATTGTAAAAAATTTCACACATATATTCTTAATTAATATAATGTTATTTATATGTGAATAAATATATGATGTTATTAATTATAAACTATCACTAGAAATAAAAATTGTCTATCTAGGCCATTGAAATTTATTTTAAATTTTTATAAAATAAATAATAAAATTAAATGGTTTCACAACTCTAATAGTTTAGTTATTAAATTAATGGGAAAATAAAATAAAATTTAATAAAGATATCTAACATAGTATAATTTATTGAATTAATGTTGTCCATGAATTTCATAGAAAAAATAAAAAATTAGTAATATATTAAAATATATTTTTCAAATAGGAATTTTTAATTGATTAAAAAAAAATACAGAAAATGAATTATTCAAAAACTAACAATATTGATATTTTATTTAAATAATAATGTATTAAATGATAAAAAAATTATAAAAATACTATATTCAGTCAAGGTATTATTATAGAGTTTAAAATATTCATCGTGGTCCAATTATTGGTCATTTTCCATTTAGAGTAACTATCATGGCCCTCTTTGGGTATAAATCCATTTTTCATTATAAGTCTGAAAATAGATAATGGGGGGTTAAAAATGTTGTTTTATAATTATTTTCAAAAAATATATATATTTTATTTGATGAGGGTATATTGGAATATCCTATTAATTTATTATAACGTAATTAATTTTGCGGAATTTGATGATAAATAATATTTTATATTAGTTTTTTATGATATTATAAAAGATCGCCTCCCCTCTCTTATAAAAGGGAACCACTTATTCCCTTTACGTAACATTTCAAAAAAATTTGATTATCCAAGGTCTATCCTCATAAATTCCTAAAATACATCCCCACATTATAGAGGCCTAATTGTTGATATAATTTTGACTGACGTTTTATTAAGATGTACGGGAAAACAAGTTCTCAATTAAAGTTCTGTCATTATTGTCCAAGAATTTCCTTTTTAGTTATTCTTCCTCCTCATTCTATTATTATTCAACCAATATTATCTAATAACATAATTATACCCCATAAACTATGATGTTGTTATTTAAATAGAGTAAGCTATATGTAACATCCCAATTAATTATAGAAAACGAAATTTCATATCTATTATTATTTATATATCAGATATTAATTTTAATGGGATTCTATGTCTGATAGAGTACCCGACATGTAATAATTGGTTTCTCTAAAATAATATGATGCACACAAGGTAGAGTTATACCAAAAAAGAATATAATATTATTATTTCAAATGGTAGTTATACCCTAGTCGTTGTATTGCTAGGAATGAATAAAACTAACTATATTATGTTTGTAATGGTTTATTAAATGTTTTATATTAGTACGCATAGGAGTTGTATATGTCTTGATGTTTTCATGTCTAAATTTCTTATGTAAACTAGTAATGTATTTTCTTTTATTCAACACATTTCCAAAATATTTTCGATAAATTTTATATCCTAAAAAGAAATTTAATTCTCCCATAATGCACATTTCAAATTATTTTTTCATTAAATTTGAAAAATCATGATTGATTTGGAATTTTTTAATCCAAACACTACATCATCAATATATATTTGAACCAATAAAACATTAAAATATAATGTTTTCATAAAAATTATTGGATCTTAAATTCGAACAAAAAAATATTTTTTTTAATTGAAAAGCTCATAATATTTCATACAAAGCTCTATGTGCCTGTTTAAGGCCATATAGAGCATTAGTATATTTAAAAACAGAATATGGTTTTTTGAATTTTTAAAACTATGATGTTTCTCAGAATAAACATCCTCCATTAAATAACCATTTATAATGGTATACTTAACTGCCATCTAAAATAATTTTCTGATCATATGACATGCATAGGCTGAAAGGATTATAATGGCTTCTAATCTATCTACATGTGCAAAGGTATTATCATAATCTATACCTTTTTCATGATTATTTCCATTATATACTAGTCTTTATTTATTCCTAGTTATTATACCTTTATCAAATTGTTTATTTCTAATGTCCCACTTGCTTCCTATAACTGGTTACTACTGAGGTCAATCAATTAAATTCCAAACTTCATTTCTCTTGAACTGGTTAAGTTCTTCTTTCATTGTTATCATCCTAATTTCATCAACTAAGGATTTATATAATGTCTTATGTTATAATTGCGATAGAAAGGAAGATAATTAAACATGATTTCCTATATTTTGTCTGATTTTTATTCCTATGTCTAGGTCACCAGTTACAGTTTATAAATTGTGAATCTTTAGAGTTCTAGACAATCTAGGTCATACAATATTATTTTCTTCAATGTCATTTTCATCTAAAATGAACTAAATTTCATTTAAATCATTTTCAAAATCATCTTTCATGTTTTAAGGTCTCAAGTTATCATTACAGTTAGATTTATCAATATGGCCATTCCTCTTCTCAAAGGGAGCATAGTCATCAAATTTCACATGAACTGATTCTTCAATAATCCATGACTTTTTATTACAAACTCTATAAGAATATGAAGTAGTAGAATATCCTATGAAAATTCCTTTATTAGATTTTGGATCAAACTTACCAAGATTGTCCTTGGTGTTTAATGTGTAAACCTTGAATCTAAAAACTTGTAAATAAATCACATTAGGATTTTTGTTATTCCCGAGTTCATATGGTGTCTTTTTGAAAATGAGTCTGATTAAAAATCCATTCATTATATAGAAGGTTGTGCTTACAGATTCTTCCCTGAAATAGTTTGGAAGATTTTATTCATTAAGCAATGTCCTTTCCATTCCATGAATATTCTTATTTCTTCTTTGAATGATTCCATTTTTTTGAGGTGTTATTTGTGCATAGAAATTGTGTTTAATAGCCATATTTGAGAAAAAGGAATTAAATTATAGAATTTCAAATTATCTACCATGAGCACATCGTATTGAAATTATATTAAAACCCTTCTATGTATGAACAAATTTGAAAAAAAATTCAAATACAGTAAAAGCCTGATTGTTATATTTTAGAAAATAATTCCAAATAAATCTAGAAAAGTTGTCAACTAAAATATATACATATTATTTATGTACCAATAATTGTACCCTTAAAGGTCCAAATAGACCCATATGAATATGTTCAAGAGGTTTTGATGTTGTAACATAGTAAAACGATTTGAAGGATGATTTGTACTACTTGCCAAGTTGACATGCATCACAAAATCTATCACTTTCAAATTGAGACTAGGTCAATAAAAAACTAGTGGTTTCATATATAACTTATTTAAATCATATATATTGAAATGTCTAAGTATTCTATGATAGATCTAGGATTCATTTATGTTAGTTGTAAATCTATTTATTTTTTTTAAACAGGTAATTTAAATCTAGGGTATATAAATTATTAGTGTTGTGGGATTTTAATTTAAGCAATTGGTTTTTGAAAATAGAACCAAAATTGACAGAAAAATCAATAGCATAACCACCATCATAGAGTTGAGAGATACATATCAGCTTGTGTTTCAGTCCTTGTACATAGAGTAATTTATTTATTTAGATATCTTCTGGATCTCTAATTGTTCCAACACCAATAATTTTACCATTGGCATTATCACCAAAAGTGACTAGACCTCCATCCTATTGAGTTATAGTTCTGAAATTTGATGAGTTTCCACTCATATTCCTGGAGCAGCCACTATCCATATACTATATGGTGGTTCAGATTTTGTCTCCTACATACTTCAAAGGCATTTATACATAAGTTTGTTATGGTACCCATTTTATATTAGGTCCAAAAGTGTTATCTTTCAATGATTTGGGAATCTTGACACGCCTTGTTTTTCTAAAATTATCAGAATGATATAAATTAGTTTGAATAAAGGCTTTATTGATAACAATTATCCCAGGATGCCTTATGTATCAATTTTTTAGAAATATTTCATTTAGTTCCAAAATAGAAACAATTTATTCTTTTTGTACTAGGTACAATGCAATTATAATATAATTTAGGGTTTTCACCTTTAATGCGTATTCCAAATATTTCTTTCATAAATACAATCATTCAATGAATTTCATTTAAAGAATTTTTTCCTTTATTAAAAATAAGTGTTGTACTCTTATAAGTTTATACATCAGTTTGCTTTGTTGTTTTCGTTGATTCAAGATCCATACAGTTTGTGTTAATTGAGTCATATTTTCAATTAACTCTTTATGTTGTTTTAGTAAGACATATCTTTCTCCTAAAACAACATTATGAATATTTTTTAAAGACATGTGTTTCTTAAATAAAGATTCATATTTTTCATCAAGCATATTGCAGTAGGCTGAAAGTTTTTCATTTAAATTGCTTGAATCGGAATTTGAGTCAGAATTAGAATCAGATGAGTAATTGAATTGTACCTCATCAGTTTCATCTATAAGGCACATATTGGCTTTCAGGTTCGATTCTTCATTTTCTGAATTAGAATATGATGAGCTGCTGGAGTCTTCAGATACACTCTAAGTATCGTTCATTTCCATCTTCTCTTTTTTTTCTCAAAATCATTTCTCTTAAAGAATTTCTCCTTCTTGTCTTCCTTTAATCGTGGTCATTCGTGTCTGATTTGACAATGTTTTTTGAATTCATAACATCTAACTTCCTTTTCATCATTTTAAAAAGGATTTATAAAACCTTTTTCTATTCAATAAAACTTACTGAATTTTCTGGATATTTATTCTAGTACGACATTAAAATTGGATGAATAAAAACTTACTGATTTGACATTTATTTCTATTATCTTTAGCTTTATGCTTTTTCTTTTTGAGGACACATTTAAGGTAGTGTATTCTCTCTTTATTAGAAACTTAGGATTATTTGATTCATCCTATAACTTAGCCTCATACATCATTATATTTCTAATTAACTCTCTCATATTAAAATCTATTAAGGGTGAATATTTTCTGATTGCAGTATAAATTCCTTTCCATCTTGGGTGGTAGTAATCTTAGTACTTTTGGAGCTTTCTCGGATTGTTAAATCAAATCTTCTAAAGAAATGATGTTGATGAAAATCTCTGTCAGCCTTCCATTAATCATGGTGATTCATTCTCTGTCAAACACCCTGAATGTATCAAATTTGACTTTAGTAGGGGCATACCTCATCTGAATAAAATTTTTAGTTCAATCATATGCAAAAACAATCGTATTCCATATTTCATACAATATATGGAATTGAGAATCTATTTTGAATTCATCTGGTCCAAGACCATAGATTATAAAATTCATGGCTTTCGAGTTCGTTTCATACTCTGCTTCCTTATCATCACTCCATGTTTTAGGTATCCTTGGATTCACATATGGAGTTAAAATTTTTGAGTAGACTATGTATCCAAGGTTCATTAAATAAAATATCATCCTTGATTTCCAGCATCCATAATTTTTACAGTTGAAGTATGGAGCTTGAACCATTAACATAATCTCACATGCATCTCCCATTGTGCTCTGTATAATCCGAATACATCCAGCATGTTGTAGCTTTGAAAAAAGCTCCTCCTTTGATACTAATTATTGGATCGGGTTATACCAAATACACATAATATGGGGGTGAATTCTGACTTATACAATTCTTTTGTATTATCATGATTTATCCTTTTATCAGTATACCAATGATTTAGTAGTGGAAAGTAAATAGCACATGATGCTTGATATATAGTGGTTATGGGAATAGAAGCCCCCTATTCCACTCCACCAACTCTCTACTCCGTGTGCTTGGTGATATTCGCTCTCTGGTCCTCACCTCAACACACCATCCACAACTATGTGCAGGAAATTTACATGTAGCACCCAATGATTTCATATTAGGTTATCTCTTCAATGTAATTCAATAACTTACACAACACGCAACATCGAGTTCAAGCGCACCATGACTTACCAAACAAGCCGTTCAATAGCGGTTATGAATAGTATTAATAGAATTTTGAACATTATATAACCCTTATAATATTAGAATCCATTTTATGAGTATCTTAGACATTTTTCAAGGACAAATTCATTTCTTTCAGATAAAAGAAGTATTTTAAAAAAATGGAATTTTACCTCCTTTTAATGGAGAACCCATTTTTAAATCCAATATTTGAAACTTTTATATATTCAATTTGTAAAGATAAAATTATTCTTTGGGATCGGGACAAAATAATTTAGTTTCAATAAATTTTTTGTGTTTTTCTGATAACATTTATATTTAGGTGAATAGTGAAAAATATTATATTTTAACTAAAGACAACTTTTTTTAATCAAAATAATTTGGAGTGTTAAATTATACATATTAATGGTTTTGAAGTATAAATAGATTATATTTTTACAATTTTATCTAATTCTTATCATTGTATATAATTTCATTTCGAAATTGGACATAAACAAGTGTCAATCTTTTGATAATTATTATTTCATAAAAATACAGCTATTGGTTTTGACAACGAGATTTAATTTTAAATTAAAAAATGAAAATTATTTGTTTTGGGTTTTGTAAAATAGGCTTAATTTTTGGATTCAAAATATCGAAATTTTCCTAGGGTGAATTTTTTTTATGTTTTTGAAAACTTGATGAATAGTGAAAAACACTAAATAATAGCTTATAATTGAATTTTTATTTAAATATTTATTTGTTTTATTTATATATATTTTAGGTCAAAAGAGATACATAAGACCCATATAATTTCATTGTAATTCATTGGAGTGATTTTGTAATAATATTAGATATATAAAATTTTATTTAACTTTTCACAGTCTTTTACCCCCCCCTTCTAGGAGAATTTGTAAATTAAAATAAAACATATTTTTATCGCTTCTGTGAGTTAAATTTTAAAAATCTGAGTGACACGATTAACATCAAGGAGTAGAATGTGGTTCAATAATTTAAATGTAATTTTTGGTGAATAGTAACTTTTTACTTTTCTTTTCCATGGTTAAAAGTAAACAGGGTAATTAAGGGTAAAAATGATATTATTATTACCCTAACATAGGTTCTATTTCTATTAGCTAACTATTATTTGACCAAAAATAACCTTAGAAATGAAATATGAACCTGTTTTCTCCACTTGGATTAGAATAAGACATTTATCATTATTTAATTCCAAGAAGAGTTAAAAGAGTTAAAATCAACGTTTAATAACTAAACCATTTTTAATATATGGTTATAGATAATATAAACTAGATTATAAATATTAATAATAATGATAATAATACTTAATACATAATTATATTTTATTTATAATTTTTAGACATTAAATAATTTAATTTTTTTAATGACACAATAATGATGTAGTAATTACCTAATTAATGATATATTAATATAATTGATATTATAAATATTATAATAAATGTAATTTGAGAATTTTTATGAATTATAATAATTTTTTATGTTATTATGATATATTAGGGTTGGTCATATAAATTTTTTTAAAGTAATAATTATGTTATGAATTTAACAAAAAAAACACCAAATAGTGTCAAAATTGACATAAAAGAGTTTTTAAAACAATTAATATATTATTAATTAATATTAAATTTCTAATAATCTACGGTTCAGCCAAGAAACCTATATAATGAATGTTGAATCATTAATGAACCACTTGGGGTTCTCTTGGAAGTATATAGTATGTTTATTAACAATATAATATAAAAATACAAAAAGACATGGTAAATGTGAAACTAATTAACTAAGAGTTAAAACTAAAAGATAAGGTTAATATATTGACAAAAACCTGTCTAAAACCTATTGGTTTGGTGGTTTTCAACTCATCCCCACCTTATCTTCGAAATAAGTCACTTTGTAGCAATTATAAAACGAATATGAATTTATTATAAAATAATATTTCAAGCTTTTTTTAAGGTATACCTCACCCTTCTTATAAAAGGGAACTCCCCCTTCTCTCAATTTTAAACCTTCAATGCCTTTTGGATTGGAAAAACCCTACCCAAATAACCTCTTATATTCTATCACTTCAACCTAGAGGCCTTCTTTTTATCCTAAAGAAAACCTATGGAGCCCTTTTGATCAAATCAAAAGGAAGAACCCGAATAAGAGGTAATGATTTCACCACCCTCATTCAAGTTCCTTCCTTCTTCCACTTCTTCTTTATTTGTTGTTTACATTATAAAATAATAACTCCAGGGACTTCTATATACTGTGATGTTATTATAAATATGTTACAACCATATTCAGTACTCTATCTATCCTTTGAATGACTTTTCAATATACGTGCGTATGTACGGCCTACCGTCTACACGTCGTGGTGTAATTGTTATTAAATATATTATTATTTGGATGGGTATAATAATGATGTGTAATTAATGTAAATAATAAATATAAAATAATAATTATTCTTTATATATTATATACCATCCAATTATATGTTATTTTAATATCAAAATAATGATATTGTCGGTCATGTGTACGTACGGATTACCGTCACCACGAATGTGATGAGATTAATTCCCCATCGTATCCATTCAAGAATAATTTTATTTTTATTATTAAAAATAATGTTTAAGGACTTTATATCATTATAGATATGAATAATATACAACTTATTGATAAAAAACACGTCTTATGTATGAAAACATATAAAATAAAATGAGTAAGTGAACACCCGAAACAGCGATAATACAGAAATATTATTAACAAGTCAATATTAAAAGATAATATATGATATAATATTTATGTATATGATTATTTTATAATTTTAAACAATTTTTTAAACATTACGAATGATGTTATCCTACCCTCTACTATGTAAAAAGTACAATGTAAGGTGTTTCTTATCTCACATTTAATTCCGTGAGATTTCAATTGTTCACAACTTATTTATTGCATGTGGTGTGTGTACTGCCCATGATTGTATTAATTTTGTAATATTCTTTAATTTATGGATATTTACATCATCATTTTATGATCTTTCTTTCTTGGGTGTGTGTTTTGTAAGTTACCAAATCAATAAGGGAATTTGAAATTTCATTTTTCCACTATTTTGGTTTTATGTATACTTCATTGATTATTTTCCTCCAAGATTATGTGTGGAATAACTATTTATTTTCTTATGTTTAATTTACACTACCCTTTCTATGGATATAATTTTAATACACATAATTATTACATTGATAAATTCTCTAGTCATTGATATGAACACGATAAGAGAAATTTTAACTCAATCTCTATTTGTTGAGTTAAACATCTAATTCATTGGTGTTGTTTTTACAAGAATATGTGTGAATGTCCTTTGATTCTTTTACACTGAATATCCAATCATATTGAGTGTATTTATATTTGTCACAAATAATTATGTCGTTGATTTATCCTTAACCTAACGATATGGTCTTTATGAGATATTTCATCTCAATTTACATTCCATTGAGACTCCTTTGTTTTTATCCACCCAATCACTATTATATGGTGTATATAATGTACATAGACATAGTATATCATGAATCCCTTTATTATAATTATAATAAAATGTTTTCATTACCTCAATTTTTTGTATTCAAATATCTCTCTTTTGGGTAGGAACTCTAACAAAAATATCTTATTAAAATGTTGTAATGATTTGTTATTCTAAATCATTCTCATCAATGTCCATGTTTTAAAAATGGTTTTAAGGATTTATTCATATGGACATTAAAGTTTTAAAATTTATATTCCATTTAAAATTTTAGAAGGTTTATGGGACATTTTTTTTCACAAAACTATGTTAAATAGATCCATGACAAATAACGAGACTTTTAAATGTTTTCAAGAAAAAGGGGGATATTTCTCTCAAATAGTTTTGATGATTATTTTCATCTTTTCCAATATCATTCATTATTCTATATTGAGGTTGATCTATTATAATAAAATCTTCTATATTGTATTGAATTAGTTATGTTTGACTGTGGATGTGCTATTTTTATACCATTTTTGGTTTTTTGTTAAAATATTGACTTTTGGTATGCTAGGTTTAATACGAATGTTCTATTACATTTCAACCTTTTCATATGAGGAATGAATTTGAATTAGTAAGTGACGGGTGGAGATCTCTATAGCTCCTATATGCATTGATAGGTCTCATGTAACAAACTTGTGTCTTAGAACAAGGCCTTGACAAAATCATATTTGTAGTCTTGGCACAAGGCCTTGACTATGTGGTTATGATAGTCTGGCATTATGCATTCCATCATTATGAACATGGTTATTGATATTGCATGGGATTATTCGACTAGTAGAGTATCCATGTGAATAATTAAATGGAATTATTTCTTTTAATTTTTTCCATATTTTTCTAAAGATTGATTTTAAAAGGATTTTGATTTAGTTATTCATTGGCATAAATGTTTATGCTTATTTTTGAAAGTTTCCACTATATTGTTATTCTTAATGAACATCTGAGCTCACCCCTTTCTATGTTTTATTTTTCCCGGGATGTGAGGAAGTATTTTATGACTTACCTATAGGGATAGTCTATGGGTATCTGAGTGTGGTCTATAGAAACAATGTTGGTGTAGTTTTTCATTTTATGATGTAATGTAAACCTTTTGAATGTATCTAGTTCTTCCAAGGCTACTAAACTAATCGTTCTTTCGAGATATGACCTTTTCTGATCATACCAATGATACATAATAATGCACGGACATTGGGATTCTGAGGTCAGGGAGTTATAGTTTGTATCAGATGATGTTTTGTAAAAACCGTGGAAACACGATCTAGATAATCTATGATTAGAGCACATATCCCTAAGATAGACTTTGAGGATTAGTATAGAAAAACTTCCTAAAATTTTTGGTATTGTGGTGATTTTTGATGTTTTCCAAGAGGTACATCCATGTATAGATACGAGCAGGTAGAGACGGCTCTAGAACAGATGTACCTAGGGGTAAAACCGAAGAACACTGATTTGATCTAGACTCGAACGGTAACTGGTGCACAACAACGGGCCTTGATGCACTATTGGTTGTGACACTCCCGGGGGATATACTTCGAATAATTTACATTTTCTTTACAAAACAATTTGAAGTATTTTAATATAAGGTGAGAATAAATTACCTTGGTAAATACTATGGTGTTTCAAATTGAGAATATGGTGTCATGATACTCTCTAAATGATTTTATGACTACGGTTACTCACATAATGCTTTCTAGTTTTAGTCAATGGCGGGATTCCAAGGAAGTCATAATAACTTGGAGAATGATGTACAAGGTGGGAACGATGGTGGAAATGAGAAACTAAATGGAATTTCGATAGGCATAAAAGATATTGTCTTCATGTCGAATCAGTTTTCCAAAAATATGATAAAAAACATATATATTAACCAACTCCCAGACTCAACAAAGAAGAGAAAGGTAGTGAATGATAAGAACTCCAACTATGGAGACCATGGAGATAAGAATGATGAATTTCTAACATTCCAGAAATGTGGAAGGAGACACCTAGGAATGTTTCTCAATGGAACAAACAAATTCATTATATGTGGGAAAGAAGGGCATAATGTACCGAATTGCCGAGAAAAAATGATGAGTACTATGGAATAAAATAAAAATGATCCTAACATTCCAATTACTTCCATTTGTCATAAATATAAGGGACCATGGAATTACCAATGTCAATGCCCAATTTTATAAGATAACCTCTTGGTCAAAGAAGAACCTATGTGGAAATAAATGGATGGAAAATGATTAAATATATTAGTTATCTTTGTTGTTAATATTACTTTCAGTGAATTATCTCTTATATCTATAACCATATAATTTATCATATGAAAATGATATTTGAAGAAGATTTATCTTTCCTCTTTGGATATAGTTATAAATAACCATTTGGTTTTAAATGATCGATGAATTTCTGGAAATTACAAGTTATTATGTTTTGGGAAGAAAATGATGGGTATTATATAACATTTGTGGTTAAATTATGTTATGGTTATTTTTAGGAATTTATCTCATTTTGGTAAGGTTATAAAATATAGATTTTGAAAAAGGACAACACGCAGACCGTGTGACTACCCGTCACGTCGAATAAAGCTGTGGGAATTGAACCCACAACCAGAGTGTGATTACGATTTATCGCCTACCACTGGACTACGTGAAGTACATGGTTATTGTGGCTAATTTTTTTTAGATAAATGATTTTATTGATCAATAATAAGTTGATTTTTGATATTATTTATTATCAAATGAATAACCTTAGTATAGGAAAATGATTTATTGATTAAGTGATAAATGTTATATTGGAAGTTGTTCTCTTTGTTGGGAACAATATATGACCAAGGATAATAGAATACTACGGGATTTTATTTGGGGATTAATGGTGGATTTTTACTTATGTTTTTATTGTGGATTTATAGTGATTTTTTTATTTATGGAAATTAATAACCTATAATAGAGAATATGTGATTAGGTTAATAAATTTTATGTATGAGACTTTAAGAGTGGTCGATGGCATTTAGGGATACAATTTAACGTGGAAGACTACATGACAAATTCTTCTATTTTTTGGATTTTAATATTAGTTTGGATTATATTGATGGATTTTAAGAAAAAAAATTATTGAATGGTATTTATTTAACTTTCCAGTATTGGTGGTTTAATTTTAGAAATTAAGATTAGTGTTTCTTTCTCTAAAGTAATATCCTTTTGGGGGATCATTTAATCTTGTACTAACTGTTTTGGTTTTGATTAATCTCTAAGGACATGATAAATATACAGTTTATGCTTTGTGGATTATGTGATTCTCTAAAAGTTTATTCTACATCTTCTGGTGTGACCAAGTCTTCTTGAATACTCATTGTTTTAAAAAAATGAGTTAGTGGTAGAAATTTATAAATGGATGAAACTCTAATAAAAACGTAAGTATATATCTTTATCTTCAAAGTCAGTCTCTTAAATAAATTCCAAATCTTTAAGAAATGTATCCTAAAATAAAAAACAATGTTGTCTGTTTACTTTTCCTACTGGGAAACTACTGACCATTTGTCCCATCAAAAGTTTGTGGTTTTTTTTGTTAACATTATCCTAATAATGATTTCTATCCCTATCCATCATAATGTGACTGTTATTTTATCTTCTGTATCCATGTTTTCCTACATGGAATCCTAGTATGGGTTATCTTGGGTGACCTTTGTACTTCTCTATATTTCTTTTAAACTGATTGTTTTATTGACTATTTTTCTGAAGTGGGAATTTCTATTATCTTCACTAGCCTAATTGTAAAAATTTTGAGGACGCAATTTATTGAAGGAGGGAAGAATTTAACACCCCAATATTTCATATTACGTTAGTTCTTCAATGTAATTCAATAACTTACACTACACACATCATCGAGTTTAAGGGCAACACGACTTACCAAACTAGCCATTCAAAAGTGGTTATGAATAGTATTAACAGAATTTTGAACTTTATATAACCCTTATATTTTAGAATCCATTTTATAGGTTTCTTAGACATAATGTAATGACAAATTCATTTTTTTAATATAAAAGATGTATTTTTCAAAAAATGAAATTTTACCACCTTTTAATGGAGAACCTTTTTTTAAATAAAATATTTGATACTTTTATATATTTCATATGACTAAATAAAATTATTATTTGGGATTGGGACATAATTATTTATTTTCAATATTTTTTTTGTGTTTTTCTGATAACTTTCATATTTGGGTGATTTGTGAAAAATACTATATTTTAACTAAAAACATATTTTTTTAATCCAAATAATTTATAGTGTTAAATTATAAATATTAATGGATTTTAAGTATAAATAGATTATAGTTTTACCATTTAATCCAATTATGGTCATTTTAAGCAATTTCACATTGAAATTGGACATAAACAAGTGTCAATCTTATTATAGTTATTATTTCATAAAAATACACCTTTTGGTTTTGATAATGGGAATTATTATTAAATTAATAAATGAAACTTATATGTTTTGAATATGGTAAAATTGAATTATTTTTTGGATATGGATTATTTAAATTATCCTCGGGTGACTTTTTGTTATGTTTCTGAAAACATTTAATTTTTGATGAATAGTGAAAAACACTGAGTTATAGTTTGAAACCAAATTTTTATTTAAATAATTATTTATTTTACTTAAATAGTTTTTATGTAAAAATACATACATAAGACCCATATAAGTTCAATGTAATTCATTGTATTTATTTTTTTAATAATATTTTATATATATATAATTTGATTGAACTTTTCACCGTCTTTTACCCACCTCCTAGGAGAATTAGTAAAATCACATAAAACATAATTTTACTGCTTTTGTGAGTTGAATTTCAAAAATCTGAGAGACCCGATTAACATCAAGGAATAAAATTTGGTTCAATATGATAAAAATAATTTCTGGTGAATAGTAAATTTTTACTTTTATTTACCAAGGTTAAAAGTAAATAGGGTAATTAAGGGTGAAAATGATATTATTCTTACCATAAAAAAGGTCCTAATTATATTGGATAAGTATAATTAGACCATAAAAACCCATAAAAATAAAATATGAACCAATTTGGTCTACTTGGATTAGATTAGCATATTTATTATTATTTAATTCAAAGAATAGTTAAAAGTGTTAAAATCAATGTTTAATAACTAAATCATTTTTAATATATGGTTACACATATGATAAATTCGATTATAAATATTCACTAGAAATAAAAAAATATTTCATACATAATGGTATTTTTTTTAATTTTTAGACATTAAATAAGTTAATTTATTTATGACACAACAGGGATGCAGTAATTAAGTTATTAATGAAATATTAAAATAATTGATATTTCAAATATCCAAATAAAGGTAATTTGATCCTTTTTATGAATTAAACTAACTTTCTAAGTTAATATGACATATTGGAGTTGGTTAAATGAATTTCATTCGAAGTTATAATGCTTTTATGAATTTAACAAAATCAAAATACCATATAGTGTCAAAATTGTCAAAAAACAGTTTTTAAAACAAATATTATATTATTAATTGATATTCAATTCATAAAAATCTAATGTTCAGCCAAGAGACTTATATAATGATAGTTGTATTATTAAATAACCACTATTGGGTTTCTTGGAATTATATACTATGTTTATTGACCATATAATAAAAAAATACAAAGAGACATGGTAAATGTGAAACTATTTAACTAAGAGTTAAAACTAAAAGATAAGGTTAATATAGTGACCCAAACCTGTATAATACATATTGGTTGGGTGGTTTTGGATCCATACCCACCCAATACTCTAAATAAGTCACTTTTGAGCCATTAGATACCGAATATGAATTTATTATAATATAATATTTCTAGAATTTTCTAAGGTGCCCCTCACCCTTCTTATAAAAGGGCACTCCCCCTTCTCTCAATTTCACACCTTCAAAGCCTTTTGGATCAGCCGAACCCTGCCGAAATATCCTCTAAGAATCCATAACTTCAACCTAGAGGCCTTAGTTTGATCATAAATCCATCCTATAGATCCCTTTTGATCAAATCAAAAGGAATAACCTGAATAAGTTGTAAGGATTTCACAACACTCTTTCAAGTTCCTTTATTATCCCACTTCTTCATTATTTGTTATTTCAATTCAAAAATAATAACTCCAATATCTGCTATATACTGTGATGTTATTATAAATATGGTATAACCATATTCAGTTTTCTATCCATCCTTTGAATGACATGTCATTATACATGCGTATGTACGGCCTACTATCTCCACGTCGTGGTGTAATTGCTATTTAATATATTATTATTTCTATGGGTAAAATAATGATGTGTAATTCATTTAAATAATAAATATAACATGATAATTATTATTTATATATGATATACCATACAATTATATATTATTTTAATATCAAAATAATGATATTGTCGCTCGTGTGTATGTACTGATTACCGTCTCCACGAACACGATGAGATACATTCCCCTTTGTATCCATTCAAGACTAATTTTCATTTGATCATTACATAATAATTTATGGACTTGATATCATTCTGAATATTAATAATATACAACCAATGGATAACAAACACGGATTATGTAACAAAACATATAAAAGAAAACGAGTAAGTGAACACCCGAAATGACGGTAATACTAAAATAATATTAACAAAGAAATATTAAAAGATCATATATGATATCATGTTTATGTATATGATTCTTGTATTATTTAATAAAAATGATTTAATCATTATACAAGAATTTGGCCTACCCTCTATCAAGGAAAAATTACAACGTAAGGGGTTTCTTATCTCACTTTTAATTCTGTGAGATTTCCATTGTTCACCACTTAATTATTGAATTTGGTGTGTGTACTTCCCATGATTGTATTCATTTTGTAATATACATTATTTTATGGATATTTATAACATCATTGTATGATCCTTCATTCATGGGTGTATGTTTCATAAGTTACCATATCAATAAGGGAATATGAAATTTCAATTTCCACTAACACGGCTTTACGCATACTTCATTGATTATTTTACTCCAAAATTATGTGTGGAATCACTATTTATTTACTTATGTCATAATTTCTACTCACATTTCTGTGGATATAATTTTGATATACATAATCACTCCATTGAAAAATTCTCAAGTCATCGATATGAACATGATACGAGTAATTTTAACTCAATCTCCATTTATTGAGTTAAACATCAAATACATTGGTGTTGTTTTTTCAAAAATATGGGTGAATGTCCTTTGATTGTTTTACACTGAATATACAATCATCTTGAGTGTATTTATATTTTTCACACATAATTATTTCATTTGTTTATCCTTAACCTAAGTATACGGTCTTTATGATAGATTTTATCTCAATTTACATTCTATTGAGACTCTTTTGTTGTTATACACCAAATCACATTTATTTGGTGTATATAATGTACTTTGACATAGTATATCATGAATCCATTTATTCTCATTATAAAACAATTTTTTGATTACCTCAATTATTTGAATTCAATAGTCTCTATTTTGGTTAGGAACTCTAACTAAAATATCATTTTAAAATGTTTTAATGATTAATTAGTCTAAATATTTCTCATCAATGTCCATGTTTTAAAAATGGTTTTAAGGATTTATTCATATGGAAATTAAAGTTTTCACATTTAAATTCCTTTTAAATTTTTCAAAGTGGTATGAGACACTTTGATTCAAAAATCTATTTTAAAAGGATTCTTGATAAATAGTGTGACTATTAAATGTTTTCAAGATAAAGGGGGATATTTCTTTCAAATATTTTTTATAATTATTTTCATCTATGTCAATATCATTCATTATTATCTATTTAGTTTGATCTATTATAATACAATCTTCTATATTGTATTGAATGAATTATGTTTGACTGTGGATGTGATACTTTTATACCATTCATGGTTTGTGGTTAAAATATTGACATTTCGTATGCTAGTTTTAATAAAAATGATCAGATTATGTTTCAACATTTTCATATGAGGAATTCATTGGACATAATAAGTGACTTGTGGAGCCCTCTATAGCTCCTCGATGCATCGGTATATCTCATGAGAAAAACTAGTGTCTTGGGACAAGGCCTTGACAAAATCTTATTTGTAGTCTTGGGACAAAGACTTTTCTATGTGGTTATGATATTCTGGAATTATGCATTCTATCATTATGAATGTTGTTATTGATATTTAATGTGATTATTCGATGAGTAGAATATCCATGTGAATTAGTAAATATAAGTTTTTCATTTTATTTTTGAAATATTATGCTTAAGTTCAAGTTTAAATGGCTTTTTTAGTTATACATTTCCTTAAATGTTTATGCTTATGTATGAAATTTTCCGCTATATTGTTATACATACTGAGCATCTGAGCTCACCCCTTTCTATGTTTTATTTTTCCCAGGATTTGAAGAAGTATTTTTTTACTTATCTATAGGTATAGTCTTAGGGGATATGATTTTGGTCTATGGAAACAATGTTGTTGTAGTTTTTCATTTTATGATGTCATGCAAACCTTATGAATGAATCTAGTACTTCCAAGGCTACTAAACTAATCGGGTTTTGAGACATGATCTTTTCTAATAATGCTAATGATATGTAATCATGCACCAACTCTAGGCTTCCGGGGTCGGGGCGTTACGTTACACCTTTACATGTTTAAGGCTAATCATATCCTTATTATTCATACACAAAACATAACAAACATCTTAGTATGATAGGCCGGTCAATCAAAGTGAAATATTATTTGTTCATTGAAATACATTACAGTTGTTCTTCACAATTGCAACAACATGAAATTGACAGTTGATGGATCGCCATCTTTATAAAGAATAATCATTTGAGAGAAGTAATTTTGAGTTGATTCGGTTTAATTATTTATTGAAATAAATTTATCAACATCATCAATTGTAGATAAAAAAAGAAATTTGATGTGGAATCTGTGATTCTTCAATAATTTTTCATCTTCTTCAATAAATAGAGATTTTTCACAGCTTGTAACAGCAGATCCGTAAGGCTCAATTGTCTTTGTAAATTGTAGAAGTGAAAAACTAAAGAGCTTGATATATAATAATTTTTTTTCTTCTCATTGATTCACCTCTAAAAATATGTAATACAAAATAATACACGTATATATATAGGATAAAAACGACTGTTCTCCTTTCAAATTTAGATCCACAAAGGTCACATTTAGAATCGCTATTTTTTTAAAACATTTATTAATATTTCATCTATAACTCGCTAACAATTCAGCATAAAAAGCGCCTCTTAAATCTATTATTTAAATCATGAATAAACAGCTTTGAAATCATCAAAGACATGCTATAAATTCCTGCTTTAAATCTATCTTTAAATCATCCTAATAATCTTCTTAAAGAGTGTTTCTCGATAAAAACATTTTAAATTCTCTAACGTCAAATGTAAGGTTGATAATCCCTTGAACACAATCTCTGAATGTATGGTTTACAATTTATGGTTTACAAATGTAAGGTTGATAAACAATGATTTTTTCTTTATCTATCAAACGTATGGTTATTTACAAAAGTAAGGTGGAAGAACCATACATTTAAGAAACAAACATTACATTCAATACTAATGTAACAATCATCTTCTATAATTTGTTGTTTTCTCAAATGTTTTGTTCCATCCCAACCTAGGGTTCTTCATCCAAAAGTAAGGTTCCTTATTTCAATTTGTTTTGATAATTTATGGTTGCATAACTATACTTTTCTGATTATGTATGGTTTCTTTACCAAAATTTTCGGATAAAGTATGATTTCATAACCATACATTTCTAATATGGTACAGTTGGTTAACCATACCTTTCTAATAAAATATAATGTAGACAACAGATTCTATCATTATGGTACGCTCGTCAATGTTGGGTATGAACTGTGTTTCCAAAACATGCTAAAAATGATTTCAGAATAATTTTCCAAATATTTTACGTGAATTAAACACTATAAAATTATTTCAAAATAGAATAATTACCTATATTAATTTCCGGAAATATACTGAATGTAAAACCATTAGAATAACAAATAAGGGTATTTTTGAGCATCCAAATCATTATAAAAATATAGAGTATTGTTCTCAACAATCTCCCCCTTATATAATTATGTATTGTTGAAAACAACAATTAATCTAAAAGGAAATATATCCATATGTTTTTTAGTGTTATAACCAAATAATTGTCAACTTATTAATGAGATTTGGGTTATTTCTGAAAAATCAACTAAATTTGTCATTTTCTTTCTATTTGAGAAACCTTATATATAAATAAAAATTAATGGTTGTATCTTATAGAGATATTCATGTTATATATACTTCACATCTCTATTGTATATGATCGTGATCCCATGTTCAATTAAATATTTTTAAAGGCCCACATAATTCATTGGGTATTGAATTAAATTTTAGTAGATGTTTTCATCCATAATCAGCTGGGAAGACGAAATAAACAATTTAGACCCTGGAGGATATGCTACCTGATTGATTAATATATTACCAGTGAATTTGGGATCAACATCATTCTTTTGATTTGTTTTCTTCTAATATTTTTTTTATTACAGTATAGAAATTGCACTATTTAAGGAATTATATGGAATGTTGTGTCAAACTCTGTACTTTTGGGATGATGTGGGTGAATGGAAGTTGATGGGAAAAAAATTAGTCGAATAAATAGAAGAGAATGTTTGTTCAATTTAGAGACACATGTGGAAATCATATATCATGCCAATAAGTTACACAAATAACCAGAGGAAGGATTGTTTGTTTGAGGTTGGTGATAATATATTTCTCAATGTTTCTCCATGTTAATGTTTTACATGTTTTTCTAAAAAGGGGGAGTTGAGTCTATATTTCTTTGGAACATATAAAATCAAGGAAAAGTTTTATTGATTCCTTATTGTGTGGAATAATCTCTAATTATATCCATGTAACCTAATTTATTTCATGTTTCAATGTAAATAAAATATATGTTGGGTACATCTCATGTTTTGAGTCTATAAGTAGTTCAGTTGGAAGAGAATCTTTCTTGTGAGGAACTGTTTGGATTCTTGGACATAGAGAGAAAGTGTTGCAATGAAAGTTGATTCATCAAGTTATCTTTTTTGTAAAAAACATATGGTTGAAGAGGAAATATGGGAATAGTAAATTTCTATGATGGGGAAATACGATTACTAATTTTATAAATATATAAAATTGCGAGGATGCAGTTTCCAAAAGGGGGAATATTGCAAATTCTCAGATAATTATTGAATAAAAAAAATTTATATTTATTTATATTAATGAATATTATATTAATTTTCCGAGGATTCTGTATCACATAGCATATCTGACATATAATAATGAGTTTCTCCAAAAGCGTATGTTGCACACAAGACTTTGTTATAACGAAGAAATATTTTATTATTATTTTAAATAGTAGTTATTTCCTAGCTATTGTATTTGCGTGAATTAAAATTACTAACTATATTATATTAAAACCATTTTATTAAATTTTTTTAATTTATCCTAAAAAATTTTATGGGCTTAATATAATAATATATCCTATTTTAAGCATTAAATCTCTTATATTTTTAAAAGTTAGTTTTACCGCATTTTGATAGAGAATACTTTTAAATTTTAAATTTAGAGAGTTTTATAAATATTATATGAAAAAATTAAACTAATTAATTGGAATTGGGATTTAGAAATTTATATTGGTTTAATTATTATAATTTTTCTCATATTATTTTTTTTATTAAATAATGACAAATACTACATATTGATTCACAACAGATTTTCATCTAAATTATTTATATAGATAGATTTTCATATTAATTGTTTCTAAAGTATAATTAAATATTTTTTATTTAATTCTATTTAGGTCAATTTAATCAATCTCACATTAAAGATATATTTGAAAAACATTTTAAACTTATGAACATTTTTACTTAAAAACCGAGTTTTATCAATCTGTCAATGGGAATAAACATAAATTAATTTAACCACTTATATGAAGTGAATTTGAAAAAAATGCACACACATAGTTTTACATAGTATAAAAAATGTGGTCCAATATGATCATAATAATTTTTTGTTAATAATAACATTATTATTTTATTTACTACGGTTAAAGTCAAATATGGTAATTAAAGGTAAAATTAATATTATAACATTATAAAATTCCCCTAACATGTGTAATAATAATATTTTATGAGTTATAATAAATAATTACCATCCATGGGTAGACATTGTGACCTTTAGAAGCCACTTGTGTGTGATTATGATGTTTATAACATTTAATTTAAAGTAAAGGCAATGATGTTATAAATATGTGTATTCTTACTAAAATAATTTTAATATGGACTTATGCAACTGATCTCTTTAAATATTATTCTTCCTTATAAATATAAAAATATTAACAACATATTGGTAATTTATTTATAATTTTTACAAATTAAATAATTAAATTAAATTATAGAACAATTAGGATGCGGAAATAGATTTTATAAAGAAAGAATAAAATAAATGATAATACTATGATTAAAATTAATATAATTTCAAATATAAGATGACATAAAATAATTACACGGAATACTATGATATTTTAGGATATATTTAATGTGTTTTTTCCAATGTGATCAACTTGTTATGATTTTCCCAAAAAATCCGGGTAGTGAATATTGTCAAAATTGACATAATTCATAACTTAAAATATAAAATATATAATTAAATGATATAAAATTATTAAAATTAAATTTTCTACCAAAAATCTTATATAAGTTAAAAAAATTAATTATTGACTCATTTTTTGGTCATTTATTATGATTTGGTATTTATTTTAACTCTCAAAGAGTAAATTACTTGATAAAACGATAAGAGTTAAAAAGGTTAAAACAAAAAGACAAGGATTAAAAATTATCCAAACATGTCTAATTATCATTGTATGATTATATTTTGACCCATAATAATCTCATTTTGAAAATATATGATTCTTAACCCATTTTTAATAAAAATTTAATTTATATTATTTTAATACTTTTAATAATTCAAAGGCTGACTCTCCCCTCTCTAATAAAAAGGAAGTCATTCCTCTCTTTTACTCGAACTTTAAAAACCTTTTTATTGGAAAAATATCTTCCAAAAACCCTTAAAATAATCCATATTAGTATTATTTTATAATTTTTATTGTATAAAACCCTTCTTAGGGGTGTTAATGTGTTGAGAAGGGATTTCTTCTAATGTAAAGGTATTATTTTTATTTATGTATTTCCATTTTTTTCCATCCACTTCCATAAAATATTCATCTTCATAAATGAAATAATAACTACAGTATCCTCAATATAGTTAAATTTTATTATGATAATATCATCACCTAAATTTATCTACACTTCCATTAAATGGTTAAGGAATTAATTTTTCGTGTGTGCGTGTGAACTATCACCTCTATGAACCGATCTAATTTTTTCATAACCATCTCTCATGAATTGTTATAATTGTCAGATTAACATTCATATATAGTATTATTGACATATTAATCATTATATGATAATAATATATCAATTATTTTCTTACTTTCTATGCACATAAAAATAATAACGTCAAATGGGCGTACATGTGAACTATCGCATCCACAAAGCGATGTGCATTGTTGTTTTTTCCATTACATCAATTTTATGATATATATAAGTACATTTTCAATATTAATTTGATATTAAATTTTTTATGATAATTATTCAAAGAAAAAATAATACTTACCTCCTTTCCATAAAGACCAATAAAATGTGGAAAACATTATTCATGTGTATGTATAGTTTACTATCTCTATGAATATAATGTGTTTAATTTTTCATAACAACACACAAGAGTTTTATTTAAAAGTATAATTGATGTATAAAAATGATAATAATGAAATTAATATTACTTTTTAAAAAAATTACTTATGACCACATGGACTAGTGGCATCAAACTATGTTCATTTTTAACATAACTATTTAATATGAACAAAACGTAAGACGTGAACTAAAATAATTAATTACTTTTTATAACATTATCACTAATGATATAAAAGGAGTAATAAAAATTAAAAGGTTTTGGTGGAATAATAAATTATCCAAAACTTATTAATTGCTATAAATAAGGAACATACGTGCTGAATCAAAGTCATGTTAAGGGACATTGTCTAAATCTCTTTTTATTAAGGAATCTTATGATGTTATACACTTCCTTAATTTGTACAGTGTATACTTAACCCATTTGATATATAATTTCATTTAAACTATTCTTTTTCTATGAATAATTTTACTAAAAAAGGAATGTTTTTAATGTACGTGGTAACAAGGACTTTTCCACCGCCACGACCATTAGTTATTATTGGGCTTCCTTTATAAGACTCAATGTTTTTATAAGTAAAATAAATACCATATTCACTTTTCATGTATTTTGGTG
This sequence comes from Viscum album, assembly GCA_963277665.1. Classification (NCBI taxonomy): domain Eukaryota; kingdom Viridiplantae; phylum Streptophyta; class Magnoliopsida; order Santalales; family Viscaceae; genus Viscum; species Viscum album. The sequence continues at coordinate 1,369,494,234 of OY728140.1, read as the reverse complement.
TTGTAAATTGTTTTGAGGATGGATTTATTATCACAATATTTTGAAATGATATCTTTTTTTTCAATGTGTAAATAATATTTTTCCTTTATTCTGGTTAATGTGTTATTATTGTGTTTTAGTTCTTTGGGATTACTGGTTTTATATGGGTGGTTCTCTGATAAAATATGGGTGGATGATCCTGTGATTTCTCTTCAATGAATTGGGTAATGAGATAGAGTTAAATGATAAGGTTTCTAAAATAATATATATGAAATTTACTATGATGGGTATTCCAAATGTTACCATGATGGTTGATCCCTATGTAGCTATGAAATATACAATGTAAGTATGATATGTATGCCATAAGTAAATATTAAGCTTTATTATTTCTAATTAGTTTTTAATGATTCTTCTGATTTAATGTGGTATGTTAATGTATTTATGTTTTCTGGTTGTTATGGTTTTTTGAAAATTTCATCATGAGCTTAATGTATTCTTGGACTAACATATTCACTATTTATTTTATATTACTTACTAAGCTTTTTGTGCTCATCCCTAGTTTTTTAAAATGTTTTTCCAGAGGGTATAATGATGGGAAAAATAAAGGAAGATGTCAAGTAGAATTTTATTGATATTTTTATCAAGAAAAATAAATCATGATTTATTTTTAAAAATTTTATATTATGAAAAAATATTTACTGATTAGATTTATCTAGTTTATAATATTTTAGTTGTTATTTAAAAGTTATGACCAAATTATCAGAATCTCTAAAACTAAAAGGATCCAAAATTTCAATTATTTATATAACTCAAGATAATGTTACATTAAAGTATAGTTCCTTATACTCTATCCATACCTAACCACCATCCATAGTGAAATGAATTCGTTGAGCACGTGTACAAACGTCTACCACCTCACATACTGATTTAATTTTTTCCCCATATGCACCTATCACAGATAGATATAAGGATGAAATTAATTTTCCTATATTTTATTCAGTATAATAATTGATAGTATATAATTTAATTTCATATCAATCAATTCATTAAGAAATCATCAAGTTCTTTTTATGCATGTGTTGACAACCCCATCCATGAAGTGATGTGATTCATTTTTAACCACCACATCACATATAGTATATATGTATGTACCTCTAAATGAATAAAATTTTATTTATGAAAATATTATAATTATTTAAATATCAATTAATATTTAAAATTTTCTCAAATGGTCATTAGAATATGGAAAAATTAAACTTACATACGTATGGCCTACCATCTCTAATTTTCCAAAACCATCTCCTGTGGTTGGTTTAAAAATATTAATTGAGGATTAAAAATAAAAATTGTTTTTTGATCTTTTTAAAAAAAAATAGAGATGTTTTTGTGGTATTTGGGTGAATAAATAAATAAAAATACACGTTAAAAAGGAATCATTCATTTAACCCCATACATATGATTAAATTTATTCCCAATGTATGCATTGAATGTGTTAAGTGATTATATTATGTTCATTTTTTAAAATAGAATTGATATGGGGAATGTTGTAGAAGAGGTTTAACAATATAATATAGATAAATGTTTAGTAATTTCTAATACAATAATTTTCTATGTATAAAAAACTGAAATTAACATATAAATGAGGTGGATTATGTCATTTATTTTGTTTTGATATTTTTTATTATTGTGAAATTATTAATATTTTGATATAGGAAATATTAAGGAATATGATAAAAAATCAAGAACAATAATGAACAGTAAATGATTAAGGTTTTTAAATTTTTTGATTTAGTAGTTATATTTTGGTATATTTAATGATGGTCATATGATTAAATCAATTACAACCCCTTTATATGTTTTTTAATGAAAATAATCTCGGAGCCATTTATTGATATTTATTTGATGTTTGTGTTATATTTTACTCTTATGAAGAACCTATGAAAAATTAATTTATATTTGAATAGTCTATTCATTTTTAGGAAATAATTAAATGGTATTGATAATCAATATGTTTAACAAGATCATTATTGTTTAAGGTTATTTTCGATGATGGTCATCATTATTTTGGAAATGTTCGATGAATTTTATCATTGTTGTTTTAGTAAAAAAGACAACTAATATGTCGTGAGACAAAGTTTACCATCTAGTAATGCCATGGTTCTTGAACCCACAACATATGAGATATAAGATTTCAATGCCTAACACTAGCCTATGTGATGTTTTTATTATTATGAAAACCATTACATACATAATTAATTTTATAGAAAATGATGGTCCACATTTTGGGAACATATTTCTTATTATAGAGATAACCATTGTATTTACGACTGATTTGGTAATTAGGTTAGTAATGTTATTTCAAAAGAATAACATTGTAATAATATGCATAATTAGGTCATATGATTTATTTTTAATCAAGAATTCATGATTTTTCTTATTTTGAATGAATACATAACACTAATGATGATTTACAGTAATATTAATTACTTATTTAAATTAATAAAATATGTATATGAGTATTTTATTAAGGAATATACATTTTATGTATGAAATTCTAGAGATATTGATATTATTTTGAGATAAGATTTATATTTTCCTTCGAATAATGTGTGATTAAATAGTTCTGGTGCATGGGTTGGACGAATGGTTAGGAATATTTTATATAATTTTATGGATATTTATTTATGAAATAATTATGCTTTAACTATTGGTATTTATATATAATTTCATGGATTAATATATTCGTTTATTCTATGAAGGTTTATTAATTTTTTGATTTATCTTACATTTTGATAAAAATAACAGTTTCAGTTATTTTTTGAAGATAAGATTAATATTTTTTATCCATATTTTATTATATTATTAGTTAAATGTGGTGTATTGTTATTAAGAAATGGATAGTTCATAAATAATACTCATCGTGTTTCATAAAGGACGTGGGTACACTACATATTTATTAATGTACTATTTACTACTTTTCATGTATGATTAATTTCTTATGATTTTAGTCAAGATGAAAAAGGTATTCCGTAACTCAATTGAGAAGGAACATGAAACAAAAAACATGTCATATTTCAATTATTTCAATTGAAGTAATGGTCTCATAACAAATAATATATTTTTGATTTATTTTCATTCATTGTATATTGACTGATTTCAATATCACTCTTGATCCATATGTGGGAATAGTTTTCTCTTCCATGTTCATATTTTCATGTCTCTTCAATTTTTTTCTCACATGAAAACATATTTTGGTGTTATTTAAGATGAAATTAGTATTTAATTTTACATTTATTTAATTGGTTGTTTTGATAACTATTTTGACAAAATGTGTATCTATAATGAAATTTTCAAATCACAACCATTGATCCCCACGTTCAAGATCAAATTTTAAGGATGTAATTTATTAAAGGGGAGAATGCAATATCATAAGATTTTGGAGGAAGCAAATCATGTTCAACAATATATTTGACACAAAACCCATAGTATAAATGATCATGGAACACTGTTATTTAATTAATTGGTATGAATATGATTACACTAATTATTATATATAGGTATAATGTCGATAAAAAATATAATTTTTTTTAAATATTGGGATGAAAGCCTATTTTTATTTGAAATTAAAATACATATTTATATCATGGTTCAAGGAGAACCATTTTATAACCCATTGAAAAAGGCCTCTGTCTAAATGTGTTGACTAATTCACTATAAATATGAACTCAATTATTGTTAAGGATGTTTTATTCTTGAAAAATAAAATTTATTGAAAGATGGTTTTTATTTATTTTTGTGATTGAAAATATTAATTAATTTATGGAAATTTTATAAATTTAATTATATAAATAAGTTATCCATTTTTGAAATCGAAATATCATATTGAGATTTTGGTAAAATTTTGAAATATTTTCTGAAAACATTGAATATTTAATTTTTGGTGAAAAATAATAATTTTTAATAAAAATTACATTTTAATATCTATTTATATATTATTTGGTATTTGTTTTAAAATTTCATTACTTCATTTTGATTATAAAAAATTCATTTATAGAATTTGAAATGAAATTTATAATTGAATTTTGAATAAAAAACACTAGTGTACTATAAATTTTCATTTTTCCCAAAATCATATTTTTGTCACATTTTTCTTGTATAATTTTAGCATAAATCAAGCCTATTAAATTTTATTAAATAGATTTCATATTTGTAATTAAGAGGGATGAAATTAGAATATAACACAATTTGTTTTATAAATTCTGAATAATATCTATAGTAATTTTACACCATAATAATGGGAAAATGAAATAATTTAGTGTTAATTATAAATTTACCATTACTAGAAAATGACCCATGAACATTAAATAATTTAATAGAATTAATTCATTTTTTCTATAATAATAAAATATTTTTTATATGGAATTTTTCCATTTTGATATGATAATTTTCATTATATGACTTTATATAATGTGTTTTAGGTTTCTTTATTAAGGATGTAAATTCTTGCAACATCTCATGTTTCAGGCCTTAATGTGGTACATTTTCTGGGGAATTACATATATATAAAAAAATTATTTTTTTAATTATCATGGATTAAAAAATAACGTTTTTCACCAAGCATTGTTTTTGTCGATTAATCACATGATTAAGTGAACATCATGGGAATAAAAAAAATGTTTTGATGGAAAATTACCCATAATAGATTGTACAATAAATAAAATTTAAAAGATCCAATTTACTAAGTGGGTAATAACTCAAAAACCATGATAAAATGTAAAAAATATTATCAAATAAAATTGAAAATTATAATGATTTTTATTCTTCATTTTAACATAAAATAGTTATTGAATGTATTTTAGTTGAAAAAGAGAACTAATGTTTTAAAACAATTTCATTTCCATGAATTTCATAGTTTTATATAACATACAATTTTTAGGAATTTAGGAACAAAATTTTATGAAATATATTATTCCCACATTATCTTATGTTTTATTTAATACAAATAATTTTTGGGTTTTTTAAATAATTTATTTTTGTGTTAATAGTGTTTAATTTAAAATTTTTAAACACTAACATTTATTAGAATTAAAATGTGTAAATTGAATGTTAAATTCTAGATTTTATTTTTTAAAATTAACATAATACTTTTATTATTATGAATAATATAAATAATTCAATACTAATCATCATTATTAGATATTTTGTTAGTTATTTATTTTATTCTTAAAAAAGATTAGTAATAGTTTTTTTTCATTTCACTTTGACACGTATGATAAAAGTAATTTAATTAATTTATAAAATTTTGATTACTTGTATTAGTTACAATACATTGAATCACTAGAATCATATTTATTAATTTTCTCATTTCAATATATGGGATATATTAATAAAAACATTATTTAAAATTTCGGACTACAATAAAGACTGAATTTTGTTAATTAATTTAAAAATCAAGATACAAGGCAAGATGTTATTTTCTATCATATTATTGTATTATGTACTTTTAACTCTTATAACATTATATTATAAATTTTATTTGTATAGGGAAACATTCCCCTTCTTATTAAAATGTAATATTTAAATTTTTATAATAATTTAATGTGTCCAGTTTCCCTCACGTATAGAACGATGCCTCCTCCCCACTAATACTTACACATTTTAAGAAATCTACATCATACACAAAGCAAACAATTCCCCCTCCAATATTCATCTCCACATCCTATAGCTCATTCTCTTCTCAAAAATTTAAATCCAATATATCTAATTGTATGGGGAAAATTTAGAAAGACATGAAACTCGTATATATGAAAACCAATATATGTTATGCTTTTTCATTTTATAACCTAATAAAATATACATCACAAATGTTGAAATAATAAAAAGGTAAATAATATATAATTAAATTTTATTATGATTATGGTATAACTATCTTATATCTATTTTAAATTATATCAGAAAAACATATATACCTCTCTCATATGTGTGGACTACCATATCCATGAATTGATGTATTTTTTTTTCAACTCCAGAACATATAGATGGTTTCAATGATTTAAAAAATGAATATATAATGTATTTGTGAAACAATTATTAATTCACAATGAAAATATATTACATATCATCATACTAATTCTATCCATTGTAAATTGATGATATCACTCAGGTATAGGCGTTGAATACCACCGTCATGATGTAATGTGATTCATATCACATTTTATGCTAATAAGGAAGGACTTATGGATTAAAATTATTAATAAATTTTAAATTTCTAACATGCCACAAAATTTCCCAATTAGAACCTGAACTAGTCACCTAGGCCAACCCATAACATGTCCTTAGAGGCAATCATGATCCTCTCGGTTTGGTGAACAACACTGTGGGTATCAATAGAGTGCACAAGGGAACAATTTATCCCAAATATAAACAATCAAAAAAACAACGTCAAGAAATAAACATCAAAAAAATACCTATAAGTAAGAAAAAAGAACTAAACATTCTTTGTACAAGAAATAGAAAGTACAAATATACGAAAAACACAACCGACCAAACCTAATGACAAATAACTCCACATAACCCTGCTGGTCAGTGTCAAAAACAATATTCACATATCGCCCAAGGTGATAAAACTCAATATCAAATCTGTATAAGGCCTAAAAATAGAATAAGTCTATAGGCGTGAGTATTAAAACTCAATTGGTTAGCCAATATTCAATTCCCAATAAAATTCATTTAAAATAAAGAAACATCAATTTGATATTTTTAATACATTATATAATGGTTTTTTTTCAAATTAAGTTTTATACTATAATAATTATCAGACAATAACTTGAATGTTTTATGAACAAGAATACTAGTAATAATTTTTCAAAGAGGTAAAACTTCAAAATTAAAATTGTTTTCAAGCGGGATGCTTTAAAGAAGATAAAATTGTATATAAACACTCATGTTTCTGAATTTACCAATGAAGAACACTATATACCAATGGTGAGTACAAAATATCCAACGAGCACAAGTCTTGGGAACACCCATAGGTACTAGTACATTGTTGATTATAGGAACCTCGTATCTCAGTGTAAAAGTAACCATAATGAAAATACATTCTTAGGAAAAATATCTATTAGTAGGAGAATAATCTATATCATATTTTTCCCCTATATAATAATCATTATATTTTAGTTAGTGTTGTCATAATAAAACTTGTTATGTGAAATATTCAAAAAACCCAACCATATCACTAGCATACTAGAATATGTTCACCCACCTAGATACCCAGGTTCTCCCTTTTGGTGCTCAAATATGTTATACATCTACAAAATACAACTTTTCAAGAGGATTAAATTTAATAATAATAAAAACATCAAACATGTCCCTCACACATCTCACATTTCAATCATATTCAATAAACCACAAAATGTTTCATAAAATAATTTCAAAACGTATGACGAGGCCTTGTACATAAAATACATTCATAAAATTCCCTTTTCTAGAAAAAAACCCATAAATACCATATCAGCCGATATTTTTAATATCCAAAACCAATTAATAAATCAATTTCATGGACTATAAAATTGTCCCAAAGGATAGAACATGAAACACACTTGGAAACCATTTTTAAAAAAAAATGCCAAACGGGCCTTTAAGTCATTCATAAAAATAACATTTTCCAAAGGTATGAATTTCAGATTTATTAAATAGGTTTATAAACACAATTAAAATAATTAAACCACTTTCCTAAATCCATTAAAACACTTAGGTTACATATTAGAAACAGAAGTATTTCCCTAAGTATGTGAAACATTCCATTTGTTGGAAACTCGGGCCAAAACATGTTTTAAACCAAAAACCATTTGTTTTTAAAACCAAATATTCATTGAAAATACATATAAGGGCCAAAAATAACATTTTTTATTTCTTAAAATGCATTTAATAATCCAAAAAAATAATTTTTATAACACATTTAACCAATAAAAGCCAACCGGGCAATTTACAGAACACATGACATACACATTTAAACAGAATAATTGATTCTATACACTTGAAAAGGAATAAAGAAACCATTTCATGTCATATTTTACTAAAGATACTAAAACATCATCAAAATACAAATAACCAGGTTTTATACCTCAAAAATTAAGTGCGATAGATAATAGAATAGTTAAAAAAACACCTGGTGTTCACTCTTATGACCAAACAACACTACCTTTCACAAAACAAGGCTTAAACAACTTTTTTTCACCCTAATAGAATTATCTAAAGGATGAAAAACAATAAAAACCTTATATATCTGTAGATAAGAATAATAAAATTATGAAACTTAAATCATAATGGCATGTGAAAATGATATCCTACCTCAAATCCTTAGGGCAATGGAAACGCACTCCTGATATCACCATCTAAGGGCTTATAAACAATAAACCCACGACTACTAGACCCAAAAAACCCCATTATGTATCATTGTATAATATAAACCTAGGTCATTTATTACTAGAGGTGAATAGGAAACCACGAAATACTGAAATGAAGTGGATGATGGAGGATAAATGAGAAAGAATCTTACCTTCGAAATCTGAAAACTCTTCGCCTTCCATTAGATCTGCACACTAAGACGAAATGAAATGCCTTGAAACTCTTTTGAGAAGATCCTAAGGTCACTAAAAACCATGGAAATTTGTTTTTTCACAAAAATGGTACTAATTGAATGATTTATGAATGTGAAAAATTACCCTTGTCAAATCTGGATGAGTTGAGACAATTTAGATATTTTTCTCTAATACGAGACGAAGATGAACTCAAAAATGGTAAAATTCAACATGGGAGTGATCCTAGAGATCTTGGCCTCAATTTGGTGGAAAATAACTCATATTTCTAACAAAAATAATGATATATAATAGAAAAAAAATTTAAAATTTTAAATCGACCCAAGGGATGGCCCAATACTTGAATAAATAACACAAATTAACCAGTATTATGAATTTATAAGTGGTTAAAAAGAATATGGGGGTTTTAATATGCCAGTGTTTGACATTAGTGATGTTTACTGGTTAATAAATGTTTAAAAATAATGAATATATAAACAAACAAATTTTGTTTTTGAATCTGGTAAAGGGCTCACAATTGGCCCAAATCAAGAAGTAACCACCCTTTTCTCCAAAAAACCCAAACAAGCTATGGGGGACCCAAGGTATGATGATTAGACATATATGGAAGTTCAAAACAAAAATTTAATCTCACCCAAAACCCAAGAAAAGGATCAGGATTTTCAATCAAACGGATCCAAACCAATACATGAAAAGAAACTAGGTGTGACAATTCTCACCACTATTAAATCTTCCCACCCCCGGAATGAAATAACATTTTACTACAGATAAAAAATTTATTAAGTATTATTTATCAACATGATACAATCACTCCTTCCATGAAAATAGGATTTACTATCAATAGAACTAATTCCACTTCCCCAAACAAAACATTAACTCACAACCACTTCCTGAGAGTCAATAGAAAGATCAAGCCACTAGCTCTACAACCAAGACAAGAACCAGATTGTTTTTTCTTCTCCGAATGAATCCAATGATCACCCAAACCAAATTTCTATGAAAATATAAAATGACTATGGGGGAGTATGTAATAGTATCCCCACTATTAAATCACCATAATCATCATACAAATCCATAACAGATATATTTTTGAGACCCACAGTGGGTCTCCCTGGCATTAAAGACCAACTATAAATGAAAAAAAAATAAAAATGAACTTGAATTGGGGATCACCCACACATTCTCACCCAATAAATTCCTCAACAACCTAAAAACCATTTAAATATGGTTACAAAATTAACTTTTAAACAACCCACACATGAATAGAGGGGACAAGAACTGGGATGACACATTCTTCATGGATCCAGACCTACACAAATTGAGGAGGGGAGGGATGGGGACCCAATCAGTAGGCCACTAAAACCAAAACATAAAAAAAGTAACTACACAACACTCTCCACTTAATAAAAAGAAAAACCAAGTAAGAATCTAATTTACACAGGCAGTTTACATGCTAACATTGATTATAAACCCACATCCATGAAGACATAACCATGAACACTTTGTGAAGGGTTTTTCCACCATACACATTGAAAAAACATAAAATTCTCATTGAGGAGCAACCAAAATAGAGTAGAAACAACCTTGCCACAATTGTGGAGGTAGGATGCTAGTCGAGCAATAAAGACCTCTAGAGATTTCTTAACTGTGTGAAAAGTTTCACTTTGATGCCTATGGCTGGAGCCCTTATTCATAAAGCATCTGAAACATGACAATCATGTGATAAGGATCACACCACTAAAAAAACTCACTTTCTCAACAGGAAATCTTCATCTAAATAGAAACTCATAAATATGAAACACATTTCTCTCTCACTCTGAATGAGGAGAAAAATGGACAATGAATATGAGGAAATAACTTAACATCACCGAACACAACAACTATGTCCAAAATAATTTCACGGCCTAAAATTATATTAAATCAATCCCAAACAGATCTTTATTCCAAAAAACGAGTAGAAGAATCAACCCAAGAGGTGGATTTATCATTTTAAATGAATCGGTAGGTTGATCAATAGGATCGTGGTCCAACGGAGAATAATCCATGCCCACATCACAACATCCAATATATCTTGAGAAACCCACTAGACATTACTCCAATTCTGAGACACTAATAGGATCTGAACTCATAAAACAAATAGAGTATGACTTCTAGATCACAAGAAAGCATACTAAATAAACAACACATAAAATATATAGAAAAAAACTGTCCACATAAACATAGGATTATAAAAAAATTCCACTATTATTTAGTTCAAAACACATTTGAAAAAAAACAATCTAACTTGGTGTATTTTCATATTCACCAATGGTGTTTCATCTAGTCTCACTCACATGTACATTTCCATGCCATCCCAGGCTCTCAACCACTATTAAATATAGTCCAACCTTCCTGAAATCAATAAATCCATGAATGTGTGCACCCATGATATCACTGAATGATAAAAATAATAATATCATTCCAAAAAGCATGAACCTTCCAAAGGAACACTAACCACCACGTCAAAATACTTTTAAATTTCAAAAAACAAACCACACTTCATAAAAAATCATTTTGGTAAAAAAACTATCCCATTTCATTTTTACAACTTTGAAAACAACCATGAAACTTCAAGAAACCCCATCCCATTTTCTAAAATTTACAAAAGTATATTTTCATAATCCTATGGTCGTTGAGACCAATCCATATCTAGGAAAAAACAAAATGATCAAAACAAATTTCCAAACCAATTCACCAGATTCAAACACATTTAATCATTCCAAAAACACACCATTCAAAAAAAATATTTACAATCACCAAAAATGATTCAAACATTCATAAATTTTTTTTCCAACAAACCACAAGTTTATATTAGGTATAATACATTCCTGTTAAATCATTTCCATTTCCTCCTAAAATTGTTTTTTACAAAATCCAAACATCTAAAAACATTATTATATTTAATTTTTTAAAGCCCATTTGTCCACTTTTCAAAATCCAATCTTTCCTTTAAACCCAATTTCCATAGTTCTCACACAAGGATATTCAAAATAAAAATTCTTAATTTAAGAAATTTTCAAGAGACCCAAAAATGGGAACTAGTGTCAGTGGGTGACTTGACCGTATGGTTATTGGCCATATGTCAAACAGAACACCAACATAGAGGGACTTATTAGGACTATTCCCCTTATCTACATGACTTTCCAGGCCCTGAGAGCTCATGGAGGTCATTATTCATGCTTCCCTTGTCGTATCCCAACACCAAACAATCAATAATAACCAAGGACACTAATAAAACCAGACATCTCATGGAAACTAAAGGATCAGAACGAGAAAGAGTTTGTGATGATCGTACCTCACATACCACTCAAGTGCCAACAGTACAACTCCATATACCTTTACATCCCCCCAAACAAAAAGGGATATCTAAAAAGAATGGTATGCTAAGAGCTGTCCACATTTGATACCATTTTGACATTAACCAGCCTGAGTCGACCCAGAACTGGTAACCTAGGCCAGCTCGCGGCAAGTCTCAAGAGGCATTCAAGATCCTCCTGGGATGGAGACATGAACCATGGGAATCAATATAGTGCACAAGGGAAATATCTCTCACAAATATAAACAATCAAAAAAACATCCAAATAAAAAATACTGCCCAAAATACATTTATATAAAAAATTGAGCTAAATATTATTTGTACAAGAAAGAAAATGTACATCTAAACCAACAACTAAACCTAAAAAACATCGCAATAAACAAACTCCTTATGACCCTAATGGTCACTCTCTAACACAATGATCACATAATGCCCAGGTGATCAAACTCAAGATGAAACCTATACATGGGATAAAAATAGATGATGATTATATACAAGAGTATTAAAACTCAGCAGGCAATCTTGATATTATATTCTCAATGAAATTATTTTAAAATAAAATAAAAAATAAATTTTATGTTTTAAATACAAGATATAAATGTATGTATTTCAAATGAGGTTCTATTCTATAAAAATGATTATATAAATACATGATTGTTTTATATACAAGAATACTAGTAACAATTTTTCAAAAAGGTGCAACATCAAAATAAAAATAGTTTTCAAGAGTACTGATTTAAAGAAGGTAAAAATTTAAATAAAACACACACAGTGCTGAATTTACCAAATAAGAACACTATATGCCAATGGATTGTACAATATAGTAAATAAGTACAAGTCTTAGGATCACCCAGAGGCACCAGTTTGTTGTGGGCACCAGGTAACATGTATCTCAATGTAAAAGTAACCATAACAAATATCCATTCTAATTAAAATGATCCACTAATTGGAGAATAATAAATTATATAGTGGTACACAATATAATAATCATTATATTTTTTTAGTGTTCTCATCGTCAAACTTGCTACGTGAAACAGGGAAAAACCTCTATAAATCAATAGCATACTAGTAGATGTGTGCCCAGCAAGATACTCGGGTTTTCTCTTTTTGTGATAAATTTTTTTCGCATATATTAAATTAAATTACCATTTAGACTCCATTTCAAAATAATACACACATCAAACATGTCACACACATGTGTCACATTTCTTTTGTAGATCATTAAACCACATAATTTTTCATAATTTTTTTAAGAAGTATAATGAGGCCTTGCACATAATATCCATTAAAAAATTTATATTTTAAGGCCAAAAAACAATAAATACACCATGAAAACATATTTTGATTCCCCAAAAAGAATTAACAAATTAATTTCAGCGACCATAAAAAGAACACAAAAAATAATATTAAATGCACTTAAATACCATTTTAACAAAAAAATGCCTAACATTCTTTTATGAATTTATCAAAACAAACATTTTCCAAAGGTATGAATTTCAATTTTATTAAATAGTTGTTTATAAAAAATTTATATAAGAAAACCACTTTCAAAAATCCCTAAAAAACTTAGGGTACATATTCAAAACACAATGATTTTCATAATGATATGAAACGAGCTATTTTCCGACAACTCAGGGTACAAAATTTTGTAAAACAAAACAAATTTGTTTGAAAAACCAAAAACCCATTGGAAATCCTTATAAATAAAAAAATTACTATTTTAAATTCTGAAAAAGAATTTATAAATCCAAAATAATAAATTTTAAATCACACATAACACCTAAAATCCAATCGGGCAATTTACCAAACACGTGACATTATTTTCTAACAAAAACAATTATTTTAACCACATGAAATGAAATAAATAAAAAATTTCCAGCCATATTTTATTCAAGACACAAAAGAATAATAAAAATACCAAAAACCAGCGGTGAAATATAATAGATCATTTAAACACACACTTGGTGTACACTTTTATGACAAAACAACGCTACCTATCACAAAACAAGGCTTAAACACCCATTTTTTACAACATAAAATTAATAAAAATTCATAACAAATATAATAAAAATATATATATCAGATGATAAAATTATGAAAATTTTGAAACTTCAATGATAATGTAATGTTCAATGGATATCCTACATCAAATCCTTGGTATAATGGAAATGAAAACCTGATATCACCATCAGATGGTTTATAAACCCTAAAACCTTAATGACCTTCCCCAAATACAAATACCCACATAAAGATTCAAGGTATAACAAAAACCTAGGTATATCAACACTATTGGATAATAGAAAACCAATAAATATTGAATGGGGGGAAGACGTAAGAGAAATGAGAAGGAATTTCACCTTAGAAACTAAAAAACACATCATCTTCCCTTAGATGTGCACCCTTATATGACAGAAAATGGCTTGAAACACTTTGGATAGGCTCCGATGGCCTGGATGAATCATGGGATGAATATTTGTGGAAAAATGGGTAAGAATTTAATGATTTATAAATGACATATATTACCTTTGGAAAATCATGACGATTTGGGAAAATCGGGATGTTTTTCTTTAATCAGCAACTATGATGAGCTCTAAATAGGTAAAATCCAACTTGCGGGAGAACCTAGGGTTCTTTTCCTCAAGTTGGAGGTGTAATAACTGGAAATTATAAAACAATGTATATTATATAAAAGAGAAAATATAATTCATTTAAACATGAAATGGTCCCACAGACTTGCCCAATACCTGAATAAATAACCCAAATTAACCATGCTTGTTAATTTATAAGGGGTCCAAAAGGATATTGTGGTTTGAATAAGTCAGTGGAGGCCAAGTGGGTAGTGGAATGAATGAAAAATGATGAAAAATTAAGGAAATATAAAATAAAAAAATTAGTTTTTAAATATATAAATATGCTCAAAGTTGCCAACTCATAAAGTAACAACCCTTTTCTAAAAAACAACCCAACAAGATTTGGGGAACCCATGGTAGAAATATTATTTATATATGGAAGTTCAAAACTAAAAATTAAACTCACCCAAAACCCATGAAAAGGATCTGGATTCCTAATGAACTAGATCAAAAACAAGACATGAAAAAACAGGCATGACATAACATATATATTAATATTGAAAACAAACTAAATTATACTTTATTTATTTTACATCTATTAAGATCAATTAATAAGTCAATAAATCATACATACATACTAAATTCTCTATTAAATTATGTGATTAATTTTTCATTTATTCCATATATGTTTGGTTTTAAATTGTATATAAATTATATAAATGAAAATTATAAAATATATATGTTTAATTTTTTAATTGAATAATATTACCTTTTACCATAGTCAATGCAGTAATGCAGGTTTGAGGTTATAAACTGAACTACCCCAAAACTACCAATGTGAACCTAACCATTTTTTAACTTAAAAATATTAGAATAAATTAAATAAAATGAACCATAATAATAAAATAAACTATAAAAAATATTCCAATAATGTATAAATATAATTAATGAAAATATTATGTAGGTAGACAATGTATAAATAAAGAAGAAATGTAAGTTAAGAAATTTTTATCTTTATCATTGTTGTGTATAGTCCTTTAGAAAATTTATTCTTTATATATATGTGACTCAAAATTTTCCAAGGATATTATCATATATATTAAAAATAATGATAATTTTTACTTTCACCTATTTTTTTCTGTTTTATACTTTAAAAATGAATAATTTAAAAATTTTCCATATAAGTTATTAAGGTGTGTTTTTAGAAAATAGGGGAAAAGGTTTCTATAATGTAAATGACACGAGAAAATTCAACCACTATCACAGAAATTATTAATTAAATAAATTACTTTAAATTTTTTAATTTAGTTTTCAATGAAATTATTTCATTAATTATTTTGGAAATTTTTTGTTTTGAAAAGTGTTTCTATGGAAAGATTAACATTTTATCATCACTATCTATTTATTGAAATTCTTATTTCTATTTAAATTGAATACCAAACCAATTGGGTTTTAAGTTTGAATCATAACATATTTTTTTTAAACTCATTATATAGTTCTTTTAAATTTTATATGGTTAATGGGTGATCCCAATATATATCTCTAAATCATCTGTTAAAGTGATGATTTTTCCTAGTGACAAGTCACTCATAAGAGATATGGGAATAATCTAGATTGGTAATTCCATTATAATCTTTATGTATGTGTGATTGTTAGAATATATTCCCAATGTATCATAATTATATACATTCAATGGTTTATAATGTAAATACTTTTATTTCAAATGTTATGCAAATTTTCTTCTATTTTTTATGAATTTTTAAAGCATATTTTTTAAAAAATTGATTGGATTGTGTTTCATGGAATGGTATTAAGGATTTTTCTACGTTTACAAGGATTTTTTAGGATTTTGATTTAGCTATTATGGTTTAATATGAATTATCTTCTTATAGATATCAATCGATTATTTTATTTTATTGTAAAATTATAAAAATTGAGATTAAATGTTTACAGTGGAAAGGGGAAAATTATCATGGTTTTTTCAATTTTACAAATGGACTATAGTTTTTATTCTCATTTATTCCTCTTATTGATATTTTTATGTCATCCCATGTTTTCAAATGATTTTCCACGGGATTTAATCATGATTAAAAAATTTTACAATGTTAAGGTTTAGGTAACTGAGTTACCATGGATGAAGAAATTATATCATTTAAATGAATAAGTTATATAGAAAAAATGGATATCGTATGGAAGTATCCACATAGATATATAGTTTTTTTACATAATTCCATAAAATGGTAAACTAAATGATACTTGAAATTTAATAATGTGAAACTATTTTTAAAAATCATAAAATAATTAGTTTTGTAAGGAATGAGTTTTTCATAAAAATTGGGATTCATTTGGATTATGGGATGTAAAGGTTTTTAAATAAATTTTACCAATAAGATAAGGAAATTTTTATATATTATTTTACCACTTATCTTTTTAATTTCACCACCCATAAATTCTTTTTAACATTTACTACAGTGATACATTTTATCATGGATAGTATTTATTATTAAAAAATATTATGATAAACTATTTACCTAATAATAATTTTTAAGATTACAAATCTTGAATCTGTTTTAAAATATTTCATTACAATAAGCGGTATAAATTTATATTCAATATAATTTCAAAAAACACAATGAATTTCATTTTTAGATTAATGCCCATTTGATGAATACATAATAATTTTTCAACAGAATCAATTATTATGTTTAATCCCATGATAATATATATATAATGTTAAATAAATAGAATAATATTTATCTTTACAATATAAGAAGCACTGATTGGAAACATGGGAGTAAGAGGAATTAAAATAGTGTTTATTTGAATAACAATATTACATATATTTCACATATGTTAAAAATTTACTTATATGTTAAAAATAATATTTTAAAATTAAAATATAAAATCATAATCATTAATTTATTATATTAAAAAGGTGAAAAATAAATTTTATAAATATATCATATAAATTTATAAAATTTTATTGTTTTTTTAATCTATATTTTCACAATATTCATTAAATAAATACATTTTCATGAAAAATTACAAAAAATAACCCTACTATAATGTTGAAATTAAGAAATAAATTATGAATTAAATAATATAAAAATAAATCTTGAAATATTTTATAATATAATTCTAAAATCCTTCAATGAAATGGTGAATTTTTTATAAATTTGTTTTAAAAACATAAAAATAATTATTTATCACTCGAATAAAAGTAGTAATAAAATGAAGATAGATATTTTCAAAGACAAAACATTTTTGAAATAAGATTCAAAAAATATATTTATTCAATAGTTATTATATTATTTTATTAGCTAAAACTTTATGACAAACTTAAACGAATTATGGCAGACATCACTATTATCCATCAAATGATATTATCTTCATTTAAACAATATTTAAAAGGAATGTTAGAATTATTATTCACTAGTAAAATTTTTAGAAATATACATTTCAAATAAATTTAATACTCTAGAAAAGTGATATTTTTCTTTGAAATTATTCACATAAAATCTAAACTAAAAAACCATTAAGAAAAATTAACAATTTAAAATTTTAATATTCTTAATCTTTTACGATTTAATAATTTTTACATTAAATTTAATACATAAGTAAATAAAATTTATTAGTAATTTTTTTGATAAAATATTCTATATTTATTTCAAAAACATATTAGTCATATTCATAATTTCTAATCCATTGTCTAGTTTGTAATCATCATTTTTAATTAAAAAAATGTCAACAGTATATCATTGTTCGTCTACACACAGTTTTTTATGTATCAAAATATGTAATATATAGTAATAAAAAACTAAATTAAGACGCTGTTAAAAACATATAATGATAAATTTTATGGAATGAGAAAGTATATTTGAACAAATGAAAGTGGAATATATTTAGATGAAGATGCATAAAATTAGGATGTTTAAATAAGTTCATTGAATACAATATAATTGAAAATATCGGTATAATTTATTAACAAAATATTATAGTTGAAGATGAATATTCAATGAATGTTTTGTAGTGAAATATCATTATTAAGTATAACTCAATTAATATAAAAACAAAATATATATTTATTTTTGATATAAAGAAGACTATTTCTTCTGTTTAAGAATAAAAATCATAACCAAATATTGAGACAAAATATTTGGGATGTTTTTTAAGAAGTAAATGGATGTTATCATAACCAAACGGGGATAACATATAGAATTTAATGCATAAGACAATGTGAATCCAAATATGTATCTCTTATATTCAAAGGATTATCCAAAATTTATTAGATTTAGATGGATGCAATGACATTACTTTTTAGTATATTATAAATGTTATATTTAAATTATAACATGGTAGTGAAAATGAAATTTTATGTTTTTCAAATGCATGTTAAATATGTGTTACATAATCTTTTCATAGAATAATTTTTATTCTTTAAAATTAAATTTGATATTTTAGTTCTTTAAAATGAGAACTATGACTGTCACTTATAGAAGGTGTTTTATAGGATAAAGAAATAAATATTTATATTGGAATTTTATGCTTCATTAGTTCTTATATAAACATGTATTCTCATATATTTGATTTAATTATAATCTATATTTCAATAATTTTTATGGTTAAATCATTATCATGATAAAATATATTAATGAAATAATCATTGGAGGGATTAATGAGGTTTAAATTAATACATTTTATGAAGTCACAATATTTTAGTTTCAAATTAAAATGATTATAGTTTTGAAATTTATATATATATTGTAGATCATTTATAGAAAGGATAATAATTTTATTTTATAGTGAATATATTCTTGTGATGAGTTAAAATTTATTTTAATAAGGAATAAAATTCTCTGACAAAATTTCATCCATTATGATTATGTTTTCAAGATATAATAGTGAAAAATATTCTTATATGATTAAGTATAGAAAACTCATAATAATATTGTTTTTCATAAAAAATTTAATACCAAATATTTTATTTTCAATTTTACAAGATAAATGATGTAAATTATTTTCCATCCAAAAAATAAGGTAACATTGGAAATAATAAACTTATATATCAATGTAGATGTGGATTCCAAGATCTTTAATAGTACAAAATCACATAAATTTTAATTGAGATATATTTATATAAATATAAACCAAGATGGTTTAGAAAAAATTATGATTTCTATATATGGTACTGAATTTTATCATGGATTTTTTTGTATTTAGTTTCTTGTAAAAATGAAATATTATATATCATTGTGTACTATGGAATTTAAATAAAAAAAATTATTTAATATTTCACAATAATTATATAGATAATGGAGCATATTTATCATATTTGTGTTGATATGAGTTAAACTACTTCAATTGACTCAAATATCTAGAAAATATTAATCACAACGATATTATTTTTCTTCATTAAAGGACAATTCATAATGATATCAAATATAACATTATCACTGTTAATGTTGAGAAAGATTCATAAAATTTTTCATTACATCCACTTAACGTGAAATTGTTTATATAATTATTAGGTGACATTGAAATGTTATTTTAGGAAGAAAAAACTATTTCTTATTTTTTAACAATCATTTTCTTTAAATGGTTTGGGTCAAAGCCTCATTTATTATTAAATAAATGAAAAAAACTCTTTTAACTTGGTGGAGGGAGACCCATTATATTTCCAGAAGGCCTAGGGGGAATTTGGCCAATTACATGGCATGTATGCCCAAATTATTGGCCCAATGCACATTCTTTGAATACTACTTCTACATTACCTGCCTACTGTAGTACCACACAGTACCGGCCGCTGTTATAGTTCCCTACCACTACTCCAGCGACCTACCACCGCTACAGTTCCCGCCATTTCTACAGTTCCGCCACTACAACATTCGCTACAATAATGATATAGTACCTTTGCCCCAATTGTATTTGTACCCCCATTATTCATCTAAAATTAAGGGGTGTTTACAACTAATCCAAACCCCAATTTTAGCAATCATAATTCACATGAAAATTGTACAAAACTGAACCCACTCTCTTAAAATAATTATATTTTAATATTTGGTATTAGACTTCTGTTAATAATTTAGTGGATTATAGGAATGAATGTTTTTGAAAATATTTTATATAAATTTTTAATTATTATTACATATTAATATTAAAATAACATTTTTCATTCATTTAAAAATAAAATGAAATATATATTCCCATGTTCATTTTGTGTTTTTAGTATTTTTTACTATACATAAAGAAAAAAATGTTATTATATGGCCTCTAAACTGAGGCATCATCACTAATAATGTATCCATAATTATATAATCACAAAATCCTAACATGCTATCTACATAGATAAATCATCTTCTAGTCATGAAGTACCGAATTTTATAGATAAAAATATATAGATACTAACCAAAAATTGGCATTTAAATCATAACTCATTCATATATGATGCATGTTCAATTTTCCAAAAAAAATCATTGTATTTATTTACCTAGTCTGCAAGAAGGTCAATAATTTTTTTTGTTAATTGTTATATCATCCACCATGCTAACAATAGTGTCCTTGTAAAAAGAGGTTACCATTAGAATCCTTTACACTATTTTACTAAATATAAAACCAATCCTTTCAAAAATTACATATCCCAAGTAAATCATACAATATCCTTTTATATAATACAACATTAACATATATTGAACACCTAATGGCCTATCTCAGATGGACTCAATCCAAAAGTTCCACCTTAATTGATCCTCGAATTGCCTATGGGATGGCGATTATCTCGAAGTTGACATATCATACATATAAGAGGTATTTTAAAAAATTACACGTACAATCACTCAAATCACCCCATATACTAGAGTAACATAAAATTATGAACAGTAGACCATAAATTTATTCACAAACTCTAGAACCCTACAATAGTGTGAATAATTAAATAAAAAATTGGAAAAAAATACAAGCTCAACTAGAAGGTCTCTTTAGGTTGTCAACCAACGTTAATATCTTCCCATCAAACACCCCCTAACTTCTAACTATAAACCAAATAACACTTCTAACAAAACAACTATGTGATGGAAATTATAATTTTGTTAAAATATATCACAATATATCATATAATATTTTTCTAAAAAATACCCCATTCATTTTACTAGTAATCCAATCTTAGGTTTTGATAGTAAATTTGTTTCTAATGTATTAATTCATTTTATAGTGTTTTTGTTTAATAATTTTTATGTTCAAATAATATTTATTTTGAAAAGTTCATACAAGCTAGTAAATTTTCCAATTCGATTATTATCATTCAAATAAGAAATTATGTGTCACTTACTAAAATGAAGTGTATTTTATATCAAATGAAATCATCTTTCAAATGAACTGATATATTCATAATATTTTTCAGAATCCATAAAATTTGAATTATCTTTTAAAATTATTTTATTTTAATTTTTTCTGAAGAGGTGGAATAATTTATATGAATAATGAGTTCTTTATTTATAAATTATTCTATGAAGTGAAAATTATAATAAAATTCTCTATATATCCTACAAGATATGAATGTAATATAACTAACATCTTATAATGGAAAATATCATATAATGTTATATATTATAATATGAGGATAAGAAATATCTTATGAGGAAATTAATTAGGTTCCAAAAATTGTTGTTATTTCATTTATTCTAAAAATTATGGTTACCTACTTATAGTATAAAATATCATATGAAGAATAATTTCTTATGATGTCGAATATTTCATTCAATATTAAAATTCTGAAGAGTGATAAAACACCATTATTACATTAATTCTTATCATACTTTTATTTCATAAAATGACTATTAGTCTAATAATTCCCTTTGATGTAGTATACATTATAATTATGAATATTCTATAGTATTTATTCATTATTTCAAGGAATTTATTAACCTTCCAAGAACAATAGTTACTTCCATTCATACTATCATTTATTTAATGTATGGTGTGGTTAAAGTAGGATGAATATTGTGATAAAAATATATTGAATAATTATTGTTTTTTCAATGAAGATGTGGGTACTATCAAAATAATTATCTATGTGTGCACGTTTTGAAAAAGAATGTAATGTCTGAGACTAGATCAAATATTTGTGGATTATTTTATTAACTCCTTACCATTAGAGTTTATATGGATAGTTTAATTGAAAATAAATGATAGAGAAATATCGATCAAACAAGATATATATTATTTTCTAATGAATGTAAATGATATTATGATTTTATATATAAGTTATTTTAATTGGTTTTTATGAATAAATATACTTGTTTCATGTATTCATTGAAGAAGTTATCAATTATAGTAAATAGATCTTCTAAAATTATTCATTTGCGCATTATTTTTTTAATGGAACCCCCAATTATTTTCAAGTTACATATTAAAATTATGAGATAAATCCATATATTTAATCAACATGGTTATTTTATTTAATGTGAACACATTTTTTTCATATTGCGCAAAATCCATGGATAATTTGTATAAATAAAATTTTTTCAATAAAGGATCACTGAACAATTTTATAATAAGTTCATTTTTCTATTCCCAACTATCATGTTCCCTATAAAAGGGATTGGTTTAGATAATTTTACCAATAATGGTTAAATATATTTGGTAGAGGGGAAAGGGGACTGTTGTTCCCTAAACCAACACAACTAATCTATTATCTTAATTTTTTATACTATTTGTTTCTTTATATATTATAAACAATTAATGAACAGTGTGAATTATTTTAATTATGTTTAAAATTTTAGTAACTCAATTAACCTCTCCAACTCATGATTAATTTTGTAACATCATACTTATAAACAATTAGCGACAGAGGATGATACACATTGGTTCTCAATTATAGAATCATGAATTTTTAATGATCATTTTTTATTGTTATAAATACTCACATTACATAATGAATTTCTATGGTTAGGGATCCCTATTTTAAAATAGAATAAATATTTATTTTTGAAGCCATATATGATTATGTATATGAATCATCAAAGTATAATTATTTATTTGAATGTTTTCAAGCCATATTAAGTTCTTGATATGGAACCATGGACATGGAATTATACTACATAAGAAGAATAAATAATTAACTCCATGTATATGAAAACTGTTAAATGTGGATTATGTCATGATGAATTCAAACGAGTTACCCAACATAATATGACACATGAAATGTGAAAAACACTATACTTTTCTTGTGAATGTACTGATAATTTAAGGAAACTAAAACAAATTACTTTTAAATTAATGTTATACACATTTGAAATGATAAATGGGTTAACAATAACCTAGGTGAATGGATAATTTCCTTAAATTATCAATAATTCTTGCATATTAGGATATCTTATTTCAAAACCTAAACAATCTCTCACTGATATTTAATTATATGTGACCAAAATGGAATGAAATTTTAGAAGTAATTATATTATCTACGAAAGTGAAAAATTATAATCTAATATTTTCTATAGGAATACTTATGATGTGTGAGAATAATATGAAATTTTAAGAAAGATAATATAATAAAATAAAAAAAAACCCAATTTATTTTAATGTATGTCTCTTTTTAAATTTAAATTTATCAATATCTTATTGTACATAGAACATCGTTCATTAAAAAATTATAAAATATTCTTATTTAATTGTGGTTGTAACGCCCTGACCCCAGTTACTCAAAGATGGTGCATTATTTTAATGCATTTTCATGATAACAAGGTTACAATTCCGGAAGGACTGATCAATTTAGCATTCATGGAACATAGAATACATACATGAACGTTACATTACACATTATACCATTAAACATAGTATAAATTTTCCACTAAAAATGCCAAAATTCCTCATGTTGTACCCTGTATATCAATAATAATACACTTCATGGAATCCGAGTAACTTGAAACGTAAGAAAAGGGTGATCTCAGATGCTCAGTAAAGGTAAATAATTCAGAAAAACCTACAAACAATTATGTCATGATATATAATAAAAAAACAACCTTTTTAGCATAAATCTTGAAAATAATATGGTAAAAATATGTCAAACGTTACTATATAAACATGCACATGAATATTCTACATGTTTAATAATCCTAGCTAGTAACTAATTTCATAATGTGGGAATGCACACTGCCGGACATTATAATTACAATGTCAAGGCCTTGTTCCAAGACCATTCACAAATATGCTATCAAGAACATGTGCCAAGACACTAGTTGGTATCAAGGTAACTTCTAAAGTATCGAGGGGCTATAGTGAGACCCACACATTACATACTAATTCCAATATATTCCTCTTTTGAAAAGGGTAAAACATTACATAAACAATGGTATTGAAACTAGCGTACAAAAATTCAATACTTTAACCATTAACCATGAATGGTATAAAAATTGCATATTCACAGTCAATCATATCATAAATAATTAAATACAATATATAATATTTAATTATAAAAAATAATCCTCAATCAAGAATAATATCTAGAAATCGATGTTGACATAGTTTAAAATTATCAGTAAAACTATTTGAGAGAAATATCATTTTTCATGAAATTGTTAAAAATTCACATAATTTATAAAGGAATTCATTTTAAAGTGATTTTTGAATCAAATTTTCCCATACCACATTGAATATTTTTAATGGAATTAACATTTTAAAACAATCATGCCCATATAAATAAATCCTTGAAATCATTTTGTAAAATATGGACATTAATTAAGAAGATTTTGAAAAGTAAATCATTAGAAAAATTAAATTGACGAAAATTAAATCATTAGAAAAATAATAATATTTATGATATAATACATGATTCATTTATGACTTTATAATAATGATTAAATAATAATTTTTGTGTCAAAGTTACATTTTGGGCTATAATAGTTTTATTTATCATACATGTTTTAACTTGTTATTTTTTATCATTTTACTTATATAATTATTTACAAACTTCTAGAATATAATAAAAATTTATATACCATATATATTCTGAATATAAATATATATAATATATAGATAAATAAAATGGAATACACTATTCATTGATACGGTATGTCGTACATGTGATTGAACACTGTATCCATTGTCATATCATATTGAATAGAAGTAAGTGGAAGAAATAGATTTAAATAAGTATACATATTTATCTTATAGAATTATTATGTCATATATTACATACTTATTGATAATAAGTATTTTTGTAATCAACCATGAATGGTGAAAATGAAAATGAATCTCATCGCGTTGTGGAGATGGTATGTCGTACGTATGCACGAGTAATGATATCATTTCTATAACTATTAAATGTTGTAGAACTGGATGTTATATTAATTATAAAGTTACATTATAATGTGATGTTAATTATGTATATACATAATACTCATCATTATATTCACCCAAATAACATAGGGTTGAATAACAAATTACACCATGCCATGGAGATGGTAAATCATATGTACGCACATTTTGTGAGTTTTTCATTCATTGGATTGGAAGAATAAGGAATTTCGTTGCACCATATTTATTATAACATCTCATAATGTACATGTTATTTGAGTTATTATTTTATTATGAAAAAAACAATAAAATATGTAGTATAAGAAGAAAAGAACTCTAAAATAGGTGATATAATAATTACCTCTTTTTGGGTGATTCATTTTGATTTGAACAAAAGGGAACATTAGGTTGTCTTTATGATCTGATTTTGTACACTAGGTGGGATTGTGGGAAGTTGGGAGGATATTTTAATAGTGTTCGTAAAAAAAGGAATTGGGGTGTGAATTTCAGAGAAGGGGAAGTAAACTTTTATAAGAGAGGCGTGGGGCACTTTAGAAAAAACAAGAATTACTAAAAAAATTTAAAATCATTTCTGGTTTCTAGTAGCTCCAAATGGATTTATTTTTAGGTTTAGTGATTATGGTTCTAAATACTCCTTACCAATATTTTTTAGACAAGTTTTGGTCACCATATCAACCTTATAATTTAGATTTAACTCCTAGTAAAATAGTATAACTTTTACCATGTCTTCTAGTATTTTTATACTACATTGTTAATATAGTTACTATAAAATGTAAAGAGAACCTAAATTGGGTAAATAATGAAATATATAACATTATATAAGTCATTTTCCAAATCTTATATTTTTATGACTGTTATATAATTTAATAAAATAGTATTTGTTTTAAAAACTAATTTATGTCAATTTTGACACTATGTAGTATTTGGTTTATGTGAAATTTATCACAACATGTTTACATGACAAAAAAAAATTGAATCAACCCTAGAATGTCATATTAACCTATCAAATTCTTAGATGGCATCAAAAGTTTCCATTTACATTTATTTTAATATTTTTAGTATCATTTGTTTGATCGTTTATTAATAATGTAATTTCTACATCATTATTGTGTCAAAAATAAATTTAATTACTTAAAGTATAAAAATTATAAATAAAATAATATTAAGTATGAAATATTTTTAGATTTATAATAAATATTTATAGTCGACTTTATCATATGTATAAACCTTTATTAAAAATTATTATGTTATTAAAATTTGAATTTAATACTTTTAACGCTTCTTTAAATGAAATATAATAAATTTCTAATCTAATCATAGTGGATCAAAAAGGATCCAATATTTGTTATAAGGTTGATTTTGGTTGAAATACACTTATATCATAGAATTTGGACATGTTATTGGGTTTGTTTATATTATTTTAATATTATTTTTACCATTAATTACCATATTTACTTTTAACTTTAGTAAAGAAATTCATAAGTTAATATTCACCAAAAATATTTTCTTCCTATTGAAAAACATTTTACTAACTGGTAACAATTGTGTATGTTGGTTTTTTGAAATTAAATTCACAAAAGAGGTAAAATTACGTTTTATGAAAATTTTCAAATGTGCTTAAAAAGGGGGTAAGAGATATTAAAAAGTGAAATATAATTTTATATATCTAATCTTATTATAAAATGAATCAAATGACATATAATGGAAAAATATATGTATTATTTATATATTTTTAATTTAATATAAATTTCAATTAAAAATAATTATTTATATATAAAAGTCAATTTTACTATACGATGTAGTATTTTTACTATTCATAAAAAATAGAATATATTTATAAAAATACCCAAAATTCACCATGTGATAATTTTGATATTAATAATTCAAAAAAGAATTCTATGTTACCTAATTCAATTTTTAGGAGTGTCTAAAAAATATTTTTTTATTTTTCCCAAAAGGACATAAAAAGTCGGTCTTTTAAGAAAATGGTTTTTCTAAATATATAACATTATTAAAAAAACACATACATTTCATTATAAATATGTTTAATTTATGTTAAAACGTTATAAATAAAATTTCAAATATATTTTTTATTATTCATATTAAAATATATAATTGAAAATTAATTATATATAGTAAAAAATTATAATACTAATGTGTTGATTCGTAGAAACTCCATCTTGCGTATAATGCAAGCCATGTTGGTGTTGTGTGAAATATATGTTATTAAATTACATTAAAGATATTTATTACTATGAATTCATGGGGTGTTACCTTCTCCCCTCCTTCAATAAAAAGTGTCCTTTCGATTTTAAATTGTTCTACAAAAATAAATGGTTCAAAATAGAAAATACCTTTTTTAAAAACCCACCTCAAAAATAGGGTTAATAAAATTAGTCTCAATAAGTGGGAAAGGCAAATGAAATAGCCCCCACCAAATTAGGATTTATAATAAGAGATCATCAGTTATAATTAGAGACACAAAATTGGAGGAAAAATGAAAATATTTATATGGAGTGAATGTGGTCATAAATCATAACAGGTGAACAATAAATGGAAAATTAAGGGCTATAAAGCCATAAAATTTTGATGATTTAATGTTTCATCAGTTCATTAGAACATAAGTTATTAGGACAACCCAATTTTTAGATAATATTTTTTTAATATAACGGATTAATTTATAATCAATATAAGAGCTCTAGAAAACATAACTGATTTCATTACATGTCATAATCATAATCTCATCATTTTGTTGTCCTTCGATCTGTTTTCCATTAATCCCTTACTATAGGAAATAAATGTTCAAAAATGATTTTATTTCTCCTAAAGCTCTTTTGATAAATCATAAGGTCTAAATGTATTTTCATTAATCCTCTATATGTTTACTAAAATCCAAAAGCTTAGTTCGACATATCAAATAAATTGTACTTTCACCTCAAACAAAATAACATGTGCTCAACTTAGTCCATTCCAACCTTTAAGCTTATCCATAATACTTTTGTCCTGACTCAATGTCCAAAAATTTATATTAGTGGTAAAAATAATAAAGATCTCTATTTTCTATTGAATAACATCTGAATACCTTCAACATATATTATCATATAACATGGTAACACCATAAATTAAAATAAAAAGTTATTAAATACAGTCAAGCTCCCTTATTCCATATAGAATACGGGATATACTATTTATATCCAAAAGTTTTGTAAACTACAACAATGATAGAATAATCAAACAATTAATTAGATCCATGGTATTCAATAATATCAAATAATATTTATCCAAATCAATCATCTCTTAATCCAAAATCACTACCTCACTATCCGGACCATATTTTGGTTTATATTTCCTTCATCCATATATTTTATAAAAAAAATTAACTCTCTATTAAGTAATATTTCTATGTTCAATACAATCTCAATCCTCAATGAAATAGTACTTCTGTATAATCGTTAATTATTCACATAATTCATATAACTAGAACATCATTGATACAACACTCAAATGATATAATTATTCAATATAGAAACCCATAAACATTAATTATTTCATGTTGACTATTGTAACAACTTATGCTTGACCTTGATCCCTTTGATTATTCTGAGCAATATTTCTTTAAAAAATAGTACATTTACTTGCATAATGGCCCAATTCAAAATAGTTGGAACAATTGATATTAGTCTATTCGTTGTTCCCATTTAATTCCTTTTTCTAATGACCCTTTTCACTACACTTTTAACAAACACCCAGTCCTGTCAAGAAATTATCATGGTGATTCTTTCCATAGTTATCAAATATGGAAAAATCCTTCATTCCCTTGTTCCTTTTATCCATATTTCATTTTCCCATCATCTTCTTCTCTGGCTTTATTTCAATTCCATATGACTTAGATAATATAATAAATATATTATTAACAAACTATACTATTTCTCATATGATGAAAATGCATGGTTGGATATTTCACATCAAACTATTGAATTAAGACCATCAAGTACATGATCCTTAATACTCTTTGGATCATGTTCATTGGTAGGGTTCTCATTCTTTATAATAGGTTTCATTATTATAATGTTTCATATTCTAAATTAACTAATTCATAATCACAAAACTAGTGAAACACATAACATAAATGGAAATATATATTCATATCTAATATCATAATCATAAAATGGTTTCTTTGCAGAAATATATAATCATAAAACCTTTATAATGGTTTGTTAAAAATATGATTTATCTTATGTATATCCCCTAGGAGTGTAAAACCATGTGCATAGTAAGGAACGTTGTCGTGTATCATGATACATCAGGTCAAGCATGAAATTTCTTGTCAATGTTTCCACTCCTAGGTACATATTTACCAGAACAACTTCCACTTTTTCTACCCAAACATGGATATATATCATGGGAAAACCACATAATATCTACATTAACAGAATCCTAGGATGTTCTTCTATACTAATCCCCAGTTACTTTCTTAGGGAAATGTTCCCTAATTGGAGTTTATCTAAATCTAGTTTATAAGGATATTTTTAAACATCCACTGATACAAACTATAATGCCCCGACCCCAGATATCTAGAGTATGTGCATTATTTTAATACTATGGTATGATAACAAGGAATCAATTCCTAATGGACTGACCAGTTTAGTCCTCTTGGAAAATATATTAAATACATGAATGTTACATTACACTTTATAACATTAAACAAAGCATGAATAATCATTTGAGAATAAAATAATTCCCCTAGCTTAACCATGCATATCAATTATAATATACATGTTGAAATCCTAGGAAAATAATACATAATAAAGGGGTGAGCTAAAATGCTCATCAAATTTAAATAATTTAACTGAAGCAATAAATTCTTAAACCAATATGTATAATAAAAACCGAACCCTTTTAAACGTAAAACATGAACATAATACGGTAAAAATATGTCACACATTACCATATAAACATGCTCGTGATTATCCTACTAGAAAAATAATCACATGTAAAAACTAATTTCATAATTCGGGAATGAATAATGTCGAACATTATAACTCCTAGGTTAAGGCATTATGCCAAGACCATTATCAAATATTCTGTAATGGACTTATGTCAAGAAAATAGTTTGTCCTATTAGACATTCTGATGTATCGAGGAGGTATAGGTGGCCCCGCCCATCTCTTACTTAGTCCAATGAATTCCTCTTATGAAAAGGGTGAAAAATAAAATAATCATTAGTATTAAAACTAGCATACAAAAATTCAATAATTTAACTATAAACCATGTATGATATAAAAATATCTCATCCATAGTCACCAATGGTGTTTCATCTAGTCTAACTCACATGAAGATTTTCATGCCACCCCAGGTTCCCAACCACCATTCAATATAGTCCATCCATCATGATATCAGTAAAACCATTCATGTGAGAACCAAAGAAAACACCAAAAGATAAAATAAAATAGCATCATTCCAAAAAGCCTGAACCATCGAAACGCACAATAACCACCAAGTCAAACACTTTGAAATTTCAAAAAACAAACCGCACTTCATCAAGAACCATTTTTGTAAAAAAACCTACACCATTTCATTTTTAAAACATTGAAAACAACTATGACACTCCAAAGAAACCCTTCCAATTTTCTAAAATTCAAAAAGGTTTCTTTTCATAATCATGTTTTCGTTGATATCAATCCATATCTAGGTAAAAAAAACAGGTCAAAACAAATTTACAAACCAATTAATTAGATTCAAGCACTTTTCATCATCCCAAAACTCCCCATTTAAAAAAATATTTAGAATCACCTAAAAATAATTCAAACATTCCTAACATTTTACTCCAACAAACCACAAGTTTATATTAGTGATAATACAATTAGATTAAATCATTTCCACTTCCTCCTAAAAACATTTCTTCACAAAAACCAAACTTCTAAAACCATTCTTATATTTAATTTTTTAAAACCCATTTTTCCACTTTTCAAAATACTATCCTTCCTTTAAAACCCATTTCTATAGTTCTCACACAATGATTTTCAAAATAAATTTTTTGAATTTAAGAAATGTCCAGGAGACCAAAAAATGGGAAGTAGTGATGGTAGGTGACTAGAACATATGGTTGGTGGCCATATGTCAAACACAACACCAACACAAAGGGACTTATTAGGACTATTCATCGGATCTACATGACTTTCCAAGCCCTGAGAGATCATGGAGGCCATTATTCATGCTCCCCTTGTCATATCAAAACTCAAAATAATCAATAATAACCAAAGACACTAATTAAACTGGACTTCCCATGGAAACTAGAGGATTAGAATGAGAATGTGGTCAAAATTCTATTCCCTCACATACCCCTAAAGTCCCAAAAATCCAACTCCATCTACCTTGACATCCCAAAAATAACATGGGAGCTCTAAAAAGAATGGTATGCTAAGAGCTGACCACCGTTGATAACATTTTGTCATTAACCTGCCTGAGTCAACCCTGAACCGGTAACCTAGGACAACTCTCAGAAAGTCTCGAGAGGCATTCAAGATACTCCTAGGATGGAGAAAAAAACCACAAGCATCAATATAGTATACAAGGGAACAATTTTTCCCAAATATAAATAATCATACAAACATCAGAATGAAAAATATATCCCAAAATACATTTATATGAAAAATTGAACTGAATATTATTTGTACAAGAATCAAAAAGTAAAACTAAACCAACCACTCAACCTAAAAAACCTTAAAAACCAACTCTTTGTGACCTTGATAGTAACTCTCTAACACAATGATCACATAACACCCATGTCGATCAAAATGAAGATGAAACCTTGACAAGGGATACAAATTAAAGAAGTCTATATGCAAGAGTATTAAAACTCAGCAGGCTATCCAGATATTATATTTTCAATGAACATATTTAAAAATAAAAAAAGTCAATTTCATGTTTTAAAAACAATATATAAATATATGTTTTCCAAGTGAGTTTATATGAAATAATAATTATTATACAAAAACATAAATGTAAAATATACAAGAATACTAGTAACAAATTTTTAAAAGAGATGAAACTTCAAAAGGAAAATAGTTTTTAAGCATACTGATTAAAAGAAGGTAAAAATTTATATAAAACAAACAAAGTTATGAATTTACCATCTATGCACACAGTATGCTGATGGTGAGTACAACATAGTAAATGAGCACAAGTCTTAGGAACACAAATAGGCACTAGTTTATTGTGGGCCCCAGGTAACGTGTATCTCAATGTAAAAGTTACCATAAAGAATATCCATTGTCATTAAAATGATACACTAATAGTAGAATAATACATCAGATAGTGGTCCCTAAAATAATAATCATCCTATTTTAGTTACCGTTGTCATTGTCAAACGTGATATGTGAAACAGGGAAAAAATCTTCTGAATCACTACGATACTAGTACATGTCCGCCCACCTAGATACTAGGGTTTTACCTTTTAGCGATAAAACAAGTTTCACATATATTAAATAACATTTGACCATTAATATTCCAATTACGAATCATACACACAACAAACATTCCACAAACATGAATCACATAGCTTTCATAGATCAATAAACCACATAATTTTTCATAAACTATTTTTAAGAAGTATAACTAGGACTTAAACATAAAATTCATTCAAAAATGATTTTTTAGGCAAAAAACACATAAATACCCAATTATAATAGACTTGGTTGACCCAAAAATAATTAATAAATGAATTTCATGGACCATAAAAATATCCCATAAAATAACATTAATTAAATATGGAAACCATTTTGACAAAAAATTCCAAACACCCCTTTAATATTTTCTCAAAACTAACACTTTCCAAACGTAAGAATTTCAATTTTATTAAATACGTGTATATATATAATTTATATTAGCAAACCACAATCAAATATGCCTAAACACTTAGTTTTCATATTCAAACACAACCCTTTTTATAAGGATCTAAAATGAACCATTTTCTGGCAACTCAGGCCACAACATGTTGTAAACCAAAACACATTAGTTTGAAAAAAAAATTATAAATCCATATAAATACACCAAATTACCATTTTCAATTCTGAAAATTAATTTATAAGTCCAAGAAAATAATTTTTAAATCACACATAACACATAAAATTCTACCGGGAAATTTATCGAACAAATGACATTAATTTTAAACAAAAAATTATTTTATGAACATAAAATGAAATAAATCAACAATTTCTTGCCATATTTTTTTTCAAGATACTAAAAAATCATTAAAATAAAATAAAACAGGTTCGAAATATAACATATCATTTAAACAAACACATGGTGTGCACTTTTATAACAAAACAACACCACCTTTAACAAAAATAGGCTTCAACAACCGTTTTGCACACCATTAAATTAATACGAATTATTAAATATAATAATAAACATATATATCAGTTGAAAAAATTATGAAAAATATGAAACATAAATGATAAAGTAATGCGCAAGGGATATCCTACCTCAAATCCCTAGTATAATGGAAACGCACTCCCGATATCACCATTATAGTGTTTATAAACCCTAAACCTTTAACGACCATCCCCAAATGAAAAAAACACTATAAAAATCAGGTTATAATATAAACATAGGTATAGCATGACTCATGTATTATAGAAAACCAATAAATAATGAAAGGAGGGGGAAGAGGGAAGAGAAATGAGATGGAATCTAACCTTGGAAACTAAAAATCTCTTCATCTTCCCTTAGATGTGCACCCTTAGAGGAGTGAAAATGTCTTGAAACACATTAGAGAGGCTCATAATGTTTGGTAGAATTAGGGGACGATGTTTTGTGGGAAAATGTGTAGGAATTTAATGATTTATGAATGAGATATATTACCTTTGTAAAATCTGGATGATTTGAGAAAAATGAGAAGTTATTCCTCAATCTGCAACTAAGATAAGCTCTAAATATGTAATATAAAAAATGGGGGAGAACCTAGGGTTATCTTCTTTGAGTGGGAGGTTGAATAACCGTATATTATAAAATAATGAATATGATATAAAAAACAAATTATTTTTTTAATACATGAAATGGTCCCAAGGGCTATCCCAATACCTAAATAAATAACCCAAATTAACCATGCTTACGATTTTATAAGGTGTCCAACAGGATATTGTGGTTTGATAAGTCAATGGAGGCCAAGTGGGTATTTGAATGAATGATAAAATAAGAAAAATTAAGGATATATAATAGACAGAAATTGGTTTTAAATCTAAAAATAGGCCCACAGTTACCAACTCATGAAGTAATAACCATTTTCTACAAAACAACTAAACAAGATTTGGGGAACCCAGGGTAGGATGATTAGTTATATATGGAAGTTCAAAAAAAATTAATCTCACCCAAAACCCATGAAATTGATATGGATTCCAAATAAACATAATCAAAACCAAGACAAGAAAAAAAACTGTGTGTGACATAACATATATATTAATATTTTAAAAAAACTAAATTATACTTTATATATTTTACATATATTAAGAAAAATGAATATGTAAAATAATCATATTTACATACTACATTTTCTATGAAATGATGTGATTAATTTTTCATTTATGCCTTATATGGTTGGTTTTAAAATAGTAGAGAAATAATATAAATGAAAAATATAAAATATACATGTTTTATTTTTTAATGGAATAATATTACCTTTTACCATAGTCAGCGCATCAATTCATTTTTGAGGTTATAAACAGAACTACCCCAAAAACACCCAACGTGAACCTAAAATTTTTTTATATAAATAAAATAATATAATAAATTAAATAAAAGGAATCATAATAATAAAATAAACTATAAAAAATAAACCAATAATTTATCCTTATAATTTAATGTAAATATTAAGTAGTTAGACAATTTATAAATAAAGAAGAAATATGAGGTAAGTGATTTTTATTTTTATCATTGTTTTCAAGTAGTACTTTCAAATATTTATTCATTATATATATGCGATTCAAAATTTTCCAACGATATTATCATATATATTCAAAATAATGTTAAATTTTAATTTCTGCTAATTTTTACATTATATTTTCTACTATAAAAATGACTAATTTAATCATTTTCCATTTATGTTATTTATGTATTTTTTTATAAAAGATAAAAAAGGTTTCTATAATGTATATGACATGAGAAAATTTTACCACTATAATAGAAATTAATAATTAAATAAATTAATCTAAATTTTTTCATTTTAATTTTCAATAAAATTATTCCACTAATTATTCTGGAAAATATTTGTTGTGAATAGTTTATTTTTGGAAAGAGAAACGTTTTATTATCATTATGTGGTTATTGAAAATCATATTTCTAATGGAATTGAATACCTGCAAATTGGGTTTTAAGTGTGAATCCTAACATATTTGTGTAACTCATTATATAGTTCATTTAATTTTTATATTGTTAATGGGTGATCTCAATATATATCAGTAAATAATATGGTAAATTAATGATGTTTTCTAGTGTCTGTCACTCATTAGAGGTATGAGAATAATCTTGATTGGTAATTAAATTATAATTTTTTTATGTGTGAATGTAAGAATATTTTCCCAATGTACCTAAATTATATTCATTCAATGTTTTATATTGTGAATAATTTTATTTCAAAATTTATGGAAAAGTAAATCTATTTTTTAGGAATTTTTTAATACAATTTTTTTAAAAACTAGAATGAATTGTGTTTCATGGAACGAAATTAATGATTTTATGACATTTACAAGATATTTTTATGATTTTGATTTAGCCATTAGGATTTTATATGAATTATATTCTAATAGATATCTATAGATTATTTTATTTTAATGTAAATGTAAAATAATTGACATTAAATGTTTATTGTGAAAAGGGAAAAATTATCATGGTTTTTTCAATTTTTCAAATGGATTATTGATTTTATTTTCACTTATTTCCCTTATTGATATTTTTATGTCATCGCCTGTTTTCAAATTATTTTCCACGAGATTTAATCATGATTAAAAAAATATGACAATGTTAATGTTTAAGATAACTCAGTTACTATGGATGAAGAAATTTTATCATTTAAATGAATAAGTTAAATAGAAAAAATTGATATTGTATGGAAATATCCACATTGATATATAATTTTTTACATAATTATCAAAAATTGTAAACCAAAACAATACTTGAAATGTAATAATGTGAATGTATTTTTATAAATCATATAATTATTAGTTCTGTTAGGAATGAATTTTATAAAAAATTGGGATCTATTTGGATTATGGGAAGTGAATGTTTTTAAATAAATTTAACTAATAAGATAATGAAATTTTTATATATTATTTTAACACTTGTTCTTTTTAATTTCACCCCTCATAAATAATTTTTAACATTTACTATAGTCATAAGTTTTATCATGGTTAATATTCATTATGGAAAAATATTATGATAAACTCATTACCTAATAATTATTTTTATGATTACAAATATGGAATCTACTTTAAAATATTTCATTTCAAGAAGTGGTATAAATTTACATTTAATATATTTTCACAAAACACATTGAATTTTTTTTAGATAAATTCCCATTTGAAGCATACAAAATAATTTTTCAACATAATAAATTATTATGTGTAATCCCATGAAAATAGCTATATAATGTTAAATAAATAGAATCATATTTATCAATAAAAGAGAAGAAGCACTGATTTGAAACATGTGAGTAAGATGAAGTAAAATAGTATTTATTTTAATAACAACATTACTAATATTTCACATATTTTAAAATTTTACTTATATGTAAAACATAATATATTTAAATGAAATATATAAAATCATAAAGATTAATTTATAATATAAAAATTGTTAAAAAATAAAGTTTATAAATATATCATGTAAATTTATTAAATGTTGTAGTTTTTTTTAAATTCACAATTTTCTCACAATTATATAAAAAAATAAATTTTCTTGAAAAATTACAAAAAATAACCCTACCATAATGTTGAAATTATTAAATAAATTATTAATTAAATATTATAAAATTAAACATTAAAGTATTTTATAAAATAATTCTAAAATCTATCAAAAAAATGGTGAATTTTTTTAAATGTTTTTTCAAAAAATAAAAATCATTTATTTGCACTCGATGAAAATTAGTAATAAAATAAAGATAGATAATTTCAAAGACTAAATAATTTAGAAATAAGATTAAAAAAAAAATTAATCAATAGTTATTATCTTAATTTATTAGCTAAAAATACATTACTCACTTAAAAATATTCTGACAGACGTCAATGTTTTCCATCAAATGATATTATCTTCTTTTCAAAAAATCTTTAAAGGAATGTAATAATTATTATTCCCCAGTATAAATTTTAAAAATATAAATTTTAAATAAATTTAATACTCTAAATAAATGAAAATTTTCTTTGAAATTATTCATATATAATTTATACATAAAAATATTTTAAAAAAATTTACAATTTATAATTTAAATATTCTTAATCTTTAAAGATTTAATCATTTTTACATAAAATTTAATACATAATGAAATATAATTTATTAGTAATTTTTTTGAAAAAATATTTTATATTTATTTCAAAAACATATTACTCATATTCATACTTTATAATCCAATATCTAGTTTGTAATGATCATTTTTAATTAAAAAAATTTCAATAGTATATCATTGTTCCTATGCACACGGTTTTTCATGTATCAAAATATGTAATATATAGTAATAAAAAACTAAATTATAATGGTGTTAAAAAAACATAGAATGATAGTGTTGATGGATTGAGAAAATATTTTTTAACAAGTGACGGTGGAATAAATTTAGGTAAGCAGGAAACAATTTGGATGTTGAAACAAGTTCATTAAATTCAATATAATTAAAAATATACCTATAATTTATTAACAAAATATTATGTTTGAAGATTATTCTTAAATGAATGTTTTATTAGTTAAATATCATTATTAAATATTACTCAATTCATATGAAAAAATATAAATATTTATTTTTGATATAAAGAAGATTATTTTCTCGGTATAAGAATAAAAATCATAACCAAAATTTGAAAAAAAATATTTGGGATGTTTATTAAGAAGTACAGGGATGTAATCATAACCAAATGGGGTTATTATATACAATTTAATGCATAAGATAATGTGAATCCAAAAAAATTATCTCTTATGTTCAAAGGATACTCCAAAAAGTGTTAGATTTATATGGATGAAATTACTTATATTTTTAGTATATTGAAATTGTTATATTTATATTATACCATGGTAGTGAAAATGAAATTTAATTTTTTCCAAATACATGTTAAATAAGTGTTAAAACAAATTTCCTAGAAGAATGTGTATTCATTAAATTTATTTTTCGTATTTCAGTTTTTTAAAATGAGAACTCTGATTGTCAATTATAGAACGTCTTTTATGGGATAAAGAAATAATTATTCTATTGGTATTTTATGCTTCATTGGTACTTATAAAAACATGGATTCTCATATATTAGAGTTAATTATACTCTATAATTCAAGAATTACTATGGTTAATTCATGAACATGATAAAATATATTAATGAAATAATCATTTGAGGGTTGAATGAGGTTAAAATTAATACATTTTAGGAAGTCACAAACTTTTAATTTCAAATTTAATTGATTATTGTTTTTAATTTTTTATAAATATTTTAGATCATTCATATAAGAGATAATAATTTTAATTTATAGTAAATATATTCTTATGATGAGTTAAACATAATTTCAATAAATAATTAAATTTTGTGACAAAAGATTATTCGATTAAGATTATTTTTTAAAGGGATAATAATGAAAAATATTTTTATTTGATTGAGTATAGAAAACTCCTAATAATTTTATTTTTCATACCAAATTTAATTCAACATATTTTATTTTCTATTTTTCAGGATAAATGATTTAAGTTATTTTCCATTAAAAAATTTGGTAACATTGGAAATAATAAATTTATATATCAATGTTGATGTGGATTCCAAAATCTTTAAAAGTACAAAATCACATAAATTATCATTGAGATATATTAATATAGATACAAACCAAGATCGTTTAGAAAAATTATGAAGTCTATATTAGGTAGTGAATTTTATCGTGGATATTTTTGTATTTAATGTCTCGTACAAATGAAATATTACATATCATTGTGTAATATGCAATTTAAAAACCAAATTATTACATAATTTTTCACAAAAATCAAATAGATAATGAAGAATATTGATGATATTAGTGTTGATATGAGTTACCCTGTTGTAACTGACTCTAATATCAAGAAAAAATTAATCACATAGATATTATTTTTCTTCATTCAAGTGAAATTCATAATGAAATCAAATATAACTTTATCACTGTTAATATTGAGAAATATTCATAAAATTTTACATTACATCCACCTGATGTCAAATTGAAAATATAATTAGTATGTGACATTGAAATATTATTTTTGGAAGAAAAAAATTCATTCTTACTTTTTAACGATTTTTTTAAAAAAAAGGTCTGTGTCGAAGCCTCTTTTATTATTAAATAAAATCAATTACCTCTTTTAATAGGGTAGAGGGAGACCCATTATATTCCCCAAAGGACCAGTGGGCATTTCGTCAATTATATGGCCCGTAGGCCCAAATTTTTTGACGAAAGCCCATTCTATGAATAATACTACTATAGTACCTGCCTGCTATAGTACCACACTGTACTAGTCGTTGCTACAGTACAATACCGCCGCTATAGTGACAAATCACCACACCAGTTCTTGCCGTTTCTATTGTGCCACCGTTGCTAAAATCGCTACTTTAATGTTACACCACCTTCGCCCAAATGGATTTGTACCCCAATTTTTCATGTAGGGTTACGGGGTGGATACCACTAAGCCAAACCCCAATTTTAACAATCATAATTCCCATGAAAAATTTACATAACTGACCCCCACTCTCAAACAATAATTATATTAGAATATTTTGTATTAAACTTATGTTAATAATTTATTGGATTATGGAAATGAATGTTTTTAAAATTTCTTTTTATAAAATTTTTAATTATTCTTATATATAAATATTAAAACAATACTTTTCATTAATTTAAAAATGTAATGAAATATATATTGATATGTATCATTTAGTGTTCGAAGTAATTTTAACTATATATTAAGATAAAACACTTTTTTAGATGGCCTCTAAAGTAAGGAATCATAAATAATAATGTAACAGCCCAGGTAAAAAAAGAATATGACATCATTGTATTTTCCCCTATTTCTGAATAAATTGTTAATATTAATTTAAAGGGGAAACTATGCTTGATGGCTTACCCAATACGCAACAATGAGTTCCTTCAAAATCATACATTGCACTATAATAATAAAATAATATTATTTTAAATGGTAGTTAATGCCTAGCCGTTGTAATGGAGGAAATGAACAGAACTAACTAAAAAATGATTATAAATGTTTGTCAAATATTTTTACTTTTTACAATAAATGTTAGAGGATTAAAAATGTGAATGAATTGAATTTCAAAGCATAAACATTCTAATGTTCTTTAGAAGGTCGATTAACCACCTTTTGATGGAGAACCTCTTTTAAATCCAATTTTTGACAATTTTATGTGTTATATTTGACAAAATAAAATTCTTCTTTAGAATAGTGTCATCAAAATTTACTTTGTGTAATTTTTGGTATCTTTTCGATAAAGTTCATTTTTAATGAATAGTGAAAAATGTTGTATTTTAATTCAAAACCTCTTTTTAATCTAATTTTTTATATGTTTATATTATATTTTGAATTGTTTTTAATGTAAAATTAGAATATATTT
Source organism: Viscum album (assembly GCA_963277665.1). Classification (NCBI taxonomy): domain Eukaryota; kingdom Viridiplantae; phylum Streptophyta; class Magnoliopsida; order Santalales; family Viscaceae; genus Viscum; species Viscum album. The sequence goes on along the minus strand of OY728140.1, from coordinate 1,369,452,600 downwards.
TTACCATTTAATCCAATAGTGGTCATTGGAATTAATTTCACGTTGAAATTGGACTTAAACTAGTGTCAATCTTTTAGTAGATATTGTTTCATAAAAACACGCTATTTGTTTTGACAGTGGGAATTACTTATTAAATTAATTAATGAAACTTATATGTTTTGAATTTTGTAAAATAGAAATTATTTTTGAGTTCGGGATATAAAATATATCTTAGGGTGAATTTTTGGGATTTTTCTGAAAAACTTCAATTTTTGATGAATAGTGAAACCACTAAGTGGTAGTTAAAGAAACTGATTTTTCATTTAAATAAAACTTTTCCACCTCTGAATTTTGAATTTAAAAAATCTGAAATACATGGTTGTCATTAAGAAGTAAAATGTGGTTCAATGGAATTAAAATAATTTTTTTGGTGAATAGTAGCTTTTAAGTTTTTAATCGCGATTAGAGATAATTAGTGTAATTTAAGGAAAAAATAATGTTTTAATAATGTATAATGACCTAGAAACATGTCCTACCCTCATTGGATGTCTCATTTCCGACCATGAAAATCCATGGGTCAACTTGGGGACCCCATGGAGCCACTTAGGTTGGAAAATGACATAAATAACTTTTTATTTAAAGTTAAAATAAAAATGTCACAAGCATGAGATATTTCACTAAAACAATTTTTAAATGGGGTCATACAAGTAATATGTTTGACTATAAATATTCATTAGAAAGATAAAAAATATTTCCTACATAATGATAATTTTTTTATAATTTTTAGACATTAAATAAATTAAATTATTTATGACATAATGATGATGTAGCGATTACCTCAATAATAAATGATTTAAATAAAATGAAAAGATAATGTTAAAACTATAACTTAATCGTGTCAAACCCCTATTATATGAGTATATTTTGAACCCTTACCACCTTATCCTCGAAATAAATTAATTTGGGACCTTTAAAATCCGAAACTCATTTGAAAATAAAGTAACATTTTGTAACATTACAAGAGTGCCCCTCCTCTCCTCTTATAAAACGCCCCCACCTCTACCACCTTACCCACATCTCTCAAGCCATTGTATTGGACAAAACCTGCTCATTGTTCCTCTACACATACCTCTCTTACTCCTAGAAGCCTCACGTTGGGCATAAGTCTTTCCAAGGAAGCATTTGAGCTCAAATCAAAGAGAGTTACCCGATTTTAAGGTAATGTCTTCACTTGTGTTCTTTTGTATTATTTTGCATCTCCAACCCCCTAAACTCTTTTTATTAATTTCTTTTGTAACAACTACAGTATCTTAAATATAATAGGAGGTTTTTATAAGAATCATTCAAGCTACACTTACACACACCTACATCAAATGGTTAAAGAACATACTGTTTCTGTGGATGGAGAATTTCTGCCTCACGAAATGATGATTGGTCAACACTCATATAAAACCTTAAATGGTGGCCATTATGATTTCACTATATTTATATATGATATATAATATGTTTATGTTTAACTTAATCTTCTGTATTTTTCTTTTGTGTCACACCTTTATCATTTCAATTGAGGGTAAACACGATAATTTCATTTTAGGAAGTGTGGACTACCGCCCCCTCAAAGTGAATTGATTCGTTAATGCCATTTGTGGGATGTATAAAGGTTGTATTTAAAGTTATTATATATATTGTATGTTACATATAAATGATGAATATAATTCTGGATTTAAAATATACATACCTCTAATTTAGTTTTAATTCCATTAATATGACATAGAAATGAACGTAACGTCCATTCGTACGTACGACTTACCGTCTCGATGAACGGTGCATTTCATTTCTTACCTCTAAATGATTATGTAATATTATAAATACATGTATATTATGGATATATATGATATATATTATATCGAAGTCATGAATATCATTCTGGATATAATGAACCCTTGACCACACGAACAACATGAAATTGTAAGAAGTCCACTTTCGACTTAAGAACCAAATATCGACAAAAAAACATTATGAACATAAATGAATACATAATGTTTATAACATGAAAATAAGAGATATAAAAAGGAATAATAAACTTTAAAAAGGTTCTTAAGCAAGTATAAATTAACTCATCTTTATTATTTAGGATATTAAAGAACGATCGAGTCAAGTCGGACCCGAAGTTAGGGATCATACTCCTCTCTTTCTTTTTAAGTACACTCTTTTATGTCATTCCTTTTAAGATCATATTTCTTGTGATTGGGATGTTATTTTATATTACTCTTTCTTTAATTTTTATGTTCATATGATGAGAGACCCTATTTTCTCTCATCAATCCATTTTGGAAGTTTTGAGTGGCGCCGTTAGGCTGCCGAATTTTCGTAAGAGATCTAACCTCTCTCTCATTCTTTTAAAGTACTCTCTTTTCTGTCACTTATTTTATGTTCCTATTTGTTAGGATGGGGGATGTTCTTTTATATTCCTATTTCTGTACAATTTATTGTAATATTTTGAGAGACCCAATTTGATCTAATCAATCCATTTTTGGAAGTTTTAAATGGCACCGTTAGGCTGCCGAGTTTTCGTAAGAGATTTTTCAGCTCACTTTTATTCCCGTGAGATTTATACTACATTTGCAAAAATTTCCTTTGAGTGGTGTATGAACTGACCATTATTTTACTAATTGTGTAATATACATTCATTTATGAGTATTTAGATCAATGTTGTATTGTCCTTCTTTCACGGGGTGTTTGTTTCGAAAGATACCCATATCGGTAAGGGAAACATTCACCCTCCTCTTTTTAAAATACTTATTTTGTTATTTATTTTAATTCACATAACTTTATTTTGGGATATGTTCTTCTATATCCATAGTGATTTAAATTTTATTTCCAAGTGATGAGATACCCTTTTTATCTCTCATCAACTCATTTTTTGAATTTGGAAGTGACGACGTTAGGCTGTCAAATTTTTTCAAGGGAACTTCCTAACCCAATTTTGATTCTTTAGGATAAGCTTGTACTCCTTGAATATGACATTCTATGAATATGTGTGAATATCCTCTGATTGTTTTACAATTAATATCCACTTATATTTGGTGTATTAGTTTTTCACACATAATTATGTAATTGATTTATCCTTAATCCAAGAATACCGTCTTTTTATGGGACTTCGTCTCAATCTCTTTTCATTGAGGCATATTTTGTTTTATACACAACCTTCTTTTATACGGTGTATAAACCCTTTAGGTTTTACGTTTATCCAAAAGGAATCTTTTTTATACAATGAATTTTACTAAATGACAAAAGGGAATGTTTTTGTCATACGTATGCGGCGACAACGACTTCTCCGCCGCCGTGACCATTAATTGAGTTTCACATTCCTCTAAAAGTCATACCTTTTTTTTTTAAGAAAAATAAATACCATGTTTTACTTTTCTTTTATTTTGGTATTGAAAATGGTTTTCATAATGTTTTTTTATCAATATGTTGTATTGATATATTGTGATTGAAAAGTGGAAATGTTATGTTTCCTTTATGCATGTTTTATGTGATACGATTATGTTATGGTTCTTGGGCATTATTATGAAGCTGAGTGGTTCCGTGATAAACTAAGGGCGGGTGAGCCCGATATATCTCTCCAATGCATTGGGTAACGCGAAGGGGTTAAACGTTAAGGTTTCTCCGAAGAGATTTAGGGAATATACTGTGATGGTATTCCAAACGTAACCAAGAGGGTTACTCCCTACGTAAGAATGTTATGAATGCCTCACATTACATTTATGTCTTATGATTTCTATGATTTATTCATGATTTTATTTGGTATGTTAATGTGCTTATGTTTTATGGGTAAATTATGATTTCATTCTTATGTATACATGTACTCATGTTTCCTTTCAATATTTTTATATCCCTTACTGAGCTTTTAATGTCATCCCATGTTTTTGAAATGTTTTTCACAGGTCAAGGGAAGGATACATGATATGATGATAGTGTCAATGATGTGTTAAGAAATAATCCATGTTTTATTTTAAATATGTTTCCGTTGATGGGAAAAATGAATACTATCTTTTATGTAACCACTTTGTTTAAATGTGGAATGTAATGCATGTTTTATGATCTAATTCTCTAAAAATCTAAACCTGAAAAGATCATCAATGTGTAGTCTTGTAATAACTCAAGATTAAGTAAGGTTTAAGGCTGGGGCCTTATAGTTGGTATCAGTGGTCGGTTTAGATAACTTTAGATGATAGGGTATTCTCTAAGCACAAGTGACATTACTATAATGGTTTGGATTTCATAAAGAGTCATAGTTTTAGATAAAGTGAATGAGTAAGTATATCATAGTGTTTACCTTCGTCATTAGTACAGGATGGTTTTGTTGATATACTCTCACTGACATTTCTATTTTTAGTGAATGGATGGATCTAGCAGGCACCACGGAGACAACAAGTTTCAAGGAAACTTTGGTGGTTCTCTGATTATGATAATAGATAAAATGGGGGATTCAATGTGGAAACTCGTGGTTGTTCTAAACCAACTATCAAGGAGTCATGATCAACCACTTGAACTTTGGTATGATCTGTAATTCAACATGTACGAGATGACCAATCGATGTGGAAGTTCAGGTAATAATTATAAAGGTAACCATTAGAATTTTTATGATCCTTACTTTTGAAGAAATTATGGGTTATTATATGTTATGATGGAAAATGAAAGTCATGAGATAAACATGAGGTTAAAATATGTTATGATCATTTTTGAATATTTTATCTCGTTTTGGGGAATGTTTTAAGAATTATATAGTTTTGAAAAAAGGACAACGTGCAGACCGTGTGACAACCCGTCGCGTCAGACAAAGCTGCGGGAATCAAACCCACAACCAAAGTGCAAGTGGTATTTATCGCCTACCACTGGACTACGTGAATTCCCTGGTTAGTTTTACTAATTCTTTTTTGTTAGATGATTTTAGAAATCAAGATTAAGTTTATTTTGGGTTATCTATGGAAATGATAAACCTATCATCGATGATATGTGATTAGATTAATTACTTTTCAATATGAGAATTTAATAGAAACTGATGTTATTTGGAGATAAAAGTTAATTTGTACGTTAGAAGACTATGTGACTAAATCCTTTAAAATTGGGTTTCAATCTTAGTTTGGTTTACTTTGATGAATTTTATGGAAAAATTGTTTATCAAATGGTCCTCGTTGAACTTTGGGTTTTGTTAGACAAATTTTGGAGATTAAGAATATATTTTCTTTTTATAAAGGGTTATCCTTTTCTAGATTATCTGATCTTGTACTAACCATTTTGGTTTTGGTTTTGGTTAATGTCTTAAGACATGGGAAGTATATAGTTCTCTTTTGTGGATTAGGTGATTCTCTAGAAGTTGATTATAGTGAACAAGTCTTCCTAAATACTCGTCTTTTAGAGAAAATATGAGTTTGTATAACAAATCTAATAAAAGTTGAAAGTCAACATGATAAGTAATTATGATTCCTTATGAATAAATTCCTCAATAAAAATTAACTTAAAACAAAAATGTTGTCTATTAACATTTCCTACTGGAGAATCGAATACCGTTTAACCCATCACAGGTTTGTGATTTTATTGTTGTTAACATTCTCTTAAACATGTTTTCTATCACTCTCCATCAGAACATGTCCCAATGTTTTCTCCTCCATTTCCATGTTTTCCTACATTGAATCCAAGTATGGGATAACTCGATTGACCACTGTAATTATCATTATTTATTTTAAAGTGATTGTTTTACCGACTCTTGTTCCGATGTGGGACTTTCAAGGATGTTTCCGAGGGAAATTTTAAAATTGCGAGGATGCAATTCCCAAAAGAGGGGAAGGATGTAACACCGCAGGTAAATAAAGAATATGACATCTTTATATTTATACCTATTTTTGAATAAAATGTTAAGATTAATTTAAAGGGGACGCTATGCTTGATGGCTTACCCAATACGCAATAATGAGTTCCTTTGAAATCTTACGATGAACTATAATAATACAATAATATTATTTTAAATGGTGGTTAACGCCTAGCCGTTGTAATGGCAGAAATTAACAGAACTAACTAAAAAATGATTATATATGTTTGTCAAATATTTTTACTTTTTACAATAAATGTTAGAGGATTAAAAATCTGAATGAATTCAATTTTTAAGCGTAAACATTCTAATGTTCTTTAGAAGGTTGATTAACAGCCTTTTGATGGAAAACCTCTTTTAAATCCACTTTTTGACAATTTTATGTGTTATATTTGACAAAATAAAATTCTTCTATAGAATAGTGACATCAAAATTTACTTTGTGTAAATTTTTGGTATCCTTCTGATAAAGTTCATTTTTTTAATGAATAGTGAAAATGTTGTATTTTAATTCAAAACCTCTTTTTAATCTAATTTATTTATACGATTAGATTATCTTTTGAATTGTTTTTAAAGTAAAATTAGAATATATTTTTACCATTTAATCCAATAGTGTTCATTGAAATTAATTTCACTTTGAAATTGGACTTAAACTTCTGTCAAACTTTTAATAGATATTGGTTCATAAAAACACGCTATTTGTTTTGACAGCGATAATTAATTATTAAATTAATTAATGCAACTTATATGTTTTGAATTTTTTATAATAGATATCATTTTTTAGTTCGGAATATCAAATATAGATTAGGGTGAATTTTTGGTATTTTTATGAAAAACTTAAATTTTTTATAAATAGTGAAACCACTAAGTGGTAGTTAATGAAACTGATTTTTCATTTAAATGAAACATTTCCACCTCTGTGTTTTGAATTTCAAAAATCTGGCATACATTGTTTTCATTAATAATTAAAATGTGGTTCAATGGAATTAAAATAATTTTTTGTGAATAGTAACTTTTATGTTTTTAATCACGATTAGAGGTAACTAGTATAATTTAAGGTAAAAATAATGTTTTAATAATGTAATATGTCCTAGACACATGTACTACCCTAATTTTCATGTGTCATGGCCGACCAATAAAATCCATGGGTCAACTTGGGGACCCCATGGATCCACTTTGGTTGGAAAATGACATAAATAACTTTTTATTTAAAGTTAAAATAAAAATGTCACAACCATGAAATGTTTCACTAAAATAATTTTTAAATGGGGTTATACAAGTCATAGTTTTGACTATAAATATTCATTAGAAAGCTTAAAATATTTCATATATCAGGATATTTTTTTTATAAATTTTAGACATTAAATAAATTAAATTATTTATGACATCATGATGATGCAGCGATTACCGCATTAATAAAGGATTTAAATAACATCAAAATATAATGTTAAAACTATAACATACACTTGTCAAAAACCTATTTAATGAGTATATTTCGAACACTTACCACCTTACCCTCGAAATAAATTAATATGGGACCTTTAAAATCCGAAACTCATTTGAAAAAAATGTAACATTTTGTAACTTTACAAGAGTGCCCCTCCTCTCCTCTTATAAAAGACCCCAAACTCTACCACCTTACCTACACCTCTCAAGACTTTGGCTCAGCAAAACCCTTCTCATTTTTCCTCTCCACATCCCTATATTACTCCTAGAAACCTCAAATGGTTAAAAAACATACTGTTTCTATGGATGGCGAATTTCTGCCTCACGAAACGATGATTGTTCAACATTCATATAACACCTTTAAAGGTGGCCATTAAGATGTCAATATATTTATATATGATATATAATATGTTTATGTTTTACTTAAGCTTCTGTATTTTTGTTTTTTGGAATACCTTTATGGTTTCCATTGTGGGTAAACACTATAATTTCATTTTAGGAAGTGCGGACTACCGCCCCCTCAAAGTGATTTGATTCGTTAATGCCATATGTGGGATGTATAAAGGATGTATTTAAAGTTATTATATATTATTTATGACACATATAAATGATGAATATAATTCTGGAATTAAAATATACATACCTCTCATTTAGTTTTAATTCCATTAATATGACATAGAAATGAAAGTAACGTTCATGCGTACGTACGGCTTACCGTCTCCATGAACGGTGCATTTCATTTCTTACCTCTAAATGATTATGTAATATTATAAATACATGTATATTCTGTATATATATGATATATATGATATCGAAATCATGAATATCATTCTGTATATAATAAACCTTTGACCACACGAACAACATATAATTGTTAGAAGTCCACTTTCGACTTAAGAACCAAATATCGACAAAACAAACATTATTAACTTAAATGATTACATAGTGTTTATAACATGGAAATAAGTGATATAAAAAGGAATAATGAACTTTAAAAAGGTTCTTAAGCAAGTATAAATTAACTCATGTTTATTATTCAAGACGTTAAAGAACGATCGAGTCAAGTCGGACCCGAGGTAAGGGATCCTACTCCTCTCTTTCTTTTTAAGTACACTATTTTGTGTCATTCATTTTAAGCTTATCTTTATTGTGATTGGGATGTTCTTTTATATTATTCATACTGTAATTTTTATATTCATATTATGAGAGAACCTATTCTCTCTCATCAATCCATTTTGGAAGTTTTGAGTTGCACCGTTAGGCTGCGAATCTTTCGTAAGAGATCTAACCTCTCTTTTTCTTTCTAAGTACTCTCCTTTATGTCACTTATTTTAAGCTCCTCTTTGTTATGATGGAGGATGTTCTTTTATATTCCTCTTTATGTACATTTTATTTTAATATTATGAGAGACCCTATTTGATCTCATCAATCCATTTTTGGATGTTTTAATTGGCGTCGTTAGGCTGCTGAGTTTTCGTAAGGGATTTTTCATCTCACTTTTATTCCCATGAGATTTATGCTACATTTACCACAATTTCCATTGAGTGGTGTATTCACTGACCATTATTTTACTCATTGTGTAATATAATTTCATTTATGAGTTTTTACATCAATGTTGTATTGACTTTCTTTCACGGGGTGTATGTTTCGAAAGATACCCATGTCGGTAAGGGAACCTTTCACCCTTCTCTTTTTAAAAGACTTCTTTTGTTATGTCTTGTAATTCACATATCATTATGTTGGGATATGTTCTTCTATATCCTTAGTGATTTAAATTTTATTTCCAAGTGATGAGATACCCTTTTTATCTCTCATAAACTCATTTTCTGAATTTTGTAGTGACGCCGTTAGGCTGTCAAATTTTTGCAAGGGAACTTCTTAACCCAATTTTTATTCTTTGGGATAAGCTTCTACTCCTTGAATATGTCATTATATGAATATGTGTGAATAACCTCTGATTTTTTTACACATAATATCCACTTATGTTTGGTGTATTAGTTTGTCACACATAATTATGTAATTGATTTATCCTTAATCCATGGATACCGTCTTTGTATGGGACTTCGTCTCAATCTCCTTTCATTGAGTCATATTTTGTTTTATACACAACCTTCTTTTATACGGTGTATAATCCCCTTTGACTTTTAAATTTATCCGAAAGAAATATTTTTTATACAAAACTTTTTACTAAACGACAAAAGGGAATGTTTTTGTCGTACGTATGCGCTGACAACGACTTCTCTGCTGTCGTGACCATTATTTGAGTTTCAGCTTCCTCTATAAGCCAATCCTTTTTTTAAATGAAAAATAAATACCATGTTTTACTTTTCTTTTAATTTGGTATTGAAAACGGTTTTCATAATGTTTTTATATCAATCTGTTATATTGATATCTTGTGATTGAAAAGTGGAAATGTTATGTGTCCTTTATGCATGTTTTATGTGATGCGATTATGTTATGGTTCTTGGGAATTATTATGAAGATGGGTGGCTCCGTGATAAACTAAGGGCGGTTGAGCCCGATATATCTCTCCAATGCATTGGTTAACGCGAAGGAGTTAAACGTTATGGTTTCTCCGAAGAGATTTAGGGAATATACTATGATGGGTATTCCAAACGTAACCAAGAGGGTTACTCCCTACGTAATAATGTTATGAATGCCTCAAGTTACCTTTATGTCTTATGATTTGTATGATTTATTCATGATTTTATGAGGTATGTTAAAGTGCTTATGTTTTATGGGTAAAGTATGATTTCATTCTTATGTATACATGTACTAATGTCTTCTAATATTATTATACTACATGGAAAATATAGTTACTAAAAAATACCAAGAGAACAAAGAGTTATTAATTAAAGACATATATAACATTATCTATGGAATTTGGCTGAATCATATTTTTTTATACTATTATATATTTTAATAAAATATCAATTTTTTTAAAACTCATTTATGCCAATTTTGACACTATTTTGTACTTGGGTTTTGTTAAAGTAATCACATCTTTTTTACATTGAAAAAACTAAATCGAATCAACCATAAAATTTCATATTCTTCTAAAATATTCTATTATGTCATCAAACGTTTCAATTTTGATTTTTTTATATTTATATTTTCATTTATTTTAATAATTTATCAAAAAGTTAATTACTACATCATCATTGTGTCTTAAATAAATTTAATTATATAATGTTTAAATATTATTAATAAAATAATATGATGTAGCAGATCTTTTAAATTTTCTAATGAATATTTTAAGTCAAATTTATCTTATGTACAACCCTACATTAAAAATGTTTTATTTTTTAATATTTGATATTAACACTTTTAACTTTTCTTTAAATAAAATATAATAAATGTCATAATCTAATCCAAATGGATAAAAATGGATCATATTTGTTTCATAAAGTTTATTTTTGTCTAAATAAACATATAAAATTGAAGTTTTACAGGTGTTGGGGTAATATTATATTATTAGAATATTATTTGTACCTTTAATTACCATATTTACTTTTAACTTTGGTAATAAAATTCAAAAGTAATTAATCACCAAAAATAATTTTCCTCCTATTGAACCTCATTTTATATATGGATGAAAACCATGTCAGTCTTATTTTTGAAATTAAATTCACATAAGTGGTAAAATTACGTTTTATTCAAATCTACAAATGTTCCTATAAGGTGGTTAAAAGACTTTAAAAAGTTCAATAAAATATTATATATCTATGATTATTACAAAAAAACTCAAATGAATTACATTCAACTAATATAAATTTCATGTATCTATTTTTACATTAAGAAAATATTTAATAAAATATAATTACATCATTGAAGAATTCGGTATTTATATACAATGCAGTATTATTCACTATTCATCAAAAAATTAAATGTTTTTAAAAAAAACCAAAAATTATAACATAGATAATTTTATAATTCCTAATTAAAAATTGATGAATATTTTAACAAATTTAATTTTTAGGTTTTTATACCATTTAATTTAATATTTTTCAAAATTTTATATAAAAACTAGTTCTTTTATGAAAATATTTTCTATAAATATATATCTATTTTAAAAAAACTTATATATTTCATAAGAAAAATGTTTTACTTATATAAAATCATTATAAATAAAATTTAAAATTTATTTGTTAATATTCATATTACAATATTTAATTGATAAATAAATACATCGTTTAAATAAAAATATTACTAATGTGTTGTTTCGAAGAAACTCAATCTTGCATATAATGCAAGCCAAGTTAGTGTTTCATGCAATATAAGCTATTATATTAATTTAAATAGATAACTTACAATGAAATCATAGTGTGTAACATTCTCTTCTCCTTTAAAAAAGTGCTTCCTCACAATTTCAAATTGTTCTTCAAAAATAAAAGGTAGCAAATTGAAAATACCTTTGTGGAAACCCCAAATGAAAAATAGGTTTAAAAAAACTTGTCTTAATAAATAGTAAAGGTAAATAAAATAGTCAAAAACAAATTAAGATTTATAATACGACAACATTTGTGGGAATTAGTGGCATATAATTAAATGGAAAATGTAAATATTTATTGGAAGTGATTGAGGTCATCAATCACAACAAGTGAATAATAAATATAAAATTGAGGGCCACAAATCTATAAATATATGATGATTTAAAATAACATCAGTTAGAAAAAAATAATGTATCAGGATAACACATTTTTAGATACAATTTTTTAAGAGGAGGGAATAATATTATATCAAGATATAAACTTAAGAAAATATACATGATTTCTTTACATGTCATAATCATAATCTCATTATTTGGTTGTTGTTCGATATATTTTAAATCCATTACTTATAATAGGAAATGAATGTTCAAAAATAATTTTTTAACCCTTGAAGAACATTAAATAAATCATAAGGTTTATATGTATTTTCTTAATCCTCTATTTGTTTTCTGAAGTCCAAATTTTTTTGTCAAAGTATCAAATAAATTATAATTTCACCCCAAACAGAATGTCATGTGCTCATATTACTCCATTCAAACCTTTAGATTTATACAAAATACTCAGGTCCAAACTCACAGTACAAAAATTTATTTGGGAGCTGAACATAAATTTTTTTTCTTTTATCACATAGTAACATTTGATTTCTTTCATCACATGATCTATTAAAGGATGGTGACACCCTAAATTACAATAGTACCTTATTGAATAGAATCATTCTCTTGTATGCCTTATAGATTACTAGATATATTCCGTATAACCAAAAATGTTGTAAACTCCAACAATTATGGATTAGGAGAACAGTTAATTTGTTCTAATATTGTCAAGAATATACAATTAAATTTATCCAAATCAAGCATTTCTTATTCAAATTCAATACCTTAGTATTAGGACCATATTATGGTTTATCTTTTATTCAACCATGTATTTTCCAAAATATTTAACTTGATGTTGAGTCACTATTCTTAGTACCATACAATCCCAGTCCTAAAGGAAAAAGTCCTATAATACAATCCTTATTTATTTGTATTCTTAATATATCCATTAAATCATTGACAAAACCCTCAAATTACATAATTCATCAATCTAGGTACACAAATACATTAATTATTCCACATTAACTATAGTAACATCTTATTCTTGACCATGATCCCTTGGATTCTTCAGAGTTAAATTTCATTGACACTTAAGAGATTTACTATCATAATTTCCCTATTCACTACAGTTGAAACACTAAATATTAGTATTTATTTGTTCCATTTTCTTTATTTTTCTTAATGACCCTTTTCTCCACACATATAATAAACACAAAGTCCTTTCAAAGACTTCCCAGGATGATTCTTTCCAATGTTATCACATATGGGAAAATCCCACATTCCCTTCTTCCATTTATCCAATTTTCTATTTTCAATCAACTTGTTCTCTTGTTTCCCTTGAAGCTATAGTACTCAGATAATTCATTACTTATCTTATTAACAGATGATAATATTTATACATATAATAAGAATACATGGGTTGATATTTCACATTGAAATTTTGGATTAATACCATGAAATACATGATCATTTTTTACTCTATGGAACATGTACATTGGTTGGGATATCATTCTTTCTTCAAGTTATAATTTATATAAAGTGGAATATACTAAATTAAATAACTCATAATCCAAAACTAGTGAAACACATAACAAAAATTTAAAATTCTATGCATATCTAATCTCATAATCATAAAGGGGTTTTTAGTGGAAATATTTAATTAGAAATACTTCTCAATAGCTTGAAAAAAATGTGAATTTACCCTAAGAAAATCCCCTCGAGAGTGTCAAACCTGATACGCAGTAAGGCCAATTATCGTGTACCTGGATACCCCGTGTCAAGTCAGAAATTCCTTGTCGATGTTTTCACTCCAATGTATTTATTTTCTAGAACTGTGTCCACTTATGGTACCCATATAGGGATGTATATCTTGGAAACCCCACATTATATCTACATTTCCAAAATCCAATGATATTATTCTAATCAAATCCTCAAAATGTATCTCAGGGTTATGTTACCGAATCAAAGTTTATATAAATCTAGTTTCCATGTTAATTTCTAAATGTTCTCTAATAAAAACTATATTAAATCTACCTCAGTTACCCAGATCCGGTGCATTATGTTAATACATTTTCATGATTAATTGGAATAATTTTCTAAATGACCGATCATTTTAGAAGTCTTGGAAAATATATTATATAGATGAATGTTACATTACACTTTCTAACATTGAACAATAATAAATAATCCTTTGAGAATTCTAAAATTTCCCTTTCTTAACTCTACATATTTATCATAACAGATTTCATGGAATCCTGGAAAAAATAAAACATAAGAAATGGGTGAGATTAGATGCTCATTAAGGGTAAATAATTTAGTATAAGGTATAAACTTTTAAGTCAAGATATATATTAAAAATAGCTTCCTTTTAAACAAAAAACATGAACATAATATGAAAAAATATGTAAAATAGTATAATATAAACAATCACATGAATTTTCTAGTAGTTTAATAATCACATGTAATAACTAATTTCATAATGAGGTAATGTATAATGATAGACATTATATCTACTACATCATGTCTTTCTGCCAATACCATTCCCAAATATTCTATCAAAGCCATGTGCCAAGACAATAGTTTGTCTCATTAGATATACTGATGCATCAAGGGATATAGAGGGTCCTAAACATCTCTTACTAATTCAAATACATTCCTCTTATGAAATTGGTGAAACAGAACATAAACATTCATAATAAAACTAGAATACAAAATGTAAATATTGTAACGATAAACCATGAATGGTAAAAATAGCACATCAATAGTAAAAAATTTCATAACTTATTCAATACAATATGGAAAATTGTGTTATAATAAATCAAACTAAATCAAGAAGAATATCCAGTAAAAGACGTTGATATAGTTGAAAATGATTAGTAGAACCATTTGAGAGAAATATCAATTTTTCATGAAATCATTTAAAAGTCACACAATTTATAAAGGAAATAATTTAAAAGATATTTTTTGAATCAAACTATACCATACCACATTAAAAAATTTTAAATGAATTAACATTTAAAAAAAATTCTTATCCATATAAATAAACACGTAAAATAATTTTGAAAATATTGACATTAATTTAATTGATTTACAAAAATTAATCATTAAAATACTTAAAATGATCATATAGTTAAGGATTAACTTCCATAAATCCATTAAATAACCTTTTTTAAAACATTTTTATGAAACATGGACATGGATGAAAAAAATTTCCCAATAAATACTTACACATAAACAATCTCAAATAATAATGAGCTTGAGGAATTTACCCTTACCCTGTACTTTCTACTAGACGAGAGTACGCTTAACCTCGTGTATAATGACCATAGTATATTATTAAAATATACCAGAACAATAATAATATTTACGTTATCATACATGATTCATTTATGACTTTATACTACCCACTAATTAAACATTTCTATGTTAATGTAACATTTCGGGAAATAATCGCTTTCATTATAGTACGTGTTTTAACTTCTTATTTTTGATTATATCACTTATATAATGATTTACTTACATAAAAAATATAATAAAATTATTTATATATAATACATATTTGGAAATGAAAATTATATTATAGATAGATATATAAAATGGAATACATTGTTCATGGAGATGGAAGGTCGTACATTCGTATAAACATAGTTCCATTTTCATATCCTATTGAATGAAAGTATTTTAATGTAATAGATGTAAATAAATAAATATATATATATATATATATATTCCTACTATAGAATTATTATGTCATATATTAAATACTTATTAATAATATATATCTTTATAATCATCCTTGAATGGTGAACATAGAAATGAATCTCAACGTGTTGTGGAGATGGTATGTCATACGTAAGAACGAGTGACAATATCATTTCCTTAACTATTAAACGGTGTTTAATTGGATGGTATATTAATTATAAAGAAACAATATAATTTTTTTCATTATTTATATACAGAATAATCATCATTATATCCATCCAAATAATATAGTGTTGAATAACAAATTACACCACGACGTGGAGACTATAAGCCGTACATACACACGTATGATGAGTTTGTCATTCATTGGATGGATCGAACAAGGAATATGGTAGTCCCATATTTATAATAAAATAACATAATGTAGAACGTACTTGAGTAATTATTTTAGTTTTGAAAACAACAGAGAAATAGGATGTCGATGAAGAAACGAACATTGAATGATGTGATAAAATAATTACCTCATCTTTAGGAGCGTCCATTTTATTTGAACCAAAGGGCTCATTAGGTTGGATTTATGATCAAATTATGGCCTATTGGTTTACGTGAGAGTATTCGGGAGGATATTGGATAAGGTTTTGGCTGAGCCAAAGGCTTTAGATGTGTAAAATTAAGAGTAGGTGAAGTACCCTTTTATAAGAGAGGCGGGGGCCACTTCAGGAAAACATGAAATTTTTATTAATTAAAAATTAATTTTCGGTTTCTAATAGAAACTAATGCATTTATTTAGAGCCTAATATGTGGATGGTTCGAAATAATCTAAAAAATTTGGTTTTAGAAAAGTTTATGTCACTATAGTAACCTTGTTTTTAAATTTAACTAATAGATAAATAGTTTATCTTTTACCATGTTTTCTTATATTTTTATACTACATGGTTAATATAGTAACTGTAAAATAAAAAAAGAACCTCATGTGGTTCCTTAATTACATATATAAAACTATCTATGTAATTTGGAAAAGTCTTATATTTATAATACTATTATATAATTTAATAATATAGTATTTTTTTACAAACTAATATTTGTCAATTTTGAGAATATTTAGTATTTGGTTTTTATAAAAGTCATCAAAAATTGATTAAATAAAAAAATACATTTATGAAACCCTAACAAGTCATATTATCCTAGAAAATTTGTTTATGGCATCAAATGTTTCAATTTACAATTATTTTAAAATTTATAATATCATTTCTTTCAATCATTGATTAACAAAGTAACTATTGCATCATCGTTCTCTCATAAATAAATTTAAATAACTAATGTCGAAAAATAATAAATAATATAAAATAATGTTGGAAATATTTTTATATTTCTAATTAATATTTCTTTTCTAATTTATCTTATATATAACCATATATTGAAAATAGATTAGTTATTAAAGTTAGAATTTAACACTTTTAACCCTTCATTAAATAATATATAATAACTTTCATAATCTAGTCGAAGAGGATACAAAAGGATCATATTTTTTCATAAGGATCATCTTTTTCCAAATTAAATTATCCAATACAATTAAGACATATTTGGTGTTTAGTTTATATTATTATAATATCATTTATACATTTAATTTTTACATTTACTTTTAACCGTGTTAAATAATATACCAAAGTTACTATTCACTAAAAATTATCTTCATCATATTGAACCACATTTTTCTTACTAATTAATATCATGTTAATCAGATTTTTAAAATTCAATTCACAGATGAAGTAAAATTATATTTTATGCAAATTTGAAAATGTGCCTAGAAGGTGGGTAAACGTTGTTAAAAAGTACAATATCATTTAATCTATCTAATATTATTATATAATGAATAAAATAATATAAATTGGACTAAAATAGATATTATTTATCTATTTATTACAATATGATAAATTATAATTAAAAATAATTATTTATATGAAAGATTCAGTTTTTATCAACTCTGTATTATATTTTCCAATTCATTAAAAATTCAATGTATTTTGAAAAATAAAAAAAATTCATCATATGATACTTCTGAAATTTGGAATTCAAGTAAAGTCTATTTTAATGAATTCAATTTTTAATAGTGTCTAAATTTTTTTTATTATTTTTCTCAGAAGAACATAAAAAGTAGATCTCTTAAAAAACATTTTTTCTAAATAAATAAAAAATTTAAGAACCATATACATTTCATTATAAATATATATTATTTATTTGAAATAATTATAAATAAAATTCCAAATTCATTTGTTACTATCCATATTACAATATTAAATTGATAAATAAATATATCGTTTAAATAATTATAATACTAATGTGTTGTTTCACAGAAACTCAATCTTGAATATAATGAAATTCAAGTCGGTGGTGCGTGCAATATAAACTATTAAATTTGTTAAAATAGATAACATAATATGAAATCTTGTGGTGTTACATTCTCCCCTCCTTCAATAAATATCATCCTCTCAATTTCAAATTTTTCTTCAAAAATAAAATTATGAAAAAAAAATACTTTTGTGGAAAACCAACATCGGATATAGGGATAATAATACTTAGTTTTAATATGAGGGAACAATAAATGAAAGAGTCGCCACTAAATTATGATTTCTAATAGGAGAACATTGGTGGAAATTAGAGACACATAATTGGAAAAATAATGTAAATATTTATTGGGAGTGATTGAGGTAATCAATCACAACAAG
The DNA here is from genome assembly GCA_963277665.1 of Viscum album. Lineage (NCBI taxonomy): Eukaryota > Viridiplantae > Streptophyta > Magnoliopsida > Santalales > Viscaceae > Viscum > Viscum album. The sequence goes on along the minus strand of OY728140.1, from coordinate 1,369,434,293 downwards.
TGAACAATAAATGGAAAATTGAGGGTCCCAAATCCATAAATCTATAATGATTTAATGTATCATCGCCTAAAAAAATATAATGTATTAGGATAATACATTTTTTAAGAAAATATTTTTTAAGAGGGGGGATTAATTTACTATGAAGATATGAACTCAAGAAAACATATTTGATTTCGTTGTCTCTCATAATCATAATCTCAGCATTTTGTTGTGCATTGATCTATTTTCACTTCAACCCTTACAATAGGAAATCAATGTTCAGAAATGGTTTGTACGCATATAGTGCATTTGATAAATCATAAGTTCCACAACTATTTCCTTAGTCCTTTATATGTTTACTGATTTGTCAAATGGTGAGGTCAAAGTATCCAATAAATTATAATATCTCCTCAAACAAAATATTAAGTTCCCAACTAACTCCATTCCGACCGTTAGACATATCCAAAATACTTGTGTCGAAACTCACAGTGAAAAGATTTATAATGGAGATAAACATAATGAATATATTTTTTACCATATAATAATATGTTAATACATTCATCTTGTTTTCTCTAAAATCATTTTAACACCCTGAATTGTAATAAAACCTCAATGAATACATGCATGCTCTCTTATTCCTTATAGAATACTAGATATACTATTCATTTCCAAAATTGTTGTAAACTCCAACAATGTTGGAATAAACAAAAAAATAATTATTTCTAAGTTATTCGATAGTATCCAATAAACTTTATCTTAATCGATCATCTCTTATTCCAATATCACTACCTCAGTATCAAAATAATATTATGGTTTAGATTTCCTTCATCGATATATTTTCCAAATAGTTTAACTTTTTATTGAGTTACTTTTCTTAGTACCATTAAATCTCAAACCTCAATGAAATAATACTACAGTGCAATGCTTATTTATTTCTATAATTCATATAACCAATACATCATTGATACAACACTCAAATTAAATAATTCAGTTACCAAGAAATACAAATACCTTAATTATTCCACGTTGACTTTAGTAATACCTTATGCTTAACCTTGATCCTTTTGATTCTTCTTTGATATATTTCTTTAACACTTATTGAGTTGGCCTGTATAATTCTCAAATTCACTATTGTAAGAACCCGGACCTTCTTTTCAGGTATGTTTTTCCTTTTTATAGAGTTTTTTAGAAAAGATGAGTTTTGGGAAATTTTTTATGTACACACCGTGTGCGGCCCATGTCCAGGGCACACACACGACCATGTATGGATGATGTGGAGGCCTCTTAAAGCATAGTACATAAAATCCTAGTTTACATCGTGTACTCCAAATGTACATACTATGTACTTTCATTTTCTTCATCAAACAAACCAAGGTCATGTCTAATCACCAGAACATGGTTCTTCTCCAGTATCATTGTCCAAGAGCATTCCGTAAGGATGCGAACCTCCTCCAAGCCCTAAACCTCAGTCTGTTCTCCGAATCGACCACTGTCGATTGCGTTGAGACCGCAGCAGTATGCTCTTCCTTCTCCAAGAGCTTTGTTTTCCAATTCCTCCTCTTTTGAAAGTTATCATGGGTTGAACATTTTCTGTTTTTTTATAGATATACGAGGTTCTAATAAGATTCAAGACTCGTGAATCAAGTATGTTGATCTCCTAGGATCAAGGTGGGTGGTTTGTGCCTTTTCATTCAAAATCATTGAGTATTATGTGAAAATTCGACCAATACCCTTGATCAGGGTAATCTTTGATTAATGTTTTACCACTGCTGTTTTCATGCCTTGCTTGTATGCTTTAGTAGAGGTAATTTTGCTATTTATAAGGATAATTTATATTCTTGGATCATTTTCCCATGCTTTGTTCTTTTTACGACCTTTTGGTCTTGTTAAGCCTTTGGCTATTATACATGTTTTCCATGCCATGTGATTGTAGGATAGATTGTTGTTCCCTGACCTATTTGTTATTTTTTAGACTGGTTAGCCAAGTAGCTCTGTCGGTTTACTTTGGCCTTATATCATTATTAAGGACTAACTTGAACGGGGGCATGAGAACCTGGTTCTATAGACTATAAGTGTATAGACATAGTGATCTTCCTCAGAGAGTCTTGGACATTATAGACTATAGGGGATAGAACAAGTGAGCTTCCCAGAGAGTGCTGGATATTATAGACTACAGGAGGACGAACTTAGTGAGCTTCCACAGATAGTCTTGAGCTTTATAAACTGTGCGGGGGTAGACCAAGTGAGCTTTATCAAGAGTCTTTGTTGTTTTAATTCCTTAATCCATTCTAGGCTATAAGAGGAATTTACCGAGCGAGCTTCCTAAGAGATTTTGTGATTGAACTAAGGCTATAAGAGGAATTGACCGAGTGATCTTCCTCAGAGAGTCTCTATACCTTGGGGCTATAAGGATAATTTACCATGTGATCTTCCTCAGTGAGTCCCTGACTACCTTAAACATTAAGGGGAATTGACTGAGCATGCTTCCTCGGAGAGTCTTAAAATTTCGTATGACCAAACCAGAGGGCTTAGGTTGAGTGTTCTGCCCAGAGGGTTGTTCGTACTTCCTAGATATGACAAGAAGGGATGGTTGTGAGTACTGCCCTAAGAGTTTCCTATTTGTGGTTAGATGCATTCTAATCTAGTTCTTGTTGATCTGAGGATTGTTTACTATTGTGTAATATCATTTTTATTGCTTCCTATTTACTACGTACTCTATTATTACATGCCATATTCTCACTTACTATTAGGAACAGATCTTCTGGTGGATTCCTATTGGGATTTAGTCTCACACACTTTTTGGGTCATGCTTTTGGGCCCAAATAGATTATATTACTGCAGGTATAGACAATGGCAAGCACCCTTAGTCTTCAAGTACTCGATTAATTTGGAGCAGGAGAGCATGATACAATTCCTAGGATTGCGATGATGAGGAGTTGCTTATCTGTTTTTCCATTGTACTTTTATTTTTTATTGTATTCATTATTGTGACTTTTTTGGCTTCTTTCCTAGACATATCTATCATGCATCATTTCTTATATATATATGTGTGTGCTCCAGTTGTTTATTGTTTTATCCTTCTACTATTTTATGTGGTTGTATATTTTTTTCTTCCGTTATTGTATGTGTTTTTCACTCCCGTTGTATACTCTACAAATGATGGCATAGTTTCCCCACTGACACACCCTAGGCCCTCGTTGCTCATCAGCAACATCTAGTATTCAGGGAAATGTGTTGGAGGCCATGTGACCCACTGGGTGCAGGGCGCCTCTGGGTGGATTCCAGAATCGGGACGTTACAGAGTTGTATCATAGGATCTCTTTTCTATTGACTTACTGTTTGGATTCTATCGCAAGGTATTTAACTGAATAGTTATTTGGTAATAAGTTGTGCCCCAAAGTAGCTAACCCATGTACAGGGAAAAGCATACTATCTCGTTTGTTGCAGTTTTACTGGTTTTCACTTTTAATGTTCATCTAATTTCACCGTTGGGTGATTCACATGCTTTTTCCATTACCTTTTGGTTTTATTGCGGTTCTATTTTAGTCATAACCTGATGATATGAGTGTAATCCATCTCAGGAATCATATAGGAACTTTTTAGAAATCACATACCATGCATTCTGGCCCTGCCATCTTGGATGCATTAGCGATTGAATGTTGTTGTGATTGAGGTTGTGTATATTATGCATGCTATATTGATAGATGCTTTGATAAAATCAATGCTCTTTGATAAAGAATTTTTTTTATAGTAACTTCCTTATATGGACACCAAAATTTGGTTCATGAGGTTTTATGGGCCCTCATAGACCATAATTTAGTGGATCATTGCCTGGCTTCCATGTTATAACTTGTATAACATGCCAAGCATTGATTCGCGGGGTGTATGGGCCCTCACAGATTGGAATTTGGCACCTTAACTCTTGTTTCTGGTGTTTGCTGGGCTTCAGAGTAGTTTCTAAGATACTTCCCAAAAAACCCAGAATACATGGTGTGTACTTTATTAATACACACCATGTAGTTTTTTAACTGTGTCACAGACTGTGTGGGTAGAAACACAGGGTTTTGAAAAATCATCAGAAACATGCAGTGTACGGTAACTACACGCCTTGTTGTAGTGATCGTGTGTATACCCATGTGACAAACAATATAGATGGATGAAACTTCGACTATACACTCTGTGTTCTATCATCACATGTTGTACCATGTTACATAAGTACCCAGTCGTGTCACGAACAACACGAGTTGGGGAAAACCATCAAGTACATGTTGTGTTCTCACGGATCATGCCGTGTAGAGAGATCTGTGTAGCCAACTGTCATACTTATAAGATGGGTAGTTGAGACCTTGTATACTACATGCTGTGTCATTTGTGAACACCCCGTGTAGTCTTGGATTAAGAGGACCATGTGGGTTAGCAGTGTAAGGGGAATCAGGTTGGGGAATAGAGTTCAAGTACATGTCGTGTTGCTGGGGTGTTACACGACCAGTTGTGGCAGAAGTACACGACCATGTGAATGTCTTAAAATAACACTCCGTGTAGTTTTTATACACTCCGTGTTGTCATGATTTTTAAAACATAAATTTTTCCTTCTCATGTTCCCCTCTTATACTCCCGTGTTCTAAGTCTTTCATAATCTTGATCTAAGGTGTGATTTTGACCTTTCAGTGCTATGCCACTGAGATGTCCTCTGGTTGTACATCAGCTAGCAGATGGTGATCAGACACTGGATATGGCCGATCAAGTACCTCCTATAGATCCTCATACAATTCCAGCCATGGCAATAGCAGTTATATAAGTTGCAGTCATTGATGCGCAGTTTAGGGACGATTTTCTACGGATTGTGTAGACTTTCCAAGGAGTGGTAACTTCTGCCCCATCGATGGAAGAGTTGACGTGGTTTTTCTAGTAGCATCATCCTTTTAATTTCTATGGGTATGGAGGAACCCTGGATGTACAGTCATGGCTAGAGGCCACGTTGACGATTTTCGAGCATCTAGGGATACCTCCAGAGAAGAGGGTGAAGCTCAAGACCTATATTCTCCGAGACTCCGCCAAGAGGTGGTGGGAGGTGATCTCATAGTCAGGACGCTAGCATAGTATGACTTGTGATGAGTTTCAGCGCATCTTCTGCAATTAATTCTACCCAGATACACTGGGGGATGATCGAGACGAGGATTTTATGAGTCTGGAGCAGGTTATTATTTCCATTATGGAGTATTGGTCTTGCTTTATTGAGATGCAACATTTCACGCCTATTCTAGAAGGCGATGTTATGTACCTTGCACGGAAGTTCAAGGATGGTCTAAGGCACGAAATCCTTTTGTAGGCAAACATCTTTAGGTTGACTTCGATATCATATGTCGTCAACCAGGCACTGATCACTGAGAGAAATCTGAGGGATCCTGGAGCAGTGAGCCAGGGTGGTTCAACATCCAGAGTCAGTGTTCCTCCTACTAATAGCATGAAGCGCCACAGGGGGTCCGCTCAAGGAAATTAGAGTAGGAAGAATGTATCTTAGGTCAGCCAGGTAGTATGCTACCAATGCGATGGGAGCGGGCATACAAGGCCTCGGTACCATAGAGACATGACGTAGTGTCGATCGTGCAGCAAGATTGTCCATCTTCAGTGTTTTTGATAGGTCTTCTCACGTACATATGGTGGTAGGGGTTCTTCTATGACCCCACGTACAAGATATGCATCGCTAGTTTCTCACCTATCGAGGAACTGGAGTTCTTTCAGCCGTTCGGGCAGAGGTGTAGGTCGCAGCAATGGTGGTCAGTCAGTAGGCTACCAGTGAAAACATATTAGATTAGCTCAGAGTGGTCAGGCAGGGTCATTGGGCCATAGTATAGGCCATACATTTTCCATGGAGGAGACCCATCAGGAGAAGGATCCCGGACCTTCCACAGTTCGAGGTATAGTCTTAGTATCCTAAGTTTCATCTTCATCTCTTTTAGATACTGGTGCTACGCATAGTTTTATCTCTGTTTCTGTTGTGGAGAGCCTTGGGCTCTACATATTTTCTTATGCCGATACCTTGACGCTTGACACACCATTGGGGAGTAGAGCGGTTAGTGAACATCAGTGAAGAGAGTACCATATTGAGGTTGTTGGGCGTCACTTCTTATTGGACCTCTATGTCCTAGAGATGATGAGCTATGATGTCATTCTCATAATGGAATGCTTAGTCACCTTACAAGAAGTCATCAATTGATATCATTGTAGGGTGAGTTTTGTATCACCAATGGGTGGATCCTTTCTTCATAGAGTTGAGTGGGACGTCCAGGTGAGTAAGTCAGGACCCGAGCATCATGGGCTAGGAGGAGTTACAACGCAGATTGCTAGTCTTTATGTGAATGACCTGGGGACATGACAATTATACATTCGTCCAGTGGTGGATCGTTTGAGAGATTTATTTCTAGAGGACATTTCAGGTTTGCCTCTAGAGCGTGAGGTAGACATCTCGATTGAGCTCATGCCAGGAGCGGCACCGGTGTCCATTCCTCCTTAGAGGATGGATACACCTGAGTTGCAGGAGCTCAAGCAGTAGTTGGAGGTGTTGCAGGCAAAGGGTTTCATATGACCCAGTACTTCTCCTTGGGGTTCTGCTGTCATGTTCGTAAAGAAGGTAGACGATACACCTAGGCTTTGTGTGGACTATCAGATGTTGATATAGTTGACGGTCAAGAACCGATATCCCTTGACGAGGATCAATGATCTCTTTGAATAGCTTTGAGGAGCCCAAATGTTCTATAACATTGACATGAGATCTAGTTATCATCAGTTGCACGTTACACCATTTTATATACCTCTTGCAGCCTTCATGAGTAGGTATGGTCCATAGGATTATATGGTTATGCCGTTTTGTATCACGAACGCGCCATCAGTTTTCATGGCATTGATGAACAGAGTGATTCATCCATACTTGGATTCCTTCAAGGTGGTTTTCATGTATGACATCTTGGTGTACTCTCACACTCGACATGACCATGATAGCCATCTTGATATCATTATGTGTACACTAAGATATCATCAGTTATATGCTATTCTCTTGAAATTCCACTTATGGATTGATCAGATTCACTTTTTGGGTCATGTTATCTCAGAGATAGGAGTATCATTCGACCCAGATAAAGTGAGGGTATTAGTTTCCTGGGGGCAGCCGAATAATGTCTTTGAGGTATGGAGTTTCTTAGGTTTGTCTGGATACTACAAATGTTTTATACAGGACTTTTCATACATAGAAGCACCACTGACAGGTCTGACTAAGAAAGGGGATAAGTTCTTATGGTTAGATTCTTGTGAGTCAACCATTCGGGAGTTGAAAGGGAGGTTGACGTCAGCACAGATATTAGTCTTTACAAAGCTGGGAAAGAGCTATATCGTTTATTGTGAGGCATCAGGTATCGGGATGTGAGATGTGCTTATGCAGGGAGATGGAGTCGTGGCATAAGTGTCTTGGCAGTTGAGGCCACTTGAGAGGAATTACACGACGCACGATCTGGAGTTCACAGCTCTTTTCAATGTCCTACGCTTTTGAAGACATTATCTTTTGGGTTAGAATTTTGTGGTTTTCACCGACCACATAAGTCTCAAGTACATCTTCACTCAGTGTGATTTGAATCTGAGATAGCTTAGGTGGGTTGAGAATCTTCAGTGTTTTGACTTTGAGTGTGCCTATACACCTGGGAAAGGCAACTCATTGGATGACGTGTTGAGCAGGAGGACTCAGATACAGGCAGTTCAACAGTCCAACAGTGAGTGGATCCTTTTGGATCTATTCTCTGAGATTCATTTTGAGGTGCACAACAGACAGGGGTAGACTTTTTTATCTTCTATAGATGTTACCTCTACTCGTTTTGACCTGGTACGGAGGATACACCTATCAGACTCGAAAGGCCCAGTCCTGCGAGAGAGTGTATAAGAAGGGGACCCTCTTCTTGGATGGATAGTAGGCGAGGATGAGATCTTGTGTTTCTCGGGACACGTATGGGTTCCAACTGACATAAACAAGGAGCTGATGTAGGACTTTCATTCTTCAGTTTGTGCATGTTCATCCTGGAATCACCAAGATGTATCGTGATCTACACCGCCAGTATTTGTGGCCAGGTATGAAGAGAGATGTTACTGGTTTTGTCCTAAGTTGTTCCACTTGTCATCAGGTGAATGTAGAGAATCAAAGACCAGCAGGTCTATTGCAGCAGTTACCCAATCCAAAGTGGAAGTGGAATGATGTCATGTTGGACTTCATGACTGGTTTTCCGTGGTCACCTCAATGGAATGAGGTTTTTTGGGTTGTCATCGACAGGTTTATGAAGGTTTCTCACTTCCTTCCAATCAAGGAGACCTTTAGTGCTGATGAGCTATAACGGTTTTGAATCCAAGAGATTGTATGTCTATATTGAGTTTCACACTCCATTGTTTCAGACATGGATGCACATTTTACTTCTCAGTTCTGGAAGGGGCTTAAAAATTCATTGGGTACACATGTACATTTGAGTACAATATACCATCCCCTGATAGATGGCTAGTCCGAGCATACAATTTTGTTGCTTGAGGATATGATCTGAGCATGCATCCTATATTTTGGAGGTTCTTGGAAGAAGCATATACCTCTTGTGGTGTTTTCCTACAACAACAGTTTTCAAGAGACTATGCAGATGGAACCTTACGAGGCTTTGTATAGTAGGCCATGTCGATCACCATTATGCTGGCTGGAGGGAAGAGAGGCATCTTTTCTGGGTCCCCATCTTGTTCAGGAGACCTTAGTGCTGATAGAGTTGATTCATAAGAGTATGGTTATGGAACAGTCTCGACAGAAGTCTTATACTGATCAGCGGAGATGACCTCTAGAGTTCGAGGTCAGGGATCATTTTTTTCCAGTGTGTCACACCGAGGTTGGGACACAAGAGTATTTGGAGACAGGGTAAGCTTTCACTAAGGTACATCGGGCCGTTTTAGGGGTTGGAGAGAGTTGGGCTGGTTTCCAATCAGTTGCAATTACCTCAAAGTGACCAGGATATGCATGGCGTCATCCAAATTTCCCAGCTCTGACGTTAGTTTTCAGACCTGTCTCATGTCCTTCATCCTGAGGAGGTTGAGCTTGAAGCAGATGCATCGTTTGAGGAGAATCCTATCTGGATTTTTGATTGCAGTATGAAGGTTCTTCATGGCTGGTCGATTCCTCGGGCATGGGTGCTATGGCAGTATGGGAAAGTACAGGACGAGACTAGGGAGAGAGAGGCCGATGTACAATCACAGTGGCTAGAGCTATTCGAGGTTTCATCTTAAACACCTCTCTAGGGAAATTCGGGGACAAATTTCATTAAGGGGGGAATTTTTTAAGAACCTACACCTTCATTTCAGGTATTTTTTTTTCATTTCCTAGAATTTTTTATAAAAGAGGAGTTTGTGGAAATTTTTTAAGTACATGTCATGTAGGTTATAAGTACATGTTGTGTAATCCCTTGCCGCGTGAGGCCGTGTGATTTTCATGTCCGGGCCAAAAAAATGTCCATGTAGGGGTGATTTGGAGGCCTCATAATGTGGAGTACATAAAATCTTAGTGAAATCCATTTACTCCAAAATTACACACCGTGTACTTTCTTTTTTTCAATAAACAGACTGGGGTCACATCTAATCGCCAGAACACGCTTCCTCTCCATCTTCTTCGACCGAGAGCCTCACATATGGCTGCTAACCTCCTCTGAGACCTGAGCCTCCATTCGTCTCTGGATCGACCGTCGTCGATTGTGTTTGGACCACATCATTAATCTCTTCTCCTAGATCTTTGTTTTCGAATTCCTACTCTTTTGCATGTTATGGTGGGTTGAACATTTTGTGTATTTTCATAGATCTACGATGTTCTATGTAGATTCAATCTTCATGGTTCATGTATATGGATCTCCTATCATCAAGGTAGGTGGTTTGTGCCTTTCTATTCAATGTCATTCAGTAATATGTGAAAATTCCACCAATACCCTTGAACAGGGTATTCCGTGATTACTGTTTTACCCCTGTTGTTTTCCTACCTTTCATGTATGCTTGTGTAGAGGTAATTTTTTATGTATAATGATAATTTATATTCTTGTATACTTTCCCCATGCCTTGTTATGTTTATGAAATTTTGGTCTTATTCATCCTTTGGTCTTTGTAGCAATTTTATTTGCCTTCTGACCATAGGATAGAGTGTTGTTCACTAACATGCATGTTACGCTATAGACTGGTGATCCAAGTAGCCCTATAGGTTTACTTTGGCCTTATAGGATTATTATACACTAACTAGCATGGGGCCGTGAGAACCTCGTGCTATAGACTATAAGGGGATAGACCGAGAGGGCTTCCCAGAGAGTCTTGGATATTATAGACTACAAGAGGATGGACCGATGAGCTTCCTCAGAGAGTCTTGATCTTTATAGACTGCAGAGGTGTAGACTGATTGAGCTTCCTCGGAGAGTCTTTGTTGTTTAAATTCCGCAAAATGTTCTAGGCTATAGGAGGAATTGACCGAGTGAGCTTCCACATAGAGTCTGTGAACGACCTAAGGCTATAAGTGGAATTGACAGAGTGAGCTTCCTCAGAGAGTCTATGGACCATGGGGCTATAAGGGGAATTGACCTCATGATCTTCTTCAGATATTTCCTGATTACCTTAGACTATAAATGGAATTGACTGAGTTTGGTTCCTCGGAGAGTCGTATAATTTTGTATGACCATACCATAGGGGTTATGCTGAGTGTACTGCCCAGAGGGTTGTTTGTACATCTTGGATAGGACCGGAAGAGATGGTTGTGAGTACTGCCACGAGGGATTCCTGTTTGTGGTTAGATGACTGCCTCGGTGCTTCTTTTTGATCTATGGATTGTTTACTGTTGTGTATCATCTAATTTACTACTTACTATTTACTGCTTACTATACTATTACCTCCAATATGCTCACTGACTGTTACGCATAGATCTTCAGGTGGTTTCCTACTGGGATTTACTCTCACACCCTATTTGGGTCATGATTTTGGGCCCAAAAAAATTATATTTATGCAGGTATAGACAAGGGAACGCACCATTAGACTTTAGTTACATGATTGCGTTGGAGCCGGAGAGCATGAGACCAAGACGAGGCTTGCGATGCTGAGGAGTTCTTATATGTTTTTCTTTAGTACTTTGGTTTAGTATTTTATTCAGAATTTTGATTTGTTTGAATGCTTTCCTAGACATATGTATCATGCATAATTTCATATATATGTGTGTTCTCCAGTTTTTTATTGTTTTATCCTTCTTCTGTTTACTGTTGTTGGATATTTTCTACATCCTCTATTGTATGCGTTGTTTACTTCCACTGTGTACTCTGCCAATGAGGGCATAGTTTCCCCACTGACACACCCAAGGCCCTCGCTGCTATTTGGCAGCCTCTGGTGTTCGGGGAAATGCACTTGAGGCCTTGTGACCAACCGGGTACGGGGCACCTCTGGGTGGATTTTAGAACTGAGATGTTACAAATATAACTGAAACACTAAATATTAGTCTTTTCATTGTAACCTTTGCAATCTTTTTTTGGATGACCCTTCTCTCCACACTTATAAAAAACACCCAGTCCTTTCAAGAACATAATTGTGTGATTATTTCAAAAGTTATCACATATTGGAAAATCTTTCTTTACTTTATTCCCTTTATCCATCTTTCTTTTTGTCATCAAAATATTCTCTAAAATCCCTTCAAAAGCATAGGAATCAGATAATTCATTACTTATCTTATTAACACATGATATTATTTTTTTATATGATGATAATACATGGGGGATATTTCCCATAGAAATATTGGCTTATGAAAATAAATTACATGATCTTTTTTACTCTAATGTACATGTTCATAAGTTGTGTTCTCATTCGTTCTACTAGGTACCATTTCAATAAAGTAGAATATACTAATTTAAATAATTCATATTCACAAAACAAGTGAAAAATGCATTATAAATTTAAAAATATATTCATATATAATATCATAAACTAAAAATGGTTTCTTTAAGAAGATATTTAATCATATATACATTATAATTGTTTTAAAAAAATTAAATTATCCTATGAATATCCCCTAGGAGTGTCAAACTTGGTAAGTAGTAAGACTCTTTGTCATGTATAGGGATATCCTGAGTCAAACTGAAAATTCCATGTCAATGTTTTCACTCTTAGATAAATTTGGTCCAGAACCACGCCTAATTGTTGTACCCATATAAGGATGTATATCATGGAAATACAACATAATATCAAAATTACAAGAATCCTAGGAAGTTATTTTATTCTAATCCTCATAGTCAATCTAAGGGAAATGTTTCCTTTTTGGAGTTTATCTAAATATAGTGTCTATGTTTATTTCTAATCTTCCTCTAATGCCATCTATAATGCCCAGACCCTAGTTACCTAGAGAAAGTGAATGATTTTAATACATTGGAATGATTTGATGGAATGATGACCGGAAGGACTGATCAGTTTTGCAGTCATGAAAAAGAGATTTCATACATGAATGTTACATTAAACATTCTTATATTAAAAAAAGCATAAATAATCCTTTGAGAATGACAAAATTCCCCAAAATGAGGCCAAAAAATCATTCATAATACACTTCTTTGAATCCTGGGAAAATAAAACATATGAAAGGGGTGAGGTGAGATGCTCACTAAGGGTAAATAATTCAGCATAAGCTATAAACATTTAAGCTAAGATGTATAATACAAACTGGAACCTCTTAAATGTAAAATAAAAACATAATATGGTACAAATATGTCAAACATTACCATATAACCATGCACATGAATATTCTACTATTTGAATAAGAATATTTTATAACTAATTTCATAATGAGTGAATGCATAATGCTGGATGTTATAACAAATTTGTCAAATCCTTGTGCAAAGACCATTCTCAAATATTCTGTCAAGGCCATGTTCAGAAACACTAGTTTGTCTCATGAGACATATCGATGTGTTAAAGGTTTTTAGTAATCCATGACCATCAATTAATAATTCCATTGCATTTCTCTTATTAAAAGGGTAAAACATAACATAATCATTCTTATTAAAACTAGCATACAAAAAGTCAATACATTAACTATAAACCATGAATGGTATAAAAATTGCACATCCACATTCAAACATATACTAACTCATTCAATACAATATGGAATATTGTATTATATTATATCAACCTCAATCAAGAATAATATTGAGTAAAAGATGTCGACCATGATAAAAATGACATGTAAAACTATTTGAGAGAAATATACCTTTTTAATGAAATAATTAAAAATCCATGTAGTTTATAAAGGAATTTATTTAATAGAGTTTCTTGAATAAAATTTTATCAAACCATTTGATCCTTTTAAAAGGAATTAAAATTTGTAAACAATCGTGTCCATATAAATAAATCATTAAAATCATTAAGAAAATATTGACATTAATTACATTGATTCTGAAAAATAAATCCATAAAAAATTAAAATGATGATGTAGTTAAAGATTATCTTCTATAAAACCATAAAATATTCATTTTTAATATTTTTAGGAAACATTGGCAAGGATGATAAATATGTCCCAGTAAATACCTACACATAAGAAATCACATATAATAATGAGATTAGGTAATTAACCCTTACCTTGTACATTCTTTTATTCGAGGGTACATTTATTCTCATGTATAACAACCATACTATGATATTATATTATACCAAAACCTTATTAATATATATGATATCATACAAGATTCATTTGTGACTTTATACTACCCATTAAATAATAATTTCTATGTTAAAGTAACATTTCATTTTATAATCATTGTCTTTATCGTACATGTTTTAAAATGTTATTGTTGATCAAATCACTTATATCATGATTTATTTAGTTCCATAATATAAAAATTAATTTATATTTTTTAAATATTATGAATATAAATATAAATATATATATAATATATAGATATATAAAATGTAATAAACCGTTAATGGAGACGGTAGGTCATACGTATGCATGAATATTGTTTCCGTTTTCAAATCATTATGAATAGAAGTATGTGAATGAAATATATGTAAATAAATATATATTTTCTTATAGTAGAATTATTATTTCATATATTACATACTTATTAATAATATATATTTTTATATCATCCATGAATGGTGAACATGGAAATTAATTTCATCACATCGTGGAGATGGTAGGTCGTACGTACACACGAGTGACAATGTCATTTCCTAAACTATTAAATTTTATGGAATTGGATAATTTATTATTTATAATGAAAATTATAATTTAATTTTAATTATTCCTATAAATAATATTAATCATTATATCTATCCATGTATCATATTGTTGAATAACAATTTACACCAAGACATGCAGCCTGTAAGTCATACGTACAAACGAGTGGTGAGTTTTTCATTCATAGGATTGATAGAATATGTAATATTGTTGTCTCATGTTTATAATGACATATTATAACATATAAGGTACTGTAGATATTATTTTAGTATGGAAAACAATAGAAAATGATGAATTATAAGAAGAAATTAACTTTGAAAGAGGTGATAAAATAATTACCTCTTCTTTGGGTTCTTACTTTTGATATTAACAAAAGGGATCCTTATGTTGGATTTCTTATCAAAGAAAGGACTATAGGTTGAAGTGAGGGTAGTTGAGAATAGATTTTAGTAGGTTTATGCCGAGACAAATGTCTTTGGATGTGTGAATTTAAGAAAATGGGAAGTATCTTTTTATAATAGAGGTGAGGGACACTTTATAAAGGGCATAAAATATTCCGTTATTGTTAAATAACTTTCGGTTTCTAAATTCTCCAAATGTATTTATTTTGTGGATAAGGTGGGGATGGGTCTAAATACTCTCAACCAATAGGTTTTCGACAACTTTATTTCACCATATTAAACTTGTCTTTTAGATTTAACTTTTTGTTAAAAAGATTACCTTTTACCATGTCTTCATGTATTTTTATACTACATTGTTAATATTGTTACTATAAAACTCCAAAAGAACATAAAATGGTTCATTAATGACACATCTAACATTTTTTAATTCATTTATCCAAATATAATATTTTTAGGAATAGTATATAATTAAAAGAAATTTATTTTGTTTTAGAAAATCATTTAAGGGAATTTTGTCACTATTTAGTATTTGTTTTTTTGTGATAGTCATTCCAAATTCATTACTTAGAAAAAAATACATTTAATCATCAATAAAATTTCATATTAACATTGAGAAATCATGTAGGCCATAAAAAGTTTCAATTTATAGTTATTTAAATGTTTATAATATAATTTATTTTAATGATATATTAATAAGATAATTACTGCGTCATTATTTTGTCAAAATAAAATTTATTTATTTAATGTCTATATATTATAAATAAAATAATATGATGAAGGAATCCTTTTTAGATTTCATATTAATATTTATTGTTGAATTTAATTTATGTGGAACTTATATTAAAAATTTTTTAGTTATTAAAATTTGAATTTAACACATTTAACCCTTCTTTATATAAAATATTAAAAAGTTGTAATCTAATCCAAGTTGATCAAAAAGGATAATATTTTGTCCTACCATTTATTTTGGTCGAAATACACATATCGAATAGTGTTAGTACATGTGTTGTGTCAGATTTATATTATTATATTATTATTTTTACCTTTAATAACCATATTTACTTTTAACCGTGGTAAATAAAATTAAAATGTTACTATTAACCAAAAATTATGAACATCCTATTGAAAAAATTTAATTACTGATAGAAACTATAACTGTCCGATTTTTGGAATTCAATTCATATAAGTGGTAAAATAACATTTTATAAAAAATTGCCAATGACCATAGAAGATGGGTAAAAGATGTGAAAAAGTTCAGTAAACATTTATAAAAATAATCTTATTATAAAACAACTATAATGACTTTAATTGTACTAATATATGTATTATGTATCTATTTTTACATTATGATAAATTTTAATAAAAAATAAATATTTATATGAAAATGCCTATTTTTATGTATAATGTAGTATTTTTAACTACTCATCAAAAATTGAATGTTGTCAGAAAAATACAAATAATTCACCCTAAGATATTTTTGATATTCAGAATTCAAAAAGGAAGCATATTTTACCAAATTCAATATTTAGGAGTGTTTGAAATTTATTTTAATATTCTTCACAAAAGGATATAAAAAGTGGTTATATTAAGAAAATATTTTTTAAAAATATATAACTATTATAACAGATAATATTTATTTAGTTATTAATTTGTTTTATTTATGTAAAAAAATATAAATAAAATTTAAAATTTATTTGTTACAATTCGTATTACTATATTTAATTGATAAATAATTATATCTTTTAAATAAGTATAATATTAATTTATTTGTTTTGTAGAAACTCAATCTTGTGTGTAATGCGAGTCAAGTCGGTGTTGCGGGCAATATATGCTATTAAATTACATTAAAGATATAATGTACTACGTAATCTTGTGGTCATACAATGGTAGTTATCACATAGAAATTTGAATGAAGGGAATGTTTGAGATTTAATTAATTATAAAAAGACAGTTTAAACAAGTTTATAAATGAGTTTATTTGTTATGAATTAATTAGAAATTAAAAATAAACCCAATTCAACATAAAGTATGTGTTTTTCTCTAAGAAAATCTATTTTTAGGCCCAGAACAACATATTATCATGAAAATGTAAATTAGTATCTATTATTGAAATATATTAATAAAAAATATATATTTTATATTCAAATAATTTTTTTAAATTCATCAAATATATTTTATAACAGTATAATATAATCAAATAGAATTTTATAAAAAAAATATCTATTTTTTAAAATTCACATTTTCTACATTTTAATGGATTAAATGTTTTCGAACTATATTACAAAAAAATTTAATTTTTATTTGAAAAAACAAAACTCATTTTTAACATTGAAGTTTAAAATTTATCTTATTATGAGTTTTCGGTATTTTTCTGAAAATATTTCTTTTTCAGTGAATATTGAAAAATAATGATTTTTATTAAATGATCAACATTTTTATATTAAAGACTCATTACGAATTAAATTTGATACTAATAGAAAATAATAACTCTTTAGTTATAAATTATATAACCCATTTCATCTTCAACATCATAATTATTATTTTGGTATAAGTACATTTTAAGCTAAAAATAAATTTTCAATAAACTCGTTTATTTTGTCATTTTATAGCAAAAATTTTAAATTAAAATTTGAAATGTTTATGTTATGAATAATATAAAAATTATTTTATATTTTTATTAATAAAACCAATATTTTCTAAATAGATCCCTTTTAATTTTTGACAATATGAATTGTAACCTTCTGATTTTTTAACCATGATAAAAGTTATATTTGGAAATTATGGATAAAATATTTATAAAGATTAAAAATTAACATTAAACCAATCAAAAATATTATTGGAGAATATATATTATATCCCTAACACAAGATTTTTTAATTTCAGTTATTTAATGGAGACTATTTTAAGGAAAATGACATTTGTTATTATCAAAATTATAGAAACCCAGAATATGTCATTTTTTCTCTTATACATCTCTAATGTGTCCACCTGGGAAAACATGTATGTTTTGAATGAATATAAGTTTCCATTTAACACATACTAAAATTATTTTAATGATATAAATTTATTTATGATTTTTTGTTACCATTTGGACGAGGATATGGTATTTATAATATTGAATCTAATGAAAAGAAAATGAAATCACATTCATCTTTTTTTTATATTTTTTATTTTTAATAAAATTTTATTCTGAAGATACATTCAACTATATATATTATTTTGATATTTAAATGATCTATATACACCATGGAATTTAATTTGTTATTTTTTTTTGTGGAGAAACGTAAACCTTAAATTACTATACCATAATGATGCAGTAATCATTTTTTTAATTAAATAATGAAATCAAATATATTAAAAATATTAATGTAAATATAATTAAAATTATTTATTGTGCTCCATGAATTTTATGTATGATTATTACATAGAGTAGGTACTTTAGGTAAAATTTATCGATGTAGTCTGGTTGTATTGATTTTCATAAGGCCAAGTTAATGATTTTTGTCAAAATTAACACAACAGATATTTTCAAAAAATTATATTTTGTTAAATTGTTTATAAATCATTAAAAAATTTAAAAAATAAAAAAATATTATTATTTGGTCATGGATATCAAAAATTATTCATTTATGGTCCAATTGATATTTTATAGTTAAAATATACCACCTTTTATTATAAATAAATTGTTTCCATAATTACAATTAGATTGTGTTGAATAAAGGAACTAAAAAAGAAACGGTTTAATTTAAAACCTAAATATGTAAAAAATGTGTCATTATATTAAAATAATATCTCATATTATATATGAATTAATTGTAATATTTATGCTTTTTGATAGAAAATTAATTTATTATAGTTTATTATTTTGAGAATTTATAATGGTTACCCATACCACAATTATCAATGTGCACTGCTTCCTTCATTTCATTTCACTACCATGATCATTCGAGCTCAAAAAAATGTATCTTTTTCATTTATTAACATCCTTAGATATTTCTACCAGTTTTGTTCCATCCAAAAGTCCAACCCTAGATCACTTCAGAAGATATCTAAATGTAGTTTGTTTAAAAATATATTATTATCCTTTTTCACTTAATCAAGTTTATATCTTATTATACTTCTTATTCATGTGTTATTTTCATTATAAAGTAATAAATTCATTATCATAGATATACTTATATGTTTTTATGATTATGTTACAACCATATTCCGCCTTTTAACCATCCTAAAAAAATGAAATCAATGCAAGTGCATACTTATGACATACGCTTTCCATGACATGGTGTAATTAGTTTTTCATCACAACAATATTTGGATGGATATAATCAAATATATAAAAGATATATATGATAATAATGAACTTATATAGATTTTAAAAATTCATATACTATAGAAACCCTTACCCATTCACTATTAATGGAATGATATCACCGCTCGTGCAAACGTATGACCAACCATCTCCACAATGACAAGTTATTCATTTTCCACATTAACCATTCAATAATGTTTCTAGGAATGTATATAATTAATAAATATGATATAAATTAAGATAATATAATTATTTAGATGATGGTCCAATATTCTGTACACAAGAATCTGGACCTACCAAACAAAACATGAATAGAAAAATGAATTAGTTAACACCCAAAACATGAGTAATAACGAAATATTATTTTAAAATCATTGATAAAATGATATAATAGAATCATATATGATATCATAAATATTAATACGGTCAGGTATAATTTAAAATCCATATTTGAATTATTATACACGAGGTTAAATCTCATTTAACTAATGGAAAGTGCATGGTAAATTTTTCCATCTCACATTAATTTTTGTGGGTCATATTTCATATTCACCACGTATTTCTTTTGTTTGTTTTATTACTGGCCTTTTAATTATGATAATTAGTACCTGAATATTTCATTAAATATGAATATTTATTATATCATTGATATGAGTATTATCTAATCCTTATTACATTTTTACGTACATTGTTTTCTTTAAATTTTATTGAATTATCTTGTATTTTTTTAAATTTCGTATGTTTTTATTGTAAATGGATATTTGTGGATATTGAAAAGTTTTACTAAATTAAATCAATTTTTTGAAATATGAGTAATTATAAGGAATTTATTTTATGGGTTATCTATATTATATAACCCCTCGATGCATCATCATGTTTCACAAGACAAATCAGTTGGTGAAAAACCCTTAGATTATATATCCAAGAAGAATCAGATGGGAATATACTGTAAAAAACTATAATAGGGAAGGACTTGAAAGTAGTGGATCATGTTCAATATACGTGATTTTTATTAAATAATCTTTTCATTCATTTATAATTATGTTATTATTATCCCATGCATTGTTAAAATGAAAATAACTATAGATGAACTTTGTAATATTAATTAAATGGGATTTTTACACTGTTATCTACCTTGTTATATTGATTATAATTATATATTAAAGTTTTATTCAACTATAACTAAATCTTACATAGATTTTGACCTCATCCTTTTCTTATGCTTATTTTTTTCTAGGGTTTCATGAAGGTTATTTTGATTGATATACAATGTTACAATAACGTGAATAAATGTTTTCTCAATGAAAATAATTTTTTTTTATTTTACTTCTAAAATTAAATTTCAATATCAAATATGTATCTAGTTTACATAGACTACTAAACTATTCGACCTTTTGGGATAAAATTTCTTGTTAATGCCAATGTAATAAAGTAAGGGATCGGCTCCGGTCTATCAGGGATAAGTGTCATTACAGTACGTATCAAAGAAATTTTAGTAGAAACAATGAGATCCAAATTTATGAAATCCTCTATTAGGTGACATAACATATAGATAGAATTTTTGAAAAACAATATAATAAATTCCCAAAAAACCATGATTATGAGATTAGGAACGCAAGAATTTTTCTATTTATGTTAAATACTACACTACTGTTGGGATTATAAATTATTTTTCACAATAATATGATCAATTCATGTGAATGTCGTGATTTTTAAATGGAAGCTCAATAAATGACTTTTAACCTCAAAATTGTACATGATCCAAAGAGTAATATGGGTCATTTATTTTATAGTATTATTAAAATCATTCGAAGGTTAAAAGTACACCAAACATTCTTTCTATATGAAGAAATATTATCATTTGAAAAGGATAAAATAAAATGTTTATCTAAGGATTATATATTTTAAGGGATTCACATTAAAAAGAATAAATCTAGGTATCATTTATATAATGGAATAAATAAAATGATTTATTCTATAACACATGATAATTGTGAAACGAAACAACATGGTACTTGCTTAAAAGGATTAGGATATTTAAACTAGTGTTGAGGGAAATGACATTGTTCATCTGATTGAAATGGTAACAAAAAGGATTACAATATAAAATTCTTCAACTGTATGGAGATGGAACTCTATGAAAATAAATGTCTTAAGAGTGTAAGGAATATAACTTGAAAAGGATAATGATTCTTTGTAAAGCTGATTCTACTACTATAGATCAAGGTCTGTGATTAATATTCCTTATTTCTATATTGATGAATTTTTTTATTTATGTATTTTATAAATAATTATCATGTTATAATATTAATGATATATATATATATATGGACATTATTTTAGTACATCATCTTTGTGGATTTCAAAGAATAATTTTTATGGTACAATGAAAACTGATTTAGTTGCATGATGATATTTTTTTGGAAATTACATTCTTGAGGTAATGATAACCATTACTAAGTTTATGATGATAATATGCTAAAATAAAGTTATTTTATGGGATAATATAGGTGATGATGAAAATGGTTAGTGATTTCATGGTTTTTTATATCATTAAAGGGATTACTATATGTTTAGATTTAATAAGAATATTCGACAACCTAAGATATTGTTTTTGGAATAAGATTGTTTTCATTAAGGTTTTAGGGTAATAATGTTATTTATATATTTTATATATATCAGTAATATATATATTATTATTAATGAATGTAATTTTACGATGAATTTGGATATTTAGTGACATTCCTTCTAAATTTATATTCTTTGAATTTAGACACATATATTTCGAATATGTTTTATGAATTCTTATTAATGGAATAAATGAAATAGAAATTTGGATATTACTATTTTTTATAACATTTGGTAAGAATAATAATTTTAATATTCATTTATGTTTTACAGAATTATTTTTGAACTTATAATTCATAAAAGTGTTATAGGAATAAAAACATTTCATGTGTATCCATCATTAGATTTATTAAATGAACATGGTATATATTGAGTAATATCCAAAGGATAATATTATGTGTACTCCATGAATACAAATAAATCTTTTTTATTTTCAAAAATTATTCTCTAGAGAGTAAATGAATCCCTTTACTACTGTAAAATGATTTTGAAAAAAAACATTATCCATTTAATTTTCCTTTTGAGAAATCAATACACTTTTAACTGATCACATATTTATGGTTTTGGGATGGATAAATTTATAATGAATATATTATATATCACTCATAATAATTTTTTTTATTTTTCTCCCATATAAATATTTTCAATTCTCTCTAATTTTAACATATTCAAATTTATAATTTTTGGCGACCTTCACATTTTCCATTCCCATTTATTAAAAGGATATTTTACTAAACCTATTTATGAAGTTGTTTTATCATAATGGAATTTTTTAATAAAAAACATTGATTATTGAAGGGAAATTTAAAATTGGTAGTATTTGATTTATTGATGGATTATATAATCTGGGACCCAATGATTTGACATTATGCCTTTTTTTGTATTTAACTTCTTCGGTATCATATGTAACACAGAACACCGAGCGTAAAAAGATGATGAAATATTATTGTTTTATTTTTATAGTTATCATCTAGTCATAAAAATGGCAGTAATGAATGAGGATAACTATATATTGTTAATATACATGTGTATAAAATGAAAACCCTATTCACCAATTAATTATAAATGAAATTAAAAAACCAATTGAACATAGGGGATGTGTTTTTTATAAAAGAACTATTTTTATTCCCACAACATAATTTTATATTAATAAACTAAATTAACAGTTATTATTGAAATATTTTTATGAAATTTATGAAGTATATATTATATAAAATGTTATTACATTCATTCAATATATTTGATAGGTATAAGATATGAAAAAATTTAATTTTATACAAAAAAAACATTATTTCTTGAAGTATAGTTTTGCAGACTTGTAATGGTGAAATTTTATTAAAAATATATTCTGAAATTTTCTTAATTGTTATTTGAAAAAAAAAATTAAATTGGACTGTCAAAAAAATCCTTGGGGAAAAAATTATGAAATTATTTATTTTATAAGGATAATTGATAAAGTTATATTTTTATAAAATTTTAAAATAATTTATATCAAATACATTTTATTATTTGATATTAAACATAATAGATCTTATAAAGTATTTAATTATAAATAACCTAATTTGATTCATTTTAATCATCCTTCTATATTTATTTATTATAACTACATGTTTGGGAAAAAAATACAATTGTCAACAAAACTTTTTTAATTACGTTTTATGGGATTAATGTTAAATCCGATTCTAAAAATTATATGTTTAAAATATTGATAAATTGATGTACATATAGATTAAAATTTTCAAAAAAAATTTAGATTATTCCCTTCTATTTTTGGACAATATGAATTGTATCCTTGCTACTTTTTGTTAACATGATAAAGGGTAAATTTGGAAATGTAGGATATAAATAAAATGATATGAATTATAAAATTACACGAAATCATTCAAAAATATTATTGGAGGATTTAAATTAATTCATTAACACATAAGGCTTGATATTGAGTTATTTAATGGTCTATATCCCATGAAAATAACTATGATATTATTTAAATTAAAGAACATAATTTTTTTTATGTTCTTTGTTTTAAACATATCATATCTGTCAACATGGTCAAAATAATGGTTATCAATGAATCGATCTATCCATTTTGAACTTTATAAATTTAGTTTCATGATATAATTTGATTTATGATTTTGTTGGACTATTTCAATAAGGTAATGATATTTATAAAATTTTATTTAATGAAATTACAAAGATGCAACATTATTATTTTAATAACTATATTATTGTTAATAAGGAGTCATTATTATAATAGTTATGACTATAGATATTATTTTTAACGATTTTATATTTATAAATATGATGGAATTTTATAAATATTTTTAGATTAGAAATATTTTTCATAAATTATAATACAATGATTGAGGCATTAATTATTTTATTAATTTAATATTCAAATAAACTATATTATATATATATATATATTTAAATTATGATCCTCCCGGAATTTTTGGGATTATTATTACATATTATGGGTTAATAAAAGTTTTGGTATGATGATTTTCATTTTTATAAATTTTCTTAGGGCCAATGTAAAAAATAGTGTCAAAAATGACACTAATGATATTTTATGAAGATTATATTTTAAGAAAAAAAATATCAAAAAATCAAAATAAAAACTGATAACTAATTCATCCAAAATGTCATTAAAATTTATTTTATAGTATAATTTTTATTTTGTATATAATATTTACATCCTTTTAGTTTCAAAAAATTCTAACCATAATAAAAATTAAAATATATTATATGATGTCAATCAAAATGATAATGATCAATGTAAATATAAGACATTTCAAGATTATATTTCATGAATATTTTATAACCATATCTCATCACATATTCGAATCATTTGATAAGTTTTTTATTCGTATAAAATATTTATTTATTATATTTTAATATTTTGAGGATTTATAGGGGTTCCCATCACCTCAATTATAGAAGGTCACTCCATCCTTGAATTAATTTAACCACCTTGGGCAATATAACTAGAAAATATCCCACAATTTATCTTATCAACATCCTTATCTATGTTATATATGTTCTATTCCCTCTAAAATAGCAACCCTATATCCAATAAGTTTATATCTAAAAAAAGTTCACTAATGAATAACCATATTCTACCTTTTATACATCCCAAAAAATGAAATTTTCACACGTGACCATGTACGACTCCCCATCATGACGCGGTTGTATAATATGTTTGCTATCACCTCTTTACATGGATGTATATAATGATAGTTATAATAGGAATATATATGCTAATTATAAGATAATATTTATAATGGAAAAATTAGTATAACATCCACTCCCATACCCTTTTATCATTAATGGAATGATACCATCGCTCGTGCATATGTAAGGACTTCCATATACATGACACTACACGATCCATTTACCATGTTCACCTTTAAAGAATGGTTGAATAATGTATATAATGAATAAATATGACATTTACGACCATAATATAATTATTTAGAATATATAACTATATCCTATTCACATTTATCGAGATATACATGAGAAGACTTGAGTAGAAAAGATGAGTAATTAACACCTAAAACATCTGAAATAATGAAATATTATAAAAAAATGAGTGCCAAAATTATATATTATAAAAATATATAATATATAAATATATTAATATAAATATATTTTTAAATTAATTACATGAATTAAACCATAATATATGAGGTTAAATCACTATAATAAAAAAGAAGGGACAAAGTAATTTTTTTTGTGATTTACATTAATTTTTTTGGGAAAAATTCCTTATTTATCTCTTGTATTTATGGTGTGATATATGTACTACACCTTTTATTTTTTATTATAAATAATTAAATATTTTATTAAATATTAATATTTCTTTTATCAAGGATATGATTATTTTCCAATCAACATACCATTTTATATACAATGTTTTCTTTGAAATGTATTTTATTAACTAAGTAAGTTTAGATAAATATGTATCTTTTATTCTAATTGGATATTTGTAGAAAATGAAATTTTTCGATGAATTAAATATATTATTTGGTATGTGAGGAATTATTTGGAATTATTTTGAAGTTTGGTGCCTAGTATTATTTATCCCCCTGATCAATTAACAGGTCTAATGAGACAAAATAGTTGGTGACAAACCCTTCATGATTATTTCCAGGAAGAATCAGATCAGTTGCAACCCACATACTAAACTATACTTTGAATGGTCTTGATTGAAGTGGTTCATGGTCAAGATATGTGGTCTAAAACAATTAATCATTTCATGTATTTAAAATTCAGTTATTAATAACTTGATGGTTTTCACCATGAAAAAATATATGGAAAATTTTCATTATATTGATTATATATCATGTGATCCTAGTTTTTTTACCTTTTAATGATTGATAATACTTATTTATTCATGTTAGCTTCCGCTATACCTAACCCTTACTCAGGATTCTGACACAACCCTTCATTATGATTTTTCTCTCTAGGATTCCATGTAATTTATAATGATTCATATATAGGTTTATTGTAATGGGAATAATAGTGTTATCAATGAAAATATATTTTTTATTTTATGTTTAAAATGTAATCTCAATTTCAATATTCATTTATTTTACCATTACTATTAAACAATTCAACCATTTATAATGTGATTTTTGGTATTCCATACCAATATATTAAGGAAAAGAACTGGATCCGGGCTATTGGGGATAAGGGTTTAATAATTAAAATGTAGAATTCTTATTTATGGGAATAAAGTTTCATATATGTGAATAATATGAAATATATATCAATTTCATACTTATCAGATGATGATAAATCATGAATTTTGGAGCAATGTGTTGAGTTTTCTCCATTTTTTGTAATGTTCAAAAAAGTTTAAAATATTATAAGAGAATTCATGAAATTGTGCAATATTTAGCAACATTTTTATAAAAATCAAATATACATAATTGTCATATGAGTGAAAGAAGATTGGGAATATCATTAATTATTTCCCCTATCCTATGGAGAATAAATGGTATGAATATAAATATAATTAGAATTTACACAATAATATTGAGGTTATTAAAATGAAAGTTGTGTATAATTCCATAGAGGACACCAGTGATAATGTTATCAATGATTCTAAATTTTATGTATACAATTAGAATCAAAATATTTTCTTTATTGGACAAATATATGATTTACATTCTATTTGTTTTTCTTCCTCAAAATATTAATATTAAAATTGAACTTATAAAATATTATATGAGTATTTATCTATGTTAGAAGATATCTATGTTTCCATGATGAAAAATAAGATGAATCATAATAAACAATAAGATGATATTATAATGGATATGCATTTTTTAAATAAATAACTTTCAATAAAAATTATCACAAATTGGACCTCTTTTAGTGGTGAGATCCATGGATTGTACCCAAAAAATTAAATATTTGATGATAAAAATCTATAATAAGAGTCTACAGTCTTACTAATGAAAATAACTACCTAAATGTAATCATTTTCATGATTAAAAACTCAATGTCACATATATTTTAAAAATTATAAGCAAAACCCCATGTTTTTCAAAAAAATTATTGGGCCTATTTGTATGAATTAAAATATTAATAATATCAATTTTTCTTACAATGATATAAATAGTCTGATTGAATATTATTTTTTATAATATATCCTTTGATATATATAAACATAAATTATCTTATTACTAAAAATGGATATATGTTTAAATAATAAAAATAATGATATTATATAAGTATTTGGGTTCCCAGGTATTTTACTGTTAACCCTATTATACCCTAGAAAATTTGGGTTCCAATACATCTTCATCCTTAATTTCATTCTATAATAAACAAGCCACATCGACAACACTTCAATATATTTTATGAACTATGTCCATTAAATACCTATGACTACTGATTTTCCCACTTTAACTCACTACCTAAAATTGATAGATAGAAGGTGTCATTTATCGAAAATAATGAAGGATTTTTTCCCATTGTATATGTTGTAGATAATCCTTAAATTATCATAAATAATTCCTTTTATTTTTATATCTTAAAACATAACAAAATTGTAATTTCATTAATTTTGTATTATGAATCTTCACATTATTTTTCTATGAAAACATATTCAGTAGTAAAAAATATGTTTCATAAATATATTTCACTATTAAATAAATGTGTTTACATATTATATCATGATTCATTTTGTAAATAAAATATGAGATATTTTATTATATAGATTTATGAATTTGTGTTTTTCCATTAGAGGATTGTATATTTTTAATTAATTAATATATGAAATTGAAATATAATACAAAAATATATTTTTCCCAAACTCAAATTAGATAAAATTAATTAATTTTATTCATAGTGAATTGGTAAGAATCTCAAATACTTTTTAATCCAATTGATGTCATTGCTTCATACCACACACATGATCATATTCTTATGGATTGATTTGGAACTTGAAGGATACCACTAAATGATGGATTGTATTTTGTTTTGGATTTTTTAGATTAAATTTATGTTTAAAATATGATTATTTTTTGAGACATAAAATTGATTCTTTATTAATTTTAATTATATATTTTGAAATTTTTTTATAAAACGTGAATGAATCTGAAATTTTGTTCTTATAAAGTGATAATTGGGTATGGTAATTTTATAATCATCATTAAAATTAATTATACTAAAAACATGGAATTAAAAATATCATATCTTCCCCCATTGAAAGTCAATAGAGTATTGTTTTTAAATTAATTAATAGAACATTTCATGAAATTATATGAGAAATGTTATTTTAAAATATAATAACTACTCAATTTTGTGATATTTATAAAATTTTATTTAATCAATATAGTTATCATAAGGTTAATCATGGATAAAACACCGCATGAGATGTATAATAATAAAAAACCAATGGATTGATTGATTAATGTTTTTTATTTCAATTTGAATATCTAGAAAAAAAGGATAATATTTTAGTTACTGGTCCAATAAATTTTTATGGAATATTCCTAGGTTATTATACTATATCCAAAGCTTATATAATTTTATAAAAAATTTCAAGTATAGTTGATGAATATAATAATCTGTAATTTGAATATAGTGATATATTAAAACAAAAAATTAATTATATTTATTAATTTAGTGGTAGAATTGTAACATGAAATTTGATCTTATTTTATAAAAACCAAAATTTATGCTAAATATTTATATAGGAATGGATAATCATCCTAAATATCATCATCATTATGAACCAAATGAACCTAGTAGTGTGTTGAAGATACAATATATGACCATTAAAACCATTATAAGGAACAATTTATTGTGAATTAATATAAATACATATAGACTTGAATAAGTACAATAAATCATATGGTGTTTTTTTTTCAAATCCCTGTTTGAACTTAAAATAATTAAAGAATCATTTGGGGATGAATGTTGTGTGGTTTGTATTAAAATATAATTGAACTAGGATAAAATTTAAAAAAAAGGTATTAATTAATAAATAGACCCTCTAATTTTCAATTTATTAGATGTTTGAGGGTATATATAAATAATCAATATGATCATGTTTTGATCACATTGAATAAATATAGTTTAGTTTCCATGTATTATAATAAAAAACTGGGAAAATATTATAAATACCCATTTATATGTTTTCAATTTTATAATAAATTAAAAATAATTTATCCTATCTATTATATATGAATTTAAAAACATAATAAATGGATTTTAAATTTGAATAATTAATTTGATTTTAAATGGATTAATTATATATTGAGAAATATCATTATCTTCTACAAAAACTTATTCAAAATTATAGTATCAATCACTGAAATTATTTATATGGTCTTCATCAATAATAAATATCATATTATGAAATAGTACTTTTAATTATTTTATTATAATATTTTGATTTTGTTTTGGTGGATGACAGATTATTAATGAAAGAATATATAAATTATAAATCAATTATTAGAATATATTAATGAAAATATATTTTTTTGGTTACACTAGTAGAAAATTGTTTAATGGTTTTTCAGACATCTTGATATTTTAAAAATGATATGTATTAGTGATTTTAATTATTTTCATGTTTTTTTGATTTTACATGATTTTTATTGAATATTTAAAAAAGGTACATACTTATAAAATTAAGTAAAAACATTTGACTCAAAATTAATAATACCTTTTCAACTAATATACATTTTAACATTAATCCCAATGTGGATGGTACGAGATTATTGGTTAAAATTTATCATTATAGGGGAGTAATTTAGATATTTATTTATCTATAAAAAAATAAACATGATATTATTTTTTATGATTCATTGTGTGAATTATTTCATGAAAATGGAATATTTTCTATTTTAATATTATCAAAAAAAATTTATGGTATTTAGAGACTAATATATTTATATGTATCATTATATTATCCAAAGAAACTTCTTATTTTGATTTCACAAATATTCAAATGCTAATATTGGATTTTATAGGCTAGATTTAAAATGGAAATCTAGTACATATCACTTTATAGAAAATTATCATGTTTTGTGTCTGGTTAAGAAGCCACATTGTATTTTACTTTCAACTACTGATTATTAGTTCATCAAAAATTATATTTGTTGAGATCAACAGTTTTGGATGAAATACACCTTAATGTACTTCATATTTAATTTTATTTATGTACGTAAAAAATGTGATTACAGTAGTCCTATCATAATTTATAAAATTATCATAAATCTTTTAGTGACCAAGCATATTGTTTTAATAAATCATATATTTAGTTATTGTAATCAAAAAACATGAACATGTTAGGAATATATTATACATATAAATAAATGAACATATATTTTTAATAATATATTTCACACTTGTTAGTTTAATTTTAATAAAAGATAGTGAGTAATTTAATTTCAAATTACATCATATTAATTTTAGTTTTATTTATGTGTTTTATTAATTTTTTCAGGAATATTTTTATGAGATATTATCATTTCCATATTTATGATTAATTTTCATGTTTTATATATCATCTAATTAATTTACACATGATCTTATCTTGGTTTAAATTTTATTTAGTTATTTTTACACATCACCACTATTAAAAACCTCTACATATTCAATAGTAAATACTCAATCGCTAATAATGTCTTATCCATAATAATAATCTAAACATATTCTCTCCCAAATAAATTACAATGTTTCCCAAAAAAATAATTTCCAACATGAATCCACTTCACCCTCTCAAGAACTACATGGTTAAAATGAAATGAAGGGAGTGTATGAAAATGTTAGAGGATGCCAAATGATTTTAGAAATATTATTTGATGAAAATATTTCATTTTTATCTAGATTTAGAGATAAAATCGATTGATGAAAATTAGATTCATTTCAAAGGTTATAATATTTTCTTTTATGCGTGAAAAAATGGGTTCTACTATAAAAATTAATTTAGGATATTCTATGTGAATTTATGGTTTTTCATCAAGGTGGATGAATATTTTGACATATTAAATTTATGTTCTAGGAAAATTTCAATATCTTTTGTAGAGTTTTCAGATATTATTCTTTCCTAGATGATGGGATATTTTATTTTTAATCAAATATAGTTGACATAAATTATTTTTAATGAAGGGATATATTAGAATATCCTTTTTTGATCACCCATCATAGATAAAATGTTACTCAATCATTTAGATATTTAAAAATGTTTTCATAATAGTTTATCCAAACACGAACCATTCAGAAAGATGGTGGATATGAGGAACTGATGTAGTTAGATAATAATATACTATATGTACTTTTTTTAATAAAATATTTTATCTACCTTGGCTATTTATTATATGTGTGTCTATATATATATATATATTATTCCTCTAAAATTATTCTAAATTATATCCTCGAAAATATTATCACCATGATTTGTTAGATGGTTGGAATATATATGAGTGTGGTTATGGGGACTAAGATCTATGGTCTAAATAATAATGTATATGGTATTCTTATGAAGATTTTTTATTGGTTTTCCACACTCTAATAGAGTTATTTCCCATTATGGCTAATTTCATAGAGAAAAACCATTTTCAGGTTAACTGGGAGAATCATGTTTCTCCTTTTTCATGACCAATTTAAAGAAATAATATATGTAGGGCCTCTAACAATGAGAATTATAGAGTACATAGTGTTATCTCAATAAATTCATTATCATATTTTTTCTCTTATAATAATTAAGGAGAAATATCATATCAGTTTATGATTACTGTAGGAAGCTTCTGATGGATAAGAAATTGTAGTTTTTAATGATTAAGATGGGGATCAAGGCCCTAAAATTGATGTTGTTAAACCTAGTTAAAATGTTATATAGTATTATATTTATTTTTTTGAGATTCAACACATAATGAAAAATATTGAAACATAGATTTTTAAATTCATGACTTTAAACATATTTCCATAGTAAAATATTAAATTAATAAGTTATATGGATCATTTTAGTTATAATGTACTGTAATCTAAGTAAAAAATACATGAATTTCATAAGTAAAATAAAGATATATATATATATATATAATTTTAAATATAATATAAATTTTCATTATTCCATCATATTTCACATCAATATATTCCATTTCTTTCGTAGTATACATCTATAGAAAATGGTGAGCATAAAGTCTTGTAAATAATTTATGATTCAAATGGATGATGAATTGTAACACCCCAGGTAAATAAAGAAAATGACATTTTTATATTTATCCATATTTGTGAATAAAATATTAATATTACTTTAAAGGGGATGCTATGCTCTATGGCGTACCCAATACGCAACAACGAGTTTATTGGGAATCTTACGTTGCACTCTAATAATAAAATAATATTATTTTAATGGTAGTTAACGCCTTACCGTTGTAATGGCGGGAATGAACAGAACAAACTACAAAATGATTATATATGTTTGTCAAATATTTTTACTCTTTACAATAAATGTTAGAGGATTAAAAATGCGAATGATTCCAATTTTTAAGCATAAAAATTCTAATATTCATTAAAAGGTCGATTAACCGCCTTTGGATGGAGAACCTCTTTTAAATCCAATTTTTACAATTTTATGTGTTATATTTGACAAAATAAAATTCTTCTTTATAATCGAGACATAAAAATTTATTTTGTGTAAATTTTTGGTATCATTCCGATAAAGTTCATTTTTTAATGAATAGTGAAAAATGTTCTATTTTAATTCAAAACCCCTTTTTAATCTAATTTATTTATATGATTAGATTATCTTTTTAATTGTTTTTAATGTAAAATTAGAATATATTTTTACCATTTAATCCAATATTGGTTAATGGAATTAATTTCACTTTGAAATCGGACTTAAACTAGTGTCAATCTTTTGATACTTATTGTTTCATAAAAACACGATATTTGCTCTGACAGTGGGAATTAATTATTAAATTAATTAATTCAACTTATATGTTTTGAATTTTTTAAGATAGACTTCATTTTTTAATTTGGAATATCAATTATATCTTAGGGTGATGTTTTGGTATTTTTCTGAAAAACTTAAATTTTTGATGAATAGTGAAACCAATAAGTGGTACTTATAAAAAATTGATTTTCCGTTTAAATGAAATTTTACCACCTCTATGTTTTGAATTTAAAAAATCCTAAATAAATGTTTCTCATTAAGAAGTAAAATGTGGTTCAATGGAATTAAAATATTTTTTGGTGAATAGTAACTTTTAAGTTTTAATTGCGTTTAGAGGTAATTAGTGTATTTTAAAATAAAAATAATTTTTTAATAATATGAGATGAGCTTGACACATGTCCTACCCTTATTGTATGTGTCATGGCCGACCAAGACAATCCATGGGTCAACATGGGGACACCATGGAGCCACTTTGGTTGGGAAATGACAGAAATAACTTTTTATTTAATGTAAAAGTAAAAATGACACAAACATGAGTTATTTTACTAAAACAATTTTTACATGGGGTTATACAAGTTAGATTTTTGACTATAAATAGTAATTGTAAATCTAAAATTATTTCCTACATATTGATATTTTTTTAATAATTTTTTGACATTTAATAAATAAAATTATTTATGACACCATGGTATTGTAGCGTTTACCTCATTATTTAACGATTTAAATAAAATGAAACGATAATGTAAAATCTAAGACCTAAACTTGTCAAAAACCTATTTTATGGGTGTATTTCAAAAGCTTATCACCTTATCCTCTGAATACATCAATGTGGGACCTATAAAATCCGAAAATCATTTGAAAATAAAGTAAAAAATTTGTAAGTTTCCAAGAGTGCCCCTCCTCTCCTCTTATAAAAGTCCCCCACCTCTACCACCTTACACACACCTCTCAAGCCTTTGGCTCGGCCAAACGTTGCCCATTTCATCTCTCAACATCCCTCTCTTCATAATTGTAGCCCCATTTTGTGCAGAATCCTTTCCAAGGAAGCCTTTGAGCTCAAATCAAATGAAGTTACCCGATTTAAAGGTAATGTCTTCCCTTGTGTTCTTTTGTTTTATTTTGCATATACAACCCTCTAAACTATTTTTATTATTTTCTTTTGTAACAAAACCAGTTTCCTCAATATACTAGGATTTTTGTATGTGAAGGATTCGAGCTACACATACACACACCTTCGTCTAATGGTTAAAGAACATACTGTTTCTGTGGATGGTGAATTACTGCCTCACGAAACGATGATTGTTCAATATTGTTTTAACACATTCAATGGTGGCCATTAAGATGTAACTATATTTATATATGATATATAATATGTTTAGTTTTTCCTTAAGCTTATATATTTTTCATTTATGGCGTACCTTTATGGTTTCCATTATGGGTAAACGCGATATCTTCATTTTAGGAAGTGCGGACTACCACCCCCTCAAAGTGATTTGATTCATTAATGCCATATATGGGACGTATAAAGGATATAATTAATGGTATTACATATTTTATCCTACGGGAATTATAATATACCTTTGTATCTTTATTATTTCATTCCATTGAATACAAAAAAAAAATAATGAAATGAAAGTAGCGTTCATGTGTAAGTACGACTTACCGTCTCCATGAGCGGTACATTTCATTTCTTATCTCCAAATGTTATGTACTATTATAAGTACATATATATAATTGATATATATGTAATATATTACATCTAAATGATGGGTATCATTCTGGAATTATAATATAATATCTCTCATTTTGTTTTAATTCCATTAATATGGCAAAAAAAAGAAAGTAGCGTTCATGCGTACGTACGGCCTACCGTCTCCAAGAACGGTGCTTTTAATTTGTTATATTCAAATGCTATGGAATAGTATAAAATGAATATATACTGGATATATATGATATTTAAAACATAAATACTATTCTGGATATGATGTACCTATAACTACATGGAAAATTCTTGTCCAACAAGTTCAATTATTACTCATGTAATGAACATCGACAAAAACGTCTGATATGAACTCAGTTTGTTAACCAATTATTATAACATTATAATATGTGATATTAACTGAATAATAATATTAAAAGTAGGTCATTAAGAAATTATAAATTGACTGAAATATATTATTCAGGAGATTAAAGAACGATCGAGTCATGTTGGACACGAGGTAAGGGATCCTACTCCTCTGTTTCTTTTTAAGTACACTCTTTTATGTCGCTCCTTTTAAATCTCATATTTCTTGTTATTAGGATGTTATTTTATATTAATCCTACTGTAATATTTATGTTCATATGATGAGAGACCCTATTCTCTCTCATCAATCCATTTTGGATGTTTTGAGTGGCACTATTAGGTTGCCGAATTTTCGTAAGAGATCCAACCTCTCTCTTTCTTTTTAAGTACTCTCTTTTATGTCATTTATTTTAAGCTCGTATTTCATATGTTTGGGGATGTTATTTTATATTCCTAATTCTGTAGTTTTTATGCTCATATATTGAGTGACCCTATTTGATCTAATCAATCCATTTTTGGAAGATTTATGTGGCGTCGTTAGGCTGCCGAGTTTTCGTAAGGGATTTTTCATCCCACTTTTATTCTCGTGAAATTTATGCTACATTTGCCACTATTTCCTTTGAGTGGTGTATGTAATTCAAATTATTATACACTTTGTGTAATATAATTTCATTTATGGGTGCTTACATATTCTTTTTATTACCCTTCTTCAATGGGGTGTACGTTTCGAAAGTTACCCAAATCGGCAAGGGGACCTTTCACCCTACTCTTTTTAAAAGACTTCATTTGTTATGTATTTTAATTTACATCTTATTATGCTGGGATATGTTCTTATATATCCTTATTGATGTAAAGTTAATGTCCAAGTGGTGAGATACCATTCACTCTCTCATCGACAAATTTTCTGAATTTTGATGTGACGTCGTTAGGCTGTCGAATTTTTACAGGGGAACATCCAATTTCGATTTCTTTGGCTTCAACATGTACTTCTTGAACATGTAATCTTATGAATATGTGTGAATGACCATAGATTGTTTCACACATAATATTCACTTATATTGGGTGTATTTTTATTTCTCACACATAATTATTTGATAGATTTATCCTTAGTTTAAGGATACCCTATTTATAATGGATTTCTTCTCAATTTACATTTCCATTGAGACTTCATTGTTGTTATGCACCAATTCACTCTTATTTGGTGTGTATACTATCCTTTCACATATTATATCATGAATACCATTATTCTCATGATATTATAAAGCTCAGATTAAATGTTATTCTGTGATTATTTGTATTCAAGAGTCTCTCATTTTGTTAAAAACTCTTTAACAAAAATATCGTTTTAAATGTTTTAAGGATTCATTATTATAAAACTTTATCTTTAATGTCCATGTTTTCAAAATGGTTTACCGTATTTATTTATATGGACATTAATTTTTTAAGATTATAATTCCATTAAAATCTTCACAGTGGTATGGGACACTTTGATTCAAAAATATCTTTTAAATGTTTTTTGAAAGTAGATTGATTAATTCAATATCATGGAATTACTTATTGTGATTGAAAATGAAATGTTGTTATTTAAATTTTTATATTTTCAATATTTTATGTGTAATGATGGTACTTGGACATTTTACGGGTGGTTACGTGATAAACCATATGACGGGTGGTGCCGTGAATACCAGGACAGGTGGTTACGTTATAACCTCCAATGCATTGGGTATGGAAGTTGGCCGTATGACTATTCCATTAAGTATGTGTCGAAGTCGGCTGTATGGCTATTCTATTAAGTATGTGTGGAAGTCGACCGTATGGTTATTCCATTTAAGTATGTTTATGTCCCAAGTTACCTTTTTATGTTATGTGTTCTTTATATGTGTTTTATGGAAATATTTTGGTTAAAAAGGGTATGTAATGATATTTTATTCATTGAAGAGTTTTCTTTACTACATAGAAAAGGTTAAAGGTATTACTTTGATAAAGTATATATGTTTTACTTTTTGTTTTGAAAAACTAACAATCTTCATTCTTTGTGTATCCCTTACTGAGATTTTTATGATCATCCCAAGTTTTTGAAATATTTTTCACAGGACTTAACACGGAATAGGGTCAAGGATGGGATCAAGGGAAAGTGATGCTACCTAAAACATGGAACTAGACATGTTTCTTTTTAAGAGTTTTTATTTTATGGAAACTTATTAGAAGTTTCTACTTTGTAATCTTTTGAGATGTAATAGTCATGTCCTAATTCTCTAAAACACTAAACCTGAAAAGATCCTCAATGTGTAATCTTGTAATAACTCAAGATTAAGTAAGTTTTAAGGGTGTGGCCTTATAGTTGGTATCAAATGTCGGTTTAGATAACATTATAGGTTAGGGTATTCTTTAAGCATAAGTAAAATTACCATAAGGGTTAGAATTTCAAAAAGAGTCCTAGTTTTAGATAAAGTGAATGAGTAAGTATATATTAGTGTTTATCTTCCTCATTAGTACATGATGGTTTTGTTGATATACTCACACTGACATTTCTGCTTTTAGTGAATGGATGGATATAGAAGGCACCAAAGTGACAATATGTTTGAAGGAAACTGTGGTGGTACTCTGATTAAGATACTAGATAAAATGGGGGATTCAATGAGGAAACTCATGGTTGTTCTAAACCAACTATCAAGGAGTCATGATCAACCACTTGAACCTTGGTATGATCTGTAATGCATCATGTACGAGATGACCAATCGATGTGGAAGTTCAGGTAATAATTATAAAGGTATCCATTATAGTGTATATGATCCTTACTTTTGAGGTAATTATCGGTTATTATATGTTGTGATGGAAAATGAAAGGCATGAGATAAACTTTAGGTTAAAATATTTTATGATCATTTTTGAAGATTTTATCTCGTTTTGGGGAATGTTTTAGGAATTATATAGTTTTGGAAAAAGGACAACACGCAGACCATGTGACAACCCGTCGCGTCGGACAAAGCTGCGGGAATCAAACCAACATCCAAAGTGCGACTAGTATTTATCTCCTACCACTGGACTACGTGAAGTCCCTTGTTAGTTTGACTAATTCTTTTTAGTTAGATGATTTTTGGAATCAAGAGTAAGTTTATTTTGGGTTATCTATGGAAATTATTAACCTATCATCGAGGATATGTGATTAGGTTAATTACTTTTCAATATGATAATTTAAGGGAAACTGATGTTATTTGGAGATAAAAGTTAATTTGTACCTTGGAAGACTATGTGACTAAATCCTTCAAATGTTTGTGTTTCAATCTTAGTTTGGTTTACTTTGAAGAATTTTATGGACAAATTGTTTACCAAATGGTCCTCGTTGAACTTTGGGTTTTGATTGTACAAATTTTGGAGATTAATAATAGATTTTCTTTTTATAAAGTGTTATCCTTTTCTGGATTATCTGATCTTGTACTAACCATTTTGGTTTTGGTTTTGATTAAAGTCTAAAGACATGGAAAGTATATAGTTCTCTTTTTTTGGATTAGGTGACTCTCAGGGAGATGATTATAGTAATCTTAATGCAAACAAGTCTTCCTAAAAACTCGTCTTTTGGAGAAAATATGAGTTTGATTAAGAAATCTAGTAAAAGTTGAAAGTCTACGTGGAAAGTAAGTATGTTTCATTATGATTTAGTTAAGCTCAAAAAATAAATTCCTCAATGAAGAGTAACTTAAAACAAAAATGTTGTCTGTTAAGTTTTCCTACCAGGGAATCGAATACCGTTTAACCCATCACAAGTTTGTGATTTTCTTGTGGATAACTTTCTCCTAGACATGTTTACTATCACTCTCCATCAGAACATGACCCTTTGTTTTCACCTCCATATCCATATTTTCATACTTGGAAACCTAGTATGGGTTAACTCAGGTGACATTTTTACTTCTCTCCCATTCTTTTAAAGT
Source organism: Viscum album (assembly GCA_963277665.1). NCBI lineage: Eukaryota > Viridiplantae > Streptophyta > Magnoliopsida > Santalales > Viscaceae > Viscum > Viscum album. Next base: position 1,369,395,316 of record OY728140.1, on the reverse strand, counting down.
GATTGTTTTACCGACTCTTGTTCCGATGTGGGACTTTCAAGGATGTATCCGAGCCCAATTTTAAAATTGCGAGGACGCAATTCCCAAAAGGGGGGAAGGATGTAACACCCCATGTAAATAAAGAATATGACATATTTATATTTATCCATATTTGTGAATAAAATATTAATATTAATTTAAAGGGGACTCTATGCTCGATGGCGTACCCAATACGCAACAACGAGTTTCTTGAAATCTTACGTTGCACTCTAATAATAAAATAATATTATTTTAAATGGTAGTTAATGCCTAATCGTTGTAATGGCAGGAATGAAAAAAACTAACTACGAAATTATTATATATGTTTGTCAAATATTTTTACTCTTTGAAATAAATGTTAGAGGATTAAAAATGCGAATGAATCCAATTTTTAAGCATAAACATTCTATTATTCGTTAAAAGGTCGATTAACCGCCTTTGGATGGAGATCCTCTTTTAAATCCACTTTTTATCAATTTTATGTGTTATATTTGACAAAATAAAATTCTTCTTTATAATCGAGACATCCAAATTTATTTTGTGTACATTTTTGGTATCATTCCGATGAAGATCATTTTTTTTAATGAATAGTGAAAAATGTTCTATTTTAATTCAAAACCTCTTTTTATTCTAATGTATTTATATGATTAGATTATATTTTGAATTGTTTTTAAAGTAAAATTAGAATATATTTTTACCATTTAATACAATAGTGGTCATTGGAATTAATTTCACATTGAAATCGGACTTAAACTAGTGTCAATCTTTTGATACTTATTGTTTCATAAAAACACGCTATTTGCTCTGACAGTGGGAATTAATTATTAAATTAATTAATGCAACTTATATTTTTTAAATTTTTTAAAATATATTTCATTTTTGAATTCAGAATATCAATTATATCTTAGGGTGAAGTTTTGGTATTTTTCTGAAAAACATCAATTTTTGATGAATAGTGAATCCACTAAGTGGTACTTACAAAAAACTGATTTTCCGTTTAAATGAAATTTTACCACCTCTATTTTTTGAATTTCAAAAATCTGACATAAACGGTTGTCATTACGAAGTAAAATGTGGTTCAATGGAATTAAAATATTTTTTGGTGAATAGTAACTTTTAAGTTTTAATCGCGATTAGAGGTAATTAGTGTAGTTTAAGATAAAAATAATGTTTTAATAATATTACATGAGATTGAAACATGTCCTACCCTTATTGGATGTGTAATGTCCGACCAAGAAAATACATGGGTCAACTTGGGGACCCCATGGAGCCACTTTGGATGGGAAATGACATAAATATCTTTTTATTTAATGTAAAAGTAAAAATGACACAAACATGAGTTGTTTTACTAAAACAATTTTTACATGGGGTAATACAAGTCAGATATTTGACTATAAATAGTCATTGGAGAGCTAAAAAGATTTCCTACATAATGATATTTTTTTTATAATATTTATACATTTAATAAATAAAATTATTTATGACACCATGGTGATGCAGCATTTACCTCATTATTTAACGATTTAAATAAAATGAAAAGCTAATGTAAAATCTAAGACCTAAACTTGTCACAAACCTATTGGATGGGTGTATTTCGGAACCTTATCACCTTATCCTCTAAATACATAAATTTGGGACCTTTAAAATCCGAAAATCATTTGAAAATAAAGTAAACTTTTGTAACTTTCCAAGAGTGCCCCTCCTCTCCTCTAATAAAAGGCCCCCACCTCTACCACCTTACACACACCTCTCTAGACATTGGCCCTGCCAAACCCTGCCCATTTCATCTCTACACATACCTCTATTCATCATTGAAGCCCCACTTTGGGCGGAATCATTTCCAAGGAAGCCTTTGAGATTAAATCAAAGGAAGATACCCGATTTAAAGGTAATGTCTTCCCTTGTGTTCTTTTGTTTTGTTTTGCTTATCCAACCCCCTAAACTCTTTTTATTCATTTATTTTGTAACAACACCAGTATCCTAAATAAACTATAATTTTTTTATGTGGAGGATTCGAGCTACACATACACACACCTTCATCTAATGGTTAAAGAACATACTGTTTCTGTGGATGGAGAATTACTGCCTCATGAAACGATGATTGTTCAATATTCTTTTAACACTTTAGAAGGTGGCCATTAAGATGTCACTGTATTTATATATGATATATAATATGTTTATGTTTTCCTTAAGCTTCTGTATTTTTCATTTATGGAATACCTTTATGGTTTCCATTATGGGTAACGCGATATCTTCATTTTAGGAAGTGCGGACTACCGCCCCCTCAAAGTGATTTGATTCGTTAATGGAATATGTGGGACATATAAAGGATATAATTAATGGTATTACATATGTTATCCTATGGTAATTATAATATAACTTTATATATTTATTATTTCATTCCATTGAATACAAAAAAAATGAAATGAATGTAGCGTTCATGCGTACGTACGGCTTACCGTCTCCATGAACGGTACATTTCATTTATTATCACCAAATGTTATGTACTATTATAAGTACATATATATAATTGATATATATGTAATATATTACATCTAAATTATGGGTATAATTCTGGAATTATAATAAATATATATCTCATTTTGTTTTAATTCCATTAATATGGAAAAAAAATTAAAGTAGCGTTCATGCGTACGTATGGCCTACCGTCTCCATGAACGGTGCTTTTAATTATTTATCTCCAAATGCTATGGAATAGTATAAAATGAAAATATACTGGATATATATGATATTTAAAACATAAATACTATTCTGGAGATGATGTACCTATAACTACATGGAAAATTCTTTTCCAACAAGTTCAATTTTTACTCATGTACCGAACATCGGCAAAAACGACTGATATGAAATCAGTTTATTAACCAATAATTATAACATTATAATATGTGATATGGACTGAATAATAATATTAAAAGGAGGTCCTTAAGAAATTAAACATTGACCGAATTTTATTATTCAGGACATTAAATAACGATCGAGTCATGTCGGACACGAGGTAAGGGATCCTACTCCTCTCTTTCTTTTTAAGTACACTCTCTTATGTCGCTCCTTTTAAAGATCATATTTCTTTTTATTGGGATGTTATTTTATATTACTCTTACTGTAATTTTTATGTTCATATGATGAGAGACCCTATTCTCTCTCATCAATCCATTTTGGAAGTTTTGAGTGGTGTTGTTAGGCTGCCGAATTTTCGTAAGAGATCCAACCTCTCTCTTTCTTTTTAAGTACTCTCTTTTATGTCATTTCTTTTAAGCTCAAATTTATATTTTTGGGGATGTTATTTTATATTCCTAATTCTTTAAATTTTATGTTCATATATTTAGATACCCTATTTGGTCTCATCAATCCATTTTTGGAAGATTTATGTGGCGTCGTTAGGCTGTCGGGTTTTCGTAAGGGATTTTTCATCCCACTTTTATTATCGTGACATTTATGCTACGTTTTCCACTATTTCCTTTGAGTGGTGTATATAATGATACTTATTATACTATTTGTGTAATATAATTTCATTTATGTGTACTTAAATATTCATTTTATGTCCCTTCATCAATGGGATGTATGTTTCGAAAGTTACACGACTCGGTAAGGGGACCTTTCACCCTCCTCTTTTTAAAATACTTCTTTTGTTAAGTATTTTAATTTACATCATATAATGTTGGGATATGTTATTATTTATCCTTATTGATGTAATGTTTATGTCCAAGTGATGAGATACCATTCACTATCTCATCGGCTAATTTTCTAAATTTTGATGTGACGCCGTTAGGCTGTCGAATTTTTACAAGGGAACATCTTATCCCAATTTCGATTTCTTTGGGTTCAACTTGTACTTCTTGAACATTTAATCATATGAATATGTGTGAATGTACATAGATTGTTTCACACTTAATATCCACTTATATTTGGTGTATTTTTATTTCTCCCACATAAATATGTGATAGATTTATCCTTAGTTTAAGGATACCCTATTTATAATGGATTTCATCTCAATTTACATTTCCATTGAGAATTCATTGTTGTTATTCACCAATTCACTCTTATTTGGTGTGTATACTATTTTTTGACATATTAAATCATTAATCCCTTTATTCTCATGATATTATAAATCTCGGATAAAATTTTATTCTGTGATTATTTGTATTCAAGAGTCTCTCATTTTGTTAAAAACTCTTTAACAAAAATAACGTTTTAAATGTTTTAAAGATTCATTATTCTAAATATTTACCTTTAATGTACCTGTTTTCAAAATGGTTTTCAGTATTTATTTATATGGACATTAATTTTTTATGATTTAAATTACATTAAAATCTTTAAAGTGGTATGGGACACTTTTATTCAAAAATATATTTTAAATGGTTTTTGAATGTAGATTGATTAATTCAATATCTTGGAATTACTTATTGTGATTGAAAATGAAATGTTGTTATTGAAATGTTTATATTTTCAATATTTTATGTCTAATGATGGTACTTGGACATTTTACAGGTGGTTACGTGATAAACCATATGACGGGTGGTGCTGTGAATACCAGGACAGGTGGTTACGTTATAACCTCCAATGCATTGGGTATGGAAGTTGGTCGTATGGCTATTCCATTAAGTATGTGTGGAAGTCAACCATATGGCTATTCCATTAAGTATGTGTGGAAGTCGACCGTATGGTTATTCCATTTATGTATGTTTATTTCCCAAGTTACCTTTTTATGTTATGTGTTCTTTATATGGGTTTTATGGTAATCTTTTGGTTAAAAAAGGGTAAGTAATGATATTTTATTCATTGAAGAGTTTTTTTTACTACTTCGAAAAGGTGAAAGGTATTAATTTGATAAAGTATACATGGTTTACTTGTTGTTTTGAAAAACTAACAGTTTTCATTCTTTGTGTATCCCTTACTGAGCTTTTTATGCTCATCCCAAGTTTTTGAAATATTTTTCACAGGACTTAACGCGGAATAGGGTCAAGGATGGGATCAAGGGAATGTGATTCTACCTAAAACATGGAACTAGACATGTTTCTTTTTAAGAGTTTTTATTTTATGGAAACTTAGTAGAAGTTTCTACTTTGTAATCTTTTGAGATGTAATAGTCATGTCCTAATTCTCTAAAACTCTAAGCCTGAAAAGATCCTCAATGTGTAATCTTGTAATAACTCAAGATTAAGTAAGGTTTAAGGCTGGGGCCTTATATGAATAGTCATAACTGGTAAAATATGATGACTATAAGGATTTGATAATCATATATACCGAATATATAACATTTAAATGTGGAAATAATATAATAATCAACCATTCATAATCATATCATCATGGTTTTTCACCAAGGTGTTAGAAAGCATAATTAACAATGTTATTCATAAAGGTATAATAAAATATTTCATATAAATATATTGAATATTTATTAAATTAATTTGTGTGGTATTATAATTAAATCATCATATTTAATTTTTCATTCCACCCACTAAAATCCTAATAAAATATTTCATAATAATTCAAGGGAAATAATGAACATGATTCTTAAAAATGTGATGAAATTTATAAATTCGTAAAAACATTATTATTACATCATTTATATCCCAAAAAATTAAAATTAAATTTCATATATATAAATTCACAATTTAAAAATTATATTTTTATATACGAGTAAACCCTTGAAAAAGAAATAGAATTGTTGTATCATAATATTAAACATTTCAGTTAAAAGTTATAAATTCATGAAATTCATCGGTAACATGATGGGTATAGAACATGGATTGTTGAAATGGAATAATGAGATGTATCAAATGTCTCCAATTGATAAATATTTATTTTTTATATTTATTATATTATAAAACGGTAATGAAAATAATAAATTCAACTATTTAATACTATACGACAAAAGAGGTTCTTTAATGGAAAAATAGTGGAGGAGAGTTAAATTAATTTGGGATTTAACATCATAAAGAAATTAGATAGTGACTTAATGATAGCGGAGACACCTTTTTGGAATGTTAGAGAGTGTAAATGAGATGAATTGAATTCTTAATAGAGATAGATTGGAGTGTAATTAGACAACGGGAGAGTATTTACATTTAAAGAGGAGAAAATGATTAATAATATCTAAATATTGGTCATGGAATTCATGGATCTTGAAAATGGAAAAGCATTACCATACCCCATACTATTCGTCATTGATTTATAAATTTTTGATGATTTTGGTTATATTTTAATGAACATTAATTGAAATTAATTTTTTATTTTATTATTTCCATAGAAAATTAAATATTCACTAAAAATTATTTGAATATTATTATTTTAAATTTTATTCCTCGGAAATTCATTTTTTTAGTTTGGATATTGATTTATATCTATTAAAATACATATTTTTTTTAAAAATATATATATATATATATTATTGGAATCTATTTTAATTGATATTTTATAATAAATATATATTTAAGATTTCATAAATAATACTAAAAAACAAAATGTTATTTTTAATATTTATCTAGAATTAAATTATATTATAATAATCTCAAAATTTCACCATAAAATAATTCTAATGTGCTACTTCCAAATATAATTTTGTTTTATAATCCAAATTTCTTAAATATGAAAATTTTATATTTTAATAGAAAAATTCGTATTTATTGTAAAATCATTGTTTTTAAAACATATTCATCTTTCTGAATCTTGTAAAAAAATTTGTATAGCTTTATAAATATATAGAAACATATATATTTAATTAAATAATGTGTCACATGAATATTTAAAAAATGTTAATTAAATTTATTATTACAAAAATTATATTAAATATATACATATTTGTAGAGACCCTAAGCCTGACGTACATGGAAATTACATTACTTTTGCGGAATACTTTCTACATAATAAAAAACACACACACAAGGACCGTAATAGTTTAGTGTCTTTGGAAACTCGGAATATAATATTCTAATCGTGGTGAAAGATCTTCAACATATCCCATAAAGATCTTCCTTTTTTTTACCTAAAACCATTCTTTATATCATGGGGAAAAGAATACATAAAAGGGTGAGCTCAAATACTCAGTAAGGGTAAACAAAAGAAATATCAATCACATCATATTGATAAGAACATAACATTTTGGAAATCTTAACCGGCAAAAGAGATCATAATATCATAACATGGGATAAATCATCGTAGTGAAATGTAATCCCAATAATAATAACTTAAAACATGAAACTTTGTGGCATACACATATAATCATAGATAATCATTTCTTATTAGTCAAGACTCATTTCCAAGACTATCTTAGTGGACACAGTCCATTCCTGAACCGAGTTCATTCCTCGTTTCAGTCCAATTTCACTAAACCGGTTTGACCTGCCATTCCAGCCATGTCTATCTCATGAGATATAAAATCTTTACCCAATGAATTGGAGGGAGATATAGGTCCCACCCATCTCATAATGATACCATTCTTATGTGTTCCACAAAATCATAAACCATACATCATAGCATAACCAATGTAATAAAAATGGGAATCTTAAACAACATGACATCATAAATCAATTCATATAAGATAAAGGAATTCATAAAATTAATTCCATCACAACATAGTCAAATCAATGTAATAATAGTGATCGAAACAGAACCCTTTATTATCTTAGATGGAAAATAATCTTGATAAAACACTTGAACTCCATTTTTGAGGAAAATATCCTTTCTACCTCAAAATTATTTTTTCTTTTCTTAACATGTCAAACAATTTTAAACTAAAATAAGTTGATTAAAAATAAACTTGAAAACTTGTAAAGGAAGCTTCTTGGAAATAATGTTTTAAAAATACATTCATTCCGTATAAGTTAAAAAAACATTATTCTCGTACTTTTGTCGGAAAAGTCAAAAAGTACCTCGTACGAAAAAGGACAAAAGATTCCTTTCAAATATTTTACTAAAAACTCACCGAAGGGTAAAATTGGATTTAAAAATTTGTAGGTGGATGGAAATAATATTAGATATTGATGAAACATGGATGTGGATGATAAAATACACCCCAGTAAATTCCAATGTATAAACAATCTCGGATAAAAATGAGATTGTGATATTTCCCTTACCTTAGGTTCGATTTTCTTCGTAAGTGTCTGAACCTCCTGTATAATGATTCAAATAATGCCATTGACTTATTCCAGAATCATACTCATTGTTATGATATCATATATGGTTCACTTATGACTTCATATTACTCGTTATTTTGTAAATTCAATGTTAAAGAGTGTTTTGGGTAAAATCGTTTCATTTTTCGTCTGTGTTTTGAATTGTAATTATTCATATGATTACTTAGATCATGATTACATAATTCCAGAATATTAAACATGATTTATATATAATATATATTCATAATATACATATATATAATAGATCAGTAAATGGAAAGAAATACACCGTTCATGGAGACGGTAGGCCGTGCGTACGCATGAACCCTGTTTTCATTTCATTATTGAGTTGAATGGAATTAAGTAGATGAAATACATATATATACACATAAATTCAGTATCATTATTATGTCATATATTTCATTATTACTTATTATATATACTTTATAATCATTCATTAATGGTTAACGTGGAGAATGAATCTCATCGCGTCGTGGATACGGTAGTCTGTACGTACGCACGAGCGATGATATCATTCTCATGATCGTGGAATTGTATTGGAGTGTATGTATTCTATTTCAGAATCAATATCACTTTAAAAAAATCATATATAGTTTTTATGTAAACCATTATACCCATCCATGTATGGTGGTGGTGGAAAATAGATTACACCACGGTGTGGAGACGATATTCCGTACGTACGCACGCGCGATGATTTCGTTTTCCGTAGGATGGATAAGTGGTGAAATAGGGTTGTTTCATACATATAATAACATATAAGTATATGATTGATTCTGATGTTATTACTTCATAATGAAACAACTAAATAAAAAGAAGTGGAAGAAGAAATAAAATTGAAAGAGTCGGTAACAGACATTACCTCTTCTTTGAAGCGCCTCTTTGGGTCCTCCTCTTAGGGCACTACAATTGGTCATTTAAGAAGAACAGGACCTCTAGTATGTTTCTAGGGAAGTTTAGAGGATAAATTGGGAGGGTTTGGCCGAGCTTTAAGGCTCAAAGTGGTGTGAGGAAGAGAGGGAGGAGGTGCCCTTTTATAAGGGAGGAGATGGGCACCTTTGGAAAACTAAAAATATGATTTTATTATAATGTCATATTTGGTTTTAAATAGCTCAAAATTGATTTATTTCAAAGCTAAGGTGGGTATGGGTCGAAATACTCTCATCAAATATAATTTAGTCAAGTTTAGGTTCCTATTTTAACCTTATAAAATATATTTAACTTTAAGTGAGATAATTTTTCTTTTACCGTGTCTTTCTGTGTTCTTACACTATAAGTTTAATAAAAATACTATAAAAAGCCAAACGAACCCAAAGTTGTTTATTATTAATATATATAACCTTATCTAAGTCATTTTTCTGACCCTTAGATTTTTAGAAATAAAATAACAATTAATAATATAATATTTGTTTTAAAAACTATTTTATGTCAATTTTGACACTATTTAGTAATTGATTTTTGTGAAAATCATAACAGAATGATTAGTTAGAATAAAGTTAATTAAATCAATAAAAACATGTCATATTAACCTATAAAAGTATTTTAATTCATAAAAACTCTCCAATTACATTTATTTGGGTATTTATAACATCAATTAAGTCAATATTTCATTAATAAAATAATTATTGCATCATCATTGTGTCATAAATAAATTAAATTATATAATGTCTAAAAATTGAATATTAAATATCATTATGTAGGAAATCGTTTTATCTTTATAATGAATACTTATAGTCGAATTTTTCGTATCTATATCCCTATATTAAAAATTATTTACTTATTAAACTTTGATTTTAACTATTTTTACCCTTCTTTAAATAAATTAATAATAAATGTCCTCATCTAATCCAAGTGGGCCTAAATGGTAATATTTTATTATTAAGGTTGTTTTTGGTCAAATTACACTTATCCAATAGAATTAGGACATGTGTTAGGGTAATAATAATAACATTTTTACCCTTAATTACCCTATTTACTTTTAACCGTGGTAAAAAAAGTAAAAGGTTACTATTCACCAAAATTATTTTAATCTCATTGAACCACATTTTACTTACTGAAATCAACCGTGTCTCTCAGATTTTTGAAATTCCACTCATAAAAGTGGTAAAATTAAGTTTTATGAAAAATTCATTTTTATAAATACCACTTAGTGGTTTCACTCATCATCAAAAAATGAAAGTTTCTAGAAAAATAGCAAAAATTAGGCCTAACCTATATTTAATATTATGAACTCAAATATGATTTCTATTTTACCAAATTAAAAACATATTAGAAGCATTAATTAATATAAAAATTAATTCTCGTCGTCAAAACAAATAGCGTGTTCTTAAGAGATAATAACTATCAAAATATTGACACTTGTTTATGTCTAGTTTAAATGCGAAATTACATCCAATGACCAACAATGTATTAAATTGTAAAAATATATTCTAAATATACATTAAAACCACTCAAATTAATAATTTATCACTATTAATTATTTCGATTAAAAAGGATGTTTTTAATTAAAATTTAGTAATTTTCACTATTCATTAGAAAATGAAAGTTATTTGAAAAGTACCAAATTTTCACCCTAAGCTAATTTCAATATTCCTAATCAATAAATGAAGTCCGTTCTGAAAGATAAAATTTATATAATTTCAAAACGTGGGTATTACTATTCATAACGGCTAGTTCATAATAATGTTATAATAATGTCTCGTTTAGTGGAACTCGGTATTGCGTACTACACACGCTATCGAGGAAGGTCGTGATTGCATGTAATGCAAGGCAAGTCAGGTATGTGTGTTGCGAAAGCTGCTTTTGGTGTAGCATACAACACAAGACATTAATGAAATTAAAATGAATATATTTTTTTCCTAAAATCTCAGGGTGTTAAATTCTACCCCCCTTAAAATGAATTTCTCCCTCGAAATTCGTTGGGTTTATAAATGGTTTACTACTCGAAAGTTTCTTTAATAGAAACCCACATTGTGAAAAGTAATACCAAAACTTGGCTTTAATAATTAATGAATGAAACGTAACGGTTACCCAAATTAACTCATCCCTGGGATTTCACGTAAGAGAACATAGGTGAAAATATGGATATGGAAGAAAAATCTAACCATCAAGTTCTGATGGAGAGTGGTAGAGAACATGTCTATGAAAAAGACAACAATCACAAAGCCATAAATTTGTGAAGATCTAAGGTACCATATGATTAATCAGATATAAGGGCACTAGGACAACATTTTTGGTTTTCAAGATCATTTCCCTAAAGTTGAAAAATTTGAATTTGAATAAATACGTACTTTATTTTGGTACAATATCACTGTTGTTCATGCCTTGAAAAATTTCCACTTCATCTCTTAAAGAAATGATATTGAATTTGTTATTCGTGAAGTGTTAGTAGATCATGTGATAGAAGGACGGGCCTTTCCATCTGTTTCAAACATAAGGATAGCAAAAGTTATTAAATATACATAAGTAGATTTATAGTGATATTAATCATATGTGGTTCCTAAAATGGACTTATACTTCATATATCATACTTCTTAATATAATAAAACTAGTTTCTACTAAACAGGGACTTCCTGTAGGCCAGTGGTAGGAAATAAAGGCCAGTCGCACTTCAGTTGTGGGTTTGATTCCCACAGCCTTGTCCGACGCGATGGGCTGTCACTCGTCCTATAGGTTGTAATTTTTCTAAAACTACATTACTATAATAATATCAAAAAATGTTCTATCCTTAAACAATACTAAATTATGTCCAACATAATCCTTTCAAATCTTTAGGCTTATCCAAAATACTGTTGTCCAATCTAATATTATAGTGAAAATTATTACCAATGAGTTCATATAACAAGCATGTTAATACCATCGTTGATCCCCATATATCATGAGATATGTCTTGTTGGTCACATTCCAAATATTCTAAGGCCTTAATCATATATTCTCTTGAAAAATGAATACCCATTGAATCATAGAGAAAACATGAGTGCTGTCAAAAGTTAACTCTTTTCACATACCAAAAATTCCAAAAATTCTATTTACTCAAACCATGATACCTCATAGTCCTTATATCAATCATGAGCTCATGAATACTATCAAACATATTAGATTCTCTTTATCCCTTCATTATGTGCATATAATCTGCTTTCCAAAAATATTTCAATCACTTTTCATTGTTACCGATGCCATATTCTTATAGAAAACCACAATGGACCAATACATAGATATTCCAATATACCATAAAAGTATCTCAATAACATTATTCATTAATACCAATACATAAACACTTCAAACCATCATCTGAAATGATTTTCCTAGAATAAGTCCTTCCTTAATTTAGAAGTAGCTTTTTAGGTCAGGGCATTGAGTTGGGTAATGCCCATGTTCTCCACAAATAAGACATTGAACTCCATAACAGTCTGTCACTCTATGTCCCTTTTCTCCACACAGATAACATCCGTCCCTCCATTTGATGTATTCCTCAAGGTTCTTCTTCCCTTATTTAGAAATCTCAATCTTCCTTTCCTTATGCTCCTCATCATGCGAACATACATAAAAGTCTATCTTCCTCTTATTTGACGAATTAGGCATACCACTAAATTTCACCTTGTTAATCATATATCCCGATGACTAATTTGGAATAATCACATTATCATTCTCTCTAGGAATTATGCAATTTTGTTTCTCATAGTTACCAATTTGTCCATTGGATTCAATGATAACCGAATTCTTTCTGGATCCCTCCATTAACTAAAACAAAAAAAAGAATTCTGTGAGAGGAAAAAATCATACAAGTAAAATAACATAATCAAGGGGGAGTACCTTCAACATATAACATCCTAGGTTTAATTCTAATATCGTTACCGTAATTATATTACTATAACCTATACTTATACTTAACCTTAGGGAAATCCCTATACATACCTTAGAAATATCTCAAGGGATCTCACTAAAGTTCTCGCATCCTAGTTCCCAAAGGTTGACTAAACCTTTCCTCTGATACCAGCTATAGAGATCCGAATCCTGACGTACATTGACATTACATTACTTTTTCGGAATACTTAGTACATAACAAAAAACACACACACATGGACCGTAATAGTTTAGTGTCTTTGGAAACTCGGAATATAATATTCTAATCGTGGTGAAAGATCTTCAACATCTCCCATAAAGATCATCCTTTTTTTACTTAAAACCATTTTTTTATCCTGGGGAAAAGAAAACATAAAAGGGTGATCTCAAATATTCAGTAAGGGAAAACAAAAGAAATATCAATCACATCATATTCATAAGAACATAACATTTTGGAAATCATAACCTGCAAAAGAGATCATAATATCATAACATGGGATAAATCATCGTAGTGAAATGTAATCCCAATAATAATAACATAAACCATGAAACTCTGTGGCATACACACATAATAATAGAGAATCATTTCTTATTAGTCAAGACTCATTGCCAAGACTATCTTAGTGGACACAGTCCATTCCTGAACCGAGTTCATTCCTCATTTCAATCCTATTTCACTGAACCAGTTTAACCTACCATTCCAGCCATGTCTATCTCATGAGATATAAAATCTTTACCCAATGAATTGGAGGGAGATATAGGTCCCACCCATCTCATAATGATACCATTCTTATGTGTGCCACAAAATCATAAACCATACATCATAGTATAACCAATGTAATAAAAATGGGAATCTTAAACAACGTGACATCATAAATCAATTCATATAAGATAAAGGAATTAATAAAAATAATTCCATCACAACATAGTCAAATCAATGTAATAATAGGGATCGAAACAGAACCCTTTATTATCTTAGATGGAAAATAATTTTGATAAAACACTCGAACTCCATTTTTGAGGAAAATATCCTTTCTACCTCAAAAACATTTTTCCTTTCTTAACATGTCAAACAATTTTAAACTAAAAGAAGTTGATTAAAAATAAACTTGAAAACTTGTAAAGGAAGCTTCTTGGAAATAATGTTTTAAAAATCCATTCATTCCGTATAAGTTAAAAAAACATTCTTCTCGTACTTTTTTCGGAAAAGTCAAAAAGTACCTCGTACGAAAAAGGACAAAAGATTCCTTTCAAATATTTTACTAAAAACTCACCGAAGGGTAAAATTGGATTTAAAAAATTGTAGGAGGATGGAAATAATATTAGATATTGATGAAACATGGATGTGGATGATAAAATACACCCCAGTAAATTCCAAAGTATAAACAATCTCGGATAAAAATGAGATTGTGATATTTCCCTTACCTTAGGATTGATTTTCTTCGTAAGTGTCTGAACCTCCTGTATAATGTTTCAAATAATGTCATTGAATTATTCCAGAATCATACTCATTGTTATGATATCATATATGGTTCACTTATGACTTTATATTACTCATTGTTTTGTAAATTCAATGTTTAAGAGTGTTTTGGGTAAAATCATTTCATTTGTCGTCTGTGTTTTGAATTGTAATTATTCATATGATTACATAGATCATGATTACATAATTCCAGAATATTAAACATGATTTATATATAATATATATTCATAATATACATATATATAATAGATTAGTAAATGGAAAGAAATACACCGTTCATGGAGATGGTAGGCCGTGCGTACGCATGAACCATATTTTCATTTCATTATTGAGTTGAATGGAATTAAGTAAATGAAATACATATATATAAACATAAATCCAGTATCATTATTATGTCATATATTTCATTATTACTTATTATATATACTTTATAATCATTCATGAATGGTTAACGTGGAGAATGAATCTCATCGCGTCGTGGATACGGTAGTCTGTACGTACGCACGAGCGATGATATCGTTCTCATGATCGTTGAATTGTATATGAGTGTATGTATTCTATTTCAGAATAAATATCACTTTAAAAAATCATATATAGTTTTTATTTACACCATTATACCCATCCATGTATGGTGGTGGTGGAAAATAGATTACACCACGGTGTGGAGACGATATTCCATACGTACGCACGCGCGATGATTTCGTTTTCCGTAGGATGGATAAGTGGTGAAATAGGGTTGTTCCATACATATAATAACATATAAGTATATTATTGATTCTTATTTTATTACTTCATAATGAAACAACTAAATAAAAAGAAGTGGAAGAAGAAATAAAGTTGAAAGAATCGGTAGCAGACATTACCTCTTCTTTGAAGCGCCTCTTTGGGTCCTCCTCTTAGGGCACTAAAATTGGTAATTTAAGAAGACCAGGACCTCTAGTATGTTTCTAAAGAAGTTTAGAGGATAAATTGGGAGGGTTTGGACGAGCTTTAAGGCTCAAAGTGGTGTGAGGAAGAGAGGGAGGAGGTGCCCTTTTATAAGGGAGGAGATGGGCACCTTTGGAAAACTAAAAATATTATTTTATTATAAAGTCATATTTGGCTCTAAATAGCTCAAAATTGATTTATTTTGAAGCTAAGGTGGGTATGGGTCGAAATAATCTCATCCAATATAATTTAGTCAAGTTTAGGTTCCTATTTTAACCTTATAAATTATATTTAACTTTAAGTTAGATAATTTTACTTTTACCGTGTCTTTATGTGTTCTTACACTATAAGGTTAATAAAAATACTATAACAAGCCAAACGAACCCAAATTTGTTTATTATTAATATATATAACCTTATCTAAGTCATTTGTCAGACCCTTAGATTTTTAGAAATAAAATATCAATTAATAATATAATATTTGTTTAAAAACTATTTTATGTCAATTTTGACACTATTTAGTAATTGATTTTTGTGAAAATCATAACAGAATGATTAGTTAGAATAAAGTTAATTAAATCAATAAAAACATGTCATATTAACCTATAAAATTAGTTAAATTCATAAAAACTCTCAAATTACATTTATTTGGGTATTTATAACATCAATTAAGTCAATATTTCCTTAATAAAATAATTATTGCATCATCATTGTGTCATAAATAAATTAAATTATATAATGTCTAAAAATTGCATATTAAATATCATTATGTAGGAAATCGTTTTAGCTTTATAATTAATATTTATAGTTGAATTTATCGTATCTATAACCCTATATTAAAAATTATATACTTATTAAACTTTGATTTTAACTATTTTAACCCTTCTTTAAATAAATTAATAATAAATGTCCTAATCTAATCCAAGTGGGCCTAAATGGTCATATTTTATTCCTAAGGTTGTTTTTGGTCGAATTACACTTATCCAATAGAATTAGGACATGTGTTAGGGTAATAATAATAACATTTTTACCCTTAATTACCCTATTTACTTTTAACCGTGGTAAAAAAAGTAAAAGGTTATTATTCACAAAAAATTATTTTCATCTCATTGAACCACATTTTACATACTGAAATCAACCGTGTCTCTCAGATTTTTGAAATTCCACTCATAAAAGCGGTAAAATTAAGTTTTATGAAAAATTCATTTTTATAACTACCACTTAGTGGTTTCACTCTTCATCAAAAAATGAAAGTTTCTAGAAAAATACCAAAAATTAGGCCTAACCTATATTTGATATTATGAACTCAAATATGACCTCTATTTTACCAAATTAAAAACATATTTGATGAATTAATTAATTTAAAAATTAATTCTCGTCGTCAAAACAAATAGCGTATTCTTAAGAGATAATAACTATCAAAAGATTGACACTTGTTTATGTCTGGTTCAAATGAGAAATTACATATAATGACCAAAATTGTATTAAATTGTAAAAATATATTCTAAATATACTTTAAAACCACTCAAATTAATAATTTATCACTATTAATTATTTCGATTAAAAAGGTTGTTTTTAATTAAAATTTAGTAATTTTCACTTTTCATCAGAAAATGAAAGTTATCTGAAAAGTACCAAAATTTCACCCTAAGCTAATTTCAATATTCCTAATCCATAAATGAAGTCTGTTCTGAATGATAAAATTTATAGAATTTCAAAAAGTGTGTACTACTATTCATAACGGCTAGTTCATAATAATGTTATAATAATATATCGTTTAGTGAAACTCGGTATTGCGTACTACACACGCTATCGAGGAAGGTCGTGATTGCATGTAATGCAAGGCAAGTCAGGTATGCGTGTTGTGAAAGCTGCTTTTGGTGTAGCGTACAACACAAGACATTAATGAAATTAAAATGAATATATTTTTTTCATAAAATCTCAGGGTGTTAAATTCTACCCCCCTTAAAATGAATTTCTCCATAAAAATTCGTTGGGTTTATAAATGGTTTACTACTCGAAAGTTTCTTTAATAGAAACCCACATTGTAAAAAGGAATACCAAAACTTGGATTTAATAATTAATGAATAAAACGTAATGGTTACCCAAATTAACTCATCCCTGGGTTTCCACGTAGGAGAACATAGGTGAAAATATGAATATGGAAGAAAAATCTAACCATCAAGTTATGATGGAGAGTGGTAGAGAACATGGCTATGAAAAAGCCAACAATCACAAAGCCATAAATATGTGAAGATCTAAGGTACCATGTGATTAATCAGATATAAGGGCACTAGGACAACATTTTTGGTTTTCAAGATCATTTCCCTAAAGTTGAAAATTTTTAATTTGAATAAATACTTACTTTATTTTGGTACAATATCACTGTTGTTCATGACTTGAAAAATTTCCAATTCATCTCTTAAATAAATGATGTTGAATTTGTTATTCGTGATGTGTTAGTAGATCATGTGATAGAATGAAGGGCCCTTCCATCTGTTTCAAACAGAAGGTTAGCAAAAGTTATTAAATATACATAAGTATATTTATAGTGATATTAATCATATATGGTTCCTAAAATGGACTTATACTTCATATATCATATTGCATAATATAATAAAACTAGTTTCTACTAAACAGGGACTTCCAGTAGACCAGTGGTAGGCGATAAAGGCCAGTCGCACTTCAGTTGTGGGTTCGATTCCCACAGCCTTGTCCGACGTGATGGGCTGTCACTCATCCTATAGGTTGTCCTTTTTCTAAAACTACATTACTATAATAATATCAAAAAATGTTCTATCGTTAAACAATACTAAATTATGTCCAACATAATCCATTCAAATCTTTAGGCTTATCCAAAATACTGTTGTCCAATCTAATATTATAGTGAAAATTATTACCAAAGAGTCCATATAACAAGCATGTTAATACCATCCTTGATCCCCATATATCATGAGATATGTCTTGTTAGTCACATTCCAAACATTCAAAGGCCTTAATCATATATTCTCTTGAAAAATGAATACCAATTGAATCTTAGCGAAAACATGAGTGCTGTCAAAAGCTAACACTTTTCACATACCAAAAATCCCAAAAATTCTATTTACTCAAACCATGATACCACATAGTCCTTATATCAATCATGAGATCATGAATACTATCAAACATATTATATTCTCTTTATCCCTTCATTATGTGCATATAATCTGCATTCCAAAAATATTTCAATCACTTTTCATTGTTACCGATGCCATATTCTTATAGAAAACCACAATGGACCAATACATAGATATTCCAATATACCATAAAAGTATCTCAATAACATTATTCTTTAATAACAATACATAAACACTTCAAACCATCATCTTCAATGATTGTCCTAGAATAAGTCCTTCCTTAATTTAGAAGTAACTTTTTAGGTCAGGGCATTGAGTTGGGTAATGCCCATGTTCTCCACAAATAAGACATTGAACTCCATAACAGTCTGTCACTCTGTGTCCCTTTTATCCACACAAATAACATTCGTCCCTCCATTTGATGTATTCCTCAAGGATCTTCTTCCCTTATTTATAAATCTCAATCTTCCTTTCCTTATGCTCCTCAACATGCGAACATACATAAAAGTCTATCTTCCTCTTATTTGATGAATTAGGCATACCACTAAATTTCACCATGTTAATCATATATCCCGATGACTAATTTGGAATATTCACAATATCGTTCTCTCTAGGCATTATGCAATTTTGTTTCTCATAGTCACCAATTTGTCCATTAGATTCAATGCTAACCGAATTCTTTCTGGATCCCTCCATTGACTAAAACAAAAAAAGAATTCTGTGAGAGGCAAAATTCATACAAGAAAAATAACATAATCAAGGGGGAGTAACTTCAACATATAACATCCTAGATTTAATTCTAATATCGTTACCATAATTCTAGTACTATAACCTATACTTATACTTAACATTAGGGAAATCCCTAGACATACCTTATAAATATCTCTAGGGATCTCACTAAAGTTCTCGCATCCTAGTTTCCAAAGGTTGACTAAACCTTTCCTCTGATACCATCTATAGAGACCCGAATCCTGACGTACATTGACATTACATTACTTTTTCGGAATACTTAGTACATAACAAAAAACACACACACAAGGACCGTAATAGTTTAGTGTCTTTGGAAACTCGGAATATAATCTTCTAATCGTGGTGAAAGATCTTCAACATCTCCCATAAAGATCTTCCTTTTTTTACCAAAAACCTTTCTTTATACCCTAGGGAAAAGAAAACATAAAAGGGTGAGCTCAAATTCTCAGTAAGGGTAATCAAAAGAAATATCAATCACATCATATTAATAAGAACATAACATTTTAGAAATCTTAATTTGAAAAAGAGATCATAATATCATAACATGGGATAAATCATAGTAGTGGAATGTAATCCCAATAATCATAATTTAAAAAATGAAACTTTGTGGCATACACACATAATCATAGAGAATCATTACTTATTAGTCAAGACTCATTTCCAAGACTATCTTAGTGGACAATGTCCATTTCTAAACCGAGTTCATTCCTCATTTCAGTCCTATTTCACTGAACCGGTTTAACCTGCCGTTCCAGCCATGTCTATCTCATGAGATAAAAAATCATTACCCAATTCATTGGAGTGAGATGTAGGTCCCACCCATCTTATAATGATACCATTCTTATGTGTGCCACAAAATCATAAACCATACATCATAGCATAACCCATGTAATAAAAATGGGAATCTTAAACATCATGACATCATAAAAAAATTCATAGAAGATAAAGGAATTCATAAAAATAATTCCATCACAACATTTTCAAATCAATGTAATAATATAGATAGAAATAGAACCCTTTATTATCAAAGATGGAAAATAATTTTGATAAAACACTTGAACTCCATTCTTGAGGAAAATATCCTTTCTACCTCAATTTTTTTTTTCCTTTTTAACATGTAATACAATTTTAATCTAAAAGAAGCTGATTGAAAATAAATTTGAAAACTTGTAAAGGAAGATTCTTGGAAATAGTGTTTTAAAAATCCATTCATTCCGTATAAGTTAAAAAAACATTCATCTCGTACTTTTGTTGGAAAAGTCAAAAAGTACCTCGTACGAAAAATGACAAAAGATTCCTTTCATATCTTTTACTAAAAACACACCGATGGGTGAAATTGGATTTAAACAATTGTAGGTGGATGGAAATAATATTACATATTGATGAAACATGGATGTGGATGATAAATTACTCCCCAGTAAATTCCAAAGTATAAACAATCTCGGATAAAAATGAGATAGTGATATTTCCTTTACCTTAGGTCTGATTTGCTTCGTAAGTGTTCGAAAGTCCTATATAAATATTTAAATAATGTCATTTACTTATTCCATAATCATAATCATTGTTATGATATCATATATGATTCACTTATGACTTTATACTACCCCGTTCTTTTGTAAATTCCATGTTAAAGAGCATTTTGTGTAAAATCGTTTCATTTGTCGTATGTGTTTTGAATTTTAATTATTCATATGATTACTTAGATCATGATTACTTAATTCCAGAATATAAAACATGATTTATATATAATATATATTCAGAATATACATATATATAATAGATCAGTAAACGGAAAGAAGTACACCGTTCATGGAGACGGTAGGCCGTACGTACGCATGAACGTTGTTTTCGTTTCCTTATTGAGTTGAATGGAATTAAGTAGTTGAAATAAATATATATACACATAAATCCAGTATCATTATTATGTCATATATTTCATGATTACTTATTATATATACTTTATAATCATTCAAGAATGGTTAACGTGGAGAATGAATCTCATCACGTCGTGGAGACGGTAGTTCGTACGTATGCATGAGCGATGATATCATTCTCATGATCGTGGAATTGTATTGGAGTGTATTTTTACTATTTCAGAATCAATATCTCTTTAAAATAATCATATATAGTTATTATTTACACCATTATACCCATCCAAGTAAAGTAGTGGTTGAAAATAGATTACACCACAGCGTGGAGACGGTATTCCGTACGTACGCACGCGCGGTGATTTCATTTTCCGTATGATCGAAAGATGGTTAAATAGGGTTGTTTCATACTTATAATAACATATCAATATATGAGTGATACTGATGTTATTACTTCATAATGAAACAACTAAAGAAGAAAAAGTGGAAGAAGAAATAATGTTGAAAGAATCGGTAACGGACATTACCTCTTCTTTGAAGCGCCTCTTTGAGTTCTTCTCTTAGGGCACTAAAATTGGACATTGAAGAAGACCAGGACCACTAGGATGTTTCTAGGGAAGTGGATTGTGGAAATTGGCCGGGTTTGGCCGATCTTGAAGGCTCAAAGTGGTGTGAGTAAGAGAGGGAGGATGTGCCCTTTTATAAGGGAGGAGAGGGGCACCTTTGGAAAACTAAACATATTATTTTATTATAAAGTCATATTCGGTTTTAAATAGCTCCAAATTGATTTATTTTGAAGGTAAGGTGGGTATGGGTCTAAATCCTCTCATACAATTGAATTTAGACATGTTTTGGTTCCTATTTTAACCTTATCATTTATAGTTAACTTTAAGTTAGATAATTTTACTTTTACCGTGTCTTTTTGTGTTCTTACACTATAAGGTTAATAAACTTACTATAACAAGCCAAACGAACCCGAAGATGATTATTATTAATATATATAACCTTATCTAAGTCATTTTTCTGACCCTTAGATTTTTAGGAATAGAATAACAATTAATAATATAATATTTCTTTAAAAAACTATTTTATGTCAATTTTGACACTATTTAGTAATTGATTTTTGTGAAAATCATAACAGAATTATTAGTTCAAAAAAAGTTAATTTAATCAATACTAACATTTCATATTAACCTTGAAAATTAGTGGAATTCATAAAAAGCATCAAATTACATTTATTTGGGTATTTATAACCTCAATTATGCCAATATTTCATTAATAAAATAATTATTGCATCATCATTGTGTCATAAATAAATTAAATTATATAATGTCTAAAAATTAAAAATTAAAAATCATTATGTATTAAATCGTTTTAGCTTTCTAATTAATACTTATAGTCGAATTTATCTTATCTATAACCCTATATTAAAAATTATTTACTTATTAAACTTCGATTTTAACTATTTTATCCCTTCTTTAAATAAATTAATAATAAATGTCCTAATCTAATCCAAGTGGGCCTAAATGGTCATATTTTATTCCTAAGGTTATTTTTGGTCGAACTACACTTATCTAATGTGTTAGGGAAATAATAATATCAATTTACCCTTAATTACCCTATTTATTTTTAACCGTGGTAAAAAAAAGTAAAAAGTTACTATTCGCCAAAAATTATTTTCATCTCATTGAACCAAATTTTATTTACTTACATCGACCGTGTCTCTCGGATTTTTGGAATTCCACTCACAGAAGCGGAAAAATTAAGGTTTATGAAAAATTCATTTTTTTAACTACCACTTAGTTGTTTCACTATTCATCAAAAAATGAAAGTTTCCAGAAAAATACCAAAAATTAGGCCTAAGCTATATTTGATATTATGAACTCAAAAATGATGTCTATTTTTCCGAATTAAAAACATATCAGTTGCATTAATTAATTTAAAAATAAATTCTCGTCGTCAAAACAAATAGTGTGTTCTTAAGAGATAATAACTATCAAAAGATCGACACTTGTTTATGTCTGGTTTAAATGTGAAATTACATCCAATGACCAGCATTGTATTAAATTGTAAAAATATATTCTAAATATACTTTAAAACCAGTCAAATTAATAATTTATCACTATTAATTATTTCTATTAAAAAGGTTTTTTTAATTAAAATTTAGTAATTTTCACTATTCATCAAAAAAATGAAAGTTATCCGAAAATTACCAAAATTTCACCCTAAGCTAATTTTGATATTCTGAATCCAAAAATGAAGTCCGTTTTAAATGATAAAATTTATAAAAATTCAAAAATTGGGTATTACTATTCATAACGGCAAGTTCATAATAATATTATAATAATATCTTGTTTAGTGAAACTCGGTATTGCGAACTATACACACTATCAAGGAAGGTCGTTATTGCGTGTAATGCAAGGAAATTCAGTGATGCGTGTTGTGAAAGCTACTTTTTGTGTAGCGTACAACACAATACATTAATGAAAGTAAAAAGAATATATTTTTTTTTCATAAAATCTATGGATGTTACATATTTTTGAGAAACCCTATTATTTTTAATTTTTTTCCAAAAAATTATTATCAAATACATCTTATATTTATGTTTATTTTATTAAATGAAATAAAAATGAATATGAAAATTCATGAAATAACTATTTATTTTATATGAATTAAATTAATATTTTTTGATACAATGTTTTACATACTTACCGATAATTACACTATAATATTCCATAATGGAATGGTGTGATATGAGGATACTTTCATGGGTTATCTTTGGAAAAAATTTCCTAGTTGTTATATCCACTATCTATAACTTCTCTCGTAACTGATTTTATTCAAAATTCACATGTTAAATCCCTTCTTTGCTTTTTCAAGGGAGAAACCTAGTGAAACTGACTCCCACCCATGTTCTGAAAAATTGTATTCATCATAAGTGATAATTTTGTTTAAGACCACCATTTATCCCAAATTTTATTAGTTATGTTTTTCATTACCATTTATAAACATAAATTTTAATGGAAATATTACTTCCAATATTCATAATATGGGTTGTTTTCTGATATTAATTATAACCAATAAAAAACTAATATTATTGAAACTACCCAATCTAAATTGTCAAATTTATGATTATATCGCATATATTTACCCCTAATAATCAATATATACCACATCAAATGTATAAGTTAATAATATTTCATCGGGAATTCCATTTATATACCTAACATTCCCAATTCTATAATGTTTAATCATAGTAGCTATAATATTCCTTCTAGAGTTCGATTCTCGGAAGTACAACATTATATGGTCACTAATTTTTGTTTTTATATACTATTACTAGTGTTTTATTTAGTAGTATTAATAATTATAAACTCAAATGTAATGTTAATTTTTATAATATTATATATATATACATTCTAGGAAAATCATTTAATTTCTACTATGAAAAAAAGAGTACCCTTTTAATCAAATAATGAATTTTCAAGTCATTAATTCCCCATTTTAAAGTTTCATCATTGAAATTTTACAATTCCCATAATTGATCATTCTGTTTCCCATTTAACTTCATCAAACTGATGATTTCTCCATAGGACCATAATAATTTTTGATGTCTTGTTCCTTAACATTTGGGGTCTATTGTCATGAGTATTTTTTGGATCCTCCAGATATTATATATCATGTTTCAATTCCATGTCATTTGTGTCTAGTATATGTGTTAGGTCTAACATAAAAATTATTAATATGGACACATAGATTACATTTCCATGATTATAATGATTTAATGTTAGTGATATCCTTTAAGAAACAACTTAAATTCACTCCATAATAGAAAATGTCCCAACTTACCTTGGAATTGGTTTAAATTATTTTTTGTACTCCTAGTCCCTTTCAAGTGTGAAATTTTTATGTATACATGATCCTCAAGTGATATATAATTATTCTTCTATATTATCATTATAACTCATTTTTTAACTCTAATAATCCTTGTTATATTTCTATATAAAATATATTTTCATCATAGTTTCTATCAAAAATCATAGTCTTAAAAATTTTCATTCTCCTACTCCATCCAATTATTTTAAACCTCTACAAGTTTTACAAAATTTTTCTACCATAAGGATCCATTTGAATGATTTAGATAAAAAATTATCAAATTATGTTTCAAAAATTGGATTATTCCAAACTCAACTTTATTTAAACTCAATTGAGAAATTCCATAATTTGTCTTCCATTATTTGGGTTGCCATCTCAAACTACCAAATAGATTGCAGATGATCTTCAAAGATATGGTTTTCACTCAAATACTATTCCTTTTAATGGATCATAAAGAACATAATAGTAAATAATTGATCACATATAAAAATACTTCATAGTTACACCCCATGAACACATTCCACCTTTTAAATAAATACAGGATGAAGATAATAAACGGATAAATGTGCCCATATAGTGATAAATGTTTTAGAAGTTATTAATATTTAAATGAATACTCATATAACTTTATTTTCCATGGATATCTTTGGATGGGAATTAATAATTTCCAAAATGATTTCTCACTATTATATATATGTATAGGTAGTGTTTTATGATCATATTTGGGTTGTATTATAGATAACATTCTCTTGTAGACATGCCAACCATATTACATTTTAATTAGTAATACCCCATTGTAGGAAATAACAACAATAATCAAAATTCATATCTCAATGTATTGTTGTGATATTGGGGTTTATAGAGGATTTATATTGGTGATATTCATACATCTATTTGTTCATGAACTCTATATTAGATGTGATATATAGACTCATACAAAATCCTAGTACTCCCTCGTGATCTATATTAAATTCATATGACTTACCATTTTCACATATCCTATAATATTTTGTATATTTGGATAATCTCATAAGCATTAATTATCATTAATAGTAATTATTTATGGGATATAATTTTTTATAAGATGAACTCTTCCCTTCCCTTATGAATTCCATGAAAAATATTACCTATTATTTTATGAATTTATCACCCTTAAAACAAATAATCATAAAATAATTGAGGTATTTGATACAAAATATATGTGTGAACTGTATTTATTTTTCATAATGATAATTTAATGGACAATGAAATTCTGTAACATGATCCAACCCTATCATTTATATCATAGTGAATTCTGTTTTGGTAAATATAAACCTCATACTCATGAGGTCCGTGTATGTTTCACACATATCCCCATAAATATGGTGTTCTAATATTTGTAATAAATGATAACTATACCAAAATCTAGATCAAGTTTGAGATAATTAAATTCCTTTGGAATTTGTTATTTTAATTCATAGGTAATATATTTTTTTAGTATTTCTGAGTACACATCGATGTCACTATATGTTTGCATCACTAGAAATGGAAAATTATTCGTCATTTGAAGGAAAAGTTAGCACATGTTCAGTAACCAACCATTTATTCAGATCATTGAAACATTCTTCACATATCCATTTCCAAGATAAACATAAATCACATTCATGTTAAAATTGTTAGTTTATTGAAAATAAATATAAGTATTTAAAAATAACATATATATTATCCTTATAAACTTAGGAATCTATGAATATCAACTATATTTGTATGATGTGTCCACACATATATGACTTTTTCAATAATGAATCCAATTTTATTCCATAAAAGGTCACGATGTATCCAAATATAGTCATTGTTTTTTACTAGAATAATAATTTTTTGATTTTTTTAAAAATATTTACCTTTGAAATTTTTATAAAATAACCCATAAAAGATACTTATATACATTATAAATTCATTAATATACCTAAATATAATTAATAGTTAAGGACAAAATTTTATCATGGTACTCAAAGAGTAATCTATTCATCAAATATATAAATATGCAAGGATCACTATACAAGAGAAATGGAATAACAAAAAATATGTAATTCCCATAACTTTTTAGAATGAAGTCTCTGGAATATCATCATTCTTCACCCACAACTAATGATTCTTCAATAAGTTTTTAATATTATAAAAGAATTAAGGCCCCAAAATTTGGTCAATTAAACAAAAAATATTTATTAGATGATATTTTTTCTTCACCATGATCCAATAATATTCTATATAATCAATGATTTACTATGTTGATCCATCCATCTTCTTTGAAAAGGGAAAAGGTAATCCCCATGGAGCAAGACATGGTTTAATAAAACTCTTTTCCAAATGATCTTGATGATTCTTATTTATTTATTCTAAATCATCATATGACATTATTAATGGGGTATTCAAAATTTTCATCATTATAATTATGATTAAAATTGGGAAAAAATACATATCTTTCAGGGTTAGTCTTAATCACTCATAATGAAATAAATTTACGTATTACCATGTAATGGGTGCATCTACAATCATTAGTCTTTATGTTTCTGATTTTTCTTCACTAATCATTTCCTTGGAGATAGAAATTATTGGTGTATCATGGAAAGATTAATTATATAACAACTTTATATTGAATATGACATGAGATTTGTCTGTCACGACTGTTGAAATGTCCTTTCTTCTACACAAAATCATAGAATTATTCTTTTCAAACTAATCCATCCATTATACTATGTAGAATTATCCAATTTTAAAAACATCCAGGCTTTCATTGAGTGTATAATCATGATTGTTGATGTGGGGTCCCTGATATATCATTGATTCTTAAATGGTTTCTCCTAGATATTTAATAGATAGTTATAATGATACATGTTTACGGTTTATCTTGGTGTAATTTAATAATTGAAAGAAAAGAATAAATGTATAGAACTAGAATCAAATAATTTATATTATTAATTTGAGTGTCTGATGAGGGTACTAATAATTACATCCTTTAGATCCTTAACATTATCAATCAAAATTCAACAAGAATAATCTAAAACTATTAGAATCTATTGGGTTTGAATGTAGATTTCATCTATTATCATATTTTTAATAGATTGATTAGTAAAGTGACCATAATCACTACATTTAATGAATTACATGAAATGTTTTTATTTATTCATATTAACTTTTACATTTGAATTCATATTTTGGTATATTATATATCTATGAAATTTTCATGTTATATGTCTATATTTTCTGGAATTATAGCACAATACAAATCATTGTAGTTAATTCCAAAAATCCATCATCTTATATAATTTTCACATGGTATGTTGTATTTTCATCCCATTTGGATTCCTTAAAGAATATTATTTCCTTTGTATCATCCATTAATTATATTCAAGGGCCCATTTTTTCTCTATAAACAATTTAATTATTTGAATAACATTGTATTATCTCTTTGTGACTCTCAATTTCATAGAATTTCAAGGCTTTAAATAAATGGGGCATAATTATTCAAATGAATTCATCTATCTTCAAATCAATGTCGATGGTAGGAAAATGAAACATACCATATAATACATGAAATGTTAATTTATCAATATCCAACCAAACCATTGTATATTCTCTATATCTAGATGAATTACCACACCATCATGGTCCAACAACTACACAGAAAACACACATTGAAAAGACTATTTTATGTCTTCTGATTCCAATGATTCCAACTCATCCCTTAGATCAATGTTCATAATCGACATCTAACAATAAAAAACATATCCCGCTAAAATATATACAGTCAAGAAAATATTTTACTATTCAGATCAATATAATACATCAACTATTTTTTTATATAATTGATTCATTTTTCTATGAATACTTGATCATATATTCCACTAAAAAATTATCATTGGCCCATGAAGGATTGAAATTATAGTTATTCATTACATGGTGATGTAATAATAACTATATATATTAAGATATTATTCATGAAAAGTGTTAACTGATACATCGTATTCATGAATATTTTAACTTCATCTACCCCCCCCCCCCCCAATATTGGGATGAACATCATCGCATTTTCAGTTCAATATGTTGTTTACATGATTCTATCAATTTCAATAAATTTTTTAAAAGAAGATAACGCATTTAAGGAATTTTTTAATAATATGAATTATGTATAAAAAATTGTAATAGAAATAATAATTTTTTAAATTTTATAATATCATGATTCTTTGATTTTATAAAGTAATCTCAAAAAAATCTATTATATATGTCAATTAAAATGCTTTCTAAAATGTTTTTTTTATTATGAATACCATATACTCTGGTAGTGTAAAACCAAGTGTGAATAAAGGTTGATTTTTATTGACTGCGTGATGATTGAGAAAATAAAAATTTCTCCCTTCTTGGAAAATTAACTCTATGAACAACTCTTCAAAATATACATTCAAGTGTATTATATATAGAAGGATTTTATTAATTTTAAGACACACTTTATATAATTTAAAAAAATATTAATATTTTCCAGTAGTATAACTTATACCTAGTAATTTTACTATTATTTTATACTTCTAATATCCAAAGTAAGAAAACTAATCAACTGATACCAATTATTGAAACACTGTATTTTAATTTATAATTTTTAAGAGAAATTTTATACAAATAATATAAATTAATTACATTGAATTATATAATAAAATATAGTTTCCTTATTACAATGTAAATAAATCATAAATTACAAAATGGAAAAATAAATTAGAAATTATTTAGTCTTTTTGATTGAATCATTTTTTATTCCAAACAAGGACACATCACTAAATGTAATTTTCCATGTATATACATTAATATAAATTGATGAGCATAACGTCGAGTAAAGGGTTAAAAAATTTATAGAAAATGAACAATAATCATAGATTAAACATGAGGGATGATAGTAGATAATGATCATATATACATGATAAATAACATGGAAATTTTGTTATAATATTAAAATAATCCATTCATAATAATATAACTAATGATTATCACAAATATGTCATAAAACATAATTACATTTTTTTGTTCACATAGGTATCATAAAAAATGTCATATATAAAGATTAATTATTTAACAAATAAGTTATAGGGTTATTAGGATGAAACCTACATTTATATTAATTAAAATTATCACCATGAATAATAGTAAATCAATTTATTTAAAACGATTAGGTAGTAAGGAATTATATTTCTGTAAATTTCATTAAATTCATTAATTCATACTGACAATATCATTGAATAATTAGTTTATTGTGGTTATGGTGACTATGATCTAATGTTTAAATAATAATGGATATGGTATTCATAAGATGATTTTCTATTTGTGGTCCACACTCTGATATTGTTATTTTCTATTGTGGCTAATTTCATAGAGAAAAATCATTTTTTGGTTGAGTGGGAGAATCGTGTTGCTCCTTTTTCATGACCAATTAGAAGAAATATTATATGTAGGGCCTCTAACTATGAGAATAATAGAGTACATAGTTTTATATAAATAAATTCCTTATCATGTTTTTTCTCTTATAATAACTGAGGAGAAATCTTATATATTATTATGATTACTATAGGAGGATTATGATGGATAATAAATTGTATTTTTTATTGGTTAATATAAGGATCATAACCCTACAATTGAGGTTGTTAAACCTCGGGAAAATGTTATATAATATTATATTTATTGTTTTGAGATTAAACCATTAATGATAAATATTTAAACATGGATTTATAAATTCATGACTTTTAACATAATTCATTTCTAAATTAATAAATTAATATGTTCTAAGGATCCTTTGAGTTATCATGTATTGAAATATAGGTAAAAAATACATAAATTGCATAACAAAAATTAATATATATATATATATATATATATTATTATTTTCCATTTTATATAATTCTACATTATTTCATCATAGGTCACCTCAATGCACAAAATTTCTTTTGTAGTATACCTCAATATAAAACGGTGAGCATAAAGTCTAGTAAATAATATATGATTGAAATGGATGATGAATAGTCATAACTGGTAACATATGAGGATTATGAATATATGATAATCATATATACGGAATAAATTACATAAAAATGTGCATATAATATAATAATCAACCATTCATAACCATATCAGCATGGTTTTACCCCAAGGTGTTATAGAAAATAATTGAAAATGTTATTCAACAAGGTAAAATAAAATATTTCATATAAATATATTGATTATTTATTAAATTAATTTGTGGGGTATTATCATTCAACATTCATATTTAATTATTCATTCCATCCAAAAAATCCTAATAAAAGTTTTCATTAATAACTCATGGGAAATAATGAACATGATTCTTAAAAATATCATGAAA
Organism: Viscum album; assembly: GCA_963277665.1. Classification (NCBI taxonomy): domain Eukaryota; kingdom Viridiplantae; phylum Streptophyta; class Magnoliopsida; order Santalales; family Viscaceae; genus Viscum; species Viscum album. Next base: position 1,369,363,908 of record OY728140.1, on the reverse strand, counting down.
TTTATAAATTCATAAAGAAAATAGTATTACGTCATTTATATCCCAAAAAAATTAAATTAATGTTTCATGTATATAAAATAACAATTATAAAATTATATTTTAATTTAGGTGTGAACCCTTGAATATGAACAAGAATTTTTGTATCATAATATTAAACCTTTCAATTAAATGTTATAAATTCATGAAATTCATCAGTAACATGTTGGGTATAGAACATGGATTGTTGAAATGGAATAATTAGATGTAAAAAATATCTCCATATGATAAATATTTATTTTTTAAAATTTTGATATTATAAAACGGTAATGAAAAAAATAAATTCAAATATATTATACCATACTATAAAAGAGGTGCTTTATTGGGAAAATAATGTAATAGAGTTCCCTTAATTGGGGATTAAAATTCATAAAGAAATTATATGGTGAATTAATGAAATTGGAGACACCTTTTTGGAATGTTAGAGAGTGAAAATGAGATCAATTTAATTCTTAATGGATCCGGATTGGAGTGGAATTAGACAATTGGGGAGTATTTACATTTAAAGAGGAGAAAATTATTAATAATTTCTAAAGATTGGTCATGGAATTACAAGTTCTTGAAAAAGAAAAACGATTACCTTACCCCATATTATTCAACATTGATTTAAAAATTTATAACAATTTTTGTTAAATCTTAATGAATTTTAACAGAAATTCATTTTGTATTTTATTATTACAATGGAAAATTAAAAATTCCCCAAAAAATTATTTGGATATTATTAAATTAAATTTTATTCATGTGAAATCATTTTTTTATTTTGGATATTGATTTAGATCTATTAAAATAGGTAATTTTTTTCTAAAAAATATATATGTTATTGGAATCTATTTTAATAGATATTTTATAAAAAATATATATTTAATAATTAATAAATAATTTAAAAAAACAAAATTTTATATATAATATTTACATAGAAATAAATTATATTATAAAATTCTAAAAATTTCACCATATAATAATTACTATGTTCTGCATTCAAATATAATTTGGCTTTTATAACAAAAATTTCATATATGTGAAAATTTTATATTTCAAAATAAAAATCCTTATTTATTGTAAAATAATTTTTTTTAAAACATAGTAAGCTTTCTGACTCTTGTAAAAATAAATTTTATGGATTTATAAATTTATAGAAACATATATATTTAATTAAATAGTGTGTCATTTGAATATTTTTAAAATTTTAATTTAATTTATAATAAAAAAATTTACATTAAATATATATATATTTTTGTAAAACCCTATTATTTTTAATTTTTTCCTAGAAAATTTATTTTTCAAAATCATCGTTTCTTTATGTTTATTTATTAAATGAAATAATAGTGAATATGAATATTTGTGAAATAACTATTAAATTTATATGAATGAAATTAAACTTTTATGATACGATGTTTTACAATCATACCCATAATTACACTAGTATATTCCATAATGGAATAGTGTGAGATGAGTATACTTTCATGGGTTATCTTTGGAAAAATTTACCTAGTTGTTATATCTATTAACTATAAGTTCTCTTTTAACTGATATTATTCAAAATTGACATGTTAAATACCTGGATTGGTTTGTCAAGGGAAAACCCTACTAAAACAGACTCCCACCCATGTTCTGAAAAATTGTATCCATCATAACTGGTCATTCTCTTTAAGGCCACTATTTCTCCCGATTTTCAGTAATTATGTTTTTTAATTACCATTTATAAATATAAATTTTAATGGAAACATTACTTCCAACATTCATAATGCAGATATTTTTCCAATATCCATTATAACCAATTATAAATTAACATTATTGAAACTACCCAATATAAATGGTCACATTTATGATGATATCACTTATATTTACCCCTAATAATCAATATATACCACATCAAATGCAGTAGTTATTAATATTTTATCCAAAATTCCTTTTATAAACCTATCATTCTCTATTATATCATGTTTAATCATAAAATCTATAATATTCATTCTGGAGTTCGATTATCTGATGTAAACCATTATGTGGAAACTAATTTTTTGTTTTTATAAACTATTACTAGTAGTTGATATGATAGTAGAAAAAATTATAAACTCAAATGTATTTTTAATTTTCGTAATAATCTATATATATATAGTTACATTCTATGAAAATAACTTAATTTATATTATGAAAAAAAGAGTACCTTTTTAATCATAAAAACAATTTGCAGGTCATTAATTCTGCCTTATAAAATGTCATCATTGAAATTTGAGAATCCCCATAATTGATCGTTCTATTTCCCATGTAGCTTCATCAAATAGATGATTTCTCTACAGGACCATAATAGTTATTTTTTTCTTGTTCTTTAACATTTTATTTCTAGTTTCATGAGTATTTTTTAGAACCTCCTCATATGATATATCATGTATCAATGCTATGTCATTTGTGTATAGTATATGTGTTAGGTCTAATATACAAATTATTAATACGGACACATATATTACATTTCCCTAATTGGGATGATTTAATGTTAGTGATATCCTGTAAGAAACTACTTCAATACACTACATAATAAAAAATATCACAATATACCTTGGACTCAGTTTTAAATTATTTTTTATACTCATGGTCCCTTTCAAGATTGACATTTTTATGTATACATGTTCCTCAAGTGAAAATATAAGTATTCCCTTATATTATCCTCAAAACTCATTTTTCAACTCTAATTATGATTAATATATTTCTATATAAAATATATTTTCTTCATAGTGTCATTCAAAAATTATAGTCTTAACAATTTTCCTTCTCCAACTCCATCGAATTATATTAAACCTCTACAATTTTTACCAAAATTTTTTACCATAAGGATCCATTTGAATGATTTATTTAAAACAATTAACTAATTATGATTCAAAAATAGGATTATTCCAAACCAAAATTTATTGAAAATCAATTATGAAATATCATAATATGTCTTCTATTATTTGAGTAGTAATCTCAAAGCACCAATTAGATTGTTGATGATCATGAATTATATGGTTTTCATTCATATACAATTCCTTCTAAAGGATCATCCAAAACATAATAGTAAATCATTGATCATATATAGAAATAATTCATAGTTACACCCGATGAATGCATTCCACCTTTTAAATAAACAAATGAGGAAGATAATAAATGGATTAATGTTCACATATAGTGATATATGTTTTAGTAATTATGAATATTTAATTGACTACTCATATAACATGATTTTCCAAGGATATCTTTGGATGGATATTAATAATTCCCAAAATGATTTATCATTATTCTATAAAAGTATAGGTAGTGGTTTATGATTTAATTTGGGTGTCATTATAGAAACAATTCACTTACAGATAGGCCAACCATATTACATAGTAATTACTAATACCCCATTGCATGAAATACCACTAATAATCAACATTCATATCTCAATGTATTTTTGTGATTTTGGGGTGTATAGAGAATGTATATTGGTGATATTAAGACATATATTTATTCATTAACTCTCTATTAGATGTGATATATAGACTCATGCTAAATTCCAGTACTCCCTCATTATCTATATTAAAATAATAAGACATTCTATTTTGACATATACTATAATATTTTGTATATTTGATCATCTCATCATGATTTCAGTATCATTACTAGTAATTATTTATGGGAAATCATTTGTTATAAGATAAGTGATTTCCCTTCCCTTATGAATTCCATGAAAATTATTACGTAGAATTTTATGAATTTATCTCCCTAAATACAAACTATCATAAAATAAATGAGGTATTTGATACAAAATATATGTGTGAACTATATTTATTTTTCACAATGATAAATTAATGGACAATGACATTATTTAACAAGATCCAACCATCTCTTTTTTCTCATAGTCAATTGTTTTTTGGTAAATATAAACATCATACTCTTGAGGTCAGTGTATGTTTCACACTTATCCCCATAAATATAGGGTTTAAATATTTGTAATAAATGATAACTACAGCAAAATCTGGATCATGTATTGGATAATTCAAATCCTTTGGAATTTATTATTTTAATTCATAAGTAATATATTTTTTAGGGTTTCTGAGTACACATCGAAGTCAGTATATGTTTTCATAACTAAAAATTGAAACTTATTCATCATTTTAGGTGTCACGACCCGCCCTCGGGGTCCGTGCCGTGACTACCCCAAGCCCGCCTTCCATAGGCCAGGGGGTGGCGACTAGCACCAAGGCGTAAATCCCGGTAAAATGGGAAGGCATTGCCTTTGTAAAGTAAACAATCACCACAGAGAAAGCAAGCGGAAAGTAAACACTAAGCAAAAGCAGAGTACAACTGAAGTGCGGAAAAGTAAATGGGCCAGTATACAAACCCAAACTGAAAGTAAAGTACAACTCGAAAGGGAAAACAGAAACTGAAAAGTAAAAGCCGCTACACCGAGCTGTCCACTGGAATCCCACCTGAAGGGTGGGTACAGATAGCTCCACTGCTCCACGGGTCCCGCCGTCCGCTCCGAGCACGTCCCGCCCAGTGGTCCACCTCCGGGTACCGTCCCGCTCTGCAAGCCTCAGCTAAAGTCAACGCTGTCCGTCGTCTGCAACCAACACAACGTAGTGCGGGCAAGCCCGTGCATGGGTGAGTATAAGCTACTCAGTAGGGACCCCGAGACCCCTTGAGGTCTCACAGAACCACAAAGGATAAACCACGAAGAAAGGAGAAATCACGAAGTAATAACCGACACTGCTTAGGTATATGCCCATACTTATACCTAAGTCATCAATTTCAAATACGCTCCAACCTCCGAGCCCAAGTAAAACTCAGTCCACACAAGAAGGTATATGTATTCCACACAGGAAAGCAAAACGTAATCCACACAGGATTGCACAACACAATCCACACAGGAAAGCAACAGAATCAGCTCACACAGGTATACTTCTTCAAAGGACGATAAAGATGATCTCTGATCCATCTAAGTCGTCGGACACACGAAGGATCGATATGTAACTAACCCCCGCAAAAGACCCACACAGGATCGGGCCCACGTAGGACCTGTAGGCGCTGGTTCACACAGGACCGCTGAGCGCAAGGACCCACACAGGATCGGACCCACACAGGATCGGGCCCACACAGGACCTGTAGCACTGATCCACGTAGGATCGCTGAGTGCTGAAGTCGTCGTCGTCGAATCCACACAGGATCTCTGTACTGTCGTCGTCGCAGTCACAGTAGTAGTAGAAGCAGTAGTAGTCACAGTAACAGTCGCAGCCAGCACTAGGGTTCCCGCACACAGCAAGCTCGTTCGGAGGGTCCGCTCCACGAGCCGAGAGGCTGATACATCAACTGTCACAAAGTCCAGAGTTGATGTATCCAAAATTTCCATATCATCAACAGGAACACAATGCAACAGACGGTGCGTCGATCTGACGCTCGGTCTGAGAGTTATTGGCATTTTTTGTCCCCGGGGCCCGGTTGATTTTTAAGGAAAAACCAACCCGACCGTACTCCACCTGCGTCCAAACCTCGGGCGGAGTATGCCAAAAGATTCGTCTCACTAAGAGGAACACAACAGAGCTGACGGCACGTCAATCGGACGTCCATAGCTCATGATATGAGCGTTTCCGCTCCGAAGGCCCGGTTGGTTTCGTGAACGAACCAACCCAGCCGAACTCAAAGTAAACCGAAACCTTGAGTGCGATATACCGAAATGACCGTCTCGATCCAAGGATCGCGTTGCCGTAGACGGTTCGTCGATCGGAGGTCCGTGGCTCAAGTTATGGCCAAAAACCAAAAATGATTCGAAACGGGGGGTCCGGGTCCGGGGCGACCCGGCCCGACCCCCCCCCCCCCCCCCCCCGGGTTGACCCGAACCGTGTCCGACCCGGCCCGGCCGGCGCGGCGGCGCGGCGGGGCGGGGGCCACGGCGGCCTGGCGCCGCACGGAGGCTGCACGCGGGGGGGGGGGGGGGGCAAAGCCCCCCGCTTGATTTGGTTGGCGGCGCGGCTAAATGCCTCGCCCTTTTCAAAATAAACGGCCCCCACGTGGGGGCCGGCTAGAGGAAAAACCGGGGGGCTGATGCCCCCCTCTTCATGGAAACCGCCCCCCTCTTTATGAGGGGGGTTTTTTTGAGCTGGCCGGGGGATTAATTTCCCCCGGTTCATTACCATCCGGCCGGCCAGCTGGCCGACCGATTTTCTCCACTGGGACTGGAAAATCCGGTCCCCTCTTCGGCTTCCGACGCCGGCGGCCCGGCCGCTGGTCTTCTCATTCCGCCGCGGCCCAGAACCGGCCGCGGTGTTCGTCGTCCGGCACGGTGCGACGGCACCGCGCCCCTCCGCCGCGCCTTCAATTCCCCTTGATGTGGCGCGTCAGTGTCGTGTTCTTGAAGATTCTTCCATGGCACGCGCGCGACGGCGTCGCGCAAGATAAACATTCAATTATCCGCGTGGTGCGACGGCACCACACCACCTTGCTTCCACCCGCAAGATAAAACAACATGAACGATGGAGGGGGTTCGGCCGTGTTCATGCGGTCCGGCCCCCCTCACGTTAAATAATAACACAACTTAAAATATTCAATTGCCTCACGTTAGACATGCTAGATCCACGATCAAGAACGAAATAATTAAACAATAAATCAACAACCCCTACCTCGGGTATAGGTTCGAAGATTTGACAACGACCCGCGGAAGACAACTTCGCGGAGGTCGGGCATCGCGGTCGTCGTTCGTCAAATCCGATGACGAAGAGGTGCGTCCGATGTGATACGTCGTTGGCGAATCTTCGTATGCCGACGAAGGGAGTCCGAGGAGGAAGCGGTGTTCCCTCTCGTTGATACAGAAGACGAAGAAGAGAGGAGCGGCGTTCTTTGTCGGAACTTGAGCGTTCTTCGTCAAGTTGAGCGTTCTTCGTCAAGGCTTCAAGATGAAGGAGAAGCTCTCAAAATCCTCTCAAGAACAAAGGAAACCAACCCAAAAAAATAAAATAAGCTTAAGCTTATTTTATTACACAACCCTCCTCTTATAATTTCAAAGGTTTGAAAATTAAATTAACCCTCTTCAATTAATTAAGCCAAGTTTTCAACATTAATTGAAATGGGTTAAAGGGGAGGTTTTGAGAGAATTTGAGGAGTTGGGGTTCGTGTGGGCCCCACCACACTTAATCCTCCCAAGGGAGGTTAAGTGGATGTGGGTCCCACTCCCAACTCCCTTGGTAGGATTTATCTAGTTAAAATAAAATTTGTTCTTCACAAATTTTATTTAACTTAAACTAAAAACCCAAAAACTAACTTTCAACCCGCAACAAACGCAACTTCCGAAAAGGTCTCTTTAAGCGAAAATCGGCGCTGCGAGTTCATCGGTGCCCTCGGATTTCAATTCCGAGCACCGGATCAAAAGTTAGGAATTCCCGCTCGTTCGTTCACTGAACGTACCCGAGCCAAACTTCAGAAATTGATTCCGGGCACTCCGGGCCTCGGAATCAGGTGCCGTCTGAAACCGCGCTCTTCTAAAATTCTAAAGAAAATTAAGAAAAAATTTCCCTTGAATTTTACGGGTCTTTACATTACTCCCACCTCAGGGCTTTACGTCCCCGTAAAGATACATCAAAAACTAGGGAAACAAATGAGGGTACTGAGCACGCATCTGAGCCTCCCGCTCCCATGTGCTCTCCTGGAGATTCCCGTGTTGCCATCTGATGCGCACAAGAGGAATCGATCGCCCATGCAGGACCCACTCCTGTCGATCCTCTATCTCCACCGGAACCTCCGTAAATTTCGCCCCATCGTCAACCTCAAGCTCCCCATGGTCAATGATGTGCGTCGGGTCGTGCACGTATCTCCTCAGCTGGGATACGTGGAAGACGTCGTGCACCCGGTGCAACTGAGGTGGTAGAGCCAGGCGATAAGCCACCTCACCAATTCTGCTGAGAATCTGGAAGGGTCCGATGAAGCGCAGAGATAACTTGCCGCCTCGGACAAATCTCCGAATACCACGTCGAGGTGAGACCCGCAAGAAGATGTGGTCGCCATCCTTGTACTCCAGTGGCCTCCGCCTCCTGTCAGCGTATGACTTCTGCCGGCTCTGAGCTGTCCTCATCCGCTCCTGGATGACCTGGACCTTCTCTGTCGTGGCCTGGACCATCTCCGGTCCCACTAGTGCTGACTCCCCAGGGTCTGTCCAGCACAAAGGAGATCTACAAGGTCGGTCGTACAACGCCTCGTACGGTGCCATCCTGATAGTGGAGTGGTAGCTGTTTTTGTACGCAAACTCCACCAAGGGCAGGTGGTCCTCCCAGCTACGACCAAAGTCGAGGACACATGCGCGGAGCATGTCCTCGAGAGTCTGAATGGTCCTCTCCGTCTGACCATCCGTCTGAGGGTGAAAGGCTGTGCTCAGACGTAGTTGCGTCCCGAACGCCTCCTGTAACCCCTTCCAAAGCCGGGAAGTAATGCAGGCATCTCGATCGGATACGATAGATGATGGCACGCCGTGGAGCCGCACAATCTCCTGAACGTAGAGACGTCCCAAGCTCTCTACTGAGCCCTGCTCTCTGATGGGTAAGAAGTGTACCGACTTGGTGAGTCGGTCAACAATCACCCAGATAGAGTCGTGACCTCTGGAAGTGCGTGGAAGTCCAGTCACAAAGTCCATAGATATGCCGTCCCACTTCCACTCTGGAACCACCAAGGGCTGTACCAAGCCTGATGGTACCTGATGCTCTGCCTTCACCTGCTGGCAGGTGAGGCATCGAGAAACGAAATCTGCTACTGCCTTCTTCATGTCCGGCCACCAGTGCTGTCGTCTGAGGTCCTGGTACATCTTCGCCACTCCAGGATGTACCGCCAAAGGAGAAGTGTGAAACTCTCTCAGCACTTTCTCTCTCAAAGCGACTGGTACCATGGTACGTCCTCTAAAAAGGATATCGTGCTCTGCTCTAAGGGAGAAACCATCAGGTGCCTGTCCCGAGGATATCTGTGCACGCCGTGTCTCACAGTCAGCGTCCTCACGCTGTGCCTCTCTGACCCACTGCAGTAGTGGAGGAGTGACTGTGAGAGACTGAAGGAAGGCTGCTCCATCTCTATCCACGAAGGATATCTGCAAAGAGGCTAGCTGCTCCGTCGCCTCCTCAAGTAGCTGAATGCTCGTCCTCCTGCTGAGGGCATCGGCTACTACGTTCCCCTTCCCAGGAGTATAGACTATCTCAAAGTCATAGTCCTGGAGGAACTCGAGCCATCGCCGCTGTCTCAGGTTTAGGTCCTTCTGAGAGAAGATATACCTGAGACTCTGATGATCAGAAAAGACTGTAAAGCTCTCGTCCATCAGGTAGTGTCGCCATGTCTTCAGAGCGAAGACCACTGCTGCTAACTCCAGGTCATGGGTAGCGTAGTTCTGCTCATGCGTCCTCAACTGACGTGATCCATAGGCGATCACTGCCCTCTCTTGCATCAGAACACATCCGAGTCCGGTCCCTGATGCATCGCAGTAGACTACGTACCCTACTCCCTCCTCGGGCAACCTCATGTTAGGTGCGCTAGTCAATCTCTGTCTCAGCTCCTGGAAGCTCTGCTGACATCTGTCTGACCACACGAAGGGTTTCCCCTTCTTTGTCAAAGCTGTGTGTGATGCCGCCACTCTATAGAAGTCTGGCACAAATCTTCGATAGTATCCAGCTAGTCCCAAGAAACTCCGAACCTCTGTCACGCTCCTGGGTGGCTCCCATGCTAACACAGCCTCATTCTTCGCGGGATCCACTGCAACTCCCGCATCAGAGATAACGTGTCCCAAGAAGTGGACCTCACGTATCCAGAACTGGCACTTCGAGAGCTTACCATAAAGCTGGTGCTCTCGGAGTGTGTCAAGTACAAATCCCAAGTGATAGGCGTGCTCCTCCTCTGTCGTAGAGTAAATCAGAATGTCGTCGATGAAGACAATGACAAACCGATCGAGGTATGGCTGAAAGATCCTGTTCATGAGAGCCATGAACACTGCTGGAGCATTGGTTACACCGAAAGGCATAACCAAGAACTCATAGTGGCCATACCGACATATGAAGGCTGTCTTCTGCACATCCTCATCTCTGACTCTGAGCTGATGATAGCCTGACCTGAGGTCTATCTTCGAGAACCACCGTGCTCCCTTGAGCTGATCAAAGAGGTCATCAATCCTCGGTAGCGGATACTTGTTCCTCACTGTCACCTGGTTCAGGCGACGATATTCAACACAAAGTCGCAAGCTCCCATCCTCCTTCTTGGCGAACAATATCGGGGAAGCCCAGGGTGAAACACTGGGTCGGATGAACCCCTTGCCCTGCAAGTCCTCCAACTGTACCCGTAGCTCTCGAAGCTCGGCGGGGGCCATCCGATATGCTGGAGTAGATATCGGGGCTGTCCCGGGGTATAAGTCAATATAAAAGTCTACCACTCTGCGAGGAGGTAGCCCTGGAACATCGTCGGGAAAAACGTCCGCAAACTGATCCACCACTGCAGGAAAACCAGGACTCCGCAAGTCAACTGCTCCAAGGATAAGGCTAGCCAACTGATGAGTGATGGGCTGTCCTCTCCTCCGCGGAAGTCCATCATGTGCTGTTAAGGATCCCTTCTCGCCGGTGAAGGTGAACCTTCTCCCGTCGGTGCGTACACATCACACCTTGCGCCTAAAACAGTCAATCTGTGCATGGACCGTAGATAGCCAATTCATGCCCAAGATGACGTCGTAAGGCCTCGACGCTGCTACAAGAAGATCCCAACCGAAGCTCTCGCCTCCTAGAGTAAGCTCACACTTCCGGCACCAGTGCGTAATCGTCGAGTCTGCTCCCGTAGGAGTCTCTAGCCGTAAGGATCGAGCCAACGACTCTGTCGGAATCTCCGAGCTCCGAACAAGGGCAGCGGCTATGAAAGAGTGACTCGCTCCTGTGTCTATAAGAACTGCAGCAAGGGTGGAGTAGACACAGATAGTACCTCAAATCATCTTGGGTGCGCCGTGGTCGTAGGCCTCTGCTGCCTGGAGTTGTGCCTATCTCTGCCCGCCAGCTCCCTGTGGTCGGGGTGGACCTCCTGGTGGTGGTTGTGGCAGAGCCTCAAAGCGTCGCCCACCACCGGCTGCTCGTCCAGCTCCTCTACCTCGTCCGCCTCCTCCCGTCGGACCGCCACGGTCGACCCTCTGCCTCTGCCTCGGTGGTCCCTCAGCCGTCTGCTGCTCCTCGGCACGGCGGGTCGGGCAGTCACGAGCCATGTGGCCCTGCCCGCCGCACGAGTAGAACTGTCTGCCTCTCGAAAGACTGGCTCCTCGCTGTGTGCCCCGCACTGCTGAGCCAGGGTCCTGAGGTCGTCTGCCCGAAGGTCTGGTCTGTCTGGACCCCTGAGTCATCCGTCGATTGCCTGCTGCAGATGACTCTGCCACGTGCCGCCCTACGGTGGGTCGCTGTGCTGGTGTAGACTCAGTAAGGAAGCTCTCGATCAGAAGGGCCCGCTCCAGTACTCCTGTATGAGTCGGTATGCTGAGGGAGATCAGCGATGCCCTGATCTCGTGTCTCAAACCCTGCTCGAAGGTCCGGGCCCGGAAGAATGGGTCCCGTACCATGTCGGTCGAGTAGCGCGAGAGATCGGTAAATCTCGCCGAGTACTGAGCGACCGTCATGCTGCCCTGCCACAGCTGTAGAAGCTCCTGGATACGCACCGCACGAAGGGTGGCTGGGACGAACTCCGAGCGGAAGAGGCTCTCAAAGTCCGTCCAAAGTAGGGATGCCTCATCGTGCACCTGGAGCATCAAGCTCCACCATCGTTCTGCTGCTGCGTGTAGTAGGCTCGCAGCGAGGATCACCATGAGGTCTGCTGGTGTCCTCACTAGCCTAAACACTCGTACTACTGCCTCCAGCTAGTCCTCTGCTGCCTGGGGATCCGTCTCCCCACAAAACCTGGGCGGTCGCTGGCGCTGAAACTCATGCAGTGCGCTGAGGCGACGTGCATCGTCAGCGGCTGCTGCTGGAAGCATCGGGGGCTCGGCGGGTAGAGCTACCGCCGGTGCCACTGCTGACAAAGGGCCCTGCACCGAGGCCTCGTCACTCGGTGGGCTGTCGTCACGCACGACTCTCGGAACCCTAGCTGGCTGCCGTCGTGGGGCCATCCTGAAAAAGAAACAGGTGCGCCACGGTCAGAACAGTATACCTGGTGAGCTGATATAAGTAATCACAAAGAAAAATTTGAAACACACACGCAATCAATGTTTTCGTGCATTATGTCAGAAATCAGAAGTCAGGGTCCTGGTGTACGGATACGTCGGCCGCCGCACCAACACTGGACTCCCTGGACTGATAACCTCACTCAATACGCTAAACATTATTGCTTCACATAGAAAAGATCAGAGTTCGCGGTAGAACCGAACTCCTCTAATACCAATTTGTCACGACCCGCCCTCGGGGTCCGTGCCGTGACTACCCCATGCTCGCCTTCCATAGGCCAGGGGCTGGCGACTAGCACCAAGGCGTAAATCCCGGTAAAATGGGAAGGCATTTCCTTTGTAAAGTAAACAATCACCACAGAGAAAGCAAGCGGAAAGTAAACACTAAGAAAAATCAGAGTACAACTGAAGTGCGGAAAAGTAAATGGGCCAGTATACAAACCCAAACTGAAAGTAAAGTACAACTCGAAAGGGAAAACAGAAACTGAAATGTAAAAGCCGCTACACCGAGCTGTCCACTGGAATCCCACCTGAAGGGTGGGTACAGATAGATCCACTGCTCCACGGGTCCCGCCGTCCGCTCCGAGCACGTCCCGCCCAGTGGTCCACCTCCGGGTACCGTCCCGCTCTGCAAGCCTCAGCTAAAGTCAATGTTGTCCGTCGTCTGCAACCAACACAACGTAGTGCGGGCAAGCCCGTGCAGGGGTGAGTATAAGCTACTCAGTAGGGAGCCCGAGACCCCTTAAGGTCTCACAAAACCACAAAGGATAAACCACGAAGAATGGAGAAATCACAAAGTAATAACAGACACTGCTTAGGTATATGCCCATACATATACCTAAGTCATCAATTTCAAATACGCTCCAACCTCCGAGCCCAAGTAAAACTCAGTACACACAAGAAGGTATATGTATTCCACACAGGAAAGAAAAACGTAATCCACACAGGATTGCACAACGCAATCCACACAGGAAAGCAACAGAATCAGCTCACACAGGTATACTTCTTCAAAGGACGATAAAGATGATCTCTGATCCATCTAAGTCATCGGACCCACGAAGGATCGATATGTAACTAACCCCCGCAAAAGACCCACACAGGATCGGGCCCACGTAGGACCTGTAGGTGCTGGTTCACACAGGACCGCTGAGCGCAAGGACCCACACAGGATCGGACCCACACAGGATCGGGCCCACACAGGACCTATAGCACTGATCCACGTAGGATCACTGAGTGCGGAAGTCGTCGTCGTCGAATCCACACAGGATCTCTATACTGTCGTCGTCGCAGTCACAGTAGCAGTAGAAGCAGTAGTAGTCACAGTAGCAGTAGAAGCAGTAGTAGTCACAGTAACAGTCGCAGCCAACACTAGGGTTCCCGCACACAGCAAGCTCGTTCGGAGGGTCCGCTCCACGAGCCGAGAGGCTGATACATCAACTATCACAAAGTCCAGAGTTTATGTATCCAAAAGTTCCGTATCGTCAACAGGAACTCAACGCAACAGACGGCGCGTCGATCTGACGCCCGGTCTGAGAGTTATTGGCATTTTTGTCCCCGGGGCCCGGTTGGTTTTTAAGGAAAAACCAACCCGACCGTACTCCTGCTGCGTCCAAACCTCGGGCGGAGTATGCCAAAAGATTCTTCTCACTAAGAGGAACACAACACAGCTGATGGCACGTCAATCGGACGTCCATAGCTCAAGATATGAGCGTTTCCGCTCCGAAGGCCCGGTTGGTTTCGTGAACGAACCAACCCGGCCGAACTCAAAGTAAACCGAAACCTTGTGTGTGATATACCGAAACGACCGTCTCGATCCAAGGATCGTGTTTCCGTAGACGGTTCGTCGATCGCAGGTCCGTGGCTCAAGTTATGGCCAAAAGACTGAAAATGATTCGAAACGGGGGGTCCGGGTCCGGGGCGACCCGGCCCGACCCCCCCTGGGTCGGCCCGAACCGGGTCGAGCCGAACCGGGTCGACTCGTCCCGGCCGGCCGGCGGCGCGGGGGCCACGGTGGCCTGGCGCCGCACGGAGGATGCACACGGGGGGGGGGGGGGGGGGCAAAGACCCCCGCTTGATTTGGTTGGCGGCGCGGCTAAATGCCGCGCCCTTTGCAAAATAAACGGCCCCCACCTGGGGGACGGCTTGAGGAAAAACCGGGGGGCTGCTGCCCCCCTCTTCATGGAAACCGCCCCCCTCTTTATGAGGGGGGTTTTTTGAGCTGGTCGGGGGATTAATTTCCCCCGGTTCATTACCATCCGGCCGGCCAGCTGGCCGGCCGGTTTTCTCCAACGGGACCGGAAAATCCGGTCCCCTCTTCAGCTTCCGACGCCGGCGGCCCGGCCGCCGGTCTTCTCATTCCGCCGCGGCCTGGAACCGGCCGCGGTGTTCGTCGTCCGGCGCGGTGCGACGGCACCGCGCCCCTCCGCCGCGCCTTCGATTCCCCTTGATGTGGCGTGGCGGCGTCGCGTTCTTGAAGATTCTTCCATGGCGCACGCGCGACGGCGTCGCGCAAGATAAACATTCAATTATCCGCGTGGTGCGACGGCACCACGCCACCTTGCTTCCACCCGCAAGATAAAACAACATGAACTATGGAGGGGGTTCGGCCGTGTTCATGCGGTCCGGCCCCCCTCACGTTTAATAATAACACAACTTAAAATATTCAATTGCCTCACGTTAGACATGCTAGATCCACGATCAAGAACGAAATAATTAAACAATAAATCAACAACCCCTACCTCGGGTATAGGTTCGAAGATTTGACAACGACCCGCGGAAGACAACGTCGCGGAGGTCGGGCGTCGCGGTCGTCGTTCGTCAAATCCGATGACGAAGAGGTGCGTCCGATGTGATACGTCGTTGGCGAATCTTCGTATGCCGACGAAGGGAGTCCGAGGAGGAAGCGGCATTCCCTCTCATTGACACGGAAGACGAAGAAGAGAGGAGCGGCGTTCTTCGTCGGAACTTGAGCGTTCTTCGTCAAGTTGAGCGTTCTTCGTCAAGGCTTGAAGATGAAGGAGAAGCTCTCAAAATCCTCTCAAGAACAAAGGAAACCAACCCAACAAAATAAAATAAGCTTAAGCTTATTTTATTACACAACCCTCCTCTTAGAATTTCAAAGTTTTGAAAATTAAATTAACCCTCTTCAATTAATTAAGCCAAGTTGTCAACATTAATTGAAATGGGTTAAAGGGGAGGTTTTGAGAGAATTTGAGGAGTTGGGGTTCGTGTGTGTCCCACCACACTTAATCCTCCCAAGGGAGGTTAAGTGGATGTAGTTCCCACTCCCAACTCCCTTGGTAGGATTTATCTAGTTAAAATAAAATTTGTTCTTCACAAATTTTATTTAACTTAAACAAAAAACCCAAAAACTAACTTTCAACCTGCAACAAACGCAACTTCCGAAAAGGTCTCTTTAAGCGAAAATCGGCGCTGCGAGTTCATCGGTGCCCTCGGATTTCAATTCCGAGCACCGGATCAAAAGTTAGGAATCCTCGCACGTTCGTTCACTGAACGTACCCGAGCCAAACTTCAGAAATTGATTCCGGGCACTCCGGGCCTCGGAATCAGGTGCCGTCTGAAACCACGCTCTTGTAAAATTCTAAAGAAAATTAAGAAAAAATTTCCCTTGAATTTTACGGGTCTTTACATTAGGGTAATGTTAGCACATGTTCAGTAACCAACCAATTATTCAGAAAATTGAAACATTATTCACATATCCATTTCCTAGATAAACATAAATCATATTCCTTTTAAATTGGTTATTGTTTTGAAAATCAATATAAGGATTTACAAATATAATATAAAATATCCTTATAAACTAAGAAAACTATTATTATAATCTATATTTTTATTATGTTTCCACACATATGTGACATTTTTCAATAATTGATCCAATGTTATTCCATTACAGGTCATGATTTAACCAAAGAATTACATTTATTGTAACTAGAACAATAATTTATTGATTTTATAAAAAATATTCACCTTTGTAAAATTTTAAAAAATATCCCATAGAAGATTCATAAAAAATTTATAAATTCTATAATATATCTAAATAAAATAAACCGTGAAGGCCAAAATTTTATCATGGTATTCAAAAAATAATCTATTCTTCAAATATATAAGTATGAAAGGGTAATTATTTATGAAAAAGGTATTTTAAAAACCTGTAATTCCAATAATTTTTAGAATGAAGTCTCCAGAATGTCATCATTATTAACCATTAACTAATGATTCCCCAATCAGTGGTCAATATTATAAAAGAATTAAGGCCCGCAAAGTTGTTCAATCAGACAAACAATCTTTATAAGATGATATTTTTTCTTCACCATGATCCAAAAATGTTCTCTATAATCAATGAGTAACCACATTGATCCATCCTTCATCTTTTCAAAGAGAAAAGGTGATACCCATGGTGAAATACATGGTTCAATAAAACCCTTTTCTAAATGTTCATGATGATTCTTGTTTATTTTTTCTAAATCAACATATGATATTATTTATGGGGTCTTCTAAAATTTCATCATTATAGTTATGATTCAATTGAGAAAAATGCATATCGTTTAGGGTTGGTCCTAATTAATCATAATGAAATAAATAGATGTATTCCAAAGCAACGGGTACATCTACAATCTTTAGTCTTTCAGTTTATATTCATCTTCACAAATCATTACATCAGATATAGAAATTGGAGGTGTATCATTGAATGACTCATTCTATAACATCTCTATATTGAATTTGACATAAGGTTCGTCCTTCAAGACTGTTTAAATGTCTTTTCTTCTACACTGGATCATAGAATTATAATTTTCTAACCAATCCATCGAGTATATTATGTAAAATTACCCAATTGTAAAAACATCCATTCTTTCATTGAGTTTATAATCCTGATTTTTTATATGGGGTCCCTGATATATCATTGATTCTTAAATGGTTACTCATAGTGATTTAATATATTGTTAGAAGGAAACATGTTTACAGTTTATGTTGGTGTAATTTTATAATTGAATGAAACGAGAAAATATATAGAACTAGAATCAAATAATTTACATTGTTGATTTGAGTGTATGATGAGGGTACTAATAATTACATCATTTAGATCCTTAACTTTATAAATAAAAATTCAACAAGAATAATCTAAATCTATTAGAATCTATTGGGGTTGAAAGTAGATTTCATCTGTTATCATCTTATTCATAGATTTATTAGAAAAGTAACCATAATCCCCACATTTGCTGAATTACACAATATGTTTTTATTTTTTCAAATTTACTTTTACATTGGATTTCATATCTTGATATATTTTATATCCATGAAATTTTCATGTTATATGTCTATCTTTTCGGGAATTATAGAAAATCACACATCATTATAGTTAATTACAAAAATCAATCATCATATATAATTTCCCCATGGTATGCTATATTTTCTACCGATTTGGATTCCTTATAGAATTTTTTTTCTTTGTATCATCATTTAATTATATTCAAATGCTCGTATTTTTCTCTATAATCAATTTAAATGTTTTAATAACATTTTATTATCCCTTTTTGACTCCCAATTTCCTAGATTTCGAAGGCATTAAATAAATAGGGTCTCATTTAACAAATGAATAAATCTGTTTTCCAATCAAAGTCGATGATAGATAATGAAACATTCCATGTCTTACAAGAAATGATAATTTATTAATTTTCAACCAAACAATTGTATATTCTCTATATCTAGATGAATTCCCACACCATCATGGTCCAATAGCTACATGGAAAACAAACTTTAAAAATACTATTTTACATCTTCTATTTCCATAGTTCCCACCTCATCCCTTTGCTCAATGTTCATAATCAGTTTCTAACATGAAAAACTATTCTGTCTAAAGTATATACTATCAAGAAAATATTACACTATTCAAAACAATAAAATACATAAAATTTATTTTTTATAGAATTGATTCATTGTAATTTGAATAGTTGATCAAATATTCCACTAAAAATTTAACATTAACACATGAAGGAATGAAATTCTTGTTATTCATTAAATGTTGATGTAATAATCATTATATATATTAATATATTATTCATGAAAGGTGTTAACTAATTCATCATATTCGTGAATATTTTAACTTCATCTTCCACCCCCCAAAATATTGGGATGAACATCATCACATTTCCTGTTGAATATGTTGTTTACATGATTCCATCAATTTCCCTAAATTTTTCTAAATAAGATAACACATGTAAGGAATTGTTTAATAATACTAATTATATATAATAATTTTTAATTGAAATATTAATTTTTAAATTTCATAATATCATGATTCTTGGAATTTATACAATAATCTCAAATAAAATTCAATTATATATATCAATGAAAAAAGTTTCTAAAAGGATTATTATTGTTATGAGTATGTACCCTAGTAGTGTCAAACCAAGTGTGTATAAAAGATTATTTTTCATTGACCATGTGATGATTGAGAAAATAATAATCTCTCCCATACTAGGATAGTAACCCTATGATCAACTATTCTAAATCTACATACACATGTATTATCCATAGAAGAATTTTATTAATTTTAAGACATAGTCCCTATACATTAAAATAATATTAACATTTTCAAGTATTACAACTTATACTAGTGATTTTAATATTATTTTATATTCCTAATATCCAAAATAAGTAAACTTTTTCACGGATTCCAAATATAAAAACACACTATTTTAATTTATAATTTTTAAGAGAAATGTTATATATAATAATAAATTAATAACTTAAAACGATATAATGAAATATTATTTCCTTAAAACTAAGTAAATAAAACAAAAATTAAACATGGGAAAAATAAATTAGAAATTATTTAATCCTTTTGATAAAATGATTCTTTATTCCATAAAAGGACACCTCACTAAATATAGTTTCCTAAGTATATACATCAATATTAAAATTTTAGCATAACATCGAGTAATGGATTAAAAAGGATATATAAAATAAACTATAATCACATATAAAACATGAGGAATGAGAGATGATAATGATTGTATATAAATGATAAATAACATAGAAATTTGGTTATAATATAAAAATAATCCATTCATAATAATATCACTAATGATTATCACAAAGATGTCATAAAACATAATTACCATGTTTATTCACTAAGGTATCATAGAAAATGTCATATATAGAGATTAATTATTTAAAAAATAAATTATAGGATTAATAGGATGAAAACTACATATATATTAATTAAAATTATCACCACCAATAATAGTAAATCAATTTATTTAGAACCCATATATAGTAAAGAATTATTTTAATGTAAATTTCATTAAATTCATTAATTCAAATGGACAATATCAATGAATAATTATATAAAATTTAATATGAATATAGGAATAATATATTGAAATCCCTTATAATTAAATTATATTTAAATCTACTTTCAAACCCATGGATATAAATTAGTTTTAGGTATTCACGATATAAAATGCTTCATGTAAAACGGAGAAATTCGTAAAATATTTTGGTCAAATGATTACTTCTCAACACAGATTTTGGAAATGGAATAATAAGAAGGAACATTATTCTCACATTAATATACATTATTTTTTATGTAATTGGATATTTTAAATTTTATTGGAAGAATAAAATTCAAAAAATTAGAGTACATACCACAAAAGAATAACATAAATATTATATTATAGGAGGATAGGTACCTTAACTTGGTAAGTATCTTATTAAATATTTTATAGGGTGACCTTTGGATCTTGGAGAGACATTATAGGGTCATTAAAAAGAATAAATGATCCAAAATTCATCATTAATGGATTTTTTTATAGAGAGGAAAGGGTTGATTGGTGGGTAATTATAGTAAAAGTGTGGGAATTGCATAATAATTCCAAATCATGAGCTTCAAAATTATAGGTTGTATAAAATAAATAACCAATGAATTTTTGCAGATGGATGTAGCTGTTTTAGTCATATTATATAATACATTTAATTATTTGAATTTTAAAACATTTTTTAATATTAATTTTCCCATTGAAATGAAATTTTATCAAAACATAGAGTTTTAAAATAATAATTTTCATATTTTCATTTAGAAAGTAATTTTTAGGTTTCAAAGTTCATTTAAATCCATTTAAATATAAAATATTTTTAAAAAAATATAATTACTAAATTGGAATCATCGATATCAATTATTATGACATTATTGCATATTAATGTTGTCATAAAACATCTTGAAAAGAAAAAACATCACATTAACTATTTGTTTTATGATCGTGTTTCATAGAAAATTCTGAATATATTACCCTAATCTAATTTTTACATGTTTATTTAAAATATAATATTTATACTAAAAAAATAATTTTCTTAATATGATGTAATTAACCTTAAAATAAAAATTATTATTTATTGAGAAATAGGTGTTTCTATGAATTATTATACTTTTTGACAGTGAATAAATTTCTTATGAAATTAAAAAATTATAATTTAATTTATATTTAAATTAATATTCATTTAAATGATTAGTAGGTAAAATTGAAAAGTATTTGAAATGTTATTATCTATTATAGAATCATATATGTTTTCTATTAATATAATCATGTTTCATTTATATCATGGAATCTATTTATCAATGTCATTTTATATTCATTCCAATTTAATTAAATAATATAAATATGAAAAACAATTTTGAAGAAATAAAGAATTCATTTAAAAAATTAAATTAAAATTATTTGATGATAATTTTAAGATATTTAACCCCGTCTATACTAACACTCTCTCTTAGGTTAATATTTTTTTGTGGCGTTAAATTTAGGGACAACAAAAATAACAATTCCCTAGTGATGATATTAACAAGCTTGAACATATCCCACATATTATTTAAATTATGTTTCAAATGTTGATGCTCTACATGGGATTTGTTAGAGGTAATCCCCTGGGATTGTTCCTCCTTCCAAATTTAAAAATACTAATATTCAAAATTCATTAACCTACTTGTTGAGGTCTTCATTTATCTCTTATTAATAAATTATCATTTTTAATTACCCTTAATAAAAAATTTATAATTGAATCATTATATCGAATTGTTATAATGAAAAATTCTTTAAATTCCCACTGATTATTTTTACCAACATTTATATTTACTTACAGTTAAGTAATATTAATTTAATGGTTCTATCCTAATGTTAAAATTTATAATTATATTATATAAATTTATGTTTAATCATTAAAAATAAATACATCATTCAAAATGTTTTTTAAATTTTATCTGATTATTCCTATTATATTAAAAATATTTATTTTTTACGTTTACTCATTTTTAAATCTTATATAATATCTTATAAATGAATGATCCTATATAATAAAACTATGATATTTTTTTAAATCACTTTACTAGTCATAAATGAATTATTTGATATTATTACATCACATGTATTATTATTTTTAAACTATTATCTATGTAAATCCATTTTTTAATAATAATAAAATCATTATTAAAAAGTAGTGTTATTTTATTTATAAAAGAAATAACTTTTAGGTTTTTAAAAAATTAATTTGGGTTTTATTCTCAAAAGTTCAATATAAAGGGATTTTGGAGATTCATTGAATCATTGTATTAATGAATATTAATAGGAAAAATATTTCCATAATATTTTATAGTTAATGTAATATCAGGAGGAATTATCAATTACACAGTCTCCTAATATTATCAATGATTAAAAATGATATTGTATTAACATCTTAGAGAATTTTGATTCAAAGTATGATTTTTTACTGAATTAAATGACATTATTAATAAATCTAGAAAACGGGGACCTCTATGGGAACCTACGCTTCTTATTTTATATATATGGATTGTAGATAATATTTTGTAAGAAGTTATATGATCTAAAGGTGATAAAAACACCTAAATAATTAATGAAATAGTGATTAATGATAAGAATTCTATAAATTCTGAGATTGATTGTTTAAATGAGAATCTGATAAATTATATAGAAAATACTATTCAACAGTTATATTCTAATAAACCAAATTTATTTTTACAAGTCCATCATTGATGATGAAAAATATATTAATTCTTCAATTAGATATCCCAACTTCAGTAATGGAAGGAATAAAATATTTTAATGTTGAAATCAATTCTATAATGTTGTCCATAATCTCTTAGTTTGAGTTTATAGATAATATAACATATATTACTATGTTATCCTAAATTGAGAATTTATTTAATTATTCTTAAGATCATTTGAATAATTTATCCTTAGATTCAGAAATTTTATATGGGGGAGTTTATGAATTTAAATGTGATTGGTTATCTTTTGAGACTTTTTGTGTTTTATTGACATATATAATATCCAGAATCCATATTATCAAATATGATTTTAAAATATATAGGGAATGAAATTATATTAATAAAAATGAATGAATAAATTTATTATTATAATTTTCCCCACAAAAAGAAAACTTCTTTTGAAACTAGTCATTTAACTAAGAATATTTGTTGAATAATTTCCCATTAGACATCTTATATAAACAAATACCTACCACCCATGAATGTATCCAAGCTATATAAGATAACTTATGTTTAATAATTTTACTTTTTTTATTTTGAATCTACTTTGTCTAATAGAGATGTTCTAGAATATGTGATGTCAAAATGAACTAATGATTCTCACACAATTTGAACTAAAAGTTTTAAATTTTCCTATCATCCAATCATTTCATATATTAGAGTTTAGGGGATTAAGAATTTAGTTATTCTATTGGATTTCACATATTCATTTATAAAATTTATGAAAAAAATAATGATAGAAATATAGTTTCAAATGATTATAAAAAAACATTGAGAATATTTTGGTTATATAATTAGGAAATGGATTCATCAATTATTAGATAACGTTCAAGAATATCTTATAACTATTTTTAAATTTATAGAAATTAAATATTTTATCATAAAAGAAAGATACCAATGTGGTATAGTCATCCTATTGGTTTTTAGATCTTAGTGTGAGTATTAATAATATAGTATCTCATCCTCTTGTAATTTCAAGAGATAATACAATAATAGAAACAATAATAGATACAGAATAATATATAACTTCTCTAAACGTTCCTTCAACATTATTATACTGACCATTAAATAAAGATTGTTATTTTGATGGTAAATAAACCAAAACTTTTATTATGATATTATGTAAATTCTCAAAAAACCCCATTATGAGGTACTTCTATAATTGGTTCATATTTCCCAAAACATTTCATATCAATGCCTCACAATATAAACATTCATTATGGACATATCTCTCCAATTCCTACCCCTGTGAATCATAACTATAGTGTTTTTCACCAGGTTCGGGATTTTAGAATCATATGTCATCATAATGTAATTTTATTCTTTAAATTAATGAAATAAAATTATTTTTTCTTCTATTCCCTTTACATTACATCTATTCATCATGTAATTTTTTATTCTCTTTTTCTCTATATTCAATTCAAAATATTCAATATTCACTAATCACTATTCATTTTTTTTAGTAATATATGTTCAATATTTAATTTCATTATCTCAAAATTATATTTCTTATTTTTTATACCCTAAAATTTTAGATTAGGTATTTAACAAAACAATTATGTTTCACTCTTTATTATGATAGATAAAATATCAATGGAGTATATATTTTTATGATCAATGTTTATAAAAATTTATTATATTTATTTCCATGGTTTATGTGATTAACCAAAGGTGAATTATTTAGAATATAAAAATGTTATTCAATTTAAAATTTTTAATTCAAATTTTTGAATGCTAAAAAATTACTAAAAATTTTACTAATAAACAATTCATAGAATTTTTTATAATGTTATGATGTTTCATAAATTATATTTTATTTTAGAGTAATTTAGTTATGTATTTCTTATTATTCATGAAATTTTATTTCAAAAATATAATATGAGAATATTACTGATCATATAAGATGATAATTTATCATTGAAACTTTTCATTTTAATATTATAAAAGGAAATACTTTTTATATAAAATTAAATCACAATTTGAATAGATACGAATCTTCCCAATATTATATATTCTAGAAAAAGTAAATTTCCCCTTGAAATTATTTTATATGATAAATTTCATAATAAAAAAAATTCTTATGAGTCATAAATTATGGATATTTAATTTATCATACTATGTGTAAATTATGTTAGGAACCATCGTTTTTTCCAAATATCATATAATTTATGATTTTTTACTTCCCATAGAGAATATTATTTTTATATGTGATGAACAATCATACAAATTTAAAAAAAAATCATGAGTGAAAAAAATTATTTTGAATCAGTGTGTATAGTTTATATATTGAATAATTATAAGATTATTATATAATGTTTTTAAATATAATGATTATATTATGAAGTAAAATATTCCATTCAATGTGAAATTAAATATTATAGTTATAAAATAACTATTTTCATAAATAATGTAATGATTTGAAGACAAATATGACATATGAACTGGAAAATGTTCTTTAATTTTGTGGTCATTTGAATTGTGAATTTTTAGTTTTTTATTCATTATTTTAGGATATTTATTATCATTTTAGTAACTCAAAATATGTCCATGACAATGTTTATATTTGTAGTTTACGATGGCTGGATATAGAAAGGATTTTGAAATAATACATTTATTTCATGAAATATTTTAGTTATAATGAACTCCATTTTTACAATAAAAATTATTAATTTCTGTTCTATTTCCAGAAATAAATGTCACATATATGAAAAAAAATTCATTATTGCTTATTATATTTAATATGAACAATATTTGTATATATGCATATTCAAATTCGGAATAAAATAAACTGAATGAATAAACACTCGATATATAATGTAATGTCCTATGATTTCATATGATACTCAACATTCCTATATTTATAACAATTTTACTATTTTCAGTGAAGAAAAAAAACGTATTGATTCGATTATTTCAAGAAATATTTGACTAATGTTGTGATCTCTTTAGATATTTTTCATTGAAGATTTTTTTTCTGGAATAACAACTCATCACTTATCATGTTTAATATAGTAACTTTGATCAAAATTTGTGTCTCAATTATATAACATTAATTTTTTAAAGTGAAAACATATTTTTCAAAATTTGTGAATGTTATGGAATGGTCTTGAAAAAGGAAGATCCCAGTAAAATCTATTATAATTTCTTTTTGTAATAAGTTATAATTTCATTCACTCAATTAATATGGTCCATGAGTAAAGGTCGTGAATAGTAAAGTTGAAAAATCATATAAAGAGTTCACTGGTGGGGTAGACTAGGAGATTCTTATTCCTATGTATATTATAAGTCATTTCTATTATTCAATATTTTCCCATTTTTATTTCTATTATCTATCTGATAATATACACAAGAATAGATTGAGTGATGGTTTTTACTGGGTCAAATTTTCCTAGTAATCAATTCATCCCTCCAACCATTTTTATGTAATGTGAAACTATCTCTATTTCAACAATATTCATTTCCCATGCTTAGTGTACCATGAACACTATCTGTATTCCTATAATCTATGTAAGAAACGACATGTCTGAGAAAAGCTCATGATTGGGTGAATAAATATAAACATATTATGATACCTGGTAATCACAAAATTTATAATGAATATAGAAACTAAATCTTCTGAAAATCAATGAAATTGTAGTAAAGTAGTCTAAACGATGATATATTCATTGAAGGTTCTCAATAAATAGATTATAGTTGTAGTATGCACTTCTTATTAATAGTATTTCATATGCCTTCCAATATCATTGTTTCTAGTGAACAATCGACCTTTTCTACCGCTTTAGATAAATATACCAGGATCTTTTTCACATGAATATCTATGGGAAAAAACTCTAGTGGAGGATTCAAATATTGTTAATGTTATTATTATTGAATAAATAATAGCTCCATGTATATAAAATTCATTGACCATTCATGTGAATCAAAATAAAAATCACACCTAATATGAGTGTATAGGTTCCCATGTATTGGGTCATGACTGTAAAAACATTTGTAATTTCCATCAATATAATCTACATAGTGATTGGAAACTATGCTTAGATAAAAATTCTCATTTTTTGTTGGATTTACATTCCAAAAAAATTATAATATCTAATTGAAGCTTATATACTATTTTTGTGTACAATTATGCTAATTATATCATGAACAACATATTTTTCCTTAAAAGTAAGGCCATTATAATTCAATACGTGGAATTCTATAGAGAAATCAATTTTAAAAGGTCCAATTTTATTCCAATGAAATATTCACATTATTTCTTCAGGGTAAAAGGTGTTACACCCTATATTGTACTTATGTGCATGTACAACCATTTTATAAGTTGTGAAAATATCTAAATACATTAAGAGTGATAGTGAAAATGTTGTGTAGTCTACTTGGGTACCCCTAGAATGAAATCCACGTGCATGATGTGCTATTAATATGGGTTAACATGATGTGTCGGTCAATAACATAACATTTCATATTTATTTTCCTCTTGGGGAACATCTACCTCTAATCATGGGACACAGGGCAAGTGTTATTCTAAAAAAACACCAGGTAGTTTTTTCCAATATATAATTCAAATCCTTAATGCATATCATTGACCTATAATCTTTTCTTTTATTTCATCCACCAATCAGATATGAACCATCCATTAAATGGGTCATCCAAGGATATTCTATCATTGTATTCCAATTATTGGATTTAAGTTTTTTTAATTTCATAGTACTATAAAGCATCAACATACAACCTGAACTACCCACCAGATGAATGAAAAAATCATTACTAATACCTTCCCATAATCTGCATGCACAATAAAAATATTTTTAATGATCCTTCATCTTGTCTTACACCTCAAAATAATTTCATCATTATAAAATCACAAAATTAATAATAATTTCAGCAATTAAAAAATCAGTCTTTGGGAATGATCGAACACATGGAAAAGTGGATATTAATGATGAAATAATATATAAATAAAGGATAAATCCATAAAAAAATTATAATAATATATTATGAATATATATGTTATGGATATCACATGAAAATGAGTAATTAATAATCAATGTGTAATTTAGATGTATAAAAACAAAGATTTTAAAATTTTATATTACTTGAAATATTTAAATTTAAAAATATAGGAATTTTAAAACATTGATTATTTTATACCGTAATTAATCCATGATCCCAATGAAATAAAAAATAGACAATATTAAATTAAAAATTAACTTACATTATTAAATGATCAGGTGATGGTATATAATGTTTATGTAGACGTCTTTGTTACCATATCTGATACATTTTTTGTTGATCCTTAATCTCAATATCTATCTTACAATTCATCCACCATGTCATGATCCTATCAAATTTCTACTACTTTGTTGATAAACCTATAGAATAGACTAAAATGGTTTGAATAGATTTGCGGTTCAGTTATCAGATAAATTATTAAACTAAACAAATAATTACTCTCATTTTTAATGTTTCTATTACTGTAAACCATAACAAAACCTGATGCAAAAAACAATATAGATATTATTCTAATACACACATTTGGGATTTAAATTTTATTTAATTTATCCAATATAGGACTCCATTCAAATGTAAATCAATTTTTTCAAAAAAAAATGCATTATATTTATTATATTTTATATGTTAAAATCATTGAATTATGTCCCCCGAAACACTATGGCACCACCCGAACTATCAATATATTAATATTTAAATTATTTTAAGTGTTTAATTGAAAAATATAAGTTCTTACAATGTCTAAATAGTGAATTATTTTCTTTATGGAATGAATCATCATGTATATAATATAATGTATATTGAGAAATAATCATGTTTTCCCACTCCAAAAATCTCTCCTGAAGTGTGCCCTATTGGAAATCAATGATCAACTATGATATAACTAATCATGAAAGGATCTTCACTAAATAATCCTCAATTTCCACTGGATACTAATATAAGGTGCCATTGTTACAATTTGTATTGTCACACAAGTCATTCATGTGGATAAATCATGCACATATATTATCTATTGTGACTCATGTAATACATAATTAACTCCACATGACTATAATATATTTTCTGAGAGGTACACAAAATTATTACCATTAATGGTATATATAAAATTATAATGAAACATCGAGACATAATTTCATATTTTCCAAAGCTCTATAGGCCACATTGAGGTGGGACCATTATTAAAATATGATCTCCAACTTAGAACTCAATATGACTTTGTCTATGATTATCATAGGACTTTTTTGCCGTTTATGTTGTCCTCATCCTATCCTAGAATACCTATAATATTTCATTCATCCTGAAAAATTTATGGGGACATGAGAGATAATTAACCCAAATTTTAAGATCATTTGGTTGATTTTAAGATTCTTATATTGGAGAGAACCTTGTGATGTGGTTGGTAAATTCGATTATGTATGTTAAACTAAATTAATTCATGAATACCAGTCTTTATTCATCACATTGAGGGAAAAATTGATAAATATCTAAATTTCCCAAAAAAAATTATGGAATATGTAAATTTATCAAGGGATTATTTTTAGTTAAGTCATACAATGAAATTCCACAAAGTATTCAATGAAAATGAAGGTTTTAACTATAAAACAAAAATATCACTACTCTTGTCACACCTGTCCTTTTAAATTTTACATTTTATTATTTTTATTAGGAATCAGATAGTTCGCGTCGAGGCCCGACTTAAATTTTTTCCGAGATCTTTTTAGAAACAAATGTTTCGCTCTTAGTTGCGTCCAGCGCACCACAGTCAAAGCGGTGTGACCTCGCCTGGATCGTCGCGCAACCTCGCCCAGATCGCCGCATGGCCTGCCCGATGTTTGAGGGAGAAGAAAAATGTGTAGCAAATAATAAATTAAGAACGCAATGAAGATTGGGAACATGCATCCTGGGGCGAGGCACAGCCCGGGCGAGGTATGATTTTGAAACCGCACAGCTTCGCTTGGTCCACTGCGTGACCTACCTTTGTTCAATTAATTAATTGAAATGAATAAGTAATAAAGAAATAAAATTAATTGAATCGTCAAATAAAAATAGTGTAAAATAATTTAACAATCTAATGATTTATAAATATTAACAAGGATGATATTTTTATTATGAAAAATAATGATAATAATATTGTGTTATTACTATAAAATTTATTACTATCAAGTTTGTTATTATCCGATTATTATTGTTGTCATGTTATTATTATAATTAATGTTAATAGTATTAATATTTATATTATTACTAATTTGTTTTGTTTGTATATTTTTTTTAGTTTCTTTTAATTATTTATTCTTTTTCCCTTCTTATCTTTACTTTTTTCCCCAATCCCGTCGGGTTCCCACCCCCTGGAACCCTACTGCGCTACCCCCTGCCCATCCTGTTCATCCTCCAGCCCACCGCGCCGCGCCTTCCGTCCGGCGTTGCCTCCTCCCGGATCCACTCTGCCTCCAGCCCGCCGCGCCGCGCCGTCCGTCCGGCGTTGCCTCCTCCCGGATCGACCCTGCTAGCGCCGCACCCCACCTTTCCCGACAGTTCTCCTGCTCCAGTGAACCCCGACGCCCCCTGCTCCGGTGAACCCCGCACACCCCGGTGGCTGCACCGCACCCCCTGGCCGACGACCCCTACTTCATATGGCGGTCCTATCCCTACCTCGCCTCCACACGCCCTATCCCCATCTTACCGCCTCCGACTACACATCTCTGTCTTTGCTCCACCTCCCTGCCTCCAGCTCTGACAACGCATCTTCAATGTTTATCAGTTCTTCCACATCTCCTCCCTGTTTGATAACTCCTTCCTCGTTTTTTTTCCTTTTCTCAGCTTCGACAGCGAACCCTATGTCCCTCTGTACCCGCGCCCCATCTCTCCCTGCCTCCATTTAACCGCATCCCCTTGTCGCAGCTTGCCTCTTTTGTGACTACCTAACTGCCTCAATTGGACTCATCTATACCCTAGCACCCTGGGTCAGTCTTCGCACCATCTGCAATTCATACCTGTGATCTGCTTCGGTCCTACATCCCCCAGAGATTTGTCTACGTCTTCCAGAAAGCCTCAATCCCCCCTTCGAAACTCTAACTGCTTTCAGCAACCGCTTCCAGTTCGTTGCCCCAGTGTAATGAAAGCTATTGAAAAATGCGATGTAGATCGCTCATCATCTGTGTAGTATACTTATTAGCAGCTTTACCGACATATCATCACCTTCAGCTTATCCTACGCACACCTCTACGCCTCCCAAATGTGCTCGGGCAGCCCCCCAATGTCTTCGCCGTAGGTGTGTTTTATTTAGTTTGGTTGGTTCTTCCTTCAGAAGATTTCCAAGTTAGATTTTCTGTGGTTTTTAGTCTGTGTTTCATTTTATTTTTGGTCTCATTCTTGTTTTAGGGTTCTATTGAGTTTGTTTATGGTGCGTAATAGGTGTAGAGGAATATCCGCACATGTTTTTGGAAAATTAAACACCGAGGTAGGTGGTTCCATGTCATTACTTCATTTAGATAATTTAATTTGTTTTTTTAGTTTAACTTAATATGTTCTATGTTTTAGTTGCAAGATCTGAATTATGTTTATAATGTTTTGGTAGAGCTGTAGAGGTTTTGTGAAAATGCATTTTTATTAAAAAATGGTGTAACATGCGTGCGTGATGAATGTTGCACTTTTCTTTAGAAATTGTCATTTTTATTCCTTTCGATTCGGTTGTGGTAAATTCTAGAAAGGTCTAATAATTGTTTATAGTGTTCCAAGGAGGTTTTGAAAGGGGGGATTTGTGAAATTGATTTTGTAATGGTTTCCTTTTCATGCATTATGTTTCATAAATTGAGGAATTGTTTATTTAAGTGGTGTTTTTAGTGCGAAACATGGTTGAAAGGTTTTGATGGTTGTTTGGCAGGTGCGAAAGGTATTTTCAAGTCACTTGAGGTGTTTGTATATTTAAATAGATATTTTCAAAGTATTTGAATCACTTTTGGTGTGTTTTCCTTGTTGTGTACCTTTGAAGTTGAATATGCTTTCACTTTTAAAGTGGTGTATTTTTATAAAAAAAGACATGTCATGTGCGTGCGTCTTTGAAATAGTGATTTGGTATGAAAATGGTGACTTTTGTGTGCAATATCGTGTTTGGTCTACGAAATGAGAAATAAATATATTATGTGAATGTGAAACCTGTTTGAGCACAAGGGAAAACCCTGGGTATCTAGGTGGGCAGACTAGAACTAGTGCTCTAGAGAACTGGATGGGTGTCGTCCCTATTTCACTT
The DNA here is from genome assembly GCA_963277665.1 of Viscum album. NCBI lineage: Eukaryota > Viridiplantae > Streptophyta > Magnoliopsida > Santalales > Viscaceae > Viscum > Viscum album. The sequence goes on along the minus strand of OY728140.1, from coordinate 1,369,332,390 downwards.
AGCTGGATTGACGATTGCAACACTAACAAAACATGATATCTGAGGGTCGTGTCCTTCTAAGACACGTGTTCTGAGGGTCGTGGCCTTCTAAGCCACGTTTTCTGAGGGTCGTGGCCTTCTAAGCCACGTTTCACCGAGACACGAGGTTCTAGGGTCCCACTCGAGCTAGATGAACCTTAGGGGATTTACCCACAGTGCTCTACCATCAATGTCGTGGTGCCTTCCGTCGGTATATGGAGGACCACTTGGGTGTTAGCGTGTGTGTGTGTGTGTGTGAGTGTGTGGGTGTGTGTGTATGGGTATGTGTGTGTGCGTGTGTGAGAGTGTGTGTGTGTGCGCCCATAATGAAATTTCTTATCCTCTTATAAATTGTGTCTGTGAAATGAGTTTTTTTAGTGTTTTTCTGTAGCATTTAGCTTTTAAATGTTTTCTTTAAAAGCATTTTTTTTTCAAAGTATAATTTTGAATAAGCACTTTAAATTGTCTTTTGATGTTGTGGCAAGGAACCATTTCTCGGTGGCATCCTATTGGGCTTTTAGCTCACACCCTACATACACCCTTGGGTGTATGTAGATTTTGTTTCTTCTGTATTCCAGGTTGCGACTTCGTGCTCAGTGTTGGTGGTTAAGGTTGCAGCTGGTCTTCTCATGCAGAATGGTGTTGATGTGGTCTCACTTCTGCCGGGAGGTTGAGTTTGAGCTTTAGTTTCCGCTGTCGTCTTTTCTTTTTTGTTATTGTTTTGAGTTGTAGACCTTAAACTTGTTCATAGTTTAAAGACACGTTTCATTGTCTACTTCTAATTTCAGTTTATCTATCTTGTTAGTTGGTTTTTCTGTCTTGTATTTCGGGTAAAACTGTTCCCACTTGTTAAACATGATACCCGGGCACTTGTGCCAGCCCCTGGGGATCGGGAACGCCCTTCGGGCCTTGCCGCGGACCGGGTCGGGCACCAGGTCGGATGGCGACCCGGCCTGGTTCGTGACAAAATGGTATCAAAGGGCAAGGTTTTCTCTCTTGGGTCGTTTTCTTTTGGGTTAGAGTCACGGTAGACTTGACTTAAGGTTGTCGGGACTCGACGTCCTGACTACGAGCAATGTGCCTGGCCAACACCTCTCGTGGTGGGACTCGAGTCACCAAAGTATGTTGAGATTTGTCTGAGTTTTGGTCCTTGCAGATGATCATGTCTAAGGGAAATTAAAAGGGAGTAAGGTCAGTGGTCTTAGTGAGCTCGCAGGGTCTGGAAAGCCTTGTGGAGCCGGGGACACTGTCTTAAAATACTCTATGTGGCTAGTGGCGTGATCGGCGTATGGCCGCCAACCATATGTTCCAATCATCCGCTGACCATAGTTTCCTCTTGCACTGTTTCTCGTCTCCTTGTTTTGGATTCGTGAGAATTTGGTTTGTATGTAAATTTTTTTTTTGGACTTGAAAAATGATTTTTAAATTAAGCGCTTTAAAAATAAAATGAGTTTTGAGGTTTGAAAAGTGTGGGTTGGATGTTTTGGTTTTGAAAAAAAAATGGAATGTTTTGGTTTTGATCCTTGGCGCTCTCATGGGCAACCACATGCATGGGTGTATGCGAAAAGGGAAATGGTTAATGGAACGAGCGGATGAGTGCCTGGATGGACATAAGGTGGGTACCGGTGCGGCATGAGAACATGCATGTGCGAGACTCATGGGACGCCACTGGTGTTTGTGTAACCCACTGGGTTTTCTTATTTTCAAAAATGTTTTGTTAATGGAAAAAAATTTGGCGTTTTAGTAAACGGTGTTTGTGTGGCGTGTCCTTGTGTTTTGAAAATGTCACATGTGAGGCATTTTGAGGCGAGGATACTTTCCGAATGATTTGTGTCCCGAGTTTGAATTCTTATTTGTAAGTTGGTACGCAAGAGAGTAGCTAGTTAATTCTTTTGAAGAGTATATTGGGGAGCCCTTGCAGTGGTTTCCCCTGTACGTTTGGTGTTTTCTTATTGTATGTCTTGACCGTTGGACCAGTTGTGCTGGGTCCATTGTTTTATTTCTTGGCTAGTGTATTCCCCCATTAAGTGATGGCATGTGATTGAAGTGTGGCCAAAGGAAATTCGCTGTTGGCCGACCCTCCAGTTGATCATAGCAATCTCTTCTTGAATTATAGAATTGAACTCACCTCCCCTTTTTACAACAAAGTGGATTCTCCCACAGTGGGATGACAGATGCGAGGGGAGTTGAACAGAGTTTTGGTTTCTTTGAGTTGCCTGAGTCATCGAGTATGAAATTTGACGTCGTTACGCTTGAAGGTTTCCCCTAGAAATAGCGAAAGATATTACAGTGGGGAAGGGTGAAGGCGATTGAGAGCTATAAGTGCCTATCGATGTTTTGAATGGTTGGTAGTGTTTACATTAGCCGCAAGGGTCATGTTCGGTGACGTCTTGCTGCGTGAGACCTCTTTGATAATCAACAGTGGTTTGGAAGCAACCCTAAGTCGTCGGTGTAGCCTGTCGTTCTAAATGACCTCTAATCTTTGGTTTGTCTTGTTTAAGAAAGAGGTTTATGTTAGGCCACTAGTGTGGCAGACCCAGTCACATGGGGATGCTACGGTCAATTGCAGGAATCATGTGTTGTTTAAGACCCAGTTTGAAGTCCTTCTCCGTATAATGTTCCTCTCAACAGTAATGGTCATGTTCGGTGACGATTTGCGGTGTCGTGTTCTCATCCAGTGTGACAAAGGGTGATGCACATGCACCATTGTATCTCTTATGTTTGTTAATGTTTTGTGTATGATCAGTTGGATTTCATGGTGTTTTGTGTCTAATGGTGTATCCTCAGGTGCAATAGGATTTCGTGTGACACCAAAAAGGAGAAGCTCCGTTCGGGAGTTTTCTATGCCTGACTACGAGGCAGAAGATGCTTCAAACATTAGGGCTCCAGCCATAGGCCTCGGAGTGAAGCTGGCGTGTGGTCAGGAACCCCGGGAGTGTATGGGACCCTGACTTTATTTCTGTCATCGGTGTTGAAAGTGAAAGCAGTTTAAATTGTTTTTTTGGTTGTTCCTTTTTGAATGAACCGTCTGGTTGCGTAATGTTTTTGTGACTATGCGGAGGCATGTCCGCCTCGATGCCTTGATGCCTTGGGGGTAGTGTCCCATCAGATGTAATCACTTTTATTGGTCCTTGAGAGTATATTGGGGAAATCATTCCCAAAATTATATAATGCTCATCTCGGGATGCAGATATGTTGGTCGGGACTTAGGTCGTGGTTTTGATGCTGGGTGGTCGGGTCCCACCCTCCCCGCCCCTTGTGGTGGGTGGTTGGTCACCGTCGGAAAATTTTCAATGTTTGTACCATCTGTTAGTTCTAATAGTGGGGAGATCCACAATGATTCTCGCACAAAGGTCCCCTGTAATGAATCGATGTTGGCCTTCCTTAATGGTGGGGAGTTCACTCGGACCTCCCCGTGTTGGTTTTCTAGTCTCGCCTTGGGCGTTGGTTGGTTCTTAATGGTGGGGAGACCCACATTGGGTCTCGCACGAATGTCTCTAGAATAAATCAGTGATGGACTTTTCTTTAATGGCGGGGAGTCTGCTCGAACCTCCCCGTGTCGGTTTTCCAGTCTCGTTTCAAGCGTTAGTGAGTTCGTAATGGTGGGGAGCCCCTCGGGCCTCCCCATGTTGATCTTCTGCTTCTGTTTTTAAATATGGCTTGGTGATAAGTGATAAGAGTGTTCTGTGGATGTGACTTAACCTTTTTTTTCTCATTCTAGCCAAACGGTGTGGTTTCGACTTAATAGTGCTTGAGATGTTTCGGCTTGTGAAGTTGGTTTCTGTGGGTGCGAGAGTTCCCTTCCTTGATCAGTCAACAGGAGGCGTTCTAGCTCTTCGGGGAGGGAGACAATTATCATAAAATCATAATATGAGTGTCTCGAAGTTGTCTTTGAGTCTTTTTTTCTCTGAGCACGATACTTTTACCCCTCTTTGCTTGGTTTTTGTAGGGATCCCCTATGAACCTTAAGGCAGTGTGGTTTTCTGTTGTGGGATTTCGTTCTGGTTATGGCTTTCCGGGGACGGAAAGCTTTATGGTGGGGAGAATTGTCACACCTGTCCTTTTAAATTTTACATTTTATTATTTTTATTAGGCATCAGATAGTTCGCGTTGAGGCCCGACTTAAATTTTTTCCGAGCTCTTTTTAGTAACAAATGATTCGCTCTTAGTTGCGTCCAGAGCACCACAGTCGAAGCGGTGTGACCTCGCCTGGATCGCCGCGCAACCTCGCACAGATCGCCGCATGGCCTGCCCGATGTTTGAGGGAGAAGAAAAATGTGTAGCAAATAATAAAGTGTGAACGCAATGAAGATTGGGAACATGCGTCCTGGGGCGAGGCACAGCCCGGGCGAGGTATGATTTTGAAACCGCACAGCCTCGCTTGGTCCACTGCGTGACCTACCATTGTTCAATTAATTAATTGAAATGAATAAGTAATAAAGCAATAAAATTAATTGCATCGTCAAATAAAAATAGTGTAAAATAATTTAATAATTTAATGATTTATAAATATTAACAAGGATAATATTTTTATTATGAACAATAATGATAATAATATTGTGTTATTACTATAAAATTTATTACTATCAAGTTTGTTATTATCCGATTATTATTGTTGTCATGTTATTATTATAATTAATGTTAATAGTATTAATATTTATATTATTACTAATTTGTTTTTTTTGTAGATTTTTTTAGTTTCTTTTATTTATTTATTCTTTTTCCCTTCTTTTCTTTACTTTTTTTCCCCAATCCCGTAGGGTTCCCACACCCTGGAACCCTACTGCGCTACCCCCTGCCCATCCTGTTCATCCTCCAGCCCACCGCGCCGCGTCGTCCGTCCGGCGTTGCCTCCTCCCGGATCCACCCTGCCTCCAGCCCGCCGCGCCGCGCCGTCCGTCCGGCGTTGCCTCCTCCCGGATCCACCCTGCTAGCGCCGCACCCCACCTTTCCCGACAGTTCTCCTACTCCGGTGAACCCCTACGCCCCCTGCTCCGGTGAAACCCACACACCCCGGTGGCTGCACCGCACCCCCTGGCCGACGGCCCCTGCTTCATATGGCGGTCCTATCCCTACCTCGCCTCCCCACACCCTATCCCCATCTTACCGCCTCCGACTACACATCTCTGTCTTTGCTCCACCTCCCTACCTCCAGCTCTACCAACGCATCTTCAATGTTTATCTGTTCTTCCACATCTCATCCCTGTTTGATAACTCCTTCCTCGTTTTTTCCCTTTTCTCAGCTTCGACAGCCTACCCTATGTCCCTCTGTACCCGCGCCCCATCTCTCCCCGCCTCCGTTTAACCGCATCCCCTTGTCGCAACTCGCCTCTTTTGTGACTACCTAACTGCCTCAATTGGACTCATCTATACCCTAGAACCATGGCTCAGTCTTCGCACCATCTGCAATTCATCCCTGTGATCTTCTTCGGTCTTACATCCCCCAGAGATTTGTCTATGTCTTCCAGAAAGCCTCAATCCCCCCTTCGAAACCCTAACTGCTTTCAGCAACCGCTTCCAGTTCGTTTCCCCAGTGTAATGAAAGCTATTGAAAAACGCGATGTAGATCGCTCATCATCTGTGTAGTATACTGATTAGCAGCTTTACCGACATATCATCACCTTCAGCTTATCCTACGCACACCTCTACGCCTCCCAAATGTGCTCGGGCTGCCCCCCAATGTCTTCGCCGCAGGTGTGTTTTATTTAGTTTGGTTGGTTCCTCCTTCAGAAGATTTCCAAGTTAGATTTTATGTGGTTTTTAGTATGCGTTTCTTGGTATTTTTGGTCTCATTCTTGTTTTAGGGTTCTATTGAGTTTGTTTATGGTGCGTAATAGGTGCAGAGGAATATACGCACAAGTTTTGGGAAAATTAAACACTGAGGTAGGTGGTTCCATGTCATTACTTCATTTAGATAATTTAATTTGTTTGTTTAGTTTAACTTAATATGTTCTATGGTTTAGTTTCAAGATGCGAATTATGTTTATAATGTTTTGATAGAGCTGTAGAGGTTTTGTGAAAATGCATTTTTTAAAAAAAATGGTGTAACATGCGTGCATGATGAATGTTGCACTTTTCTTTAGAAATTGTCATTTTTATTCCTTTCGATTCGGTTGTGGTAAATTCTAGAAATGTCTAACAATTGTTTATAGTGTTCCAAAGAGGTTTTGAAAGGGGGGATTTGTGAAATTGATTTTGTAATGGTTTTGTTTTCATGCATTATGTTTCATAAATTGAGGAATTGTTTATTTAAGTGGCGTTTTTAGTGCGAAACATGGTTGAAAGGTTTTTAGGGTTGTTTGGAAGGTGCGAAAGGTGTTTTAAAGTCACTTGAGGTGTTTGTATTTTTAAATAGATATTTTCAGAGTGTGTGAATCAATTTTGGTGTGTTTTCCATGTTGTGTACCTTTGAAGTTGAATATGCATTCACTTTTAAAGTGGTGTATTTTTATAAAAAGAGACATGTCGCGTGCGTGCGTCTTTGAAATAGTGATTTAGTATGCAAATGGTGACTTTTGTGTGCAATATCTTGTTTGGTCTGCGAAATGAGAAATAAATATATTATTTGAATGTGAAACCTGTTTGAGAACAAGGGAAAACCCTGGGTATCTAGGTGGGCAGACTAGAACTAGTGCGCTAGTGAACCGGATGGGTGTCGTCCCTGTTTCACTTAGCTGGATTGACGATTGAAACAATAACAAAACATGATATCTGAGGGTCGTGGCCTTCTAAGCCATGTGTTATGAGGGTCGTGGCCTTCTAAGCCACGTTTTCTGAGGGTCGTGGCCTTCTAAGCCACGTTTCACCGAGACACGAGGTTCTAGGGTCCCACTCGAGCTAGATGAACCTTAGGGGATTTACCCACAGTGCTCTACCATCAATGTCGTGGTGCCTTCCGTCGGTATATGGAGGACCACTTGGGTGTTAGCGTGTGTGTGTGTGTGAGTGTGTGTGTGTGTGTGTGTGTGTGTATGGGTATGTGTGTGTGCGTGTGTGAGAGTGTGTGTGTGTGCGCCCATAATGAACTTTCTTATCCTCTTATAAATTGTGTCTGTGAAATGATTTCTTTTTAGTGTTTTTCTGTAGCATTTAGCTTGTAAATGTTTTCTTTAAAAGCATTTTTTTACAAAGTATAATTTTGAATAAGCACTTTAAATTGTCTTTTGATGTTGTGGCAGGGAACCATTTCTCGGTGGCATCCTATTGGGCTTTTAGCTCACACCCTGCATACACCCTTGGGTGTATGTAGATTTTGTTTCTTCTGTATTCCAGGTTGCGACTTCGTGCTCACTGTTGGTGGTTCAGGTTGCAGCTGGTCATCTCATGCAGAATGGTGTTGATGTGGTCTCACTTCTGCCAGGAGGTTGAGTTTGAGATTTAGTTTCCGCTGTCGTATTTTCTTTTTTGTTATTGTTTTGAGTTGTATACCTTAAACTTGTTCATAGTTTAAAGACACGTTTCATTGTCTACTTCTAATTTCAGTTTATCTATCTTGTTTGTTGGTTTTTCTGTCTTGTATTTCGGGTAAAACCATTCCCACTTGTTAAACATGATACCCGGGAACTTGTGCCAGCCCGTGGGGATCGGGAACGCCCTTCGGGCCTTGCCGCGGACTGGGTTGGGCACCCGGTCGGATGGCGACCCGGCCTGGTTCGTGACAACTCTGATCAGTATAATATGGATTTTCCTTACTATCTCTCCTAGTCCACTACCATGTATTTTTGGGTAAACAATTGATTTCCTTCTTCAAGGAAGACACATCTCTAACTGTTGAAATTATTTTCTTCATATTATGATGATATATGCATACACAAATGTTGGTGTTTCTATTCAGAACAACAAAATTGATTTCCATTGAGAATAATAATAATTTATGGAATACATCATGGACCATAAAATTTCATAATGAGATCTAGAATAACCTCCTAGAATACACCCTATATAATTCTATTCATATCTATTTATCTCAATGATATAATTTTCTTATATTACACATATACTAATCTTAGACCATAATATTCACATGTGATGTAATTGGAATCTAAAAAGTCATAACAAAAATGTAAATCTCTCTTTATATTCCATCACACAATTGTATGTTCAATTATAAATTAGATAAATCTATGAGATTATATTCACCTGCATTTTATTTTAATTAATTAAACAAAGAAACCCAAATTTATGTTGTACCACACTCATGGTTTATAACATTAATACCCTTAAGAGAAATTGTTCATAATTTCACCATAGTAGGTGGAAAGAATATGTAGTTATAGATAATTAGACCAATTTATTCATCATTTATGACTAGAGGATCTCATATAATCATCTTATAATCACACATGCTCTACTTAACCAAATTTCCAAAGTGATATTTTTACATATGTGAATACATTTATCGAAACATATATGACACTAAAATCAACATACATAATCGTTTACATTGATAATTATGGTGGATGGTCACATAACATCATCTCTTATGTAATGTTGCTAAATATACAATTTGTGTAACAATTATGGGAACATATACAATTCACATAGTTTTTTATCCACATAACCGATTTTCTAATGTTTCCATTTGGAGCATCTTACTTATGTACTCAGGAAACTATTTTTGCCACATTGTTTATTTCCATAATCAAAAACCTAACATATTAAATGATTCTATGTTTTTTATTACCTCATGTATGTACACTTTACAACATTCTATAATTCCACAAAAATAATATTCTTAACAAATCAACATTCCCAATAATCCAGTCCAAACAATACTTTTGTATCAAAAAAATTCTATTGTGATTTAGATGTCAATATCTAATGTTTATTATGTTTTGAAAGATGTATCATTGAGACATCCATTTTTTACTTATTCCCCTAATTTTCAATGTAATAATAGGGTTTATATACAATGAAATTGTCCACTTCTCACATGAGATGATAACTCATTCTACAATCATTCGAAGGCAGTTCTTGGTTTAGAAACAAATTCCTTATCTAAAACCAATAAGTATATCCATATAACTCAAATATACCATTGATATTACAATGATGTACTGATCTTGACTTTCAAAAATTTCCACAATTCAAACACACTAGTACATATATAACCTATGGAAGTGAACGAAAAGATAATGTTTCTTTGATAAGTTATAATGATAGTTTTTAAATCTAATAGGGATAGGTGGGAAGTCATTGATTATAAAAAAACTCTGGGGTTTGGGTTCTAGTCAAAGAAAAAAAATTATTTCATGAAAGAGGTTTTATTCCATGACTTAACTGATGCTTCTCAAACTCCAATTTGTGATGTTTTGTTTTTAAGATATCAAGAATGTGAACATTATTTGACACATTCATAAAACCCACACATCCATTAAACACATTCCACTTTATGATTTGATATTTTATCTCATTTTTTTTGTTCCTTGATTTTAAAAATTTAATTTTGATAATATTTAACTCACATTAGATATCACATATAGATGTAATATATGAAATTATCTGAATACCCACCTCATAAAGTTATTATTTCATCTATATTAATTGGGTGCATGGATGAGTGATAGAAATTTACTATACATATATGGTTATCAATGACATAAAATAATCATTATTTCGTTTCCATGATATAAATGAACATAGAAGAAAGAAATTACCGCATAAAAATAGTTTTTAGTCATTTAAATACCTACCCAATCGACATCACTACATCCCAAATCATTGTTCTAAACATCATTATATAAGGAAACATATAGTCTGTAGTAATACTTATATAACAAAGTATTATCTTCACTTGTTCTATATATGTGTCCCTTTGACCATTCTAAAAATGAACATATTGTTAAAAATAAGAAATATTATAGTAGAGGTGAAGTTAAATTTTGTATAATAAAAATTAGTTATTGATAAGTAGCTAGATCGACCTTATAGGCCTTCTCAGTATTTGATAACATTAGAATTATGTATTTGAAATTATGCATGTAAAATTTTCTTAAAATATCTATTGAATATTGTGTTTTAGAAAAAAAAAATTCCATTAAATAATTCAAAAACCTATAACATATGTTATAATGACATTTAATTAATTATAGACATCTTGAATTAACATATAACATGTTTTAAAAAATAATTTCATTTATTTTTATCATATCCTCTAAAAATATTTACTAAATATAGATAAGAATAATGAATCACTAGGATTTCATCTCTATAATGTAGATGTTATGATAAACTTATACTTATAAAAAATATATTATTTAGGCATTTATCTAACCTATAATTTGACGAACATGGAAAAAAATTTATGGAATAAAAAAATTCTTCATACAAAACACAATTAATTTTTCTTCATCAATGATAATCCTTTTAATTTTTTCAGTATAAACATCCTCATCAAGGACAAAATTAAACATGTTGGATTTAATATCAACATGATGTCTTTTGGAGCAATTATAAAATTCTATTACAAGGAATAAATGAATATATTCTAAATGAGAAGAATTAGAGAATTTACCATTACAAAAAATTCCATCATTTTTGGAATACCATTGTCACCCATGTCATAATATTTTTGAATCAGTTTTTCATATTTAATAAATTTATTTTGGAAGACATTCATTATTCTGATGAAACTCTTATAACATGGTCATGGAACAAAATCCCATTTTTTTTATTTCTTCAAATTTGTTGAAGATAATCATCAGTATTCTTATCCTAACTCTCATCTATTATAAATTTTTGAAATATTTTGGTTCCTCCAATGAAAAAAATGATACATAATATTGATCCACCATTCTTCATGATTATGTAAGGGATATATAGTGTCAAAAAATGTTTCCTTATATGATTTCTTCAGGGGTATTTTTTTTATTTGATTTATCTATAATTTATTCAAAGTCATCATAGTGTGGTTCTTATTCATGATTGTAATTATTAATTTTAACTCCTTATGAATGTTGTTTTTCATTATCACGATCAAAATAAAAAATTGGTTTGGTCGTCACATGAGATTTTATAATGGGTTTTTCCTTATTCTAATTTCAACCTCTATTACTTCAATTATCATAATAAACTATTAATCTATCTCATATTAATGCCCAAAATTCATATTCTTTTATGAGTGTCCATGAAATTTGGATTCAACTCCTTGGACTTCATGTTTATTCATCTACTCACTATTTAGGATAAAATAATTACATTTAAATTCCATCACATACATTACATTTGGATTCCTTCCATAAAAAATTTCATTTCTATTTCTAACCTCAAATAGACATTGTATAATCCTATTAGAGATGTAATTTCTTTTATTAAAATCATCATTGTAACAAATTATTATTGATTACTTTTCAATCAAAAGTATACAACATGTTTTATTGATTATTGGATTTCAACTTTCCGCAATCATATTTTTATAGTTTTTTTAATAGTCAAAACCTGGTATTGAATTTCATGTTTCTCTATATAAACTTCCCCTTGATTATTTTTATTTTCACTCCAATTTTAATTTTATAATTTTGAATTTTTAATACTAATCATCTATTCATATATTATTTGATAATAAGTTATACAATAGTAAACTTTGTACATTTGTTTGATAGGAAAAATCAATTACATGTTTCAAAAATCCCTACAAACAACAGAGAGCATTACAATATCAATAGTTTTGGGAGATATATTCCCCAAAACATTCATTTTCACAAAATAAAGTAACATTCATTACTTTATATTCTCTATCTTCTTTGAATCCCTAATAATATTCCCCATATGACATGATTCAAATATGTGTGTTGGATCATATGATAGATGTGGAATATCACATGATCCATTGATACTAACATACCTCTCTTTGGATGATAAACTCATATGTCCTTGATTTTTATGGAATTATTCTACTTCTTTTTTGGTATGAGAAAAAAAATTTCCTCAATATCAAGATATAAATATCAATTTTTAATTTTTTCTATAGTATAAGTGAACCATATTATTCATGAGAACACATATATTTCTATTCAACTACACCATATGCTCGTAGTCACATAAGTTACTGAAATTGTGGATATTATGTATTATCCCATAACGTAAAAGATGTCCAATCTTGTAGAGGTATTTTCCTCAAATTTTAGCCTATTTGGAACCAAAAAACATAATTCTATCACTATTTCTAAATTACATAAACCATATTCATTATACAATAAATTAAAAATGATGAATTCATTTCATGTCATATGGGATATCCATCCTTTATCAATTATCCATGATCATGAATTACATATTGATCATAAACAAATCTCTATAACATTATACTTCTCCAAAAATCTTCTAATTAACCATGTTGTCGATGAATGTGCCTCCTCAATAGTTGGATCTGTTAACTTTTCTTCCTCTTACAGAATTTAAAATTTGATTTTTAGATTCTCCGATTCTGGGTGAAGGTGTATTCTTCTTCTTTCAACCCATTGTATCCATTTTTTAGAATTTTTATTTTTCATGATATAAAATTCATATATTTTTTTGTGAGACTTCACAACAGTATATATTAAATGTAAATTAATGATTATAATTTATACATGACTATTTTTATTTTTATTTCTCTTATAAAGATCTCCACTAAATTGATCACATATAGTAGGCATGTCCCAACAATGCATTATTAATTTAGTGAACTAATAATGGTTAATAATATTCCAGTTCTTAATTTTTAGTTACATTTCAATAAATATAAAAATCATCCATCATTCTTGGAATAAGTGATTATTAAATTGAGATAACCATAGATTTGACATTATCATTAATAAATTAATTTTCTGAATAAATTTGATTTCTTCCTACTAATTTTATGTATCCAGACATGATGATTAATCCTTTATTTTTTTCATTATACGAACATCAAATAATCATTTCAGATCAACACAACTCTGAAACTAAATAAACACATCATTAAAAATCTCATTAATACTCTTATTTAATTAAAATATATTTTTAACTTATCCATCAATGTTATTGGTTTGTTTTCAAATATTTATTTGTACTTCCACTTCTTTCACATCAATTTATGAATATCCAAAATTGTGTTTTTTCATTCTCAAAATTCATCTCTAACATTTCTTTGTGTTACTTCTACATGTAGATCATATAATTATGAACCACAAAATTAAAATTATTATTTTTTCCCAAAAAAATTATAGTCCATTAAGAGATACATTAGTTTATAACTACAAATCACCCCTTACAACAATATATTTATTCTTTTCATCACTATAATCATTTCATTGTTTATTTTCAATATACATCAACAAACCTTCATTCATAAATTTCTCAACTCTTTCGACATTACATTTTCAAAAACCCTCAAAACATTTCGAATGAACACTTATCATTTTTAAATTAATGTACTAACTAATATAGTGTCCTTTATTTTTCATATTTATTTTATGTTCATTACCATGTTCACTTAACATAATTATTCTTGTATATGTACCAGATAAATTTCTCAAATATCGACAATTGAAGAAAGAATGTGGAGGTCTGACCTTAAATAAGCCTCTTCCTTTACTAGTGTTATAGGAGAGAATTAATATAACCTCATAAACAACATCATTTTTTTCTTATCCTTGATTTATTGGATCTAAATGGAAATAAAATTCACATCATTAGGACTTCCTCTATTATTTTCTTATTATCTATATTTCTTGATTCATATTCCAAAAGAGTATAATTCAATCTCACAAGAAAATGTGAATTTCTTAAAAATTGACTAATGTGTACATCTTTCATTGAAATGATTATGAAATAATATCTTTATCTAAATTATTATCATATTTTTTTAATATTTTAAACCTGAACTTACATATCAATATAAAGACCATTAGATGATAAAAATATGTAACACCTACAAATTCTAAAAGAAGAACATTATATTCGATAGCATATATGACATGAAACACCATTCTTAGAATAAATCATTACCCCTAATACATTACAAAATAATTATTTTAGAATATATTTAATCTCATTAATGGATAAATATTTATGAAACAATAAGTTTCATTGATAGCTTCTGTTACACACAAAACTATGTTTTTCTAAACATACATCCTAATATTAATATAATTTTGTAATTTGGCAGTCATCACCTATTCATTACATTATAATTTTGGAATAACATTAAATAAATTTCCAAAAATATAGTTTTAACATGTGTATTTGTTATATATATTATTTATAACAATAGAATAATTTAATAAATGAAATCGTTTCTGAAAAATAATAGTTTTTAAATTTTGGATTTTCAGGCATTGATGTTATAGTAAATTTTTGTAGGACTATTAGAAAATAATTAATAAAAAAAAATATTTAAAAAAAATAAAAAATTATTATATGGTGAGCTTTTTAATTTTTCAGAAAAAAATTGTTTTTTTGTTTAATACTGAAGAATACAGTATTTTAATTGAAAAATACATTTTTTATTAAAAATTATATAATTTTTATTTATATTTTTAATTAGTATTAAATTTATAATATTAGAAATTTTTATCAATTAATTTAAATTAGGACATTTAAATCATTTTAATTTTGAATTTATAATTAAAAACATCGCAAACTTTTAATCATTTTCTATTTTAACCCACACTTTTTCATCACGTATATGGGATTAATATAAAATTAAATATTACCAAACATGTGATTAGAATATTGAAAAATTGATTCCATAGTAGGAATAAGAATAATTTATATTTTCAGATATGTCAAAATTAATTTTTATCCAATATTAGTTGTGAGATCAGTAAAAATTAAATACCACATTGAATAAAAAATGGGTTTATAGGGGACTGAAACTAAAAAGATAAAAGTTAGAATGAAATATAAATTACTCTAAAACACATTTATGGAAATATATAGAACATTTAACCTACAAGGTATCAAAATTGATAGTTTTTGAATATTTTTGAAGATAAAAACATTGGTATGGTTGAATCTTTTCAAAAGATAAAAGTTGTACCACTTTCTTAAATTTTAAAGTACCAACCCTATCCTATCTTCTTCACATATTAACACATCATTACTTCATAAAAACCCAAAAAAAATTATTTAACAAATACTCCTTCATCCTAGAAGCCTTATATTTGAGATAAATTCCACCTTACACGACATTAGTGAAAACATATTGATTATATTTAAAGAAAAGGTGATGTTCTTTAACGAGAGTCATTAATTTATATACCTCTCCACCTCCCCAATTATAATTAAAACATTATGGTATAAAATTTTAAATATATTCAATATAATTTTATGTTTCTATAACTTTTTCTTTACTGAAATCTATCCCCACCACTGCCAAATGGGGGATTAAATCGTCGTTTATGTTTAAGGAGTACTATCGGTGTGCAAACTAATGTCATTAATTATTCAACTACCACCTTTCAGGGTTGCGGATAATGATGCATATAATGTATATATACTATATTAATAACATAATAATATGTATTTTTTCATTATATAATATTTATATTTTCACTTTACATTCCACATGTGATACGAGGCCATTGCTTTTTTATTTAGCTAACTACCTTCTATGACACTATGAAAATAGCCTTTCAATAACTCATTACATTAAAATAAATAAGGTTACTGTTAATAAATATATGATATATACATAATATTATTATCATATTTATCAAATATGTAACATTACGTCGAGATAATACTTATCGTTTTTTAAATAACTTTTCCCTAAATGAAAGATGTTAACCTCGTTCTTGTATGTGTGGACTACCACCTACATGGAAAGATATGACACCTTTTTCTTTACCACTTCACATAGATGTTATATATAAGAATATGTATAAAATTAATACGCTATATTTGATATTATTATAATTATTTAAATAAAAAATATTACTTATCTATTTAAAATAAAAATCATTGATAAATGGAAATGTAACTTATATGTATATTCTTTTTACCATCTCCTTGATGATAATGTACATAATTTATCATGACCATCTTTAATGATTTGTTTTAAAAGAGAAAATTAAATAATAATATAATAATTATTTCATAATAATTATTTTTTATATGATAAAAGTATAAAAAATTCTCATGGATTAGCTCTTTTCTGATGAAAAGTGTATGGAAAATGTGTAACATCCTAATTTTTTTATGAAATATTTTATCAAAATAAATTGAATTTTTCAATAGATTAAACTGTATGTAATCATGAGTTTAAACAAACCGAAAGAATACCTTAATAAAAATTAACCATTTAACCTAGCCATTATGTTAGGAGTAATAAATATAAATAATTTAAGAAAATGTATGGGGAAGTATTTCACTATAAATTATTTATGAAAAATAAAAATCAACTATATTTTTGTATTTTTTGATAATAAATTGAGGGAATATTTATTAGTAAATGAAATTTATAATATATTTGTGTTATATATTTAATAAAATAATTTATATATTCACTCAATATATATTTTTTTCAAAGGGTATGATAAACACAATTTGATGTATAAAAACATAAAATTTTCAAAATGTTAATTTTCTACCTTTTAAAGGATAACCCCTTTTAAATTAAGAAGTTTACACATTAGTATTTTTTTATATGAATATTCAAAAAAGTTCTTTTTAAGTGGGATATAAAAACACACTTTGGTTTAATTTTTAATAATTTTCAAATAACATTCAAATTTGACGAATAGTGAAAATAATGTATATTTTAATTGAAATCCAAAATTTTCATCTAAGTAATAATATTTAATGGATTTATAGTATTTATATAATACTGTTTTATCATTAAATATAATTTATTTCATTATAATTAATTTTACATTGAATTCTGATGTAAAAATATTTCAATCTTTTTCAACGTTTTATCTTTTAAAACTTTCTCTCTCTTTATGAAAATAGGATTAACATTAAATTAATTACTAAAAATTTTGATTTTTTATATTTTAAAAATAAATTCCAAATTTGGAATTATAAGGTCCAACTTAGGTAATTTTATTTAATTTATTTTTGTGCATTATGAATATAAAAAACGATAATTATTTAATACTGAAAAGGGTAAATCAGGTAATTGAGGGTAATAATACATTTATAAAATTACCCTAAAACATTTATTAATATAATTGTATGATTTTTGTTTGACCTAAATAATCATTGGGTATAAATTTTGTCCTTTATAATCTATTTCTATGAGATTTGGACATTTAATTTATATTATTTAAAGAAAATTTTTATATCTCTCACTCAATTATTAAAAAAATCATTTATTATATAATGTTATATAGAAGATAAATTAATTTCTAAATAATCATTCTAAACCAAATTATTTTATTTGTCATAGTTATTTATTTTTAATTTTTTGAAATAAATATTTACCTTACAGACTTATACTTTGATGATGTAAAAATTAATTAAATGGCGAGGAATTCATAAAACAGTTTTTATTAAAATACTAATAACCATAAAAAGATCTAAAAACATTACCAAATGTTATTTTTTTAAAATATATCTACTATAACCATAAAAGGGTATATTTACTGAAAATATTGAGACTTATAGTAGAGTTTGTGACACTTATATTATTTTATTTAAAGTAATGTCAAAGTAGTCACATTCCAGATTACAAAAATATAACAATTTTAATGTTGTATTTTACAAAAGATAAATTCTACTATAAGTATTATTATGAAATATAGTATATTTTATCTTTATCATATTATTTTATTTTTAATTTATAATCATCAAATAATTATATTAAATAATTTCACAATATCGATTTAGTAATATTTATTTAATAGAGATAATAAATAAATGTGTTAACAATATTAAAATATATATTATATTGTATAAATAAGATTTCTAATGAATTTTTTATATGGTATTAACTGCTTAGTAATATGATAAAATATTTTTAAATTTTTACTTCATATAATAATAGTTTTAAAAATCGATGAATTTTATAGTGTAACAATTGCCACTATTGTTTGTATAAGAAGATGATATTTCAATAAAAATCATATTTTTTTAAAAAAAAAATATAATAATAATTATGTGATAAAAAAGTTTATAAGTTATTTATTTATGGTCTCATTGACATAATTTTCCTAAATATAATACCATTTTAATATTTAAATATGCCATACCTTAGTAAAAAATTAAATAGAATAACTAAATGTTAATTAAAATATTAAGGTTTAAATTGATATTAAACTTGCAAAAAATTAGTTTAAAGATGATATTGCGACCCTATATCATCTAATATTATAAATTGTGATATTTTGGAGGTTTTTGGGAATATTGTTTTTATTGTAAATTAATATTTATAGTGTTTTTAAAAGTGGTCCACACAACTATTATAAAAGGGAACCTTCTGCCTCAATTATTCACGTAAATTTGAGCCTTCATGATCTGTAAGCCCCTGAATATTTCCCTTATTATCATCCCATGTCAAATTTTATAGGTTATGGACTTATTCCAAGACCAACTCTTGTGCTCTATTGGGATATTTATAAGAATCACGTCGAAGAAGAGGTAATCGCCTCAAACGAATCTTTCAAACACCATTCTTCATCTACATTCAATTCGTGAGTTTTTCTATTATAATGTAATAAATATAGTATAAATTATATAATTTTTTGTTTTTATAATTATTAATCCACTATATTCCACATTATATCCATCCGACGATAAACAAAATTACCACGGGTGCATACATTCAGCTTTCCATTTCCATGCAATGGGGTAATTTGTTTTCCAGCACCACCTTACTGGAATTGGTATAATGGTGTAAATAATTACTAAATATTTTTATTATAATATTATATTAATAAATCTATATTATACACATTTAAAATAAATTTAATTCAATAATTAAGATGATGATGTTTTCACTCATGTGTGCGTACTACCTTTCGTTTCCACGGTGCGATGTGATTCATTGTACTTGATATTTTTTAAATTATGATTATATAAATGTACATAATTAATAAATATGGTATATAAATGTAAATAAATTTTATTTAGTGATATAACTATTACATAATAAGGATAACAAGAACTTTTTTGATAAAACATGCATAAGAACATAAAGTTGTTAAATTCCAAATAACAAGTAACAATGAAATGTTATAAGAAAATAGATCATAATATGATCATATATGATAACATAAAAATTACTATTATTATGAAATTAGTCAATTAAATTATTAAAATAATTATGTATGAGTTTTTTATTAATATAAAAGAAATTGGACCTTAGGTAAGGGATACATTTGCAACCTCGTTATTAACCGAGATTGTTTATATGTAAGTATTTACTACGATATATTTATTAACCACATCCATGATTCCTAAATATGTAATATTATTTTTATTCTTCTAAAATATTTGAAATTAAATTTTACCAATCAGTAATTTATTTAAATAGAATGAATGGAATCTTCTTTCATTATTTAATATGAGATAGTTTTTGACTTTTTTGAAAAAAATTATGAGATTAATGTTTTTTTAACCAATATTGAATGAATGGATTTTTAAATCTTCATAGATCCTTCTTTGCATGAATCATACTCTACATGTTTTCATGTTTATTTTCAAATAAATTCTTTTAATTTAAAATTATACATCATTTTGGTAAATTGAAATGTTTTTGAAGATGGATGGATACTTTCTCCATCAATTAATTTCAAGTGCTTTGACAAAATTATTTTCCATATTTGATGACATTCTTTAATTAGGTTTATTTTTATATCCTTGTTATCACTAGGATTTGTGTTATGTTTACGATGGAATTATTTTAATGAACTCATTTTTTTTATAAGTATTATGATGGAATGAGTTTAAGATACTTATTTTATTCCATAGGTTATGCTTGGATTTAGGTTTTTTTGCAATAGGTAATAATGAGGTCATTATGAGATGGGTGGGACATATATCTCCTTCCAATTCATTGGGTAAATATTTATATCTCAAGAGATCGTCATGTCTGGAAAGGGAAATGATCTTGGTACCGTAATATAGGGTTGGATTGAGGAGTGAACTCAGTTCAGTAATGTAATTTGTCTAGTACGATGGTCTTGGAAATGAGCCTTCACTAATAAGAACTGATTTTCTATAATAATGTGTTTTCTACAAAACATCGTGTCTTATGTTATGACATTTGGGATTATGGTCATTGATATTTATGAACATTCATGATTTCTCAGATGGCATGATATCGCGATCTTTAATTTATAGGATAACATTATAAAATGTTATGTTCTTATGAATTATGATAGTGATGTTATTGATATCTCTATTGTTTAACCTTACTAAGTATATTAGATAACCCTATCATATATTTATTTTCCCTAGGTCATGAAGAAGGTTATTTTGTATGATATGTAAAAAGGGGTCTATTTATGATGAATGAATTGGGAGACATGGAAGATGTTTTATGAATGAGTACTTAATATTTTTCCGTTTCTAAAGACACTGTACCTATACGGTCCTATCATGGCATTGTTATATTTTTAATGAATATTCATCAACTTTTATATAATAATAATCTATGTAATGTATGGGTTGTAATATTTGGTATCTGAGGAAAGGTATAGTTAACCTTTCCAAACTATGATGAGAAAACCATAGTAAGAACACAATGTAGATGTCAAAGCGTTGGTTACAATCCAAGTGTTTTATAAGTGATCATGAATAACCTAGTACAAAACTAAATGTATCCTATATTTTAATTTTATTCTTTATTATATTTTTTCCCTCTATGATTAGTGTTTCTCACAATATTATTTTTGGTTTTATTCAAAGGAAAGAACATGGAGTAAATATGTACATGCTGAATATCTCATCAAATGTAATGATTATCCTCCTATGAAACGAAATGATATGGGATATGGATTGAAAATTCATATAGCTATGATCACACAACTATCCCAAGACATAATCCATGCACGACATCTATGTGAGAAATGGAGGGAAAAAATTATATTAAATCCTTCATGAGGTAGTGTCCACCTGCATTCAGTGGGTCATTAAATCCATTATTGGATGAAAAACGGAACAATACCACTGAAAAGATATTTTTAGTTCTCCAATGTTCCAAACATGATATAGTCATCTTAGCAAGATGTTGTTTGGAATGTGAAACTGATCAATGGTTGAGACTTATCAAGAATACTATGAAAATATATGAAATTGACTCTATATAATGGGACAAGTTCACGAACATATTTTTCAATAAGTACTTTATTTATATTCAACGAACAAAGATAGAGAAGGAGTTCCTTGAAGTTTAGAAAAAAAGATGATGAATTTGTTGATACCTAGGAATGAATATTTTAAAATATTTTAAAGGTATTCATTGGGAATTATTATACAAGATGAGAGTAAAATTGATCATTTATTTAGTGTATTAAAATCAAGTCACTGATGGCCATTGTCCATATGGGACTTGAGTAGATATGAAAAAATTGTTTGATGTGTTCTCAAGTTTGATATGGAGTTTGGAGTAACCCATCATTCCTGTGGTTTTAGTATGAAAAGAGAAATGGAATACAAAGGAAAATCTTATGATCACACTAAAATTAATATGTGTTTTTCCTTATGCTCTAGTGTGGAAAGAAACATAAAGGAATTTTTCTTAATGTTACTAAAGATTGTTTTAAGTATAGAAAAAAAAATTCAGGTTGTGTAATGAAAACGTTATGGGAAAATATATCCAATGATGTGAATAGAGAAAAGTATTCACAGAATGAACCTCATACACTTCAATGTTACAAGTTCAAGGAAATCAGGCATTATTCTGATCAATCCCCTAATCCATGGTTAATTGATGACGATCGATTTTTACAAGATCTGAAGGCCAATTATAAAGGAAATTCCCATGTGATCACTATAGTTATATGGAGTAAGATAAAGGATAGTTTAAAGGTACTATACCATCCAATCTAAAATACCATCTGATTTATTTGATTTAGGATTCACCCACACATTTATGTATAAAGATTTTCTTAAGTGGATGGTTGTATTACCTCCACCATTTGATTTTTAGTTAGCTATGACAACTAATAATAGAACAACAGTCACATAAAATCTTTATAGCTCTTCTACTGTTGTTGTTTGTGGGAATGTGATTCATTAAAATTTTGTGATCATCTATATTGTGTAATTTGATGAGATTCTTGGAATGTATTAGATTTTTCTATATGAATATCATATCAATTTCAATAGAAAGGATGTCACATGTCATATTCTAGATCAATCTATGAGCATCTTTCGATGCCAGTATGTGTATGGCCTTCCAGTGAAATTCATTCCATCTTAAGGGTCTTTATTCCTATAAATGAAGGTAATTTATATCAAATGGCTGAGGAGATACTCATAATTAAGAATACACTAATATAATGTGAGTTTGATGATGTATTTTGGAAACAATTTATATGTATTCCACCAAAATCATGAGGTTTAGTTTCAAAATAACTCATATTGGGTGATATTCCTATTTCAAAGACACCATATAGAATGGATCAAATCAGGTTGTATGGATTGAATAAGAAACACAAAGAGAATCATGGAAATTGATTCATACACCCTAGTGTGTCACATTGGGGTAAACATGTTTTATTTATTAAGAATAAATATGGATGAATGAGACTCACTATTGATTATCTAGAACTTAACAAGATCACTATCATGAAAAAATGTCATCTTCACCACACTGATGAATTATTCGACCAACTATGAAAAGATCAATAATTTTCAATATTTATCTTCATTTAGAATATCATCAATTAAAGGTGAAGTAAGATATAATAAATATTGAATTTCATATGAATTTATAGTAATTCCTTTTGATCTAACTAATTCCCATATTATCATCATGGATGTAATAAATTGAGTATTTAGAGTCTATCTTGATCAGTTTATTGTAGTCATTATAGATGATATTATTGTCTATTTTAAAAATATGGAAGAGTGTCATGATCACATGATAATTGTACTTAAGACCATGAGAAATGAAAATATCTATGAAAAATTTACAAAATGTGAATTTTGGATAGAGAATGTCACATTTTTGTGTCACATAATCCCAATAGAGGTGATATATATGGATCTAGAAAAAATAGAAGTTATTTAATGTTGGTCGAGACAATAAATGGTAACTATGATCCGAATTTTTCTTTATTTTCGTGGATATTTATAATTTTTTTTAAAATAGTTACCATGTTTATATAATCTACTCACCAAGCTTACTTTGAATGGAGTAAAGTTCATATGGATGTAGGAATGTGAAGAGAATCTAAAGAGATAAAAGAATGTTTTCTAGTGAACCTGAGCTCACACTACTTGTAGTATAGAAATGTTTGTCATCTATAGTGATGAATCCAAGAAGGTTCTCGGTTGTCTTCTCATAAAAATGATAGGGTGATTGCTTATACGTTACGGAAATTGGTAATCCATGACCAAAATTACCCAAATCGTGATTTGGAGTTTGATGCGGTAATAATTTCAGTAAAGATAAGAATTCATTATATTTATGGTTAAAGGTGTGATATTTATACTATTCATAATAGTGTAAAGTATATTTTCACACAAATGAAGAAAAATATGCATCGAAGAATATGGTTGTATTTTATTAAATATTATGAGTTCTGAATACAATACCACCATGGAAAAGAGAACAAGGTTGATGATACATTGAGTTTAAACAACCATACTAGGCTATCCATGATGAGAATCACAAATTATCAAATATTTATGGATTTTCAAAGTGTAGATCATGAAAATTTAAAGGAATGGGATAAATATTATCTTTTTGAAATGATTTTTCAACCATATATAAATGTAAATATTAAGGAGGTGAAAAACGATGAATTTGATCTACAAAATAATGTGAGAAATGTTCTTCAATTCAACCTTCATTATAATAGAATAACAAGTATAAGGATTTAGGTTTGTATTCCGCCCATACAAAAATTAATGGACCAGTTGGATAATGCTTGTAGTTCTTAATTCTCTATTCACCCAAGAACCACAAAGATGTACAGGGACCAGAAAGAGTATTTTTGGTGTAATGGATTTAAAAGAGATGTTTTTGAATATGACTATCGGTGCTTGGTTTGTCATTAAATTATGTCTGAGAGATATAATTCTAATAGGAAGTTACAACCATTACCCATACTAGAATGGATATTAGAAAACATCAACTATGGAAATTATCATCAGAATTCCAAAACATCTAAATTCTATAATGCGATATGTGATATAGTTGATCTCCTTATGAATTCACTGCACATCATTTCTATTAGAGAGGATTTCTCTCTTGATAATATTACTAGTATATATGTAAAGGAAGTGGTAAGTTTCATAAAGTACCACTTTCCATTATATATGATCAGGATCCAAGGATTGCCTTAATGTTCTGGAAAAGTCTTTAATAGGCTCTGGATATAGATTAAAGTTTCAATAGTAATTATCATTCTCGAATATGTGGTTTTTCTAAAAGGTCAATTCAAACCCCCGTAGACATTTTGAGATCATTCTCTATGGATTTTAATGGTGGTTGTGATCAACACCGACCTTTGGTAGAATTTTCATACAATAATAGATTTAACTCTTGTATTCATATATCTTCCTGTGATGCACTATATAGAAATAAGTATAGAACTAAAACATTCTTGGATGTTGTTGGGGATATAAATCTATTAGGACCTGGTCTTGCTGAGGAAATGGTAGAAAATTCAGATCTATTAACGACACATAATAGAAGCTCAGAGTCAGAAAAATGTTATGTGGACAACCGAATAAATGACCAACAGTTTTAAGTTGGTGAAAAGTCTCTCATACCAATATCTCACTGGAAGAGAGTAATGAGGTTTCGGAAAAGGGGCTAGATGATCCCTAGATATATCTGTACTTTTGGAATTCTGGATTGTGTAGGGGAGGTAGCTTACTTATTGGAACTTTCACTAAATCTCTATTAATTCCATGATGTGATCCATGTACATATCATGATAAATAACATACATGATCTTTCACATTTTGAAAACATAGAATTTTTACCATTTTGGCTAGATCATTCTTATGACGAACCCCAATAGAGATTCCAGATCATAGTGAAAAAGTTCAGGGAAACAAGACCACTCGCTTGGTAAATGTTTTGTGGAAAAACCACCTATTTGAGGAAGCTACAGGGGAACATGAGGATATGGTGAGGGATAATTATTCTCATAAATTTTTATCCATGTGATGAATTTCGATGGAAATTATCTATTTAAGGGAATAGAAAGTAACATTCAAATGTTTTTTATGACATATTTTTTGTAAACAATTTTAATTCATCAATATATTTCACTTCACGCAATTGTGATTTTAAACAATTTGTAAGATGGCATTAAAATATAATGAGCATTTTACCCTATCTGTTAGGTTAGTGGGAATAAATATAACTAACTTATGAAAATGTATGTTGACATCTTTCACTGCAAATTATTTATTAAAAATATCAATCACATATATTTTTGTTTTCATGGTAATAAATTGAATGATTCACAATTAGTAAATGAAATTATTTAAATATATATGTTATATACTTACTAAATTATTTTTTATATTCATCCCATTGGTATTTTTTATAGGGTGTGAATAAATCTTAATTAATATATAAAAACCTATATTTATTAAAAGGGTAATTTTCTACATTTTAATGGAGAACTCCTTTTAAATTAAGATTTTGACAAATTAATATTTTTTATATGGAATCATAAACATTTCCTTTTGAGGAGGGATATAAAATTTTAAATTGGATTAATTTTTAATATTTTTCTAATAACGTTGAAATTTTTATTTATATTAAAAATAAACTAATTTGTAAATTGAAACCAATTTTTTCATCGAAATATTTTTATGGTTAATTATAATATTGAATGAATTTAATGTATAAATATAATATATTTTTATCATAAAATATAGTATATGTAATTATAAATAATATTTTATTGAATTCATATATAAAAACATTTCAATCTTTCTCGATGTTTTTAATTTAAAAACACATTCTCTCTTTCCTACAATAGGATTAATTTTAAATAAATTATTGAAACATACGTATTTTGAATTTGGAAAAATTGATTTTGTAGGTGAAATAAATTTTTCTAAAATATTTAAATAGATTTATTTTAGTTTTTGGCATTATGAATAGTAACTTCAGAAATTTTTATTCATCAAATATTAATATTAAAAAATTACACAAAATTAATTTATAATTATTATATTATTGGAGAATATTGATAAATGTTATTAAAAATATTAAAATAAATATTATTTGGGGTAATTAATATGTCCAGTGGATTTTCTATATGACCATAATGGGTTAAAATATAATAAAATAGTTTTTTCAATTTAACTTATTTTCTTAATAGTTTTTAAATTCAATGAATTTAATACATTCAAAATTGGCAATATTGTTTTTTAGGAAAATAATGTTACATTTAATTATTTAAAAAATAATAAAACATTTTTTAGAAGTATATAATAATTATCATATGGTCAAAATGTTCTAAGGAGTTTATTTATGGTCTCATTGAAATCAGATAAGTAAATATTATACCCTTTTAAAATTTAATAATTTGTTACCATAGTTAAAAATTAAATAGAATAACTCAGTTTTAATTAAAATATTAAGGTTTACCCATAAAGCTCAGCCAAAGACAAGGTCTCTGACATTTTATTAAAATAAAAGAAAAGTACAGCAAGAAGCATAAAAAGCCATGAAACACAACTACATGTCATACCAACCATACCCATCATCATTCACATAATCAAGTGCTTCATCTGTAGTGGCTGACTCCCATTCTGAGCTTTCATAATGCTTTAGAATATTAGCATACTTTCTCCTGAGATTTAGCTTTTCCAGATATAAAAACTCATCAGAAGATTGAGTACCTTTGCCTTTGTTGGTGGAGGACATAGTGAGAATTGGCTTTGGCATGGAGGAGTAATCTCTCCTTTGATTTCTTCTTGTTGGATTGGTCATAAATTATTCATTCCTTGATGCAATATTCTCTCCACCCTGAACAATATCACTATAAGAGGTCCTTACCCTCCTGCTCACATTCTTTTTTTCACTTTCAGATATATCTCTCCAATTTCCAAAGATACTCACCCCCTTGAATCCATCGTTCAATATTTTTTTCTTGCCAGATGATACTATTATAATCAACCATTGCTATGCATTTCAGATGTTCCATAAGTTCAAGATCACCATGAACCTCCTACAGAATATCTTCTTTACATACCACTTTTGGGGACTGAACATCGGACTGCATTTTGTCACCATCACTCCTTTGTGTATCCTTGTCAACATGAAAATGCCTCCCATGATTACATTTTTTACCCAGGTTATGTGTCTCGCTGCCATTAAGATCATCTTAAAATTATACCGTTGTCTCACCATGAGACATAGAAGATACCTCTTGCTCCACTATAGCCTGTTTATGAGACAAATCTAGACCATCATACATCAAACCCGCAAAGCAGTTTCCAAGTGAAATGTTGGTCACTTTCTTTCCCAGCTGCTGCTATATCCCAGCTAAAACCTTCACCCATCCTTCATTTTCATCCAAAGGCCCGCCTGCCTGAATACCCAGAGAAGGGATTCCCCTCACTATAGCATTATTCTTATCAGATTCAGCTGCTGGGATCACAACATCCACCCTATATCCTATTTTTTCAA
Source organism: Viscum album (assembly GCA_963277665.1). Classification (NCBI taxonomy): domain Eukaryota; kingdom Viridiplantae; phylum Streptophyta; class Magnoliopsida; order Santalales; family Viscaceae; genus Viscum; species Viscum album. The sequence goes on along the minus strand of OY728140.1, from coordinate 1,369,304,633 downwards.
CCTCAAGAACATTCCCATTGGTCCCGGCTGGTTTTGTAGATTGGATATTGTCCACAAGACATACTGTACACTTTCCAGCCACTGCATCTACCCTCGAGTTAAGATACACCTCCACCGACTTCAATTGGACTTCGCTAACAGGATCCAAGACCTTTTTCCTTGGGCGATGCTGCAAGTTCCCTACAACCAATCCATTCAATGCAACCTGCAAAGCCACCATTCTACCCCTGCAAACATTCTTCTGATGCCCAACATTGAGAAACTGGGAGTAGTACTCAAGCCATGGCTCAAACACCACAGACTGCTTATACCTAAATTCCTCACTCTCAGTTATGAAAAATGAATTAACCGGAGGCTTCGAGAGATCAACATCAACATATATTCTCAGTGAAATCGGATGACACAATTCCTTAATAATAGCCATACCCTATCATTTTCCCTTATCAACTTCATTAGTTACATTATAATGATTTTTTCCTTCTTCTAAGACCAAATCTATTACTCAAAGGTGAGATATTTAGGATGCACATCGATGAATACGTAATCTCCGCTTCCTATTTTTTTAAAAAAAATCTTCTACATATTCATCATGATTTTTTTCATTATGTAGTAATATATCTAGTATACTTATATATTTTTATGTTATTATAATTATGAAACAGCCATATTTCACCTTTTATCGATCATAGAAAAAATGAAATCACCAAGCGTGTGTTTGTACATCTTATCATCTCTATGTCGTGGTGTAATCTTTTTTTCACCTCCAACATTCATGGATGGGTATAATGATGGAGAAAATAACAATATACGATTATTATAATATGATATTAATTCTTAAATATTATACACTATTCAATTAAATACCATTCAAAAATTATAGGAATGATATCATTGCTCGTGCCTACATACGAACTATTATCTTCACGATGCGATTTTCTTTATTCTACATGAAATTTATTAAATCATGATTTTATAAATGTAGATAATGAATAAATATCATATATATTATGTTAATATCATTTTATTATGATATGACAATGACCTAATATATATAACTGGAACTTATTTGAAAAAATATGCAGAAGAACATAAAGCAGTTAATTTCTGAATAACGAGTTACAATGAAATATTATTAAAAAATGAATGATAATATTTTTATATATGAATAAATGAAAATTAATATTATTATGGAATAATTCAATGAAATTATTTAAATAATTATAAGGAGGTTTGTATAGAAACAAAGGAAATCTAACCTAAGCTAAAGGATAATTTTGCAATCTCATTATTATCTAATATTATTTATATATAAATATTTACTGGGGTAAATTTAACATCCACATAAATGTTTCCTAAATACATAATGTTATTTATATTCCTCTAAATAGTTTTATATTTAATTTTACCCATTACTGAATTTTATTTAAATGGTATGAATGCAATCTTTTTTAGTCATTCAATTAGATGTACTTTTTGAGTTTTCTAACAAAAGTATGAGGTGAATGTTTTTTAGCTTATAAGACATGAATAGATTCTTATGTCTCCATAGCTCCTTATCTCCATGAATATTCCACTACAATATTTCAATTTTATATTCCAATAAACTATTTTCTTTTATAATATCACATCATTTTGATAAAAGAAATTTTTTTCTAAAAAAGTAAGGATATTTTACTCAAGAATTAATATCACATGTTTTATCAAAATTATTTTCCATCTAAGATGAAATTATTTAAATATGGTTATTTTTATTTTCATATTATCCATTATGATTTTATTTCTATTTATTATTGAATGATATTTATGAAATATATTTTCTTTATATGTGTTTTTATGAAATGATGATTAAGAATCATATTTTCATCCATGGGTTATTCTCGGATGTATGTATTTGTGGCACACATAATATATATTTCATTATGAGAGGGTTGGTGCCTATGTATCCATCGTATTAATTTGGAAAATATTTATATCTCATAACATATACACGGATGGAATCAGAAATGATCTTGGTTCGGTAATATAGGGCTAGAACGAGCAGTGAACTTCATTCAGAAATAAACTGTGTCTGTTAAGATGGTATTAGATATGATCCTAAACTAATACGAAAAGATTTTATATACTTATGTGATTGGCACAAAATTTCATTTCTTGTATTATGAATTTTCTGTATTATGGTCATTTATTTTTATTAACCTTCATTATTTATCCCTTGCCATGATATCACGATCATTCATATGAAGGATGGTATTTTCAATAGTTATGTTTTTAGGTCTTATGATAATTCTATATACTATACCTGATGAGGAAATTTTATGTTAAGTATTATAGATTCCTGAATTAAATATATTATTTGATATTTGATGAATGATTTGGACCTATAATGATGTTTGGATCCCACAATTATATAGACCATCGATGATTACTTGGTCCCATGATATAACTAAGTTAACATATCATTAAATGTGTTTTTATCTATAGTTTTTACCATCTTTTGAAATGTATTTATAGTATATATATCAGGATTACTAAGGTCACAACTTCTCATAATAAATAATTCTATTCATTAGGACATCAATTATTATAATCCTTGAGGCTTTCACGATGATATTATCTTTGAATTCATTTCATTATGAAATTATTGAATAAACATCATGTGTTTTAAGATATTTTCCTTCTCATATTGATTATTACATATCAAATTTTGATTGAATTTTCAATGATGAAATTCAATGTGTGATCCTTTATTTTTTACTCCATATAGATTATTAACCATGATATTATTATATTGATATGATCTTTGGATGCACTTCCTTATCATTTTATTAATTTCATGCCATGTGTATTTTGTTTATTACAATTCCTCGTAGATTATTATAATTGATTTGTGGTAGATTCTGATGTACATAATCCTTATATTAGATTTAATATCACCCTTATCATGTTAAATTTTCCTAGGATTCTATGATGTTTACTAAGTCTTATGTATTGGGATATTCTAAATTGAATAAAGTTGTTCTCAAATGAATATTATGTTGTATTTTTTGTACTCCAATGTAATGAGGCAATCATGTATATCTATAGTTTACCAAAATTACTAAACTTTTTGGTCCTTTTGGATGTGATTCCATATATCTAATGCCAATACAATAAATCAGGTATCAGTTCTAGGATACAGGAGTCAGGGTACCAAAGAATTAGGAGTCAACAATCACATTTGAGATCATTCTCAAATGGACATATTTTCCATCACACTAACTAATTTTCCCCATGAATCCTTGAATCACCTATATATATTTATGTGTGTAGGTTGTTCACAAATAATGTGGATTATTTTACAAAATTTTATTTTTTGTAAAAATGTTATTTGGATGAGCATAATTCAAGGAATTTTTGTGATAGGTATTGTCAATAAATTATCGATTATATCTCTCTATCAAGGATCAAATATAAATATTTGAATTAATTCCAATGAGCTCCACATTATAAGATCAATTATCATGGATATGTAAAATTTTAATGTCACGTTTCTTAAAAATGAGATTAAATCCATCAAATATGGGGAAAAGTTTCTGGTTGAAAAAATATTACATTCTTTCCAAATTGAATAAGAATGAACTATTAACATTTCTTTTATATCACTTATATGATTCTTATATGAGATAAAATCATGGGAGGTGATGAGAGAAAAGGTATTTATGATGAAATAATTTCTTTCTCATAATAGGATTTTGTTCCCTCGCTGTGAGGAACTCTTAAATATCTCTATACATTATTCATAATTTTTTATTTTAAAAGTTATGGTTACATTTTTTTAGATGGTTCTCCCACACTAGTCTTGTCCTAGGAGAATGCAAGATTAATGCACCTATAGACCAATTTATAAAAAACTCAGTACATTTTTTTTAATGTTTATAAATCCTCACTCTATAACCAAGTTAACGACTAGAAATAGGTATAAATCCTACTACTCTCTATCTACATGAAATTAAATGCTATATCTGATGAACATTCCTCTATTAAATGAAGATGATAAGAACATACACCAATGATGTTGTGTATCTAGAAAATTTTCATTTCAAATTTATTATGTCAATAAAACTGCCAATAAGATTACATAATTGATATTTTACCATCCAATTGAGATCACGGAAAACTCATAAATTACTCGTTGTATTTTATACTTTCATTACTTCTTATTTTGAGATAAAATATTTATGATGTGTAGATCCTCAAATCATAATCCTTCAAAACCACTAAGGATTTTTTTACATTTTAAAATATAGAATCTACTCTTAAACCCCTCCACATTCCTAATGTTGTAACTTTGTGGATATAAATTTTGTGAAAAATTCCCTAGAATTTCTCCACCTCCATTGCATGGACTTCTATAAAATTTATAAAACTAAATCAATGGTGCACCATGTTCATGTTATTATAATTAAAAAATATTTAGATACCATGATTATAAATCAACCATAAAATGTGGATGAACATAAAATTATATAAAATCATACATTTAATATTATTATGTATATATAATGGATCTCACAACATCCTCCCATAATCATGCTTACTATGTTTTTCCAAATTCACATAGAAATGATGGTACAATGTTAAATAGATGGATTTAAACAACCATGGGTATAAAATCAATAGACTCGATCATCAACACATAAAATTATGGTGAATTCCATGTAGTTATATTGATCACATAGTCTATTATAATACATAGTTGATTAATATAACAAAAGTATTCAGGTATTTGATTCAAATAGTTATTGAAGACACAAACAACATTTTCTATCATATCCATTTGATCATGATTATAATTTTATCACATGACCTATTTCCATGTAGTTTAATTACTCTATTGTAAACCCTGTATCAACAATGCTTCTAGAAAAAAATTTCCCTCCAGAATAAATATTTAGGGGAAAATGAGATTCCATAAAACACATATTTTTAGAAATATAATTCTAATAATATCTCTTCCAAAAATATTTAAGGTCCAATAGTGAACATTAATGTATCCCAAACATGGCCTCAAATAGAATCATGCCAATGGTGGACTAATAACTACTAATGTATACATTTTCTTCTAAGGGAAGATCATTCTCACAGATCAACACAATCCAATAATATGTTATTGAGGAACCGAATGGATAAATTTTTTCCAGTAATTCTCCTTAGAGTGTAACATTATTCTTATCCTTAATTGGGTCCTAAAATCCTCTTGTAACATAATACCAACTTGGATGTGAAAATATAAGCATATTTAGTGAAACTCGTTATGGGTAATACATGAAGTTGAATGATCTCTTCCATGTAAAATAATTTAATGCATTATAATGGAATCCATCACTTATCAAAGGGCGTGTAATTTGATATGATTTTTTGATTAATGATACCCCTTTAGAGTCTTATCTTTTATTTTTACTTGGATGTACCATCAAATAATTAGTAGATATATCATCCCGTATCTATTTTGGAACATCAAGTGGTAGGAGTAATCCAATTTCTCATTAATATATTACTTTATATAGAAACAAAATCTATTTATACATATTACTATATAATTTTTAAACAAAAAAATCAAACAATTAGAACTCATAGATCTTGATTCCTTGTTTATTTTGAATACTACTATTAAAATATTACATATTGAGAGTAAAATAAAACATATTTATTTAATTATCTATAATGTGATCCTAAATCATTTTGGACACTAAAAAGTACGCAGGATAAACTAGGGAATACATATAGTAAAGTTGAGAAAAAATATCATAGTAAGGGAATATACATGGGAAGGAAACATATAAATTTTTGGGAAAGGTATAACATGATATCATAAAATAGGATGCACATGACTAATGATATGGAATATAACATAATGAAATGATATCATAAGTTCTTAGATTCATATGAAATATGGAAGAAACAAAAACAATGAAATAAATATTGACATCCATGAAAACATCACATTGAATAATAATCCCAATAATGGAATAGGTTCAGTCACTAATCCAATAAATGATGTATCATGAGACTAAAAAATTATACAATGCATTATATGGTTACATAATTTATATCCTTCCTATAAAATTCATTTCATGTACATTCATATGTATGCCCTATGATGCAATAAATTATTCAAATTACATAATATTAACACATGGAATTAAATGGTGTAGAGACCCAAATCATGAAGTATATGGACATTATAGTACTTTTTCTGAATACTTAATACATTAAAAAACAAACACCCAAGGACCATTATAGTTTAGTGTCTTTGAAAACATGAAACACATTCTTCTAATCATGGTGAATGATATTCCACATCTGCCATAAAAATTTTCCTGTTTTGTTTTCTAACATAAAACCTTTCATTAAATCTTGGGGAAATGAAAACATAAAACATAGAAGGGGTGAGCTCGAATGCTCAGTAAGGGTAATCATTAAGAATAAAAAAATAATTCAAAAAAAATTTGAACATAAAAACATGAACATAAATTTAAACATCAAAATCTTGAGCAATGACATAAATCACTAAAGTATGTAAGGTATGGATCATAAAAGAACATTAATTGTGTTAAAACATCCTAGGAATAAAACATGTAATTGTGGAAACTATTAAGCACATGTTTTGATATCCATAGTAGCCAAGACATTGCTGCCAAGCCTATCATAGTGGATAAAGTCCATTACATAACTGAGTTTACTTGTCGTTCCAGCATTGTATTACTGAATCAGATTCACTAGTTGTTCCAGCCATGTATTTCTCATGAGATAAAAATCTTTACACAATGAATTACTGGTACATATAGGTCCCAACCATCTCATAATTAAATCATTCTTATGTGTGCCAAAAAATAAATAAAATTCATTCATCATATCCCAAATAATAAAATGGGTTTCACAAACATCATCTCATCATAACATAATCCATATAAAACAAATGGATATCATTTCATCATAAGGAAAATCAAACCATGTAAATAATAGAGTCATTATACTTGAAAAATAATCATACTAAATAATTTCATCTTAGATGGGAAATATATTTGATAAAAAATGTGAAATGAATTATTGTGGAAAATATCCCTTATTCATTTTGTATATGTTAAAAAACATTCTTCACGTATTTTTACTGGAAAAGTCAATTTGTACCTCTTATGGTAATCAAAAGATATATTCCTTCCATACCATGGGGTAAAAGTAAAAAAGTGGTAAAAATGAATTTAAACTTAAATGGAAGAATTTTAATCATTTTATGAAAATAGTTTAGGAAGACTTAGACATGGATGATATATATATAACCCCAGTAAATACTTACAAATAAACAATCCCAGATAAGAATGAGATTGGAATAATTATCCCTTACCTTAGGCCCAATATGATTCATCTGTATCCAAACCTCTTGAATAATGATATAAATAATGTTATAGATCTATTAAGGAATCATAATTATTTGTATGATAACATTTATGATCATATTTTCATCCGTTTTTTAGTAACATTTCATTGTTACTCATTGTTTGGGTATTAACTACTTTATTTTAATTCGTATCTTTTGTCAGATTAGTTCATATTTCTATTTTTTGTTATAGTTATGTAATTTACAGAATGGTATTAGTATAATATATTTCATATTTATTCATTCAATTCGTTTATATAATAATTTTTTAATGAAGATCATGTAGAACGAATCTCATCGCACTGTGGAGATGGTAAACCGTACGTAAGGACGAGCAGTGATTTCATTTTACGTAGGATAGATAGATGGTGAAATTGGGATGTTTCATATTTATAATAACATATCTGTAAATTAGTTATAATTAATTTATTACTTTATAATGATATAACTAATTAAGACAAAGTATAAGAATAAAGAAACCTGAAAGAATCGGTCGGAGATATTACCTCTTCCTCGACACACCTCCTTTAAACTTCCACTTAAGGGACTAGAGTTGGCCGTTTGAGAAGAACAGAACCTCCAGAATGTGACTAGTGAGGTTCAGAAGAGTAATGTTCATGGTTCGGCTGTGCTTAAAGGCTCAAAATTGTGGGAAGATGAGGGGGATTAGGTGCCCTTTTATAAGAGAAGAGAGTGGAACTTTTGGAAACCTCAAAACTATAAATTAATAATAAAATCAAACACCACTTAAAAACCTCCATAAATAACTCCATTCAAATATGAGATTTTATAGGGTTGTAATCGCATCAACCATTAAAATTTAGACATGTTTTATGTTTATTTTAGTCATTATAATTTTGATTTATCCTTATTTAATATTTTTAATTTTTTTTGGTAATAATATTCTAATTTTTATATTGTTATAAATTCTTACATATGTGTTATGATTTTTCCATAATTAGATACATTATTACATTTTATAACTTATTATTTAAAATTTGTGTTTGTTGATTTTTTTTGAGATTTTTAAACAATTTAATAATATGATATTTTTATAAAATATAAATTGTTTCGATTTTGACACTATTTAATAATTTTAATTTAAAAAAAAATTCCACACCGAAGATATATTTGAACCAAAATATTTAATAGATTACTAACATCTCAAATTCTTATAGAAAATTTATGGAAATCATTTATTTTTTCATATAATATTTATTTTAATATTTTTAGAACCACATATTAGACATTTCTCTTAATAAAATAATTAATTCAACATTTTTTTATAATTATTTAATATATTTATTTGTCACATAAAAATTAAAAATAACATACTATGATGCAGATAAATCTAAACTTTCCATAATAATACCTTTACTCGAATTTATCATCTTAAAATCAAACCTTTTAAATTTTTATATTTATTAAAGTATAAAGGTGGGAACTTTGACATCATTTTAAATAAAATAATATAAGTGTCACCATTTCTTTTATAAGGCTCCAAACATTCAAAATTAGACCATTGGATGATTATGGTTTACATGTACATGATAAATATGTTTTGCTCATTTTTTTGTGCCTTTTATGAGCATTATTAGTTTAATAAAAACTGTGTTGTTGATTTTTAAATTAATAAATAATTTCTACATCATTAATGTATAAGCTATTAAGGTAATTATATATTTAATAAAAATGGAAAATAAATTACCACAAAAAATAAAATAATTTTAGCTTCCAAATATGTTTTTATAATAGAATTTATATTCATTATAACCATATATAAAACATACTTTAATTATTAATGTTTGAGTGAGACATATTTCACTTTTTATAAATAAAATAAATAAGAGATCTTAATCACATACAATTGGGTTTCAATAGATAAAATTTCAACCCAATTATATTTTAGGACTAAATATAATCACCAAATTACATCAAGACAAGTGTTAGGGTAATTTTATAATATTATATTTACCCTTAATTAACTGATATACATTTAACTATGGTAAATAAAATTTATCGTACATACTATTCATAATGCCCAAAAATAAAGGTAGATTTTTATCATAATATGGACCTTCTAATTCCAAATATGGAATCCATTTTTCAAAATTCAATATAGACAAGATGCAGAAATTAATTTAAAATTAATCCCTTTGTCAAAAAACGGGTTTTTGTTTAAAACATTGCAAAAGATTGAAATGATTTTACCTATGAATTAAATGTAAAATTAATGTTAATTACATAAATTATATTAAATGGTAAAAATATATACTATTTATATTTTAGGAACATCCAATATTATAATTTAACCATACAAATTATCTCGATGAAAAAAGTAGTTTTAAATTAAAATTATTGTAATTTTATTATTTCTTAAATTGTGAAGGTTATCAGAATGATGTCAAAATTTTATACAATTTAATTTTTTATATCCTGATTCAAATGAAGAATATTAATTTGTCATATTTAACTTATAATCATTTCAAAAATTAGATTTAAAATGGGTGCGCCACCAAAAGCCGACAAAACTGAATTTTTTTGAACAATACTTATTCTATCCGAAAAATTTAATTTTGTTCTCATACATTGTTCTAGAAAATTTGTAAGATGAATTATAATGTTATAAAATTAAAAATATCGTTAATAATATTCATATAATCTAGTTTATAATAATATTCTAATATATAATTTGTAACACCCCAAGCTTCTACGGTACGCTTCTGTTTGAATAATGTGATAGCGTGTGTTGTACGCAACACCGAGTTCTAACACACCATAACTAATCAAACTAGCCGTTATGAATAGTAACACCTACTTTTTGAAATTATATATATTTTATATTTGAAAATGGACTTCATTTTTGGATTCGGAATATCAAATTTAGCCTAAGGTGAAATTTTGGTACATTTCGGATAACTTTCATATTTTGATGAATAGTGAAAATTACTAAATTTTAATTAAAAACAACTTTTTTAATCAAAATAATTAATAGTGATAAATTATGAATTTGAGTGGTTTTAAAGTATATTTAGAATATATTTTTACCATTTAATATAATGTTGGTCATTGGACATAATTTTACAATTAAACCGAACATAAACAAGTGTCAATCTTTTGATAGTTATTATCTCTTAAAAACACGCTTTTTTGTTTTGACAGCGGGAATTAATTTTAAATTAATTCTGTGACTTCTGTGTTTTGAATTTAGGAAAATGGATTCCATATTTGGAATCAGGATGTTCAAATTGTGTAAATAGGTAACTTTTATTTTTAGACATTTTGAAAAATTACTGCGGTAAATATTTTATTTACCATGGTTAAGGGTAAATCCGGTAAATAAGGGTTAAAAAAATAATATTATAATAATACTAAATTACCCTAAAACGTGTCTTAACCCTACTGGTTGATACATGGTCGACCATGGTAATCTTTGGGTCTATTTTGGGACCCCATGGATCCACTTGTAAGTGATAATGACACTTTATTTTAATTAAGTTAAAATGAATACAAAAATGACACAAGCATATATCTTTTAGAACAACAATTGTTACATAATGTTATATATGTTGGATTTTAGATTATAAATATTAATTAGAAAGCTAAAAAGATTTACTACATAATTATATTTTATTTATAATTTTTAGACATTAAATAATTTATTTTATATATGACACAATGATGATGCAGTAATTACTATAATAGTGAAAAATTAAAATAATTGATATTATAAATACCCAAATAAATATAATATGAAATTTTTAATGAATTAAACTAATTTTCTAGGATAATATGATATATTAGGATTTATTTAATTGACTTTTTTCGAAGTAATCAATCTGTTATGAGTTTCACAATAATCAACTATTGAATAGTGTCAAAATTGACATAAAAGAGTTCTTAAACAAATATTATATTATTAATTGATATTAAATTCCTAAAAATCTAAGGTTCGGACAAGAGACTTATATCATGATAGGTTCGTCATTAATGTACCACTTGGGGGTCTCTTGGATGTATATAGTAAGTTTATTAACCATATTATATAAAAATACAAAGAGACATTGTAAAAGTGAAACTAATTAACTTAGAGTTAATACATAAAGATAAGGTCAATATAAGTACAAAAACCTGTCTAAATTCTATTGGTTGAGTTGTTTTCGACCCATCCCCACCTTAACCTTTGAATAGTCAACTTTGGATCCATTTTAAACCGAATATGAATTTATTATAAATTAATATTTCTAGCTTTTCCAAAGGTGCCCCTCACCCCTCTTATAAAAGGGAACTCCTCCTTCTCATTTCTTCACACCTTCAAAGCCTTCTGGATCGGCCAAACTCTTCCTAGATACTCTCCCAACATCCCTCACTACAACCTAGAGGCCTTAGTTTGATCAGAAAGCCAAACTAAGGAGCCCTTTTGATCAAATCAAAAGAAAGAACCCGAAGAAGAGGTAATGATTTCACCACCCTTCTCCAAGTTCATTTCTTCTTCCACTTCTTCTTCCTTTGTTCTTACCATTCTAAAATAAAAACTCCAGTATCTCACATATACTGTGATGTTATTATAAATATGGTACAACCATATTCAGTATTCTATCCACCCTTTGAATAACATGTCACCATACGTGCGTACGTACGGACTACCGTCTCCACGTCGTGGTGTAATTGTTATTCAATATAATATTATTTGGATGGGTATAATAATGATGTGTAACTAATGTAAATAATAAATATAACATGTTAATGATTCTGTATATATGATATACCATCCATTTATATATTATTTTAATATAAAAAGAATGATATTGTCGCTCGTGCGTACGTACGGACTACCGTCTCCACGAACGCGATGAGATTCATTCTCCATCGTATCCATTCAAGTATAATTATCATTTTATGATTTAAAAATGATGTTTAAGGACTAGATATCATTCTGGATATGAATAAGATACAACAACCATGGCTTATGTAACAAAAAATATAAAAGAAAATGAGTAAGTTAACTCCCGAAACGACGATAATTCTAAGATATTATTAACAAATCAATGTTAAAAGATCATATATGATATCATATTATTATATATGATTCTTGTATAATTTAATAACAACTATTTCACCATTATACAGGAGGTTAACCTACCCCAACCAAGGAAAAGTACAAGGTAAGGGTTTACTTTACAACCTCTTCATTATCCAAGGTTGTTTATACGTAATAATCTACTGGGATATCTTTATCATCCACATCCATGTTTCTTAAAAATGCATTTCAAAACATTTTTACTATTTACTAGAATATGAGTTAAAGTCATTTATACAATTTTTGACTTTTATAAGTGGTTTATAAAGGAATCTTTCGGTCATTTTCAAAACAAGGTCCATTTTAACCTTTTCGACAGAATTAAGGTAAGAATGTTTTTTTTAACTTATACGGCGGGTGCGGCTATTTTCCGCCGTTATAAAATCTTCAAAGCTTCCCTTACAATCTTATAAGAATATTTTCAAAGAAAATGTTTTATTTTATATGGATCTTAAATTATTTCAAAATAAAAGGAGATATTTCTTTAAAAAGAATTTTGATTTCATCTATGTCCACATCCTTTGATGGATTTTAAGATTATTTGAAGTTGATTTATTATGATACAAAACTTCTATATTGTATTGAAGGTTTTGTGATATGTTTGACTGTGGATGTGCTATTTTTATACCATTCATAGTTTATGGTGAAAGTATTGACATTTCATATGCTAGTTTTAATATGAATGTTTATGTTATGTTTAAACCTTTTCATATGGGAATGCATTGGACTTAATATGTGACGGGTGGAGCCCGCTATAGCTCCTCGATGAATCGGTAGGTCTCATGAGACAAACTAGTGTCTTGGCACAAGGCCTTGACAAAATCTTATTTGTAGTCTTGGTACGAGGCCTTGGCTATGTGGTTATGATAGTCTGGCATTATGCATTCCAACATTATGAAAGTGGTTATTGATTTTTTCATGTGATTATTCGATTAGTAGAATATCCATGTGAATAAGTAAATGGAATTATTTCATTTTATTTATGCCATACCATGTTGAAAGTTCATATTTAAAAGGCTTTTGTTTTAGTTATACATTGCCTTAAATGTTTATTCTTATTTATGAAAGTTTCCGCTATATTGTTATCCTTACTGGGAATTTGAGCTCACCCCTTTTCTATGTTTTATTTTTCCCAGGATGTGAAGAAGTAAGTTATGAATGACCTGCAGGGATTTTATGAGGGGTTAATAGTGTGGATTGTGGAAACATTATGTTGTTGTTGTAGTTTTTCATTTTATGATGTAATGTAAAACTTATGAATATATCTAGTGTTTCCAAGACTACTAAACCAATCGGTCTTTCGAGATTTGATCTTTCTTGTGATCATGCCAATGTTATGTAATAATGCACCGACTCTGGGTAACTGGGGTCGGGGCGTTACAGTTGGTATCAGAGGAAGTTTAGTACAAACCTTGGAAGCTAGATTTAGATAAACTCTGATTACAGCACGTAGACCTAAGATGAACTTTGAGGATTAGTATAGAAGAACTTCCTAGAATTTTGGTATTGTAGAGATTTTGTGAGTTTTCCAAATAATACATCCCTGTCTGGATACGAGCAGGTAGAGGCGGCTCTGGCACAGATGTACCTAGGGGTAAAACCCGAAAACACCGCTTTGAGCTAGACTCGAACGGGAACTGGGGCACGACAACGGGCCTTGCTGCACTCTTGGTTACGACACTCCCGGGGGATATGCTTAGGATAACTCTCATTTTCTTTAAAAATCATTTTGAAGGGATTATGAGTATATACTTCCTCAAAGAAAACATTCTTACGATTATGGATTATATCCATAAATAGTTCAATTTATGTTAAGTGTTTTATAAGTATGGGATTATGTATTTTGATTCATAAACTGATCTAGTTTATGCCATTGTTTAGAAATGGCGCCTAGGGGAAGAAATGGAAACAGTATCAATGCACGCACTCCATGTAGGGATTGCCCTCCTGCTCAAGATAATTATAGTGGGGCTGGTGATGCAACTGGTGCTGATCAGCTAATCACCATACTGGGACAACTTACTCAGGTTATGAATAATAACCTTACCCGTATGGAGCACCCTGATCCGCAGCGTGGAGGATCAATGTTAGATCGATTCATGAGGCAACAACCACCAACGTTCAATGGGAATACAAATCCCTTAGTAGCTGAGCAATGGATATTTTCCCTAGAGAAAATATTTCAGTCTTTGGGGAGCAGTGAAAGGGAAAAAGTTATCATGGCAGTTTACCGCCTCACTGGAGATGCTGATCAGTGGCGGTCATTGATTCAAAATACAAAGGAAGATGATGAAGTATCAAATATGGAATGGAGGGAGTTCAAAGAGCTGTTTTTAGAAAAATACTTCCCTCGCGACCATCGAGCAGATATGGAAAGACAATTTCTGAGTCTGAGACAAAAGGAGGATGAGAATGTCACAAAGTATGAGGCTAACTTTACAAGGTTAGCGAGGTACGCTGGTGATTATATTCGTAACCCAAGAAGTAAGATTGATCATTTCTTTGATGGGTTAAAACCATTTCTCCGTCGAGCATTAGTCTCACAATCCTTTTCATCGTACGAAGACATTGTCTCATGTGCTATCAAGACCGAAAAGGAATTCTCTAAGTCTTATGACTTTAAAGCAAAGCAAGAGAAGAAGAGACCTGCTGATCAATCTGGGAATGGAAATAAGGGGAAGAAAGGAAAGGTTGAATATCCATCTTGTGGTAAATACGGGAAGAAACATCCTGGTACTTGCTTGAAGGGAATGGGAGTCTGTTACAAGTGTGGTGAAAAAGGACACCAAGCTCATGATTGCAAGGGGAAGAAGGAAGCTACCAACGTTCAGTGATACAATTGCAGGGAGATGGGGAATTATGCAAATGCATGTCCTAAGCGTCAGGAGAACATACCTCAGAAAAGGCCAAGGGATCAAGGCCAGGCTTATGCTATCACTACTGCTGAGGTTGAAGCTCCGAAAGACGTGGTGGCAGGTAATTTAATGGTTTCCTCAAGTTTAGCAATTGCATTATTTGATTCTGGATCATCGCATTGTTTCATATCTTCCGAGTTTTCTAAGAAAATTAGATATTTCCAATTTGATTTAATAAGGGAGTTGTCAGTTAAAACTCCTAAGGGAAGTATCGTTGCAACAAAGTTTTGTGAATCAGTCCCCATTAGAGCACATAAATTTTCTTTATCTACTGATTTCATCGTCATACCTATGATTGAGTTTGATATAATCCTCGGTATGGACTGGATTTCGGTCTATGATGCGAAGATTTATTGTAAGAAGAAAGAGGTTACGATTCTTGATGATAATGATAAGGAGCACCTTATTTTTAGAGCAGAATCGTTACCACCTAATTCTTATTTAGATCCACCCCCAGTAGCTCAACATAATTCAATTATTGGGGAGGAAGAGAATGAAATAACTATCGGAGAGGAAAGGAATGTTCAAATAGAGGATGTACCTGTTGTGAAAGAATTTGTAGATTTATTTCCGGAAGATTTACCTGGACATCCTCCAGAACGAGAAGTTGAGTTTTCCATTGATTTGATTCCTGGATCAAGGCCTATATCGAAGACCCCTTATAGAATGGCCACTGTAGAATTAGTCGAACTAAAGAAAGAACTAGAGGAACTGAGTAATAAGGTATTTATTCGCCCTAGTGTTTCTCCATGGGGATCCCCTGTTCTTTTTGTTAAAAAGAAAGATGGATCTATGAGGTTATGTATCGACTACAGGGAGATCAATGCTATAACGATAAAGAACAAGTATCCCCTACCTCGTATTGATGATTTATTTGACCAACTTCATGGAGCTCAATACTTTTCAAAGATTGACCTTCGATCTGGATACCATCAGTTGTGTGTGAAGAAGGAAGACATTCCAAAAACAGCATTTCGAACCAGGTACGGGCATTACGAGTTTACTGTAATGCCGTTTGGATTGACTAATGCACCCTCTGTATTCATGGATCTAATGAATAGAGTTTTCAAGGAGTATCTCGATGAATTTGTGGTGGTATTTATTGATGATATCTTGGTATACTCAAAACCTACGAAGATCATGAAAATCACTTGCGCATTATCTTGAAGACTCTGAGGAGGCATGAATTATATGGGAAGTTTAGCAAGTGTGAATTCTGGCTTCAGGAGATTTATTTTCTTGGCCATATTGTCTCTAAAGATGGAATCTCTGTTGATCCTTCTAAGACCAAGGCAATACAAGAATGGCCAGCACCTACGAGTATAACTGAGGTACGTAGTTTTATTGGTTTGGCAGGTTATTATCGACGTTTCGTCCAGAATTTTGCCCGATTGGCTAACCCATTAACGAAGCTCACACGTAAAGGGGTTAAATTTGTTTGACAAAAGAGTGTGAAGAATGTTTCGAAGAACTGAAGAGAAAATTAGTCAATGCTCCTATATTTACTCTACCATCGGGGAATGATGGGTTCGTTATTTATAGTGATGCATCGAAGAAATGACTTGGCTGTGTCCTTATACAGAATGATAGAGTTATTGCCTATGCATCACGACAATTGAAAATTCATGAACAAAACTATCCTACTCATGATCTCGAGTTAGCAGCTGTAATCTTTGCTTTGAAGGTATGGAGGCACTACCTCTATGGTGAAAAATGTGAGATTTATACTGATCACAAGAGTTTGAAGTATATTTTCTCACAAAAAGAACTCAACATGAGGCAAAGGAGATGGCTTGAATTACTCAAGGATTATGATTGCACGATACACTACCACCCGGGGAAAGCAAACAAAGTAGCAGATGCTTTGAGCAGAAAAGACCATGGAGTTCTGAACATGATGAGAATTGAAAGGGATCCAATTTTCATGGATCTAGTGAAGATGGACATGGGAATAACCAGGGAAGGTGAAACATCAATGCTTTTTCAAATGGTTGCCAAACCATCTTTACTAGAAAGGATTAAGAGTTCTCAGACCGATGATGAAGAATTTTAGAAGAAGATTAAAGCTGTGAATGATGGGAGATTGAGAAACTTTGTGTATGAAGATGGAATTTTGAAATTCGGGAAGAGGCTTTGTGTTCCCAATATACCTGATCTAAAAAGGGAATTGCTGGATGATGCTCATAGTTCCAATTTCTCTATACACTCTGGGAGCACCAAAATGTATAGAGATTTGAAGGAACATTTTTGGTGGGACAACATGAAGAGGGAGATTACTGATTTTGTGTCAAGATGTATGGTTTGTCAACAAGTGAAAGCTGGAAGGAAACAGCCTGGAGGAGTCATGCAACCTCTTCCCATACCGGAGTGGAAATGGGACAATGTTACGATGGACTTTGTCATGGGGCTACCAAAGACTCCTAGAAGGAACGATACAATATGGGTTATTGTTGATCGTCTTACCAAGACAGCACATTTTCTTGCTATAAGAGAAGATCTACCTCTGGAACGTCTAGCAAGACTATATATTAATGAAGTTGTGAGACTTCATGGAGTACCCCTATCGATTGTTTCTGATCGTGATCCCTGTTTTACTTCAAGATTCTGGAAAAGTCTTCAGAAATACCTGGATACTGAACTTCATTTGAGCACTTATTACCACCCTCAGACAGACGGACAATCAGAACGGACTATTCAAACCTTAGAAGACATGTTGAGATCTTGCTCACTTGACTTTTAGGGTATGTGGGATCAATATTTACCTCTGGTAGAATTTTCCTATAACAATAGCTTCCATTCGAGTATTCAGATGGCACCATATGAAGCGTTATACGGAAAGAGATGTCGTACACCAACCTGTTGGGATGACGTTGGTGAAAGAAAACTTGTAGGCCCAGAACTGGTGGAGGAAACGGTGGAAAAGGTGAAAGTAATCCAAAATCACATCAAAGCAGCTCAAAGTAGGCAGAAGAGCTATGCCGATAATCGAAGCAAGGATTTGGAATTTCAAGTCGGTGATCATGTTTTTCTGAAGGTATCTCCGTGGAAGGGAGTCATACGTTTTGGTAAGAAAGGTAAATTGAGTCCCAGGTACATCGGACCTTTCGAAATTCTAGAACGAATTGGGGTTGTAGCTTACCGATTGGCAATGCCGCCAAGTCTCTCCAAAGTTCACGATGTGTTCCACGTATCTCTATTGAGGAAATACATGCCTTATCCGACGCATGTACTCACCTATGAGGAATTAGAACTGGAACCCGATCTGTCTTATTGCGAAGAGCCCATCAAGATTCTTGATACGAGAGAACAAGTGCTGAGAAACCGGACGACGCGTCTGGTAAAAGTTTTGTGGAGAAACCATAAGATGGAAGAGGCAACGTGGGAACCCGAGGAACTTATGATGAAGAACCACCCGAGTCTTTTTATGCAGTAATACCCTAGAAATTGCGAGGACGCAATTATTTGAAGGAGGGGAGAATGTAACACCCCAAGCTTCTACGGTACGCTTCTCTTTGAATAATGTGATAGCGTGTGTTGTACGCAACACCGAGTTCTAACACACCATAACTAATCAAACTAGCCGTTATGAATAGTAACACCTACTTTTTGAAATTATATATATTTTATATTTGAAAATGGAATTCATTTTTGGATTCGGAATATCGAATTTATCCTAAGGTGAAATTTTGTTACATTTCGGATAACTTTCATATTTTGATGAATAGTGAAAATTACTAAATTTTAATTAAAAACAACTTTTTTAATCAAAATAATTAATAGTGATAAATTATGAATTTGAGTGGTTTTAAAGTATATTTAGAATATATTTTTACCATTTAATATAATTTTGGTCATTGGACATAATTTTACAATTAAACCGAACATAAACAAGTGTCAATCTTTTGATAGTTATTATCTCTTAAAAACACGCTTTTTGTTTTGACAGCGGGAATTAATTTTAAATTAATTTCTGTCACTTCTGTGTTTTGAATTTAGGAAAATGGATTCCATATTTGGAATCAGGATGTTCAAATTGTGTAAATAGGTAACTTTTATTTTTAGACATTTTGAAAAATTACTGCGGCAAATATTTTATTTACCATGGTTAAGGGTAAATCCGGTAAATAAGGGTTAAAAAATAATATTATAATAATACTAAATTACCCTAAAACGTGTCTTAACCCTACTGGTTGATACATGGTCGACCATGGTAATCTTTGGGTCTATTTTGGGACCCCATGGATCCACTTGTAAGTGATAATGACACTTTATTTTAATTAAGTTAAAATGAATACAAAAATGACACAAGCATATATCTTTTAGAACAACAATTGTTACATAGTGTTATATATGTTGGATTTTAGATTATAAATATTCATTAAAAAGCTAAAAGGATTTCCTACATAAGGATATTTTATTTATAATTTTTAGACATTAAATAATTTATTTTATATATGACACAATGATGATGCAGTAATTACTATAATAGTGAAAAATTAAAATAATTGATATTATAAATACCCAAATAAATATAATATGAAACTTTTAATGAATTAAACTAATTTTCTAGGATAATATGATATATTATGATTGATTTAATTGACTTTGTTCGAAGTAATTAATCTGTTATGAGTTTCACAAAAATCAACTATTGAATAGTGTCAAAATTGACATAAAAGAGTTCTTAAACAAATATTATATTATTAATTGATATTAAATTCCTAAAAATCTAAGGTTCGGCCAAGAGAGTTATATCATGATAGGTTCATCATTAATGTACCACTTGGGGGTCTCTTGGATGTATATAGTAAGTTTATTAACCATATTATATAAAAATACAAAGAGACATTGTAAAAGTGAAACTAATTAACTTAGAGTTAATACCTAAAGATAAGGTCAATATAAGTACAAAAACCTGTCTAAATTATATTGGTTGAGTTGTTTTCGACCCATACCCACCTTAAACTTTGAATAGTAAACTTTGGATCCATTTTAAACCGAATATGAATTTATTATAAATTAATATTTCTAGCTTTTCCAAAGGTGCCCCTCACCCCTCTTATAAAAGGGCACTCCTCCTTCTCATTTCTTCACACCTTCAAAGCCTTTTGGTTCGGCCAAACTCTGCCCAAATACTCTCCAAACATCCCTCACTACAACCTAGAGGCATTATTTTGATCAGAAAGACAACCTAAGGAGCCCTTTTGATCAAATCAAAAGGAAGAACCCGAAGAAGAGGTAATGATTTCACCACCCTTCTCCAAGTTCATTTCTTCTTCCACTTCTTCTTCCTTTGTTCTTACCATTCTAAAATAATAACTCCAGTATCTCACATATACTGTGATGTTATTATAAATATGGTACAACCATATTCAGTATTCTATCCACCCTTTGAATAACATGTCACCATACGTGCGTACGTACGGACTACCATCTCCACGTCGTGGTGTAATTGTTATTCAATATAATATTATTTGGATGGGTATAATAATGATGTGTAACTCATGTAAATAATAAATATAACATGTTAATGATTATGTATATATGATATACCATCCATTTATATATTATTTTAATATCAAAAGAATGATATTGTCGCTCGTGCGTACGTACGGACTACCGTCTCCACGAACGCGATGAGATTCATTCTCCATCGTATCCATTCAAATATAATTATCATTTGATGATTTAAAAATGATGTTTAAGGACTAGATATCATTCTGGATATGAATAAGATACAACAACCATGGCTTCTGTAACAAAACATATAAAAGAAAATGAGTAAGTTAACTCCCGAAACGACGATAATTCTAAGATATTATTAACAAATCAATGTTAAAAGATCATATATAATATCATATTATTATATATGATTCTTGTATAATTTAATAACAACTATTTCACCATTATACAAGAGGTTAACCTACCCCAAACAAGGAAAAGTACAAGGTAAGGGTTTACTTTACAACCTCTTCATTATCCAAGGTTGTTTATACGTAATAATCTACTGGGATCTCTTTATCATCCACATCCATGTTTCTTAAAAATGAATTTCAAAACATTTTTACTATTTACTAGAATATGAGTTAAAGTCATTTATACCCTTTTTGAATTTTATAAGTGGTTTATAAAGGAATCTTTCGGTCGTTTGCAAAACAAGGTCCTATTTAACCTTTTCGACAGAATTAAGGTAAGAATGTTTTTTTAACTTATACGGCGGGTGCGGCTATTTTCCGCCGTTATAAAATCTTCAAAGCTTCCCTTACAAGCTTATAAGAATATTTTCAAAGAAAATGTTTTATTTTATATGGATCTTAAATTATTTCAAAATAAAAGGAGATATTTCTTTAAAAAGAATTTTGATTTCATCTATGTCAACATCCTTTGATGGATTTTAAGATTATTTGAAGTTGATTTATTATGATACAAAAAATCTATATTGTATTGAAGGTTTTGTGATATGTTTGACTGTGGATGTGCTATTTTTATACCATTCATAGTTTATGGTGAAAGTATTGACATTTCATATGCTAGTTTTAATATGAATGTTTATGTTATGTTTAAACCTTTTCATATGGGAATGCATTGGACTTAATATGTGACGGGTGGAGCCCGCTATAGCTCCTCGATGCATTGGTAGGTCTCATGAGACAAACTACTGTCTTGGCACGAGGCCTTGACAAAATCTTATTTGTAGTCTTGGCACGAGGCCTTGTCTATGTGGTTATGATAGTCTGGCATTATGCATTCCAACATTATGAAAGTGGTTATTGATTTTTGCATGTGATTATTCGATTAGTAGAATATCCATGTGAATAAGTAAATGGCATTATTTCATTTTATTTATGCCATACCATGTTGAAATTTCATATTTAAAAGGCTTTTGTTTTAGTTATACATTGCCTTAAATGTTTATTCTTATTTATGAAAGTTTCTGCTATATTGTTATCCTTACTGGGCATTTGAGCTCACCCCTTTTCTATGTTTTATTTTTCCCAGGATGTGAAGAAGTAAGTTATGAATGACCTACAGGGATTTTATGAGTGGTTAATAGTGTGGATTGTGGAAACATTATGTTGTTGTAGTAGTTTTTCATTTTATGATGTAATGTAAAACTTATGAATATATCTAGTGTTTCCAAGTCTACTAAACCAATCGGTCTTTCGAGATTTGATCTTTCTTGTGATCATGCCAATGTTATGTAATAATGCACCGACTCTGGGTAACTGGGGTCGGGGCGTTACATCATTATTTAGTGAAACTTGGTGTTGCGTACAACACACGCTATTGAGGAAGGTCGCTCTTTCATGCAACACATGCCAAGAATAGTGTTTTCATATATTACAAGATAATCTGTTGTTGCATATAGCGCAAGATAATCTTAGTAAAGCATACAACACAAGACATCAATGAAATTAAATAGAATATTTCTCATACAATATCACGGTGTTACATTCTACCCCCCTAAAAATGAATTTCACCCTCAAAATTTGTCGTGGTTATATATCATTTTATACTTGAAAGTTTCTTTCATAGAAACCCATATTGTAAAAATTAATACTAAAACTAATTTTTAAAAATTATAGTTAGAAAAATAGGGTTCATCCAATGTTACTCAACAATGGGATTCCACATATGGGAATATAGTTTAAAATATGGATATGGAAGAGAAATATAACTATAATGTTATGAGGAAGAGTGGTAGAAAACATTGCAATGAAAAGGCCAAAAATCACAAATCCATAAATTTTTAATGATATAAGGTACCATCTGATTCATCGGATATGAGGGTACTAGGACAAATTTTATGGTTTTCAAGATCATTTCCCTAATGTTGATGAATTTTTCCTAAGGATAAATACTTACATGATTTCACTGTAAAATTATTGTTGGTTATTCCATGAAAAATTTCCACTTCATCTCTTATTTAAAGATATGATTTTGAATTTGTCATTCATGAAGTATTAGTAGATCATGTGATAGAATTACTGGTTATTCCATCTATCACTATCATAAAATATGTTAGCACATGATATTAAATATACAAAAGTCCATCTATGGTGAGGTTAATCGAATATGGTTCCAAAAATGGTTTTATACTTCATCTATCATACCACTTAATAAAACAAAATTAATTTCTTCAAATCAGGGACTTTTTATAGGCCAGTGGTAGGAGATAATGGCCGATCACACTTCGGTTGTAGGAATGATTCCTGCAAGCTTGTCTGATGCGACGGGTTGTGGCTCAACCTACATGTTGTCCTATTTCTAAAACTATATTAGTATAACATTCTAGAAAAATGTTTTAGCCTTAAAAATAGTATCTAATGTCCAACTCAATCCATCCCAACCTTTAGTCTTATCGAAAATACTTATATCTAATCTCATAGTATAAAGAAAATGATTACTATAAAGTTTACATACCAAGAATTGACTAATATCTTTAATCCCCCATATATTATAAGATATATCTGGTTGGTCACATTCCAATCATGATAATCCCATAATCATGAATGAATTAGAATATAATCTTTATGAAATCATGAATGATGTCAAAAGTTAACTCTTTCAACAATACTAAATCCCAAAATATATATATGCCCAAACAATGATATCACTTTGTCATTATATCAGTCATGAGCTCATTAATACTGTCAAACATTTCATTATATTTGTATCCCTTCATTATTCACATATTATGTAAATTCCAAAAATAGATGAATAACATTTCATGGTTACCAGTACCATTAAACATCTACTTTCAAAAACTTATGAAAAAACAATACTGTAACAATATTTAGATGTTTCTTTATTCTATAGTACCGTGAGATTACTTATAGAACATTATTATTGATAAACATGCAATCATTCCACTACCTTCTTAAACCATTTACTGAGCTTCGAAATTTTATTCCTTAACACTTATTTCATCTCATATATCATTTGTAGTCTCTTCATCATCATCAATATTAATACTACCCATATGACCATGCTGATTCTCTTCATGAGATTTTCCATTAGGGCATCGGTTTGCATAATGCCCTTATGTTCCACATTTAAAAAAATTATCCATTGTTGATGTCTTAGAAATACCATTATCCTTGTCCATGGTGTTAACTGAACCTTTTCCATTGCACTTACTAGCTTTTTGTCCTTCTTTTCTACACCTAAAGAGTCTTCTAGTTCCTTTGAAACATTCTCTCGGATGCCTCTTCCCACATGATTTACAAGAGGGAAATTGAATTTTCTTTCCTCTATGATCATCATGAAACTCTATCATTCTATTATTAGATGAGTCGGGAAACTTTAAAAAGTTGAGATTATTGATTATATTATGATATTTCTGATTAGGCATAATAACAATGTTTGGACTTCCAAATCCCATTTTATTTGGTTTCTCATGATGAATATCATTCCATTGTCCATCATATTCCCCATTAACATGACTCTTCTTGTTTCCATCCATTTTCTAAAACCCAAAAATAATAGTGTGAGAGGCAAAAATCATACTAGGAAGACAACATAACAAAGGGGGGAGTACTTTCAATATCTAACATCTTTGGTTTAATCCTAGGTTAATCAAGATTTTTATCATAATTGTAGGATTGTAACCTATACTTATATATAACATTAGGGACATCCCAAGACATAACATAGAAATATCTCTAGAGATTTCATGAAAGTTTTCGCATCCTAGTTTTCAAAGGTTAACTAAACCATTCTTCTGTTACCAACTGTAGATTCCCAAAACATGATGTACATGAACATTAAATTACTTTTTCCGAATGCATAATACATAAATAAAACAAACTCCCAAGGGCCATTATAGTTTAGTGTCTTTGGAAACATAGAACATAATCTTCTAATCATGGTGAATGATCTTCAACATCTCCCATTAAGATCATCACTTTTTTGTTTAATTATATAATACCTTTATTTATATCCTGGGGAAAGGAAAACATAAAACATAGAAATGGGTAGTCGAATTCCCTGTAAGGGTAATCATGGAGAACAAAAAAGACAATCCATAAATATTTTAACTTAAAAAAATGAACATAAATTTAAACATCAAAATCTTGAGCAATGAAATAAATCCTAGTAGTACGTAAGGCATGGTTAATAAAAGAATATTAATCATAATAAAATGGTATAGGAATAAAACATGTAGTTTTGGAAACCATTAACGACATGTTATGATTTCCATAGTAGCTTAGATATTGCTGCCAAGACCATCATAGTAGAAAAAGTCCCTTACTGAAACGGGTTTACTTGGTGTTCCAGCTTTTTATTGTTGAACCAGATTCACATTCCATAACAGCCATGTCTATATCATGAGATATAAATCGTTACCTAATGAATTTAAGGGAGATATAGGTCCCATCGATATCATAATGAAATCATTCTTATGTGTGTCCCAAAATAAACAGAAATCATTCATCATAACCCAATGAATAAAATGGGTTTCATAAACATCATCACATCGTAACATAATACATATAAAACAAATGGATATCATTTCATAATAACAAAAATCAAACCATGTAAAAGACATAGGCATTATGCTGGAATCATAAACATACTAAATAAAGTCATCTTAGATGTAAATTATTTTTGATTAAACACATGAAATGAATTCTTGAGGAAAATATCCATTCTTCTTCAAAATCATTTTCTTTTCACAAAATTCAATGATATTTTAAAGGTAATGTATTTTTTTGAAAATAATCATGAAAT
Organism: Viscum album; assembly: GCA_963277665.1. Lineage (NCBI taxonomy): Eukaryota > Viridiplantae > Streptophyta > Magnoliopsida > Santalales > Viscaceae > Viscum > Viscum album. The sequence goes on along the minus strand of OY728140.1, from coordinate 1,369,278,487 downwards.
ATTTTAGAGTATTCTTCATGAAAATAAGGTGCTATAAAACCATAAAAATATGTTCATGCCCTATATGTTAAAAAACATTCATCTCATACTTTTACCAGAAATGTTGATAAGTACCTTGTATGGTAAACAAAAGAATGATTCCTTCCATATCATGGGTTTAACGTCAAAAAGGGTAAAAATGTCTTTAAACATACATCAAATAATTTTTAACATTTTTTGAAAACGGTTTTAGATGAAATGTACATTGATGATATATATTACCCCAGTAAATACTTACGAATAAACAGTCCCGAATAAGAATGATATTGGAATAATTATCCCTCCCCTTATGTCTGATATGCTTCGTGTGTATCTGAACCTCTTGTATAATGATTTAAATTTTGTTACGAATCTATTGAAGAATAATAATTATTTTTATGATAACATTTATGATCATATTTTCATACTTTTGTTAGTAACATTTCATTGTTACTCATTGTTTTGGTATTAACTTCTTTATTTTCATACGTATGTTTTGTCGGATAAGTTCATATTACACTTTTTACTTTATAGTTATATAATTTAAAAAATGGTATTAGTATAATATATACCATATTTGTTCATTCAACTTGTTTATAAAATCATGGATTAATGAAGATCATGTAGAACGATTCGCATCGCACAATGGAGACGGTAAGCCGTACATACAGAAATGCAGTGATTTCATTTTTCGTAGGATGGATAGACTGTGAAATAGGGTTGTTTCATATTTATAATAACATATCATTATATTAGTTATACTGATTTTATTACTTTATAATGAAAAAACTAATGAAGACGAAGAAGAAGAATATTGAATCTTGAAAGAATCAGTAGAAGATATTACCTCTTCCTTGACACACCTCCATTAAGCTTCCTCTTAAGGTACTAGATTTGGTCTTTTAAGAAGACCAGAACCTCCACAATGTGACGTATGAAGTTTATAAGAGTAATGGGATATGGATGGACGAGATTTAAAGCTCCAAATTTTGTGAAGAGGAGATGGGTGAGGTGCCCTTTTATGAGAGAAGAGAGGGGAACTTTTGGAAACCTCAAACCTAATAATTAATAATAAAATCAAAACCCACAAAAAACCTAAAAAATAACTCAATAAAAATATGAGATGATATAGGGTTATAATATCATCAAACAATAATATTTATACATGTTTTATGTTTATATTAAAACTTATCATTTTTATTTATCCTTATTTAATTTATTTAGTTTTATTTGAGATATTAATACTACATTTTTTAAATTGTTATAAATACTTACTTATGTGTTGTGAATTTTCCATAATTAGATACATTATTACATTTTCGACCATATAATTTTAAATTTTAAATTTTAAATTTTTTTTTTGTGAAAAATTTAATAATATGTTATTTTTATAAAATATCAATATTATCAATTTTGACACAATTCAATTATTTGAAATTAAATAAAATCCAAACAAAAGATATATTTGAACATAATTATTTAATATATTTCTAAAATGTCATATTCATATAAAAAATTCATGGAAAACATCAATTTGTTGATATAATATTTATTTTAGTATTTTTAAACTATTTATTTTATATTTCTCTTAATAATATAATTTATAAATAAATTTTGTATAATTAGTTAATATACTTATTTTTTGCATAAAAATTAAAAATTAAATACTATGATGTAGATAAATCTAATATATTCCATAATAATACTTTTACTCGAATTTATAATCTTAAAATCATAACATTTAAATTGTTATATTTTTTAATGTATGAAGGTGACAACTTTGATGTTATTTAAAATATTATAATATAAGTGTCATAATTTTTTTAATAAGGATCTAAATGGTCAAAAAGTCTACCCTATGATTATTATGGTTTACATGTACATGACCAATAAGTTTTGTTCAGATGTTTGTGCCTTTTATGAGACTTATTAGTATAATAAAAACTGTATTATTGGTTTTTCATTTAATAACTAATTTATGCATCATTAATGTATATGATATTAACGTAGTTATATATTTAATATAAATTAAAAATAAATTACCATAAAAAATTAAAACATTTTAGCTTTCAAATGAGTATTTATTATCCAATTTATAATCTTTAAAACCTTATATTAAAAATACATTAATTATTAATGATTGAGTGAGACATATTAGACTTTCCTTAACTAAAATAAATAAAAGGTCTTAAACACATACAAGTGGGTTCCAATAGATTCCATTTCTATCCAGGTATATTTTATGATTAAATATAATAATCAAATTATATTAATACATTTGTTAGGGTAATTTTATAATATTATATTCACCCTATATTACCATATTTACCATTAACTATGGTGAACAAAATTTACCGTAGTTAATATTCATAATTCTCAAAAATAAAATTATGCTATTAATATAATTTAGACCTAATGATTCCAAATATCTAATACATTTATCAAAATTCAAATTAGAGAAGTTGTAGAATTTAATATAAAATTAATTCTGTTGTCGAATAAAATTGGTTTTTGTTTAAAACATTGCAAAATATTGAAATGATTTTACCTCAGAATTCAATGTAAAATTAATTATAATGACATACATTATATTAAATAGTAAAAATATAGTCTATCTATACTTTAAAAACATCCAATATTATAATTTAACCATATAAATTATCTCTATGAAATAAGTTGTTTTTAATAAAAATTATCGTATTTTAACTATTCATCAAAATTAGAAACTTATCAGAAAAATATTTAAAATATATCCTACGAAAATTTTTATATCTAGATTAAAAACATGAAGTTTAAATTTTCAAATTGAACTTATAATCTTGTCAAAAATTAGATTTAGAATGGTTGCGCCACCAAGAGATGACAAAACTGCATTTTTTAAAAAAATACATCTTTTATTCGAAAAAATAATTTTGTTCTCATAGCATGTTCTAGAAAATGTTGAAAATGAATTATAATATAATAAAATTAAAAATTTGGTTAATAATATTCATAACAGATAGTTCATAATAATAATATAATATATAATTTTTTAGTGAAACTCGAAGTTTCGTACAACACACGCTATTGAGGAAGGTCGCTCTTATGTGCAACACAAGCCAAGATAATTGTTTTCATATACTACAAGCTAATACAGTGTTGCGTATAGTGCGAGATAATCATTTTGTGGTGTAAAACATAAGACATTATATAAATTAAAAAGAATTTTTATCATAAACTTTCAGGGTGTTACAAATGGGATTAATAGTGTTGTATCATATCATAATAAAATATATTTTTAAAGATAGAAATTGAAAAATAGACATAAGGCATGTACTACATAATCATATGAATGGAGAGTGAGAAGAGTGTATATGTGATATAAATATGAACTTATTTTCGAACCACTCCATAATCTTAAGGGTATTTGCAATTTATGAATTGAAATACTATTAAAAATATAAAAAAGGAAATTCTTGAGGAAAATAAACTTTTCTATTTGAAAATTGGATTTAAAGAAATAAAAAAAATTAATTGTAAAAAAATTTATTTTAAAATATCTATTGAAACTTATAAATTAATATTCATGGTGTTTAGTGGTCATCATTTTGGGTAATTCCATACATGTTGTGTAAATTGAAACAAATATTCCATTCTCACTTTTTATGAAAAGTAAAAAAGTAACTTGTTTGGAAATGTTAAAAAAATTAATATTAATTTTTTTAAATTGAATCATGGGTAAATTTTACATTAAAAAATAATAGTCTAATATTTAAACATTTTAGTGAGACATTATTAAAATAATATACAAGGAATAGAAAGGGTTTTCTCTTGAAGATAGAAATAAAGTCTATTTTCTATTAAAATATTTTCAATGTAATTATTATAAACAAAGAGAGAAAAATTTTATTATTAAATGAAAATTTCTGGAATATCCTAAGGATAAGAAAAAAATGGTTTTATATTACCATGATACTATATTTTCTTACCATTAAAATTCAAGAAAAATAATTCCAAATTAAAATTAAATTGAAATATAAACCCATACAACATTGGTACCTTTTGTAACACTCTGAGATTTTATAAAAAATATTCTTTTAATATCATAGTTGTCTTGTGGTTTATGCTACAACAAGATTACCTTGTGCTACACGCAACACCGTATGAGCTTGCAGTATACAGAACACTATTCTTAGATCATGTTACACACAATTTTGATAGTAGTTATTCTATGAAACATTGAGTGTATATTTATAAATATATATATATATATTCAATGTATAAATGAAATATGGTTGGATTATGTTATACAAAACAACTGAGGAGTCTTGCAAAACACGCAACCCTGACTTGGATTGCATTACACGCAATCGTGACTTTCCTTGATAGTGGGTGTTGTACGCAATACCAAGTTTCACTAAACAACGATATATGATTATATTATTTATATGAACTAGCCGTTATGAATAGTATCAACTAAATTTTGAATTTTATAACATTATTATTCATCTTACACATTTTCTATAACATGGTACGAGAACAAAATCAAATTTTCGAGTAAAATAAGTATTTTTCAAAAAATGTAGTTTTGCCGCCTTTTGTTGGTGCACCCACCTTAAATTTTGTTTTTTACATGTATATAAGTTCAATATGAAAAAATAAAATTATTCTTTTGAATCAGGGTATAAAAATTTATATTGGATAAAATTTTCATATTATTCTGATAACTTTCATATTTTAATGAATAGTAAAAACACGCTATATTTTAATTAAAAACAACTTTTTTCATCGAAATAATTTATATGGTTAGATTATCTTCTTAATTGGTTTTAAAGTTTAATTATAATATATTTTTTCAATTTAATCAAATTTTGGTCATTGGAATTAATTTCACTTTGAAATTGGATACAAACAAGTATCAATCTTTTGATAGTTATTGTTTCTTAAAAAAAACACGCGATTTGTTTTGATGACGGGAAATAATTTTTAAATTAATTAATGCCACTGATATGTTTTGAATTTTGTTAAATATACATCATTTTTTAATTCATAATATCAAATATAGCTTAGGCCTAATTTTTTTGTATTTTTCTGGAAACGTTCTTTTTTTGATGAATAGTGAAACCAATTAGTGGTTGTTAAAAAAACTGCATTTTTCATAAAACATAATTTTACCGCTTCTGTGAGTGGAATTTAGAAAATCCGAGAGTCACGGTTAAAATCAAGGACTAAAATGTGGTTCAATGAGATGAAAATAATTTTTGGCGAATAGTAACTTTTTATCTTTTTTTAGCACGGTTAAAAGTATATAGGGTAATTAAGGGTAAAAATGATATTATTATTACCTAAAACATGTCCTAATTCTATAGGATAAGTTTAATTCGACCAAAAACAACCTTAGGAATAAAATATGACCTTTTAGTTCCACTTGGATTAGATTAGGACATTTATTATTAATTTATTTAATGAAGGGTTAAAATAGTGAAAATCAATGTTTTATAAGTAAATAATTTTTAATATAGGGTTATAAATACGATAAATTCGACTATAAATATTAATTAGAAAGATTAAACGATTTCCTACATAATGGTATTTTATTTGTAATTTTTAGACATTAAATAAGTTAATTTATTTATGACACAATGATGATGCAATAATTATCTTATTAATGAAATATTGACATAATTGATATTATAAATACCCAAATAAATGTAATTTGAGACTTTTTATGAATTACAATAATTTTATAGGTTAATATGACATGTTATTATTGATTTAATTAACTTTTTTCGAACTAATAATTCTGTTATGATTTTCAAAAAAATCAATTACTAAATAGTTTAAAATTGACATAAAATAGTTTTTAAAACAAATATTATATTATTAATTGTTACTTTATTCCTAAAAATATAATATTTGGCCAAATGACTCAGATAAGGTTATATATATTAATAATAAACAACTTGGGGTTCGTTCGGATTTTTATAGTAAGTTTATTAACCTTATAGTGTAAGAAAACAAGAAGACACGGTAAAAGTAAAATTATTTAACTTAAGGTTAAATCTAAATGATAAGGTTAAAATAGAAACCTAAACATGTCCAAATTTTATTTTATGAGATTATTTCGACCCATCCCCAAATTATCTTCGAAATAAATCAATTTGGAGCTATTAAAAACCGAATATGAATTTATAATAAAATAATAATTTTAGTTTTCCCAAAGGTGCCCCTCTCCTCACTTATAAAAGGGCACCTCCTCCCTCTCTTCCTCACACCACATTGAGCCTTCAAGCTCGGCCAACCCCTGAAAAATTATCTTATCCACTTTTATAAAAACATCCTATTGGTTCTGGTATTCTTCGAAAACAAATTTTAGTGACCTAAGAGGAGGTCTCAAAGAGGCGCTTCAAAGAAGTGGTATTGTCCGTTACCGATTCTTTCAACTTTATTTCTTCTTCCACTTCTTCTTCTTTGGTGTTTCATTATGATGTAATAACATCAGTATTAATCATATACTGATATGTTATTATATGTATTAAACAACCCTATTTCACCATTTATCCATCCTACAGAAAACGAAATCACCGCACATGCGTACGTACGAAATACCGTCTCCACGCCGTGGTGTAATCTATTTTCCACCACCACCCTACTTGGATGGGTATAAGGGTGAATGTAATGAGTATATATGATTATTGTAAAGTGATATTGATTCTATAATATTATACATACACTTTAATAAAATTCCACGATCTTGGGAATGATATCATCGCTTGTGCGTACGTACAGACTACAGTCTCCACGACGCGATGAGATTCACTCTCCATGTTAACCATTCATGAATGATTATAAAGTATATATAATGAATAATAATGAAATATATGAAATAATGAAGCTACTGTATTTATGTATACATAAATATACATATATATATATATTTCATCTACTTAATTCCATTCAATTCAATAAGGAAACGAAAACATCGTTCATGCGTACGTACGGAGTACCGTCTCCATGAACAGTGTATTTCATTCCTTTTATCGACCTATAATATAAATGCATATGATGAATATATATTATACATAAATCATGTTTTACATTCTGTTATTATTTAAATCAGGATATAAGTAATAATATCACCAACGGCAAGTCGAAACACATACGATAAATGAAATGATTTTACCCAAAACGCTACTTTAACATGGAAAATAAAAATGAACGGGTAATATAAAGTCATAAGTGAAAAATATATGATATCATAACAATGGATATGATTATGTAATAAGTCAATGACATTATTTAAATCATTATACAGGAGTTTTGGATCCATACGAAGCATATCAGACCTAAGGTAAGGGAAAATTTTCAATCTCATTTTTATCTGAGATTGCTTATATGTCAGTATTTACTGGGGTTATGTTCATCATCCATGACCATGTTTTCTAAAAATGTTTTCATAAAATTTTTACTATTCTTCCATGAATGTTTAATGTCATTTTTACCCTTTATGTAATTTTTACAACATTGTATGAATGGAATCATTCCATTGGTTACCATATAAGGTACTTTTTGACTTTTCCGACAAAAGTATGTGGAAAATGTTATTTTTAACTTATACGAAGTGAACAGATTTTTACGGTTTCAGAAAGCCTCATTTTCAAGAAGCTTTCTCTACAATATTGCATGATTATTTTCAACAAAACACTTTTCTTTTAAAATTTCATGGAATTTTTTGAAAAGAAAATAATTTTAAAAAAGAAAAGATATTTTCCTTAAGAATTCATTTCAAGTGTTTTTTCAAAACTATTTTCCATCTAAGATGACATTATTTCATATGTGTATGTTTCAAGTAATATCTATCTATGATTAAAATGGTTTCAATTTTCTTATGATGAAATGATATCAAACTTTTATGGATTATGTTATGATGGCATGATGTTTAAGAATCCCATTTTATTACATGGGTTATGCTATTCTGTATGATTTATGATTTTGTGGCACAAGTAAGAATGATTTCATTATGAGATGGGTGGGACCTATATCTCCCTCCAATGCATTGGGTAAAGATTTTATATCTCATGAGATAGACATGGCTGGAATGGTAAGTTAATCTGGTTCAATATTACAGGACTAGAACGAGGAGTGAGCTCGATTCAGAAAGGGACTTTGTCCACTAGGATGGTCTTGACAGCAATGCCTTGGCTACTATGGAAATCATTACATGTGCTTAATGGATTCCACAATTACATGTTTTATTCCCATGCTATTTTATCATGAATTATGTTCCATTATGATCTATGCCTTATATACTTCCACGATTTATGTCTTTGCTCAAGATTTTTATGTTTAAACATTGTGTTCATGTTTTTAAGTTCAAATGTATATGGTATGTTTTATTTTATCCATGATTACCCTTACTGAGCATTTGATCTCACCCTTTTATGTTTTATTTTCCCCCAGGATTAAAAGAAAGGTTTTAGGTAAGGAAACAAAAAGTGGAAGATTTTATGGGAGATGTTGAAGATCTTTCACCACGATTAGAATATTATATTCCGAGTTTCCAAAGAAACTAAACTATTACGATCCTTGTGTGTCTGTTTTTGTTATGTATTAAGTATTCCGCTAAAGATATGTAATGCCCATGTACATCAAGATTCATGTCTCTATAGTTGGTATAAAAGGAATGTTTTAGTCATCCATTGGAAACTAGGATGCGAAAACGTTAGTGAGATCCCTAGAGATAATTCTATGGTATGTCTAGGGATGTTCCTAAGGATAATTATATGTATAGGATATAGTCCTAGAACTACGGTAACAATCAGAGAATTTAACCTAAGATGTTAGATATTGAGGGAACTCCCCCTTTTCTATGTTGTTTTCCCTAAAATGATTTTTACCTCTCACACTATTCTTTTTGGGTTTTAGAAAATGGCTGGAAACATGAAGATTCTTGATAATGGAGGATATGACAGACAATGGAATGATATTCTTCATGAGAAACCGAATGAAACGGGATTTGGAAGTCCAGACATCTTTATTATGCCTAATCATCAATCTCATAATATGATCAATAATCTCAACTTTGGTATGTTTCCCGACTCAGATAATAAGAGAAAGATGGAGTTTCATGATGATCATAGAGGAAAGAAAGTTCAATTTCCCTCATGTAAATCATGTGGAAGAGGCATCAGGGAGATTGTTTCAAGGGAATTAGAAGATTCTTTGGGTGTGGAAAAGGACACAAAGCCAGTAAGTGCAAAGGAAAAGGATCCGTTAACACCATGGATGAGGATAATGGTATTGCTACGACATCAACAATGGATAAATGTTTTAAATGTGGAATTTACAGGCATTATAAAAACCAATTCCCTGAGGGAAAGTCTCATGAAGAGAATCGGTACGGTCGTATGGGTCGTATTTATGTTGATGATGATTAAGAGACTACAAATGATATGTGAGATGAAAGAATTGTTGAAGCTCGGTCAATGGTTTAAGAAGGTAGTGGAATGACTACAAGTATATCAATTGTAATGTTGTATAAGTAATCTCATGGTACTATGGAATAAAGAGACATCTAAGGATTGTTACACTATTGTCTTTCCTTGAGTTTTGAAAGTGTATGATTAATGGTACCAGTATCCATGAATGGTTCTTCATATATTTTTGGAATGTAGATGATATGCGCATAATGAAGGGATAAGGAGAAAATTAAATGTTTTATAGTATTCATGAGCTCATGACTGATATAAGGAGAAGGTTATATCATGGTTTGAGTTTATAGAATTTTTGGATTTTGGTATGAGGAAAGAGTTAACTTTTTACAACATTCATGTTTTAACTCAGGTTTAATGGGTATTCATTTTTCAAGAGAATACATGATTAAGGTATTCACAGGATTGGAATGTGACCAACAAGATATATGGGGGATAAATGATGGTATTCACATGCTGGGTTGATGACATTTCAAGTAATCGTTTTCTTTATACTATTTTAGATAAGCCTAAAGATTGGAATGGATTATGTTGGACATAAGTTAGTATTGTTTATCGATAGAACTTTTTTCGATATTATTGTTGGGATGTTATAGTAATATAGCTTTAGAAAAAGGACAACCTGCAGGATGGGCGACCTCCCATCGCGTCGGACAAGGCTGTGGGAATCAAACACACAACAGAAGTGTGATAGGCCTTTATCGCCTACCACTAGCCTACAGGATGTCCCTGTTTAGTAGAAACTAGTTTTATTATATTAAGCAGTATGATATATGAAGTATAAGTCCATTTTAAGAACCATATATGATTAATCTAATTATAGATAGACTTATGTATTTTGGATAACTTTTATAACCTTTTGTTTGAGACAAATTGAATAACCCATCATTCTATCACATGATATGATAACACTTCACGAATTACAAATTCAACTTCATTTCTTTAAGAGATGAAGTGGAAATTGTCCAAAGAACGAACAATGGTGAGACTGTAACAAAATAACGAAAGTATTTCTTCTAATTAAAATTTCATCATCTTTAGGGAAATGATCTTGAAAACCAAAAATGTTGTCCTAGTGCCCTTATATCCGATGAATCAGATGGTACCATAGATCATCACAAATCTATGGGTTTGTGATTGATGGATTTTTCATAGCCATGTTCTCTACCACTCTCCATCAAAACTTGATAGTTAGATATTTCTTCCATATTCATATTTTCACCTATGTTCTCCTACGTGGAAACTCAGTGATGAGTTAATTTGGGTAACCATTACATTCCATACTTTAGTTTTTTAAGCCAAGTTTTTGTATTCCTTTTTACGATGTGGGTTTCTATTAAACAAACTTTCGAGTAGTAAACCATTTACAATCCCTACGAATTTCAAGGGAGAAATTCCTTTTGAGGGGGGTAGAATGTAACACCCTGAGATTTTATGAAAAATATTATTTTAATTTCATTGATGTCTTGTGTTGTATGCTACAACAAGATTACCTTGCGCTACACGCAACACCGTATGAGCTTGCAGTATACACAACACTATTCATGGATCATGTTACACACAATTTTGATAGTAGTTATTCTACGAAACATTTAATGTATATATATAAATATATATATATTCAATGTATAAATTAAATATGGTTGGATTCTGTTATACGAAACAATGGAGGAGTCTTGCAAAACATGCAACCCTGACTTGGATTGCATTACACGCAATCACGACTTTCCTCGATAGCGGGTGTTGTACGCAATACCAGGTTTCACTAAACAATGATATATGGTTATAATATTATTATGAACTAGCCGTTATGAATAGTATCAACTAAATTTTGAATTTTATAACATTATTATTCATCTTACACATTTTCTAGAACATGGTATGAGAACAAAATCAATTTTTCGAGTAAAATAAGTATTTTTCAAAAAATGTAGTTATTCCGCCTTTTGATGGTGCGCCCACACTAAATCTTGTGTTTTACATGTCTATAAGTTCAATTTGAAAAAATAAAATTCTTCATTGGAATCAGGGTAAAAAAATTTACTTTGGATAAAATTTTCATATTATTCTGATAACTTTCATATTTTAATGAATAGTAAAAACACGCTATATTTATATTAAAAACATCTTTTTCCATCGTAATAATTTATATGGTTATATTATCTTTTTAATTGGTTTTAAAGTGTAATTAGAATATATTTCTACAATTTAATCAAATGCAGGTCATTGGAATTAATTTCACTTTGAAATTTGATATAAACAAGTATCAATCTTTTGATAGTTATTGTTTTTTTTAAAAACGCGTGATTTGTTTTCACGACGAGAAATAATTTTTAAATTAATTAATGCAACTGATATGTTTTGAATTTGGTAAAATAGACATCATTTTTGAAATCAAAATATCAAATATAGCTTAGGCCTAATTTTTTTGTAATTTTCTGGAAACTTTCATTTTTTAATGAATAGTGAAACCACTAAGTGGTAGTAAAAAAAACAAATTTTTTCATAATACTAAATTTTACCCCTTCTGTGAGTGGAATTTCGAAAATTCGAGAGACACGGTTAATATCAAGGACTAAAATGTGGTTCAACGAGATTAAAATAATTTTTGGTGAATAGTAACTTTTTACCTTTTTTTAGCACGGTTAAAAGTAAACAGGGTAATTAAGGGTAAAAATGATATTATTATTACCCTAACACATGTCCTAATTCTATTGGATGAGTGTAATTCGACCAAAAACCACCTTAGGAATAAAATATGACCATTTAGGTCAACTTGGATTAGATTAGGACATTTACTATTAATTTATTTAAAGAAGGGTTAAAATAGTGAAAATCAAAGTTTTATAAGTAAATCATTTTTAATATAGGGTTATAAATAAGATAAATTCGACTGTAAATATTCCATAGAAAGATAAAACTATTTCCTACATAATGGTATTTTATTTATAATTTTTAGACATTAAATAATTTAATTTATTTATGACACAATGATGATGTAGTAATTATCTTATTATTGATATATTGACATAATTGATGTTATAAATACCCAAATAAATGTAATTTGAGGGTTTTTATGAATGACACTAATTTTATTGGTTACTATGACATGTTATTATTGATTTAATTAAATTTTTTAGAAATAATAACTCTATTATCATTTTCACAATTATCAATTACCAAATATTTTCAAAATTGACATAAAATAGTTTTTAAATAAAATATTATATTATTAATTGTTATTTTCTTCCTAAAAATCTAAGGTTCTGCCAAATGACTTAGATAAGGTTATATATATTAATAATAAAAAACTTGGGGTTCTTTTGTATTTTTATAGTAAGTTTATTAACCTTATAGTGTAAGAAAACAAGAAGACACGATAAAAGTAAAATTATTTTACTTACGGTTAAATCTAAATGATAAGTTTAAAATAGAAACCTAAACTTGTCTAAATTCTATTGGATGAGAGTATTTCGACCCATTCCCACATTAGATTCTAAATAAATCAATTTTGAGCTATTAAAAGCCGAATATGTCTTTATAATAAAATAATATGTTTAGTTTTTCCAAAGGTTCCCCTCTCCTCCCTTATAAAAGGGAACCTCCTCCCTCTCTTCCTCACACCACATTGAGCCTTCAAGCTCGGACAAACCCTGCCGAATTCTCTTCTCCACATCCATAGAAACATCCTAGAGTTTCTTGTCTTATTCAAAGACCAATTTTAGTGCCCTAAGAGGAGGTCTCAAAGAAGCGCTTCAAAGAAGAGGTAATGTCTGTTACCGATTCTTTCAACTTTATTTATTCTTCCACTTATTCTTCTTAGGTGTTTCATTATGAAGTAATAATATCAGTATCACTCATATACTGATATGTTATTATATGTATGAAACAACCCTATTTTACCATTTATCCATCCTACAGAAAATGAAATCACCGCGCGTGCATACGTACGGAATACCATTCCCACGCCGTGGTGTAGTCTATTTTCCACCACCACATTACTTGGATGGGTATAAGGGTGAAAGTAATGAATATATATGATTATTGTAAAGTGATATTGATTCTGTAATATTATACATACACTTTAATACAATTCCATGATCTAGGGAATGATATCATCGCTTGTGCGTACGTACAGACTACCGTCTCCACAACGCGATGAGATTCACTCTCCATGTTAACCATTCATGAATGATTATAAAGTATATATAATGAATAATAATGAAATATATGACATAATTAAGCTACTATATTTATGTATATATATATATATATTTCATCTACTTAATTCCATTCAAGTCAATAAGGAAACAAAAACAATGTTCATGCATACGTACGGACTACCGTCTCCATGAACGGTGTATTTCATTCCTTTTGTCGACCTATAATATATATGTATATGATGAATATATATTATATATAAATCATGTTTTACATTCTGGAATTATGTAAATCAGGATATATGTAATAATCTCAACAATGACAAGTCGAAACACATATGATAAATGAAACGATTTTACCCAAAACGCTACTTTAACATGGAATTTACAAAAGAACGGGTAATATAAAGACATAAGTGAAACATATATGATATCATAACAATGAATATGATTATATAATAAGTCAATGTCATTATTTAAATCATTATACAGGAGGTTCGGATCCATACGAAGCATATCGGACCTAAGGTAAGGGATAAATTTTCAATCTCATTTTTATCTGAGATTGCTTATACGTAAGTATTTAATAGGGTTATGTTTATCATCCCTGACCATGTTTTCTAAAAATGATTTCATAAAATGTTTACTATTCTTACATGAATGATTAAAGTCATTTTTACCCTTTATTGACTTTTTACCACATTGTATGAATGAAATCATTCCTTTGGTTACCATATAAGGTACTTTTTGACTTTTCCGACAAAAGTACGAGAAGAATGTTATTTTTAACTTATACGGTGTGAACAGATTTTTACGGTTTCAGAACGCCTCATTTTCAAGAAGCTTCCTCTACAATATTTCATGATTATTTTCAACAAAACCCTTTTCTTTTAAAATTGCATGGAACTTTGTGAAAAGAAAATGATTTTAAAGAAGAAAGGATATTTTCCACAAAAATTCATTTCAAGTGTTTTGCCAAAACTATTTTCCATCTAAGATGACATTATTTCATATGTGAATGTTTCAAGTAATATGTCTCTAGGATTTAAATGGTTTCAATTTTATTATGATGAAATGATGTCAAACTTTTATGGATTATGTTATGATGGCATGATGTTTAAAAATCCCATTTTATGACATGGGTAATGCTATGATGTATGATTTATGATTTTGTGGCACAAGTAAGAATGATTTCATTATGAGATGGGTGGGACCTATATCTCCCTCCAATGCATTGGGTAAATATTTTATATCTCATGAGATAGACATGGCTGGAACGGTAAGTTAATCCGGTTTAGTATTACAGGACTGGAACGAGGAGTGAACTCGATTCAGAAAGGGACTTTGTCCACTAAGATGGTCTTGGCAGCAATGCCTTGGCTACTATAGAAATCATTACATGTGCTTAATGGATTCCATAATTACATGTATTATCCCCATGCTATTTTATCATGAACTAAGTTCCATTATGATCTATGCCTTATGTACTTCCATGATTTATGTCCTTGCTCAAGATTTTTATGTTTAAACATTATTTTCATGTTTTTAAGTTCAAATGTATATGGTATGTTTTATTTTATCCATGATTACCCTTACTGATCATTTGATCTCACCCTTTTTATGTTTTATTTTCCCCCAGGATTAATAGAAATTTTTTATGTAAGGATACAAAAAGTGGAAGCTCTTATGGGAGATGTTGAAGATCATTAACCACGATTAGAAGATTATATTCCGAGTTTCCAAAGACACTAAACTATTATGATCCATGTGTGTATGTTTTTGTTATGTATTAAGTATTCCGCTAAAGAAATGTAATGTCCATGTACATCATGCTTCGCGTCTCTATACCTTTTCAGTCATATAATCCCATGAATGGTGTATAAGAATTTGTGCATGAAATATCAGAAATAATGAATTATTAGTGACATATATGTGATAGAGTACTACCCATATCTTTTAAAATAATGTTTTTTCATTTAAGAACATGTGTCTCAATGAAGTATGTTTTGAGATGAAATCTATTATCCTGAGGCAGAAACATCATTTCTGTTTCATATATTTTTTAATAGTAAACAAATATTTTTTACTTACATTCATATAATAAATTTTCATGTTTATTATTCCATATATTTTATTTCTTACAAGATTATATTACATTTTATAAATAACTAATTTTACAAAAGACATTTATTGGAAAAAACCTAAAATTAAAAAAATTATGTTGTTATGCTAATAAAGGAAAAAGATATATTATTTAATAATATTAATAATTTAAATAATGAAATAATTATAAATATTATCTATTAATTATAATCTTTAATACTATCCAAGAAATATGGTCATGAAAAATATTCTATGTTTCAATCATACATATAGTAGGTTGTACGTAGGAATGAGTAACATCTCCCTTTTTGATGATTAGGTCAGTGTATTTAATATTTAAATGAATATAATTAAATCCAAAATATAATATTTTTCTTCAAATATTCATACATATAAAATCCTCATGATGTTGAAATAAAAACAAATCACATACCATAGTAAGGTGTTAGTCCTTCACACACAAAAATGATGGTACCATATTTTCAATGGATGATAATGTTAGAATTTTTTGATATATTTATTTTAAATAATTATTAAAATGTAATTAATATCATATATTAACATAATACTAGTCTATATTACAATCCATGTAAATATTAAGTGAAAATGATTCACATTGCTCTGTGATTTGGCGGTCTGTTGTACACTAGAGAGACGTTATCTTATTTCATATAGAATGTAATTTAAGTATTATTATGTTATATAATAATTAAAAAAAAATATCATAAATATAAAATATAAACATTAAATACATAATTATATCAATCAAATAGAATCATTGAAGAAAAATGAATACCAGTTTGTGAGGCGGTAGTCCACTATACACATGATCCATAATTTCTTCAACAATTTGAGGGGGGAGGATATTTTTTATTGTAATTTCCATAATATAATAATATCTATGTATATATATGATATTTAGGTTATTATATTATTATGTTTTGTAAAATTAATAAGATCAAAAAGAAGAAATAAAAATTGCTATCTTTAGTACATCACGTCATTTTCAGACAACTTCTTTTGGATTATACTAAAATACACACTAGAATTTATTTATGATAAATAAAATTATTCTAGTGTGAGGATATAGATTTTATGATTTGTTTATTTAATGGTTTCTCCAATACGATGGTCTTTAGAAGTTTGAAATGAATTGTATATGAGGTTCACTTTTACAAATAAGAGTAATGGAATTCTTTTAAATACCATAAACTATTCAGTATTGGGAAGTCACATTAACCCAATAATTATGCAAAAAATATTAATTAATGTAGTGCCACACATTAACCCAAAAAAGAACACATGATTTTCGTTAACTTCTATGATTCCTTGTTTACACCATTTCAGATTCTAAGAGTGTAAGAAGCATATTTATCATGGTAATTTATTATTTATGTCTAGAATAATCCTGATTTGATATCTTTTACCACTAGTTAAAAATATGATATTCAATTTATGAAATAAAAGTCATATGTTTTGAAATTATTATTTTAACATAAGGTCATTAAATACAAAAAACACCATTTTACACTTTTCTAAAGTAAAATTGTTTGACCAATTAGCATTAAATATAATTATTGTTAAAGGATAATGATATATTTATATAAGAAATAATTAAATAAAATAAATATAGAAAATTATATAACTATTATTATTCTATGTAGAATTAATTCTACTATTCAATGAATTATATAATTAACATTTCAGAATTCCTTAAGAATTTAAATTAATTATATAATTAGTAAAAATAACAATAAATTGCACTCGTTGATGTAATTTAATTATCAGTAAAGATAAAACCAATATTCAAACACATAATTAATTTCCCTATGTAAAAATGTTATCGAGATGTAATATAAAGATGGTGACATTTTTCATTTTTTTACATAAATTATTAAATCAGTAACTATAATATCCTTGACCCCAATATCCATGAGTAAGTGGCTGCTTTATTATATTTTCTTATTATATAAGTAATCACATCCTAAATGACCAAATTGTTTATTATTCTTATTAAACAATATAAATACATAATTATAATATAGAATTTTAAATCACAAATTATGAAATCATTTTTTTCAAGAAATTTTTTTTTCCTTTTAGAATATCCTTATTTATCTGTCATTATACACATATTGAATTTTTCATGAAGGAAAGAAAATAACATGGATCTAAAATAATAAATAAGGGTAATGTACAATGGAATATATCATGGATCATAATCATAATCATCATTGAATGGTAAATATGTATTTCCAACATCAATTTAATCAATAATATGGTTATCATAATTATATATGTAATAATGAATAAGGAAAGGTAAATAACTGAAAATGATATTTAGACAACAAAAAATCAAGGAAATTCAATATAAGATAGTATCATTATGAAATATCCAAGATAATGATATAAGGAATTATTAATATAGAAAAGTGAAAAAATGAACAAATATTCCATTTAAACAAGAAACTGAGAAGAAAATGATTTAGAAGATAATATGATGAAAATAATATCACAGATAATATGATAACATAATTAAAAATGAAGGAAATATTCAATTATTTAATGTAAATATATTAGGCCTTACAACAACATCAATTGTTCAACTCATTCATCGATTCAGTTTAATACTGATGGGTATAAGTCCTTTTAAATAAGGTCAGCCAAATAATTCCTCTAATGGGACTTCTGATGCATTGAGAGCATATTTATAATCAATACCACCCATGTTTGTATTTTAATTTCATTAAACATATATTAAAAAACATATTTAAATCAAGAAAAATAATCATTATATTCAAATATATGTATTGTACAAAAAATAATTAATTATCAATACATTTCCCAAACAATCAGATAATGTTAAAAATAGAACACAATTTGTAGAAATGAAATAAAATTTAATAAATAAACATATCCATGATAAAAAACATAAGGACAATTTTTTTTTATTTAATGTCAAATAATCAAAACATTTGGAATAATTGAAGGGATAGTTAATGACCCCAATAATGAATCTAGGAAGTGAATTTCAATACTATCTTTGATCAAAATAATCAAAACAATTCTAGAGGAAAAATAAGTATGGTATCAATATAGTTTATCCCCTTGGACTAAGAATAAATTTTTATTGTATTTGATGAATTGAAATACTACACAATTACTTACGAAATCATTTCTATGGAAAATATGCTTTTCATTTTGAAGGACAAATTTTTTTAAAAAAAAAATTTCATAAAAAAATTAAAATAATATCTTTTAAAATTAATATTTAAAACACATTAATGATTCTCTAAAACATTAAGTGGTATTGAATACATGAAATTATATATATTTCATGTTCAATAAAACAAATATTCATTTTAAATTTTGATAAACAGAAAATGGGATGTGTTTTCTATACCACATGATCATTAAATTCATTTTTTTAAAACTAAAAATGGTTAAATATCATTTAGTAAATAAATTGTAAAATGATAAATATATTTTTGGAAAAAAAATTAGAGAACATGAATTTGAAAGAAAACAGTTATCTAACTGAAGAGAGAAATTATATCATATATTATTGAAAACATTTTATAAATTATTTTAATTAAAAAATGGTGAAACAATAGTACTATTACATGAAAAATATAATGAAGGATCATATGATAATTAAATGTTATGTTTATCTTAAAAATTAACAAATACATTTATTTAAATTAAATTCATGTATAAACAATCTCGATTAAAATAATATTATGATATAAACCCTTGTCAATATCATAACATTTATTTAAGAATTAAACAATGAATAAATTATGAGTATAAAATGTAAATACACAAAAAAACAAGTGGATATAAAAAATAATATATTCAGAAGTAATTTTACAAATAATAATTTTATGTGAATGAAAAAAATGTAATATATCCTAATAAAATAAATTGATTTATTAAATTCATTGCCTATTGTTAATTCTCATGTCTAAACCACATGGATGAAATAATTCAGTTTGTAACATAAAATAACATGAAGAATTTGTAATTAATGATATTATATGTTAAATGGGTAGTATATATACCATATAAAATAAATTATGTAAGTAATATTTCAATATGCATCAATGAAAAAACATTGAGATAGAGTATGTTATCTTAGGTTTTTATTGGTTGATCATTATTTTATATCCTCTATAGTGGTTTTGAACATTATATTATGTTATAATGAAACCATATTATTATTTATAATACATTGTGTTATCCTTTTATAATATTATAACTCCCACTCATTTATAATCATTAATTATATTGATTTTTTATGTTCTTAATTTATTTATATTCTCACACATGTTTAATCATGAGAGATCTAGTTCTTGTATATTTTTAATGGTTACATAATCTCTAGAATAATAATCATTAAATATTTATCATACAAATATTAATTATTATTTTGGTACCAATCATGAAATATTTTCATTCTGAAATGAATTATGTTATTGTCATGGAGAATATCACACATACATATTCATGGGAACCTTTTCCACATTTAAATATCATCATGGAAAAAGGTAAGTAATATTTTAACCTAATAAAATTAAGATGATATAATAAATACATTATTATTTATTTATATATACTTATATATAAAACACCCTTGTGGGGGTGGTGATAAAAAGCGTGTAGCATCGCTTCATGAAAGATGTAGTCAACACATACATGAATGAAGATGTCATCTTTAAGTTAGTTAGAAGATAAGAATGAAAATTAAATATATTATATTTACAGGATGATATATATGTAATGAATATAATAATAATGTTATTTATATCACATATATTTTTTATCTATGAACTTGTTACCTTCCATGTAAATAGTTTTCGAAAAACAATTCACATCTCTTTGTAAATCGGTAGTCTATTATACACATGAAAGACGTTATCGTATCCCCTATGGAATTAAATTTTTAAAAAAATATATATATGAACTAATGAAATTAGAGGTGCATTTTTTTATTAATATATTACATATATTATTAATATAATCATAACCAATCATCTGATGAGGTAATGAAAAAATTAATGGCATCAGTTCACGCGGCCATAGTCTATCGTACAAATGAATGATGATTTCATAGCCCATTTGTTTAAATTGGAGATGGTTGAAGACAATTACCTAAAAGTTAAAATATATATGTATATATAATACACTGAGGATATTATATCATCTAGTTTTATTAATATTTTAATGGTGTGTATGAAGAAATAAAATTCAAACACTTGTTTAATAACATCGTCACTTCATCAGTTAACCACCATAGGTTATCACCATAATTCTTCGTAGGTGTGTATCCTACCAAAAATAAGAATTATTGATTGAGATGGTGTTTTTCTAAATATTATTTTTGTATTTATTTGATTAACCAAAAGTGTTTGACAATTTTATTAATTAATAAGAGGTGGTTTCCTTTTATATGTGAGGTGAGTGACATAGTTATAATTTTAGGATATAAAAATGTAAAATAATGTCTTCACATTCCACGAGAGTATAAAATAGAGTATTCTAGAGACTTGATAATGATAGGGTATAAATATTTCCATAAAATATATATCATAAAATATTTTATGTCAGTTTAACCCTTATATTTTTACATTAACCCCCTGTAATTTTATTTTTTACAATAACCATTGTGATTTTCTTTTTACTTTTTTAACTGATGACTTTAGTCAAAAAATATTTCTAGGATCATAGAGAGAAAAAATTATTCTGATTACCAATATGGACTCTATTTTAATAAATTTCATTCACATAAGTAAGAATTTTAATTTAAAAATTAATGCTATAAATATAATGAGAAAGCGGTTTTTTGATGAGAAATTGTGAAACAATTTACAATGTTTATATATCAATATTTAATAGAAAAATTATACAGTTATAATAAAATTATTAATATAAATATAAATGAACAAAATTTTATTTAAAAAAATCAATATAATTTTAACAAATAAGTAATTTAAATGAATAATATATTTTTAATTAAACTTTAATTTTTTTATTTATTCATTATTAAACCAAAAAATTCATAATTATTCCATAAATTAACCATAAGATAATTCAGATATAAAATATTAAAAAAATCTTAATTTTATCAAATAAATTTTCTATATATTTTAATAAATAATTATATATTTTTTGTGCATGGTGTGAATAACTCTTCTTTTATAAATAACACATCTTTTAAGAAACATTTCATTTTTTATATGTGATTTTGATTTTAATTATTATCAATACATAAACAATATTTTTAAACTTTTCATAGTACTATTCATACCTACCAAAATAATTTTCTGTTTATAATGGTATAGCATATTATGGTTCATTTTAACTTTGGGGTACATGTTCCACAAGATATTAAAGATATTGAATTCTTTGAAAATAAAAAATGCCATAATATATCAGGGGGTATATTTTCATCAATGATTTGTGTTTCATAACATATATTCTATTGAAAATAATCTTATTATTTTAAAATTAAATAGTGTTACATTATACAAACCTTAAATTTATTTCATCCACATAATTCCAACTTGATAATTGTAATAAAGAGTTTGAAATTTCAAAATACCATTGTGGAAAATCACATATCATATAATTCTTAATAACCCAATCTCTAAATAAGAGATATAAGGAAGTATGTAGGTCATCTAGAATAACACAAAACTAAGATTCCATGTATTGGAACATATGTGGGAAATGAAAATATTGACATGGTTGAAAAGTGAATATAATTAGAAATAATGATAGATAACATAGATTAATAGAAAGTGAATCATCAATGGAAATTTAAGAAACTCAAAACCATTAATATATCATGATTTAAAAGACCATATGATTCATTAGATATGAAGGTAATATGATAATATTTTTTATTCAATATCCATTTTCAAACTTGGAGTAATTAGAATACTATATATGTTTTAATGGAAATACAATTACATTATATGTTTCTATATCTCAAAAAAAAACTCATTCATTTGTTATTCTTCGATCAATTTGAAATTATTCTCTTACTTCATTAAATGAATATCAAAAAATTATTTTTTTATTCCACAATCACTAAAATAAACTTTTAATTGATAATGTGATCTATATTACTTTATAATGTCATTATTCTAATCTAAAACTATTTTTTGAAACCAATATGGTAAGAAAAAGTTATCCAATATAATACATTAATCTATAAAAATAAAAATTTACTCAACTGGTTTAATGTCAATATTTATTTGAAAAATTTCTTAATTAACAACAAGTTATTTTTAAGTAGGACATAAGATAAGCCAATGGTATGAAATAAAACCATATCCTTTTTATGTTTTGGATTCAGGCCCCACATCCTTGTAAGACATGATGGGTTTCCACATGAAATTCATGGTTTACATTTTATAAAAATATAATATTATAATTCGTTAAACATTTCCAAAAAACTAGATGGACTTCCTTGACGTGAAACTAGTCATTAAATAATATAAATTATAATGTATCTAATAAGGAATTTATTTTATAAACAGTGTCTAATAATATTTTTTGAATAATATTACAATGTCATTAATGGTAATTGAACCATTAAGGTTATCAAATCCTTAACTATTATTTATGTAAAATGAAAATTCGTTATTCCTCACAAAACACTTTCGTTTATTAAACCAATGGATTCATTCCTATAAATGATTTCAAACAATATACTTAATCATTATATATTCATACCACATATATTTTACAATCAAGGGTTTAATAATTTGACGAAATGATCAAACATAACACATTATTAAATGATGGTATCCATAACTAATAAGTTATTTAACGAAAACATTATTCTTAAATTTATCAATGATTTCATATAATTAAAATTTTAACCAAAATAATAATGGTGAACATACTTCAATATCATAATTATTAATTACTGATTCAAAAATACATCAAACATTTATTTCAACATAGTTCCTTCGATATTGTTGGGATTATAGTTTAGAATATGGAATTGACTTAAATAATTACAATGATTTTCATTGAATAAAATGAACTATAAATGGATATGTAGGATGATATTTATTTCTATAAATTATAGTCATCATTTTTTACATGGAAATTATTTTCTATTTTCCCTTATTTACCATAAATAATGTATTTGTACACTTACAAGGGTTTCTCATTTTTCACTTCCTATATGATATAAATTGATCCTTCCTTACACAATGGAACCTGTCTATAAATTTCTTATCAAACCTCATTCATCTATTCCTTAGTGAGTCTAGGATTTTGTTAATTTCTTGTTTTTAATAATATTTGGGGATAGCTGACTATACATAATCACAGTATCTTTAATTTTAGTAATTAAACCATTTGTTTTCAATATTCACTACCTTTTTCTTTATAAATTTTTTTAACTTGATTCCTTTTAGTTCTATCCATTGAAAAAAATAAAAATTATATAAATTGATAAAAATTAATTGAACTGGGTAAACCATATAATAAATAATAGTGTTTCTATATTATAACACCACAATTTCAATATATGACACCTTAGGATTAACATGGGTCATTAATTATAATGATCTATTCAAATATTTCAAAAAGGTACGTAATGTAATAATGAATTATCATAAGAAGTTCACCCAGGAATTTCAGACCCGGTACATTTTAAGTCCCATTATCAGGCAATATGTGTTGATCAGGTCAATCATAATGTCCCCTTTTTTAGTTTATTACCTCCTTGTATAGTTATTCCTGAAACATGTCAACTTGTTGAATCTATATATGGACATATTTCAATGAAAAACTATATAATATGTTACATAAGAAAACATTATGATGGAAATATATACTTATCCTCATTTTCTATATTATGAGTTTTACATATTCTATGTTTTACAAAAATATATCTACCAAGTCTTTTAGAAGACATACTTTTCTAACGAATGTACTGGCAGAATACCCAATAACCTAGAGTTAGTGTTTAATTTTATTACATTATCATAAGATACAAGGATTCACATCCATATAGACTGAATATATTAGTAGTCCTGGTAAATAGATACATAACTGATTCCTATATTACATTTGAAAAAAAATTAGTTTATATATTTTTCTGAGCACATTAATATTCTCTCTATCATATATTTTCTTATAAAAATAGTACTTATCCTGAATTCCTTAGAAAGGAAAAAAATTATTGATAGTAAATGTGCAGTGAGTGTTAAATATAGTAGAAGATATCATCTGTCAATAATAATAATCAACATGGAATTTTATATAACTGATCACACATTCCCTTTATTCAACAACATTGTTATCATAATTATATATGGCACATTCAATATAGAAATTTTGATAACTAAAATCCCATTCAATATAATCAATAAACTGCGAAAGAAATTCTACCCAAAATAATGTCATTATAAATATATAATGGATAACGAGATAATGTATAACTAACCTGGAAAGGTAAATATCTAAAAAACACTACCATATAATCAATAAAATGAGAATAAATTTCATCTAGAGATAATATAATTGAAAAAATCACAAAAGATATTTTGAATAATAAATTATCATAGAATTAAATACTTTATTATTAGATATCAAGATGTAAGGAATAAAGAAAACCTCTAAAATCAAGACCAATACTAAAATCCTTTTATAACTAATGGGAAGAAACTCATTTAACTAATGTTATCCTTCTCATTTATATCATAATACTATTAATTTTTTTAGGAGAAATATAAAACCCGTCCCCACCCATTTCTTCTTGTAGAAATAACTCATCATATATAGAATACTCTATTGAATTCATTAACAATGTTCCTTATCATTAAATATATGTATTGAGTAGGGAATACATAATTATAAATATTTTCCTATTCAATAAAGTAATATTAAATATTTATCACCATATTTAGAAATGATATATGGTTTAAAAAATTAAAATATCAATGATAAATAAGATTGATATTTAGGATATATTTAATGACCATTGATCAATGGAATCGAATAAATCAAAAGATAGAAAACCATTACAAAAATGAATCATGGAAGTCATTTTCAACACCTTACTTGGTCAAAATAATCATAGTTCATCCATATGAAGAATTAGTATGGTGTCAATAAAACATATCCCCTTATAGTAAGAATATAAGGATTTTTTCATTAATGAATATGAATACCCTAAATGGATTATTAATAACATTATTGATGAAAATAACATTATCATTATGTAAATAATCTGATTAATCCAAAAATTCACAAAACATTATAAATGTACATATCATTGAATATTATCATCAGAAATTATAAATGAATATTTAATTCATTGAGTTATACTAACGGTATGAAATTTTTTTTATTTTGAGTACATTAAAACAAATATTCCTTTCATGTTTTCAGTAAACCCCAAATAGGCCTTTTGAAATTGGCAAAAAGATTCATTTGAAAATATATTGTAAAAAATTTATAAAAAAGCCTTAAATTAGATAGTTTTATAATGTTAAAAGGATATTTTGGAATCCAATTTAAAAATATTAGCTTTGAAAGAAAATATATTTTCGATTACAGATAGAAATGATGTCACAAATTATGAAAAATATTTTCTCAATTATTTTATTTGACAACGAAGAGAAAATGGTTCTAATATGTGAAAAATATCATTAATAACCAATATATGTGAAAATTAAGTGTTTCTTTTACCATGATTAAATAATTTCCAACAGTTTAAATTCAAGTATAAACAAACCCGATTAAAATGATTTAGTAAAAGAAACCAATGAAATGATTATAACATTGAAGTGATAAATAACAAATTAATTTTTTATTGGTATAAAATTTAAGTCCACATAACAATTGTGTATATACATATTAATGAATTCAATATTCAAAATAAAATAGTCAAATAATATCGATGGAAATAGGGACGTAAGAATGAGATGGATCCCATCTCTCTCAGTTAGTTCTTTTGACTGTGTCGCACCTCTCATCCATCGAGGGTTTCCCCTCGAATTGGAGTGCCCTATTCTGGATATTTTCCCCTTCTCTTATTCTAGATATTTACATTTTCCTCCATATTTTTTCTTAACAATTTTTTTAATTTATAGACATCCATTCCTGTTCTTGATTTTAGCTCTAAGATGGCTTCCCCAGATATGGTAACATGGTTTTTCTCTAGGGCCACTCTCTTCATGCATATAAATACTAGTTTGACAATATTTTCTCTCCTCTACTATATGTCTAATTGACATCGTTTTGTTTTCATTAACTTCATGATCATGGCTTGTTGTTGATCCCCTATTCATATAAATATATTCATATACTCCCATATATGATACACTAGACTCCATTTTATTTTTTATGTAGTGAATCGTGTGGGGGAGGATGTTTGTGTTGATATCTCAACACATTTCCAGGATCTGTGATTTGGGTTACTTCTCTTCTTCCTAAGGGTTTCAGTCCTCATTGATAGTTTTGATATGGGTCGTCTAATCTCTTGTGGTATTTAAATCATTGTGGATTTTTCAATTTTCATTGTTGTTCAGACTCATGAGGTTTTTTATTTGTTCAAGTTTTTCATCCTCGATAACAACAGATGTTTTTTTTGTGTGAGTTCTTTCTTGAATGCATCTACCCCTACCCTGCTCATGGTCGAGATTCCACCAATCTACTCCCAGCCAGATCTATGTGGTGGTTTTAAAGGTATCTTGGGAGGTGAGTTTGGGTGGTCCGAGGCATTCCAGGAGTTAAGAGTGCTTGGTGCTATTTTTTTTCTTGTTTCTGGTTATGTTCATGCAATTTTTTTATCTATTAATATTATCATTTAATGTGAAGATGGATCTTTTTTTTTTTTTAGATCTAAAATCTCTCATGATGGTTGTGATGATTCATTGTTTGGTGTTTCTTATGGAATTTCTATTTTAGCCGAGGTAGTGATGATGGTTTCAATATTTATATTGAAATATAAAATTGAATCTTTTACTTTGTGATCAATGGATGGAAATTTGTATTTTGACAGTGCTTGGAGTGGAAGAATGGGATGTGGTGATGATCGATATAGAAATATCTAGCCTATGTTATTTTCATCACATTCCTCCATCCATTTCATTTTTTAATATTTTATTTGGTGCTATTTTATTTTTTTTAATTTTGAAATAACTATAAATTTTTGTGGATACCACTCAACATAACATTGATTTTAAAAAAAATAATATCGAGGAACAAAGAAGTAATATCCAACAATGAATGAAATGAAGGTATGAAATTCATTACCATTTCTTAATATTCATGTCAAATACTAATAGATATAATAATTCAAATTGAAACAAAAAATAATAATGAATTATTAATGATATTAAATATAAAATGGGAAGTATATACACAATTTAAATGATTTATGGTTTTTAACATTACAATATGCCTCAAAGAACAGAAATTGAGATGAAGTCACTTAACTCACACTACCTTTCCATTTATCACAATTAAATCTCATATATATATCATGTAATCATTTATTAACTTATACTAGAACCATATTAAAATTTATTATACCATATATGCTCCTTTTATAACATCGTATATCTTGTTTTTTATTAATCATTCATTATATTCATTGTTTTGGGTGATAATTTCCTTCTTTTATTAAGTGTGTTTCATCATGTACGAACCGATTCTTGAACATATTTCATAGTACAATATTTCTAGAAAAATAATTATGAAATAATTTCCAATTTTATATATGAAATTTTATTTTAACACAAATCCAGAAATATGATTTTGATAAATGATATATGGTACGATCATGCTGGTGGTATGACATTTAAATGCATGTGTAGCGTTAGTAATTTTCACGGTTCATTATAAAAATGGTATGCTGTAATTTATCATTAAATAATGAAAATAATATCATAAATATGATAAAAAATATTTAATTTTACTTAGACCTATCATCAATGAGGGTTGATGATGAAAATAGAGTCATATTACTCAGTAATGGAGGTTGTCAACTAGTACATGAATGATATTATCACTTTTTTGTAATTGAGATGGTTGGAAATGAAATAATTTTTATTATATTTTCAAAATAATTAATATATAATTACTATCAAAATTAGTTAATTTATAACAAAAAAATCGTTAACTTTATATGTACTACCTCCCATGTTAATCTTTATTGAAAAATTAATCACATTGTTTCAAAAGGCGGTAGACCGTCGTACAGACAATCGATGTCATTTTATCCCAAAAATGGAAATTAAAATGCTACATATGATACACTAATATCTATGTATAATTATTTTATTAATGTTATTAAAATATTTTATATCCATAATCATAACAAGTCATTAGATTTTGTAATGGAAAATAAGAATTATATTGGATATCGTGGTGATATTACCCCTACACACGAATGATTGTTTCCAAACCAATTTGATTGAAATAGATATGGTAGTCACTATTTTACATGAAGAAATGATCATTCAAAGCATGTTTTTTATTTTTTTATATAATAAATAATAATAATCTAATGGTGTATAGAATAAAAATAATAAAAACATAAATTGATGAATGTTACATCTTCTTCGGGTAACCTCTTTAGGTTTTGACTAAAATACAAGTTATGTTGCTTTTATGACCAAAATATGTATCATATAATGAGACATGATAAATTGGATGTTGTTTTGGGATTTATGGAATGAACCAATAGGGTATCATGTTTATTAGAATAGAGGAGATTGGTTACCTTTTATAAGTTGTGTATGTGGCACACTTGTAATGTTTAAAATTAAAATGTGTACCTGTTCTGTTAAAATTATAGATGGGTCCAAAATGGATTTTACAAGATACCAAATCATAATATGATTGAACTATGGATATAAAATATATTTTAGACAATTTTTTGGATCATTTAAACCCTTATCCATTTATTTTAAACTTAAGATAATTCTATTTTTACCTCAATGGTGGTAAATATATTTTTTCTCTTCTCATTATTCAATTTGGTCAAAAAATAAGTTCATTTTATTAAATAATAAAAAGTATTACTATTAAAAATATGGATTATTTTTTAAAAAATAAATATTCTATGAATCGAGAAATTACAATTCAATATTAATCCTGCAAAGGTAATAAGAAATCATGTTTTCAAATAGAAATTGTTCAATATTTAAACAATTTTATATAAAATACAACATGAAAAGTATTCCAATTAAATAAATTATATTAATAGATATATTATCTAACTAATAAAATGTTAAAAACCATTTTTAGATATAATTTCAAATTATATATAATTTAATACAAATCATAATTTCCAAATTAAAATTTAATTTTTGTCACATTTCTTCAAAGAAAATATTTCAAGAAAAGTAAAAATAACATAGTAAGAAAAGTTTTTATATTTTAATTTTATAAATTAGGTTAAATGTAACAAATAATGTCACTATAATTTATAATAATTTATTTTATATTATTTTTATGCATCATAATTAAAAATTATTTTATAATGAATATCAATTTTTTAGAAACAATTTCATTTTATTTTTAATGATTACAATTTTATTTCTAATCAATATATAAATTTTTTCCAAAATCTAAATAATTATATTAAAACCCTCTAACTTAATAATAATGTTATAATATTTTTATATATTTTTATCTATTTTGATTCATGTTTGTGTTTTCAAAAATATCTCAAAGATATTATGTTTATTTAAAAATATATATTTTTTAATGTCTCGGTTGTAAAATTTTCTGATTAGATTGGAATTTCATGTCATACACACAAATTAAAACAATTTTATTATTTTAAAATATCAAGGTATTATAGAAACTTTCATAGAAAAGCTTCCTAGTACCACAGAAATAGAAAGCCTAAGGTAATAACTATAAAAATATGGTCAGCTAATCAGAATTCGACTTGTTTTTAAGGAAATTTAACACATTTCATTTCAGATTAACACCTAGTAAACATATTTTTATCATAACCAGGGTAAATAGATATTTTCAGCATTTAATGTTATAAACTTATATTAAATTTATATTATAATATGAAATTTTATGATTCAAAATATGTAATTTATTTTTAAAAATTAGAATAACTTATGTGTAATGATTTAATTTAAAATTAAACCTACTAACATTTGGAAAAAAATTTATCTCAAGAAATGAGTTTATCAAGAAAAGTATTATATTATAATAACTATATAAAATTTAATTCTTATTAAATTATTTTTCGTAAACATTTAAAAATATATAACATATAAATTTCA
Source organism: Viscum album (assembly GCA_963277665.1). Taxonomy (NCBI): domain Eukaryota; kingdom Viridiplantae; phylum Streptophyta; class Magnoliopsida; order Santalales; family Viscaceae; genus Viscum; species Viscum album. The sequence continues at coordinate 1,369,247,452 of OY728140.1, read as the reverse complement.
TTTCAATTATTCCTCATTATGTGTTATTTTAATTAATTGTGATGAAGAATCATTATGCACACAAATCTCAAAAATAAACTCCTTTTAATAATAATGATAAACATCTAAAAAAATCATATAAATATTATTTAAATTTATTTAACTGTATTTCACAGAACTAAATAACAATTACATAATTTTATATCAAATTAATATAATAATTGAAATTTTAATTTTATATAATTATTTGAAAATAAACTATAATATTAAAGAAAAAATATTATTCACTATTCACTAAATTGTAAATTTTATGACTAATACTAGTATATCCCCTTATGTTAATTTGGAAATTATTATTTGTAAATGTATTATCATTTGATAACTTAACTTTTAAAAAATATTAATAAGAACATAATTAAAGTTATTTATAAAAATAATTAATTTTTTTATGAATACTAATATTTAATGAAAAAATGGAATTTCTTAAAATTGAGTTACTAATTAATTAGATTTTATAAATAGATTTATATGGTGTAGAACCATTTTATAAATTTAATAACGTATTTAATATTAATAATCCTAACAAATTAAATGGTTAGGTAAAAACAACCATATTTTACTAATAATATTTTAGTAAAATAGTGTAGTTCGTTTAATATTAGTGTCACATATTGACTAAACTATCTAAAATAGTATTCTAAAACAAATTTATGGTTATACATTACCCCCCCTCCCCCCACTAAATAATCTAATCCCTCAAAATTCAACTTGTTATCATCACATTTAAAAATTACCTTTGGGGAAAACCCATAATATAATAAAGGGAACGTAAATCATCTATATAAATAGTTAATGAGAAATATAAATTCATAAAATATCTATGTTTATCAGATTTGAACATTTTTTATATTATAATATATGGATTTTTAAAGAAGATTCATTTTTCTAATCATTTAATAACATTTAAAATAAAAATTATATGATTAATTTATCGAAAAGAACAATTGATTCCCATATCTTTTCCATAAATTTTATATATCCATTTATCATCTAGACTAGTTACATAATAAAATTTAATTACATTCAAAGTATATTGTCACTTATTAATCATTTTCCACCATATTCTCATCTAGTAATCTATATCATTATTCTTCCAAAGGAATTTCTTTTTTTCCCAATTCTTTAAAATTTACTTCAAATAGATCACATGATTTGACAAAATGATATAATGAGATTCCACTTATCATTATTAGTTAACAAATCCCAGAAATATATTTTAGAAAAAAAAAGATAATTATCAAAATGAATATGAGTAAACTAATAATACATATACAAAAATAACACTAATATTTTCATAATTATCTTCATTAAATAAGTAACCATATATCCTAAATAACCTCAATAACATCAAGAGTAAATAATGTTTTAACAATATATGTTATCTCATATCATTTAAGATAAAATGTTAAAACCATAAAAACATTATTCCTATGTAATCCATAATGGTAAACCAAAATGTTACATGTATCTCAACATAATAAAATGTTTCCTAAAATATTATGAACATCCTCAAAATAACATTAACCAAAAATATTTTTTAACCACAATTGTTTTATATACATATTTTTTTCACAAACTCAAATAATTAATATTGACGAAAAGTAAATTAAAATCAATTATTGGAAAAATCATTAGAGTTTCCAACACATTTGAACATAAATCCTAAAAATATTAATTTATATTTTCTATAATGACATTTTTTTACTAAAACCCATACAAAACCAAAGGATTATTTTACCATAAATATACCCAAAAATACATAACATCTATTTGGCTTCCATGACATCAATCAGGAAATAGGGAATTTATGATTTTAATATTTTGATCAACCTTATAATTTTCAAAAAAACATTATTTATGTTAAACCTAGTTCATTTAAGGATTTTATTTATTCAAGTCTTTTATGATGGTTGATAATGATTTTGTGAATTTTCAACACAAATCATATATATTGTAAAACATGGTGTGAATCAATTCCCATTTTCATGGAAGGATTGAATATTGAGTCGAGATAAATATGACATTTTATTAGTAATTAATCAAAGGTAAAACATATAAAAAGACATATAACCTTGTAGTATCCATAATGGGATTTAATTTCATGAAACCTATCTCTTTATACCTTAAAATTATTCTGTGATACATTCCTACACATTTTCTTATATTTAAGTATATGCAATGGACTTTCAATAATATTTCCAAATGCATGATTAAAAATGTTAACTAAATTTTTTATATAATACCAACTATAAGAAACAAATCCTAATATAAATATTAATACATGTTTTTTATATAAATATTTATTAATCATAATCCAGAGATCATGAGGACTAGTGACATTGGATGATTGGATTCAAAATACAAAGTATTGAGACTAAAATAAAACTTATTCATTATATTCTAAATAATGATATTATAAATACCTTCAATATCATAAAATAGAATTGGATAATACTAGGAACACATAAAATAAAGTGATGAGATAAAAAATACCAGTAAGGAAATAATCCTGATAAGGAAACATAAATTTTCTATCTAAGGCTAAACATGACATCATAAAAGAGGAGGCCCAAGTGTAATAACATGGATCATAATACAAAGAACAGTGAATAATAAAATCAAGTCATTATATGAATTTTGTAGTAAAATAAATTACATCATAACCATTAGTTAAGGGTAATTTCTCTGACAACATCACGTGGTGGAAAAATTCCTATAACATATTAGGTTCACTCCCTAATCCCATACATAATATCACATGATAATACAAAATTACCACATTCATTATAGGGATATATTTTTCAAGGCTCACCTATCACATTAATTTCATATACATTCATATGTGTTCTATAAAAGTAGAACAATTATAAGTAATAACATAATAATTACCCCTTGATAGAAATGGGTTTGATGATATTTTCTCATAACATAATCCAAAGAGGTTTATTATAGAAGGAAATTGATAAATTAATATAATTAATGTAGTACCACATCAATGTAATTGATTTTGATCCAGGATTATATTTTAGAGACTTATATACTAATTTTAGAAAAATTACACAACATAAAATGATTTCATCGTTGATAAAGGGAAATATTTTAAAAAAAATTTAAACAAAAAATTTGGAACCATTTATTTTAATAAAATAATAAAAAATTATTATGTATTCTTCAAATAGTTTAGAGGTTTTTATGGTGGGTAATTCTATACCTTATGAGTACATTAAAACAAATCTCATTTTCATATTTTCTTAAGAGAAGTCAAAATTAACTTTTTCTGGAAAATGTTATGAATACTCCTATTAATAAATTTTGTAAAATTAAAATCAAGGGAAAGATTTATTAAAAAATAATAGGATAATAATAATTTTTTTTGAAAAAAATTTAATGGAAATACCAAAAATGAAGAGAATGTTTTTTTAGTTGAATTCGGGAAAAAGTGTATTTACCTGAAAAGGATTTATCAATTGTTTTAGAACAGAAATATAAGGCCCCAGCCTTAAACCTTACTTAATCTTGATTTATTAAAAGATTACACATTGAGGATCTTTTCAGGTTTATAGTTTTAGAGAATTAGACCATAAAACTTTCATTACATTCAACATTTAAATAAAGTGGTTACATAAAAGATAGTATTCATTTTCCCATCAACGGAAACATAGTTAAAATAAAACATAGATTCTTTCTTGAAACTTCCTTGACACTATCATCATATCATGTACAAATCCCTTGACCTGTGAAGACATTTAAAAAACGTGGGAAGAGCATAAAAAGCTCAGTAATTGTTATAAAAAGTATGTAAAGGAAACATGAGTACACATAAACATAAGTATAAAATCATACTTTACCCATAAAGCATAATCACTTTAACATGCCTCATAAAATCATGAATAAATCATAGAAATCATAATACATAAAGGTAACTTGAGGCATTCGTAACATTCTTATGTAGGAAGTAACCCTCTAGGTTACGTTTGGAATACCCGTCACAGTATATTCCCTAAATCTCTTCGGAGAAACCTTAACGTTTAACCCCTTCACGTTACCCAATGCATTGGAGAGGTATATTGGGCTCACCCGCCCTTAGTTTATCATGGAACCACCAGTCTTCATAAACATTTCCCAGTAACCATAACATAATCATATCACATATCTTAAGCATAAATGAAATATAACATTACCATATTGCAATAACAATAAAATATTTTAAGATATTGAAATAATAAATCCATTCTACAAACCATTTTCGAAACCATTTAAAACATTTAATAAAGAGATATTTGAATCAAAGTGTCTCATACCACATTGAAGGTTTTAACATTATAAACCACTTATATCCATATAAATAAATCCTTAAAACCATTTTTTAAAACATGGATATTAACAAGAAATATTTATAAGAATAAATCATTAAAACATTTATAACCATATTTTAGTTAAAGGGTTTTTAACAAAATGAGAGACACTTGAATACAAAAATTGAGGAATAAAATTTAATCAGAACTTTATAATATAATGAGAATAAAGGAATTAATGATATAATATTCCAAAGGATAGTATATAAACCCTATAAGAGTGAATTGGTGCATAACAATAATGAAGTCTCAATAGAAATGTAAAATGGGATTAAATCCCCTGTAAAGAAGGTATCCTTAAATTAATGATAAATCAATCTCATAATTATGTGTGACATATATAAATACACCCAATATAATCAGATATTAATTATAAAATAATCAATGGAAATTCAAACATATTCAAAGGATGACATATTCAATAACTACATGTTGATCCCAAAGAAATTGAAATTTGGTTAAGAAGCTCCCTTGACAGCCTGACGGCGTCACATCAAATTTTAGAAAAAGAGTTGATGAGACAGATAAAGGGTATCTCATAACTTGTACAAAAATTCAATGGAAATAATGATATATAATAACATATCCCCACATAAAAAGATTAAAATTAAAAGACATAACAAAAAAAGTCTTTTAAAAATAGGAGGGTGAAATGTTCCCTTACCGATTTGGTTAACTTTCGAAACGTACACCCCATGAAAGAAGGACGATACAACATTGATATAAATACTCATAAACGAAAGTATGTTACACAAATAGTAGAATAATTGAGATAACATACACCACTCATTGGAAATATTGGAAAATGTTGCATGAATCTCACGGGAATAAATGTGAGATGATAAATCCCTTACGAAAACTCGGCAGCCTAACAGCGCCACATAAAACATCCAAAAATGGATTGATGAGATCAAATAGGGTCTCTCACCATATTAACATAAAATGTACATAAATAGGAATATAAAATAACATCTCCCAACATAACAAATAGGAGCTTAAAATAAGTGACATAAAGGAGAGTATATAAAAAGAAAGAGAGAGGTTGGATCTCTTACGAAAATTCGGCAGCCTAACGACGCCAATCAAAACTTCGAAAATTGATTGATGAGACAAAATTGGTTCTATCATCATATTAACATAAAAATTACTGTATGATTAATATAAATGAACATCCCAATCATAAGAAATATGAGCTTAAAAGGAATGACATAAAAGTGTGTACTTTAAAAGAAAGAGAGGGGTCAGATCCTTTACCTCGTGTCCGACATGACTCAATCGTTCTTTAATCTCCTGAATAATAAAATTTGGTCAATTTATAATTTCTTAAGGACATCCTTTAAATATTATTATTCAGTTCATATCACTTATTATAATGTTATAATAATTGGTTAATAAAGTGAGTTCATATCAGACGTTTTTGTCGATGTTCAGAACATGAGTAAAAATTGAACTTGTTGGAAAAGAATTTTCCATGTAGTTGTAGGTACATTGTAACGCCCCGACCCCAGTTACCCAGAGTCGGTGCATTATTACATAACATTGGCATGATCACAAGAAATAACAAATATCGAAAGACCGATTGTTTTAGTAGCCTTGGAAACACTAGATATATTCATAAGTTCTACATTACATCATAAAATGAAAAACTACTACAACAACATAATGTTTCCACAATCCACACTATTAACCCCTCATAAAATCCCTGGAGGTCATTCATAACTTACTTCTTCACATCCTGGGGAAAATAAAACATAGAAAAGGGGTCAGCTCAAATGCCCAGTAAGGATAACTATATAGAGGAAACTTTCATAAATAAGAATAAACATTTAAGGCAATGTATAACTAAAACAAAAGCCTTTTAAATATGAACTTTCAACATGTTATGGCATAAATAAAATGAAATAATTCCATTTACTTATTCACATGGATATTCTACTAATCGAATAATCACATGCAAAAATCAATAACCACTTTCATAATGTTGGAATGCATAATGCCAGACTATCATAACCACATAGCCAAGGCCTCGTGCTAAGACTACAAATAATATTTTGTCAAGGCCTTGTGCCAAGACACTAGTTTGTCTCATGAGACCTACCGATGCATCGAGGAGCTATAGCGGGCTCCACCCGTCACATATTAAGTCCAATGCATTCCCATATGAAAAGGTTTAAACATAACATAAACATTCATATTAAAACTAGCATATGAAATGTCAATACATTCACCATAAACTATGAATGGTATAAAAATAGCACATCCACAGTCAAACATATCACAAAACCTTCAATACAATATAGAAGTTTTGTATCATAATAAATCAACTTCAAATAATCTTAAAATCCATCAAAGGATGTTGACATAGATGAAATCAACATTCTTTTTAAAGAAATATCTCCTATTATTTTGAAATAATTTAAGATCCATATAAAATAAAACATTTTCTTTGAAAATATTCTTATAAGCTTGTAAGGGATGCTTTGAAGATTTTATAACGGCGGAAAATAGCCGCACCCGCCGTATAAGTTAAAAAAAACATTCTTACCTTAATTCTGTCGAAAAGGTTAAAAAGGACCTTGTTTTGAAAACGACCGAAAGATTACTTTATAAACCACTTATAAAAGTCAAAAAGGGTATAAATGACTTTAACTCATATTCTAGTAAATAGTAAAAATGTTTTGAAATGCATTTTTAAGAAACATGGATGTGGATGATAAAGAGATCCCAGTAGATTATTACGTATAAACAACCTTGGATAATGAAGAGGTTGTAAAGTAAACCCTTACCTTGTACTTTTCCTTGGTTGGGGTAGGTTAACCTCCTGTATAATGGTGAAATAGTTGTTATTAAATTATACAAGAATCATATATATTAATATGATATCATATATGATCTTTCTACATTGATTTGTTAATAATATCTTAGAATTATCGTCGTTTCGGGAGTTAACTTACTCATTTTCTTTTATATGTTTTGTTACATAAGCCATGGTTGTTGTATCTTATTCATATCCAGAATGATATCCAGTCCTTAAACATCATTTTTAAATCATCAAATGATAATTATACTTGAATGGATACGATGGAGAATGAATCTCATCGCGTTCGTGGAGACGGTAGTCCGTACGTACGCACGAGCGACAATATCATTCTTTTGATATTAAAATAATATATAAATGGATGGTATATCATATATACAGAATCATTAACATGTTATATTTATTATTTACATGAGTTACACATCATTATTATACCCATCCAAATAATATTATATTGAATAACAATTACACCACGACGTGGAGACGGTAAGCCGTACGTACGCACGTATGGTGACATGTTATTCAAAGGGTGGATAGAATACTGAATATGATTGTACCATATTTATAATAACATCACAGTATATGTGAGATACTGGACTTATTATTTTATAATGTTAAGAACAAAGGAAGATGAAGTGGAAGAAGAAATGAACTTAGAAAAGGGTGGTGAAATCATTACCTCTTCTTCGGGTTCTTCCTTTTGATTTGATCAAAAGGGCTCCTTATGTTGGCTTTCTGATCAAACTAAGGCCTCTAGGTTGTAGTGAGGGCTGTTGGGAGAGTATTTGGGCAGAGTTTGGCCGAACCAAAAGGCTTTGAAGGTGTGAAGAAATGATAAGGAGGAGTGCCCTTTTATAAGAGGGGTGAGGGGCACCTTTGGAAAAGTTAGAAATATTAATTTATAATAAATTCATATTCGGTTTCAAATTTCTCTAAAGTAGATTATTCAAAGTTTAAGGTGTGTATAGGTCGAAAACCACTCAACCAATAGAATTTAGACAGGTTTGGGTACTTATATTAACCTTATCTTTAAGTATTAACTCTAAGTTAATTAGTTTCACTTTTACATTGTCTCTTTGTTTTTTTATATAATATGGTTAATAAACTTACTATATACATCCAAGAGACCCCCAAGTGGTACATTAATGATGAACCTATCATGATATAAGTCTCTTGGCCGAACCTTATATTTTTAGTAATTTAATATCAATTAATAATATAATATTTGTTTTAAGAACTCTTTTTTGTCAATTTTGACACTATTCAATAGTTGATTTTTGTGAAACTCATAACAGATTGATTACTTCGAACAAAGTCAATTAAATCAATCCTAATATATCATATTATCCTAGAAAATTAGTTTAATTCATTAAAAGTTTCATATTATATTTATTTGGGTATTTATAATATCAATTATTTTAATTTTTCACTATTATAGTAATTACTGCATCATCATTGTGTCATAAATAAAATAACTTATTTAATGTCTAAAAATTATAAATAAACTATCATTATGTAGGAAATCGTTTTAGCTTTCTAATGAATATTTATAATCTAAAATCCAACATATATAACCCTATGTAACAATTGTTTTTCTAAAAGATATATGCTTGTGTCATTTTTGTATTCATTTTAACTTAATTAAAATAAAGTGTCATTATCACTTACAAGTGGATCCATGGGGTCCCAAAATAGACCCAAAGATTCCCATGGTCGACCATGTATCAACAAATAGGGTTAAGACACGTTTTAGGGTAATTTAGTATTATTATAATATTATTTTTTTAACCCTTATTTACCGGATTTACCCTTAACCATGGTAAATAAAATATTTACTGCAGTAATTATTCAAAATGTCTAAAAATAAAAGTTACCTATTTACACAATTTGAACATCCTGATTCCAAATATGGAATCCATTTTCCTAAATTCAAAACACAGAAGTGGCAGAAATTAATTTAAAATTAATTCCCGCTGTCAAAACAAAAAGCGTTTTTTTAAGAGATAATAACTATCAAAAGATTGACACTTGTTTATGTTCGGTTTAATTGTAAAATTATGTCCAATGACCAACATTATATTAAATGGTAAAAATATATTCTAAATATACTTTAAAACCACTCAAATTCATAATTTATCACTATTAATTATTTTGATTAAAAAAGTTGTTTTTAATTAAAATTTAGTAATTTTCACTATTCATCAAAATATGAAAGTTATCCCAAATGTACCAAAATTTCACCTTAGGCTAAATTCGATATTCCGAATCCAAAAATGAAGTCCATTTTCAAATATAAAATATATATAATTTCAAAATGTAGGTGTTACTATTCATAACGGCTAGTTTGATTAGTTATGGTGTGTTAGAACTCGGTGTTGCGTACAACACACGCTATCACATTATTCAAAGAGAAGCGTGCCGTAGAAGCTTGGGGTGTTACATTCTCCCCTCCTTCAAATAATTGCATCCTCGCAATTTCTAGGGTATTATTGCATAAAAATACTCGGGTGGTTCTTCATCATAAGTTCCTCGGGTTCCCACGTTGCCTCTTCCATCTTATGGTTTCTCCACAAAACTTTTACCAGACGCGTCGTCCGGTTTCTCAGCACTTGTTCTCTCGTATCAAGAATCTTGACAGGCTCTTCGCAAGAAGACAGATCTGGTTCCAGTTCTAATTCCTCATAGGTGAGTACATGCGTCGGATCAGGCATGTATTTCCTCAATAGAGATACGTGGAACACATCGTGAACTTTGGAGAGACTTGGCGGCATTGCCAATCGGTAAGCTACAACCCCAATTCGTTCTAGAATTTCGAAAGGTCCGATGTACCTGGGACTCAATTTACCTTTCTTACCAAAACGTATGACTCCCTTCCACGGAGATACCTTCAGGAAAACATGATCACCGACTTGAAATTCCAAATCCTTCCTTCGATTATCGGCATAGCTCTTCTGCCTACTTTGAGCTGCTTTGATGTGATTTTGGATTACTTTCACCTTTTCCACCGTTTCCTCCACCAGTTCTGGGCCTACAAGTTTTCTTTCACCAACGTCATCCCAACAGGTTGGTGTACGACATCTTTTTCCTTATAACGCTTCATATGGTGCCATCAGAATACTCGAATGGAAGCTATTGTTATAGTAAAATTCTACCAGAGGTAAATATTGATCCCACATACCCTGAAAGTCAAGTGAGCAAGATCTCAACATGTCTTCTAAGGTTTGAATAGTCCGTTCTGATTGTCCGTCTGTTTGAGGGTGGTAAGCAGTGCTCAAATGAAGTTCAGTATCCAGGGATTTCTGAAGACTTTTCCAGAATCTTGAAGTAAAACGGGGATCACGATCAGAAACAATCGATAGGGGTACTCCATGAAGTCTCACAACTTCATTAATATATAGTCTTGCTAGACATTCCAGGGGTAGATCTTCTCTTATAGCAAGAAAATGTGCTGTCTTGGTAAGACGATCAACAATAACCCATATTGCATCGTTCCTTCTAGGAGTCTTTGGTAGCCCCATGACAAAGTCCATCGTAACATTGTCCCATTTCCACTTCGGTATGGGAAGAGGTTGCATGACTCCTCCAGGCTGTTGCCTTCCAGCTTTCACTTGTTGACAAACCATACATCTTGACAAAAAATCAGCAATCTCCCTCTTCATGTTGTCCCACAAAAAATGTTCCTTCAAATCTCTATACATTTTGGTGCTCCCAGGGTGTATAGAGAAATTGGAACTATGAGCATCATCCAGCAATTCCCTTTTTAGATCAGGTATATTGGGAACACAAAGTCTCTTCCCGAATTTCAAAATTCCATCTTCATACACAAAGTCTCTCAATCTCCCATCATTCACAGCTTTAATCTTTTTTTGGAATTCTTCATCATCGGTCTGAGAACACTTAATCCTTTCTAGTAAAGATGGTTTGGCAACCATTTGAAAAAGCATTGATGTTTCACCTTCCCTGGTTATTCCCATGTCCATCTTCACTAGATCCATGAAAATTGGATCCCTTTCAATTCTCATATTGTTCAAAACTCCATGGTATTTTCTACTCAAAGCATCTTCCACCTTGTTTGCCTTCCCTGGGTGGTATTGTATCGTACAATCATAATCCTTGAGTAATTCAAGCCATCTCCTTTGCCTCATGTTGATTTCTTTTTGTGAGAAAATATACTTCAAACTCTTGTGATCAGTATAAATCTCACATTTTTCACCATAGAGGTAGTGCCTCCATATATTCAAAGCAAATATCACTGCTGCTAACTCGAGATCATGAGTAGGATAGTTTTGTTCATGAATTTTCAACTGTCGTGATACATAGGCAATAACTCTATCATTCTTAATAAGGACACAGCCAAGTCCTTTCTTCGATGCATCACTATAAATAACGAACCCATCATTCCACGATGGTAGAGTCAATATAGGAGCATTGACTAATCTTCTCTTCAGTTCTTCGAAACATTCTTCACACTCTTTTGTCCAAACAAATTTAACCCCTTTACGTGTGAGCTTCGTTAATGGGTTAGCCAATCGGGCAAAATTCTGGACGAAACGTCGATAATAACCTGCCAAACCAATAAAACTACGTACCTCAGTTATACTCGTAGGTGCTGGCCATTCTTGGATTGCCTTGGTCTTAGAAGGATCAATAGAGATTCCATCTTTAGAGACAATATGGCCAAGAAAAGAAATCTCCTGAAGCCAGAATTCACACTTGCTAAACTTCCCATATAATTCATGCCTCCTCAGAGTCTTCAAGATAATGCGCAAGTGATTTTCATGATCTTCGTAGGTTTTGGGGTATACTAAGATATCATCAATAAATACCACCACAAATTCATCGAGATACTCTTTGAAAACTCTATTCATTAGATCCATGAATACAGAGGGTGCATTAGTCAATCCAAACGGCATTACAGTAAACTCGTAATGCCCGTACCTGGTTCGAAATACTGTTTTCATAATGTCTTCCTTCTTCACACACAACTGATGGTATCCAGATCGAAGGTCAATCTTTGAAAAGTATTGAGCTCCATGCAGTTGGTCAAATAAATCATCAATACGAGGTAGGGGATACTTGTTCTTTATCGTTATAGCATTGATCTCCCTGTAGTCGATACATAACCTCATAGATCCATCTTTCTTTTTAACAAAAAGAACAGGGGCTCCCCATGGAGAAACACTAGGGCGAATAAATCCCTTATTACACAATTCCTCTAGTTGTTTCTTTAGTTCGACTAACTCTACAGTGGCCATTCTATAAGGGGTCTTCGATATAGGCCTTGATCCAGGAATCAAATCAATAGAAAACTCAACTTCTCGTTCTGGAGGATGTCCAGGTAAATCTTCCGGAAATACATCTAAAAATTCTTTCACAACAGGTACATCCTCTATTTGAACATTCCTTTCCTCACCGATAGTTATTTCATTCTCTTCCTCCCCAATAATTGAATTAAGTTGAGCTACTGGGGGTGGATCTAAATAAGAATTAGGTGGTGACAATTCTGCTCTAAAAATAAGGTGCTCCATACGGGTAAGGTTATTATTCATAACCTGAGTAAGTTGTCCCAGTATGGTGATTAGCTGATCAGCACCAGTTGCATCACCAGCCCCACTATAATTATATTGAGCAGGAGGGCAATCCCTACATGGAGTGCGTGCATTGATACGGTTTCCATTTCTTCCACTATGCGCCATTTCTAAACAATGGCATAAACTAGATCAGTTTATGAATCAAAATACATAATCCCATACTTATAAAACACTTAACATAAATTGAACTATTTATGGATATAATCCATAATCCTAAGAATGTTTTCTTTGAGGAAGTATATACTCATAATCCCTTCAAAATGATTTGTAAAGAAAATGAGAGTTATCCTAAGCATATCCCCCAGGAGTGTCGTAACCAAGAGTGCAGTAAGGCCCGTTGTCATGCACCAGTTCCCGTTCGAGTCTAGCTCAAAGCGGTGTTTTCAGGTTTTACCCCTAGGTACATCTGTGCTAGAGCCGCCTCTACCTGCTCGTATATAGACAGGGATGTATTGCTTGGAAAACTCACAAAATCTCTACAATACCAAAATTCTAGGAAGTTCTTCTATACTAATCCTCAAAGTTCATCTTAGGTCTACGTGCTCTAATCAGAGTTTATCTAAATCTAGCTTCCAAGGTTTGTACTAAACTTCCTCTGATACCAACTGTAACGCCCCGACCCCAGTTACCCAGAGTCGGTGCATTATTACATAACATTGGCATGATCACAAGAAAGATCAAATCTCGAAAGACCGATTGGTTTAGTAGCCTTGGAAACACTAGATATATTCATAAGTTTTAAATTACCTCATAAAATGAAAAACTACTACAACAACATAATGTTTACACAATCCACACTATTAACCCCTCATAAAATCCATGCAGGTCATTCATAACTTACTTCTTCACATCCTGGGAAAAATAAAACATAGAAAAGGGGTGAGCTCAAATGCCCAGTAAGGATAAAAATATAGTGGAAACTTTCATAAATAAGAATAAACATTTAAGGCAATGTATAACTAAAACAAAAGCCTTTTAAATATGAACTTTCAACATGGTATGGCATAAATAAAATGAAATAATGCCATTTACTTATTCACATGGATATTCTACTAATCGAAAAATCACATGCAAAAATCAATAACCACTTTCATAATGTTGGAATGCATAATGCCAGACTATCATAACCACATAGCCAAGGCCTCGTGCCAAGACTACAAATAAGATTTTGTCAAGGCCTTGTGCCAAGACACTAGTTTGTCTCATGAGACCTACCGATGCATCGAGGAGCTATAGCGGGCTCCACCCGTCACATATTAAGTCCAATGCATTCCCATATGAAAAGGTTTAAACATAACATAAAAATTCATATTAAAACTAGCATATGAAATGTCAATACTTTCACCATAAACTATGAATGGTATAAAAATAGCACATCCACAGTCAAACATATCACAAAACCTTCAATACAATATAGAAGTTTTGTATCATAATAAATCAACTTCAAATAATCTTAAAATCCATCAAAGGATGTTGACATAGATGAAATCAAAATTCTTTTTAAAGAAATATCTCCTTTTATTTTGAAATAATTTAAGATCCATATAAAATAAAACATTTTCTTTGAAAATATTCTTATAAGCTTTTAAGGGAAGCTTTGAAGATTTTATAACAGCGGAAAATAGCCGCACCCGCCGTATATGTTAAAAAAAACATTCTTACCTTAATTCTGTCGAAAAGGTTAAAAAAGACCTTGTTTTGAAAACGACCGAAAGATTCCTTTATAAACCACTTATAAAAGTCAAAAAGGGTATAAATGACTTTAACTCATATTCTAGTAAATAGTAAAAATGTTTTGAAATGCATTTTTAAGAAACATGGATGTGGATGATAAAGAGATCCCAGTAGATTATTACGTATAAACAACCTTGGATAATGAAGAGGTTGTAAAGTAAACCCTTACCTTGTACTTTTCCTTGGTTGGGGTAGGTTAACCTCCTGTATAATGGTGAAATAGTTGTTATTAAATTATACAAGAATCATATATATTAATATGATATCATATATGATCTTTTAACATTGATTTGTTAATAATATCTTAGAATTATCATCGTTTCGGGAGTTAACTTACTCATTTTCTTTTATATGTTTTGTTACATAAGCCATGGTTGTTGTATCTTATTCATATCCAGAATGATATCCAGTCCTTAAACATCATTTTTAAATCATCAAATGATAATAATACTTGAATGGATACGATGGAGAATGAATCTCATCGCGTTCGTGGAGACGGTAGTCCGTACGTACGCACGAGCGACAATATCATTCTTTTGATATTAAAATAATATATAAATGGATGGTATATCATATATACAGAATCATTAACATGTTATATGTATTATTTACATGAGTTACACATCATTATTATACCCATCCAAATAATATTATATTGAATAACAATTACACCACGACGTGGAGACGGTAAGCCGTACGTACGCACGTATGGTGACATGTTATTCAAAGGGTGGATAGAATACTGAATATGATTGTACCATATTTATAATAACATCACAGTATATGTGAGATACTGGAGTTATTATTTTAGAATGGTAAGAACAAAGGAAGAAGAAGTGGAAGAAGAAATGAACTTAGAAAAGGGTGGTGAAATCATTACCTCTTCTTCGGGTTCTTCCTTTTGATTTGATCAAAAGGGCTCCTTAGGTTGGCTTTCTGATCAAACTATGGCCTCTAGGTTGTAGTGAGGGATGTTGGGAGAGTATTTGGGCAGAGTTTGGCCGATCCAAAAGGCTTTTAAGGTGTGAAGAAATGAGAAGGAGGAGTGCCCTTTTATAAGAGGGGTGAGGGGCACCTTTGGAAAAGTTAGAAATATTAATTTATAATAAATTCATATTCGGTTTCTAATGGCTCCAAAGTTGATTATTCAAAGGTTAAGGTGGGGATAGGTCTAAAACCACTCAACCAATAGAATTTAGACAGGTTTGGGTACTTATATTAACCTTATCTTTAAGCATTAACTCTAAGATAATTAGTTTCGCTTTTACAATGTCTCTTTGTTTTTTTATATAATATGGTTAATAAACTTACTATATACATCCAAGAGACCCCCCAAGTGGTACATTAATGATGAAACTATCATGATATAAGTCTCTTGGCCTAACCTTAGATTTTTAGGAATTTAATATCAATTAATAATATAATATTTGTTTTAAAAACTCTTTTATGTCAATTTTGACACTATTCAATAGTTGATTTTTTTGAAACTCATAAAAGATTGATTACTTCGAACAAAGTCAATTAAATCAATCCTAATATATCATATTATCCTAGAAAATTAGTTTAATTCATTAAAAGTTTCATATTATATTTATTTGGGTATTTATAATATCAATTATTTTAATTTTTCACTATTATAGTAATTACTGCATCATCATTGTGTCATAAATAAAATAAATTATTTAATGTCTAAAAATTATAAATAAAATTTCATTATGTAGGAAATCGTTTTATATTTCTAATTAATATTTATAATATAAAATCCAACATATATAACCCTATGTAACAATTTTTTTTCTAAAAGATATATGCTTGTGTCATTTTTGTATTCATTTTAACTTAATTAAAATAAAGTGTCATTATCACTTACAAGTGGATCCATGGGGTCCCAAAATAGACCCAAATATTCCCATGGTCGACCATGTATCAACCAATAGGGTTAAGACACGTTTTAGGGTAATTTAGTATTATTATAATATTATTTTTTAACCCTTATTTACCGGATTTACCCTTAACCATGGTAAATAAAATATTTACCGCAGTAATTATTCAAAATGTCTAAAAATTAAAGTTACCTATTTACACAATTTGAACATCCTGATTCCAAATATGGAATCCATTTTCCTAAATTGAAAACACAGAATTGGCAGAAATTAATTTAAAATTAATTCCCGCTGTCAAAACAAAAAGCGTGTTTTTAAGAGATAATAACTATCAAAAGATTGACACTTGTTTATGTTCGGTTTAATTGTAAAATTATGTCCAATGACCAACATTATATTAAATGGTAAAAATATATTCTAAATATACTTTAAAACCACTCAAATTCATAATTTATCACTATTAATTATTTTGATAAAAAAAGTTGTTTTTAATTAAAATTTAGTAATTTTCACTATTCATCAAAATATGAAAGTTATCCGAAATGTACCAAAATTTCACTTTAGGCTAAATTCGATATTCCGAATCCAAAAATGAATCCATTTTCAAATATAAAATATATATAATTTCAAAAAGTAGGTGTTACTATTCATAACGGCTAGTTTGATTAGTTATGGTGTGTTAGAACTCGGTGTTGCGTACAACACACGCTATCACATTATTCAAAGAGAAGCGTACCGTAGAAGCTTGGGGTGTTACATACATCATCTACAGAATATTATTTGTGTTTTAAATATCATATATATCCAGTATATATTCATTCTATACTATTCCATAACATTTGGAGATAAAAAATTAAAAGCACGGTTCAGGGAGATGGTAGGCTGTACGTACACATGAACGTTACTTTAATTTTTTTCATGTTAATGGAATTAAAACAAAATGAGATATATATATATTATAATTCAAGAATTATATAAATCATTTAGATGTAATATATTACATATATATCCATTATATATATGTACTTATAATAGTTCATAACATTTGGAGATAAGAAATGAAATGTACCTTTTATGGAGATGGTAAGTCGTACGTACGAATGAACGCTACTTTCATTTCTTTTTTCTTGTATTTAATGGAATTAAATAATAATGATATTATGGTATATTATAATTCCATTATGATAACATATGTAATACAATTAATTCCATCAATTATACGTCCCACATATGGCATTAACGAATGAAAGCACTTTCAGGGGGCGGTAGTCCACACTTCCTAAAATGAAGATATCGCGTTTACCCATAATGGAAACCATAAAGGTATACCTTAAATGAATAATACAGAATATTAAGTAAAACATAAACATATTATATATCATATATAAATATAGTGACATCTTAATGGCCACCTTTGAAGGTGTTAAAAGAATATTGAACAATCATCGTTTCGTGAGGCTGTAATTCGCCATCCACAGAAACAGTATATTCTTTAACCATTAGATAAAGGTGAGTGTAAGTGTATCTTGAATCATTCACATAAAAACATCTTAGATTATTTAATATACTGGGGTTGTCACAAAATAAAATATTAAAAAGAGTTTAGGGGGTTGGAGAAGCAAAATAAAACAAAAGAACACAAGGGAAGACATTACCTTTAAATCGGGTAACTTCCTTTGATTTGAGCTCAAAGGCTTTCTTGGAGAATATTCTACCCAACTTTAGGCTTCAATGATGAAGATATGGATTTGGATAGATGAAATGGGCAAGGGTTTTCCGAGCCAATGGCTTGAGAGGTGTGTGTAAGGTGGTAGAGGTGGTGGCCTTTTATAAGAGGAGAGGAGGGGCACTCTTGGAAAGTTACAAAATGTTACTTTATTTTCAAATGCGTTTCGGATTTTAAAGGTCCCAAATTGATGTATTTCAAGGATAAGGTGGTAAGGGTTCAAAATCCACCCATAAAATATGGTTTTTACAAGTTTACGTTATATTTTTAACATTATCTTTTCATTTTATTTAAATCCCTTATTAATGAGGTAATTGCTACATCATCATGATGTCATAACTAATTTAATTAATTTAATGTCTAAAAATTATAAAAAAATTATAATGATGTAGGAAATATTTTTATATTTCTATTTAATATTTATAGTCAATAATATGACTTGTATAACCCTATTTAAAAATTGTTTTAGTAAAACATCTCATGTTTGTGACATTTTAATTTTAACATTAAATAAAAAGGTATTTATGTCATTTTCCAACCAAAGTGGATACATGGGGTCCCCAAGTTGACCCATGTATTTTCTTGGTCGGCCATGACATATCCAATGAGGGTTGGACATGTGTGAAGTTCATTTCATATTATTAAAACATTATTTTTACCTTAAATTACACTAATTACCTCTAATCGCGGTTAAAAACATAAAAGTTATTATTCTACAAAAAATTATTTTAATCCCATTGAACCACATTATACTTCCTAATGAAAACCATGTATGATGGATTTTTGAAATTCAAAACACAGAAGTGGTAATTTTTAATTTAAACGAAAAATCAGTTTTTTAAGTACCACTTAGTGGTTTCACTATTCATCAAAAATTGAAGTTTTTCAGAATAATACCAAAACATCACCCTATACTATATTTGATATTCCAAATTCAAAAAAGATGTCTATTTTAAAAAATTCAAATCGTATATGTTACATTAATTAATTTAATAATTAATTCCCGCTGTCATGACAAATAGCGTGTTTTTATGAAATAATATATATCAAAAGATTGACATTATTTTAAGTCCAATTTCAAAGTGAAATTAATTCCAACTACAACTATTTGATTAAATGGTAAAAATATATTCTAATTTAACTTTAAAACCAATTCATAAGATAATATAATCATATAAAAAAATTATATTAAAAGGTGGTTTTGAATTAAAATACAACATTTTTCACTATTCATTAAAAACTGAACTTTATCGGAGAAACACCAAAAAATTTACACAAAGTAAATTTGGATGTCCCAATTCCAAAGATGAATTTTATTTTCTCAAATATAACACATAAAATTGTCAAAAAGTGTTTTTAGAAGAGGTTCCCCATAAAAAGGCGGTTAATCGACCTTTTAAAGAATATTAGAATGTTTACGCTTAAAATTGGATTCATTCGCATTTTTAATCCTCTAAAATTTATTGTAATGAGTACAAATATTTGACAAACATATATAATAATTTTGTAGTTAGTTCTATTCATTCCTGCCATTACAACGGCTAGTCCTTAACTACCATTTAAAATAATATTGTTTAATTATTAGAGTGAAACGTAAGATTCCCAAGGGACTCGTTGTTGCATATTGGGTACGTCATCGCGCATAGCATCCCCTTTAAAGTAATATTAATACTTTATTCAAAAATATGGATACATGTAAAAATGTCATATTCTTTATTTACTGGGGGTTTTAATTCCTTCCCCCCTTTTGAGAATTGCGTTCTCGCAATTTTGAAATTGGGCTTGGAAACTTCATTGAAAATCCCACATGCGAACAATAGTCAGTAAAAAAATCACCTTAAAATAAAGAAAGATAAGTACAAAGGTCCCCCAAGTTAACCCATACTAGGATTACATGTAAGAAAATATGGATATGGAGGAGAAAAAAAGGGTCATGTTCTGATGGAGAGTGATAGTAATCATGTCTAGGAGAAAGTTAACAATATGAAAATCACAAACTTGTGATGGGTTAAACGGTATTCGATTCCCCAGTAGGAAAAGTTAATAGACAACATTTTTTTTAAGTTACTCTTCATTGAGGAATTTATTTTTTAGATTAACTAAATCATAATGAAACATACTTACTTGTCACGTAGACTTTCAACTTTTACTAGATTTCTTAATCAAACTCATATTTTCTCCAAAAGATGAGTATTTAGGAAGACTTGTTCACATTAAGAGTACTATAATCAACTTCTTAAAAATCACCTAATCCACAAAAGAGAACTATATATTTCCGATTTCTTTAGAAAAAATCCAAAACCAAAATTGTTAGTATGAGGTCATAGAATCCACAAAATTATAATCCTTTATAAAAAGAAAATCTATTCTTAATCTCCAAAATTTGTCCAAAAAACCCCAAAGTTCATCGAATACCATTTGATAATCAATTTTCCATAAAATTGATCAAAGTAAACCAAACTAAGATTGAAAACCAAATATTTGAAGGATTTAATCACACAGTCTTCCTAGGTAAAAATTAACTTTTATCTCAAAATAACATCAGTTGCTCTTAAATTCTCATATTGAAAAGTAATTAACCTAATCACATATCCTCCATGATAGGTTAATCATTTCCATAGATAACCCAAAATAAACTTACTCTTTATTCCTAAAATCATCTAACTAAGAAGAATTAGTCAAACTAACCAAGGACTTCACGTAGTCCAGTGGTAGGGGATAAATACCAGTCGCACTTTGGTTGTGGGTTCGATTCCCGCAGTATTGTCCGACGCGATGGGTTGTCACACGGTCTGCGTGTTGTCCATTTTCCAAAACTATATAATTCATAAAGCATTCCCCAAAACGAGATAAAATCTTTAAAAATAATCATAACATATTTTAACCTCATGTTTTTCTCATTCCTTTCATTTTCCATCATAAAATATAATAACCCATAATTACCTCAAAAGTAAGGATCATATAAATCCTAATGGTTACATTTATAATTATTACTTGAACTTGCACATCGATTGGTCATCACGTACATGATGCATTACAGAACATACCAAGGTTCAAGTGGTTGATCATGACTCCTTGATAGTTGGTTTAGAATAACCACGAGTTTCCTCATTGAATCCCCCATTTCACCCAGTCTCTTAATCAGAGAACCACCACAGTTTCCTTCAAACCTATTGTTACATTGGTGTCTGCTAGATCCATCCATTCACTAAAAACTGAAATGTCAGTGTGAGTATATCAACAAAATCATCATGTACTAATGAGTAAGATATAATTACTCATTCACTTTATCTAAACACTATAACTCCTTCTGAAATCCTAACCATTATAGTAATGTCACTTATGCTTAAAGAATACCCTAACCTATAACATTATCTAAACTGACCTATGATACCAACTATAAATCCCCAGCCTTAAACGTTACTTAATCTTGAGTTATACAAGATTACACATTGTGGATCTTTTCAGGTTTAGAGTTTTAGACAATTAGATCATTAAACATGAATTACATTCAACATTTAAACAAAGTGGTTACATAAAAGATAGTATTCATTTTCCCATCAACGAAATCATATTTAAAATAAAACATGGATTCTTTGTTGACACTTCCTTGACACTATCATCATATCATGTACAAATCCCTTGACCTGTGAAGACATTTCAAAAACTTGGGATGAGCATAAAAAGCTCATTAAGGGTTATAAAAAGTATGGAAAGGAAACATGAGTACATATATACATAAGAAGAAAATCATACTTTACCCAAAAGCATAAGCACTTTAACATACCTCATAAAATCATGAATAAATTATAGAAATCATAACACATAAAGGTAACTTGAGGCATTCATAACATTCTTGCGTAGGGAGTAACCCTCTAGGTTACGTTTAGAATACCCATCACAGTATATTACCTAAATCTCTTCGGAGAAACCTTAACGTTTAACCCCTTCGCGTTACCCAATGCATTGGAGAGCTATATCGAGCTCACCCACCCTTAGTTTATCACGGAACCACCCATATTCATAATCAAGGCCCATGAAACATAACATAATCATAGCACATAACTTAAGCATAATGTAAATATAAAATTCCCATATTGCAATAACAATATAACATTTTAAGATATTGAAATAATAAATCAATTCTAAAAACCATTTTCAAAATCATTTAAAACATTTAGTAAAGAGATCTTTGAATCAAAGTGTCCCATACCACTTTCAAGGTTTTAAAATTTTAAACCATTAATATCCATATAAAAAAATACTTTAAACCATTTTGAAAACATGGATATTAATGAGAAATATTTATAAGAATAAATCATTAAAACATTTAAAACCATATTTTAGTTAAAGGGTTTTTTACAAAATGAGAGACACTTGAATACAATAATTGAGGAATAACATTTAATCAGAACATTATAATATCATGAGAATAAAGTAATTCATGATATAATATTTCAAAGGATAGTATATACACCATATAAGAGTGAATTGGTGCATAACAACAATGAAGTCTCAAAAGAAATATAAAATGAGATGAAATCCCCTGTAAAGAAGGTATTCTTAAATTAAGGATAAAACAATCTCATAATTATGTGTGAAAAATATAAATACACCCAATATAAGCGTATATTAAGTGTGAAACAATAAAAGTTCATTCACATATATTCAAAGGATGACATATTCAATAACTACATGTTGATCCCAAAGAAATCGAAATTGGGTTAAGAAGTTCCCTTGACAGCCTAACGGCGTCACATCAAATTTTATAAAAAGAGTTGATGAGAGATATAAAGGGTATCTCATCACTTGGACATAAAATTTACGGCAATAAGGATATATAATAACATATCCCCACCTAATAATATAAAAATTAAAATACATAACAAAAACATTCTTTTAAAAAGAGGATGGTGAAAGGTTCCCTTACCGATTTGTGTAACTTTCAAAACGTAGACCCCATGAAAGAAGGACTATACAACATTGATGTAAATACTCATAAACGAAATTATGTGACACAAAGAGTAGAATAATGGAGAGTGCATACACCACTCAAAAGAAAATATTGGCAAATGTAGCATGAATCTCAAGGGAATAAAAGTGGGATGAAAAATCCCTTACGAAAACTCGGTAGCGTAACGGCGCCACTTAAAACTTCTAAAAATGGATTGATGATATCAGATAAGGTCTCTCACCATATTAAAATAAAATTTACATCAAGAGGAATATAAAATAACATCTCCCAACATAATAAAGAGGAGATTAAAGAAGTGACATAAAGAATAGTACTTAAAAAGAAAGAGCGAGGTTGGATCTCTTACGAAAATTCTGCAGCCTAACGTCGCCCATCAAAACTTCCAAAATGGATTGATGAGAGAAAATAGGGTCTCTCATAATATGAAAATAATAATTACAGTAATATTTATATAAAATAAAAACCCAATCATAAGAAATATTAGCTTAAAAGTAATGACATAAAAGAGTGTACTTTAAAAGAAAGAGAGGGGTCGGATCCCTTACCTCGTGTCTGACATGACTCGATCGTTATTTAATCTCCTAAATAATAAAATTTGGTAAATTTATAATTTATTAAGGACCTTATTTAAATATTATTATTCAGTTCAAATCACATATTATAATTTTATAATAATTGGTTAATAAAGTGAGTTCATATCAGACGTTTTTGTCGATGTTCAATACATGAGTAAAAATTGAACTTGTTGGAAAAGAATTTTCATGTAGTTATAGATACATAAACTCCAGAATAGTATTTATGTTTTTAATATCATATATATCCAGTATATATTCATTTTATACTATTCCATAGCATTTGGAGATATAAAATTAAAAGCACCGTTCAGGGAGACGGTAGGCCGTACGTACGCATGAACGCTACTTTCATTTTTTTCTTATTAATTGAATTAAAACAAAATGAGATATATATATATTATAATTACAGAATGATATAAATAATTTAGATGTAATATATTACATATATATCCATTATATATATGTACTTATAATAGTTCATAACATTTGGAGATAAGAAATGAAATGTACCGTTCAAGGAGACGGTAAGTCGTACGTACGCATGAACGCTACTTTCATTTCTTTTTTTATTTTATGGAATGAAATAATAATGATATAAAGGTATATTACAATTCTAGAAGGATAAAAAATGTAATACCATTTATTCCATCCTTTATACGTCCAACATATGGCATTAACGAATCAAATCACTTTGAGGGGGCGGTAGTCCGCACTTCCTAAAATGAAGATATCACGTTTACCCATAATGGAAACCATAATGGTATGCCATAAATGATAAATACTGAAGATTAAGGAAAACATAAACATATTATATATCATATATAAATAGAGTGACTTATTAATATCCACCTTTGAAGGTGTTAAATGAATATTGAACAATCATTGTTTCGTGAGGCAGTAATTCTCCATCCACAGAAACAGTATGTTCTTTAACCATTAGAAGAAGGTGTGTGTAAGTGTAGCTCGAATTCTTCACATAAAAACATCAAAGTATATTTAAGATACAGGTTTTGTTTCAAAATAAAATAATAAAAAGAGTTTAGGGTGTTGGAGAAGCAAAATAAAACAAAAGAACATAAGGGAAGACATTAGCTTTAAATCACGTAACTTCATTTGATTTGAGCTCAAAGGCTTCCTTGGAAAGGATTATGCAAAAAGTGAGGCTTCAATGATGAAGAGATAGATTTTTAGAGATGAAATGGTCAGGTGTTAGCTGAGACAAAGGCTTGAGAGGTGTGTGTAATGTGGTAGAGGTGGGGGCCTTTTATAAGAGGAGAGGAGGGGCACTCTTGGATGTTACAAAATGTTACTTTATTTTCAAATGAGTATCAGATTTTAACGGTCCCATATTGATGTATATCGATGATAAGGTGGTACGGGTTTGAAATAAACCCATCCAATAGGATTGTGACAAGTGTAAGTTATAGTTTTAACATTATATTTTCATTTTATTTAAATCCCTTATTAATGAGTTATTGCTGCATCATCATGATGTCATAAATAATTTAATTTATTTAATGTCTAAAATTTATAAAAAAATATCATGATGTAGGAAATATTTTTATATTTCTAACGAATATTTATAGTAAAAAATATGACTTGAATAACCCCATTTAAAAATTGTTTTAGTAAAACATCTCATGTTTGTGACATTTTAATTTTAACTTTAAATAAAAAGGTATTTATGTCATTTTCCAACCTAAGTGGCTCCATGGGGTCCCCAAGTTGACCCATGGATTGTCTTGGTCTGCCATGACACATCCAATGTTGGTAGGATATGTGTCAAGTTCATTTCATATTATGAATACATTATTTTTACCTTAAATTACACTAATTACCTCTAATCGCGATTAAAAACATAAAAGTTACTATTCACCAAAAATTTATTTTAATCCCATTGAACCACATTTTACATCCTAATGAAAAACATGTATGTCAGATTTTTGAAATTCAAAACACAGAAGTGGTAAAGTTTCATTTAAACGAAAAATCAGTTTTTAAGTACCACTTCGTGGTTTCACTATTCATCAAAAATTGACGTTTTTTATAATAATACCAAAACATCACCCTAAGCTATATTTGATATTCTGAATTCAAAAATGATGTCTATTTTACAAAATTCAAATTGTATAAGTTACATTAATTAATTTAATAATTAATTCCCGCTGTCATGACAAATAAATTAGATTTCAATGATTAAGAGATAATATGACAATAATATAATCATATAAATAAATTAGATTAAAATTTGGTTTTGAATTAAAATACAACATTTTACACTATTCATTAAAAAATTAACTTTATCGGAAAATTACGAAAAATTTACACAAAGTAAATTTTGATGTCCCGATTCCAAAGAAGAATTTAATTTTGTCAAATATAACTCATAAAATTTTCAAAAAGTGGATTTAAAAGACGTTCTCCATAAAAAGGCACTTAATCGACCTTTTAAAGAATATTAGAATCTTTACCCTTAAAATTGGATTCATTCGCATTTTGTAGTTAGTTGTCTTCATTCCCGCCATTTCAATGGCTAGGAGTTAACTACAATTTAAAATAATATTATTTTATTATTAGAGTGCAACGTAAGATTACCAAGAAACTCGTTGTTGCGTATTGGGTACGCAATCGCGCATAGCATCCCCTTTAAAGTAATATTAATATTTTATTAAGAAATATGGATAAATGTGAAAATGTCATTTTTTTTATATACCTGGGGTGTTACAAAAAAACGTGAAAAATAAAATATTACATGAAAATATAATGAATAATCATATTAGAATAAAATGAATGAGTTTTATTATATAGTGATAAAATAATTTCTACACCTAAAAATTACGCATAAAAAATTTCGATTAAAATGAAATTAAAACATAAATCCTTTCCAATTTGGTAAATTTTGTGTAATATATTCCCTTGAATGATGTAAATGATTTGTAACATAAAATATCATGTAGTGTGAAATATTCATCATATAATACATAAATGGGATGAAAATACAATATTTAAAATTAATTATGATAATAAAAGAATATGTGTCTTAGAGAAGGATGTTTTAAGATAAAAACCATTACATTGAGCCAAAAATATCATGTTGGTTCCTTATATTTATAAATTATAAAAATATTTTACTTATTTAATTTCGTAGTATCATTTTTCAATTTTTAATCATTTTATTTTATTTTTAACCATGTTATATTATGTTACATAAACCAACTGATTTTAAATTGGAGATTTCAATGATTAAGAGATAATATGAAGAAAATAAAATTGGTAAGATGAATAAGGTTAGAGATATTATTATTTAAAAATATTAACAAGTTAAATTAGTAAATAATTATAATATTAATCCATAATTTATACTTTTTATAATTAGTCACGCAGTATAGATATGAAAAGTGAACAACATTACAATCTTAGAGGTGGTAGACTGTATATAAACTTGAGTAACAATTCCATTTTTTAAGATCATGATTGAATGAAGATAAGTGTCATGATATCCTTAAAATATTTAAATTACCTCATAAATATTTTTTTAAATACAATTAAATATATATTTTAATTCATGTGGTAAAAAAATAATCACTTTTCTTCATGAGGCAGTTGTCTGCCATACCCATGAATGAAGTAGTCATTTTTTCAATAAATGTTTTGGTGATAAATTATAAAATATAATTTATTTGTAGAGTGATTATTATTTTATTAATATCACAACTAATTATAAAAATAAGACTTATTACCATCTATGTAATTTTTTTGTGAAATATTAATCACTTCGCATCGTGAGGCAGTAGTCCTCCATATACATGGGTGATGTCATCGTATTGCCAAAGGAATTGAATGTAATAAAGCGTAAGTAATATTATAGTTAAAAAATTATAATTATAATATAAATATAATATATATAAGTTAAACACATTTTTAGATCCATCCAGGAGAAGTGGTGATGAAAAACAGATGACGTCATTTTATGAGGCGATAGTTATCCAGAAACACAATCAATAGTTTTGTTTCCCTTTTGAGGGAAAAGAAGTTGGTTTTAGTCCACTAACATGAAATAAAAACAAAGAAGTATATGGAAGATATTTTTTTATTATATAATTATGGGTTAATAAGATTTTATAGTTGTTTAAGAATAGAAGATAAATAAAATGACCAGTTAAGGATATTACATGTTGTTTGACAAAAAAAATAAGTTTATACCAAAATATATCATAGGATGTCTTTTATATTAAAATAATACTTATAGAATGAGGAAATGAATTTAAGGATTTGTTTTTCTGTATTCAATTTCTATACCATAAGGTATTGGATGTATGGAATGGAGTGGAATAGGAATTAACTTTTATATGGGATAAGAACAAGCAATCTTATAATTACCCAAAACTATTCAATAATTTGGAGTAAATATGACCCCAAGGTCATCAAAAATTGTTAATAATATTATTTTAAAGATTATATGGTCATGAAAAAACAAAAAAACACAAAAAAATACACATTTTTTAAACATTTTGTTGCTTTACTTATTTGATTCCATACTTTTACCATTTTAGTTTTATGTACTGTAACTCTCCATTTTATCTAGGAAATTTAAAATTGCTAACTATAATTAAATGGAACCATATTAGATAATTTTTTTAACAAATTATAATTATTATATCTAATTTATATAATAAAAATCTTATCTTTGTGGAATATTAATTTTAACGCAATCCCATTTCACATATTAGAATTTTTTTTACAAATTCTAATTATATCAATGATTTCTATAATTTAGGGGTCCATACAGTTATTATAAAAATAACTTTTTCCTATGAATTAATCTTTATTGATATTGTTAAAAAAATAAAAATTACTTATAGTGCGGTTGTATTTTGAATAATTTTAATTAATTTAATTCAATATTATTTATTTTAAAATAATAATAATGTAAATTTTGACACTATTGACTAAATATCACATTAAAATGTAATGAAAAAAAGGGAATTCAAATATATTAAATTCACACCAATAAAATATGAAATATTTATCATAAAAATTCATGTAATCCAAAAAATCAATAAATTATTTTTAATTTAAATATTATTATTAATATTTATTTTACTATTTTATTAATTAATTAATTACTGCCTTAAATTTATTAATCATTTTTTATAATTATATAATTAAGAAAAATTATAAATAAATTAATCTCATGAAATAAATATTTTTTGGATAAAAATAAAATCAATATTCATCCACATATTGATTTTATCGCTATGTAAACACATAATTGAACACTGTAAGATAGAGAGTGACGTTTTTTCCTTCACTTTAATTATTAATTTGGTCAGTTTTTTTTGTAATATTACCCAGAAGAAAAAAATAGGTCCTGATTTAATATATGTCAAAATATTGAAAAAAATTTGAAATATAAAATTTTTAGTTAATTTTTGCCATTATATTTTTATTTCATCACCTAGTAAACCACGTTTTTATCTTAATTGTGGAAATTATTATTTTGAATTTTTTTATTATTCATAATGGTCAAAATTTTAGAAGACATTATTAAATAGTATTAATTATTCTGATTCCAAATATTTAATCCATTTTAAAAATCAATTCCCAAAATTGGAATATTTTAATTTAAAATTAATCTCACAATCATGTTGAAAATATGTTTTTTAATAAATTCATATTTCAAACATAATATGATATTTTAATAAAAAAAATGAAATGTTATCATAATAAGATTAATTTAAGTTAAATTGTAGAGAAATTTAATTTATGAACTTCCTTAAAAATTTGAATCAATATATAATATTTTTATTAACTACAATATAGGACTATTAATCAGTTTGAAATAGTTTTCATACAAAATGTTTTTTTTAGCCAAAGAAAACTATTAATCTAAAATCCACCATAATTATGATTTAAATGGAATTAATTGGATTTCTTGTTAAAAAATCATGCTTATATTAATTATAAGTAAAATTTAAATAAAAATTGTAATTTTAAATAATTTAATTTATTAAAAATAAATTAGAATTTAAAAAACAATATTTTTGACTTTTAACATGAAAATTAATATTTTCTGAAACAACAAAAAACCCTCATATTAGTATAAATATAATTATATTATAAAAAAATATCATTTTGTTAAAAATCATTTTTAAAATTGGGAAAAAAATAAATTATATTATTTTTTCCCATATACCAATAAAAATAAATTTTTTGAAAAAAAAAATATATTTTCAATGGAAAACATGATTTTTCGAAAAATTAAGTTACTAGTAAATTAGAATTTTAAAAGAAAAATTATTTGTTAGGAATATGATTTTAATTTCATAATGCAGTGAATCCAATACATGCCCTCAAATTTTACACCTTGGTTAAAATGATCGTATTTAAATAATACTATTTTAACAATATGTCACGGTTATTTTAAATTTGACGTTGTGTGTTGAATGAACTTCCAAAAATACTGTTATTTTAAAATGATAAAGTGTTACATGATACATAATTATAGTTATGGAATCAATTTAATAACCATACAATAGAACCTTTTATCACTGGCCACTAAAACATTTGATGATGGTCCTGGTATATCTTTTGCACCCAATGATGCACTGCTAAGAGAGATGTATGGAACTACCAAACCATAACCTTGCATTTTGAAATTGGATATATCTTTATTCATTGTTTTATTATTACATTCTAACCACATTAATGTAATTAATATGGTTTATGCATTATGATTTTTTGGACAAGTAATATGTCACAATCAAGGACCAATATTTAAAATTCTTCCCCTACTCATTGTCATGAGAAGTTTTGGGTGTGTTACTAAACTATAGGTTATATCCCAAAGACACAAAAGGTGTGTAATAAATTCCAAAGATTCATTATAATTGGGGGTTATTTTCCATTTAAAATCATCAACAAAAAACATGATATCCATAAACAAACAATCAACTATATGATTCATGAGTAAAATGTAATAAATTCCAACAAAAAAGTAATTAAATTAAAGAGAACAAAGTATAAACAACAAAAATTAAAAATCAATGACCCGAAAAGGAACCAACTTAGAAAATACCAACCTTCCCCAAGCTCCAACTCAATAATCCATTCCAAATGTATCACACTACATCACTAAAGAATTGGAATACATTCCCTTTACATGTGTCTTGATATATCACATCTAAAAACATACCAATGTTCCCAATAAGGGGGTGTGCATAAAAGTAAATATGTTTTCCAAAATTACTTAATAAATCACACATCTAGGATAGAAAAATTTACCCAAAATATGTAAAGTATACCAAAAGAATTTATACAATTTATATCAAATCCAAACCTATTTTTATGAACAATTGTTTTCATTAAATGAAACCAAAAAATCCATTAAAATAGTTGATAAATTTCCATTTTAGAATTCCCATTCCATTTCCACACATCCATGCATCCACACATGCATTAAACCAGGTACCTCCCAATAAAAGAAATTGTTAATCCATCCATTCCATATGATGTCAATTGGTTATCCATTTTGATATGGGAGACGTCATGTCCTTATCTATCCCAATATTTTGATAAGGAAATCATCAGGATATTATCCATCATATATTCACATGAACACACACAAACTATTTATGAAAAAAATATTCCAACCGATTTCTATAAAATTATTCCATTTATGAAATATTTCAAAAACAGTTCTCCATGAATAAAAAATATTCTTCTAAAGATCCCATTTTAGAATCATGACACAAATAACATTAAAAAACCCATCCTATTTTCTCTATTTAAAAAAACCAAGAATAAATAGTTATTCCATCCTGATTCACACATTAATTTCACAATCACATTAAATAAATTCAATCAATTTTTAATCAATACTTAGTTTTTTAACCAATAGGATTCAGGATCAAATCTGTCTACATCTAAATGTTTGGTGAAAATTAATAATGATCGAAACAATAAAAAACCATGATATAAAATCTATAAAACATACTTAGATATTATTCAATTTACACACAAAAGTACATTTCTCAAAACAATCTCTATCACAATGCATGAATATATCCCCAACAAATAATATTCAGTAATAAAGGAGAGGAAAGAAGAAGAGTGCCAATGAATACAACCACTGAGGGGGTAATAGTAAATAATTTGGGTCTCCAATGGAATTATATTCACCAAAAGATCCCTATTATTCTAGGGGAATGGTCTCCAAAGCCTTTGGAAGGAAATTAATTCATGTATTAGAAAAACTATGGGGGAAATGAGGGACTAATGAGTTGATTCATATTTGAACCACGAAACTCAAATAATTTATTAATGGTGTACAATTATGGTATGCACTTAGTAAAACAATGTGTTAATTATGTTCTATACAATACCACCAAACACCTCTCAGTTGTTTTTCTTTAATTGGTTGAGAAAACATGTTCCAACCATAATAATCTTTAATGTCCATAATTTTATTCCTTCTCCTTGATTTCATTCAAATTTTTCTAAACAATGTACCATACTGTGTGCCTACCTAGTACCCACTTTTTTAGTACCATGATTTCATTAGAGGGTTTTCATGGTTTCTACTAATGATTTTCAAACTTTGAACCTCTATTAATGATCATAAAATTAGATTAAACTCCACTAAATGTCCCTAAAAATAACAACAACAAAAATATGTACCTAAAATAAAAAAATAAAGGGTCGTGTACCTGAAAATGGGGATGCAAAATCCCCCAAATAATTGGTCTTTTGATAAATGAAAAATTAAAAATCCATATTTTTTTTAATGAATTTGGTCCATTACTTGACTATTTACATTTTTAGTATCCCATGTTTCTTCCTTATTCTGAACATGTTATCATAAAACTCACACGATTCTAATGCTTTTTTCTGGAAATACATTCTATTGCTTAACCGCTATCCCCACTGGCACATGAACAAATATAGAATCCAACTATTGATCAACATGATGTCATCGTTTTACATGGTCTATATTAGGATTATACTTATTCAATTATGATAAATGAAAAATATTTTGTACAAATCTAATCCATGGTGGAAAATCCAACTGATATCACACCTCACCAAAATGTTCATGTATCTCTAAAGTATATTTTTATCAAGGATAAAAAGTACCTTGCTTCCTAAAATGATAATTCGATGCCTCTTATAGATCATGATGATTTTAATATCACTATCCTCACATAAAAATGATCATTAAATATGATCTAGATTAAATTTATGATGACTTTGATCCATCCCCATTATATTTCTCTTCAATTTATTTGTCTCAGTTGTCTATTATGGAAGGATTGGTCCAACCAGTGAAATATCACCTATTTCCACCCAAAGAAGTGTAGAACTACTAGGTCACCTATAAAATTATTCAAAAAACTATATATGTGTCAAGGAATGATAAATTGTTTTATATGATAACTCAACTATCCATTTGACCACCTCATATGATCCACTAAATTCCATTTCAATTTCCCTACACATTCCATCAAACATTTTTATCATCCATTCATATTGTCCATTCTTCTATGGATGATATA
Organism: Viscum album; assembly: GCA_963277665.1. Taxonomy (NCBI): domain Eukaryota; kingdom Viridiplantae; phylum Streptophyta; class Magnoliopsida; order Santalales; family Viscaceae; genus Viscum; species Viscum album. The sequence continues at coordinate 1,369,214,202 of OY728140.1, read as the reverse complement.
ATGTCCCCATATTCAACTGATTCATAATGTATTTTTTTATGTTTTCATAGAAATGAGATGTAAAACTTGGAACTCAGTCTGATTCTATCAAAACAGGTACTCTTTTCCTCTTTACTACTTCTCAAATATTTATTTTAGACAATTCCTCCATTATATAAGATTCATGAATGGGGATAAAATGATCCAACATAGTGATATGGTCCACTATAACTAATATAGAATCATTACCCCAAACTATCGTTAGTATAACTCTTTCAAAATTCAAAGATATGTACTCCCATTTCCAAATAGTAATATGTAGGGATTGTAACATAACTAGTGGTCATTGGTGATATCACTTGATATATTGATAATTTAGGCATCACATAACAAACTCGGCCAATTTTATTTTCATGTAATCCCACCAAAAATGTTATTTAAATGCTTTATAATTAATTTATATTCCATGAATAATATCTAATCTGGAATCGTGGTATGTATGAGGTTGTTTTTCCTAAAAATCCAATTGTATGACTATTGGATCATAAAAACACAACACCAAACTACTATCAAGATTCAAAACGTTAATGGTATTCTCACCATTGATTTTTGATCACACATAATTAAATTCAGGATTATATGTTTAATCCACATTAAGTGCCTTATCTATATTAGGACCAAAAAAACTAAAATAAAAAAACTACACCACCTTGATCCTCACAATCCAAGTGTATATCACTATCACCAATATCATCTATCATTGTTCAGAAACCTCAATTGCTAACTAACTATGCGACTTTGTAGATAATTCATATGACACCAAATTTCATTTACCCAGTGAATATATTAATTAAATGCAGATCATTTTATGACAATCCATCCATCATCTTTTACTCAGATTCAAAAAAATTCCAAAAATGGGTTTCAACTTCTTATGATCCATAAACATCACAAAATTATCACCAAAGAAGTAAGGATTATGTGTCCTAATGTAATTGACAACAATTGCTAATTATAAATAATGTTTACAGTAGTTTTTCTCATGAAACATTAATTACAATGAAATATAAGAAAAAATATGATCTCCCTTAACGAGAACACACAAAAAATCATATTCCAAATTATCACAATACACCACATATATTTGTGCTATTTATATTAATTTCATGATAGATGATGATGTGGGAAAAATGCTATTCTTATGAAATTATTTCTAAAATTCATTATTATATCATAATCGACCATTTTCTCATGGAAAAGATGTCATTGGTGTTCCCAAACATGAAATGTCATGAATAAAACATTTGTGGTATACATCCAATCCAAGAAAATACATATCTCAAATATATTCCATAGAGTTTTCCAAGAAATTATAGCCTCTATCATTTATGGACCTAATGATTCACCTCTTTTAGAGATAAAATGGCTAAAGAAATGTACCTATTGTACCCAAAAATACCACTTCTAAGATTTGGCTGAAAGATGATGTTCCCATAAAAAATACAGCAATATCACCAATTGTTTCCCATTCTCATCACTTTTCCATGAATACGCAAATATTTCTTCCACTAAACCAACCACAAAAGATTCAATATAACATTGAAATATATTATTCCTCAATTCCATAGAGATTGATGGGGATTTGGTATGACCGAAAGGCCTAACCACATACTCAAAATGGCTATATCTACATGTGAAAGTTATCTATGGAATATTCTTATTTGAAACCTAGGGTTGGGGATATCCTAATTTAAATTTAATTTCAGAGAACCACAAGACTCCACTCAATTGATCGAAGAAGTTATCAATGCATGGAAGATGTTACGAATTATTTTTCATAACATGATGAGGCTTACGATAATATTCACACAACCGAATAGTTTTTTCTCCTTTTTTAGTAACAAAATTGTTGATGCTCATAAAGATATACTTGGCCGATTGAACACTTTTATTTCCATAACTTATAACTAGAGATTAAATTCCATTAATTTTTGTGTATCCCTTCAAAATGATTATAGTTTTATATAAATAAACCCTTCAAATAGATAAATTATAAAATATATTTCACTTATGGCACGAATCTATAACACCCCATGATATTATGGTATGTAGCTTCATAAATAATTTCAATTAAATTGATATATTACATTGCACTCAAAATTATTTCTTATAGTATAAATCATATAAAATCACATAGATAATACAAAACACTCTTCATAAATTAATAATGAATGAATTAAGAGGTTTTTATAGAAATTAAGAAACATATACCATTGAAATAGTACATTGTCCTTTTGTAATAATAATATGACCTTTATAAATATTAATGTGAAAATTCCTATAATAACTTCACGGATGAAATTATGAATGAAATTAAGTTATTTTATGAATGGAAATATAACATATTTCTATGATAGAAAAATTAAATTATTTTTTAAGACTGATAAATTAAGTGTTGGTTTTCAATTATATAATTAAATATCTTGATTCGAATTAAAATTTATTTTCTAAAAATAGATTCATAAATTAATATTTTATTGCCGTATGATAATAAGAAATGTTTATAATACCTTAATTAATTTCTCAAAGTGTCACAAAATCAGTTTAATTTTAAAATTGGTACTTTTTGAATAAATGATGATTTTAAATAAAAATTAAATTTATCATATTTAAAAAATTGATTTTAAAAAATGGATTTCAATTTATAAGTTAGTATGTCGAAATTATACAAGGGGGGTTATTTGGTAGTTTTTTATAATTGTTTAATTTTCTCAAGAATAGTTCGAAAAAAAATTCACTTAAAAGGTGTAACATAAATTACCTAATTCATGATATTTTATTCACATAATAAATCCTAGAACATCATGTTCATATAAAATATATTTAATTTTAAATATGATTCATTAAAATAAAATAAACTCAATTTCTAAACCCAAAAAGTATTTTCCAAAACCGAAATTCGAATGTGGTTCCATAAAATATTAATTTTTCTTTCTTTACACTTTAATTTTTAGTAAATTAATGAAATATATTTATAAAGGTGTTATAAATTCTAAAACACATTAATTTATATTAATATATGATTTATATTTTCAAGAATTCACTATTATATCTATCAATATTGATATAATATTTTATTTAATATTTTATTCTAAAAGTCACACTCTCCTCATGTATAAATAACCCATCTTTATTCCATTAGAATACCACTCATTCCCCCCTTTAAAAAGAAAAATATATACCAAAATTTTTCAATCATAAGCCTCTTATAAGACCAAGTGATTTTCTTAATCCATCCAACTCACATCACTAATTGAATTTTAGTGTCGTGCAAGAGAAACCACAACAAGAAAAGAGTATGATTCCATTAACTTCCCCCTCTTTTATTCTTTTACTTCTTATTTTCCAATTTCCTTTCAAAAAAATATGCTCTAAAATTAATTATGATGTAATTTAACGTTATATTAAATATTTTGACATATTTAATTTATTATATATCTGATATATATAAATTTTTTACCCCTTTTCCCTGATCTTATAACAACGTCTCGTTAAAGGTCGGTCAACCACCTACGGAGACTTTGCCAAAAAAAATCTTATAACCACATTCAGGAAATGACAGTATAGATTATATATATTATATAAATATGTAATTACATGTATTCTATTATTATATAACTGACTATTCAAATTTATTATTTACATTTAAAAAATAGAGAAATCAAGGCCAAATAAGAAATTTTAAAGAAATACATGATATCAAAACGCTTCAAATTCATCATCCAAATTAATAAATATGATCTAATAATTATAATTAAAAAATTTTTGTTTAACTTAATAGAATTCACTTCTCTAGTAGTGTTTTAAAAAATATTATTTTTTATCCAGGAGGTGTAAAAGCAACGTAATTAAGTAATAATTAAGATAACTGAATTCATAACGAAATTTTGAATCTTTATGTTGACCATATACTTTATTGATTTTTTCATGATAATATTATTTGAAAAATAATTTTTTATATATTATATTTTATTATTTGGATTTATAGTTCACGCACATACTCCATTCATTTGATTAATTATCACTTCAATTATATGATATTTGAAATGGACTTTGTCTCAACAGCCATTGCATTCTGATTGATTTAGTATTGCGCATATAATCATTTCTATATGGGGTATCTACTTCCCATTTTGTAACATTGTTCATTTGAAATTATATTCCTATTAAATATCCATATTCTTAAGTCATTTATATGGTTATTGTCTTATCCTTATACCATTTTACATACAGTGCTTATTTTGTATGTCATTTTAACTGGAAAAATATTGATATTTCTATATCAAATACTAAATACAGATATTTTGATAAGGCATAGTATTCATGAATTAAATCCATGTATGAATAATTATTTGGATATGCAATGACTATTGGGGCTAGTAATAACACATGAATGAATCTATATTTCACATGATATAAAATTGTTCGGGAAAGCCCCTTCTAGTTTTTTCTAAAATAGAATTATATGTTTGTATACCCATAGACCTAAACCATATTAAGGGTATGATAGTCAATATTCTAGATACATGACATCCAAATAATAATCATTTTTATTATTCAGTATTCAGTTATTACATCACATGAATTTTTCACATTGATAAAATCTTTGGGTGCATTGTCATTGTTAGTGAATTTATGGAACATGTTTTCTCGATTACCTACCTCTCCATAATGTATAGTCCTTATTTACATTACATAACTTATTATTGTTTTATATAAACCATAATAATTATTTGATATCACTCTTTTATTTTTCTCCCTTCCCCGTGTTATGATGATGAATTCATCGAATGGTGACTTAATACATTTTATTTTCATTTGTTATATTCTATGTTTATTTTTTTCAATGTAATAAGGGAAACATGCAGGATTATAATTTCTTCAAGACTACTAAACTGATTGATCCATTGTTATGTGATCTCTATTATATATTCTTTTATAATTATATGACCATCGACTATGGTCTATTGGGGCCAGGGATGATAAATTTGGTATCAGAAGAAGTTTATTAGAATCCTTAAGAACAAGATTTAGAAGAAATGGGTTAGGGAATATAACCACAAGATAAACATTGAAGATAAGTACAGAATAAAAACCTAGAATTTTTGAAAGATCTAAATTATATGGGTCTTCCAATAAATACATATCTATCACGATACTACATGTGTAAGTGATTATGGAATAGATATACCTAGGGTTAAAAACTCCAACAAGGTGTCCCAGGCCTAACTCATGGTAAACTGGTACATGATAATAGGCCTTATTGGTCCCCTTGTTTGACACTCCCTAGGGATATTAAAAGGGTAATTCAAATTTTATTTATAAAACATTATGAAGGATTTAATATTAAATATGCCCCTAATGACACTATGTTATGATTATGATATTTTCTAAACATAAATTTTTAACTTATGTTAAGTGTTTTAATTCATTGAAAAATTGAATCATGATTTATAATCTAATTTATTATATTCCATTGTTTATAAATAACTACTAATGTAAGTAATAGATTCATTATCCATTGAAAATGTAGTTATTTCCCCACCGAGCAAGTAAACAAAGTTTGTGTTAGACTTGAAAATATCATGATCACTTTAAGAAATCTTACTCTTTCGCTGAGGAAAAACATTACTACCCCAATTTTGAATCATTTCATGCTATATAATCCCCCATATTTTAGTGTGACTACAAATATAGTTTTAGTTGAGTGGTGTATCATGTCTCCTAAAAATATGTGTGTGTCATTGAGATGCAGTGAAAATGAAAAAGTAGAACTGTAAGTTTATTAAATCAAGGGAGATGTTGATCAATGGTGGTCTTTGATAAAAAATACTATGGTGGTTGACAAAAGAGAGTACAAGGAATGGAGATAATTTATAGAAAAATTCATTGACATGTACTTCCCTCATGAGCAAAACAACAGAAATGAAGAGGAATTTCATTTGCTTAATGAAAAGGGAAAAGGAGTTTGTTATGGATTATGAGGCTACAATTACAAGACTATTCTTGTAGAGACCCGAAGCCTGACGTACATGGACATTACATTACTTTTGCGGAATACTCAGTACATAACAAAAACACACACATAAGGATCGTAATAGTTTAGTGTCTTTGGAAACTCGGAACGTAATCTCCTAATCATGGTGAAAGATCTTCAACATCTCCCATAAAGATCTTCCCTTTTTTTACCTAAAACCTTTCTTTATATCCTGGTGAAAAGAAAACATAAAAGGGTGATCTCAAATGCTCAGTAAGGGTAAACAAAAGAAATATCAATCACATCATATTCATAAGAACATAACATTTTGGAAAGATAACCTGCAAAAGAGAGCAAATTTCATAACATGGGATAAATCATGGCAGTGAAATGTAATCACAATAATCATAACATAAAACATGAAACTTTGAGGCAATCACACATAATCATAGAGAATCATTTCTTGTTAGTCAAGACTCATTACCAATACTATCTTAGTGTACAAAGTCCCTTTCTGAATCGAGTAACCCTCGTTTCAGTCCTGTTTCACTGAACCGGTATAACCTACCATTCCAGCCATGTCTATCTCATGAGATATAAAATCTTTACCCAATGAATTGGAGGGATATATAGGTCCCACCCATCTTATAATGAATCCTTTCTTATGTGTGCCACATAATCATAAACCATACATCATAGCGTAACCCATGTAATAAAAATAGAATTCTTAAACAACATGACATCATAAAACAATTCATATAAGATAAAGGAATTCATAAAAATATTTCCATCACAACATAATCAAATCCATGTAATAATAGGGATAAAAACAGAACCCTTTTATTATCTTAGATGGAAAATAATTTTGATAAAATACTTGAACTCCATTCTTGAGGAAAATATCCTTTCTGCTTCAAAAACACTTTTCCTTTCATAACATGTCATACAACATTAAACTAAAAGAATTTGATTAAAAATAAACTTGAAAACTTGTAAAGGAATGTTTTTGGAAATAAGTTTTCAAAAATCCATTCATGCCGTATAAGTTAAAAAAACATTCTTCGTACTTTTGTCGGAAAAGTCAAAAAGTACCTCGTACGAAAAACGTCAAAAGATTCCTTTCATACATATTACTAAAAACTCAACGAAGGGTAAAAATGGATTTAAACAATTGTAGGTGGATGGAAATAATATTACATATTGATGAAACATGGATGTGGATGATAAAATACACCCCAGCAAATACTTACGAATAAACAATCTCGGATAAAAATGAGATTGTGATATTTTCCCTTACCTTAGGTCTGATTTGCTTTGTACATGTCCGAAGCTCCTGTATAATGGTTTAAATAATGTTATTGACTTATTCCAGAATCATACATATTGATATGATATCATATATGGTCATATTCTTAGCTTCTTGTTACTAATATTTCATTGTTACTTGTTACTCGGGTCCTTATTGCCTTTTGTTCTTATGCATGTTTTGCCGAATAAATTCTTATTCTTCTTTTAAGGTTATAGATACCTTATATCCTGAATGGTATTAGTGTAACATATATCATATTTATTCATTCAATTCATTTAAATAATTACTATGTAATGATGATCATGTAGAACGAGTCGCATCACATCGTGGAGACGGTATTCCGTACGTACGCACGAGTGATGATATCGTTCCTATGATCGTGGAATTGTGTTGAAGTGTATGTATAATATTTCAGTATAAATATCACTTCATAATAATCATATATAGTTACTCATTACACCTTTGTACCCATCCAATTAAGGTGGTGGCGGAAAATAGATTACACCACGGCGTTGAGACGGTATTCCGTACGTACGCACGCGCGGTGATTTCCTTTTTCCGTAGGATGGATAGAAGGTTAATTAGAGTTGTTTCATATTTATAATAACCTATCAGTATATAAGAAATACTGATTTTATTACTTTATCATGAAAGAACTAAATAAGAAGAAGTTGAAGAAGAATGAAATTGAAAAGGATCGGTAATGGGTATTACCTCTTCTTTGAAGTGCTTCTTTGATACCTCCTTTTAGGGCACTAAAATTGGTCTTTTAAGAATACCAGGACCTCTAGGATGATACTAGGGAAGTTGAGAAGTGATTTTGGCAGGGGTTGGCCGAGCTTCAAGGCTCAAAGTTGTGTGAGGAAGAGAGGGAGGAGGTGCCCTTTTATAAGGGAGGAGAGGGGAACCTTAGGAATATCTCAAAATATTATTTTATATTAAAGTCAAAATCGGTTTATAATGGTTCCAAAGGGTCTTATTCCGAAGCTAAAGTGGGGATGGGTCGAAATCATATCAACCAATAGGATTTATACAAGTTTAGGATATTATTTTAACCTTATCAATTAGATTTAACTCTATGTTAAATAATTTAACTTTTACCATGTCTTTTTGTTTTCTTTCACTATATGGTTAATACACATATTATAACATGCCAAAAGAACCCCAAATTGTTTATTATTAATATATATATCCTTATATAAGTCATTTGGCCGATCCTTATATTTTTAGGAATAAAATAATAATTAATAATATAATATTTGATTTAAAAACTATTTTGTGTCAATTTTGACACTATTTGATATATGATTTTTGTGAAAGTCATAACAGAATTATATGTTCGAACCAAGTTTATTATATCAACACTAATATATCATAGTAACCTATAAAATTAATGTAATTCATAAAAAGTCTTAAATTGCATTTATTTTGGTATTTATTATATCAATTATGTCAATATTTCATTAATAAGATAATTACTGCATCATCTTTGTGTCATACATAAATTAACTTATTTGATGTCTAAAAATTACAAATAAAATACCATTATGTAGGAAATCTTTTTATCTTTCTAATGAATATTTACAATCGAATTTATCTTATATATAACCCTATATTAAAAATGTTTTAGTAAATAAACATTGATTTTAACTCTTTTAACTCTTCTTTGAATTAAATAATAATAAATATCCTAATCTAATCCAAGTGGGCCTAAATGATAATATTTTACACTTAAGGTTGTTTTTGGTCTAGATAAACTTGTCCAATAGAATTAGAACATGTGTTAGGGTAATATTAATATCATTCTTACCCTTAATTACCCTATTTACTTTTAACCGAGGTAAATAAAAGTAAAAAGTTACTATTCACCAAAAATTATTTTCATCTCATTGAACCACATTTTACTTACTGACATCAATTGTGTCTCTCGGATTTTTGAAATTCCATTCACAGAAGCGGTAAAATTATGTTTTATGAAAAATTCAGTTTTTTGTTTACTACCACTTAGTAGTTTCACTATTCATCAAAAATTGATGTTTTTCAGAACAAAGCCAGAATTTCATCCTAAGCTATATTTCATATTACGAATTAAAAAATTAAATCTATTTTACCAAATTCATAACATAGAAGTTACATTAATTAATTTTATAATTAAATCCCGTTGTTAAAACAAATAGCGTGTTTTTAAGAAACAATATATATCAAAAGATTGACACTTGATTATGTTTGGTTTAAATGTGAAATTACATTCAATGACCAACATTGTATTAAATTGTAAAAATATATTCTATATATACTTTAAAACCACTCAAATTAATAATTTATCACTATTAATTATTTCGATTAAAAAAGTTGTTTTTAATTATAATTTAGTAATTTTCACTATTCATCAGAATATGAAAGTTATCCGAAAAGTACCAAAATTTCACATGAGGCTAAATTCGATTCTCCGAATCCAAAAATGAAGTCCATTTTGAGATCAAAATTTCTATAATTTTAAATTTTGGTTATTACTATTTATAACGGCTAGTTATAATAATATTATAATAACATATCGTTGTTTAGTGAAACTCAGTATTTTGTACTACACACGCTATCGAGGAAGGTCGTCATTGCGTGTAATGCAAGGCAAATCATGGATGCGTGTTGTGCAAGCTCCTTTTGGTGTAGCGTACCACACAAGACATTAATAAAATTAAAAAGAATATTTTTCATAAAATCTCGGGCTGTTACATTCTACCCCCCTTAAAATGAATTTCGCCCTCGAAATTCGTCGGGGTTATAAATGGTTTACTATTCGAAAGTTTATTTAATAGAAACCCACATCGTAAAAAGGAATATCAAAACCAATATTTAAAAACAAAAGTATGAAACATAACGGTTACCCAAATTAACTAATCATTGGGTTTCCACATAGGTGAAAATATGTATATGGAAGAGAAATCTAACCATCATGTTCTGATGGAGAGTGGTAGAGAACATGGCTATGGAGAAGCCAGTAATCACAAAGCCATAAATTTTTGACGATCTAAGGTACCATCTGATTCATCAGATATATGATCACTAGGACAACATTTTTGGTTTTCAAGATAGTTTCCCTAAAGTTATAGAATTTGAATTAGAATAAATACTTACTTTATATTGGTACAACCTCACTGTTGTTCGTTCCTTTAACAATTTCCACTTCATCTCTTAAATAGATGAAGTTGAATTTGTTATTTGTGAAGTGTTAGCAGATCATGTGATAGAATGACGGTTCATTCCATCTGTCTCAAAAGGTTAGAAAAATTTATAAACATAAGTCGATCTATAGTGAGATTAATCATATATGGTTCCTAAAATGGACTTATACTTTATATATCATACTTCTTAATATAATAAAACTAGTTTCTAATAAATAGGGACTTCCTGTAGGCCAGTGGTAGGCGATAAAGGCCAGTCGCACTTCGGTTGTGGGTTCGATTCCCACAGCTTTGTCCGAAGCGATGGGCTGTCGCCCGTCCTGCAGGTTGTCCTTTTTCTAAAACTACATTACTATAACATCCCATCAATAATATCGAAAAGAAAAACTTCTATCCTTAAACAATACTCACTTATGTCCAACATAATCCATTTCAATCTTTAGGCTTATCCATAAAACTGCAGTCCACTCTCATAACATAGTGAAAACGATTACCAGAGATTTAATACCATCGTTGATCCCCATATATCATAAGATATGTTTTTTTGGTCACATTCCAAACATTCAAAGTCCTTAATCATGTATTCTCTTGAATACCTTAGTGAAAACATGAATGCAGTTAAAATTTAACTCTTTCCACATACCAAAATCCTCAAAATTCTATATACTCAAACAATGATATCACTTAGTCCTTATATCAATCATGAGCTCATGAATACTGTTAAACATTTTGTTTTCTCATTTTCCCTTCATTATGCTCATATCATCTTATTTCCAAAAATATTTCAATCACTTTGAATACCACATTAGACCAATACATAAATATTCCAATACTTTATGATACAACATTATTTTGGAATCCCATTACATAAACACTTATTCATTCCACCACATCGTTATCATATTCAACATCGCCAATGGTGATCGCATGTGACTTCCCTTTGTCCTTTTCCTTAAGCGGTTGCTCATGTCGATCATCACTAACCCTTGGATTAGGGCATTTATTAGCATAATTCCCCATTTACTTGCACTTGGAGCATTGAAGTGTTGGTGGTGCGTTCTCTGCAGTGTTTTCTTTATTCACATCATTAGAATCCATTTTTCCATTACTTTGACACTCAGCTGCTCGATGACCTTCTTTTCCACACTTAAAACATTTTCTAGTCCCTTTAAGACAATCTTCACCATGCTTCTTTCCACACTTTGTGCATAAGGAAACATTCATCTTCTTTTCACCATTATTCTGAGATTTCTCCTTGAACTCCATCTTTCGTTTCTTGTTAAAACCATGAGATGGATATGTAACACAAACTTCTATTTCTACCTTGATAGCACAATGCACAATTTCTTCATAGCTACTAAAGTCTCTTATAGCTAATGCCCTTAGAAGACTTGGTTTTAAGCCACTGAAAAATCGATCAACTTTACTTTCAGGTTGGATGATAATGCCAGATGCATACCTTGCAAGTCTTGTAAAATTTTCTTCATATATACCAACAGATTCATCATCCTTCTGTTTCAGCTCAAGAAACTCCTTTTCCATCTTTGTTCGAAGAATACGAGGGATGTACTTACTGAAAAACAAGTTCTTGAACTCTTCCCATTCCATGGACTCAATTTCATCTCTTTGCCTCATATTCTTGATAAGATTCCACCATTGATCAACTTCACCTTCCAAACGATATACTGCTAAGAAGACTTTATCATGCTCAGAACATTGAATAACTGAACATATCTTTTCAGTGGTACTGATCCATTGTTTAGCAACAAGTGGATCAGAAGACCCACTGAAAGAAGGTGGATGTTTCCTCATGAAGGACTCAATAGAATATTGTTCCCTTCTCTGCTCATTTGGAAGTCCAGAATGATTCATAGCTTGTGTAAGTATAACAATAAGATTTTGCACTCCATCTCCCATAACATTTGTTTGTTCAGGAGGGAAATCATTGCATTGTCCATTGCATTGATCAACACGGTTCCTTCGGGTTCCAGCCATCGTCTAAAACCCAAAAAGAATAGTGTGAGAGGCAAAAATCATGGTAGGGAAAAAAACATAATAAAGGGGGAGTACCTTCAATATCTAACATCTTAGGTTTAATTCTATGATCGTTAGCGTAATTATAGTACTATAACCTATACGTATACTTAACCTTAGGGACATCCCTAGACATACCATAGAAATATCTCTAGAGATCTCACTAACATTTTCACATCCTAGTTTCCAAAGCTTGAATAAACCTTTCCTCTGATACCAACTGTAGAGACCCGAAGCCTTACGTACATGGACATTACATTACTTTTGCGGAATACTTAGTACATAACAAAAACACACACATAAGGATCGTAATAGTTTAGTGTCTTTGGAAACTCGGAACGTAATCTCCTAATCATGGTGAAAGATCTTCAACATCTCCCATAACGATCTTCCCTTTTTTTACCTAAAACCTTTCTTTATATCCTGGGGAAAAGAAAACATAAAAGGGTGAGCTAAAATGCTCAGTAAGGGTAAAAAAAAGAATTATAAATCACATCATATTCATAAGAACATAACATTTTGGAAATCATAACCTGCAAAAGAGAGAAAATTTCATAACATGGGATAAATCATGGCAGTGAAATGTAATCACAATAATCATAACTTAAAACATGAAACTTTGTGGCAATCACACATAATCATAGAGAATCATTTCTTGTTAGTCAAGACTCATTGCCAAGACTATCTTAGTGGACAAAGTCCCTTTCTGAATCGAGTAAACCTCATTTCTGTCTTGTTTTACTGAACTGGTATAACCTACCATTCCAGCCATGTCTATCTCATGAGATATAAAATCGTTACCCAATGCATTGGAGGGAGATATAGGTCCCACCCATCTAATAATGAATCCTTTATTATGTGTGCCACATAATCATAAACCATACATCATAGTGTAACCCATGTAATAAAAATGGAATTCTTAAACAACATGACATCATAAAACAATTCATATAAGATAAAGGAATTCATAAAAATATTTCTATCACAACATAATCAAATCCATGTAATAATAGGGATAAAAACAGAACCCTTTTATTATCTTAGATGGAAAATAATTTTGATAAAATACTTGAACTCCATTCTTGTGGAAAATATCCTTTCTGCTTCGAAAAGACATTTCCTTTCTTAACATTTCATACAACTTTAAACTAAAAGAAGTTGATTAAAAATAAACTTGAAAACTTGTAAAGGAATCTTTTTGGAAATAATTTTTCAAAAATCCATTCATGCCGTATAAGTTAAAAAAAACATTCTTTGTACTTTTGTCGGAAAAGTCAAAAAGTACCTCGTATGAAAAACGTCAAAAGATTCATTTCATACATATTACTAAAAACTCACCGAAGGGTAAAAATGGATTTAAACAATTGTAGGTGGATGGAAATAATATTAAATATTGATGAAACATGGATGTGGATGATAAAATACACCCCAGTAAATACTTACGAATAAACAATCTCGGATAAAAATGAGATTGTGATATTTTCCCTTACCTTAGGTCTGATTTGCTTTGTACGTGTCCGAAGCTCCTGTATAATGGTTTAAATAATGTTATTGACTTACTCCAGAATCATACATATTGATATGATATCATATATGGTCATATTCTTAGCTTCTTGTTAGTAATATTTCATTGTTACTTGTTACTCGGGTCCTTATTGCCTTTTGTTCTTATGCGTGTTTTGTCGAATAAATTCTTATTCTTATTTTAAGGTTATAGATACCTTATATCCAGAATGGTATTAGTGTAACATATATCATATTTATTCATTCAATTCATTTATATAATTACTATGTAATGATGATCATGTAGAACGAGTCGCATCACATCGTGGAGACGATATTCCGTACGTACGCACGAGTGACGTTATCGTTCCTATGATCGTGGAATTGTGTTGAAGTGTATTTATACTATTTCAGTATCAATATCACTTCATAATAATCACATATAGTTACTCATTACACCTTTTTACCCATCCAATTAAGGTGGTGGTGGAAAATAGATTACACCACGGCGTGGAGACGGTATTCCGTACGTACGCACGCGCGGTGATTTCCTTTTTCCATAGGATGGATAGAAGGTTAATTAGAGTTGTTTCATATTTATAATAACATATCAGTATATAAGAAATACTTATGTTATTACTTTATCATGAAACAACTAAAGAAGAAGAAGTTGAAGAAGAAAGAAATTGAAAAGGATCGGTAATGGGTATTACCTCTTCTTTGAAGTGCTTCTTTGAGACCTCCTTTTAGGGCACTAAAATTTGTCTTTTAAGAAGGCCAGGACCTCTAGGATGATACTAGGGAAGTGGAGAAGTGATTTTGGTAGGGGTTTGCCGAGCTTGAAGGCTCAAAGTTGTGTGAGGAAGAGAGGGAGGAGGTTCCCTTTTATAAGGGAGGAGAGGGGCACCTTAGGAATATCTCAAAATATAATTTTATATTAAAGTCAAAATCGGTTTATAATGGTTCCAAAGGGTCTTATTTCGAAGCTTAAGTGGGGATGGGTCGAAATACTATCAACCAATAGTATTTAGACAAGTTTAGGATATTATTTTAACCTTATCAATTAGATTTAACTCTAAGTTAAATAATTTAACTTTTACCATGTCTTTTTTTTCTTTCTCTATATGGTTAATACACTTACTATAACATGCCAAACGAACCCCAAATTGTTTATTATTAATATATATATCCTTATATAAGTCATTTTTCCGAACCTTAGATTTTTAGGAATAAAATAACAATTAATAATATAATATTTGATTTAAAAACTATTTTGTGTCAATTTTGACACTATTTGATACATGATTTTTGTGAAAGTCATAACAGAATTATATGTTCAAAACAAGTTTATTAAATCAACACTAATATATCATAGTAACCTATAAAATTAGTGTAATTCAAAAAAAGTCTTAAATTACAATTATTTTGGTATATATAATATCAATTATGTCAATATTTCATTAATAAGATAATTACTGCATCATCTTTGTGTCATACATAAATTAACTTATTTGATGTCTAAAAATTACAAATAAAATACCATTATGTAGGAAATATTTTTATCTTTCTAATGAATATTTAAAATCAAATTTATATTATGTATAACCCTATAGTAAAAATGTTTTAGTAAATAAACATTGATTTTAACTCTTTTAACTCTTCTTTGAATTAAATAATAATAAATATCCTAATCTAATCCAAGTGGGCCTAAATGATAATATTTTACACTTAAGGTTGTTTTTGGTCGATATACACTTGTCCAATAGAATTATAACATGTGTT
Organism: Viscum album; assembly: GCA_963277665.1. Classification (NCBI taxonomy): domain Eukaryota; kingdom Viridiplantae; phylum Streptophyta; class Magnoliopsida; order Santalales; family Viscaceae; genus Viscum; species Viscum album. The sequence goes on along the minus strand of OY728140.1, from coordinate 1,369,198,376 downwards.
AGGGTAATATTAATATCATTCTTACCCTTAATTACCCTATTTACTTTTAACTGTGGTAAATAAAAGTAAAAAGTTACTATTCACCAAAAATTATTTTCATATCATTGAACCACATTTTACTTACTGACATCAACCATGTCTCTCGGATTTTTGAAATTCCATTCACAGAAGCGGTAAAATTATGTTTTATGAAAAATTCAGTTTTTTTTACTACCACTTAGTAGTTTCACTATTCATCAAAAATTGACGTTTTTCAGAACAAAGCCAAAATTTCATCCTAAGCTATATTTCATATTAAGAATTAAAAAATGAAATCTATTTTACCAAATTCATAACATAAAAGTTGCATTAATTAATTTTATAATTAAATCTCATTGTTAAAACAAATAGCGTGTTTTTAAGAAACAATATCTATCAAAAGATTGACACTTGATTATGTTTGGTTTAAATGTGAAATTACATTCAATGACCAACATTGTATTAAATTGTAAAAAGATATTCTAAATATACTTTAAAACCACTCAAATTAATAATTTATCACTATTAATTATTTCGATTAAAAAAGTTGTTTTTAATTATAATTTAGTAATTTTCACTATTCATCAGAATATGAAAGTTATCCGAAAAGTACCAAAATTTCACCTTAGGCTAAATTCGATACTCCGAATCCAAAAATGAAGTCCATTTTGAGAGCTAAAATTTCTATAATTTTAAAAGGTGGTTATTACTATTTATAACGGCTAGTTATAATAATATTATAATAGCATATCATTGTTTAGTGAAACTCGTTATTGCGTACAACACACGCTATCGAGGAAGGTCGCGATTGCGTGTAATGCAAGGAAAGTCAAGGATGCGTGTTGTGCAAGCTTCTTTTGGTGTAGCGTACAACACAAGACATTAATAAAATTAAAAAGAATATTTTTCATAAAATCTCGGGCTGTTACAATTCTGTTTTGATATAGATTATATATATGATTCAGAAGAAATGATTGATCATTTATTTGATGGTCTAAATACAAGTCTCTGAATGACAGTGGCTTTGGAATCATTTTCAACACATGATGAAATATTGTTAAGTGACATCAAAATAGAGATGGATTTTTCTAAATCATATATTTCCTACGAAATAATGATAATTATAGGTCTTCTGATTACCATAGAAAATTTTAATCATTAAGAATAAAATTGGGAATGTATCAATTCAAATTATATGAAAACATTGGAAATAATAATAATACTAAATGCTAAAAAAGAATGAAAGTTTTCTATACGTATGAAGAAAATGGTCATAAATCTAATGAAAACAAGGGGAAGAAATAAATAAATGAAGTTCAATGATTTATATATAAGGAAATGGGGCATTATTCAAACTAACGTACCAAGTGTTAAGAGAATCTACCACTGGAGTTGACAAGGGGTGATGTCAAATCAAATAAGATAACAATTTTAGAGGCTGATTATCATAATGATGTAGTGGTGGGTACATTAATAATTTCTTCAAATATATCCAATGATTTGTTGGATTTTTGATCACCATATCATTTTACATATTCCCAATTTTCAATAAAAATTATTCATTCCCCTTTTTATTTAATAAAGATGTTTTCATTTAAAAATTATCATGGGTGTTTTTTTGAAACCAAGATGTGTTGGTCAGTCCTATTTATGAAACACCAACATACTTTAGTTTAAAACCATACAATCATAACTATTGTTAATTTGGATATAATACTTAGTATGTAATGACCATCAAAATATGATTTGAAAATATACTGCAAGTTGAAGGAAATTTTGACCTATAATAAAGATGTATAATCCCTTATCTTTAGAGCGGAAACATTATCATTTTGTTTTTATGCCGATACACCAATAGTAGATCTACATAATGAAATACATAGGGTGGAAGATAAAACAACATGTAGGGATGAGGGAATTAATTTTCAAAATGAAGATGTACCAATTGTGCAAAAATATATTGATTTACTTCTAGAGTATTTATGTAGACATCCTCTAAAGTGGGAAGTCAAGTTCTCTATTTGATTTAATTATTTGAGAATGACTTTTATCAAATAATCCCTATATATTTTCCAATATGTAATTATTAGAGATGAAGAAAAAATTGAGTAATTTGGTGATAAATGATATATTCTCCCTAGTGTATCTCCATGGGGATCCCCAATTCTCTTTGTTATGAATAATTACAGATCTATGAGTTTGTGCATTGATTATAGAGAAATAAATGCTATTAAAATAATTAATAAGTATCCTCCACATCACATTGATAATTGATTTGATCAAATTCATAGAGTTCAATATTTTTCAAATATTGACCTTCAGTATAGATATCATCAATTTCATATGGGGAAGTAATAAGTTCGAAGACAATATTTCGAACCAAATATGGACAATATGCTTTTAAAGTAATTCCATTTGGACAGACTAATGGACCCTCTATTTTCATTCATATAATGAACATATATTTCATGGAATATTGTGAAGATTATTTTGCGGTATTTAATATTGTTATCTTGATATATTCTGAAATCTATGAGGACCATGCGAACCACATACGAGTTTTTCTAGGGATTCATAGAAGAAAATAGTTATATTGGAAGTTTAATAAGTGTGAATTCAAGAATCAAAAAATTTCTTTTCTTAGAAATATTGCCTCTATGGATGGAATCACAGTTGATCCTCTAACTAAAAAGGAAATCCATGAATTTCCTATACTTATGAATATGACTAATGGAGGGGGTTTTATTGTCTTATCAGGTTATTATTTGCAATTCATTCATAGTTTTGCGAATTGGCTAACCCATTAACCAAACTAAAATGAAAAGTTCTTAAGTTAATATGCATAAATAAAATACATACTGTAACATCCCGGTTCTGGAAGCCACCCAAAGGTGCCCCATACCTGTTTGGTCACATGGCGTCAAGTGCATTCCCTCAAATTCCAAAGGTTTCCGACTAGTAGCGAGGGCCTTTGGTGTGATATTGGGGATACTATGCCCTAATTGGTAGAGTACACAATAGATGTAAACAACACATTCAATAACAAAAGCAATAAATATCCAAAAACATTAAATAGAAAAAGACTGGAATAGAAATCAAATGGAGCACATATATATATATATATGAAATGATGCATTATACATATGTCTAGGAAAGCAGTCAAATAAGTGAAAATGCTGGAAATACAACCAGTTATAAACCAAAGTGAAAGATAATGTAGATAATCTCCTCAGGATCGCAAGCCCTAGCTTGGTCTCATGAATTCCAACTCTACAGAAAGTCAATTAGCTGATGTAGAAGGGTTCTTGACCTTATCTATACCTACAATAATATAATCTGTTTGGGCCCAAAATCATCACCCAAATAGGGTGTGAGACTAAATCCTAGTAGGCAACCACTCGAAGATCTATGCCAAATAGTCAGTGAGTATATCACAGGTAAAAGTACATAAGGCAGTGAACCGGAAGCATTAAGAAGTAAAAAATCCCCAGTTTAAACCATTAAAATCACCACTCTGAATGCAACAACAAAACAAAGCAGATTACAAAATAGGTACCCCTTAGGGAAATACTCACAGCATATCCTCTCTGGTCCTACCTAGAAACACAAGCAAGCAGCTAAACCCTAGGTAACCCTATAGAATGTAATTCGAGCCCATACCCTCTAGTCCTACCTAACAAGTACAAGAATCCCTCTGAGCAGTACACTAAGTCTAACCCCTCTGGTTCAGATTATGCATAGACTCTCTATGGAAGCACTCCCTATCAGTTCCCCTTATAGCCTCGTATCGGTTCAAAAGGTTCTCTGGGGAAGAACTAAACATCTGATCCACCCTATGGTCTGCGGCGAGGAACTACAGACACTCTAGGGAAGCACTCAACTTCAACTCCCCCTATGGTCTCGCATCATAAATTATAAGACACTCAAGTGATTCCCTCAACGTACATTCTCCCTATGGTCTATAAGCCTGGTTCTCATGGCCCTATATAAGTCAAGAAGGAGTAGTAGTGTATAATGGCCATGGTAAACCTCAAGAACAACATGGTTACCATTCTATAGCACAACATCATAACAGAAACAACAATCAAACCATCCTATGATATTAGGCATGGGAAAGTAAACAAAATCTTAACTGGAAAACAAGACCCAAAGGTCAAAACATGCAAAACATGCATTGGAAATACATCAAAAGCAAAAAACGTCACCCTATTCACAATCAATAATCATATACTCCGATATACTAGTATAGCACAGAAATAATAGGGCTAAATTAGTAGATACATTGTACCTTATTCATGGGTATTGGGAAAAATTGCTCATATAACTCAAAGAAAACCTACAGAAAGCCACAAAACACCGACTGCAGGGTAAATAGATCGCAATATGTGACCCTCAAGGATTTAATATCGTTATAACACCTTAGATCTAAGAAAACTTCTAAAAATTTCAACCCATGATAACATGGAAAAGAATATAAATCATTAAACGAGCTTCCAGCAGAAGAGGGAACTCACCGATGTGATTCCAACACAATCAACGGTGTTCGAATCGGAAGATGGAAAAAGGCTCAGGGGTTTATCGAAGATCTATGTCGAATTGTTACACTCTGTCTAATGGAACCTAAAATATATGTGTTCTGGCGATTAGACGTGTCCGCTTTGTGTTTAATGAATACAAAAGAAAATACATGGTGTGTACTTTTGGAGTACATGACGTGTGCTTACTATTTCCGTACTATGCATTATAAGTCCTCCAAGTCGTCACAAATGATCATTTGAATGGATACTACATGGCCAACACACAGATACCCGCGGTAACCGAGTACATGGAGTGTACTCATAAAGTACACAACATGTACTTCAAAAATTTCTAGAAATATTTATTTTCAAAAAATTCCAAGATAATGAAAAACATACATGAAAAGATGTTATGGGTTCTTAAAAACAACCCCCTTAAATAAATTCATCCACAAATTTCTCTAGCATTGCGTAGAAGAAGAAACCCTAAATAGTTCATGCCACTGACCTCATACATGGGCCTCCCTCTTCCAAGTCTCGCCTGGTACTCACCAGTGCTGCCATAACTCCCGTACCATAGGAACAAACTGGCCATAGAGAACCATTGTACTGTGATCCAAAATCAAGATATAATGATCCTCAAACGACGCATCCACATCAAGATTAACCCCCTCACCATGAAAGACATGAGACGAGTCTAAGAAGTAAGGTCTAAGCTATGAAACGTGGATGACTTCATGGGTGGATTGGTATCTCTAAGGTAACTGCAACTAGTAGGCAATCAGCACAACTCTATCAAACACATAAAACGGCCCGATGTACCTCGATTAATTCTTATCTTGTCTTGGAATCATCTTATGACCCATCCTCGGTGTGACACGCAAGAAAACCTAATTCCCGACCTCAAACTCCAGAAGTCGTCTCCGCTGATCAGCATAAGACTTTTGTCGAGACTATTCAGTAACCATCCTCTTTCGAATCAACTCTATCTGCTATGTGGTCTATGGAACAAGACGAAGTCCTAGCAAAGCTGCCACTCCTGCCTCCAACAAACATAAGTATGATTGGAATGGTCTATCATACAATTCCTCTTAATGTTCCATTTGAATAGTTGCATAAAAACTATTATTGTAGGAAAACTCAACAAGAGGTATATGCTTCTCCCAATAACCACAAAAATCTAGAATGTGTGCCTGGATCATGTCCTCAAGAACCTTAATCATACTCTTAGACAAGCCATCTGTCTGGGGATGGTAAGATGTACTCAAAAGTACTTCTATACTAAAATCCTTCTAAATCCCATGCCAGAACCGAGAAGTACAACATTCGTCCCTATCCGAAACAATGGATTATGGAACCCCATGTAGATGTATAATCTCATGGATGTAAAACCTTCCCATATGATCAACATTGAAGGTCTCATTGATCGTCAAGAAGTGAGAAACCTTCGCGAGTCTATAAATGACAACCCAAACTACCTCGTTCTATCAAGGCAACCTCGGAAAAGCGGTCACTAATTCTATAACGACGTCATTCAACTTACACTCGGGAATGGGTAATTTGTTTGAAATCCCTACTGGTCACTGATGCTCCACCTTCACCTACTGACAAGTGTAACATCTCGTGAAAAAACAAGTAATATCCCTCTTCATACCTGGCCACAAATACTGACGGTGTAGATCATGATACATCTTAGTGATGCCAGGATTAACTTTCCAAACTGAGGAATGAAAATCCCACATCATCTCTGAACGTATATGTGCTAGCTCCCATATGTTCCCCTGGAAATAAAAGCTCTCATATTCTCATATGGTCTATCTAGGAATGGGGTCTTCTCCTGAAACACTCTCCTATAGGACTAGGCCTTCATGATCTGAGAGCTACCTCATTCGAACTCGATCCAGAAGAGCATAGGTAATAGCTTCAGATGGATGAAAAGCCTGCCCCTGACAGTCGTGTACCTCCTGATGCATCTCAGAAAATAAAGCCATAATCTGCCACTCACTAATGGACTAATGAACTGCATGTACTTGAGTCCTCCAACTCAATGCATCAGACACTGTGTTGGCTTTCCCATGCATGTAAGCAAGCTCAATGACAAAAGACTGAAGGTACTCGACCCACAGCCGTTGTCTCAAATTTGGATCATGCTATGTGAAGATGTACTTGAAACTTTTTTGGTCGGTGAAAACCACAAAAATCCCTCCCAGAAGATAATGTCTCCAACAGTGAAAGGCATGAACAAAAGCTTCCTACTCTAGATCGTGTGTCGGGTAATTCCTCTCATGTGCCCTCAACTGCCGAGACCCGTACACAATGACTCCATCTCCCTGCATAAGCACAGCTCCCAGCCCGATATCTGATGCATCACAGTAAACAATATAGATCTTTCCTAGATCTGGAAAGACTATTATCGGTGGTCAATTCAACCACCCTTTCATCTCCTGAAATGATGACTAACAAGAATCTGACCATAAGAACTTCGCCCCCTTCATAGTCAGACCAGTTAGTGGTGCTGCTAAGCGTGAAAATTCATGTATGAAACGTATATAGTATCTAGCCAACCCTAGAAATCTTCGTACCTCATGGATGTTCTTCAGATACTCTGAAGAAACTATAGTTATCACTTTATCTGGGTCTACTGATACTCTTTCCTCTAATATAACATGTCCCTTGAAGTGAATCTGATCCATCCAATTGTGAATTTTGAGAGAATAGCATATAACTGATGCTCCCTCAGTGTACATAAATCGATCTCATGATGGGTGGCATGGTCATGTCGAGTGTGAGAGTACACCAATATATCTTCCATGAAGACCACCACGAAGGAATCCACTTATGGATGGAACACTCGGTTCATCAGTTCCATGAAAACTGTAGGCGGGTTCATGTGACCAAACGACATAACCAAGATCTCTTATAGACCATACCTACTCTTGAAGGTTGTAAGAGGTATATCTGATGGTCTAACGCGCAACAGACGATAACCATACCTCATGTAAATTCATGAGAACACCCAGTCTTCACAAAGTTGATCAATGAGATCATCAATCATAGGAAAGGGATATTGGTTCTTGACTGTCAACTCGTTCAACTTCTGATAGTCCACACAAATCATGAGGTTACCATCTACTTCATCGCAAATAGGACAAGAAAACCCCATGGAGAAGTACTAGGTTGGATGGAACCCTTTGCCTGCAACTCCTTCAACTTCTTCTTGAGCTCCTGCAACTCAGGTGTAGCCATTCTATAAGGAGGAATGGACATCTGTACCGCTCCTTGAACAAGATCTATTCAGAAGCCTACCTCACGCTCTAGAGGAAAACCTGAAATGTCCTCATGAAATACATCTCTGAAACGATCCCCCACTAGAGGAAAGTCTAATCGTGAAGTCCCGAGTCATCCAGATAATGACTAGAAATATGGGATGTAACTCCTCCCAGCCCATGATGACGTGGACCCGCTCTGCTCTCCTAGATGTCCCACATGCCCATACGAAGAAAAGATCCACCTTCTGGTGAAATGAAACTCACCATGCGGTAATAACAATCGAAAACTGCCCGAAATTGAACAAAATAATCCATATCAAGAATGAAATCATAGACTATAATCTCTAGGACATAATGGTCCCAAAGAAAGTGACATCCACCAACCTACACAGGGTACTCTCCACATTGATGTATAGTAACCATTCTAGTCCCCAACAGAGTCTCAAGCGTCAAGATATCAGTAGAATAAAAGATGCAGAGACTAAGTCATTCCATGGAAGCAATAGATATAAAGCTATGGGAATCCCTTGTATCAAAAAGATCCAATGCTAAAACGGAGGCTACTAAGATTGTACATCAAACTGTGGAAGATCTGGGATCCTGATCTTGCTGGGTCTGCTCCACTAGGAATGTCTAGCCTGTACTACGACCCTGTGACCCTACCTGAACAATCAGAGTTGATCTGTCCTGATGTTGCTGAAAAACGGGCGACTAGCTACCATAGCCATGATCTCCACCCCGGCCTGGATAGCCGAAGAACTCCAATTCCCAGACTAGTGAGAAACTGGTGGTGCTACTCTTGAATGAGGAGTCAAAGAAGAACCACTTTCACCAGTTGTTAGAGAGAAGATCTGATAGAATCACTAAAGATGACACATATTTCCATAATATCGGCACTCCAATATATATTAGTGGCACTGTGGCATCATATACCCAACCCTTCCACACTGGTAAAATACCACCTGGAAACCCAAAGGTGTCTCTCGCCTTCTTGGATCACTACATGAAGACTTCCTGTGGTGCTTACTACTTTCAGTGGGAGGTATACTGACTCTAGATGTCAAGCCACCCTAGATCACAACTCTGGAATCCCTCAGCTTTCTCTCTGGGATCATAATGCTAGTCGTAAGATGTTCACCTACGATCTGATGTCGTGCCTTAAACCATCCTAGAACTTCCTTTCCATGAACAACTAATCAAATACCGGAATAGGCATGAAGCACTGCAGTGTGGTAAAGCATAAGGAATAATCCATTAGAAAAAGAGTACCCTACTACATACTCATAAACTCTCGGTCTTGATCGGACATCAGGGTCTATGGATATAAGTAGTCATAGAATATGTGCTGAAACTCATCCCATGCCATAACCTGCTAGATTCCCACCTGTGAGATCACATCCCACCACCTCTTGGAGGAGTCTCAGAGCATGTAGGTAGTGAGCTTTACCCTCCTCTATAAAGACACCTTTATATGCTCAATGAACGTCATCATGGCATCAATCCATGACTCTGGAGCCTGAAGTCCTCCTTCCCCAGATAAAGTGGGAGGATGCTGTTGCTTGAAGACCCACGTCAAATCAGCCATCGATGGGGTAGGAGGTATAACTCCCTAAAAGGTATGCATAATCCCAATAAAACCCTCCTTGAACTGTGAATCATCATCTATGTCAGGTAAAATGGTTGGTACCATGGCTGGCACAACTGGAGTTTCTGTAGGTGGTCCCTGATCGGCCATGTCCGGTGTCTGATCACCACTTGGAAACTGGCATACAACTAGAGGATGTCTCGGTGGCATGACTCTTCATGGTCAAGCACACACCTCAGATCAAGATATACATGACTAGAAACAAGGAGTGTAACATGGGAATTGGAGGAAAAAAGCACTCAATATTTACAAAACATGACTACACAGCGTGTACATTTCCTACACAACATGTTTCCTTATGTCATTCACATGGGAATGTACTTTTTCCTGAACTAGTCGTGTAACACCCCAAACACATGGCATGTTGTCCTAATGCATGGTGTGTATTTCAATCATCTTTCCTTACCCAAGTTCTTTTACATTATTAAGCCACACAGACCACCTAAGACAACAATACACGGTGTGTTCAAATTAGACATGGAATATACTAGACAAGCTTCACTTGGCTCATGTTGTTAATGACCTGGCCTGGCACACGGTATCACACTAAACGGCGTGTTATGACCGGGCATGGCATGTATGTGAAAAGATAACACTGACCCATGTTGTTCATGACATGATCGGGTACCTAAGTCTAACTACATGGCGTGTTTATGGTAGACACGTCGTGTTTTTGGAAGGATGACACCAACCCGTGTTGTTCGTGACATAGTCGGCTACCTGGGACAGATGACATGAAATTTTTATATGGAACACAGCATGTATTAGACATGACTTGGCCAACCTATGTTTTTAGAGAAATAGGTGGGCACGGGGTCAACATGACACATCCTGTATGGCTGATACACACCGTGTTCACTCCAGATTTTTTCCATCCCGTGTCTCTACCCACACAGCCTATGACACGGTAAGAGACTACACATGGTGTGTACAAAAGAAAAAAAATTTAGTCTCGAACAGAAGAACACACGGCATGTACTTAACATTACATCTCATGTAATCTGGATTTTTCCAGACATTAAGCCTCAAAAAGTACTCCAAAACCCAAAAAACACTGAAACGAGCATTGAACGTGCCAAATTCTGATCTGTGAGGGCCCATAGTCCCTGTAAATCAAATTTTTGCATATTATACATGTTGTAACAAAGCAAAAAAAGCAATGATCAATAAAATTATGGTCTGTGAGGGCCCATAACACCTCAAAAATTAATGTTTGGCATTCATTCATTAAAATCATTACACAACAATACCCTATCAAACAGTAGGTATTTCTATCAAGGAAACTATCACAACAACATGCATATTTTACATATCATCCATCAAAACGACATGCCATCCCTAATACATCCTAGATGGCATGGAAAAATTCATGACATGTGATTTCATGAAAGTTCCTATATGATGCATGAGATGGAATACCCTCATCTCATCGGGTTGCAGCAGAAATTGAACCTCAATCATATCAACAACAACAACACAATCCAAGTGAATCAGTCAAGGTGAACTCCGATCCACTGAAATAATTGGAAAACTATAAAAATTTCAATTTAAACGAGGTAGATTGGATTTTACATGTACAAAGGTTAGCTACTCCTGAGCACAGCATATTACCAAGTAAATATTCTATTCTATCTCTTCTAGGGTTCTGAACAGAAAATCAAGGGAAAAGAAATCCTCTGATACCAGTTGGTAACATCCTGTTTCCCGAAGACACCTAGTGTTTCCCCGTAACCGGTTGGTCACATGGTCCCAAGTGCATTTCCTTAAACTATAGAGGCATCCGACTAATAGAGAGGGGATTTGGAGTGATAGTGTAGAAACATGGCCCTCACTGGAAGAGTACATAGCAGAAGTAAACACCACAAAAAATAGAGGAAGCAATAAATATCCAACAATAGTAAACATCAGAATACTAGAATACTAATCAACTGGAGCACATATATATATGAAATCATGCATGATACATATGTATAAAAAATCATCCAAACAAGTCACAATGCTAGAAATACATCCTATGCTAAACCAAAGTTCAAAAGAAAGTAGAAAAACTTCTCATCATCACTAGCCATACCATGGTCCCATTTTATCCATCTCCATAGCATGTCAAGTACCTGATGTAGAAGGGCCCATTCCATTATCTATACCTGCAACAATATAATCTGTTTGGGCCCAAAAGCATGACCAAAATTGGGTGTGAGACTAAATTCTATTAGGCAATGACCCGAATATCTATGCCTAACATTAAGTGAGTATATTGTAGGTAAAAGTACATAATTTAGTAAATAGAAATCACTATGAAGTAAACAATCCATAGTTTAAAGCATGAAAGTCACCACACAGCATGCAACAACTAAACAAAGCAGATAACACAACCGTTACCCCTCTAGGAAGTACCCACAGCCTATCCCCTCTGGTCCTACCTAGCAACACAAGAAGACATATAAACCCAAGGTAACCCTCTGGAAAGTATTCATATACTATCCCCTTTGGTCTTACATAAAAATTACAAGCCACCCTCTGGGCAGTACACATAGTCTAACCGCTCTTGTTCAGCTTAAGCATAGACTCTTTGAGGAAGCACTCACCGTCAATTCCCCCTATAGTCTTGTATCGCTACTAAAGGCGCTATAGGGAAACCATCAAAGTATCATTCCCCATGTTTCCCACTGTGAGGAACAATAGACACTCTGGGGAATCACTCAATGTCAATTCCATTTATGGTCTCACATCGTAATATATAAGACACTCTAGAGAATCCCTCAACATCCATTCTCCCTATAGTCTATAAACCAGGTTCTCATGGCCCAGTGTAAGTCAAGTTGGTGTAGCAGCATGTAACAGCCAAGGTACTCCTCAAGAACTAATTGGCTAGCATTCTACAACACAACAACAAAACAGAAACAACAGTCCCACCATCTTATGATACTGGTCATGGGAATGTAAACAACAGCCAAATAGGTAAAGAATACCCAATGGTCAAAACAGGAAAAAAATACAAGGGAAACACATCCAATGCAATAAAAATCACCCAATTCATAATCAATAATCATTTAAGTAGGCATACCAACATTGTAGTGAAAGAATAGGGCTAAAACGGTAAACACGCAATACCCCATTCATGGGTATTGGGTGAAATTGCACATATAACTCAAAGAAATCATACAGAAAGGCACAAACCACCTACCTCAGGGTTATGATATATTTATATGTGAACCTAGAATCTTGAATCTCCTTAGAACGTCGTAGATCCAAGAAAATGTCCAAAACGGTCAACCCATGATAACATGGAAAAGATGATAAATCATGAAACGAGGTTCCAACATAAGACTAAACTGACTGATGTGATTCCAATGCAATAAAATATTTTCAAATAGGGGGATGGAAGGAGTCTTGATGGTTCTTTATAGATCAGTGGACTAATGGGTTCTCTTAGTCGAATGGAACCCAAAAGAAGTGTGTTCTGACAATTAGACATGTACTTCAAAAATTTCCAAAAACTCCTCTTTTCTCATAAACTCCAGCAAAAAGAACAGAATAACTAATAAAAAAGCTTCGGGTTCTTACACATACTGTTTTGAATAATTTATGAGAATATTATTGATGATCCAATTCTGATTCTTCCATATGGAAATTATGGGTTTGAGAAATAAACTAATGAATCCATGAGTGGACTGAGTTGTGTCATGATGAAAAATGGTAATGTTTTTTCTTATACGTCAAGGAAATTGAATACACATGGCAAAATTTATACAACTCATGATCATGAGTTAGTAGTCATAATCTTTACTCTAAAAATATTTCACAATCTGTCTATATTTAAATATGATATATATATATATAGATTACAATAGTTTGAAATACATTTATACAGAGAAATAACTCATCATGAGGAAAAAGAGATATATTGAGGTACCCAAAGATTATGATTCTTCTATACACGACAACCCAGTAATGGAAAATATTGTAACAAATGCATTAATCAAGAAAGATTATTAACATCTAACCTAACTGTGGATTGAGAAATATATTCTATTCATGGATCAAGTAATGATGGTTATTAGAATTTTTATAGAAGGGGAAACATCGTTACTTTTTAAAATTGTCATAAACTATCTTTGGTTCCCTGGAATGAAGATAACGGAGTTGGCCCTCACATGACCTAATGGTTGTTCCCAATCCCCACGGGATGGTGTCTAGCACTAGGCATCACAGAACATACATGTGGGAATGATTTTCTGGAAGAATATTGGAGAAAAATATAAAAGGAAGTATGCATATCAATAGAAAAACTCCACTAGGAGTAAAAGTACCTGAATAAAACGAGTCATAAAACCCAATGTACAACCACACAATGTACTAAATAGGAAAAATATCCCCATGGTCTATATGGACACAACTCACCAAGTTCACAGCTCAATGGCTATATCCACCTCCATGATATCTCTTCCATTTTATCGTGCGTAGAAGAATAATGTATATAAACACCAAAAGGAATAAGTAGGGTGTGAGCTAATCCTAGTAGAATACCACAAAACATTCATTTACAGATTCCAAATATAGATTATACAAATAAAATATTTTAAACATTTTAAATAAATAGGTTTTGAAATTTGAAATCAATTTTACTCAAATCATGCTACGCATTTTCAAAATGATGGAAAATAAATTTGAAGCACCTTCTTTACTTTACAAGAGATGGAATATTTATAAAATAGTTCCTTATGTAAAACATTAAAATAAAATAGTTTATATAAATTCAGTAGGAATGTAAAGTAGTTAAAACAACATTGGTATATGTTTATAACTCAACTAAAAATAAACTAGGAAAAAACATGGTCATCTGCAAAAAGGAACGACAGTATTAAATATCTATTGGATTTCACACTCTCTATGTGAATGTAGAAAAATGAGTATAGCCCCATTCCACTGACAATGGCTATAGATGAATCATCATTCTCCTATCAGGGATCTGATCCACTATATGTATATTTTCAAACACTGTCATCGCATAGAGTGTATCCAAATAAATCACTAACTACCTAAGGCTTTCATGTGATATTACATGATGTGTGAACTATTTTAATATTTCTTCAAATATGATCAATCCCATTTATCCATTTAAAAAAATCCAATTTTTTCCATTCAAAAACAAAACATATTATAATAATAAATTGTCCTCTTTCAAAGGATAAAACCACATGGTTTCTATCAAATCAATTTAAGCCATTTTAATGAGTTTTAAATCCATTAAAAATCAATTCGACCCTTTTCACAATATATTTTCACAATTAAATTCATCAATTTAACTGATAAATATTACATCAAAATCCTCCATTTAAAATCAACAACTAAAATTCACTAATTGTAATAAAAACTCCCCAATTTAATCTAATTGGAGGTTTTCCAAATTTTTGTACCATAACCATTTCAAATTTACCAATTCATTAAAATTTGGGTTTTCCAAATCAATTAAAAAATGTTTTAAGAAATTAAATTTAATTCAGCGATTGAAATATACCATGAAAATCAAAGTTAACTAATTAAAAAAATTATAATATAACCACCTACGTCTTTCTCAATGAACGACTCTTGCAAAAACACCCATATGCATGAAATAATATGAAAGAGATATTTAAACTCAACCTAGAAGCAAGATCAAACACCACATCGAATATATCCTTTAATCCCTATATTATCCATTGATGAAAAGCATTCAAGGATAGAAACTAGATGAATAATGGAGATAACTTTCCTGAGAATCAAACCGCATGTAAAAGGATGATCAATAACTGATCTGACCATTCTAGAAGGTGGGGTGAATATAAAAATTTCCTAGGGAGAGCCTTGGGTTAAGAGACAATTGGACTGAGATAAATTGACCAAGAGGTATATCCAAATGAATTACATTATATTGGGCATGTGTGGAGTAAAGAAGTGTACCTAGACATCACGATGTGTATTACACAATGGACAAATACACCAAAAAATCCATTTCTTTATGCTGATAAAATTATATTTAACCGCTATATGACTTGTACTTCAGGTACAGTATGTGTACCAGCTCTCATCAAGATCACCCCATTCATGACCTATAACTAGCACCACGTACACAACGTGTACATTAGGTACATGGTGGATACATGTTCTTTAGTCTATAGTAAACCCACAAAACACATAAAAATGATTTTTTAACCAAAAGGGTACATATAAAAGGTGGAAAACATCCCCTATCAATGTAACAGGATGTTACAACCACCCCACCATAAAAACATTATTCTTCTAAAAATCATATAAAGAATCTTCTACACCAAATAAATGAGGCCACTACTCTCTCATCAGTTCCTTACGTTCCCATGTATCATAACTATTAGAGACATTTTTTCAAAGTACATGAACCAGAGGTATTGTCTTCCCATGAATCACCATGGTCTCAGAATCAACTATCATGACTGGTTCCTCAGTCAAAGAGAAATCATGCTCGATCTCAAGATCACTCCAACACAAAAAATGAGATTGATCAGATAGATACTTTCTCTACTACGATACATAGAACATGTTATGTATTGACATCTGCTATAGTGGAAGTGGTAGATGGTACATAACCTTCCCCACCTAAAAAACAACCTCTAAAGATCCCCCAATGTGAGGAGTAGGATTACCTTTCCTCGCACACTATAAATTAAGCACCTTGGGTGAATCCTTTAAGAACACCTTATCACCAACTGAAAACTATGAAGGTCTACGGTGTCGATCAACATAAGAATTATATCATATTTCTGATTTCAACGTCCTTTGATGTATTATCTAAATCATTTCTATTATATCCTTCAAAAAGCTTGGTCCATCCAATGAACATTCAACAACCTCTGACTAAAATAAGAGAGATTAACAAGGATGGCCATACTAGGCCCCATAAAGTTCCATTCTGATTGAAGAATGATAAATATTGTTTTAAGAAAAAAATCGACCCTAACTGATCAACCCAATCACGAATATTATCTAGAATATGAGCACAAAATATATCCTCAAGAATCTGTATAGCTATTTTTGTTTGGATATCTGAATGTGGTTGATATGTCGTGCTAAAATGAACCTGATATCCCAATGTCTCCAGAAGGACACTTAAAATGAAGAAATGAACCTAGGATCTCTATTAGATACTATAGTAGATGGAACTCTGTGAAAGTGAACAATCTCTTTCAGTAGAGATTTCCCAACTCCCAAACTTTTTTCATATCACGAATGGATATAAAGTTAGGTGAATTATTCAGCCAATCAATCATAACCCATATCACATTCATCTTTTTTTGGGTATGAGGCAACCCAACCACAATGTTTTTAGAGATCTCATCCCACATCCCTATAGGGACTATAAGTGGCTAAAGAAAACCCAAAGGTTTCTGGTGCTGGCCTTTCGCATGTTGGCATGCGTAGAAATGAGAGAAAAACTCATAAATGTATCTTCTCATACATGGACACCAGAACTATCAACCCTTGTCGAAGAACATTTTTTTTCCTAGGTGCATAGTCTACTAAGAATATTGACAATCTCCCATCAATACCTTTCTTACTGCTAACGGAACAACGAAGTACTTCTGATAGAATAAAATACCTTATTTGGAGAATGACCAGTAGGAAACAATCTCTCCACCATAAAGGGATTATCCAATTATATGGAACACATCAACATGCTCTTGATCTTGAAGAACAATATCGAAATCTATGGTCTTAAATTACAAAATTCATAATGAAACATCATCCCCTTCCTCATATACTCTAATATTCAACGGTACCAAGAGAGCCATTAAAATCCACTCTTCTGAAGATGCTATCATTTCCTGGGTTGGAAGATTCCTGCTCAAAACATTAGAGACAACATTCAATTTCCCTGGGTTATAGGTGATGTTAATGTTAAAATACATTTGGTATTACACCCAATGCTTCTTCCAAAGATTCAAATCTTTTTTATTGAATAAATAACTCAGGATTTTATGGTTTGAAAACACTACAAACCTTTCTTTAAAAAGATATTCCACTAAATTGTAGTTATGTGCATCATAGTTACAATTTATAGATCATGGGTAGGATAATTCTTCCCATGTATCCTAAGCTGATGAGATCCATATGCTACTACAAGATCAACCTGCATAATAATACAGCCCAAGAAAGAACCTGATGCATCACAAAGGACCACATATCCATGCCTCACTTCTAAAAGAGTCAAAAGTGGTGAAATAGTCCAAAAACATTTCATCATAACAAAACAACTCTTACATCTATCATACTAGGAAATCTTCCCCCCCTTTCAAGTCAGAGTAGTCATCAGAGAAGCACTCTTCAAAAATTATTTCAAGAACTTGTTGTTATATCCAGCTAATCCCATGAAGCTTCTAATCTCAATGATATTTTGTGGTTTCTCCCAAACTAAAAAAACCATCACATTCTCAGGATAAAATAATACACACTATATATACACCATGTATCCCAATAATTTCACTTCCTGAATTGAGAAATCGCACATTTAAATCTTGGAAAAGGTTGCGATTTCTCCGTAGACTCAGAACCATTCTCAGATGTTTCACATGTTCCTCATCAGACTTGGAGTATTCAATAATGTCATCCACAATGACTACCACAAATGTATCCATATACTAATGGAAAATATTATTCATTAAGACTATTAAAATAAAGTAGCAATTGTTAAACCAAAGGGCATAACAAGGTACTCAGAGTGGTCATACCTACTCTGAAAGGAGGTTATCTTAATGTTTGGTTATTTTATCCTCCACTGATAGTAAATTTTTTGATCGTATAACATTGAAAACAATAATTACACTATTATATAATCAAATAGATCATCAATCCTTGGAAACAGATATTTGTTCTTTTTCATAACAAGATTTATCTTTCGATAATAAACACATAAGAGAATTAGATCATCATCCTTATTAGAAAGAACCCTACTTCCCATGGTGACACACTTGTATGAATAAAGCTATTCTCAAGAATATTATCCAACTAAGACATTAGCTATTTTAGTTATTATGGATCCATTCGGTAATAGGGAGTAGAGATTGGTTGATTTCCAGGCATTATGTCAATTGAAAACTCAACCTCTCTCACTGGTGGTTGACTAGAGAAATCCAATAGAAACAGGATGGAAAACTCAATGCTAACTAGAGGATGATCACAACCCATTGAATCTAGCTCTAGGTCAATGTAATACACTAATATCACTTCCCCAACTATGGATATAAGGGATTGGCTCTACTAGACCATGGGTCCCATTCTCCTAGAAAGAAAAGTTTGACACCATTAGGTGTAGTAAAGTAGACATGTCAGAGATAAAAATCAATTCAAGATTTTTTATAAATGATTCAATCCATCCTCAATATAATGTCAATAGATTTCATGTCATGAACCATAAATATCCATGTTATATTGTCATCTGATAGAGATAATACATAAAAAAGAATACATAGACCCTACTCTCTTTTCGTACTAAGGGGTGTAGTAATATTCACTTCACAAGATATTTTCTCCATATAATGATTAAGTAGGTTAACAATATGACTTGAAATAAAAGAGTGTGATGGACCAATATAAAAAAGATCTATCCCAATTGAGGATGTGATGGTAATGGTACCTATCACAATCATTGGACCAATGTCTTCTACCACTAAAGTCTCATCTACAACCTGAATAAGATTTGTTTTGGATGCCTTTGAATGAAACACTATTATCATAAAATCATTTTATTTCCCCATAGTTTTATGAGACGAAGATGATAATATACCACTATGCAGAGTTGATAAATGATAGAAGAACCCCAATAAGTTCCCTAGATGTCTGTCATATCTAATGTTTTGGGGTCCCTCAGTGAAAACACTTATAGAATGTCTTGTCTTTCCAAACTGATAGCAATTCAAAAAACATTCTCCTATAGATGTAGGAGGTCTAGAATGACTCTACTATCATGAACTTATATGGGGATCATCATGCTTCTAATTTACTCTGAATGAACCAATACTGCCACTATGAAAAAAACGAACTCATTTCAAACCACACATGCCATCGATGTCCATCTCAACCATCATCACCCTATCTAACACATTAGCATAAGTCGATAACTTCAGTGATAAAACATGAGAAAGTTTATCTGATCATGTCCCATATCAATCCTCTGATCCATCATCCTCTCATTAGTTTCCATTTGAAGTGAAAATTGAACCAGCTCAGCAATGTGATTTGAATACTCAGTCACAGTTTGGTCGGCCTACTCATGTTTGAAAAAATCCATAGCCTTGGCAAACACCATTGACTATTTATAGAACTGGTTAGTGAAAAGAACCTTATATTCATTCCAATCTAATCCCTCATGCTTCCCTGTCATCACCATTGTGTCCCACCATCTCTTGATTGGTCCCTCCAAAACAAAGGTGGAACACATCACCTAGACCACATCAAGTGTCTCCAAGACCTCAAATAGATATTATATCATGGTCAATAATTCCTCAGTATATTGAGGGTTAGTAGATACTTTAATGAAAAGTGGATTTTAGAGAAGTAACTCTTGGGAATGATTTTGAAAAACATACACATGATGATCCAAAAATGGGATCTGAGAGGAAACTAGAGGAGGTGTATATCCTAGAGCATGGACAGTATGCACAATAACCTTAACCAGATTTGGATCAACACCAGGATTCTTTTACAAAGGTTCTGCAGTATCCTATTCCTACAACTGATTCACCCATCTTCTCAGAAGAATGATACTATATAGCATCATTAGATAAAAGAAGAAAATTAAATTAACTCTCAATCTGAGTAAAAATAGAAATTATTCTCTATATAAAGGACAAAAAGGTTTGGATTTCAACATCTCCTAATCTCTATAGGAAAAATACTATAACAAATCCACAAGAATTTTTTCCTTAACCAACCCTAGTGACATGAGGATAATTATTGTGATAGATGTATGGGCACTCAATCACAACCACCCTAATTTCCCATCAATATTTCAAAATATATATATTGAATTCCTGAAAAAAATGATCAAAAACCTCCTCTAACACCATTTTTCAGGAAATAGCCAAATTAACCTGGTATCCTAATAACCAAGACAGCCCTGACATGACCCAATGGGAATCCCCAATCCCCATGGGTTGGAAACTAGCACCTGGAATCATACAATATACATGTGGGAGCAATTGTTACACACACATATGGAAGAAAAAGAGAAAAGAAAGTACACATATCAATAGAAAAAATCCACTTGGAGTTAAACTACCAGAATCAAATGAGTCATAAAATCAATAATACTACAACCCAATGCACTAAATAAGAAAAATAGCCCCAAGGTCCCTAATGACATAACTCGCCATGTCCAAAGCTCAATAGCTAGATCTAACACCTCGAGATCCCTTCCCATTGCTCGAGTATGGAAGAAAAAAATTCCAAAAACACTCGAAGGAAAAAGTAGGGTATGATCCAAAGCCTTGTAGAATACCACCAAATATTCCATAACAAATTCCCAATATAGATTATCCTAATAAAATCTTTAAAAATTATAAAATAAATAGTTTTGGAAATTTAAAATCATATTTAATCAAAACATTCTATAAATTTACAAAATGATATAAAATACATTTGAAACACATGCTATTCCATAAAAGAGATGGAATATTTATGAAAAAATGGTTTATGTAAAACAATTATATAAAATATTTATGTAAGTTCAGTATGCATGTAAAGTATTTAAAACAACATTTTCTAAAATTTACATCTCAAATATAAATAAACATGTGAGAAAAATGGTTATATGTCAAAAGGTACGATAGTATTAACCATATATACAATTCTATAGTCTCTAAGTGAACATTGAAAATCAAGTATACTCACGTCCCCCTAACACTAGCCCGAGGCGACTCCTCATGCTCCAATCGGGGATGTGACCTATTTTGGGTATTTTTCGATCGTTTTTGTAGTGTAGAGTGTATCCAAATTACTCACTAACTACCTAAGGATTTCATGTTCTCTTACATGATGGGCGAACTATTTTAAAACAACATAAAATATAATCAATATAATTATTCCATTTTAAAAAATGCCAATTTCATTCCTTTCAAAACCATAATATATTTTATTCAAAAACATGCTTCTTTTAAAATATAAAACCAGTGGGTTTAAATAAAAAAAATTTATGAAATTTTCATGAGTTTCAAATCCATTAAAATCCAATTCCATCCATTTCACAATTTATTTTCACAATTAAATTAAATAATTTAATTGTGAACATTTATATAAAAATCCACCATTTAAATTCATCAATTTAAGTCGACCAATTTCTATAAACATGCCCCAATTCAATATAATTTTGGTTTTTCCAAATTTCCATTCCATAACCATTTGAAGTCATAAAATTTACAATAATTGCGTTTAATCAATGGAATTGAAATATGTTTTAGGAAATTGAATTTAATTCTGTGAATGAAATAAACCAATAAAATCAATTCCAAAAAATTTGGAAAATCTAATCGAAACCAACTACCTCTTAACAAAAGTGTGGCACTCGCAATGAAACATATCAGCGATAATGAAGGTGTAGGAGATATTCAAACTAAAACAAGAAGCAAGATCCAACTCAATATGGAATAGATACATCAATCCCTAGATCATCCATTGAAAAACCAAGAGGAGAGGAGAGAAACATGGAGAAAAGGGATAAAGCCTACCTGTGAATTGCACCAACATCAAAAAGATAATAAAAAGTTGATCAGATCGATCTGAATGTTGTGGAGGCTCTAAAAAACAACTAGAGAGAGTCTAGGGTCGAGATCCAAGAGGTCTAATAGAATGAGCTATACTTCAAAATGCATTACTTTATATTGGGTGTGGGCTGAGTCACGATTTGTACCTAGGGGTGATGACGTGTAGGCCACACTGGAGAAGTATGATGAAAACCCCATAACCACACTTTGAAAAACCATTATATAACCCCTAAATAGAACTTAATTAGGTATACTATGTGTACCAACTCACAACATAGTCTCCCCATTCACGACCTGAAACCATTTCCATGTACACGGCGTATACCTCAGTAACACAGTGTGTACCTGTTCTGCAGTCTGCAATAAACCCATAAAAACACATAAAATAAATTTTTTAACCGATAGGGAACATAGAAAAGTGGAAAACATACCTAATCGTGGTTATGGAATTTTTCAAAAATTATTTCTAAACCAACTTTATTATACAAGATATAAAATGACAATATGAGGAAGAGAATATTTAAAAGTAAATTAAAGTCATTATGGATGGAAGATTGGTATAGATAATGTATGAGGATAGAGTTATACAATTTTTAATGTGGTTATGTGTTCCATAAATATTTGAGCTAAAAAATGAACTATTATATGATCTGCATATCTTAAATTTCTCTTTACATCCTAGTATTACAAAGATATACAGAGATATGAAGGAATATTTCTGGTGTGGTAACATGATGTGGGAAATTGATGAATATGTGATATGGAGATCAGTTTTTAAACAAGTTATTGCTCAAAGACAACATCCTAGATGATGCATGATACCTCTACCTATTCTTATGTAGAATTGGGGTGAAATTATGATGGACTCTTTTAAATTACTAAAATGGACACCTATAAGAAAATATGAAATAAGGGTAATTGTTGATCATCGTATAAAATCAGTACATTTGACTACTATTAAATAAGATTAACTTCTTGAGTACCTATAAATAATCTATATTAATGATGTCTTAAGACTTTGTGGTGCACCTCTAACAATTTTGTCTGATCAAGATTGTAACGAACCAATATTTTTATTAATGACAATTTATCTTGATTTAATTAAATATATTATTATGTAAGATGGTTTTGAAAAACATACTCCCCTCCATAGTTTTATGTTTTTGGATTTGAAAATACCATTAATAATTGATACAGTTTCTATTTTATCCATTGAACAGTGATCAATTGAAAAGTACAAATATAGGGCTTTTACAAATCCAATTTACTCAGACAAAGGATGTGATGGCCTCATCCAGTAGAATTGCAATGTACGAAGCCTATTTATCGGAGCTCGAAAAGGAGGTTGCATCACTGGTCTTCTCTCTTGATCAATCCAAAGATGAGCTTCAACATGTTAATATAAAAAAACATCCTATAACATAAGTGGAAGTTGAGAGAGATTACCACCTGAGAAATGTTATCAGAGCCACCCTAATATGCAATCACCATCACACACCTTACCCTTCGGACTTATGTGGTTGTTATAAGGACTTAAGTAACGAGACCCTAACACAATGATTTTTTTTATTTTTTTTAAATAATGTACATTTATTTTATTATTGTAACTTTGTAAATAGTCTTTAAATCACAAATACTACTTTTAATTGATATTAAATTAAAAAATCTATTTTTATTAATTAATGAATTTTTGAATTAAATAATATTTCGATAATAATTTATTACTGTATTACCTTTTATTAAATATAAATGATCGTAAAATTTTTAGGAATAAAATTGTGTTTTTTATTATGGATTGAAAGATGTTTTGTCAAAACACTTGAATTTTAAATAATTGTGTGTTTTTTTGAAAATTAAAAAATTAAAATAATTAGAAAATTATTTTGAAAAATTGAATATTATTTTGGGAATCAGGACATCAAAATTTTCCATTGATGAATTTTTCATAATTTTATGAGACTACAGATTTTTTGTGAAAAAATTAAATAATGTTATATTAAATAACCAGTTTTATGACATCATAATGACCCAATAGAGATGTATTAAAACACTATAAATGGGTTTTTGGCCAATATATATTTTACCATTAATATAATTTTATTTAAAATTTTTATTTATTTATTTTAAAAATCATTAGTGGACCCTCTATGGCTTATAACGTATTTTACCATTTTAAAATGTTTTCCTTGGTAGTGTGACTAACATTCCACAAAATCAATGATAATATTTTATGAATTTCATAAATCATCCTTATAAGACAATTTAATTCAATCACCTTTGGAAAAAACCATGGGTAATAACCATGGGATGGATTGTGGATTTGATTAGTTTAATGTGTGGTGTTGAAAAACTAAATAATAAAGAATTCCCTCCCTTTTCCGATATGAACCCTCCAAAGATCCAACCTCTCCCCACTCAAAGCCATTGGATCTTGACCAACCACTGTCATCCACTCCCTAGAATCCCCCCAAGTCACCCTATTCTTTCTTGAAGCCTCTCTCAAGCTTCTCCCAAGCCTTTGGGATCCCACTTCCAAGTAATGGATTTATTCTATTGTCATTTTTTTCCAAATTTATTTATGGAGTTATACCTTTTGATTTGCAGTAACCAATATTGGGGTTTTATTTCTAAACTCCCCCATACTACCCTCCATGTGTTTGAAAGATGAGTGACCACTTTCTATCTCATTAATGCCTCCCATGTATAACAGTTACCATGTAGAAATTCCATAACAAATTTCTCTCTTCTCATTTACATTCTTGGAATGATTTTATATTATGCATAAAAATTTCATTACATATGTTGGTATATTATGTTAAATGACCCCCTTAATTTCAAATTCATGAATAAGTGATGAATGACACAATTTTCTTTCATCAAATAATTTTATGATTTCTATTTGACATCGTTATTCAACTGAAGTTACAACAAAATTTTCTTCCCAAAATCATCGTGTAAGTGAATAATTTACCCATTTCTCTCTCAAGGAAATTCATCTGTTTGAACATGTAATTTTTCATTGACTACTAACATTTTTCTCCACATATATTATTTGTTGAATTAACAATGATGTTTAATGAATGCATGTTCTGTGATCCATGTTGCAAACTTATGCATAAAATGAAATGTTTATAAAGGGAACCTTGATAGCGCTCTAATGCATTGGGTAAAAATAGTATAATGATACATCAAGTGTAATGAGGTATTAATCATGTTAATTAAAGTAAAATTAGGGTTTACTCATGGTTCATGTGCAATGATCCTTGTCTCTTTCTAATATCATGTTAAATTTTCATTCTACATTTCAGTGTTATGATAATCATGCTATATAATGCCTATATATTAATGTTTTTATTATAAACCATTAATATGCCTATTGCCTAACATGTACTATATGCTTCATGTTATTACTTTTTTACTCCATTACTGGGCTTTCTAGCTCACACTTTTCTTATCCATGTCCTTATTTTATCTCATGCAATGCTATGTACAAAGTAATGTTTGTGGTCATGTAAAAGAATTTTTCTATAAAGACATGTATTTCATATTTTAAGTTGTTATGTAATGTTTTTAATCCCTAAATGAACTGTTCCTCTTGATGTTTTATGTTGTATCAAGTGAATGAATTTTGTAATAAAATATTATTAAGTGTGAAATAAAGAGCAGGGTTGTTATAGTTGGTATTAGAGGATAAGTTTATTTATTTTTTAGATTAGGATTAGAAAACCCTTGTTAAGGTCTTAAGGAAAAGTCTAACATTAATAAAAACATCCCTAGAGTTTGGTGAGTATTGAGTAAGTTTTTTATCATGAACGTTCTCCCAGACTGGATACGAGTAGGTAGAGGCAGCTCTGGCTTAGATATATCTATGGGTATAACCTGATAAAACCGCTTTGAGCTAGACTCGAACGAGAACTGGTGGATGAAAATGGGCCTTTATGCACTCTTGGTTATGAAACTCCCAGGGGATATGTTTTGGTAAATTCATAATCATTGTACAAACTATTATCAATGTAAAAAAATTCCCCTTAGAATATATACTTGGAAGTAAATCATGGATAACATAGATTGAATCCTATAAATTCATTAGTTAAGGAAATAAAATAATTTATAAGTCATTTATTTTAATTTTTGGATTACAATTTTTTTGTTACACCTAAATTTCCTTTTATTCGATATAATGGCTGGTAATAGGAGGACTCAAGCTAACAACTGATGAGATGATCTATGTGATGAATATTCAAATGAGATTCCCAATCTAATGGGAGAAGTAATCATGAACTTTGTCATGATATTATCTCAGTTAACACATGTTTTGAATATAAACATGGGACATGAAGAACATTCAACCCCCACTAGAAAGAGTATGTCACAATTGAAATCTTCATGAGACAAAGGCCTCCTAATTTAGTGGATCATCTGATCCCTCAATTTCTGAAAAATAGATCAACTCCATTAAGAATATCTTCTCCATCCTTCGATGTTCTTAAAAAGGGAGGTTACTTTAGGTTTATTGTCGTATGGAGGGTGAAGCTGATCAAGAGTGTACACAGAGAAAAAATAGGAGGCTAGAGGAGGAGATCATGGCATTGTAATAGATTGATTAAAGAAAAAAGATATTCTATAAATATTGTCCTCGCACTCTCCGACTTAAGATGGAATGGAACTTCTTTTCCCTCAATAAAATAGATGATTAATTCATTTAAGAATATGAGGAAATCTTATCAAGGACTGCATGATATGCCTCCAGCTTTGTCATTACCCCTAAATTCAAGGTTGATCAGTTCATTGGTGGGCTTAAACCTATTCTACTGAAAGTCTAGACTTATGTATAATGAGTCTTGGATTATGCTCATATCATGTTAAATGTTGTTTCTACATTTCCATGTTATGATAATATGATATATCACGCCTCTATGTTCATGTTTCTCTTATGAAACATTGATATGCCTATTTCTTAATGTGTTATACAGTTTTCATGTTATTCTTTGTTTACTCCCTTACAATTCTTTATAGCACACCCTTTTTGTATGCATGTCCTCTGGATATCCCATGCAATGCTAAGTATGAAGGATTGTGTGTGGTCATGTAAAAGAAGTTTTCAACAAAGATATATATATAATGTATTAAGTTCTTATGTAATGTTCCTAAGCACCAAAGACACTAGTCCTCCCTATCTTCTATGTTGTATAAAGTGAAGGTTTTATGTAATAAAATATGTTTAACAATGAAATAAATAGCGGGGTTTTTTTAGAACGATCGCAAATTTACATCCACATTGTGGAAGTTTATTCATAAGTATTTGGATACTGATCATTATATGAGTACTACTTATCACCCTCAAACCAATGGTTTGTCTGAAATGACTTCTCAAACATTTTAATACATGTTGATAATATAATCACTTGGAAATAATGGTATGTGGGTTTTGTAATTACCATTGGTGGAATCTTTCCTCAATATTGGATTCTATTATAGTACTAAAATGGAGCCATATAAATCATTATATAGAAACATATGCTGAACTCCAACTTATTGGGATGATGTTGGTGAGGGGAAACTTATACGCCAAGAACTAATTGATGAGTCACAGAGAATGGTAAATAATATTCATTATCATATTAAAGTTTATAAATGTGTACAAAATCATTATGTGGAGAAATAGAGAAAGGATATGGAATTCCCAGTGATAGATCATGTGTTTTTAAAATTATTTCCATGGAAGGGTGTCTTAAGGTTCCCTAAGAAAGGGTAATTGAACCATAAGTTCATCATAACATTTCAAATATAGAAAAAATTGGATTTGTATATTACTATTTAGAAATTCTACAAAGTCTCCACAAACTTCATGATTTGTTCTACATTTCATTGTTAAATAATTACATTTCATAACCAATGCATGAACCTACATATGAATAAATGGAATTGGAACATCATTTTTATATAGTTAACAACCTATCATGATTCATGAAACAAGAGATAAATTTTTTAAAAATTGGATGACTTGACTGGAAAAGTTTATTTTGGGAAACCATAAAATTTATTAAGTAATGTGGGAGTATGAGGTTGTTATGGAGTGAACAACCCTCATCTACTTAGAAGGAAATATTCCAAAATATTTTTTGGATGAAATTTACGAAGGAGGGAATGATATATCAAAAAAATGAGATTGTGGTATGTATATTATCAAAAACATTCAACTTAATTTGTATCTTATAATGCACAAAAAATTATTTAATATAGATTAAATAATAAAAAATTATATATAGAACACAAAACAAACATTATAACTAAAAATGATTGAAATTATAGGGTTTTCTAGAAATTAAAAAGTATATACCAATGAATTAGTATCTTGACCATTGGAAAAGTAATGTGATCCTTAAGAATAGTAATGTGACATTAGAAAAATAGCCTCACCTATGAATTTATAAATAAAATTTAGATATTTTATGAATTAAAATATGAATTAATTATATAGTTGAATAAGTAAACGAATGTCTAAAAATGATAAATTTATTGTTTCTTTACAATTTTATAATTAAATATAATGATTTAAAATAATATTTTTTTAATAATGATAGATTCATAAATTAATATTTTTTTCATATTATTATAATATAAAATTATAAGACCTTAATTAATTTATAGGTGTCACAAAATGAGTTATAATTTTAAAATCTATATTTTTTGAATAAATGATGGTTTAAATTACAAATTAAATTTATCATATTTACAATATTATTTAAAAAAATTATTTCATTTATTATTTCTTCATATTTAAATTATCCAAGAGTTATTTTATGGTAAATTTTTTAAATAGTATTATTTTCTAATGAATAGTAAAAATATAATTTTCACATAACTGGTGTCACATAAATTACATAATTCTTGATGTATTACTAAAATAAAAAATTATAGAAATTAAACTTTAGATATCCTATATTTTATTTGAAAAATATTCATTAAAATATAATACACTCAATTTCAAAACATAAAATTTATTTTCTAGAACCTAATGTCAAAAGTGGTTCCCTGAAATATTTATATTTATTATTTTCTTTTTTCATTCTCAAAAAATAAATGAATTAGAATTATAAAAAAAATTTAATGTCTTAAACTTATTTTATTATATTAATAAATTATATATATTTTCCAGAAATCACTATTAAAAGTCTCACATTTGATAAAATATCGTATTCAATATTTGTTATAAAAATTTCTTTCTCCTCATGTATTAATAACCATAATCTGTTCACTTAAGAAGTCCACTAATTATACCCTTTAAAAAGTCAAATATCTTCCAAGATACTCCCACATAAGCCTATTCTAATATCTAAAGACATTATGGATACATAAAAATCTAATCACTAATGTATTTTTAGGGTCGTGCAATAGAATCCTTTCCAAGAAAAGAGTATGTTTCCATTAACTCATCCCTCTTTACTTCTTCTCTTTTTCATTTACCATTTCATTTCAAAACAATATACACCAAAATTTATTAAGTAGTAATTTAACATTATATTAATGATTTCATCCAAATTCATGTATTATATATATGAGATATATAAATTTTATTCTCTCTATTCTTGCTCTTATGACAATTCCATGTTCAAGGTCAATTACCAACCTACATAGACTTTGAAAAACACAATTCCTACAACCAAATTCAGGAATGGATGGTATTAATTATATATAATATATAAATATTTAATTTCACATATTATATGTTTATGGAATTAATTTTACTATTGAATTATTTACATTTAATATAATAGAGAAGTATTAGGAAAATGGGAATTTTTTTGAAAAACATGATATCAAAACGCATAAATTTTACCAAGAAAAATTAATAAATATAATATAATAATTATAATTGATAAATAGTTATTTAAAAGACTATAATTTATATATATATTATGGTTTTGTTATATATATATATCTATGTGTGTTATTTAGGACGTGTAAAAGCGATTTAATTTAGGTGGCATTAAGGTAAGAGAATTCTTTGCACAATTTCTAATCATTGGGTTAACCTGGTACATAAATAATTTTTTCATGATAATATTATATTTAAAATTATTTTTTTACAATATGTTTTCTTATATGGATTAATAGTGCATTTTCAAACATCATTTTTTTCAATTCTCATATCAATTATATGATATTGGTAAGGGGCTTCATCCCAATTTCCATTTTATTAGGATTTACATGGTATTGAGAACATAATCATTTTAAAGTGTTGTATCAACATCTCATTAGAGATAATTTTTCATTTTAATATATATTTATATTAAATTATACATATTCTTCTATAATAGATATGATTATTTTCATAGTTCGATAACATTTAACATATGGTGTTTATTTTTAATGTCATTTTAACTAGGGAAATATTGAAGTATCTGTATCCTCTACTCAATACAGATATTCTGATAAGGAATATTCTTCTTGAATTAAATTTAAGTATGAAGTATTCTTTCAATTTGCAATGATGTGTGGGGACTATTACATCCCCTTGATGCATCGACAAGTATCATTAGACAAAACAGTTAGCAACAAACAATTTATATTTGATTTTGAAACATAATCTGAAGGGTATCTACCCAAATACATAATCCATCTTGACTTTATAATGGTTCATGTTTAGGATACATGATGTTCAAAAAAAAGCATCTTCATTATTAAGTATTTAGTTACTACATTTCATGAGGTTTTCAATTTGACAAAATCTATAGATGCATTATCATTCTCAGTGTACCGATGGAATGTGTTTTCCAGATCACTTACCTTTCGATACTGAATTTTACATATTATATTTACTTCACTTATTATTATTTTATATAATGCTTACTGTGTATTTGAACTCACCCTATTATTTTTTTCCTTACATGGGTTTTGAAGATGAAATCATTGAATAAGTGACTAGAAGTAGTTTATTTTCTTTTATTATGTTCAATGTTTATTTTCAAAATGTAATAAGGGAACCGTGTATATATCTAGTTTTTTCAAGACTAGGAAACAGATCTCTATTTCGTGATGTGATCCATTATGTTTATGCTAGTGTAATAAAACAACCACCGACTTTGGACTATTGGGATTGGGGTTGTTATAGATCCCTGAGAAATTTTTAGGAAAAAACATCAATAAACTAATAAATTAATGTCAGAAGACATCTATTTATGATCTCACCCACTAATACAATGGTCATTGATTCCATCTATTATGAGATATTTCAAGATGATGGTTCAAAAAAGCCTATCACACCTTTATTTACATTATAATCTTCTCTAAATACATAATTGATTCCATTAATAGTTGTAAAGCTAACCCATTATGTATAATATTCTATGTGTTACATGAATATTTTATACCAATAAAAACACATGATTATGTCCTTAAAATTCAACTAATTTCCAAAAATATAAAAACGATTTCATCCCCATAGACGGTTATAGAACACATTTGCACCTAAATAATCGACACTCTCTTTCTCTAATAGGAGATCTAAGTTTCAGAATAGATGGTATCATCATAATATGAAAAATCAGATGATAAAAAATATTATAAGAAAAAAATTAATGGGATACACCCATATCAAACAAATAATGAATCTGGGTATAATTCAAAATAATATTTCCACTCCATATCAAAGGTATGACTGATCCACCATGAGTACTTTCTAAACACCATATAATTTCATACATGTTTTACTATGATATTTTTTATGCTATTGAGATTACATTAATTTATTATTTATAGTTTTTCTAGATATATCATGGATTAATTAGTCCTTGCGATTAAATTTATTATTCATTCATCCTCCGTTCGAAGAAAATAATGTCTGCAAAACATGAGATCTATCCTGAGCATCTAAACATATAGCACTGTAATAAAAGTGTGGAATATTCCCATATAGTTTCAATGTGACATTCCCTATGTGGTTTTGTTCAATCACACTTTATATTCTGAAAAGAACAGCATGGAGAGAATATTGTTCTACTTTTTGGTTTAGGAGGAAGAATCATGGATCCCACTGTCTAATTTCTGATTTATACCACTACCTTTTAAATTGGTGTGCTTCTTCCATTTCATCCAAGAATTAGTGCTCCCACTATTTCAAATAAGTATCAACATTATTCATCCCATGCAATTTTTTATATATCTCTTTCTCTTATTGTCTCACTATTGACCATATCTCTATAATTTGTTATACATAACACATCAATCATTGGGAGAATTTTTATCCTAAACAAGGATTCAAAATTGTACAACATCAATGTCTCACATGAAGAAAAATACAATTAAAAGTTAACAAATTTTTTTAATATAGTTCCATTATATATAAATATGAGGTTGTCTGGCTTCTATATGATGAAGTTTATTGTTCTTGAAATTCTGATTGTGTGAGGATGGCACTATTTATTAAAAAATTATTCAAAATCCTTTCATAGAATTTCTTGGTCAAATTTAACATGAATAGCTAAATCCAATCAATACATAGAACGATCCTCCATCTTATAAGTAGTAAAATTTCCATTCATCTCAACTAGTGTTAATAGGAATTTATATATTTGATTCATCGTATATATCATCACTTCTACTTTTTACTGTTCCGAATCACCTTGAAATGAGGGCGGATTCTACTTTTAGAAATTATTTGACTGATATATTTTATATGGTTCATCCATTTGGTTCCCTATATACATGACATGAAAATGCTGGAAATTACTTTGAACTTGCTATAGTTTGTCTTCAGGGTCAGGTGAAAACACATTATAATCTTCATCTTCTGGTTGGATAATATGATTCCTATTGTGATTTGTATTCTTTAACCAATAAAAAACACCATTTTTCTCATTTTCAAGAATATAAAGACTCGTTAATTATCATATTTATCACATCACATATAAATGCAACAGGGATTTTTAAAATTCAATAATATTTCTATTTTTCAAACCATTAAGAAAATTCCACAATGCTTTTGAAAATAAAACCATTTCCTGATATTTTGAAAATTAAAGACTTTTTAAAAATTTAAAAAATATTACTCAATATGATTATGACACCATCAGGGAAAGCAATTTATATCAATTCATTTCAAGCTATTATTATGAGCTAAATAAAGGATAAAGAGGTTACAACTCTTGGAAGTGTCTCAAAACACTCATGTACCCAACATCCTTCATAAATTGTGGTTCACTATATGTAGGTTATCTATACCTCATAATGGACTACATTTCATGTTACAATAACCATTATCCCTAAAAACCATCAAACTCAATGAAAAAAACTGAATAATTTCCGACACCAAGATAAAAAACTGATATCGTTTGTAACATCTCACCCCTCCTAATTTTCTTCTGATGACAAGTTTGGGAAGACCCCATGGGGTGGCCCAGTTGGTTAGGTCCTTCAGTTTTCTTCTCAGAGTAGGGAGGATTGATTCATATTTCCTATAGTCTTCATCCAAGGTAATTCCACAATGTGGGACATACCACCTAAACACCTAGTGAATGGAATAAGGTATAGTTTTACTCACATAGTTGTTGTTCTAATTAATGACCTAGGGCTTGGTACACAGTTATTGTGAACAAGCTATGTTAGGAAGAGCATTAATAGTATAATATGGGTGAGGTTTCTAGTGAAAAAAACTCAAGGTCGTGCTACTAATCCATAGGGACATCCCCATGAAACAAATGGCTGAAAAAATATTTCATGA
This sequence comes from Viscum album, assembly GCA_963277665.1. NCBI lineage: Eukaryota > Viridiplantae > Streptophyta > Magnoliopsida > Santalales > Viscaceae > Viscum > Viscum album. The sequence goes on along the minus strand of OY728140.1, from coordinate 1,369,164,435 downwards.
ACTTTAAAACAATTACTAGACGATTTAACCTCTAAAAACCATCCATATAAATATACCCATAACCATAAAACCCACTATATGATGCATGAGTAAAATTCAATTCATCATAATAAAAAAACTAATATATCATAGTACAAATATAATACTAAAACAAGAAAAACAGATTGAAAACCATGACCCCAACTTAGAAACTCTCAACATGCTTGATGTTTTAACTCTAAATCTATGAGAAAAGTGTCCTAATGAATCATTTAAGAATTATGATATTTTCAGTAATTATGCCCAAATATATCACATTTTTAAATTAACCAAAGTTCTCGATTAGGGGGAGAATATATAATTAGGTAGGTTTTTAATAATGAAATCCCAAATAATACCACAAACATATAAAAATTCAACACTGTTATATAAAAATGATTGAACAATTTTAAATCAATTTATATAAAATAAAAAACCTATTATAAAAAAAATTCTACATAAAAAGAATACAATCCTTTAAAACCATTTATTAATTTCAATTTTTGTATACCCATTCTATTTCCACACAACCATAAATCCACACATTCAATAACCACTAGACATCCCTATATTCAGCAGTGTCATGCCATCGTTTTTCCATTTCATCTAATAATGGACCATTTTGATTTGTAAATAACTACATCCTTATCCATCCCATTATATTGACGAGGGAAAATTCACTCCATAATCCATTTTTAATGAACATGAACACATTACAAAAATATATTCCAAAACCCATTCCATTTCAATTAAAAAAATTTAACTTATTGAAAAAAATTCGAAAAAACATATTCCCTAATTAAAAAAATCATATTTTAAAGTCACCATCATAAAATCATGAAAAAAACATTCCATAAAGTGAACCAATTTATAGAATTTCACAAAACCATCACTAAAGTGTAATTCTATAAATATTCACACATCATTTTCACAATATATTTCAATAAAACATAAAATTTACAATCAATCCATCTAGTTATAATCAAGATGATTCTTGAGTGAATCCATATACTTCTCAATGATTGGATAAAATGAATAATGGAAGAAATCATAAAAATACAAGTTAAAACTCTAGAAAATGTCTTGAAATATCATCATGATTGGAATAAAAAAATTGAATCTGTTACTGAATAATAAGGTTCATGAATCTAAAAGAGTAATAATGAAGGAAAAAAGGAAAACAACCAATAATGGTCACTTACCAACGAATAAAGACCATTTATGTACCTAGATTAACCAACATATCACTCTTAAATCAAGTGAAATGCTCTCCACACCCATTGGAAGAATTAAATCCATGTGATTTCTTAAAAAGTGGGAAACCATGGATTAAAGATAATATTCATATTAGATTCATAGATACTAAACTTGTTTTTAATGGTGCATTGTTAAAATATATATTAAAAAAATTATGTTATACACACTACCTGTAATCAGCACTTTCATGGTTGGATTGTGCAGTTTGAATACCCAGTCACCAATAGTGAAATACCATATATACTAATTTTCATTGTTTTTCCTTCATTGGGTTGTATTTTTTCCAAACCATATGCCTAATAGTTTTCCTACCAAATGCCCATAGTCTTATGTACACGGTTCCCTTTGATGTGTCACTCCATTTATACTAACCATTCTCAAACCATGAACCTCTTGAAAACCACCTATAATAGTCTAAAACTCTTAGAGGCTCCTTAAAAACTGAAAAATCACCTTATATACTAAAAATTCATAAATAAATGGTAATTTACATTATAATATGGGATACTATCACTAAATGTTCATCCATTTCTACTTAAATTAGTATAGGGTCTATGACCATGGATTAGATACAAGACCCTCCTTCCTTTTCCACTATATATTATAATGATGAGGGATAATGATTTTAATCCTCCTCCCCTAAACAAAAAATATGACTAATTATAATGAAATGCACCACTTCATTTCTCATTCCATGAGTATAAAGTATTTTGATGTTGTCATCCAACATTAAATCTACCCATAACATCTATTTTAGGTTGAGAAATCACGATGTAAATATATTATTGAGACTCTTAAAGTTGGAATATAAAAAAATCTTCTCAAAAAGATAGTAGTATTGAAAATTCAACATTGAGGAAACCATTGTTACTATCTATAGATAATGGGAATCATAATTATATCAAAGTGATATCAACTACCAAAACCCATAAAAATCATTACGTTCCAATACATTATAAAGTAACAACATGCTACTCCATCAAAATTATTGAACTAAAAGTACTCAAACCTATATTCTTTAATCCGGTGTATGGGATTGAATGGAAATATTTTTCTAAAATCCTCAATGGCCTTCATAAATTTCTCATTCCAAGAAAAATGTATACCCTTTGAGGTCAAGTCTATAAGGGGTACTGCAATCATAGAGCAGTTTGCTAAAAATTTCAATTAATACACATCCATTAAATGAACATTTCACACATTCATATCATTTTTGGTATCTACTATGATAATAATAAATTTATCAACATTGGGACTGTAGAAAAAATGTAATACAATATAACAAGACATTAAATATTAAACATTTTTATTTGAAACTGACACTTAATGATATTTCCTTTTATATGATGGTCTCAAAGTACATATAAGACCAACATCAAATTCCCCACATGAATGGCCTCTAATTTTGAGTAAATTATGATTCCATCAATGAACACTTCCATGAACAGATTTATGAAAAAATAGATGGTTCATTACATGAGACCTATAAACATCAAAATTCATTTTATTACACTGAATTGCAATACTAGTTATTTGTAGTGACCTTAGAGATATTGGGAAAACATATTTAGTGTATCTACCTCTTGAAGATACCTCTGGTGATAACATAACCTGATGTAGATATATTCCAATAACATTTCCCCATCCAATTAATTAAATATGTAACTTAATCGTGGTATTGGGTATTTATTCATTACGAGCACATCATTATGGTTATGATAGGCTTTGAATGTCATTCTCCCATCCATCTACATGGGGAATAATGTTGAAGAATCCCATTAAGAAATTAAATTTATAATGAATCCCTTAATTTGGAGGCCCAAACTTTTCCCTCCACTTACAAATATTATTATGGGCCATTTTATATTCTTTTTAAGATATCATAGTAGTCTTATGATACAAATTGTTACAAAATTCCACCTTCCATTGAGGTTGTAAATTAGAATTTTCATCAAAGAATACAATTTGATACTCTTCATCCACCATATAGAACATAACATATTTTATGATTATATAATCAGTATTTTAGATAATATACTCATTGGTTATTTGATGTAGTATCATTAAAATAATCCTAGTAATCTCATATTGGATATCATTCTAGTTCATGTATGAAAATATTAACTACTATATCCGAGTACATCGTGTCTTCTATACAAAATAATTCATGAGGTAATGGGTACCTATTTTTAATACATAACAATAATTACATAATGTGTTTTCTACAAAAGTATAAAAAGACCACTTTAGAATTAATACTCTCAATGACCCCTGTCACACAACAATCCATAGTTTTTTATCAATTAATATCTCCCAGTATGAGTCTCCACCCATAATTATCAAACTAGGGGATCTAATAAAATCTATATTTCTATAATAAGGTAAGATTCTATGTTATAATTAAAGACACCTATATCTACCCAAAAAAATTACCTTGGGAATTATAGAGATCATGCATTAATCATTATCATGAGAATATGGGTCAAACTTCTAATATTTCTAAAGAGGATTCTTCCCCTAGCCTCTAGCTTTCTATGAAAAATGTAGAACACCTAGAAGAGGTGGTTTATTATAGATATTTATAAAATTGAACACATATTAATAAATAAAATTACCCTCTACCATTTATCCATCCATGTGGATCACTTTTACAAGCCCTTTTAGGTTAGTGGTTGGGTTGTTGTCTCTTCATTGGTGGCCATTCATTGTCTTTCTATCTAGTGCAATAAGGTGGTTCAAAAAATCCCACTCCAAATTAAAATGAATATCATGTATGTAAAAAATATTTTCCCTTCATTAAATATATTTTATTTTGGTTACCTTTTAATTTTATCCTTACTGATGATTAAGAGTATAATTATTTTTTCAAATGTCATGATCTCAATGCTAGAATTAGAATACCAATCACTGAAGAATATCCTACATTGTGGACACATGACCTAGATTATTATATTTGACCCTCTTCCAAAAAATCCTTTTCCAACTTCGAAAAGGTGGTTATGAATAAAGGAACCACACAACTCAAATCATTAATTTATTTTTTAACTCAAATGTATTCCCATGGATTATCCATCAAGGATCATATCATTGTATTAACATGTGAGTTTGGTGAACCAAAATGTATACTCATCGCCAAATATGATCCCATGTTAATAATCTATGATATCATAAATCAATACTAATGATAATATTTATTTTAAAATCACCTCATATATATTACATTTTATCTTGATATACTAAAGTGTCGGGTCATCATGTGTAATAGTGACTAATAAATACTAGAAACCATCTTCAGTATGAAAATGTGATACTACATAGCCCACCATATGACCATTATTGTTTAAAATGAGTTAAAATAGTAAAATTGAAGGCATTATCCAATCCAATACAACATGTGGATTTAGATCACCCATGTACTTAATTGGAGACTAGATATTGAAAAACTAAAGGATTAATAGCCTATGGGAATATTCATCCTAACCATCTAGAATTATTATATAGTCAAACAGAAAAAAAAAATCCTTACCTAGTATAAATGATGTTGGTATCACACACTGCTCAATGGGGGGATGTAATACTCATTCTATAAGAGGAGGAATCACCCAATGAAGAATACATCAATGGATGCCTAATCACTAACTAATCACCCAAAAAAATATATTATAATAATAATCAATGGTTTTAATCATAGAGGCATCAAATGAATATAACATTTTTCTGTGGTCAATATAGAATTTCATAGGATCCTGACATTCTAGGGAAATATAAATCACAATCAAACTCTATAAGATACATGCACTATTTTTTACCCTACAAACTATGTTGATTTATATTGATTATAAAAGCAGGTAATCATATTCATGGTGAATTCATATGCTAGCCTCTAAACTATTATTTTGTTCAATAGTCTATGAGATGATCTTAAGGAACCTAAATACTCTTTCCTAAAAAAAAGAAATCTTATAAACAATTATATATATAATACTCATCCTTGAATAAACTACTATTAATTCAACTCTAACATGAACTGGCCTGTTGATTCCCAACCTAGGTTTGTAAAAAATTGTGATCTTTCCCCCAAGAACACATCGAACATGAATCTGTATAGTGACTAGAATGAAGTATGAATATGACACAAATGAGGGGTTTTATTCTAAAATAATTATAAACCTATATACATCACTCCACATGTTAAAGTATAATAGAATACTTCAAATTGGAATAAAAAATTTGTGCATAGCCTCTAAAAATTCGTTTATATCCTCTATTACACTACAAATAGGTTAATGAGTGAAGAACTTAGATATTTATCTTATGATTATATCAAGTAAAATAGTGTGATCCCCACTATCACAAATAGTAAAAAGGATTCTATAGATATTCCAACATGAAAAATATAAATGAAAAACAAACCCATGTGACCACATTAAATATATAATATATTATTGTAGACCAATAAATATTAGAGGAAATATTGACTCTGTGGAGGATACTAGAAACATGATTGATCTTCTCATAGTTTCAATTATTGAACCGTAGAAAATTGTACTATGGAATATGTGAGTGAAAATAAATACATGTCATAACTCATCTATAGTTATAAGATACCATTCCCCAAGAAAGTGATTTTTTAAAGGGAGAATTAACAAACCAAGACTAAAAATTGTTAGAGGAAACTATTTATAAAAAACACACTGATTCATTAGTGGGGTGGATATTCAAAACAATTATAGTAAAAAACATGGGTATATGAATAATTTTTACACTCGATCTAGACAGACTCATTTAGTACAACACACATTTACTAAAAATTTATTCAACTATCACCCTCTTCATAAAATTTAATTGATGGCCGAACCTCAATAAACATATTTTTAGTAGATGGATTCATGTTTAAAGAGTGGATAAATTTCTATACTACAAAATATTAGTAATAGACAATTTTTTTCAAGATTTTTCCATCCTTCATGTATGGTAATCTAAGAATCAATGAATAATTTGACAATATCAAATGAAATTAATTCAAACCCAATAATTCTTTGATGTAATAAATTGTCAAGTCTATTCAATTTTTGATCATTGAATAAGTATTTATTAAATAAATACAATATTAAAGACAAAAAAAATTTAAATTATACAGAAAATAAAATTTCATCATAAATTAATAGAAATACCATGGGTAATGAACATTTCAATATGAACTTACATTGCAGAATCCTAGCTATACATCATTGATCCTTGATCGAAAAATCAATCCAACAATTATTCAACCAAATACTACTCCACTACAATATAAAGGTTTGGTAATTCAACCAAGGATATTAGATATATTCAATTAATACTGAGTTTATAAGAACCTTAGTTTATTCCTCAGGTTTGGGTCCTTTTAATATAGGACTAATTCCTTCTTATATACCTATTATGGATACCTAATGAGGTTTTAGAGTTTACATGGTTTCCTAGGGATTGTTTAGTGCTCCAAAACCTAGATGGTATGAAAAATGTACTGGTTTCACGGTTCGGAGAAACTATACGAGCAAGGATTCATGATAACTTCTAACCATGTGGATCTAGACAGTGGGCTGGAATGGGGAACACAATTTCTCCTAACAATACATTAGGGTCTACAAGGAAGTGAAAAAAAATAAAGGCATGTTTCATAGGTTTTTTTCATGGTTGGTACTTGGTTTCCCAAATTAAGAAGCCTAACCGTGTGGGTGGCCCCTCCATATAAATGATGGCACATGTTTGGTTCATAGTTTCACCAACCATGAGTCGAAAATATATGATGCCTTATTTTTAGTGATTTTAAAATTTTTCAATAACAAATAAAAAAATTAAACCCGCTTTACATTATTATTTCTATCAGAGATCCCCCTAGTTTTATATATTGGGTTCCCCTTAAACTCTATGATATATTTTGAACCCATTCATTTGTATAGTGTCAGATTGAAGAATTGTTAGTCTCATTTGATATATCGTGATACATTATTGATTACTTTTTAGTTGTTCTTTTTTTCATGTCCCCTATTATATTGTTGATGTGCATCCCATATGCCTTATTTTATAACCATTGATTCATTATTTATATCTCATTTGATCAATGATGAACTATTTGATGATACTAGATGAGAAGAGTCATATTATTATGATGTATATGGTCTTGTAATTATTCCTCTGGTTTTGATTTTTACAATGTGGTACATTGTCCCACATACTGATATCAGCATGTGTTTCACCTAGTTTGTAACTGTCTTAAACTGTTGGTCTATTTTTGAACCCCCTGACCTCGTTTTACCCTTTGATATTTAATACATTGGATGGATCAATCCCTTTGGGTGTTCCCACTCATATACCTAATTTTCTATTTTTATATTTCATGCCCAAAACACCTAATAGTGTGTTTGGAAATAAAATTAAATGATGAAAACATGTTACTATTGATTGAAATTAGTGGAATCAAATGGATAACTCCATTTAATATTATAAAAAATTGAATAGTGACTGGTGATAACATGTGACATTATTGAATGAAATGGTGTATACACCCCCTTTAATTATTGAAAGTAATGAATTGGGGATTAACTGTTGGATATTCATTAGGCGTTGAATCCCTCTTATATATTATGAACTAAATGGGAATGGTTACCCTTATTAATCATAATGAATTTGGAATGTTAACACTTATGTATTTATCAATCCAATTGGCATTGATGATCCCTATAATATATATATATATATATATATGGGAATAGTGTCCCTAATTATGTATAATTATTATCACTCTTGGGAATCCTAATTAGATATAAATGTGAATTTTATCCCTTGTGAATTGGGTATGGTGTCCTTTTAGATACTGTTGTGATGCAAACATGGCATCCCGAATTATAAGGTCATGGCATTACCTGTAATAAAATTTTGATACGGGAATGGAATACCTTATTATATGGGAATGCAGTCCCTTATGATATAATGTTGGAAAAGCATTCCTTTTGATACTCCTGTGATACTAGGAATGAAATCCCTTATGAATTGGATACCAGAAATGTATTCCCTAGTTATTTTAATGTGATACAAGGAATATTGACCCTTGATACCATTCAGATTCATTCTTTCATGGGCTGAAGTACGTAGGGTCATCTTGGTTTCCTTTAAAGAATAGTGTTGACCCATTTAATGTTTTTTTGCTATATTACTTATTACATCATTATTCTTCCTTAATTTTTATGTGACTAGATACATAGACCACATTTTGTGTGTGTCTAATGATATTATTTTCCACACCATATTAATTTCATCCGTAGGAACCCAAAAAGACTACATTATTACATGTGTAGATAAGGGGAAGCATCATTTTATAGATGCATGACATCTAGCACATGATGGAGATGGTAGAAGATGATCTGGTGGGAGTTAAGGATGTGGGATATACATTTTGACATTTTTTTCCCATTTTATAGTAATTATTCCTACAACTTGTAACCTTTATTAGTTCTATATAGAAACAAGACATACATTATCATCCTTCTTCTTATGATTTAGTTATTAGTTAAAATCAAATCCTTGTTTATTTTCTTCAGTTTCAATTTCATTTCCTTTGCTATACTACATCTACTAATAATCATATAATCATGTTGTTGTGATCATTTGGTAATGAGGGAATAGTCTCCCAACATACTCACCCAAGTCCATTTCATCTAGTCGGTAGCCTCATGTGTTTGGGTGTATGTTCTTCAGGACAATTGGCCAATTTGTCTTGGATAAATGTAGAGTGGAATTTAAGTTCATGGTTCTATAATTCAATGTCAAAGTTTAGTTTTTAGGGGATAATATTTAGAAACAATATTCAATAGTTTAAATGGTTATGGTATTTTTTAATGAACTCTTAATGGGGGTAGTTGACATATGTATAGGGAAAAGAAAAGTAACCTTGAATGGGAATTATTTTTTATACTTTTTCATTATTACAATTGTTATGATTCTACCATTGGGTGATGAAATAGAATTTTGATATTATTATTGATTCAATTTATCCTTATTTAATATCATTATCCCAATGAGATGAGTAAAATGAATCCTTGACCATGAATCATACAATTCACCGTCTAGGGATTTTACATGTCATTCCTATACCATGCCATATAGGTTTATTGATTGTTTTCAACATCTATGATTTCTATAATTTATTGAATTAATATAAATATAATTTTTATCAGCTAAAAATTATATAAATTGATTGATGAAAATATTTTTGGTACTTACAGACCATGGTAAAATATAACACTATATTCCATCATTGGTTATAGAAGTCACCCTAAACATCCCTTTATAGAAAATTGAGTCATGGACCATTTGTCACATGGACTAGAATCTTTTATGGAATGGATTAAATAGACACTATATTTTAGTTCATAATGTGTATGGGACCTTATATATTGGATGTGGTGAAAAATTTCAATCATCCATTTATTGAGAAATGTTATATAATTATAAAATAAAAAAATTAAATTTTAATTTCAGTACAATATGCAATTATAAAAAAAAGGAAAAATGAAATCATAGATCTAGACCTCATATCGGCCTTAGTAGTTGGAAGTATGAAGAATCTATGTTTTTTAATATAAGTTTTTATATCCCCCATACCAGACTCTTTGATCACGATGTGGGGTGTGACCATTTCATAGAAATTCTTATTACTTTTTCCAGATTTATATGTGTGGATTATGATATTATCAAATTCTATATGAGGAATGTGTTTAGAAACTACATTGTAATGACGCCATCTTTTCCTCTAGAAGTTTTGTAGGAGGTAAGTGACGCCTATGCCATAGAGGTGGTGGGTCGTGAGCCGCCCGTTATACCCCAAATAGTGGAACCTCTAACTATTCCTGACATGGGTGATTATTCCATGTTTTGTAGGGATTTCATGTGGTTTATATAGATGATTTAGGGATCTCCACACTCTAACCCATCTATATGATAGTTGACTTGGGAGTTCAAGTAGTGGAATATGCACATATTTTTTTGGGAATATAGGGCCACATAATCTAAATATTGGGATTGAAATGATCATGTAAATATTAAACGATCTAGACACAACTACATAAGGGATACTAAAATGTTCTACTTACATGCTCATAGAAACTACCAAATGATTGTGGGATATAATAAATCATGTTGGTCGGTATTAGGGTATGACAATGAGGGAATTTCTAGTCAAGATTGTTTGATTATTTCAGCCTTGATACACTAATGTATGATCATGATAGTGAATTCATAGACCTGTGACAAGTTTTGATGGCGGTCATGAACTATTCATCTTGCTTTACGTAGATCTTGTGCTTCACATCTGTCTATACTACTGATGAACCAGAGACAGAGAAATTATATGGTAATAAAATGAGAAATCCTATTCAATCTCATGTAAATTTTTTCTAATTAACTATAATATATGAGATTGTGAACCATGACCTTGAGATCAAAAATAACATTGACAAAGAAGATGGTGTGATCTAGGGTGGTATAAAACCCATTAAAAGTCTTAGTTATTTAAGCGATAGAATGTGGATCATTGAGATTGCATGCATAAGAAGAAACTGCTAGTTTCCACCCACAGATAGTTACATGGTATCACATTAGTATGGTAAGTCTGGTCAAAAGAGGGCCCAATATCCTAGAGACCCCGTTAGGTGCTAAGGTTTTAATATATTGGAGAATCATCAGAAATTCTGCAAGACCATATGATCTATTTTGTGTGGGGGATAATTCGTTCTTACTCTACCTTTCATAGCTAGTTAAGTAGTACTTGTCAAGGTATGTATCTGGATTAGTACTTTTTGTACATGTAGTGGAGAAGCTCATAATCTTAGTAGAATGCCTTATTATTTTTGGTGCTGATAATGTGGAACTTCTCTAGGTAGTCATGTAATAGGATAGGGTCAAGGATCATGCCATAACTTTTCAGTGTAGCTCATACCAGTGGAGCAGGACATTGGGACATTTACTATTTGTGGTACTATTATTGTAGCCAATACTATCATTTCATAATTTTTTGATATATGGGCATCAGAGTTGATCATATATGTTCCTATTTTAGAGAGTCTCACACTTCATTTTGAGTGCTCCTGTGGCCAAATGATGTTAAATACACTTTTGGGTATACGATCAGAGAGTGTACATAAATGCATGGAATGTCCTCTTGAGTTAAGAAGATTTAGTTTTTATAGAACCAATATTTCCTCAGGATCATTGTTTTTATGTCGTTTTAAATATAGACTGGTTGGTTCCCTATCATGCCCATGTTGATTTGTATTTCCATAGGGTTTCATTTACATCACTTGAGGGAGGTACATATTTTCGTAATGGTGAGTGGGATTTCCATGACAGTTGAGCTTGAAAATAGACTCATGGGATTGGTAGAGTGACTTACTAGATTGGTTTCCTTTACATGAATGATCACGGACATCATTAGACATAGTTCCCTCTAGTGGCCGATAGATTCAGGTATGCCTTTGTTGATTGATTTTCTAGACAACATCTTAAGAGAGAGGTGGAATTTACTATTTATCAATATCCTAGATCTGCACTAGAATCAATTCCTCATTCCAAGATGGATACTTATGAATTGCAGTAGCTAAATAGGAGGATTGATTCTTTGTAAGAAAAGGGTTCATATTACTAAGTACTTCTCTCTAGGGTTCAATAGCACATTTCTCTAAATAGGTGGATGAAACCCTTAGGCATTGACTCGATTAATAGAAGTGAAATCGTTATATAGTGAAAACACAATATCATTTACCATAAAAATAATATATATTTTACCAACTCAGGGAAGAAAGGATTTTTTCAATGATCGACCTAATATTCAGCTGTCATCATGTTTGATTCAAGAATTTATTTATTAGATACATGGTTTTCATTATTAGATGTGACATATATGATTAACTTGTGATTCTATTTGGTCTTATGAATCTACCTTCTTGTCGTTAAGGATCTGATTAATTAGGTTTTTCATCCCTATCGAGACTCAATTTTTATGGTAATCGTAGATGGAATATTGGTGTATTCTCAAACATGTAGTGACCAGAAACTAATGTTTAGATATATTTAAATGATTTAAGAGAGAAATAATTGTATGTTATGCTCAGTAAATTTCAGCTCTAGGTTAACAAGTTACAATTTCTAGGTCAAAATATCATTGAGAAATGAGTTTTAGTAATCCTAGAAAAGGTGATTGTTGTGGTTTCCTAGGAGAATCCCAAAAACAACATTGAAATAAAGAAATTATTGGGGATAGTTGAGTATTATAGAAATTTTATACTAGACATATTAGTCTTTTAGCACATGTTAATGGTATTATGAAGAAGGTATTGATGTTACATTGGTCAAAATCCTATAAGAGATTCTTTAAAGAGTAAAAAATGGTGATAGAATTTCCTGTTGATCAAGATTATCCTAGGTCAATGAAAGAGATATATAGTCTATTGTGACACATCAAGGATCGGTCTAGTATAAAATATGATGTAGGACAATATAGTTATCGTGTGTAGGTTGTGATAGTAGTGACCTCTTGAGTAGAATTACCCGATCCATAATCATGAGTTAACAGTTGTCGTAAATACCAAATGTGGTGGGAGGAAATACCTTCTAGGAGTGTTTTTTTGCTATTTACAAACTACAAGAGCCTCAGGTACATATTTAAAAGAATTAAATAAATCTAAGACACTAGATATGGGCTGAATATCTAAATTCCATTGAATTCATGTAGTCCTATACACTTGGGAAGGGCACAGTTGTTGCAGATTCTCTAAGTTGGAGGAATCATTCCTTGGAGGTTTGGGAGGCCAATTGAGAATGGAAGCTTATGGAACTGTTTTATTAGATAGATATATAGGTTCATGACTGTATTGTAAATTTTTTACTTGTTTCAATATTGGTGAACTGTTCACATCCGGAGAAGGTAATGATAGGAAAGTTTCTAGATCCTGAGGGGTCGGTCCTTTGAGATATTATTAAAGGTGAGGACCCACTTCTGTATTGGACATGTGATGATGATGTCATACCATGTATACAAGGACATATCTAAGTTCCCATAGATATGAGAGAGGATATGACACATGATACATATACTTCACAATTATCTATACACCTGGGTACATTAATGATGTGTTGTGATATGCACTGATAATATTAATTTCTAGGGATAAACCATCATATTGCAGGTTTTATCACAAGGTGTTCTACCTATCAGCTAGAAAAGGTGGAGTACCTGTGACTTTCATGCTTCATACATCTATTACCAGTCCTAGAATGGAAATGGTATGATGTTTACATGGGTAAAATATGGATATAATGAGGTCTCCTTAATGCAGTGACATATTTTGGGTAGTCATGGATTGACTAATGAATGTATATCACTTTTTTTCTACTGGGTATAGTTACGGAGTTGGTGATCTTGGAAGGATAAATATATGTGAGATAGTATGAATGATTGGGGTCCCTCACACTATTTTTTAAAATAGGGATGCTTGTGTTGCATTGATGTTCTAGAAGGTTTTGTAAAAGGCCAGGGGTCTGCAGGTTCATCTGAGCATAACCATTCACCCTCAGACTGATGTTCAGTCAGAACAGACTGTACGGTTTCTACAGAAAATGATATGATCATCTGTTATTGATTTATGTTAATCATGGGATAATCATATACCTCTTTTCTAGTTGTACTAAAAAAATATTTATTAAGTTAAAATTAATATGGCTACCAATATGGCCATGTAGAGTAGGATGTGTTATTCCCCCTATTATGGTGATAGATAGTAGAGGTTGTGCTGCTAGGTTGTTATATCATTCAGGAGACTTTGATATAGGTTCATCTAATCCAGAAGAAGATTTCCACTACTCAATAAAGAGAGAACTCATATGAATATTGTCATCAATGACCTGTATATTTTGATGTTGTGGATCGTGTATTCATACTGGTATCACCTAGACTTGGGAATAGATAAATATAGAGTAAAGAGGAGCATGCACTAAGATTTTTCCAGCAATTTGAGATTCTGGTAGGAGTTGGTCTGGTATCCTATCTATTTCATCTACCATACATTTATTGGTCCATTCACATCGTCTTCCACATTTCATAGATTCTCCAATATCATGCAGTTCTATCTCATACTTTTTATCTAGAAGATATCGAGCATGATGTCAATTCTTCCTTGGAGGGGTATCAAATTTGATTTTTTGAATAGAACATAAAGGATCATTGAGTATAGTATATCCCTTTAGTATGAGTTTTATATTTGTACGGTAATTTACATGATTAGAAATGGGATAGAGAGGTTGACGTACATTTTCAAGGGATAGGGCTATCTTTAGATGAAATTATTCTTCCCACGGAAGGTGAACTCAAGGAAATGATTCTTTAAGGGGGGTGACAGTAAGAACCCATTTTTTCTCAAGAATGTGTCCTTTTAATTTTGTTCAAATTCCTTATTACATAAGGAATATGGATTCCTAGGGTGGTTTTAGAGGGTATAGGGGGGTATGACACTTTCTTGGAGCTCATATCCCAATCATGTATGAAAATATATATTGGAAGCATGGTTAAGAGAAACTGTGTGGGGAAAGCCACGTAGTCAAATATAACCATGTGAGATAGATAGTGGGGTGTAATGGAGTGTAATGTGTTCCTTAACTGTTCATCAAGGGCTGCAAGTCCATAAAAAACAAGAGACATTTTGTAGAGGTTTTTTTCATGGTTGGTTCTCTCTTTTCCGAACCATGCATCCAGACTGTATGGGTTCCCCCCTATAACATAAGATGCATAATTGGATCATGGTTTTCCCAACCGTGTATCCAAACCATGTGTGGCATTATATTGTGGGATTTTATTTTGATTCCCATAAAAACACAATAAAAACTACTCCATTTTTATATTTTATTTCTATAGGGAAACCACATTAATTTTTTATTGTTTCCCCTTTTTAAGATCTAAAATATCTTTTTATCACATGTGTCTTTCCATAGTCTAATTGTAGATTTGTTCATCTCGTTGGATCTATACCGGTAATATATCAATTCCTTTTTAATTGATTTCCATTACACTTCTCCGCAATTATATTATTTTGTTATGGGACTAAATTCTGTATTTTAAGGTTGTTGGTCTGTTCTTCATATATCTTCCAATCCAATCCAAACAATAGGATAATACTAGATGAGGAGAGTCATATGAGTATGAGGTAGGGGTTATATTAATTATTCCTTTAGTTTTTATATTTTAAAACAGGATCCATTTTTCTACACAATAGTTTCACCATAAATTTCTCCTAATTTGTAACTAGATTAAATAGGTTGTCTATTTTGGAACCAACTAACCCCATTATACACCTTGAGATTGAATACCTTTGATTGATCTGTCAATTAGGGTGTGTCCAAGCATATGCCTCACTGGCCTTTCTGTGACATCATTCCCAAAACACCTAATGGTGTGCTTGGACCATATTCTAAATGATGACGCCATGTTACTATGTATTTAGAGTAGTTTCATAGAGATACTAGTATACTGGACCATTGAGGAAAATTGAATTGATGCGATTGATAAGATAATGTCAATTGTTGTAATGAAATAATTGTTACACCATAATTAATTATTGAAATTAGGGAACTATGATGGATCTTCTGATAGAATTTACAACTTCTAATAACTTATGAACTAAATTTCCAAGATTTCCCTTATGAATTATAGTGAATTGGGAATTTAGACCACTATGTGTCTATTAGTCCAATTGGGCCTAGTAACAGTTATAATATATATATATATATATGATAATGGAATCCATTACTATTTTTAATTATGAATGGGAATTGTGAACCATGTTATATATAAATGGTCTTGGAGTCCCTTGTAAAATTGGAATGGAATCCCTTGTGATACTATTGTGATATGGTCCTGACATCCCTTATGATATAATTGTGATAAGGACATGGTGTCCCCAATGATATGAGTTTGGTGGCCCTTATAATAATATATGGATATTGCTTCCCCTGTGATTATAATGAGATTCTGGGCATGGTATCCCTTATAAATATGATGTCGAGACTAGAATATACTGGGACATTAATGTGTTACTATGAACTGTGATCCATGATACCATTCTTATTTATTTTTACATGGGACGATGTTCATATAGTCATCCTGGTTTCGTTTTAGTAATCAGATTCATCCCATTTATAATTATTTTCAATAATTTACATATTTCATCTACACACATCCATATTGTATACATGACTAGATATTTGTAGACCTATGGGTGTTTACCAATTGGGATTTAATCTCACACCATATTAGGGCATTCGTTGGGTACTAGAGAAATCTACATGCTTTTAGGGGTAGAAAATGGGATGATATATCATATAGATGAGTGACCTTCTTATGACATAGGATGGATATAATTTTAGATGATTCACCATTTTCATGGGATGCTATATCATATTTTTGGAATTTTTGTACCTTTGGTATAGTACTGCTTTCTTCTCGTTTGTAAATTTTGATTTCTATATCATGGATACATGACATACATGTGTTTAATTCTTATTATGATTTACTTATTAGTTGATATGATTTAATTGTTCATTTTAATCTATTATCACTTTTTATCCATTACAATACTAATTGTAATTTTTATTTGATGATTTTACTATCTTGATACTTTGGTAATGAGGTCATAGTTTTCCCATGGACACTTCCAAGGATCTGACTACTGGTTGACAGCCTCTGGAGTCTGTGGAGCTGTGTTTCAGGAAATACGGCCAACCAGGCTCATGGTACAACTCAATAGAATATGGGTTCAGTGCTTCACTAATTTAATCTAGGTTTAGGGTATTAATTCCAAAATTTATTAATATATCTTAAATTTAACCCTCTAATAATTTTGAATCATTAATATTATCGATGAAAAAAATATGTCCTAATTAATGTAAAAAATCATTCTAGGTTCAATAAAGATCTCATTTTTTTCATATCTACCACTCCATTCATGGGAGAATATTTTTTAATTGAAAATTCTGACACATAGTGTAGCACCCCGAGATTTCATAGTACGTTAGTTCTTCAAAGTAATTCAATAACTTACACTACTCGCAACATCGAGTTCAAGCGCACCACGACTTACAAGAGTAGCTGTTCAAAAGAAGTTATGAATAGTATTAACAGAATTTTGAACTTTATATAACCCTTATAATTTTAGAATCTATATTATGTGTTTTGTAGACATAATGTCAGGACAAATTCATTCTTTTCCGAAAAAATAAGTATTTTACAAAAAATGTAATTTTACTTTCATTTAATGGTGAACCTTTTTTACATCCAATATTTGAAAAGATTATATATTCCATTTGAAAAAATAAAACTCTTCTGTAGAATTGGGTCATAAAAATTTAGTTTCAATAAATATTTGGTGTTTTTCTGATAACATTCATATTTTGGTGAATAGTGAAAAATAGTATACTTTAACTGAAAAACATTTTAAAAAAAAATAATTAATAGTGTTAAATCATACATTTTAATGGTTTGGAAGTATAAATAGATTATATATTTACAATTTAATCCAATTCAGGTCATTGTATGTAATTTCACATTGAGATTGGACATAAACAAGTGTCAATATTTTTTTAGATATTGTTTCTCAAAAATACACATTTTGGTTTTGACAACGGGAATTAATTTTAAATTAATAAATACAACATATTTGTTTTGAATTTGGTAAAATAGACTTCATTTTTGGATTCTGCATATCAAAATTATCTTAGGGTTAATTTTTTATATTTTTCTGAAAACATTCAATTTTTGATGATTAGTGAAAACACTGAGTTATTGTTTAATACAAACTTTTTATTTAAATAATTATTTAATTTATATAAATTTATATTAGGTCAAATTAGATACATAATACCTATATATGTTAAATTTAATTCATTGGAGTGAGTTTATAATAATTTTAGATATATAAAATTTTTATTGAACTTTTCACAGTCTTTTTCCCACCTCCTAGGAGAATTTGCAAATTCACATAAAATATAATTTTACCACCTAGGTGAGTTGAATTTCAAAAATTAGAGAGACATGTTTAATATCAAGGAGTAAAATTTTTTTCAATAAGACAATTTTTTTTTGTGAATAGTAACTTTTTACTTTTAATTACCACGGTTAAAAGTAAATATGGTAATTAAGGGTAAAATTGAAATTATTATTACCCTAACACTTGTCATAATTCTATTTTCTATGTATAATTAGACCAAAAAACAAAATTAGGAATACAATATGATCCCTTTTGGTCCACTTGGATTAAATTAGGATATTTATTATTATTTAATTCAAAGAAGAGTTAAAATAGATAAAATCAATGTTTAATAACTAAAACATTTTTAATATAGGGTTAAACATAAAATGAATTCAACTATAAATATTCAGTAAAAAAATAAAAACATTTCCTATATAATGTTATTTTATTTAAATATTTTTAGACATTAAATAATTTAATTTATTAATGAAACAATGACTATGCATTAATTACCTAATTAATGAAATATTAAAAATATTGATATTATAAGTATCCAAATAAATGTAATTTTAGAATTTCTATGAATTAAACTAATTTTATAAGATAATATGACATATTAGGGTTGGTTATATGAATTTTTTTACAAGTAATAATTCTATTATAAATTTAGAAAAAACAAAAGACCAAATACTGTGAAAATTGACATAAAAGGGTTTTTAAAGTAAATATTATATTATTAATTGATATATTATTCCTAAAAATCTGAAATTCATCCAAATGAATTATATAATGGTATAAGTATCAGTAATGAACCTCTTGGGGTTGTTTTTGGAAGTATATTGTGTGTTTATTAACAATATAATATAAAATACAAAGAGACATGGTAATTGTCCAACTATTTAACTGAGAGTTAAATTTAACAGTTAAGGTTAATATAGCGACTCATTCCAGTCTAAAACCTATTGTTTGAGTGGTTTTAGACCCATACCCACCTTAGACTTTCAATAATCCACATTGGAGCCATTATAAATTAATAATGATTATATTATAAAATAATATTTTATGTTTTTCTTATGGTTCCCCTCACCCCTCTTATAAAAGGGAACCTACCCTACTATCAAATTCACACATTAAAAGCCTTTTGGATTAACCAAACCCGGCCCAAATATCCTCTCAACTTCCCTCACTTCATCCTAGAGGTCCTCCTTTGGTCATAAAGCCATCTTAAGAAGCCCTTTTGGTCAAATAAAAAAGAAGAACCTGAAGAAGAGGTACTAATTTCACCACCCTCTTTCAAGTTCTTTTCTTCTTCCAATTATACTTTCTTTGTCATTTACATTCTAAAATAATAACACAATTATCTTCTATATAATGTGATGTTATTATAAATACGGTACATCCATTTTCATTATTTTATCCATCCTTTGAATGACATGTCACCATACGTGTGTACGTATGGATTACTATCCCCACGTCGTGGTGTAGTTGTAATTCAATACATTATTATTTGGATGGTTATAAAAATTATGTTTAATTAATATAAATAATACATATAACATGATAATGATTCTTTATATATGATATACCATTCAATTATATATTATTTCGGTATCAAAATAATTATATTGTATGTCATGCATACGTACGGATTACCGTCTCCACGAACGCGATGAGATTCATTCCCTACCATATCCATTCAATAATATATTTCATTTTATGATTAAAAATAATGTTTAGATACATGATATAATTCTTTATATGAATAATACACATCCCATCCATAACAAATATTGCTCACATAACAAAGAATATAAACAAAAACGAATCTGTTAACACCAAAATGACGATAAAACTAAGTATTATTAAAAAATCAATGTTAAAAGATTATATATGATATCATATTAATGTATATGATTATTTTATAATTCAATAAAATTTGTTAAACCATTATACAGTAGGTTAAACTACCCTCGATCAAGGAAAAAGTACAATGTAAGGGGTTTCTTTTCTCACTTTTAATTCCGTATGATTTCCATTGTTCACCACCTATTTATTGCATATGGTGTGTGTACTTCCCATAATTGTATTCATTGTGTAATATACATTTCTTTATGGATATTTACATCATCATTGTACGATCCTTATTTTTTGGGTTTATGTTTCATAAGTTACCTAATCGATAAGGGAATTTTAAATTTCAATTTCCACTCATTCAGCTTTACAAATACTTCAGTGATTATTTTACTCCAAGATTATGTATGGAATCACTATTAATTTTCTTATGTTATAATTTCCACTCCCATTTCTAAGTGTAAAATTTTTATACAGATAATCACTCCATTTATATATTCTCAAGTCATCGATATGAACTCTATACGAGTAATTGTAACTCAATCTCCATTTATTGAGTTAAACATCCAATTCATTAGTGTTGTTTTCAAAAGAATACGTGTGAATATACTCTGATTTATTTTCACTGAATATCCATTAATATTGAGTGTATTTGAATTTTTAAAACATAATTATGTCGTTGATTTATCCTAACCCTAATTATACTGTCTTTATAAGAGATTTCATCTAAATTTACATTCCATTGAGACTTCTTTGTTGTCATACACCAATTCACTTTTATATGGTGTATATAATGTACTTTGAAAAAGAATATCATGAATCCCTCTATTCTCATGATATTATAATTTTTTTATTACCTCAATTATTTTTATTCAAGTGTCTTTCTTCTGGTAAGGAACTCTAACTAAAATATCATTTTAAATATTTTAAACATTTATTTTTCTAAATCATTCTCATTAATGTCCACGTTTTAAAAATGTTTTTTAGGATTTATTTATATGGACATTAATTTTTTTAAATTAAAATTATTTTTAAAAGTTTCAAAGTTGTATGGGATACTTTGATTCAAAAATCTATTCATAAATCGCTTCTTGACAAATAGTTTCACTTTTAATTGTTTTCAAGAAAAAGGGGGATATTTCTCTCAAATTGTTTTGATGATTATTTTCATCTATGTCAATATCCTTCATTATTCTCGATTGAGGTTAATATATTACAATAAAATCTCCCATATAGTATTGAATGAATTATGTTTGTCTATGGATGTGTTGTTCTTATACCATTCATTGGTTCTGGATAAAGTATTAACATTTCGTATGCTAGTTTTAATAAAAATGTTAATGTTATGTTTCGAACTTTTCATATGAGGAATGCATTGTACTTAGAAAGTGATGGGTGGATCCGGCTATAGCTCCTCTATTCGTCGGTAGGTCTCATGAGACAAACTAGTGACTTCGCACAAGGCCTTGAAAAAATATTATTTGTAGTCTTTGCACAAGGCCTTGATTATGTGGTTATGATAGTCTGGCATTATGCATTTCATTATTATGAAAGTGGTTATTGATATTGCATGTGATTATTCGACTAGTAGAATATCAATGTGAATAAGTAAATGGCATTATTTAATTTTCTTCATATTATGTGGATGTTCATGCTTAAAAGGCTTTTGTTTTAGTTATAAATTTCCTTAAATGTTTATTCTTATTTATGAAAGGTTAAGCTATATTGTTATCCTTACTGAGCATCTGAGCTCACCCCTTTCTATATTTTATTTTTACCAAGATGTGAATAAGTATTTTATAACTAACCTGCAGGGATATTCTGAGGGGATATGAGTGTGTTCTATGGAAACAATGTTGTTGTAGTTTTTCATTTTATGATGTAAGGTAATCTTAATGAATGTATTTAGTACGTCCAAGCCTACTAAACTAATCAGTCCTTCAAGACATTATCTATTGTGATCATGCCAATGTTATTTAATAATTCACTGACTCTGGGTAACTAGGGTCGGGGTTTTACAGTTGGTATCATAGGACGTTTAGTACAAACCTTGGAAACTAGATTTAGATAAACTCTTATTAGAGAACATATCCCTAAGATTGACTTTGAGGATTAGTATAGAGGAACTTCCTAAAATTTTGGTATTGTATTGATTTTGTGAGTTTTCCAAGAAATAAAAACCTGCCTAGATATGAGATGGAAATGTAGGATCTGGCATAGATGTACCTAGGGGTAAAACTCAAAAACACCTCTTTGAGCTAGAATCGAACGGGAACTGGTGCACGACAACGGGCCTTGTGGAACTTTTGTTTATGACACACCCGGGGGATATTCTTAGGTTAATTTACATTATCTTTACAAACTGATTTGAAGTACTTTAGTATAATATGAGAATAACTGACATTGGTAAATCCTATGGTGTTTTAAATTGAAAATATGGTGTCAAGATATTCTCTAAATGTTTTTATTACTTCTGTTACTCACATAATGCTTTCTGGTTTTAGTCAATGGATGGATTCCAAGGAATTCATAATAACATTGAGAATGATTTACAAGGTGGGAATATTGGTGAAAATGAGTGAAAAAATGGAATATTAATAGGCTTAAAAGATATCGTGTTCATGCTAAATCAGTTTTCCAAAAATATGATCAACAACATATATATTAACCAAATCCTGGACTAAACAAAGAATAGAAAGGTGATGAATGATAAGAGCTCCAGTAGTGGAGACCATGGAGAAATGAATCCCCAATTTCCATCATGCAAGAAATGTGATAAGAGACACCCAGGAAAGTGTCTCAATGGAACAAAGAAATGATTTACCTGTTGGAATAATGGACATAAAGCGAAGAATTGTAGAGAAAAAAGGTAGAGTACTATGGAAGAAAAAAAATGTCACCCAGAATCCATTTACATTCATTATCCGTAAATGTAGGGGACCCTTATATTACATGAGTGAATGCCGTTTTCTATAGGATATTCTTTTTCTCAAAGAAGAATCTATGTGGAAATAAATGGTTGGAGAAATTTTTAAATGTATTAGTGCTCCTTGTTGATGGGATTACATTGGAATAATTTTATGTTGTATTTGTAACTGTACATTGTGTCATGTGAATATGATATTTGAGGAAGTCTTATATTTTTTCTTGTGGATAAAGTTATAAATAACCATTTGGTTTTATATGATCATTGGATTTGAGGAAATTACGTGTTATTATATTTTGGGATGAAATTGCAAGGTATGAGATAACATATACTGTTAAATTATGTTATGGTTATTTTGACAAATTTATCTCAATTTGGTAATGTTATAAAATATAGTTTTTGAAAAAGGATAACACACGGACCGTGTGACAAACTGTCACATCGGACAAAGATGTGGGAATCGAACCCACAACCAGAGTGCTACTGGGATTTATCGACTACTACTGGACCACAATGATGTCCCTAGTTAGTGTAACTAATTATTATTAGTTAAATGATTTTATTGATCAATAATAAGTTGATTTGGGATCTTATGTCTTATCAAATTAATAACAGTAGTATATGAAAATGATTTGGTGATTAAGTGATAAATGTTATTTTGGAAGATGTTCACTTTGTTGGGAACACTATATTCCCTAGGAAAACAGAATACTATGAGATTTTATTTGAGGAGTAATGGTGGATTTTTATCTTTTCTCTTATTGTCAATTTATAGTGATTTGGGTTAAATATGTAAATGATTCACCTATAATATAGAATATGTGATTAGGATAATTACTTTTAAGTATGTGACTTTAAGAGTAGTTGATGTCCTTGAGAGATATAATTTAACGTGGCAGACTACATAACCAAATTCTTCTATGTTTTGGGTTTCAAAATTAGTTTGTATTATATTTAAGGATTTTAAGGACAATTATTTATTGAATTATATTTATTTAACATTTGGGGTATTGTTGGTTTAATTTTAGAAATTAAGATTACTTTTTCATTCACTAAAGTAATATCTTTTTGGGGGGATAATTAGATCTTGAACTAAGAATTTTGGTTTTGATTAATCTCTAAAGACATGATAAATATTTAGTTTATCGTTTGTGGATCATGTGATTCTCTAAAAAGTTTATTCTTGCTCTTTCGGTGTAACCAAGTCTTCTTGAATACTCATCGTTTAAAAAAAATGAGGTAGTGGTAGAAATTTATTAAAGAATGAACCTCTACAAAAAAAAAAGTAATTATATCTCTTTTTGATCTTAGTCAATCTCATAAATAAATTCTTCATCTTGATTTAATGTAACATAAAACAAAAAAAATGTTGTCCATTTACTTTTCCTACTGAGAAACTAATGATTGTTTGTCCCATCACAAGTTTTTGGTTTTGTTGTTGTTAACTTTCTCCGGATAATGTTTTCTATCCCTCTCCATCAGAAGTTGAAACTTAGTTTATCTTCCATATCCATCTTTTTCTACATGGAATACCAATATGGGTTATCCTGTGTGACCTTTGTACTTCACTTTCATTCTTTTAAAGTGATAGTTTTTTTGACTATTTTTCTGATGTGGGACTTTACATTATATTCCCAATCCCAATTTTAAAAATTGCAAGGACTCAATTTATTGAAGGAGGGAAGACTGCAACCCCCCAAGATTGCATAGTATGTTAGTTCTTTAAAGTAATTCAATAACTTACACTACACGCAACATCGAGTTCAAGCGCACCACGACTTACCAAACTGGCTGTTCAAAAGCATTTATGAATAGTATTAATAGAATTTTGAACATTATATAACCCTTATAATTTTAGAATCCATATAATGAGTTTCTTAGACATAATGTAAGGACAAATTCAATTTTTCCAAATAAAAGAAATATTTTTCAAAAAAATGCATCTTTACCACCTTTTAATGGAGAACCCTTTTTAAATCCAATATTTTAAACTTTTATATATTCCATTTGGAAAAATAAAATTCTTCATTAGAATCAGGACACAAGAATTTAGTTTCAATAAATTTTTGATGTTTTTCTGAAAACATTCATATTTGGGTGAATAGTAAAAATAGTATATTTTAACTGAAAACAACTTTAAAAATAAAAATAATTTACAATGTTAAATTATATATTTTAATGGTTTGGAAATATAAATAGATTACTTTTTTACCATTTAATCCAATTCTGGTCATTATATGTAATTTCACTTTGATATTGGACATAAACAACTATCAATCTTTTGATAGATATTGTTTATTAAAAATACGCATTTTGGTTTTGACAATGGGAAATAATTTTAAATTAATAAATGCAACTTATATGTTTTTAATTTTTTAAAATAGAATTTATTTTTTAAGTGAGAATATTAGAATTATCATAGGATGATTTTTTGATATTTTTCTGAAAACATTCAATTTTTGATGAATAGTGAAAACACTGAGTTATTGTTTAAAACCATCTTTTTTATTTAAATAATTATTTATTTTATCTAAATTTATTTTAGGTAAAAATAGATAAATAATACCTATATAAGTTCAATTCAATTCATTGGAGTCAATTTATAATAATTTTAGATATATAAAAATTTTATTGACCTTTTCACCGTCTTTTACACACCTCCTAGAAAAATTTGCAAATTCACATAAGACATGATTTTACCACTTCTGTGAGTTGAATTTCTAAAATCCTAGTGACACGGTTAATATCAAGGAGTGAAATGTTGTTTAGTAAGTTGAATTTCCTTGGTGAATAGTAACTTTTTACTTTTATTTACCATGGTTAAAAGTAAATATGATAATTAAGGGTAAAAATGATATTATTATTACCCTAACACATGTCCTAATTCTATTGGCTAAGTATTATTCGACCAAAAAATCCTTAGGAGTAATATATGAACCTCTTTGGTACACTTGGATTAGATTAGGACATTTTAATTTTTTATTCAAAGAAGAGTTAAAAGAGTTATCATCAATGTTTAATAACTAATACATGATTAATATAGTGTTAGACATAAGACAAATTCTAATATAAATATTCATTAGAAAGATAAAAATATTTCATAAATAATGGTATTTTATTTATATTTTTTAGAGATTAAATAAGTTAATTTATTTATGACACAAGGATGACGTTGTAATTACCTAATTAATGAAATATTAAACTAATTGATATTATAAATATCCAAATAAATTTAATTTGTGACTTTTTATGAATGAAACTAATTTTATAAGTAAATATGACATATTAGGATTGGTTGTATGAAATTTTTTATGTAATAATGATATTATGAATTTTGCAAAAAAAAATACCAAATTGTGTGAAAATTGACATAAAAGATTTTTAAAATCAATATTATATTATTAATTGATATTCTATTCTTAAAAATTTAAGTAACAGTCGAATGACTTATATAATGATAAGTGTAACATTAATGAACCACTTGGGGTTATGTTGGAAGTATATAGTATGTTTATTAACCATATAATATAAAAATACAAAGAGACATGGTAAATGTGAAACTATTTAACTAAGAGTTAAATTTAAATGTGAATGTTACTATAGTGACTCAAACCTGTCTAAAACCTATTAGTTGAGTGTTTTTAGACCCATACCCACCTAATAATTTAAATAATACACTTTTTAGCCATTATAAACAGAAAATTATTTTATTATAAAATAATATTTTAGCTTTTTTCCTATGGTTCCCCTCACCCCTCTTAAAAAGGAAACTTCCCCTTATATAAAATTCACACGTTCAAATCCTTTTGGATCAGCCTAAACTTGCCCAAATATCCTCTCAAATTCTCTAAATTTATTCTAGAGGCCCTACTTTGGTCATAAAGCCTACTTATGGAGCCCTTTTGATCAAATCGAAAAAAAAGAACCCGAAGAATAGGTAATAATTTCACCACCCTCTTTCAAGTTCTTTTCTTCTTCCAGTTCTTATTTCATTGTTATTTCCATTATAAAATAATAATTCCATTATCATATATATATTTTGATGTTATTATAAATATGGTACATCCATATTAATTATTTTATCCATCCTTTTAATGACATGTCACTATACGTGTGTACGTACGTATTACTGTCTCCTCGTCGTGGTGTAATTTTTATTCAATACATTATTATTTGGATGGGAATAAAAATGATGTATAACACATGTAAATAATAAATATAACATGATATTTATTTTTTATATATGATATAACATCCATTTATATATTATTTTAATATTAAAAGAATTATTTTTTTCGCTTGTGTGTACGTACGGATTACCGTCTCCACGAACGCGATGTGATTCATTCCTCATTGTATCCATTCGAGACTAAATTTCTTTTGATGATTAAAAATAATTTTTATAGACATGATATCATTCTGTATAAGAATAAGATATATCCCATCCATAACATATATGGCTCACATATCAAATAATATAAACGAAAACGAATCTGTTAACACCAAAATGATGATAATACTAAGATATTATTAACAAATCAATGTAAAAAGATCATATATGATATCATATTAATGAATATGAATCATTTATAATTCAATAACAATTATTTCACCATTATACAGTAGTTTAACCTACCCTCCACCATGGAAAAAGTACAATGTAAGGGGTTTCTTATCTCACATTTAATTCTGTTAGATTTCCATTGTTCACCACCTATTTATTTCTGGTGGTGTCTTTACATCCCATGATTATATTCATTGTGTAATATAAATTAATTTTTGGGTATTTAAATCATCATTGTATTATCCTTATTTCAGGGTTGTATGTTTCGTAAGGTACCAAATTGATAAGGGAATTTGAAATTTCAATTTCGACTCATTCGGCTTTATGCATACTTCAGTGATTATTTTACACCAAGATTATGTGGGGAATCACTATTCAATTTCTTATGTAATAATTTACACTTACCATTATGTGGATATACGTTTGATACACATAATCACTCCATTGTTATATTCTCAATTCATTGATATAAACCTGATACGAGTAATTGTAACTCAATCTCCATTTATTGAGTTAAACATCCAATTAATTTGTGTTGTTTTTACAAGAATATGTGTGAATGTCCTATGATTTATTTATATTGAATATACAATCATATTGATTGTATATATATTTTTCACATGTAATCATGTCATTGATTTATCCTTAACCTAAGGATACAGTCTTTATAAGATATTTCATCCCAATTTACATTCCATTGATAATTATTTGTTGTCATACACTAATTCACTGTTATAGGGTGTATATAATGTACATCGACATAGTATATCATGAATCCATTTATTATCATGATATCATAATATTCTGATTACCTCAATTATTTGTGTTCAAGTGTCTCACTTTTGGTTAGGAACTCTAACTAAAGTATCATTTTAAATGTTTTAGTGATTTATTATTCTAAATCATTCTCATTAATGTCCATGTTTTAAAAATGTTTCTAAGGATTTATTTATATGGACATTAATGTTTTAAAATTAAAATTTCTTTTTAAATGTTTCAAATTGGTATGGAAAACGTTGACACAAAAATATATTTTTAAAAGTCTTCTTGAGAAATAGTGTGACTTTTAAATGTTTTCAAGAAAAAGGGGGATATTTCCCTCAAATATTTTCGAAGATTACTTTCATCTATGTCAATATTCTTCATTATTCTAGATTGAGGTTAATCTATTACAATAAAATCTTCCTTATTGTATTGAATGAGTTATGTTTGAATATGTATGTGTTATTTTTATACCATTCATGTGTTGTGGATAAAGTATTGACATTTTGTATGCTAGTAATAATTCGAATTTTTATGTTATGTTTCAAACTTTTCATATGAGGAATGATTTTGAATTATTATGTGATGGGTGGAGTCTTCTATAGCTCCTCGATGCATCGATATTTCTCATGAGACCAACTAGTGTCTTGGCACAAGGCCTTGACAAAATCGTATTTGTAGTCTTGGAACAAGGACTTGACTATGTGTTTATGATTGGCTGGAATTATGCATTCCATCATTATGAAAGTGGTTATTGATATTTCATGTGATTATTCTACTAGTAAAATATCCATGTGAATATGTAAATGGAATTATTTCATTTTTTCCATATTATGTTGAAGTGTAATTTTAAAAGGCTTTCGTTTTAGTTATGTATTTCCTTAAATGTTTATCCTTATTTATGAAAGTCTCCACTATATTGTTATCCTTACTGAGAATCTGAGCTCACCCCTTTCTATGTTTTATTTTTCCCAGGATGTGAAAAAGTATTTTATGACTGACCTGTAGGGATATTCTGAGGGGATATGAGTGTGGTCTATGGAAACAATGTTGTTGTAGTTTCTCATTTTATGATGTAATTTAAACCTTATTAATGTATCAAGTACTTATAAGGCTACTAAACTAATCGGTCATTTGAGACTTGATCTTTTTCTATCATGCCAATATTATTTAATAATTCACCGACTCTGGGTAACTGGGGTCGGCGTGTTACACATAGAAGTGCTAATATATAATTTTTTTCAATATATTAGTATCATGGATATACATTTCATGAAACTCCATTCCAAATCCAAAAATATATCCATAAATATAATAAAAAATATTCAATTGGTATATTCACAATAATAGGGGTCGATTTTATTTTACAGGATAAAGAAGTTGATGATCTAAAAAGATGATTTACATGGATAAAAAATGTTGAAATAAAAATTGGATGAGATTAATGGAGTATGAATAATTTTTAAAAATTAAATCCATATGAATATATTGATCATCATATATGAGAAGAAGAATAGTAATCTATTTTTTGGTGGTGACAAATATTATGTTATCTAGAAAAAATTATTGATGCCCTTAGGTGATGATTGAGAGAAGCTATACAGGGATATGATTTGGTTTCATTGGGTAATTATTTAATACTTAAAAATAATTAAATGAAATAAAATATTTTTTGATGTAATTAATGGATTTGATTATTTCATGATGTGTTAGTTTTTCAGTTGATCCGAATATTGAAAATATGTTGTTATATCCTATATCTAATTTTAAAATTTTACAGACAAATTTTGTAGAGGTTTTAGGATTCTAAAATTAAATTGTATATTTTTTGAGATAAATTTATATAGATTAAATTTTTTATTGATGAGTGGGTGAGAATTTATTTGTGTTTCTAATTTCTGATTTTGAAGATTATTGAAAATTTGGAAAATTAGTTTTTATATAATAATGGAATTCTCACACATAATATCAATGGATTCATTCATAAGATAAGATGGTGCAGTAATGGAAATATGTATGAGAAATCTGAAATATATGTTAGTGTGACTCATATATTTCAAATGGATGCTAATATTAAACTAATTATATTGATTATTGACTTGAATCATTATATGGATGAATAAAAGTGTTTTTAAGTAGTGTTACAGTGAAACTGCATTATATAAAGGATATGTAAGTATAATCTGAAGTAATATGAGAAAAATTATTGTTTCAATAAGAGAGAACTAATATTGTTTAAGATTAAAATACGTCATAACTGAGAAATTTAATAATAACTAGGAGTTACATAAGTATTATTTGGTGATGCATAATAATAATTATAAGATTATAATTGTTTTATAAGATAAAACCCTGATCATATATGGATATAAATAATATTTTTTAGGAATTAAAATATATTTTCAAAGGATTTGGCATATAACTATGAGTTCCATGTGTTATTAATATATGTTCTTATGTCAATAAAAATTTATAATGTAGATGATACTTTATGGTTTACCTGTGAAAAAACATCAACGTTTATAATATATCATGTTGTCAATCATGAAAATATTATAGTATATTTTTTATTTAATATTTTAATTGAAAAATATGACTCAATGAATTTAGATATAATTTCACAAGAACAGAAATTGATTAACAATATTATTGGTGTTTCTGAATCTTATTTGTAAAATGAAGAAAAGATCATTATAATAATAAAAAGTCTAAATCAATGAATGATTGTGGAGGATGTTTAAATACCATGTTTTTATTATTATAATTACTATTAGCTAATGAATTATTTTTTAGGATAATTAATGAACATAACAGAATGATATGTGACTATGAATATCTTGCAATAAATATTTGATGGTCAGTACTACATGTGATATTTTTAATATTATTCCACCAAATATATAGTGTTTTATAATAAAAACAGTGATGAGGAATGATAAAATGAGACACATGATACAATAATATTGTTTAGATGGATGTTAATTAAATAATTTAGTTATAATTCAAATAAAAAAATAGAGAAATATTTATAGGATGACATTGCTGCTATTGATTATCTAGATAGTCACATATCATGAGGAGGATGAAGTGAGATAGATAGGGAGGTAGAATTTCAATTTAATATGGATATCAAATTTTATGATTTATTCTATAGATAAAGAATATATTATCCTCTTATACAAATGGATAATAACGAAAATCCTATTTATCATTTAAAAAAATGAACAAACTGGAAATATGTTTGAAATGATGAATTTGTTGCTACAAATATTTGAAAGTTTTAAGATTTGGTTTGTTAAATCTATTTAGTGACATGTATTTCATCCAGATGGTCCTATATATAATTATTCAAGATCATCATAGGTCTATTAGGTTTTTCTTGATAATTTTTTCTTAATCTTATGTGTTGTCTAATGACAACAAAATATTAACTTCTATGTTTGAAATTTTGAGTAGACATCATAAATATTCTTGTTTCATTTTAATTGTTTTTATTATAATTAAATATTTTTTTATAGTGATATGATCATTTTATTATTTTAGATTTACATTAACTAATGTAGGTGTAAGAACCAAAAAACAAATTTATTTAAAAAATCCTTCCACAAATTTTCATCACCATATATGTGTTCATGTACTAATATAATGGAAAGAACAAGAAACAAATGTGTAAAAATTATGAATTTAATAAACACATGATTAAATTTTATATATTATTATAAATGTCTGTGGGTTTTGGAATTGTTATTGTGATAAAATTGTATGCTATAGTACATGATGTTTTCTGGCCGATTTAGTGTAAATATTCAATCTTAAAAATAAAAAATAATGTTAAATAATTATTTCATAGTTTATAAATAAGACTAAATATTAATTAATTTGTTTAAAATTGTGAAATATATGAAAAATTTTATATCTCAAAATTATGATATGAAAAAAATATTTAGTTTTGATATTTCTTATGAAGTATAGAGGTGAATTAGAATATTATATATAATAATATCAAGAACTAAATTTTAGACTATGAATCTAGCTAAATATATAATTTTAATATTAATTTACATTTAAAATGATTCAAGACATAATAATATATGTTAGACTATGGTATTTTTTATCATGTAATTTTTTATTGTGATGAATTTCAAGTCAAATTGGTAATGTCATGTGATTTAAATGATGTATTTATAATACTTAATTATTAAAGTTATTTTTTATTTAATTTTATAGAAATGGTTAGTAAATATTAAAATAGTTTTTGTGAATAAAAAATATTATTTTCTCTTATAATTATTGAAATAGTTTAAATGAATAATATAAGAGATAAAAAGTTGATATAGTTAATTCAAAGAACATAATTACCAAGAATATTCTGTTATGGAAGTAAATATAAAAATCATTGAATTTGGATATTATGCTTTTACATATTTTATTTTATCATGTTGATGAATATGTAATATAATCCCCATTTAACCATTTATTATTCTATTATTATTGTGCATGGATATAAAGGTGTCAATTTGGTGTACCAATGATATCTATTAGATTGATGAGAGAATTTTTTTATGATTTTTTTTGGTTGTTAACATTAAGGTAATATTACTTCACATTACATTATAAACATTGGAAATTAAATTTTAGCTCTATTTTTTACAATGAAACATAATTTATTTTAAGCTAATGGGACATATTTGAAAGATGGTGAGCCGCACAAAAAGGTTTCTAAATAATTGTTATTAATACCTTTATTATTTTATGGAACATATAATTGAATATTGATTTATTAATAATTTTTCTAAAAAAACATATATTTTTAATTAATTTTAAATTACTATAAATTTATATATGAATTTTGTTGAATAAATACTCAATACTATAGTATAAATAAATTTAATACTCAAATATAATTGAATATTATTTAAATATTTTTTCATTGAAAAATAAGGTGTTAATAAATTTATAACACATACCCCATTGAATCGCGAACTGACATTCCACCCAATTTATCTCTCTTTATTTTTCTAAATCAATAGAATAGAGCCCAATAGTTATTTCTACCCATATTATCAGAGGGTTTCATCCCAATAATTGAATGATCGATATTAATAATTTAAAATACCCCCTATGACTGGTTGTATTCTAAATATTATTTTAATCAATTTACAAATAATATATGATATATTATAATTTTATTATAGTTCATTCATCATGTCCATCAGTTTTATGGTTTTCTACATTGTTGGTTTTATTTTTACAAAGGAATATCATAGTGTTAATTTTTTTTTGATGATTTACTAATGGTGTGATAGATTATAATTTACTAATATAGAAAAATATTATAAAAACCTAAAAATAATATTTTTTTTGTTGGGTTAAACCAAAAATAAAGGGAAATTAGTGAAAACCCCAAATAAAATGTCAAAAATAAATATAAAAAACACAACAAAATAGATGAATCTATGAATAATGGAGATAGAATGAAGTAAAAGGTGATGTGAAACCCAGTGGTGATCTGAAAAATGAATGTGAATATAGAATAAAAAAGAATTAAATGTTTTATAAGGAATTGATTTGGATGAAAATATACTAAATTTAATTTATAACATACCTCTTCCCAATATTTAATATTAAATTATTTATATAAAATCTTGGAAAAGAGAGTATCGTATCCCCTATAATTCATGTGGTGGTAAATCATTCTCAAATAATTCATTTAAGGGGTTATATTCATATAAATTTTTCAAACGATGATTGATTCCTCATAAAGAAAAAATATATCATATTTTTTTCAAATGAGGTTTTGACCTGAAGATTATAAATATATGTATCCATATCTCTACACCAATTAGATCATGATGTACTATTGATATTATATTATTGGTGAATATAGAAATTATAATACCAAATGAAAATGGTATATTGTTGAACATCCGATATAACAAACCCAAAATTTTAAATTTTGATGATGACTGATTAAAATTTAATGTCAAAATAAATTATGTTAAAATTATTTCATCATTATAGATTTTATGAATGAAGGAAAAGAAATAAACCCATTAAAAACAATATACTACTTTGAAAAACAGATAAATAATATGAAATTAGATTTTAATTAAATTCATTCTATCACTTAAATATTCATACCTACATAATATCATATAGAAATAAAAGATAATATTTAAGGAATACATATAAAAATATATTTATAAAATAATGTAGTTTTAGAGAATATGATTCTTATCTGTTGATAATTATCACATCAACTTCTCAAATTTCCGTTAATCCCATTCATTGATCAATTCTACCGGTCCTTGAAAAAATGATTGATTGAGATTTCTATAAAATTTCATTAATTCCTGAAACTATAAATGTAAATACCCCTCATTTTAAAATTTTTACTTATAGGAAAATAAATTTAGAAAAATATTCACAACACATAAGTAGAAACAGATTACTCTAATAATAGACCAAAAAATGAAATCTATTATTATTATGACTCATCATTTCATTTAAAATAGATAATACATTAAATATGATATGTTATTACTATGTGGGTAAAATTCTGTCTCTATGAAATTTGAATCAGGATGTTATGACATGGTCGATTATGTCGTCTAATAGTTTTTTTCATGATTTCATCATCGATGTTTCAATCTCATTTTCCCAATTTTTATTGATTTGAAAATATTAAATTAACCACTATCATGGAAGGGAATCATCCTCATCCTCAAATTTTTGTAAATATAATTATGAAGAGTATAATGTTTTTGGAAGAAATCTCTAATGGCATCATTGAAGCATTTTTCAGGTGATTATTTTTGTTGAGAAAGTGAGCCTCCATGTTCTGTTTGCTGACAAAGCAGACCCTGTTTTGTGAGTATGTTGACAAAGCGAGTTTACATGGTGATTTTTTGGGTTCAAGGGATGCTTCCAACAATCAATGATTGATTGAAGAACCTCCACAATGTAATGGATGATCTTGAGGAGGTACAAAAAGATCAGATACAAGGTGGATTGAAAAATAATGTGGGGCGTCAAAATTTAGTGGGATGCGTGAAAAATATAGTGGCATGTGGAAAATTAGCATGGTTCACAAAATATTTTCCCAGTGTGCGAAAAAGTAATGTGATAGACGAAATACTGGGTTGTCTTTTTTAGCGCAAGAGGATTTTTGAGGTCCAAAGCTCGGAATTCGGAAAAGGCATGAGGTGCACGAAATATTAGAGTAGTGTGCAAAAAATGGTGTTGTGTGGAACATTTGTTTATCGCGCTTGAAGTGGATTACATGCTCAAGGAGGGTTTTTTTCGTGGGTCTTATTTTTACATTAAATATGAAGTTACCCCCATCCATTAGTAACAGCTCAAGAAATGGAGATTATATTATCTTTGGTGCACGAAATTGGAGTGCACATGTGAGTTGTGCAAAAAGAAGATTGTTGGAATTTCACGCAAAAGCTGTGAATTTCGCACAAGGCAGTGTAGAGGATGCTCATAAAAGTTATTTCATGGAAAATAGTTTTTTGCGCATAGAAAGAGTTTTGCGCGAAAATGGGGAGTTGCGCGAAAATTGAATTTCGTGCAAAAGCATGGAATTACGCGCAAGTCACTATGAAGGTTGCGTGTAAAAAATGGGGTCACCCGATACACCCTGTACAAAGAGAGATTCATTTGCGGGTGAAAGTTCGACATCAACAGATCATCTATCAACAGCTAAGTATTTATATTTTATTTGAGATAATGAGGAGATCTACAGTTCTACAAACTGTGAGTGGATCTTCTAAAAAAACTATAAGGACACTTTAGTTAAGATAGTAGTGAGCATTCATTTTGTGAGTGGTTGTAAACTAGGAGGGGCAGTGGGTCCGCTTCGAACCTGTAAACCCCAGTGTTCTTATAGTGGAATTGGTACATCAGAAAATTGCCGGTGAATGATACTTGGATGTAGCCCACTGAGGGTGAACCAAGTAAAAATAATTGAGTATTGTGTATGTTTTAAGGTTTATTCATGCTCTGCATTGGGAAGGAGGGAGAAGTGGGTTTTTTCTAACAAAAAACATGATAAAAATCATGCAGTTGTTTTAATCTGTCATACCGTGATTCACCCCCTTTCAGGGTATCTATCCTAGTGGACCTAACAATGATCAAGGTCACAAGGGGTGTCCAGAATTTATATGTGGATTTTATAGTCTTAAATAGCTTCGTTAAAATTGGTATGCACAAGATAATGATTTCCAATTGGAATCCAAATTCCAAATTATTATGAAACTATGCTAAAGTGTTTTTTATTTCAACCTGAAAATAAATTTAGAAAGCATATAAGTGGTATTAAGATAGAAAAATTCATAGCTAACAACTAAATATTTCATAAGAAACAAATGAATATATGTCAAAATTAATTTTATTCTGATATAAGGTTATAACTCTTCATGGGCAGATCATTTTATATTATCTATTTGAATCCTTACAAGAATTTTAATATCAATTATAAGTAAAATAATCATTAAAAAATTGAATTTCATAATTAATTTTCATGGTTTTCTTATAGAAAAGACATTTTCATTTTTTTCTGATACTCAATAACATAAATATTTAAAATAAATTATAAAAACGCCCATTCCCAAACACATAAAATATTATTATAAAAAAATCAAAAAATTATTTGGTCATTAATCATATACAAAAAATATAAAATTTATGCATATTAAAAAAAGTATATCATTCAAATTCTAAAATTTAATGAATATTTTTTTTAGAAAATTGATAATGAATAAATAATTTTCCATTACAATTATATTTTAACATCATGTAAAAAATATTTCTATTAATTGATGACAAATAAATGTTTCAAAATAAATTCACATAAAATCCCCACACAGTTAAAGCGTTATTTATACTCCATAAATAATTTTTTTAAAAATCATTTTAATTTAAATAATCATAAAACATAAATATTATTATTCTTAATAGGATGTGATTTTGAAATATGTTTACCACTATAGAAAATCTTTTAATTGAATATAGGATTGATATTAACTGGAGAAAATTTTCAAAAGATAGGTCCCACATTTTCTGAGATGGATGTTTCTTAAATTTTAAAAAATATTTATAACATCTTAACATTCCATTCAATTGATTCTTAAAATTTAATCTATCCACATGGTGAATATATGTACTTAATTAGATTATAAATTAATAAGGGAAAACTGATTTGAAAAGGGATACTAATAATTATAATTATAAATAATTAATCCCAAATTTTTTTAGAATAATGATAAAAAGATTAAATTTAGATTAAGTGGAAATTTCTAGAACATTTCAGTTAAATAATTTTAGTTTAAATAAATCAATGAATATGAAATCCATTAAAAATTATAAAAATTATCCTAAAATATTATCAAACATATTTTTTTATGTTGAAAAAAAATAACATACACAGTTGAATTTATGGTTGAATATAAGTTTGTAATCACTCAAACTATAAAAATATTCCACTTATATAAGAAATTTTTAAAACCTCAAAAATTAAAATTTATCCCTGAAAATAGTAAATTTTGAAAAGAATTATTATATATTATTTTTTATGTTCTCTTGATTAAATATATCTCAATGTAGATATAGATCCCTTCCCCACACATGGAAGTCAAAATCATACCCAATTAATAACATTAATGTGGGTGGCGTATAAGAAACAAATCCCATTAAGATGATTTTAAATATAGTAGGGTAAATAATTTTGATCACTACAAGACTCAAATAGTGTGATTCAAAATATTTTAATAATGTTAAGGATGATTTCAGAGTGTAAATTCATTTTTTGTAATATCATATTGATGAATTTCAAATTTATACAAGAAATTTGGTATTTTTTCAATGATTGCAACAACAAATATCTTTATAAACTTGTTTAAGAACTCTAAAAACAAACTAAATACAATTTCATGGTTCCTATGACTGTTTTAAGATTATTTACTATTTATAATCAATAATATTTATTACGTTATTAAAAAGAATATTATAATTTTATAAAAAATTAAAATTTCCATTAGTTCATGAACTGATGAAATCCCAACACCACAAACACAAATTCACTAACAATCAATTTGAACATAACCAAACATGGGAATAATTTTCTTCATAACACCCCTTATAATGACTCTATGTAATAAGATTTCCTAATAAAAATATTACTTCATATTGGATAATAATATTCCCATGACATATTTTTATTTAATTATACTCAAGATAAAAATATATCCCTTTTTTAATACATTATAATATATATGGATTGTCCAACTATTGTACCAAAAAGGGAATACACCTATGCCACAAAATGCAACCATTAAAAATAAAAATATTAATCCTTCTAAAAGGGAAAAATGATTCCATGAATATCTGTCCATTAATGGCTAAATTTTATCAATACAAAGGGGGGAGTAGGGACATAGGGGGTTAAAAAATAGGTCATGGAATATTTATTTAATTAAAAATTCTAAAAAATGAATTCAACCATGGGTTTCCACACATGTAATGATAGTAAACTGTCATCATCGAGATGTTAAAAATAATATATAACCCTTGTTAATAGTTTACTTGAACATATATTATTATCTATTAGAATCTCAATAGGACTTCTTGATCATACCAATACTCTTGGAGTTAAGATAAATTTAAATAACTTTATCAAAATAGCATCGCATATCCTAAAATCCCATTAAATTTTACATTTTAATAACATATATCACTAACTAAAAAGGATAATGATAGTGAAAAAATACATTAATTTACTATAAAAAACATCATAGGCTTCTCTCTATATAAAGGATTAAAAAACATTGAAAATGTGCATAACTACCTTCTTCCAACTCACAATTTTCAAATAATGGACATAAAATGTCCATAATGAAAATTACTGACAAAGGATACAAATTGAAAAAATCCAACATCACTTGAATCATATTTTTCATAGAGTTTATATTAAACTCAATTTATATAAATAATTAAAAAATTAATTAAAATCAGTATGCACAATTTTATTAAAAATAGATGATATTTTTTCATGATAAAAAATTATTAAAAAATAACAGGACTTGGCCTGGAGTTTTATTTAATTTTATAGAAATTAAAACAATATATTATGATGAAAACACTAAAAATAATATTTAAAGGATTCATGACATGAAATATTCAGTTCTAAATCCCAATTTTTTAATGGAATGGTTTTATTAAAAATGATCATTGTTATTTTTGTCACATAATCTATGTAAAAAATTTTAAGAAGATTCATTACCCACAATTAATTACATAATAATTATCAAGAATGAAAAATATAAATATTTTTTAGCCATATGTAACCATTCATGTTATTTTTTGGATTCTAATTCAATATGGATAACCAAAAAAATTTCCTTGGTTGAACCCTAAATTACATTATAAAATTGGATATGTTTATAGTACATTATATATGTTAAAATATAATTTTATTCCCCTCAATAATATTATAACATAACTCTTTTAAGGATGCATTAATTGCTTCAACTATTATTGATAATTACCATAATAAAAACCTTTTTTCCCCAAAAAACATCAATTATAGCATCCACTAGTATCTAAAAATGGACCAACCAAAATAACAAGATCATTTTTCTAAATTTATATTTCTATGAATTGAAATTTATATGGTAATATTAGCATATCAATATAGACTATTAGGTTGTACACCACTCTAATGGGTTGAGTGATCGATTTATCAGAAAAATATTTAGATAACGATGTTTATTTCATTTCCATTGGACCCAATTAAAACCATAAGGAGTACATAATAGTGTTGAATCAAGCTCCAATACCACATTATAATCTCAAATCCACCATTTTTCTCTAATGTAAAATTTATGAAAAATAAATCTATACATTTTAATTTTAGTGTTTATATCATTTTACATAAACACTATAATCCCTAGATAAAAGTTTAGAGGGTATTTATACTATGATTATATTTTTCAATATCATTTTGAGAAATTTAACATATGATGGTTTTTTTTCAGGGCTTTATAAAATGGAATATTGATGTTAAAAATTTTGATCAAATTAAATATTTTCAAATAATTTGGCCTCTCATTATTTTTATTGACATATCAAAGTATTTAAATGGGAGGAATACAATTTGGTAAATAAAATCATCCTTTTTTCATCCAAAAATATTTTTCTATAATTAATATAAATATCATCATATTTTTTTCATTTTATCAAATAATATGCATTTAATAAACATAGCTAGATCCCATTTAAATTTTTATAGATTTATTAAATTGAATATAATTACCATCATATTCACATTAAATATTAAAATAATATTCCTTATAATATACATTAATATTCTCTTGGGTTTTCTGAACACTCATAATGATGAAAGACATCATAGTTTTCTTTGGATTATTATATATTAAACTTATGATCATAAATATATCCCTAAGACATAAATATCAAAATAAATAAACAATTTGAAATTGTATTTTATTTATTATAGAATCAACATTATATTTTAGAGATACAAACTCTCCAAAAACAAATACAACATCAATCACTATAACTTATTATTAGAATTTGAATGCTCACCCATCTATATAGATTCAGTGGTAGTCTCTCTCTTGATGCATGAGGTTGTTTTAGATCTTTATGATAATTCTATGACATGTTTGGATGATTTGTATAGATAGGGTTAATGTTTTTTAGATAATGGAATATATAATACCTTTGAATTACCCATAAAGATAAATAATTGGTCACTTTTAACCTATTAAATTTTTAGATAAAAATTGGGATCATATTTAATTATCTCCCTAATTATTTCACAATTTTTACAGTTTTCACTATGTGAAAAGTACTAAAAATAATTAAATATTTCATAAGTATGATCATTTGACTTAATCCATTTGATGGTTCTGATTTTGTAATAATTATGAAGAGAAATTTGAGAATGTTTATTCTAATATTATATTGAATCTTTTGTTGTCATGTCATAAAAATCCCCACCCAATGATTGATCAACAATTGTTTTTTGATATAGAGTGAGACTATTATAAATGGTTTTAATAAAGTGATATTGTTAATGAATGTTATTAAGACAATAAGTAAGAATTTTTCTTAATTTATGAATTATTTTTTTGAGAATGATCACCATAATACACAAAAAAAAATTATTTTATATCAAACCTTCATGATCATATTCCAATGATAGAATTCAATAATAAAATAATTTAATTAATGGATCCATATGTAAAAAATATCTTTATCATTATATTAAAATAATTTCTTTGAGATATGTTACAAAAAAAATGGAAGAACCTTTGATCTATGTTCCTATTCACTAATCATATGAAAATATATATTTAATTAGGGTATAAAATTAAGAAATATTAAATAATTTTTATTAGGAAATCCATTGGAAGGAGGAATAATAGATATTTTTAATTATTTTATTTCATAGTTAATAAGACTAAGGTAAAAATATACCAAATATGTGTTGTAGGACACAATATAAAGATAATTATTCCCAAGTTCCATGACACTCAATAACATGATTACCATGTAATGATAGGATAAGACCTTAATTGTTATTAATATTACCAACTCTAACAATATCAACATTACGCATTTTCGTATTATTGTATATTCATTGGGAAATAAAATGATTATATATTTTTGGAATTGATGAATAATAATACATATAAAAAATTCCCTAGTTTTTATACAGTTTCATGTGAAAAAATTTAAAATTACCACACTATATATTATTATAATGTTTTATAATTTGTTTATAGATTGATTTGCATTTTTTATATATAAATTGCTTCCACGAATATGATTTTCTTATTTAATATTGGGTTATTAACTAATATCAAAAATAACATCAATAAAACCAATTATTTCTAGATAGTAGTGAGAAGGTTAAATTCGAATTTAAGAGAAAATATTATAATTACTAAAAAAGGGAAGACAAAAAAGCTGAAATAAAATAATGTTTGATGGGTGGAGACAGAAAAAAGTGTAAATTGATTTTAAAC
This sequence comes from Viscum album, assembly GCA_963277665.1. NCBI lineage: Eukaryota > Viridiplantae > Streptophyta > Magnoliopsida > Santalales > Viscaceae > Viscum > Viscum album. The sequence goes on along the minus strand of OY728140.1, from coordinate 1,369,121,949 downwards.
CACGTGATGAGTTGAAAAATAATTGTAAAAATATAATCAAAAGCATGAAATGTTGAATAAGGAATGAATTTTATGGAAACTAGACTAAAGAGAAATTGAGAAAAGTTATATGATATTGATCTACGATTAAGTGTTGTTATGAGAAAAAATGAAAGGAGTTAGTTGAAAAAAACTAACAGCCACATGGTGATCAACCATGCCATAATAACGTTCTTAATTTCTATATTTTATTTCAAAAAATTAAGATAGGGATAAATCATTAAGGAGAGAAATACCTATTCCTTTTCTAATATAAATACATTGGTTTAATCTCCCATTTCTAGGTGTACATTACTCACCACTCATTGGTTAATGATATAGTGTATAAGAACTTGTGTTTTCACTCAGGCATGGATTGTTTAAATTTTAGACTAATTATTAATTTTGTTCCTATTTTGGATGCCTACTGAGTTAGTGAAAATCCTGAGGGTGTTTGGGTTTTGTTCAGAGCCTGGAACCCAATTTTTTAGAAACACAAGTCGGGTGCATGGTTTATAGTAAACTATATTGGAAGGCCATCTGGTTAAAGAAATTGGTAGGGGTGGTATGTTTTGGGTAGAGCTTCACTGCATGGCTGTTGCACGGTTTACATGACTATGTGACCTAAACGATTGAGTTCACTAATTCCCCAGGCACCCTTTAATGGGTTGTACATGGTTTTTCAGACTGTGCAGACAAATCATGCAGAAGCTATTTTTAGGGAAATTTTACTATTACTCCCTTAATTGTCCAATTAAGCCTCCTCCTTCATCCTAATACAATTTTATGCCAGATTGTCCGATTTAACTCCCATTTTGGAGCTATTTGAAGGCCTAAGGTAGGTATTGGAAGATCTATTTCATCTGGTATCTGATCAATCTTATTTTCATCACATTGGATGAAAAATGATAAGTACTCGATTCCATTTTACTTGTCCTTCTCCTCTCTTGCTCTTGAACTAGTTATTTAGATGAGAGTTTTTTTTCCTATTTTGTCAGTTCTGGTGCATTATATCCAAATTATATGATGTTATAGTAGGATAATGATTGCACAACCCTATGGTGGGTGGTCTATAACACATCCTTCAACATCGTTGATTTTGTAATTTTCATGTGGGGCCTAAAGATTTCATTGGTTGTCATTTATCAAATTTATATGCCATGATTATAATCATTAGATCTCTATGATTATGCTCCTTCCATATATTTGAATTTTTTTGTGGTTATGGCCACAATGCCCAACATAACATGTATGATGATATTACATAGTTGATTATTAAGTGTTTTGACACTTTTGAGCCATCGTTCGAATTTGATAGAGCATGACCACACTAATAGTAGGCTTAAATGTAATACATTTTTTTTGAATCATGTAATGGTGAATGTATAGTAACATGTCACTTCCACATGAAATACATAAGGTATTTGGTTCAAATTGATAATTAAATGTGAAAGGTAAATTGGAAAGTATTCTATATATATGAATTGACCAAATTAAATGTGAATGATTAATAGGTTTCAAGTATGTAGAACCCCTTACGAAATTAATGGAAGGTAGAGGAATGAATCATAATTATTGAAAAATTTCTATAAATGGAATTAATAAAGGATACAAGCTACATGGCATTGTCATGCTAATAGAAGTTAAGGATTAAACCAAATAGACTTATTGATTAATTATGACTTTAGTAAAAGGTTTCATGCTACTTCAACTTATTACAATAACTAAAGGAAAGGATATAACCGAATGAAAATTACTTGACATCATAATTAAACAAGAGTGGCATGACTTCAGCTCACCTTGGATTCTTATTGAGAATTCATTGAGAACTAAAAAACCCCATTTTGATTTAAGGATACATCTTTCTTAGGATGAGACTCAAATATATCCCGATCCTTTTATATTCTTGTATGCCCGATATGACACTGTAGGATCCATCACATAGTTTTAATGAATGTCTTGTATACTCTCCTTGGATCCAGAATTTATTGATAGGTTCCATGGTTACATCATATAGGTCTGGGTCTCTATTTATCCATATTTTACCATAAATGATTACTTGGGTTCAGTAGGTATATTATTGTGGAATTCCCTTGAATATTCTCCTTGGATTACACTCTTATCCAAAGAAAAACTATAGAAATAACTGATTTGGTGACCCTTTAGGTATATATTTCCACGGTTATTACCTTGGTACTTCATTATTAAATTTCATTTTGGGTTTCTTTTTCATAAATTGGAACCTTCACTTTTGTTAAAAAGTGGATTATTTATAAATTAGTACAATTAAATAAAGACGTGGTTATATGCTCAGAATGAAGCCAAGGGATGAAATATGTATTTAGGTATTTAGTTACATTTTACTAATTAATTTTATATATTCTTTCTTTAACACTGTTATATTCCATTACATTGGCTGAATGTTATAGACACACTTGGTGGTGGCCTATAGAGATTTATCTCACATCCCCTCATTGCATTGTTTGGTACCCAAAGTAGATTAAATTAATGAAGGTGTTGATAAAGGGAAGTGTATGGCATAGAAAACTTGATTGATTATTTTTTTGGATAGAGCATGATAGAAGATCACTGACACGATGCTCTAGAATCTTGGGATAGTTATTTGATTTCTATTATACTTTTGTGGAACATATTTTTCATGACATCTTGTATCCAGGTATTCTTGTTTTCTAGTGACATGAATTATCATCATCAGTTATTCCAATTATTTCAGTTGTTGTTCTTATTATATCAAGTTACCTATGTGACTTCTGTTTACTTATATTTAATTTCCTATTTACCACTTTTTATACATTTCCGCAATGATACACTCTTGTAATGAGGTAATAGTCTCCAAATGGACACACCCTAGGCCCTCACTACCAGTCGGCAGCCTTTGGCGTTTATGGAGATGTGCTTGAGGCCATGTTTCCCAACAGGCTCGGGGAACCCATTAAGTGGAATCTAGGACTAGGACATCACATAGTGGTATCAGAATATGATTATTTATTGCTTTAATATTTCGAGACAATATATTGAATATTAATAACATTTTGAAATTGGATATAATCCATTCTTAGGAATTGTGAACCCATGTTTGGGGTAAAATCCAAGTTACCCAAAATATAATAAATGTTTTTTCATTATATAGTTGACATTATTTAACCATTGGGTTAAGAACATTTTGTCTGGAGCTGTTGATTATTATTATAATTCAGGATTTCTATAATCCTTGGCTTGATGATATATGTTCATGGATAATTTTTACATGATTTTTAGTACCACTGGTTTCTGGTAAGTAACCCTTGTTTTATGCTTTTTAAGTACAAGAAGCATATGAGAAATGGTTGGGAAATGTTAAAGGCATTTAAAGCGTTAAAGGGAAAAAAGTGGTGATGCACGGGCTTCGCACGGTTTTCCCAAACCATTCCAAAGCCATGCAAGTGGTGGTCACTTTGGACATAGGACACTGCACTGTGTGCACACGGTTTGGGAAAACGGTGCGAGGAGGCTGTGCAGAGCTTCCCTTCCAAGGAGTGACTACCACATGGTTAGTGCACGATTTCCCTAGCCATACAGACTAATCGTGTTCGGGGTCAACATAGATCATATTTTATGGATCTAATCTATTTTTTCATTAAACCCACTTGTTGGTGCTCATATATGTCTCTAGCTCGGGATTTCAATATGGTGAAGGAGCAAGAACACTTATGAGGCGTTTTGGAAGTAATCTGGAGGTGTGCCTTGGCGTTTAGAGGCCGATTGATCGAGGTAAGTATCGTTTCCTTTATTTTTCATAGATCTCCATCTCTCCCCTTGATGGATACGTAGATCTACACCCAAGGTGGGTATATCTAAGGTAGTGGAGGGCTTTTAAGTCGGGTTTAAGATTATTTTTGTTCTAGGGGAAGGAATCTAAGGAGGTTTCAGGGAGTAGTAGACTAGGTTTTGTTGGCGTTCATCATCCGTTGGTGGGTTTAACCTAATTTGTTAAGGTAGGTGGATTCACTCCCGATTCATATTTCTTATAACATGAAGGCTTATTTTCAAATTGTTCTCCTTAATTGAAATAGTTTGTTTATCTGCAGTGAATGAATGGTTGAAAACCCTTTTAAGTAATGGGTGATGTAAATTGTGTGTTTTTGGAAAGTGTTTTTTGAAGTGAATTTAAAATGGTTATTTTAAACTGGTTATGGTTTTTCTGGTTGAAATAAATGGGTTTCAATAAAAATTTTGATGTTTTATTGAAAGGTTTTGTACACTCTTTGTTTTGGCATGAATTTTCATGGGTTTTGGTGTCTGTTCATATTCATTGGGATGGATAAGGGCGAGAAGTACCCCTATTAAAAGGTTGGTATGGATAAGGGAGAGAAGAACCCCCCCCCCCCCCACAAAAGGATGGGATGGATAAGGGCATGAATTACCACCATCAAGGTACTCCACTAAGTGACCACTTAGTGGAAGGATAACTCACCACTCACGAGTATAGGGCGGTCCAGGTTTCATGCATGATTGGTAGTGTGGATTTGTGAAATGGAATAAATATGCCAAAATGGAAATAAGAATTTTATTTTAATCTTTGCTTGATTACATTCTCGAGAAAGATGGTTTTTGATGGAAAATGGATTTGACATGGAACTTATTATATTGTGAACTGTTTTGGAATTTTTTTATATAAATCGTTTTATATAAATTTGCTAACATGTTTTATCCAAGAGGTATGGATTGGGAAGTCATCTGGGAAAACCTATTGAGTTTCAATAATCACCCCCTGCTTTGGACCATTGGTGATTTTGCAGATTTCATATACCAAGATGTTGGAAAAGGTACAGTGTCACATGTTTATAGCACTACTTTGTGATACTTGGGCTGGTTCTCTATATTGGAGCTTCGAGCTTGTAGACCATGGAGTTGGGTTGTCGTCTTGTAGTATTTTAGTTTTTCTTCCCACTGTTTACTCTGATTTAGTGTTGGTTTTCACTATGGTACTCTTGGTTGGTTTATGATAAAATAAATGGTTGTTTTGTATTACCTTTTATGATGCATCATTTAGATGATCATTTTTGTTATGGTTGTCGGTTTTGTGGTATGTTCTAAACGGTTAAATCGTCCCCCACTTGTTTTCAAACCCTTCCCCATTTATTTCCAGACTTTGGCGCCATGGGGATGTCTCTTAAGGACCAGTAATAACTCATTTTACTCTCACACTAATGAGAATTGGCGGGTCGTTACAAATGGTTTCAGTTTGGACGGTCCTTGGGGTATAAATGCAATCAACTTGTTCCTTTCTTTGTGGAAAAAGTTGTCATCGGTTTTTGTTGGTCTTGGAGTTGAATTCTTGCATGTTTATTCCTTGGGTGGTCATCATAGGAAGGAGTAGGATTGTCGGAACTTGGAATTTAGAGCATAAAAATATGTATCTATCCTTTTTATGATGAACTTCATGTTACCAGGGAGTTGGGTACATAAGTGTTATGGAGACACTAATAGGATAACAATCTCATAATCATTGATTTTTCCAATGACCTGAGCATGACATGCATTAGATTAATGACTTCCCACTAGGATTTCATATTTCATTTTTAGAAATGGATAATGATTTGATGCAAAAGTGTTATTTCAGAAAATTTAAGACTTGTTTTCAAATGAATGATTTTGAAATGAAAATGGTTGATGTATTTTGAAAATAGATTGATTTTCAAAAGAAGGAAAATATTTTTTCCATTATAAATGGGTAAATGTGGAAAATCATTATGGTTGGAAATCAATGTTGTGATATTGACGTGATATAAATTTAAATGTTAAGCCTTCAGTTGCTTGGAAGTGAGAATAACAATGTCCATTGTTTTTATAGAAAATGGCACCAGTTAGGCATTGTAGAAACCAAACGGAAGAGGTTATAGATAATGTGGTCACACATGAGCCATAGGTGAACCAACTGCTAGTCCAAAGTATAGTTCAAGCATTTCGGGCTGTGGACATGGGGAATTGGTGTGATGAGTCAATGCATGTAGACCATTCCGTCCAGTTCGAGAAACAGAATCCACCCATCTTTTGGGGTGATTCTGAACCTGAAAGGGCATAGGTGTGGATGAGTAGGATTAATCATATCTTCAATTTCATCATCACACCAGCAGAACTTAAAGTAATTTTGGCAATGTATATGCTAGAGGGTCTTGCACGACTGTGGTGGGAGCTAGTGGTACATGCTAAGGTGGATCAAGGCCTAGGATGGGAGGAATTTGGGGAAGTGTTCAATAAAAAATTCTATCCTCACACGTTCTAGATCCAGAAGATGATATACATTTTTCAACCTGATGTAGGAAAATCTCTCTTTCATGGTGTATGCAGCTAAATTCATGAATTTAATGTGCTTTGCAACAGATGTTGCTGCAATTACGTCGCTGGAGGCACGCATCTTTGAATCAGGGTTGGACAAGTGATTCACTCAAAGATAGTTGTGCTCTGTATTACGGATTATACAGAGATGGTAAATAGAGCCACATTAGCTGAAAGAGACATATCAAGTGATATGGGAGGAATAAGTATGATGATACCCACAAGAACGGGTGGGAACTCTAATGCTGGGAACAAGTGGAAGAGGGACACCTACTTCCAAGGTGGGAGTGCGAATCAAAATCAGACTTCTACATTGGTGAATCTTCCTCCATGACCCATGATGAAGGCTATGTGTTTTCAATGTGGCTCGATTGATCACATGAAATGAGAATTTACAACACAACCGAGAGTGTTCCACAATTGCAAAAAGATGGGGCATCTTTAGCAATATTGTCACAGTGCTCCATGGTCGGGTGTTTGGGACACTTCTCAGGTGTCGCAATAATATTATTCTTGGACTGGGTTAGAATGGAAAAGTAAATCTCGCCAACAGGACAGAGCTAGCTATGGTGATTCCAGGAATACCATGACTCCTTAAGAAGGGCAATCTCAACATGGCAATAAGGAGGAAATTTCAGCAATAATGCAATTGTATGGATCTAAGAAGGTGACTGTGGATGACCAGTTTGGACCATATACAGTGACAGGTACGATTATTTTGAATTATACCCTCATGGAAGTGTTGTTCAATACTATTAAATCACATTATTTTCTTACTTTTCATAATGCTGATTTGTTGAACATAAAAACTGAAATGATGCCTTCTGTGATAAAACTTCAAACTCCTCTTAGAGAAAGAAAATTTAGAGACGTCGTGTGTAGAGCATATTATATAAATATTGATGGATCTGAGCTGAAACAGGATTTCACTGTTCTATAGATGGATTTCTATGATATAATCATGGGTATGTATTATTTGACAGTGTTCAGGGCTCACATCGACTGTTATAGCATAACAGTGAGTTTCGCGACTGAGGATGGTGTTGAGCATCTCTTTAGAGAAGAAAGCGTGGTGAAGGCAGGTGCATCGGGCTTGTTGGCACTGGTAGTGGCAATTATCTCTTACCAGATGGATTTGTTAAACATTGAATTGATGGACGAGATCGTGAATAACAGTTTTCCAGTTGTGGCGGATCAATTTCTTGATGTTTTTACTTTAAACTTCTCAGGATTACCACCTGTTAGAGAAATAGAGTTTATGATTGATCTCTTTTTAGGGACCAGTCTTATCATACATTCATAGTATAGGATGTCACCATCAAAGCTAAATGAATTGAAAGTGCAGTTATAAGAATAGGAAAACAAAGGATTCATTTGGACAAGCGTGTCTCCAAGGGCAGCACCAGTTTTGTCTGTAAAGAAAGCAGATGGATCTTTGAGGCTATGTGTGGATTATCATAAACTTAACCCAAGTTATGATAAATAATAGATATACACTTCCACATATTGATGACCTATTTGACCAATTTAGGGGAGCACAGTGGTTCTCTAATATTGACATGCGGTCAGGATATCACCAATTGCGAGTTCAGAATGAGGATATTCCAAAGACAACCTTCAGAAGTAGATATGTCCACATTGAATATGTAGTCATTCCTTTTGGTCGTACAAATGAAATATAAGTCTTTATGACATTTATGAATTGGATATTTCAGTGATATCTGGATTCTTTTGTTGTAGTGTTTGTGGATGACATATTGGTGTATTCAAGAACAAGGGCTGAGCATGAGAAACACTTGCTGATAGTTTTGGAAATCTTGAGAGACCATTAGTTGTATGCCAAATTATCAATATGCGATTTTTGGATACAAGAGTTAGGATTTTTGGGCCATGTTGTTTCTGAGAAAGGTGTCTCAATGGATCCATAAAATATAGAAGCTATTCTTTATTGGCAACTGCCGAAGAATGACATTGAAATACGAAGTTTTCATGTCTAGATGGTTATTACTGAAACTTTGGGCATTAATTCTCATGACTATCTTCTCCTATAACCGCATGCACAACGAAAAATAGTACATTTCAATGGACTGAGGAATGTTTGAAATCCATTAAGGAACTGAATGTTCAGCTTACATTTTCTCCTATCTTGATCTTTCCAGAATCAGGACAGGGGTATGTGGTGTATTGTGATTCTTTAGAATTATAGTTGGGTTGTGTTCTCATGTAAGAACATCATTCGGTTGCTTATGGTTCAATGAAATTGAGACTACATGAGAAAAATTACCCATAACATGATTTAGAGTTGGCTACAGTCATCCATGCTTTGAAAACATGGAGACATTATCTCTTTGGTGAGAAATTTACTCTGTTTATAGATCACAAAATCATGAAAAAAAATTTCTCATAGAAAGATTGAAATCTCAGGTAAAGGTGATGGATGAAGTATCTACAGATTTTTGAATTTGACTTGATGTAAACACCAGGAAAAAGGAAATTAGTGGCGGATGCATTGTGTAATAATTCATATGCTCAATTGGTGAAAGAAGATTTAGAAAAATGGAACTTGATATCGGTCTTAGCCTACATGCATATAGAATGTGAAGATCGAGCTGATATTGCAGTTTTCTTTCCAATTGCGCTTGTTCCTGATTTGGTGGAGATAGTAAAGGAGGGGAAGGAATCTGATGTAGACTGGGTTGTAATGAGTTCATAACTCAATGGTGGTGAGACCATTGAGGGATGGAAACTGGATGGGAGTTCAGTTTTGTGTTTTAGAGATCGGATGGTGGTACCTATGGTTTATCATGAACAACTCCTTCGTGCTTATCACCATTCAAGATGGGTTGTACACCCAGGTACACAGAAGATGTATAAGGTGTTGAAGGTACAGTTTTGTTGGAGCGGGATGAAACAGAATGTAGATGAATTTGATTCAAGGTGTTTAACATGTCAGCAAGTTAAAGTCGAACACCAGTGGCCAGCGGTTATGTTGCAGTATCTACCAATTATAGTGTGGAAATAGGAGCAGATAGCTAGGGATTTCGTTACAGGTCTCCAAAAAAGGTTCTGAAGCATGATTCCATATGGGTAATAGTGGATCGACTTACCATGTCTGCCCATTTCATCCCTATTTATCAATCTAATACGTTGGTGTATCTCAACAAAATCTATATCCGAGAAGTGGTAATAAGACATGGCATACAAGTTTCAATCGTATCAGACAGAGACCTGAGGTTCACATCTTGTTTCTGGAGATCCTTACAGAAAGCTCTGGGAACTCAGTTGAATATGAGTACGGAATATCATCCTCAGATGGATGGACAATCCGAAAGGATGATACAGACATTGGAAAACATGTTGCGGGATTGTGTAATGGATTTAGGTGGATCATGGGAAGTTCATGTTCCTTTAGTGGAGTTCACATATTACAACATTTATCAGGACACAATACACATGTCTCCATTTGAAGCATTGTATAGGAATCCTTGTTGTTCTCTACTTTGTTGGGTGGAAACAGGTGAGACTTAACTATTGGGGCCAAGCCTTGTCTAAGAAACAATGGAGAAGATTCAGTTGATAAAAAAGAGGATGGAGATAGCACAGAGTCGTCATAAATCTTATGCAGATCATTGTTGATCACCATTATCGTTTTCAGTGAGTGATAATGTATTTCTGAGAATCTCTCCAAGGCTTGGACATCGTCATTTTGGGAATCAGGGAAAATTATCTCCCCGATATATAGGGCCTTTTGAGAAACCGGAACGGGTTGGCGAGGTGGCGTATCAGTTGGCATTACCACCACGGTTCAGTGCAGTGCATAATGTGTTCCATGTATCTCAGTGGAATTAGTATCAGCCCGATCTTGACTATGTGATCAGATGGTATCACATTGACTTATTCCGGGTTGCTTCGATGGTACATATTCTGGTGCAGATTGTGGATAGGATAGATAAAGTCTTGCGTGGAAAAAGTATCGGTCTAGTGCAGGTTTTGTGGAAACATGATCAGATTCAGGAAGAGACTTGGGAATGCGAGAAAGAAATGAAATAGAAGTGGCCAGAACTCTTTCAATAATGTGACAGTTTTTTACATTCTATGGATGGAAAGGCCAATGGTGGGGAGAATGTAGTACCCCCAGTTTCTGTTATGTAATTCTTGATTAATGTTTTTTAAGTACAAGAAGCATATGATAAGTGGTTGGGAAAGTTTGGAGTCAATTAAAGTGTTAAGGGAAAAATGTGGTGACGCATGGGCTTCACACGGTTTGCCTAATCTGTGCAGAATCTGTGTAGGTGGTGGTCACTTTGGATAGAGGAGACCACACTATGTGCACACGGTTTGGGAAAACCCTGCAAGGAGGTCATGTGGAGCGCCCCTTCCAAGGAGTGACTATGGCATGGTTAGTGCACAATTTGCCAAGTCGTGCAGACTAACCGTGCGCGGGGTCAACATAGATCCTATTTTTAAGGACCTAATCCATTTTATCATTAATACCACTCTTTTCTGCTCCAAGACGGCCCTAACTTGGGATTTCCCTCTGGTGAAGGTGGGAGAACACTTACCAGGAATTTTGGATGAAATCTGAAGGTTTGCCTTGGCATTTGGAGGCCAGTTGATCGTGGTAAGTTTTATTTCCTTTAGTTTTTATAGATCTCCTTCTTTCCCTCTTGATGGATCCTTAGATCTATGCCCATGGTGGGTAGATCTAAGGTATTTGATGACTTTTAAGTTGGGTTTTGGTTTTGTTGGTACTAGGGGAAGGAATCTAAGGAGGTTTCAGGGAGTATTTGACTCGTTTTGTTGGTGTTCTTTGTCTGTTGGTTGGTTTCACCTAATTTGATGAGGTAGGTGGCTTCACTCCCAATTCCTCTTTCTTAGAACATGAATACTTAGTTTCAAATTGTTTTCCTTGATTGAAATGGTTTGTTTATCTACTGTGAAAGAATGGTTGAAACCCCTTTTAAGTAACAGGTGATGGAAATTATGTGTTTTTGGAAAGTGTTTTTTGATATGAATTTAAAATGGTGATTTTAAACATGTTATTGTTTTTATTCTTGAATTAAATGGTTTGTAATAAAAGGTTTGATGCTTCATTGAATGGTTTTGAACACACAAGGTTTTGGCATGGATTTTCATGGTTTGTGGTGTGTATTCATATGCCTTGGGATGGATAAGGGCGAGAAGTACCCCCATCAAAAGGTTGGGATAGATAAGGGCGAGAAATACCCCCATCAAAATGTTGGGACATATAAGGGCGTGAAGTACCCCCTGTAAAGGTAGTACACTAAGTGATGGATTATTGGAAGAATAACTCAACACTCGCGAGTATAGGGAGGTCCAGGTTGCATGCATGGTTGGTTATGTGGATTTGTGAAATGGAATGAATGTTCTAAAATGGAAATGTGAATTCGATTGGAAATATTGCATGGATGATTTTCTTGAGAAAGATGAGTTTTTTTGGAAAATGGTTTTGACATTGAACATGCTATTTTGTGAACTTATTTGTAATTGTTTTATATAAATTGTTTTATATAAATGTTCTAACTTGTTTAATCCTAGAGGCATGGGTCCAGAAGTCATCAGGGAAAACCTACTGAGTTTCATTACTCACCCCTGCTTTGGCAAGTTGGTACTTTTGCAGATGTCATATACCGGGATGTAGGAAATGGTAAAGTGTCACATGTTTATAGCACTACTTCATGATACTTGGGCAGGTTCGTGAGGTTGGATCTTAGAGCTTGTGGAGCATGTAGTTGGGTTGTCGTCTTGTAGTCTTTTAGTTTTTCTTTTTGTTGTTTACACTGATTTAGTGTTGGTTTCCATTGTGGTGCTCTTGGTTGGTTTATGATAAAATAAATGGTTGAGTTGTCTTAGATTTTATAATGAAACCTTTATTTGATCAGTTTGGTTATGGTTTTTGGTTATATGGTATGTTCTAAAAGGGTAAATCGTCCCCCACTTGTCTTGAAACCCTTCGTAATTTATTTCCAGCCTTTGGCACCATGGGGATGTCGCTTAAGGCCTAGTAATGACTCTTTGTACTCTCAAGCCAATGAGAATTGGAGGGTCATTACATGCATCATATTAGGCACCCCAGATTCTCTTTTAATTCCATTACCATACCATATAAGTGCATTTAAATTTTCTGAATTTCATGATATGCCTATGACTGTTGGGTGATGTTGGGATAGTTAACTTATGATTTTATTATATTGGGTTGTTGTTGAGTTATTTTCATTCTCAATTCATTAGGTCTATGTGACCTCATGGGTTGGGATAAGTAATTTTCCAATTCAATCCATCATGATATGTATAAATGGGTGTCATTTTTCTTGACGAGGTATATTGGAATTGATTCTATGGGAATTTCTATCCATTAAAATGTGAAAAATGGCATCTAAAATGTATTATTTTCACATAGTTATTCCTCATTTTCATGATCTTCAAAGGTAACGGATTGACCCTAGTAATTAAATATAAAATGACATAAAACTTCTAAATGATCACTTTTTGTTTCTCGGTTGTCTGTGTGAGAAGTTGAGGTTCTATGCTTTGGGTAGTAGGTTTTCTGACATTCATCATTCGATAGGGATGTTGTATTTATTCTTAAGCTTGTTCTAAGGTGCGTGGTTGGAATTTTTAGACCAATGTTTCCATGATTTCCTCCTATTGTACACTAGGAGGGTTGCAACAACCACGCTCCAGATGTGGTGGGCCCTGAGGTGGCAGCTCTACCTACATTAATGACACTTTATACAATGCTTTTTGTACATAATGTGTCCAATGATTCCCATGTTTTTGAATGTTTTATATTTCTAATGTATTCCATGAATGGTTCTCTATGACAGGCACCTATGATGGATGATCTAACTTAATTGTTCAAGAAGTAGTATCCTTCTATCTTTTTAGGGGACAGAGATATATAGGGTACTTTGTATTGGATAGAGGTTACACTTTCTATCATTGAAAACATGGATACACCTCTTAAGCATATGGTCATGCTTTCTACAAAGATGTTCTGTGATTCAACCATGTGTTGGTGGGATGTGATTACCCAGCCTGGTTTTCATCAAGGTATGTTGTCGATTTATTTCTATACTAACTTATATGATCAGTTATCAACACATATGCTAGGAGATGACAGATCAAAAGAGTTTATGAATCTCAAACAAGGTTCAATGTCAATTATAGAATATTCAACTCATTTCATGGAGTTGCAGTGCTTTTAACTACTTCTATCGAGTGTTCAGATTTCATGTGATATCAATTTCAAGGATAGGGTCTAGTATACAAACTATTTGTAGGTGAATTTATTACACATTCCTACCTTTTCAACAATTGTCAATCATGCTCTTATAACTGAGCAGAACTTGAGTTATAGAAATATTATCAGGCAAAGAGGAATAGTGTCGCATTAGGATAGTAGTTCTTATTGTTGAAATAATATTTCACACAAGTTTTCCCATAAGGGTTGTGACAACCAGAAGGCCTAATTTGATGGATCCAAAGTGTTTCATCAGAGTGGACAATGAGGGAACATGAAGCCTCATGGTGAAGGAGACCCAATGGAGTTTTGGGATTGTGGAGGTATGGTCCATCTTTATAATTTATGCACGACCATTCAACTAGCCTCCAGTGGAAAAGTGTACATGATAGGTCCACCTATAGGAGTGAGTTCTTTTGCACCTTGTCAAGCAAGGAGTTGGAATAGACCCAATAGGAATAGTCAAGGATGCGGTATTGGAAGTGGAAGCCAGAACCCTAACCTCCAACAGCACCAACCAAGAAGTTATTATCATGGTAGTCCATCTGTCACAAAAGGTCATGGATCATGTTAATTATACACACTACAGCCTATACATGAGGTTCTGGTTGTGGTAATATCTATATTATGAGGTACTATTATTGTTGCATCTACTATAGTATCTTCATTATTTGATATAGGTGCTTCAAATTCTTTTTTCTCTATATCTATCGTGGAAGTATGAGATTGGAGATATAGTGTTACTATAGTGTAATATCCTTAGATACACCATTAAGGGTATGAACATGTGGTATATTCCAATGAAGTTATTTTCCCCATTGGGTAGGCAATTACCCTTTCTTATAGAACATATTTGTTCTTGAGATGACAGAATTCGATGACATACTCATGATGGACTAGTTGGGTCATTATCATTCATTTGTAGGCTTCTATCACTGTATGGCATCTTTTACATCACTAAAAGGATGTAGTTATATATATAAGTGTTAGTGTGATATCTAGGCTAGTTGAGCTGGAACAGAGAATCACATGTTAGGTGGAGTGATTGCCCATGATTGAAAATAACACCCTAGAGGAATAGGTTTTACAACAACCTTATTTACCCCCATTAGTGGATTTTTTAGATATGTATTTCCTAATGATTTTTCATGACTACCTCTTGAGAGAGAGGATGATTTTACAATTGATCTTATTTTAGAAGAATATTCATTGTGAACTCCTCGGTATAGGGGGGCACATAGGCAGCTTCAGGAACTCAAGATGAAGTTAGAGGATTTAGAGACTAAATATATTATATATCCCAATACATACTCTTGGGGTTCGATCTTCCTTTTCTCCATGAATGTGGATAGAACAATATTTCTATTCATGGATTACAAAAGTTTTAACAATTATACTATCAAGAACTACTAACCACTAAATCAAAAAGGCGATCTCTTCAACCAGATCTGAGTAGCTAGTGACTTCTCTAAAGATAACCTGTTATGGGGCTTTCATCAGGTGTGAGTTAGGATGTCAAACATACCACGTACAACATTCTATAGCATGTATAGTCAATATGAGTAACTAGTTATATTTTTATGTATTACGAATGTGCCTATCATTTTCGTGGCTCTATTGAATAGGTTTTTCCATCCCTATCTCGACTCTTTTGTCATGGTGTTGGTGGATGACATCTTTGTGTACTCGCATACTCGTAACGACCATTTCAAACACCTTGATATCATTTTGAGTACACTGATGGAGCATTATATTTACTAAAATATTCCTAAATTAAACTTATGGATCAAAAAAGTTCACTTATTGGGTCATATCATATCATAATCTAGAGTATTTATTGACCCTAAAACGGTTAGTGTTATAGTCTCTAGGGAGCATCCAAAGAATGTGTTCGATATAATGATCTTTTTGTGTCTTTATTGATATTATATATGTTTCATATAATATTTCTAACAACTTTATTCCCAACTCACTAGACATAAAAATAAGGGTTCCATGTTCTTTTGGTTAGAAGTGTGTGAGAAATCCTATCAAGATATAAAAGGGAGGATGTCTCAGCACCAATTATAATTCTTCCAGATCCAAGTATCCAATATACAAACTTCTATGATGCATCAGGCATCAGCCTGGGAGTATTTCTTATGCAGAAATATAGAATCATTTTGTATAGATCTCTGTAGTTAATGATTCATGATAAAATTTTACCGACATAATACCTTGATCTGGAAACATTTTTCTAAACCTTACATTGTTGGAGAAATTATGTATTAGTTGATTTCATTATGGTGTATACGGACCAAAATATCCTAAAATGTATCTTTACATAGAATGACTTGAACCTCAAATAATGGAAATGGATGAAATATTTACAATCCTTTGATTTTCAGATTGCCTATTTGTTTGGGAAGGGAAATGTAGATACAGATGCACTATGTCGGAATACTCAGGCACAAGTAGAATGGAATGTCAGTGATGAATGGAAGTTAATGGCCCTCTTATCTAAGTTTCACTTAGTGTTTCATGATAATCATAGGAATTCTAATCTCTTGTCATTATGAGTTACTTATTCTCTCCTTAAGAAGGATAAGAGTAGAAATTTTTCATATCCTGATGTCTTGGTACTTTGTGATAGTATATCACGACATAACCCAACATTAGATTAGTCTGTAGATAGAGAAGAAATACTGTGTAATCCAGGATGTGTCTGTGTTCCTAGAAATATGAGATAAATGTTTAAGTGCAAGTCACTCACTTATCAGTGGGTATTTCAACCAGGCATCTCAAATATTTATAGACACATGCAATGCTAGTATTGGTTTCTTGGGATGAAGCATCAAAAATCACGATTTAATAATAGGTTTTCTACCTATTAGTAGGTGAAGGTAGAGCCGTAGAGATAATTAAACTTCATGGGGTACCTCATACATTATTTGAAATAGGGATGATCATTTCAAATAATGGTTCTTAGAGTGATTGAATTAGGCTATGGGAACGCATGTACTTCTGAGAAGATCTTTTCACCCATAGACTGATTGACAATAAGAAAATATGATAAAAGTTCTAGTGGATATACTAAGAGAATATTTCATTTATTTTTATGGTTCAGGATAAAATAATATCCCTCTCATTGATTTTTCGTATAATAAAAGCTTCATGGTGACAATTCATATGGCTCTTTTGGAGGCCTTATATGGTAGGTCGTGTAGTTGACCCCAAATCTTGCTAAGGGTTTTTGAGGTAGCCCAACAAAGTCCTCATCTCATTCAGGAGACTTCAGAGTAGGTTCCCATAACTAGAAATCATATGACTACTGCCCATTCTAGACAAAAATCTCATGTTGATCACCATCAACAACCTCTAGAGTTTTAGGCAAGGGATCATGTTTTCCTTTGGGAATCACCCAGGCTATGTAATAAACAGTTACAGAAGCAAGGGAAGTTATCACCTCATTATGTATGTTTTTTTGAGATCCTAGAGAGAGTCGTGTTTGTAGCCTTTTAGTTTCTATTATCTCAGATGTACCATGCATTGCACGATGTCTTCCATGTTTCACAAATAATCCAGTATCATGCCAACCTATCTCAAAGATTTGATCCAAAGAAAGTGTAGTTAGATTCCAATGCTATCCTTTTGGAGTGTCCAATAAGCATCCTTGACCAGAGAACGAAGGGTCTCTGAGGTCGGTATGTCCCTCTATTATGGGTTTTATGAAAGAATGGCTATATACAGGACAAGACCTGGGAGCGAGAGGTTGACATATGTGGTTAGTGACCAGAACGTTTCTCAGAAAATTTTTCTGTCACGACCTGTCCTCGGGGCCCGTGCCGTTACTACCCCCAACCCGCCTTCCATAGGCCTAGGGCTGGCGACTAGCACCAAAGGTATAAATCTCAGTATTTGGGAAGGAATTGACTTTATAAAACTTAAAAACAACCAACCAGAGTACAAGAGAAAGTAATAAACTAAGTACAAAAGAAAGTGCTGAAAATTAAATGGGCCAGAAAACAAACCCAACTGAGAAGTAAAGCTACAACTGAACGAAATAAAACAGAAAAGACAAATAGCTGGAAGATAGAAGCTACTCCTGGGGAGTCCACCTCGGATCCTTCATGAAGGGTAGTTACACATATCCTCCTCATCTCTCTCGCCCGCCATCCCCTTCTGAGTACCGTCTCGTCGTGGAGTCCACCTCCGGGTACTAACTCGTCGTGAGGTCCACCTACGGGTAACGTCCAATCTTCGAACACTCGATCTCGGTCAGCGCTGTCTGTCGTCTGTATCCAACACAATGAGGTGCGGGCATAGCTCATGCAGGGGTGAGTATATGATACTCAGTAGGGACCTCGATACCCTCAAGGTCTCACTAAATCCAACAAGGATAATCAAAAATAATGTTCTCAACAGATAACCCTTACTTAGGTATAAGCCTATTCTTATACCAATGTTATCATGTAGCCCATCTCAGCCACGAGGTATCACACAGATATGAAGTCGATGGATAACCAATACTTAGGTATATTCCCATACATATGTGTAATTTATCAAGTAACCCATCTCAATCATGAGGAAAACACAAAGGTCATTGACTCAGCTCAAACTAGGATTTTCATTATCGAAACTGAAACTGCTGAAGAGCTCCTCCTCTATCGAGTACATTGATCCTATCACGACTCTGAGGCGCTGCTCCCTAACCTTAGTCTACTGAGATACTCCTCTTGTTGAGTACCGCGGGTCAACCACCCAAACACAGTAGTGCTCCCCACCGGGTTTTTCCACCCAAACACAGTAGTGCACCCCCCCCCCCCTAATAGCCTGCAGAGGTACTCCTTCTGTTGAGTACCGCGGGTCTCCCACCCAAACACTATAGTTCTCCCCGGCATGGGTCTTCCACCCAAACATAGTAGTGCTCCCCACTGGTCTATACAAGTCACACTGACTCGAATCAGACAAGCAGTCATCAGGACTCAGCCAGCTACATGGTCTCTGTACTCCGTATGCTCATCTCTGGGAGGGTCCGCTCAATGAGCAACTGGTTGATACTCTAATTATCACAAAGTCCCACGAATAAGTATGTCAAAGGACCGCCTCATCATAGGGTTCTCAACGCAACAGACGGCGCGTCAATCGGACGCCAGGTCTGTGAGTTATTAGCCTTTTCGTCTCGGGGGCCCGGTTGGTTTTGTGTACGAACCCACCCGACCATATCTCAATTGTACTCTGAACTCTGATAGGTTAAACTCAAAGGGATCGTTTCTCAGTGTGATCACTAATGCGGCTGACAGATTGTCAAACAGACGTTCGATCTGAATGTTATCGGCGTTTCCGTTCGAGGGGACCAGTTGGATTTTGGGGTACAATCCAACCCGGCCATATTCCAAATGCGTCCAACCCTTAGGTGAAATATACCAAAAGAACTTTCTCATCAAGAGTAATCCAACAAAGTTGACGGTACGTCAATCGGACGTCCGGAACTCATGTTTTAACCATTTCAGCTCCGAGGGCCCGGTTGGTTTCGGTTTCGAACCAACCCGGCCATACCCATACTTCGCCTAAAACATGAGTTTAATATACCAAAACAACCGCCTCGTTCCAAGGAACCCTAAACAACTGACGGTGCATCGATAGGTGGTCTGTACATCAAGATATGGGCATTTAACTGAAGAATGTCCGAAATTAGGGGGTTCGGGCCTGGTCCGACCCGGCCCAATACCCCCTGGTTCAGCCCGAACCGGGTCGACCCGACCCGGGTCTTGGTCCGACTTGTTTGAGTGCGGCCTGGCTCGGCCAGCGCGGCCCAGCCCAGCTAGCGCGCCACGGACCGGCGCTGGCGGCCAGGCCCAGCACTGGCGGCCCGCCCGGTTGAGGCTCGACAAGCGTGGCTGAGCGGACGTGGATTGGGGGGTGATGTTCCCCCCAGTTGACTGCGAACTGGCGCGGCATTAAAGCCCCCCCCCCAAATCCAGATGGGCTGAGCCGTTCCGGTCCGCTGCGGCCCGGCCACGCGGGATGGGCCCAGCCTAGCTGGCGCGCCCCGGCCCGGCGCTGGCAGCCAGGCCCAGCACTGGCAGCCCTGCCCAGCGCTGGCGGCCCTGCCCAGCGCCGGTGGCCCGGCCCGACGCCGGCGGCCTGGCCCGACTGGTTGAGGCTTGGCTAGCGTGGCCGAGCAGATGTGGATTGGGGGGGCGATGTTCCCCCCAGTTGAATGTGAACCGGCGCGACTTTAAAGCCCCCCCCCCCCAAATCCGGATGGGCTGAGCCGTTCCGGTCCGCCATGGCTGAGCCACGACGTTCTTCTCCAGCGGCACGCCGCCGCTTTCTGAGGACCACCAAATGCGCACCGGTGATCCGTTTCGCCCGCCGTTTGCACCTAAGGTCACTACAAGACCCAAACTTCACTACAAAAACTTCAAATCGCCATTGTGTCCTGTTTCATCATCGCCCATCAATCCGCACAACAACAAACAATCTGTGGAGGGTTGTTGGGCTGTGTTTGTTCAGCCCACGCCCTCCGCGTTAGGTGTTATCAATTGGCAATAATCAACACATGATTTCAACAACATAACAAGGCATAATTTTAATCAATTAAAATTGAACCTAGTTCCCAACCGTACACCCGTAATTAAATATTCTCATCCCACAAATAATACATTCTCGGATAAACTTGTTAATGAGTTGATCTGCGTTCTTTGTTTTGAAGGGAAAAATCACAAGAATATTAACATTATAAAAACAAACCCCTACCACGTGTCATTCGTCGTTCGTTGACAATATCGTGAAAGGGAAAAGAAGTCGGTTCTTTGACGTCGTCTCAAGGTAAGAGGTTATGGTGATGATGGTCATTGGCGTTCGTCGTTTCCTCAAAGACCTTCGATTCGGCCCGATCATCGTTCGTTGGAGATCCGACGGTTGGAGAACCGTTCTTCGTCGAGGGAGGGATTCGTTCTTCGATAAAGAAGTGTCATTCTTTAACGAGAGGGAATTATCTTCTCTTCCTTCTTCTTCTTCTTCCTCTCACAAAGGCTTTCTCACTCTCCCCAAAGTCTCCACAAAACAATCCCAACCCAAAATCAAATAAGACTTACTCTTATTTATTATAACATGCCACGCGTTCAAAACATAAAATTCCATCTCTTAGTTAAATTAATTGAATATGTTTAATCAATTAATTTAATGTGAGTAGGAATGAAATAAAGAGGGAGAGAGGGTGAGTTACACAATTAAATATGGAGTGATGAGTTATACATTAATTAAAATGGATTTAAGGGGGTTTGGGAAAGTGAAGGGTTGGGGCTCGTGTGGGCTCCACCTCACCTTAATCTTGACTTGGTTAGTTAGAAACTATTGGTTCCACCCCAAATTCCACACTTAGGATATGACCACATATGTTTGGAATAAAATTTTTACCACAAATTTTATTCAATTCTTTATTAATTCCCAAATTCTAACAACTCCTCCCGAGAAAATGTACATTTGGTAAAGGTCCTCTTAAGAAAATACCGGAATTGCAAGTTAATCGGTGCCCTCATATTTCAATTCCTTGCACGGGTTCAAAAGATAGAAAAATCAGCTCGTTTGATCACTAAACGTACCCGAGCCAAGCTTCGGAAATTGATTCTGGGCACACCAGGCCTCGGAATCAGGTGTCGTTAGAAACTGCGGACTCGTAAAATTCCAAAGAAATTATGAAAAAAAAATTCCTTGAAATTTATGGGTCTTTACATTACTCCCACCTCAGGGCATTACGTCCCCATAAAGATTCAACAGACACTAAGGAAAACAATGTGGTACTGAGCAAGCATCTGAGCCTTCCGCTCCCATGTGCTCTCCTAGATGTTCTTGTGCTACCAGTGAAAGCGCACATGAGGAATCAACCATCCATGTAGGACCCACTCCTGTCGCTCCTCAATCTCCACTGGAACCTCTGGGCATGTCGCCCTATCATCGACATCCAACTCCCTATGGTCGATAATGTGTGAAGGATCATGCACGTATCTCCACAACTGAGATACGTGGATGACATCATGAACCCGGTGCAACTGAGGTTGAAAGGTCAAGAGATAAACCGCCTTGCCTACCCTTCTGAGGACCAAGAATGGTCTGTTGAACCTTGGAGATAACTTTCACCCTCGGCCATATCTCCGTAAACCTCATCGAGGTGAGACCCGTATAAGGACGTGGTCCCCATCCTTGAACTCCAGAGGCCTCTATTTTCTGATTAGAAATAAAACTCAAAACTCTTGCTGCCACGAGGGTAAGGTTGACCAACTCAAGATTGATCGACCGCACCCTCATGTGCATGAGTTTATCTTGTGCTTCCTGGGGTTTCCTTTTCGCCGACCTAGGAAAACCCATCCCAACTTTGTAGATAAAAAACAACCTTTTTTCCTAATACAGTCAATCTAGGTATGAATTGTGCATCCAATCCATACCTAGACCAACGTCATAATGCCTCGATGCTTCTACCAAGAGTTTACAACTGAAACACTCACCTCGAGGGTCAGATCACACTGTCGGTGTAAGTGTGATTATTGAGTCTCCTCCCAAAGTTATCTCCAGACGTGAGGGTCAAATCAACAGCTTACCAGAAAATGTAGGTCTAAGACAAGATTTGTGGAGGAAAGGAATGATTCGTATCAACGTCTATTGTAACGGAAGATAGAGGTGGACACAGACTGTCCCTTGAATAATTCTTAGAGCTATTGGGTCACACTCCTTGACCGCATGCAGCTACTCTTTTCCCTTCCCTCCAGCTCCTTGAACCTGGTGGGGATAACAAAGGAGGGTGGTTTAAACATGTTGAAATGTACACCACCTCATGGTGCTCTCCAAGATCTGCCTCCACATCCACTGCTCTATAGACTCATATGTCTTTAACACATCATCTTCTTGAAACATTTTACACGCCCGAGTCTCAGAGACTGGTGCCAGTTTCTGGTTTCTTACTGCACTCTGCAGTCTTCATCCACTCCTGGATGATCTACACCTTCTATATCGTAGCTCATACCATCTCTACTCAGTATGATGTTTTCCGACGTGGTAAGTCAGTCAATGACCACCCTTCTTCACCTGCGATTTGTAAGAGCTTCTAAAATTTCTCCTTTGTCGAAAGCATAAACATTTTCTCATCCCTGGATGAACCAAGCCCATTACTAAATAATGTCAATCCTGACATGAATGATGCATTCATTACATGGACGATATTGTATGGCCTTGATGTTACTACCAAGAGATCCAACAATCACTCTTGCCTCCAAGGGTCGAGTCACACTATCGTCATCAGTGTAAGGTCACTAGGTCTCCTCCAGTAGAAATCTTGAAAGTGAGGGTCAAGTCAATAGTTTTAACCAGGACCTCTCAGTATCAACCAAACAAAAGGACATTAAAGTAAACATCAAAAAGATAAGTGTCTTTTATTACTGCAGCTCAAAGTACAAAGACAAAAATGCAACAACAACATGGAACTTGAAGCACTAAGAACAAAAAGGCATCCACTAGTTCCACTCATGTCCACCTGCTTCCGGAGCCCCACTGTCTTTTCCACCGCTCGGCTATTTCTCAAGCACCCACTACTGCTTCTATCTCAGTGGCTCCCCCAATGCATGCGGATCAACTGTGCTTGAATTCGGACAGTCACGTGCCATGCGACCCTTCCTGCCGCATGTATAACACTTCATGCTCATCATATGGCTGGCTCTGTTTCGTGTGCCTTGCACAACCACACCTGTGTCCTGAGGTCACCCACCTACTGGTCTGGTCCTCTTGGACCCCTGCATCATCTGTCTACTACCTACAGATGATTCAGCTACTGATGGAAAATCATGTGGAAAAGGAAGCATCTCGTGAGCATGCTCGGAGTGTAGATTCACTGGTATAAACTCCACCCTTAAGAAGGTCTCGAAGTATCCCCAGGTTAAGTTCATCTCATCACATAACTGGATCATCCGGCTCCACGATTTTCCTACTGCTTCCTGAAGGAGGCTTGAAGCAAGGATCACCATGTAGTCTGATGGTGTACCTACTATCCTGAAGACTCTCACCATAGCCTCTAGCCAATCCCCACCCGCCTGTGGGTCCGTCTCTCCCCGAATCCTGGGTGACCTCTGGCACTGGAACTCGTGCAGCGTGCTCAAGCAGCATGCATAACCTAGTCCTGGGGTTGGTGGAATCAGTGACCCAACGTATGGTATTACCGTTGGTGCCTCAACTGAAAGTGGTCCTTGTACTAAGGCCTCATCGCTCGGTGTGTTGTAAGTACGTACATCTCTCGGGGATCTAGCTGGTCGTCCACATAAAGGCTTCCTCTAAAAAATATATGTGACACAGTCAAATGATTATACATGGTGAGCTGACCTGGTTTGAGCTGTTTTAAGGGGAAACATTTGAAAAACACACACACAATTAGTGTTTTCATGCAATGAGTTGGAAATCAGAAGTCAGGGACCTAATGTATGGATATATCTTCCACCCGCACCAACACTGGATCCCTAAACTGAGAACCACACTCAGTAACCATAACATTATTGCTTCATAGAAAATAAATATCATAGTTATATGTTCTGTGGTAGAACCGACTCCTTTGATACGAATTTGTTACGACCCGTCATCGGGGCCCGTGTCGTGACTACCCCAAGCCCGCCTTCCATAGGCTAGGGGATGGAGACTAGAATCAAAGGCATAAATCTGGGTATCTGGAAAGGCATTTCCATTATAAAACATAAACACACCCAACCATAGTACAAGCATAAGTAATACACTAATTACAAAAGAAAGCGCTGAAATGTAAATGGGCCAGAATACAAACCTAACTAAGAAGTACTACTACAACTGAATGAAATACAACAGAAAAGACAAACAGATGGAAGATAGAAGTAGCTCCGGGGGCATCCACCTCAGATCCTTCTTGAAGGGTAGGTAAAGATAGCCTCCTCATCACTCTTTCCCACCATCCTCCTCTGAGTACCGTCTTGTAGTGAAGTCCACCTCCGGGTACTGACTCGTCGTGAGGTCCACCCCTGGGTACCGTCCAGTCTTCGAACACTCGATCTTAGTCAACGATGTCAATTGTATGCATCCAACATAATGAGGTGCGGGCATAGCCTATGGAGAGGTGGGTATGTGATACTCAGTAGGGACCCAGAGTCCCTCAAGGTCTCACTAAATCCAACAAGGATAATCACAAATAATGTTCTCAGCAAATAACCCTTACTTAGGTATAATCCCATACCTATACCTAAGATATCAAGTAGCCCATCGTAGCCACGAGGTATCACACAGATATGTTGTCGATGGATAACCAACACATAGGTATATGACCATACATATATGTATGTTATCAAGTATCCCATCTCAATCATGAAGAAAAAACAAATGTCATTGACTCAGCTCAAACCGGGATTTTCATTATCGAAACTGCAACTGCTGAAGAGCTCCTCCTCTTTCAAGTACACTGATCATGTCACGACTCTGAGGCACTGCTCACTAACCTTAGAATGCAGAGATACTCCTCCCATCGAATGCCGCAGGTCAACCCCCCAAACACAGTAGTGCTCCCCACCGAGGTCTACCAACCAAATAGAGTATTGCACCCCCCCCCCCAAATAGCCTGCAGAGGTACTCATTCTGTTGAGTACCGTGAGTCTGCCACCCAAACACAATAGTTCTCCCCGTCGTGGGTCTGCCACCCAAACACAGTAGTGCACCCCACTAGGCTATACAAGTAACTCCATCTCAAATCGGACAAGCAATCATCAGGTCTCAATGAGATACTGGTCGATACTCCAATTATCACCAAGTCCCATGAAGAAGTATTTCAAAGGTCCGCCTCGTCATAGGGGTCTCAACACAACAGACGGCGTGTCAATTGGACGCCCGGTCATTGAGTTATTATCCTTTTCATCCCGGGTGCCCGGTTGGTTTCGTGTACGAACCAACCCAACCGTATCTCAATTGTACCCCGAAATCTCATAGGTTAAACTCAAATGGATCGTTTCTCTACGTGATCACCAATTCCGCTGACGGTTCGTCAAACAGATGTTCGGTCTGAAAGTTATCGGCTTTTCCGTTCTAGGGGCCCGGTTGGATTTTGGGTACCATCCAACCCAGACATATTCCAAATGCGTCTAAACCTCATGTGAAGTATTCCAAGAGAACTGTTTCATCAAGAGGAATCCAACATAGTCGACGGCATGTCAATCAGATGTCCGGAACTCAAGTTTTACACATTTCTGTTCCGAAGGCCCGGTTGGTTTCTGTTTCGAACCAACTTGTCCATACACATACTTCTCTTAAACCTTGATTGTAAATATCAAAACGACCACCTTCATCCAAGGAACCCTATGCAACTGACGGTGCATCGATCGGAGGTCCGTAGCTAAGATATTTGTGTTTAACTGAATAAGGTCTCAGATTAGGGGGTATGGGCCCAGTCCGACCCAGCCGAATACCCCCATAGTCGGCCAGAACCGAGTCGAACCGACTCGGGTCCGGGTTCGGACTGGTTGGGCGCGGCCCAGCCCGGCTGGCGCGGCCCGGCCTGGCGATGGTGGCCCGTCCCGGCCGGTTGAGGCTCGGCCAGCGTGGCCGAGCAGACGTGGCGCGGGGGGGGGGGGGGGGAACTATTCCCCCCATGTGACTATGAATCGGCGTGGCTTTAAAGCCTCCCTCCCCCCAAAATCCAGAAAAGCCGCCGCGGTGGTCTTCTCCAGCGGCGCGCCACCATCGCCGGTCGCCGGCGCCGCCGTGCCGGTGTGGCGCGCTACCACCACTTTCCGCGAACCACCGAACATGCACCAGTGGTCCGTTTCGCCCGCGGTCTGTGCCTAAGGTCACTACGGGACTCCAACATCACTGTAGAGACTTCAAATCACCATTGCAACATGTTTCGTCATCTCCTGTCAATCTGCACATCAACAAACAATCTGCGAAGTGTTTTTGGGCCATGTTTGTTCAGCCCGCACCCTCCGCGTTAGGTGTTATCAATTGGAAATAATCAACACATGATTTCAATAACTTAACAAGGAACAATTTTAATCAATTAAAATTGAAACTAGTTCCCAACAATACACCCGTAATTAAATATTCTCGTCCCGCAAATAATAACATTCGCAGATCAACTTGTTAATGAGTTGATCCACATTCTTTGATTAGAATGGAACAATCACGAGAATATTAACATTCTAAAAACAAACCCCTAACTCGTGTCGTTAATTATTCATTGAAGATATCGCGAAAGGGAAAGGACGTTGGTTTGTTGTCATCATCGCAAGGTAAGAGGTGATGGTGACGATGGTTGTTGGCATTCATCGTTTCCTCAAAGACCTTCGATCCTGCCCGAGCGTCGTTCGTTGAAGATCCAACAGTTGGAGAACCGTTCTTCGTCGAGGGAGGGAGTCGTTCTTCGATAAAGAAGCATCATTCTTCGATGAGGAGGAATTCTCTTCCCTTCCTTATTCTTCTTCTTCCTCTAATAAAGCCTCTCTCACTCTCCCCAAAGTCTCCACAAAACAATACCAACCCAAAATAAAATAATACATACTCTTATTTTATTATAACATGCCAATCATTCAAATCATAAAATTCAAACACTTAGTTAAATTAAATAAATAGTTTTAATCAATTAATTTAATGTGATTTGTCATGAAATAAAGAGGGAGATAGGGTGAGTTACATAATTAAAGAGGGGTGAGGATTTATACATTAATTACAAGGGGTTTAAGGGGGTTTGGGAAAGTGAAGGGTGGGGGATATGTGGGCCCCACCTCACCTTAATCCTCACATGGTTAGTCAGCAAATAGTGGTTCCACCAAAAACATCCACACTTAGTATATAACCACTTATGTTGGGAATAAAATTTGTACGACAAAATTTATTCAAATCTTTATTAATTCCCAAATTCTAAAAACTCCTCCCGAGAAAAAGCACCTTTGGTAAAGGTCCAATTAAACAAATATCGGCATTGCGATTTCATCGGTGCCCTCAGATTTCAATTCTGAGCACCGATTCAAAAGATAAAAAAAACCCGCTCATTCGTTCACTGAATGTACCCGAGCCAAACTTTGATATTTGATTCCAAGAACACAGGGCCTCAGAATCAGGTGACGTCAGAAACTGCGGACTCGTAAAATTCCAAAGCAATTAAGAAAAAAAAATTCCTTGAAATTTCACGGTCTTTACATTTTCCATACCCTTGGATGATGAACTCGACGAAGAGTTCATTTAAGGGGGGAAGACTGTAAGTGCTCAGCTTTTCACTCAGGTGTGGATCCTTTAAATTTCAGTATAATTATTTAATTTGGACCTAATTTGGTGGTTTATGGAGTTAGTGATGGTCTTGAGGGTGTCTGTAGCTTGTTTTCAGGATTGTAACATATCTTTTTGGTAAAAAAGGTCTGGCATGCGGTTTTTAGTAAACCGTGTGGGAAGGCCACATGGTTAGAGAAAACCATGTGGGTAGAATGTTTTTAGATAGAGCATTACCACATGTTTGGTTCACAGTTTAAATAACTTTTTAGTATAACTATGTGAGTCCCCCTCTTCCCCAGGTACCCATGCATGGTTTGCGTATGGTTTTACATCCCGTGCGGAAAAACCATAGACATTCTATTTTTAGGTTAATTATACTATTTTTCCCTTAATTATCTAATTTGGCCTCCTAATTCCTCTTAATACTAGTTTATTTAGGATTGACATATTATTATCTAATATTGAGCTCCTTGATGGCCTATGGTTGAGATTGAAAGATATCCTCCATGTGGGATCTGATTGATCGTTTTTTCATTGTGTTGGATGCACAGTTATATGTACTCAAGTCCTTTTTATCCATTATACTCCCCTCTTTCTCCCAACCTAGTAATAGAGGTGTTAATTTTTTCCTTTTTTCCAGAATATACTCAATTATAAGGTAAATTATAGGCTGATATTGTAGAAGGATCGCTCAACCATAATTTTTGTGGTCTATAACTCATCCCCCATAAACATTGATTTTGGAATTTTTGTGAGGGGCCCACTGATTTCACCTCGTGTCATTTATCGAATATATTTGACATGATTATAATCATTAGAACCATATTATTTTTCTCTTTCTATATATGTGATTTGTTTATGGTGGTTTTTCCCATAACTCCCAACATCAAATGTAGGATGACATAACATAGTTTAGTTTTTAGTGTTTTGACAGTTTTGAGCCATAGTTCGGATGTGCATGAGCATAACCACACTAATATAAGGCCACATTATCAAAAATTAATGTTGTATCACGTAAAGGAAAATGTATGGTACCTTTTCACTTCCACATCATCCACCTAGGGTAACTGCTTCTTATTGATAATGAAAAATTAAAGGTAAATTGGAATGTATACTAATTATATGACTGTACCAGATTAAATGTGAATGAGTAATAGGTTTCATAACTATATAACCCCTTACCACATCAATGGATGGTAGGATCATGAACCATAATTATTGAATATTCTTTAAATGGAGTGAATTATTGTTTCATGTTGTTTTCTCTTGTCACAATAATGAAAGGAAAGGCCTGAACCAAATGGACTTTTTGAATAATTATGACTTGAGTAAATGGTTGCATAATTTTTGACCTTATAAAAGAAATGAAATTAAATGATTGAACAAAATGAAATATTATATGAATTCATAATTAAAAAAGACTGTCCTGACTCGATATCGCCTTGGATTCTTATCAGGGGATTCCTTGACCACCCAGGAACCCCATTCTGATTCAAGGATACTACTGTCTATCGTTGAGAAACACCTAGATCCTGATCCTTGTCTATTCTTGGATGCACATAATGACACCGTAGGATCCCTCCCATAGTATTAAAGGATTCCTTCGATACAATCCTTGTTTCCAGTATTGATAATTAGGTTATATATTTATAACCCACAAGGACATGTCTATACATGGACACATTTTACCTTGGATGATCATCTTGGATTTCGTAGGCATCTAATTATAGATTATTTAGAATATCTTGTTTGGTTTACACTCTTTCTCTTATCCATGAAACATTTATCACTAAGTTGGTTACCCTTGAGGTCTACGTTTCCTTGGTTATTACCTTGGAACTTCATTATTAAATTTCATTGCAGGTTTTTTTATAACATGGATCCTACACTATTGTTAACATGAGACTTATTTAAAAATTGGTACAATTAAATAATGATTTGTTATATGTTCAGACACTAGTCAAGGGATGAAGCAGGTACTTGGGAATTTATTTACATTACACTACTTTACTTTTTATATTCTTTCTTCCAGACTATTATATTTCATTAAATGGACCGAATGTTATAGACACCATTGGGGGAAGCCCACTATGATTTTTTTCACACCCTCTTTGGGCATAATTTTGTACCCATATTATATTACATAAATGAAGGTGTTTATAAAAGGAATAATACGGCTTAAAAAAATTTATTTCTTATATTTTAGGATAGATCATGATAGTATATGACCAAGCCTGGGCTCTGGATTCATGGTATAGTTATTTTATTTTTGTTATAATTTTTTGGAACATGTTATTCTTACTATCTGGTATCCATGTTATCTAGCTTTCTATGACATGAAATATCATCATTGGTTATTTTAGTTATTTCAATTATTGTTGTTGTTGTCTCTATTTTCAATTAAGCATAATGTTTAAATATATTTTTTTCTCTATTTGTCTCTATTTATAATTATATGTTGTGCTTCACTCTGGTAATAAGGGAATAGTCTCCCCAAAGATACACCCTAGGCCCTCACTACTATTCAGTAACCTCTAGAATTTGGGGATATGCACTTGAGGCCATGTGGCCCACTAGGCTCAAGGAACCCATTAAGTGGAATCTGGTTCTAGGATGTCATATATTGTAGTAATTATGATCATTAACAATGGGTAAATGAGAACACATACCAATCCAATATTTTTATTTTGTGGAAGAATGTATTAAATTGAACTATACATGAAATAATACCATTAAAATTTCATTATTTATTCCCCAATATAGAATGAAGAAAATTTTTAAAAAAATACACATAAACAACAAAAATGAATATGAATATCTGAATATATATTTAAAAAGTGAAATCTAGTCAGTATAATTGTTAACCCTAACTGATTATTTCTATATAAGTTCATCATGAATATATTATTTTTCATAAGGAATACATCAAAAAAATATAGAATTATGATGAATGATTTTGGGAATAAAAATATTCAATGTTGACCATTATCCCACTCTCCATCTGAAATTCCCTTAGTAGAACTACCCCAAGAACTGATCATTTTCCATGTTGTATAACTGATCATGTACTCACCTAAATTATGGGAGGTTGACGTCAGTTAATGTTTCCCCATAATTTTAAAAATTTTACTCACTAAAAAATGGAACAACTACTAGCCGTGTATAACAAAGATATTATCATCCACCTCAAATTAATGACCTCCACATAGCATTCATCATTATTAAGCTTCAACACCATAGAAGAAAAAGATAGAAAATAATCAAAAATTTAACTCCTCTAACATTGATAAAATTACTGCTCAAGGAATGAATAATCTATAATCACAATCCCTCAGGGATATTTCTTTGAGTGAATTCCTTCCGTATTTCAATTTCTATTTCTTGAACCAATTTATTAACTGTCAATTTATTTTGGAATGATAAATGAGGTGATAGCTTCTATATGGACATAATATTCCCAAATATATATGCTACATTTATTTGGAATGCTATGAAAACGTATCATTGAGGTTTATTGATGTCATACGTATATTTTTCTTTTCTTATATGGCTGCTTTGAAACTTTTTCGCAATGGGAAATATAGGAATACGAAACTCTCCATTCAAAATTAATAATTGAACTTGATAATGTCCCATTATGATACTTCATAAACAAAAATATTTCAACATCATATGGCAGATATGTTTCCTATAATTCACACAGTACAAAAAATCATCTAAATAATAATATAATATGAAATTAAATATTTTATCATATTTTGATATATATTTGATAGGACATATCCAATTTTCTATATAAATCGAAATTGTTCTTTCAAGTCATATAAAAAAAGAAATAATCAGCATAAAATTAATGTTATATGAAATTGTCATGGAAGTATTGCCGAAATGGATTTGATATTTTCTAAAGAAATTTACCAACATCATTAAAAAATAAAATTTCTATAAAACAATTTAATAAATATAAATAAATATTATTTAAATAGAACTTTGAAAAAATTTGACCTATAAATTTATGAAAAAATAAATAAATACGATTTCATAAAATTAGTATAGAATAATCTCATTTTCATCCAAAAAATGAAATAAAATATATTTTCATTGAATATTTTTAATGTCAATAAATCTCCATTGATGTATAGTTTTTAATTATAAAATTAATTATATACCATAGGAGTTATTGTAAAAATGAATCAAATCATGGTGAATATTAAATTTCATAGAAATTATTATAGAATCAACATCATTTTTATTGGATTTTGATATTTTACATGTATAATATCAACATTTTTATTCAACCATTATTATGAATTTTATTATATTTCATAATAATCAAGTGATTGTTCCTCTACGACTTATCATTATGTGTTTTGGTATCATGTAGTATTTTTAAAACAAGTTTATTGAAATACATATGTTATAAAAATATCATTCCCCTTTTTTATAATATTATAATGTTTTTAACTAGTTATCAAATTTCAAAGTATGAGAATTATATGTAATGATTAAATTTATCAAAAAATAAATGATTATGAAACATTCTATTTTATAATAGGGATTTGAGGAACATTATATTTTTTATAAAATAGGGATAAAATGATATATGTGTGTGTCAGTCCTAATATATAAAAATACTAATAGGTAATTTTTTCATTTAATTTGTTCTCTTTTAATATAGGAAAAAATTCTTTAAAATGTGAATATTAAACCAACAAAGTGGTATTCTTATAGATTCACTGTATAAAAAACATATAATTACTATTATAATTCTTTCATATTCCACTATGATATATTCATTAAGCTCATATAGATGGAAATGGATTCATTAATAGTATTAAATGAATAGTTTGGTTTCCTCGCTATTGAATAATTTATATATTGTCCATATCTTATTTAAATTAACTGATACAGAAATTATTAAATATTAGGTCATGATTTTGGTGTATGGTTTATTTATATTATATTATTTTTACCAAAGTTCCAATTTTTTATGAGTGTTTCTGGGATGTGTGTTAATTTCTTAAATTTGATGAATAGATGTGTAAACTGTGTTTTTCAATGTTTATATCTATTACCAAGATTGATATAAAATTTCTAATAAAGTGTGATTTTCTTTTAATCTCTCATTTAATATTTATTATATAGCATAAAGGGGGTTCTAAAAAAATTGTCTCATGAGCCAAAAAAGTATAATATGTGATAAAAAATCATGATAACACTAGAAAATTTCTTTCATTGCATTCACCTTATTATGACAGAATTATGTCATCATGTCTATTTGTAATCTGATAATATAAAATATAGTATTTAAAAAACTAATATAAGAAATAGATGATATACTAGATTATATTATACAAAAAAATTTTGATGTCTCATATTTTAATTTAACTAACATTTAATTTTAATATACATTATCCTAAAAATATTAACTAACAAGATTTATTAGGGAATGCATTGAATCGAAATGATTATATAAATCATGAAAAAAATTAATTTTAGTGATGGTATCATTTAATAAACCATATTTTTGGTTTTTTTATTATTTCATGATATATCATGTATGATATAGTACGATATTTATTTATAATAATATTCTAAAACATTAAATATTAAAAAAATTATTTTATGAAAATTTTATAAACTATTAATATGATGTGAACATATAAAAAAACATATCGTATAAATATATTTAAACCCAAAATAAATTTAATTGATTGATTTTTTAAAAGTTTTAATTAGGAAAAATATAAAGGGTATCAAATTGAAATAATGGTGTTATTTTATAGGTATTATTTTTTCATATATAGTGAAATATGAAGTGTTAATTTTTTTATTAAAATCATATACTTTAATTTCAACGTGTTCAAATATTTTATATCTAAATGATGATAAATACTAAGATCATATTTAATATAAAAAAATAAATTTTTTTATATATTTATTTTTGAAATTCAATAAATGAATTTCTAATTTATTCTTTTTAAATAATATATTTTTTGATTAATCATAAATGATTATATGATGTAATAATATTTATAAAATTCTTTTCATTTTTATTCCATATTTATATTTTCTATAATATATTAATATTATTAATGGATATATGCCTCAATTAATCTATTTAAACTATTTTTAATAAATGTCACACCATTCATATTATGATTTAGAGGCTGGTAAGATGTGATATTTTATTATATCCTAGAAAATGATTTCTTTCAATTATTGATTCATTAATTTAGGAACAATTCAATTTATAAATGTTAGGTGTTGGTATTATATTGTGAATTTGATCTAAAATTAGTGAGACTTTAAAATGAACATCAAAATAGGCATGGATCTTATCCTCTATTCATGGAAAGTGGGTATTTTCTTCTAGTTTCACCACCATTTCTATTGATATGATTTTTTTTGAATAATAATACACGATTAAATTAATGTAATTCAATTTATATATTCATGAGATGAATTTGGATATATGTTGAAATAATATTATTAAATTTTTAGGTTTTAAAACAAACCATTAGTTTTCTAGGGTATTAGATATAAATCTATTATGAACATATTTATTTGATTATCAATATATAATTAAAGAATCAATCATAAAATTTAATAATCAATTAATGTAATTAGTCAAATAAATTATTGAAAAATTAAGGATCCCAATAAATAGCACTAAATTATAAAATTACATCTAATGGAAAAAAATTTCAATTACACAATTGTAAAAAATGATGTTTCATATAAAGATGTGACCCCATACATTATCATATTAAAGGAATAAAAAGTATGAGTGACCAATGTAGGATTATGTTCTATTATAAAATTATAAAATTTATGTCACATTTATCTTGATAATAATATGATGAATGACATCACATTTAAATATAATTTACATAATTCCTATGACAGATTCATTCAAATGTTTTTCCAATTAACTGTACTGCAGTAATATGTGATTTGATTGATATTTTTTTCTATATAAATATAGAATAAATTAATATTAATGACTATGAAAATCAATTCATAGTTAAATAATATCTTTCACCACCAATAGATAAGATATGAAAATTTCTGTAATTTTAGTGTGCTAATATTTGGTGAATTTTTTTATTAAATGCAAGTAAGGAAAAATCTAAATCTAAAAAATGATAGTTTTAAAAATAACATATATTCATCATTAAAATTGTTATAGATACCAATAAATTTTTTTAAATCATTATAGTATCCCAAGATACCCTAATGGGAGGTGTTAAATCATAGTGTTATTTGATTTTAATGTTTTATACAACACACTTTTCCCATCCTAGCTTAATAAATTATAATGAAAAACTATATTAATATATACATTGATTGTTCATAAAAACTTCTATCACATCAGTTGAATATCATATAGAAATTGTGTAAAGAAAACTGGGAAACCATTTTTTTACATGGTTTACTTTCACATGAATACATCTATGGAAAAAATATCAATGATGTGTTGAGATGAAAAACAATCACTACATCACTAGTTTGAAATTTTAATTTTAGGAATATATTACTACAAAACAATCGCTTATGCCATCGTCCTTTAATCTACTCATTACTTCCTCGAGGATTAGAAATATCTATTTATATACTTACAGTTCCCTTCAAAGATTACTAGGATGGAAGTAAATTCATAATTATTATATGAAACTAATATATATTGCATGTTCTATTAATCATATATTCTCCAATATAAAAAATTTTGATACTTCAAATCCACTATCATATAAAATAAATTAATTTTCTAAAATTATGATTCATCAAGAATCAATAAATCAAAAAACTAAACAAAATACTTTAGACATAAGAATATGAAAAGATGAATTGTTCATAAATATGTCCTATGAACCATAAATTAATATATATTTTTTATTGATGAATTTTCCCAATCCACAAGTCTCCCCCTTTATATAAAATTTAGATATAACCAATAGAAATAATAATATATTCATCACTTTATATTTATTGGTCCACAAGTCTCTATCATCTTCCTTCAATCACATAACAACAATTTCACACTTATTTTTAATTTATTATAAACTCATCTATATTTTTTAATTATATATATTTGATCACTAGAATATCCATTGAATTTGAAATTTGAATTCAGTCAATAGAATAATAATAAAATCTAGGAAAGTTTACTCTTTAAATCCACCCAATATATTTTATTCATGTATATCATCCCCATTAAACTCCATAAATTATGTAAATATTAGATCCACAAATTCCGTACTATATAAAAATCCCATCACATATTATATTAACATTTATATATATAAATACAACGGTGTGGAGTATGATTAAAGTAAACATGATGAGAGAAATCATCATAAAAACTGTTGAATGATATATCGAATAACATGTCATGGATCATGTATATTTAAAAACAACATTTGTCATTATTGACTCCACCCGTGCCTGATTGTTTCCTCTTAGAATATATAATCCTAATACAAAATACACAATTAGCCCTGGTGTAGTGCTTTTAAATTTTACAGTTCAATCACTTTGATGATATATCAATTACCCTTATATGATGCACACAATAGTTTCCACAATCCATATTAAATCCTGAAAAATATTTCATTATGATTATTTTAATGTAACATTTCATTTCGAACAATGTGGAACTAAAAATATGCATATTATAGTGTCATCATGCCTTTTCCATTGTTGTGATGGTATGTGACACGTATTATTGATTCAAATATAATGCAAATAACTCAAAAAAATTATAATATGTTATATTCCACTTTCTAAAATTTCATTCCTACTCCTCAAAGATGTATCATTCATATATAGTGTGTGTCCATATAGTTCTTCCATTGAAATTAAGACTTCCATAGAATCAATGTGTATTAGAAATATTCTTAATTGGATTATTATTTACCATGAAATAGATAAATTGTTTGTCTCATACCTTAATTAATTTATAATTTAATTAAATTAAATACACATATAGTTACTTCACTCTATCCATTTATTAATACAAATTAGCATACCTGTAATCAGTAACAAATGGTGAATTTTTCATTGATAGTCTCATTCATTAATCATCTCCCCATGTTTTTCATTCACTAATATGCTTAGTAATTAAAACCCATATATATAGAGAGAGATACTTACATTCCTTTTCTTGTATTTAATTCTATCCCAATATATAATAAATCAAAATAAATTCAAATTCTACTTTTATACGTTCAATTTATTGATTCCAATATCTTGTTAAATAATAAAAATTTCCAAACTAACATTAAGATCTATAATATCTTGAAATACTGAAAAATCATTAATCATCCTTGAATACATCAAAAGAAAAAATTACATATCTTTTAGAATATCAATTCTAAGGCATCCAACTATATTCATTTTCATGATTCATGGGATTTACCTTAGAAATAATGAACTCATATCAGATCATCATGTTTATTGACTATTAGAAAATTTTATTTATAAAACTTCATCGATTTTATACAAAACAATACTTATAATATAAACTACATGTTCATTAAATCCATTCAAATAATTATTTATCCTTCTAAAAAGGTTTTTCCGAAAATCTGACATAGAACATTCTATTCTCAAGAAATTACTCCTTTAGAGTTTTTTCACCACACATCAATAAAATCCATAAATGAATAATCAAGATATTATCCCTCCCTTTTCTCATTTTATTAATTGTCATCAATATAACTATATTGTCTATACATCCTTATTTCATCTTTTAAAAAAATAATTTTATTTCAATAAAGACAATATTTACTATTTATTATTTTATCCTAAAATGATATTGGGTATCCATTATATGCATATTGAATCATAATTACAATAGAAATAAACATATTCTCGTAACTATAAAAACAATATATTGAAAAAGTATATGAACCCATTTTATATTCAATTTTTGAATATAATATTATTTCATCCATATATTGAATGTCATCAGATCATTTTTCCTTTATATACTTCATTGAAAAATATTTCCATTGAATTTATCATTAAATTTCTATATTCACAGTAAAAGAAATTAGACAATTACTAGATTATAGAGATCCAAAAAAATTCACTAATTCATACAATTTTAGAATAAATTAAAGAAACCGAAGTCAATTGTAATAACAACAATGTTCTTCATGTCACTCAATAATTTCCAATATAACTTTCAGAAAAAACTATTACATTAATTAATATATAATTTCATATGATCTCAATCACACTCAAACAAAACAGTTATCTTATAATCAATTAAAAATAATAATTATACATGTGCCATACGATTTTTCAACTCATTACACAATATTATAATAAATTACTAATTCCACATTATCTGTAAAATATAAATTTTATATAGGGTTTATTAATTTTCAAATAAGGATAATTGTACATTGATATCTAATCATTAATTTCCATTAATTTAGTAAAATATTTCTAGAAATAAAATTATAATATTCTGTATAGGGATTTTATTTTTGATCAAGAAACATTATTCTTAGTATATTCTTGAATCATGGAAAGTAACTTGTTAATACTATATGGTTAGTTCTTTAAAAAAGAAATATTTTTCTCTAAATATATAGAAACTACACAAAATGTTTTTTCCACCCACTTTGTAAGAGAATTATACAATAAGTTAATGTCATGATACATTTTTTTAATTTTAAATATTATGTCAAACCATTTAAAAAAAAATGTGTTAATGATACATGATTTAAATTAAATATATCTTATTCCATCCATACAAAATTATATGAATATGTAACTCGAGATTTATATTTTATTCTGCATGATTCATCCTTGATATCACTTGATGATTAATTTTTTATAATAAATGATTCGAATATCATTATTTTTGTATTTTAGATCATGAAATATTATTATTTCAATCAATCACACATATTATTTTTTATACATTGAATCATATTTCCTAGAGATACAACCAATTATAATATATTAATTATTTCTTACATATAATACAATCTATTTAATTTTATCTACACTTAATATAATCAATTCATCTTAATGAAAATTCACCATTTTAATTATAATTTATATCTTTTGAATATATATTTACACCACTTGGACTATGTATGCCCGTAATATTTTATCATCCTATAAATAGATAAATTATATTTCTGTATGGGGAGAGGGGTTCCTCTATTAGCCACAAGTAGAGGAATTTTATTTTCAATTTTAAGCTATCTCTTTTATTCCACATTACATGAAATACATATCAATTGTTAGTCTTTTATTAATAATACTAATGAATTTTTCATCATGACTTAGAGATTTGACACTCATTATATCAGATTACATTATTCATATTCTCTATGTGTAAATATTATCAGTGATTCCACTTTTTAAATATTGATTTAATTACAAAATAATACATCCTGTTCATTTTTTATAACTCCCTTTTTGTTTTTCCTTTTCAATGTTGATTAGATGAAATTTTATTGACATCTTATTTTTTGTCTATAATGAAAATTTGAAAATTCTAATTTTCTTCCATAATTAGTCAATTTCATTCAATTATGGTTACTATTCCATAACAACCATTTATGTTGAACACACATCTCATTGATATTATATTTATTATTTCCTCAAACACATGGAATAATAATTAATGTAATATATTTTACAACTATAATATTTTAATTTCCACTAGTTAAAAGAGTAATATTTTTCTTATTCATACCTTTCCATGTTTTCATATCACAATACATTTCAATTTTTCCATTAAAACAACATTCATGTCATCTTTTTCTATAATGATAACCAATTATTTTTATAATTCATGGATCCAATCCCATAATATCTATTTCGGAATAATTAATCATCTAGAATTGATATCCATAATATATCCACTCTTCATATAAGGTGTATATCATATTCCTCTACCTGGACATAATCTACTTTCTAAATTTAAAATTCTTTCTCGAACCACTTGCACATTAATTTGATGTATATTAATTAATTGAACATTAAATATTCTTTATTTCTCATGTAATGAATGAATTTGATCTTATAATCATTAAATATTCTCAAATATACCTAATTTTTTAATCATAGAATCATAGTGTATGAAAATTCATCAAATAATAAAACATGTAGTTGGTTGGGTAATCATTTGCGGGCTATGACCTCCCTTTCAGGCCTATGTGTGTTTAATGTGTGTGTTTAATGTAATTTTCCGCCAAAAATATAATATAATATGAAATATTAAATCAATATTGAATTTTAATATTTACTAATATAGAGTATATAACATTATACATCTTCACATCCACTACAAAACACTTTAATGATATCTTATCTCATTCAATTTTTTAGGATTTTATATTCTATTATTATTCCCCTTTCAGTATCATCACATTATATTTATTTCTTACATGTAATGATAATAAATAAAATTAACTTTCATTAATAGTTTCCCCCATTAAAACCAAATCTATATTATAGATAAGTATTCATAATTTTAATTCTCCTTACATAATTTTCAATTTTTCTTTATTAATATAGAAAATGTATTTATCTCCAAATAAAATATTCTCATCCATTTTACGATCAAGGAGAAATATTCCTAGTATAAATATCTCAATGAAATTAGTAGAAATACTTTTTTAGTATCATTAAATTATATTAACAGTTTCACTAAATGTTTATTAAATTTATTAATCTCTTCCTAAATAACCTTCATCAAAAAATAGTAAACTCACTTTCATTACTACTTTCATAATTTATTTGTGACTACACGTCATAAAATAACTCTGAAAAACTTTTTCAATAAAATAAATATTTCTCTAAGAGATCCTTATAAGTCCATTTTTGTACCTAGAAATATAACTTCCAACATAGACAAATCTATCATTTAATTTTTCAAAATAAACACTTAGAATTTTTATCACTATCGATTTTTATTTTTCAATTTTATTCAAAATAACTCATAATTCAATTTTTAATGAAATATATATATTATTATTCAACATAGTGCTTAATTTGGGTTAGATATACCTCATTTTTTATCATACATATAAGAATTATTCAAAAATATCTTAATTTAAACAATTTTAATTAATTGAAGACCAAATTATTGTATAGTAACCAAAAGAGTTTTTTCAATATAAAAAATAATATAGGTCATTTTCATTTGAAACAATCATCCATTAATTTGAAAATATAAGAAAAATAAAAAATTTAATGATATATATTCAATGTTGACTTCTAAAAACAATCAATGGCTCAAATATAACAAGTTATAGCTAGAGACACCATATGTAGTTGGGGTAAACAATGTTGTTAATATATTTAATATTTTTGAACTCTAGATAATTGTCATTGGATATTTTACCGTTATTTAAAGGACTATAATTGGAGCATTGATTAATATAACCTTAAAAAATTTATTCAAATAAGATATCATCAATTAATAAATAATGTGAAAGAAATAGGTATTAAGATATTTTTTTAGTTTGGCCATACTAAGATATATGAAGAATATATTAATGAAATTATGATATTACAAAAATATATTGTTTAGTAGTTTATGATTAAAATTAGAGAGATAATATCACAATTCCACCAAAGTTATCAAAATCATCCTCCCATACTAAAAGTACTTCCCTGGAGAATATATTAATGATGTTATTGGCATGAATGATACTTAAAAATTCATATTAATAACTCAAATTCCTTGAATCATCATTCCAAATAGATAATTCAATATATTCTTATTTTTTTCAACTCATCCACTACAAGATATAACAAAATACCTGTGGAAAATATGACTACTTAAACATGTATAATTCTTCAAACTACATAAAATAGTATAAATATACCAATTATATCATTTTAATTATCATTCAATATGTCATTTACAAAATAAAAATCCAATATAATGTATCAATTATATTTCTTAATCCTAGATCATTCTTTTCAACTCAAATTTAGATATAGAAAATATAACCTTTAATTTTGACTTTGCATATACCTATATATCCACATAAACCATCCTACTCAATGTATGTCATAAAAATGAAATTTTACCCACCAAAAATAATACTCTTTAATTTAATTATTCATTGAATCCCATGTTTTTGTCATCAATAATCTCTTATTTGGACTTGTATTTCACACTAATCAATTACGTGATCTCATGTCATATATATTATTTAATTTTTCCAAGATTATACTTAATACATCCAATTATTTTCAAGTTAAAATTCAAATAAAATGTCTAACTTCATCAATAATATTGTATCATTATAAAATCCTTCCCTATGATTTTATTCAAGAAATTTTACACTACAAGATACCATAATGTCTATTTATTTTTTAGAAAGAACTATTGATTTGTTAATAGAATTATAAATCATCACGAATGCTTAAAATTCCCAATTTTCAAATACTATAGATTGGTATCTGGTGAAAATTTATTTTTATAGTACTAAAACATATAGTGAGTGAAATGTTACACCAAATACAATGATATATTTATTATCAATAATAAATCTCCCTTTAACAAATATGAATATATGCTTACATGTTCATTTACTTATTTCCCCCATAATCATAATTCACACCATTCATCCCTCCACAAAATTGATGTTGTTATTTGATTGTTTCAAATACCATCATAAGATATTAGTTTCTCACACACAAGACTTGCCACTATTTCCCTAATTCCCATTATAAACCTCCCCATGATTCAATTGGATTCTTCAAATGAGAATTTCCTGGTGTCATGGTGTATTAATAAGACTCTACACTTTTCAGAGTCACCATAGATTTTCACGGAACCTAATTGAATTAGAATATCCATCTTGATTCGAATTAAACTTAAGGAACTGAAATGAAAAATATTGAGTATGTCATCTCATTGATTCATTTTTCTAACTCTTCCACGAATTAGAATTGTAAATATTTATTTGGGGGTAATCAAATAATTTTTTATTTAAATTCGTTTGACCATTGTGACCAATGTTTAAAACACATCATAAATAAGAATTTTTTTCTCATGGAATATTTTAAACTTAAACTATATTGAACATAGAGTTTCCAACCAATATGTCTCATAAAAAATAACATCATTTTGAAAAAATTAATGATTACTCTATTTTTTTGAATTGGGAAATTTTCAATTTCATGATAACAATTTATGAGTCACTATGGCATGGTGAATGATTTTTTCAATGGGTTGTTATCCTATCAGTTCCATCATAAATCAACTAAATTGTGATATCCCAAACAAATACAAGGACACACAATTTTTTTTAAATAAATAGGTCAAAATAAATATTAAACATATTAATAATTTTCTAATTCAAGGTTCTGGAATGTGTGTGTATTGTGTGAGTTTGTTTGAAAGTAATTGTACCCCCAATAACCTCATATAATAACACTATGAAAAATTATATGTATTTTTGAACCCCATATTAAATATTCATTGAGAGAAACCTTTAAATAATTATATATGTATTATTATTTATATCATGATAATGATTTTTTTTCTCTATCTAAACCAATTATTATATACATGGAGCTATATATCAAAATGTAACATGAGAATATGGATGCATTCCATTTCATATATGCCCTAAAAATTCTAATTCTTGAATAATGAAAACATGAGATATAAGTATTTAAATAAAAAATTTAAATTAAAAATGTTCAATGTATCATTATATTACAATCTTGTTCTCAATATTATTGGACATCTAAATGAATTTTAGATGTTTTTAATCTCATATAATGAATTATTTGGATATGTGATTCAATCTAAAATAAATTCATGAATGATTTTGAAAATTAATTTCAAAATAATGTATTATCTACATTATTATGAGTTTAATAATTCTATATAGTATGTCAAGGATGAAAATTTTGGATATAGGATTCTATGTTATGTTATTGTGATAATATTATAAAATTTAAATTGTTTATGTTTGAATAAAAAGAAAACTATTCAAGGGTTTAATTCTCACACTAAGGATTTGATATCTAGGGGAGGTTTCATGAAGGAAGGAATTTTTTTAGGAATCCCATACATTGGAGAAATATTTTCCTAGATTGAATTAATGGGTTTAAAAACATATTTCAATATTTTACATGTGTTATTATTGATAAAAACATATATTTTTCAATTTTATGTGTATAAAATACAATTTTTAAATGATAAATGTTTGTAAAAAAGTATAGGAGTTTAAAATTATGAATTGTTCAATGAATCAGATGATTTCATAAATAACAATGAAAGAGTTATTTCTGTGGAGGTTGTAATGAAAAGTACTAGAATACGAATTATGTATTTTAAAATTTCAAACAAGATTTATATTTATCTTCTAATTTTAATCATATGATATAAACTAATCAATATTTAAAAATATCTTTCTTTAATAAGATGGGACATATATTATATATGTTTTCCTATGCAAAGACATTGCAACTAATGGGTTATAAAATTTTATAAATTGATTGTGTACCTTACTATTAACTAAAAATACCATGTGTATAATAATAAAATTCATTGGTAACTCCTAGGTGGAAAATATAATAATGTGAAAAATTGGTTTCTAGAACATATTATCAACCATTAATCATAATATTATGATTGATATAGATGAACAATAAGTAAATAATTTGAGTCAAAAAACAAATTAAAAGAAAAAACAACACACATATCATTGTATGTTTTTTTTTGTGTTTATATACTCCATACATATATAAATTAAGTAAATATATGTATTGCCACATGCTTTAGATTAGAAAAATATTTACA
This sequence comes from Viscum album, assembly GCA_963277665.1. NCBI lineage: Eukaryota > Viridiplantae > Streptophyta > Magnoliopsida > Santalales > Viscaceae > Viscum > Viscum album. The sequence goes on along the minus strand of OY728140.1, from coordinate 1,369,077,283 downwards.
AAGGAATATGAAATTGTTAAATAGATACTGGAAAAATGTTTAATGGGATGAATAATTGTAATCCAGAACATTTGAAAACGTAATAGTTTTCTGTTATATTGTGTTTAAATTATAAGAGGTGTCTCCATTGTTCTATTGATTTTTGGGAGGTCCTTTAATTGAATACTTTATTTTATTAATGTGTAAATGGGGAACATGGTAATAATATTTTTATTGAGTTCCTTGCACCCAAACCATATAGGCCATACATGGGGAAGCACTATTTGGACAAAGCATGTAGGGGGAGGTTCAAAACAATTTTATGCATTATATAGAAATTTAAAGAGGATGACTGATGGGATATATATTTTTCGATAAAATATGTGCCTAGTGTTGCAATGGGGGGTTTCAAATGGTAGGAACCCTCTCATTGTCTACAAAATGTTTTTCTAACCATACTCATAGTTGGGAATGTCTAATTGTATTTGGATTGCATGTGCAAACAATTACCATACAGTTAGAAAAAATATGTTGGCTTACTGTACCCATGAATAAATGCTTGAAAATCCAATTTTCACATGCATCAATATTTCATTCATATTTATGCTATTCTTCACTATCAATCATAGTATCCCCCACATGTGGATATCACTACTCATAAACATTTGATTTAATGTTTCTCCTCAATTTGATATTAGAATTGCTCACTTTCTGTCACATTAGAAGCCTATATGTGAGATTGTGATTCCCCTGACCCCCTTCCCCATTTTATTTATCCATATAGAATTATATTCCAATTTATAAAAATATTACCAATTTTGTGGTTGTTTTACAAATTATTTCATTTCACTTGAACTTGATTGATTCAAAGCTTGATATTTGTTGAGGGAAGCATTCTAAGAATGAGATAAGTGGTTAATATTTTTTCATGAAATGTCATTATTTTTTATAAAATATATCATTGTTCTTTGCACATGACATTCCCTAAATCACCTAATAAATTTATAAATGAAAAAGTATATATTAACATCATAATTTTGTTAGTCCTGTTTAAAAATATTTGGAATTAAACTACATGTTTGAGGTTTTTTCACTTATTTATTACTAAATTATATGTTAATTGAATTAAATAAAATTTTATCATATGACATAAATCACATATCTTGAGCATGTAGTTGTATTATGTCTGATTCATCTATTATAAATGAATTGACTAATTTAATTGAATGTTTCTTTAAACAACAAGGAAACAAAAAATCTCATTAACCAAATATTATATATAAATCTTGGAATTTATGGGCATGTGAAATGATTAATTGAAACAAATGACTCATCGGGTGGGACAAACATGATGATTTATACACGTTGTAATTGACCTTTCACTATGGACCGTTCGAATTAAGTTAGTTTATTTTATTGTTTTCGGTAACTAAATGTTTCATAACTGTATAAATGGAATGTAATATGGTGTTCTTACTAAACATGGCTTATGGTTTATTATTAAATGTGTGTACCTAATTTTATTATTCATGATAATAGGTCATGTAGTCCCTTATCATAAATAAAAAAGTAATCAATTATTTATCATGGTCAGAGAGTACCGGATTATTCACTGACATGGAATCCCATATTAATTATAGGAATGTAATCCCTTATTATTGATGTGTATGGTTTCCCTTAATATTCAAGTTCATGGTGTCTCCTATCATTCGATTTCATGGTGTCCCTTATTATTATTCATGGACATTCTGTCCCAAATAAATTTTAATACTTTGGCATGGAATCCCTATAATGATACTCGGACAGAGAATCCCTTATTATGATACACAGGCATGTTTTCCCTTACAAATATGATACATGGGTATGAAATCCATTATAAATTGTAATGTTCAAGAAATTAATACCTAATATTCTATGATACTCTTGAATGGAATCCCTTATATATGGGGATAATCAATAATCATGTCCATAGTATTACATTATGATACTCTTTTGAATATTCAAGGTTTCTTGAGTTATTCCTTCATTCGTATGAAGTATTATGTATTAAAATATATGACCATAAATGTTACTATGTATATAGTGTATATAAGTAAATAAATATTCATATACATATATATATATATATATGTAATCAAATAATTTCTTATATATATTGATAGATGCATCACCAGATATATTTCTGCATAATCCAAAGAAGGTAATGTCAACAAGGTGTCCTTTTGGTAACCTAAGTCTGACTTCTTTATATTAATTTATTTTCTACATTAAAAATTCACCTATAAACTATTGTATTGTATATTCACATACTAGATATCATCAGACCCCATTCATGGTTTATTATATTTTTTATACCCTATCCTATTTAGGATAATGGTCAGAAATCGAACTGATCTCCTAGTTTATAATACTAGATTATTTGTTATACATAAGTTGTAAATCGTGTACATGGGTTATAAAGAGAACATGACTGACCCAGATATCTTGATTCAAATAATGGTAACCATTTTTTATTTCTTTTATTTATTATTTATTTTTATGATTTACCTTCTGTATTTTTATTACATGGTACATTGAATCATTTCCATGCATGGTATTTCATTCATTTATTAGTAGTTGTTAGGTTCTATTATTATCTTCCACAACTCATTTATTTATATTACTCAAACTATTTATTATTTCTTATACCACATTGGTACACTAGTCACGAGTGTATAGACTCCTGAAATTACCGCCATTGTACCCTATCTTCTTGTTAGTTACCTCTAGCCAGTGGAGAGGTTTGATGGAAGTCGTGTGACTGATTGGCTTGGAGCACCTTTTCAATGGTGTATTTTCAGGATGTAACTTCTGGAATAAGATATTAGTTCTATTTTGGATTCTTTTTTGGGATTATATACATGATATTAAAAAGTTTTTGGAACATGGTAAATAGTTTTCTTTCGGAGTAATTATCCATTTCTTGGAAAAAATACTATGTTTCTAGTGATACGAATACAGTTCATGAGGTATGTTATTATAGTTGATTACTATTTCATATTGTGTGTTTAACTTGCATTCAATTACATACTAATTTAGGATATTTATGGTATATTAAATTTCAGATAGTACAAAATGGATGTATTATAAAAAGCATCATTATAAGAAAATATATATTTTCATTCCTATCATATTCAATAACATATAGATTTTACAATAGAATTTTTTGCTGAATGAATATTTATATACTATTCTTGGGTTATTCATTAGCTTCCTTCCCTATATAACTAATCAATGTGATTATTTTTCATTATTTTCCAACATATATTCCTATTATAGTTTCTTTATTATAGGTATATATTTTTGTCTACTATGTTATAGAATGATTTTTCATTATAATACATGATTGTTTATTAATATTTCTAGATAAATGTAATTGGTGTTTTATCATATATCTTAATGATGGAACCATAACTAAGAAATATGGACTATATAACCTGTAGAAAACAAGTTTTATCATCTGAAATGTTAGTAGATATGTTTAAATGGGGGTCCAATTTCAATTTATAATGTGCATTATCTTTAAAAATTGTAAATTGTATCCCATATAATCAAACTATATTAAATGGAATATGTATATTATAAAATCAGTGAATGAAACATGGTTTTAGTATCCTAGATTCCAATTGTAACTTAGAAAGGAATGTTCCTTTATAACAATGGAATGTTAATTCTTCTTACTAAACCATTTTATTTGATAAATTGAAATCATAATTGGAAATAACAACCATTATAAATCCTTGTTTCTATATGACTTGGGAATGATGATCAGAATGTATAAATTATTAAATGGAGAAATTGTTCCATTTAGGTTTGTTGGGGATTTATTTTAATGGTATAAACTAACTAATCATGTATTTATGTGATAATAATTAAACATTTATTGGGATTCATATAGATGAATGTTGTTTGGACTGATGGGACCCTATTACATCACCGGTATTTTTATATTATTTAGTAAATAACACCATGGGGGTACATTCATGAAGCATTATAATTTTTTTAATGTGTTTGTAGCAACTTATACTGGTTACATAAAAATGTACAGGGGATAATACATAACCAGTTCCTATAAATTGATTGAATAAAATTTATCTTATTTTGAGAATTATTATTATGAGTTTCAAGTTAATTAATGTTTCAATCAAAACATAAATATTCTATTTATCTATATCATGGAATTTAAATTTTATTCAACTAATAATAATTGTGATATTATTTTCTGAACATGTAGCATGAATAGACAAGGGATAAAATGATCATGTTTGATCACCCTCAAAAGATGGTGGAGGTCTCTCCCCTACCTTGGGGGAAGGGACCAACTCATCATTAAATAATGTCTACAGTAGAAAGGTGGAGCACCTCACTGACAGACTCTTTATTGTTTCATATAATTTTTCAAAAATATATAGATTTAACATAAATAAATTTATAAATATGTAAAATTATATTTTTTTGAGGTAAATATAAATATGAAATAAAAATATTTAATTTGAAAATACATTAATAAAAAAATAAATATATTTTATAATGATATGAAAAGTATATATATAGTTAACAGAATATACTAATAATAATTAATTGTATTATTTTTATACAATTATATTTTAATATTAATAGTAATAGATTATTATATTTTTTGTTTAAATAAGACAGAACATTTATTATACATAAAAGTTCAAGTATAGTTTAAATAATTGCTTTGTATAGGTAAACACCATTTCCATAGTGGTTATCACTACTTCATTAGGGTTACCCGGCTTGAAAATATGATTAAATTGGCCCTTACTTTAATAAATCTTTTAGTTATGAAAGGGTATTCTAGCTAAATTAAAACATGAGTAATGGTACCCCATGCATATTAAAAACATGTAAGTGTATCATAATACTTACATCAATATAAAATCATTTCTTTCAAGGGTAATACATATTATACAAAATGGAATCCCACACCATAGAAAATATTCAATTGTAAACAACAATACATAAAATTTAATGTGAACACTCTTAAATTTAACATATTTTATCTTAATTTCATTTCCCACATAAAGAATCTAGATAATAATCAAATATATATATATATATATTTCATATTTCATATCATATCATCTTAAATAAATAAATTTGACATAGAATATGATGATTAAATGAACATGACCTATATATAAATTAATGGTTTAATAAAACCTTGTTTTCTCTCAATGTATATCTAGGTAATATTTTTCAGCATCCTCTGTAGGAAAGTAAGTACTAAACCACAATAAAATTTCTTCATATAGAGGTGTTTGGAATCCTATATAGATAGAATAATCTGTATTATTTTTTCTATAGAAGTGTCAATAGAGTCTAATAATAGAAATTATATTTTATATAAGCAACATTATTAATTAGGATTTCTTAAATCCAAATAATAATTCTTGTGAGGAAAATGACATTAATATGGATAGTATTTAGATTTAAAAATATATAGTTTATGATCTTCTATAATTCTGTAACATTCCCTTATAATTAAAATCTAACCAATACTATACAAATTATTTCCACAAAAACCCATAACTTACTTCCCATCACTCTGTTTGTTAAAAATAATTTTAAAAAATGAGTGAGTGAGGGAGAGAGTCTGATTTTGGGAAGCCAATCTCTAATGAAAGATATGTACATAATATTACTTATTTATATTGAATTATGACTTATGAATAAATCAACATAGTTGTGTAATTTAGTTAAGTGTATATGATATTATTGTTTTATATTATCCTTTAATGAAATGACAATTATTTTGAGGGAATTTTTTTAATATATTTCTATTCTTAGAGAACCCTTTTTACTGGGGATATTTTTTTAATGAATTTATTTTAAATTGTTTCTATAAAATTATTTTATTATGATATATTGGGATTTTAAAATAGCAATTTCAAACTTTTAAGATTCCTTAAAGGGGAATGTTTTTTCACTTTCATATATATTTCTAATGTGCTTAAATAGTTATTTTATATATTATATGAAATATTAATTTCAATTTTTTCATTAATGATTACATGTATTGTATTTCCATGAAATATATTTCTCAATTACATTATGAAAAATAAAATTTCTATTCTTAATTTTAATGAAATATCTATAAGTTTTACCTATTAATTTTTATATTATTTCTAATATTTATGAAACTGAATATTCTATATTATTGAAACATTTCTAATGATATTATTTATTTTAATATTTACCTTTTAAAATAAAATTATATATGTAAAATATTATAATTTATATTATAATTGTTTTATAATTAGGAATAAAATATAAAAAAATATATCTGGTTCAAAATTTGGCACTTGGGTTTTGAATATGATAATGTGAAATGGGGAGTGTAACACAATCCTCAAGGTGGTTTTTTATAAAATATATATTCCGAGAAGGAATAATGGTTTATTTACATTTCCAAAGTATAATTAAATTTTATAAAGATAAAATATTTCTATATGTAATGTTTTAATGTTGTGACTGATAAATAATTTTTATTTCAAAGGATGTTATGTTTTGAATGGATATTATGTTATAAAATGATTATTTATTACATGAAATTTTGTAAAATCATATAATATAAAGATATTGAAAGGAAAAAATGGTTTTGTGAAAACATATTTGTTATTTTTAATATCTTATATCAGATATAAAAGTGAATTTTTTGTATATATTTTTAAAAAAGAAATCATTTTATCTCGTTTTTAACCCCTTTCAAATACATTGTATTCTCACAATATTTTTTTAAGATAAATATCATAGGTCTAATAATGTGTTAAATATCAACATTGACTACCATGGATTAATAATATGGATTAAAGTGATACTTGAATACCATTAAAATAAATTATATTCTCACAATAAATATAAATATATTATAATGTTCAGAATTTCATGACCCCCTCCCACCAATGATGCCCCTCCAGAGCTGGCAATGGTGAAAGGGAGATAATGACCCCCTAGTCTTGCCTCCAGTAGGCCCCGGGGTGGTGACTAGCACCAAGGGTAGGAGTGTTCACAAATATGGGAGGCACTGCCCTTTTATTGTTTTAAGATCGGGAAATAGGACAAGTCAACCACCAAAAAAAGGAAAAGAACAAGTGTATAGAAATAAACCCAAACCAGGCCCACATGCATGTTTAAACAATTTTATAACAAGGTGCAAGTACAAGAAAGCTCAATGTAAAATATCAAAAGAAAACAAGAATACAACAACTGCAACAACTCCAACAGTTCGACTAGTAGGGTCATGCACGACCCCGGTAGTCCTCCTGGAAACCTGAGAGTAAACGTAGGGTGAGCATACAAGTATACTAATTAGGGAAACCCAAAGCTCTCGTGCACAAGTGGGGAGACATCCTAATGTCCCATGAGAACAACAGAAGAAACCTAGCAAGGAATTCAATCCACCCAATGTCACCAGCCACACTCACCAAAAACAAAATCACAACAGGTAGTAGTAGTATATAAGAACATGAGTATTGGGTACCCCACACCATTTCCCACTAGTTAGCTTCTCTTCCTAATGGAGAACATCCTGACGCTACCACACTCTTCCCGCCTGCACACACCTGGGCCTCAAGAACCACATCTCCCACCCGCACACACCTGGGCCTCACAATGACACATCCCGCCCGCACACACCTGGGCATCACAACCACACAGCCCGCCCACACACACCTAGGCCTCAACCACAATCATGTCACAGCCCGAACACACCTGGGCCTTATCCCAACGATTCTTGGGAACAGTAATAGTAACAGAACTCTCGCCCGAAGACACCTGGGTCTCATCCCGAAGATTCATGGAAAAAAACCTTCCCGATGATTCTTGGGCCAATCCACCCCAATCAAATCCTACCTGTAGGGTCTTAAGTGTAAGGTCGCCTCAAGACATCACAGCCTATTGAAGAAGGAGCAGGAAGGAGCTAGTGACTATGGGAAAACACAATCTCCCATGAAATGGGAGTGTTCGGCACTAAGTGCTCAACATTAGTGGGGTGCGTAAAAACACAAAGATATATATATATATATATATGTATACCAAATACACAGCCCAACCTATGGATTATAAACAGAAAAACTGAGCACATGCCTCGACACTACTACTACGAAGCATGCTTACAACAAACAACCCCAAACCCACTTAGGTTTTCACGTTTCAGCAGGAATTAGTTTATTTAGTTCCTTATCTACTGGGAAACTATCCACAACCAACCATATCAATCTTTCGTAAAGCATATCCTTGCCATCCACAAATCAAGTTAGGAAAACACAAGAAACACAACTAAGTCCCTCTTATTAACCAACCGACCTCATTGATTATTATTCCCATTCCATTAACATGCCCCACCATTCATTAACTCCTCCACTTTTATTTATTATTCACTACCCATAGTTCTTTCACATTCAAACCCATCCCTGCAGCCCCTCTTCCAACCACCATAACCACATCCACAACGTACATCATCACCCCTTGATACCACTTATCGCAGCCCCACTGCTCATCCAATCCACAAAAACCCACAAAACAAGATTTGTGCCACATCATCACCCCTTTAACACCATTTACCACATCCCTGATGCCCGCTCTATTCGTAAAAACCCAGGATTCACCCCTCCCTTTCACACACCAGTAACGAAGCCAGAACCCACATGTTCATTATTCCATTTTTTTTAACTGGGGTGATCACACAAGGGTTCCAGATTTTAATCGGCCAACTTTACGTGATTAATCAATTTCCACAATCCACAAAGATCCATTAAAAACACGGTCTAGAAGATAGGGAAACATTTAATTTCGCAAGCAAAGGCCCCCAACGACCGTGATTTTCATTAGTCATAAGCCTATTCAATTCACAACATAATATCACAGGACATAAAATAAACATAACAACTTACCCATCCCCTTTATTTAAAAAGTTATTATCTTTATTTAATGGTTGAATTGTTTTTTATGAAAACAAGAGGATACCCACACCGCATGATGCACAATTTTGAGAGATGAAGGTATGTTCCCTACCTCAACAGGTTCTGATCACAACGCTCCCCGGATCAACTTTAGAAGATGTCTGTCGGCGTCCGTCACTTCTGTCGAGTCCTAGAAAAACCTCCTCAAGTGGAATTTTGAAAGGAAAGGCCGAAGTAAAGAAAACGGATCAAATCTCAGATGTTCCGACTCGTCATTACGATCCCGTGGCCGCTGACAGATCGTAAATCGGAGCTCGGACGAAGATGTTATAGAAGAAAAGGATCCTTCGAGTCTCTTAGGAGAGCTCTTCTCATAGTAATGGGGAGGAGAGGGGTGAGTTGAAAAGGATGAGGGGGCCCCTCCTTTTATAGGTGAGAAAATAAAAAGTACAGGGCGTGTACTATATGGTACATGTCATGTACTCGGCCATTTCACTTGGTCACCACGCGGCTTCCAACACGGCCTTCAACGCGGAATGCGGCCGTTGACTGGTCAACACACGAATTGAAGGTAACGCATACACAGGGAGGGACTACATGACGTGTAGTATTGGATACACGGTGTGTACCCATTTATTTCACATGGCAAGGACACAACTCCAACACGACACACAGACATTGACTGGTCAACACACCATTACGCGTACGCGGGGAGGGACTACACGGTGTGTACCCATTTATTTCACACTTCAAGGACACGACCTTCAATACGGGGTATATCAGGCGAGGGGGTACATTGTGTGTACTCACACTACACGGCGTGTAGTTTTAATATTTTGGAAAGTGTGGGAAAAGTCCATTTTACACTCTAGAACACTTCATGAACCTCTTTTTGACAAAGTAATGGGCCGGAGAGGTCCGAAACATTACATGAGATACCTCTTAAAACATTCTCGTCCTCGAGAATTCAAAAACCAACCTAGAGGAAACCCAACAAGATACATCTTTGGGTTCTCGTTATAACAGGAACCCAACCAACAACCATAATCATATGTGTTAGAAATTCCTTCTCCTATTTCGAGATATTATCCTCTTTAGGCAGCACTGAATCGCCTACACGGGTTTAATCCCATCCTCATTAATGCGTCTCGATTAAGAATTGCGTCTTCCCACTTTCATACATTAGAATTTTTCCAACATACAATACCACCAACACCGCACAACCAACACACTACCCAAACATGTGGTTTGGGGAAATTCTTTCTCCTATTTCGAGATATTATCCCCTTTAGGCGGAATTGGCTCGCCCGCATGGGTTCAATCGCATCCGTATTAATGCGTATCGATTAAGGATCTGGTTTTCCCCTTTTTTCTACACATCTGGACATGTTACACACTCCCAGAGAACAAGGAAAACAAAACTTCTCTCAACCGAAAATCCTATCATTCCATATATCAAAGGTACAAAGTATAACATCAACACAAAGCTCAGAAGAACAAAGGAAAACACAAGTCAAAACAACTATGGGTACTGAGCGTGCATTTGGGACTCCCGTTGCCAAGTGCTCTCCTTGAGGCCTCCATGCTGCCACAACACACGAACCAAGGAGATGGTTCATCCACAGAGCACCATCTCTTTACGATCCTTGATTCGAACTGGTCATTCCTCGAAGGTCGTGTCGTCTCCCATATCTAACTCTCCCCAGTCGATAACGTGAGAGTTGTCGTGTAAGTATCGACATAGCTGGGAGACGTGGAAGACATCATGAACCTTCCCCAACTGAGGTGGCATGGCTAGCTGATATGCTACCTCGTCGACTCACCTCAACACCTCAAAGGATCTGATGATCCTAGGTGATAGCTTTCTCCCTTTCCCAAACCTCTGTTGCCCCTCGTCGAGGGGAAACCTTCAAGAACACATGATCTCCCACCTCGAACTCAAAGGGCCTCCTCTGACGATCAACATAAGGCATCTGTCGGTCCTGAGCCTCTTTCATCCTTTCACATACAAGTTGGACATTCTCTGTGGTGCTCTGCACTACCTCTGCCCCAATAGCACCTATCTCACCAACCTCTGCCCATCAAATGGGTGAACGACATGGTCTCCCATACAAAGCCTCAAATGGTTCCATGCCGATAATAGAGGGGATGCTTTTGTTGTAGGCAAACTGTACTAAAGGAAAGTGTCGTACCCATGATCCTCCAAAATCCAGAACGCATGCCCGCAGCATTTTCTCCAATGTCGGGATAGTCCACTTTGACTGCCCATCGGTCTGGGGGTGGAAAGCAGTGCTAAGGCGTAGCTGGGTGCCAAAAGCATGATGTAACCCCCTCCAGAATTGTAACGTTAACCGAGTTTCCCGATCTGAGACGATAGTCTTTCGGACTCCATGTAACCACAAAACCTCATCTACATACCTCTGTTCTAAGGTACTCACTGGGCCTGACTCCTTAATTGCTAAGAAGTGAGCTGATTTTGTTAGTCGATCCACCACTACCCAGATTGCATCATAACCACCCTATGCTCTGGGTAGTCTTGTGATGAAGTCCATTGATATTTTATCCCACTTCCACTCAGGGACATCTAAAGGATGCAACAAACCACTGGGAACACAGTGTTCATCCTTCACTTGCTGACACACTCGGAATTTAGTCACAAAATTCGCCACTGTCTGTTTCACCCCGGGCCACCAAAACTGTTCCCTCAGGCATCGGTACTTTTTTGAAACTCTTGGATGTACCGCCAAAGGCTGAGCTATGGAACTCCTGGAGAACTCCCTCATGCATTGTCTCCGGGACAAACAACCTTCCATGGAAAAGAATTCGATGTAGGATGTCCTCTGACCATCCTTCTGGAGCGTTCCCCTAATAGACAAGATCCTGCATCACATCCGCCTCGGAGTCCCCCCACAGAGACTCTTCCACCTACTGCAACAATGGGTAATCCACTGTTATCTGAAACAAACAGCCTCTAACACCTTCTACCCTGTAATCCTAGTGCAAGAAGGCCAACTATCCCATCTCTTTCCAAGCATCAGTGGATTCCCGAACCACATCCTTATCCGACTTCCTGCTCAGGGCATCAGCCACAACGCTGCCCTTACCTTCAGTGTAAGAGATCTTGAAGTCATAGTCTTGGATGAACTCGACCCATCTCCGCTGTCATAAGTTTAGGTCACACTGAGAGAAGATATAACACAGGCTCTTGTGATCTGAGAAGACCACAATGCGCTCCCAAAGAGGTAATGTCGCCACAAATTCAGTGCGAACACTACTGCTATAAGATCTAGGTCATGGGTGGCATAGTTATGCTCGTGAGGGCGTAACTTCCTAGACCCATAACAGATCACTCCCTTCTTCTGCATAAATATTCACCCCAGACCAAGGCTAGAAGCATCACAAAAAACCTCATACAACAACCCTTCCTCTAGAAACCTGAGTACGGGAGCACTGACCAACTTCTCCTTCAGGTAGTCAAAAGCCTTCTGGAACTGCTCGCTCCATAGGAAGACATGGTTCTTCCAAGTTAATGTTTTCAATAGAGCAACAACTCGAGAGAAGTCTGAAAAGAACCTCAGATAGTAACCTGTCATCCCCATGAAACTATGAACTTCCGCCACGCTCTTGGGTGGCACCCAAGAAACAGTTTCCTCCACCTTCAATGGGTCCACTGACACTCCATGCTGAGACACTACGTGCCTAGAGAAGTTTACCTCTTATGTAAGGAACTTACACTTTGACAATTTCCCGTAAAGCTGGTGGTGTCGAAGGACTTCCAAGACTACCATGAGATTCTCAACGTGCTCCTCCTCTGATCTTGAGTATATCAGGATGTCATCGATAAACACAACAACGAACCGGTCCAGAAACTCTCGGAAGGCAAAGTTCATAAGCCCCATGAACACAGCTGGTGCATTTGTAACTCCAAACGACATCACAAGAAACTCGAAGTGCCCATACCTGCACATGAAAGCTGTATTTGAGATGTCATTGTTATTTACCCACAGTGGATGATATCCGGATCATAGATAAATCTTAGAAAACCAACCTGCTCCCCTCAGTTGGTCGAAGAGATCATCTATCCTTGGAAGGGGGTAACGGTTGTTGACCGTTACCTGGTTCAACCTTCGGTAGTCTATGAATAGCCTGAGACCACCATCTGCCTTCTTCACGAACAAAACTAGAGCTCCCCATGGCGATACGATGGGTTGAACAAAACCCTTCTCCATCAGATCGTCAATCTGAATCCGCAACTCCCGCAACTCTGAAGGTGCCATCCGATAAGGGGTCATCGAAATCGGACTGGAACCAGGCTGTAAGTCTATCCCGAACTCAACATCACATCAGGGGGGGTAGAGTAATAACCTCCTCATGAAAAACATCGAGGAACTCCCCAAAAACCCCCAGAACATCCATCATCTCTTTATCAGCTGGAACAACTGATAACCCGCCTAACACAGAAAGGAGAGGCTTCACATGTCGGCTTCCTACCTGATAGCTCCTCCTGCCAACAAAAGATACGAGCTGCTCATCCACGTCGGAGAACACGACTCTTCTTCGGAAGCAGTCGGTAATGGCACTAACCGAAAATAACCAGTCGATGCCTATGATGAGATCGTATGGCTTCATTTATAACAGAAGAAGGTCCCCACTAGATCGATGTGGTCCCAACGTCAGCCCACATCCCCAGCAAACACAAGACAGGTTGGTCTGGCCTCCAACTGGTGTACTCAGCACCAGTGGTACGGAAAGTCTCTCTACGTCTAGATCCAAAGCATGGGCTAGACCAGGTGCAACAAAGTAGTGCAAAGCTCCCAAATTGAACAAAGCAGAAACAAGAGTGCTAAAAAAACAAATTGTACCTCGCACCACCTCTGGTCCTGCCGGAGCTATCAACTCTGTTGCGTGCAACTGTCCATGCCTAGCTCCTCTACCACTCTGATGGTGTCCACCTCCCCGACCACACCCTGGTCGAGGTCCCTGTGGAGCACCCTGAGGCCGGACTCCTCCCGCAAAGATTTCCCTCAAAGGAGCATGGTCCTGCTACTACTGGAAGGGCCTCTCTAGCAACTGGTGGTGATGAGGTGGTCACTGAACATGCCCACCTCCACCATACCGTTCTTGGGTCGGGCACCGACTCTGAATGTTCCCGAAACCTCCACAAGATAAACACTTAGGTCCTGGGCTCGTGAAAAAGGGATGAGGACCTAAAGATATGAACTGGAACTATTGGGGCCTGCTCCCCACAGGCCTGAACCTGGAAGGTCCCATCGTAGGAGACCTGCTGCTGACTACCTTCCCCTTCGACGAACCGGGCCGGATCCCCTCACGTGGTGCACCTCCCTACGAGTGCATCCTCTCTACAACCTATGCCTTCTTCTTTACCGCCAAGTACGTCAGAAGGGTGAAGGGGGTGACAGCATACTAGAGCGAAGGACGAAGCACCTCCTACAAACGTCTCTCCCGAGACTTCGCATCTAGAAAGAGATCCGGAGCAAATCACATGAGATCCTTGAACTTGATTCCCAACTCTCGTACTGACATACTCCCCAGCTGATGGGAGAGTAACTCATACTGCTTCTCTGCCCTGACCATGGAAGAAATGAATTCCTCTCAGAATTCCTTCTCAAAGGCAACCCATGAAACCTATGCCTCTATCCTCTCTCCAAGGTAGAGCGTCCACCACTGTCATGCTGCACCTCTCTGCTGACTCACTTCTAGGGGAACCCAGTACTCCCACAGAGCACGGATCAAGGTAAAAGAGATCCCTAGCTCCCCAATCCACCCCTACATCTCTGTATCTGAAGTACTACACTCGTACTTCTTGAGGGTTTGCCGCTGGAATGAATGGAGAGTCTTCTGCCACTGGATATCATCCTCCTCTAGGTCAATCCTCAACTGATCGACCGCCTGAATCTGTTGGGCCTCGGCCGTCTGAGCCACCCAGGGACGAAATCATGGTGCCATAGCTGTATGATAAACAATGATCACCTAAGCCCATGTAGTAAGGAAATTTCTCAGGGTTTTCATTTTATCATTTTATTTCAATTTCTTTCCCAAAACACCCAAATAAAGTAAAACACAATCATGATGATGCATGTACCTTCCATAGGGTCTCTACTCTACAATCAATGTAGTCTCATTTGGTCGTTTGGTAGCCTCAGAGTCCTTGCATCAGATCATGGGGGCCCTAAAATCCTGTGTCCTAGCAGGTCTTCCCTAACCTATGTCACGCACCAAGATTAACTAACACTGTTACCCTACCATCCCATACAATCCTCATTGTGCCTAACTCTAAACTCCATACTATCTCTCATCTATCACCTCTGATACCATTCTGTCATGACCCCCTCCCACCAAAGATGCCCCTCCTGAGATGGCAATGGTGAAAAGAAGATAATGACCCCCCCCCCCCCCCGAGTCCTGCCTCTAGTAGGCTCTGGGGTGGTGACTAGAACCAAGGGTATGATTTTTCCAAAATATGGGAGGCATTACCCTTTTATTTTTTATGATCGAGAAATAGGACAAGTCAACCACCAAAAAAAGCGAAAGAACAAGTGTATAGAAATAAACCCAAACCAAGCCCACATGCATTTTTAAACAATTTTATAACAAGGTGAAAATTCAAGAATGATCAATGTACAATACCAAAATAAAACAAGAATACAACAACTACAACAACTCCAACTGTCCGACTAGTTGGGTCCCGCACGGGCCTTGGTTGTCCTCCTAGAAACCTGAATGTAAACGTAGGGTGATCATACAAGTATACTCAGTTGGGAAACCTAAAGCTCTCTTGCACAAGTGGGGAGACATCCAAATGTCCCGTGAGAACAACAGAAGAAACCTAGCAAGGAATTCTATCTACCCAATCTCTCCAGCCACACTCACCAAAAACACAATCACAACAGATAATAGTAGTATATAAGAACAAGATTATTGGGTACCCCACACCATTTATTACTAGTTAGCTGCTCTTACTAATGGCGAACGTCCTGACGAAATCGCACTCTTCCCGCTTGCACACACCTGGGCCTTAAGAACCACATATCCTACCCGCACACACCCGGGCTTCACAACCACACATCCCGCCCGCACACACCTGGGACTCCCAACCACACATCCCGCCCGCACACACCTGGGACTCACAACCACACATCACGCCTGCACACACCTTGGACTCAACCACAATCATGTCCCCACCCGAACACACCTGGTCGTCATCCTAAAGATTCTTGGGAACAGTAATAGTAACAAAATCTCGCCCGAAGACACCTGCATCTCATCCCGATGAGTCTTGGGAAAAAAACATGCCAAAATATTCTTATACCAATCCACCCCAATAGAAACATACCTGAAGGGTCATAGGTGTAAGGTCGCCTGAATCCATCACCCCCTATGGAAGAAGGAGCATGAAAGAGCTAGTAACTACGGGAAAAACCCCTCTCCCATGAAATGGGTGTGTTCAGCACTAAGTGATCAACATGGGTGGGGTGTGTCAAAACACAAAGATAAAGATATATATATATATACTAAACACACAGCCCAACCTATGGATTTTAAATAAAGAAACTGAGAACATGCCTCGGCACTACTACTACGAAGCATGAATACAACAAACAACCCCAACCCCATTTAGGTTTTCACGTTTCAGTAAGAATTAGTTTATTTAGTTTCTTATCTACTGGGAAACTATCCACAACCAACCATATCAATCATTTGTAAAGCATATCCCTGCCATCCACAAATCAAGTTAGGAAAACACAAGCAACACAACCATGTCCCTCTTATTAACCAACCAACCTCATTGATTATTATTCATGTTCCATTACCATGCCCCACCATTTATTAACTCTTCCACTTTTTATTATTATTCACAACCCATTGTTCGTTCACATTCAAACCCATCCTTATATCCCCGCTTCCAACCACCATAACTGCAACCACACCATACTTCATCACCCCTTGATACCACTTATCGCAGCCCCGCTGCTCATCCGATCCACCACAACCCACAAAACAAGATTTGTGCCCCATCATCTCCCCTTTAACATCACTTACCGCATCCCTACTTCCCTTTCTATTTGTAACAACATAGAATTCACCCATCCCTTTCAAACACCATTAACCAAGATAAAACCCACATGGTCATTATTCGATTTTGTTTAACTGGGGTTATCACACAAGGGTTCCGAATTTTAATCAGCCAACTTTACGTGATTAATCAATTTCCACAATCCACAATGTTCCACTCACAAAAACGGTCTAGAAGATAGGGAAACATTTATTTGCGTAATAAAAGGCCCCCAAAGACCGTGATTTTCAGTAGGCATAGGCCTATTCAATTCACAACATAATATCACAGGACATAAGATAAACATAACAACTTCCCCATCCCCGTTCTTTAACCAATTATTATCTTTATTTAATGGTTCAACTGTTTCTTATGAAATAAAGAGGATACCCAACCCTCATGATGCACAATTTAAAGAGATGAAGGTAAGATCCCTACCTCAATAGGTTCTGATCACAACGCTCCCCCGGATCAACTTTAGAAGACGTCTGTCGGCGTTCATCACTTCTGTCGAGTCCTGACAAAACCTCCTTCGGTGGAAATTGTAAATTAATGGCTGAACTAAAGACAACGTATCCAAGCTCAGATATTCCGACTCGTCGTTATGATCTTGTGGCCGCTGACGGATCGTAAATCAGAGCTTGGACGAAGATGTTATGGAAGAAAAGGAGCCTTCGAGTCTCTTGGAAGAGCTCTGCATAGAGGAATGGGGAGGAGATGGGTGAGTTGAAAATGAGGAGGTAGCCCTCATTTTATAGGTGAGAAAAGAAAAATTACACTGCGTGTACTTTATGGTTCATGGCGTGTACTCAGCCGTTTCACACGGTCACCACGCGGCTTCCAACACGTCCTTCAATGCGGAACGCGGCCGTTGACTGGTCAACACATGGCTTGAAGGTTACTCATACGTGGGGAGGGACTACACAGTGTGTACCCATTTATTTCACATGGGAAGGACACAACTCCAACACGACACACGACCGTTGACTGATCAACACATGGTTACACGTACACGGGGAGGGACTACACGACATGTAGTATTGGATACACGGCTTGTACCCATTTATTTCACACGGCAAGGACACGGTCTTCAACACTGGGTATACCCAGCGAGGGGGTACATGGTGTGTACTCACACTACACGGCGTGTAGTTTCAAAATTCTGGAATGTGTGGGAAAAGTCCATTTTACCCTCCAAAACACTTCGTGACCCTATTTTTGACAAAGGAATGGGCTGGAGAGGTCCGGCCCATTACAAAAATTTGGAACTTGGTCCTCTATCTGTATATAATTTAGTCAATTTTATATAAAAATCATATAACATGTTTTTTCGTGATTCATTGGTGTTCAACGTCAACATTATAAAATTTGGTATTAGTGAAAAATATTAGAAAAATTTGATGATTTGGATGTTATTTTTTATGTTATTTTTAATGATTGACAATAATTTTGTGGATTAATAGGATGGATTTAATGGGATTGATGGTATATTGGAAGAATTTTATTTTAGAAAATCATTTATTTAAATGAAGGGAAATTATTTTTTATCTACGGATTCGTTTTATTTTTTACAGATATAGTCGTGTTTATTTTAGAAGGAAAACATTCATATTGAGTAATTTAATTAATATACCTTATGAAAATATTATATTCATAAATTTTACTTGATACTAGAAATTTATTTGGATAACAAAAATTCCGTGGATGTAGTTTTTGTAATGGGTTAGAATGTAATATCCCATAAACTCTATTAAAAATTTCATTAAGTATTTTTCATTAAATAGGTTATTTCATGACTATAAAACTTAGATATACTTTATCTATACCTTCTAAAATTAAATTTTTTTATTCAAAAAACAAAAATTTTTGAATAAGTAAATTTCAAATAATAATGTTATAATAAAAATACTTCATTAAACATATTTTTATAATTTTCCATAAATACTATGAATAATTTTTATTTTAAATGAAATATCACTTATAATATTTTAGCATTACATCATTTATACTTAACCACAATTGAATTTCTAAATCAATATGATTTTTATATATATATATATATATACATATATATAGTTAATTAATATATGTATGATATATATAATATTTTTTTTATTTGATAATTAATATATACTATTTAATATAAATTCTGTTGTTAATAATATATTAGTTTTATGTAATTATTTTAAAATATTAATAATATATACCATTTATTAAATAAGAATATATTACCATAAATATTATACTAGTTGAGTATAATTATAAGATGATTGAATTAAATATATTTTTGAATTAATAATTATTCATTTTTATATATATGTATAAAATAATTGAGGAGAAATTATATTGTTACATGAAGAGGTATATTAATAATATAAATAGAATATTTTTATAATAATGGAATAATATAGGTATAATGGAATACAAATTTAATATTAATTATATTTTATTATGTAAGATCCTGGCCTTTTGTGGAGTTATCTTGGTTGAATTTTAATGTACTTTTTGTTGTTTTTATGTACCGTTGAGTGGAGTTATAACATGGGGTGAATTTGGGTGGGATTTAGTGAAAACTTTAAGAAAAATGGGTTGTGAATGGATGGTTCATGGTTAGTGTAAACTGTGTGCCCAAACCCAGGTAATTGTGTGACCTTAGATAGGGATGGACGCACAGTTGCCATATAGTTTCATATATTTTTCAAACTTCCAAAATTATAACAGTATATCAATGTCACTGATATAAATTTTATCAATATCACTTTTTTCATCGCAAATAATATCATATAATTATATTTTCCATTTTATTAAAAATACTACAATATCCCACATCATCTAAATAACTGAAATGGACATAAAGAAAAAAACAACTATTTGTTAGTCCTTCCAAACTCAATTATATTTTTTTATAAAATTCTATTTATTTCAAGAAAAAAACATTGTGCAAAATTCAATAGTGTTTATAATTCCTATCTATGTAACTATATAAGACTTTTTAACAATGAAAAAAAATATTAACTCTATATTCCATAAATTTAATCAAGGATTTTTTTTCTACGTATAAGTCACTTCTACATGAGATAAAAAATAGTCTAGGGTGATCATTATGTAAATAAATATTTTTAGTATATGTACATGTCCAACATATGATATATCGTATGAATTTTATGTATACATATATAAATATATTGGCTATGATATCAAGTGATAACTTGGTATGTAACTTTTCAATCTAGTAACACACCATGATTTTGTAAAATATTCTTTTCATGAATTAATTTAATCTTTTTGATACATATCATTTTATGCAACAAAAAAATGAATTTTTTATATTAATGCATTGTGTTTGACTTTCACTATATGCATAACACAGTTAATCATTCACTACACACTACATAAATTTTATCTTTCTCAACATAGAACATTGAGGTTAGCTTGTGTCATACGCAACAATGACATTCTTCGATGAATTGTGTAACACAAAGTACCAAAAAATTTTAATAAAACATTATTAAAATAGTATTTAATATAACATAACTATTAAATTAGGAATTATGAAAAGGTTTAACTAACTTATGAAAATATTTGGTTTACATAAATATAAAATTATTTCATTGGTTACAAATGAATTAAAAATGAATGTGATAACTGATTGAATATAAATGAAATTATTTTTATTTTTATTCCCATAAAACAGTCTTACGCTAAGAAATTAAATTTGTTAAAATTAGTGAGTTATATTATAGTGATATATATATATATATTATTTAATAAATTTCTTTTATATTCATCCATTATATTTTGTATACTTAAGATAAAATCAAAACAAATTTTATGCGTTAAATACTATATTTTTAAGGTGTTTTTATGACCATTCAATGAAGAATATATTAAATCTAATTTTTGGAACATTTTAGATTATATATGTCAAAAAAAAACATTATCATTGAAACAGAAACGTAAAAATTAGGTTTGGGTAAATTGTTGGAAATTTTCAATGATGTTTTGTTCTTTGATGAATTGTGAAAAATATTGAAATTTAAATCAAATCTTTATTTTCATCAGATTTGTTTATATAGATAAGATATATTTTGAATTGGATTTAAATTTTAATTACATATTATTAAAACGATTTAGTCTAACTTAGGTCATTGGAATAAATTTCACTTTTAATTTTTTTATAAAAACATAACAAACTTTTAGAGGTTTTTACTTTAAAAATAATTTTGTCACCCAATCGAAGGGATTATATTTAAATTAATTTCTTCCATTTATATGATTTTAATTCTAATAAATGGAATCCATATTTTGACTCATCAGAATTTATAATTTCTTAATAGGTCAAATTAGTTTTTGATCAAAAATACTAGTGAAAGTAATTAAAATTTATTACATCGATTAAGGAAAAATTAAACATAATAAGAATCTAAACCTTAAACATATAAGAATAAATGACCTATAAACATGTCCAAAACCAATTTTCATGAAATATTTCGTCCATAAACCTTCCATCATTTAGTTAGGTTCATTGGGGATAACTTTATTTTTGTTAAAATGTGGGTATACCTAACATGTTTTCAAATATGTCATGTGTGTCACCTCTAATCCCTATAAAAAGACACCACCTATCCAACAACTTCACACCTCTCAAATCACTTATGTTTTACCATGATATACCCAATACACTTCCCAAAATCCATCCATTTCTTCTTGAAGCCTCTCTCTGGGAATAATGAAATCTGAGGATTCCCTTTGGTGAAAACTAAAAGGAGTTATCGAATAAATAGGTAACATCCCTCATCAAGATCCTATAGTTTATTTACAATTTTACACTCCCTCAACTCATCTTATTCCTAGATTTTATAACAATACCATTACAATAAATATATTTAGGATATTTTTCTATTATGATTTATATCTACACTTACACACACTTCAATCTAGTGGGAAAAAAAATAATGTTTATGTGTATGGAGAACTACAACCCCACAAAACAATGAATGTTCAGTTTTCCTTTACCACCTATCATGGTGGAAATTATGATTGAATTTAAGGGCCCATATCCATGTATATTGTCCATTTTTGTGTTCTCTAGGCTTGGGAGCTTGGAGGAGGCTCAGAGGATGTCCAGAGGGACTCAGGTGTTCCAAACAAGGAGTAGGGAACTTTAAAGACATGAAAGTTGGTTTCAATCCATGTAGATTAATTTCAAAATGTGAAAGTGAGATTCATGTACTGTACTATTGTGTGGTTTTAAAAATAATTAAAATGAAGAACTGATGGTTTATTCATCCAAAACCACCCTCAAGGAATTACATGGCACGAAATGGGATTACACGTCATGTAATCCCCTAATGTTGTAATGTTTTAAAACTATCTAGACGCTCAATTTTTCAAACCCTATGGATGTGACCTTCCTCCCTCTCATCCCAGGTTACATGACAGTCCCCTCCTTGGTGTTTTGAAGATCTTTTTTATGGGAATCGATCTCAGGATTCCACCTTTAATTCGTGGTGACCCAAAAAATGTGTGTTTTACTTTGTTTTCTAGTCGATTCATTAATCCTTTTCCTCTCATTTCTCTTTTCCATGTGTTGAAATTTTACCACCATGTTCCCTATAGAGTTTCTTTGGTTTTGGGTTGGTTTGAGTGTGTTGTGTCATCCTCAGGTGGATGAAGTTATTTCAAAATTGGAGAGCAGGATTCATTGCATTAATCTGTCCTCATATGAAGAATGTTGGTGACCTTTTAATGTATGGGTTTATTTATTTTTCTATTATGTTTATTGTAGAGTTTTCATGGTTTATTCCTTTGGATGGCAATGAAATTGACTTAATTAAATACATGAACCGGATTAATGAATTGGTATTGATTGTATAGCGATGTTGTTGCTTTGTACCTTGATAATGATTTTCCAATAAATTTTATATATACAGTAATATTTATTCCTTTCTTGGTTAATCATGTTGTTCTTGATTGAATTGGTAAAGAATGTAAATACAGAATTAATTGATAATTAATTGGATAAAAGATAATGATTCATGTTTAAGGAATCTGGATATTGCTATAAATTCATGATAATCAAATTAATACAAGTTTGAAGGTTTAATTGAATTGGTTTATGAACACGAATCATGAGGATGATTGTTTATAAATGATTTGAAGGAATGATAAATTTATTGTTTCATTAATTTATGATATTATGTTATATATTGTTGCACATGTTTCCTATGGCAGGAACTTATGAATAATGAATTAGTTAATTAAATATGGAATAAGAATCGACTGTGTGACAAAAGATAATTCCTTGTAGGGTCAACGTTTCCCACATGATTTAAAATGGCAACAACATTATTCATCAGAGCCGTGAGAGCTCCTTGTGTGTGAATGATGATTGCCCTGATTTTAGGCCAAGAGACTAGTTTCTTGTTTGTTTCCTACAACTTTTGATATGGCTGAGCCAGGAGGACTATTGTGGTTTGTAGGGGTATGGAGGCCGAGATGTGACATGATCATGGGATGGATATGACTAGAGGGTTATTAAGGAAGGTAGGGAAGATAGACCTTGTTGTTGTGGTAGATCTGGACACCTAGAGTGACGAGATCCAATGGTTAATACATTTGGGTGTTAGGGAGGACACCAATGTTGATGGAATGGGTAGAATATGGGCTTAGGAAATGGTGTGAACGTTTTATTCATGTATGAATATGATGTCTATTCATCATCTACACTTTCCTCACTACATGAGGTAGATGGTTTTGGATACTCTTCTTCCTAGAGAGACAAAGCTGTGTGGGGTATACCACATGATTTTTGTGTTTATCTTCTATGGGACGGATGAGTCTACACTATTACCATAGGTGCCAAAGACTCGATGGGATTTTCATCTACTCACCATGTTGAGACCCTTTTGTATGTTAGATTACAAAATTTTTCAAGTATACCAAGAAATATGTAAAGTGGTAATGATTATTAAATAAATGAAAAAATTATTACACATGGGGTTGGTGCTGTTGTAATGCAATGTTGTGGTTGGAATTCGGAGAAGTTATGGACTCATTTTGCATATTCATGAAGGGCTGAGATCTTTGTTGAGATGCTAATGAAATGTAATGTGTAAATGATAATGGTTAATTAATGGTATAAAATTAATAAACATAATTTGTCTTTAAATAAGAGGAATATGGTAATTTAGTAGCTCTTAAAATGGTTGTGTTCTTATAGGATATCTAGTCTTGACCCTGGTAGTCGGGTGTTCATGAGACATTAGATGTATCTATGTCTGAGACTAGGATATTCCCTTAAAATGGTTGTGAGATTTATTTTATCTTATACTTTTTGTGAATCTATATGATTATATACCATACCGGTTAGGGAAACGGATACCCTGAGGTTTTTGAGCCCTGTGGGTGTTTTCCACAACATATTTGTGGGAGAATGAATGGATTACTACCCCCTTTGGAACTGATCTCTTCTCTTGATAGTTGCATGTGCTGGTATTCAAGATGACCTGTTTTCTCCATATATGTGTGTAAAGATATGTAATGACTAGTGGTTATTTCTCACACAAATATTCTAGATATAGTTTCCTAAGGAATACTATAGGTATAATGTGTATAAGATTTGATGGTTTGGGGATCCTTACTCGGTGTATGAGATGTTTTAGCTTCAGTTATAATACCTGATGTATGGTACACTCTATATGAGCGGTGGTGGATTCTAAAAACTATATTGTTACTTTTGTCTATGCAGACGTGGTGGTTATGTTGCACAAGGTGCATGTTGTGGTGATTTGCCGAGGTATTCTCGGACTATCCTTTTTTGAGAGAGATGCTCAGGACATGCGATATAGGTTCCAAGCGGTGCACCAGTGGGGAAGTAGTAGTAGGGTACCCATGATATTCTTAATTATATTATATGATATATTATATGATAGTTGGTGAAATTATCCATGGGGAGGCTGAGAACATAGTATACCTCTTTAGGTGATGATTTTGTTTAAATTTTTTTATCACTATGCATTAACAAGGTTTCTTTACTTTTACACGAGAGGCTCTAGGGAGGATCCTACTAAATATACTGTTATAATCCCCCTACGTATATATAAATTTTTTCCAGGTCAGTTGGAGTTGGTTGGAGATCAGGCTGGTTACTATTATTGGTGGGTTTTTGGAGCTGTTTAGGATTCATGGTCACGACCACCTATAGTTTTATTTTGGTACTTGTAGTTTTCTCTTTCTGTTCTAGTAGTTCTTTAATGACATTTAAAAGTCCCACTAGGTCTTATACCAATATAGGGCAGGTGAATCAAGGTATAAATGATTCAAAAACCTGCCTCTTTGGATTTTTTTCGTTAAACAAAACAAACTTCTCCCATTCTCCTATAAAAATATATAAAACGAAATCGAATCATGCACAAGACACAACAATTTTACACGGTTCACCCCCACTGGGCAACATCCATGGAGAACACAATAGTAATGTGCCAATGTACCAAATCCACTAAACATCACTTCCAATTACAAGGTTTGACCTAGATCAATTCTATACCCAAACACATTTCATTTACATGATTTATGGTTTACTCACTACATTCCCACGGGTCACTCCCTATGTCTCTTTCTCTAGATCACTGTCACCGGAAAGGATCATTGTCTTCTTCATCCATTACTCACCGCTCTTGGAAGTGACCCACTCACATTTTATGAACATGTAGGTCCCATCATATTTAGGATTGAATGCATCCTTATCTTATGGTAGATGATCTGTTGAATTTTCTTCTACACCCTATAGATGAATTTCGCTTTTATGTGTACTATGAGGATGTCAAATGTTTCCTTCAAGAATTGTTTTTTGGTTTTTCAAGATACCTTGAGTCCATCGCGAACCAACAATATTCCTCCATACACCACATTACTTCATCACATTATGAGTATAGGATTCACTAGGAAGATTAACTCTTTCATATACCACCTCTACCTCCATGAACCGACCTCCTTCACGGATCACTTCTCCCCAACATTCGTGTATCGCCTATGCTTCACTTACTGTCTCTACATCTGTGAACTATCTCTCATCTGCAGAATACCTATGCTTATTTAGACCAACTATGCTTTGCATAATGGGTGTTCCACCTCAGCATACCATGTATTCCTCCTCTGCATAAAAATTTATTTGTGGGCTATGGTTTTCCACAAAAACCATCAGCATATTTTCTCCCAAGAAAACCACTTCACACTTCATGGAATTCACCATCCTGAAACTCTTTTAGACTTCAACGAATTCCCAAATCAAAGGTGTTTTCTTATAAAAATATCCATATCTTAATAATGGTATTATCACACCTTATATAGGCAATTATGTTTTCAAATTATACTAATTTGAGATTTAACAAATCTTTAATGTGGTACCACCTCCATTTCATACAACTTCTCCCATGAACTATTCTTCCCTACGCAGTATGTAAACATTCATTCCTCCTTCTCTAAGACCCAAATCACCATCGAGTTTTCAACAATGTGTCCCTTGGATTTTTATGAAATTGCCACATCATTCATGGGAATGATAATCCATCCGTGTACTGTAAATGTTTCACGTACCACAGGCCTTCCACGTGCCGTATCTGCGAACTCTTCACCTTTCGTTAACCGTTCGATGAACCTCCTATGTAATCCGTGAACTAGAATTCATGGTATGCATACCATTGTTAGTATATGGTACATATTTTTTGTCCCATACTATGTGGTTCCATTCCTTTATCTATTTCCTTCACCATTCCACATATCTTTCATTCCTTAGGACGAAATCCTTCCATTGACAAAAAACTCCCAATTTGATGCCCAAAAAATAGGCAAACACTAAGATACCACACAAACATAAACACCTACTTTTGAAAAAACCATTTTTACTTATTTGCAGTCATATGGACTTATTAGTAAACACAATCACACCCAAAAAATTCCGAGATGAGAACTTGAGGGATTTTTTCCCAATAATCTCTTCCATTGGATTTGTTAACAAATCTTCTCAAATTTATTTCCCATTAAAACATCTTCCAAATTCATCTATCATTTACTTCATGTTATTCAGATAGAAATAAAGGATTTACTCAACACATACTCTAAGACCACATGATCCATGATCGGTGTGAGAAACAAGAGTATAATGTAAAGTTCATCCATGAATCACTTCATTCTATTCCAAACCTACAAGTCTTCATTCATCACAAACCTCAACTGTCATGATATATATCCTTTAACCAATGACATCTGGCATCATCAGATTAAATACTCCCCCTATATCACTACTCCCCCAAATAGCTTCAGCTCAGCTCAGCTTCAACTACCCCTATCTCACTGCTCCACCTATCAGTTTCTCCCCATGTCTGGACTAAGACATTTTCTAACTTTTAACAGTAACAATTTCACTCCCTTTTTCAATGAACCCAATGCCCATTACTTTTATGTATGAAAAAAGTTAAATAAAAAATATTATCACATTAGGGGAAAATACCCCATACCACGCGAAGTGGGAGGAGGGCCACATCAACACTTTTTCAAGTGCGTGGAGTAGAATGGACTCCCATAGCTAGTCAACTCCTTTCAAATGCTTCTATTGGTAAGGAAATTGTTATAATATATACATGTTGTTGTTTTTTTGGAAAATACTCCAAATTTACAAGACCTTTCTGATCCTTCTCCATGATAAAATTATATTTGATTTCAACATGAATTGTACTTGAGTGATGGATTATATTTTTGTGATGATTTATAGCGCAAGAATTATCACAATGAATTCTGATAAAAACATCACTTCAAATCCCATATCAACAAGCTGATTCTCCATCCACAATAATTTCATGCACACTTGAGTGGATGCAATATAATCATCTTTTGTAGTGCTCAATGAAATCCAATGTTTTTTCTAACTTAGGCAAGAAATTCAAAGTCCATCAAGATAGAAAGTTCCACTTTATGTTGATTCCCAATAATATATTAATCCAGCCCAATCTACATCTGTATTTCCCAATAACTCTGGCTGAGCCTTATCACTATACCTCAAACCAAAATCCGTAGATCCCTTGATATATCGATATAATATTTTCAACGAAATCATGTGCATTTCTTTCAGATTTATTTTATATCAGGCTTACTGGAATGTGGAAATAAGAATATTATCCATTTTTAGTATCAAGTATAGTAGACTACAAATTATTTACCTATATTATGTAACATTAAGTACATTTCCTTCATCGTCGATTGACAGTTTCGACTAGGTAGCCACCGGAATCATAATCTCCTTGGAATTATCCATTCCAAACCATCTCAATACCTTCTCGGAATATTTATATTGAGAAATTAATGTTCCATTATTTCTTTTTGTTACTTTTAATCCAAGGGAAAATGTCATCTCACCAATTATTTATATTTCTAAGTCAAATTTAATGAATTCAAAAAACTATCTACACTACCCTTCATCTGATCCTATAATGATTATGTCATCGACATACACAAGCACCATCATCCTTTGAATGTTTTCATGGTTAAAATATAGATTGAATCTAGCTCCACCACATTGAAAAACAAGCATCTTAAGAAATTGATATCGCCTTGAATATCATACCTTTGATGCTTGATTCAAACCATATAAAGATTTATTTAGATGAAAAAACATTCTCCTCATATTCATGATTCAAAAAACAATATGGCTACTAAATGTAATCTTCTTCTTCTAGAATGCCATTTATAAATGTTGACTTGACATCCATTTGGAAAACCATGAAATTTCTTTGAACTGTAATGGAAAGAAAGAATTGGATTGTATATGACTTTAGAATAGGTGAAAATGTATCATAATCCTAAATTTCCTCTTTCTAGGAGTACCATTTTCACACAAATCATGATTTGTTTCGAATTGGAACACCATATTCATTCATTTTGTTGTTAAACACCCATTTTTTCCAATTAAATTCATATCTATTGGCCTCGAAACAATATCCCATGATGAATTCTTATCAAATTTTCAAGCTCTTCATTCATAGAATGAACCCAATTATTATATCCAGCTACATAATTAAATCATTTAGGCTCAAACTGTGATATGTATGATGATTACTGTAGAGTCTTCATCCTCCATTTCTGTAATGATGATGTATGATCCCAAATTATGTTTTTTTGTCAATTTAAACTCTTCTTCATAGTCTCTGTGGAGATACTGATTTAGTCTCATCCTTATCAACATCTGAGTCATCATTTGAATCAGCTTCTAAAACTAGAGCACCCTCAGATCTAGTTATTGAATCATCATTGTCCTGTTGAGACAGACCAGGCTTTTACTGATGATTCTACTCATTATCTAATACGGTAACATCATGAGTTTCTAAAATATTTCATAGCCACTTGTTGAAGCATTTATACTTTTTTCTTTCCTTTGAGTAGCTAAAAAACATCCCTTAATCTCCACAAGATTCAAACTTCATATGTTTCTCATTATTGAAAATGAGACAAACACTTCCAAATATATTATAGTTCTTCAATGATGGATTATTTAAATATCATAGCTCTTATGGAGAATTCTCTTCTTTTGGACATTATAACGCTCTATTTGACCTGTAGACTTCTGGTATCACTACTTATTTCCAAAATTCCTTTGGAAATTATTTTTCCATGAGAATTATTCTTCCCATGTTATTGATAATATGACATCTTCTCAAAACTTCTCCATTCTACTATGGAGTTCTCAAAACTAAAACATGATGCATTATCCCATGCTTATTGAGATAATCCTCCACTTGGAAATTCATGAATTCTATTCCATTATTTGTTTGGATCTTCATGATTGTCTAACTCAATATCTTTGTTACCTCCCATCGATATATTTTTGTGCAACGTAATAAATAAAATTTGTGGGTGATGATTGAAACCCAGGAAATTCATCTATAATCATCAATGAAGAGAACATAATATGTCCCCTCATCAACAGATCTTAGTGATATTAGTACAAACGCATCAATATGAATCGACTCATGAAATCCTTTATACTTTTTTTAGTTTTCCTTATAATTCTTTATTTTGATATTACCATATTGTCAGGCATCACACTTATGTTTGTGGTCACGTGATAATCTAGAGAGATCTCAAGAGGCATCATATTTCACTAGATCTTCCATTGATGTTTGTCTCATGTAGCCAAGATTCTTATTCCACAACATATTTTCTTATTCATTAGAGAGAATTCACATATCTTCTTCTCCACTCACAAGGATGATATTCCCTTTTATATGTTTCCCCTATAACACAAAAACACCACCTTTTTCCGTTATGACACATAAATTCTGGGAAATGTTTATGGCATGTCTTAAGTCACACAATTGACATACACGTAACAAGTTCTTACTATGACCTTCAATGACCAAGACATCTACACATCTCATGTCTTTCCCCCCAAACTTTGTTATCCTAGAGACAATAATTTTCAACCCATCATCCTGGCTGAAAAATATGGTACCATCTTTATCATACCTGATTCCAATCACCAGATCTTTATTTATTGTTATATCAGAGTTGAATACACTATTAATGATACATATTCCAGTGCGATCTAATGCCTTGAATGTAATTTCTCTGACCAAATATTTCTCAACTTTTTACTTTTTGATCCATGATTTTGATTTCATACTCGGCATGGATTCATAATCGTGGCATTCCACAGAATATGATAAACCAACTTCATCTTGTAGAGTGGGAAATTGGTTTTTCATTTTTAACTCATTTTATTATATATTTTTCTACTTTTTATAACCAACCTCAGTCTGCTTTAGCACAATCTTCTATATTGCTGATGAGTAATAACATGCCATGTATCTGAATCCTCGACACCTGAAACCATGAAAATCAAATAATGACCCCAAAAATTGAGCTCTATATGATTACTTATGTTGTTCATGTTCTATTTGATAACTCCTTTATATGGAACAAACATTTTGTGAGTTTCCCGTCTTTCATAATCAATAGCATCTTATGTGGGGTACATTCTTGTGTAGCAATTCTGTACCACTAGTTGTCTCATGGTTTCTCTAACTCTTATAAATCTGATTAATACAAAAATCAATCATTAATCATATATTGGTTTCTTATGGTCTGACATTAACTATTACTTCTTTCAGTAATCGATCAATCCCCATACTGGTATTATCATTTTTATTTGATTGGTGATTTTATTATGAAAGACTACTCTGCTCAACATCCATCTTTTCCAGTTCCTGTCTTATCTATTTTCCCACTGTTGTCCTGTGATTCACTAATTATTCTTGATCTTTAACACTTCATAGAAAACAAATTACTTCCTCTTCAATTTCATTGATACATTTTATTTTATCTTTTCGAGTTTCATTATAACTATAGATCCCTCTTCTATGCACTTAATGTTTGAGTTATTACTCATCCCCTTTTTCAAGGCATTCTGGCATTAGAGAATTTAGTTTTTCAATTTCATTATTTAACTCAGAATTATCTTTTTCCTACTACTACATGTACTGTTTATCATCATGAACATCGTTGTTTTCTTTGATTATTTTGGCTCTCAATACATCCATTTATTCATGAGAAGCATCTAATTCACCCTAAAGATCAAATCATCCATCAATTTCTCTGTCATCATTGTTGATTTATTCTCTTGTTAGGGAATTTCAATCAAAATTCCACCAAAGCATCTACTATATGATCCATGTAGTCCTCCATGCTATCTTTAGTAGAGAGATTCTCCATGGAATTGAATGCCACTTCTTTAGAATTCCCCATTTTCCACTACATTGTTATTATAATTTTTCATTTTATATGATACAAGGGTACTTTTCAAGTTATCTAGTGTCAACTATTTTGGAACTTTATCTTCAAAAACTAAAACCTTCAAATTGAATTGAGGTGGAACATTTCACAAGATACACTTAAAAATATTTATATATTCAATAACTTTTTAATGACCTGATAGGTTATCCCCAACAATATTTATCCTATCGAAGAATTCAATAATAGATTCATTGGGGGTTCATTCTATGATCCTCATACATGTTTCATAGAACCTACATCTTTTCTTCTCCTTCTATTGATTCACCCTTATAAACATTCAACTGTTTTTCCAAAATACCAAATTATTTTTTAAATGACATCACCTTTGTGTAAATTAAGTTTGATATTGTCCCGCCAAAAAAATTAATCCATTTAGAATCAATATCCAATTCACTTAATTTAGATCATAATTAATCACGACTATTGTTATCTGCTGATATTC
Organism: Viscum album; assembly: GCA_963277665.1. NCBI lineage: Eukaryota > Viridiplantae > Streptophyta > Magnoliopsida > Santalales > Viscaceae > Viscum > Viscum album. The sequence goes on along the minus strand of OY728140.1, from coordinate 1,369,044,978 downwards.
GATGCATAGTTGCTAAAAGATATCCATTCCCAATGATCAGAAGTAGTACTGCATCTGATTCTTCCATATTTGGAAATGGTTTTCATATGTGATTAGAACCCATTATGGTTTACCACCTCCATTTCATCAACGAAAATAATACCATTTTATTTTAACATTTCATATGATACAAACTGTTAGGTCAACTTGGTCAAATACCCTAAGAGGGGGGGGTTAATTAGAGTACAATAAATTAAAACTCCTACCCCTTAAATTATTATTTCATTGTTAAAAAAGTTATACATATCTATTTCTCCCGTAGAAACATGTAAACTAAAATTAAATCATGCGCATGACACAAAACTTTTATGTGGTTCACCATCATTGGGCTACTTCTATGAAGAATACAATGGCGATGTGCCGATGTAAAAAATCCACTAAAGATCACCTCTAATTACATAGATTAGGCGAGATCACCTCTATTCCCATGATCATGGCATTTTTAATATTTAGGCTCACTACAGTCCCATGGGTCACTTAATATGTCTCTTTCTCTGGCTCACTACTCGTTGAAAGGATCGCTTCCTTCGTAATCCATTTCTCACTTCTCTTGGAAGGGATCCACTCACAGTTTATAGACTTGTAGGTCCCTTTTATATTCATGGTGGTACACATCATCAACTGTAGGTGGATTCTCTAGTTAGGTTACTTGTTCACATGTAGTTGAATTACACAATTTCATGTAATGTTAGTTTAGTAATAATTTCATTAGTGAACTATTTTTGAGCCTTGATAAGATACCTTGAGCCCATCACAGACCACCTAGCTTCCCCCACGTACCACCTTCCATCCCTGTGTACTGAGTTGCAGGTATGCTGCAATGATTACCTCTTCCACGTACTACCTCTTCTTCTGTAAATCGACCTCATTCATGGATAAATTTTCCACTACTTCTAAATATCATCTTGGATTCATATACTATCCTTGATTTTGTGATCTTTCTCTCATCCATGGACTACTTTTCCTTCTGCTAACAAACTCTTATCTATGTAACGAGTGTTCCTCTTCCACATACCATGTATTTCTCTTCTACGTACAATGTTTTTTTCAGGCTATAATTTCCCACAAAATACTTTGGTGGAATGGCATCTGCATGAACTACTTCACCCTTCGTGGAATTGTGCCTCGCGAACCTCTTCCAGACTTCACCAAATTCCTATAGAAATATTGTTTTCTTCTAAATTTCATATATCTTAATGATGCGATTGACACTCCTTATATATGAAAATATATCTGCAAAATTCTCTTTTCTGATATTTACTAAATTATCAATGAGGTACCACCTCCACCAGTACCGCTTTTCCCACAAATAGTTTATCCCCATGTGGTCTGTGTTGTTCCATTCCTCCTTTGTGATGTACCAATTCACCATCACATTATCGAGAATGATGCCCTTCTAGGTTTCTCAAAATCCCCACCTCATTTCTGAAAATGAAAATCCATCACGTGTACCGCCATCTTTCCACATATGCATGGCTTCTACGTACTGCATTCATGAACACTTCACCTTCCGCGAACCATTATGCATAACTTCTTTTAAATCTATGTATCATAATTCATGGTCTATATACTTTTACCATTACGTGGAATGTGGTTTGTGTTTCGTTCTATACATTTCCCTTCCTTTTCTTATTCCCATCACCATTTCACAACTCGCTCACTCTATATGTTGAAATGCTTCCATTTCCCAAAAACCGCCTGATTTGTGGCCCAAATTTTTTTGAAACACTGGGAAACTACATCAACTTAAACAACAACATTGGAAAACACTATTCATACTTATTCATGGTCATTTTTCCATGACCTGAAATACAATCACACATAAAATATATCGAGAACACTCCTTGAGTGATTTTTTCTAACAACATTTCATTTAAGTATTTGGATTTTCCTTTTTATTATAGACTAAGTAGGAGTAGGATGGTGTCTATCTTATCTCTCTATTCCACATTTGTTTCTCGTAGAAGGTAATTCCTCCCATCGGTAGGTTTACTGTACCCTTAAGTCTTGTCACCAACCAATGTCCTACTAAGGTGGGACTTAGGTGTCACTATCTATCTTCTCCCATTACCGACACCGGAGGGGTACACTTTATGGGGAGGGGGTCATGATAGAGTGGTATTAGAGGTCTAGTTGATGGATAGGATGGAGTTTGGATTTAGGAATAGGGGAGGTTGAATGGGTTGGTAGGGAAACAGAGTCTGTAAATTTTAGAATGTTTTGTAAACATAGGATACCAAATGAGACACGATTATTTAAGGATCCTTGTGATATAATGAAAAGACCACTAAGCTTAGAGCAATTACTAAATGAGTTGAAACAGATTTTAGGGTAGATACCTAAGAATAGATAATGCATCATTCATCATTTCACCTATTTTTTAATGGGTATAACTTCGGATAGGTTAACCTAAAATTAATAAAAGAAAAAAGTTAATTAATGTTATGTTTTCCCATATTCTAGGTTAAGTAGCTCTAACTATTTTTTTGTTTAATGGTATGGTTACAGGCTAATGTCCTCATCAGGTTCATATATATGGTGTTTTGTAGGTTGTTCCAGCTGATCATCATAGGGTAGAGGTTAACTGTAATGAAACATGGAGGAGGACACTCTGAGAGGTTCATCATTAGAGTTTGTAGAGGTTTGAGGGATCCTTTTCAGACGAAGTCATATAAGACTGGTTGGAGGAGGTTGACATAGCCCTCAGATTGATCCATGCTCGAAAGGAGAACTAGGTATCATTGGTTGTGATGATTCTGTGTGGGGTAGCAAGTCAATGGTGGTTCTTATTCCTCAAGGATCATGAGGAGTCATTGGTATCAAGGGAAGTTTTTTGAGACCAGTTCAAATCTAAGTTTCTTTCTTTGACCGCAACGATCGTTAGTCTTTAGGAGTTTCTTACCCTTTGGCATGGGAGCTCCAATGAGTGCATTGAGTATATTTCAGGATCCTCTTGAAATGTTCTTCAGAATTTTTTCTTGATGAGGAGGCTGGGATGAAACATTTTGAGGAGGATTCGTTTCTAATGATCCAGTGCATGGTAACCCTATTTATATAGAAGAAATATCTAAAGGTTTTTTTAAGAGAAGATATCATCAATAGGTTCTTATCCAGAATAAGATCGTCATGATAGGAGAGTTTTCAGGATTCCCCATGATGTAGAGATATGGTTTCGGGATTCCAGCTATCAGGATAGAAGAACTTCCAATATAACAGGGTTAGGTCTTAGCCCTAAATGTCTCCTTACTCTAGGGGAAATTGCTATGATACCTATGCTAAGGGATCAAATGTATGATTTCCTTATGGAGGTGAAGTCATCATCAGTGGGACTTCCTAAAAATTCATATAATCCAGTGGGCGCCAGTTGTCATCTTTAGGTTCCTCCATTGTGGTAGTTCTAGCCAAGGAAACAACAATTGGTTGCACCATCCTGGGATCAATAGAGAGAATATGGTGCTTGTAGAGAATAGCCCCAGGATGTTCCTCATCCATAAAGAGTAGACTTTGACTATAGAGGTGGTCGTCATCATGGCCAGAGATGACATGTATCAGGTCATGGTCAGTTTCATTCTGTATCATTTCCATTGCTTGGAGAGATAGACATCATTCAAGGTACCCTTTTCTAGTTTTCAACATAGGTGAATGCTTTGTTTATTCCCGGAGTGAAACACTCCTTAATATCACAAGCACTTTTACGTGATTTGGTAAATGAGGTATAAAGGATTCTAATTCCCTTGTTGTTCCCTATTATAGTGGGAGGTTGATCTCACATGTTTTAATTATGATGAAATTGGGAGCTAGTACTGGTGAATCACTACTCATTGTATTATTATCTATGTACATGGATACAACATTATGATATCACCCTTGACATAAATTGGTTTTTTTAGGTGTAGGCTATCATGGATTTATTTAGGAGGCACGTTTTGTTCTTCAATGATGATGATGATCCTATAGATTTGTTGGATACTGAGACCCTCAAATGGTTTAGAGGCGTATTTTGTACTTTTTATCCTTGTTGGGTGCGCTAATGATGAGTTCATTAGAGGTTCAACAGTCATGTTTCCTAGGATCGTAGAAGAGTACCCTGATGTCTTTGTAGAGGAGGTTACATCATTACCCCCTTGAGGATAGATTGAGTTCATGATTGTGCCACAAACTGACAGTCCTCCTATCTAAATGTCTCCAGATAAGATGGTTCATTCCATGATTCAATATATGTGTATAACGCTCGACAGTCTATTGTAGTTTTGTTTTGTTTAGCTGAGTTTTTTACCATGGGTTGCGCACATTTTATTTGTAATGATGGGTGATGGAATTTTGTAGTTGTGTATTGATTATTGTCTCTTGAACCAAGTGACAGTGTGTGTACAGGATGAGGATATCCTGAAGACTACATTTCATAGTTGTCATGGCCATTACAAGTTCATTGTTATCTCATTCAGGGTGATGAATGATCTAGCTAGGTTCTTGGGGTTAATGAATACTCTTTTTCGCGATTTACTAGTTAATTTCATGGTGATTTTCATTGAAAAAATCTTGATGTAATCTACATCTGAGGAGGATCAAGCATACCATTTCATGCCATTTGGGAGTTCTTCATTATCAACAACTATTCGAAAAGTTTTCAATGTGTGAGATTTGTGCTCAAGAAGTCTTTTTCATGGGGCATGTTGTATCCCGGTAGGGAGTCGATGTGGATTTTTCAAAGATAGAAGTAGGTGTGTCATGAGAATCCCACAAGATAGTGGTAGTAGTGTGATGTTTTCGTGGACTTACCAGCTATTATAAGAGGTTGGTAGGAAATTTATCTTGAGCTATGGCTCCATTGATAGAGTTGACCAGAATAGATGAGGCATTCTTATAGAATAATAAGTTTTAGACAACTTTTGAGTATCTGAATGAGAATTTGTTCAGTGATCCAATTTTTACTACTAAGAGAAGGATTTTAGTTTGGGTTTTTCTATGATTCTTTATGAAATGGGTTGGGTTTTTATCTCATACAGTAGAGAACATTCATTTCTTATGTGTCTTGACAGTTGTGTCCACATGAATGTAACTATTCCACCCATGACTTTGAGTTGGTGGGAGTAGGGGTTTCTCTGAAGGTGTAGAGACATTAACTAAACAGATAGCTCATTGTGGTATTAAATAATCATAAAATACTAAGGTATTTTTTCTCCTAGCATGACATGAACCTGCGCCCACATCGGTGGATGGAGTTCATACAAGACTACGTCTTTGAGATTTCATATACACCTAGAAAGGGAACTGTTGTAGCTAGTGCATTAAGAAATAAGTCACATAGTGATGCTGTGTGTGAATCAGGTGATTCCTAGAGAGTGGTAGAAGAACTATCAACATTAAATATAGATATGGGAGAAGTCGGGGTGGATGTCATATTTTTCAAATGATGGTGCATTCATCTTTTGTGTAAATGGTTAGAGAGTCCTAGTAGGGGGATCATGAGGTGGAGGTCTAGAGAGACTGAGTTGTTTGTTGTGAGTCCCTTGATGGTTGGATTTAGGATGAGAAAAACAAAGTGTGGTTTCAGGGAAGGATTTTTTTTGTTTTGGTGATGTGTGAGAAGGTTATCAGAGAGTTACATAGTTCACCTTTGTAAAGACATCATGTAATTACAAAGATGTACCATGTCTTGAGAGGATATTTTTGGTGTCTTGGTTTGAAGCATGCAGTTGCAAAGTATATGTCTCATTGTTTGGTCTACCAGAAGTTAATGGCCGAGCACTGTCTTGTCAGTGGTTTTCTCCACCTGTTAGATGTTCTACAGTGGAAGTGGAAGGACATCTAGATGGACTTTATTATTGGATTACCTTGATCATAGGGAGTCAATTATGCTATATGGCGGTTTTGGATCATTTGATTTAAACTACCCACTTTATAATGATTAAGGAGTCGAGCTCAGTGTAGGTTCTATCGAGCCAACATCAAGAGGAGTTTTTTATACTCCCTGGAGTCCTGAGGATGATCATTTCAGATCAAGATCCTCATTTTACCTCTAGGGTGTGGACATGTCTCCAACATTCTTTTGGTTCTCAACTATGCCTTAAAACTTGTTTTCATCCACAGATAGATGGCATGATAGAACAAACCATTAAAACTCATAAAGACATGTTGCAATCTGGTGTCCTGGATTTTGGAGGTTTGTGGTTGAGACACCTTCCCTACTAATAGTTATCTTACAATAATAGTTTTCACTCTGCAATCATTATTGTTCCTTTTTAATCATTTTATTTTGGACCTTTATGTTCTCCCTTGTGCTAGAAAGGGGTTGTAAATTCAGCAATTCTCAGGCCGAAACTACTATAGAACACGACAGAGATGGTTTAAGTTATTTGTGAGAAGATGATGACAAAAAAATATCATCATAAATCCTATTCAAATCATAAGAGGAAACCTTTGGAATTCGAATTTTGATATCATGTGTTCTTAAAGGTGACTCCTTATTGTGGGCAGGGAAGGACTTGTTGTGGTAGAAAAATTTCTTCCCGGTTTGATGGGCCTTCTGAGGTGATAGATTATGTATTGTGTCGGAATGTCATCCTCCTGGTTTGTGTCTTGTGGTGAAATTTTGGAATGGAGGATATTACCTTGGAATATGATCTGTTGATACATGAATAGTACCATAATTTCTTTGATGTTTATCTCTTCTCTTGTAACATTGTTTATTTGGTTGTTATAGCCGTTTCTAGGTTCTAGTATGGAATTCACTTTTGATTGTTGTGGCATTCCCTCTATTGTGAGGTATCCCCCTCGAGAGAGTGTTTAGGGGTTCTTTGTGGTTGTTTCGTGTTTTTGTCCTTGTTCCTTTAATGAAGATTTTGAGCTTCTGTTGTGGATTGAGCCTTGAGAGGTATCTTGGAGGGTGTCTGTTTAGGTAACCCCTTTTCAGTTTTCTCTCAAGGTTGGTTTTGAGTTATTGAAGATGAGAATGTTTTAAGTGGTATCTAATATAAGGTGTAAAGGTCAACACAAATCCACTCTATTCCTTTACTAAAATATAGTGTCTGAGGTGTTCTTGGAATTCAAGGTGAATTATCCCCAACACTTTTCCAAATTTCATGTTCTATAAATAGTTCCATTGTTGAGATCGATATGAACAGTTCCATCTCTGAGACTGATGTGAACGTTTCCATCGGTGAGAATGATGTGAACATTACCATTGGTGAGAGCGATGTGAACACTTCCATCTTTGAGACTAATGTAAATAGTTTCATCAGTGAGACCGATGTGAACAGTGCCATTATTGGACTAATGTCAAAAGTTCCATCGCTAAGACCAATGTGAATATTCCATCAGTCAGACAGATGTGAACATTGCCATTAGTGAGACCGATGTGAACAGTGCCATCAGTGAGACTGATGTGAACAGTTCCATCGGTGAGACCAATGTGAACAGTCCATCGGTGAGACCGATGTGAACAGTTCCATTAGTGAGATTAATGAGAATAGTAAATCGATGAGACTGATGTGAAAAGTCCCATCTGTGAGATGGATTTGAACATTTCCTTCGGTGAGACCAATGTGAATTGTTTCAATGTTGAGACCAATGTGAACATTTCCGTCGGTATTGCTGTGTTATTCTATTAGCAGTGCATGCCACATCAGTGAGTCATTCTGTGAACAGTTTTTCTAGGATCGGTATTGTGTTTAGTGTTTTTAGGATTTGGTATACTCTTTCTAGCATTGGTAGGTGTACAATTTTTATAGGATCATGTACAGTGTTTCTAGGATCGGTAGGTGTACAGTGTTTATTGGATCTGTTTGTGTAAAGCATTTCCAGGATCATGTATAGTGTTTCCAGCATCAGTAAGTGTATAATGTTTCCAAGATCGGTAGGTGTACAATGTTTCTAGGATTGGTAGGTGTACAATGTTTCCATGATTAGTGTACAGTGTTTTGAGCTTCTTACAGTTTGGCCCCTTTGAAATTTTTATTGACATTAATTGCATTCAAGGCCTTGTTTTAAAGGATTTATGGCCAATTCAAATCCCTTAACTCCAATATTAATTTTTCTAAGGATAAATATGGATTTACATAGTCAATCTTCATGGCTAAATGAAATCCTATTTTAATGGAAAATACAACGTTTCTTAAATCGACCCTCCTTGAATCTTTTAAAGGGAATGAGATATCATCCCCTATTGTTCTACTATATTATTCCTTAGTTTAGGATTCTCCAACCATTTCATCTTTCCATTGGAGTGTTGTGATTTATCCTTAACCCTTGGATAGTTTCTCATTGATGTTTCTTCCTACTAAATGCACACCCCCAGTTTTGGTGCAATGAGAATGTGGTGATCCATCTTTGATGGAAGCTATGATATACAATTTTTCATTTGTTTAAATCGATCCTCTTTCTCCTATTTTACCTTTCCATGTTATGGAATGTGATTTTTATGATTCTAACAATGTTTTCATAGGTTTCGATTGGGGTGGTCGTGTTGCGGAATCCTCAGGTGGATTTAGTTTTCAAGGGAGACAAAGATCGTAATTTGTTGTGTTAATTGTTCTCGTATGAAAAACAACAAGAACCATTTGGGGTACGAGATTCATTGAATGTCTATTAATTTGTGTGAAAATGTAGAGTTATCATGTTTTATCCCACTTTTTCACAATGGAGTTAACATAATAATTTTTTGATTGTGATAAATAAATTGATATTCATTATATATTATTACCTCATGTTTTGATAGATAAGGACATATCTATGCTTTCATTGTTTAGCTTTTTGTTCATGATGGAAATTGGAAAATAATGTTACTGGGATTAAATGTAATTAGTTGACAATGATAATTTGGAATTTAAATGAATTTGGTTTTTGATGGTGTAATTTTATGTTTAAGAAATTTATATCGTAATCATGTTTCATTATTTGTGATAGCTTACAATTTATGTTTCCCATAGATGGAACCTACTATTAATGAACCGGTTAATTCGAGATTTAGTAAATAAATAGTTGTTGGATGAAAGATAATTCCTCAAAGGGATCTGAGTTAGCCACTTTCTTGTATGGAAGAGTGAATTTTGGTTTGGATCCTTGATAGATCGTTATGTTTGAAGGTAGGATGCTTTGTTTAAGTTCCAAGAGACCAGTTTATATGATGTTTTTTTCCAGATGCTTGGGATGTGATGTGATCCAGGATGTCTATTGTGATATTTGGGGGCAGGGGGGGCCCATTGGTTGTGGTAGTAGTTGACACCTAGAGTGGAAAGATGCATTAGTTTATGCATGTGGGTATAAAGTAGGACACCATATATGATGAAATTGATTTTATGTAAATGATTGGATTGTTACTGAGTCTTGTTGGTTGTTTATATACTTTACATTCCCCACTACGCAGGGAATCTAAATTTATCTTTTCCTCCTTCCAAAATTGTTGATGACTCATAGGGTTTGCCACATGATTTTTGTGATTAGATTCTCAAGGGAAGATGGTTCTACACTCTTATAGGGGGGAAAATACTTGATGATAGGTTATTCATCTACTCACTAGGATGAGCCCCCTTGTGTTTATTAGCTTATAATTTTTTAATATAATTAATAAGAATATTGGAATGTAATAATGATCTTAATAAATGATTTAATAAATGATGCTAACCCATGGGTTTGGAGCTTTATTGGATGTAATGTTGAGGATTCAATTTAATGGAAAAGTGTAGTTTGGTGTGATACTAATGAAATATTATGTGGACTTGTTAATGGTTAATTAATGTATAATCAATTAATTAATATAAAATGAAAATGATAAAATGGAATGAATTAATGTAATAAATATTTTTAAATAATATTGGGATTATAGGATACCTAGTCTTAGAAGTGGCAACTGGGAGTCCGAGAGACGTTAACTGCACTTGAGTATACTACTAGGTCATTCCCATATTGTGGTTGTATGCTATAATATATTTTATATTTTTTTCTATATACTACTCCACCTGGTTGGTTAGGGCAACCGATAGCTCTAGGATTCTGAGCCCTGGTGGTGTATGTGTTTTCCCCAAAATTTCGGTGGGAGGATGAATGATTGAAAACCCCCATTGGGCCCGCTCTCTTCTCTTGGTAGTTACTTTTTCTAGAAGGCACAATAGTCAGTTTTCCACATATATGTGCGTAGAAGGATTTTATGGCTTTTGGTCATTCACATTAAAGTATTCTTGATATAGTTTCTTATGGACAATTATAGGTGCAACGTGTATAGGTTGTAATGGATTGAGGATCCTTACTCGGTGTATGGGATATAATGGCTTCAGGTTAATACCTGATGTATGATATACATTATGCGAGATGTAGTGGATCCTAGAAACTACCTGGTTACTTTGGTTACATGGATGTGGTGGTTTTGTGTCATGAGGTGCATGTTGTGGTTCTACGTTTAGGTGTCTGCGGGCAAGCCTTTTTGTAGAGAGATGCTTAAGATGTGTAATGTTGAGGCAAAGCAAGAAACCAGTGGGGAAGTGACAGCAGGGTACACTTGATAGTCTTTATAATATTATATACTATTGTATGTGATACTTGGGGAGAGTAGCCATGGTGAGGCTGGGAACATAGTATACCTATTTAGGCTACGAGTTAGTTTCACTTGTTTTTCATTATGCTTTACCATGTTTTTTTACTATTGTTGTAACAAAACGATATTTTATTTGAATTATTCTTTTTAATTTAATTTTTTTTGTATTGTATACTAAACCAAATTTATCTTGTTCTATACGCAACACTGTATTAGCTTGCAGTATACACAACACTATTCTTGGTTCATGTTACACACAATTTCATGTTCGTTTTGTAGAAATTATTCTACGCAACATTAATTATAGATTTTGTTTAATGTATAAATGGAATAAGATTTAATTATATTATACGCAACAAAAAAGGGAGCTTGCACTACACGGAACCTTGACATGTCCTACGTTACACGCAATCACGACCTTCCTCGATAGCGTGTTTAGTACGTAATATCGGGTTTCACGAAATATCGATATACTATTATAATATTATAATGAAATAGACATTATGAATATTATTAGTTACATTTTGAATGTTATAACATTGTTATTCATCTTAAACATTTTCTAGAACATCGTATGTGAACAAAATAAATTTTTCGGGTAAAATAAGTATTTAAAAAAAATGCGATTTTCTGCCTTTTGATGGCGCATCCAATTTAAATCTAGTTTTTGAAAAGTTTATAAGTACAATTTTAAAAAACAAAATTCTTTTTTGGAATCAGAATATAAAAATTTACTTTGGATAAAATTTTCATATTATTCTGATAACCTTCATATTTTAATGAATAGTAAAAACATGCTATATTTTAATTAAAAACAAATTGTTTCATCGTAACAATTTATATGGTTAAATTATAATATTTAATGGTTTTAAATTATAAATAAAATATAATTTTACCATTTAATATAATTAATTTCATTAGCATTTATTTTACATTGAATTCATTTGTAAAATCATTTCTATCTTCTGGAAATGTTTTAACTTTTAAAACTCGTTTTCTTAACAATGAGATTAATTTTAAATTAATTTATGCAACTTTTTTGATTGGAATTTGGAAAAATGGATTTCATATTTGGAATCAGTAGGTCCAAACTATGCAAATAATATGCTATTTATTCATTATGAATAGTAACTACGGTAAATTTTATTTACCATAGTTAAAGGTAAATCTGGTAATTAAGGGTAAATATAATACTATAAAATTACTCTAACACTTTTCCTAATATAATTGGATGATTATATTTTACACTAAATCTTACTTGGGTCTAAATGGTATCTAATTTAACCCACTTGAATTTGATTAAGACCTTTTATTTATTTTATTTAAAGGAAAGTGAAATGTCTCACTCAAACATTAATAATTAGATTATTTTTAATATAAGGTCATACAGAATATAAATTCGATTATAAATACACATTTAAAAGCTAAAATGTTTTCATTTATCATGGTAATTTAATTTTAATTTTTATAAAATATTTAATTACATTAATAGCTTATAAATTAATGAAGAAGAAATTATTTATTTAGTGAAAAATAAATAATATAGTTTTTATTAAAATAAGAATACCTTTCAAAAGAACCAGAAACTTGACCAAACATTATTGGTCGAGTAAATATATAACCTAAGCTCCCAAGGGTCTATTTTTTGACCATTTAGAGCCTTATAAAACCTATTAGGCCATTTATATTATTTTATTTTAAATGATGTCAAAGATGTCTGCTTCATAATTTAATAAATATTACAATTTAAATGTTGTGATTTTAAGATGATAAATTCGACTAAATGTGTTATTATAAAATATATAAGATTTATCTTCATCATAAGATTTTATTTTTAATTTTTATGCAAAAAATATGAGTATTAAATAATTATACAAAAATGTTGTACTAATTATTTTATTAAGAGATATACAAAATACATGGTTTTAAAAAAATTGAAATAAATATTATATGAACTATTTAATGTGCTCCACTAATTTTATAGACAAATGTTACAAGTTAGGAATCTATTAAATATTTTTATTAGAATATATCATCTGTTTGGAATTTATTTAAATTAAAATAAATGAATAATTTTAAAATTGACACTATTGTTATTTTATAAAAATAACATATTATAAATTTTTTTAAAAATCACAAAAATATTTAAATATTACAAATTAAACATTATATGGTCTAAATGTCATAAATTATACAATTATGGACAATTCACAACACATAATTAATTATTTATATCAATTTAAAAATTAGAATCTTATTACCACAAATAAAATTAAATGGATTAAATAAAGATAAATCAAGTTGATAATGTTTAAAATAAATTTTCAACAAGTCTAAATTTTATTTATTGATGAGATAACAACCCTATACAATCTAATCTTCGAATTTAAGTCATTTTTTGTAGGTTTTTTAGTGAGAATGAATTTATTATAAATTAAAATTTCATATGTTACCAAAGGTTCCCCTCTCCTCCGTTATAAAAAGGGAACACCTTCCCTCTTCACTTCGCACCCTTCTGAGCCTTGAATCTCAGCCACCACCTTCCAAATCCTCTTATAAACCTCTCTAGTAATATCGTAGAGGTTTGGGTCTTCTCAAAATACCAACTCTAGTGCCCTAAGATGATGTTTAAAGGAGGTGCGTCGAGAAAGAGGTAATCTCTTCTACCGACTCTTTCATGTTTCTTTCATCTTATAATTATTCTTCTTTAGTTGTTTCATTATAAATTAATAAAATTATTATGAATTATATACTTATATGTTATTATAAATATGAAACAACCCTATTTCACCTTCTATCCATCCTATGGAAAATGAAATCACTGCGCGTGCGTTTGTACGGAATAACGTCTCCACACAGTGGTGTAATCTGTTTTTCCACCACCACCTTACTTAGATGGGTATAATGGTGTAAAGAATAACTATATATGGTTAATATAACATCATACATATCCTGAGATATTATATCATCCATTATAATTGAATTCAATAATTATGGGAATGATATCATCGCTCGTGCGTACGTACGGATTACCGTCTCCACGACGCGATTAGATTCATTCTACATGTTAACCACTCAAGAATGATTATAAAGTATATATAATTAATAATAATGAAATATATGAAATGATAAAGCTACTGGATTTATGTATATTTATACGTGTCATATACTTACTTCCATTCAAGTAAATAAGGAAAGGAAAACAACGTTCATGCGTACGTACGACCTACCGTCTCCATGAACGGTGTATTTCATTTCATTTATCTATCTATAATATATATATATATATATAATTATATATATATATACTGAATATATATTATATATAAATCATTATTTACATTCTAGAAGTAATTGAATCATGGTATAAGTAATAATAATATCAAGAACAAGAAGTCCAAACATGTACGATAAATAAAATGATTTTACCCAAAACACTTCTTTAACATGGAATTTACAAAAGAACGGGTAATATAAAGTCATAAGTGAACCATATATGATATCATACCAATTAATATGATTCTATGATAAGTCAATGACATTATATAAAGCATTATACAAGAAGTTTAGATACGTACGAAGCATATCAGACCTAAGGTAAGGGATAACTTTTCCAATCTCGTTTTTATCCGAGATTGTTTATTCATAAGTATTTACTGGGGTAATTGTTATCATCCATTTACTTGTTTTATAAAAGATTTTTTGTTTATGTTTAAATTCGTTTTTACCCATTTTTGACTTTTACGTCATGTTATGAATGGAATATTTCTTTTGTTTACTATACGAGGAACTTTTTGACTTTTATGAAAAAAGTATGAGGAATTTTTTTTAACTTATACAGCATGAATGGATTTTTATTGTTTCATAACTCCTTATTTTTAGGTTTCTTACTCAACAATATTTCATGATTATTTTCAACAAAATCCTTTTCTTTTAAAATTCAATGGCATTTTTTGAAAAGAAAATGATTTTGCAGAAGAAAGGATATTTTCCTCAAGAATTCATTTCAAGTGTTTTATCAAAAACATTTTCCACATAAGATGACATTATTTAATATTTTTATGTTTCAAGTATAATTTCTCTATGATTTACATGGTTTCACATTTCTTATGATGAAATTATTTCCATTTTTTTGTATGGATTCTGATATGATGGGATGATGTTTATGAAACCCCTTTTATACTTTGGGTAATGATGAATGATTTATGTTCATGTTGAGGCACAAGTAGAAATGATTTCATTATGAGATGGGTGGGAACTATATCTCCATACAATGCATTGGGTAAATATTTATATCTCATGAGATATACATGGCCGTAATGGTATGTTAATCTGGTTCAATGTTACAGGACTGGAATGAGGATTGAACTCGATTCTGAAAAGGACTTTGTCTACTATGATGGTCTTGGCAGCAATGCCTTGGCTACTATGTAAATCATATCATGTGATTAATGTCTTTTCACAATTACATTATTTTTTCCAATGCTTTTTTATGATTATTGATGTTCCATTATGATCTATGCCTTATGTACTATCATGTTTTATATCATTTCTCAATATTCTGATGTTTAAGAATTAAGTTCATGTTTTTTTGTTAAAATGTATATGGTTTGTTTTATTTTATCATTGATTACCCTTACTGAGAATTTGAGATCACCATTTATATTTTTTCTTTTCCCCAGGATATAAAGAAAGGTTTTAGGTAAGAAAACAAAAGGGGGAGATCTTTATGGGAGATGTGGAAGATCTTTCACCATGATAAGAATATTATGTTCCGAGTTTCCAAAGACACTAAACTATTACGGTCCTTGAGTGTTTGTTTTTGTTATGAATTAAGTTCTCTGAAAAATTAATGTAATTTCCATGTACGTCATGTTTGGTGTCTCTACAGTTGGTATCAGAGGAAAGGTTTAGTCAACCTTTGGAAACAAGGATGTGAAAACATTAATGAGATCCATAGAGATATTTCTAAGGTATGTCTAGGGATGTACCTAAGTTTAAGTATAAATATAGGTTATAGTCCTAGGATTATGGTAATGATCATTGAATTAAACCTCAGTTTATTAGATATTGAAGGTACTCCCACTTTATTATGTCGTTTTCCTAGCATGATTTTTGTCTCTCACGCTATTCTTTTTGGGTTTTAGACAATGGCTAGAACCTGAAGGAACTGTGTTGATCTCTGTAATGGACAATTCAATGATTGTCCTCCTGAACAAACCAATGTTATGGTAGATGGAGTAACAAATATTATATCTATACTTACACAACATATGAATCATTTTGGACTTCCAAATGAGCAGAGAACGGAACAATATTATATTGAGTCCTTCATTAGGGAACATCCACCTTCTTTCAATGGGTCTTCTAATCCACTTGTTTCTGAACAATGGATCTGTACAATTAAAAAGATATTTTCCATACATCATTGTTCAGAGCATGAAAAAGTCATTTTGGTTGTTTACCATTTAGAAGGTGAAGCAGACCAGTGGTGGACTCTAATTAAGAATACAAGGCCCCAAGATGAAATTGAATCCAAGGAATGGGACGAGTTCAAGAACTTGTTTTTCAATAAGTACATCCCACATATTCATCGAGAAAAGATGGAAATAGAGTTTATTGAGCTTATGATAAAGGACGAATAATCGGTTGGCATATACGAGGTGAATTTTACACGGCTTTCAAGGTATGCATCTGGATTTATCATCCAACCTGAACGAAAAGATGATAAATTCTTCAGTGACTTAAAACCAAGTATTCGAAGGGCATTAGCTATAAGAGACATCAGTAGATATGAAGAAATTTTGCGTTGTGCTATCAACATAAAACTTGAAGTGGGTGTTACATATCCATTTCTTGGTTTTGACAATAAACTAAAGATGGAGTTCAAGGAGGAATCTCAGAATAATGGTGAAAAGAAGATGAATGTTTAATTGTGCTCAAATTGTGGAAAGAATCATGGTGGAGATTGACTAAAAGATACTAGAAAATGTTTTAATTGTGGAAAAGAAGGTCATTGAGTAGTTGAGTGTTGATGTAATAGGAAAAAGGTAGCTAATGATGTGAATAGATAATAGACTACAGAGAATGATCCACCAACACTTCAATGCTTCATGTGAATGGAAATGGGGCATTATGCAAATCAATTCCCTAATCCAAGTGTTAATAATGATTGATGTGAGAAACCTCTTCAGACAAATGATAAAGGGTAGTCACATGCGATCACTATTTGTGATGTTGAGTATGAAAACGATGTGGTGGAATGAATAAGTTTTTATGTAACAGAATTATGAGATAATGTTGTGTAATCTCATTTAACATATCTTGGAATATTGCAATATCAATTTATTGGATAATTGTGGTTTTTAATAATTTTATGGTACCGGTAACCATGACAATTGATCGAAATATTTTCTTAAAGTAGTTGAAATACACATAATGAAGGTATAAGGAGAAAATAATATGTATGATAGTATTCATGAGCTCATGACTGATATAAGGACAACATTATATCGTGGTTTGAGTATATAGAAATTTTGGGATTTTGGTATGTGGAAAGTGTTACCTTTTTACAAAATTCATGTTTTCAATAAGGTTCTATGGCAGTTTATGTTTCAAAAGAATACATGATTAAGGTTTTAAAATGTTTGGAATGTGGTCAACAAAATATATATGGGATAAATGATTGTATTCACATGCTAGGTAAATGAAATTTCTAGTATTTTTTTCTTTATACTATGAGCATGGACATATGTGTTTTGGATAAGCCTGAAGATTGGAATGGATTATGTTGGACATAATTTATTATTGTATAAGGATAGAACTTTTTTCGATATTATTGATGAGATGTTATAATAATGTAGTTTTAGAAAAAAAGACAACATACAGGACATGCGACAACCTGACGCATCAGACAAGGATGTCGGAATCGAACCCACAACTGAAGTGCGACAATCCATTATCACCTACCACTGGCCTACATGAAGTCCCTGGTTAATATAAACTAGTTTTATTTTATTAAGAGGTATGATAAATGAAGTATAGGTCCATTTTTGGAATCATATATGATTAACCACACTATAGATGGACTTATGTATATTTGATGACTTTTTCTACCTTTTTGTTTGAGAAAGATGGAATTACCCACCATTCTATCACATGATCTGCTAACACTTCATGAATGACAAATTAAACTTCATTTCTTTAAGAGATGAAGTGGAAATTGTTCAAGGCACGATCAATGTTGAGATTGTACCGAAATATAGTAAGTATTTCATCGTATTCAAATTCTTCAAATTTAGGGAAATGATCTTGAAACCAAAAATGTTGTCCTAGTGACCTCATATATGATGAATTAGATGGTACCATAAATCATCACAAATTTATGGATTTGTTATTGTTTGCTTTTTCATAGCCATTTTCTCTACCACACTCCATCAGAACTTGATGGTTAGATTTTTCTTCCATATCTATATTTCCACGTTTGTTCTCCTATGCGGAAACATAGTGATGAGTTAATTTTATTAACCGTTATGTTTCATACTTCACTTTTTAAAATTATGTTTTAGTATTCCTTTTTACGATATGTGTTTTATGAATGAAACATTCAAGTAATAAACCATTTATAACCCCGACGAATTTCGAGGGCCAAATTCATTTTAAGGGTGGTAGAATGTAACAACCCGATATTTTATAAGAATTATTCTTTTTAATTTCATCGATTTCTTGTGTTGTACACTACACAAAATTTATCTTGTGCTATACGTAGCACAATATTAGCTTTCATTATACGCAACACTATTCTCGGCTCGTGTTACACACAATTTCAAGTTCGTTTTGTAGAAATTATTCTATGCAACATTAAGTATAGATTTTGTTTAATTTATAAATTAAATAAGTTTTAATTATGTTATACGCAACAAAAAAAGGGAGCTTTCACTACATGAAACCTTGACTTGGCTTTTGTTACACGCAATCGCGACCTTCCTCGGTAGCGTGTGTAGTACGCAATATCGGGTTTCACTAAACAACGATATATTGTTATAATATTATTATAGACTAGCCTTTATGAATATTATTAACTAAATTTGGAATGATATAACATTATTATTCATCTTAAACATTATCTATAACATCGTATGAGAACAAGATAAATTTTTTGATTAAAATAGGTATTTTTAAAAAATGCAGTTTTTCCGCCTTTGGATGGAGCATCCACATTAAATCTAGTTTTTGACATGTTTATAAGTTTAATTTGACAAAATAAAATTCTTATTTGGAATCATGATATACAAATTTACTTTGGATAAAATTTTCATATTATTCTTATAAATTTAATATTTTAATGAAAAGTAAAAATGCGCTATATTTTAATTAAAAAATATTAATTTCATCGTAATAATTAAAGTGGTTAAATTAAAATTTTTAAAGTTTTTAAAGTATAAATATAATATATTTTTACCATTTACTATAATTTAATTCATTATCATTGATTTTACATTGAATTCATATGTAAAATCATTTCAATCTTTTGCAATTTTTTAACTTATAAAAATTGTTTTCTTAACAACGGGATTCATTTAAAATTTATTTCTGCAACTTATGTGATTTTAATTTGGAAAAATGGATTTCATATTTTTAATCAGTAGGACCAAAT
Organism: Viscum album; assembly: GCA_963277665.1. NCBI lineage: Eukaryota > Viridiplantae > Streptophyta > Magnoliopsida > Santalales > Viscaceae > Viscum > Viscum album. Next base: position 1,369,025,755 of record OY728140.1, on the reverse strand, counting down.
TATGTTAATAAGCTACTTTTTAGTCATTATGAATAGCAACTATGGTAAATTTTATTTACCATAGTTAAAGGTAAATCGGGTAATTAAGGTTAATATAATATTATAAAATTACCCTAACACTTGCCCTAATATAATTGGATGATTATATTTTACCCTAAATCATAATTGGGTCGATATGGAATCTAATGTAACCAACTTGTATTTGATTAAGACCTTTTATTTATTTTATTTAAAGGAAAGTGAAATGTCTCACTCAAAATTTAATAATTAGATTATTTTAATATAAGGTTATACAGAATAAAAATTCAATTAAAAATAATCATTTTAAATATAAATTTCTTTATTTATCATGGTAATTTATTTGTTATTTTTATGAAATATTTAATTACCTAAATAGCATATACATTAATGAGGAAGAAATTATTTATTTAGTGAAAAATCAATAATACAGTATTTATTAAAATAACAATACCTTTGAAATGGCCAAAAACTTGACCAAACATTATTGGTTGAGTATATCATAACCCTAAGAATCCAAGGGACGATTTTTGGACCATTTGGAGCCTTATAAAACCTATTATGACATTTATATTATTTTATTTTATATGATGTCAAAGATGTCACCTTCATAATTTAATAAATATAACAATTTAAATGTTGTGATTTTAAGATGATAAATTTGAGTAAAAGTATTATTATTAAATCTATGAGATTTATCTTCATCATAGGATTTTATTTTTAATTTTTATGCAAAAAATAAGTGTATTAAATAATTATACAAAAATGTTGTACAAATTATTTTATTAAGAGATATACAAAATAAATCGTTTTAAAAATATTAAAATAAATATTATATGAAATATTTATTGTGATCCACGAAATTTATAGACAAATATGACATTTTATAAATCTATTGAATAATTTGGATAGAATATATCCTCTGTTTGGATTTTATTTAAATTAAAATAAAAGAATAATGTCAAAATTGACACTATTGTTATTTTATAAATATATCATATTATAAAATTGTTTATAAATCACAAGAATATCTAAAAATTATAAATTGAACTTTATATGGTCTAAAATGTCATAAATTATCCAATTATGGACAATTAACAATACATAAGTAATTATTTGTAACTATTTAAAAATTAGAATCTTATTACGACATATAAATTTAAATAGATTAAATAAGGATAAATCAAGTTGATAATGTTTTAAATAAATTCCCAACATGTCTAAATTTTATTGGTTGATGAGATTAAAACCCTATATCATCTAATCTTCGGATTGGAGTCATTTTTGGAGGTTTTTAAGTGAGTTTGAATTTATTATAAATTAATTTTTCTTATGTTATCAAAGCTGCCCCTCTCCTCCCTTATAAAAAGGGAACCCCTTCCCTCTTCTCTTCACACCATTTTGAGCCGTGATTATTGGCCAAAACCTGCAAATCCTCTTCTATACCTCTATAGTTATATCATAGAGGTTCTGGTATTCTTAAAATACCAACTCTAGTGCCATAAGAAGAAGTTTAAAAGAGGTGCGTCGAGGAAGAGGTAATCTCTTCTACTGACTCTTTCAAGTTTCTTTCTTCTTCTAATTCCTCTTCTTTAGTTGTTTCATTATAAAGTAATTACATAAGTATTAATTATATACTTATATATTATTATAAATATGAAACAACCCTATTTTACCTTCTATCCATCCTACGGAAAATGAAATCACTGCGCGTGCGTACGTACGGAACACTGTCTCCACGCCATAGTGTAATTTGTTTATCCACTACCACCTTACATGGATGGATATAATGGTGTAAATAATAAATATATATGGTTAATATAACATCATACTAATTCTGATATATTATATCATCTACTCCACTCCAATTCAATAATTATCTAAATTATATCATCGCTCATGCGTACGTACAGATTACCGTCTCCACGACGCGATGAGATTCATTCTCCATGTTAACCACTCAAGAATGATTATAACATATATATAATGAATAATAATGAAATATATGACATGATAAATATACTTGATTTATATATATATATATATATATATATATATATGTCATCTAGTTACTTCCATTCAAGTAAATAAGGAAAGGAAAACAACGTTCATGCGTACATACGACCTACTGTCTCCATGAAAGGTGTATTTCATTTCATTTTTCGATATATTATATAAATATATATAATTATATATACATATACAGAATATATATGATATATAAATCATTATTTACATTCTAGAAGTTATTAAATCTTTATACAAGTAATAATAATATCAAGAACAACAAGTTTAAACACGTACGATATATAAAACGATATTACCCAAAACGCTGCTTTAACATGGAATTTACAAAAGAACGGGTAATATAAAGTAATAAATGAACCATATATGATATCATAAAAATGAATATGATTCTTTAATAAGTCAATTACATTATTTAAATCATTATACATGAGGTTCGGATACGTAAAAAGCATATCTGACCTAAGGTTAGGGATAACATTTCCTCTCTGGTTTTTATCAAAGATTGTTTATTCATAAGTATTAAATGGGGTTATTGTTATCATCAATTTCCATGTTTTCTAAAAGTTTTTTTATGTATTTTTAAGGTACTTTTTAATAATTTTTGTCTTTTACCACATGTTATGAAGGGAATATTTATTTTTGTTTACCATATGAGGAAATTTTTGACTTTTCCAAAAAAAGTATGAGGAGAATGTTTTTTTAACTTATACCGCATGAACGGATTTTTACGGTTTCATAATGCCTTGTTTTCATGAATATTACTCAACAAGATTTCAGGATTATTTTCAAAAAAATCCTTTTATTTTAAAATTTCATGGCATTTTGTGAAAAGAAAATGATTTTGAAGAGGAAAGTATATTTTCCTCAAGAATTGATTTCAAGTGTTTTATCAAAATTAATTTTCCATATAAGATGGAATTATTTCATATGTGTATGTTTCAAGTATAATTTCACTATGATTTACATGTTTTTACTTTTCATATGATGAAATGATATCCTTTTTTTGTATAGATAATGTAATGATGGGTTGATATTTATGAAACCCATTTTATACATTGGGTAATGATGAATGATTTATGTTCATGTTGTGGCACAAGTAAGAATGATTTCATTATAAGATGGGTGGGACCTATATCTCCCTTAACTTGATTGGGTAATGATTTATATCTCATGATATAGACATGGCTGTAATGGTAAGTAAATCTGGTTCCGTGTTATAGGACTAGAATAAGGAGTGAACTCTATTCAGGAAGGGAATTTGTCCACTAATATGGTCTTCGCAGCAATTACATGGCTAATATGGAAATCATATCATGTGCTTAATGGTTTTACACATTAAATTATTTATTTCTATTCTAGTTTATGATGATTGATGTTCCATATTGACCTATTCCTTACGTACTGTCATGTTTTATGTCATTGCCCATGATTTTGATGTTTAAACATTATGTTCATGTTTTTAAGTTCAAATGTATATGGTTTGTTTTATTTTCTCTATTATTACCCTTACTGATCATTTTAGTTCACCCTTTATATGTTTTCTTTACTGGAGTATATAAAGAAAGGTTTTAGGTAAGAAACCAAAAGAGGAACATCTTTATGGGAGATGTTGAAGATCTTTCACCATGATAAGAAGATTATGTTCCAAGTTTCCAAAGACACTAAACTATTACAGTCCTTGAGTGTTGGTTTTTGTTATGTATTAAGTATTCCGCAAAAGTAATTTAATGTCCATGTAAGTCAATTTTGGGGTCTCTAAAATTGTACGAGAGGATCTTGGGAGGATCCTACTTAGTATACTGTTACACTGAACCTATGTATATATAAACTCTTTTTTAGGTCACATGGACATGGTTGGATATCAGGCTAGTTACTACTAGATTAGGGTTGTGGGAGTTATTCGGGCTTCATGGTCACTATAATTTTTACATTCATATGGTAAATATAGTTTTTCATTGTATTTTTTTTTGTTTTTTACGAAATTACATTTGAGAACTTGGTATTTCTATTATATTGCAGTCTGAGATGGAGTTAGTTGGTGTCTGTATTATCTCTCACATTCTCATGTGCTTTCTTAGAGGGAAATAAATCACAATTGTGTGGTCAATATACACTCGGTGTGAGTGGCCAACCCGGGGCCTACTGAAGGTGGGACATAAGGGGTCACTCTCTCCCTTCCCACACTATTGGCCAGAGGGAGGTACACCTTTTCTGGAGGGGGTAGTGACAGACTAGTATTAGAGGTATGCTTGTGGGATATGACAGAGTTTGGTGTTAGGAATAGGTGTGGTTGCATGGGTTAGTAGGGAAAAAGTGTCAGATATGATTATCTAGTGACCTAAACACTAGAGACCAGCTGAGACATAATCATTTAGGCCTCCATATGATATTATGCGTAGACCATTATGTTTATAGATGCTAATAAATAATGTGACACTAGTTGTAGGGTTGAGTCCTAGGAATAGATCATTCATAGTTCTTCTTTATTCATCTGTTTGAATTGGTAGACCTTGATATAGGTTATCCTCAATTGAATAAATGAAACTAATTAATTATTTAATGTTGATTCTTCTAGATTCCAGGTTTAGAAGCTCTAATTGTTTGTTATTTTTCAGGTATGTCTCCGGGTTTCCATCCTTATAAGGTTCGTGCAGTTGATGTCCAGTAAGCTGTACCAACAGATCACTGTAGGGTAAAGATTCAAGACAACGACACTTGGAGGAGGACACATCATGTGTTTTAGTACCAATGTTTACAGAAGTACGAGGGCACTGTTTTAGATACCATCATGTAATACTGGACAGAGGAGGTTGAGACAACCTTTAGTTCGATCTGTGCATCAAAGGATCACTAGGGGTAATTTTTTGTGACGATACTATGTGGAGCTTTGAGGTAGTGGTGGTTTTTGTTCCTCGTGTGTTTCTAGGAGTGAGAGATCTCATGGGATGAGTTTTGAGATAACATCCATGTCGAGTTTATTTCTTCGACCGCGAAGACATCCAGTCGCCAAGAGCTTCTTACCATTCAAAATGTGATCTCTAGTGTGTGAGAGTTTGGAATCCATTTCTAGAGTCTTTTTAGATATGATTTGGACTAGTTTACAGATGAGGAGGCCAGTGCGACGCATTTCGAGGAGGCATTACATCCTTATATCCAGCACCATGTCACCCCTTTTATGCTGAAGACATAACTTGAGGTGCTGGAGAGGGAAGAGGTCATTGAGAGTAAATATTCCTGAACTAGATAGTCATGAGAGGGGAGTCATCATGATTCTCACGAAGTTGAGCTGTGGTTCGGGGTTCTTGATTTTCTAGGAAGAAGAGTATCCATTCTTTTAGGTGTAGGTCATAGCCCTCAGCATCTCATTTCTCTAGGGATGGAGGATCTCAGGCCTATGATAAGGGATCATGCCCTTGTTTTTTATATGGTGGATGAGGTCATCAGATGTGAGAGTTCCTGACCTTTCAGAGAAGTCATTGTGCACTAGGTGGTCTGCTCCATGTTCCACAATTGAGGTAGTTACAGCCAAGGCACCAGCATCAGGTTACACCATCTTTGGATTAGCAGATAGCAGATGGGGCATGAAGAGGAAAAACTTGCAATGGTCCCTATCCTCAGAGAGTAGGGTGCAGCTGTGGTGGTGGTATTCAATAGGGTTAAAGAGTTCATGGAGGAGTCCTTGGTTAGCTTCATGCTTTATCATTGCCAGATCTAGGAAATCCAGTGGTCGTTCGAGGTACCAATTCTTGTTTTCTACTTGTGTGTTTGTCTTGATTGATTCAGGAGTGATGCATTCCTTCATATCATCTTCCCTTTTGCATGACTTGGGACATGAGGTAGAGAGGATTCCAATTCCCATAGTGTTGACTAAGCCAGTTGGAGTTCGAGTTTACTTGTTTGAAGTATGTAGAGACTGTGAGCTAGTACTGGGGTAGCAAATATCTTAAGACGACTTCTTATGTTTACAAATAAAACCATTTTATGTCATCCTTAGCATGGATTGTTTGTATTCGGTGAAGGATATAGTGGATTTCTTTAGGAGGATGGTGGTGTTCTTCGATGCTGATGGAGATCCAACGATGTTTGTTGGTGAGTGAGACCCTCGAATGGGTGAGAGGAATGATTTTTCCTTATCATCCTTGATGGCTAAGCTAATGCTGAGTTCTATGGAGGTTCAGTAGTTGGAATTTTCCTAGGACATAGAAGAGTACCCCGATGTATTTCTAGAAGATGTTGTAACATTACCACCTCAATGAGATATTGAGTTTATGATTGAGCCTCAGCTTGGAGCATCTTCGATCACTATGACTCTATATTGGATTTCCCCTTCTAAGTTACGAGATATACAAATACATATTGATGGTCTATAACAATGTGGTTTTTTTGGAAGACTATGTCACTATGGGGTGCACCGAAATTTTTCATGATGAAGGCTGATGACACTTTGCGGTAGTGTACCAATTTTCATATCTTAAACAATTTGATAGTGAAGAACTCCTATCCTATTCTGTGGATTGATTATTTATTAAATCAACATAAGGGTGAATATTGGTTCACAATGATCGAATTGCAGTCCTAATACTAACAGATGAGTGTGAAGCCTGAGTATATCCAAAATAATCCTTTCTGTTAATGTCATGGGCATTACCAGTTCATTGTAATGTCATTCGGTTTTACGAATGCTGCAGATGAGTTCATGGGATTGATGAACACTATGTTTTGTGAGTTCTTGGATAAGTTCATGGTGATTATCATTGATGAGATCCTTTTGTACTCTACATATGAGGAAGATCATTCAGAACATCTACAAACCGTTTTTGGTGTTATTCTTCAAATTTTTTTATTAGGTATGTTTCTGAAGTGAGATTTTTGTGCATGTGAAGTTCATTTCATGGGTCATGTGGTGTACCAACAGGGAGTATCTATGGATCCAATTAATATAGAAGATGTTTTGTCTTGGGTATCCCCCAAAATAGTAGTAGAGGTACGAAGTTTCCTTGTTCCCACAGGCTACTACAAGAGGTTGATAACCGATTTCTCTCAGGTTTCAACTCCTTAAAAATCAATGACGAGGATGGTTCAAGAATTCATGTGGAATGATTAGTTTCATGATACTTTTGAGTATATGTAGGAGAAGATGTTAACATATCTAGTTCATTGTCTTCCAGTAGACAGATTTCAGTTTGATGTTTGCTACGATTCTTGACATCTGGGGTTAGGCTGTGTTCTAATGCAACAGAGATCAATTGTTTCTTATGGAATTCGGCTGTTGTGTCCCCATGAACAAAAAAATGACACCCATGATGTTGAGTTGGTGAAAATGGTGTTATTTCAGATTTTGTGGAAACATTACCTCATTGGCGGTCACATTGTGGGTTTCACCGATCATAAGAGCTTGAAGTATGTTTCCTTGCATCGTGACATGAACTTCACAGTAGAATCAATGGGTGGTGTTATTACAAGAATGAGACCACAAAATATTTTATACCCCAAGTAAGGGGAATGTTGTAGCTAATGAACTAAGAAGGAAGTCACATAGTGATGTAGTTCATGAATCTAGTAATTAATGGAGAGAGATGGAAGAACTTTCATCATTATATCTCAATATGGAAGAAGATAGTGGATCTAGAGGTTGAGGACTGGATAGACTTAGTTTTTTTAGCGAGGCATGTGATGGTTGGTCTGATGAAATACAACACTAAGAGTTAATCATGGAAGGCTATTTTTTCCTTTGGGAATGCATGAGATGATTATCAGAGAGTTTTATAGTTCACCTTTAGCGGTGCATCAAGGCGTGAAAATGATATATTAGGGCTTGAGGAGTTATTTTTCATGGACTGGGATGAGGTGTGCAGTTGTGGAGTTTTTTTCTCAATGTTTGGTTTCCAAGAAGGTGATGGATGATCACAGTGTATCTGGTGGTTTGCTACAGCCATTAGATATTGCACAGTGGAAGTGGGAGGACATAACATTGAACTCTATTATTGGTTTACCTTGAGCTCATGGAGTACGTGATTCTATTTGGGTGGTAGTGTATTATTTAACAAAATCATCCAACTTTATAGTGATGAAGGAGTTGAGCTCAGTGGAAGTTTTGTCAAGGCAGTATCTGGAAGAGGTGGGGAGACTACATAGTGTACCGAGGATGATCATTTTTGGTCAATATCCTCATTTTACCTCTAGGGTGTGAAGAGGTCTCTAGCATGCTTTTTATTCTCAGCACTTCCTTTTCACTGCTTTTCATACACAGATGAATGATCATATAGAGAGAACTATCCAGACTCTTGAAGACATGTTGTGCTATTGTGTCTTGGATTTTGGAGGTTCATGGATGAGACCCTTACCCTTGGTGGAATTATATTACAACAATATTTTTCACTCTACCGTGAGTATGGTGATATTTAATTCCATTTATGTCTAACCTTTTTGTTCTCTATTGTACTATACCGGGGTCAGAAAGCCAACAATTCTTAGACTATAACATGTAAAAAATATGAAATAGATGATTCAGTAGAATCGTGAGAGGATTAAGATAGTGATGGATCATTAGAAATCATATCCCGATCAAATTAGGGGGCCATTAATGTTTGATTTTGGGATCACATGTTTCGTAAGGTGACTCCACATCGTTGATTGTGGAGGTTTGGTAATGGGAGTAAGCTTTCCTCCTAGTTTATTGGGCCTTTTGAGGTGTTGCCTTGTGTTGGATTTGTGGCTTATCGAGTAGAAATTCCACTTCAGATGATATGGATACATGATGTTTTTCATGTGACACAGCTCCATCATTATCTTCATGACGAAACTCGCATCATTGGTTTGGGAGAGATCGATATTGATGATGAGGCGACCTTCGTGGAGAGGCATGTGGGGATCCATAACCGCAAAGAGAAGTTGTTTCCAGAGCATTATATCCCCATGGTTTGTATCTTGTAGAGACACAGTGGCGTAGAGGAGAGTACCTAGGAACGTGAGTCACATATTTCTGCTCAGTACCAAGAGTTGTTTGATGCTTAAGACTTTTCATGAAACAATGTCTGACTTGTGGTTGTAGGAATTTAATGTTTATGATATGGATTTTTTTGTTGTTTCTTGTGGATTGATCTATCTTGAGAGTTATCCTGATGGGTGGTTGTTCGGAACCCATTCTTGTTTCATTTTAGGGTTATTTTGAATTCTCATGGATGATACTATTTTGAGAGGTATCTAATGTAATGGCGTGGACCTCTCATGTCCATTAATTTTTTGAAATCTAGTGTATGATGTGTTATGGGAGTTAAAGGTGACGTATCCCCAACACTTTTCCCAAATTTCTAGTTTTATAAAGAGTTCTCTTTGTGAGACATACATGAAAATTTCCATCGGTGTGACAGATCTGAACCGTTCCAGCGGTGAGACCGTTCTGAACTGTTCTATCTGTTAGACCAATGTGAACAGTTCCATCGATGAGACCGGTGTGAACTCTTCCGTCGGTGAGACCGATGTGAACAGTGTCATCGGTGAGACCGATGTGAATAGTGACATCAGTGAGACTGATGTGAATAGTTCAATCAGAGAGACTGATATGAACAATGCCACTGGGGAGACTGATGTGAATAGATCCATCAGTGAGATCGATGTGCACAGTTCCATTGGGGAGACCGATGTGAACAGTTACATCAGCGAGACCCTTTTGAACCGTTCCATAACTGTGACTGATGTGAACATTGCCATTGGTGAGATCGATGTCTAGAGTTCCATCAGTGACACCGATGTGAATCGTTTCATCGGTGAGACCGATGTGAACTGTTGCATCGGTGATACCGATGTGAAATGTGCCATTAATATCGGTTTTTTATGCTGTGAACCAGGCCATAATCGTTAATGAGTCATTCCATGAACAGGGTTTCTAGAATTGATAAGGGTACATTGTTTCCAAGATTTTTTATTGTGTTTCTAGGATCGTTAGGTGTATAGTGTTTCTAGGATCAGTAAGTGTACAATATTTATAGGATCGGTAGGATTATAATGTTTCCATGATCGGTTGGTGTATACTGTTTATAGTATCATGTACAAGGATTTCAGCATCAGTATGTGTACAATGTTTCTAGGATCGTGTACAATGCTTCTATTATCGGTAGGTGTACAATGTTTTCAGGATTAGTGGGTTTACTGTGTTTTCAGGATCGGTAGGTGTACAGTGTGTCCAGGATTGGTATGTGTACAATGTTTCTAGGATCGTGTATAGTGATTCTAACATCAGTAGGGGTATAGTGTTTCCAGGATTGGTTGGTGTATAATGTTTCCAGGATCGGTTGGTGTACAATGTTTCTAGGATTGGTGTACAATGTTTCTAGCTTTCTATAGTTTTTCCCCTTTAACATTTTCATTGATGTGAAATACATTCAAGGAGTTTTTAAGAGATTTAAGCATGATTCAAATCCCATAACTCCTATATTAATTTTTCATTAGGCTTGTGATTCCTTTTCTTGGACAAACCACATGGTGTAATGCAATCCTCTTTTAATGGAAAATCCAACATAACATAAACCACTACTCTGTGAAACTTATAAAGGGAGAAGACATAATCCTCTCTTGTTCGACCATCTTTTTACCTAATGAGAGATGCTCTAACCATTCCTTCTTCCCATAGGAGTGGTGTGATTGAACCTGAATCCTTGGATTGTTTCCCCTTGAAGATTCTTTATGATGCATGCACACCCCCTACTTTGTTGCAATCAGCAAGTGTTGATCCATCCTCGATAGACGGTATGATCAACATATGTTCTTCTTTTTTGTTCGATCCTTTTTCTACCCTTTCTACTTTACATGTTATGGTATGTGGTCTGTATGTTTCTAATGGAGTTTTCCTGGGTTTCAGTTAGTGAGGTCATGTTGCGGCAGCCTCGAGTTGATACAGTTGTCACGGAGGAGGAGATCAATCATTCATGTATAAAGAACGACAAGAACCTTTTGAGTTAGGGGATTCCTTTCTTCTCTATTCATTTTTGTGAAACTATAGAGTTATCATTTTTTATCCCAATGGATCACAATGGAATTGACATAGTAAATATTTGAACGAGATAAATAATTTGATATTGATCATCTGTTATGGCCTACTGTTTTTCTAGATAGTTCAATATCTATGCTAGTATTTTTTATATTTTAGATCCTGATATAAATTGTTAAAGAATGTAACTGGGATTAATTGAAATTATTGGAAAAAGATACAGAGATAAGTAAATGAATCTGGTTGTTGTTGTTTTAATTTGATATTAATAATATTGATATAGTAAGCATGTTTCATTATTTGTTATAGCATACTATTTAGGTTGCACATTATTGGAAACTACTATTAATGAAATAGTAAATTCAAGAGGGATTAAATAACTAGATATTAGATAGAAGAAAATGCCTTGAAGGGTTTTTAGTTACCCTCATTCTTATAAGGTCTAGTTCCTTCTTCTTTGGATCCTTGAGGGCTCGTTATGTTTGATGGTTGGATGCCTTAAATTAGGGACAAGAGACTATTTGATATGATGTTTGTTTTCCTGCTTCTTGTGTCATGATATGCTCTTGGATGGATTTTGTGATTTGTGGGGGCAGGGAGGCCCAATGGTTGTGGCATCAGTTGATGCCTAGAGTGGAGAGACTAATATTTTTGTGCATGTGGATGTCAGGGAGGACACCGTAGATGATGAAATTTCTAGGATGTAAATGATTTGATGCTTAGTGAATCTAGTTAGTTGTTTATCTAATTTATTTTCCCCACTAATCATGATAGATGGTTTTTCTTACCCTCCTTCCAAATGTGGAGATGATGCATGGGGTATTCCACGTGCTTTGGTGTTTAGCTTCTTGAGGGAGGATAGGTCTACACTCCTATAGGTGGAAAAGATTTGAAGGGTAGTTAATCTACATACTGGGTTGATCCCCCATGTGATTAGTATTATAGAATTTTTTTCAATAATTATTGGGAATATAGGAATGTAATAATGTTGTTAATATATGATGGAACAAATGATGTTAACCCATCAGGTTGGAACTTGTCGGTCGGGTAGGGGTACACATTATGGGGATGGGGATGGGACATGACGGTCTGAATCTTATTGATTGACCCTTTGTTTGTTCTTGAGGATTGAGGATCACAAAGGAGGATTAAAGGAAGTCTAGAAGGACTTGGGTGTTGAGAAATGGGAGTAGGAAACTTTGACAGTGTGAAATTGGGTTTCACACCATGTAGAATAATTTTACAAAATGATAGTGGGATTCACATCATGTAATGTTTCCAGTTTTGAAAAATAAATAAAATGAGGAGTTAAAGGTTTTGTTTGGTGGAAGCTGACATCGATGAATTACATGATATGAATGGGTCCTACATGTCATATAATCATTCGAAGTTTCAATGTTTTAAAACATTCCAACCACTTGAGTTTTCAAACCCAACAACTCTAGCTTCCCTCCCTCTTATCCCAGGTGACCCTGAAGTCCCCTCTTTGTCGTTTTGTTGATCCCTTCAAATAGAATCAATCTTAGAATTCCATATTCAATCTATAGTGATCCAACTTGATCCAAGGTGTGACATTCTTCATTTTCTAGAGGGTTTTCAGATCATTTTCCTCCCATTTTTCATTGACATGTGAATCCACTAGATCTTCACGATTCTAATAGAGTTTCTTTGGTTGCTAGTTGGTGAGATTGTGTTGTGGTGTCCTCAGGTAGATGCAGTTTTAGTGGGAGAGGTGACTGGGATCAGTTGCATTGATTCACTCTCATGCGAAGAACATTAGCGACCTTTTACATTTGGGGATCCATTAATTTTACATTACATGTAATTATAGAGTTAGCATTGTTTTTATTTTTGGTTCATAATAAAATTGACCTAATTAATTTGTTGAACTAAATTAAAAAATTTGTATCGATTTTAGAGTGGTGTTTTTGTTGTACCATGTCAATGGTTTGCCTCTTAATTTTATAGATAGTCTGATATCTATGCCTTTCTTGGTTTAGAATATTGTTCCCTATGGAATTTATAAAGAACATAAAGTTTCAATTAATTGATAATTAATTGGATAAAAGATAAATTCCATGTTTAATTAATTATGTTATTATTATAATTTTATGACAATCAAATTAATTCAAGTATTCATTTTTAATTATTTAGGTTAATAAAAATGAAACATGATGATGCTTCATTATAAAAGAATTAAAGGCATGTTGAATTAATTGTTTAATTAATTTTTGATAGCTTGTGATAGCTTGTTTCCTAGGTTTCATGTAGGTGGAACCATTTAATAATGAATCAGTTAATTCCAAATGGAATTAGAATTAGTTGTGTGACAAATGGTAATTCTATATAGGGCTTGGGTTTCTCGCATGGTTTTAATGGCCAAGGGCATTATGATTTAGAGCTGTGAGAGATTTTTGTGTGTGATGGCCGAATGCCTTTCTTTATGTCCAAGAGCCTGATTTCTTGTTGGTTTCCTACTGCTTGTGATATCGTTGATCGTGGAAGACTGTTGTTGTTTTGTGGGGATAGGGAGGCCCATATGTGATGTAAACATAGGATGGAGGTGCATAGAAGGATATTATGGTACGTGGGGTAGGGAGGAAAAATTATTACTATAGTAGTTGACACCTAGAGTGGCGAGATGCATTGGTTTATGCATGTGGGTGTTAGGGAGGAAACTTCCATTAATAGAAAGGGTTGCAGATGGGCTTACCCATTGTTATGAAAGTTGGATGATTTTTTGAATCTTTTGTTTGCTCAAATTATAAAAATTCTCCTCTACATGAGGAAAATGGGACTGGATAATATCTTTCTAAGATAATAAAATATGCATGAAGTTTTTCTTGTGCATTCGGTTTTTAGCTTCTTTGGGTTGGATAAATATACCCTCCTCCCATAGGTGTCAAAGACTCCATGGGTAGTCCAACTACTCATCGTGTTGAGCCCCTTTTGTTTGGTACCATAGAATGTTTTTATATAATAACTATAAATATTTAAAGTGGGAATGATTATTAAATAAATGAATAAATGTTTAACCCATGGGGTTTATGCTCTTGGGATGCTATACTGTGGTTGGAGTTCTAAGAAGCTGTGGACATGCTTTGCTTATGCCTAGAGGGCATGGATATTTTTTGAGATTCTAATGAAATGTAATGTGGAAATGAAAATGATTAATTAATGGTTAATAATTAATTAATGTTATTTTTAACTAAATAAAACAAAAATGGTAAATTAATGTAGCTATTAAAATGATTATGTGCTTATAGGATTTCTGGTATTGGGTGTGGTGGCTGGGAGTTTAATAGGTTTTGGCTACATTTGTGTCTGAGACTACGATATTCCCTTTGTGTGATCGGGATGTATATTATATCCTTTACTATTTGTGTTTCTATATGAAACTCCACCCTGTCAGTTAGGGAAACAAACACCCTGAGAATGCTGATCTAGGGGAGGTTTTTCGAACATCCCGATGGGAGGATGGATGGAAGACTACCCCTTTTTTCTCCCCTATCTTCTCTTGGTAGTCACATGTGCTGGTATTCCTGACGGTTAGGATTCCCATATATGTGTGTAGAGGATTGTAATGGATTTTGGTTATTTCACACACAAATATTCTAGATATATTTTCTTAAGGACTACTGTTGGAATAATGATTATAGGCTTTGATAACATGAGGTTCCTTACTCAGTGTATGGGATATGATGGTTAAGGTATAATACCCAACATATGATACATGCCATTCTAGTTGTGTTTGATCCTTGAAACTACCTTGTTACTTTTAGATATGCATACATGGTGGTCATGTTGCATGAGGGGCATGTTACGGTGCTTCGTCCAGGTGTCTTTGAGATAACTTTTTTGGAGAGAGATAATCAAGACATGCGATGTAGGGGGAAAGTGGAAAGGCAATGGAGAAGTGGTAGTGGGGTACCCTTGATATTCATTATTATATTTCAGTATCTTTTATGAGATACATGGTGATCATATCCATGGTGAGGATAGGAACATAGTATGCTTGTTTAGTTGATGAGTTAGTTTCACTTTTTGTTCATTGTGCTTTAGCATTCTTTCTTTACTATTGCATGATAGGCTCTCGGGAGTATCCTAATGAGTATACTGTTATACTCACCCTACGTATATATAAACTATTTTTCAGGTTATTTAGATAAGGTTTTAGATCTGGATGGTTACTACTAGATTGTGGGTTGTAGAACATGTTTTTTCTTTGTTGTCATGGTCGTCTTTACTTTTCTTTCGGTACTTGCAGTTTTCTCATTCAATTAAAATAGATCTTTCAGGAAATTACATTTGTGTACTTGGATTTTATTTTATATTTTAGACTAAGCATGAGTTAGTTTCTGTCTAAATTATCTCTCTCTTCCCTGTGTGTTTCCCTTTTTGGGTAATGCCTCCCATATTCATGATTATTTTACCCTCTGTGCTAGTTTCCAACATAGGGCTTATTAAAAGTGGGACTTGAGGGTCATTATTGTTCTCCTCCTATTGATGGCCCATGAGGGGTACACATTGTGGGGAGGGGGTTGTGACAATGAAACCTTATTTATATATGATATATATTACGTCTTTATTATTTTTTAATTTATATTTTTAAAATACCTTTATTCTTTACATCTTGTGTAAATAAGATAATTTCGTTTGTGAAAGTGTGGACTACCGCCCCTCAAAGTGATATGATTCATTCATACTCTAAATGGGATGTATTAAGGATTTATTTTAGTAAAATTATATGATATATATGATTTCATAATATAATCTAATTATATTAAATACCGATAGACATATATATTTATTTTCATTCTTTCTTTCAATATGATAATATACCAGAAACAACGTTCATGAATATGTATGACTTACCTTTTCCTTGAATAGTGTTTTCCATTAAATAAATATATTATATATATATATACTATTATAGTACAAATATAATGAATATAAATGATATTTATATCATTTTTTACAGTATGAAAATCATGATATACTTATAAGGTCCAAGGATATAACAAATTAAGACACAAGAGAAATATAATGCAAATATTACCCGTAGTGTATCCATAATAGGAAATTGCTACCAAGTAGGTAATATAAAGTAATAATAAATCTACATATGGTATTATATATAATAATATGGTTCTATACAATATTTATAGTAAACTTTCATTTATTATACATTATGTTTGAAAGAGTACAATGAATGTTAAGACACATGGTAACTGGATTTCATCTCACATTTTATATTCATGAGATACATACCTTATACACCACTCACTTAAATTATGTGGTGTATATAATACCCATGAATGTATTATATACATATTATAATTAAATTCATGGGAATTTTAGATATTTATTTTGGAATATTTCTCCATTGGGTTTACATTTCAAAATATACCAAATCGATAAGATATTTTGGTATCAATTTCCCATCATTGAGACAAATGTTTGTTATAAAACTACATATTTTTTTGAGGTATATTTGAAATGTTATATTATGAAAGTTATTATTTTCAAGATATCTTATGCTTAATAAAATTTCATTTTCATACATGGATAATATGATCCCTTATTACCAAGTGGTAAGTGTTTATTGAAACAATCCCATCGTTAATTGGGATTGTTTATTATTATAGATAAATTGATGAAATATTATGATACATCTCTAAATAAAATTCATGATATTTATTATCTTATGTTTATTCAAGATTCATCATGTATAGTTTTACCTACTGTGCTGACCGTCATTTCATTTAATATTTCTTTATAGATTACTAACTAATTTTTTCAATAAATATTTTTCCAAATATTTAATAAATTATTTGTTTTGAAGTCATTTTTAAGAAAATGGTTTTCAAAATGTTTTCAATATTATTTGTTAAATTTTTATGTAGACTTTTTTTCAAAATGTTTTCAATATATATTTATATTTCTTAAAAATTATAAACAATTAAATAGTTTTCAAGATGTTTATAAGGACTCTTATTACGTTTTCAAATAAACATTTTCCAAAAAAATCATAGATTTCATTTTATGTTTTCATGTTTATTTTCAGGAAAATTGTTTTCAAAGGGTTTTATGTTTTAAAAAACGTTTTCCTATAAGAATGGATATTTTCCGTATGAAATTTGTTTATATATTATTTCATTATTTTTTTTATGATGACACCCATTGATGTTATATAGAACCTTATAAGAAATGATTTAATGGTTCTATTCATATTATTTCTCTTAATGGTTTATGTTTTGATGGCTTGGTGTTTATGAAACATGTTACTAATCCATGGTTTTTATGCTTGTGAAACCCGCTTATTTTCATGAATTAGGATTTGATGAAATTATTATGAAACCAATGTATTTCCATATGTTAAAATATAATTACATTTTTATGACACCCATTTCATTTTCTGGGAATATGATAAGATTTTTATAAAACACATATCTTTTTATGGGTCTTGATATGATGAAAAAGTTATTATATTATACCACTTGTTTGAATGATTTTATTATGAGATGGGTGGAACCTATATCTCCCTCCAATTCATTGGGTGAATATTTATAGCTCACAAGACACTGAGGTTAATCAAGTCAATAGGATTGGTCTACCCTAAGAATATGGGTTAACTGGATCCCTTACAATGAAAGGCCTGGACATGGGGATGGGGGTGTGTCCCACCAAGTTGGTGTATTCACCATGATGTTGGAAGATGGGGAATCCCAATACACTTTGGGAAGTTGGGGAATCATGATCCCCTACTAAAAAAAGGATAGTGATTGGGGATGGCGGTGCGTCCATCCCAATTGTTTTGGTTCCCATGAATTACCTTGGTATGTTCTATAAATAATTCATGACTTATAGGTAACAATATCACATGTATTGGTATACCACAATTCCATTTCTTATTCCTATGATATGATCTCATGTCTTATGTTCTTTATTTCTGTATGATTCAAGTCTTATAAATTACAAAGCATTATATCATTTTTAATGTTTATAAAATTTTGTGTGTAGGATATTATTTTATAATGTTATGAACACATTATCATGCCCCTATGATCATGTTTATGCTTATATGTCTCCCTTGTTTACCTTTATTGATCATCTAAGATCATACCTTTTATATTTCCTTCCCTAAGATATGAATATATGTATTTACTATGATGTGTCCAAGATGGGTACTAGTCATGCATAACCTAGTGGGAGATAATGTAACTCACTTATTTACATCTATTTATGTTTTCATGATTCTAAAGGCTCTAGACTAATAAGATTTTTAGTTATATTTTTTTTAATGTTTAATGTTTTCCAAAAAAAAATGGTGTAATGTCAATTTATTAAAAGTGAGGGTCTCTATAGTTAGTATCATATCAATGTGGTAATTAAAATTTATAAGCATGTATGATAAAACTTTAGTGAGATCCCTAGGAATATTTATAATTTTGTTTTTAGGGATGTCTATAAGGATAAGTATAATGATGATTTAATGTATAAGAAAATTGTCTTCTAATTCTAGTTTAGGTTAGATTGAGTGGATTACTAGAAATAATTATTTATATTGATACAACAAGGGGATGTGGATCTGGAACATGTGTACCTAGGTGTAACAATACCCACAAGGTGTGTCGAACCAGACTCGGTGTAACCCGGTACATGATAATGGGCCTTACACCACACCTATTTTGACACTCTTTGGGGATTATATTTTGGAATTCACAAACTCTTTACGAACTATAATGATGTATTTAAATAGAATATGACTGTGAATAACCTAGGATAAACCTATGGTGTCATAAATTAATGCGGTATGCGTCCTGATTTATAAATATTACAAGTTATTATTTTTCATGATTATATAGTTTTCAGTATGATAATTTTTCTCACCGTATACTTTATGGTTTTAGTCAATGGAATAAACCCAAAGGAAATGAGTTAATGTAGCAAGTGACAAAAAATTTACTTATGAGTGGTCAAATGGGATGATCACATGAGTAAAACAAGGTTATTATCAATCCAAATCAGTTATTAGGGAACATGATTTATGGTGTTTACCTTAAACAACTATTAGACTCACCATATAATAAAAGGTTGTATTTGACTAATAGTTTGGGTGATGGATACAGTGGAGGAAAGAAGATCCTATTTCCTTATGTCAAGAATGTGGAAGGAATCGCCTTAGTAAATGACTTAGAGGAATAAAAAGGTGTTTTAATTATGAATGAGGGCCAAAAAGCTATAAAATTCATGGGGAAAATGAAGAGTTTATTTTATGAAATTGATGAGAATACTAGCCTCCCTAAGAAATCATTCAAGGTTAAGTGTTTTAATTGAGGAATAAATGGTCAGTATGCAACTAAACAACCCAAGTGAAATTATACATAAATGAATAAACAAGGTGGTTCGTATAATGGTTAAATTGTGGAAGATGTTGATACAACATATGAACTGTAAAAGAAATGTGATATTAGGTAAGATGATGATGTATCCATTTTATTTAATTAAATATGAAGTTGAATAATTAAAGTATTTATGTTTTTGGATTCATGAATTATGTTCAATGAATGGTGAAATATATGTGGATTGTTTAGTATAGTTTTTTTCACTAAATATTTACAAGAACATGTAGAATGGTTCTAATGGAATAAAAAGTGATTTAATGGAAATGTTATTTCCTTGGAAGACACATGATTAATGGAAAGTTAAGCATAAATATGTTTCTATAGATAAGATAACCACATTTGGATAATTATACATGTGATATTGATAAGTAAATTCAATCGTATTGATCACCTTGGAACTAATTAAGGACTCATTGATAGGTATTTTATAATATCATTGATGAAATTTACAATATTTTTGGATTTAACGAATAGATCCAATATACCTTGGAATAAGGAGACATGCCTATTTTAAATAAAGATTTATGTTAATTAAAGTCATTACTACGTTTCAAGATAATACATGATCAAGGTATTCACATGTTTGGAATGTGAAAACCTAGAGAATCTTTGAGATATTTTGGGAATCAATGATAAGCTAATTTCATGAATTTCATTTATTTTTTCTGATTTGTTTCTCTTAGAAGTGTTATATGTTTTACCATTCATGAAAAGTTTAAGTAAAATATTGAAGGAAGTATTTATCAATTGATATTGTATTGAAAAACCTCATAACAAACTATCTAGTTATAAAACATATTTTAAGGATGTGCGTCATATTTTATTTTGATATTATATCAGTGTAGTTTTTTAAAATGAAATCATGTATAATGGTTGATGACTGATCAATTTCGACAAGGCTGTGGTTCATAAACTCATGATTTAAGGATGATAAATGTTTTATTCCAAGAACTGGCCTTGGTTATGTCTTGGATAATGAATAATTGTTTTTTAATAATATATATTTATGACCAAATTGTTGTGTTACATTTTATATTTAGAGATTAATGTATTAAAAATATTGAATTTTAATGGTTGATACGATCAAATATTTAGACTTTTCATTCTTTTATGGGATTTAAGATATGCTGAAAGGGTATTTTAGTGCTTTTGTCATCAATGCTAATATCTAGACATCCATTTCATAATGTAACAGATTAATTAGAAATTGATAAAAGCATATGCAATGAATGAATTAGTTTATACAAATATATCATGTAATTATATTTCATTATATTCATTGTTAGTAAAATAATTACACAATGATAGGATAATGTTAAAAAATGTGTTTTCCTAATAACTTAATTTTTGTTGAACTGATGGCCTTTTAAATAATTATTTATTTATGACTTTGAGGCCCTCACTTTTTCTTTGATCATTCACATGTTTGTGATTGATGACCTCAATCAATCACAATAAATATTTATGATTTTCCTTAATGTAAAATATTCACTCCAAATCTATTTCCTTCTACATGGAAACCATGTTATATGTTACTTTGGGTAACCATTATGGTTCCAATATTCCATTTTTAAGGGAATTATTAGTATTCATTGTTTTTATGTGGGATTATAGGAATAAAATATTCATTTATTTAACATTTGATAACCCAGAATAATTTCAAAGGAAAAAATCATTTTAATGTGGGTAGAATATAATACCCCAAGATTTTGAGAGAGATATATTTTTTAATTAATTTAATATATTTGATATTTTTTATTTCATGCAACACTAAAATTTGATTATTTTATATTAAAGCACAATGTTTGGCATGCATTATATGAAAAACAATATTAATCGTGCACTACCTACAACATAAATTTCCCATTGCTCTATACAGAACACTGAGGTTAGCTTAAGTTACATAGAAAAATAACATTCCATGAGGGCTTGTGTAATACATAAGACTCAATAATTAAAATGATATATTATCAAAATATTAATTAATATAACAAAGCTATTAAATTATTAATTATGAAAATGGTTAAATACCTTATGAAAATATATGGTTTTCACAAATAAAAAATTAATTTATTTGTAACAGATTAATTAGAATTTAATATGAAACCTAATTGAATATAAAGTAAAATATTATTAGTTTTATGATACTAAAGGTGTTTTACCCTAAAAATGAAATTAATTACAATTATTCAGTGATATTAATGCGATATATATATATATATATTATTTAATAAAATATTTTTTATATTCACCCAATATATTTGATAGGATTACAAAATAACCAACCTACTTTTATGTATGATATACTATATCTTTATTAAGGCATTTTTTCAAATTTTAATGAAAAATGTTTTTAAATAATTTTTTGGAACTATATTGTATTATAAATGTCAAAATAAACATAATATTTGAAATATAAACATAAAATTTAGGATAAGTTAAATTTTTGGAATTTTTCTATGAAGATTCATTTTTAATGAATAGTGAAAATTTCTGAAATGAAACTCAAAACTAATTTATCATAAAATTTATTTATAAGGATAATTTATATTTTAAATTGGTTTTAAAGATTAATTATATAATATTTTTACAATTTAATCCAATTTATTTCAGTGGACTCAATTTGTCTTGGAAAATTACTATGAAATCATAACAAACGTTTAGATGTTTTTACTTAAAAACCCACTTTGTTGTCCCTTCTATAGGATTAAGTTTAAATTAATTTAACCCACATAAATGATAGGAATATTCAATATTGGATTCCATTTTTTTAATTATAATAATTTATAATTTATAATATTTTCACCAAAACGATTAGTGAATGTAAAAAAAAATAATTACATCGATTAGGGAAAAATTAAGCATAATAAGGGGAAAACCATAAACATAAGGGTCAAAATGACCTATGAAGTTGTAAAAAACAATTTTATGGTGCTATTTAGTCCATAAAACTTCAATTATTTAGTTTTTTGGTTTTATATGAATTTTTTATGTAAAAACATGGTTACAATGAACTTGTTTTAAAAATTTCCAAGTGTGTCCCCTTTTGTCCCTATACAAGGCCACCACCTCTCCCTTTACTTCAAAAATCTCAAACCTCTTATGTTAAAAAAATATCTATCTAATACACTTAAAAAATCTATAACTTACTCCATTAAGCATCCCTCTAGGATTAATTCCATCTGAAGAATCCCTTCGGTGAAAACGAAAAGGAGTTACCCAAAGAAGAGGTAACATCCCTCCTTATGATCCTTTCTATTATCCTACATTATCTACTCCATGACAATTATATTACAAGATTTTTTAAAAAAACCTTTAAAATAAATATACTATTGTTTTTTATGGTAATATTTTACCTACACTCAAACACACATTCATCTAATGGGTAATAAAATTACTATTTACTTTTACGATTACGTACCGCCTCACGAAATGTTGATGGTTGATTTTTTCCTTTAAGACCAGTAATCATGAAAATTATGGAGGAAAATATATTTATATATGATAAAAATGATATATATAATTTCTTTATACTTAATTAGTTTTTATTAAGAACATACATTTCTGCTTTCCATCATTTGTAAATTCAATAATTTGGTTAGGGAATATGTGGATCGTTGCCCCTCAAAGAAATGTGGTTCATTAACACACTACATGGATTGTATTAATGATTTTTTTAGTGTAATTATAAGATATATATCACTTAATAATTATAATTTAATGATATCATATACATATATGTAATTTAATTTCATTCCTTCAAAACAACAATAAAACGAAAACAACTTTCATGTGTACGTACGACTTATCGTCTCTTTGAATGGTGTATTCCATTTCATAATTCTATATTCAATAAATTATCATAATACACAGATAATAAAAATAAATTATATTAATATCCTGTTTTAAATTTGTTAAATCATGATATATATATAAGTACCAAATATATAATAAATTAAGACATAAGTGAAAACAAAGAAAGTACTATGTGAAGTGTATCCTTAACATTAAATTGCCCACAAGTGGTTAATATAAAGTCATAAAAAACAATATATGATATTATATATAATAAAATAGTTCTATAAAAAATTTATAATAAAATTATGTTTATTATATACGATGGTTGAACGGGTACTATGATAGTCAAGACACGAGGTAAGTGGATTTCATCTAACTTTTTATTTCCATGAGATACATGAATTATTCACCACTCACTTCTTTTATGTGGTGTATATAATAATAATTAATGTATTATATTAATATTATTCATAAATTTATGGGTATTTAAAAATCTAATTTACTATATTTCCTTAATTGGGTTTAATTATAAAAATTTCACAAATCGGTAAGATAGTTTTGTTTCAATTTTCCTTCTTTGATACATATGTTTTTCTATGCACCTAAATTATATTTTAAAGATGTATTTTACATTTTATATGATGAAAATATTTATTTATATGATATTTTAATATTTATGTAATTTCATTTTCTTACATGGAGAGTATGATCCCAATTTACTAGGTGGTAAGAGTTTACTGAAATAATCCTATCATTTATCAAAACAATTAATGATTAAGATTCCTTTTATGAAATACTATGATCCATATATGCATAATATTTATAATATTTATCATCCTCTACATATTCAAGATATATTCATGTATTAGTACCATTTCCAACCCATTGTTATTTAATATAACTAATAAAATTTCATTATAAAAGTCTGACATTAACTCTTTCATCGGTCAGAAATGTATGTTTCTTCAAAACCATGTTTTCTAAAAAGGCATCCAAAAGATATTTTACTATTATTATACAATATTTAAAATACATTTTTACTGATGTTTTTCTTTTTATGAAAAAGGGGTTTTAAAAATTAATTTTCTGGTCATTTTTCAATCATGGCACTTTTCTACGCATTTTATGGTACAAAATTAATGCTTAGCATTTAAGTATTTTCACAAAATTATGACCATAATTTCATTGATGATTAATTTACAAGGTTACAACATTATTTTTTTAAATATAATTTTTTCCTAATATTATGTAAATTCATTGTTTGAAATTAGTGTTCAATACAGAGTGATTCAAAATGTTTTCAATCTTATTTCATAAGATTTAATGTAAAAAGGTTTTCAAATCATTTTAATGAATTATTAATAAGTTTTGAAATTATTTTTGAAGAATTTTTTTACAAAATTTCTTCAATATTATGTTTTATAGTGAAAAGGAAAATGGTTTTTCAGAAATTTTGACGATCTCTTTATAATTTTTTAATGAAAAAGATTGATTTTTTTTCATAGATTTCCTATTAATATTTCCTGAATAATTTCAAGAAATATTGTTTCAAACTATTTTATGTTTTAAAGACAATTTTTAAAAAAAATTATATTTTCCTCAAGAAATGTTTTTTGAAGATATTCCAACATTATTTTTCATCTAAGATGACATCTACTTATGTTACTCATTCCTGAATAAGAAATTATTCTTTTGTTCCATTCATATTTTTTTATCTAAATGGTTTATCATTTGATGCAATGATGTTTATTAAACCTATTCCTCTTCCATGAGTTTTGTGCATGTGAAACATGCTTCTTTTCATAGGCTAGGCATTGATGATAAAATTATGAAAACCATGTCTTTCAACAAGTTAATTTATATCTACTATTTTTTGACACCCATTTCATTTTATTGGATTATGATAGGATGTTTATAAAATCCATCTATTTTTATGGGTCATGATATTATTAACGTTTTATTATCTTACAAAACATGTATGAATGATTTTATTGTGAGACGGGAGGGACTTATATCACCTATTAATCAAATTGATAAATATTTTTATCTCATGATATAATGATATGAATCAAATAAAAAATCATGATCCACTATGAGAATATGGGGATCGTGATCTCTTATAATGAAAGGACAACCACATATGTTGGTGGGGTGTCTTACCCAGTAGGTGTAGTCACCATGATGTTGGAAGATGGAGAAACCAAATCTACTTTGGGGAGATGATGAAACCAGATCCCTAATAAGGAAATGATTATGACTCTAGATGGTGGTGTTTCCTACACAGTAGGTCCGTTTCCCATGATATTCCATGACTAGATCTAGAAATGAGTATAGACTAATAAAAAGTGATATAACATGTATATGTATGACCCAATTCTGTTTCTTATTCATATGATATTATTTTCGGGATTATTTTCATTATTTACTTATGATTCATGTCTTATAAAATAACATACTTTATTTCATAACTCATGTTTTAGATCTTTGATATGAAGGGTATGATATTGTAAGGTTATGATAACATTTTCAAACCCATATGCTTATCGTTATGCTTACATGTCTCCCATGTTTACCCTTACTGAGAATTTGAGCTCTCCCCTTTTATTGTTTCTTTGCCCAGGTTATGAAGATATGTATTATGTATGATGTGTCCAAGAAGTATTCTAATAATGAATAACCCTGTGAGAGATAATGTATCTCACATATGTACTAGTGTTTTTATTTCCATGTTTCTAAATGAACTAGACCAATACGGTCTTTGTGTGTCTTTTTGATAAATATTATTAGAATTATAAAAAATTGATGTAATGCTAATTTATAAAAAGAGATGGTACCTGTAAATCCAATATAGTCCACATCTTTTATTTAGGAGTCATAGAAATATAATGACCAATTTAAATTAATATATCACATTCCATTCATCAAATTATTCCTGAACAACACATGGATATAAACTATGAATGGCTGTGAATATCCTCATTTTATTATAATTGAGGTCCCTGATTCCTTTATTCATTATAATGAATTATACACATCTTAGATATCCTCAAATTTTGATATGAATAGAAAAAACCCTTCCACCCCTAATTATCAAAGTAAAAATTCTATAATAAAAAATTTATTGATGTATAATGTTTCCTAGATAAGGTAGCACTCAAATATTAGATAATAGGGATTCAAAAAAAGTATACACCCCAAATTATTTCAATGATCACATGATATTACATGTGATATATATTAGAATTCAGGATCATATATAATTATAATCATTTTATATTGAAAATATTTATTTATAATTTTATAATATTATTTGTGTATATTTCTAAATTTAAAATAATCCAATCATAACATATGGTTAAAAAGAAGATATTCATGGAAAATAATTGATAATGAACAATCCAAAATCCTACATTTAGTGTATATTAAAATTCATTTTTTCCATTAATGTATAAATATCTCACATGAATCAATTATTAATGTATATTTACCTTATTATAAAAATAAGATAATTGTTAAACCATTACATCAAATTTATCATGTTTCTGATACTTAGAGATTCAGTATAACCATCTTAAATTATCTATTTTAATGGTTTTTTCAATTTATCATCTATATTTTCCTCTATATGCACCCAATAAAACTCTCACTTTTATCCATTAATGATGAATCAAATAAGATATTATTTAAAAATTATGTGAATAGTCCTTTCTCAAAATGATATTTTAGTTATATTTATAGTCAAAAACCATGGTTATAGATGTATAAACAATTTATATAGGTATTATCCATGGTCTAGCTGGTCGTAGATCTTATTGGCATGGAAATAACTTATGAGCTATAGCCATATTTTGAAACCATGAAAATATGGCTAGAGTCCCTCTTTAAAACAGTAAGAATATAATTAAATCTATGGTTTCAAAACATGTAAATAACCCAAAAACCAAGGTTTAAACTGCGGTTATAGACATATTTTGTTGGATTTATACCATGTTTATACCTCTATTTCAATTGTTTCATCAAAGGATATAGATTCATTGCGACAGTTTCAAAGCTATTGATGTATCCCACAAAATCATGATTATAGGCTCTAATAAAATGTAAGAACACAAATTTAATCCTTGAACCTCCACTTTGAATCACCAAACACATAACCAATACACTATAGGAAATTAGTAGTATTAATTTGTACATTATATATATATATATATTGAGAAAAAAAATTAAATTGTTAGAAAATATTGGCTATAGACACATGCCTATAACCATGTTTTTACAAAACTATACCTGTGTTGTTATCCAAAAAACAATAAAAATACTTTTAATGAATAGTATTTGTAGAAGGTACCAATAGACATAGTTCTATATAAACCATAGATAACTAATGCGACTAAAAACATATACCCATGGTTTTAGAGAACCATGTATATTGGTTTGTGGCTATAGAATTATTTTATAGTAGGGTGGGTGAGTTCATAGCTCCTTAGAATAAGAAATATCTCTATTTCTATCCCAAAAAATCTAAAGATCTCAATTAATTCTTTGAAATATATGAATTTTAATGAAATATTCTTAAACCAATCATCTTATTTCATAATATCTATTATATAAATATACACTACATTAATGGTCAAATTCCTTATATTAGAGTTCTTAAAACACATCAAGCATATAGCTCAACCATTTAGAAAAAACACAAAAATAATTTCTAGATATCATATAATAATTTTTAAATTGGAATCATGGGTCATTTTGTCCTATTAAAATGGTCTAATCCTCTTCTAAAAATACTATGACTATATAATTAAATCTCGTTAATTGTTTATGTATGATCTCTATAATAATTGAATGACTCTCACAAGAAATGTATTTCTTACTATATATTATACACAAAAATAGAAAACATCAGGTTTATTACATTACATATCATAGAATAATGATACTATCGTGGGATTATAAGGAATAATATTTTTCCTTCCAAAATATTAGGAATGATTTTGAATAGTATTACGATCCAATCTAGGAAACAATATAAAACACCCTTCTTGGATATATCTATGCCAAACCACTTTCGAAAATTTCCATATATATGTTTTCTATATTATTTAATGAAACTAAATTGACCTATCTCTATAAATAATACAACATATAATTTAACCTATATTACCGATTTTTTCTCTATAAGAATTTTCCCAACCAAAAATATAAATAATTTATTTAAGGGTCATATTTTTATATAAATATAATCTTATAAAAGTAAAATATCTAAAATTATATAATTCTCCAAATAATACATTTTATAAAGTAAAATCACAAATTTTATTGAAAAACCTAAACAAATTTGTTGTATCATCAATACATATGTTCCAAATATGAGAATCATTCTAAAATCCATAAATTGTAATTTTCACTTTCTAACCATAGAATATTTTTATCTTTAAAGCCCCATGATGTATTATATAAATTTCCTTGTGTAAATTTTTATTATTTAAATTAATTTATATATTCATTTGATATATCTCAAAATCCTAATGGTATTCTTTGGAATGAAAAATTAGAATATAAATTTTCAGTAAAACCTGAGAAAAGGTTTCTTCATAATAAATAACTAGAATATTTTTATAACCAGTTTCTAATAGGTGTGAATTATAGTTAAACACTCTGAAATCCATGATAGTTTAATTTCATAAGAACAATATTTACATAATGGTTATGACCTCTTTATGTAAATCCCCCGAGCTATGGATATGTTTAGTAGAGATATAATCCTTCTTAGAAGTTATTTCATTTATCAACTTCATAGAATATGAACACTCTATGGTCTCTCAATAGGTAGTATATTCAAATTTTATGGATAGTAATTCAATATATATTCTTATAATAATATATCCCTTAACAATTTAATGAATCATACTAGACTATCATGGTTTTTATATACCCCAATTAAGATATTTTCCACAAAAAATTATGTAAAAGTCTCAACTTATATCATAGGAATAAATTTTGTTTATTAGTATTAAGAATATCTGTGATCATATCTCCTCCAACTAAATCCAATTATTATTGAGTCTTTCCAAATGAATATATTAGTTTATTTCATAAAAATAGTCTTCTTGTTAGGACTATTCAAATAATATACAAATTTTTAATCATGATAAAAAAATAAACATTTATCTGATATAGGATAATGATTTTATAAATCCAAACATTTGATATATTATTTATGAACTAAAATATTTAAAATGATACATTTTTAGGTTTCAAATTCTCATTATCATATTTTTCCTTTATCAAAAAATTATACGGAATAAAGTTATGATGGAGTGAAACTATATGATGATAACATCTCCATAATAAAATAAGAATGTCTACTAGACCCCTCAACAAGAAACATATCAAAGCGGGTATGATTCCTTCTCCTAGAAAGAAAATTTAATTATTTTGTTCGAAAAGATGTGAGTTGTTAAATAATTTATCAATTTATCTAATTATCGTTTAACTCCATGAATAATTTCCCAACATATTTTTCTAATAAGAGAATCCTATAGATCATTCCATGTTTATTTTGTACATTGTATTGGGATTCATAAATTTTTTTAAATGTGTCATAATTTGTTATATATATAAAATTTAAATACACTAACTGAAATCATTTGTAAAATTTATGAATAGACAATAAGCTTAATTTTCTTGATTAATCAATTCTCCATATATAGAACTATTTATATAAGAAAAAATTCTACTAACCCATTCATGTTTTTCACTAAGGAGTGATATATTCATTTATCTGAATAAAAGTCCCCCACATGTGTTACATTATTTATAATCAAATGAATCAAAAAATAAATCATTTATATTCACTTAATGTTTTTATCATTTTTAAGTGGAATTGAAAAGGACAATTATTTGTTCTATTTGAATCAACCATAACATTATTATATTGAATTTTATAGATACTATTATCCATATCATTAATGTATTAATTATTCAATATAATCCTATTTTATTTTGAAATTTCATTCATATAATCAGAATAACCGTTTTTGTAATATTGAATGAAAACCTCATCTTGTTCAAATAAGACACAGAAATCAAATTTCAATTTATAGAAAACAAATTATTGTCTATTTATAATTAATGAACTAATCCAGTTGGTAGACATTGATAATATGTTTTGAACTCCAATGAACAAACTATTTCCCCATTTCAATCACATATATATACATAAATATACATAAATTAGGTTCTATTTTAGAATATTTTATAAGAATAAATGTCTGTTGAAGAACTTGTATCTATTAACCATGATTTGAAATTAGAGAAATTTATTTCTATACTATTTACCTTCATATGATTAGTTGGAATATTTTTTAGGAAATTTCTAATATTTAAATATAAATATATTAATATTTTATAGGTAATACCTATAATAGGCCTTAATTGATATACATGATGTATTTAATAGTCAATAACTATTAAATATCTATGGTTCAATATAATTTTTTATATCTTTTCACCATGTAATATAAATTAATGTTCTCCCGCTAAAATAATGATCAAATTAAACTTTAAATTTATTGGGAAATGTTCAACTTTTCCATTTTTTATGGGTAAACTTTAGAATTTATATCATAAATCAACTATATAGGTAGACCATCAAGGAAATAATATCACAGATGTATCATTGAAAGGTGGGTGGACAACCCTTTTTCAGAGTACATCATATTAATATAATATCAACTCTATTACTTTGGTATCCTTGTGTTATCGGTTATTAAAAGACATTTCTATCACAATTTTTTAATAAAATATTGGTACTTAATCATATTCATGTCACCAATATTCAACATTCCTTACACATGATAATCCATTAGAACCAATGTTTAGTATGTCCCACCTAATTGGATAATGATGGTCTTGGCATGGGTTTTTCTTGGAACAAATCCCGTAGTTAATATTTTAAGGGATTTTTTTAATGTCTCTCAAATTTTATATACATCTAATGCATACTAAATAATTTACTATTCCATATTTTTTATCTTAATTTCTATCAATTTATTTATTAATTCCTATAGAAATTTAGTTTCTAAATTTTTATTTCACCAATCAAATAAGTTAGTTCAAACTGAATTGATATCTAAATCTTAATATAACTCATAATATGTTTTTTTTAAATTATATATTGAATCTAAAAATATATACATATATCAAAATTAATATGATGTATAAAGTATATAGTCTCTTTCAATTAAAGATTTGAAATTATATAAATCCAATGATTCCGATAATAAAATGCTTGGATCCACATATACTCAACCTTTACCTTCTGAGATAAGGAAGAATCCATAATAATGGTTAGTAGTCTAATATGTTTACTTATATCCAAGTATTATTTACTAAAAATACATATCAATTTAATCCTAATTATAACACCTATTTTGTATAGTATAAATTTAACAAATATTTATTATGATTTCACAGACATAATGAATTTAATATTTTATAGGATTAATTTTTTAACATAAATTTAAGAATACATAATATTCAAATTGTATATTCATTTTATGTATATGTGTTGAAACAATATGTAATGAGTTGAATTTATTTTAAATAACATTTGTAAGTATTGTCAATTCGTAATGGTGATGAATGGTTTTTGAATAAAAATAATTCATTGTGAGACATTTATGAAGTCATGTTGGTTAACATTCTGTGGAAAAACACATGTTTATTGTAATCATGTTAAATTGTAGACGATTAATATATTTAATGAAATATGATTTTCATGAAGATGGATAGATAAGGTTTATTGTTTTGGTGGAAAATTAAATCCACAACCCTATAGTAGTGACTACACTAGAATATAATCAAATTGGATGGGGACTATCCCCCTTATTAAAAAATAAAAAGAAAAACTGAAATATCATTTAAAATGCTTTAGAGAGAACCCATTACAAGAATAAAGGCTAGAGGCATATAGCCATAAAATTTAGTGGAAATTACCATTGGTACAAAGCACGTTACTAGTAAACAACCATAATCCCTGATCAGTAAGGACATCGTCGCCTCACGCCACAGCACGATCTACCCCAATTTTGAGGGCAATGACAAATGAATCCTCAGACAATCTATCATTATGTACTCACTATCACCTCATAACCATCATCTCTAAAACACCATCACAACGCATACTAAATCCACTGTTGGTCATTGTCCATAGTCCACCAATGACCAATGTGAAGCTCCATGCTATCACGACCTAATGAGAAAGGATAATATCAATCCCATACCATTACAACCCCAAATTAGGACCAACATAGTGGGAATCACCACATATTAAAAGCCATGATGTTAAAATTTATGAATAATTCTAGAAATGAACATAAGAGGATAATCCATCCAGGTTAGAGCTCCTACTACATCTAGATGTCCACCTCACCACACCTTTGTGGCTTGGTCACACTGCCAAAGCTTGATTTCTATAGGATACCCCACCCAAATACATCATACTTGAATCTCAACACACAAACTACAATCTATTTTCACGGGATATTTAAATAGGGGAAAGATCATAATAAATAGAGAATCGGACTGGATGGATGCATCATGGAATATTTGATCACATTATTAAATATGTAATATAATATTGGTCATAATAAAATATATGATTAATTCATGAGAATATGGTTAGACTATACAGAAATAGAATATTCCATGCTAAAATGTTTTCTATGAAATAATAATTGACCATAGATCAAAAAGTGTATTGACATATAATGAATTTAAACATTCCACAGTCATGGTACTATGAGATAAATTAGTTTAATTTATAATAAAATTTTCATGCTAGATGATGTGTAGTGTGAAATAATAAAAATAAAATAACACAATCTATTGTATTTCCAGAGAATATAAATGTTGAATAAGGATGATCCACTTTTAATTAATAAATAATGAGACCATGGCTATTTTTTTCAGAATAATCTAGATGATACTGATGATTTGTCATGAATAATGAATCATGTTAAAAAAAATTATACATAAGAATCATCTATGGTGTTTTATGTCATGATATAATCCATATTACCATAATTAAAATCATGGATGATTAATAAGTATAATAAATTGGAGACTAACAATACATTGATCATCTATAGTTTATTTAAATAATAATAATCACGTATTATAAAATTTTAACTACAATATCATATAGTTGAAAAAGAATTTGGATCATAAAATCGTTACTCCAATTCTAAATAATTATCATCTAGAAGTGTTTGAAATTGTTTTTTTATATAGAAGACAAGGAGTTTTTCCACACACTAGGTATATACTATCATATGGAATATAATGGGGATGATAAAGATACATGATCACATCAATGAGTTTATCTCATTAATCAATGACTAGAAATAGTGTAGATAATGTTATTTTTAGCAGATCTTCAATTCTAGAGTTTTGATTTAGAGAGCGTCAATTATACACAATGATTATGAAGATACCCCCAATCCATATACCTAATTTTCATTCCCTAACATAGTCAATGGTGTTGAATTATATCTATTTAACTATATATTGATAGTGAGTTTTTCCCAAACCATTTAATAGTTCTATTCATTGTCATAAAGTGACCGTGACCTAAAATATTATATCAACCGAATAGTGTAAATTGATAATGAAATCTAGTATAAAATAAAATAACCTGGGTTTTAAACATTGTATTAATAATTTGTGGATAAATATGTGAAATAATTTCATGTTAGTATTTTATAGTAATATGTATGTGTTTGATATTAATTGTGATAAAAATGATAAAAATTTTCATTAAAATTGATTCCTCCCATGAGGGAACATGATCTCTATGAGTAGGTCGACATAAAAAACATTAATCATATTTGAAAACTATTTTATCCCATTTTTTTGGGTCCATAAATTAATATTTAACTAAATACGTGGAATGAGAGCCTATAGGTTCTGAATGGAGATTCATCCTCGAAGGCTATTTTTATATTTTTCACATATATATTTTGGATTATGAGACCACTTATTTTCAATCATACCAAGTGTGATGGGAGAAGACTGAATATTCATATAATCATAAAATAAAATTTCAAAGAGTTCATGGATTATAAAGTTCATCATACTTATTTAAGTAAGCATAATTAATGAATTATTTATATTGAAAGAGATAATATCTTGGTGAAATCAACAATAAATATTTATATAGGAAACCATCTTATTTTTGGTTTTTCGTGAAATATTTTGAAAATATTGGATATTATTTAAGGAAAATTAGTAGATCAAACTTATTTAGATATTTCAACATAATGATAAAATTGTAAATATTTTCCTAAACTGATATTAATGAAACTTTCTGGGGGAAATCACTATATGTCAAAAGGATTGGTCCGAATAGGAAATGGGATGAAGAGTATTACAACAAAAAAATATCCAATTATTGTGTGATTTTTATTTTTACATGTTTTGGTGGTAAAATTATTGGGGATGATACAAGGAAATACAGATAAGGTTTATTCTTCTATAGAGAAATAATGACGTGGAGAGTCCATGGAAGAAGTTGAAAAGCATTTAGTACTGAAACCAATTAATTTTCATGCATTTATCAAGACATCACATATTAATTCAATGATAAGGTGGATCAAATGGATATTATCTTTTAGGTAGAATATGAATTCATTGTATTTTTAAGATTTTATAACAAAATAAAATTTACATAAGATATGGTCTCATATGATTCCATATCATGTCTAAGAAATAATTAAAGAAACGATGTGATGTTCATGTAGAGTTGACATTAGAATACTGGAATATTATAGACATTATATACATGAAAATTCAGTAATTATATATCTTAAAACATAACATGATTATATTGTAAAATTTAAAAAGAAATATGTCTCAAGGATGTGGAAATGGCTACTCAATTAAAGGCATGGAATGAGCTGATTAAGGAGATCAAGGATATCTTTTAAACCTCTTTTGAAAAGAATAATATTATATCCATGGAAGCACTAATATATTGAATATTTTAATATCAAAATATAATATTATTTTTTAAAATGTAATATTATTTCTAAATCATGTTTAGGAAAAAACATTGAAAGAAAAAATTATAATGAAACTTCAATTGATGAATGAGATACTCTAGGAGTGTCTGTATAGATTTAGAAAAGATTTCCAGTAATAAATGAGTTCATAAAACAACATATCATATAAGGTGAGACTATATGATGAATTATTTAAATAAGATATGTTTTCATTGATCATAAATATTTTTTCTGGAATAAAATTATATAATAATAATAGATTATTATTCCATGAGCTGATTCCCTATTATTTTTTCAGGTGGTAAGCTTTAGAATAATGAAAAAAGATATCATAAATTAACAAAAAGGATTAATAAAATAATTTTTTAAAAATAATGTAATGTTTTTAAAGAACCAATGAAGTATTATTTACAGTATCCCCCTTGTAAAAGGAAATAACTTTTTATATATACTTTATAGGCAAGATAATCCATAGATGAGAAAAATGGTCATACCATTGATTAACGTATCACCAATTTTAATTACGTTTGAGGGGATTTTTATGGCTATATAAGTCAGAAAATATTAATCAATACATAAAAATTTTAATATAAGTAAGGATGTCATGTTCAGAGGGAGATATGTAAAATATTATATGAAGAATGAAAAAAGTCACAAAAATGGTGGATCGGTCGAATAGTTATACATTATTTGATCCAGAATAAAAAATTATATAAATCCCAAGATATATAATTTCAAATATTCCAATGAACCTTTATTGAATGATATGTTTATATGTGGTTTATATTGGATAACATTAACAAAGTCATGACAGAAATATGGAAACTAGGGTTTTGTTAAATACATGAAACAATGTTCCATGATTTTTAAATATTATAGATGTAATCCACTCCCAATTCCTTTAAATGTTATTAATTGATTCTTACATGTTCCAAAATTAAGGGGGAGACATTTTCCGTGGTATTTAATTTATTTTTAATGATGATATATTCCAAATTATGGGATAGAGTTATTCGAATAATAAATTTTTATAAGACCTAAATGAAAATGAATATAATGATATTAAGTCCCTTTAGGAATGGAAAATTTTTGTAAAGAAACAATCATGGATATTCATGATATTTAAAAAATTTCATGTTGTGATATTGAATTTTAACTCATATTGAGTTTGATTTAGAAATAATATCGTGTTAATTCCTTATCTAAAATATATATTGTTATAACACAAATTAGTTATGATCACACAATTATATGAGAACAAATTTCTTGTGACACTAAGCCCCCAATAATGGGAATTTAGTATAATAGGAGAATTAGTTATGCTGAAGAAAATATTATTTATTTATTATGATATAAAAAGATGTATCATTTGATTTTCTATACTAGAAAATTAAAATATGCAATAAATGGAGCTTTATGACTGCCAAATTAGAATCCTTTTGATTCTTCCTCGTTATTTTTTTTCAAGAGATGAATAAATTAAAGAGGAGTTAGTGATGAGAACTCAAAGGTTTATTTTTCTAATCTAAAAATAGTGATGCCTTTTTTAAAATGTATTTTCATGAATATCATGTAGAATAATAACATTTTCACGACAATGATGTATCAATTTATTTAATAATTGGTGTAACAGACATATTTGGTACATTATTATTTATTCAGCATTGATCTATTGTTCTTGTGATTAAGATCTCATGGAGAATTATTTAGAAGAATGTATAAGCTCGGGATATAAGTAATTATTGATGTTAGTGAGTGACATGAAATAGATTTATGTTATTAACTCAAACTTGTTTTTGTTACACAACATTTATACTCAATAGGCTTGGAATACTTGTTATAGAATATGAATTATGTAAATATTTTTTGTTCAATTGTTTTAGGGAATTTATTTGGTAGTTAATCTGGTTTAAGGATTATTTTTTTTGAAATATTAAACATTTTGTTGGGATTGGTTGAAATGTTTCTGAAGATAATATGAAAATGTTCTACACAGCTGAGAAATTTTTGTTTTTCAAATTTTCTAAAAAAACTATGATTTTTTTTAAATCAAAGTATGAGGGATGTAAATATTAGTATATTACTTTAATCATGTCCAAATACATATTTTTACTTCATAAGTTTTATGATTCATACTCACAAAAAATGAAGGGATAAATGATTTTTCTAAAAATGTGGTGTGATGTTGATAAATATATAGAGATGTGATATTTGTATTAATGTGGAGAAAATAAATAAAATTGGAGAATGTAAAAATGTATTCGATGAAGAGATCCATTTAAATTTATTTTCAATTATGGATTAGATAATGAATCATAATTCCATATATATATAATATGAGTATTGAGAGTATTTTAATTTCATGAAATAGATAGATTTTCGTATGAGTTGATGAATAATTTATCGGTCAAAACTGATTCAATAATAGTAATGTGTTGGATTTGTTATCAATTACTGATGGATGTATTTTTTAAAACTGATGTTTATTGATTGATATAAAATATATGAATAAATGGAGATACATGGATGATGTGTAGTCGGTCACCATTTATAGTGTAGGTTCTAGGTGTAGTAGTACCATGTGATGGGTGGTATCGAAAATTTCGTTTTGTCATGACCAATGATCAATCCAAGATCTAAATGACATTAAATGATGATATATTTGTAATTGAAGAAAAAAAGAATAGGTAAATCATGTCTTAATCATTGAGAGGATAATCACATATTATGAATAACTAACTTAATTAAATAAATAACAACCCTTGTGGAATTCTTTAATTTTTTATGAATATGGTGAAAAATCTATAGAGCACTATTATTTAATTATATAAAAAAAGATTATTTCCTCAAGAGATGATACACACATGTTCCATGAATATCTATAAGTCCTTGATAGAATCTCATAGTTCTATAAAAATTGATCATTTATCTTATTTCATCTACCTTTGACCGATTTGATAACCGCTCCAAAAGTGTTATCCTTGATCCGGTGGAAGGGTATTTCTCTCTGTTCTTGGGAGCATTCTCGGAGAAGGGACCACCCAATGCTTAATAGGATTCTCTAAAATCTATTGTGCACAACCAATACAAATGAATTGGATAAAGGGTAAAATAATATAACTATGTTTATATACCACTAGGGTTAAAATAAAATAATTGCATAACTTCCATTAATTATTAATTTAATCCTACCCAAACATCATTTCAAATAATAATAATAATATCATTATTTATCTCCATACACTTAACTATCCAATTATAATTAAATATTTTTTAATAAAATATTTTTTAATATTTATTATTTCTCACGAGACATAAAAAATCGGTCCACCAATCCTCTATAATATTTATTGGACCTTGAATAATGACCATTTATTTATTAAATATATATCACTCCATTATAATCCAATAAATAAATAATTATTATATTTACTAAATAGGAAATGAATATTTATATGCGATCAATCATGCATGAATAAATATTAAACCATGTATGGGAATAATATTTATCCACCCTATTAAATAATAAATAATATAATATCTTATTTTTCCATGATTTATGATACACTTAGTGTGTTTCCCTATAGGCATATTTCTCAGTCGCATAAGGCGAAGAAGCCTGAAGTCCCAATTTTGCATTTTTAAACACCTCAAGGAACCCATAGAGAATGAAATTAATGTCTCAATGAAATATCACCTCATACAGATTCTTACTATGTCATATAATTTCTTTATCAAAAAATCATTACTAAAGCAGGTTTCATGCTAGTTCTATCAACTTATGTTCTTGATTTCTCTTTATTTGAATTTCCAGAATTTAAACATTCCTATAAAAAACCATGTACAATGATTTACATTTTATATATCATTTCTACTATAGGGTTTGAGATATAAATTTCCTTTAATAAATTGAGCAGAAAAATATTTTCTTGCATTATTCATTAAAACAATATTACTTGTGACGCACCCAACGCTTCCTACTTCTCTAGGAACATCTGACATTTGGTTTTAACCAGTAAATCTAATCATGTGACTCAAAATAATCATTAATAATAAAATTATTGTATACGGAAAAATACACATGTCTGCATATAAGATCATCAAATGACATATATAGATGTGAAAATCCTATTGGCTGGCTTCATTCTATTAATATCATAATAGATATTACCAAGGACGTACACCATGAGAAAATTCCTCAAAATCCTATGACTCTCTATCCCTGATTGCTGGTATCATTTGTGTAACTCAAATGTTACCATCTGTCTATAGAACATATATTGAAGAAAAGTGTTTTAGCACTTTTGGGTTCTCATCATAGCTTGGAACTGCTATGACATTTTAGTGCATCAGCTAGTCTAAAGAAATTACCACATACTATATCATGATGATGAAAAATCATTATGTTATAGGTATTTTATTAATAATCAAAACCATGAATAAAAGTTATCATAAAGTACCCAGACGTTGGTTCTAGGGCACTAACTCCAACAAACACTCACTTGCACTAGATCCAACTGCTAAAAACCATTACTCTACTTTCTCTCAAATACTGTTCATGCATCTGATAAGATATACCTCTAGTCAAGGGGCCAGCCATGCTCTTTTCCATGGGTAATATTATTAATTAATTTTCGCTACAATGATAGAAATACCTCAAGAGATGATACATCATAAGTATATTCTTTGTCTGTTGTCGTGAACATACCTTTTTTGGATGAACCACCACTACAATATTATCCCAATAAAATGTGATACTATCTTTACTACAATATACCACATCAAGATCTTGGAAAATGTTATAAAACCAAATGGATTTCTGAGATGCATCAGAAGTCTTTATGTACTCGGAATCTTCTGTAGAATCAGTGATAAATGGATTCTTTGAACTATTCAAGCTCACAATTCCTCCGTTGAGATAAAACAAACATATCCTTATTGCGACGTTAGATCATTCAGATTAGTCTGAACACTAGATTTTTTATAACCTCAGACAACCAACTATTCATATCCTCCATACAAAAAGAACGTATCCCTAGTTCTTATGAAATACTTTAGGGTATCCTTAACAACAGTACAATATTGTTCTCCTAGATCCACTTAATATCTTCTTATCATGCTCAGTGCATAGG
This sequence comes from Viscum album, assembly GCA_963277665.1. Lineage (NCBI taxonomy): Eukaryota > Viridiplantae > Streptophyta > Magnoliopsida > Santalales > Viscaceae > Viscum > Viscum album. The sequence goes on along the minus strand of OY728140.1, from coordinate 1,368,985,320 downwards.
CAACATCAAGTCTAGTATATAACATGGCATACATGATTGATCCTATCACTGAATTATTAGATCTTATTCATTCTCTATTTCACATGTAGTGTATGAGGTCACATTTTTTTAGAACAATTTAAACCATGTGACACTAAAACCATACCCCCTTCGATTTTCCAAACATAATATCTTTAGTATCTTGTAAATGTATGTGCATTGACTTATTCCAAGAAGCCAATTATATCTATCATTTATGATCTTTGTCCCAAGAATACATGCTTCCTCACCTGATTCATTTATAAAGAAACACTCGTTTAACCATTCCTTAATTTACTTTATGTTTGGAATGTAGTTTCCAGTAAGTAATATTTCATCAACATATACTTGGAGTATAATGACCACATTCTCACTAAACCTCTGTTATGCACATGAATCACATTCATTATTAATGGAACTAAATTCATTTATGGATTTATAAAATCAAATGATCCATGACCTGGATTCTTTCATCAATCCATAAATGGATCTATACAACTATAAAATCTTTTTACCATCACCTAGAGTCAAAAACCCTTCTGGTTGTGTCATATAGACATCTTCCCGAGGGTTCCAAATAAAGAATGTAGATTTTACATCCATATGAAAAATCTTATAGTCATGGTAAGTTTCTATAGAAAGTAGAGTTATATTTGATTTAAAAAAGGTATCTATGGAAAATGATTCATCTTTTTCAATTACATAATGCTATTTAAACCATTTAGACACTATCTTGGATTTATAGGTATTTAATTTACCTTCTATGTCTAATTTCCTCTTAAATACCCATTTCCATACAATAATTTTTACATCAACTAGTGCATCGAATAGATCCCAAACAAAGTTATGATAACGAGAAACCATTTTAGAATTCAGGTTTTATTGTTGTCTTTCAGATTTCTGGATTTATACTAACACCTTTTAAGATATAGGTTCATCACTTTCCACTAATAATGAGTAACCATCCCCATTGACTACAAAAACATAGCTCTCATGTTATCTTACCTCTCTCATGCTCCAACATAGTACTTCTATTTTAGGAACTACGTCTGCCATGAGGATCTGTGGAATTTGTTTCTATAGAGACCCGAAGCTTGACGTACATGGACATTACATTAATTTTGGGGAATAATTAATACATAACAAAAATAGACCCACAAGTACCGTAATAGTTAAGTGTCTTTGGAAACTCGGAATATAAACTTATAATCATGTTGAAATATCTTAAACAACTCCCAGAACAATCATCCCCTTTTTGTTTCCATACCTATAACATTTCTTTATTTCCAGGGGAAATTAAAACATAAAAAGGGCTATCTCAAATGCCCAGTAAGGGAAAACATAGACAACATAAAACAATCCATAAACATTTGGAAGCAAAAATTTGAACATGAAATATAAAAATCAAAATCTTGAGCAAAGACATAAATCATGGAAGTACAAAAGGCATATATCATAATAGAACATAAAACATGATAAAATATAATGTGAATAAAAATTTTAATTGTGGAAACCATTCAGCACTTGTTGTGATTTCCATAGTAGTCAAGGCAATGCTGCCAAGACTATCTTAGTGGACAATGTCCCTTTCTGAATCGAGTTCACTCCTCAATCCAGTCCTGTATCACTGAACCAGATTAACTTACCATTTCAGCCATGTCTCTCTCATGAGATATAAATCTTTATCCAATGCATTAGAGGGAGATATAGGTCCCACCCATCTCATAATGAAATCATTCTTACTTGTGCCACAAAATAAACATACATCATTCATAAAAACCCAATAAATAAAATGGGTTTCATAAACATCATCCCATCATCACATAATCCATATAAATGAAATGGATATCATTTAATAATAAGAAAATAGAAATCATGTAAATCATAGAGACATTATACTTGAAACATACACATATGAAATAATTTCATATTAGATGAAAAATGGTTTCGATAAAACACTTGAAATGAATTCTTGAGGAAAATATCCTTTCTTCTTAAAAATCATTTACTTTTCAAAAAATGTCTTGCAATTTTAAAAGAAAATGATTTTGTTGAAAATATTCATTAAATATTTTGTAGGAATATTCATGAAAGTAAGGCTTTATAAAACCGTAAAAATCCTTTCATGTCGTATACGTTAAAAAAACATTCTTCTCATACTTTTGTCGGAAAAGTCAAAAAGTACATTGTAGGGTAAATAAAAGAAAGATTCCTTCCATACCATGGGGTAAAAGTCAAAATGGGTAAAAAGGACATTAAAAATACATGAAAACACTTTTATAAAACATGGACATGGACGATTGCAATAACCCTAGTAAATACTTACGAAGAAGCAATCTCAGATAAAAATGAGATTTGCAAAATTATCCCTTACCATAGGTCTGATATGCTTCGTACGTATCCGAAACTCATGTATAAAGATTTAAATAATGTCATTGACTTATTAAAGAATCATATTTATTGTTATGATATCATATATGTTTCACTTATGACTTTATATTATCCGTTCTTTTGTAAATTCCATGTTAAAGCAGCATTTTGGGTAAAATCATTTCATTTATCGTATGTGTTTTGACATTTAGTTCTTGATATTATTACATATATCCTGATTTAAATAATTCAAGAATGTAAAAAATGATTTATATATAATATATATTCATCATATAATTATATATTATAGATCGATAAAAGGAATGAAATACACCATTCATGGAGACGGCAGTCCTTACATACACATGAACACTGTTTTCGTTTCCTTATTAAATTGAATGGAATTAAGTAGATGATATATATATATATGTATACATACATCCAGTAGCTTAATTATGTCATATATTTCATTATTATTCATTATATATACTTTATAATCATTCTTGAGTGGTTAATCATGGAAAATGAATCTCATCGCATTCGTGGAGACGGTAGTCCATACGTACGCATGAGTGATGATATCATTCCCATGATCATTGGATTTTATTGATGTTTATGTATAATATTAAAAAATAAATATCAGTTTACAATAACCATATATAGTTATTTATTTACACCATTATACCCATCCATGTAAGTTGGTGGCGGAAAATAGATTACACCACGCTGTGGAGACGGTATTTCGTACGTACGCACATGCGGTGATTTCGTTTTCCGTAGGATGGATAGATGGTGAAATAGGGTTTTTTCATACATATAATAACATATCATTATATCAGTGATACTGATGTTTTTAATTCATAATGAAACAACTAAAGAAGAAGAAGTGGAAGAAGAAAAAATGATGAAAGAATTGTTAAAGGACTTTACCTCTTCTTTGAAGGGATTCTTTGAGACGTCCTTTTAGGGAACTAAAATTTGTCTTTGAAGAATACCAGGACCTCTAGGATGGTTCTAGGGAAGTGGAGAATATAATTTTTCAGGGTTTTTCCAAGTATGAAGGCTCAATGTGGTGTAAGGAAGAGAGGAAGGAGGTTCCCTTTTATAAGGGAGGAGAGGGGAACCTTTGGAATAACTAGAAATATTATTTTATTATAAAGTCATATTTGGTTTTTAATAGCCCCAAATTGAGTTATTTAGAAGATAAGGTGGGGATGGGTCAACATCCTCTAATCCAATAGAATTTAGGCAAGTTTAGGTTTCTATTTTAACATTATCGTTTAGATTTAGCTTTATGTTAGACAATTTTACTTTTACCATGTCTTCTTGTTTTCTTACACTATAAGGTTAATAAACGTACTATAACAAGACAAAAGAACCCCAAGATGTTTATTATTAGTATATATAACCTTATCTAAGTCATTTGGCTGAACCGTATATTTTTGGGAATAAAATAACAATTAATAATATAGTATTTGTTTTAAAAACTATTTTATGTCAATTTTGACACTATTTGGCAATTTATTTTTTTGTAAATAATAACAGAATGATTAGTTCAAAAAAAGTTAACTAAATAAATAAAAACATGTCATAGTAACCTAGAAAATTAGTGGAATTCATAAAAAGTATCAAATTACATTTATTTGGGTATTTATAACATCAATTATGTCAATATTTCATTAATAAGTTAATTATTGCATCATCTTTGTGTCATAAATAAATTGAAATATTTAAGGTCTAAAAATTATAAATAAACTACCATTATGTAGGAAATCTTTTTAGTTTTATAATTAATATTTATAGTCTAATTTATCTTATGTATAACCCTATATTAAAAATGATTTACTTATTAAACAATGATTTTATTTATTTTAACCCTTCTTTAAATAAATTAATATTAAATGTCCTAATCTAATCCATGTGGGCCTAAATGGTCATATTTTATTCCTAAGGTTGTTTTTGGTCGAATTAAACTCATCCAATAGAATTAGGACATGTGTTAGGGTAATAATAATATCATTCTTACCCTTAATTACACTATTTACTTTTAACCGTCGTAAAAAAAAGTAAAAAGTTACTATTAACCAAAAATTATATTCATCTAATTGAACCACATTTTAGTCTTTGATATTAACTGTGTCTCTTGGATTCTCGAAATTCAATTCACAGAAGTGGTAAAATTTAATTTAAATTAAAAAAAAGTCAGTTTTTTAACTACCACTAAGTGGTTTCACTATTCATCGAAAATTGTAGTTTATCAGAAAAATACCAAAAATTCAGCCTAAGGATTATTTGATATTCCAAATTCAAAATTTATGTCTATTTTTTCAAATTAAAAACATATAATTGGAATTAATTAATTTTAAAATTATTTCCCGTTATCAAAACAAATAGCTTGTTTATTAATATACATTAACTATCAAAAGTGTGATACTTGTTTATATCCAATTTCAAAATGAAATTAATTCCAATGACCAAAATTGGATTAAATGGTAAAAATATATTCTAATTAGACTTCAAACCCAATTAAAAAGATAATCTAACCATCTAAATTATTGCGATGAAAAAAGTTTTTTAAATTAAATTATATCGTGTTTTTACTATTCATTAAAATATGAAACTTTTCAGAATTATATGAAAAATTTATCCAAAGTAAATTTTTATATACTGATTTCAAAGAAGAATTTTATTTTTTTCATATTGAACTTTAGACATGTCAAAAACAAGATTTAAAGTGGGTGCACCATCAAAAGGCAGCAAAACTAAATTTTTTGAAAAATACATATTTTAACCCAAAAATTGATTTTGTTATCATAACATGTTCTAGAAAATGCGTAAGATGAATAATAATGTTATAAAATTCAAAATTTAGTTGATAATATTCATAACGGCTAGTCCATAATAATATTATAACCATATATCGTTGTTTAGTGAAACCATGTATTGTGTGCAACACATGCTATCGAGGAAGGTCGCGATTGCGTGTAATGCAAGCCAAGTCAGGGTTGCGTGTTGTGAAAGACTCCATCATTGTTTCTTATAACAGAATCCAACAGTATTTCATTTATACATTTAATATATATATATATATACACTCAATGTTTCGTATAACTACTATCAAAATTGTGTGTAACATGATCCAAGAATAGTGTTGTGTATACTGCAAGCTCATACGGTGTTGCGTATAGTGCAAGGTAATCTTGTTTTAGCTTACAACATAAGACATTAATGAAATTAAAAGAATATTTTTCATAAAATCTCAGGGTGTTACATTCTACCCCCTTTAAATGATTTTTTCCCTCGAAATTCGTCGGGGTTATAAATCATTTACTATTTATAGAAACTCACATCGTAAAATGGAATAATAAAACATAATTTAAAAACTAAAGTATGAAATGTAACGATTACCCAAAGTAACTCATCACTGGGTTTCCATATAGAATAACATAGGTCAAAATATGGATATGGAAGAAAAATCTAACCATAAAGTTATGATGGAGAGTGGTAGAGAACATGGCTATGAAAAAGCCATCAATCAAAAATCCATAGATTTGTGACGATCTAAGGTACCATCTGATTCATCGGATATAAGGGCACTAGGACAACATTTTTGGTTTTCAAGATCATTTCCCTAAAGTTGATGAATTAAAATAAATACTTACATGATTTTGTTACAATCTCACTGTTGTTCATGAATTGAACAATTTCCACTTCATCTCATAAATAAATGAAGTTGATGTTGTTATTCATGAAGTGTTAACATGTCATGTGATAGAATGATGGGTCATTCCATCTGTTTCAAACAAAAGGTTAGAAACAGTTATCAAATATACATAAGTCCATCTATGGTGAGGTTAATCATATACGATTACAAAAATGAACTTATACTTTTTATATCATACCTCATAATAAAATAAAACTAGTTTCTACGAACCAGGGACTTCATGTAGGCCAGTGGTATGCGATGATGGCCAGTCACATTTCGGTTGTGGTTTTGATTCCCACAGCCTTGTCCGACGCGATGGGATGTCGCCTGTCCTGTAGGATGTACATTTTCTAAAACTACATTACTATAACATCCCATCAATAATATCGAAAAAAGTTCTATCCTTAAACAATACTAACTTATGTCCAACATAATCCATTCCAATCTTTAGGCTAATATAAAATACTTCGGTCCAAGGTCATAGTATAAAGAAAATGATTACTTGAAATGTCACATAACAATCATGTGAATGCCATCATTTATCCCCCATATATCATAAAATATTATCTGGTTGGTCAAATTACAAACATGTGAATTATTTAATCATGTATTCTCTTGAAGAATGAATACCCATTGAACCTTAGTGAAAACATGAATGTTGTCAAATTTTAACACTTTCCACATACCAATATCCAAAAATTATATATACTCAAACCATGATATAACCTTCTCCATATATCAGTCATGAGCCCATGAATACTATAAAAAATTTAATTTTTTCCTTATCCCTTCATTATGCGCATATCATCTACTTTCCAAAAATACTTGAATAACCTTTCATGGTCACTGGTACCATTCATCATATACTTTCAAAATATAAGGAAAGGCAACAGTGTAACAATCCTTAGATGTCTCTTTATTCCATAGTACCATGAGATCACTTATACAATATTACACTTGATAAACATGTAATCATTCCCCTACCTTCTTAAACCATTGACCGAGCTTCAAAAATTATTTCATCTCATATATCATTTGTAGTCTCCTCATCATCATCCACATAAATACTACCCATATGACCATGCTGGTTCTCTTCATTAAATTTTCCCTTAGGTAATTGGTTTGCATAATGCCCGTACGTTCCACATTTAAAACATTTAACCGTTGTTGATGTCTTAGAAATACCATTATCCTTGTCCATGGTGTTAACTAAACCTTTTCCTTTACAATTACTGGCATTGTGTCCTTCTTTTCCACACCCAAAGCATATTCAGGTTCCTTTGAAACATTCACCTTGATGCCTCTTCCCACATGATTTACATAGTGGAAATTGAACATTCTTTCCTCTAAGATCATCATGAAACTCTATCTTTCTCTTATTAGACGAGTCAGGAAACTTACCAAATTTGAGTTTATTGATCATATTATGAGATTTCTGATTTGGAATAATAATGATGTTTGGAATCCAAATCCCATTTCATTTGGTCTCTCATGAAGAATGTTATTCCATTTCCCATCATATCCTCCATTATCGTGAATCATCTTTTTTCCATCCATTTTCTAAAACCCAAAAAGAATAGTGTGAGAGGCAAAAATCATAATAAAGGGGGAGTAACTTCAATATCTAACATCTTATGTTTAATCTAATATCGTTACCATAATTCTAGGACTATAACCTATACTTATACTTAACCTTAGGGACATCCCTAGACATACCATAGGAATATCTCTAGGGATCTCACTAATGTTTTCGCATCCTAGTTTCCAAAGGTTAACTAAACCTTTCCTCTGATACCAACTATAATGACCCGAATCTTGACGTACATGGACATTAAATTACTTTTGTGGAATACTTAATACATATCAAAAATAGACACACAAGGACCGTAATAGTTTAGTGTCTTTGGAAACTCGGAATATAAACTTCTAATCATGTTGAAATATCTTCAACAACTACCGTATCGATCTACCCATTTTTTTCCTTACCTAAAACATTTCATTATTTCCTGGGAAAAATAAAACATAAAAAGGGTGAGCTCAAATTCTCATTAAGGGAAATCATAGATAACATAAAACAATCTATAACAATTTGGAATCAAAAACTTGAACACGAAATTTAAAAATCAAAATCACGAGCAAAGACATAAATCATGGAAGTAAGTAAGGAATATATCAAAATGTAACATAAACCATGATAAAATATAATGGGAATACAAAATGTAATTGTGGCAACCATTCAGTACTTGTTATGATTTCCATAGTAACCAAGGCATTGCTGCCAATACCATCTTAGTGGACAAAGTCCCTTTCTGAATTAAGTTCACTCCTTGATCCAGTCCTGTATCACTGAACCGGATTAACTTACCATTTCAGCCATGTCTATCTCATGAGATATAAATATTTATCGAATGTATTGGAGGGAGATATAGGTCCCACCCATCTCATAATGAAAGCATTCTTCCTTGTTCCACAAAATAAACATACATCATTTATAAAAACCCAATAAATAAAATGGGTTTCATAAACATCATCCCATCATCACATAATCCATATAAAAGAAATGGATATCATTTCATAATAAGAAAAGTGAAACCATGTAAATAATAGAGACATTATAATTGAAACATACACATATGAAATAATGTCGTCTTAGATGAAAAATGTTTTTGATAAAACACTTGAAATAAATTCTTGAGGAAAATATCCATTATTCTTCAAAATCATTTTCTTTACACAAAATGTCATGCAATTTTAAAAGAAAAGGATTTTTTTGAAAAATAGTCATGAACTATTTTGGAGGATGATTCATGAAAATAATCCTTTATAAAACCGTAAAAATCATTTCATTCCATATACATTAAAAAAACATTATTCCCGTACTTTTGTCGGAAAAGTCAAAAAGTACATTGTAGGGTTAATAAAAGAAAGATTCCTTCCATACCATGGGGTAAAAGTCAAAATGGCTAAAAAGGACTTTAAACATACATGAAAAATCTTTTATAAAACATGGATATGGACGATTTCAATAACCCCAGTAAATACTTACGAATAACCAATCTCAGGTAAAAATGAGATTTGCAAAATTATCCCTTATCTTAGGTCCGATATGTTTCATACGTATCCGAACCACAAGTATAATGATTTAAATAATGTCATTGACTTATTAAAGAATCATATTCATTGTTATGATATCATATATGTTTCACGTATGACTTTATATTACTTTTTCTTTTGTAAATTCCATGTTAAAGCAACGTTTTGGGTAAAATCATTTCATTTATCGTATGTGTTTCAACTTGTCGTTCTTGATATTATTACTTATATCATGATTTACATAATTCCAGAATTTAAAACATGATTTATATATAATATATATTCATAATACAAAAAATATATTATAGATCGATAAAATGAATAAAATACACCGTTCATGGAGACGGTAGTCCGTACGTACGCATGAACGCTGTTTTCGTTTCCATATTGAATTGAATGGAATTATGTAGATGAAATATATATATATATATATATATGTATATGTATACATAAATCCAGTAGCTTAATTATGTCATATATTTCATTATTATTCATTATATATACTTTATAATCATTCTTGAGTGGTTAATCATGGAAAATGAATCTCATCGCATTCGTGGAGACGGTAGTCCATACGTACGCACAAGCGATGATATCATTCCCATGATCATAGAATTGTATTTAAGTGTATGTATAATATTAAAGAATCAATATAACTTTACAATAAACATATATAGTTATTTATTTACACCATTATACCAATCCATGTAAGGTGGTGGCGGAAACTAGATTACACCACGACGTGGAGACGGTATTCCGTACGTACGCACGCGCGGTGATTTTGTTTTCCGTAGGATGGATAGATGGTCAAATAGGGTTGTTTAATACTTCTAATAACATATCTTTATTTGAGTGATACTTATTTTATTACTTCATAATGAAACAACTAATGAATAAGAAGTGGAAGAAGAAATACAGTTGAAAGAATTGTTAACAGACATTACGTCTTCTTGGAAGCGCCTCTTTGAGACCACCTTTTAGGTCACTAAAATTAGTCTTTGAAGAAGACCAGGACCTATAGAGTATTTATAGGGTAGTGGAGAAGAGATTTTTTAAGGGTTTGGCCGAGCTTGAAGGCTCAAAGTTGTGTGAGGAAGAGAGGGAGGAGGTTCCCTTTTATAAGGGAGGAGAGGGGCACCTTTGGAATAACTAAAAATATTATTTTATTATAAAGTCATATTCGATTTTTAATAGCTCCAAATTGAGTTATTTCGAAGCTAAGGTGGGGATGGATCGAAATAATCTAATAAAATAGAATTTAGACATGTTTATGTTTCTATTTGAACAATATCTTTTAGATTTAACTTTAAGTTAGATAATTTAACTTTTACCATGTCCTCTTGTTTTCTTACACTATATGGTTAATAAACATACTATAACAAGACAAAATAACTCCAAGATGTTTATTATTAATATATATAGAATTATTTACGTCATTTTGCCTAACCATAGATTTTTAGGAATAAAATGTCAATTAATACTATAATATTTGTTTTAAAAACTATTTTATGTCATTTTTTACACTATTTGGTAATTGATTTTTGTGAAAATCATAACAGAATGATTAGTTCAAGAAAAGTTAACTAAATCTATCAAAACATGTCATATTAAGTTATAAAATTAGTGTAATTCATAAAAATTCTCAAATATCATTTATTTGGGTATTTATAACATCAATTATGTAAATATTTCATTAATAAGATAATTACTGCATCATCTTTGTATCATAAATAAATTACATTATTTAATGTCTAAAAATTATATATAAAATACCATTATCTAGGAAATATTTTTAGTTTTCCAATTAATATTTATAGTCGAATTTATATTATGTATAACACTATATTAAAAATTATTTACTTATTATACTTTGATTTTAAATATTTTAATGCTTCTTTAAATAAATTAATATTAAATGTCCTAATCTAATCCAAGTGGCCCTAAATGGTCATATTTTATTCCTATGGTTGTTTTTGATATAATTTCCTTTATCCAATATAATTAGGACATGTGTTAGGGTAATAATAATATCATTTTTACCCTTAATTACCCTATTTACTTTTAACCGTGGTAAAAAAAGTAAAAAGTTACTATTAACCAAAAATTATTTTTATCTCATTGAACCAAATTTTAGTCCTTGATATTAGCAGTGTTTCTAGAATTTTTTAAATTCAATTCACAGAATTGGTAAAACTTAATTTAAATTAAAAGAAGTCAGTTTTTTAACTACCACAAAGTGGTTTCACTATTTATCGAAAATTGCAGTTTTTCAGAAAAAATACCAAAACATCAGCCTGAGAATTATTTGATATTCCAAATTCAAAATTGATGTCTATTATTCCAAATTCAAAAAATAGAAGTCTCATTAATTAATTTTAAAATTAATTCCCCTTATCAAAACAAATCGCGTGTTTTTTTAAAATAATAACTATCAAAAGATTGATACTTGTTTATATCCAATTTTAAAGTGAAATTAATTTCAATGACCAAAATTGGATTAAATGGTAAAAATATTTTATAATTACACATTCAACCCAATTAAAAATATAATCTAACCATATAAATTATTTCCATGAAAATTGTTGTTTTTAATTAAATTATAGCGTGTTTTTACTATTTATTAAAATATGAAAGTTATCAGAATAATATAAAAATTTATCCAAAATAAATTTTTATATCCTGATTCCAAAGATTAACTTTATTTTGTCAAATTGAACTTATATACATGTCAAAAACAATATTTAAAGTGGGCGCGCCATCAAAAGGCAGCAAAACAACATTTTTTTAAAAATATTTATTTTACTCGAAAAATTGATTCTGTTCTCATACCATGTTCGAGAAAATGTGTAAGATGAATACTAATGTTATAAAATTAAATATTTAGTTGATACTATTTTTAATGGCTAGTCCATAATAATATTATAACCATAAATCATTGTTTAGTGAAACCTGGTATTGCGTACAACACACGCTATCGAGGAAGGTTGCAATTGCGTGTAATGCAAGCCAAGTCAGGGTTACGTGTTTTGCAAGACTCCTCCATTGTTTCATAAAACAGAATCCAACCATATTTCATTTATACATTGAATATATATATATACACTCAATGTTTCTTAGAATAACTACCATCAAAATTATGTGTAACTTGATCCAAGAATAGTGTTGTGTATACTCCAAGCTCATACGGTGTTGCATATAGTGCAAGGTAATCTTTTTGTAGCTAACAACACAAGATATCAATGAAATTAAAAGAATATTTTTCATAAAATCTCGGGATGTTACAGTTCCTATTCCAACAGTTATATATCTTGAGCATTAACTTAGTCAAAGTAAATCTTGAACCAACTATCCTTTGAGGGATGTTTCCCCTGAATGAAATATATCATGGATATAGACACTAACATTCTTTTCTAAGGGGTTATATATGTTGTATACTGTTATTTTCTTGGGATATCCTATAAAGGTACACTTGAGGACATGAGGTGATAGTTTGTTGCAAAAAAATTATTTAAAAATGCCTCACATCCCCATTAATTGTTTATATTTCAAAATGGGTTTCATTGCACTCTATATCTCACATGGAATTACATTTTCTACTTTAGATAGAACATGGTTTAATGTATATATTGCAGTTGGTAATGCATATCCCCAAAAGGATAATTGAAGATCTGCATGATTCATCATCGACCTTACTAGGTCTAACAGGTTATGGTTCATCCATTCACTAACACCATTCCACTATGGTTTATATAGTGGAGTGAGTTGAGATAGATTCCCAAAATCATGCAAAAAGTCAATGAATTTTTGGTTAAGATATTCATCAACTGAATCTAATTGAAGCATATTTATCTATTTACCAAGTTGATTCTCTAATTCATTTTATAATTACTTAAATTTATCAACAGAATTGTACTTTTACCTCATCATGATGATATATCCATATCTACTCATGTCATCTGTTAAATTTACGATGTCAGAATATCCACCTTAAGCTTATATTGGTAATGTTCCATAAATATTAGTGTGTACTAATCCTAGAAGCTCTATGACCCTTTCACCATGTCCACCAAATAGTGGTTTTGTCATTTTTCCATGTAAACAAGATTGACATATTTCAAGTGGCTTTAGTTCACAACAGTCTAAATATCCATCAATGTAGAGAATTTACAAACACTTCTCATTTATATGACCAACATAGTGATGCCAATGTTGGGTGTTATAGGATTCATGTGAACATGATTCATTATCATTTACCAACACTTGGTTTTCATAATTTAATACATAATGAATAATATATAAATGGTCCATACAATAACATATATTGTCATTATAAAAGAAAAAAATTTATATACAAATTTAAAAATAAACCCATATGTGTCAAGGAATGATAAAGAAATTATGGGTTTTCTAACTGTTGTTACATAATAACAATATTTCAAAACCAAAATCATTCCCATTTTCAGTGAGATGTGGTAGCCACCAATTGTAAGAGCATCCATCCTTACACCACTAACAGCTCTCAAATCCACCACTCCTTAGACTGTTTTTTATAATATACTTAGTTTCTACATTTTTATATAGTTTTGATCCCCAAAAGATGTGTCTAATACCCAATGTGATTATATTGAAATATTAAACATCATAGTGAACACACCTTCAGATTACCCTAGCTACGGGGTGTAGTTCCTCTTCTGGTGGCCTGACTTGCAACATGAAAAACATACTACCTCCTTTTTCATTCCCTTACATTGGGCCTTATTCTACTTGGAAGGATGTTGCTCATGAGAGTTAGACTATTTATAAATCATTTCCACCTTCTCCATGTACATCCTTTTATTATTCACTATAAGGTGTATAGGTTTTTCATTCCCCACATCCTTATCGACTTGGAGAATCAACATTAGAAGTTCTCCAATAATCTTCTCTTTATTGCTCATATTGTAATTAAATATAAAGTTATATAATCTCTTGGGTAGTGATTAATGTATTGGATCTATATGAAACTCAACTGGGAATTTAATCCCTATGATGTCCAAGAGTTCAACGTTTCCAACAATCTTGACTACATTAGGACCATATTGCACAGACTCTCTAATCATAGTTGTTAACAAAGAATTAGTGATCTTGTACCTCTGATGTCTCACCTTCTCTTGACAGAGATATCAAATATCATACATCATGATATATGCATCCATCTTCTCATTTTGCTTCAAAATATTGCTGGATATGGATGATAACATAAAGAACTATACATATATAGCATCATGCAGACAGTTCTCATAGAGAGATTTCTTTTCACCATGTTCCTCATTACAAGGTTCAACCATAAATGTTCCTTTCAGAACATATAATTACATTTTAGGGTGAAGTATGAGATTTTGAAAACATTTCCATTATTGAAAATTTGGGAAAGGTTTTCCTTCACGTGTATGGATCACAATGATATGTTTTATTTCATTTGTAATTTTATTTCTACAAAATATGTTATACAGATTTTGAGTTCTTTATCTGATAAAATTTCATCAAATAAATAAATATTATATTTATTAGTCTTTAAATATTTTATCGGAACCCTATATCCCTCACCATTGCATTTTGAATATCCTATTTCATGGATATTCAAGTGAAAAGGATCTATATTCCACTTCTCATTACCCCAAAATTGGTTCTTCAGTAATCATGAATGGTTTTAGGTAGTCATTCCAAATGAAAACTACATTAACTAACAATTTCGTGATTTGTTGAGTGGACTCTCCAATCATGAAATCATTAATTACAATTTCCTCAACCCTGTCCTCTCAGTTACACCATGTACTACTTGGAAAGTCAACCATCGATGTGAACTATGTTATGTCAACCAATAAAAATAAGTTAAAATTACCCAATTATTGAAAGCACGCCAACATAGGTTGGTCAAGAAATTTGAACTATGATTTGATTTTAATTGAATTAATTCAAGGATAATTTGAAATAATATATTTTATTTAGGGATTTTATCATTTTTTTCATAAATTTACAATAATTATATTAATCACATGATTTTTAGTATTATGTTTATTTACATAAGTTATTAACCATTTCTTTGGTAGTATTTACGCCTAATCCGGTTTATTTTTGTTCTATATGGAAATCATGCTAATTCATTAATTAGGTGATCATGACAAGACATATAGAATGAAATAACCATGTAATAGAAAGAAATAAAGTAACAAAGAGGTATGATAATAATCTCTTTTTAGTGGTTAGTTTATCTAGGGGTTGATAAACTAACCATTGACCTTGGAAAAAGTCCCTGAACCAATTAATGTTTGTGTTGTAGCTTTCCACTTATCCACCTATATATCTCCTCGGATTGGTTTTTCATGGGCTCCAAACATGAAACACCTCCACTTGATTGGGATCTCCCTCCATTACATATTCCTTTTACTCATCACATTTGAGGGGGATAATGGGTTTACATAAAAGAAACCATGGGCACATATGCCCTCTATAATGAAATTAGATAAGGCCCACATGCCAACAAGTTATCTTAATAATAAATTAAATGAATCCAATCACAAAAAAATGGTTCGGTCTATATCAACATCATCCACATGCATGAAATGAATTACACATTTAATAAAACTCACAATCAATTATTTATCATTATTAATTTATATAAAGGACATTCGAATCGAATAATTTTTTTCTTTAATTAATCAATCCTTTTATCTCAATTCTCAACTGAATTTCCTTGAGATTATTATACATTATAATTTTAAACAAATTTAATAAATTAATTTAAAATTAAATTTCTACCTAAATTTACCTTAAAGGTGACAGAGTGAATTCCGTTTGATTCTTCCCAACATTTATTATACTCATATAAAATTTTTTTCTATTGACATATGGAATGCACTTCTTACCACGTACTTTCACATCATGTACCTCACGGATGGTTACATGAATTACCTGATATTTTTATTCACGTGTTATTCTTAAATTCACATATATAAACAACATATACCACAACTCATACATGGTTGGATTATAAAAACTTTATTATAATATTAATTTACCATTTAAATATTTATGTATATAAAAACCTATCAAATGGAGTGTCTTATATTTATGAACATGTTCAAGTACATGTCTCAATGTTTACACTATAAAATAAATAAAATCTAAATATTCATATCTTGGTATAAGTACAAGGTGTGTAGATCTGATCTATATGGTGTATAATCCAAGAATCCGAAAAATTAGAGTACAAGGTGATTCCAATGGGACACATGTTGTGTGAACTATGAGTTTCATGATCACAAATCAGGTATGACATGTAGGGACTATATGTCCAATCTATTACTCAAAGGGACTACACACCATGTAGAAGGCCCATCGGGTGTGTAGTCCTCTTGATTCTATTCCATTAAAATCATGTCATCACATTGTGCAATAAGTGTTTAATTAATAAAATAATCAATAAATAATCTTGAATTGATTTCCGAATCAAATTTGATGCATTAAACGTGACTACCCATTGTGTAACTCTTGTTATATGATGTGTAGTCTGGTGTTGTCTGGCCAAAATCCTTAACACCACTAGATGAGTTCCCAAATTTTTTTTGAATAAAAAAATCAATCATCTTGATTTTATCAATGATAAATTAAGGGGTAATAATAAGATCTAGCGATTCGTATTATAAGAATGATCAAACAATAATTTAAAATCTAAATTAAAATGAATAAATCCCTAATGATATATAAATAATTATAAATAATTATGTGACCTCCATTTGATAAAACTTTTCTGTTCTAGGAATAGAGGAAGCATACAATGGGTGGTGGAAAACATTTCTTTTTGTCATGATGGATAGTCAATAAAAGATCTAAATGATGATAAACACTGATATCTATGGAATTGAATTGAAGAAAACGGATAAGGGAAATCATGTCAGAACTAGTTGAAGGATCGTAGCATATTATTTAAAGTTTGTTTAAATATGTAAAGAATTACCTTTTCTGGAATTACTTATTTATTGATTGATACAGTGATATATCTATGGAGAATCTTCATTGCATCATTGAAATCCATTGTATTTTTCCTCTAGTATTGATCCACATATGTTCCATGAATCACCAGATGTCGCTAAAGGAATCTATTAGTTCTAGAAAGATAGATCATTGCTCTTGAATCATCTTCCTTTGATCTCTTTGAGAACCTCTTCTAAAGCATTCTACTTAATCTGGTGGAGGAGGATTGCTCTCCTTTCTTAGGATTATTCTTTGAGAAGTGATCTGCCTAGGATTGATAGGATTATCTAAAATCCTTTGTTCATAGCCAAGAAAAATGAATTGTCTTAATGTGAAAATAACATAACTAGGTTTTTATATAGCTAAGGATAAAATAAAATAATTGAAAAAGTGATCTTAATTCATTATTTAATCCTAGAAAACCCCCATGACTATTAATAATAATAATATCATTATTTATTTACATGCGCTTAGCATTCAAATTATAAGTAAATATTATTTAATCAAATAATATTAAATATTTATTTTTCCCACCAGACCTAAACCCTAGTCTTTCATTCCTTCAGAATATTTATCAGACTTTTAATAATTTCTACTTATTTAATAAATAAATATTACTACATTATTCACCAAATAAATAAATTAATATTATATTTAATAAATAGAAAATAAATATTTATATGTGATCAAGCATACATGAATAATTATTAAACCATGTATTTGAATAATTATTTATTCAACTTATTAAATAATAAAAAATAATTTATATTATTCAATTGAGATTATGGATTCACTTAGTATCTGACCCTGTATGCGTCTTTGTCAATGGAATTAGGAGAAGCAGCCTAATTTCCTAGGTTAGCATATATAAACATGCCAAAGCACCCATAGAAAAGTAATTTAATACCAAAATGACATGTCACCTCATATGGATTCCTAGTCTGTAATATAATCCCTCTATCTTGATATCTCAAATCAAGAAGGTTTCATTATAGTTCCATCAACTTATGTGCTTGATTTTTCTTTCTTTGACTTTCGGGAATTTGAACTTGCCTATAGAAAAAATTACCATGGATTTATTTTGGCTATATAATTTCCTTCAAAGAGCCTAAGATATAAACTTATATTAATAAATAAAAAGGACATATCCATTCATTCATTTTTCATTAATGTAATAATACTCATGATGCCCTCAACATATCATACTTCACCACGAATAATTGTCATCACATTTTTTGCCAATACATCTAAGTGTACAACTAATAATACTAATTAATAATAGTCTTAAAGTCTAAGGACAAATACACATTTACGCTGAATCCAACACATAGAAACTATATTTGATGAATGGAAATAAGACTTACTCTTATATATTAATGTTTAGGAAGATAAATTAGAACACATGATGTTATTTGGATAATAAATACTGTTGTTTCTTACTAAAAAAATTCACTCCACATAACTAATTACCATGAAAGAATATAGTCATGAATGATATAATATTAAGTCTATATATAAATAAATAAATGAGTCAGGTGGATGGTTGTGTAATGAAATATTTTTTGATATTTTAATATAAGTCACATAAAATTAATATTACTTATATATACTATTTCATCATGATAAAATGGTAAAATCACTATTTAAGAGTATATTACATGAAAAAATGGGGGTTATGGATGTATGAGCTAACCAATAGTACAAATACTTTTTTTATGAAGAATTCAATAATTACACTATTCATGAAATGTATTATTAAATTAATTTATATAAGATAAAATTTTAAAGAGATTGAGGTGTTATAAAAAATAAGGAAATTATTTTTATTTAATATATTCAACTATAGATTAATCTAAATTTGGTGGAATAATTAAGTGTAACGAATAAGAGTATAAATCCATAAGAGGTCCTACTTTAGAATATGTATGGTCTTTCTATGCTATGTGTGTTATTATTATATGATTAAAAAATTTTCTACATAGAAACTATATATGGATTAACATGATGTAACATATCTCTTTTCAATTATAGATAAGCAATAATAAAATTATAATAATTGTAAAGTATAGAACAAGGGATGATGCCACACCATAGTTACATATTGTAAGGAATATGATTCAGACCAGAATGTGATGAATTAGATGATTCAAATTATTATACAGGAATCACTATGAAATGGTTAGACATGTGATAATTAAGACACCATGAAAGAGTAATTAAATATTTTTAAATTTAAATTTTTCAAAAAGGAATAAATATAATTTTCAAATTATGCAAGTTATGACATCAAGAAGAAGGAGGTTATGCCTTAATAATTTATACTCGTAAATAATTATGGGAAGATCTTAATATTATCCCAAGGGAATTTACTGTGACATATTTCATGGGATTCATATTGAGTTTGTTATTGATTTGAGATCCTACCTTATAAGATGGTATAATTAAACAATATGGTTGAATAAGATTTGACCAATCCAAAGTGCATGGAATCATATCATGAACACTATATTTTTAAAATATCATAAAGGATTTGTTTCAATTAAAAAATACCTGAAAATGTGATTAATTTTGGGATATATATGTATGACATAAATAGAATACATTGACCACATTTAAATAATTTGGACATATAAAAATATATATAACTATTATATAAATATTGATGAATCTCATCCATAGAATCAAGGGATGTATGTTTGACGAATCTAGAGAACTACATAAAATAGTTTGATTAAATGTTTAATATTAAATAATTGTTTTATTTAATATAGGGGAGATCCATATAATATTTCCAATGATCATATTTAGTTTTTATGCAAAAATGAGAAAAGTGTATATGGTTTTTAATACTGTAATCAGTTATTGAAGATTAAGATAGGAAACAAATAATATAGTGTGGGATCATATTTATTTGGTTCATTTTGTTGTTGTTTAAGGTAATGGTTACTACTCACATAGAGATTAAACTATCATCTATAGTTTAAAAATATGATAATGATATAAAACAATAATCATATATTTGATCTTATATAAAATTGATGAAGAAATGTATTGTGAACAAGTTTATTAATAGATCATCAATTATAGAGTCATAATATATAGTTATTTAATTCTATATCTTGATTATAATGACACTCATGTCTAAGGAA
This sequence comes from Viscum album, assembly GCA_963277665.1. Taxonomy (NCBI): domain Eukaryota; kingdom Viridiplantae; phylum Streptophyta; class Magnoliopsida; order Santalales; family Viscaceae; genus Viscum; species Viscum album. The sequence goes on along the minus strand of OY728140.1, from coordinate 1,368,964,971 downwards.
AAACAACCACTTCTCAAATTAAATTCATAAAATATGATATTAGGTAGTGTTCTATGGAAACATATTGAATTGTTCCAAATAATTTTAATGTAATTGATACATGAAATTATTTTACTATGAACTACAATATTATGTCATCTATATAGTTCATCAATGTGGATTATAGTACACAAGCACATTGTCATGTGTAAACTCCATGAAGTTTCCCTTATGGTTATCCATGTAAAATTATTATACTATGGTTTTTGACATTCTTAAATATGATTTTTATATTTTATGTGAATGTAAAAGAGAGAATTTGATATTTAATGTGTTCCTTCAAATTCGGGAAAAATATCCCTAGAGGCAAGGCTACTTAAAGGAATAAGACGCTGTAATGACCCATAAATTTCAAGGATATTTTTTTCTTAAATTCTTTGGGATTTTATGAGTACGCAGTCTCTAATGGAACCTAATTCTGAGGCCCGGTGTGCCTGGAATCAATTTCCGAAGTTTAGCTCGGGTACGTTCAGGGGATGAGTGAGCGGGTTTTTATAAATTTTGAACCGGTGCTCGGAATCGAAATCTGAGGGTACTGATGAAACCGCAACACCAGTAATTACTTAAGAAGACATTTACTAGAGTTATGTTTGCTTGGGAGGAGTTTTTTAAAATTGTGGATTAAGTGTAAAGTGAAATAAAGTTATGTTACAATTTTATTTCTCTTTTATATGTTGTTTTACTCCCATGTGTGTGAGTTGGGGTGGGACTCACTTAATCCTACCTCATATTGTTAGGATATTAGTGAGGTAGGGGCCACACGAGCCCCCTCCTTTTCTAATTCCCTAACTCCTCTAAAGCCCTATTAAATTGTGGGACACTCCCTCACATTAATGTTGCCAACATAACTCCATTTAATTTTGACAACTCAAGATTAATTAAATTAAGTGAATTCAACTTTTTAATTTTGAAAAATGATGGCATGAGTAATAATATAAGGCAAAAGCCTTATTTTATTTTATTTTGTTTCGTTGTGTGGGGATTTTGGACAGAATACTCTAAGACTCGAAGCTCATCATCTTCTATGTTGAAGAATGCCGAGACTTTGATGAAGAAGGTCATCACGCCGTTCCATCTTCTCTCTGCGTCAAAGAAAGGGAGACGCCACTTCCTCCTCAGACATTCTCCATCGACGTAAACAGAGCCTCACCTCGCGACACCGTCTTCCACAATGCAAGCTTTCACGATCTTCTTTGAGGTAGGGGTTGTTTCATCATTCTAGTTTTATTTTGAGGTTCATCGTTATTTTCTTTTGGACACCTGTTATCAATATAATGGGATGAGGTCGGACCGCACAAACCCGGCTGACCCTCCTCCCCTTTTTATGTTGATCACTGTCATGGTATTCAATGGAGGCAGCACGGTGCAACGGCACCGCGCGGGAACAGGGGTACACCGGCCGGAGCGGGCCGCAGCGAGGGGGCGCGGCGCCGGCGCACCGTGCCGGTGAATCCGATGGAAGCATCTGCCAAGAGCGGGCTGTTGTGGAGGGGCGTGGTGCCGCCGCACCACGTCAGAGCACTATGGAGGTCCGCGGCTGAGGCGGGCCGCGGAGGAGGGGCGCAGCGCCGACACGCCACGCTGGTCAGACAGGGTCTGCGATCTAAGGCCTTGGCGGTGCAGAGGATGGGGGCCCGACTCCGTCGGCCCCCAGCGCTCCAGGAGGCGGGACCAACATGTCCCGAAACATCTCTCTGATCGGCCATTACGACCGTCCTTTTTTCGGATGTTCGGGGGTCATAACACCAGGCAGGTGGCAAGGGCAGGCCACCCAAGAGGGGCCCGCCATTTCTCAATCAAAGGGGGTAGATCCCCCCCGCATCATGCTCGGTCAAATACCGAGCCGCCGGCCATGTGGGCCGGGCCGGGCTACTCGCGTCGTCCCGGACCGCCCGCGCCGGGACAGGCCGCCCGCGCGGGGCCGAACCCCTATGTCGGGCCGCGCCGCACCGGCTGGGCCGGGTCACGCAAGCCGGACCGGGTTGCACCGATCCGGGCCGGACCCGAAACAGGGTCAGGTCGACCCGATTTGGGCTGACCCAGGGGGTATTGGGCCGGGTCGGACCGGGCCCAAACCCCAGACTTCCGGACAGATCCGTTCAAACTCCCATAACATGGGCTACGGACCTCCGATCGATGCACCATCAGTTGCGATGGGATCCTTGGATAGAGACGGTCATTTCGGTATATTACACTCAAGGTTTTGGAGAACTTTAGGTATGTCCGGGTTGGATTGAACACAAAACCAACCGGGCCCGCGGAGCGGAAATGATTATAATTTGAGCTCCAGACATCCGATTGACGTTCCGTCGACTTTGCTAGATTCTTCTTAGTGAGACGGTTTTTTTGGATTACTCCGATCCAGGTTTGGAAGCAGCTGGAGTGCAGTCGGGTTGGTTTTATCTTAAAAACCAACGAGGCCCTTAGGATGGAAAAACCAATAACTCTCAGACCGGGTATCTGATTGACGCGTTGTCTGCCCCGTTGAGTTCCTATTGACAAGACGGAACTTGGTGATACATAAAATTTGGAATTAGTGTCAGTTGATGTATCGACCCCCCCCCCTTGGCCCCTGAAGCGGACTCTACTGGAATCGAGCATGCTGTGTGCGGGAACCCTAAAGCTGGCTGCGATGGAGATGACGACTATCGTACTAGGATCCTTTGTGGGTTCGACGAGGATGACAACCGTACCAGGATCCTCAGTGGGTTCGATGAGGATGACTACCGTACCAGGATCCTCAGTGGGTTAGATGAGGATGACTACCGTACTAGGATCATTAGTGGGTTCGACGAGGATGACTATCATACTAGGATCTTATGTGGGTTTGATGACGACGGCTACCATACTGGGATCCTCCATGGGTTCGACGACGATGTCTACCATGCTGGAATCTTCCGTGGGTTAAACGAAGACGACTTCTGTACTAGGATCCTCTGTGGGTTCAGCAGCATTGTCGACTGTACTTGGATCCTCTGTGGGTTCGGTAGCGATGTCTACTATACTTGGATCCTCCGTGGATTCAGCAGTGATGACTACTATACTTGGATCCTCTGTGGATACGGAAGTGAAGACTTCTGTACTAGGATCCTACGTTGGATCGACAGAAGAGATGATTCAGAGGCTACATCTAATCATTTCCACCTCTTTTCAAAAGTAGTATACCTGTGTGAGATGATTCTGGACATTCAATCATTATCTTCGATGTGATTGAATTGATATCCAATGTGGATTGGGTTATGCTTTATTTTGTGGAATGAGTCGTACTTTCTTGTGTGGATTGAGTTATTCTTTCCTGTGTATAATGGGTTGTACTTGAGCTTGTGAGTTGGGAAGAACTGGAATTGATGACTTAGGTATATGTATGGGTATATACCTAAGTAGTGTTGGTTGATAATTATATCTGTATCCTTTACTTTGTGGTTTATCCTTTGGGGATTCTGGGAGACCATTCGAAGTCTCGGGGTCCTTACTGAGTATCGTATACTCACCCCTACACGGGCTACGCCCGCACTACGTTGTGTTGGTTGTAGACGACGAACATCGCTGATCGTGGTGGAGGCATGAGGAGCGAGATGGTATCCGGAGGTGGTCTATCAGGTGGGACGTACACAGAGTGGACGGCTGGACTCAGGGATCCGATGAGACCAACTATGCACACCCTTCAGGTGGGAGTTCCTAGAGGACTTCCTATCGGTTGCTACTTTGTCATTCAGTTGTTATAATTTACATTCAGTTGTACTGCACTATCAGTTGGGATTGTATACTAGCCCATTTACTTTCCACCACTTACTGGTGTATACAGTTTACTTAGTGTTTACTTCAGTTTGCGTACTCTCTAGTGTTTTTTTTCTTTTATAAAGGTAGTGCCTTCCCTTTTATAGGGATTTAAGCCTTTGGTCTAGTAGCCACCCCCTGGCCTATCGAAGGCGGGCTCGGGGTAGTCACGACACGGGCCCCGAGGACGGGTCGTGACATATTGGTATCAGAGAAGTTCGGTTCTACCTCAGAACTCAATACTCTGGTCTTTTCTCTATGTGAAACAATAGTGTTAAGGGTATTGAGTGTGGTTATCAGTCCAGGGAGTCCAGTGTTGGTGTGGCGGCCGACGTATCCATACACTAGGACCCTGACTTATGATTTCTAACTCAGTGCATGAAAACAATGATTGCATGTGTGTTTCAAATGTTTTCATTGTGATAACTTTATATCAGCCCACTAGGTATACTGTATTGACTGTGTCATACCTATCTCTTTTCAAGATGGCCCAACGACGGCAGCCACCTAGGGTTCCGAGCATTGTGCAAGATGGGTGCCCACTGAGTGACGAGGCCTCAGTGTAGGGCCCCATTACAGCGGAGGCACCGGGAGTACCTCTAACCACCGAGCCACCAATGCCACCATCCCCAACAATTAAGAGTGAACGTCACCATAGTTCACTACACGATTTTCAGCGTCAGAGACCGCACGGGTTCTATGGGGAGACTGACCCTCAGGTAGCCGAGGATTTTTTGGAGGCTGTTGTTCGAGTTTTCAAATTAGTAGGGACACTAGCATACCTCATGGTGATCCTTTCAGCGAGTCTCTTGCACGCGGCAGCAGGTAGATGGTGGAGCCTGATGCTCCCGGTGAACGACGAGGCATCTCTTCTTTTGATAGACTTCGAGAGCCTCTTTCGCTTGGATTTCGTTCCAACCAACCTCTGTGCGGTGTGCATTCATGAGCTACTATAGCTGTTGCAGGGCAGCATGACGGTAGCCTAGTACTATGTGAGATTTACTGATCTCTCACGCTACTCCACAGATATGGTACGAGACCCATTCTTCAGGGTCCATACCTTCGAGAAGGGACTGAGGAATGAGATCAGGGCTTCGATGATCTCCCTCAACATCCCGACACAGACGGGGGTGATGTAGAGATCCCTTCTAGTAGAGAGTGTTCTCGCTGAGCAGTCACCAGCGGCGAGACCCTCCGTAGAATGACCCGCAGTAGAGTGTTCTGCAGCACGCAGAGGACGAAGTGTTCCAGACCATCAAATGAAAAATCTCAGGAAACAGATTCATTTGTGTGGGGCACATGAAACAGATCCAGCCACATGAGGAGAATACAATGCTATGCATGCGTCGGGCAGAGTCACATGGCTCGAGACTGCTCGACCCGCCCTACAGATGAGCAGCAGGCAGTAGAGGGACCTCCCAGGCAGAGTTTTGACTATGGCGGTCCACAGGGAATAGGCAGACGAGGTAGAGGAGTTGGCCGAGCATTGGGTGGTTGGCGATGATTTGAGGCCCTACCACCACCAACACCAGGATGACCACCCCAACTATAGGGAATAGGTGAACAGGGGAGAGCTCAGCATCAAACAGTTGAGGCATACGACCATGGAGCTCCGGAAGCAGATGGACAGGAGCGGGACTAGCTCCAGACATGGAGACTTTTGTTCATGATGCTTCTATCTTTTTTGATGTTTTGTTTGTGGATTCTTTGTGTCTTTGTTCCTTGAGCTTCAGTAATAAAAGACACTTGTTCATGTGACTTTTTCTTCCCTATCCTTTTTATGTAGTTGATACTGAGAGGTTTCGGTTAAAACTGTTGAATTGACCCTCACATTCGATATTCCTACTAGAGGAGACCAAGTGACCACACACTGCTGCCAATAGTGTGACTCGACCCCTGGAGGCGAGAGTAACGGTTGGATCTCTTGGTAGTAGCGTCGAGGCCTTACGAAGTCATCCATGGAATGAAATAGTACCATACATGATAGGATTGACTGTATTAGGCAAAGTACGTGGTTCATCCAGGGGATGAGACCAGATTTATATTTTTTGGAAGAAGAGGAATCTCAGCAGCTCATGTAGATCGTAGACGAAGAAGGGTGGTGTTGAGTTATTACAAATGGTTAGTTTCACACATTGTTCGACGAGCGAACGGTTTACTGTTCTCACCAACTTAATAGTCTCAGGTGTATCTTTTCATAGAAGGACATGAACCTGAGATCGAGGCAATGGCTTGAGTTCCTCTAGGACTATAAAATTGATACAGTTTATACTCCTGGGAAGGGGAACATTGTAAGGGATGCTTTTGGTAGGAGGTCGGGCATTCAGCTGTTAGGAGTGGCGAGACAGTAGCTGGCCGCGTTTTCAGATATCCATTGTGGATAGTGTTTGAGTGAGGACGTGTAGAACCATAGATGGTTCATGATACGTTGGAGAAGGTTCATATCATCCTAGAGCAGATGAGGACTGCACAGAGAAGACAAAAGTATTATGATTTTAGGAGGTGGAGACCACTAAAGTTCGAGGATGCAGACCACATTTTCTTACGGGTCTCACCTCGATGTGAATTACGGAGATTTGGATGCGGCGACAAGTTATCTTCATGCTTCATCAGACCTTTCCAGGTCCTCAACAGGGTAGGTGAGGTGGCTTACCGCCTGGCCCTTTCACCTCAACTGCACCAGGTGCACGACGTTTATCATGTATCTCAACTGAGGAGATATGTGCACGACCCGACGCATATCATCGACCACGAGCAACTGGACAACGATGACAAGGCAACTTTTACCTAGGTTCTAGTAGAGATAGAGGATCGAAAGGAGCGGGTCCTAAGTTGGTGGTTGATTCCTATAGTGCGCATCAGGTGGCATCACGGGAACCTCCAGGAGAGCACATGGGAGCGGGAGACTCAGATGCGTGCACAATAGCCTCATTTATTTCCCTAGTTTGTGATGTATCTTTTTGAGGACGCAAAGCCATGAGGTGGGAGTAATTTAAAGACCCATAAATTTCATGGAATTTTTTTTCATAAATTATTTGTGATTTTACGAGTACCCAGTTTTTGACAGCACCTCATTCTGAGGCCTGGTGTGCCCAGAATCAATTTCCAAAGTTTAGATCGGGTACATTCAGTGAACGAATGAGAATGTTTTTTTAACTTCTGAACCGGTACTCGGAATCAAAATCATAGGGTACCGATGAAACTACAATGCCCTTAATTTCATAAGAAGACTTTTACTAGAGTTGCGTTTTCTCATGAGGAGTTGTTTAAAATTTTGGATTAAGTGTAAAGTGAAATAAAATTATGCTACAATTTTATTTCTCTTTTCTATGTGGTTTAACTCCAATGTGTGGGAGTTGGGGTGGGACCCACTTAATCCTACCTCCTCTGTTAGGATATTACTGATGTGGGGCCCACATGAGCCCCAACCTTTTCAAATTCCCTAACTCCTCTAAACCCCTCTTAAATTGTGTGACACTCCCTCACCATAATGTTGCAAACTTAACTCCATTTAATTTGGACAACTCAAGATTAATTAAATTAAGTGAATTCAACTTTCGAATTTGGAAAAATGTTCGTATGAGTAATAAAATAAGGCAAAAGCCTTATTTTATTTTTGTTGTTTCTTTGTGTGGAGATTTTGGAGAGAATATTCTATGTCTTGAAGAACATCATCTTCTATGTTGAAGAATGTCGATACTACGATGAAGAATGCATTCACGTCGTTCCATCTTCTCTCCACCTCAATGAAAGGGAGACACCGCTTCCTCCTCGGTCGTTCTCCATCGACGTAAACGGAGCCTCACCCCGCGACATCGTCTTCCTCAATGCAAGATTCCGCGATCTTCTTTGAGGTAGGGGTTGTTTTATCATTCTAGTCTTATTTTGAAGTTCATTGTTATTTTATTTTGGCCTCCTATTATTTATATAACGGGAGGAGGTCGGACCGCACAAACCTGGATGACCCTCCTCCCCTTTTTTTGCTGATCACCGTCATGGTATGGAACAGAGGCAGTGTGGTGCAACGGCACAATGCAGGATCGAGGGTACCGTGGCTGGAGCGGGCCACGGCGAAGCAGCGTTGCGACATCATGTCGTGCCGGTGTAGCCGAAGGAAGCTGTGGCCAAGAGCGGGCCGAGGCGGAGGGGCGCGACGCCATCGCGTTGTGCTGGTCGGACAAGGGTCGCGCCAAAGCACGCTGTGGTTCAGAGGAGGGCTGCCGGACTCTGCCCGCCGCCGACTCTCCAAGAGGTGGGACAAGTAGGTCCTACGACGGCTCTCCGGCCGTCCATTACAGCCGGACATTTTTTCGGAAGTATGGGGGTCGTAACCCCCGGAGGGTGCAAGGGCGGGCCCCCCAAGAGGGGGGCCCCGTTTATCAATCAAGGGGGGAAGCCCCCCCCCCCCCCCCCGTCACATCCCACTCAGGCGAAGGCCGAGCCGCCAGCCTCGCAGGCTGGGCCGCCCGCGCTGGGCCGGACCGCCCGCGCCGGGCTGGGCCACCCACGCCGGGCCAGGCTGCCCATGCTGGGCCGGACCCACGCACCGAGCCGGGCCGCACCCAACCGGGCCAGACCCGGACCCGCGTCGGGTCGGCCCGGTTTGGGCTGACCTAGGGGTATTGGGCTAGGTCGGACCGGGCCCAAACCCTCTACTCCCGGACAGATCCGTTCAAACCCCCATAACATGGGCTACAGACCTCCGATCGATGCACCGTCAATTTTGATGGGATCCTTGGATCGAGGCGGTCGTTTTGGTATATTACACTCAAGGTTTCAAAGAACGTTGTGTGTGGCTGGGTTGGTTCGAACAGAAAACCAATAGGGCCCGCGGAGCGGAAACGCTAATAACTTGAGCTCAGGACGTCTGATGGACGTACCGTTGACTTTTCAGGATTCCTCATAGTGAGATGGCTATTTTGGCTTACTCCACTCGAGGTTTGGATGCATACAGAGTATGGTTAGGTTTTTTTTAGCTTAATAACCAACCAGGCCCCTGGGACAGAGAAGCCAAAAACTCTCAGACCGGGAGTCCGATTGACATGCGGTCTATCGCGTTGAGTTCCTATTGACGAGACGGAACATGGTGATACGACAACTCAAGACTTCGTGTCAGTTTATGTATCGACCCACCCTTGGCTCGTGGAGCGGACCCTCCTGGAATCGAGCGTGCTGTGTGAGGTAACCCTAGAGCTGGCTGCGACGAAGATGACGACTACCGTACTAGGAACCTCAGTGGGTTCAATGAAGACGACTACCGTATTAGGATCCTCACTGGGTTCGACGAGGACAACTACTGTACTAGGATCCTTAGTGGTTTCGACGAGGACAACTACTGTACTAGGATCTTTTATGGGTTCGATAACGACGTCTACCGCACTGGGATCCTCCGTGGGTTCGACGATGACGTCTACCGTGCTGGGATCCTCCATGGGTTCGACGATGATGACTTCTGTACTAGGATCTTGTGTGGGTTCAGTAGAGTTTTCGACTTTACTTGGATCCTCCGTGGGTTATGAAGCGATGACTACTATACTTGGATCCGTCGTGGATTCGGCATCGATTACTACTATACATGGATCCTCCGTGGATACGACATTGATGACTTTTGTACTAGGATCCTACGTGGGATCGACAGAGGAGATGATTCAGAGGATACATCTAATCATCTCGACCACTCTTTAGAAGTAGTATACCTGTGTGAGATGAGTCTTGAATTTCAATCATTATCTTCGATGTGATTGACTTGATATCCTCTGTGGATTGGGTTATGCTTTCCTATGTGGAATGTGTCGTACTTTCCTGTGTGGATTGAGTTATACTTTCCTGTGTGGACTGGGTTGTACTTGAGCTTGTGAGTTGTGTAGAACTGGAATTGATGACTTAGGTATATGTATGGGCATATACCTAAGTAGTGTTGGTTGATAATTGTATCTGTATCCTTTCCTTCGGGGTTTATTTTTTGTGGATTCTAGGAGACCTTCGGAAGTCTTCGGGTCCCTACTAAGTATCGTATTCTCACCCCTACACAGGCTACGCCTGCACTACGTTGTGTTGGTTGCAGACGACAGACAGTGTTGATCGTGGTTGAGGCTTGAGGAGTGGGATAGTACCCAGAGGTGGTCTATCAGGTGTGACATACACGAAGTGGCTGACTAGACTCGGGGAGCCGACGAGACTGACTGTACACACCCTTCAGGTGGGAGTTCCTAGAGGATGTCTTGGTGGTTGCTGATTTTTCATTAAGTTGTTTTACTTTACTTTCAGTTGTACTGCACTTTCAGTTGAGTTTGTACACTCGCCCATTTACTTTCCAGCACTTACTTGTGTATACAGTTTACTTAGTGTTTACTTCATTTTGCGTACTCTGTTATGTTTGTTTTCTTTTATAAAGGCAATGACTTCTCTTTTATCGGGATTTACGCCTTTGGTGCTAGTCGCCAGCTCCAGGCCTATGGAATGCGGGTTTGGGGTAGTCACGGCACGGGCCCCAAGGACGGGTCGTGACAGACGCACTAATCTAATGTGTTCCTCCATTCACACCATCCCTTCAACAAAAATTATTCCCTTTTTACCAACGAAATTAATATTTAAATTCTTAAAATATATTAATTAATAATTATTTATTTTCCATAGAATATGATATTTAATTTTAATATTTTATATTGATATTGTTTACAAAAAAATTCCATTTATAATGCCTAAGACTAATCATTTAAAATATTTTGTTATCAAAAAGATAATCTTCATAATTTTTTTCCATTTCATTCTTGAATCATATATTACCACAGATTTTGATAATAATATAATTTATTTGCTGATTATATCATTAAATTTAAAGGTTTTTTTCTTTCATCCAATTATAATATGTTATCTATCATGTACTAGAGTTATGAGCTAATGGACTAGTTTATAGAACCTGAGATATTATGCAAAAGATATGTTTTCTCATTTCATAATCTATAATGTGGTGTAAAACATGGAGATTCCATAAAATCATATACTATGATTCAATATAATAAACCCTACGACAAAACATAACAAATTAATGAACCTTATGATATGTTATATCATATGGTAAGGTAGAGATACAAAACAAATGATAAATAGAAATAAAAATATGTGTATTATTATCTCTCCCCAAACACCATATAATATACATAACTACTCTAATAGTTTTTATATTTAAATATACAACTTTTAAATAGTACAATGGGGACCCTCAAACAATAATATGTCCAAAATACAACAAATGAGAGTAGTCAACAAAAAATTTCAAAATTCCGAATGAAAAAATCAAGAGATGTTCAATTTAATGAAATAATTATGTGTAATTAATTAGGCTGAATGTCTAGTTATATTTTCAATAATATATCTATTTTTCACAGCCTCATGATTCTATGAACAAATCATGCTAGCCACCAAAAAATAACCACCAACCCCTACCAAAATCATCCAAGAAATGTAATCCAATAAAAAACCTAAATGAAACAAATTGAGAAATAATATTGAACAACTAAAACCATATCAACCATATTGGATAAATCATCCATAACCAGCAAGACCATGTCCAATTGTAACATACATAACATTGTCACCTAAAAACTCACTCACCTCTTTATTGAAAAAAATTCCAATGAGAGCCTCTAGAGTATAAAAAATAAAAAAACCACATTGAAAAACATTAAAAAACTCACCAATAAAATGATAATTATAAAACATATAGATAAAGGTTTAATAAAATACCAACAACAAACATTGTAAACAATATGGTTGTCTCACTTTTGTGGTTCCTCATGAACATTAACACCATAAATGGGATTAGATTAATAATCTCCTCCATATACAGAGTCACACATATGAGAGGTCCAAAAAATCATCATAAAATCTCCCAAATAATTATTAATATTAAAACAAAATTGAACACCAATGAATAGGAAAAAAGTCAAACTACCTGGTACAACAAAACACCGATGAAGAAGTCGATGGAATCACTAATAGACTAACCTTAAACTCCATCCCAAGTTATATCTGATTCTAATCATTTTTAACTAAATATGGGATAATAATATTTAGGTATTAGTAACAAGGGTAGTGGAAGTGTTCTAGTGATTAGTATCATAAAAAATAAAACAAAAAAAATACATAGGATAGATACACCAGATGCCACTACAATCCCAAACCCATACCACCATGAACATTAATGAACATGATTATAAATACTTTTTAGATAATCATGATTAAAATAAATATATAATATGTGTATATAATTATTCCACCAATAAAAAAACCTATTATAGGATTTGAAAATTAGTAAACTCTTGAAAAATATAATTCATATTTTCACAGCTAATAGGGGAAAACGAGAATAAAGAAGGGAAAAGTTCATCAACCAAAAAGATAATTCTCTATCACTGACAAGGGAAGCATGAAAAATTATCATATACATGTTATTCAAGAAAATTGAATAAAAATATGTTTACTATTAAATTAATGTGTATTTTATACCATTGATGAGTTTTATATGATCATGTTATATCCAACACAATTAAATTATCATATTTTCAATACTAAATATGTAATCTCTTAATCGGAATGAAATGTAGAATTTGAATATCAATAGGTATAATAAATTATACTGACATCTATCATTGATGATCTTGTTTAATTATCTTTAATGGATAACACCAAGTGAATTCCAGGCGACTCTAACCATGACTGGAATTTAATTGTCTAGTAAAATCCCTGTATTATATAATTGGACCATATATACTCTAATATAAGTTTTAATACCTTCCACTATGATGATAGATTGGGAACCCTAAATAAATAATACATTGGTATTTTGGATTACAGACACACTCCAAATATATTTGTTCCAATATTATATAGAGTTAATTAGTTTATTAAAGGAATTCATTGATAGGTTTTAAACACTAGCATCCCAGATCAGTTACTCATAACTTATGCTCATTGATATATAATTTTTATAACATTAAAAATGATTCTAATCTATTTAACATTTTATAAATTTATCATCATGATGATTCACATAATTCCTTTACAATTTTAAATACATTGTAGCATTGTTACACTAAATATAATATATTACTACTCTACCATTTAGTGATTCATATTCATCACATGGATATAAAAATATTGATGTATCATTTACTATGATTTGATAGATATGAATATCAAATATTATAACAAAATTTATATCAAATAGTATTATATAACTTTTTCGTTCATATCCCCATTTAAGATGTATATATAAATTAAAATAATGATATTTACATAATATCTACTATAATAAACCCATAAATAATGAAAAGGAAAAACTTTCACAATATATTAATAATTAATCTTAATTGATATTAAAATTTATAAATAAGTGTTCTATCTAAAATTCATATTCTTTTATCGGATGAGGCATTTGTTTCATTTTTATCCTCTATAGTTATTGATTAGAAATATTATAGGCACTATATGATTTTTCCCATAAATTAAATTTTAATTTATTTCATCGTCACATATATGATCATTTAATTATTCTCCATCCTTAAAATTGTAATGAGACAATGATTCATAAAAATAAATCATTCATCCAATATGTTTTTTATAAGTAATGATTCTATAACATAGTCATATACCTTGGAAAGGATTATATGACTTCATAAACACACATTCATCTACTTCTACCTGAATATGAATTTTTATTTTTTATTTTTCTAAATATATATATATTGCATGTCTCATAATGGAGTTAGTGTCTCTAAATTTACAATAAAGATATTTCCAATACTAATTATAGGTCATGAGTTTGGAATTTATTATCAAGGTTAATTAATATTCATGTTGTGCAAGATACAACCATATCATTTTTCCTTAAAATATTTAAATCCATTTCCATAAAGATTCTGTATATTTAAAATCTTATTTCATAGTTTTATAGGTTAAAATTGGTACATGGATGTGTATCTAATTGTGATATTCAAAATATTTTTCATATTCGATTGACCTTGTACGCCATTTAAGAATAAAATAGTAAAAAAACTTATTCAAATAAATTTATTAACAAAAAACTTTATTGACCATCAATTCTAAAGAAAAAATTTATTTTTAATTGTTGTTTTCATGGTTTACTTTGTTGATGATTTTGATATTTTAAGGGTCAACAATTATTCCTTGATAAAAATATGTCTATGGAATGTAACCTGTTAAAGAAAAAAAATTAAGACTCTAAAAATGTTCAACATAATTCCTTTCCCATTACAGTTTAAAAAAAATACAAAAATAGGCCTCCTACACTTTGGAATATTAAATCACAATGTGATATCATATATATATATATATATATATATATATGAAAAAAATCTATATATTCTATGATAACATTATTATTTGAATCCCAAAATATGTTTGGATTATTTGATAACCCTAAAATCAAAACTATTAACTCAAAAAATATACTAAAATAGTAAAATATTGACATCAAAATATCTTCTTTCATTAAATCTATTTAATGATTTCAAATTACTTTATCAATATGGAAAAAATGTTAATCCCCTTCAAGTGGTTGAATTGGGAAATCCAGACAATAAATCATCTATATTTTCATTTTGGTGATGTGGTTATTCCAAATATAATAAATGAAAAATATCATTAATTAATTATTATTCTATATTAATAAAATATAATTTCCCAATATTGATATATATTAAAAAATGTATCTCTTATCACACATTTATTATTTCAGCTTCTTTAAAACTATTTATTTAACGATATTTTTAAAATATAGAGTCTAATATATGGGTTTTGTATCTGAATGAGATCAATATTAATTTTTGACTCTATATTCAGGGAAATAAGAAACATGTATAAAAAAATACGCCAATTAATTCATGCATAATATGTATATCTTCATTTGTTATACCTTATTTTCTGTACCATTGTTAGTGACAATCAAATTTCTCATAATGAATTTCATTAATATGTTTTTCATATTAAGGATAATGAAATGAATCATATAATGAAATTTATCATCAAAAAATTATTTTTTAATAACAACCACAAAAAATAGTAACCAATGTTTTCTCTAAAATAATTTTTATCATGATTCATAGTGACTCAATTGACACATAATATGATGTTAAATTCCATCATCAACAAAGTGATTTGGTTTTTAATTATATACCATCCATACATTCATATTAAAATATTATTATTATATTTTTCAAAAAAATACATACCAATTATTTTAAATAGTAAACTTATACATAATTTATTAAGGAACCAAAATATTCACTTTATATATGGATGAAATATTATATTTAATTGATATAAAATAGAATAATATATTATATATATTTTATAATATGTTTATAAGACATATTATCCCATTATTTATGGATTAAAATTTCCTTATAAAAATTTTAAATGAAGGAAATTATCTACAGATTCCATTAATAGAGTATATTTAATAGAATATTCAGTCACTAATTCAATATTGTCTTATCTTCGTTCTGAGAGAAATTTGTGTGTTCATTGTTTATATCTTCACTTATAACACTCTATTCTATTGTTAATGTTATATAAATTTTTATCACATCACACATCCTTTTAGGATCTCTATTGGGTATTAATTATTATTGCATATGAATACAAGAATCATTAAATATCATTTATTTTCACTTAACATTTATCATTTCATATAGATTTCAATATCAATTTTTTTGTGAAAGTTTCCAGTAAGAATGTTTAATTTTGATAAATAAATAATTGTCCCAATAAAACTATGATAATATCCATATTTTTAGAAAAATATTAGAAAAATATACCCTTTCTATAATTGGAATTATCTTATAAAATATATTATTTGAAAATGAATTAGATATCATACATATTACATTACATGCCTTAATAAACATGAAGGATGATTTTATATCAATCATTCATCCTTTTTTTAGGAAGATATTCTTGAATTTTATTTTTGAAATATATTATTACTTTCAAATGAAATACTTATCTTGAATTGTGGGGATAAATGTGTTTTTGATCATGCTTAACACCTTTTATTCCCTTTAAGTTCAATGAATCAATGAATACTATTTATAATAATTTTATATTATATTGAACAACTTATTTTTAACATTTTTATATTATAATTGTACCAGTTCAATGAAAATAATCTCTAACAATATAAATCATTATTTTTCTTCAAATGGATTTGTGGTCTATCTAAATTATAAGGGATGTTTCCTTATAATTGGATTCTTTGTAGTCAACAGTTGTTGTAGGGAAATTAAATATTCTATTTGGGAATCATTATTTTTATAAAATATTTTATATTAATTAAAAAATAATAACATTTCATAATCAATTTATTAAATATTAGGATATTAATTTAGTGAATCCCTACTATTTTATAAGTTGTTAACATGGTTCACATTTATTCAAGTAAGAACTAATTTTAATCGATTAAAAATATTTAATAAATTATTAAATAAAACTATAAACTAAAAATCAAAGTACATACATTGTACGTTTATATATTAACTTATGAATATTATATATTTTCATATCTATTCTAATTCAGTTATAAAGTTATTTTTTATTTATTAATTTCTCATCATTAAGTATGTGTGCTCCATCTATATTCCATTTAAATATTATTCAAAATATTTTTAGAAAATATAATTATAAAACAACTCGAAAAACAAAAAATTTATCCTTCATAGTTTATTTATCCCTTATTATTTTTGAAGATAATAAATTTTATTATAAAATGAAAAAATTTCACATTATATTTTGAGTCTTGATATTACATTAAATTCTAACAAATTTATAGTGTAAATGGTACATAAAAAATATATAAAAACATCATTATTTTTCCATAATATAATATTTCAAATTATCATATATTTTATTCATTTTCGTAATATAATCAAATGGGGAATTTTAATTAATGTGCGGTATAAAAACTTTGTAATTCATAATATGTAAAATAATATTCACATATATCATAAAATATTAATGCCATTTATCACAAGAAAATGGTAAATAATTCACATAAAGATATATGAGAAATAATTTTCAAAAAATTTAATTATTGTTATCAAAATATTAAACACCATAAAAATAAAAATATGTTACAATGTTAGGAAAAAATATTTTCTTACAAACAATTCAATTATCCTAAAAAATTTATACCATCAGACCAACGAATTCATTAGAAAAATATATAATCATATGAACCACAGGAAATTTATCAATTAATTTACACTCATTGATACATGAAAATTGATTATAAATACAAGATATAATTTTCAATATTGAATAGCATAAACCACCTAGAATAATATTTATAAAAATACATTATTATGTGATTAAACATTATAAAGTCAATGAATATAAAAAAAATATTATTGTATTCGATAGTCAATGTAATAATAGATACATGTAGATTAATACATAATAATAAATTAAATAATATGATATTCATAGTTTATGGTACCTGCTAAACGTGATCTCTAAATATTAGTATTATTTTCAAGGGTTATCATAGGGGGTTTTCATTTCAATAATAGTGTATGATAATATAGTTACACGATATCAAAATTTTAATTAAAATGATACGATGTAAAATAAGTGATAAATATATCACTATTGAATCAAAATTATATAACACATGTTTTATGTTCATTATATATAAAATAGTCATCATGTTTTAACTATCATGTATGTTATCATTATTTCTAAATATTCACTTTTTTCTTTTGAATTAATATATTCAAAGCTATAGGTGATGGCTAAATAAACAATCAATTCCACACCCCCAATACTATTATTTTACATGTTATAAATAAATTCAAAGTGGATGAAATTTATAATAAATTCCTAAGGATTTAGAAAATAATAATACAAATGAGTTATACTTGATTGAAGGGATATTATTTGATAAATTCTACACACTCTTAAAATTAGTTTAAAGGGATGGACAGGAAAATATATTTGAAAATAAAATTAATTGCACATAAAATTAATATATATTCATAAATAAATAAATGTAAAAATAAATTTTTAACATAATTCTATCAAGAGACAATATACATAATTTTAAATAATTTTTATTATTTTACATTTTAATATTCAATTTCTGTATCTGGAGAATTCCCTTGAGGAATTATATATTTCTCCAAATTTAAATTTAAACTAAATTAGAGAGATATTTATATACATTAAAATGATAGATATAATATTTTTGAGAGTATAATTGGATTTATGAGTGAATATTTATAATTAATTGGGGATATTTTTAATTAATAATTTCATAAATACAATGAAAAAGTGGACAAAATATAATTTCCTATAAGAAAAATTATAAATATTGGCCATAGGACCTTGAATACTTTCGTTGACATTATTGATGAATTCTATAATTCATACATGATATATGATGTTATTTTTTAAGATATTTATCTTAGAAATTTGTTTAACATATTTCAATATATTATTAATATTGATATGTGTATTTTTTAAAAGAATCTATCCTTGAGACCATCTTATTTTTCCTATCATGGAACCAATTTTGAATTCAATTGTGTCAAACTGAACTCTTATATTCAAAATAATCATTATTGAATAAATTATTCTTGTTTATTATAATTTTCTTGTTTTAATGGAATAACATACTTATATAAAAAATCATAAAATATTATTCCTATATTAATAATTATAATATATATATAATAAATTCAATATTTATATTTTTTATTTATAATGGATACATGATGATCATTTCTTGTGTTCCAATACTAGTAAAGTTATTATTTTTAAAAAGTGATGTAATTATAATATTTAGTCACTATATTTATATAAATTAACATTATTTAAATCAAAAAATCAAACATATTATATATATATCAGTTATATGGAATTTATTTTCAAATAATGAAATGATTTACTATAGAAACTACAATATTTAGTGTTTATATTATTTTTAAAATCTATGTGCTACTAGAATTATGACTTACAGTGATGATGGGCAATTTATTCATTATCTCAAAATATTCTTTTTTTTTTCATAATGGATGTTTGTTTATATTTTCATCATATTAACACGGAATTATACATCTGAATAATTTTTTCTACTTCTATGTTTATTCATACATTATATGATTAATTTATATTCAACAACTTACTATTTTTTTATTTTAAAATGACAATTTCAATATAAATTATGTTGGTATAATTTCTACTACCATGATAGAGGAGGAATATATCCTTACCAATATTTGGTCCTACTAGGGTGATGAGAAATTCAATAAAGGACTTAATTTTCAAAACGTAAAAATATACTTCCACATGAACATGTCAGATGAATTAAAAAAGGATGGTTTTCAGGGTTATAAATGATATAAACATTAATTTTAAATAAGGATTTAGTGGTTATGGATATGAAAATTTTAATATTTATTACTAAAAAGTAATGAACAAAATTGTAAACTACATAGATTCATATAGTGGAAGGTATCAACTCATCAAAAACCAATCATCTCACTATCATATATATAGAATCTTAGATAACACTAAATATCGTTACATTTTATAGGAGTAACAATATATTATTCTTTTCATCTAAAATCAAAACAATAAAAAAGATATTAATGTGGAGGCATAACCAACCATATCATTAAATGTTATATGTTCTAAAAGCTTTTATGTAATTTTTACAATGAAAGAATAAACAAATTATATAATATATTATGTAAATAATAATAAATATATTTAAATTAAAAATTAGGTACATTTAAAAATTTAATATGAATATCATAATTAATAGAACCATTAATAGATTTATTTTCATGACCAACCATCCTCAAGGTGTGGGGAGGGACAATAATGGCCATGCCCTTACATCAAAAAAGTGGAAAGTGAGACAATGACCCCCAAGTCCCACCGTTAATAGGCCCTGGAGTGGAATCTAGCAATAAGTGTATAGAATTTCCTGTAAAATGGAGGACATTACCTTTTCTAATGAAAACATGATTTGGAGATAATACGGTAAAAAATCCCAATAAATACAAAACTTTTATATAATAGAAACCAAAATCCAAGCCACACATGATTTAAAAATAAACTACACCAAAACTACAACCAAATATCTAAATAAAAGTACCAAAAGAAACAATCTATGTATATGCACAACAACTATCTCGACACAGAGCTAGTAATGTCAAGAACAATCATTAATGTCCTTCGAGAAACCAAAAAATAATTATTTAAAATAGGGTGAGCATACTTGTATAACAAGTAGGGAAACTGAAGTCACTCATTCCTAATTGTGAGAAGTAATCTGATTCCCCTGTGAAAACAAAATAAACCAACCACACCTACCAAGGAAAAATACTAATGAACCCAACTTCACCACGGAATCCTCACCAAATAACACAAGTCAAGTAAGGTAATTATATAAGCACATAAATGATTTGGGTGCCCCATTCCATTTTTCCCACTGATTAACTGCTCATTCCTAATAGAAAACATATTTATGTTTCCACCCTTCCCCAAATGCAGTCACACTGCACAACTACCCACACACACATTGGCCACAAGCCACACATACCCCATATGTAGAAATATGAACCTCATCCCAATGAAACATGGGAACAATCCTAGACTACAGATCGCTGAGTCCCCCATCTGCAACACAACCTCCCTGAAGTATATTGGGTTATAGTAAACCTCGGTCCATTACATCCCTTCTGGATACACTCAGGTGGTGATAACCCAGAAGAGGGTGCAAGGGAGAAAATCAGTAATCATCCATCCATCCTCCAACCCGATTGTTGGGAAAGACACCCTCTCATGTCAAATGAGGGTGTTTAGAACATGGTTCTCAATAAATATGGGGTGTGTATTGCAAATCATAAGAAACTAAAATTTATACATATATGTAAAAAACACTCAGCAAAACCGACAGGTCCCAAAATAGACAACACCGCTTTTGTTGCTACCCCTATACACACAACCACAAAAACAACAACTCCCAAATCATAAACCCAACCCATTTTTCATTTAACAAATTTTCATTCAATATTAAGTGGTTCACTTTTATTTATTCAAACACTATTGGGGAAACAATGAACCATAACCATCCAAAAATAACACGCCATACAAGGTGAAGTCCCACTGCACAAGGTTGTTCGATAGCCACAACACAACCAATGAAAGTCCCACTACCTACAAGTTGATCAATTATATAGACAACCAATCAGCAGCCCCACTACTCAATCATGTCGTACCAAAACACAGAACCATCCGTTTTTCCCACCCTAATACCCACAACCATGCTAACAATAGTAATATCACACAACACATAGAAGGAACGAACTCATCAAAACACATCACACAACCACTCCATCAAGCCAATCAAATTAAAATTTAGCCAATAAAGATTCTTTAATTTCACTTATAATAGTTGGGGTGATCACAAAATAGGTTTGATCCTAGGGAATCCATTTAGTTAACAACTTGTGCATTATTAAGTGGATTGATATTTTCCATTATCCATAGAGTATCCACATCAAGTACAAGAACATTACCAATTCAAACAAAATTCCACCAATGACCATGATTTTTAGAAGTCCTTATAGCCACAATAATTACTAATAAGAAAATAATGATAAATAAAATAAATCAGTGCTCCACATTCATCCATCTTCAATACCATAACTATTATCATAACTGGTCCTATTGCCTTTTTACTATTTCACCCCCATTTTTTACTCTTGTTAATGAAATAATTCATTTGTTCTCTACCATGAAGCATTACTACACACACCCCACATGATACACAATAAAAGAGAGATGAATTAAAATACCAACATGGAACAAAAAGTGAACATAACTCCTCCTTATGCCAAATAGGGGGTCGCGCGAGTAGTAGGAAACCCCTAGAAAAACTGCATGATAAAGGGCTCTAAAACAAGTTCCTGACTCGTCTAGGTAATAAATGTTCTACATGAACCATGAGAAAAGAGAAAAGAGAACCTCAGCATTAGAAAAGCTAAATCCAATATCAATGGAACAAGAAATGGTATCATGGGCCTTTATAGTCAGATCATGGTAACGATTACACGACTTGACTATTTCAAATTATGTGGTGCCTTATGATATTAAATATATAATTAATATCCTTTGAAATGACTTTTAAAATACAAAATAAATCCTTTAAACTAAATTTATGTCAAATAAATCATAAGTGGGGAGAAACTAGAAAAACTATGAAAAAATGGAAAATAACACTAACACTAATGCTGATGTTGATGCTGATGCTGACACTAATGGTGATGCTGACACTAACGCTGATGTTGATGCTAATGATGACATTGATGCTCACATTGATTCTGATGCCGACACTAACACTGATGCTGACACTAATCCCAATATTACAAAACGACATACCGACATCCATAGCTCAAAATGACACAAAAACACTGACAATTCAAAATGACACGACGACTTCGATAGTTCAAAATTAAACGTCGACACTGAAGTTCAAAATGACACAATAACACTGACATTTCAAAATTCCATGTTGACAATGATAGTTCAAAATGTTTCACCGACACCGATAGTTGAAAACGACACGCTGTCACTGATATTTCAAAAGGACACACCGATAGTAACAGTATTAAATGACAAAGTGACACCAAAATTTCCAAATGACACACTGACATCGACAATTAAAAATTACATGTCGACCCCAATATTTCAAAATGAATCACTGACACTAATATTTCAAAATGAACACTGACACTAATAGATCAAAATATCACGATGATACTGACAGTTATAAAGGGAATGCCAACACTGATAGTTTAAAATGAAACATCGACACCGACTATTCAAAATGACAAATCGACCCTGATAGTTCAAAATTACTCCTCGAAACTAACATATCAAAATGACATTCTAAAACTAATAGTTCAGAATGACATACCAACACCAATAGTTATAAATGACACACTGATATAAAAACTAGACTTTTGGGTAAACATCTCAGAATGTGTCAATAATATACCCCAAAACACCCCAAACACTATATTTTCACAAATTATTGTACCAGATAGGTCTGTTCCATTAAATTAGATACCTTTCAAAACATTATCTCCATCATGAATTTAAAACCAAACAAAGAAAAAAAGAGGGTTCAAAACAACCAGCCTATAAGATACCTCCCATGGATAAACCACCTTCTGTTATTTGAAAAATGGAGTGAAAATTTCAACATACAAGAACACCTCACTAGCATCACCTACCCCAAAAATCCATATAGATACTAGAGTTCACACATTCAAGACACATGGATTACAGAATTTCTTCCCCCATGTCATGATATTGTCCACTTTGGGTAGCACTGACTCACTCGCATGGGTTTAATCACATCAGCCTTAAAAAAGATTGATTAGGGATCAAGTCTTCCCTTACCCATATGTCATAACTTCTCACACATCATAGGGATGGAAAAAGCTCATTTCATATAAACGGTTTCATAATTTACAACGTAAGAAATTAAGAAAAAAACACTATAGAAAAACATAGAAGAGATTTTGGTACAGGGAATGCATCTATGCGTCCTGTTCCCAAATAATCTCTTCAGACCACAAAACATCCACAATACTTTCACCAATGGAATGTTCCTTCCATGATGCATCTTCTCTAGATGGGTTTTAATATCCACAAATTTTTCCAAAAATATCGTGTCATCCTCAATAACTTAATATCCCGAATCAATGACATGGGAATCATTGTGTAAATACCAACAAATCTAGGAGATATGAAAGACATTGTGGATCCTCCCCAACTGCAGTGGAAATGCTTTTTGATATTCCACCTCATCAACTCATTGCAACACATTGGAAGGACTCATTAACTAGGGAGAAACCTTTCTTCCCCGACTAAACCTCTATTGAACACATCGAGGGGAAACCTTAAAAAACACAAGGTCCCCAACCTTGAACTCAATGGGCCTCCTCCTATAATTAGAATACAACTTCTACTGATCTTTAGAGGCTTTAATCCTCTCAAAAACGAGATAAAATTTATTGATCATGTTTTTCACCACATCTGGTCCAAGGATAGTTTATTCTCCAAATTCTATAAAGCACAAGATTGAACGACAGTCTCACATACAAGAAATAAAATTGCTCAATGTCAATGGTAGAGTGATGGAAATTATTGTAGGAAAGATATACAGAAGAAAAATTTCATACCCATGATCTCTTTAAGAGAAAAACATAGTCCCACAATATATCCTCAAATGTACGGATGGTCCACTCTGTTTTCCCATTCGTATGAGGGTGGAAAGTAGTGCTACGGTGCAATAGGGTTCCAAAAGCATATCATAGTACCCTAAAAACTCATGAGGTAAACATTTAATCCCAATCCGATATGATGGATCTTGAAACCCCACGTAGCTACACAAACCCATCTACAATCCTCCTTTCCAAGGAATCCACTATTCATGAATCATTGATCATGAGGAAGTGAGCTAATTTTGTCAGCCGGTCCACCACGATTGAGATAACATCATAGGATAACTAAACCCTGGGAATACCTATGAATAAAACCATGGAAATTTCATCCCACTTAGACTGAGAGACATCTAAGGGCTATAACAGACCATCAGGAACATGGTGGTCATCCTTCACCTGCTGACACACCAGGCACCTTACCACAAACTCCGCTACTTCCCACATTACCCTTGGGCAGAAAATCTGTTCCCTCAATCCTAAATACATCTTGGAAACTCCTAGGTGTACCACCAAGGGTGAGCTATGGAACTCACACATAACTCCCTCAATTATCGCCACTAAGAAAAACAACTCCCCGCAAAAGAGCATTCGAATTTGACTATCCTTCGACCATCCTCTTCTAGCATCACCTAAGATAATGTGATATCACATCACTTCTTCATATAAGTCTCCTTACTAAGACTCCTCCACCTTACCCATCCAATAAGACAAAACTTTCATCTAAAATAGATAGCCTATGTCACTATCCACCCCATCATCCATGTGCAAGGTAGTCAACACCTCCATCACTTTCTAAACTTCTCCAGATTCTCAAACCACTTCCCTCTATGACTTCCTGCTCAACGTTTCAACCACAAAATTTACCATACCATCAGTTTAAGATATATCTAAGACATAGTCTAAGAGAAACTTCATCCACCTCTACTGCTACAAGTTCTGGTCAAACTAGGAGAGGATATTCCTTAATCTCTTGTTATCTGCGAAGACCACGAAGTGCTCCACTATGGGTTAATTCTTCCACAACATCATCATGAAAATGACCGTTTCAAGCTCCAAATCTTTGGTGGGATATTTAAATTTGTCAGAACGTAACTACCTATACCCATAAGAGATCACTCCTCACTTCTACATCAACACACATCCCATGACAAGACCGAACGCATTACAGAATACTTTGAACAACAGCCCTTCCTCTTGCAACCTTAATACTGGATAATTGACCAACTTCCCTTTCAGATAGTTGAAAACTACATAACACTACTCACTCCGGAGAAAGGCCTAGTACTTCCTGGTGAAATCTATTAATGGAGTATCAACCATAGAGAAGTCGGGTTCGAACCTGTGGTAAGGGCCTGCCAGACCTAGAAAAATACGAATCTATGCCACATTATTGGGTGCTACCCAAGAATCAATAACCTCAATATTTGATGGGTCCACTTATATCCATTATTGAGAAATCACATGTTCAATAAAGTTCTCCTATTTCATCCATAACATTCACTTGGATAACTACAAATAAAGCTAAGGTAATCTAAAGACCTCCAAAACTTTTATGAGGTGATCAGCGTGCTCCTCCATTGTATTTGAGTAAATATAGATTTAATAAATGAACATGATTATGAACTTATATGGAAACTTGTAGAAGACAGAGTTCAAGAGACCCAAGAACATGGCCAGTGCATTCGTGACATCGAATGACGTGACCACAATCTCAAAGTGTCCATACCAACACCTGAAAGAAGTATTTGGGATTTCACCCTCCTTCACACTCAACTGGTGATATACATACTGAATATCATTCTAAGAAAACCAACCTTCTTTCCTAAGTTGGTATAAAATATTTTCTATCTGTGAAATGGGGTAAGACTTCATGAATTTTTCCTACTTCAGTCTCTGGTAGACTGTGCACAGCCTCAGACCACCATCCGCCTTCTTTTCTAACAAAACTAAAGCACCCCCTGATGACACACTGGGTCAAATAAATCCATTAATCATCAGATCATCTAACTAAATCTATAAATCCCGTAACTGAGATGGTTCCATTTGATATGGATCCATCGAAATCAGATGGGCACTTGTTTATAAGTCTATCTCAAACTAGACGTCACTTGGAGGGAGTAGAGTCACAACCTCCTCTGAGAATACAACCAAAAACTCTCTAAAAACTTCTTGATCCCCTACCATTTCTACATAGTTTGAACCCTCTGACAACTGATCTCAAAGAAAATGAAGAAGCTCCAAATGCTGACTACCGACCTGACAACTGCACTCTCCACCAAAAGCTACACACTAGCCATTCATTGAACAAAAACATGACTATCATATGAAATCTGTCAATAATGAAATTCATATAGAACAACTAATAAATTATAATGATGAAATAATATGGCTACACCTCTTGCAGAAGAAGATCCCCGCTAGATTGTTGTAGCCCCAATATCAGTTGACATCCCGAGAAAAAATTAAATAAACTATTTTGACCTCTAACTGGCATGATTAAAACATGGAGTAT
This sequence comes from Viscum album, assembly GCA_963277665.1. Classification (NCBI taxonomy): domain Eukaryota; kingdom Viridiplantae; phylum Streptophyta; class Magnoliopsida; order Santalales; family Viscaceae; genus Viscum; species Viscum album. The sequence goes on along the minus strand of OY728140.1, from coordinate 1,368,938,322 downwards.
AAAAATTAACTCGACATCTACACCCATATCATGGGATATATTAGGGGTAAAATAACTTGAATCTCTTAAATAAATCAAAGCACAATCAAGAGTGCTAAACAGACTGATCATACCTCAAGAAACCACCTGCCTGGCTGGAACTGCAACCATTGCTGTGTGTACCTGCCCACGCTGAGCTCCCCTACCCCTCGGCTGTCGACCACCTCCTCTACCACAACCAAGTTTAGTTCCCAAAGGATATACTTATTGTCGGCCTCCTCCAGCACCATATTCCCTTGGTGGAGCGGCAAGCTACTACGGCTGGAAATGCTTAACCAGTAATGGATGCTGCTGAAGTGGGTGATGGACCTGACCACTCCAACTAAGATGAGAAAGAACTAGGCACTATCTCTGGATGATCCTACAACCTCAAAAAGAAAAACACCAGGGTCTTAGTCCAATAGGTAAATTATTGGGTCCAATAGATCAAAATTGGAATCGTTGAGACCTACTCCCTACTGGCCGAAATATTGAAGGCCCTAATGTGGGAGATCTACTACTGACTACCTTCCCCTATGACGAACTTGGATGGATCCACTATCATGGAAAACAACCCCACAAGTGCATCATTTATACTACTTAATCCTTATTATGAACCTCTACGTATGTCAGTAGGGTAAATGGAGTGATGACATACTGAAGAAAAGTACAGAGTGCCTTTTCTAATCATCTCCCCCATGACACCTCATCCAAATAGATATCTAGAGAAAAGCATCAGAGATTATAAATTTTTGTCCAACATTCCGTCACCGACATACTCCCCTACTAGAGGGAGGGAATCTCTTGCCTCATCTCGGCCTCCATCATCGAGGAAAGAAACACCGCCCAAAACTCCTTATCAATTTCAACCCATGAGACATCAGTCTCCTTCCCATCCCCAAGGTAAAGAATCCACCCCTAACGAACCACTCCTCCCATTTGACTCACCACCAGAGGAACCAAATTCTCACTCGGATCACAGAACATGGTAGAGGTGATCATAAGATTCTGTAGCTATCCCTCTATCTCTAACTCTGAAACATTTCTTTCGTACTTTCCCAGGGTCTACGGCTGTAAATCACCAAGGGTCTTCTGCCACAAGTCGTCTTTCTACAATCAATCTACCCTCCACGGATCTACCAAGTTAGCCTGCTAGGCCCCGATGGCCTGAGGCACTTGTGGGCTTCCTCTGGGTTCCATAGGAGATAAGTTAAACATGTGATTCATTATCCTTAGTAGAAAAATATATCCATTTACATTCATTTTGAGTCATTATTTATTTTAATTTTATAAAAATCCAAACTCAATCAAGGACACAAGTCATTATGATGTATGTACCATTCCTAGGGTCTTTACCCCATAATTAGTGTAGCCTCACATGGTTGTTTAGTAGGTTTAGAGTCCTTGAATTGGATCACGAGGGCTCTAAAATCCTGTGTCATAGCCGGTCTTCCCTACCCAACATCATCCAAGAAGATCCCCTAATATTATTTCCTTACCATCCGATGTATCCTTGACAATGCTTAACTCCAAAATCCATCATATCTATCAACTTTCATGTTTGAAACCATTCTGTCATGACTCACCTTCCTCAAGGTGAGGGGAGGGGAAGAAATGTGCCCTACCCTTACTTATTCAAGAGGAAAGAGAGATTATTCCCCCCTGAGTCCCTCCTACAATAGGCCCTAGAGTGGAAACCATCAGTAAGGGTATAAAATATCACAAAAAATGGAAGTCATTACACATTTTAATGAATATAGGATCGGGAGATAAGATACTAAAAAACACAAAAATCAATAAACATTTATATAAAGGAAACAAAAAACCAACCCATGCATGATTTTTACAAAAACTGTCACAAAAGTACAACCAAATATCTGAAGCAAAGTACCAATAGATAGAGTCTAAGAAGAAGCACCAAAACTATCCTAATGCTGATCTAGTAAAATCTTCCAAGGTCCCCAAAGACCTCTTGGAATCTGAAAAAAAAAATTATAATGTATTGTGAGAATAAAAGTATACTCAATAGGAAAACCAATGTCACTAATGAAAAAGTGGTAGAATCATACAAATTCCCCTAAAAACAACAAAAACCAACTGCACCTAACAAGAAAAAATACTAACCAACTAAGCCTGACCAAAGCATGGTCACTAAATAACGCAATTCATGTAAGGTAATAATATAAGAACAATGATGATTTGGGTACCCCACAAAACTTTTCCTACTGGTTAACTGTGCATTTTAATAGCTAACATCTTAATGTCATCTCCCTTTCCGAAATATAGTCATACTGCACAATTTTCTTCCCAAACCTGGGCTATAAATCACACATACCCCACCAGTAGACACTTGGGTGTCATCATGAAGACACATGGGGAAGAAACTTGGCCCAATGTATATTGGGATATAGTAAACCTTAAGCCAATACATCTTAATCGGATATGCTCAAGCAGTAAGAACCATCATTGGGGTGCTAGGGATAATGTCATTAACCGGCCATCCATCCCCCACAGAGATATTAAGTAAGTAACCCTCTCCATGAAATGGGTGTGTTTGTCGGATACTTCTCTACAAGGGTGGGTGCAGATTGAAAATCAAAAGAAACAAAAATTTAGACATATAGGTAAACAATCACCCATCCTAACCTACGGGTCTCAAAAAAAAACAACCATCCCACCAGAACCACTTTTTCTTATACCCTTATATACACAACCACACAAACAACCACAACCAATGAATAAACCCAACCCCTTTTTCATATAACCACATGCCATTATTTATTAAGGGGTTTACTTTAATTTATTACAGAACTAATAGGGATAGTACCAACAATAACCATCCCCAAAAAAATGCAATTCATTGTGAGGCCCCACTTTACAATGTCGTTCAAAGGCTGCAAGACAACCAAAGATAGTCCCACTGCCTATAGGTTTATCCATTCCACAAACAACCAATCTGCAGCCCATCTTCACAAATTGGTCATGTCAAAACACAGAACTAACTTCGTTATCCACCCATATACCCACATCCAAGATACTAATAGTAACGTCACACAACTCAGACAAGGAAAAAACTCAACAAAACAGATAACACAGTCACACCATCAAGCCATTCATATTTGGATTTAGCCAATAGATATTCTTTAATTTCACATAGAATAACAAGGGAGGTCACAAAACAGGATTTATCCTGGGGAATCCATTTATTTAACCTAATGTAGGTGATTAACTGGATTGATATTTTCTATTATTCACATAGTATCAAGTTCTACAAAAAGGACATAACCAATGCGCAAGAGAAGGACCCAAATGAAAATGATTTTCATAAGGCCATTCCACTACAACAATTAATAACAAGAAAACAAGGATAATAAAAATAAATTTTCACTCAAAATCCATCCATATTTAATCCCGAACTCATTCTCATAATAGGTACCATTATCGTTTTATCATCATCATCCCCCATTTATTACATTGTTAAAGAATGAATTCAATAGTTCTCTCTCAACAAGAATTACTACATCTACCATACATGATACACAAGTAAAGAGAGATGAAATAAAATACCTACCTAGAGTAAGAGGTGATCAAAATTTCTCCTTGTTCTAAATATGGAGTCACATAAGAAGTAAGAAAATCCAATAAAAACTAGATATGATATGGCTCTAGCACAAGTGAATGACTCATCTGGGGCTGAAAATTTCTTCATGCACCAAGAGAAAAGGGAAGAGAGGACCTCATATTTATAAAATTTTTTACATATATAAATGGAATGGGAAACAATTTCAAGGGCCATTAATGTCAGATCATGTTCAAGATTACCCAGCTTAACTATTAAAATGTCTGAGGAGCATTCAGATATTATAGATATAGTTAATATATTTTGCAATTCCTTTAGAAATTCTCAAACAATTCTTTAGACTCAATTTAAATAAAATATAAAATAAGAGGGGAGAAACAGGAAAAACTGGAAATTGGCACTGATGTCGATGTCGATGCTATTGTTGAAGCTGGCATCGCTACTAATGTTGACACCATCGCCGACACCAAACCCAATAGTACAAAATTACATGCTAACACCGATAGTTCAAAATGACATACTAACTCTAACAGTACAAAATGACCTGACGACATAAATAGTTCAAAATGAGATTATGAAAACGACAGTTTAAAAATAACAGGCTGACACCGATGATTCCAAATAATACGCCAACACTGACAGTTAGAAATGACTCACCGACATCGATCGTTCAAAATGTCATGCCGACACTGACAGTTGAAAAGGATAGGGCGACACCGCTGGTTTAACACAACACGCCTACACCGAAATTTCAAAATGAAATGCAAACATCGAATGTTCCAAATGACACATCAACATCGACAGTTCAAAATTACTCACTAAACCCAAATGTCCAAAATGACATGCCAACACAGATAGTTCAAAATGAAACATCGACAAAGACTGTTCAAAATGACACGCTGACACCGACGGTTCAAAATGATACACTGATATCGACAATTCAAAATGTCACACTGACACAAACAGTTCAAAATGAATCTCTAATACCAACAGTCCAAAATATCATGTCGACACCTACTATTCAAAATAATGAGCTGGAACCGATAGTTAAAAATGACATGTAGATATAAAAATAATATGTTTTGGAAAACTTCTCAAAATGAGTCACTGATAGAACCCTGAACACCCCAAAAACTAGATTTTCACAAAGGAATGGACTAGAGAGGTCCAAGACATTACATTTACTATGATGTAATGAACTATGGTGTTACAGATATGAGAAGATATTAATATTATGAATTTGATCTCCTGGTGTAAGATTTTTTGAAAAAATCTTATTAAGATTTTAATTTCTGGTGTTAGAGAAACACTAACAGAGCTATAATAAATCACTATTTGTATCAGAAGTTACTAGGGTTTTTGGGTGGATGTTAGAGGAGTTAATTCCTTTATAAAATAGTAATTCATTTATAGGTGGCACTGGTCATTGAATATAGTAATGGTTTTAATGTGATCATTACTATGAGAGGTTTGGATTGAAGTTTCAGTAACTAAATCATGTTTTTACGAGGGATCAAGATTCATTGGGACATCTTAGGAGAGGAGTGTTATGTAGTAGAACTTATAATCACCCCTAAATTCTTTTCCATTGAGAATGTTACATTGATAATCCCTAGTTTATTCCCTAATACACTCACTATAACAAAAATTATATTTTAATTAATCATTGAAGGATGTTCCCTTATTCACTGTTAGCTTCAAAACTATAAAAGCCTATCCAAAATTCTACACCTATCACCCCTTGATCCAATATTCCATCTCATAGATCACACAATCCTAATGAATCATTGTTCCATATAATGTAGTAGGTTACTGTCAATTAGGTTGATTTACTCCATAGGCTCCATATTTCTATTTCTAAAATTTCTCCAGTATTTGTGTGTAACCATAGTATTAGCACCATTTGTTTTGATTTCGGAAATTATGGTGAACAATAAGAGATTTATTGAAGATAGTTTATTATTTTGGACAATTATGATAAATCATGGTGGTTCTATTAATACTTCCATATATTACACATATTTTCATATCACATGCATGTAGGTTCCATTGATTGTGGTTATAGGCATTATTGGTGGGGTCCTGGCGGGTGGCAAGATATATTGTATGGTCATGTTTTTTCTTGATGTATGGATCAATTAAATTTCAGATAAAATTATTAGTTTTGACATAATCTATATACCTAATGATTTAATGGGAGTTTTAATGGTGTGTGTGTGACATCCCAGATTCAGGTGGCGCCCAAAGGTGCCCCGAACCCAGTTGGTCACATAACCTAAAGCACATTTCCCAAAAAAAGAGGTTTACTACTAGTAGTTAGGTCCAAGGTGTGATATTGGGAAAATAATGCCCTCATTTTCAGGGAAGACACAACAAAAAATAGATTTTAAACAAAAACAGAAGCAATAATACCCAATAGTAATGACCGCGGATGACTAAAAGTAAAGAAAATAGAAGCCAATATTTAAATATGATTAATGAAATATGTACCTAAAAAAATAGCCAAACAAGTCACAATGATGAATCAAATACAGAAATGATAGAAAAAAACAAATAAATTCCCGTAGCATCGAAAGGCCCATCTTGGTTCCGTGCTTTCCATCTCCAAGAGAAATCATGTACTTGATGAAGAAGGGAGATTTCCATTATATTTACCTACAACCATATATTCTTTTTAGGTCCAAAACATGACCCAAATAGGGTTTTAGAGGAGTCCCAATTAGAAAACACAATAATATATGTGTGTTACTATTAATGAATATTAATTCTAGGTAATATGCATAAATGATGCAATATACTAGGAATAACTCAAGAGTAAATAATACTAAAATTTTCATTTTCATTAATTTAAATTTATTATTCAATATGTTGAATCATGAAAACCTTGTGATCTAGCCTAAGCTCGTTTTCCCCTCTGTAAGTAGCCAAACAACTATCTTAGATGATCATCTAAACAATCATATAAGACCGAGTCCAAGCTTCTTCAATTTATTGGAAGACTCATCAAAACCATTCAATTACGCATAAATGACCCTCTGGGTAAGCTATCATAGTATAACCCCTTTATTCTAACATAAAACCAATTCATTAAATAATTACCCTCTAGGAATCTCTCACGGTCTAACCCCTTGGGTTCTACATTGTATAAATTGAAAAAAAAATTACCCCTAGGTAGCTCTCATGGTAAATAACACTATCTAAAAATAACATCAATAAAATTTAAAAGACCACCTAGGAAATTTATCATGGTCTAATCCCCTTAAGTGAAATATCTACACCAAGGATATCACAGTCCTATGTAAATAAACTAGAAGTCCCCTCAGTCTTCCTAGTTGATTCACTACTGTGCATAGGGAATTTCAATTTGGATTAATATCTTGAAAATAGTTTTTCTAGATGGTTTTGCATTATTTTTACTAGTTTAGTAATCATTTATAGGTTATTTAATCTCCAAGGAAGGAATGATGAATACAGTGGATTATTTGGAGATTTAGAAGGGAATTGATGTTTTTGGGACCTTTTTCCCCTGATGTATAATGAATTAGAGTCACATGGGCCAAGAACCATGAAATTGAGGCTAGTAAATCCATAAATTTCATGACAGAGTCACCCCGCATGGTCTCTGCATTGTTATCCAAACTGTGCAGATTCTCCTGAAAAACTATTTGGGGGGATTATACCTTGGAGGCAGAGAGCCCCGCACGACAAACCATGTCGTGCGACTCTACCTCAAACCATGCAGGGGTGATTTTTTTAAAGATATAGGTTTCCACATAGCCACCTCATGGTTTATCAAACTGTGCGACCCAGCTAGGGATGTTGTGAACCTTTATTTGTCAAGAAAAAATAGTGTGCATGGTTGGTGCACAGTTTTCCAAACTGTGCCCCCAAACTATTCAGATCATTGTTGCTCCACCTCTTTTTCCCATTCCACTTTCTACCTAATCCTTGACTCAGGGATTACCACTCTTGATACATTAGAACATGTGAAAAAAATCCCCTTTTCAAGGTAGACTTGGTGGAAAGGGGGGAGGATAAAGGAAAAAATACGATAGATGGCTGGGGAGGTGGGGGAATCATCTAGGGGAATAAATTTTAGCACTTGTTCTTGGTAATTGTCATGTTTTCCCACTTCTATTTTTGAATTAATAAACTATTCAATTAATTTTAGTATATTTTTTATTCACTTTTCCATGTGTAACTAACCCCCCCCCCCTTTGGGGTTGTGGGAAAATGTGGGTTTCTTAATGATCAGGTTTTCCTATTTCTTGTGATATTCATTTTCCATCACATAAATTTCCCAACTTCATTGTCTAATTTCACTGGACACCCCATGTCGGACCAAGAATAGTGTTTCTAGGGATCCTTGGGGAAATTAAAAGTGTGATATCCATGATCATTGGGATCAATTTTCGTTTTGAAATGGTGATTATTAATTAAAAGTTAGTAGAAATTAAATTCCAAACCATTTAGTTGATTTCTACTGACTTAGTCATAACTCACCGGACCAAGGGCGTTCCAACACCAATGAATCTCGTAATTGTGGGTTATTATGAACAACACAACATAATTGGGAAACATATTTTTAATGAAACTCACAAGAACACAACCATAACCCATTTTTTTCATTAATCACCAAAAATATTACTGAGTGTCTTTTCTCTTTTAATTTTAATCATATTTATTTAGAAGAATCTTACCATTTTATATCTTGGAAAATAATCATTAGAATCAACAAAAAATAATTTTAAATTCCACATCTTCACTTAATCAATTACAATTTGAGAAACATTACACTAAAACTACTCCCTATGGATCTACCTCATACTTGTAGTATAATAGTTAGATGTTAGGAAACTTCAATATGGGTTCCCAAAAATAACACTTCGGCTTGGAAAACACCACTGGTCCATGGATCTCACATGGAAATGGAAAAATAATAGTGTGCATACCATATCAAAGCATATAATGTAATCTAAGACTACAATATGGCTAAAAATTTATAAATCATATCACATGCATTTTTAATAAAATACTACACCATCCTAACAATACCAGGAATGTAAATCAAGGCAAGTGAAACATGCATCATAGACCAAAAAACCCAAAAAAAATAATAAAGGTCAACTCACCCATGGGGTGTCCCATAAACAATGTATCCAACCTTGTGCATAAGAAACAACCATTTATTAATCAATAAAACCATTGTAGGTAATAACTGGGGGTAAATTACAAATCAAGAAATACCCCCAAACATGGTAATTTGACACAATTATCATATATGATCCCATGACTACAATAAAAGGATCAAACTACCTACCTCAATTTCGTACAATCAATATGCATGAACATTGTCCATTGAATTGAGCTAGATTTGTGTAGATCTATAAAACATTGAAAAAATCCCAAAAATAAATAACACACAAGAGAGGAGAAATCCAGAAGAAATTATCTAGGAGTAATGAGAACTCAGTGATGGGATTCCATCACACCTATCAATTTCTCAATCTGAGCTCTGACAGAGAATCGGGAGGGGTTTGGAGTTCATTGTTCGTTCCATCATGATCCAGTAAAAATCACAATAAGAATAATAAGTTTCTAGATATGATAGGAAACCCCACTTTGATTTAGAAAATAAAAAAAAATACACTTTGTGTTTAGTAAAACTATAATCCATGTATTATACTGAATTGGCCCGGACTTATGTGGTCTTTTAGGTAACCACATGGCCATTTACTCGTCTGTTACAAGGTTTTTACATGGTTGTACGTGACAACCATGTACACGTCTTGTAAACAGAAGTACACGATGTATACTTTGAAAAACCCCATTACTTCATTTTATTCTCAAAACAAATTGAAATCAAGATCCATACTGAAAAATAATATTCATGTTCTTAAAAACTTCTCCCCTTAATGAAATTTCCCCCCGAATTTCCATTCCAAGAGTGGTAAAGAAGAATAAGAAAATAACATTGGCCATTGTGATCACACATCGACCTCCCTCTCCCAAGTCATATCCTACACTCGGTTGTGCTGCCATAGCACCCATACCAATGTAATAGACTGGCAATGGAGAACCATAGTGATGTGATCCGCAATCAGAATAGGGTTCTCCTTGAAGGTTTCATCTACCTCCAACTCAACCTCATCGAGTTGAAAAACATGAGACATGCCTGAAAAGTAATGTCGTAGTTGAAAATCATAAAAGACATAGTGCACAACCCAATATCTATGAGGTGAAAAAAACCAAAAGCAAACCAGATAGACTCTTTCCAAAACCTCAAACGGCCTGACATATCTCGGTGAAAGCTTCCCCTATCTCCTAATCCTCCAGTGTCCCATCCTTAGTGTGACAGGTATGAAAACCCGATCTCCGACCTCTAAATTCAGAGGTCCTCTCTGTCAATCAACATACTATTTCTTGTGATACTGTGCAGTCACCATCTTATTATGAATCATCCCCACCAGCTCAGTGTTCTCATGGAAATTATGGGGTCCCAACATAGATTCATCTCTTACCTCTAGCCAACATTGTGATGATCGGGATGACCTAATGTACAAGGCCTCATAAGGTTCCATTTGAATCATTCCCTAAAAACTATTATTTTAGAAAAACTACACCAGGGTTTTGTGTATCTCTGAAAATTTTCCAAAATCTAGCACACATGCTCAAAGCATGCCCCTAAAACCTGAATTGTGAGCATTGAAAGACCATTTCTTTAAGAGTGGTATGTTGTACTCAGAAGTACCTATATACCCAAAGCCCTCTATAATCCTTACCGAACATGAGAATTAACCTTTAAATCTCTATCTAAAATGATATAGTGTATAAAACCATGTAAACATACTATCTCATGGACGTACAACCTTATAAGTGCATCAACACCGAAGGACTCTTTAATCGGAAGTAAATGTGAATCGTTCGTGATCATGTCGATAGCAACTCAGACCATATCATTCCCTCAAGACAACCTCGGTAAAACCTTCATGAAATCCATCACAACATCTTTCCACTCCCAATCAGGAATGGGTAACTTTTATAACTTCCATTTTGGTCACGGATGCTCCACCTTTACCTGCTGATAGGTGGAACATATCATAACAAAAACAACTCCATCAATCTTCACACATGGACATCAATACAAACGATGTAGATCTCAATACATATTGGAGACTCCAAGATGAACTTCCAATACTAACATATAAAAATCACACAACAGATCCTCGTGTATGTCTGCTGATACCCATGAAATCCCATGAAAAAAAACAACCACATACTCACCTATAGTCCACCGAGGAGTAGGGTCTATGCCTTACACAATCTCCCGTAGGAATACGACTTCGGAATCTGATAGCTTCCTCATTCTCACTAGATCCAGAAGAGTAGAGGTAATAACTATATAATAAATAAATTACTTCCCTTTTAATCATGGACCTCCAAATGTATCTCAGATAATAGAGACATAAGTTATCATTCACTGATGGCATCCTAAACTACTTGTATCTGAGTCCTACTTCTCAATGCATCATCCAGAGTGTTTCATTTTCCAGGTGTGTAGGCAAGATGAATGTCAAACGACTGAAGGTACTCAACCCACCTTCACAATCTAAAATTTGTATCTCTTTGAGAAAAAATATACTTGAGGCTTTTGTGGTTAGTATATATCCCAAAATGCTCCCCCAAAATATAATGTATCCAACAGTGCAAATCATGTACAACTGCAGCTAACTCAAGTTTGTATGTCAGGTAATATTTTTTAATCTACCCTCAACTTTCAAGAATCATATACAATGAATCCTTCCTACATAAGCACTGATCCCAGCCCGATACCTTATGTGTCATAATATATGTTGTAATTATTTCCCAAATCTAGAAAAATAAGGATCGACCCTGAAGTCAGACTCCCTTTCAGCTCCTGAAAGGATGAATCATATGAATCTATCCACAAGTACATCACACCCTTCTTAGTCATTCCCATCAATGGAAGGACTATGTGTGAAAAATACTAAATAAAGTTTCTGTAGTAACCATCCAGCCACAGAAATGTCATTACCTCAAGGATGTTATTCAGAGACTCTGAGGAAAATAATGCTCTAACCTTATTTGGTTAATATAATATTCCTTTATTTGAGATGACATGACCTAATAAATGAATCTAGTCCTTCAAAAAGTAGAAAATTTACAGACTATCATATAACTAATGCTCTCTTAGGGTACTCAATACAATCTCAATATGGATTTCATGGTCATGTTGAGTGTGAGAATACACGAAGATATCATCCCTAATGACTATAAAAAGGAATCTACGTATGGAACACTCAGTTCATTAGTTCCATGAAAATTTTCGGTATTTTCATGATGCCAAACGGAATAACCTAATAATTTTGAAGATGATAAATGATCTGAAGGTTTTTAAGATGTATATCTGATGGTCTAACACATAACTGATGATAACTGTATCTTTAGTTAGTCTCTGAGAACACATGGTCTTTTCAATGCTGATAATTGAGATCATAAATCCTTGGTAAGGGATATCAGTTATTGACAGTCAACTGTTCCAACATCTAATAATCCACATAAATTCTGAGGGTACCATGAACCTTATTTTCCCATAGGATAGGTGGACCCCAAGGTGATGTATTGTGCCAGATGAAACCATTTTCTTTCATATTGTCCAACTGCTTCTTGAGCACTTGTAACTCTAGTGTAACCATACTATACATAGGAATTGACATCGGTGAAACCCCTCACAATATCAAAAGATAAATCCACCTCACTCTCTAGAGGTAAACCTGAAGGTTTTTCTAGAGAAACATCTATTAAACAATCCACCACTAGAGGAAAGTCCATATGTGGCGTTTCCAAGTCATCTACATATTAACTAAAAATTTGTGTTGTGATTCAGCCCAACCCATGATGATTGTGTCCATCTATGCTCACATGGATATTCAATTCTACCTTCAGTAGAAATAATCTGCCATCTGGGGATGTGAAACTCACCATATAGGGATAGCATTCAAAAAAGGCATGAGCTGATATAGGGGATTTCAGTAGATTTTAGTTTCCAAATGCACAATATCCATCCAAATTCCCAATATATTTTCTATCGTAATAATTCCATAAGAAGTAATGATATAGAGACCAAGGATCTTTGCAATTGAAACAAATATAAATCTATAGAAATCACCTATATCAAAAAGTGAAAAAGTTAAATATGAGGAAACTAAAATCATGCTTCTTACCAAATATGGTCTGAGATCATGTTCATGTTGGGTCTGATCATTCGCAAAAGTCTGACATGTATTGCACCCCTATGACCCTACAAGTCCACCCTTAGTTGATCCACCCTATTGTCGCTGAAAACCTATCGTCTGGATATAGTTACCATGACCACCTCCATTTATTAAATGTCCTGATGAACTCCAGTTCCCAGATTGAGGAGAAACTAGTTGTCCTTCTATAGATTGTGGATTCATAACAGATCCCCTCTCAATCATTGCTGGTGATAATATACTATATAATGCTAAAGATTACCCATTGTTCCACAATTTCAACACTCAACTCGGTCTCTCAAGAATTGAGCTCTCATGTTCCCATTTTTTTATCATGGGTAACACCCCACCTAGATACCTGACGATACGTCCCTACTACTACAATCTTTGTGAAAGTGCTATCAATGGAACTTCTTGCTATAAGTCAAAGGAGTATTAGCCCTGAATTCTGAACCGTCCGGGCTCACCCCTCAAAACTCCCTTATATTGTACTCGATAATCAGCACCTGGATTACTATAACATTAAGTAAAGTTATCATGAAAACATTCACCAATGATCAGATGTCATACCTGAGACCATCCTCAACAACTAGCCTGTGATAACTCATAACCTCCTAGAATAGGTGTGAAATGATAAAGCACTCTAAATGAAGAAGAATTATATATCACTAAAAGAGTGCCCTGTTCCAAATCCATTAACTCCTCAGCTTGGTCATCCCTCAAAGTCTTGTGGTGGAAGTAGTCATAGAAGTTCATCTTAATCTCTTCACATGTCCTATCCCAATGACATCCCGCCTGTGAGATAACATCACACCTTTCTTGGAGGAATTAAGCAGCATGTAATTTACGGGATCACTGATCCTCATAGTATGTTTCTATTGATTCTTGATGATAGAAATAATTTCCTCCAACCATGATTCTATAGCCTGTGGTCATCCATCCCCTTAAAAAGTTAGAGGATGTTGATGCTAGAACACCCACATCAACTCTGCCATAATCGGGGTATGATGTGGTGCTCCCTAAAATGTATTCATCATATTCATAAATACTTCATGGAACATTGCATCAAAACATGTGTCCAGTATAACATTTGGTTCCTAGATGGACATGACATGAGGATCTACTGGTTTTCCCTGATCTACCATTTATAGTGCATGATAATCACACTATACCTAGAATACAACAAGGGGACATCTTGGTGGCATGACTCTTCAAGTTCTAATGCAAAAATCAGTTCAATATTATCAAGAATTGAATCTATGAAATGAAATAATGGATTAGAAGATGAAGGAAATAATGTTTTAAAATGTGGGTTAGACGGCGTGTAGAACCACTACACAACGTGTTCCTTTAAGCCTCCACATGTGCGTGTACCTCAGCCATCATGATCGTGTAACACAACAAACACAGGACATGTTTCTATAGAGACACGACATGTACTTGATTATCATATCCTTCCTAGGTACTCCTACATGGCTAGAACTACACCGTTTTAATGGTGTAATACTACATAGAGTGCAAACTCTAGACACAGTGTCTACGAAAATAAATTCATCCACCTATGACATTAGTCACTTGACCGAATAGACAATCAATTACAACATTATTTGTTCCAAATGTTTACCAACCTCGTGTCTCTACTCACATAGTCAATCACATAGTCAACAACTACACTATGTGTACATAGAGTACACAGTGTGTACTTAAGAAAAGACTTTTATTCTAGAAATTATGCCTCTGAAACATCTTCGGAACCCCCAAAATCATAATATTGGGTGAAGTCATGCCATGTTCCAATACGTGAGTGCCCATAATCCCCACAAATCATTGTTTGGAATTAATATTCATGTCATATAATAACATGATTCAATTAATGCTCAAACATGATCCACCATATTCTGATCCAAGAGGGCCTATAACACCTTAGAGACCAATAATTTTTGTTTATCCTATGACAAATTATATATACAGATACCCAATACAAATAAAATGTATTTTATCACTATTTATTTCTCAACAAGATGCATATCTTGCACAATATTTATAACAACATCATTAAATCAGTAATGCACCCTACATGGCATGACAAGAAAGCATGACATGTGATTCATAGAATGTGTATATATGATGAATGAGATAGAATACCGTCATCTTAGAGTTTTGGTACAAAAATAGAATCATAATTATATCATTCATAACAGCACAATACATGTGTATCACCCAACAGTGAAATCCAATCAACTATAATAATTGAAAATCCATAATAATTGTGATATTCGAGGGAACATGGATTTTACTTATACATAGGTTAGATACACTCAGGCACAACTAATTTAAAAACTCTATTTATTTCCTATACTGTTATTATGTCACCAAAAAGTAAGGCAAACTAGAAAAGAAAACTCATCTAAAACCACATCACAACATCTGGGATCCGAGTAGCGCTAAAAGGTGTCCTTAACTCGGTTGGTCACATAATCCCAAGATTATTCTCGCAATTGCCAGTGGGTGCCGAATAGAATTGCGGGCCAAGGTGTGATATTGGGGAAACTAAACCCTCATTGGAAGAGTATACACAATGTAAAAATAATAATAAAAAATAACTGAAGTAATAATACCAAACATGAATAACAATGAATGACTGAAAGTAAATCTAGTAGAATCCAATATATATATATATGATGCATGGAATATATATCTAAGGAAATATTCAAAAAAGTCACAATACTTGAATGAAATATAGAAACCAAATTAAATAAATACACAAATAAACTCCCACAACATCTCAAGCATTATCTTTGTTCCATGATCTCAGGCTCCAACATCAATCAAGTACCTGATGAAGAAGGGAGCTTGCCCTTATCTATACCAACAATCATATAATCTATTGGGGTCCAAAACATGAGCCAAATATGATGTGAGATGAATCATAGTAGACAACCACCAAAAGATCTGGGCCTAACTAATAGTAAATATATATTCCAGGTGATGTGAAGAAATGATGTTATAAACTATGAATTATTCAAGGGTAAAAATTCTTATTGTTTTTAATTACATTTATCTACAATTATTATTCAATCTGTTGAATCAAATAAACCTTGGGATCTATCCTAAGCTATGTGTCCACTATTTAGGACTAAAAATAAATTTCATACAAGACCATCTAAAAAATAAAGTAGGATTGAGTCTAATATTGTACTTTGTCTTGGTAGACTCATCACAACAATTCAATTTTTCATAAACACCCCTCTAGGAAAGCTCTCAATGTCTAACCACTTTGGTATAACATATACCTCATTCATTAATTAACGATCCTCTGGGATACTCTCATGGTATAACCCATTTGGTTCCACAAATTATAGATCAATTACAAACCATAACATGTGAAGCTCTCACAATCAATACACCTGGGTCATCATAGCTTCAATAAAATATAAAGGCCTCTTGGGAAAGCTCTCACGGTCTTATCTCCTGTGGTCAAATATCTACACCAAGGCTCTCATGGTCCTATGTAAATAAAAGGGATATACCTCAGACTTCCTTGTCCAAGTCTCTCACATTCCATTAGAAAAATATTAGTGCGCATAACATATCAAGGTAACTCATGTAATCTATAACTATTACGAGTATAAACATTAACAAAGCATATCACATGCATTTAGAATAAACAAAAACTCCATCCTAGCATTATAATGCATGACTAACAACACAAGGCATGCCTAACAACCATCCTAGACCAAACCGAAATAAACAACCAATCAAGGGATTAACACACATGGGTTGACCCATTAAAAAGGCATCCAACCTTACACATAAGAAACAACCCTTTATCAATCAATAAAACCATTGAAAGTAATAAACATGGATAAATTCAAAATCAATCCATACCCCAAATGTGGGTATGAAACACTATTATAATATATGATCCAAATAAAAAAAGGCATGAACCACCATCCCTGATGTTATACAATCGGTATACTTGAATGTCGGCCTTTGAATTGGCCTAGATCATCATAGATCTACAAAATTGTAAAAAATTCCCAACCTTGAATAAAATTAAATAGAGGAGGAATCTGGAAGAAACACTCCGGGGGTATTGAGAACTCACCAGTGGGTATCCAACACAACTGATAGAGTCTCAATCAGAGCTCATATGGAGAATCAGGAGGGGATCAGAGTTCGTTGGCCATTCCATCACATTCCTGTATGAACCACAATAAGAAGAATACATTTCTAGATATAAGACGTGACCACGTTACGATTTGTCAATTAAAAAGAAAACTACATGGTGTGTTCATTAAAACTACACTCCCTGTATTAGCCTCAACCATACCCCGACTTAAGCGGTCTTCCAAGACACCACACGGCCTTGCACTCAATTGTTACACGGTCAGTATGTGGAAGTACATAGAAACCGGGTAAATAACATGTACATTTAAAAACACAATTTCATTTTTTTTAAAACCACCAGAAATCAAGATCCATACCTAAAAAAGAAT
Organism: Viscum album; assembly: GCA_963277665.1. Lineage (NCBI taxonomy): Eukaryota > Viridiplantae > Streptophyta > Magnoliopsida > Santalales > Viscaceae > Viscum > Viscum album. The sequence goes on along the minus strand of OY728140.1, from coordinate 1,368,920,950 downwards.
ATTTGGGTTCTTACAGTAAGATTACTTGTGGGAGCCCAGATACCAGGTTTTTTGAAAAAGAAGATGGGTTGCATGTTTAGTAGAATCCATGTGAATTGTTTCAAAAGCCATAGTAGAACCAAAATATTTTAGGAAACTATACTGCCAGGGGGACTCCCCCAAAAAAGATCTCCATAGTATTATATTGAGGCATAATGTACTGGAAGCACATAGGATTTCAATATGTAAACACTTACCATTTGAGGTCCCTCCTGATGTAGTGAAGGTTGTACGATTGGCATCGAGTATGGTAAACTGTGTGGCAAAATTGTGAAACCTATTCAAAATGTAAGAAATTTTAAATTTTATCTAAATTTTATTTAAAATCCTAATTAATTTTTCAATCATCATTTGGTGGATAGACCCCATAGGTATGAGCTCCCTTTGATTCCAAATTATATCCTTGCCTCAAATTTCCATGTTCTAGGCCTGATTTAGACACTACTTACCTCGTTTGATCCACATCGGTATATTCTACAGTCCTATTGTTTTTCTCTTCATTTTTATTTATAAAATAAAAGTTATTTTGGTAAAAAATAATAATCTCCATTTCCTTGGTCTTCGTATATTATTCTATTTTATCTTGTTTTAGATTGAATTAGAGGTTCAGGCTGGAGGAGTGTTCTACCATAAGTATATGGTAACTAGTCCGTACCTTTTCCTTTATGGAATGATTGATTTATATAATTCTATAGTGGATATACAAAATGAAAAGTATGGTTTTTCCCATAAAATAAATTGAATTCTTGGATATAATTGAATTGGAACATATTAGGTTTCCCCATGAGTACAATTTAATGGTTTTTGTGGTTTTATCCTCATCCTAGGCCACATGTGATGTGTTCCCTCTTATATTCACCATGGTGTACCACCCCAATGGTTGCATGTAAACTCTTAACTTGATTTGGGTACCATAATAAATTAAATGAATTGGATTTAAATGATTAGGAGAATTTTATTCCTCCATATCCATTTGATACACAATATTAATTTGATTAAATTATTTTTAATGGAAATTGCGGAAACGTGTTGGATGAACTAAAATAATTTGTTGTGATTAATGAATTGATTGATATATTTATTATGGTTTTGGATGCCTCGTAATACCTCCTTGGATCCAAATTCCATGGGTCTCCATTGAAATTTCTACTCCAAGGGTCTTCAGTATGGTAGTGGATGCCTTGGGTGTGATCCATGGATCCTAATTCCTTAGGATGATAAAGGCATTAATACACAATGTATCAAGATAGGTTGGAGTGACATTGGACATGCTGTGTTGACATGATCCTTGGACTCTTGCCAATATGATACTAATTATTAATCAAGATGATCATGGGATTCAATGTTGTTACCTTTATCATCTATACCATGGGTCTATCCCTTCATGGTCTGACACAAGATTTCACCTTGTGGTTGTGGTGGATATTGATAATTCATTAAATGGAATGGACATTTTGGATATTGATATAGGATTATACGGTATAGACGTTGTGGGTATTTTGATATTATTACATATAGCACTTGTATGGGTATCTAATTATAGTTTTTTGAATGGACTTTATTAAAACAACTTGTTTATGATTATTGTAACACTGTTATTGTTGGGACCAAGTTGGATGGAGAAATAAGTTTGAAGAGTTAGCTTTTGTAGAGTCTTCTCTTTGGTTGTCAACAAAGATAAATCAATTCACTTTGTAAAGGACTTGGAACCAAACGATGCTTTGCTGATATGCATTTCACATATATCATAAGTTAGGAGAACTTGTGAATCAAGACTTATCAAGGAAAGGTGGAGAAATGATGATGCCATTCATATACAGATTTGATTGGAAGGAAGGATGCTACTAGAAGATAAGGAAGTTTTAGTACTTCCCATTGTAACTCTGACGATGCTAAATCTGATCGATCAAAGGATATATATCACGATAGTGGAGTTTGTGATAAAATCTAAAGAATGGTTATGGGAAGGAGTGAAGAGAGAAATGACAAAGAAATATACAATCTAGAGGTGACATAAAATCACAGTTTAAGGTGGCGTCGTTTTCCAGTGTTTTTGGAAATGGATGTTTCATGCAATATTGATGATGGTTTAGATATTTGCGGAAAGGCATGATTCATGTTCAGAACATCAAAAAATAGAAAAGGAATGCAGTGTGCAAATAATTTGGCAGAGCACACGAAATAAATGACGGCTGCATGAAATATCAGCGGGATGCGTGAAATATCTGCAGGATGCACGAAAAAAGAACGTTGTGTGCGAAATATCATCGGGATTCGCGAAAAATAATTTTATCCACGAAATATGAGTGGGATGCATGAAAAATGAAGGCTGCGCAAAATATTGGCATGGTGCGTGAAACAGAGAAGTGATGTTTTTCTCCCAAAATGTGTTTCAAGATCAGAAGCTCGAAAATTTGCAAAGGCATGAGGTGTGCGGAATATTAGAGCAATACATGAAATATGAAGTTGTGTGAATGTGTTTTTACATGCATCAAAGGGGTTTTATGCGTGAATTAGTGTTTTTAGAACGAAGTTAAAAAGGACTATAAATATGAGGTGACACAATCTCATTGGGTGTTTCTCGATACTTAGAAGAAATTTTGAGCTCTGGTGTGGGTAAGATTTTATGGTAAGTGAGTTGCATGAAATGAAATTGGTTTGCACGAAAAGTGGATGGGTGAGCGAAAAATTGGAAAGGTGCCCGAAAAGTGGAATGTTGTGCGGAAAAATGAAGTTTTACGAGAAAGGTTTCTTGTGCCAAAAAGAATTTTTACACACAGGTCATTTGAATTGCATGCAAGAAGACCTAAAGGCTGCGTGAAAAATATTGGGTCTTCGCACATATTCAGTTGTGCATATGAAATATCGTACCAGCTTCTGGGTAGAAAAGTGAAGATTTGTACATCAAAGAATACAATTGTTCTACTGGAAATTAGCACAAAAATACTGCAATTTCTTATTTGTTGTAAGAGGGTACATATGTGCTTGCTGATTGTTTTCCAAGTGCTACACGAGTGTAAGGGTATATCTTACTTGTTTTAATCCACATCAAAGGATTGTTTTCTAGTGGACTGTGTGGTACTTGATTGTTTCTGTACCATACCAAGGACGTAGCTACTCTTGTTGACTAGTGAACCTTGTAAATCATGTGTTCATGATGTTGTGTGTGTTTAGTAGGGAAGAAAATTTTTAACAAGAGGAGAAGTTTGTTTTAAAAAGAAGAAAACATCAAAAGAAAATATATCACTGATTCACCCCCTCCCCCTCTTAGTGATACTCGGATTCTGACTAGGAACTTTAGTTATGGGTTCTATAATATTTTTTACAAGTTAACAAGTTTGTCTTTACCAGATCAATTTTTTGACGTGACACTTTACATTTCATTCTTCTATACTTTTGATATATTGAACACTAATTTTTTTTATTACACTAACTCGACTTGATATAGACACAGTTGGTAGTGGTTTTCTGATTGTTATCTCAATCCTTGTTTGGAATTACATTAGGTACCCAAACATACATCTTCGAAAGAGGTAGGTAACAAAGAAATAATAATCTTTATGAATCTTTATTATTGATATGATAAGGATCATGAGAGTATAGGATAGAGCAAGGCTCAAGTTGGTAGCTATAGATAGTTTCATTCCATATCTATGTACATTTTTTAAATGTATTGTACTTGATGCATGTATACCTTATTTCCTAATTTGTAGTGGTATTAAACATCTTTTTTGTATGATATTGCCTCGCATTTATTTATTATCAATGTAATTTTTGATGTATTTATTTTGTTAGTTATTTATATTATGCTTCCACTATTGGTTAATGTTGATATACCATTGTGATACACTATGCACATGAGGGTATAGTCTACCAACTATACCATATTAGATCCTCATTTATAGTTTGTAGCCTCGGGCATATAGGGAGGCACAATTAAGGCCATGTGATACACATGCCCATATACCATTAACCAACATCTAGGTAGGTTCATTACAAAGTTGTATCAGATGACTAATATTTTCTAGTTTATTTTATATTTTTAGTAAATATAATGGAGATTTGGAATGATATATAATTTGTTAATGAGTTGTTGTTGGGATTTTCTGACAAAAAATATGTAAAATTCCATGTTCCATATAATATATATTTATTTTTTAGTTTTTTATATTACTATTTATTTGATTTCCCTGTTAGGTGATGCACATGAATTGTTAAATTATCATTGTAATGATTACAGTTCTTTATTTTATCATGCACCAATTATATGAGGTCATTCTATATCATGGATCATTTAAGTCGTGTTATAAGATTGATATGACTTTCATTATGCCTAACCTATATGATGCAATGCATGAATACATGATCCTTATTATGTGTTCTTGAGTCATATAACTTTTTTATATATAATATTTTATAGTAAATTAAAAAACATGATAGGTATGTAGAGCATATCACACATGCTAAATAGTTTTTTCCTATATGAGATATGAAACCCCATGTAGTCCATTATGGCATGTTTAATTTTCGATCGTTGGTCTCTTATACTAGAACACATTATGGATTGGGTTCGATGGATGCCTCATATAATTTCATGAGGTGTATGTGCTCTAATGGATTAGATGTGGTGAAATATTTTGTTCCACTATTCAAATAAAATTGTAATAAAATATAAATTTAAATGAAATTGATTTTTTTAACCAAATATTTTAACCCTGTCTCGAAATTTGATTGGCCAGTAGGCAGGGGTGATATTGATTTTTAAGATTGTTTCATTTACCAAGTCCTAGTATTAGGAGATGTAAGATGGGATTTTCTTGTTTATAGGAAGGCTTCGACCTAGACTATGATTTCATATATGATTTTAGTAATTATCAATTTATTTAGAGGAATGTGTTTGGAATTTTATTGATATAAAACAACGAAGAACTCCAATTGTGCGTCAGGAGGGTTGTAGTGACCATGATTTGAAGGTTGGGGGTCGTGGGATACAATTAGATCCTATTATATTTCGAGTTGTAGATCCATTAATTTTACCTAATATAAGTGATGGTTCTCATTTAAAATAAGTCTTCCTACACATTATGGAGACTTTTTAGGGAGACCTGCAGCCTACCTCATCGTTGGAGGAGTTGATGTGTGTGTTATAGTAGTAGAATCCTCCAAATTTTTCATGTTATGGTGATCAACTTGTAGAAGAGATGTTTATTGAGAATAAATGTACAATTTTAAGCATCTAGAGGCACCTTGTGAGAAGAGAGTTAAGCTCAAAAAAATATTTTATTCAAGGAACAACTAAATACTAGTTGCATGTTTTGAACCAGAATGATATGTTATAAGAAATGGTTTGAGGGATTTATAATCTTGGTTTTATAGAAACATTTTTTTTCAAAATCACTAAGAGATGAAAGGTCCAGTAGGTTTAGGAATCTTGAGAAAGGATTGATGAACATGAGAGAATATATGACTTTCTTCAAAGAGCTTCAATTGTTTACTATGTATTATCTCACTGATTAGAAATCGAGGGAGAGACACATCAAGAACAGGATTGGTAATAATTTTTTTTCATAGTTCAATGTGTTCCGATTGGCAAAAATTAAAAATATAATTAATTATGAAAAATTATTGATCATAACATGAGTAAAAATCAGGGCAATGACTTTGGCTATTCAGCCTCTCGAATTAGTAGTTCAACATTTAGTGGAATGAAGCACCAATATGAGGCTTCCCATTAAGGATGTAACATCAAGGCTATTATTAATGTTAGTGATGTCTGCTTATATCAGTGTGGTAGACTAGAAAATATGAGGAACTAGTGTATTGTAGACCCAATTAAATGTTGATCATGTTGCAAGATGGGCCACATATATTCTTTGTGCAGGACCATCCCTCGAATAGTTAGGGGATTGAGATAAACTCATACTTTTGGTTGAGGTGTGGGATTTATAGCTCCTCATTTGGTTGGGATATGGAGTAGTTTTGTTTCCCAGGCCGATTTGGTGTTCATGCCTAAGGCATCAATGCACCTGTTGTACTATGATATCAATGTGGGCTTTCTTTAGTTTGTGATATTGTTTTAAAGGAATTTGATTTATACCAGATATATTGTCAATAGACTACCCTATAAGAGTGGAGTGTCAGTCCTTCTATAGTGGGATATATGATGATAGTATCATATAAATTAGAATATACCATATTGATATAGGTGGATTGCATAGTTTCAGATATCTACCTATTTTGGAGATCCTTGTTATAATTTTTCATTTTTCTAGTGGCATTATGGATTTGGATACTATATTGATGACCATAATATAGGTTGTACACAAATTAATTGAGTTACCGATTGAGAATGGAGGGTGTCACATCATATGTGATCTATTTTCCCTTGAGATAACATAGTTTGAAATCATAATTGATATGTACTGGATAGTTTTTGAGCAATCCCATATTTATTTCCATCAACTGAGGGTGGCTTCCACATCACAAGACTGTACTGTTCTCAATCAAAATAGTGAATTTGAGGACTAGGTTGGTATAATAGGACATAAGATTTATTAGATGGGAAGGATGATAGTCCATATAGGTAGATTATAATTAAATGATTAGGGATCTCATCAAGATTATTATCCTCCTTTTCCTAATCATTTAATAGATTTTTCCTTGATTAATTTTTTCTATAAAACCTAAGAGAGACGTGGAGTTCCTAATTGAGCTAGTTTCTGGAGCTAAAACTATATTAATTCATCTTTATAGGACTGATACTATATATTTTCATCTACTCAATAGGCATTAATGAAAAATAGAAGAAAATTGGATTATACGACCCAATAAATCCCTATGGCACTAGTTCTTTTTGTGAAAAAAGGGATACAAAACACTCGGGATTTTTTTAGATTTCCATAAATTAAACCGGTTGATGGTTAAGAACCTCTATCATTTTACAAGATTAAATGATCACTTCAACTAAATATATGGATCTTATATTTTCTCAAATATTGAAATTAGTTTGCGGTTTCACTAAGTATGTGTTTGACCTACTAAAATACCATATACATAATTTTATAGTAGTTATGATCTATAGGAGTGTTTGGTTATTCCATTTGGTCTCATGATCGAGCTAGTAGCATTCATGTCCTTTAGGAACATGGTTTTCCATCCCAATATTGATTAATTTGTGGTGTTTTTCATGGATAATAACATTTTGTATTTTCACAGACTACTTGACCCTGCCTAACATCATGAGATAATTTTGGATACTTAGATAGAAAATAATTAATATTATAGGATCACAAAGATCCACTTCAAGTTGGATAATATTCAATTAGTTGGTTATATTATCTCAAAGAGATGATTATAATTTTATCCGTCGAAGGCCAGGGTTGTGTTTTCCATGGAGGAGCCCATGAAAGTCTTATATACGAAGTTTCGTCTGGATATGTAGTTATTAAATGATTATCATACAATAATTATCATTCCTAAAAAAACCTTTTATGAGCTTGATTAAGAACTGTGTGATATTTTAATATTAGGATACCTATGAGATAGACTTTGGGGAGTTAAAAGGAAGATTGACTATGTCACTGATCTGTATATTTCCAAAGATGGGTAGAGTCTACACTATATAGTGTGATGTATCAGGTTTTAGACTACGATCAGTTTAAAAAAAGGGGAGAGAATTATTGAATACAATTCCTGTCAGTTGAGGCTACATGTGAGGAATTACATGACACATGATCTCGAATTAGCTGTTTTATAACATGTCTTGCACTGTTGGAGACATTATTTATTGAGTTATAATTTTTTGGTGTACATGTACCACAAAATCCTCAAGTATATATTGACACAATGTGACTTGAATTTAGGGAATCTACATTGCGTTTAGTACTTTGAGTATTTTGATATAGATCATCCCAATATGCATGGTAAAGGAAATGTGGTTATCAATGATATGAGAAGGATGACTTAGATATAGGTTGTTCATTAGGCCAGTAGTGAGTGGAAGCTTATTACCTAGTTTTTATAGATTCACGGGGAGGTTAATGATAGTATTGGGAAAACATTTCCTTGGTCCCTGGAAAATTCTTCTACACATCTGGATATAGTTAGGATGAAAATTATTTCAGATGCTGAGGGCATATTCATATACGATATTGTGGCTAGTGAGGAACCTCCTCATCGTTGGACTATTGGAAAGGATAAAATTCTATGTATTCATGGCTATTTTTTGGTTATATAAGATATACATATGAAGCTTTTTAGAGTTTCATGACTTCAAATGGGAAGTAAATCCCAAAATTACAAAGCTATACTGAGATTTATGTCCTTAATATTAGTGGTTGGAGATGAAACATGAGGTAGCTAGTTATTCACATGGTTTTTCATCTGTCAGCTGGTGAAGGATGAAAACCAACATTCAACAGGTATTTTATAGTAGTTAAAAATTCTTGAGTGTAAATGGGATGATGTGGTGATGGATTTCATGAATGGGATTCTGATGTCTCCTTGAGGTAGCAATATTGTTTTGGTTGTCATGAACAAGCTCATGAAGTTCTATAATTTATGTTCAATAAGAGAAACATTCTTAGTGTATGTTCTTGAGATATTGTACATCCATGATATTGTGAACCTTCTCAGGGTTCCTCATACTAAAGTATAGAATAGGGAAAACCTATTTACATCTCAATTTTGATATATTTTGTAGAGGGGTTTGGTTATAAAATGGATTCTCTACATGGAATAACATCCTTAGACTGATGTTTAGTCCCATTACACAATATAGGTTCTACAGAACATGCAAAAAAGAATGCATCCTTATTTTTTGGTGATATAGTGAGAATAATATACACCATGTTGATATTTACTTTAATAATAGCTAGAATGACTCTATACAGAAGAATCCTCCTGTGGTTATATTTGGTATTTCATTCAAATTACCCACATTCTGGATTGGGGTAATAGTGGCAGGGTTTTGTGGAACTCATCTCATGCAAGAGAAATCAAGGGTAGGATAATTTGATATTATAATGGATAGATATTAGGTTGTCTATAGTGAAATCATAGGCCAACCACTATAAAAAATATAGAGTTTGTGGTCAAATATTAGGACTTCTTACATATTTCATTGAGCCTGGGACTAGATAGTCTACGATACACAGAATTATTTCACTATGACGTGTCATGCCATTCTAGATTCGATAGAGATTCATTCTGGTATCATATTGTTCAATGTTACCTTAGTTGTACCGATCCATTCACGACATCTTACTTTTATCTCAGCTAAACTGTTATCACCCAAGATCATCTAAAACTCTTCATCTAGATGAGTCTGTGTTATAAGTAGACACATACTTCAATTATTATCCAATTTAAATTACTGACAACAGAACATATGATCTTTGAGTATGTTCAGTTCCCCTATTATTGGTGGTATTGAAGGATAGTTGATTAATGGACGAGGCATGGGAGTTGGAGGCCAACATACATGCCCAATTGCTAGATATATTGTCTAGATATTATCTACCACCCTTGGAAGGGAAATTCTGGGATAAATTTATCTAAGTAAGGATACTATAATATCTATGTTTTTTATTGAGGGATGGTTCTTTTAAATTTCAAATTAAATGTTTGGTATTTACTTAATATAAATTTCTAATGAGTTCATTAGTGTTTCAGGGGTGTATGTTTCTTGATTAGTGACTGGACGCAAGTTTATTGGAAAATGAAGATGGGCCACATGGTCATTATGAACCATTCAACCCAAGACACACACATTGAGAAAATATTATGGTGAGTTTCCGAGGGTATAACAGGGTTTCACGGTTTTAGGAACCCATTAGGCTTGGGAAACACACATTTTCTAGATTTATATAGTTTGAATTAGAGTCTTAATGCATAGTATCCACATCGTTTTTCATACCATGCACTATAACCATCTGAGTTTCTCCTTTAAGCAGCCAAGGGCGCATGTCCAGTATAGGTTTTCTCCAACTATGTTGCCAAACTGTGAAACCCAATTAAAATGTATGAAATTTACAATTTTAAATTAATTTTCTATTAAAAACAAATTCAATTTTCATTATGGATATAGTGGATAGAACTATCATATTTTTACCCCCCTTAAATCCCAATTATTGTATTTTATCCTATTTCTCACTAGGATGCATGATTCAAACATTGTTTGTCTCATTAGATCAATGTGGGTAAGTTCTACGTACCTCTTGTGTTGTTATTAATTTGTATTTGTATCAGAGGATTTATTTTTTGAATGATAATATTCCATATTTCCTATGTTATTTACTTTATTCATTTTTTCTCTTCATCTAGTGGCAATCATAGTTCAACACCAGATGAGTGATCTACAATAGGTAAGTGGTAGGTTCTGTATACATTTTCCCTTGTATTTTGGATATTTTGTAGCTTACCATAGTTGTTCCTCTGGCTGAATTATCTATTGATTCACCAAAAATTAATCAAAATCAATGATAAAATTGAAATATATACTATTATAATTCCACATGTGTACAATTTTATTGTTGGAGGTTGTTTAGCCTCAACCTAGGCCAGCCATAGGTTGTTCCCTCATATCTTCACATAGTTGTACAACTTAGTTTTGTGTTTGAGAGATCACATAATGATACAAGATCCTTAATGAATTAAATGAATTGTACACAAATTATTATGAGATGCTTATGAGTCATTATCCAAGTGATAAATTAAGCAATTTTCTTTTGAATAGTTTGACTGGAAATTATGGAAAGGGGTTTCCTGAAATCATGTATTATGAAATGATTAATGAATTGACTGATGATGTAATGAACAATATTTTTAATGTAGTATGGATTGTGTTTTATTCAATTTGAAACTTTTTTTAAATCCTAGTAAAAGGACAATATGAAATAAGGAAGGTCCTTGGAGCTTCTATGGATTGTTCGAATCCCGAAGTTATAGAAAATGGGCTATAAAAAATGGTCGCATGGTGAGTTTAAATTGTAAAACCTAGACCGCATGGTTAGTTTTAACCATGATGTTTCAGACATCAGAAACCTATAGTCTGTATAATTTTTCTTCTACAATGTGGTACAAGTCCCAATATTGTGCACCCAATATTTAGTTTTGGATAGTGGGTTATTGCACTAATTTTTCACAGTTTTCAAACCATGTGCCTAAACCGTGAACCCCCATATTTTGGGTGAAAATTAAAAATATCCATTCATTTATCCTAATGTATAATTACCCTTTTACCCTTGCTTCTAATATAATAAATCATCCTATTTATTCTCCTTTGATATCAAAATCCTCTCAATCTAGTCATTGAAATAGCTTCTCGATCCGCTGAAAGTTCTACAATCTGTCAAAAGCATTGGATCCATGTGGATAAGTTCCCATAGTATCATACATTCTATTAAATTTTATATTTTAATCCATCACAATATATAAGTGTCGGATTATATTCTATATTTTCAAGCTGTTTGACCATTTATTAGATCACTTCAAACCTACTCTGAATGTGAGGTCTATATCGAGTGAGGAGTCATATATAACCTTATGTTGGATGGCCACATTATTTTATCATTGAGTTTATATGTTTCATAGTTATGTTATTCTGTAGAATGATGAATTTTTACATGTGGATACATTTAATTGGTTTATTCATATCAAATTGGAAATTGAATCATAAAATACCCCTACTGATTATTTTTTGGTGGTTCAGAGTTTTCATATAAAATATATGGTCACCCCATGGGTGTGGCATGTATAATTACCAATTTTTTATAAAGGCATTATTTTATGGATTTCCAATTTTTCTTTTAAATTATAATTAATATTTTAATTCCATTTTTATATGATTGTTTATTAGACACAAAGAACCTCTTAGGGATTTAGATCATCCTTTGTTGGGAATTTCCTATGTATGATTATTCCGACTTGAACATGACAACTTCCAATTCAAACCATGAGCAATATAAATTTATTAACCTGTACTGATGAATTGAATGGATTGGTTTATATAGGATTCCATTCTCAATATATTTTAACTTACCTTAAATTATTGAGAAGTGTTTCATTTAAATTTATTAAATTGATTAACTTCTTCATGGTTGGTGGTTTTCCTTTAATAAGTGAAATGGTTCAAGATTTATTGTTTTTTTCTATAGATGAACTATGTGAAAATGCTTTAATTATAATTTAACATGACTAATGAGATGAATGAGTGTTATTAACTCATGAATTTTTTTAATAAAATGAATATGCCTAGCTTATATATATTAGAAAAATAAAATAGATGGATGATATGTAATACCCCATGTCAGTTATTTTTATAATATCCCTTTATAGAGGTTATGATATGGTGGTAAGGGACAGTTGATCATGATGGATAATCATGATCCATTAAATTGGGTGTGGATTATGGTATCTTTCACCTGAGATACTATATGGGCCTTGAGCATTACATGTCATGTAACATGATTAAAGTGATGACGGGATGGATCAATCACCAAACTAAGTGTTGTTGTAAGAAATATCCCATTTTATTGGGATCTAGGGCATGTGAAACTTTTCATGAGGTCATAGGATCATTAGACTAGTATTGGATATTTTTGTTATGTTTTGATGCTGCGAAAATCTAGTATTACATGAATATTTTCACTTATGTCCACACATACTTGGTTGATATAGGGGGATGAAATAAATATAATTATACTATATAGATATATATTACTAATACTATATATATAGTGAATTATCATATTATTACTGACCATGACTCGAAGAAGGAAGAGATATCATGTGTCCCTTAAGAACCATATCATCATGGTTATTTATTTTAGTATTTCATTATTTATCATGTTATTCCAGCACACTATTTAGTTATAAGAACTACTTGTATTACACATAGACAACATTTGTGGGATCTTAATGAGATTCTATCTCACACCCTACTCGGGCTACCTCTAGTTCCCGAGAATATTTCCAGCTTATATTCCTTAATAAGGGAAACCACAATGATATTGATATTTGACATTATTTACCATTAGTTGGAGCATAGGAGAAAATGGATTAGTCATAGTATTGAGATTCATCGGTTTTTTTGTCTATTATTCCTTTTGTAATATCATGTAGAAGTCATGTATCTACCTATTCCCATTTTGTATTACAGCATACCATGAATCCATATATCATACACCTCCATATAAGATTTTATTGTATTTACTTGGTAACTCAGTTTTATATGCTTCCACAGTTTCATGTTTTTTGTTTTTTATTTACGCTTCCAAATTTTATCTATTATATCTATTATATTCTGATTATGTTTTTGATTGTATCAGATTGTATATATTGGTCCACTCTGATATAAAGGTACTCACTGCTAGTCAAACTCCTCCTTTATATGGGGAGGTGCACATGGGGCCAGGTGACCCACTGGATTAGGACACAGGTTATGTGGATCCTTGGTTAGGATGTTACAAAGTTGTATCAAAGCCTCTGTTTTTTCATTTTTCATACTATTTGGGTATTAAATCGAAGACAAAGAGTTACAGGGGATTGGAATTTACCCAATGCATGGACATAACTTAACCATATATGGGGGAAAGACAAATTACCTTGGGAGGGAAATTTATATTACTAATTATGAAATTTATATATTAAATTATCTCACCATCTGGTTATAATATTTTTAATGTTGATACTGATATTGAAATGATTGAAAGGATATTAGTTTACTAGGTTGGATGAAATAAGGGCATTTAATTATACTATTCATCATTATTTAGAATTATAGGACTAATATGCCATGAATTCAACCATGTCAAATTTATTTTTAGTGTGCTATTTCCTATGGATATTATGAATACCTTGATATGTATGGAATTGTACTAAATCTTCTTGTAGAGATTACAAATCTTAATTGGTAATTAACGTGATTTCCTTAATGTAATAAGGTTTTCTTGAATAGGTTAAAGCAAACACCATTACTATTCAATTATGGAATGTTAATAAATGTACCATTTTTTACATGAGCTAGATCATGTTATGGTGTTTGTCAAGTGGATTCCATGTTTTTATTCTTGAGGAGTGTGGGCCCTTATAGATCAGAAAATGGTAAACCATCTGATTCAACCATTATATGTGATTGAAATTATTAAACAAGAACACCTTTAAAATTAATATAACTTTTAAAGTACTAAAGTGCATCATATATATCTTACACTGATACTTAGGCCCAAATTTATACATTATAGTGGGTATCAAGGTATTAATAATTGTTCTTATGGAATGTTATGGTATATTTCTTCCGTCTAGTCCAATATTTTGAAGAAGGTAAATATGAGTCATCATTATTGTATGAAATATTTATATCTATACTAGTTTCATAAAAAAATATTCTAATTTTATTAATTCTCTTCTGAGTTATTTATTTGGAATTGTATTATCATTCCTCCATGATATCCTCTAGATTCACTCTCTAAAGGTGGAGACAACCATGCTCTTGATGTGGGGGTCCCTAAGCCACCAGTGATTCCTCCTACAATGACACCAATGGAACCTCTTCTTGATATAGATATGATCACTGATTCCCAGTTTCCTGAGGGTTTCTTAATTATATGTTAGTTTAATCAAGGTCTATATCAACCTTCCTTGATTGTGGAAATGTTGAATCATGAGTTTCAGCAGCAGAATCCTTCCAACATCATTGTGGATGGAGGACCATATGGTGCAGAGTCTTGGATAAAAGAGATCATATCAATCTCTAATCATCTTAAGACACAACTAATGTGGATGGTGAGGATAGCTACATATATGATTTCTCAATTTGGCCAAGAGGTTTCGGGAAGTCATCACCCAAGAAGACAAACATTATGACATAGTCTGGGAGGGTTTTAGTCCAAATTCATTAACTACTACTTTCCCATATACCATGAGGGCTAACATAGATATAGAAGTAGTCATGTTACTCATCGCGATAATATTCTTATCTGTCAACAATGTAGGATGATAGGGCATAAAAAACCAGAGTGCCAATGTGATCTAGTCGATTGTAGTGGATTTGGATGTATGGACCATATTAAGAATTTTAGTAGGATGTACCCTTCAATTACTTGTGAATCAAGATCTTCATATACTTCTTGTTCAGGATTTTAAGTAGTAGGATCATGTTATTAAAGCATCTGGAATACATGCAACCAATTATATTGAGGTGGATGTCGAGGTAGTGGAGGTCAAACTTATGATTCTCTTCATCAACAGAGTGGGCTTGATCAGTGTAGTAATGCAGGGACTCAAGGAAATGGTACGTTTTTATTGCATTAAGAAAAACCTATACATGAGGATAAGATCACTAGACCTTCTAATGTATGAGGTACTATTTTAGTTGACTCCACATGAGTGTCTAATTTATTTGACAGAGGAACCTCTAAATAATTTATATCTAAGGAAATAACTAAAAATATGTCCCTCAAGATCATGATATTCTATGTCATTATGACTCTATAAACTCTTTTAAGTATCCATTCAGAAGGAGTCTTCCATAACATGGATTACCTCCGTGAGATAGGTGGTTACATTTTTATGTATTATATTCATTCTCCAAATGACAGGCTTTGATGTATTCATTAGGATGATCTAGTTATCTCTCTACAAGTCACTTATTGACATATATCATCATTGGGTGAAATTTAAATCATCAAAGGGTTGTAGTTGCATGCATAAGGGTGAATGGGAAGTTAGTGTGACATGAGTAGGACCCGGGCAACTGAGGCTAGGCAGTATGACTGATCAGATCACCAGAATTACCTTGAAAACTAGGGGTAATGACTCGATTTTTTTTCACATGTATTAGAAAATTTTAGGTTTTTTTTCTCAACTACATCTTTGGTCTACCTCTGGTGTGATAGGTAGTATATATTATCAATCTATCCCCAAAAGTAGCTCCAGTGAAAATTCCTTTATATAAGATGGAACCTAAAGAGTTTTTAGAACTAAACAATAAATTAGAGGATCTAGAAAATAATGGATTTATATTCAAAATAACACCTCCTTAGAAGTAATCAGTTCTTTTTTCCATGATTGAGGATAGTATCTTATGGATTTGTGTGGACTACGATCATTTAAATATGCTCACGATTAAGAATTGGTGTCCACTTTTTTGAATAGACTACCTATTTGATTGGATATTAAGAGAGAATGTGTTTTCAAATATATATTTGATGACAGGATATAATTTACTATATTTTAGGATTCAAACATACATTCAATAGCTTTTATGAGTAGGTATGGTCTATATGAGTACCTGGTTATCTCATTCTGATTAATGAATGCACCTAATCTTTTCATGGATCTTAGGAATCGTGTTTTCCACCTATATATGGATTCATTTTTTGTTTCCCTTTTTGATGATATATTGGTGTATTCACACTCCAAATACGACAATGAAACTCATCTTTATAACATTTAGAATATACTGATATGGACCCAACTCAATTCTATGATATCTAAATGGAACATTCGGATCGCCAAATTCTACTTTTTTTGTCACATCATCTTAGAGTCAATAATTTTAGTAGTGCTAGAGAATGTGAGAGAAATAGTTTCATGGGATTATCCCAATAACATCATTAAAATTAGAAGAATCTTGGAGATAGCTGGATTATATAGATTCTTCATCCAAAACTTCTCATGCTATGCAGTGCTGTTTATGAGATTGATAAAGAAGGGTGTGAAATTTGTATAGTAAGAATCTTGCGAGGAGTCCATTCCTGAGTTAAATGTTCATTTCACTTTATCATTGATATTGATTCTGCTAGATCTATGTGGGATATATATTTTATACTATGACACATCAGGTCCTAGAGTTGAAGATGATTTGATGTAACATGACCAAGTTATAGAATACATATCTCATTAATTGAGGCCCATGAACATAATTACATGATACATGAACTCAAGATCACTACTGTTGTGCATTATTTACACTGTTAGATACAATATTTACCTGGACATTTTTTTGTGCTATAAACTGAACAAAAAAAATTCTCAAATAGATCTTCACACAATGAGATATTAATCTTAGGTAGCATATGAGGGTTGAGTATGTACAGTCATTTGATTTTGAGCTTGCCTACAAACCCGGAAAGGGAAATGAAGTAGCCTATGGTCTGATGTGAATGTCTCATACACATGTGGTTTAGTAATCTAGAGTAAAATCGTTGTTTATGGACGTATTATCAGAGATTCATGTTTAGGTTCCCGAGGAATGTGATTATAATATCCTCCCAGCATTACCAGTGAACTTTAATCCTCGTGAATGGTTTATAATGACAGAATTATGAGATCATTTAGGATGTTTCATGAGGGAAATCATTTTAGGTGATGATACATATTCTAGTGTAACCATTGATTAGGATGATAATTTATTATTTCATGGGAATGTATGGGTACCAACATATATTTAAGAGGAGTTAATGCTGAAACTTCAAGCATCGGTATGAAACGTTAAGACCGGTGCCACAAAAATTTGTTGTGATCTATGATTCCAGTATTAGTGGCCTAGAATGAAACATGAGATTGATGGTTTCCTCGCTAGGTGTACCACTTATCTAAAAGTGAAGGTATGAAATCAGTGACCAGTATGGATTTTATATCTATTGCCAATTATATTGTGAATATGGGATGATGTTTTGATGGATTTCATGACTGGTTTACAAAGATCACCTCAAGGAAGAAATAGTGTGTGGGTTGTCATAGATCATTTGATGTAGGTATCATACTTATTACCTATGTGGGATACATTCATGGTAGAAGATCTAGGAGGGATGTATGTCATAGTGGTCTTATGTCTACAATGTACACCTCATTGTCTCATTTCTGAGAGAGATGATCATTTCAGGTAGATGATCTAGGAAGGATGTATGTCCTAGTGGTCGTACGTCTTCAATGTACACCTCATTGTCTCATTTCTGAGGGAGTTGATCATTTCATTTTATGGTTATGGATTGGGTTGCAGAAGGAAATGGGTACACATGTACTTCTGAGAAGGGTCTATCACCCATAGACTAATTGACAAAAGAAATGTACAATTACGTTTTTTGGAGGACATGCACTGCGAATATTTCCATGACATTTGGTGTTTTTTTGGAAAATAACATTACTCTAGTGGAGTTTCTTTATAATAAAAACATTTAGGATACTATATAAATAGATCCTTATGAAGCCTTATATGGTTGGACTTGATGATCATCTTTATGTTGTACAGAGGTAGGGGATGTAGCCATGATTGGACCATGTCTTGTGTATGCGACTACAAAGTAGGTCCAATTGATCAAAAAGTGCATGTTGAATGATCCATATAGACAACAAACATATTCCATCAAACTCTAGTGACCTCTCTAGTTCATGGTAAAAGACCTAATTTTCTTGTGAGACTCAACCAGTTTGTTTCATAGACATAGTCATATGTATGGTAAGTTCTCACCGAGGTTCGTTAAACACTTCATGGATGTGAAATGGACCAGACTAGTGGGTTAATAGTTGCCAGTTCTTAAAGGATATCAGTCTACGAATGATTTATTTCATGTATCTTCGCAACAATAACAATATCTAAACCAATCACACATATTTTATCCTAATGAGGTTGAATTATTTTTGGATTCTTCTTCTTTATAGTATCAAGTGCATATAGTGGGTTAGAACATGAAAACACTCAGAAAAAGTTCCTTTACTTTGGTACAAGTGTTATGGTAGCACCGCTAAGTAAATAAAGATACATGGGATAGGGAAGCTGATATAAGATCTTGGTGGCCAATTCTCTTTGCTGACAATACCTCTTTACACTCAAAAGGCCAACATAGGGATGGGTTTCTTTAAGGTGGGGAGGGTTTAACGAAATGTCTTTTTAATGAAGGTGCATATCATTTTTTTCAATTTGTAACCTTTTTTATTCCTGGTAAAGGTATACTATGTTCTATGGAAGGTCTTAGGATCATGAAGTCCATGTTCGAAACCTGTAGTTATGGAAAATGGGCTAGATAATAGGGACACATGTTTAGTCAAAATTGTGAAAACTATGCCATGTATTCTGTTTGCAAATATGAGGGCTGAGGTGCATGACCGTGTGAACAACCTTCAGTTTTGGATAGTGGGTGATCACACGATGTATACAAATTTTTAAAACAACATGCCTAAACTATGATCCCTAAAATTATTGATGATAATTAAAAATTTATACTCTTTTAACAATATGTCTTATTTCTCCATTCCCATTGCTTATTTTAGCATGCAACTTCATATTTAATAACCTTTAAGAATAAAATCCTCTCAAGCTAGGCATAGAAGAAACTTGTTGATCTGGTTTCAATTCATCAATTTTTCAGAAGTATTGTGTCCTTCTCAGTATGATGAACTAGTCCCTTTCCTCCTATTAATGTTAATCTTAGAATACGTTGTTCCCTCTAGGTTCATGCTCACATTCCATATTTTTATGGTATTGGACCATTTCTCATATCTCATCCAACATAATCTATATATTAGGACAATATCAAGCCAAGAATTAACTATTACCTCGAGGTAGGTTGTCACATTATTTTCCCTTTGATTTTTAATGTTTCATAATTACCAAGTTGTGATTCTCATAGTATATTTCCTAGAGTCTCTATTTAATTGATTTATTTCTATCAAAATGACCATTGCATCTTAATATACCCTGATTGATTTTCATTTTTTGGTTTAGATGTTGTGCATACCATATATTGTCACCCCATGGTCATGCCATGTATAATTATCCCATTCTGATAATGAAACATATGTCCTGATTTCCTCTTTATATTTATTCTTAGACTTATAAAGGGAAGGAATTTTTTATAAGAATGTTTATAGGATCTAAAGAACCTCTTAGGTGTTTGGATCATCCTACGGTGGGAATTTCCAATTTCGGTTTTTCCCACATTACCATGACACCATCCAATTGACTACATGTGTCATATAAATTGATTTCCCATGCATTAGTGAATTGAATAGATTGGTTTATTTTGTATGGACTTATTATGATTGTTTCCCTACCATTTATATAATTAAAAGAGCTTTATTGAAGTGTATTAAATTCATTATATGCATCATGTTGGGGAGTTTTCCTTTAATAAATGAAATTACTTGTGCTTGATGGTTGTGTTTCAATATACAGACAAAGTGATAATTTTTTAATTATAATTTTACATTTCTATTGAAAATCTGGGGAGGTTATTCCATACTCCTTATTTTATATAAATGATACTTCCATGCTTATATATATATGGGCTAGATAAAATAGACAATTGAGAGGTAATTCCCTATGACAGTTATAATTTTAATATTTCTTAATAGATTTTGTGGTATGTTGGTATGGGACTATTGATCATGAAAAATAATCACACTCTTATAAATTGGGTGTGGAGTATGGCATATCGCACTGGTGATGCTATATAGTTATTGGGATTTGTGATCCATGTAACCTGATTAGAGTGATTTAAAGATTGATAACACAACATCTTTAGTATTGTTTCATGAATTTGAACAATCTATTATGATGTAGGTCATGTATCTTATTTCATGATATTATAGGCTCATTATACTGGTAATGGATATCTGAGTTACACACTGGTCTAGCCAGCAACTAGTATTCCAAATATATGGCGACTTACTTCCAAACAAAACTAGTGCATACCATTTGATGTAGTATGTATAATTATAATATATATATACACACTACTAATATAAATATATAGTGAATGATCAAAAGATTCTAGTCCATGACTTGAAGAAGTTAGAGCTATCAGTTGTCCCTTAAGAATCCGAGTAGCCTGGTTATTTATTCCATAATTTTTTTACATATCATGTTATACCTACACATTTTTTAGTTATAAGAACTACATTGATTATATGTAGATTCTATTGGTGGATCCATACTAAAACTTTATCACAGACCCTACTCTGGATGCCTCTGGTAACTGGGAAAATTCAATGTATGTAGGTAATGATAATAGAAAGAACTCTCTTACTGGTATTTGAAATGCATTAACTTTAGTTGGATACTAGGTTAAGAAGATATATCATTAGTTAGAGATTCTTGGAGAAATTTTTTCTTTTATTAATGTTCTAATATTTTTTCTCATGATTATATATGCTTGTTCAATTTTTATATTACAGCATGAAAATCATCCATTTCTTAGAAACTTCATTGGAGGCTATTTTTAAAAATTACATAGTTTATATGTTATATAGGTTTTTGAATATAAATGTTTATTCAATTTATTTATGCCTTTATTATTTTTCTTTTGGGTATGTTATATTATGCTACCGGCATAGATTGAATTTTATTATATCTAAGGTGGAACTCTTATATGAGGGTATAATCTCCCCAATATACCACCTTTACTCCCTTGATTCTAGTTGTAAACCACTTCTATATAGGGATTCTTTCTTGATACCATGTGACCCACTGTCTCAGGGGACGTGTTATGTGGATCCTAGGTCAACACAATACAATTGAATTGATTATGGCAGTGGATTCCTTATAAAAGATCCATGGATATTGATTCCTTAAGACACCATTGGTATATCGACTCCATTATTCTTGATTATGGTAGGGGATTTGTTATATGTGCTCCATGGATCTTGATTCTGTATGATTCAAAACATATTGTCACCCCTTGGATCCGGCAAGGTTTGACTCAAATTGGAAAAGCTCTATAGAAAATATTCTTGGAGTCCACCAACTTCATTATAGTGTTTCCAGGGAGATGCTTTCAAGAATTATCATGGTTGACTTTCAACACTAAAAAATTGACTTATTAACATGGTTGAAAACCATAGACATAGGTCCCTAAACCATGGTTGTAGCCTACAAGCACAGTTATTCCCAACCATGGGAACTATCGTTGTGGCAGACGGGTAAGACATACTTCCACAACTTTAACTATGGAGGTAGGTGATATATTACCAAAATTTTAAAAACCATGGAAATAGGTCTCATTGTTTCCATCCATTTCAGTTGACTTATGTTTAGGATTCGAACTGTGTAAATAGCCCACCTATTTCAATGTTTAAAATCATTGTTATAGCCCTGAAAAAATATGAAAATAACCCAAAAATAATTTATCACAGGCTAGATTCGATCTATGCACATCACCCTATAATGTCGGCGAATTTAATTATAATTTTTTTATATAGAATTATTTTAAGACTGTTAAATCTGACGAAACATAATTCTGAGTCCTAGAGTGCCCTGAATGATTGGACGAAAAACATTAAATTTAAAATTGCAAGTGTGAGTGGTTTTCCTAAAGAATTGGAATAACTCTTAATCAGTTTCCCAGATCAGAAATCTGAGTGCAGCGTTCCATTCAGGATGGCGGGTTTACCCTAGGTGCAACTTATGTTTAGTCGGCGTAGGCCTATAGTGAGAAACCCCAAAAATGGAATAACCATAAATAAAATAACTATTTTTTTTCAAATTTCATATAACTAACTAAAGGTGGCTCAGATTAAAAATCAGAGACCACTACTGAACATTTGATGGTATGCTTTCCTTAGGCGGATCAAAACATTGGCCGGTGTGGGTCAACATTTGAAGTTATAATTTTTCCAAAAATAATATAATTAAGAATCAATTATTTTATTCTTAAATTATATAACCCCTAAACGGTAACTCAGATTATAAATCCAAGAGTACCATTGAGCTCATGAGGGCGTTTTTGCCATAGGCAGATCCAAACCTCGACCGATGTGGGTCGAGGGTGACATTAAATAATTATTGAACCTTTTTTAACATACTTTGAGTAAACATGAGAGCGACCATTTCTATCATTTGAATTGGTGTATGGAATTGAAATCTGAGGTCACCGTTGAACTCGTACTCTAGAAATTCCCTTAAGGGAGGCTTCACCTCGACCACAGTAGGCCGGGTGAAAAAGATAGTTTTTCCACTTATAAGAATTAATAAAATAAAAAAATTGTTATTTTATTTTATCCTACCTCCACTTGAGCGGTAGTCGGAGGTAGCATAGAGGTAGAAGACATTTAATATGGGATATTAAATTCTTGGTTACACTTTGGTTGTTTAACCACCTCTCATGTAATTAATGTGTCACATTTATTATATCAATTAATGAACCAAATTAATTACTCAGTGTGTTACTGACATTTTCCCCCTTCTGTTTAACTGGGGTTTGGGTGGAGTTATTGCCATTGATTTATCAAGTGAGGAACCGCTAGTGAAGTGATGTGACACCTTCCTATGACAGAGAGGGAAGATCAGGTGGCAACGAACCGGGATCGATGAACATTGACAGATTCATCGAATGCAGAATCATCTTCCAAAACCGCTACATCCTCAAAGAATATCGAGTTAGGGGTTGTCATATAATTTATTAAATTACCACATTTCATCACCTCATTCTTGAATTTGCAGGTGGTCGTTGTGGGGGATTTTAATGGGATTTATCAAAATTTTAATGTGATGTTTTAATTTACCCCAATTGTTTTAATGCTAACGCGAAGGGAACATGCTAATCAAACATTTCATAGACCCTCCAGCACTTGTTTTTCATTGTGTACATCAAAGGTGGGTTATTACAACTAAAAAGATCCTTGAAACCAAGAGGCGCGCAATGGCATGAGCATCTCGAGAGAACCGTAGACACATCCCAAAGGATGAACGGACCACCAGGGCTCACCCGTTGGCCTGTGGAGGAAGCGCCAGTGCAGCATGGGTGAAGAGTGTGGTGGCATCGGTGACTGGTGCCAGCAGATGAGGGCAGCAGCTGGCGGCTGTAGGCTATAGTGAAAGAGTGTCACCACATGGTGCCACGGTGGTCGTATAGGCTGCTGTCAGTGGCCGAACAAGGAGGAGGAGGTGGCGCACTGTCGTGTACCACACTGAATGGATACATGGCTTGATGTTGCGGCAATACAGAGGACCCACTCCCTATGTGTCCCATGGGGGATGAGGTTGCACCAACTGGCGCAACCAATAAGGGAGCTGAATGGCTTCTTAGATCTGTTCTAGAGAAGTGGACAGTGCGACCCCTTTTTATTCGCACCAACCGGTGTGCTGAGACCATCATGTCCCACCCATATAGGGTGTCTCGGGCTAATTACTGGCCCAACTGGACAATACCAACCAGGATAGTCCAAGCCAGGTCCGGCCAGAACGGTCTGTGCGGGGGGGACCAGACATAGACCCCTCTCGGACCAGGATATGCTTAAAAGACCATATATTGTGAACTAGGTGTCTGTTTGAAGAAATGTTTGTTGCACTGGTATAATCAGATCTACATGGTCCTTTTGATATACTGTATATTAATTTTGAAGATTGTTGGAGTTTTTCCGGGTTGGATCATACATGAATCCAACCAAACCCTCATCATTAAAATGCTTATAGCTTACAGATCGGGTGTCCGATTAATGTGTTGTTTTTTGCATTGGAACCCTTTTGACATAAAGGATCATTGGTTTACTTCTTAGTGGAACATTTTCATGGTTGAGTTATGGATGATAACTGGAGGAGAAGAAGTAGGGTGTTTCTTGTCATGAGAGATAGGATGACTACTCCCTTAATGACTCATGGGGTGGGTATTCATAATTCTATGCTCTAGTAGAGCCATGACATCACTCGTGATGATTGTAGGTTAGTTTCCCTCTGATTGGTTGTTCTATCATTGGAGTTGGTAATCTGTTATTGGACTATGGCATAGGTCCCCCATACATAACTCACATAGAGTAAGGTACACCCTTACCGAGTAGGGTGCGAGTCCTCTATGTATGGAGTTGGTACTCCCCTGTCAACCTAGGGTGCAGTTCCTCTTTATGTAGTGCTTGAGTAGAGTCGATACTACCTTGTAATTCCTGGGTGCGGGTCTTCATGACTTGGCTTAGTATTCCCATGACGTACTAGGACACGTTTCCCCCACAATGAACAAACTACCAGAGTTATACTCCCCCCAAGTAGGGTGTGGGTCCTCACATATAGATTCGATACTCCCATATCGTTCTAGGGTGTGGGTCCTCTTCCTTGGGGTCGGTACTCAACTGAAATACTGGGGTGTAGGTCCCCCATAAAAAACAAACTACCATAGTTTTACTCCCCTACCGGGTAGTGTGCGGGTCCCCACTTATGGAGTAGTACTCCCCCGTCTCTGAAGA
This sequence comes from Viscum album, assembly GCA_963277665.1. Classification (NCBI taxonomy): domain Eukaryota; kingdom Viridiplantae; phylum Streptophyta; class Magnoliopsida; order Santalales; family Viscaceae; genus Viscum; species Viscum album. Next base: position 1,368,895,738 of record OY728140.1, on the reverse strand, counting down.
GTGACAGGGAGTGGGTCCTTCAGGGTTCTTGGAGCTCCCTCGATTGCAGGACACAATGTAGAGGAGTGGTCCAATTCACTTGGTTTCTCTTGGTCCTAACTTGACCATAAGGCTATGATTAAGAGACATCTAGTGCTGGGATATAGTGGCAGTTCTAGAAGAATGTTGCTGATGGAGCACATCCTTTCAGACATTCTAGGAAGAATGGTTGAGTTATACATGATAGAGTACATCTCTCAAATGGGTTCCATTAGGGATGGATAGTTCATGTATTGTGTAATCCTTATCCTTGAGTTCTTCTTTGGGCCTTCGATGAAAATCCTAGAAATGGCTTGAGGTCAGGGTTTGATGTTTCTTTGTGGATGAGACGAGTATATCTGGTTTGAACTGTGTCTTTTGCATTATGCCTAGTGATTGAAATAATGATTGTGGTTTTCCTTTGTATAATTCTAATAGACCTTCTCGGTTCGTGGGGGTCCGTACTAGGTATTTATATACTCACCCCTGCACATTCTTGGCTCACACCATGTTGTGTCCTATGCATATGATGGGAAGCTCTGACTGGGACTCAAGGAGCTAGGACCTGGTGATGGAAAATAGTGACGATTGACATGGAGAGTTTTGGAGATGAGATGTACCTACCCATCCGATAGGATTCTCAGTGGATGACCAAAGGAGCTACAATGTGTTTCAATTTTTACTGTATCTTTTCATTCTATCTTCTATTCCAACCCCTTACTTTAAATACTCACTTTTACTATAGCTATAAAACATTGTGGTTGCATCTTGCTACATTCTATTCTATGTGTTTTAATAAGTTTAAAGGAAATGGCTTACTTTTTTAGGGATATGCCTTTCCAGTGCTATTACCCAACCCCTGTCCTATGGAAGGCGGGTTTGGGGTAGTCACAGCACGGTCCCCAGGGGACGAGTCATGAAAAAGTTGTATTAAAGGAGTCAGTTCTATCGAAGAACTATGTGGTTGATCTTTCCAATGGAGCAATAATGTTAAGTGTTTGAGTATGTTTTTTAGTTTGGGGAGCCTGGTTTTGGTGCAGAAACCAACGTATCCATACACCTGGACCCTATGTTCTGAGTTCCAACTTGGTGCATGAAAACACTGATTTCGTGTGTTTTTGAAATGTTTTTCTTTAGATCTCATTTGATTCTTCTCACCAGGTATAACTTATTGATGGTGGTTCATCTTGATTCTCTTTCAAGGTGCATCCACACAGATACCTAACCAGGATTCCAATGTGTGACCATGAGGATGGTCCACAGTGTGATGAGGCTTTTGTACAAGGACTATTTCTTGAATTAGGTACCTTCGGGTGATGTCAAAGTGATACCACTGCTTGTTGGTCAGTAGTTACTACAGACGCTATAGGTAGAGGAAACTTATAGGTTTAGTGATTTACACGAGTTTCAGTGATAGATACCCTTCAGAATCCAAGGAAAGCACGACACATAGGGAGGTACAGACAAGCTTGAGGTGGTGACTGAGATGCGAACTAGCTAGGGCACCATTAGATCTGATGGTGGTCCTGGCTGTGAGAATTCAATGTGATTCAGCAGGGAGATTGCAGGGTTTAGATTACCCCTATTGTAAAATGAGGTGACTTTTTCCCTAGACAGATCATGAGAAACAACCTCAGAGAAGGGGGCATCTTTCCATAAATAGCTAAGGCGTATGTGTTCCTATGAGCTTCTACATCTTTGAATGGATGACATGTCAGTAGAAGAGTATTCATAGAGGAATACCATCAATTCTAAGTACTCGATGAATATGATACGACTGGTGCTTTAGGGTTTGGACCTCCGAGCGAGATGTGTTTAGGGATATTCCAGCTAGCAACATTCCTCTATTAATTCCTACTTATGTTAGGTTGATATAGAAAACCGTTGTGGTTGAAAATTCATTGAATAATTAGATATAGCCAGTGAATGTCAGTAGTGGGAATGGAGGAAACAGATGTCAGTCATGGAGACTTCGATGTGCAAAAATTCTTTGAGAAGTATAAGTTACAGGGGTAGATGAATCTGCAGTGTAGTAAACATGGAAGATGTAATAGGAGAGCAGCATGAGGTGGTATCAAGTTTTTCATGTTACAATCACCACCCCAGTGAGGACCCCATCAGGATCAGGGACCTGGAGAAAAGGGGAAGGGAGTAGCTAATTGCGATCAATTAGTGTAACCCAAGGGCTCTGAGAAATTTTCATGGTACGTTTTGGGTCTACTACTAGTTGTTTCATTAATATAACATAGGTTTTAATAATTCTTTCTTGTCATGAATCTTGTGCAAGTCCTAGAGTTTCTGATTAAACCAATAACATGACCCATACAGCTAGAGATACCTCTGGGAGGAGACTCAATAATAAAACTTATGAAAATGTTGTGATATGACCACTGAAGTGAGATTTTCAGTTAGATCCTCATGGGGGTAGTGTTGAGGCCTTACGGTCTTAGTTTGGGTATGGAATGGTCATCCAGAGTTCATGGATAGATTGACTATTTTATGCAAAAACATTGTGGTTTATCTATAGCATTGCAATGGGGTTTTTTCAGCAAAAAATGAATCTTAAGAAGCACAGGTTAAACTCATGCATAGGAGGATGCAGATGATCACTCTTGAGTCTGCCGGCCTTACCCTCGTGGCGGTAGGATCTTTGAGTTTTCAGTTCCCAAAAGTTCTGGTAGGTTGTAGGATAATATTTTCAAAAGGTATTTCTAGAATTAACTCCCAGCATTGAGAGGGAATTCATAATTTTATTCTACACATTGTTCACACCAATATTTATAACTGCATATTGGGTGGCTCCCATAGAGTTCTGGATCTGATAGTTTAGAAGGGAAACATGGTGACAGATGCACTCAACATGAGGTCTAGTTTACAACTGCTAAGTGAGGAGACAAAGAAGATATCCATGTTACATGCTATCTTTGTGGATAGTGATTTAGTATCTTACCTCTTGTCAATTACAGTCACTCCCCCACACCTTCTTCATGTTTAGGAGGAACAACATGGGGGCGTAGACTGTGAGTCCCGACATGCTTAGATATCCTCCAGACAGGCTCCAAAAAGATTTTCTGATGGAGGGGAGCAGGTCATCCTTCTAAATGGACACACCCCAGTACCAGTGAAGATTCGAGATGAGGTGTTGAGGGAGTTACACACATCCTCTTTGGTTGTACATCCTAGTGTAGAGAGGATGTACCAGGACAACCAGAATCCGCACTGGATGCCAGGGATGAAGACTGTATAGATCCGTCTAAAGTCATATGCCTACTGGAGGTGGATACCCTTAGAGTTCAAGGTGGGAGACTATGTATTCTTGTGGGTCTCACCCCGATGAGGATGAAAGATATTCGGCTGGGGCATTAAGCTATCTCTGAGGTTCATCGAACCATTCATGATTGTTAGCCGAGTTGGCGGGGTGCAGTTCTGCCTAGCTCTTCCCCCATAGATTCACCTATTTAAAAATGTTTTCCATGTGTCATAGAAGAGGAGATGCATGCATGATCCATCGCAAATTATTCACTAGAGTGAGTTGGAGTTTATTGATGGGGATACTTTTATAGAGTTCCCGATGGATATAGAAGACTAACATGAGCAAGTCCTCCATAGACGATAGATTCCTCTGGGGAAATTTCTGTGGTAGCACATGAAACTCCAGTAGACAACATGTCATGAGAAGGCTCATATTCTAGCACAGGACCCTCATTTATTTGGTTAGACTGGTTTTGGATTTTGTAGATGTAAAGCCCTAAGGTGGGGTGAATTTAATGTGTGGGAATTTCAATATAATTTTTTATATAGATTTATTTCGAGACCGAAAAATCTAATGGCACATAATTCCGAGACTCGGAGTGCCCTGAATGATCCTTCATAAAATGATATGTTTAGAATAGTACGATTGAGTGGTTTTCCTGAAAATGTGGTATAACTTTTAAACGTGTGATCAGATTTGAAATCTGAGAGCACCATTGCTTTCAGGATGACAGTTTTACCATTGGTACAACATAATTTTAGTTGGCACCGGCCTTCGGTTAGAAAACCAGAAAATGGAATAACCATAAATAAAATAATTAAATAGAAATATTTTATTTTTAAAATTCTTATAATTCTAGAATTGTGACTGAGATTAAATATCTGAGACGACCGCTGAACTCATGAGGGTATTCTTTCCTTAGGAAGATCCTAACTTTGGATAGCACTGGCCAATAATAGAGGTTCGTTTTTTGCCACAAAAATAATAATTAAGTAAAAATTATTTTATTGTTAAATTCTTTGACTCCTAAACGGTAACTCAGATTAAAAATTTTTGAGTACAGTTGACCTCCTGAGGGAATATTTCCATTAGGCAGAGCCTAACCGCGAACAGCGTGACTCCAGGGTGACTGTTAATAATTTTTGAACTTTTTTTAATGTACGTTCGGTAAACAGGGAGGTTGAAATTTTTTTCATTTGAACCGGCACTAAAAATTGAAAACTGAGTGCACAATTGAATTCATAGTGATAATATTATATTAAGGGAGGATTCACATCAACCATAATAGGTCGGGTGAAAAATTTATTTTTTGGAAATTTTTAGAATAAATAAAATATCAAAATTATTATTTTATTTTATCCTACCACCTCTTGAGAAGTGGTGGTAGGGGCCCCAGAGATAGTCAAACATTTAATATGGGTTATTAAATGCTTCGTTACCCTTTAGTTGTGTATCCTCCAAATGTTTACTTAATGCGGAATGTTAATTTCATCAATTAATGAACATCATTAATTTCTCAGCGCATTACTCAATATTTCCCCTCTATTTAAATGGGGCTTGGGTAGAGTATTGTTCAAGAATTCATCAAGTGATAAATCTTCGGAAAAGTGATGTGACACATTCCCCCAATAGAGATAGAATCTTAGGAGGCAACGAACCAGAATTGACAAACGCTGGTGGATTCATCGAATGCAGAATCTTCATCCACAACCGATATATATCCAAAGAATATCGAGGTATGGGTAGTCTATTAATTCAAATAATTCCCACATTTCTTCTCCATGTTATTGAATTTGCGGGTGGTAGTTGCATGGGATTTGAATGTGGTTTATCATTATATTAATGTGATGTATAAATTAGCCCCACTTGTTATAATACCAATGTGGAGGGCACGAGCCAAACTAACAAGGCCCAGACCATTCGCCTCTTTCTTTTCATTCCATTATTTGAAGCTGGGTTGTCTCAACATGACAGAACCATGTAATCGAGGGGTGCACAATGATGAAGATATTCCGAAAGGAACATAGGCACGTCCAGAAGGATTAAATGACCACTGAGGCCAACTAGGTGGCCCACAAAAGAAGCACGGACACGGCACCAATGCGACTGTGCTGTCGACCAGCACTAACAAACGAGGGTGGTGACCGAAAACCACTGGTCTTGGTGAAAGAGTGATGTCACCTAGGTCCATGGTGGTTGGACATGCGATCAGTAATAGCTGACTATAGAGGTGGAGGTGGCATGCCGTCACATGTTGTGCTGAAGGGAGCCGCATCATGATGTCGTGATAAGGTATGTAACCCAATATTTGTGGGTCCTGGGGGTGACGAGATGGCATCACCAAGAGCTACCAATAATGGACATGAATGGAAACATTGATCAGTTTGGGAGTAGTGGAACACACGACCCCACTACGACCCAGCCCAGCCTGAGTTGTTCGGGTCGGGCCAGGTCGGACCGGACCTGGAGCCCTCTTGGGCCCATATACACTTAAAAGGTTATATCTTGGGAACCAAACATCTGTTTGATAAACCATCTATGGAATTGGGATCCTCAGAACGAGACGGTTCTTTGGAGATATACCATTTGACATTAAGAAAAAAATTTGGAGTTTGTTCTGGTTGGATCGTACATAAATCAAAATGGGCCCAAAACATTAAAATGCCTATATCTTACAGATCTTGTGTATGATTGACGTACATTCTATTTCATAAGAACCCTTATGAAATGAATAATCATTAGGTTACTTATTTTTGGTGCTTCATGGTGGTTTAGGTGTGACTGATAACCGGAGGAGCAAAACTAGGGTGTTTCTTGTAGTTATTGTTAGGATGGATACTCCATTGATGACTCAAGGTGTAGGAGTTCCTTACTCTACTATGGTAGAGACAAAACATCCCACGTAATGAGTGTGCGTTTGTTTCCCTCTTATTGGGTTTTCTATCTTTGGATTGGGAACTCCCCTATTGGACTGTAGTGTGGGTCATCCATACATAACTCACATAGAGTCAGGTACTCCCCTACCAGGTAGGGTGTGAGCCCTCTATGTTAGGAGTAGGTACACCCCGGTCATCCTAGGGTATGGGTCCACCCTATGAAGTGATACAGTAGAGTCATTTCTCCCCTCCAGTACCTAGTTCTGGTTCTTATATCCTGGGGTCGGTACTCCCCTAATGTACTCAGTTGCAGGTCCCCCATAGTGAATAAACCACTAGAGTTGTACTCCCCTACCGGGTAGGGTGAAGGTCCTCACATATACATTCAATACTCCTCTTCCATTATAGGGTGATGGTCCACTATCTGAGGGTCGGTACTCCCCTGACATACAATGGAGCGGGTCCCTAATAGCAAACAAACTACCATAGTTGTACAACCCTACAGGGTGGGGTGCATATTGTAACTTATAGAGTATTACTCCCCTGTCTCCAAATAGAAACGAGGAGCAGGTCCTATATGGGTGTTGGAGGTCCCTCGACTGTATGACTCAATGCTGAGGAGTGGGCCCCTTCAATTGGTATCCCTTATTTTTTCCTCGGGCGCATGATTTCGACTGCGAGACCTCTAATGTCAGGAAATAGAGGTAGTTATAAAATAATGTTCCTGATGGATCATGTCCTTTAGTTTGTTCCTTATAGAATGGTTGAGTTGTACCTGATCAAGTAAATCCCTCATATAGGTGCGATTAGGGATGGAGAGTTCCTGGAGCATGTACTCTTGATCATTGAGTAACCCTTTGAGCCTTCTTGGGAAATCCTGGAAATATCTTGAGGTTGTGGCCTGATGTTAAATTGTGGATGAGACGAGTATATCTAGTTTGAGCTGTGTGTTTTTATTTCTTCTTTTTGATTGAGATCTCTCTTTGGTTTTCCATTGTTGAATTCTGAGAGACATTCGGGGGTCTCGGGGTCCCTACTGGGTATTATTATACTCACCCCTGCATAGGCTTTTCTGAAACCTTGTTGTGTCTTGTGCAGATGATGGGAAACCTGGACTGAGACACGGGGTTCTAGGACCTCACAGTGGATAATAGTGTCAGTTGAAGTGAAGAGCTGTGGATACAAGCTCTACCTATCATTCGGGTATGATTCCTGGTGGACTATCAGATGACTTGTTCTCTTTTTCAGTTATAGTTGTAACTTGTCAGATGGTCCTTTATTTCATCCCCATACTCTCTGTACTAACTTTTACTACTACATTTTTTCTTCGAGGTTTCATCTTATTGAATTATAGTCTATGTGGTTGTACACGTTTAAAGGCAATGCCTTCTAATTTTAGGGATATTCCAATTCGATGCTAGTCGTTAACCCCTGGCCAATGGATGGCGAGTTTGGGGTAGTCACGCATGGGTCTCGGGGGACGAGTTGTGACACACCCATAGTATTCCAATGTATAACCACTACACTATGCCAAAATTTGGATATATATATATATATATATATATATATATCTAATATGTTATATATATTATTAAAAATGGTCGAGGTAGCATAAAAACTATGGAAATTGGGCTTCCTGCTCTATTTTCTCTAGGGAAATGATTGTCCCACACAATAGTCGGAGACTTATGGATACAATTTTTAAAACCCTAGCTATAGCCCTAGTAAAAAATGGAATATAGCCATAGTTTTTAAAATCATGGCTATAGTAAACATAACTATGGCTATAGGGGTGGCCCATATCCATGGTTTTGAAAACTGTGGCTACAAGACACATAACCATGGATATAGGTCCGTGGAAAGAGTCCAATTTTCTACTTGTGTTAGATTCACATACCATAGAAATAGATATTCATGGTCAGACACGTGATTACACAGCATGGTCATTATGTATTTTCATACATAATTGCATGGTGTGGCCATTTTTTATGTTGATAATTGATTACACAACATGATTTTTTTTTTAAATTTTGAAATGATTATAGATAACGTTGGTATGGGTATTTGATTATAGTTGTTAGACTGAACTATATTACACAGTCTTGTATATTCTTTATAGTATCCCTATTAGGGGTTCATGGCTATTGTTTATAGGTATCCATGTTTGGAAGGACTATATGACTTTTGTACCGGACCTATACTTTTATTTCTATCAAACCTTTGAATTATTTATCCCTTATTCTATTTATATTACAATGAATATACTTTTTATAGTCACCATTTTTATTGTACTATTGAGTGTTATCTCACACCCTATTTGGGATCCTATTGGGTACTAGAATTGAATTCATTGATGAAGGTAGAGACTATGTCAACCGACAACTTTATGTTTCTTTATTGTTGATATGATTAGGATCATGGGAGAACAAGACCATTAAAGGATGTTGAATGTAGATTGAGAATTTTTTGTTTTTTTTATATTTTGAAAGATATTTTTTAATGGATTCATGTATTTATTCATCCTTAATTTTTAAAGATACAAAATGTCATTTTGTATATGATATTTCTTCCAGTTATTTATCAATAATGTATTCTGGTTGTTAATAATCTGTCAGTGATGTATATGATGTGTCCTCTATTGATGGATATTGATTTATAGCTACGCTACTCTCTAATAATAATCACATAGTCTCTCTACTATATAAACATGGACCATTACTACTAGTGGGTAGCCTCTGGTGTACATAGAGGTGTGTTTAAGGCCTGTGACCTACTGATTTGGGGAACAACTCATTGGCATCTGGGTCTAGATGTTAGATAAATGGTGGGATTAGGTAAGGTATCCTATGTGTTAATTGAGTATTCATCCCATGTTTTTTTCATTTTTCAACAACATATTATTTATTACTCTATTGAGAGTTACCATTTTATGGGATGAATAGACCCTTTAGTGATTATGGCTTGTGCAATTTATTATTAATGGACATGGTTATCGTAGTATGAGAGGTTTTATGGTCTCTCATGTGGTTAGTTCATCATTTAATGCTTCCATTGACTAATGATCTATAAAAACTTCTTGGAATTGGTTTCGATGTCTCTTTGGACATTGTAACACCCTTCATAGTGATAGAATGTTAGTAACGTGGTGTTTATAATTGTAGATGTATCCTTTGAAGGAGAGTTCCATATTCTAATGTGTGGAACTAAATGGTACTCTTGAATAGTGAGATTAAATCATGATTTAGTGGTTTCAAATGTTGATATGACATGTGTGTAATGTGATGTGGAGGATATTTCTATAATTATATTTGTACTAAATAAGATAAATATAATAATAGTGGGGAAATTAGGTAAAGAATATTTTATTCAACAGACCCATTCTAATGACCTGTCTCATATATTATTGGTATCAACACCCTCCCCTACTATCTTTATAGATCTATAAAGAAAGTAAACATATATATAATTAAATTCTACCTTGATCAATTATTTTATGCTTTACTTAATGAGTATACAATGGCGGTGTATTGAATTTAATTATTCACTAGCAGCACTACTAATTCCTTTTCTGTATAGAATTTCAAAAATAACCCTCCAGTTTTGCTGCCCCCAAAATGTATTGAAATCTATGATTTCAATATCTATAAATATATAAATTATTCTAAATGAAACTATAATGCCCACGGATTTTAATATATTATTCCATTAATATAAGTAAATGTGATCGATAGATTTCTCCTAACACAACACAAAACATAATAGAAATATTGATATATATATATATAATATAAAAATCTTTGTATGGGTGATAAAAACTAGAAATTGAGTTTGTGATATGAAATAAGAGTAAACATTATATTAAATATTTATATAATGAAAATAATGGCTTCTTTTAAAATAAATGACATTTAGTTAGATTACCAAAAATAAATTATAATATAATTTATTATTTAGAAAATTATTATTCCAAATAATTTACCCTAACATGATATGTATTTATATTTCTAGATAAAATGATAAATTATGATAAATTATGTTTGATCTGAATAGTTTGTTGAAAATTATATAGTGTTCCCAAATGTTCCATTTTGTTCACATATAAAATAAGTTCACACCCACCACTTAAATTTTTAACATACCATTCTATTTTAACATTATTATTTATCCAAGATACACTTCCTAGAATTATTATTATCATATGTAGTCCCATTTTCTCTATATTATTGCATATGAAATTCATTTTAAATTATTTGTATAATAGAAGTTCATGTCTATTGCGTAATCATTAGTTTCTTTAAAATATTTTTATATTAATATCAGTCACCCAAACCTATTATATACATAGAAATATAATGAAATAAATACCATTTTATAATTTTATATTATAATATGAATATAAAAACCATTACTTATACCTCTCCATCCACTAAGAAATAAAACATTTCCCTTATTGATTGTGTGCATACTATTGCCTCCACAAATAGATATCAAATGTTTTTCCAACATACTATTTTGGTTATTATTAAAGATAATATTGACTAATAAATAAAATATATTCAATATAATATGGTAATAAAATTTAAATTTAGGGTGTACTTTCATTCATACTCATTCTTAGAAAAATGTAACCACAAATTCTTCTTATGTGTGGACCACTACCTCCATGAGAAACAATTTTCATTTGAAATAACTACCCATAATGGATGACAATAATAATTTATTAAACATGAAAATATTATATCTATGACATAAGAAATATTCTAAATATTATGGAATAATTTTTTAACACATTCCACTATAGACAATAGGTATATGTTATTACATAAAACATTGAAAACAAACACATGTAACAAAAATTGGGAAGAAAAGATATAATAAATTTATAATATATAAAAATTAACGATATTTAATATTTAATATACATAATATAATGGTTTATAAACTTTTATTTAATATGTATAAAATTACTTTTTATAATTTTAATCCCATTCAGAAAATGAATCTCATACATCGTAAATTTTTTCAATGAAATTCATTTATTCCATATAATTTTGTTATTATGAACCCATTTCCATTTATCTATTTTATATATTTCTTATTTGAAATTACATATCAAAAATTTTCTTTTAGTCATAATATTTGATGTTTAAATTCAGTCCCTCTCTTTCAAGAGGGTCTGGATCAAATATTTGAAAATCTAAAATTGTTTTCTCATTCAAATTTAATATTCTTTTATACATCACAAATGTTGGGAACCATGTTTCCATTTTATGGTATATTTAATACCCATGAATTTATATTAATCATTATCCTTTAATTAATAAGGATTATTTATCGAAATAATTTTCCATTATTTATAAATAATTGATTATGTTGTCCCCCATTATAAATTTTAAATGGTAACTTGATGTTCATTCATTGATTTATGGTAATTATCGTGTACATATAGATTTGTTACATTCTTTATTTTGATTATTTTTTTTATTTCTTTCTCATTTTTTTATAGGTATCTACATTCTATCAAAATCAAATAAATTAAATAATATTTATCTATTCTTAATATATTTTCCCTATAAGGGATACAATCTCCTTAATTGAGTTAAAATGATTTATCATGATCATTGTTCATGCTGTCATGGGTTATCTAACCAAAATATTTTATTTAATGGAATTTTATAATCTTTTTAGAGAAATGTATTGTTTAATATAGTGATAGATTAATTACTCTATTTATTATATGTGTATTGATCATTGGTATTTTTAAAAATATTAAGAAGTGTTTCCCATTTCACATTTAAAGATTATATCTTCCTCTCAATATTTCTCCTAGATAAATATAGTGTTTCTAAATGAACTATTATTGATTATTATTTTTGAATGTTATGGTTTTTATGGAGATATCACACCCCATTCTATAATATAAATTTTTATGTAACTTCTAACATCCCATTTTCTCTGATTGTTAAATATGATATCTAAAATCAAATTTAAGAATTCATATACACTTACAATTTCATATTGAATGTGATTTAACCAAAATGGGTTTATGTTACAATAGATATACTAAAATATATATTAATCTTTTTGTTTAATGGAAACATGAAAAATACAATCAAATTCACAATACTATCTTGTGTGGTTTCATTCAAGAAATAATTTGTGTAATTTTTTCACCACTATCAGAAATATTCTAGTTTTCTAAAGGCTAGTACTATTCATTATGGTAAAAAAGAACACACCCAAGAAACCTCTAAAACACCTAAACTCCACCACCAAAACTACCATGATTCATAAAGATCCATGATAAGAAAATATAATAAAAAATATTTCTAATTGTTACATGTTGTTATTGATATTAATCCCACTATTATAGAATATACCCCAAGAATGATTGTTCCTGAAAATATTATTTTTTATTAAATGATAAATGTGAAAAAATAAAAAAAAAATAGAACCACTAAACATTATAACACAAAAAAATGGCCATAGTCCTCAAAATGATCATAGTGGTAACCATTAAGTGTGTATAGATGAATCTATAAACTACATAGGATCTAACTCAAAACAAGGGGGATTAGGAACAAAATGTGATTATAAACGGTCTCCTAGACATTTGGATTCCACTAAAATGGTGGAATCAAATGAAAATAAAGGGACACACTTTAATGAATAATAATAAACAACCCCAAGAGAAACGGATACTCAAACTCCTAAAACGTCTAAACTGATAAAAGGATGAACATAACACACCGAGCCTCAAAGAATATAATGTGACTTTACCTCAGGTCATAAAAATTATGAAAAACATAGGGTCATAACCTAGATAACTCTGACATGTTGGATATATATAATTATAGTCAAATCACAATGTATTATATAACATCAATTAGTGTTTCGCCATATTTAGTTACACAATTATTCAACCCAGGACATTCCTCATGTCTAAACAGTGAGAATCCTAAAACCTAAACATAAAATTCAAGAACAACCTGCAAATATCAATTGATATTCACACAAATTATAAGGTACTAAAAATCCAATACATTGAACCATTCAGAAAAGAACCAGAAATACAAGAAAAAAATATTCATATCCATCCACAAAAGAAAATTCCATAAAATAACCACTAAATATGTTTCATAAAAACAATAATAGAAACTTAGGACCTCAACATTGTCCACAACTATTAAGTAAAATGTCCCAAAAAATATCCACAAATAGAAAAACGGGTTTTCATCTTCTGAGATGACATTACCTAATGATGTCCTAGGGGATCTTTTTTCATTCTTGAAAAGAGACCTTTGTAAAAATGACCTCTTTAATTTGGGGTAACCTTATTTATTTATTACAAATGGAACTTTTCCTTTTCTAAAAGTTCTCAATTATCTTTTATAAGTGTAGATAATAGAAAAAATATCATACATTATTAAAATCATATGGATTTTTGTTCTTTTTATCTACATATAAGAAGCACAAAAGAGGTCTCATATTCATATAAAAGTTATCCTTCTCTCATAACCACTAAGGATTAAAAAATATATACCAACCCACATTGGTACACATGTTTCGGTTATATGGACCCATTGAAATCCCTTATACTAATTTCATTTAATTTTTATCTTCCATGATAGTAGACACCAAACCAAACTCTAACAAAGATGTCATTTTATATGAAAACCTATCTTAACCCAAATCCCGATAATGATAAAATCAATACAACCATTCCTAGAATAACCAATAATGAATCTATAGAAAATCCATAAAAATTAGAAATGTTATTGATATACTCCTTTGGTAATATCTCACCCTGATGAAGTCTCGCAACAGGAAGTGATCTATCCCCTTTTAGAAGACTGGGATATAAAAAAATATTTTCACAATATTAAAAAAACAATGTCATACCATCACACATATGGGAAGGTAAAGCAGAATCCCAATACAGTCAACTAGATCTCACATTAATTTTCACTATAACCCTCCCTTGGGAAGAATCAGTTGTTTCATTGGAATTTAGAATCACCTAAATACTCATTGACAAAACTACTTCATTGATAAAACAATTTTCATCTTTTAAAGATGTTGGATAATGATTTATAATATTTATAAAGTTTTCTGTTATAAAAAAATATTTTCTTCCACCTTCCCACATAGAGTCTGTATAAATTCTGCAATATAATGAATTCATTCCAAGCAATGAGAGGATTCAAAAAAAGGATCTTCCTTGATGAAAAAAATCAAATTTTAATTTTTCATGTTCTATGGTGTGGAATTTAACAAACACTGGTAATTAAAATAAAATATTCTAGTTTTAAAATGTAAAAGAAACAATCCAATAATTACATGCGATAAAAAATATTACGATTTAATACCAAAAAATGAAAAATTATCAAACCATGTGATGAATATTCCAATTAAAAATAACCCAATTCCTAAAATTAACATTAAAAAATAACACCAATAGGGTATGTGATTTAAAAAAATAAAAGAAATCATTTTCAAAAACAAGATTTGATGATATATATTTTTAATTTCATTTAAAAAATGACCACCTTTGGGAATACTCGATATAATTAATTTCAAACATGCCACATTTCTCCATAATGAATTTCATAAATCCCAATGGTAATAAAAAAATTGAATGTAAATTTTATGAAATCCATGGAATTATATTTCTTCAACCACCATTGAAAAAATATGTAAATATTTATAAATTCATGTAATTCCATAATTTCTAAAAATAATGTCTTAAAACTGACTGCCACTAAAACACAAAAGAAAACATCATAAAGATAACATATATACCACAATATAATTTCATAAAAATTTCCCCAAATCCACTCAAATATGTGAGAACCACTTAGGGTGAAATGTGAAATTGAGAGGAGTAAAAAATCATCTGGTTATTTAATATGGTTATACATGGTTTTACCACATTCATTGGGATGTCATGTGCCAACCATAATACCATTTATGTTCTTTTTACAATTTTTTCAGTATTATTAAACCCCACATATTACCATTCATTGGTTAGGTTTCTTTTTGGGGTTTTTTAGGTTGAGTTCTCATGAGTTTTAAAATTTTTAGGCAAGTTCTTGGTTGGTGCATGATTTCCCCAAATAATTCCCCTCTCATAGAAAACATTAAAACACAAGGTAGTGGGAATTTCTATGGTTGGAACATGGTTAGTCAAGTCAAGTTCCCTCTTAATAGAAATCATGTATCCAATTTAAAGTTGTCACATACTCAGTTCACATGGTTTGTCAAATCGTGCGGCTCTGCTAGCTGACCTTGCAAGTTATTTATTTAATCTAAAATGACAACTTAAAAATCCTAAACCCACTATTTTAGGTGTTTTACGGACCTAGAATAACCACTTGTGTTTCAGTATTCATTAAGAGCACCGAAGAGTTGTTCTTACCCCTCAGATCCAACCTAAAAGTTATTTAAATCTTGAGGAACACCCGTCAATCTTCACCTAGTTAGTTTCCTCACCCTAATATCTATCTCTCGTGATCTCTCCTCTCCCACCTAGGGTTTTGAGGATTCCTATGTTTCTTTTTGGATATAAAATCATCTATTTGGGATATTAAACCTAGTTTTTATCCTTGTTTCACAGATTACATGAAAATAATTTTTCATTGAAAAATGACAATTAGGGTGTGGCGTTGTGAGATTTATTAATCGTAATATAGGTGGTTACATCATGAATATTAATTTTTGTTTACTCTATATTGATTTTTTTTAGTTTCAATTGATTGAATTAAATTAAATTGATTGATTTCGATTGAATGGATTTCAACTATTTTGTTGCCAAAACCCAACTCTATTGAATTAGAGTTATAAAAATTGTTTTTTGGAATGACATTAAATAAGGGTGTTGTCAAAGTCTACAGATTTATATCTATTGTCGATGGATATATGTTAGATGTTGTTGGCCAAAGTTATGGAGTTTTCCAAAAATAAGTCGTTTTATGGGACCGTGATACAACATGAAAACCATTTTTCTGATATCTTACATTTCACACTTGAGATTATATCAAATGGAAAGATGAAGGCTCTATGGTTTGTGGTCATACATCATCATGATAATTGTTCCCAGGTTTTCTGGCTAAAACCGTCTACTTTTTTAGATGTTCTTGATAGATCATCAGTGGTTGAAATGGACATAGCTGGAATGATAGTGTTATCAAGAGTTTCTTTCTCTCCTACTGGTAGTATGAGTTCATTCAATGAAAAGTTAAAAGAAAGATGACTCCCTTGGTCATTCTCAATTGCATGGTCATTGTAGACCTGCAATAACACTTGGTGTAGATCCTTTTATTTGTCATCTGTTTGGAAATCATAGACATTAAAAAATGGTTTTTGTGATGCTCCCAAGTTATGTGGTTCCTTTGGGTGATCAGGACCCTTACAAAAATTATTCCATGTTTATACAACTCCAAACAATGGAACATGATAATTATATCCTCTTAAAATATATGGAAATGAGATGCTTCATTTATAATAGTGTTCTAGCCAATGGCATCCAGAATGAATCTTATTCATGAAGTGGAAGAATCTTTTGAGGAAGATGATATGATTCCACTGACTGTGATATGTAGAATTAATATAGCTTAATCATCAGTTACTAATATATATTGTACTATTTTATCTCATCCATTTATTTCAACATGTATTTTCAATCATCTAAATGTTCCTATGAAAATTTTATGTTATTTCATCGGTATTAATACACCATATGGGTTGATGATTGATAAGGTTCTCCGTAGACCCACTTGTGTCCTCAATCTATTTGATGTAGAGTTTTATTGGGTTTTATAGTTTTTTACATGAAACCGATTGATGTCATATTTTGAATGGATTGTTCCCTTTCAAATAAAGACTAGATTGATATTTATCGTTGACGAGTTTTTTTAATACATCCAATTATGTGTGTTGTGTATTTAAAGGAGAATGAGACACATGGTCGAGAATAGTCATACCTTCTTATCTGGATTTAGGGAATGAGATATTAGTGATTTTATTTATATGGAGTGGGAATCATTGAATAGTGATATCCCTCCAGTTTTAATTGAGCTTCCCAATTGTGTTTCCCTCTAACTTCTCAAGATTCCTTCTAGTAAGAGATGTAGTATTTTCAATTTAATAATTTCTATGTACTCAACCATTTTATATTCCTTATTACTATATATCACCATATTATCCGAATGATTTGAAGTCGTATTTTGATGATCTTCTAGAGAAGGGATCTGTACATCCAAGTGTGTCACCTTGGGTGCTGTCGATTATCTTTTCTATGAATTTTGATGGTTCACTTTTCCTATGTGTATATTATTGAAATAAAAATTGAGTGATAGTGACTAAAAAAGTAATAATTTATAAAGATTTATGATCTCTTTTCATTTTTGAAAGTGGAGATGTTGTTCATGAAGTTTGATCTTCAGCCTGGTTACCATCAATTGAGGATAAAATATTTTGACATTGAGAAAACTGCCTTTCAGAGCATGTATGGTAATTATTTGTACCTTTTTGATAAGATGAATTCATATATATATTTTTCAATCATTTACACAAGTATTTTAATTTATTTATTCTATAATGTTCTTGGTATTTGAAAAATTATTTCAAAATAAGACTTCCATGGTTTCAAAGGGTGAAATATATAAAAATAGAAGAATTTATCTATTATACATCATGAATCAAAAATACAAAACTTGTAATAGGATTTCACTAAATAAACCAGGTCATGAATTAAGTCATGAGCCATGTCATGAAGTTCGTAACTGAATGATTTGGTACACATAGTGAATGGAAAATAGATGATGTGAACTCAGTAAAACCCTTTGAATGAACAATCCACAAGGAATATTTAGCTGGAAAGATGATACAAACTATGAAACCGGGTTTCACATCATGTTACAATTGAAAATAGATTTAATTGATGAGATACATGTGAGATATATATAGTATTCCAAAACCATGATGATATACATGTATTCAAAATTACATGATGTGAAACACATTAAGCATCATGAAATATTTATTCTATAAATAATGGATCCTGACAATGGATACGATAGATTCAAGAGAATAACTCATTTGTGATTTTTGTTCTATTTTTGTTTCCTTTGGTTCCCTTCCTTCTAAAATCTAATTTATTTTCCTTTTTCAATGTGTTTCTCTACTAAAAATGTCATGGAACAAGTTTCAACACCTCCATTAATTATTTTTTTTCATAACCAACATCGTTCATCATCAATCATCAACGAATTCATTTTGAATCCATTTCCCCTCTAATTCTAAGTAATTCAAGGAGTGGATTGTGATTTACATATATTTTATCACTGATAGCATTATCACCCTTTTTGTGATTCTAAACCATTTCATTTGTATTAATCATTTTAATTCAACCATTCTTAACATGTCAAGCATTGTATCAATTAATCATTTGTTTACATTTATTACTACCATGAGAGGATAAACACCCTAGGGTAGGGATCACGAGTAGTTGTATTTTAAAATTATTAAATCATTTATTATCAACATGGAAATAATAAGGGATTAGTTATCCAGATGAATAATCAATGTCTACCCAATTCATTTGAACTTCACTGACCACATAATATTTAACATAATGACCCAATTCTGATTGGATTATATTAGGCTACGAACAATAGACTAAAATGCTTTCTGCCTTAGAATCTGAGCTTTCCGTATCTAGGTTGTCACTATATCTCAATGAAGGAATAGTTACCTCATAGGTAGAACAGTTTGATTTGATCAAAATCAACTAGAGATATATAATTTCTTTACAACCAAAACCATTGGATCCTATCAAGTTCTAATTAAGATTTTCCATTACATAGATACCCAAAATTTATCATTACCCTTTTATCATTAATAATGAAACCATCACCCACTATAGATCTAGAATTTTCCAAACCAAAGAAAACTAAAAAGAATTATTATCCCAAAGGGTCTTAAGTCATTGAAATTCAATACCCTACTTAATCCATATGGGATCAACCTTGGACTATCACTATACTTTTCCTTCTAATAAAGTGATGTTTGGGAAACCAATAATTATAATATTACCATAACCTGTGTGAATTCAATGATGCGTGTTGGCGCATAACTTGTTATGAAATTTGGTTTAACCAATACTCATGATTTCTTAATTTATTTAATGATCATGGTTTCCCACAAGAATTTGGAAAACTTTTAGGTAGTATTTTGGGATTAGATCATTGTTTACTCTATGTCTGGGGAGAAACATGGGAATCATCTGATAACTATGCGGGGTTTTTTGAGAAATCACTAACTTTATGAAATGCTTTAGAAATGTGATTTTGGGATTCCAGAATTGAAATTATTGAATCAGGGGGTTCCGGAACATGGGATATCAGTTGACCCTAACAAGGTAAAATATTTTATGACATGGGATCGACCATTTAATGTTTTCGAGATTTGTATCTTGTTGGGTCTAGTGAGGTATTATCTCTGGTTTGTTATGGGATTCTCAAAGATGGATTTTCCAATGAATACTTTGAATCAGAAAGGAGTAATGATTGCGTGAGAAGAAAAATTTCAGATCTTGATTGTTGATATGAAAAATATTTTTACAAATACTCTAGTTTGGACTCTTCCAAAGTCTAGTAAGGTCAATGTGGTCATTTTTAATGCATCAGGTTCCGGATTGGGCTGCGTTCTAAGGGAAGGTGATCATATTATTTCCTATAGATATCACTAGAAAACTCCACAAGAAAATAATTATCCAACTTTTGACCATGAACTAGAACTTGTGATGAAAGGACATAAGACTTTTTGCCATGACCATTATGGAAAAAAGTATACCACGTTTCAAACTAGATGATCTTGATTTATATCTTCTATAAAAAATATTTGAATCTCTTCTAGAGGTGTTTGTTGGAATACATGTAATATTTCTACAATGAAATCATCATTACCCCATGGAAAGGAAATTTTTTGTAGACTTTTTGAGTAGGATAATTCTTACCCATAATGTAATAGAATATTTTTAAGAGTGGAAGATGATGGATCTATTTTCCCAATTATATATTAAAGTCTAATAATCATGACAAAGGGTTTCATTAGGCAGTTTTTAGTTGACAACTTCACTTCTCGAGATGATTCTACTAGAATAATATATGGATTATGGGTTCCATATAATTATAGAATCTCATTATAGTATGGACACCATTTCTATGTTTTAATTATCCAAATAGGACATTCTATGCTATCTAAATCGCTTTTTTGTGCTGTTAGCAATAAGGAAAGCTATTATAGAGGATTTCCATAAATCCTAGTAATCTATGAACCTTGGAACCAAAATGATGATTTATGATATTAAGAGACAATTCTATTGTCTAGGTATGAGACATAAAATTTATAAATTTTTATCTCACTATTTTACCTTCCAACAGGTTATGGCTGAGCACCAGAATCTTTCGAGATTACTTCAACAACTTTGGGTACATATATGGAAGAGGGATGAGATCTATATAGAGTTTATGGTTGTGTTGTTTTATGTACCTTGAGAATGAATAATGTTATTTGGGTTGTGATTGATCAGCTGATGAAATATGCTCAATTTTTACACATTAATGATAAATAAATGTTGAAGTGTTGGGAAATCATTATGTGGATGATATTTTTTGGATGCATAGAGTTTCAACATCTCTAGTCACTGGTATTCATCCTAGATACAATTATTGTTTTTAAAGAGGTTGTTTAGAAGTAATTGGATCTCACATCTATTTAGGTATGACATACCATCCTCAATCAGATGTACATACAAAAATAGGTATACACATTCTTATGGATATGCTTCATGGTTGTCTTATTGAATTGGGTGGGGGTTAGGAAGGTCATTTTGGGATATATGGGTTTTATTATAACAATATCTACCATTCTAGGAACATAATGGATTGTTTTGAGGACATTTATATCTGACACTGTAGATATCTATTGTGTTGGATGAATATTGTTGAGAGTCTCTTATTTAGACAATGTTTGTTGAATGAGAAAATATCAATGATTCATTTGATTCATCATAGGATGACAGAGACATAGGTATGTTATAAATCTTATGATGATCATCATCACATAACATTTTATGTTTTAGTTGGTGACCAGGTATTCTTTAAAGATTCACATTTTTTAGGCCATCGACATCTTTTGAGGGAAGGGAAACTTACTTGTCCATTTGTGGGACCATTTGATGATTTTGAGCTGGGTGGAAATGTTTTTTTATCAATTAGCACTATCCCCAAAGCTATTGTCGATACATAACATTTCCATTTACATCAAGTGAAATTGTATATATCTGATCCATCTAATGTTTTGAGTTAGCATGATCATGTATTTGACCGTGATTTATTCGTGATTGAAGATACAATCAATATAGTTAATTTGGAAACCAAGTTAGTTCATGGAAGGATGATAACTTCAGTTCCCATGATATGAAAGCATGGTTATGATAATAATGATATGTGGGAGATGGAGGAACTGATTCAAGAGTAGTGGCCACATCCTTTTTACATGAGATCTTCTTAGTAGGATTTCTGAGTATAGATAGTTTCTATAGTTGGGAGGTTGTAATATCCAATAAATTATTTAGATATTCTTAAACCCTAATTTTTACAAATAATTTGATGGATTTTGTTTGGGTTTGTTTCTGATTGAATTGTTATGATTTTTGTCATTTTGGTCTAGTACATTGTTGGCGCAAAATTTCCCATAACCATTAACCCTCTCAGAGAAAACCATGAAACCCAAGGAATTGGGAGTTTTTATAGTTTTTACATGTCTAGTCAATGCGTACACCCTATTAAAATAATCTATGCATCCTATTTAAATCAAGGACATAATTAGTCTGAATTGTTTTTCAAACCATGAAGTTTTACCCAGCAAACCATGCATGAGATTTCTTTTATTCAATAATCCACGTTAAAGATCATGAACCCCCTATTTTATGTGAAAGATAGTACTAGAATGACCACCTGTCTTTTCATTGTCCCCAAGAGAACCTAAGAGAAGTTTTTGGCTATAAATATCACTCTTGGAAGCGATTCAATTATTCAGAAACTCACTCTAATCTTCTCTAAGTTAGTTTCTTCACCATGCTCTCTTTCTCCTGTGATCTCACCTCTCCACCTGAGGATTTATCAGATCCCCAGGTAGAATAATGAATTTCATAACCTCTACTTTGGGATGCTAAACTGGGATTTGATCCACATTTCCCATATTCCATGATCATTATTCTTCGTTAAAAAATATTTTATAGTGTTTGGCATTGTGAGATCTGTTGATCCCAAGGTAGGTCGTTTCATTATGATGTCTAATTTATGTTAACCATTAATTTATTTGTTAAATTTCAATGGATTGAATTAAAAGAATTTTTTTATATTTCATTAAATGACGTTCAATTGGTTTTTTTTGGAAAAACCCAATTCCATAGAATTTGGATTTTAAAAATGGGGGTTTAGCATGAAATAGATATTTTAGCTCACACCCTACATGTTCCTTTGGGTGTTTGTATACTATGTCCTTCATGGTTTATATAGGGATTAAGAACCAATTGTATGTTTGTCTAGTGGTTGATCCATTGACATACAGATTTGTATCCATTGAGACTTGGGCTATTTATATTCTTGTTTTCTATTACATTGATGTAGTACTTTGGGTTTTCATACCTGTTTGACTTCTGGAACACTTCTTCCAGTGTAATTTATTTTGTATAAATAATTATTTGTAATATTGATTCCATATTGTTAGTAGAAAATTCATTCTCACATTAATTTTTATTTGATGATAGCTGATACTCTCAAACCTATGGGGATTAGGAATTCTATTTGGGCTATTTTAAGACTGACTTGGTTATCAGGATTCTAGGGTACCCAGGATTGTTCATAGAAAACATGCTTTCTAAATGTGACATTCTAAATCAAAGTGGTAATTTCATGGTTGTCAATACCATGATATATAGTTGATCAACTCATATGATACTTCATTTTCACCCAAAAACCAAAAACAATCTTTAAAAATAATAAAAATGTGTAGTGTGGACGAAAATATCATCCTACAATCAAAATAATTCCAAAAAGTCTTAAAAATAATAAATAATCAAATTTGAAAACATGAAGTCACTTTTACCATGAATCTCATGCTAAGAAAGTGATAGAAAAAATAACCATATCATTTCTTCACTATCCTAATTATCATAATCCTAATTATATGTTGAATAAATGGGAACAAAAAATAGGATACTCAATAATATAAGACCCACATTAAACCAAGGATTTGGTACTACTATTAATGAACCGACAAAGGCTACCATCACCATGGAACCCGACCCAACTCACCACTCAGCCTAGGTAGTATTTTTGTTCCCTATATGGTGAAAAATACTTCCTATGAATCATATGAAACATCATCTATAATGAATTAACCATTAACTCATTATTTAATGACCTTATAACATTTATCAAAAGTCATTAAATGTTTCATTCTTACATTAGGAATCGATAGATCATAATGAATATATAATCAGAAGTAAATAAAACATCAATTGAGTTAGAACCAATAACATAGATTCAATCCATTTTTTAAAAATAACACATTATCTATATACAAAACAATAAAATAAGGAATAATCTATTATTAAAAAATAATTAATAGAAGAAACAAGGGTAGTATCTTTGTTAAGTAAAATGATAAAAAACAAAAATGGGGAAATCCTAATGCCCAATCGATGAAGCTGTTCGCTATCCATCACCGAAAAATTACCCAACATCATCCATAAGAACAAAATAAGATTCCAAAAGAAACATTGGACATAAAATATATATGAATGAGATAAATAACCATGTAGGTCACCATCCACAGAATCTAAGTAATTTATTCAATAATGAAAATTATAAACTTTAGTTTCTATACAAAACTATTAAATTTGTTTTTGAAAATTTTACAAGGAAAAATATCTTATCATTTTTGAATCATGTATTTTTGAATGGGTTGTTTTCTAAGGGAATTTGAGTTCTAGGAAATTACTGGATGGTTTTTTTACAAACCAAGATTGAAAATGAAATTTGGGGTGTTGTAACAATCCAATGTGATATATTTGGTCTTGGGTGAAAACACAATAAGTTTCTCGAAAGTGTCAATGACATTTGGGAGCACCAGATCAAAAATTATGGTTTTAAAGGGGTCTGTACAGGGTGCACGGTTTGTCTAAAACCATGCTTCCAATAGCATGAAATAATTTGGCCTTATGAAGGTGGAAAGAGGCTATTCCATAGGCTATTCACTGTTTTCCAAACCATGTGGCTAGGATTCACTGTTAGTGACAGAGGATGTACATAAACACTATTCACACCACATGGGCTACAAATTTTTTAAAATGTATTTCCAGATCGTATGGGGTTCCCCATGTGCCAAGTACATGGCGCATAGTTGGAAAATAATTTCAAAAACCATGTGACCCAAACATTGTGTGGGGTGCTATTTTAATATTTTAATATATTATATTAAATTAAAATTAAATAAAATTTAAACATATACTCACCATACTCTCACTCTCACTCATTTTAAACCCTTCCTGGGCTCCTCTCTAGGCCACATGATGCACCCCCTACTCGACGGCTCTCTTATCGATGAAATTCATCCTTATTTATTATTATATTCGCTTCGATTCTTCCTGGAAAAACCCCTATATCCTTATCCTTTTTTCCAGGCTGATTTTTAGTCTCCCTATCAACCTATCTCTTTGGAAAAAACCCTTGGGTTGGGATAATGATATATTTTTGTATTAATTCTTGTTCTGGGGATTTTAGTGGTTCTCCGAGGCCCCTTCATGCAAGTTATGAAATTCGGTAAAAAAGGTGAGGCATATTGGTTTGAATCGGTATGCCTCTTCCATAAAATATGTGGGTTTTCCCCACTATTTTGTTTCACCTTTTTAGATTTTTTATTTAGTTATTTTTGGACCCTTCTAGGTAAATTAGATTGTTTTGTGGATCCTTGGAGACATTCACACTTATACAAAGGTAAACTTATATATATATATTATCCTTGTTCAAATTACCTGATGGAGAGGATAATATTGTCATTTGATTAAGAGGGTAGATTTATGTATAGGATTGTTAGTGTTTTCATGTCTGGGGAAATATTTTTCAAAAGAATAGAGATCCATCATGTTCCCTTTATCCTTCTCCTAAGGTAGGTTCCCTATCATTACCATTAAATTTATGAATTCATATTTTTACTATTTAATGATTATTTTATAAATTGAATATTAATTTTGTAATGAACATCTCAATTACAAAAAATCATTTTTTAGAAACAATGTCATGTTATTATAATAAAACACCTATAATGGCAGCATTTTTTCTTCTATGATAAAAATAATTGATTAGTTGATTAATACTATATTGGATTAATTCTTGCGGTTTACACTTTTCTAGATGACAAAGTGTGAAATAAGGCATGTTAGGACTTGAACACTAATAAAATTAAGAAATGGATTTTCTCCCTTATGAATGTTTATGGGACCATTGCAACTTCTATGTTCTATCTTGTTCCTTTTCATTTAATTTGTTATCCCGGATTTGAACCACCTAAGGGTCGTGTTCTCATACATACTTAGATGCAGGATGGATAATTTAAATTTAATAGAATTTGATTGAATGGTTGGTGATTTTTTCCTTTCTTATCATGTGATTCCCTTAACATAATGGATTATATAAACTTGAATTGATTAAATTTTATTTCAAAAAATGTGAATTATTAAGAATGGTTGGGTATACCCATGGGATATTAATAAATTTATATGGTAGTAAATGGGTCATTATACCCTTGGGACATGTTTGAATGTAAATACTTATTTGAGTTGGTATACTCATTTAATGTAATTTAATACAAATGATGTGAAATGAGTGGGTATAATCATTTAATGCCTTTAATGGGAAATAATAAATGATTAGGCATATTCATTGTTTTCCTTGGTCATGAAATTTGATAACATAGTGGGTATAAAAAATGTATGGATTATAATGTAATTAGTTATCCATGTGTGGGAAGACATATATCGTGTTCAATGTTAAATGATATTAAATGGATGAATGATTGTAAAAACTCCATGGATGGATCTCTGTGGATGTTGAAAGCAGTTTTGGGTGAGTTAGGTTATGTATACACCTTGGGACTTGATTCCTTAAGATTCCCCTTGCCTAACTACACCTTGGATCCATATTTAGTAGAATCATGTAAGACATGTCTGGTATGACATGCTCCTTGGAAACCAACTGGCGCCTTTACTAAGTTTCCATAAAGATGATCATGGGACTCAATGAGTATTCCTTGTTCTTAGACACCTTGGATTTGACCATTGGAGATCTGATACTTCCATATATAGAAGGAATGTGCGAAATATGGTACTTGGGTTTATATGAATGAATGTGGATGTTTTGACTCTTCGGGTTCTATGGAAAGTCTGTGTTTGATCTGAAACATGGAATATATGATAAAGATGTGGTGGTGTGAAATTTTTGGATGAATGATAAGGTAGTGTTATTTATTTTTTCATTATTTTTAGCTTCCTTGATATATAAGAATCACAATCTTGTGAAGGAATCCTTGGGAAGATATTTCTAGTATCACTAGTTTAGCAGTTCACAAGCCATGAGAATCGTTACATGTATTTACTACACATTTTTTTACATACACAATATCTTAATTATATTTCAAGAAATGAATTGGGATAGATATGGTGTGTGTCGACCAAATGAGATGTTATCTCACACCCTGCATGCGTACCATCGGTACCTAAGTAGACCATCTTGTTTGTAGGTCCATGAACTATTTATTTTGTCGTTTTTCTTGTACCTTGTAGTAAGGATCACACGACCGAGTAGGTGCTCATCATTCTCACATATATAACATGTTTAATTTTTATTTATTTTCTTTAGATGAGTCTTTTATTGTACCTAAGAGTTAACAATGTAGTTTTTTACTCTTTTAGCTTATGTATCATCATATAGAATTAATGATATGTATAAAATGGTATTATCCATATTCTATATTCAATTGTTAATAAATTTTTCTACCACTGTTGTACCATTTCTTAATACTACATCTATTATTTCTTACTATTTACATACTGATAAACTATTGTTCTACTCTAACAAGATGTTATAGTATCCCCACTAAACTTCCTTTTGACACTTACTACTAGTTAACAGCCTCTAAAATATGGGAATACAATCTTGAGTTCATGTGGTTACAGGCAAAATAATGGTTTTATGGTAAATAATTTCAGGTAGTTATAATGTGGTATTAGAGGGTAGTTTTTCCATTTTATTATTTTTTTGGGCTGATAGATAGGAGACATTTAATTTTGTATTGCTTGGTAAATAACCTTCTGTGGGACTAGTCACCCAACATATTGGTAATAACCAATTGCCTGAGCCAAGATTTGTTGTTAATGATATTTGATATTACAACTAATTAATATTTCCCCTTGGGTGACTGGTGTATTTTCCACTCCTGATGATTTATGTGAATTTTGGATATTATCTATTGGCCTAATAGGGGAAGGATGGATCATTACATGCATGAAATTAGGATCATGGAAATTAACATTCCATAAATATTCCTTGCCATGTAGTTTTATTAATATGTTTCCTAATAATTTTGGTTGTGTTATTAGGTGTTATAACATGCATAGTTGTACCTATTTTCATAAAATTCAGCATTATTTCATCTATAACATGTTTAAGTGATTATAATCCATGCTGCCAATGCTTTTAGAATGTTTTTTCAGATATTCCATTCTTCTATGTCATTGTATGCTTTCTGTGTTACTGCTTTGATATCATTCTAGATAAGTTTATACGTGTAGATGGTTTCATGGGAAAAAATTCATTGGTTTCATTTAAGATGGGATATTTTTTTTAGTTTTATTGTTTATGGTCACCATATAACAAGGAAAAGGCAACCCGTGTATTTGATATTTGTAAGAAGTGTTTCTAAATTTTAAAATGTTAAATTGGATTAGATTCGATTAGGGGAGAAAATTTTAAAATTCTGAAGTGTATGTGTGCTTCATGAATTTGGAAATGGAAACCCATATTGAATCTAAAGGAATGATATATTTGAAAATGGTGTAATGTGAAAACTATTTAATTTTGATCTCAAATTAATCATGTATCTTCTAAATGCACAACTTCACTCAAGTCAGTTAGTTGGGCATGTTTTTAGGGTATAATTCTATGAGGGTGTTTTAATGATTTCTATTATTAGACATATTATATTAGGTTTCTTTTTTATGAACCCATTATAGTTTAATGGGACCCTCATATGTCTCTTTACTAGTGAAGAAGAATTTATATAGAACATTTCCTAATTTTGAGTGAATTTTATTGAATGTTAAATGTTTTAAAAGTAATTTTAGTGGACATTTATATTTTCTCATTGAGATGTTAGCTAAGATGAATTCCATGTTTTTTTGTTAAATGGTACATGATATTTTCCTTAAATTTCATTGATGTGATTAATGTTTGAAGTTAATTAATGAAATGACATTAAAATGGATCCTGTAGTGATTTCCTTTGTTTAATAACTCATGTAAGGGTAGTTTGAATATTTCCTATGGTATGAATTGGAATAAAGACATGAATTTTTATCCATTGGATGATTATTTTAAGAAAAGGTGAAAATGAAAAGGGATCTCAAGCCTAGTGAAATTTGTTTTCCCTGACCATGGGATTGGGTTGATGTGGAAGCTTTGACAGGATGGATTTCCCATTATAGGAATCCCCCTTAAATAGTGAAATTCCGTACTAATGTTTTACGTATTTTGTTGTTTATTTCCATTCAGGTGATGTTGTCCCTTTAAGGTCTTTTTATTTTATAAAGCCTTCCCTTGTTTGAATGGGAAATCGGTGAATCTTTACCCTCATTTTGGGAATATGTATCGAGGAATGCACAGTTCAGCTGTTTAAAAAGGCATCGGTCATGGTCATCTTTTTTGGAGGTCATGTGATCCACTATTTTCTTAATTGATGGATGACATGATGCATAATCATCCAAGTTAATGGTTGTATAATATGTTGTCGTATTGTACCTGATTCTTGGTGATCCATCTGATACATAATAGAATAGGTCAGAACACATATGGATAATACTAAGGATGTATTGTTTTCTTATGTAACATCAAGGTAGTATGCATTGATATACATGGTACCCATCATGTTCCAAAATTGTGCTTCGAACTGGTGGATTTCAGTTAATTAGTTGAGCCTTGGGTTGTTGGGTACCATATCGGGTCGTCTCCAGAGTATATTGACCTAGTAGTTGAGGACTTAATTTCTTCCTACTACTCAGGAGAACTATCTAGGAATCGATTGTTTTGACACATCTGTCAGTTTGATTTTAGCTTTAATAACAAATGATTTGACTCAGTGATTGTGGGCTGTAGAACATCACATATTCATTTAAGGTGAATCTGATTTAGAATTCTTGTGAGCATGTAGTTTGTATATCCCTTCTATCAACAACTAGGAATCTCCTAAGGTGGAGAACGTTATATCAAATATGTTAAAATCATCCTTCCAGATAGAAGGATCATAGTTCAGAAATACCATTGAAATGGTTACTTCTGTTTTCGGATTCTTTTGAAACATTAGTCTTTTGAATTGGGTTAGTGCATGCTCAATATCACAATGTTGACATGGTTAGCTATGTGTGCAACCCATTAAACATTTATTTAGTCATGGAACGGTCTTAGTGAAAATTTTGGAAGATTATGAATTCATTGGGTTGTATAAGAATCATGGATTGGTTGATGATGTTTCAGAAGATGAACCCGAGCTTCATCAATATAATTCAACCCATAGTGGTTTGACTATTTCATCATGGAATCAACTTTTTTTACCCTTTTATTAAGTGGTGATCATGTCCCCTATATTGATGTCATCATGGATGCACTAAGAGAGCATTAGTAATAGGTTATTATAATGTTTTAAAAGATGTAGGTTTGTTATTAGATCTCTATATATGTTATATTTTTGAAATGTTGTTCTTTGAAGGATTGGTTAATATTAAGTCATACATGGATTTGCAGGTTGGAATGCCTTGGATGGGTTCTTGGATAGTAGTTGTTTCTTTGACATGACTACCAAGTGGATTCTTCTATGAGGTCTTTTAATGTTAGTATGTGTATTTTTTAGGACATGTACCAAAATCATACTTGTGAATATGGAGGATGGGATACCATAGATTAGTTCCATTGAATCCATATTAATGAATCTGTGGTTACCATTGACTTGTTATCATGCTCTGAGGTGATTTTTAAGGGATAAAAAATTCCAATGGGCTGGATCTCGCTTGAAAATTTGTTCATGCTCAGAATTTTTTTTAAATAACCATGATATTGTTTTATAATTGGGATTTTCATTGGATGTTAGGTTTGGAATTCAGTGTACGTTATTGTGTTAACTCTCATAAAACTTGGGGAAAGAAATTAAAGTTCAATTTGAATGTCACCAACCATTTAACCTTGGAAGCTACGAGATATGTCAACCAGAGTGTATTGATGTGATATCCTTCTAGTTCACTATATAAGGTTGGAGAAGCAAATTTTTTAAAAGAACATATTCAGTTTAAGAATATTGTGTTTTATGGGATGACAATGTCTTTTAAAGAAAGATTGCACGTCTAGTTTTTATGGTCAATTGAGATTTTATTGTTCTCATTCAGTGAGGTCTCTAATATGTCCTCAGATTCAACCAGGGTTTCCTAGTTGAGGAAATCATGTGATAAGAATCACTATAACTCTTACATTATTACCTCTTATGAAATTCTATTAGTGGAGGAATCGTGGTTTCAAATTTTCCGATAAATTCTTGGACCATTGGGGGGAAGAACCAATGATCTTTTGTTTAAAGAGATAATTCCATGACCATGTATCAAAGTAAGTGGTATCGGTTAATCCCTGATTTGATTTTTCAGTTTTGAAATTGATCTTTGGATAGAATTTTGAAGGCCTAAATTCCTTAGTCTTGTGAAATTCATTAAAGTACATTTGGTGTTTTGAAATGCAATGTGACAATTAAGACGAGGCTCCACAACCATTGTAGGTGGGAAATGTCTCTGTTGTTCTCAATGGATTCTCGCGTATGAGAATTTCTAAGGTGGGGAGATTATAAAATCCCATGTTTTGGACTAGGTGGTTTTCCAATAGAATTTTGGTTTTTGAAAATTATTGGACCTGTCATTTTAAAAACCATTCATCAAAATGAAATTACAAGAGTTAGAACACTCCAATGTAATATCATGGGATTTGGGTGAAGACCCAAAATGTTTCCCGAGTGTCCTAAGTAGTTTAATAAGTGATGGACAAGGAAATTATCTTTTAAAGTGGTCTATGTAGGGCCAATGATTTTTCGAAGACTATGTGGCACTTAACAGAAAATGGTATACCCTTATGCAGATGGATAGAGGTTTTCACACCTGATACACATGGTTTTCTAAATCGTGCACCTATCCCACATAGTTATTGGTGGAGTCAGTACGTCAAAACTATTCACCACATATATGGAATATAGTTTTCAAACCATGTATCTAAATTATGCGGGGTGCCCCAGGTTCTTAGTAAAGGGCGCATTGTTGGTGCATAGTTTTCTAAATAATGCGACCAAAACCATGCATAGGGTACTATTTGAAAATTTTAATTTATTTAATTTATTTAGAATAAAATAAATTCCAAACTAAAATCACCACACTCTCCATCTCACTCAAGTGACACCCTCCCTGGGATCCTCTCTAAGATGTGTGATGCACCCCCACCTCGACGACTATCTAATTGAAGAAATCCATATCGATTTATTTTAGTTTTCTCTCTAATTATTTGAGGAATGACTCTTAGATCAATATACTCTTGATTTTTGGTAGATTCTCGATCTCACCATCACCGTATCTGATTTGGCTAAAACCCTAGGGTTATAATAATGCTATATTTTTGTGTTTCTTCCATTTATACGGTATTTGGTGGCTCCCTTAGGGATCCTTCATGCGTGTTACGACATACGATGCAGAAGGTGATGTAGATTGGTTCAATTTTATATCTTGCCTCAATCTGAGTTAAGGGGTTTGCTTAATGTTTTGGGATTTCCTTTTTAATTTGGGGTATTTTGTTATTTTTGGTCCCTTATTGGTTATATAGATTGTTTAGTGGCTCATCAATGACATTCATAGCTATACATAGGTTCGTGTACACACACACAGTTATATATATATCTTTATTGTAAATATTCCTTCTTGGAGAGAGGAATATGTATATTGGATTAAGAGGAATATATATATTTATAAGAGTGTAAGTGCATGTTAGTGTGGAGTGATCTTCATCAAAGGTGTTGAGAGATGATGCATTGGAATAATCCTTCTCTTAAGTTAGGATCCCTAACTGTGCCCTTAAATTTAAGAATTCATTCACTGCTTGTATAATGATTATTTGATATATTGAATTGTTATTCTATAATTATATCTTTAATTATGATAAATTATTTTTTTGAGAAAAAAATTCATGTTTTTATAATACAATACGTCCAATAGGGGTGTACTGTCTTCTATGCTAAAAATAATTGATTAGTTTTTTAATAATTGTTTGGATAAATACTTTTGGTTTACCCATTACTAGATGATATATTGAGAAACAAGTAAAGCTAATGAGATGAACTCTAATGAAATTATGAATAAGATTTTCTCCCTTATGAACATTTGTGGTACCATTTCACCTTCAAAGATCCATATTTTTTATTTTTATTTTAATCATTATGCCCAGTTTGAATCACCCATGGGGCCTTTATTCATTCTTTCCTAGATGTAGGATACCTAATTTGAATTTAATGTAATTGTATTGATATATAGGATATATTTTCCTCACTAGGAATGCGATAACATTTAATTAGCGACATATATGAACTTGAATTTCTTAAATGGTTGCTTAGAAAATGTGTATTGGGAAGAATGGATCGGTATATACTTGTGATACTTATAAATTTAAATGGTAATAAATAGTGGGTATACCCTTTTGACATGTTTGAATGTGAATAGTTATATGAGTGGGTATACTAATTGAATGTATTTTAATACAAATGATCAATAATTAGTGGGTATTCTCTTTAAATACCATGAATGGGAATTGATAAATGAATGGTCATACTCATTTATTTCATTGGTCATGAAATGCGATAAATGAGTGGGTATAATCATTATATGGATTTGAATGTAATTGGTTATATATGAGTTGGTAGACTCATATCGCGTTGAATGTTAAATGATATGAAATGGTAGAATTATTTTATAGAAGACATGGATGCCTCTCCTTGAATTTGGAATGTGGTAGTGGAAACCTTGGGTTGTTTATCCCCCTTGGGTCCTGATTCCATGTGAAGCCTCAGTCCTTGATACACCATTGATCCAGCATTCTTGGACACACGTAGGATGTGTCTAGTATGACATGCTCCAAGGACCACAACCAGATCCTTTTTTAAGTTTCCCTCGATATGACCAAGGGA
The DNA here is from genome assembly GCA_963277665.1 of Viscum album. Lineage (NCBI taxonomy): Eukaryota > Viridiplantae > Streptophyta > Magnoliopsida > Santalales > Viscaceae > Viscum > Viscum album. The sequence goes on along the minus strand of OY728140.1, from coordinate 1,368,861,995 downwards.
CTCGATGACATTATCTTTTCCTTTGACTTAAAATTAACATTATTATTGATTAAAAAAATCACAATACACAAAAGATCATAATGGTGGTCTAAATTATGACAATACTAAAGCATCATTACCAAAACACTTCATCCCCTCACTAGGAAAATAACCCAAGTTAAATAAGGAAAATATATTGTAATCAAGGGTTTCCATACAGAATGGTCGTGAGTAATACGGTACTTCGGTTTATACATCTCGGTTGTGGAAGTTTTTTCCTTATTGTTGTACAACATGGCAATGTTTGGTCTGGTACATGGGATATATATCAAGGTTGTGGTGTTTTGACATGTTTGGATGAATATATAGGATATATTATTTATTTGGGAATTATTATTAGCTTCCTTATAGAATATTGACCATATTTTGTAGGGAGCCTTCAGATGTTATTTGTATTATCAGTGGTTCAGAAATTTAAACACCATGGTCATTTTTACGTGTATATACTATTCATTTTTTTACCTATGCATTGACTTAATTATATTGTAAGAAACATATTGGGATACACATCATGGGTGATATCCTACTGAGATGTTATCTCACACCCTGTTCCGGTACCATTGGTACCGACGTGGACCTTCTTATTTGAGGGACTATAGAGTATTAATTGTGTTTTTTTCTTGTACATGGGAGTTGGGAGCACATGATTGAAAAATATATTAGGATGATCATGGAGACTACCTTTGGTATTTTGAGTTATTTTATTTACATGACTCTTGTATTATACAAAATTTTAATGTATGTTGTTTAATACTCTTTTTGATTATGTATCGTCATATGACATTCATGCTTTTTATAAATCAGTGTTGGGCATTTTTTATATTAAGTAGATGTTGAATTTTTATTCCACTGCATTACCGTTGATTTATACTACATTTATTTTTTCTTGATATTTACTATATAATAAACCTCTATGATACCTGACATGAGGGTATAGTTTCCCAACTAAACTACATTTACACACACACTACTAGTTGGAAACCTCTAGTGTTTGTGGAGACTCAATTGAGGTCATTTGGTGACCAGTCCGACTTCTAGTTTTGTGGTAAGTCTGTCTGTGAAGGTACAATCATATCCAAATTAACATTATAAAAACATTAATTCTTTGTTTTGTTAAATTAAGACAATCAAATTAGAAATGTTTCTATGACCTAATAATTATTGAATCCAATAAACCAATTTTTAAATCCACTATAATACCTATCATGAGAGTATTTAATTGAAAACTAATTATCCAATTATCTTTCAAAACCATTTACAACAAAAAAAAAAGTGTATGGGAATCGTATAGAACATACTATGCACTAGAAGTCTAAAAATGGATAAAAAATAAGTAAATGGTATTGGTATTAATACAATAAAATAGTGGGGAACCTGATGTCGCAGGCTCATCCTAGAATCCTAACATGATACTCATCTAAATTTATAAAATTATAATACACTAACTATTAGAATATAATTAGTACAAACAATCACATGGGTACCAATTGAACAATAATGAAAACATTATATAGGGAAACCCATACCTTCCTTATTTCTATTTATAGATGGAGGGCCCTTACAGTTCATGAACCAACAACAATAACATATATGAATATCTCTATGGTTATACTTATGTTCCCACTAAATATGAAAAGTATAGGAAAGTGGATACTAATTTTATGATCAAAAGATAAGGAATAAGAAATAGAACTACATCACAGCTAACACCCTCATGTAGAAATTAACATTAACTCCATATAAATAAATGAAATATAAATAGAACATTCATAAATAAAAAAACAAGAATCACATTATGATAAAAAACACTAAAAAAATAAAAGGGGAAATATATAGGGTAAAAGTGCATTAAAGAAAATGATTACAATAGTGAATTATTAGTATTTCATATTAAAAAACTATCAGGATGTGAAGTTGTTTATATATTATATAAACAACACAATTTAAATCATACAAAAATTTAATAAAACTAAATACACAATTAATATTGATAATAATCATCATCAAACATAGATTTCCCTCTTTAAAAAATTTTCAAATACAACTATTTTATAGAAATGGGTTTCATGTCTATTTCAAGAATATGTGAATTTACACATAGAAACACATCCATTTATGAATATTTAAAGAGTCAGTAATGAATCCATTTAAAAATAATTTAAATTTGAACAAATCATTATTAAATGAATCTCTCAATAAAACATTGCTTCCAATGTTTGAAAAAAATAGGATAAAAAGGACTCCATTTACACAAATTTATAAACCCCCATTTGAGTTAAACAAATTAATTACTTAGGAAAAACATACATTTTATAATTTAAAAAATGGAATTCAAAAGAAAAACCATTTACAAAAAACCTAAATTTCATATAAAAGACTAATAATAACCACATAAAATTCTCATATAATCATAAAATTTAAAAAACATATTTCTAATTATCAAGAATACGTTGAATTTGAAAATTATGAAATTTTATAAAAATGTGTACATGGAAGAAGTGGAATCAAAGATAAAATGTGTCGCTATCCAAAATGACCACTTGATAAAGGATGTGGACGGTGTTTATAAACCATATAGCTAAAATCCATATCATAAGTTCTATAATAAACTTTAAATCAATGTATTTTACATTTAAGGTTCATGGGAGTGCGAAAACATTATAAAAGATGTGTTAATTAGAGATATAGGGGTTTAGAGATAGATAAACCTTATAAATCACATTTATATCATAGAGAATGGTCCAAGAAGAATATGATAAGGTTGATATAGCCCCATGGTATCCTTGATTAAGGTTTAATGATTGATGTGGGAGGAGGTCTCTCAAATTATAATATCCTAAAATGAAATTTATATAAAATTACTTTTATGAAATTATTTGTTTTCCACATTTTTAGGAAACACGCTCTTCCAAACCATGTGACTAACATTTGGGAATAACCCTACCCCCAATCCCTGTCAAACTGTTCCCTAGAAATCCATGTACTATTTTTCAAACCATGTCTAGATTGTGAAAAATGCCACTCCCTCCATGAAAAAACCCTCTTCATGGTTGATATACATTTACAACCATCATGTGGGTAAAGCCAAAAATTAAAAATACTCCAAAACACCATTTTTTCTAAAATCTATTGTCTCTGAAAACAACTAATTATAGGACAAAATAATACAAAATAATACAAAATAATTACTACAATGATATGTCGGTGTCACATAGTGGAGCATATTTTTTCATCTGAGTTCATAATATTCAAATATTATTTTTTAATTCTCATTTTCATCCTGATATTTTTTTAATAAAATTTTAAATAAATAATTTAAATTAATAACATTAGTGGGATTTATTCTCAGAAATACTTCAAGAACTTCACATTTTCCATTCATTACTATTGTCAAAAATTTATTATAATGATTTTATTATCATTAAATAATATATATTTATCCAAGGATATATGAAATGATAAAATTACATATTTAAAAATACATATATAAAAATGATTAATTAAATTTCATTTATTATATAATTATTTGTATATTTCATATAATCTCTATAAGTAGTGAATTTTTAATTTCAATATCTGTGCCAACCTCTTTTTGTAGGGTAAATAATAGTTCCCAATAACAATTCTATATTTTCATAAGGATTTTAAATTTATAAGAATCATTTAATTTATTATAAATTTTCTTATTTCCATTACATTGATTTTATATGAAACACAATTCTTGGTGGAAGAAACTTAATCATCTTAATGTTATCTTTTCTTCATTATACATATAGAATTAGTTATCCACTCTATATTTGTCATACCACATCTATATTTTATATCATGAAGAAATATTATTATTATTATCATAAACTGCTACTATTATTCCCATCTAAAAATTCATTATTTGTAAAAAAATAAATTGATCTATAAAATTCATTTTAATCATATAAACCTAAGGGAAAAATTTATAGTCATATTAAATATTGTTCATGTTTTCTCATCTTCTAAATTACAATGGTAAAAATATATTAAACATTTTTTTTAAATGTTAAAATATTATATTGTTTATTTATTATATTTAAAAATTATATTTCATATATTATTATAAGTCAAAATCTTTAAATAATTCTTAAATATGATATCTATAAATCATTACATCCCAAAAAATAAATTTTTAAAAAACAAATAAAATAATTTTTTATAGAATAAATACATATGTTACTTCAGCAAAAATGTTTAATACATAAAAAATAATAATATTCATTGTATTATTTAAAAAATATATTGATAAGTTATATATATTCGGAAATCCATTGATAAGAAACAATGATTTGTTGATTTTAAGGATTTTTTGGAAAAACGAAACATTATAAAATGTAGTTTACTTTCCCTTATCCCATTAGGTGATCCATGTAAAAATATAATTTTCTACTGCTCATTATTCTTTAATATAATTGATATGATTTTATGGCTTTCATATCATTTTCATCATTTTCTCTAAAAAATGATGGAGATTAATTTAATGCAATATATTTCACACCCAAATTTACACCATATCTTAGTGTGATTGATTAATTTTTTATAGAAGTATGTGGTTTTTTGAGATGATTGATTCTTATATTGATAATTTTTTATTGATGAAATATCTAAATTGTTATTTTTTTAATGTTAAATGATATCCTTTGATCCATTATCTAAAATATATTATAATGATGAATTTAAAAATATATTATACACGAAATCTAATCAAAAAAGACATCTCTATAATAGTTCATGAAATCAAATTTAACAACCTATTTAATTTAACAAAAATATACAATAAATGTATGATGATAAATGCAGATAAAAAAAAGTAAAATATAATATCTAGTGAACTATTTAAAACACTCTACATGAATTATTTTTCATTTACATCCGCTAAATTATTAATTAGAAAATGGTCCAATACATATGGTGGATTCAACAAGGTGGTGGTAGCTTTGATTTATGTTTCATATTTTAAACTTTATTAATTTTGGATATAAAATATAGAAGGAATCAATAGATTATAGAGATAAATCAGTGTTATATTTGAGCCTATATGAGGTCTTTATAAAAATATCAAAGAAATTGATATTATAAATATGTAATTAGATACATTCCCACTATGGTATAATTAAATAATTACAATAATTGAAAAATATGATCTATCACAAGTATCAAGTAATGTAAAATAAGAAATAATATTGGTATATATAGTGAGGGAAAATTATGATTGAAGTATAATCCTTTATTCAATGTAGATATAATACAATGCGATGAAGATCATAAAGTAATGTTTTGAATAAGGTTATAAAGATCTGGTTGATATATTCATATAAGCTACTATTAGAAAATTCAAATGTTATGAAATTAGATATAATGACATGATTTTATTATCATGATTAATGCTATAATATATTGCCCACATTATTGATTGGTTTTTAAAATGACTCGAATATATATATTATGAGATTGATTTTAAAATTTGTGACAATATAAGAGTCATCATGTCCTGAATTTTAATAGTTTACCTTTAAATAGAATAAAAATAAAACCCAAAAATTTATTTATAAGTGATGATACAAGGATGATAATGAATCCTTTCCCAAAGAAAAATAAACTGAGGAATAATGTACTTGAGTATATATTTTGATAATAATAGATGAGGATGTTCAATTAGAATGAATATGAGAAGATCAACTAGAATGTGTTTTTTAAATGAGATGTAGATCTCAATTGATGCATTCAAAGCATTCCATTTACAAATGTTATATCATTTTAGATGAAAATTCAAAACACTTAAATGATGTCCCCTCCCCAGACACATAAATGTATTGTGTATATGATGAAATTATAAAAATCCAAATTCTTTAAGGAAATATATTCAATATAAATCACAAGGTTCTTCCCACATTGTGGTATTTTTAGACATAAACTATGTAAAATAATTCTTCATAACAAGGGGAAAATGGAACATAAAAATGGGAGAGAAAATATTTGTAATAATGGTTTACATTTGAGATGTCAACATATAGTCATATGAGATCAGAAGTATAACATTATGAGAACCCGACCCTAATTTTTGGATTCATACCCAATCAGTCAAATGTCATTAAACATGAATGATGGAATAATTAATTATCACAAAATTCATATTTCATAAGAGTATGTAATCATCAATAATTAATTATGATTCATGTGATAAAATCTGATCCATAATACATATGTTTTTACATATTAAAATTCATTAAATATCAATTCCTTAGTCAAGGATCACTTCCCTGACCATCATAGTTGACAATTTCCAGTATTTTATTTGTTTTATTCCAAAAAACATTTAATTATTATAATTATTTCACTACCAATACACTTTTCATTATTGGAATTAATTAACCACCCCATAATTTCCTTTGTCAAGGTTCACTCCCATGACTATTTGTAACATCACGGGTAAATAAAGCGTAATACATTTTCCTATTTATTAATATTTGTGATTTGAATACTAATTACACATAAAATGGGATGCTATGTTTTATATCGTACTCGACACACAAAAATGGGTTTCTCTGAAATCTCATGTTGCAGACAACGCTCAGTCATACTGAAAAAAATAATATAAAATTATTTTAAATGGTAGTTAATGTCTAGACATTGTAATGACACAAATAATAAGAACTATATACTCTATGATTATTCCTATTAGTTAGATTATTTTACATTTATCCCATAAAATTTAATGTCTTAAAATGTGAATGAATCTAATTATATGCATAAACACTCTAATAATAATTAAAAGGACAATTTACTACCTTTTTATGGAGAACACTTTTTAAATGTTTTTTTTGAAACTTTTATATGTTCTATTTGAAGAAATAATATTCTTATTTAGAATGAGAACATTAAAATTTATATTGGATGAGAATTTTATATTTTTCTGATAATGTTCATTTTTTAATGAATTGTTAAAAAACCATTTTAAATTCAAAACTACCATTTATTTTTATTTGATTATATGATTATATTATAATTTTAATTAGTTTTAAAGCATAATTATATTATAATTTTACCATTTAATGAAATTTTGGTCAATTTATGTAATTTCATTTTTAATTTGGACATAAAAAAGTGTCAATATTTTGATAGTTATTATTTCTTAAAAACATACTTTTGATTTTGACAATGAGGATTAATTTTAAAATAATTTCTACCACTTCTATGTTTCGAATTTGCAAAAAATGGATTCCATATTTGGAATCAAGAGGTAGAAATTTTGTAGATAGGTAACATTATGTTTTAGATAATATGAATATTTACTTCAGTAAATATTTTATTTATAATTGTTAAAGGGTAAATCTGGTAAATAAGGGTAAAAAATAATATTATAATAATATTGAATTACACTAACATGTGACATAATCCTATTTTTTGATACATGTACCACCATGGTCATTTTTTGGTCTATTTTGGGACCCCATGGACCCACTTAAGAGTGATAAAGACACTTTATATTAATTAATTTAATGTAATGACAAAAATGACATAAAGATATATCATTTAGTAAATAATTTTTTTACATGGGGTTATCTAAGTTATCTATTCGACTATAAATATTATTGTGAAAGATACAAAAATTTACTACATCATGGTTATTTATTTATATTTTTTAGACATTAAATAAATAAAATTATGTTTGACACAATGATGAGGGAGTGATTACCCTATTCATGAATAATTTAAATCAATGAGATTATAAGAAATTAAAAAGTATCCAAATATTGAACAATTCATATTAGATGATTTTATTTAGACTTATATGCACCTTATCTTAGAATTAAATATGTTTTGTACCATTTTAAATAGAAACTCATTTTATAATAAAATAATATTTTCAAACATTCCTAAAGAGCCTCTCCGGCCCCTAATAAAATGACATCACCTCTAACCCAATACACACACCTCTAGAACCCCATGTATCATCCAAAAACATCCCATACAATCTCTAAAGATCCATATCTTCTATATATAATTCTTTATTTATGATTAACGAACTTCAAGAAGTCATTTTGTTTCAAACCAAAGGGAGTTTTCCAATTTAAAGGTAACATCTTCTCTTATGTTCATTTCTATTATTTCACTTCTCCAACCCCCTAAACTCTTTTTATAAATTTCATTTAGGAAAAAACAAGTATCCCTATATTACTAGGTTTTTTTATGACAATTATTCTAACTACAATTCCACACACCTTCATCTAATGGATACGAACATATTGATTATGTGGACAGGGAACTGATGCCTCAAGAAACGAAGATTGTTGAAATATCTCCAACCGCCTCTCATAGTGGAAATTATGATTGAATTGTAAGTATATGTGATATATATTATATTTATATTGTATCTACACTTATTTAGTTTTTATTTATAAAATAACGTTGTGGTTTCCATAATCGGTAAACACGATAATTTCATTTGAGGAAGTGCGGACTACCGCCCCCTCTATGTGATATGAATCTTTCATACCGTAAGTGGAACATATAAAAGACAGAGTTTATGAAATAATATATGATTTTATTATAGAATTAAAATATACTAAGGTATCATTATGTTTTCATTCCATTAAATACAAAATATAAATGAAAGTAGCATTCATCCATAAGTATAGATTACCATGTCCATGAACAGTGCATTATATTTCTTATCTCCAAATGTTATGAAAAATTTTAAATACATATATATAATGGATATGTATGATATATATGTTATCTGGATCATGAATATAATTCTGGAGATAATCTACTTTTTACCACATGGATAACTTGTATTTACAAGAAGATCATTTTTTTACTATAGTACCAAATATCGACAAAATGAAATTTATTAACATAAATGATTATATGATGTTTATAATATGGTAAAAAGACATATAAAAGGAATAATAAACTTAGAAAATGCTCTTTAGAAAGTACAGATTAACTTTAGTTTAATATTCAAGAGATTAAAAAATGAATAGGTCATGTCAAACATGAGGTAAGGGAATTCATCCCAATATCCTTTCATTAAAGGATATTTTGTTTTATACATGACATTATTTCATAATGTTTATAAAAACCGTTGAATTTTTATTTCATTCAAATGAAATATTTTACTATGAATATTCTTACTAAAAGATAAAAAAGGAATGTTTCTTTTTCACGTAAGTAGTTACAATGACTTTTCTACCGCCTCAAGCATTATTTGATATTTGACTTGTTTAACATGCCAAAATGTTTTTTTAAATGATAATAAATACCATATAATCATTTTAAATATTTTGGTATTAAAAAATGATTTGATAATGGATTTTTTTTCAATATATTTAAATGATATATAGTGATTTCAATGAGGAAATGTTATCTTTTCTTTTATGTTTTTTTAATGTGTTGTGAATACGTTATGGTTCTTTGGCATTGATTATGCATATGGGTGGTTCTATGATAAACCTGGGGAGGATGAGCATATGATATCTCTCCAATTCATTGTGTAACGTGATTAATGTAAATGTTAATATTTCTCCAAAGTGATTTAGGTAATTTACTGTGATGTGTATTCCAAACGTAAGACCCTATGTAGATGTGAATGCTATAATGTATGTTTGGTATGGATGCAACACATTAACATTGTGATTTATGATTTCTATGTATTATTTTTAATCTTATTATTGCACGATGTATGAAAATGAGATTATGTTTTTTATGTATTGATGGACTGATGATTTATTTATTTATTTTATAACACTTACTGAGCTTTTTATGCTCATCCCACGTTTTTGAAATGTTTTTCATAGGGAATAAAGATGAATATGGTCATGGATGGGATCAAGGAAAAGTTATGTGGTCTAAAACATGGAAGAAAACATGAATATTTTTTTCACGTGTTTTTACCATGAAATGTCAGCCAGAGACAAAGTATCTGACTATTTATTAAAATAAAGGAAAAGTAAAGTAAACAAGTATTACAATCCAACACTGAAAAATACATGTAATAAAAGATATACCCATCGCCATATCCATCGCCATGTCCAAGGGAAATTTCCTCTTATGTGGTTGCCATTTCCCATTCTGAGATATCATAATACTTCAGAGCCATCACATACTTTCGTCTGAGATTTAGATTCTCCATGTACAAAAACTCCTCAGAAGATTTCATCCCATTTCCTTTGTTGATAGAAGATCCGGTAGGAATTGGCTTCGTCAGAGAAGAATAAACCATCCGCTACCTTCTTCTTGGTGGTGCTATCATAACTCCATCCTTCACGACCACAACCTTCATTCCACATTGAACAACATCACTACAAGAGGTTCGAACCTGACCACCGTAATTATCCTTATCGCTATTAGATATATCCCCCCATTTCATAGGGATATTCATAACCTGATAGCAGTCATTCACTCCATGCTCCTGCTCAATGTGACTGTTAGGATCAACCAGCACTAAACACTATGGTTGTGCCACGAGATCCTGACCTTCAAGCACCCCCTACTGTACAAGACCTCCTCCAGATGCAACGTCCTATGAAAACAAGAAAATATGCATGTTTCTACCTACACTCCCTAGGAATTCCTCCTCACCATGAGAGATTCTCCCATGATTCAAGATATTTTCACGATGGCAGGAGCCTTTCCCCTACACCTTCTCAAATATTCTTCCACTCTTCTCAAAAATCTATTCTGGAACTATACCCCCACTATCATTCAGTTCAACATCATCAACAGACCTTCATCTAGGAGACAAATCAGGGGAAACTCGATCTGGACCCACTTCCAGTTCTGTATTCACCAGACCATCAAAGTAGTTACTAACTTCAATAGACTCCACTTGCTATGGAGGTTGTGTCTTTAGCCCAGGTGACGCCCTCACGCAGCCACCAGTTTCAACTAAGTACCCTCCTTTCTGCAAATTCATGGCATGCCCACCCAAGGCCTCCTTACCCCCTACGAGTACCACTTCTTGGTTCCCATTGGACACCCCAGCAGGTTGAATTACCTACTTTATTTTAGTCTCCAAACCTTCTGAATGAATAACCCAAGATCACTTTGTAGCCTTCCAAACACCTCACCCACCCTCATATTTATAGACTCCTTCGCTACCCCCATTCGTCTGCCATTCACTATATTGAGACGTCCAGGACAATGTCACGTATGCACTCCAGTACCCATATCCTTCTCCCCTTGTAGAGAGTTCAACTCCACCAAAACTTCATCTTGTTGAGCCAAAACTACCTACAGAATCACCCATCTACTACTTTTTTCATCCATCGGATGCCCGACTTTGAGACACCGAAATTAGTAGTCAATCCAGGACACAAAAAAAATAGACTGTTTATATCTAAACTCATCACTCACATCAATGAAAATCAACTTTATTGGCGGTTTGGATAAATCAACTTCCACGAAAATTCTAGGTGAAACAGAGTGGCATACAACGCTAGTTATAATGTCTGAGCAAAAATAACGACCAACTAAATTCCCAATCTTGCGGATTATTGAAGGGTTCTGAAATGGAAGCGGAAATTCCGGAAGTCTTACCCAAATTTCCATGGTTGAGAAATCACACTTAATATGGTAGTCATAAGACCATTGTAAGAGAGATAAATGGGATCCATCACAGGTACATGGGGCAGAGGACAAAGCTAGGATCATATCATCTTCCAACTCATATCTAACCATTATGTGCTTCGAATCAAGAAGACCCACAGTGGAATGTTCTTGATGATTCCACGATTCAAATATAAATTGATCAAAATGATCCAATGGCGGGATTCATTACTTGAATAGAGCTATTAAAGTCAGACTCAGCAGGGAAGAGGCGTCAGTGAACTCTCGTGTCGTGACCGAGAGTTGCGAAATCCCATCATGCAAATCAGGAACTTTGGGGGAGAGAAAAAATTTCAGGAATAAAGGAAAGAAATATGGGTTTGAAAAAGGGATAAAGCATCGATCTCTATAGGAATTTGGAAATCCCTCCTCCGCCAGGGGAGGAGGGATCTGTTCGGAGACCATCACCGCATACGGCAGCAATCACCATCCCCAAACCCTAGCTTCCATCCGCTCTCTCCTTTTCTCGTTTTTATTTTATAAAAAAATTGAAACTAAGTAGAAGTGTCTAATTTATACATTTTGAGATGTAATGTAATATTTTTTTCTTAATTCTCTAAAACAATATACCTGAGAAGATCTTAAAGGTGAATTATTAATTTAATTCAAGATTACATAATTTTTAAGGCCATGTCGTTATACTATTAATGTTTAAAATTCATTTTATTGAAAATGATTTATCTCTATTGTAGTCGATACCATGTTATTAGATATATTTTCTTACCTATTGAATTGGAGGGATAACTCAAGTGAATGAAAAAAATCATCATAAATATTTCATCATTAATTATGATACTCTAAACGAAAATGGGTTTCATTGAAACAACATTATGTCATCATAATAGTAAGTCATCTAGAGGAATAAGTGGTTGTTATGAACAAATAACATTTAAATTGTAGAATAATAATACTTATTGGATGATGTCATATATGAAAAATATCTCTAAAAGAGAGTTTGAACAATTGTTCAAAAACATGAAAAATATCTTTTTCTTTTTAAATAATTTAAATAAAAAAACCTTGAAAATATTTGAATTTTTTTTATAAATAACCATTGAATCATGTGATGTAAGATTAAAATAAATGAATCATTGTTTCATCGACCGTATTCATTTTTGTAGTAAATTTTTAAACCAATATTAATTTATGAATATTTTTTTTACAAGAAATGAATAACGAGTACATAAATAATTGTAAATTATTACACGTAAAACCCTTGAAAAGAAATTGAAAAATTTTAGGAAATGAATTTAATAAATCATTGGAGAATATTGGAGAATATTTTTTAGAATATTTTAATGATCATGCCCATTTATGAAAAATTTAATTGACCAAAGATGAAATAAATTCAATATTACATAAAATATTTTCTATTTCATTTTTTCAGTAGAGAGTAAAAAGTAGTAATTGCATGAAAATATCGTCAATTATAAAAGTAGAATAAAAAATATGGATTATAAACAATATGATATATTCAATTTCCTTATTTTTTTACTTTAAAAATTCATAAAAAAAATTATATTATAACATAAACAATTCAAATACGATCTTTCTATATACACATTCAAAAAATATATATAATTAATATAAATTTATTACAAATATATTATAAATTCATATTCATATATACCATAATATTTATCCCTATTTTATAATATCCAATAAACCATTTATTAATCATTTTTTCATTAAATTGAATTGTCATGAAAAAATAGTTATGTTTTACATGAATGGTTCAGTTTGATGGATCTCATCCTTTAAACGAATCCATGATTTAATCATCTCATGAAACTTATTAATGAAATAAGTATCCTATATATTAATTATATAATATTTAAAAACCATTCTTATAAATACATGATGAGAAATTAATTACATCACTTTTAAGAGGTGGTAGTTCCCACTAACGCACATATATTGCATCTATAATTCGATGGATGTAATAAAAGACTGGAATATTATAATTGACATATATAAAATCCTAATTTTATCACAAGAATAATAAATATTCATAAATTTATATTTTTTACTCTCGAGGTAATAAAATTGATAGAATGAATGTAATCACATCTTAGAGGTGGTAGTCCACAAAAATTTAAAAGATACATTATCATTTTACAATGGATGTGAAGGATATTGAAAATTTTTATATAATTAGCATAACAAAATATCGATATACATAATATATTAATTTAATCCTGAAAATAGGTTTCTAGATCAGTTTTAAAAATTTTAGGAAGATCAAAACATGATAATGACCAGTAAGAATATATTCATCCTCTTCAGGTATCCCCCCAATCAAATTTTCCTTACGGATTCTGAGAAGGGTATTTCAGGAAGACTAGAACCTTAAGTTTTGGATAAGGATATTAAGAGATTATTTGTATAGATATTGGTTGGAATAAATTTTAGAACCAATGTAATATTTGATATATATTCGTCTTAGGATTTATATGTATTCATATTTTGGATTTATATTTATTATACTGATCCTAAATATATTTGTAAAAAAATTATTTGAAAGAGAAAAATATTTACTTAAATCAATTGAATTTCAATGAATTATAGGATTTTATTAAGATGTTAAATTTATGGATTTTATAAATAGAATTTTATGAAAATTATTTTATTTTTTAATAACATATCAGATATAATATTAAATAATATTTATGGAATTTTTTGAAAAGATCAATATTATCGGGTATTTTGAAAATAATAAAAAAAATTATACAATAATTTATTGTTATTAAATAAATTATTGTAAAGTTAAAATATTAATATTAAAATTTTTAATGTAACATGGCATCTATTTGATTGTAACTAATCTAAATATTTCCCTATAAGTCAATAATTTATTATATTCGGTTATAGGACATTTGAAATTATTAAAAACAATTTTTTTATTGTGGTTTTGCCACTTATAAAGAGGATATATCATTCAATTCTAAAAATTGAATCATAATAAATGCATACCATTTTTTATGATTGAGGGTTAAAATATTTTATATATTTAACTTTTTTGTCTCAATTAATATTAATGATTATTAAAATGTCTCACCACAATAAAGTTTAATTCATGTAAACTATATTAGAAACATTGTGATAATATGTATTTTTTAAATTAATTTTAATTGAATGACTTTATTTTGACCTTGATTGCCATATAAATGAAATTTTAATTCATTATACCCACAATATCAGGATTAATTCTTTTAATATTTAGTAGTTTAAAAAATTACTTGTGTGCACAGGACTCACTTATTAAAGGGAACATCCAATCATATATTAATCGTAGAATTATAGAGTTAAATATCACCCAATACCTATAAAGAACTCTCTCCAACATTCCTCTATATATCATAGAGGTCCATTATTCTCAAAATAAAAATCATAAAAGGTTTAATGTTAATTCCAATATGAGATTTCAGTAAAGAAATAAAAATACCTTACTGACTTATTTGATTATTATTTCAGTTATATATACGTAAAATATTCTTCATACATTATAAAATAACATCCCCTATATATAAATTACATATAATATTTTACTGATTATTTTATAACATTTTTTCATATCATTTTCCTTCTTTGTTGAATGGAGTTATTACTCATGCGTATATATGGACTTACAGCTCCCAAAAGAGATGTGTTTCCATTTTGATCATTGGATGATAAAACTAGTTAAAATTAATTAACAAATTAATATATATTATATTCTGTAAATAATTATTATTTTTAGAGATAATATATTATATACCTTTATAGTCATTCCATCTAGTAAAAATTGATAACATCCAACATGTGTACATGTAGTATTCCAACTCCATGAAGCGATGGGAATAATTTTTCATTTTAACCAATATGAATGGTCTTATGGATAAAAATAATGGATTAATTTCAATAAAATAACATATTTATAATTTTTAAAACGGAAAATATTATCTAGTTTATTCATTTTTTAGCGATATGAAAAATGAAAAAGTGATTTGGTGTTTGCATGGACAAAAATATTAATTAAATGACATGGTTAATTTATATAAACCAATTTAAATTTTAGGCATCACAGGTTTATATAATTTCTGAATTTTATTATTATTAGTTTTTATGACTTTGTCGATAATAGGACCATACCCCCATTTACCATTTTCAACACACCAATGTTGTTTTTAGGTTTCAAATTTAAGGGCCCCACAATATAACAGATAAACATAAACATTTTAGTAACATAATATAATATTGTAAAAAATTAAATAAAATGAATAGTGATAATAAAATTAATAGGAAAATTATTATTATAAATGAATAAAATAATATTTTAATTTTATTATTCTGGAGATAGAGATTGAATTATGACAGGCTTGATTTAAGGTAAAAACAATCCTCAAAATGGTATTTTATATTTCTTAGAATCACATACAAAAATATTCATATAAATTGGAATTATTCCAAGAATATTCATATTTTTGAGTAAATTTATTCTAAGGATAATTTGTGATATTATTTTTCATACATTAGAAATGGTAAAAAAAATCTATGTTTTAAGGATTCAGCAATGAATTATTTTGTTTACATAATACCACATTAAAAATATAATGCATATTATAATATATGAAATATCCACCTTTTCAACATTTATATTTATTATTTTTTAAATAATATTTTCGTTGTATAAATGGTTTTTTATACATTAATATTTTTCTCAATATTTTTTGAATTTTAGGTTTCAAAATGTTTTTCCAAAGAAAATAAATATATGAGATAAAAATATTAATTACTTAATATCATGAATGAAAATTAAAATTTGATTTCTAATTAATGTGAATAATTTATATATCTAATACATGATTTCATTTTGGAAAATTTTTATGATTGATAAGTGATCCCGATATTTCTCTAATGATCGGTGACCTCAATATATCTCTCTAATTAATTCAGGGATGTGAATGTGTTTTTGTTGGTTTTTTACTCCATTGAAATATGATAATTACTAGTTTACGATATTATTTTATAAGGGATAATGTTATTTTAGTTATTTTTATGAATTCCACTGGTCCCTATATGATATAATTGAAATGTTTTTATGAAAATCATTAAATATAATAATGTAGAAAATTAGTTTAGGTTTTTAATAATAGACTATAAAAATTAATAAAAATTTTAATGGTTAAAGGATAGTTTTCCATGGAATGGTGTTCATGAGTATTTATGTATTCCATGATGAACATTTGATTATATGTTTTATTTTGTTATTTATTTTTAAATTCTTTATGAATGTGATTAATAAATTATTTTCTTTTCATATAAATGTAAAAAATATAAAATGGAAAAATTTTATTGTAAAAAGGAAAAATATTATAGGTTAGTGGTACCCATCGGTCATACCCCATACATTTTGTGGGAACTAGATCATGATTGAGTCCAAACATACATGGATAATGTGTGTACTATAAATAGTGAGATTCTAATCCCTTTATTACTTAGGGAACATGCAGCCCTCTTTGGGAAAGGTCAGGGGCCCTTGTAGGGAATCGAACATATCCCATACACACGTCCTGAATTTGGGGTGGTTTCTAAGTGTTAAACCCTATAATTATACATCGAAGATCAGTTTTTCACTCTTATAAAGGACCTTGGGTGATTTACATCACAATAAAATAGTGATATAACCATGATGTAGGAAGGTAGTGTGATGTAGGAAAGAAAGATGCTTCGTGACACAAACAGGTTGATATAGGTATGACACGTGGTGGGCTATAAGTCCATGTTCATGGGACACATAGCCTTGGGCATATGTGATATGTAATGTAAAACCCACTATATTGATATAAATAGTAATTTTCTTTCATAACTAAATGATTCTTTGGCATTAACATTTAGGAATCCCATTGGGGAAAATATTTTTTTTTCACTTACCATGAAATGATTCTGTTATTCCATATATTAAAATAATATTTCATAGATATTAAATTTTAAAATTAATTTTTATAAATTCATATATCTATATATTGGAGTTATCTATAATGAAGAAGTAGGGTCATTAGAAAGAACATGATTTGATACAGGAACTGATAATATGTGTAATTTCACTGTTTATATGGTTATGTTTTTACAAAATCAATAAAATGTTAAATGGAAAAAAAATCCTAGAAAAATAATAATGGGGAACCCTTTGTAAAAATCATATAATTTTGGGTATTTTAAGATATTGGTATTTTTTAGTTCGAATAAGAAGAATTTTTAGGATACCATTAGAATTTAAAATACTATTAATTTCAAAATTAATGTAACTATAAATTATGATAATATTACCGTGAGATATATTTTTTTATTTCAAATGAATCTTAATGTAATCCATGTATTCCTAGAATAGTTTCCAATCATAAAACTATGAATCTATTTTAGGAAGGAATTTAATGGAAAATAACCTTCCAAATCATTAACCCATAAAGGATATTGTATAGTGGGTTATGGTAATAATTACTCGGTGTAAAATTTTGGTTTATGATGGAACTCATGGAATCGAGTTATCAAATTCTCCGTAGAGTAAAATATCTATTGGGGTGATTTTCATTAGACAATATCATCTTTCAATCAGTGGATCATTGGAATTTGTGATTGGTGAAATATGTATAAGTGTATAATACATGATATTTAATTTTATAGGATATTCAAAACACACTATATAAACCCATTGTATTTATTAAATTAAAGATGAATCCAATCAATGGTGAACTTTTATTACTATATCCAATGAAAAGGATGAAATTTATTCCATAGAATGAATGATATATAAATATATATTAATTAAAATATATATTCCTGATGTTATTTGTCATATTATGGGAAGTAAATATCTAGAATTGATGAAAGACGATGATTGTTTGTTTCCTTTGAATATAATATTAATAGATTGGCCTGTTATGGAATTAATTTCATTATAGACCATGATAGTAAAATTATTGATCTTTACACATGAATGAGATTATGCTTAATAATTTTTCCGGTTACTTGTGATACTAAATGTTATGATAAATTTCTGTAGTGTGATGAGAATATCATGATTAAGTTATTAGTTTTTTAAAAACAATGAACTATATTTGATACAAGTGGTTGAAAATATGGAATTATTCATTCAAGAAAAAAGGCGGTAGAAAAATTGTGTTACCCTCATCGGATAAATCATGAGTAAAGAATTATATAAAACAAATTATGAGATATAGGATGTGATTGTAATATGTAAATCCTAGACACGCAATTCATGAATACAAATAATGGTGTAATTGTAATGTAAAAATAAAAATGGATTGGGATCCACATTATCAAAAAATAGAATAGTTTAGAAAATTATTTTTTTTATTCTTTTGTGGAAGTGATATCCAAATTTGAATTGGTGAAAAGTAAATTACTTTTTAATTTAGAATGTTCCAATGTATTAGGTCATTCAAGAACCAAAATTCATTAGTATTTTCTAAATTTAAAGATTTAATTGAAATAAGATATCAAAAAATAAAATCAAATATTTTTTATAGACATGTTTGTTTATTATAAATGAAACCATATTTTATAAAAATATTCATGTTATCATTCGTGGAATTATTTTTCAAAAATAATTTTTTGACATTACCATTAAAGAGATTTAATTTACTTTGTGTGTTGATTATATTTTATTTTTTTCATGTTATGAATGATATAATATCTGATGAATTTATGTAAATATACTAGAGTAAGATTCAATTATGAAAAAAAATATTATATAGTATTTATAAGATATCATCAAGATGAGAATATGATAAATTATGGTATAAAATTTTATATTTCACATATTTATTAAGATCATATGGACTGTAAAAATTAGTATTGTTCCATTTTTTATAGAATATATGGATATATTTCATAATTATTTTCCTATTATCATTTCAAATCATGATGTTGAGTTTACTATTGAAATTTTTCATATTTCTATTCCAATTTCAATGAATCATTATATATAGTATTCAATTGAGTTGTTACAACAAAAAAACAATAATAATAGATTCATCATAATGTATTAATTGTCCCTAGAACTTACTCTTAGGGGTATCCTATTACATTTGATAAAAATAAGAACGGTTGAACAAGAATTTTCATTAATAATAGAACACTCAATAATATCACTATTTGAAAAAAAACCATTGCATCATATTGATGAATTTTTCAATTGATTCAAGGAGTGTAATATTTTTCCCTGATTTATCTTTTATTGTACTATCTCTTAGTGATGGTGATGGATGGATAAATTCAGGAATCACAATTCCTACTAGGTATAGATTCAAAAAGATTCGGTTGTTCTATTTGGGTTAATAAATACCCCAAATGTTTTATGATTCTAATAAATATCATGATTTATTAGTATTTTGATATAGATGGGGTTTTTTTCATTGATGATATTATGTTATACTCTAATTTTTTTTCATAAATTGGATCACCAAATGATTATTTTGGATAAGTTAAATAAATATAAGTTTTATGGAATATTCAATAAACATAAATTTTTAAAAAAAAATTATTTTCAATGTAATAGGGTTTATAAAGGTGTGTTAAATACCATAAAACTAAAATAATTTCAGTGGAAGAGTGTATAAGGGATATAAGATTCATTGATATATATTTATTTTCTAGATTATAGTTTTAATACTGACTATTTTTAAGAAAATTTCTTGATTATCTAGACCACTAACAACGTTAAATCAATAAGTCGATCATTTCATCTATAAAATAGAAATTAATTAATGTTTTTTAGTTTAATAGATGTTTTGTAATTATCTATTGTATTCCTTTATAAAAATATATATGTAATTTTTTTTTAATTTTAGTCTTCATTGATTGTACATTATTGGGTTTTTATGAAGAATGACTTGGTTTTCATGTATATATCTCATCAATTAAAACCCATATACCATAATTGTCTTACACATTAACATGTATTGTATTTTATAGTTATTTATTAAAATTTCTTTTGTTATCCAAAATATTGGGATAAATGATAAATATATAATTGTAAAAAATTATTCATGTGTATATTCACATAGAAATTATTGACCCTAAGGTATAGAATATTACTAAAACTAATTGGTATTTTGATGACATAACTAAATATTTTTTAAATTATGGAATAAATGTAGCAAATTCTTATATATATAATGATAATTCATCATTTACAATGTTACTTTTGGAACAATATCATTAATTTACTATTTTATTATATATTGGCCTAAAAATTGAGTATGAAAAATATATTTTGTTGTAGAATATGTATTAGTGTTTTCATCTTTATGAGTATAAATAATAATCCATAAAAAGGAAGAAATTATTTCATAAGAAATAGTTGAATCTTTCATGAATGATATATTTCATTAATTTTTTATTTATAAATAAGGTCTTATATGATATTGGAGGAGTTTGTGTATAGAAATTAATTCTTTGTTCAAGAAGAAATTATTATATGATACTTATAGCTCTCCATTTCATGCTTATCTAGTAAACTATATAATGTACAAATACCTTCATGAATTCATCAAGTGGGATGATATAAAAAAATTATTGCTGATTTTAACCTGAAATGTTTTACTATTCAAAATTCAAATTTTGAAAAGAATCTATGGGTGGGATGCATCAACCTTTTCTAGTTTCTAGATAAAAATTGAAAAAATTTCAACATGTTTTATTATGGGATTACCAAAATAATATTACGGTTATAATTGGATTTTTTTTGTTTTCATCATGTGCATAAATAGATTAAATTACAATATATATGGGATACTATGTTTTGTATCATCATTCAATAATTTATCATTAAAATATAGTGTGGTGACCTGATCAATTATTACATTAAAAATGAATAATTTCAATTTAATATTCATTAAAATTCATAATAATATACATCCAATGACCTAATTTTTTAGGGTACATGTATACTATATACAAAATCATATTTTTTTCGTGAATAAACATCAACAAAAATCGTATAGTTCTTCTATAATAACCCTTAAGTTGTAAATTTCATACATAATACCATTATTTAAAAAATAAGAAAAATAAAACATGATAAAGGGAGATCTCAGATGCCCAAAAATGGTAAGAATATTATTATTTTTATTGATCATACATGATCATATGAATAACTGTATGATAAAAAGATCATTACATAAGAAATTCATACACAAAAAATAAATATCACTAATCAGAAGTCATGGAATATGGAAGGGTTATTCATAATACATAAGTTATAAAATTATAGAATGAAAAATTTTCAATCATGATCCATAATAAAATAATAGAGGTAACAAATAAATGTTTTTGGAATACATTTACGAATATAAGATCAATTCTGCAATTAATTATATTTTATATTTATACCATATTTGATTGGTTTCTTTCTTCATTCAATAATGTCCTTGGTTAATGATCACTCCAAGACTATCATGGTGGAAAAAAATTTAAAATAATCTGGGTTCACCCCTATTACAATCTATATTATCTTAAGAGATTTTCAAATTTTCCCATTACATTAAAAGACTATATACATTTTTCCTCACCTGTATCATAATTATTTTCAATTATTTTTCATTTTACTATTTGATAAAAAAGTCATCATAACGTTATATAATAAATCATTGAAATGAAACATGTTTAATAATAATATCATCCTCGTATAACTAAACTATAAATACATACAATTTAGATGTATTGATATGAACATATCCATATTAAATCATATGTATCATCATTGGATGTTATCAGTGATGAAATATGCATTAAAAACTTCACTAGAATATTTATTAAGGATAACATTTTTCTTATTTAATATCTATAAATTTTTTAAAAATATTATAGGTACAATATTCACTAAAATAAACATGGATACCCGTAATGGAATCCTTAATGAAAACAACTTTCATGTTGATGGTAAAATCCTCACATACCATATACACTAAAATAATTTTTTTCAAAGAATAATTAAAAGTAAAAATTAATTTTTTATAAACATATTACATTAAAAATAAATTTTTTTAAAAAAAATTAAATTAATAAAAATTTAGGGAAAGTTACCATTTTATAAATTTTTATAGTTAATAGTAATAATTTTTTTATATGTATCATAAATTAATAAAATTGTTTTCAATTATAGACAAATTATAATATTGTTTTTGTTGAAATCATTTTCATAGTCATTTAATGTTCCAAAGGAAGGAAAATGGTACTAATACATAAATATATAAAACTTCTTAAAAGAAAATTTAAATTTTTAGGATTTTAAAGAAATTTTCTATATATTTTACCTCAAGGAAAATTAATTCATAAAATTTTCTGACAAAAATGAGATTAAAACATGATTCTCATTGCACATATTGAAACATGATTTGAAAAAATTTAAATGTATTGTATAATAAAAATAAATTTATTATAAATATATTCTAGAACTGTAATAATACATAAAACTATATGTATCAATAATTTATAATTTTAAATTTCATATTTATTAATAATATTTTCATTGAAATGAACATTTAAGACAAAATTTGTATGTTTTACATCAGTGTTTTGGTTTGACGGATCAAATACATTCACCTCATTCATGTTTTCATCATCTATAAATTATTAACATGAAATAATTAAAATATTTATATATATTATATACAGTTAATGATCATTCACTTATTGAGGCAATGAATATTTAATTATATCAATTCTGGTTGATGGTTGTCTATACGTACACATGAGTGATGTATCAACTTTACAATGAATGAAATGACAGAAATGTCAAATATAATTTATATTTCAAAAATAATTCATAAATTTTATCATCATATATAGTTATTGAAGACATCCTTAATAACTTCCAACTCAATATATTATGAAAAAAATCATATTTAATTGTGGTGGGGTTAGTCCACACGTACACATGAGATACGTTATCATTTTCCAAAAGGATGAAATGAAATAATGTGTATAAGATCCAAAAACTAGATATATAATTATTCAATAGATATAACATATAGAAAGTAAATTAATTTCAATAAATATTCATGTGAGTTGGATACGTAAAATTTATCATATCAGTACATGGATTCGGTAGTCCACATGCACTCACAAGCGACATAGTCATTTCACATTTAACAAAATGTGGGTGGAATAAGGTAGATACCTAATAATAATAAAACATCAATATTTTTATGATATTAATTTTTTATTTGAAAATAGATAAAATATATTTATAAGTTGTATAAGAATAAATAAAATTGAATGTACTAAGTTATGGGGTAAACACATTCATTGATAAACCTCATTTCGTATAAACACTATGCTTAAATGGATTTTATTATGATCAAATAAAGACTTATATGAAAATGGTTGGTATTTTAGTAAGGTATTAGGTAACTTAATTTAAATGATATAATTCTCATAATTTGTGAATAAAATAAGAGTTGTTGTGCCCTTTTATATTGGAAGGAGTGGGAAAATTTGCAATGATATGAAATATTAAAATATAATTACATATCAATCAATTTATGTGGCTCCAAAATGATAAATATATTAGTATATGAAATAAATGTTAAAATAACATCAAATTATAATATTAAATATTATTTTTTTGATATTTTAAAATTTATCACATGGGTTAACCCACCGAAAATCACGTTTTAACAATAACCATGGTATCAAATTTTCACTATTTTTAAATTAACTTATGACTAATATTAATATTTTACAATCAAATTAAATTTCTTTATTTTTTGAAAATATGAAAACCATTTTACATGTTTCAATTACATTATATGTAAAAAAAATTGATAATATGTGACCAAAAAGGACAGAAAACCATTTTTGGTAAAATGAATTTTTGGCATAAAACAAAACACATTCTTATTTCATACCTAATTAAAATTATAAAATGAATGTTAAAATATTTGATTTAATATATAATTATATATTTATTTAAAATAATTACTAATAGATAATAATCCAATTTATAATATAAAAACACATTGTTCCCTTGAAATACATTTTTTAAAAAAATTTAATTTTTTATATTGAATAATTATATTCTATTTTCTATTGAATTTATAACTACTGGATTAATTTTACACCATCTTTAAAATTTATATTTAAAATATATTATGATTCATTCATTACCAAAAATCCAATGGCTATGCAATAAATATCACAAAAAATAATAATATTTTTAAATACATCAATGGTTTAATTAAACTAGTGTTTACACCTAAAGAAATAAGTCAACGGAATTATCTTTTTAAGGGAAAATATATAATAAAATATAGTCATGTTACTTTCCTGGCCACATTTAAAAAATTTATCAATCTAAATTTATTATTTCTAATAAAAAATTTTGAGGATTCTTCGGTCTCCTCATACCATATATTTCCCACATGTTTTCTTCATGTTTTTCATTTAAGAAAAAAACATTAAAATGTGAGTGGAAATTTATCGCCAAAAAATATCATTATTATGGAGATTCCCAAAAAGTTATTCCTCATAAGAGATAACATGTTCTAGTTTTAAAATTTATGTTCTTATTATATTTGAAGGATACATAATGTCCTTGTCATGAGAGATATTAGGAAACATATCATGAACATGACTGATATTCAGTTTTTGTTCCAAGTGATAAGAAATTGTCCCAACGTGATCAAGAATTTCAATGGACTGTAATAACTATGTGTCATCAAGATATTATTTGAAAACATCATAAATTTCTTCCATGTATATATTCATAGGATAAAATTCTCACTAATATTAAATCCTATATCTCACATATGATTGTTATACTAAATCTTCTGTCAACTATTTGGAAACATTATGTGCTCGGGAATTACTATTAATTTATCTTCCATTTCCTCATCTACATGAATTCCCATTTTAATAAATTCTCCAACATAATAAAAACACATTGTTTTTTTAATCATCCTTTTATATAATTTTATATAAGGATCCATCTAAATGCTCATATAATTGATTTTATCTTTAAATGATTCCACCATATATAGGTATTGATCCCAACCACCATTGAAATAAATAAATAAATATCCAAATATGTATTCTACACATATAGTGGTCCATCGAAAATGAACATCTATCTAAGAATAATATACAATAATGAAACACTACTATGTATCCAAATACAACTGTTGAATTCTCTAGAACATCATGGCTATCTTATGATATTTTTCATATACATTAGAATGTGTTACAAAATTAAACATCACCACTTAATTAATCTATATCCCAAAAGTATTTTTAAGAGGTAAATATTCTCTAATAGAAATGATATGTGATGATTTCAAATGGTGGGCAACTAAAACCCGCATAAAATCATTTAGATTATATATTTTGGGGAGTTTGATAAAGAAATCCATTGAAATGTTTTCCCATTTCCAATTTTTAAGGGGTAGTGGATGTGGCATACCCATAAAATCATTTCTCACCAAATTAAATTTATGACATAATATGTAGAGAAATACATAGTAGGAAATATATATTTTCTTATTATCACATATGAAATACTCCTTCAGATATCTAGAACTTTACGAATTTCCTAAATTTATATCGTGTGGTGAACTATGAGATTATTCTAATATCTCTTTATAGTATTTTATTTATAGGACACAGACATGGATTCTACGACTTGTAATAAAATCCAAATCTTGTTTGGACCTAAGAAAATTTTGACATTATTCTGTAGTTCCACATCCCCATTATAAACCACATTAATACTCACGTGGATGAATGGTCGAAACTTTCAATATGAATGATATGATATATCCCCAATTAGTATGATTTCAAGATCCATATTATTTATATCAATAAATATTTTTCCAATTTTAGTCCCCATCCTTGAATAAATAGATTGGTATTTCCAACTCAGTGTATTATCCACCTTTTACTTCTTCTGAGGGTGGTTGTGTATTGGGTAGTCATAATATTTAATCAACTCCAACCGTATAATTTGAATCATATTAAACTATTTTTTAATTAATATATAATAAAAAAATTTATTATCATTATATATATCACATTCTTCAATATGAAGAAATTACCCTTATATTTTAAGTCAATAAATTATTTCTCCCATATACTAATCATGAATCATGTCATATTTCTTTGGAATTTTAAATTGGTGGGAATGATATTCTTTCACCATATTATTTATCTTCTAAATACATCCATTTTTTTTATGATATATAACTAAATATTAAAAACACTACTAAACTTATTTGTAGTTTAACTTCATGTTCACTAACCAATATTTTTTGATCTCATTATAATATCCATAACATTCATTATCAAAATGAAAATTGAACTCATCCAAGAAAACATGGTTATTGGATTATATATCCATGATAATTCCATTGTTCATAACTGGTAGTATCCACCCATCACATGAAAACACTGCATATCACTCATCATGGTTATTTTGGGAATTTAAATATAATATCTACAATAGAATGATCCACTTATATTCCCTCATATGATATTATAAGAACACATAATGGAAAATTATATAACCAAAATTCAGGCATGAAATAATTATAATAAAATTTTTGGGAGTTAAATTGAATCCTAAAATGTTCATCATTATCTTATTCGATCATAATATATATAATAATATCATCTATAAAGACTACCACAAACTGATAAATGGAATATCTAAATACATTATTAAGTGTACACAAGATGACTCTAAGGAAATTTCCATGTTCAAAATGAAAAAATATAAGTAATTAATTAAAGTAGATAAATAAGGAAGGTAGTTTGGGATATATCATATTTCATTACCAACAATGAGTGATATCCTTAATGATTTTTAATCATTGAACAATATTAAGATTCTTGAAGATGATGAATCAAGCAATCAATATCGGCTGTAAGATACTTATTTATGAATCCATTATTGTTATATTCTCAAAAAACAATAAAATTATACATTTAATGTCTAATCATGACATGAAACACCACAAAAATATAAAATAATACAATTTTTTAATTAGAATATGAGACTAGAAACATTGATCTTAGATAACCCATGAAATATATTTCTTTAAATTTAAACTCTTCAACAACTTGTGAAAAATGAAACCCCGTGTCTAAATGTAATATAATTTAGTATAACATTATAACAGGTCCATTAAATTTTTAAGCATTAGTGGTAGTAAAAATATTATGCAAATAATGTTCAAATATATATTTCTAAAAATATAAATCATAAAAATGAAAGAAAACATTTTCTGAAAAAAACAGTATTTTTCTAAAAGATACATTACTCTCTCTTTGTGCTCATAATTTGAATTTAAATTTTTACACTATTAGAAAATTTATTTTATAAGATAAATAAATTATTTTAAATCATCATTTCAAAATTACCAAAGGGTGAATATTTTTATTATTTTAATAATATTTCAATTTTTAATGAATAGAAAAACATTCTAAAATTTAATTCAAGACTAAATTTTTGTTTAAATTATTTATAAAGTATAATTATATTATAATTTGATTTTAACGTAAAATTAATTCAATTATATATCTATTAATACAATTTTCATCACATTAATTATTTTATGTAGAATTATGATTAAAAACATTTTAATCTGTTTAACAGTTTCTAATAGAAAAATCTCTTTCTCATTTTGTGTGTGGAACTAATTTTAAATTAAAATTTTATATTTATGTTAATTGATGATTTATATATGGATCCCATATTTTTAATTATAATATTATATATTTTTTAATATGGTGAACCTAATTTATTACCAAAATTAATATTTAATACAATAAATTTTTTTATCAAGGTAATTGTAAAATGGATTTATCTTGGTTTGAACTAAGTAATAATGGATAAAATGAGGTATAAACAAGTATAAAAATATTTAATAGTCCAAAATATAATATATAATTTTTAATTCTCTAAAATAATCGATCTTGTACTATTATTTCTTGTCCAAAATGTGGGTACACATTATTACTTTAAAAAATTTAGAAGTTTGTCACTGACATCACATATAAAAGACTACCCCTCTCCACACTTATTCACACTGAAATATCTGTCTGGTTAGGAAAAAAATACCCAATGAATATAAAAAAATATGCTAAATAATAATTTAATCGTTAATTTATGATAAATCCAACATAGTGAGTTTCTTGGTTCTATCTAAAGGGAGTTACAAGATGAAGAAGTAATGTTATTCAATGAGTGTTTTTATTTTTTCATGCACACCATCCTTAAATAATTAATAAACCATGATGATGTTATAAAATTAGTATATTCCATATATTTATATTATATTATATTATTCTCATCTCCTACAAACATCCCCACTTCTATCGAATGGGTTATGAAATCATTATTTGTGTGTGAGGACGACTATCGCATCACAAACCGATGTCATTTTTTCCATCACCACCTCCCAAAGATGAATTTTATAACATATATTAAGTATATATGTGATTTTTATAAGCTAAATAGACCACAAATGTAATTATATCATGCATTAAGTTATTTACATTCCATTCTAGATGGGATATTGTAATATATCTCTAGTGTGTTGTAGAATACCTCCTCGCGAAGTGATGTGATTATTTTATCTCTAAAAATTTATAAAGAAGTTAATAAAAATATATTTAATGGATATATGAGATATATATGTAATAGTTATAATATAAATGAAACATGTATCATTATGGAAATATAATATACCATTTTTTTCTTCTACTAAAAAATGATAACTCCATTTCCGTATGTGTGGACTACCACCATCACAAAGTGATGTGACTTTATTTTAATCACCACACGACATGGATGATATATATATATAAGTATATTTAATGAAATAATTTTATATGATGATCATTATTTAATGATAAAAAATAAATTATCTTCTTTCCATAATGATCATTGACAAATAGAAACATTTCCCACGTGTACGTACATTGTATCGTCTGTGTGATTGTAACATACTTCGTTTTTCAGAGAAAGATTTCATTAATAATTTTAAAATTATATTTTATTTATTAAAAAAGGTAAATATTATTATTATGTGGATTATAATACTATATAATATGCAAAATAACCAGAACATTCATGATAAATCGTGAATGAAAAAACAAGGCAATTAATACATGAATATATATGTATATATAATTAATGAATGAGTGATAAGATCTTATTAAATAATAAAAAAATGTTATTATAAATAATAATCTAGATTTTATATAAAATGATAAAATTATTTAAACAATTATACATGAGGTTGAACTATGTTCAACCAAAATTATGAAAAAGGTATGTGACATCATCTCAATTTCCTTTCATTGAGGCATATATTTTTATTTTGAAACTACATTTATTTATATGGTATATAAAAAACCTCTTTGACATGTAATATAATGAATAATTAATAATTAATATAATTTTATGTTATATTTTTATTATTTAATCCTTATTGTTTTAAATTATACATTACATATTGGTAATAAACTTAATAAATCAATTCATTTTCATTAGGTTTTATTAATTTTTTATTTTTTGTCATATTCTATGATTATTAATGAAATAAATTTTGATGGAATTATTTTTTATTTATACATATTTTATTTGGATTTATAGAAATGACAATCATAATGGAATAATTGTTTAATTCTCACTTCAATGTTATAATAATTTGAAGGGTTATTTTCAAAATCTAAATCTAATTGAGATTATTTATTCTAAAATTTTTGTTGAAGTATATTATTATACTATACACAAATAAACCCACATAAATTTTTTCTCTTATATTCATTCCTTGTATTTTCTTATAATATTAACATTTTTAAAATCATTAGTACTTAAAATAACAGATAACATGTTTTCAATATAATATAATTTCATTTCTCCCTTCGGTTATAAATTTATTTTCTACCAAAACCTAATTATCATAAAATGTTTTAAAAAATGTTTTTAAAGCATTGAAATTTTTTTAAATAATTTATTTTTAAATAATTTTTAATTATTAAAAAAACATTTTGAATGGAAAATTCTGGTTGTTTTAATAAGAAGGTCATTTTTTCTTTAAACCAAAAATGGCAAATGAATATTTCTTTTCACATACTCAGAATGTATTTAGTTTCCAAATTTAATGAACTTGAAATGTTTGAAATATTACATTGTATTTATGAAATATTATTTTGATGAAATAAAATTCTAATAATATTTTGTGAATTTTTAGTTTTGAATAGTTATTTTCATAATGATAAGGATATCTTTTTCAAGATTATATTTGAAGAACTTTTTATGGTGTTCATATTCATTAACAAAATCAACCCTATATTGTATATATGATACACTAGGTATATGTTTTATTTTTATCATCATTATTAAATCATTTCATGGTTCATGATTATTTTGACCAATAGTTTGTTAATATTATCATTCCTCATTGAATTTTTTATTCATTTACATTCACTTGAAATATTTACTTTTTTATCCTTTTATATGAAATATACCATGTAAATATATATAATTTATTATAGATTTTTCAATTTATTTAATCTTATTTCATTTTTACAAAATAAGTTCTATATTGTTATTTTTTTTCTCTAAGGAATTATTGAAAGATCTATATTCTTTAATCAATACTGATATTTGATTATAAGTAACACTATTCCTAAATTAAATTGTTAATTATATATATGAGTAATTATTTTGAAATATTGTAATGGGTGGGTAATGGAATTATATATATCCCCTAAATTTATTGGTTTTTTCATTATGTTAATTGTCAATATTAAATTAAGTGGGGTTCTACTTGTAGTTTTATAATGTCTTGTGAAATGTATTGATGGTATGTGTATCATGATTACATAGATTATGATACCCATTAATTAAGAATTTAACTCATTGAAAATTCATTTATTTTTTTCCATTAGATTTCTATAATGATAGTATATATGGTTTGTTTTCATTCATTGTTTAATGATCAAATGGATATTTTTTTATTTACTTACCTTTTAATATTTATTATTCCTTATATTTTTTTGATAGTCGTGTAATTAAGTAAATGGAAAGTGTGTTAATCAACTTTCCATTACATTTTGATAATCCATTTTCAAATTATGATATATAATTTATTAAATAAATGGAATATGGGTTAATTTTTTATTATCCCATATTGATTATTATTTTTTGATTCATGATATCTTATTGTGTACATAACCCTTGATGAGTAATTGTGCAGTCCCTTATTTTTCCCACCCTCATGAATCCATGATGTGTATAATGACTAATGTGAAAGGATACCCTAGGGGGAACAATGTTATTATTGAAAAAAAGCGTTTTAATTAATGCATTAAAATATAATATTGGAATCATTAATGTATCTAGTTTACAAAGTCTACTAAAAAAATTTAACATTTGGGTAGAAATTCATTAAATCTTATGCCAATGTTATAATTTAGTCAAGTGATTCAGGATAGTAGGGTTATGTCTACTACATTTGGTATAATGTACTGTTTTGTTGAGTCATTGGTAAATATATTTGGGAAAAAAATATTTCTGGGAGCCTAACCATATGATATACTTTGTGGATAATAATAGTTTAACATCTAAATGTTTTTCTATGGAATATATTATTTGGAGTTTACTATAAATACATTCCTTTCTAGATAGTTCATGTGGACACCGTTCTAAATCACATGTACATAGAGGTAATAACTCTGGAAGAGGCATAATTGGAATAAACCGAACATCACTGGGTGCATGATAATTGTACTTACTGCACACATGGATTGACACTGTCAAGGGATATTAATTGGATAATTCAATTTTTATTTACAAACAATATTATGGTATTTAAATAAATTATTAAAAAATTGTAATAGGTTATAATAAATGTGTCTTACATTGAATGGAATGTTTCATAACAGAATTGGAAAATCATTGTGTGTGGAAATTAAGGGAATAAAAAAAATAATTGATCAGTAAAATGAATAGTGTAATTTATGGAAATAAATCTCCTCTGATGGAACCATTTATGGTTTGTTTTCTTAAATATATGGAACCTGGGCATTATTTGAAAAAAAAATATCTCTTCTAAAGTTTTAAACCTACACCACATAAGGACATTTAGGGAAATAAACTAGATGATGTATTTATGTATTATAATTATTTAATTAAATTTTATCAGTATTTCTATGCATGGTATTTTGGTTTTAATAATCAGTAAACATCTATGGATTTCATAACAATACAGAAGCGTATATTTTTTTATTAACATTAGTGTTATGGATAACATCATGGGTTATGAGTTTAATGTTGATTAGTAGATTCTGTCTAAATGACCAATTTCATTTTTTATGTTTGAGGATTTTGAAAATATTAATAATATTTTGGGATAAATTTATCGAAATAAAATTCAGTGGTTTATGTATATATTTTAGTGAAAATTTATTTGAGGAATAATTTATTTTCATTTTATTGGAAAATGATAAGATTTATTGAAAACAATTATTATAGATTTGATCATTAATATAATTATTATAATATTTTTATATGATAAATAGAATTTTTGGAAAAAATAAGTTCTAAAAACCTCAATAAAATGGTGATTTAAGGATTCATTTTATTCCACTAATGTCCATAATATATTTTGGAATTTTATAGGAATTATATTCGTATTGTTTTTGAAATGGGTTACCCACATGCTGGGTGACCACTTTTCATGTCTAGAAGGGTTATTGGGCTTCTACCCGAGACCGAAGGATGATAAGGGTTTAACAACTACCACCATACAATGTGATGTCCTAGATAACATGTCATTAAGTGAAGGATTTGACATATAAGTATTAATAGTGTCCTTGTGATGTTACTTTTGAGGTTTACATATTTATGTATCATATTGGATAACTTTTTCTAATTATATTAATTTTGGAAAATATATATCAACAGATAGAAATAAATGTTAATAGTTTGTTAATATAATGACCAATTAAAAGTAAATATTAGTCATTAAGATAAAAAATCATTTTTATCATTTCATGTAGTAAGAAATGAATTGGAAATTGATTGAATAACAACGAAATTATAAAATTATAGTCATTAAATAGAAATGTATCAACTAGGTATTTTTATTTTAATTCATGGACATTAAAATAATTAAACAAATGTAGTAAATGGATCAGAAAACAGAATGTTTATCCTACTACATTCATATATGTTGATTCACATTGTCTTCTCAATCATCATAGATCTATGATTTTAGGTCCATAAGAGTATATAGCTCTTTCACTATCTAATGATCAATAACCTGTTCAATTATCATTGATTATTTATGACTTTCTTATTTGTCCATATCTTAAATTTCCCCAAATGTTATCCTACATTGAATATAGTTTTCTATTATTTTATATTAAATTTTCTTCATTCCTTGTTCTCTTATCAAGAGTCTGTTTTATTAAATATTTTTATTATGTGGGTTTTATACAGTGAAATTATCTATTTTTATACATTTTATTGTTGTTATCATGTTGAGATTATAAGAATTCAGTTTATTTTAGGTGTCCAGAATGCAATGCTACAATATGAAAAAATAACAACATCATTTTTGTTAAAATATTATAAACTCAACAATGATATTAAACATCCCACAATATATATTCTAATAAATTTATTCTCTTTGATAGCTTACAGAACATAAAACACCAAGAATAAATTAAATTTAATATAGATAATTATTATAACCAAGCCATTAATTTAATTGGCAGGAATATTAAAAAATAAATTTTAAAAATTATTGTTAGTATTTTTTTGAAATAAAATAATAATAATTTAAAAAAATTTATTGAAAACATTTTTTTTCTAAGAGATGGTTTAGTCACTCTTTTTATAAATTATTTAAAACGTTATTTTTTCCAATTTTTGAAATGTTTTTTGAAAAAATAAACATAATAATTTAAATCATGGTAAAAAAAATACATTAGGGATATTTTGTTTTAATTTTATTTATAATTAATTGTCCGATTAATAATGAGATGTACTGAATTCTAATTGAGAACAACATTTTTGTTTAAAATTTTTATTAAATAAAGAAAGTATTTATTGATTTAATAATGAATAATTAGTTAAATTATATATATCTATTAATTCAATTATGTTCATTGAAATCATTTTCATATTGAATTTTGAAATATAAACTATATAAAATTTTGATCATTTCCTCTCGGAAAACTCATTTTTTCATTGCGTCTATGATATTAATTTTAAAATAAAATCTTTCTCATATATAAATGGAATTTTGACAAATTTATTCAAAATTACATGTAAAATTATTTTATATAATATTATAATTTGAACTTCATTTTTCACCATAATGACTATTGAAAACATTAAAAAATATTTACAATAGTTAAGGAAAAATTCATTTAGCAGGGGAAAAATGAAATTGATAATGATTAAATGAACAAAATAATTATTTAAAATATATATTCTAGTAATATTTGTGGCTATCATGTATAATACATTAAGAAGCTTTATATTAGTGAATTATGGAATGTGAAAAATAATGGTAAACCTTTTAATTTTAAAATATTACATTTGTTCCACTCATATTACTTATAAATGGCCACCCACTCTATTTTCTTATTCACTACTTAAAAACCATTTAGATATATGAATACCTAAAAATATCACATTAACAAAACCTTAATCACATCCTACATTCCTCACCATGTTCATAAATCTATCCTATGAGTCCTTTTTTTGTAAACCAATAAATGTTGACTAAAGATGAGATAAATTCTGTAATAATGTATTTTTATGTTATTTATCCTCCACAACCATTTATTATTATTATGAAAAATATATATAATTAAATAATTATCTTACTTACAAATATATGTTTCATCATATAGGTTATGACCTACTAACATCCCCAATTCCATTAGATAGGTTATGGAATCATCATTCGAGTGTATAGGAGAGTACCACCTTGCGAACCTGTGTGTTTTTTTCCATTATCAAATTTGAATATTTGGTTTTATGATGGATATAAAGTATTTATATGATATTTATAACATAATTTACCTATGGTTAAATTATATCATATTTAATTATTTAACTTTACACTCTATATGGTATATAAAAATATTCATTATCTCTACGGCAAACTAATGCCACATGAAGAAATTTCATAATTTTTACCAAATCATTATATAGAAGTTAATATATTGATTTTAAATGAGTATATGTGACATAAATGAAATATCTAATACATTATTTTCATATTTATCTTTATGAAATTATAATATGCACTTTTATTTATTAGTATGAAAAATAATAACATCATTCGTGTACGTGTGGACTACCCCATTGACGAAGTGATGTGACTGTATTTTCATCACAGAACCAAATCGATA
The DNA here is from genome assembly GCA_963277665.1 of Viscum album. Taxonomy (NCBI): domain Eukaryota; kingdom Viridiplantae; phylum Streptophyta; class Magnoliopsida; order Santalales; family Viscaceae; genus Viscum; species Viscum album. The sequence continues at coordinate 1,368,825,878 of OY728140.1, read as the reverse complement.
ATATACATAATTAAATTTAAGGAAATAATATGTTATTTTGATGATTATTTTAATTTACAATTTAACTGAATTTTTTTCCATAATGATAATTGAAAAATTGAAACCTTACCTATGCGTACAGAGGGCCAACCATTTACATTATCATAATGTACTTAATTTTTCAAATCCATTTTTAATTATTGGTATTAAAAGTAAAATTTATGTATAGATATATAATTATTCAATTATTATTATTATTAATGTGATTAGACAATATAATATTAGTAAGCACCAAAACATTCATGACAATTCATGAATTAGAAAACCAACCAATTTATAATTGAAACAATGAAAATAATAGAAGATAATTATTGAATTGTTCATAATATGTTATAAAAATAACATATATTATATGATAAATTAAAATATGGTTCGAGTAGAAATATAATAACATATTTAAATCCATTTTATAAATATTTAAATCATGTTCAACAAAAAGGAAGTGCGGGAGAAGTGAATTCATATCAATTTCTATTCATTAAAGTATATTTTATTATTTTAGAATTAATTTATTTTACATGGTGTTTAGAATTCCCTTTTAACCAATAGTACCATGAATATTAAATATTTCATGTTATTTCATGTTTATATTTGAATTAATTAATCTAATATTATTTTATAGAAGAGTTACTAAGTGGTATTGAATTTCATCACTCAATTTCATTTAATTGTGTTATATTACATCTTCATTGTCTTTGATATTCTGAGATTATGTTTGAAATGAATTTTTATTTTATTACATTCTATTTTAACCATTTTATGTGGATTTATAATTGATATAAATAATTTATTCATTTATTAATTCTCAAATCATATTTTTTATCATTGTAAATATTTATTTCAAATTATAATTAAAAAAGATATTTTTTATAAATGAATTTTAGTTAAAGGAAATAATTTGAGAATTTAAAAATAAAACAATTTTTTTCATCTAAATTGGTTATTTGTGATAATTTCAAGTAATATTATCATTTTTAAACCATTTTATACTTTATATATTTGATAAAATGTTTTTAATAAAATCCAACTAAATTTCTCTATTATGTTAATAGTCAGTTTTCTTCCAAAAACCCTATTTTCAAAATATTTTTTCAAAATTGTTTTTTCTCATCTCCAAATGATTTATAAAAAAATTACCCATTTTAAATTTTAACATATTGTTTTGAAATAAATATTCTAAAGGTGGTATAAATTATATATAAATGACATGGGTAAAACATGACTAAATGTTATTTATGAAAAATAACATTTTTTTAAAACATTTATTTTTATTTTAAAATATTTATATTTTATTTATAATCCATAGTTAATGTTATTTTAATTATTTATTTAGCACTATTGTTAATGTACAATTTAATTCTATGATTTAAAAAAACTATATTATGTATCATTCAGACCTATGGTTTCAGGTTTTTCAAGCTATCGAAGAGACTAAATTTAAAAATATATATATATCAAGGGTTTTTTAAGATCGGTGTTGTATGTCACATAAACTAGAAAATAAAATTTTTATATTTTATAAATATAAATGTAATAAATTCTCAACACCTTATACAACTTGAATAGCCGTAATTAAAACTTGGCCACAATATTCATGGGATTCATATATTACAATTATTTAGTCTAAAAACCACATCTTAAAAAAATTAAATAAAAAATACCCCTAATAAAAGTGAAATGGAAGTATAATGGTAATATGGAATAACAGATGACTAGTTTTTCCATATAGGATAACATTATTGGAATGTGATTATATGTAATGGAAGAAATAATCCAATAATTATAGAGAGTGATATAGGATACTAATCACAAGTGAATGATCAATGGAAGGTTAAGGACCTCAAAACCGTAATCCATAAATATTTAAATGATCATCTGATTAGTCATATATGAATGTAATATGATAAATTTCATGTTTCATGATCTTTTTTAAAAATATGATATATTATTTTACTATATAAGAATTTAAGTAAATATACATACTTAATATATATATTTTAGATGAAAAATTTACCCCATTGGCTGTTCCTTAAAAAATTCCAAATTCATAAGATACATCAAGAAATTAATATCCAATTTATATTTTTGATGATTGAATCGGTAAAATTCATCATTGGATCCAACAGTTAGCGGAATCTCTTTTTGCATTTATTTAATTATTATTCATTGCCAATATGGTTTGTACATGTTATCCAATACATTAATATATTATACATCATAGTAATACCATTGGATAAAAATTAATATTTACATGTCATGTAATTTAGGTAACAATTACATATTAAACAGTAAATCACGTAGGCTAGTCATAGTTTCTAAACCCTTAGAAATTATTCATAATGGTTTCATTCCCCATGTAATTTATGGAAGTGATGGGGGGAGTTACATGGTATGTGGGGTATCTTATTTCGAAGAATTTATTAATATATTTCATATAAAATTCCTAAAAATGGTTGAAATCCTTATAATAAAGTTAATCATTAAAATTCATTTTTAAAATGGTTTTCAATAGAACATACATTTTTTCTGTAATGTCTAATAATATAATTTTACTATTATTACTATATAATTGATGATCATATAAAACCTAATGTTTATAAATACATTTATACATATATCTTAAAAATATAAATGAATTATTAATAAAATAAATTTTACACTAACACATATACTTGCAATATGTTTCTCCAATTTTATCCTTAATAGTGGTACACACCAGTCACATAAATCAAAAATAGTAGTGTTTACAGATTTTAACTATTGATAAAAATTAATCTATTAATCCCATTGTGGTACTAATAAATATTTTTTAAAATACTATACATATGTTTCAACAATTTTACACAATACTTGGGTGATTCATGATTATTATAACCAAAATATCATTTTCACGACCTCAACTCTAGTAGATCGAATCAGGTGTCTTACATTATTACATTACCATAAATACAAGGGCCTTATCCTGATGGATATATCATTTTAGTAGTATTGGATAATCATATACATACATGACAATCATTTTATGTAGCACCACAATATTTTACCTAATTTAACATTTTTAATATATTTTAAATAAAAATATTGATTGGGTGATGTTTTAGAAAATTAAGGGTGGTTTTGACACTTGTTGGATGCTTTTCTATATGTGCATGCTTAGAGCATGGTTTGTAGAAAACATGCAATATCTCCTAGAATTTCTTCATAGAAAGAAAGTGGGCAGTGGGTAGGCACGTGGTTGGAACGTAGTCTGGCGATACCATGTGGACTACCAACATAACCCATAAAGTGATTTACATATAGGTAAGTCACTATTGGGACACAACTGTCTAATGGTTCATGCAAACCACATGAGGGGTGACATGAGAGAGTAGCTCATGAAATTTACCACAGTGTTTGACAAACTATTCTCCAAAAACATTGAACACGACATTTTAGATCATAAAATTATGGATATAATTAATTTTATCTTCATAATCAATCATTTTCACCTCATACTATCGTAACATGAATTCATTTTCCTACCAAGGATTGATTGGTGATTCCCTTTTATCTGGGAGAATTTTTTATGCCATCCAAATTATATTAGAGATCTCAATTCACCATTATGTGATCATTTTTCAGTTTTTCTATACATCAATTCTCAACTACTTTCTTATAAATTTTTATATAATACACTATGTATAGATTCTGGTTATATTCTGGTTATATTTATGAGATCATGATGGAATGGATAAAGGGGAAAATATATAAGGTCATTTCTACATTATTAAAGATAGGTTTTTTAATCCTTTGGTCCATTCTACATTTTCACCAATGTTTGAGATAAATGTGTATTTTCTATTAGATCCTATAGATTATAACAAGAAGGCTTCATTAAAAATTTAATAAATTTCATTAAATTGTTATGAAATTCGTTTGTGATTATATAGAAATCAAATTACTGATGTTTCAATGGAAATTGTGTAAATTTGATGGATTTTTGGAATCTTTATTTGGTTCATGATTTTAAAATGACTAATTTTTAATTATGGTTTGGTTTTGATTCATAGAAAATCATTGTATAAATGTTTAAAATAATTTGATGGTTTTTGTGAAAAAAAATTGGCGTTGAATTTGGAAAACATGGGGTGTGTGTGTTCATGATACGTTATACAAGGAATTGGTGAAATGTGACATGGTTCTTGGTGGAAATGTGAAATTTAAAATGGGCTTGGTAACCTTGTGATGACTTGTTAGATCAAAGAGTGACTTCTCATAAGTATAAGTCTTTTATCTATGGTCGAATATGTGGATGTGGGGATTTATGGATTGGGTATGTCCGATGGAATTAATAAAGGATTATAAGTTTGGTTTTATTTGTAGCCATGGTTAATAGTTTTGGAATTGATATAAACTACTATTGAATATATTCATATTATTATATAAATTGAGTGAATTGTTTTTTTCTAGTGTCATGAGTTGGGAATACATTGTATAAATCATACTATATTTAGACTCACCCACTTCTTTGGCACTATTATGCAGTTATAGATTTTATATATTGGGACATAGGTAATGTCAATGTATTATAGTTCTTTAGTGATACATCATGATGCCTAGGGTATGTATTGTAGAGTTGGATAATAGAGTAGGATGAGAGTTATTGAGTTGATGTTTTTGATGTATTTTATTTTTGTTTGTTTTGGTTTACACTCTGTATAATGATATTGTTTTTGGATTTGTTATAATTGAATTTTTATATTGTACTCATTCATTATATAGAGGTTTGGTTGTTATGGTAATCATGGAATGTTTTTTGGAATTGTCATTTGGTTATTTTATAGAAATTTGAAATAATACATCAAATATTTAAGAACATATTTGAATTAATTTAAATACTTTTATATATATTAGATGTATCCTATGGAATAGAAACACCGAATACCACATCTCATGAAAAATGGTGATATATGGGATGTCAAAAATTTTATCATTTTGTTTGATTATTGGTAATTTATTGTTCTTAATCCTAGAGTTGTAAATTGTATCATTCATAATGATTTTTATTTCCTTGGGATGGTATTACAATGTATGATTGTAGGTACATAATATGTAGAGCATAAAATGGAAAAACTATCCTATTTATGATAAACTTAATGTTACTAAGTATTCTAGGTAAATGAATTTTTTTAGACTCAGAAAGGAGTTATCTCCTCATCATCATGATTTTCATCAATGACAATATCATGTAATGCATAGATAACAATGAATTCCCACTATGATTTCATAATTAATTTTGATTAATGATTTATAAGTGGGAAAAAAGGTGTTGGTTTTTCAAATCATTATAAAATGTTTTAATTTACATAAAGGATAGTGGAATTTTAAAAATTAGGTTTGAATGAATAAATAGATAAAATTTGAAAAAAATTGATATGTGTGACATTTTAAATTTCAAATTTCCAATCCATCAGTTTCTGGAGTTAGAGAATAGTTGGAATTTGTTTCGTTTATAGATAATGGAACTATGTATTCACCATAGAATCCAAATGGTAGGGGATTCTATAAATGTTGGTTTACATTATCCCCAGGTTGACCAAAAGTGGGTATAGAATATTGTCCAATATTTTTAAGCCATGTATATAGGGATTCAAAATGATGAACCAAGAAACAATGGGTCCTTTGGTTTGTATCCAAACACAAAACTGAACAATATTTCATGGTGATTTTGATAAGCAAAAAAATAAGCATGGTTGAATATGGTGAATTGTATCTATGATTTCCATTGAACACCATTTGAGATGAAGGTGATGTTGGTAATAATTAAGCTACAATGTATAGCATGTCAATAGTGGTATCATGATTCCCTGCTAAATTAGATTATGGCATGGAATATGAGGAATTATAAGAATTGTACAATAAAAAATTCAACACATACATATTCATAGTTTCTAAAAAAATATATTTATTTAGTTTGAATAAGGGAAATATTTTACTAATAGAGTCTATGGAAAAAATTTTGAATTTAGTTTCTTTCACAGTGAAGGTTGATGATTGTGCATCCTTGAGGCACAAAGTTTTGAATCCGGGTTGATACCAAAAATTTACTCAATGATTACAATGCATTATATAACATATTAAATATAGATTCTAAATAGAGTTATGATTTTATAATTATACATATATTTAAACCTATTAATATATATATGTTTATTTAATTGGGTACATATGGGAACTCTAATAATAGATTCAAGTGGATGAGGGAAACCTATTTTCAATGGGGAGTTATATCTTAGAGTCATACTACGAGATCAATAAAATTAAATACTTAAATAAAGATTCCGAAAATATGTTTTCAATTCCATTCATTCAAACATACGAAGAAAGACCTCAAAAAACCTCATAGATCATGTTACATCATACAAATTATGATACATATTCAGTATTACTGTCGCAGTCCCTTAGGATCAGTTGTTAGGGTAGCATCTCATGCTTCCCAGACATGTTATTCTTCTATATGATGAGTGAATAAATATTTCTCACTGCCCTATAACCAAGAAATCAATTATTATTATAAGAATACCATGAATTCTCAAACAATGAAATCTCAATAGGCTAATAAAGAGTGAATTCTAGTGAGTTAGAAATTTTAACGAGGTGGGAAAATGGGTATGGATAAAAATCAGGACCTTTGATGGTGAGGGGAATGATTATTTGGAATTATATCCTTACGCATGATTTTTTTGATATTATACTATCATATTCATTTATTTCTTATAGTGATATCTATATTTTAGGATTATATGATGAGATGATGCCTTCTATTTAGATACTACAAACACTTTTGGTAAAACAAGAGTTTTGAGTTGTGAAATATGAAACATGATTGATAAATATCAATGTGACAATGTTTTATGGGATTTATCTTTGATAGAGATGGATTTATATTTCATTATTCTTAGAATGTATTGCCCAATGAACATTGATGACTATACTGACTGTTATACATGGAATGTGAGTTCTAAATTTTCTGATGTTTTTAGGATTAAATTTAAAAGAGAATTGATAGTTGAATTATGAAGAGTGAGAACATTGGTACTAGAGGATGGTTAAATATCCTACAATTTGAATACAATTTCATTATAATTGGTATATGAGATCTAGAATTTATATTTTCAGACCATTGTGGGAGATTTTTTTAATGTTTTTCCCGACAATTTCATTGTTGTTTTCACCAAATAAAGAAGTGTAGTTTAATATTGATCTCATATCGAGGACTAACCCTACTTTATGTCCATATAATCTGTTGAAATAAATATAATTTATGGAATTCGTGGATCATTTAGAAGATTTGGAAGGTTAAGGTTTCATCAGACCAAACACATCTTTATGGGAAACACAAATTTTCTAAGAAATAATGGTGGATGGATGATTTGAGATTTCTGTTGATAATTGTAAGTATAGACATGTTATTATAGAGAATCAATATAAATTTTCATGCATTGATGATATATTTGATCAATTAATGGTATCCATATTGTTTTATAAAATTGAATAACATTCAATATTTCATGAGTTGTGTGTTCTAAAGTAATATAATCTAAAGACAGCTTTTAGAAGAAGATATTGATATTTTGAGTTTTTTTGTGTCCATTTTGGTCTTACTAATTCACTATTCATCATTATTTAATGATTGAATTGGATATTTCATTTGTATTAGGAATTGTTTATGGTTGGTTTTTTGGGTGAGATATTTGTGTATTCTATAAAAAAATGAATAGCATGAAAGACACATTTTTGTAGTATAGGGTATCATTATTGAGCATTGACCATATTTTATGTTACTAAAGTGTGATTTCTGGACAGAAGATTATATTTTATTTTCCTTTTTATCTCTAAAAATGATTTTATGTGGTTAATGAAAAGGAAAATTATTTTATCTATTCGAAACAAGAAAATAACATCATTCAAATATGTATTCACCTTATCATGGAGGTATAATACAGATTATATTACTAGAATTTTTATATTAGAAATCACCAAAGATAGCATTAACAAGGAAATATATTCCTTTTTAGTGGAATGAGGAACTATGGAAATCATTTGAATATGTTATGGTTAGAATTATATTATAACTTATCCTCATATTTCCAGAATGTCGAGATGTCTATATTTTGTATTGTGATAAATCAGACATAGGATTTGGATGTGTTCTCATGAAAAAGATTTATTTTGTTTCTTATATTTCATGAGATTTATAGTTTCATCAGAAAAAAAATCCAAAACCTTATTTGTAAATGACTATTGTTGATTTTTCATTGAAGATCTAGAATCATTTTCTATTTTTTTGATAAATTCAAGATGTTTTTAAAAGATATTAGTTTGAACCAAATTCTATCAACATGATATTTTAATCTAATTAAAATAATACTAATGTAATATCTTAAAATTTTCTAATTTTTACGGATACAAACACCCAGTTGAGTGATTTCAGTGGAGGGTGTGATATGAAATAATTCATATAATAATTTGGTTAAAGAATATTTGGATTAGTGTAAAATGACATCTTTTGTTATAGACATGAACCGTGATTATACAATATAGGATAAAATTTTTATTTTCATCCCGGTTTCATTTTTTCCTAATTTGGATCATCATGTGAAAAAGGATAAGATATCAGATTATGAATGCATTTCTATATGGTCAAAACCCAATTTTGGGGAGACCATTAAGGGATGTAATTCGGAAGGGAGTACATGCTTTCATTTTAGAGCTAAAAACATGGCACATTTGTGTTTTACTAATTAAAAAAACATTATTACCACCCTCAAAATTTTATTGTTCATATGAGGATTAAAAATATGTATAAATCATTATGAGCATAGATTTGGTGGTTTGGAATTATTAGGGAAGAATAAGAGATTTTCTTGAGATGCCTTACTTATTAGTAGGTCAATGAATAACACTTTATGACCAACATACTTTCTTATGTCTTCACCAATTCATATAGGGAATCGATAATAGATATCTATGTATTTTGTGATAATTTTACCAAGAAATGTTATCAGAAATGATTTGATATGGGAAATTGTAGAATATTTCACCATATCATCTTATTTTCCAATTTAGTTAATTCTATATGGTTAAGGAATTTTCCAAAATCTATATCCAAGATGATGTAATGAGATATGGAGTTTTGAGCCTTAGTTTTATCTAAACAAGATGACATATTTACATCTCATTTGTTGATATACTAACAATAATTCCTTAGGACTCATTTTACTATCAGAATTTCACACCATTCGAAAATGGATGGTAGTCTGAAATGACATTCCACACAATGGAGAGTGGTCTTAGGGCTTCTGTGATATATTTTGGTGGTTCATGGTAAGAGAACATACTATTAGTATAGGTATCATATAATAATATTTACATTTCCCTGATTTATATGAATTATTCTGAATAATTTTATATTTTTCTTTAAAATTATACTCTTTTTGAGTATAAATAAGTGTGAATTAACAAGTTGACCAAGACATCTATAGGAGACAATAAAATATATTCAATTTATCATAATGTTAATGGATACATCATAGCGTTATACGAAATTGTTTTGAAATCATTGTTTATTTTTTTTATTTTATATGAGTGATCATGTGTTATTGGGTGTCTCCCAATGGATTTGGTGTCACCATTTTGATGTTTATAGAAAGATAACCCCTCGATATATAGTCTCTTTTGATAAACATGAAAGAGTTGGGGAGGTGGAAAATTTGTTTTATTTTCCTTCAAGGATCATTTTAGTGCCTAATGTGCTTCATGTATTTAAATTGTGAAGTTATAATCCTAATAATAACCGTGTTACTATCAGGGATCATGTCTTCCTAGAGATATATGTTATGTAATTTCATGTATCAGTACTGATTTTGGATATGTAGGATAATGTAATCCATCATAAAAACATCATCCTTATGTGGGTTTTATGGAAACATGGTCAGATTCATGAATGAATTTGGAATGGAAAAAATCTAATTTTCCAAGTAATGGATGGAACATTTTAAGGAAAACTATAGTTTTCCAATTTTCATATATGGAAAGACCAATGAAGGGAAGATTTTATGGCCCATGTTTTAGGTACCTAGCTGTTTCTATATGTATTATAATTATATATAGTGTTTGGGATATGTTTCATTAGTTTAAATTATATTTTGACACTTATTTGAGGATTTTATAGTGGATAATAGCTTGAAAAAGTTTTGCAGACCCTTTGAAACACCTCTTGGAAAACATTATATGAAAAAATTAGGTAGTGGGAATGCATAGGGTTTGTGCATAGTTTAGAAAATCTATATGGAAGCCTTAGATATTCTGTTCATTGTTGAACAAAATGGAATCGAATGCTTGGATCATAGATCTAATTACTATGAGAGACAACCAAGTGAGGGGTGAATGAAGATAGTATGCCAGACACATTTATTTCCCAATTTGACTTTTCATGTACCTTAACCAGCACAATTGTAATGGCCCAGACCTCCCTGGTCCATTACTTTGTGAAAAATGTGGTGTTGGAGGTGTTCCGGGAGGACAAGGTGACTTATCCCCCAGCTGCTGCCTACCGGTAGCTCGGTCTACAGGTAGCTGCTGATTACCGGTAGCTCGGTCTACCGGTAGCTGCTGATTAACGGTAGCTCGGTCTACCGGTAGCTGCTGATTACCGGTAGCTCGGTCTACCGGTAGCTGCTGCCTACCGGTAGCTCGGTCTACCGGTAGCTGCTGATTACCGGTAGCTCGGTCTACCGGTAGCTGCTGATTACCGGTAGCTCGGTCTACCGGTAGCTGCTGCCTACCGGTAGCTCGGTCTACCGGTAGCTGCTGATTACCGGTAGCTCGGTCTACCGGTAGCTGCTGATTACCGGTAGCTCGGTCTACCGGTAGCCGCATCCTACCGGTAGCTGGGTTTACCGGTAGCCACGGCATACTGATAGCTCGGTCTACTGGTAGCCGCAGTCCAGCAGTAGCTCGGCTAACACTTTTCCAAATTTCTAGTTCTGTGAACAGTGTTTCTATCGGTGGACTTCTATCGGTGAGGTTCAGTGAACAGTGTTTCTATCGGCGAGGTTCTATCGGTGGACTTCTATCGGTGAGGTTCAGTGAACAGTGTTTTTATCGGTGAGGTCCTATCGGTGGACTTCTATCGGTGAGGATCAGTGAACAGTGTTTCTATCGGTGAGGTCCTATCGGTGAACTTCTATCAGTGAGGATCTATCAGTAGACTTGTGTTTCTATCGGTAAGGCTCTATCGGTGAGCTTTTCTTTCCTTTGCCAAATTTTTTAGTTCTGTGAACAGTGTTTCCAGACTTCATAAGAGCTACCCATTCCATACTTTGCCAATTTTCACGAATGAACAGTGTTTCCAGACTTCATAAGAACTACCGATTCCATACTTTGCCAAATTTCACGAATGAACAGTGTTTCCAGAATTCATAAGAGCTACCGATTCCATACTTTGCCAAATTTCACGAATGAACAGTGTTTCCAAACATCATAAGAGCTACCGATTCCATACTTTGCCAAATTTCACGAATGAACAGTGTTTCCAGACTTCATAAGAGCTACCGATTCCATACTTTGCCAAATTTCACGAATGAACAGTGTTTCCAGACTCCATAAGAGCTACTGATTCCATACTTTGCCAAATTTCACGAATGAACAGTGTTTCCAAACTCCATAAGAGCTACTGATTCCATACTTTGCCAAATTTTGAGTATGTGAACAGTGTTTCCAGCTTCGCAAATTAGACGTTTTCTTTGACGTAAAATACTTTTAAAACCTTATTTTAAGGACTTTAAGGCCGATTCAAAGGCCATAAATCCTATATTAATTATTCCTAAGGCCGGGATGTTTTTACTTGGTCAAACCGCGTGGGTTAAAGCGATCTGTTTTTAATGGAGAATAAACCGGATCTTAAACTGTCGCCTCTCTAATTTTTTTTAAATGGAACGAGATATCATTCTTCGTTGTTCTTCCTCCAGGTTCTCATCTACGAGATGCTAGAACCTTGCAATCATTCTCATAGGAGTTTCACAATCAAATGTTACTCAGATCAGTTCCGCTCTGTTGATGCATCCAAGTTGTGTCGATCGTTCTTCGATATAAGGTATGTTTTATCATCGTTCCTTCGGGGATCACCTTCTCTTGTTCTTCCTTCCATATTAGCATGTAATCTCCATGGTTCTAATGGGTTTTCTTGGGGTTGTTTGGTACTGTCGTACCGTGGCATCCTCCGGTGGATGCAGCTGTCGTGAGGAGAAGAGGACTGTGACTCGTTGTGTGGATAAAGGACGTCAAGAACTCTTCGAGGTAGGGGATTCATGGCTTCTCTAATTGTGTATGTGCAATCGTAGAATTAGCATGATTTAGTCCTTTGGATCACAATGAAATTGACCTAATTAAATACTTGAACCGGATTAAAAGAATTGGTTTTTCGTATGTTGTTACTTTGTACCGTGACAACGATTTGCCTCATGTTTTCCTAGATAGAGTGATATCTATGATTTTCTTTAATTTGTTGCTCGTTCATGATGGAAATTGATAAAGAACGTAAAGTCGGAATTATTTGTTAAATAATTGGCTAAAGATAAAGAGGCATGTTAATGAATCTGTTAATTCAAGACGGATTAAAGAACTATTAGTTCGATAATTTCAAAAGGGTTCTGAGTTACCTGCTTGCTTGTAAGGCTGAATGCCTTGTGGTTTGGAGCTCTGAGTGCTCATCTTGTATGAAGGCTGAATTCCTTGTTAAAGGGCCGAGAGCCCATTTTGTGATCATTGATTTCCTGCTGCTTGTGATTTGATGTGAGCCTGGATGGCTGTTGTGATATGTGGAGGTATGGGGACTTGTGGTTGTGGCAGCGGATGACGCCTAGTGTGGCGAGATGCATCAGTTTATGCATGTGGGTGTTGGGGAGGACACCAAGGATGATGGTCTGAGATGAATGTGATGGTTTGATGTTGGTGGTTTGATTGTTTATCTGCTTTAATTTTCCCCACTTCTCAAGGCAGCTAGTTTTTCTTACCCTCTTTCCGAAGGAGGCGAAGACACGCGGGGTATGCCACATGATTTCCGTGTTTAGCCTCTCGATGGAGGATGGGTCTATGCTCTTGCTATAGGCGGCAAATACTCGATGGGTAGTATATCTACTCACCGTGTTGAGCCCTTTGTGTATAGTAGCATAGGATGCTTTTCTAGAATGCCTGGGAATATGGGGAAGGTAATTCCATAATGAAAGTTTGTTTAAATGGTGATAATCCATGGGGATGGAGAAACTGGAATTTAATAGTGATGTGAATCCTAAAAAGAAGCAGTTTTTGAAGGTGATGCCAATTTAGTTTAAGGTGGTAAATTGTTCATGGTTAATTAATGTTTAAAGAATTAATTAACGTACAGTAGAATTGATAAAATGAGAATGGAGTAATCTAATAAAGCTCTTCAAATGGTTATGTGCTTATAGGATACCTAGTCTTAGAAGTAGCAGCCTGGAGTCTGAGAGACGTTAGCTGCAGTTGTGCCTATGACTAGGTAATGCCCATAGTGTGGATGTGAGTTATATATATTCTGTAATTTTTCTGTTTCTATACGCTACTCCACCCTGTCGGTAAGGGAAACTGACACCCCTGGGATTCTGAGCCCTGGGGGGGTGTTTTCCCCAACATTCTGATGGGAGGTTGAATGGCTGACTACCCCCTTTGGCCCCGCTCTCTTCTCTTGGTAGATCTTTGTGCTGGTAGGCAGAGTGGTTAGTTTTACCCATATATGTGTGTAGAGGGATGTAATGGCTTGTGGTTATTTCACACACATATATTCTGGATATAGTATCCTATGGAATACTATAGGTGTAACGTGTATAGGCTATAATGGCTTGAGGATCCTTACTCGGAGTATGGGCTGTAATGGCTTGAGGTATTATACCCGACGTATGATACACGTTATGCGAGCTGTGGTGGCTCCCAGAAACTACCTGGTTACCTTTGGTTGTGAGGACGGTGTGGTGCTTCGCCCAGGTGTCTGCGGGCAAGCCTATGTGGTGCACGAGGTGCAGATTGTGGAGCTTAGCCCAGGTGTCTGCGGGGAAGCCTTTGGAGAGAGATGCACAGGACGTATGTCATTGGGGCAAAGCGGAAAACCAGTGGGGATGTAGTAGCAGGGTACCCTTGATATTCTTTACTATATACTATTTTCTTGTATGCGTTACTTGGTGAGAGTAGCCATGGTGAGGTTGGGAACTTATTATACCTGTTTAGGTAATGAGTTAGTTTCACTTGTTATTCACTAGGCTTTAGCATGCTTTCTTTAATTTTGCATGAGAGGCTTGGGGAGGATCCTACTGAGTATACTATTATACTCATCCTATGTATATACAAACTGTTTTTCAGGTAACTTGGAGCAGGTTGGAGATCAAGCTGGTTACTACTAGCTTGGGGTTGGAGGAGGAGCTGTTCGGGCTTGTGGTCTCTGCCGTTTTACTTTCTTTTGGGTACTTTTAGTTTTCCCTTTCAGTTGTAGTACTTTTTCATGACATTTCATATATGTACTTGGGTTTCTTTTATATTTTCAGTTATGAGTTGGAGTTGGTTGGAGTCTATTCTATCTCTCTCTTTTGCATGTGTTCTCTTAGAGGGTAATGCCTCCCATTAGTGTGTGTATTATACCCTCGGTGCTAGTCGCCATCCCAGGGCCTACTGGAGGCGGGACTCGGGGGTCATTATCTCCCTTCTCACATTGCCGGCCCTGGATGGGTAAACTTTGTGGGGAGGGGGTCATGACAGAGTGGTATCAAAGGTCTGGTTGAGGGATAGGATGGAGTTTGGAGTTAGGCACAGGTGAGGATGCATGGGATGGTAGGGCAACGGTGTCATTCATGTTTAGCAAGTGGGGTAAACACTGGAGAACGGTAGAGACATAGGCGTTCATGGACCCCTATGATCCATTGCACGGACCTTTATGTTTACGGTGGTTACTAAACAAAGTGATACTGGTTGCAGGGTAGAGACCTAGGAAAGGGTCATGCATCATTATTATTTCCGCCTGTGTTTGAATGGGTAGACCTTGGGATAGGTAACCTAAAATTAATAAAACAAAATAATTAATTAATTAATGTTGAGTCTTCAATATTACATGCTTAGGAGATCTAACAGTTGTTATTTTACAGGTATGGCTCCAGGTCGACGTCCTCGTCAGGTTTGCGCAGAAGGTGCCCAGCAGGCTGTTCCAGCAGATCGTCGCCGGGTAGAGGTTGACGACGATGACACTTGGAGGAAGACACTCCGAGAGTTTCAGCGCCAGAGTCTACAGAAGTACGAGGGCTCCGTTTCAGATGCAGTCACAGAAGGCTGGTTGGAGGAGGTCGAGATAGGCTTCAGTTTGATTCGTGCTCGGAAGGAACACTGGGTGTCCTTGGTTGTGACGATGTTGCGTGGAGCAGCGAGACATTGGTGGTTCTTGTTCCTCGTGGATCGTGAGGAGTCAGCGATCTCATGGGAGGAGTTTCGAGACAGGTTTAGAGTCGAGTTTCTTTCATCGACTGCGAAGGCATCCAGTCGCCAGGAGCTTCTTACCCTTGGACAGGGGAGCTCCAGTGTTCGGGAGTTTGGAATCCGTTTCAGGAACCTTCTACGATATGCTTCAGACCTGTTACGAGATGATGAGGCCAGGGCGAGGCATTTCGAGGAGGCTTTGCGTCCAGAGATCCAGCGCCAGGTCACCCCATTTATGCTGAAGACATATCTTGAGGTGCTGGAGAGAGAAGAGGTTGTTGAGAGAACTTTGACCAGGACCGGATTGTAACGAGAGGGGAATCGTCATGATTCCTCACGAAGCAGAGATGTGGTCCGGGGTTCCTGGTTTTCAGGACAGAAGAGTTTCCGTTCACCTGGGGGTAGGTCCCAGCCCTTCCCATCTCGTTTCTCCGGAGGTAGAAACTCTCAGACCTATTCCAAGGGATCAGGCGCTTGTTTTTCTTGTGGTGGACGTGGTCATCATCAGCGGGAGTGCCCAACTTTTCAGAGCAGTCATCGTGCACCAGGAGCTCCACTCCAGGTTCCTCCGTTGAGGCAGTTCCAGCCGAGGCAGCAACTGCAGGTTGCACCAGCTTTAGATCACCAGAGGGTAGATGGAGCAGGCAGAGTACAGCCCCATGACGCTCCCCGTCCTCAGAGAGTAGAGCGCGCCCGTGGTGGTGGACGTCATCAGGGTCAGAGAGGCCGTGGAGGTGGTCGTGGTCAGCTTCATGCTCTAGCGTTGCCAGCTCCAGGCGAGCCAGACATCGTCCGAGGTACCCTTTGCTTATTTTCTACCTTGATGTATGCCTTGTTTGATTCAGGAGCGACACCCTCCTTTATATCCCCTACCCTTGTCCACGCTTTGGGACTTGAGGTAGAGAGGCTTCCAGTGCCCTTGGCGTTGACTACGCCAGTTGGAGGTCGAGCTAGCTTGTTTGAAGTATGTAGAGACTGTGAGCTAGTGTTGGGGCAGCACCGCTCTTGGGGAGATTTCATATGTTTACTAATACAACCATATGATGTAATCCTTGGCATGGATTTGTTGTATTCGGTGCAGGCTATTGTGGATTGCTACAGGAAGAAGGTCGTTTTCTTTGATGAAGATGGAGAAGAAGTAGTGTTTGTTGGTGAGAGAGATCCTCGGATGAGTCATAGACGAGTTTCATCCTTATCATCCATGATGGCTGGGATGATGTTGAGTTCTTCAGAGGTTCAACAACTGGCATTTCCTAGGGTCGTAGAGGAGTACCCTGATGTCTTTCCAGAAGAGGTTGTATCCTTACCCCCTCGACTAGAGATCGAGTTTGGGATCGAGCTACATCCAGGAGCGTCTCCTATCTCTATGTCTCCGTATAGGATGTCCCCTTCTGAGTTACGAGAGCTACGTATTCAGCTCGACGGTCTATTGCAGTGTGGTTTTGTTCGGCCAAGTGTGTCACCGTGGGGTGCACCAGTTTTGTTTGTGAAAAAGGCTGATGGCAGTTTGCGGTTGTGCGTCGATTATCGTCACTTAAACAAAGTGACAATAAAGAACCGTTATCCTCTCCCGCGGATTGATGACCTATTCGATCAACTGAAGGGTGCAAGTTGGTTTTCAAAGATAGACTTGCGGTCAGGATATCACCAGATGCGTGTAAAGGATGAGGATATCCCGAAGACTGCTTTCCGTTGTCGTCATGGGAATTATGAGTTTGTTGTAATGCCATTCGGCGTGACGAATGCTCCAGCTATTTTTATGGGGTTGATGAATGCTGTGTTCCATGAATTCCTGGACAAGTTTGTTGTGGTTTTCATCGACGAAATCCTTGTGTACTCCACATCTGAAGAGGAGAATGCAGAGCATCTACGAGCCCTTTTGGTAGTTCTTCGCCAACATCGGTTGTTTGGGAAGTTGTCCAAGTGTGAGTTCTGGGCTCAAGAAGTTCGTTTCTTGGGACATGTTGTGTCCCAACAGGGAGTAGCTGTGGATCCTTCGAAGATAGAAGCAGTGGTGTCTTGGCCAGCCCCCATGACCGTGTCAGAGGTGCGAAGTTTCCTTGGTCTCGCAGGCTATTACAGGAGGTTTGTGGCTAATTTCTCCCGAGTTGCGACTCCTATGACAGCTTTGACCAGGAAGGATCAAGCGTTCATATGGACTGATCAGTGTCAGACAGCTTTCGAGTATCTAAAGAAGAAGTTATTAAGTGCTCCAGTCCTTTGTCTTCCAGCGGACGGAGTCCAGTTTGATGTTTTCTGTGATGCTTCACATCTGGGGCTAGGTTGTGTTCTCATGCAGCAGAGGTCCGTTGTTTCTTATGGGTCTCGTCATTTTCATCCCCATGAACGCAAATATGCCACCCATGATCTTGAGTTGGCAGCCGTGGTGTTTGCTCTAAAGTTGTGGAGACATTACCTCATTGGCGAGCGCTTTGTGGTTTTCACTGATCATAAGAGTTTGAGGTATGTTTTCTCTCAGCGGGACTTGAACTTCAGGCAGCATCGGTGGATGGAGTTCTTGCAGGAATACGACATCGAAATATCGTATACACTTGGGAAGGGAAATGTTGTTGCTGATGCACTGAGCCGAAAGTCACGTAGTGATGTTGTGCGTGAATCTGTTGATTCTTGGAGAGTGATGGAAGAGCTATCATCTTTACATCTTGATATAGGAGAAGTTGGGGGAAGAGGTTGTCTTTTCCAGATGATGGTGCAGTCATCCCTGATGCAGAAGGTGGAAGAGTCTCAGTTGGGTGATCTAGAGGTGGAAGTTTGGAGAGACAGAGTTGTATGTGGTGAGGCCCCTGATGGTTGGTCGGAGGATGAACAACACTGAGTGTTGTATCATGGCAGGCTTTTTGTTCCCTTGGCGATGCGCGAGACCGTTCTCTGAGAGTTTCATAGTTCACCCTTGGCGGTACATCCTGGTGTGACGAAGATGTACCGATCCTTGAGGAGTCAGTTTTGGTGGCCTGGGCTGAAGCGTTCAGTTGCAGAATATGTGTCTCGATGTTTAGTCTGCCAGAAGGTGAAGGCCGAACACCGTGTTCCTGGTGGTCTTCTCCAGCACTTAGAGATTCCTCAGTGGAAGTGGGAGGACATCTCAATGGACTTTGTTACAGGTTTACCTCGAGATCCGGGAGGACATGATGCTATATGGGTGGTAGTGGATCGTTTAACTAAATCGGCCCACTTCATAGCAATCAAGGAGTCGAGCTCAGTGGAGGTTTTGTCGAGGCAGTATCTGGAGGAGGTGCTGAGGCTTCACGGAGTACCTAGGACGATCATTTCTGATCGAGATCCTCGTTTTACCTCTAGGGTGTGGAGAGGTCTCCAACATGCTTTTGGATCTCAACTATGCCTTAGCACTGCTTTTCATCCTCAAACGGATGGTCAGACAGAGCGAACCATCCAGACTCTTAAAGACATGTTGCGCTCTTGTGTTCTTGATTTTGGAGGTCCATGGGTGAAGCACTTACCCTTGGTAGAGTTCTCTTACAATAATAGTTTTCACTCTACCATCGGTATGGCGATGTTTGAAGCCTTGTATGGCCAGCCATGCCGTTCTCTGTTGTGCTGGACTGGGGTCAGAGAGTCAGCAATCCTCGGACCAGAACTAGTGCAGAATACAACAGAGATGGTTCAGGTGATTCGTGAGAGGATGAAGACAGCACAGGATCGTCAGAAATCATATGCTGATCAAAGAAGGAGACCGTTAGAGTTTAATGTTGGGGATCATGTGTTTCTAAAGGTGACTCCCCGTCGTGGGCAGCGATGGTTTGGTCGTGGAAGTAAGCTTTCTCCCCGGTTTGTTGGGCCTTTTGAGGTGTTAGCTCGTGTTGGATCTGTGGCATATCGAGTAGCACTTCCCCCTCAGATGAGTCGGATACATTATGTTTTCCATGTATCACAGCTCTGTCGTTATCTTCATGATGAATCTCATGTTATCGATTGGGGAGAGATCGATATTGACGATGATGCAACCTTCGAGGAGCGACCTGTGGAGATCCAAGACCACATGGAGAAGGTGTTGCGTGGGCGTTCTATTCCCTTAGTTCGTGTTCTGCGGCGACACGGTGGCATGGAGGAGAGTACCTGGGAGCGTGAGTCACAGATACGTGCTCAGTACCCAGAGTTGTTTAATGATTAACTCTTTCCATGTAATGACGTTTCCTTTATGGTTAGACCTTTCATGTTTTATTTATGTACCTTTGATGTGATGTTATGTTTGAATTGTTTGGTTATGGATTATTTGTTTCCATACTCTCGGATGTCGTAGTTTTGTTCCAGCTTTTGAACAACTCATGGTGGTTTTCCCCTGAGAGGTATCTTTTGGGGTGGTTGTTCAGACCCCTCTTTTCTTCTGAGTTGGTTTTTAATTCTCGAGGACGAGAATGTTTTGAGAGGTATCTAATGTAATGGCCCGGACCTCCCTGGTCCATTACTTTGTGAAAATGTGGTGTTGGAGGTGTTTCGGGAGGACAAGGTGACTTATCCCCCAGCTGCTGCCTACCGGTAGCTCGGTCTACCGGTAGCTGCTGATTACCGGTAGCTCGGTCTACCGGTAGCTGCTGACTACCGGTAGCTCGGTCTACCGGTAGCTGCTGATTACCGGTAGCTCGGTCTACCGGTAGCTTCTGCCTACCGGTAGCTCGGTCTGCCGGTAGCTGCTGATTACCGGTAGCTCGGTCTACCGGTAGCTGCTGATTACCGGTAGCTCGGTCTACCGGTAGCTGCTGATTAGCGGTAGCTCGGTCTACTGGTAGCTGCTGCCTACCGGTAGCTCGGTCTACCGGTAGCTGCTGATTACTGATAGCTCGGTCTACCGGTAGCTGCTGATTACTGGTAGCTCGGTCTACCGGTAGCCGCATCCTACCGGTAGCTGGGTTTACCAGTAGCCACGGCATACTGATAGCTCGGTATACTAGTAGCCGCAGTCCAGCAGTAGCTCGGCTAACACTTTGCAAAATTTCTAGTTCTGTGAATAGTGTTTCTATCGGTGAGGATCTATCGGTGGACTTCTATCGGTGAGGTTCAGTGAACAGTGTTTCTATCGGTGAGGTTCTATCGGTGGACTTCTATCGGTGAGGTTCAGTGAACAGTGTTTCTATCGGTGAGGTCCTATCGGTGGACTTCTATCGGTGAGGTTCAGTGAACAGTGTTTCTATCGGTGAGGTCCTATCGGTGAACTTCTATCAGTGAGGATCTATCAGTAGACTTGTGTTTCTATCGGTAAGGCTCTATCAGTGAGCTTTTCTTTCCTTTGCCAATTTTTTTAGTTCTGTGAACAGTGTTTCCAGACATCATAAGAGCTACCGATTCCATACTTTGCCAATTTTCACGAATGAACAGTGTTTCCAGACTTCATAAGAGCTACCGATTCCATACTTTTCCAAATTTCACGAATGAACAGTGTTTCCAGACTTTATAAGAGCTACTGATTCCATACTTTGCCAAATTTCACGAATGAACAGTGTTTCCAGACTTCATAAGAGCTACCGATTTCATACATTGCCAAATTTCACGAATGAACAGTTTTTCCAGACTCCATAAGAGCTACAAATTCCATACTTTTCCAAATTTCACGAATGAACAGTGTTTCCAGACTCCATAAGAGCTACCGATTCCATACTTTGCCAAATTTTGAGTATGTGAACAGTGTTTGCATCTTCGCAAATTTGACGTTTTCTTTGACGTAAAATACTTTTAAAACCTTATTTTAAGGACGTTAAGGCCGATTCAAAGGCCATAAATCCTATGTTAATTATTCCTAAGGTTGGGATGTTTTTACTTGGTCAAACCGCGTGGGTTAATGCGATCCGTTTTTAATGGAGAATAAACCGGATCTTAAACAGTCGCCTCTCTAATTTTTTTTAAAAGGAACGAGATATCATTCTTCGTTGTTCTTCCTCCTGGTTCTCATCTACGAGATTCTAGAACCTTGCAATCATTCTTGTAGGAGTTTCACAATCAAACGTTACTCAGATCAGTTCCGCTCGGTTGATGCAACCAAGTTGTGTCGATCGTTCTTTGATATAAGGTATGTTTTATCATCGTTCCTTCGGGGATCACCTTCTCTTGTTCTTCCTTCCATATTAGCATGTAATCTCCATGGTTCTAATGGGTTTTCTTGGGGTTGGTTGGTACTGTCGTACCGTGGCATCCTCCGGTGGATGCAGCTGTCGTGAGGAGAAGAGGACTGTGACCCGTTGTGTGGATAAAGGACGTCAAGAACTCTTCGAGGTAGGGGATTCATGGCTTCTATAATTGTGTATGTGCAATCATAGAATTAGCATGATTTAGTCCTTTGGATCACAATGAAACTGACCTAATTGAATACTTGAACCGGATTAAAAGATTTGGTTGTTCGTATGTTGTTACTTTGTACCGTGACAACGGTTTGCCTCATGTTTTCCTAGATAGAGTGATATCTATGATTTTCTTTAATTTTTTGCTCGTTCATGATGGAAATTGATAAAGAACGTAAAGTCGGAATTATTTGTTAAATAATTGGCTAAAGATAAAGAGGCATGTTAATGAATCTGTTAATTCAAGATGGATTAAAGAACTATTAGTTCGATAAATTCAAAAGGGTTCTGAGTTACCCGCTTGCTTGTAAGGCTGAATGCCTTGTGGTTTGGAGCTCTGAGTGCTCATCTTGTATGAAGGCTGAATGCCTTGTTAAAGGGCCGAGAGCCCATTTTGTGATCTTTGATTTCCTGCTTCTTGTGATTTGATGTGAGCCTGGATGGCTGTTGTGATATGTGGAGGTATGGGGACTTGTGGTTGTGGCAGCGGATGACGCCTAGTGTGGCGAGATGCATCGGTTTATGCATGTGGGTGTCGGGGAGGACACCAAGGATGATGGTATGAGATGAATGTGATGGTTTGATGTTGGTGGTTTGATTGTTTATCTGCTTTACTTTTCCCCACTGCTCAAGGCAGCTGGTTTTTCTTACCCTCTTTCCGAAGGAGGCGAAGACACACGGGGTATGCCACATGCTTTCCGTGTTTAGCCTCTTGATGGAGGATGGGTCTATGCTCTTGCTATAGGCGGCAAAGACTCGATGGGTAGTATATCTACTCACCGTGTTGAGCCCTTTGTGTTTAGTAGCATATGATGCTTTTCTAGAATTCCTGGGAATATGGGGAAGGTAATTCCATAATGAAAGTTTTTTTAAATGGTGATAATCCACGGGGATGGAGAAACTGGAATTTAATAGTGATGTGAATCCTAAAAAGGATCATTTTTTGAAGGTGATGCCAATTTAGTTTAAGGTGGTAAATTGTTCATGGTTAATTAATGTTTAAAGAATTAATTAACGTACAGTGGAATTGATAAAATGAGAATGGAGTAATCTAATAAAGCTCTTCAAATGTTTGTGTGCTTATAGGATACCTAGTCTTAGAAGTAGCAGCCTGGAGTCTGAGAGACGTTAGCTGCAGTTGTGCCTATGACTAGGTAATGCCCATAGTGTGGATGTGAGTTATATATATTCTGTAATTTTTCTGTTTCTATACGCTACTCCACCCTATCGGTAAGGGCAACTGACACCCCTGGGATTCTAAGCCCTGGGGGGGTGTTTTCCCCAACATTCTGATGGGAGGTTGAATGGCTGACTACCCCCTTTGGCCTCGCTCTCTTCTCTTGGTAGATCTTTGTGCTGGTAGGCACAGTGGTTAGTTTTACCCATATATGTGTGTAGAGGGTTGTAATGGCTTGTGGTTATTTCACACACATATATTCTGGATATAGTATCTTATGGACTACTATAGGTGTAACGTGTATAGGCTATAATGGCTTGAGGATCCTTACTCGGAGTATGGGCTGTAATGGCTTGAGGTATTATACCTGACGTATGATACACGTTATGCGAGCTGTGGTGGCTCCCAGAAACTACCTGGTTACCTTTGGTTGTGAGGACGGTGTGGTGCTTCGCCCAGGTGTCTGCGGGCAAGCCTATGTGGTGCACGTGGTGCAGATTGTGGAGCTTAGCCCAGGTGTCTGCGGGCAAGCCTTTGGAGAGAGATGCACAGGACGTATGTCGTTGGGGAAAAGCGGCAAACCAGTGGGGAAGTAGTAGCGGGGTACCCTTGATATTCTTTACTATATGCTATTTTCTTGTATGCGTTACTTGGTGAGAGTAGCCATGGTGAGGTTGGGAACTTAGTATACCTGTTTAGGTAATGAGTTAGTTTCACTTGTTATTCACTGGGCTTTAGCATGCTTTCTTTACTTTTGCACGAGAGGCTTGGGGAAGATCCTACTGAGTATACTGTTATACTCACCCTATGTATATAAAAACTGTTTTTCAGGTCACTTGGAGCAGGTTGGAGATCAAGCTGGATACTACTAGCTTGGGGTTGGAGGAGGAGCTGTTCGGGCTTGTGGTCGCTGCCGTTTTACTTTCTTTTGGGTACTTTTAGTTTTCCCTTTCAGTTGTAGTACTTTTGCATTACATTTCATATATGTACTTGGGTTTCTTTTATATTTTCAGTTATGAGTTGGAGTTGGTTGGAGTCTATTCTATCTCTCTCTTTTGCGTGTGTTCTCTTAGAGGGTAATGCCTCCCATTAGTGTGTGTATTATACCCTTGGTGCTAGTCGCCAACCAGGGGCCTATTGGAGGCGGGACTCGGGGGTCATTATCTCCCTTCTGACATTGCCGGCCCTGGAGGGGTACACTTTGTGGGGAGGGGGTCGTGACAACAATGAAATTTCATATCGGAATAATGTGGATCTAATTCAGTATAGCTCCTTAAATAATTTTGTTTCCCCTAATACTCCCATTACATTAATTCCATTTCATTCCAATTCTTGAAATGTTATTCCCTTTGATATGGGACTATGTTTTTGTTGATACATAGTCTAACAATGAACAATATTCACTTGTAATTTCTCATTCTTCATCGATTTCCTTAAATATATTCTCTTCCTTATCTCTAAATCATAGATCTAATCCTATGGGAATATATTAAGGTTCTTTTATAGTTTTCATGATGATATCATGTTGAATTTTATGAAACAATAAAGATCTATTGTTTGATCTATAATATATAAGATGGATTTTGATGTATTTGGACCATTCTGAATTATGTCCAATTATTGAGAGGTATGTGGATCCTCTCTCGACTCACATAGATTTGAACTTGAAATATTTGTTTCTAATTGAATTAATTTCTTGATATTGTTTTCAAACCCTTATGTGATTTTATAGAAAATTCATTAGTGATGTTTTCTAAAAAATTGTGGAAATTTGATGGTATTGTTGAAATTTATTTTGGATTATTATATAAAAATGTGGATTTTGAAATTATGGTTTTATTTAGAATCAAGTAAAATGGTTTTTAAATTTTATTAACAAAAAAAGGTTCAGATAAAACGGATCTGGCATGGTCATAGTTAAATGTGTTGGTTTTTGTTTTTATGGAATTTTAATCAGGATTGGTTGAAATATTACATAGTGGTTGATGAAAAAGGCATATGGGAATATATGATTTGTTACCTTGGGATTTCATAGTAGTTTTATTAGAGACCACTCTATAGTATGGAACTGCTACCTAGGTTTACATGTTTGGATGTGTGGATGTGTGGTTATATGAATTGGTATACCAAATGAAATTGAGAAATGGATTAAAAGTTTTCTTATTACGTTAAAATTAAAATATTTATGGATTTGTTATTTTTTTTAATTGTTTAAAGTGTCTCCTATAAATGTGTTAACAAGTTTTTTCCTTGTGAAATGATCTGGGACATTTTTGAGGAAATCTTACTAAGTTTAGACTCACCACCAATATGGAAAATTTTAGGAATTTTTAGATGAAATATATTTTTAAATTTTTAATGGAATGTATCTATATTCTTTGGAAATGATTCATGATTCCTTGATCATGGCATGTCGAGTTGGTGGTTTTAATGGGTTGAGAGTATCTTAATTTCTGTCTATGGGTTCATTTAGTTTTGTTTGATTTTGTTTCCACATTATACTATAGAATTATTGTTGGATTTGATATATTCATATTTTAATGTTGTAATCATGCATCATATAGAGGCTTGGTGGTCCTAGATTTATTGGTTTTGTTTTTTTCATTTGGTTTTATTGTTTTTTTTAAATTGAAAATCTCTCCCAAATGTATATGAAGACCTTGAAATTTAGTACTAGCCATTAGGGTCATGGGGATATCATCTAAGGCCAAGTAATTCCCAACACCTCTTATCATTCCAATGGGTGATGGTTGGGATGTTTAATTTTTCATTGAGAATATCACATAATACATAATACATAACAAAATAAAATGAGCAACGTCCATGAAAACTCATTCAAATATCACTTCATCATATCAAAGGGAAAGGAAAAAAATGTTGATGGTATCAAATTCCTTTTAAGGTTTATGAAAAGTGGAAGAATTCATGAATCTATAATGAATAATCAACATTTAAAGGTAAATTAATAAACCCACATTCAATTTAAATAACATAAATATTATCATCCAGACTAGGTTAAATACCTTGAGAGGGGGGTGAAGTAGGTTATGGGAGATTAAATCAATATCCCATTAATTTCTTTTTACATTGTTAAAAATACACTCTTCTCTCTTTTTCTAGTAGTATAGTAAAAATATAAATGAAATAATAAAGGATACAAATTTATTTTACCTAGTTTTCCTTTACTAGGCTACGTCTAAGGAGAATAAAATACTAATGATCTGATGTACCTAATTCACTAAGGATCACTCCCAAAATACTGTTCGGATTATATCACTTCTATAACCTTGATCTCTGCCATTATAATTTCTGTGGATAACCCAATGCATTCCAAGGGGCAATCCCTGCATTTTTTTGATGGCCCACTTTTTGTGAAAAGGATCACATTATTCCTCTTACATTTCTATCTACTCGGGAAGATATTAACCGACAATTTATGGGCATTTAGTTCCCTTCATTGTCAATAATTAATACATCTCCAATTTTGGATATATAATCTGTGGAATTCCAACATCCATCAAATTGATGAATAAATAATTACAATGTATTAACTAGGAAATCACTTCTTAAAACATTTGTAATGCTCATAGCCTTCGTGAGGCTCAAATCCTTCTCAAATCAACACAATTCATCAAAATAATATAATACCGTTCCAAACCCCACATCATTTTTGAATCTTACAACTTTAAAAAATCTCTCATATTCTACTAGAAGCACATCAATTTCAGTTTTCTTTTTATAGACTACGCAATCATCAATTAATCTGTGATGCTCAGAAATTTTGGTTGGCTTTCACATATTTCACAAACTTATTTTTTAAGAGAACTTTTTCACAAGAACACACTTTTTGAATCACCTTTTAAAATTTGAAGCCTTAGAATCTTCAGTGATTCTTACCCTAATTTTCTGAAGGGGTAGTGACATATTTACCTTAGGGGTTTTCCCCTAGAAGATACATTTATAGATAAGGCACAATCAATATGAAATGGTAATTAACTGAAAAAATCTTCCATTACATCAATAAATTGAGAATGAAATGAATCCATATATAATATCATTTAGAAAATCTCATTGATAAACATAACTAAATTTTTAATGATGGGAATAATTAATTATTTTGATGTTATGGTCTCAGGCATCATGACACCAATATTATCAAGACCCTTCACATGATCATTTAAATACAACATATCGAAAACTATTTGTCTTATAAGACATACCAATGCATTATGGGAAAATATTATACATATCCCCAACTTCCATTAAGGATTAAAAAATTATTCATATAATGAATAATAGATTTAATTCATTAATCAATATTACATAACACAAAATATCTTTATTATTTAAGAGATATATATTAATCAATATCTCCCTAATTAATCAAATAACATTCCAAGAAAACACAAGATATATAAATGATATACAATTTTTGAAATAATCTAATCCACAATAGAATAATATGTATTTTCATTATAAACATGTAATTTCTAATGATAATCCATCACATGAAATGTACTCATTAAATAGAATTATAATAATCCCAAAATAAAATGAGATTGTTTAATAATTCTTCATAATTTGTAATATTAAACTAAAATACCATTGGATAAAATAATACCAATTTAAGAATAAAATTACATTGTGTATGAATGAATTAGGTTATTTCATGTAAAAATGAATGTATATAAAGATCATAAATAAGAATTGTAATATAATATCATATAAGTATCAATTGAATGTAAATTGAGAAGAAATATTGTATCACATGCATTCATTTACATAGATATGTATCATCATCTTGTTTAATGGTTTTAAGAAATTTATTATTTTGTAACAAAACATACTCATATTCATAATGACATATATGACCCAATTATAACATTTACCTCCATTTTATTAATAATATTTCATTTTTTAAATTTTTTCAATTTTCATGTCCTCATTTTCTTATTCATTCATTTTTATGAATGTCCATGTTATGTGAATATTATCTATTTTCATATACTACAGAATAAAATTTATGATATAATTATGTATTTATACATCAATTATATTTTTAAAACCAAATAGGATAGATGGTACTGAGAAATTTTGTACATTATGATCATCGAGACAGACATATTCATGAGTAACATCTTAGTTTTTGGCTAACATTTTAGAATAGTGGAAAGTAATATTTCATAATTACATATTGATAATGATATCTTAAATAACATATTATTCTTTTAAATATATATTAATATATATCATCAATGTATTTTGGTTATGAATAGAGAGTCACATCGCTTCATTGTGACGGTAGTTCACATGTAAATGAAAGATACTATTATCATAATGAAATTTAAAAATGTAATAAATAAAATGACATATTATTTTAAAAGAATTTTTAATATGTTATTAATATCTTTATTACATCATTTATCTCATATATATTCATTATTATGTTCTTTCTTACATTACATGTAAAGAGTTAATGTTGATTGAATCAAATCATTTCATAAAGAGGTAGTATGTCGTATGTACCAGCAAAATTATCATATCTCCAATGGAATTGAAAGAGAAGAATATTATATTTGAAATAATGACTCCCTATGTGTAAATATATTATAAATATCATATTTAGTATTTAGATTGATCATCGTACATAACTGTGCGGTAATGTAAAAACAAATGATATAAGTTCTTGAGGCATAAGTCTGTTAATGCCTGAATTATGACTTTATAACCCATGTGATGGAAGTGGATAATTTTTTATGTAATCCACGTAATAGAAAAATATATATTTATTATATTTAAGTTATTATATAATAATTGTTGAATAAAAATTTAAGGAGATGGAGAAAGAAATAAAATAATGATGCTCAATAACGAATATTTCCTCATCTTCGGGTAACTTCCAAAGGATTCCTACAATATATATAATAGGTTCACTTTTAGGACAATATATTTATTTTAGGATAAGGTTATAAAAGTTTATAAGTGATATTTGTAGGTATTTTATGATCCAATAATTTTTAATGTTGTGAGGGAGATATGATATGTGGTGACCTTTCATATGTGGGGTGAGTCACACACATGTAGTATTTGATAAGAAGAGCATGTAACGACATTTTAAAAACGTAAAAACTCTCCATGATGAAGTATTATAGATAAATAGAAATTAAATTGGAAAAAAATTTTAAAAAATATATTAGAGACTTTTTTTAGGTCATTTTAACCATTATCCTTTTAGTTTATCCTATGGTAAATCCATTTTTACCTTTACCACTATAAATAATTTTTTTTTCACACAATTAATTTTTATGAAAAATTATTTTTTCCCTATAAGAAAATAGAAATTATTTTAATTCGAAATATTGAAACAATTTTTCAAAATTAAATTCACAATATTGGTTGTATATAATAAAAATCTAATCCCACTATTGCAATGGGAGAGTATGTTTTTAAATAGAAAATTTCAAAAATATTTCAACATTTTTATATAAAAATTTAATATTTATATTTTTTAATGAACTAAATTGGAAGAATTAATATATATTTTAAATAATTTCACTTTTAAAATAATTTAAAATATAATTTTTCCACACAAAATAATTTAATGAAATAACAGTTTTCATTTAATATTATATATTTTGAATTATTCTTAAAAAATGAAACATTTTTGGAAAATTAAAGAATTCGCCCTAAGATAGTTCTCATATTATGATTTAAAAAACAAATTTATTTGTATTTATTCAATTTTATAATATTGGAAAAAAAAATTTAAATTATTTGTGCAAAGCACAACTAAACCATCTTTAAGAGAAATATATTTTTTTAGAAAAAATTACTTTTTTTGTTTTTAATTACTCTTATTTTATTTATAAATATTAAATAAACATGAATTCCATATTTTAGTTATAATATTCATAACCTCTAAATTAAATGCTATGTTATAATGATAAACTAATGTATGGTTTATTTATTTTTAGGGTTGTGTGTTCTATATGCTATCAAGGAGATTAAATTTATTTTAAAATAAATATTTCATTAAGACATAGGATATATGTTTTTTACTAAACATGGTGTTGCGTTTCATATAAACTATTGAAAAAAAATGTTTGTTATTTAAAAAATTAGGGTGTGACACTGACCCCCCATTATATAAATTATGTCCCCATAGTATATACATAATCATAGTAATATAGAGTCTGCAATTTGGGAATAAAATTGCAGGAAAAATCACCTCATAAAAGGGTTAATAAAAACCCTCTTAATAACATAGAATAGAAAGTAAAAAGGTTATATGGAATAGTACATAACTAGATTACAATGTCATAGAAACTATGTTATAAATGAAAACATGGACATGGATGAAAATAATAAATAATTAAAGGGAGTTATTGAGGTCATTGAGAAAAAAAGTGAATGATCTATTTAATGTTACAGACCTAAAAATATATATATTTGTGATGATGTAAAAGACCATATGATTTATCAAATGTGAATGTAATAGAAATTATATTTAATCAATATCCTTTTCTAAATGTTCGATAATTATTTTAATCTATAAGATTATAATGAAAAATTAGTACTTTATACTTTTTAATTTAATATGAACCATTTCATCATATAGTTATGTTTTTATAAACATCCAATTCACCACATACTATATAATTTGAATATACTAAATTATTATTTTTATGTATGAGTAAATAAAAACCACTTTTAATGTATTGTAATATCCATAATAGTTTGATAGGTCATTATATGGATCTCTAGTACTTATATTGACAAAATTGTTAACATAAGTTATCTGATATGCATCAGTCACATTATACTGAAGTAGTAGATAATTTCCTAAAACCTAATACAATATGAAATATAAACCACATGATAAAATATTAAACCTATAATCATTCCAAAATATTTACATCCATAACATTATAAAGTAGTTCACTAGATTCCCAAAATAAAATTATCATTAATCCCCCAAACAACATGATATGGATCTCAATTTTCACATTTCAAACATGTGAATAGATTCATTAGGTATTTTCTTGAAACATTTTAATAACGTAAATTTACATAAAACCATAATGAAAATATGTACGATTCCTTATTCCTTATGTAAAACATATATTCTATGATATATTACATAAATCCCAAGATGATGTAAACATCATCAAGTATACTATAAACCACATTGTCAAGAAATAATTTACAAGTACCAAGGTATGAAATAATATCTAATTTACTTTATCCATTTAAAACATTATAAAAAAATTAGGATCATATTAATGGTTATCATTCCCTTAATCAGGGGTTTTTCAAGTATGTCACGACCCAACCCCTGGGGCCCGTATCGTGAATACCTCATGCCCGCTTTCCATAGGCCAAGGTCTTGTGACTAGAACCAAAGTTGTAAATCCCTAAAATAGGAAGGAACTATATTTATAAACTAAACACACCGAAAAAGTACACAACTGGAAGTAAAACACTATGTAAAAATTTATTAAAAATAGAGTGTTGAACGTAAAGGGGGATGGAAATACAGGACCAAGAGCTAAGTACAAGGAAACAGAAAAGTAAAAGTACAACTGAAAGAAGAAAAGTATGTAGCCACTAGGTCATCCTATGGGGTTCCTACCAGAAATGTAGGTACTGATGGCTTCCTCAGAACTCCACGTCTGTTCGTCCGCTTCGTGTACCGTCACTTCGAGTGGTCCACCTCCTGGTACCATCCAGTCCAGCTTCTCTCTACCTCGATCACCATTGTTCGTCATCTGCAACCAACACAACGAGGTGTGGGCATAGCTCGTGAAGGGGTGAGTATAACGATACTCAGTAGGGACCCCAAGACCCTCAAGGTCCCACAAAATACGACATGAATAAAACACAAATAATGAAATCAAAGGAAAACCATTACTTAGGTATATTCCCAAACATACACCTAAGTTATCTAGTAACCCATCTCAATCAGGAAGAAAACACAAAAGTGAAAGTCTCATCTCAAAACTAGGATTTTATTCTAGGGGTGGTAACATGTAACACTCCAAGTCAAACTATCGAAACCTCGGATACTGGTGTACTCCTCCTGTATAGAGTATTGTGGGCCTTCCACATCACACAGAGGTTCCTCCCACTATCTTGTACTACTGTGGTACTCCTCCTATTGAGTATCGTGGGTCTGCTGTGTCACACAGAGTTACTCCCCACTATAGGTCTGCCACATCACACAGAGGTGCTCCCCCACATAGCCTGATGAGGTACTCCTCTTGTCGAGTACCATGGGTCTTCCAGGTCACACAGAGGCTCTCCCCACTGTGGGTTTGTCGTGTCGCATAGTGGTGCTTTCAACTGGGGTAGTTGAAACACTCCAAGTCGAAAGGTCAGTAATCGTCAGGTCTCAATCAGCTACTAGGTCTCTGTACTCCACTCGCTCATCTCTGGGAGGATCTACTCCACGAGTTACTGGTCAATACTCCGAATATAATGAAGTCTCATGTAGAAGTATCTCATAGGTCTTCCTCATCATAAGGGTATCAACGCAATAGATGATGCGTCAATTGAACTCCCGATCTATGAGTTTTTGGCATTTCCGTACCGAGGGCCCGATTGGTTTTTGGTTTCAAACCAACCATACTGTACTCCAAATGTGTCCAAAACTCAAGTGGGATATTCCAAAAGAACCGTCTTGCTATAAGATCTTTGTCTCCGTAGACAGTTCGTCGATCGGACACAAGTAGAACATGATATGATCGAAAATGCAAAAATATGCCAAAACGGGTCTGGGTCTGGTCTGACCCAGTCGGACTGACCAGGCCAGACCCAGGTTCCGACCGGAGTCTGACCTAGTCCACAGGTCCGACCCTGCCCGAGGGGTGGCCCGACCTGAGTGGCCCGCATGGCTGCTCGTGGGCTCCGCCTAAGCCGCATCCAAGGGGAACCGCACGCCCCCCTAGCTGCCAACCGACAGAGCTATTTTGGTGGGAACCAAAACCGACACCAAATGGTGTCGGTCAAGGTCACGCGAGACCCACTAGATTTCGCTCCTCCTAGCTAGCCGAGTGGCCAACCGATCGAGCTTCTCCACCACGGCCTGACCCAGCCGCGGCTCCCTGCTCCTCTGCACGGCGCAACGGCGATGCACCGCCTCCAGCACGGCCCGGTCTGGCTGTGGCCACATGATCCTCCACGTGGCACGACGTCACCCCGCCCTTTCGAAGACCTGGTGGCCTTGTGCCGCTGGTTTTGTTGCGGTTGTCCCAACGGTGGTCGATGTTTCTCTTCCTCTATTGTCAACAAACGAGAACAATCAAAGGGGGAGGGTTGGGCTGTGTTCATGCGGTCCGAGCCCTCCATGTTATTTTGAAATCAATCAGAAATTCTCAATCCATATATTGAATGACGTAGAATAGGAAAAAATCCAACTCAAAACCCTACCTCGTATAACGTTGATCGTTGACGTAGTCACAGAAAGGCGTCATCAATTCTTCAATGTCCGAAAAGGAAGAGGATATTCATTGTTGGAGGATGAGAATTTGGAGGTGACGAAGTCAAAGATGACGTCCTTCATGGTCAACTCCTTCTCTTTTGGCATGGCTGATGATTGTTCTTCTTTGGAGAATTAGTTTCTCCAAAGGATCTCCACGTTCTTCCAAGCCCTTTCTCAATACTCCACCAAATTAATTGAAAACCAAAAATAATGGGTTAAGCTAACATATTTTTTAATTTTTTGGCCAAAATATATAAAAGAATTCAAAAAGTGTTTTAATTAAATGGGTCATCTCACATAATTAAATGGGTGGAGATGGCTCAAATAAATGGTGGGGAAGGTGAAGAGTTTCTTCCCCCTTCATGGAGAGTTAAGGGGATTTAAAGCCCATATGGTCCCCACTAAGGATATCCTCCCAAGGGAGGTTATGTGAGGGTGGTCCTGACAACCATAACCTCCCGTGAGTGGTTAGGGAGTGGTGGACTATAAGGCCCCAGCCTTAAACCTTACTTAATCTTGAGTTATTACAAGATTACACATTGAGGATCTTTTTAGGTTTAGAGTTTTAGAGAATTAGATCATGAAACTTGCATTACATTCCACATGTAAACAAAGTGGTTACAAAAAAGACAATATTCATTCTTCCCATCAATGGAGACATATTTAAAATATAACACGGATTCTTTCTTGACACATCCTTGACACTATCATCACATCATGTACCTTTCCCTTGACCTGTGAAAAACATTTCAAAAACTTGGGATGAGTATAAAAAGATCAGTAAGGGTTACAAAAATAAGGAAAGGAAACGTGAGTTCATATATACATAAGAATGAAATCATACTTTACCCATAAAACATAGGCACTTTAACATACCTCATCAAACCATGATTAAATCATAGAAATCATAAGACATAAAGGTAACATGAGGCATTGATAACATTATTACGTAGGGAGTAACCCTCTTGGTTACGTTTGGAATACCCATCACAGTATATTCCATAAATCTCTTCGGAGAAACCTTAATGTTTAACCCCTTCGCATTACCCAATGCATTGGAGAGCTATATCTGCCTCACCCGCTCTTATTTGATCACGGAACCACACATTTTTATAACAATTCCCAAGAACCATAACATAAATGTATCACATAAAGCATGCATAAAAGAAATATAACATTTCCACATTTCAATCACAATATAACATTTTAGGATATTGAAATAATGAATCCATTAAAAATCCATTTTTAAAACCATTTAAAACATTTAATAAAGAGATTTATGAATCAAAGTGTCCCATACCACCTTGAAGCATTTATCATTTTAAACCATTAATATTAATATAAATAAATCCTTAAAACCATTTTGAAAACAAGGATATTAATAAGAACAAATCATTAAAACATTTAAAGTGATATTTTGGTTAAAGGGTTTTTACCAAAATTAGAGACCCTTGAATACAATAATTGAGGAATAACATTTAATCAGAACGTTATAATACCATGAGAATAAATGGATTCACGATATAATATTCCAAAAGACAGTATATACACCATATAAGAGTGAATTGGTGCATAACAACAATGAAGTCTCAATAGAGATGTAAAATGTGATGAAATCCCTTATAAAGAAGGTATCCTTAAATTAAGGATAAATCAATCTCAAAATTATGTGTGACAAATATAAATACACCCAATATAATTGGATATTAAGTGTAAAACAATATAAGGTCAATCACACATATTACAAGGTTTACATATTCAATAACTACATGTTGAACCCAAAGAAATCGAAATTGGGTTGAAAAGATCCCTTGGTAAAATTCGACAGCCTAACGACGTCACTTCAAAAATTCAGAAAATGAGTTGATGAGAGATAAAAAGGAAATATCATTACTTGGACATAAAATTTACATCAATCAGGATATAGAAGAAAATATCCCAACATAATAGTATGTGAATTAAAAGACATAACAAACGATGTCTTTTAAAAAGAGGAGGGTGAAAGGTTCCCTTACCGACTTGGGTAACTTTCGAAAAGTACACCCCATTGAAGAAGTGTCATACAATGAATATGTAAATACCCATAAATTGAATTATATTACAAAAAGAGTGTAATAATGGTCAATACATAAACCACTCAAAGTAAATTGTGGGAAATGTAGCATAAATCTCACGGGAATAAAATTGAGATGAAAAATCTCTTACGAAATCTCGGCAGCCTAACGGCGCTACTTAAAACATCCAAAATGGATTGATGAGAGGAAATAGGGTCTCTCATCACCTAAAAATAATTTTTACAGAAAGGGGAATATAAAATAACATCCCCCAACATAACAAAGAGGATCTTAAAAGAAGTGACATAAAGGAGAGTACTTAAAGATAAATAGAGAGGTTAGATCTCTTACGAAAATTTGGCAGCCTAACGGCGCCACTCAAAACTTCCAAAATGGATTGATGAGAGAGAACAGGGTCTATAATCATATGAACATAAAAATTACAGTATGAGTAATATAAAATAACATCCCAATAACGAGAAATATGATCTTAGAAGGAATGACATAAAAGAGTGTACTTAAAAAGAAAGAGAGGGGTAGGATCCCTTACCTCAAGTCCAACATGTCTTGTTCGTTTCTTTATATTCCAGAATAATAAACTTTGTTCAATTAATAATTGCCTAATTACCTACTTTAGAGATTATTATTCAGTTCATATCACATATCATAATGTTATAATAATTGTTTAATAATGTTAGTTCATATCAGACGTTTTTGTCGATGTTTGGTACATGAGTCAAAAATGAACTTGTTTGAAAAAAGATTGCCAATGTAGTTATAAGTAAATAATTTCCAGAATAGTATTAATGATTAAAATATCATATATATCCAGTAAATATTCATTTCATACTATTACATATCATTTGGAGATAAAAAATGAAAGCACCGTTCATGGAGACGGTAGGCCGTACGTACGAATGAACGCTACTTCCATTTCTATTTCATATTTAAAGGAATTAAAACATAATGATACATAATAGTATTTTAATTCCAGTATGTTATAATATATAATATCATTAAATATATCCTTTATAGTACCACATATGTTATTAAAGAATCAAATCACTTTGAGGGGGCGGTAGTCCGCACTTCCTTAAATGAAGATATCGAGTTTACCCATAATGGAAATCATAATGGTATTCCATAAATGAAAAAATACAGAAGCTTAAGTAAAACATAAACATATTATATATCATATATAAATATAGTTTCATATTAATGGCAACCTTTTAAGGTGTTATAATAATGTTGAATAATCATCGATTCGGGAGGCAGAAATTCGCCATCCACGGAAACAGTATGTTCTTTAACCATTAGATGTAGGTGTTTGTAAGTGTAGCTCGAATAATTATTATAAAAACATCATAGTATATTTAATATACTGGATTTGTTACAAAATAAATGAATAAAAAGAGTTTAGGGGGTTGGAGGAGCAAAATAAAACAAAAGGACACAAGTGAAGACATTACCTTAAAATCGGGTAACTCCCTTTGGTTTGAGCTCAAAGGCTTCCTTGGGAAGACTTATGCCCAAAGTGAGGCTTCAAGGAGTAAGAGATGGAAGTGGAGAGAAAAAATGGGCAGGGTTTTTCCGAGCCAAAGTCTTTGGTAGTGTGGGTAAGGAGGTAGAGGTGGGGGCCTTTTATAAGAGGAGAGGAGGGGCACTCTTGGAAGGTAATGAAAAGTTACTTTATTTTAAAATGGTATTCGGATTTAAGAGGTCCCACATTGATTTTTTTCTAGGATAAGGTGATAGGGGTTCGAAATCCACTCATACAATAGGTTTTGGACATGTTTAGGTCTTAGATATTACATTATCTTTCCATTTTATTTAAATCGTTAAATAATGAGGTCATCGCTGCATCATCATGATGTCATAAATAATTTAATTTATTTAAGGTATAAAAATTATAAAAAAAATACTATATTATAGAAAATATATTTATCTTTCCAATGAATATTTATAGTCAAAAATCTGATTTGTATAACCCCATGTAAAAATTGTTTTAGTAAAACATTTCATGTTTGTCTCATTTTTACTTTAACTTTAAATAAAAAGATATTAATGTCATTTTCCAACCAAAGTGGCTTCATGGGGTCCCCAAGTTGACCCATGGGTTTTCATGGTCGGCCATGACACATACAATGAGGTTAGGACATGTTTCAAGTTCATTTCATATTATTAAAACATTATTTTTACCTTAAACTACACTAATTACCTCTAATCACGATTAAAAACTTAATAAGTTACTATTCACCAAAAAATTATTTTTATCCCATTGAACCATATTATAATTCTTAATGACAACCATTTATGTCTGATTTTTGAAATTCAAAACACAAAGATGGCAAAATTTCATTTAAACAGAAAAATCAGTTTTTATAAGTACCACTTAGTGGTTTCACTATTCATCAAAAATTGATGTTTTTCAGAAAAATCCAAAAAATTCACCCTAAGATATATTTTATATTCCGAATTAAAAAATGAAGTATATTTTACAAAATTCAAAACATATAAGTCACATTATTTAATTTAATAATCAATTCCCGCTGTCAGAGCAAATAGCGTGTTTTTATGAAACAATAAGTATCAAAAGATTGACACTAGTTTAAGTCTGATTTCAAAGTGAAATTAATTCCAACGACCACTATTGGATTTAATGGTAAAAATATATTCTAATTTAACTTTAAAAAAAATTCAAAAGATAATATAATCATATAAATAAATTATATTAAAAAGATGTTTTGAATTAAAATACAACATTTTACACTATTCATTATAAAATGAACTTTATCAGAAAGATACCAAAAATTTACAGAAAGTAAATTTTGATGTCCCAATTCTTAATAAGCGTTTTATTTGGTCCAAAAGGATGTATAAGAGTAAAGAAAAATATTTAATTATGGTTCTCCATCGAAAGGCGATAAGTGAACCTTTAGTGAAAACTAGGGCATATATGCCTAAAATTGAATTCTTTCTGTATTTTATGCCTTTATCTTTTATTGGATAAATGTAACAACATTTAAAAACATATATAATCATATTTTAGTTATTTCTATCCATTCCCACCAATACAATGGCTACATGTTAACTACCATTTAAAATAATATTATTTTATTATTAGAGTGCAACGTAAGATTCCCAAGAAACTCGTTGTTGCGTGTTGGGTACACCATCGAGCATAGCGTCCCCTTTAAAGTAATATTAATATTTTATTCACAAATATGGATAAATATGAAAATGTCATATTCTTTATTTCCCTGGGGTGTTACATCCTTCCCCCCTTTTTGAAATTGTGTCCTCGCAATTTTTAAAATTGAGCATGGAAACATCCTTGAAAGTACCACATGAGAACAAGAGTCAGTAAAACAATCACTTTAAAATAAAGGAAGATAAGTACAGAGGTCACTCGAGTTAACCCATATGTAGAAAAACATGGACATGGAAGAAAAAGAAAAGGGTCATGTTCTTGAGGGAGAGTGATAGTAAACATGTCTAGGAGAAAGTTAACCATAAGAAAATCACAAACTTGTGATGGGTTAAACGGTATTCGATCCCCAGTAGG
Organism: Viscum album; assembly: GCA_963277665.1. Lineage (NCBI taxonomy): Eukaryota > Viridiplantae > Streptophyta > Magnoliopsida > Santalales > Viscaceae > Viscum > Viscum album. Next base: position 1,368,786,742 of record OY728140.1, on the reverse strand, counting down.
AAAAGTTAATAGACAACATTTTTCTTTTAAGGTACTTTTTATTGAGGAACTTATTCATAATGAAACATAATCACTTATCATGTTGACTTTAAACTTTTACTAGATTCCTTAATCAAACTAATATTTTTTCCAAAAGACGAGTATTTAGGGAGACTTGTTCGCATTAAGAGTACTATAATAAACTTATAGGGAATCACCTAATCCACCAATTAGAACTATATACTTCCCATGTCTTTAGGCTTTAACCAAAACCAAAACAAAAAAGGTTAGTACAAGGTTAGATAATCCAGAAAAGGATAGCCCTTTAAAAAGAAAATCTATGCTTAATCTCCAAAATTTTTCCAACAAAACCCAAAGCTCAACGAGGACCATCCGATAAACAATTTTTCCATAAAATTATTCAAAGTAAACCAATCTAAGATTGAAACCCAAATATTTGAAGGATTTAGTCACATTGTCTTCCAAGTTAAATCGTAACATTTATCTCCAAACAACATCAGTAGCTCCAAAAGTCTCGTATTGAAAAGTAATTAACCTAATCACATATCCTCCATGATAGGTTAAACATTTTAATAAATAACCAAAAATAAACTTACTCTTAATTAATAAAATAATATAACTAAAAATAATCAGTCAAACTAACCAGGGACTTCACGTAGTCCAGTGGTAGGCGATAAATACCAGTCGCACTTTGGTTGTGGGTTCGATTCCCGCAGCTTTGTCCAACGTGACGGGTAGTCACACGGTCTGCATGTTGTCCTTTTTCCAAAACTATATAATTATGAAATCATTCCCCAAAAAGGGATAAAATCATCAAAAATAAACATAACATAATTTAACCTCAATTTTATCTCATGCCTTTCACTTCAATCATAACATATAGTAACCCATAATTACCTCAAAAGTAAGGATCATATAAACCCAAATGGTTCTTTATAACTATGTCCCCAAAAGAAAAGATAATTATTCCTTGAATGAAATTTTCCTATATTAAACATCAGGGTTACACATAATATAAAAAGTCTTCTAATGTAACCCCATCATCAAAAGAGACTTAATACTCTTAAGAATTTCACCATAACTCTTGAAGCCCTTATATGTTGACATCTTACTCATTCAACATTCTTCATGATCCATTAACCATTCCTTTCCAACTTATTCCGAAATACCACTTTCCTACAAACCAAATCATGAATCATATCCTAAGATTCCAAAATAGGAAAACAATAGTCATGAAATAATTCATACCTTTGATTGGTCATTGTTAGTTTCTTCATCCTCAATCGAAATGGAATTAGTTATTGGTAAACGAACATTTGTAGCTCTTGGTGATCCCATTCACGAAACTTCTTCATAGGACATGTGTTTTCATAATGACCATGCACACCACATTTAAAATATTCAATTGATCCCTCAGAAAGAACTTCTTCCCTTTCCTCGAGTCAACAGGATGCTTCCTTTTTCCATGGAAAGTTATTGCTTTATGACCTTAATTTCCACATCTATAGCATATTTCTGTCCCTTTGAAACATTTTCCTCGGTGTTTCTTTCCACATCTTTGACACATAGGTTTTTGAACACACTTACCTTTATGATTATTACCTGTACTTCCGTAGGTATTTGTCTCTCGCATATATGATGCCTTAGAGAAATCACAAAGGTTTAGGTGGTCAATCATGACTCCAGATAGTTGGTTGAGGATAATAACAAGAGTTCTCATTGTATCTCCCATATCATTCAGTTTCTTGCTCAAAAAACTGTCACAGTTTCCTTCACATCCACTGTTACTTTGGTGCCTGCTAGATCCAGCCATTTACTAAAACCAAAAAGGTCAGTGTGAGTATATCAAAAAAACCATCATGTACTAATGAGTAAGATAAACACTAATATATACTTACTCATTCACTTTATCTAAAACTAGGACTCTTTCTGAAATCCAAATCATTATGGTAATTCCACTTATGCTTAAAGAATACCCTAACCTCTAAAGTTATCCAAACCGACCTCTGATACCAACTATAAGGCCCCAACCTTAAATCTTAATTAATCTTGAGTTATTATAAGATTACACATTGAGGATCTTTTTAGGTTTAGAGTTTTAGGGAATTATATCATGAAACATGCATTACATTCCACATTTAAACAAAGTGGTTACATAAAAGAAAATATTCATTCTTCCCATCAATGGAAACATATTTAAAATAAAACAATGATTCTTTCTTGACACAGTCTTGACACTATCATCACATCATGTACCTTTCCCTTGACGTGTTAAAAACATTTCAAAAACTTGGGATGAGCATAAAAAGATCAGTAAGGGTTATAAAAATATGGAAAGGAAACATGAGTTCATATATACATAATAATGAAATCATACTTTACCCATAAAACATAGGCACTTTAACATACCTCATCAAACCAGGAATAAATCATATAAATCATAAGACATAAAGGTAACTTGAGGCATTCATAACATTCTTACGTAGGGAGTAACCCTATTGGTTATGTTTGGAATACCCATCACAGTATATTCCCTAAATCTCTTCGGAGAAACCTTAATGTTTAACCCCTTCGCGTTACTCAATGCCTTGGAGAGCTATATCGGACTCACCCGCTCTTATTTTATCACAGAACCACCCATTTACATAACAATGCCCAAGAACCATAACATAAATGTATCACATAAAACATGCATAAAAGAAATATCACATTTCCACATTTCAATCACAATATAACATTTTAGGATATTGAAATAATGAATCCATTAAAAAAACCATTTTCAAAACCATTTAAAACATTTAATAAAGAGATTTTTGAATCAAAGTGTCCCATACCACATTGATGATTTTAACATTTTAAACCATTAATATCCATATAAATAAATCCTTAAAACCATTTTGAAAACATGGATATTATTAAGAACAAATGATTAAAACATTTAAAGAGATTTTTTGGTTAAAGGGTTTTTACCAAAATTAGAGACACTTGAATACAATAATTGAGGAATAACATTTAATCAGAACTTTATAATATCATGAGAATAAATGGATTCATGATATAATATTCCAAAGGATAGTATATACACCATATAAGATTGAATTGGTGTATAACAACAATGAAGTCTTAAAAGAGATGTAAAATGTGATGAAATCCCTTATAAAGAAGGTATCCTTAAATTAAGGATAAATCAATCTCAAAATTTTGTGTGACAAATATAAATACACACAATATAATTGGATATTAAATTTAAAACAATAAAAGGTCATTCACACATATTCAAAGGATGACATATTCAATAACTACCTGTTGAACCCAAAGAAATCAAAATTGGGTTGAAAAGTTCCCTTGGTAAAATTCAACAGCCTAACGACGTCACATCAAAAATTCAGAAAATGAGTTGATGAGAGATAAAAAGGGAATATCATAACTTGGAAAAAAAAATTTACATCAATCAGGATATAGAAGAACATATCCCAACATAATAGTATGTGAATTAAAAGACATAACTAACGAAGTCTTTTAAAAAGAGGAGGGTGAATGGTTCCCTTACCGACTTGGGTAACTTTCGAAAAGTACACCCCATTGAAGAAGTGTCATACAATGAATATGTAAATAACCATAAATGAAATTATATTAAAAAAGAGTATAATAATGGGCAGTACATAAACCACTCAATGGAAATTGTGGCAAATGTATCATAAATCTCACGGGAATAAAAGTGAGATGAAAAATCTATTACGAAAACTCGGCAGCCTAACGGCGCTACTTAAAACTTCCAAAATGGATTGATGAGAAAAAATAGGGTCTCTCATCACATCAAAATAATTTTTACAGAAATAGGAATATAAAATAACATCCCTAAATATAACAAAGAGGAGCTTAAAAGAAGTGACATAAAGGAGAGTACTTAAAGAGAAAGAGAGAGGTTAGATCTCTTACGAAAATTCGGCAGCCTAACGGTGCCACTCAAAACTTCAAAATGGATTGATGAGAAAGAATAGGGTCTCTCATCATATGAACCTAAAAATTACAGTAATATTAATATAAACTAACATCCCAATAACGAGAAATATGATATTAGAAGGAATGACATAAAAGAGTGTACTTAAAAAGAAAGAGAGGAGTAGGATCCCTTACCTCAAGTCCAACATGTCTTGTTCGTTTCTTTATATTCCTAAATAATAAACTTTGGTCAATTAATAATTGCCTATGTACCTCCTTTAGATATTATTATCCATTTCATATCACATATTATAATGTTATAATAATTGTTTGATAATGTTAGTTCATATCAGACGTTTTTGCCGATGTTTGGTACATGAGTCAGAAATGAACTTGTTTGAAAACATATTGCCCATGTAGTTATAAGTAAATAATTTCTAGAATACTATTAATGATTAAAATATCATATATATCCAGTAAATATTCATTTCATACTATTCCATATCATTTGGAGATAAAAAACGAAAAGCACCGTTCATGGAGACGGTAGGTCGTACGTACGCATAAACGCTACTTCCATTTCTATTTCATATTTAATGGAATTAAAACATAATGATACATAATAGTATTTTAATTCCAGTATGGTATCATATATAATATCATTAAATATATCCTTTATAGTACCACATATGGTATTAACGAATCAAATCACTTTGAGGGGGCGGTAGTCCGCACTTCCTTAAATGATGTTATCGCGTTTACCCATAATGGAAACCACAAAGGTATTCCATAAATGAAAAAATACAGAAGATTAAGAAAAAAATAAACATATTAGATATCATATATAAATATAGTGTCATATTAATGGAAACCTTTTAAGGTGTTAGAAGAATGTTGAACAATCATCGATTCGGGAGGCAGAAATTCGCCATCCACGGAAACAGTATGTTCTTTAACCATTAGATGTAGGTGTGTGTAAGTGTAGCTAGAATAATTCTTATAAAAACTTCATATTATATTGAAGATTCTGGATTTGTTACAAAATAAATTAATAAAAAGAGTTTAGGGGGTTGGACAAGAAAAATAAAACAAAAGGACACAAGTGAAGACATTACCTTAAAATCGCGTAACTCCCTTTAGTTTGAGCTCAAAGGCTTCCTCGGGAAGACTTCTACCCAAATTGAGGCTTAAAGGAGTAAGACAGGGAAGGGGAGAGACAACATGGGCAGGGTTTGGCCAAGCCAAACTCTTTGGGAGTGTGGGTAAGGAGGTATAGGTGGGGGCCTTTTATAAGAGGAGAGGAGGGGCACTCTTGGAAGGTAAAGAAAAGTTACTTTATTTTAAAAAGGTATTCGGATTTAAGAGGTCCCACGTTGATTTTTTTCGAGGATAAGGTGATAGGGGTTCGAAATCCACTCATCCAATCGGTTTTGGACATGTTTAGGTCTTAGATATTACATTATCTTTCCATTTTATTTAAATCGTTAATTAATGAGGTCATCGCTGCATCATTATCATGTGATAAATAATTTAATTTATATAATGTCTTAAAATTATAAAAAAATTACTATGATGTTGGAAAGATTTTTAGATTTCCAATGATTAATGATAGTCAAAAATCTGATTTGTATAACCCCATGTAAAAATGGTTTTAGTAAAACATTTCATGTTTGTCTCATTTTTACATTAACTTTAAATAAAAAGATATTAATGTCATTTTCCAACCAAAGTGGCTTCATGCGGTCCCCAAGATGACCCATGGGTTGTCTTGGTCGGACATGACACATCCAATGAGGTTAGGACACGTGTCAAGTTCATTTCATATTATTAAAACATTATTTTTACATTAAACTACACTAATTACCTCTAATCACGATTAAAAACATAATAAGTTACTATTCACCAAAAAATTATTTTTATCCCATTGAACAACATTATAACTCTTAATGACAACCATGTATGTCGGATTTTTTAAATTAAAAACACAAAGATGGTAAAATTTCATTTAAACGGAAAAATCAGTTTTTATAAGTACCACTTTGTGGTTTCACTATTCATCAAAAATTGAAGTTTTTCAGAAAAATCCAAAAATTCACCCTAAGCTATATTTGGTATTCCGAATTCCAAAATGAAGTCTATTTTAAAAAATTAAAAACATATAAGTCACATTAATTAATTTAATAATTAATTCCCGCTGTTGGAGCAAATAGCATGTTTTTATGAAACAATAAGTATCAAAAGATTGACACTAGTTTAAGTCTGATTTCAAAGTTAAATTAATTTCAACGACCACTATTGGATTTAATGGTAAAAATATATTCTAATTTCACTTTAAAACAAATTCAAAAGATAATCTAATAATATAAAAAAATTAGATTAAAAAGAGGTTTTGAATTAAAATACAACATTTTACACTATTCATTAAAAAATGAACTTTATCAGAAAGATACCAAAAATATACACAAAGTAAATTTTGATGTCCCAATTATTAAGAAGAGTTTTATTTGGTCCAAAAGGATGTATAAGAGTGAAAAAAATTATATTTAATGATGGTTCTCCAGCAAAAGGCAATAAGTGAACCTTTAGTGAAAACTAGGGCATATACGCCTAAAATTGAATTCTTTCCGTATTTTATGCCTTTATCTTTTATTGGATAAATGTAACAACATTTAAAAATATATATAATCATATTTTAGTTATTTCAATCCATTCCCACAAATACAACGGCTACATGTTAACTACCATTTAAAGTAATATTTTTTTTATTATTAGAGTGCAACGTAAGATTCCCAAGAAACTCATTGGTGTCTGTTGGGTACGCCATCGAGCATAGTGTCCCCTTTAAAGTCATATTAATATTTTATTCAAAAATATGGATAAATATGAAAATTTCATATTCTTTATTTACCTGGGGTGTTACATGGACCCCCACTAACCACCTCTTTGACGTTTTAACCAACTCAAAAATGATAATAAGATTACACTTATTTTTATCTGACTTTATTAAAATCCCCAAAATCTAACTTCCTTTCTCAACCATCTACCGTCGTGGTGAAAACATTATTTAGAAAATAAAAGTTTTCTGAGTTCAACGGTGCTCCCGAATTTCAATTCCGAGCACTGGGTTAAAAAGATATAAAATCCCGCTTGTACATTTACTAAACGTACCTGAACAAAACATCAGAAATTGATTATGGGCACACCGGGCATCAGAATCATGTGCCATAAATTTTTACGGACTCGTAAAATTACCATGTATTTAAGAAACAAATTTCCACCGAAATTTCTGGGTATTTATATTCTCCCCACCATAGATATTTACATTCTCGTATGTAATAACTCGAACTAAGGAAACAAATGGGGGTACTGAGCATGCATCTGAGCCTCCAACTCCAATGTGCTCTCCTGGAGGTTCTCGTGCTACCAGTGAAGGTGCACTAGAGGTATCGACAGTCCACTAAAGACCTACTCCTATCGATCCTCGGTCTCTACTGGATCCTCTGTGAAAGTCGCCCTGTTATCGATGTCCAGCTCTCCATGGTCGATTATGTGGGAAGGGTCATGCACGTAACTCCTCAACTGAGATACATGGAAGAATTCATGTACCCAATTAAACTGAGGTGGAAGATCTAGGCGGTAAGGTACCTATCCTGCACTACTAAGGGCCTGGAAAGGACTGATGATTCATGGAATGAACTTTCTGCCTCGGCCAAATCTCAGTAGACCTCGTCATGGTGAGACCCGTAGAAAGACGTGGTCACCATCCTCAAACTCCATAGGTCTCCGTCTCTGGTCATAATATGACATATGCCTACTCTGTGCAGTCTTCATCCACTCCTGTATGATTGGCCCCTTCTCCATGGTAGCCCGTACCATCTCTAGTCCCACTAGTGCTGACCTCCCAGGGTCTGTCTAGCACAGTGGAAATCTGCATGGTCGACCATACAAGGCCTCAACAGGTTCCATACCGATGGTGGAGTGATAGTGGTTGTTGTAGGAAAACTCCACCAAAGTTAATGGATCCTCCCAGCTGCGACCAAAGTCAAGGACACATGTGCGGAGCATGTCCTCGAGGGTCTGGATAGTCCACTCGGTCTGGCCATCTGTCTGAGGATGGAAGGAAGTGTTTAGACGTAGTTGCTTCCCAAAAGCCTCCTTCAACCCCTTCCATAGCCGGGATGTAAACCATTCATCATGGTTATTGATAATAGAAGAAGTTACACCATGAAAATGCATAATCTCCTGCACATAAAGGCATCCCAAGCTCTCTACTGAACTATGCTCTCTGATCGGTAAAAAGTGGGCCAACATGGTGAGTCGGTCAATGATCACCCATATCGAATCATGACTCTTGGATGTTCATGGAAGAACCATCATGAAGTCTATGGATATCACATCCCACATCCACTCTGGGACCTCTAAGAGTTGTACCAAGCCTGCTGGTACTTTGTTCTCTTCCTTCACTTGCTGACAAGTGAGGCATCATGAGACAAACATCACTATTACCTTCTTCATACCTAACCACTAGTGATGTCGTCGAAGGTCTTGATACATAATCACCACTCCTAGATTTACTTCTATAGGGGAAGTGTTTAACTCTCTCAACACTTCCTCATGAAGTGCCACTGGTACCATGGTACGTCCTCTGAAGAGGATGACATGCTCCCCACCTTCAGAAAATAAATCAGGTTCATGCCCTGTAGATATCTCAGCACATCGTGTCTCACAGTCAACGTCCCCATGTTATACCTTACAAACTCACTGAAGAAGTGGAGGAGTGACTATAAGAGACTGTAATAATGATGCTCTATTTCTATCCACAAAGGATATCTGTAAAGAATCCAACTTCTCTGTCGCCTCTCCTAGCAGTTATATTCCAGTTCTCCTGCTGAGCACATCTACCAAAATGTTCCCCGTTCCAAGAGTATAGACTATCTCAAAGTCATAGTCTTGGAGGAACAAAATCCATCACATTTGTCTCAGGTTCAGGTCCTTCTAGGAGAAGATATACCTGAGACTCTTGTGATCAGAGTACACAATAAAATGTTTTCCCATCAGATAGTGGTGTCACATCTTCAAGGTGAAGACCACTACAACTAACTCCAGGTCATGCGTAGCGTAGTTCTGCTCATGTCTTCTCAGCTTCCGAGAACCATATGTGATCATAGCTCGCTCCTGCATCAAAACACACCCGAGTCCGGTCCAAGATGTGTCACCGTATACTACGTATCCACCACCCTCCTCTAGAAGCCTCAAGATGGGGGCACTAGTCAACCTCTGCCTCAGCTCTTGAAAACATTGTTTGAATCTCTCTGACCAAACGAAGGGTTTCCCCTTCTTCATCAAGGCTGATAGTGGTGCTTCAAATCTGGAAAAGTCTGGTATGAACCTCCAGTAGAACCCATCCTAGCCCAGGAAACTCTATACCACTACCACACTCCTCTGTGGCACCCAAGCAAGTACCGCCTCAATCTTCCCTGGATCCACATCAAATCCAGCCTCCGAGATGACATGTCCCATGAAGTGAACCTATTGAATCCAAAAATGACACATTGAGATCTTTCCATAAAGCTGGTGCTCTCGGAGTGTGTCCAGTAGAGCCTATAAATGGTAGGCATGCTCCTCCCCAGTAGTCTAGTAGATCAGAATGTCATCGATGAAGACCAAAACAAAGTGATCGAGGTATGGATGGAATATCCTCTTAATGAGACACATGAACACTATTGGATTTTTGGTTATGAAAAAGGGCATAACCAAGAACTCATAGTTGTCCTACCAACTTTTGAAGATCATCTTCTACACATCCTTATCATGAACTTTGTGCTGGTGATAGCCAGATCTGAGGTCTATCTTCGAGAACCACTATGCTTCATTGATCTTATCAAAGAGTTCACCAATCCTATGGAGTGGGTACTTGTTCTTCATAGCCACCTCATTCAGGCGATGGTAGCCAACACAAATCCTCAAGCTCCCATCCTCCATCATGGCGAACAAAATCGGGGCTACCCAGTGAGAAACACTGGACCATATGAATCACTTCACCTGCAAGTCTTCTAGTTGTACCCTTAGCTCGTGAATCTTAGAGGGAGTCGTCTGATATGATGGAGTAGATATTGGTGTCATCCCAGGGTACACATCAATTTAGAATTCCACCTATCTGCGAGGATGTTGTCCTAGAACATCATCAGGGAAAATATCCACGTACTGGTCCACCACAATATGATATGTTAGGCTCTCTACATCAACTGTTCCAAGGGTAAGGCAATCCAACTGGTGATTGATCGACTACACCCTCCTCCGAGTAAGTCTTCTAGGTGCTGCAAATGTTACCTTCTCGCCGATGAAGGTAAATCTGGTCCCATACGTGCGGAAACACCACACTTTTTTCCTAATAATGTCAATATGAGCATGAAATCTAGATAACCAGTCCATAACCAAGATGAAGTCATAAGGCCTCTACGCTGTTACGAGGAGATCCCAACTGAAACTCTAGCCTCCTAGAGTAATCTCACACTTCCAGCACCAGTGCACAATCATCGAGTCTGCTCCCGTAGGAGTCTCTATCCGTAAGGATCGATCAAACGGCACTGTCAGAATCTCTGATCTCCAAACGAGGGCGGTGGCTATGAAAGAATGATTGGAACCTATGTCTATATGAACTGAAGCTAAGGTGGAGTAGATAGAGATCGTACCTCGAATCAACTCCAGAGAACCGTGGTCATATGCCTCGGCTGCCTGAAGCTGATCTCTCCACTGTCCACCGGCTCCCTGCAGTCAGGGTTGTCTTCTTGGTGGTGGCGGTGGTAACACCTCGTAATGTCGTCCACCACCAGCTGCATGAAAAGCTCCTCTACCACGCTCACATGCTCCCTTCAGACCGCCTCAATTGAACCTCTGCCTCTACCTGGGAGGTCCCTCAACTACCTTTTGATCATCAGAACGGTGGTTTGGATAGTCACGATCAATGTGACCCTGCCCGCCGCATGAGTAACACTACCTGCTCCTGGTAGATAAGTCACTACCCCAGGAGCCCAGCCCAATAGGTCCTGAGTCCTGCAGTCGCCACCCATGGGTCTGGTCCTCTTGGACCACTACATCAACTGTCTACTGCCAGCTGCAGAAGACTTCACTGCATGTTAACTAGTAGTGTGTCTCGCAGGTGGTGATTGCTCAGTAAGGAAACTCTCCACTATGAGGGATCTCATTAACACCCCTACCTGTGTCGGGATGCTGAGTGAGATCATCAAAGCCTTGATCTCTCGCCTGATCCCATGATCGAAGGTCTGGGCCCTGAAGAATATTTCTCGTACCATATATGTTGAGTAGCGTGAGAGATCGGTGAACCTCACTGAGTATTGTGACACTATCATGCTACCCTTTTGTAGATGTAATAGCTCCTGTATCAGTACCAATCACAGGGTCTCTAGAACAAACTCTTCCCGGAACAGGCTATCGGAGTCTATTCAGAGAAGTGTCGCCTCGCTGTCCACCTGAAGAATCAGGCTTCACCATCTGCCTGCTGCTTCCTGGAGGAGACTCGCAGAAAGGATAACCATGAGGTCTGATGGTGTCCCTACCAGCATGAAGAGTCTCACCACAACCTCCAGCCAATCCTCAGCTGCCTATGGGTCCTTCTCTCCCAGGAACCTTGGTGGCATTGGGCGCTGGATCTCATGCAACGCGCTCAGGCGGCATCCATCATCTGCTGCTAGGGATGGTGGCATCAGTGACCCAATGAGAAGTGGTACCGCTGGAGCATACACTAGTGCGTCAACTGGAAAAGGGCCCGGCAACGAGGCCTTGTTTCTCGGTGGTTTGTCATAGCGTATGACTCTCAGGGATCTTCTAGGAGGCATCCTAGAAGAAACAGATGTGACGCGGTCAAAAGATTATACTTGGTGAGCTGACCTGGTTGAGTTGACTTAAAGAAAAATTTTGTATACAGACAAGCAATCAGTGTTTTCATGCACTGAGTTTGAAATCAGAAGTTAGGGCCTTGGTGTATCGATACGCTGGCCGCCCACACCAATACTGGACTCCCGGAATTGTAAACCACACTTAGTAACCTTAACACTATTCCTTAACAGAAAAGAATGATCAGAGTCCTATGTTCTACATTAGAACTGACTCCTCTGATACCAATTTGTCATGGTCTGACCCATGGGGCCTATATCGTGACTACCCCAAGCCCGACATCCATAGGACATGGGCTGGCGACTAGCACCAAAGGCGTATATCCCAAAACTGGGAATACATTCCCTTTATAAAATGATCACACACAATAGAGTACAAAACTGGATGTAAAGCAGTAAGTAAAATTGTATACAAAAGAGGGTGATGAAAGTAAAGGGGGCTAAAAATACCAGCCCAATAATATAGTACAAGGAAACGGAAATGTACAAGTAAAACTGAATGAATAAAGGTAAGCATCCATTGGGTCGTCCTCTGGGGTTCCTACCTGAAGGGTAGGTACTGATGGCTTCTTCAACTCTACACGCCCATCCATCCGCTCTGTGTACCTTCACGCCAAGTGGTTCACCTCCGGGTACCATCCAATCCTGCTTCTCTCTGCCTCAATCAGCGATGTCCATAGTCTGCAACCAACACAACGAGGTGCGGGCTTATCCTGTGGAAGGGTGAGTATAACGATACTCAGTAGGGACCCTCAGACCCTCAAGGTCTCACAAAATATAACAAGGATAAACCACAAAGGGTGAAATCAATGGGAAACCATTAATTAGATATATTCCCATATGTATACCTAAGTTATCTAGTAACCCATCTCAATCATGAGGAAAACTCAAAAGTCAAAGACTCAGCTCAAAACCAGGATTCTATTCTAGGGGTGGTAACATGTGACACTCCCATTAAAATTGTTGAAACCTCTCCTGCTAGTGTAGTCCTCCACTATAGAGTACTCTGGGCTTGTTGCGTCACAAAGAGGAGCTTCACACTATCCTGGACTATTGTGTTACTCCTCATGTTAACTATCGTTGGTCTGCTGAATCACATAGAGGTGGTCCCCACTGTGGGTCTGCCACGTCACACAGAGGCGCTCCCCCTCGTAGCCTGTTGAGGTAATCCTCATATCGAGTACCGTGGGTCTGCCGCATCACGAATAGGGGCTCCCCACTATGGGTTTTCCATGTCACACAGAGGCACTTCCCACTGGGCTAGCCAAAACACTCAGAGTCAAAAGGTTAGCAGTGGTCAGGTCTCAGCCTGCTACTAGGTCTTCGTACTCCGCTCACTCATCTCTGGGAGGATCAACTCCACGAGCTACTGGTCGATACTCCAAATATCTCGAAGTCCCATGTATATGTATCTCAAAGTTTTTCCTTGTCATAGGGGTCTCAATGAAACAAACGACGCGCTAATCGGACGTATGGTTTGTGAGTTATTGGTATTTCCGTCGCGGGGGCCCGGTAGGTTTTTCGGTTCAGACCAACCTGACCATACTTCAACTATGTCCAAACCTCACGTGGGATATTCCAAAATAAAGATCTATATCTAACATTTCTGTCCCCATATATGGTTCATCGATCGAACACCCGTAGCCCAGGATATGGGCAGAAAGATGAAAAGAGGCCAAAATAGGTTCGGGTTCGGATCGAAGTTTTTCCCGGTCCGCGAGTCCAACCCAGTCCGAGGGATTGGTCGAGCCCGAGTGGGCGGCCCGGCCCGAGGGTCAGCCCGGCCCGAGTGGGCGGCCCGGCGGCCCGTCCGCCCAGCCGCCCAGTGGCTCACGGGCTCCGCATAAGCCACATCATGGGGAGAATCGTGTGCCCCCTTTCTCTCGAAGTGCAGAGCCATTCAAATGGGAACCCAAACCAGCACCACATGGCACCGTTCCAGCTTCTTCATTGTGGCCCATCTTGGTCATGGCTCCCAGCTCCTCCGCCGCGACTCAGTTTGGTCGTGGCCCCCTGCTCCTCCACGTGGCACGACAGCACAATGCCCTTTTGGTGACCCGGCGGCCTTGCACCGTCGGTTTCTTTTCGGCCCCCAACTATAGCCACCGGTTCATCGCCTCCATCATCAACAAACGAGAACAATCAAAGGGGCAGGGTCGGTCCGTGTTTGTGTAGTCCGAGTCCTCCACGTTATGATGATATCGATCAAAACTTCTATATCGATATACTGAATGACGTAGAACGAGAACAAATTAAACTAAAACTACTACCTCGTATGACAATGATTGTTGACGAAGTTGTGGAAAGGCGGTGTCAATTCGTTAATGTCAGAAAAGGAAGAGGATATATTTCGTTGGCGGATGAGTGTTCGGAGGTGACCAATTCAATGATGGCATTCTTCACGGTCGACTCCTTCTCTTTTGGCATGGTTAAAGATCATTCTTACTTGGAGATTTAGTTTCTTCGAAGTTTCTCCATGTTCTTCAAAGCCCTTTCTCAATGCTCCACCAAAAGAATTTACAACCTAAAATAATGGGTTAAGATAACCAATTATTTAATTTGTTGGCCAAAATATTCAAAATAATTAAAAGGTGTTTTAATTAAATGAGTTTTCTCACTTAATTAAATGGGTGGAGTTTGCTGAAATAAATGGTGGGGAAGGTAAAGAGTTTTCTCCCCCTTTATGGGGAGTTAAGGGGGTTTTAAGCCCGTGTGGTCACCACCAAGGATATCCTCCCAAGGGAGGTTTCGAGCGGGTGTGCCCCACCACAATAAACTCCCATGGGAGGTTAGGGTGTGGTGGACCCCACCACTAACCACCTCTTGGACGTTTTAACAAACTCAAATTTAAAAAATAAGCTAACACTTTTTTTTATTTAACATTATTAAAAACCCCAAAATCTAACTTCCATTCTCGACCATCTGCTGTCGAGGTGAAATACTTCATAAGAGAATACCAGCGCTGCGTGTTCAACAGTGCCTTCGAATTTCAATTATGGTCACTAGGTTCAAAAGATATAAAATCTCGCTCGTACGTTTACTAAATGTCCCCAAAAAAACTTTAGAAATTAATTTCGGGCACATCAGGCCTTAGAATCATACACAATAAATTTTCACAGACTCATAAAATTCCCTTGTATTTAATAAAAAATTTACCACAGAAATTTCTGGGTCTTTACATTCTCCTCACCTTAGGGCTTTACGTCCCTGTAAGCTACAACTCGAACTAAGGAAACATATGGGGGTACTAAGCACGCATTTGAGCCTCCCCCTCCCATTTGTACTCTTGGAGGATCTCGTACTACCAGTGAACACGAACCAGAGGTATCAACCATCCACGAAAGCCCTGCTCATGTAGATCCTCGATCTCCACTAGAACCTCCATGAAATTCGTGTTATCATTGATGTTCAGGTCTCCATGGGTGATGATGTGGGATGGGTCATGCACTTATTTCCTCATCTGAGATACATGGAAGATGTTGTGTACCTGATGCTACTGAGGTGGAAGAACCAGGTGGTAATCCACCTCACCTACTCTACTGAGGACCTTTAAAGGTCCAATGAATCACAGAGAAAACTTTTCACCTCAGCTAAATCTCCATAGACCTCATCGAGGTGAGACCCGTAGAAAGAGGTGGTCGCCATCCTCAAAAAACAGAGGTCTCTGTCTCCTGTCAGCATATGAATTCTGCCTACTCTGTGCAGTCATCATCCACTCCTGGATAATCTAAACCTTCTTCATGGTAGCATGTACCATCTCTGGTCTCACTAGTGCTGACTCCCCTGGGTCTGTCCAGCACAGTGGAAATCTTCATGGTCGACCATACAAGGCCTCAAAATGTGTCATACTGATGGTGGAGTTATAGATATTGTTGTAGGAAAACTCCTAAAAAGTTAACTAATCCTCCCAGCTACGAACAATGTTCAGGACACATGTTTTGAGCATGGCCTCGAGGGTCTGGATGGTCCGCTCGGTCTGGCCATCTGTCTGAGGATGGAAGGCGGTGATCAGATGTTGCTGCATCACGAAATCATCCTTCAAACCCTTCCATAGACGGGAAGTAAATCAGGTGTCACAGTCATAGAAAATTGAAGAAGGTACTCCATGAAAACGCACAATCTCATACACATAGAGACGTCCCAAGATCTTTACTAAGCCCTGCTCTCTGATCGGTAGGAAGTGGTCCGACTTGGTGAGTCAGTCAACGATCACCCATATTGAGTCATGACTCCTAGATTTTCATGGAAATATTGTCACGAAGTCCATGGATATCCCATCCCACTTCCACTTTAGGACCTCTAATGGTTGTACCAAGCCTTCTGGTACCTGGTTCTCCACCTTCACTTGTTGAAAAGTGAGGCATCATGTGAAAAAATCCACTACAACCTTCTTCATACCTGGCCACCAGTGTTATCATCAATGGTCCTAATACATCTTCACCACTCATAGATGTACCACTAGAAGGGATGTGTTGAACTCACTCAACCCTTCCTCCTGAAGTTCCACTGGTACCATGGTACATCCTCTGAAGAGAATGATGTGCTCCCCACCTTCGGAAAATCAACCGGGTGCCTGCCCTGTGGATATCTGAGCACCTTGTGCCTCGCAGTCAATGTCCCCATGTTGTGCCTCCTTGACACACTGAATAAGTGCAGGAGTGAATGTATGATACTGTAAGAATATTTCTCCATCTTTATACACAAAGGAGATTTTTAAAGCATCCAACTGCTCTGTCACCTCTCCTTGCAGCTGTATACCAGTTATCCTACTGAGCACATCTGCAACAACGTTCCCCTTCCCAGGAGTATAGATTATATCAATGTCATACTCCTGGAGGAACTGAAGCCATCACTGCTTTCTCCGGTTCACTTATTTCTGGGAGAAGATATACCTAAGACTCTTGTGATCATAGTACACGGTAAAACTTTCTCCCATCATATAGTTCTGCCACATCTTTAAGGTGAAGACCGTTGCTGGTAACACTTGGTCATGGGTAGCGTAGTTCTTCTCATGATGTCTCAGCTACCGAGAACCATATGCGATCACAGCTCGCTCTTGCATCAGAACACACCCAAGTCCAGTCGAAGATGTGTCGTAGTAGACTACGTACCCAAAGCCCTCCCCTAGAAGCCTCAATATTGGGGAACCAGTCAACCTAAGCCTCAGCTCCAGAAATCTCTACTGGCATCTCTCCAACCACACGAATGGTTTCCCCTTCTTCGTTGAGGCTGATAGTGGTGCTGCAAGTCTGGAGAAGTCTGGTATGAACCTCCAGAAGTACCCATCCAAACCCAGGAAACTTTGTACCTTCTGCACACTCCTGGGGGGCTCCCAAGCAAGTACCACCTCAATCTTTGCTAGATCAACTGCAACTCTAGCATCCAAGATGACATGTCCCAAGAAGTGAAGCTCTCGAATCCAAAACAGGAACATCGAGAGCTTTCCATAAAGCTGGTTATCTCATAGTGTATCTAGTGC
Organism: Viscum album; assembly: GCA_963277665.1. Taxonomy (NCBI): domain Eukaryota; kingdom Viridiplantae; phylum Streptophyta; class Magnoliopsida; order Santalales; family Viscaceae; genus Viscum; species Viscum album. The sequence goes on along the minus strand of OY728140.1, from coordinate 1,368,769,408 downwards.
CACCTGAAAAATGGTAGGCATGCTCCTCCTTAGTAGTCGAGTATATCAGAATGTCATCGATGAAGACCATGACAAAGAGATCGAGGTATGGCTGGAATATCACGTTCATGAGACACATGAACACTGCTGGAGCGTTGGTTACATTGAAGGGAAAAACCAAGAACTCACAGTGGACGTACTGACATCAAGAGGTTGTCTTCTGCACACCCTCTTCTCGAACTATGAGCGAGTGATACCCTAATATGAGGTCTATCTTCGAGTACCACCGTACTTCCTTGAGCTAATCAAAGAGGTCGTCAAACCTCGGGAGTGGGTACTTTTTCTTCATGGTGACCTGGTTCATGTGATAGTAGTCGACACGAAGCCTAAAGCTCCCATGAGCCTTGTTGGAAAACAAAATCGGGGCTACCCAGGGAGAAACACTGGGCCAGACGAATCCCTTCCCCAGCAATTCCTCTACCTGTACCCTCATCTCATGAAGCTCAGCGGGAGCCATACAATATGTTGGAGTAGATATCGGTGTCGCCCCAGGGTACTGGTCAATGTTGAAGTCCACCTCTCTTTGAGGAGGTAGTCCTAGAACATGGTCAGGGAAAACATCCACGTAATGGTCCACCAATATAGGATAAGTCAGACTCTCCACATCAACTACTCTGAGGGTATGGAAAGCCAAATGGTGAGTGATCGGCTACAACCTCCTCAGAGTAAGTATGTCATGTGCTGCAAAGGTTCCATTCTCGCCGGTGAAGGTAAACCTGGTCCAATCCGTGCAGCCACACCGCACTTTTTGCCTTATATAGTCTATCTGATCATTAAATGTAGATAACTAGTCCATGCCAAAGATGGCATCGTAAGGCCTCTATGCCACTATGAGGAGATCCCAGCCGAAGCTCTTGCCTCCTATAGTAAGCTTACACTACCGGCATCAGTGCATAATCATAGAGTCTAGTTCCGTAGGAGTCTCTAGCCGTATGGATCGAGCCAACATCTCCATTGGAATCTCCGAGCTCCGAATGAGTGTAGTGGCTATGAATGAATTACTGGCACCTGCATCTATAATAACAGAAGCTAAGGTGGAGTAGACACAAATCGTACGTCAAATCATCACTGAAGTGTCGTGGTCGTATGCCTCAGCTACCTGAAGCTGATCTCTCCATTGTCCACCTACTCTCTACGGTCGAGGAGGACCTGCTGGTGGTGGTGGTGGTAACACCTCGTAACGTCGTCCACCACCAACTGCATGACCAGCTCCTCTGCCACGTCTACCTGCTCCCTATGGACCGCCTCTACCAAACCTCTGCCTCTGCCTAGGATGTCCCTCAACCAACTGCTAATCATCTGAACGGTGGGTCGGACAGTCATGAACCATGTGACCCTGCCCATCGCACGAATTACACTGCCTGCTCCTAGCAGGTAATTCACTACCCGGGTGCCCCGCACAATAGATCCTAAGTCCTACGGTCGCCCACCCAAGGGTCTGGTCCTCTTGGACCTCTTCATCATCTATCTATTTCCATGTGGAGAAGACTTCACTGCATGTCAACTAGTAGTGGGTCTCGTTGATGGTGACTACTCAGCAAGGGAACTCTTCGCTAGGAGGGCTCTCTATAACACCCCAGCCTGCATCAGGATACTGAGTGAGATCACTGAAGCCCTGATATCTCACCTGAGCCCCTGCATGATGGTACGAGCCCTGAAGAATGGTTCTCGTACCATTTTTGTGGAGTAGAGCGAAAGATTGGTGAACCTCACTGAGTACTGTGCCACTGTCGTGCTACCCTTCTGTAGATGCAGTAGATCCAATATATGTACCACTTGTAGGGTCTCTAGAACAAAATCAGCCTGAAATAGGCTCTCCATGTCTTTCCAGAGAAGTGCCGCCTCATCGTGCACCTGGTGCATTAGGCTCCACCATCTGCCTGCTGCTGCCGGAAGGAGAATCACAGCAAGGATCTCCATGTGGTCTGATTGTGTCTCTACCAGCCTGAGGACTCTCACCATAGCCTCTACCCAGTCCTCAGCCACCTATGGGTCCATCTCTCCCCAGAACCTGGCTGCCCTCTTGCGCTGGAACTCATGCAACACTCTCAAGCGGTGTGCATCATCTGCTGCTGGGCTGGTGGCCTCGGTGGCCCTATGGGAAGTGGTACTGCTAGTGCCTCCGCTGGTGCCTCAACTGGAAATGGGCCCTACACTGAGGCCTCATCGCATGGTGGGATGTCAGAGCGTACAACTCTCGGGGCTCTTCGGGGAGGCATCTTGAAAGAAATAAATGTGAAACTGTCAAAAAAATATACCTGGTGAGCTGACCTGGTTGAGCTGACTTAAATAAAACTTTTGTAAACACACACGCAATCAGTGTTTTCATGCACTAAGTCAGAAATTAGAAGTCAGGGTCCTGGGGTATGCATATGTCGGCCGCCTGCACCAACACTAGACTCCCTTAACTGAAAACCACACTTAGTACACTTAACAGTATTGTTTCACTGAAAAGAATGATCAGAGTCCTACGTTCTATGGTAGAACTGACTCCACTGATACCAATTTGTCACGAACCGCCACCCGGGGCCCATATCGTGACTACCCCATGCCCGCCTTCCATAGGCCAGGAGCTGGCGAGTAGCACCAAAGGCTTCAATCCCTAAACTGGGAAGGCATTGCCTTTATAAACTGAACACACACAACAGAGTAGGAAACTGGAAGTAAAACACTAATTAAAAATGTATACAAAAGAGGGTGATGAATGTAAAGGGGGTCAAAAATAAAAGACCAACAGTAAAGTACAAGGAAACAGAAAAGTACAAGTACAACTTAAAGAAGAAAATTATGCAGCCATTGGGTCTTTCTCCGGGGTTCCTACATAAAGGGTACGTACTGATGGCTTCCTCAGCACTCCAAGTCCATCCGTCTGCTCCATGTACCGTCACGCAAAGTGGTCCATCTCTAGGTACCATCCAATCCTACTTCTATCTACCTCGATCATCACAGTACATCGTCTATAACCAACACAATGAGGTTCAGGCATTGCCCGTGTAGGGGTGGGTATAACGATACTCAGTAGGGACCCCAAGACCCTCAAGGTCTCACAAAATCTGACAAGGTTAAACCACAAAGTATGAAATCAATGTAAAACCATTACTTAGTTATATGCCCATACATATACCTAATTTATCTAGTAACCCTTCTCAATCATGAGGAAAACACAGAAGTCAAAGGCTTACCTCAAAACCAGGATTTTATTATAGGGGTGGTAACATGTGACACTCCCAATGAAACTGTCAAAACCTTAGCTGCTGGTGTACTAATCCTCTATACTATGGGCCTACCGCATCACACAGAGGTGCTTCCCACAATCCTGGACTATTGTGGTACTCCTCCTGTCGAGTACTGTGGGTCTGCTGCATCACACAGAGGCGCTCCCCACTATGGGTATGCCGCGTCACATGGAGGTTCTCCCCCTCGCAGCCTTCTGAGGTACTACTCCTATTGAGTATCTTGGGTCAACCATGTCACATAGAGGTGATCCCCACTGTGGGTCTGCTGCGTCACATAGAGGCACTTCCCACTGGGCTAGTAAACACTCCCTGTCGAAATGTTATCATTCGTCATGTCTCAACCAGCTACTAGGTCTCCATACTCCACTCGCCCGTCTCTGGAAAGATCCACTCCACGAGCTACTGGTCTATAATTCAACTGTCATGACTTCCCATTTAGGAATATCTCAATGGTCTAACTCGTCATAGGGGTCTCAATGCAATGGGTAGCACGTCAATCGGACTCCCTGTCTGTAAGTTATTGGCATTTCCGTCCCGGGGGCCCGGTAGGTTTTTGGGTTCAAACCAACCTGATCATTCCCCAACTGTGTCAAAACATCATATTGAAGATTCCAAAAGTACCATCATGCTCTAAGATTTTCATTTCCGTAGACGGTTCATCGATCAGACACTTTTGGCCCACGATATGGGTGAAAAGGTGAAAATAAGCCAAAACGGGTCCGGGTCCGGACCGCAGTCTGACCAGGTCCGTGTGTCCAACCCGGACTAAGGAGCGGACTAGCCCTAGTGGGTGGTAGAGATCGAGTGGGCGGCCCGGCCTGAGGGGGCGTCTTGGCACGAGCAGGCGGCCCGACCCGAGGGTTTCCCGACAGCACAACCGCCTAGCGGCCTAGTGGCTTGTGGGCTCCACCTAAGCCGCGTCCTGGGGGGACTGCGCACCCCCTGGCTCCTGAATGGCAGAGAAATTCAGGTAGGAACCCAAACTGGAACCACCTATCACCAATCCAGGGCATGCGGGACCCACAGGGTCCCGCTACTCCCAGCTGGCCGAGCGCCCAGCCCCTCCAGCTTCATTGTTGCGGCCTAGTATGGTCGTGGTCCCCTGCTCTTCCACACAACGCGACGACACAGAGCTCTTTCGGCAACCCGGCGGCCTTGCGCCATCAGTTTCATTGCGGCCTCCAGACTCCATTCATTGTTGCTCTGCCTCCGTTTTGAAGAAATGAGAATAATCAAAGGGGGAGGGTCGGGCCATGTTTGTGTGGTCAGAGCCCTCCACGTTATGTTGACATCAATAGGAAATTTTCAATCCATATATTGAGCAACGTAGAACAGGAAGAAATTAAACTCACACCCCAACCTCATATGACATAGATCGTTAAGGAAGTCGTTGAATGGAGGCATCGATTCGTCAATGTCGGAAGGAAATAGGATATCTTTCATTGGTAGATGAGCGTTCAAAAGCGACGAAGTCAAAGACGACATTATTCATTGTCGAATCCTTCTCATTTGGCATGATTGAAGATTGTTCTTCTTTGGAGAATTAGTTTCTCCAAAGGTTCTCCACGTTTATTCATCCCCTTTTTCAAATCTCTACCAAATGAATTGCCATCCAAAAACAATGGGTTAAGCTAACCCATTATTTAATTTTTTGGACAAAATATTCAAACAAATTCAAAATGTGTTTTAATTAAATGAGTTATCTCACTTAATTAAAATGCTGGAGTGGGCTCAAATAAATGGTGGGGAAGGTGAAGAGTTTTCTCCCCCTTTATGTATAGTTAAGGGGGTTTAAAGCCTATGTGGGGCCCACCATGGATATCTTCCCAAGCGAGGTTATGTGTGGGTGGGACCCACCACCATAACTTCCCATGGGAGGTTAGGGTGTGGTGGCCCCCACCACTAACCACCTCTTGGAGGTTTTAACCTCCTAAAAAATAAAAATAACCTATCAATTATTTTTATTTAACTTTATTAAAACCCCAAAATATAACATCCATTCTCGACCATCTGTCGTCGAGGAAAAAGACTTCTTAATCAAATATCAGCACTGTGAGTTCAATAGTGCCCTCATATTTCAATTCCAAACACCGGTTCAAAATATTTAAAATCCTGCTCATACGCTTACTGAACGTACCTGAAAAACACTTCAGAAATTGATTCTGGGCACACCAGGCCTCAGAATCATGCACTGTAAATTTTTGCAGACTCATAAAATTCCCATGTATATATGAATAAATTTTCCAAATAAATTTCTAGGACATTACAATGTAGTTGAAATTTCAATTGGTTTTATTTTCATGGTCATTAGTTCTATTGAACATATGTTGTCGAATTCTTAATGAAAAATTTATGTAGTACAATTCTTATACATGTCATAATTTATAGAACTAATATATCATTGATAAAATTATAAAATAATAAAATTTTATAATTAATTAATTTAAACACCAGAACATTATTCATTCTACTTAATATAATGTAACATAATAAGATTTTCCATGATTCATTCGATAATTTTTATGTATATTCTATTAACACTTGAGATATTGATTTTAATATTTCCCTATATTCTTATAGTTATAGTAATTTTTATTGGGATATTCCTATTTATCTTGAAAATCATAATAAAATATTTCTTTCTCTTCACACATTTTAAAAACTCCCATTCATTTTAACCAAGTACCAGGGTGTTTCATTACATAATTATCACAGTTGTCAAAATACTAAACTCCCTTCCCACCTTTATCTTCCCTTTTTCAATCCAACATATTATTCTAATTCATCCCCCTAAATACATAATAGGTAGATAATTCATTTTCTATTTTATTGTCACCTGATAATATGTCTTCATATAATGATAATGTTTTTCAAACTATTTCCCATTACAATATATGCATAATTACATCAATGAGTTAGTGATTATTATTCTTTGGATTACATAAATTGATCTATATTGCATTCCTTCTTCAAGAATCCATTTATAAATTATGGTAAACACAATATTATATCATATAATTATTAAAAATAATGTAAAATCAAATAACTAGTGATATAGTTGTGATAAATTTAATATTTATTGTATTTATAATCTCATAATCCTATACATGGATTCTTTGTGGAAATATATATTTGAAATCATTAATAATGGTATGTAAAAACATTGAATTATCCAAATCATGTTCACTAGGATAGTCAAACAACGCTCACAATTAGTCCCTATTTCATGAAAAATGTGAGGATTAGGTCTACTCCAACGTTCCATTTTTGGACTTATTATCCATAGGAATATCTTTTCCATAACCCCATATACTTGTAGTATCTGTATAGGGATTTATTTATAGGAAAACAAAATAATCTATTACATACTAAAAAATTTAGATATTTTCAATTATTATCGTAAATGTTTATCATAGGGTTATATTCCTTAATATTTTTTCCTTAATCATTTTACAAGGATTCTACTACAATTTCACTGATACCAACCATAACAACATTAATTATAGAAGATCGAAGATGGTTTATTTATTTATTATAATGGAATATATACAAGGATAAAATCTTGAAGTCTTTATCATCTTAATGTATTTTTATAATTAGATACATACATGGAACCCATTTTATTTGAGTTATACAAAATAAAACAAAATACATAAAAAATTAAAATGAACTACACACTAGAAAACAAATATAATTATCTATTCTTCATATCCTATGTAAAGGGGAAAATTATTGGTGATCTTAAATTCATAGTAAGGGTTAAGAAAATCAGAATCTATAATGAATCAATAAAGAATAAAAAATATTGAAAGGAATATAACTAAAAAACATTCAATTTAATTAATATTTCTCTATTAAAAGATAAGTCATAATCAATATTGAATGGTAAATAAATTAAAAAATCTATTTAATAATAAAAAGGATAATGAAATTAATTAATAGATAATATCATTATAAAAAACATGGATAATAATATATAATTTCTTAATGAATGATGATCTTAATAATGGAATTTCATGTTCTCAGGAATCATGAAAACTATATTTTCATGAACATTCATAATATAGTTTATATACTACATGTAGAAACTCATTTAATTTGGAAAACTGATTTATCTCATGAGACATACCAATGTAATAATACTATTTATTATACTAATACCCACCCATAAATTCATGTAAACAAAATTCATCATAATTTGAATAATCAATTAAATTTTTCAATAAACTTTTCTTATCATCAAGATGTCATATTGATTAATGGATATAGACTTTTTATTCCTTCCACAATTAATCAAATAACATTCAATGTAAACACATTACATAAAAATGGAAAACAATATAGTAAAAAACATATCTTATTAGAATAATATAGATATTTAATATAATATTAATGACTAATGAAAAATTATTATAGGAAACCGATTATTTTAAAACCAAGTTAAGAGGCGAAAAATAAAGTGACATTGTTCAATTACTTATACTACTTGACAAATTTCATGTCAAATACCCTAGGATGAAATCATTTTAATTGAAACCTAAAACACCATAATGTATGAATGAATCATGATATTATATTTCACATGGGCTATATATACTCCACATAAACAAGAATTTATTTCTAATAACCACTAATCTTCAATGGAATACAAAATGTGATGAAATTAAATACATTTATCATTCTTTTAGTTGAATGTGATTTATCCTATGCTATAATGGTTTGAGAATATTTTTAATTTATACATGAAACCTAATCATATTTATAATATCATATATGATCATTTAATAAAATCCTACCACCCTTTTGTTAATAACATTCCATAATTGTCATTATTTTTTATGTTAATCACCTTTTTTTAATTAATTATTTTTTATGAATGTTCCAATTATTGTAAATATTATATTGTTTAATAACCAATATAATAATAATAATTCTATTATTATACAATTACTTATAAATTATAATATTAAAAATACTTTTTGATGGATTGTTTTGATAAGTGATGTATGATAAGATCATGGATATGGAAGGTCATATATACGCAAGAGTAATGCCTCTTATTTTCATTGATCATTATGGAATGGTGGTATGTAATATTACATATTTCAATATTGTTACTGGTATTATTATTAAAATATTATTTTTTTTGTATATATATATATATATAATTATATCATCCATGTGGTGTGGTTATAAAATGCGAGTCACATCTGTTTGTGAAGGTGGTTATCCACGTGCACACAAATGAAGTTATCATCATTAAGTGAGTGAGAAGTTAATATATAATATTAAATATTATCTATAAATTATGATACATATGTCATAAATATCATAATTACATCATCTATTTCATATATATTAATTATCATTATCCATATTATTATCCATGTAATGCATCCTTGAAAAATGAATCACATCATTTCATGAGTTATTTTTCCAGTATAAAGATGAGTGACATTGACTTATATCCTATGGAATGAAATGTAAAAAAAGATTATATGATATAATGAAAATAGAGGTATAATTATGTTACATGTAACACCCTGAGATTTTATGAAAAGTATTCTTTTTAATTTCATTAATGTATTGTGTTGTACATTACACCAAAAGAAGCTTGTACAACACGCATCCTTGACTTGCCTTGCATTACATGAAATCGCGACATTCCTCGATAGCGTGTGTAGTACGCAATACCGAGTTTCACTAAACAACAATATGCTATTAAAATATTATTAAAACTAGCCGTTATGAATAGTAATAAGCACTTTTTGAAATTTTGTAAATTTTATTTTTCAGAATGGACGTCATTTTTGGATTCGGAATATCGAAATTAGATTAGGGTGAAGTTTTGGTACTTTTCGGATAACTTTAATTTTCTGATGAATAGTGAAAATTACTAAATTTTTATTAAAAACAACCTTTTTAATCGAAATCATTAATAGTGATAAATTATTAATTTGAGTGGTTTTAATGTATATTTAGAATATATTTTTACAATTTAATACAATTTTGTTCATTGGATGTAATTTCACATTTAAACCAGACATAAACAAGTGTCAATATTTTGATTGTTATTATTTTTTAAAAACACGCTATTTGTTTTGACGACGGAAATTAATTTTTAAATTAGTTAATGTAACAGATATGTTTGGAATTTGGTAAAATAAACATCATTTTTGAATTAATAATATCAAATATATCTTAGGCCTAATTTTTGGTATTTTTCTAGAAACATTTATTTTTTGATGAATAGTGAAACCACTAAGTGGTAGTTTAAAAAACTGAATTTTTCATAAAACATAATTTTGCCGCTTCTGTGAGTAGAATTTCAAAAATCCGAGAGACACGGTTAATATCAAGGACTAAAATGTGGTTCAATGAGATGAAAATAATATTTGGTGAATAGTAACTTTTAACTTTTATTTACCACGGTTAAAAGTAAATAGGGTAATTAAGGGGTACAAATGATATTATTATTACACTAACACATGTCTTAATTATATTGGATAATTTTAATTCGACCAAACACAACCTTAGGAAGAACATATGACCATTTAGGCCCACTTGGATTAGATTAGGACATTTATTATTAATTTATTTAAAGAAGGGTTAAAATAGTTAAAATCAAAGTTTAATAAGTACATCATTTTTAATATGGGGTTATACATAAGATAAATTAGACTATAAATATTATTTAGAAAGATAATACAATTTCCTACATAAAGGTATTTTATTTGTAATTTTTCGACATTAAATAATTTAATTTATTTATGACACAACGATGATGTAGTAATTAACTTATTAATGAAATATTGACATAATTGATGTTATAAATACCCAAATAAATGTAATTTGAGACTTTTTATGAATTTAACTAATTTTCCAGGTTAATATGACATGTTAGTATTGATTAAATTATCTTTTTTTGAACTAATAATCTGTTATGATTTTCAAAAAAATCAATTACTAAATAGTGTCAAAATTGACATAAAATAGCATTTAAAACAAATATTATATTATTAATTTTTATTTTATTCCTAAAAATATAAGGTTCGGCCAAATGACTTAGATAAGGTTATATATATTAATAATAAACAACATGAGGTTCTTTTGGCTTTTTAGAGTAAGTTTATTAATCTTATAGTGTAAGAACCCCAGAAGACACGGTAAAAGTTAAATTATTTAACTTAATGTTAAATCTAAATGATAAGGATAATATAGGAACTTAAACTTGTCTAAATTCTATTGTATGAGAGGATTTCGACCCATCCCAACCTTAGCTTCGAAATAAATCAATTTGGATCTATTTAAAAACCGATTTTGACATTATAATAAAATAATATTTTTTGTTTTTCCAAAGGTGCCCCTCTCCTTCCTTATAAAAGGGCACCTCCTCCCTCTCTTCCTCGCACCACTTTGAGCCTTCACGCTCAGCCAACCCCTGACAAATTATATTCTCCACTTCCCTAGATACATCCTAGAGGTCCTGGTCTTCTTCAAAGACAAATTTTAGTGCCCTAAAAGGAGGTCTCAAAGAGGTGCTTCAAAGAAGAGGTAATGTCCGTTACCGATTCATTCAACTTTATTTCTTCTTCCACTTCTTCTTCTTAAGTTGTTTCATTATGAAGTAATTACATCAGTATCACTCATATACTGATATGTTGTTATAATTATTAAACAACCCTATTTCATCATCTATCCATCCCACGGAAAACAAAATCACCCCGCGTGCGTACGTACGGAATACTGTCTCCACGCCGTGGTGTAATCTATTTTCCACCACCACCTTACTTGGATGGGTATAATGGTGTACATAATAACTATATATGATTATTTTAAAGTGATATTGATTCTGAAATAGTATACATACACTCCAATTAAATTCCACTATCATGAGAGAGATATCATCGCTCGTGCGTACGTACGGACTACCGTCTCCACGACGCGATGAGATTCATTCTCCACGTTAACCATTCATGAATGATTATAAAGTATATATAATATGTAATCATGAAATATATGAAATAATAATGATACTGGATTTATGTGTATATATATGTATGTCATCTACTTAATTCAATTCAACTCAGTAAGGAAACGAAAACAGCGTTCATGCGTACGTACGACCTACCGTCTCCATGAACGGTGTATTTCGTTCCATTTACTGATCTATTATATATATATAAATATTCTGAATATATATTATATATAAATCATGTTTTATATTCTGGAATTATTTAATCATGATCTATTTATTCATATAAATAATTACAAGTCAAAACACGGACGACAAATGAAACGATTTTACCCAAAACGCTCTTTAACAAGGAATTTACAAAAGAACGGGTAATATAAAGTCATAAGTGAACCTTATATGATATCATAACAATGAGTATCATTATGGAATAAGTAAATGACATTATTTAAATCATTATACAGGAGGTTCAGACACTTACGAAGCAAATCAGACCTACGGTAAGGGAAAATCTCGCAATCTCAATTTTTTATCCGAGATTGTTTATACTTGAGAATTTACTGCGGAATATTTATCATCCACATCCATGTTTCATCAATATGTAATATTTATATCATTCTACAATAGTTTATATCAAATTTTACCCTTCGGTGAGTTTTTAGTAAAAGATATGAAATGAATCTTTTGTCGTTTTTCGTATGAGGTACTTTTTTGACTTTTCCTACAAAAGTACGAGAAGAATGTTTTTTTGACTTATACGACATGAATGGATTTTTAAAACATTATTTCCAAGAATCTTACTTTACATGTTTTCAAGTTTATTTTTAATCAACTTATTTTATTTTAAAATTTTAAGACATGTTAAGAAAGGAAAATGTTTTTGAACTACAAAGGATATTTTCCTCAAGAATGGAGTCCAAGTGTTTTATCAAAATTATTTTCCATATAAGATAAAAAATGGTTCTGTTTCTATCCCTATTATTAAACTGATTTGATTATGTTGTGATGGAATTATTTTTATTAATTCCTTTATCTTATATGAATAGTTTTATGATGTCACGATGTTTAAGAATCCCATTTTTATTACATGGGTTATGCTATGATGTATGGTTTATGATTTTGTGGAACACATAAGAATGGTATCATTATGAGATGGGTGGGACCAATATCTCCCTCCAATGCATTCGGTAAAGATTTTATATATCAGGAGATAGACATGGCTGGAACGGCAGGTTAAACCGGTTCAGTGAAACAGGACTGAAACGAAGAGTGAACTTGGTTCAGAAATTCACTTTGTCCACTAAGATAGTCTTGGAAATGAGTCTTGACTAATAAGAAATGATTCTCTATGATTATGTGTGTATTCCACAAAGTTTCATTTTTTATGCTATGATTATTGTGATTACATTTCACTACTAGGATTTATCCCATGTTATGATATTATAATCTCTTTTGCAGGTTAATATTTCCAAAATGTTATGTTCTTATGAATATGATGTGATTGATATTTATTTTGTTTGCCATTACTGAGAATTTGTGCTCACCCTTTTATGTTTTCTTTTCCCCTGGATATAAAGAAAGGATTTAGGTAAAAAAAATAAGATCTTTATGGGAGATGTAGAAGATCTTTCTCCATGATTAGAAGATTATATTCCGAGTTTACAAAGACACTAAACTATTACGGTCCGTGTGTGTGTGTTTTTTGTTTTGTACTAAGTATTCCGCAAATGTAATGTAATGTCCATGTACTTCAAGCTTAGGGTCTCTACAGTTGGTATCAGAGGAAAGTTTTAGTCAACCTTTGGAAACTAGGATGCGAAAACATTAGTGAGATCCCTAGAGATAATTCTAAGGTATGTCTAGGGATGTCCCTAAGGATAAGTATATGTATAGGATATAGTCCTAGAACTACGGTAACGATCTTAGAATTTAACCTAAGATGTTAGATATTTAGGGTGCTCCCCCTTTACTATGTTGCTTTCCCTAGCATTATTTTTGCCTCTCACAGGATTCTTTTTTTGTTTTAGTCAGTGGAGGGAACCAGAAGGAATTCGGTTAACATTGAATCCAATGGAAAAATTGGTGACTATGAGCAAAAAAATTTTGTAATGCCGTGAGAGAAAGTTATTGTGATTATGCCGAATCAGTTATCACGATATATAATTAACAAGGTGAAATTTCGTGGTATGCCTAATTCATCAAATAAGAGGAAGATAGAATTTTATGCGTGTTTGAATGTTGAGGAGCATAAATAACGGAAGATTGAGATTTATAAAGAAGGTAAGAATAACCTTGAGGAATACCTTAAATGGAGGGAGAGATGTTATCTATGTAAAGAAAAGGGTCATAGAGTGACAGACTATTATGGAGTTCAATGTCTTATTTGTGGAGAACATGGGCATTTCCCAACTCAATGCCCTGACCTAAAAAGTTACTTCTAAATCAAGGAAGGAATTATTCCAGGACAATCACTAAAGAGAATGTATTGAAGTGTTTATGTATTTGTATTCATGAATAATGTTGTTGAGGTAATTTTATGGTTTATTAGAATATTTTTTTATTAGTCTATTGTGGTTTTCAATAATGTTATGGTACCAGAAACCATGAAAAGGGATTCGAATATTTTAGAAAGTATATGATATAAAAATAATGAAGGGATAAGGAGAAAATGAAATGTTTGACAGTATTCATGAGCTCATGATTGATATAAGGACAATGTGATATCATGGTTTGATTATATAGAATTTTGAGGATTTGGGTATATGGAAAGTGTTAACTTTTAACTGGATTCATGTTTTCAATAAGCTTCAATGGGTATTCATTCTTCAAGAGAATACATGATTAAGGTATTCACATGTTTGTAATTTGACCAACGAGATATAGCTTATGATATATGGGGGATAAATGATAGCATTCACGTGATTGTTATGTGACATTCCAAGTAATAGTTTTCTTTATACTATGAGCTTGGACCGATGTATTTTAGATAAGACTAAAGATTGGAATGGATTATGTTGGACATAAGTTAGTATTGTTTAAGGATAGAACTTTTTTTGATATTATTGATGGGATTTTATAGTAATGTAGCTTTAGAAAAAGGACAACCTGCAGGACGGGTGACAACCCACCGCGTCAGACAAGGCTGTGGGAATCGAACCCACAACTGAAGTGTGACTGGCCTTTATCGCCTACCACTAGCCTACAGGAAGTCCATGTTTAGTAGAAACGAGTTTTATTATATTAATCATTATGATATATGAAGTATAAGTCCATTTTAGGAACCATATATGATTAATCTCACTATAGATGGACTTATGTATTTTTTGATAACTTTTCTAAATTTTTGTTTGAAACAGATGGAAATACCCATCATTCTATCACATGATCTGCTAACACTTCAAGAATGGCAAATTCAACTTCATTTCTTTAAGAGATGAAGTGTAAATTTTCCAAAGAACGACCAACGGTGAGACTGTACCAAAATCACGAAAGTATTTCTTCTAATTCCAATTTCATCAACTTTAGGGAAATGATCTTGAAAACCAAAAATGTTGTCCTAGTGCTCTTATATCCGATGAATCAGATGGTACCTTAGATCATCACAAATTTATGGCTTTGTGATTGATGGCTTTTTCATAGCCATGTTCTCTACCACTCTCCATCAGAACTTGATGGTTAGATTTTTCTTCCATATCCATATTTTCACCTATGTTCTCCTACGTGGAAACCCAGTGATTAGTTAATTTAGGTAACCTTTAAATTTCAGACATTAGTTTTTAAAGACAAGTATTGGTATTCCTTTTTACGATGTGGGTTTCTATTAAACTAACTTTCGAGTGGTAAACCATTTATAACCCCGATGAATTTCGAGGGCGAAATTCATTTTTAAGGGGGGTAGAATGTAACACCCCGAGATTTTATGAAAAGAATTTTTTTAATTTAATTAATGTCTTTTATTTTACGCTACATCAAAAGGAGCTTGTATAACATGCATCTTTGACTTTCCTTGCATTACACGCAATCACGACTTTCCTCGATAGCGTGGGTAGTACGCAATACCGAGTTTCACTAAACAACGATATGCTATTAAGATATTATTAAAACGAGCCGTTATGAATATTAATAACCACTTTTTGAAATTTTTTAAATTTTATTTTTCAAAATGGACTTGATTTTTGGATTTCGAATATCGAAATTAGCTTACGTTGAAGTTATGGTACTTTTCGGATAACGTTCATTTTCTGATAAATATTGAAAATTACTAAATTTTAATTAAAAACATCATTTTTAATCGAAATAATCAATTGTGATAAATTATTAATTTGAGTGGTTTTAAAGTGTATTTATAATATATTTTTAAAATTTAATACAATGTTGTTCATTGGATGTAATTTCACATTTAAACCAGATATCAACAAGTGTCAATCTTTTGATAGTTATTATCTTTTAATAACATGCTATTTGTTTTGACGACGGAAATTAATTTTTAAATTAGTTAATGTAACTGATATGTTTTGAATTTGGTAAAATAAACATCATTTTTGAATTCATAATATCAAATATAGCTTAGGCCAAATTTTTAGTATTTTTCTGGAAACATTCATTTTTTGATGAATAGTGAAACCACTAAGTGGTAGTTAAAAAAGCTGAATTTTTCATAAAACATAATTTTACCGCTTCTGTGAGTAGAATTTCGAAAATCCGAGATCCACGATTAATATCAAGGACTAAAATGTGGTTCAATGAGATGAAAATAATATTTGGTGAATAGTAACTTTTTACTTTTATTTACCACGGTTAAAAGTAAATAGGGTAATTAAGGGTAAAAATGATATTATTATTACCCTAACACATTTCCTAATTCTATTGGATAAGTGTAATTCGACCAAAAAAAACCTTAGGAATAAAATATGACCATTTAGGCCCACATAGATTAGATTGAGACATTTATTATTAATTTATTTAAAGAAGGGTTAAAATAGTTAAAATCAAAGTTTAATATGTAAATATTTTTTAAATATGGGGTTATACATAAGATAAATTCTACTATAAATATTAATTCACTATAAAAAACAATTTCCTACATAATGGTATTTTATTTTTAATTTTTAGACATTAAATAAGTTAATTTATTTATGACACAACGATGATGCAGTAATTATCTTATTAATGAAATATTGACATAATTGATGTTATAAATACCCAAATAAATTTAATTTGAGACTTTTTATGAATTCCACTAATTTTATAGGTTAATATGACATGTTAGTATTGATTTAATGAACTTGGTTCGAACTAATAATTCTTTTATGAGTTTCAAAAAAATCAATTACTAAATAGTGTCAAAATTGACATAAAATAGTTTTTAAAAACAATATTATATTCTTCATTGTTATTTTATTCCTAAAAAGCTAAGGTTCGGCCAAATGACTTAGATTAGGTTATATATATTAATAATAAACAACTTGTGGTTCTTTTGGCTTGTAATAGTAAGTTTATTAACCTTATAGTGTAAGAACACAAGAAGACACGGTAAAAGTAAAATTATTTTACTTAATGTTAAATCTAAATGATAAGGTTAAAATAGGAACATAAACTTGTCTAAATTCTACTGTATGAGAGGTTTGCGACCCATCCCCACCTTAGATTCTAAATAAATTAATTTTGAGCTATTTAAAACCGAATTTGGCTTTATAATAAAATAATATTTTTAGTTTTTCCAAAGGTGCCCCTCTCCTCCCTTATAAAAGGGCACCTCCTCCCTCTATTCCTAACACCATTTTGAGCCTTCAATCACATCAAACCCCTGAAAATTTCTCTTCTCCACTTCCCTAGAAACATTCTAGAGGTCCTGGTCGTCTTCAAAGACCAATTTTAGTGCCCTTAAAGAAGGTCTCAAAGAGGTTCTCCTAAGAAAAGTTAATGTCCGTTACCGATTCTTTCAACATTATTTCTTCTGCCACTTCTTCTTCTTACGTTGTTTCATTATGAAGTAATAACATCAGTGTAACTAATATAATTATATGTTATTATAAGTATGAATCAAACCTATTTCATCATCTATCCATCCAACGGAAAATGAAATCACCGCGCGTGCGTATGTACGGAATACGGTCTCCATGCCGTGGTGTAATCTATTTTCCACCACCACCTTACTTGGATGGGTATAATGGTATACATAATAACTATATATGATTATTGTAAAGTTATATTAATTCTGAAATAGTATAAATACACTCCAATACAATTCCACAATCATGAGAACGATATCATCGCTCGTGCGTACATACGGACTACCGTCTCCACGACGCGATGAGATTCATTCTACATGTTAACCATTCATGAATGATTATAAAGTATATATAATAAGTAATAATGAAATATATTGCATTATAATGATACTGGATTTACATATATATATATGTTTGTCATCTACTTAATTCCATTCAACTCAGTACGGAAACGAAAACAGCGTTCATGCGTACGTACGGCCTACCGTCTCCATGAACAGTGTATTTATTTCCATTTACTAATCTATTATATATATGTATATTCAGAATTATATTATATATAAATCATGGTTTATATTCTGGAATTAATTAATCATGATCTAATTAATCATATGAATAATTACAAGTCATATCACAGAAGACAAATGAAACGATTTTACCCAAAACGCTCTTTAACATGGAATTTACAAAAGAATGGGTAATATAAAGTCATAAGTGAACCTTAATTGATATCATAAAAATGAGTATGATACTGGAATAAGTCAATGACATTATTGAAATCATTATACAGGAGGTTCGGACACTTATGAAGCAAATCGGACCTACGGTAAGGGAAAATCTCGCAATCTCAATTTTTTATCCGAGATTGTTTATACTTCAGAATTTACTGGGGATTATTTATCATCCAAATCCATGTTTCATCAATATGTAATATTTATATCCTTATAAAATAGTTTATATCCAATTTTACCCTTCAGTGAGTTTTTAGTACAAGATATGAAATGAATCTTTTGTCGTTTTTCGTATGAGGTGCTTTTTGACTTTTCTGACAAAAGTACGAGAAGAATGTTTTTTTTAACTTATACGGCATGAATGGATTTTTAAAACATTATTTCCAATAATCTTCCTTTACATGTTTTCATGTTTATATTTAATAAACATATTTTAGTTTAAAATTGTAAGACATTTTAAGAAAGGAAAATGTTTTTGAAGTAGAAAGGATATTTTCCTCAAGAATGGAGTTCAAGTGTTTTATCAAAATTATTTTTCATATAAGATAATAAAGGGTTCTGTTTCTATCCCTATTATTAAATTGATTTGATTATGTTGTGATGGAATTATTTTTATGAATTCCTTTATCTTATATGAATTGTTTTATGATGTCATGATGTTTAAGAATCCCAGTTTTATTACATGGGTTATGCTATGATGTATGGTTTATGGTTTTGTGGCACACATAAGAATGGTATCATTATGAGATGGGTGGGACCTATATCTTCCTCCAATGCATTGGGTAATGATTTTATATCTCATGAGATAGACATGGATGGAATGGCAGGTTAAACCGGTTCAGTGAAATAGGACTGAAACGAGAGAACTTGGTTCAGAAATGGACTTTGTCCACTAAGATAGTCTAGGCAATGAGTCTTGACTAATAAGAAATGATTCTCTATGATTCTGTGTGTATGCGATAAAGATTCATGTTTTATGCTATGATTTATGGGATTACATTTCACTAATATGATTTATCCCATGTTATGATATTATGATCTCTTTTGCAGGTTAACATTTCCATAATGTTATGATCTTATGAATATGATGTGATTGATATTTCTCTTGTTTACCCTTACTAAGAAATTGAGCTCACCCTTTTATGTTTTCTTTTCCCTAGGATATAAAGAAAGGTTTTAGGTATAAAAAAAATATCATTATGGGAGATTTAGAAGATCTTTCTCCATGATTAGAAGATTGTATTCCGAGTTTCCAAAGACACTAAACTATTATGGTCCTTATGTTTGTGTTTTTGTTATGTACTAAGTATTCCGCAAAAGTAATGTAATTTCCATGTACGTCATGCTTAGGGTATCTAAATTACAAATATCATATATATAAATAACCATTATATCCATCATCACACATAATCATGAGAAGAGGTAATGGTAAAATGAATGACATCTGTTCACACAGTGGTAGT
Organism: Viscum album; assembly: GCA_963277665.1. NCBI lineage: Eukaryota > Viridiplantae > Streptophyta > Magnoliopsida > Santalales > Viscaceae > Viscum > Viscum album. Next base: position 1,368,749,953 of record OY728140.1, on the reverse strand, counting down.
CCCCCATACACATGATTGATGATTTTGTAAACCATTTTATAGTAGTGAAGTTTATAGAACATAACGAACATAACAGTAAAAAATATAAGAATATTAATGATACTAATTTTTTTATATTATAATGTTTTATTATGATTTGAATGAAGTGGAAAAATATATAAAATAAATATTCTTGTTGATGAACGTTACGTCTTCTTCATTTAACATCCTTATGGATGAAATGAAATCATTACTATGTTGTAATTATTCACAAACAAAGGAAGTGATTCAGAAGTTATTTGTTTAGGGATTTTAAAATCCAAAATAGTGTGATTGTGGGTAGAATATAATAGTTGTTGTGGCCTTTTATATGTGAGGTGTGCGGAAAAATTCTAACTTTTGAAAAGAAAAAGGTGTAACCCTATTTTTTACAGTAGAAAATGGTCCAAAAATGAATTATTCTCGATACATATAAAATATAAGGACAAAATATGGCCAATAAATTCATTTTAGGAATTTTTTTATTGGATTTAAACCCTTATCATTTTAGTTAGACACCTATCATATCCATTTTTATCACAAAAGTGGTAATTAACAATTACTATGTTCAAAAATAATTTTGGTCAAAAATAATTCTAATCTTATTATATGATAAATTTTTATTTTTCTAAATATTGACTATATTTTTAAAAATACCATTAATATAGGTGGGAAATATAGTTTAAAAATAATCTTACATGTGTAAAGAGAAAAATGGTTTTTAATGTGAAGCATTCAAAAGAAATTTAGAATTTTTATATCTGAATTAAAAATGAAAATTATTTTAATGATGTAAATTGGACAAATGCATATATAATTTAACCAATTGTACTTTAAAATCAATATAAAATATAATTTATCCTCTTAAATTATTTCAATGAAAATGAGTTTTTCTAATTAAAATTAAGTACTTTTCACAGTTTATCGATCATGAAACATTATAGAAATAAATCACTCTATGATAATTGATTACTATTAATTATAAAAAAGGAGTAATATTTTTTAAAATATTATTTCTAAAATTGTTAAAAATTAATTTTAAATTAAGTTCTCAAAGTGTGAGTAAAAATATTTTTATATACAATAATGTTTTTTATAAAAAATTTCATTTTTATTTTTTTAAATGATTTTTATTTTATTTATAATCAATATATTTCCATGATTTACATAATATTTTTAGTATTATTTGTAGTATAAAAAATAACGGCAAGCTTATTATGGTATATTATACTATGGTAAAGTTTGAATCTGGGTTTTGTGTTCCCTAAGATACGAAAGAGATGAAATTTATTTTATAAGTAATATTTCATAATATCTTCGGTAATATATATTATTCTAATATTTGTGTTGTATGTTATAAATTATATTGAAATAATTATTTTACTTAAAATCATAGGGTGTTACACGATTTTTAAAATACATATAAAATTTAATTATTGAATCACAACACATAAGTATTTCATAAATTTTATTTGAACATATGTCTTTCCTTGAAATATGGGATAACCATTGGATGAATGAATTGACATGGATAATTATATGGTTACACACATTTAAAAAAATATCTATAAATGGATCTCTAAATATATAATTATGTCCTTAAATCATACACTTCAATTTTACAAATTAATTCATTGCTTTATGCACTTCTTTTTCACACATAAATCATATTAATTTTCTTTTGGGACACTTTGTTTTAAATATAATTTACCTTAGGTTTTACCTAGGTCATTAATTTTCATTTTCTATTTAAATACATCCTAATTTTTAATAAGGAAAATGTTATTTATCCTAATTATATCCACTAGGTTTTTCAAACCAAGTGAACAGTAATGAATTTTTCCAAGAACAAGGTAAATATCAAGTTAAGACGAATTCTCCCTTTTCATTGTTAATTCCCCTTGTTACATATTTGGAAAACTTATTTCTAATTGTGGTATCCAGGTTAGTATTTATATCTATGAAATATTACACAATCTCTTTGATATTTAATCATTTATATGGTACACTAGAATTATCCCCAAATATCTCATTGGTTTATGTTAACTAATATATGTTTTCCCTAATCTAGTTCTCATGGAATAAGGAAATAATATCTAATAATAAATCTAGTGATGTTGGATATTGTAACATAGAGTTTCTTTCTTTCATTTCCTTATTTTAATAAGATATAATAAATCTCATCCTATAAGACTGAATGTTTTAATAGTGTTCTTAAACTAGATACAAATATGACTCTGATATACATTAGAAAAAACAAATTAAAGAATAATTTTTATTGTAGAATAACATTATTCCCAATCAAATGGAAATTTATATCAACCATAGGTCACATCATGGATACATGGGAAGAAAAATAAAATAATGGGGATCTTAAATTCTTAATAAGGGTTAAGTACAACAAAATATATCAGAAATCAATAAGACAAATCAACAAGGGAGTTTTTTTAACTGTAATATATGGGTTGGATTCCCACCCCATATACATAATGAATTTAATATGAAGTAAAGAGTTACAAGGTGGTATTGAGGTTTAATGATGATACACTAGAAAAAAATTATAGTGATTACAAGGAGATAAAAAACACATACTGGATAAAAAATAATGAGAGTAAGTGTATGTATTCCCAAAAATTCATCCTTCATCCTTTTGAAATACATATGCTATAAAATATTAATAGTAATTTCAGATCATAATTGAAAAGGACCTAATTTGAATCAATGATTATCAATGGGTCGAATCTGATTAGAAATATAGGAATTCCATCCCCTATGTCATGTCTAAAATAGGTCAAGAAGAGCATTCTAGCACCACACCAGAAAGATGAGTGGCAGCCCCTCATCCATTATGCTAAATAGTTTAGTTGTTGAAGAATTAATATAGAAACATCAATGAATTATAAGAAGAATAAAAAAGTTTTATTCTGTTGATCCAAACAAATTTCCAAGAATTGTAAAAAAGAAAAATGAATGTCAGATCCAAGTAATAAATCAAAATAGCCATAAATTGTTCATAACATGGCAAACTTAGTAGTAGAACATAGATGAAAATAATGATCATATAACTTACCAAAAACCAAAATCAATAAATTCATATTCTTTACAGGGTAAATCCACATGAATATAAAAATATTCCATCTTAAATAAACCACAAAATGGGAATGATCCAGAATCCTCACTAATTCAATGCACATACAAACTAAAAAAACACCGTGTTGTCACAATATATAGAAATCCTTCACACATGATGATATTATTCAATAAAAAATGATATTCAATTATAATTGAATATTTATTATCACAGGAAGGGTAAATATATAATGTCGGGGTCATTACTATAGGATTTATTTGAAATTGATGTCCAGATTTCTCACATAATGAATAATCGATTTAATTCTAGAACAGCGATCCTCATCAAAGAATATATATAGTGAGTAATGTAAAAAAATGTGTTAATATTTACATAGAAAATAAATTAACATTCAATGTATAAAATTATAGTTAAAAATGATTACTGGTTTGTGAAAAAATATATCATTGATTAAAAATATAGATATTTTTGTTAAATTTAATATCTATTGAGTATAACCTAAAATATTTAATGGGAAACATAATGAGTACTAAATTAATCTCTAAAGTGAGTTTCATCAACATTATTGGTAAAAATAAACATCAAAAATCCTAATTAAGAAAAAATATTGTACCAATATGACAGATCCATAGAGTAGTATACGAAAAATAAAGGGTTGTTGTCAATGCTGAAAAAATACTATAAAAGACATGTAATAAAAATATTGAAAAACATACAATTTTTATTTTTAAAATATAAATTCAAAACTAAAGTACAAAGAACATTTGAAAAAGAATTTTTTTTAAAACATTCATAAATATAATAGATATTTTAAAAAAAATGAGTTTTTATAATGAATGTAAATTACATAAATGTCGAGTACATTAATAAAATGATTCCACGTTTTTAGAAAAATCCGAAAAGAACATGTTTTGAAAATGACATGATGATTTTTTAAAATTAAATTATATAATGTAAAAAATGAAAAATTGTTCATTAATAAACATTTTTTGAAATATTAAAAAACCATTTTTTATTTTTTATTAAATAATTTTTTGAATGAAAAAGGATATTTCACTGAATAGAGAAATGAATTCCTTTTTTTATTAATAAAATTATCAAATAATTTATGTACCAAAGTGTCAAAAAAATGATACTATTACATGAAAATATCACGAAAAACAAATTGAGAAGAAAATTAAATGGGGTTATAATGTCAAATAATTTCTTTCAAATGTAATTCAAGAATAAAAAATCACAATCTGAATGATATTGAGTAATAAACTCTTAAAATGACCATAAAATTGACATCAGAATTTAACAATGAATAGATTATGTGTATAACCATTAAATATATCCAAAAAAATTGAATACATAAAATATAAGATATTCAAAATTAATGACACAAATAATCTTATATAGAAAAATTCAATGAAGAGTTTATGTATCTAGATGAAACAAATTGAGTTATGAAATTATTTACCAATTGGTAATTTAAATTAAATTCTCAATGAATGAAATAATTCAATGTGAATGATACAATAATAGTATAATATAATTTTACATGATATTACATGTGAAATGGGATGTATACATAACATATAAAATAAATTATGTATATAACATTAAAATGTTTTTTATTAAAGGTAAATTGACACAATTTCACTAAAAATGATCTTATCATTGAAGGTGGAATTAATCAATGATTTAATTATGTGTATCAAATTAATGTAAATAAAAAGGTGATGTATAATATAAAATAATAAGATTTCATTAGTATTATAATCTATTTATGACATAATCAATGAAGTAGATGTTTAACCCAATATATAGAAATTCAGTTAATAAACCCTTTACCACATGTTTCCTTTTGAGTGATTATTAATTATCCACATGTATACTTTTTTTATTCATGCCATTATTATATAATATAAAACTATTTATATAATTATTATATCATATAAAATCTTTTTACAACATATTAACACCTTTTACTTAATTATATTTCATTATTTTACTTGTTTCTGGTGTCAATTTCCATATTTTCTCAGGTGTGTTTTTTCATGTATGATTGAGTTATTACAAATATTATGTATTTAAATAAAATTAAGAATAGTAATAATTAAATAATTATCATATTTATAAATAATTTATACGTTCATGATAAACCAATAATGCTGGTTTGGAGAAATGATGTATGTTACGATCATAGAGAGAGTAGGCCATATGTACAAATGAGTAACATTTTTATTAATCAATGATCATTATGGGAATGTGGTAAGTACTTATTTTTACTTTATATAATGATAATTACCTAATTAATACAATATTACTTCTATAAATATAATTTTATATTTTATCAATGTGTTTTTTATATGAAAAGAGATGCATCACTTCTTGAATGTGGTAGTTCACATGTTCAAGAATGATGTCATCACCATTCTGTGAGTTAAAAGGTAAGAATGAAAAGGATGATTTATAATTTATTAATGATAAATATCTAATTATAATATTAATTGTGTAATTTATATCACATTTATTTATTAATAGTATCCTTTTATATTCGTCTTGATATGTTATTTGAAAAAAATCACATCACTTCGTGATGTGGTGGCCTGGCATACAAACGAGCGATGTTATCATATTCCATATGGAATTGAAAATAAATATTTATAAATGATAAATTGTCTCCAAGAAAATATTTATTTTATAAATATATTATATATCTTTTATATTTATAATCATTCCAAACCATGATAGGTGGTAATGGAAAAATAAAATACATCGGTTCACAAGGCGGTATTATGCCCTAAACATGGATGATTATTTCAAAAATCATTTGATAAAAGTTGAGATTATCATTCAGGGGTATTCTATAGAGTTTCTTCATATCATTTGGTCTTCTTGGAATAAGGCAATTCAAGGAAACTACTCTTTTTTCATCCGTGGTGCCATTTCTGCCATACTTACTGCTATGTGTGGGTCAAAAACTCCAAAGAATCATTATTACTTGAACTTGGTGTGGACTGGACCATTTTGAATTGGATTGGTGTGAAGGGGAACTTTTGGCCATCGCATGGAACCTTTGATGTATTATTGAAGGATCCATTTTTCAGATGGATAAATTTCAATTCTGATGGATCTTTTAGAGGTAATCTAGGTCCTTGAGGATATGGTGATATTTTTAGGAATCATAAAAGGGATGTACTTGGATGTTTTCATGGTTCATGGGGTCTTACTTCTTCTCTTGAAGCCGAAATTCTTGGAATGATTATTACGATGGAGAAACCAAATATTGTGGTTGGAATAATTTATGGTTTGAGAGTGACTCTACTATGGTCATCTCTGGTATCAGGATTTGTCTCTATCATTTGGTTTTGATGCTCACTTATCGTTTGTGAAAATTCTTGGATAAACTTTTCTCCCTGAATTATATCATCACTCACATTTACAATAATGACAATTTGGTAGCTAATGGTCTTGAAAATAAGTTAATCAATGGAATTGACATTGCTTGGTTTGATTAGGCTCCTAATAATCTTAATCCTTTTCTTAAAAGGAATCATGAGAAATATTCTATTTTTAGACTTGTGTAAGCTATTTTATTGTAGTGATGGAGGCAAGAAGCAGGTTTTCTCTGGCATAGGCTTTTTCAACTTCTCATTGTTGTTCATGAACATTCATGGGGATGGTTTTGTTTATTTTATTTTTTCATTCTATGATGGGTCTAGTTCGATGGCAAGATTTGAGGTCTGGATTGAGCAGTGTTGTGGCTGTTTCCGGGACACACTTTTTGCAGTTTTGATCTATTTTTTCTTGAATGAACTGTTAATCATGGACTTCTATAGGGTTGTAATGGCTTTTTTTGTTTTTATTATAATATTTTTTAATATCATCATTGGTTAATAATAACTAAATGATGTATAGGAGTAAATAAAAAATTCTTGTTGATGATTGTAGCCTCTTCTTCATGTTAACTATTTTTTTTACCTCATAACCCTTAATATGTTGGGTATTAATGTAATATAATGAATCTTGGTTGATATTTGGGTATTTGGGTTTTTTTTAGTTATTGGCATAAAAAATGTTTTTATAGTGTTTAGAAGAGAGGATATGTGGTCAATGTTTATAAGTGAAGTAAATGGAACACTTCAAAGTTTATGAAAAGGAAAGTTTGTACCCATATTAATGACATATATAAATGGTAAAAATAGAGTATATTATAGAAATATACATTATAGGGTCTAAATATGTCCATAAATGTATTTTAGACATGTGTTAGGTCAAATTAACCCTTATATTTTAGTTTAACCCCTGAAAAATCATTTTTTTACATAAACAGGATAAATAATTTTACTTTTTTGCACTGTTAGTTTTTGTAATAAATAATATTCAATATATTAGGTAATAGAAATTATTTATAATAAAAATATAAAAAATCACTTTTTAAAGATATTATTTATATATATAGGGAAAAATAAATTTAATTTAATCTGTTAGACGAAATGAGAAAGAATGTTCCAATGATAAAATGTTCAAAAGATAACAGTGTTTTGATATAATAATTTCTTATAAAAATGATTCCAATCACATAAATTGGATTAAATTTAATTAATGTTACATAAAATAAAATTTAAAATATAAATTTAAATTATAAAAAATTTAATCCAAAATGCAGCATTCAATTAAAATTCATTATTTTATAAAATACATCAGTTAATTAAATATTTGTGTTTTTTTATAAATTTGTGAATAGAGGATCTTTTTGAAAGGGAAATAAAAGTTACATAACATTGAAATAAGGTATTTTTCATTTTTCTCATAGAAAATATGGAAACATGTTACAAGGGAGAGTGCTGGATCATTTGCATCCATCTTCAATAACACCTTTATTTTCAAGACCATCAGCAAGGTAGTTGGATTCCTGAAATAAATGAGCAATGATATATTTTAATGAAGAAATATTGTCAATACAATTCCCCAACATTGCTGTCAGCTTCCATGATAGATAAATCATTCTCATTGTGATGTCTTGGACAATGGTAGTGGAGCCACACTCTAACCATATGATGTTTCAAATTATCTCACAAGAAAGGTCATCTTTCCAAATACATCCAATCATTTTCACTTCTATTGTAGTGGAATAGCCATAACAACTATAATTTAACTCCATAAAATCATTGTCATGATCTCTTCAAATGACATCACATCCTGAAATTCTAGATTTCACCTTGATGATCCATTAGTACATCATTTTAGAAAGATAACCAAGGGAGAAAACCAAAGAAACATCAAGAGTTCAATAAGGATAAGCAATGTTTCCTCTAAGGTTAAATCATTTTTGGATTATGAAATCCCTTACCGAGTGAGAGCTACATTCTTCATACATAAAGATCTCATTCTGTGTTTTTGTGAGGATAGTATCCATTAAATTCTTGGTGTTGAAGTAGAAATTGGTGTGAATGTCACATTTTCTACTACTCTAGATAGTGTGAATCAGATCTGCATAAGAAAATATGAAGAGAATAAAAATCATCATAGAGAATTGGTATAGTAGAACTTTGATCAAAAAATGTATTAGAGAATCAGTTTTGGTAGTATAGATCTTAAAAATATCAAATACAACCTCCCATATAGATGTATCATTTTTAAAAGACAAGAAGAGGTGATCTACTTCTTCTTGGTGCTAATGAAAAATTACACAAATAGAGCATAATAAAATACCAAGTAATTGTAAGTTTTTATAAACTAGGATCTTGTTAGAAAATAGCCTCTAAAGTAGGGTGAAACTTGAATTAAGAATCCAATTTTTATTAGAGTGTGATTCATTTATGATATTCATGAAGAATGTGTTTATAACAAGTCATAGTATTTAGTTAAATATTTGAAGGCTAATACAAAATTATCATGTCATCAGGGTTAATGAATTCATGACATACAACAGTTGAGGAAATTTATTCCGGGAGAGATCCGAGATTATCCAATTAATACTTTATTGAGATGTTATAGTTTATTCTCAATAAAATAACTCAATAAATTAGGGTCAATCAAGTCTAGATAACATGCTAGAAGATGGGATAAGAGTTCATGTTGACCATCTAATGATTGCACATGAGTATTTTTTGTAAAACAGTTCTCAAACCAGTCTAAATAAAAGATTTAGTGTAATTCGGTTTACATGCACATAACTTTTAGGGAATATTTATCTATAGAAATCCAATGAGACCGATTTCTTATTGATTAGTCACTAGATGAATTGAGCCTAGAGATACTGGTTAAAAAATTTCATGTTCTTGATACCGAGTTCTTCTTGAGCCTGGGCATACGTCATTGTTTCCAAGAGGTTGTTAGGATCATACTTTCCTACAAATGACCACTCCAAAAAAAATTCAGTGTCATATAATTGATAGATTTAATGGAATCAGATGGCCAAATTTACACCATGAAAGAGTATTCTAGCATTGAGACCACAACATGCATAAAAATATATATTCATCCTACCATTGAGAAAGACTTTCCTTTCCATGATGCAAGTGTGCTTGGAACACAACTCCCTGCATTAGAAAAATCAATGGCATGAGGCTTACCCAGAACATTCAAATCCCAAGGTGAATAAAGGGTACAAAGCCTTATCTAATACACAAATCATTGATAATAAATTTCTTTCTTGAGTTTTGGAAATTATTTCCAAATTTGATAAATTAATTTCTCTAATTGGATTCTTGTCCTGAAACACATTCATAGTAAAAGAGATAATTTTTGATGTTTCTGATATTCTTCTTATCTCTCTGAGTGAAAATGATAATTTCATCAGTAAAACATATGTGGGGGAGTAGAGGTACCTCTTTCCGCATTGATAATTTCCATTTCACTCGTATCTACCATGTGGATAAGAAGTATACTTAGATAATCCTGATCAATTTCCAAATTAATATCTGAAAAATGATCCCCACAACTTACCCCTTAAAATATTTAATTTACCCTTTTGGAAACAATTAATAAGAATGGAAATTTGGGAAGATTCCATAAGAGGTGTAATCTAGTGGATAAACGGTATAATGAAGCCACAAATTTGGAGAACATTGCCTATATAAATATTATAATATTTATCAAAGGATTTTTTTATGCCCATCTTTAGAGGAATTTTTCTATCGAATGTGGACTTTTAATGAGATTAATACATTCTCAGGTAGGGAGAAAGAAATATTGAATTCTCATTAAATTCGCAAATTCGAATTGATTCCATTCTATCTGAGACTCGAAATTTTTTTTGGAATGTATCCATGTGATGACATTGTGAATTGTATTGACAAAGTCCACTAGTCTGAATTGATGGATAACTCTAGAATTAACCACTTTGGGGATTAAGGCTATGAATTAGGCATTAAAACCTTGGGTGAAGTATCATACATTAAAATAATTCATGATTATTTGACAAACATCATTATGGATAATATCCCAATAGAATTGGAATAGTATATTTGTGAAGCCATCTACTCCATGTGATAATTCTTTATTAATTCCAAAGATGTCTTCTTCAATTTTGATGTCTAAAGGTAAGGATGTGAATAATGAGTTATCGTCCTCATTTATCAAATTTGGGATAATATTTTACTTTAGAACTACCTTCCTTGTTGTCCCATTGAAGATATTGCTGTAAAAATTTAAAATGTGATTTAATGGATCTTTGCATTCCTCAAGTATTTGGTTCCCATCACTAAGTTACGAGAGTGCTTTATTTCCATTCATTTTCTTTGCATGAAATTGATATTTTTTGAGTTTCCATCCCCATTAGTAAGACACTTAATTTTTAATTGATCCTTAATGATGTTGTATCTATTTTATATGAGATTTCATATCTTGGTGGTAATATCAAGTTCAGGAACATTTTCTCTAGAGAAATTTTTCTTGGTAATTAATTATTAAATTTAATGTAAATAGAACTCAGCAGAACTAATTTCTATAAAAAGTGAACAAAAAAATTTATACATTGCTTCTATTTTTTCGTGATAAAGTTGAACATAGATGTAGAAGCTAAAGGATTAGCATTACAATCATTCGAGGATCAATATTCCTAAATAATTTTTAAGCACTCAGGGAGGGAAACCCATGCATTGTTTAACCTAAAAGGAAGAGAATTATTTCTCTCAATTTCAAATAAAACTATCCAGGATGGAATGATTTCCTGAGTTGTTCCTTGCTAAGGTGACCTATGAAATTGATTTCTAATTTTCAAGCAGTGCCTCATTGATAAAAGCCATTTAAATTTTCCATTCTCTGATACCATATACATATTTCATATTCCTTATAAAACATTCCCAATCATGGTTGATTTCTATTTATCCTGAGTTATTAAAAAAAGCTCAAAAATCATTAATAGAGATAGAGCTCTAAACTGGAATATTTGTTCATTCACATGAAGTATTTAATTTAAATCACCAATAATTTTATAGGGACCCATAATTCTATTGGAAAACTCCTTTATTTTCATCCATATAACTCAAATTTCCATGTAACTATTAAAATCATATACAATCAAGAAGTAAATTTTCTGTCCAGATATTTCAAAACTGTTGGTTAGGACATGATTATCATCATGAATAATTGTAGGATTTTTAACCCTATTGGGAATCAAAATCTAGATTCGATCAAAGAATGACTCATTCTAAGCAATACACATCTTAGATTTTTCCCTACTATTGAAAAATGAATTTTGGTTTGATGAAATAACCTTTGGCGTAGAAATTTCAATAATATCAGGCTTGTAATTAACTATATCGAGCCTAGGGGAACCTTCTATTCGAAGGCTGGATACTCCCTGATAGTCCCAAAAAAGAATCCTCATTTTTTGTTATGCATTTGGGGTGAGTCCCCTTTTTTTATTTTCTCTCCATTTTCCTTTTGGATTTTAGGGTAGTCTATTCCATTGTGAAGATTATGGTAATTTTGGACTCAATTGAATCCTCAAAAATCAAAACCTATGTGGAAACAATGGAACCTTACTTTATAAGAATTTGGATTAGAGGGTGAAAATTGAAGATGTCAACTTTTCCATTGACAATTGTCTCACCTGGTCCTTCTTTATTTTCCTGAATCTACAAAATGAAATATTTCAGTAATATTAAAAAAACTCACCTTACGATAATTTAAATCCGATGAATTATAAAATTAAGTTTATTTATTCCAATAAATTTTTTATGTATTTGAGAATTTATTTCAAATTTTTTCACCAATAATGAACAAAATGTATTGAGAAAAAATACTATTTTTTTGAAAACATTTCATTTTTATAAGGATCTGATTTCATTTAAAATAAATTGAGAAAAATAATTTTCAAATATTTATTTGAACAATTCATAATTGTCAATTTAATGACTACATAATAATTATATGTTGTATTATAGTTCATTATAAATCGGCGTTGAGAGTTGATCATGATATTGAAGGAATTTAATATTGAGAAATATATTTCGTGTGTTTTTTCAGCATAGTGATCCATGTTTCATATGATATCAAATATAATTTTATTTTATGATTTATTTTTGTTTAAATGTATATCCTATATAATAAAATATAAATAGGATTCATATAAAAGCCACATATCATCATATCAGGTGGTGTAATATCCAACATACTTCACAATTTCTTAAGAGTCATTATATGCATCCCATATCACATAATCTCATGAGGAATCAGATAATAACCACATCACATAACCTTGGGGGTCATAAAATTAATACTAAATTAAATAATCTCATTAGTCATCATGTTTAACAAATATCAAAATATCTCATGAAGTATTATTTCCAACCCATATCACATTATCTCGAGTGATAATTCATAAAACCTGTATGACATTATATTTGGTGGCATCACATTCAACAAACATCACATCATCATCAAAGGAATAAAATTTAATTCAAATAACATCATCTCATGAGAGAAAACATCCAAGCCAAATAAAATTATCTTGCGTGTAATCTCATCCAACAAACAAATTTTCAAAATATATGGAATCACATTCAATATAGATAGAATCCATAATTTTAGGAGGCATCACTTTTAACCTTAATCATACAATACCAGAGGTCATCATGTCCAGACCACTTTACTATGAAACCAAGGCTATGAGTTGTGTATAATAATCAACCACATATATATTCTATATATATTTTATATATCATATATTCACCCTTATAATTAGCTATCTCACAAAGGATATACTATAGTGTCACACATCTTAGTCAGGACAGACGTCTCTAGAAATTATTATACTAATCCTAACCAAATAACATGTTCCTCTTTTTAATTCACTCTCGATGTTGTTAAAATGGATCGAAAATTATTTTTTGGGATAATTGTGTGACACCTAATCCCATTCCCTATACATTTATCCCCATTTCAAGAGAATCACAACCATTAATAGACATCATCTCACCACTGAAGGTATGAGGTAAATATTATCATCAATACATCCAAATCATGTCACACCAGAATCATTGGTATTGATCATACCAATCTATCAATCCTTGTGAGTGTTAAAAATAAAAAAATATATCTGTTGGCCATTAAATACCTTTATATACAATGTAAAATATTAATATGTTTCCATTATACTATAAATAATCCTCTCATATAGTCTCCATTGAATGTTTTGTCTAAATCAGCAATACATAACCCCAAATTGATTTCTAACTGTCTAAGAGTCTCATTAGATACACCTCATGAAAAAGAAACTCATAATATTCCTGATTATGGTCGTTTGTAACCACTCTATCATGATTTCATTACCTAATATCTATGTATGAAAACAAATGTAAAGTGATTTTATTAGACACTACATACATTACACATTGAGTGATCCCCTTATGGAATGTTATGCCAATATCGTACAACTCTTATAATACTGTATTTACAATCAACCACAACCATGAGGTAGTAACCCTATAAAACATTAAATTTATAAAATTTTAAACTATTTATTGTTATTATGAAAATATAATACATATTAAATTCACTATAATTATAGTTGTATAACTCACCATATTGTATAATGATTCCAAAAGCTCAAGAAATCTGGTTTAGTTCAAACCCATCACACTACCAAGACAAATTTTTAAAAAAATCTAAAACAATATTCACCAAATAAATTATAATTTTGTTTTGTTTTTTTAAATCATAATATAAATTAGGTTATAACACACTTCAACAAAAAAAATTGATGAAATGATAAATATTTATTCTATTTGAGCCTCCTTTATAAAAGGCACACTATATAATCATCATTCGACCATATTAAAAAAATGGTTTTTTGGAATCATTATCAAATCAGTAATTCAATACCCCTCAAATTATAGTAGAAGATGTGAGTGGAAAAGAAAAGTTAGAAGAGAAGATATTATTTCCAATTCAACAATAAATATCATACCAACCAAACAATGTCAACCATGATATAGGTATAAAGGGAAGAGAATGAGGAACTCATCCATGCCCACCGCCCACCACAATCATTAAATCCTTGAGGTGTATCAAAATAATGGGTAGAAATGACAATTCTTCTCCATTTTAAATATGAAATATACCTATTTACAAATATGTTTCTTGTAATAATTCACCATACACTTGATGGAGTGAACTAGACACTTGATGAACACAACTAGAGGGAAACCCATTTTATACTTCACTGAAATCCAAATTCCCAAAACCATGTACTATGGTATTTTTATAGAAATTAGACTACATTATTCATTCTTAGGATACCCTAAAATATGATTTGAGAGTTCCTCACATGAGAATACACTTCTAAAACTCCCCCTCAACAATTCTCTACATGATACGTCCAATAGTTCTATATAATAAAATAAAAATAAAAAATTGTCCTAGTTTCACAACAAATAATACCTGGATTTTCACAATCTCCAATGACACAGATTGATAAGAATTGTTTAAACCTATTCAATAAAAATAATATATTCCCTACGAATTTTCAATATAAATATCACATGGATCACATAGATCTGAAAAAACCTAATGGCTAGTAAGGATTATTTTCTGTCCCTAGCGATGGTCTTGACTATGATACACCTACATCAATAAAACTACCCCAATTATATATGATCATCAATCTAACACATCACAAGTATTAGTCATTTTTAACATTACACAATTCAATTATTATGAAATCCAAAACATCAGATATCACTTTAAATGTATTATATTGTACCACACAATACAATAATACTCTAAAATATCTGATATACCACACATTAGGAAGTAAAAAATCACATTAAATCCATAATAATTTCGCATATTTTGTAGGATTTTTAAATAATTTGTTTTTCCATTTTTTCATAGTAAGAGTGAAATCCCACTAGTTTATATCTGAACATTACTCACTAAACACCCCACCTGATCTTCTATTTACCATTCTTATATGAAGCCACAATCCCACCATGAAACTGCATTCATATAAGGATGTGTATTTCTATCACAAATTACATAACACTTCCAATAATCACATACATTTCACAAATCCAACTACTATACTGATGTATAACGAGAAATGCCTTATAATTTTATTATAATAAAAAACAAATATTCCTGATCAATACCCATATATATGTATTTACCCTATACCTGTATTACATATTAATATAGAACCTATCAATGATAAAAAATTACAACCATCCACGGGTTGGGTATACCAATAAATCATTCTTATTTTTTAACAAAAACCATTAAAAATTAGTACCACGTGATCAAATGATTAATGGTGTGATTCAAAATACATGATTTCCTTAATCTATAATCAATGAGAACCAATATACACATATTCATCTATTGTTTAAATATTAATACACCAGTTCCCCACTAGATTCAAAAAAATAAATCCTACCATGATCCTCTCTTTTGTGTTATAAATTAATATGATCCTCTAAGACACTGTTTCTCTAATATAATTCCTAATTCACTTCCATTAAAGAAAGTTTTATATGTTATAACTCTCAAGTATTTTTATCTCTCTTAGTACCATGTTATATACAGATACCAATATTTTTACAACCACTTATTATTCCACTAGAAACTGAAAATGATACCTTTACTCTATTGATAACAACATGGTTCCTATGTTAATACTTGTTTATCAGAAAAAAATATTTTGATGAAAAACATATATGTTTACAAGAAAATAATATAAATTCATGGTATAGATTATGTTTACCATTACTTAATCAAGAAAATATACCTATTTCATTTTTATAATGAAAACATACATAATCACAACAAAGTATTGATCAATCAATGAATTTTATTTTCATTCAATAACCTTTGACATATAATAATAAGACTAAGTATTCTTAATCCCCTCCAAAATATAGATTAATATATAATGATCCACAAACCCATAATAATTCAAAGGGACTACACACACAACCCAGTATATCAAACATTAAATATAAGGAAATATTTTATTTAATCACAATTCATGTAATAATATAATCCTTTATATTAAAAGAATAATTTCCATAAAATGATCAAAATAGTCCTATTTCAATATATTATATTCCCAGTATTAAAAATTTAACATCCATAAACAATTTTATAGGTATTTCTTTACGATGTATTTGTTTCCCTTTTTCATTATCAGTGTGTGACAGTGAAGAAATTGGTAGGATATCTATAATGGTGAAGTCATATTTTTGTGTGGATCATATATTTAAATAGAATTTTCTATAAGTCGTAAGATAATTTCATGCTGTGTAATTGGGTTACATGGAATTCAAGAGTTACTAGATGAAATTCGTGAAAGACGTCACACTGTGAGAAGTTACCTGATGTAAAGAGACCATAGACACCATGAGTTTA
Source organism: Viscum album (assembly GCA_963277665.1). Classification (NCBI taxonomy): domain Eukaryota; kingdom Viridiplantae; phylum Streptophyta; class Magnoliopsida; order Santalales; family Viscaceae; genus Viscum; species Viscum album. The sequence continues at coordinate 1,368,732,999 of OY728140.1, read as the reverse complement.
TAAATGGTCCGATTTTTAGTCATAGGTGATGGGTTTTCTAGTGTATGTGGGTCTATGGTGGTTAGAATACATGTAACCGGGTTTCAAATCGTGTACCTGCCCACAAAATGTTTTTAAAACAAGCATGAAATAGTTTTGTTTCAGTTATTTGTCCATAATATCTGTCTTTTGACCTAGGGAAATCCCCAAGTGATTTTGGGATCCTATTTGGAATGTAATCTCACACCCTGGACACCTATTCAGCAGTGTGTAGACATTTTACATATTCCATTCCAAGGAAATTCAAGGGTCCCTAGTGAGATAATGAGGTTTTCTGTCAACTGGGATGAGTAGATGATGTTGAGATAGTGGGAGTTCATCTATACCATCGCATGAAGTAGATGATTCATTTTGTTCTTTTATAGTTGTATTGTTTCCATTTTATTCTTATTGTTATGGAATATATTTATTATAATTCCACTATGATTCCTTGTGTATATATTCCATGTGTTGGTACAGGTTTGGAGAAATCATTCCTTCTAGCGTTTTGTTCGATGCTCGGGTGCTTATCGCCACCCAGTGGGGATTAAGAATTCCCTTCGAGTATGTGGAAGATTGGGTCGGGTTCCATTTATGAGGGTAACCTAGGTATGTTCATTAAAAAATGGTGTCAAAGGTGATATATCCTCAAGAGTCCTTGTATTGGGATAACTTTTAGACTGGAGATAGATATATTCAGACATGATAGGGATGTTGCGATAAATTCCAAGATATTCATTATCCTGACGAGACTCATGTTATTATGGGATCTGGGGATACATATATCTAGTTTTGGGTTTGGGTTTAAATATCTATTTCTACTTATGTGTTTCCTTGTTTAAAATGATATCCACTCTATTGTCTTGTATTTCCTTCTCTTTTGGTGTGCAAATGTATGCCTCTGTGATGTCTTCAATGAGTTCCTCAGGGTGGTGTCGTTGATTATCTACAAGGGAATCCACTATAAGATGATAAAATAAAAAAACTATAATATGGGTAGTTCTTGTTATTGATCATGATGCACCATGAGTTCTAAATATAGTGGTTGAGGTCTATGTAGGGGTTAGATCAGAGAGAGATCGAGCACATCAATTCTGGTACAAGAAGCCACCATCCTTTAATAGAATGAATGAAACTAAAGAGGTGTATTTATCGATGTATAAGATCAATCAAATCATAGAAGCCCTATAGATTCCAGAAAATGTCATGTTTAAGTGTGAAACTTTCTATCTTGAGGATTCTGGTATGCAAAGGTGGGAATCCATAGTCTAGGCAGAAAAACATGTGGATTTGATTTAAGGGTTTCAAAACCCTATTCTTATATCATTTTTGACATAATACCTTGATGATAGTTAAATATATGGTGTCACTGCCCATGAAATAGTGAGAGTCTTCTATGTTTCTTTAAACCAATATGTTTTCTGAGATACTCTGTTTTTCTCTAGACATGGTAAAGAATGACCAATTGAAGGCTCACAAGTACCTTCAAGGTTTGAAATCAGTTATTTGATTTCATGATTTGTTGTTGAATCATTCTAACTTTTTGGATATAGTTGACAATGATATGGTGGAAGAATTAGATATGGAAGTTTGGGTTGGTTTTTACACATAATATCTTCCATTTAGTGGAAGCTTCCGTGGTGCACATGGGAGGAAGAGAAAGTGACAGGATCGTCACATGAGTGGTGTATGTGGGACTCAACAGCGAACCTCCTCTATATTGTCCTATATAGATAGCAGTGATCGTATGAATTGATATCCTTGTGTGAAGTTAAGGATCACATGATATTATTTACTAATGCCCACAAAGATGTGCAACATCTGTGGATGCATTGGTTATTTACTGCTCTTCTGTCAGACTATGACAATACCTCATTATGGTCTGGGTTTTTCATCTTCAAAGGAAAATGTAGTTCATTACAAATCATTAATGAAAATATGGATCTTGGAAATAACATCATGAGTGTATAAATTTTATACAGTAGATGAGCGTTTAGCAGAATTTAATGTATGTCCAAAAATAGTGAGAGGTACTATCCTGATTGCATATCCAGTAAAAATGGTATTATTTGATACTTATACCTCCCATTCATTTCTATCTACACATTTTGTTGATATAATTAAAATTCCAATAAAACATTTGTATTTTATAATGGATTTAATGACAACTCTTGGCAAGATAAAAGAGTAGGGGTTTCGGTGTCTTTATTATTTGTTAATGATAGTTGATACATAGTTGGTTGGGGATTTTCTCATTCTTGATTTGGATCTTTTGGACATCAGATTCCATATTCATTGGATTATCCCTCATTGATATGAGTTTTGTTATTATCATAACAATTTTTTATTTCATGTTGCTGATAATAGATATCGTGTGTTTTAGGGGGAGTAGGAACCAATGTCAGGTCGTATATGGCTTTTATTCTATGAGTTCAAGAGGTTTTTGCCTGCTGTAGCATTTGATCCTATTGGAATTTCTCCTATTTTTTATCTTACGATTGTTGGTAAAGACATTCCTGATATATTACCAGATGACTTCTCTATCCTTCCTCTAGGGAGAGGGGTATAAATTAAGGTTTACATGGTTCCAGGTACACATCCAATATTGATACCTTTTTTTGTATGCTATTAGTAGAGATAAATGATTTGAAGATTTAGTTGGATGACCTATTGGAATATGGTTTTTCACTCTATCATTTCTCATGGGAAAACCCCTATTCTATTTTCCATGAAATCAAATGGTTCACATCAATTGTATATAGACTATTGGAAGTTGAAAATGGTAATAGTTAAAGAAAAAATATCATTTTCCTTATGTAGTTGATTTTTTGGATCAGTTAAAAGGGGAAAAGTGGTTTTTAGTGATTGATCATTGATTGGGATAACATCAGATCATTGTTCAAGGGTATAATATATCGATGAATGCTTTTAGATGTACGTATGGTCACTATGAAAAAAATGTGATACCTTTTTATCTGAAAAATACTCGTGTAGTTTTTATGGATTTGATGAATCAGACATTCAATAAATATCTTAACACCAATATGGTAGTGTTCATGGATGATACTCTAGTTTATTAAAAATTCATGTGTGAGCATGATCACCATATGATTTAGGTTTTTTTAAATTTGGAGAAGTCACTATTTGTATGGATAGATTTAGAAATGTAGTTTCTAGATTCAATATGTGAAGTTATTTGGGCATACAATTTTCAAACACAGCTTATTAGTTGATCCTGATAAGGTAAAGGTTGTTTTTTTATCAAAGGAACCAAAAAATATCATTGAAATTTAGAGCTTCCTTTGTCATTCAAGATAATACTGATGGTTTGTTATGGATTTCTCTATGTTGGTGTCACCATTAGTAGCTCTTACCAGGAATGTGGTGAAATTCTCCTTGGATTTGAAATGTCATTCTTCTTTTAATAATTTTAAATGACATCTGACTTCAGCTCCAATTTTAATCTTACCTATGCCTGGTAAGGTGTGCATGGTGTTTTGATATTCTTATAGAGAGGGTTCGGGATAGTTTCCTTTATAGGATGGCCATGAGGTAGCTTACAACTCTCATCATTTTCAACCACATGATTCGAATTACCCCACTCACAATTTAAATAATTTTACAGTAATTCATGAACTTAAATGTTGGAGACAATATTTTTTTTAGGAATGGATTACCATATTTTCTGATCATAAGATTTTGAGTTATATTTGTTATCTGAAATACTTGATTCTTAGAAAAGGTTTATTGGAAGAATACTTTCATACATTTGAATTCGATATCACCTACAACCTGACGAAGGGTAGTGTATGAACAAATGCTCATAATAGATAAATACCATCACATTCTATTAAACAATTGAAGGAGGAGTGGAACCTTATGAAGAGTTTTTTCAGTTGCACTTAGATTCTTATGAGGATTTTTTTGTTGTGGTTCTTACTAATGTTCAGTTACATCAGCTCTCCAATAGTCTATTTTGTGGAGTCAGTAGAATTATGAAGAGTTAATAAAAATTTGAGGTAGCATTTATGGTGGGGAGACCATTTCTTGTTGGTCTCTCTCTTTAGGTGGTATACTCTACGTTGAGAAGCAGGTTGTCCTTTATGCATTTATGAAAGGTTTGGTCCAATTTAATTATCACAGATCTTCCTAGCCATACATCTAGGAACCAAAAAGATGCATTATGACATGATATGTTCATTCTCATGGCCAAGTATGGAGCTTGACATTACAAACAATGTGTCCCACTCTTACACCTACCAACAGACAAAGGTATAGTACATTAACCCTATGGGATTCTTTAAACTCTTCCAGTGCTGGCCTCAATATGGGACTAGGTATCCATATTTTTTGTTGTTTGATTTCCATAGAATCCCTAAGAAAAAAATGCTTCTTGGGTAGTTATTGATCATTTGACAAAGTCTTCTCATTTAATTTCGATCAAGGACACCACTATGTTTAAAGATATAGGAAAGCTATATGTGTAAGATATTATAAGATAACCTAAGAGTACTTCTTCCATTGTATAAAATAAGGATCCTAAGTTTACCTAAATGTTTTGGTGGAGTCTCCAAGAGAAATTGATTACCCATGTAATGTTGAGCCCAACATACGATCCATAGAGAGAATGTCAGACATAGAATGGAATTTAGATCATAGAAAATATGCTTTATGTATGTGTGTTGAATTTCTATGGATCATTGGATAGACATATTGGAAGGGTAGATTTTGTTTACAAAAAAAAATTATGAGTTGTTGATAATAATGGCTCACAAAGAGGCATTATAAGGATGACCGTGTGTATCACCTCTTTGTAGGGAAGAGGTGGAAGAAGTATCTTTATTTGGACTAATTTTGGTCTAGGAGTCCTCAATAATGAGTCAGGATGTACATCGATGTCTTGTTAAAACCCATAGTAGAAAATATTCCTAAGTGGATTGATGGAATATTCCTCTAGATATTTTCATTGGTGACTACGTTTTGTTGAAACTTCCCCTTTGGTTGGGCCATTGTTGGTATCGAAAATAGGGAAAGTAGTCATTGATATATATTGGACTATTAGAGGTCACTAAATTGTTTAGAACAATTTCATTATTTTTCAGCATTTCAGGTTTGGTTGATGGGTATTCATGATGTATTATACATATATTGGCTTTGTAATTATCATCCCAATCCATCCAACATTATAATGTGGGATGAAATTGAGTTGGATGCAGATGTTTATATATTAGAGAAAATAGTTGAGATTTTGGACTCCCAAGTGAAATTCCTGTGTGGGATGTCGATTCTAATAGTAAAAGTGCTATGAAAAAATGGGTCAGATTCCCATGAGATGTTCCAACTTGAGCCACTGATGAGGTATATGTGGCCTATGATTTTTATGGGGATTTCATCTTCAACATGACGTCCCTAGAGTGGAATGTCTTTATAGTGGGGAGTTTGTAACATCAATTTATGAATTTATTAGGATTTTTCATAAAAATGTTGTGATTTTTTATTTTCATTTTCAGTATGAAACTGAGATGATATTGGGACGATACCGATTATTGTGAATTCATTGAATTTTTACTCTTAGATTAACCATCATTTTCAATAGGTTGTAGGTGTATTTCATGTTGTGTAACTGGGATACAAGATGTTTAAGAGTTTCTGGATGAATGTTGTGAAAGAGTTCACATATTGTCAAGGTACATGATGTGAAGTGACCTTCCACATTTTGATTTAATAAAAGGTCAGGATTTTTTTCGGTGGCGATTATTTTTTGGTTTATGTGGGTCTTTGGCAGTTACACGTTACATAATCGGGTTACACATCATCCAATGAACCATTTGTAGTTTTTAAAAGATGTGTGGAACTATTTTGTTATGGCTAATTCTTTATACTCTCTTTGAATCAACCTAAGGAAATCCCCAGGAAAATTTGGGAGACTCTTATAATTCTAGTATGATCATATCGGCTTTTTATCTTTATTTTAGTCTCTATGTCTCTCTCTCAATCTTTTGTGAAATCCCATTTCATAGGAAATTTCTTTGTTTGTCAGGGTGTGTTGAGCGTTCTTTCTTAAGGGACGTCATTTCTGTTGTTGGCATTTTGTTTTTGGGGGATCCCAAAGAGGGCGTCTGTGGCATGAGTTTTGATGTATGTGGTTTCGTATCTATCATATGTTGATGAACATTAATGATCATTCTTTATAAACTAATATATACAAGGAATGGAAATGATTTATTTTTGTGTTTTGAAAAGCGTTTTTAATGAAAAATGAGGTTTTCCCTAGCTTTTATGAAATGGAATGAAAATGGGGTATTTTCAATGCATTGAAATGAGATTGTGAACTAGTTTTCAAAAAATTGGTTTGAATTGTTAAAATGAGCACATGGGTTACCTTGGGTACTTAGATGGAAGGAGTAGATTGAGATTGTAATACATTGTTTTTTATTATCTATCGTTTTTCACTTAGTGAGTTCCTATATTTCCTAGGAATACTGACTTTGGGGACTGATATTTACTAAGTCAGGGGGGTTACTCATAGGGCATTCCTTTACTTACTTGGCTTGGGTTCTAAGAATCAGGTTGCGCACTTGATTGATTCTGGTACAAGTATCCTGCTATTCTGAACTATAGAGATCCTTGGTACTGATACCTGAACATCAGTTTTGTTTTTCATGGAATTTTTTAAGCCCTAATATAATTGTTTTTTCCATTGAAAAATTATTTGGAAAATGTTCTTTGAAATTGATATATTTTCTTTTTTAGAAATTTCAAAACGGGAAAAGATTACCAAGTTTTCTATGAAACATCATTACTACATATCACACCATGTTTTATTTAAAATGGTAATACACAAATTTTTATATAGACACTGTTTATGGAACACGCGGGTGGGATCCTATTGTTCTTATTATCTCACACCCTATAAACCTCTTCAGTGGTACATAAACCATTGAATGTCTTCCACTGAAGAGAAAGGAAAGGTTCCACGGTGAGGCGGTGAGGATTTCTATCAGCTAGGTTGGATTATTGGGCTGAAATAGTGAGTGTTTTCCTACGCCATCATATGGATTACCTATTTTATTTTAGTCTTTTAATGTTTTCTTATTTATTCTATCTTCTAATGGTGAGGGAGTATATTTATTAGAATTATTTTGACATTTCATGTGTATATATTCATTGAGTTTGTACATATTGGGGGATATTTTTTCCTCTTGATTTTTATTTGATGTATGTGTTCTTTTTTCCACCTTGTGGGGACCAGGAATTCCCTTTAGGTATGTGGTGGATTAGGCCGGGAGCTAGTTTGGAGGGTAACTCAGGTTGGTTTGTTACAAAAAATAAAAATTATATGACACTGATTTAGTGAATCATAATTTGTAAAACATATATATTGACTACAGCATTGGTTCCACCTGTACATAATATCCCCCTCACACCTCATTATTCGCAATTATTTCAACTATACATGATTTTCTAAAAACACATGCTGAGAATATACCTTATATTAACATAATAAATATTTATAATATAAAAATAAAATTAACAGAAATAAATATTATATGAAAAATAATGACTCTACAATGTACACATTTCCCAAATAAATAACGTACTAAAAACATAAAAATATCAACACATTTATTACATAAAATCATTCAACAAATCAGTATCACATGATTGAATGATAATATATAGTACAAGCAGCAAAACTGAAAATAATTAAGGGATTCCAAATCATATTACATGACATAAACTTAGACCTATATCATCAACCCATTGAGATCCATAATATCACCTACCTAATCATAGTCCATCTCCATAACCTGGATGTGAACAAAAAATATATATTTCCAATGAATTTATCTTTCTATGTGTATTCATAAAACACAACACGAAACTAATGACATTGTAAAAATTAAAAGATAATACATATATTCACACATGCATATAATGAAATTTAATTCACTAAGTGTAAATAATATGTATACTTCTATCCCACCATTAGTTACTCAAGATTCCACGAGGATAATAAACTCTTATCATCTTCTTGAATTGATAGATTTCATTATGTAAACAATGATACATAAAAAACCAATTCCCATACCTTATAACACAAAAAACATGATTCAAGGACACACATCGAAATAATCCTACCAAAACTGAGCGAGAAATACATCATGCCTCAAATACCCAATAATCATCGGATTGCTCTTATCTAACCACTATAACCATCTTTTTGAGAGTCCTCACATTTTAACTGCAACACAATATAATATGAGAAATCCCATCCTTCCCAAAAAACATGACATTTGGATTTATCACATCTAATCCATTTCAAAAAATCTTTGGACCCATTACAAACAACTCACAACATAATATATTGTGATGCATTACTTCCAATGACATCACATCACATCAAGAGGCATTATATCAAACCCACATCACTTCATCTATAGAAGAACCTCATCTATAACATATCACATAATATTAGGTGGACTAAAATCCATCCCATAAAGAAAAATATCGTGAGGTGTCATGACTAATTTTCATCACAACATCTTAGGATACATCACATCCAAACCTCATAATATATTCCTGAATGGCATCATCCCAACCTATATCACATCCTCTAAAAATGTGTCACACAAAAAAAAACATAATATATTATTGATTAGAATATTTCATAACATATATTAAATTATCTAAATGGGAATCAACATAATAACATGAGATTTTATTATATATTTAATTTCAAATAAATTTATTGTCTCTGATTTCTTGTGATATATGAACACCCGATACTAAACGAACTACAATATATTATAGAAAAGTTAACATAGTTGTTAGCTTCCAGGGTGTGAATATAAATATTTAATTTAGGAAAAATTTTATTTACACTTTTATAAAATAAATTCAATATTTAAAAGTTTATTATAAAAAAATTATTTTTATGTAAAATAGATGTCTTTCAAGAAAATATGTTTTTCACTTAATGATTTTTTATCTTAATAATTTAAATTGATCATTATGGGTCAATTATATTAATGAAAATTTTAAATTAATAATTCAATAATTTTTTACATCCATATAGATGTTTATGTAAGCATGAGATAAGAATAAACCCCCGATTAATGTTAAAAACACATTTTTATAAAAATTAGGTTCCTTCACATATTTCAAATTTATTATTAAATAAATTAATATAACATAGAAAAAATGGATCATGAAAATTTTATTCCACATTTGGATTAAATAGGATCATATTTGTTTAGTTGGTCTATTTTATTTTTTTTCAATTTGAGAAGTATCCATAGAAAAAAAATCATCTTTGTTAGGGTAAAACGGGTAAAATATAGTTTTGATATTTTGATAAGGTTCTCGAATTTTCCTACCACATTCTTCAATCCTATTAGAGGAGTGGATTTCAGATATTATTATCAAGTATTTTATTATATAACTTGTTTTTTTCATAATTCAGTGATATTTAACTTTATATTACATTAATAATAAAATGAATACAATATTTCTCTCTCCTTACCTTAATATATATAATATATTTATATAACGATAAAATGATGTTCATTTGTATTGTAAATATTTTTATTGAAGTTAATTTTTTATTCTTCATAGTAACTTATTTTAAATTTAACATGATTTAGTTATTATATATTGTGAAATATTATGTTATAGGTGAAATATAAGGATTAATTGAATAGTAACTATTAAAATTCAATAATTTTATTAGTGACATTAAATTTGAATTGAATGAACAGTTCCAAAATTGAAATTAAACATATTGGATAATAAATAATGTTGTATAAAGTCTTTTAAAATTTATAAAAATATTTTCTTTTTCAAAAAGATGAATGAAATATGGTTTAAAATATAATTCATTGTATATTTATATGTCAGGTTTCTATTTATGATAGTATTTATAACTATTTAACAATGAAATAGTTTCTATTTCCAATAAGTACAAAAAATGAATATCGAATGGGATAAAAAAAATATAAGTATTAAAATGATTCTAATATGAGATAAAATTTCATTTAATGGTGTTATTTCAAACCTAAATTATTTTTATTTTAATTCCTACCCAATTTTAAATCATTTTTATTGATTATTTTAGAAAATTGAAAATGTGTTATCTTCATTACATATAAAAGGGCTCCCCAAATGTCTATTATTTATACAATATATAACTCCATATATCCTAAAAAAGACATATTATCTTCCCAGCATCCATAGAAAAATATTATATGTTTTGGGATTCCAAAACTACAAACCCATATATACTTAAAATGATATCTAATGGAGTTCTTTAAAGGAAGAGGCAATCTCCTTAACCAATCAAATTCGGTTTACATCTTCTTTTTCCTCATTTAAATCTATAGAATTTTTTATAAATCAATAACATAAAAAATATATATATAATAATTTATTATTGGGATAAGAAAACCAAAATTATCTACCATTTATTAGTCAAATGGTATGTGAAGGTATCCCTCATGTGTAAGTACAACTTACCGTCTCCGCATAGTGATATAATTTATTTTTTATCACCCAATTTTATGGATATATATAATGATTGGTTTAATTTTATTATATTAAATTAATGAAATATTTGTTATTCATGAATGATAATATATTTTCTCCACTAATACCTTCATTGTTTTTGAAAATTGATAACCTCTCTAATACATATATATGGACTACCACCTCTACGAAGTGATACCATTCATTTTCATTTCCAAAGTGCCGGGATAGTAATAAGGATAGATTTTATGAATTTTTATTATTTATTTGATATAATAATGATTATTTAATGGTGAATAATTATTTATAATTCTTTTGTTCAATCTATTGAAAATTTAATTCAACGTTCATTTATATGAACCACTTACCATCTCCCATATTTTTGTAATTCATCTTTCTAAATGTAAATTTTATGGATGACTATAATTATATATCTATAATGAAAATATATATATGTTATATTTATTTAATTATTTACATAATTTCTATAATTGAACAAGGATCAATTTAAAAGGAATAGAATTTCTGAAAAAAATCCTATTAAATAAAGAAATAATTAAAATAAAGAATTGGAATTTTGATATAAAATTATTGATAAATAGGTGTTGTAATATTATAAAGGGAACACATATTATATTATAATATTTCGAAATAAAATAGTATATAATGATAAAATTTTAATTATACATTATGATATATTATATTCATATAATGTGGGACATGAGGTAAGGGTTTCATGTTACAATATCTATATTCCCCTATATTGGTTATGATTAAGATTCTGATGAATATATTTTATGATATAATACTTAAGAAACTAGGGAAATTTCTTAAAATATTTCTATTTATAGTAATTAAATATTTTATATTCATTTTTATCTCTATATGGGATCATGAGACTGAAAATTAACTTTTTCTATTGTCAAAACACTTTTGAGGAAAAACTGAGAAACCACACTATCCAAACATTACAACCATGAATGAAGATAAGAATGATTAAGACTATTAAAACTACAGGATTTACCACTCCCTAGGGACTACATCGTGTTTATAAGCTTTAACCATCGCATGACCACTCGGCTAGTTGTCCCGTGCAGGGTTGCACGGGCCTGGTACCGATGGCAGAGCCATACCCTCTCAAACATCCCATTTTGAATGACATGCACAAATGAAAGCTTCCCACTCTGAACCTCATCTAAAGAAAATCAATGTAGTGCACTGGTTGAAAACACATCCAAAATTTAACAAGAAATCGTATCCTCAAACTCTTCCATACAGAATCCAAAACCCCCACTCAAAATATCAAATTGCAGGTTCAAAATCCTCACACGTTCACACAGAAAATTCATCCAAACCCTTCTCATGAAATTTAGAAACACATCCAAAAAAAATACATAGAATCACCCAAGACAACATCATATTCAACTAGAATCATGAGCAGAACACAACCAAAGCAAGGAAATTCACGCAAAAATTAACAGCAGTTTAGGTTCACAGACGAACAGTATAGCCAATTCCACTACGAAGAAACAAAATCATAAATGTATCCTTGAGTGACGAACCACCATACCCACAATCATCCCCCAATACAACATCATGAAAATAATATAATTAATTTAATGAAAACTAAATGTATTTCTCTTTTATGTTGAAAATCTTTTTTATTCCAAGAAAATGTTTTTCTAAATAATGTTTTCAAGTGTGTTGGTAATATTTTTCATTTATTTTTTAAATTTATTTTTAACCATTATTGCATTTATACAAATTTTTTAAATGGAAAAATTCTTGTAATTTTCTGAATTAGTTACATTTTGACCAATTTATAATAGTAATAATGGATTTTTTTTTCTTTTAACATATACAAAATGAACATAATTTTTTTAAATCATGACATCTAAATGATTTAATATTATATAAAATGATTCTATTTTTAATCCCTAATGAATTATTTTCTATAATATTTGGTAATTTTATTTTGTTTATGAATTGATTTCAAAATGAAAATTTTATTTTTTGTAATAAGTATTAGAATTATTTGTTAATGTTTTGTTTATGATGATGATTATTTATGGATGATTAGATGAAACCTGTTACTTTTACATGGGTTAATTAAGTTATGAAACTAACATCATATCAATATTTTATTCTATGACTAAATGATGCAATTGTTTTGAAACTCATTCACATTTCGTGAACAATTTTATTAGGATTTTATTATCATCTTATGGAACAAAAATGTATAATTTATTTATGTGACATGTGGTAATGAAATTATGTTTAACTTCAATCCATTGGAAAAGTATAGATATCTCTTCAGATAAATAAAACTGTAAAGTTTATAGATCCCATATATCTATGGGATATTGAATACTATGATATTCAAGGTAGTGAACCATAATTTCTAAGATGATATTAATAGTTACCCAAATCTATTATGATAGTCTTGCATGTAATCCTCAAATATTAAGAAAATTATTATTATTACTTATATCTAATTAAATAACATATATTTTATACCAATGATGTTTTCTCCTGGATCATGTTCCGTAAATCATTTTTGATTCATTTATTATGAACTTCCCAAAATTATGACCAGATTCAAGATTATTATAAATGATATCTATTTTATATTTTCTAAATGTTATTCTCATGTTCATGTACCAAAATAATCATATAATTCATATGTGATCATTTAATTCTCTGTCTTTTACCCTTTCCATGAATTAGATCACCTAATGTCATATGTTTTATTTTCCCATGTTATAAATAAAGGTATTGTGTGTGATATTGTTATGAGGGGTTCATGTTATGAAGATCATATTTAAAGATATTTTAGTTCATTGATGACTATTTTTTTTTATTCTAGATTACAAATGCACTAGAACTATATAATTCTTACAAGGATGTAATATTTTTTGCAATAATATTCATCTATATAGATATCGTATCTAATTATTAAAATTTATGGATTTTTAAAAACATGTATCAGGGTGTAATAATACAAAAAATAGTGAATTGATTATATATATTATGTCATAATAGTGAACATTGAGTATGAACTTCTTATGATCCTAGTTTGAAATTCATAAAGGATATTATTAAGTTAATTTAATTTTTACTTATGAAACATTAACGTGAGTTTAAATATATGATAACCATAATTAACCTACGTTAAACATAGGGTGGTAGATATTGAGTCAATGTTTCATGGTTAATATATCAATAAATTATTTTTAATTATTTTATGGTTTCTCATTATGATTATCATTATCCACAATATGATTTCTAATTTTTTATGAAGATTCAACAAGAAAGTATAATGATATTTCTAAATTTGAAGGACGTTTAAATTAATTGCCACATGAGATACCAAATAATATAGTATCTATAATGAAAAATATTATTTAATATAATATGAAACATTCTCAAAATAGGAATCATGATATTCTTCCAAATGAGTTTATATGTGGTTCCATATTTGAAAGAAGTTAAATATAATAATACCTAGCCTACCAATGTTTGTGAGTTTTTTAAAAAAAATTGGATAAATATTATATGTTATGATAGGATAATTCCTCATGACCATCAAATCCACTAACCATGTTAACGTGGGTGGGATATATGTTCCTCTGGATAATTGATATTGAAGAAAATATCAACGAACTCAAAATAATATTAGTGATATCATATGTTCTTAATTTATACTTTACTGGGGAAGGATTTATTATATCTAATGACTCATTGAATAAGGAACATGGATGCATTATCATAAAGAATGAAATTTTAAAGCGTATGCCTCATATAAATTGATGGTCTAGAAGGAAAATTATCTCACACATTATTTTGTGTTTTCTATGGTAATTATTAGATTAATGAAATTGAGGAAGTATATTTATCACGATTATGTGATATATATACTAATAATAAATTTTTAATGTATATATTCACTATAAATGAGATAAAATTGTTCTATAGAAGTTAGTTGGAATTGATTAAATATTATTACTAATCAGTACATTACCACCTTGGTGAATATAACTATGTAGAATATAATTTGAGTTGAAATAATAAGTCTATCTTATCTCTGATGTGGATCACAAAATATCCAAAATTTCATGATTTTCGGAGGATGTATTTCGAATTCTTACTAGATGGGTATAAATATTACATTTCTAAAATTATTTTTCTTCCTTTACATCCATGTGTGGATTATAGAGTTGTATAAGGATGATATTTTAGTGATAACGAAGTTCACAAATACCCCCAAGTCTACCCTTTATCATGATGAAATGATAAGGTATGGAAACTATTTATGTGTTTCTTCCATACCTAATTTTAGGATTTAACAATTGGGTGAGGATCATAGTTCGTCAATATCCATTCATCATTGATGTTAAAATATGTATAGAGATGTTTAATGTTACTTGTAGTGTGAAAATATGAAGTTATATTTTTATAATTATTTATATCATTCCTATATATTTAAACATGGTAAGGATTGGAGACAAATGTCTAACAGATGTTATCCCCAAATCTGATACCTGATTGGAAAATGAAGAAAATCACAAATTATTTGGTCATTTGAGTCCCAAAAAAATTGAAGGGACATAAATATATTTGTTTTATAGTTAATCAACATAAAAATTCATCACACCTTTTTACTATTATGGAATATTTATATTTTGATAAACAAACAAGAATATACATTAATAATGTTCTATAGTCTCATGGAGTACCACATTCCAAGGTTTAACTTGATGTTATAGTGATGTCTTTAGTAGTATTTTCATCAAGAGTTTAGTTTCAAAGAGACATATTAAGCTCAATCATATGGACAATATAAAATTACAATTCAAACCCTAGAGGATATGATGATATAATTTTTTATGGATGCTAAATATCCTTGGGATTACCACCTTCCTCTAGTCGAGTTTTCTTACAATAATAAATATCACTACATCACTCATATGGATCCATAATGGTTGATCTATAGAATAAAAGTTATAATTATAATGTCCAGGGATGATTCCAAATAATGAAAGCTCTTGTGAATTGAGAATTTAGTGTAAAATGAGAAAATGATATATACATACAACTGCACATAATGGATTCTCATATTCAAAAAAAAGATATGGTGATAATTTTTGGAGATTTTTAGAGTTTGATGTAGTATAAAAGGTGTTTATATAGATTTTACCATGTATGAAAATTATGACAATTATAATAAAGGTAATGTATTACCCTAGGATTATTATCCCCTTTCAGATTAAATACGGCATTATGATATTATCTTAGAACTCAATGCTTACCTCGACCTCTCTCAAATACGTGATGCAT
Source organism: Viscum album (assembly GCA_963277665.1). Lineage (NCBI taxonomy): Eukaryota > Viridiplantae > Streptophyta > Magnoliopsida > Santalales > Viscaceae > Viscum > Viscum album. Next base: position 1,368,717,120 of record OY728140.1, on the reverse strand, counting down.
TATATGTATCTATCCTAAGGGATTAATTAATTGACATATGAAATTAACTTAATTATGTGCTAATACAACTAGATCATGATATTTACCATTACAAAAAACTATTATATATCATACATCGTAGAGAAAATTTTCAAAGGAATACAAATACTCACATAGTTAATGTTCTCTAGAGGAATCAACAATTTGAAAAGGCTACTTAGGATACCAATGATGCAATGAAACATATATCATAATTTATTTGTTTCAATTTAATGTCATTTAGAGGTATAATTTCATATTATTTGGGTCATAATGTAACATTATTAGATTTTATGATATGTTTATTTTCAAATAAATATAATTTGATCCATAGCATGAGATACACTAAACCCCCTGTCTAAATTAACCGTAATATATTATACGCAAATAACCAAGACATTAAATTGGTGAGTATTAATATATTAAACTAACATATGAGAAATTTTTTATATTTCAATTATATAAATCGATCAAAAATTAAAATATAAATAATAAAAAAATACATTTTTTTAAGGAAACTATTTTTATGTGTGTAATGAGTTTTATCGTAATTAATTAAATTTATCCCTATTTATGAATATATTTAATCAAATTTATATATTATGTACTTAATAAAATTATTTATTATTACTCTAATTTTTTTATTCATGGGATAAGAAAAAATCCAATGTTCCTCTTTAAAATTTATTTTTTGTAAAATTTAGTTTTTATTACAATTTACAAAAAAAGTTTCAAATTATATTCTTTCGACAATACAAATGGAATAATGAAAAGACTATTCTATATATAGATTCATGAGGATGAAATTTGTTAAAAAAATATTTTATTTTTGTGAGAAAGAATATAAAACACAATAAATTTTTGTCACCTCAATAAGGGGAAAAAGCTAAATGTGGATAAAACATAAAGATATTGATTTTAAATTTATCAAAACCTTGTATTTATCTTATTTTATGAGTTTAATTCATCAATTTACATTAAATTAATATGTATATATTTACAATTGGGTCCATATTTCATTAAATGTGATAATTAAAATAATTTAAGAAATTAAGAAATAAGAAATATCACTGTCATGAATATAATATCAGAAAACTAATTACACAGGGATAACATGAGGATATGTTTTCATCTAAATACTGATTTTAAATATAAATTTCTTTCATCATATTATCTTAATTTTATTTTTTTGGGATTTCATAATTACCATAAACACTTATTTAATTCCAACACAACATATTATATTATTTATTAATATATTATATAAACGTATTTGAAAATATTACATGTAATATAATTTTAGTGATTTGTTGTTTTAAATAATATTTATAGATTTATATGAAATTTTTGGGTTTTTGGAAAAGATTCCTTTTGAATCCCATCATTTTCATTATGAACCTAATGTCAAATTAAATGAATAAAACGAAATTTGAAATTAAACAAATTTCTTGAAATGATTTAAAATTCATAATGAAATTATCATTAGCCAATTTAATGGGAAATGGATGAAAATATGAAAATCTTCCATTTATAATTCATATATTCATTTATGTTTACATTCTAAACCCTTTTAGATTGAGATATTTATTACTACATATATTGTATAAAATTATTGACACATACGTTAAACAAAAAGATATGTGTAAAAATGAAAAAAAATTGTATAAATAATATTGGATGATCTTATTTTCATCCTAGAATCCTTATATATTGAATAATATATATTTTGAATCATTTTAATGATATTTATTTATTTATATTTTAATCTTTCTATAATTTCTAAAGGTTTCATCACCGACCCTTAAAAACAGAAGCCCCCCTTTTCTACTCTACACATAATTTTGAGGAATCTAACATGAACAGAAATCACCATATTATGTTCTCATATTAATTTTACACATTCCATTTGTGATTTTCTTCATTTAAAACCAACCATAGGATCATTTAGTGGTGTTCTAAAGTTGTTTTTCAGAGAAGATGTAATCAAATTAACTGATCTATTTAATTTACTAATTGTGTATCATCTTTAGTTTTGTTCAATATGTCATATAATAATAACTCTAGTATGTTCTATAGGATGAATTATTATAATTATTTTTTCAAAAATGACTAACCTATTTGTAATCAATTGGAATGTCAGAATATTGCTTGTGTGTATGTAAGGTTTACCGTCTACATGTTGTTGTATAATTAATTTTTCATTGCCAAATTTTATGGATGTGTGTTATGATACATTAAATTTATATACATAATATTTCATAAATAAATATTCTTCTGTAAGGATATTATAATATCTACATTTATACCTTCATATCCACTAGAAAATAATAATTTTTCTCGTACATACATGTATACCAACATCTCTATGAAGTGATGTGGTTTGTCTCTCATTTAAAATTTAATTAGATTATAACAAGTATATATTTGATAAATATATATGATACATAAAAATAGAATAGATAATCCTAATATTTTAGTTTCTTTTCCCTTTAAATTAGTCCATCCATCTATAATTAAATTCAACTTCCATGCTTAAGTACAGTCGACCATCTCCATGAATGGTGTAATAAATTTTTTGTCTCTAACATCAATGGATGAATCAAAATAAAAAATATATATAATGAATATATATGGTATTTAAACACTTATTAACATCTTAAATAATATTTAACCTTTATTAATTTAGATGTACTATAACTATCAAACTAAAACTCATTTGAAAAAAGATTCATTTAACACCCTTAAAATATGATTTTTCTAAGGAATCATAGATTAATGGTTGATAAAATGTAATTAGTGGATAATATAATATTTTATGATTATATAATGTATTTTCATATATGTCTCTAGAAATTTTAGATTTATTATATATAAATATAGTGTAATTTCTATTGACGTGGAACATAAGGTTAGGTTTATGTGTTACAATATTATTGTTAGTCTGGATTGATTCTAATTACATTTTTAATGAATAAATTTCTGATATACATCTCATTAATATAATTAAATATATTATATTCTATTTATTTATAGTAATTTTATGATTTTATTTAAATTTATATACTTCAATAACTCTTGATTGAAAAATATGTTATTTAAGGAAAACATTTGGTATTTTACTCATATATCGAAAATCATTTTTCACCCATGACAAAGTCTAATTATAAAAATTTCCAGAATTTTTTTGTAGAAATTATTATAATTTGTTAAATAAATTTTCCACATTATTAACTTTTTAAAAATTAATTTAAAATGACTATACTTGATATTTTCTAAATGAGGTAATTTTTTCTATTTTTAAAAATGTTTGAAAGAAAATCATTATCTTAACTCATATAATATTTAAAAAAATTCCCACCGTGATGATCGATCAATGCATTGAATCTTACATGACATGTTTCAAATCAAATTATCAGAGAAAATATTTTGTAAATTATTTGGAAAATTTATATATTTTTAAATATGGGAAATAAAATATAAAATATTATCTTCTTTAACAAATATTATATATATATATATATATTAAAGGTATTTTCAACAAAGCTGACGTCCTTTGATGGGACTTATGAATTACTAGGTATATGATCCAATGATACCATAATGATTCTTTATTTGGATGGATTTCGGAGATGATTATTTAAATATGATTTCATATAACCCTTTTCCTTTCCATGAGTTAATTATTTTGTGAAATCGTTCATTTCTGTAGGTTTTTCTGTGATTAAATTAAGAATTGTTTATGAAACATGTTTCTATTTCAAGGGTTATGAATTGATGAATGATTTATGATCTTGTATATAACATATGTATTATTTTTATTATGTTATGTGTGGGGATATAATTATATATCCTTATTATTTAAGTGATATAATGTATATCTAATGACAAGAATATGAATAATATGGGTACTGAGCCATGTTTAGTAAGTGAAGTTGTCTAAAATGATATTAATGGGAGTGAAACATTATTACTAGAATCGTTTGGGGAATAAATTGAATATACATTGATATTTACAGAAGTAATATCAAGATACTACAGAAAAACTTCTATTTTCTTATGTTTATTATAAAAATATATGTTTTATTATAGTCTTATGGACTCATGTCTCAAATTTATTAATTCCACTATGATACATGTAGTATTAAATAACAATATTTATTCCATGAGTTACTGATTATAATTTATATTTACTAGGAAATCATTTTCAAATTTTATTATAATGTTCTCATTCCCATATTCACATATTTTGTTTTTCTAATCATTGATATCTTCCTTTATTACCCATAATGACCATCAGAGTTTACCCTTTTTTATAATTCCTTTCACTAGGTTATGAAGAAAAATATTATATATGATGGGTTTTATAATAATGGTAGTAATGAGGAATAGAGTTAGAGATTATGTAGTTATCTTATGAAATATTTTTCTATGAATCCCGATTTCAATAGGAAATAGACCTATATTGTTATAGAGTTATCTAGTTTGAAATGGTAATGAATTTTTTTCAATTATGATGTGATATCTATGTAAAAAATGTATGGGTTACTATTATCACATCCAACCAATGTCATATCCTATTGGGAGGAAAAAATCTAACCTTCATCACATTACCCTTTATGAGATCATGTGAAATCCTTGAATAGTTATCTCAGAAGGCATCAAATATTTCACATGTCACTTCAACTATATGGAATTAATTTATAAACCGCAACACATCACCAAGGTGGAATCACATCCAAATCATATAACAACTTATTGCGATGGTTCATAGTAAAAAATAATCACATTATCTCAAGAGGGGTCATGTTAAGCCACCTTAACAAGGCAACACATGATCATAATATAGTACAGAAAGAAATAAATTGGATATGATGGACTTACTATACAGATCTTATAATCAATATTATTCCAATATATCTCATAAGGGAATTAATATAGTGGGTCCCATAACAAAAAATCCACACCATTAAGGATATTTCAGGGAATAACTAAACCAATTCATGGGTTTCCCTATTTAGGAAACTATGAAATTAGATATATTTGTGGTTAACTAATGTTTTGTGATAAGAGAATACCAAAAAATCACATTCTATAAACATATCAATACATTCCCACAGAAATGTATACATCAACATCAATCTACACAAAACATATGCTCTATCGAACCAATTATCCTCTTGTGATACTAAAATAATCACTCATTATAAAGGGATATAACTTGAATAAGTTATTATTAATTATTTTACACTCCTATGTAGAGATATAATAGATTGATAGAATATTTATCCATAGTTTTCCCCATACATGTTAATCAATTTGATTGTGAGAAATCACATAAGACTACCCTTGGCCGTTAGTTTATTCTTACACTGATGGAATCCCACATTTAGTACTAGGTATACATTAAAGAATTAATTCAACGATTTAAATTATTTATCTACAATGATTTTAGTATTATATAACCCATGTATTCTTGTTAAATTTATACTGAACATTTTATACTCACCTCACCAAAGTGAAAACCCATAAAGATCTCTATTTGAGTCCCATAGAAATTCTTACTCTATATTACAATATATAATTTTTTTTGAAAACACATGTAACATTGTCCTATTCTTTAGATACATCCAAAAGTGCATTGTTATCCCCATAATAAAAATTTATCCACCATCTCCCTTGTCTTCCATGTACATGGTTTCCATCAAACATATCTACAAGTTCATTAACTCATCAAATGTTATGATTAATTAGATATAGAAAAAATATAAATTACATAAAAATACATATATATTATATAAACTATGTATAATTAACGGATAATTAAAAAAATTAAAAAAATATTAAACATCCTTAGGTAATAGGTTGAGGATCACTTGTGACATACCTTTCCTCCCTCTTAACACAAAATTCACATCTACCATCCCCAAATCAATGAAAATTTATATTCTCATTTTTTGAAAATCCTAAAAAAACTCATAAAACTAATTGCATTATTAAGAATTCATGATACCAAGTTCATTATGAATTTTGGATCAGCCTATATCTATGATACACCAAATCAAATTCATTAAAATCAAATTACAAATTACTATTTTTGAATCAGAATCATACCCATAAACAAAAAATATATTATTTATTATAAAATAATATTTGGTTCAAATGTATTATAAATATAAGGTAGAAATATTTTTTTGAGTAAAACCCCCTACGTAATAAATATTTCATTCAAATGAAAAAATATTAGTAAATGTATTAAAAATATGACATTCTCTTGGACATCCATCAACCCCAACAAATGAAATTACAATTGGTATATCTAAAAGCTGGTGGAAATGAAATTATCTCCCCCTTAAAAATAGAAATAAAATCTTCAATGTACGAAATGTCCCTAAAAAATACACCCCATTCTCAATTGGGGACTCAATATAGAGATTAAGAAACATAGTGGCCTACGTTAGAGGGAATATTTATATGATTACTCAATATGTACCATGTACAATTTGACTTGGAGATTGAATAACATCATTTTCAACTGGATCTCATAATTTGGTGCCTTGAACCACTGAAACACATTATTTTCCTCCATCACATGATATACCACCCCAAGATACATCACTTGGACCATCTAATGTATGTATTTTAATGAATGATCTTTATGGAAATGATACAATTTAAATTACACCTAGTTCCATATCCAATGAAACCACGATTTTCACTAATTCAACCTATAGTAACTATAGAGGGTAATTGTAGAAACTTTTTGATTGATCATACATGAACCTAGAAAAATATTCATGAACTATATATTCTGAGAAATATTTTAATTTGCCAAATTTAAATTGGAGTCACGATATAATTATAGTAGAGCATAATTAAATTTAATTGATGCTAGTAGAAATTTTGATGGGACATAATTACTTCATAAAATTTAATAATAATTCATTAATTATAAATGTTCATCCATATCCCTTTTGACTATATAGTATTGAAAAAATGACTTATCATATACATATTTTTTATAAAATATTTTTTCTAATTACTTGAATATTTTAGAAGATGAATCATTAAATAATATTTTATTAAATATTTATTGTCAAAGTAGATCAAAAATAATAAATCCTAGTTTATATATTGTATATTATCAAACATATAATGAACATGTTATTTAAATATTTAGAGATATAATTAAATGAAGTTGTTTAGTTAGGATAAATAAAATTTTTGTATATGAAATATTAATAACTCATGATAGAAAATATGAGAAATATGAAAAGGGTAATAAGAATGTACATATACTGTATTGATACAATTTTTTGTAATGAATTATTCCATTGAGTATCAATGCAGAGAAGGAAAATTTAGACTCTAAAAAATTTAGTGTGATTGTGAATAATATATTTTGGAATAAGTTGGAATAAGTGGAATTATTTTCTTGTTTTTCATGTTAATATTAATCTTATAAAAGAGGATGGACTATCTGCAACACCCTTTACCCATTTTCATGAATTAACCAAGATAACCCATCAAACATAGGATAATAAATACTAGAAAAAGATCTAAATAGAATTCCCAATCCCCAAAAAATTGTGAATAGTACAGGAGAATCCATCATTGAGTGAAGGGAATGATTTTCCAAATAGTAAACAAGATACTTGGAATAAAAATAGAAAAAATACCCATAAATGAAAAATTATAAAATCAAAAGAGTAAAAACTATTGAAAAAAACAACACAAGAAAATAAAAAAGTAAGCTCGATTTCCAAAACAACCCAAAATGAATGGCCGACTTAGCTATTCCATGTGATTCATAGGCAACACTCTATAGCCTCACAAAAAGATATCAATTCATATCAAACATAATCCTCTCTGCATTAATAGATTTCATTTCTCATTACTATAAAAGACATAAAAAATTCTATATGCCACTAAGGGAGTCCGTATGTTGTGTTATAGATTGGATCATTAGGATCCCACAATACATTTTTACAACAAGTCTATATCAAATAATCTCGATATAACCATTTTAAGAATACACTGTATGAAAAATAGTTTTTACATTTATAACAAATTTGTGGTAATGAAATTCACCTATTTTTGGTTCTTACAGAAATCCAATGTATCATAATATCAAATATTATTTCAATTAAACAATTTTATATTTATCAAATCATTTATAATATATAATATCAATGAAAATGTAATGAAATTCGAATCTAATGTACAATTGAGATCACCCATATGATAGAAATGGTCTAGGAAATCAAGGAAACGTTTTCCATATTGAATATCTAGAAAAGTTTACACATAACTTTATAATTCAAAATATTATATATATACTAGGGACTAATGAACCTTCTAAGAAATTAACCTCCATACAATGATAGTGTAACACCCCGAAATTTTATGAAAAATATTATTTTTAATTTCTCTGATGTATTGTGTTGTACACTACACCAATATTATCTTGTACTATACGCAACACCGTATTAGCTTTTAGTATACACAACACTATTCTTGGCTTGTGTTGCACTCAAGAACGACCTTCCTCGATAGCATGTATTGTACGCAGTACCGAGTTTCACTAAACAACGATATATTATTATAAACTAGTCATTATGAATAGTATTAACTAAATTTTTAATTTTATTAAATAATAATTCATTTTACACATATTTTAGAAAATGCTATGAGATCAAAATAAATTTTTCAGTTAAAATAAGTATTTTTAATAAAATGCAGTTTTGCCGCCTTTTGAAGGCACACCCATTTTAAATCTAATTTTTAACAAGTTTATAAGTTCAATTTTAAAAAATAAACTTCATATTTTGAATCATGATATGAAAATATAAGTTATATACAGTTTTGATATTTTTCTGATAACGTTCATATTTTCATGAATAGTAAAAAATGCTAAAATTTATTTAAAAAAAACTTTTTTCATCAAGGTAATTTAAATAGATAAATTATAATATTTATTGATTTTAAATTATAAATACAATATATTTTTACCATTTAATATAATTTATGTCATTATCATTAAGATTACATTGAATTCATAGGTAAAAGAATTTCAATCTTTTGCAATGTTTTAAATAAAAACATGCTTTTTTCAACAATAGGGTTAATTTTAAATTAATTAATGCATCTTATGTGTCTTGAATTTGGAAAAATGGATTCCATATTTGGAATCAGTAGGTCAAAATTTTGTTAATAGGCTCCTTTTTATTTTTGAGCATTATGAATAGTAAAAACGGTAAATTTTATTTACCGCAGTTAAAGGTAAATCAGGTAATTAAGGATAAAAATAATATAATAAAATTATTCTAACACCTGAAAAATTATATTGGATGAATAAAACTCGACCCATATAACCTAAGGGTAGGAATATAATTATTTCAGGATCTTTTGACCATCAAAATGATGTAATTATTATTAAAATCAAAGAAAGATACAACATGTCACTCCATTATATCTTATAAGAGTAATAATATTAATTTAGTGAAAAACTTCTTAAAATTAGAACATAAATAGTCACCATAAATCTAATAATATTATCTACATCATGTGAATTTATTTAGAATTTTTAGGTATTAAATAATTATAATTAATGGTGACACAATAGTGATGCAGAAATTGTTTATTAAGTAAAAAATTAATAATACAGTTTTTGTTAAACTAATTGTGACCATAAAAGGCACAAAAACCAGACGAAAACTTATTGGTCATGTAAATGTAAACCATAAACATCCAATGGTATAATAGTTGAACATTTTGAGCCCTATAAAAGCTATTATGACGGTTATATTATTTTATTTGAAATGATGTCAAAGTTGTCAACTTCATGATTTAATAAATATAACCATTTACATGTTGTCATTTTAAGAAGATAAATTTTAGTAAAATTATAATTATGGAAGATGATAGATTTATATGGATCAAAGTATTTTATTTTTAATTTTCATGCAAAATGTAAGTATATTAAATAATTATTCAAAAAATTTGTAGTAATTATTTTATTAAAGCCAAATATCAAATAAATTGTAATAAAAATATAAAAATAAATGTTATATGAACAAATTAATGTGATCCATGAATTTTTTAGACGAATATGATATGTTAGGAATCTATGAAATATTTTTTTTCGAATATATCCTATTTCTGGATTTTATTTAAATTCAAATAAACGAATAGTGTTAAAATTGACACTATTGTTATTTTATAAAAATAACATATTATAAATTGTTTAAAAATCACAAATTTTTTCAAAAATTGTAAATTTAAATTTATATGTTCGAAAATTCCATAAATTATCCAATTATGGATAATTCACAACATATATGTAATTTTTTAAAATAATTTTAAATTTATAATATTATTACCAAAAATAAAATTTAATTGATTAAATAAGGATAAATCAAGTTGATATGGTTTAAAATAAATTTCCAACATGTCTAAATTTTATTGACTAATGATATTTCAACCCTGTATCATCTCATATTTGGATTTGAGTCATTTTTTGAGGTTTTTATGTGGGGTTTGAGTTTATTATAAATTTATATTTTAGAGGATTCCAAAAGTACCCCTCTCCCCCTTATAAAAAGGCACTTCCTTCCTATTCTCTTCACAACATTTTTTATCCTTCATGCTCATCCAAACCCTGTCAATTTCTATTCTTCACTTTCCTATAAACCTAATAGAGGTCCTCGTTTTCTTCAAATACCAACTTTAGTTCCCTAAGTGGAGGTTTAGCGGAGGCGCGTCGAAGAAGAGTTAACGTCCTTTACCGATTCTTTCAAATTCATTTCTTCTTCTACTTCTTCTTCTGTATTTGTTTCATTATACTGTGATAACATCAGTATCACTCAAATACTGATATGTTATTATAAATATGAAACATACCTATTTCACCTTCTATCTATCCTATGGAAAACGAAATCACCACGCGTACGTACGTACGACTAACCATCTCCACGACATGGTGTAATCTCTTTTTCCAACGCCACATTACTAGGATGGGTAAAATGGTGGAAATAATAACAATATATGATCATTATAACATGATACTAATTATGATATATAATATCATCCACTCCAATTCCATTCAATAATTATGGTAACGATTTCATCACTCATGCATACTTACGGATTACCGTCTCAACGACGCGATGAGACTCATTCACCATGTTTACAATTAAAGAATGATTATAAATTATATATAATGAATATTAATGAAATATATGACCTAATAATGCTAATGTATTTATATATATATATTTATTTAATATAATTACTTCTATTCAATTCAATATGGAAATGAAAAAAACGTTCATGCGTACGTATGGCCTACTATCTCCATGAATGGTGTATTTCATTAAATTTAACTATCTATTATACATACTGAATATATATGATATATAAATCATGTTTTATGTTATGTATGTATGTAAATCATGATGTAAGTAATAATAATATCAATAATAAAAAATCCAAACATGTACGATAAATGATAAGATTATTACCCAACACACTGCTTTAACATGGAATTGACAAAAGAACAGGTAATATAAAGTCATAAGTGAATCATATATGATATCATAAATATTATTATGGTTCTATTACAAGTTAATAATATGTTTAAACCCACTAAACAAGAGATTTGGACACGTATGGAAGAAATTGGACATAAGGTAATGGATTATTTAGTCTCACTTTTATTTATGTGAGACATATGCCTTAATCACCATCTATTTCATTTGTATGTTGTTTATGCTTCCCATGAATGTTTTATGATTTTTATTATGAAGGATATTATATTTAAAAATGCATGTAATTTTCTTTATTTTATGACATGTATGATTCCACCGATCATAAAAGTTAAGGGATAATTATTCCAATCTCGTTCTTATCCGAGATTGTTTATTCATAAGTATTTATTAGGGTTACATTTATCATCAATGTCCATGTTTTATAAAAACTGTTTTCATAATGTTTTTACTATTCTCCTATGTAGGTCTAAATTATTGTTTACCCATTTTGACTTTTACTATGTAGTATAGAAGGAATCTTTGTTTTGTTAACCATACGAGTTACTTTTTGAATTTTCAAGCGAAAGTATGAGGGGAATGTTTTTTTATCTTATATGGAATGAATGGATTTTTACAGTTTCATAACCCCTTATATCCATGAATCTTTCTCTACATGATTTTATGATTATTTTCAAATAAATTATATTCTTTTAAAATGGCTCACCATTTTGAGAAAATAAAATGATTTTGAAGAAGAAGGATATTTTCCTCAAGAATTCATTTCAAGTGTTTATCAAAACTATTTTCCATCTAAGATGACATTATTTAGTTTGTTTATGTTTCAAGTATTATGTCTCTATTATTTTCATGTTTTTGTTTTTTATGATGAAATGAAATCCATTTATTCTATATGGATTATGTTATGATGGGATGATGTTTATGAAACCCATTTTATTCTTTGGGTTATGATGAATTATTTATATTTATTTTGTGGAACATGAAAGATTGATTTAATTATGAGATTGGTAGGATATATATCTCCTTACAATGCATTGGGTAATGATTTATATCTCATGAGACTAACATGGTTGGAACAGTAAGTAAAATCCAATTCAGTAATACAGGGATGGAACATCAAGTAAACTCGATTCAGTTATGGACTTTGTCCACTATAATGGTCTTGGAAACAATGCCTTGGCTACTATGGAAATGATATCATGTTATTAATGGTTTTCCACAATTACATGTTTTATTTTATCATGATTAATGATACTTTATGATCTATGCCTTATTTACTACCAAGATTTATGTCATTTCTCAAGTTTTTGATGTCTTATGTTCATGTTTTTATGTTCAAATGTTTATGGATTGTTTTTATGTTCTCAATGTTTACCCTTACTGAGAATTTGAGCTCACCCTTTTTATATTTTCCTTTTCCCAGGATATAAAGAAAGATTTTAGGTAAGAAAACAAAAGGGTAAGATCTTTATGGGATATATTGATGATATTTCACCACGATAAAATTATTATGTTCTGAGTTTCCAAAGACACTAAACTAATACGGTCTTTTGGAATATTTTTTTGTCATGTATTAATTTTTCTGCAAAAGTAATGTAATTTCCATGAATGTCAAGAATGGGACGTTATAGTTGGAATCAGAGCTAAGGTTAAGTTAACCTTTGGAATCTTGGATGTGAACACTTTAGTGAGATCGCCATAGATATTTCTAAGCTATGTCTAGTGATGTCACTAAGGTTTAGTATAACTATAGGTTACAGTCCTAGAATTATGTTGACGATCATTAATAACCTAGGATTAAACTACGGTTCCATAGATTACATAATTTTTGATAAGTTATAATTTTTATAATTATGTGGTTCCTTGTTATTTTAACTGTTTCTTACACCATGGTTTTTGGTTTTAGTTAATGGAGGGAACCAGAAGGAATTGTGTCATCATTTATTCCAATGGAAAAATTAGTGATTATGAGAAATGAAAATTTTTAATTCCTAGAAAGAATGATATTGTGATTATTCCGAATCAGTCATCGTGATATATGATAAACAAGGTTAACTTTAGTGGTATTATTAATTCATAAAATAAGAGGAAGATGGACTTTTATGCATGTTCGGAAGGTGAGGACCATTGAGATAAGAATATTGATAATTCTAAAGAAGGGATGAAGAACCTAGATGAATACATCAAATATAGGGGAAGATGTTATCTGTGTGGGGAGAACGGTAATAGAGTGACGAAATGTTATGGAGTTCAATTTTTTGTCTGTGGAGAACATGGGCATAACACAACTCAATGCCCTAACCTAAAAGGTTACTTCTAAATCAAGTAAGGACTTATTCCATGACAATCATTGAAGATGATGGATTGAAGTGTTTATGTATTGGTATTCCAGAATAATGTTGTTGAGGTACTTTTATGGTATATTGGAAGATCTATGTATTGGTCCTTTGTTGTTTTCCATAAGAATATGGTACCACTAACCATGAAAAGTGATTGAAATATTTTTGGAAGGTAGTTGATATGTGCAAAATGAAGGAATAAGGAGAAAACAATATGTTTGATAGTATTAATGAGATCATGACTGATATAAGTACAAAGTGACATTATGGTTTGAGTATATCGAAATTTTGGGATTTTGGTATGTGGAAAGAGTTATCTTTTGGCAGCATTCATGATTTCACTAAGGTTATATGGTAATTCATGTTTCAAGAGAATACATGATTAAGGTTTTCACATGATTGGAATGTGATGAAAAAGATATATCGTATGATATATGGGGGATAAATGATTGTATTCGCATGCTTGGTAGATGAAATTTATAGTAATCATTTTCATTATACTTTGAGATTGGAAATAAGTATTTTCGATAAGCCTAAAGTTTGGAATGGATGAAGTTGGACATCAGATAGTATTGTTTAAGGATAAAAATATTTTTCTATAATGTTATAATAGTATAGGTCTTGAAAAAGGACAACCTTCAGGATGAATGACAACCCGTCGCATCAGAAAAAGTTGCATGAATCGAACCCACAACCGAATTGTAACATGCCTTTATCGCTTAACACTGGCCTACAGGACGTCCCTGGTTAGTATAGATTAATTTTATTTTATTAAGCGGCATGATAGATGAAGTATAAGTCAATTTTTGGAACCAAATAAGATTAATCTCATCATACATAGACCTATGTATATTAAATAACTTTTTATAACCTTATGTTTGAGATAGATGGAATGACCTTTCATTCTATCGCATGATCTGCTAACACTTTAAGAATGAAAAATTCAACATAATTTCTTTAAATAAGAGATGAATTGGAAATTTTTCATGGAATGACCAACGATGATATTAAACCGAAATCAAGTAAGTATTTCTATTTATGTAAAAATTCATCAAATTTAGGGAAATGATCTTGAAAAAAAATGTTGTCCTAGTACTCTCATATGAAATGAAGCAAACGGTTCCTTAGATCATCATAAATTTATTTCTTTGTGATTATTGGATTTTTCATATCCAGGTTCTCTACCACTCTCCAACAGAACATGATGGTTTGATTTCTCTTCCATATCCATGTTTTCACCAATGTTATCCTATGTGGAAACCCAGTGATGAGTTAATTTTGGTAACCATTACATTTCTCACATCACTTTTTAAAATTATTTTTTAGTATTCCTTTTTATGATATGGGTTTCTATGAAATAAACTTTCAAGTTGTAATCGATTTATAACCCTGACGAATTTCGAGGCCGAAATTCATTTTAAGGGGGGTAGAATGTAACACCCAAAAATTTTATGAGAATTATTATTTTTAATTTCTTTGATGTCTTGTGTTGTACGGTACACCAAGATTATATAGCACTATGTCCAGCACCGTATTAGCTTGTAGTATACACAACAATATTCTTGGATTGTGATGCACGCAATAGTAACCTTCCTCGATAGCGTGTGTTGTATGCAATACCGAGTTTCACTGTGAAATGATATATTATTCAAAAATATCCATTATGAATATTTTTAAGTATATTTGTAATTTTATAACATAATAATTCATCTTTCACATATTCTAGAACATGTTATGAGAACAAAATAAATTTTTCTTTTAAATTAAGTATTTTTCAAAAAATGCAGATTTTCCACCTTTTGAAGGTGCACCATTTTCAAATATTATTTTTCACAAGATTATAAGTTAATTTTTACAAAATAAACTTATTATTGTAAATTAGGATATAAAAATTTATGTTGGATAATGATTTGGTATTTTTCTGATAATGTTCATATTCAGATAATTAGTGAAAACACGCTTAATTTTATTTAAAAACAACTTTTTTCAACAAGATAATTTATATTGTTAAATTATAATATTGAATGGTTTTAAAGTATAAATAGAATATATTTTTACCAGTTAATATAATTTATGCCATTATCATTGATTTATATTGAATTCATAGGTAAAAACATTTCAATCTTTTGTTATATTTTAAATAAAAGCCCGTTTTTTCGACAATGGGATTAATTTAAAATTAATTACTACATATTTTGTGTCTTGAATTTGGAAAAATGGATTCCATATTTAGATGCAGTAATTCCAAATTATGTTAATAGGATACTTTCTATTTTTGGGCCTTATGAATAGTAACTACGGTAAATTTTATTTACCGTAGTCAAAGGTAAATCAAGTAATTAAGGGAAAAAATTATTATAAAATTATCCTATCACCTGCCAAACTTATATTGGATAAATAAAAGTAAATCCATATCACCTAAGGGTAGTAATAGATTTATTTCATGGACTTTTGACGATGAAAATTATGTAATTATTATTAAAACAAAAATAAGTGACAACATGTCACTCTCTTATATCTTATAAGTGTAAAAATTTTAATTTAGTTATAAAATTGTTACAATTTTGAACATAAATAGTCAACCTAAAGATAATAAAAGTTTCTAAATCATGTAAATTTATTTATAATTTTTAGGTATTAAATAATTATCATTAATGGTGACACAATAGTGATGTAGAAATTGTTTATTTAGTAAAAAATCAATAATAAATTTTTTATTAAAATAATAATGACCATAAAAGACCCAAAACCTGACCAAAACATATTGGTCATGTACATGTAAACCATAATTATTAAATCGTAGAATATTTTACCAATTAGAGCCTTATAAAAGAGATTATGACACTTATATTATTTTATTTTAAAAGATCTAAATGTTGTCACCATCATGATTTAATAAATATAACCATTTAAATGTAGTGATTTTAAGAAGATAAATTAGTTTAAAAGTATTATTGTAGAATATATTAGATTTATATGCATCATATTATTTTATTTTTAATTTTTATTTAAAAAATAAGTATATTAAATAATTATACAAAAATGTTGTAGTAATTATTTTATTAAAGGGAAATATCAAATAAATGGTTTTAAAAATATTAAAATAAATGTTATATGAACAAATTAACATGCTCCATTATTTTTTATATGAATAAGATATGTTTGGAATCTATTAAATATTTTGGTTCAAATATATCCTCTATTTGGATTTTATTTAAATTCAAATAAATGAATAGTGTCAAAATTGACACTATTGTTATTTTATAACAATAACATATTATTAAATTGTTTAAAAATTACAAAAATATTTAAAAATTATAAATTTTAATTTATATGATCGAAAATTTCATAAATTATCCAATTATGGACAATTAAAAACACATAATAAATTATTTATAACAATTTAAATTTTATAATATTATTACCACAAATAAAAATAAATAGATTAAGTAAGGACAAATCAAGTTCATATGGTTTAGAATAAATTCAAAACTGGTTTAAATATTATTTTCTAATGATATTACAACCCTATCTCATCTAATATCTTGATTTGAGTTATTTTTGGAGGTTTTTATGCGGGGTTTGAGTTTGTTATAAATAAATATTTTAGAAGATTCCAAAAGTGCCCCTCTCCTCCCATATAAAAGTGCACCTCCTCCCATTCCTTTTCACAACATTTTGGAGCCTTTAGTCTTGGGCAAACCATGTATATTTATCTTCTTCGATTCCCTAGTAACATACTATAGGTCATGGTCTTCTTCCAAGACCAACTTTAGTGCCCTATGAGGACGTTTTGAAGAGGTGCGTCGAAGAAGAGGTAATATCCTTTTCCGATTCTTTCAAATTAATTTCTTCTTCTACATCCTCTTAATTATTTGTATCATTATATAGTAATAAAATAAGTATAAATTATATACTCATATGTTATTATAAATATGAAACAACCCTATTTCACCTTATATCCATCTTACAGAAAATGAAATCACTGCGCGTGCGTACGTACTACATACTGTCTCCATGTTGTGGTGTAATATGTATTTCAAACACCACGTTACTTGGATGGGTAAAATGGTGTAAATGATAACGATATATTATCAATATAACATGATACTAATTATCATATTTTATATCATCCACATCAATTCTATTCAATAATTAATGGGAATGATATCATCGCTCGTGCGTACGTATGGATTACCATCTCCATGACGAGATGAGATTCATTTCCTTGTTAACTATTCAAGGATGATTATAATGTATTTAAAATTAATATTAGTGAAATATATGAAATAATAATGCTACTATATTTATGAATATATATATATATATATATGTATGTCATCTACTTCCTTCCATTCAATTCAATAAGGAAATGAAAGCAACGTTCATGCGTACGTACGGCCGACCGTCTCCACGAACGGTGTATTTCAGTTCATTTATCTATCTATTACCCATAATGAATATATATGATATATAAATCATGTTTTACATTCAGGAAGTATGTAAATAATGATATAAGTAATAATAATATCAAGAATAAAACGTCCATATACGTACGATAATTGATACGATTATTTCCCAACACGATGCTTGAACATGGAATTGATAAAGGAACGGGTAATATGAAGTCGTAATTGAATCATATATGACATCATATATATTATTATGGTTCTTTTACAAGTTAATAATATGTCTAAATCCACTATACTATAGTTTCGGACACGTAGAAGTGAAATTTGACATAAGGTGATGGATTATTTCATCTCACTTTTATTTCTATGAGACATATGCCCTAATCACCATTTATTTCATTTGTATGATGTTTATACAGCCCATGAATTTTTTATGATTTTTATTATGAATGATATGATATTTACATATGAATTTAATTTTCTTTATTCAATGAAACATATGATTCCATCGATCATAAAAGTTAAGGGAAAATTATTCCAATCTCATTTTTATTCGACATTTTTTATTAATAAGTATTTACTGGGGTTACATTTATCATCAATGTCCATGTTTTATAAAAAAAAAATTTCATAATGTTTTTTTTTTCTCCCATGTATTTTTAATGTCTTGTTTACCTCTTTTTTCCTTTTGCTATGTATTATTGAAGGAATACTTGTTTTGTTAACCATACGAGTTACTTTTTGAATTTTCCAAAAAAAGTACGAGGAGAATGTTTTTTTAACTTATAAGGAATGAATGGATTTTTACATTTTCATAATGCCTTATTTCCATGAATATTATTCTACATGATTTCATTAATATTTTCAAAGAAATTATTTTCTTATAAAATTTCTCGGCGTTTTGAGAAAAGAAAATTATTTTCAATAATATGGATATTTTCCTCAAGAATTAATTTCAAGTGTTTTATCAAAACTATTTTTTATCTAAGATGAAATTATTTAGTATGTTTATGTTTCAAGTATAATTTCTCAAAAATTTACATGGTTTCATTTGTTATGATGAAATGATATCCCTTTATTCTATATGGATTACGTTATTATGGGATGATGTTTATGAAACCCATTTTATTCATTTGGTTATGATGATTGATTTATGCTTATTTTTTGGCACACAGAAGAATGATTTCATTATGATATGGGTGGGACCTATATCTCCCAAAAATTCATTGGGTAACGATATATATCTTATGAGACAAACATAGGTGGAACGGAAAGTAAAATCTGGTGCAGTAATATAGGACTAGAACGATAGGTAAACCCTGTTTAGTAATAGAATTTGTCCACTATGATGGTCTTGGCAGCAATGCCTTGGCTATAATGGAAATCATATCATGTGTTTAATGGTTTTCCAATATTAAATGTTTTTTTATCATGATTAAAGTTCCTTTATGATCTATTCCTTATGTACTACTAAGATTTATGTCATTGCTCAATATTTTGTTGTTTTATGTTCATGTTATTATGTGAAAATGTTTGTTGAATGTTTTTAAGTTCTCCATGTTTACCCTTACTAAGCATTTGAGCACACCATTTTTATGTTTTCTTTTCCCCAAGATATAAATAATGGTTTTAGGTAAGAAACAAAAGGGGAATATTTTAATGGGAGATGTTGAAGATCTTTTACCACGAATAGAATATTATGTTCTGGTTATCCAAAGAGAATAAAATAATACGGTCTCTAGGAATCTATTTTTTTCTGGTATAAATTTTTCCAAAAAAAGTAATTTAATGTCCATGTACGCCAAGCTTGGGTCGTTATAGGTAGAATCAATTTCCAAGAAACACTAAATATATGATATAGAAATAATGGAACACCCAAAATTCAGAACCCCCTTATCATGCCAAAATACAAGACCAAATGAAGAAATAACCACCTATGTACATGAGGCTCCCATGTGTTGAATGTGTATAACTATTAAAAATGGAAACATTCATTTAACAAAAAAATATAAAAAAAATTCTATCCAAATCCATGATTTGAAAAAAAAAAAATTTCTCATTATATTGAAATCCATTATTCATTTAATAAAACGTGTAAAAATGTATTTTATAAAATACCAAATTATGTACGAATCTCAATAAATTCATGATTAATAAAAATTATAATTGAAAAAAAAAATTATAAAAACATGTGTATTCATGATTCATCAAACATAATCTATATATAGAACCACCTACATCATACATGAGTTTTACACTAACAACATTGGGATCCATAAACAGTATAGAAAGGAAAAAATATAAAATTATAGGAGGACATAAAAAATGACTTCTGCTATATAGAATCTAGTTACCGTTATAATTTTTTAGGTGAAGTGGAATGATAATATTGTACGTTGATGATCCCATACATTTAACCACAACCAATGAGAGATATGAACGTCAGAATAAAAATAGATGATGAATCAATATGCGGATTAGAGGGATAATGAAATGATCAAAATATTTTAGAAATAAATCTTATAATATATGTTATTTACATAGAAATGAAGAAAATGGTAATATATTGAATAATATTACTAGTGGCGGATTAACCAATCCACAATAGATCAATATTCCCATAAAAGTTAATTTATATATCAAATTCTAATCCAATAGATACCCAACAATCAATCATTGTAAATAAGGGAATAATGAGGGAATTATAGTGGTAAAATAATAGTTTTGTGATCTTTATAGGCTAAATATACCATTAAAATTTTGGAAATAATATAGGAAATAAGATACCTTATGTCTACAACTAGCTTTCTAGTGGCCAATATATATGTGTAGTGGCCACTAGTTGTCCATCCTAGTGGTTTATGGATACAAGTATAATTCATATCTCTGGGGAACCCAACCGTTTGGATAACAGTGTTCATATTAGAACTCCAAACTACTAGTGTTCCACTATCTGGCCTATGGAATACCACCGGCCATCCAGTGACCTCTTTATCCACTAAGCATCCCAAAAATTTGACCCCTCCATAAAAAAACAATACTTGGTTTATATGACATCCAAATAAGATTTATAACCCAATACATTAGGATAAAGGCATATTATAAATGAATAATTCTATATGATAAGGTGGGATATTACAATTCTTCCAAAAATTCATATTTATATGACTAGAAAATACATAGTTATAAGGAAAATCCATAAAATAGTGTGGATACTTTTCCCTCATTAAAAATTTATTCTCCAATTTAATTGGAGAATCTAATATGTGGCACTAAAACACATAGACAATTGATATTTATTTCCCATGAAATATAATCATTAATGATTCAACGATATCCTAAGGATCTTCCATAACTAAAACTATTATAACTAATTCAATCTCCACATGTCTTATAACATGTGAGGGCCTGAGATGATATATCTTGAGTAGTGATAAATGGAAAACATTATGAATCCCTATCAACTAATATGGTAATTAAAACTAACAAGAAACATTTTCATGTTATCTAGTGACCCCAAAAGGTCTTAAATGTATAAAATAAAATTTCCCATTATTCTCAACACATTAGTGAACCAATTAAGGAGATACATTGATGAAAATTCATTCACCAATAGAAAAACCCATAGTATGAAATAAATTATTTTTAGAATATTTATTCTGAATATTAGATTTAAAAACCATTGATCATTACCATGTATCCTCATTGACACTTCATAAATAAGAATACATCCCATAAGAGGGTCCATTTCCAAATTTGACCATACAATACGTGACCTATGAGAGAGACCATACAAATAATTTATGTTTAGAATTTTTATGAATAAATGTTAACTATTTTTCTATATAATATAAACTTGTTCTTGATAGAAAAACCTATATCCACCTAAATCCAAGAACTATACATACCTATTGTCCTACAGAATATAAATACAATTATTCATATAACCATTACCTTTTAATTGGTAAGTTGTAATCAATTTGACATGATTTACCATCCACTCATGAAGATTTTTCATTAACATGGAGAAAAGGGTGTCATTCTATTTAAGGATAACATAATATGATTCCACATGAAACATGATTATCCTCTAAATACATAGTTAACCCGAAACATCATTCTCATTTTATTCCTAAATCAAAATGAAATTAGTTGATTTCATTAAGTGATCAATCATCACAAAAATAAAACTATATTGTTTTGGTGTTTTTGGTAATCAATATATGTTTTCCACAAAAACATTTCCCATTTCAATACTAACACATAAATTGTTAGGAACAAATTAGAAGACATTATGTCCTCTTAATTCATCTTATGAAGGTGTAATTATTAGACAAAAAAATTGTGATATCAAGGATCTTTCCTACAAACCAAAAACGTGATCCCATGTTGTAATAAATATCCTTATTTTATGGATGATAATATGATGAATATTTATGAAATTCATGCACCATATAATTATTTAATAATGAAGGAAGGGTAGAAAAAACTCTTTATGTGATGAATTCCATCAGACGGTCGACAACAACCATGCATGGTCTCTCAACCTTATAATGAATCCAACAATAAATTTTATTTTACATCATTATAATAATCCAAAAATAATAATATATTGATAAAAAATGAAAATTATTCAAAACCCACTACCATATAAGAATCATACACACATGCATCTAGTTTTTACTGCATGAAAATCCCCATAAGGTTCTACTATTTTTTCAATTTTATAATATCTTGAGAGTGATATTCCATATTAGGATAGTAAGTATTTAGAATAACATTATTTAGGATGTAAATGATGTCATTTTAAATCATATGGTGAAATTTATACCATTATCCCTACTTGAGGTCCAAATCCTGATGAGAAATGATATTATACATGATCTTATGAAACAAATACAGAAAACCCATCCCTGATGTTATAGTGTAACCAAAAAATATAATAATGCATAACAATGGAAAGAAAATGTATTTTGTGGTGTAATTTATATAATCCTCTAGAAGGTGTTATGAACCATATTCTGAAAAGTAATTATCCTTTACAGTAATGTAACCTCATCTAACACCAAAAGAATCAAAATAAAACACAAATACACAACCATGCTAAAGAATGATTATATTAAGATTCAATGTCAAACATCATAGTAGTTCAAAAAAATTGGCTGGAAAATTAGTATCTAATGATAATGTTACACAATTTATTATAATTGTAGTCAATGGTGATTATATCTTCGTCAAATATTTAATAAACTACTAAAATGACTATCTATTTGTGTTATTATTCTTTCTGCAATGACATTTTTTTGATCTTCCCAGGAATATACAATAATGTCCATTTCTAGATCAATATAGTGACCATGATATTAATTCATGTACTCTGTGAATTAATTCTCTCGTATCCATAAATTATATATTCATAGATTCAAATAATGGGGGTGACAACTCATGATTTATAAAACCATATTCAGTTTTTTCTCATACTCACACTCATATCATGTGTAATCCAATATGTTATCCAATAATTCTATAATTATGGTATCAAGATACTAGTGGAATCTAAAAGAAATCAAATACATAAACTTTGTATGATTGTATTTTTATATTAATTTCATCAAAATATATTCAAATTTTCTATACGTTCTCGTGAAATTGGTCTTTAGGTTATCTAATTTATTAACACTGAGATGATGATATCCCAACTGATGATTGATTTTTTAAAACAAAATTTACCCTTATAAATAATCAAATTGGTAAATGATATGGGGAAAGTTACACCTCTTCGTTACCATTACCGAATTCATATTCTAATAATCCCAAAAAATAAATAGTTAACCATTATTGGTTTTTGGGAAATTCCTAAGGGACACCACTGATGTAGAGAAAGGGAATACAATACCTTACTCTATAAATTCATCCAAATCGATCATGAGATCATTCATCTTTTTTTCTTATTTATGGTATGTGATATTAAAGTTCATATTTGTACTAGTTACTAGGACAATAAAAAAACCCACATCCTTCTAAGGTGGAAGACTGTAGAGGTAATTTATGAAGTCCATAGGGAAATGTCGGACAACTTAGGAAAGTTAATCATATAGTGAATCATCACCATGCTCATCTACAATGGTAGAAATAGGATAATATTTTTAGGAGATAAATTTAATTCATGAATAATTCTATGGTTCCACCCCTATGAAAAATATGTAATGTCCCATCGATAGTTTAGAATGAAACACACTAATGAAAAAAATCACTCTCAACTCAATGATAAATGAACCCAATACATAAGGTTGTGAACCTTGATGAGGTCTGGATCAAGAATTAGGATATCCCAAAAAAATGAGGATACATATCAAAATAGAATATGATTTAAAAAAATAAAAACATATTCTCAATTTTGAGAGACATTTTTATACTCATAACAAAGAACTTGAGTTGTGTCCATTGTTTCAACAAATTCCAAAAATAGGATGATAAAAATGAATATAAGGAACCATTATTGAATACAAAACCTTCAATAGATGCTGAAATAAAACTAACTCCTCTTATTTTAGTCGACCCAATATCAACTTCGATAGGAAACTCATCCACTATGTGAAGATACTTCTCTCCAAAGACATTTGGCTTAATCCTGATTGACTTTGAAACATATGACAATACCACCATGTCCATTGGAGATGAAGATAACTAATAATATAAGAGAATATATAGAGTTATCTTGAATATAATTATATGAACTTGACATCCTCAAGAACCATATTTCATTAGATGTGCGGTAAATATCGTAAAGTGGGGTACACATTGATACACTTATAGTTAGTTAGTGGTACACTACATGACACTACTAATAGAGTATAGAAATTTTCCTACAATGTAAAACCTCCATCTCTATTAAAACTATCATACCAGATCTTGTTAATCATATGTGCACCATTAGAGCTACCACATGGTAGAATGGAACACACAAACCATCCTATCATGCATAAAATATCAGTTTATACTATCATAGACATGCTTTTCTTCTTTTCATAAATGGTTAACATGATCATATATACCTATAATAAAATATTATTCCATTGGATTAGCTTATATTTTTGATATTTCAATTAATAAATCATCACCACCTTTGGATAAAGATGAACCTAATAAAGAAAATATTTAGAGTACCATGTCTCCAAGATCTCTCTCATCTATAAAGATAGAATATCCACATACATCAAAATCATCAGGGATTCTTATATGAATCACATAAAAAATATGTTCTGGAATCAATTACACTCAAACCCTCTACGATGATTCACTATAACCCTAAAATGACAGTATCTATTACATGGACACAATAGTATAAACATTATATAGTTCACCTAGGAGATTTAATTTTAACTCAGAAATCAAATACATGGTCAATTTCATTAACCAATTCATTCAGCTCTGAATGGTAATTAGTTCCCTCATATATTGGTGGATTGTTGTGTAGGTACTGATTCAATCAATTATTATCTCATATATTTCCAATTTTGACCTTAATTGATTATACATAAACATGTGGTACATTTTGATTCATGAAACGAACATCCTGAACAGAAACCTCTAAAAGATTCTAATCAATAGGAGGATTCTTTTAACTATCACATCCCACGAAACCCACCTAATAAACCATATTTATATATATCATATAAATTATTCTACATATAATAAAAAGTAATAAACCATTATAAAATAAAATTCAACAATTCATGTGAAAATAATTTAACAAGAAACTAATATTTATATCCACATAAATATAATATTCAAACATTCTGACACCTAGTCGTAAATTGAGGATTATTATGAAATGATATGGAAATCCACTTTTAATTAACTATCACTCAAGTCCCTTAAATCATATCTCATGTACCCATGATGTTTCTAGATATAGAAACATGAGGTTAAACCTACTATGATATCAAATAATTGTGAAAATAATCCGAAAATCCATCCAACTTATCAAAAAAATGGATAACAACGTGACTCGATTGGTGTCCTCGATCCCCATAGAATTGAGACTAGATCATTGAAATACCAAAATGATAAAAGTGGATTATTATCCAAAATATAAATATTATAAATAGCAAACATACATTAATTGATAATGATAAATGAAAAAGGCCCTAATTAAAAGGTTATACATGTTATAAAATCAACATAGGTATCATGATAAAAAACGAGATACATTTCACATAGGAAAAAAATATCCACTCTGTTTGACACATGGGAAACACCCCAACACCATTCCACCAGCTATACATTCCTTGCTGGTGTAAACCAGTTAGTGTATTCTTGAATCCTCAAACTTTCTAATAAAATACATAACAAGGTCTCTTCTCATATCATGGAGAGTGTCTAGGGTGTTATATGAATATGTTCATTAGGATCCAACTGATGTTTTCCAAGAATAATATATGTCAAATAAACCTAAATTTTTCAATTTTTTAAAACATGTAATCATTAAATAGATTTCACATTTATATAAAAATCATTGTATAACTACTCCCTTTTTATAGTTCTTATAAATAATCACTGTATTACAATTGAAAATATTTATTCAAAAAAAAATACTTTTTTATTTATCACAAGATGTATCATATATCATATCAAATAAAAATATTATATATTATTAAAACATAAAATGTATATCACACTTAGTATATAAATGATCTATGATAAATAAGTAATTCATTTAATAAAAAACAAAGGAAAATAAAAACTAAAATTTTTAGTTCCAATGAATATACAAAATATGTAGAAAATGAATAACAAATAAAGTGAACCAAATTATAATTTAATGATAATGTTCATAAAAAAATAAATCCTTTCTATCGTAATATAGGAACAACCTATGAAGTGAACCACCTTATGATTTCAAAGGAATTAGACAAATGGTGCAAACCCACATCTTTTTAATTGATGCTTTAATGTGTATATTATGTCAAATAATTTAAATGTGATTAACACATTTCAAAATTTTCTTAATGATACCATTTTACATCCAAACCAATCAATTTAAAACCACTTCAATAATTCATTTTATAGTTCTACTAAAACATGAAATAATTTACCCAATCAATGAGACCTCCATATTTTATTAATCATATAATTATTCATCCATATCAAAAAATTATAGGTTATATAAAATTTTAATTTACATGATAATTTATAAATCCAATATAATTAAATGATCATAAATAATATGTATAATATTGAGACAATTTCTAGAAAACTGAGTCACATTACATCCATAAAGGGTTCCACATACTGAAAGGAGATGAAATAAAAGTTATTAGGAGAGAAGGAAATAAAGAATTCTCTTAAAAAATTTAAATTGGGTTTTCATTTGATTATGCTTGAGAGGGTGGAATGATCTTCGCATTCCATAATGGTTTCATATAGAACAAAAAACATCAAAAAAATTGGTTTCCCAAAGGAAAACATATGATGAATCAATTAGATATTGAGACGTATAATGACATGATAAAATGAATCATGAAATAATACATTTCATTTCTAATAATTTAAAATGAAAATGAATGAAACAATAGGATGTAAATAAATCACATCAATCAAAGATCAACATATTGATTATAGAATAAAACAAAATTCCATAATGATAAAGAGAGACCAAGAATACCCTTTATTGGGATTCAAATTTTTCAAAATGAATTAGTAGTGAAAGAAGAGAATGGAGAGGTTAAAATTGGGGTTTGGGGATATAGAAACAATATTTACCCTTACAAATAACACTCTTTTTGAGACAAGTAGTAACCTGATGGATACCTCAAGCATTATCATAGCCACTACAATTATGAGTTGGCCACTGGACAGCCTACTACAAGGCTTTCCATTTTCAACCATCCAGCCAGTGAATACATGAAAAATTATTGTAACATAGAAGTACCACTAGATGTTTAGTTGTGTTCCTATAGGAACTTTATTAGTGCATTGTTCCAACGGCAAGCCAATGGAACTCAACAGTTATCCTGTGGTTTTTTCAATCCACTAATAACCCACCAAATCATACCCATATAATAATTCATAAGATTCATTTCTATATCTTCATAACTATATTTATGAAATAAAAAAGGATAATGATATATTTAAATGTTATCATAGCTTAGGGTATGGTATAATGTTACCCATCCTCTCCAATATCTTGTGTCATTAAATTTTAATTTAATTATTCACTTTAATATCACCTTTAAATGCCAATATATATACATTCTTAACTAAAACATTTCTAATGATTATATTTTATTACATAAAAATAATATTTGTTGGATTAGATCTTTAATGAATTTATATAATTTTTTAACATAAAAGTATGTGATACTGGAATCAAATAATTTTTTATTCACTATATACGAAACAACATAATTAAAAATGAGTCTTTATTGTCTCTCGTAACCTCTTTCATAAATTATATATTTAAAAACATGTCACATGTAATAATATTCTTCGTTTCCTTGGGACATAAAATCCTAAAAGTGTATAACTAAAAACTTATTATAGTAAAACATAGAACTAATGAAATCATCGAATAAGCATGGCCTACATATTATTGTAGCAACAATTTATCAAAATGTAGTGATAATAATCATGAATCTAAGAGAATCCAATATCGATGACATTAGAAAAATCATTTATATCAACAATACATATCCTAATAAAATTAAATATATAATTCTTTACATCAAGAACATTTTTTCAAGGCCTTATTCAATGAATCTTATCCAATTATAGTGTATGGTATAAGCACAAACTCATCCATTTCAGTCTCATGATACCTATCGATGCGTTGAAGGGATATATAATTTTTGGTGACACGTATCAAATAATTTAGAAAAATGAATTCACCCATATAATAAATATGTAATTTTATACCATTACTTAAGGAAAAAACTAATTATATAATAAAAATTTTAGGAGAATGGGTATTTATGAATGTAAATAGAAATTCAACTTGTTTTAACAGTTAATAATCATAAAATTATTAATACTTCTTTCTTGGTCAATAATAGAATTTCATGATCATAACACAACCGAATAGTGATGAAGGAAGGATAATTAGTACATAGTCAACCAGAACATAATGATCTATATTAGAATAATATTATAGAAAATGAGACTATATTTACCCATGCTAAAATAATAATAATAATTCAATGTGAACATAATCTAATATGAATTTTTTAAATCACGGTGTTCACACACTATATAACATTATATTTGTAAAAAATAAACTATATATTAATCATTAACATTAGTCAACAACATAAGGAATGTGAATTGTTTCATATGAATATAATCCTAATTAAATAAGGAATCATAGACATTCCTTGATATAAAATAATGAATCCCAGACAAAAATCATGTTTATAAAGTTTCACAAAAGAACTATTCACGAACTGATTTAATTGATAAAATTTGATCAATACAATAATATATATATATATATATATTAGAAGATATATTTTAAATAAAAATTCCATTAGTATAAATAAATTTTTAAATGATAATGTAAATTAAGGAGAAAATAGAAAATACCATTTCTATAGTGTCCTTAATATTTATTAAAAATACAAATTTATATGTTGATTTCAAAAGTTGATGTGAAAACGTATGAAACACTTTTCAATTTAATAATACTCATATTATGGAACCGTGATACAAAATAAAGATTATATTACAACAATTGGGATTAAAATTAAAACCCACTAACAATGAAAGGAGAAACCCTGTATATAACTTTCATATTTTTATTGTTTAAAACTAACATTATATGAAGAGATACAAATAATTTTTTTATATTAAAACAAAATTTTACAAAGGACTATAAAATAAAATTACAAATACTATTATGGTTAGAAAACCTAGGATTGGAAAAACAATGATTCAGATGAAACATTATTAAAAATAAACATGATATTAGAGTTATCAATATCTCTTAGGGGAAACATAATCCATGACCTGTATTGTTACTAAAAAATGGATTTCGTGGTATAATTACATATATTACACATAATAAAATTGAAATGTATAACATTTATAATATATATAAAATATGTTCAAAAGAATTATCATAACTTAATGAATGAAAAAGGAGTTTCAAAAAAGTCTTAATAAATGGTAATACATCATTCAAAAGAAATTTTAATAAAAGAATATTATTAGTTTTAGGTTATCCAGGTAATTAGAAAATAATTTTTTATTGAAAATTAATTTGAAATGAAATAAATATAGAACCAATTAAACAAAAACATGTTTCATCACATGTATCATGTCTCAAATGTTAAGAGTTGATACTAGGAAAAAATTATTTTATGATTAACACATTAATAAAAACCTATTTGAGGAGTAGGTTTTTAATTGAACATTATTTACCATGATTAGAAGATTATTAATGAAATGAAATATCAAATATATTTTTTATGTTCGACAGAAATGAAATTATGTTCAAAATTTGAAAAATGTCTCAAAAATGGATTTTTTATGAATGCCATTACCTAGGTGAGGATTTATTTTCAAATTTCACCAAGTGTCTTGAATAAAACAATTATAGAAAACAAATACTTACAAAATAAAAATATTTATAAATATAAAAAATTATAAAATTCACATAAAATCATTCAATATATATTAATATATTTTAGTTTGTACTTATTTTCCATAGAGAATGTAAGTAATATTTATCACATTGAATTAGTTTCAAAAAAAATTTGTATATTTTTTGTTTTTACACATTATATAATTATAACACCATCTAATGTTATATAATAGATGTCATTTAATTTTTTTTAATAATTTACTTCATTTCCTTTTGTATTTTCCTTCAATCTATGAAGATATATTTGAAGACGATGAGGTTTCACTAAATCCTAATGAATGAAATGTGTTTTATTAATTAATTATTTTAATATTTTTATAATAATTCTATAAAAAAGTGATTCGTATATTTAAATAAAGTTATACAATTAAATATTTTCACCTATGCAACCAAGATATAAATGATAATTATTTTTCGTGTTGGGGGTAAAACCTTTCCAAAGAAGATCATTCCATGATTAATGGTTTATTATAGTGAGTTATATTGGAAATAAAATTATATGGGAATAATTATGATCTTATAACAATCATATTAGTGTGTTATATTAGAATTATAAAATCTATAAAGATAATTTAATTTAAATAATATCATAACATTGAAATAATAAATCATTTTCGCTTTGTATTCATATTTTATACTATTTAATTAAAGATATTTGTTTGTTGATAATATCATAATTAGGTTCTCCAATTTGTCATAAAAAAATTTAATAATATTATATTTATTATATTTATCATTTAATAAAATACACATGGACATCTATATATGGTGTGGATGAGATGAAATTGTAAAATGGAGGCGGTAGTGCACATGTACACATGGTTGAATTTTTTATTTTTCTTGAATATGGAAAATTACTAATGTGGTATATATTTTTTAATAATAAATATGTTAGAAATATAATAATTATTATTTAAATACATCATTAATATCATCAATTTTAGGTGGTGAATAAATTTGAACATTTTGTTGTTGTGGATGTACTATTCCACACAAGACACGAAATAAAATTTAATTATTTTTAACTAAAATTGTAAATGGTGATTAAATATTATTCCCAAATCATATTATTATTAATTATAGAACATATAATAATATTTTAAAAAATATATTTTAAAATTATATTTGGAAATTAATAAAAATAAATATTGATGTTATTTCAAAATAATATCCCATGTTGATAACATTATGATTTCCCTGGAGGATCTAATGGAAATGGAGGGAATATGGTAATATTTTGAGACCATATTATCAAGAAAGTGTAAGATTATATTAATATAATATGGAAAATTATTTTTTATCATGAAATAATAATTATAGGTGGTCCATGAAGGGGTGGTGAGAATCTCTTTTTATTAGTTGTGAGAATGGAATGTTTTATAAATATTTCAACTTTTTATTATGAGAGAATATGTAAAAAAATAATGTTGTGTATTAATTAATAAATAATTGAGTTTTATAGAAATTTTGTTGAAAATAACTCATAACATCATTTATATACAGGATTATTTATTATCTTTTATGCCTTTAGAAATTAAATTATTACATTGACAATTAAATTTATTTACCATAGTAACTTGTTTTTACCTAAGTTTACTCATCCATTATGTAAAAAAATGGTATCCTAAAAATATAAATCTGAATCATTGGTTATAAATATTAATAAAAAAATAAATTGAATTCATGAATAAAAGTGAAAAAAAATTAATTGAAGATAAAAATTTGTAATTTATTAATAGATGTTCTACAAAATTGTTAATTCAAATAAAAAATATTAATGCTTTATTTTGAAATTTAAAAAGAATATTTTCATGCAATAAATTTTGCTATAATATACATATTTGGTCTTATAAAATGATTTTATTAATTTATAATTTCTTCTTATATTATGATAATGAAATAATATTATGTAATTTGAAAAAACTGTATTTTACACTATTCACATAAAAACAATAATTTTAAAAAAAATTACCAAACATTCTTCATAATATTATATAATTATTCAAAGTCCAAAAATAATGATAATTTTTTAGAATTATCTGAATTAAATTACATAATTAAATATTTAAATAAAAGACAAAAAATAGTGGAAAACTATTCATATTGAAAAATAACCAAATACAATGGTAACTATTCATTATTATTACTTCCTATCAGATACTAATTTATTTATTAGTATTATTTAATAAATATTATGAATATCTTCTATTGAAATGTAATCTTATTTTAATTATTTTTCATGAAGTTAATCATAAATATGAGAAATTGTTTTACGTATTGAATGATTATATTTTTTGTCTTAGATATTCTAATTTCATTTTCTTCGTATTAATGGTATCAATTAATTTATTTTTGTAAATATTTCAAAAATAGGTTACTCGTATTCATTACCTATAATTAAATTCTTGGGTATAATGGTAATTCATAAATGTTATATATTAATCCTAGTATATCACGATATAGTTATAGTTTGGAATTTCATGTGATGTATACTATTAAACACACTAACATACTTAATGATAGTCATATATTATAATTTATGGGTGTCAAATTATAACCTTTTAATTTACCAAAACCTCATAATTGGACCCATTAGAATAGAATAATTAATATATGGAAATCATAGTTAACCATACACTTTAAGATGAAAATTGTTATATTTATTATGTGAAATATGATGTATCTCTGTAAAATTTACTCTATGAACTTTATAAAGAGACAAAAAACATTCCAAATATCACATATGAATTAAATTAACATAAGAATAAGTAGATAAATAAGGAACAATATATCAAAATCAATGAAAAAATTTTATAATATAATCACACCACTAGTTGTTTTTATTTGTAATTCAATTTCTTACGGTTGGTGAAAAGTTACATGAATAAGAAACCAAAAAAATTTATGTGAAAAATCACAAATTGATATATTATTAGTTGTTATATAATATTTTCCTTTTTTCTTTGGATTTTTGTGACTATGCTCAAAGTTTTCCAATTGATTGTGAAATTGAGTCACATAATTCCCAACTATAATTTGATTGAAACAATGGATTTTTGTAGATAAGATAATTCCCTTAAATTAATGAGTCTTGGGAAATTCATATTCAAACTTTTATAATCTACTTATCTCATTAATGGAATTTACCCTATGATTCTTCCAATATTATTGAAATATTTGAATTTTAATCATCTTTTCATCATCATATAGGTCACATAAATTTCTATGAGATTATATCAATCTCATAATTATTTTGTTAGGTATTTAATCAATTTTCACATTTTCAAACATGATACATGATCATTGGTTATGTATAATTTCATGAAATATCACACCATCTATTATCCAGTTAGTTTTTTCATTGGGTTATTTTATAAATTGTCCAACGAACTGCCTATTCCTTACAGTTTAGTCGATTATTATGACCTAAAGATTAAACAATAGTGATGAAAATTATAAGATAATTATCATATGTAATCATATAAAAATCGATCACAATGTTGTATATCTTTAAAAAATCATGATGGAATGTAGTTCTTAAAAATTAAATTTTATCTGACCCATTTTTAACTACAACACCCTAAGTTTAACCAATATCATTCACTGTTCATATTGTGTTACAAAATGTTTTTGTTTTAAAATTATTTTTGATAAAAATTATAAAAATAGTGATTCCAAATTACTATGAAAATAAATCTTACCCACTTATAGGAAAGAACATATCAATTAATATATACCTTATAATATGAATGACTACATTTCAATATAATTTTTTCCATTTTCAAACTACAATTAGATAATGTAACATAAAAATTTTAAAATTTATCTGAAGAACCATTGTGGTGTTTTGTTTAACAATGTTTTGTATTTGTTGACAGCTAATCTTTTTTTTTAAGAATGTTTTTGAGTTACATAAAGTTGAAGTTGTTAGTTGCTGAATAATTCCTTAAAAAAGATTATGTTGATGAATAAGAAGTTAGAAGTTAAGAAAGTCTTTCAGACTTTCTAAACTAAATCAGACGATGCTTTTCTTATCTTAAAGTACTCACAAATCATGAAAATTTCATGATAAAAACAGTTTGATGAAATGTTGAAGAAGATTGGTGTTTTTCTCTAAGAAAAATTCAGTGGATGTTCAGAGCTAGAAATTCAGATTCGACTTCCTGAACCAGAAATTTGGATTCTATGCCATGAATCAGAAATTCGAAGTCTACCTCTTGAACTAGAAATTCAGAGTCTACTTCTTGAACTAAAAATTCGAAGTCTACTTCTTGAACCAGAAATTAGGTGTATACTTCCTGATCCAGATATTCGGAGTCTACTTCATGAATCAAAAATTGGGAGTCTACCTCCTGAACCAGAAATTTGGAGTCTACTTCCTAAACCAGAAATTTGGGGTGTACTTCCTGATTTAGAAATTCAGAGTCTACTTCCTGAGCTAGAAATTCTGATTCTACTTCCTGAGCCAGAAATTCAGAGTCTACTTCCTGAGCCAGAAATTCAGAGTCTACTTATTGAAGCCAAAAATTTGGAGTCTACATCTGGATCCAGATTCTCTGTGTCTAATGCCTGAAGACAGAATATCTGAGTTTACTTCATGAGCCAGAAATTCGGAAATACACTCCTGAGAAAGAAATTCATAATTACAATTCAGAGCAACATGTTGAGAAATCCTGAATGAGAATCATCAGCCAGAAATTCGTAATGACAATCCTGAGCCAGAATTTTGTAATGACAATTCTGAGAAACATGCTGAGAAATCCAGAATGAAAATCTAGATCTAGAAATTCATAATGACAATTCTGAGCAACATGCTGCGAAATACAAAATGACAATCCTGAGCATCATGGTGATAAATTCGTAATGACAATTCTGAGAAACTTGCTGAGAAATTCGGAATGACAATCCTGAGCAACATACTAAGAAATTTTTATTGACAATTCTGAGTATGTTTCTAAGAAAATCAGAACCATGATCCAGATTTATCATTCCAAGAAAGATATGAAGGTTCGAGAAAACCCGAATTTTAACATTGCTTAAATCTCATAGAAATTTAAGGGGATTTGAAGAAGTCAAAGATTGCAGATCTAAATGAGATAGATTTGAGGAGTTTTTGAAATTTAAGGAAGCATGAACATTTTTCAAGATTCCCACCTTTGTTTTCTTGGTTTCCTATAAATATGTGCTCAAATCATTTGCTCATTTACAACTTTTATATATGCAGAAAAGGAGGAGCACTGTAGAATTTTATGTTAAAAGTTCCTACCATCTTGAAGAAGCTTCCTTGAGTGTTTGAGATGAAGAGAATCTAGATTGAATATTCAGACTGAGCATTTGTGTTGAACCATAATTATCTTGTTGAGAAGTCCAATTTCAGAATATCGAATTCAAGGAAAGAAGATTTAAAATTCAGAGTGAGAATTTGTGTGGAACCATCATTATCTTTCTAAGAAGATCGGTTTCGAAATATCGGATTCATGAAATCGGATTGAAGATTCAGAGTGATCATTCTAAGTGATCATTTGAGGAGAAGCTTATAAAAGTTCTTATTCTTGTGTCTGGATCATTTGTTCGTTAAAAAAACATTGTAAACTGACGGGAGTCAGTATAATATTTCCTATCGGGAGATAGAAGGTGTCCAATGGGATTTGGCACAAGTTGTATTCACTTCTTCATTATAGTGGATTTCCATATACCCATGGGAGTGGCTATGTCAAGGATGTAGGTTGTCTTATTGAGACCAAACCTTCTAAATCTTGTAGGCCTTTCTTGATTTTCCTTTCTTTCATTCTTGAGAATCTTGCTAAAGGTTGATAAGGAAATAAATATTTATAGGTTTTAAGGGATAAGTTTCCTAAAGTCTTGAAACTTATAAAAGTTAAACAACTGATTCAACCCCCCCCCCCCACCTTCAGTTGTCATTCGATCCTTGGAACTTCATGTGGTATCATAGGGAGTTTCCCTTGTATAATCCTTATCATGGAGAATATCAATTCTGTCAATAGTAAAGGAATTCCTACCTTTGATGACAATAATTATTATGGATGGAAAAATAGGATGATTCCTTATCCCCTATATCTTGGACTTGATGTTGTTGATGTTGCTACTATTGGATTTCCACCTATTGAGAAAAATGATCATATGACCTTTGCTAACAAGATAAACATAGAAGTTGATGGAAATGTAAGAAAATATATTTTCATGTCCTTATCAAAAAAAGTTAACAGAAGGTTATGGGTCTCACAAAATCAAAAAACATGTAGGACAAGCTGGAATGTGTTTTTGAAGGAAACACAAAAGTCAAGGAGGCCAAGTTACAAATCTGGCGTAGTAAGTTTAAAGACATCTGGATGAGATATTATGGAACAATTGATGAATACTTCACCAGAGTTAATGAAATTTTATGCAACATTAGGGGGTTTGAAGAAAACATGTAAGATTCTATAATTGTGAATAAACATATGAGAAACCTTCAAAACATTTTTTATTCTAAAATTTCAGCTTTAGATGATAATGATGATCTATCTCTTGATGAACTGCATAACTTTCTTATTTCCTATGAAATGAGGAAATATCCAATCTTTAAGAAAAAGATGAAAGATGAAATATCTTTTTAAGATATGAGAAATATGAAAATTCAATATGATGAAAATGCTGACCCTTGTCAGTCTGTTGATAAGAAAGATGAAGAGTTGAATGAAAAAATTATGTCTCTCATATTAAA
Source organism: Viscum album (assembly GCA_963277665.1). Lineage (NCBI taxonomy): Eukaryota > Viridiplantae > Streptophyta > Magnoliopsida > Santalales > Viscaceae > Viscum > Viscum album. The sequence goes on along the minus strand of OY728140.1, from coordinate 1,368,679,444 downwards.
TAACTATCTAAGAGTAAGAAGAAATTATGGAGGGAAACTTCCTCTACAATGTTTTGAGTGTGGTGGAATTAGACACTTTTCTATGAATTTCCCTAAATAGAATGTTAGAGAATATCATGAAGTTTCTAATGATAATTCTCGGTGGAAGGAGTATAATGAGAATGAAAAATAAGAGAAGACTTCAAAATAATTCAAGAACAAGTTTTCTGGAAAGAAAAAAAGTGTGTTGAGCAAGAAGGATGAATCGGAATTACCTGAAAATGATTCCTCAGAAGATGAAAGTAAAGAAAGACTCAGAACCTTCATTGCAAACGTTGAGAATACAAATGTTTCCTTAGAATGTGAAGAAGGTGGTGAAGAATCTTACAGAGAATATCATCTAGGATATGAACACCTTTCTTGTCTTGAGAAAAAAAATATACGAAGAATGAAAATCGTGTGATGAAGAAAAATCATGAATATGTTCATGGTGGAAGTAATGATTTCACCAATAAGGAAGATGAATACATTCATGAAATTTTAAGTTACAAACTTAGAATTGCTGAACAAAGAAAGATGATTGAAGATCTTAGCAAGAAGCTGGAAGCTAAGGAGGAAGTATCAAACAATGTGAAATCAAAACTCCTTGATTCCAAAAATACCCTGAGGAAGATGAATGAAACCCTCAACAAAGCTGTGAAGTCATCTCTTATGAGAATCAGGTGAAATCTTCTCCTACTAAAAATAATGATGTGAAGGCTCATTATGAGAATCAGGTGAAATCATCTCTTACCAAAAATAATGCTTCATCTAATTCTTCTAACATTTCTGGTCTCGGAATAAGTGTTAGTAAATCTTGGGTGGAGAAAGGATGTAAGAAATCTATCAAACCTATAAAAGTAGTTTACTCGCTCAAAAGAATAGATGGCCTACATCCTGAGTTTTCTAGAGCTAAAAGATGTTATAAACCTCAACAAAGATTCTTTAATGAAAGACCATTCATTAATATAAAATCACTAGTTTAGGGATATTTCTGGTGTTGTCGAATATATGGTCATATAGCTTATAATTGCTGGCACAATTTATCTCTACCCGGATGAAGGTTGAGAAAAGTGGAAGAAATAGTGAAAGAAGGATGAGTAACTCTCCGTACTCACAGAAAGTTGAAAAGGTGAATTCTCAAGATGTTAAAAACATACCAACAAAGAATCAATATGAATTTTTGGAAGATGTTTGTGGGAGATGTGACTAGTTTGGTCATCATGCTGAATGTTGAATGACACTTCTTCCAGAACATGTTTCTTATGATAAGAAAGAAAATAATACTGAAAATAAGAAGTTTGATGAGAGAGCTTTGGTTGTTGAGACATATTTGAAAGCAGGTAAGAGGAACAAGCCATGGATTCTTGATCGTGGTTCTTCTTCACACATGATAGGTGATATAAAAATCCTGGAACATGTTGAAAGTAATGATGGAGGAGTGGTTACGTTTGGCAAAGATAGTTCTCTAAAAATTAAGGGAATCGGGATGGCAGAGATTGAAGTAGAGAAACTGAAATCTAAGGTGGTCTTGCTTGTTGATGGGCTAAAACATAACATACTTAGTGTAAGTCAACATTGTGATGATGGAAAAGAAGTTATCCTTAGAAAGGATTCTTGTATCATCAAAACTGTAAAAAATGGAAATGTGATTACAAAAGGAGAAAGAACTAGTGCGAATCTCTTTCAAATTGGAGAATCCAATAACTCTTGTTATTTGAGTGATGGAGATGAAAAGAAGTTGTGGCATCAAAGACATGGCCACCTTGGGAAGAATAACATGAGTAAGATTTCTAAAGTTGATGTTATTCATAATTTTCCATAACTTAAAAAGAAGAGATGAAGATGTATGTATTACTTTCCAGAAAAGAAAGATGACTAACAAAGGCCATAAAAGTGTTGAGATTCAATCTAACAAACCACTTGAGCTTATTCATTCCAATCTATGTGGGCTGATGAGAAATCAATCAACAAAAGGATATTTATACTTTATCACTTTTACTGATGACTTCACTCGGATGACAAACATCATGTTCATGAAGCATAAGTCAGAGGCTATTGAAATGTTTAAATTCCTCATAAGAGATGTCATGAAATTAATGGAGGCTTCCATAAAGAAATTGAGAATTGAAAATGGTACTTAATTCACAAGCAATTCTTTTGAAACTTACCTAAGGAAACATGGTATCACACATCAGTATAGTGCTCCCTATACACCATAAAAAAATGGAGTTTCAGAAAGGAAAAATAGTAGCTTGGTGGAAATGGGAAGAAGTATGTTATCAGAATACTAACCTTCAAAATTACTTTGGGGAGAAGCGGTTAGCACTATTGTACATGTTCAAAATAGATGCTTGTTGAGACCAGAAACCTACATGACTACTTATGAGATGTGGTATAACAAAAAACCATCTTTTAATTACTTCAAAGTGTTTGGAAGTCCATGCTTGCTCAAAATCAAAAATCTGGACTTAGGAAATTTTCTTGAGAAAGATGAAGAAGGAATATTTATGGGTTATTCACCGAATGGAAAAATTTACAAATGCTGGAACAAAAATTTATAGAAGTTGGTGGATTCATATGATGGGAAGGGAATTGAAAATCCAAGTTCTTTCACAAAATTTGTTATGAATACTGAGGAAGATAAATCAGATAATCCCTACCAGAGTGAGAGTGACTCAGATAAGTCACATGGGGAAGAAAGTGATGCCGGGAAAGGATATGTCAGTTTTCCTACATTAAAAAACCATGTTGAATCTGAAAATATTATTGGGGATCAGAAGGCTCCAGTTCAGACAAGAAGGAAGTTATGATTAGAAAATCAGACTTCCCTTATCTCAAAATTTGAACCAGAATTAGTTTCAGAAGCTATTCAACATAATGAATGGGTGGATGCAATGAATTAAGAAATGGATCATAATGAGAAAAATGAAACATGGGAACTTGTTCCAAGGATATGAAATAATAATGTTATCGGAACCTAGTGGTTATACGTAAATAAATTGAATGAGCATGGAGATGTTACAAGAAACAAAGCAAGACTTGTCTATAAAGGGTTTGCACAAGTGGAAGGTTTGTATTTTGATTAATCGTTTCCCCCTGTTGCAAGGTTGGAAACTATTCGAATGTTTCTTATAGTGGCTCCTCATCGGAATTACATGGTTTATCAGATGGATGTAAAGTCAGCTTTTGTAAATGGTGAGATTGAGGAAGAAGTTTACCTTGAACAACATTGTGGGTTTTTTATTGATGAGGATGAAAAATAAGACTTCAAATTGAAGAGAGCCTTATGTGGACTGAAACAAGATCCACGAGCATTGTATTCGAAGCATGACAATTTGTTCAGAAAGATGAACTTTTCTAAATGAAAGGTTGATATTAACATGTATGTTAAAGATGTTTACTCCGGAACATTAATTGTAATCGTTTATGTGGATGATATAATTTTTGCTGGAGATAAAGAAAAAGTCTGTGAAAAGTTTGTTGAAGAGATGAAGAAATTTTTTGAAATGTCAATATTGTAAAAATTAACTTCTTCCTTTGATTACAAGTTTAACAACAAGAAAACCACATTTTCTTCTCCCAAGAAAATTATTCCAATGAATTGTTAAAGAATTTTGGGATGGAAGAATCAAAGTATGTTTCAACTCCTATATCAATGAGCATAAAGTAAAGAAATGATGAGTTAGGGAATAGTGTGAATCCGAAAGGCTTTCGAAAGTTGTTATGAAGTCTTCTTTATCTTACAACTTCATGGCCTGATATTGCTTATGTTGCAAATCTCTATTCTTGATATCAAAGTAATCCAAAATAATCACACATGTTGGCAGTTAAGAGGATTTTGAGATATGTTAAAGGAACAACTTCACATGGGCTATTATACAAGAGAAACAATGAAATGAAGATTCATGGTTATACTAAGGCTGATTGGGCTAGTGATTGTAATGATAGAAAATCAAAATCAAGGGGAACATTTTTCTTAGGGGAATGTTGCGTGAGTTGGCACAACAAGAAAAAAAGTTTAGTAACTTTAAGTACAGTTGAATCCAAATATGTTTCAGCTACTCAGTCTTGTACTCAAATGATGTGGATGAATGTTCGGCTGGAACATTTTAAAGTGAATATTTCTAAACCATTGAAGATAATCTATGATAGTCAAAGTGCCATGGTTCTTTCCAAGAATCATGTTCAACATTCAAGATCAGAACACATTGATATAAATTATCACTTTTTAAAATATAAATCTGATGTTGGAGAAGTCTTGATGGAATATATTTCAAAAAATATCAGATTGCTAATATTTTTACAAAATCAATGTCAAAGGATGGTTTGTTGAACTGAGGTTGCAACTCCATGTTCAGCCTCCTCCAATGACTTCCTAAAACTCATAATGAAGCATCCCCCACCGTGATTTGTATTATGTTGACAAAGGGGGAGAGTAAGTTTTCTTTTATGAATCCAAAGCTGTGGGTATCAAATAAAGGGGTGGAGAGAAAGAAAACTGAGAGAGAATGCAAAATGAGAGAATAAAAGAAAAGTGAGAATGATAAAGATAAAAAGTTGAGGGGGAGTTTGAGTAAGGTGAATTTTATCGTTACATGGCTGCAATTTTCTCTTGTCACCATGGGATGGAAGTCCTTAAAAACATTACTTTATCCAGTAGTGTGGTTTCATAAAACTCTTTTTAGGAAAGTCTATGTTTTGGTAAAATTAAAGAACTTGAGATGTAAAATTTTTGAGAGGTGAAAACTTGTTAACAAGGGTGGACAAAAAATCCCAAGGGGGAGACTGAAGAACCTTTTTGGTGTTTTTTTAACAAAGTTTAGTATTTTTTGACCACTAAAATTTTTGTTGATGAATGTTTTTGAGTTACAGAAAGTTGAAGTTGTTGGTTGCTGAAGATTTCCTTAAAAAAGATTGTATTTAAGAATAAGAAGTCAGAAGTTAAGAAATTTTCTCAAACTTTCTAAACTAAATTAGACGATGCTTTGCTGATCTTGAAGTTCTCTCAAATCAAGAAAATTTCATGATAAAATATGGTTCAAGAAATGGTTAATAATATTTGTCTTTTTCCCTAAGAAAAATTCTGAGAAATTTCAGAGACAGAAATTCGGAGTCGACTTTTTGAGCCAGAAATTAGGAGTTTACTTCATGAATCAAAAATTCGGAGTCTACCTACTGAACCAAAAATTTGGAGCCTACTTCTTAAACTAACAATTCAGAGTCTACTTCTTGAACCATAAATTTAGAGTCTACTTCCTGAGCGAGAAATTTGGAGTCTACTTCATGAATCATAAATTCGGAGTCTACCTCCTGAACCAGAAATTCGGAGTCTACTTCCTGAACCTAAAATTATGAGTCTACATCCTAAACCAGAAATTCAGAGTCTACTTTGTGATCCAGAAATTCAGAGTCTACATCTTAAATTCAGAAATTTGGATTCTACTTCCTGATCCATATGTTCGGTGTCTAATTCCGGAATCCAGAAGTTTGGAGTCTACTTCATGAGCCAGAAATTCGGAATGACAATCCTGAGAAAGAAATTCGTAATGACAATTCTGAGGAATATGCTAAGAAATCCATAATGACAATCCTGAACCAGAAATTCTTAATGACAATCCTGAGCCAGAAATTCGTAATGACAATTCTGAGAAACATGCTGAGAAATCCAAAATGACAATCCCGAGCATCATGCTGAGAAATTCGTAATGAAAATTCTGAGCAATATGCTAAGCAATTCGGAATTACAATCCTGAGCAACATGCTGAGAAATTCATAATGAAAAATCTGAGCATGTTTTTAATAAAAACAGTACAATTATCCAACTTTATAATTCCGAGAATGATATAAAGGTTCAAGAAAACCCGAATTTTAACATTGCTTAAATCTCAAAGAAATTTATGGAGATTTGAAGAAGTCAAAGATTGAAGATCTAAATGCGATAGATTTGTGGAGTTTTTGAAATTTAAGGAAGCATGAACATTTTTCAAGATTATTGCCATTGTTTTATGAGTTTCCTATAAATATGTGCTCAGATCATTTGCTCATTTACAACTTTTATATACATGGAAAAGGAAGAGCACGGCCGAATTTTATGTGAAAAGTTCTTACCATCTTGAAGATGTTTCCTTGAGTGTTTGAGAAGAAGAGAATCCAGATTGAATATTCAGAGTTAGAATTTGTGTTGAACCATCATTATCTTTCTAAGAAGACTGATTTTAGAATATCAGATTCAAGGGAACCAGATTGAGAATGTGGAGTGAGCATTTGTGCGGAACCATCATTATCTTACTGAGAAGATTGGTTTCCAAAAATCAGATTCAAGAAATAGGATTGAAGATTCAGAGTGATCATTCAGAGTGAGCATTTGTAGAGCATCATATCAATGTTCTTATTCTTTTGTTTGGTTCATTTTTCCTTTATGAAAACATTGTAAACTGACGGGAGTCAGTATAATCTTTCCTATCGGGAGATAAATGGTGTCCATTGGGAGTTGGCACAAGCTGTTTTCACTTCTTCATTATATTGGATTTACATAGACCCACGGGAGTGGCTATGGCAAGGACATAGGTTCCTTTTTTGAGACTGAACCTTGTAAATCTTATGTACCTTTCTTGAATTTCGTTTCTTGCATGCTTGAGTATCTTGATAAAGGTTGATAAGGAAATAAATCATAACAGGTTATAAGGGTTAAGTTTCTTAAAGTCTTGAAACTTATAAAAGTTAAACAACTGATTCACCCCCACCCCTTCTCATTTGTCATTCAATCCTTGTAACTTCAGTATCCCATTAGTTCATATGGGGAATATTTTTGACCAAATTCAATCCCTCATGAGTGTTAAACTAGTTGTGTTGTAAGGACCCATTAACATGATGTATGTAATGACATAATTAATACCCAATCATCTTGTTTTGATGATTTTCCTCTATGTAAAGATGTTATCTATATTTATTAAACTATTATTATAAACTATGAGATTTAATTTATGGAAAACCACACAATAATTACTTTACACAAACTTCATGATGATAAAATATACATAGATTTCGTTCTTAAATTAATACACAGGGGTTTAAATAATTTTATCTTATCACAATATCAAAATATATTGTGCATTATTACCATAATATTAAATCATATTCATTCCTAAATCGTATTATATGAGGATAATCCACAACTTTCAAAATAAAAAATTAGGCAAAAGTTCTATCCTAATCTCTAATATAATCTAAACCTTTTTATTGATACAATCATTGATCATCCGAACATGCACTACAATATATGTTTCAAAAAACAGATACTTTATATATTCACTTTGTTACTAGCTATAAATTATGGGATGTCACTATCCTTAATTAAAATTTAAAAAAAAATTATTAAATTACATAAAACTAAATGACATTTTTATGTTTAAAGCATTATTTAATTAAAAAGTCAATCACTAAAAATGACCATGTTCTTTATATTAATTGACATTTATTCACTATATAACAATTTTAATCATCAATAATAATAATTAAACCTTTCCGAAATATTATTTATCGATGTTTTCTTTCATATGAATTATTTTTTACTAATTTTATTTATCACTTGGGGAAAAGAAAACAAAATAAGTGTTGAGTACAAATTCTTGGTATGGGAAAACAAACATCTGATGAAATCATCAAAGAAATATTGCATAAATATTATGGTTTTAAAATGTTAACAACATGAATCCATAATCAACATAAAAATGATGAAATTTTATATCAATTAAAAAAAATTATATATCAATAATACTGATATCACAATTACTGAATGTATAATGTTGGACATCGAAGATATGATTCTATGGACTTGTTCTAACACACATATCTAATTAAAAGGAGATGTATACACCCAAATCAAACATGATTTTATCATGATATATGTCTATGAATAAAGGGTATAAAATATTATCATCCCCTCTGACCACATCATTAAGACCAATGATATCACTATAAGTTCCTTGATGAATTGCTTTACCATTCCCTATGAATCATCTTCATAAATAAAACACAATTATGTATGTAAGAACATTATTTTTCACATATGTATGGATCCGTCAAATTTCAGTATAATTACCAATGTTGTGCCTAATATGGATGCCTAATGGGTTAGTAAAGGATCCATGTGTGTCTGGAGCTCGATCAGAGCCTATTACCCATCTTTTTGGGAAAAGAGACAAGGTGCAGAGCTTAGTGTACACTGTGTAGAATGCCCACACGGTTTTGAAAAACTGTGCAGATAATTACTTTTTCGATAGTGCCTTATCGAACTGTTGGTGTATAGTTTCCCAAATCAAGCAACCTAATTGTTCAAGTGCCTATTCTTTCCCAGGTACCTATGTGTGGTTGGTTCATGGTTTTGAAAACCCTGTGGCCAAACTATGTACATTCTATTATCAGCGTAATTTTTCTATTTTTTCCATAATGATCTAATTAAACCTCTACATTCCTCTTCATCTAAGATCATAAGGGTTTGACATATTTTTCATCCCTTTTTGATCACTTTTAATACCTAAGTAATTTATTAGAATATCTCCTTTGCTCGGGATATAATTGATCTTTCGTTCATCATGTTGGATGTGAAACAATAAGTACTCGAGCCATTTTTAGCCCTTATTCTCCTCTCTTTCTCTAGAACTTGTTATTACACATTAAGATTTCATCCCTTTTTCTTAGATATACACCGTTATAATAGAAATTAAAGGCCGATATCAGAGGAGAAAGATTCTACAACCCTACGGTGGGTGGTCTATTACACATCCCTCAAGTTCATTGATTTTGGAAATGTCATGTGGGCCCCACTGATTTCATCAAGTTCCATTTATTGAATTTTTATTTTATGATTTTAATCATTATAACTGTATGATTATTATCTTTCTATATATGTGATTTGTTTTTGATTTTTATGCCTAAAACACCATCCATCCCATGTAGTATGTTATGCCATAATTGTAGTTTTTTGTGTTTTGACACTTTAAAACCATTGTTTGGATGTGGTCATGATTGACCACATTAATGGTAGGCCTCCATATCCTAATTGCTTTTGGAATCATATAATTGTGAATAGAAATATCATGTTACTTCCACTTGACCCACCAAAGGTAAGTGATTCAAATTGATAAATAAATATGAAAGGGAAATTTGAATGTATACTATGTATAAAACATTACCGGATTAAACGTGAATGATTAATTTTATGAATAACCATAGAACCCATTACCATGTTATAAGATGTTATATAAATAAACTTTAATTATTTAATATGACTTAAATGGAATTAATAAAGTGTATATGATACTTTTCCATATCACACTAATGAAAGGAAAAGCTTGAACCAAAAGACTTATTGATTAAATGTGACATGATTAAATTATTGTATTCTACTTGAACTTATCACACAAATAAAATGAAATCTGTTTACCAAATGAAATATTAAATAAATTCATAATTGATTAGGAGTGTCCTGACATGAACTCTCCTTTTTTTATTTTATGGGAATGCATTGAGCACTCAAGAACCCCATTCTTATTGAAGGATACGACTTTCTTAGGTTGAGACCTACCTAGATGTTGATCCTTGTCTATTCTTGGATTCCAAATATGAAATTGTATTTTCCCTTATATCTTATTTAAGGATATCTTGGATATACTCCATGAATCTAGAATTGATATGTTTGTTCCATGGTTAATGCCCTTCAGGCTCATTCAATGATTATCACAATTTTTCCAAGAATTAACTCCACAGACTTGGTAGGAATCTCATTGTGGAATGCACTGGAGTACACTCCTTGGATTACCCTCACACACTTTCCATGCTAAAATTAGTACTGAGTTGGTGACCCTTGAGGTCTATGATGCCTGGGATATTTTATTGGAGATTCATGATCAAATGTCGATGCATGTTTCCTTGTCGTAACGGGGAACCTTTACTATTGTTAACATGAGACTTATTTATAAACTTAAAATAATCATTTAATGGACCAGTTATATTAAAATTTTAGTTGAGGGATAAAGTAAATAGTTGGTTATTTAGCTATATTGTGCTACACTACTTTATATATGAATGCTTTCACACAATGACATATTCATTACATGGGCCAGATGTTATAGACATCGTTGGTGGTGGCCCACTGAGATTTATCTCCAGCCTTTCTAGGCGTCGTTCGTTAAATGAATTAGATTACAAGAATGAATGTGTTGAAAATGGAAATCATATGCCTTCAAACACATGATGGATTTATGTTTAGGATGGATCTTGATTGGAGATGTCTGATCCAGAGCTCAGGATGGTTGGGATAGTCTTTAATTTTCTTTATTCTTTTTTGAAACATTTTTTTCATGTTATTTTGTATCCATGTTTTCTAGATTTCAATTGACATTACATATCATCATAATTTGTAGTATTCTATTATGTAATTCCAGTTATTTTAGGTAATGCTACCATTTTCACTATATTCCACTGCACCTTCAATTTACTTGAATGGATTCTATTATTCACCATTGTTTGTATTTATCCACTACACTAAAAACTCATAATTTGGGTATATTCTCCCCAAGGACACATAATAGGATCTCATTAATAGTCGACAACCTCTGGAATTTATGGAGATGTGCTTAATACCATGTGGTCGACCACACTCGAGGCACCTATTAAGTTGAATATGGGTCTAGGATGTCACAAAGTTTTATCATAGGAGTTTATTTTCCTACATTACTATTTGAAGATAATATATTAGAGATTATTAATTCTTGATACTTGGTCATAATTTGTTCATGGGTGTCAGGAATCTATGTTCTGGGTAAAATATGAGTTCCCTAAATTATAATTGATTGTTCTGTGTTTTCTATTACAATTGAAATTATTTCACAATTGGGTGACACACATGTTGTGTGGTGTTTTTGATTATTACTTTGTTTGTGGATTTTCATTCATCCATGGTCTAATGAATGAGGGAAATGAGCATTGTCACATGAATCATTATAGGCACCAATAATTTTCATTTCATGCTTATTGTCATGCCATATTAGTTCATTTCATTACTTCTTATTACTGGATATTCATGGGATTGTTGAGTGATGTTGTGATAATTAGCATATAAATGTTTAAATTTTGGTTGTGATTGATTGATTTCTTTTCTCAATTAAAGTTGAGTATATTCCATCATAGGTTGGGATGAGTAATTTACTGAGCCAATAAATTACACTACAAATAAATTGGTGTTGTTTCATTTGATAAGGTGTATGAGAACTAGTTTATTAAGAATGGATATCCTATATAAATTGAATCATTAAATATAAAATGAATTGGTTTCATATAGTTATCATGCCTTTTCAGGTTTATGAAAGTAATAGTAGTGAACTTATTAATTAATTGTAAAATTAAACGAAACTTATACATGAGGACTTACAGATACCTGGAAATCGTTGAAGGAAGTTGCAGTAGTATGCCTTGGGTTGTGTGTCTTTTTATGTTTTTCAACCACTGGTGATTTTATGTTTCTACATAATCTTGTTTAGAGTCATGTACTTGGAATTTTTAGACTAATGCCACCAAGAATTCCTCATATCATATGGCAGGTGGGTGGAAACAACCATTCTCAAGACATGGTAGAACCCAAGAAACAAGTATCACCTCCATGAGAGCCACATAAGGTCTCAACTACTATACATGATCTGGGAAATTATGCCCATGTTCATGATATTTTCCTAAAAATGATACATTCCATGGATGGTGCTCCATGGCATGCAACCACAATGGCTTATCTGACTCTTGAGTTCTATTAGCATCAACATCGTACAATTTTAGGGGATGTCAGTCCATAATCTATTATGTCCTGGCTAGAATACACCCTTTCTATCATTGAGTGTATAGAAATTACTCTAGAGTGGAGGGTCAATCATGTCACGTATAAGCTTCAGGATTAGTCCTAGCATTTGTGGGATGTGATTAACCAAGATGATCATCATTAGGGGTATGGTGTGGGTTGATTTATAGACTGAATATTAAGATAAGTTCCATCCTCAGACACTAAGAGCATATAGATCTGGGGAGTTTATGAATGTTGAATAGGGTTCTATGTCAGTTATGTAGTATTCAGTGTGTTTCACAAAGATTCAGAACTTAATATTGCTTCTAGGGGTGATGATATTTCGAATTCTATATGTTACGGGGATGGGATCTAGTATTCCATCTATATACTGGTGAATATATTTTTCCAACCTATCTTTTCTGTAATAGTAAATGAGGATCTTATCACTAAGAATTACATGAGAGATAATAATTGTACTTGTCCTAGATGACTAGTTCCACCTCAAGAAAATAGTTGATACAGTGTCAGGAAGAATTCTCTCAAGGATTCTCATGAGGGAAATGACAAACAGAGTGCCCATTTCGATATCTCCAAAGTGTGTCATCAGTGAAGAAGATGGGGTAACCTATATCTAAATTGTGATAGAGACATAATGTAGTGTTGGGTTTGTGTCCATATAGAGAATCTCTAGAATTTATGCAAGACCATTCCACACACTTCGAGTGGAAAATGATCCAAACCAGCTACACCTCCCAATGTGGGTTCTTTTACACCACTTCAGGCTTAGAGTTGGAATAGCAGCAGTAGAACTGGATGAGGAGGCGGCTATGCACATGGAAGCTAGACCCCATATCACTAATGGATCCAACCAAGCAGTTGTGATTATGGTAGTCTATTTGTTTCATAGGTTCGTAGATTATGTTATTTCCAAAACTACAACCAATACGCGGGGATAAGGTTGTTGTACCATCTATAGTATGTGGTACTATTCATGTGGAATCAACCATAGAATCTTCATTATTTGATACAGGTGAATTGTACACTTTAATATATTTATCTATCATGTAATTTTATAGACTGGATATACATAATTACTATGGTGTAATGACCCTAGATACACCATCAAGTGTTCAAATAGGGGGCATACACCAGTGTAGGGACTATCCACCTGAGGTAGGAAGTTACCCATTCCTATGGAACCTTTTTGTTCTCAAGATGACGGGATTCTATGTAATTATCATGATGTATTTTTTGGTTTAGAATCATTATATTGTTGACTGCTATCATCATAGTGTATTTTTTACGATACTAGAAGTAAATTGTTATCTACAAAAGCGTGAGTGGGATATCTAGATTGATAAAATTGGATAGGAGCATCATGGTCTTGGTGGAGTGACTACCCAGACAGAAAATCTATTCATGGAGGATCAGGGTTTACAACAATATGTTTTCCCTCCAGAAGTGGATCATTTTAGGGATGTCTTTCTGGATGATTTTCAAGATAACCTCCTAATACAAAGGATGTTTTTACCATAAACCCTATTCTGGGAGTACCACCAGTTTCCATTCCTTCGTACATGATTGAACCTACAGAGCTTTAGGAGCTCAACTGGGAGTTAGGTGATTTAATGGAAAAATGTTTTATATGTCCAAGTACATAATCTTAGGATCATTTATACTTTTCTCCAAGATGGTAGATGGGACCTTACATCTATTCATGGATAACAGAAGGTTGAATCAGCTTATTGTCACGAACAATTATCCACTTCCTTGAATAGATTATCTCTTTGACCAACACCACAGAGCTATGGTCTTCTCTAAGATCGACCTTAGATCAGGTTATCATCAGGTTCTATTTAGGCCATTAGACACACCTAATAAAACATTCCGTATAAGGTATGGTCTATATGAGTACCTTGTTATGTTGTTCAGTCTTACGAATTCACCTGAAATTTCCATGACTCTAATTGATATGGTGTTCCACCCATAATTCTATTATTTTGTCATAGTCATTATGGACGACATATTGGTGTATTCTTACACTCTTATTGACTATGTTAATCTTCTTTAGAATGTTTTTAGTACACTGAGAGAACATCAAATTCATACTATGATTGATAAGTTCCACTTCTTGATAAAAAAAGTTCACTTATTGGGTCATGTAATCTTACAATTAGGCATATCTATTAACCCAAAAAAGTTTACTACTGTAGTTTTCTATGTGAATCCCAATCATGTGATTCATATATGAAGTATCATTGGGCTGCATAGATATTACAATAATTTCATACAAGACTTATCAATTCTTTTGTCACTCATTATGGGCCATGAAAAGGGTGTCAAGTTACTTTAGTTTGAAGAATGCGAGAAAGTCTTTTAGGAGTTGAAAGGGAGGATTTTTTCAACACATGTTAAAATTCTACCATAGCTAGTATTAGGCTATTCCATCTTCGGTGATACATCAGACATAGACCCAAGAATAGTGGAGATGTAGGAGACAGAGTCATTGCTTATAGATATCATCAGCGAAAGCCTCATGAGAGAAATTACCCAACTCACAACCATGAGCATGTAGTAGTTGTCCAAGCCTTATGTTGTTATAGAAACTATATTTTAGGTGAGTGCTTTGTGGTAAATGAAACAAAAGAGACTCAAATATATCTTTAATCAGTTTTACATGAACCTTAAAGTGTGTATACGGGTCAAATATCTACAATCCATTGATTTTTATCTTTCTTACATGCTAGGGAAGGGAAATGTGGTTGCAGATGCACTAAGTCAGAAAATGTAGGAACAAGGAATATGAGATACCCATTATGAATAGAAGTTAATGGACCTATTATATGACATACACCTAGTGTTTCAGAATAGTCACAAGTATTGTTATCTCTCATATTTTTTAGAAACCAATTCCTTTATTGAGAAATTGAATATTAGAAAAAATTTAGATAATGAAGGATTGGTACTCCGTGAGAGAATATCAAGAGATAACCCGCCTCTGGATTGCAATGTAGATAGATATGAGATCCTACATATCCATGGATGTGTCTGGGTACCTAAAGATATGAAAGAGGAGTTGATGAGAGAGTCTCATTCCTCCCAAGGGGTAGTTCATCATGTAATCTCAATGATGTATCGTGACATGAGACACTAGTTTTGGTCGCCTCAGATGAAATTTCAAATACCAGGCATTATCACTCAGTGTTTATCTTGTAAGAAGGAGAATGAGGAGAACCAGAGACCTATAAGATTGTTATAGATACATCTATTCCATAAATTGAAATGTTAATATTTTTCTAAGAATTCATTACTCAAATTACCTAGGACTTATAGAGGTATATACATCATATGGGTTGTCATTGATAGACTAATGAAATTAGCCAACTTCATTCCTATTTGGGAGACATTTTCAATTAATGATCATGAAAAACTATATGTTTGTGAAATAATATGTCTTCATGGGGTCTTTGATACAATTGTATCAAATAGGGATGATGATTTTATGTCACAGTTATCACAGAGATTGCCGAAAGATATGCGAACATAGGTACATCTAAGCACAACTTTTCATCCTTAGGTCGATGGAAAATCCAAATGAACAATACTGGTTCTAGAGGATATGGCTCAAGAATGTGCCCTTGATTTGATAAGTTCTTGGGAAAATCATATCCCTCTCACAGAGTTTGACAATAAAAATAGATTTTTTGTGACAATTCAGATGACCCTTTTTGGGGCCTTATATGGTAGGTTATTTCATTCCCCACTATGCTAGCTAGATATAGGGGAGTAAACCTTACAAGGTCCTCATATCATTCAAGAGACTTCAAAAATCATTTTTCTAATTAGAAATAATATAACTACTTCCCAATCTAGACAAGAAACATATGTTAATACATACTTGTCTTCCTCTAGAGTTTGATGTTGGGGATCATGTTTTCTTTTAGGTATCACCTAGACTAGAGAATATATGGTTATAGAAGTATGGGAAGAAGTCACCTCATTATGTATTTCCATTTGAGATCCTAGAAATAGTTAGTCTGGTAGCTTATTTGTTTGTTCTACCTCAAAGGTATAATTTCTTATAGGATATATTCCATGTTTCTCAACATCTCCAGTATCATGCAGACCCATCTCATACTGTTGTTCATAAGGTTGTTGAGTTAGATGATGATGCTACCTTTGAGGAGTATCCAATATGCATCTTCTACCAGAGGACATTGTGTAGAGACCCGAAGCCTGACGTAGATGGACATTACATAACTTTTGCGGAATACTTAGTACATAACAAAAACACACACATAAGGATCGTAATAGTTTAGTGTCTTTGGAAACTCGGAACGTAATCTCCTAATCATGGTGAAAGATCTTCAACATCTCCCATAAAGATCTTCCCTTTTTTTACCTAAAACCTTTCTTTATATCATGGGGAAAAGAAAAAATAAAAGGGTGAGATCAAATGCTCAGTAAGGGTAAACAAAATAAATATCAATCACATCATATTCATAAGAACATAACATTTTGGAAATCATAACCTGCAAAAGAGAGCAAATTTCATAACATGGGATAAATCATGGCAGTGAAATGTAATCACAATAATCATAACTTAAAACATGAAACTTTGTGGCAATCACACATAATCATAGAGAATCGTTTCTTGTTAGTCAAGACACATTTCCAAGACTATCTTAGTGGACAAAGTCCCTTTCTAAATCGAGTAACCCTCATTTCAGTCCTGTTTCTCTGAACCGGTATAACCTACCATTCTAGCCATGTCTATCTCATGAGATATAAAATCTTTAACCAATGCATTGGAGGGAGTTATAGGTCCCACACATCTCTTAATTAATCCTTTCTTATGTGTGCCACATAATCATAAACCATACATCATAGCGTAACCCATGTAATAAAAATGGAATTCTTAAAAAAAATGACATCATAAAACAATTCATATAAGATAAAGGAATTCATAAAAATATAATTCCATCACAAAATAATAAAATCAATGTAATAATAGGGATGAAAACAGAACCCTTTATTATCTTAGATGGAAAATAATTTTGATAAAACACTTGAACTCCATTCTTGAGGAAAATATCATTTCTTCTTCAAATACATTTTTCCATTCATAACATGTCATACGAATTTAAAATAAAAGAAGATGATTAAAAATAAACTTGAAAACTTGTAAAGGAAGCTTCTTGGAAATAATTTTTTAAAAATCCATTCATGCCGTATAAGTTAAAAAAATATTCTTCTCGTACTTTTTTCGAAAAAGTCAAAAAGTTCCTCGTACGAAAAACGACAAAAGATTCCTTTCATATCTTTTACTAAAAACTCACCGAAGGGTAAAATTGGATTTAAACAATTGTAGGTGGATGGAAATAATATTAAATATTGATGAAACATGGATGTGGATGATAAAATACACCCCAGTAAATACTTACGAATAAACAATCTCGGATAAAAATGAGATTGTGATATTTTCCCTTACCTTAGGTCCGAATTGTTGTGTATGTGTCCGAAGATCCTGTATAATGGTTTAAATAATGTTATTGACTTATTCCAGAATCATACATATTGATATGATATCATATATGGTCATATTATTAGCTTCTTGTTAGTAATATTTCATTGTTACTTGTTACTCGGGTCCTTATTGCCTTTTGTTCTTATGCGTGTTTTGCCGAATAAATTCTTATTCTTCTTTTAAGGTTATAGATACCTCATATCCAGAATGGTATTAGTGTAACATATATCATATTTATTCATTCAATTCATTTATATAATTACTATGTAATGATGCTCATGTAGAACGAGTCGCATCACATCGTGGAGACGGTATTCTGTACGTACACACGAGTGATGATATCGTTCCTATGATCGTGGAATTGTGTTGAAGTGTATGTATACTATTTCAGTATCAATATAACTTCATAATAATCATATAAAGTTACTCATTACACCTTTTTACCCATCCAATTGAGGTGGTGGCGGAAAATAGATTACACCAGGGCGTGGAGACGGTATTCCGTACGTACGCACGCGCGGTGATTTCCTTTTTCTGTAGGATGGATAGAAGGTTAATTAGAGTTGTTTCATATTTATAATAACATATAAGTATATAATAAATACTGATGTTATTACTTTATCATGAAACAACTAAAGAAGAAGAAGTTGAAGAAGAAATAAATTGAAAAGGATCGGTAATGGGTATTACCTCTTCTTTGAAGTGCTTCTTTGAGACCTCCTTTTAGGGAACTAAAATTGGTCTTTTAAGAAACCCAGGACCTCTAGGATGATACTAGGGAAGTGGAGAAGTGATTTTGGCAGGGGTTGGCCGAGCTTGAAGGGTCAAAGTTGTGTGAGGAAGAGAGGGAGGAGGTGCCCTTTTATAAGGGAGGAGAGGGGCACCTTAGGAATATCTCAAAATATTATTTTATATTAAAGTCAAAATCGGTTTATAATGGTTCCAAAGGGTATTATTTCGAAGCTAAAGTGGGGATGGGTCTAAATCCTATCAACCAATAGGATTTAGACAAGTTTAGGATATTATTTTAACCTTATCAATTAGATTTAACTCTAAGTTAAATAATTTAACTTTTACCATGTCTTTTTGTTTTCTTTCACTATATGGTTAATACACTTACTATAACATGCCAAACGAACCCCAAATTGTTTATTATTAATATATATATCCTTATCTAAGTTCTTTGGCCGAACCTTAGATTTTTAGGAATAAAATAACAATTAATAATATAATATTTTATTTAAAAAATATTTTGTGTCAATTTTGACACTATTTGATATATGATTTTTGTGAAAGTCATAACAGAATTATATGTTCGCATCAAGTATATTAAATCAACACTAATATATCATAGTAACCTATAAAATTAGTGGAATTCATAAAAAGTCTTAAATTACATTTATTTTGGTATTTATAATATCAATTATATCAATATTTCATTAATAAGATAATTACTGCATCATCTTTGTGTCATACATAAATTAACTTATTTGATGTCTAAAAATTACAAATAAAATACCATTATGTAGGAAACTTTTTATCTTTCTAATGAATATTTACAATTGAATTTATCTTATGTATAACCCTATATTAAAAATGGTTTAGTAAATAAACTTTGATTTTAACTCTTTTAACTCTTCTTTGAATTAAATAATAATAAATATCCTAATCTAATCCAAGTGGGCCTAAATGATAATATTTTACACTTAAGGTTGTTTTTGGTCGAGATACACTTGTCCAATAGAATTAGAACATGTGTTAGGGTAATAGTAATATCATTCTTATCCTTAATTACCCAATTTACTTTTAACTGTGGTAAATAAAAGTAAAAAGTTACTATTCACCAAAAATTATTTTCATCTCATTGAACCACATTTTACCTACTGACATCAACCGTGTCTCTCAGATTTTTGAAATTCCATTCAAAGAAGCGGTCAAATTAAGTTTTATGAAAAATTCAGTTTTTTTTACTACCACTTAGTAGTTTCACTATTCACCAAAAATTGATGTTTTTCAGAACAAAGCCAAAATTTCATCCTAAGCTATATTTCATATTACGAATTAAAAAATGAAATCTATTTTACCAAATTCATAACATAGAAGTTGCATTAATTAATTTTATAATTAAATCCTGTTGTTAAAACAAATAGCGTGTTTTTAAGAAACAATATCTATCAAAAGATTGACACTTGATTATGTTTGGTTTAAATGTGAAATTACATTCAATGACCAACATTTTATTAAATTGTAAAAATATATTCTAAATATACTTTAAAACCACTCAAATTAATAATTTATCACTATTAATTATTTCGATTAAAAAAGCTGTTTTTAATTATAATTTAGTAATTTTCACTATTCATCATAATATGAAAGTTATCCGAAAAGTACCAAAATTTCACCTTAGGCTAAATTCGATACTCCGAATCCAAAAATGAAGCCCATTTTGAGAGCTAAAATTTCTATAATTTTAAAAGGTGCTTATTACTATTTATAACGGCTAGTTATAATAATATTATAATAGCATATCGTTGTTTAGTGAAACTCGGTATTGCGTACTACACACGCTATCGAGGAAGGTCGTGATTGCGTGTAATGCAAGACAAGTCAAGGATGCGTGTTGTGCAAGCTCCTTTTGGTGTAGCGTACAACACAAGACATTAATAAAATTAAAAAGGATATTTTTCATAAAATCTCGGGCTGTTACATTCTACCCCCCTTAAAATGAATTTTGCCCTCGAAATTCGTCGGAGTTATAAATGGTTTACTATTCGAAAGTTTATTTAATAGAAACCCACATTGTAAAAAGGAATATCAAAACCAATCTTTAAAAACAAAAGTATGAAACATAATGGTTACCCAAATAAACTAATCATTGGGTTTCCACATAGGTGAAAATATGGATATGGAAGAGAAATCTAACCATCATGTTCTGATGGAGAGTGGTAGATAACATGGCTATGGAGAAGCCAGTAATCACAAAGCCATAAATTTGTGATGATCTAAGGTACCATATGATTCGTTAGATATAAGATCACTAGGACAACATTTTTGGTTTTCAAGATCGTTTCCCTAAAGTTAAAGAATTTGAATTAGAATAAATACTTACTTTATATTGGTACAACCTCACTGTTGTTCGTGCCTTTAACAATTTCCACTTCATCTCTAAAATAAATGAAGTTGAATTTTTTATTCGTGAAGTGTTAGCAGATCATGTGATAGAATGACGGGTCATTCCATCTGTCTCAAAAGGTTAGCTAAATTTATATACATAAGTCGATCTATAGTGAGATTAATCATATATGGTTCCTAAAATGGACTTATAATTTATATATCATACTGGTTAATATAATTAAACTAGTTCCTAATAAACAGGGACTTCATGTAGGCTAGTGGTAGGCGATAAAGGCCAGTCACACTTCGGTTGTGGGTTCGATTCCCACAGCCTTGTCCGAAGCGATGGGCTGTCGCCCGTCCTGCAGGTTCTCCTTTTTCTAAAACTACATTACTATAACATCCCATCAATAATATCGAAAAAAAACTTCTATCCTTAAACAATACTCACTTATGTCCAACATAATCCATTTCAATATTTAGGCTTATCCATAATACTGCAGTCCACTCTCATAACATAGTGAAAACGATTACCAGAGATTTAATACCATCGTTGATCCCCATATATCATAAGATATGTTTTGTTGGTCACATTCCAAACATTCAAAGTCCATAATCATGTATTCTCTTGAATACCTTAGTGAAAACATGAATGCAGTTAAAATTTAACTCTTTCCACATACCAAAATCCTCAAAATTCTATATACTCAAACAATGATATCACTTAGTCATTATATCAATCATGAGCTCATGAATACTGTTAAACATTTCGTTTTCTCATTTTCCCTTCATTATGCTCATATCATCTTATTTCCAAAAATATCTCAATAACTTTGAATACCACATTAGACCAATACATAAATATTCCAATACTTTATGATACAACATTATTTTGGAATCCCATTACATAAACACTTAATCATTCCACCACATCGTTATCATATTCAACATCGCCAATGGTGATCGCATGTGACTTCCCTTTGTCCTTTGACTTATTCGGTTGCTCATGTCGATCATCACTAACCCTTGGATTATGGAATTTATTAGCATAATGCCCCATTTCCTTGCACTTGAAGCATTGAAGTGTTGGTGGTGCGTTCTCTGTAGTGATTGCTTTATTCTCATCATTAGAAAACCTTTTTCCATAACTTCGACACTCAGCTGCTCGATGACCTTCTTTTCCACACTTAAAACATTTTCTAGTCCCTTTAGGTCAATCTCCACCACGCTTCTTTCCACACTTTGTGCATAAGGAAAGATTCATCTTCTTTTCACCATTATTCTTAGATTTCTCCTTGAACTCCATCTTTCGTTTCTTGTCAAAACCATGAGATGGATATGTAACACCAACTTCCATTTCTACCTTGATAGCACAACGCACGATTTCTTCATAACTACTGAAGTCTCTTATAGCTAATTCCCTTTGATGACTTGGTTTTAAGCCACTGAAAAATCGATCAACTCTACTTTCAGGTTGGATGATAATACTAGAAGCGTACCTTGCAAGTCTTGTAAAATTTGCTTCGTATATACCAACAGATTCATCATCCTTCTGCTTCAGCTCAAGAAACTCCTTTTCCATCTTTGTTCGAAGAATACGAGGGAAGTACTTACTGAAAAACAAGTTCTTGAACTCGTCCCATTCCATGGACTCAATTTCATCCCTTTGTCTCATATTCTTAATAAGATTCCACCATTGATCAGCATCTCCTTCCAAACGATAAACTGCTAGGATGACTTTATCATGTTCAGAACATTGAAGAACTGAAAATATCTTTTCAGTAGTACTAATCCATTGTTCAGCAACTAATGGATCAGTAGACCCACTGAAAGAAGGTGGACGCTGCCTCATGAAGGATTCAACAGAATGTTGCTCCTTCCTTTGCTCGTTTGGAAGTCCTGCATGATTCATAGCTTGAGAAAGTTATGCGAGCATGGCTACAAGATTTTGCATTCCAGCTCCCATATCGTTTGGTTGCTCAGGGGGACAATCATTGCATTGCCCATCGCATTCCGCATTAACACGGTTCCTTAGGGTTCCAGCCATTGACTAAAACCAAGAAGAATAGTGTGAGAAACACTAATTATAATAGGAAAACCACATAATCAAGGATAAAATTTTCATGCTTAAGGTCTTATCCTAGGTTATTCATGGCCATTTCTAAAACACTAAGATTGTGTTCTATGCTTAGACTTATCCTTAGGGTTCTTACTATGGCTTTCACATCCTAGTTTCCAAAGGTTGACTATACCTTTCCTCTGATACCAACTATAGAGACCCGAAGCCTGACGTACATGGACATTACATTACTTTTGCGGAATACTTAGTACATAACAAAAACACACACATAAGGATCGTAATAGTTTAGTGTCTTTGGAAACTCGGAACGTAATCTCCTGATCATGGTGAAAGATCTTCAACATCTCCCATAAAGATCTTCTCTTTTTTTTACCTAAAACCTTTCTTTATATCCTGGGGAAAAGAAAACATAAAAGGGTTTGCTCAAATGCTCAGTAAGGGTAATCAAAATAAATATCAATCACATCATATTCATAAGAACATAACATTTTGGAAATCATAACCTGCAAAAGAGAGCAAATTTCATAACATGGGATAAATCATGGAAGTGAAATGTAATCACAATAATCATAACTTAAAACATGAAACTTTGTGGCAATCACACATAATCATAGAGAATCATTTCTTGTTAGTCAAGACACATTGCCAAGACTATCTTAGTGGACAAAGTCCCTTTCTGAATCGAGTAACCCTCGTTTCAGTCCTGTTTCACTGAACCGGTATAACCTACCATTCCAGCCATGTCTATCTTATGAGATATAAAATCTTTACCCAATGCATTGGAGGGATATATAGGTCCCACCCATCTCTTAATGAATCCTTTCTTATGTGTGCCACATAATCATAAACCATACATCATAGCGTAACCCATGTAATAAAAATGGAATTCTTAAACAACATGACATCATAAAACAATTCATATAAGATAAAGGAATTCATAAAAATATAATTCCATCACAAAATAATAAAATCAATGTAATAATAGGGATAAAAACAGAACCCTTTATTATCTTATATGGAAAATAATTTTGATAAAACACTTGAACTCCATTCTGGAGGAAAATATCCTTTCTTCTTCAAATACATTTTTCCTTTCATAACATGTCATACGACTTTAAAATAAAAGAAGTTGATTAAAAATAAACGTGAAAACTTGTAAAGGAAGCTTCTTGGAAATAATGTTTTAAAAATCCATTCATGTCGTATAAGTTAAAAAAACATTCTTCTCGTACTTTTTTCGGAAAAGTCAAAAAGTACCTCGTACGAAAAACGACAAAAGATTCCTTTCATATCTTTTAATAAAAACTCACCTAAGGGTAAAATTGGATTTAAAAAATTGTAGGTGGATGGAAATAATATTACATATTGATGAAACATGGATGTGGATGATAAAATACACCCCAGTAAATACTTACGAATAAACAATCTCAGATAAAAATGAAATTCTGATATTTTCCCTTACCTTAGGTCCGATTTGCTGTGTATGTGTCCAAATATCCTGTATAATGGTTTAAATAATGTTATTGACTTATTACAGAATCATACATATTTATATGATATCATATATGGTCATATTCTTAGCTTCTTGTTAGTAATATTTCATTGTTACTTGTTACTCGGGTCCTTATTGCCTTTTGTTCTTATGCGTGTTTTGCCGAATAAATTCTTATTCTTCTTTTAAGGTTATAGATACCTTATATCAAGAATGGTATTAGTGTAACATATATCATATTTATTCATTCAATTCATTTATATAATTACTATGTAATGACGATCATGTAGAACGAGTCGCATCACATCGTGGAGACGGTATTCCGTACATACGCACGAGTGATGATATCGTTCCTATGATAGTGGAATTGTGTTGAAGTGTATGTATACTATTTCAGTATCAATATAACTTCATAATAATCATATATAGTTACTCATTACACCTTTTTACCCATCCAATTAAGGTGGTGGCGGAAAACAGATTACACCACGGCGTGGAGACGGTATTCCGTACGTACGCACGCACGGTGATTTCCTTTTTCCGTAGGATGGATAGAAGGTTAATTAGAGTTGTTTAATATTTATAATAACATATCAGTATATAATAAATACTGATGTTATTACTTTATCATGAAACAACTAAAGAAGAAGAAGTTGAAGAAGAAAGAAATTGAAAAGGATCGGTAATGGGTATTACCTCTTCTTTGAAGTGCTTCTTTGAGACCTCCTTTTAGGGCACTAAAATTGGTCTTTTAAGAAGACCAGGACCTCTAGGATGATACTAGGGAAGTGGAGAAGTGATTTTTTCAGGGTTTGGCCGAGCTTGAAGGCTCAATGTTGTGTGAGGAAGAGAGGGAGGAGGTGCCCTTTTATAAGGGAGGAGAGGGGCACCTTAGGAATATCTCAAAATATTATTTTATATTAAAGTCAAAATCGCTTTATAATTGTTCCAAAGGGTCTTATTTCGAATCTAAAGTGGGGATGGGTCGAAATCCTATCAACTAATAGGATTTAGACAAGTTTAGGATATTATTTTAACCTTATCAATTAGATTTAACTCTAAGTTAAATAATTTAACTTTTACCATGTATTTTTGTTTTCTTTCACTATATGGTTAATACACTTACTATAACATGCCAAACGAACCCCAAATTGTTTATTATTAATATATATATCCTTATCTAAGTCATTTGGCCGAATCTTAGATTTTTAGGAATAAAATAACAATTAATAATATAATATTTGATTTAAAAACTATTTTGTGTCAATTTTGAAACTATTTGATATATGATTTTTGTGAAAGTCATAACAGAATTATATGTTCGATCCAAGTTTATTAAATCAACACTAATATATCATAGTAACCTATAAAATTAGTGTAATTCATAAAAAGTCTTAAATTACATTTATTTTGGTATTTATAATATCAATTATGTCAATATTTCATTAATAAGATAATAATTCATCATCTTTGTGTCATACATAAATTAATTTATTTGATGTCTAAAAATTACAAATAAATTACCATTATGTAGGAAATCTTTTTAGCTTTCTAATGAATATTTAAAATCGAATTTATATTATGTATAACCCAATATTAAAAATGTTTTATTAAATAAACTTTGATTTTAACTCTTTTAACTCTTCTTTGAATTAAATAATAATAAATATCCTAATCTAATCCAAGTGGGCCTAAATGATAATATTTTACACCTAAGGTTGTTTTTGGTCGAGATGCAATTGTCCAATAGAATTAGAACATGTGTTAGGGTAATATTAATATCATTCTTACCCTTAATTACCCTATTTACTTTTAACCGTGGTAAATAAAAGTAAAAAGTTACTATTCACCAAAAATTATTTTCATCTCATTGAACCACATTTTACTTACTGACATCAACCGTGTCTCTCGGATTTTTGAAATTCCATTCACAGAAGCGGTAAAATTAAGTTTTATGAAAAATTCAGTTTTTTTTACTACCACTTAGTAGTTTCACTATTCATCAAAAATTGATGTTTTTTAGAACAAAGCCAAAATTTCATCCTAAGCTATATTTCATATTACGAATTAAAAAATGAAATCTATTTTACCAAATTCATAACATCGAAGTTTCATTAATTAATTTTATAATTAAATCTCGTTGTTAAAACAAATAGCGTGTTTTTATGAAACAATATCTATCAAAAGATTGACACTTGATTATGTTTGGTTTAAATGTGAAATTACATTCAATGACCAACATTGTATTAAATTGTAAAAATATATTCTAAATATACTTTAAAACCACTCAAATTAATAATTTATCACTATTAATTATTTCTATTAAAAAAGTTGTTTTTAATTATAATTTAGTAATTTTCACTATTCATCAGAATATGAAAGTTATCCGAAAAGTACCAAAATTTCACCGTAGGCTAAATTCGATACTCCGAATCCAAAAATGAAGTCCATTTTGAGAGCTAAAATTTCTATAATTTTAAAAGGTGGTTATTACTATTTATAACGGCTAGTTATAATAATATTATAATAGCATATCGTTGTTTAGTGAAACTCGGTATTGCGTACTACACACGCTATCGAGGAAGGTCGCGATTGCGTGTAATGCAAGGTAAGTCAAGTATGCATGTTGTGCAAGCTCCTTTTGGTGTAGCGTACAACACAAGACATTAATAAAATTAAAAAGAATATTTTTCATAAAATCTCGGGCTGTTACACATTGGTCCTCCAAGGCTGGTGTGTCCCTAAAATATGAGTTCTATAGTACCTTGTCCACATGCAAGACAAGGCATCAGAGCGTATATATGCTCAGTGGGCCGAATTGTTTTCAGATAGTGTTTCCACACCCTTGGAAGGGGAACTCGAGGAAAGGATCTTTTTAGGGGGAAATACTGTAAGAACTCGATCTGTCACATAGGTATTGATCCTTTAAATTTTAGTTTAATTCAATTTTTTGGGCCTAATATGTATGCCAAATGGGTTATTAAAGGTACCATGGGTGTCTGAGGATTATTCAGATATGAGAACCCATCTTTTTGGGAAACTAGGAATGGCGCATGGTTTGAAGTAAACCATGTGGAAATGCCGCATGATTATAAAATAACGTGTCGATGGTGACATTTTAGAAAGAGAATTACCCTATGTTTGGTTCTTGGATTCCCAAATAATGTGATCTAATGGTGAAAGATCCATTTTTTTATAGGTACTCATGCAAGGTTGGTGCATGGTTTGGCAAATCGTGAGGCCAAACCATACCATGTTTTTAGGTCAATTTTACTATTTTTCCCTTAATGATCTAATTAAGAATCCTCCTTCCTCCTAATATGATTTTATGTAGGTTTGACCTATTTTAATTCCATTTAGGTGCTCTTTGAAGTCTTAGGGTAGGGTTTTGGAAGATCTCAATCATTTGAGATCTGGTCTTGCTTTTGATCATCACATTGGATGTGCAATGGTAAGTACTCGATTCCTTTTTTCTGTTATTATCCCCCTTTATCATGTCCTAGGAATTGAGGTGTGATCATTTTTCACTTTTTCTCCAATATACACCCTTATAATATAAATTATAGGAAGATATCAAAGGATAAAGAGCAAACAACCCAAAGGTGGGTTGTCCATAACTCATTCCCCATGTTCCTTGATTTTAGAAATGCCATGTGGGGTCATCTGACTTCATCATGTATCGTTAAATGAATTTGTATTTAATTGTTATAATCCTCATAACTGTATAATTATTCTCTTTCCATATATCTAATTATATTTATGTTTTTAATCCCACAACTCCATCGATCCCATTTTATATGTTATTCCATAATTGTAGTTTTTAGTGTTTTGACAATTTTGAGTAATTGTTAAAATGTGCGCATGCTTGACCACATTAATGGTAGGCCTCGATATCATAAATTATTGTTGTATCATATAATGGTGAATGTAAATTACCACCTAACTTCAACTTGAACCACCTAAGGTAAGTGATTCAAATTGATAATTAAATGTGAAAGGGAAATTGACAAGTATACTAAGTATTTGACTTTACTAGATTAAATTTGAATGATTAATAAGATGAATGTTCATAGAATCACTTACCATGTTAATGGTGGTTGAATAATGAACCGTAGTTATTTAATATTCCAGAAATGGTATTTTTAATTGTTTCAAGATGAATGTCCTTATCACACTAATGAAAGGAAAGGAATGAACAAAATGGACTAATTTATTAATTTTGACATCACTAAAAGGTTGCATGATGCTTGATCTTATAACACTAGTGGAAGGAAAGGATTGAAAAAATAAAATTTTACATGACTTCATAATGAAATAAGAGTAGCCTAACTCAATCTATCCGTGTATTCTTGTCATGGAATTCATTGAGCCCTCAGAAACCCCATTCTGATTCAATGATATAGATTTCCTAGGTTGAGACCGACCTAGATCCCAATCCCTAACTATTCTTGGTTGCCTGGTATGACACTGTTGGATCCCTCATATATTATTATAGGATTCCTTGGGTTCACTACTTGGCTCTAGAACTGGCAGTTAAGTGGCATGGTTAAAGCCCATTGGGCCTAATAATTTCTTAACCCCATTTTACCTTGGACGGATTCAATGGACTCGGTAGGATTCTCATTGTAAAATTCCTTGGATTTTACTCCATAGATTACACTCTTACCCTTATACATGCTAATTTATTATGTATTTGGAGACCATTGGGGTCTACATTTCCTGGGTTATTAAAATAGAAGTTCATTATCAAATGTAATTTTCGTTTTACTTGTCATAACATAGAACCATCACTATTTTTAACATGTGACTTTACTATAAAATGGTAAAAATCAATTTGATGATTGGTTACATTCAGATGCTACATTAGGGCTGATGAAAGTACCTGGGTATTTAGCTACATAGTGTTTATTTACTTTATATATGCATGCTTTCCCAGTGTTACATTTTAGTTACATGATCCAGATGTTATTGACACCATAGGTTGTGGTCCACTAAGTTTTATCTCACACCTCTCCATGAATTATTTCATACCCGGAGTAGATAACATGAATGAAGGTTTTGGAAAAGGTAAGGATATAACCTCATGCACATTATTTTTGGCTATTTAGGATGGATCTTGATAGTAGATGATTGAGCCAGAGCTCGGGATGCATGGGATTGTCCATGATTTACTTTATATGATTTTGAAACATGTTATTCCTTCTATCTTGTATCCATATTTTCTAGTTTTATATTAACATGACATATCATCATTTGTTTTTGTATGATTGAATGTTATTCCAATTAATTCAATTACTATTACAATTTTCTCTATTTTCCATTATATCTTCTGTTTGCATTAATTGATTCACATTTTTACAACAGTTTATATATATATATGATGCACTAAACTTTGGTAATGAGGACATATTCTCCCCACTGACAAACCCTTGGACCCCACTACTTGTCGGTAGCCTCTAGCATTTGGGGTGATACACTTGAGGCCATGTGGCCCAGCAGACTTTAGGAACCTATGAAAGGGAATCTGGGTCTAGGACATCACATCATTTACAATAATTTATATTTAATTTCAATACATAATTAATATTTGTTATTATTCATTAATCATCAAGAATATCACTTCATTTTACCATTACAATAATGAGATAACTTGATTATTACCCATTTTTAGATTGATGGTATTTAGTCAAATAGAATGTATTCAACTAGATAACAACCATCAATATTAGAATAACAATATACACAATTCCAATAACATTCACTATGTTAATAGAATAATATTCTATAGTAGTGAAAATCATCCAATTAGAATTATTTAAAATGTGTAGTCTACACCACTTATAGAAAAAATATAAAGGTAAGTCAATACAAACATAATCATCATCATAATCCATCCATAAATTTATGGTGGATGGTTTAAAATGAACATAAACCCATTAGAAAAATGAAACATTGTTTTTTAATTTTTCTAAACAATTCCTTCCCAAAAATAATTCTTCAAACCGTGTAACATAAAAAGTGAACATAAATAAAATTTATATATACCATGAGTTTAATCACCAAAAATATGTCATATATATATTAGATTAAATATCATGAAACATAATACCCATGTTGGTAAGTCCTTTTGAAAAAGATAGGGAAAATTTAATCGACAACATGAAAGATATTTTGGATAACTACCATAACATTTTCTGAAATTAAAAATGATTATGTTCCATTAAAATATACATATTGAAAATGCGATTTAAAATCAATTTTATAAAATTAATTCTAAAAAAATTCCATAAATAATAGATACTTTTAAAATAAATGGACATTATATTTTATAAATGATCAGTTGATGGTGAAACATGTTAACATAAAACGTAAAAATGATAAAATAATTTTTATAATACATTTATTTTAGACTCCCTTGGTAAGATGAGGAAAAATATACAATTGAAGTAAACAATAATTTTCTTAAAGAGTATTATAAAAAAATATATATAAATTTAATGTTTAAGAGAACCCAAACATAGAAAAATAAGTTCATGATGAAAACATTAAACTCAAAGACAAGACAATTGATTTGATAATATACCCATTGATAAGAATATTACATAAATAAATATTATACTAAAAAGTTGTTTATGTTCTAGAATTATATAATATTATTGTATAAAATATATTAAAATACAATGGTAATATTTACCCAACTAATTTGATATAATTTTAAGGGTACAATAATAACTAAATGAATAGAGATTGAGTTACCAAAATTTCGTATTACTCGAGTAACTATTGAGTTTAAATTCATTCCAAAAATAGATAAGGATTAGTTTAATTTTATATCTTTAGTTAGAAGTAGCTAATATATATAACATTAATAAAATTTTAAATCAATATAAAACCATACAATATAACATAGTTCATAAAGCGAATCTTTTCTCGAAGAAACAGAAGTGAGTCCAACAAAACTCTTACGTATTGAGTCACACATTCATAAAAACCATTGAAAGTGGGGGATTATATTTTTAATTAAATTAAATTATCAGAAGATATTGTTTGATATTATATATAAAATAGGAATTATATAAACAACATAAATAAAATTTGATGAAAAATTTGAAAAATTTCTCAATGAGAGGAATATATGTAGAAGACCGCATCCTCAGTCTTGATTCATTTTGAACAGGCACCAAATGTCCTAAATAATTAAAATACGCACATTAAATATATAATTAATATAAATATTCATAATTGTAACCATACATAATCATTATTTTAAATAATTATATTAAAATAACTATTATTTATGTTTTACCTATTTTTTACATCGGGTGTATATAATATTTTTTAATTTCTACAATTTTCATATAAAAATATGTTGTATCATTTAATTATATAAATTAAATATTTTTTAGATAATAAATTTTATTGGAATATATTTTACATTATATTTTATTGTCCTATAATTCCATTCAATGTAGTTTTTTTGTATCAAACTATGATGATTAAATCGTTCGTGATATGGTTTCATTGATTCTTACAGAACAAATGGTGTTTCCATAATTAATGAGATAAATGTTGCTATATATTTTCTGGAACCAATGTTAATATATATATATATATATTATACTAATTAATAACTTCTCATATTAATACATAAAATAATTGTATTTTACTATTCAAGTTGGTTAAACAGCCCTAAATGCTAACCTAAATAATTTGTAAGGTCTCACATTTTATATAATAAAATAATAATTATTAAATAAAAATAATATTTATCATTTTACCCCATCATTATAAACCTTTATAGAAGGCAAGGATTTAAATATAAAGAAGAACCAATTGCTCTATGGATGTGGTAGTCAATATGTACACATTGTTAATGATATTTTTATCCATATAACGGGATAAATGTGTAATATGTTTTATGGAATTGAAATAAAAATCATGATAGAAAATTTATAATTATTAGTTAAATTATCCTTTTGGAACACCTTGTTTTATGGTGAATGGAAAACATACTGCATCATGGAGGTGATAGTCTACAGAATGCATAGATTAAAGTTTCATTTTTTAATAGAAAATAGAAATGGGGATTAGTGATTATTAAAATAGAATAAATTAAATAATTATATTACCAGAAACAATATCATTATAAAGTAATTATAATAATTGGATTAGAAATTGTAAATAAAAATAAATGAAGTTAAGTAAAAATGGTTACTTATATTGATCAGTTTAAGATCTCCTTATTGCTCCCATGAAATGAAATACAAAAGAAAATTTATTTAATCCCAAAGAAAAAGATAATAAAATAGTATTATTTTTTAATAAAAATGGGTATATTTTCCGGAGGGAACCATATTTTTATGAGCTTCTAGAATGGGTTGTGAGGGGACCCTTTTATAAGTGGTGGGAATAGTGTTTTTGTAAATTATTTCTACATTATATAAAATTAGAACACGTTGATCATATAAATCATATCCAATATTGAGATATAAATTTTTGGGATATATATAAGGAAATGAAAAAACATAACCAATAACATCCAAGAGGTGAAATTTGAACGGATTAATACTGATACCACTTGAATGTCGAAGAATGAATAAGCCTAGATACCATTTCACATTCTTTTTTGGAATACTCAATGTATGATCCACACACACACCAACACATAAATCCTTCAGTTATAAATCCATACTATAGAGTGGTTTATCATCCAACAACAATGTATTCACTAAATGTACAATATCCTTATGCCCCTATGTAACTTCCCCTTTATCTAGGGTCTTGTCACATTGTAGCACAATGGTACATTCACCTTATTCTGTCGAAAGTATGAACTCACACTATCTTGCTATTCCAAAACTATGCAAAAACAACAATTTCAACCAATTTCAATAAAATGACATTTTTATTTATAACCATTCCACAATTGTTTTTCCAAATAACCTTCAACCATGAATAAAAAATACACATTTTAAAATACACATATTATAACACATAAACAACAAACATTTTACAACAATCAATTCCCTCAAAATAAAAAACCACCGCAAAAGAGGGTGTATACCTTGCTTTGAAAATCATTCTCACAACCCATTTAAAAAAATTAAATCAATTAGAAACAAGTACTTCATTTTTTTAATAATAAGAGTCGATAGTGAAGCCCCTTACCTCAGTAACTATGAAGAAAATGAAGAATGATAGAATTCTGTAAAGAGCTTGAGCCGAATCCCCCAAGACACACCTTAGATCTACTTCCATAGTATCAATATGGCCCAATATAATCTTTATTGGGATCAAATATGATAGATATATCCATAATAGACTATATTTACAAATCCAACATATGGAAGAGACGCTGATCTAAGGAAACCCACCTAATACGAAGACTTACAAAGGGAATCGGGCTTCAATACACCATAATTAGCTATTGAATTTACTCTAGATGTAATGGTAGAGTCTCCAAAACCAATAGAAGGAAGAAAAAATAGTTAGGGTCGAAATAGAGGAAAAATGAAGGGATTTGGGGTAATAAATATAGACCCACTTTTTAGGATCTGACATTTGACTATGCATGGTAGACACACACAATTATGTAATCTATGCAGCAATAGTGTCCCAAATTCTCCCTCAATGTTCACCTCACACAAATGTATCACGCATTTTGACAAACTATGAGATAACCATGTGAAAGGTATCTACCTCAAATTGAAATGTTACGCTTAGGTTTCCATAAGGATTGCACAAAATGTGCGCCTCACCATTCACCTCCCTAGAAGACCATGTTTCACATTACACTATTTCATATAGATGTTTCATAGTTTCTACTAACCATTCACAAGATGTGCACCATTATAAAATCTCGAAAATATTCCCAATGTCATCTAAATCATGTTTTACTCCACCCACCAACATTATATACCTACAAAGAAAAAATAAATCATTTCATTCATGAAACTGGGGGGTGATAAATTCTCCCCACCATTACCCTTTCCATCCTCAAGAAGTATAAAACCACCATTGTACAGAAAGAGTTTGGGCCATCGATAGAACATTTCTCTCTCCCATTCCCATATTTCTTCTTAGAACCAACCATGATTCCAAAAAACCCATACTAGACTAATCTTTTTCCCTAGCCAGAATTTCTCTTTCATATCCATAATATATACCAGTATATGAACCAATGAGGAATATAGGTCTAGGTCAATGTGATCCCATTGAATCATGTGCACATGATTAGGATGATACTTTTTCAACTGAGATACATGGAAAAAATTATGCACCACTATGAAAAATGGAGAAAAATCCAACGGATATTACACCTCACCAACCCATTCAAGTATCTCAAATGGGACTATGTATATAGTGTATAATATTACCTTTGTCTCAATATAGTGATTCCAACTCCTTGATGAGATTTTTATATAATTGAAACTATATAAAATGAAGACTTACCAAGGGAATCAGGCTTCAACACACCATGATTTCCCACCAGATTGATTTAGAAATGAAGAGGGGAGTCTCCACAGCCATAGAGAAGAAGAAAAAATGAGTTAGAGTTATACTGGAAGAAAAATTGATGGGACTTAGTGCACCATAAAGGTTAACTAGTTGAAATTTTGGGTTCAAAGTGGAATAAATGCATAAATTTAACTTAATACACTATCATTGAGGGGATATCCTGCTTTAGACTGAAAATGTCTATTATTCAAGAGATTATAAATGTTTGAGGGTAAATTTATTTTTTGAATACTTCTTCAAAATAATCTCACGTAGGAACATTGTCTAATTTTTCCTAAACAACTGAATCCCACAACTTGTGCACAAGATCTTCTAGCATATATGTTTCTAGCTTAACATTCAACATTGGTGTTGCACATAAGAAATAAAATATTATATTCAGTCTATTCATCTACAACTATTACATATAAGGTTATAAATCAGCTCGAATTAAGGGTGGATTTTTCTTCATGAATTGGATAGGATTATCCATGTTCCTTGTTTCATCCCCCATGTTCCCCCTCTCCACATCCTGAAAAACATGGACTATTCTCTGACCCTGAAATTAATTTACATGTGGCTCAAGTTCAACAACATTATAAACATCTTCATTCAGTTGGTTTCATATATGAATACTCAATGCCATTTTTTATAAACACCAAAACTCCATTGGTCTCACTCCTTAGTAATAGAATGCATAAAAATTTCAAACATACCACATCACAACTATCACAACAATGCATTCCAAAAAATAAATGATTTCCTTCTTAAAAACTTTTTTATGATTCAGCCATATGTTAGAAATAATAAAATTTTCACAATACCAAAAACATTACCTTTTTCAAATATCCCCATTGAAATCAATGTCATCATTTTTTCAAAGACAACACATTTTCACCAAATCAGAAATCAATATTCAATATGAAATATGTGTACATAGTTACAATTCATTTCTATAATGTTTGACGTACTCATATCATTAGATAAACCCATGACAATGATATTATAGATCCTATAAGATTATCCAAAACATGTTTTTACACAATTACCTAGTAAATTGAAGGTCCTATTGAAATGTTTATATATAAATTTTTATGCACTACGTATCATGGTCCGATAATCATATTTCTTTCTACCAGCCTAACAAAATGACTAAAATAGAATTAATATTAACTCCAAGAATGAAATCCAATAAAAATTGAAAGTTTATTAATGTAAATTATCTAATACCTTTTCACATTCGTTTTTATCATCCATATAAATGATTTACACACAAACACACCCACACATGCATGCTTCAGTGACAGTACCATACTCTTGAGTGGTTTCTCATCCATCAATGAAGTTGTCACAATGTTTGTAATCTATTTGTCCCCTAGTATAACCTACCCCTTATCCAGGATCACATACCTTTGTACCCTAATGGTACACACCCTATATTTAGGGTCACGTCTAAATAATGAACTCACACAATCTTGTGTATTCCCTAACCATTCAGAAAAAAATTATTTAAATGTATTTCAATAAAATATAATTTTTATTCAAATAAAATTTAGATTTTTTAATATAAAAAGTCATTTTTAATTAATTAAAAATTCAAAAAAGTAATATCATAATTTTAAAATTCATAAATAATTAAATTTTCACTTTAACTAATTTCTAAAAAACAATAAACCATCACTAAAGAGGGTTTGTACCATTTTTTTCACATAAATTTCTGAACTAATTTCATGTAATTCAATCAATTTGAAACTAATGCATAATGGTAAAATAAGTGGAGTCGAGAGTGAATCCACCTACCATGAGAATTATAGATAAAATGAGGAATGACACAAATTATAAAGAAAACTAGGTTAAATCTTGAAAAACCCACATTAGATATTTTTCCCTTACTTCAACATAACCAAATAGCATCATGATTTTTATACTATAGCATTGATCTTTCCCAAATAATCTTTTTATATGAATAAAATATTGGGAAGTGAAATATATCTAAGGAAAACCACTTATAATGATAGCATACAAAAGGAATCAAGTTATAAGAAAAAAGAACTTCCACCCAACTGCTTCTTATTCAAAGGGGGGTGTGTTCACATCCTTTAAGGGGGAAAAATACGTATGGGTAAAAATGGATGAAAATAGGTGTTTTTGAAAAAACCAAGATGTATCCAATTTTTAGGATCTAAAATTTAATAGTGCATGTTTTGCTCATGCGGTTAGGTGAACTGGGAGAAACACTTCACTAGCCTTTACCTCAAAAAGCATCTCACATGATTGGCTCACATATTTAGACAAACTATTATCCAACCATAGAGAATTGATCCACCACATATTATTTATTTACACATAGGTGGTCGCATGGTTTGGAAAAACTATATGCCTAATAGTGTTCCTCCCTAGAAGCCTTTGTTTTAGTTTTCACGGTTTCATGTAAGTGTTTCACGATTTCTACTAACCATTATAAAACCATTTTGCATTAATAAATCCCAAAAACATTCCAAAGGTCATCCAATCACAGCCAAATTTCACGCACAAATTTTACATACATAAATAGAATAATGAAAGGGTTACCTACTTTACATTGGGGGTTATACACATCCAATAAATACTATACTATTTAAATGATGTTTATTGTACTTTACATCGAGAATTATCAGTTAAACCAATTTATGTTTTATAATAGTAACAAGTTTTTACTTAAGGATACTATTACATAGTTCAAAGAAATAAGGTTATACTTATTATATAATTTGCTATAATTGATCTTAAATTGGAAATAAATTTCATTTGATTCTATTTGAGAAATTTATAAATATTATTTTTAGAATAAAAATGTCTAATTAATTGAAATATCTTTAAGTAAACATTACATATGATATAATATATAAAATATGGGTTTTTAATATAAAAATTATTTTAATAATTATAAATTAAATTATAAATTATTTATTTGTTGTTCTAATATGGTTTCATTAATTTCAAAATAAAACCCATGTGCCAATAATGTCTTAAAATTATGTTATTTGTAAAACATGTATTTTCTAATTTTCACATAAAAATAACCATTTATAGATAAATAAAAAAATTAAACTCATTTAATGAATATAGAAATATGAATAATCATAAATTGATAATAATTTTGTAAAATTATAATTATAATTTAAGAGAAAACAATATTTAAATAAAATTCCAAAATATGACAGATATATGCCTATATTATAAAATATCTTCTAAAATGTTAACTATTCTTTATTATAATTTCATATCCAGTAATAATTAATATATTAGTAATTTATTTATCATATTATTAATTTAATATATTAATATATAATGTAAATGTACACATTTTCATGAAATTGAACAAAAAATATATAAAAGTATATTAATTATCTTAAAATATTTTTCCTGTGTCTTTTCATATAATTATTAAATATCATCCAAAATTAAAGTAATGATTAATTTAATTTGAATCAATTTTATATAAATCTTTTAGTCTAATTCATTTATTCCAATTCAATGATGCGTTTTTAATATACATACACAATATTTATATTTTTATTTATATATATCATGTTTTTGTAGTTTTGTGTGGATTTTAATGTTATATAACTAAAAATAAGCATATTTAAAGGTATTCATATATTAGGAAATTGTGGTGTAACAGTCGAAGAAAATTTGAAGAGAGACGTCCCATAGAGTTTATTAATTAAAACAAGATATAGGTTGTTTTTATAACAACTAGGTAGCTAATATGGTTTTATCGAACACCTTAATGAGTTACTAGTGGTGTTTTCCCACTGTTTGGACACCTGTAAGATAATGGTATTCTTTTGGATACCATTTGAGGCACTAGATAGCCTAAAATACTATGTCCAATATATCTCATCCTTCTAAAAATATGGCGGCATTATCAACATTCAATATAACCTCCCACATACAAGAGTCTTCCAACTAGTGGATAGAGCCTATCATCTACCATGGGAAGACTATTCACATTGTATCACAAAAAATAGTGGATAATATATGTGATTGGATAAAACATGTTACACTTTTTATGTATTCTGAATCTTCTTTGTTATCATTCTTTTTTTTTTGGGTTTTGATGAAGTTGTTTTAGGAGAAATTTTGGAAATATGGAATGTTTCTGGGATGTTCACTATTAGAACACAGTTTTTCCAAACCATGCACCATCTCAATGGAAGCTATACGAACCAAAATAGTGGGGGTTAGCAAGGATAGTGTGTGGTTTGAAAAACTGTGTGTTCACCTTCTAGAAACTAAACACATGAGAAAAAGGGGCATATAGTTAGGGTGAATTGTGTGTCTAACTATGCGGCCATACCTAGGAAACCATTCCTTCATGATATAATTAATCCTAAAATTCTTTTAATAATCCCAAAATACTTTTTTCATTGAAAATGGTCTTATATGACTCTATAGTGTTTTTAGCTTCATTGGAAGCTCCCATGTCATGATTTTGGCCCCTTTACACCCCTCTAGAAGAGAAGTGATGACCTGAGAATGATGTTCTATCTCTAAATAGTAAGTTTACTCTTCCAGTTCTCTTTCTACCACTTCATCCTATTCCATACCTTGTGTTATATAGATCTCCATGATTTTGGTGGATCTAATCACTACTATTTAAGTTCATGAATCTATATTTTATTCTCAGATCCTTATTATAGATGTTCTTCATTGGAGATTATCAATTTGGTCGATATGTTTCAAGATCACATAATCCCAAGTTGGGTGGTTCGGTTTCGATGTTCAATTCTTATTTAACATAAATTTCTTAATTTATCATCAATAATTTTATTTAAATTAAATTGCTTGATTTGGAAAAAATTACTTTCAATAGATTTATTGAAAACCCCAATACCTTTAGATTGGGTATTTTTATTTTATTTGGAATGAAATTGGGAGACTCCACTAATTCTAATCAATTGGATTGTTTTTGTGTGATTGATGGAAAATTGTGAGACTTAAATTGTTGAATTTAAATTTATGAAATTTTAAGGACAAACAATATTTTAATGTTCTATTTTAGAAAAATAGCTTAAATAGTTTCGATAAAAACCCTATGGATTTTCTTGTAAAAGATATTATTTTTTTCCAAAACCCATTTTTAGGGTTTAAAAAGAAAATTGGCATATATTAAATTTAAGAATTGATTGAATTATATTTTAAATAGTTTTAAAATATATTTCTCATCATTTATTGTTATTAGAGAACATGAAATCCATGGTAGTTATTGTGTTATTCAAGATAACACTAAATTTATGATTTACAACACTAATAATAAATATATAGTAGGTTACATCTTCGATTGGATTATGACTTGTTAATTTTGAATAGTGTTTAAGGAAAATGTGTTGACATATTTTCATGATAACTATTTTTGTTTGAGGTAGTCCCATAGCCTGGAACTATTATAAATTTTTGGAAGATGGAATTTTTTATCTTTGTTTGTATTTTAAATATATTATATAGTTTGTAAAATGTATTACACATGCCTTCTAAATTTATATAATTGTTTTATATAAAATGTTTATCCAGCCACATTTTAATGCATTTGCATCATTT
Source organism: Viscum album (assembly GCA_963277665.1). NCBI lineage: Eukaryota > Viridiplantae > Streptophyta > Magnoliopsida > Santalales > Viscaceae > Viscum > Viscum album. The sequence goes on along the minus strand of OY728140.1, from coordinate 1,368,639,297 downwards.
GAATCATAACACATGATTGATTATAAATATTTTTTGGAACATACCTCATGCTTATTTAGAATAAAAATCATTATTTTATTAACTAAATGTTATTATCTTATTATTAAATCCTTGGTGAGAACCTACTTGGATTACGACTCACTCCCTACCTACGCTTTTAGGTGTTTGTATATTATCTCCTTCCCGTTTTATTCATGGGTATGCCACCACAAAAATGAGTAGTAGTTTTTGATACATGGGATGGGAGTTTCATTTCCACAAGGACTTGGGTTTTTATTTTATTTTATAGCACTTGTGGTTACACATTGGGTTTTCATGGATGTTTGACTTCTTCTATAGTTTGGTTCAGTAGTTTCTATTGTACTCGTACAAACAATTTTGTCTTTATTTTGCTGTGTTTAGGGAAAATTCATTCTCATCTCCATATCGTTTTTTTCAGGATCAAATCAACAACCCATGGGGATCGAGAAAACCCTTCGATCTATGTTAGGATTGACTCATTTATGAGGTTACCTGGGAATCCAGGTTAGTTTATGATAAAGTGTTATCATAGGTGCATGTTTTTTTTCTATCCTTGATTCATATATGCACTTTTTTAATCTTATTGGGACTTATGAGATTGTTAAAATTGAGTTTCTAATCAGTTCTCAACTCATTGAGCCTTACAAAACTAGGGGTGGTTCATGAAAGAAGACTTTAGGATTAGTTATTGTATTTGTCCTGATTTTGATTTGCATAAGATGAAATCCAAATCCTGTGTATCTATCTATTGGGATTAATTTCCCTTGATTATCTATTTGATTGTAAATATGATGTCATCAATGTTTTATGCTGATGTTGTGTAGTATCATGCCTCCTAGAATACTTGTGAATTGAATCTAGGATGAGGAAACTAATGGAGAAAAACAATAAAATCCTATTATAGACCCATATCTGGTTGAGGTGGTTGTGTATACTATCTAAGCATAGGGATATGCACCATCAACATTTCCCATTCATGATCTAGTTGGGAACCTTATAGGGAATAATTCTATAATTGTTCTCAGGAGTTCCTTCACCAAATGACACCAACATTCAAAGGCTCCAATTATCCTCAAGATGATGAGGAATGGTTGAGTAGTATTGAGAATTTCTATAAGCTATTACAGTATTCTGATTAAATCAATGTGATGTGTGCCGAAATAATTCTAGAAGGACTGATCAAGAGGTTGTGACACATAATGGTTACGGTTAAGAAGCATGAGGACTTTAAGTGGAAAGATTTCAAGGCTCTTTTCACTGACCAATTATATCTATATTTTATGTTGTTATCCAAGGATACTGAGTTTTTCAAACATGAATTGGCTTACATCACAATGATATAATATGAAATCCATTTTTCTGAGCTTCATAAGTTTTCACCCAATATTATATCAAATGAGAAGATGAGGACTGAATGATTCGAGATGCAACATTGATTATATATTCACACTCATGTTTTATATCCCGAGACTCCATGTTATGTTGATGTGACAAATAGATTTGTGATTGTCTAAAAGGACCTAGATGGTAAGTCAAGGATTTCAAGAGATCATTTTTCTCCCAGTGGTTTTGAGAATCCATGTGTATTGAAGAGGAAGCAGGTTGATTCTCAGGGTAGTTCTCAACTACAATGATTTTATAGACCTCCAGAAGTTATTAGAAGAGGCCCTTATATTTTTTTAACAATATATAATGTCAAGGTAATCAAAACAGGTTTGGAAAAAGGCAAAAAAGGTATAAGGATCCTTCATATGATCCAGTCACTTGAATATGTTCTCCCATGTATTTTGTACTCCGTATAGTGGAATGAGATCAACAATGTATGTCAAAACTGCTGTGAAATAATATGATTCCAAGATAAAGGCTTCCCAACAACATGGATCTGGTATAATGCTTCATCATGTACTGTAAGACTCATCAGATGAAGAAGATATAGGTCTGAAAACTGTGAATGATATCACCACTATAACATTATCATTAGTGACCGCTTTATTTGATACCCATACATCACATTCATTTATTTCAACTAGTGTTGTTATTATTGATAATCTTCATGTGTAGATTTTATCTTATGTAATGGATACAACTACACCTCTAAAAAAATTTGGGATGGGTCCCCATAGGCATGCTTTTATTTTCTATCTGTTGGTTATGAAGAATACTCGGAGATTTCTAGTTCAAGATATGAAACTGATTTTTGTCATTTTATATATTTATTGCCTCATTTCCAATAAATCATGCATTGATTGTTACCTTTTACATATCTCATTTACTACACCCCATGGTGTGTGTCGTGTCATTCAATGGTAATGGGACCAAAGGTCGAGTAGAGACATAAATCATTATCTATAATTGGGGAAAGTGATATATGTGTCTTCCATTGATCTGGAGAAACGATCATTGGGTAGTGATATCCATCCAAATCCCATCGATTTTCCTATCATTTTTACTTATGGATTCTTTTGATTACCACCAGTAATGAAGGAAGTGTTTTGAATTGATTTACTACCTAGTACTCAACAAGTATATATTCCTTTCCAATTCATGGGAGAAATTGAAATGAATGAGATGATGACTCATTTTGATAATCTTATAGATAAAGGATTTATACATCCAAGTGTATCACCGTGGGCGATGTTGGTTCTTTTTTCTATGTTTGTTTACTATTCACTTAACATCAATGGGGATTAATGAATACTCAATCAAGTTACTCTAAGGAACAAGTATCTATTTCCATAGTATCATGATCAATTTGATTACATGAAAGAGGAAATTTAATTTTCTATAAATGATCTTAGATCTAGTTATCATCAGTTGAATATAAAAGAATCCAACATCTAGAAAAATTATTTTTTGCGAATTTATATCTCTCATTATTACATTTTTAGGCCTCTTGTTTTAACTAATGCTTCAACATTCTCAATGGATTTAATTAATAGTATTTTCCACCAGTATCTTGACAACATTGTTGTTGGTACAAAAAATGTTAGAGTTATTTTGTTTATCTTAAACACCTTTTGACTACAATGTCATTATTGAATATTCTAGAGGCATGGTAGTGATTTAGGGCCTAATTTGTTTCATCATGTTCATGTTTGAGATGCGTTATTTTGCAGGTGGATCATGTTGTCACATGTGGATCTTCTTAGATCATGTCATAGAAGAATAATTTCATTTCCCCTGACCTTGAACCTATAGATGTGATATATCTACTTAATAATTGGCAGTATTACATTTGTAAAGAAAGGTTATCCATGTTTTTCAAACACAAGAGAATCATTTATATATTCAATAAAAAGTATTTTAATCTCCATGATTGTAATTTGATTGAATACATGTAATCTTATGAAGTTTTTGTCTCTTACAACCCTGGGATATATATTTATGTCTCAAATGATTTGAGATGGAATCTTCTGTCCCAGACAGTGAAAGATTCATTGTAAGAGTGGAAGCTAATGTATCTATTTGAAATATTTCATAATTGAGTCCAGGATTCAAGAAAAAAATACTCCTTTCCCAATGTCAATTGAAATCCCCTCTTATCAATTTGAACTTTTAGTAATAACAACTTTATGATGTGTTCTGTAGCATTATAGAGACTTTTAATTGTGGGGAGATCATTAATGAGGGATACCTCTCTACAGAGGACATTCAATATTATAAGAATTGCTTTTTGGTACTGTAATCAATAAGGATTGTTGTGATGGGGAGTTTCCATAATTCATTGAGGGGAATGTAGTAAATAACTATGAAGTTGTTTTATGAAATTCGTCACGGGTTTTGTTTTCCCTATATGAGATGTGGCATTTCGGATTTTTTCTCTTATTTTTATATGTCCCAACAGGTCATGTACGAGAAAAAAAATAATTCGTGTTTTCTTCATCCACTTCTAGTGTCGACGTGGTAGTGGGATGAGATAACTATGGACATTAGTTTTTGGTTTCAATGTAGTTTGTAAAATAAAATTGTGATTTTGGTTTTGATCAGCTGTTAGGACATTTAGGATCACTTTATACCCATTCATGATAAAACCAAATTTATGGAGTTTTGATATCTATATATAAAATATATTTTTCATTTTCATGGAGTTATATCTTCTATTGTCTCTAATAGAGATCCTTGGTTCACTTTTCACGTTTGGAGTGGCCTTCAAGAGGAAATTGGATCTCTAGTCTATTTGAATACGACATACCATCCACTGTCAGATGTAAAAACAAAAATAACTATATATTTTCTTGAGAATATTAATAATCCCTATGTTCTCTACATTGGTGTAACTTGGGATCACCATATGGGGTTGGTTGAGTTTTCTTATAAAAATGGTAATTAGTGTTCGATCAGAATGGATCCTTTTGAGTACTTTTATTACCAGAGTTATTAGTCTTTGTTCTATTTTTCAGAGATTGGTTAATGTTTGTTGATTGGACTGAGTATGGTGGAAGAGATGATAACAAATATTTTATCGATTCATAATATAATGTTAATGACACAACATGGGATTAATACATATTTTTATCGTCATCACAGAACATTATAAATTTCAATTATTGAAAATCTATTCTTAAAAGATTCGCCTTGTTTGGGTCATTGATGGATTCAGAGGCAAGGCAATTTTTCCTTAATGTTTTTGGGAAATTTTATGTCTATTGAACAAGCATGGAAGGATTATTATCATTTATCAATTCCACCATATCATATGTCCATAGATAATATTTTTCATGTATCAAATTCAAGAATTTATCTTTCATATCCATATAATGCTCTAAGATAGAGTGATATTTAGGTCAAAATTGAATTTTCCATGACTGTGAATCCAATTAGGATTGTATATTTTTAATCCATGGTACATCATGGGAGGAAAATACCTTTCTTTGAGTGATATGGTATAAAAAAAGTTGATTCTCATGATATATGGGAGAGGGAGGCAGTGATTGGTGAGAAGTGACGTCATCTTTTTAACATGGAATATTCTTAGAAGTCTTTCTTGGGACTTAGAGTTTTTAAGGTGGGGAGATTGTAACATCTTGTAATTTTCTAGGTATTCCTAAATGAAACTTTTTATCATCATTTTATTGGTTTCATTAGGGGTTGTTTCAGGTAAACTTTTTGAAAATTGGAATGTTTCTGAGCTTAGTGCCGTTGGAACTTGGTTTTACCCATCCATGAGCCCTCACAGTGGAATTCATGAAAAAATAGGGGGTGTTATCACATCCATCACATGATTTAAAAAAATAGTAAACACATCTATTAAAAACCATAAACATGGGGGAAAACGGATACATAGTTAGGGTGCATGGTTTGTCTAACTGTGTATACCTATAATAAGACTTCTAATTATTTCCTATTAATAAATGACTTATTACATAAAATTACACATAATTATACCTATAATATATATTATTCTTGAATATTTTAAATTAGTTACACTATATAACTATTTAAAATAAGAAAAACCTCATATTTGTTGGAAACTTCCTTAATAAGCTTTCACGTAAAACCACATTGGCTGACATGGGGAAACATATAAAATGGGGGAGTGATAGATCCCAGTAAGGTAATTATAATGTAATAGGTTAACACATGTTATAAAATAGGTATTTAAATGTGGAATAAAATTAACATGAATAATATGGAAATTTATAGATTGATAATCAAAAAGGTAACCTATGTAATGTGGAAACAACATAAAACACTACATCATAATCATAGGAAAAGAAAACTTCCAAAAAATCATGATGGAAAAAGTGACATAAATGAATTGAGCTCACACCCAGTACCAACATGACATATCATGAGAAAAAAGATTACCCATTTTATTGGAGAACTGTATAATTTTGTGTCCACCTGTCACTTTCATTTCATTTTCATGCATATGTGTTCCAAAAAGATCATAGACCACAGAATCATCCATCTTCATATTTTATTCCATGATCATGAAGTGTGGAATATAAAAATTTATGTCCTAATTGAAAAAATTATTTTTTTTATAAATGTGAATATCCTTGATAGGAAATGGGTATGGAATTCAATACAAAATTGTTTTGGCATGGAAAATCATGGTAAAATTTCAACAGCATAACGACATTACATAAAAATTTAGAAAATGGTTTGATGAGAGAGAAATGTGTCTCTAGTATTTTGAATATAAGTTTGGTTGTAATAGATATATTGAAATATATGTAACAATAATATGTATTGGATTTAGAAAGTATTATATAATAAGGAAACTTTAATAAATATTAGAATGAGAGGATCCCTTACTTGAGTGTGAGAATCCAAATTCTATGGAAGGGGTTCATGATATATTGGGGGTGACATTAGAGGAATATAGGGATTTGAGGATAGATAAAGGATGTTCTCTAATTATTTTTATTGATGATAAGTGGTAGATTGTTTTGGTTTATAAAATAAAAGAGGGGTTATTTCATTAATATTTCTCAAACATAGGTATTGGACTATGTATAATAATATAACCTTAAAAAACATTCAAATAGGTTTCCCGTGTTTTTTGAAAAAATGTGAGTGGGTTACAATAGTTTATAATTACATTTTTTTAACATAATAAAATAATAATCATTCTTATGCGGGGGTGATTCATATACTTTGATAAATGATTTTGAAACCATAAAACGTATTAATGGGTTTTGGGGATAAATAATGGATTTATAAAAATAGTAAAATAAAATTCATATCTCATAATTTAAATGAGAAAAAATATATTTGGGCCTTGATAGCTTTTATAGTATTTATTACAACATTTCGGGTCATTATGTTGTCATAATATGCACCGTGTATTTATAGTGTTTTTAAATTTTACATGACAATTCATCTGTCTCAAAAAATCATGCAAAATTCAAGATTTGATAACTTCAATGATCCAATTAAAAAAATAATGTTCATTTTCTCTAAAATTATTTTCGAACATGTGAAATATTTCATTTAAAATAATAATCTATATTTATTGAGGAATGATGTTTTCCTTCGAGAATAACAATTTTTAATATCTTATAAAAATTTCATTTAACATCATAATAATTATATGAAAATTAATATTTTATAAAAATTATTAAATAAAAATATATTAATCACATATTTTTTATTTTAAAATTCAATTATTTTATCAAAATAAATTCTTTAATTGAATTTGAATATCATACGAAAAATAATTTTTTTATTTTCTTGAATAAAACTCAAAATCATTTATAATGTAAAAATAATAGGAATAAAATTTATTCATTATATTATAAAATTTGGTACATAAAATTTTTACTAGGGTCTAGATACATATCCCTTTAATACACTAGGTAGCTCCCTAAGAGTATGGTGTGGGAAAATGATACTTTTCTGGTGCGGTTCTATGAGCATGGTTTGGGTCGCAATATCGACGAGCATAACCTTCTCCCATAAACGTTTTTTCTCATTATTAAGTTGTAGGATCCTATTTTGGGATTGGCCACAAAAAAATCTCAGTGATTCTAACTCCCACGAAAGCTCCAATAAATGGTCTTCATAGGGTAAAATCATACAGTTTTAGGCAATAACTTCCTTTTTATATATCATTTAAATTTGATCAAACCTGATATTTATACTAATCATGTGATCAATATTCAGTGTTAATATAATCAATGCTAATTATACAAAATTTTATTTAAAATTAAATAGTATAAAATAAAAATAGTTCATATGTTTTCTGTAACCATATTATATAATATGAAATAAAATTAAATCATTAGGGAAATTTTATTCATAAAAGTTATAGTATTTACAATCGTACCCCCATAGAAATTTACCCTCAAAATTTTATTTTCAAACACTAAAATATTTTACTATAACTCTATTTCATCACATCATTTAAACCACACATCACTTCTTCAATTTTTTGGTTTCTCCAAAGTACAATGACAAAGTTCATTTTCTCATTTCGTAGAACTATTTCTCCATGACATGAGATATTCATCGACTACTCTTCATAGGAATGATCACTCAATAATTGTACCAAATCTGGATTGAGTCCATGTGAGGGTTTTGGAATGTACATCCTGAATAAGGATAAGTTGAATATATTTTGTACTTGAGATATTTTCTATGGGAGTGCTATTCTATAGGCCATTACTCTGATGTGGTTAGGGATATCAAAGGGGATGATGTATCATGGAAAAATATTTCCCTTATTACATAATCCTATCACTTTATTTCATAGAGATATGATGAGGAATACCATATATCTAACATCAAACTCTAGGTATCATCGAATATTTTTAGCATATTTCTTTTATCGAATCTGATCAGCCTTGATGTGATGTTGAGTGGTCATAACAATCTCCGCCAGTTTTTAAACCATTTTAGGATGAATCAGGTTTCATTCCAAAACATTATCCCAACATGTAGGAATTCTGAATCACTACTAATAATGAGCTTCATAGGTATCCATTTTGATACTCATGTGGAAACTGTTGCTGTAAGCGAACTCAAACAGAGGTAGAAGTCGGTCCCATCCTCAATTGAAGTCTGTATAACATGATCTCAAGATGGCATATAGTATCTAAATAGTCCACATAGATTTTCCATCAACTTGAGGATTATAAGATGTACCGAATATCAGCTTATTATTTAGTGAATTTTGTAGTCTTTTGTAGAACATGGATGTGAATCTATGATCTCAATGGAATATAATCAACAGTGCTACTCCGTGATACCTTTCAAGTTCAACGATGTATATCCATGCCCGTTGATCCAGGTAAAATTCCTCTTAAATTTAGATAAAGTGAGATGTCTTTGTAAGATGATCCTAAAGAAACCATATTTCATTGTTTCTGATGGAAGTATTTTGATGTTTGGTGCCAATGTCCTTGGTGAAGTTTTCACATTTCTATGTTGTTATGGGTAACTGTTGTTTCATCCCATTATACATTTTTCTTTTATACATGACATGCAGACATAACAAAAGACTTTGGTGTATATTCTACGATATTCTTATTCATATTCCCCCCCCCCCCAATAGTGCTCTAAGAGATCTTGATACATCTTCACTCATCTAGGATGGATAGAGAAGTACACACTATGTGAATCATCCAACAGATCCTACATTAGCTCATTATTTGATTATAGGCATAGTCATGACCAAATTATTACAACTACTTCTTCATTAAAATTGAACTTGTAGGATTTCCCATTTCTTATAGGTTATAATTTCTTCTGAATTCCTAATTCACCACTTTGATCATCATTTAACCTCTCCATATGTGACTATTGGGCAATCATTTGTGAAAGTATTGATGGTGTTCCTTAATTTATTATTCACATGTTCGTCCATTTAGAATATAAGAAGATCAGATCCATCACAATTCACATCAATGACTAAATTTTTGGATCCTTTCTACTTAAATAATCTCTACATTATTCCCTTTTATAATATAGTAGTTAATTGACCATTTATAGTCCTTGATCAACTTAAACCATCTTCGATGGTGAGTATCTAGCTATTTCTTTTTGAAAACATACTTCATGATTTTTTGAACCATATTATTACACACTTATTCCCTTTTTATAATGTAACAATATTTTCAACACAAAGATCACTACATCTTACTCAAGATTGTGTGTTTGGTAGTTCTATTGATGAAATTTATACTTCCTTCAATCATAGGCTATAAATTTTTCAATTCTCATTAACACACTGCCCAATTACTTCATTTAAGCATCGATAAATACTATGAAAAGTTATTCATTTGTGGCTATTGTAAGCTTGATTTAGTGATAAACCTCTTTTTCAACACCTTGAAGATCTCTGCACACTCATCATTCCATGAGAACATGAATTTCTTATGAGTTTTCATGGTAAGAGGGTTTGAAAACCGTGAGAATTTTCTCACAAACTAGTGATAAAACCCAGATAATGCTAGGAAAATATGTATATCTACCATATATGGTGTCCTTATCCTTCCATAAATTATTTATATTTGGTAAGGGTCCATAGATATCCATTTTCATGTAATAATATACCCCATAAATAGACTTCCTTAAACCTGAACTCAAATTTGTTATTTTTTATTGGATGTTTATTATAGTGCTCATATTCTACTTATGTTCCACCTTGATTTTGGATAATATAAGAATATCATTTTTAAATAATTCCAAAAAATTATTCAAGGTAATCTAGAAAGACTCCATTAATAATTTCTATGAAGATTAATGGAGAATTATCGAGTCTAAATGGAATCACTATGTACCCATAGTGCATGTACCTTTATGAAAACATGTATTGGGGATATTTTCTTTCTCTAACCTTACATAATAATATCATGACTAAAAATTACCCTTGTATATATATTGTTCTCTACATAGATTCATGAATAATTCATCAATCAAGGGAATATGAGCAAGGTGCTTTCATCATAGCAGAAGCTACACGAATTGCAAGAATGAGAGGGTATGTCACCTACAATCGGGACAAGGACGTGTGTGCATGGAAAAGACTAATAAAATATCCATGCGAAGGTGGAGAGCTAATTTCACGATTAATATGCTAGGTAAGAGAAGTTACATGTAGTTAGTCTTGGTTATATGTAATGTTTGAAGCCTACAAGATATGAATTTCTCTAAGGGCTACATTCCATGTAATACATACACCTAAGGGCATTGAAAATGTTCCACCTCACACCTTGAAAGTTGTATTATCAAAATCAATAAAAATAAATAAATTCCTTCGGTCAATTAGATGGATTTTGATATCATGATAATCTATTAAAAGGTGTATTTACACATCCTTATTCATGAAAAAAGAGGACTCTTGTGCCCCAAGTTGAAGCACTTGTTCATATGAATCATATATCCAAATTCTAATGTAGTTGTCTATTCAGCTCCAAATGTTCCAAAATATTTGTTATATATAGAGTCATGGACAATGTAAACTCCCTATGTATAAGATCAAATGAAAATTCTACCTCTTAGCTAGGAGTAAGACCAGTGATTTCCTTAAAAAATACACTTGTGTATTCCCTCATGAACATAATCATTTGAGCTAGAGACATAATCATTTGTGCTAGATATTCATTCTCTTAAGGAAATTATATCCATGAATGCGATTTTGGTTCTAAATAAGATTCATCTACGTCCTTGTACTTGTATATAATCAAAGGCCGATTCATGATACAGAGAGTGATTTACTTCTCCTAAAAATGTATGTAGGCTCTATATAGGGAAAGACAATCCATCCCAGAATTGAATTAAATTCCACAAAAGGCAGTTTTAAAGGGTTCAATGGGAAGTTCATCTAACAAATTTTGATAGCAGGGGAGTTATATACCTTGGATGTAATACTTTTTCCATTCCTTTTTTTCACCGAATACTCTACTTCCATGCTCTATAGCGGTGTTTGAATAGTTATACTAAACATTCATGGTATAAATAATTGTATAGAGATATAATAAAATGTATGTTCTGTATCCTAGAGTTAATTACTAGTGTACCTATCCCATCTTCATTTTCAGGGTCCACATAATCAGTAGTGATGGAAAAAACCCTCCCTTTCATCCTTAGCAGTTTTTTGTGGGATCTGAAAACCCTTGGATTGGAGAAATGTTTTTAAAATTTCCTTAGTTCCTTGAATTTGAAGAAATTAACTATGTGATGAGGTTAGAGTGGATAGTTACTTCCATAAATTTCATTAGTGGGTTCCTTCTACTATAAATAAATAGCTAGGTGACCTTCCTTCCCACACCTAAATCATTTCCTAATTCCTCCTAGGAATTTTTCAGAGTGCTTTTTCTCACTTATGACTAGTGGGATGTTTAAATTTCCTAGAATAGATAGATTTTTTCATAATGCTACCAGATTAGAAATATAATTTTACCTTCTTATCCTAATGATACCCTTGATATTTTCATACCTCAATTTTTTACATTGAGGGTGCAATAGACAATTTCCCCAAAGCTATCATGGTCTTGGATCTCAAAAGATTTTCAAAGACAATAATTTTGACAAGTGGGAGGTTTAAATTTCATATTTTAAATTAAATTTATCTCAATTTGTTTATTTAAAAATCCATTTTTAGTTGATTGGGGATTAGAATTTTATTTGGAGAAAAATTAAGAAAACCCCCCAATTTTAATGAATTAGGGTGTGTGTGTGATGTTGATTGAAAATTATGTTATTTCAATTGATGTATTTAAAATTATGAAATTTATTTGATTAATTTGACTTGAATGTTATATTTAAGAAAAATTGTTTAAAATGGTTTTGATAGAAAACATGTGGTTTTATCATATAAAATTCATTATTTGATTTAAAACTCATGTGTTGGTTTTTTATAAGAAATTTTTATATTTGAAATAGCTAAACGGGAAGATTTTTTTTAAAATAGTTTTAAAATAAATTTACCATTGTTTATTATTATTAGTGAACATGAAATCCTAGGTAGTTACTGTGTTATTTGGGACAATACTCTATTGGTGATTTACAACACTTCTAATATATTAAATATGTCATATATTTGATTGGATATTGACAAGGTCATTTTGACTAGTGTTTTAGGAACATGTGTGAACATATTACTGTGATATGTATTTGAGTTTGAGGGAGTCCCATAGCCTATAACTATCACACCTTTTTATATATTCACATGATGCTCATTGTTTTTATTTAAAATATATGCAATTGTTTTTGAACTATTTTACGATGCCTTCTGAATTTATAATTTTTTTTTTTCAAATGTTTTTAAAGACATTTTATTAAAGTACTTCCATTTTTTAATCATATATATTTATTTTACATAAATATAATTTTGAACTTCCCAATCAATTTATTTAAAATGGAAATCATTATATTGTTAATTAATTGTTGTAACAATTTTATGGAATCCTTCGAGAGAACCTATTGTCATTTTATCTCACACCAGATATATTCCTTCTATTATTTATAGATTAACTTCTTCTAGGATTGATGAAGGTTGAGGCACCATTTGGAGGTTTTTTTAGCAGTTTATACTTGGGATTAGAGTGTTTTGTTCAATGGTAATGGAATTATTATGATATTTTTTAGGTAATTTTGGGTGAACTTTGGGTTTTAATTCCTATTTTACCTTTGTTAAAGTTAATCCTTTGGACTTTTTCTTGTATTCATACTAACATTTTTATATTTATTCCATCGTGTTTTTGAAAAATTTCTTCCCACTTTCATATTGATTGATTCCAAGTTCTTGTCCCCAAACCATGGAGTCCGAGAATCCCCTTTGGTCAATGTCAAGACCTACTCAATTTTTAGGTTACCCTGATTTTTTGGTTTGTTTGTGACAAGGATCAGACACACATTGATGATTATATAAGTCCAAAATTATCTAAAACTATGATTTTATCATATATTCAAAATAAATACATGTTATATCATATTATTACATGTTATACAATTGGTCATACAAGACATATGTGTTTACTATCTTGGATGATCCCTTAAAATGCTATTGGAATAACAAATAAGTTTATAGATATCATCTATGACTCTAATCCAAGCCTCAACCACTACATTACATCTTCATCATTCCACTACAAATTGTAACCTTATAAAAACCAAATGACCAACATGTGAAAAAATTATCATAATATTCTCTAAGATAACTCTATAGGTTTTTAGAAGAAAACTCATTTGGGAACCAACTACAAGATCCCTATAATATATCACAATATGTCTAATAAATGATTATAAAATTAATAAAAAATACATTTGAAGTACAAAAAATAATATTAATTCATGCACAAAAAAGTATATGAAAACGCATAAAAGTAATGCATTATCCATTTCAAAAAAATATTATTTTTATACTATTTTAAGAATCATGGACACTAGATGAAATTCCATTATCATAGAAAAGAACTCAATCTTTTTATGGTGAAACATTTCTTTTACCATATAAGTGAACATGTCAAAGGGATTCCCACATGTTCCAAAATATCAATTACAATTGGGGTAATGTGTTATATCATAAAAGTATTCATATATTCTATTATGTTAGTGGGAATCCGGGATGTGTATTAAAAAAACATGATATAATATGAATCTGAAATCTCAATCACATAAGAATGTTATATAAGACATATCATAACATATTCAAAAATTCCATATTCATTAATGGGATTATCTTCACACCATGAGAAAACTATTCCAATAAATTCTTACTTTTCCCCTTATGGATATAATTAATACCAATAAGGCCTATCGATCATCAATTGACATAATCTAATAATTGAACTACCATAACTATTCGCATACATTTCAATTTTTAGTCATTCCAAACTTGGATCATTTGAAATTCTCATATATAATTAACATTACAATGACTGAGGATATAAACCATATTGATATATAATATCATAATCCATTGGATAATGATTATATATTTTATCATGTATCATGAAATGTAAGAATAACCAACCAAAAACTATAGAACACTGACCATGACCCAACTATCCTCACAATGATAGAACAATCTCTAATAAGACTATTTCATTGTTTGATTAAATTTACCACCACCAAACCATGTGTAGAGCATGAAGAAAAATTCATCAATAATAAAATGATCTTCCTTATCCTCATTTGAAACACCCTCAAATAAACATAGTCCATTTGTGGAATTATTATAATTGTATATGCATTAATTCACATTATCTACCCTTTACCCTCGAAAACCAATAATCTTCAAACCGCTTCAATACATTTAAATTGGTTTCTAGTAATGAAATTATTTCATAACTAAACTTGCATGAATAATCGATAATTACATTATCATTTTGATACATCAATCCTATTACTTTTATGAAACGAATAACTAATCTGATATATAGGTTACAGAGACTTTAATATCCCATTAATTGAATAGATCGTAGTACAATATTGATATACAAAAAATTAATTAGATTTCGTATATAATTTACATGGAATTTACGAAATATATAAATAATTTCATTGAAATACTATATATAAAAATTCTCTATATAAATTTCTATCAGGGAATATCTACATTTACATGAAAACAATTCAGTACGCTTCAATTCCATACAAACATTATTTTTCAACCTCCCAAAAACCCCTTTGGGGTCCATCACCAATAAAACTCCAACATATTTAAAAAACATTATTTGATAGAATCTAAGAGGACCTAAACAATTATTAAATGCCTATTCAATTATGAATAGTCTCTATACAAATCATCACTTCAATTACAACACATTATTGAACAATATAGGAATCTATCATAAGAGTGAATTTATTTGTAAGATAAAAATATCCATTGAGACCAAAAATATTTTCTTATATTTTAAGAACCACCTACTTCATACCCATTGGTGTTATATACGACAATATTAAAAAAATACACTTATTTCACCTAGACATAATATATTATAAAAAACTTTATATTTTTGGATTTCACATAGAGCACACAAGAGTTTTAAAAATAAATTATAGAAATTATTGTGTTATCATTATACTCCCTCATAAAAACTAATTCAAAAGTTGGAAAATCAATTTGTAGTGAATTTATTTTATAGAAGATAAAAGATAAAAGAGAGGACATGGTTTTTATAATCTTGATGAATGGTTTGAAGAAGGGTATTTCCAATATTTTTTTAAAAAATTAATTTACTAAATTTTTAAAATTTATGAGGGATATGGTTAATGGGTATATATTATTTTACAACTAGGTATATAGTGGTCATCTAGGGTAACACCAACTATTTTGTAGCATAATGGGTACACGATATATATCTAATTGGTAACCAATGTCATATATTTTTATTATTGGTATATATGACATCATTTTGTAATTCATGAAATACTAATTAATGTCACTAAATTATTCAATATTATGTAATGTCATTGCAAAAACTACCTGTAATCATCAATGATTTACTATTATTCTTAACATTAAATAATACGCTAGATGTAAATGCCATGGTGTATTTTTAACCTCCCTCTACAGACCCATAATGATTTAGGACATTAAAAAAACCCACCAAATATCTTTTCAATGGATGATCTAAACTGAATTCCATAATAGCCCAACCAGACTAAAATATCAACATCCCAAAAATCAAATTCCAATGAACACCACTTCTCATACATGGAAAATCTCCCCTCATAATCCATTATCAAGAATACAAGGAAATATATCTAGTCATATCATCCATTTTTTATTTTCTAAATAGTTACTCATTAAAACCCACCTTCATCTTTCATGGTATAAATACATATGTTACCCAACACTTGTCAATTCTTGGCCTTTCCTTATTCATTACCATGACACAACTCATCATCAAAAAAAATACACCAAAATTATTCACTTCTATTACAAGACTTCAGATTTTTCACATACTCATTTTATATACATATAAGTGTGACCCATAGTTTCATAAAAAACAATTGTCATGACATCCATTCACTCTTCTTATCTTACCCAAACTTCTGTATCTCAAAATTATTTCACCAAAAATATCATGTGTACTATCTATGATTATGAATCTAATATCACATATATAATCTATATTAATTACTTTATCTGAATAACATTCTTATAAATTCCATATATAATTTTGAAAAGTTTATTAATTACACTAAAAATAATAAATTCTTATAAAAACCAATAACCATATCCAGACATCTTTTTCCACTATTATTTACACAACCATTATTTAGAGAACTATGAATGTTTTCATAAAAATTCATAACCAATATCTAGATGAAAATATACGAAATTTATAACATCAAATAATATAATTCAAGAATAATTCTTCAGAACAAATACCATTGATTGATTATTACTCTATTTAACATAGTTTATTCATATACAACCCTTCTCAAGATACCATTCATAGAATCATGTCATTGAAAAATATATCCATATAATATATCACCACCACTCATCATACCCTCATTCCTTATATTAATCCAAAATCCCAGTATACAACCCTTAAAACCATGACTTATATACTAAACACATCAAATTTTAAGACCTATAAAAATATCCCCACAATTTAGATACAATGAAAATAGTAATCCCTCCTCATGTATTTCATACCAAATTCACACTATTCATTGTATCTCCCAATATCATTAATGTATATATTATTTTCTCTATGGTAGAAGAAAACCCTATCCTTAAATTCCACTAATTCCAATACACCCCAATTATTATTAATATATAGGAATACACACTATCATTTCCATAGGGAATGATAAATAATTAAAAACCATATCTTATATTGAGTTTGATGCATTCTTATATATCATGTGATTCTTGAATGAACCCTTAAATTTATAAATTGAATGTAAGGAAATCCTAACCCAAACCATTGATTATCCATATAAAACAAGTACATTATCTAGTTATTACCTCCCACCAAACCAAATATAATCTGTCATAAGAAAAATAAACCCAAAAAAAGTCCCATAACTATGAAAAAGGGTTTTTTTATGTCTTATAAATACCTTTAACAAATTCATCATACCTCAAAATGGATCACTTTTTCTAATTATTCAAACATACCCAAGGTAATCATTATAACTTCCCATAAACACTAATTTATTTCTGAAAATTTATTTATCACATGATATGCACTAACATACCCATGGTTTATGATCTGTGTAAAAATCCACAACCCAAATGTTCAATTCATATATGTACCCACTATATATGGCAATGAAATACATTTCATTTCAAAAAAATTACTAATATCAAAGTAGTAATTATGCTGAAAATTTTAAAATTGTATTTGTTTAATTAAATTTCTCCAACTTGATTATGTTGGACAAAAATAAAAAAATTATTATATATTATTAATAACTACAAAATATTTTCCGATAATAAAAAATACGATGTAAAAACACATTTCGATATCATTTCATTAAAAAAATTAGAAAATACTTGATTAAAAAAATTGAAATGATATTTTTTAAGTCATAAGATATCATATAAATATTATATAATCCTACATTACAGGTTTGATGAATTTACACAAACCACTTGCACACTATTCCAATAGTAAATAATATATGAAAACACATTAACCATGATACACCAAAAATAGATCTAATATAATAGGAAAATAAATAAAAACAATATAATATTTCTAGATACATGGAATTCGACCGTAATTTAGTTATCTTGGACAATGGTATGTTTTCATACCTTTTTTACTTTATTAATTATATCTACAATTTTTAAAAACATTTAAAAAATAATAATGATCCAAAACAATTTTAAAACCCCTAAAATAATATCTCTTAAAAATAACTTTGGTATTTTTTAATATATTTATCCCATATGAAGGATTCTTACTCCTTGTTGTATTTAGTTATTCTCTTGAGGAATAATTTTTTAATAATATTATTATTGTGGTTATAATGGGTATGGAAGTATCATCCTAAATATAAAAGTTTTCCTTATAATTAATTCGGTATATAGGACCATCTAAGGCCTTCAGTAAGGGTCTACTAAACCATAAAAAATATCAATATTACATAGGTAGTTTTTGTCTTCTAAATAAAAGTTGTATAATTTTTAACACATGATATCACAGTATAATATATTTTCCCATCAAATCATTTCTGAATATGATCATACATATAAATCTAGTTCCACGAAATCAAATATATATGAAAACAATCATTTGTATACTTTAAAAATTTTAAATGATCATTGTGATTTGAATCATGCAATAAAAAATATAAAAAGAACCAATAAATTAATTCATTTGTAGATCTAATACTAGAACATTAGTAACTAGGAGTCAGTGTATACTTTATAACATAGTTACAAGATAAATGGGATCACCCAATGAGGGATAAATTATATTATTATTTCTATAAAACTATATATATAAATAATTTTTATATTACGAGGTATATAATAAAGAATTAGATGTATAATAATTTAGCATCTTTGAAAATAATTCAATGACTCAATCTCAATATTCATTTAGTGGAAAACATAATAAAGGGTGTGATACAATTCTTAGTAATGGAATGTGTACCATAAAAGCAATCATATGTAAATAAAGAATAATAATATGGTATATTATATAATGAATACATATTCTATTTAATTACTAACATTATAATGATATTTAACTATAGATGAAATAAAATATGTGAAAAATGATTACCAAATTCCCATAAAATGAAATGTTGGATTTATGAAACCCATGATCTTAATATAAATGTATTGGCAATGAAATTATGAATATTACAGTCAAGGATATTTCTAAGATACATTCAATTCATGAGTACACAAACTCCAACATCAAATATAATTTGGCCAACTATTTTGTCTCGTGATTCTTATCAATGATTCAATGTGATATTTATATTCAAGAACAAAAAATAACTCCCCATTAATTATTATCCCCATATATTTAATGATAAATATAATATCTAATCTAGATTCCTTTTCAACCAATAAATACTTATATTTCATCAAGATTGCAAAAAATAAATATTTATTGAGTAAATGAAATTAATATTTATATGTAAATTAAATATTTATATTGAATTGTTTTATGGTTATAAATATAATATATATATTTATAATATTGAAAATGTACACATGAAGTAGAAAATTAATTTCCAATTAAATATAGGGATTGATAGATAACATGACCAAAATAATGTTAATAATCACAAAATATTGTATAATCCATAAATTAATAAATGATGATAAAAGAAGGTAAATTTATTTTAAATTACTTTTTAAAATTAAGGAAAAACTATTTTTGATAAGAGATGAAAAGGTATGTGAAATATTAAAATAAAAATTAATTAATTTTTTTAACATTGTTTTAAAAATGATCTTATAAATTATTTCCTACTTTATTTACACCCATTGAGAAAATAATTTATTAATCAAACATAAATATTCATCAAATTTGGAGAAATGAATATGTTTTAAAATAATGAAAACTACATGAAGAAGATAAATATACAATAATAGTCATCAATGTGGGATGACACATTCATGATGTTTATATTTTATAAAAAAAATCCCTTCATAGTTTTGTAAATAGTTAAAAACAATTGATTTGGTAATTTCATTAAAAATATTTATTTTATAACCCTTTAGAGATATTGAAGGGAAAACAATAAATTTACCAAAAAAAATATTTATAAAAAATAAAAATGGATAATTTGTGAATATATAAATTTATGAAAATGATTTCAGAGTGAAAATATTAAATATGGTAGCTTTTGATTGAAAAATAATTTCGGTCACTTGAGTACCAAAGAGAGGAATATTTTGAATGAAATAATAGGAACAATATAAATATCCAGAGAAGAATAAATTTGAATGGGTTAAAAAAGATTAATATTATTTAATTATTTATGTGTAAATTTAAATATGATCTATCCAAATTAAGAGCGAGATTAAAAAATAAACAATTAAATTTTTTATAACATTCAGATAAAAAAAATATTAAAATAGAAAACATGAATTGAAAATTAAAATAAAATTATAGATATTTCATTCATGATAGAATATGTCAAATGTGTATTATGTACACCATATAATGTATATTTTTTGCATAATAAAAAAATATGTCTCACTGTTGTGTAGTTGAGATGAAAAACTATTACATGGGATTATTGTGTTTTTAAACACAATATATATTCATTAACAATCCTTTTAATTTTTTTAAATATTTTTTAAGAATATATTTTACATTTATTTCATTATTTATGCTATTTTTATAATAATTTTATTTCCTTCATTGAATAATTATTCATTACATTTCCCACTCAATGTTGTTAAATCATTTTGTCTACAAGTTAATTGATATAATGACATTGTTAAAATCATGTCATGTAAGGCTTTCATAATATTACAATTTTACTAATTTGATGAAATAAATTTTTTCAGTCATTATATATAGTTTTATAATCATTCATGAATGGTGGTAATAGGGATATGACTCAAATTGATTTTTGGACGTGGTAGTCCACACATATGGATGAATGATGTTATCATCCTTCATGTGAGATATGGGTAAGAATATATTTGATATTTTATAGTTAATGAATCATTATAACATCATGTATATAATATATATTCATAAATTCTATCTGAGTGACCATCCAAGTAATGTGGTCTTGATAAATGATTTACACTACAACATGGAGAGGATATATAATATATATGCTTGAGTGATGTTATTATTTTATGTTGGATGGAAAGGATATATAATATTGATGTACAATAGCCCTAAAACGTCTCAGTATTGGGACTATATTGATTTAATATTTTAAAAATTGCTATTAAGTATTTGGAAGTGGATTAAGAATACTGGAACATATAAAATGATGCTAATAAGAAATTCCACCTATTTTTTTCCTCCATTAGTTTACACATAAATAATTTTTGAACTGGTATTTGGGTGATACTAGGACCTAGAGGACATGGGTATTACTATTGGAATGATATCTTGACTTGTCTTGGTTGATATAAGTGTCCAAATTTGGGTGGACAAGATATGATCGGATGTTACCTGTTATAGTGAGATGGGTGGAAATATTATAAATACATAAAACAATAATTTATAATACGGGTCGAAGTTAGGTTATATGAATCTATTGTAATATTTCAATAAATATAAGAGGATGTGGTCCAAATGTATTGCCATAATAAAATATAGACAATTTTGACTGGCATTTTGAATCTTATGTCTTAGTTTAACCTCCTCATTAACAATTTTATCCATAAACATCGAAAAAACTAAATCCCTAAGGGTCCATGAGAGTTAAATTAAAAATTTGAATGTCACACATGAAAAATCCATTCATTGTATCAATGAAAATTTCATATTCAATTGAGTTATGATAAGTTTATTTTATTTTCAATTGTTTATTAATTATTTTTAACAATTAAATAACTTTTAACATCATTTTATATACATTCCATACAAATGTTATATGTATTTCTGATTGAAATAAAATTCAAATAAAAACAATTTCCCAAATGCTTAATAAATTAGACAAAAAATAAATTCCACTAACATCATAATTTGCATAAAATTATTAGTTTTAATGGATATTAATATTATTTATATGATATTTGTATAGCATTCATAAGAACTACATAGGCGATGTGTAATAATTCCATGTCATTACTCCATCACATAATATTAATATTAAATAAATATGGGTTTTTTATAATTTTTATAATCAATAATATTTCATAATTCATTTTATATATATCAATAAAACAATAACCTAATATTTTTGAGAGATTGAAATTTGGTATTAAATCTATATTTAAAATAACATAATAGTTATATTAATTGGAAAGTATCATGAAAATTCATTATTTTCTATGTTATTCTGATGTTGGATGAAATATTGACAGAATGTGACCTTAAGAGAACTTATTAAGTGATTTTGAATCTATATCCTTAAATTTCAATCTTGATAAACCCTTTTTACCTTTTCAATGTTAATATACATTTAACAAGGTTACTATTCAATATGACTAAAAATAAAATGTACATTATAACATAATTACAATATGTTGATAACAACTATCGAATAATTTTAATATAATTTAATTTATTAAAGTGTTACAAATTAAATTTATTATGACGCTTTGAGACATATAGAGAAAATTATTTTTATAAAAAAACATGTTTAAAATATATTTTTTTACAAATATCATGTATAATGATGATTCCATAACAATAATATGAACTAAAAATATTAAAATAAAATTGAATCAAATTTAAAACAAGTAAAAATTAGAATTATTATTTTAAATCATTATATTTTTATGTAATAAATGATACAATCTAGAAAATTGATATTTTTTACTATTTAATAAAAAATTATAATTATTCTAAATATAAAGAAAATAAAATTCAACATTATTTGGATATTATGATCAGAAAAATAATTCTACATTACTAAATAGATTAATTAAAAGTGGAAGCAATTTATCAATATGCACTAAATGAAACTGAAAGATCTATAATGAAAATATATTTTTGATTTAGAAAATGAATGTAGGACCCTTATGTATCATGTAACCACTATTACATTAATGATAATTAATATTATTAAATATATATATTTCTATATATTTCATTATCAAAAATAATATATCATGGTAAAATTAATTTATTTTATTAAAATATAAATCAATTTTCTGAAAAATATATCATCTAATATTAAATAATCTTATTCAAAATTTTAACTTATTTCACAGAAATTAATTAGTACATATTACTTTAGAAAAATTATACATGTATTTTATAGTATGGATACTCCTATTCATTCACCCAATTCATTAGATAGGTCATAATAGTCATATTTAAATCATAATATTTTAATAGTATTCATAGGTTTTTGTATGTATTGTGTTGCTTATATCTCAATCTATATTACATAGTTTTAAAAATATGATTCATTGGGATTTAATCGAAAAAATAAGATTCTTGACTTCTCTCAACTATCTACAAATATATATTCTCAACTAATGATTTATTATTAGAATATGATACAATATTATCGTCATAATCATTTCTATTTCATCCTTATTCCTCACATTTAATGACATATGTAAAAATATAATCAAAGTTCATCTTATTATTATCATCCTGCTTCTCCTAAGATGATCTGATCAATATATTCATGTTTTCATATCATTCTTCTTCACTATATGTGATTTATTTCTTATCAGAGAACTAATGGGTTCCATCTTCTTTCATTGAGATCTCTTTCTCTCGCTTATTTTATGATTTTATAAATAGAATAACTAGAATATGTTTTAAATATATAAAATATAAAAAATCATCTAAATAGTACTTGTTGCATGACAGTCTATCACATTTTCAAAAAATTTCATCTTATCATTTTTCTATAATGATCACCGAATATTCATTTTATCAAAACTACTTATCTTGACATAAATTATAAGCATTCCCCTTTTTCATTTAAAATCACATAATCCTTGATGAATGAATCTCCATTTATTTTTGCAAAAAAAAACCAGTTTTGTGTTTCTCAAAATATCCAACTATATCAATAGGCTAATAGTTTAAATTACATTAGGAAAAAAAATACTGTAATTTTTATATCATTTATTAGAACGCCATATTATAGTTTGTGTGAATCTCATATACCAATACATAATTTATCATCAATCATTAATCCTTGGAATGCATTTCATCAAGATAATATTCTTCAATATCTATTTGAATTTTTTTAATCATTCTTCATAAATATAAATTT
Organism: Viscum album; assembly: GCA_963277665.1. Taxonomy (NCBI): domain Eukaryota; kingdom Viridiplantae; phylum Streptophyta; class Magnoliopsida; order Santalales; family Viscaceae; genus Viscum; species Viscum album. The sequence continues at coordinate 1,368,615,018 of OY728140.1, read as the reverse complement.
TATTTATATTTCATGAATAAATGATGATTTTTTTAAAGAATCTCTTAATTTAATTTAACTCGTAATATCTATTCTATAAGTTAAAAAAATCCCTCCAATTTGGATGAAAAAAAATAATTTCCAAATATATATATTAGAATATATCATAAAAATATAATAGATGTCTCATCATTATCTTCTAATATAATCATAAAAATTTAAATAAATTAATAATGGATTGTTTAATAATCCTTATTTTTTGACATTGAAAATTGATTCAATATAATTTAATATGATTCGATGAAATCACCAAAAGTTTAACAAAGAAGTTAACACTTTAAAACTTCTATATATATTCCAGTTATTAAGAATAAAATTACCCTCACACTTTCCTATTTTGTTACCCACTGATAATATTTTTTCAAAACAAGTGATTTATTATAAGAAAATAATGATTCTTTAAAAATATAGGATAACACTTATATATGAATAAAATTGATATAATGATTTTATCATTATCAATTATGAGATTCAAAATTGAATCTTATAGAAATTTAATTGAATCTAGAAAAACATCAAATAAATATTATGATATTTAAAATTTAAATTAATAAAATCCAAAATGAATCATATAAAATTTCATGTAACCTATAAAAATATAAATGAATTTTATGAAACTGATTTTTTTAGAAAATATTAAATTCATGTCATGAAACAACTCTTATAGAGATTTGAATGAATTTTTTGACCATCGTGGTTCTTTATAGATATTCCAAAATTACTAACTAATCGTTTAGAATATGATTTATATAATATAGTTAGTAAAAAACTAATTAATTAAAATTAATGAGGTTTCGAATAATATATTTATTCTAGATTCAAATCATTTAATCTCCAAACAATACTATACGTGGTATTTTAAACTCTTCATGTCATTATAAGTTTCATAAAATAATATAATGAAAAAAGAAAATGTTATTATACACCTTTTGAAGTACTCTTCATGATCAATAATTATGGGATAGTTTCTCTATCTATAAGAAAAATTAATCAATCAATTAAAACAAATTCATTGTGTTCTCTTTAAAAAGATCACTTTACCCTAATCCAACACTATTGTTGATATTGATTTGGTATTCCATCATAATATAAATTGATATACATGAATACATTATCAATAATCATCATATTTTATAGGTTTATCACTTATAATAGACTTATATACATTAATTTTACAATATATTAATGTATAATCCTACTACATGATATAAATTTTTTTAGTAATCTTTATTTGGATATTAATTCATCACCCTTGTTCAACATGATTTAACTTTTATTTACACAAATATATTGACCTGAAAAACATCATCAACAAACTAATATATTTCATTTTTTATCTCCTCATTAGATATATTATCAATTCAAATTCTTTTATAATTTCAATTTCAATATTTTTCCCAATTTTGATAATAATGGAATATTAATGAAGAGAGTGAAATGTTCAACTAGTTTCAAGATTCTTCCATGATTTTAAAGTAATTAATTCAATCGTTTTTCTCACAATTTAAATTTTATCCATAATACTAAGATAATTATTCAATTATTCCTGATAGAAGAGTGTCGACATATTTTTTACATCAATCTACATCAATTAACTGACATTAGTGTAAGTGATACATTCTTTGTGTATAAAATTTGTGTGATTAATATAAATACATATAGTTTTATATATATTCAATAACATTAATCTAACTCTGAGTTTACATCTTAGGGGATTAAAATATACGTTTTAATGAAATTTTATGGAAATAAACTCAACTACAACAACCATATCATATTAATAATTTTAAATTTATATTACTCCATCTTTTTATTTTAAAAATAATTCTCCTTACTGACTATGATTATATAAAACAAAAATTGTATGTAAAAATTTAATATCATACCTATTTAATTTTCTATCTGAAATTATATCTCCTTACATGAAAAAATGTTTTACAATATTCACTAGAAAATATTCCCAAATAGGATATTCATTTATAGTAAGGATAATTTGACATCAAATTAATATCCATGATCTTCCTTTCTATTCTAATCCTATTGGGTTGTTGAAAATGATGTGTTTCCCAGAGAATACTATTAATGTAATACATGATGGTTGAATATTTATTATTATATAAAAATAATTATATTCACATAGTTATAATATTTATGAACAAACTTCAATTCCCATCTCAAATTTTCACAACTAGAAAATTATGGGAATAATATTTGTATGAATTATCTCTTTAATGAGAGAAACAAGAATGAGAAATGGATCCCAAAATAGAATCTACTATATTTTCATCTATGATATAGCATGAATTATTTATAAAATATTTAAAGGTAATTATAAAAATTTTAACTTAAATGTTTTTTCTAGATTTCATTCTATTGTTATGAATCTTCTTAGAGTGAATGGAAATCTTTTGTTCACTTAGAACTGTATAGTAAAATTTTCAGACTATCTATAAATTATTTTCCATTAATAATGGGGGTGGACATATATTAATGAATAATTAAAATTATGTATAATATTAATTTATTTTCTATCAATTATTATAAAATAACTCTTAGTACTATAAGTCACTAGTTTTTCTCAATAATCTTTATTAATTTATCATGGTAATGGGGGACTTTTCAACCTCTTAGTAGCTATATACCCACATAGTTTTTACCTTGTACAACAATAAAGTTTATCCATTAGATTTACCAATGTATATAATCTCTCAAATTCTTTATTATAAACACCTTCTATTAAAATAATAATTTTATTATGCTCATGGGTTGAATATACCATTTTTCCCGATATATCATATTCAACACTAATTTCTATAGAATTTTTAAATAGTTTATATTGTGGTTTTATATCTAAAATTTGTGTGATATACACTATAGCTTGAGATCCTATATAGTATTATTAATTGATATATTAGCAATGATTTTTTGACCTCTCTTCATTTGATTACTCCTTTTTTAGGACTCTTTTTTATTTAAAATTTTTTTATTCATATGATATAGTTGTCTTAATCTTATATCAATAGATTATTTCAATTGAGATAGGCTTTATTATAACAAATCATCAATATGGGTTCTTATATTGTAGGTATCCCATCAATTGGAATGGATGGAAAATATGTTATAATATGAAATAATATGATTTATTTTTTGAATTTACTTTTGTATAAAGAATTCATCGTATCATAGACTTTTCACAAATTGAATTTAAGAATCCAATATTTATAATAATATGATATGGTATTCCAGCCTTCAATTTAATTGATCCAGAACCTCCACTAATACTTTTAGTATCCAAAAAATATTCTTATTATATATTTAATGGAAGTATATCAAGAATTAAAAACATGTACAACGTTATTATTGTGTATATATATACTACTATTCTAAGAACCAATTAGGGTGTCTATCTTCTAAGACATTCATACAACCACCATTTTTAATATGGTGGAATAAAAAAATATTAATTAGATTTTCCATATTTCAAATTAAATCCTACTAAATCATATTAAACAACATTAGAACCAATATAAATATATGACTATAGGTTACCATTTTCCATTATCATAATTTGTATGGATCAATTCATTATCATGATTTATTATTATAATAAAATTAACATTATTAGTCACATTAATACTTTATGAATCTTATTTGTGTTAGTATTTTTCATTGATGTTTTTGATGATTTTTCTTGTAAAATTAAATGACTTCTGAATTTTGTCGTTATTTAATGATATTTAGAATAAATAATATTTTCCAGTTCATTATTTTATTTATTCATATATTCATAAAATTTAGTCAATTCTTTTACATAATATTCCTGAATTTTATTATTATTATATCGAGTTTCTAATATCACATACAATTTTGGATTTTTTTTCTTTAATTGGGAAAATTTGGACCCAATTGAAACATTTAATTATGAAAACATATGATTATTGTTTATATTCACCTGATTTTTATTATAAAATTTTAGTGATATTTCTAGATCCACAATGCACATTTCATTATGGATAAACATGAATTTTTTCTAGGTTTACCCTTCATTTGTTGGATTCTTTCACTTATCACCCTTCTGAATCATTTCCATATTCATTGACATTCCTTCCAATTCAATCTATGGGATTTCATAATTTAATTCTTTGAAAAGCACAATTATGTATTAAATAACATTGACATCATAAATATTTTAAAAAATAAAAATCATAGAAGAAAATTATAATTTTTAATGCCCCCAAGATCATCAATGAATACAGATGATTTATTTTAAGAATGCTAATATGATTTAGAATATGAACATAAAACACTATGATTTACATAAAATACTAGAGAATCATAATTAATTTTTAAATATTTAATAACTTATTTTTATATATTTTCTTTATATTTCAAAGACTACAGTTAAAGTATTAATATTTATAGAAATGTGAATAAAAGTGAATTTTCAATCTAAGTTAGTTCTAAATTCTATTAAAAAAATTATTCAATATCAATCTATTAGATATTAATGAGACCAAAAAATAGATCCATAAAAATGTAACCTTGGGCATTGATACTCGATGATGTTCACAAAAATGGGTATAGTCAACTCTGTCACGACCCGTCCTCAGGACCTGTGTCGTGACTACCCCAAGACCGCCTTCTATAGGACAGGGGCGGGCGACTAGCACCAAGGCGTAAATCCCAAAAAAAAGGGAAGGAATTTCCTTTATAAAGTAAGAAAACACCACAGAGTAAGTTAGCAGCAGTAAACACTAAGTAATCACAAGTACAAGTAAGTGCGGAAAAGAAGTGGGCCAGAATACAAACCCAAACTGAAAGTAAAATACAACTGGAAAGGAAGTGCAGCGACTGAAAAGTAAGAAGAAACACCGAGCCGTCCACTGAAAATCCCACCTGAAGGGTGGGTACAGATAGCCTCCTCATCTCCTTGGGTCCTGCCGTCCGTCTCATGTACGTCCCGCCCAGTGGTCCGCATCCAGGTACCGACTCGTCGTAAATCCACATCCGGGCACCGACTCGTCGTGAGTTCCACCTACGGGAACTGTCCAGCTCTACAAGCCTCAACCCCAATCAGTGATGTCCGCCATCTTCAACCAACACAATGTAGTGCGGGTGAATCCCATGCAGGGGTGAGTATACGATGCTCAGTAGGGACCCCGAGACCCCCGAAGGTCTCCCAGAATCCACAATGGATAAACCACAATGGAAAGATACAATCACGAAATAACATCCAACACTACTTAGGTATATTCCCAAACATATACCTAAGTCATCAATTCCAGTTTGGCTCCATCGTCCGAGCCCAAGTTCGATCACGTCTACATAGGATAGTACAACCCAATCCACACAGGAAAGCATAACCCAATCCACATAGGAAAGCACAACCCATTCCACAAAGGAAAGCACAACCCAATCCACATAAGAAAGCACAACCCAATCCACATAGGAAAGAAAGTCAATCATATCAAAGATATTAATTGTAGTAAAGACCCAGCTCACACAAGTATACTTCTTCGGTGATAGAGATGATCAGATAATAGCCACAGATTCATCTAAGCTGGGACCCACATAGGATACCAAACCAGCCAAGCTGCCGAACCCACATAGTATTTCAGTGTAGTCCTCATTCGCCATCGAACCGACATAGGATTTTAGTACGGTCTTCATTGCTGCCAAACCCACCTAGTATTTCAGTGCAGTCTTCATCACCGTCGAACCCACATAGGATTTCAGTACGGTCTTCATCGCTACTGAACCCACATAGGATTTCAGTGCAGTCGTCATCATCGTCGAACCCACATAGAATTTCAGTGCCAACTTTATCGTTGCCAAACCATCATAGGATTTCAGTGCAGTCTTCATCGCCGTCGAACCCACATTGGATTTCAGTACGGTCTTCATCACTGCTAAACCCTCAAAAGATTTCAGTGCAGTCTTCATTGCCGTCGAACCCACATAGCATTTCAGTACGGTCTTCATCACTGCCAAACCCACATAGGATTTTAGTGCGGTCTTCATCACCCTCGAACCCACATAGTATTTCAGTATGACCTTCACCGCTACTAAACCCAAATAGGATTTCAGTGAAGTCTTCATCTTCGTCGAACCCACATAGGATTTCCGTACGGTCTTCATCGTTGCCGAACCCACATAGGATTTCAGTGAAATCACAACTAGCTATAGGGATCCTACACACAGCATGCTCGTTTCCGGGAGGGTCCGTTCCACGAGCCAAGGGGTCGATACATCAACTAACACGTAGTCCATATTTGATGTATCTCAAAGTTCTGTCTCGATAAGAGGAACTCAACGTGATAGACGGCGTGTCAATCGGACGCCCGGTCTGAAAGTTATTGGCTTTTTTCTTTCCAGGGGCCCAGTTGTTTTTTAAGTCCAAACAAACCCAGCTGCACTTTTACTGCATCCAAACCTCTAGTGGAGTAAGCCAAAAGCTCCTTCTCACTAAGAGGAATCCAACAAAGTCGATGACACGTCAATCAGACGTCCGGAGCTCAAGTTATAAGTGTTTTTGCTCCGAGGGCCCTGTTGGTTTTTTGTTCAAACCAACCCAGTTATACACAAAGTTAACCAAAAACTTGAGTTTAATATACTGACACGACCGTCTAGATCCAAGGATCGCATCGCAACTGACGGTGTGTCGATCAGAGGTCTGTTGCCCAAGATAGGGAAACAATACCGGAAGTGGTCTGAAAATGGGGGGTTTGGGCCCAGGCTGACGCGGCCCAACCCCCCTGGGTCGGCCCACACCGAGTCCGGGTATGGCCCATTAGGGAACGGCCCGGCCCAGCCCAGGGTGGCTCGGTGATGGCTGTGCGGCCACACAAAGAGGGTGCTTCCCCCTTGATTGGAGCCGCGACCCCCTCCTGGGGGCCGCTCTTTGCCAGCAGACGTGGCCCAGCGTCGCGCCGCCCTCGGTCCCGCACGACCGTGGGACCCGCCGCTGGCCGCCACGGCGGTCCTTTCCGGCGACGCGTCAAGCGCCTCCGCGCCGGCGGGGCGCACCGTTGCGGTCTTCCGCGGACCACCGGACGCGCTCCGATGATCCGTTTTTCCTGCCTTCTTCGCCAGCAGTCCTCTCGGGACCGGCACTTCCCTGTGAAGTCCTCATAACGGATTTTCGGCCTGCTTCTTCGTCGCTCGTCGATCCGCACACCAAGAACAAAGAAACAGTGGGTTCGGACTTCTTCCTTGGTCCGCACCCACCACATCAATGGTTCAAATGACTTCCGACAATTAAACACATGTCGAGGATATAATTCACATAGATTTAATTAAACCAAAACCCCATACCGTGAAGAAGTTGTCGAGTGAGGATCGTCGTGGGAAAAAACGTTGTGGAAGAGGATCATTGGCGTCGTGGAGAAGAGAATATTCAGTGTCGTGGTACATGGCGTTGCGGTACACAGCGTCACAGAGAAGAGGATCGTCGATCTCCGAGGAACTTGCGCTCTTTGTCATCTTCTGTTGGAGTCCGGCGTTCTTCGTCGTTTATCACGTTCTTCAACGAGGAATAACATTATTCAGAGCGCAAGAGTCTCCTACTCCTTGATCCACCCAACAAATCTGCCAACAATAAAATAAGACCTTGCCTTATTTTATTCACACACAGACACACGCCAACATTATTTCAAAAATCAAATTCAATTCATGAATTAATTAACGTGTGTTGTCTCATTTAATGAGTCATTTTATTGGTGTGTAATTAAAAGTGGGGAGTTTCAAAATTAAATTATAGAGGGGGTTTCAAAGGGTTTTTGAGGAAATTGAAGGAAGTGGGGGCTCATGCGGGCCCCACCCCAACTTCCTAGAATCTTCCTTTTCCACACACTTAACCCACCGGTAAAGAAATAAAAATAAATTGTAATGAAATTTTATTTTTATTCCTCACATTTTTTAACATCTCCTCGCGAGAAAAAGCAACTCCAGAAAAGATCTTCATAACCAATTACTGGGGCTGCGATTCCATCGGTGCCCTCGGAATTCGATTCTGAGCACCGGTTCAAAAGTTAGGAAAACCCGCTCGTTCGTTCACTGAACGTACCTGAGACAAACTTCAGAAAACGATTACGGGCACACCGGGCCTCAGAATTAGGTGTCGTCAGAAAATGAGTTCTTGTAAAATCCCAAATAAAATTAAGAAAAAAATTTCCATTGAAATTTACGGGTCATTACATTACTCCCAACTTAGGGATTTACGTCCCCGTAAAGATGCATCATAAACTAGGGGATCAAATGTGGGTACTGAGCAAGCATCTGAGCCTCCCACTCCCAAGTGCTCTGTTGGAGGTAATAGTGTTGTCATTAGATGCGCAATAGTGGTATCGACCATCCACGTAGGACCCTCTCCTGTCGATCCTCGATCTCCACTGGGACCTCTGCAAAAGTCGCCCCATCAGCAAGGTCTAGTTCCCCATGGTCGATGATATGCATCGGTTCGTGCACGTATCTCTTCAGCTGAGATACAAGGAAGATGTCGTGCACCCGGTGAAACTAAGGTGGTGGAGCCAGGCGATAAGCCTCCTCGCCTATCCTGGTGAGGACCTGGAATGGTCCGATGAAGCACAGAGATAACTTGCCGCCTCGGCCAAATCTTCGTAATCCATGTCGAGGTGAGACCTGTAAGAAGACGTGGTCGCCATCCTCAAACTCCAGTGGCCTCCGCCTCTTGTCAGCATAATACTTCTGCCGGCTCTGGGCTGTCCTCATCCGCTCTTGGATGACCTGGACCTTCTCTGGTTCTACAAGAGATGCAAAGATTTCTTCTTTTCCGATAAGATAAATCTGGTATCATTCCCTAGATGAACCACATTCTTTGCCTAATACAGTCAATCCCGACATGGATGATACTAATCCATACCAAGGATGGTGTTGTAAGGCATCGACACCACTACCAAGAGATCCAACCATCACTCTCGCCTCCAAGGGTCGAGTCACACCGTCGGCATCAGTGTGTGGTCACTAGGTCTCCTCTAGTAGGTATCTAAAAGTGAGGGTCAAGTCAACGGTTTGAACCGGAACCTCTTAGTAACAACACAAAGAGATGACAGGAAAGTAAATGCCACAAAGAAGGGTGTCATTTATTATTGCATCTCAAAGTACAAAGACACAAAGCATCCACAAACAAACATCAACAAAGCTAGAAGAAACATGAACCAAAGCCTCTAGGTCAGGAGCTAGTCATGCTCTTGTTCATCTGCTCCTGAAGCTCCATGATCGTAGGCCTCAACTGCCTGAATCCGAGCTCTCCCCGGTCCACCTGTTCCCTACGGTCGAGGTGGTCTCCCTGGTGGTGGTGGCAGTAGGGCCTAAAAGCATCACCCACCACCCGATGTTCGGCCAGCTCCTCTGCCTCACCCACCTTCTCCCTGTGGACCGCCATAGTTGAACCTCTGCCTGGGAGGTCCCTCTACCGCCTGCTGCTCATCAGCAGGACGAGTGGGGCAGTCTCCAGCCATGTGACCCTGCCCGCCACATGCGTATCATTGCATTCTCCTAGTGTAGCTGGCACTTCTTCGTGTTCCCCGAAAAACCATATTTTCATCCTGAGATTTCCCATCTGATGGCCTGACCCACTTAGACCTCTATGTCACCTGTCTACTACCAGCTGCAGAAGACTCCGCTACAGGTCGTCCTGCAGAGGGTCTCGCCGCTGGTGACTGCTCGGCGAGAAAACTCTCCACTAGAAGGGCTCTCTCCAACAGCCATGTCTGTGTCGGAATGTTGAGGGAGATCATTGATTCCCTGATCTCATGCATGTGTCCCTTCTCGAAGGTCCGGCCCCGTAAGAATGGGTCATGTACAATGTACGTCAAATAGGGTCAGAGATCGGTAAATCTCACCAAGTACTGGGAGACCGTCATGCTGCCCTACCGCAACTGTAGAAGCTCCTGGATGCACACCGCACGGAGGGTGGCTGGGACGAATCTGAGCGGAAGAGGCTCTCGAAGTACATCCAAAGGAGAGATTCCTCGTCGTGCACCTGGAGCATCAAGATCCACCATCAGCCTGCTTCCGTGTGTAGGAGGATAGCTGCAAGGATCACCATGAGGTCAGATGGTGTCCCCACTAACCTGGAAACTCGAACCACAGCCTCTAGCCAATCCTCTGCTGCCTGAGGGTCCGTATCCCCGCAAAACCTGGGCGGTCTCTGACACTGAAACTCGTGCAGTGCACTAAGGTGATGTGCACTCTCAGTGGCTGGGGCTGGTAGCATCGATGGCTCGACGGGTAGAGGTACCGCTGATGCCTCCGCTGAAAAAGGGGCATGTGCCGAGGCCTCATCGCTCGGTGGGATGTCATCTCGCACAAAGCTCGGAACCCAAGATGGCTGCCGTCATGGGGCCATCCTGAATTGAAATAGGTGCGCCACGGTCAAATAGTATACCTGGTGAGCTGACACAAAGTAATCACAAAGAAAACCTTTGAAACACACATGCAATCAATGTTATCGTGTATTGAATTAGAAATCAGAAGTCAGGGTCCTGGTGTACGGATACTTCGGCCGCAGCACCAACACGGGGCTCCCTGGACTGATAACCACACTCAATACCCTTAACACTATTGATTCACATAGAAGAAAGATAATAGTCCTATGTTCTACGGTAGAACTGAACTCCTCTGATACCAATTTGTTAAGACCCGTCCTCGAGACCCGTGTCGTGACTACCCCAAGCCCGCCTTCCATAGGCCAGGGGCTGGCGACTAGTACCAAGGCATAAATCTCGACAAAAAGCAGAAGCCATTACCTTTATAAAGTAAACAACACCACAGAGTAAGTCAGTAGTAGTAAACACTAAGTAATAAAAAGTACAAGTAAGTGCGGAAAAGAAGTGGACCAGAATACAAACCCAAAATGAAAGTAAAATACAACTGGAAAGGAAGTACAGGGACTGAAAAGTAAGCAGCAATGCCGAACCATCCACTAGAAATCCCACCTGAAGGGTGGGTACAGATAGCCTCCTCAGCTCCTCGGGTCCTGTCGTCCGCCCCGTGTATGTCCCTCCTAGTGGTCCACCTCTAGGTACCAACTCGTCCTAAATCCACCTTCAGGCACCGACTCATCGTGAGTTCCTCCTATGGGAACCATCCAGCTCTACAAGCCTCAACCGCGATCAGTGATTTCCGTCGTCTGCAACCAAAAAAATGTAGTACGGGTGAAGCCCGTGCAGGGGTGAGTATACAATACTCAGTAGGGACCCCGAGACCCCCTAAAGACTCCCATAATCCACAAAGGATAAACCCCAAAGGAAAGATACAATCACGTAGTAACATCCAAAACTACTTAGGTATATTCCCATACATATACCTAAGTTATCAATTCCAGTTCGGCTCCATCATCCGAGCCCATGTTCGATCATGTCTACATAGGATAGTACAACCCAATCAACACAGGAAAGCACAACCCAATCCACATAGGAAAGAACAGCCCAATCCACATAGGAAAGCACAACCCAATCCACATAGGAAAGCACAACCTAATCCACATAGGAAAGCAAGTCAATCATATCAAAGATATTAATTGAAGTTAAGAATCAACTCACACAGGTATACTTATTTAGTGATAGAGATGATTAGATAATTGCCACTGATTCATCTAAGTTGGGACCCATGTAGGATACCAAACCTGCCAAACTGCCGAACCCACGTAGGATTTCAGTGCAGTCTTCATCACTGTCAAACCCACATAGGATTTCAGTATGGTCTTCATCGCTGGCGAGCCCACATTGGATTTCAGTTCCGTCTTCATTGTCATCAAACCCACATAGGATTTCAGTACGATCTTCATCACTACAGAACCCACATAGGATTTCAGTGCAGTCATCATCACCGTCGAACCCACATAGGATTTCAGTGCGGTCTTCATTGCTGTCGAACCCACATAGGATTTCAGTGCAGTCTTTATCATCTTCAAACCCATATAGGATTTCAGTGCGGTCTTCATCACTGCCAAACCCACATAGGATTTTAGTGCAGTCTTCATCGTCGTCGAACCCACATAGGATTTCAGTACGGTCTTCATCGCTGCCGAACCCACATAGGATTTCAGTGCAGTCTTCATCGCCGTCGAACCCACATAGGATTTCAGTACGACCTTCATCACTGCTGAACCCCCATAGTATTTTAGTGCAGTCTTAATCTCCTTCGATCCCACATAGGATTTTAGTACGGTCTTCATCGTTGCCGAACCCACATAGGATTTCAGTGCAGTCACAGCCAGCTCTAGGGTTCCCACACATAGCATGCTCGTTTCAGGGAGGGTCCGCACCATGAGCCAAAGGGTCAATACATCAACTGAAATGTAGTCAAGAGTTGATGTATCTCAAAGTTCTGTCTTGACAAAAGGAACTCAACGTGACAGAGGGAGAGTCAATCGGACACCCGGTTTAAGAGTTATTGGATTTTTCGTTCCAGGGGCCTGGTTGGTGTTTAAGTCAAAACCAACCTGGCAGCACTCCGACTGCGTCCAAACCTCAAGAGGAGTAATCCAAAAGGTTTGTCTCACAGAGAGGAATCCAACAAATTCGATGGCATGTCAATTGGACATCCGGAGCTCATGTTATAAGTGTTTCTGCTCCGAGGGCCTGGTTGTTTTTGTGATCGAACCAACCCGGCCATACCAAAAGTTCTTTGAACCCTTGAGTATAATATATCGAAACGACCGCCTCGATCCAAGGATCACATCGCAACTAATAGTGCATCGATCGGAGGTCCGTAGCCCAAGAAATGGACAAAAGAATGGAAGTGGTCTGAAAATGGTGGTCTGGGCCCGAATCGACCCGGCCCAACCCCCCCTGGTTCGGCCCGAACCGGTTTGACCCGAACCGGGTCCGGGTCCGGCCCATTAGGGCGCGGCCTGGCCCCGCCGGCACGGCGTTGCCCGGCCTGGGTGGCCCGGCCCGGTGCGGCTCGTCCGGCCCTGGACGCCTCGGCGCTGGCTGAGTGCCCGCGCAAAGGGGGAACTACCCCCTTGATTGGAGTCGTGACCCCCACGTGGGGGCCACTAATTGCTAGCAGATGCTGCCCGGTGCTGCGTCGCCCTCGGTCCCGCGCGGCCGAGAGACCAGTCGCCTACCGCCGCGGCTTCAGCCGCCTGCCGCCGTGGCTTCAGCCACCTGCCACTGTGGAGTCAGTCGCGGTGGTTCTTCCCTACGGCGCGTCGGTTGCCGCCCCCTCCTGGCCGCCGGCCGCCACCTCCGGCCAGCGGTGCCGCCATGCCAGCGGGGCGCGCCGGCGGGATCATCCACGGACCACCGGATGAGCTCCGATGGTCCGTTTTGCCTGTCGTCTTCACCAGCATTCCTCTCGGGACCGGCTCTTCACAGCAAAGTCCTCATAACTTCTTTGCGGCCTGCTTCGTCATCGCCCGTCGATCCGCACACCAAGAACAATGAAACAGTGGGTTGGGACTTGTTCGTTGGTCCGCAGCCACCGCGTTAGTAGTTCAAACGACATTCGACAATAAAACACATGTCAAGGATATAATTCACATAGATTTAATTAAACCAAAACCCCCTACCTTGAAGAAGTTGTCGAGAGAGGATCGTCGCGGGAAAAGACTTCGCGGAAGAGGATCGTCAGCATCGCGGAGAAGAGAATTGTCTATGTCGCGACACACGGCATTGCAGAGAAGAGGATCTTTGATCTACGAGGAACTTGTGCTCTTCGTCATCTTCCATCTGAGGCCGGCGTTCTTCGTCATTCTTCGCATTCTTCAACGAGGAAGAACGTTCTTCAGAGCGCAACAGTATCCTCCTCTTTGATCCACCCAACGAATCCTCCAACAAAAAAATAATAACTTGTCTTATTTTATTCACACACACACACACCAACATTAATTCGAATATCAAGTTAAATTCATGAATTAATTTACGTGTGTTGTCTCATTTAATGAGTCATTTTATTGGCGTGTAATTAACAGTGGGGAGTTGCAAAATTAAATGCTAGAGGGGGTTTCCATGGGGTGTTGAGGAAATTGAAGGCGATGGGGGATCATGTGGGCCCCACCCCATATTCATAGAATCTTCCTTTTCCACACACGTAACCCACCGGTAAATAAATAAAAATAAATTGTAAAACATATTTATTTTTATTTCTCACATTTTTTAACATCTCCTCCTGTGCAAACGCAACTCCAGGAATGGTCTTCATAAGCAATTAACGGCGCTGCGATTCCATCGGTGCCCTCAGAATTCGATTCTGATCACCGATTGAAAAGTTAGAAAAAACCGCTCGTTCGTTCACTGAACGTACCCGAGCCAATCTCCGGAAAACGATTCTGGGCACACCGGGCCTCGAAATTAGGTGTCGTCAGAAACTGCGTTCTTGTAAAATCCCAAAGAAAATTAAGAAAACAATTTCCCTTGAAATTTACGGGTCTTTACAAACTCAGAGGGGGTGAATTATTGTGACTCTATCTTTACCAAATTCATAGGATAATAAAATTTACCCCATTTTAAATCCCCTGTAAATATTTGAAAAAAATAATTTATATTAAGATATAAATTAATTTTTTTAATTTCATAACTAACTCAGAACATAAAAATTAACATCATAATTTAATATAGATATAAAAAATTGGCTTTTATATAGATTACACCATGTATGGAATCCAAGTACTTTTGTTTTTGGTTATTATCAAATGACATAGATATTCTTCTATATTATGTATACGGATAGAATGATTGTTGTTCTACAATCCTCAACCCACGTGCTTAAAACAATAATAATAGGGATTTTTCTATAATCTAATAAAATTTGTAACAGTGTAAATACCTATCCCATATAACTATATTACACTTGTTATTATTCCTTCTTTACATAGATGGTGTAATTTATTATATTGGAAACACCAATATTATGTTGTATTTTTTAACCCTTCAGGAAGAAGATAACTAAGACAAATCAGATATCAGAACAGAAAATTTATTTGGTCCTATAAATCAATAATATAACCATATTCTAGTTGATATTAAATATCAACATAATGTAATTCTATATCTATAAAAAACAGCATAATTTAATCTTATGTAAAATAAGATTGGCAGGTTCACTTAACATAGTCTTCAATGATACCAATGTCTAATTATTAATATAAAAATAGACCATAAATTATTATAATTGAAAATTATTTTAAATATAACCATAACAGAATGAGAATTTTAATATTTGATGTCATAAAAATTATATATTTATAGGATTAATATCTATTGAAAACTTATATTGTTAAAAAGAATCTTATAATGGTTGTTTGGAATTTTCACTTAAAAACAGGATTTTAAGAACAATTGAAAACATTGTATTTAATAATTCATACTTTAGTTTAATTTTTTAATATGTGAAATTAATTATTTATTTACTCTACATTTTAAAGAACTAATGATATTATCAATTCAATATTAAAAGGTATATTTTTATGAAATATGTTTTTATAGAATAATGTGTTCCCATATTAATTAATTGAAATAATATTTAAGGATGAATGACCTAATGAATATTTGAATATTACCAAGAAAAATATTTTAATTTAAATCTATCTAATGATGATTACTAATAATAATGTTAATATAGGTTCACAAGATTCTTTAAAAATGCATTTCATGATAAAAAAATATTTTGATATAATTTATGGTTTTAGTTTTAAATTAAATTATTTTACTTTAATAAAATGGATTTGGAAAACTATATTCAATATTTGGAATCAAAATAATAAATTACAATTTATCATATAAACATAAATTTTGGTGATGATTAATATTAAAAATAGTAAAAAATATTTACCACTATTAATGTAATGTTTGGTTTACTAGGGGTTAATCGATATTGATAAGGGTCAAAAATACATAAAACATTTTTGAAACCCCTTTTACAAAATAAAATTATATCTTGTTCATGTAACATCATAATTTTATACATTTTTTTCCAATGTTTATTATAATGTGAAAATATAATGTTGAAACACATTGAAAATTGTAAGTGTGTCACTCACCAAAATTATAAAAGGGAGGACACTCCTATAAATTATTCACAACTATAAATAAATTTACATTTAAAAATCATGAAAAAATATATCCCCATCATAATTATACACATTTTAGAGGTTGTTTTCTTTCCAACAGTCCACCCAAATTGCCAATAATAAGATATAAAAGGATATTCTTCATACAAAATATAATTTTCATCACTAAGTTCATTTTTATACTTCTTCTTTTACCAACATAAATTGTTTCATAAATATTAAAATATAAAATACCTATATATCCATTATTAATTGATTTTAATATGTTTATGAAATAGAATTTATGCATCTAATTCTCCACCATATGCCAGACAAAACCATCTATTGTGTGTATAGTGGACTACCCCCTCGTAAACTTGTGTGGGTTTTTTCCAACATCGACTCATAGGTATCATCATAATGTTGAGTATAATGAATATTAATACACACATGAAAAGGTATTAACAATTTGAAATTATCATATCTTTTGTTTACATAACCATTCAAATATTAAGTGAATAATATCATCACTTGTGTACATGTATGACATATCGTCTCCACGGAGCGATGAGATTTATTTTCATTCTCCGAAATTCATTAATAGTTAAAAATGTTATCTAATAAATAAATTTGATACGTATAATATTAATATTTTTTACATTATGGATTTATATCCTATAACCTTGAACTATATCTTTTGTGGTAAAATGTGCATGAGAAAAGATGTTGAAAACACATGATTACATGGTAGTAATGAAATATTTCTAATGAATGATTGTTATGTTGTCATAATATGAAATTTTATGAAATTATAAATATGAATTTAGTTCTGGTAGAAATTAATTAAATTCATAAAAAAATTATATAATGGGATAATTTATGTTCAACTAAATGGATGCTTTAGGCAAAGGAATTGAATCTCAATTTCCACTAGAAAAGGATGTTTTTTTTATGGCCCTAATATCATTCATGTGGTTTATATACTTACCCATTGAAATATTAAACATGTTCTATAATTTATTAATGATTATTAATGTTTCATTTTCGGTGTATTAATTCAAGTGCTATCATTGTAAAAGTTGCCAAAAAGGTAAATCTTCCATAAAAAAATTGTTTTTCGGGACTCATATTATTTTCTAAGACAGAATATTGTAATGAATATTTCAGAAATTAATTTTAATTTCCTTTCCTATTGGTATTTATAATTTTTTAAAAAATAATTTTAAAGTTTACTTTCATTTTCATATGCACCATGAATTGATTAATTTAAATGAGAAATATATCTAACTCCTTTTTTTATTGGGAAAATTTCTTTCCATCACCATATGTTACCAAATTTATTTAGAGACCAAATTCCTTTTTACTAAATAATATATTAAATAAATTTTATGTCTCCAATGAATTTATAATAGGTTGGAGATGAATCATTATATTTCCTTCAAAATTAGACATTTTCTGGAAAATTCAAAAGGAATGTCTTTTTAACGCATAAGGTGTTAACAAAATTTCATACCACAATATCCAATTTATGATATTTAAAATAAAATACATGTTTTTTTCACAAATAAAACTCCTAAATTAATGATTTTTTAATAATTTCATCAATTTTTTATTTATCCAAATGTCGTGATTTTATTTCATAACATATATTCGTAATGAATCTATGACCAACTTTAATATCTTATAAATTTTGTAGTTTTTTACTTCATCATATATTTAGTTTCATATTATTGTTGTAAATTATACTCCTCTAAAATATGTATATTATTTGAATCATAGATATTATTATTTCCTACACAATGTAATATTTTTACCTATAGTATTTTACGATGAATGTTATTTCTTTCAATGTGGAAACCCATGGTAAACTTATACTTATTATTAAATATGGCTATGAATTAAAAAGGAATATTTTTTAAAAAATTTAATTTATAATTCAATATACAAGGAATTATTTTGAAATTCACTGATTGGTGGGGAATAGTTATAAACATCGATATGAAAATTCGACTTGTCCCATGGGGAAAAATCAGTTTTCAGTATTAAAAGGGTTGTTGCTGTATACTAACCCATAGTTTTATATTATCATATAATAAGATCATGATTTTATATATATCATGATGTATGATATCATGATTTAAAATAATAATTATTTCCTTTATTACCAATTCAGTTATTATTATCTATTAGATTTGTTTTTCATATTATCTATGGATGTATTTTGTTATTAAGTTATTGATTAAAAGAGAATTTTTATATATTTATTTATATTTCCATATTGATTATTCCTTTTTTAGTAAAATATTATTTACACTATAAATAGTCCTTAATGATAATTAGCGTTCACCCTTATATCGATCCCATTCCTTAAGTTATGAATAATAATTATTTAAATAATTTTAAGGTAGTGGAATATTTTCCATTACATTGTTATAGATTTTATACCAAATTTTAAATAGATATATTATAGGTATCAATATCAATAGGACTACTAAATTAAATTGTCGTTGATGATTTTAATCATTAAATTTTTCCCAATTTAAAAAATTGACCACCTAATATGGGTTACTGGAGTCAATGTTGTCAATGTTGGTATTAGAGACTGTTCAACTAAAACCATATAAACTAGATTTAGAGAAACATTGTTTTGGGAACACAAACCTATAATAGAATTTAAGGATATGTATATAAGAAAAATTTTAATATTTACATTGAAATAATAATTATTATTTATTAAATAAATATTTATTACCCTACATAAAAAACATACTAAGAATTTTTTATCAACCCAATTTTTCTTTCATGTTCCTAGGATATGAAGAACTCTATTTGAATAATTTCATGTATAATGAATTTTTTTATGAATATATTTTAAAATTTAACACCAATATTAAATTGGTACCTTGTATTTACTAAGCTTTACAAGACTAATAAATTTATTGGCCTTATGGTAATAAACATCTTTTACGTATGAAATATTGTCAAATTAACCATTGAATCATTGTTACAAGAGTTGAGGTTGTTATAATAAATATACCAGACTTCCTAGATATAACCCTTCATCAAATCATATTCATCTATATTAAACCTATTATTTTATATATAATTATATTCATAGTATCTCCATTCATATTATTCATATACATTTATAACAACTAAATGCATCTTATGAAAATAATTGTTTCAAATTATTGTTATTTGTATTTTTATTTCATACACATTGTTTACATTAACATAAAATCTTTATTGGTTTCTCTCTTTTCGAACACCGATCATCGTGTATATAATCTTTCTCCTTTAATAATTGTTCTTAGTAGATGATATTTTCAATATAATTAATGTTTAAAACATTAAAATAAATCCATCTACCATGGCCCACTTCTTCATTTTTTAAAATAACATCATGTGGGTGTTCTACCATGATCAAAAAATATTATTTATTTCTCATCATATTTTGTATACACATTTATCATTTAAACTAACATAGTCATATAAAAAAATATATATTTTCAATTAACATAAAAGTATCTATATTATGTTTCCCAAAATTTCCAAATATATTCATAGTTTAACATTGTTTTTAACTATATGAATATATGTAGTTGTTTTCCTTATTATTGTGGGATCGTGTATTATTTTGTGAGTTCATATAAAAAATTATATACATTATCATGAATATTAAATCATCAAAATTAATCTAATACTATTCTTTTTATTCACAATCATAATGGTCATTTTTTTAATAATACATCTTGATTTAGAAAAAAATTGTTCTTAAATCCCTGATGATCATTACTAATTTTACCAGATTTAGTCAACCTCCAAATATCTACACTTATAATCTCTTAAATTACTCTATAAATGATCAGTAATGATTGTATTTAAATTACTTTATTTGATATTTTTATTGTAATTGAATAATGATATACTCATTCTCATCTTAAAAAAATATTCTTCAAATGTATGATTTCTTCATCGATTTACAATGAAATATCATATATTGATATTGATAAATAGTTATAACATTATATAATTGGATTTACATAACTCATAAACTTTTATGTGGATCATTTCATTTGAATATCTCTATATAGACATTATTATAATAGTAAAATTAATCTTACTATATCCCCATGTTATAAATTATTTTTTCTTTTTTTCTACATGTGACCATTTTTATAGCAAAATGAGTGTTATAAAATATCAATTTACTCTTAAACTAAATTAATATGACTCTATAAGATTTTTTTATGACCCTTACGATCCTCAAAATGAGAGTTATTGAAATGTAATTAAATATTATAAAATCTAAAATGATTGTTATAAAATGTAAATATTCCTTAATACAATCCAAATGAATATTATATAATATCAGATTAATCTTATGGAAAGGAAAATGTACACTGAAAATCTATCATATAATTTTCATTTTTCACATCAAATGATGATTTTTTTGTTAATTATCTACTTACTCATACTATCCTAATGGATATTTTTTCCTTTTCTAAATTATACAACCCACTAGACAGAAAATTTATCATATAATATAGTAATGACGACTATTCTAAAATCAAACTAAATGAATTTACAATGATCTATAATTTCATCACTTAATCCAAATCATCATAATCAAAATTTTGACATAATATTATAATCTCTTCAAATAATTATAGGGATAATAAAATCATTTCAAAATTGTAATGAATCATGTTTTTTTGTGTGGGAATTTAGTGTATAAATTTTTAATTTTTAATTTAGATGTTTTTTGTGTGTTAAATTGTGTTTTTTTCTTAATATATGATCTTGAATAATTTGTTTCACCACTATATTATACCAATAATAGAATTTTTACCCAGGAACATGTGTTTGGTAGATTTTTGAGCTATTAATTTATTTAAGAATAATTATTAATAATGTTTTAATTAATTAAATATTAAATTATTTATACTGGTGTGTTCATATATATCATTTTATTGAATTGTTAGATTAATATTTTTTTCATTTCTATTGAGTCTGTAATGGGGATGGATTCCTAGATGGGGAATTAATTTAGTTCTATAAATGGGGCAGGTCAGGGTCCCATTTACCTTTTTTATTTCATTTTTTTATTTATATTTCCTATCTTATTTTCTTCCGTATCCATTTTATTATCATGAAATATGTCATGTTATTACCTATTATATAGATTAATAGAGAGAGTTTTATAAATGTAGAATGAGGGAGATGGGGGGAAAGAGGAACCACCATAGAACTCGGGACATGCTAGATCTTCTTACAATAACCATAAACCATAGAAATGGTTGAAACATTAGTGGATTATGCCCAAATGAAATACATTCATATGTTTTTAAATAGATCCTGATATATTTTTTATTTTCATTTTTCAAACAATGTTATGATTTTTTATTACCCTTTGTGGGTCAACCTATTAATTTATAGAATAAAACAAGGGTCTTGTAAATTTGGAGGGATTTCCCATTCGGAAATCCTGATCACATGAATTATCGATTATGAACACTTGTATTGTGTTATTAATGTTTAGAGAAGAGGAATTTTACTATGTACACATCATATATGGGTTATAAATGCATTTTACTAGGACATAGTCATGTGGTTGTGTACCTGGCCAGACTGGCCGTTTAGGGGAACATGACCATGTAGAGTTCACGACAAGACCCACATTGTGTGGAATTCCATGTAAAGTTAAATTTTCAAGATATATACATTGCCATGAAATTTTAGGTACACTATTATGTACCCTGTGTAGGTTGAAATTTGATTACCAATCATACAGACTATGTACATGGGATTGGAATGGTATGTCCAAATGAGGTACATGCCCATGTGGGGAATTCATGGAGCATATTATGTAATTTCAGACACACTTATACAACTATATTTCTACCCTTAATGTGGTTTCATATCATTATTCATAGGAGTCATATTTGGACCACAGGGTTTTCTATTCTGGATAACGTTTCATGTATATAACGATGGAGGAACCCTTATGGTTTTTAATGGTCTCTTATGTGGTGTTTTAGGATTTCCACTAAACTGAGAGGTTCATCCAATGGTAATTGAATTTGGTTTTCTCCTAAGAGTGAGAAACATTAATATTGGATGGGTCCATAGACATCTCTCGTGGCCTTTGTATTTTTTGAGCTCTCATTGAGGACATCTCTCTTGTAAGAAGTGACCTTCTGGCCCATGATGATATGTGTCTAGATTCTTTTACATTCTATTAATGGTTTACAATTATCAAGTATGATTTATAGTATCCCGCATATGATTAATCTATATTCTTAATGTTATTATGTCTTCCCTAAAGGATTTTGTTTCACATGTGTTGACCTGGGGAATCCCTTGTCAAATCCCTATACATATATATCATTATGAGGATCACTGATTAGATTCCTTTTATTTTTATGATTTTATTAGGGTCCCATGTTAGACTATATATATATATATATTACATTTTGAGGATCCAATGTAGGATTAATACTTTTATCACTATAGATAATGATCCAATGTGTGATGTATCCAATTATGTATAATCCTTGAGGATTTCAAGTAAGATTCATATATTGTTCTTACTTGAGTTACCCAGTGGGTTCATGAAGATTTATATACCCTATGCTAGTGAATCAAGTTGGGTTTATATGGTAATAGGTTTTATCTTAGAACCCATTCCAAACCTATTTGTTTGTTAAGGCTATGTTAGTAGTGGTGGGTTTAGGCATTTTCCACCCTAAATCTATTATTTATGCATTAACTCGTTTAAATATCATGCTATGATGATTATTTAAGGTGTTTCCTAGTTGGTGGATATTGATCCTGGAGTAAGGTAACTTGATTTCTCTATGACATTCCTAGAAATTAGATCATGGGAGTGATTTTCTATACCATATTATTTATTATATTTATTTATATTCTCATAGGTACTACCTAAGATCTAGTTTTTGGGCCTGTATGTATATACCTGAATTTCAAAAGTTCATGTCAAGCATCGGTATATTTCACTAATGAATATAATGTTATACCATGGAATCCCAAGTAACGGAACTCATGGATGATACTCCTCTAATCAATGAAGATGATTTTTCGCCTATTGATTTTTAATATGATGAGGATGATTACAATCTCATCGGATCAAGGGTTAAATGTGGATAATTATTCCCTCATTATCCTGAGGTTTTCTATGGATTACTATTCACTACTAGAATTTTGGTATATAGAAGATGATTACACACTCCACAACCTTTGGATTATGGAGGATGGCTACACTTTACTCTATTTTCTATAAGATGTTGAATTCCAGGTATGCACTCTATGATAATGATTATGTGAGAATTTTTCTTTATTAAGGTGGTTGGGCATGAAATATCATACCTATATTTGATGTTGATAATAATTTATAAATCTAGATCATGAGGGTTGGTTGTGGAATCTCACTAGTGAGCTCTCATTACATATTACATAATTGTCATACCCCCATGGTTCAACCGAGTCTTAATGTCACGACCGCCTATGGACTAGGACTAGCGTATCAGACATTGGAATGAATTTACATTCCTTATGAATTGTGGAATATATATTATTAACAATTTATAATATATCTAGATGTAAATCCATGGAATCATTATTTATAGTGATTGGAGGGAAGTACGAGTGAATCGTAGGTGAGGATGAGTATCCCCCTATGGTGATATAGATTGATCTGAGGAATTTGCAGCACTGGAAAAAGTAAGTATATATTTATTGGGATTATGGACCTAGAGATCTACTTAACAAAACATGGATTAAGTGACAAGACATCTAGTTCAGTTCCATTTAGAAAGATGTTATGTCGATTAAAATTACTAACATAATGATTGTATGCTTTTGTTTCTTGTTACTTCTTCACCATAAAAATTCATATTATTATTTATGTATGTATTTATTTTTATGTGAATTTAAATATAAAAACTTATAATATAGATGTTCTTGAAAACACTTACCTAGTTTTTTTGGAATATGGAACTTCGGATGGACTGTGATTTCGTGTTTATTATATTTACCTACACTTTCTGTTCTGTCTAGCATAGGATGAGTGAATTTCATGAGCATGCACTTATGAAATAATTTTATATGTTAATAATTTTTGATTCCAACGATGATTATATTCTCACCCTTCTATGGTAACCTTGGTGTATGTGATGAAAATGTTTCTACATTTTAGGCTGGCAACAAATGTTGGGTGGAATTTGATATGGCCTAGAGTTGCATGATCAATCTTAGCCACTCGTCTTTAGTCTTATTTTGGGATAATGCATTTAAATAGTTTCTCATAACTAGGTATGTGGTATAGATTAGATTAAAAAATAGATATGGGCACATTTATTGTAGTTTCTTTTGTATTCATGTATAAATAGAAGGCAATGTGGGTGAAAATGTTTGTATGTATGAAATGGTTGCTCACGATTTTATATGATTTTCATTTATTATCACATAATGTATTATTTATGATTATTTATTACTTATTAACTTTATTTATTTAATAATGTGTGAGGTATATTTCTAATGATAATTTTTTCTCACTCTGATATGAGTTCAATGTATCCCAATTATCATTGCATAGGCCCTCAGATCAAGTTGGTATCCTCTAGCATACGAGAGGCATACTAGAGGACTCATATTCAATAGTCTTGGAGAACCTGATTAGTGGAAACTAGGTCAAGATGTTAAAAATTTGTAGTACAGTTTTTCCTTTCCTTTAAAATAGTATCTGGGTTATGTTAGATAGATGTATTTGAAATGTGTTAGAAAAAGTGTTGGAAATTATACCGGTGGATCAAGAACACATATTCTACTATGAAGTCTTGGATTATTAGCATCATGGGATTTAACCTCTGATATATGAAGTCATAGTTGCATATGAACTTTTATTTAAAAAATTCACCAGTTGTGTGGATATGATGATTTATTATGGATCTATGGATCATTGACTATTTTCAAGAGGAAAGGAATAGATTATGACTATTTGTTCATAAAAGAAAATGGTGTCCCAATTTGGCATGTTGTATTCACATCATATTGATCTAAGAGTCTTTGATTATACTAATTAAAATAGAGAAATTGGTTAAAGTGTTAACTAGTACCAAATTACTATTTTCTGTTATATTTTTACTAGTGGTATTACACTCAATTAATTAAACATACATATACTTCTCTTTGATTGAAGGCTATATTGGTTTATGTTAATATATTTGGTGCTGATGGTGATGCCTCCATAATTTTTGAATAGGAGGTGCAATGACCCTTTTTGGTTTATAAGGGTTATGATGCACATATCTTATACCTAGTGTAATGATTTATTTCTCTCTGGTCTGGTTATTGAAATTTTCCATAATAATCTATAAAGTGTTTTCCAACTTACATATTATTGAAAATGTACATTACTGAAATTCATTTTTGGTTATATAGCTAGATCACTGAGTACGATTCCATTCAGTAGCAAGATTTTTCTTAGGATCATGACCTCTATGGGATAATACCATACATATATTCTGTGTTATAGTCTCTTATTTATCTCTTTTATGATTGTATCATGACCTCCATGTCTATGTTTCATATATAGATGCTTAATGACGATCAGGCCCATGAAGGTTGAGTTTTTTAGTTTTAATCCTTGTAGGTCATTGTGATTTTTTACATGTTTTGAGAAGATTATCTTTTGATTTATGTCGCTGGAACTTTTGACTGAGTTTTTAGACATGATTGTTAAGGCTAGATTGTATAACTATTTGCTATCATTTTTAACTTAGAACATTGTAGGTTGAAATAGTTTTTGTTTGGGGAATTCTTATAGAAGTGATAGGGAATGATAATATAGGCCATTGTGTTAGTGATCTTAGTCGAATGCACTTATTGAGGTTAATCCAAGGTAGGGGCACATGTTTTTAAATAAATTCATATTGATGCAAACAATTTTTGACCAAAACAAATAGTGCTTTGGTATCAAGAATGTATTCAATGAGAATGACTGTTTAGGTGCCTGGCCTAGAAAACAAGTGTTTCTGTTGTGGATAATATAGTCAATATGTGATTAGAAGATCATGACTGGAGCGACACTGGGTTTTAGGTGGTTGTGGTATAAATTATTTCACAGATGAGGTGTCATATTTTGAAAAGGAGTTCCATCAGAGAATCTTCATTAATGAGGCTAATGTGTAAGGTAACATGGTAATCATTGGCTTGTGTTGGATGACTTGATAGTGTATGATTTAGGTGATAATGGTATGCATCAGTTACACATGGTACCATTTAATCATAAATCGGTGGGTGTTCAAGTGGGAGATGACGACTGATGTTTTGAAGACATGACTTGGTCATGGTTTCCCTGGATTTTTGATGAAATGAAAAATATTCCTATGTGTTAGTGGTGACATTGATTATTTAAGGGGTACCGTAAGACATTTGACCCATGGCTTGACCTGGGATTAAATTTTTTAGATACATGGTGTTAAAAGTTAGTTAATGGTAATAATGACTTTTTTGTTATGAGCGTGTCTTGGAGAGATATGTACATGACTTTTGATGGGATCATAGTCTACTAAAATTTAGATTCGATAATTCTCTAACATTAAATTATCATGAGTATACTAAGAGAGATTCTTCCATATTTAAATCCTATTTTCATTAAAATATCTACCCTTATTTGACACGGTAACCTATTGATTTTTCACTCCATGTGAAATGTTATGTAAAAAAATATGATGGGGAGTGCCCAAGTTTCTAATTTAAGTTGGTGAAACTTATTTTTTTAGTTTCAATTCAGTGTTTTCCATGTGTTTTTGGGTTTATATTTTGGTTTTGAGAAAACGATAGTGGTATTCATGTGTTGGGGGGTACTATATAAATTGTAGTTTAATGTGTTTCGTGTAGTAGGAAGTTGTTGATGTTTTGAGACATGCATTAAAAAGTCGTAATAGTATTTTAGTGTAAATTACTTGGGTGAGAACATGAATTCTATATATACCACCAGGAATCTCATGAATGAGATAGTTTTGGGTGGACATATTTTAATGAGCCATGTTATGTAAAACATAAATTTTGAGCCTAAATTTGAGTTTTTTTTCTATGGGATTCATGTAAGAGGAAGAATGAACATTTCCCTTGTATAAGAACATGGCTAATTTTTTGACCTATATATTGGACCCGCAATAGGTTTTTACTCTAGTATTGGATTTAAGTAGATATATGATTCAATCAAATTTTAATGGAATAAGTAAGTATTATTAATTAATTAATATATTATTAAAATTTTATGCATGTTCATTCAGACATATCATTTGAATGGAGAGTCATATTAAGATACAATCTCCAATTGTGAGTCTAGAATGGGGGTTTCTCCATGGGGAGGCATAGTCATTGGTATGGAGCAGGGGCCAAGATGTTCCCACTCTTTCTTTTTTCTTTTTGTTTTCTTTTCTGTTTATTTTATACTTTTCTCTTCCATATTCTATTCTGTCGTCTCATGCATTCCCTTCTACGATATCCTTCCCCATAATCCAAGAAAAAAAGTTATAGGGAGAGAGAATCAGATAGATGGAGATATAAAGGTACCATCAAGGTTCTTGGGATGTGTTTGATAGTCAAGCAACAACCGTGGACCATGGAAATGGGTGAATCTTTGACAGATTACCCCTAAAGGTAATATGATTTTATGTTTTTCCTTTTATCCAATAGTTTGGTAATTTTCTTTTCTAAAACACCTATTATGATTTCTTAGGAACTATAATAGGTTAATATGATGATTTGGGGAAGAAAATATGGTTTTTGTGTGTTTGGATGGATTCCCCATTAGGAAATACCAATCACACGGTGTGTTGTCCAAGAACACATGCTTTGTGTTCTTCATGTTCAGGGTAGATGACCACTACATTATAAATACTGTGTATTGGGTATAAAATAAATGTATTGAGACACAACCATTTAACTAATTAGCTGACAATTCTAACCATGGAGTGGCACACTACTGTGTAGAGTGTAGGTGCAGATCCCTTGGGGGTGGCACACAATGTTTTCGGTACCCGACTTCACTTAATAATGGTCCGATCATGTGAGTTACATGGGTGGGTAACCATATAAGGTGAACATCATGTACCCATCTTAAAAAATCTATACAAGGTTTTGAAATTCTATATCTAGGTGTGGTTTTTGTACATGTGGGGATCTGGTGGAAAACATCTTGTACTATTTAGACATGTCATGCACTACCCCTTTCCTAACCTTTATAGAGGGGTTGTATTTTTATGCCTATGAGTTGGAATTAAAACCGAGATTAGTCCATTGTAGGTATCTTTTCATAATGACCATGATAGTGAGTCCCTTATGTTATTATTGGATCCTCGGTGGAATTTCTGTATTTCATCTAAATAGAGATGGTCATCCTCTAGTAATAGAATTATGTAGTCTCTTGAGAGTGATACCCCTTGATGTAAATTGGTACATTATCCATATCCTTTAACTGATGGACTTTTAGATCTCCCCCTGATGACATTTCCCTTTTTGGATGTTCCTTTATGGTATATGATTCTATATGTCTTATTATTTTCATAGATCCTTCATAAGATTCATCTCCACAAGTATGATAAATATGATCCCATATAGGATGCCTCTATCTTTATAGTTTGACTAAGGTTACCCAATCAGATTTTTTTACTCACATGTAGAACTATGGAACCCCCTATTGTATATATATACCTATATAACATTCTGAACATCACTTGTGATATTCATCTTCTTATTATTCCACATTGGGCATCCCTTGTAAAACTATTTTTATATACCTTTTTGAGGACCCCACACATGATTTCCATATTTACATTTTCAGTAAAGGATCTCAAGTAGTATTCCATCTCATATATGAATACCATGAGGATTATGAGTAGGTTCCATATCTTATGACGAAATGAGGGACCCATGGGCTGCCTGATGTTTTATCGACAATGAGTTAGTATATCATGTAGGGTACATATTGTACTGGGCATCACCTTAGAACATGTGCCAAACCATTACGTATGTTACGGTTGTGTCAATAGTGTTGGGTTTATGAATTCAATCCCCCTCAATATTTTTTTATACATTCATGAATTTTAGGCTAATGAAAAGATGATTACTAGAGGTGTTTCATGGTTGGGGGTTGTTGAGCCTATTGTGAGGAGTCTTTCTTTCACTTGGGGATGCCCAAGTTTGTTATCCTATGATTTGTCTTATGAGTGATATTATTTATTATATTTATTTTTATTCCCAAAGCTACTTAATTGGACCTAGATCTTGATCATATATATTTCTAAATGACCATTTTATTATTTTTATATCCATAGGTTCTTCCTGGGATTCGACAGTTGGGAATTTTACTATGATATACAATCATGGTATTTGTAGTAATTTTACTCTTCGATGATTATTCAAACCTAAGGGATGAGTATGATTCCACTCTCCGGAACTTATTTTATGATGAAAATGATTACAAAAATCTATGGCTCATGGGTTAAATACAAATGATTACTCTCTCCTCAACTCGTGATTATCGGCGGATGGTTATGCTTTCCTCAACATGTGGTCTATAGAGGATGGTTATAATCTCCTTTAATTGTGGATTATGGAGTACTACTATATTCCCATCATTTTTTCATACGATGAGGATATCCATATTTTCACAAAGGGATTAGATTTATTAGCCCTTTTTCTTTATCAGGGTTGTGGAAAATGTGGTCTCACAACTATGATTTAAGATTGGAATGAAGTCTAAATATGAATTTCAAGGGGTGGACATGGGGTCTCATCAGTGATATCTTATTATAGATCTAATAAGCTTCAGAACCTTAGGGTTAAATTTGAGTCTCAGTATCATGACCCCCGACAGATCAAGACCACATGCTTAGATATTGGACCCGATTTACATTGAATGAGAATAATTGTTTCTTTCTCATTAATCATCTATAAAATGTCTTGATTTAATTCCACAAAATATTTATTTACAGTTATTGGATGTGATTATAAGTTAATCGAGGGATATTATGAGTATCCCCCATGTAGAAACACATCTTCTCAAGAGGCATTGCCAATGATGGACAATGATGGTATGTGTAGATTGGGATTATGGACCCTCAGATAAACTTAATGTTACATGTCATGAGTGTCATGAAGCCTACATTAATTCCCTTTCACAAGACTTCCACACAATCCAGATTATAGACCCACATATCATCTGCTTTAAATTCATGTTATTTGTTCACCATATTCATGTATATTAATTTTTTATACAGCTGTATGTATGGAAATATAAATATATTATCATATAATTATGAATATATATATATATATATTAAATAACCTACCAATTGAGCGGGATTACAGACCTACGGATAGACTATGTTCTCATCTTTTTTGGATTTACATATTCTTTCAGTTGTGTATTTTCTAGGATGAGCATATTTAATGATTATTACCTTATTGTATCATTTTACAAGTTGGTATTTTTTATTCCAATTGAGATTATATTCTCACCACTATACATTCACCTTGGTGTGCAGGTATACCTTATTTCTAATTTTCAGGTTGAGCACAAATGCAAGGTGAATAGGGCAGAGGAACAATATTGCATTCTCAATCGGAGCTGGTTATGTTGAGTAATATAATTATGCTAATGTAGTTTGATAGTGTCGGGATACTATGTATGTGTTCCATATTATGGTTAGTAATAGATACATATACATTGAATTATTATTATTTTTGTATTATTGAATTTTTTGTTAGACATATAGGTGACAAGTGATTAATCTATGAAAGGTATTTTCTTAGATTTTATGGAATTTTGAATTTTTATTACTATGTGTCATATATTTTTTTACTTCTAATGTAGTATGTTCATATTCTAATTCATATGATACATTTCTATTTATAATTTTTTCTCACTCTGATTTGACAACATATTCTCCCCAATGTAACACCTTGCGACTTCACTTCTAGTCGGTAGCCTCTGGCGTATGGGTAGTCACATTCCAAGAATTGTGTTGAATAGTCTTAGAGAACCAAATTAGTGACATTAGGGTCAAAATATTAAAAAAATAGGATCCATATAATATTTCTCACCTGATATTATTGTCTTTATCCTCAATTCAATTAGGATGGGTTATTGAACATCAATACAACTATATCACTAAATTAGGGACATATATTTAAGATAATATACATATATAGATCAATAAAATATTCTCATTATTATTATTGATAATAATTATACTTTCCATCCAGAAATATACTAACTTCCTTGAAGACCAACTAAACAATCCTTGGATAAACATGTCTCCTCATCAAACAATAGCTCAACTGTACTCCAATTTTTTCATAAGGGTGGATCTTTGTACTATATGAAATGTAATATACTCATTTATATTTATTGATATATTCTACAATCATCCTTGTTCAACGTATTTTTTTGTTACTTAATACAAGTATTGATAAAAAATAAAATATCGACACATCAAATTCACATAGCTTCTTTAATAGAAATGATACTCTATATCCATATTGCATGTCTTGGTTATGCTACTATATAATTGTTATGAAATTCATTCAAAACTTCTTCACAAATCAAATAAATTATAGATAAATTAATCATCTATAATTACACCAATGATTATATATATTGTTTTAGAATAAATATTGATATAGATCCTTAAAATCTATATGTAAAATATAGCACAATATATTTAATATGTTCATAGATTGTATATAAATTAATATGAAAAATATTACAAGTAATCATATCACGATTTTTTCTATTAACCATGCCACAAAAATATCAAATCATTCATTCTAGAGTGGATTCTAGTGAATAATGACAATCACACTTATATAAGAACATTAAGGTAGTCTAACATGAACCAAACTCTCAGAATGGAACCACATCATATTCCTTCAAAATATTTCCTATATGGTGGAAATGAAAATAACATGGTGAAACTTAAAATTTCTTTCATATGTATATACATCATGGATATTATCAAAATATGATTATAAGCCTAATATCTCTAATATCATGATGTATCTGGGAAATAGATCATAATAATATGTTACACATATAATATTTGAGTCATTATAAGATTTTTGGAAATGAATATAAACATTAAGATACCCATAAAATAAATTTCTTAAAAAACACTTGGAAATGAAGGATCATCTCCCAAAATAATATCATTCAATATAAAAACTCCTGAAATTATTATTGCCTCATGATGAAAACAATACATCAATCACCACATACCCATTCTATTTTGGAACATATCTAGTACCTGTAGAATGAATTTCTCTCACCTTGATATAAACTTGTCATGTGTCTCCTATATAGTGACATTGTCATAATAGAGTAAGATCATTTCAGAATCCCTTACCCCATAAAATTATTAATTACTTATTTCATGAACTATATAAAAATATCAAAATATTAAACATGAAAAGGTGATCCAAATATATATATATATAATACCACATTATGAATACTAACATACTAAACCACCAATATAACATAACATAAATCAGGACTACAATTATTAACCCAAAACAGTCACAACTATGGTGATGTCAAAATATAGTTAATTTCCCAACACAAAACCAATGGATGAGAGTGGAGTAAAAAAATTCAAAGCTACTCACTATTTTACCGACTAGTAGAATACTCCCCCTATCCACTATGGAATATTTGGATTCACACATAAGAAATATTTGTTAACTACATTTATGCCTAGGATTCTTAGTAGGCCCCTAGACACGTAGATAATAACAAATTTCCATACGGGTTTTCCCAAAAAAACCCTTTAAAAAAACTAATAATTTTACTCTACTAACAATTTCTCTCAATGAGGATATATCAAGAACCCCACTATATTGTGAACTCAATTCTCAATCCAAACAGCAAAACACCAGTGAGAGAGGAATTCCATATTCCATAGGATACATCAACATTTTTTCTAAATAACTCCATGGACCCCTAAACATTAATTTTTTTTAAATCACCCTTTCCCCATTGAAAAGAAATTATATTTTAAATATTCTATGTTAAAACTATTTCCTATGAATCTCACACATGACTAATTAATAAACTATGCAACCAAAGGCCTACACATAATAGACATCTCAAACTAATAAATGAGAACCCACTCTATACCACTCTTAATTTATCACCCACATGAATACCCATCATTTTATTTGAAAATAAACACGCCCATGTGCCGCTTGGAATCTAATTCAATAATTATTCGATCAAATTTAGTTTTTTACATTTTTAATTGGTCTTAAATTAATAATTAGTCATGTGTGAGATTCATAGGAAATAGTTTTTTACATTTTTAATTTGGTTATCTCTAAAATAAATACCTAAGAAATAAAATTAAATGAGAAACAAAATCACAATATTTATTACTTCATATATTAATATATACAAAATACAAATACATATTCTTATCCCCTACCATATCATGACTTGATATTACACTATTTTTTAGAAAGAATGAAATACTAAAAAAATAAAATATTTAGGTATTTTCACAGAAACAATTATAATATTATTAAAATAGAATGTAGAAAAATCATTCATACATTAGCCTAACTGTCGTGATCCTACATCCATATAAAATATCTCAATGGAACATGAAACAATAACATATGTGATAAATGTTACTAAATGGAAAAATGGATTGATCTCCCATTATTTTTATGGATAAACAAGTTGTATCCCTTATTATAAAATATAAAATGATAATAATTTTAAAAATATTGCGCTATTTTATAATGGGAACCGTGTTTATGGCCACTAAGTACCTAGTGGAATATTTTAACATTATAAAAAAAATTATCTTTTCAAGATTTCAACCAGATCGCATAAATATTTTAAAACCTATAGAATTATGTCAAATAATCATCAATACTGACCTCTTCCATAATATTATTTATATGATCCCAAAATTATACAAATTCTCTTATACTACATCAGAAATAGTCTACATCCTAATGGTTTCATTAATCCAAAAAAACTATAGTTTTATATAGCCTTTGGAGTTCATTATTTTATTTAATATGCAAAATATTTCTTCTATTAGGGTTAATGTGGTCATTTCATGGTAGTATCAATTTATCCTATCCCCATCAAGACCGTTTTTCTATAAAATGATAGATTAAGGGGGAGATCCTCAATTTTTTCTTCATTCCCATTATTTTTTACAATTTTAATACTATAATAACCTTGTTAATTTGATTTTTCAAATCTACGATAAAACTCTTAAAATATATTTAATTCCATTTCTATCTCTATATTTTCAAATCAGGAAATTTCAAATTAAGGTTTTATGTCAGGATTATAACAATAAATATTATAGAGTCATGATAATGATTAAGATTTCATGTGAAGCTCCTATGTGATACTTTAGATGGTTAGATTATCACAGCCCATCTATATTATGAATAAGGTTACATTTAATTATATGAACTATATTTTTTATTTTTCATATTTTTGAGGAAAATAATTAAAACGTTGAATTTTATTGAGATTCTTATTTTCTAGAAAAATCTATAGAACAAACCATGTTCATCTTATTGGAGAATATTCCAGACATTTTAGAACACATTTTCTTCCACATATTTTGGGGATTATCCATTATAGATGTAAATCACCTATATTGAAAAATAAAAAATGATTTTTTTCTTCAAAATATCACATTGTTATATATAATTGATTTATTTAATGATATTTGAATATAATAAGATATTTATTATTGTTATTATAATATTTATATATATTTTTTGTATATTCTTATATATTTTAATTTATTATTGAAAATTTTACATATTATTAGATATTGTTTTATTTCTATAATCATTTATTTTCATCATGAACGCAATCATTATTATGTTCATGTTTTTTTTCCCTCATTATCATAATTGTTTTTATTACTATTTTTGATTTACTCCTCAATTTATCAACAATTTCTCCAAAACATGCTGGCTAAAAACATAGAACCATATATAATGTTTTAAGGGATTTTCATTTAAATTTTTTTATAAAAAAAATTATGTTAATTCTATATATTTTTAGAAGTTTCCTATTTGGTTTGTTTGTAAAATAATGGATCCTTGATTGGGTATGTTTTTTCATTTCTTAAAGTTCCCTTTTTACATGTAGATGTTGGTTTCTTTATTTTCTTGTAGGTTATAGGGGATTTTCCAATTGTGTAACTATGTTAGATGATACATAATGGTTTTGGGTGCATGCCTTATGAAGGGTGCATGCGGTAAAAGGTTACACGATGTGAAAAGCTTTTATATGTACTAAGTTAATTAAAGATCATATTTTAATAAGAGGTTGCTTATTTTCTTAACTAATTTTTCATTTTTTAGTTCATAATGTGTATTGAAATGACACGTCGTTTAATTTGTAGATATGAGTTTTTAGGGTGTCGTATAGGTTTGAGAGTCCATTTGCGCTACCATTTTTTTATTTCTCTTGACCAAGGGTTACTCTCTAGTTATTTTGTGAGGACTTGTTCATTCTCGATCGATTCGTTCACATTTAAATATTCATTGTAGTTATGGTGTGTCTCTCAGGGGAAGAGACCTTTTTTATTCTTTGTTTCTATTGACTATGGTAGTGCCCTTGAGTTGTGTTATCAAATTCATTAGTTTGAATTGGTATTTTGTCATGTCTTCTTCCAGATGCATTGTGTAATTTCACTTTTCGGGTCATTACTATTTAGTTTTTGGTGCAATTGGTGTTTTTTCTTATGGTGCGTAGGGTTTACTCATCTCCCCTAACACTTTATCCCAATTGTACCAATTCTGAGATGTGTGTATTGGGTTCTATGTCCTTTACTAATGTCATTGAGTTTTTTTTGTTGGTGGATTTCATTGTGAGGATATTCAACCTAATATTCAAGGTAGGTGGTTCCGTTTCAATCCCATGTTGATGAAAATAATTGTTCCCACTTAAACAACTAATTTATAAACGGAATTATAATGACTTCTTTGTGTGTGTTGAAAAGTGTTTGTAAAAAGATTTTTTTAACTAAAATTTCATAAATATAAAGAAAATGGTTATTTTCAAATAATTATAATGGATTTTTGAAATGGGTTTCAATGCATTGGAATGATTTGTAAAATTGAGAACTTGTTTTACCTTGTGTACTTAGGTGGAAGGTTTAGCTTGAGTCCATCATCGATTTTTGTAATTATTGGGAGGTTTTATCATTGACCATTCCAATGATTCCTAGGTCCATTGTTCCTGGTGAAGGATATTAACATTTTTAGGAGAGTTTAGTCATGGGGTATTTCGTTTCTTCATTGTCTGATGTTCTAGGTACCAGATTGTGAACTTGATTTATTGTTGTATGAGTAGTCTTTCTGTATGGACTACAATGATCCTTGGTTTTGATGCTTGAGATTCTATTTTTTGATGGCATGGTTTTGTTGTTTTAGCATTGATATACATGTTTATACTTGTGAAAGACGATTTGGAAAACATGATTTGAAAATGATATATCTATTTTTTTAGAACTATGAAAAAAAATGTTTAACATGTTTTCTGTAAAATGTCTTTACTGCTTATCATTCTATGTTATATTAAAATGAGAATACATGAATTGTTATACAGAGACTTTTAATGGAACAACTAGGTGGGATACTATTCTTCTTGTCAGATCACACCATGTAAACCTCTTTATTGGTGTTTAAACCTAAGTATGTATTCAAAATCAATGAATGAGAAGGCACCATAGTAAGGTTGTGTGGTTTCATTTCCACAGAGTTGTGTAGTTGATGGTGTGATGGTGATAGTTCTTCCACGTTGTCACATAAAGTATCTGTTTGGTTTTTCTCCTTTGTAGTTAGACTTATCTCATATTATTTTTTGGATAATGTTGTAGTTATTTTGTTTCTTCTATTTTCTTATTATTAGGGAATAAATTTATTATATTTCCATTGTTCCTTCTTGCTATGTGTATATATGTGCCATGTGTTTGTTCAGTTTGGGTGAAATTGATCCCTCTCACTTGTTGTTTGATTCCCATGTTTTGGGTTCTAGACCATGGGGATCAGGAACACCATTAGGTTATGTGAAGGAATGGGTTGGGATCCAATATTGAGGGTAAATCAGGTTGGTTTATTACAAATTGGTGTCATAGGGGTCTATCCCCTAGAGTCATTGTCTTTGTACATTTGTTAGACAAGAGATATGATTTTAGAGACTTGTGAGGTATGTTGAGATAAGTTACTGAACATATATTATAGTGAAAAGACTAAAGCATCCATGGTATGTTGGGAAATGAGTCTCTAGTGTTGGGTTTTGTTAAAAAAATATTTGTTTCTACTTATGGGTTTTCTGGTTTGATGTGAGATTTACCTTGTTGTCTGACTGTCCCTTCAGTTTTGATGCATAATAGTATTCCTCTGAAACATCTTACATGGGTTCCTTGGGAGGTTGTAGCTGATTTTCTTAATGGGAACCCTCTATTAGATTATAATATCATCAAGGCTACCATATTAGTAGTTCATGTTGTTGATCAGAACATACCAATTGTTTAGGATGCAGTTTTTTAGGTACTTCCTAGAGCTACATGAGAGAGACAGGTCGAGCATAAGAATTATTCCCCAAGAATCCACCATCCTTTAATGGAACTAATAAAAAACAATAGGTAGTGGAATAGTTTAAAAGGATTGATCAAATCATCAAATTTGTAAAAAAAACATGATAATATCAAGGTAGAATGTGTCGCATTCAGACTCGAGGGTTCTAGTAAGTAGTGGTGAGATTATATAGTCCACGTAGATAGAAATGTGGAATTAGATTTGATGGGTTTCCAAACCCTATTTTTCTAGCTGTTTTGTCCCGAGTTTTTGATGATGGAATGGTCTCAAAAGTTCCTATCATTATAGAAGGGAGAGAATTTAGTGTCAACATACACTAATCTATTTTCTATGATTTTTTGTTTTTCTCCAAAATTGGTGATGAATGGCCAATTGATGGTTTAGATATACCTATAGGGTTTGGGACCAGATATCATATCACAGTTGTTTATGTTAATTCTTTCTACCTATGTGTTGATGGTATACAAATCTATGATTCAATAAATTAGTATGGGAATAAATTTTGTATTTTCGACCCATATCTTCCATCAAATGGTATGTTCAATGGAATGCATGGGAAAAATTGTGTGTGTAAGATTATCACAGAAGTGGCAGAGTTAGTTATCAGCAATGAGCCTCATACCCTCCATCTTCTACGACTAGAAATGTGTCTTTGAATTTCAATCAATGTGGCATGCTGAGAAACAAAATACATTCTTGTCTTATTCCCTTGAAGATGTGAAACAACTATGTACTTGGTGGTTACTTACTACACCTCTATAAGGTTATTATTACTCCTTGTAATGCTTAGGGTTCATCAGCTCAAAAGGTTACCATAGGGTAGTCAAATTCTTCAAGGACTAATGGTTTGAAACCGTAAGACTCAGGTGTAAATCACTTTCACATAATATATGAGTATCTAGAAGATGTTAATGCAGGTCCAACAATAGTTATGGGTGGATATCTTTATTTCATAGTTTATAGAAATGTCTGTATTTGATACTGGGGACTATCACTCATTTATATCTATAAATTTAGATGATATTATTGAACTTATTATAGACCTTATTCCATTTTAAATGGTGTTAGTGATGCATCATAGTAAAAGGAATGTATAGGGGTTTCAATGAACATATTCATTAACGATAGATGATATAGAGTTGGTCTAGCATTTTCTCATTCTTGATATAGATATGTATGATGTCATCATCAGTTTGAATTGGATAGTCACTCATCCAGTTGATGTTTATTACTATCATCAGCATGACTCATTTCATGTTTCTAATGATATTTCTTTTGTGTTTCAGGAGGAGGAATGAGACCCATGTTTTAGTCATGTTTGGCATTCCCTCCTAGTGATCGGAAGTTTTTTGTCTACTTTTTTGATTGATCCTGATTAAATATATTCAATTTTTGACAATTTGGTTATTGTTCTATGATTTTATGAAATTTTCCTTGGCGACTTCTCAAATTTTCTTTTAGAGAGAGAGGTAGAATTTATGATTTACCTAGTGTTTGGTATGCTATCAATATCAATACCTTCTTATCATATGACACTAGAAGAGATGAAATAGATTAAAATTTACTTGACTGACCTATTATAAACGTTTTTATTGTCCCTAGTGTTTCACCTTTGGTATCCAATTTTTTATTTTCCAAGAAGAAAGATGGTTTACTTCAGTTTTGTGTTGACTGTCGGATGATAAATCAAGTAACAATTAAGAACAATTATCTTTTTCCTTATGTGGTTGATTTTTTTGATCAACTAAAGGGGGGAAAGTAATTTTCAATTATTAATCATTGGTCGGGTTGTCATCTTCATAGTGTTCTTTATTCAAAAATACCAAATATGTCCTTCATGAGTAGGTATGCTCATTGAGAATATCATGTGATTAATTTTGGTTTAACAAATTCTCCTACAAGTTTTATGGATTTTATGAATCAAATATTCCACTAATAACTGGAAAAAATTATGGAAGTGATCGTGGATGATTTTATGGTTTATTCGATATCCGTGCATGAACATGATTACCATCTGTGTTTGGTTCTAGAAATTTTTACAAGTAACTATTTTTAAGGAATTCTTTTAAAATTTAGTTTCTATATTTAATAATAAATGTTCTTGGAGAATGTAATTTCCGAAAATGGATTTTCCGTTCATCCTAAGAAGGTGAAGGCTGTCTAGTCATTGAAGGAACCACGAAATATCTTTGAGATACAGAGCTTCCTTGTTCATTTTGGATACTACTAATGATTAGTTAAGAATTTATCTATGCTGGTATCACCCTTAACTACTCTTACTAGGAATGCAGTGAAATTCATACGGGATGCAAAGTTTCAGTCAACATTCAATGAAATGAAATGAATTATGAAATTTTCTCAAATTATGATTGTACTTGAGCATAATAATGTTTCTGTTGATTTTTTTAGGTATATAGTTTTCGTTTGGTTTTCATTCTTATGTTGTATAACATTGGGTAACTTTAAGATCTCACTAGATTTGGCTTCATGAGAAGAATAACCCCCTCATGATTTAGTGCTTACTGTAGCTTTTCATGCGCATAAATGTTGGCGGGACTGTCTTTTTGGGTAAATATTCACATTATTTTCATATAAAATGAGACGGAGTTATGTATTTTCTTATAAATAATTGAAAATTATATGGAGAGATGGGTATAATACCATCACACATTTGACCTCAATATGTCCTACACACCAAGAAAGTGTAATGTCATTGCTGATGCTCTTAGTAGAAAAGTACCATCACATGTTATTCTAGAATAGAAGGATGAGTGGAACCTTATGAGGATTTTCATTCAGTTGCCCCCGGATTCACTGGTGGATACTTGAGGTATGGTTTTTCCTAGTGGTCAATTGTCATCATCTCTCATGGAGTATATCATTATGAGTTAATAACAACATTAAGTGTTTAGTTAATTTCGAGAAAGCCTTTATGGTGGGGGGACTATTTCTCGTTGGTCTCTCTCTTCAGATGGTATGCTCTAATTTGGGGAGTGTGTTTTCATACATTCATTTGTGAGGATTTTATTCTTGATTAATATTCACAAAACTTTTTAGGTCATTCC
Source organism: Viscum album (assembly GCA_963277665.1). NCBI lineage: Eukaryota > Viridiplantae > Streptophyta > Magnoliopsida > Santalales > Viscaceae > Viscum > Viscum album. The sequence goes on along the minus strand of OY728140.1, from coordinate 1,368,574,218 downwards.
TCCAAAAAACTGCAAAGATATATTATGACCTAAGACAATGGTTATTTTCGCTAGGTATAAAGTGTGAAATTGGAGATTATGTCTCCCACTATTGCAATAACCAATAGATATAGGTCGAGCACTGGAAACCCTCCAATTTTCATCATCCTATTCTATTTATAGTATGGAAATGGGATCAATTATCTATAGATTTTGTTGTAGGATTACCACAGCCTCCTCGGGGTTGGATGGGTAGTTGATGATTGGATCATGAAGTCTGATAACTTCATTCTAATCAAGGATTCAACTATGGTTGATGATCTGGGTATGTTTTATGTTTAGAGGATTGCACCTTGAGGTTATGGGTGAGTGTCTAAGAGGGAATGGGCACTCAGGTCAAGTTTTTCCCAATATACTATCCATTAACAGATAGTTAGTTAGATCATGTGATTCAGATCATATATGATATGATTCATGTATGTGTCTTAGTCTTCATTAGACCATGAGATAGTGATCTAGGACTTGTTTAGTTTCTATAACAATAGGTATCAATATTCATTTTTAATGGATCCATTTAAGGTGTTGTGTGGTCACCCATACAGATCACCTCTTTGTTGGGATGAGGTGGGAAAGTATATTTGGTGGGAATAATATTGGCCTTGGTGACATGAATGGGGTTGTAGGATGAACATAAATGTCTACTTACAGACATGAGTTTATAGAAAGCTTATGTGGATCAATGGTTTCATCCTTTAGAGTTTTCCATTGATGAATATGTTTTCTTGATTTTTTCTCTTCAGTCTGGTCACAGTCATCATGGAAAATAGATAATATTGGATAAAAGATATATAGGACCATTTTAGGTCCCTAAGTGGATCGCAGTGGATTACTTATCAGTTAGAATTTATAGTTTAGTTTATAGGTATTAATGATTTTTCCACATATCTCTACTCAGGATATACCATATTGATCCCACTCACATTCTAAATTGGGAAGAAATTATTTTAAAGACAAATGTTTTTTTGAGAAACCAGTTGGGATAATTAACACTCAAGTGAATTTCTTGAGTGGGATGTCAATTTAGATGGTCATACATTAATGGAAATAGGCTTAATAATTTCAAAAGACTTGGTAACATGAGTCATTGATAAGGGAACATTGGCCTCATCTTTTTCTAGGGGCCACATCTTCCACAAGACATACCGAGGATTGAATGAATTCATGGTGGGGATTTGGTAACATCTCATCACCTTGATCTGGTATGTTTTTCCTACTATCCAAGTTCCCTTATTTCGTATTTTTTTAGATATTGGTTTCTTTAATTTTTATGTAGGCTTCTAGGGATTTTTACACCGTGTATCTAGTTTAGATGATGTGCAATGGTTGAGGGGTGCATGTTGTGAGAAGTGTTCACATCGTGAAAGGTTACATGACATGACTTTCTTTTAAATATCATGTGTTAATGAATGTTCATGATTTTATATGAGGTGACTATTTTTTGACATATTTTGTCATCATGGATTCCATGGACTGAATAGGTATTACACGCCAGAAATTTTTTGAGAACGGTTTTTAGGGTGTTGTATGGGGTTGAGTGCCCATTTGGTATGCTAGTATTCTTTTTCTCTCTAATATGGGTTCATCTCCTATGATTTTGGGAGGCTCAATGCATTTCAAATGAATAGATTCAAAATTATATCTTCATCGGGGTTGAGGGGAATCAATCTATGTGAGAGACCTATCTGATTATTCATTTCCATTTATCGTTGTATTATCCTTGAGTTTTATTATTAGATTATTAAGTATAAATTAGTTTTTATTAATATTCTTCTAGATCCATTGTGATATCTCATTATGAAGGTCATTCATCAATTAGTTTTCATGTGGTGTGTGTTCATTCATGAGGTATGTGGTGTTTCTTCTTCTCGGCTGACCCTTTTTCTCAATTATATCAATTCTAAGATATGTGGACTCGGTTCTAGGGAACTTTGTTAATATCATTGAGTTTTCATTGTTCATATCCTGTTGTTGGTGTGTACAACCCGAGATTTGAGGTTTGTTGTTCCGAATCAAGCTTATGTTGATAAACATTATTGTTCCTTCTATATAAATAGATTTTTACGTGTAATTTGAATGGTTGCTTAGTGTTTGTAGAAAAGTGTTTTTAAATAAAAAATGTTTTCCATAGTTGTTGATAAATGGAATGAAAAGGGGTATTTTGAAATCAATGAAATGGATTTGATAAATGGGTTTGAAATCTTTTTCAATGAATTTCAATGATTTGTTAAAATGATTACATGGGTTATCTTATGAACTAAGTTAAAAGGTTTATCTTAAGGCCATCATCTATTTCTATGATTATGAGTTTTTTTTCTCATGGTTCCTTCATATGTTTCCTATTACTGTTGTTCTGGGAGATTGATATTGATATTGTTAGGGGTTTTACTAATGGGGTATTCCTCTACATCGTAGGCTTGTGTCCTAGGAACAAGATTGTGCAATTGATTGATAGTGGTACATGTAGACTGTTAGTCTTCCCTATTGTGAACATCAGTATTAATACATGTGCCTATATTTTTTGATTTCATATATTTATTGTTTTATAATTTATTTTTATATTTATTCTTATGAAATATTATGTGGAAATGTCCTCTGAAATAGATATACCTGCTTTTATTTTTGAACTTTGAAAAGGGAAATTTTTACCATGTTTTCCAAAAAACATATTTACTCCTTGTCATTCAATGTTTTATTGGAATTATCATACATGAATTGTTATACACGGACTTGTTAAGAAACCCGAAGGTGGGATCTTATTGATCAAGTAAACTCACACCATGTTCACTCCTTTGGTGGAGTGCAGAACTATATATGATTTCCAATACAGTGAATGGAAAGGCAGCAAAGTAACATAGCGAGGTATTACATTAATTGAGTCGGGTAACTGATGGTGAGATGGTGGTAGTTCATCCTCATTACCATGTTGAGTATTTATTTGGATTTAGTCCTTTTCAGTAGGACTCATCTCTTGTTTATTATGGCAACATTGCAAATATTTTTTGTAGTGGTTTATTTTAGTTATTCAATATATTTTTTTTATTTAACTAATCTATCTTTCTACATGAATTTATATTCCATGTGTTATATCAGGTTGCGAAAAATCAATCTTTCTAGGTTTTTCTTTGATTCATGGGTGCTTGTTGCCAGCCCATGGGGATTTGGAACTCCCTTGGGTTATGTGATGAACCATGTTGGGTGACAGGATTGAGGGTAACTCATATTGATTCATTACATTCATAATAGTCTCGATAGAAAAATCATAAACATCAAACAGAATATATCCAACCCTTAAAAGAATATAGAAACTATTTCAGGTGAAAATTTAAAAAAGACAAATGATATGTGTGGAATGTGCATTATTTCTTATCATACTTTAAAATAGAACTCAATGAAATGTTTTTAAAACAATAACTATAATCTTTTATATGGGCATCTATTAGAGATATTTTTGCCAATTTTTTCCAAGATAAAATCTATTTACTATTTTCTAATTCAATCATAAATTGTTTTAACATCATACGGTTGGATAATTTTTTTAAAAACAATTTCAAGGCCCACATAAGAAATAAGAAAATTTATATTGGTGTTATTTTGGTAAAAATTGAAAATTATTGTAATCAAATTGATGATTCTGTTTGAATGTTTATTCAAAAATAAAAATTAATTAAGGATAATGTTTTCCTTTGGATTCCAAATAGAATTTCTAGCCTCAAAATAATAATTGAATACAAAATAAATTAAGGAAAAAAAGAAATAGGACCATAAATTAATGAAATGATTTAAAAAACCCTTAATTCCTCCGTCCATAGTCATTTTGATCTACAAAATATATCACAATAGGATCACTATAGATAATTTATTAGAAAAATGTATGAAAATAATATTTACATTTAATTTATCTAATTAAATCATTTAATATGGTCATAATATATTTTAAATTAAAATATTACCACTTAAACCACTCTTATATTGGTAAAATTATTTAATGAAATTTTAGAATTGGTTTTATTATATCTTTATTTTAAGATAATATTCCTAGTCTAAATTTATATTATTAATTCCAAAACATAGTAATGGATCCAATTATCATTAAATAATTATAAATATAATATACTCTAAATATCACTACCTCTAATGGAAGAAACCTTTTTGTTTATGGAATTTTGACTACGATGCATAGGAGAACCCCTTATGCAACAAAGATGTAGTATAATCATATTGATAATACATTTTGTAATTTTACCATCACTATGATATGTTATTTACCTCATAAAATTAGTAGTACAGTATTATATTTGAAGTTAGCTATTATATAAATAAATTTTGTCATATATTTTCAATTAATAGTTACTTTATAATTACTCTTGATATTGATAAACATTATCTCAGCATGGTTCCCTAAATATTCTAATCAGAATGTATTCAATTATTGAAATATATTAAATAATCCATGGTGATTTTATCTCAGGTATTATTAGATGGAATAAAGTAATACGTTATATCTTCAAGTTATTAGTGTAATTTATGATCTATGGACCGTCATTTGGATTATTAGACACTTTTTTCATTTCCTCATTTGAATTGTTTGGTGTAATTTGTAATACTATATTTTCAATTCTCTTTTATTAATTATGAATTTAATAATTTTTTTAATTAATGAGTATGATAATTCAAAAATTATAATAAAATTTTTAATAATTATTATCATTATATGATAATTATTTAATTTAATTATATTGGATTTTATTTTTTATATTAATATTATAGTAATTTTGATTCTATTTGAAGTGGTATTAATATTTTAATATTACCGACCAACATGAATTTTAATTAAATTTAATGGTAAAAATCTAATAATGAATAAATATTATATTTATAATGTTATTTATTATTATTATTTTATAACAGATTTGTGTTAATGAAAATTTTTATAGACAAAATAATTAAATGTATTTGAAATAATAGTGATATAATTTAGATGTGGTATTAATATTTCACACATATATAAATATATATTGTATGAGTAATCTAGTTTTGTATTTATTATATAAAGAAATCAATAATAAAAGACCCTAGCTTAAAAAATTCTCAAGATTGATCTATACCCCATAGAATTGGAATACACCCTTGATAACTATTATTGATATTTTATGAATTTTTCTATAGGATCATTTTCTTAAATTGAAATATTGATAGTGGAAATAATGATATTAATGAATGTTTTCCAATGCCCATATTTTAAATTAAATTACATTTAATTTTTTCTTAGTCTATCTCTTTTGATCTTTCTTTCCATCATCTTGATTCTATCAGGGTCCTTGAAAAATAATATATTTATGACTAGTTAACCGCGAACTCATTCTTCCTCACTATATCCTAGGATATTGTATCATTTTGTCCCAATTCCAACATCCTTGTTCCGAAAAAATAACATTCTATGCATAGAAAATGCATGGAATTGGGGCCAATTATATGCAGAAGATAGGATTTGATCACCAACCACCAGTATACGGTTACCCCATCTAAAGCCACTTGATATTGAGAGTCATTTCATATAATATTTTTTGAAGGTTTTATTATATTTCGTACATAATATTCATCATTATTCTTAATGAAATATGAAATGATAACTAGGGGAGGGGTGAATAAAAATTGGATAGCAGTTAATGATAAAATATATCACGGTTTTATATGGTTGTGTAAGATAGAAAGGGAAGGGGGGTCATACTATTCCCTCCCTTCTTCCTTCACATTTTTTTATACTTTTTAATTATAAATGGATATATTCTCTTCTATATTATGTGAAATTTTTGTCATTATTCCTCTTGTCATTCATTCTCAAATTAGAATTTTCATAATTAGTATGTAAATATATTTTATATATTATGTATTTTTGAGTTAAGGTTCAATCCGAACATGTAAATACACATTCAAATGATAAGGATTTTTTTTCCTGAAAAGCATGTATTTATTAATCATGTCCTTATTATCTAATCCAAAGAATATGGTTAATTGTAATCACCATCTAAAGTATATATAAGATTTTAATGGTTTTACCATTATTTATGAGTATCATTTTTTAGGATGTGTGAATTGTTAAATATGTACCATTGAATTATTCCACAATTATTATTTATCATGTTAAAGTGGATTCCATAATATGATACATTTTGTAAAATATATTTTCAATTCAATGATTTAGACCCTCATTAAATGATTTTTGAAATTTTAAATCAATGTAATAATTTTTTAGAAAATTCGGTTTCAAGGGTTTTGGTTATTTAACATCATTTAAATAATAATTTTATAAATTTAAACAATTAAATAATAGAAACATTAAAAGTATAAACATTTTACCATAATATTTACTAGAGAGTTTAGTATAACATAAAAATATTTTGAGAGTGGTTTTTTGTTTGAATTTGATTCAAAGTGAAAATGATATTTTTTGAATTACTAGTGTTGTGTACTGATTTTATAAATGATTATATTACATTAAAGTGATTTTATAATGGAATACGCGTATTATTGACTGTCAAGAAAATTGTAGTAAAAAATATTCAATTCTTGATAAATGAATTTAATTAGATTTCATTAGAAACTGATTTTATAGGTATATTTAGATAATATGGGGGACATATAATTTTAAAACGATATTTGTGGATAAATATAAATTTATTTATTTATTTTTTTGATTTAGAATCGATCTTGGTTGTTTAATAATATATTTAATAGTATTATATTTTGATTATATTTCAATAAAAATTTCCTTTATTTTTTGTGTTTTAAATCAAATTATTCAGTGTTTTTTAAAATTTATTAACCCATGTTTTCTATTATAAATGTGATAAAAAATATTCTAAACTATTGTCTGATGTGATGAATATAATAGATATAAAGATATGCAAGAGAAAAAAATTTCTTATAATGGGTTTGTATATTAAACATTTCACTATAATTCAGGTGTAAATATATATTATTTTTATAATAAAAATCAATGGTTTTAAAATTATTTTGGATCATTAAATTTTATTTCATTATATATGATTTAAATTATTTACAAAAAATTGAAAAACTAAACTATGTGAAATATGTTCATCAATGATAATAAAATGATGAATACACATAATTATTTATATATTAATTCTCTTAATAACTTCAGATATCCTCCATTAATTTGTATATTTTATATTCATTATTAATGAATGATATATAAATCAAAATTATAATGTGAATCCTGTAAAAAGCTTTTTTACAATTAATACATGTGAAAATTACATACCCATCCTTCTACTCATTATTTTATAATCCTAAAGTGATTATCCAGTTATTAAAAAATAGTGTTAGATAATTAATTAACATTCTATATTAATAACTATTTTTAGGAATGATAATTTATCTAGAAATTGTAATACATGAAGTATTGAATTATAATGGATAGAAATGCATTTAAAATTAATAATATCAATGGATGATTTGGTAATATAAGTTATTTTTTATGAATTGTTTTTAATTATAGGAACTAAATAAATTCATAATAATTTATGAATGATATAATTTGTCACTCTCAAAATAAATTACACCATATATTAATAAAACAAACACATAAAAAATATTGTGGACATGGCCACATCAAGGAAAATATACATATATATAATAATGGTGAAATAGATTTTTCATTCTCTTCCAAATGACTATGAATTCATCTATCTCACCGTACAGTCACATTTGACATCATTGAAAAAAACTGACAATATTTATTGAATTTCAAGATAACTGTAAATATAGATAAATGATATCTTAGAGTTCAAATAATTATACCTCATATCATGATCTTCTGGAATTGTATTTTCTAGCATCACCAAGAATAATGTATGATCATGGTGTAATAATTTAATGATTTTATACACTCCAGAAGTGGTTTTTATCATCTCTCATAAATGTTATTGGAAATCAATATTGTATGCCTAGGATTATAGTATATTGGAAATTACCATGAATTTTTTTTCTTCACCATGATTATTTAATCTATTACCTAGTTGTTATTCACTCCACATAAGTCATCATACATATAATATATATATCAATTTGAGAGGATCCCATGACATGGTTACATGGATATTCCCACCATTACATACAATGTCAAAAATGTCAAATGTAATGATAAATATTTCCCATTTTAGATAAAATTAGTAAAGAAATTATTTAATAAATTTTTTTGACAACTAAAATTAAATGATACAATAACTAGAAAATTTAATTATCCAATTCATAAACATGTAATATTTTTCTACCCATATAAAAAATTATCATTATAATTAATTTCAGGACAAAATTACTTAACCCAAATAAATGAATTTCCAATAATCCGAATATAAAAATATTAACATTTTAAATCATAGTGATTCATATTTTTATTCATTATATGTATTTAGTCATGATTCTATATTAAACGAAAATTCCAATCATTCTTTACATTCCTTTAAATCCTATAATAAATCCTTAACCATTCATTCCCATTCTGTAACCTTCAATATCAATTATTTTTTTCTATCATGAGTCAATAAAAAAAATTATTAGTCTATAAAACATTCAATCTATTCATAGGTGAGTTAGAATATATAACTTTTACATAAGAAATCAAACCATAGTATTCAACATGAATATATGTTTTTTTTTTCTAATGATGATGTTTTGGTTATTTTGTTGTAAACAATTAAAAATGATCGATTGAACAATAGAAAAAATATTTTAAGAGTAATAAATAAATTATAATTAAAAATAATGAAACTAAACTATCATATAGTCCCATTCAAAATAATTCATATCCAAATATAATTTTATCTTATCATTTTTATATTTTGACCGTTCCTTTTCAAATTCTTTCAAAAACTATAAAATCGAAAACAATAATTTGTTTTATTATTATTATATTTAATTATTTATATACAATGTTTAATAACCTCATAATGGTAGTGAAAAATTCATTTGGATCCAGTTCTCATAGTATCCAATGAACAATCCAAACAATTTTCACATTCACATTAATCACTTCTCAATATTCAATGAATAATAATAATAACACATTCAGTGAAAATGAATTAATTACATGATCATCAACTTAAAAGGACATTAAGGGAGGTATACCCTAAGTACGAGTATCTATAGAATTTATTAAACCTTGGGGATTCAATATATTATAAGAGGAAGGAAACAATCCTCCGATTATTATATTAATAAATTAATTTTTTATTTATAATTTAAATCAGGCATGACACATGGGTTTGGAGAAATTTGGAAACATAAAATAGTAACTTGATGTTGAGGTACCTATTTTATAAACCACATGATAAATTATAATGATATATCTATATGGGACTATGCGTAAATGTAAATACCATGATTTCCTATGAAAATTTTATTTTTAAAATACATGGGAATTTTTCAAGTCTTTAGTTTCTGACGGCGCATGATTCTGATGCCCGGTGTGGCCGGAATCAATTTGTGAAAATTTTTTCGGGTAATTTTAGTAAACATATGAGCTAGTTTTTATAAATTCGTATCCAGTGCTCGGAATAAAATTACGAGGGCACCGTTCAACTAGCAACATCGGTGATTTCTTAGTAAGACTTTCACTGCAGTTGAAATCTGACAAGAATAGAAGTTCGTTTTGGGGGTTTTTAAATTAAATTAGATAAACATAAGGTGTACACCATATTTTTATTTTATGGTGGTTAAAATATCCATGTGGAGGTTAGTGGTGGGGGCCACCCACACATAACCTCCCTTGGGAAGATTTTATTTAGTGGGTCCCACACGAGTTTCTTAACTCTTCTAACTCCCCATTAATTTTGGAACACCACTAACCCCCCCCCCCCCCCCCCAATTTATGTGGGTTAAACGCTCCACCTTCCCCCATTACATTAATGTTCCAACTCTCTCACAGTTAATTAATTAAACCCTTGCAATTAATTAATGATCTCATTTTTTAATTCTTTTGAATTCTTTCCAAACATTAAAATAATAGTATGTCTATTACTTTTTGTGATGGAAAAATATTTCTGTGGAGATTGAGAGAGGGTTTGGAGAATTGAGAGAACTTCATCCTCTCAGCGAAGAACGCAAATAATGCTACTTCCACTGAAGAATGACAAGCACCATATTCTTCCTTCTTCGACCGGGGAAAAGAAGTGGGAGAACCTCTGCCCACAAAGAACGTCGACGACGTCATCTTTGACTCACCTTCTCCGAACTCTTCTGCTTCCGACATTGATGAAATGATGTCTCCATCCCGCAACTTCGTCAATGATAAATGTCAATCGAGGTAGGGGGATTTGAGCTATTTTCTTCCCATTCTACGTTGATAATATTTTGGTATTCGTTATGATGAATGTTATCAACATAACATGGGGGGTTCAGACCACACCAACACGGAAGACCTTCCCCATTTGGTGGATCTTGTTTGTCGATGATGGATTAATGTACCGCGGTGAACAACGGCGGCCCGCGACGGGCCAACCGTGAAAGAAACTGGCAGCGCAAAGGCCACAGGGTTTCCTAGAAGGCACAACACCGCCTCACAATGCAGAAGAGATCCGCAGCCACATCGGGTTGTGGTAGAGGGTCGTGGCGCCACTGTGTTGTGCCGGTGGTGTAGGACCGCGGTCAGGGCGGGTCGCGGCTGGAGAGCAGGGGCACAACACCGTCACACCGCGCCAGAGAAGAACCGTGGATAATGGTCGTGGTGGACATGGGAGGGAGGCTGGCTGAGCCAGCCGCCGGAGCGTAGTATAGGCGGGACCCATTAGATCATGCGGTTACTAGGGGTCAGCGCCTCATGCAGGCTGTTTCGGAAAAAGGGGTCACGACACCCCCCCCCTTCCACGTATGGACAGCCAGGACACGCGGCCTGCCACCTGGCCACGCGGGCCGCCACAAGTCCATGCGGGCCACTGGACCAGGCTGCCCCTTCGGTTTTGAAAGCTTTTGGGTCAGGCCGCCCCCACGGGCCGGGTAGTACCTTTGGGTTGGGCCGTACCTTCAGGCTGGGCCATCCCTTCAGGCTGGGTCAGATTCACGGATCGGGTCGGGATGGTCCAACTAGGTCAGACTGGACCCGAACCCATTAGACCTGTTTATACCTTTTCAACCATATCTTGGGCTATGGGAATCCATTTTGCAAAACAAAAACAATGCCATTATTTTTTGAAAGACGTAATCCCTTTGATAATACCCCATGGGAGTTCGGGTAATAGTTGAGATACGGTCAGGTTGGTTCATACATGAAACCAACCAGGCCCCGGGGACAAAAAGGATAAGAAATCATAGACAGGGCGTCCAATTGATGCGTCGTCAATTGCATTGAGTCCCCTATGACATGGCGGTCCTTTGAGATACTTCCACGTGAGACTTTTAGACACTTGGAGTATTGACCAGTAGCTCGTGAAGCGGATCCTCCCAGAGATGAGACCACATAGTGTGGAGACCTAGTAGCTGAAAGACCTGCGACTGCTTGACCAATTCAACTCGGAGTGATTCGACTAGCCCAGTGGGGAGCACCTGGTATTTGGCAGTAGACCCATGGTGAAAGGAGAACCTGGTAGTTGGCAGTATACCCATGGTACTCGAAAGGGAGTGTAACTCTATAGGATATTAGGGGGAGCACCCGGTATTTGGCGGTAGACCCACAGTGGACGGAGCGCCTGGTAGTTGGCAGCAGACCCGCGGTACTCAACAAGAAGAGTGGCTCAACAGTCCAAGGTTAGTGAGAATAGCCTCGGTGTCACGACAGGCCCACTATACTCGACAGAGTAGGAGTTCTCCGACAGCAGTGGTTTCGATAATGAAAAGTCCTAGTTTCAGCTGAGTCAATGACCTTTCTGTTTTCCTCATGATAGACATCGGTTACTTGATAAATTGGGTATATGTATGGGCATATACCTATATATGGTTATCCGTTTGAAATCGTACTTTTTGGTTTATCTTTGTTGGATTTTGTGAGACTATGAGGGTCTCGGGGTCCCTACTGAGTGTCGTTATACTCACCCCTGGATGGGATATGCCCGCACCTCATTTTGTTGGATACAGACGACGGATAGCGCTAACCAAGGCGGAGTGTATGAGGACTGGACGGTACCCAGAGGAGGACCTTTCAACGTATCCATACGTCGTGGAGTCTGAAGAACGTGGAGTGCTGTGGAGGGCATTTATACCAACTCTTCAGGTAGGAACCCCGTAGGACGATCGTGGAGCTACTTTCACCCTTCAGCAGTTTGTCTATTTTCAGTTGTACTTGCTTTCAGTTGTATTTGTACTTTACATTTGGGATTGTATTCTAGACCCCATTAATTTCAGTACAATTGTTATACAACTTTTACGTAGTGTTGTATTCCTCCTGTATTCTGGTTACATGTGTCTACAATTTATAAAGACAATGCCTACCATGTTTTAGGGAATTATGCCTTTGGTGCTAGTCTCCATCCCCTGGCCTATAGAAGGTGGGCTTAAGATTGTCACGATACAGGCCCTGGGGGATGGGTCATGAAAATTGGTATCAGATGGGTCGGTTCTACTGCAGAACTTAGGACTCTGAAATTTCTTTTTTTTGAAACAATAGTGTTAAGGGTACTAAGTGTGCTTTTCAGTTTAGGGAGTCTAGTGTTGGTGTGGTGGCCGACAAATCCATACACCAGGACCCTGACTACTGATTTCCGACATAGTACATGAAAACACTGATTGTGTGTGTGTTTTCAAAAGTTTTCTTTAAGCCAACTCAAACCTGTTCAACTCACCAGGTATAGTCTTTTGACTGTGTCGCATCTATTTTTTTCAGGATTCCTCCCCACAGACGACTAGCTAGAGCCCCGTGAGATGTACATACTGACAGTCCGCTGAGCGATGATGCCTCAATACAAGGCCTTATCCCTGTTGAGCCACCAGCAGGGGCACCAGCGGTACAACTTTCTGTTGGTCCACTGATGCCACCAGCCCCAGCAGTAGAGAGTGCATGCCGCTTGAGTGCACTGCACTAATTCCAATGCTAGAGGCCACAAAGGTCCAGTGGATGGAAGGACCTACAGTCGGGTGAGGATTGGCCAGAGGTTGTGGTGAGACTCTTCAGACTGGTAGGGACACCAAACGACTTCATGGAGATCCTTGTTGTCAGCCTCTTTGAGGCCGCAGTAGGCAGATGGTGGAGCCTGATGGTCCAAAATCATGATGAGGTGACACTTCTTTGGACGGACTTTGAGAGCCAGTTCCAGGTGGAGTTTGTACCAGACATCCTTCAAGTGGTGCAGATACATGAGCTACTTCATCAACATTAGGGAAGCATGAGTGTATCTCAGTACTCAGTGAGGTTCACCGAACTCTCATGCTACTCCACTAATATGGTACGTGGCCCATTCTCCAGGGCCCAAACCATCAAGAATGGACTCACGAGAGAGATCATAGCTCCAATTTTCTCTCACAGCATCCCGACACAGGCAGGGGTGTTGGAGAGAGCCATACTTGTGGAGAGTTTCCTTGCTGAGTTGTCTCTATCACCGAGAAACACCACTAGTCGACTTGCATTGGAGTCTTCTGCAGCTTGCAATAGATAGACGACACAGAGCTCCAAGAGGACTAGACCTATAGGTGGTCAACCGCACGACTCAGGATCAGTTGTGTGGGGAACCTAGATTGAAGACACAACAAGTCATTCTAGGAGAAGATAGTCTTACTCCTATGGCGGTTTTGGTCACATGGCTCGTGACTGTCCAAACTGCCACTCTGGTGATCAGAAAACAGTTGAGGGACCTTTTAGGCAGAGGCAGAGGTATGATCGAGGTGGTTCGCTGGGTGTAGGCGGACGTGGCAGAGGAGTTGATCGTGCAGCTGGTGGTGGATGACATTATGAGGTGCTACTACCACCACCAGCAAGAGGTCCTCCTCGACCATAGGGAGTGGGTGGAAAGGGCAGAGCACAACTTCAGACAGCTGAGGCCTATGATCACGGGGCTCCGGAAATGATTCGAGGTACGATATATGTCTACTCAACATTAGTTATAGTTCTCATAGACATAAGTTTCAGCCACTCATTCATTTCCACTTCCCTCGTTCGGATCTCGGAGATTCCGAAGGAGCCGTTGGTTCGATCTTTATGGCTAGAGACTCCTACGGGAGCTGATTTGATGATTACGCAATGGTTCCGACAGTGCGAGCTTTCTCTATGAGGTAAGAGATTCGTCTGGGATCTCTTATTGGAGGAGTCGAGGCCTTACGACGTCATCATGGGTATGGACTGGTTATCTATAGTCCATGCTCAGATCGACTGTATTTGGAGAAAAGTGCAGTTTGTCTGCACGGATGGGACCAGGTTCACCTTCACCGGCGATAAGGGAACCTTTGCAGCATAGGACAAGCTTACATGGAGCATGGTGTAGCCGATCACTCACTAATTGGCTTGACATACCCTCAGAGTAGTTGATGTGGAGAGTCTGACTTATCCTGTAGTGGTGGACCAGTATGCAGATGTTTTTACCTAACGATGTTCTAGGACTTCCTCCTCTCAGAGAGGCGGACTTCTACATTGACCTGTACCTCGGGACGACAATGATATCTACTCCAGTATATCAGATGGCTCTCGATGAGCATCCTAAACCGAGGTTAGAGTTGGAGTACTTGTAGAGGAAAGGATTCATCTGGACCATTTTTTCTCCTTGGGAATCCTAGATTCTATTCGCCAAGAAGGAAGATAAGATCTTGAGGCTCTGTTTCGAGTACTGTCTTCTGAACTAGGTGACTGTGAAGAACAAGTACCCATTCTCGAGGATTGAAGACCTCTTTGATCAGCTCAACGGAGCTCAATAGTTCTCAAAGATAGATCTCAGATCAGACTATCAGCAGCTCAAAGATCGGGACGAGGGTGTGCAGAAGACGACATTCATGTTTTGGTATGACCACTATGAGTTCTTGGTTATTCACTTTGGCATAACCAATGCTCGAGCAGTTTTCATGTGTCTCATGAAAAGGATTTTCCAGCAATACCTCGATCTCTTTGTCGTAGTCTTCATCGACAACATTTTGATCTACTCCACTACTGAGGAGGAGCATCCCTACCATTTTCAGGTAGTACTAGACACACTCTGAGACCACCATATTTATGGTAATCTCTCGATGTGCCATTTTTTGATTTGATAGGTTCACTTCATGGGACACGTCATCGCACGGGCTGGAGTTACAGTGGACCAAGTGATGATTGAGGCAGTACTTGCTTGGGAGCCACCCAGAAGTGTGATGGAGGTTCGGAGTTTCTTGGTCTTGGTTGGATACTATCGGAGATTCATTCTAGGCTTCTTTAGAGTTACAACACCACTATCAGCCTTGCGAATAAGGGTAAATTCATCGTGTGGTCAGAGAGATGCCAACGGTGCTTTCATGAGCGGAGGTAGAGGCTGACTAGTGCGCCCATATTGAGGCTCCCAGAGGAAGGCGTAGGGTATGTAGTTTATTATGACACATCAGGGACCGGACTCTAGTGTGTTCTAATACAGGATTGAGCAATGATCGGGTATGGTTCTTGGAAGCTGAGATATCATGAGCAGAACTACTCTACCCATGACCTGGAGTTAGCGGTAGTGGTCCTCGCCATGAAGATGTGGTGACACTATTTGAAGGGCGAACGTTTTACCATGTACTCTGTTCACAAGAGTCTCAGGTATATCTTCTCTCATAAGGACCTGATCCTGAGACAATGACGACGACTTGAGTTCCTCGAAGACTATGACTTTGAGATAGTCTATAATCCTGGGAAGGAGAACGTTGTTGTAGATTTTCTCAGCAGGAGGACTGGTATAGAGATTCTAGGAGAGGCGAAAGAGCAACTGGCTTCCTTACAAATATCGTTTGTGGATAGGGATAGAGTAGCCAATCTTTACTCTCTTATAGTCACGCCTCCACTTCTTCAGTGAGTCAGGTAGGCACAGTGTGGATACATTGACTATGGGACACTACGTGCTCAGATATACATAGGGTAGGCACCATATGGGTTTTTTGAAGGTGGGGAGCACGTCATCCTCTTCAGAGGACATACCATGGTACCAGTTTCACATCAGGAGGAGGTGTTGAGAGAGTTCCACAATTACCCTCTTGCGGTACATCCAGGTGTGGAAAAAATGTACGATGCCCTTCAATGACAGCATTGGTGGCCATGTATGAAGAAGGAGGTAGCAGAGTTTGTCTCATGATGCCTCACTTTTCAGCAAATGAAGGCAGAGCACTAGGTACCAGCAGGCTTGGAACAACCCTTAGAGGTCTCATAGTGGAAGTGGGATGGGATAACCATGGAATTAGTGGTAGTTCTTCCATGTACATCTATAAGTCATGACTCGATTTGGGTGATCATCGACCGACTCACCAAGTTGGACCACTTCCTACCGATCTGTGAGAAGGGTTTAGTAGAGAGCTTGGGACGCCTCTATGTGACGGAGATACTGCATTTTCATGGAGTACCTTCTTCTATTGTCTCCGACTTTGATGCATGATTTAATTCCTGGCTATGGAAGGGGTTGTAGGAAGCTTTGGGGACACAGTTTCACTTGAGCACCGCCTTCCATCCTCAGACTGATGGTTAGACCGATAGGACCATCTAGACCATCAAGGTCATGATTTTTGCATGCTTCCTTGACTTCAGTCATAGAAGGGAGGATCACATGCCTTTGGTGGATTTTCCAACCACAACAGCCATCAATCCACCATCGGTATGGCACCTTTTGAGGCCTTGTATGACCGACCTTGCAGATTGCCAATATGCTGGACAATCCCAGGGGAGTCAAAACTAGTCGGACCAGAGATGGTACGAGCTACCACAGAGAAGATATAGATCATCCCGGAGAGGATGAAGACTACATAGAGTAGGCAGAAGTCATATGCTGACAGGAGATAGAGACCCCTTGTGTTCGAGGATGGCGACCACGTTTTCCTACGTGTCCTACCTCCACGAGGTCTACTGAGATTTTTCCGAGGTGGAAAGTTAACTCCGCGGTTCATCAGACCTTTATAGGTCCTCAACAGAGTAGGTGAGGTGTCTTACTGCTTGGATATTCCACCTCAGTTGCACCGGTTGCACGACGCCTTCCACATATCTAAGCTGAGGAGATATGTGCACGTCCCATCCCACATCATCGACTATGGGGAGTTGGAAATTGATGATGGGGCGATATTAATGGAGGATCTATTGGATATTGAGGATTTATAGTAGCGGGTCCTATGTGGATGGTCGATACCTCTGGTGCATGTTCGCTGGCAGCACGGGAACCTCCAGGAGAGCACATGGGAGAAGGAGGTTCAGATTCGTGCTCAGTACCCCCATTTTTTCCCTTAGTTTGAGTTGTAGCTTTCAGGGATGTAAGGCCCTGATGTGGGTTGAATGTAAAGACCCAAATTTTCCAAGGAATTTTATTTTTAAAAAAATACATGGGAATTTTACAAGTCCACAGTTTCTAACAGCGCTTGATTCTGAGGCCCAGTCTGCCCGAAATCAATTTCTGAAGTTTTGTTCGAGTACGTTCAGTAAACGTACAAGTGGGCTTTTATAACTTCTGAACCTCTGCATGGAATCGAATTCTGAGGGCATCGTTGAACCTGCAACATCAGTGATTTCGTAGAAATATCTTCACTGTAGTTGCGTTCTGACAGGAATAGAAGTTAGTTTTACGGGTTTTAAAATTAAATTAATCAAAAATAAGGTGTTCACCATATTTTTATTTTATTGTTGTAAAAACCTCCAAGTGGAGGTTAGTTGTGGGGGAAACCCGCACATAACATCCCTTGGGAGGATTTTATTCAGTGGGTCCCACATGAGTTTCTTAACTCTTCTATCTCCCCATTAATTTTGGATCACCTCTAACCTCCCCCCCATTTATGTGGGTTAAACTCTCCACCTTCCCCCATTACTTTAATGTGCCAACTCACTCGAAATTAATTAATTAAACCCTTGAAATTAATTAATTTTCTCCTTTTTGAATTCTTTTTAATTCTTTCCAACCTTTAAAATAATAGTATGTCTATTATTTTTTGTGTTGGCATAATCTTTGGGTGGAGCTTGAGAGAGGGTTTCGAGAATTGAGAGAACTTCATCATCTCAGCGAAGAATGTGAAGAACTCTTCTTCCACTGAAGAACGACGAACAACATATTCTTCCTTCTTTGACTGGGGTAAAGAAGTGGAAGCACTGCCACCCACGAAGTACACCGACGATGTCTTCTTCGGATCGTGTTCTCTGAACTCTTTCTCTTCCGACGTTGACAAAACGACACTTCCATCTCGCGACATTGTCAACGATCAAGGAAAAGCGAGGTTGGAGGATTTGAGTTGTTTCATTCCCATTATACATCAATAATATTCTGGTACTCATTATGCCGAATTTTATCAACATAACATGAGGGGTTTCAGACCACACCAACACGGCCGACATTCCCCCTTTGGTTGATCTTGTTTGTCGACGACGGAGGAATGGACCACAACGAACAACGACAGCTAACGATGGGCCGACCGCGAGAGAAACCAGTGGCGCAAAGGCAGCCGGGTTGAATAGAGGGTGCAGCACCGCCTCTATAAGCGGAGGAGAGCCGCAGCCATGTTGGGCTGCAGCGGAGGTGCAAGTCGCCATCGTGTCGTGCGGAGGGCAGCAAGAGGCTGCGACAAAGGCGCGCCGCAGCGGAGGGGTGTGATGTCGTTGTGCCGCGCCGGTGGTGCAGGGCTGCAGCCAGGGTGGGCCATGGCTGGAGAGCAGCAGCGCGGTGCCGTCACATCACACCGGAGAATACACATGGCCTATAGCCACAATGGATAGGGGAGTGTGGCCGGATGAGCCGGCCGCTGGTGTGCGCTACAGGCAGGACCCTTCGGGTACCGCGGTTACGAGGGGTCGGTGCCTCACGCCGAACATTTTGGACAAAGGGGGGCGTGGCGCCACCCTTACATGTGTGGCTAGCCAAGCCACAGAGCTCGGCCAACCAGGCCATGTGGGCTGCCACCTGGCCCCGCAGGCCACCACCTGGCCATACGGGCCGCCATCGGGCCACGCGGGCCGTCGGGCCAGGCGGCTCCTTCAGGCCAAGCCGCCCTTCAGGCTAGCCTGGGCCGTACCTTTGGGTTGGGTCGTACCTTCGGGTGGGGCCAACCCTTCGGGTCAGGTCAGATTCATGGACCGGTTCGGGTCGGTCCTACTGGTTTGGACCGAACCTGAACCCGTCATACCCATTTACACCTTTTCGCCCATATATTGGGCTACAGGCGTCTGTTTGACGAACCGTCAACGGCGCCATTATTTTTTGGATGAATCCATACCTTTGGGAATACCCCACGGGAGTTCAGGGTATTGTTGAGATACATTCATCTTGGTTCATACACGAAACCAACCGGGTCCCCGAGACTAAAAGGTTAATAACTCACAGACCGGACGTCTGATTGACGTGCCGTTTGTTGCATTGAGACCCCAATGACTAGGCGGTCCTTTGAGATACTTCCACGTGAGAATTAGTGACACATGGAGTATCGACCATCAGCTTGTGGAGTAGATCCTCCCAGAGATGAGCAGACAAAGTGTGGAGACCTAGTAGGTGATAGACCTGACGACTGCTTAACCAATTCAACTCGGAATGATTCAACTAGCCCAGTGGGGAGTGCCCGGTATATGGCAGCAGACCCATGGTGGATGGAGAACCTGGTAGTTGGAAGAAGACCTGTGGTACTCGATAGGAGGAGTAAATCTGTAGGCTATTAGGGGAAGTTCTCGATATTTGGCGGGAGACCCACAGCGGACAGAGCGCCTGGTAGTTGGCAGCAGACCTGCAGTACATGACAGGAGGAGTACCTCAATAGTCTTGGGTTAATGAGAAGTGGCTCAGTGTCGCAACAGGTCCACTGTACTCTATATAGGAAGAGTACTCCAGCAGTCGTGGTTTAGATAATGAAAAATCATGGTTTGAGCTGAGTCAATGACCTTTGTGTTTTTCTCTTTATTGAGATGCGTTACTTGATAACTTTGGTATATGTATGGGCATATACATAAGTAATGGTTATCTGTTGAAATCATACTTTGTGGTTTATTTTTGTTTGATTCTGTGAGACCTTTTGGGTCTCGAGGTCCCTACTGAGTATCGTTACACTCACCCCTGCACGGGCTATGTCTGCACCTCATTGTGTTGGATGCAGATGACGGACAACACTGACCGAGGAAGACTGTACGAGGACTGGACGGTACCCAGAGGAAGAACTTATGATGTATCGGTACACCGTGGAGTCTGACGGACGTGGAGTGTTGTGCAGTCCATCTATACCTACCATTCAGGTAAAAACCCCAAAGGACGATCCATGAGCTGCTTTCACCTTTAACATGTTTTTCCCTTTACAGTTGTACTTGTTTTCAGTTGTATTTTTACTTTACAGTTGGGATGGAATTCTGGCCCCCATTATTTTCATTACACTTGTTATATGGATTTTATAATGTGTTTTCTTCCGCTTGTACGCTAGTTGTGTGTGTCTATGATTTATAAATGAAATTCCTTCCCGGTTTTTGGGAATTATGCCTTTGGTGCTTGTCGCCATCCCCTGGCCTATGGAAGGAGGGCTTGGGGTAGTCACGATACATGCCCCAGGGGATGGGTCATGATAGTAAAAATCATACATTAAAGAAGATAAAAAAATCCCTTCAAGGTGTGAAAAAGTCCCAAAA
Source organism: Viscum album (assembly GCA_963277665.1). Classification (NCBI taxonomy): domain Eukaryota; kingdom Viridiplantae; phylum Streptophyta; class Magnoliopsida; order Santalales; family Viscaceae; genus Viscum; species Viscum album. Next base: position 1,368,553,463 of record OY728140.1, on the reverse strand, counting down.
AATTGTTTGATTTAGCCTCACCCAAGGAAGATGTTATGGACCACCAATGAATGAAGTTATACATGAAGTAAATCTTACGGAAAACATGAAAAAATACTACATAACCTCCAAAAATCCATCAATAATTGGACACCAACTCAGTCTAGGGATATGTTGGTATATAATATCTGGATGTTAATAGTTAAAAAAATTATTAGATGATGATTCAGGTACATTATGGTGATTATGCTGGGTGTGAGAATATAAAAACATGGTAGGGAACCACTAATATGGCTAAAAAATAATGAAAAACATTGTGTGTTCAACAACACATAATCTTATTTTTATACCAACATAGGAAAGTCATTTTACTAATAAAAAATTATGTAACAAAAAACAGGAAATGTGGATACTCAAGAATACATAGTGAGATAAAAATAATAATTCTCTACATCAAGATGGATAATACAAGAAATTCAAGCATATGGTCATCAACTATTATATGAAGAATATCTATATTGGGTCAATACATGATATCAGAAACAAGTAGGTGGAAAATTTTCATTGTTGCAGTTCCATTGTAGTTATCCAATTATAGACAAACCATAGAAGTTAATAGAGAACATTCATTTAATTGAATTTTGAAATTGTATAAATGTGTTGGTCCAATAATCTAACTAATAAATTTAGGAATTTGGGACTTCCCACAGTAATGTCTGGATACCATGAGACTCATCCACCATGTATTATATGATATGTTATGTGAATCGTAATCTTATACCATATATTAATCATAATTCATAGTCCTCACATACATTAATTAACATTTCAGGATAAAAAAATTGATATAAATAAATCTACTTCTATAATGAAAACAACATAACATAGATTGGATTTTTTGGATTCCATTAAAAAATTATAAAAATCATCATTCTTATTAATACAATATAGAAGGGAAGATTTTTTATTAAATATATGATTTGTTTTTAAAATATCATCTACCATGAAATTTTCAAAAATATCAAAACACACATTCCAAAAGAATATAAAATCTAAAGTATAACAGGAAATGAAGATCAACATTCAATAAGAGATATATATAAACAAATGATTCTATGGAATGATTGACATTCAATTATTTATTACTTTCCTTCTAAATAAAGAACTGGGTTATATAAGAAGGTATTAAATGTTTTCTATATAAAACATGTTTTTAGTTTTTTAGCAGAATTAGATAAATTCCATGATACATAGAGATATAAATAACAGGGTGTAAAACATGGTATCAAGGTTATGTTAAATCATTCATTAAAATTATGGTTCATTATAAAAATAAAATTTAACATTATAAATTATAGTATAGTTAATCCCAACCATTCAAAACGTACTATTAAATTAAAATTCAATTTTCTAAAAATTATAAATTATTTAATAATATATGTCATTAATCAAGTTAAAATGTTAGTGAAATATTAGATAAACATTCTTATTATAATTTTTTTTAAAAAAATAGGTACACTTTGTCACATTATGTGGTTAATGTTCTTTTCATTTTGATAATGTGTTTACAGTTCCAACAATGACAGATATTATTTCTAAGCTAACACGATAGAAAAAAACATATGATTTAAAAAGTGAAATATTATTACATTTAATGAAATATCACTTTGTTAATTAATAAAAACATTATTTTATTATCTAAAATACATCTACATTTAGGAGACTAGGAATATATATGTGTCGGTCAAGTCTATCCAGTAATCTATTAATGTTGTTCCCATTCCATTAATTCAGTTAGTTTCAAGGATACGTTTTTATTGGTCACTTAATACTCATTTAGGCCATCGAAAAATGAAATGTCCAAATTATAGAAGAATTATAAATGATCCCTTGGATACACTAATGTAATATATGATTGAAGTACTCATTCTTAGTTAACATTTTCATAACATATTTATAACTCCTAACTTATTGTATGATGACATGGATATCACATGTTATTTAGTATTACCCAAAAGGAATATTATAATGTGTCATGACATGGATGTTCTTGGAAGAGAGAGAATGATAATGAAATAGAAAACATTAATGGTTCTTTTATTCCTAAAACATTATAAATAATGTCATAAATCATGAATATTAGAATTGTTTCGGAATCAAAATTTAACACTCAATGAAGACATGGTATATTTTCATATTCAAAACCCTATCAAATAATATTTCACCATAAATCAAATTTTCAATAGTTCAAATTATTATTCTAAACCCATTTTTTAAATCACAAGAAATAACAGTTCTCTCCACCTATATATAATAAATTAAGTTAGAGAAACATCATTTTATAGTTTCAATGTAAATTTTATGAAATGTAAGTAATAATTAGAAAATTAATGTTATAGAATGCCTTAGTTATAGCCATGAAATTCAGTTAGTGAGTTGAGATTTACCATCCATATACAAAGAATAGAATTTAAATATAATTAATAATGAATTATTCTTTAGAGATTTCGAATCAACAAATACAGATCTATTAGATATAATTCCATCCTAAAAATGTTCTCAATAATGTAATCACTATATGTGATAAACATTAAATCCTAATAGAACATTTCCAGGTCAATCTATATATAATTCAAAAAATAATATCAGAAAAATCCATAATTATAGATAATAACGCAGAAAAAATACCCTGATGAAATAACAAAATCCTATTAAATTCGGAACCGTAATTTTTGTAAATTAAAATAGGTATCAATCAGGAAAAAAAAATTCCATGATGTATCACTTTTGAAAAAGAAGAATATTAATTTTAATATGGGTTTATTTCCTTATTTAACGATGAAATAAAAGTAGGAAATATTCATCCTTGGAATTGAAGAATACTGAAAAAGTGATTAGATGGTTGAATTAAGAAATTTTAAAGGGATTACCATAGTTCATAGGAATATATAACCTTCAATCATCCTAGAATTATAGGAGAATAGTGGTTGGGTAAGAAGTTATCAATGATATTTAAGACAACTACATGGTTGGGAAAAGGTTATGGGGTCTATGTAACACTATCTGGGGATAAAATCAAATTATTAAATGGAAAATAAATTGCATTTTTAATTGATAAAATCACATAGTCCCTCTTAGTGGACATTGTAGGGAGACTAGGTAGCAGATGAAACCATATGGGTACCATTTCCTCTACCAACTATACCTGTTACCATATTTCATCTAAATCTATTGAGTTAAAACCACATACTGGTCATCTCAACTAACTAAAAGTGTCCCTAAAAATCAATTCCAATTTTAAAGCATCACTTAAACTAACCTAAAAAAATCCATACCTGATTCTAAAAAAAATCTAATTAATTAGAATAAAAAATTCAATAAAGATCACAACACAATTTCTTATTTTCAAAAAATTAATAATTTGTTTCTATAGTTGAACCTTTAAAATTCACTAAATTATTATTTTTTAAAATAAAAATATTCCTCTTATATATAAAATTTTTGATATTAATGAATTTAATATTTTTTCACCACTAACATGATTGAAGAAATATTGATTATATAAACCTTTCTTATATAATTAAATATTTTTTGTGATTTTTTTGAATGGAACTTCATGTTCATTTTGTTTATTATGAAGTAATCTCAAAGAAAAATCCACTTTGGTTTGCATTCGATTAGGTATTATGCCTTGAAATCTTCCCATTCGATTAATTATTATTTCTAAAATCATTAGTAATTTATTTTTTTTAATTATCATTATAGTTAATTTTACTTATTGAATAAGTTTTTTATTTTAATATACTAATATGTCAAATATTTTATTATTTTTGTTATATCCTTGAAATTGTTCACCCTACATTAACATGACTAGAGGGATAGTGGGACCACTGGTGATCCTCCCTATATGACTGTGGATACCGATTAGAATTACATAACTATGTTTGTAACATGGGGAGACTGTAACACTATATTAGACTACAGTATGATATATACAATAAACCAAACAAATTCGATAAAATATAATCTTGGGAGGCATAATTAATAAACATATCCATCAATTAAATATCAATATAATAATTCAATATCATGTTAATGCCAGTAAATCTAATGTGACCACCTACAACATCAATGATTTATATAGAATAAATAAAATAATTAAAATAAATAATGGATATACTAATATCCTCACATTTCATGAAATACTATTGTCCAATGCTGACCAATCTACGACACTCGATCAGTCTATATTGGTTACCTTCCTAAACTAAACATCTAACAAATGATGTTAAAATAGGAACTCATTATACATGGATGTATTATAAAGGGGTGAATTCATATTATTATCATCCTTCCAATGAAATCCCATAAAAACCAGTAATTTTCATGGGGTACATATCTGATTTAAAAGACTGAATAACTAAATAAATATCAGATTTGGGAAAAAGTAACAATTGAACATTGGGATCCATGATGAAATATATGATCGACCTATACTAGCATCGAATAGTGTTCCACACATTGTGATAATGTAAAAAAATATCTCAAAATTATATTATATCTTCTAGAAACATAGGGGTTTATTTCCACCATGTTTACAAAAAATCACCAGGATTTAGTGTGTACACTTCTAGTAAAATTACAATTATAATCTCATGTGTGTTTTTCTACCCTACCAGGAAAGAATCCACTAGAATCATGTCATACCCAACATAGAAAACCAATTCTCGAATCTTAGGGTACTAACCTATGGTAAATCCATCACATAGAGAAATGGTGTACATTTCCAAGAAAATATCATTCATTTTTTAGGGGGTTTCCCTATCATAAAAAAATCAATATCTTCATGTAGTGTTTCGTCAAGAATAGATCAACATTAGTTGGGGGATACCCCACAATAAAAACAGTATATGCAATCATTTTTTTGTGAACTGATATGAATACAATATCCAGAATCTTATCGAAGTTTTGTATATTGAATAAATAATACATAAATGTTAGGGAATTCTCTTATAGGAATCCTTTATCTATATCTATTTTATTTCCTTCTATGAAATATCATCCAAAAACTCATGGGTGTGCCCTGTAGGGAATTCAGGCACATGGAATCTCATGGGATTACTATGTAGAGAGTTTATATTATCTTGAAACTCAAGGATATGAATCTCCCCATCCACTACTCTCATGAAAATGAAGCTGGCCAAAATGATTGATCCAAATATATTATCCAAGGTGTCCCAAGTATCCAATACATTAAAGAGATTTATGTTTCTCACCCTTTCCATATATAGTCACACATATCAATGTGATCATCCATCTCCTCAAAACCTATGCTAAAATTTTTAGGATGACCACTGAACAACCTGACCTAACATTTTTACAACTCTATGATTCTCTAAAAATATATATGATTTATTAGTTAACAAACACCATAATCACATAGATGTGTATATACACACTCAAAATAGGGTAATCAATTCTCATAGGCACTCACATATGTACCCTTTGTAACATGATAGCCTGGACACCATTAGTGGTCCCTTAATATCAATTACATATCTTGAGTTAACATCGATAACATAGATGATATAATTTTCCTTATCATCGACATCATCATAAATCTCCCTCAAAGGGCTAATATGACAAGCCCACCATTAGTCTTAAGATATTTCCCACAACCATATGATGAATGTGGATTCCATTCATTCCACTTAGTTAACATGGAATCTTGTACTATACAAGGAATACCCTCCTTGGTATTTAATACTATATAGTTGATTAAAAATCATCCTAAAATCATCTCAACCATCCCATTTTCTCTACAGGATCACAAGAATCTCATATGGCCTACTTGGATTAAACACTACACTCTTATTATATCCATCTATTTGGAGGTCATTGACAAACCTACACTAAGAAACGCTAATAAAACAATCTAATTACACCCCTTAAGGGGTCTATGTATATCAATATATAAAAACATAACCTCATTATTGAAAAACATTATCTGATGGACCAAGCTACTGAACACAAGTCTATTGTTTTTTTTGGAACATTGTTCAACACATTCATGGAGTTTTCATATAAATTCAAAATTCATTAAAAAAAATTCACCCATAACGGAGTGAACAAATATAACATTCCATGAATAAAAAAAGTCAAATTATATAGGGGTATTCACAAGGGACCCCATACTAAAGAAATGAGATATTATATATAAAACAAGCACTGAAGGTTAATAATTCTTAATAGTGAATGTCCAAACACCTAAGACACTAATTATAATAATAAAAAAACACTACATAATTAAAAGTAGTTATAATTAATTTGTAATATTTATTTTAAAAAATATAATAAAATAAATAATATAATTTAACAATGATTTCACCCTAAAAACTAATATGGAATAACCTTCTCACCCAACCCATGAGGAAACAGGTTTAACCACTCCAATCAGACACTTGTACATAATCAATCCCAAAAAACCAATCAATGCAACCATTATAAATAAAAATTTTATTTAATTGTATAAAAATCTATATAAAAATCAAATTCCGATATATAAGCATCAAAACTATGTTAGAATTATTATAGGAACTGCTGTAGAAAGTCCTATAGATAAAAAATAAAAAAGACACATGATAAATGCCTGAATCCCCCATGATCTGGTATATTCAATACCATACCCTAAACAAAAAAACCATAAATGTTTTTCCAACCGATGATAAAAAATAATTGTGGAAAAAATACCATCTTACCACAAATGGCCACTGTGATGAACCTAAAATCTTATCCCTACATGGGAATTCGATGCTCGATAAAGTTGGAGGATATGGCCAGAATGTGAGCATAATCTCTATTGGTGAGGTCTCTATAAGCGCATCCATGAAACATATATTCAAACCAGGAGGAGGCATAAGTCTATGTACTGTAGCTATATTTTAATACGAACTATAGCATGGCTAGGTGGGTACTGTAGCAGGAACTGTAGCAGTTACTGTAGTAGTTAATGTTCATTACTGTAGCAGCTGGAACTATTTACCTTGGTTCCACGGTTTGTGCATAGAGTCCTCAATGACATTAGGAAAACAATTCCTATGGGTCGATAAGGCTTTCATTCCACTATTAAGGCCTTTGGTCCACATTATGGTGTTCGGGAAACATTATAAGTGCAGTTTCCCCAAACAGACTCTACAAAAAATGGAGAAGATCCAGAGGAGGTTTTAGAAATAGTTCACTCACTAGAAAATAACCAATGGATTTTGAATAATGAGAGGGTATGGATATGCCATCGGAACCAGCCTATGCTTGTACGAGATTCATAGCTAGACCACCATCGAAGTTGGAGAGCTACCAACATGATGCAGATGATGGTGAGGGGAGTTTTTTGTAGTTGTAGTTTGGATGAATTCTCTCAGACCTACGTGTCATGTAACATCTCTTAATCCTACGTTCCATGTTATCTCCAACCCTACAAGACATTTAAAGGTTCCCCCGCATCCCTTTAATAGGTGGTTATCAAAAATAAATTCAAATAAAGGCCTTTGGTCCATTCGGGTGGGAGGATATGGTAAGAATAGCCTCTCACGAAACTTATGATTCCAAATTACCAAAGGGGGACTAACTAAGAAAAGGCATTTTTCTGATAGTTAAAAAAGAACACATAACAAACATTCATGACTTGAACAGTGAGGTTTACGTCATGAAGGGTCTACCCTTAGACACATTCATTACTCGAACAAATGGTTCAGGGATTGAGTAACTCGGACTGTTCTTCGACCATCACATAATCTATACTCATGAAATGACCCATATGGGTCATAGAATGAATGGACACAAATTTGAAATTAATCAAATTGGGTGACATAATCGGTCTTCAAAGATTTCCAATGATTTAATATATCACCTGAGTTTTAAAAAAATTTAAAAATAAACCCATTGATATGTAAAAAACTTAAAATTGAGTCAAAAAACTCAATTATAAAAATGACCCTCTTACAAATACAATAATTAAAATAAAATCATAAATTTATCCTTAAAATTGTACATGGTTTTCTATAATACTCATAATATCTCTTCCCATAACCTATAAGTATCATTTGGTATGTTAACCGTATAATCCTGTGTTTTTCATCAATCAATTGACACTAAATTCGCAATGTTCTACTATGAAATATCAGAAATCTACTATTGATAACGTGTAAACACATAGAACACTATTTATGAAAATAAAACCTCTTACTCTCTTCATCATTGGAACACTATGATGATTCTTACATGGTCCATTAAAACCTAATATGATAGGGTTTTGTCAAAAAATTCATCCATGAGATTAAGGTTCGCCCCACTAAACAACTACATGAATAGAGAATGATTCAAGATACATGGTGTTCAACAACATCTGAATCAACTACGAAACACACAATATTAATATTCCAATGATACACTTATTATGGAAACCATTTTACATAACAATATGAAATTTAAAAAAATGGAAAAAAATTAGTACTTCCCCTCAATTATAATTCAAAACCAAGATGGATATGTATCCCCTATCCTTGAAAAAGATCATAACACACTGTCTTTTCAATGAAATCTATGAGGTAATTCCCAAAACAGATCTATCAAAACCAAATTGATATACCTGATTCTCTTTCCATTCTACAATATCAACTTATATAAATATACTCTAATATAACATCCATTGACTGACCATTGTAAAAAAATATTGTCTATAACCATAGACATGTTACATTCAATCCCGATAATAGCACTCAATCGTAACGCATGATTCCCCATAAGAATTCTATGAAAATTCCAACCACCATCAATATGGTATGCACTTAGAATACAAAGTAATTTGAATGGATATATCACCAACCAACAGAACTAGTCATTATGATATCACCCAATGAATCGACACTCCTTTAATCTAACTCATGTTCATATCATATCAAATTCATATCGAGTATAATGAATTTCTCAAACACCTTACAACATTACTTCCTAGTTCTGAATCTAGTATTATTTATAGAACCATATAAAAACATATCTAGAAAAATTAGTATTTTAACCCTTCATTAAATATAAATCAATTTTATAGATAACAGACATAACCCTACCTAAACATGTCATACATCCATGGACCAAAATATTTATATTAAGGACCATGATGAATTGTTAAGAATGTCGCAATCATAGAAAGGTAAGAACATGAAATGAATAATAACCCTTATTATCATACGTTACATCATTTTTAACATATTAATTCCATTCCAATTTTTTTCCACACCCCCACCCAACCAATTTTGAACTCATGACCACATAGTGTTCCTTGTATATATCAATGGGTATGATATAAATAGGTTATATCATCACAGTTTGGTCCCTCTAATCAATCCATGTTCATATACTATAAATTATGACACCATGTATTTCATATAATTGGTGTCAAAGATCATCCTAAAGTCATTCGTCTGATAAAACCCTAGTCTATTAAAATATCACCACTTATCATTAGGGGATTCATCATTTCATTGAACCATGGTCAACCAACACACTGAAAAAAACACAGAACCCATCAGTCCTCATATAATTCAAAAACATTATCCTAGTTATATCTCTAATGGAATTACTCATAACCATCATGAATGATCTCAATTCATCTAACTTAATGGGTATTGAATAAAATAAATCCCAATCACAAAACCCAACTGAATAAATTATGAGTCATTTGTGAATTTTGTTTGATCAAATGCATGATATACTCATCATTCCCCTCATGGATATTAGTATCCAAAAAATAAAATCAGTATTGAAACTATTAAAATTTAACCACTTTAATGATTCAAAAAACCACCATATAATAACCCACTGAAAAATATTTTTTCAAATTCATAAGTATCTTCCACCACAAAATCAATCACTAATTTCACCATATAGGATCATAATCAATTATATCAATGTCCTCCTAAAAGTGAATCATAATATAATAGGGTCATGCACTCGACTATTAATCAATAAAAGTTATAATTGGACACCAAACAACTAACAATCAAGGTGTTATCCTCTGGAAAATACAAGGAATAATCATGAATATACCATATATGATATCACCTCATATATAATGTTACTAGGGAAAATCATTTACCTATTACTTTAATTTTTTAATTATCTCATGGATCCCCATCCCTACACCATATATTCAATATCACATACCATGAATCAATATCAGACCTAAATCATCTATGAATTATTCTTGTATGTAAGTAAGTTATAAGACTAGGATAACCTATCACATGACATACCCTCGTCCTGCACAACACAACTCAAATATAATATTCTGTTCACTAATACCCTCGCGTTAATCACAGAAGACTATCATATCATCCAAAACACATTGGAAACATGCTTTAAATCTCATCCCATAAGAAACAACAATATGTAACCTAATAAATACTTCTCAATACATAAATGTTCCAACAACCACTCGTGGGTTCCATATATTATATATGTATCAAGAATCACATCTTAATAATCAACCTCTAAGGTCACTAACTCTTATTAGGTATTTATACATAATAATTCTACCTTAGGAATCAAAATATAATCTCGACACACAGATATATATATATATATATTACATAACTACAACACATGCCAAATATTACGTCTATCAATGGAACTGATTCTCAATGAGTATCTGCATATAAGATTACCCCATCAAGAATCGTAATATATATATGATTCTCACTGCTTATTCACATATGGGATCCAACCCTAGTGAATCAAAATAGAATATAGGTACATGTTTCTGATGATATGCAATTCCACTATGAATCCTTATTGTAAAACCCATATAGGTTGTTGTTGAAACATTAAGTAACATAAATCATTTACGGTAAATAATATCGAAATCAACCACTTGGGATGTAAGAACCTGGATTTTGAGCCTATAAGACTTTGATATTTTATTTATGTTATTCCAGAGCAGGGCGTTCAGACGGCGTGTGGTTCCGAGCCCTAGTGTGGATGGAATTAAATTTCAAGTGCATTCACACTATACACACCAAATAGATATAATTACTCATAAGTGGTTTCATAGATTGGAAAACCGAGGGTAATGTTGAGTCTGAAGCATGCCGTTTACCCTAGGAGGGCTGTAACTTTCGTGGGCGGGGCCCTTCTGTGGACAATTCCACCAGGGGCGTTTTTGTAATTCAGCGGCCTCATGCGTGAACATTATAAATTTTTAACGGAGGCTCGGATTAAAATTATGATCTCTTAATTTAACTTATAACATGTATTTTACCCTCGGGGTGGCTTAACGCTGACCCCGTCGAAATTACGGGTACGGGCCTACTGGTGGGTGCTTAAAAATTAATTAAATTTTAATTAATTCCCAACTTAAACACCTCCACCCCTCCCTTCTCCTTCCTCCATTTATTTTTCTCTAGGTAAATATCTCCCAACAAGGGAGAAACCTCCTTCAAGATCCTCCTCCTCTCTGGCAAGGTGGTGGTGGCTCCAGTGACTCGTTTGTGAAGCGACAGGCTTCGCCCAGCGAGGTAGGTTCAGGTGTTTCGTTTTTAAAAGCCACGTTTTACATTGAAATCAAATTTCTATGTGGAATTTATGATTAATTTTTGATAAAAGGATATATTTGAGTAGGAATCGATCTGAGATTTCCAATGAGTTTTTTGAATTGAATTTTCGAGTCATGGGGTGTCCGGGGTTACCCCGAAAAGTTTTCCGGCCAAACATGGATTTTTCAGCAGTTTCCAATGCGGCGAAAGTGGCGCGACTGCCATGCGGTGGTGTTGCGGGCTCCCAGGAGGCGGCACAGTGGGATCCTAGGAGGAGGTGCGATGGGCTCCCAGGTGGAAGTGACCGAGTGAGCGGCGGCCCGGCGGTCCGGGACGCGGGAGGTGCACTTTCCGGCTTCACCGGTCGGCGTGCGACGCATGATACAAGGGTCGTTGCGACCCCGGGAGCCGGCCGAGACACGTGCATTGTGGGCCTCCTGGAAAAGGGGACAGACCAGCTCCTACCAGTCCAAGTAAAGTCATGTGGCCTGTGTGGTTAACTGTGGGACGTGGTGGACCATGTGGTCCTCACAGCCGAATCGTGGACATCCGGTCTGAAGGGGGTGTACCGGTCGAACCGTTCTGACCCACCACTTCTCTGTTCATAGGAGTTTAAAGGCCCCTAAATTGCAAACTGAATGTCGGATTCATGTGCTGTCTATGGAGATGAGATACTAGGCTCGAGACAGAAATTTTATGATGGTTTTTGGGATTTTTTTAATTCCCAAGACCGGGGCTCGGTGGCGCGACATACCCGCTAAGTATTGTTTAGTGCCTTGCTGGGATTATTCATTCGGATGGAACGAGAAAATCCGGAGTCCACTTTGGGTGGTGTCAGGGGCGTTGTGACCATGAAATCAAGACGAAGTACTCAAGGTGATTTCAGGCATTGAATCTGGAGTTTATTCATGGGCTCCACATGCCATATTTTAAGTTGTGAGAAGCGTTTTGCAACTTTTTCATCAGATGTCCATTCAGGGTGAATGAGTTGTCATTTTCATGTATTTTTTCAAAAGCATCATGATGGCGTAGTTTTCCTGTCCTTTTTAGAGACCGAGGCATGGGCCCCATGAGATTCCATATGGGCATAAAGCGGTGTTGAATAATTTTTTCATCGGGAGTCTGTTTTCAGCGAGTAAATAGTATATCTCGCGTGTTTCATCGCGAGGAGTCTAATGGTGTATTATGTTTGGGAGTGCAGAGCCACTTTAGATATCTCATTAAATGTGGAATCCTGAAAGGGAATTGGTCAGTGGTTCCTTTGGATAACGATGTTAGTGACACCCAGGGATGGTATGGGCAGTGCGGAGTTATCAGACTAGTTTCGAGTTTACCCTCCAGTGGGGTTGGGTAGTGTGTTACCCACCATCGTATCTGGATTTACCTTCCAGCGAGGCTGGGCAGTGGGTTTTCCATTGACCATAGGGTTTACCCTCCATCAAGGCTGGGTAGTGGGTTACCCTTTGACCTTAGGTTTTACCTTCCAGCGGGGCTGGGATGTGGGTTACCCATTGACATTAGGGTTTACCCTCCAGTGGGGCTGGGCAGTGGGTTACTCGATGACTTCTTACAGACTTATCACTTTCTATAAGGCTATTCAGTGACTTTTCTCTATGATTACCAGAGCGGGACCTTGGTGGTACGGTTTAGCGATGATACAGCTTATAGTGCAGGATTTTTGGGTCATTAGTGATGGATATCATTAGAACTGTTGGAAAATTCTTTTGAGATGAGCTTGGAGATAGAGATCCCCTTACACACTTGTCCGGGTTTCTTGTTGAGCATATATATATATATATATACACCCTACTTTTGTTCCCACTCCTTGGGTTCAGTTACTCTACTTCTATGAGGGGTAAAGACACGCAGGGTATGCCACATTCTTTTCGTGTCTAGCCCCTCTAAGATGGACGAGTCTACTTCCTTTCTTTTATTGGGTTGAGTTACACACTATTTACGATACTCTTTCGTTGTTCCTTATTCTGTCTACTGCTCACAGTTTTGTTACCTCCTTTGTTTCTCCCTCGATCTTTCATGGTATCCTACTGAGTATATTTATACTCACCCCTTTTTGGGCTTCACCCGCACTTGGTGTGCCCTTGCAGATGACAGACAGGTCGATTGAGACTATGGTGGAGGGTAGAGGACACAGGAGCTTGAGCTGCATTTAGTGTTCGTAGTATGATTTTCAGGTGTACGACTCACCTATTGTTTACATTTGTTTACATGTTTCCGGGTTGTGGAACATTTTGGGTGGGTGCTTGTTTTTCTCTTTTTCTGTACAGTTATCTTGTCAGTGCTTTTTAGAACATTACTTTTTCTATTTAGATGTTGATTCATGACTATGTATGGGTTATAGTTGTTTGTCCATTCGTTTTATTTTTTACTCTGCACTTCTGCATCAAGTGAGATGTGTGTGTGTGTACAGATACATAGGCGAAGGCCTCCCCGAGATCGTTACGCCTTCGGCGCTTGTCGCCAGACCCTAACCTATGGAGGAGGGCCTAGGGTATTTGCGGCTCGAGACTACCTGCGTCGGATTGTGACAAAGTGGTATCAGAGGTGGTTCGTTCCTTGGGGAATTGTTCAGAAATCCCTAAAAAGGAATTGGTTGGTATTTAGAGAAATAGTTTTGACGTGTCTCGAGAGTGTCTATCGGGCCAGGGAGTCCAGTGATGGTATGGGCGACCAACGTATTCATTCACCAGGACCATAATAACCCGCTTGTCGACTCGGCACATAGAGACAATTGTTGCAGAGAACATTGGAGTATGCATCTGGTTGGATTGAGTGTTTGACTGTCCTTATTGAGTTAGCTCCCATTTTTTATTAATTTTATATGTATATATATGCTCATCTGATCATGGTAATCATTGATGATTTTCAGGATGCCCCCACGACAACAGCTAGCCATGTTACCCTCTCCAATTCATGACGATGACCTGGCGAGTGACGAGGCATCAGTTTAGGGACCCTCACGTGATCCACTCCCACCAAGTGCTTCAGAAGTATCCCCTCCACCTATTGAGAGGCAGTTAGTATAGATAGCATAAGCCGAGGTGGAATGCAGGCTGAGTGCGCTTTGAGACGTTTAGCGTTAGTGGTCACAGAAGTTCCGTGGGCACCCAGATCCCTAGGCAGAAGAAGACTGGCTAGAGTCCGTGGACCAACATTTCAAGTTGGTACGGACACCAGCGGCCTAGATAATTCCCCTAGCTGCCAACCTTTTCCTCGGGACGGTCGGGCATTGGTGGGGGTTGGTTACGCAGACACACGATGAGTCGTCTCTCACGTGGGATAGCTTCCTGTAGCTCTTCCAAGAGGAGTACTCCCCCTCTTTATTACACTCCATTCAGATTCCGGAGCATCTGGAGCTGAAACAGGGGGTTACCATGGAGTAGTAATCACCCCGATTTACCAATCTGACACGCTACTTGCAGGATATGGTCCGTGATATTTACTTTCTGGCGTGGAAGTTTGAGCAGTGTCTTCGCAGGCAGTTCCGTGATAGTGTAGTGCCCATGTGCATCCCTACTTATGTTAGGGGTGATAGAGAGGGCGCTCATGACAGAGAGCTTCTTTACTGAGTATTGCCGGCTGACAGGGCCTAGTAGTGGCCGCTTCAGAGCAGATTCTTGGATAGTAGGTAGGGAGCAGAGAGCAGAGCGTCAGTCGAGGAGACCCTTCGATGAGCAGACTCAAGGGCAGGGTCGTATACCACAGTGGCGCCGTAGAGAATCGGGGCAGTCATGAGAGATTCAGTGCTATGCTTGTGACGAACTGGGTCACCTAGCACAGTACTTCCTGACAAAGCGTACCGAGCAGCTGTGGCAGGCAGTGGGCGCACCGCAGTGGAAGAGGAAGCATCGTGACCAAGGATCCCCGAGGCGAGGGCAGAGTAGTCATCAGGGAGGCGGCGCAGGCAGAGCGGTAGGGCCTGGAGGTGGGGGACTACATTTATAGGTCCTTCCACCGCCACCACCGGGCTGCCCATGCCAGGCTCAGGGAGCTAGTGGTAGGGGTCGCGGGGAGCTTGAGGCTATGGGTGTTCGTGACTACCCAGCACACGAGATAGTCTGTGGTATGATTTGTGTTTACTCTACGCTTTCTTCGGTACTAGTAGACATATGCGCCATCTACTCTTTTATATCGCTGCTTTTGGTACGAGAGTTGGAGCTTCCAGTAGAGGCGATGACTCCTGCACTTAGCCTCGAGGTTCGCTCAGGAAGTGCCTCATTGGTGTCCTTTATCTACAGACAGTGCGGACTATCATTTGGGGGAGAGATTTTCATGTGGGACCTACTCATCATCATGATTGAACCTTATAACATCATCTTGGGCATGGATTGTCTTTCCATGGTTCATGCCCAGATTAACTTTTGGTGCAGACTAGTCAGATGCATCCATTTTGATTGGATGAGGTTCACCATCCTTGGTGAACGAGACCTCGTGGCAGAGTAGACAGGTACTCTGAGCTGGAGACCATGACCCTTTTCTCACCAATTGGCAAACATGGCTCTCAGAGTAGCAGACACTATAGGCACCTGGATCCCTACCATTGTGGAGGACTACATGGATGACTTTCACGAGGATGTCACGGGACTACCTCCGAGGGGAGAGATGGAGTTCTACATTGACTTGTAGTTGTGGACTTCCTCGATATCATGTGCAACATATCGGATGGATCCCACCAAACTTTGAGAGCAATGAAATTATCTAGACGACCTCCATGAGAAGGGATTCATCAGGCCCAGTGTGTCCCCCTAGGGAGCTCCGGTATTGTTTGTGAAAAGGAATATGGGAGCCTATGGCTTTGTGTGGATTATCGTCAACTGAATCAAGCCACGATAAAGAACAAGTAGCCTTTTCCGAAGATTGAATATCTCTTTGACCAGTTGAGGGGTGCGAAGTGGTTCTTCAAGATTGATATTTGATCCGACTACCACCATTTGCAGGTTCGTGAGCCTGACATCCCAAAGTTATCTTTTCTTTGTCGTTATGGGCATTATGAGTTTTTGGTGTTTCCCTCTGGCATGACGAATGCCCCCGCCGTTTTCATGGTTTGGATGAACTAGATCTTCCAGATTGTCTTTTTCTGATTTGTGGTTGTCTTTATTGACAACATACTCATCTACTATGTGACGGAGGAGGATCACCCAAAGCATTTGAGGATGGTCCTAGACTTACTCAGGAAGCACCAACTCTATGGGAAACTCTCGAAGTGTCAGTTATATTCTGGGGATCGCCATTTTGGAACAAGGTTTGGCCATAAATCCCACAAAGATAGAGGCAGTGATTTCTTTGGAGCCACCCAAGATTGTGTTAGAGGTGTGGAGCGTCCTTGGTTTGGCATGGTACTACAGGATGTTCGTGGAAGATTTCTCCAGGATTGCTGCCCCTTTGACTAAATTGACGTGGAAGGCACAATCATTAACCTAGATTGATCAGTGCTAGAAGGCCTTAGTGGAGTTAAGATAGAGGATGACTAGGGATCCAGTGTTGAGGCAGGTAAAAGAGGGCGTTGAGGCCTCATGATCAGGATAATGCGGATCACGATTTAGAGTTGGCATTTGTGGTCTTCACCTTGAGTTTTTGGAGACACTACCTTCTGGGTGAGCATTTTGTGGACTACGCAGACCACCAGAGCCTCAAGTACATCTTCACTCAAAGGGATCTGAATCTGATGCAGAGGTGTTGGATGGAGTTTCAACAGGACTATGATTTTGAGATAGTCTACACTCCATGTAAGGGTAATGTAGTAGCATATTCCATTAGTAGAAAGTCCCAGGATCGTCTCATGCGGGAAGCTTTAGAGCAGTTGGATTCACTACGGCTGACCTTAGTAGAGCAGGAGGGTATGGATTTCCTGCATTCGATGGTGTTGATTCCTTTGATCCTTGACCGTGTAAGAGAGTCACAACTGGGGGATGTTGACTATAAGGTACTGTGTGATCAGATATCTATGGGCGATGAACCCGATGGGTTTTTTGATGGAGGGAGTCACGAGATCCTATTCCAAGGGCACGCTGTTGTACCAGTTGAGATGCGGGAGGAGGTGATGAAGGAGTTCACTTGGATGTACATCCCGGTGTGGGGAAAATGTATAGGTACCTTCAGCGGCATTTTTGGTGGTCTGGCATGAAGCAGAGCATAGCTGAGTTCGTTTCTCGGTGTCTTACCTATTAGTAGGAGAAGGCAGAGCATCGAGTTTTGGTAGGGTTATTGCAGCCCCTTGATATCCCGGAGTGGAAGTGGGATATCATACCTATAGACTTCATCACAGGTCTTCCACACACAATGAAGGGCCACGATTCCATTTGGGTGATAGTGGATGGACTCACGAAGTCGGAGCACTTACTTGCCATCCGGGAGAATAGATCGGTGGAGAGTCTATGGCAGCTGTATGTTCAGAAGATCATCCACCTTCATGGAGTACCCTTAATGATCGTCTCCAACAGTGACGTGCGGTTTACATCGCGTTTGTGGCGAGGCCTGCAAGAGGAATTCAGGACGTTGCTGTAGGTGAGTACATCTTCTCAGCCCCAGACCGATGGGCAGACAGAGCGCCCTATCCAGGTATTGGAGGATATGCTCAGGGTGTGTGTGTTAGACATTTCCCTAAGCTGGGAGGATCACCTTCCCTTGGTGGAGTCTGCATACAACAACAGTAACCACTCTAATATCGGCATGGAACCTTTTGGGGCCCTCTATGGGAGACCCTGCAGGTCCCCATTTTGCTGGATGGAGGTTGGGGAAACCTCCTTCGTGGGCCTAGAGTTGGTGCAGGTGATGACAGAGAAGGTGTGGGTCATTCATGAGTGGATGAGGATGGATCAGAGAATATATAAGTTCTACACAGACCGTCGTTGGAGGCCTTTGGAGTTTGAGCAGGGGGACCATGTCTTTTTTAGGGTCTCCCTACAGCGTGGAACATGGAGGATTAGACGTGGATGAAAGAAATCCCCAAGGTTCATTGGGCCACTTGAGATTGTGCTCAGGTTTGGTGAGGTTTCCGACCTTCTTGTTCTACCCCCACAATGGGAGATGGTGCATGATGTCTTCCACGTGTTGCAGTTGAAGAAATACGTGCACGACCCCATGCATGTTATCGACTGGGGAGAGTTGGAAATTGAGGATGGAGCAACCTTTGCAGAGCACCCAATGGTGACACTACTGGAAATCTGTGATTTCCCAACACTTCAATGCCAACGGTTTACAAAAACCATTGGGAAAGGGAGGATATACAAACGGTTTTGATAAACTGTTGGTATAGGCCTCTTTAGAAGACCCTTTACCAACAGTTCTATAGAACTGCTTGGAACAGCTTTCTTGTGAGATGATTTACCAATGGTTCTAATGAACCGTTGGGTAAAACCTGTTTCGAGAGGATTTTACCAACGGTTTTATATGAACCATTGGTATAGTCATTCTTGCCCAACGGTTTTTAAAAACAATTGGGAAAAGTTTTCCCCAATTAAGTAGGCCCTCCCCATTCATGAACAGAACTGAATCTACAGCACGGGACGCGTTACTCGCTCGACTTCCCCCATCAGAACGGCTAAATCTCAAATCAGATCCATCTCAAATCATCTATTTTATTCTTTATACACTTAGAATCTTTAATTTATACCATATAATTTTTTTTAATCATCTAATATTTTAGTTTTGTGTTTTGATTTTGATGTGTATCTTTTTTTTTCTATTTTTATTTAACCTAGATTTTCTCCATCCCATCAGATCCATTTAATTAATTAAATCTTTAATCCGATGGAGGTGAAACATCTTAGATTTGTTGCGGTTGGATTCCATATTTTCTAAGTATTTGTTTTTTATGATTGTTCATCATCTTGTAATTAATTGTTACTTGCAAATTCATTTATATGTGTTTATTAATTTATAACAATGTTTCTGGGGGTGGGGGGTTGTCCAAGGGTGGGGGGTGTTCGAAGGTTGGGGGTTGTCCGGGGCGTCGGGGGGGGGGGGGGGGGTGTCCGGGGGGTGGGGGCTGTCCGGGGTGTTGGGGGGATTTCCGGGATGTTGGGGGACTGTCTGGGGGGTGTTTGGGGTGGGGGGGATGTCCAGGGGGTTGGGGGTTCGGGGCTGTCTGGGGGATGGGGGCCTGTTCGGGTTAAGGGGGGGGGGCTATCCGGGGGGGCTGTCAGGGGGTAGGGGTTGTCTGAGGGTTGGGGGCTTTTCGGGGTGAGGGGGGATGTCTGGGGTCAGGGGGGCTGTCAGGGGGTCAGGGGGGCTGTCCGGGGGTTGGGGGGCTGTCCGGGTTGAGGGGGACTGTTAGGGGGGTGGTTGGGCTATCCTTGTGGTGTGGGGGGGCTGTCTGGGTGGTGTGGGGAGCTTTCTGGGGGGTGGGGGGATTTATGGGGGTAGGGGTTGTCAGAGTTAGGGGGGCTGTCAGGGGGTGTGGTGCTATCCGGGGTGAGGGGTGATGTCCGTAGGGTCGGGGGGCTGTCCGGGGGGTGGGGGTTGTCCGGGTTGAGGGGGGGCTGTCCGGGTGGTGGTGGATGTCCAGGTGGTGCAGCGGGCTGTTTGGGTGGTGTGTGGGGGCTTTCTGGTGGGTGTGAGGGGCTGTCCAGGGATGGTCTGGCTTTCCGAGGGTGGGGGCTATCTGAGGTGATGGGGGGGGGGCTTTCCGGGGGTTGGGGGATTTTCGGGGTGAGGGGGGATGTCCGGGGGGTCAGGAGGATGTCCGGGGGGGTTGAGGGGCTGTCCGGGGGGTGGGGGTTGTCCGGGTTGAGGGAGGGCTGTCCAGTGGGTGGTTGGGATGTTTAGGTGGTGCAGGGGGCTGTCTGGGTGGTGGGGGGGGGCTATCTAGGGGCGGGGGGATTTCCTAGGGTGGGGGATGTCCAAGGTGGGGGCGATTTCCGGGGTAGGGGGGCTGTCTGGGGGGTGAGGGGGTTGTCCGGGGTGGGGGGGGGGGGGAAGTTCGGGGTGAGGGGCGAGCTTTCCAAGGGTTGGGGGTCTTTTTGGTGTAAGGGGGCAGTCCGGGGTGGGGGTAGTCCCTCTTATAGCCAAATAAATTTAAGAATGATTTAAATTGAATTTAGCTTCTTTCATAATTCAGCTTAATTATATTGAATTTAATATCTTGAATAAGTTTTCTTTAATATAATTGTTTCATTTGGTAAATAAAGTCATGTTTTAATAATAAACCCCCTTCAATGGAGGTGTGCTATCTGTGAAAACTCACAGTGATTGTTTACTATGTTATTATTTGACTCTCAATCATTATTTTCAACTACTCAGTACCACTTTTAAAGATAATTAATATAAAATATATATCATTATCATACCATAATCCTGAATCAGCAGTCTGTTTTTATAACATAAGATCAGTTTCAATAATGTGAAGGACAACTACATAGGATTTATTTGGAATCCTGGCCAGAAGATGATGCCCTGCGGATGTCGCTAGACCAGGCCAAAACGTCGCGGTCATGTCGCAGTCACGCTGCGGTCAAGCTGCGATAATGTCGTGATTTGGACCTACTCCAGGACGACACCCTGTGGCGGTTTGCAGTCCGGTCGAAATTTGATGTATGATACCTACATAAACTTTTCGATACATTACCCATCCTCCTCCCTGGACCCCGAACAGCCCCCAACCCATCGTCCTGGATCCCGGACAGCCCCCCCACCCACCTCCCTGGACCCCGGACATCCCCCCGGACAGCCTCCCGGACAGCCCCCTAAATAGCCCCCGGACAGCCCCCCAACCCTTCTCCATGGACCCCAGATAGCCCCCCGGACATCCCCCCACTATCCTCCCTGGACCGCGGACAGCCCCCTTGGACAACCCCCCCACCATCCTCCCTGGACCCCGGAGAGCCCCCTGCCTCAAACCGAGGCATGATGTCATGTGACTTTAGTGGCCGAATTACCTGATAATTCCATGAACTCGGATGACAACAAAGGGTGGGTGAATTGTGAAATAATCTACCAGACATCACGTCAATCTAAGGTGTCGTCAGACCGTAGTGGCCGAAAACGCACTCCGTGTGTCTTAAATGGCCAAAAAATGTGTTTAACATTCAAAAGCATTCCGAACGACATATTAATGACTTGAAATCACATAAAAACACCCTAATTACTATTCCTAAGATGCACTAGGAGATGCCACGTCATTCGAACGCGCGGTTTGCGTGGCACGACTGAATATGTGTTTTAGGTGTTTAGCGCACTTGAAAAGCATGCATGGTGTGGTTGAAACCAGATGAATAAACTCATAATTCCATGAAATTGGACTAAAACAAAGGGTGGGTGAATTTTGAAATGGTCGTCCAGACGACACGTCAATCGGAGGTTTCGTGTGACCACGGTGGCCGAAAACGCACTCTGCGTGTCGTAAATGGCCAAAACATGCGTTTATCGGTCAAATGAATGCTGAACAACATCAGAATGACTTGAAATCACACGAAAACACCCTAATTATTATTCTTGAGGTGTACGACGAGACTCCACATCATTCAGACGCGCGGTTTGGGCGGCACGGCTCAATATGTGTTTTTTAGGTGTTCGGTGTGCTTGAAAAACGTGCGTGGGGTGGTCATAACCATCCGAACGACCTCTTAATGCTATGAAATCGGACAAAAACAAAGGGTGGGTGAATTGTGAAATGGTCGGCTAGACGGAATGTCAATCGGAGGTGTCGTGTGACCGCGGTGGAAAAAAACAAACTCCGCATGTCGTAAATGGGTAAAACATGCGTTTAATGGTCAAATGCATGCCGAACGACATCGGAATGACTTGAAATCACATGAGAACACCCTAATTATTATTTTTGATGTGTAAAAGAAGACAACACATCATTCGGATGCGTATTTGCGCGGCACAACTGAATATGTGTTTTTAGGTGTTCGACGTACTTGAAAAGCGTGTGTGGGGTGGTCGAAACTGGTCGAACGACCTCGGAATGCAATGAAATCGGAAGACAACAAAGGGTGGGTGAATTGTGAAGTGGTCGGCAAGACTACATGTCAATCAGATGTGTAATGTGACCGCATTGGCCAAAAAATCACTTCGCGTGTCGTAAATGGCCAAAACATGCATTTATCGGTAAAATACAAGATGAATGACATTATAATGACTTGAAATCACATGAAAACACCCTAATTATTATTTGTGAGGTCTACAGGGAGACGATACATCATTAAGACATGCAGTTTACACGGAACGACTGAATATGTGTTTTTTAGGTGTTCGGCATGCTTGAAAAGTGTGCGTGGGGTGGTTGAAACCGGCCGAACGACCTCAGAATGCAATGAAATCGGACGAAAACAAAGGGTGGGTAAATTTTGAAATGGTCGGCCATACAGCACATAATTCGAAGGTGTCGTGTGACCGCGCTGGCAGAAAACACACTCCGTATGTCGTAAACAGCCAAAACATGCGTTTAACAGTCAAATGCATTCCGAATGACATCGGAATGACTTGAAATCACAAGAAAACACCGTAATTGTTAGTCCTGAGGTATATGAGGAGACAACACGTCATTCAGATGTTCGGTTTGCACAGAAAAACTAAATATGTGTTTTTTAGGTGTTCGGTGCATTTGAAAAGCGTGCGTGGGGTGGTTGAAACAGGCCGAATGAGCACGGAATTCCATGAACTTAGACGAAAACAAAGTGTGGGTGAATTGTGAAATGTTCGGCTAGAAGACACGTCAATCAGAGGTGTCGTCTGACTGTGGTGGCAAAAAACGCACTCCGCGTGTCGTAAATTTCCAAAACAAGCATTTAACGGTCAAATGCATTCCGAACGACATCGGAATGACTTAAAATCACACAAAAACACGATAACTATTATTTTTTAGGTGTACGAGGAGAGGACACATCATTCGAATGCGCAGTTTGTGCGGAACGACTGAATTTTTGTTTTTTAGGTGTTCAGCGTGCTTGAAAAGCGTGTGTGGGGTGGTCGAAACCGACAAAACAACCTTAGAATTCCATGAAATTGGGCGACAACAAAGGGTCGGTGAATTGTGAAGTGGTCGGCCTGACATCACGTCAATCGGAGGTTTCGTATGACTATGGTGGCCAAAAATGCACTCAGCGTGTCGTAAATGGCCAAAACATGCATTTAATGGTCAAATGCATGCCAAACGACATCTTAATGACATTAAATCACAAGAAAACACCCTAATTATAATTTGTGAGGTGTACGAGGAGACTTCACATCATTCGGGCATGCGGTTTGTGTGAAACGACTGAATATGTGTTTTTTCGGTGTTCGGTGTGCTTGAAAAGAGTGTGTGAAGTGGTCGAAACCAGCCGAATGACCTCAGAGTGCCATCAAATCGGACGAAAAAAGGGTGGGTAAATTGTGAAATGGTCGGCCAGACGACACATCAATCGGAGGTGTCGTGTGACCGCGGTGGCCGAAAACACACTCTGCGTGTTGTAAATGGCCAAAACATGGATTTAAAGGTCAAATGCATGCCGAACGACATTGGAAGGACTATCAATAACATGAAAACACACTAATTATTATTAGTGAGGTGCACGAGGAGACGCCACATCATTCGGATGCGCAGTTTGCGCGGCATGGATGAATATGTGTTTTTTAGGTGTTCGACGCGCTTAAAAAGCATGCGTGGGGTTGTCGAAACCAGCCGAATGACCTCAAAATTCCATGAAATTTGAAGAAAACAAAGGTTGGGTGAATTGTTAAATGGTTGGCTAGACAGAATGTCAATCGAAGGTGTCTTGTGACCATGCTGACCGTAAACGAACTCCTCATGTCGTAAATGGCCAAAACATGCGTTTAACGGTCAAATGCATGCCGAAAGACATCAGAATGACTTGAAATCACCCAAAAACACCCTAATTATTATTCATGAGGTGGACGAGGAGACGACACATCAGTCAGACGTGTAGTTTGCATAGAACGGCTGAATATGTGTTTTTTAGGTGTTTGGTGCGCTTGAAAAGCGTGCGTGCGGTGGTTAAAACCGGCCGAACGACCTCGGAATGCCATGAAATCGGACGACAAAAAAGGGTGGTTGAATTTTGAAATTCTCGGCTAGAAGGAATGTCAATAAGAGGTGTCGTGTGACCACTGTGTGGCTGGAACCACTCAAAGTGTCTCTCATTTGTTTAAAATGGATTTAATTTTAAGTGAAAACAACAACTAACAAACCGAAAAATGAGCAAATGCATTCGGAATCTCTTGAAACAATAGTAAAATGATCTACGGGTCATATGTGATGTGTGAGATTCAACCCTGCATCAATTCGTGGTGTGGTGTGCCCGAAACCACTGAAAGTGTCTCTCTTTTGTTTCAAAAGGACATCATTTTAAGTGAAAACATAAACTGGCATACAGAAAACTAACCAAATGCATTCGAATTGTGTTTATACATTTGTACAATGATCCATGGGTCATTCGAGACGTGTACGAGTTGTCCTCATCTGAATCTGAGGCACGTTTTGGGTAGTACCACTCTAACTGTGTCTCTTTTGTTTAAAATGGACAGGATTATAAGTGAAAAGAACAACTGGAATACGGAAAACTAACCAAACACATTCATAATATGTTGAAACATTAAGAAAACAATCCATTAGACATATGTGACCTGTAAAAGTCAACTGTGCCTCAATCCGAGTCGTGGTGTGGCTGATACCACCCAATGTGTCTCTCTTATGTTTAAAATGGACAACATTTTAAGTACATATGGAAAACCAACCAAATGGATTCTTATGGTGTTGATACATTATCATAATGATCCATGGGTAATTTTTGACGTGTATGATTCAACCCCGCCTCAATCTGTGGCACGGTGTGGCTGACACCACTCAATGTGTCTCTCTTTTATTTAAAAAGCACTTTATTTTAAGTGAAAATGATACCTAACATACGGAAAACCAAACAAACGCATTTGGAATGTGTTGATGCTTTAGGAAAATGATAAATGAGTCATACGGGATGTGTACGGGTCAACCCCACCTCAATCCAAGATGCGGTGTGGATAGAACCACTCAAAGTGTCTCTCTGTTGTTTAAAATGGACTTAATTTTAAGTGAAAACAACAACCGACGTACGGAAAACTGACGAAATGCATTCAGAATCTGTTGAACCTTAAGTAAAATGATCACTGTTTCATATGAAATGTGTAAGAATCAACACTGCCACAATCCGAGGTGCGGTGTTTCCAACACCACTCAAAGTGTCTCTCTTTAGTTCCGAAAGGACATCATTTTAACTGAAAACGTCAATTGGAATACAGAAAACTGACCAAACGCATTCGGATTGTGTTCATAATTTAGGAAAATGATCCATGGGTCATTTGAGATGCGTATGAGTCAACCCTGTCTAAATTCGAGGTGCGGTGTGGCAGGTACCACTGTAATTGTGTCTCTTTTGATTAAAATGGGCAGGATTATAAGAGAAAAGAACAACAGGCATACGGAAAACCAACCAAACACATTCGGAATAT
Organism: Viscum album; assembly: GCA_963277665.1. NCBI lineage: Eukaryota > Viridiplantae > Streptophyta > Magnoliopsida > Santalales > Viscaceae > Viscum > Viscum album. The sequence goes on along the minus strand of OY728140.1, from coordinate 1,368,527,454 downwards.
GTTGAAACTTTATGAAAACAATCCATAGGTCATTTGTGACGTTTATGAGTCAACCATTCCACGATCAGAGGCACTGTGTGGCCGGAACAACTCAAAGTGTCTCTCTTTTGTTTCAAAGGACATCATTTTAAGTGAAAACAACAACTGGCATACGGACAACCGACCAAATGCATTCAGATTGGTTTGATACTTTAGGGAAATGATACGTGGGTCATTTGAGATGTGTACAAGTCAACCCCGTCTATATCCGAGGGGCATTGTGGGTGGTACCACTCTAACTGTGTCTCTTTTGTTTAAAATGGATAGGATTATAAGTGAAAAGAACAACCGACATATGGAAAACTGACCAAAAGCATTAGGAATCTATTGAAACATTAGGATAATGATCCATGGGTCATATGTGACGTTTAAAAGGAAATCTCACCATAATACGAGTTGTGGTGTGGCCGGAACCACCCAAAGTGTCTCTCTTTTGTTTAAAATGGGCTACATTTTAAGTACATACGGAAAACGGACCAAACAGATTCTGATTGTGTTGATATTTTAGAACAACTATCAATGGGTCATTTGTGACGTGTGCCAGTCAAACCCAACTCAATCCGAGGTACTGTGTGGCTGGAACCACTCAAAGTGTCTCCCTTTTATTTAAAAAGAACATTATTTTAACTAAAAACAACAACTGACATACAGAAAACTGACCAAACGCATTCATAATGTGTTGATGATTTAGGAAAATGATCCATGAGTCATATGTGACGTGTAAGAGTTAACCCCGCCTCAATCTCTAGTACGGTGTGGCTAGCACCACTCAAAGTGTCTCTCTTTTGTTTAAAATGGACTTAATTTTAAGTGAAAACAACAACTTATATACTAAAAACTGACCAAACGCATTTAGAATCTATTGAAACATTAGGAAAATGATCAATGGGTAATATGTGACGTGTAAAAATCAACCCCTCCTCAGTCCGAGGTGCGTTGTGGCCGGCACCATTCAAAGTGTCTCTCTTTTCTTTCAAAAGGACATCATTTTAAGTGAAAACATCAACTGGCATACAGAAAACCAACCAAACGCATACGGATTGTGTTGATACATTAGGAAAATGATCCATGGGTCATTTGAGATGTGTAAGAGTCAAACTCGTCTAAATCTGAGGCACGGTGTGGCCAGTACCACTCTAACTATGTCTCTTTTGATTAAAATGGACAGGATTATAAGTGAAAAGAACAACAGGCATACAGAAAACTGAACAAACGCACTCAGAATCTTTTGAAACTTTATGAAAATGATCCATGGGTCATTTGTTACGTGTACAAGTCAACCCCACCTCAATTCGAGACCTGATGTGGCCGACACCACTCAAAGTGTCACATTTATTTGAAATGGAAAACATTTTAATTGAAAACAACTACTGACATATGGAAAACCAACCAAATGCTTTCGGAATGTGTTGAAACTTTAAAACAGTGATCAATAAGTCATATGTGACATGTACGAGTCAACACCGCCTTAATACGAGACATGGTGTGGCTGACACCAGTCAAAGTGACTCATTTGTTTTTGAAATAAACAACATTATATGTGACAACAACTGGCATACGGAAAACCCTTAAAACGCTTTTGGAATATGTTGATACTTTAGAACAACGATCCATGGTTCATTTTTGATGTGTAAGAGTTAAACTCACCTCAATCTGAGGCACGGTGTGGCCAGTATCACTCCAGGTGTATATGTTTTCTTTAAAATGGACCTCATTTGTAGTAAAAACATATGGTATATGAAAAACTGATCAAATTACAAATTGAATTCCGGATTCCACATATAATTTTCATCTAAATATTAAATTGAATTCTAAATGATTATGCATGTTTAAAATTACGTTATGAATTCTGATTTAATTCTGGATGTGTATAGTTATAGGTTGCATTATTTTTTAAATGTGTATGAATTTGTTCGGTGCAGGTATACTAATTGGACAGAATATCGGAGAATTACCAGAATGGATGGAAACCCTGCCAGTGTTGTGAATTGCAGGCTTACAGGCTGTCTGAATTGCAGGCTATTATTCCATGCATAGCATAGCCTATGCCAATAGTTTCAAACCATTGGCATAGGATTCTGAGAATATTTTTACCAATGGTTCTATGTGAACCATTGGTTAGAATTCATTTCTAGCCGATCCCAATGGTTTGTTTAAACTGTTTAGAAAAATGGGAATTTGGTGGCTATCCCAACGGTTCTAGTAAAACCGTTGAGATAGCCTATCCCAACGGTTTGTTCAAACCGTTGGGATAAGCAAATTTTTCTAACCTATCCCAATGGTTCTCTATAAACCATTGGGAAAAGCTATCCCAATGGCTTACTTACCAATGGTTTTTAGAACTTTTGGTATAAGTTATACCAACAGTTCTGTGCCTTTTCCCAATGGTTTAGAACCATTGGGGAGTCCTCCTTTTCCAGTAGTGTGATTGAGGACAGGCAAGAGTAGACACTACGTGGGTGGACCAATCCTTTGGTTCGTGTGCTGTGGCAGCACGAGAGGGTGAAAGAGACCACCTGGGAACGAGAGAGCCAGATGCAGGCTCTGTATCCTGAGTTGTTTTTGTAGTTTTGTTTTTCAAGGATGAAAAACCTAAAGGAGGGACTAAAGTAAGAACCTGGGTTTTGACCCTGTAAGACTTTGAATTTTTTTTGGGTTATTCTTGAGCAGGTCATTCAGATGGCGTGTGGTTCCGAGCCTCGGTGTGGCCGGAATTAAATTTTAAGTGCGTTCACACTAGACACACAAAATAAATAGAATAACTCCTAAACGTTTTCACAAATGGAAAAACTGAGGGAACTTTTGAGTTTGAAGTGTGACATTTACCCTATGAGGGGTGTATCTTTCGCGGGTGTGGCCCTTCTATGGAAAACGCCACCAAGGTCATTTTCTTAATTTAGAGGCCTCAGGAATGAACTTTATAACTTCTAATCATAGTCTCGGATTAAAATTCTGAGCCCTACATTGTGTTCATAACTCGAATTTTACCCTAAGTATGGCTTAACCCCGACACTGTCAAAAGTTCTTATACGGGCCTACTGGTGGGTGCTTAGAAATTAATTAAATTTTAATTAATTCCCTACTTAAACTGCTCCACCACTCCCTTCTCCTTCCTCCATTTTTTTATCTAGATAAAGCTCTCCTAATAAGGGTGAAACCTTCTATAAGATCCTCCTCCTCTCCAGAAAGGTGGTGGCAGCTCCGGTGACTCTTTTTCGAATCGATGGGCTTCGCCCAGTGAGGTAGGTTAGGGTGTTTCATTTTTAAATTCTGCATTCTACATTGAACTAAAATTTTTGTGTCAAATTGTAGTTTAATTTTCTAGAGAAGCCTATATTTGATTAGGCTTTGATATGAGATTTCCAACGAGTTTTTTGGATCAACTTTTCGAGTTTTGGGGTGTTCGGGGTGACCCCGAGGAATTTTCCGTCCAAACATGGGTTTTCTGGCGGGTTCCCAGGCGGCGACGGCAGAGGGACTCCCTGGAAGGGGCCCGGTGGGCTCCCAGGTGGCAGTGCAGATGGCTCCCAAGTGGCGGCGTGGTGGGATCCCATGTAGAGGAAACCGAGCGAGTGGCGGCCCGGTGGTCTGGGAGGGAGGAGGCGCGCTGGCCAGCTTCACCGTTCGGCGTGCGACACGCGAGACTGTGGTCGACGCGACCCCAGGAGCCGGCCAAGACCCGCACATTGTGGGTCTCTTGGAAAAGGGTCCATACTAGCACATGCCAGTCCGGGAAAGACGTGTGGCCCGTGCGGTGAACCGCACCCCGCAGTGAACCGGGTAGTCTGGGCGGTCGAGCCACGCACCACCGGTCTGAAGGGGGTGGACTGGATGAACCGGTCCTGCCCACCCCGTCTCCGTCCATATGTGTTTAAATGCCCATAAATTGCAAACCGAATGTTGGATTCATGTTCCTTCTACGGCGACGTGACCCTTGGCTCAAGGCGGATGTTTGAAGATGGTCTCAGGGATTTTTTAATTCTCGAGATGGGGGCTTGGTTGCATGACTTTCCCGATATGTATTGTTTAGTGCCTCGTAGAGAGTCTTCTTTCAGATGGTGTGAGCACATCCAGAGTCCATTTTGGGCACCTTTAGTGTCATAGTGACCCTATAATCAATACTAAGTAGTCCATGGTGATTTCACTCATTGAAGCTAGAGTTGAGGTGTGGGCCACATAGGCCTTCTTTTAAGATGTGATTAGCATTTTTTGACTTTTTCATCAGATGTCTGTTCGAGGCGAATGAGTAGTCGTTTGGCCCGTTTTTTCAAGATCATCCCAATGGAGTAGTTATCCCTACCTTTTTCTGGACCGAGGCATGGGCCCCATAAGACGAAGTATGGGAATAAATTGGTGTTGAATAAAGTTTTCATTGGGAGTCGGTTTCAAGTGAGTAATTTGTCTATCTCGAGTGCTTTTCCACGAGGTGTACAATGGTGTAATCTATTTGGGCATACAGACCCTCATTAGAGATCTCATTAAATGTGGAATCATAATAGGTAATTGATCATAGGTTCCTTTGATGCACTATAAACAAACGCATGATAGCGATGTTAGTGACACCCAGAGATGGTACGGGAAGTGCGAAGTTATCAGACCAATTCCGGGTTTACCCTCCAGCGGGGTTGGGCATTGGGTTACCCACTGGCATATCAGGGTTTAACCTCTAGCAGTGCTGAGGAGTGGGTTACCCACTGGCATATCAGGGGTTACCCTCTAGTGGGTCTAGGTAGTGGGTTACACATTGACCATAGGGTTTACCCTATAGCAGTACTGAGGAGTGGGTTATATGTTGAATTAGGGTTTACCCTCCATTGGGGGTGGGCAGTGGGTTAACCGATGACTTCTTATAAACTCAGCCCTTCCTATGAGGCTAGTCAGTGTATTTTCACTGTTATTACTAGAGCGGGACATTGGTTGTACGGTTTAGTGATGATACAGCTTCTAGTGCGGGATTGATGGGGCATTAGTGATGGATATCCATAGAACTGTTGGCAACTTTTCTTGGGCTGTGCATGGAGATAGATATCCCCTTACACACTCATTCAGATTTCTTTTTTATCATATATATATATATATATATACCCTAATTTTTTTCCCACTCCCTGGGTTAATTTACTTTTCTTTTAGGAGGGGAAATGACACGGGGTTATGCCATGTGCTTTCTGTGTCTAGCCCCTCTTGGTTGGAGGAGTCTACTTCCTTTCATTTGATGGGTTTATCTTCACTATATTTGTTGTAATATTTTGATATTCCTTGTTATTTAAACTACTACCCATTTTGGTACATCCTTTGTTTCTCCCTCCGGCTTTTGGGGCATCCTACTGAGTATCTTTATAGTCACCCCTTCTTGGGGTTTGCCCGCACTTGGTGGGCCCTTTTAGATGATGGACAGGACGATCAAGACTATAAGAAAGAATATAGGACACAGGATCTTGGGCTACATTCAGTGGTCTTAGTAGTACTTTCAGGTGTGAGACTCACCAACTGTTTACTTTTGTCTACATGTTGTCGAGTTGTGGCTTCTTTCAGGTTGGTGGCGTGTTTTCCCCTTTTTCTGTTCAGTTATCTTATCAATACATTTTAGCTCTTTAATTTTTCTATTTAGATGTTAATGCATGACTTTGGTTGAGTTATAGTTGTTTGTCCTTTGGTTCTCTTTTTTACTCTGCACTTCTGCATCAAGTAGGCTGTGTGTGTGTACAGGTACTTAGGCGAAGGCCTCCCCGAGATCGTTATGCCTTCGACGCTTGTCACCAGCCCCTAGCCTATAGAGGTGGGCCTGGGGTAGTTGCAGCTCAAGGCTAGCAGGGTCGGATCGTGACTTGGCGTCCAAATATAAGGAATTAATTGAATGCACATAATTTGATTGGTCATTACTGTACCATATCTAGAAGGATTAAATCGTTATCACCACCAAAAAATATCTGTCTATAGAATTAACATTACCAATGAAAAAAAAGAAAATATGTTTTCGTAATGTAAAATAGAATTCGACCACAAAGATATATCATGAAGTACTATATATGTTGTTCCTATTCTTTAAATAACTGAACCCACATAATTAGTGATATTAATCAGACAATAGGATGTCAATTTAATGTGAGTCCTAATGAAAAATTTGATATGTTAAAAATGAAAAAATTTAAATGATCCATCATCTATGATTAAAATAAAAGATAATCCTAAAATACAAATTTGTATCAAGGAAATTTAGAATATAAATCAATAATATAAACCCCTTGTCTATGGAAAAAAATTCTTCAGGTAAAAAGAGTTGTTCTCAGTGAACAAGATTAATAGCATTCCTATGATAAAAATCATTCCAATATCACATATATACCATATCATAAAATAGTAATACATCATCAAAATTTAATAATATATGGTATATTAGCCACATAAATTCTATGATACCACTATGAAAAATCTTATAATCGATTCACCATATAGAAACAATACTATAATGTCACAATAAACACAATTCTAACCCCCCATTCAATATGATTCCAACTAAAAATTAGGATAGAGACTTATACTATGGGGATACAATACCCCAATATCAGAGTTTCTTGTAATATATAAAATAAAAAAAGGATTATTCATGAAAAAATAATCATGGTACTAGGTTTTAATGAAAAAATCCATCAACAGTGAATGAATACAATCCCAAAGTCTAAATGTCAAGAAATTAAATGGAAAATATTTTAAAACTATTTAAATGAAATAAAAATAATAAAAATTAAATAAAAGAAAAAAATTTCTAAATTTATCCCCATGTTCCGTAATATCCAAATATTTGATCTCATATGAGTTATCCTACACAATCATGTAACTGAGATCAATTTTCGAACCTCAACCTATGATAATTGAAGTCTTCTCAGGTATATAAGTGTCAAATTCTTGTGATCATGTTTTGACTATAAATCATTATGGAACCAAAAATCCAGTCTCATTCATATAAAATAAATCTAGGTTGCGGACTTGTGATATTACAAGTTGAATAAATAAATAAATACGAATGTCTAAATAAATAATCATTGTTTATAAAATAATTTTAATGTGAATATTAGGACTAACCCAAACCTACTTCCTTAGGTGTACAGATTTCTTTGTGAACATTATGAAGTTTTCCTAACCAATGCCAAATGTCATGAACCAACCCAGGTCAACCATGAACTAGTCACTCGAGTGAAACTGCGACAAGGCCCAATGGGGATTCCTAATCCCCACAGGCTAGAAACTTGTGATTGACATCAAAATAAACAAGTTGGGAATGATTTGGAAGATAACAAATGATAGATAAATAAATATAAACTGAACAAAATAGATAAAAAGAAAAAAAATAGAAAAACAGGCCGCATAAAAAGTAATAAAATACGAAATGATATATTCCTTAAGGGACCTCATGGGTCACCACAGAACAAGAACCACACATTCTTTAAGAGTGATACAAAACTAGAGGAACATTAAACTAAAATATAAAGTAGGTGTGAGCATTGAGATGCTCAGTAGGAATGCCAAATAAAAACAACACCCTATTTCCATTCCTATTAACAAGAATACGAATCATTCAATTTTGAAGATAAGATATAATAAAATATTGATTTTCAATATTTTCAAATTATACTCAAAATTTTACGTTTTTATAAAAACATTTTCAATTGCAATAAATTTTCAAAATAGTATCCACCCATGATTTTACATTCCAAAATGAAAAGAAAAATGTTTAAATTAAAAAAAAATTATAAAGAGGATTCAGACTTTATGTAACAAAAAAGGAAATTATATCACAAACACCATATCATAAGTGAGATCCATGGTCAATCCCTATAGTTAACTAGAAAATTTTTGACCCTTGTAACCTCATACCTTATAGAAGTGGAGTATAGAAATCATAACAAACAACATTATCATTCATGAGACACTAGTAGGGGACACCCAAATAACCTAATAATCTCCCCTCATCATGAATTTTTAGTCATATTTGAGGCATCAACAATTATAGATGAAACTAGGATGTACCACTTCTGTATCATCAAGCATACTTGTACTAGTCCTCCGGCCTAGATACCCTGGGCTTCCCATGCGCTCTATTTCAAGTGGTGATGAGTTTTGATCTCCCACCTTGAGCGCATCCCTTTTTCACAGATCACATCCACACACAAGCCTTTAAAAATGGTACATATCCAAGATTACACATCAACATTCTCATGAAATTTCAAAAATTAAGGTGTAATGCCTCATGTTGGGTTTTCCACTTATGAAATTCATTTTCAAGTGACAAATGGGCCACATAACATTCTAAGTAATACTTTCATTTTATTGAAAATAAAATTACCCAAAAAATTTAATTTATGAAGTTATTTATAATAATTAATTAGACTACCATGTTTCCTCACACATAAAAACAATCATTAATGCATATCGACACCAAAGAAAACCATTTTAGAAATTAAAACTTCCAATTAATCAAAAATTCACAAAAAAAACCATGCGATTTTCCAAACATTCCAAATCAATAAATTACCTCCTTTTCTTTTTAAATCATACAAAAACAAAAGTTCTCTAAAATAAATGTTCATAACAAATATGAAAAATACCGAACATTATTAGGACTACCAACTGCACATCCCAAAACAATTTTTGAACTCCCTTTATCCATTTAAACAGTCATTCTTGGAAGCACTTTTAATAAAACACTACATTTCAAAACAGAAAAGTGTATCAGGAAAAATGAAGCAAGACCAACACTAAATATCACTAAAACATTTAATAAAAATTATATATACGATTTAATTTTGAAAAAAAAATTTAAACACTCATGACATAATGTAATTAAAATTAATGGTATGGGAATAGGGGACCTACCTTCAGAAGGAACAAAACCATACATTCCGCCCTTGGTGATTTCTAACTAAAAGTTGTCACTCCCCCACTATGTATATGCACATTAATATACATATAAAGACACATATCCCCAATGCATACATCATATTGGCTATGAACAAGGGAAATGTGATCCTTACATATATGATTATATGCATATACTATTCTCCACTCACTGATTCTTATATTTTTCATATATATACATAAGAGAAACTTTCCCCATATATGTATTTCACTACCATGTGTGAATTTACATGTAACTGGGGATCATATATATATATTTCCCTATGCTTATGCAGGTGAGCATCCCTAGACTCTAGTGACTCGAACCCTCTTCAAGGATGATTCAACTCTCTAAAAACAACACTAGGGTCTACAAATAGGGGAAATGTTCAACACACTCAAATATTAATACTAGGAACTCATAAACTAAAAAAATACCAAAATTAAAATTGAGTGATAACAATAAGAGAAGAAAAAACATAACCCAAAACATTGGTTGCGATCCGAAAATCCCCGAACCACATAACCTTCAGTGGAGGTTTCTGGAACACACACAAGGGGGCCTTGATGTACATTTTGTACCACCGTATAATGGAAAAGACAATGAAAATTAGAGTTATTCCTTAAATTTGGTTAGGAATAATTTCATAGGTCAACAGAGAGGTCAATATTCGTCCGGAATTTGGGAGCAAGAGGAGCGGTGTACCATAACTCAAGGCTTTAGAAAAGATTCAAAATGAAATAGAGGAATAAAATCATGGATAGAGGAGTCCTGAGGGTGGTTCTTTTTGCAGCCAAAGAGGGGCTTTGATAGGGGGAGTCACGCCGTATCATGGAAGCACATAGGGGTGAATGGGGTGTCGACTAGGGAGTTCTCCGAATGGGAAAGCGGGCGCCGACCGAGGGAGTAGGTAAATGTGCTACTATGATAGAGAGGGAGGCATCGTGCGACATAGAATTGGGAGGAGGAGATAAAAATGGAGAAGGAAAAAAATGAATTAATAAAATGAAAGAAAATAATATAAATAAAAATAAACAAAAGAAAAAATACTGAAATATAATAATAATAATAATATTAATATTAATATTAATCAAAATAATAATAGTATTGTTATTGGTATTACTATTAAAACATTTGTTTTTCATTTTTTATAATATTTTATTTTTCATATTCTTGGAAACCATGCATGATTTGGCCGCACAATTTGTCAAACCATGCACGAGCTATGCACATGTACTTGAGAACCCTAAAATTTTAAATTTAAAACTACTTTAACCCAAAAATAAAAAGAAAAACCAAATATAATTAAATATTAAGTAAATCATGGTTAGGGTGTGACACCATTTCATCCATAATATTAAGGGTGTATCTACACCATACTAATAAAACATAACATTGAGTCCTGATATACACAACTATGTAAGGTACATCAGAAAAATCTGGGGAATATCTATACCCTATAGTGAAATCCTCATTGTTAGGGTTAGAATATTATTCAGTGAGATCTACAAGTGATAGAAAATGGATTTAATTTAATCGAATCCATTACATGATTCTAGGGTATACCATATTATAACAATTTTATCTTGAAACTAATTGTAGTTTCATGCCTATATGTAAAAACATAGGGGTTTTTCCTTTTTTGGGAACCTATCAACATGACCAACTATATATTTCCTATATAAATATATACCCAATATCAAGGGTGTTACCTTCTTGGATAAATACATTAAAAAACTAAATGGAGAGCCCTTCCAAAAATATAATCTTGATACGTAGTGGAGTGGCCTACTGGGAATCATGTCATTATAAAACATAGTAGATTAACTTATTATAAATACATTTGATCTGGAAACACTAGGGTTCTACCTCATCATCACCATGAGAATGTGATAATTATGTAGTCTCGACATCCAAATATAATGAGATTATTGTATGAATTACATTTATATAATATATCATGGTGGGATGTGTGTCAAACCAAATTCAACTAATATAACGCCTCTCAGTAGGGTCACCCAACTTCCTAAACTCATCCCATAATTCTGACTTCATCCTCTAATCATCATTACCAAAAATATCTACATCCATATCTATTTCATGGAGATTATTTGAGTCTAATATGAGACATGTAATTAGAAATAACCATTTACATACACTTCCTATCGATATGTTCAAAAATTCATTATGGTTCCCACCGAGGAACCCAACATAACATCATTATATGGGAACCCTATAAGGGTTCCTTGATATATATTTCACATTTTGAGTCTATATCCATAAATTATAGATAATGTTCCATTGGAACATCATTGTAAAATATCCTCTTTACTAGACTCCTATGTCATTCCCTTTTTTATTAGTATCAAAAGATACCCTCATGCACATCTCACATTCCATGTTTTAGGTTGAACCTCCCACCCAACCTATTATATATTCCTACCAAAGGAATACAATCATATGTAATCTCATTTTAGTGGTAGATAAATACTCACTATATGGTCAACTAATATATCCTAAAAGATGAATGTAATCACCCGGTTTTCACATGGAATACATTGGCTACACTCTCCATTCCAAGAACATCAAACTACTCTGAGGTCACCAAGAAATCATTAATAAGGGATACTATATAAAAAATATGACTGAAACACTAAATGTGTCGATATAAATTATGGAATGTAAAAATAATCGTTTCCTCAATTTTAATTGGTCGAGGCACCATGATCATGAACATGGGTCTATCATAGCATGTTGGTATTTTCTTAGCTTTTTCATGGGTATTTCATTAAAATTAAAAAATATGCTAAACAATACATTCACCCAATGTGGTGGGACATATTATTAAATAAAAATAACTCAAAATTAATTGAAAATAGATTAGGTGTATGATTGAGGGAAAAAATATGTCAAAAATAATTTTTTAACATTTAAAGACACAACTTGACTCCTATCACCTAACATTTTTCATAACCAATGTAAATATTCTATACACCCAAGGCTTAATATCAAATAATGAAATCTAATAACTAATTCTAAATAATTATAAATAAGTAATCAAATAAAATTTAAGAATTTTTTATTTAACTATATCAAGATACTTAACCATTATAAATAATTTCAATTAATCTAGAATAAATTGTGACACCCCAAACAACACAATAACACCAACAGTGTCATGATTCAATAAGTTGTGTTAAAAAATACATAATATTACACACCTAATCCACTAAACATGATCCTCAATCATGTAAGTATCCCCTAACTATAAGAACCATCAATAGGAACAAAATATTAAATTAAAAGGCATATTTATCCCTCAAAATTTCTACCTGTTTACATTGTTAAATTGTAAAATAGTTTAAGAAATTTTGAATATGATAAAAATTAATACTTGTAATTATATAACACAACAATCCAAGGTGACCTATCCCCTATTATCCCATATATCGAGAGATTTCATACCAAACATACCTACTCGTATTCAAAAACTTGTATTCAAAACCTACCAACATTACGTCAATAAAATATATCTAAATCGAGTGGGGATGGATATTACATTGTATTATTCCATATTTGGTTATTCCATATAACACAATCCATTATAGTTAATGGGTAACAATCATTATGTAGAATGGGAAATGTGTAGACATGATTCAAGTCAAGATTTCAAATGATACCATTGGGCATAATGAAATGTCTGTAATAGATTCAGGGAAACATGTTATCATTCTTTGGTGTCTAACATGATATGATCTAAGAATTTAAATATAAAAAATTACAATAATCATCCCACATGGTCCCTATAAACCATCTCTAAAAAATTTCTTTGCTAAATTTATAATAACATATCCTCTTATAGAATTCATAAATTATAACAATGAATGATATTTCTATATGTATAATCCAATTACAATAATCACTATTATTTCCAATTCAAAAAAATTTAAACTATGATATTGGACCAAAGATGTCATATTAACAAAGAATAATGTGTATAGATCAGAAAGTCATAAAAATATTGAAACATATATACAAGAAACACGAAATGAATGACATGAATCATTATTCATAATAAGACAACACCAAAATGAAAAATCATTGAGGTGTTATTAACTTTCTCTATTTTATTACGTCATTTAAAAAAAGGCACCAAATATTATAAGAGTGTCGTACATTCCCACTAGGGATGAATGTGTAAGGAATTTTTCAATCCTTCAGACATAATCCAAGATTATTAGAGATAAAAATTCTAGGGTTAAAAATATGGTATCAATTTTATTTTAAATAATTTGTTTAAAAGAAATTTTATATAAAATATAATCATTCCATATAAGTATTTATATTTATGTGAATAAATTGTTTTCCAAAATAATGCTTCCTTAAAAATTCAATTTTAGGAATACTATATATAACCCTTTAATGGAAATCATTCATTAGGTAAAATAATTTGTTCCATAGTGGAAAGATTTTACCTTATCCTTACATTAAAAATAGATAGTATTTTACTTTTAGGTAATTATTATTTTTTTAATGTTGAAAATGGGTTTATTTTTCAAATATTAAAAGTCTCTTTTCAAAGAAAAATACCATTATAAATGTTAAAATTTTACTAGAGAAATAATTTTACATATAAATAAACAATACATTATTATTTAAAAAACATTTTAATTTTTTAAAAAAAAATTGTATTACTAAACCTCGACTATATAAATGTTGGTAAACTTTATCCACATATCAATTCCAGTTGAAACCACACAATAGATTCAATTATTAACTATTTTATATTTTTATTAGTGACTTACTAATAATTAAAATAATTTAAAAATTAGGAGACCATTTTTAAATGGAATAATTACAGAATGCCATGATACACCCAAGAAAATATATATTGGGCTTAATATGGTTAGAAATCATGTTTATATACTAATAACAAAATGTAACATATGGGATTGTTTCATGGATAACTCATCTTATATAATAATACCAAAAAAGTATCATATGATTTTTTATAAGGACGATTTAGACATAGAGTATGAAAAAAATTAACAAACCATTGATGGATACAGAATTCATTACACATTAAATGAAAATTCATGAAGCATGCTTATATGTCTTTTTATTGAGTCAAAATATAATGATCAGTGTAAACAATGTGTATTTTTTATAATAAATTCCATATCAAATTTTATTTCATTGTAAATTGATAAATCATAAGTCCAAATAAATGTATATAAATGATTTTATAAATCATTTATATCATAAAAACCTTGTTAAACATGATAATAGTTTAATCTATTTTTAATAAATATTCATTAATTTCAGTTATATTATCATATTCACTATAAAAATATTACATATCTTTTGAATCAAGAAAGAATTTTTTAATTCATATGAAATTAATTTATATATATTATATAGTATTATTTAAACAAAACAATAGATAAATTATTGAATTTAATTTGAAAATAATTGTATAAATTCATATTATGTAATATAAAAAATTTCTTGGACTTATTTTTCTTGAAAATTATGAAAAATATATTATTTTTGGTGAACAAAATAAATAATTTTATAAGAAAACATTCTTTTTAATTTCTAGGAGTTACATAATATATATTTTTTGGATTATTATTAATGTTTCATCAATTTATTTTGAATAAATAGAATGAGATTAATTTCATTGGACTCAATATTATAATTTAACATTCTATAAAAACAATTTTATCTTTAAAATAAATTTTTATGGAAAACTATTTTAAGAGTATTACATGTTCGGATTTAAAATTTAAATTGAGCTATGTATAGCCCTATATTTAAAATGGTTAATATGATAAAAAAATACCTTGATATGGTTTTATGGTCATATTTAGTTTTTAAAGCATCTCATAATAGATGATGAGTAATTTTTGATCCACCTTTCTTGACTATAACCTTAATATATTTTAATTTTTAAAAATTCCATTTATGTATTTTCCATAACATATAAAGGAGACACCCTATAACCTCTTCAAAAAATATACAAAGCCTATTATATCATCCAATTATAACTCAAATTCAATCCTAACATACCTATTGGCTTCCTCTATTTATAGGTTTTATCATAATTACATCCAAGTAAGGAATTAGGTATAAACATAATGAGGTTTTTGAAGATGAGATGTTATTATTAACCAATTTTATTAATTTTATTTATTCCATTAAATACATTAAAACCATTGTTAAATAGTTCTATATAATAAAATCAGTGGATGACATGCTTTTCAATTTTACTATTCTGTAGATATAACTCTTTTTCATCTATATAATCATCAATCAGAAAAATAAAACATCAGTCATGTGTATGTGACTATCTCCTCACTGGATTATGTATTTTATTATTAATTTCCAACTATTATTATTCATCACCACATAAAATATGATTTTAGTAGTTGTGGATTTAATGAAATAATTTTATATTTTTGATATTGTGATCAATTGTGAAATAAAATATATAAAATACATTATTATCCTCATGATGGTTGAAAAATGGAAATGTTACTCAAGTGTACGTACAAATTAAAATTTCAATGTTGTAAAAAAATTAATTTTTCATAACCATCATACATGAGGGGTTCAAATACTATCAAAAATTTATTAAATTTTTTTTATTTCATTATTAGATTTTTAAAAATGATATCTTCTTTATCTGTATAACATTTTTCAACTAACGTAATGTATTTACGTCTTATAAGTTGATTATTCTAATAACATCTTACCTGAAGGTAATCAATTAAGATATTAATTATAAAATAAATAAAAGTGAAATAAAACGAATAATGATAATGAAAATTGATATTTAGTATATAAATAATTAATAAAATATTATTATAATTAATTGAAATGATAATATGTGACAATTAGGACACATGGTCGACACATAAAAACATAGTTTAAATGATTCAATGATTTATTTTTTAAATCATTTTTATTACTGTCAATATTTTTAAACTTAATTTATGGATGTATTTATACTAATAAAAGTAATTATAATGGGTAGTTTATTTATTTTTTTTAATATGATTCATACAAATATTAAAATGAATCATAATTCATATTTTATACACAATGGTTTCTCTTTAACTAAAAAAGAAATATGAATCTTATATTTTGACAAATAGTACATCAATAGATCTTGACTCCTCCACAACTAACTAGGGTTATAATATAAGATTTTTTTATTCAAACAAATAAATCTCTTTAAGTTGAAATGTGAATTTTAGTTTTTGAAAATGAGTACAATAGGAAAGGTATATATCAATATATGAAAAAAAATTACTTATATATTTCAAAGAATATTATTATAGGTTTTATGATAGAGATAAAATAATTTATTTTTATCAAATATGTTATGGTTCTTGGACATTTTTTATAAATATTTTTGATCTAGATATAGCTCTACAACTCATTGGGTAATTATTATTCTCTTTATAGAGTTATCTTTGAATTAACCAATTAGGTTCTTCTATAAGTAAGGGTTTTTGAAATAGTTCTATGAATAATTTATCCCAATTAATATACATGATATTGATATACATAGAAATTCGTTTTTCATACATATTGTGATTTCATATGGTAAGATAATGAAATCTTGTCTAAAAGAATTATTTTTCCCTTTAAGGGTAATTTTGAATGTTTTTAATAATGATATTTTTATAAATTCTCATGTTTTCAATGAATCTATCAGCAATTGTATTTTTCATTTATTTTTTTCTTATAATGTGATTTGTAGAAAACAGATTTGGACTTTCATTTTAGAGATGTATTGATGTGCTTCTATTATAAAAAGATAGTAATTTGGCCTTTTTCCAAATAAAGTTGTTTTTGTAAAAAAAACAAATGTAGTATTATTTTTCTAAAATAAATCACCTTACATTATTAATATTACCTAAAATTTTATCTATATTGAGGTAGTTGATAGATTAAATATGATTGGATTGAGGTCACAAGATAAACTCTATTGGACTATGGATATTGTGATATGTTTTTTTATAATTTAAAATTATATAATTTATATATCTCCCAACGGATAGTTAGTTTTTGAAAGTAATCAAGATATACATAATTGTTCATAATGATATTAACTTCGTGAATTATTTAAGTGTCTCAATATTTATTAATGATTGTTAAGATTAATAATCATGTTATTTTTAAAAATGATTATCTTATTAAAATTAGTACAGTTCACCTAACAATGATATGTGAAGATTTGGTGTTTCTTTTGTATATGGTATTATGATGAAATCAATAGGGAAGACTGAATATTAGAGGAAAATATCGAATAACGTTGTAATTTTCATGGGATTATAATTGGAAAAATATGAAAAAATGGTTACAACAGATGTTATCAGTCTACGAAAAATGTATGACCATGTTTTAATGTTTTAATAAATAATAATGATTAAGAAAATAAAGATACTACATAAAGGGCAGGTACTTGGTTGTAAAACGTTTTTTTCCTAAAATGATTACAAAAATGTATACGAGACATCAGATAGAGGTTTTTTGTTTAATTAATTATATATATGTTTTTTATGAATTTTATTGTAATCTATTAGAATATGATAGAAAAAATTTAAGAGTTCAGATGAAACTCATAATATTGAGGATACTGACATTTTGGATCAGTTGAATTAGATTGAGTCTCTAATGGTTAAACATATAGAGGAAAACCAAAAATAATTTTTTAACACAAAATAAATGAAATAATTTAATTTTAAATACTTCATTGTTGTTACTATAATGCTAAGACGAACACTAGTTATTTTTTCATGGATGTTTCACCATATAACATAGTTATATAATGTTTTACTTGTTTCAAGAATTTCCAAATATTAATTATAGATATAAAAGGTGATGATCATGATATTGAAATTCATCATTCCAAAAATCATGATTGATGATCATGAATCATGCTACATAGTTAATATATTTGAATAAGTATGTTACCAATAAGTCTTATTAATTATACCAATAATTTTAGAAATTTGAAATTTCTAAAAATGGATTATTCAGAGTGGGACAATACATATTTTTTGTGGGAATATTTTGAATGGTTCTAATTATTTACCTAAAATTATGCAGAAAACATGCCAATATAAATTGGGGTGATGTGTGAAGGATGTTTGTTTATTTGTGAATACTGGTGAATTTATGATGAATTATTATGTTGTTAATATTTTATAGGCTGAAACATTTGACTAATGAATAATGGTAATAGTATTCCCATTATATTGGCATCAGATATATGATATTCTAAAAAAATTGTTGAATGGAAGGAAGTTGAATTTTCTAAATGATACTAGTAAGAGTTTAATATGGGGTGGTATTAAACAAACAACATTTTTAAGTGATCAAACAAAAAATTGATTGTATTAATTTTCATTCATGAAGGTGAAAAATGATGAAATATATCAAACATACATTGTAGTGACTATAATAGATGAACCCATTAGAAAAACTACCATCAGAAAGAATAAGGTTGTTTCTTAGTACTATGAATAAATATTGAAAATTGGTTTGTGTATAATGATTTTTTAAAGAATGTACATATTACACATTGATAATATAATGATTCATTTTATTGCAGGTTCTTAAATTAGTTAAAAACAAAATATATCATTTATCTCCATGAAGAGAATATTAATTATCAATTAAAAATTGTGTAATTAATTTTTATTAATACACACTAAATTCTCTAATAATTTACTATGGATTTCATTATCATGGATTTCGTGGACTTGGATTATTTCGAACC
Source organism: Viscum album (assembly GCA_963277665.1). Taxonomy (NCBI): domain Eukaryota; kingdom Viridiplantae; phylum Streptophyta; class Magnoliopsida; order Santalales; family Viscaceae; genus Viscum; species Viscum album. The sequence goes on along the minus strand of OY728140.1, from coordinate 1,368,508,726 downwards.
AATGAATGGGACTACAAAATCATATTGAATTGTTTTTTTCAAACATTTTCATATGGATTCCAATAGTGTTTATAAATTGAACCAGAAGCACCCAATAGTACATGAATCAATGACGGTTAATGGAATATATTTTTTAAGAAATGTTTCCATTCTGTATTTTTTACAACAAAGATTACAAACTCCCATTGGAGAGAGGATTGTAGATCGGGATCATCAAAACCTTTTGGGGAATAGTTTCTTTACATTGGGAATCTATTATAGATTTTATATGTATTCATGAATCCTTATCAAATATTAAGTGTGTCAATGGTATCCCTCTCTTTAACAATCAACTATTAACATTCATCGAGGAGAAACTGTCTATATATATCAGAGGTTCTCCATCAATGATATAATCTATTTGAATATGTGGTTCTCCATCAACTGTATCGTCTCTACATATTAGTGGGTACATATCATTTTTTATTATTATTTTATGATGATTATTTCAATGAACGTGAAGGTTCAGCATGTAATTAATTATCATCTATGTAGATGGGGGTTGTTCTGATAATGGAATCTTGCCTATGAAAAGAGATTCATATGTATCCTCATGAATGGAATTAAAAACAAAGTTATTTAATGAAAATTTTTCCAAAATTATGTACATTTTATGGTCATATGATAAGGACAAAACCATGTTTTATAAATTCATAATGTATGGAATCCATGGTGAATAGGTCCTATAAATGAATTGTGTGTCACTTTTTAATGAGAAGGCCTATTATGGTTAATGTCATAAGTAATTTTTTTGATGATATCATGTTGAAAATCCAAGGAATATATCCCAGTGAAGTAAAATATAATTTGGAATATATGAAAATTTGGATGAGATGATGGTAAGAGGTGGTAATATCTCTATATAGGTAGAAATTGATCACTATATGAATATATTCTTTGAAAGGAATAGGGCATATCAATGTTTATGGGTGTGATACTTATGGTGGTTTCATATATATCCTATGAGTATGTAAATCAAAACCTATTGTTTCCATGAATTTTGGAACATACACATATGAGGGAGTCCCATTTCATATTCTTCTCCATATTAATAATACATTTACCTCCAATCTATTATCCCCCGATAGTTAGGTTATGTTTAAGAAATAAGAGAGAGTAGGGGGTTTTCATGTTTCATTATAATTCTTTAGAAGATAATTACTCATAGATTTGAATCCCATTTTATATTTTCATTATATTACAATTGTGGACTAGGATAGGGTTATAAAAGGAATGTGAATTATAAAATCCATCAAGAATGGATAGGGGAATACTTCAAGAGGGAGGCCCTTGATGAATATTTTATCCTTATCAGTTAGTGGATGAGGGAAAGCCAATGAAAGAGTTGATAGAAAATAAATATGGTATTTTCCCATTATTATATTAATGAACGTTTTAAAATACCACCTTAGGAATTATATAACAATTGAATCTATAAAATGGTATTTATTAAATTCAAATTTAACTAAACAAAATGGGATAATTTCTTATCTATGAACCACTTCCACATTCCTTAAGGCCGATTTCCAAATTACAGTAGGAATACATAATTGTGAAAATTTTGGTGGATAATTATTCATGGAAGGTTAAATTTTATGCTTAAATTACCAATAGAATTAATTATTGTGAGAGGTAGACACTGATGTGACACTCCTACTTGGAAGATGAATCTAGTGGTCTAGAGGGAGATCTTAATAATTCCATAAACATGATTTTATGTTTGTCAAATTAAACCATTTTAAAAGGAAATTCTAGGTCTATGATGAATAATATTTTTATTTGGATGGAGTGTAGTGAAAAATGAATATATAAATACCCTAAAAAATGTAGATCATAGTTCATGGTAACATTATTTTATATTAGATAGAAAACAATACTCATATATCGATGTACTTAATGTTTTCTAGTATTGGAAATCAATATACCTACATGAAATTCACATTAATTTTTTTTAAAAAAAATAAATAAATGTTTTCATATAGAACATCATTATTCCATATAATTTTTTCCTACATATCATTCAAAAATCACTTTATAGTATTTTGGGGGACATAAAACATCAGCAAGGGGTGATCTTATAAAATCGTCAAGGTTATGCATACAACGAATGTTATGAACCAATAGGAATAATAAATATTGATTGGATAATAACTATAACACATCCCATTTAATAAATTTATCTTATAAAATATAGAATGAATAAATTATTATTAAATAACTTTATACAAATAATCACACGATGTAGAAACAAAATCATAGATATAATAAACTATTACATAAACATAAGAATTATTAATGACTAAATTCATAACGAAGGAATTCATAATTTAAGACACCATAATCATTCCTTCAAGGAATCATTCAATGGCTTCTTAACACCATGGTCATATTTTATGACATCATACATAAATTAAGAAGTCCATAGTGAAATACCCAATCTAATTCGTCACAGGATATCTACTAATACATTGATGGGATTTGTAATTTTTGACCCCACTGAACACATTAAAGGTGAATTCATTCATTATATTAATGGATTGAAAAATAATTTTTTTTAACATTTTTAGTGGAAAACAATCATACAAAAAGATAATTCTTATCCAAATCAATATACCTAATCATACACCATCTAGAGTAATATAGTGTGTGGTAATAAAATTATTCCTCCCAGGTCACACTGATCAAAAATCATCCAAAGAAATAATAAGGATGGATTAAATACAACATATCCTTAATTGATAATAAGAATAATGAATGTTTCATTTCATTTATTAATACTATAATATCTATATTTTTACTATGATAAGAAAAACCCAATGGTTGATAAATTATAAGTGTCTTATATAGGGAAAATGATTTATCAATGTATGAAATATAATAAATGTGTTAAAGGATTTGCGTAAGTGTAAAATCACAATTATCACTTTAGAATAACGAATCAAATATTTTCGAAGTCAACCATTGAGTTAGTCTGAAATTTTGATACCCTTAATGACTACATTAAGAGGAATGAAAATTTTAAATATATTAAATAATATATGCATAATTTATATATGATTATTTAATAACTCTACAACGATACATTATAGGTGACATATGAGACCTAAGATAGGTCTATGGAGTAGGGTTTACTCTAGGTGCGGTATAACATTTGTATGCGACAAATGATTGGATATCTCGATCATGAAAATAATTTATCTAATAATTATCATTTCATTATTTTTTAAAATAATTTAATTTCTCTAAAATGGTGTTTCAAATGAAAAAAGAGCACTCTTAGGTTCGGGAAACAATATTTACCCATGGCATAGTATAACATTTGAAAGCATTTGATGTTTAGATAACTTTTTTGTGAAAAAAAAAACATTTTATATTTATATATTTATTTATTCTATATTTTTTATTGAATATGTAATATATTCTCAATGATGCAATGTATAATAAATTTTTGGAAACCATTATTTCTGGAAAGAGGTGTTTACCCTAAGAACTATATAAATTTTATATACAAATGAAATTGGTTTATATTGTGAATTGAATTGATTCATTTTATAATTATATTAAATAATTAACTTTTATTTATGCAACAATAATTTAATTGTCATTTCCACAAACACCACAACACCATTAACACCCACATGGAGTTTTGAATAGTTCAAATTAGAGTAGTTTAAAATGATTTAATACCATAAAATCCTTAAATGGGAGAAATAATTTAGTTTTCATTGATTTAATTAGTGTTCAACAGAAACAAAAAGATTAACTTTTTTCATTTCAAAAAACCTAAACATGTTTTGGGTATTAAAAATACCCATATATTACTCTTTAAACATCAAAGGATGATTATGAGACACTTCCTTCCAGGATTCTTGAATCAGTTGATCCACTATTGCGTCATTTTCCTCCAAGTAAAGCATGTGGTGTAGGTTCCCAGTGGAGTTACACAACCTAGGAGATTTTTTTTCTTTTTTTCTTTTTCTTCTTGTTATTTTAATCATTCATATTGAAAGGATGAAAAAATTATTTATATTAAATAAAATTAAAATAATTAAACTAACAAATGGAAATTATAAAATAATCAAATGATAATTTATATACTTTTTTTGGATTATCATAAGATGGTTTTAAATATATTGAGAAAAAGAAAAATTCAGAAAATATTCAACTGATAACTATGAATTTTTATAAAATGATAAAATTTTCAAATTATTAAAATAATATTATCAGTGTGAAAAAAATTATAATTAAAATGAATTAAGCAAAATTACAAAATGATAATTTTTTGTGAAATTACAACAATACTTTTATTAAAGGATAATTTCAAGAAAATGCATAATTTAGATGACTAATTTTAAAATTATCAAGGAAATATAAATTATCAATACATGGGATAATTTAGATAATAATTTGGTTATTTATCTAAGGGATAGAAAATAACATCAATTGTGATATTTCAATGATAATTCTAAAATTATATTTGAGTGAACGTGTATCATCCCATATGATCTTTAATTTAATTTCGATATAAAGTAGCACTTTTTTGGTCTTACATATCCTTGAAAAACATCGAATGTCGACATATCTATAATAAGTCCATGAATAGGTGTTCTTTACTGGGTTATCCATTACTTATAACATCAATTACTTTTAACATAGGATGTTCCTTATCTTCGAGGATTCATATTTAGACATGTTTCCTTGATTATTATATTTATTGGAATTTTGATTGAATCTCCATGATTTTTAATGCATGTGGGTGTTTCTCAGTGTATATACATTAAAATTGTTATTATTTGATTAGTGATATAATTATATCATCTATCAATGTTTTATTTTTATCACATGTTGTTTTGTATGCTGATATATACTCATGATGATATATTATTCCTACTTGTGTTCTCTCCTTATTTATTTATTAACATTACATTTCAGTTATCAGTAGTATTTGAGACAGGTGGACCATGGTGTCATATTCATCATCTAGTAGGGAATAACTCTTTGTTATGATGACAAAGAAGAGGGACCTGATCATAGAGTGGATGCATGAGTTAGCCATGTCATCCTTTCAATGGTGCGGTTGTGGTAGTCTTAATGTACCATGTTCCACTAACTATGTGATAGTGTTGACAATGTGAGTACAAGTTATTAATTTTTAGATTATCCAGGTGAAATGTTCTTCAATTGGGATAGATGATGCCAATTATCAACACCATGACCTTGAGAGGACTTCACACAGGTGATGGGTTTCTGATTCTGACTCATTCAACTATCTTATGGCATAGAGGAGAAGAATTGTGACTTGGGGTTGTGGCTTCATGGATAGTGTAGTACTACTTATTTTTTAATTGAATTTTTATGTACTTCAAAAATTCTTGTATAATGTAACAAAACTATATTATAGAGATCATCTGTTTAAGGATGAATTAGTGGTGTCCTACTTGTCTAGTACTCCCACCCAAATTGGAAATTTTGATGACAAGTGGATTTAATGAGACATCAAGTGATGGGAAATGGCACAATGGTGGATGGATGATAAGGTGGATCATGGGGATGGAGTGGCATAGTATAGAAACTGTTTGGTACTATATTTATTTTATTTGACATTAATTTATTTCATTATGGATAGGATTTCCACATTTGGAGTTGTTTTTATATTACATGACATGTATATTATTTACATTCCTCCAGATTACTATTATTATTTATTTTATTTTCACTATTCATTATTTACCATATTATGTGATAATTGGGGTATAGTCTCTCTAGTTTTGGACATAGACCCTCACTGCTAGTCAACAACCTCTTATATATTGGGAGGTATACCTGAGGTTGTGTTGAATTTCAACTCGAACTAAGTTGTTTTGGTCATAATGTTATGAAATGGTATCTGAATCACATGATTCACTATCATGTTTAATTTACTTATCATGGTTTGGTATAGATTAGATAGGTGATTTGAAATTGGGACACTAGCAGGTGAACTATGTCAGTGTCTAGCCAAGACTATATAGTGGGCCTCTTAGTTTCCATATGAGAGAATGTATATTCGGTTATTACTATTGATTAAATTTATGAAGGGTGTTCTACATAATCCTATAATTTATTTTAACAATTTCTCATATGATCGTACTTCATGACAAAGCATGAAGGTTCATATTCCATATACATACATATTGTTGTCCTGCATAGTTGTTATGTAATTAAATTCATTGATTTATGCTATCTGCTCAGGTTTGTTTATTCTATATGACATATAAGTGTTTCCATTCTATTTGGTATATCCTCATTGGAATAAATTAGTTGAACTGAACATGATATATTTTTAGAATATATATGACAACAATGAATGACATGAATGTATGGAAAGAAGGGTTAGTTCTTTGTAGGTTTTTCCTTAGGATAAGAGTAGACTCCACGAAAACCCATGCTTTATCCCATATACTATTTAGGATGATCTATTTTCCTTTGATTATTTTGGTTGTAGAAGGTTCCACCATAAAGATGTTTGGTGGGGCTACTAGCTGAGCTGTATGATTCTAAGCACATGTCCTTACTAGCATCATTGGTGTAAGAAGAAGTTCATTTTTTGTCCATTACTAAGATCAATGGTTAAATGTGTGAGGGATTTCTATCTCCATCATCCTATATCATTTTAGGGAACTGGTGGACCACTCGATGCTACAGATTTTGGGGATATCATAGAATGTATCTTTGACCTCATAGCGATTCCATATGTTTGGTAGGTTGATGAATCATCCTTTATGATACGGTAACCCTCTAGTTATTGGTTTTGAATTATGGGACATGCAAGAAAAAATTAGGGACTCAATATGGATGTATTCAAAGACCTGTTAATTGAAGTGTTTTTCCCTGACACAAGGAAGATTGATCGAGAATATTATTTCGTGGAGCTCTATCAGGGTTTCAAGACAATATCATCACACTCTGCATGTTTTAACGAGATCCTTCATTACACATACCTTCTAGATAGTAATTTGACCTAGAAATCCAAGAAGTTTATAATCAGTCATCGACCTAACCTTATATAGTGGGTTTGGATTTACAACTTAACTTCATACTAAAAGGATCTCAAGATGAAATGAAACCTTGAGAGGATTCAGATGGACAGATGAATAACTATAATTTTCTAGTCTTTCACTACTCAGAATGGCTGACTTCCCAGTACTGTTTTGAATAACACTTTTATTCATAGGAAGGGGAAGTATATGAACATGCATCAGAGTAGTGGAATAGACATTCAATAGAGATCATTTTTTTCATTCCCTTCAATATGTGACCCATAGATCATGAACTATGGGATGTTAAGACACTACAGTCAAGTGTGCACACCACCCCTGATCCATTCATACTGTAGTACATAACAACTAGAGAAGTATTCTTTTTTATAATAAGTTAGAAGAGGGAGGTAGACATGTCCAGGGAATGAAGGTCTGATATGGGACCTCAGAAGAATATGTATACATCTAAGACTATAGTATCATATGGTAATGGTCATAGAGATGGCATATTATGGGTTAATATAGTGGATCGGATTCCAAAATATGGTGGGGAGGGACCATATACCATTCAAGGTATATTTTTATCACATCCACGTAGTCTAATATATTATTTGATACATGGGATTAAAATTTTTTTATATATGTGAATTTAGTTGTGGGACATGTCATAGAAATAAATTTATCATCATTGTTAGTATCCCTTGATACAATGTTAGGAACGAGGGTGGGATATCATCAACGATGACCATAATTTACACAAGTCATTTCTAGGTATTAAAATTTGTGAAAACTCGTGATTCTAGATATTTTGAATATTGATGTGATTCTTAGCATGGACAAGAAAACATATTTCTAATCTTGAATTGGTTGATATCATTGAAGGGTATCATTTAAATCTCCATAGGGAGATATGTTCACGATGACTAAAGTATGGGAACTGGGAGGAGGAAGAGTTTGACCAAACATGATCCATCTAAGGTTAATAAAAAATATAAAAGGTATACTTGTAAATTTTAGTATCATCACGGGGAACCCCCATCATCTTTTACAACAGTCGTAGATATATATTTGGTAAAATTTCCCAATGACTTTCCAAGAATCCATCCTCATAGACGAGATGAATTTTAGTTGGATCATATAACTAGTGGTAAGCCCAATTTGATAACCCTTGTGTCATATGGATCCAATTGAGATGATGAAGCTCAATGTATATCTACATGTAATGAAGTGGAATGGTTTTATTAGACCATGCACTTCATTCTGGGGTGCACTTGTTTTATTTTCTCGGAAGGCGGCCACTAATATTTAACTATTTATTGATTATCATAAGCTAAAAGAGGTGACATTGGAGAACAGAAAACCAATTACCTAGATTTATGAACTCTATGTTATGTTACAGGGATCCTAGTTGTTTTCAATGATTGATTATTTATTATGAAATCATCAATTATGAGTTAGAGTGGGGGAAAATCTAAAGATGGCTTTTCAGAGTAGATATGGACTATATGAGTACTTGGTAATGTTTTTTGGCTTGTTGAATGAACTGGTAGTGTTCATTACCCTCATGAAAAATATCATACATCCATTCATGGTCTTATTCATTATACTATTCTTCAAATATAACCTTATCAACTCAGTAACACTAGATAAACATTCAAGGATCCTGGTGATAGTCATTAGTATGATTTGAGCACACCGGATTTATGCAACACTGTTAATGTGTGATTCTTTATTCAAATGGTTGAATTTATAGGACGTCTGGTATTAGAGATATGTATATCTGTATACCATGAGAAATTTGAAGTTTTCATGTAATGGATAGTTCATTGGAAAGTGATTATGGTTAGGAATACTCTTATATTAGTATGATATTACCGATGGTTTATCTAAGACTTTTGTTGACTTTCTGCTCACATGATAGCACTGAAAAAGAAATGATAAAAGTTATAGAGTTTAGAACATTTTGATGAGGATTCCCTTGAGCTAAAGAGAATGTTAATGAAGAATACATTTTTGACACTCCCTGATCCTAAGATTGGATATATAGTGTTTTGTGATGCATCGAGCATTGGTATGCGGGTGATGCTGATTTAATGAGGGAAGTTTGTTTCTTATGGGTCTCGTTATCTATATACTCAGGAGATGAACTACCATAAATAGGAATTGGAGTTGTCTTCAAGGTATATGCACTAAAATTTATTTGGAACTATCTATTTGGTGAAATATTTAATATTTTCATGGACTATAAGGTAGTTACCTATATCTTCTCACTATGGGACCAAAAAATAAGACATAGGTGTTGGGTTGATTTTCTATGAAACATCGACTTTGAGATGGTGTATTAACCTCAGTGGTAAATTTCACTATGTATTCTCTAAAACATAAGACATTGGATGATTAAGATATTAATGAGAGGCATTTAGAGGAATAATGGTGTTTGATGTGCATATTGGCTGACTGGAGGGTCATTTGTTTATAGGATTAGGGATCTATGACTTTTAACTCATTTCACATTATGTATTCTCTTGTAGATTGGGAACATACTGGTTAGGAGTCACTCATATATTATGTCATCATGAGGGAGGATCTTTCTTGGGGTGACTCGATACCCAGATGAAATTTAGGTGACAAATATGTGATTATGGTATTTGAGAGAGTGGTAGTCCCAACATACATTGTAGTGGAGCTAGTGAGGGATTATCAAACATTTAAAGGGTAATTACACATTTGTGTGAACATGATTTATAATGAATTTAGGAGGAAGTTCTAGTGGCCTAGTTTGATGAGAGATATTTTTACTTTCATCTCATGATTCCTTACCCCTCAAAGAGAAAAATATGATCACCAAAATCATAGTGGATTGTTACAGTCACTTCTGATACCTATGATTAAGTGGGAGGACATCACAATGGACTTTATAACAGGGTTACCTAGGACCCGGAGAATTCATCACAAATCCTAGGTGATTATCGATTAGTTAATGAATTCTACTCTCTTATTACCAATTAGAGTGACTCACATAGTGGAGGATCATGGAAACTGTGATTGAGAGATAATGTGGCTTCAGGGGGTCCCATTCAAAATTGACTCAAATAGAGATGCACTTTTAAAATCATGTTCTAGAAGGGATAGAAAAATATATGTGGAATTATCTTAGATTGGGAATAGGAAGTAATCATATGACTGATTGGCAGTATGAGCAGACATTACACGTATTATATAATTTGGTTCATTTTTCTTTTCCTGATTTCAGTGAATCATTTTATGACCTCCTTGAAATGATTTATTTCAAATAAAATATAATTTACTATAATTTTATTTATATGTAACCTTATTAATATATTTATGGGAGGCCATTATTCTCACCCCTATATTGGCATGAGGTTGGTGAGATAGTGGTAGTTGGACCCATAATGTCTTAGGATACCTCTGAGAGTGTACATATGATATGGAAGAGGTTGATTAGAACTCAATGTAGAAAAAGATCATCTACCAACTATAGGAGGAGACCCTTTGAGTTTTTGTTAGATATCACTTTTTCTAGAGAGTGACTCCTTAGATTGGGTATAGATGTCTAGTAAAGTAGGAAAAGTGAAAACATTATTTTTTGGACACATTAAGATCACTAAGAGGATAAGTCTAGTGTTATCGCATGGACATCCCTTCTCGCTATCGAGGAATGAATAAAGTGTACCTTCTGTCACATATTCAGTGGTAAAAAACTAATCCTATTTATTTTATTAATTGAAAGTATATTTTTCTACATATTGACGAATATTATGAGGAGTATCCAGTGCAGATCATAGATTGATGCAAGAAGGTGTTGGGAGGGATGATGATTCAAATAGCCTAGATTCTATTACAGTATAGATGAATCCCTGATGATTTGTGGGAGCATGAGTCTGATGTTCATTCCTAGTGGCATGATATGTTGGTTCTAGGCCATTAGATATAAATCTTGATGGTTATAAGTTGATAGTGGATGAGATTTGTAATAGCCTGGATTTTATTATGATAATAAACCCACTCTATTGATAAATTAAATGTATCTTTTGTGGAAAACATTATTTATCCTTAAAAATAACATAAAAATGTGTTTAAATATTTAATTAAGATTAAAATCATTATAAAAACATTTTAATATATAATCAAATATTTCTGGAGTGATACATTGCATTAGTGTAGGATTTTAAGACCCTTAAAGCCTCTGAAATGATGGGAAAATATTAAATTATTTACACAAAGAACCCAAAATTTATTAGAAGTAATTGAATAGCTTCAATATGTTTCATCCTATATGATATCTAATACCACCTATAGGATAGATATGTAGTGTTCACAATAGGTGGGGTATAATATTCGTAAGCATCATACGTTTGGATATTTTGCATGAGAAAATAATTTATTTAATAATTTCTATTATGTTATTTTGGAAAATAATTTAATATCTGCCAAATTGTGTGTCATGTAAACAATATGAGACCACCATTAAATAGGGGACACTCTGTTTTCCCTGGATGTGGTATATCATTGTTATGTGTCAGATATATCGATTCCTAACTATAGGAAAACCCCTATTTATATTAAATTATTTTTTCCCTATTTTATCTATAATAAATAATTAATATCATCCATAAAATATATATTATGATATATATGATACCACTTTTATGTCATGAATTGGGGTTTTACCCTTGGTGGGGTAGAACTATTATACATAAATGGAATTTGGAAATTTTACTAATTAAATTGATTCATTTGAAAATTATATTAAATAATTAATTTATTTATCTAATTTATTTTAATGTTCATCATCCTTCAATGTGTACTAAACCACTATTAAAAACCATGCGTTTATTTTGAATGATTCAATTTAGGACATTTTTTATTTTCTGAAAACCACAAATACCATAATTGTTCGATGTAATTGACTCTTCATTGATTGGTTTAATGTTTAATGGATTAAAATAGAAGATTATATTTAACAATTTGGAAATCCCTAAATGCATTTTGGGTATTTTAAATACTCGGATGATCCTATTTTTATTAATATAAATGATTGAAAGACCCCTCCTTCCATGATTCATGAAGTAGTTGATCCAATATGGATTCATTTTTGTCTAAGATCATCTTGCATGAGGGTGTGAGGGGTGGGGAGTGTTGGGAGGGGATTTTGGTTCCCATGCGAGGCACACCACAGAGGAGAAATATGTTAATTTCCTTTTTTTCATTATTATTTTCATTCTATTAATATTCTATGTCCAAATTATGAACAAAGAATATGTTTTATAATAAATAAAATTATAGCCCTACAATTATTATTATTTAATACTGAAATTCTCATATGATGATTAACACAATTCATTGGATTATGATTTTTTTAAATAAAATAGAAATGAATAATTTCCAAAAAAATTTATTCAATGATAATTATGAAGATTTATAGAATTGTAATTTTTCCAAAATTATGAAAATATGATTATTAGTGATATAAAATTTTAATTTCTTAGAATCATGTAAAATTACGAAATGAAAATTTTTGTGGAATTATTCTTGTACAATTATTGAATGATAATTTCAAACACATATGTAATTTTGATAATTAATTTTAATATTCTCTAGTAGTGATAAATTATCATCACCTATGATAATTATGATAATAATTTTTAAATTTATCTAGGAGAGAGAAGATATCATCATACGTGATATTTTAATGATAATTAAAAAATTACCTAAGAGAGGGAGAGGTAGTAACATTATATGTGATATTTTATTTCCTTTTGAAACAAAATAGCAATTTTTTTTCTAGGAAACTGTTACAAACCTAGAGTTTTGATGTAACAAAAAGTCGGCTCATGAAGTGTTGTTCCGAACCAGCTTATTCCTACCTTTTTATAAAAAAATATTTCGTGATGAAGTTTATTACGTTCTTAGGCTCACGTTTACACTTATTTTCTTGATGATTATATTTTTTGGCATTTTGATTGACATTTATTGACTATGATAATATGAGTTTGTATCTTATAAAAAACATTGTTATTCCAAGAGTTATAATAGTGTAACTTTTATTCATGTTTTATTGTGATCACATGTTGTTGGGTGTGCTTCTATATACTCAAAATTATATATTGTGCCACATTTGTGTTATCCCTATATATGTGTTAACATTCTATGTTTGTTTTTTGTGGTATTTTAGACTAGTGGAACTTAATGAAATATTAATCTCCTAATGGGTTAGAATAGTTGTTTTTTGATCAAAAAAATGAGGGAAAATATCAAATTATTTAGGTATGAGTTAGGAATGGTGTCATGTTGTGGGTGTTTTCAAGGTAGCCTTGATTTTCAATGTTCCCTTCACCACGTGATATCCTAGCCAATGTGAGCACTGGTTATTCTCATATAGAGGATATGGATGACATAGTCCTCTTGATAGTTATATGATGATGGGTATCAACTCCACAACACAATGAGGATGTCGTACATGGGATGGTTTCCTTCTTCAAACTCATTCAGTTATCTTTCAACATGGAACTCAAGTTGGTACGTTCGATATTTATTCTATATTAGTTATCATAATATGGATTTATTTTGGACTATATGTTTATTTGCTTCATTAATTTATTATTATTATTCTATACACTTGTATAATTTAGAAAATAAGGTTATGTATTCATATATTATTTCCCAATGAGCCTAGTACTCACACCCTACTCGTGAAATTTGATGTGCCTGTAGATTTCATGAGATAACCATTAAAGGGAAAGGGTCATATGGTGTATGGAAGAGTAGGTGGAACATGCAGCTATGGTTGACCAGGATAGAAAATAGAGGGACCAATTGATATGATATCTATCTTCTATTAATTTCATTGTGGATAGGTTTTTATATTGGGAGATATTTTTATATTTCATGACATGTATGTCATTAACATTCAACACGATTAATCTAATTATTTATTACTGATCATATGACGTGATATTACGAGTATAATATCCCTTATGATATAATTAAACCCTAAATACTTGTTGAAATAATCTTGCTTACATGGAGGTGTGCATGTGGTTATGTTGACATTCTTCTTGGAATCATTTGTTTGATTCGGGATGTTACAAATATAAATAGTATAAATTTTTTATAAAAATCATTCTTGAAGAAAATAACATTTTAGCATTGAATATATTTTTAAAACTAAAATATTAAAAAAATATTTTTAATGTAAATTTATTTCAATATAACCTTTGAAAACGTGTAAAATAATAATTAAAACATTGAGTTATCATTATGCTATAAAATTCTATTCATTTATTACATGATAAAATAATTAGTAATTTCATATTTTATTTAAAATCCAAACAGACATTGTTTTGAAAATGACATGAATATTCATTAATATTCTTTATATAAATATTCAAAATCAGAAAATACTTTTTTAATAAAAAATTATAAAATTAATGTAATCCTTTTTAATATATTTATTGAAAAAAATTATTTATATGAAATGTGATTTTCAACCAAAGTGAAAAATTTTATTTTATTAATAATTTTTTTTCATTCATTTTATGTGAAAATTTGTAAGGGAATGATACTATTACTTGATAATTTCAAAAAATGATCAAAATATTATAAAAATATATTTTTTGAAAAATATATCTAATAATTTCACTAAGGGGGACATAAAAAATAATGAATAACGACGAGACTATAAAATATTGTCTTACAAATTTTCATAACTTTTCAATCATAAGACCCATGAAGGAAATATCATCAATTGAATTGATAAGTACCATGAATATAAATATATTAATTATATATAATTTCAAAATATGAAGTGTATACACCAAATAAAGGAATAAGTTGTAAATATAGTGTATGCCTCACAGAAATACAAGTGAGAAGAGAAACCATTACAACATATAAGACCTCCAACAAATTCATTGAAATTTTTTATATATTTTGTAATATTATTAAAAATCCAATAAAGTACTATTAAAATATATATAACACCATGTATTATCTAATTATAGTTTTTTATCACTCGATTATTCCCAATTATTTGTTAAATTCCTAGTTTCATGTGATATTTCTTTCGCTTGTAATCTATATTTTGGTTCAATAGTTTAGATAATTTTAATAATATCATCATTAAACCATCTCCAGAATGTTATAAATTATATAAATATCATATAAGTTCGTTGTATATAATTATTTATTATAATCCATAAATATTATTTTTAGGAAATGGATTTTAATTGTCCTGGAGATAGTATTCTATACGTAAGAATTAACGATGTCTGTATTTTTTAACCAATGTAAAAAAAGGTGAAAATTATTCATTATCCTTAATAGATTTATTTTTATTTTATTGATAACTTTTATATTAATAAAATCAATCATTATTACCATATATGTAAAAAAGTAAAAACATTGACATCACTACGTGGAGGTCATAGTCAACACATATGCATGAGTTACATTACTTTTTTTCTAATGGATTGGAATATAATAATTTATAATTGATATATTATTTCCATTAATATGGATAGACGATAAATGTACCATAAATTCATTAAATTTTAACATTAATATATTCTATTCAAATCATAAGTAAATACAGAATAACTTCGCTTCGTGAGTTGGTAATCCACATTACACACAAGAGAGGATATCATATCCCTCAGAGAATGGAAAGTAAGAAGGATTACATTATCTAATAAATAAATAAATAAAATAAAATATTAAATATTAAATAGATATTTCAAATAAATCAATACATCAAGTCTTTGAATATGTAGATGGAAAAATAACTATGTCAACTCGTGAGACATATGTGAATCGAACACACCATCGAAAATTTCATTTTTCATTTGATGGATGTGGAGATGGATATATGTTCTCAAATTTACATAATAAAATAGAATTATGTATGATATTTTTTTTATTTTTTGGAAATATTTGGAAATTATTTTAATGACATATATTAAGAATTAAAATGGAAACACATAGTAAAAAACATTACTTTATCATTGAAAACCCAATTTATGTATAAAATAATTCATTCATAGATTATCTTAAAAAAATAAAAAAGGAAAATATGATTTCTGTTATGTTCTTAAAGAATATATTGTTACAAGGATTAGTGGATGAAAGGGATTTAGGAGACTGATGTGGTTAGGATAGGGGGTTGCTTTTTATAAGTGAGCTGATTGGAACAATTATAATTTTTAAAAACTAGTATATGTATTCACATTTTTTACATTCAACCAGGATATAAATTTTTTTATTGATGATCCATATTTATGGTAGGGTATAAATATGTCCATAAAATGGTATTTGGATTATTTTTAGTTTCTTTATAAATCAAATTGTTTTCGATTAATGTAAGGGAAACCCATTTTTACCTTAACCATAATTCTCATTGTTTACTATTTTTATTGTTAATAATGGTAAAATAATTTATCCATATTGAATATTATAAATAATTAATATTCTTAATATGAAATTTATTTTTCAAAATTCAATTCATCGAATGAGAAAAATTAAATTTTAAATTATTCTAGAATCCTTGATAAAAAAGTTGGTTTCCAAAGTGATAATTCATATAAATATATATTTTTTTATATAAAAAATAAATATTTAAATGAATAAAATTAAAATAATTGGATATATAAATATATAATTGCATTATAGTTAAATTTAAATATATATTAATATAATTATTATCTTGTATTTTCTTTGAATTAATTGTTTATTTTTTATAAAGCTTATTCTCACTATTCAATGAAATATTTATCTTTTCAAAACATTCTAAAAAATTAGACAAAAATATAATTCTGACATATAGAACTAAAAAATGAAAATTATTTTTAAAAATAAATTTTCTGTAAGTGATTCAAATTAATTTTATATTATTTGGTCCAAGTGAGACTTAACATTCATTCATAAAATACAGGTTTTTTTAGAATAAATATTTCTCATTAAAATGGTTCTCACGTAATTATAATCTTCAGATAACCATTGGATTCATTTTATGCATATGTAAATTATATAATTTCCAGAATTTATTTCCTCCAATTCATACCCTCTAATATAACGAGTAGGAGGTAATGGACTTTTTTAAATAATAATAATTTAATATAATGTCATGTTTCATTTAAACATATTTTTATGTGAATCACAATATATTATATAAAATAAACATATTTTAATAGAAAATTATTATAATTTCTCACAATGTTATTTTTTCTAATAAAATTTGTTTTTCTTGATATAAAATATATCTTCAATAATTTTACCATTTTAAAATCCTTTGGTTTTAAATTTTAACCCCTTAAATAATTTTTATCCTAAAAATTTATTCTTGATCTAAACATTCAACAGATTAACATCAAAAAATTCCATTATTGAAACCCCACAATGTTTGAAGTGTAAATATATCCTATATTTGATAATATTTAAAGGAATGTGTGGTGGTCATCTAGAATAATTACATAACTAGGTTTTCAAGTTGGATAACATTAATGGAAATAGAAGATATGGATAGGGAAAAAGAGCATAAATAATTATAGTGATTTTTTTCATCATTAATTATAATAAAGTGGGTTATCTAGATATGTTTAATTAAAAAAACATCAAAAAAAAATATCAAAAGGTCTATCGACTTGTTAGAAATTAAATTATATGGACTATGTTATTTTTTTATGATCTTTTTCACAGCTTTGAGGAATTCATTCATTATCTTAGAATATATTTAAATATAATTGCCTTTAATATTTATATTTAATAAAAAATCTCATCATTTGGTTGTTATTAGATAAATATCTACTTCATCTCATTCTCAATGAACTGAATATCCAAAAATGATTTTTTTTTCAACCTGAAGCATTAAAATTAACTTTTAATAGATATGTTGATCCATAAAATAGTAACAATACATTTATCAAATCATTAAAATAACCAATACTTTTAGAAAAAGTTGTAAAATAACCAATAAAGTTAAACATAATCCATTTTATAAGTATTTGAACTTAATGCTCATTCAAAATATGTGTGATTATGTTTTGATTAATCATCACTAAATAATCATTATATTCTCTAAAAAATATAACATGGATATTAATTTCAAATTCCACATTTGTAAATAACATTATCATTTTAAAAAATCAATGAAAAAATACATTAAAAAAACTCATGTTGTTTAATATATTACATTGATCCAAATATAAAGTAAACTATATCAAAGATAATAAAATCCATCAATTCACTAAACAATTTATTTTTCAAAAATATTATTACATAATTGATTCAGTATCATTAATATAACAATATATGTCACACATTCAGGGTTATGATTCATTGAATTTTTTTTCCAAAATGAACAACTTATAACAAAATAAATTTCCCTGATACAATTAAACATTTGCTTTCAATTACTTAATGATAAATTATTATAGTAAAATTAGAGTCTTATTAATGGTTATTATAAATTGAATATCACTAAAATAATGATTTTACAACATATTTCATTGAAAAATATACATTGGATCATCAATCATTCCACTTCAGATGAATCAAAGGAATAAAATTAACCTTGATCTATTATCTTCTTCATTGTTACATTTAAAATATTCATGGTTAATTGGTTGGAATATTCCCCCCTCCCATTATAGTTATAGAACATTAAATTGATGGATTCTCACATACCATTTCATTCATTATTATTATGGACATTTTTTCCCACAAAAATAAACCTATTTTACATTTAGGAAGCTACTAATGTGATTCAATCCATAAGTATCACATCTGGGAGATCCTTCTTTCCCTTCTTGTTGTTATCTTTTTTTGTCTCATCCTATACATCCCATTATTCCCTTTAAATCCATATGACTTGATGATTTTTTCAATATCATGATATCATGTTACATTATTTAATCATATTATGATAATGTTTTTCAAACTAGTTCCCTTTGAAGTATTATCATACAACCATAAAAGAAGTAGTTAATAATTAATTATGAATTATGTACATATTCCCATGTATTCCTTCCAAACCATATATTGTTGGATTCATACATAGAAAATGTTTCTTCTCTATTATATATAAGGCTCATGAACTGTCTTCCCATATCCAATCATTTATCATGAAGAAAAATTCTTCTACAGAGATTAATTTGAAATACATTAATTCCAAGTTTGATATTTCTTATCTATCCTCAGTGAATATAATCAATGAAAAATATTTATCTCATCTCCTATGAGATGGTATGCTTCAATGAAATCATTTTCCTTTTAAATACAACCTATTTCTAGAAATATCATTTATATGGAACATATCAATTTTTTTTCTAATAATGTATTTTTATACCCATTGTACGATTGAGGTTGGTGATGCCTGAAGAAGTCTAAAATTATTACACCACATTGAGGATTAGAAAGATTCTCTAAAAAAGAAACATTATTACTCAAAACTTGATTCATATTCCACAATATGGTTACCATTTTATAAGTTCCCACTATAGATCCATCTCTAGTAAGATGATCTTTCACATGAGGGAAATCTCGTATGGAGAATGTTCATTAATTTGGTTTCCATTCAATCTACCGGACGCCATTTCAGAAAAATGGAATAGACATTATTATATCATATGATTATATAAAATAATTTATAATCTCCATAAAAATAGAACATATAACATTAATTGAAAATTTTATGCACAATTTTTCTAATATCAATAGACATAGTGTCTTTGTGGATATAATTAATTATAAACCCTTCATAATGGTTTTAAAATAAATGATAAATTATCTTAAGAATATCCCTAGGGAGTGTAAAACTATCTATGCAGTATATGACATTTTTTCACCATGGTTTGATCAGGTCATGTATAATGTAACCTTTTTAGATTTATTACCACTAGCTACAAATTTTATAGAACCATGTCTACTTGTATTATCCAAATAAGAATTAATTTTATAGAAATAACAAATAATCTATTCCATAAAAATGTTAGGATGTTATTATAATAAAGACATGAATTTTTATCATAGTGTTAAATTTTTTAATACATTTCTTCCAAAATATAATTCAAAAGGATTCTAATGAACATCATTTCATATCAACTATAGTGTTCCGGACCCTCGTAGACTAGAGATAACAGATTAATTTTTATATTGAATCTATATATATGGAATCATAACCTGAAGGACTATATAGATTATTATACATGGTATAGTAGATGCATTATTGAAATTAAAATTACATGTTAAAAAATAAAATATACATTATGTTTTCGTTGAGAACCCGATTATTCATCATACTGCAACCCAACATATTAATCAAAAAATAGTTCAACGTATGCTAGGAAAAAATAAAAAAAAATTGGGTTATATTATTTGATTATGGAGGGTATAAATACATCATATGTAATTAATAAACAAGTAATAATCAATATGTAAAAAAAATTGATACATGTTCCATTTAATCAATAGCTATAGTACAATACGGATAAAAGAAATGATGATAAAATAATTCCATATAGATAATAACATGACCATGAAACATATCAATGGGGTTTCTAACTAAACAATTAATAACATGGAATATGAATCACTCAATTCATAATGATGGACCACATAATTTCAAGCATCTTAGATATACAGTCAAGGATTCATGCTAAGATTCCATACATTCAAGGACTCCATCATAGAAATATTAAATAAACAGGTATGACCTCAACCAAGTACCAAAGAAAATATGTCTCATAAGACCTTCCAATGCGTTAAAGTTATATATAATTTTCGGTCTCACCATTAAGCTAATAATTTGAATGATTTCCTCATATGAATGTGGTGAAACATAATCAATATAAACATTCATATTGAAATACTGACATATGAAATGATGATACTTACTCAAACCAATAAACATTATCACAAACCGTAAAAAGTAACATAGTGAAAGGAAATGAAATTGCACATCCCTAGTCTGACTGACTCCCTATGAGGGTTTTTAGATTTTTGGTGAAGCTAGTGTCATTGACGGCGAGGAAATCAGATTGGGTTGTGATAGGGGAGATGGCCTTTTGTATTATCATATCCTGAGATTACATCATATTATGGTGACACTAACCATGAGATCAGTTGATGAGAGATTGATCATACAATGTCATGGATAGATGAAGGGTTGATACTTAATAGAGGCAGTTTCAGTGATTTTATGGGAAGGAGTAGGGTAGTGGGATGAAGATCATCAGAGTAGTTGTTGGAGGATCCTGTGGGAAAAAGTGATATAATGCTGACATACAATGAGGGCCTTTGATGGTGCTAGTAATGATGCAGGAATGATCTTGGTGGATGAATGAAAATAAATAATATTGAATATGGCCTAAGGGACCTTAATTAAGGGTCTATAGGGCCGTATAAAATATATAAAAATTAAGAGGTGCTCAATAGGTGTATTATCCATTGGTGGGATATGATCTCTCTATTTGTCTCTGTGGGTCTGTGTCACATGTGTTTTTCATTGTAATTTTACCCAAACACCTAATATAAATATAAATAAGAATTATAGTATCAATAAACAATATCATGACTAGATTATATTAAATATTATGGTTATATTTCATTGATGAATTTAAATACAATAAAAATTTATGTAATCTAATTTTTTTAAAACAACATCTTCACATTGAAATTATATATAAAATGAAGTGTTAAAAAATATTTTATAAGTAATTATATATAAAAATAACCTTTTAAATATTTTAAAATAATAATCTAATCAATAATTGTACAAAATAGAAGAAAACACCATTCATGTCTTACACATTAAAACTAAGAGTCCAATAACATTTTTGATTAAAGACAAATATGCATTAATTTGGAAATTAAATAGATATTCATTTATGTATTTATATAAAAAGTAAAAAATGGATAAAAATTTATTTCATAATTAATTTGTAAAATGATAAAAATAATTTTGAAAATAAGTTTAGTGAACCTGTATTTTGACATAAATGAATTTTGGACCTAAGAGATAAATAAATTCATATTAGTATAAAAACATTTTCCTAATAATTTTAAGTTCCCTTGATTCAAAAAATGTTACTATTAATTGTAAATATCATTAATAAATTCATTAGAATATAATATATAGTTTGTAATATAAAAATATATATAATTTGTCCAACTAAGACTTAAATAAAAACTATCATGACAATTAATGATATTTTGAAATAAACCATTATTATATCGGTAACATTTGAATCATAATACCCATGAATGAGATAATATATAAATATTAATTATATTAAATTAATATACATATATTCATAAAATAAAATATCAATATTATATGTATATACACCACATAATGAAATAAGTGGTGAATATGGTGAATGTCTCATAGAAGTGAAAATAATATGTAAAACCCTTACAACTTTCTTAACATCCTTAGTTTTTGTTTAACTGTAATTTATAATAATCGTAATTTTTTTAAAAAAAACTAATAAAACCCATAATAATATATTTCATTCTATATATGACATAATTATAGTATTCTTTAACTCATTTTTAACACTTATTTGTTAAATTCAATATTTTGGATGAAAATTGGAATGTTATTTTTATATGTTTCTGTTATGTAATTTTGATCATTTTAATTTTATCATGGTTTTATTATGTATATAATCATAATCCTTATATAAATATATCACATAGTAAATAATTTTTTTTAGTTTAATATATAATAGTTAAATATAGCTATTAGACAACCACATTCATGAAGACATTAGGTCGTACAAATGCATGGATGTTGTTTCCATATTTAATTATTTGATGGTATTAATGTAGAATTATTATTAATTTACTAATATAGAATCATTATTATTATATATACATAATTTATATTATTAATATCAATTTTTATTACCATACATGCAAAAATAATATTTAAAAAGCATTTTACATCGATATGTGGATGTAGTAGTCCCCACATATTCACAAGTGACATTATCAGTTTTTAATTGATTGGAATGTAAGAATCGATATATGATATTATATTTCTATAATATTTATGATAAATATCACAAATATTACATAACTTTAATCCTTATTACCTTCCATGTAACGCTTAAGAAAAATATCAAATTACATTGGTTCGTGAGAAGGTAGTTCGTTGTGCACATGAGCGATGCTATTATATCCCTCGTGGAGTGGATATTAATAATCAAGATGTGATATGATTTCTAAATAATGTTATGAATATTATAAATTTCATAAAATATGATAAATTCATCATTTTCTCTTTCCTTGAATTTTTGTGGTGGAAAGACGACTACAACGGTTCATGAGGAGGTAGCCCTCTGTACAAACATTTGGCAGTTTCATTTTCCATTTGATGTGAGTACAGATGGATAAAGGTTATGAAATTAAAATAATAAAATATTAGTATATAGGATAAAAATTACTATTTTTTTTTAATTTTTGTGAAAAATAATATGGTTCTAGAATAAGAACAAAAATGAAAATGAATTGTTAAAAACAATTCAACTTCTTTAAGAAACCCCTTTAGGTTTAACATAATGTCATCTTAAATTAGAATAATGATCTAAAAATTGAATCCAGAATGTGGGGAGGTATTTAAGGATGTTATATTTTTAGGTATTGGATGATCTAAAGGGATTTGGGAGTGTAAATAAAAGAGGATAGGGGTGAAATTTAAAATTGAATTGAGTGGAACACTTATAATTTGTCAAAGGAGAAATACATACCCTTGCTTTTAATGTACATAATATCTCCTAAAGGTAAATTGTGGAACTATAGATATTATATGGTAATAATATGTCCAAAAATTGTTGGGAATTTTTTGGCCAATTTTAACCATTGTCTTCATGTTTTACCCCACCATAAACTCAATTTTTCCTTTACCATATTATTTAATTTCCACCGTTTCAATTATTATTCATATTAAAAAATAATGTTTATCTTTTTGGATAATAATTTTTTATGCAAATACAAAATACATTTTTTGAATATAAATTCCCAATAAATGGGAGAATCCAATGTATAATTATACTAGTAAAGGCAACAAAAAAGCATGTTTCCAATGAGAAACATCTCAAAAGTACAGAATTATTTAATATCCTAGTTAAATATGATATTAATTACAATTAACTTTATTCAATGAATATATATATATTATATGTACATTAATAAAATATTTAAATAATAATTTTCTTGTAACATTATATAATGAAAATGTGGGTTTTAATAAAAACCAATATTTTTTCCATATTCAATGAAAAAATTATTATATCATTATATTCAAAAAAAATTTGAAAATGATAATTTTGGAACATAGATTATAAATATTAAATTAATTTTTTCAAATAATTTTTATTAATTTGGATAAAATATATTTTAAATTATTTATGAAAATCTTGTGTAAGCAAACATTCTGAAAATAGAATATTTTCAGAGAGAATTTATTTATATTTAAAATGACTCTTACATTATATCTATTTAGTATATATATATAATTTATTTCATATTTTTTTTTAAAACTATAATTTTTATAAATTAGATAAACCTATTCTTCTAGGCTAGATAAATGTCTAGGTTATAATAGTTATGATTAATGAATAATATTTTACTAGAGCACCATGTTTTGCTTAAACATAGTGTTGCATTCATTGCAAAATATTGAGGGGGTTAAAATTATTTAAACAATAAATATATCATAATTTCATGGTGTGTTTTATGTTTTTTCTATTATTGGTGTTTCAATTCATATAACTTTCAAGAATAATGTTACTACTTTGAAATATATGGCCACTCAGTTAAAAAATGCCATGGATACCCCATTCTGCATATTGTTCTCATAATGTGGAATGTGGAATAATAGTGGTGCCTATAAAAGATCTGATGTTTCTTCATGCTTGGTTTATTTTATATACTAAAGGGGGTCACCATTATGGATGATTGGGTGAGACCGTTTTCTCATGAAGTATGACTCTTTTTGTATATGGGACCTTCAACATCATTCTATTACATGGTCCCCCTTTCCTTTATGGTTTGAGTTAATTAAATTACATACTGAACTTAATGTTTATCATTGTTACTTATATGTTATCTATTTTTTCCATTCATTTATATAGTTTTTTTTGCCTCCTCCCCATTTTTTTAAAATCTATTTTGGAGGATATTCTGTTATTTATAGGATTCATCAGAATGAAAAAATTTAAAAAATGGAAAGCTTTATAGGGTTCTAAACATTATGCAATATGAAATTAAGTTATTATTCACGTAATTAGAAGCCATGATTTGATGGGGGAATCTATTAATGTCCTCAACTAGAAAATGACATTCATTTACTGGGGTGATAAATTACTACCTCACCACAAAAATGAGTATTATTTTGAGTTGGTAAGAAATTTGATCCTCACATTTAAAATTGAAATAAATAATGGGGGGAATAAAATCGTCACCTCATGAATAAAAATTAATTAAAAAGGGTTCTATGTGAACAGGTTATCCCATATAACATTTGAGCTACAATGAAGGAGTCAACATATCTATTATTTTGTATATTTTTCAAAATTTATCTTCACGTCTACATAGATTTATTTATATTAGTACTTTTGAAGTCCCAAAACCCCACACCCTATAAAAATAGGACCTGAAAATCATGAAGGGGATTGTATTCTGAGGAAGGAATCGACCATGTTAAATGTTTTATATGGAAATTGTAAAATATTGGGAGAGACCATTCATATTTATATGTGTCAACATAACTCATTATTTATGTAGTTAGAACTCATGGGATTTAGATTGTTTTTATTGCTCCACATATAACTACTACCACATATATGCTTAACTTTTTGATTGACATATTCCACAGACTGAAGCATAATTTTCCGCATAGTGATGTTCTTTTGAATATAATAATTTTCCATAATGTGGAGCCATTTCTAACATAGAAAATGAAAAATTCAAATTGTGATTTTAATTATATGTTGTGCACATAGAGGATGATATAAACCATATATTTTTAAATGTGATATAAATAATTTCATTTTTTTCAAATAAAAATAATTTTTCCTTGATACTTTCAAAACCAAACATCATTTATTTCATGTGTTTTTAAAGATAATGGGTCAGCATCCAAGGAACATGTATATCTCAATGAACCAATTTAAGAGGAGTAATATTATTATATTGTATATTGAGGCTGACCATTAATATCTTATTATTCCATGAGATGGTATTTTGAAAGATCGTTTGCTTATTGATTTCCAATATTATGCAATGAAATGGAGAATTCCTCAGTATAATCATGAATATAAAGACTATCCATAATCTTGATATATAGAAAATGTTTTCAACATTCAGTTTCAAAAGTATATAACTACAATAATCATGAAAAAATATCTATATCCTAGTACATAGCCCCAATTTCATGTCAAGGGAATCTGTTTTTTTATAAGATTATCACAAAAATTGGGTAAACTTGATAGTCATTATATGTCAAAACAAACTCCATCATTAAACTATTGATCCATCATTAACCCTTAGAAATATATTTCAAATGGGGTGAGGTTGATTTTAATGTGGGAACTATTTCTAACTGTGATATACTATGCTGAATATGACTTGGATTTTTGATTTTGTTAGATCTACATATAATCTACTGAATGATTCGAGGATTTTGGATTGTATCAATCTTCATGGGTTTCCCAAATTGCAATGTATTCATAAAAGAGATATTATATAAATAGATTAGATACTGGTGTTTAATCTTCTATACATTTTATCTAATATATGGTGATATCGAGATTATTTTTTTGAATATCGTTATATTAGGAGGAATCCTGATTCTTGGGATTTTTTTAGGAGCTCCTTCCTTTGGATAACACCTATATACATCAAGAATATATTACTCACCATCTAAGAGACTTATTAAATATAGTATAGAAATCATTGGGAATTCCACTTCATTACTTCTTATTTATCATGACACTTGATTGGGTAACGATCTTATTTTTAAACTAGAGGTTCATGTAAAATGGTTAGATGTACAATGAATCTCCATACAAATATGTCCTAATATGTCTAAAGTTAATATTAGGCCACATAGGAAGTGCTTTGATAAAACACATGAGGTCATAAGATATTCATTGAAATATCACTATATATTAATCAACCATGGATATTATCTAAATATATTAGTGGGTAGGGTTTTTATGAACTATAAGGCTTACTCAGATGTTAGGTTCTGCACGTCAATGATGGAAACCACATTGAACCAATTGAAAACCAATAATTAGGATATACCCACCATTGCTAGTATTTATATGTTTCTAGGTCACATATAAGGATTAATGACTCTTAATCTATTTAGTTGACCATTTCTATTATATTGTTATGTAGTATGGAACTTTCGATGTAAAATATATCAATATATGATAGTAATTATTTCTTCCATTTTCACATAATATTTCACAATATTTCTAGTTTTCTCCTAACATCATCAAGTGTATATGAATTTATTTAGATATTAAGGTATCCCATATATTTCTTTTAATTCAAAAACATTATCCTCGTGGTTTAGTAACTTAATATGGATGGGGAATATAAAAATAACATTCTCACATTATATCATTAAAATATATGGTTCTGACATTTGGAATTGATGTACTATTAGTTTGGAAATTTTACACCCATTAAAGATTCTCATAGAAGCCTTAATGCCTACAAAAATATTTGAGGTCACAATTAACTAATATTTATGGGTTTTGATATCAAAAAATTCCTTCTTCCATTTTGTTTGAAGATGATTAATGAGGAAACTGTCATGGAAACCATACTATCATCCATTAATGATCCATCTAACTTGTCAGTAGAGTATGAAAAACTATGGGTGGAGTATTATCTGAATATCCTATAACAGAGGTTAGATTGATGGGTAAAATTACATTTTATTTCTCTTAACCCCTCATTTTTCATGAATTCATGTATAATTTTAGAAACAATAGTTTCTATATATAAATATTTTAATACATGAAGGTAATTTTCATCATCAAGTCTTCAATCCATCACAATTGTTATAAAAAAAATATTTATGAGAAAAATTATGGGTTGTGTATCTAATATTGGTGCCTTTAAAATGGATTTGGGATCATCATTAGTATAATTATATATTATTAAATAAATAATTGAGATTGGATAGAAAATATAAAGATGTGTTTTTTCTGTAACTTTTTCACTAGTTAATTCAAGATAATCTACACAAATCCAAGTTGAACTAGTTTTCTATAATATTAGATGAATATTTTCTGTATCAAAAAACTTATATTGAATGTTTACCCATGTAGAAATGGTCATAGAACCATGTTTTCATTATTATAAAAAAGATTCTTTTATATCATAATGTTGATATGTTTGAAATTATCAGTATAGTATTTATTAATATCTTTAATGGTGGGATTTACTAACAAGATGTTAATATCCTTATCTATCAAGTTAATATTTTTCATGAAGAATTGGAAACCAGAGAATTTGATATTATATAATTTAATATTTTTATTTTTCATAATGATGTTTTGAAGATGATATGGTGGATTGACATAATTTGTTTATTGATTAAGAATAAAATCATTATTTTTAATTCCCTATTCTTTCATTAAATAAATCATAGATCATTTTTGTTGAATATTAAATACATTTCAAAAAAAAACAAGTTTGATGATCTTAAATGTTTTTTGTCTTTATAGAATATATAAAAAATATTCTTATTTCATAAAATATCATCATTATCACCCAAAAATATATCCCTACATGGTACTCATCATATAGGATGAGTGTAATTTTTGAAAATACCCAAAATAATTCAATTTGGAGAAAGAAATATCATTCCAGGGGCCTTCTTATTTGATAAAAAATGTAATAGAGGGATGAAATGGTTATGAAACACCTCTATAAAGAAAAATAAAAATAAGTTTTAAACATTTTGTTCCCTAACTACTATGTTTACTTACTTGTACGATTTTATTTTTAATATGATAAGTCGAATGTTTTTTTACCTCATTAATTAGTATTTCATGATTAAAATTAAAATAAAAATTATTAGATAATTTGTACCAACTGATTCTTTATATGAAAACCATCTAATTTATGAAAAATATTATATGTGTTTAATAATAATTTTAACACAACTGTATGTAACAAAAAATCCTCATATTGACCTTCACCACAATAATTATTATTTTTTGTTTAATAATATTTTGGACCAAAATTTAATTTTACTATATTTTAAAATATTTATTATTAAAATTTTAAAATTTTCATCCATTTTATCAAATTCCATTCATCGAATTGAAAATTTTTAACTTAAAATAAATCCCACTCATGTAGTGTAAATACGAGTTTCCAAAGACAATCATTTCATAGTTATAAAAATATTTTTAAACAAATATTAACAGTAAAATGATTCCAATGAACAAAATTGGATTAATAAATATATAATTTAAATAATTATACTTTTAAAACCATATTAGAATAAAATTCATTTCGTAAATTCATTAAATGAAAACACAATTTCTAATATAAATCATTATATTTATTCAAACAAGAAATAAAAATGTCATAATATTCACAAAAATTATGTAATTGATAATTTTTACATGTTTATTAAAAAATATAGATTATTTTTCAACTATATTTTCGAAATGAGGGAAAATTTAAAATTATAATTTTTTTAAAAAAATTGAATGAAATCTTGTTTTTGATAAAAACTCTATATCAAAATATACAAAAACATTATTAAAACATAAGTACATTCTTATAAACATGATATCATTATATAAAACCATTATACATAATATTTGAAATGTATATATTCATATTCATACTATCATGTTTAATCGATTAGTTTTAATGGATCTCTGTAATTAATAATATTGATTGTATATAATGGTTCTCTAGAAATAAGGGTTACATGTAACATTATCTATAGATGAAATAAAATTAATTTTTTTAATAAATTCATGTGGTGTTAAATTATACTCCAAAAAAATATAATTTCACCCTCTATATTTCACCACATATTTATAAACAACTGAGGATAATTCTACCTTTTTCAGTCATATAGTTCCCATATAGCATCCTCATGTTGGTGGTTTTTCTAGAAAATATTAACCTAATGACTGGTCCTATATCATAGCAGTTTTATTGTAAAATGAGTTATATCATCTAGTTTATCTAGAAAATAATGATCAGGGCTTATTGTAATATCCTCTTAGTTAAGAACATGTGATGTTTATATTATGTACATCCTTATGAGAGATAAATGGATCACACTATGATCTTGAGAGAGAATCGTTTGAATAGAAAATTGAAAATATATTGTCCTAATACTATCAATAATTTTAATGGGACTAAAATATTTCATTTCAGCATTCTTATATATCCTAACAGAAATTGTATCCTTTCATTGTTATTAAATAAATTGTCACTTCAACTCATATTCCATGATTTGGATCTTCGTGAAGATTTTTTTATCATTACTGATGCACAAAAATAATTATAAAATCTATGAAATATTACTTATAGCTTTAAATATTTACCGAAAAGAGATGGAAATGACATGTTAAAAAATAAATTCTCTTGTATTATGTAATCCAATCAACAAATAATTATATTTAAGGATCATCCAAAATATGTCTGACCTAAATTGTATCCCAAATATTGGAAAGAATTTATCTCATATCCTTGAATTCTAAACAAACTATTCAAAAACTATAATACCAATGAGTATAAAAACTAATCAATTAAAAAATTTCACAATGAAATATTATTTGTTTTCATTAGATAAAACATTTTTTTTCCATAAATAATATGATATTATATTAAGAAAATTCTATTATAAATCCAGGGTCATCCTTTCATTGATAGGGAATAATATGTTGATTCAAAATATAAAATTTGAATTCCTTATAATTTAATATTTATGGAGAGAGATATTAAATACTCAGAATCACATAAAATTTTACCAATGTATGTAAAAAATATTTTTTTATAGATCATTCATAATAAATTAGACATAAAATATCACATTTTGTTATTTCATTAATATCATGATCCAATTTAGTTGTTGTGATTGATTTATCTCTACCTTTTTTATTTATCTTCAAAAGATACAAGCGATAAACATACATACTAGATATTTTATTAAGGAAATTATTTAAATTAGACCCAGATGATTTTCATTTAAAATATTAGATTGTCATAAGTGTATTTTATTGAGATTTCTATCCACTAAATATCATTGATCAAACTATTCAGATCATTAATATATTTAATTTATTTATGTCTAGGTTTCCCCCACTTAATACCCCTTATAGTTCCTTTCAGGCCTTCACCTGATCAATCCTTCCCACTATTCTATGAAGAATGAGATTAAAAAAAATTCTTCCTTCAATGTTAAATATAATTGGAGCTTCCATAAAAGTTTATATTCATTTTATTATCTCCATAAACAAAATCATTTTTGTCTTCCACATCAATATTGATTTCAGATAAAACAATTTCATCATATAATCAAAAGTAAATTTTAGATAATACTATTTGAAGTCATAGTGTTAGACAATTAATAATTTATGAATTTTTTTAAACTGATTATTAATCAAGAATCATTCCATGTAATTATTGAAAAATCTCTTTAAAGGTTACATTGGATTCATCATCATTCTTCATAAGACCATATAATCACTTATCTATTTATTTATATAAAATATGAGTGAATTAAATACTAAAAAATATCCTCTTACACTCGTCTCATCTAATTGTTTCAATTTGAACCTCTTACATCATATTTTTGAAAATATTACAACACATATCTGATTCTCATTCAATGATATAAAAGTCTTGGATATCCTTTTCACAGTATAGGCACTAGAGAACTATAAATATATAATCCATTACATTTACCCATTACTAAGAAAACGATTTATTAGAATTCCCAAAGATGATTTTACATTTTTACATTAAAGATTAAATGGATGTTTTCTCCTTACTTGGTAAATTTGGATGTTCAACATGACCCATTTTAACACTAACAAATAAAGACAATTAAGTGAGTATAATTAAAAAAATAATTCATCGTAGATTTTAAAATATTTGGTTTATCATGAATATATCCACTAAAATGGAAATAAAATTCAGTTTTTTACACGATTCCATCGAGTTCCAACCATTGAATAAAAAAACATTGTTTGAGAAAAAATAATTATGGTGAGAATCCACATATTCATTAGAAAATTAAAGGATTTCTGAATCTTGACACCATTTATTTAAAATATGAAACATTATATTTATAGATAGTATTTATGGGCAATCTTCTATTATTATCCTTCAAGATGGTTCATAATGAAAATGTGAATTAACAAAATAATATATGTTTAGAGTATTAAATCACGTTTTTAGTATGGACACACTTACCATCTATATTGATGACGGTCGAGATATACTCATCCAGCTCTTTTGTGGGATGTATCCCCTAGAATCATTTTCTCCAAAATTAGATCCACATGATTTATCTTTAATGATATACATATTTTGGAATACCACATGAATTCAAGGTAATATGAATTTATGATGCTAACTTGTAATTATCTATATGGTTTTAACCAATGTTTTCTAACGATATTTTCAAATAGTTAACTAATCATATGTCTATTACGAACTATAATGAAAAAATTATTTCCATAACTAAATATTTCTTACATTTAAAAGAACATTAAATACATTTCACAAATACAGGCCTGAAGAACATAATGGTTTACTATATTTGGATACTCGATTCTTAATCTACTTATTTCATGAAATATCATCAAAATCTCCCACAAAGAACATCCCAGTTTGATCTCTCTATATACATACCCATCATAAAACTCTTTATTATGACCTAGAGAAATTAAGCATAATAAAGGGTGAGATCAAATGATAATTAATATTAAATACGATAGAGATCAATAATCAATTGAACAAAAAATGTTCATATAGGTAAGAGAATATGAGTGTATCATTGAAAAAATATAACATTCTAAACATATATCGTAATCCCAATGCATGGAATAATGATTTTTAGTTCTTATGTTATCAATAATAATTGTATCCAATTCACATAAGATGTGAGAGTATAATATTAGAAAATGAATGTGGTAAAAATCTAATATTATTACACTATGAACATGAATAAATTGTATCAGGTTCACTCATTATGATAGTCATATGTAATCTATTACTTTCATAAACCTATGTATATGCGACTAGGTGAATGGAAAACCTTATGGACATAAAATCTTAGTCCTTTTATTGTCATATTGAAATTAAATCATGTCCTCACATAAACCAAAAGACATAATGTCAAGTTCATCATATAATATTTTGAACCTGAAATAAATTTCATGCATAACATAATTATGATATGGGTAATTCATTTACACCCAATGAATTAGATGGATATATATCCCCACCCTAATTATTCAAAAATCATAGATTTTCATTCCAATATATCATAAAACATTCACCATATCTGAATCCTTGAAATGAAATCGGTTTCATAATACCATCATAAAATTAATTCCCTAGAAATGAAATGGGTTTCATGAGAATTATTTCATCGTAAAAATAATATGCAGAGTTAAATACTAAAAATAGTATCAATGAATAATATCCCTACTAAATATTAACAAATGGAAAAGGATGTCATCATATATAATTTTTTTATTGTAAATGGGAACATTGATAGAGAAAATATTTTCAATTAATTTATATTGAATATCACTGTTTTAAACCTAAAAAATTGTTCCTCTAAGAAGAATTGTTTCATTTTTATGATAATGGTGTTATTTTGAGTTGAATAATAAATATTGGCCATTTTGGAGTTTTAACAGTTTTAACTTATTTCTGTAGTTTGGACATAACATTATCTACATTGATCCAAATTGAAAAATTATTTTTTTCCAGATTCTACACATCCAGGGATTCAATTACTATTTTTGGACTAAAAGCTGATTCGGCCATATGGAAGCTCAAAAGAAGCTCACAAGTTGGCTCAAGAAAACTGTTTGCAGTTCTTCCTAGTTTTGGTGTGGGAACCATCACTCATCCACTGTGGGCCCAAATCTTGTCAAAGTCGGTGGGTGCACGCGAAAGGGGTTTTGGAGTATCTTTTATGAAGGAAGAACCAATTGAATTGGCCGTTTATGGGGTCATTAAATCACCCTAATCCAAAGGATTTCGTTTTGGAGAGTCTGACTGGACAGAATAAATTCTCATAGTAAAACGGCTATAACTCTCGTAATACATGTCCAACTCCGATGATATTTTTAGGGGACACGGCCACGAAAATTATGAACAACATTCAAGAAGGGATCAACGCGTTAAGATGTCAGTTAATGGGGCTACAATGTGTCAACATTCAGGGGAAACCTTCTAGCTATAAAAGGAGGAGAGCTCTACCCTCTCAAATCATCCAATTCTCCACCCCATTCCTTCTAAGACACCAATAAGTAGAACTTTTCACCTTTCTCTTTTATTTATTTTCTTTTTAATAGTTTTTTAATGCCTTATTCTTCCCCATTCAACTCTATTACCATTACCATGGTGGGGTAAACATTTGGAGTGATTGGGGAAGGATTTCTTTTCTACATTTTAATTCTTGAGTTCTTGGACGCAATTGAATAAATTTCTTTTTTTCTTCAAAGTTGTTTTCAATTTCTTATAGAGGATTTTATTATCAAGTTCAATAATTCTTAAATATTAATTCTGTTATTTATTTTTTCCTTGGTAAAATAATCAATATCTCCCTCCACTAATTTCTGGTTTATATACGATGGAACAAACCAGGAATTAGTGGTGAAGTACTCGATGATCGTCAGTACGTGTAAAAGCTGTAGTGAATGTTCTTGATTGTTTGGGATAAACAAAACCCGATCGGGTATTTCCCATTTAAAGTAAGGATATTCAATACAACTATTTTACACATGGAAGGAGAGTTGACAAAACCAAGATCTTGGTAAGGTTTTCTCTCACAATAATAATTTCACCAAGGAAGTGAGAGGAAACGACTGTGGAAACTCACTTTAATCAACTAAGAAGAAGAGGGTTGATTTAATTGAACAAGGATATCATTATAATTAGGAAACCGACCCCGACCTAATCACCCTTTTAAATAACATAGTTTTTCAATCATTTTAATTTCAAATTTCATTTCAAAAACAAAACATTTTTTTACCCTCGTTTTAAAGTGACAACTCATTTTGTGCGCACTCCTCTTCAGGAGACATCCTAGGTCAACCACTTAACTACATTTTAACTTAGGAAATAATTTTTTTGACATGCCCTACGACAGGCGTGCGTCAAACTTTATCTGGATCTTTCAAGAAAAATCATGTGTGAAAGGATTGAAATTTTTACTGCTGAGCTGATTGAAGGTTGATGGAGCCTATTTTCTACAAAGGGAAAGTGAAGGAGACAATACTTGAGTAAAAATTAGAATCTTTCAATTTTGCTTCAAAAAGGGCCAAGCCCTCCTTTTTTGGCCTCAGAATGTTTAACATCTAAATCCTACCAACCCAAAGCCACAGAACAATCCTGTAAAGGCCTCATGAGAAACACATGTCCTCGAATCAAATCGGGTGGAGAAGTAGAAATTTATGAAGCCTATGGTGACTCTTGTGTGAGTTTGGATGAGAAAACCGTTGTTCAACAGTTACATTTGTGAGATGAGAGAAAATTCATGTGAGGTGGGTGTTTTGTGTGCATGGGATAAGAAATGAAGTTGAAATATATTAAAATCTTAAATGGAGACCTTGAAATAACTATTTCTGATGAGGCATGATATCTTTTTTTTTCATCAAATTGATTTGATAGATCTCATTGATATGTGTTTTAGATTTGATCTTATTTGATTTTTACTTGTCCAGGAGTCCAAGTGCTATGTGTGGTGGAATTGATAGAGCAAATATTTTCAATTAATTTATATTGAATATCATTTTTTTAAACCGAAAAAATTGTTCCTCTAAGATGAATTGTTTAATTTTATGATAATGGTGTTATTTTGAGTTGAATAGTAAAAATTGGCCATTTGGAGTTTTAACAATTTTTACATATTTATGTATTTTGGCCATAACATTATCTAAATGGATCCAAATTGAAATATTATTTCTTTTCCAGATTCTACACATATAGGTCTTCAATTACTATTTTTGGACTAAAAGTTGAATCGGCAATATGGAAGCTCAAAAGAAGCTCACAAGTTGGCTCAAGAAAACTATTTGCAGTTCTTCCTAGTTATGGTGTGGGAACCATAACTCATCCAATGTGGGACCAAATCTTGTGAAAGTCGGTGGGTGGACGCGCAAGGAGTCTTGGAGTATCATTTAAGAAGAAAGAACCGAGTGAATTAGCCGTTTATGGGGTCATTAAATCACCCTAATCCGGAGGACTTTGTTTTGGAGAGTCTGACTGGACAGAATAAATGCTCATAGTACAACGGCTATAACTCTCAGAATAATTGTCAAAATCAGATGATATTTTGAGGGGACACAGAAAAGTAAATTATGAACAAGATTCAAGAAGGGCTCAACGCGTGAAGATGTCATTTAATGGGGATACAACACGTCAACATTCATGGTAAACATTCTGGGTATAAAAGGAGGAGAGCTCTACCCTCTCAAATCATCCCATTCTCCACCCCATTCTTTCTGGGACACCAAGAAGGAGAGATTTTCAACTTTATCGTTTATTTATTTTCTTTTTCATAGTTTTGTAATGCCTTATTCTTCCCCATTCAACTCGATTACCCTTACCATGGTTGGGTAAAATTTTGGAGTGATTGGGAAAGGCTTGGTTTTCTATATTGTAATGCTTGAGTTCTTGGACGCAATTGAATAAATTTCTTTATTATTCAAAGTTGTTTTCAATTTCGTATAGTGGATTTTATTATCAAGTTCAATCGTTTTGAATATTTATTTCGTTATTTATTTTTTCCTTGGTAAAATAATCAATATCTCCCTCCAATAATTTCTGGTTTATATACGATGGAATAAACCAGGAATTAGTGGTGAAGTACTCGACGATCGTCAGTACGTGTAAAAGGTGTAGTGAATGTTCTTGATTGTTTGGGATAAACAAAACCCGATTGGGTATTTCCCATTTAAATTAAGGATATTCAATACAACTATTTTTCACATTGAAGGAGAGTTGACCAACCCAAGATCTTGGTAAGGTTTTCCCTCACAATAATAATTTCACCAAGGAAGTGAGAGGAAACGATTGTGGAAACTCACTTTAATCAACTAAGAAGAAGAGGGTTGAATTAAATTGAACAAGGATAACATTATAATTAGGAAACCGACCCCGACTTAATCACCCTTTTAAATATCATAGTTTTTCAATCATTTTAATTTCAAATTTCATTTCAAAAACAAAACATTTTTTACCCTTGTTTTAATTTGACAACTCGTTTTGTGTGCACTACTCTTTAGGAGAAATCCTAGGCCAACCATGTAACTATATTTTTACTTAGAAAATAATTGTTTTTCCATGCCCTATGACAGGCGTGTGTTAAACATATACTGATGAAAATAAGTTTTCAATTGAAATGTACAATATAAGACTAGAAATTCCAAGAATAATATAGTAATAAATTTTAACGAATAAAGAAAATTAAATTTATAAGTGTTTCATCAATGAAAATAATGATCGTAATGGTAGAAAATTATGATTATCTCATACAATTTAAAAAATATTCCATCGACATTCTATTTTAAAATTTCAAAAGTTAAATTTTCTAAAATATTTAAAAATATTAAATTACTAGTATCATTAAAAAATTAATCCAAGGGTAAAAATTATATTAAACACTGATTGAAAAAAATTAAATAATTTTTTAAATTTCTTAAAAACATTGATATATAATAAAAATGGATTTCATCTAAGGAGAAAAATAAATTTGGCAATCCTTAAAATAATTTAATTCGAATATTGAGTATATAAAGAGATGAAAATGATAAGAAAAAAAGTAATTTATATAAATAACCAATGTATAAGAAAAATTATGAGTTTCTTGATATACATATTATATGATCTTATCATTTCAATTGTAAAAATAAATAATCCATATAAAAATTGATATTTTAATATGAAACCTTTATCATTTTGTTATTTTTTGAATAATAAGACCCAAGAAAGAAACAAATTGTTTTATATACGTATACCACTGATATAATGATTAATATCATAAAATATATTTATGGTTATTACAAAAACCGAAAATATTAATTAAGTGGTGTATAATATAGGTGTCCCATAGAAATTAATGTCAGACGATGATCCCACAACCCTTTGGTAGGATTTTGAATCATTATCCCCATTGAATATAACATAAAATAAAACATTAAATATCATGGAAATAATTATATTAATTGTGAAAAATATCAATAGGAAATTATAAACACCTATTTAATGATGATATGTTCATAACTTAACATATGTCCCATAGAAGACAGTTTGAGTCAAAATTTCCATACCTTAACTCTAAAATTCCTTCAAACATGTAAAAAACACATGTATAATAATTATATGTTTTTTATAAACCAATAATGTAAGAAAAAATTATATATATCATTCCATTTACTAATTATATATAACCTTTAATTAGAAATAAAAAGTCATTAATAAAATCTCATTTTGTGTAATAACTACATCATTTTTCTTCCATTTTTTGGATTGTTATTTTTTCATTTTACATTTTTCACTATAATATTGTATATAAAATTAAAATAATGATAAATATATCAAATATATTAATTATATATGTGTTTAGAATCAATATTTGAAGTTATATAAAGAATATGAAATACATTTTTTATTGAGATGATAAACCATACATTCGCATAAACATTTTTCCAATTTTCATAACGGATGAAATAAATAATGGTAAATTATATATTACACTTTTAGAAAATTTTTATTTCATATGTGTCAAATAATTTATTTAATAATATCCTTAATACCATTTTTGTAAGGTGTATTTGAATAATGAATCACATATCATCA
The DNA here is from genome assembly GCA_963277665.1 of Viscum album. Classification (NCBI taxonomy): domain Eukaryota; kingdom Viridiplantae; phylum Streptophyta; class Magnoliopsida; order Santalales; family Viscaceae; genus Viscum; species Viscum album. The sequence goes on along the minus strand of OY728140.1, from coordinate 1,368,469,550 downwards.
TGAGACTGTAGTCCTCGAAACACACATGCGACGTTATCATATTTCAATAAAATTGGAAAAAATAAGCGATATGTAACATTATAATTATAAATGAATAATTATTTCATTATAATTTTATAAATATTGTAATTACACTATTTTATAGACTTATAATAGTTTTTGAATGATGATGGATTATATAGGATCGTGAGGTGCTAGTCTGCCAAATATAAAATCAACATTTTAGAATCCAATTTGTTGGAAGAGGATATAGATAATGGATTTTACACTAACATAATAATATATGTGTATATTATCTATAATATTTATATTTAAATGTAATTATTATGAAATTAATGTATGTGGTAATTAATAAAAAAAATATTTTAGTGACGAAAATTACACTCACTCAGAACAACCCCATTTGGATATCTTATCATGGACCATAGGTTTGGTCTTTCATGATATTCAGAATCTTTAAAACATGGAAATTGATTTTAGTGTGGTATTTTGGTAAGTTTTTCATAAAGCCCAAGGTATTTATAGGTTTGATGATGTTAGGGTAAAGGTTCCCCTTTTAAAAATGATGAGGAGTGGCTTTTTTGTAAATACAAAAAATAATTAAATAATAGGAAGTCACTGTCATTCCATGTACATCCAAATTTGATAAATAATGGTGTATAGGGATAATATATTTTCTCTATACAACTATTATAATGAAAATCATAGTTTCTAAATTTTTTGGTCCTTAAATAGTATGTTTACTAAATTTTATCATTTTATTTTTCACTAGAAAAACTAGTATATTTTTATTTACCATGGTATTTTATACTTTATGAACAAAATTATAATGATACCCATTAGAAAATATGATCCCTCTCCTTAAAAATAGTAATTATAATTTATTTTATAAAGAACATATTTCTGTTGAAGATTAATTTCAACTCATGTCTATTAAACATGAATAACCTTGTTTTAGACTTAACCACATAAATTTATTATGATTATTTTACTAGAATTTATGAATAAAAATTAACATGACATTATTATATTATATAAATTATTCTAATTACAAATTTTATTTAATTTTATTAAATTTAATTCAATGAAGTATAGTAATTTAATTTAAAATAAAAGTAGAAGACTCAATGGTAAAGAAATTTTGCAAAGATAAAATTTAGATGAGTATATACAATTTTAATATAAAAATACTTTCTGAAAATGATTCTTGTAAACTAATTTATTTTAATAAATATATAATTGAATTAATTTTATATTAATAAAAATATTAAAATACAATCGATTTTTTATTTTTATTAAAATTAAAATAAATATTTTATTATAAATCTCCATTTCTTATTATTAATAGATAATCATTAAGGAAAATGTTCGAAAAAAAATCAAATACAATGTAAAAATTTAGATTAAAAAAATTGACTTTATTTTTCAAAATAAATTTTTTAATGTAGATAAATTTTCATTTATTATATTTTCAGTGAAATAAATAAAACATTTTTTGAGAAAATAGTATTTTGAAAATATATAAATCATTACTAATAATTATGTTCTTTTTTATCATTTTGTTAAATATATATAATTAAATTTTAATTAATATTTAGAGGGGTTTATCCTATTCATACCTCTATGTTTAACAACTATGTTATAACATAGATGTTCAAATAATAATATTAAGAGTATATCATTGTTCGTTTAAACATGGTGTAACTTTTAATGCATGATATCCAAAAAAAATTAAATAAAATAATACAATATAGCAGACTTACATGATTGGATCAGTGTATATACATTAGTGATGTATAAAGATGTGGACTTTTCAGATAAAGTGAAGGAAAAATATTCATCATCAATCATTAGGATAGAATCCATTTAATAAATAATACGTGAGATAAGTTTCTGTGTCAGGTATACACCACCATTAGAGAAAGAAGTAGCTGATCAAAGATTAAATATTCAGTGTTTTGTTTCTGTCTCTCCAAAATAGTATCCCAAAGTATTGAAAAAAACTGGTCATTTTTCAATTTCATGAACCCACCAAGTTAAACTATTACCATGATACCTGATCTGTCATTGTTATATGAAGATGGGAATTATAGGTCCCCATGATTTGGACACTAGTACCTAGAATCATACAAGATAATAATGGAACTATTTTTTCAACATAAATAGAAAAATAAATGTAAACATATTTATATGACTGAATAATTAACCCAAAGGATATAGTAATAGAAACCAAATAGGTGTATGAGTACCAAAAACACTACATCGTCAATGTATGAGATGAACAAGATAACTCAAATACGTCAAACATATCTGTAATCTAAACCCAAATGGTCATTAACAACCCAGTAATATAAGATGTAATTTCCCTTTACTCAAACCTAGATGTATAAAATCTAAAAACCCTTCATGGTAAAGGTAGTATATGAGTTAAAATCATAAAATTGTCTCACCAATAGTTCTATAATAACCTTAAATAATAGTATAACCAAATCATGCATCCAATTTTAAATATAATAGGAATAATATTATAAATTCAAATTTTAAATAAAATATGGTTTTATTTAAAATTATGAAAACATTTCATACAATAAATTATTCAACCATTTATATAAAATAATTAATAAAATTTTATATGAATGAGTAAAGAAATTTTATAATCAAAGGACTATATATCAATGTAATCAAAAGAAGAAATATGGTCATATTCCCTATGGTATGATTGTAACATCCGAAGTAAGTAAATGAATAATAGATATTTTTTATCTATGTCTATTAATGATTAAGATAGTGTTATAGAGGCTTAAAATGAAAATAAATACAATCTTATGCATGGAATACACTAATATTCTTAAAAGATTGTTTTGGTGCGTTTTGATGGCAAACCATTTTTGAATCTATATTTTGACAATTTTATAAACTATGTTTGTCAAAATAAACTTATTCTTTATGATTGGGACATCAAAATTTACCTTGTGTGAATTTTTGGTATTTTTCTGACAATGTTCATTTTTTAATGAATAGTGAAAAATACTGCATTTTACATCAAAACTGCTTTTTAATCTAATTTATTTATATGATTATATTATGTTTTGAATTGGTTTTCAAGTGAAATTAGAATATATTTTTACCATTTTATCCAATGGTGGTCATTGGAATCAATTTCACTTTGAAATTAGACTTAAACTGGTGTCAATCTTTTGATACTTATTGTTTTGTAAAAACACGTTTTTGCTCTGGCAGTGGGAATTAATTATGAAATTAATTAATGTGACTTATATGATTTGAATTTTGTAAAATATACTTCATTTTTGAATTCGGAATATCAAATATAGCTTAGGGTGAATTTTTGGTAATTTTCTGAAAAACTTCAATTTTTGATGAATAGTGAAACCACTAAGTGGTAATCAAGCAAACTGATTTTTTAGTTAAATGAAAGTTTACCACTAATGTGTATTTAATTTTTAAATCCGACATACATGGTTGTCATTAAGAAGTAAAATGTGGTTCAATGAGATTAAAATTTTTTTTTGGTGAATAGTAACTTATTAAGTTTTTAATCGCGATTAGTGGTAATTAGTGTAGTTTAAGGTATAAATAATGATTTAATAATATGAAATGACCTAGAAACATGTCCCAACCTTATTGGTTGTGTCATGGCCGACCAATACAATCCATGGGTCAACTTGGTGACCCCATGGAGACATTTTGTTTGGGAAATGACATAAATAACGTTTTATTTAATGTAAAATTAAAAATGACACAAACATAATATGTTTTACAAAAACAATTTTTACATGGGGTTATAAAGATCATATATTTGATTATAAATAGTCATTAGAAAGATAAAAAGATTTCCTACATCATGTTATTTTTTTATGATTTTTAGACATTAAATAAATTAAATTATTTATGACATAATAATGATGCAGCGATGACATCATTATTTGACGATTTAAATAAAATGGAAAGACAATATAAAATCTATGAACTACACATGTCCAAAACCAATTGGATGAGTGGATTTAGAACCATTATCACCTTATACACGAATTATATCAATGTGGGACCTTTTAAAACGGAAACACATTTTCAAATAAAGTAATATTTCTTTACTTTTCAAAAGTGCCCCTCCTCTCCTCTTATAAAAGGCCCCCACCTCTACCTCATTTCACACACTACTCAAGCATTTTGCTCGGCCAACCCCTGCCCATTTACTCTCTCCATATCCCTATCCTCATCCTAGAGGATTCCCTTTGGGAATAATCCTTTCAAAGGAAGCCTTTAGGCTCAAATCAAAAGGAGTTACACTTTTAAAGGTAATTCATTCTCTCATGTTCATTTGTTTTATTTTGCTTCTCCAACCCACTAAACTCTTTTTATTTACTTCTTTTGTAACAACACCAGTATATTCAATAAACTAGGATGTTGTTATAAGATTTATTTGAGCTACACTCTCACACAACTGCATCAAATGGTTAAAGAACATACGGTTTCCGTGGATGGCGAAATTCTGCCTCCCGAAACGATGATTGTTCAATACTCATTTAACACCTTAAAAGGTGGACATTATGATGTCCCTATTTTTATATATGATATATAATATGTTTATGTTTTCCTTAAGCTTCTGTTTTTTTCATTTTTGGCATACCTTTATGGTTTCCATTATGGGTTAACACGATATCTTCATTTTAGGAAGTGCGGACTACCGCCCCCTCAAAGTGATTTGATTCGTTAAATACCATATGTGGGACATATAAAGGATGGAACTATGATATTATATATTATATTATACTGTAATTATAATATACCTTTATATCATTATGATTCCATTCTATAAAATACGAAATATAAACGAAAGTAGCGTCCATGCGTATGTACGGCTTACCGTCTCCATGAACGGTGCATTTCATTTCTTACCTCTAAATGATTATGTAATATTATAAATGCATGTATGTACTGGATATATATGAAATATATGATATCTACATCATGAATACCATTCTGGATATAATGAACCTTTGACCAAATTAACAACATGTAAGTGTAAGAAGTCTATTTTTGACTTAAGAACCAAATACCGACAAAATGAACATTATTAACATAACTGATCACATGATGTTCATAACATGGTATAAAAGGAATAATTAACTTGAAAAATATTAATAAGAAAGTAGAGATTAACTCAATTTTATTATTCATGAGATTAAAGAACGGTCGCGTCAAGTCGGATACGAGGTATGGGACTTCGTCCCAATCTCCTTTCATTGAGGCATATATTATTTTATACACAACTTTCTTTTATACGGTGTATAAACCCCTTTTACTTTTACGTTTATTCAAAAGGAATCTTTTTTATACGAAGCGTTTACTAAATGACAAAAGGGAATGTTTTTGTCGTACGTATGTGGCGACAACCACTTCTCCGCCGTCGTGACCGTTATTTGAGTTTCGGCTTCCTCTACAAGCCATACCTTCTTTTTAAAAGAAAAATAAATACCATGTTTTACTTTTCTTTTATTTTAGTATTAAAAATGGTTTTCATAATGTTTTTATTATATCGATGTGTTGTATTGATATCTTGTGATTGAAATGTGGAAATGTTATGTTTCCTTTATGCATGTTTTATGTGATACGATTATGTTATGGTTCTTGGGAATTATTATGAAGACGGGTGGTTCCGTGATAAACTAAGGGCAGGTGATCCCGATATAGCTCTCCAATGCATTGGGTAACGCGAAGGAGTGAAACGTTATGGTTTCTCCAAATATATTTTAGGGAATATATTGTGATGGGAATTCCAAACGTAACCAAGAGGGTTACTCCCTATGGAAGAATGTTATGAATGCCTCAAGTTACCTTTATGTCTTATGATTTCTATGATTTATTCATGATTTTATGAGGTATGTTAAAGTGCCTATGTTTTATGGGTAAAGTATGATTTCATTCTTATGTATATATGAACTCATGTTTCCTTTCCATGTTTTTTTTATAACCCATACTGAGTTTTTATGCTCATCCCATGTTTTTGAAATGTTTTTCACAGGTCAAGGGAAAGGTACATGATAAGATGATAGAGTCAAGGATGTGTCAAGAAATAATCCATGTTTTATTTTAAATGTGTTTCCATTGATGGGAATGAAGAATACTATCTTTCTGTAACCACTTTGTTTATATGTGGAATGTAATGCATGTTTTATGATCTAATTCTCTAAAACTCTAAACCCAAAAAGATCTTCAATGTGTAATCTTGTAATAACTCAAGATTAAGTAAGGTTTAAGGCTGGGGCCTTATAGTTGGTATCAGAGGTCGGTTTAGATAACTTTAGGAGTTAGAATTCTATTAAATGATTATCCAAAAAATATTTTTTTAAATGGTATAGAATTTAAAGATTTCCATGTTGCTTCATCTAAGACTTGTTTGTTCAGAATGGTTTTCCGCAGAGGAAACAGGGAAGCGGTGCTAGGAAGGCATACAGAAGGAAATAACCTTCCGAATCAGCATCCGGAGATGGTCGGAATTGGAACTTAATAGTTTGTTGTAGTAATGGCATAGTTGACTCAAGCGATAAATGGCGGTGGTATCCATGCACGAGATCAGCCAGATCAACCACAGAGGAACATGTCAGTGGTGGAACATTTCATGAGGCAACATCCACCATCATTCAGAGGATCATCTGACCCTGTGCTAGCTGAAGGGTGGATTAAAGCACTGGAAAAGATTTTTGATGTCATGGGGTGTTCAGACAATCAAAAGGTTAGTCTTGCTATTTACCGTTTGGAGGGTGAAGTAGATCAGTGGTGGTCTATGGTTAAAAATATCAGGGATGCCGATGAGATTGATGCTCTTGACTGGGATAAATTCAAAGGTATGTTTCTTGAGAAGTATTTTCCTAAGGCTGTTCGACTTAGGATGGAAAAGCAATTCTTGGAATTGAGGCAAGAGGAAGACTCAGTGGCTGCCTATGAAGAAAGGTTCACTCGATTGGCAAGGTATGCTCCAAATTTTATCCGAGACCTTGATAGTAAAATCAATCGTTTTTACTCAGGATTAAAGCCAAAATATCGAAGGGCATTAGCTTCTCGTGAGTTTAAAAGTTATGAAAAGCTTTTTCGATGTGCTGAGAAGGTGGAAATGGAGTTTGCCGATGACCAAGTTTTCTATAACAACCAGCAGAAGAAGAGACCGAGGTGGCAGGAGAAAGGTAAGAATTCTTCAAAAAAGTCTGATGGTAAGAGAACTAAGTTTCCAGTTTGTGATAAATGTGGAAAAAGGCATGCTGGGGAATGTCTTCTGAATTCTGGGAAGTGCTACCGATGTGGTAAGATGGGACATAAGGCTCGTGATTTCACTGAAAAGGATCAAGGTGAAGGTAAGAACAAATTTGACTTACAGTTAGTGAAATGTTATAAGTGCAATGAGATGGGTCACTATGCCAACGAGTGTCCAACAAGGAGCTTGAGTGATGGGAAACAGTTAGACTACAAGCAGAAAGGGGTGGTGAAATCCTTTGCAACTACTTCAGCAGATGTCGGGCCATCAAATGATGTTGTATCAGGTACTTTGTTTGTTTTCATAGATTATGCCAGTGTGTTGTTTGATTCGGGGTCTACACATTATTTCATCTCTCAAACCTTTTCTAGTAAAATGGGAATACCATCTCAAGAAATGACTCATGAACTTTTGGTAAAAACACCTGGGGGGAATGTTGAGGCAAAAAGAATTTATAAGAATCTTCCTATCCTTATCTGTGGAAAGAACCTACTTGCAATCCTTATTGTTCTACATCTAGTAGAGTTTGATGTTATCCTGGGTATGGATTGGCTCTCTATTTACCATGCTAAGATTGACTGTAGAGCTAAAAAAGTTTCTTTTCAGAAAGACTTTCAGTTTGTTTACAAGAAAGAACCCTTAATTTTGATAACATATCAAGAGGCCGAGAAACTTGTAAAAGATGGTAATGAATGTTACCTTGCACACGTCGTTGAAAATAAAGGAACTATTCAGATTAATGATGTGCCAGTGGTAAATGAGTATCCTGATGTTTTTTCTGATGAGTTCCCTGGAATAATACCAGATCGGGAAGTTGAGTTTACTGTTGACTTAGTTCCTGATGCTAAGCCAATTTCAAAACCCCCTTATCGAATGACACAAATTGAACTTTTAGAGTTGAAGGAGCAATTGCAAGATTTATTAGAGAAAGGTTTCATTAGACCTAGCACATCACCACGGGGTGCTCCTGTTTTATTTGTAAAAAAGAAAGATGGTTCTATGAGACTTTTCATTGATTATAGAGCCTTGAATAATATCACTGTTAAGAACAAATATCCTTTGCCTCATATCGATGATTTGTTTGATCAGCTCCAGGGAGCTCAGTTTTTTTCAATGATTGACTTGAGATCAGGGTACCATCAGCTGAAGGTAAAGGAGGCAGATATTCCGAAGACCGCGTTCTGTACGAGATATGGCCATTATGAATTTGTAGTAATGCTTTTTGGGCTAACCAATTCACCTGCTGTATTCATGGAATTAATGAATAGAATTTTCCATGTGTTCCTGGATAAGTTTGTGGTGGTTTTCATTGATGATATTTTGGTGTTTTCTAAAAGTAAAGAGGAGCATGAAAAACATTTAAGGGTTATCTTGCAAAACTTAAAAGAAAATAAACTGTATGGGAAATTCAGCAAGTGTGAGTTTTGTTTGCAACAAATTTCTTTCCTTGGTCACATTGTTTCTAAAGATGGAATAACTGTTGATCCTGCAAAAACAAAAGTTGTGGAAGAATGGCCAAGACCCACAAATGTAACCGAGATTCGTAGCTTCCTTGGTTTGGCGGGCTATTACCGAAGGGTTGTTAGAAATTTTTCACGGTTATCTAGTCCAATGACTAAGCTAACTCGGAAGGGTGTTAAGTTTATCTGGACAAAAGAATGTGATGATTGTTTTCAGGAATTGAAAAGAAGATTGGTGAATGCTCTAGTTTTGGAACTACCTTCCAGGAATGGTGAGTTTGTTATATACAGTGATGCTTCATTGAAAGGACTTGGTTTCGTCCTAATGCATAATGATCAGGTAATTGTTTATGCTTCACGACAGTTGAAAACTCATGAGGTAAATTACCCTAGACATGATTTGGAACTAGCTCCTGTTGTTTTTGATTTAAAAATTTGGAGGCATCATTTGTATGGAGTAAAGTGTGAAATATATACCGATCACAAAAGTTTGAAGTATATATTCACTCAGAAAGAGTTAAACATGAGACAAAGGAGATGGCTGGAATTAATCAAGGATTATGATTGTACAATTCATTACCATCCGGGAAAAGAAAATAAAGTGGCTGATGTTTTGAGTTGAAAAAGTAATGCTTCATTAACAATGTTGCGTTTAGAACGTGATCCTTTGGTTAACGATTTGATGAACTTTGGCATAGAATTTGTTGGTACAGGAAGTCCTTCTGTTTTGTTTCAGGTATCAGTGAGATCTTCTCTATCAGATAGAATCAAGCAAGCACAGAAGCAAGACAGTGAGTTGCAGGAAAAGGTAGAGCTGGTTCAGAAAGGTAAGTTGCCTGAATTCAACATTGATAATGATTGTGTTTTGAGATTTGGGAAGAGATTGTGTGTGCCTTGTGATTCACAGTTGAAGAGAGAGTTGTTATGTGAAGCTCATAGTTCTCCGTTTTCAGTTCATCCGGGCAGTACTATGATGTATAGAGATCTGCGGAAGTATTACTGGTGGGATGGAATGAAAAGAGATATTGCTGATTTTACTGTGAAGTGTTTGACTTGTCAGCAGGTTAAAGCAGAGCGGCAGTTACCGAAAGGGATGCTTCATCCTTTACCAGTGCCAGAGTGGAAATGGGAGAATATATCCATGGACTTTGTTGTTGGATTACCGAAGACATCTCGAGGTAATAATGCAATCTAGGTTATTGTTGATCGCTTGACCAAATCTGCTCATTTCCTTGCTATACGAGATACTTTCTCTCTTGATCAACTTTCCCATTTGTATCTTAAAGAGATAGTCAGGTTACATGGAGTTCCTCTCTCCATTGTATCAGATCGTGATCCCAGGTTTACTTCTAACTTTTGGAAAGGCCTTCAGAAGTCGTTGGGTACTGAAATAAATTTTAGTACAGCTTTTCATCCTCAATCAGATGGGAAGTCATAACGAACAATTCAGACATTGGAGGATATGCTACGAGCTTGTTATATGGATTATCAGGGAAGTTGGGACCAACATCTTTCTTTGGTTGAGTTTTCATATAATAACAGTTTTCATTCCAGTATACAGATGGCACCATTTCAGGCATTATATGGGAAGCGGTGTCGAAATCCAGCATTATGGGATGAAGTGGGTGAAAGGAATTTGATGGGACCAGAATTGGTAGAAGATATGGCAGAAAAAGTTCAGCTGATTCAAAAACACATGAGAACAGCTCAGAGAAGGCAGAAGAGTTATGCGGATAACCGGAGGAAGGATCTATCTTTCGAGGTAGGTGATCATGTTTTTCTCAAGGTTTCTCATTGGAAAAGTGTGATGAGATTTGGTAAGAAAGGAAAGTTGAGTCCAAGGTTCATTGGACCATACGAAATTCTGGAGAGAGTTGGATTAGTTGCATACCGAGTGGCTTTACCTCCGAGTTTATCTCAGGTACACAATGTTTTTCACATTTAAATGTTGAGAAAGTATATGCCAGATCCATCTCATGTTTTGAGTCCAGAGGTAGTTCAGCTGGAAGGAACCTATCTTATGAGGAACAACCGGTCCATATTTTTGACCACAGGGAGCAAGTGTTACGGAATAAGGTGATTAAACAGGTAATGGTTTTGTGGAAAACCCACATGATTGAAGAGGCAACATGGGAATCTGAAAATGAAATGAGGGATAAGTACCCCCATTTATTCGATAAGTAAATAAATTGCGGGGACGCAATTTTCTAAAGGGGGGAAGGATGTAACATCCCAAGTAAGTAAATGAATAATATATATTTTTTATCTATGTCTATTAATGATTAAGATAGTGTTATAGAGGCTTAAAATGAAAATAAATACAATCTTATGCATGGAATACACTAATATTCTTAAAAGATTGTTTTAGTGCCTTTTGATGGAAAACCATTTTTGAATCTATATTTTGACAATTTTATAGACTATGTTTGTCAAAATAAACTTATTCTTTATTATTGGGACATCAAAATTTACCTTGTGTGAATTTTTGGTATTTTTCTGACAATGTTCATTTTTTAGTGAATAGTGAAAAATACTGCATTTTACATCAAAACTTCTTTTTAATCTAATTTATTTATATGATTATATTATGTTTTTAATTGGTTTTCAAGTGAAATTATAATATATTTTTACCATTTTATCCAATGGTGGTCATTGGAATCAATTTCACTTTGAAATTAGTCTTAAACTGATGTCAATCTTTTGATACTTATTGTTTTGTAAAAACACGTTTTTGCTCTGGCAGCGGGAATTAATTATTAAATTAATTAATGTGACTTATATGAGTTGAATTTTGTAAAATAGACTTCATTTTTGATTTCATAATATCAAATATAGCTTAGGGTGAATTTTTGGTAATTTTCTGAAAAACTTCAATTTTTGATGAATAGTGAAACCACTAAGTGGTAATCAAGCAAACTGATTTTTTAGTTAAATGAAAGTTTACCACTAATGTGTATTGAATTTTGAAAATCCGACATACATGGTTGTCATTAAGAAGTAAAATGTGGTTCAATGAGATTAAAATTATTTTTTGGTGAATACTAAGTTAATAAGTTTTTAATCGCGATTAGTGGTAATTAGTTTAGTTTAAGGTATAAATAATGCTTTAATAATATGAAATGACCTATACACATGTCCCAACCATATTGGTTGTGTCATGGCCGACCAAGACAAGTCATGGGTCAACTTGGGGACCCCATGGAGACATTTTGGTTGGGAAATGACATAAATAACTTTTTATTTAATGTAAAAGTAAAAATGACACAAACATAATATGTTTTACGAAAACAATTTTTACATAGGGTTATAAAGATCAGATATTTTATTATAAATATTAATTGGAAAGACAAAAAGATTTCCTACATCATAGTATTTTTTTTATGATTTTTAGACATTAAATAAATTAAATTTTTTATGACATAATAATGATGCAGCGATGACATCATTATTTGACGATTTAAATAAAATGGAAAGACAATGTAAAATCTATGAACTACACATGTCCAAAACCAATTGGATGAGTTTATTTCGAACCCTTATCACCTTATCCACGAATTATATCAATGTGGGATCTTTTAAAACCGAAACACATTTTCAAATAAAGTAATATTTCTTTACTTTCCAAAAGTGCCCCTCCTCTCCTCTTATAAAAGGCCCCCACCTCTACCTCATTTCACACACTACTCAAGCCTTAGACTCAGCCAACCCCTTCCCATTTACTCTCTCCATATCCCTCTCCTAATCCTAGAGGATTCCCTTTTGGAAGAATCCTTTCAAAGGAAGCCTTTAGGCTCAAATCAAAAGGAGTTACACTTTTAAAGGTAATTCATTCTCTCATGTTCATTTGTTTTATTTTGCTTCTCCAACCCCCTAAACTCTTTTTATTTACTTCTTTTGTAACAAAACCAGTATCTTAAATATACTAGGATGTTTTTATAATATTTATTTGAGATACACTCTCACACAACTGCATCAAGTGGTTAAAGAACATACGGTTTCCGTGGATGGAGAAATTCTGCCTCCCGAAACGATGATTGTTCAATACTCATTTAACACCTTCAAAGGTGGCCATTATGATGTCACTATTTTTATATATGATATATAATATGTTTATGTTTTCCTTAAGCTTCTGTTTTTTTCATTTTGGGCATACCTTTATGGTTTCCATTATGGGTAAACACGATATCTTCATTTTAGGAAGTGCGGACTACCGCCCCCTCAAAGTGATTTGATTCGTTAAATACCATATGTGGGACATATAAAGGATAGAACTATGATATTATATATGATATTATACTGGAATTATAATATACCTTTATATCATTATGATTCCATTCTATAAAATACGAAATAGAAATGAAAGTAGCGTTCATGCGTACGTACGGCTTACCGTCTCCATGAACGGTGCATTTCATTTCTTACCTCTAAATGATTATGTACTATTATAAATGCATATATGTACTGGATATATATGACATATATGATATCTACATCATGAATACCATTCTGGATATAATGAACCTTTGACCAAATTAACAACATGTAAGTGTAAGAAGTCTATTTTTCACTTAAGAACCAAATACCGACAAAATGAACATTATTAACTTAACTGATTACATGATGTTCATAACATGGTATAAAAGGAATAATGAACTTGAAGAAGATTCATAAGAAAGTAGAGATTAACTCAAGTTTATTATTCAGGAGATTAAAGAACGGTCGGGTCAAGTCGGATACGAGGTATGGGACTTCGTCTCAATCTCCTTTCATTGAGGCATATTTTATTTTATACACAACTTTCTTTTATACGGTGTATAAACCCCTTTGACTTTTACGTTTATTCAAAAGGAATATTTTTTATACGAAGCGTTTACTAAATGACAAAAGGGAATGTTTTTGTCGTACGTATGCGGCAACACCGACTTCTCCGCCGTCGTGACCGTTATTTGAGTTTCGGCTTCCTCTACAAGCCATACCTTCTTTTTAAAAGAAAAATAAATACCATGTTTTACTTTTCTTTTATTTTAGTATTAAAAATGGTTTTCATAATGTTTTTATTATATCGATGTGTTGTATTGATATCTTGTGATTGAAATGTGGAAATGTTATGTTTCCTTTATGCATGTTTTATGTGATACGATTATGTTATGGTTCTTGGGCATTATTATGAAGACGGGTGGTTCCGTGATAAACTAAGGGCGGGTGAGCCCGATATAGCTCTCCAATGCATTGGGTAACGTGAAGGAGTGAAACGTTAAGGTTTCTCCGAATAGATTTTAGGGAATATGCTGTGATGGGTATTCCAAACGTAACCAAGAGGGTTACTCCCTACGTAAGAATGTTATGAATGCCTCAAGTTACCTTTATGTCTTATGATTTCTATGATTTTTTCATGATTTTATGAGGTATGTTAAAGTGCCTATGTTTTATGGGTAAAGTATGATTTCATTCTTATGTATATATGAACTCATGTTTCCTTTCCATGTTTTTTTTATAACCCATACTGAGTTTTTATGCTCATCCCAAGTTTTTGAAATGTTTTTCACAGGTCATGGGAAAGGTACATGATAAGATGATAGAGTCAAGGATGTGTCAAGAAATAATCCATGTTTTATTTTAAATGTGTTTCCATTGATGGGAATGAAGAATACTATCTTTCTGTAACCACTTTGTTTATATGTGGAATGTAATGCAAGTTTTATGATCTAATTCTCTAAAACTCTAAACCCAAAAAGATCTTCAATGTGTAATCTTGTAATAACTCAAGATTAAGTAAGGTTTAAGGCTGGGCCCTTATAATGATGGTTTCAAGATATAGGATCCTCAATATCGTGTGGAAATGATAATTTTTGTACCCATTCCCACATAAGTTCAAACTACAATCATCCACTCCCACTTAGGAGAACATTAATATAAGAACATGGTTTAGATAGTGATTTCATCATAAATCTATTACTATGGAATTACCCTCCTAGATTTATTTTCATTAATATCACACTAACATCCCATGATCGATTGTTCTCAATAAATCAATCAATATGGGGAAATAATTAAAATAAGATTAAAATAAGATCTTCCCATTTTTAGTTTCAACATGCCAATTTCTCTGAAAAAAACGTGGATTTTTAATCAATTCATTCCATTATTAATGTAAAAACAATAATAGTTTCTTATCAAATAAATTTAATCTTTTTTTATCAAAATTCAATATCAAAAATAAATTTCCAACTATACAAAAAATTCAAATCACAAACCAATTTTAAATTCCATTGGAATTTGGGTATTTTCCCCCAAATTCAATGCCAATATAATTTCAAATTCCAATTCAAAATGAATTGAGTTCTTATAACTTAATTGAAATAATTCTAAATAAATCATTAAACTGAAGGTTTTATTAAATTGAAAACATCGATGGAACCACCTAATTCAATCATGGTATAATGAAACTAAACACCAGAAACAAAAATTTCCCACGAATAATGACAGCAAAAAAGTCAAATAAATACATCGTAGATTCAAAATCCAGAATAAAGGATTTTAATTCCACAAAAAAATGATTTAGAAAAACCTATGGATAAAATAAAGAGATATTTTTAGGGTTTTAAAGAGAAAAAACTACTTTCCTAAGAGGTATTGAACTACGTTTTCAGGGCATTAACCCACCTTTAATGGTGTTTGGAGGGAAACAATGGGTCTTGAGATCCTCTATGAGATAATATTTTCAATAACTCTAGGTTCAAATTTTAAAGGAGGTAAAAATTATGTTTGTTAAATTTTAATCAATTTTCAACAATAAAAAACACACCCACCCACCATGTAGAATTTATCCACCCATTTGGAGGGGCCATCCTTTAGGGGGAATGAATATTAAATTAACTATTATATTTTCTACTCTTAACTGATAGGGTTATGGAAAGAATAAGATTTGTGGGAATCCATAAATTTTCATCCTATGATGACTGAATGAAAATATAGTTGTTCTAAATTTCATATCATTTATTTCAAAATGTAATTTTCAGCACCAAAACATTAAATTTTTAGAATGGTAATATCAAGATATCCTTTAAAACTCAATTAAACATATTTCTTATTTGGAATAACAGAGTAAAAAATAAAACATTAATTATTTCAATTGGAATTATTAATAGATTGGTGTAGGTATAATTACCATCCACATAAAACCATTGTGGTCTGTTTTGAATCAAAAAAAATTATGCCACACGTTTGAAAGTTATCATTCATTTTTAATTTTAGAAATGAAATTTAAATAAGGAATATATGTTACTATAAGAACTTTTTTATTCCAAGGGAACTTGTCAACATATAATGACTATTTATGTGTACTTGGGGTGGAACCCAAAATATTTTCTTCTTTTCTTTTGTTCCCCATAGTATTCCCCATGCACTGTGTAAAAATTATTTTGTAGGATTAAATTAGATGATTATTAGGGAATACTATATTGGTTTTCATCCAATATATATATATTTATTTATTTATTTTACTAATTCATGTTCCCACTTTTTGGACCATCAATGAAGCTGTTTATGGTTAGTAAGATTTAACAAAAATGTGAGGTAGTTTTCATAGAGAAATGGGAAAACCAAAATGGGAAAGAATAATCCAACATCATCCAGTTTGTGGGTGGAAGAAATTGCTTATTCCATGATCATGTAGTTCTATGATTTGGAGAAAGGGCATGGCCCAAATGTGTAATAGGATACCAGTTATCACATTCGAAATCTAACATCTATTATTGTATTGTTATAAAACATGGAGATAAATGTATATTATTCATAAGAAAAAAGATATCTCTAGTATAAAAACCACATTTAGGGATTATAATATAGATAATGTTTGAGTAATATTATTTATTTTCATTATATATATATCATTTGGATATGGGGTCTCTAATCACCGATATCAAAGGAAATTGTATGAATATTTGTGTTTCTTGATACCATGATGTGTTCATTATAAAATGAGGGTGTTTCAAATGAATAATCTAGAATATAAAATTTATTATTATATTTTCAGTGTCTGTAATTCAATTAATATGATAAGTCTAAATTTTAAAGGCTCTTATAAGGATTTATTTTCATATATTTACCGTATAAGTTATGAAAATGGTCATTTTGTTGTATTATAGCTGGATTTTGATATAGAATCTGGTTATCAATATTCCTCTGTTCATATTGAGAATAAATTCATACTTATTTCTTGAAAATAATTTTTTTTGGTGACATCGGAGACCAACATATGGAATAGGAGACACCTCAATGAAGGAACAAAGAGTCATGTAGTGATACTTCATGTGAATAAGACATAGACAATGTAGTTTTTCAACTTATGGTATGAAATTTTCACCACATATTAATTTCATGTGGATGAGAATAAACGTCCACAATTTTAACATCATGGGATTAGTACAAAACATTCCTTGAATCAGGTAGTTTTATTGTTCATCGATTCAATCAAGAATAATTATCATAATTGTTTTCCGCATGTGATTCATGCCTTCTGAGAGAATCAATAAGATTTTATAGTGTTATCTAGATAGTTTGAAAAATATTATAGGATAGTCTCGAAAAGGAACCACATTGTTTGTTGTCTTTTTTTGATGAATTCCTTAAAATTCAACATTATGTGAATAAGGCCAATAGTTATTATTGTGTATTATCTTAGTTCTTCACCCAAATAATTTGGGAGATAGTGAAAAAATAGGGTTTTTCATGCAAGAACATCCAATCATACATTGGCTGTAAGGATGATAGTTATAAACCATGATCATGGGGTTCTTAAATAAAAAAATGACATGTGAATTGTATAAATTTGGAAAACCATGAACCATGTTCAAAGAGAATATTCTACTAATATATTTTTAGAGTGTGAACAGATAAAATGATTATCTAATATGGAAGAATATGAATATGGTTGATTGGCCACAATGGGGTTATCTTATGAGGACCCCTTAAAGGGAATAGAATTTATACAAAAAAAGGTTCCCTTCTAATCAAGATTCTCCATCCACTGACAGCTAAGGTATTTTGTGAGGATATATGTATTAGAATACAATGAATGGGATTTCTGAATAGAAAATACAAGAGTATGATTGAATCATATAGATCTGTATTTTTAGTAGGTTGGATACTCTCTTCATAGATATGATTATAGTGTAAGAAAAGGGGTGTTTCTTTCTTCCATGATTTTTTAAGTGAGGGAACCCATGTTGGATTCTACAACACAGATATGGGTTCTATTGAAGGGATGGAGTGCATAATTATTTTTTGGGAATTTTTATAATATAAAAAATCAATGTGTCACTACATATCTCATTGTAAAGAATATCATGAAACACATAGTAATGTGGAAAATGGAAGCCAACACCAATCAAATTCATGTATGGGGAGTCGTAATTTTTTTATATTACGACATGAACAAGATTTTTTTTAAAGTTGGAAACATGAATTAGTCTCCCAATTCATGCCCCAAAATAATTTACTAAAAAAGAAAGTAACATTACAATAACGAGTTGTAAAGGGCTTACACCAGCAGGGAAAATATAGGGATATAGAGAGATAAGTCAAGTATCCTAAATACTTCTAATAGAGGAAGTAGTACCTTCATTCTGTCAATGTAAGTAGATCCTCAAAAGTCTAGCCAACTCAAATTTCAGATCATGATGGTAGTGCAGAAATTCCATTCTTTATGTACTTCCAGGACAGCTTCTCATCAAGGCAGAGCCAAAACTAAAGAACCGGTGTAATGATCACGCAATAAAGCATCAGAATGAAGTTGATATACAAAAACAGAGCTAGAACTGGACCACTTAAGATGGTATAGTGTGAACAAGATCCATACATACATAGTCCAGAAAAAGAAGTAAAATTCACAGTTTCTAGATAACAAACCCAAAGATCATCTCAAAAAAATTGCCAAAGATCATACCAGAGCAAGAAAGTAATCGACTCCCATAATCAAGGTCTTGTAGCTTCCACCCGACTAATAATATGAGTTAGGGAGTTTTATGAAACTCCATATTCATTCTATCATTGAATATACTTTACTTGATGGCAAAGTAAGTATCCTTTGAAATATCTCCTCTCCTAAAAGATTAATATTGGATTTCATCTCGAAGCTTCTCCGTAGATTTATTATCTTCACAACAAGGCACATTATACGAATTGTCCCCTTTAGCTTGTTGTTGGGCATCTACATGCTGAGTTGTGTCAATGGTAAAGAATTCATGTATTGAGATGTCCAATGAATGTGTGACTATGGTTTATTCATGTTGAGAGTAGTCTTTGTGTTTCCTAATTTTTTTGGGGTTAGGGGTGATAAACCCATCAGCATAATCTATTGGTTTTCCCCTTCCTGGCCATTTCTCTCAAATAATCACATAGTTTTACATCATTTTCAAGTGAAATTGACCATGTATTTTAAGGACTAAGGATGAGGATGTGGAATATTACTTGTAAGGTCTTACAATTTAAATAATTTTAAATTACATTGTAATGTCATGTGATAAAGATTAGACTAGGAAAAAGGAATCTAAAAGTTATTATGTGGTGCCAAATAGATTATATAATATAAAAATAAAGATGATGTATACTCATATAACACACAAATCATTGGAATAAACTACATTAAGAATGTTTTCAAAATGCATGGACATGAAAATAGCTTGGTTCATCTTTTCCATGTATGGAATCTCTTATTGGGAATCCAAAGGTCAAAATATTTATGAATGGTGTGAGAAAAAAATATTAAACCAATCTTTAATACATGGAATTGAAAAAAAAATCTAGTACATGAGGAGACCATCATGAGAATTAGAGGTCCTCTCATGTGATTTCTATGATAAGGCACATTTTTACAAAATAAGAATGGTACATCAACCATGTTATTTAATCAATTACGGTGAGGATGTACATTATTCATTTTATGGTAATTCATAAAGGGACATTGGTTTTTTCTTTTTATATTTATGCAATGAGGACCATTGGTTATAAATTTTAGTGTAACGAAATAAAAATGAATGGTCTTCCTTTTTAAGGCTATATGACAAGGGCTGTTGGTGATGAATTTTAAGGTCACATGATAAGGATCATGTTTTAATGGTTTCTAATAAAATACAGCTTTTCTTTTGAAGTATTTCATTTGTAAGAGGATTTATATTCTAAACATCAATGGAAATTAGTGAATATATTCCATTAGAAAGTATCATAAAAGCAAATAGTTCTGTACCATATTATATCGATCGTCTCAAGTTTCATTGCTGGTAAAATTTAGGTCATTAGAACATAAACTGATTATATATATAGTATTGGATTTCAAGGAACATTCTTATTAAAATATCATGTTATTTGATTTGGATCAACCAATAACTAATGTAGGGTATGATTTTTTTCTCACCTAGATATTCCCTTTCACCTAGTAACATTGGAGAATCATTTTCGATGGATAATTTTGTAAAAATATTATAGGATGATAATGAAATTGGACCCTAAAGGGTATAATTTATTGGATCTGTTATACCATTGATTACAAAATCTCTAGTTTCGTAGTTCAGTTTATAGTACAGTTGTAACGCCCCGACCCCAGTTACCCAGAGTCGGTGCATTATTACATAACATTGGCATGATCACAAGAAAGGTCAAATCTCGAAAGACCGATTGGTTTAGTAGCCTTGGAAACACTAGATATATTCATAAGTTTTACATTACATCATAAAATGAAAAACTACTACAATAACATAATGTCTCCATAATCCACACTCATATCCCCACATAATATCCCTGCAGGTCATTCATAATTTACTTCTTCACTTCCTGGGAAAAATAAAACATAGAAAAGGGGTGAGCTCAAATGCCCAGTAAGGATAACAATATAGCGGAAACTTTCATAAATAAGAATAAACATTTAAGGCAATGCATTACTAAAACAAAAGCCTTTTAAACTTGAACTTCAACATAGTATGGAAAAAGTAAAATGAAATAATTCCATTTACTTATTCACATGGATATTCTACTAATCGAATAATCACATGCAAAAATCAATAACCACTTTCATAATGTTGGAATGCATAATGCCAGACTTTCATAACCACATAGTCAAGGCCTCGTGCCAAGACTACAAATAGGATTTTGTCAAGGCCTTGTGCCAAGACACTAGTTTGTCTCATGAGACCTACCGATGCATCGAGGAGCTATAGCGGGCTCCACCCGTCACATATTAAGTCCAATGCATTCCCATATGAAAGGGTTTAAACATAACATAAACATTCGTATTAAAACTAGCACACGAAATGTCAATACATTCACCATAAACTATGAATGGTATAAAAATAGCACATCCACAGTCAAACATATCACAAAACCTTCAATACAATATAGAAGTTTTGTATCATAACAAACCAACTTCAAATAAGCGTAAAATCCATAAAAGGATGCTGACATAGATGAAATCAAAACTATTTGAGAGAAATATCTCTTTTTTTGAAATCATTTAAAAGTCACACATTTATAAAGGAAGTAATTAAAAAGAGAATTTTAAATCAAAGTGTCCCATACCACTTTGAAACTTTTGAAAGGAATTAACATTTTAAAAACATTCATGTCCATATAAATAAATCCTTAAAAAACATTTTGAATACATGGACATTAATTAAAAATATTTAGAAAGATAAATCTTTAAAACATTTAAAATTCTGATTTTGATAAAGAGTACCCTTCCAAAATTCTTAAAATATTCATTTTGAAATTATTTAAAAGTCACATAATTATAAAATAAAACATTTACTTTGAAAATATCCTTGTAATATTGTAAGGGAAGCTTTTAAAATTTTATAACGGCGGTAAATAGCCGCAGCCGCCGTATAAGTTAAAAGAACATTCTTACCTTAATTTTGTTGAAAAGGTTTAAAATCACCTTGTTTGGAAAACGATGGAAAGATTCCTTTATGAACCACTTATAAAAAGTCAAACAAGGGTATAAATGAATTTAACTCATATCTTAGTAAATAGTAAAAATGTTTTGAAATTCATTTTTAAGAAACATGGATGTGGATGATAAAGAGATCCCAGTAGATTATTACGTATAAACAACCTTGGATAATGAAGAGGTTGTAAAGTAAACCCTTACCTTGTACTTTTCCTTGGTTGGGGTAGGTTAACCTCGTCTATAATGGTGAAATAGTTGTTATTAAATTATACAAGAATCATATATATTAATATGATATCATATATGATCTTTTAACATTGATTTGTTAATAATATCATAGAATTATCGTTGTTTCGGGAGTTAACTTACTCATTTTCTTTTATATGTTTTGTTACATAGCCATGGTTGTTGTATATTATTCATATCCAGAATGATATCCAGTCCTTAAACATCATTTTTAAATCATCAAATGATAATTATACTTGAATGGATACGATGGAGAATGAATCTCATCGCGTTCATGGAGACGGTAGTCCGTACGTACGCACGAGCGACAATATCATTCTTTTGATATTAAAATAATATATAAATGGATGGTATATAATATATACAGAATCATTAACATGTTATATTTATTATTTACATGAGTTACACATCATTATTATACCCATCCAAATAATATTATATTGAATAACAATTACACCACGACGTGGAGACGGTAAGCCGTACGTACGCACGTATGGTGACATGTTATTCAAAGGGTGGATAGAATACTGAATATGATTGTACCATATTTATAATAACATCACAGTATATGTGAGATACTGGAGTTATTATTTTAGAATGGTAAGAACAAAGGAAGAAGAAGTGGAAGAAGAAATGAACTTGGAGAAGGGTGGTGAAATCATTACCTCTTCTTCGGGTTCTTCCTTTTGATTTGATCAAAAGGGCTCCATAGGTTGGCTTTCTGATCAAACTATGACCTCTAGGTTGTAGTGAGGGATGTTTGGAGAGTATTTGGGCAGAGTTTGGCCGAACCAAAAGGCTTTGAAGGTGTGAAGAAATGAGAAGGAGGAGTGCCCTTTTATAAGAGGGGTGAGGGGCACCTTTGGAAAAGTTAGAAATATTAATTTATAATAAATTCATATTCGGTTTCTAAAGGCGCCAAAGTTTATTATTCAAAGGTTAAGGTGGGGATAGGTCTAAAACCACTCAACAAATAGAATTTAGACTGGTTTGGGTACTTATATTAACCTTATCTTTAAGTATTAACTCTAAGTTAATTAGTTTCACTTTTACAATGTCTCTTTGTATTTTTATATAATATGGTTAATAAACTTAATATATACATCCAAGAGACCCCCAAGTGGTACCTTAATGATGAACCTATCATGATATAAGTCTCTTGGCCGAACCATAGATTTTTAGGAATTTAATATCAATTAATAATATAATATTTGTTTTAATAACTCTTTTATGTCAATTTTGATACTATTCAATAGTTGATTTTTGTGAAACTCATAACAGATTTATTACTTCGCAAAAAGTCAATTAAATCAATCCTAATATATCATATTATCCTAGAAAATTAGTTTAATTCATTAAAAGTTTCATATTATATTTATTTGGGTATTTATAATATCAATTATTTTAATTTTTCACTATTATAGTAATTACTGCACCATCATTGTGTCATAAATAAAATAAATTATTTAATGTCTAAAAATTATAAATAAAATATAATTATGTAGGAAATCGTTTTATATTTCTAATGAATATTTATAATCTAATATCCAACTTATATAACCCTATGTAACAATTGTTTTTCTAAAAGATATATGCTTGTGTCATTTTTGTATTCATTTTGACTTAATTAAAATAAAGTGTCATTATCACTTACAAGTGGATCCATGGGGTCCCAAAATCGACCCAAAGATGCCCATGGTCGACCATGTAACAACCAATATGGTTAAGACACGTTTTAGGGTAATTTAGTATTATTATAATATTATTTTTTTAACCCTTATTTACCGGATTTACCCTTAACCATGGTAAATAAAATATTTACCGCTGTAATTATTCAAAATGTCTAAAAATAAAAGTTACCTATTTACACAATTTTAACATCCTGATTCTAAATATGGAATCCATTTTCCTAAATTCTAAACACAGAAGTGGCAGAAATTAATTTAAAATTAATTCCCGCTGTCAAAACAAAAAGTGTGTTTTTAAGAGAAAATAACTATCAAAAGATTGACACTTGTTTATGTTCGGTTTAATTGTAAAATTATGTCCAATGACCAACATTGTATTAAATGGTAAAAATATATTCTAAATATACTTTAAAACCACTAAAATTCATAATTTATCACTATTAATTATTTTGATTAAAAAAGTTGTTTTTCATTAAAATTTAGTAATTTTCACTATTCATCAAAATATGAAAGTTATCCAAAATGTACCAAAATTTCACCTTAGGCTAAATTCGATATTCCGAATCCAAAGATGAAGTCCATTTTAAAATATAAAATATATATAATTTTAAAAAGTAGGTATTACTATTCATAACGGCTAGTTTGATTGGTTGTGGTGTGTGTTAAAACTCAAGGTTGCGTACAACACACGCTATTGTATTATTCAAAGAAAGTGTATCGTGGAAGCTTGGGATGTTTCATTTTAAATTTTTGATGTCCCCATTTAGTCAAAAAGTTTAAAATATTGTATCTAAAAAGGGTTCACTATTAAAAGTTGATAAAAGTGCAATACTGAAAATGAATTTGTTCTTGCATTATATCTAAGAAACTCATAATATGGATTCTAAAATTATAAGGATTATATAAAGTTTAAAATTTAGATAATACTATTCATAACCTCTTTTGAATGCCTTTTTTTTGTAATTCATGGTGTGATTGAACTCAGTGTTGCGTGTAGTGCAAGTTATTAAATTATTTTGAAGAAATAACACATTATGAAATCTTGGGGTGTTACATTCTCCCCTCCTTTAATAAATTGCGTCCTCGCAATTTGAAATTGTTCTTCGAAAATAAAAGGTTGAAAATATAAAATATATTTGTGGGAAAACCCACATCGGAAATTGGGTTACTAAAATTTAGTCTTAATATGAGGAAAAGAGAAATGAAAGGGTCACCACCAAATTATGATCTTGATTAGGAGAACATTGGTGGCAATTAGAGACATATAATTGGAGGAAAAACGTAAATATTTATAGGTAGTGATTGAGGTCATCAATCACAAAAAGTATAAAATTGAGGTCCTTAAAATCATCAATCTATGATGATTTGAAGTACCATCGGTTCAACAAAATATAGGGTATTGGGATAACACATTTTTGACGTTTCAAAATATCTTAGTTGAAATCCCACATCGAAAAATGAATTAATGAGGCCTCTATTTAAAATAAAGAGTGGAAAGTATGAAGATTACCGAAAATAACACATACTAGGGTTCCATGTAGGAAAATATGGATATGGAGGAGAAATCTAACCATCAATTATCTGATGGAGAGTGGTAGAGAACATGGCTATGAAAAGGCCAACAATCCCAAAGCCATAAATTAGTGATGATTTAAGGTACCATCTAGGGAAACATTTTTGTTCTAAGTTCCTTTTATTAATGTTGAGGAATTTATTTATGAGATTGGATAAGATCATAAGGAGATATACTTACTTTATAATCAGAGTTTTATCCATTAATAAGTTTCTACCACAAACTCATCTTTCACTCTAAAAGATAATAGAATGTAATTTTTTATTTATTTATACTATTCGTACAGGGTTCCAAAATAAATGAATTTATAATTCATCTACCAGATCTTTAAAAAAACAACATTATTTAATCCAGGACATCTCATGGGCCAGTGGTAGGTGATACACCCTTGTCGCCCTTCAGTTGTGGGTTCAAGTCTCGCAGCCTTGCCGGACGCGACGGGTTGCCGCCCAACCTCCGGGTTTTCCTTTTATGGTAATCCAAAATAATCCAAACTAGAACTATCCAAAATACTTCTGTCTAAACTCACAGTACAACATTTATAAGGAAGGTAAACATAATATAGATCCTTTTTACCCCGTAATAGAATATGAATACCTTCATCATGTATTACCATATTCCTTATTTATTACATTCATGCTCCCTTATTCTATATAGAATGCTGGATATACTTCATTAATCCAAAAATGTTTTAAACCCCAACAATGATGGAATATACAAATCATTAATTAGTTCCAAGGTAGTCAAGAATATCCAATATAATTTATCCAAAACAATCACATATTATTCCAAAATCACTACCTCAGTATCAGAACTATATTATGATTTATCATTCTCTCAACCATATATTTTCCAAAAATTTATCCTGCTATTGAGTCACTTTTCTTTGTTCCACACAATCTCAAGTCCTTAATGAAATAGTACTGCAGTACAATCCTTATATACTCCATAATTATTATAACAAGTACATTGTTGATACAATACTCAATTGACATAATCAACATAAGAACTCTAATCATTCCTCTTCATCTGTGATAGTATCATAACTTGATTATTATCCAATAACATCATTTGCGGCATAGTCTGATGACTGGGACATAGGTTCGTGTAGTGTCCAAACTCCTTGCAAATAAAGCATTGTACATTTAAAACCATTTTCTTACCCTTGCAGTCACGTACTTTGTGCCCTTTTCCTCCACACTTATAACAAACTCCCATTCCTTTCAGGAAAGTTCCAGGGTGTTTCTTTCCACAGTTACCACATATGGGAAAATTCTTCTTTTCCCTCTTCCCTTTATCCATCTTTCTCTCTTCCATCCTTTTCTTCTCTTGCTTCCCTTCAAAGCCATAGGACTCAGTAAACTCTTTACATATCTTATCAACACATGATATTATTTATTCATATTATGATAATACATGGGAGACTATTTCTCTTATAAATTCTAGCTTAAGACCATGAAAGATATGATCCTTCCTTCTCTTTGGATCATGTGCATTTCCGGAGTTCTCATTCCTTCTACTGGGCGCCATTTCTAAACAATGGCATAAACTAGATCAGTTTATGAATCAAAATACATAATCCCATACTTATAAAACACTTAACATAAATTGAACTATTTATGGATATAATCCATAATCATAAGAATGTTTTCTTTGAGGAAGTATATACTCATAATCCCTTCAAAATGATTTGTAAATAAAATGAGAGTTATCCTAAGCATATCCCCTGGGAGTGTCGTAACCAAGAGTGCAGCAAGGCCCGTTGTCGTGCACCAGTTCCCGTTCGAGTCTAGATCAAAGCGGTGTTTTCGGGTTTTACCCCTAGGCACATCTGTGCCAGAGCCGCCTCTACCTGCTCGTATCCAGACAGGGATGTATTTCTCGGAAAACTCACAAAATCTCTACAATACCAAAATTCTAGGAAGTTCTTCTATACTAATCCTCAAAGTTCATCTTAGGTCTACGTGCTCTAATCAGAGTTTATCTAAATCTAGATTCCAAGGTTTGTACTAAACTTCCTCTGATACCAACTGTAACGCCCCGACCCCAGTTACCCAGAGTCGGTGCATTATTACATAACATTGGCATGATCACAAGAAAGATCAAATCTCGAAAGACCGATTGGTTTTGTAGCCTTGGAAACACTAGATATATTCATATGTTTTACATTACATCATAAAATGAAAAACTACTACAATAACATAATGTCTCCATAATCCACACTCATATCCCCACATAATATCCCTGCAGGTCATTCATAATTTACTTCTTCACTTCCTGGGAAAAATAAAACATAGAAAAGGGGTGAGCTCAAATGCCCAGTAAGGATAACAATATAGCGGAAACTTTCATAAATAAGAATAAACATTTAAGGCAATGCATTACTAAAACAAAAGCCTTTTAAACTTGAACTTCAACATAGTATGGCAAAAGTAAAATGAAATAATGCCATTTACTTATTCACATGGATATTCTACTAATCGAATAATCACATGCAAAAATCAATAACCACTTTCATAATGTTGGAATGCATAATGCCAGACTATCATAACCACATAGTCAAGGCCTCGTGCCAAGACTACAAATAAGATTTTGTCAAGGCCTTGTGCCAAGACACTAGTTTGTCTCATGAGACCTTCCGATGCATCGAGGAGCTATAGCGGGCTCCACCCGTCACATATTAAGTCCAATGTATTCCCATATGAAAGGGTTTAAACATAACATAAACATTCGTATTAAAACTAGCACACGAAATGCCAATACATTCACCATAAACGATGAATGGTATAAAAATAGCACATCCACAGTCAAACATATCACAAAACCTTCAATACAATATAGAAGTTTTGTATCATAATAAACCAACTTCAAATAAGCGTAAAATCCATAAAAGGATGCTGACATAGATGAAATCAAAACTATTTGAGAGAAATATCTCTTTTTTTGAAATCATTTAAAAGTCACACATTTATAAAGGAAGTAATTAAAAAGAGAATTTTAAATCAAAGTGTCTCATACCACTTTGAAACTTTTAAAAGGAATTAACATTTTAAAAACATTCATGTCCATATAAATAAATCCTTAAAAAACATTTTGAAGACATGGACATTAATTAAAAATATTTAGAAAGATAAATCTTTAAAACATTTAAAATTCTGATTTTGATAAAGAGTACCCTTCCAAAATTCTTAAAATATTCATTTTGAAATAATTTAAAAGTCACATAATTATAAAATAAAACATTTACTTTGAAAATATCAATGTAAGATTGTAAGGGAAGCTTTTAAAATTTTATAACGGCGGTAAATAGCCGCAGCCGTCGTATAAGTTAAAAGAACATTCTTACCTTAATTTTGTCGAAAAGGTTAAAAATCACCTTGTTTAGAAAACGATGGAAAGATTCCTTTATAAAACTCTTATAAAAAGTAAAACAAGGGTATAAATGAATTTAACTCATATCGTAGTAAATAGTAAAAATGTTTTGAAATTCATTTTTAAGAAACATGGATGTGGATGATAAAGAGATCCCAGTAGATTATTACGTATAAACAACCTTGGATAATGAAGAGGTTGTAAAGTAAACCCTTACCTTGTACTTTTCCTTGGTTGGGGTAGGTTAACCTCCTGTATAATGGTGAAATAGTTGTTATTAAATTATACAAGAATCATATATATTAATATGATATCATATATGATCTTTTAACATTGATTTGTTAATAATATCTTAGAATTATCGTTGTTTCGGGAGTTAACTTACTCATTTTCTTTTATATGTTTTGTTACATAATCCATGGTTGTTGTATCTTATTCATATCCAGAATGATATCCAGTCCTTAAACATCATTTTTAAATCATCAAATGATAATTATACTTGAATGGATATGATGGAGAATGAATCTCATCGCGTTCGTGGAGACGGTAGTCCGTACGTACGCACGAGCGACAATATCATTCTTTTGATATTAAAATAATATATAAATGGATGGTATATCATATATACAGAATCATTAACATGTTATATTTATTATTTACATGAGTTACACATCATTATTATACCCATCCAAATAATATTATATTGAATAACAATTACACCACGACGTGGAGACGGTAAGCTGTACGTACGCACGTATGGTGACATGTTATTCAAAGGGTGGATAGAATACTGAATATGATTGTACCATATTTATAATAACATCACAGTATATGTGAGATACTGGAGTTATTATTTTAGAATGGTAAGAACAAAGGAAGAAGAAGTGGAAGAAGAAATGAACTTGGAGAAGGGTGGTGAAATCATTACCTCTTCTTCGGGTTCTTCCATTTGATTTTATCAAAAGGGATCCTTAGGTTAGCTTTCTGATCAAACTATGGCCTCTAGGTTGTAGTGAGGGATGTTGGAAGAGTATTTGGGCAGAGTTTTGCCGAACCAAAAGGCTTTTAAGGTGTGAAGAAATGAGAAGGAGGAGTGCCCTTTTATAAGAGGGGTGAGGGGCACCTTTGGAAAAGTTAGAAATATTAATTTATAATAAATTCATATTCGGTTTCTAAAGGCTCCAAAGTTGATTATTCAAAGTTTAAGGTGGGGATAGGTCGAAAACCACTCAACCAATAGAATTTAGACAGGTTTTGGTACTTATATTAACCTTATCTTTAAGTATTAACTCTAAGTTAATTAGTTTCACTTTTACAATGTCTCTTTGTATTTTTATATAATATGGTTAATAAACTTACTATATACATCCAAGAGACCCCCAAGTGGTACATTAATGATTAACCTATCATGATATAAGTCTCTTGGCCGAACCATAGATTTTTAGGAATTTAATATCAATTAATAATATAATATTTGTTTTAAGAACTCTTTTATGTCAATTTTGACACTATTCAATAGTTGATTTTTTTGAAACTCATAAAAGATTTATTACTTCGAAAAAAGTCAATTACGTCAATACTAATATATCATATTATCCTAGAAAAATATTTTAATTCATTAAAAGTTTCATATTATATTTATTTGGGTATTTATAATATCAATTATTTTAATTTTTCACTATTATAGTAATTACTGCATCATCATTGTGTCATATATAAAATAAGTTATTTAATGTCTAAAAATTATAAATAAAATATAATTATGTAGGAAATCGTTTTATCTTTCTAATGAATATTTATAATCTAAAATCCAACTTATATAACACTATGTAACAATTGTTTTTCTAAAAGATATATGCTTGTGTCATTTTTGTATTCATTTTGACTTAATTAAAATAAAGTGTCATTATCACTTACAAGTGGATCCATGGGGTCCCAAAATCTACCCAAAGATGCCCATGGTCGACCATGTAACAACCAATAGGGTTAAGACACGTTTTAGGGTAATTTAGTATTATTATAATATTATTTTTTTAACCCTTATTTACCGGATTTACCCTTAACCATGGTAAATAAAATATTTACCGCAGTAATTATTCAAAATGTCTAAAAATAAAAGTTACCAATTTACACAATTTTAACATCCTGATTCCAAATATGGAATCCATTTTCCTAAATTCTAAACACATAAGTGGCATAAATTAATTTAAAATTAATTCCCGCTGTCAAAACAAAAAGCGTGTTTTTAAGAGATAATAACTATCAAAAGATTGACACTTGTTTATGTTCGGTTTAATTGTAAAATTATGTCCAATGACCAACATTATATTAAATGGTAAAAATATATTCTAAATATACTTTAAAACCACTAAAATTCATAATTTATCACTATTAATTATTTTCATTAAAAAATTTGTTTTTCATTAAAATTTAGTAATTTTCACTATTCATCAAAATATGAAAGTTATCCGAAATGTACCAAAATTTCACCTTAGGCTAAATTAGATATTCCAAATCCAAAGATGAAGTCCATTTTAAAATATAAAATATATATAATTTTAAAAAGTAGGTATTACTATTCATAACGGCTAGTTTGATTGGTTGTGGTGTGTGTTAAAACTCAAGGTTGCGTACAACACACGCTATTGTATTATTCAAAGAAAGTGTACCGTGGAAGCTTGGGATGTTTCATTTTAAATTTTTGATGTCCCCATTTAGTCAAAAAGTTTAAAATATTGTATTTAAAAAGGGTTTATTATTAAAAGTTGATAAAAGTGCAATACTGAAAATGAATTTGTTCTTGCATTATATCTAAAAAACTCATAATATGGATTCTAAAATTATAAGGATTATATAAAGTTTAAAATTTAGATAATACTATTCATAAACTCTTTTGAATGGCTTTTTTTTGTAAGTCATGGTGTGATTGAACTCAGTGTTGCGTGTAGTGCAAGTTATTGAATTATTTTGAAGAAATAACACACTATGAAATCTTGGGGTGTTACAACAGTAAGTCCAGATGGAATGAAAAAACATAAAATGCCACAAATTATTTTATTTTGACACCTTTTTTTGTGTATACCTGATATAATTTTTTTGAAAACCTATATATATTCATTTTGAGTAGCATGATATATACATGAATGGTTGGACATAATTTTTTACAAATGGTATAGCCACTTCTATTTAAAGAGTATAAATCTGTGTTTGTTTTTCAGTTTCTATTTTTTAGGGAAGCCAAAATTTTTAATTATGTTAGACTTAATGAATTTTATGATGTTATTTATCCATAATTTATTGATTGGTATATTATCCTATTGTTTGGAAAGTAATTCAAAAATTCTAAGTATTTACATGAAATAATTTTTTGTCTCCAGAGGGTATGACTCTAAAAAATTTATCCCCCATATGGAAAATAGAAAGTAATATATCATAGTGTTCTACAACTCTATTTGTAAATGGATAAATAATTCCCATGTTTTATCATTGTGAAACCTCTTGGTAAATTTCAGGTAATATTATGTCATCAAAGGTATAAATTCCCAATCATTATTATTTCATGATAATGATTGATATTTAATTGATGGGAAACATAAACACAGGTATGTACTTTATTCATAACATCCAATGTATACTCTATATCAATACACCTATGAATGAATATTTTAAAACATATTTCAAGAGGTTCAATTCATGGTTCAAGATATTATAAATGTTAAATCCAAATTCATATTAGAATATTAGATCTGTTTTGGATATTTAAGATGAAATCAATATGTATTAGAGATAGTTTTGTATGGAAATCATCCAATAATTTTCTGAAATTTCATGTTTAGGGGTAGATTTGAACTCGATGATAACTTTGATGTTATATTAATAAAATGGATTTAATATTGAATTGATCATAGTTCTGATGATTTTTTTAATCAGTACAAGATCAAAACAATTGTAGATAAATTTTCTGAGGAACCTAAATGGGAGTTTTATGAAAATGAAAAATGAGTTAGAGTTAGATGCGTACGGAATTATTGCATCAACCCTCATATATATCATACATGGGTTTAGCTCTTCCAAGATGATAGAAAACTAAATATTTATCTATTGGATCACCAACTCTAAATCACCTCTGAACATTAGGTGGTCCACTTTTATTTATTGTGAATGTTTTAGTAATATTATGAGGGATTCTTTTTCGACCTTATTACTTTTGAATCCTTCCATTAAAATAAAAGAATATGGTATAAAATCATTTTATTGAGGGATAACAATTAATTAAAAATGGACTCTTTTGAGTTTAGGGTTTTTAGTTTTCATTCCCTTAATACTTATAAAAGCTGTGTAGAAGTTAATTTTCAATTTTTTAGGGGTAGTAATGAATATAGGATACAACTTCATCATGAAGTTTGGGTTTTAGTGGTTTTTTCAATGGAAGGGTAATCTTGAAGGAAATATATGAATGACATCCCATTATTTACATTTACGGGATGACATGAATAACAATATTCATAGATATGACAACCCATTATGTGAATCACACTATCAATATAGGGTGGTCGATGATCAATCTATGTAGGTTATCAGATGAGACCAAATTAGCATTGTGATAGTGCATGTAGTTTTCGTCTTTCTTAACTACTATGATTAGTGTGCGGACGCTCTTCTCCATATATAAACTAAAAGTATCACATCTATCACTAATTTAAATATAAATATAGGCCATTCCTTCTTCTATCATCAATCATATGTATAATTAATGTGAACAATGATTTTTTAATCCTTTCACATACACAATGATTCTGTATACTTTGACAAGGGAGATTTTCAGTGGTGGACTCAAATGAAACTTCTTGAGACTATCCACTATTTTTAGATTTTTTAAATACATTTTTAGTCACTCATTTAATTACTAGTCTACATAAAGATAGACGTATTACTACTAAATGTTCTATAAAACATCAGATGTAGTCAATGTTCCCCAAAAACCCTCTCAAATATTTGGGGATTCGAGGCGGTGAAAATTCTCGTATATCCTTAGTGATCATAGGGTCATATATGATGGCACGATATATTACTATGAAGTTGAGATATGTCTTCGAGAACACAATGAATTCATAATTCATGGGATTTAGTTCATGAAATGTTTTTATATATTGTTAAACACAATCTTATGGTCGGTGAGGTACTCCCAATTTTATTGGGTCTATACAACCAAATCATTGATGTAATAGTATAGTTTTTCCCTCCACAGTATTGAAAATGTAATGCATCAATAATCATATATTACACAACAATTATTCCAAAAAAATTGAATAAAATTATAAAATTATAAACAATGGGGTCCCTGAATGTGGTGGCATATTCATCTTCTTGGGCAATCCGGATTTGGTTATATCCAAAATAAACATCAATAAAGTATATGTATTTCTAAATATTATTTATATCAATTAAAATTTATATATTACGTACTATGAATTCATCATTTAGATGATAATGTTTATGATTCAATTTTTTTTTTAAAACTCTAATATTAACATTAGTATTATTTACAGATCCAATATTGGTGGCCCATGTTTGACAATTTTCCTCCCAAATTACATTGTACATAATAATCATATCTACATAAGATTGATATGTTATTTTATGAGATTTATGTGGTATTATATAATCTAACATGAAACCACCATGGTATTCTAGGTTCCCCAAGTTATTGATAGTTAGATGTTGTTATAGACATATTTTTTTAGTTTAATTCAATGAAAACACATCTATTTGTTGATTTAGAAAAGTGGTGTACACCTATTTCTCATTGGAGGTCACAATTGTGCTAATTAGCATAGGTTAATAATTCCCCTTCATGACCATAATTATTTTATGGATGTAATTAAACATAGTAGAGACACCTTCTTCAAATTTTATGGGGAATTTTTAGTATCATCTTCTTCAGCTTCAACTTCTTCTATACCAACCTCAAGAGGACTAGGTGATGAATGTAATTTTTCTGAGTTATTAGAATAGTAAAAACTATGATATCATTAGACTAATTAATTATTATACCAACTCACAAATAATGATACTAGATTTCACTCTAATTCAAATGATGTCGTAAGGGCCAGTTGAAAATCTTGTGAAAAAGTGGGAACATTTTTACTCAAGGAATTTTCAAAGTATGTGTAATAATGGCCTATTTAGCACTAATATGTTCAATTTTCATGACTAATATCATCTGTATTTACTAGTAAATAATCCAATATTAAATGATTTTATTGATCTTATTGATGGGTATAATGTATTCATCACCGTTATCTTTGAATGGTTCAGATGTTGTCATTTCTAAACCATTTGGGGAAGTATCATGTTTTACATCATCAAACATAGGTTTTTCCCATTCCATCCATGGAAATAACATGTTCATATATTGAGATTTCTATGATTTGAATGGATATTTTTCACCGTGTAATTTCATATTTATTCCATCATGATAGTATTTCATATATTGATAGTATGATTAAGGGATTATTGCACATTGATAAAACCATGAACATAATAAAATAATATCAAATGTTATACCCTATAAAATAAAGGAATTTAGAATCATATTTCAGTCCCCAATATTGACAATTTATATTGATTATTCCTAGTGGTAGTTTCCAACTTTTTTCGTATTCCAAATGTATCCTAGTTAATTGGGAATAATTAGATTCAATGTAACAAAATCAACAAAGGGTTATGAATTTATTGAGATTAATCCTTGATCCAATTTCAATGATTATCATTAGATGTAGATGAAATCTTAATTTTCATACACATATAAGTGTTTTATGTCCACTATATAACTGTCTCATTCTCATTGTTTTTTAAAAATATATAATTGTGGGAAATTATAATGGAATGATTTTTTCATAATAAAACCCAATATGTGTTATCTCAATATTTATCTATTGAGGGATTAGTATGGACTCTACTAGTGCTTCCAAGAGTTATTTTGATAAGTTGAGATCATCCAGAATTGAACTATTAGACAAGACTATAGCTAACTATTTATGTATGACATATTTTTTGAGTGAAATTATGAACTTCCCAGTTTAATGACGATCCCTATAGGATTTATTAACATGTGAATCTATTGAGGTATTAATTTATTATTTTTGGATAGTATTTGATGGAACCCCTATAACATGTAAATTAGACTAACTTGGTCTAACTACATTACTAGGATGATGGGAATTCTGCACCCCTACCACCGATATTTCAAATTAATCATATATGGATGACTAATAGAAAATATAGGTGCATGTTAATGGTCATTCTTTTATCCCTAAACGAATTTCACATGACATTCAAAATATAAAAATCGCTTGTGGGGATATGACTGGAAGACTATGTTCTGCCGTAATAGTGTCTTCCCACAATCAATTGGATTATATGGCCTCAATCTCATGTAGAATCATATCTATATTAATACACATTATCTATGAAGGGGTCTTGTAAATAAATTACATTAATGACAAGGAAGAATATTTATTTATCTCATGTGGTAAATATTTACTAGGAGAATGCCTATTGTACTTTTTGATGGTGTCATTCCATTTGTACCATGATTAGAGGCATGAAGTATGAGAGGATCTAGGTTGATTTTTTCATCACTATAGGTTGTTTTCCAGTGACGCAAATTTAAATAAGATCACCTCTTTTGGATGGTTGTGCAGATGATGTTTTTTAAATTTTAAGAGAAAAAATTGGGGTTATAGTTGGTTTAGTTATCATTTCTTTTGGGATAAAATGATTATTATTATTAATCTATCTAGACATATAATCAATGATCTTCTCTGTACTGTTTCTAGTCAGATCATTCCTTCAACATCTTCTTTTAGTGGTGGTGATAGAAAAACATTCAACATTCTCAAGTGGATTTCCTAACATTACCTTCACAAAAATTACTATTTTTTAAATAACATAAGTGAGGAAAAAAACCAAAATTATGTATAAATTTTTTTGATTGAATGGTAAATAATTCAGGTGGTCTTTGAGGGCAACATGTCCAATCCTCTTTGCCTCTAAATATTTTTGGTAGTTATTTACTATAGGTTCAAAAAAGAAGCTTCATAATTATTCACATCCAATAGATAAAACCATATTATTATATTACTAAAAGTAAATTTAAATATAATAAATTTTTATTATTATTATAATTTTTTTTGTATATTTAGGATGAGTTTCCATTGGATATGGTACATTCTGTGGAGTTGGAGTTGGAGAAGGAGCCTGTTTAAGTGTGACAATTACAGTTTGCACATTACCTAATCTATTCTCTTGAAATGTTGATAGTAGTATAGATAGACATTTGGTTCTCCAAATGGAATCTGACAACCTATGTGTTCTATAGTAATGTACGTCAAACCAACCTAGATATTTCAATATGATTAGAAACATTTCCAACTCATCATGGTGGTTATTTATATAGTGTCCCAATAAATATTCCTAAAGAAGAATAATTTTTAGGGAATTAGTAAAATTATCTAACATTGTGAGGAAATATAATACTATAGATTTCAATAAATGTTTTCATTTTTACAGGTTAAATGTTTTCATCTTTATCTTCATTGAACTTAATTGGTAATGAAACTTACCGTATAGACATTCCCATCTTTTGATTGAACGGTTTGAAAAACTATCAAACCAAATGAATATTTTCCATTAAAATTTAATTAAAAAGAACCTATTTTTGGATAATTCTTGATTTTAATGATTCACTATAACATATTATCACCAACATATGAAATGTTTTAGGTTGTTTTTTGGGTCCCCTGAAATATTAAATTTCAATCACATCAGACACCTAATTGTTGGCAGTCAAATAGTTTCATCTACCCAACAAGGGTTATGAACTATATTTTTATACACTAGAGTAAATTGTTCATCTGTAAATTTATAATTTGATTCCAATGATTCAATATTATCAACAACAAATGGTGTTTTATCCATCTAATGTGGATGTTAAATAGAGGTAGAAAGGGGTAGGTCCTTATTTGGTGGCTCTAACTATTCATGAATTTGATAACATATATTTTCCGACCTATGGGGATTAATATAACATGGTTATAATTTATTATATTATTTAAGGAATTACTCATATTAATCCAATATTGGATAGATCTAAATGGGTTTTACAGAGCTATGAATGAGTTGATATTTTAGAGCAACTCTTATTTGTTCGATGAGCGCTTCTTTTTGTCAAATGTATGTAGGGAGAGTGGGATGAGGTTCATCTTGAAGAAAATTACTATAAAGGAACTTTAATATTATTCATACTATGTTTTTGTATCCCTATTAAATTATATACACCTAAAACCATTTAAATAATTACTCAATCGTGAGTGGTTTAACCATCTAGCGTAATAGATTTGATTTATCTACACACTAACAATTTTAAATGAATAATTACCTATAAGGATGTCATAATATATGATTTGATGGATTCAATAAAATCTTATGTATACTATGATTATTTGTTCATATAACATCTTTAGTCACTTATATGTTTATTTTATTATAAACAGAAACATACTCCTCCCATTCCCCTATACTAGCTTCATTTACCCTAGAATCTTCTTGGGTAGTGATGACAACATTCACTACCACATAACAAATTACAGTAATCTAATTTTGAGAATAATTATAGGGGAATTTTTTATGTTATTATATTCATTCAAATATATTTTATATTATGGAGAATGTATACTCTTAATAGGTTACAGTGGCATGTGACTAATGTGGGGCATCCACATTTTCTATAAGTAATCTTTGTTATCAACATGGTGAAGAGGAATTAGAATATATTTATTAGAAAATGATATCAATTATGTTACTATTCCAGATGTTTGACTGTGATATGTGATGAAATTTGAAAATTCAATCTATGATACACCTTATAACTCGAAATGGAATAACATTCTTGGGGAGGGAGTTGAGGTAAAAAATTACCCAACTCAATATGATATGGATACTCTTATGTTTTTAGTGAATCATATAATAATAGATAAAGTGTCATTTCAATAATTATATTTTTAAAAAAAATCTCCAATTTCTACTGGTGGGGCCTCTCCCATACTATAGCAGTTGTAGTAATTATAACTGCTTCATTATTATTATGAATAATTGTTTGATCATTATGTAGAATTAATGTATGATCTTTACCTGAGCTACATTATATGAATTTAATAACTATTATGTGATTATTGGACTTCAAAATGTATGATTTTTTATCATCCTCTTCGAATGTGTCTAATGCAAAATTATTTCAATGACTCATTATTATAGGACTCGGTGCTTCTAATATCCAGTCATGATAGATTATTTCATAGAATACCATCTATCGTGAGAAGATATTACTTCTGGGAACCATCTTATGAAATATATTTTACATTTTGTCACTTATTATAGGATTTCTTATACAAGGATAAAAGAAAAGTTCCATGATCTATTTTTTTCTCACCCCCTAATATTGAGAAAGGATAGGGAAAAAAATTCACCAATTTTAGCTTGTACAAAAAATTATTACATGATAATTGGAGACTCTGTCCTAATTTTCCTAGTTTTAGGTAATCTATAGTTAAAAGGGGTGTCAATTCAATTGGATGTTAATGTTATTATATTACCATGGAGTTACATATATATATATCATTCATAATGAAATAATTTAATTTTTAAATATAGTGGTGTCTTCAGTAAATTTAGGTGGAATCCATGCACAAATTCCTATAAAAATATATATGAAATTGTATAATGAAAATTTTCTATGCCCTAAAAAATGAATGATATTTTATTATTATGTAGTTTCTTCCTACTATGAAATGTACTCTTTTAAATTTCAATATTACGTCCCCCAACATTACCTAAAAAGTGTGGATGGTACTTGACAAATTTTATATATATAGTGTGAAGGGTAAGGATATCTTCCACTATGATGGAAGACATAGGATCCATTTTTTTGAGCTATCATTTCATTGGTATTTATTATGGTAAAGAAAGTATTTTAATTTCCATTGATATGGATTCGAGAAGGATTGACATTATCTTACTAAGAGCCTCACTATATGAGGTATTCCATATAATGTTTTTCTATGGGGAAAAATTCTTAACAAAATAATAAAACAATATGTGTTAGACCTTTACAATGAATGCTATTGTGCAGATGATTAATATACTAGATTAACATATGGCCATAGTATATAATCTTATGTATTATACCATA
This sequence comes from Viscum album, assembly GCA_963277665.1. Taxonomy (NCBI): domain Eukaryota; kingdom Viridiplantae; phylum Streptophyta; class Magnoliopsida; order Santalales; family Viscaceae; genus Viscum; species Viscum album. Next base: position 1,368,429,750 of record OY728140.1, on the reverse strand, counting down.
TGGAGGAACTTCAAAGATGAAAATATCAATGGGATAACCAAAATATTGTATGATCTTCTTACCATGATGTTAATATCAATGGTACTGATCAATATATGGCTTCTCATTATTGATCTTGAAATGGACATAAAGGAGGCCTTTATGGTTGAATTTCTGGGGTGTCCATCTAGAGTAGATTAATGAATGGTTTTTTAGAGGACCATCACATATACCACTACTTTTTCATTGAATTGTGTGTCAAGAAACTATTTATATGTTTATGAGGTCATCATGTGATCGAAAAATAAGTGGATAAAGATAATTGGACATGTCTATAATTTTGAATTGACTATAGGGGAGTAATCGTTTTATTTTATCTATTTTAGGCCACTAAAGCCACATACTATTAAAAATGACTATCAAACATGAATTCCCTCAAGATAAACCCATGTATTATTAAAAAAAATTGATAATGTTTCTAGAATTTAGGTAAGGATTTATGAATTAACTAAAGTAGACATCAAAATGGATTTATAATAACAAATTAGAATAGTGTTATATGTACAATCCAATTTTAAATTATCTTGGGATTTTTCCCATGACCCTCCATGACTAGAGTATAAATTAGTTCCAACACATGAGTAATCAACATATTTTTTTAATTAGACACTCATATTTTGGGGGGTGGTTTTATAAATAACCCGTTTAAAAAACTATTATAATTTAATTTTATGTTTTTGAATTTTGGATTACTTATATATATATTCATATATTTCTACAAGGATATGATGGGTGAGATCAGCTATTATAAAAGGAAAATATGAGAAATCTGTGGTTAGATCTGAGATATATCCTTTCTCCTATCCTGAATTTCATCTCTCTATATATTTTTACTCATCATGTGCATGGTATGATATATGGGAATTCCTGTCTTTGTTACCAGGTTATACTGATATAGATATTTATATTCTTCTAGGTTATGTTTTCTATATTTAAAGGTGTGGGATAAGAAATGTTCTTACTCATTGATTATACCTGCAATATATTGGAGGGATACCCTGAACAGAATGGGGATATAGAAATGTTTATTATGGATTATTTCTACACATGGTGGGAAATTCTAGGTGCTCGATCTATGGTGGCCAGTGCTGGAGAACATGGGATGGGATTCCAATCCAGAAGAGAGAGTGATTCCAACCTACATTAATGGAAATGGATGATGAAATTACCCCATTGGTGTCAACCCTGTGCTATTGAAAATAGTATATTGAAAACCTATTGATCTTTTTTCATTTGATATGTTTTGTGTATGTGGTTTCATTTTAATAAAAGGTTCTTGAAGCAATTTAAAATGAAAAAGGGTGTATCTTTATTCTTTAACACCATCCATCAATGGATAGATTGATATCGAGACATCAAATCTTGGATGGATTTACCTGATATGTCTAATTTTTATATTGTAGCACTTTGGTGATATTGTTAGATTGGTGTATTTGATACTTGTTGTTAGAGATACTGAGCAGATAACAACATAAATTTTCCATATGAGGATTCATACCATTCAACTGTCGATTGATAATATGGCATTCCACTTTTTTAATAAATAAATTTTTGTTACATGGTATATATAGAGGACATTTTATTGTTAATTTCATGGATATAAGGTACATAGTACATGATAAATTAAAAAACTAACATAAATAAACTTCAAAACAACCACATTGGTTAATACTATGTACATTTATTACATTTCATATCTTTGGGACATATATCAAAGGGATTGGGAGTGTATGAGGCCCAGTTAGGGAAACAATTAAAATGTGATCATGAAGATTATTAATAAAAACCAAGAAATATAATTATGGAATATAAAAGAGAACATGAGTAATATAATAATAAAAATAAGATTATTTATAACATTGAAATGTGGATAAAGATTTTATATAATACTTTAATAATAAAATCAAAATGTTTTATCACCAAGCTGTCATAAATGAAAATTACAGAGGTTATTCTCCAATATATCTTAAAATATATCATATATAGAGATTACATTTATTACCCAATGCATTGAAGTGATATAAGGGTGAACCCTAAATATGTATTAATTTTAGTTGACTTAAATAATATCATTTTGTTAATAACCAATTGATAATATATAAGGGGTTTTTTATTGAAATCCAAACATACCAAAGTTCTTAAAGACATAATGTTAAACAATTTTTAGGCTATGAAAATAAATTTGAGTTTCATATATACAAATACCTAATTAAAAAAAATAATTTCATCATATTTTTGAATACCCATTAACAAGAGGAGGTATGGGTATTCGAATAAAAAATAAAATAAAATTTATCATGAATAAGAGTGAAATTTGAGAAGTAAATTCAGTATCATAATATCTATAAAAATTATTTTTAGAAAAGGAAAAATTTGTTGGGGAAAGGTTATCACATTTATGATATAATATTCATTCTGTAATGGGATAAAATAGTGTAAAAAGAAATTTCTTTTGAAATTGGAAGGCATACCTCAAAAAAGAGAATACGATTGGAATAGAAAAGCATAGATTTTCTTTACCTTGAAGAAATAATTATATATTATATGTAATGGAACCATAGGGGCTTCAGAACACCTTTGGAAAGACTCTTTGTGAGTTAAAACTACTAGAAAATCATAGAGGATGAATTGTGAGTTAAATAAAATGGATAAAAGAGTGGGTATTTGTAGCGAAAGTGGATGATTTGTTTAAAATTTTCAAATTTAGGCCTTAGAAATCATGGTTGTGTAAATTGAGAAACCATTTCCTTTACCATGTTTTTCTCATTTTTTGGAAATTTTGGATATATTTTATGTCATTTTAACCCCATGAACCAATTATCCTTTTTTATTACCTCTTATGCTGTGGAAAAGGAAATTTACAACAAAAAAATAATTTTAAATTAATGTTTCAATTTTACTCATAGGAATCTAGCATATAATGCTTTTAAATTGTTAAAAATATATTAAACTAATTTATATTAAAAAATTACCCTAAATTAGATTATGTATTGTTTATAGTTAATTATTACATAATTATGAAGTCATTAATCATACTGAAAAATCAATTTATCAAATTCATCTCAGTTATACATATATTTTATAATGAAAAACTATACTTAAAATAGAATTGAAGAAATAAAACTTTTATTTATACAAAGTAATTACAAAATAAGTAACTAATTCCAAGACATGTTAACACTTATAAAACTTTTTTTGGCCTTAATGGTAAGGTGTGAAATTGTGATAGATTCGTGTGTGTGGCTCGACTAACATCAATAGAGTAGTAATTTAAAATAACAAGAACTTCTACCTTGGGAGAATTCGTTTGAGCATCACATGTTGAATGTAGACTTTGGATCAAGTCCTAATGGTCACATTAACCTTTATACTCATTTCAATATTAAATATATATGGTTTTGTTGTATATAATAAAATATATAACACTTTTTAAAAGAAAAAATTATTATTTAAAATGTCTGGGTCATTAAATTATTCCCCATTAAGAAATTTCATCCATGAAATTTCAACTCATTCTCTCAGATGAGAGAAATATGTGGGTACATTTGTCTCATTGTTTTCCTTTGATCCCACATTTCTTCTTCATATTTATGCATCCTACACAAAAATTTGAAGAGTTATGTGGTACTGTTGCATTGAACCTTGCCACTATGGTCACATATCTCCACCTGATAGTCCTCATAAGAGATTTCTTGTTAGAGTTGTACCACCTTCAAATTTATTAAATGCAAGGGATCATGTATATACTTACTCAAGATAGATACATAGGATACATCATGAACATGAGAAGTATTTTGTAGATTTGTATGTCGATAGGATACTATGCCTATGTGAATAAGGATTTAATAGGGGAGAGTGTACTAGGTTTTAATCCTCCCTTTCTTCCCAAACCACATGATTCTATTCAATGGTGATATTTGTAGGAAATCTTTATCTCCCACATCAAACAAAAATTTCCTTCTATGGTTGTCAGCGTAGCTTTTATACCAACTATAGCATGATTTTAGATGTTTTTGGATGTAATGAACCTTTACAATAATCTCTTACAAAATATCCCACCCAATAACTATTCTCCCACCAAATTCATCAAGAAAATAAATAGTTCTATGTCACTTCCCTTATAGAGATTCATAGGGATCAAACTGAATATTTGAGTAGAGGCTAGTGTAGTATTAGAACTCAACTAATAATAGGTGTTGATCCCATACACCATTAAATTATATTGATCATGTACTCATCATGTTATCCAATGTCTAGATAGTCCTTTTATATTATACATAAATTTAGGAGTGATAGGAAATACTGAAATTCAATTCAGCTTTCACTGATTTTTTGTCGACTTCTGTTATAATAATATCTGATTGTTGGATCAAGATCATAAATGATTGAAATTGGACACCCATGTTTCTTCCCACTTCCTTCACATGTATCATGGATTGTTGGTCATGAGATTAATATTCCAGAATAATGATAAAATGGTAAGACATGGTGATTTGGTACACTATAACCCATATAATATTGTTTTTTATTTTTATTTTCATATGTGTCCTGGGATGAAGTCTATAGTGATTTTATCCCTCTTACATATTTTTATAGTTAGTGGTTTTAATACCCCATTATCTAGTATTCATTCTAAATTCACTTGTTGACACACCAAAAAACTTTTATTATAGTTACAAATCTGCCTTTTCATATAACCCCCCCCCCCAAATTGATCAGGAAGGTCCCTATACATTTTTGTTCATCCAAGGTGTATAGAGAATGTAGAGTTATGAGGTTCATCCATTAGTTATTTCTTTTTCTATGGAATATATGGAGCACATTTCCTTGTAAAAATTTTCAATACACCTTATTAAATAGAATTAAAGTCAATAAACATCCATTATTCACATCCCCTGACTTCTTTTATATCAATTGATCTTTTCATTGAGAATTCATGATCTTCTTTAGTAATTATGGTTGATAAATAATTTTGGAATGGAATTATGATGTCTCATCCCTCTGGATTACCATGTATAACTTTACTATGATTGTGATCCATTTATCTTCTTTAATCCTCATCATTGTAAAAAAAATAATGTATTTCCAACTTAATGCATTAGTGATATTTTTTTCTTCCACATTGATAATGTGTTGAGAAATAATAGTCTTTATCTTGTTATAAACGTGTACTCTATCCCAGGATCAATTACTTTTGTCTGAATAAATATATCAAACATTGTTGGGCTATGTATATATCACATTTATCTCCATAAAGATTGTGCATATGTAATTTTAATGAAAATATAAATGCAGATAGCTTTGGACCATGCATTGGATACTTCTATTCATGAGGATTTAACTGTTGAGATGCATAAGAAATCTTCTTGTCATTTTTTAGGATGCACCCATTCCATTTCAGTGATGAATCACTATAAATTAATATTACTTATCCAAGAGTGGTTTTTTTATGATGTGTACACTAACTAATATCTTCATCAGTTCTTGGAATCATTATCAATACTCCATTTTCAAGATGATCTTATCCCCTTTTAGAGTTAACAAGGTTTGTGTATTAGAAATTCCTGAAAAGTGTATCACCATCCACATATAATATCTTAATAAAACAAGGAAACTAAGAATATCAATTACTATTTTAGGATGAGTCCACTCTTCCACAACCATTGTCTTGGTTGGGTCAACTGAGATTCCTTCTTTGGTTACAACATTCCCTAAGAAAGCAACATGTTGTTATAAAATTAATTTTTTTTGTATTTTTCCAAATATCATACCCTTATATAAGTCTTTACTATAACCCTTAGGTGAAAGTCATGATCCTAAAAACATTTAGAATATATCATAATATTATCAATATAAACTACCTAAAATTTATCATGTTAATCCTTAATGACTCTATTGATTAAATCCATAAATATAGTAGGAGCCTTAGTCATAATAAAGGGAATATCAAAAAACCCATAATGCACAAACCTTGATCAAAATTAATAATTTTAAAAATATTATTTCATTACCCACAATTGATGATAACAATATTGTAGATCAATCTTGGAAAATAATTGATTCACATGAAGCTGGTAAAATAAGTTGTTGATATTTGTGGGAGTGTATTTGTTCTTCAGTATGATCATGGTATGTTCTCTATAATCAAATCATAGTTGAATTGATCCTTCCTTCCTGTTCACAAACAGAATAGGTGATCTTAAATGAGACACGCTAGGTATGATAAATCCATTCCCCACAATATCTCAAATATATTTAATTATTTACCCTATCTTGACATTTTATATTCTATATGATGTCTATTATATTATCTTAGATCTAGGTATTAGTTCAATGGATAAATCTACAACTCTCTTTTGAGGAGGTCTAGGAAACTATTCAAGAATTACATCAACATTTTCCTTAAATAAGGAAACATTTTCTATTCTTATACATTCATTTCATTCTTCCACTTAACTAATAATCCCCATAACAATTGATAATGGTGGTTCATCTTGAAAAAGATCAGGTTGGGATATATCTCCTTTGAAAATGAATGTAGGTTGTGAATTCCTGAATAATGATACTTCCTTACTTCAGAATTTGATCTGACCATTATACGTTGAAAGTCAATCCATCCCTAATATAGTATTGAATTCCACCGTGATATTGAATACTAGATTTTTGATTTTATTATAACCCCAATGTTAATACTAGTGTTTCTATACACTCTTGATTCTAGGATAATCAATCGTGGAGTAATGAATGATAATTCAACTTCTAGAAGTTTATGGATAGAATAAATATTATTTTCAAACATGGATGAAATAATGGAATACATAAAACCAAAATAAAAAAAACGTAATTTTTATCATTGGGTGAACAATGAGACTACATACCACCAAATTATTTAGTGCTTAAACATTAACTGTTGTGATTGAAAATGACCAAACTTTATCCCTTGGTCTACTTTGATATTGGTGGTGATCCCCCTCAATTATATTATGATTTGGATAATGATTATAAATGTTCCTAAGATATCCAAACATGACGCATTTGACATCAGGTTAGGCCTACACCATCATCCCTTGGTCGTTTTTTATGAGACTTTAATGCTTCACCTTGTTACAATAGTTAAAAATATATATATATGTATATCTATTCCACTCTTGTATAATTTTCCACTCCCTGTAAATTTGTTCCTCGAATGCTTCTTCACATATATTTTTCATGTGAGAAATGGACTTTCAAGAATGATTTTTCTAAACTCTTCCCACTCCATAACATCAATCTGACTTCTTTGAAATTTTTAAATTAGTTTCCACCAATGATAATATTTTCCTTCAATGAAGTATGCTTCTAAGTTAAATTTATCATTATATGAAAAATATATTATAGAAAAGATATTTTATATCCAGTTTATTAGTTTTTCATATATTAATTGATTTTTATATCCACTGAAAGAAGGTTTTTGTTGAAGCATGAAGTACAAAATAGAATATTGTTCCCTCCGAGGTGAATTTGGTATCTCAACAATATTCATGTTAGTACTCACAACTCAAGATATTGGATTCATAATTCTCATGAATTTCTCCTTTCCAGCTTCAATTGGATAGTCATCAACATATAGTCCTTTACATGTACCATTTTTTTAGTTTCTCATTTTTCATGTAATTATCTAAAACAATTAAAACACAGAGAGAAAAATATTTCTTTTTAAAATAATATAATTCTAATGGAATTTTATTTAATAAAACATGATGAATTAATATGTTATTTTTTATCAAAAAATAAATTTTCTATATATAATTTATAATGGTTCATATAAAGCATGTCACTAACCATAAATATCGTCTGGGACAGTTAAACCCGTAGTGTATGGAGGCATGTTGTCATTCACCAATTAGTATTAGTATCATGATCATTACAATGTTTTTAGTTGTAACAACTAGATATATTTCTTCCATACCCACATGCACTTGTTCGTATCCATACATGGATTTTATTTCTCAAAAACCACATTTATAAGGATTCACCAAAATAACATGATGTTTTACAAATTTAAAATTTTATCTAGGGTTCTTACTAATGTTACCAAGTCCTAATTTCCAAAAATAACTAAATGATCCCTCGTTAAAAACTATGAAATCCTTTTTTTAGTACAGAACATATCATTTCATAGTAGATAAAGATGATATTTTAATGTTTTGTTTCTTTGAAATATGGAATAAAATACAAGAAAACATAAAAAATATTCTAAATCCATGTGATGTAATCCCCATGGGTTCATCAAATGTACATTTACTACATCTCATATCCTGGTTGTAAAGACCTGACCCCGGTTTCCCAGATCTAATTCCATATTACATTACATTGGTATGATTTCAAGAATCTCGTATCACTGAAGAAATAATAGTTTAGTAGATATGAAAATCCAAATACATACATATGACCAATATTATATCTGGAAATGAAATATAAGAAGGGGTGAGATAAGATACTCAGTAAGTGTACACATTATAGTAGATGATTACAAAAAACATTAGTCTTGGTGAATAATTCAATACACATTCCTTTAAAAAACATGTACATAATATGGTAGGAATATGAGTTGAGTAAATATTTCCACAATAAAACATAATAGTGGGTAATATACTAGTAGAATAACATCCTGAACTTTTAATTATTATCATGACAATGAGGTAAATTCATATTTTAGGCAGTTTTAATCATATCATCACGGCTTCGGCCACGATATCAAAAAACGATTATCGCATCGGCAAAAACCATATCTAAAAATGGTTAAGGCCTCATCCAATTCCATATATATTTGTCTCATGAGACCTGCTGATGCATAAAGGGAATATATTGTGCCCCATACATCACATAATAAGCAAAATTCATTCCTCGTATGAAAAGAGATAAACATAAACATCACATACATTCATATCGAAACTAACACATGAAAGGTAAATAACTTTCTCTGGTCATTAAAAATAAACATTTATCATTCATAATAAGTTGGTGAATGGTTTTACGAAAAAACATCCATGGTGAAAATAATCATAACAAACTAAATTAAATATCGTATATGCTATAAAAAAAATCTTAATCCCAATACTATATATGAATCAACATGAGTGTTGAAACAGATGAAGATACTCTTATAAAATCATCACAAAATATTTAGATAAATACTCTATTATTTCAAAAAGAAAAGTTCTTTTGGAAAAATACTTGTATTGAAACCAATGTAATGTAATATAGTATTTTCATAAAAAAATGTGTTATTTTATAAAGATATTGTTTTCTAAAATAGTATTATACGGGTCCCTTGAATATAGGTACGAATTTGAGAAATTCCATTGAATCGGGCTTGAATTTTGGAAGGATTTTTCAAATATCCTCTTAAAACATGTAAATCCCCATAAAATAATGGATTATTATGGATGGAATCATATATAAAACACAAAAATAGAATTTAAAAGGATTAAAAAATAATACTTAATAATTTCATTGAGGTAATTAGATAATAAATGTAACTCGAATGAAAATGGACGTTCTGGTGGAAAACCTTTACCTTATGTTTGAAGGTGTTCCTCAATTGATCATAATAACCTGAAAAATGAAATTAAGGTAAATTAATTAATTATCCCAGAACCTCTTCTACAAGTAATTTATTTATTAAAACCTTTTTAGGTTCATTCATGCGCTTTTGATGGGTTATGTGATTCAATTTCATTCTTTGGGAGCATTTTCTTCCTTGGTTTTCATGACAGTTTTACTTATATTCATGTGATGATAAACATATAGAAAGATAATGGTTGTCCTGAATATAAGTTTTATATTATTAGTTAAAAACTAGAATATTACATAGAAAAAAAATTTGTTTATTGATAGTGAAGACGAATCATTATATAAAACCTTAATGACTATTGTTTGGGTTAATTGGTAGATTTTGACCATAGTGAACTCATTTTTATTTAAGAAAAATTATCATCCATACAAAACGATTCCAAAGACTTAAATATGTTATAACTATATATTACTGTCTTGTTAAACCATATAAATGATTTGATGACTAGAATTGAAGGCATTAATATAAATTGAAACCTTGTTGTCCATGAATGTGATAAATTAACACATCTATTATAGTGTTTTCATTTTTAGTATAAATGAAAGGGAAAGGTGAGATGATAGAGATTTATTCCTTTAACACAATATATTTCCAATACTTTTAATATACTATATTCATCACAATATTTGGATTTATGGAGGTGAGGAAGGGAAAAGAAAAAAAATTGAATTTGAAATAGAAGAAATGAAAAGAGGAATTTACCTTTTAATGTAATCTTCCTAGAGAGCTTCTTTAGGGGAGAGGTTGCAGACTTTTTAGGAGACCAAGGGCTTCTAGGAATGGGGTAGGAGCTGGGGAGGATATTTGAGAAGAATTTAGAAAAGTAACAAGGCTTGAGAAGAGTGAAGATAAGAGGGAGTGAGGGGGATTTTATAGTGGAGGAGAGGAGGGGTTTCCCATGATTTTACACAATATTTTATTATTTTTCTGAGGACAACAAATAATTTTGATCATTGTGACCCAAAATAGTAATGTGTGATAGTGAATTTGAACCAAGTGGTCTAACCTCATCCTTACATCACTTATGACCCAATAAATCTTGTATTTAGTATTTATCACAAATTATTGTATTTTTTCTATTCATCTAAAAATGAAGTACTTTAAAAAAATACAAAAAATTCACTATAACCATTTTTTGTTGTGTATAATTCAGAAATGTTGTCAATTTCATAAAAATAATTTTCTAAATATGGGAAATTTAATTTTTTTAAATAAAATTATTATTTTCTCGAAAAATACATATTTTAAATTCAAAACTGATTTTATAATACGTTCAAAAATTAACTGAGGTCTCATAAATTTATCCTAAAATCATAGGAAAAATAAATATTTATTTAGAAATAATTTTTATGAAAAATAATTTTATTTATTTAAAATTATAACTAAATATTTATTACTCATAAAAATACCAACACAAAATTATTAATTTCTTAATAATATATTTCATATATAATGCTTCTAAATTATATTTATACCTTCATGGATGTGGTTACTATTCATAAGGGACATAATACTATTCATAAGGGTCAAGTTACTATTCAAAAAAACTTATTTTTGTCTTATCCGACAATAAATATCTCACTGTAAAAATTTAATGTAAAAAAAGATTAAATTCATAAAAAATATTTTTATAGAAAAATTCTATTTTTATGTATAATTTTTTGAAACAAATTTATTTATAAAAATAATTTCAAATACTATAATTTAAATATAAATAATCTGAAAGAACTAATGAAATTATTTATAAAATATAATATAATGTTTTAATTTATATATATGTGTGTGAGTGTGTGTGTGAATGGAAAATATAGTTTTTGATAAAAAATATTTTTTTCACTGTATATCATGAAATGAATCATTACATAAAAATAAAAAAAACTCCACCATAAGATAATATTAATATTTTTATTGAAATAATGATATATGGTTTATAAAATAAAACTTCTAAATGTTACCCAAATTTATTAAAATATTTTATCACAAAAAATGATTTTTCTTTGAAAACATTATTATTTGGATTAAAATAAATTTATTAATAATAAATAAATTTATACATAGGAATAAATAAAAAAAGATCTATTGAATAAGTCCTTTAATTGTTTTTCTTAATTTTTATGTTTCTATTCACACCCCTTATGTCAATGGAAAGGTTATGATTTTATTATTTAAACATTAAAAATTTCATGGTTCATTAATGGTTGGGTTTGAATGTTGTATACACAATGACACTAGGGGTAATTTTTTTTAAAATATATGTGTGTTTAAAATAATATGAATAAAGACGAAAAAGAAAAAAATATGTTATTATGACCATATACATAGAGATAACATTCCAATTATAAAATCCTAATGTTTATATGGATTTAATTTCTATCTCATAACCATGTAAGAATATCAATTCATTTGAGGATGAGAAGAAAAATAGGTTGCTGGAGAATATTACAGGTCGTAACAGAAACTACAACGACCAAGGTATTTGTAGAGTGATATATTTTCATATGTATTGATATTTATTTATAATATATTACTTTTATGTGAAATAGGATACTTTTAATAATAGCGTCCTCGACACACAATAACTTGTTTCTTGGAAATCATACATAGCACACAATTTTGAGTTATACCGAAAAATAATATAATAATATTATTATTCTAAATGGTAGTTAACGCATAGATATTGTATTGAAGGGAATAAAAATATCTAACTTTATTTATATATTACATATTTATAAAATGTTTTTACATTTACCCAAACAATTTTAGATGCTTAAAATGAGAAGGAATCTAATTTTAAACATAAATACACAGATATATTTGAAAGTTAGTTTTACCGCCATTGATGGAGAACACTTTATAAATCGATTTTTTCACTTTTATATGTTCCATTTGACAAAAAAAACTTGTTATTTATAATCATGACATATAAATTTAACTTGGGAAATTTTTTTCTATATTTATAATAAAGTTCATTTTAATGAATAGTGAAAGTACAACATTTTAAGTTAAAACTATCTTTTCATCTGATTTACTTATATGGATAGATTATCTTCTTAATATTTTTTAACTATTAATAATATTAATTTTTTGTAATATAATCCAATTTTGGTCATTTTTATTAATTTCAATTTTAAATTAGACATAAACACAAGTCAATATTTTTATAGTTATTATTTCTTACAAACGCGTTTTTGGTTTTGCCATCGAGAATTACGTTTTTAATTAAATTATACCACTTATATGTTTTGAATTTTTAAAAATTGATTCCATAATTGTAATCATGAGGTAAAAATTAAATTTGTACCTTTTGTTTTTAGACATTATGAATAGTAACAGGAGTAATTATTTTATTTATCATGGTGAAAGGGAAAATCTGGTAAATAGGGGTACAAAATAATATTATAATAACTTAAAACTACCCTAAATCGTGTAATAAGTTTATTTGATTATATATTTACTACCTTGGGCATCCTTATGTCTATTTTGGGACCCCATGGAACCACGATATGGTGAAAATGACATTTTAGAAGAATTAATTTAATATAATTAAAAATGTAACATAAACATATATATTTTAGTAAAAAAATTATATGGAGTTATATAAATGAGATTTTTGACTATAAATAGTAATTATAAATATAAAAATATTTCTTATATCATGGTATTTTATTTATAATTTTTTTATATCAAATTGAAAATTTTCTTTATGACATAATGGTAATGTAGTGATTACATTGTTAATAAATAATTTAAATAAATGTGATTATAAATATTAAAATAAATTTATTTTAGAACTTTTTATGACATAAAATAATTTTAGGGATGTGTATGACTTTTTATTACTAAATTAATGAGGTTTTTAAAATAATATTGTTTTTATGTATTTTTTATAAAGTCTTGATATGAATAGTATAAATTTTGACATAAATGGGTTTTAAAAAAAATTCTATTTTATTAAAAAATATAATATTCATAAAAATATAAAATTAGGAAAAATGACTTATATACTAATTAACATGTTATTAATGAACCACTTTTAGTTATATTGGCATTTTATAGTAACTATATTAACCATATATTATGAATACACATGAAAACATGGCCAGAGTTAAATTAGTAAACTAAGGGTTATAGCTAAATGATACGGTCATATTTGTGATCAAAACATGTCTAAAACCTATTGGTTGAGAGGATTTATTACAATACTCGTCTTATATCCTAATTAAATTAGGTTTGGAACTTTTAAAATAGAAATTATATTTATAATAAAATAATCGTTCAAGACATTCCTAAAAAACCCATCCTCCCTCTTATAAAATGCCACCACATCAAACTCCTTTCTGACTCTCTAAATCCACTTGGCACATCCCAGATCTACCCAATCATGCTCCCAAATTCCATATATTATTCCAGAAATCCTTAACATGGGAGGAATGAAATTCCATAAATCCTTTAGGATCAAATCAAAAGAACTAACCCGATTTAGAGGTAATGTCTTCTCTCGAGTTCTTTTCTTTTATTTTTCATCTCAACTCCCAATGGTCTTCTTATTCATTGATTTAATAATCAAACCAGTATAACATATATACTATTATATTGTTATTATAATTATTCTAAATACACATATAAAAACTTCCATCTAATGTATACGAATATATTGTTTATGTGTATGGAAAAATACTGCATCACGAAATGATGATTGTTCTATTTTCTCCTACCACCTATCATGGTGGCCATTTTGATGGTGTTGTATTTATATATAATATATATTATAAAGATTTTTTTCTTCTTATACTATAATTTTTATTTCAATCATACCTTTATTCCTTTCATGATGTGTAAATATAATAATTTTATTTGAGGAAGTGCGGACTACCGCCCCTCAAAGTGATATGACTCATTCAAGACATACATGAAACATATAAATAATGGAATTAATGAAATTATGTAACATATGTAGAATATGATATTATACTATAATTATAATATAATTATTTATAATTTAGTTTTAATTTCATTAATATGACATATAAATTAAAGTAACATTCTTGTGTACGTACGACATACCGTCTCCCTGAACAGTACATTTCATTTCTTATCTCTAAATTATATGGATTTTTATAAATAAATATATGTTGGATATATATGATATTTAAATCATTAATACTATTATTTATATGATTTTCTTTTGAATACATGTATAATTTATATCAAAACAAGTTCATTTTTTCTCAAGTACATAATATTGACAAAACATATGATATTAACTTCAATAATTATTTAATTTTAATAACTTGGTACTATGAGATATAAATGGAATAATAAAATTTAAAAAGGTTATTAATAATTTATAAATTAAATTATGTTTATTTTCAATGAAGAATAAGGAATATATGTGACGAATCAGACTCAATGTGAGGGAGTCTTTCACCATCCTATTTTAGTCAAAGACTTCATTTATGTTATATCATTTAATTTACCTTTTAAAATGATGGGATATGTTCTTATACATCCTAATTGTTGTAAATTTTGTGTCCAATTGTTGGGGGACCCTTTTTTCTCTCATAAAATATTTTTTTAAAATTTTTAGTGACATTTTTGGCTATTTAATTTTTGTAATGGAATTTCTAATCTCAATTTCAACTCTTTGGGTCTTATGCATACTTCATTTATTGTATTATTACTTGATTATGTGTTGCAGAAGTTTTTATTTATTTATGATTTAATTACCCCTTCACTTTCTATGGATATACTTTTGAAACACATTATCTCTCTATTGATAAATGCTTACGTTATTTATACGAACTCTGTAAAGGACTTATTTTCTCAATCACCATTCATTGAGTTAAATATCCAGGTTATTGGTTTCGATTTTCCAAGAATATGTGTGAATGTAATATGATTGTTTTACACATAATATCTACTTATATATGGTGTATTTATGTTTTTCATGCATAATTATGTCATTGATTTATCCTTAATCAAATAATACAATCTTTATAGGGGACTTCATCTCAATCTTCATTCATTGAGGAATATCTTGATGTTATGCACCTCTATTATCCTATAAAGTATATATACAACCATTTGATTCATTATTTCATGAATTATTATATTCCCCTGATATTTTGTATTTTCATTAATGTTATTCATTATTTATTTTAATCAATTTTTTCTCATGTTGTCAAATTCACTTTAAATAAAACATCATTTTTAATGTCTCAAAGATTTATTCTTATAAAACCTTCTATTTCATGTCCATATTTTTAAAATTATTTCAATGAGTTAATTTATATTGACATTAACTATTTAAAATTTCAAATTCATTAAAAAAATTCAATGTTTTATGGGACACATTTATTCAAAAGTCACTTTATTAAATTTTTTAAATGTTTTTGGAAGTGGGATGAATATTCCTATATATAAAAAAAATCTTTTGTTGTCACAGTGTGGAAATGTTATTTTTCCTTTATGCTTTATTTATGTGTTATCATTATATAATGGTATTTTAACATTTAATGAGTGGTTACTTGATAAACCAGTATGGTTTGTTATGTCAATAACCAAATGATAGGTGGTTCTACGATTAACCAAGGATGGGTGGTTATGTTATAACATCAAATGCATTGGGTATAGAAATCAGCTGTATAACTATTCCATTTATAGATATTTGTGGATTTAGACTATATGGATATTCCATTTAGTGATATGTGTAGAAGTTGATTGTATGGTTCTTCCATTTAATTATGTTTATGTCCCAAGTAACCTTTATCTGTTATATGTTTCATTCTATGGGATTTATTGTAATCATTTGGTTAGATCAAGGGTATGAATTGAAATTATATTCAGTGACGTATTTTTTCTACTTCTTAAAGGTGAAAATTATTACATTAAGATAATGTTTTCATGGGTTACATGTTTTTTAAATAATAATAGTTTTCATTAGTTATGTATCCCTTTGTGATCTATTTATGCTCATCAAAAAAATTTAAATGTTTTTCATAGGACTTAAAGATGAATAGGGTCAGGGATGGGATAAAGGAAAAGTCATGCTATCTAAAACATAGAACTAAACATGTTTTTAGAGTCTTTTTTTAGAAAAAAAAGATAATTAGTAGAAGTGTCTACTTTTAATATTAAAGTTGGTTTATTTAAGTTATAAAAAATTATATATAGCTATAAAGCAAAAAAGTCCTCAATATGAATTATTAACTTAATTCGATATTATGTAATTCTTATGTATAGGGCCTCAGAGTTGGTTTCAGAGGTCAGTTTATATACCTTTAGTGGTCAGGGTGTTATTTAGCCATAAGTGACATAACCATAATGGTTAGAATATTAGAAAGAGTCATATTTATTTTAGATAAATTGAATGAGTTTCAGATAACATGTATAAGTATATCTTAATTTTTACCCTCCTCATAATATTGGCTATTAGGATTTTACTGATTTACTCACACTGAATTTTTTTTGTTTTCATTAAATGGTTGGATCTAGCAGGGACTAATGAATTAATGGATGTGAAGGAAACTGTGGTTGTTTTCTGAATAAGAAACTAAATGAAATGGGAGCTTCAATGAGAACTCTTGTGGTTTTTCTCATCCAACTATCCGGATTCATGATTGACCAATTCAATATTGGTTATTTCTATAAGACATCATATATATCAGAAACTAATACCTATGGATTTTCATGTAATAATCATAAAGGTATATATATTCAAAAACCTATGTTTCAAGGATATTGGAAGAAATCCCTAGGAGAATTCCTTAAACGGACAGGAAGATGTTAATGATGTGTCCGTGAAGGTCATAAAGAAATAACCTTCCACGGAAAAAGGAAGTGTTAAGTTAACTCTATGAAAGGGAAAGAAGTTATTTCGGAGGGATTAATTAAATGTATTAAATATGGTGTGTATGGTCATTATAAAAATTGATATCCTACAAATAGGGCTCCGTAATGGGATCAGAAGAACCAAATAAATATATGTTTTCAAATTCTTAGTGTCATTCCAATTAAAGATGTGGAAACAGAAAATTACCTATAAAAGGTATGGATTATTTAATAGCTCATGATTAGAAATTATTGAAATATTAGAGAATTATGAATGATTTTTATTATAAGGAATAAGTATTATATAATATGGTGGAAAATGATTAATGGGTCATGAATATTTATAGACTATTAAGATGTATACATTTTATAAATTTTATATTTATGTTTGATATCTGTGTGATGAAATGTTTAAAAGTATTAAAACTCTTTTTTGGATGGGATTACCTTGGAAGACTTTTCTATTTTATATGAAGCTCTAATGTTTTGTTTTGTGAAAATTCTATTTGAGCAAGAATTATCTTTTATTTTTTTGAAATAGTTATTATGAATCATTTGGGTTAATATGGTCCTTGATTTTGAGGCAATTAAGGGTTATTTACTTTTTGGATGAAAATGTGAGGTATGAGATAACCTAAAATGTTAAAACATGTTATGTATAATTTTATGGATTTTTCTCACTTTTTTTATGTTGTTAGAATTATACGGTTTATGAAAATGTAAAACACATGGACCATTTGACAACCTGTTGCGTGAGACAATGCTTCAATAATTAAACCCATAGCCGATGTGCAACTGGGGTTTATCACCTATGACTATACTACCTGAATTCCCTAGTAATTATGAATTATTATTTTTAGATAAATGATTATATTGATTAAGAATACGTTGATTTTGTTAAATTATGTTTTATCAAATGGATATCCTAATTATAGGAAAATAGTGTGGTGATTAAGTGATAAATGTTGTTTTAGAAGATTTATGATCTTTTGGGAACATTAAATGCTTAATAAAAATTGAATACTATGGTATTTGAGAAGTAATGGTTGAATCTATGAATTTATTGTGGAAAATGGTAATTTGGGTTATTTATGGATATTATAAACCAATCCTGCAGAATATGTGATTAGGTAAATTACCTTTTAAGTAGGATACATTAAGAGTAGTCAATGTTATTTGGAGATAAATGTTAATATTTATCATGGATGACTAGGTGATCAAATCCATATGAATTTATTTGTTTCAATCCTATTTTGGATTACATTGAACAATTTTAAGGACATGTTGTTTTATTGAATGGTCTTTATTTATCTTTCGGTATTGTTTGTTGAATTTTCAAAATTAAGAGTTTTATTTCTTTTTATAAATGATTATCCTTTTTGGGGATTACCCAATATTCTACAATACATTTTGGTTTTAGATAATGAATAAATATAGGGAAAATATATAGTTCAACATTTTCGGATTTATTTATTCTCTAGAAGTTGATTCAAGTGATTTTTATGTGGCCAAGTCATCTTGAATACACATCATTTGAAGAAAATATGTGTTTTTGGTTGAATTTTAGAAAAGGATGTAAGTCTACGTGATAGGTAAGTATGTTAAATTATTTTCTTAGAAAATATCATAAATAAATTCCACAAATCTATGAAATGGGTATTAAATGAAACATTGCTGGTTTACTTTTCCTATAGTGAAATCAAAGACCATTTGTCACCTCACATGGTAGTGTCTTTCAGATGGTTAACATTCTCCTTGTCATGTTTTCTATCATAATACATCAGAAATTGATTATTAGTTTTCTTTCCTATATCCATGTTTTCGTACATGGAATCCAAGTATGTGTTATATTGGGTGACCTATGTACTTATCCTTCAATTAAAGTGTTATTTTTATTGACTCATTTTCCAATGTGGTATTTTAAATGGAATTTACGAACCTAATTTTAAAATTGTGAGGACACAAATGTCAAAAGGGGGAAGGATGTAATGACCCATGAATTTTAAGAATGATACAGTTTCATATCTATTAATATTTATGAATAATTTATAACATTTCTGTTAAATAGGAAACATTTTCTTATAGCTTACACGACACGTAACAACATGTCTCTTTGAAATCATAATCTACTCATAACATTGAGTTATACTAAAAATTAATATAATAAAATTAATATTTTTCATGGTAGTTAAAGCGTAGTCATTGTATTATCAGGAATGAACCTAAATAACAATATTTTGATTTTAAATATCAATTAAATTTTTATAAATTTATCCAATAAAAGATAGAGGCTTATAATAAAAATGAATCCAATTTTAAGCATAATACTCGAATATTGTTAAATGGTAGTTCCAATGCCTTTTGATGGATAACCCTTTTTAAAAATAGTTTTTTTCACTTTAATATGTTACATTTTAAAAAATATACTTCTTATTTGGAAGAGGGAAATCAAAATCTACTTAGGGTGATGTTTTTGTATTTTTATGATAATTTTCATTTTTTAATAAATAGTGAAAATACTGCATTTTAAGTCAAAATTTTATTTTCATATAATTTATTTATATGGAAAAATTATCATTTGAATTGTATTTAAAGTGTAATTATATTAATTTTTTAAAATTTAATCTACGTTTGTTCATTTAGAAAAATTCCACTTTTTAATTAGACACAAACACAGGTCATTATTTTGATAGTTTTTACTTCTTAGAAACCAGCTTTTGGTTTTGACAACGCGAGTTAATTTTTAATTAATTTAATCCACTTCTATGTTTCTAATTTGGAAAAATGAATTCCAAATTTGAAATTAGGGGGTCCAAATTTTCTGAATACGTACAATTTGTTTTAATAAATTTTGATTAGTAACTTTAGTAATTATTTTTCTTATTATTGTTAAAGTTTAAATCTGTTAAAAAAGGGAATAAAATAATATTATAATAATATAAAACTACCATAAAATGCATCCTAATCAGATTGGATGATAGATGTCCGACCATGAGCATCCTTGGGTAGATTTAGGGACCCCATAGATCCACTATGATGTGAAATTGATAATTTGTAAGAATTAATTTAAAGTAAAGAAAAATTCAACAAAAACATGTATCTTTTAGAAAAATGATTCTCATATGGGGTTATATAATTGATATTTTAGACTATAAATAGAAAATATAAATATGAGAAAATTTCATACATTCTTTTATTTTACATATAATTTTTATACATTAAATAAATAAATTTATTTTTGACAGAATGATGTTGTAGTCACTACCTTATTAATGAATGATTTAAATAAATGTGATTATAAATGTTAAAATAAAATTATTTTGAAACATTTTATGCAATACATGAATTTTATGGATGTATATGAATTGATATATTTAAATTAACATGGTAATTTCTAAATAATCATTTTTATATTTTTTTTAAAATTTCATGATATGAATAATATTAAAATTGACATAAATGAAATTTTAAAATAAATATTATTTTATTAAATAGTACAATAGTCCTAAAAAACTAATAATACTACAAATGACTTATATATGTTTAAAATGTATTTAATGAACATCTTGTGGTTCGATTGACATTTTGTGGTAAATATATTAACCATATAGTGTAAATATAATAGAAAACATTTTAAGAGCTAAACTAGTTAACTAATGGTTAAAGGTAAAATATAATTATAAATTTGTGAAGAAAACAAGTCTAAATTATATTGGTTTAGAGGATTTAAAAAAATACTCATTTATATTTCAATTTAAGGAGTTTTGGACCATTTTATATCGAAATTCTGTTTATAATAAAATAATATTTCAAGACATTCCTCATGTACCCCTCCCACTTATAAAAGGCCGCCATCTATTACCCCTTACTCAAACCTCTCAAGCCCATGAGATCGTCCAAAAAATAAAAAATTACTCTCCCAACATCTTCGTATTACTACTAGAAGACATACTGATTCACGCTCAAATTTACCCAAGATAAGAAGGTAGGAAGGTCCTTGTAGTTTATCTTGGGTTGTCGAATCCTCAGAGACCTAGTAAGTAAACTATAGACACGTACATTACATGGAATGTTTTTGGATATGAAGTGGACAACTTGGGTTGATTGTAGATGGGTTTAAAAGAACTCTAAGAGACTTAAGTTAATTCAATTTAAAAGAATGAGTTGATCCTAAGTTATCGCTGGTGGTGGATTGGATGTATTTCCTTTTTAAATGATTTCAATTTCTTATATTTGAGATGGGATCATTTAATGAGATAAAAAAACATCATCACTTACTAGTTTAATTCATACACCCATTAATACTAATCACCTATACACATTAAGGATCAAAATTTTGAGCACATCATGGTAAAGGTCTGTATTAGCACTTGAAGCGTGTGGCATTAAATTCAACAAGGACGATGGAGTTTAAAAATCATCAAATAAAAAACATAATTAAAAAAGTGATTATACATTAATGAAGTGATAAATAACATCCAATCCAGCCCATTTCTACTCCCTTGGATCAACCCATAAGTGGGTTATCCATCCATTTATTCTATGGTTTCAATGGAAGCGGAAAGTAGACTCATGAGGGAAGAAATGGAGAAGTAAAAAAAACACAATAATATAACAATCACTCCACTGTTGTGTGATAATCTCACAAGGTTTGGTATGAAAAAGTTCACACATTGAACCAATGGTATCAAAGTGATATGGAGAAGAAAATAATAAAAACAGAAGAAGAACTTTTATAAAAAAACATGGATGAATTAAAACAACTTACATGTGGAAGACAAATTTGAGGCAACAAAACCGCAGCATAACATTACAATGAAAGAAAGCTCTAAGATGAAAAAATAATTCACCACCACTACCGTAAATAGTCATTTTTGGGGCCTTGGGTCGATACTCCAACAGTACAAAAGATCCCACTTGAGTATGGTGGGCCTATGGTGGTGGAAAGTAAGGGAGAGGAGACTTTTCCACCCTTCACCTGAGGTGGCATCTAGCTTCCTTCCATCGAACAGACGTGCTTGTATGAACTTCTATGTGGTAGAATTAGAGTGGTCCATAGAAGAATAAAATGGATCGCCGGATGTCTCCTACCCTACTGTAAAATGTGGGCCCATTTGGAGTTATGGTTTAGGAGATATGATTATATTTGTGGACTATTTTTATGGGCCGCAGAATCTGTCCCATACTTTTATCTCTAATTTGGGCCCCATAAATGACCACAATGGAGGCCAAATTAGCACTATATTCTGAAGACGTATTGGTTAATATATATTTCTTCAAGAATCCCACGAAATTTGGGCTTCATTGGGTTTGTAATGTGGGTGCCACATTCTCATCAGTAGGCTAGTGTACAACCTTCCTTCTCTAGAATTACTTCATTTCATCACAAAATATTTCCATCATCTTCCATGAATTTTCCATTGATCCCAGAATAAAACATGTTCGTATTAAAGTTTAGATCAATTTACCAAAATATAAAATTAAAATATGGATAAATATATTCCTTAAAATTAGATGAATCATTGGGTACTTCAAATGATGTTAAAAAATGTACCACATAATAGTGCATTTTAAGAAGGTTTTACAATCATAATGTGAAATGATGTTAAAATTGTAAAATTCACTAAAATTGTGTTTATGAATAATAAATAAAATGAATATTATATATATTAAAAATGAATATTAGCCTCATTTAGTGTCTAATCACACCCCCAACTTGGGTTTTGCTAGTCCCGAGCAAAATATATTTCAACAATATGAAATTCAAATTCCCTTTTCAAAAAACATTTTAATACACAATGATCACAAAAAACCATTATACCAAATAATCATTAAATCATAAAAATACTTTAATACAAGATAGTTTCATGAGAAGATCTCAATCCAAAGCTCATTCCATTGTTCAAATTCATTGTCATATTTCATCGAATATCAATTTAGTATGAGGATGTGGTGTGCATCACAATAGACATGGGGGTTCATCATTATTCAAGGGGGAAATGACGGAAGCTCTAGGTGGAATAACATTTCAATATTAAGATGATTATTCAAAAAAATTATATATTATTATTATTATTTTTTTGGAATTTTGACATGGTAATTGAAATTTCACTCAACAGAGTCAACCCCTATAGCGAGACTTTCCCGATGACTCCCAGGATCAAAGACCATAGGGAAGCAAGTAAATCTTACATACCTGGGCATAAACTCAAGTTAACTCAGTCAAAAACAAATTCAAATTACCAAAAATAGAGATAAAATTACTAACTCTGGGTCAGAAAACTATGGAGTCATGATCCCCAAGTGCCGAAAGCCACGCATTAGGTCATTTCATTGCTCTACGAGCAAATTTACTATTATTTTTTTTAATTTTTTTATTCAATACTCATATTGAAACTAAAATGATCACAAAACCAATTCTATTTATTTGGGGGACCCCATGAACTCAAACTAATACCCCACTATCCAAAGGACGTGCATTGTGATTCTTTTTTTATTTGGATGAAAATATAAACAATGAAATATCACATTGGAAAACCATACTTTCCAAAATATATGCACATGAAATTATACAAGGATTAAAATCAGAATTGAGGAATGATAAATTATTTGATACTCAATTTCAATGTGTGGAATGTGTATTACCATGTTCAAAGTTAAAGTAATTTTTCCTTCCATTTAAACAATTTTTTTCTTTTCAAATCATTCATTTTAATTTTTTTTTGACATGAAATCATTTTTTTATTTTATCTCCCCCCAACTTAAAGTAACACTATCCACAGTGTTTAATGAAAAGAAAATTTTAAAGGAGGTAGAGGTAGATAATGAAAGTTCAAAAAGGATATTGAAATATTAGGATCATGGAATGAAGTCACCAGGTGGTTGAAGATTGAAGTTCTTACTGCTCCAATTTAGTCCGTTGATATCCATGTTGCTTGCAGAGTTCCCTAGTGAAAAAAGGAAAACAAATAAACAAAACAAAACAGTATATATATATTTATATAAGTACAATATAAGTATACATATAAAATAAAATAAACTACTGATACATTATCTTCTTTTTAAATTTTTGGGTATCGTATTACTCAAGGATCACACCACGTGACACGGATGAATATGGTGCTCCCCTTTCATATCCATCCATACTCATAATAGAAGAACAGGTCAATATTCTATTTTTTTTATTTATCAAAATGATTCATTAATCCTATTTAAAAAAAGATGATTTGCAATGATGAAAACCACGGGTCGCCTCCCGTGCAGTGCTTTGTTTAAGGTCGTTAGCTCGACTTGAACCCCCAGCTTACCCAATACCAACTTTTAATATTTTATGTAACACATGTTTCACCAATTATACTAGGTATTGATTGATTCTATGTTTATAATTTGTTTCATTCACAATCCAATGTTCTAAAATGAGTGGGAAAATCCAATGAATTTCTGAAATGGTGGATCTAGTTGCTTCTCTAGTCTTTCCTAAGACTTTAATGATCATTACTACATTATTAGTTTCAGGAGAAGAATTAATTTCATCATAAAGGTCATAGTTATACACTATTAAGGGATACTTGAGCGAGGAAGGAAGAATACTAATTTTGAGTGAAGTTTGGATAGGAAATTCAGACATCGGTTGGCACATTGAATTAAACTCAATTTCATTTTCAAAATTTCTCAACAGAATTGGTTCCTTTGGAAAAGAATATTCATCCACCAAATTGAACATATAAGTTTTAGGAATGTATTTGGACTCAATGTTTGCGATTTATCTCAATGGTTCAATGGTTGGTGTTTTTGAAAATTCATCAATAGAGTTATACTTCGGAGACTCAATCCATGATGTCAAATTATCCTATTTTGAATCCAAAATTTCAATTTCCTCCGTATTCAAACACCCATAAATAATTCCTTGATCCTCTTCATCTTCCCCAAATCCAAATATTTTCTCTTCAGTAAATTCATGAGAGGTTTGTGGGAAACTAGTCACTTCACATAAGTTTATGGAAGGGATAGTTTGTGTAGGGATGGGTTCCTCACAAGTTTTAATGATTTGTAGTTCTAACCTTAATGATGAAACCTCAAAATTAATTATCTCCATTTGTTGACATAGTTTTTCAAGTAATGTATGTGGATCATGATGGGAAATGGGTTGAGAAAGATGGCCTATTCCAGGATGATAACCATGTTGTTGGAATTCCATAGGAGGATGTTCAAATTGGCTTTGTGGGGATTGAAACTCATTATATTTAGGAATGTTTTGTGGAGAAAAGGAGTTAAAACATTGTGTCTCAATTGGATGTTGGTTATCCCACCAGTATAAACTAGGATAGTCATTGTACATCACACTTGGTGTGGGGTGATCAATGTAGGGAGAGGTTCCCCATGTTTGGGCTTGTTCGAAATTGATTTCCATAGGAGAGAGGGGGTGAGAATATAGAAGAGGGATGAAAACAAAGGATGATAGTGTATAAGATAACATACTTAGGTCCCCGGAAACGGCGCCAAAATTTGATTCATGCTCAAATTTACCCAAGAGAAGAAGGTAGGACGGTCCTTGTTGTTTAGCTTGGGTTTTCGAATCCTCAGAGACCTAAGAAGTAACATATAGAAACGTACATTCTATGGACTCTTTTTGGCTTTGAAGTGGAAAACCTGGGTTGATTTTAGATGGTTTTAAAGGAACTCTAAGATACTTAAGTTATTTCAATTTAATATAATGAGTTGATCTTATGTTATCGCTCAGGGTGGATTGGGCGTATTTCCTTTTCAATGAATTCAATTTATTATATTTGAGATGGGTTCATTTAAGGAGATAAAACAACATCATCACTTACTGGTTTAATTCCTACACCCTTTAATACTAATCACCTATACACTTGAATGATCAAAGTTTTGAGCACTTCAAGGTCATGTTTCGTATTAGCACTTGAAGTGTGTGGCCTTAAATTCAACAAGGACGATGGAGTTTAAAAATCGTCAAATAAAAATCTCAATTGTAGAAGTGATTATACATTAATGAGGTGATAAATAACATCTAATCCATCCCATTTAAACTCCCATGGATCAACCCATAAGTGGGTTATCTCTCCATTTATTCTATGGTTTCAATGGAAGTGGAATGCAGACTTATGAGGGAAGAAATGGAGAAGTTAAAAAACACAATAAAATAAAAATCACTCCACCGTTGTGAGATAATCTCACACGGTTTGGTATGAACAAGTTCACACCTTGAACCAACGGTATAAAAGTGATAAGTAGAAGAAAAAAAGAATATAAGAAGAAGAACTTTTATTAAAAACAAGGATGAATTAAAACAACTTACATGTGGAGGACAAATTTGAGGCAACAAACCCACAGCATAACATTACAATTAAAGAAAGCTCAAATAAGAAAAACTCATTCACCAACACTGCCTTAAATAGTCATTTTGGGAGCCTTGGGTCGAGCCTCCAAGAGTAAAAAAGATCTCACTTGAGTATGGTAGGCCGAGGGTGGTGGAATGTGACGGAGAGGAGACTCTTCCACCCTTGAACCGAGGTGGCATCCAGCTTTCTTCCACCGAACAGATGCACTTGTATGACCTTTTAGATGGTCGAATCAGAGTGGGCCATAGAAGAAGAAAATGGATCCCCGGAATTATTTTACCCTCCTGTAAAACTTGGGCCCATTTAAATTTGGGTTTTAGGAGATATGATTATATTAGTGGTCTATTTTTCAAGGCAGCAGAATATAGCTCAGAATTTTAACTCTAATTTGAGCCGTATAAATTACCACAATGGAGGCCGAATTAGCACTGGATTATGAAGGTTGATTTTTTCATATATATATATCTTCTATAATCCCAAGAAATTTGGGCATCATTGGGTTTGTAATGTGGGTCCCACATTCTCATCAGTGGGTTGGTGTCTAATCTTCCTTCTCTAGAATTGCTTCCTTTCATCACAAAATATCCCTATCGTCTTCCATGAATTCTCCATTCACCCCTGAATGAAAAATTTTAATATTGAAGGGTAGATCAATTTTCAAAAATATAAAATTAAAATATGGATAATTACATTCTTTAAAATCAGATGAATCATTGGGTACTTCAAATGATGTTAAAAAATGTACGACATAATAGGGCATTTTAAGAAGGTATTACAATCATAATGTGAAATGACGTTCAAATTGTAAAATTCACTAAAATGTTGTTTATGAATAATAAATCACATGAATATTATATATATTAACAATTAATATTAGCCTCATTTAGTGGCTAATCATATACCTTGGGCAGAAGGCAATTCAAGAAAGCCTTTAGTCTCAAATCAAAAGATGATACATGATTTAGAGGTAACATTTTCTATCAAGTTATTTTCTTTTATTTTTCCTCTAAACTACCTATAAAATTATTATTCATTAATTCATAACAACACCTGTATCATAAATATAGTAATCTTTTTTTATGAGATGTATTAGGACTACCCTTAAACACACATCTATCTGATTGATTCGAACATAATGTATCTATGTACGACGAACTACTACCTCATGAAACAATGATTGTTCAATTTTCCCCAACCACCGTTCATGGTAGACATTACAATTGAACTTTATTTATATATGATATTTATTATATTTATGTTTTACTTATTATACATTAATATTTATTTACAAACATACCTTTATGCCTTTTATGGTGTGTAAATACGATAATTTCATTTCTGGAAGTGCGTACTATCGCCCCTCGACGTGATATGTCTTGTTTATTCCATACATGGAACACAAAAAGGATTGAGTTAATGAACTTATGTAACATATATATCATAATATATTATACATTAATTATATTATAAATATGCATCATTTATCTTTCATTTCATTATTATGAAAAATAAATGAAAGTAGTGTTAATGCGTACGTGCGGCTTACCATCTCCATAAACGGTGCATTTAATTTCTTTTCTCAAAATGTTATGTAATATTATAAATACATATATACTATATATATTATATCTATTTTATTAATACTATTCTGTAGATTTTTTACTTTTGAATACAAGTATAATTTATATCAAAACAAGTTTAATTTTGAACAAGTACCCAATATTGACAAAATGACTCATATTAACATAAATAATTATTTAATTTTTATGACATGGTGAAAATTGATATAAAAGTATTAATAAACTTGAAAATGGTTCTTAATAAAGTAGAAATTAAATTAATTTTATTATTCATGAAGAATAGTGAATATACGTGATGAATTAGACTCTAGGAAATGGAACATATCACCATCCTCTATTAGTTAAATAATTCTTTTATGTTTTGTTGTATAATATACATTTTAAAATGTTGGGATATGTTCTTATATATTTTTATTTCATTATATTTTATATCCAAGTGATGAGGTACCCATTATTCTCTCATTGACTCATTTGTTAAATCATTCTCTGATATTGTTAGGTTGATGAATTTTCGTAAGAGAATTTCTAATCTCAATTTAAATTCACTGTATTTTAATCATGCACCATTGATTATATTAATCCAGTATTATGTTTTGAATCACTATTTTTTTATTTATGTTTTAATTTTCACTTCCATTTGTGTGGATATAATTTTGAAACACATAATCTCTCCATTGATAAATTCATACGTCAATTTTATGAACTCTGTAAAGGAAATCATAGCTCAATCTCCATTCATTGAGTTAAATATCAATGTCATTGGTTTTGTTTGTCCACGATATGTGTGAATGACATCAGATTGTTTTACACTTGTTATTCACATATAATGGGTTTATTTATATTTGTCACACATAATTATGTCATTGATTTATTTTTAATCATATGATACGATCATTGTAAGGGGATTCGCCTCGATATCCTTTCATTCATGAATATCTTGATATTATGGACCTTTATTATCCTATAAAGTGTAATACAAATATTTGACTCATTATATCATGAATTATTATATTCTTTTTGACATTAATAGTTTTGATTATTATTATTCCTTAATTATTTTTATTAAAGTGATTCTCAAGTAGAAAAAGACTAATTAACTAAAACATCATTATATTTATTTTAAATATTTATTCTTCTAAAAACTCATACTTCATGTCCATGTTTTGAAAATTGTTTTTATAAAATAATTTATATATACATGAATGTTTTAAAATTTAAATTTCATTAAAAAAATCAATATGGTATGGGACACTTCGATTCAAAAGTATATTTATTAAATGCTTTAAATTGATTTTGAAATGGGTTGAATATTTCTATATCTAGAAATAATAACTTGTGGTTAAATTTTGGAAATTTTATTTTCCCGTTATTCTTGTATTATGTTTAATAATTATATAATGGTATTTGTACATTTTATGGGTGGTTACGTGATAAACAATGATATGTGGTTACGTGATAAACCAAATGACAGGTGGTTCCGTGATAAACTAAGGACGAGTAGATGTGTTATAACATCCAAAGAATTGGGCATGAAAGTCGGCCGTATGACAATTCCATTTAGTGATATGCGTTGAATTTCTCCATATGGTTATTACATTTAGTGATATATGTTTAATTTTACTGTATGGTAATTTAATTTATATATGTTTATGTCCCATGTTACCTTTATATGTATATATTTCTTTCTATGGGCTTTATAGTAATACTTTTCTTACAGAAATGGTATGAAATGAGCTTACATTTAGTGAAATATTTTTTATACATCATAAAGGTGGAAAGTATTAATTTATGATAATGTTGTCATGGTTTACATGTTTTTTCAAGACTAACAGTTTTCTTTCATTATGTATCCCTTATTGAGATTTTAATGCTCTTCCCATGTTTTGGAATGTTTTTCATAGGACTTGATTATGAATAGGGTCAAGGATGGGTTCAAAGAAAAGTCATGCTATCTAAAACATGGAACAAAACATGTTTCTTTTTTATAGTTTATATTTTACGAAAAAATGGACTGTCATTAGAAGTGTCTACTTATGATATTCAATTTTTTATGTATAAGTTTTGAAATAATTCTATTATGATCTAATCCAGAAAAGATCCTCAATGTGAGTTATTGACTTAAATCAATATTATGTAACGTTTAAGTCATGGTCCATTTACAAAAATTTGTTTGAAAAAAAAGATCCAATGTCGAATGAATGATGGTTAATGAAAATAATGTATAAAACACTTCAAATTTTATATATTAAAAATATAAATATGTTTACTATTGTTACATATAATAATTTATCATCTTTCATAATATGAAATAAATTTATTTATTCAACCATTAACTCTATAAAGAATCTTGGTTGAACTAATGTAAAAAAATGAATTCTATTCAATATAATCAAATAAGTTAACTCGAGAAATACATTCCAATCATTATAAAAAATTTCCTACAACTAAAAATCATTAATAAAAGATATGTAATTCCTTGAAATAGTTATAAATGATTACATAGAAATTTCTAGAGACACATGTTTTTATACGGCTAATAAAAATTTATCATGTAATGGATTATGAAGGAAAATGATATATCTTTATTGTTCAATATTCAATGAATTGTTCTAAAGGAGAATTACCATTTTTATTAGACAATGGTCATTCATCATATATGATAGAAGTTATAAATTTTTTTAAGTACATTAAATATTATAAAACGTGTATAATAAATATTTTATGTGATGAGTCACTCATAATCAATGGAATTGGATATTGAATAATTGAAATTGAAAAGTGAATGCCCAAATGAGCCTTGACTATTCAGGGGATGGAACAAAACTAGTTCAGTTATTTATAATTTTTTTTAAAGAATATAATTTTAGATTATACAACATTTTTCTTTATCATATCGGATATTGAAATGTTATTACAAGAGGGAAATGAACTAAGGGAAACCTATTTCCAGCCAGTGATACATAGAGTACGTGCAATCTGAGCATGATGGAATGGAATCATCTGTTTCATAAAAGTCTGGGGAATATATGTGAAAGGGAATTGATTGCTAACAAATAGTGAATCTATTAATGATATTCAATATATGAAAATATAAAGAGATTTATTTTTCTTCAAATTCTAGAAATAATAGAATAAACACTCATCACATATGAAATTTTAGATACATTCATCTCATCCCTTGGATCTGATATATTGTGAATATTCATGGCCAATGAAAATTCGATAAAAAAATAGAGATATGTATGTTGTTTTCGTTATAGATTTTTTAAATCATTTTCCTTATATTATGTTTTTCAAAAATAACATAGACTCTCTTGGGGGGATTACAAGATTAATGATATGTGAGGGAAAATAATTTAGATATTTTCTGATGAATATATTAAATGATAATTATACCATGAATATAAATAGGAAATTCAAGAACTCTTTGGAAAAACATTGATTTATTCATAAATTTAGTGAAATAAATATTTCATATATAATGGTGTTGTTGAATATAGAAATATTATTTTTTAGATTAAAAGAACAATAATGATCTCACGTAATATATTTCATTACTTTTAGAGAGGCATTGATGCAATATTCCATACATAACATTATGAAAATAAAAGATATGTCTTTTTCAATAAATAAATATTGATGATCATTGACCCTTATAATGATAATGTTTGTGTGCAGTCTTATATAAAGGTTTCATAGACCACTAGAGATGAGTAATAAAGGGATTATGTCGTGCTATTAGTTAAACAACAAGATAGAATACATAATGATTGAATGAATATTAAAGTTGTATGAGATATAGTTTTAAAATTATTTATCTCAAGTATTGAGGAACAAGTATATTCCCCACATACATGGATAAGGAATCACGTGGAAGTCGAAATCATCATTCTAGATTATTCAAAAAAGGATTAATCAAAATATTTTAATGGTTAGACTCACATGTATTTATTTTAACACTGTACGATCCAAATTATTTCGATAAATATTTGGACACCATGAATTGATTGATGTTATTAATGAAGTGCGGTACACGGTTAGAAATAATGATAAATCAGAAATTGTACCCAAATCAAAGTATAATATTGTAATGGGTAAGATGTTGGGTTTCTAAAAAATGTGGAAGGATAATGGAGAATTGATATGAAACATGGTATGATTTTGTTTTTAATGGATAATAAAGTATTAAAGGAAGTAATTTTTAAGACATATTTATCCACTGGAACAAATAAAAACAATCAGAATTATTTTTAAAATCATAGTTCGGTATGTATATCAACTAGTTTATATGGAAATCAAATCATAATTTATTAATAGAAAATTGATAATTATGTTCATATTGATCAAATGTGTTGCCTTATTATTTACAAAGATGAAAAATATATTTTCATTGTAAAGAAATAATTATATGGGATGAATAAAGTGTCAAGTACTTGATAATCATAGTAACATACATTCTTAAGGATTCTATGATTCAATAAACTGAGTGTCAAAAATAATTTCATCATTAAATATAATAAATTGGTTTCCTTCATTGTTGTCTTTTTGGATGATATTAAATTTATAGCTACTAAATAAGAATCATTTTCTAATTTTTCTGAGGTGATGAATATGTCATTTTAAATTAAAATTATATGACTAATGAAATAATTCGTTATCCTAAAAATTTCCCTATTTAATAAATTTATTTTCCTAAATCATGATTAGTAATTTATGGTCCTTTTAAACAATTCAGTAATGAAATAATAAATTCATGTTTCTACACATATTTTCATGTCTACACAATTTTTCAAAATAAAAAGAATATAAATACGTTGACCCTAAAATGTTTTTCATATTGGTAAGAATCATCATGTAGATAAAAGACACCTGAAAAGACATAGTTTATGTCATTAAATTTTATATAAGATATCAAATTTATCTAAAAAATATCATCTTTTGGTTGGAAAAATAATTACCAAATATATCAATAGAAGATATTTTTAAAAAATAATATATTATTTGTCAAGAAATATTGTTCTATTGTTTGTATAGTTTTTGATTTGGAATGTTATAATGATGAAAAAAGATCTATATTTCATGGGAGTTTTTTATAGGGAGAAATATTTTTGAACTTACATATAAAGAATAAACAATCTATAAATCTCATTAATACATAAGTTGAGTATATAACTTCCACATTCTGAAAATTAATTTCTGTTAAAGAAAAAAAATTAAGGATTTTTTTTTATATAGATTTTCCACATTTCTTGGGATAGGATAATTATATTCATATATATCTCACTGATAAAGAAGGGAAGGTTTCATATTCTAGGAACATTAATTTTAAATATCAGTTCCTCAAAGATTAGTTTTAATGATTTGAAAAAAACTGATTTTTTTCATATAATGGAGAAAGATACTAATATACTCATAGAACAATTACTAATGGAGACCATAAATATATAGAGGTTGATAATGGGTGTAATATAACCTTATTTTTATGGAATGTTATTTAAAAATATCCCATATTTCATTTTCTATTTGGATTTCATATCAAGCGGTAGAAAAGATGAAACATAAATATATCAACTGGTTTGTTCATAAATTGTTTAATTAATATCATATTTTAATGTGGAGTATTTAAAAATGGTTAAACTATTATCTCAACATGTATGATATATTTTAATCCATTATTTATATGGATATATTATTATTTTTCTTTTATTTTGATTTTGATTCAGTCATTATATTCTTTGATGAAGATATAATTTCTTGTTGTCTCTATGAAATGACTCATAATAGGTGTTAGGAAATATTTTTTGGTCACTTATTACATATAACATTGTAATTTTTTAAAATTCCAAATTCATACGTCGAATTCACTCAAATAGGCATAGAATTGTATGTTACTAATCCATGCCATTTGTTTCAGTGATATATGATCCTTAGTTTACAAAAAAATCGAATTGGGAAATTTGTGTGAATTAATTTTTATGAATTTTTAAAGTGATTATATGTATTAACGATTATTATCAAGAATTTTATGAATAAAAAGATTTTTTCTAGGAAATATATCATATTTTAGTTTATAAAATAAATCAAACAACATTTATATTCTTAACAAAAAATGGGGATATTGTGAAGATATGTGATAATTCATTGATTATATGCTTTATTTTAGAAGAATGAGTTCGCAAGATAATAGTTGTTAGCATATGATTTTATATTGAATGAATATTCAACCATGATTACATTTTATATTATAGAGAGTGTTTAATGATGTAATATAGTGATTTTTTTTAAAACATCATTACTAAAGAATGTGTTTCATGATACAAAAATATGTAGAACGGGGAAGATTAATCCTCATCTATTTAAAGTCCTTGATATAAAGATAATTTAATATAAATAGGCCAATACTAATGATGATTTGGAGTGTCGTTTGGTTGAATAATTATCAAAAAACAATATATCATAATGGAAGTCAGATTAATTCTTTATATCTATAAATGGAATTTGATTGTAATTTTATATAATGAATACTATCAGATGATTTATGAAGAATATATCATTATAAGTTTAACTAAAAAAACATTTGTAATGTTTTCATTTAGAATTATATTGTGAATATCATATGTATAATTATTATGTCATACAATGATGTTTCAATAGGATAATACCATAGAAGTCTATAAAAAAATAGACAAAGTGGTTTTTTATGTTATTAGATGAAAGTTTCACTATGAATGTCGCTGTTAAGAGATTGGCCTATGAAGGAAATTATGGAAGTGTTATGATGCAACAGATATCATATAGGATACTAACGTTACCAATATTTTGTAATGGATAGAAAACTATGATTTTAATTTTTAATAGGGATAACCAACAATCATCTTATAACCCAACAATTGGGAAAATATTTTTTTGGTTATAATTCTAGGTTGATCCTATAATGTTGTGAGGGAACACTGATATGAAGTGGTACTATGATTCATCACAATGAAAAAAATATCATCAATACACATTTATTAATGATTTATTATAAATAGATATATATTATTAATTCCCATATGATTAGGAGGCCTTGTGTTTTGGGGAAATTAAGTACATAGCATAACAACTTGAAACAGAAATACAATATAATTATTGGAATCATTGTTAACATGCTCTAAAAATTCCATCACTTTTCTAAAACTATGATGGATTACCAAATGATGTATATAATAATGTGGTGTGATATAAATCCTATTAATGTAAAAAAATAATCATAGCATAAGATAAAGCAGTTCATCATAAAAAAGAGTCATGTCAAGGAAACATAAGAGGGGTGAGAATACAAATATTGAACATTAAGGCATGATATTACATCATAACATTAATGAAACAAAATAATCCAAAAATTAAATAAAACATAATATCATTGAAATATGTTATTGAAAAACATAATGAAAAATAATATAGTTTAATTAGGATAACCGCACACCCACTAAACATGAAATCTCATGAGATTAATACATTGCCTAATGCATTAGTGGGAAATGAAATTCTGGGACCACCAATGAAATTTATATTAAGTACATGCATAGGTTATCCATATAGATCATTAATAAATGACCATATTTGTTAAATTTTAATATAATGATTAAGGAGTGTCTGTTAAATACATGGAAGTCCCCAATCAATAAATGATTGGAAAATCCTTCTTAAATACTAATTAGTAGAAATGGGATGTGTATTCACTAAAAAATGATTCTCACGAAAAAATCTTAATATAATTCTAGTATTACAAGGAAAGTACATAAATATTCATATAAGGTATTAAGGATAGTGAAAGGGGTAGATCAAGATGTAAAAAAAATAAGGATTGAAGGAGGTATGTCAAATAAATTATCACAACATTAATAATTGTATATTAAAAAAATAACATAATGAATCCTCTTGATTAATTACTAGGATGAAAAGATCCCATCCCTTTGGCGGGTGTATCTTAATACTTGAGTGGAGATTTTTTAGAGTAAGAGGGAACCTTGTAAGGCCTCTTGGGTGGTAATGGAATATTTATTCCATGTTATATAGGTTTTTAGTGTTGAATAAATGTAGTTTGGGTGGTTTTATATTTCCTAAGAGATAATAATTCATTATAAATTTCAAATGAACTTTTGGACCCTATATGATAAAGTTGAAAATCATCTTATGGATTTTCCCATGATTATACAAAAATGTATTTTTTATCATTATTTTATTACAATATAAAACATACTGATTAGAATGATTCCCATCGTGATTTCTAAATGAGTCATGTTTATAATGAATTGATGTTAAAACCATAAAATATAATAATTTTGTGGAGGAATAATTTTGGCCTAGAAATTATAATAAAATAACATCAAAACACAATATTTTACACATTAAATATATTTTTAGTGGTGGAATATTTTTATAGAATATATTACATAACATTTAGTTCATTTGATTTCATTATATATACTGTATATTTATATCATATTTATTTTTTACCAAATTATTTGACTATCATAACAAATTATTAAAAAAGAACCATTATAAATATTTTATGTCAATATTTCCAAAATCATATTTAATTTATTAAAATAATTCATTATATATTAGAATTTACACATTTAAATCAAAACACAAATTTATTGAAAATTTGTAGTTTTTTACAAAAACCACAATCTTACCATTATAACAATTATAGTTTCCATGATATAATTATATTATCATTTATATTTAATGAATATAATTTAATAATAACATTTTATTAAAATATAATTTATTCCATGAATTTTGAAATTCATATCACTATTTTCTTTATTGAAACATCATATTTCACAAAAAACACAATTTTATTCTTTATCCCCAAATCTTATTTTTATTATATTCATTATATAACCATTTAAAATATAATATCAAAAATGGGATACATATAGTAATTAATTCATAGGAAATAAATTTGAATTTTCATACTATTATGGTGTAGGTACATAACTCTTTAGTACTCCTTTGAATGTCGCAAGGTGAGGTTTGGGATAATGAGATTTTTATTGTGAGGTTTGGAGTATATAGTATGGGAAATTATCTCTTTGTTCTTCAAATTATCTAATTAAATATCATCACTATGATTTATTTTTTAAATGTTAACTTGGAATTTGTGGGGGGGGATTCCCTTTGAATCTACCTCCATTGGAAGCTCTGATAAATTGGCTTTATAGGGTTAGATTCTATATGTTGATGTAATTTAATCCTATTTCTTTTTCAAATGGAGTTTATCATATCTA
This sequence comes from Viscum album, assembly GCA_963277665.1. NCBI lineage: Eukaryota > Viridiplantae > Streptophyta > Magnoliopsida > Santalales > Viscaceae > Viscum > Viscum album. The sequence goes on along the minus strand of OY728140.1, from coordinate 1,368,392,045 downwards.
TTAATAATATAAAATTAATAGATACAATATAATTAATATATTATAAATGGATATGATTCTAAATGTCCTTATAAATAGTACAAACCACATAACAGTCTAATATAATGATAATATTTTATGTTTACTCAATAAATATAATACATCATAAAGAATTTATTCCTATCAAAAATTTATTTTCATTTATAATAGTTTTATTTATTATAATCACTTTACATGATAATGGTATATATTTTTTACTACTTTTAAGTAATTTACAAACATATCATATATATATATATATATGAATTTTGATTATAAAGAGATTCTCAGTCATGAATCCAAGAATCCAGTCATAAAATAATAATACTTGTTGAGTCATCCATAAGATTAAATAAATATGTCAATATGGAGTTTTATAGAGATATACTATATTTTAGTGGAATTAAATGTGGTCAAAATAAAATTTTCTTATTAGGATATAGGTTATATTGAGTGGGATGATAGGATTGGAGTCAGCACATTTCCCAAAATGTGGATAAATCATTCACTTATAATGATGGTTGATGTATCGAAGATATTTGTTTAAATTTTGAATTTAGATTAAGCATTGTAAAATAATAAAATTATTTATATAAAATCGAAATAAACCTAAATTTCATGAATATTGGATGGATGTTGTTGAATCACTGTAGTATTAGGTAGAGAGTGTATAGATGTTATTAGAATAATATAACGAAGTTGAATCGACCAAAATTCACCTAGCAATGTTATATATATGTTTCTATGAGACATAAAACAGGATTATGAAATCAAAAAAATGTGTGATAGCGGTTGTTTTATATATAAAATTACCCAATAGGTTATGTAAACTATAAACATGTTGGTTATTGTATTACAGATGAATAAATAAGACAAGAATACAATAGAATGAAGGAGGTTTGTAACTATTTCTGTGAAAGAATGTGATTAAAATTCTCATTAATGGTGTGAATTTATATAAAAATTACAAGAATCATATTAAGACCATTATGAAAACTATGGTTGATGGTAGTAAATTTTTTTAAAAAAATTGTATATCATTTATCTAGTTGAGGATCACATGCACTGTCAAATTAAATTTAGTGAAATTAATGTTTTAGTAAACTCCTGTTTTTCTCTATCCACATAAAAATGGTTTCATTTTAGTTTTTTATATGGTATTGTATTATATACTAACAATAATAAGGAATATATTTGTTCATTATTTAATGAACCATTTAAATAAGTTTTTTGATATTAAAGTTGTTGTATACATATTTTTTAGAATTTTCAACTCTCAATAAGCATAGGTGATATATTATTATTTAGTAATAAAACATTTAAACAGAAGATAACTCATTCAAAATGAAAAAAATCATTTTTTTATTATTTTAATTTTAAGTAATTTTTTATATATTAAATTATTTAAATAGGATGGTAATTTATTTTTTCTTTGTTTTTATAAGGATATAAGCATTTATTTAAAATGGGAAAATGTTTATTTCAACATGAATATAAATCCCCAAAAATAGGGATAACTAAAAATTGATATTAGTATCTCTAATATGAATAATTAGGTGGGAAAGGATATGAAAATGCAAAAAGTTATTCAATATTTTCATAAAATGATTTGAAATATCTTAAAAATAATTAAAATATTAAAAAAAATCCATGATAACATAAAAATGATATTTCCAATGAAAAATAATAGTGTTAAAGCCTAGTTCACACCATGAAATGATATTTTATGAAATGTATAGATCATTAAATTAATAATTTATAAAAAGAAGCCAAATATTTTGACCGAAAACCCCTATACACCCCTAGGTGTGACTCAGATTTAGTTGATGACACATTAATGGTTGATAAAATCTAACATAAGTGTGATGGAGGCCTATTAATACAATGTATTGTGTGTATTGTAAAGAATCCAACAAATCATATATAGATACTATTATAAAGGATTTCTATTTTATGTATTTATTAATTTCATTTACATTTAAAATTTATTTCAAATTATAAATTTTTTGTTTCTTCTTCTACTCCATATATATTTTTATCTCTTCTATATCTTTTATTTGACCACTTACACTTGTTATAGAGAGTTAATGACATGATCCTTTCCCTTAGGGGAGTTTTTAATTTTATTCCTGAATATATATGCTTTATTTTTTAATATTTATTTTGTGGGGATTATGGGGGATCTATATGAATATCATGTTTTTCCACCATGAAATTTCATGGAAATAAAAATTTCTATTCTATACCAAATCATTAGTCTCTCCCTTCACTTGAGAATACACTTCATATAATTTAGTTCAGTGTAACAAAGTGATAAATCTATTGTGACCAATACATGTCACACAAAAATATCACATCATAATAGATGAATATTGATTAAAATATGGTAATAATCAATTCCATAATCATAAACATATAGTTATATTGGAAACATAGATATGTAAATACATTATTCACAAGTGAACTAAATCATATTCAATTGAGTCCTTCATAACTGAAAACCTTATTAGGAGTAACATTCATAATATCATTATTTATAACATGGGGAAAGGATACATAATAAAGGGTGGTCTTTGATCCTCAGTATGGGTAAGAAATGAGATATCAAGAATAACATATAGATAATACTAGAATAACTATATTAGAACAGGAGCATAACATTTTAATACCATAACCAATATATCGTAGCTTGGGATCATAAATCATGTAATATAGTTTAGTTGTCCAAGAGAGATGAAACATAATATGATCAAAGAACATGAGCCATGTGAGCATATCATATGAATAATACATAATTTTTTAGCATGAATTTAATCGTAAAACATAATTTCTTTTGTCTTATAGGATTAATTATTTGACAAAAATAGTGGGTTGATTTCACTCCATAATAAATCATAGGATTCGAGGATCACTTCCATTACTATCATATTGGAATTAATCCCTCACTAAGCTCGGTATAATCCCAATTTCGGTACTATATATCTCATGAGATATCTATATTTGACCAATGCATTAAAGGGATGTATAATTCAAAGAACAAAAATCACTTATTATATATATATATATATCTTTTTTCCCATATGATAAAAAATCATTGATCATATCATAATCCCAAAAGATGATACATTTTTCATGAATGTTTCTTAATTTCATCTTAGCATAACCAATGGAAACGAGGCCATATATATAACATCATAATTCCATATAAATGAAATTGTATTCATTTAGTAATACTTAAATCATCATCATAATAATTCACCCTTATTATTAATGAAAATGGAATTATTTAATCATATATTTAGTATATCACAGGTTTATTCAAATATTTCATAGAATAATTTTGTTTAAAAGGATATATGGGATATTTATATGGGAAATAATATTTTCATTTTGAAAGTGATCCCTTAAATTTAACAATTTGTAAAATATAATTAAAAGCATTTTTTTTTATTAAGATCCATTTAAATATTTTATTGAATCCTGAAATAATTGATCTGTAATGTCAATGGTAAATTTTGTTCATGAATAATAAATTAAACTAAAACATTTCTTTCACACATTTATAAAAAATGTTAAAAAGTACATATTTAAGTTAAATATTTAACAATATTTTTAATAAGTTTTTATAAAAACAAATCAAAGGAAAATGAATTTAAAAATTCTATTTTAAATTATAAAACCCCTCATATTTTTTTCAATATCATTTACAAGGAATAAATATGATTTCAGACGGATGAGATAAATAAATAAAATTTCCTTCAAATGAATAATTTAGTATCTTTTGTAATAATGAGGAAAGAATTAATGTTGAACATATTATCTATATAAATAACAATAGGATAACAATATTAATGATTTTCATGAGAATTTGAACATGAAATTTTTTAATCATAATCTTAGTCACAAATAATCTCGATAAACAATGATATCAAAACATAAAACCCATCCATAATTTTCCTATTTCGTTAAATGTGATCAATATTGCAATATAATAAATAAAAATTTATTATTCATCTATTCTAAAAAATATTCATATTTAAAATATCATATAACATAAAATTATAACATTTCATCACCCAATAATGGATAATATATTTTCAAAATCATCATTTCTATGTGTTAAAATTTTCAATCTTTATTATGAATTTTAATTTTGCAGTTTCCACCCATTTAAATTTTACATAATAAAATTATTTCAAGGATTTGAATAATGATATAAATTTTTGGTATTTTAAATATATATATTTACTTTCATTACTAAAATAGAGATACATAACAATGAGTTATGACTTTCACAGATACGACATGCAGTATATACACATGAACGTTGTTTTAACTTTTTGATGGATGTGATGAATTAATATTAAATAATAATTCCACATTAATTTCTAATTATTATGTAATATACAAAATTTAAATTTATTGAATCCATCATTATTACCCTTTTTTAATAGAATAAATTTAAAACCAAAAACATTACATCATGGAGGCGGTTTTCCAGACATACGAATGTGCGAGGTTATCATTTTCCAATTGGTTGAAAGAGAAGAAGATATAAAATATATTATATTTAAAAATGAATATTTTTTATTGAATTTCATTCTTAATCATTTGAAACATAAAAAATTGTTATACATAACGTATTTCAATAAAAATAAATTTTATTTTTATATAGAGATGGAAAGTCATACAAAAATATGAGTGATACATTCACTAACCATTTGTGGTTAAATTGAACATTTAATTAGAATTTCCTAATAAAAATAAAAATTCAGTATATTTGGGATATTTATTTTATTATTTTTATATAGTACCAGAGATTTGGAGGAGGTAAAGGAAGAATAAAAAAGATTGTGATCGACAAAGATGTCTACCACTTAGTTGAAAAAAACATCCATTAGATCTACTATTAAAGATAATATGGTACATATTTATGGATAAATATCACCACTAGAATGTTTATATGGATTATGATCACATAATATGATAGTGGTTGGTTGATCCATAAGGATAAATATTCTCTAAAAAAGTTAAAGGAGGGTCCCCTTTAATTAAGTCTTTATGAATGTCACCATTAATGAAAAAATTCCACATAAATTCACCATGGTTGATATTTTCTACCATATAGCATTTTAATAGATGAGGATATGATTTTAATATTTTTAAATAATTTAATAAAATATTAATTATTAAAAAATACCCATAATGCCCATTGTCAAGATATTTATATAATTTAAAAATAAAGACACAAATAAAAAAAGGAATTAAAATATTATATTTTAACAGACCCAAAATATGAAAAATGTTCTTAAAAACATCATGAGACACAAAAATTCGATTATAGTATATAATATATAATATTTTTAAAATATTTTATTTTATTTTTTTATTAATTGAATAAATAATTATTCGGTGATGCATGATGATTTACTTTAACTATTCAATAAATAAAAATTATAAATAAATTAATATGATAAAAATTTAATTATAATAAAAAAAATTTATAATTGATATTATCCTCCTTTTATCCAAACATAAAATGGCCAAATATATTAAAATCAAGAGAGTGGAGTTTTTTATTTATTCTTTTATTAAATTTTTATAAAGGCCACATTAAGATAAATAAGTCCTAATGTGGCCATATAATCAAAATATAGATAGTAATGGTGAAAATAAAATCATTCAATATGATGAAGGGAATTATATATATATATATATATGATATTTCCTTATATAATGTTTTATCTATATTTTACATGTTTTACCCATGGTAAGGTAACGCCAATATGATATGATTTCTATTAGTTCTGACAAAAAATATGACGGTCATATATATAATTAAATGATGCCTTTAATAAATGGTAATTATATTTTTAATCACATATTTGAATACATAATATAATAATTTCATTAAATTAATTCTAAAAAATGTATCATTTTCATTAATGAAAACACGAACACCTAGTGTGCATTAAAACTATTTCCTAGAAAACGTATCTTTTACTTATAATAGATAATAATTTTCATCTCATATCAATTGATAAGAAATTATTTTATATTATATAGGTGTAAAAATAAAATTTTAATTTTTTTTATTCTTATTCATACCCACCGATTTTATGGAAAAGATATAATGGTATATTTTATTAATGTTTATTTAGACACAAGGTTATGTATTTCCAAAGCTATAAATGAAATGAAATATATTTTAAAATAAAATATAAAATAAAATATTGTTGTGTAACATTATTTTACCTTAAAAAGAATTTCAACTTTTATGATCCATGAACACGGTACTATAAAATGATGATATATTTGATTTAATAAATCCATATCTTCTGAAGTATTAGTTTTATATTTTCGATTCCTCTAGAGAGAATTACTAGGTGAGTCTTTTTGGTTATATCATGTTATCTACACAATACCATATTTGAACAAGCTGTTATTCAGAGGAAACATCGTTATAAAATTGAATGAACTATTTGTTCAGTACATATGAAAGATCAATCAATTCATTCGTCAACATGGATGCATGGAACACATCATGAATTTGAGAGAGGTTCCAGGATTGTTCAATTCGATATGATATCATCTCTACATTTTCATTAATTTAAACATGAATAATATTCCTATATCTCATATTTCACTTATTTATGAGTTTCATAACCTTCTTCCATGGATAGATTCGAAGAGACAGCTTCTAAACATATTAGAAATAAAGATATAATCAATAATTATTACTATAAATTATTTTAGACACCAAGCTTCAATTATATTTTCTTGAATCGCTATAACTTTTTATTCCATTTCCCTTATTACCTTACACTACTACAAAAACGGGCAAGGGAAGCGCGCCCTTATAACAGCGCTAAGCAAAACCGCTGATAAAGGATAACCTATATCAGCGCTAAAATTACAGCGCTGAAAAAGCTAATTTTTATCAGCGCTTTCTTAGCGCTGATAATAGTAATATTTATTAGCGCTAGAAAAGCGCTGATACAGTTGGTCTTTATCAGCGCTCAAAAAGAGCTAATAAAGGATGGCCTATATAAGCGCTAAAAAAGCGCTGATACAGAACACCTCTATCAGCGCTCAAATTTCAGCGCTGATATAGGGTATCCTTTATCAGCGCTCAAAAAGCGCTGATAAAAATTATCTTTATCAGCGCTAAAAAAGCGCTGATAAAGAGACCCTGTATCAGCGCTATAATTTTAGAGCTGATAAAGGTAGCCTCTATCAGCGCTTTTTTAGCGCTGATAAAACCTTAGTCGACTTTTTTATAAATTCGGTCACACAGTGCCCTCGTTTTATCGCAGCTAAAGCTCTCGCGGAACCGTAACCCTGCTACTCTTCTCCCGAATACCGCTGCTGTGTTCGCTTCACCGGAGCTTGCCGCCCTCGGTATACTCGCCGTCCTCCGCTGCCCGCAACACCCTCGGCCGACCTCCACCGCCTGCCACCCTCGGCTGCCCGCAACGCCCTCGGCCGCCATTCTCTGCCGCCCTCTGCTGTCCTCGGCCACTCTCCGCCGCCTTCTCCGCCCTCCGCCTCACTCGGCCGCCCTCGGTCGCCCTCCGCGGGCGCCTTCCGCAACCCGCAACGCCCTCGGCCGCCGCCTTAAGGTAACAATCTATGAAGAAGATGTATATGTTTTCATATAGATAGATTGTGTATAGCTGATTCTCTCTAAGTGTACTCATGATGATGTCCAGATGTTGGGAATGATCATCATTATTTTGGTATTACACCAATATGTCATCCATAAAACAACTACAATCTGGTCTAGGTACAAGTGAAATATTCAAATCATCAAGAGAATAAATGCCATGGGGAATTCGTCAACACAAATTTTATTATGAAGAATTCATAAAAACTATACATGATTTCAAAATTAGTTTATAGTATATCAGAATTTCTCAACCTCAAATGATGATAAACAAACCTTAGATCAATCTTAGAGAACAATATGGAACCCCTCCATATGCTCATCCCAAGACTAAATATCACAGTAGATCATTGTTGGCCCCCATAACATATACGCTACCAACTCTAACCTATTCTACTAAGGAGTAGAAAAGTTATCTAGAATATTCTAGATGAACTAAATTTAGAACTTATCTACCTTGGGTCCACCCTCTCCAGAAAACATCAGAGGGTGTTGCAACTGAACCTCTATTTTCAAGTCAAACACACTCGGCACTTCCAACCCTTTTCATTTCTTCATAAATTGTATAAAACAAGAAAGGTAATCCAAAAACTACTATTCCCTCTATCACTCATGATTAATGGGGTAACATGTACCACTACTAGAATGAATCCTGAGTGCCTATACAATTCATAATAGAGATGATAATGGATTTTAAATTGTATAATGGATTATTTATTTTAATTATTCATTCTTTATCTCACATGAATTTTAAATATAGTTTTTGTATCCTGAGTGCCTATACAAATCAGATAGAAGCTCTAGTGGATGCGTTTGGTTTCTATCTGATAGAGGTATCTCTCATCGATTGGAAATCCTCTATCTCCTGTTATATCCTCCTTATAGAGTGATAGAGAATCATCTTTTTAGTGAATCTAATATTCTTTTTTATGAATCTTGATTATAGGTTAGACTACTTGATCTCCTTCCAAGGAAGTGGTTCCCTTCTACTGTATTTGGAAGTCTTCTTTTGTGTACTTGAACCATAAATACTAATATTTGAGATTCAAATAGGATGAAGATGAATAAAGATTGGATGGATTCTAATCGTTTAACAATAGAGTACGAGAACGGAGTGAAAGAGTTCATCAAGTTTGCAAAGGATCACACAAAGGATCCTTCTCAAATCCTTTGTCCATGTTTACGTTGTTGTTATTATAGACTACTTACTCCAGAGGAGTTGGAAGAACATTTGATATGTCACGGAATAGATCGGAGTTATAAATGTTGGAATAAACACGGAGAAAAAGCGAATGTAGCTACTGGCTGGGATAAAACTGCATTTTATGGATCGTCAGATATGAATACAAATATAGATAATGAAGAAGACCGTATGGAGGATGTGATTACAGATGTCAATGATGATGAAGATCATATTGAGGAAATGACAAAGGCAATTCAAGATGAACCCCGTGATTGCCCAAAATTGTTTGAGAAGTTAAAGAGTTGTGCAAAGACGCCATTGTATGCTGCTTGCACTAAGTATACAACATTGTCATCTGTACTGAAGTTGTATAAATTGAAAGCAGGCAATGGATGGAGTGATGTCAGTTTTACGGAACTACTTGCTCTCTTGAATGACATGGTCCCGGAAGATAATGAGCTCCCAAGCCGGACATATGAAGCTAGAAGAATGCTACGCTCGATGGGAATGATTTCTGAAAGAATACATGCCTGCCCGAAAGACTATATATTGTTTCGAAAGATGAACAAATCACTTACAGAATGCCCAAAGTGTGGTGCTTCTCGATACAAGAATGATAAATCCAATCCTACGAAAGTTGTATGGTACTTTCCAATCATTCCAAGGTTTAGGCGTTTATATGGAAGTAAAGAAACTGCAAGACAATTGTCGTGGCATGCAGATAAAAGAAATAAAGATGGGTTATTACGTCATCCGGCCGACTCTCCTCAATGGAAGAAAATTGATCATGAGTATCCTGAATTTGGAAAAGATCCGAGAAACCTTCGTCTTGCGTTATCTACAGATGGAGTGAATTCTTTTGGTCTTCAAACCAGCACTCATAGTACATGGCCTGTTATGTTGCTAAATTATAACTTGCCACCCTGGTTATGCATGAAGCGAAAATTCATCATGTTATCTATGCTTATATCAGGACCAAAACAACCAGGTAATGATATTGATGTTTATCTGACTCCTTTGATCGAGGATTTGAAGTTATTGTGGGACTCAGGTGTAATGTTGTATGATGCTTATAAAAGTGAATACTTCACGTTGAGAACGATGTTGTATGGGACAATAAATGATTTCCCTGCTTATGGAAATTTGTCAGGATATAGCATTAAAGGAACTCAAGGGTGTCCCGTGTGCAAAGAAGATACAGAATCAATTAGGTTGAAACATTCATCGAAATCTGTGTTTCTAGGACATCGTAGATTTCTACCTCGTCAGCATAAGTACCGATCTTGGACGACATCATTCAATGGAAGTTCAGAGAAACGCACAACACCGTCTCCACTAACAGGTGATCAGCTGTTTGAGAAAGTAAAAGATATGAACACTGTTTTTGGTAAACCATTTTCGAAAAACCTTACAAAAATCGGTTGGAAAAAGAGATCAGTTTTTTTTGAATTACCATACTGGAATTGTTTGTACGTCAGACATTTTCTTGATGTGATGCATGTGGAAAAAAATGTATGTGATAGTGTTATTGGAACGTTGCTAAATGCCCCTGGCAAAACAAAAGATGGAATTAAGGCAATGTGGGACATGGTTGACATGGGAATACGAGAAGAGTTGGCTCCCGTGAAAGGTGAAAATCGAATGTTTCTTCCTCCTGCTGCTTATACTCTTTCTAGGGCAGAGAGATATCAGTTTTGCAACTTCTTTAATGATGTAAAGGTTCCAGAGGGGTACTCATCAAATATCAAGAACATTGTGTCAATGAATGATTTGAAGTTAAAAGGTTTGAAATCACATGATTGCCATGTTTTGATGCAAGATCTAATTCCTATAGCTTTACGTTGCATTTTACCCAAGAATGTTCATCATACGTTAACCAAACTTTGTTTCTTTTTCAAATCTATATGTAGCAATGTTTTAGACCCGGGGAAATTGCCAGCTATGGAAAAAGAAATTTTCATCATATTATGTGAATTAGAAATGTTCTTCCCACCAACATTCTTTGATATGATGGTTCATTTGATGATTCACTTGGTGAGAGAGATTCGAATTTGTGGTCCTGTGCACTATAGATGGATGTATCCTGTTGAACGGTATATGAAGATTCTGAAAGGATATGTCAAAAATCGAAGTCGGCCAGAGGGTTGTATAGTGGAGCGATATATTGTTGAGGAAGCCATTGAATTTTGTATTGAATACCTATCTGATGTGGAAAGCATTGGTGTCCCGAAATCTCGTCACACTGGACGCATTGAGGGTGAGGGAATTTCTGGAAGAGAAGTTGTAACAATCAGTATTACAGATCGGGAGCAGGCTCATCTTTATGTTTTTCATAACAGTTGGGAGGTTGCTCCATATATTGAAACTCACAAAGAAATTCTTAGGCAGTTGAATCCATCGAGGGCTGAAAAATGGTTAGCAGATACACATAATCACCAGTTTATAGGATGGTTTCAGGACCATATTTTTAAGCAGTTGGATGAAAATCCGAATTCAATTTCATAATGACTTCGATGGCTAGCCGCTGGACCAAGTGTGTATGTATTATCTTACAGTGGGTATGTAATTAATGGTTATACATTCTATACGGATGAACATGATGAAGAGAGTACCATGAAAAATAGTGGAGTTACACTAGTGGCTGAAGCGATGCATGTTTCTGGTAGTAAGGATAGAAATCCAATTTATGCAAATATGTCATACTTTGGCATTATCAAACTAATATGGGAGTTGGATTTTACGACATTTCAATTGACGATTTTTCAATGCAAATGGATTGATAACAATAGTGGTGTTAAAATAGATGAATGGGGATTTGTGAAAGTTGATTTTAGTAAAGAAGGGTACAAAGATGAACAGTTTATAATGGCATCACAAGCGGTACAAGTTTTTTATGTTCCAGATCCCGCAAACCAAAAGTGGTCGATTGTTCTGTTATCGTCCAAAACTATTGAGGGTTCCGATGAAAATTCAGTTGAGGACGATCCTTTTAGTGGTACGTCACAATCAATTCGGAGCGGTCCCAATGCAGATGATGTTTTGTATGTTAGAGGAGACCACAATGAAGGGATTTGGATTGTCGATAGAGGTGTCAAATCTCTTCAACCTTTGAAAAAAAGAAAGAGAGTTCAGTAAACAGGTTATATTTTGTTTGTAATATAGATCTTTTTATCTCATGTTATTATCTTATCATTATAGAATTTATGTAATTTGAATGAACTGTTCAACCACTTTTGCAGATAATGACTTCTGCACATTCTGGTGCTCCTAACCTTGAGACTGAACAAGTCTCTCAAGCAGCAGCTGCTGCGGCTGCTACTGCTCCTGCTGCTCCTGCAGCTCATGCTGCTGCTACTGTTGCTCCTGATGCGGCTCCTGCTGCTCCTACTGCTGTGGCTCCTACTCCTCCTCCTGTTGTGGCTCCTGGTGCTCCTACTGCTCCTGCTGCTGCTCTTACTGCTGCGGCTCCTGGTGCTCCTACTGCTCCTCCTGCTGCTCTTGCTGTTGCGGCTCCTTCTCTTAGTGTTGAGGTCCAACAACCATCAGCACATGCCGTTGATATCATAGTAGATGAACATATAGATGATGTTGATATCGATGAAATGGTCGGGAATGAAGGACCGACGTCGCAGAAATCACACGTGCGTCGTAGTTTGATAGTGTTAGCCAAAATTCTTAAGGCGAAAAGCAAAGGCATCAAATTTGAAGTCGGATGGAATGCACGAGGCCAACATGTGAATCCCAACAAGGCTATGTTTAGCAGTTACATTGGAGTTGTCACTCGGCAACGCGTGCCGATTGACATAGATTCATGGCACCATGTTGTGTCCGGGTTGAAGGCTGTGATCTGGGAAGAAATTACGGTAACATTATGAATTTATTTCTTTAATTAACTAGCAAATAAAATGATGAAACAGTGTCTTACTCTTCTCAATCTCTTGCAGAGTACATTTATAGTAGACGACTCACACAAGGATTATGTACTAAGGCTTGCAAGAAAGATTCATCGAGGTTTTCGTACTATTTTAACAAGATGTCACCTGAAAGATTCTAAAGGTAAAATAAACCCGCACCCACCCATTGTCTATGCGCACCTGATATCCCAAGAAGCATGGGATGCATTTATTGGCCGTCGTGGGGATGAGAAGTTTCAGGTACATTGTGAGTGATAATACGTTGTTTGAGGATACCTGTATTCATCACTTTGATTGTCAATATTTCATTTTTGAAAGAGAAACTCTATACTGAAAATAAGGAACGTGCATCAAATCCAACATACCCCTATCGTAAAGCAAGGATGGGGTACGCTTCATTAGAAAAGAAAATGGTACGTATTGTAAATTTACAGTAATATTGTTAGGTTCCAATAAACAACATCATAATTATCTTTCTATGTTTATATGTAGATTGATGAATCTAAAACCAAATGCACTTCTATCCCACGTCATCTGCTATGGAAGGAGGCACGTGTGAACAAAGAAGGGAAGTTAATAGATGAGAACACACAAAAAGTGTGGGAAATATGTGTAAGTATGACACGATGATAAAAAGATTTGTTTAAAATTGCTATTACATAAAAATAATTAGTTTTTTTCCTATATCTGATAGTCACAGGAATCAGCTACTCCTGTAGCTGATACAGACCTATTATCGACGGCTTTGAAGAATCCAGAAAAATACGGTCGTGTCAGAGGTGCAGGGTTTGGGGTGACACCCCGAGTATATTTTGAGAAGAAAAAAAAAATAGATGATACAGAGAAAAAATTGGAACAAATGAGCGAAAAAATAGCAACCCTTGAAGAACAATTGCAATGGCAGGGAGAGTTGCTAGCAACTTTTATGGGTGGGAAGCAAAGGGAGGACACAACTCAGGAACAACCACCGCATGAACATCCTGCCCCACCCCCCACCAGCTTTGAGGCGAGCCATTCACCTAAAAAAAATGTCTTAGCCGTGGTAATCAATATTCTAATAACGGTTCCCATGAAATATGAATCAGACAAACATTGATAATTTATCTGTACTGATCTTCTACGGGGTGATAATGATTGTGATTTATATCTGTCAACACCCACCTATCACCTTGTAGCGAGGGCTACAGTGTTCAATATCCCAGATGCCACACTGCATAATAGACCACTTTCAAAAGATCATCTGAAAGTGATGATTACTGTAGCTCATGAGCCAAATGCAATGCTACCTATTCTACTTGATGACGATGATATTCATACGGTTGAAAAGGTTATTGGGACATTCATTGCATGGCCGACACAACTTGTAAGAGTACATGCAGACAAAGAGGTATTTATTTCCTTTTATTTTCAAGCTAAACCCTTAACAATTAAAGAAAAGAGTGTCTGAATCAATGATTGTTGTTATAGACGGAGAAAGGAAAGGGGGTGACTAACATCGGCTCGAAACCATCTAAAGGATCGACCAATCGATCCCAAGGAGCTACTGAAAGCACAATAACACCACCTGTTCTCTTTCCACATTTACTAGAATTGAAGACTCATGTGGATACGAAGCTAAAAGATGGTAATAGTCATATAGTGATTTTCGAAGAAAATATACACGGAGAGGAAAGTCAAGATTTCGTTGCTGCTGAAAATGTAAATGAAATCCTTGAAAATGGTTGGTTAGGCGTCACTGTTGTAAATGTATATATGAGGTATGTTTCCATGAATTGATTTTCTAAAAGCTGATCTAATGTGCAAATTATGACTAAATGCATTTTATATTTTTGATAGACGCATTTATGAAAAATAGTTGAAGGGATTTTCCCATGAGCCAAGATTTGGACTGGTTAGTCCTCATATCACATCAACACACCAAACAAAAATAGAGTCATCAAAAAGGGATGCAATAGTGAAGGACTTGCTGAAAACATTTGAACGCAAGATTACAGATGACAGACTTTTCCTAATACCAACCATGCAGGGGTAATACTCTACGATTAAAGCATATCAATTATATTTTCACTTTTTTTATTACTTATTCCTTTTTGTGTTTTTAGGCAACATTGGTTGCTAATTGCGGTGAACTTGGATACTCCGAAGATTTATTTTCTGGATTCAAAGCTAGGATATCCATCAAACCGACCATACATAATGGAGTTTGTGAATCTGTAAGACACTACATCTTACGTTTTAGGTCTAAACATCAATTTATATAATATATATTATCTTTTACTGAGGATTCTGTTATGATAGGGCGGTGTACCAATATCGTCTAAATCATGGTATGAGGACAGGGGCTAAGCATAAGGAGCCGAGCAAGTACTACGTCTGGACAAATATCAGGGTATATATAATAATATTTCACTATCCAAACACACCTCAACACAAGTTATTTATTCTCCTAATGATCAATTTTTTTGCAGTGTCCAAAACAAACAAACGATAATGATTGCGGTTATTATGTTTGTAAATTTATGAAAGAGATTGTTTTTCATCAGCAAACTAGCATCCCTAAAGAGGTATTTTCAAAAACAATTACTAGTTTATTTAAGTTATTTATTAATTCTTTATTTTTTTATTTTGCAGTACTACTATGACTGCCGAAAATCCTCATACTCACAAGACGATATAGATGTGTTCAGAAACGAGTGGGCCGCATACCTGATGACAGATTGTACACAAATACAATGATGATCTGACTTGGGGACATGTACAATTGGTGGTCATTTTTGAGAGGGGTTAAGGGGATCAAAAGATGAAATATTGTTGTATGTAAATGTTCGTAGCAAAATTGTAATTGTTATTAAATAAAACATTCTTTCTCCAATGAGTCATTTTTCCATTTTAACAGATGATATGCACCAGCAACATGCAAGAATGTTGAACCACTAAAATGGTCGCTCTATTGTTTAAAATGGACACCACTTTAATTGAAAACAACAACTGACCTACGGAAATCCGACCAGACGCATCTGGATTGCCTTCATCCTTTAGGAGAATGATCCACGGGTCCTTGGTGACGTGTACGAGTCAACTCCGCCTCAATCCGAGGCACGGTGTGACCGCTACCACCCAAAGGGTCGCTCTCTTGTTTAAAATGGACACCACTTTAATTGGAAACAACAACTGACCTACGAAAATCCGACCGGACGCATCTGGATTGCCTTCATTCTTTAGGAGAACGATCCACAGTTCCTTGGTGACGTGTACGAGTCAACCCTGCCTCAATCTGAGGCACGATGTGACCGCTACCACCCAAAGAGTCGCTCTCTTGTTTAAAATGGACACCACTTTAATTGGAAACAACAACTGACCTACGTAAATTAGACCAGACGCATCCGGATTGCCTTCATCCTTTAGGAGAAGGATCCACGGGTCCTTGGTGACGTGTACGAGTCAACCCCGCCTCAATCCGAGGCACGGTGTGACCGCTACCACCCAAAGGGTCGCTCTCTTGTTTAAAATGGACACCACTTTAATTGGAAACAACAACTGACCTACGTAAATCTGACCAGACGCATCCGGATTGCCTTCATCCTTTAGGAGAAGGATCCACGGGTCCTTGGTGACGTGTACGAGTAACATGCAACAATGATGGACCACATTTCTTTGGCCTTTGGACAAAAAAACCAGTAAAATCTCCAAAATACCTTCATATCATGCATGAACCAGTAAAATCTCCAAAATATCTTCATATCATACAGTTCTGAAAAGAGTCACTATTTAAAAGAAAGTCAAAAATTTAGATACATCTCGAGATGGTCAGTTGTTGATTTCACTTAAAAATAAGTCCATTTTTAACAAAACAGTGACACTGTGAGTGGTGTCGGCCACACCGTTCCTCGGATTGATGCTGTGTTGAATCGTACACGTCACACATGAGTCATTGATCATTGTGAAAAAGTATCAACGCAATCAGAAGCCGTTAGATCGATTTGGCGTATGTACGTAAAATATTGTCCATTTTAAACTAAATACATACACTTGGAGTGATACCGGTCACACCGCGCCTCGGATTGAGACCCCACCCTTTCCCCTCGGCTGTCAAAAATCATAACCAGATAGTCGAAGGGTGATTTTGACAGCCGAGGGGAAAGGGTGGGGTCTGAAGACATTGTAGGATATGTCGAAGGGTGATTTTGTGTGTGACCGGTATCACTCCAAATGTATGTATTTAGTTTAAAATGGACAATATTTTACGTACATACGCCAAACTGATCTAACGGCTTCTGATTGCATTGATATTTTTTCACAATGATCAATGACTCATGTGTGACGTGTACGATTCAACACCGCATCAATCCGAGGCCCGGTGTGGCCGACACCACTCACAGTGTCACTGTTTTGTTAAAAATGGACTTATTTTTAAGTGAAATCAACAACTGACATACGGAAAACCGACCAAACACATTGGGATTCTATTGAAACTTAAGGACAACTATCCATGGGTCAAATGTGACGTGTAAGATTCAACCCCGCCTCAATCAGAGGCGCGGTGTGACCGGTATCACTCCAAGTGTATGTATTTAGTTTAAAATGAACAATATTTTACGTACATACGCCAAACCGATCTAACGGCTTCTGATTGCGTTGATACTTTTTCACAACAATCAATGACTCATGTGTGACGTGTACGATTCAACACCGCATCAATCTGAGGCCCGGTGTGGCCGACACCACTCACAGTGTCACTGTTTTGTTAAAAATAGACTTAATTTTAAGTGAAATCAACAACTGACATACGACAAGACGACCAAACGCATTGGGATTCTATTGAAACTTAAGGACAATGATCCATGGGTCAAATGTGATGTGTACGAGTCAACCCCGCCTCAATCAGAGGCGCGGTGTGACTGTTATCACTCCAAGTGTATGTATTTAGTTTAAAATGGAAAATATTTTACGTACATACGCCAAACCGATCTAACGGCTTCTGATTGCATTGATACTTTTTCACAACGATCAATGACTCATGATACATAGAGAAATTCACTGGCCACCTTCGAGAATGATCTGAAGCACAAACCATGACAGCATTATGTTTTTAACTTCAGCACCTCAATTGAGAATGTGACACCTTTCAGGACTTGGCGCCATTGTATGTCGTTTCGTCCACTGAATGGGTCTATCCTTTTATTTAATTTTTTTAACTTCAGTCAAATATTCTAGAAAGATGTTGTGGCAGATCCTTCACCATTTTGTTTTGCTGAACATCTCATTACATTGTTAAAAAAAGCAGGGTGTCTTGCATGGGCAATACGTTCTTGTATTGAAGATGATGCACTCCCATTTATTCGAACCCACATGGTTAATTATTTTGTTTAAGCCTAATGATTGATTTAATTATTGTGGAACACATAATCATGAAAATCGTATAATGGTTGTACCCAGATAGGACTCCAATTCATTGGTTAAATCTATTGTCTCATGAGATGTTATGTATGAGATTAGGGAGTAAACCTAGTCCATTAAAATGGGAGTGCATCATCTTCAATACAGGAACGTATTACCCATGCAAGACACCCTGCTTTTTTTAACAATGTAATGAGATGTTCAGCAAAACAAAATGGTGAAGGATCTGCTGCGACATCTTGCTAGAATATTTGACTGAAGTTAAAAAAATTAAATAAAAGGATAGACCCATTCAGTGGACGAAACGACATACAAAGGCGCCAAGTCCTGAAAGGTGTCACATTCTCAATTGAGGTGCTGAAGTTAAAAACATACTGCTGTCATGGTTTGTGCTTCAGATCATTCTCGAAGGTGGCCAGTGAATTTCTCTATGTATCATGAGCGTTCTAATGCATATCTTGTTTGGAAGATCATTGTAGTAGACAACGATCTAAAAGTGGGGGATGTGTGCATATCTGAGCATGTCATTAGTAGTGTCCCTCAAAATGTCTTTAAACTGACCATCTTGAGATGTATCTAAACTTGTGACTTTCTTTCAAATAGTGACTCTTTTCAGAACTGCGGGAGTTAACATTTCTCCAACATATTCACACACAAAATCACCCTTCGACATATCCTACAATGTCTTCAGACCCCACCCTTTCCCCTCGGCTGTCAAAAAAACCTAAAAGACAATGGCTAGCAATGATCATTCCAAAATGCATTTAAACTGAAACCTTCTAGAAAAAAATAGAGTACAATACCTGCAATTTGTAACTTAGGTCGCTTTGCACAAGCCGATTTCCACATTGTTTGTAGCAACCACATTTGCTCCAACACTCTAATGATCTTCATTACTTCATATCTTTTATACTCTTCCAGAAACCCTTCTCTAAGAAGGTCAACTATCGTGTATGCATACTCACCTTCAAATGTGACATGTACGAGTCAACCCCGCCTCAATCTGAGGCCTGTTGTGGCTGACACAACTCCAAGTGCCTCTGTTTTGTTCAAAATTGACTTATTTTTAAGTGAGAAATCAACAACTGACATACGGGAAACCGACCAAACGCCTTCGGATTGTGTTGACACTTTAGGACAACGATTCATGGGTTATATGTGACGTGTACGACTCAACCCCGCCTGAATCCGAGACGCGGTGTGACCGGTATCACTCCAAGTGTATGTATTTAGTTTAAAATGGACAATTTTTTAAGTACATACGCCAAACTGATCTAACGGCATCTTATTGCATTGATACTTTTTCACAATGATCAATGACTCAAGTGTGACGTGTACGATTCAACACCGCATCAATCCGAGGCCCAGTGTGGCCGACACCACTCACAGTGTCACTGTTTTGTTAAAAATGGACTTATTTTTAAGTGAAATCAACAACTGACATACGGCAAACCGACCAAACACATTGGGATTATATTGAAACTTAAGGACAACTATCCATGGGTCAAATGTGACATTTAAGATTCAACCCCGCCTCAATCAGAGGCGCAGTGTGACCGGTATCACTCCAAGTGTATGTATTTAGTTTAAAATGGACAATATTTTACGTACATACGCCAAACCGATCTAACGGCTTCTGATTGAGTTGATACTTTCTCACAATAATCAATGACTCATGTGTGATGTGTACGATTCAACACCGCATCAATATGAGGCCCGGTGTGGCCGACACCACTCACAGTGTCACTGTTTTGTTAAAAATGGACTTAATTTTAAGTGAAATCAACAACTGACATACGACAAACTGACCAAACGCATTGGGATTCTATTGAAACTTAAGTACAATGATCAATGGGTCAAATGTGACGTGTACGAGTCAACCCCGCCTCAATCAGAGGCGCGGTGTGACCGGTATCACTCCAAGTGTATGTATTTAGTTTAAAATGGACAATATTTTACATACATACGCCAAATCAATCTAACGGCTTCTGATTGCATTGATACTTTTTCACAATGATCAATGACTCATGTGTGACGTAACACCGCATCAATCTGAGGCCCGGTGTGGCCGACACCACTCACAGTGCCTCTCTTTTGTTCAAAATGGACTTATTTTTAAGTGAAATCAACAACTGACATGCGGCAAACCGACCAAACGCATTTGGATTCTGTTGAAACTTAAGGGCAATGATCCATGGGTCAAATTTGACGTGTAAGAGTCAACCCCGACTCAATCCGTGGCCCGGTGTGGCCGACACCACTCAAAGTGCCTCTATTTTGTTCAAAATGGATTTATTTTTAAGTGAAATCAACAACTGACATACGGGAAACCGACCTAATGCCTTAGGATTGTGTTAACACTTTAGTACAATGATCCATGGGTCATATGTGACGTGTACGAGTCAAACCTGGGGTGGATTACATGGATTTCCTACATGGAATATATCCCACTACACGTCTTTAATGAGCCAGCTACGCAGTTTATCCCTTGTACAGATACACAGGAAGAATCACACGAGATCGACCTCATGTACTAACATAGGGCAAGGGTGCATAAGAGGACACAAGATCAAAGGGTAACATGTATATGTTTTTTAACATTCCATGTAATTTCCTATTGATATGACATGTATATTCACACAGGCAGCTGAACATTGGAGTTACCCAGGGTAAAGCGACAAGGCATGTGACCCTTTAAATGACACATAATTTTATGTACCATGATTGATCTCTTTGAACAATATATCAAGGACATATTTCATTAGGGTTGGCTCCCATGATCCTTCCTAGGATGGTTTTGGTATCTTTTCCGACTTACGGTAGTACGATCGCTTCAGCAGGACGTCCTAGACATAGTTGGAGTCTCTCTGAAAGTCCTGGAGTGAGATCATATATCTATTTTTGAGGTCCAGGTAGAGTCATGTATCAACGCAACCAATCCTACCAGACATCGATCTTATATATAGAATGTTAATCTTGATGTCTCATTAAATTCCCCCAATTTATGATATGTTACCTTTTTTGTGTTAATATACATAATTACTAAGGGTGATGGTTGGGAGAGTTAGGATATCCTTTTTATGTATTGCAGAATGATTCAAGGAGCACGGGCTCTGCACGATTTGTCAAAACCAAGTGGCAATCCAAGGAGAAACAATGCATAGTGGAATGTTCTAGTATTTATCTTCTGAGTTGTGTAGGAATATTTTGTGATACTATGTAATGAGGTAGTTTTGGTTTCTGGGTAGATGGTATCTAACTCATGGTAAGAACACTGTTTGGTTGGGTTGTGATCGGTTGATGACATGCTTGTGGTTGATATACTGGTTTTTGTGCAGGTCTGTGGTTGATATACTGGTTTTTGTGCAGGTCTGCTCGGCTGGCTGTACTAGTGCAGGTTTTTTATTAGCAGCAGGCAGGGATTTAACAGCGCTGTTAAAGGCGACATTTAACAGCGCTAAAAAAACACTGTTAAAGGAGATGTTTAACAGCACTAAAAAAGCGCTGTTAAAGGAAACATATAACAGCGCTTTTTTAGCGCTGTTAAAGGTTTCCTTTAACATCGCTTTTTTAGCGCCATTAAAGGTGACATTTAACAGTGCTTTTTTAGCGCTGTTAAAGGTGACATTTAACAGCGCTAAAAAAGCGCTGTTAAAGGACCCCCCCTCTTTATCAGCGCTGAGCTTTACAGCGCTTTTCTAGCGCTGTTAAAGCCCGATTTTAGCGCTGTTATTGCCCGTTTTTGTAGTAGTGTTAAGACCCATTAGAATTCATTTTATAATTGTATACCATCATTCTAGTGTTCTAAAATTCATTCCATTGTGGGATTTATAAATAGAAATACAAATTCTTGAGTTAAAGAAATTTTTGTAATAAAATGAAACTCTAGAAAGGTGTTGAACCCAATAACCTATAAAACATACACAACAAGATCATAGCATGTCATTTAGGTTTTTAATGTCACTATTAGATTAGACATATTCATGAGGATGATATGTGATATTGATAAAAAAAATATAATTCAATATTGTATGGATGAATTTTCTAGAATTATAATGTAAACCCACACTCCCATTCATATATAATAATTTTTTTTACTCCATTAAACATTACCAAAAAATCTGATCAAGAGAGATATCATATTTTATAGTAACTACGTCTTCACAAATTGTAAAACAATTTACTAGAACCCAAATAGAAATGTGGCCCATAAGTGATGGATGGTTCCATTGATAAAATCAATGGGATTGTTTTCCCATATACATTCTTGTATGGGTAATATTACAATATCCCAATAAGATTATGTGTCTCGATATTAAATTCTAGATATATGATGAAATGGAATTTATACTAAATAAATATATTACATTATGATATAAAAAATTATACTCTTTTATATATCTATATATCTTTTTAAATCAATGATGAATATAGAAGGATCAACTATGAGGCTCAAATATGAGCACTATAAAATAGGGTATGTATAGAACACATATAATTTTTATGAACAATATCATTCAATCAAAATCAATGTTTTAACATGGAATCATATATCCTCCAACAAGACTTCCACATTATCACTCTGTACATACTTAATCTTGACCAGTATAGATAGTTAAACCCTCATTTTTGAATGATATGATTTCTCCCATTTCATAATGATTTTCATATCCATCCATTAAAAATATAAATTTTTTTTTGAAATTATTGTATATTTATCATAGATAAGATAAAATTATTCATTGGACTCTAAAATTTAATATCCTTGTACACTTTCTAGGGGTGATAATGTGTTAAGAAGTAATAATCAGTAATCTACTCCATACATATTCTTTGGTGAATATTCTATGATTTTGGAGTGAATATACATTTTGAAAATTTATTATTACTATAAATATCAAAAAATTATCAATGAATACAAGTAATCCATATTATTAATTCAAAATTAACATATTAAACATTAATTTGTGTGTGTTTTAATTTTTAATGGAAACATGATTTTCATGAGGCATAATTCATAACCATATCATTTTTAATGAGAAATAATCCTAGTACCTTCATCAATGCAAAAATATATATTAAAATCCCATCTCCAATATATGGAATGTTATGAAAACTTTTGATGACATGTATAATTTTTATTTCCACGAAATATTACTTACATTTATCCATCCAATGATACATGGGTCCTTTTTTAGATAACATCAAAAAGTGGATTAGACGGTAATGAAAAATTCATCAAAAAATAATTAATAATATCCAGAAAAAAATACTAATCTTAGATATAGTGTTTGTTCATGGATAATATTCAGTAATTATTGAAATTTATGGATCCACATATAAATCCCTTCTTGAGATTATTTGATGAAATAATGTAAATTTTGGAAGCCAAAATTCACAAGTTTTCAACTTTTCATATATGTTATCCTTCCTTGAGGTCGTTATTAAAATATTCAATTTATCATCATTATATTCTATGATATTTTAATATATATAATAATAAAATCTATAAATACTTAAACATGATAATCACGTTAATATCCAAAGACTCTATTCATTAAAACAATGATGATATTGGAGGAATTAATAAGAGAAATTAGTTTCACTATATATTCATAACATTCATACCTTATACACAATGTTATGTTGGTTATTTTCTCTTTTGACACTAAATCTATGATATGCATAAAAGTATATCTATCTTGGAAAAATACAAATCACTACATAGATGAACAAAATTCACCAATAATTAGAAGAGGATAATTGTTATTGATTTTGTCCTTTACTATTTCCCAATAATAATTATAGATTCACATTGATCTGTTATTTTTATAAAAAAAATAATAGGTTCACCAAAATTTTATTCACATTGATGAGTAAATCACATGTAAATATTATTATTGATTTTATTATTTAATTCTTCAAACAATATTAGATCTATTATATAGAGATCTGTTGAAATAGGTTTAGAACAAGATGTGAATTCTATTGTGAACTCATCTTCGTGATTCAATGGAAGACTTGGAAGCACTTTTTAAAAGTCATTGAAACCCCCCCCCCCCCAAAAAAAATTAAGCAATTCATGGATATTTATTTCCAACATAACAATATATGAAATACACCCATTTTAAATAGGAATCAAAACACATAAAATGGATGTAATTTCCATTTTAATTTCATACATATAATCACATTGATAGAATATCATATTTTGCTTTTGAATATCAAAACTGACCACTCTTCCTTGAAAATTTATTTGGATTTTCCTTAGAGAAAACTAACCCCTCAAATAAATAACATTTATTTAATCTTTATGTAGAATAATTAGATTTTTATGAATCACATTCCCAAATACATCAATCAACGAAGACTCATTTACATGAGATGTGATCATTGCACCATTATAGGTTATCTCCACTAATTCAATATCTAATCATTGAGGTTGTACTATACTACTGTTTGATAATTCATTTGATATAATCATCATTTATTTTTTGGAAATAATGGAAAATGATACAAGGAAAACAAGGGGCCATTATATATAAAAATTTGGTCATATGAATAATAAAATCATATATTATAAATTCTAATTTTTGTGACTAGCATACAATTATACACATTGTTATCAACAATATCAGTAGTGAAAAAATATTGTTACCCGTTATATATAGAAATAAATGTTTTATAACATCTATCACCATTATTAACCATCATATTTGAGTATTGGATAGTATAACAGATATACTATATACATTTTAAAAGATGAAATGTTGTTGGTAAATAGGTATTTTTCATTAATAATTTCATTTATTGGTGTCTTTAAATAAAATTATAATTCAAAATCATGATAACATTGCATTACAAGCATATAAATTTTACCAGTCACCTTAAAAAACATCCCACCACGATTCCTTCCAATAATTGATTTGAGAGTAAGGATCACCTTCTGATCCCGTAGACTTTCCTTCGAAATCCAAATTTATATTCAAATATAAATAGTGAGATAAATGGGTAACTCTAATCACCATTTACATGTAGATATAACCACCAATAGAATATTTATAGATATTATATCCTCTTATTCAAACTTCTTTTAGAGAATTTGTTTTGACCCCCATAGGAATTTTTAAATTACACTTTTATGTTGGATGATAACACCTAATGCATACCGGATATGTCATGTAAAATTTTCCTCATAGGTAAAACTAGTTTTATCATCCTTTTGATTTAGATCAAGGTATAATTCCTCTATATTATTTTTAATAATATAAGTTATGTACATATAGAAAAATATACTCTTAAACTCATCCATATATAGAGATTCAATTTCATCCTTTTTAACAAATAGTTGATATGATTCAAAATTTAACCTCTTCACCATCAAGAAATTATATAAAAAATAACATTATCATGATCTAATCGCAAGAGAATTGGAAATATTATTTCAGTTTCACTATTCTATTGCTCATAAACATATACATAAAACCCCAATAAATTATTGAAATTGTCACCTCTTGATGGACTCAAATAAAATATTGTTCCCTCCTTTGTTGATTTGGATGTTCGGATTGATTCACATATTTATAAGGTTTCATAAGAATGAAAAAAAATCAATTCCTACACTAATATAATTTTCTTTCCCTAGTGGATAGTTATTTCATTGTCCATAACATACTTCATTAATCTGACTCATTTTTTACAACCACTGAATAAACGAATCACATGATTTTGTCAAAAATATTCATCTAGGAAATCGTAAAATCATGAAAATTAATATGTATTATATCTAAATAATGACACATTATTTCAACATATGATAGCCACATTTATTCAATATTATTCATGGACATCATCTATTAAATTCCATTATAATGGTCTATAAATAACATGTTAATTGACCCAAAAATATTCCCTAGGGGTGGAAAACTAGATGCATTATAAGAAACACCCACCACATAATATAATGATGGAAGATATAAAATTGGTGAGGTTTTTTTGGGTTATCACCCATGGATGGATTTTTTTATCACAAAAATTGAATACTAATATATTATCTATTCAGGAATATGGATCTAGAATAACTTAAGACCTTTATTAGCGATTTTATGTGCTCTCTAATTGTAACATCCCTGGTAAATAAAGAATATTACTTTTTCATATTTATCAATATTTGTGAATAAAATGTTAATATTAATTTAAAGGGGACACTATGCTCAATGGCGTACCCAATACGCAATAATGAATTTCTTTGAAATCA
This sequence comes from Viscum album, assembly GCA_963277665.1. Taxonomy (NCBI): domain Eukaryota; kingdom Viridiplantae; phylum Streptophyta; class Magnoliopsida; order Santalales; family Viscaceae; genus Viscum; species Viscum album. The sequence continues at coordinate 1,368,365,610 of OY728140.1, read as the reverse complement.
TATGTTTCACTCTAATAATATAATAATATTAATTTAAATGATAGATAACATCTAGTCGTTGGAATAGCGGGAATGAACAGAACTATCTACAAAATGTTTATATATGTTTATCAAATATTTTTACTTTTATCCAATAAATGATAGAGGCTTAAAATGCGAATGAATCCAATTTTATGCGTAAATATTCTAATATTCGTTAAAAGGACGATTAACCTCTTTTTGGTGGTGAACCATTTTTAAATCCACTTTTTGACAATTTTATATGTTATATTGCACCAAGTAAAATTCTTTTTTTAGAATTGGGATATCAAAATTTACTTTGTGTAGGTTTTTGTTTTTTTTATAAAGTTCATTTTTAATGAATAACTGAAAAATGTAGTATTTTAATTCAAAACATATTTTAATCTAATTTATTTATATGATTATATCAACTTTTGAATTGCATTTAAGATGAAATTAAAATATATTTTTACCATTTAATCAAATGCTGGTCATTCGAATTAATTTCACTTTGAAATTGGACTTAAACTAGTGTCAATCTTTTAATAGATATTGTTTCTTAAAAACAAGCTATTTTTTAACATCGAGAATTAATTATTAAATTAATTAAAGAAACTTATATGTTTTTAATTTTTTAAAGTAAAAATAATTTTTTAATTCGGAATATCAAATATTTCTTAGGGTGAATTTTTGGTATTTTTCTGAAAAACATCAATTTTTGATGAATAGTGAAACCACTAAGTGGTAGTTAAAAAACTAATTTTTCGTTTAAATGAAATTTTACCACTTCTGTGATTTGAATTTAAAAAATCCGACATACATGGTTGTCATTAGGATGTAAAATTTGGTTCAATGGGATTAAAATATTTTTTTTGGTGAATAGTAACTTTTAAGTTTTATTAATCACGATTAAAGGTAATTAGTGTAATTTAAGGTAAAGATAATGTTATAATAATATTAAATAACCTTTACACATGTCCAACCATTATTGGATGAGTCATGGCCGACTAAGAAAATCCATGGGTCAACTTGGGGACCCCATGGAGCCACATTGGTATGAAAATGACATTAATAACATTTTATTTAAATTTAAAATAAAAAGGTCACAAACATGTATTGTTTTACTAAAAAAATCCCATGGGGTTATACAAGTCGTATTTATTAATATAAATATTAATTGTAAATATGAAAATATTTCCAACATAATAGTATTTTTTTATAATTTTTAGACATTAAATAAATTAATTTACTTATGACCCCATGATGATGCAGTGATTACCTCATTAATGAACGATTTAAATAAAATGAAAAGATATTGTAAACACTAAGACTTACACTTGTCAAAAAACTATTGGATGAGTATATTTCAAACCCTTATCACCTTATCCTCGAAATATAACAATGTGGGACCTTTAAAATCCAAAACTCATTTTAATATAAAGTAGCATTTCTTTACTTTCCAAGAGTGCCCCTCCTCCCTCTTATAAAAGGCCCCCACCTCTACATACTTACCAAAACCTCTCAAGCCATTTTATCGGCCATCCTAAACTCATTTTGTCTCTCCACATCCCTCTCTTACACCTAGAAGCCTCACTTTGGGCAGAATCTTTTCCAAAGAAGCCTTTGGGCTCAAATCAAAAAGAGTTACCCCATTTTAAGGTAATGTCTTCACTTGTGTTCTTTTGTTTTATTTTTCTTCTCCAACCCCCTAAACTCTTTTTATTCATTTTTTTTAACAAAACCATTGTCTTAAATAAACTAGGATGTTGTTATGAGAAGTATTAGAGCTACAATTCCACCCACCTCCATCTAATTGTTAAAGAACATACTATTTCTGTGGATGGCAAATTACTGCCTCACGAAACGATGATTGTTCAATATTATTTTAACACCTTCAAAAGTGGCCATTAAGATGTCACTAAATTTATATATTATATATGATATTTTTATATTTTCCTTAATCTTCTGTATTTTTAATTTAATGAATACCTTTATGGTTTCCATTATGGTTAAACACGATATCTTCATTTTAGGAAGTGCGGACTACCGCCCCCTCAAAGTGATTTGATTCGTTAATGCCATATGTGGGATGTATAAAGGATGGTATTAATTGTATTACATATGATATCCTACTTGAATTATAATATACCTTTATATAATCATTAGTTCATTCCATTTAATATAAAAAAAGAAAAGAAATGAATGTAGTGTTCATGCGTACGTACGGCTTACCGTCTCCATGAACTGTACATTTCATTTTTATCTCCAAATGTTATGTACTATTATAAGTACATAAATATAATGGATATATATGTAATAAATTACATCTAAATGATGGATATAATTCTGTAATTATAATATATATCTATCTCATTTAGTTTTAATTCCATTAATATGACAAAGAAATGAAAGTAGCGTCCATGCGTACGTACGGCCTACCGTCTCCATGAATGGTGCATTTCATTTTTTATCTCCAAATATTATGGAATAGTATAAAATGAATATATATGATATTTGAATCATTTATAATATTCTGGAGATTATGTACCTATAACTTCATGGAAAATTCTTTTCCAACAAGCTCAATTTTCACTCATGTACCGAACATCGACAAAAATGTCTGATATGAACTCACATTATTAACCAATTATTATAACATTATAATAAGTGATATGAACTGAATAATAATATTTAAAGGAAGTACATAATCAATTATAAATTGACCAGAGTTTATTATTCAGGAATATAAAGAAACGAAAAAGGCAAGTCGGACTTGAGGTAAGGGATCCTACCTCTCTCTTTATTTTAAAGTACTCTCTTTTATGTAATTTATTTTAAGCTCATCTTTCTTATATTTGGGGATGTTATTTTATATTCCTCATACTTTACTTTTTATTTTCATATTATGAGATACCCTATTTGATCTCGTAAATCCATTTTTGGAAGTTTCAAGTGGCGCTCTTAGGCTGCCAAATTTTCGTAAGTGATTTCTTATCTCACTTTTAATTTTGTGAGACTTCCATTGTTCGCCACTTATTTATTGCACGTGGTGTATTTTGTACTTCCCTTTCATATATATTATCACGATTCTATTTATATTCATGGTATTATGATATTCATTTTTTGTTTATTGTATTTTTTTTCATACAACTCCATTGATTACCACGAGGTAAAGAGTTTTTATCTCACTTTTTGTTCCCGTGAGATTCATGCTACATTTGCCACTATTTCCTTTTGTGTGGTGTATGTACTGCCCATGATTTTATTATTTGTGTAGTATAATTTAATTTATGGGTATTTACATCTTTATTTTATGACCCTTCTTTCATGGGGTGTAAGTTTCGAAAGTTACCCAAGTCGGTAAGGGAACCTTTCACCCTCCTCTTTTTAAAAGACTTCTTTTGTTATGTCTTTTAATTCACATACTACTATGTTGGGATATGTTCTTATATATACTTATATATGTAAATTTACTGTTAAGGTGATAAGATACCATTTTCTCTCTCATCAACTAATTTTTTTAATTTTAATGTGACGACGTTAGGTTGTCGAATTTTTGCAAGGTAACTTCTTAACCCAATTTATATTCTTTGGGTTAAACCTCTATTTCTTGATTATGTCATAATATGAATATGTGTGAATGACCTCTGATTGTTTTAAACTTAATATCCACTTATATTTTGTGTATTTATATTTCTCACACAAAATTATGTAATATATTTATCCTTAATTTAACGATACAATCTTTATATTGGATTTCATCTCAATTTACATTTCCATTAGGACTTCACTGTTGTTATGAACCATTTCACTCTTATATGGTGTATATACTATCCTTTGACATATTATATCATGAATCCCGTTATTCTCATGATATTATAAAGTTCTGATTAAATGTTATTTCACAATTATTTGTATTCAAGAGTCTCTCATTTTGTCAAAAACACTTTAACAAAAATATCGTTTAAAATGTTTTAAAGATTTATTATTCTGAATATTTATATTTAATGTTCATGTTTTCAAAATGGTTTTCAGTATTTATTTATATGGACATTAAGGTTCTAAAATTATAATTCCATTAAAATCTTCAAGGATTTGTGGGACACTTTGATTCAAAAATCTCTTTTAAATGGTTTTTGAAAATGGATTGATTAATTCAATATCTTGAAATTACTTATTGTGATTGGAAATGAAATGTAGCTATTGAAATGTGTATATTTACAATATTTTTTGTGTAATGATGGTACTTGGACATTTGACGGGTGGTTACGTGGTAAACCATATGGCGGGTGGTGCCGTGAATACCAGGATGGGTGGTTACGTTATAACCTCCAATGCATTGGGTATGGAAGTCGGCCATATGGTTATTCCATTTAGTGAAATGTGTGGAATTCGACCATATGGTTATTCCATTTATGTATGTTTATGTCCCAGGCTAGCTTATATGATATGATCTCTTTATATGGGTTTTATGGTAATCTATTTGTTACAAAAATGGTATGTAATGATCTTTTATTCAGTGAAGAGTTTTTACACCTTCATAAAGGTGAAAGGTATTACTTATGATAAAGTATTCATGGTTTACTTGATATGTTTGAAAACTAACAATTTTCCGTCTTTGTATCCCTTACTCACTTTTTATGCTCATCCCAAGTTTTTTTGAAATGTTTTTCACAGGAGATAACGTGGAATAGGGTCAAGGATGTGATCAAGGAAATGTCATGATGTCTAAAATAAGGAACTAGACATGACTCTTTTATTCATGAGATTATGTTTTGTGGAAAAAATGTAAGCTGAGTAGATGTGTCTACTTTGTAATCATTGAGATGTAATAGTTATGATCTAATTCTATAAAACTCTAATCCTGAAAAGATCCTCAATGTGAATTATTCATTTAATTCTATATTAAGTAATGTTTTAAGGAAAGGTACTTACACTAATAAATAGAAATAAAATTGAGCTTTCAATAATGAAATTTCACATCCCTATTTCTAAAGGTTAACTAAAACATCCTTTGATAGAAACTATATTAATTCATACATTTCATAAAAAATTTAACATGATATTAAATTAATATTCATTATAAATAACCTAAAATCTATGTTATAATCTAATAGGTCTATTTCCTCTCTAAACATTGATACATTATAAAAAACTTCGTATGTGAACTATATAATATAAAACTATGTGCTTCCAAACTATCACCCCTCTTATAAATTTAATAAATAATTTTTTTTTCATAAACATTGGAAATAATTCATACAAAAGGATAATAGTTTATCCCTAGTAATGTAAAACAAGGGAGACATCAATGAAAACAAAATTTTAATATGAGTATAAGGGTATGAGAACATGATAATAAAATTTACAAACCATACCATGAATATTATAGATCATAATCATCAATAATATAATTAAACATGGTATTTTTTATGTTTTGAAACATAGAGGAATCCAGGAAAATGAACCCTCAGAGCATAAAATCAGTTTAAGACATATGTTTGTGGCCTAAACAGTCTCATAAAAAATAATTTTATCTATAGTCAAGGAATACTACAGAGATTATTATGGTGGATGATGTTCACTCCCCAGACCATTATTATACTCATGGTTAACTAAAAAATATATTATATTAGACCTACTCCCTTAATTATGTTGGTTCACACATATTATGTTCATACTAATCACCTAATATATCCAACATTACATGATGCATTTGAGGGGTATACAATTATAGGACCACCAATATCATAATTAATATGATATATATCTATTTTTAAAAAATTAACAAATAATTATTTAATAACCCATGATAATTATATTTGACTAATTTACATTTGATAATTTCATTTTCACATAACCAATGTAAACGTAATGGTTTTCATAACGTAATTATCCTAGGGAAAAGAAATAGGTTTTGTAGAATTTTAGTTATAAAATCAAAAACATAATACATCCATATAATGAATTCTTATAGTGTCATTTGATCAAATCCCCAATAAAGTATAAGTAACATCAACATATTCATTCTTGGTTTAAAATTTTTATAATTGATATCTGGAGTATTTATTCTATAAAAAACATTTCAAATTGAAAGAAAAATATAAAAAGTATATTTTTTTAAAAAAATTAAGGATAAATTTTTATTTTTTAATTCAAATTGAAATCATGTAAAGGATTTTCCAAATCATTGATTATAATGATAGAATGAAATTTGTTTCATGTTGTATAGGGTAAGAGAATTAATTCCCTTCACACTATTGAAAAAATGTAAAAAAAGCACCTCATTCAGAAATTGATAGCAAGATTCATATTAAACTATTTCTTTTAAGTAAGTAATGGGTAAGAATTAATCTAAAAATTAGTGGGAAATATTAAATAAATCATTATGTTATTTTTATAAAACATAGACATTGATGAAAAATAAATTATATTGGAGAAAGAAATATATTCAGGTTTCCATTAAAACATTTTTTCAGAATCACGATATAGTAAAAATTATAAAATGAAAGGAAATCATGTAATATATTGAAATATATAGATTTTATGTAATTTGTGACACTATTGAAATTTATATCATGAAATTTCATCATTAGAAACATAATCATCCATATTCCCATAAAACATTTAGATTGTAACCTAATAATTGTACATCAAGTTCCAATATGTATGAATGTGATGGATATTTTAAAATAATAATTTTAAATTTCTTATAAATATATTCTATAATTCTATATACACTTATTAGGTCATATAATATCACTTTATATCATTTTGAAACCAATATATCAATAATTATTAATATAAATCATTACCTCTGGTTGTTAACTATTTTGTTTTTTTATATAAATTTTCAATTGATGACTCACTTCAAATATTTTGATCATTTATTCAATATATTTATCTAGATTCATCCATACTATTTAGTTATAGAAAAATGAATTACACTTTTTATGGGGATGGATGTTTGTAAGTACGCATAGACATTGTTTTTACTTCTCTATAGAATGAATAAAAAAAGGTAAATAAAAATTCGTCATTATAGAATCATTATTATTTCATATATATCATTAATATATAGATTAATAAAATAATTCCAAATCATCATCCTTCTAATGAAAAAATGTAAAACTAATCACATCACTTTGTGAGGGTGGCAGTCCTCATGGACGTGTGAGCAAGGTGATCATTTTTCAAAAGATTGGAATGTAAGAAGGTATATTTGAAATAATAATTAGAGATGAATAATTATTTCAGAAATATCATATATAAACATTAAACCCATCATAATAATAATATAAAAATTATGCTTATAAGAAAGGAATTGTATCTCTACATGGAGATAGTAAGCCATACATATGCAGGAGTGATACATTCACATCCAATTTGATGTGTTAGAGAGTAGATAAAGATAATTTAATAATAATAATAATAATAATAATAATTCTACATATTTATTATATATAATTCATTTGTTTATGAATAATCACATAAAAATAGAGGAGTTAAAAGAATAAATATAAAAATTGGTTTATTAATGGGATTATCTCTTCATTTAATGAAAATATTTAAATCATATATGAAGGATCCTATAGTTTGACTTATGGGAAGACCAACACATAAATAATGATTATATGTTTTTTCATAAGATATCATATTTGGTGATTATCATGATATAGTACACAATTTAGTGAAAATAAAAAAAATATGGGATCTATTTTAATGGGTAGGAGGACACAAATGAAGTCTCATAAAATATTACAATATAATAACCACATTCTAAATAACAATTCTTCCAAATTTACATGAATGTGAATAAAATAATTATTGGGTTGAAATAGAACCATCCAATGATTTTTTTGGAAGTCTTGGTTAAATTTTATACCATATTTTATTTGATAACCCATCCGTTAATCATTTTTTACCATAACCATAGTAATAATTTTTTCAATCATAATGGGGTTAAAAGATTTACATAAACAAAAAAATATGAAATAAAAAAAATGGTTGACATTTTCAACCATATTCAATTAAATTGGATAATCATAAGATTTTTATGACTTTTAAATAATTAATTATATATTATATGATATATAATATCCTTAATGTCAATTTTATACTATTCATTTAATTTAACATTAAGGACACATCTAAAAAGATGAAATATGAATATAATCTCTTCACACATCTAAAATATATCATATGTATCAAATAAATTATATGGAAACAATTACATTAAACTATATAAAATTTTATATTTTTTAGATCATTTATTATATTTTTATCCTAGTTGAACAAATATTATGTCGGTGTCTCACAAGTTTTTAAAGTAATTATTCCATAAATAATAATTATAAATAAATTACTTTTAAAAAAATATAATTCAAATAACTATTTAGAAATAAACTTATCATCATTTTACCAATATATAATCATTATATGTGAATATATATAAATCAAGATTGGGACATTTTGTATTTATTATATAAAAATATTATTATAGAGGTAATATTGAGTTAATTATGGCCCCAAGATGACATATATTCATGAAATGGATGGGAATAATTGAAATACATGAACCAGTTATGATAAATTCTTATGTTAGATAAATTTTGAAACTATATCCTTATATTTTAACCGTATTATACCTCTTTATCCTTTACATAGGTGACAATAATTTACTATGGTCAATATTTAAATTGACAAAAACCATTAATGAAATTTAAAAGAAAATTTTATCCTATAGATTATATATTTGTAATAAATTTTTTAAGATTAAATTTCATTAATTGTGGGGAATGTATTTTAATATAATGTTGAAATATGAAATAAAACATTTTTTTTAAGAAAAACTAAATTTTAAGAACGAATCTGTTTATATATTCTTAATTTCTACAACGACAAGTATTAGAGGAATATTCAAACATTATATTGAATACATAATAAAAAAATTTAATTAAATTCATCTACATATAGTTATAAATTTAATTAATTAAGATAATGAAATTTCACATAAGAAAATATTTTTTAGTAATACTTCCTGTTTATATAAAAATGATTTATATTTATATTTTCCAATAAATTTATTAAAAATGAAATTATTTTATGAAATTATAAAACATATTTTTTTTCAAATTGAGTTAGTCCTATTATTAGTCTCTAATTTAATACATATTTAATACATGTATAATATAAAAAAGTTCATCTGGACTCAAGGATGTGTGTATCCTCAACTATAGACAAAAGTGTTTTAATTTTAAAGTAAATATGTCTTAATATAATGGTGTTATATATATATGGCATATGATGAAGCTAGTTCATATAATGTATATATTTCATGGTCATGGTGTTTACCTAACCTGTCTATTGGAGAATTTGATATTTGGTGCAACGTAGTGATTTTCTTGGGATGTTATATTTTAGCCTCATAGTAAAGCATAAAAATCCATGTATGAGGTGATTCATTGTAAAAATGAATTTATATAAAAATATTTAATAATTATGGAAAAATAGTAACTATCTCATAGAACAATACCATTATTTTAACTTATATCAATTATATATACATCTATATCAACATTACAATTTTTTATTTTAATTCATCATCTTCATCTCATTATCATTTTATTTTCATAAAATAAATAAATTATAAAAAATTATAAATGTTAAATTTTGAATATAATTTAATAAAATAAAAATATCCTAATGTCATTTAACCCTAATCATCATTACGATACATTAGGAAATAAAATATCGATTTTTATAGCATCATTACAATAATGCCAATATATGTTGTTATTATAGGGGAGTGAATACAATGTTAGTTATTTATTTATTTCCACATGTTATACATAGTGATATTATATATAATAAATTGATTAAAAATATTTAAGTACTCATTTTCTATGGAATATTGTATTTCTATTTTTTCTTTTAATTTGAAAGTATTGGGGAAATATATTAATTTTGAGAAGGAATTATGAGAAATCATAGCTCACTTGATGGATGATAATAAAGAACCAAATTTTGAGTCCATTTTCAGGGAACAATCCATCATATCCTACAACATTCCTATGTTTCATTAAACAAAATTTATATAAAAATTGATTAAACCTTAGTCTATCTCAATAATAATTTAGATATCCAATATAATGAGGGAATGATTGAAGAATTTCCACTAACCAAAAATCTCAATATCAAGATCAATATCATCCATAATTACCTATAGAGTGACTCAAATAATGAACTTGTTGATGTACAAAAGAAAGATAAATTATGACGTTGTTATTTTTTGTGTAAGTTGAAATCTAATGAAACGAAACATGATATCCATATCTAAAATATATAAGAATCAATTTCAATATAATTATAAAAAATCATTAAATAATATGAAACCAACCATATTTTATAATTCAGTGACAAAATTGTAGATTCTGAATTCCAACCTTTATGCAAAGAATATGGAATCAAAGATTTACATACTCTTGAAGAATAGATCAAATCTGAACCAATATAGTGAGTTATATATTTATCCTATTTCTTATCAATATTTATTAATATTAAATTTTGTGTCATTTCATATTGTTTTAAATATTAATATTCATTCAACACATTATTTTCTATGGAGGATGATAAATAACATGATGATTATCCCATTAAGGAACACTTATAGATCTTAGAATATAAGAATTTTTTTAGAGGAAGTCAATGATGAGACACATGTGACTCTTCTTGATGAAACCAAGAAAAAAAGTTGTTACACTAATAGAGATCAAGTTTTTATTAATTTATTGAGCTTAAACAATGATTAAATAAAAATATTATTCTAAATTTCTGTTTTGTTATTATATTTATTAAGTATATCCTGAGTAAGAACTACAAATTTAATGAGTGACTTTGGATCTGGAAACTGATAATATGTATGTAACTAATTTAATGATACACCATAGTTGAAAATTATAAATTATTACAATATATATAAAAATTATATAATATTCCCCTTTAATTCTAAAAAATAACATGGAATAAGTTAATGAAGGAGAAGGAAAGAAGTGTTCATAAAAATACAAGAACCTCAACCCACTAATTGTCAGTATATAAAAGTTGGTAATACCATTTTAAATGAACTTAAAACCAATATCCCACTTGGGGGGGGGGTTCAATCCAATAATTATCATTATATTATTTACATTGGTGTTAGATATAATTATAAATAAATTTTTTCATGAATATATTAAAATGAATAAATATTTACTTTAGTATTTTTTATCGTTTATTATCTTGATTTAGGTACTTTAATATGTAATTTTAGTTTTTTGGTGAATTATTGATGTGACATAAGGGGAAATGAAGAAACTGAAGAAAATGTAAACTAAGCAGTCTTTGAAAAGGCTATACACTTTCTAAAAATTGGATTCATGATTTTAAAATTGAATTCACATAGTGAAATTATATGAATATAACATGGAAACCCCAATGTGAAACATCATTGATATGGGAGTATGAGTTTCAATTACTTATTCAATTTCACCCCCACAATCTAAAATAATTTTTTGATCATTAAAAAAATTAAAGCCATATTAAAATGTTATACTCTAATATAAATCCAATAGATATTGTGTACATAGGATAATAATAATACATTTTTGTTGAAATTTACATATTGACATGATTAGATTTTTAAGATGGAATTTTCATTAGTAATGTTAAGGATGAATGAATGATTAATATAAATCATTATCTTTCGGAACAAGTAGGTTTTTTTAATGAATTTATTTATAGATTTTCATTGTTTTATATTTGAAATATTTTTATGATTTATTGTTTTTTGTGTTTAACTGATTAATTATAACAATAATATGTTTCTATTATTAAGTGGATTCAAAACCCAATATTTAATATCTCTTCTATAGTGTATATCTTGAGAAACATTGATATGTTTCGTTTTAGAACATCACAGACATTTTATAAATTCTATGACTGAACAGTATCCAATTTAATTTTATTGAGTAGGTTTATTATTTATATCTTTATCCTAGGAAACACATTAACATTGGATAATATTTTTTCTGATATGACACAAGAATATCATTCTAAATACTGAGGCATTTTTCAATGATATTATTTCCATTTATACTATAATCATAGTATGTTTCAATATATTCAATAAAATATGTGAATGGGATAGGTTTTACATGGTTAATGGTGATGTACATAATTCATATGTCTTTTCTAGATATTATTTTTAATTTGTTAGAGTCTATATTATAATTCATTTTAAATTAATAATCGCCCACCATGAAATAAAAAAACATTGAACCAATAAAAACAAATTAGGTTCTATCTCTAGAGGATAAAAGTTTTTAATTTCTAGAATTATGTTTTCTTAATATAGGTTTATCTAGTTGATGAATTATTTTCAATAAAAAATAATTTGAAAAAAGTAAACATGAAAATAAAGATTCTAAAAAATAGGGGAAGATTCATTCATTATTATTATTTATATCATAGTCCAATCGTGATATTTGTGAAGTTTCAAGATGAAGTATTTGTTATTAGAGTAGTATTTCATTAGTATTATCATTTTATATCACCAATTATGATATTTTGATAAATAATATTTTGTGTAATTTTTTTATTATTTTATATCATTTCATAAAAATCAGATAAATTTGATCCCTGATGAAGAATAATCATGGTTAATTTTGATCTCTATATATTGGCATTGTGGATTCTATATTCAATGAATTCCTATGGTAAGTTACAAATAGATGACTTGTGAGAACAGCATAATTACATTTCTAACACTTATTGATGAGTGAGATGAATATAATGAATTGGCTATTTAATGTGGTTTGTATATTAATTATGAAATATGATATAAAAGTTTAACAATGAAGGTGAATTTTTATTTCTAACGAAGAAAAGTAAAATCCAATATTGAAATTTTTTCAATAATGAATGTGGAGTTAGGACAAAAACAATTTGGACATTATAATGATTATTCTCATTGAAATTTATTTATTTTTGTTGATCTTTAAATTTAATTATTGTTTGAATGAATTTCCATATTAATGTTGTTCATATTACATTCATTTGTACAAGTAAGAATTAAATGTGTGAGAATTGACATAAAATGTTATTATAGATTATTTTAATATTAAATAATTTTTCATTAAATTTAAATGATAAATAATTTAGGTATTAGATTGTTTTCATGATTTATTATTGGATATAATGTTTAAATTAAAATAAGAAAATAGAAAGGAATTGTACAGGAAAATATTTCCTCAAAAAATGGATAAATGTAATCCCATTTTTGTAGTACTAATATGATTAATTAAACATAATAGATCCTAAAAAGATGTAAATTCATTTGTCACATTGTGAATCAATAATTCCGTAAATTATTTACATTATAATTTTGAGTTGTGATGAAGATATGAGGAAAAAGGCACATTAAGATAAATACATCATTTACCGTAAAATGAAATTCATATTCCACAATATGAAATACAAATAGATTTATAAAAAAATAGAATAAGGAACAAATATATGAAAATAATGAAATGTTGTTGTCCATGAAAGAACACTGCATGAAATCATAGTTCATACTGTGATATTTTAAAATGGATTGTTTTTTGTTTAGAAAATCTAAAAATTTATTACTAGAAGCCACATATTCTAACCAAAACCCCACATTTATCCATGAAATTGACATAAAATTAATTTATAATTAATTTTTTGTGGATTAATTCACACATGAGTGAAATTTATGTGTATATATACAAGTTTTTGGTTGTGGACTGTAAAAATATCATATAATTCAGAGTAGGCTTTTATTGTTTATTTTTTTGTTGATGTTTTTCTTTAATGATTTTTCTATTTAATTTAAAATTCATTTTTTAGTTAAATTATTTTCAAATTTAATCCCTCTTAATAATTGTATTTCTCATATATTTATTGATCTTAGAATCCCATTATAGTGAGTGTCTATGTTGTGACTTGGACTTGAGTGAGGTTTTAATGGTGTTCAAAAAATATTAAATTCAATTACAAATATTTTCATTTAAATTTTGGTCATCCAATCTAAAATACCAAATTTTATGAAAAATATTATTTTATTTTAAAATAACTATTTATTATATCATATTATACATTATGAAATAGATACTATACATAGAGAAACTAGGAAGACTATTTTTTCATTAACATAAATCATTACATTTTTAGTAATTAAACCCATTAAAATTCGAATTATTTCAAGGGGTAAAAAATATAAAATATAAAATGTACAATGGGAAAATATGGGACTCCCCAAACTCATAAAATTATCCCTCCCATGAACAACATTAAGAAAAAGAAATAATATAATTGTAAATCAATCAATAGTATTGAAAATAGAAATATATGAACATGGGAGTAATTGAATTTAATATTTACTGAGGGAATTAAAATTTATTTATAGTAGTTAGTATAACTATTGTGGTAGTAACATGATTGTTATGAACAATAACTTATCCATTGGGAATAGTATCCTGACCATTGGAGATGTAATTTAACCACAACTTTTTTATGATAAGTATAGTATTTTTCATGATTAATTCAGGTAAAAAATAATAATAAAAGGGAAAAAATAAATATCATAATAATTAAACTCATTTAAAATTTTAGCATATTTTTTATAATGTTTATTTTAATGTATTTCATAGAAATAATATCATTTTTATTAAAAAAATAAAATTAGCTATATTTGAAAATTATTTTGATAAAATGAGTATCCTTTTTTCAATCATCATAATGAAATTATCCATGGGATATTTTTAGTATTTTTATAAAATAATTAATTTTTCATGTGAATAGTATATAATTCTGTCTACATAAACGGTTTATCTTGAATTGCATCATTCATGAAATAATAAAGAAATAAAATTTTTTTGATCCATATAATCATCCATAAAAGGTAAAATTTCATAAATTATTTATTATATTATCATTAAATAAATTTCTAAAGAAAAATATAATATACTAAAAACTAATGTAAAATTTTCTCCCATAAAAATACAGTTTTTATAACTTTATACTGTTCCTTTTTGTTAAATTAATTAATTAGAATTCTAAAGATATTAAAAGTATTAAAATAATGTAAATTAATTAAAATATGTTTTATAATGTAAAAAAATACCACAATTACAAGGTTTTACAAATAGTATACTCTTTTATTCAATATTTTAAAGTTAAAATTCCCCTCTCTCGAAGTATAAATATACCCTCTCCCCAGAATTTTCAAACCAGTACCCAAACCCCCATTTTAAAAATAAAATTTTCTATCAAGATCCTATCTCTTAATCTTTTATGAAACCATAGGTGCATTCTAGAGTTATCAAAATTCAATCATTAATGGGTTTTAGGTTTGTATAAGGGATGTAACACTGATAAGAGGGTATGTTTACTTCAAATCTTTTCATGTTTTTTTATTATCTTATACTCTTTCTATTACACTTTCAAAACCATATAATATATTATTACTTATAAATTATATTGTCTCTATATTGATTATGTTATCCAATTTTAATAATTATATTTTTATGTATTTATATTTTATACCTCTCGTTATCTCCCCTCAAACAACGGTCAAAATAATCATTTGTTAGCATCCAATAAGTAAATTAAATCATATTTAATATCAACAACCTCATGGATTGTTATATTAAATTTAATATAATTTAAAATTTTAAAAACTTATTTATTATATGGTTGGATAATTTTTAGCGACTCGGGTTTTTTCCCAGAAGACATCATATTTTTTCTAACAATATTTCCATATCCCTATACTGAGTTGGTGAGGTATCCCAAGGGATGGAGAACATCAGTATAGTGATATTTAAAATAAAAAATATATTTTTTCACATTTAAATTTTATATTTTTATATTTTTATTTACTTCCCCCTGGATTATCAAATTGCAATTCTATGCTTGTGGTTGATTTCAAAACGTGTTATATAACCTAGAGGAGATGTAAAATTTTTATGTTTCAAGTGATTGGGTAAGCTAGCATTGTTGGTCTATTTTATAATATTAGATAGCTAAAATATACAAATATCCTCCCCCACCCCATTATAATATTCATTAAAGGGACAGTAAGAGGCTCTCCCATGGAAATAGATAGTCCTAAATCCAAATTGAGGAGAGTAGGTGTTGTCAATCATAATTATTGTTATCGGTCACACTAGATCGCACTGAAGCCTCTTTAGAGCATCATTTAAATCTTGATGTTTCAAATTTTTTCCATGATGATGTAATATTTTAGTTTTTGGTCTAAATATAGAATCAAATTCATTGTTTTAAAGTTTTAGATCCCCATTACGACTATTAGTGATCCCTTGGGAGATTATCTGGAAGATTTAGTGGAAACCAGGGTGTTTTGGGAGAATTTTAGGTAATTAACTTTTTAAATTCTTGATTATATTGTGTGTAATAAAAATACACAAAATCTTTATTCTTCCCATTCATGGATTAAGAATTTTGTGGACTACACATCATATACCAGGGTTACATTCCTTGTTGTGATCCCTAGTCAAGTGGCAGAGTGACATTGCCAAGGATGACATTTTAAGGTAAATGAATGTGTAGGAGTACTCGACCAGATATCAAATACATAGCGTACTTTATGTTGAAATAAGTAGAGGACATGACAAAGACGATAGTTAAATTGGACATTATATGTACTAGATTATACACTATGTTTTGAGGAATTGTTTGCCCGTGTGGGAAAGAACATGTCCTCAATCATGGTGTGCGGATAAATACACCATGTACACTGTTTAAATGTTGTGTATTCTCACATGGCCAGCCAATACATGTGAAAGAGGACATGGATAGGTTTTTAGGTTGGGTTACACATTGTGTGGACCCCCGTACATGTAATGTACAATTATTTTGAAATTAAACACAATTTATATCCTTCATTGGTACTCAGATTCAGGCATGTGTGTAGCTTCTGCTAATCATTTTTTTCATTTATAAAAAAATAGTGGCCTTTGTGGTGGCCTATAAGGTACGAGGTAAATTATTTTAGGAAAAACTCTATTGTAGTGTTCAAGATTATGGTTAATGATCTGGGTGGAAAACTGGATAGATGTTAGTGTTGTTTCCCTCCCTACCATTTAAGGATTTGGGTCCCCAAGGGCTCTATGATCTAGAAGAGAGGTTCCTCCTAGTTATCTAGTGAGGATCCCATACCCATGGTGGTGTTATTACATGATTCATAATGTGATAAACAATCCTCAGTGATGTATGACCAATTTTGGAAGATGGATCTACTTACAAAGGAGAGAACTGTAAAGGTAATCCCCTATAATACTATGGTTTATGTTTCCATTACATCACTGATTGGTAGGGGAAAACTCCCCTGAATATAGAGTATGTAATCACATGTCATAGTCGTGTGCGGTTTCTCTATCTGTGGAAACTTTACTACTTAGTCATATCATGGAGAGTGTATCCCAAATGAAATTCCTGTTTGAGTTGGTACTACCCTGTTATATTAGGTAGTGGGTCCTCAATATATGTAGTCGGTACATCCCATTCACACAAAGGCAAGTGGTATCCTTTGGATATGTTTACATAGATTACGTACTCAACTGTCATACGAGGATGTGGGATCACTAATCACTATTTTGGTACTCCCATTTCATTCTAGTTTTTTGGTTCTCCATTTTCAGGTTAGTACTCCCCAACCATGTTAGGATGGGTGTCCACCATTTCGATCCTTAATGTATATATATAACTACCATATAAATAGGGTACATTTTATCTCATTACTGAGTGGTACTCCCATATATTTGAGTAGTGGTTGTCAATGGGACCTCCATTGAAGTTTGTGCTTCCTCAACTATGGAAAACAGTTATGAGGACTAGGCCCTACAATTTATCATGTGAGACACCTGGTTAGGGGACATAGGTCCCTAGATGATGTCAGGTGTGGTCCTTTCCATACAATTACTCTATAGGTTTTCAGGGATGGTTAGTGGTTAATAATTCCACAAATGTGGGGATATAGTCAAGGTGTGGGTCACTCCTCTATATTTTTTTTATAGGATACATGTGGACAATAGTATGTTTTATTTTCCCATAACTTTATTAAATTAGATATGGACTTTCTTCTCGACTTGGGTTCCTATGTGATTTCACTAGGCTCATGACATTGATGTTTTGACCATTGGTGCAGGGAACTTGGGTTGGACCTAGAACATAGTTCCGGATGGTGAGTTAACTCTTAAGTGGTCCATCAGTGATGGTATAGTCTTTAATGATGAGTTTTATCTCTTATAAGAGAGTGATCTAGGATGAAAGAACCCATGGTGTGTGTTCTCTAGGTCAATAATTACATATTATTCATTAGTTTCTTCCTCTATCTAGTTATGAGGTCCAGACCTCAGGAGACATGGAGTATGAGATGAGTATATATGGATAAATCTAGGAGTCATTTCTATGATGTATTGCATCTTAGTTTACACAACATGTGGAAGGAACTTACTAGTCATGTATATCTATGGATAGGAATAGATTGAGTTTCTCTCACAAATGGGATCCCTTTGGTTTGGGTCAAGTTGAATGCTTCCTTTTTGTTGATCCATTTTATTTTTGGGTATTTGGGAACATATTGGGTACTAGTATAATAATACATATATGATATTTTCCTAAAATTTTATTTCTCTTTTAGACAAACAAGTTTTTTATTGAGTCCCAAGAGGCCCCATATCGATCGGAGCCTAGCAGGATAGAAAGAATAGTGCTTTCTGGTGGTTTGATTTGATAGTGATCCCCTCCCTTTGATAATATTAGGAACATTTATTATATTTTTTGGCTGTTCATTTTTTCATTTGACACTTTTAGTACATTTGGCTGACTCTGATTATGGGATACATATATGTATGCATGTTTATTTTTAGTTTTGTTATCTTTACACTATTTCATGGAGATCTATGTAGGTGAATGTGTACTGGTATCATAGGCTATGTCCACCCATGCATTTTATTTTCCTACTCATTATTTGTATCTAGAAACTACCCTATTTGATGATGGATTGGGGTATTCATGGATCATACCCTATTAGTTTGGGTTGTGATGGAGTTATATCAGAGAAAGTACTTCATTTGGTTAAGAGTATTTGTTCTTATTTTGAGACACATGTTGGATGTGATAAATTGTTTCAAGTTCATCTTTCAAGCTAAGGACTCTAATTGTTTTACTGAGAAAGATGTATCCATTTACCTGGATTATGATGACCTTCTTTTAGAATCTATACATTTGGGAACTAGTTATAGGGAAATGTTGGTAAACGCATCATATAATTTTGGGTTGTGTATTCCATGTCCTTTTTGAGTCGTCTTTCCATTTTTACTCTTGGACTATGGTATTCCTTGATTTATATTTTAGTATTTTACTACATTGATATGTAGTCATGGTTCTATGATGGGGTTGTGATGGGATTGTGATGTTGATTTTCCAATAATTAAGGTTTATGTGCAGGGAATTGGGAATGTGACAGTCCCTCTAGGTGTTCCACAAGTTGATCCGCCATCTATTGGGAAGACGTTTTTGCCAAAAGTTCGATAAAAGGATCCACGGAGGATGAGTGCACTACATGAGTTCTAGAGGTAACAAACTCTTATGGTTTGGGGTGATCCAGACCCATATGTAGTTGATGACTTGACTGAGGTAGTCTTTCATGTTATCCTACTTATGAGGACACCACTAGATCAAATGGTGGTCTTAGAACTGAGACTTCTACAGGACATTTCTGAGCGATGGTGGAGCCTGGTGATGCTGACCCATGATGAGATGGTTCTCACATTGAATAAGTTTGATAGGATCATTATGGAATAATTTTATCCAATCATGTTGATATAAGTTCGTATCTTGGATATTTTTTAGCTTCAGAAGGGTGGCATGACAATGGTAGAGTACTCAGTGAGGTTAATAAACCATTCAAAATACACCCTAGATATGGTCCGAGATACCTTTTGTGGGCACAAACCATTGATCAAGTCCACCATAGAGACACTGGATCATCTATGATCACCTTGTACATTACCAAATTTTTGCTGGTTTTGGGGAAATCTAATGAGACAGATAACTTCTTGGTAGAGTGTCTGCTAGATTTAGTTGGAAATGTTGATCATGGGGATGAGACCTTAATAGAATTTAGTAGATTGAATATGATAAGATTAGGTAGGTGTTCCCATTCCCAGGCTCGTACTTAAGGTTCTATAGAATCAGAGTCACATCTGTAAGATGATATGTCATAGGAGATGCATTTTTACACTTATAATGAAGGGTAACATCCTTCATGATATTTTCCAACCCTCTCTGTGGATGAGAGGGAGATGTGTGATGGGCGACCATCATGTAGGAAACTTATGGATCATATAGAACTTCTTAATGGTGTATTTGGTTAATGAGTGGTGAGAGTAGTAGGGTGTGGAATGTGTTTCTGCTTATTACCACCACCACCTCTAATTAGTCCACACCAGGCTATAGGAGTTGTAGAGTAGGGGCGAGGATAGATAAATTCCAAAGAGGCCTATGACCAGGAGGCTCCAAGGATTATTAAAGCTTCTACATTGATTCTTTTTCACTTTCTAATGTTTTATTATTGACCAAAATTGTGAGGTAATATATTCATTGATATTTATTATTGAGGGATATAATTGATGATGTGGGGAATCATTAGAACCTTGTGGTGGTTTTTTTTTCTTAACTTTAACTTCTAGAAGAAGATGGATTCTCCCCAACCATGACGTGTTATTGTGACATAATACAAAATTGTGTGGGTTATTTAGTACCACATAAATAGGATAGTGTTGAGGTGTGGTGAATTATTACCTTTTACATGTGTGTTTTGGGAGGGGATATGTTTTTTCTTTGTGGTTCTCATCCAAGGTTGTTGGAGTGTAGTTATGTTACGTCAGTATCAATGTCAGGATAACAAGTCGGTGTACTTATAGACCCTATGACAGAATATATAATGTGGTTCTTGGTGTTTCACATCATTTTATAGTATAAGAGATATATAAAA
Organism: Viscum album; assembly: GCA_963277665.1. Classification (NCBI taxonomy): domain Eukaryota; kingdom Viridiplantae; phylum Streptophyta; class Magnoliopsida; order Santalales; family Viscaceae; genus Viscum; species Viscum album. The sequence goes on along the minus strand of OY728140.1, from coordinate 1,368,344,528 downwards.
AAAAATTAGAATGATTGTGAACTATTATGAGATGAACATTGGGTGTGGTGGCATATGAGGTTCCCCCAGAGTGTGTATTTGCAGACAGTAGGTGAATATAATTTGGTGAGATCACTAGCATGATACTCCCAATGGATATATCAAGCATGGTTATTTTTAATTATATTTCACATTTTAAGGAAAATAATAATTAACATGTCAAGGATGTATTAACACATGTTTTTTCACTTTAAATTTTTTTTTGTATTTGGAAAAAAAATGAAGCTAGGTGCTTAATCGATGTGATATTCTGTGGCCCAGAGCACCTATGTGTGGTGAAATATAAAATATTTAATATATTTAATCCCATGTGTGATGCTTAATTGTTAACATGGATTAAATACTGATATGAATCAAATATTGTAAATTTTAGGTTGTGATTTATTTTAAAACGTGAGGTTTACCCTAGGTGCAACATAAAATGTTTCAGTATTGAGTGCTCAGTTGAGGGCATGTTGGAGGCAAAGTTAATGATATTTGTTTAATATAATTAAAATAGTATCCCCCCCTAACACCATACACATGAACCAACAATTTACAGGTGGATGATCTATTATTATGATGGATTGACCCTTGGCCAAATTGAGGAGAGTAGGTACCATTGATCTCTATTTTTTATGTTGATCATCACCAGATCGTTTCTTAGTTTATTTTTGAGCATCATTTTGAACTCCAAGATTCAGTGATCCACCATTATGTAGATATATTGGAGTATCGATTCTTTATAACAAATTATGGGTACTTTTTTAATTTGTTTAGTTCCTTATTAAGACTATTGGTGGTCCCCTAGAGGTAGATTTTTGGGTTTCAGTGAAAACCATAGTGTTATGGGATACTCATACGGAATTCTTGGTAACACGCATTATATTAAAAAGTAACAGTCCCTTTATTATTTATATGATGGGGAGATGAATTCGGGATACTACACACCACGTTCCCAGGTTACACATCATGTGGTGAGCCTAGGTTATGTGATTGAGAAACATAGACTTTATTTTAATTTCAAGGGATGTCATCGAGTGGGTGTACAAAATCTGAGTATATGGACGTGGGGTGATGTAAAAGGGAAATATTATAGGTAACGTCCATGATACTGGTTTTCTGGGACACACCATTAACATGGGGAATACACAATTTTTGGAGACATGGTTAAATAATCCATGTGCGAAAGAACATGTTTAGGGCCCAGGGTGAGCTAAAACATGTTGTATAACATATGATCACTCCATTTAATTATTCATGGCTATTAAATAATTATATGACTGGAATGGATCAGTTTTTAAAGTGGGGTCACATATCATTTGGACCCCCATACACATGAGGTACTATTTTTTGGAAATTCCTCCTAACGTATCCCATTCATTAGGACTCGGATTCAAGACTAGAGGTTGCATATATAGATAAGTTATCCATGTAGAATGTGATGGAATCCTTAATGGGGTATTTTAAGATGTTATGTGTTGTGATTCAATTATGATGATTATTTGGATGTGCTATAACATGGTTAGTAACCTAGTTGGATCACTAGAGATATTTTAGGGTATATACCATACCCTGTCATCACAGGATGTGTGTCCACTAGATTCTTTGGAGACCAAGATAAGTTAAACCCTATAATTAGAGAAAGGTTCCCCTATCCATTGTTTTGTTACAACATGAGTCATGATGAGCATGGCACTCCACACCGTAGTATGATCAATGGAGGTTGTCGGTTCTTTTTATTCTAAAGATGTTGGGGATTGTAGTACCCTATAAAACTAGGGTGAAACTTTCCCTTACCTCTCTGGTTGGTCGAGAAGGAACTACCCTATAGTTGGTTAGGGTCTTATACCCACAAAGTAGTATCCCATGGGTCATTAATCCCCTGTAGTTTTTGGGTTCGGCTACTTTAATCATTTGTTCAGTTGGTGAGGGAGCCCCCATTTTATCTAATCGTGTGGTCCCTCTATTCTCATTATTAGATAGAGTTGGTACTCACCTATCAAACTAGTGTGAGGTCCTCTAACTATGGAGTCGGTAATCCCTAGGGTGTACCTTGGTGTGGGTCCTCCAAACACAATTATATGTCAGAGTTGGTCTCCCCTATCATACTAGGGGGCATGACCAATATCCATGGATTCGGTATTACCAAATCACACTAAGAAGCATTTCATACATATATGACCCTAAAATATATTTCTTTCCCACTTTAAGAACCTTAGTGAATGTCCTATATTCAATGAGTCGTTACTCCTATATCATAGAAGTAATACGGTCTGATATTCCAGGGTTAATACTAACTTGGTGTGTATGGGTGAAAGTACACCATTATTATCAAATAGATATATAATGAACTCTATTATATGCAAGATCTGGTTCCTCTATCTTTATATTGTCACTATTCCATCTCCTGTTAGTGTTGGGGTGTAGGTCCTCTACTGGTATTAGTTCTCCCCCTAATATGATGCATCGTTATGAGGAGAAAGACCTCCATTTTTAATTGTGAAACCTAGTAAGGAGATAGTTCTCCTTCAACTATGTGAGGTGTAAGCCTCTCCATATGGTCACTATTGATGTTTTGTAATATTTTTAAGGGTTAGTAATCCCATGAATATGGTGCAACAGTGTGGTGTGGGTTCCTATTCTCTTTTTATATTAAGAGAGGATGTACGTGGTGTATATTATTAAACGGTTCTCCCTTGATTTTTTTAATTAGAGAGGAGTTGGACCCTCCACTTTGGTTATACTTTTCTTTCCCTAGGCATAAGACAATGATGTTATGACTAATATATTGGGGAACTAGTGTTGGGACTAGTAAACAGTTCCATATTGAGTGTGTACATATGAATGGGCCATCAAGGATGGAATAGTGGTTACCGATGGAGGATATATCTCTAATGGGTTTCATCTAGAATGAAAAAGACCATGGAGTGTGTTATTCTAGATGAGAATTACCTTTAATCCTAATGTAAAATCATATAGATAGTTTTTTGGTAGGGACCTCATCACCCTTGTAGATTGAGACGAGGATATATGGGTGATTTTGGGAGTCCTGGAAGGATTTTCATGCATCATAGTTCACCCAGCAAGTAAATTGACCATAATTGTCTTGTATAGATGAATATGGGATGATATGGAGTTTCTCTATCGTATTGGTTCCCTCTAGCTATGATCGATTCGACTGTTTCCTTTTAGTTGCTCTGTTTTATTTTGGATTTTATGGGAGCCTACTGGTTACTATAATACTCACCCCTTCATGATATTTCCTACACATTTATTTTCTTTTTAATATGATAGAACTTTTCATGAATACATAGGAGGACCTGGGGTAGAATATCATACTAGGATACATAGCTAAGGTGATTATTGGGATATTCATTTGACATTAAACACCTCTCTCTTAGAAGGTAGGTCAATTTTACAGTATTTTTTGGGTGTGTTTTTTGTTATATGATTTCCTTAATTTTTTAATATTATAATTATTGGATATATGTATGAATTCGAGATTGGTTTCAGTATTTCTATCTCTTCACTATTTCATAGAGATGTGTCTATGTGTCTGTGTTCTTGTTTATTAGCATAAGGCATCCCATGTGTGTGATATGCCTAATTAGAATTGGTCACCATACTTAGACCTATTGGAGATGGGATTTGGTTTGTTATGGATCTATCCTTGCTGGTTCAAGTCATTAAAGAATTAAATATACTAATTTATAAATTGCATTGATCAAAATAGTGAAATAAAAAAACAATAAGAAATTTTTAAGTAATAAATTATATCAAATTATCATCCCATTATCCATAGAAATTTTGAAATATAATCCTATAATTATTGTTGACATACAGTGGTAAAAATAAAAATAATTTACGTATGGTTTAGGGTTTATATAAACCTATCTTTATTATTCACATGGAGGATAATCAATGAAATAATTCAGGATTTACTGTAAGGGTATTCTCATACCCAACTCATTTTCACTTGGTATTCCCTCACCCACCTCATTTTTTAAAATATTTTACTATTGTTCTTCCTTTGGCCACAATTCTATTATATTTATAGGGATATAAATTTTACCACCTAGAATTTTAATCCACGTATAATGATTTTGGAAAAATACTTTTCCTTTCGAAAGACATATTTTAATCTTCTTTATTTGATTCTTCTTATCTCTAGAATGATGACGTTTATAACCTATATATTTTCCCTAATTAATTTTCTAAATCAAAATTTTATTTATTAATTTATCATCCACTAAATAATTATGTTACCCATTATTTTCCAATGGTAATTTCATTATTACTATTATTATACTTTCTATGTGGAATGCATGATTATGTGAATATTATGATGCGACATGTGTTTCTAAAATTATACAACCCTCTAATGAATTGGTAAATTTGATGTATCTCATGAGATTATTATCTCAAAGAAATAACTTGAATATATATTGATTCAAAATGATGATTATATGATTTATTCACATATGTTATAAGTGAAAATAAAGCTACGTTTTTTCACAACTATGTGGGGTATTTGACCATAATGAAATAAAGTTTCATTTTTATGTATTTGAAAAATTCCATGCAGCATTCAAATATTTACATTTGGATTATGATTATTTTCTATGACTGCGATATATTGATATAGATTATTCTCAACCATGTTTTATTGATCCATGTACCATAGCCCTCCTCTTATTAGGCTTCTAGATCACCATATTTGTTGATTGTATCCACGGGTTACTTCATGTACTAAGGAGAACATTATATTTCTAAATGATAAATAATAATGATTAAAATAAATGTATATATTTAATTATGTGAATGTGTTGTATTAATATAATATTTCCAAACCACTTGACCTTTGGATCATTGATTGTATCTATATTATTTTTTCTATCATAACAATTATAGAATAGTCATGTTGGAATTTGAAGGGTTACTGTAGTTGTAAACTGAGCATTGTTTAGTAAAATTTGGATTTTTTAATAAAAAATATTGACAATGACCACATGTATAAGACCATTTATAGGTAAAACATCATATGAAAATTATTTTAGAAAATGATTATTAAATGGATCCAATATGATATGTAATATAATTAATAATGACAATAATAATTTATTTATTCTCAAATTTTTTAAAAGACTTTGTTTAACTATATTTTATTTTTGAAAACGATAGAAACTTGGAGAAACCATAACAAAAATAATAATGAGGGACAAAGAAATAGTTTTCCAAATAACATTCCCCATTCTATGGGAGATGTATTTCAAAAAACATGGTGATGAATATTATGTAATATTAGGCTATGAATAATAACCTAAAAAACCTTTTTCATTCTACTTCATCCATGATGGAGAAACAAGCCACTGATTCCTTTATATAGAAATGACCACAAATGATTATTTGATATTTTGATCTATTTTTTGAAGGATAGTATGATAACCCATTAAATATGATCATTTCTATAATCCACTATTCTAATAAGTAGAAGTTGACTCTAGAAATCTATAATTTAGTTTGAGGAAACAATCAATGGTGTGTGTTAATAAATAACACAAATCTAAATGATAAAATTACTAAATCTTATAGGGAATAATTCATGAAAATATATCCGAATAGGTATATCCCACAAACATGATGAGCAGTGATGGAGAGTTGATTCCTAGAGATTATCAAAACGGTAGGTGGTTCAGTGATAAATTCAAAGAAAACAATAGAAAATATATAAATATAATCCTAAATATTTGTTTCTCATAAGGATATAAAAATAGATATATTCATTAGTTTTTTAAAAACGCACATCCCAATGTATCACACTATCCAAGGCATTGGGATTTATGAAAAAGTAGATCGATGTGACCCCAAATGTAAATATTGAGATTGGATAATGGTTTAATTATTTTTGATATAAGAAGAGAAGAAAATAGTTTCATGATATTGGGTCAAATTAAAAAGGAGTAAGAGGTACAACAATACATGATTCAATAATTACTTAGGGAGAATCAGGGTAATTACCTCAAATGGGAAGGTAAATTCATCATGTGTGGGGGATAATGACACTGAGGCCATTAGTGTAAAAGTGAAATTAAAAATATAGACAACATGATGGATATAATTAAGTAACCACCCAATGCACCAAACATGATTCAATTATTCAACATAAAAAACACACACAATATGAATTTATTGTCTAACTATAGAATTGAAGACCAAAAACCTTATGGTTGAGATATCTATAAAAACACCTATTAGTGTAATCATTACATAAGCAATGTCACGCACATATATTTTTAGTATATGTGGGAATATGTTTACTTTAAATATCATAACACTTCTATTTGATGATGTTGATTCTTTGTTAGGAATGAATTTTCTCTTAATATATTGACAATACAACAACAATTGTTAGAAGTAAATATATTTTATTATTATTAACCATCCCATTTTTGAGTAAAAATTCAAGGAATATATTTAATATAATTTAAAAAAAAATCATCTATATGGTTGTTGATACACAATAAATAACAATACATTTCCATAATGGATTAGTCGATGGAAAGAATCATCCCTGAATAAATTACCATTTTTCTGGAATATAGTATTTTTTATCAAAAATATCTTCCCAAACATTCACATGATTGTGAGGTAGAGTTATCAATATAATATATAGTATTAGTCACTCTTTAATATGTTGTCCCCCAAAATCCTAATTCTATTGAGAAAAACATAAACTTTACATTCCTAGAATTGGTATTGATAACTGTTACCTAATTATTCCAAGAAGATAATAGCTACTTCAATAGTGGAATAGTGGTGAAGGAGAGGGTTACAATAATGTCGTTCTTTGGGAGGTACAGGGTTCAAATCTTGGGAGACCGGATTCGGGTTGAACATCCCCCCAGGATCTACTCTCCTAGCCGGGTCACCTAGTTTTGGACTGGGTGGGAAAAATGAGGTGCAACCCACTAGTGTTGATGAATAGATTGATGAGCTATTGCTGACTAGGTTTTCACCCTCAGAGATGATCTCCCATATTTTTTGGTGACGGCTCCTCATCGGCTGAGGCTCCCACCTGAGTGACCTCTTCGTGGGATGCGGATTTCATTGTGTGGATGGTTCGAAAAGGCCAAACATAGGAATTCAAAAAAGATTCCCGGAAGATAAAACATTATCACAACAACAAAAAATTTATAACTTGCATACCAATGAAAATTTAAATTTTAGATTTTTAGAGAATTTGAACAAACTATTAAAAACATGTGTAGGTATGAAATGGTACAATAATACCAAATCATCACCCACTATACCAAGAATCTGAATTTCAATCTTAATCATTCAACATTTCCTTTAAAATACCATACATATAAATCTTGTCAAAAAATAAATTTACAATTATTCATCATAACCTAATATAAAGAAACATAAAAAAGATAGATATTATATTATTGATAAGGGAATTAATATGATATATCAATAAATTATTATATGAATGCACAAGATAATATTAATGGTTTAGGATCATGAAATTAATTGAAATTGTTTATACCTAATCCAAAAATGATCTCATACATGCGTAATAGAATAAATAATTTTAATTTGAAAAATGAATCAAAAAGAATGATAAATCATCATAAATCAATCATGAACTATAAGTTCATGTTATAAATCATAGTGACAACATCATAAGTGTAGAAAAAATTTCATATGTCATGGTTAACAAAAATGATAGTTGGATTAGGCATCACCACATATTCCCATTTATAGATAAATCACTTCTAATTGTTTCTCAAAAAATATAATAATCATTTACTACATTCCCATAAAATATCGTGAAATTTTATCTGTTTCTAATAACAGATCAATAATTTTTTCTCCATTCCCATTACAGATCAAGTACATTATCTTGATCCCATAACTGTCTCATGTGATAAAATACATTACCCATTGTATTGGGGGATGATATAGCTCCCTCGAATCACAAAACTAAATCTAAGCGTATGTGAGACATGTGATCATAAATCATTCATCATATCTAAACCCGTGAAATAATTGGGTTTCATAATAAAAAATCATAGAACAATCCACGAAAAAGAAATGAGTTTAATAAACAATTTATCATTTCACCATAAACATAAACCATCAGGTGAGTGAAAAAGTATGGTATCCTCAGAAAATATTCCCATTATAGCGTACTAAAAATCAAAGGTTCTCATCTTACATTGAAACTTATTTTGAATGATGACATAGAATAAATATTGAGGGAAAACCCATTCCATTTTCATTTTTATAAATCGAAGATCTTATACTAGACAAAATTATCATTGAAAATGATATTGTATACTTATAAAGGAAACAACAAAGAATGAATGCTTAAAAAAGTGGTAAAATCCTCTCATGATAAATATATTATAATAAAATATCTTCTAAATTTTATTCATAAAATTCAAAAAGTATCTCAGTATGAAAATTAAAAAAAAATATTCCATTCAAATCATTTTATAAAAAGTAAAATCAGTGTAAAACGTATTTTCATCAATTATAAAATAATATTAAAATAATAAATTTAAAAATAATTTTTATAAAACATGGACATGGAATGGAAATTTTCTCTATATGAGATGTAAACATAATCAATATTTAAACTTTATGAGACTGTGAAATAAGCCATTAAAACTATGGTAAATTCTAAACTATAAGACAACAGAAGGAAAGGATTTAATATTAATAAATATATACTATAATTTTCGTGAGAATAATTATAAAATAAATTCATTGTATATATATACACTATAAAAAACACATTAGTATTGTTTAAGTCATGAGGAACAATGAAGTAAAATTGATATGGAAATATCTTACCCAGATTATGACTCAACAAGTACATTCATTATCTTCTTGAGCAATAAAAATTGGTTAATTATTAATCATATTTATTAAATTTTATATTTTATTATTCTTTTTATCTAATATAGTAACATGTTATAGAAATTACATAATTATGTATGTTCGGATCACATGTTTTACATATATTTATTATATTAGTCGAAAATGACATAGGTAGGTTGAGAATGGTCAATGTTTATAAAAATCCATCACGTAAAGAATAATAACAATTTTATAAAAAAAATTATACATAAATTATTTTTTATAATCCAACACTTAAACATTTATAAAATAAGTGAAAAATGTTATAATCATGGTGGTGATATGATATACATACACATGAGTAGTGTTTCCACTATTCAAATGTCATTATGGGAATATAGTAAGTATTATTTTATTTTTAAAATAATATAATATTACTAATTTTACTAATATTACTAATTATAAAAAACTTATACATATAAATATATATCATAAATTTTATGTTCTGATGAATAAATAATCCCATCAAATCCTGGAGGTGGTAGTCCACACATACACAGAAATAATGTTATAGTTTTTCAATGCAAGGAATAGTAGAAAGGTACATTATATATTATATTTTAATAATTAATAATTAGAAATAAATATAATATATAGACATCAAATACATCATTATAAGTAGTCCGGATATATTTTGATTTAAAGGTAATTATATCGGTATTCGACGCACTAGTTCTCCATAAACATTAATAATGAAAGCATTTGGTGTTTAATGAATTTTGGAGGAATATAGAGGTTATTAAGTTCACATAATAAAAAAATATTCAGTATACATTGGTTTTTTTCATGGATTATATTTATTTTAAATAGGGTGAAGAACAAAAAAATTAGAATTGATTGATTAAAACTGAAACGTCTTCTCAAGACATGTTCCATTGATTTTTACATTAATACCGGTGTGGTATGTGTTATGCCTAATCCAAAAACACTAAAACTATGTGAATGATTATATTAATGGACATAGGTTGGTGTTTTTTGAATCAATTGGTTTTTTATTTTAGTATTAATGAGAATAAGTGGTTTCCATTTATGATAGAGGGAAGTGATAGTATTGGATTTTCTCAAAATATTAATCTTGTATAAATTAACTTTTAGTCTCAAATGAATTAAAACATATAAATATAATATAAAAGACAATTATGGTTCCAATTTTTCTCAACCAATAATTATTCGACAATATAGGTCACATTTTCATCCCTATCATTTGGTTTTTACCACTCATTAACCCTTTTAAAACATATATTGATGACAGGGTTTTTTAATCATTGTGGGTCAAAATGTTTATTATAAATGAAAATATTTCCCTTAATTTGAGTATTATTGATATTATAAACTATATATCAATCACTAGAAAAACAAATAGATTTTTAGAAAGTTTATATAATTTAACTAAATATTATTTATTTCAATTATCAATAATGTCAATATTTTGAACTATTTGTTACATTGACTTTAATAATATCAAGATAAGACATAGAATTATAAATATTTACTTCAGTACATCTATAATATATCACGATCACCTATTAAATTCGTGTATTACATTTATTCTTTCATATTATAATAAATTTAACAATTATAATATCATTTATTTAAATTTTTTATTTTGTAAATAATTATTCTATTACTGTTGTGCAGGAATTTAAGATAATTATTTCTACCCTAACATTTAAAAATTAATTACCATGATTAATATAATCCTTATATATTTAAAACATATATTTAAAGTCACTATACATGTTGATTGAAAGTATAGGGGAACTATTAATAAAATTTGGATATCCTTTTTAAAAATATGTAATTCAATTCTAAAAATTCAATACATAAAATTGGACTTAATTTATTAAAAACATTACTTTTGGAACATTATGAAAAATATTTTTCCAAAACAATTCCTATTATAAAATTAAAAATGTTTAATGGCAAGTCGATTTATAAAATAAATTACAAAAAATAGAATAGAATAATAAAAAAATAATTATTTATTTTTTTAATAATAATGAAAATTAGATTTTTATATTGTAAATACATTAAAATAATAATACAGTTTGTAACAAAAATCATAATTTTTAGTATTTATTGAAAAATAATTGTTTTCCTAAAATACACAAAATTTAATATTTTGATAATTATAGAATCAAGATTTAAAAAATTACAATATTTTTTATAAATTGATTTTATATTACTTCAAATAATTAGTTATAATTTTAACTCCTAAAAATGAAGAAAACTTATTTTTGAATAAATTTTTTTTTGAAAAATAAAATGACATTATTTAAAATTGTTTGATTATATTATAAGAATTATTAAATACATTGTTATTGATTTATAAAAATATATTTATTTCATAAATCAGTTAATATTATTCAAACCTTCCAAAGTAATGATTTAGTTATAACTGTCACATTTAAATAACAATATGTCATCATTCATGTATTCTGAGTGTAGCGTATCTTATACAAAATAGAATGTTTTTTAAAATCATTGGATATTACATTGTTACCGCTTAAACATATGATTAATTAAAAATTGAGCTTGGTCTAGTTTACTATGTTTTAACTTATAAAAATACATTTTTAAAACCATATATCATAAAAGGGGGAAATTAAACATCCATATAAAAAATGAGAAAGGGTAGTAGAAAGGTTATATGTAGTAACACATACTAGGTTTTCATTTTTGAAAACATTTTTGGGAAGCGAAAAAATTGATATTGAAGAGAAATATAATTCCAAAGTGCTGATAATAAGTGATATAGATCATGGTCATGATAAATTTAGCTGTCACAAAACTGTAAAATATTGATAAGTGAAAAGACTATTTAGATCTTATTAAGAAAAGGAAACAAAAAATGTTTTTATTTGGTGATCATGTCCTATGAGTTGATGAATTTCATTAATGAATATTATTTAGAATTTCGAAATATACACACTTGACATGTTAGGTTTCATTCTTTGATAATTTTCCTCTACAATATCATCTTTTTTCTTTAAAAAAATGTTTAATATAGATGATTTTCTCATATCTAAATCACAAGAATCATCTTTTAATTGATCTCATAATATAAAAAAATAATAAAAATATATTTCTCCTATCATTAGATATTTAAAAAGTATTATTTTTTTATGATATTGTGATTTCTAAAATAAATATCACATTAAATAAAGAATAACTACCTCAATCTCCAAAATTTAATAGCAATACCAAAATTACCATATATATTATTCAATAAAAATACATCCTAAAAATCCCAAAATATTTTTCAATCTTAGATTGAAACACAAATAATAGATGGATTTTATCACATATTCTTCCAAAATAAATTTTGGTATTGAACTCCAAAAATGTTCTCCCCCAAAACATCTATACTCTAAGATGCAACATTTATTTCCATAAATAACAATAATCAACATAAAACCACAATAATTTCATTTATTCCTCTAAAATAAAATAAAAACATTATTCTCCAAATAAAATTAAATAATTTTTTATTTAATTTAATCATTTAAGGTTCCTAAAATATTAATATTTTCAAATATAACCTTAATCACATAGCAAAAAATCAATTTACAATCCCAATTTTACCTATATAGTAAAATATATGTTCCTAAAATGAATGTATATTTTATCATTCAGATGGATTAAATAAATAAAAAATAATATTGTGCTAACCAGGACATCACATAGGCAAGTGGTAAGCGATCCTCACTTGTCACCCTTCAGTTGTGGTTTTGAGTATTGTGGACATTCCAAATGCGGTGAATTATTACCAGAAATTTGGATTATAATTTTTCTCAAACTATATTTGAATAATAATTAAAAAATTCCCATAAATATTTAAAATCCATAAAAGTTAAAATTAATATATTCAACAATAATGAATTTTTTAACGTGGAAGGTTATCTCATACAGTTCATTTTTCATCCCAAAAATATAACAACCCATACCTACATCAAAATTAAATATTGTATAAAATATAAAGGTTATAAATAACATTGGAAATTATTTATTAACAATTTACATGAATTCTTATTCAAATAATACTTAATGGTAATCCTAAGTGACACATATACCTGCCCCAAAATATCATTATCTTCCTAATATTTTTATAACATAAAACCTTAATAGTGGGTTCAATAACTATGAACATTTGATCAACCTCAATATTTTTTACTTGTTACTGTATCTATATCTCTTAAGAAAACATATCATGAATACATCATAATCTAAAATTTTTTCTAAACATCGCCTTGACATAAAATATTATATCCAATGACCCACACTTCTAGATTCGATGAAAAAACATAATCATTACATTGATGGATTTGATACCAATAAATGTGACTTAATTATTCTCATGAAAAATATGATACATAGAAAAAGAAATATTTTACCAATTACATTACGAAGTACTTTTTAAATTTAGAGTATTATATAATTAGAAAAATATATTAAGAAATCGGGTTCATAAATAACAATTTCACAAATATAGACACAATTTCCCACTATACCCATCTCTTTATATTCCATGTAATGTATTCAAAATATGCCAAAATATTCCCCAAATATGAATCCTTAATAAGAACCTGTAATTTAGCACCAATCTTCATCTCATGTAAAATAAAGCATAAGAATGGTTAAACTAGTCATCTCTATAAGGGTAAGAATGTGGGATATCAATCAATGATCATTTGAAGGAAAAATAAAATAATAAGTTTATAAGAACATGATGGTTTTTTAAATCTTCATAACCTATCTGAAAAATATCATAATCATGAGTAATGGCATACAATATTATCAATTCAATAGATTTTAATATTAAGAATGATAAATCATCATAACCCAATTATAAACAACAATATCCTGACATAAATGTGTGTGGCACCATCATTGGTTAGAAAACCATTACATATGTCAAGGTTATTTACCCTGACGTTTTGATCTAGAATCAACACCTCATTCCCATTTTTTGATCACTCACATCCACATGTTTCACATAACAGATCAAGAATTTTGAATTTTTTCCCATTACAAATGAAACAATTAGACTTAATTTCTATAACTAGATTATTATATATATAACTTCATCCAATGAAATGGGGTAGAGTTGTAGGTCCCACCCTTTACATAATTAAATCCAAAATTATGTGTTAAATAATATCATAATGAATTAATCATATCAGAGACTATAAAAATAAATGTGTTTAATAAACATTTCATTGTAGCATAACCCATAATAATGTATTGATTTTCATAAATGTAACATCAACTATTTTAGACATCATGTATATGGGAAAATATTATCATGCATTATGTGTTAAAAAAATTACATACTTTTTAAGACAATTCACAATGTACATCAATTTAAAAATGATAAACATTTTTATTTCTATTTATTTTGAATTTTTTTAACATTGCTAAGAATAATTTTAAAAAAAATCGAAAAATATTAAAATAATATATTTTTAATTTTTATCTAAATCATAGAAATGGAATAGAAATATTATCCAGTTGATATGTTTAACAAAACAACCCCATATAATTATGTGATTGGGAAATAAAACCTTACCAATTCTCTAATGTTTAAATCAAAATCCTCATGAATGAAAAAACTAAACATCAATATTTATTTCCCTTAGTTTTTGTGAGAATAATCATAACAAAAAAAACATGGTAGTTATATATAGGACACAAATGAAACAGGTAGTGTACATCTCATATGTCCAAAATAAATAAAAGTGCGATGAAATTCCCTTACCACGAGTCTGAATCGTTAAATAAATTATTTATCTTCAAGAATAATTAAAATAGGATAATTATTTACATTATTGAAAATGTTTTCATGTTTATTATGTCATTATTCTCACTAATTTTTTTTTATAAAATCTTGATAATCAATTATGTTCATGTCAACTGTTTTAGTCATATTTGGAACACAAGTTGGAAATGAATTCTATAGTATGACTGTGAACAAAAAGTTTATTTTTAAAAAATATAATTAATAATAATCATAAAATATTTATTATTTTTATTCAAATTTTATAATTTTAAATATAACCAATAAATTTGGTTTTTAAAATTTAACTATGTCACAATCATTGAGACGGTACGCCATACATAATCATGAGTAACATTTCCATTTTTCAATGATCACTGTTGATATAATGAACATATTTTTTTTATTTCTAGAATGATCATGAAATATTATTAATATAAAATATAATTTTAATTTTAATATACTATTGTATATATCATCAATATGATGTTGTGATGAAAAACAAATCACATTTCTTCATTGTGATGGCAGTCCACTTATAAATACAATAAATGTTATTATTTTTTAATGAATTGAATGGAAAGAAGTTAAATTATATATTTTAATTTTACCATCATAAAAATTTCATGTATATAATATATAAACATTAATTCAATCCTTATAAATAGACATTAGAGATGATGATCGAAAATGTAGTACATCTGTTCGCAGGTCGGTTTTGTTTCGCAAACAAAAACAAGGAATTCTGAACCAATTTGATTGATATTGGACATGGATATATGATATTTCATTAAAATAATAAATTATTATTATATAAGGGATATTTTTTATGTATTTTTATCATTCATGAAGATGATTTTAAGGATGTGTAAGAATAGATAAAACAAAAACAAACAATTAATAACAACACCACTTCTTTGGAAAACCTACATTGTTTATCACCATAACACCAATAAGGTTTTTTATTCCTAAAAGAACTATTGAATATGGTAATTGATTATATGAATTTATTTTAGATAGTATTGTTTGAAAAAATATTGTTTTTTACCTTTTAAGTAAAAATATTTATAGATTCCCTTTTATAAGAGAGTAGAGGGGTCCTCTTGGAATTTCTAAAAATATAAAATAAATATGACTTCATATTTAGTTAAATATTTATCAAAATATATTCATTTCAATGATAATATTTATATGGTTGTAAATAATCTCACAAAATAAATATTAGATGTGTTTAGGACTCCATATTTGAATCGCTTATTATATTAAATCACTATTTTAAAATGTGAATATATAAAACTATTAGATTACATGAATTATTTAAAAAAATAAATCTTTTAATATATTTAATATCATTTATTTAATTTTAACAATATTTTAATAATTACAATATCAATGTTGCACAAGTAATTATAGAAAGTTCTTATTAACTAAATATTAGAATTAAATTAAGACGACGAAGATAAAAAAATTCATTTAAAAAAATATTTACTGTCAAAAAAAGACTCTACATTATCTCATTTAAATATATTATTATTATTACAAATAAAAGTGTGACATTTTTGTCATTTTTTTAATAAAATACCATAAACGTCATAATCTAATCCATGTGGCCTAAAATTGTCAAATAGCCAAATATTGGTTGGATATGGATAAAATAGAATTATAAAAATAAATTAAAATTTTCTACGACATTTGATAATCATTATCTACTTATTTCTAAATTTAATAAAAAAATTTACTCTTTATCATTGAATCAAAAATTACTAAAGATATCAGTCATATTGAACAAAAAATAAAAGGGAAATATTTAATAAATTTATACCTCCAAATTAAAAAAATTGAATTTATTTTAAAATATTCAAAACATTATCATGGTTGAATTAAATTTAATATTAAACAAAAAAATTGTTATGAAAAATAGTTCTCAAAAAAGTCCATTCTAAAATATATATGTTTTTAAAGATAAATTCAAGTATAAAGGACATATGAAAAATAATGATTGAATTATTTTATATATAGACACTATTGATATTTTAATATTAATCAAAAAATTTATTAAACTATGTCAATACATAATAAAAAAAGTACCTTTAAAAATAAAAATATTTATTATTAATTAATCATTAAAAAACAATATTTTCAAAAAATTATCAACAACTCGTTTTTAGATGAATTTGAAATATTAAATTGAAAAATAAAAATCAATTTTTGAAATATTTTTTATAATTTTTTTTTAAATTAGTTATAATAATCATTCGCAGAAAAAATACATTATTATAAGATAACATATTTTTTTGATAAATAAAATGACGTTACTAAATATCGTGTGACAATTTTCTTGTAATTTATAAATAAATTAATATTTACATAGACCATAATATCTATTTCATTAATTAGATAACCATATTTAATCCTTCCAATTTAACAACTACATTTTCACGATCACATATAACTAATAAAATTTCAATGTTATTTAATCATCATTGTTGAATGTGTTGTACAAAATTGACTTCTATTTTAAAAAAAGGGTATTCAACACTTCTATATCCAAATTACCCTATAATATGACCCATGATTATCTTGACGTGTTAATTGAGAAACATCATAAAAATCTGGAATGAGGGATCATATTCCCTTGTGTTCCGACTTAGTGTATTCCAGTTCTCCTTACAATTAAGAAGGATGGGTCAACGCTGCTATATATAGATAATTGAGATATAAAAAACATCAACATAATGAAAAAATATGATCTTATAAGGATTTATGATTGTGTTGATCAAATATTAGTAGACCAGTACATCTTAGAGGTGGATCTCCATTATGGATATCATTAGATGATAGTGAGGATGGAAGATATTTAGTATGCAACCTTTTATACATTGTATGGTCATATTGAGTTTTTAATGATTCACTTTGGACATAAATATTCCACTATAATCTTCATGTATTTGACTAATATAGTTTTTAGTGGCAATATTTTGAAATATTTTGAAATATATATTCAAGATATTATCATTTACTCCATGATAATGGTAGAATATTAAGAGTATCTAATAATTTTGAACAAGACAATAAGAAAGGAGTAAAAGTATGATATGTTCAAGAAAGTGTGAAATTTTATGCAACAAGGAACATTCATGGGGTATTCAGTTACATGTGATATAATTTCTATGTGTCCTTCAATGAAATTTGTAGTTTTGGACCAGTCAAGACCCTTTAGTGTCACAAAAATATATACTTTTCAATGAATAGAAGAGTACTACTAAGGTTTTATAAAACATTTCTCAAGATTTTATAGCCTTTTAACTATATTAACATGGAAGGAGGCTATGTATGTATAGAAAAACAAATTTTTTTAAGGAATTAAATATATCTAGAAGACTCTAATCATTTTGTATGTCCTCACATTACAAACAAGTGGAGATGGTTTTATGATTTATTGTGATGGTTAATACAAATTATAGGGTTGGGTTATCAAGTAAAATGATAAAATGATATCCTATTCCATGCGATAGTTGTATATTCATATGTAAAATTATCTGATGCATGATATACAGTTTTTATAAATTATCATTTCCATGAAGATATTGAGGTACTACCTCTATGTCGATAACTGATACATATATTATGATCATAAGATTATAAAGTAAATATTCACATATAAGGTGGTCAACATGTGTCAGATAATATTTTTACATCTAAATTAGGACTATAATATCTTCATTTACTAGAATTAGTGAAATGTGAGGAAGGTAGCTATTTTATTTATTGAATGGAACATGCAACTCTATCCATGTCAATGATTTTTAATGACATTATATTTATGGATTTTAAAAGGTTGGGTCTAGAAATCATACCAGTTTGGATTAAATCCAAACCTTCCCTGATGTTAAAAAAACATCTATCAAAGTGTGGGTCATGGAAAAACAAGGGTATGATCTAGATCTTTAAAATAAGGGAAAAAAATAAATTTTGGATGAGGTTCTGCATTAATCCCATATCGATGATGATGTGATTATTTAGTTTGGAAATATGGATTATGTTCCTTCATCCCCAAAGATAATGATTGATCTATTAGATTATGAACATTTCTCATCATTCTCAGCCCATCTAGGAATTAAAATGTTGTTTCACTATATTCGAGAGTATTTCTAGTGGGAAAACTTGAGGAAAGATATTTTGAGTATATCTTAAGGTTCATGGTATGTGAGCATGACAAATAAAAAAATAAATAAATCCATTTAAATTCTTTAACCATTGAATACAACCACATGGAAATGGGAGAATATCCCCATGGACATTTTCCAGGGACTCCCAAAGTCATAAAATAGAATCAGTGTGATATGGTTAGTGGTGGATAAACTGAAAATGACTACCTAGATGATTATTATTTGGGATTAATTTTTCAATGAAAATATTTTCTAATATATACATAAAGGTGGAGGTTTATTTTAATGGGTTACTATAATTAATCATCATTGATCATGATACATGTTTCACTTATGTATTATGTATAATTCGTACTCATTATTTACATAAAAAATTGTATTTTAGCATGGTCAATATTCCACAAATTGATTTCTAATCTAAAATTACCATTAATACACTCATGGATATACCGAGTTAATGATTAAGGGAATTTACATGTGGATAAGATACACATATCCAATTATATTACTTCTCATATAATAATATCTTATATTAATGTTTTTAAATAGATCTATATAAAGCTTTGTATGGGGAGGGATTAAATCTCCAACTTGTTGGGATGAAGTTGGATAATTAAAAATAATTGGAATTGAACTTTCTAAGGGATTAAAATGATGTTTAAAGCCATATAATATTGTATAAAATATTATCATAGTTGGTAGAAGTGTTATAAAAATAACTGATGAAGGGACATTGAGATTTATTTTTGAGAAAAATAGTTCCTTTAAATTTCACCATATACAAGAATCATGATATTGGTAATGTAATGGAAGCATAGACATTTGTACATTATCCCCATTGACAACTATTATCACATTTTAGTTGTGGCCAAATGGTATTCACTACCCTAAAATATGACACATGATCATAGTGTGTTCTTCATATCACTCTTGAGGATTTGCACTATTGAACACTACCATGGAATTATTCTAGTGGTGGAACCTCTGGATAATGATCTCCCGGATGAGTAGATGCAGATAAAGATATTGGTCTATAAAGAAAATTTTCTATGAAACAAGATGACTCCCCTTGTCCATGTGTTTGGGGCATAAGTATAAAGAAGTGAGAGGGGAAACATAACAAGAAATGAAACAAAATTACCGACACTATTAACTATCGAGAAGATGATTTGAAATTTCATTGATAAAATTATAAAGTAGTGGATGGATAAAACAACCCAATGTTTATAAATTATATTTTTTTTCTTGAAATAAATGTGTATCATATTATATTATCAAGTATTAAACACATATAAATTTATCAGAACCACAAAGAGTCTTTTTGTGTTGTTAGGATCATCACATCAGTCATT
The DNA here is from genome assembly GCA_963277665.1 of Viscum album. Taxonomy (NCBI): domain Eukaryota; kingdom Viridiplantae; phylum Streptophyta; class Magnoliopsida; order Santalales; family Viscaceae; genus Viscum; species Viscum album. The sequence goes on along the minus strand of OY728140.1, from coordinate 1,368,324,282 downwards.
AATTAAGCACACTAATATTGGGAATACATAATGAGGACTAAAAATCTAAAATTATAAAACATTAATGTTAATATATATGATCACCCCCATTATTGTAGAATCATCACTCATTTAAAAAATTATAGAAATGAAATTGAATTATTTAACTAATCAATATTATATTAAATTGAAATATAGAACCATGAGAGGAATTGAGGTTAATAATGAATAAAAGAATGAAGATGAATTTATAGGATGTAATATTATTGTTTCAATAATATCCTGACCATTGGGAATAGTATACTAGCCATTTAGATGAGTAACATTACCATTGGGAATAATAATTTATCATCAAATAATTAATTTTGATATAAATAATATTTATCATGAATAATTGAAGTAAATGTAAATAATTTAATTCCATAAAAACAAATATCATATTTAAAATTATCAATGAAAATATAAGCACATATTTAATAAAATATATTTTAATGTATATCATAAAAATAAAAATATTTTTATTAAAAACTAAAATTAAATATTTTTGAAAAATATTCTTATAATATTTATTACAGTTATGAAATCTCAATTTTGAAATTATCCACATATTTTTATAGTAATTTTATAAAATACAACAATTTTTTGGTGAATTGTAAAAATAAATTTTTCTTATAACATGTGTTTGTTTAATTATATATTTCATGATATAATAATGAGGTAATTATTTCTAAATAATGAGGCTATACCAAAATAGAATTTATTTCATAATTTATTCATGAAAATATAATTAATGTAATTTCCAAACATAAAACCATATTTGAAATCACAAAGTCATAATAGTTCCCTAAAAATAATAATTTCTTTCATTTCCCACCATTATTATTGAAAAGAATAATTAATTAGAATTATAAATTGGTTCAATGTAAAAAAATAACAATATTTAATTAGAATAATTTATATATTGAATATAATATCCATATTACATGTTTTACCTTAAATATTGTATTTTATTGAATATTTAACTAATAACACTCCTCTCTTAATGTATATATAACCCTCACCCTCCCCTTTGGAAACTACTCCTCCAAAAATACCATAACCATATTTCAGAAAAAATCATCTCTCTTGATCCAGTTAGAATCCACATGGACATTATAAGAAAATACAACCCATATCATTAATGGAGTCTAATTCCTTATAAGTGATGTGAAACCATGAAGAAAGTTTCTTTCCATCAAATATTCATACTATTTTCCTCTTCTATTACTACTTTTCTATATTCCATTCAAAACCAAATAATCTATTATTCATTATAATGTGTGATGAAATTATTTCAATTATGTTAACATAATATAAAATATTTATTTTTAATTATTTATATTTTATACATCTCTTTCTCCTCATTTCGACAATGTTTCGGATTTTGATTAACCACCAACAAGGAATTTTCTAACTATTTTTATATCACTAACTTATGGGATATTTATAATAAATTATATATGATCTATAAATTTACAAATATATTTATTTAAATTTTCAATAATCATTTGTACTAATGTATAAATTATATATTACAAAATAGAGAAAAAGAAAAAAATGATAATTTTTAAGGAAAATATTATATTGAGATATATCCCCTTCAACCATATAAATTAATAAATATAATCAATTGATTATATTTATAGATTTTTATAGAATGGAAAATATTTATATTCAAGATCATTGTTTCATTATTCCTTTGTTATTATTTAAGTGGAGGAAAAAATTGAATAATTATGGATTTATGGTAAGTGGATTCTCAAACCCAACTCTTTTTCTTTATATTATCCTTATTTTAATAAATATTTTGTTCTGGATATTAAACTATTGTTTCTCCAATAACCATTAACATTGGTAAAAATTTTGTTTCATTTATATACATGTTCCCACCATTCTTTTATGTCGAATATATTGATTTAATAAAAAATAATTTTCTTTACAAAACATATCTTTGACTCCACTTGGTTTGTTTTTTATTCTACAAATAACAATGATTATTATACCAAATATATATTCATTAATTCATTTGAGATACCCAATGTGAATTCATGATATAATGTTTTTATTAAATCATTATAGAACTCATTCCTTTCTAGGGGTTATTTCATGATTGCGATTATTACATGTTTTTGTGGCATATATGATTATCTGAATATTATAATGTGATGAGTGGTCTTAGAATTATACATCTTTCCTATGAAGTCAGTAATATAATTTATAAAATGTTCTTTTTCTCATTATACATGAACATAATGAAATCATTATTCATAATGATGATGTTATGAATTATAGGAATATTTTATTCATGGAAATGATGGTAGTGTTTTTCACAACCATGTGATGTATTTAACAACTATGATATGATGTTTCATTTTTATTAATATTCCACATTCCATGGAATTGTCATATATGTCCCACTTTTTTATGATATTTATCTTATTCTTATTATATGAGGTTGATGATTAATATTACCCATGATATATTGATTCATCGTTATTATTCCACCAATTACTGGGATTTCAGATCATCCATTTCAATTTTGTATATATTTATTTGATTAAATTTGATATGGATAACATGATATTTTTAAAGGATGATTAATAAATATTTAAATAAATGGTATTTTTTTATTGTGTACTGGTATTTTTTTACACTAATTTTCTAAATACAGTAAACCATTGGGTCCTATGTTTTATTTCCTTAATTTTTTATATATCAATAATGATGTAATAGTCATATTAGAAAAATTATGGTCTCTATAATGGGTAATATTTATAGGGGTGATGTGATCTTCCACCGAAACCTGACTTCCAAACTCATAAATCTTCCTACACAATCATTGTTTTCTCCCTTCCCATTGGAAATAAGATCATATTATTTAGTTAATATTTCTCAATTGATGAAAGGATATATGAATGATCTGGATCATGGAATGTATAATATTCCCATTCTAGATCTATACATAAATATTCTTTTAGAAGAGTTTAGATTTTGTTTAACATGTTCATAATCATGCTATGTGTTGCACTCAAATTAGAGTGTAAAAATAGTCTAATGATTTAATGAATTTTTAAAGTGAATTTAAATATAAATAATGAATAATTACGGAACCAGGTTTTCCAATACAAGGAATAAGTATTTTCTTTTAACATACATCCATTCAACTAATATTTTAATAAGAAAATTAGTTTTTGATTTACATTATATATTTTCACCTCTTGAACCCATTGATTTTATTTAAATTATTAAAAAAAATGATAATTGAGAGTAATATTTGATCGTATAGAGATATACTCAAGTGAGGAGGCCCTAGTAATCTGATATGCCTCTATTTGAAATAAATTGGAGCTTTTTACCACCCAATGATAGTCCTATCGCTACCCCTCACCCACTTTGTGGTAATGGATATCATGATTGGCCTTGTAAAAAATGTCGGGTGATAATTTTTGTTTCCATTGTTAGTAAAAAAAATTAAAATAAATGTTTTTAATGATAAAGGTATACTCTCTTATATAGTTTCATGTTTTTTGGAATGGATATAAAATATAATTTACTTATTAATTGTTTCCCTTGCTAATTGTTTTTCTCATCCCACTCTTTCAAATTATTTATACAAGTTTTTATGTATAAATTCGAACTATGAAGATGTAATTTTGATATCCATGAAAATATATCATGAATATAAAACATGTTTCATAATAATATTAGAGTTTTATTAAAAAAATAATACACAATTTGAATATAGACATTGTAATGTATGGGTTTATGATATATGTTTTATGATCTAATTTATTAAAACTGTAAAATAAAAACCTTTTCCTGGGAATGAATGAATATAAATTATTGATTTAATGCTAATAATTATGTATTAATCTAATGTTGGGCCCTTATAGTTTATATTGGAGAAAACGATAAGATAATTTTAAAAGTTATGATTATCATCATATGAAATGTTAATGTTTCAAATTATTAGTTTCTATGATATAATATTAGATGAGAATAACATTCATTCATTTATAATCATTATGTTCAGAATAGATTTCAGTAGATGAAATATGTAAACTAAAGTAATAATGAAACAATAAGAAAATATCCTTCTAAATCAGTAACATGGAATTCTATAAAATATAAAATATATATTTTATTATCCTAATTTTTATACGGATGAATTATTTAGCTTATCTTTATCCACTATAGTGAAAAATAACATTCACCATAGTTGAAGATGTCCATTATTTTTAATTTCATGAAATTCAACCCTCGTGTATTTTTTGGAAAATAATACACTATGATATATAAAGGATGATTAAAATATATTAAGTATTATTATTCCATGATATATGAAAAACAATAAAATTTTACATAGGATTTATAAATTTTTATTGAAAATATGATCAGTGGTCGTCAATGGTTGGGAATACCAATGAAAGGGATGATATTTATTTCTTATAATAGGTATAATTTTAATAGTTTATTCAATATAATTTTTTCTATAATGATTTTTTTTTTAATTTGGTGGGAAATATATCATTTAATTAAGGTAGATGTAGGAATATAAAATAGTAGTGTATGAATAAAAAAATACATGATTAGAAAGGAATGAACATCTTTTTATTTGTGATGTTGATATTAATATTAATTGGTTTTACTCAAGAATGGGGAATATGTATCAAATCTATTTTTCTTCTCCTGATATCATAAGATATGAGATTTTTTTGATGTGCATAGAGGGTTCAAGTGGATTTTACTGATGATCTTATATACATTTTAATCATTATGAAAATTTGGTCTAGCTAGTAGGTAATGGGTAAGAATAAACTAAATGTATCCAATTAAATGAAAATCATGAATCCATATTCTAATATGTGCCGGAAAATATCATTGGTGGATTTATTATGTATACTATAAAGTGTTTCGGATGTGAAATTTTTGGATATAGGATCATGAATATAATGAAAAATATCACATTAATGAACTAGAATATAATGGAAACTAAAAATTAATTTGTTTAAATAGTAATTAAATTGTTTATTATTTGTGTTTTTTAATATAAAATAAATGAAAGTAATTAACATCACATGTAAAAATAAGTTCATATGTCATTTGTGACTATATCAAAAGATGTTGGACAATCCAATAATATCATTTCAATTTGGCTACTTGTTTATTCAAAAAATTCATATATATATTTTGAATTTTGTTTTCTCATTATTTTACATCCTAAAAGACTAAAAGTTAATTAGAGATTTTACATCATGAAAAAAAGTCAAGAAATTTAGAAAAAATGCATGGTGAATTTTTTTAAAAATATAAATTAATATAATACTCTTTTTTTATATATTTTTTTTAAATTGTAAAACCATTTTTCTTTACCATTTTATAATTAGATGTATTTTTTTATACGGAGTGGATTTCTTTTTTTTCAATCTATTAGAGACATTAGATGTAATGGAGTAGTTCATACAAAATAAATTTAGTTTGTGTACAATAACAATGTTATATCATTGATAACCTATCATGAAGCTAAGAAATTGATTAATGATGTATATGGTTGTTATCATGACCATATTATTGAGAATAATGAATTTCCTTCATTGAACCTATATTCTCATATTTGGTTATTTATAGATAAACATTATATATTATCACTTATAGTACTTGTAAAACCCCAGATATTTACATCCTTAATTAAAATATCCATAATTATTTTTGAATCTATTTAATTATATTGAAGATTTATAGTTTAGTGTAATGGAAATGTTTTTATAAAAATAAATTTAAATGACCATCTTATTAGTGTCAAAAATACATTTGTAATGATATATGAAAATAACTATTTTATAAAGAGTCTTAAATGTATCCCAAAAATTCATTCGGGCACATTCCCCTAATAAACATGTTGTGTGAACTTATTTTCTTTATAAATTGGGAAAATGGAAACACAAAAAGGGTTAATATTTAGTGATTAGTAACTAAAAAGAATAACTAAGGAAAATATGGAATAAATTTAATGTATGGAATTAGAAAAAATCATGATTACATAATCAATGTAAAATAGAGATATATCTATATCCCTGAAAAAAATGAAAATATGGAATTCAACAATACTAATCACAATCTAATTTAATTTATAATTTTGAACCTAAAAATCATACACTCAAGGACATTTACCAAGACACTATCATGTTACATGAAGAGTTATACACAAAAACCAAATTTTTTTAATGAAATAGGTCGATGATTCTAGGGGCTATAAAATGTAGTGGCCCACCCATCACCTGATTAAATTAGATCCATACTGAAAATAGTCAATAAAATGTTTCTTATTGTTCCCTAATGTATATCACCCAGAATAATAACCTGTATATTTGTATAAATTTTGAATCAACATGAAAATAGATAATCAAACTGTGTTAGTAATAAATAATGAATAGGAATGAGAATTATATTCTCCATTCAAATAAAATGGATACCATTATGAAAACTCATCCACAAGAAATAAATTGTATAGTCAATCAAAAGATTTAAAAATTTAATATAATTATCTATATAAATAAAAAAATTAAAACAATTATTTTCTACCATTACAATTGAATCACATTCTTTTAGGGTGAACATCATTTTGTATATCTTATTATAATTATGATTTTATTAGTATTTATAGAAATGAGCATATAACTTTTTCAATACTGAAATAATGTGAGCATAAGATATATTTATATTTAAGGATCTAGGATTCAATACTTTATAAACCCAAAAGTTGAATTTAAAAATAAACAGTTGTTGATGTATATGTAATTCATCGTATAAAAATAATTCATTAATGATAACACCCATGAATGGATTAGCAACTGGAATGATTTGTAATATGAGTTCGTTACCCAAATATAAAAATAAAAATTTCATTTTAAATATTTAATCATAAAAACTACTAATTGAAAACCATTTTAAAATTTAATTTTAAATATAAGTGATAACATTAGAAATCATTCAGTAAACATCTTTATCCTTGAGGTAAAAAATGTTGTTATAGGTCACATAAAAAATTAACTCTCTCAAAACATGAAGTGAAAATTCATTGAATGCATTTGATTTCAAAAATAATCACTAATAATATATCCTTGTAAATGAACCAATGTTTTCAGTTACCTAGAACCCAGTATTCAAGATTCAGTGTATACTTTATTACATTAGAAATAGATACATTTAATTGCATCCAAAATAACCAAATAGATTAATATTATTTCTAATAAAGTGATATACATGATTCCCATATAACATTTGAATAGAAAACTTAAATCATAATAATTTTCAATATATAGTTATTTTCTGTTTATATCCTTTTATATCAACCATACTAAATTTTATGATATCTTGGGAATGGAAAAATAATAATGTTGAGATAAAAGACTTAGCATGCGATAAGAACAATATATGATTTCATGAAATAATAAGCATAACCTATTTATTTGATAAATAAATGAACACATATTCCATTTAATGAATAAAACTAGAGTAATATATTTGAAATGTTAAATAACTAAAAACATTTTCCATTTAATCATTAAAGTTATTTTCTTAACTAGATAAGCCAAAATCAATATGGAATTATAGACAAGAAAAAAAATCAAAATTAATCAATAAACTGATAATTATATCCATCAAGATATAATATAATTTCAAAAATATCATTTATAAAAATAATAGGATTCTTAGGGAAGGATATTTTTAATCATTTGATATCATGTTATCAGGAACATCATACCTCTACCGATAAGAACAATCATGATATGATTTAAAATTATTTTGTGAAACTAATTTATTGCTAGCTTAAAAAATAACATTATAATACTACTATTTTATTAGTGGGGTATATAATTTTTTGGCCCACCCATCACTCCACGTCCAATGTATTTCTCATATATAAAAAAACTGATTTAATTGAAGAACACTAGTTGTAAATTCATACACCTGCACATCCATATTCAGTACTAAAATAGGCTATGTATTTTTTTGTATAATAGATAACTAAAAAATACACAGTACCAAATAAAAATACGGAACATGTCCTGTCTAATTTCTGGATTATTAGATAATAATATTAATATATAGAATCATAGTTTACAAAAATTTATAGTTAATATAAATATCTGGTTTAATCTACATTTGTACCTTAATTTCCCTTCGAACATCTAAGGATTCATGTGAATTATTTTAAAAAACATATGATGATAATAATATTTTAAAAAATGATATAAATATAAGGAAATAAAACATTATTATAAAAATACTTTTAATTATAACAAACCATTTTCAATAGACATACCCATTATCCATAATTTAACATACACATACTAGGTTAAAACATAGAGAACGTAAATAAAACATATAGGTAACATGGGGAATTAATTACATAAAATTATAACCATCATGGATACCATATTATTTGTGACCCTCATGTATACCTTACAATGTATCCCTTGTGGCTCCATTACAATTTCACCCTCATAGCTACCTTAGAATGTAACGTTGACGGCTATCTTATGGTGTAACAATCATAGTTACTCATGGAGTAACCTTATAGATGAACTACAACATAATCATACCCAATACATTAAATGTACATATAGGTCCAAACTTTCATCATAAACAATTTCCATGAACCAGAAAATAATAATATAACATGAATAATTGTGTAAAACATTCTTTTGGAAATTTTAAAAACACAATTTCAAAAGTGTATTTTAAAAGAAAATCCCCTTTAAAATATAATTTAATTTAAGAGTGACTTAATAGTGTGGTTGGAATATTTATATACACTATAATTGCTCATAATTTAACATAATATAATAAAATCATCACACAAACAATTTTAATACCACGTAAATAATGAAGAAGTAGGTTAACCCAAAGAATGGAAATTGGGTTATGAATTCCCTTACATTGGGTTTGTATTACATTAAACTTGTTTAAAACTCCTATATAATTGTTCAAAGAATGTTACTAATATCTTATTGAGATATATTCACGTTTATAATAGCTTATATGACCAATTCGTAAAATAATTTCACCCTTTAATTATTAGTATTTATTTTCATCCATTGTTTTGGGTGCATTCTTTACATGATTTTCGTGGATGGTTTGTATTTGATATTCTTGTTGTATAGAAATGAAATTTTACAAGTTGAATGAAATTGTATTAATATGTTTCAATAGTACTAAATTTTTCTATAACTCAATTTGGTTATATGGGATAAGTATGAATGATTAGATACATTTATAGTAATATCCATTTAGATTATTTTCGCAGTTATTTAATAATCATGATGTAGTTTACTTATATAACATAATATTATGTATATATGTTTATTACAGAACATTAAATAGGATATATAATACACTTTAAATTCTTTCTCAACCATTAAAATTGTTTGACAACTAATTTTTATGGAAGTGACAGAAGTTGCAAACATATCACCGCTGATATTCGTAAAACGACACTTCACAGACGATGCATTTATAAGAGGGCGAGGGCATGATTTAAGATGAGTAATTTTTGAAAATAACGATAATAATGAAAAAAATATGTAATACTAGTTATTTTAGGCCTGTTTTATTTGGGGGAGAGAATAGTGTATAGAAAATAAAAATAACTGAATAGAAAACACAAGAAAAGGGTAGAGGATTCTTACATCTTGATCTCTTCATTTTGTGATCCTCCATAAGACCATTGGTTTTAGACTTTGGTTGAGATAGGTAGGTCTTATACATGGGGACGATCCCTGGGGATAATATTTGGTAGTATTTTGACAATGCTCAAGGCATGAGTTGTGTGACAGGAATAGGGTAATGAGGGTTGTGATTAAAGTGAATGAGAGGAAGAAATTTTACATTATTTTAATAATAATTTTAATATTTTTGTCCAAGACTATGAATAACATTTATTCTCAGGATAAAAATAGTAAATAGATATTGTGAGTTCGAAATAAGTGGTCTTACTTCAACCTTGAATCACCTATGATGTTGTAAAACAAGCATTTAACATTTATCGTAATTTATTATTTCAAAATATTAATAAAGATTTTACCCTGACCATATTTCAACCTGTATAATTCAAAAATCGACTCCATTTTTAGAAAATAATTTTCTATATATTATTAATTTAATTTATAAAAAATCATAATTTACTTGGAAATTAAAATTTTAATATATAAAATACATTTCTAAAACATTGAAAAATTACTTATGGTCTCTTAAAATTACCTTATAATCATAACTCATAAAAATACTTATTTATGAATACATTTTTTGAAAATATATTTTGATTTAAATTATTAAATTATTCATAAATTATTAATTAAATATATATGACATATAAAAATACCAACACTAAATCAATAATTTTTAAAATATTTATTTAATTATATTGTAAAATAATTATATCTTATGAACACTTATAAGATTGATAACTTTTATTTATAATTTCATTGGTGAATTTACTATTGAAACAGGTACAGTACTTTTCATAAGGTTGAAGTTAGTATTCATAAGGGTGAATTACTATTCATAAAGGGCATGTAACTATTCATAGGCATACATTAATATTCATAATGGTATGTTATTGTTAAAAAGGGTGGGTTACTATTCACCAAAAATTGTTTTTGTTCTATCGGACTCCAAAAAACATATTGATTGCAACTGAGTATGCATGTTATTCAAAATTCCTAACATAGAAGTGGAAACATTATGTACAATGGTTAGTTTATAACGGCCACATAGTATATAGTAGATCATTTAGGCACATAGTGTTTTCTTTTAAAATATTGGGATGTTATATTATCCCCCATTAAATGAATTGCACCATGAAAAATAAATCAGTTTACATATATTTTTGAATTTACATATCGATTATTATGAAAAATTATTTTCTTATTTTTACTTAATTGAATGGAAGTTAAAAAGTAAATAATATCATTAAAAGTTTTCTACAAAAATAAAAATTTCTAATCTCCAATTTAGTCTAAACCGTTCCTCTAATAGCAATTGTAAATCCTTGAACTTGTATTTCTGAATTCAGTACTAAAAAGTATTTGTATTTTCTTAAAATAGATAACTAAGAAATAAACAATCAATTATACCAATGATGAAGTTTTATAATCTAGGTTCTCAAGAATTGGACCACAACATACATTTATTGAATCCGAGCTTACAAAAATTAATATTTAATATAAATAACATGTTTCATTTGCATTTTCAACTTCACTATCCTATGAACTAATAAGGATTCTTGTAAAAACTCTTTAAAAACATGGGATGTGGAAAATATCATAGTAAAGGATATAAAAAAGAATAAATGTAATTGTTTGTCCATAAATAATTTTAACCATATGAAATCATTTTCACAAGACATACTTCTTATCTAAAAAATATAATATACATACTTTGTGAAAAGATAAAGAACATAAAGAAAACTTTTAGGTCACTTGGGGAATTAATTAAAAATAATTTTAACCATCACGGATACCAAATTATTTGTAACCCTCGTGAATAACTTTCAATGTAACCCTTGAGACTACCTTAAAATGTAACCCTCATGGCTACCTTACAATGTTACCCTCCCGACTTCCTTAAGGAGTAACCATCGCAGTTACACATGGGGTAACCATATGAATGACCTCAAACATAATAAAACTGAATAAATTTGAGGGAAATATAGTTCACACCATTTATCATAAACAACTCCCAAGAACCAGAACATAGTCATACAATATGAATAATTTCATAAAAACATTTTCTTTTATTTTTGTAAAACATAATTTTACAAGAGGATTTTAAAAGAAAACCCCCTTTCAAATATCATATAATTTAAGTGTGACTTAATAGAGTAAATAGAATATGTATATACATAGTAACTACATATAATTCAATATAATATAATGAAAATACATTACACAAAAAAAAATTAATTCCACATAAATAATGACCAAGAAGTTTAACCAAATGAATGGAAATCATGTTAAGAATTCTCTTACCTAATGTTTTTCTTACGTAAAACTTGTTTAAATATCTTGTATAATGGTTATAATGGTTTAAAAAGTATTATTAATATCTTATAGAAACATATTCATGTTTATAACAGCTTATATGATAATTTCATAACATCATTTCACCCTTTAATTATTATGGTTTTGTTCCTTCCATTATTTTGGGTGCATTCTTCACATGACACTACTGGAAATATAGACAATACCAACGGTTCAAAACCGTTGGTATAGGCTGGAAAACCTTTGGTATAAGATATACCAACAGTTTCCCAAACCGTAGGGAAGTAAGGCGTTGGGAAATCCCTTTAACAACTGTTTAAGGAAAACCGTTGGCAAAAGGTGGTGGAAGTTTTAATTTCTCAACGGTTCCTCTAAACCATTAAAAAAAGGATTTACCAACGGTTTAAAACTATTGGGAAATTTATATTTTTGAGCTTATACCAATGGTTTTGAACCGTTGGTATAGCTTTTTTCCAACGGTTTAGATAAAACGTTGCTATATATTCTTATATGCTCAATGCTTACCAAGGGTTCTAAACCATTGGTACAGATTTTTACCAACGGTTTAGATAAACAGTTGGTATATATTTATATATGCTCAAAGTATACCAATGGTTCTAAACCGTTGGTATTGGGTATTTTCACAAAAAACCAGTAGCCTGCATACAGCTGCCTCCCCTGGATACACATGCATAAAAAACATCACAAATAGCATCTAGATATAGACTTAAAACACCACATAAAACATTGGAAATAGCACAAAAAACACATAAAAACATCACTCTTCCAACCATTCCATGTAATACAATTCCCCATTTCAATCTTCATATGAAAAAAAATCTTCCAATTAACCTATTTCAATTTATTGGGTTCACACATATCAATTTTTTCTTACTCAAAAAGGTGATGATTATGATAGAAATTGGTGCATGAGGGGTATGTGTGATAAAGTTAATTAACAATGTGGTTAACATTTGTGAATCATCTAGATTGATGCATGACTTTCATTGAATGTGGTGTGGGGGGATGTCCAGAGAGGGGAGGGGGTTGTCCAGGAAGAGGGGAGGGGAGATTTCTAGGGAGAGAGTATGGGAGTCATGGAGAATGTGAAACAATTAGTTGTATTCAAATTATAGCATATCATCACATGCATTTGATGAGCATGAGCTAATAAGCTTTCCAAGTCATTCATATAGTTCAAGACATACAAAAATGGAATAATCCCAAATAACATTGCATGATCAAAGATATAAAAAAAGGCATGTGAAATCAACATGCCTACATTTACATATCATCCATGAGGTATAACATTTAATAAAATTATAATAGAATTATAAATAACGCATCCAAGTCTCATTTACTTGCATACACAGTGGTACAAAAGGAAAATGTTATTCATGTCCGGGGAGCTGTCCGGGGTCCAAGGAGGAGGGTGGGGGGCTGTCCATGGTCCAGGAAGGGGGGTGGGGGGATATTCGGGGCTGTCTGTTCACGTCACATTTGACTCATGGATCGTTTTCCTTATGTTTCAACAGAATACGAATGTGTTTGGTCAGTTTTCCATATGTCAGTTGTTGATTTCACTTAAAATTAAGTCCATTTTTAACGAAACAGAGGCACTTTGATTGGTGTCGGCCACACTGGGCCTCATATTGAGGCAGGTTTGACTGGAAAACGTCACATATGAGACACGGATTGTTGTGCAAAAGTATCAACACAATCAGAAGCCGTTTGATCGGTTTGGCGTGAGTGCGTAAAATATCGTATATTTTAAACAAAATACATACACATGGAGTGATACCGGCCACACTACGCTTCGGATTGAGCCAAGTTTTACTCGTACACATCACATATAACCCATGTATCATTGTTCTAAAGTGTCAACACAATCTGAAGGCGTTTGGTCGGTTTCCCGTATGTTAGTTTTTAATTTCACTTAAAAATAAGTCCATTTTGAACAAAAGAGAGGAAGTTTGGGTGGTCCCGACCACACCGTGCCTCAGATAGAGTCTAAGTTGACTGAACACATCACATTTGACCCATGGATTGTTTTCCTTAAGTTTTAATATAATTTGAATGTGTTTGGTCAGTTTTCCGTATGTCAGTTGTTGATTTCACTTAAAATTAAGTCGATTTTCAATAAAACAGAGGCACTTGGAGTGGTGTCGGCCACACCGGGCCTCAGATTGAGGTAGGGTAGACTCTTACACATCACATATGAGTCATGGATAGTTGTTAAAAAGTATCCACACAATCATAATCCGTTTTATTGGTTTGGCGTATGTACGTAAAATATTGTCCATTATAAACAAAATACATACACATGAAGTGATACCGGCCACACCATGCTTCAGATTGAGCTAGGGTTGACTCTTAAACATCACATATAACACATGGATCGTTTTCCTAAAGTTTCAATATAATAATAAGGCATTTGGTTGCTTTCTCGTATGTCAGTTGTTGATTTCACTTAAAAATAAGTCCATTTTGAACAAAAGAGAGGGAGTTTGAGTGGTCCCGGCCACACCGTGCCTCATTTTGAGACTAAGTTGACTCGTACACATCACATTTTACCCATGGATCGTTTTACTTAAGTTTCAATAGAATCCAAATACATTTGGTCAGTTTGTCGTATGTCAGTTTTTGATTTCACTTAAAATTAAGTCTATTTTTAACAAAACAGAGGCACATTGAGTGGTTTCGGCCACACCGGGCCTTCTATTGAGCTGGGGTTGACTAATAAACATCACATATGAGTCATGGATCTTTGTGAAAATGTATCGACACAATCAGAAGCCGTTTGATCGGTTTGACGTATGTATGTAAAATATTGTCCATTTTAAACAAAAGAGGGATAGTTTGGGTGGTTCCGGCCACACCGCACCTCAGATTGAGGCAGGGTTGACTCATACACATCACATATGACCCACGGGTCATTTTACTAAAGTTTCAACATATTCGGAATGCATTGTTTTGGTTTGTCCTCTTCTAGTTACTGTTTTCAATTAAAATTAAAGTCATTCTGAACAAAAGAGAGACATTTTGAATGGTACCGTCTACACCGTGCCTCAGATTAAGGCGGGGTTGACTCATACACATCACATATGACCCATGGATCATTGTCCTATAGTATCAATGGAATCCGAATGCTTTTGGTCGGTTTACCGTATGTCAGTTGTTGATTTCACTTAAAATTAAGTCCATTTTTAACAAAACAGAGGCATTTTGAGTGGTTTCGGCCACACCGAGCCTTTTATTGAGTCGGGGTTTACTCATACACATCAAATTTGACTCATTGATTGATTTCCTTAAGTTTCAATTTAATCTAAATGTGTTTCGTCGGTTTACCGTATGTCAGTTGCTGATTTCACTTAAAATTAAGTCCATTTTTAACAAAATAGAGGCACATTGAGTGCTGTCGGCCACACTGGGCCTCGAATTGAGGCAGGGTTGACTCTTACACATCACATATGAGTCATGGATCGTTTTCCAAAAGTATAAACACAATCATAATATGTTTGATCAGTTTGGAATATTTACATAAAATATTGTCCATTATAAACAAAAGAGGGACAATTTGGGTGGTTTCAGCCACACCATTCCTTGGATTGAGGCGGTGTTGACTCGTACACATCATATATGACCCATGGATCATTTTAATAAAGTTTCAACATATTTGGAACGCATTTGGTTGGTTTTTCGTATGCCAGTTGTTGTTTTCACTTAAAATTAAATTCATTTTGAACAAAAAAATAGACATTTTGAACGGTACCGTCCACACTACGCCTCGGATTAAGGCAGGGTTGACTCGTACATGTCACATATGACCCATGTATCATTTTCCTATAGTATAAATAGAATATGAATGCGTTTGGTCAGTTTACTGTATGTCAGTTGTTGATTTCACTTAAAATTAAGTCCATTTTTTAACAAAAGAGAGGCATTTTGAGTGGTGTCGGCCACACCGACCCTCGTATTGAGGCGGGGTTAACTCGTACACGTCAAATTCGGGGGGTGTCTGGGGGGTTGTTCGGGGTCCTGGGAGGAGGGTGGGGTGGATGTCTGGGGGGGCTGTCTAGGGACCGAGGAGTGTCGGGGGCTGTCCGGTGTCCAGGGAGGAGGGTGAGGGGGGCTGTCTGGGGGGTGTCTGGGGGGCTCTCTGGGGACCATAGAAGAGGGTGGAGGGGATATTCGTGGGGGATGTCTGGGGGGGAATCCGAGGAAAAATAAGAGGGTGGGGGCTATCAAGGGGGATTTCTGGGGTCCAGGGAGGAGGATGACATGTCAGTGGGAGGAGAAGGGTCTATTTGGGTACGGGGATATGCTTGTCTACCTCTGGTACGAACCTCCCTCGTACCATTGGCCTAAGCACTGAAAGAATGGAATAATGAAAAGTGCACATACTTATGTACCTGTAAAATATACAAATAGACAGCACATAGCTGCATCATGTCATAAAAAATAACACCAAGGATCAGACAAAATAGAAGCAGTCGTGAAGAGTAATGACTAGTGCACATACAGATCAGAAGCAGCTAAAAAATTGTTGCATACATGCAAAGTTTATTTCCTAAAACAAAGTAAAAAAAAGAAAAATGATGAAACTCTAGAGCATGGGTTGCCTCCCAAGAAGCGCTAAGTTTTACATCTTTAGCCAGATGGATGGACACTAGTCAATCATCTTGGTCCACCAGCTTAGAACTCATCTGCCTCTTACAAGAACTGGTGGCCATGTCATCAAGCTCACAGGGATTCTTAGAGGTATTGATCACTTCTGAAGCATAGCGAGCATAAATCCATTGTGGAAGTAAGAGAATATGGCGCTCGTCATCAGCTAGACGCTTAGTGGGATTGATCACTTCAGGAGCGTAGCGGGTGTGAATCTGGTGTGGAAGTAAGAGAATTCGGCGCTCGTCATCAGCCAGACGCTGAGTCACCCGTCGTACGAGGTCAGATGGAGACGGGACATGCACATCGATGATTATGGAAGAGGCAGACAAGCTAGACATTATTGGTTAAGCTGCATCCACAAATAGATTCATTTTTATATATTAGAACCTTTATAAATGTTTTTCCCATTTTTACAAACAATTAATGTGTGAAAATTTTGAAAAATAACTTATCGGATATATAAAAATGGATTTACTCATGGACATGATGCATAATATCTCAAATATTCTTCATTGGATCCCAAATTGAAATTTTAATCCATTATCAAATGTGTTATATCAATTTTTTTTTATTTCGATCCTTAAGGTTGAGTGCTTTTTGTAAAATCTAGCCAAGGGAGAATAAACTAGTGACTTGGAATACAATTGGATGATATGTGGTGAAAACCACATTATAAGCATTGTTTAGGATATTATTGAGGTGGTTTGAGGATCAAATATATCTTTTTAGAGAAAATCCAGCAGGTCCAAGATTGGTGGTCAAAGTTTTGAAGTGGGGGGGGGTATTTGGTGGTTGAGGAGGGGGTGAGGGGGATGTCCAAGGTCTAGGAGGAGGGGTAGGGGATGTCAAGGGTCCAAGAAGGGGGGTGGAGGCTGTCCAGGGTTAAGGGGAAGTGGAGAAGGGCATGTCCATGGTCCAGGAAGGAGGGGGGTTGTCCAGGGTCCATCGAGGAGGGGGTCTATCCAGGGTCCAAGGTGGAGGGTGGGGGCTTCTTAGGGTTCAGGAAGGAGGGGGACTATACAAGTTCCTGGGAGGAGGGTGTAGGTGGGTTCTACAGGGTCTAGGAGGGGGGATCTCCATGTCTCAGGAAAGAGGGGGGAAGGTTGTCTAAGTTCCAGGAGGGGGGGACTATCCAGGTTCCAAGGGGGGGTGTCCATGGTCCATGATGAGTGGGGGCTCTGTTAAATGGAGGAAATCCCCAAATAATTCGTTGAAAATTAAATAAACTTAATCCAAAAAACATCACAATTCCAATCCATCACCCAACCAGCATCCAATTCATCATCAATATCACTAACCTTCGCATGCCATAAACAACACAACCTAGTTTATACCAAATTAAAACAGAAAACAAAAATAATAGATGAAAAACATTAAAACTAAGGTAGTACTTACAGATTTAGAGTGTAGAACCTCAAAATTTCTTGATTTAAGATGGATCTATGAGTGGAACGAGTTTCTGAGTCATTGTATAGAGAGATCCCTCGCGTTTAGGTCAAATCAAAATAAAAAATAAAAAATAGATGAAGAAAATTATAACTTACGTAGAACTTACATATTTGAAGTGTAGAATAGAATAATTGTTTGATTGAAGGGGATGGATGGATTTTCGGAGACTGGGTAACGAGAGATCATCGGGAGAGCTTCAATTTTAGGGCTGCAGTCGGGGGAATGGAGAATTGGGGAAGAATTGGGGGTTCTGTGTATTTGGGGGAACTTTTCTGCAACGGTTTTAAAAACCCATTGGGAAAACTATGCTTTACCAACGGTTCACTAAAACCGTTGGTAAAGGTCGTGGAATTGGGAGATATCCCAATGGTTTTATCAAACCATTGGGAAAATGGGTTCTATTGGGATATATCACAATGTTGTGATAAAACTGTTGGGAAAAAGCTGTGTACTCCACATATACCAACGGTTTTCTATAACTGTTGGCATCAAAGTATTGGTATAGCCCTCCCTTCTAGTAGTGTGATTTATGTGGCCTTTTTTCATTTTATTTTCTTGTTGTATGAAAATGAAATTAAAAAAGTGGAATGAAATGGTATTCATATTATTCCATAATATAAAATGATTCCATAATGCATTTTGGTTATATTTTAATAGGATAAATCATTAGATAAATAATCAATGATATCCCTTAAGATCATTTTTTAGGTTATTTGATAATCATGAAGTAGTTTCATTATATAACGTCATATTTTATATATTTTAACTCCATAACATTAAAGAGGATATATTATACACTTTATGTTCTCTTTCAACCATTAAAATTATTTTATAACCAGTTTTTAAAGAAGTAAATAAAATTTCTTTCATAACACCTATGATTTTGGAAAAACGACACATCAGGAACAATGTTTTTATAAGATGGGGAGGAGATGAAGTAAGATGGGAAATTTTTCATAAACAATATAAAAATAAATAATATTGGTAATAATGGGTCTTTCGTTCCTTCTATATTAGGGGAAGAGAAGGTTGTATAGGAAAATAAAAATAAGTGGAAAGAAAACACAAGAAAATGGAAGAGGATTCTTACCTCTTGATCTCTCCTCCTTGGGATCCTTCTTGAGACCTTTGGTATTGATGTTATGGATAGACCATTAGGTCTTAGATAGGGTGAAGATCCTTGGGGAGGGTATTTTCTAGAACATATACAATGCTCAAGGGTTGATATGTGTGATAGGAAGAGGGGAATGTGGGTGGTATTTATAGTGGAGGAGAGGATGGATTTTATATAATTTTAATCATTATTTTAATATTTTTGTCTAAGACAATAAATAGTCATCATTCATGGGATAAAAATTGGAAATAGAGCATGTGATTTAGAAACAAGTGGGCTTACATAAGCCTTTTATCACCTATGATGCAGTAAAATAATCATTTTTCCTTTTCATAATTTATCGTATTTTAATATTCATAAAAAATTCAGGAATTTCAGAAAAATCCCAAAAATTCACCCAAGTTTTTTTTGACCCGAAAAATTAAAAAAATGATCTCAGGTTTTTGTGAATAACTCTCTAAATATTATAAATTTAATTCTAAAATAAAATCATAATTTACTTGAAAAATACAATTTTGAATTTTAAATTGTTTTTTTATCACATTGAAAAATTACATAAGGTATCTTAAATTCAGCTTATAATCATAAGTAACCAAAATAATTATTTATGAATATATTTTATGAACATAAATTTTAATTTATTTTATTAAATTAATCATTAATTTTAAATTAAATTTATATGACTTACAAAAACACCCATAATTAATAAATAATTTTAAAAATATTTATTTACTTATATTATGACATTATTATATCATATAGAAAAATATAAGATGGATAATTGTTTTTACAATTTCAATGGTGAGTTTAAAATTCATAAGCATACATAACTATTAATAAGGTTCAAGTTAATATTCATAAAGGTAGATTAATAATTATTTGGGTCATGTTACTTTTCATTAGGGTACATTGCTACTTAAAGGGGTCATATTACTATTCATAGTTGTACATTACTATTCATAATGGTATGATATTGTTTATATGGGTAGGTTACTATTCACAGAAATTAAGTTTATTCTATCAGACTCTATAAAAAAACTGATCACTACTGCGTATGCCTATTTTTTAAAATTCAAAAAACATGTGCGGAAAAACTATGTCCAACCGTTAGTTTATAAAGGATACATAGTATTTTGTATTTATTTTAAGAAAATAGGGTTTCAATTTAAAATCTATGTATCTTACATTATCCCCTCCTTAAATGAATTGTGCCCTAACAATTTGTTCATTGTACTTATATTACTGAATTTTCATGTCGATAATTATGACAAACTATTTTCTTATATGAACTTTATTAAATGGAAGTTAAAAAATTAATAATATATTTAAAAAAATTATAAAAAATTACAATGAAAAATATCCAAAGTTGTCTAGGTCATTCCTCTAAAACCAACTGTAATGCCCTAAAACGACGCATCTAGATTCAGTTCTAAAACATGATATATATTATTTTGTATAATATATGAATGAAAAATACACATTGAATTTTGAAAATGAGGACCCTTTCTAGTCTAGGTTCTGGATAATTAGACAACAACTTACTTATATTGAATCAATGTTTACAAAAATTAATAAGTAATATAAATAACTGTTTTCATCTCCATTTCCACCTTAAATGTCCTATGAACTTCTAAGGATTTCTGTGAAAAACATTTTTAAAACATCGGATGACAAAAACAGCTCAGTAAGTGATATTAAAATAAGGAAAGGAACTATTAGTCCATAAATACTTTTAACCATATGATAAAATTTTAACAATACATACTCCATATCCATAATGTATCATTTATATACATTTTAAAAGGATGGAGAAAATAAATAAAGCATTTAGGTAACTTTGGGAATTAATTACATATAATTTTAACCATCTTGGGTACTATATTATTTTTAACCCACACAACTACTATACAATGTAATCCTCATGGATACCTTACAATGTAACAATAATGATTACCTAATGGTGTAACCATCACATTTACACATGGTGTAACCATACAGAAGACCCCCAACTTAATCATACCCAAGGAATTAGTGGGAAATATAGGTAAAAACCATTATCATAAATGATGACGAAGAACCAAAATAGTGTTACTAATATCTTATTGAATCAAATTAATGTTTATAACACCTTATATGATCATTTCATTAGATAATTTATCCATTTTTTGGTATTTTTTCCTTCCATTGTTTTGGATTCTTTATTGTCATTATTTATGTGGCCGGTTTGTATTTGATTTTATTTTTGTATAGAAATGCAATTATAGATTTTGAATGAAATGGTATTAATATGTCTCCAGAATATTAAATTATTCCATAATTTATTTTGGTTATATGGAATGAGGATGAATCATTAGATAAATCTTTAGTGATATTCTTTTTGATCATTTTTGTGGTTCATTGATAATCATGAACTAATTTCATTGTATAACATAATATTTGGTATATATGTTAACTATAGAACATTAATGGGGATATATCATAAAATTTAAATTCATTTTTAACTATTGAAATGGTTTTATAAATAGTTTTTAAGTAACAAAAATTGTGAACACATCACCCAAAATTTTGGTAAAACGAAACATCACCAACGATGATTTTATAAGCGGCGGAGGATATGAAGTAAGATAATAAATTTTACATAAACATGATAAAAACACATAATATATTTAATAATTTATATTTAATTCCTCTTAGATAAGGGACACAAATAATCTTTAATAAAGAAAAGTAATTAAAAAGAAAATACAAGAAAAAGGAAAAATATATTGACCTCTTGATCTCTTCCCTTTGAGATCCTCCTTAAGACCATAGGTTTAAGACCTTTTTTTAGAAAATAATTTATTAGACATGAGAAAGATCCTTGGGGAGGGGATTTTGAAGAACATAAAAAATTGTCATGTCTTGAGATGTGCAAGATGAAGAGGGGAATGAGGGTAGTATTTATCGTGGTGGAGATGATGGATTGTGCATTATTTTAATCAATATTTTAATATTTTCATCCTAGAATATGAATATTCTTCATTATTGTGATAAAAATATAAAATATATCATGTAAATTTGAAACATTTGGGCTTACATCAGCCTCATATCACCTATGATGAAGTAAAATGAGCATTGAGCATTTATCGTAATTTATTTTTTTTAGTATCATCAATATATCCAGAATTTCAGAAAAAACCCCAAAAATTCACCCAAAACATTTCACAACGTATTTAATTCAAAAATTAATTCCATTTTTTGAAAACTATTTTCTATATATAAATAATTTAATTTTTTAATAAAATCATAATTTACTTGAAAAATACAATTTTAAAATTAAAACAGGTTTTCTAACACTTTGAAAGATAACATAAGGTCTATAAAAATTATCATTCAATCATAAGACATAAAAATAATTATTTTTGAATAAATTTTATGAAAATAAATTCTCATTTAAATTATTAAATTAATCAAAAAATTAATTAAATATATATGACTTACAAAAATACCAACATTTAATCAATAATTTTTATAAAATTTATTTACTTATATTATGACATAATTATATCATATGGGCACTTATAATATGGATAAATTTAATTAGTAATTTCTACGAGGAATTTACAATTCATAATGATACATTACTAATCAAAATATTAAAGATACTATTCATTAGGTTACATTACTATTCATTATGTTCAACATACTATTCATAAGGGTGCATTATTATTTTTTAGATCCCAGATCTTTTAAAGTATTTTTTGTTTATGCTATGGTTTGGCCTCTTCTTTTGGATAGATAAGTATTTCCCATGTTCAGGTGGGGGCTTGGTGGTGTCCCGGGGGCTCGGGGCATGAAGGAAAGAGAAATCAGGCCAAGCAGTCCATGGTTCATAGTCTGCGAATAGTTATGGAAAACTGTGTGGGTAAGTCGTGTGGACCTGAAATCCTTGGAGAGTAGCCTTCGCATGACTATCACATTGTTCGAAAAACTATACAGTATCCTTGAAAACCGTGTGAAATTTATGTTTTTGGATAGTAGCTTATGCACGGTTTGCGAACAGTATGAAAAACCGTGTAGGTAAACTATGCGGCCTAGAAAATATGGAAAACTAACCAAATTTTCTTCCCAAGATTTAAAACCCCATCTTAGGATTTTAGGCCATCTCATTCCCTGCAACCCTAGTGGAAAACCATTCCGACCCATGCTTCCAAGAGGTTTTTCTCTTTCGATTCTTGGTCATTTTGGATGTTGTTGGATTCAGATAGAATCTCTGGGTATTTCTAACCCTCTCTTATCCTCTCTTCATTGGATTAAGTCTTTTGGTCTCTCCCATTTTTTTCCGAAGCTCTAAACCAATTTTTTTTCCATTGGTTCCTTGGTTGGGGATTCAAGGCATTCTGAAATCCAGATCTAATGCCATGATTAGTGGTGTGTTCAACACTAGATTGAAGGTAGGTGGTCTACATGTTATATTCCATATTTTTGTTATATATTTGTGAATTAATGTTGTGTTCTTTCCTATCTTTTGTTCTTTATTTATTTCCTTGAGTGTGATTGGGTGATTTGGGTGTCTAAATGGTTTCTTTGGAACCCTCATTATCCACGTGGTATGTGGTGTGGACGACTTGGCCATTTTATGGTCACCCATGGGGTGCTCCAAAAATTCCAAACCAAAATATTGGTAGGGTTAAGTGAAGGATTGTCGAGTATAGTGTGAATCCCATGTAGAACATGTTTAATGGTTTATTAAACCCTAGTAAGGTATGCATGATGAACGTATCCTTGTGGGATAGGCACAATGAGTGAATTCTTAGTGAGGTAGCATAATAAAAGGGAATGGGGCTAAATATATAAATGATTTGAAGGGTGGTAAATGAAATAATGGGATTTAATAAGATAATGGGTGAATTTTTGAATGGGTTAATACATGAAAATTTTGTAGCACACATAAATGTATGAATGAAATAAATGGTTTGTTTCATGTGATATATAATTTTACTTGCCATGCAAAAGTGGGTAAATGATTTTGAAATGATAAATGGTCTAAATGAGTTAATTAATGGTTAATGATTAATTTCGCTAAGGCCACAGGGGTTGTTGAGTACACCTAATGGTTTAAGGAATGAGAATGATATTTTGGTTGAATGAATATGAATTGAAATTGAAAAATGTGTTAATGAGTTATGGCATAGTATTGATTCCCATGTTGCTTATAATGCATTGTGAATGTCGATTCCAAATGGCATTGGTTCAGTTATGTTATGTAATGTATTTTTAAATCCAATGGAATTGAATATGATTTTTTGTGTTATGGTTTGGTTGTGGTGCCTTCATAAATAATCATGTGCACATGGTTTGATTGTGTGGGATATTAAATGAGGTTCTACACCAAAAATTCAATTTGGAATGATGATTTATTCCCCTAACTGTTGCATCCACCTAGACTGAGGCTTCAAGTTCAGGACATGGATGACATGAGGACAGAGTTGGATTGATGATCTAAACTATACCCCTAATGCACGAGTTAGGAATAAGGATTGATTCCCTATTCCCCTAATGGTTGCATTCCACATGAACAGATGCTTCAAGTTGAGGATCATGAGATTTCCATAAGGTGATGAATTACCCCCAGACTCATGCTTCAAGGTGAGAATATGATTTGATGTGATTTGTATCCTGAGTGAGATAGGGAATTTTTTTATTTCCCCTATTCACTATGATTGATTTCCTTGGAACCATGTATAGATGATATTTCTTCCTAAATTATGCAATGTGTGATCCATGAGGATTTTGAAATGAATATGGCATATGAAATAGAATTGGGATAATTTCTACTATTTAATTAAATAATTGTTTTTAAATAATGGCACATGAACTGTCCCTTCTTTACATACCATTTCTTCAGAAGTTTCCTGCACTATCTATTAGACTGGATATTTTTTAGATAGTGTTGGTGGTGGCCAACTTTGTTTTGAACTCACACCCTGCTCGGGTCTCCATAGGGTACTCGAGCAGATCTATTGGATGCAAGGTAGGATAAGTGATGAGGCCTTACAGTGAAATGATGAGTTGGGCTCAAAATGTACATTGGGAAGGACCCAGACATGGATTTGTGACCCTTTGGACTTTTTTCCATTTGTTTTATATTCGTATTCTTCCACTTGTCACTACTATTGTGGAATGATAAGGTTGTATTGGATTTGTGGGTTGTACACTTTTTGAGAATTTCTTGGTTATTCTCGTTTATTTGTAGTTCATATTATTTCTACTATTTACATTTTTTACTACTATGGATTACTCTGGTAAAGAGGGTATAGTCTCCTCACTTGACTTATAAGACCCTCACTACTAGTCAGAAAACTCTGGCGTATGGGGAGGCACACTTGGGGTCATGTGGTGACTCGGCTCGGAGCACCAGTTTAGTGGCTTCCTGGTTGGGGATATTACAAAGTGTTATCAAAGGAGTTATCATCTCTTTATTGTTATCTGGGGATTGTATAAAGTATATTAGGATAGTGTCGGGCCTTGGTAATGAGATCATTCTTGGGAGTATCTAACCCATATATGAGGGGAAAACCCAAGTCACCCTGCGTGGGGATTGTTATTCTGGATGTGTGTTCTAGATGTTTGTTCTTACATTTGAATGATATTTAACCATTTGGTGATGTACATGTTGTTTTATTTGATTGATTTATGATGTTTCTCTCATTTCCTTAATGGCATGGGGATGTTCATTCATGCACCATTTTAGGCATCTATGTATAGCTGGCATGCATCTTTATAGGCACACAAATGGGTCGAGTGTGCGGGGAAAGGATAGTTTAATTCATTTAACATCATTGAAAATTATGAAGAAAATGATTCTTAATAGTGGTAATAAAATTGAATGAATAAAATTAATTCAAATTAAGAGTTAAGGAATATTATTTATAAATAAATTTTGTGGTTGAATTAATGTTTTGGGTTATGATAAATTGCAATGGTTTATTTGGTTTCCAAAAGAAAAAGGGGATGCCTAATGATGGTAAAATTGATAATTAATTTTTCCTAATGAAAGTTTTAAATGGGTTAAAATCATTATTTAACATGTTGTGAAATGGTAAATGTCCTTAAGAGGAATATGAATTATTTTGAATGAATTGTGTTCAAATAGGTTGATGAAAGGCTTGTGATTAAGTAAGTTGTTTACCCCATGTTGACCATGACCGCGGTAGGTATGGTAGGGGTAGTATTCTAAGTGTGATGATTACCATTTGGATAGAGTATGAATAATGGTTTGTTTAGTGTTGACAGTGTGAGATATTTTCCAACTGTGGTTAATTGCTTTCAGTCGTTATTCAAAGTATCAAGTGAATGGATTGTTTGGTATGAGAATGGTTGGGTTATAGATGGGTATCATGGGTGTTGTCGGTTTGACTCATGTTAGAATGGGTTGGGGAAATTATAATTCCATAGTTGAGACTTTGGGTTTTGATTGTGAGTCCTGACCAGTTATGATATGGCATAGGGTGTGTGTTTAAGGAACCATTGGTAGGGTTGTTCCCTTTGGGTAGTGAGGAGTTGTTTGGTAATGTGGGTGAATAAACTCTCATGGTTTTGACTATCTGGAGTTATTGATGGACCATAAGGATGGTGTCTGGGACTTGGTGACCTTGTGAGTAGAGACCTTGAGAGTTTTGAATCGAATTTGCGGAGGATGATTTCCCATAGTGATGATGAATGTGTAAACCTTTGGTGTGGAACCTAGATATGATGGTTGTTTGGTATGAAAATCATAGTGCGCTTTGGAATGAGAGTGATAGTTCCATTTAGACACTTTGATTCATTTGTGTAATGATAAGTGTGGTCTGGAGAGAGGGTCAATTACTAATCCTGGTTGTCACTCCAGTAAAGGGAGTTGGTTTTTTTCAACCTTCAAGGTGACATATGAGACAGGTCTGGAATTAGTTTTTAATAGAAAATATAAGGGTTGATAAAGTGGGGTTATATACTTCTGATCGATGGTGACACCTAAGGTAAGGGTGTTCATGTGGCTCAACAAGTTGTATGAATGTTTTTCATTTGGATCAATGGTTTAACCTGGTTGGAAATCACACCCGAGTGGTGATGTTTAAGTGTTGATGTGGCACGTTCAGCAGGAAAGCCTGAAATTCCATGGAGGTCAGGGTGTCCCGTAGCTTGACATCAAAAACAGATATGTTAGCGGTGGTTTTCATTAATGAATTATTAGTATACCTCTTCTAGTGAAGACCATTACCAACATCCTGACATCTTCCCATGTATGTGGAGAAGCTCTAGATCTCTCCAAGAGACATGGAGGTGTTTGATGGGATGAGGGAAAACATTGATTTTACGTGTAAGGAATTAGTATGTGTGGAGTTTGAATAAGGGATACACATCCTCGATGGCATAGGGTGAGGAGATACAGATGCACTGAATGATGACAATTTCATTGGGCTCTGTTGACATATGCCTAGAATGGGAACTAGGTGAGGTTTATACTCTTTCTTTGGGAAAAAGGTTGGATGACCCTCTCTATGTTTGGGGTTCGGTTTGAGATCAGTTTTAAGATGCAGGTTTTCGAATCCCCCATGGTGAGAAATGGTAACGACACTCATAAGGAGGGGAGTGACAAATCAGCCTTGGATGTGGGAAAGAGAACATTGAGATGACGTAGTGGCACTGGGGTACCAATGAGGAACCGGTGAGGTTCTTGTCAGGTTCCTTGGAGATGCATGTGGGAATTGATGTGCTGAAAAATGAGCCATGTGTTGGCTGGAGCTCAGGGTGGATCCATGTAAATATTTTGATGGTTGTGATGAGTTATAGGAGGGTGTGGTTGGTTATGATAGCAGGTTGTGGCTATAGAAGTTGGGGTCTTATAACTCCAAAAAAATTGGGGTTAGACTCAGGTCAATTTTCCTTTTGTGATTTTAGGACATCGTGATGTTGGGTTAACCAAGGCCATATGATATGGTGTCCTGCCAAGGGTGAAGCTGATGACAGTCTAGAGGGAAGTACTGTCAGGACGGTAGAATTCTACTAGAAGTATGGGAACAAACTCAGTGGGTGTGTGGTATGTTTCTGATAGGCTTCAAGTCAGTGAGAACCTTGGCTAGGTGAAAAAAGGGGGTATCGAACAATCAGTGGAAGGTGGGTGTTCTGGGGAAATCCAATCAAAGTTGGTCTGACCTGAGATGGTAAACATGATGGGTGACGTGAGAGTGACCCACCTCTGAGTTCATTTTGTAGTAGAAAGCACCATTCGAAACATAGGTGAACCTGAGTGAGGTCTAGATGGTCTTATTCCATTAATGGATGGTGTGTGGATGTCTTCCCAATGGTTGTGATGGTGATGTTGGATGCCAAGGCAAGGTAATGTTCCTATAGATGCTTGGGCCCGATATGTTGGAACATGTTGGGCAATGGGAAGGTTGAGTTAAGTCGTTGTGGTCCTTCAAGGAGGTTCCAAGTAACCAGAAATGGTGTAGAAATACCATACCAGATAAATCGTTGGTTTATAAAGTGATTAGAGTTTCAGGTTTGAAGAACTCGAGTGGTCATCGTTCAAGTTAGTTAGCCCTGGTACAGAGATTTGGTACAATTTAACGGGTCATGTTTCTAATAGTTTCAAGTAGAATTTTGATGTATTTTTGTGGAGTGATACCTTCATGAAATTTGGTTGGAAGGATCATGTGTTTTTTCAGGGTGATACCAGGTTGGGTCACCATTAGAGTTGGTTGAAGAGAAAATGACACCCATTGTTTTGGGTCTTGAGTTATGCAGAGGATCAGGCTGATGAGGTGTCGATTGGTTCCACCATAACTATGGGAAGTTTTGTTTTATATTTCCATGTGTTATGAGTTATTTTTAGTCATTTATGTTTTACCTATGAAGTTCTCTTGGTGAGAATGGTTGAAGATGATTGATTGCTGAGGAGTTTCCAGCTCATGTTATGGTTGGGATGATGAATTTTTGAGCGGAAAGTCTATTACCATGAACAATATTCAGTGGCCTTGTAATGAAAAACTAGAAACATTGAATGTGAATGTGTATAGGTAGGCCTTGTGGAATTATCCCTTGATATAGATGTTAGTGATGCTCGGAAGAACGACTTGAGGGAGAGTCATTATACGATGGGGAGGATGTAAGATCCCGGATATTTTAAGTTATGTTTTTTATTATGTTTTGGTTTGGCTCCTTGTTTTGGCTAGTTATGTGTTTCCCAATTTCTGGTGGGGGCTCGGGGGTGCCCGGGGGCTCAGGGGGAGAAGAGCAATCTGGACAAGCAGAGCATGGTGAACAGTATATGAATGGTTAATAGAAACTGTGCGGGTAAACCATGTGGACCAGCCATCCTCATATAGCAGTCTTCTCATGGTATGAGTACGGTTTGGGGAAACCATGTGGGATCCTATGAAACCATGTGAAATGGGTGTTTTTAGACAGTATCATCCGCACAGTTTGTGAAATATTTGGAAAATTGTGTGGGTAAACCGTGCAGCCCAGAAAAGTTAGAAAATTTACATAATTTCCATCATAGTATTTGAATCCCGAACTCATGATTTTTCTCCATCTCATCCCCGACAACCCTAGTGATGAACCATTCTGACCCAATCTTTCAAGAGGTGTTTATCCTTATTATCTTGGCCATTTTGGACTCTGATGGTTTCAGATCGAAACTTTGGGTATATCTAATCTCTTCTTCTCCTCCCATCTCTAGATTAGGGTATTCAGTCTCTCTCATCTTCTTTTCAAGCTCTAAAAATATTTTTTTTCGGTGATACCAAGGTTGGAGCTCAAGGGATGCTTGAATCCAAATCTAAGCCCATCATTAGGGGTGCGTTCATCACCAGATTCGAGGTAGGTAGTCTACAAGTTATATTGCGTAGTTTTGTATTAGATTTGGGCATGGATGTTGGGTTTTTTCCTATCTTTTCTTGTATATTTATTTCCATGGGTGTGATTGGGTTATTTGGGTGTCTGAATAGTTTCCTTGGAACCCTCATGATCCCCATGGGATGCATTGAGGATGACATGACCATTTTTGGGTCACCCATGGGGTGTGCCAGAAATACCAAACCTATAGAACGGTATGGTTAAGTGAATGATTTATGTGTAAAGTGTGAAGTTGATATAGAACACATTTAAAGGTTATTAATGTGGTAAATAGAATGATGATAAATATTCCAAGGGTGATAAAGGCATAAGGAGTTTTTGGATTAACATAAATGTGGGTCAATATGTGGAAATGATTAAAGGCCATAATGGAATGGATCATGATCTTGGTAATGAAGCCTAGTGAGGTTGTCATTATGAACAAAGCCTTGTGTGATAGGCACAATGAGTGAATTCATAGTGAGATAATATAAATAATAGGGAATTTTGATAAATGTATAAATGATGTGAATGGTGGTAAATGTGATAATGAGATGTAATAAGAGAATATGAGAACTTCTGAAATGGGTTAATACATGACAATTAGGTGGTACACCTAAATGAATGAATGCAATAAAGGGTTTGTGTCATGTAATATAGAATTTTTTTGGAAATGCATAAGTGGGTAAATGATTGAGAAATGATAAATGGGATAAATGGGTTAATGAATAGTTAATCATAAATTTGTCTAAGGCCATAGGGGTTGTTGAATACACCTATTGGGTTAAGGCATGGGAATGGGAATTAGGTTGAATAAATATGAATTGTAATTGGAAAATGAGTTAATAAGTTGTGGCATAGTATTAATTCCTATGTTTCTTGTTATGCATTGTGAATGATGATAACCAATGGAATTGGTTTTGTTATGTTGTGTTATGTATTGTGATATCCAATGGTATTAAATATGATTAGTTTTGTCATGGTTTTGTTATAGTGGATTGATAAATAAAATTGTGCACATGGTTTGAATGTGTGGGGTATCAACTGCAGTTCTACACCCATAGGTCAAGTAGAATAATGTCGTATTCCCCTAACAGTTTCATCCACCTGGACTGAGGATTCGAGATGAGGACATGGTTGAAATGAGGATGGAGTTGGACTGATTCTATAAACTCCACCACTAATGCATAGGTTAGGGATGAGGAATGATGCTCTCTTGACATAACCGTTGCATTCCACCCGGACTGATGCTTCAAGGTAAGGATCATGAGATTCCTAGAACATGATGCATTCTACTCGGACGGATGCTTCGTAGTGAGAATATGATTGATGTTATGGGTATCCCTTTTGAGATATGAACTTATTTTATTTCCCCTATGCACTATGATTGATTTTATTAGACCCTTGTGTAGATGATATTTGTGCATATCCCAAGTAACATGTGATCAATGTGTCTTATGTAATGAATGTGACATTAGAATTGGAATTTGGATAATTTCTAGTCATGAATTTAATGAATCTTGTAAAATAATAGAACCTAAACTGTCACTTTCCTACTTACCATTTGATATATACCTACATGAAATAACAATTAGACTGGATATTTTTTCAACATTATTGGTGGTGGCCTACTGAGTTGTGTACCCACACCATGCTCGGGCCGCCACTATGTACTCGAGTGATCTAGTGATTATAGTTCAGGGCTAGGGTAGAGGCCCTACTCTGAGATGTTGAGTTGGGATCGAGATGTATATGGGGAAGGACCCAGACTCAAAGTCAGGGCTTGTTGGAGTTTTAGCCCTTTTGTTTTATTTTAGGATTCTTCAACTTTCCACTACTAGTATGGAAGGACATGGTTGTATTTGGTTTATTAGTTGAACATTTTTTGGGAAATGCATGGTTATTCTCATTTATAAGTAGTTAATATTGTTTCCACTATTTTAATTGTGATCTTCAGTGTCTTACTATGGTTAAGAGGGTACAGTCTCCTCACGTGACTCGTTAGACCCTCGTTGTTATTCGGAAACCTGTTGCATACGTAGAGGCACGGTTGAGGTCATGTGATGACTGGCTCGAATGACCAGTTTAGAGGCATCCAGGTCAGAGACATTATGATATTCATAAGGGTCATATTAATATTCATAAGGGAAAATTACTATTCATAATGGTATGTTACTATTCATAATAGGTATGTTTCAATACACAAAAATTTGGGTTTATTCTATTAGACTCCAATAAACATACTGGTCACAACCGTGTGTGCCTGTTATTCAAAATTCAAAAAACAAATGTGGAAAATTTTTGTTTAAGTGTTATTTTATAAATTCTAAATTTTATTAAGTAGTTCATTTAAGCACATAATATTTCTTTTTAAATATCAGGACATTACACTAGTACTTATCATATTAAATCCATACTGATTAATGAACACATATTTATCAATATTTACAACGAAAAAAATACCTATCAATGTAGAACACCATATGTAAACGTGATATTCTATTTATGAAACAAAAAATCCATGATAAATACTAAGGATATTGAGGGTAAATTAAATTTGAAATTATAAAAAGAATGTGAATATTTCAAGAGAAAGTCAATGAATAAAAAAATGCATTGATAATGTGAATGTTAATACATTACATTATCAAAATTATCCAAAAACATAAAAAGGAAATAATAAATATGTTATCAATAAAATATATTTCTAGGGTAGTGTATGTAAAATAAATGGTTATAGTCAGTCATGAATATAAATACCATAAAAATATTGTTAAAAATATTTATAAAGAAAATATCCTTTTTTTTAAATTACTCTTTTAATTGTAAATTTTCACTAAATATTTTGAATATAATTCTCATTGAAAACAACCATAAAATGAAATATTTCATGTTTTAAAAATCTTTTTGGTCTGGATAAAAATATTTTTTATACATTCTATAAACATTAAAATAATGATTCCTTTAACTTTCTTAGTAAAAGTATAATATACATTATTTATAAAATGGAATGAATAGTCCATTAAAAAATATTCTACATAAAATTTCAAAAATGGGTAAAAATTTATTTAATAGATAATTATGAATAATTTAAAAAAAATTGAATGAATATTTAGAAAACATCTACTTGTATGGAAAAGTATTTTTAATGGAAGAGTGAAATTAAGACATATATTACTAAAAACATATTATTAGACATTTTTTGCAGATACGATACAAAATGTTATATTAATTGATAACAACATCAAAAATCAGAGTAGAATAAAATAAATTTGATTTATTTGGAAATGAATTGAAATTTCCTTCAGTATATATTCAAGCATAAAAAATAGTAATTAAAATTATATTGTGAAATAAAATATTAAAATGATCATAACATTGAAATGATAATTAATATTTTAATTGATTCTTTAGATTAAATATATATTCAAATAAAACTATTTGAAATGAAAAATAATATTTTCGAAATTCATCAAACACATAAAAAAATATTAATGACAACGAAGAATTAATATAACCCGGGGAAAAGAAATTGAGTTATGAAATTCATTTCAACTTGGTAAATTTTTAGTAAAATCATATAAGATGAAATAAATAAAAATAAAACTGATATTAACTATAATTATGAATAATTTATATTATATCACATAATAGGGGTATTATATACACCATATAATCAATATTATGTGCATAAAATTATAATATGCCTCAATGAAAGAAAATTTAGATGGAAGCACTTACCATATGGTATTGTTCAGTTAAGATCACATTGGATGAAATAAATAAATTTTAAAATTAAAATATATATAATTATTAATGAGTTATAATATTACATTTTAATGCTTTAGTACATATAGAATAAAGAATAATTCATGTCCAATATATTTCTATATGACTCAATTGAGGGTATTTGAGACAAAGTCCCTTGGTTCATGCTTCCTTTTCGTTAAAAATTAATAAAAATCACTTATAATTGCTATAAATATGTTATAAAATTAATATATATCTATAATTGTATTTATATTATCATATATTCTTATCTTAAAACATTTTACAACTCATTTTTAATATTATTTCATTATTTTCATTATTTATTATGTTAATTGCCTTATTTTCCCATGTTTGTTTTATCATGAATGGTTAATTTATTGCCCTAATTATATATTTATAAAACCTAAAAAAAATTAAAAATTATAATATTTAAAAATAAATTATACTATTATTTCCTATCATGAATGGAGGTTTTGAAAAATGAATCATGTTATGGTCATGGAGAGTGTTGGTTGTACTTATGCATTAGTAACATATCAAATATTCAAATATCATTTTGAGAATGAAGTAAGTTATATTTTACATTTACATA
Organism: Viscum album; assembly: GCA_963277665.1. Taxonomy (NCBI): domain Eukaryota; kingdom Viridiplantae; phylum Streptophyta; class Magnoliopsida; order Santalales; family Viscaceae; genus Viscum; species Viscum album. The sequence goes on along the minus strand of OY728140.1, from coordinate 1,368,289,763 downwards.
ATGATAATAATATAATACCAATCATATTATTTAGCTAATAAACTCATATATACCATTAATGTTTCTTGGTGATGACAAGGGAGTCTCATGAGTATGTGAATGTGGTAGTCCACACAAGCACGAATGACATTATCATCAATTAGTGAGTGAAAAAGGTAAGACAAAAAATGGTATATAGTATTATTAGAAATATGAATAGGTCATTAATATCATATTTATTTAATTTATATCAAATATATTTATTTACAATTAACTTAATATCTTCCATGTAAATTGTTAGTGAAAAATGATTCTCATTGCCTCATGGGGTGATTGTTATCTGCACACAAGACCGACATTGTTAAATCACCTATGAAATAATAATTGAAATGATATATTGTATATAATTTATACATATTGATAATTATGTTATAAGTATCATATATATTCTTTATATAAATTATTATAAACAACCATTAGTGGTGTTGATGTAAAGCATTTCCCATCGGTTCACAAGGCGGTAGTCTATCATAAACATAATCGATGTTTTTCATTTACATTATGAGGGAATATGAGATATATATTGGTCTTTAAAATAACTAAAATATGTAAATTCTAGAAACTAGTTTTATTATATAAGAATTAATTTTGAATACTTTAAGCAGGTGGAAGAATAAATACAATAAAAATGAATAGTTTTGAATTTTACCACTTCATATAGTAACTAATTAGGATTACACCTATTGTATTCCTAGAATTGAAATATAATAAAATACATGAATGATGGGAATATATAATTTTTGAAGTTATTTCAAGGTAACTTCTAATGAAATTGTTTTTGATTGTGCGAAGTAGTGAGGAGTGGGTGTGTACTTTTATAATTGAGATGTGTGAAAGTCTTGTAATTTTTTTAAGGTAAAAAAATGATTAACCATGTTTTGTAGAATAAAAATGGGAAAAAATATAGTAATACAAATTTATATGAATTATAAGGTCTAAATATGTCAATTAAATATATTTTAGAGATATTTTTTTCAATTTTACTCATCCCTCTTTAGTTTAAACCCTTGGTAAACACAATTAAACTGTAAGATATTAATATTATTTTGGACTTTCCACATTATAATTTCAGTCAGAATGTATGTTGGTTTTATTATATAATATAAATTATTCTAATTCTAAATAATAAATCCACCTTACCAAATTGATTTTATTGATATATTAGAATTCATTTTAAAATTATACCCACACACACAATGAAAAACTGATTTTCTAAAGAGAAACATTCCTTAAGTATTAAGGGGTTCAACATCAAAATTAAAAATGAAATTTATTTTAATTAAATTATTTAAATAAATTATTATATAGTAGAACTAATTTTACATTAAACGTAAGTGAAAATAATATTTATTCATGTATATTAATTAAACGAAAATGTGGTTTTCATTAAAAATCAACATTTTTTATTATTCATAAAAAATGAAACATTTCATAAAAATAAAAAAATACTCAACTTATGATAATTTAAATATTATTATTTCAAAAATGATTTTTTTTTAATTTTAATTTTAATAAATTGGTAAAAATTTAATTTAAATTATTTGTGAAATGTATGACTAAACCATCTTTTATTAAAAAAATACAATTTATTGAAAACTTTTCTTTTTTATATTAAATAATTTATAATTTATTTTTAATAAATTGAAAACCCTTATTTTTATATAGTATTTAATACTATTTGGGCCTTCGAATTTAATGATTATTATATTTTTCTTTACTATGTTATGGTTCATTTAGGCTCGCTATTGCATGATCCCCACATTATATAATGGATTAAGCTTAATCAAATATATTTCCTAGGATATATAATATCACGGTTATGTGTTGAAAATGATATCAAATAAAATATTCTTATTTTGGAATTAATAGTTATCACATTCTACCCAGCTTAAATAAATTACATTCCTACAATTTAAACATGATATAGGTAATCAGTTGTTTGATATTTGATCATTCCTTTATTAAAAACGAACATCATAAAAAGATTTATTAAAAAATACACTTAATAATAGAGAATGGGATGTACCATGGTTTATGGAGTAACAGAAAAATATATTTCCTTGTTGGAGTGAATTAGAATAAATTGAAGTTATGGAAATATAATAGAAGTAAAAAAACAATATAGATTGATAGGGATCATTGATCATAATAAAGTGTAAAAATAATGGAATGTTAAGCAAAAAACCATAAATATTGGATGGTTTTGAAGACCATTTTATTAATCATATATTAAGGTAAGATGATAAAATTTTCACTTAAAAATCTTCTCTAATGGTATGTAATTATTTTATTATCCAATGATTTTTGGAAATACAATTACTTTATATGTTTTTATTTTGTAATAACATGTTCATCCTTCGGTTTTACGCTTATCAATTTCTTAATCAAGATGTACAAATAAAACTAAATATCAAAGAATGATTTTTTACGCATAAATCATAAGAAATTACTTTTAATAGATCATATGATCGAAAAAATTATGTGGAAAACATTCTTTTTAACACTAACTATTAAAAAAATTATTTTTATCAAAATATATCCAATATAATAAATTAATATGAAATTCTAAACTGTAACAACTTTGATTAATCATTAATATGTTTTTTTATAATAGTTTTACAAAAACCAGTCTCAAATTAATAGGTACATCAGTTAGGACACAACTAGACTCTAAACCCTTATAATCCCTCAGTTATGGGTTCAATCCCTGTGACCTTAGTGGATGCAATTGGTTTTCATTTTTTAACAACATTATTAAAATACTTATAACATTTTGAATGTTTAATAATAAAAATTTACCTGAATTTCAATGTTATGATATAATATAAAAGTTACAAATATCTTTAAACATAATTCCAGAAATTTAAGGGAATTATTCCATAAAATACAATTTAATATTTTAATCCAATATTTTCTATTCCCGTGAATGTTTTAGAAAAAAATTCTTCATATTTATAATATACCATTATTTAGAACCAGTTTTTTTAATACATTGAACTATTGAGAAACCATAAAATCAAAGTTTTATGATATTATCTATTAACTTTAAAATAATGAATACATATATGATTAAAATTTAATACTATCATTAGATGATTCATTATTATTATAACCAAAATAAAATTGGTGAAGTAATTTTATAAATTTAATTCACGAATCATGATTCATGAATACATCATCCATTTTATTTCAACACAATTACTTCTTTAGTTTACCATTTAACCTATAGAAATGAATATTGACTTATATAATTCCTTGTTTCCCTCTATTTAATTAAATAAAATCTAATTGTATCCCAATATAAGAATTATTTCCTTCAATCGTACTCTACTTTTTCCCATGGAAATTCATATCATTATTCCATTATTTTCCACAGGTAAAATTATTTTCACATTACTCCAAGACACTATTCTGAGTGCCTCATTTCACATTTATGAGATTAGTAATTTGATCAGTCATTCATGCATGGTCTCCACTACTTTATATCATAGAGAAATACATCATCACAATCATTATGGAGTTTGATAGTTGGTTTTATCTTATTTTTTTATCACATTTTCTGTTATTGTATTAGGAATAGTCACAATTAATTCATTCCTATCATAATACGATTTTTTATCATAATCACCACATTATGGGGTTGTGCTCAATTTTAATATTATTCCTTTGGGTTCCAACCATTGATTGGATCCAAAAGTCATAGTCTCAGAAATAATAATCATATTGGGAAAACATATAATCATTTATAGGATATATAAATCATGACTACATATTTAAATATATGAAAACATAGGTTTATCCTAGGTGTTTATTTTTATCATATTTGAAAATCATTCATAATGGATTATAGTGAAATTTGATTTATCACTATCAAATCCCCTGGGTGTGTCAAACTACGTGTGCATAATGGACTATTTTCATGCACCATGTGAAAATCCATTCATGCCTAATTCATAATTTTAAGATTTATTATCACTAGGTACAACTGATCTAGAACCACGTTCAACTAAATTATCAAGATAATTAATTATGTATCAAAAAAATATATATAATATTTACCATACCAAAATATTAAGATTTTATTTTATACTAGACCATATTATCTATCATAATATTATATTCCATAAACTATTTTTTATTTAATCTAGTTCATAAGGATTCTACTAAAATTCATTTTATTTTCACAAAATGCCACGCGATTTTAAAAGAAATAGATTTTTTTAAAATAATCTTGAAATCTTGTATTGTAAGCTTCATGAAAAAAAGGTTTTATGAAACCATAAAAATTGGTTCTTGCTGTATAAGTTAAAAAAACATTCTCCTCGTAATTTTACTGAAAAAAAGTCAAAAAGTACCTTGTATGGTAAACAAAAGAAAGATTGCTTCCATAATAAAAAATAAAGTCAAAGAGGGGTAAACATGAATTTAAACATAAAAGAAATAATATTAAACACTTTATGAAAAACATTTTTATGGACAAGGATGAAAAATAAAACCCCAGTTAATACTTACGAATAAATAATCTCTGATAAGAACGAGATTGGAATAATTATCCCTTACCTTATGTCCAATTTCTTCAGTATGTGTCTAAGACACCTCTATAGTGGGTTTAAACATATTATTAACTTGTAACCGAACCATAATAATATTTATCTCATCATATATGATTCACTTACGACTTTATATTACCTATTTATTTGTCAATTCTATGTCAAAGTAGTATTTTGGGTAAAATTGTTTCATTTTTTTTCCGTGTGTTGATTTGTAATTATTCATATGATTACATAAATCATGATTACTTACTTCTAGAATGTAAAACATGATTTTTATTTAATATATATTCATATTATATATATAAATAATAGATTTATAAATAGAAATAAATACACCATTCATGGAGACGGTAGGTCGTACGTACGCATGAACGCTGTTTTCGTTTCCTCATTAAATTGAGTGGAAGTCAGTAAATAACATATAAATAAATCTAGTATCATTAATATTTCATATATTTCATTATTATTTATTATATAAACTTTATAATCATTCTTGAATGGTTAACTTGGAGAATGAATCTAATCACATCGTGGAGACGGTAATCCTTACGTACGCACGAGCGATGATATCATTCCCATAATTATTGAATGGAATTAGAGTGGATGATATAATATCTCAAAACTAGTATAATGTTATAATAACCATATATAGTTATTATTTACACCAGTATACCCATCCAAGTAAGGAGGTGGTGAAAAAACATATTACACCACGGCATGGAGACGGTATTCTGTACGTACGCATGCGCGGTGATTTTGTTTTCTGTAGGATAGATAGAAGGTGAAATAGGGTTGGTTCATATTTATATTAACATATTAGTATATGAGTGATACTGATGTTATTAATTTATTATGAAACAAAAAAATAAGATGAATTAGAAGAAGAAATGAATTTGAAATTATCGGTAAAGGATATTACCACTTCTTCGACGCACCTCTTTGGAACCTCCTCTTAGGGCACTAATGTTGGTCTTTGAAGAAGACCATGACAACTATTATGACTCTAGAGAAGTGGAGAAGATAAATGGTCAGAGTTTTTCTGAGAATGAATGATCAATGTGGTGTGAGGAGGAGAGGGAGGAGGGGCCCTTTAATAAGAGAGGAGAGGGGCACTTTTGGAAACCTCTAAAATATTAATTTACAATAAACTCAAAACCCACATAAAAATCTCCAAAAATGACTCAAATCTATATATAATATGATATAGGGTTGTAATGTCATCAAAAAATAATATTTATAAATGTTGGTAATTTATTTTAAACCTTATCAACTTGATTTATCCTTATTTAATCTATTTAATTTTATTTATGGTAATAATAATAATCTAAATTTTAAATTGTTAAAATAATCACTTATGTGTTGTGAATTTCCATAACTATATACATTATTACATTTTAGACCATATAAATTTCAATTTATAATTTTTTAAATATTTTTTTGATTTTTAAACAATTTAATAATACGTTATTTTTATAAAATAACAATAGTGTCAGTTTTGACACTATTCATTTTTTTGAATTTAAATGAAAACCACACCGAGGATATTTTCTAACAAAAATTTTTAATAGATTAATAACATGTCATATTATAATAAAAAATTCATGGATCACATTAATTTTTTCATATTAAATTAATTTGAATATTTTTAAAACCATTTATTTGATATTTCCATTAATAAAATAATTACTCTATCATTTTTGAATAATTATTTAACATACATATTTTTTGCATAAAAATTAAAAATAAAATACTATAATCCATATAAATCTAATATATTCCTTAATAATACTTTTACGTGAATTTATCATCTTAAAACCACTACATTTAAATTGATATATTTGTTTAATTATGGAGGTGACTACTTTGACATCATTTAAAATAAAATAATATAAGTGTCATAATTGCATTTATAAAACTCCAAATGGTCAAATATTCGTCAATTGGATGATTATGTATTACATGTACAGGACCAATAAGTTTTGGTCAGGTTTTTGGGCCTTTAATCAGTATTATTAGTTTAATAAAAACTATATTATTGATTTTTCACTAAATAAATAATTTCTGCATCATTAATGTATAAGCTATTAAAGTAATTATATATTTATTAAAAATTAAGAATAAATTACCGTGATAAAGAAAAACATTTTATCTTTCAAATGAGAATTTATAACCGAATTTATATTCTTTATAACCTTATATTAAAAATAATTTAATTATTAAAGTTTGAGTGAGACATATTTCACTTTCATTTAAATAAATTAAAGGTCTTAATCACATACAAGTGGGTTATAATAATTATCATTTCGACCAAAGTATATTTTAGGATGAAATATAATCAACCAGTTATATTAAGACAAGTGTTAGGGTAATTTTATAATATAATTTTTACCCTTAATTACCTAATTTACCTTTAACTGTGGTAAATAAAATTTCCCATAGTTACTATTCATAATGCCCAAAAATAAAAAGTATCATATTAACATAATTTGGGCCTAATAAATCAAAATATGGAATCCATTTTCCCAAATTCAAGACACAGAAGATGCAGTAATTAATTTAAAATTAATCCTGTTGTCGAAAAAACGGGTTTTTATTTAAAACATTGCAAAAGATTGAAATGTTTTTACCTATGAATTCAATGTAAAATTACTGATAATGGCATACATTATATTAAATTGTAAAAATATATTCTATTTATACTTTAAAAATATTAAATATTATAATATAACCATATAAATTATTTTAATGAAAAAAGTTGTTTTTAAATAAAATTTAGCGTGTTTTACTATTCATCTAAATATGAATGTTATCAGAAAAATAACAAAACATTATCCAACGTAAATTTTTATATCATAATTAACAATAAAAAGTTTATTTTGTAAAATAAAACTTATAAACTTGTTAAAAATTAGGTTTAAAATGGGTGCGCCTTCAAAAGGTAGCAAAACTGCATTTTTTTAAAAATACTTATTCTACCCGAAAAAATTATTTTATTCTCATACCATGTTCTAGAATATGTGTAAGATGAATTATTATGTAAGAAAATTCTAAATTTAATTATTAATATTCATAACATCTTGTTCATAATAATATTATAACAATATATCATTGTTTAGTGAAACTAGATATTGCGTACAACACACACTATTGAGGAAGGTCTCTCTTGCGTGTAATGAAAGCCAATTCAGGGTTGCGTGTAGAGAAATATTCCTTTGGTGTTGCATATAACATACTCAAAATATAGTTCAGTTATACATTGATTAAAATCTATACTTGGTGTTGTGTAAAATAAATTTTATTCGAAAGAACCTGAAATTGTGTGCATCACAAGCCAAGAATAGTGTTGCATATAATGCAAGATGATATGGTGTTTCATATAGCACAATATAATCTTGGTGAAGCATAAAACAAAATACATCAAAGAAATTAAAAATAATAATTCCCATAAAATCTATGGGTGTTACATTCTTCCCCCCTAAAAAGGAATTTCTCCCTCGAAATTCGTCGGGGTTATAAATAGTTTTCTACTTGAAAGTTTCTTTCATAGAAACCCACATAGAAAAAAATAATACTAAAGCAAAATTTTAAAAAAGAATGTTTGAAACATAATGGATATCCAAATTAACTTATCATTGGGTTTCCACATAAAAGAATATAGGTGAAAAATATGGATTTGGAAGAAAAATCTAACCATCATGTTTGAATAAGGAGTGGTAGAGAACATGGGTATGAAAAAGCCAACAATAAAAAAGCCATAAATTTGTGATGATCTAAGGTAAAATCTGATTCATTAGATATGAGGGCCTTAGGAAAACATTTTTGGTTTTCAAGATCAATTCCCTAATTTTGAATAATTTTTGAATTAAAATAAATACTTACTTGATTTTGGTACATTCTCCCTATTTTTTGTGCCTTGAACAATTTCAACTTCATCACTTCAAGAAATGAAGTTGAATTTGTCTTTTGTGAAGTGTTATCAAATAATGCGATAGAATGATGGGTCATTCCATCTTTCTCAAACATAAGGTTAGAAAAATTTATATACATAAGTCCATCTTATAGTGAGATTAATCGTATATGGTTTCAAAATGGACTTATACTTCATCTATCATACCACTTAATAAAATAAAACTAGTTTCTACTAACCAGGGACTTCTTGTATGCTAGTGTTAGGTGATAAATTCATGTCTCACTTCAATTGTGGGTTCGATTCCCGCAACCTTTTCTGACGCGACGGGTTGTCACCCATCCTGCAGGTTATCATTTTTCTAAAACTAAACTATTATAACATTTTAGGAATAATGTCAAAAAAGGTTCTATCCATAAAAAATATTATCTTATGTCCAACATAATACATTTCAAATCTTTAGGCTTGTCCAAAATACTTCTATCCAAGGTCATAGTATAAAGACAACAATTACTAGAAATATCATCAACCAAGCATGTGAATACCATCATTTATCCCCCATATATCAAAAGATATAACTTGTTGGTCGCATTATAAACATGTGAATACCTTAATCATGTATTCTCTTGAAACATTAATTACCATAGAACCATAGTGAAAATATGAATGCTGTCAAAAGTTAACTCTTTCCACATACCAAAATCCCATAATTTCTATATAATCAAACCATGATATCACTTTGTCCTTATATCAGTCATGAGCTCATTAATAATATCAAACATATTATTTTCTTCTTAGCCCTTCATTATGCTCATACCATATGCTTTCCAAAATTATTTCAATCAGTTTTCTTGGTTACCAGTACCATATTCTTATGGAAAACCACAATGGAGCAATACATAGATATTCCAAAATACCATAAAAGAATCTCAACAACATTATTCATTAATTCCAATACATAAACCATTAAATCCATCCTCTTCAATGATTCGAATGGAATAGTTCCTTCTGTGATTTAGTAGTAACCTCTTAGGTCAGGGAATTGAGTTGTGTAATTCCCATGTTCTCCACAGATAATACATTAAACTCCATTACAGTCTGTCACTCTATGACCTTTTTCCCCATGTAGATAACATCCTTCCCTCCATTTGAGGTATTCCTCAAGGCTTTTATTCCGTTCTTCCTAAATCTCAATCTTCCTTTATCTATGCTCTGAACCATTCGATCATTCATAAAAGTCCATCTTCCTCTTATTTGATGAATTATGAATACCACTACAGTTCACCTTGTTAATAATATATCGTGATGTCCGATTCGGAATAATCATAATATCTTTCCCTCTAGGCATTTTGAAATTTTACTACTCATAGTCACTAATTTGTCCTTTAGATTCAATGTTAAACCAATTCTTTCTGGTCCCCTCCATTAACTAAAACCAGAAAACATTGTGTAAGAAACGGTTAAAATAATGTTGAACCACATAATCATAAAAACTAACTTATAGGATTTATAACTCATGACACCTTCTTTAACCTATGACAGCATAGGTTCACCCTAGGTTATTCATGATCATCAGCATAATTCTAGGACTGTAACCTATAGTTATACTAAACCTTAGGGACATCACTGGACATACCATAGAAATATCTCTAGGGATCTCACTAAAGTTTTCGCATCCTAGTTTCCAAATGTTAACTAAACCTTCACTATGATACCAACGGTAGAGACCCAAATCTTTACGTACATAGACATTACATTACTTTTTTATAATACTTAATACATGACAAAAACAGATGCTCAAAGATCGTATTAGTTTAGTGTCTTTGAAACTCGGAACACAATCTTCTAATCATGGTGAAAGGTCTTCAACATCTCCTATAAAGATCTTCCCCTTTGGTTTTCTTACATAAAACCATTATTTATATCCTAGGGAAAAGAAAACATAAAAAGGGTGATCTCAAATGCTCAGTAAGGGTAATCATGGAGAACATAAAACAATCCCTAAACAATTGATTGTAAGAACATGAACATAAAACATCAAAATCATCAGTAATGGCATAAATCTTGGCAGTGCATAAGGCACAGATCATAAAGGAATATTAATCATGAAAAATAACATGGGGAAAAACATGGAATTGTGGTAATCCATTATACACATAATATTATATCCATAGTATCCAATGCATTTCTTCCATGACCATCATAGTGGGAAACGTCCATTATTGAACTAGGTTTACTTGTCATTCCAGCCCTATATTACTGAACCAGATTTTACTTTCCGTTCCATCCATGTTTATATCATGAGATATAAATATTTACCCAATTCATTGTAGGGAGATATAGGTCCCACCCATTTCATATTGAAATAATTTTTACATGTGCCACAAAACAATCATAAATCATTAATCATAACTCAAAGAATAAAATGGGTTTCATAAACATCATCACATCGTAACATAATCCATATAAAACAAATGGTTATAATTTCATCATAATAAAAGTAAAACCATGTAAATAATATAGTCATTGTACTTTAAACATAAATATGATAAATAATGTCATCTTAGATTGAAAATTCTTTTGATATAACACTTGAGTTGAATTTTTTAGGAAAGTATACTTTCTTCTTCAAAATCATTTTCTTTTCACAAAATACCCCGAAATTTTAAAATAAAAACATTTTATTGAGGATAATCATTAAATATTGTAGATTTATCTTCATGAAGAAAAGGAATTATGAAACTAGAAAAATCCGTTCTTACCGTATAAGTAAAAAAACATTCTCCTCGTACTTTAACCGAAAAAGTAAAAAAGTGCCTCGTATAGTAAACAAAAGAATGATTCCTTCCATAACACAATGTAAAAGTCAAAGAGGGGTAAACATGACTTTAAAAATACATGGAAGAATATTAAACACTTTAATAAAAACATTTTTATGGAAAAGGATGAAAAATATAAGCCCAGTAAATACTTACGAATAAACAATCTTCGATAAAAACAAGATTGTAATAATTATCCCTTACAATATGTCCAATTTCTTCTCTATTTGTCTGAGACTCCTATATAGTGGGTTTAAACAAATTATTAACTTGTAATAGAACCATAATAATATTTATGTTATCATATATGATTCACTTATGAATTTATATTACCCATTCATTTGTTAATTCTATGTTAATGTAGCGTTTTGGGTAAAATCATTTCATTTATCGTCCATGTTTTGACTTGTAATTATTCATATGATTACATAGATCATGATTACTTACATACATAATGTAAAAAACTATTTATATATAATATATATTCAGAATATACATATATATAATAGATCGATAAATGGAAAGAAATACACTGTTCATGGAGACGGTCGTACGTACGCATGAACGTTGTTTTTGTTTCCTTATTAAATTGAATGGAAGTAAGTAAATAACATAAAAATAAATCCATTATCATTAATATGTCATATATTTCATGATTATTTATTATATACACTTTATAATCATTCTGGAATGGTTAACATGGAGAATGAATCTCATCGCGTCGTGGAGACTGTAATCCATACATACGCACGAGCGGTGATATCATTCCCATAATTATTTAATGGGATTAGGGTGGATGATATAATATCTCATAATTAGTATCATGTTATAATAACCATATATATTTATTCTTTACACCATTATACCCATCCATGTAAGCTGGTGGTGGAAAAACAGATTACACCACGGCGTGGAGACGATATTCTGTACATACGCACACGCAGTGATTTCGTTTTCCGTAGGATGGATAAAAGGTGAAATAGGGTTGGTTCATATTTATAATAACATATCATTATATCAGTGATAATAATGTTATTAATTTATTATTAAACAACAAAATAAGAGGAATTATAAGAAGAAATTAATTTAAAAGAATTGCTAAACGATATTACCTCTTCTTTGACGCACCTCTTCTAACCCTACTCTTAGGGCACTAAAGTTGGTCTTTGAAAAAGATAAGGACCTCTATTATTTTTCTCGGGAAGTGGAGAAGAGAAATGGGAAGGTTTTGGCCGATCATGTAGGATCAAAGTGGTTTGATGAGAAGAAGGAGGTGGTGCCCTTTTTTTAGAGAGGAGAGGGGCACTTTTAGAAACATCTAAAATATTAATTTATAATAAACTCAAAACCCACTTACAAACCTCCAAAAAATGGGACAAATCCAAATATTAGATGATATAGGTTTTTAATCGCATCAAAAAATAATATTTAGACATTTTGGTAGTTTATTTTAAACCTTATCAACTTGATTTATCGATATTTAATCTATTTAATTTTATTTGTGGTAATAATATTATAAATTTTAAATTGTTATAAATAATCACTTATGTGTTGTCAATTGTCCATAATTGGATACTTTATGAAATTTTAGACCAAATAAATTTCAATTTATAATTTTTTAAATATTTTTTATTTTTAAACAATTTAATATTATGTTATTTTTATAAAATAACAATAGTGACAATTTTGACACTATTCATTTATTTTAATTTAAATGAAAACCACACAGAGGATATATTCTAACCGAAATATTTAATATATTTCTAACATGTCATATTTTTCTAAAAAAAATCATGTAGATCATTAATTTGTTCATATAATATTTATTTTAATATTTTTAAAACCATTTATTTGATATTTCCTTTAATAAAATAATTACTACAACATTTTTCTATAATTATTTAACATACTTATATGTTGCATAAAAAAACTTCTATGATCCATATAAATCTATTATCTTAAATAATAATACTTTCACTCAAATTTATCATCTAAAAATCGCTACATTTAAACGTTTATATTTATTAAATTATGAAGGTGAAAACTTGGACATCATTTAAAATAAAATAATATAAGTGTCATAATAGCATTTCAAATTCTCAAAATGGTCAAATATTAGACCAATGGGTGATTAAGGATTACATGTACCTGAAAAATAAGTTTTGTTCAGGTGTTTGGGCCTTTAATGGGTATTATTAGTTTAATAAAAACTATATTATTGATTTTTCACTAAATAAATAATTTCTGCATCATTAGTGTATAAGCTTTTAACGTAATTATATATTTATTAAAAATTAAAAATAAATTACCATGATAAAGAAAAACATTTTATCTTTCAAATTAGTATTTATAACGGAATGTATATTCTGTATAACCTTATATTAAAAATAATTTATTTATTAAAGTTTGAGTGAGACATATTTCACTTTCATTTAAATAAATTAAATGTCTTAATCACATTCAAGTGGGTTCTAATAAATATCATTTCGACGCAAATATATTTTAGGAAAAAATATAATCATCCAATTATATTAATACAAGTGTTATAGTAACTTTATAATATTATTTTTACCCTTAATTACCTAATTTACCTTTTACTATGGTAAATAAAATTTACCGTAGCTACTACTCATAATACCCAAAAATAAAAAGTATCCTATTAACATAATTTGGACCTAATGGTTCAAAATTTGGAATCCATTTTTCCAAATTCAAGACAAAGAATATGTAGTAATTAATTTAAAATTAATCTCATTGTCGAAAAAACCAGTTTTTATTTAAAACATTGCAAAAGATTGAAATGTTTTTACCTATGAATTCAATGTAAGATTAACGAGAATGACATAAATTATATTAATTGGAAAAATATGTTCTATTTACACTTTAAAACCATTCAATATTATAATTTAACCATAAAAATTATCTTAATGAAAAAAGTTGTTTTTAAATAAAATTTAGCGTATTTTTACTATTCATCAAAATATGAACGTTATAAGAAAAATAACAAAACTTTATTCAACATAAATTTTTATGTCCTCATTCACATGAAGAAGTTTATTTTTTAAAATTGAACTTATAAACTTGTTAAAAATTATATTTAAAATGGGTGCGCCTTTAAAAGGCGGAAAAACTGCATTTTTTGAAAAATACTTATTTTACCCGAATATTTTATTCTGTTCTCATACCATGTTCTAGAATATGAGTAAGATAAATTATTAAGTAATTAGATTATAAATTTATTTAATACTATTCATAACGTCTAGTTCATAATAATTTTATAACAATATATCGTTGTTTAGTGAAACTCGTTATTGCATACAACACACACTAATGAGGAAGGTCGCTCTTTCGTGTAATGCAATCCAAGTCCGGGTTTTATGTAGGTAAATATTCCTTTGGTGTTTCATATAACATAATCAAAATATATTTCAGTTATACATTGATCAAAATTTATACTTGGTGTTCTATAAAATGAATTTTTTTCGAAAGAACTTGAAATTGTGGGCATCACAATGCAAGAATAGTGTTGTGTATACTTCAAGCTGATATGGTGTTGCGTATATCACAAGATAGTCATGGTGAAGCGTACAATAAAATACATCCAAGAAATTAAAAAGAATAATTCTCATAAAATATCTGGGTGTTACAGCCACCGACTTGGTTCTCTTTAAAATCGCGAATGATCCAAAAAATCAGGTAGCCAACATTCCCTATCAATGTATCATGTGGTGACCAAATTAGAAGACACACGAAGGAATAGAAGTTCTATAGAGACCCTAGTATTATACACATATCATTACAAGATTTTAACCATAATTAAAATTCAAATTGCATGCCAAGGATTATAAAGTCTAGTGTCTTGAATGACTAGGTGCATAAAACATGTAACTTGGGACTTAATAAAACATTTCCTTAATTAGTCTACATAAAGATGTCATAAATTTCACTATTCTCATACATCTTCATATGATATCCTAGGGATGAAATTATCAAAGGGATGTGCTAAATGACTAGTAAGGGAATAAGTATAATAATAGAGCTTTATCATATTGGTTATAAGTCATGGAATAATGATATGAAAAGGCATAGAACATATAGAATTTAAATAATGTATCATATAAACATGGAGTCATAATAATGTGGAAACAACATAAACCATGAATTTAGCATGATTCAATTCTATTTACACATATAGGATCACAAGTCAAGGTTATCCACCAAGACCTGTGTACAAGGTACCGCGAGTCAAAAAAACAACCAAGACCATTGCACAAAACTTCTCATGAGACTCAAATTTACCCAATACATTGGAGAACTATCTAGACACACCCACATTAACTTGTTTATGAATTTTATTGCCACATAATTAATCATACATAATCAATCGTAAAAAACATATGGGTACTCATGGAATGAAATGGGTATCATAATCATGTCATAAAGTATAATCAATGTAGAAATCATAGATGTGTACAAGAAAGAATGGATTTATAACATGCATGGATATTCATAATCAACAATAGTAATATATAATGGTATGTTATTTCAAACAGAATTTACCACATTTAAGAAGATTATTTAAAAAAATTTAGCATTACAACATTTTCGTGGGATTTTAATGGAAATACTAAAGATGAATTTAAAATATAAAAGGGAATAATCTGTTATATAAAATCATAATTGACCCAAGAAGGTTTTCATAATAAAAATATTTATTTTATAAAAGTAATGGTGGATTAAATAAATATTATATAGTGCAATTGAAAACAGAATGAATTCAAGAAGTTCCCATAAAATAGACTTGATTTTCAGGAACAATTGAGAAGGACATCATTTAAAAACATGTGTATCCCCAAAAAAGAAGGATAAGGGGATCTTGATACATGATTTTGGAACATAGAAACAAAATTAAATATATATACATGAAAATAAATGGAAATTTAATTTGGGAAAAGAGAGAGTTATAATAACCCTAAGGAATAATGGAGGTTCAGGTAGGATCCCTTACATTAAGTCTGAAGGTGTCCTTTACATGATCTTAATGTCCCGTACAACAAAATTAAATTCATTGATTAATATTTCCATAACATATTATATAATTAATTGATTAGGTATCACATTTTTATGCTTATTCGTGAACTTTTTTATGGGTTAAGAGGTTCAATTTCATTGTTTGGGAGCGTCTTCTTGCACAGTTTCACAATTGGTTTACATATATATATGTAAGGATAACCATGTAAGATTATAATTATTTTCCAGAATTAAATTCATATGTTATTAAACAACATAAATAATATTAAATGTTCATAAAATTCATTTTTTTTTATTTTGAGTGAAGATGAAGCATTTTATAAAATAGTAATGATAACTGTTTAGGTTAATTGGCCATTTTTATCACAACGAACACATTTTTCATTATAAATTAATATCATTTCTAAAAAAAGATTTCAAGTCCTTATATTATACATAATATATATATTATATTTTTTTTAAACTACAAAATTTGTATCATGCCCAGAATTTTAGATGGTGACATAAATTAAAAGCCCAACATCCTTGATTATGATAAATTAGCACATCTCAAATGGTGTTTTCAATTCTATTATAAATGGAGAGTAAAGTAGAGGTGATTAGGAATTATTAAATTACCATGAGAAAATTCTAGTTAATTTAATTTAATGGAATTATCATTATATTTTTATTAAAGTTGGTGAGGAGTGAAAAATAATCAAAGGAATATAAAATAAAATAAAATAAATGAAAGGTGGAATTTACCTCTTGAATTTACCTTCCTTAAGAGACTATTTAGAGGCGATAATTTGGCCTTTCTAAGAGACCATGGTCTTGTGGTAATGGGAGGGGGTATTATGGAGATATTTTAGTGGAATTGGGACTAGGAACAAGGCTTGAGAAGTGTGAAGAGAAGATGTAATGAGAGGAGGTATTTATTGTGGAGAAGAGGATGGGTTTCCCATTATTTTTATCATTAGTTTAATATTTTTTCACAAAAATATTAATATTCTTGATTAATGTGAATAAAAATAGTAATAAGTTAATTTTATTTCATACTAATGGCCAATTACATTATACGTGACTAAAAAATTGTGTAGAAATTTATGATTTAGCATTTATCGTCAATTATAGTGTTTTACTATTCATAAAAATTTCTTTTATTTCAGAAAAATCCCAAAAATTAACCCAAACAATTTTTGGATGTGTAGAATCAAAAGGTAAATTAAATTTTATGAAAATGGATTTGTAAATAATGGGATTTTATTTTTTAATTAAAATCACAATTTATGTGAAAAATATAATTTCAAAATTAGAACCTTTTTCCTAACACTTTGAAAATTTTCTTATGGTCTCATAAAATTATACTATAATAGTAAGAAATCAAAATAATAATTTATGAATACATTTTATAAAAATAAATTTTCATTTTAAATAACTATATTATTCATAAATGTTTAATTAAATATTTTTAACTTATAAAAATTCCAACACTATGATATAATTATATCATATTATCACTTATAATATCGTTAGTTTGGTTACAGATTCACATGGCCCATTTACTATTCAAAAGGGTCATATTACAATTCTTAATGGTAAAATTACTATTCATAAGGGTCAGTTACAATTCACCATGACATAAATTTGTACTGTCAAGCTCCAAAAATCATACTAATAACAACAATGTATGTTAGTTTTTTGAAATTCAAATCACAGAAGTGACAATATTTTGTTTAAAGGTCGCATTGTAAATATTAGATCATTGTGTTGTGGTTTCATGTGATTATATGACATAATTATAAGATTCAAATTTCAATTGATTAAACATTGAGTCTTTAAATTCTTTCACCTTTAGAAATTTCACACATGAAATTTTGTTTTATATTCTATGACATAAACAAGTGAGGGTACTTTTTCTTCATTTCCTCTTATAGTTACCAAGTTTACACTTCGTACTTATGGTTCCTCCATATTAATTTGAAAAGTTGAATAGTCTTGTTATGTAGAAATTTATATATATGGTACAAGATGTTTACTGGATTCTTCTCGTAAGAATGATCATTATCCAACTATACCACCACTAAAGAGAGTACATGTGAAGGATCTAGTATGTACTTCTTTAAAATGGATACATGGAATACATCTTCTACTTTAGGAATAGTAGGTGAAAGTGTATGTCGATAGGCCCCAACATCAATATGATCAAGAATCTTGAATGGTCTATGTACCTAAGACATACCATTCATTTCTTGCAAAATCACATGACCTTCTTCCATGGAGATACGGAAAGTAATACCATGTCTCCAACTTTGATATCAAGGTCATATAGACTACTTTCAACATCAGTATTTTTTCGACGTTGGGCTTCTTTGATGTGATGTTGAATGGTTTTCACCTTATCCACCACTTCCTAAACCATTTCATGTCGTAGTAGCTTACTCTCACCAACTTCATCCCATCATATTGGTGTTCTGTACCTTTTCCCATAAAGGTCTTAATATGGTGTTGTTTCGATACTGGTGCAGAAATTGTTGTTGTTGGAGAATTTGACTTGTAGAAGATGTTGATCCCATCTTCTTTTGATGTCCATAAAACATGCTCTCAACATGTCTTATAGTGTCTGAATAGTTCTCTCAAATTGGAAATCATTTTTATGATAATAGGTCATATGGAAGTTTAGTTTAGTGTTTAGAGTATGTTAGAGACTTTTCCATAACTTCGTGGTGAATCTCAGATCTCTATCGTATTAAATAGATAGTTATAATCCACACATATTGACGACCACTTTGATATATATCATTGAATGTAAATATAATTATAATTCCTCCAAAATTGTGAAAAATTGATCTTTCTTTGTATGAAGATCCACAATGACCCATATAACATTGTTTCCACTAGTTGTCCTCAAAAGTCTAGTGAAAAAGTCCCCGGTGATGTTCTCCCACATCCATTTTGGAATGGGTAGTGGTAGCATCATACCCTTAGAATTTTGACTTTCATCCTTCACATATTGACATACCAGATACATTTATGTATATTCTACTATCTCTTTATTCATATTGTCCCACAAAAGGTTCTCTTAGAGATCTCGATACATATTTCTTCTCCCTGGGTGAATAGATAAGGTTGAGTTGTGTGCATCATTCCAAATATCCTTCTTTATCTATGGATTATATGGTATGCATAATAATGATCCAAATATTACAACACCTCCCTCATCAATCATGAACTCAGATGATTTCCAATTATTAATATCATTCAACCTTTTCATAAATTCTACATTTTTTGTTTGGGCATCCTTTATTTTCTCCATTAGGGATGGTTGAGAGACCATTTGAAAAAGGATTTATGATGTTTCCCCTGTTATTATTCCATTTTCTATCCTCTATAAATCTAAGATGATTGTATCATTATCAATTCTCTTCATTGATTAAGATTTATGATCCTTTTCAGTTAGTTAATCCACGACCTTATTTTCCCTACCGAGGTGGTAGTAGATTGAGCAGTCATAATACATGATGAGATCTAACCAACTTCACTTGCACATATTAAGATCCTTCTATGTGAGAATATATTTTAGACAGTTTTGATCAGTACATATCTTAAACATCTCCCCATATAGATTATATTGCTTGATTTTCAATGAAAAGATCACATCCTCCAACATTATATCATGCAAGGTATAGTTATGCCCATTTATTTTTATCTTCCTTGAGTCGTAGGCTATCACATTTTCATTTTTTATTATAACAAATCCTAGGACATTCCTTAAATAATTAATATACAAAACAAAGAGTTCTCTACTTATTGGGTGTGTGAGTATTGTCACAGTGATAAGCCACTTTTTGAACTCCATAAATATTTCCTCACATTCTTGAGTCCAGAAAAATATACCCCCTTATGTGTCATATTGGCCATTGTGATTGAAAATCATAAGGAGTTCCTCTTAAATCAGTGATAACACCCAGGTAGACCAATAATGTCGTGGATCTCTATTACTGATGGTATCCTTGTCTACTCTTCAAATGCCTTTGTCTTGGAAGGTCCCACAGATAATCCTTTACAAGTGGTAACATGCCAGAAGAATGATACTTTTTCCATCAAAAACTCATAATTAATACAATTTTTATAAATTTTATCCCTTTGCAATGTCATCCGCACATTATTCAAATTATCCTCATGTTCCTCCATGCTCTAGGATTAAATCATAATATCCTTGATAAAGACTACCACAAATTTGTTGGGGAAATATGTAAAGACTCTATTCTTTAAATCCAAGAATATAGATAGATAATTTTTGGGTCCTAAAGGAATAAATATGAAATCATAGCGTACACACCACATTTAGATGGTTTTTTTGTTAATATCCTCCTTCCTAACATTTAATTGGTGATATCCTGAAATAAGGTCCCACAAAGAGAAATAACTAGCCCCACGAAGGTGATCAAACTAGTAATCTATCATAGGTATGAGATACATGTTCTTTATCCTGATTTTATTGAAATCTTGATAATAAATGTAGATTCTCATTGATACATCCTACTTATTAACAAAGAGGACGGTTGAACCCCATGGTGAAGTGCTTGGGCTTATAAAAGCATTCTCTAGATTATATTGTAACTGCTTATTCAGCACTTCCAGCTCAACGATGGATAATATATATGGTGTATTTGATATAAGTATGGATAAAATAACATGTTCATTTGATAACTCAAAATATCTATTTGGAAAAAGGCATGGAAATTCTTCATGGAATATATTTGTGTAATCCCTCGTGATGGTCATATATTCGAGAAGTATCACCATTATGGTCTCAATCATTTGAGCAAGATATGCTTGCTCAAAATAACACATTATCCACACATAAGATGATGATTATGGAGGAGATTCATCTTCCTCCTTACTGTTTTAATTATTTGGAGGTTCAATCATGATGGGAAGAGAGATATCAATTTCTTGATAGTTGATGTTGGATTTGTATAAAGATATCCAATTCATTCCCTAGAAAACATCTAACTCTACTAAAGTAATTTTGATAAGATTTACTAGGATGTTCATTCCACAATCATTTATTAGGGAGGCCTTATAAATCATTGATTCAATAATTTCCACATTTTCAATTCTCATAGATAACTCAGCCTCCAAATTTTTAGGTGTTTTTTAATAGATCTACTTATCTTGAAAGATATGAAAGAATTTATAGAACAAAAAAAATACGATGTTTTATATTATTGAATTAATAAGTAGTATACTAGTCACCACATCATTGTCTAGATCCACCTTTATAATAGCGAAATCATAATCCCTTCCTTGATACCTAGGAGGTTGTCATTGATTGTCTCATACAACCCTTGGCTTAGTTAAATCATTTGCATAATTCCCATGTTCCTTGATGTTTTAGCACTTCACTATAGGCTGAGTGTTGATTTAAACCATCCATTCTTATTCTTCATTAGTGGGATTCTTCATATCCTTACAACAGTTCCTAGCTAGATGTCTCATTCTTCCACACTTTAATAAAATCTTAGTTCCCTTTAGAAAGTTCATAGGATGCTTCTTCCAACGATTTTGACACGTGGGATGTCCAATATTCTTCCCATAATGGGATTTACTTTCTGAAAACCAAATAATAGACACCATTTTCCACATTTTATCACTGGGCGCATGAGACCATTGAGAGTCTCTGATCTCTATTTCAACCATGAGGTCACAACGATCAATCTTCTCATAACTTTCAAAGTCTCAAATCACCAACAGTTTCCCTAGAATCAACATTAGTCTACTAAAGAAGCAATTCAATTTGATTTTAGTATTAATGGAAAATCTATAGGAATATCTTGCAAGGATTTGGATGTTTTCATCATACATCCTGATGTAATCATCTTCATCTTGTTTATTTCTAAGAAACTGTCATTCCATTAAGAGATAAAGTGTTTAGTAGAAATTTTTATGGAAATTTTTTTTCTTGAATTAATCCTAGTCAATGGAATAAATTTCATCATGGGACTTTGTATTCATAGTCAGTTTCCACCATTTATCAACTTCCCCCTCAAAACAATAGACCACTAGTGAAAATTTTATTTCTTCTATGAACTAGAGGAAAAAGAATATAATTTCAATAGGGTTAGTACACTATTCCATGAGGAGGGGATCAAAAGATCCACAAAACATTGGACGCCTTTTCCATATGACGGAATCTATCGAAACATTCTCTTTACATGGAGGAGTAGGGTGTTATACATTATTAAAGTTATTATTCAGAACATGAGACAAGTGAACAAAAACTATCATGATGTTATGAGCACCCATTCCAATCATATCATACATATCATTAGGAAAATCATCCCATGGACTATTGATTTAATTGTGGTAACATGTTCTTTAATATTAGACCATTAACTAAGAAATATAACATAAAATTTGGGGGATTGAATATATATCTAGGAAGAAATAAAAAAAGAATCTTTAAATATAAAAGAATAAATTATTAATGGAGATGTAAATCCTAACTTATGATTCCCTAGGTTTAAATCTAGGTTATCCATGATCTATTTCTTAACATATATTATTATGGGATTCTAATTTTGTTTGTTTCCATAGTAATGTTTCTCACTAAGATAATGAATTTACCAAAGAATATCTTCCAGGAGTGTCAAACCAAGAGTACATCAGTGCTTGTTATCCTGAATTAGTTCCCGTTCGAGTCCAGATCAAACCGGAGTTTCAGGTTTTACACCTAGTTTTATCTATGCTATAGATACATCTAGTTGTTCATATCCAGACAGGGATGTATTTTTTGATAATACAATTAATTTACATCTACCAATATTTATAGATGTTTTCTTATACTTAGTCTTACACATAAAGTTCTTATTAAAGTTATATATTCCTAGTCTTCGAAAATATCTAGACCATGCCTCTAATGTAAATTATAGTGACCCTATCCTTTTACATATATAATTATATTACATTAACAATAAGTAAACATCAATTATAATCCAATGATTAAAATGTTTAGTGTACTGGAACCCTAGGTACATAAAACGGAAAACATGGGACAAAATAAAACATTTATTTATTTAATCTACATAAAAATCTCCTAACATACATTTTGATCATACATATCTCTATAATAACTTGTGGATGACATGAGCAATGGGATGAGCTAAAAGCTCAGAAAGGGAATAAGAATAATAATAAAGCATTGGCATATGGGTTGTAAGGCATAGAATAATGATATAAAAAGTCATAGAACATATGGAATATAGACATGAGATCATATAAACATGGAGTCAATATACTGTGTAAGAAATAGAAAACATGACTTTAGAACAATTCAAGGCACTCTGCACATAAAGGACCAGAAGCCATGGTGAACCACAAAGACCGCTGCACATGGTAGCACAAGTCAAGGATAACCGCCAAGACTATTTCACATAACATCTCATGGGAATAAACATTACCAAATAAATTAGTGAAAAATATAGGGGCACCCATCATAACTTGTTCATGAATATGATTTCCACATAATGAATCATATATGATCAATCATACATTAACATAAAGGTACCCACAAAAATAAATGGGTATCATAATTATATAATAAAGCAGAATCAATGGGTGTGTCATAAAAGTGACCTTAAAAGAAAATAATTAAAAAATATGTGTTCATTAATAAGGTAAAATAATCATAGATCACGGTATGTGATGTCAAAAATAAGTGACAACATGTAAGAATAGCGTTAGAAAAAATTCACCATTAAAACATTTTAGAGGAGTTTATGGAAAATACTAAAGAGCATTTAATTAGTAAAGGGAATAATAATTTATATAAAACCAAAAGTGAACCAAGAATATTTTGATAATAAAAATATTTATTATATAAAACTAATGGTGGCTTAAAAATATATATTATAGTGTATTTAAAAATTGTAAGAATTCTGGAAGTTCCCTTAAAACAGACATGCTTATTAGGAAGAATTGAGAAGGGAATCATTTAAGAAAATGTATATCCATGAAAGAGAAGGATAAGTGGAACATGATACATTATTTTGGATCATAGAAATATAATTTATAATATTTACATGAAAATAAATGGTAATTACATTTAATTAAAGATAGATTAAAAATAACACAATGGAATAATGGGGGATTGGGTAGAATCCATTAACTTAAGTATAAAGGTGTCATTCACTTGATCATAATGTACTGGATAACCAAATTACATTCATTAATTAATATTTAATGAACTTATTATACATGTTATTGATTCATTATAACCTTTTTATTTCAATTCATTACTTTTTTATGGGTTATGATGTTCAATTTCATTATTTGGGAGCATTTGTTTGCTTAGTTTTCATTATTGGTTTACTTGTATTCATGTAAGGATAAGCAAGTAAGATGAGAATGATTATACCAAATTGATGTTTAATGTTATTAGTGAACTCCAGATATTACATGGTTATAAAATTCATTTGGTTATTTGGATTCAAAATGAATCATTATATAAAACTTTAATGATATCCATTTTGATTAATTGGCAATTTTTGATCACAACGAATACATTTTAATTTATAATTAATATCATGTTTAAAAATTAATATAGAACCTTAAATTAGACATAATGCATAGATTATTAGATGGTTCGAAAATAAAAATGGTTTTATGACCATAATTGAGATGGTAAAATAAATTGAAAACCCGTCATCCTTGAATGTGAAAAATTAACACAATTCTGATAGTGTTTTCATTTCTAGTATAAAAGGGGGGAAAGGAGATATGATGATAAATTATTATATTACCATAACAAATATTATAAATTTAATTAAATGGAGTTATCATATCATTTGGATGAAATGATGTCAGGAAAGAAAAAGAAGGAAAGTAACTTGGAATAAAATAAATGAAATGAAAAGAGGAGTTTACGTCGTGAATTTATCTTCCCTGAGAGCCTCTTTAAGGGTGGGGATTTGTTCATTTCCAGATAAAAAGGATTATGGGCGTGGGATATGATATTAGGGAGAGAGTTGAGTATAACATGGACTATTCACAAGGCTGGAGAAGAGTTATGATAAGAGGTAAAGAGGGATGATATTTATAGTATAGGAGATGAGGGGTTTCCCATTATTTTAATAATTAGTTTAATATTTTTCCCAATACTAAGAATATTCTTGATTATTCTGACCAAAAATAGTAATAATTCCTTGTGAGATCGAACCAATGGCAATTTACATCATCTATGACTCAAACATTATAATGAAGTTCCGGTTTTAGCATGTATCATAAATTATCGTATTTTACTATTCATAAAAACTCAAGTATTTCAAGAAATTTCCAATAATTCAACCGAACCATTTTATGATGTGTAAAATCCAAATATGAAGTCCATTTTATGAAAATATTTTTTAAATATTTTAAATTTAATTTTGAATTATAATCATAATTTACTTGAACAATACAATTTTAAAATTAAAACTACTTTTCTAACACTTTAAAAAATTACTTAATGTCTCATAAAATTATTTTATAATAATAAAATACCAAGACAATAATTTTTGAATACATTTTATGAAAATAAATTTTCTTTTTAAAATAGATATTTTACTCATGAAATATTAATTATATATTTATGACTTATAAAAATACCAATACTATGATATACTTATATAACATTTTCAGTTATACTTTAATTTCTAAGGTTACATATTTAATTGGATTATATACTATCCAATGGGTCATATTAATATTCATAAGGCTAGATTTTCTATTCATAAGGGTCATTTACTATTCACCAAAAATTAAATTTTTCTTATCATACTCGAAATATCGTAAAGATCGCAACCGTGAATGTCAGATTTTTGAAATTCAAATCATAGAGTTGACAATATTAGGTTTAATGGTCACATAGTACTTAATAGATCATTGTGTTGTGATTTCATGAGACTATATGACATAATTTTAAGAATCTAATTTCAATTGATAAATCTTTAGGTCCTTACACATTCACCCTCTGTATAATCTAGGGGTCGTATCCATCTATCAGCATACAAATTCATCCTACTAAAAGTCATAGAAATACATTTCCAAATCATATGTACATTCTCTGATGTCTCCTACAAGAGAATCTATCCCAACAACACTGACTCGCCATCCTCCAACCAATATAGGGTATATCTTCACGCCCTATAATAAAGAGCATTATATGGAGCCATTTTTCTAGTTTCTTGATAATTGTTATTATAGGAGAACTCCACCAATGCTATGTGTTTCACCCATAACCTACTAAAGTAAAGCACAAATTCCCTCAAAATATCCTCTATCACATGTGTAGTATGATTAGACTTCCTATCTATTTGTGGATGGAAAGATGTACTCAATAAAACCTATATACCAAGCGCTTTCGGTAAGCCTTTCCATAACTGTGAAGTAAATCGTGAATCGCGGTATGATACTATAGTTTGGGGAACCCCATGCATATGGAAAATCTCCCAAACATATAGTTCAACATACTGCTCTACTGTTTAGTTTTCTTGTATTGGAAATAAAGGTGATACCTTTTTCAATCAATCCACAAGATCCAATATAGAGTCATTATTACATAATGTCTTCAGAAGTCCTACCACTAGATCCATAGTCATGGCATCCCACTTCCATTCTAGAATGGGAATCAGCTGTAGAAAACCATAAATTCATTGATCCTCTTCCATCACCTGCTGATAGGTGTAGCATCATCTTATGAATCTTTCTACCTCATTTTTCATTCACGACCAACAAATCATCTTTCATTGGTCACATTACATTTTTGTCACTCCTAGATGAACATCCCACATTGAGGCATGAAATTTCAACATGAGATCTTATCTCATGATTGTAGGAATAACTACTCATTTTTTATGTAGATGATCTCTTCCTCATCTATCAACCAATCCAAAGTTTTATCCACACCATAAAGCCTTCCCTAATGGCTATGTATTCTAAATCCTCATACTATATATCCTCGATCCATCTCAAAAGTGTCAAATCCATATAAACTGATATGAGGGCCATAAACTCCTTACTCTCATGATCTACAATGTGCAACTCTAATAACAACTTCATCATCTTCCACTCATCATTAGACTCTTGAACTACCTCATCCTAAATTTTATTTCTCAATGCATTAGTCGCACTTTCTCCCTTCCTCGGTTTATAAGTCTGTTCAAAATAAAATGAATGTATATACCCTACTAATCTCCACTGTCTCTGATTCCAATATATTTGTTAAAATATGTATCTCAAATAGTTTTTATTATTAAACATAGTAAACTTTTCACCCATCAAGTATTGCCACAAACACTTTGAAGGATAAATTTTCACTTCTAACTCAAGGTCGTGTGTAGGGTAGTTCTATTCATGTGGCCTCAAATGCTGAGACCCATACACCAAAACATTATCCCCTTTCATCCACAAATCGATGAGTTCAATCCTAGAAGCATCAAAAAACACCATGTAGACCTCACCAAAATCAGGTCAGACCAAAATTGGTGTGACATTACCCGCTTGGTCAAATCATAAAAATATTACCCATATGACTTCAACCATTCCAACATTACACCCTTTTTCATCAAGCCCCATGTCAGCACTTCCAAATGGGAAACTTCTTGGATGAATATTATGTAATACCAAGATAATCCCATAAATATTTGGATATCAGAAAAATTATTGGGATTATCTTAGGAAAACACTACCAGAACATTATCTAGGTCCACTAGAACACCTTCCTCGAAGATGCTCTTCCACAAGAAGTGTACCTGGTTAATCCAAAATTGATAGTTGTATATATTAGAGTATATCTGATGTTATCTTAGTATACATAGGATGATTTCAAGATGTTGGGAATGATCCTAATCTGTTTTGAGTTACCCCATGACATCATCAATGAACACCACCATAAAATAATATAGGTATGGATGGATGATTTTGTTCATCAAGACCATAAACTCTGTTGGTGCGTAAATCAGCCCAAAAGGCTTTATAAAAACTCATATAGGATATAATTGCTTCTAAAATATTTCCTTGGTATATCATAAGTCCAAACTCTTAATTGATGATACCTTGATCTAATGTCAGTCTTTAATAACACATAATATCCCACCAACTGGTCAAAAGGATCATTGATAATCAGAAGAGGATATCGGTTCTTCGAAGCCATCTTGTTCATCTTTCGTTAATCAACATACAAGTGCAATCTCCAATCAACCTTATATTCTAACAATACATTTGAACACTTAGGAAACATGCATGGATGTTTCATTTTCTTATACTTAAATTCCTCCAGGTGATTCTTGATTTCATGAAGCTCTATTAGGGATATTCATTATAGTTGAATTGATATTGGGTCAACCACTGACATGAGATCAACAGTGAATTACACATATCACTTAGGTGGAAGCCCTGATAAGTCTTCTAGAGATACATACTGAAACATTTCCCCTATTAGTGGAAGGAAATATTTCCAAACACCATATTCATCCAGCAATATACTAGCTTCTTAGGATGTGATCTCTCTAAGATATTATGTTATTTTCCCTGCTCGGCCTACCGAGATATCCCACTCTCATCGAGGAATGTAATGGTCACCCTTAGGAGATGTAAATTTAATTATCCAGTGATAATAGTAAATGTGGGATGGGTATGCAACTAGATAGTCCATACTCAAAATTATATCAAAGCCTACAATGTCAAGGACATAGAGATACCCCATAAAATGGTAGTCCCTGATCTTAAGAGAATATACCTTTGAAATAGAGATGTCTCTTGATCATACTCCCAATGGTCTATCTATTATCGTAACCCTCCTCATAAATTCCACCTCCATGCTCAAAAAATTAACATGTTTTTTAGATATTAAGGAAAAAGATGCAGTAATGTCTAATAATACACATGTTAAAGTTGATTCTACTAGAATAGTACCTCTCACAATTGATGGCCCTACCTCTCCCTCCATAAGTGTAGGCTCAACCACATGAAATTTTCATGTGCCTAAACATTTTTATTACATCATAATATACTAAGCTACACCACTCTTTTAATATGGGATCCCTTTCCCAAAATCACCATGTCCCAACCTCTACTGACTCAGCCAATACAATAACAGTTTCCCACCTAATATAGTGTGGAAGATCCCCTTCCAGAAACCATATTAGGTTTAGATGTACATTCACTAACTGTCTCCCCTAGGATCCTGTAGAACCTCTATAGATATTCCATATTTCTATAACATCGACACAATATTGGAGGTTAGGGAAAATGCCTCTGGAAATTCCCCAACCTAAGAAATTGGTGGAAAACCAGCTGGGTTAGAACTTGCATGACAATGCCTCACCCTAGTTTAAGAATCCAATTATCTCTCACCTATAAATCCTTTAAATGTGGGTCCAATTATTTATTTTGGACTTCATTTGGATGCATAATGAATTAGGGGTGGACTTAAGGGTGTCTGGTGATTTTTTGGGGATCCTAAAACCCAAATTTTTGTTAAAATATTCATGGTGCACAGTTTACTGTAAACTTCGAAAAAAGGCCGCAAAGTTACATCAAATAGTGTTGGGGGAATGTTTTTGGATAGAGCCTTATAGAATGGTTGGCACATATTGTCTCTAACCTTGTGAGTTCCCGGTTTTCCCAAGAACTCGTGCATGGTTTGGGCCAATTTCGTCAAACCCTGTGGACAAATTGTGCACATGCTATTTTCTGGGTAAAATGACCATTTTACCTTAATAAACTAATTAATCCTCATCCTTCCACATTGTCTAGATTCCAATGTTATTAACATATTTTTAATTAATTTTGGAGATTTTAATTTCCTAAGATAAGGATTGAAAGATCTTATTCATCCGGGATCTGATCAAGCTCTTGTTCATCATGTTGGATGTGAAAAGGTAAGTACTCGAGTCCTTTTTAGCTATTCTTCTCCTCTCTTTAACTCAACCTAGTTAAGGAGGTGTGCGAGTTGTTCCCTTTTTCAAATATATACTTTGTTATAATCTAAATTAGTGGCTGATATTAGAGGAGGATATTCGTATGACCCTAATGTAGTTTGACTATAAGTCATCCCTCAAGTTCATTTATTTTGGAATTGTTGTGTGGGGCCCACAGATTTCATCATGTTCCGTTTATATAATTTATATGTCATGGTTATAATTGTCACGACCCATCCTCGGGGCCCGTGTCGTGACTACCCCAAACCCGCCTTCCATAGGCCAGGGGCTGGCGACTAGCACCAAGGCGTAAATCCCGATAAAAAGGGAAGGCATTGCCTTTGTAAAGTAAACAAGCACCATAGAGTACAAGAGGAAGAAGTAAAAACTGAGTACAACAGTAAGTACGGAAAGTAAAAGGGGCCAAAAATACAAGCCCAACTGTAAAGTACAACTCGAAAGGGATACCAGAAACTATAAAGTAAAGACGCTACGCCGAGATGTCCACTGGAAATCCCACCTGAAGGGTGGGTACAAATAGCTTCACTACTCCTCGGGTCCCACCGTCCGCTCCGAGCACGTCCCGCCCAGTGGTCCACCTCCAGGTACCACCCTGCTCTGCAAGCCTCAACCACGATCAACGTTGTCCGTCGTCTGCAACCAACACAATGTAG
The DNA here is from genome assembly GCA_963277665.1 of Viscum album. Lineage (NCBI taxonomy): Eukaryota > Viridiplantae > Streptophyta > Magnoliopsida > Santalales > Viscaceae > Viscum > Viscum album. The sequence goes on along the minus strand of OY728140.1, from coordinate 1,368,258,797 downwards.
TGCGGGCATAGCCCGTGCAGGGGTGAGTATAAGCTACTCAGTAGGGACCCCGAGACCCCCGAAGGTTTCCCGAAATCCACAAAGGATAAACCACAATGGAAATATACAATCATGAAGTACAACCGACACTCCTTAGGTATTTTCCCATACATTTACCTAAGTCATCAATCCCTGTTCGGCTCCAACATCTGAGCCCAAGCACAACCCAGTCCACACAGGAAAGAAAACATAAATCCACACAGGATAGCACGACACAATCCTCAAAAGAGAGCAAAACGTAATCCACACAGGATAGCATGACACAATCCACAAAGTGAAGCAAAACGGAATCCACACAGGATAGCACAACACAATCCACAAAGGAGAGAAAAACGTAATCCACACAGGATAGCATGACACAATCCACAAAGGGAAGCAAAATGGAATCCACATAGGATAGCACAACACAATCCACAAAGGAGAGAAGACAGTAATTCAGCTCACACAGGTATATATCATCGAAAAGATGAAAGGGATGATCAGATATAGATACTGAATCATCTAAGCTGGGACCCACATAGGATACAAGACCAGCCGTCTTCATTGTTTCATTTAAGCTGGGACCCACCTAGGATACACAACTAGCACAGCTAGGACCCACATAGGATATAAGACCAGCTGTCTTCATTGTTTCATTTAAGCTGGGACCCACATAGGATACACGACCAGCACAGCTAGGACCCACATAGGTTACAAGACCAGCTGTCTTCATTGATTCATCTATACTGGGACCCACATAGGATACAAGACCAGCTGTCTTCATTGATTTATCTATACTGGGACCCACATAGGATACAAGACCAGTATTGAATCATCTAAGCTAGGACCCACATAGGATACAAGACCAGCACAGCTAGGACCCACATAGGATATAAGACCAACTGTCTTCATTGAATCATCTATACTGGGACCCACATAGGATACAAGACCAGCACAGCTAGGACCCACATAGGATACAAGACCAACTGTCTTCATTGATTCATCTATATTGGGACCCACATAGTATACAAGACCAGTATTGAATCATCTAAGCTGGGACCCACATAGGATACAAGACCAGCACATCTAGGACCCACATAGGATACAAGACCAGCTGTCTTCATCATCGCAGTCCACTGAGGATCTCTGCACAATCGTCGTCGTCGAAATCGCAGTAGCAATCGCAGCCAGCACTAGGGTTCCCGCACACAACAAGCTCATTCGGGAGGGTCCGCTCCACGAGCCGAGAGGCTGATACATCAACTGTCACAAAGTCCAGAGTTGATGTATCTAAAAGATCCGTCTCACTAAGAGGAACTCAACAAAGCTGACGGCACGTCGATCGGATGCCTGGTCTGAGAGTTATTGGTTTTTTCGTTCCAGGGCCCCGGTTGGTTTTTAAGGAAAAACCAACCCGACCGCACTCCAACTGCGTCCAAACCTCAGTCGGAGTATGCCAAAAGATCCGTCTCACTAAGAGGAACTCAACAAAGCTGACGGCACGTCAATCGGACGTCCGTAACTCAAGATATGAGTGTTTCCGCTCCGAGGGCCCGGTTGGTTTCGTGTACGAACCAACCCGGCTAAACTCAAAGTATTCTGAAACCCTGAGTGCGATATACCGAAACGACCGTCTCGATCAAAGGATCGCATCGCCACTGACAGTGTGTCGTTTGGAGGTCTGTATCCCATGTTATGGGCATTTGAACCTAAATAGTTCGGTATCGGGGGTTTAAGGCCCGGGCCGACCCGGCCCGAGACCCCCCCGGCTAGCCCGAACCGGGTCGACCCGCCTCGGACAGGGCTGGCCCGGCGCGGCGCGGCCCGGCGCGGCCTGGCCCGGCCTAGCCGACCGGCCTGGTGCCGGTCCGGCACAGCGCAGCGCGCTGGGGGCGCTTGCCCCCCTTGTGAACCCCCCCCCCCCCCCCCACCCCCTCATTAAGGGGGCCATTTATGCAGGCTGGGGGAATTTGTTTCCCCCGGTTTTCTCCTTTCCGGCCGGCCTGACCTGGCCGGCCGGTTCCTTCAAAACAGGACCGGCAAAGGCCGGTCCTCTTCCGGCTTCCGACACCGGCGGCCCGGCTGGTCGCCGGTCACCTCGTTCGACCGTGGCCCGGAACCGGCCGCGTCCTTTGTCGTCCGGCGTGGTGCGACGGCACCGCGCCCCTCCGCCGCGTCCCCGCTCCGACCGCTGCGTCCTTGGTTTCCTTCGACGTGGCGCGACGGCGTCGCGTCGTTGAATTCCTTTCCATGGCGCGGCGCGACGATGCCGCGCATATGTTCCGCATGAAACCGCATGGTGCGACGGCACCACGCTCCTTCATACCAACCACAAATTAAACATTTATGAAATAAGGAGGAGGGTCGGTCGTGTCTGTGCGGACCGGCCCCCTCGCATTATTCGATAATAATTAGTCGAAAACCATGAAATTCGACATGCGAGAATCAAGAACGGAATAATTTAAAATAAAATCCCTACCTCGATTTCAAGATCGGAGCACGCCAACAAGCCGCGGAAGAGAAGCGTCACGGAGGTCGGGTGTCGCGGGAATCGAACGTCGATTTCATTGACGTCGAGGTGCGTCCGAAGAGGTAACGTCGCTGGAGAAGCTTCGTAAGCTGACGGAGAAAGCCCGAGGAGGAAGCGGTGTCTCCTTTCGTTGACACGGGAAGAAGGTCGAAAGAAGCAGCATTGTCGATCTTCAGAAACACACCGGCTGCGAAGAAGAGAAGAGACGGCACGTCTTTCTCTTCTTATGGTGACGGCGTTCTTCGTCAGAGCCGAAGTGTTCTTGGTGTTCTTCGTCGTGGTTGAAGAAGAAGAAGAAAGCTTCCCAATCCTCTCAAGGTGGAAAAAAGAAAACTAACCAAAATAAAATAAGTCTAAGGCTTATTTTATCTACACAACTAAACCACTTTGAATTTCAAAAGATTGAAATTATGCCACTCAACTCAATTAATAACACAAGTTGTCAAAAATTAAATAGAGGAGGAGTTATTGGGAGTTTAAAGGGGAGTTGAAGAGTTAGGGTTCTTGTGGGCCCCACCACACTTAATCCTATCAAGGGAGGTTAAGTGGATGTGGGTCCCACCCCTAACTCTCTTTGGGAGGACATAACCAACATGGTTTTAAAAAAAATAAATTCTGTTCACAATTTATTTAACTTCTTCAAATTTTCCCCAAAACTAACTTTCATCCCGCATAAAAGGCAACCTCAGAAAACGTCTCCTTAAGCGAAAATCGGCGCTGCGAGTTCATCGGTGCCCTCGGAATTCGATTCCAGGAACCGGTGCAAAAGTTAGAAAAACCCACTCCTTCGTTCACTGAACGTACCCGAGCCAAACTTCGGTAATTGATTCCGGGCACACCGGGCCTCGGAATCAGGTGCCGTCAGAAACTGCGTTCTTGTAAAATTAAAAAGAAAATTAAGAAAAAAAATTCTTGGAAATTTCTGGGTCTTTACATTACTCCCACCACAGGGCTTTACATCCCCGTAAAGCTTCAACACAAACTAGGGATACAAACGTGGTAGAGCTAGGCGGTAAGCCACCTCGCCAATCCTGCTGAGGATCTGGAAGGGTCCGATGAAGCATGGAGACAACTTGACACCTTGGACTAATCTCCGTAATCCACGTTGAGGTGAGACCCGCATGAAGACGTGGTTTCCATCCTCAAACTCTAGTGGCCTCCGCCTCCTGTCTGCGAAAGACTTCCGTCGGCTCTGAGCAGTCCTCATCCGCTCCTGGATGACCTGTACCTTCTCTGTCGTGGCCTGGACCATATCTGGTCCCACAAGAGCTGCTATGATTTCTTCTTTTCTGATAAGAGAAATCTGGTCTCATCCCTTGGATGAAACACGTTCTTTGCCTAATACAGTCAATCCGACATGGATGATACTAATCCATACCAAGGATGACGTCGTAAGTCCTCGACACTACTACCAAGAGATCCAACCGTTACTCTCGCCTCTAAGGGTTGAGTCACACTGTCGGCATCAGTGTGTGGTAACTGGGTCTCCTCCAGTAGATGTCTCACAAGTGATGGTCAAGTCAACAGTCAAAACTGGAACCTCTTAGTAACAACACAAAAGAGGACAGGAATGAAAACATCACAAAGGTATGTGTCTTTTATTATTGCAGCTCATAATACAAAGATGCTACACAATAACAACAAGGAACTGAAGTACAAAAGACGTATCCACTAGTTCTGCTCCTGTCCATTTGCTCCCAGAGCTCCATGATCGAAGGCCTCAGCTGCCTGAAGCTGAGCTCTCGCATGTCCACCGACTCCCTGTGATCGGGGCGGACCTTCTGGTGGTGGTGGTGGCAACACCTCGAAGTGTCTCCCACCATCTGCTACTCTTCCAGCTCCTCTGCCTCGTCCGCCTGCACCCTACGGACCACCGTGGCCGAACCTCTGTCCGAGAGGCCCCTCTACCACCTGCAGCTCATCTGTGAGACGAGTCGGGCAGTCTCGAGCCATGTGACCTCGCCCGCTGCATGCGTAGCAATACTTTCCCCTCGTGTAGCTGGCTCTCCTTCGGGTGCCCCGCACAACCGAATCATCATCCTGAGACTGCCCATCTGATGGTCTGGCCCGCTTGGACCTCTGTGTCACCTGTCTACTGCCAGCTGCAGAAGACCCTGCTACGGGCCGTCCTGCGGAGGGCCCTGTCACTGGAGCCTGCTCGGCAAGAAAACTCTCCACTAGAAGGGCTCTCTACAACACCTCTGCCTGTGTCGGAATGTTGAGGGAGATCATCGAAGCCCTGATCTCGTGCCTCAGTCCCTGCTCGAAGGTCCGGGCCCAGAAGAACGGGTCCCGTACCATATCTGTGGAGTAGCGCGAGAGATCAGTAAATCTCGCCGAGTACTGGGCCACTGTCATACTGCCCTGCCATAGCTGTAGCAGCTCTTGGATACGCACCGCACAGAGGGCGGCTAGGACGAACTCGGAGCGGAAGATGCTCTCAAATTCCGTCCAGAGGATAGATGTCTCGTCGTGCACCTAGAGCATTAAGCTCCACCATCTTCCTGCTGCCGCGTGCAGGAGGCTCGCTGTGAGGATCACCATGAGGTCTGCTGGTGTCCTCACTAGCCTGAAAACTCGTACGACCGCCTCCAGCTAGTCATTGGCTTCCTGGGGGTCTGTCGCCCCACGAAACCTGGGTGGTCGCTGGTGCTGGAACACATGCTGAGCTCCAAGGGGACGTGCATCGTCAGCGGTCGTGGCGGGAAGTATCGGTGGCTCGGTGGGTAAAGGTACCGTCAGTGCCTCTGCTGACAAAGAGCCCTACACCGAGGCCTCGTTGCTCGGTGGTCTGTCATCACGCTCCACTCTCGAAACCCTAGCTGGCTACCGTCGTGGGGCCATTCTGAAAGAAACAGGTGTGCCACGGTCAGAACAGTATACCTGGTGAGCTGACACAAGTAATCACAATGAAAACTTGAACACACATACAATCAATGTTTTCGTGCATTAAGTCGGAAATCAGAAGTTAGGGTCCTGGTGTACGGATACGTCGGCCGCCGCACCAACACTGGACTCTCTGGACTGATAACCACACCCAATACTCTAAACACTATTTCTTCACATAGAAGAAAGATCAGAGTCTTCGGTAGAACCAAACTCCTCTGATACCGATTTGTCACGACCCATCCTCGGGGCCCGTGTCGTAACTACCCCAAGCCCGCCTTCCATAGGCTAGGGGATGGCGACTAGCACCAAGGCATAAATCCTGATAAAAAGGGAAGGCATTGCCTTTGTAAAGTAAACAAGCACCACAGAGTAAAAGCGGAAGAAGTAAACACCAAGTAAAAACTGAGTACAATAGTAAGTACGGAAAGTAAAAGGGGCCGGAAATATAAGCCCAACTATAAAGTACAACTCGAAAGGGAAAACAACAACTGTAAAGTAAAGCTGCTACGCCGAGTTGTCCACTGGAAATCCCACCTAAAGGGTGGGTACAGATAGCTCCACTACTCCTCGGGTCCCGCTGTCCGCTCCGAGCACGTCCCGCCCAGTGGTCCACCTCCAGGTACCGCCCTGCTCTGCAAGCCTCAACCACGATCAACGTTGTCCATCGTCTGCAACCAAAACAACGTAGTGCGGGCATAGCCCGTGCAGGGATGAGTATAAGCTACTCAGTAGGGACCCCGAGACCCCCGAAGGTCTCCCGAAATCCACAAAGGATAAACCACAATGGAAAGATACAATCATGAAGTACAACCGACACTGCTTAGGTATATGCCCATACATATACCTAAGTCATCAATCCCTGTTCGGCTCCAATATCCGAGCCCAAGCACAACCCAGTCCACACAGGAAATCAAACGTAAATCCACACAGGATAGCACGACACAATCCACAAAGAAGAGAAAAATGTAATCCACATAGGATAGCATGACACAATCCACAAAGGGAAGCAAAACGGAATCCACACAGGATAGCAGAACACAATCCAAAATGGAGAGCAAAACGTAATCCACACAGGATAGCATGACACAATCCACAAAGGAAAGAAAAACGGATTTCACACAGGATAGCACAACACAATCCACAAAGGAGAGAAAACAGTAATTCAGCTCACACAGGTATACATCGTCGAAAAGGTAAAAGGGATGATCAGATATAGATACTGAATCATCTAAGATGGGACCCACATATGATACAAGACCAGCCATCTTCATTGTTTCATTTAAGCTGGTACCCACATAGGATACACAACCAGCACAGCTAGGACCCACATAGGATATAAGACCAGCTGTCTTCATTGATTCATTTAAGCTGGGACCCACATAGGATACACGACCAGCACAGCAAGGACCCACATAGGATACAAGACCAGCTGTCTTCATTGATTCATCTATACTGGGACCCACATAGGATACAAGACCAGTATTGAATCATCTAAGCTGGGACCCACATAGGATACAAGTCCAGCACAACTAGGACCCACATAGGATACAAGACCAGCTGTCTTCATTGATTCATCTATACTGGGACCCACATAGGATACAAGACCAGTGTTGAATCATCTAAGCTGGGACCCACATAGGATACAAGACCAGCACAGCTAGGACCCACATAGGATACAAGACCAACTATCTTCATTGATTCATCTATACTGGGACCCACATAGGATATAAGACCAGTATTGAATCATCTAAGCTGGGACCCACATAGGATACAAGACCAGCACCGTTAGGACCCACATAGGATGCAAGTCCAATTGTCTTCATTGATTCATCTATACTGGGACCCACATAGGATACAAGACCAGTATTGAATCATCTAAGATGGGACCCACATAGGATACAAGACCAGCATAGCTAGGACCCACATAGGATTCAAGACCAGCTGTCTTCATCGTCACAGTCCACTAAGGATCTCTGCACAATCGTCATCGTCGAAATCGCAGTAGCAGTCGCAGCCAGCACTAGGGTTCCCGCACACAGCAAGCACATTCGGGAGGGTCCGCTCAACGAGCCGAGAGGATGATACGTAAACTGTCACAAAGTCCAGAGTTTATGTATCCAAAAGTTCTGTATCGTCAACAGGAACTCAACGTCGCAGACAGCGCGCCGATCGGACGCCCAGTCTGAGAGTTATTGGCTTTTTCGTTCCAGGGGCCCGGTTGGTTTTTAAGGCAAAACCAACCCGACCGTACTCCACCTGTGTCCAAACCATGGGTGGAGTATTCCAGAAGATCTGTCTCACTAAGAGGAACTCAACAAAGCTGACGGCACGTCAATCGGACATCCGTAGCTCAAGATATGAGTGTTTCCGCTCCGAGGGCCCGGTTGGTTTCGTGTACGAACCAACCCAGCCGAACTCAAAGTATTCTGAAACCTTGAGTGAGATATACCGAAACGACCGTATCTATCCAATGATCACATCTCCGCGGACGGTGCGTCGTTTGGAGGTCCGTAGCCCGAGTTATGGGCATTTGAACCTAAATAGTTCAGTATCAGGGGTTTCGGGGCCGGGCCGACCCGGCCCTAGACCCCCCTCGATGCCCTCGGAATTCGATTCCGGGCACCGGTTCAAAAGTTAGAAAAACCTGCTCACTCGTTCACTGAACGTACCCGAGCCAAACTTCGGAAATTGATTATGGGCACACCGGGCCTCGGAATCAAGTGCCGTCAGAAACTGCGTTCTTGTAAAATTCCAAAGAAAATTAAGAAAAAAAATCCCTTGAAATTTCTGAGTCTTTACAATAATAATTATAATCATGTAGTTATTCTAATTCCAAATATATGATTATTATGGGTGTTTATTCCCAAAACATCCAACATCCCATGTAGGATGATATTTGATAGTTGAGTTTTAAGTTTTTTTGCCCTTTTGAGACATAATTTGGATGTGCTCAAGATTGAAAAAAATAATGGTAGACCACCTTATAAAAACTGATTGTTTTATAATGAAATGGTTAATGACATATAACATTTCACTTTCACTTCACCCGCTTTTGTTAAGTGCTTTAAATTCGATAATTATATGTGAAAGTGAAATTGGGATGTATACTAAGTTTATGAAATGACCCAATTAAATGTGAAGGAATAATAGGTTCAATATCAGTAGAACCCATTACCATGTTGATGGAAGGTATCATAGTGAACCTTAATTATTGAATATTCCTTAAATGTATTTTATAAAGGGTTTCATGGTACATGGACTTATCACACTAATGAATGGAAAGGCTCGAACCAAATGGACTTATTAATGAGTTATGAATTGATTAAAGGGTTGAATGATACTTGGGCTTATCACACAAATGAAATACAAGGCTTGAACCTAATGAAATATTATATTGACCTCGTTATCCAAATAAGAGTGGACTGACTTGATCTCTCTTTGGATTCTAAAAGGAATGTATTTCACACTCGAGGACCCCATTTTGAATTCATGTATACAACTTTTATAGGTTGTGACCCACCTAGAATCCAATTCTTGTCTATCATTGGATGTTCGGTATGAAACCATAGAATCCATCATGTAGTACTACAAGATGCCTCAAATACACTCCTTAGATCTAGTATTGGAAAGTAGGTTCCATGACCAAAGGCCATTGCTCCCTATCATTGCATAGCCCCATTGGACATTGAATAAACTCTTTTGACCCTATATGTATCTCATTGCGTACTTCCTTAGACTATGATCCTCAAATTACATGCCTACCCCCATTTCATGATATAGTTATTATTCAGTTAGAGACCCTTGAGGTCTATGATTCCTTAGTTATTACCTAGGGACATCATTTTTAAATATCATTAAATTTTTCCTTGTTACATCTTAGTACTTTAAATAATATTAAAATGTGACTTATTTAGAAATTAGTAACAATCAAATAATGATTTGGTTATATGTTTAGACACTAGCTGAGGGATGAAGTGGGTTCATCGGTGTTTAGTAACATTATAATTGTCTACTTCATATGTGCATTCATACAGGCTGTTATATTCCATTACATGAGCAGGATGTTATACACACCATTGGTGGTGGCCCAATAAGATTTATCTCACACTCTCTTTGGAAACTATTTTGTACTCGGGGTAGATTACGTGAATGTAGCTGTTGATATAGGGAATCATATGACTCTGAAGACATTATTTTTTTTTCTCTTAGTACAGACCTTGATAGTAGGTGACTGATCTGGAGGTCGGAATGCTTGGGGAGGTCTTTTTATGTATCTTCTACTTTGGTGGAACATGTTATTTCATTTTTTGTTTACCCATCTTTAAAATTTTTTCCAAGTCATGATATATCATAATCAGTTGTTGTATGATTGTTTTTTTCCATTTTTTTAGTAATTGTTTTCAACATTCCATCATTCCATTTTTCATTCTATATACTTCTATTGCTTCCACTATTTACCTCTATTTACAATTATCCCATATGCTACACTTTGGTAATGATGGAATATTATTCCCACATACACACCCTAGGCCCTCGCTATTGGTCGATAGCCTCAGGTGTTAGGGGAGATTCTCTTGAGATTATGTGGCCCCTAGAGATCAGGGAAACTATTAATGGGAATCCAGGTTCGGGACATCACAATGTGGTATTAGAGTAGGTATCCTTTCATTCATTACAATTTGGAGACCATAGATTGGAGATTAGAGGTGTTTGGTACGTGGTCAAACTCCATTCATGGGAATCTCAAATCCATGTTCGTGTTAAAAAAAAGTATACAGAATTGTAATTGTTGTTCTAATTCTTCCTATTAATGTTAATATTATTTCAAAATTTGGTGAAAAACATGTTGTTTGGAGTTGTATAATATTATTATGACTGAGGACTTATTTCATCCTTAGACCGATGATATGAGGGAAAGAAGCATTGGTACATGAATCATATTAGGCTCATAGGATTTGCATTTCATTCATATTTCTATTACATATAGGTGAATTTCACTACTTTTCATTACTTTATAGGACTGTGATTGTTGAGGGATGTTGTGATAATTAGATATTTCATCTATTAATTTGGTGTTGATTGGGTGATTTCATGTCTCAATTCATTAGGTGTATGGGACATCGTGGGATGAGATAAGTAATTTACCAACTTGATCCGTTTTTTTATAAATAAATGGGTGTCATTTTTTGTGATAAGATGTATGGGAACTAATTATCTCTGAATTTTTATCCATTATAATGTGAATGAGGATTTGTAAAATGAATTGGTTGCATATCCTTATCCCATATTTACTTATTTTTAAAAGGTAAATGAGTGAACCTAGTATTTAAATGATGAATGTAATAGAACTTATACTTGATAAATTATCGATAATTGGATGTCTAAGTGGGTAGTTGGAGTAGTATTCCCTTGGTAGTGAGTTTTCTTATGTTCAACATCTATTAGTGATGCTATCTTTCTTCTTGAACATGTGTTGAGGCATGTTATTTCATTTTTAGTATAATATTTCCTTGTCATCCGCGTATAGTACGCTAGGAAGATGGTTAAAACCATCCTCCAGATGTGGTGGGACCTGAGTCTCTATTCATTCTTCTAGGAGGTCCACTTGAGGAACCTCTTATTGTACCTATGTTGGGAATTGACACCCAATTTGGTGATAGTTTCCTACATAGAAGGTACTCTATGCATGGTTCTCCTTGGCTTGCACCTATGATGGCTACTCTAACTCATGAGTTCCAGAAATAACATCCTACTACATTTTATTTGATGACAATCCATAGGCTGCTGAGTCTGGGTTAAAGGCCATCCTCTATATCATTCATCATCATGAAACGCCTCCAAAGTAGAGGATTAAGCTTTCTATATACATTCTTTAGGATTCCTCCAAGTGTTGTTGGGATGTGGTACCTAGGTTGGCTGCCATCAAGGCATGGTATGGTATGAATTCCTGAAAATTTTCTTTTTTTAGCTCCTTACATTGAGGCAATGTGCTGACAGAGAAAGATAGGTCATGTACCTCAAATAGGGATCTATGTTAGTTTTGGAATATTTAGGGTGTTTCACAATGTCCTAGTGCTTTTCACCGCTTCCAGCTAGTGATGATCTTTCGTGTACTAGATTCTTCGAGTATGGGCTTGTATACAAAATACATACATAGCTAAATTCCTTTCATCAGCCATCTTTTTTGAGATAATTAATAAGGATCTTATCATTGACCATAATCTAAGGTATGACAATAGTGCTAGGTATAGAGGACCAATCCCGCATCAGGATAGTAGTTCTTCTGGTGGTAGGAAGTGTTCTATCAAGGTTTCTCATGAGGGTGGTGATAACCAGATTTACTATTTTGATAACTCCAAGGTGTGTCATCTGTTTGGACAATAGGAGAATCTGAAGCATTAGTGTGATAGAGACCCACTCAAGTGTCTGTCTTGCATTCATATAGGGAATATTCAAATATTTTTCTTGTCCATTCCACCATCACTAAGTGGGAAAGGATCTCTTCTTGATAAACCCTCTAAAGAGGGTTCTTTTTCATCGCATTAAGAGGGAGTTTGAATAGAACCTTCCAGACTGGCCAAAGAGGGGCTTGTGGATATTGTATCTATAACCCTAATCCCCAGTAATCCCGACAGAATAGTTTCAGTCATGCCAGTCCAACTATTTAATAGGGTTGTGGATCTGACCAATTTCATGCACTACTGTTGGTCCATAAGGATCATGTTTTGGTTCATCTAAAGTGTGAGGAATTATTCTTAGGGAATCTACTACAGTATTTGCATTATTTCATACAGGTGATTCAAAATCATTTATCATTGTATCTGTCATGGAAATATTCAGACTAAATATACAATATTATTGAGGTATAAGGACCCTAGATACACCATTAGGGATACAGATAGAGGGAATATGCCAATATAGGGATTATTACGTAGAGGTAAGATGTTTCCCTTTCTTAATGATCCACTTTTTTCTCAAGATGAAAATCTTTGATGTTAACCTTTGGATGGGATGGTTGGTTCATAATCATTATTTTGTAGACTGAAATCACTGTTGGTTATCCCTTACATAACTAGAGGGAAGTAGTTCTCTACATAATGGAGAGTGGGATATACAGGCTAGTATTTCTAGACCAAAGAATCATGGGCTATGTGGAGTGAACACCAAGATTGAAAACCTATTTATCTAGTATTTGGGTTTATGAAAATCCAATTTTCATTAAATAGTGTATTGTTCTAGGTATGTATTTCCAAATGATTTATCAATATTACCTCCAAAATTAGAGGTAGAGTTTGTTATTGAGCTTGTTCTCGGAGCTTCAGTAGTGTCAATTCCTCCATATAGGATGGAAACTACAAAGCTTCAGGAGCTCAATATTTAGTTATAGGATTTAACGCCAAAGGATTTATATTGCTCGATATATCCTCTTGGGATTCTCTAATGAGTTTTTCTAAAAAGGTAGATGGAACCATACGTCTCACTTTGGATTATAGACAATTGATGCAGCTTATGGCCAATAACTGATATCCACTGCCTTGAATAGATTATCCCTTCAAACAAATCTGATGAGATAGTATTTTATTTAAGATCAACCTAGTTTTGGTAAATCATGATGTGCAAGAAAGGCCATCAAACATACCTTCTACAACTTTTCGATGAAGGTTTGTTTTTTTGAGTACCTTGTTATGCCTTTCAATCTTATGAATGTGCCCACTATTTTCATGGCTCTAATGAATAGTTTTTCATCCCTGTTAGGATTATTTTGTTGTTGTATTTGTGGATTACATCTTGGTGTATTTTCAAAATCATAGAAACCATTCCAATCAGCTTGATATCATTCTATGTGCACTAAGGGAGTGTCATCTTTATTCCATGCTTGTTATGTGCAACTTATGGATCAAGAATGTTCACCTATTCGGTGATATTATATTTGAATTAGATGTATCTGTTCACCCAAAAAAGGTTAGTGAAATAGTTTTCTAGGATAATCCCAATAACATGATTGATATATGGATTTTCTTGGGCTTGTATGGATACTATAGAAATTTCTTACAAGACTTATCGGGTCATTCTTCACCACATACTAACCTTAGCCAGCCGTGTGTTAAGTTCTTGTGGTCAGAAGTGCGTGAGAAAAACATTCAGAAGCTAAAATATTGGTTTGTCTCGACACCTATTATTACTCTTCTAGATCTAGGAATAGGTTATACAATATTTTATGATGTATTACGCATAATCCTGGGATCATTTCTAATGTATGAGGATAGTTTCATTGTGTACGAATCTTTGTATTTGATGCTTGATGATAGAAACTACCCCATGCACATCCTTGAGGAAGCAGTAGTTGTACATGACTTACATTGCAAGAGGCAATATCTGTTAGGTGAGTGATTTGTGGTCATAAAACCAAGAGTGTCAAATATAAATTATAATGGTGTGACATGAGCTCAGTCAATGGGGATGGGTCGAGTATCTACAATCCATCTATTTTTATCTTTCTTATACGCCCATAAAGGGGAATATTGTTACAGATGCACTATGTCAGAAAACTCAACCACAAGATATACTAGAAGCTAGTGATGAATGGAAGTTAATGAAACCTTCCTCTATGATGAATATGGAGTTTCATGACAATCACAAGCAGTATTAACTCTCAACTTTGATAGTTAACTCTTACCTCCCTAAGAAGGTAAAGGGTAGACAAATTTCACATTTTGAAGTCTTGATTCACCATGAGATTTTATCAATAGTTAAGACACCTCTGGATTCGTATATGGAAAGCGACAACATCCTACATACTCAGGGACTTGTCTGGGATCCTAAAGATATGTTAAAGGTGTTGAAATAAGAGTCCCATGATTTTTATTGGGCAGTTCATCTTGGATTCTTGAATATGTATCGAGACATGTGATGTACGTATTGATGGCTGGTAATAAGTATCGGATAAAAAGATTTTTCCCTCGGTGTTCCACCTATCAACATGTGAAGGTGGAGCACCATAGATATGGTGGCTTATTACATTTGCTTCATTTCCCTAAATAGAAATTGGACGTTGTTTCCATGGGATTTGTAGTTAGTTTTCCTATTTCCCATAGAGTTATTGACCTTATATGGGTTTTAATTTATAGATTGATGAATGTATCCACCTATATTATTATTTGGGAGACTTCCTCAGTTGATGAGTTGGGAGGAATGTATGTTCACAAAATTATATGACTATATGGGTTACCTCATACAATCGTTTCATATAGGGATGATAATTTCACATCATGGTTTTGTAAAGGATTTCATAAGGCTATGTGATCACATGTGATTCAGTGTATAACTTTGTACCCTAAGACAATGGACAATTGAAATAGAAAATATAGGTTCTTGAGGATATCCTTCTAGCATGTTTTCTTGATTTCGGTTGTTATTGGGATAATCATATCCCTCTCATTGAGTTCTCCTATAGTAATTAATTTCAAGAGAAACTTTTGATGGATCATTTTACGCATTCATTGGTAGGATATTCCATTCAACTCTGTGTGGGCTAAAGGTTGGTGAGGAGGACCTACAAGGTCCTAGTCTTATATAGGAAATGTTAGAGTGGGTTTAGATAATCAAGAAGTGAATGAATAGTTCCCATTCTAGAAATATATCCTTTACCGATCACCATCAATGACCTCTAGAGTAAGAGATCAGGGATCATATTTTTTTTGGGTATCACCCAAGTTAGGGAGTAGAGATTTGCTGAAGTAAGGGAATTTGTTGCCTCTTTATGTAGGGGTGTTTTAGATCCTATAGAGAGTCAAGATGGTACCCTATTGGTTGCAATTAACTTATAGAAACTATTTCATGCACGTTGTATTCTATGTATCACAACATCAATGTTATCATGATAACCCATACCATGTATTTAATCAGTCAGATGTTTAGTTATATATTGATTAAAACATTGGGGAGAATCCAATACACATCATTGACAAGATCAGAAAGGCTCTCCAAGGTTGATTTATCCCTCTGGAATGGGTACTAGGGCAGCATAACCATGTTCAAGAAGAGACTTGGGAGAGGGAAGCTAATTTACATGCCTAGTGGGCAGAGTTGTTCATAGATAGTGGTTCACCATCCGTGGAAGGTGAAATTAGGGATGATTTCTTTTAAACAGGGAATACTATAAGAACACTATTTTTTCCTCATGTATGGATCCTTTAAATTGTAGTATAATTTTTTATGTTGGACTTAATTTTTATGCCTAAGAAGTTATTGAAGGACCTGAGGGTGTATATGGTTTGTTTAGAACAAGGAACCCAAAGTTTTGGGAAAACTGGATTGGTGCACGATTTATAGTAATGTTTATATGAATTCCACACAATTAGATCATATCGTTCGAGTGATATGTTTTTTTGATAGATCCTTACCTCATGTTTGGCGCATGGTTTCCCTATTTATACATCCTAACCATGTGAGTGCCGCATTTTCCAAGGAACCTCTGCATGGTTTACACATGGATTGTGAAACCTTGAGGGGAAATAGTGCACATGTTATTTTTTGGGTAAAATTACGATTTTTAACTTAATGGTGGAATTATTTCTCTTCGTTAATCCTCATCTAAATTCCCACTCGATAAACCTATTATCTCACATTACAGATCTCATTGATGTAATAAGGTACGGATTTAATGATCTCCTTCATTCGGGATCTGATCAAGATTCTCTTCAACACGTTGGATGTGAAACAGTAAGTAATCGAGTCCTTTTTAGTCATTCTTATCCTCTCTTGCTCTCGACCGAGTAATCAAGGTATGATAGTTCTTCCATTTTTCTCATATATACTCTGTTATATGCTGAATAAAAAGTGTATATCATAGGAGGAGATTCATAAAATCCAAATTTGGGTGGTCTATAACTCATTCTTAAAGTTCATTGATTTTGGAATTGTCATACAGGTCCCACTATTTTCATTAGGTACTATTTATAGAATTTATCTTTCATGCTTATAATCATTAGAACCATACACTTACGCTCTTTCTAAATATATGATTATTTTGTGTGGTTATGCCTATAACACCCAACATCCCAGGTAGGATGATATTTCATAATTGAGTTTTTTGTGTTTTGACACTTTTGATTCGTTGTTTGGATGTGCTCAAGCTTGACCAGAGTAATGGTTGACCCCTTATAATAAATTTTTATTATATCATGAAATGGTGAATGAAAAGAGAAATTTCACTTTCAGTTGACCTACATAAGGTAAGTTCATTAAATTTTGTAATTAAATAAGAGAGTCAAATTGGAATGTATAATAGGTATATGACTTGACCAAATTAAATGTGAGTGAATAAAAGGTTTCATGTCAGCATAACCCCTTACCATGTTGAGATATGGTAGTTTATTGAGGCTTAATTATTCAATATTCCTTAAATGGATTTAAAAAAGGGTTACATGTTACATAGCGTTGTCATGCTAATGAAAGATAATGACTAAACCAAATGGACATATTGATGAATTATGAATCGATTAATGGGTTGCATGATACCTTGAAATAAAACACTAATAAATGAGAAGGATTGAACCAAACGAAATATTATATGTCCTCATTATAAAATTAGGATCTTCCTACCTCGATCTCACATTGGATTCCCAAGGTAATTCCTTGAACACTCGAGGACCCCATTCCGAATTCAAGGATATGACTTTCTTTGGTTAACACCCACCTAGAACCCAATTCTTATCTGACATTAGATTCTTGATATGACATCGTAGGACCACTCATGTAGTAATATAGGATGAATTGGATGCATTCCTTTGATCTAGTATTAGAAAATAGGTTCTCTGGTTAAATACCACCAGGCCCAGACATTACATAGCCACATTTACCTTTGATGAACTCCTAGTACTATATTTGCATGTCATTGTGGAATAGATTGGATTATAATCCTTGGATTAAAATCTTATCCCCATGAAAGGGTACATTTATTACTGAGAGGGCGACCCTTTTAGTCTACACTTCCTTGGTAATTACCTTGGAACTTCATTATTAAATATCATTATAGTTTTCCTTTTTATATATTGGGACCTTCACAATTATTAACATGTGACTTTTTAGAAACTGCTAAAAACTAATAATTAATTGGTTAAAGGTTTAGACACCAGCTGAGGGATAAAGAAGGAACTTGGGTATTTAGTTACATTACATGGATCAACTTTATATAGGCATGCTTTCACACTATTATATTCCATCACACAGGCCGGATGTTATAGACACCATTGGTGGTGGCCCATTTAAATTTATCTCACACCCTCCCCCGGATCAATTTTGTACTTGGAGAAGATTACATGACTTGAGGTGTTGATAAGAGGACACATATAGATTCAAACACTTTATTTCTTACTAATTAGTATGGACCCTGATAGCAGATGACCAAGCCAGAGCTTGGGATGCTTGAAATATTCTTTTGATTTATGTTATACCTTGGTGGAACATGTCATGACTGCTATCTTGTAACCAAATTTATTATTATTATAGTTAAATGAAATATTATCATCACTTATTGTATGCTTGTATAATTTTTCCAGTTACATTGGTTATTGTTATTATCTTTCAATACTTTTTTTATGACTTATCTTTACATATTTTTCTTCCATTATTTACCTCTTTTTATAGTTATATCCGGTGCTAAACATTGGTAATGAGGCCATAGTCTTCCCATGGACTCAACCTAGGCCTTCATTTATATTCAGTGGCCTTTGCTGTTTGGGGATATGTGCTTGGGGCCATATGTCCCACCTAGATCGAGGAACCTATTAAGTGGAATCTGGGTCTAGGACGTCACACCTAGATAATGTTACTGCCTCTTTAAAAGGAGAAATTTTCATAATGACATCTCCTACTATCAGAATTAATACCTCCTGACTATCCATTTGAAACCACATATCATCCACTGGAAGCCTCCCTCATGTTCCCCTTAGAAATTAGAGCCATATTTACCACTTCTATAGAACTCTTCGGCCTACAGATATTCACCTGAGACTTAATTTCAAACTTAAGTCCATCATGAAATATTTTTTATGAAGTATCCTCATCAGCTACCAATGTTGGACAAAAAAGATACAAATACATAAATTTTACAACATATTCCATCAAAAACATATTTCTCTCAGTCAACCACATGAACTTTTATAATATATTATGCTTTAGCGTCTCTAGGTAAAAGTGATCTATGAACTTCTCCTGAAAATCCATCTATTCCATACCATTAGTCTGACCAGTCTATGCCTAAACATCCCATAAAAGTTTTTGTTGACCACACAACAAATAAGGTAAAATCATGTATCTCTTATCAACAAGAGTATCTATGTGGTCATGTATAGTCTGGATAGACTCAATCTAGTACTCATCTTTATCAGGTCAACCCACTCTAATAAAAGATGGAGAGTGCTACAACTGAAAGTCCCTCAGTGTACCATACATGATTTTCACAACCCGCACAGTGTCTTTATCCATAAATTGAATGAAAATATTAAAGTTCTCTCATTACTTCTCTCATACTTCCTCTTCGAGCACTATTAGTGCCTCAGGTTTCACTACTAAAATATCATCCACATCCATGTACTCCGGTCATCCACTCTATAGAATTCATTATGGAGACTAATCTCTCATTTACAAACACACATATTATGACACATAAAGGAAGTTATCAAATATAAATTATTGGAAGACCAAACTAGGACACAATAATCCTTTTCACCTACCCTAAAAATATGGTCAAAACTAAGGGTCTATTACTACTGTTAACCGACCTACACATATGTCTCGTTGAAAAGGGTAACCACATTTCCATTGTTCATGTTTATCATCTATAAATACAATTACTCACGTTATTTAATCATTTTACCACTTCAAAATTCATACAAGGCACCTTTTCAATTCAATTTCATAATCTAAGAAAAAATTTAACATTTAAAACATAAAAAACCATTTTAATGTGCATTCTTAAGATGATGCATGTAACAAAATAATACATAGTGCCTAGAATAATGCATAAAGACATAACCCTCATGCTATTTTGGGCCATTATTCAATCTAAAAAGATGTCAAAAACAATAATCACATCACATAAAAAGTGCATCACCCATTCTGAAATAATATTCTACTGTAACAACAAATAAAAATACTAATAATCCCACCCTGAGTACATTGTTTTCCCTCCAAACATTGGTTTTCAAATCCCATGAATAATCTCATTATATATCCCCAATTCTTAATAGTCTTTTTTTACCTTTTCACAAAATGTAATACAAATTAATAATAAATGAAAGCTATACCTATAATACCAATTTTCAATGTACCAGCCTCGGTTACCCACACCAGTGCTCAGAACTAGACAACCCCATGAGCTCAGGCATTCCTCAAAGTATGTTCTAGGCTTATGACTACCAGTGGGGGTTTGGTAAGTCAGTCATGGGAAGACTATACCATCTTTTATCAATGTTAAATAGAAATGGAAATAAATAGTCAATAGAAGAAGAAAATATAATCATACCATTACAAATGTCACAAGAATAACCAAGACATGAAATTGAATTCTAAAGTGAAAGGGAAACATGCCATGACAGAGTAATTTTTAATTAGTATAAAATCCAACTGAATATAAGGAACCTTATGTCTCCCATGTTGGTCTTGATCCAAAATACATGATTTGGCCTTAACTTGAGTCTGAACAAATTCCAAGGGTTATAAAAAATTAGAAAGTCCAGGTTACCCTTAGTGATTGTAACTCATATGTAATTTATTGAATACATAAATATTGTAAGTCAATTAGGCATGAGTAATGTGCACTATGGGATCTAACCTCAAGGGTCTAAAGTAAGTAATATTAAATGAAGCATAAAATGTTCCTGGGAAAATGGAAAAACTTATCTCACTCTTTTCCATTTAAAGATCATATTTTTTCCCATTAAAGGCTCACATGGTCAATTAACAAACTATATTAGAATATCTCATAATATTCTTCCCTTAAGGCTCACTTGGTCCTTCAAAGAGTAATATTAGATTCTCTCACATTATTCTTCACATCAGACGTTCATTAATTAAATAATATTAGAAGCTCTCTCAGTCTTCTCCCTTGAATATTATTCTCACACACTTATTATCCCATGTGATACTCCCTCCAAACATTGTCACATCCAATTCCCATTTTAAAATCATTAAATTAGTTATTTTATAATTAATAAATCATATAACACCCTTTAATTAATTCAAAAATTAATTGGACATTTCAACTATGTTAGTTAATTAAATAATTATTTAACTACATCAATTTCCATTAATTAATTACATAATTAATTAATCATGACTTACTCCCATTAATTAACCCCATGATAAATTAATCACATTAGTTTCCCAATTCAATAATTGATAATGAAATAATCAAAGAATTAATTATTTACCACAAGTTCATTAACTCAACCATCCCATTAATTATTTCAAATATTAATAAATAAATAAATTAATTAATCACATCCCAACCAAAAATTAATTACACAACTAATTACCCAAACCTACCATCAAAAAATACTTATAATTAATCCATCAATTAATTATTTATCCAAACCGATTCTATTCCCAGTTTCTCAATCCTTAAATTATTTAATTTTCCCTATAAATTAATTGAATATAGAAAAAAAAAATCGTACCTTAACACTTCTATAATTTCATATGCATAATCCAAATTAATACTATGGTATTGGAATTTAGACCCCCTACCTCAAGAAAGGTGATGAATAACGCTAAAAAATCCCCCAATTGAGAAAGAACTATCAAGAATGTGTCGAAGAACAACATGTCCTCCGACATCACATATGATAATTTGAATGGATTAATACATAGATTGAGAACCTTGTGCATGTTGACCCTTATAATTAATTTAAGAATATAATTATTATTTAGAGTAGTTTTAATAATGCATTCCATAGTTACATCATGTATCCAGGATATTACTACAAACCTGTATTTTTAAATATAAGAATTAATACTATTATATTGAATACATATATATATATATACATCTAAATATTTAGATATATGTATATTCATATGTACTCTATCTTATGTCAAAGTTGTTATGGAAAGAAAAGATTCCTTATGTAACTAAATTTGACATGTTTACATTTATTTATTTATTTTTCATTCATGAACATTACTATAATTTCAATTGATGGATAGGATAGCATCATGAATTTTTTGTGGTGTCCCAATGATTATATCCCATGCCTTTTTTGGGCCTCCATTTCATTATCCCATATAATGAATTACTGATTAACTCAAGATGGGGGTGAATGGAGTAATATATTTTTTTTAAATAATACCCCCCTATATGAAGTATGTAAGTTCAATTTTAATCCATAAGAGAATATGAAATGGAAATGTTAAATATTAATAAAGGAAATTGAACACAGAGATACATAGCGTTTTAGGGAATACAAATCCCCTAGTCCACTCCACCAACAATCAACTTCATTGGCTTGGGGATTTGAACTAAAAAGTCCTTTTACTGAGGACTCACAACTAAGTGAAGGAATATTATTGATTTTAGAAATGTATAAAATCTATTGACTAGGTTATAACTTTATAAGAACAATACATAGTCTTAACGACACTCTTACACTATGTGAAAACATAATTGAATGAGATACAAATTTTAAGAAATGATTGTAGAAAAAAATTGCAAGAAATAACTAAGAGTAGAAGAAGATTATTCTGCATAAAAGATAATCTTCAAGAGTAGCTATAAATTATCTTCCTTTAAATATATATAAGAAAAACACTTATCACAGGACATATTGGTTCTAAAAATGTACATATCGTTATTGTATGACAATGGAAAAAAAACACAGATTTCTCTTTTTTGTTTTCTCTTCCGATTTTTGAGTTGTTCCTAAAATTTTCTCTTATATACTATTTGAACATAAGAAAATGATAACTATAACAGTAATGTGACATATATAGGCATCTTGATTCGATAGACTATTGAGGATTTAAAGACGAGATTTTCAAATATAGAAATTTATTTTTTTAGGTGATATATTTTTGTAATCTGGATTGTTCAATTTTGGCCATTCTTGTACAGTCGATATTTCATAAAATAGATAAACATATTTTGATGTAATAAAAATGTGTAAAATGACATATCACCATTTAAAAAAAATAAACATGATTTTTTGTAATATCATATCATCATTCTATATTGACTAAAAATATTTTCCATCATATAATTCCATTCGTATGATATTAATTTTTCAGCGTAGTGTAAGATAATTATCTAGGGTAAGATAAGAATTTACTAAGATGTGGTATTTAGAATTATTCAAATTATTTTGGACAATAATATGCTACACATAATAATAATACCCTTTCATATTTCAATGTTCATTATGATAATCTCATTTAAACAATATAAAATAAAATCGTAGTTCATCATATTAGTTTCTGAGTAAATGAAGATGTCCCTTAATTATTCAAGGAAATATTTCTTACATAACACAAATAGTTAAGAACACATAATAAGAAATGTACAATATGAGACACATAAGAAACTTTTTAGAATAAAATTTGGAATTCTTTATGACATCAAAACACATAAAGATGATATATATTGGAACAAGATCCTATTTATAATAATATCAACCTTTTTATGAAAAAAACAATGTAATGGAAGAAAATATTATTAAAGATTTTAAATTTTCAGAAAATATGTTGTTTTGTTTACTATTCTTTGAAAAAAAACATTTTCCCCTCCCTGTTTTTTGAAATAAGAAATAACTATGAAATAAAATTCAATTATTTTATTTCTATTTTGTTCTCCCATTTTTTTGATATCAACAATTAGTGAAATAATGATACACATTTTATATTGCACACATATAATAGTTGATGGAATATAGTTTTGATATTTATAGGATTTCATCATGAAATAATGAAATGTTAGTATAAGAAAATAATAAAGTTAATGACTAAATAAATTACAATTCAGAAAAATCATATCTCTGAAAATAAGTACTTAAGAATTATAAACATCACCGAAAAGATATTATGATTATTAAGAAAATAGTATAACTTATGAATAAATAATAAGGTAAAATATAACGATCACCAAAAAATGATATTAATATAAAAAAATACATAAGTTAAAATTAAATAAATGATGGCATAATTCAAATGTTTTTAGAATTCCCAACTATCGAGGTACAAATTTCATGAACATGAATGATGAGAATATTTTTTTTTCTGAAAAAGGAATTTTATTGGTGTTTTAATGAAAGAGAGGGGTTGATCTGGAGGTAAAAAAGAAAAATACCTGGGAGAATATTCTATTGTGGGATAAATAAAACTAATAGTAGTGTGGATTCCCCAAGACCATAATCATCTTCACGAGAAGGTCTAACTAGTGTTTACTATACATTGTGAGATGCATGTGGTTTCCTCTAAAACTTATACTTTCTACATGAGTAAATGGTAGTTTAATGGATGGTATAGGAAATTACAAAGATTTTTCTTTATAAATCCTTGGAAATTCCCTTTGGTGACCTATTTATTGATCAAATTTTTATTTAAGACAGTGATAAGTATATGGGTAATGAGCAGCGATCAGAGGTCCATGAATCATAAAAAATAATTACAAATGAGAATCTACAAATGAATTGATCCTTTTGGCCATGACATATCTCAAAAAGTATAAAAAATTTGTAAAATAATTATTAAATCCCTTCAGAAAAATTTAAATTTTTTGGGAGGCCTCTTTTCATTGAACTATTTGTTATCGTATATCTTAAAAAACTGGACTAGTTTTATAGAGTACCTTTTACAAATACAATTTATTTTTCTATAGAGGTCACCATTATTTTAAAGAATTATTAAAAACAACAACTTCTATTTCATTATCATTTGAGAAATTATTCTTTAATATGTTCATCATTACTTTATGATTGTCTTCAATGGTTCATTCTATTTATTCACAATTGTTTGATAGTGTTCCAGATAACCTCTATATAAGAGTAATGATTAAGCATATATCCTACTTTACTAGTACAGAAATTTCTTGAGTTTCATCCATATTATAGTTAATAGAGGAAATATTATCTTTCATGGAACTTTAAAAAGATCCAAAAACAATGTTTTATTGCAACTGGAAGGCTTATAACTTCATCAACTATAGTTCTATGGAAGTTTTGACATATTTCCCTTTTCAAAAATTCACCTTGAAGGGAATTAGTAACTACAATGACTGAATCTCAAGCCTGAAAAATATATATTATTCATAATTGGATGACTAAAATAAGCATGATTCCAACATGTAGTCTTTTCGAAATATTTTCTATGACAAACTGTACAAGTAGTCTTACTTCATAAACATCATTGTTTGAGGCCACATAATTTCATAAAGTAAATTCATCTTGATTTGATTCGCAGATCGGTTATTTTAAGGTCCTAATATAAGATGATAACTTTTAGAGGAACTATTATGGTCTTTCAGAAATGGTATAGTCAGTTTCTTGAATATCCTCAGTCTGTGATTATTAAATAAGAAGGGGAAACCCTTTTCTATTGAACATCAACACACTTTTCTCGAACTGGTTGATTCTCAGTGACATATGGTTGTACATCCAACTAAAATGATTTAAGGAAATTTTTTCTTATGATTCATTGATTTTTAAAGTGGGATAGTATAGAAAATTCAGCAAGAAGGGGTCTATCCTGAAAAACAACTTGTTGGATTGATGGAATATGTACTCGAACTCTTATTCTTTTATTTATACTCTATTCTTTTTTTATCCTAACTTTTCATAGTGTTATAATGGCATGATGATTGTTATACCACTATTTTGGTCTTAAGAAAATTATATAACTCTTCTAGAATATGAGAAGGATTTGTTTCTAAAATTGAATAAAAATGAATCAAAATATTGTTGTAAAAATCAAAATTCAATACAGCTTTCCTAAACAGACATTCATTCATGTTTTTTAAACCGTTACATGAAAATTCATCGTTGTCATCCAAAAAAACTCCAACATTTCAAAAAATTAGGGTTAATATTTTTCAATATATAAAAATGTTTAAAGACATATTTTTAAAGTGGAATGTATATTATAGGATATATGGTGCTAAGTTTACATGCTTTTCTAGCATAAAAATGGAATGTAATGAAACATATTGAAAAAGAATATTCTCAAACTCACCATTTCTTTGAGTGATCCTGTATATACTAAATTGTTTTATCACTTTTATTTCATGTTAAAGGTTCTTGAAATTATATTTATCAATAATTGTCATTCAAAATTGTGAATTATTGATATCTGGATGAGTCACACGATCAATAGAAGATAAAGATGTATGTAAGAATGGGTAGCCATCATGGGGAACATGAAATGCTTAAACCATCATGGCTAATTTAATCGACAAGTCATTATAGTTTATGGTTTTAGTTAAGAGGTATTTGTCATTAAGAAAGATCAAGACTATAGACTTATAAAACTCCAGAGTTATATTCAAAAAAATTATCAAGGTTTTCAGTGAATGAAAAACATAATCCCATCCTTGATGGTTGATGAATTTCTTTAGCAGTTTGTGTTTTCTACCTAGCCATTTGAAATCAATGAATCATCCATAAAAAATGTTTCTCTATATATTTTGAAGTTTCATCCTACTATATGAAGCATCATTAGATCTGTCATTTTTTTTCCATTTATAGATATTTTTTATTGTAATTTCAGATGTTTTTGGAAAAAAGAGTTTGAGAAAATAAAAAAAAAGATTCAAAATATTTTGTGAGTCATTTTTCCATGTAGAGTTGAAACTCAATGATTTTTGTTCCTAGTAGTTGAGGGGTTAAGTAGTAATTGAAGGGAAATTATTAAAAAATATATATTATGTGTTCTATTGGATGTGACCATTACTCAATATGAGGTAAAAAAAATTATTTAAATGAAACAAATAAAATTCTCACTCTACACATAAGAAACATTATAAAACGTATTACATACATAAATCAATCATACCTAATTCAGAATTAATAAAATTTGATATATCATAAAAAATAATTTTAGTAAGAGTACCTACTAATTTATTTTCTATGAAAACTAATTATATGGAGATATCATCTTTTTATGCGTGATCTCATAAGGAAAAATGACATAATTCGATGGGCTTTGTTCATGAATTATTTATTAGATTTTTTGACATGTTTATACCACTATTGTTATCACTTCATATTGGAAAATGATTAATGATAAATCCAAAATTCCTTAATATGTGTTTCATTGTCATCAATTGTTAAAAACCTATCCATGTGGCAATATATTCAACTTCAACAGTTGATAGTGCTATGAAATGTTGCTTCATATGAGAACAATATACGACAGATTTAATAAGAAATTGATTGGTTCCTGAGGTTCTTCTTCTATCTAATCAACATCCTTTAAAATTTGCATATGTTTATGAAAATAAATTAAAAAAAGTGGATATTAAAAAAGTAGATAAAGAGTTCGATTGCCTTTTAAATATCTTAAAATTATTTTTTCAACATTTAAATGTGATTATTTTTTATTAGATTGAAATATTTCACTATGAAAAACTGAAAACATAATGTCTGGTCTACATGAAGTAGGGTACAACAATCTTCCAATTATTCCTCTATACAACTTATTATGAACTATTTTTCTCATTTCTACCGAGTAATGTTTGATATTAAAGATCATAGGAGTTGAATATGTCTTATTGTTTTCATGTACAAACATCTATAGTATGTTGAATATTTATATTCATTGATTTAAAATTTTTCTAAAGTATTTTTGATAAACATGAAATCCTAGAAAATATATTTGTTCACTAAAAATTTTCATTTCAAATTATTTTTTCATTTGTTTTGAAAATTCATTTCATAATTTTTGATTTGCCGATCTGAAAATAACATTATATATATATAATTATACTATAAAAATATTAGAAAAATAAAATTTTGTAAATAATGTAAGATCTTCTATGAATAATATAAAAACATTTGATATAATAAAGGTACCTAATTTTTCATTCCATTATATTAGAACTTATTTAAGTCCATATAAAGACATGGAATGTTCAAATACAGTCTTCTGATAATGAGTTTCTTCAAAACCAGGATGATGTTCTATATAAAAAGATGATATCTCTATAGTATTAGTGGTTATGAAATTCTATCTAATAGAATTATCCTCTTTTCTTTCCCAATTAGAAGCTATGTCCATAGAGAAATCCTCAGTTGATGAAATATGGGTTTTAATAATGAAAGAAGCTCTCAATAAGTTTTATGAAATGGTTTATGGGAATAATTTGAAATACCCTCAAACTACACTATAATAAAAAATTGGTTTTAGAGAAATAATATTACCAAATATCTTTATTTAAATTTATTACATTGTGTTCATCTATTTTGTTTCTAAAAACCCATTTATTTGATTACAAAATAGTTTGGTTGTATTTCAACTAGTTCCCATAAATCATTTCATTAAAACTGATTGAGATCTTATTTCGTTACTACGAACCACCACTCATCAACTAATGATTTTTCGATGGAGTTAGGTTCTAATTGGAAATAAAAGAAGATAATTATACTATATTTCTGACAGTTCATTTGGTTTTCACCCCCTCATCTAGGATTCCTATATCTATTTCAAATATATGGACATTATGATTTATGAGTGTTCTTGGAAACACAATTTATGGTTCACTAGTATCTACTATTTTTTGTTTTGGGTTAATATATTCAAACTCAAAATCATCATTATTTTTGTTATGAAAGAGTATTTTTGGTCTCATATTTTTCACTGAGTCATATTGATCATTAATTTGAATCATTTTGTGATCAAAAGGATAACTGTCCTAAAATTTCACATGATCTTATTCTTATACAATCCTAGAATGTTTATTGAAATATTAATAAATATTGGTATTATTAGATTAGCTTATGGAGAGACCATCATCGACATTTAGATCGAAGTTTCCTAGAACATATCGGGTATCAATGTGTAAACCTTACATGCAAAAACTTTGAATTTCCCTATCTGGGGTTTTCTATTATTTCACAACTAATATACTATTTTCCTATTTTGGATATCATCCTAGAAGAGAGTTGGCATGGTATATTCACATAACACGTTCCAGAAAATTTCCAACAATGTTATTTTTATCCATTCATCAATATCATTCTACTGAAGGGTTCTAGGAGAAGATAATGTATGTTTAATTTCATACATAGATCAATAATAATTATATTCATTATTCTCGAAGTCGAGTCCGTGATCACATCTCAAATATATGATTTTGACATCTTTTTCGTTTTTGACATGTGAATAATAATAATAATAATAATGTGTCACTTTTATGTCTTAAAAAGTAACCCATGTAATTATAGAGAATTTATCAACTAAAATATAAAAAAATTTACTTCATTAAAAGGCCTGTAGATTTATTAGGTCTGAAAAAATCTATATGGATATGCTCTTGAGGACAAGAAGTAGAAAATTATTTAATTGGTTTGAAAGACTAATTATATTTCACACCTATTTTCCATCCATGAAATAGTTTCTTTCTTCCCAATTTATGATTAGTAAGGTGAAAAATAAAATGAAATTTAGATAATTTTCTTAGGGAATTAACATTGTAATGTTCATGTCATCTGTAGAAAATCCTTTATTCATCAATTTTAGCATTTAATCAATTTGAAATTTTTTTCTACAGAATGATTTATGATCTAATGTGAAAACATGGTCTATTTTTTAGATATATACATTAATAAAATTTATCTTAAACAAAATTTAATTAATCAATTTAAAAATAAATAGAATAACAATCATAATAAGATGAGAAATACTATTCAGGATATTCTTGAAGACTTCTATTTAAGGTTCTTTTTTATAGATTTTGGATTTTTAATTAAACTAATACCAACTATATTAACTTTATAGTTATCATAAAAATTTAAACATCCTCTATCTAATATTGATACTGAATTAAAATTAGAGTAATATCCACTCATATTACATAATGAACCAATGCTCTTGAACCATTATTCATTTATGTTCACACGTCTTATTTCCTTCAATCTTCTTTCAAAAAAGGGAATTCCCATGTGTGGTCTTTTCGAACCCTCCATACATGGTAACCCCTTCTCCCATGAAGAGATCATTACCTTGAGGTAGAGCCTCAACTAGGGAAGGAGCCATTGCTAGATGAGAACAAGTTACATGAGGAAGAATTTTTTAATTCAACCACCATTACGGTTTTTAAAATTTTTGGTTTTGGAAAAAATTCATGTTTCACTATAATGAGAACAAGTATCAATAAGAAAATGTTTTTTATCAAGGAAAAAATAATTTATGTAAATATTAGAACTTTCACAATGTCTTCCAATTCCAAATTTTTCTTCTCTAGGTTGATTCTTTCCATGATTCTTTTAAATAGTATTCTCTTTTTGTTGAAAAATTTACATCATATTAAAAATAATGAACCTTATACATTAGTTTTTAATTCTTTTGATTTTTACATCATTCAAGATAAAATTTTTTTGACTGATTTTTGGGTCTAAAATATGATTGTTTATATTTTAACCCTCACCATTAATTTTATTATAAGAATTTAAAAGTGAATTTTGTTCATCTTTTAAGATATCGTGCTTGATTTTAAACATGGGGATGTATTAATTTAACACTTTATATGTGCATTTTTAGTTTTCAAATTAATTTTCAGGATCATAATAATAATAATGTTCTTCATTTGATTATTCCTTAAAGCATATGTTGTCCTTTTGATTTTCAGTTTCAACTTATGATTCTTATTAAATGCATTTTCAGGAATCTTTAGAAGCTCTCCATGCAGCCTTAATAGAATTCATATATTTATTATATCCATTCCTTTTAAAGTAATTTATTTTTATATAATTGTAATCTATAATTTTTCTGATAGTCATTCTTGATGTATCCTATCATTCTTTACATTCATAGAATCTGAAATCTTTATAGTTGTAAACAAGCATTCTATTCTTGTTAAAAGGTCTTCTAAATCTTTATATCTTATTATAGATTTTTTAACTTTTGAGTAAATTTATAAATCTAATTCCTTGATTCAGAATTAATTGAGGAGTATTATTTTTTATATCCTTCATATACATGTGTACTTATACTCTTTCATTCATATTTAAATATAGACACATTGAAGGGATTATTTT
The DNA here is from genome assembly GCA_963277665.1 of Viscum album. Classification (NCBI taxonomy): domain Eukaryota; kingdom Viridiplantae; phylum Streptophyta; class Magnoliopsida; order Santalales; family Viscaceae; genus Viscum; species Viscum album. The sequence continues at coordinate 1,368,228,119 of OY728140.1, read as the reverse complement.
CTTTTTTTTTATCATTTTAGCCTCTTAATTTTCAATTACCATTTAGCTTGATACATCATGAGAGTTCTAATGAGATATTCAATCACGGAATTCCTAACTTTTTTATATTTTTTTATGGCTATATATATTCCACCCCACCTTGGTGGTAATACTTTGAGAATATTAAATGTGTGGTCTAGCTCTACGATAAGTTTTTATAGAGAAGCAATTTTTTTCATGATCTCTATGAGTCTTCCATTCATTTGAGAAATTATTTCTACATCATCAATTTTAAAAATATTGAACTTGATCTTGAATGCATAATATCTATGGTATATCACATTTTCAGTAACATCATCTGCTTATACTATAGAATTCCACATTTTATACACTGTCTGACATTGAATGATATTGTGAAACTTATTTTGTCCTAACCCGAAAATGATTGCGTTCATAGATTTTGTGTTTTAATAATAATTTGTTTTATTTTCAGGATCCCATTTTTCATGTTTTATCATAGTTATTTCGTAAGGTTTATCTTAATTATGGTAAACATTAAGAGTAATATTTTTTATATAAATGTTCATATGATAATTCCCTAGAACCATAGTTCTCACTAGTGAAGTATGAAGCTCTAATAATTGACACACCTTCTTAGTAATCATCTATAAAATAAATTCAATAACTGATCATGGAACTTCATCCTAAGATAGTTTGAACTCAATATTCACACACTCTAATACAAATTGTTTTACTAGAAAATGATCGACTGATTAACTCAATATGGGGGTGAAATGTGTTTTAGAAAATCACAAAAATAAAATGTCTCACTTCAATATATGTACATTATTTTTTCATCTTTATGTGTATATGTTGTGAAAATGAAAAAAATGAATAAATTAAATTGAACATATAGATTTATCATTTTCTGTGGATTCAAAATCCCCTAGTACACTCAACCAATTCTCTACTTCATGAGTTTAGTGGTTTTTAATAGATATCAAAATTACTAGGGGATCCCAACTGAGTGAAATAATCTATCACTTAGTATAAAAGTACAAAGAGGTTCAAAAATTAAAAATAATTATCCACATTATTAACCACACTCTTACACTAATTGTACACAATGTTTACTAGGATAACATGTTTTAGAAATAGTTGTGCTTCACAGTTGGAGGTATCATCTAACAGTTGATAAAGAGTCATCCTACAAAATGATAAATTAAAATAATTTCTTTGGATGATCATTAGTTAAACATTATAAAATTATATGATTATAAATAAGTGTATTTATTCTCAATATGTATATAACATCATTGTTATTCATAGGAAAACAACTACACTTTCATATTTTTGTTCATCTCTTCCTCTTTTTGAGTTGGGGCTAACTGTTAATTTTATTTACTATTTGAACTTGAGAACAAGATAAATCTAATATTAAAGTGACATATATTTACATCTTTAAAGAAAAAGATACTATGGATGTGTATCTGATCATTCCAAAAATATGAATTATTTTTTATGCATAAATGTTCTAGTAATCATATATTTAAATATAAGCAAGTAATTCACCAAGGATGTTTCCTTAAATGGGTAACGTTTCTTCATATACTCATAAAGTGTGAAATGACTTATCAAGAAATTATGAAAAGAAATATTGATGGTATGTAATATTAGATCTTTTTAGGATATTAAATGAACATATTTTTTATCCTAATATGTCTTTATTAATGTATTCAATCTTTAATGTAGGATAAGATAATTCTCCAACGCAAGCCAAATCGTTACAGTGAAGTTGAATTTTATTTTCATCAACATACTATGGATATGAATATTAATATTAGTAGAATAAAGTCCTTTAGTATTTCAAAATCTCTTCTGAGCATCTCATTTATACATTTTAATATAAAATCATACATTTTTAGTTTTTTTCTGAGTAACCTAATATATTCCTTAATTCTAGGAGGAAACAATTATTGCATAAGATAAATATTCCAACATATATAGGATAATATTTAAGATATAAAACACTTAAAAATATCATTAGAATAAAATTATGGATTTTTTAAATCATCTTAACCACATTAAATGAATATAAATTTTTATAAGATAATCATTGCAATACATTGCACTAGGGTATCTAGGCAAACCAAATACTTGTACTGTCAGCTAATGGATTTTGGTTGTGCAATTTTTTTCAAGGAATAAAATAGTTTAATACTTTCTTAAGCTCGTGCTTATAATGTAGATTAAATATGGGGAGTTTTTTTATATTCTTTATTCATTTTTTTATTCATATCCATTTTATGTCATCTTCCAAAATATTTTAGAAACAATGAAATTAATTGTTGTATATTTGGTGTGTTCCTTATGTTATTTAAGATAATATATTAATATTATATTACTATGTCCTTTATTTATACTTATTTAACTATTTATTTACTTATTCATTTATATAATAATGTTCTACTCTAATTATGGGGGTATAATATCTGAACTGTATGATAATCAGACCCTCTCTAGTAGTCGTAGGCCTCTTGCATACGAGTTTACACACTTGATGCTATGGGGTGACTAATCTCACTATTTGTATCATTATCATACAGTATGAGATGTTACAATCACATTTTTAAATATAAATAATGATAGCTAGTTTGAAAAAAATACATGATTTATCAGAACACCAATTATGTAATTATTTTATTCATTGTGTAAATTTTCTCATTTACCATGGAATCCATTATTGACATGGTTCCTCTAGGCTTTATCCATTACTTAAATAAAAATACATACCATGATTGAATAAATTTATAAGATAATTATCATAAATAACCTTCAGTAAATTTAATATCAATATGTATCATTTTATGAAAACATAATGTTATACTATATATCTTTTCAAAAAAAAATTTATTCAAAATTTATTAAACATGTATCAGAATGAGTATAAAATATGTCATTTTGGATCCATACTACATTGTATTCATTTTTTTTTCTCTCTTATATATTAACCTAATACAAAAAAAATATAGATTCTACATTACCATAATCATTATTGAAATATTCTAATGATTGTAATAAATAAAATATATCTTCTTAAAACCCAAAATATAATTAAAATACATCATTAAACATTCAATTTACCATTTAAAAAATTATCAATATACCCAAATCAAAAACTCTGAAAGAAATTACTATTAACAAGTTGAATCTACGGTACATTAAACTATAAAGGGATTATATTTTCACACAAAAAGTTACACTATTATTTAACTTCATTGTATTAATTACTTGTTTGTTAAATCAAAAAATACTGAATATATATTATAAACTAAAAAATTAGATAAACATCAAAAAAATATCCTGTAAATGTTTTTCAATCATCAATTCTAATGCAATATATACGATCTAAATAATTTTTCTAACAATCAATCAACCCTTTATTAGAACAATATTATGATTATTTTAAACCAATGTGTTATCCCCACAATAATTATTAATTCTTAAATATTTTTCTCCAAAAATATAAAATTTCCATGAAACTGATTTTTGAGGTTATTAGTATTGGTTATTATTTGTTTCAAATCCCCAAAAAATTACTAATGAAGAAAATTTATTAAATGATTCACATAATCATAATATCTTCTAAAATATACTATAACATCAGTGATAAATTTCAATCACTAATAAAAGTTTCCCATTTTTTGAAGATTACTTTCTAATCTAATATCAACCTATCTAACATTGGTAAGATAGTTAAAATCACAAATTCTCCTATAATAGGAATACATGAAAAATTTAATCATTTATATATTCCTCATTATATGGTAATAAGACATAGTGGTTTCTAGAAACAGTCCATTATCAAAGTCATATTCTTGATCCTATATTAAAAAATACTAAAACCAAATTTGGTATGTTACGATCGAAAAAATAAATACTAAATCATCAATATGAGTATGTATACCCTTATGAAAATATTTTTTCGACATATTATGAATTCGGATCAACATATGAATATCTCTTTTTAATCAACCATTATCCATGTACTTTGTTATATTTTTTCTATAGAAAACATAGTTATCATTAATATTAAATTCATTGAGATTGTATTTAAGTAGAATGTGATTAACCAGAGCATATTCTATGGGATCTTCAACCATGATGTGTAGTCATAGGCACAATCATCATAAATAAGAGTGGTAAATTAGTCAATGAACAAATACTAGTTTTTTGGGCCATTTTCTATAGGATCATTCATTCCACAATCATATCCAAATTCTTGTATCAAGACAATGATTCATTTTTAGGAAAAACAACATAATTAATTGCATTAAAAAATATCATGTTCTTATTTGATACATAAACATAATCAAATGGTTTTCAATAGTTTTATCTCCTCACAATCCCTAAATAAAATTTACATAAATTAAATAGATTTCAACCATATAAAGTTCCAAAGAATTACCTATTGTGATCATACATAGATTATGAAGACCTATATTGTCCTCATGAATCATCATAATAAAAAATATTATATAAAAAGTTACACTTATTCCAACATTGACACATCAGAAACACATTAACAGATCAATTGTCATAAACATGTACTTCCTCCAATGGCCCGAAGGCCTGCATTTTTTATTGATTTTGATAATACACCTTTCAAGGGGTGATTTCGAACCATTACAAGGCTCGTAGGCGTAAGTATTACATGGCCTATAGGTCTTAGTGCAATTCATTTCCCATAGGCTTCAAATATTACATACAACCCAGACTAACTACTTGGAACTGCTCCTCCCCCGCATCTTCATTGTGAAATCAGATCTCCACCTTCGCATGGCTTTTTGACTAGGCATTCCCATGCATGCACAGGCATGTCCTGATGGAAAGTGCCATAACCTTTCATTCTTGAAATCTGTTTAGCTTCTGTTGTGGTGAAAGCTCCTTGCTCATCCTCTGTAGAGCTTGTTCTTTGAAGGTTTTCTGGTTTTCATCTGCACTTTAGGTGGCCCGATGGCCTTGAGGTGTCCCTAAGACCTTACTGACCTGAATTCATGGGTGGCCCGAAGGCCTTAAAGGACTCAAGAACCAAATCGGTGTCCCCAAGGGCCAAACGGGGGCATATTCATGGCTGCTACAGTGATAAACAGTGCCTTCTACATAACTACACAATTCCTGCTACTGTACTTCTAGAGTACTGCTACAGTACCCTTGAAATTCCGCCTCTTTCTGGATTTGATCCCTAGTCACTTGGATTCACTTTCGGAGTCCTTACCAACCAGGCTAAGGCTCATGTGCTCATAAACAATTACTTAATATTTAACATTGACTTCAATAGATATGTCCATGATATATCCTTAATTATTTTAAATATAAATAATTAATATTGTATCACATATATCTAATGGATCCTTTCAGGATTAGATAATGGGACAAATAAGATACAAAAACAAAAATAGCATCCCATTTTTTGTTTATCGAATAATCATTTTTTGTTATATACCTAACTACTTAAGTAATTACAAGCCTTAGACATCACCCCTATATTTTATCACACATGCTATCATTCAAACATGTCACTTTTTGTTATTTAATTCAATATATAGTAAATTAAAAGCATATGAAAATGTGACATTAAATTATCTATAAGGGAAAAAATAAAACTAAGTCATTCATAAAAAAAAATAGAATAAATATTATGAGAGGAATAACTAAACATCATGATAGAATAATTAAATTTTAATTGGTGGAATGATATATCATTGTTAATAAATAAGAAAAAATGATATCAATTTTTCATACCATATAATAATGGAATTGATAATATTGGACATTAAAAAAATGTTGTAATATGAGAGGTCTATGAAATAATAATGTTATATGAAGAGGCATATTGAAACACCTAATTTTTTCTCATTATACATTTCAAATTCACAGAGAGTCTATATAATATTGGCCCCAAATGAGACATAATTATATCTAAGGAATTCATCATAAGAGTATATGATATTTTTTTCAAAATATTTTATAAGGATACACTTATTAAAAAAACATGACTATCCATACCACGGAATAAGGGATGTTTACATTGATGAAAGGATCTCCATTTTGACAATGTAAACAAAGAGGGTTGTTGGAGTTCATGAAAATATATTTTCAATTTAATTCTTGAATGATGCCACCAAATAAGTGATCTTGATTATGAATGTACTATACAATGATATAATTTTTTCAATGTATAAATATATATTTGGTAATAAAGAGTGAAACATTCACCCCATTTGGGAAAATACAATTGATAATTAATAAGCAATGTGACGTAAAAACATAAAAGATTCATTAGAGAAATTTTTTTACACTAACATAAATGATGATGGAAAGGGTCACCTACAAAAGTACTTTTATCAAATATAAACTTTATACTCATTTATTAATATTACATTGAAAAATACTTCCTATTAATGGATCATTGAATATGAAATAATATTTTTTTTATATGAATTTCATCAAATTGAATTTTTTTTATAATTAATGTGATATGTTTAGTAAATGAAAATAAATTTATTGAAACTTTGCCTTTGAAAGTTCATGAAAACAATAGTTTTATTAAGTACACAATTTACCATTGTATATTACAAAATTACATAAAATATTTTATTAGGATGACACAAGAATTGGTTAATATTGTTCATGATAAATGATTAAATCTTGAAGAATGATATTTGTGTTATCAATATCCATTAAGAGAAATATATCTCAAGATATGAGTAATTTATTTCAAAGGGGTTATATTTGAAGAATGTATACATTCATAAAAAATTAGAGAATAAAACATAATAACAATAATGGTATGATTATTTTAATAATTATATGTCTAAATGAATGACCATAACCTAATGATTGAATATGGAGTTACAAATAGTCATCACATTTGTGGAAAAAAATAAATCCATAACATCTTGTATAAGAAAATATTATTTGTATCATAGATTCTACGAAATATAAGTATTAAGATAAAATAATATCCATTGGATGTACACACACCATAAAGGAAAACATCGTTCACATACGGTGTTATGTTTCATAGAATAAGAATTGAATGTAAAAAACCTCTTAAGTCATTAGAATTATTTGAAAAAAAACCCTTTATAGGAGAAATTTGATAATGAAACTAAAATAAATTTATGAAATGATAATTCATAATATTATGTGAATGATGTGGTTTATATAAACAATATAAATTAAATTCAGTGAATAATAGGAAACATGTCTCAATAAGAGGAATTTGAGAAGAAAACCATTTCCTTGTATTCTTGCATATATTACTATGATATAACATCATGTGTAATGATCACAAGTATTTTAGTAGATTATATTAGAACCATAATATATATATACTACCTTTTTATATAAATTTTTATATGATATAATAAAAAAATATAAATATATTGTAGTTTATTATCCCTATTGGGTATTAATTTTTTTGATTTTTTATAAAAAAATTCAAAATACAATACTGATTTTCACTAAATTGTTTCAAATTCAAAATTTAAATATAATAGAAGACATATCAATGAATTTATTTAAATTTTACATAATAAAAATGTTTATTAATTGATGGAAATTAATATGGTGATTAAAAATGGAAATCTTGTTGAACTAGCTGTTGATATGTTAAATGAATTACTGGGTATATATTATATAAAATTTAAATGTTGAAAACGGCATTATAGATCCATTAGAAGATAATAAAAATATCATATTTATATTATATTAAAATCATATGTTTAATATCCTAGTCTAGTATCCCCTCGACTGGTTCCTCATCCCAGTATGCTAGATGTCCTAGACGCACAACCACCAATATCTAGAGGCTTAAGAATAGTTGAGGGGAACTTAGTAGGATCCATGTGAATGTAGTACCACTACAATCATATTTAATGAAAAAATAAAAAAACAAATTATCATCCATAATGATAGAAACTAAAAATATTGATGAAAAGTAAAAAAAAATACTTAATAATTAATGTCACTCTATGTGACCCGATGATCCTCCCATGCAATACATATAAGGGATGACCACTAAAATTACTATTATCATAGGAATTCTGCTAAAAATATAGTCGATGATTCTACATCAATGACTATACCCTCCATCACACTATTCATATCTCATTCCTAATACGAGCTATATTTATGATAATGTAATTTTCGGACAAAACCCATATATGTTCATGAAATAACTATGAGTGTGCTGCTCATGTACTCATGTGTAATGGATTCCCAAGAATAATTTGAGTATGAAACACCTTTATTAACAAAAAACATGGTCCACTGTGAACATAATATGTTGTGACATTTTCATGTAACATTATTAATGTAACAGCCCGAGATTTTATGAAAAATATTCTTTTTAATTTCATTAATGTCTTGTGTTGTACGCTACACCAAAAGGATCTTGCACAACACGCATCCCTGACTTACCTTGCATTACACGCAATCACGACCTTCCTCGATAGCGTGTGTAGTACGCAATACCGAGTTTCACTAAACAAGATATTATTATAATATTATTATGAACTAGCCGTTATGAATATTAATACCCTCTTTTTGAAATTTTATAAATATTATCTTTCAAAATGGACTTCATTTTTGGATTCAGAATATCGAAATTAGCTTATGGTGAAATATTGGTACTTTTTGGATAACTTTCATATTCTGATGAATAGTGAAAACTACTAAATTTTAATTAAAAACAACTTTTTTAATAGAAATAATTAATAGTGATAAATTATTAATTTTAGTGGTTTTAAATATATTTAGAATATATTTTTAAAATTTAATACAATGTTGGTCATTAGATGTAATTTCACATTTAAACCAATTATAAACAAGTGTCAATCTTTTGATAGTTATTATCTCCTAAAAACACGCTATTTGTTTTGACGACGAGAATTAATTTTTAAATTAGTTAATGTAACTGATATGTTATGAATTTGATAAAATAGACATCATTTTTTAATTCATAATATCAAATATATCTTAGGCCTAATTTTTGGTATTTTTCTGGAAACATTCATTTTTTGATGAATAGTGAAACCACTAAGTGGTAGTTAAAAAAACTGAATTTTTCATAAAACATAATTTTACTGCTTTTGTGAGTGGAATTTCAAAACTCCGAGAGACACGGTTAATATCAAGGACTAAAATGTGGTTCAATGAGATGAAAATAATTTTTGGTGAATAATAACTTTTTACTTTTTTTACCACGTCTAAAATTAAATAGGGTAATTAAGGGTAAAAAAGATATTATTATTACCCTAACACATGTCCTAATTCTATTGGATAAGTGAAATTCGACCAAAAACAACCTTAGGAATAAAATATGACCATTTAGGCCCACTTGGATTAGATTAGGACATTTATTATTAATTTATTTAAAGTAGGGTTAAAATAGTTAAAATTAAAGTTTAATAAGTAAATAATTTTTAATATGGGGTTATACATAAGATAAATTCGACTATAAATATTCATTAGAAATATAAAAAAATTTCTAACATAATGGTATTTTATTTGTAATTTTTAGACATTAAATAATTTAGTTTATTTATGACACAATGATGATGTAGTAATTATCTTATTAATGAAATATTGACATAATTGATTTTATAAATACCCAAATAAATGTAATTTGAGACTTTTTATAAATTCCACTAATTTTCCAGGTTAATATGACATGTTATTATTGATTTAATTAACTTGTTTCTAACTAATCATTCTGTTATCATTTTCACAAAAAACTATTACTAAATAGTGTCAAAATTGACATAAAATAGTTTTTAAAACAAATATTATATTATTAATTGTTCTTTTATTCCTAAAAATCTAATGTTCGGCCAAATGACTTAGATAAGGATACATATATTAATAATAAACAACTTGGGGTTCTTCTGGATTGTTATAGTATGTTTATTAACCTTATAGTGTAAGAACACAAGAAGACATGGTAAAAGTAAAATTATTTAATTTAATGTTAAATCTAAATGATAAGGTTAAAATAGGAACCTAAATTTATCTATATTCTATTGGATGAGAGAGTTTCGACCCATCCCCACCTGATATTCGAAATAAATCAATTTGGAGCTATTTAAAACCGAATATTACTTTATAATAAAATAATATTTTTAGTTTTCCAAAGGTGCCCCTCTCCTCCCTTATAAAAGGGAACCTCCTCCCTCTCTTACTTACACCACTTTTAGCCTTCAAGCTCGGCCAACCCCTACCAAATTCTCTTCTCCACTTCCCTAGGAACATCCTAGAGGTCTTGGTCTTCTTCAAAGACCAATTTTAGTGCCCTAAGAGGAGGACATAAAGAGGCGCTTCAAAGAAGAGGTAATGTTCGTTACCGATTCTTTCAACTTTATTTCTTCTTCCACTTCTTCTTCTTAGGTTGTTGCATTATGAAGTAATAACATAAGTATCACTAATATACTGATATGTTATTATATGTATTAAACAACCCTATTTCACCATCTATCCATCCTACGGAAAACGAAATCACCGTGCGTGCGTACGTACGGAATACCGTCTCCACGCCGTGGTGTAATCTATTTTACACCACCACCTTACATGGATGGGTATAATGGTGTACATAATAACTATATATGATTATTGTAATGTGATATTTATTCTGAAATAGTATACATACACTCCAATACAATTACACGATCCTGAGAACTATATCATCTTTCGTGCGTACGTACGGACTACGGTCTCCACGACGCGATGAGATTCATTCTCCACGTTAACCATTCATGAATGATTATAAAGTATATATAATAAGTAATCATGAAATATATGACATAATAAGGATAATGAATTTATTTGTATATATATGTATGTCATCTACTTAATTCAATTCAACTCAGTAAGGAAACGAAAACAGCGTTCATGCATACGTACGGCCTACCGTCTCCATGAATGGTGTATTTCTTTCCATTTACTGATCTATTATATATATGAATATTCTGAATATATATTATATATAAATCATGTTTTATATTCTGGAATTAATTAATCATGATCTATGTAATCATATGAATAATTACAAGTCAAAACACAGACGACAAATGAAACGAAAATAGTGTTCATGCGTACGTACGGCCTACCGTCTCCATGAACGGTGTATTTCTTTCCATTTACTGATTTATTATATATATGTATATTATGAATATATATTATATATAAATCATTTTTTATATTCTGTAATTAAGTAATCATCATCAAAATAATCATATGAATAATTACAAGTCAAAGCTCGAATGACAAATGACACGATTTTACCCAAAACAGTTTTTAACAAGGAATTTACAAAAGAACGGGTAATATAAAGTCATAAGTGAACCATATATGATATCATAAAAATTATTATTATTCATAAATAAGTCAATGACATTATTTAAATCATTATACAGGAGGTTCGGACACTTACGAAGCAAATCGGACCTAAGGTAAGGGAAATATCACAATCTCATTTTTATCCGAGACTGTTTATAATTTGAAATTTACTGGGGTGTATTTTATCATCCACATCCATGTTTCCTAAATATGTAATATTATTTCAATCCACCTACAATTTTTTTAAATCCAATTTTACCCTTCGGTGAGTTTTTAGTAAAAGATATGAAAGGAATCTTTTGTCGTTTTTCGTACGAGGTACTTTTTGACTTTTCTGACAAAACTACGAGAAGAATGTTTTTTTAACTTATACGGCATGAATGGATTTTTAAAACATTATTTCCAAGAAACTTCCTTTACATGTTTCAAATTTATTTTTAGTCAACTTCTTTTAGTTTAAAATTTTATGACATGTAAAGAAAGGAAAAATGTTTTTGAATTAGAAAGGATATTTTCCTCAATAATGGAGTTCAAGTGTTTTATCAAAATTATTTTCCATCTAAGATAATATAGGGTAATGTTTCTATCCCTATTATTACCTTGATTTTATTATGTTGTGATTTATTTATTTTTATGAATTTTTTTATCTTATATGAATTGTTTTATGATGTCATGATGTTTAAGAATCCCATTTTTATTACATGGGTTACGCTACGATGTATGGTTTATGATTTTGTGTCACACATAAGAATGGTATCATTATGAGATGGGTGGGACCTATATCTCCCACTAATGCATTGGGTAAAGATTTTATATCTCATGAGATAGACATGGATGGAACGGCAGGTTAAACTGGTTCAGTTAAACAGGACTGAAACGAGGAATGAACTCGGTTCAGAAATGGACTTTGTCCACTAAGATAGTCTTGGCAATGAGTCTTGACTAATAAGAAATTATTATCTATGATTATGTGTGTATGCCAAAAATTTTCATGTTTTAAGTTATGAGTATTGGGTTTAAATTTAACTACTATGATTTATCCCATGTTATGAAATTATGATCTCTTTTGCAGTTTAATATTTCCAAAAGATATGTTCTTATGAATATGATGTGGTTGATATTTCTTTTGTTTACCCTTACTGAGCATTTGAGCTCACCATTTTTATGTTTTATTTTCCCCAGGATATAAAGAAACGTTTTAGGTAAAAAAAGTAAGATCTTTATGGGATATGTTGAAGATCTTTCACCACGATTATAAGATTATATTTCGATTTTCCAAAGACACTAAACTACTACGGTCCTTGTGTGTGTGTTTTTGTTATGTACTAAGTATTCCGCAAAAGTAATGTAAAGTCCATGTACGTTAAGCTTCGGGTCTCTACAGTTGGTATCAGAGGAAAGGTTTATTCAACCTTTGAAAACTAGGATGCGAGAACTTTAGTGAGATCCCTAGAGATATATATAAGGTATGTCTAAGGATGTCCCTAAGGTTAAGTATACGTATAGGTTATAGTCTTAGAATTTCGCTAACAATCTTAGAATTTAACCTAAGATGTTAGATATTGAAGGTACTCCCCCTTTATTATGTTGTTTTCCCTAGCGTTACTTTTTCCTCTCACACTATTCTTTTTGGGTTTTAGACGATGGCTGGAACCCGAAGGAACCGTATTGATCAATGTAATGGACGATGCAATGATTATCCTCCTGAACAAACCAACGTTATGGGAGATGGAGTGAAAAATATTATTGTTATACTTACACAAGCTATGAATCATTCTGGACTTCCAAATGAGCAGAGAAGGGAACAATATTCTATTGAGTCCTTCATGAGGCAACGCCCACATTCTTTTAGTGGGTCTTCTGATCCACTTGTTGCTGAACAATGGATCAGTACCACTGAAAAGATATTTTCAGTTCTTCAATGTTCTGTATATGATAAAGTCATCTTAGTAGTATATCATTTGGAAGGTGATGCTGATCAATGGTGGAATCTTATCAAGAATACGAGGCCAAGATATTAAATTGAGTCCATGGAATGGGACGAGTTCAAGAACTTATTTTTCAATAAGTACTTCCCTCGTATTCTTCAAACAAAGATGGAGAAGGAGTTTCTTGAACTAAATCAAAAGGATGATGAATCTGTTGGTATGTACGAAGTGAATTTTACAAGGCTTTCAAGGTATGGATCTGGCTTTATCATCCAACCTGAAGGTAAAGTTGATCGATTCTTCAGTGGCTTAAAACCAAATCTTCGAAGGGCATTAGCTATAAGAGACTTCAGTAGCTATGAAGAAATTGTGCATTGTGCTATTAAGGTAGAAATGGATGTTGGTGTTACATATCCATCTCATGGTCTTGAAAAGAAACGAAAGAGGGAGTTCAAGGGTAAATCTCAGAATAATAGTGAAAAGAAGATGAATGTTTCCTTATGCTCAAAGTGTGGAAAGAATCATGGTGGAGATTGTCTTAAAGGAACTAGAAAATGTTTTAAGTGTGGAAAAGAAGGTCATCGAGCAGCAGAGTGTCGAAGTAATGGAAAAAGGGTTTCTAATGGTGTGAATAAAGAAAAGACTGCAGAGAACGCACCAACAACACTTCAATGCTTCAAGTGTAATGAAATGGGGCATTATGCTAATCAATTCCCTAATCCAAGGGTTAATGATGATAGACATGAGCAACCACTTAAGGCAAAGGACAAAGGGAAGTCACATGCAATCACTATTGGTGATGTTGAATATGAAAACGATGTGGTGGAATGATTAATTGTTTATGTAATGGGATTCCAAAATAATGTTGTATATAGTATCGTGGAATATTGGAATATTTATGTATTGTTCTATTGTGGTTTTCAATAATTTTATTGAACCGGTAACCATGGAAAGTGATTAAGATATTATTGGAAAGCAGATGATATGCGCATAATGAAGGGATAATAAGATAATGAGATGTTTGATTGTATTCATGAGATCATGATTGATATAAGGACTAAGTGATATCATGGTTTTAGAATAATGAATTTTGAGTATTTTGATATGTGGAAAGTGTTAACTTTTAAATGCATTCATGTTTTCACTAAGGTTCAATGGGTATTCATTATTCAAGAGAATACATGATTAAGGTATTCACATGTTTTTAATTTTACCAACAAGATATATCCGATGATATATTGGGGATAAATGATGGCATTCACGTGATTGTTATGTGACATTTCACGTAATCATTTTCTTTATAATATGAGCTTGTACCGAAGTATTTTAGATAAGCCTAAAGATTGGAATGGATATTGTTGGACATAAGTTAGTATTGTTTAAGGATAGAACATTTTTCGATATTATTGATGGGATGTTGTAGTAATATATCTTTAGAAAAAGGACAACCTGCAGGATGGGCGACAACCCATCGCATCGGACAAGGCTGTGGGAATCGAACCCACAACCGAAGTGCGACTGGCCTTTATTTCCTACCAATGGCCTACAGGAAGTCCCTGGTTAGTAGAAACTAGTTTTATTATATTAAGAAGTATGATATATGAAGTATAAGTCCATTTTAGGAACCATATATGATTAATATCACTATAGATGGACTTATGTATTTTTTTATAACTTTTCTAACCTTTTGTTTGAGACAGATGGAAGGACCCATCATTCAATCACATGATCTTCTAACAAATCATGAATGAAAAATTCAACTTCATTTATTTAAGATATGAAGTTGAAATTATCCAATGAATGACCAATGGTGAGACTATACCAAAATCACGAAAGTATTTCTTCTAATTCCAATTTCATCAACTTTAGGGAAATGATCTTGAAAACCAAAAATATTGTCCTAATGATCTTATATCTGATAAATCAGATGGTACCTTAGATCATCACAAATTTATGGCTTTTTGATGGATTTCTTTTCCATAGCCATGTTCTCTACCACTCTCCATCGGAACATGGTGGTTAGATTTCTCTTCCATATCCATATTTTCACCTATGTGGAAACCCAATGATTAATTTATTTGGGTAACTGTTACGTTTCATACTTTTGTTTTTAAAGATTGGTTTTGGTATTCCTTTTTGCGATGTGGGTTTCTATTAAAGAACTTTCGAGTAGTAAACCATTTATAACCCCGAAGAATTTTGAGGGTGAAATTCATTTTAAGTGGGGTTGAATGTAACACCCCTATATTTTATGAAAAATATTTTTTTTTAATTTCATTAATGTCTTGTGTTTTATGCTACACCAAAATGAGCTTTCACAACACGCATACTTGACTTGCCTTGCATTACACGCAATCACGACCTTCCTCGATAGCGTGTGTAGTACGCAATACCGAGTTTCACTAAACAATGATATGCTATTAAAATATTATTAAAACTAGCTGTTATGAATAGTAATAACCACTTTTTGAAATTTTTTAAATTTTATTTCTCGAAATGGACTTCATTTTTGGATTCGGAATATTGAAATTAGCTTAGGGTGAAATTTTGGTACTTTTCAGATAACTTGCATATTCTGATGAATAGTGAAAATTACTAAATTTTAATTAAAAACAACTTTTTTAATCGAAATAATTAATAGTGATAAATTATTAATTTGAGTGGTTTTAAAGTATATTTATAATATATTTTTACATTTTAATACAATTTTGGTCATTGGATGTAATTTCACATTTAAACCAGTTATAAACAAGTGTCAATCTTTTGATAGTTATTATCTCTTAAAAACGAGCTATTTGTTTTGACGGCGGGAATTTATTTTTAAATTAGTTAATGTAACTGATATGTTTTGAATTTGATAAAATATACATCATTTTTGAATTGATAATATCAAATATAGCTTAGGCCTAATTATTGGTATTTTTCTAGAAACTTTCATTTTTTGATGAATAGTGAAACCCCTAAGTGGTAGTTAAAAAAACTGAATTTTTCATAAAACTTAATTTTACCGCTTCTGTGAGTGGAATTTCAAAAATATGAGAGACACGGTTAATATCAAGGTCTAAAATGTGGTTCAATGAGATGAAAATAATTTTTGGTGAATAGTGACTTTTACTTTTTTTACCAAAGTTAAAAGTAAATAGGGTAATTAAGGGTAAAAAAGATAATATTATTACCCTAACACATGTCTTAATTCTATTAGATAAGTGTAATTAGAACAAAAACAACCATAAGAATAAAATATGACCATTTAGTCCCACTTGGATTAGAATAGGACATTTATCATTAATTTATTTAAAGAAGGGTTAAAATAGTTAAAATCAAAGTTTAATAAGTAAATCATTTTTAATATGGGGTTATACATAAGCTAAATTAGACTATAAATATTCATTATAAAGCTAAAGAAATTTCGTACATAATGGTATTTTATTTGTAATTTTTAGACATTATATAAGTTAATTTATTTATGACACAACGATGATGCAGTAATTATCATATTATTGAGATATTGACATAATTGATGTTATAAATATCCAAATAAATGTTATTTGAGACTTTTTATGAATTCCACTAATTTTACAGATTAATATGACATGTTATTATTGGTTTAATTAATGTTTACTGAACTAATCATTCCGTTATGATTTTCACAAAAATCAATTACTAAATAGTGTCAAAATTGACATAAAATAATTTTTAAAACAAATATTATATTATTAATTGTTATTTTATTCCTATAAATATAATGTTCGGAAAAATGACTTAGATAAGGTTATATATATTAATAATAAACAACTTGTGGTTCTTTTGGATTGTTATAGTAAGTTTATTAACCTTATATTGTAAGAACACAAGAAGACACGGTATAAGTAAAATTATTTAACTTAATGTTAAATATAAATGATAAGGTTAAAATAGGAAACTAAACTTGTCTAAAATCTATTGGATTAGAGGATTTCGACCCATCCCCACCTTAGCTTAGATATAAATCAATTTTGAGCTATTTAAAACTGAATATGACTTTATAATAAAATAATATTTTTATTTTTCCAAAGGTGCCCACTCCTCCCTTATAAAAGGGCACCTCCTCCCTCTCTTCCTTACACCACATTGAGCCTTAAAGCTCGGCCAACCCCTGCCAAATTCTCTTCTCCACTTCCCTAGAAACATCCTAGAGATCCTGGTCTTCTTAAAAGACCAATTTTAGTGCCCTAAGAGGAGGACTCAAAGAGGCGCTTCAAAGAAGAGGTAATGTTCGTTGCCAATTCTTTCAACTTTATGTCTTCTTACACTTATTCTTATTAGGTTGTTTCATTATGAAGTAATAACATCAGTATCACTCATATACTGATATTTTATTATAAGTATGAAACAACCCTATTTCACCATCTGCCCATCCTACGGAAAATGAAATCACCGCGCGTGCGTACGTACGGAATACCGTCTCTACGCCGTGGTGTAATCTATTGTCCACCACCACCTTACTTGGATGGGTATAATGGTGTAAATAATAACTATATATGACTATTTTAAAGTGATATTGATTCTTAAATAGTATATATACACTCCAATACAATCCCACGATCATGAGAACGATATCATCGCTCATGCGTACGTACGGACTACCGTCTCCACGACGCGATGAGATTTATTCTCCATGTTAACCATTCATGAATGATTATAAAGTATATATAATAAGTAATCATGAAATATATGACATAATAATGATACTGGATTTATGTTTATATATATGTATTTCATCTACTTAATTCCATTCAACTCAATAAGGAAACGAAAACAGCGTTCATGCGTACGTACGGCCTACCGTCTCCATGAACGCTGTATTTCTTTCCATTTACTGATTTATTATATATATGTATATTCAGAATATATATTATATTTAAATCATGTTTTATATTCCAGAGTTAAGTAATCATGATCTATGTAATCATATGAATAATTACAAGTCAAAGCACGGACGACAAATGAAACGATTTTACCCAAAACACTCTTTAACATGGAATTTACAAAAGAACAGGTAATATAAAGTCATATGTGAACCATATATGATATCATAACAATGATTATGATTCTGGAATAATTCAATGACATTATTTAAATCATTATACAGGAGGTTCGGACACTTACGAAGAAAATTGGACCTAGGGTAAGGGAAATATCACAATCTCATTTTTATCCGAGATTGTTTATACTTTGAAATTTACTAGGGTGTATTTTATCATCCACATCCATGTTTCCTCAATATGTAATATTATTTCAATCCACCTACAATTTTTTTAAATCCAATTTTACCCTTCGGTGAGTTTTTAGTAAAAGATATGAAAGGAATATTTTGCCGTTTTTCGTACGAGGTACTTTTTGACTTTTCCGACAAAAGTACGAGAAGAATGTTTTTTTATCTTATACGGCATGAATCAATTTTTAAAACATTATTTTCAAGAACCTTCCTTTACATGTTTAAAGTTTATTTTTAGTCAACTTCTTTTAGTTTAAAATTTTATGACATGTTAAGAAAGGAAAAAAAATTTGAAGTATAAAGGATAGTTTCTTCAAGAATGGAGTTCAAGTGTTTTATCAAAATTATTTTCCATCTAAGATAATATAGGGTTCTATTTCTATCCCTATTATTACCTTTATTTGATTATGTTGTGATGGAATTATTTTTATGAATTCCTTTATCTTATATGATTTGTTTTATGATGTCACGATGTTTAAGAATCCCATTTTTATTACATGGGTTATCCTATGATGTATGGTTTATGATTTTGTGGCACACAAAATAATGGTATCATTATGAGATGGGTGGGACCTATATATCCCTACAATGAATTGGGTAAAGATTTTATATCTCATGAGATAGACATGGCTGGAATGGAAGGTTAAACCGGTTCAGTGAAATAGGACCAAAACGAGGAATGAACTCGGTTCAGAAATGGACTTTGTCCACTAAGATAGTCTTGGCAATGAGTCTTGACTAATAAGAAATGATTATCTATGATTATGTGTGTATGCCACAATGTTTCATGTTTTATGTTATTATTATTGGGATTACATTTCACTACTATGATTTATCCCATGTTATGAAATTATGATCTCTTTTGCAGGTTAAGATTTCCAAAAGATATGTTCTTATGAATATGATGTGATTGATATTTCTTTTGTTTACCCTTACTGAGCATTTGAGCTCACCCTTTTTATGGTTTATTTTCCCCAGGATATAAAGAAAGTTTTTAGGTAAAAAAGGAAGATATTTATGGGAGATGTGGAAGATCTTTCACCACGATTAGAAGATTATATTCCGAGTTTCCAAAGACAATAAACTATTACGGTCCTTGTGTGTGTGTTTTTGTTATGTACTAAGTATTCCGCAAAAGTAATGTAATGTCCATTTACATTAAGCTTCGGGTCACTACAATTAATCTAAATAAATAATCCATTGATTAATGAATAAAATAAACCACTAATACATTAAATTACTTGATGTCAGATGTTTATTAGTGTCTATCAGTTTTCATTCCATCCCACACACACAAAAACCATGCTATAAATGATTCATAGTCCCATGATAAATATATACCATATGAGAAATATTTATTTTTGTGGTGTCTCTATGAAAATTAGAGTATTTTTCGATCTCTATAAAAATAAAATATTTATGGAACATAGAAAACTCTTGAATTTAGGCTCAAGTCTCCCATAAATAATTAGAAATGGATCCATGGAAAGAACATTTGAATTCTAGGAATATATCCTTACTCCTAGTATAAATAATCTATTGAGGTGAATTCATACAATATCCTGAAATTAATGACTATGAATCATCCCCCAAGTTAGGATGTAGAATAATTAAATCCCATGAATCAAGAAAAAAACAAGAATTTTTTTAATGTTAACCTAGATGGTTGTTGGCATTGATGAAATAAAAAATTCAATATAATTCTTGAATAATACCACTGAATAATGGATCTTGAAGATGAATGTATTATACAATGAGATTATATTTTAAATGTATAAATATATATTTGGGTAAAAAGAGTGTACCATTAACCCCATTCAAGAAAATACATTTGATAATTCATAGGTAAAGTCATGTGAAAACCTAAAATATTCTTTAGCGAAATGTTTTTTACACTAAAATAAATGATGATTCAAATGGTCATTTCCTAAATTGATTTTAACAAATATAAACATAATACATATTTATTTATTTTACATTGAAAATAATTTCTATTAATTTTTTATTGAATATCAAATTAAATTTTTTATATGAAACTTTCATCCAAATGATATTTTTTTCTTATTATTATTGGGATATTTTTAATTATAGAAAATAAATTTACTGAAACCCCACATTTGAAAGTATAATAAAAAATAATTGTATTAAAGACATAAATTACCATTGTATATGACCAAATTACTAACAATATTTTATTGGTATGTCACAAGAATTGAGAAATAATTACCATGATAAAAAATTTAATCCCATAGAACGATATATGTGTTATAAATTTCCATTATGAGAAACATATCTCAAGATGTGAGAAATGTTTTTCAAAAGGATTATTTTTTAAGAATGTATATGTTCATAAAAATGATATAATACCACATAATATAATAAATGGTAATATTTTTTAATAATTATATGTTTAAATGAATGATCATAACATAATGATTGAATATAGAGTTACAAATAGTCCACACTTTTGGGGAAAATTAAATCAACAACCACTTGTATAAGGAAATATTTTTTGGACAGTAAATACGAGGAAACATAAGTATTATTATAAAATAAAATCAATGGGATTTAAAAACAACATAAAATGAAAATATGTTTAACACACAGTGTTATGTTTGATAGAATAAGAATTGAAAGAAAAAACTTATTACATAATTAGAGTCCTTTGAATACAAATATATTTATATAATATAATTGATAATGAAAATAAAAAAATATGAAATGATAATCCATCATATTACGTATGTTATAAGAAGTATATAAAAACATAAATTTAATTCAGTGAATTATAGAAGACATGTCTCAATAAGGGGAATTTGAGAAGAAAACTATTTCCTTGTATTCTTCCATACATGACCATGATATAACATCTTGTGTAATGATCATAAGTATATTACTAAATTATCATAAAACCATAATATATACATACTACCATTTTATATAAATTTTTATACCTAATATTAAAAACATATTACTATATTATAGTTTATTATCCATATTTTTTATTAAAAATTCTGATTTTTTTAGTAAAACAATTCAAAATATGATATTGATTCACAGTAAATTGTTTCAAATTCAAAATATAAATATAAGTGAAGACATATTAATGATTTTTTAAAAATATTACATAATAAAAAAATTTATTAGTTGAATGAAATTAATATGGACAGTGAAAATGGAAATCTAGATGAACTGGCTTTGGATATGTTAAAAGAATTACTGTGGATATAATATAAAAACATTAAATATTGACAACTCCATTATAGATCCAATATAAGATCATAACAATTTCATAATTATGTTATATTAAAATAATATGTGTAATATCCTTGTCTTGTAGCCCCTCTACTGGTTCCTCATCCCAGTATGCTAGATGTCCCACAAGCACCTATATCTAGAGGAATATGAATATTAGAGGGGAACAAAGGAGGTTACATGTGGAAGGAGTACCAGTAGTATCATATTGAATGGAAAAATATAAAAATTTAAATTATCATCCATCATGGTTGAAAATGAAAATAATGATGAAAAGTAACAAAATATTTATTAATTAATGCCACTCTCTATGACATGATGATCCTCCCATGAAATATATACAATTGATGATAACTTAATGGACCAGTATCATAGGAATACGAATAAAAATATAGTTGATGTGTACAGATCAATGACTATACCCTCCATAAAATTATTCATATCATCATCCTAATCTACGCTATCATTATGATAATGTAATTTTTGGACATAACCCATATTTTTTCATGAAATAACTATGAGTGTGATGCTCATGTTCTAAGGTGTAATGGATTTACAAGAAGAAATTCATTGTAAAACCCCTTTCATTAACAAAAAAAACATTTTCCTTTTCCAAAATAATATGTAGTGAAATTTTTATGTTACAATATTTTTTTAAACAAATAATCCATTTATTAATGAATATAATAAACCAATCATACTTTTATTTACTTAATGTAAGATGTCTATTAGCACCTATCAGTTTCCATTACATCCCACACACCAAAACCAAGATATTATTGATTCATAGTCCCATGATAATGATAGACCATAATCGAATTAGTTATGTTTGGGGTGTCTTAATGAAAATCACAGTATTGTTTTATCCATATAAAAACAAAGTACTTATGGAGTATATAAATCTCTTGAATTTAGGCTCATGTATCTCAAAAATCATTTGAAATGGATACATGGATAGAACCTTGTAATCCTTGGAATATCTTCATACTCCCTGTATAAATAATCCCTTGAGGTCAATTCCTACAATATCATGAAATTACTGACTAAGAATCATCCAAAAATTCATGATGCAAGACAAATGAATCCTAGGAATCATGGGAAACAAACCTAAAATAGGAAAACCAAAAATCATGATTAGATAGAAAAAACTAATAATCTTAGAATTTCATCAAAATCATAAAAATGATCAGAAATAAAAAATAGTATTTATCTTGATCCTAGTTATGCTAGGATTTTTTTAGTACAAGTTGAATCTAGGGAATAACATATAGACCTGTGGACGAATTATGGGATCCCGAGAATTCTTCACATGGGTCAAAATCTAGATCATAGACTATACTAAAGAGCCAACAGTCACATAATGGTCAAATATATCTACAAATCGTATAAAATTTTTCCCATGTTTGGATTCTAAGAAAAATATCTGGGGATCCATGTCAAACTGCTACCATCACATCGTTCCCACAGGATTAGTTATGGGATAAAAATATGGATAACACATTTCATCCAAAAAATACACATAAATAACATATAACATTCTCGGGTTTTCCAAATAGATATAACATCCTCATAATCTTATCCCCTTGAGAATTTAAATTTTTATTGGGTTCTATAGTGACCCCTTCAACCATCTCAAAAAAATCCACACATACCATCTTAGGGTTAGTTAGTCATTACGAACCCAATGGGGTTCTGTAGGTCCTAACATTGTATAGGGTCTCTTAGATAGGTCCACAGTCTAGATCATTTTATCAGTTCAACACTCATTGCCTTGGGGATACTACATACATTGACATCATTATTAGGATAGAATGCATAACGTCCCCTACCCAATGGACACTTTAACCAGTGCCTCGAGTAGAGTCATCACATCAACTCATGCGTGCCTCCCCATACACTAGAGGCTTATGACTACTGGCACAGGTATAAGGAGAAATGTTGGAAATACTATACCGACTAATCAATGTTGTTTCGTAGTAGAAAATATATTAAGAGATATAAAATCCAATATTAAAAAATAAATGGACATCAGAAAAAAAAACCACGATTTAACCAAGTAGTACATACTATACCAACATGAGGAATAAACAATATTTAATGAAGTCATAAATTCATAAACCAAAACCAAAAACATTAAAATACCCATAACATGGACTGATTTCAAACATTGTTCAGATCTCCCATGCTCAAACCAAACTAAAAATACATGGACCATATATGAGGTCCCTATCATGAACCAGTACAATTGTGTATTATAATTATTAATTGAAACAAGTAAAAATGTAAATTGAAAAATCATTTAAGTATTTCAATAATTTCAATTTTACCCATTATGTTCCCTACTGAGTACTAATCAACCAAACTGACTCATGTCACAATTGTAATATAAAAAAAGTCACAAGGGTTTACGAACACTTTTAACCACAAGAGGTGTTCAATAATCACCAACTATCACATAACAATTAGTTAACAATTTTTACTTGATCATTTCCATCATTTCTTCAATGGGTTAGAAATTTATATCATTTAAACAATGACATAATCCTATCAATTAAAATGAATAAGGGAATACGTCATGTTTTATATCTTTGTAGGGAAAAAAATTTTCTAAAAAAATTAATCGCAATTACATTGGAGGGTTAGTCCATGTACTCTCATTAAATGCAACCATTAGGTGAATAGATCCTCATTCCCCTTCCCTAAAATGTGCATTATAGGGGTTGGGTTTAATACCTTAATCCTACCCGACCTATGGGTGTAGATCCCAAAGTCGAATACCCCACACTACCATTCCATGTGAGAATTCTTATTTAACCATTTACCACCAATGGAAAATCATAAATCACATATTCTGAATACACATTACATTTATAGATTACATTGCATTGAACATATATATCATCATAATGCCTTAATATATTAGCACATTTACCATTTAATCGACATATCCCTTTCAACCTGTTTCCCATTATCATATCATAGACCATTTACCATATTCTTCATACCATATTAATTAACCCATTTATGCATTTCAATTAAAAACCCATACGTCTTTTGACATATTCACAATATTTCATTTAACCACTTTTGACATATTCCAAAACACTCCTTATGATATATCATCAAACAAGCACATACATCATTTATTTCATATCATAATCATAATATGCACTACGGGAAAAAGGACTTTTAGCAACTGGATTTTTACGACGGGAATATATCTTGTCGCAAAAAGTTTGTCCAGCAGGTTATTTGCGACCGAGGTCACAACCCGTCGCAAATAACAAATTATTTGCGACGGGATTTCGTGTCTCGTCACAAAAGGTTTTGCACGGGTAGTGCCCCAAACCGCACGAAGGTTATTTGCGATGGGGCTGTCGCAAATACCCGGCGGCGGTTAATATCTTTTTGGGACGGGGTGTCGTCCCGTCGCAAAAGGTGTGTTGGCAGGCACTATTTGTGACGGGAACCGTCGCAAATAAATTTTTAACCGTCGATAGTAATTAATGCGAGAATTGGTATTTGCGACGGGTCCCATCGTAAATTGTCCCGTCACAAATAATCTAACCTATATATACCTCTATCCACTTTCCTTCTCATTCATCTCAATTTCTAGATCTTGTTTCTCTCTTAACTCTGATTTCAGAGGGAAAATTTTTCTAATTTAATTTTTTTGGTCACGAAGAATTTGTGAAGCCTTCTACATCAATATCAAATCATGTTTAAATGTATTTATGTTTTATTTAATTTATTTTTTATTTCAATTTTTTATGTTAATTTTTATTATTTTTGATTAGTTATAATTAAATTGAATTTAAATTGTTTTGTCAAAACTATTTATTTGTATTAATAAATAGAAATTTTTAGTATTAATTTTTTATAATTAGTAGTTATTATTAATTATTAACGATAATTAGTAATGTATATAATTAATTTGAAGTAATTAATAATAATTGGTAATAAATAACAGTAAATACTAATAATTATTAATAATTACTAATAATTATTAATAAATAGTAATAAATAGTAATAATGAGTAATAAATAGTAATAAATTATAATAATTAGTAATAAATTGTAATAATTAGTTTTAAATTTTAATAATTAGTAACAAATTGTAATAATTACTAATAAATTGTAATAATTAGTAATAAATTGTAATAATTAGTAATAAATTGTAATAACTAGTAACAGATTGTTATAATTAGAAATAAATTGTACTAATTAGTAATATATTGTAATAATTAGTAATAATTCATAATAATTAGTAATAAATTGTATTAATTAACAATAAATTGTAATAATTAGTAATAAATTATAATAATTAGTAATAATTAGTTATAAATTGTAATAATTAGTAATCAATTTTAATAATTAGTAATAAATTGTAATAATTAGTAATAAATTGTTATAATTAGTTATAAATTGCAATAATTTGTAATAAATTGTAATAATTAGTAAAAAATTGTAATAATTAGTAATAAATTGTAATAAATTGTAATAATTAGTAATAAATTGTAACAATTAGTAATAAATTAGTAATAAATTGTAATAATTAGTAATAAATTGTAATAATTAGTAATAAATTGTAATAATTAGGAATAAATTGTAATAATTAGTAATAAATTGTAATAATTAGTAATAAATTTTAATAATTAGTAATAAATTGTAATAATTAGTAATAAATTATAATAAATTGTATTAATTAGTAATAAATTGTATTAATTAGTAATAAATAGTAATAATTAATATAAATTGTAACAATTAGTAATAAATTGTAATAAATTGTAATAATTAGTAATAAATTGTATTAATTAGTAATAAATGGTATTAATTAGTAACATATTGTATTAATTAGTAATAAATTGTAATAATTAGTAATAAATTGTAATAATTAGTAACAAATTGTAGTAATTTGTAATAATTAGTAATAATTAGTAATAAATTGTAATAATTAGTAATAAATTGTAATAATTAGTAATAAATTGTAATAATTAGTAATAATTTGCAATAATTGGTCATAATTTGTAATAATTAGTAATAAATTGTAATAATTAGTAATAAACTGTAATAATTAGTAATAAACATTTATAATTATTAATAAACATTAATAATTACTAATAATTTGTAGTAATTACTAATAAATTGTAATAATTAGTAATAATTAGTAATATTTATTAATAAATACTTATAATTAGTAATAATTAGTAATAATTAATAATAATTTGTTATATTTAGTAATAATTAGTAATAATTAGTAATATTTATTAAAAAATTGTAATAATTATTAATAAATTGTAATAATTAGGAATAATTATCAACAATTAGGAATAAATATGAATAAATAGAAATAAATTAGAATAATTACCAATAAATTGGAATAGTTCGGAATAAATAGGAATAATTAAGACTAAATAAGAATAATTAGCAATACGAATAATTAGAAATAAATAGGAATAATTAGCAATAAGTAGGAATAATTAGCAATAAATAGGAATAAATAGGAATAAATAGGAATAATTAAGAATAAATTGGAATAATTAGAAGTAATTAAGAATAGTTAGCAAAAAATAAAAATAATTAGCAAATAAATAGGAATAATTAGCAATAAATAGTAATAAATAAAAATAAATAGTTATAATTATAAATAAATACAAATAATTAGGAATAAATACTAATAATGAGGAATAAAAACTAATAATTAGCAATACATACTAATAATTAGCAATAATTAGAAATAAATAAAAATAATTAGCAATAAAAAGAAATAATTAGCAATAATTTGTAATAAAGAGAAATAATTAGTAATAAACAGGAATAATTAGTAATAAATATGAATAATTAGTAATAAATATGAATAATTGATAATAATTAGTAATAAATTGTAGTAATTAGTAATAAATTCTAATAATTAGTAATAAATACTAATGATTAATAATAATTACGAATAAATACTAATAATTAGGAACACCTAGCAATAATTAGGAATACTTAGCAATAATTAGAAATAATTAGCAATAATTAGAAATAAATAAGAATAATTAGTAATAAATCTGAATAATTAGTAATAATTAGGAATAATTAGTGATAATTACTAATAATTAGTAATGAATAGTAAAAATTAGTAAAAATTAGTAATAATTAGTAATAATGAGGAATAATTAGGAATAAATAGAAATATTTAGTAATAAATAGTAATATTTAGTAATAAATAGTAATATTTAGTAATAAATAGTAATAGTTAGTAATAAATAGTAATAGTTAGTAATAAATAGTAATAGTTAGTAATAAATAGTAATAGTTTGTAATAAATAGGAATAGTTAGTAATAAATTGGAATAGTTAGTAATAAATAATAATAGTTAGTAATAAATAGGAATAGTTAGTAATAAATAGGAATAATTAGTTAGGAATAGTTAGGAAAAGTTAGAAATAAGTTTTAATAAATTTAAATAAATTTTACGAACTTGGAACAATTTCCAGTGGATTGATGGCACTCCTTTTACTCGATGACTTTTCTCCTTTCAACTCTCACCGACACAAAACATTATGAAAAATGTGCTACTATATAGGCATATTCAATCTTGTTTGCTCGAGATTGGATCACTACTAGAAATAAGGACATTTGCGACGGGGCATTTGCGTCGGGAACCCGTCGCTAATGTGCTTTTGCGACGGGGGTCCGTCGCAAATAGCCCGTTGCGGAAAACGGCATCGCAACAAGAATTATTTGCGACGGGCCCATCGCTAAAAGTAGTATTTGCGACGGGACATATGTCCTGTCGCAAATACTAGTTGTTATATTTAAAAAAACATTTAAAAAAAATATTTACGACGGACCCGTCGAAAATATTTTTTTAAAAAAAAAATAAAAAAAAAATATTACTAAATTATTTTAATTAATATAATAATAATACTATTTGTGATGGGCATAGTACCCGTCGCAAATAATATAAAAAAATAAATAAATAAATAAAATAGTAATAAATTATTTTAATTAATATAATAATAATCCAATTATAATTCATAAATAAAAACATAAAAAATATTAATAAATGATTTCAATTAATATAATAATAGAATTATAATTCACAAATAAAAATAATAAATTATTAATAAATTATTTTAATTAATATAATAATAATAGATTTATAATTCAAAAATAAAAAATAATAAAATATTAATAAATGATTTTAATTAATATAATAATATTATAATTATAAATCATAAATAAAATAAATATTAACAATTTATTTTAAATAATATAATAATAATAATAATATTATAATACATTCAAATATTAAAATAATTCAAATATTACAAAAAAATATATAATTAAATTATAATATTATAAAATTTTAATATATATATATATAATTTAATATTATAAAATATAAATAATATTATTATTAATATTAATATTGTTATTTCAAAATATAATATTATTTATATTTTATAATGAGACAGAAACTATGAATAGAAAAAAATTCATATTTTGATTTAACAAATTTTATAACATAAAAACAAACTCTAATCTGAAGGAGGGAGAGGGGGAGGGGGAGGGGGGATCTGCTGATACTGGGGGAGGAAACTCTATCCCTAATGCACGAGTGAGTCGGCGCATATACTCCATATGCTCCTGCTGCTGCTGCTGCCACCGACTCATCTGCTCCTCGTACAGCTACTGATGGCGTCGACGCTCCTCCTCATGCTGCTGCTGCTGCTGACGCATCTCCTCCTACTCATGTCGGAGGCTCTCTATCAGTGCAGTCTGAGATCGCAACTAATCCTCATACTCTATAGCAGAAGAAGATGCACGAGCTCCTCTCGAGCTGGACGCCGACATCGCAACACTGCCATAATAATCTCCGGGAGTCAGTCGAGAGCTGATACCAACTACTCTGCCCTTCTCGAAGTCATACTGGGTGGCCTGCATCCATGCCGCCTCATCAAATTGATGGCCACTAGTCTGATCTGATGACTCGGTCTGACTCTCAGGCTGGGTCTGTGATGCTGCGGCCTCATATGACTCCTGTAGTTTCAATTTTAAATTAAAATTGTGAATATATTATATACAGTTAATTTTTAAACTTGAAAACAAATAATACTGACCACGATGTGACGCTGACGATCACCTCTAAGCTCCCCAGTAGCAGGATCACTATACATCCTCCGATATACATCGTACTCTGTAATATCGGAGTGCTCGACAGCCTATAAGAATAAAAAATAAACTATTAATATTTATAGTTATATAAAATATTTATAAATAATGTACGTACCATATGCTTTCTATGAGTACTGAAAGTACGACTCCCATCTCGATGAGTCACCTCCTTTCTCCCCCGATTCTGCCTCCCCACCAATGATCTCCTCTGAAAGGCATCACTCAACCAGTGCGCACATAATCCATCCCATACGTGGGATGAAATGTACTATGGTCGGTGTTCTCTACAGGAGTCATCAAAAACAGATACTCCTGCTTTCTTCATTGCCGCTCTCCTCAAGTTGTGCAAAAACTGACGAAAGAGATCATGCATGACCACCTCCCATGCATCGTGGATGGCCCCACGCATGGTATCTTTCGTGTGCGTGGATCAAACCCAAGATTTGGATGTCGCTCAGGGACGGGGTCTGGAATCATCAATCGTGTAAGACCGCACCCCCACCGTGGTCTCCCTAAAGCGCCTGCAGGCTGAGGGTCATCTGCCAGCAACTCATCTACATCGAAAGACAGGTCAGCATCAGCCAACTCACGCAATGTGTCTTCGTACATCTGAAACAGAAAATGTTAAAGTTGTTAGAAAATAATTTATAATTACTATTATATATACATATATATTAGTTATGATTATATATAACTACCATGGAATTCTATCAGTGTTCATCTTCATATTCCTCCTCAACATCATCGATATCCATTCGAGTTCCTGTTGCTTCATCTCTTACCATTTCAAATTCATATGTGACATCATTAACATCATCATCATCACCAACTCATAAATGTGGGTTTTCATCATCGATACTCATGTTTCTTTGTAAAAAAGTTTGATTTTGAGTAATCTCTTGAAAAACTTAAATTCCTTGCACATCAGTGAATGCACATTCACTTTGACTAAACTAATTGTCTCGAATTTTTATTTTTATAATACTCGACCAATCAGTCAAGTCTTTTGACGTAGCACAGTACTTTGCGTAATAAACTTGATGTGCCTATTGAGCCAATAAGAATGGTTCATTTACTACGGGAGCACTTTTACATTTATTATCGATGATTCCATGAGTCGGATGAACACGCACACCTCTCTCTGTATCCAAACACCGACATTTGAACATGGTTATGTAATGTTGTCCAAGATAACAGAGTTCAATGATTTCATCAAGCATGCCCTAAAAGTAAACTTCATTTTCTCGATAATGAGATCCTCTCAAGCTAACTCCACTATTCATTGTTTTTTTTTGATTCCCCATATGCATGTGTATGAAATCGAAATCCATTCACCACATATGCATTATAAGTTTTAACAGGTTTGGAAGGTGGGTTACTAAATATAAACAGACGTTTGTCAAATTTTATCAGCATGTAGAGACACCTGAAAATTTGTGAAATAATTATCAATATTGTAAACTATACATTGAATGAGTTTCTAAAAGATAAAGAATTTATTTTACCAGTTTTTAAAACCAATGAGAGAAATTTTTCTTTCTGCGTTCTTCGAGAGCAGCTGCTGTAATTTGTGGAATTTGTTTCTTGATATGATTATCATACAACCTATAAAAAAACAAAGTTATTTACTGTAACATAAATGATAGAATAAGTGATATAAACACTTACAGTACAACTGATGTCATCTCTTCACAGTTGAGCAGAACATACGTATGAGCTCTGTGATGTTCATCATCCAAAATCCAGTGTTCAAGACATCCACCAAAACCAAGCTCTGGCTGGTTGAAAACAGATAATTGACTATCGATTTCATCAATATTCCTCTTGTTCTGTCCCATTTGGTTGTGTTTTGAAGGATAATCAGATTCAAAATAATGGGAGTAGAAAAAAGATATTTCCTCTTGCAAATAAGCTTCTGTAATAGATCCTTCAACAGATGCTTTGTTACATACTTTTCTTTTCAATTTTTGCATTCATCATTTGAATGGGTACATCTATCGAAACTATACTGGACCTCCACATTTGGCTTCATATAGCAAATGTAATATCAAATTTTCCATTGAGTCTAATAAATACGGCAGAAATATTTTTTCCGGTTTACATATAATTACAACAACATCTTCCTTAAGTTTGCATAGAGCATCATAATCTTTTGTAGCCGCACAAATGTCCCGAAAAAAATATGACATGTCTGTTATGGAATCCAAAATCACAGAATTCAACAGAACTCTTAATCCAATGGGTAGAAGTATTTCCATTATAACATGACAATTATGACTTTTTAATCCAGTAATATGACCATTCTTTACGCATCTACCCAAATTGGAAGCATAGCCATCTGGAAGTCTCAAATCTACAATCCACTGAAAAAATAATTAACGGTTTTCTTTAGACAGTGTATAAGCTTCTTTTGGTTTCAGTAACTTTTCTGTTCTGACATTCTCAAACAGTTCCAATTCTGGATGCCTGCAAATTTGGGAAAGATCTAAACGTGCATTTACAATGTCTTTGCTCTTTCCTGGCATATCCAAAACTATATGAAACAAATTATCAAAATATTTCTTCTCAATATGCATAACATCCAACATGTGGCAGACGAACGAATCAGACCAATATGGAAAATCCCAAAATATGCTACGTTTAATCCAATTTTGTTCTATCCCAAAACCAAAAATTTTCTGTTGGTTTATTTTGGGACCAAAAGTGATGGGAGGTAATGAAAATACAACTGATTTTAACTCTGAACCTGATAGTATTTTTGGAGGTTCATCCCCTTCAACTGTTCCTTTTCTGAAATGAGATCTGTTTCTGCGAAAATGATGATCAGCTGGAAGAAATCTGTGATGACAGTCAAACTAACAAAGTTTCTTTCCAGGAATGAGCATAAATGTTTTGTTCTCTCCCATACAGTAAGGACATGATTTCTGACCATGTGTACTCCAGCCAGATAACATCCCATAAGCCGGGAAGTCACTAATTGTCCACATCAATGCTGCTCTCAGTATGAAATTTTGTTTCGTAGCAACATCATATGTACTGACACCAGTACTCCACAATAAACTTAATTCATCGATCAATGGTTTCAAATAAATATCAATATTCTTCTTTGGATGTCTTAGAATAAGTAAAGTCAAAAAGATATAGGGCTCCTTCATCAACATCCATGGAGGTACATTTTACGGAGTTAAAAAACAGGCCAACATGAATACTGACTACCATAAGATCCGAACGGACAGAAACTATCAGTGGAAAGTCCCAGTCGAACATTTCTAGCTTCTAAAGCAAAGGATGGATGCACTCTATCAAAATGTTTCCATGAATCACCATCAGCAGGATGATTCAAGATTTTATCGGTTGAAATATTAAATTTATGCCATGACATCATTGTCGTTGTATTCTTAGACATGAATAAACACTGTAGTCTGGATGTAAGAGGAAAATATCTCACCTATTTTACATTAATCAAACCAGACTTCCCATGATGCCCTTATTTATATCTCGGTTTCCCACTTGTGGGACAACTATCCAACGACTCATTTTCCCCAGAATATAAAATGTAGTCATTTGAACATGCATGAATCTTCTGATAAGTAAGTCCCAAATTTCGAACTAACCTCGTACTCTCATAGTAATTTGCAGGAAAAACATTTCCTTCGGGTGACAGTGTTTTAAGTAAAGAAAATATCTAGTCAAAACGGATGTTTGGCATTCCGTTATCTGATTTGATAGACATAATTTTTGAAACTACTTCTAGTTTTCTCATCTTGCAGCCAGGATATAATGCATCCTCGGAAGACCTCAACAACTCATAAAATTTAGACGGTGCCAACTCAGGATTTGAAGTTATATCAGCCGGAGTTTTTGTATGTTGAACAGATGAACCTGCAACATCATGTACTAAATATTGAAACTGAGATGGATCTGAAATCAAGTTGTTATCACCTATTCTGGAACTGCGTTCACCGTGTTGATACCAAAAAGATAATCCAGTTGAAAACCAAAATGCAAGAGATGTTCCCCCACTTTGCCAAACGTGTCAAACGTTCTCAATGCACATTTTCTACAAGGGCATTTTATTGTGCCTTCTGAAACAAATTCTGGATTTGATGCCGTAAATGATAAAAAAGTCTCCACACCCTCTATATATACTGGATTTAAACCAGAACCGTTTGGATTTATAGGTTGATTTATTCAAATGTGTTCATCTAATAATGACTGTTGACGACCTCGTTGTTCCATATTTTTCTATAAAATATAAAAGCATTACATGTTTTGAATAATTTGTTAGAAAAAACATTCAAGCAAAGATAATTATAGATTTTACATCAGAAACGACTTACACAAACTTTTTATTGGGATAGACTTAAAAATTGACCCTTTAATAATTGGACATGTTAAGAATAAAGCAAAACCTCTTACAAATATTGATAATTTTAATATTGTATAATTTTTCTATTATTTTAATAATATTAATATTTTTTTTCATAAATATTAATTATATAACAATAACATTATTACATTATTAGTATATTTTATTATTAATATTAAAATAATATAATTTTCTATATTATATACAATTCTACTTTCATTTGTGTGTTTACCATTCTGTCTCCACGTGTAATATTTGCATTCACTTTCACCTCTCCATTGGTGAGTAGGTTGATAATTTCGAAAAAGAATGCAAATATTACATGTGGAGACAGAAAACACACAGATAAAAGGAGAATTTTATATAATATAGAAAATTATATTATTTTAATATTAATAATAAAATATACTAATAATGTAATAAATTTTATTATTCCTAATTATTGGTAATTATTCCTAATTATTGGTAATTATTCCTAATTATTGGTAAATATTGGTAAATATTGGTAAATATTGGTAATTATTGGTAATTATAGGTAATTATTACTAATTATTGGTATTTATTAGTAATTATTGCTAATTATTCCTAATTATTGGTAATTATTCCTAGTTAATGGTAATTATTCCTAATTATTGGTAATTATTCTTAATTATTGGTAATTATTCCTAATTATTGGTAATAATTCCTAATTATTGGTAATTATTGGTAATTATTGGTAATTATTGGTAATTATTGGTAATTATTGGTAATTATTGGTAATTATTGGTAATTATTCCTAATTATTGGTAATTATTCCTAATTATTGTTAATTATTCCTAATTATTGGTAATTATTCCTAATTATTGGTAATTATTCCTAATTATTGGTAATTATTCCTAATTATTGGTAATTATTCTTAATTATTGGTAATTGTTCCTAATTATTGCTAATTATTCCTAATTATTGCTAATTATTGCTAATTATTCCTAATTATTGCTAATTATTGCTAATTATTCCTAATTATTGCTAATTATTGCTAATTATTCCTAATTATTCCTAATTATTTTTAATTATTCCTAATTATTGCTAATTATTGGTAATTATTGCTAATTATTGGTAATTATTCCTTATTATTAGTAATTATTGGTAATTATTGGTAATTATTGCTAATTATTGGTAATTATTGGTAATTATTGGTAATTATTCCTAATTATTGGCAATTATTCCTAATTATTGATAATTATTCCTAATTATTTGTAATTATTGCTAATTATTCCTAATTATTGGTAATTATTGCTAATTATTCCTAATTATTGGTAATTATTGGTAATTATTGCTAATTATTCCTAATTATTGGTAATTGTTCCTAATTATTGGTAATTATTGGTAATTATTCCTAATTATTGGTAATTATTGGTAATTATTCTTAATTATTGCTAATTATTGGTAATTATTCCTAATTATTGCTAATTATTCCTAATTATTGGTAATTATTGGCAATTATTGGTAATTATTGGTAATTATTGGTAATTATTCCTAATTATTGGTAATTATTCCTAATTATTGGTAATTATTCCTAATTATTCCTAATTATTCCTAATTATTGCTAATTATTGCTAATTACTGCTAATTATTGCTAATTATTGGTAATTATTGCTAATTATTGGTAATTATTGGTAATTATTGGTAATTATTGGTAATTATTCCTAATTATTGGTAATTATTCCTAATTATTGGTAATTATTCCTAATTATTGGTTCTCATTCCTAATTATTGAAAATTATTCCTAATTATTGGTAATTATTCCTAATTATTCCTAATTATTCCTAATTATTAGTAATTATTCCTAATTATTGGTAAATAATGACAAGTATTGGGAATTATTGGAAAATATTGACAACTATTGGCAATTATTGGTAATTATTACTAATTATTACTAATTATTGTTAATTATTACTAATTATTGTTAATTATTGTTAATTATTACTAATTATTGTTAATTATTACGAATTATTGGTAATTATTGATAATTATTGGTAATTATTACTAATTATTGGTAATTATTCCTAATTATTGGTAATTATTCCTAATTATTGGTAATTATTCTTAATTATTGGTAATTTTTCCTTATTATTGGTAAATATTGACAATTATTGGCAATTATTGGTAAATATTGGTAAATATTGAACAATTATTGAAAAATATTGACAATTATTGACAATTATTGGTAAATATTAGTAAATATTGATAATTATTACTAATTATTACTAATTATTGATAATTATTGTTAATTATTGACAATTATTGTTAATTATTATTAAGTATTACAAATTAATGTTAATTATTTCTAATTATTAATAATTAATTCAAATTAATTTTAATTTTTCATAATTACTGCTAATTAATTGTAATTACAGCTAACTATTTTAAATTAATTAGTGTTTAATTGTCTCTAATTACTGTTAATTATTAATCGTTATTCATAATTATTTCTAATTAGGAATCAGAAAAAAAAATTATAAAAATTAAAAATAAATAAATAAAATAAATATTAAATTAAAATTCAGATAAAAACCTTATACTTGATGTCAATGTCGAGCCACTGTAGTTGTAGGACACCACCAAATGACTCCTCGAAATCGGAAAAAAAAATTTTACAACTGATCGTCGGAAGAAGTTCAGAGTGAAAAAAACTGTAACGGTTGGCAGTATTTATAGGTTAGATTAATTGCGACGGGCCTATTTGCGATGGGATTCCTGTCACAAATAACAGTAATTGCAACGGGACCCGTCACAAATAACCCCGACCACATTTAGTTATGGGCGGCATTAGAACGGTTATTTGCGACGGGGCCCGTCGCAAATAACCCCTGCCTCCGGAATATTTGCGACGGCACTGCAGTCCCGTCGCAAATACTATTTAACCACCACCAGTTATTTGCGACGGGGCTCTAACACCGTCGCAAATAAACTTTGCGCCAAACCATTTGCGACGGTCAAAAGAAACCCATCGCAAATACTCTTTAACCATCGCTGGTTATTTGCGACGGGGTTAAAACCCCGTCGCAAGTGAATTTCGCGCGGTTTGGCGCGCATTTCGCGCCAAACCATTTGCGACGGGTAAAAGAAACCCATCACAAATAAGGGTTTATTTGCAACAGGAATAGCTTCCCATCGCAAATAAGCTGTTCCGTAAGGTATTTGTGATGGGAATAATTCTCCTCGCAAATAACCCGTCGCTAATATCCATTTTTCCCGTAGTGGATATGCATTCATATAATCACATTTTTTATAATGTTTTCTGGGGGGACAGTTGGAGGAAGACGATTCATCGACGAAAAGGGGGCTCTTTTTTCCGACGGCACATTTACATGCATCTTTCTCACACTGAAATCACAATGAAGAATCTGATCGGAGATATGCATAATCATTCTCATGCATACAAGAATGAATATCCATACCTCCGACTAGATTCATCATTCTGATTTCAGTTTGATAAATATGCAAGTAAATGAGTTGTTGGACAAAAGAGTAACCATCAATACTCTAGAAATTGTGTCACACTTAATTAATGGTAATTATTAAGAAGTAGTAGTAATTAGTTTATTTCTTTCAGATAGTGTTTTTATACTTTCAAATTATTCAAAAACAGTGATGATTTTATATTTTGTAGAAAAATTTTGAACAAGGAAGTCGACATCATTCATTATTAGATGATCACGCTTGGAGAAATCAGCGAAAAAATCCAACTGGTTCTGGTTTAAATTCTGTATATATTAAGGGTGATCAAGCTTTCTTAGAATTTACATCATCAAAACCAGAATATGATTCAAAAGGCACAATTAAGTGTCCTTGTAAAAAATGTAATCAAAGAACATTTGACAAATTTTACAAGGTTGGGGGACATCTCTTGCGGTTTGGTTTTCAACCAGATTATGTCTTTTGGTATCAACATGGTAAATGTAGTTCCAGAGAAGATACTAATAACTTGATTCTGGATCCTCACGGTTCCATCATTTAGTACATGATGTTGCAGGTGCATCTCTTCACCAAACTGAAACTCACGATGATACTGATTTAACTCTTGAGTTGGCACCATCTGAATTTTTTGAGTTATTGAGGTCTGTTGAGGATGTATTATGTCATGGTTGCAAGATAAGCAATTTAGAAGTTGTTGAAAAATTTATAGCAATTAAATCTGATAATGCAATGTCAAACAACTATTTTGATCAGATATTTTCTTTGGATAAAACATTGTTACCTGAAAGAAATGTGTTGCCAACAAATTACTATGAGAGCAAGAGGCTGGTTCGTAATCTGGGCCTTAGTTATCGGAAAATTCATGCATGTGAAAATGATTTCATCTTATATTCTAGTGAAAATGAGTCGTTGGATAGTTGACCCACATGTGGACAATCGAGGTATAAAGAAGCTCAAGCAGGGAAGTCTGGATCGATTCCTATAAAACAGTTGAGATATTTCCCCCTTACACCCAGGCTGCAATGTTTATTAATGTCTCATAACATATCGTCAATGATGTCATGGCACAAAACCAATATTTCAACGGATAAAAGCTTGAATCATCCATCTGATGGTGATTCATGGAAATATTTTGATCATATACGTCTGTATTTTTCTTTAGAAGCCTGAAACGTGTGATTGAGTCTTTTTACTGACGGTTTCTGTCTGTTTGGTTCTTATGGTAGTCAGTATTCATGTTGGCATATCATTATAACTCCGTAAAATCTACCTCCATGGATGTTGATAAAGGAGCCCTATATCTTTTTGACCTTATTAATCCCAGGACATCCAAAACCGAATATTGATGTTTATTTGAATAAATTTATTGATGAGTTAAATTCATTGTGGAGTAATGGTGTTAGTACATATGATTTTGCTGTGAAACAAAATTTCACATTAAAGGCTACATTATTGTGAAAGATTAGTGACTTTCCGGCATATGGCATGTTATCTGGCTAGAGCACACATGATCCAAAATCATGTCCTTACTGTTTGAAAGACAACAAAGCTTTTATGCTCATCAATGAAAAAAAATCTTTCCATTTTGACTGTCATCACAGATTTCTTCGAACCGATCATCCTTTTCAAAGGAACAAATCTCATTTCAGAAAAGGCACAATTGAAAGGGATGAACCTCCAAAAATGAACTTAGGTACAAAGTTAAAATCTATTGTATTTTCATTACCTCCCTTCACATTTGGGCCAATATTAAACCAACAAAAAATTCATGGCTTTTGGAAATAACATAATTGGGTAAAACGAAGCATTTTTTGGGATCTCCCATATTGGTCTGATTTTGTGGTGAAATGCATGTCGGATGTCATGCATATTGAGAAGAACTATTTTGATAATTTATTTCCAACAGTTTTGGATACACCAGGTAACACCAAAGATACTATAAAAGCACGATTAGATCTTGCCCCAATTTGTAGGCGACTAGAACTTGAACTATTTGAAAATGTTAGATCATAGAGGTTAATGAAGCCAAAAGTAGCTTATACACTATCCAAAGAGAGTCACTTATTATTTTTTTAGTGGATTGCATATTTGAGACTTCCAGATGGCTATGATTCCAATTTGGGCAGATGTGTTAAGAATGGTCATATTACTGAATAAAAAATTCATGATTTTCATGTTATAATGGAAAGAATTATGCCAATCAGATTCATTGGTTTGTTGAATTCTATGATTTGGGATTCGATAATAGACATATCATGTTTTTTTGAGACATTTGTGCAGCAACAATAGACTATGATGCACAAAACAAATTGAAAAAAGATGTTGTTGTAATTATATGTAAACTGGAAAAAATATTTCCACCTACTTTCTTTGACACAATGGAACATATGATTTTACATTTTCCAAATGAAGCTAATTGTCGAGGTCCAGTACAGTTTCAATGGATGTACCCATTCGAGAGATGCATGCAGAAATTGAAAAAAAAATATGTAACAAAGCATCAGTTGAAGGCTCAATTGATGAAGCTTATTTTCAAGAGGAAATTTATTTTTTCTACTCTCACTATTTTGAATCTAAATATCCCTCAAAACAAAACCACATGGGATGGAATGAGGGAAATGTTAATGATGAAATAGAAAATAAATTATCAATTTTTAATCAGCCAAATCTTGGCTTTAGTGGAGTTCAAGAACGATGGCTTTCAGACGATGAACATCATAGAGCTCATACATATGTTCTACACAACTGTGAAGAAATTACAGCATTTATACGGTGAGTGCTTCTATCACTTATTTTATAATTTTTTTACAGTATGTAAACATATTTATTTTTGTAGGTTATATGATGATCATATCAAGATACAACTTTCACAAATTACTACAGCTTCTCATGAAGAACGCAGACAAAAAAATTCACAATGGTTTCAAAAACTAGTAAAATAAATTATTGATGGTTTAATATCAATCCAGTATACTATTTATTATATTGATAATTGTTTTAAAAAAATTCAGGTGTCTCAACATGCTGATAAAATTGATAAGTGACTGTGTATATTGAGTAACCCACCTTCCAAAATGGTTAAATCTTATAATGCATATGTGGTGAATGGTTTTTGATTTCATACACGTGTATATGGGGAATCAAAAAAACAATTAATCGTGGAGTTTGTTTGAGAGGATCGCATCATAGAGAAACTGAAGTTGACTTTTATGGATTTCTGGATGAAATTATTGAGTTATGTTATCATGGACATAATTATATAACGATGTTTAAATGTTGGTGGTTGGATACTGAGAGAGGCTTGCATGTTCATCTGACTCATGTAATCATCGATATTAAATATAAAATTCTTCTTGCAGTAAATGAACCATTTTTACTTGCTCAACAGGCACATCAAATTTATTACCCAAAGTATTGTGCTACTTCAAGAGACCTAAGGGATTGATGGAGCATAATTAAAATGAAATCTCAGAAAAATAAATTTACTCAAACAGAATTTGGTTCTGCTGAAGTGGAAGGAATTGAAATTTTTCAAGAGACCACTCAAAATCCTTCTTTTTCAAAATAAAACATGAATATTGATGATGAAACCCCACAATTAAGGGTCTATGGTGATGAAAATGTTAATGATGTTACAAATGAATTTAAAATTACAAGGGATGGTGAATGTGGAACTCATATGGATATTGATGATGCTAAGGTGGAATATGAAAATATTGACATCGTCAGATATGAATATGATGATGAAGGTAAACATTCACACAGTTAAATGATGGTTATGATCATAACTAATATATATATATATTATAGTTATTTTCAAATATCTGCTAACAACAATAGTTTTGTGTTTCAGATGGATCCTGATCTATTTTGCGAGTTGCAGGAGGTTGATTTACCTTTGGATGAGGGGGATATGGGATCATCTGACCCTCAACCAGCTGGTGGTTTGGGAGGTGTCCAGAGGGGGCACGGTCTTGCACGACTGACGATTCCGAACCCTATCTCCGAGTGACATACACCTCTTGGCTTCGATCCATGCACACGTAGGTATGATAACCTGTATATTTTAGTTATCTTTTTCATTAATTTAATTATATATATACTAATTTTTTTATTATTTATTATTTTTTCACAGTTTTGTTCATGTAGCTGTTGGACAGCGGAGCACTATCTTACACATTTATTTTTATTAGTCATGGATCATATGGGAATAGATTCTCATTGATGTGAAGCTCGCCATGTACAATCATTGGCTGGTACGTAAATAAATAATATTTATTTTCAAATTTTTTTATTAATAACTTGATATTATATATTTTCTGTAGAATTTATGGTATCCCATCGATGATAGCATGCGTGATGTCATCCATACAGCATGGGAGGTGGCTATGCGTGAGCGTTTGCGTCAGTGTTTTACACAATTTGAGAAAGATGGAAATTAAGAAAGTCGGAGAGACACTATTTGATGAGTCGTGTAGATCCCATCGACCAAAGTATATTTCATCTCAGGTTTGGGATGGATTATGTGGACACTGGTTGGGTGGTGGATTCCAGAGGAGGTCTTCATTGGGTCAGCAGAAACGGGGGAGACAGGAGATGATGCATCGAGCTGGTAGTCGTACATTCAGTACACATAGAGAGCATCTGGTAAGCAATTTTTTTAAAAAATATATATAACTTTAAAAATAAACATTTTATTTTATATTTTTGTAGGCATTCGAGCATGATGATATTACGGAGTTCGACGTTTATCAGAGGATGTATAGTGATCCAACCACTAGAGAGATTAGAGGTGATCTCCAGCGTCAGATTGTGGTTAGTAATATTTTTTCAGTTTGACAATTAACTGCATATAATATTTTCACAATTTTAATTTCAAATTGGAATTGAAGGAGTCATATGAGGCTGCGAACTCTCAGACACAGGCTGAGGGTTAGGATGAGGCAACCAGTCAGACCAGTGCACACCATTTCGACGAGGCGACATGGATTCAGGCAACTCAGTATGGCTTTGATAAGGGCCGAGTAGTTGGTATCCACTCTCATGTGACTCCTGGTACTTATTATGGTACTACTGTGATGTCATCATCCAGCTCGAGAGGAGCTCGTGGAGAGGCATCATCTTCTGTCTCACAGTATCATGAGTAGTTACAAGCTCAGAATGACCTTATAGAGAGTTTGCATAAGCAACAAGAAGAGATGTGTCAATAGCAGTAGCAGCAGAAGCAGCAGCACAAGAGGAGAGGCATCAATGGCAGTAGTAGCATCAGGAGCAGATGGAGTACATGTACTGTCTGAATTGTATTTTGGGGATGAAGTTTCCTCCACCGTATCCTTCAGCTCCTCCACC
The DNA here is from genome assembly GCA_963277665.1 of Viscum album. Lineage (NCBI taxonomy): Eukaryota > Viridiplantae > Streptophyta > Magnoliopsida > Santalales > Viscaceae > Viscum > Viscum album. Next base: position 1,368,184,958 of record OY728140.1, on the reverse strand, counting down.
TCCTCTAGAAGATGACGCCCCAGTGATTTTTTATCTAGAAAACATATGAATTTTACATTTCTTATCATGTGAACTATTTACATTTTCTGTCTTTTATATTAGTGCGAATATTAGATAACTTAATTTTTAATATTTTATGATTTTATTTTTGAATATTGAGAATTTTAACAATTGTAATAATTTTTTTATTATTTTAATAATATTAATATTATTGTTTCATTAGTCATAATTTTATTAAATATATTTTTTCATTATTATATTTTTTAATGTTTATTTATTTTAATAATAATAATAATAATTTATGATTTTTTTTATATTTTTTTTGTGAATATTGAAAATTTTAAAAAAAAATTATTTTAATTATTTTATTAATATTAATATTAATTTTTCAATAATCATAATTTTATTAATTTTTTTTAAATTTTTTTTTATTATTTGCAACGGGATCTGTTGCGACAGGTACTCTTCAAAAATAGTCTAAATAATTTTTTTAAAAATTTATTTCCGACGGGATTAGGGACCCATCGCAAAAATTATTAACGATGGGCCCGTCGCAAATAGTCTAAATAATATTTTTTAAAAGTATTTGAGACGGGATTATGGGCACGTTCCAAAAAAGCTTATATATATAAAGTATATAATCGGAGACTTATTTGCGACGGTGAAGTTTCCCGTCGCAAAAAAAATTATTTGCGACGAGCCCGTCGCAGATAATTTTTTTTGAGACACAGTTATCTGCAACGGGCTATTTGCAACAGGACCTCGTTGCTAAAACTTATTTATGACAGGATCCCATTACAAATAACTAGAATACTAGTAGTGATGCCAACGTAGTCTCCATGGATCATAGCATACTTTCCCATAGATTAATTCAAAGAATATGGTCCCAAATTTCCTTTAAAACCACAACATGGTATAAAAAATGATTCAAAAAACTTATTTGAAATCATCTTGAATCCACCCTTTTAAACACTAGTCCTCCACTTTGAAAACACAATACACTCCCCAAGAATTTCTTTTTTTTTCAACCATTCAAAACAATCATTAAGAATTTTTAAAAAAGAGAACATTTCGCTCATTTGAAACACCATTTTATGTCTATTAAGAAAACCCCTTATTGAATCACTTTTAGGTGAACACATTATTTTAAAAGAATACTCAATTTCGAATGACATTTTCCTTTCAATAAATCTATAATTGTGTCAATTCCCTATATCATACCATTAAAACCATTTTAAAATCTCATTGGAATTTAAAATATCATATATATAATCATTCCAATTAACCCATTGACCCTATCCACATAAACAATTACGCTTTTATTAACCATTCATGCTCATAATTCCCATATCTCAATGATTACCAATTTTAGTCACCATTTAAAAGGGCCTGACATACCCCATGGGTAGCTATAGTTTCAGTCTCCCTCACCAACGGACCCAAAAGGCCAGTTAAGGTTTTCACAGCACAATGTAAGGCCTAGATCATATTCTATAACTAAATACATAAAAACCAACAAGGTAGTATATTTTAATATACAAAAGAATATATATATATATATATAACTATGGGAATATGGGTACAACATTAATCTAGATAATAGGGAAAAGATGAGTGTTAGAATCCCCTGTATCTTCTATTCATACTCAAAATCACTCCAAATGGGAAATAATTGAAGAAGAATCTTGCATGGAGGAATATGTGGATTCTTGTTCATTTCTCGTGATGTAGGGGTTGAATATGGTGAAAATTTGAGGAATAATGAAATAAGATCATGATGGAATACTAGTAAAACCCCAATTTTTAAAGACTACTCAGTTTGCCAATGTGGTTAGGCAAATTGTGTGTTAATTTTGTGGATCCCTCTATCCAAGAGGGGACAAACAAAACAGTTTCTAGGAAGAACCAACACTCTTTGGAAACACATGCACTAACCATGTGCTAGAATCAATATGAATGGTTACCCAATATATATGATTTCTTGGTCCAGAAGCAATGCTTGTTCTAACCATAAGCCACATGTGTGATCCATGCTATTAGGCCTATTTTAACCTTAATTCATGTTCTACACCTCTAGTACTCCCCAAAAATATCTCATACCACAAATAATCACTCTATTATTCCTAAAAATTTGAGTTTTATTAATTTGAAACCATGAAATACCTCTACACAAGACTGGTATCTTAAATCCTCCTCTCCTTATACTGGCTAATCCTCGAGATGTGCTTCAAAACATTATAGAGCCTCCAAGACCCAAGACTAAGCCACAATACCACCTTTCAAATTTCATTTCTAAATAATTCTCCCAAACACTGCCAAACAATCTCCAAACCTGAATCAAGAAAACAATCATATCCAAAAGAAACATCCCATGCCATATTCCATAACTGTGACCAGATTTTATTTAAGGACAAAACTACCACAAAGTCATCATTATCGTCATCAAATACAAGAGGATGATCTGAGTAACACCACTATAACCCCAAAAAGTGGATATTGACATGGTACTACATTACCTAAGGAGAGAAAACCAGAATTTCCTTATTTTTATCATGTCAAAAATTCATGGGCCAAATGTTTTAGTAACATCACACCCCATTCATCAAAGTTATAGTTATGAATGAATCTAGACATCAATCAAGGGAATATCCAGATTCCAAACATCATTATCAATATTAAATGATCATAAAATTGAGGCCCAGTTACCTTAGTCTATTTTCAAACCACTGAATAGTACAACCTAATCATAACCCTCACCTCAAGGAACTCAACCATTAAAACCCAAACTGACAATTAAAGACAAAACTAAGACACCAAAACAATTTTCATCTGATACCCACCATAAAATTTAACTATCCACCGCCATTTTATTGTGTTATTACTCTCATAATTCAGGATGGGACTAATAGATCATCTACTCAACCTTTACAGCTTACCAGAATCATTTCCTTACTCACTAATACTGATATCCCTGGAAACACCGCCGAACTCTTCAATTCACCCGTTCCATCACGAACACATTGAATATTCATACATCCGTAGTACCTATATAATCCAAGGATGTTTGGGTTCTTCATTAAAACTAATTCTCGTACTTTGGAGGACATAACATACCAATATAAACAAGAGGTGGCTTATAGTGCACCACATTAATTCCCTTTTACCCAATTTTAAGAACATGAGCCCACAAAACCAGACACAACCTTTATAAATTCTTTGTAAATTGTTTTTATAGAACAAACCTGAATAAACACACAGAATTAAATGAAACAAAGGATATTTTACTGGCCTCTGTTATGGAATATTAGATACAAAAACTTACATTCTGAAAAAACAAAACAATAAAATACTGATTCTTTAGCTTGATTTATTCTACAATAGATTTTCAATGAAAAAAATAATTCTAAACCAATAAAAGTGATTATGGAACTTTGGGTGAGAAAAAAAATCCTAGTATGGAGGTTTAGAACAAAACCATTAAGAAATAATTTTTCTTTGAAACATTTCTTCATGAATGTAATATTTCACATAACATGTCATCACCATTTTTTGAGATATTCTTAGACATATTTTAGGACAACTCATTCTTAAAATTGTTAAATTTATTTAGGAGTTATAAATAGAATGCATTATAAAATATGCACATACTAAACAGAAATTATTGGAGTTCCACCTACAAGTTGGATGATGTCTATCCTTAATCATTCTATGACATGGCCTAAATGAGGATAAGCATTAACATATGAAATAGTATTTATTCAAAATTGCACATAAAATGATGTCATTTATCATTGTGGTTTGGTAACATAAATATTAATTCTTCTTCATAAATGTAGTTCTCCAAATTATTTACTTAAATACAAACCATGTGGACATGGAAATTGTTATTAATATTGGTTCATGTAATAATAATCACTCAACCTAGATATTTTTCTAATTTGATTATTGCATTGACTGTCACTTACAAGAATATTTACGAGGGAATTCATAATGCATGACATCCTAAAACTTCTCATAAGGCCTTGTGCCAAGACCATACATACCCATTTTTTGAAGGCCTCGTACAACGACCCTGTTTTTCTCATGAGACCTACTAATGCATCATCAGGCTATAACAGGTGTCACCCATAACATAATAAATCCTATGAATTCCTCACATTTTTAATAAATGTATTTTTTAAAATCAAAATGTCTCATACCACATTGATATATATAAATATCATTCATAGATTAAATAAAATCATTAAATGATCAAATTTTTTCCATACCTCCTTGAAAATTTTATTTAATCCATATAATATCAAAAAGATTAATCACAAACATGAAATATATTTTTTGTCGGTAAGTCATCAATGAAATTAATGATTAAATAATTGAACATTAAATAAAAAATTAATATATTGTTTTAGCAATTGAAAATAATTTTATATAATTAATAATCATGTTTCGCACATAAAATTATAAAAGTAGACATTTTTAATTAAAAATCATGAAACATGTTGAAATATTCCTATTGAATAATTTGTAAATTTATCCTTAAGACTTAAAATGAAATCATGAAATTATCAGGGATACGAGGTATGTCACATGATCATGATTATATGTAGATGCAACAATATTTATTTAAATATATTATGATTTCATGATATGTGAATTTTTAGAAATGAGACAATAAACATATTAAGAGGCCAATACAATTATATACATTATAGAAAACATTTCATCTATACATATATACATATACCTTGATATATATAAATATACACATGGATTTAAAAATTATTTTACCCCGGAATAATTTTATCTCATATATATAAAAGATTCTCCTTTCCCATTCAAAACTTATAATTTTTTTTATTCTGTCGATAATTATATATGTATATTATTGACAGTGATTTTACAACATTTATTTTCAGGGAATACATGTTTGAACAATGCATCGATGGATGAAGAAATTCAATGGCAGATCAAATATGATATCAAATTAAAATCATGCATAATAAATTATGTTGTGGTAGATTTATTAAAACAAATATTTTTTACATAATATATTTATGTAACCAAATCAAATGATTAAACTCACAACACTTAACTGAATTAAAATATTAATCAATTTTTATAATCCAAAAACCATAAATATTTACTCCCTCTGTCATTGTGTGTTCTAAAAATAATTATGAAAATTCTAATAATAATACATATACAATAATACTCCCATAATAATTTCTCATATAGTATTTGGAAATAAATATAAATTATGTGTTTCAATAATGTATTCATAGAGATTAATACACTTTGAATATGAATTTAATTATTTCTATTTCAGGAATGTAATCTTCAAGAACATATTAAGTTAAAATGATTGATATATACATACACATATAACATATTGAAACATTTTTGAGAAAATTAAATTATGTGTGTGTGTTTGTATCTACTTATATCTAAAACGACGTTCCCTATATTTTAATTTGTTATACACCAAGGAAGGTGGGGGACTAGGCCGAGTGCCCAGTCCCCTAGAAATATATTAATAAAAAAGAATGTTCAAAGTATAGAGGAGAGAAAGAAAAAAAACAACAGACCTCACAATGTCATATATCAGAAAGCATCAAAGACATCACCACCACCAACTTCTGAGAACTCATCTGGATCCGCTGGCTCCCATTCAGAATTCAGAGCATATTTACTTTGCATTTGGATGTATTTCTCCCTCATACGTAACTGCACTGGAGACATGGGTCCATTGGTTCTACTTCGCCCCCTCTTTTTATCTGTGTCTTTCAATTTTCCATTTTTTCTAGATGACCTGGTGGATATGGTCCTCAACATGTTGGAGTAATATTTTCTGGGTTTCCACTTTGGTGGAGCAGTGGAAGATCCATTTATTTCATTCCTTTTCACCCCATTCCTAAGAATGTCACTATAGGATTCCTTCATATGACCCTTTGAATGGCATCATTGGTTCTCATTCCCCTCATACACCATTTGAGATACCTCATTCACCAAGGAGGCTATATACTGGGAAGGTTCCTTGTTAACATCCATAGGTGTCAAACATTGAGAATACTCCTCATTTTTCTGATTCTTACCGCTTTCTTCTAAGTATTCCTACCTATCCAAGGATATCTCCTTGTCATCTTGTTGCTCCAGAGTAGCATTCTCATTAACAAATAAAATCCCCTTAAAATATGTTTTAACAAAACAAAAAAATCATAATTTTCAATGGTTTTTAATGAAGATGATCCTAACACTAACAAGGTTCACAATATTCTAATTTTATGATCAAGACTTAAATAAACAATTTCATCCCCTCAAAAGTAATATGTCATCAATTAAATAATTTCCCTTTAAATATTTATGTTGTAAAAAACATATAATAAATAGAATATATATTAATAAACACATATGTTTACATCATTATATACATATATATACAAATGATGATAATATTATCACTTAATGAATTTTGATCACGGGATGAAATAAATTTTAAGACACACTTACAGGAAAAAAATGTAGATTATGAAGAACATAAAAATGTTAAAATCATAAATAATCTCTTATGAATCCCATGTGTAAAATTTCATCCTATTGCATGCATCTCATTTCCCTTAAAATATTTAGAAAAATCACAAAAGTGGAAAATACAATGGAAATATGAAATTGACATGACCCCATACATCATTTTACATTGTGTGGTATTCCCATGGACAGACAATGAGTCTAAGATAAATTATATAAAAGTTATATTATGGTCAAAATAATTTTAAAGTTATAAAATTTGAGTATCAATGGAGCTATCGGGATAGAAAAATGGAAATGTTTTCTTTAACATGGATAAAATAAAATCCAACCAAATACCTTATTTGAAAAAAAAAGTGATGATATACATATTATATTTCATTTTGATGATAGATTTAGGAATAATACAACCTGATAAATTTAAAAACTGATACAAATCATTAAAAAAATATGAATCATTACTATTTTAAACATTGGTGTCTGAAGAAAAATCCCAATCAAAGATGAATTTTGAAGAATAAATCAATAAATCAATAGGAACAAATATTGGTGAAGGATTCCTTATGTGGATGAATTTTGACCAAAAGGACATTGGTAAGCGAACTCATTAAGATTAGGACATGAAAAACAGATAAAAATCGCACATACCAGAATATATCTTCCAAGTCCAAACCCCAAACCTCATTTGGAAACCCAAACGAACACATATCTGACTTGAGTCACTCGTTGACATCCTCTATCTTACTCTTGAAGGCTTTACACTCCATTCGTGCTCGAATAACAACTAGGGTCAGCACAGTCATCCTCTCCTTCCTCTTTCCCTTGATCGGGTCTCTCCTCGCTACTTGAAACATTGCTCGGCACACAATGTGGATAAACCAGCATTCCAATCTCTCAACTCTTTTTCCTCCGGCTCAAATACCATGAATCCCCAATCCCCTTTTCAGATTGATTCCCAAATCAACCTGTAACCCCTATCTAATTCTCAACTTTTATTTTTATTTTTAGTCATTTTAATTTTTTGAAATTAATTTTTTTTCATGGTATACATTTAATTTATTTATTTAATTAAATTTATATATTTTAAATTCTTATATATATATATATATATATAATAAATCATATATTTAAAAGTAGTATTTACATATACTTTTATGATTATAGTATCATTAAATGAAAATGAAATATATTTATAAATTATCAATTTTTTTATATTCATTCATTTTAGACAAATAATATATTATTATATAAATAATTAGGATAATATATATATATTATAATTATAGTTTTTTTAATAATAATATTCATACAATTTTAATTATATATATATATAACATTGAAAATTATTATAAAATATGTTTTTAGAACAAAAGTGTATAATTTAACTAAATAAATATTTACCATTTTATAAATACTAAATAATATATTTCCTAATTCCTAAAATAATAATACAATTACATTAATGTTTTAATTACCATAAATTGAAAATAATACTTCCCAAAAATAAAATTATCATTCTAATGATTAATTTATTCTATAAAATTTTATATATAAATATATATTATAAAAAAAAGTATATCATGTTTAGGACAATATTATTTAATCAAAACATATTTTATTAATTCTAATAATTTAATGTTTATTTACAATTTTATTTATTATAATTTCAAAATTTTAATTATTAAAAATAATAATAAAATAAATATTTATTTTAAAACTCAGGGGGGGTAAAATTCTCCCCCATTTAAATGAATTTATTCCTTGAAATTCATTCATCAGAATAAAAAAATTATGAATTTTCATCTTCAGAATTAAATAACATCTAATGGAACGTAAATATCTAAAGAAAATTCTAACAAGACAATTTAGTTCTCCATAAAAGAAAACATCAAATCATTAATGTTTTCTGGACTGTTCCAATGATACCAACAATAAGGTCTCGAGCCAGAGCAACAAGACAAGACCCTTAAAATTGGTGTATAATTTTTTTTATAAAATAAACTTTAATAAATACAAATCATTAAATGAAATAGAGAATCTAAAACTGGTCTACGTTCTAGAAAATTAGATACTTGGACTTATATTCCAAAAATAACACAGAAAGAAAATAATTAATATTCAGCATGATTTATTCCACTACATAGATTCAATACCACAAGTATTCTAAACCTGTAATAGTGTTTATGAAATGTTGGGTGATCATAAAAATTCCCATCAATGGGGAGGGTTTAAAAACAATTATGAAATAAATATTCATTAATTTATTTCATCATGAAAGTAATATTTCACACAACATGTCATCACTATTTTCTCTAGATATTCAAAAATAGATTTTAGGATGATTCATGCTTAAAATTTCTATTCTTATTTATGAATTAGAAATATAATGAATTTAAAAATATGCATGTACTGAATAGAAATGCATGTAGTGCCACCTATAAGTTGGATTACGGCCAAGATTGATCATTCTATGACATTCCATATTCGAGGATAAAAATTCGCACATTAAATAATATTTATTCAGAAATAAACATAAATTGATGCCATTTATCCTTGTGGTTTGTTTATTTAAATATTAATTATTTATCATAAATGAATTTCTACACATTTTTAAATTAATCTGAACTATGTACCCTTGGAAAAGATTATTAATACTTGGTCATAAAATAATGATAACTCTTTATAGATATTTTACTAAATGTATAATCACATGGATCTTTACTTACTAGAATCGTTATGAGGGAATGTATAATGCAGGACATAATAAACATTTTTCCAAGGCCTCATCCCTATACCATGGCTGACCATTTTTTCATGGCCTCATTCCAAGTCATAGCTTGTCTCATTAGACCTACCGATGCATCGGGAGGCTATAACAGGCCTCACTGATCTGATAATAAGTTCTATGTATTCCTGACATGTCTAATAAATGTTTGTCTTTAAATCAAAGTGTCACATACCACATTGATTTATTTAAACATTATTCATAGATGAAATAAATTCATTAAATAATCAAAAGTGTCCCATACCACCTTGAAAAGTTTACTTAATCCCTATAATATCAAAATGGTTAATCACATAACTAAAATAATTATTTTTGTTTGTAAGTCATAAATAAAATGAATGATGAAATAAATTCACATTCAATAAAAAATTCATATATTGTTTATCCTTCTCAAAATAATTTTATACATTATGTAATCATTGTTCGAACATAAAATTATAAATTAATACCTTTTTAATTAAAAATTCATGAAACTTTTAGAAATATTCCTATTTTAAAATTTATAAGGTTAGCCTTATGATTTGAAATGAAATCATGAACATATCTGATATGCGAGGTATGTCGAATGACCATGATTATATATAAATGCAACATCCTTACTTTATATATATCATGATGACATGCTATGTTAATTTTTAGAAATATGAAAATAAACATATGAATATGTCAATAAAATTTTATACGTGATGGGTAAATGCTTCATCCTTATATATATACATATATTGTGATATATATATATATATATCCAAATTTATTTGAAAATAAGTTTATCCTAAAATAATTTTATTTCATATATATACATGTTTCTATTTTCCCATTCAAAACATATACCAAATATCTATTATGTTGAAATTATATATGTATATAATTGACATTGATTTTACCATATTTTTTATCACCGAATAAATGTTTGAAGAAAGCATCGATAAATGAAAAAATTCATTGGAACATCAAATAAGGTAATGAATTAAAAACATTGATAATAAATTATGTTGTGGTAGATTTATTAAAAAATAATTTTTATAGATATAATATATTTATTTAACCAAATAAAATAATTAAACTCAATACACATCCAAGAATTAAAATATGAATCAATATTTATAATCCAAATAAAATAAATATTTAATCCCTCCTTCATTATGTGTTCAAAAAAATTATTATACAATGTTGGGCAGTTATACATATAAAATAGTTCCCCAATAATAATTCATCTTAAATAATTTGGAAATAAATTTTACTTATGTATGTTAATAATGAATTCATGGATAGTAATATGCTTGGAATTTGAATTGCATCAAATCCATTTCATGAATGTAATATTTAAGAAAATATTAAGTAGAAAGGATTGATATATACATATTCATATAAAATATTTACATGTGTTTTAGAACATTCAATTATGTGTGTGTGTGTACTTATATCTAATACAACCTTTCATATATATTAATTTTTTATATATTAATATTAAAACCTGAATTATAATATAACTTATATATATATAGACTTGAAGACTAAAAGTACTATAATTATATAATAAAAATAACCAAATGAAAAGTCCCCTTAATATTTTGAAACTCAAATTTCGCAATTTGAAAATAAATTTGTTAACACAAATACTCATTTGAAAACACATAATTATAATTTAAACTCTAATAATAATAAAAATCCATCTTTAAAAAACTTGTTTAAAAATAAATATAGAATCACATAAATAATCATACAGTGTTTCTTAAAAATACATTAAATGTGAATTTTAAATAATAATTTCAGAACTAAATTTCCCATACAAAATAAGTTTGAACATAATAATAAATTATAATTTTGAATTGTTTAAATAAATAACATCCTTACTCAATCAAGGTTTAAAAAATTACATTTCATGGATCAAGATATAAATAAATAATTTCATCTTCTCAAAAGTAATATTTCATTGAATAAATAATTTTCCCTTTAATATTTTCCTTCTGAAAGATACATATCATAAATAGAAAAAATATTTATATATACATATTTATACATCATTAGATACATATATATATTATTGATGATAATTTTATCAAATAATTTATTCATATCATGGGAAATAATTAATTTTAATACATCCTTACAAAAAATTATGTAGTTTATTAATGAAATTAAATTCCAAAATCATAAATAATTACTTTCCAATTTCTTGTGTAGTATTTCTTTGTATTTCACATGTCTCATTTCCCTACACTGTCCAGAAAAATCACATAAGTGGAAAATACGAAGGAAATAAAACAAGTCCATAACCTCCTGCTTCATTTTATGTTGTGTGACATTTCTATGGTCAACCAATGAGTCAAAAATGATATATATTTCAGTTCTATTATGCTTGAAATAATTTTGAAGTGGCTAAAATTTTAAAATCAATATAGATTTCAACAAAAAAATGGACAGGTTTTCGTTAACATTGATAAATAAAAATCCAATCGAATACATTATTTTAATTAAGGAAAACTGATGATATACATATTATATTTCATTTAGAAGACTCACTTGGGAAGAAGACAACATGAATCATCAACAACTTGATACAAAGCATTGAATCATATGAATCGATAATGTATTAAACATTAATGTTTGAGGGAAAATTCAAATCAGAGATGAATGTAGTTGAATGAATCAATACATCAACATGACCAGACATTAATTAAGGATCCCAAAAGGGGATGAATATCAACAAAGAGGTCACTAGTATGTGATCTCATTAAGATTCAGACAAACAAAAATAAATAAATAACTCACATATCAGAATATATCATCCAAATCCAATCTCCAAATCTCATTCAGAAACTCTTTGGAGCACAGATATCACCAGAGTCACCTCTCAACAGCATCCATATCACTCTTGAAGGCTTCATAATTGATTAACGCTCGAATAAAAAATCGGGTCACCATGATCATCATCACCTTTCTCTTGCACTCGACTAGGTTCCACCTCATTGCTCGAATCCTTACTCCGAAACTAAAAGTGGAATAACCACCATTCCAAGCTCTCGGGTCCTCTGTCTCCAACTCAACTACAACAAATCCTCAATCCCATTTTCAGATCGACGCCCAGCTTGACCTGAAACCCCAATCTGATTCTCAATTTTTATTTTTTTAATATTTTTCATTCTTTTAAATTCATTTTTTCCAGTTTATATTTTATTTATTTATTTATTTAAATTTCCATATTTTAAATTCAAATATATACAGTATAAAAATATTATAGTTCAAAATAATATTCACATATGCTTGTATAATTATATTATCACTAAATTAAAATCTTTTATATTTATAAATTACCACTTTTATTTATATTCATTCATTTTAGACAAATAATGTGTTGTTGTATAAATAATTATGATAATATATATATATATTATAAATATAGTTTTCTATAATAATAATATTCATTCAATTTCAAAGAAATATATATATTTCCTTGAAAATAATAATAACAATAGTTTTTAGAACAAAAATGTATAATTTAAATAAATAAATGACTGTTATTTAATAAATACTAAATATTGTATTTCATATTTCCTAAAATAAGAATAAAATCAAATTAATGTTTTAATTGTCAAATATTGAAAATAATTCCTCTAAGGCCTATGGGCCATGTAATACTTACACCTACGGGCCTTGTAAGGGTTCCACCTCCCCCCTTGAAAGGTGGATTATCAAAAATCAATAAAAAATGACGGCCTTCAAACCATTGGAGGAATACTTCTCAAAATATTATCTTTTTAAAATATAATTAATTCAATAAAAATGCAGGTATATATAGTATAATACAAGAATATTATATTTAGGAATGTTTTATTTAATCAAAACATATTTTATAAAGTATAAAAAATTAATATTTATTTACAATTTGATTTATTATAATTTAAAAATTTTAATTAATAAAAATACTAATATAATAAATAACACTTTTAAAACTCTGGGAGTTACATTCTCACCTCCTAAAATGAATTTCACCCTCACATTTCATTCGTCGGACTTATGAAAATTCAGAACATGCACTTTCATAATTAATGAATTTTTAGGGGAATTAATAGTCCAATGAAAATTCTAATGTGATGATTTAGTTATCCTCAAAAGACAACATCTAGTATAAAATGTTATCTAGACAGTTACATTGCTACCGCATGTAAGGACTCGATCACGAAAACCAGACTCAACCCTTACAAATGTTGTGTAATTTTTTTCATAAAAGTATCATGGATAAATACAAAACATTATATGAAACAGAGGATCTACAATCATCCCATTTTCTATAAAATATGATACATGGACTTACATTGGAAAAATAACACAAATATCAAACAATGATTAATTATATTTATTTACTCCACAATAGAGTTTCAACACAGCAAGTTTTCTAAACCTGTAAAAGTGTTTCTGCAATGTAGGGTGAGTACAAAAATGCCTAGTAAGTGGGGTTAAAACAAAACCATTAATAAATAATTTTTCATTAAAGTATTTCATCATGAATGTTATATTTCACATAAAATTTCATCACCATTTTCTTGAGAGATTCTTAAACTTCTTTTTGGATAAATAATGTTTAAAATTTCTAAACATATTTGTGAGTTATAAATATAATGAATTATATAATATGCACATACTAAACATAAATGCATTTATTGACACCTATAAGTGTGGTTATTTCTATGCTTAATAATTTTATGACATACCAGAGGTGAGGATAAAAATCCAGCCATGAAATATTATTTATTCAGAATTTTATGTAAAATAATGTCATTTATCATTGTGGTTTGGTAACATAAATTTTAATTCTTCTTTATAAATTAATTTTTACAGAATTATTTATTTAAATATGAACCATTTTTTCACATGGAAAAGATGATTGATACTAGTTCATATAAAAATTATTAATCACCATGGATATTTTACTAAATTGATCATCACATGGACCTTCCCTTACTAGAATCATTATTAGATAATGCATAATGTAGGATGTCATAAACATTCTTCCAAGGACTCATTCAAAGACAATACAAAACCATTTTTAAGGCCTCATTCAAAGACAAAGTTTGTCTCAATAGACATAATGATTAATCGAGAGGTTATAGCGGTCCACAATCATCACATAACATTTATATGTATTCCTCACATATCTTATAAAAGAATCCCATAAAATCAAAGTGTCCCATACTACTTTGATTTATTTAAATCTTATTCATAGAAAAAATAAATTTATTAAATGATTCAAAGAGTCCCACACAACCTTGAAATGCTTACATAATCCATATAATATGAAAAATATTAATCTCATAATCTTATAATTGTTTATGGTTGTAAGTTAGAAATAAATTTAATGATGAAATAAATGTACATTCAATCAAAAATGAATATATTTTTTTGTGTCTCAAAATAATTTTATAAAATATATTTACATGTTTTTTCATAAAAAATTATAAACTAACACATTTATAAATAAAAAACTTGAAAAATGTAGAAATATTCTTATTTAATAATCTCTAATGATATCCTTACAGTTAAAAATGAAAACACGAAATTATCTAGGTTGTGAGGTATGTCGCATGATAGTGATTCTACGTAGATGGAAAAATTTTAATTTAAATATTTCAGGAGGACATTTTATGAATTTTTTTAGAAATGTGGGAATAAACATATGAAATAGTCAATACAATTATATACAAGACGTATAAATGTTTCATCCTTACATTTTTACTAATAATTTTTTCTCAGATATACATATTTCGGTTGGGGGATTCAAAACATATAAAAAAATGTTTATTATGTTGATAGTTATATATTGATATAATTGACATGGATTTTACAACATTTATTGTCATGAAATACATGTCGGAACAAATATTTGATAAATGAAAAAATTCATTGGCATATCAAATATGATATCAATTTACGCACTTTGATAAGAAATAATATTGTAGTAGATTTATTAAAACATTATTTTTATAGACATAATATATTTATTTAACCAAATAAAATGATAAAAATCATTAAACATCCATTAATTATAATATAAATCTATATTTATAATCTGAATACCAAAATATATTTCATCACCATTTCATTAAGTGTCTAAAAATAATTATGCAAATTTGGATAGCTATACATATAGAATAATACTCCCATTATAATTCCTATTACATTATTTGGAAATAAATATTACTTCTACGAGTCAATAATGAATTAATAGATAGTAATATGATTGGAATTTGATTTGCATCAATTCCATTTCATGAATGTAATATTTATAAAAATATTAAGTTGAAAATAATTATTTCTACATACACATATAACAAATTTTCATGATTTTTAGAGAATTGAATTATATATGTGTGTGTGTGTGTTCTTAAATCTAATACAACCTTTACAATTTATTACATTGTAATTTATTATAATGAAAACATGCATAAAAATATAACTTATATATATTTACAAACATGGAAACTCTAATTACTCTAAATATATTAAAAAAATGAAAATATGAGAAGTCCCCTTAATAATTTGAAATTCAAAATCCATAATTTTAAAGTAAAATTGTTAACACCCATACTCATTTCAAAATCCAGAAATAAAATCTGATCACTAATGAACACAAACATGTCTTCAAAAAACTAGTTAAAAAATAAATACTGAGTCACATAGTCAATCATACATTATTTCTTAGAAGTAAATTAAATTTGAATTTTAAATAATAATATTAGAACCAAAATTCACATAAAAAATAAGATTGAACATTATAATAAAATAATTATTTTGAATGGTTTTAAATAAAGAAGATCCTAAAAACAAAAAGGTTCACAAAATACTAATTTGATGGTCAATATGTAAATAAATAATTTCATATTCTCACAAATAATATTTCTCCAAATAAATAATATATCTTTACATATCATTGTTATGAAAAATAAATATAATAAATTGAACAAATATTAATAAATACATATCTATACATCATTATATACACATATATATATATATATACTAATGTTGATAAGTTTATCCCGTAATGAAATTAGATCAAGGACTGAAATTAATTTTAATACACCCTTATAGAAAATTAAGTAGATTATTAAGATATTAAAATGAAAAAAACATAAATAATCCATTACCAATTCCTTATGCAGAAATTCATCCTATTTCATGTATCTCATTTCTGTTACACTATCTAATAAAATCATAGAAATGGAAAATATAAAGGAGAAAAGACAAGGCCATGACCCCCCCTTCCTCATTTTCCTCTGTGTGAAATTTACATGTAAAAACAAAGAGGATAAGTTGATTTATATATAATTTATACTATGCTTAAAATATTAGCAAATTGGATGCAATTTGAGTATTAATGAAATTTTTGGCATAGAAAAATGGATTGTTTTTCTTAAACATCGATAAATGAAATTCCAACCAAATCGCTTATTTGAAAAAAAAATGAAATGTGATGATATATATATTATATTTTGTTTTGATGATTATTTGTAGTTGATGCCAACATGAATCATAGACCAACTGATACAAAGTATTAAACCATTCGAAATGATACTATTTTCAACATTGACATATGAGGAAAAATCCAAATCGAAATGAATATAGTAGAATAAATTGATACATACACAGGACCATACAATGATGAAGAATTACAAAAGTGGATGAATACTAACAAAGAGGTCACTAGTTGATGATCTAATTTAGATTGAGACACTAAAAATAGATAAAAACACATATTGAAATAGATCTTCCAAATATGAACCCCAAATCTGATTCAGAAACTCCACAGAACACAGATCTAGATAGAGTTACTCATTAATTTCCTCCATATCTCTCTTGAAGGCTTCAGACTCAATTCATACTCGAATTATAACCCAGGTCGCCATGCTCTTCCTCTCCTTTCTCTTGCACTTGACTGGGTCTTGCCTCACTGCATGAAACCTTGCTCGGACACCCGGAGTGGAAGAACCGCCATTTTATGCTCTCATGTCCTCTTCTTCTCACTCGATGTTAGGGAATGCCCAATCCCCGTTTTATATTGATTCATTTCTTGACATGAAACCCCATGTCTGACTCCAAATTATTTTTTTATTTTTATTCTTTTTAATTCTTCCAAAAAAAATTCATATTAAATTTAATTTATTTATTTATTTGATTTTAAGTATTTTAAATTCAAATATATATATAAATATATTATATAAATCTTATAATTAAAAATATTATTCGTACATTCTTTTATAATTAATGTATCATTAAATGAAAATCTAGTATATTAATAAATTTTCAACTTTTTTCATACTCATTCATTTCAGCCAAAAAAATGTATCGTTGTATAAATAATTATTATAATATATATATCATATAATTCATGTTTTGATTAATAATAATATTTATACAATTCCAAATATATATAAATATATTACCTTTAAAATAATAATAATAATAATTTTTGGATCAAAAATATATAATTTAACAAAATAAATTTTAATCATCTATTAAAAACTAAATAATGTATTTCGTAGTTCCAAAAACAGTACTTCAATAACATTAATGTTTTAATTATCTTAAATAAAAAATAATAATTCTCAAAAGAAAAATTACCTTTTACAAATTTAATTAATTCAATAAAATTTCAGATATATATTATAATAAAATAATATCATAATTTATGACAGCAGTATTTACACAAAAATTATTTTATAAAGTATCATAGTTTAATATTTGTAAAAAAAATTCTTATAATTTTTAAATTTCAATTATTAAGAATACTAATAAAATAAATAACACTTTTAAAAGGTGGGGTGTTACAACATCTTAGTTGAGACATCCCAATCGGCACACTTGACGGAAGGCCATCTTCCACTATTAGAATATCTCCCATATATCATGAAATGACACCTTCTCATTAAAGGTTGACCTCCTTCATATGTGAACACTTACTAGATTTCATCATAAACCACTAGTGAAACTTCACCAACAATGCCTCCATTTCTTTGGGAAATATTGAAAACCCTTAGATCTCCTTTAAAAAATAGCTTGAGTTTGTAAACATAACTCAACTCAATCTTCCAATAAATTTAAGGCCAAAATATGATTACCTAAGAAATAAAAAAAATTCCCTTATAGGATTCTCTTTGTCATCTCGATGAAATACCATCCACTCAACAACATGCTCCATTCATCCGAGAATTACTGGCCATTACCCACATTGAGATCATTGTCCCCGCCATTTTACTCCAGTCATTTCAACCACTGTGGCTCACACATTGATCACAAGATTAATCTCAAACATGACAATGGTTATCCATATTTTCTAGTAACTATAAATAAAACATCAACTAAAATCCATTCTTGGAAATCATTTTTGGAACCTAGGGTGTTCATCAATATCCAGACCATCTTGAGAACCTCCCTCAAAACTAGTCGATGGTGTACTCCCCACCATAAAACTCCACATATTCCTCCTAGGAAAAAACCTTCAAGAGATCTCATATCATTCCAAAACACACTCAATCTTTTAGGAATAATAATAGATCATTCTCATTGAACCTCATACAATGTCCTACCATTGGACATGATCTTCTTGAGAGAAATTTATATTAATATTACATCAATGAAAACTACAAAAAACTATTTATAATTGTTGTCAACTCTCACAATTGGGACACCATAGCCATTAACAAGTCTCAACCTTCCCTTACTTCCAACATTTTATCTTCACTCAACCCCACAACATGAATTGGGTTTCTAACGGAAAATCACTACCACTTAATAACCCAATATAAAGTGCTCATGAACAATCATTATTCTTTGAACCAATGTTTTTTACCTTATCGAGTTCATCAATCATGACATTCAGGATTTATGAAGAACATATCAAGAACTACATTTAAGAAAAACACAACTACCTCATGTATGACCTACTCCTCCCTCTGAGATCCCACAGAATTACAACAGGCGTTTATCCCAAGGCACATGCTCATCCGTCAGAAAAACATTGTGTCCTTCTAATGAAAACCCACATCAAAACATTCTCAAATCATTCAAGTTTTGTCACATTCCTATGACTACACACTAAAACCGACTGTAAGCCTCTTGTAATGTACACTACCTAATCAAGGACCAACACATACTCACTCATCTGACCATTCCTCCTAGAATGCCATCCTAATTTAACATGAGTCATTCTGAACATTCTCATATAAAAACTAACAATTATCATGAGAAAGACTAACCATGTGACTGCCACTAACTTTGTGTCACTTCCATAAAAAAATAATCCATCAATGATTTCATTACCCATGCCTCTTCCTCCCTAATCCAATAATTATTTTTGCATTAAAACCGTCCTGGCCACTTAGAAAGGCTCTAAATGACCACGATTCTTTCCAAAAACCAACCACAAACACTCAGATACCTCCAAAAAAGGAAACCAAGGCCCAAACATATACTTTTACCAAATCACCATTGATGTATCAATCCATCCTCTAAAGAAACCACTTTTTCTTCACTTCATAAGGAACCATCATCACATGTCCAACATTCCATGAAGATACAATAAATTTTCAAAAACTACCAACTCATAAACACTACTAGTGTCATATTTACAAAACCATTAACATTACTGATTAGACCTATAAGCTATACTATAACATAGAAGCACTCTATGTGTGCCAATTACACGGTCTAAAACATATTTTAGAGTCACACACATCAAAATTCACTAAAAACACATTCTACTACAATCATGGGTCATCAATGATTACCGAAAAATACCAACACCCAAGAATGGAGACACGTTATGAAATGGTTTCACCTCTTTCTATCTCACTAATCAATACACATCAAGCCTCAACAAACTCACTGCTCACAGCAGAAAACCTCCCCCGCACAAAACATATTATGTATATCACTCCCAGATATATATTTAATCTAAGACTAAAAAAGGAATACAAAAACACATATGTCAAAACAATGGGAAAACAACCAACCTATGTTTAAAAAAAATCTCGATCACAATAAACAAGAGTGACCACATCCACATTACCATATTTTAACTCATGACACATGGTCACAACCTTATTTAGTGGACAACAATCACATTTCATTTATCATACAACGAAACCCAACAACACCTCACAATGAAAAAAATTGATCTCAAACTATGGAACTCTTTCTACCAAAACCTTAAATACATGGGGTCAGATCAAAATATTGGGGATACCAACATCCAATATCCTAGCTTGTTCAATCAGGATTCATTATCCTTCTTAATTAATCATTTCCAACTAAAATCAAGTTTTAACATTTAAAAATATTATATTTTCAAAACCCCAAATATTTAAAATTTTATAATTATTTTTATTAACACAAAATTTGAAAAATACTAAGCTTTATTCAAACCCAAATATAAAAAATTCATTTCTGAAAAATTTTAAGGGAAAACACCAACAAACCAAATTTACTAAATGATAAGTAAACTAGTATAATATGAATCCCAAAGTATTATTGATCATAGGAAACATACAGAAGACCTACCAATACTATTATCCATGTATGATGCATGAACTCACATGCACCCCCATGTCATACTGGGCCATGTGATAATCATCATAAATCAGGAACATTACATCCATGTATGCCAATCAATGTGAAAAAAATCAACCACAAATGTATAAACTCAACATTATTTACCACCCATGGAGACTATTATTTTCTCTCATATGTGGGGTTTTAGGGACCAAGGCATGTCTCATTACCATACCCTAACAAGATACTATACTTTTTTCTGCAATTCTATAAATATTATATCAAATTACATTCTATGATACCAATTTGTAACAATCCAAGACCTAATGGCCACTATAATGGGTAACTTGAGGAGGGTCGTTACATGACACAAAGTGTGCCTCCCCATTAGCTATAGGTTTCCATCTACCAGAACTACTATAAAGAGAAATTATGGGGATAATATTTCCACTTATTAGAGTAATTACATTATAGAAAACATATTAACAAATACTGTAACTGGAAAAAAGAAATAAAAATACCGTAAGAAATAATGAAAACCAGAAACCAAGTAGCACATGTAATAACAACATGATGAATTCAATACATTTTAGGAAGTTATACAATCATAAATGAAAAAAACCCATTAATATACCTAAATAATGGACCGGAGTCCCATCCCATTCATGATCTCCCATTCTTTAATCAAAAAACTTATGAATGAACCACGCATTAGGTCCATGTCCTGAAAATGTATCAAAAAAATTAGCATCTTCTCACACACTCATTTTAATGGGGGCCTGGGCAGGTTGTGAGTACATCCTAGGAGGCCACCACTAATGGTGTCAATGAAATAGCCATTCAGTACAATAGTGTATACAAATATTCATGTTCAACTAGTAAACAATGTTATGAGGAAATGTTTTAAGTAATTAACTAATATCCATTTTATCCATTTAGTTCTCTAGAGTCATCCAATCAATAGAACTATATCAGGTCACACAAGGAATCTAAACCAAGGCACAATGGGATACACACACTCTTAAACACTATGTGTATTCACTAATTATAAAAATCAATCCCATTACTACTAGTTAACAATATTCAAATGATAATTCTCATTATTCATTCTATGGGTTAGGCATTCACATAATTATCACTATGGCCTAATCTAGTTAACAACTATGTATATGGATAGAAGTCATGTTTCATATCTCAGTTGGTATAAAATGTCCAAAAAAAATTAGTACGCTTGCATTAAATCCTCAGTCCATGCAGTCTCCTCAAATTCAACTTTCAAGGGAAAGAGAATAAATCCCATTACCTAACCCATGAATTATAGTATTAGGGCTCATCTAATTTTTCTAACTTGACCCTTTGTCATAGTTTCTCATGTCCAACACCCCACAATACCATTCCACGTGAACATGATTATTTATCCATTTACCATATACACCATTTCACAAATCATATATAACAATTACACATAACCATTACATTATACATTGCATTCAACATATAAATCGTCATTAAGACTTAGCACATCAAATCCTTTACCGTTTACTTACCATAGAAAATTTTACCAATTTCCCTATTTCATACTTTGTCCCATTTAGAATATTCAGGAATTCATAGGCATTAAAAAATTCACCCATTTCAATTAAAAAATAATTTTCATTTTTACACAGTCACATTTATTCATTTAACCCTTTTTCACATCATTTAAAACTCCCCATTATGAAACATATACAACTATGAACCTTCCTAAATAAATTTTTTTTTTCATAATCAGGTTAACCAGACACTATAGTCATCATAGGTCGTATCATACTAACTCACTGATCTATTCGATGACTATGGTACTAAATGACCTTTAAAAACGCATCATGGTATAAAAATGAATCTAATTTCTTATTTTAAATCATATTAAAGCCACCCTTTAAAAAAATATCATCCTCCTTGAAATATAAAAATATTCCACATGACTTTTGTTTGAATTTAACTTCATTCAAAACAATCAATAAGCATTTTTTAAAAAGGGATCCTTTCTATCATTTCAAAAATAATTTGAAATCTATTATAAAAACCAATGTTTTAATAATTTTGAGGTCAACCCCACCATTCAGGATATTAATTACTTTTAAACATCATTTTACATAAATAAATCTATATTTGGGTTATATGCACAACTCACATCATTAAAATCATTTCAAAATATCTTAGGAATTTAAAAAATCCAACATATAATCATTTCAATTAACCCATTAAACCTACCCACAAAACCAAGTTAACTTTAACTACCCATTAACTCTCATAATTCCCTTATCTCAATGTTAAAAAAATTTATTATCCATTTAAAATGGTCTAGCTTACCCCATGGGTAGCCCAAGGTTTAGTTTCACTCAACAATGGAACCAATTGGGTCAATTAAGGGTTTCAAAAATAAATCTAAGTCCCAAATCACTTTCCCTAATCGAAAACATAAAAAATCAGCAAGGTAATATATTGGAACATCTAAATAAACCTATATATATATATATATATATAACAATGTGACTATGGATAAAGATTAAATACTGCATACCTCAAACTCAAAGTTGATTACTAGACTAAATGAATCCACTGATACGAACTCAACCACCCATTAAATACCCAACATAGAATATTCTATAAAATTGAGGGTGTTAGGTATTTAGAAGAATAAAAGATATAATATAACCTCAACCAAGATATTAGAGAATATATGAGTGTTAGACTCACCCATGTCATTGAATTAGACTCAAATGCACTCCAAAAAACCATGAATCAAAGGATACCCATCCATGGAGGAATATGGGATTGTTTTCTCATCACCCTATCAGTAGGGGATGAATGGGGAAAAAAATTGGGGAAGATATAAATAAGAAAAGAAGGAAACTGGTAAAAAACAATATTTTAAAGGCCATATAGTTTGAATGCATACTTATACAAACTATGTGTCAAACCAGTGACTCCATCTATCCATGAGGGGAAAAGTTGCATGGTTTCATACGAGCGCCTACATATTTTGTAAAACTGTATAGTAATTGCTTGATAGCTTTTGTCCAAAAGATTCCCAAATCCTGATGGATATTTAAGAAATGATTATAGTTTTTATATCTTTGATCAAACCATTTGTTTCACACTTTATGGTCTCTTTTGTCTTCCATTAAATTCCCCATCTTATGGGACACCCCAAAACATCACATACCACCATGAATTAATTTATTCTCTTTAACAAACTAAGGATTCAAAAAAAATTAAAAAGGACAAACCTCTACACAAGATCGAATCTTATAGGATGGATTAATAAGTAAACATAGATAATTTTACATTGACAATCCCTAATAATATAACATGTCCCATATCATACCTCATAGTACCATAAGGTTAGTCCTCCCCCAAACCCATACTATTTGGTGTGTGTTCCGTCAATGATTTTTATGATTGTTTCATATCATGGACTTGTCTATTCACCATAGATAGAAACTGTCTAGTACCAAGTTGTATTGGGTACTTTGAACTTAGTGCATCATAATCATGGAATATCAATCAATTTAACTGAAACAAATAATTAAATAAAACTAATTATTTAATATAATTTTTTTAATTTCATTCATTTCAAACACATTGATCACCTTAATGGATATAACACAAGATGCATTAATAAATAAGAAGGGTAAATTATACTTCTTTATGTACATTGACCTCCAAACTTTTATTAGAATTCCCCAAATTATATCTATTGGCCTGAAATATTAGCCATGAACCATCCCAAAACATTAATTATCAACAAAGACCTACTCAATATCCTGTGATCCTAACTCAAACCATGAAATATAGATTAAATAATTATAAAATTTATAATTAATTAACTCGTTCATATTACAATTATATATTTTTTTCAAACTCACAATGTCATTGTGTCGAAATGGAACAACCTAAAATGAAAACCCTATGGCTAGTCACACTTCTTCATCCTAATAATGATTGAAATCTCAAACAATAAATGATAAATAATGTTTAAATTAATTTTTTTTTCAAAAACCTAAGATAATAATTATGGAAACATAACTACTAAAATACCTTAGAAACTAAGTGAAAAATTATTCTCAAGATACCCTCATACATTAAAGAAAGAAATACCCATCATTAACAGCTAATTCACCTATGATCTAGTGGAATCAGAACAAAAAACACTAACTATAAATCCCAAAATTAGTGATAAGGAAATGAATACACTATAGAATATCAGCAGAAGGAGAAATACATATAATAATTACCGAAAGCCACTATTTACACTCCTTAGACAGGGATTGGTGGAGATACAGAAGGGGGAATGTGAGTCTACTTACATGAGCGACAGAGAGGGGAGAAGAGTGTCCCCCAAAATATAAAAATTAATGATTGGGAGGGAGTTCTTATTTTCACCATTAAATTGGACTTCTGTTTCACATTAATATTAACCATCCATGTGTCAACTATGAATCCCTTACATCCTCGGTAAATCCACCTTGGATGGTTGGTCCATAATATCTTTCATACCATGTACCATCCATAAAATTACTATATAAAGTTGTGCATAATTTATTATAAAATCCATAGGGTTTATCATTCATTATTATCTAAGAATCCATTAATGTTTTTATATGAATAAAACCATTTAATAATTTCTGTAGTTGTTGGGTGCTACATGTATTTTACTAAATTGATCACCTAAAATCATTCTTACTATACTAAATTATTTATAATCTAATGAATCATAACCTAGATCTTGTGATGATCAACTGAGTACCTTTACAATCATAAAAAAATTATTACAGATTAGTAAATATCCCTTTTAGGAACTCTAACCCATGTAATACTATTATGAATTCTGAATCAGGATATGGAATTTCTAGTAAATGAAAAAAATAAAATTCCACTAAGGATTTTCAACTAATTTAGAAAATGGGTTTTTCAATATTCCCATCATAACACAAATTATCATCAATGAGTCCAATCAATGATCATATAATTACTATAGACCAACTAGGATCTTTATTTCCTCACCAAACAATAATGATTGAATCAAGAGTACAATGATGCCCCTAAATATAATCTTCTAACTTGATGTACATACCACAACTAATTATAATAAAATTTCTATAAAAATATATAGAACACTATGCTTGTGATTAATTGTACCCATCCATCTCAATATATAACTAACTCATCACATTACACTTCATCGGCATATGGTGGTCTTCATTAATAGTCTATTCATGTGATGCACAAACTCTTAATCATTAGTTCCTCTTTATTGCAATTTTCAATTTAATTTTTCTTATAAAATTACAATAATGTGACCAACATGGTCTCCACCATATCTTGTGTTCTCACATGGTATTCCACTGATCCAATGTTGGTATCTCACATCATTTTCAATTAATATAAAAAATAAACAAGACACCCTT
The DNA here is from genome assembly GCA_963277665.1 of Viscum album. NCBI lineage: Eukaryota > Viridiplantae > Streptophyta > Magnoliopsida > Santalales > Viscaceae > Viscum > Viscum album. The sequence continues at coordinate 1,368,158,648 of OY728140.1, read as the reverse complement.
GTATGTACACATTATGAGGACTCCATAGTCTCCTAAAAAATCATCATTAAATTCGTGAAACACCAGATATATCCAAAAAAAAATATACTTTATAGTTTATTCTACACTACATTTAAATTTACACAACTATACTGTCCATACATCCTATAACCAACCCTTATACAAATTTCATAACTCCACCTACTAATGCTTCTTCACCCACCCGATCATTTTTTCTTTAAGCACAAAGTCATCTCACGATCATCCTATCAAACAAGAAAGTCCCTAGTTTACTTTTGAATCAATTAGTAGGTAAAAATTTCTTCTCTTCATTTTCATAATCATTATTACTTTGAGCATCAATTCACCATTTACCTAAAAATATTTTTTTCTCTTTGGAATAATGTTTATCCCAATGATCATGGTCAAACTCCACCAAACATCAAATTTTCATTCATAACTAACATTCAATAAGATATATATATATATATATATATATACTTTTATGATTTATTTTATAAAATAAATGTTACAAATGACAATCCAATAACTAAAATGACTCTACAAAACCCTTTTATCTTGAGGACTAAATCACCCTTGAGAAACATCACACTCCCAAACATAGGAGGGTCCTATTTAGTATGGAACTAAACTAAAATCTCAGTCCATAATAAAAATCCACACAACTAATATTTCAATAATTAATTCATCACCATATGGATAACCCTATACCACAAATTCAGTTCCACATATATGATGGTGATCGTATGAATTATTGTTACACTCCTTATAATCAATACTCCTTTCATATGTGGAATCACCCACCGAAAAATAATAAGTGACTATGAAACCATAAAAATCCTATTAAAGGACACCCCTAACTATATAGGTAGTTTAATTATTCTATCCCATTATATGGATCACCACACCAGAATGATCCTTTTCAAAATTTCAACAATCATCATGCAACTCACAATTTTCATTGAATTGAGATTTCAAGGGATTATTGAAGTAAATGATGCATACCATTATCATCTTTCCCTTTATAAAATATGTACAATATCATACACAAAAATAAACTCACATCACATTTTATTGAGTAATATATCTCCAAATTTAGTTATTAGGTCCCATGAAATGTTAAATCTAAATTCAAATTGCTCCCATTTAAATCATCTCAATATCACCAACTTCTCCAATGCTATGTATATCTCACAATAACCCTCTATATGACTTCAATTCAGTGCTTGGATCCTTAATAGATGATAAAAACCTAATCATAATTGAAATTATTACAATTAGTTCTAAAAAAATCAGTAATTCACTTATAATCCAATAAAAAAAGAAAAATACTCAAGGTGTGTAATAAAAAAATAATGTAATCATAAGGCTTATATTGAAGCCACCTTAGAACTCATGTTCAATATACTTTAATTATAGAACCTACATATTCTTACTATAAAATGAAAAAAAAGTTCAAACCTATATGAATCCCCTATTATAAGTCTCCATAGATCGTAATCATTATCACAAAATCATAACTCAAGGTTTATGAGTCTCTCAAATATACCAAAAAGTCATGTCACACATCAAAACACACGAGAAAACTGATATGAGCCTTATATCATCCAATTACATCAATATGAAATATAATACTTCTCTAGGGTCCTATAAAAAAATGTGGCAGCATATTCTAGACCATTAACCAACTAAGAAATTATTATCACTAATAATTCTCCCAAGAGATTGATCCTTTGAGAATCATGATCTCATTTTTCATTACTCGAATCATAGAATCTTCTTACATGACCCATTCCAAATAAACCATACCATCATGGATGATTAGGTAGTGTGAAATTACATGAAATATGGGAAAACACAATATATGTTTAACATTAATATTAAGTAATTGATTCTAAACTCTATAAAATGAAAATTGGTTCACCATTTGGAATTCAATGCCACACATATAAACTACAGTCACTCTAAGCCCCATACACTGAGGGAATTATTTTGAATTATCAATGAGTATTTTCATGATGAATCCATTTTATCTTTTATTATATTTAATTACATATAAACTTGTTTACTAAAAATAATATAATTACACCACATAAATATAAGTGAATACATGGTATAAGATGTTTCTGACAATTTAGACAACATAGCCTCAATAATTAATGAAAAACTTAGCACTAGTCATCTTATTTCATGTGAATACAATATTATATTAAATATTTTTGGGATACCCATTTCCTTTATTTTTATAGATTCATAATCTATATTCAGCCTCTTAATAATAATAAAATTTGACGAACACTAAATCATAATTTAGAAATCTATAAATGGATGTTCATAATATCAAGATTAAATCCCAAACATGAATAACAACACAAGAAACGAATATCAATTTAATACCCATTGTATTGTAGATATAAATTGGTAATGGTATTCACAATGCACCATTATATATTCATTCATATGTCATCTAACATCCTTATTTCTTTTATCTTACAACTATAATAATCCTGATGAAAATACAAAAATGTGCTTAGTGACAAAATTGAAATGTCTTGGAAAAGTCTCTACTCTAAAAGTACCCCATACTAGTTCCCAAAAATACATTAGAAACACCCTCATGGATTCGAGAGACATAATACTACAACCTGAGTTTAAAGAGGTATTATGGGGTTTTTATACACCCTCAATCAATGTGAACAACAAAATATAATATAACAGAATATTATCCATAGTTATATAAACTATGGTACATGATTTTATATATAAAAAAATAATTAATAAATTCGATTCATTAGAACCCAACCAACCAACCATTAATGCCAATCAATAGAAGACCATAGAATCATCTAACTATGCATACACACGAGTACAAAACAAATAATAGATTACAAATAAATGAATACAATGAGACTCACCATTTCCTGATCTCGTTATTCATTTAACCCATCCTATATTTCAGGTTTTCAATGCCCTCATCCCAAACCTATAGATGAAATAACCATGTGTCAAATTCTCAAGAACCCAAGTGCAATGGAATCCTGAGTAGGGTGTGAGTACAAACCATAGTAGGGAACCACAAATGTGGTCCTATAAAAAATTGAATATGAATTTGTATGTTCATGTGAAAATATTATTTTAAATAAATAGACATATAAATAGTAAATTATATAATCCAACTGTCCTTATATTATCTTGATTTGTAATGTCTCTAGTAATGTGTTCAATGACCAAGCCAACCCATTCATTAAAACTATACCATTGTTGATCCATAATCCTAGGACCTGGACTAAATTTACATTATCCTACCACGATTGATGTTTCATTTTTAAAAACATTGAATTTTTAATTTATATTTTTCGTAAATAAATTTAATCTTCTAGATATATTTTTAGTACACATAACAACAAGTTTTTAAAAGAAAATATTATATTTTATAGTGTATACATAACCCATTAAAAATCATAAACTACCAACAAAATATATTATTTAAATATAAATTTTGTAAAGTTTCTTTAGATTTTTTTTATATATGAATATTATTGATGAAATTAGGAATTATATATATAGGATACATTCTATACAAATTATTGAAAAGTAATTAAGAAAACTTTATTAAATTTTTTTAATTGTTAAAAAATATTTTTTAATTAAAAATGATTTTTTCTTCATTTGGGAGAAATTTGTATAATTATTTTCAAACACCCATAGAAAATTAATTTAATATAATATACATTATTTATAAGATTTTTCTATATTTGGAAATTAAAACAATAGAGAATATTTTTTCCAAAAAATCCAACATCATTTTTCTCTTTAGTCAAGAATATTTTTCCAGAAAACTAATCTTTCCTTATAAAATTGTAAACATTGTTTATTGTAATTTTTTCAATGTCATTTTTACCCATACCTAGCTTCTTTAATTTTTTCATAAATGTATCTTCCTATTATTTTCCAAATAGAATAATTTCATTTTGGATAGATAAACGAAAAATGATGTTCTATTTTATCATGCTCTAAATGAAGGAAAAAATGTATTCCATAGTGACAAGTCATTTCATTGGAACATACTTTACATGAAATAAGGTGTTTTTAAATAAAACATTTTTCCCAATATTCTAGAAATTTTTAGTTTTAAAAATATAATTTAAATGCTAATGTTTTATTTTACACAAGAATTTTTGTGTATATATATATGTGTTATATTACTATTAATCATTTAAAATAACAATTTATTTAAAATAAATTTTACTAGATATATTTTTTCATGATACTATACTCACTCCTTCACTGAATAGTTTTAAAATTGTTTTATCATTGTATTAATTGGGATATTATATCTCTATAATTTTTTGCAACCCTTGGCTAACCATAGAAAAAGAAACTTTATTTTGATCATTAGACAATAATTATCTATTATGTATAAATATTATTTATCATGGATATGCATATTACATAAATAGAATATTATTTACCAATATGGTATTTTACATTGATATATATAGTATTGAATTGGAAAATTATTATTATTCATTTTTACATACTCAATATATAAATTAGTTGTTAATACATGATATTTTCGAATTAAATCTATCATTTGATATTTTAAGAATACATTAGACATGGTGTTATTGGTGGGGAATTGTTATAGATAGCTCATTAATGCATCAGTTATCTTTTGAGATGAATCAATAGTCTATCATTATTTTAATTGGTTTATGGGGAATACCTTTTATAATTAAACAATCTTAAAAGAAGGCATTGATAGTAAACGTATCATGATTATTGAGATCGTGAAGTCCAATTTTATGCATTTCATTCATTATGAAATATGTGATTATTATCTATGATATTATTTCATTTATATTATCCACGAATGTATTTTGTGATGAAATTGTGGATTAAATTGAATGTGGGTTGGGTTATTTACATTTCCATGTTGATTATGGATTCGTTAATCATGACGTAAAAGTTATTGATTCAATGGAATGTATGTTTGGATATTTATATTTCTATTTTTATAATAATTTATAGATTATTAATTATTTATTCATGATGTCTTCTGCATTACATAACTCTTATTGATAATTTCAACTCCATCTTACTTGGGTTCCCTTCACATGGATAAAATGAATGATTATTGGAATTATATTAAGGATAAAATATTTTTACATTAAAATTTTTATATGTTAATTTTTGAAATTTAATATTATATTAAATTATATATATATTTTACCATGACTACTATAAAATTTGTTCATTATGGATGAGATCACTTTTATATTATGAAAAAGTGGTAATATAACTACCATCCGCAGGATATTGGGGTAAGGGAATTGAAAATTCGTATAATATGATGTTTAGTAGAATCCATGGGAACTAGATTTAGAATAAAATATATTATGTATTATAACCCTATGATATAATTGTTAAGTCAAAAGTCTTATTTTGACTTCTATATCATGTTTTGGAAATCACAAATGCATTCTATCATATGTTTATAAATTACAATTGTCTTTTATCATGTTTGTCGTATCGTACGATGTTGATCATACCGACCAAATCGTATTGTACTGACTCTGTCAATCGTATCGTATTGACTCTGTCAATCATATCGTATTGACTCTTTCAATCGTATCGTACTCACTTCGTCAATCGTATCGTACTGACTCTGCTACTCAGATGATCATTATTTGTTTTGGTAATTTGTCAAAAACACTCTCTGCATTTGAATCGTACTCATGTTTTTCATTTCTATATATCTCTTGTCCTAACAAAACGATGTCGTTGAGTTAGTTACAAACTAATCAAAACGATGTCGTGCTTTCGGTTTCAATATGACCGTTGGAGGCAATATGACCGTTGGAACCCAAGGCCTATAAATAGGAGGTCATTTGAAGCAGAGAGAACAACGATGAACGAAGAGAACGAATGAAGAGACTCTGTGAACTACCAAGATTCTAGAGAGAGACACTGTGACTTCTCTCATCAGCCTTGTGCGTCCGATCATCGTTTCGAGGGCTTTCAAGTAATTGAAAGATAGAGGTGCCGATTACCTACAAAATCGAGGGCTGCCAGGGATAGGCAGACAGACGTGCTGATCATCGTATCGAGGGCTGTCGGGGATAGGCAGACAGATGTGCCGATCATCGTATCGAGGGCTACCAGGGATAGGCAGACAGACGTGCTGATCATTGTATCGAGGGCTCACCAAGGTATTGGTGAGACAGACCTTTTATCCTAGGTGAAAGGATAACCCTTCTCTTTGGGTCAAAAGAATTTTAATACTTTTACATTTCCGATGTTACTTGTATTAGAAAGGGATTTGTATTGTTTCCTTTCTTCTTTAAATTTTCAATTGTAATTGTTTCAATTACAATCATTCTATTACTTTTTGTATTGATTAATTCTATACGCTTTAAGATAGAATCATTCATCTTTGTATTACTCTGATTATTGTGTTCACCTTGAATACAATTGTTTTACTTTACATTAGTATTACAATACATCATTCCTTTTATATTCAATACAATCGTGGGTGTTTATATATGTATTAGTTTAAGATCATTTAAACTAATCTCTCTGTTGCAAAAACTCGAAGGTTTTTAAACCTACAATTCACCCCACCTCTTGTATTGTTCCATCTAATAGACATATATATCTACTATTCGATCCAACAATAAATTGAATATATGTATAGAAAAATATCCATTTGTTATAGAGAGGAATATATTATGTGGTTTTTTCAAATAATTAATCTCAGTATGGATACTACTAGTGGAAATGGTTCTAACATAAATGTATCCAGGGGTAATAACTCATAAATGGGATCATTGGAATTTTCTCTGGTCCTCACATAGTATAAGACAATTAGTCTTACTATATATATAGATTAATTATCTTAGGGGATATTCATGGTATAATTCAAATTTTCATTTAAAAAATTATGAATAATTTTAATAAATAATGTCAAAAAATTAAATAGGTTTAACCTAAAGTATCATGGATTGATATGTTTAATTTTTACCTTCATATTTTAGTCATAAATACCCATTTAATACTATATGTGATAGGATTTTTAGATTATTTTGGATATTTGGGAAACATGTATGAAAACACAACCCTATGATTTTTTATTCATATTTCAAGAAAAAGATATTTGGGACATAATTTATTTAAATTATGTTGACTTAATTATATGATTATTAAAACATGTTAGGGTTATTATGATCATTGATGTAAAATTTGTAATTTTTACATAAGGTTTTAATATTTCATGGACAATGAAATAAGTTGTATTGATTCTCCTAGTTTTTTAAAAATAATTCATTGATTAATGATATATTTGAATAAGTTCATCATATTTTTTGTAATATTTTAAGAATAATAGAATGTGATTGGAATTTTATTATAGAAAAAATAAAACATTGCATGAAAAAGATACAATCATGGAACACCCAACAACCCTAATGGATGGTTATGGTGTTGGATATAAAAAACCAAAGCAATAAGAAACACCCAAAGAAATAAGGTCATCTCTAGATGTCAAAAGAAGGGTCATTTTTTAATTCCAAATCAAAATGACCACTCCAAGAACTCCATTCCAATGATATAAATGATGCAGTCTACTCCAGACTGAGATATCGTCTATCCATGAACATAAAACTGAAGGAGGAGGCATACCCATTTTAAAGCCAGAAATGGTTTAGCTTCCGAAACACAGCCTCACCAGTGACCCCCTATGAAGGGAACCATCCACAGCATGTGCTCACCAATTCCCTTTAAGTAGCCTAGAAATCACAAGAAATCTAATGAAGGCAATGAAGAAGAATATTTTTGAATTCTAATTGAAGAAATTCTCAATGAATATCAAAAATAGGCCACTGCAATCAAGTCACAACATCAAAAAGATATGAACAAGAATGAGAAAAAACAGTTGACATAAAAAGAAAAAAACAAATATGATGAATCCCATTAGAAAAGAGGAAGCATGTGAAATGCATGAATATCACAACAAGAGGCCCCTTTCGACAAAAAAAGTCAAACAATTCATTCATGTAGATAAACTTTGAAAACTACTGTAGAAATTAACAGTGAATTGTAGACCTTACATTTCATTACTATGGAAAAACATAGCAACAAGCCACTCCAAATAAGAATAAAGAATTAATCTAAACAAACTGACACAAAATAATTAAAACATAACTCAAAAATGTAAAAAAACCTTGCAAAATAACCTCAAATAGAGATAAGAGATATATTACACAAGTCTAAAAATGGGAGACTTATCACAATCACTTTTAAGAAAAGGAAAAAGATCATCAGGAACATGATCATTTCAAAAAAAATCAACTTCATTAACACCTTTATTTGCAAGACCATGAGCAACCAAATTGAATTCCCTATAAATGTGAGTGATAATATGGTTTATGGAAAATAGAGTATCCAAACAATTAATACAACGATTAGTTAGCTTCTGGGATAAGTGAAAAAGACCCAACCTTATTGTAGAAACAAAAAAAATAGAATCACTCAATATCCATAAATTATCCCATCCATGCTTCACATCTTGTTCCAAAACGACAATAATGCCACGAATTTCATTCTCAAGTGAAGAGGCAAAGCCACAAGAGTCATGAAAACAACAAATTACATCCCCTTTATGATTTTTGAAAGCATCACCATAATAAAAATTCCAATATTACCTCTAGAATCTCCATCAGAATTATCTTTTACCCAATCAAAAATAGGTTCCTTAGAAAGAACATCTAATTTACCATGTAGAGGCCTGATGTTACCCTTAAAACATATCTGGTTCAGAATGGAAAAATCATTAACTGAGTTGAATAAAAAATGCTTCCTTGGTATATCTACATTACCCATAGCAGCAAGAATAGTTCATAAAACCCCACTGACCGAGAAGGAAAAGCTATTATGAATCACCTTATTCTGGGAAAACCAAATAAAATTAATGAGTTTAGTAGAAACGACCCTAAAAGGATCCTGTCACGAACCAGATCGGGTCGCCATCTAACCTGGCATCCGGCCCGATCTGCGACATGGCCCAAAGGGAATTCTTGATCCCCATGGGCTGGCACAAGTTCCCGAGTATCATAAGTAACAAGTGGGCACGATTTACCCGAAATGAAAGATAGAAAAACAAATAACAATATAAACAACTGTAACCGGAAACAGACAACAAAACACGCCTTTAAAATATAAATAGGTTTATAGTCTATAATTTAACAAAAAACTCAAAGTGAACAACAACAATTATAGATAATTGAAACTCTAATACCAACCTCCAATCGAAGACCATCATCAACCAGAACCACCATCACAAAGCACGATGTCTCGACTTGAGATACATGAAGAAAAAGATATACATACACCCAGAGGTGTATACAGGGTCTGATCCAAATTCCTAGTGGGACATTACCCAAACAAAAGATTCCACGAATAAATATTAAATGAAAAAAACACTTGTAGGTTTAATAAATGAAGAGAAGCAAAATTTTGAATGCTTTAAAGAAACAGTGTCACTAAAAAACATCAAATTAGACAACTTAAATGATGAGTGCACCATTTCCTTTTCGAAAACTCAAACCATTAAGAAAAAAACCCAAACCTTTAATAAAACATCAAAGTTACACCATGTTCCAATGGTGAGTGTAATGTAGTCCAGGAGCACAAAACGTGGGATAGGTGCTATAGGTACTAGAAACTAATGGGATCCTAGAACGTCGTCTCTCGGTGAACGTGGCTAGGAAACCACGACCCTTAAAAAATGTGTCTTAGAAATCATGGCCATCAGAAAACATGTCTTAGAAGGCCAAGACCCTCAGAAAACATGTGTTCAGTTAGTGTTGTAATTGTCAGTCCTGCTAGTGAAACCAGGTCGAGTCACCTCCAGGACACTAGACCACTAGTCCTAGTTTCCCCCACCTAATACCCCAGGCTTCCCTCTTTGTGCTCATTTAAATTCCAAGTTCACATGACATGTCAGATATTTAATTCAGATAAGAAAAACCAACATGGAGCTATCCAAACCCAATACCACACTTTCACTCGCACAGGTTCCACTTAGAAATAATACACACACCAGATACCTTTTGAAACCCAATCTACAACATTTACAAAACCAAAAAATCCAACTACATATAAAACATTTCAAGATTTAGAAAACCATTAGAAAATTTATCAAACAACTCATTTTAATTTCAAAACACTTTGAAATATCATCTTGTACTTTTCACATAAGGCATAAACAAAATATAACCAATTTTCCGTTTAAAATTCACCTCAAAATATATGTATGTCAAACACTTCCAAAATATATTTTCGCACCACACAATCAAACCATAAGTCACACTTAAGCACACAAGTAACCCAAACCAACACCGCACATATCAAAATCACTATTTACACACCCAAAACGTATTTCAACACCACACACACTCAAACGAAATTTCAAAAGTGTGACATGCTCTATATATACATTTTCGCAAAAAAAACTATTATTCCATTAATAGAACACTTTTTCACCATTCATGAAACTCAGAAAACCGTAAATAAAAATTGATAAGATAACTTAAAAAGAATACACCTAGAATTACCAACTCAACCCACACAACACATTCACCTACAACCAAACACACACAACACCACATCAAAAACACAATTGAAATCACGTGCACAGATTAACAACCAACTGTACAATTTACTTAAGTGAAAAAAATTGACCAAATATAATATTCTAGAAAAACACACACCAATACGATGTGAGAAATCTACTAATCAAATCTGATGCATGGTGAACATTGACAAAAACAAATTTTCACCAAAAAAATAAATTCAAGAGCATATAAAATTAATCAAACATGCAAGAAATTCTGTTAAATAATATTTAAACGTGGAACCACCTACCATGGTGTCAAAGACCTCCAAACATTGGTGCAGAACTCTAATCACGTGAAATTCACACCATTTAAATCTTAAATTAAACCCTAAAACATGAATTGAAACCAAATAAAATCGAAATTGAAAGCTAAAACTAACACCCTATGAGGGAAAAACTCATAGAAAGAGGTGTTGTGCCGGTAGGGGGGTCGCCAGGGTTCGTGCCAGCAAGAGGTGAGGGTTGTGCTGGACTATAGATGGGGGTGATGGGGTTCACCGGACAGCATGGGGTGTTGGGGTTTGCTGGACCAGGTAAAGAGGGGATGGATCTGAGAGGTTTAGCAGCCAAGATGGGGCACGGACCACATTTGGCACAAGGGGGAGAGTTGTCGAAGGAGGAGGGGAACTAGTCGGGGAGAAAGGTAGTGGAACGAGAAGGGAAACCAATTGGGGAGATGCGGGGTGAAGCAAGTCTGGCGGAGTGGAGCGCGCGACAACTGTGATGTGAGGGAGCCAGAAGGGATCAGTGCAGGAAAGGGGACCGGTGGCCAGCACGGGAGATCTAGAAGAGGAGAGTGGGGTGGCTGTCGTTGGATGAAGGAATAGGCAGCGGGGTGGCGACGCTATGAGAGGTTTCCGAACATGAGAAGCAGCTGAGAGGTTGGTAGAAGGGGAACGGCGCGAAGAGGGCCGCAACTAACGATAGGGGGCGGCGCAGGCTGGTGTGTTTCGGGAGAGGGATGTGTGCGGCCCAAGGATTAATGGAAGAGGTTGAGGCGCGATATGCAGGAGGGGGAAAATAGACCAGGATGTGAAACCCTAACATAATGGAGGAAAGATAAGGGAAAAAAGATAAAAATAAAAATAAAAAGAAATTAAAATAAGTCCTAATAATATGTAATGATATTAAGTAACAATAATTCTAATGAAAATAATAATAATAATAACTTAATAAAATACAATAATAATAATAACTTTAATTTAACTTTTAATCATACCACTAATAACATAATTAAAACATTAGCAGAAAGTATAATAACAATATCAATATTCTCATTATCTTTATTATTATTAGAACTCTTAATTCATTTTATTCTTATCATTTTATTTTGTGTTAACTACCGTATTTGTCTCATTAAATAATGAATTAACCATACAGTATACATGTCGTGTGGGGACACGGGCAAAGTCATGCAGCTTCGACCATTTCCCACCCGTGCGTTGAATGCCGGCAAGACAAAGATGTTCACTCATCAGCAGAATGTAATATTTCTATTGGGATCAGCTTGCACTCTGACCATGATTTTAGATCCGTATAAATTAATAATGCTAGTAACATAATATAATATTAACAATAATATTTATTATTATAATATTAATATCAAATTAGTGATGTATTTATTATTAATGTTATCAATAATAATAATAATAATATTCTCAAACGATATTATTATTATTATCATTAAAATAGTCTCTTGATTATTTTATGAAACTTATTATTCTCATTTTACTATATTTTTATTTTACCACTCACATAATGTTATTTCTAAATTATTAATTCCGTTTATTTAGTTTGATTTCACACCCGGCAGGCCATGTGGTGAACCAGACGAGATCGCACGTGGGGGCCCAGGTGAAGTTATGCGGTTTCGACCACGTCCTACCCATGCACTGAACACCGTCAAGGGAAAAAATACTTTTTAAAATAAGAACCCAAAATTTTAAGTTGTCTTAACTTGAACTACCTGACACAAAGGAAATTAATAAAATACTTTATTTAAATACGACGGGTGTGAAAAATCTCCCCACCATAAAGATTTTTGTCCTAGGAAACCCACAACTAAGGCTGAGACCCAAACTAAGAAATGACACCCCCTTAAGCATCAAAGAGGATCCCTATGAAAATTACCAAAAAGAGGAAAACGCATCGTGCTTAGAGAAAGTGACTCAAATGAAAAACTCAAGAAACTCGTAAAAAGATGTTCTAACATGTGTCTCCCAGCCCAGAGATCTGAAACACCTCCAATTGGTCATTTAAATAAAGGATCTGCCACACCCATGGAAACCAACTTCACAAGCCAATACATCTCAAGCACTATTGAATGAAAACCGCAAAATTTTGCTAGAATGAACAAACAAGGTCAAACCATGTCCAAGGAACACTCCTATCACTTATCACCAAGACATATTTAAAAACATAAGCAAAATGTCAACATGGGGACGCCCAAGGGGCTCCCCACCATTATGAACTTACTGACGCTCAATACGATATTGAGAAACCGAAATGGGGAGGCCCGAGTGGACCCCCCGCCATTATAGAGAAGTACAACACCGATTCATTCTAGACACATTCGTGCGAGAGCCAATGTGGGTCTCCTCGCCATTGGAACTGGCAGAAGACACAAAACTTGGAAAATTTTCCGACGGGGACCAAACACCCCACCACAAGGGGCGTGGAGGGTGGGACCCAATTATCAGGGCGTCAAAACCATGACCCAAGACAAGCCATCATCTTCATATCACTGGATGAGTACTATTAAAATTTGAGATTGATTACCCAATAGACCCCCTAAGGACCACTAAAAGCAATTACATTGGTTGGGACGCAACCATTGAGATTTTGAGGTAACAAGATAGTCACCCCTCCACGTAGTCACGGAATCCTTACACTCCAAGATGAGTCATTAAGAATGGAATATATATAGGAAAGGATTTAAACTATTATGAATTTCAACACCGATGAATGAAATAAAGTTGGCGTCCCATACACTTTCTGGGTTCCTAACTATGCACCAGCTTTACTCCGAGGCCTATGGATGGAGCACTGATATTTGAAGCATCTCTTTCGTTGTAGTCATGAATTAAAGACTCTAGAATGTATATTCTCTTTTAGGTTTCACACGAAACCACACCGCAATCAAGAAACACCATCAAACACGACACACTCTGACATCCACCCACCCCCTCGCGACACGTCCACTAGAACAAGGTTTTAGATAACGCACATGAATGACCTCGTCACCTTAACTAAGAAACCTAATAAGGAAAGACACATGAAAAACAATCCCCTTTAAACAGAAAAAATTAAAACTCCTTAAGAGAAGGACACACTCCTATGACAATAGGGATTCTCAGAGGGTTTTATGAAGTCCATCTTTGATCTTCAAGAAAACTCATGATGCAAGACGTCACCAAACATGATCCTTGCAGCTGATGAAATCACATCAAGGCTTTTAGGACATTGGTCAAAACCAATAATTCCCAACTGCCTTTACCCTTTCCCACTAGAATTCCTTTAACCATTTCCGTGAGGGCTTCAAATACAACGATTTCAAACTTCATACCTGACGAGTCAGACAACTCAAAGAGACCAAATATCCCATCAACTCCTCTCGCATCTGCCATCCCTCTATGAGAGGATTCACTTAACCAAAAAGTATAAGGGAAAAAACATATAATTATCTCTAAAAAGTGAGATTACTCGCTTTAATCAACTGTAGGGTCAGCCAACAGCGAATTACCCGTAGCCGCACTTCAATCGCATGTTAATACTTTATGGGGGGTATGCACTAGTCAAGAAAGAAAACCATGGATCCAATAAAATTGGTCCAATATCCAATACATACCGTAATAGAACACTAAACGTGCAGGGGGGGGACCACTACCAGGGCTTCTCGATGCACTTTTCAAAATAATTCACTAACTACATGCTTGCATACCAACTTACAAATAAGAATTCAAACTCAGGACACAAATCATTCAGAAAGGATCCTCGGATCAAAATGCCTCACATCTAACATTTCCAAAACATAAGAACAAACCAAAAAATCACAGGTTATTAACACAACGAAATCTCATTTAAAAAGAATTTTTGAAAATAAGCAAAGATGATGGGTTGCGAAAACACCAATAGTGTACCATGGGCCTCGCACATGCATGTTCTCATGCCACACCGGCACCCACCTCATATCCATCCAGGAACTCATCCGCTCGTGCCATTGATCATTCCTCTTTTCATATACACTAATGCATGTGGCTGCCCATGAGAACCCCAAGAATCATAATCGTACCCATTCCATATTTCAAAACCAAACATTCAACCCGCAATTTTCAAACAATACACATAATTTTTTTAAGCGCTTAATTTCAAAACATGTTTTTCAAGACCAAATAATTTTTACTTAAAAACCAATTTTCCATGAATCCAAAACAATAAAATAAAGAAAGATGTGAGAGGGAACTACTGTTAGCGGGTGACTAGGACATATGGTTGGTGGCCATACGCCAATCAAGCCACCACCACTGAGGGTATTCTGGGATAGCATCCATGGGTCCATATGGCTTACTAGACACTGTGAGCTCACTGGAACCACTTACCCTACTCCCTTTTCATTTCCCATAAATAATATTAACCACACTGACCAAAAATTTAGATGAACCTCAACTTACTTTGGTAACTCGAGTCTCGCCACAAGTTGTGATGGTAAGGCACCTTACTCGCAGCCAGGACTTCAAGTCTCGATAACTTTAACTCCAGCCTTCCATGACTCTATTCCAAAAGGAGACGACCCAAGAGAGAAAACCCCACCTCTCATACCATTTTTTCACGATCCAGGCTGGCTCGCCATCCAACCTGGTGTCTGTCCCGGTCCGCAACATGGCCCGAAAGTCATTCTCGATCCCCACAGGCTAGCACAAGTTCCCGGGTATCATAAGTAAAAAGTGGGAATGGTTTACCTGAAGAAAAAAAGATAGAAAGAGAACTAACAATATAAACAACTGAAACAAGAAACAGACAACCAAACATGCCTTTAAACTATCAATAGGTATAAATTCTACAATTTGACTAAAAAATAAAAGTAAACAATAGAAAAGACAAAGAACTAAAACTTTAATACCAACCTCCAAGAAAATACCATCAGCAACCTAAACCACCATCACTAATCACGATGCCTTGACCTGAGATAGATGAAGAACAAGATCTAAATACACCCAGAGTTGTATGTAGGGTGTGATACAAATGCCCAGTAGGACGTCACCCAAAGAAAATATTCCATGTATAAATATTAAATGAGAAAACACTTCCAGTTTCAATAAATGAAGAGAAACAAAATCATGAATGTTTTAAAGAAACAATGTCACTAAAAAACTTCAAAGAAGACAACTTAAATGAGGAGTGCACCCTAACCTTTTTGAAAACCCAAACCTTTATGAAAAAGAACCCAAACCATTAAGAAAAACCAAAAGTTACACCATGTGCCAACGGAGAGTGTAATGTAGTCTAGGAGCACAAAAAGTGGGAGAGGCCCTATAGGTACTAGAAACTAATGGGATCCTAGAACGTCGTGTCTCGGTGAGCATGGCTTAAAAACCACGACCCTAAAAAACATGGCTTAGAAACCACGGACCTCAGAAAACATTGCTTAGAAGACCACGAACCTTAGAAAACATGTGTTTAGTTAGTCTTGTAATCATCAGTTCTGCCAGTGAAACTAGGTCGAGTCACCTTCGAGACACTAACCCACTAGTCTTAGTTTCCCCCACCTAATACCCCATGCTTCCCTCTTTGTGATCATTTAAATTCCATGTTCACATGACATGTAACATATTAAATTCAGATAAACAAAACAAATGTGGTGATATTCAAACCCAATACCACACTTGCAATCACACAGGTTCCACTTTGAAATAATACACACACCAGACACCTTTTAAAACCCAATCTGCAACATTTCCAAAACCAACTGCAAAAAAAAAACATTTCAATATTTAGAAAACCATTAGAAAATATATAAAACAACTCATTTTCATTTCAAGTCACTTTAAAATCTCATCTTTCACTTTTCACATAAGGCATAAACAAAACACAACCATTTTTCCTTTTAAAAATTCACCTCAACATATATGTAGGTCAAACACTTCCCAAATATATTTTTGCACCACACAATCAAACCATATGTCACACTTAAGTACACTAGTGACCTAAACCAACACTGCACATATCCAAATCACCATTTACACACCCAAAACGTATTTCAACACCACACACACTCAAACTAAATTTCAAAAGCATGACATGCTCTATATATACATTTTCAAAAAAAATATTCCATTAACAAAACACTTTTTGACAGTTCATGAAACTCATAAAACCATAAATAATAATTTATAGGATAACTTAAAAATAATACACATAGCATTTCCCACTCAACCCACACCACACCTTCACCTATAACCAAACACTCACAACACCACATAAAAAACGCAATTGATAGCACGTGCAGAGACTAACAACCAACTATACAATTTACTTAAGTGAAAAAAATTGACCAAATATAATCTTCTAGAAAAACACTCACCCATACGATGTGAGAAAGCTACTAATCAAATCTGATGATTGATAAACTTCGACAAAACCGAATTTTCACCAATCAAATATATTCAAGTGCATTGAAAATTAATCAAACATGCAAGATATTTCGTTAAATAATATTTAAATGTAGAATCACATACCTTGGTGATGGGGCACGGCCAAGATGGGGTGTGGACAAGATGCAGGGGGTTCGCTGGACCAGGCAAGATATATCATCAAACATGTTAGATACTTCGCTAGACAACATGGGGTGTTGGGGTTCACGGGACCACGTAAGGGGGCCGGCTCTGAGAGTTTGAGTGACCAAGATGGGGCGTGGCCAAGATGAGGTGCTTGGGGGAGAGTTGTCAAAGTCGGAGGGGTGCTAGTCATGGAGAAAGGTAGTGGTGTGAGCGGGGAAACCGACCGAGGAGTCGCGGGGTGCAGCTGGTATGGCGGTGTGGAGCGCGCGACGGTTGCGACGTGAGGGAGCTGGAAGGGATCGGTGCAGGCGCAGGGACCGGCGGCCAGCGCGGGCGATCTAGAACAGGAGAGTGGGGTGGTGGTTGCTGGATGAAGGAATAGGCAGCAGGGCTGCAGTGCTATGGGAGGTGTCTGAACAGGAGAAGCAGCCAAGAGGTGGGAAGAAGGGGCATGACATGAATAGGGTTTCGGCTAGCGATAGGGAGGCGGCACATGCAGGTGTGTTTCCAGAGAGGGATTTGTATGGCGCAAGGATTAAGGGAGGGGGTGAACATCAATATATAGGATGGGGAAAATGGACCAGGACGTGAAACCTTAACATAAGGGAAAAATGCAATTGAAAAAAAGATAAAGATATAAATAAAAATAAATAAAAATAAATCTTAATAATATGTAATGATATTAATTAAACATAATTATAATAAAAATAATATTAATAAAAACTTAATAAAATACAGAAAATAATAATTTTAATTTTAATCATACCACTAATAACATAATTAAAACATTAGCAGAAAGGATAATAACAATAATAATATTCTCATTATCATTATTAATATTTTTATTAGAAATGTTAATTCATTTTATTCTTCTCATTTTATTTTGAGTTAACTACCTTATTTGTATCATTAAATAATGAATTAACCATACACACTACATGCTGTGTGGGGACTCAGGCCAAGTTGTGTGGCTTCGATCTTTTCCCACCCGTGCGTTGAATGATGCCAAGCCCAGGATGTTCACTCATCTGTAGAATGTAAGATTTCAATTGGGTTCGGCCCACACTCCGACCAAGATTTTAGATCTGCATAAATTAATAGTGCTAGTAACTTAATATAATATTAACAATAATATTAATTATTATAATATTAATATCAAATTAATAATTTTTATAATATTAATGCTATAAATAATAATAAAAATAATATTCTCAAAAAATATTATTATTATTATCATTAAAATAGTCTCTTATTTTTTTATCACACTTCTTATTCTCATTTTATTTTATTTTTATTTTACCACTCACATAATGTTATTTCTTAATTATTAATTCCTTTTATTTCATTTTTTTGCACACCGGGCAGGCCATGTGGTGAATCGGATGAGGTCTCGCATTGGGACCCAGGAAACGTTATGCGGTTTCGATCGCATCCTACCCATGCACTGAACACCGTCAAGGAAAAAACATGTGTTTTAAAATAAGAACTCAAATGTTTAAGTTGTCTTAAACACGAACTACCCGAGACAAAGAAAATTAATAAAATACGTTATTTATATATGATGGGTGTGACAGATCCATCAATTGGGAGAAAGTGAATTTGGATGCCATCCTTGGAGGAAATGTTAGATTAAAGACATACATGGCATAATGATTTCAAAAATATCAAAAAATTACATCCACATTGATGAGTTAGTTACAAAACTAAGAAACAAATTATCAATATCTTCCATATGTTGTTGGAAAAAAAACATAAAGAATAGAGGGAAATGCCACATTTTTTTAAGGAAACAATCAGTAGGAAGCTTCCCATGAGCTATTATCCAGGAAAATGTTGTTTAAGGAGGCCTAATAATGTTCATTTGATGATCCCCCATCCACTTAAAACCTATATGGCAAGGTATAGAGGGATTATAAAATTATTTTTATGTTATCAATCCATTGATATCGGGTTCCCAAGACCAAAAATCCCCTTTGTTAGAGAAGCTGTAAAAATTGATAATATTAACAATATGATTAGGGAGACCCCCCCCCCCTCTATATTATCACGTTTATCTTTAATCGTAGCATCTAGATCAACATTGAAATAATCATTCATTAAGGCATCAACTAGGGGATCGCCTGTCCAGTTTTCCTTCCAAAAGGATAATGATGAATTCGTTGAAACAAGCCATCTAGCGTAAATTTCAATGGAAGAAAAAATGGATTTAAAACTAGGCCAAACAGATGAATCCAGATGATTAAAAACCCCATTCCTGAGCCAATCCCTGAATTTATTACAGAGAATGTTAAGAGACTCTTTATTACTATTGATAATCCTTCACATGAACGAATCATGTAAATAATCATTAAACATCTCACCATTTTTAATACCAAGACCCCCTAAATCATAGGGTTTACAACAATTATTCCCAGAGACGGTAGCTAATTTCATCTCCAATATATTACCACTCCAAATGATATTTTTAATATAAACATTAATGCTCTTGATGAGAGAGATTAGAAACATATAAACCATGAAATAATAAACAAACATAGAAATAATAACCACCTTAACCAAACAAACATGACCCACTTGGGAGAGGGACTTACCCTTACAAGTACAAAGATTTTTTTTATTTTACTAAGAATATTAGAAAAATAAAATGATTCGGGCCTCCCCCAAAACATAGTAACACCCAAATATATAAAGGGAAGAACACCTTCATGAATACCCAAATCCCTGATAATGGCCATCTTCCTAGAAATAGGAAAATTCCTACCAAGGTAAACAAAGTACATAATCTAAAAAATCTCTTGCCCATAGAATTTTTCATAATGCAAAAGGGCCCACTTATTAATTTTAAAATTTTTCTTATCCCCTTTAGTGAATATAATAATATCATTAGCATAAAATAAGTGATTGGGAGAAGAAAATACTCTACCAGTAAGAATAGACTTCAGTTTCCCATTTCTATCTGTAATACAAATTAATCTACTAAGATAATACACCACAATGGAAAAAACAATGGCCAAGAGAGGGTCACCTTGTCTGACACCTCTAGAACAAGAAAAACAACCCTCAAGGGAACTCTAGACAAGAAGAGAGATATAAGGTGACTCTAAAATGATATTAACCCAATTGATGAAAACTTCATACAAACAAAAAAATGTAAAACCTTATAAATGAAATTCCAATTTATAGTATCAAAATATTTCCTGACATCCAAATTGAGAGCAATGTTACCTTCCTTTGTGGATTTCATAAGAAAGTAAACACATTCCAAGGTATTAATAAGGAAATATTGTATAGACCTACCTTTAATAAATCCAAAATGATTGGGAGAAACAATCTTACTAGCAATAGTGGACAACCTCATGGCCAAGATTTTCCAAAAAAATTAAAAATTTTATTGATCATGGAAACTATTATAAAAAATGAGTCTGTTTACCATTATTCATCTTTGTAATTTGGTACGGGAATTGAGCATTCAATTCCTGAGTTAGAGAGTATCCTATAACAAAACATGTAACCAACCTGCAAACATCATCATGAATGACATCCCAAAATGTCTGAATTAAAAAATTCACAAAACCATCTGGACCAGGGGAGATGAACGACTTTAGGCTGAAGGCTTATTCCTTGATTTCAATGTACAAAGGGATGATGTAAGGTCTAAATTATCCACTTGATTTAAAAGACACAAAATAATACTCTCTACTGGATCGACAATAGGGACATTTCCATTAAAGATATCCTTAAAATAAGTAACAACATTCTTAGAAGATCCTTTCTTTTCTCAATGGAATTATTCCAATTTCTAACCAAATAAAGAGGCCTTGAGACTTTCATAATTCTTTGAAATGAGTTGAATAATTTATAATTTCTATCACCATATCTCAAACAATTAGCCATAAAATTGTCTCTTTGTAAAGAATCTTTGAGATTCAACAAATTATCAATCTTGGAAATCAGTTGAGTCTCACCCAAAACATCATTACAGAAAACATTTGAATAATTATGCTCCTGTATTTGTTGAAGAGATTCCTCAGGAGAAGAAATTTTATAATCAATGGAACTGAAAAAAAAATTGCTTTATAATTTCAAAGCTCATTTAAGGATTTTGAGGAAGAAGACACAAGAAAAATCATTGACCCTACCATTCCAAGAACCCCATATTTGTTCAATAATTTTTCTACACTCAGGTTGATTAACCCAAGTTTAATTAAAACTAATAGGCAAAAAAAGTATGGGAATATTACTCAGAAGGTCATCCAAAAAGGGATGATGATCAGAATTAATTCTAGAATGAGTCATTCAAGAAATAGAACTCCAGAAATCAAGAAAATCCCTATTGTCAAAATCCATATCAATTATACTTGAAAAAAATCTATCCAAATCTTTATAGTACCGTGTATACTTAGCCCCAACAATATTAACTTCAATCAACCCATTATCATCAATACAAGATTTGAAATATCTTGATGAAATGATGTTAGTCATGCCTCCAATATTCTCATCATAATCCATGATGGTGTTAAAATCATTATGGATTGACCACAAACAAGAGATAGATAAGTTGAGAGATCCAATATCCATCTATAAATTCCTACGACTCTAATAACAGCTATGGGCATAAATAAAAGAGAATAATTGTTGGAGCCCATGAAAATTGAAGGATCATGTGACATGCTGATCAATATTAGCAATTAGGGAAATATCAGATAAAGAACTATTATACAAGACCCATAATCTTTTAAAATCCAATGAATATCTGTTAGATTCCACAAAATGAAAACCTAGATTTTCACAATTGGAAATATAAGGAGAAAAATTTCTTTTAGGTTCAAAAACACTAATGAGAAGGGGCCTATGATTTGGAATGAAGAGCTTAAGGGACCTCATTGTATAATGATTGTCCATTTCATGGAAATTCCAGAATATGAGCCTCATTTAAATCTATGATTGGGATGATTTCGCCCTATTTTGACCCCCACAGTTACTTGGTTTCCAAACATAGAAGGCCTTCTAGACATTCACTTAGGATTGGGGGCCCCTTGTAAGTGATCACTTATATCCAAATTAATGGTGGTTCCTTTTCCATTTTTAACACTAACAATGAGAGTGTCAACTGGACATCTGGATGAATCAGGAATACCCATATCCTACAATGTCACATCACCACTAGATTAAATAGGAACATTGATTTTTTCAACCAGTGCAACGGTACCTCTAATTGAAAAAGGAACCCCAATCACACCTTCCAGAGAAGACGAATCTGCCTTAAATAAATCAGGTTCCACTCCCTTTATAGAATAATATGCATTTAGAGAAGAAGGATCCTTGATTAAGATATCCAATAGCATTATATCATGGTTGGTAGAAACTCCAGTCACCTGAACTTGGGAAGTGACAGGTGCAATAGAATACATAACAGGGTCAGTAAGGATCTGGGAAATTCTAGCAGTCTCACTATCCTAGAAAGAGACAACAAGAATAAAAATATTATCCTCCAATTCATGCCTCAATAAACAATCTTCTATATCTTTTTTTGAAAAAAAAACATGTTATAAATCTCAGAGGAGATATTCTGATCCAAAATGTGATCCTCCATGCACGTGTATCCACCATATTTACCCATTTTCTAACCAATCATATCAAGAGGACTAGGCAGATCAAAAATCCAACCTTTTTCAACAAATTCGAACATATATGCCCAAGATTTATTAGAAGTAACTGTAACTCTGGAATGACCAAGTTTATCCTTTGAGGGACACTCCATTTCCATAATGAACTTATTATTTTTTTTATTCCGGCTAACCTCCTTCCAATCCTTCTCTTAGGGAACCTCATTAACTTTCATTTAAAGGATCCTACAATTCACCACAGAATGAAAAACACTCTTGACACCTCACCAAAATATGGAACACGTTCAAAATCAACTTTAACATCATTCTTATTACCATTACCAATCCAAGTGACATTATCCAGTTTTTTAGTTACCAAATTAATAACAACTACAATTCAAAAATAATCCATGATCCCCCTCCAATGTTTTCTAATCCATACTAATAGGAGTGCCAATACATGAGGAATTTCCATTAAGGATCCTAGGATTCCAATACATCCAATTCAACAAATAAAGTTTGATCCATATCAGGGCATTGGATTGCATAAGGTTAAAGGGATTAAAATTAACACCGAATTTAGATAATCTCAATGCACCAGGTTTGAGATGTAGGTTTCCAAAATATTATAATCTATTAAAATCATCCCCTAATTGAAAAATGAGATGAAAATACCCCTCCCAATAGGAATAATTTTCCAGTTAATAAAACCCAAGCAATGAGATATTATATATTTATTATCAACGTAAAACCAGGGTTCATAACCCTTATAATAAATTGCACAACCTAGAATTGAAAACATACAAAGATCAATACGTTGTTGCAAAGCCTCCAGATCTATGACTACAAAGATATCGTCGTTCTCATGTTTGGTAATGTTAGTGGAATGAGATGTAACTCTTTTTCAAAAATTAGAAGAACAAGAAAGTGCTTCAGTAAAAGAAACGCCTTTTTTTCTCAGCACAAATAAATCTGCGGGATCTGATGAAGATACATGATCAATAGTTGAGAGACGATCATCCTTGAATGGAAACTCCCAATCTAAATTGAACAGACCCATGATGGGAATCATGTAGATCTCCAAGAACAAGAGAATATGGCATTTCTAGGATGAAATTAATGTTACGCCGCTCTAACCATCTCCCCCTCTTCTCTAAGAATAATATTAATAATTTTTTGGAATAAGGGAAAAAACATTCAAGGTGACAACCCATCACATACAGAAATGTGATTGAATATTAACCCTGAACTAAAGCGTAACAAGTTTATTGCACTAACCATTGGCCTATATGATTTACTAGTTTGTATGAAATAATTTATACTTAAATATTATTATATAAAATCAATTATATTCTTTTTGAAACCTGTAAAATAATTAAATATTTGTGATTATGTCAAAATTGGGGATATTTTGGTACACTTTTGAATGGGATGAGATTGATATAAAAAATTAGATTAACAAAATTTATTATTTTGTAAAAATGTTATTATATTTTTATGGATGTATATTAAAATGTATGATATCTCATTTATTATGATGATTTAATCTAATATTTGTAATATTTTGGGTAACTGGTTTGTAGGGTTATTTATTGGTGGAATAACATAAGATAAATCATTGTTGTAATCTTTGATGTACAATTAATTAATTCTCAATATGAATGATTAAACATTTTTTTAATAATCATAACTTCTATTTTTCATTTTAGTTCACTTAATATTTATAGTCATTATGAATAAATTATTATTATTTTAGATATAATATTATACATTAAATTATATTTTATGTTCCTTGGGGAATGAATCAAATAGGATAATCATTTATTAAAGTAACAAATCTTTCAAAAAAATGATCGATGAACAAAAAATTGAACATGAAAGAAATCGACTATATAGATTTTATAATTTTCACACTCCTAATTTTAAAATAATTACTTAAAATTATAAAAAGTGTATTGATAAATATATTATCATACTAAATTCTTCTCCAATAAATCAATTTTCATTTTACTCTTCCCATGTTTATGGTTTATGTCAATTTACGTAAGAACATACAAATTCTTTTGATAAAGGATACCAATCTATATCTATAATTATTTATCCATTTCTTCCATTAAAAATCATCACATCCAACCAATGTTCTATAGCAGAGAAACCAAGTTATTTGTTATTCTGGGTGAACTTATTATTTCTCATACCCTAATTTACAGGTATATTGAATTAACCATTTTTATGATGTTTTTTCTAAACAATGAAATTATCAAACATAAATCCTTATATTTCCATGTGCACATTTAAATTATAAGGAAAAAAATTACTGATGGTGGGGATAATCTAATAGGAATATATTTTTCATTATATTTATATTAAATAAATATAATTATTTTTCACATGGTATATAAAAAGGGATTTTAATAGAAGATAATTATGTTTAATAGAATATACAATATGAGAAACCAAGTTTAAATTATCCAATAAATATATTATTTAAATATGACCATTATGAAAAGGATGTTCAATTTGAAGTCAATAATAAGAATGAAGAAATTTCTTTTTCTCTATTGTTTCATGAAAAAAACTATTTAATCAAAATTTCAATATAATAACACCTATATCCCTTAAAATACTGAGTTGATATTTTATTCATTTATTTATATTTATTCATCTCCTATTCCATCAAATGGGAAATGAAATATTCGAACATTTGTATAGCATAATACCACCTCATGAAATGGTGTAATTTTTCCATTTAAAATTTACAAATTTGCTCATAATGTTTAATTTAATGTATTTTTTTAATATCTATTATGTTATTATACTTATAGAATATGAATATCGCATATAAAATCTTAATATCATTTTAGTTTAAAATATTATTGTTACCCTCCGATGTATGTTTGACTACCACATCGCAAAAAGATGTGATTTATTTTTTAATTAATATTTACATGGAATGTAATGAAGATATATTTAATGAAGATATATTTTATATATGATAGGATATTGATTCTTGAAAATCTATATATCTCCCACTTCATAAACCTTCCACCCATTACGAAATGATATCATCGCTCATGTATGCATACAACTTTCCTTCTACAAGAAGTTGTGTGAATGAATTTCCATGTCAAAATTTAAAACCTGGCCTTAAAAATAAATCCAATAAATAAATATGATATGTATAATGTTGATATAATTATATATATCATGTTAATAAGCCATATACATAAGTATCATAACATTAATGAAAATACATCCATGGGAAACAAGGAAATTAACACTCAAAACAAAAATAATAATAAATTATTGATTATAAATGGCATGTATGAATTTATAATAGGATAATATATGATATAAAAAACTTTTATATGGTTCTATTATAAATTAATAAAATTCTTATAACCATTATAATTGTGTTTAATGGGTTTTAAATTAAAATGAAGTGTTGGGTAAAAAACATTTTCTTAATTTCATTTTATTAAGTCATATTATAATACTATGAACCAAATTTCTTTTATATTGTCTATATACAACCCCTTTTAGTTTTAATAAACTGACTATTGTATTATTTAAGTTATATTATTTTTAAACATGAATTTTTTTATTTAATTAGACTTTATTGGAAAATTAAAATGTAGTATGGCATATTTAAACACAACTGAATTTCATTTAGTTATATTACATCATAATTTTTTCATTTTCTAAAGTAACTATGCAAGGAATTTTAATTATACAACCATATATTTCAAATTGTTTTATTTATATTTTTATTTTTTATACATAATTTATTCATTGATTAATTAACACTTCAATACTATAATAATTTTAATGGTTTCTTATCTCAATATGTCTTCTTTGGGAAATATATAATGATGTAAACCTATCTGCTTTTATGAGGTGAATAAACATTCCCTTTTTTATTTTAAAATTTTTATATCTTTATATTGATGGTATTTACAATATTTTTTTGATATCTTTCCTTTAATTTTTTTTAATATTAAATATTTTCTAATTTGGAAAAGAGGTATGTTTCAATATCAATTTAAGTGGGATTATTCTTGATTTTATTTCCATTAATGGATAGTATTTGAAATTATTTTATTAAAACTATTTAATTTTATCCACCCATAAATATTCCCAAATTTTTCATGTAATGGTTAAGTATTCCATTTTGGTAAAAAAATATTGAGATGATTTTTACAATAATAAGTGACTTTGTTTTACTGTTCATTACAAAATCATTTATCATCCAATTTCATGTTTTTTAAAAATGTTTTTAATATTTTCACAATGATTACTTCTAATTATTTTTACTATAATTCTAAGGTTAAATATTTTTAGAGGAAATTTTATTTATTTTTAAAACACTGGTAAATTTTAATATTCTTACAAAAATGTCGTTGGATTCTTATTTTAACGTACTCAGAAAAAATAAAACATTCCCACCATAATGAACACTAATTTAATTGAATCTTCCATTACCTATATAAAATTATAATATTCCTTTTTAAATATTTTCATTATATTCGAGAAAAATTATTTTTTAAAATTATTTTTCAAACTGAAAATATTTTTCACATAAATATTAATCTTAATTATATTTTAATTGTATTTGTATTCATCAAAAAAAATATTTTTTATATATAATTCACTAGATATATATTGTAATGATAACATAATTATTATATTTATGGATAGTTTATGATTATATATACCATAGAAATTATTGATGTCCTATTTTTTGATTAATTTTATAAATAATTAAAATTTAAATAAAATATTCACTTTTTTATGATCATTAGACATTATATTTCCCATAAATATCCATATTATTTATCAAGGATAATATTATTACATAAATTATATATAGTTTTTAAATATTTTACTTTACTTTTATTTTTATATGATTGAGTTAGGAAATTATTTTTTATATTTTTCCTTACTCGATACAGATGTTTTTTTGATACTGTGTATTGATCATGATTTAAATTTATCATCTGATATATAAGGATTGTGTTGGACATGCCTTTATGGGTGTGTCTATTTATAGAATTACCCTCCATTTTTCATTAGTCTCATGAGATGAATCATATGGAAAACCATATTTAAATGGAATTCCCATGCATACCTACCCATTATTTAAACTATCATGGAACATGGTATTGACTATTAGTTTATCATGATGTTTGATATCATGAAGTCTAACATTAATAATTTCAATCATTAGGATTTTAGTAATTATTATACATGAGATTATTGCATTAATATTATCCATGAATGTGTTTTTTAGGATGTTTTTATTGAAATACATGGGTGTTTTTTATTTATCTTTACCTATTGATTTTGACTTATCTAATCATGATAGTAATTTATTTTTTAAAATGAATGTATTTTTAAAAAAATCATCATTATTTTGATTACGATTTATTTTTTATTCTTATTCATTCATGATATCTGACTATTTGTGTAATATTTATTGAGCATCCAAGACTACCCTTATTCTTATTCCTTTTAATATGATATAAAGAATGAATATTTTAATGTGTTCATTTATTAAAAAATTGTGAATTATGAAAAATATTATTTAATTTGTTCTAAAATGATATATGAGTTTCAAGTATGTATATTTTCTACCATGATTATTTAACTATTTATTCCTTCAAGATGTGATCACTTATATCATATGCCAGCTTAGTAAAGTAAATATCACCTCTGGGATAAATTTTTTTGGGTCCTTAAACTCTAGGAATTTCATGGTGTCATGATAAAAAATATAAAATTTTATCATAGTGTATCCTATGAGTTTCTCACTTTTAGGATCAACTGGATAATAAATAATCATAAAATTCTTCAGGACATGATATATGGAATCCTTAAGATCACATAAAAATCAAGGTATAAATAATTGCTCGAGAGAAATTTCTAGAAACAATTGAAACTAGTAAAAACAAATCACCTTGAAATACCCCATGATAATCTTCTAGATCAAACGATATTGTGAATATCGATCAGAAATAGTTTAAATCATTATGTTTGATGAGATATATCCAAATAAAATTATATTCATCCAATAATCATAATAATTGTAATCCCAAATTCCCATGAAAAATCTATATAATCCTAGTCATGATAGAAATACCAGTTCCATGTAGAATCATGGGAATCCAATATATACCTGAGGTTGAATCTATATTCTTAGGGAATCATCTCAGCGATCCAATGCTGGATCCCAAGTGGCCTTGTGTATCCATGAGTAATAATTTTTCAATTCGTCTAAAATCATATTACAGAATGGAAATGTATGTATCTAATGAAGTTCCTTTGGGAATCCCTATTAGACCATTTTAATCATATAGGGACCATAGTCGAGCTTCCATGATGCACATTTTGACGTCACATCTGCATCATAAAGAGAATTCGATGTATAAGTAAAATCAATGTGTTTGATGAATTAACATTTAATTATCATCACTATATTACCATTGGAATGAATTTTTGTAGGTGACAATGTGACACATGATAACATATCTTTTTAAACCACATGTCATAGTTTATGGTCATTCATTCATCGGGTACACACTGGGGTTCCCCCCAATAGGTCCCAGTCGCAATCCAAGTATTAGGCCAACACATGATTCTGGAGGTATTTTGTATCCTTCTTAAAAACCTACAAGTGAGTGTGGCCTAGTCAGATGTGTGGGGAATTTAACATTGAAAAAACTCAAGGGATGTAACACATATTTATTATTCCATAAGGCTTCATAAGGTATGTACACCACCCAACTCAGTCATCCTTGACCTATATTCAGTCCATATAGAACCAAGATCCACTGGGGCCATGAATCTTTATCCAACCAAATATATATATATATATAAATCTAAATTATTAAAATATTTAATTAATGAAATAAAATTTCTTATTATTTAAAAATGTGTTTTATTGACATTAAAAATGTTGATCACCACTGTGGTGAGATCTAAAGATACATGCATAAATCAAAATCATGAATACCATTTCAGAAAGTGCATGGGCTACATACCTATTATGTGATTCAATACATTTTTATATAAGGATCATATATAGTTATAATTTTCCATACAAACTAGTACATGATCAATTGATCTATTGTTGACATAAAAATCTCATATCACAAGATAGGCCACAATAATTATGTAATAATAACATTTATATTTAATTTATTTATTCACGTTAACATGTTTTATTTAGAGAAAACTCACCAGGCCATCACATCACACTTTAACCCTGTCCAAATTCATCCTAAGGGTCCATTTCACATTCATATCTTCATGTAGATTGAAATACAGTTCACAAATTGTTGATTAATATCCAAATCAAATAAACGTTTGGGTAAAAATAAGGAAAATTTTTTATTGAGAGAAAAAAGTTCATATCTCTAATCAATCAAGTGTAGACTATGTCTTGGGACTCTCACATCTTAGGGTAATTAAATTCCACATTTTTTACAACTAATTCTGCCATGTTATGGTGAAAATTACACCATAAAACCCATAAATAATGTTTCAAAAATTATAAATGTTGATAGGAGGGAGTGGGAGAATATCACAAGGGGGAACTAACATCAAATATTTACTAAAAGCCACTATAAACTACTATATTAAGGGTATTAGAGAATATAATTAAGTGGAAGAGGTATTAAATTCTATATAGGATATAAAGGGGTGAAAATGAATGCCCACTCCATAATTTTTTTTGGGTCAAGTGACATTTTCTCTTTTTCTAACTAGTAATATGTTTGGGATTAATGATTAGTTAACACATGCGCTGACTGTGGATACATCACTCCTATGGGAAGGCACTATTCATGTTTTTCCCTCAATGTATTATAAAATATTAGCTATGTTGGAGAAACCTTTTCCATTTGGGTAATTATATCCTCTAAAACCAATAATTTTAAACTCATATTTTTTCTAAAAAAATCAACACAAGAATATATGTGAGATGAACTAAGGATGGTCAGAGGATCAGAGAGCCTTCTGGTTTCCCCAAAACTATAGACCCCAAAACAGGCACCATTTTTTAAAATCCCTATAAACCACTAAATAATATCTGAAATCACTCGAGGATCATCTGTTAACCTAGGAATCCGACAAATGATCATTCCATATAGTAAAAAATACATTTAGAAATTCAAAACCAAATAAATAATTATAAATACCAAATAATAATTTAACTAATCCAATAAATAAAAATAATCGAAATTCCTTATATTATTTTAAACTCATAAATACTCAAGGACTTATAGTATGACAACCCACTATCATTTAGGGTAGAAACATTATAAATTTATTAATGTATGTGGTGGTCCATCAAAAATGGTAATATATTTTATATTTTTCATGACTAAGGTAATGTATTTCTTTAATATTAATATGGCATACTCAAATTCTTTAATATTAATTAACAATCATAGTTCATATGTAAATAAATTATTAGAACCGTCCAAGATTTGTGGTGGTGAAAAGTATTGTAGAGGGGTAGTTCATACGTATGAATGATTACTCCTTACATTTCACGATGAATGAGAATAATGAAGGTATATAAAAAATGATCATTTGGGAATAATATAGATGAAATAGAAAAATATTAATTTATAAAATCAACTATTGATGCCTACCTTTAGAGGCACTGGTGAAAAATGAACAATATCACATCATGGATGTGGTTGTCCATTCACACACATGATTGAAATACATTTGTTTTATAAACATGATGTAATTAAATAAATAATTGTTTAATCATTGATATAATAACATCTCATTATTCTAATGATATTTAAGTAATATTAAAATTTTATTTTTATAATATTTTTATGAGTAATATTAATAAAAAAATAATAATGTTATAATATTTACATTCGGTACGTGATCATTCTTTGTAATAATTCTTTTAAACGATATTCATATACTAACTAATGGTGAGAAAAATCATTTGAAAATGAGAGTAAATTCAATAAAAATTGAAATGGGTGAGTATCAATTTAAAATATGAATGAATGTTTCGTCTGGATTTGATGGAAGTGTAACTATTTTATATGTGAATGAAATGGTAGTTTTTAATGCTGCTTAGAATTTTTAATAATGAAATAGTACAATTTAAATGTCAAATCAACCAAAAGAGAAAATATTGTTTTTTTAATTGAGTGTCAAATTAAAACCACATTGTAAACACATTTTTTAGGGTTTTAATATTTTTTATATATTTTTATTTTTTATTTTTTAATTTACCCAAATATTCATTTTCTTTATTAATTATTCTTTATGAATCATAAAATACTTTATTTATAAATTTTAATATTGAATCCTTCCCCATAAAGTTTTATTAGAATTTTAAATTTCTATTTCATTTTATTAAATAATATTTCTTTTATTTTTAGAAGATTATTTATTATATTTTCACTCATATGCATATAAAAGTTTTATGAAAAGGTGTCTTTTTAGGCTTAAAATTTATATGTGAGCAATAGTTATTATAATTATCCACTCTGATGATGTCTTTATTATAATTTTTTTATGAATATTTCATGGAAATATGATGATGAATATCATCTTAAAAAACTAGGTTTTACAACAATACTATAAAAGGGATTTTATTAAACCAATATTTTATTTTATTTATAAAAATACTATAAATATGACTTATATTTAGAAGGTATAATTTTAAAAAATAATTTTCTTTTCTTCAGTATATATTTTATTAGTTTAATTTGTTTTTAATCTTCTAGAATATTTTAGTACTACTATAAATCATATAACTACACGTCTGTTAATTAATGTTTTTTTAATAAAAAATTTATTTTCTTGGAAAAATAAAAATTTTATCAAAACCAAATATTTCTATTCTACATAAAAAAATAATTTCAATCTTGAAATATTAAAATTATAAAATTTATAAATTAAATTTTTCAGTAATATCATAAAATATTTTGAAAATATTTTTTATTGGAGAAAGAAAATGTTAAATATTAGAATTTGTTATTATTTTTTCATATGATTTTCTAAATAAATTTTTTTTAAATTTTTTTTAATATCAATTGTGAATTATAATAATTAATCAAATATGGTATATATTGAATTTAAAAATACTATAAATGTATACTATTTTCAAAAACTCTTTTTTATACACTAAATGATCTTATTTTCCATTTTAATTTATTGAATTGAATGTTTTTCATCTTGAAAATATTAATTACTAAATTTATATATAAATTTAATAATAAATTTACTCTTAATAATTCCCCATAATTCAATGAATATATTTTAATGTCAGATAACTTATTTTATCTAAATATATCATGGTTCTATAAGGACCAAGGTTTAAACATAACTTATTCTACTGTTTTTCAACTATAATTCACATTAAAGAATTTTTTAATTTTAGAGTTATAAAGAATTAAGATAAATTATGAAAATTATACCCAATCATTGCATGTGGAATCTTATTCTCAGTATCATTTTTTTCAACAAAGGAACATATTTAAAATAAGACAAAAATTCTTTTTGAGACACATATTCAATAGTTTCACCACAACATCCTCTTTATCCTTACCAATAGTAAGACCAATGGAAAAGATTTTAAAAAAGTGTATGCGCATAAAAATCTCAGTAATGGACATAAAATAATTCAAGAAATAGTTGGTATAAGCGTACCTTAAACTCAAGAAATCATTTTCACAAAATCATAATTTTCACCCAAAAAACATAAACTATTTAACTCACCTCATGAAATCACAAAACTCCAATAAAAATCCAGAACATTCATAAATAACATGTTTAACTTGTGAAACCAATTTCATTCTTCAATTGTATCTTTCACAACTATATTGGGAGTAACTTTCATGGTTATATTTAGAATACTCATCACACGATATTCCCTTAATCCCTTAGCATAAAACCCTCCGGTTAACTCCATATCGTTACCTAATTCAATGTAGATCTTTCATGGGATCACCCACACTTTGTTTCTCATAGAACCAACCAAACACAAAAACAATGACCAAAAACCATAACATAATCACAACATAGAAAATATGCATAAAGGGAAAAATAACATTTCCACATTGAAATAACATTTAATCATTACAAAGTCAAATACTCATAAATGAAAAAACATTATTTTAAAATAAAATGGGAAACCAGTTAAGGGATAATAAAAAAATTAATTCCACACAAAATTGGGAAAATTATTCCATGTATTATATGTTAAAAAATATTCCTTTTGGATTTTGTAAAAATAGTTGAATGAGTAACTGAAAAAATGTTTTTTAAAATAAAGTCAATTACAAGGATCCATTTATGAAAACATTTTAGAGAAATTAAAAATTTTCCATTATAAAACATCCATGTACATAGAAATACATTAATAAATACCATTATGAATGCATGGAAATAAAATTGAATGATGTAAAATAATTAGTCAATAAAAGATTAAAATGCGGTTTGTATTTAAAAATTCTCTTACCTAGAGTCCAACTCATCATGTACAATCATTACATTCCTGAATAATAAACTTTTTCTAATTAATTACTATCTTGATGAACTTTTTAAATGTCATTTTTCATATATTTTATTTATTATCATGTTATATTAATTAATTATTTATTTATGTTCATATGAGTCATTTTTTTTGATATTGGATTCTCATGTCAAAACTGACATTGAAATGGTATCTATAGTCCAAATGCTCATAATTACATCATATCCAAAATATTATTCATTATATAATTATCAATTTTATAATTATTATTTTATAAATAAATAATGATAATAATATCATAAATATTTTATTATTAATTAAATATAATTATATGTATTATTCATGTGATGTGTTGACTAAAAATTAATCAAAACGCTTCGTGGATATGATAGTTCAAACATACGCACGAACAATGTTGTCATTTTTACATACATATAAAGTAATAAAATATTTGATATATTGTTATCTTGTAATTATAAAAATTCCATTAATATCATATATAAACATTAATTCCATCAATATAACTAGTTTTGAAATATGATAATGGAAAACCAGTTATATCAGTTCATGGAGGTGATAGTTCACATGTACGCACGAATGATTAATTACTTATCCATTTGATAGATGTGGATATGGATTTAGGTGGTGATATTAACAGAATAATACCTTATAATATTTTGGATATTGATGTTTTTATCTCATCATGGTTGAATAATATTTGAATGAATTGGAAAAAGAAACAATACAAAACCCCTTAAATAGAAACGATACATCTTCCTTGCAAGATCTCCTTTGATTAACACCTTAACACCCATATGGAGGGTGTTCTACATAAAATAAGAGCTCTAGAATGTTGTTAGGGATTTTAGGAAGGTATATGGTAAGATATTTGATTATATAATAGTTGTTGATGTGTCAATAATAAATAATAATATTTCTCCTTTTATAAAAAAAATTGGATGGGTACTCTTTGAAATAGTCAAAATATTAAATTAATATAAATTAATTTTTCAATCCAAATTGGGCAGAAGTGATTTATTTATAAGGGAATATGAGTATGGGAATAAATAAAATCATCCAATTAAAATTATAAATGTTATAATTTTTTTATCCTTATCATTCTGGTTTAACCGTTTCTAAATCTAATAGTTATGTCAATTAATCTACACTACAAGGGTTAATATATTTACCATAACATGAGAAAAAACAATAAAAGAATAATTTATTATATTATTTAAATTTTCAAAATATTTTTGATGAATATTATATTTTTACAAATTTTATATTGTTCCATAAGATATTTATATTTTAAAATACCATTACTGTCAATTTTGACACTATTCATTTATTGAATTTTTAAAAATATCATAAAAACTTGATTACTTTGAAAAAACATCACTAAATCATCCACATCATGTCAAGGTAATCCATTAACTATGTTTATGGAATAATTATTTAAATTTAAATTTATTTAATTATTTACAATATAATTTATTTTATTTTTTCATTATTTAAGAAAATACTACTTCATCATTATGTCGTAATTTAATTTAATTATTAATTTCCTTACAAAAAGTTAACTTTATGTGGGTAATATTTTTATACTTATGAAAAATATTTATCATCAAATATTTCCCTAGTATAAACCCATATAAAACATGCATTACTTGTTAAAAATATGGGTGAAACAAAATTTTTATTCTCTTTGAATATTATATATTAAATTTCTTTCTCACACCCAAGTGGATTATAAATGATATAAATTATACCGAAATATAATTATTGTAGAAAAAAATCATCCAATTAAATTAGGACTAACGTTATGGTGATTTTATATTATTTATAATATTATGTTTACCCTTCTTTATCTGATTACCCTTAACTACAGCGTATTATATATGCTATTAAACAAAATGATTGTTTCTTAAAAGGCAAGATGTTACATTATATCCTTTTTAATAAATTTATTCCATGAAATTTGTACTTTGGATACTGATATTGGGTTATAATATTGAATTTTTATTGAATTCCCATATTGGAATAATGGTTAATAAAACATTCACTTTAAAATAATGAAATGGAAATATGATGGTCACTAGAGATTTCACGTACTATGGTTCCTCAATGGTAAACATGGATATGGAATAGAAAACTAACCATAATATTTTTATGGAGAGTTATAAGTACCCAACCTCAAAACATTAAATAATCATAAATTAAATGAATAATTAAAATTGAGGATCTTTTCAATATTAGTGTTTTAGAGAATAAGGCCATAACTATTACATTATATCTCAAAAATTACAAAGTGTACACTTCTACTCAGTTTCCATTTTCTTATAATATAAAAAATCTTAAAAAAGAGTCATGTCTAGTTCCGTGTTTTATACAGCATGACTCCATGATCCCGTCCTTGACCCAATTCATCTTTACGTCCTGTGAAAAATATTTCAAAACATTCGATGAGAAAAATAAGCTGAGTAAGGTTCACAAAATAAGGAAAGGAAAAATTAACCCATCGATAAATAAAAATCAATGAATCAATACTTTTAAATAATAAGATACCTCATGAAATCCTAATATTTATGATTAACACACAGAATTCATAAATCGTAAAGCTAACAAGTGGCTTTAATAATAAACTTACGTTGTAGCATCACAACTACAAAGAGAGTTACATTTGGAATACCCATCAGAGTATAATCCATAAATCTCTTAGGATAAACATAAACATTTTCCATTTTCATGTTACCAAATGTATTGGATAGCTATCTCAGGCTCCCCGCCTTTATTTTATCACAGAACCAATTTTTTCCGTAAACAATGAACAATAACCATAACATATTCATAACACATAAGACAAGCATAAACGGAAGATAAAATTTTCATATTGGAATAAAAATAAACTATTTCAATATATTGAAATAAAAAATCCATTCTCAAAACCATTTTCAATACCAAAATATGTAAAAATTGAATATGGTTTTTATTAAAAAAACTACGGCTTGTAGGGGAATCCAAATATCAAATAACACTCGCAGCAGCAGAAAGGTCATCATCCCCACATACGTTAAAAGGAATCATTGTTTTTTGTATTTTAGTAAAACAATTCATAGAAATTGATTCCGTTTGAATGAAATGAAAATTCAAAGGTGTTTATTAATTGTATAAAAGAATGACTTGTATAAAACAAAATATGCCTCAATGAAAGGAGATTTAGATGAAGTCCCTTATGGAGATCATTTTGGGAATAAAATAGTTTGATTATGTTTATTCACTATAGATTCACATAATTAATGTAAACATACAATATAATACATAAAATTTTATTTATAAAAAAATCATATCATGACATAATCATGAAGTAGATGATCAACCCAATGAATGGAAATTGGGATAATAAGTTCTCTTTTAGAAATTTGACAACCTAATGACATCACTTTGAAATTTAAAAAATGGGTTGATGTGAGAGAAAAGGCTCTCACATCACATAGAGATAAAATTTACATCAATAAGGATATATAATAAAATATCTCAACATACAAAAATGGATATTTATAATACATTCCTTAAAATAAGTCTTTAACTAACAGAGTTTAGTGAAAGGTTCCCTTATGGATTTGGTAACTTAGGAAACATACACCCCATGAAATAAGGATCATAAAATGAAGATATAAATTTCCATAAATTAAATTATATTACAAAAATAATAAAAAAATGGTTAGTATATACACCACTAAAAGTAAATTGCGGCAAATATATCATGAATCTCATGGGAATAAAAATTGAGATGAAAACCCCTTACCCTGTGTCTGACTTGACTCGTTTGTTCCTTGTTCATCCTGAATTATAAACCTAAGTTAAATTATACTTTATTGATGAGATTTTCATGTTTTATTATACCTTCTATATCACTTATTACCTTTCATTAAAAGTTAGTTAATTATTTGAGTTCATATCAGACATTTTGCCGATGTTCAGAATTTGAGAAAAAAATGAACTTCTTATACTTACAATTTGTCAATGCGGTAAAAAGTACATTATCTCCAGAATTATATTCATTATTTAGATATAATATATATAATATATATCCAGTATATATTAATTTATAATAGTCCATAACATTTGTACATAAGAAATTAAATGCATCGTTCATGGAGATGGTAATCCGTAAGTACGCATTAATGCTACTTTCATTTCTTTTTATCATTTTTAATGAAATGAAAATATAATGATATATAAGATAATTATAATTCCGGTATAATATCATATTTTATATATATTACATAAATTAATTAATAAAATCATTTATAAGTTCCATGTATGGTATGAACAAATCATATCACTTTTTGGGGGCAGTAGTATGCACTTCCTCAAATGAAATCATCGTATTTATACAACAATAAAAGCATAAATTTATGTTATAGATGATAAATAAAGAATAATATAAATAAAATAAAATAAAATAAAATATATATCACATATAATTATAGTTTCATCATAATGGACACCATGAGAGGTGGTTGGAGATATTTGAACAAGCATCATTTCATGAGGCAGTATTTTTCCGTCTACAGAAATAGTATGTTTGTATCCCTTAGATGGAGGTGTGTGGAAGTTTAGTTATAATAATTCCCGTAAAAAAAACCAATTATATTTAAGATAAAAGTTTTGGTATAAAATTATGGAATAAAAAGAGTTTGGGGTGTTGGAGAAGTAAAATAATAGAAAAGGACTTAAGAGAAGACGCTACCTTTAAATAGGGTATCTCCCTTTGGTTTGAACCGAAAGGATTACTTGAATTACCTTATGACTAGGGGAATGATTCTCGAAGGAATATATCAATTTATAGAGCTTAATTGTATAGATTTTGGATAATCCAAGGACTTTAGTGGTGTGATAAATGGGTTAGATGCGGTGTCCTTCTATAAGGGGTAGGAGGGGCTCTTAAGGAATGTCTGAAAGTATTTTTTTATTATAAATTTATATTTAGTTTAATAAGGTCCAAAAATAATTACATTACAATATAAAATGCCTATTTTTTGAAATAAAATCATCCATTAATAATTGTATAGGATTTGGATTTTTTTAATTGGAGAATCTCATTTATTTAAATAATTCATTAATATAGTAATCACTATATCATCGTTGTGTCAAAAACGGATTATTTATTTGATGTCTAAAAATAATAAATAAAATAACATGGTGTATTAAATCATTTTATCTTTGAAATTAATCTTTATAGTCAAATATAAGACTTACATAACCCCATTTAATAATTTATTTACTAAAAGATATTTTTTATTTCTTTTTTGTCTTCACTTTATATTAATTAATATACAAGTGTAATTATCACTCATAAGTGGCTCCATGGGGCCCCAAATCGACCCAAGGATTCACATGGTCAGACATGTATCATCAAATAGGGTTAGGACAAGTGTATGAGTAATTTAATTTTATTATAATATTATTTTTCACCCTTATTTACTAGATTTATACATTAACCATGGTAAATAAAATATTTCATGAAGTAATTATTCATAATATATAAAAATAAAAGTTATATATTTACAAAATTTAGACCTCCGGATTCCTAATATAGGATTTATTTTTTCAGATTCAACATGGAAGTGGCAGAAATTAAATTAAAATTAATTCTCATTGTAAAAAAAATGTGTTTATAAGAAATTATAAATATCAAAAGGTTGACACATGTTTATGTATAATTTAAGAATGAAATTACATCCAATGTCCAATATTGGATTAAATGTTAAATATATAATCTAATTATCCTTTAAAACCAATTAATAATATGATATAACCATATATATAAATTATATTAAAAAGAAGTTTTGAATTAAAATGTATATTTTCACTATTCATTAAAAATGAACATTATCAGAAAAATACAAAAAATTTATCCAAAGTAAATTTTGATATCCCAATTCTAAAGAAGAATATTATTATGTTAAATAGAATCAATAAAAGTAACAAAAACTAGATTTAAAAATGATTCTCCATAAAAAGGTGGTAAATCGACCTTTTAAAGAATATTGGAGTGTTTATGCTAAAAATTGGATTCATTCAAATTTTAAGCATCTGGGTTTTACTGGATTAATGTAAAAACATTTAACAAACATGTATACTAATATTGTAGTTATTTCTATTCATTCCCTACAATAATACGGTGAGGCATTGACATCTATTTAAAATAATATTTTTTTATATTATTTTTTGGTATATATAAATGTTGTGTGCAATGTAATATTTCAGAGAAATATGTTGTTATGTGTTGACTACTATAAAGTAAAATGAATATTTAATTCAAAAATATTAACAAATATGAAAATTTCATATTCTTTATTCACTTGGGATGTTACATCCATCCCCCATTTTAGGAATTGAATACTCACAATTTTAAAATTGGGCTTGGAAACTTCATTAAAAGTCCCACATTGGAAAAGGGGTCAATAAAAGTATCATTATAAAAGAAAGAAAGACAAGTAAAAAAGTTCACCCAAAATCACACATACTAGGATTCCATGTAGGAAAACATGGATATGGAAGAGAAACTAACCATCATGTTCTGATGGAGAGTGATATAAAATAGGATCAGGAGAATGTTATCTACCAAAAAACCACAATCTTTTGATACATTAAATGGGCTTTGATTCTGTAGTATGTATTGTAAATGGACAAAAATTTTACTTTAGGATCATTTCCATAATTTTCAGGAATTCTTTTATAGCTTATAATAAGAATATAGATAAATAGGCTTACTTTTCAAGTTTAGTTTCATCCTTTAATATTTTTCTACCAAAAACTCATATTTTCTCCAAACGACGTGTATTTAAGAGGACTTGGTCAAACCTGAAGTGCTAGAATCAACTTCTAGAAAATCAAATAATTCCCAAAGTTGAACTATATATTTCCCTTGACTTTTGAAATTAACCAATACCAAAATGGTTAGTAAGAGATCAGTTAATCCCTAAAAAGGATTATACTCCATAGAATAAAATACTTCCCTTAATCTCGAAAATTCGACAAACAATTCCCAAAGTTCAGCAAAGATCTTTCAATAAACAACAATCCATAAAATTCTTCAATGAAATTCAAATTAATATTGAAACCAAAAACATAGAAGGATTTAATCACATGATCTTTCTCAATAAATCTTCACATTTATCTAAAAATAACATCGACTACTCTTAAAGTCACATAATTAAAAGTAATTAACCTAATCACATATTCTTTATGATAGGTTTATAATTTCAATAAATAACCCAAATATTCATATGTTCACAATAAAAACATTTATTTTTTCCAATATAAAATTTCAACCATTACTCCACAAATGAAATCCAAAAGTATTCTATTCTCCTTAGCTATATAGTGTTTTATGAAAAGAGAAAAAATCTTCCAAATAACCTTTATCAAATAATCACCAAATCATTTTCTTATACTGAGGATATCAATTTGTTAAAACATAAGTTCCCCAAAATAAACATATTCTTGATCCATAAAATCCTTTAACTAAGAAGAATTAGTCATACTAACTGGGACTTCACGTAGTCTAGTGGTAGGTGATAAATACCCATCACACTTTTGTTGTGTGTTCAATTCCCGTATCATTCTCCAATGCAATGGTTTTTCATGAAAACTGTGTGTTTTCATTTTATAAAAACTATATAACATTATAAAATTCCCAAAAATGAGACATACTACTCAATAATAACCATAACATATATTAACCACAAATGTTATCTCATACTTCTCATTTTCGTCCCAAATAGTAATACCATGTAATTTCCTCAAATTCAAGCATCATATAAATCCTAATGGTTATATATAACTATATCCACAAAAGATAAGTTCATTATTTTTTGAATAATAGTTTTACATATCAAACTTTAAGTTTAAACATACTAGAAAAATTCATCCAATGTAATCCCATCATCAAAATAGCCTTAATACTTTTAAGAATGAAATCATCCTAAAATCTACCATAACTATTAAATCCCTTATATATAGACTTGTAACTCATACAACGTTCTTCATGATCTATTAATCATTCTTTTTAACCTTATTTTGTAATACTTCTTTCCTAAAAACAAAATCATGAATCATATTCTATGATTGAATAATTTCAAAACATCCACAAAGAAACAATCCATACCCCTCATTGGTAATTTTCATTTTCATTATCCTAAATTGGAATGGAATTAGGTATTGGTAAAAATATATCTGTACGAACCTAGTGATCCCATTCCAAAAGTATTTTCATAATAAATTTGTTTTCATAATGACCATGGACACCACATTTCACATTCAATTGATCCCTCTGAAATAATTTCATTCCCTTTACTAGGTGAGCTGGATTCTTCGTTTTTTATGGAAGTTACTTGCTTTATGCCCTTTAATACCAAATCTAATACATCTTCGTATCCCATTGAATCATTTTCCTTCATGTTTCATTCCACATCCTTGAAAAATTCTTTTCTGAATAGACTTACCATTATGATTATATCTTGAACCTTCGTAGGGATTCGTTTCTCACATATACGATGCCTTAAAAAATCCCCAAGGTTCATGTGGTCAATCACAACTCTTGATAGTTGGTTGATGATAACCACAAGAGTTCTCATTGCAGGTCCTATTTTATTTGGTTGTTCATTCAAAAAACCACCACAGTTTCCTTCACAACCATTGTTACTTTGGTGCCTTCTAGATCAAGCTATTTACTAAAACAAAAAAGGCCAGTTTGAGTATATCAGTAAAATCATTATATACTATCTTGTGAGGATGGTAAAAACTAAGATATACATAGTCATGTTATCTTATACTCATTAAATTTATATAAAATAAATATGACTCTTTCTAATATGATAACCATTATAGTTATGTGACCTATGCTTAAAT
Source organism: Viscum album (assembly GCA_963277665.1). Lineage (NCBI taxonomy): Eukaryota > Viridiplantae > Streptophyta > Magnoliopsida > Santalales > Viscaceae > Viscum > Viscum album. The sequence goes on along the minus strand of OY728140.1, from coordinate 1,368,115,157 downwards.
AAAACCCTAACCTCTAATGTTATCTAAACCAACCATTGTTACCAACTATAAGTACCCACCCTTAAAACATTTCATTACCTTGAATTAAATGAAATATTCACATTGAGGATATTTTCAGGTTTAGATTTTTAGAGAATTAGGCCATAACTATTAAATTACATCTCAAAAATTAAAATGTAGAAACTTCTACTCAGTTTATATTTTTTCATAAAATAAAAACTCATAAAAAAGTGTTATGTCTAGTTACATGTTTTAGAAAGCATGACATTTCCTTAACCCCATAATTGACCCTATTCATCTTTAAGTCCTCTAAAAACATTTCAAAACATGGTATAAGCATAAAAATCTCAGAAAAGGTTATAAAATAAGGAAAGGAATCTTTGACCCATCAATAAATACAAATCAATGAAACCATACTTTTTAATTATAACATACCTCATGAAATCATAAGATTTATGAATAACACAACGAAATCATAAATCAAAAATGTAACTTGTGGCATCCATAACATACTTACGTTGTATATTTCAAATCTATGTAGGGAGTTACATTTGGAATACCAATCTTAGTATATTCCCTAAATATCGTAGGTGAAATATTAATGTTTACCTCTGTCACATTACCCAATGCATTGAAGAGCTATCTTGGGATCACCCACTCTAGATTTATCACGGAACCACACATATACGTAAATAATGACCAATAAAAATTACATATTCATAACATATAAAACAAGAATAAACAAAAAATGACATTTCCAAATTACAATCAAAATACATTATTTAAAGATATTGAAATAATCAATCCATTCTCAAAACTGTTATCAGTACCAAAATACATAAAAAGATTATATGGTATTTATTTTCCTTTTAAAAAGACTAGTTGAGGTAGCCAAATTTCTAATAACGCTCGTGGTGATGGGAAGGTCGTTGTCGTCACTTACGTTAAAAAGAGACATTCCTTTTTAGTGTTTTGTAAAATGCTTCATAGAAAAATATTCCCTTTGAATGCAATGAATAGTAAATTGTGTTTATACACCGTATAGAATAAAGTCATGGATAAAAACAAAATATGCCACAATGAATGGGGATAGAGATGAATACCCTTACAAAAATCATTTTGTAAATAAAATAGATTGATTGTGTGTATTTTCTATATTTACACATTAGTATTGTAAAAATACAATATAAGACATAAAAATATATTTATCACATAATCATAGCCTGACATAATCAAGAAGTATATGATTAAACCATAAGGTCTCTCATCACATGGAAATCAAACATACAACAATAAGGAAATATAATAAAATATCACAAAAAAATAAAATATAAATTTAAGGCATTACATAAAATAAGACTTTAACTAAAAGAGTATGATGAAAGGTTCCCTTTTAATTTGGTAACTTACGAAACAATCACCCCATGAAATATGGATCTTAGAATGAAAGTGTTAATACCCATAAACTAAAGTATATTACCCAATTAATACAATCATGGGTAGTATATACACCACACAAAATGAAATAGTATCAAATATAGAATGAATCTCATGAGAATAAAATGTGAGATGAAAAACCCTTACCTCGTGTCTGACTTGACTTGTTTGTTACTTGTTCTTCCTAAATAATAATTATAATTTAATTTATACCTTATTTAGAACCTTTTTAAAGTTTATTATTCATTTCATATCACTTATGGCCTTACAATCACTATAAGTTAGTTATTTGAGTTCATATCAGACATTTTGTGTATGTTCGGAATATGAGTTAAAAATTAACTTGTTATAATTACAATATGTCCATGTGGTCAAAAGTAAATTATCTCCAAAATTATATTCATGACTTAGATATAATATATATCATATATATCTAGTATATATGTATTTATAATAGTCCCTAACATTTTTACATAAGAAATGAAATGCATTGTTCAAAGAGTTGGTAAACTGTATGTACACATGAACGCGAATTTCATTTCATTTTTTTTTCATATTTAAAGAAATAAAAACATAATGATATATTGGTTTATTATAATTCCAGTATAATATCATATTTTATATACATTAAATAATTTCATTAACACCGTCATTTATATGTTCTATGTACGGTATGAATGACTGATATCACTTTGAGGGGGTGCTAGTCCGCACTTCTCAAATGAAATCATCGTATTTATACAACATGATAATTATAAACGTATGTTATAAATGAGATTTAAATATGAATATTGATAATATAAAATATAATTTATGTCATATATAATTATATTTCCATCATAATGGCCACCATGAGATACGGTTGGAGATATTTGAACAATCATCGTTTCGTGAGGATGTAATTCGATGTCCAAAGAAATAGTATGTTTGTAACCATTAGATGGAGGTGTGTGGAAGTATAGTTCGAATCCTTCTCATAAAAAAAATTATATTAAGGATTATTTTTTATTTATAATAGAAAGGAATAAATAGAGTTTATGGGTTTGTATAAGTAAAATAAAAGAAAAGGACTTAAGAGAAGATGTTACCTTTATATCGGGTATCTCCCTTTGGATTGAACCAAATGGTTTACTTGAATTTCATTATTCCTTGGGAAAGGAATCTAGGAGGACTATTGGGATTTAAAGAGCTTAGTTGGTCATATTTTGGACAATACAAGGTCTTAAGAGGTGTGAGTAATGGGTTATAGGTGGTGTAATTTTATAAGGGGGAGGAGGGGCACTTTAGAAATGTTTAAAAGTATTTTTTTTATTTTAAAAATATTTTCTATTCCAATAGATCCAAAACTCGTTAATGTTGAATATAAGATGACTATTTTTAGAAATAAAATCATCCAATAAGAATTGGACAGCTTTTGGAAATTTTTTTAAATTTTATAATCTCATTTATTTAATTCATTAATTACTAAGGTAATCATTATATCATCGTTGTGTCATAAATAAGTTTATTTATTTGATGTCTAAAAATTATAAATAAATTAAAATTATGTAGTAAATAATTTTATCGTTCAAAATAATATATTTAGTTGATGATATAACTTATATAACTCCATGTAAAAATTGATTTACTAAATGATATATGTTTATGTATTTTTTCTATTTACATTATATTAATTAATATACAGTGCCATTATCACTCCTATGTGGCTTCATGGGGTCCCAAAATCGGACCAATGATTCCCATTTTCATATATGTATCATCAAAAAGGTTTAGGACAAGTGTAAGGGTAATTTAATATTATTATAATATTATTTTCACCCTTATTTCCCATATTTACCCTTTAACCATGGTAAATAAAATATTTACAAAAGTTATTAATTATAATGTCTAAAAATAAAACATACCTATTTACAAAATTTGGACCTCATGATTCAAAATATGGAATAAATTTTTCAAAATTCAAAAATCATAAGTGGAATAAATTAATTTAAGGTTAATTCTTGTTGTCAAAACAAAAAATACGTTTTTAAGAAATAATGACAATCAAAATATTGACACTTGTTTATGTCCAATTTTAATATGAAATTAATTTCAATGACCATAATTGAATTAAATAGTAAAATTATAATATAATTAAACTTTAAAATCAATTAAAAAAATAATCTATCCATATAAATAAATTATATTAAATGGAAGTTTTGAATTAAAATGCAATATTTTACACTATTCATTAAAAAATGAAAATTATCAGAAAAATAACAGAATTTCATACAAAGTAAATTTTGATGTCCTGATTATAAAGAATATTATTATCTTGTCAAATATAACCTATAAAAGTGAAAAAAAACAAGATTCAAAAATGGCTTGTCATATAAATGTGGTAAATCGACCTTTTATTGAATATTAGAGTGTTTATTCTTCAAATAGGATTCATTCACATTATAAGCTTCTAACCTTTATTGGATAAATGTAAAAACATTTAATAAAAATGTATAATAATATTTTATGTATTTATATTCATTCCATCCACTACAACGGCTAGGCATTAACTACCATTTTAAATTATAATATTATTTAATTGTTTTTCGATATAAATCAATGTTGTGTTCCAGGTAAGATTTCGGAGAAATTTTTTGTTGCATCTTAAGTAATCTATCAAGCATAGAGTCCCCTTTAAATTAAAACAAATATTTATATCACAAATATTAATAAATATGAAAATTTTATATTCTTTTTTCACCTAGAATTTTACAAGAGTGATATAATACATGATCATGAGAATATTAACAATCACTAAACCACAAATCTATGATCGGTTAAAAGGTCCTTGATTTATCTGTAAGAAATTTAAATGGATATTTTTTTTGTTTAAAGATTATTTTTATTGAGTCTATGACTGAATTTACATCCTAGTCTATGAAAATAAAAAAAAAATACTTACATGAAAAAAGAGTATCATTGATTAGTCAAGTTCCACTATAAACTCATCTTTTTCACCTAACGATCAGTATTTGAGATGCATTTTTCACACATGAATCACTTGACTGAATTTTTGAACAATCACGTAATCCCAAAATGATTATCTATTAATTTATCAAATTTTCAAACATTAACCGAAACCAAAATGGTTATTACATGATATGATAATTCACAAATGATAAATATGTTATATGATAAAAAACAAAATTAGTCTCCAAAATTCAACATAAATACCTAAAGTTCAACAAAGAGAATCCAAAAATATAAATCATTAATATTCCTCAAAATAATCCATACTCATATTGAATCTCAAAATTCATAATGATTTGATTACATAGTTAACAAGTTAAATTTTAAGAACTAAATCTAAATAACATAAATCACACTTAATGTCTCATACCAAAATTTTAATTTCTTAAATCACAGAATCTCCATGATATGCCAATTATTTATATAAATAACCCTATAAACCATAAGTCCCCAATTAGGCATAAGATTATTCCAAAATATTATGCAACATTTACACCTCAATTAAAATCTCATAGTATTCTATTTATCACAATCATAGTAAGTTCCCAAAATAGTGAACGTCTTCCAAAATATCATTTATCAATTAATCCCAAAATAATCTTCCAATACCATGGATAACCATTTGACAGAACAAAAAATATCAAAATTAGACTATTTTTATTCCATAAACATGTTAAACTAAATAAAAAAATTTATATAGACTAGTGACTTCGCATATGATGGTGGTAGGAGAAGCACCCTACTCACCCATCGATTGTGGGTTCGATTCTAGTGCCCTTATGGGATGCATTGGGTTGTCACACATATCTGAGTTATCCGTTTTCAAAAACAATATAATTATTATAACATCACGAAAATATGATAAAGATTACAAAAATAACTATAACATGTTCTAACATCAATGCTTATCCCATACCTTTAAATATTCATTATAAAAAGTAATAACCCATAATTAAATAAAAAATGAAAATCTCCCAAAATTAAATTTATCACCATAAACATTCATTAGATATAGTCTCAAATGGATTATCTAAGAAGTTAAAGTAAGGATCCACCTGAAAATTTTAAACTCCAGATGATATCTATAACTCTTAAGAAAACATCATAATCTATAAAGTTGTCTAAACCATCATTTGATTCCTATTATAAAGACCTTGCATTATACTTATATTATAATATATTTTTTGAACTATAATTCCCATTCAATTATATTTTATATTTATATTTTTAGATAATATGGATAAATTATTACAAGTTAGACCCATAGATTACATGTGGACACATATACTCAAAATCTATTTTCCAACAAATGGAAACCATTTAAAATAAAACACGAATTCATTTGGACACACATATTCATTCCTTTCATCAGGACATCCTATTAATCGTTATCAATCTTAAGTTACATGGATAAAATTTTAAAAAAATCAATTATGAGCACAAAATGCTCAGTAAGAAATATAGAAGAAGTATAGAAACTCTTAGTCAAATAATACATTAATCTCATGAAAACATTTTCACAAAATCATACTTTTCTACCATAAGACATATAATATTTAGATTACCTCAAGAAGTCATAATGTTATTCTTAAAATCCATATAAATAAAAAAATAAAAATGTAACATGTGGAATTCATATCATTATTACATTGTATCATTCACGAATACATAGTGAGTAACCTTCATGGTTAGATTTAGAATACCCATCATAGTATATTACCTTAATCTCCATGTAGAAACCCAATCGGTTAACTCCACCTCATTACCCAATGCAGTAGAGGTCTATCACAGGATCACCTAACCTAGGTTTATCATTAAATAACCTGAACACATAAAATTTTACAATGATTGATTTTATAATCATAACACATAAACCAAGCCTAATGAAATAACATTATCACTTTAAAATCAAATTTCATTTTGTTAGTGTTGCGCACTCATAAATGAAAAAAAAATATTTTAAAAAAATATCAAAAACTTTTAATGGATGAGTAAAAAAATTAAATTGACATAAAATTCTAAATGTACGTTCATGTCATTTAAGTTAAAAACTGTTCCTTTTAGATTCTGTACAAATAGTGGATAATGTTACTCTAATATAGTTTTTTAAAAAAATATTGATTATAATGATCCATTTATGAAAATTTTTAGAGAAATTAAAATTTTAACATTTTACAACACTCATTTACAATGAAATAAATTCATAAATTGTTTTTTGAAATCATGGACATAAAATGGAATGATTTATAAGAATGAATCGTCCAAACAATAAAATGTGGTTTTTAGTTCAAAAGTCCCTCACATTTAGTATAACTCATCACGTACAATCATTATCGACTTGAATAATATTCATTTGTTAATTATTTATTTTCTTAATAACATTTTTAAATTCTACTACTCCTTCATATCACTAATTATGATGTTATAATAATTAATTTATTATTCATGTTCATGTTGGGCACTATGACGATGTTCAGTTCTTGAGTCATAGTTTACATTATAATGTTATATATTGCAAAAATGGACATAATTATATTACCTCCAGAATTAAATTCATGACACAATAATCAATTTTATACATAATTTATTATTTTAAATAAATACATTTAATTATTGTTATGAACAATTAAGAATTTTATAATCTTAGAGACGGTAGGTCGTACGTACACATGAGTAATGTTTCAATTTTTCATTGATCATTTTTGGAAAGAATGTAATAATAATATTATCTATAAATAAAGATCATAATATCATCAATATCATATTAATAATTTAAATATACTTATATATACTATCCTTGTGATGTGGTGATTAAAAATGAATCACACTGCTTCGTGGATGTGATAGTTCACACATACACACAAAAGACATTATCTATTTTATGTGCATGGAATGTATGAATGAAATTGATATACTATTCTATTCCAATGGAAACAATATCATGAATTTTTCATATAAAAATTAATATCAATATAACCAGTCTTTATAGATGATAATTGAAAACCAATTATATCCGTTCGTGGAGGTGATAGTGCACAGTATACATGAATGGTAATGAAATTCCCTTTTTATGGAAGTGGTGATGTATTTTGGTGATGATATTAAAATAATATAATATTATTATATTTTTGGACACTTGATATATTATTTCATCAGGGTTGAATACTATTTTAATTAAGTGGATGAATAAACAAAGCAAAAACACTAAATTAATGTTGGAAGGGATTAGAGGATGGAATTTTGGAAGAGATTGTCTAATCCAGATTGGTTTTGAGGTGTGAAGAATAGAGATGATTGGGTTCCCTTTTATAGGAATGGGGAGGGGCTCTACTGGAATTCTTCAACATATTAAATTAATATAAATATATTTTCTATCAAAAATATGAAAAAGAAATTTATTTCAAATATATTGTTCATATGGGTTGAAATAAAATCATCCAATTAAAATAATATTAGTTTTTTCTATTTTTTAATAATTATATTTTTGTTCTAACTATTATTACATATTACCATTGTATCAAGTAATTTACACTATGTGGGTTACTATATTTATCATAACATACCCAAATGCCAATAAGAGTCATTTGTGACATTATATGACTTTTCCAAATTTTTTATGAATATTTTATTTTTATACATTTTACTTCATTTAATAAAATGTTATATATTTTAAAATACCATTCCTTTCAATTTTGACATTATTTATTCATTGACTTTTTAAAAACATCAAAAATACATTAATAAATAAAAACAACAACATTAAATATCCATAACAATTCATATTAATCCTTAAAAAAATATGGAATCAATTATTTCAAATTATATTTATTTTAAGATTTAAAATAGAATTTATTTGATTGATTAATTATTTAAGAAATTACTAAATTACCATTACATCACCATTTGATTTAATTATTTTACTCATAAAAATTGAAATAAATTATCATGATGTAGGTATTATTATTATATTTCTAAATAATATTAAGTGTTTAAGAGATCCCTTGTATAACCCCATATTACAAATAGTTTACATGTTAAAAACAAGGGTGGTACAAAAAAATTCATCTCTTTGAGTATAATAATATAAATATATTTCATACACCCAATTGGCATAAAAATGGTATAAATTAGACCCATGGATGGTTTTTGTAAACAAAATCCTTATAATTTAATTATGATAAGTGTTATGGTGATTTAATATTATTTTGTATATTTTTTTACCCTTATTTACTCGGTTTTCCCATAACCGTGGTATAAAAAATGCTACGGTTGCTTTTCATAAAAAATTATGATGATCGTATTCAACAATAAATTTCATAATTATAACTACCATGTATTAATTTTTTTAATTCCATGCATAGAAGTGTAAAAAAATATGTTTAACACTAATCCCATATATGGATTGAAAAAACATGTTTTTATGAACAAAAATGTTCAAACGTTCACAATGTTTTTATATTTAATTTCAATGTTTAATTTATTCCAATAATATGCATTGGATTAACTGATGAAAAAAGAATATAATTATACTTTAAAACAAGTAAAAAATATTATTTAACACAATAAAAAAACTTATGAAAAAAGTATTTTTCAATTAAAATGCATTATTTTTTCCATTATTCTTCAAAAAATGAATCATATTATAAAAATACCAAAAATTTATACAAAAAAAATTGATGTCCCATTAAAAAGAAGATATTTATTTTTTAAAATTTATCTTATAATAGTATCAAAATCTAAATTTAAAATGTGTTCACAGTCAAAAGGTGGTAAACCTGTCTTTTTTGAAAAATACATCTTTTATTCGTAAAATTGGAATTGGTCATATATCATGTTTTTAAAAAAATAAGAAGAGTTTAAGAGATTAAATTAAATATATTTAATATATATGAAATTAATGTAATCTAGAAATAGTGATTTATTAGCGTATTTTTAAAAACCAGACTTGTGAATATTTAAAATGTTTTTCTGAAAAACATTTTATTTTAATTTTAAAATGTTTTAAATTGATTTATAAATATTTTTTCACAAAAAAATTAATTATATATACATTTATAAACTGTATTATCATAATTTAGTTAATAGAATTCAATACATCCATTCTAATGGTTATGTTAACAATATTTAGTTGTTTTTTTTTAATCCTGATGTGGCGTATCACGTATGCTATCGAATATAGTGTTTGTTTTAAAAAAAATCAGATGTTACATGTTTTATTTATGCTTATGGCTATGTGTGGAGAAATTTATGTGTAATATTCACATATATAATGCTAATAATATATTATGATCATTGGGTGTTATAGGGAAGATTTTTATATAGATTATTTTAATATGAAAAATCAATATCTAGTTGTATTTCCTATATAATTTACTAATATTATACTTGATTGGGAAAATCGATTATTTTTTAAAATAGATCTTAATTATAATTAAATTTTAAATCATCTTTATTTAATGAATAATATTGATTATTTGAGTTTGAATGAGGTGTTAGATTGATAATGGTTTTGTTTCTCCTTGCCTTCACCTTGGGATTTTATTATATCACTTATTAAAATAAAATATAGTTCCATGAGGATTTGAATTGATTATAGGGAATTAAATAAAAAAAATTATGACAAATATTTTTTCCCACATAATAATAGAATCATTTAACATAAACTATAATACAATTATTATTTTAAGGTTGAACATAGGTTTAGGTACCATCAGCTGAAGGTGAAGTAGGATTGAATTATGGAAACAATTTTAATTTCAGGTTTCACTATTAAGAGTTTTTAGATATTCCATATTTGTTAAAAAATGTATCCATTTATATTTATAAAAAATGTGAATATTTTTTACATAGAGTTTTTTGGATATTTGTTTTGATTTATTCATGGATAATATTTTAGTATTTTGGAGTTTTTATGAAGATCATAAAACCCTAAAGTTATTGATCTAAAAAAATGAAAAAATTGTTATATGGAAAATTTAGTAAATTAATGATTTTATTTTATAAGATTTTATTCCATGGGAATATTATATTTAATGATTTAATTAGACTATATTCAGTGGAAACTAATTTTTTTAATGAGATTTGATGAAAAATATTTTATGTTATCATAAAAACTAATAAATATAACACTGAAAAGTTTTAAATTCATCACTAAGAGTGAATATGATGATAATTTAATGAAATTTAAAATATGATTGGTGAATGATACAATGTTGTCCCAAACATATTAAAGCAGTTAATTTTATATATATTATATCTCTTATTAAAAATTACATGGTTTTTTCCTGATATAGAATGGTCACACAAGTACTTATTCTTCATGTTAATGTATCTTAATGGCCTAAATTATCATACACATGATCTGTAACTATGTAAAATGGTTTTTTATTTAAAAATCTTGAGAAATATTTTATATTAATTAATGTTTGAATATATACACATCATAAAGTTTTTAAATATATATCCACTCAAAAATAGTTTAACCTGAGGTAGATAATATTGATTCAACTGATTATATATTATGACTAGATGATTTTGTACCAAACATGAAGATAATTTTGTGTATATAATGATTTATGTTATAAATAAATCATGTTATTTACTATTCTAATTTTAGAATAATAATCTTTAGTGAATGATTACAATATTTTTAGTATTAAAATTGTTTAATTTGGATTATCCTATACTTTGTTTTAGGGGTAAAAATGGATTTCATTATCAAAAATAATTAAGATATATAATGATAATGATAATGTGTCACATGAAATTGTATAATTTTTTAGGAGTGAGTTGTTTATCAAATATTACATTCAAAATGAAGGTGTTTTTAGATTTATAAAAATATTGTCAATGAGTTCTTATTCCCATATGAGAAAGGAATTTTTTTTAATAATGTTCATATTTCTCCATGTTAATTTTTACATAGAAGAACAATTATGTGTAGAGTCTTTTGGGAACATTTTTTAGATGGAATTAAAATAGATATTTCTGACATGACCTTCACATGATTGTTGTTTCAAAATGTTGAATAATAATGACTATTTCTAAATTTTATACTTTACCCAATTATAGATCTATAAATGAAATGAAATAATATATCTATGGATTTTAGATGGTGTTATAAAGGACACCTCAGAGTAATAATAAAAAATGGGAAATTATTGATTAATATAATAAATGTTGAAAATTTCACCCAATTAGAGATAATATGTTTTTGGATAATATCTATAAAAATTATGTTAATTAGATAATCATATATCATGGGGCCCCTATTTATATTTTATCTAACCATGCTGAATGCTTTAAGTCTAATTGTTTTTATGTCCATTAGATATATTTCAGTAATAAATAATATTTTAGTACAAATGTTTATAATCAATGTATCACACCGTCAGAGTGATCAACTTTCAATTTAGAATAAGCACTTCTATATTTTTTATCCATTTGTTAATAATTTTGAATCATCATATTTCTTTATTTGAATTGTCTTATAATAAAATTTCATTCAAATATACAAATTGCAGAATTTGATGAATTTTATGCAAAGTGATATTGAACTCCATGTTTTTAAGAAGAAAATCATGAATGAATTATTTTTGGACAGGAATTAGTAATGAAAATTGTTGATAAGATAAATACTTTTACAAAACCTATGACGATGTGTACATGTATACAAGAAACTAATATAAACATTAGTGTAAATATAGTTATTATTATGTCTGAGGTCATGTGTTTCTTTTTTTATATCATTTGAGAATCATATGGTTTTTGATAAAAAATTATTTTTATGTGAGTGTATTTTTAAATAATATATAATTCCAAATAAGTTTTTATCAATTTCATATAGAGTGGATGTTCCACAAAGTTTATCTCAGGTACGTGATGTGTTCTGATTTTCTTTGTTATGAAATCATGTCGTAGACATATCTTATGTTTTGATATCTGTATTTGTCTAGTGGAATGATAATAATTAAAAAAAATTATGATTACGTTATTATTCATATATTTAATTTTTTATATAATATGATTATTTACCAAGTAAAGGTTTTGTGCAAGCTACACATTACTGAAAAAGAAACAGAATAGTATGATAATACTATGGTTGAAAAGTGTCCCCAATTAATTAATTAATAAATAAAATTTTGAAAATGAAATTTTGAAAATTATTGAAATATATATATAACCAATTAATTTTAAAACTATATTTATTTAATTCTATAAAAATATTCATGAAATATATTTTATAGTTTTATATACAGAATAAGATTATCACGTAATTTTCCACTCATAAAGGATGTAGTTTTGTTCATACTAAATTTGTCTACAAGTATTATACGATTAAGTTTAATAAGAATAACTTCTAAAATCTAGGATTTTAATTTTAAAAAGGTTTTTATTTTTTAAATTATATTTTCAAAATTATGATAGATGAAATGTTTGAAAATTTTCAGAAACTATGGATTTTTTAGAATGATATAAAAAATATATTTTTAAGAAAATGTTCTTCTCCTATTAGGTATATAGTAATAATAATTTTCATATGGATTAGTTTAAAAATTTATTTATTTAATTTTTAATAAAAATAATATAATAAATTTCATTAGAATCAATATTATACAATACATTTCGGTAAAACCATTTTAATACCAAAATAAAATTTTCTATAAAACAGTTTTTTATTGAAATATGTTTTCTAAATTTAAAATTAAATTATTAAAAATATATAATATGAAATATATAAAATGAAATAAATATTTGGAATCATAAAGTCCAAAATTTTTATCTTTTTCACTTTGTTTTTTCACATTTTGAAGGATAAGTTTTGTATTAAGTCATACGATTGTGAGAGATAGAACAGAGTAATGGTGTTAAAAATAAAATGATAAGTGTTAAAATGACCAAAAATAATTAATAAATACCATTTTAAAATCAAATATAAATATTATATCATTACATATTGATGTTGTAGTAATTGTGGAGAAATGTAACTTGAGTATGGAATTTATATATTATTTTCTTTTGAAACACTTGAGGCATTCCCTCTCCCATAGTTATAAATGGGTACCGCATATCCTCTCTCTTGTACATACTCCAATACTCTATAATATTGTCTAATATATATATATAAATACATTAATTTAACCCCTAAACACATCCAATATATCATTATTTGTTCACAATATCATTCTATGAAGGGATTAGGTATAAACCTAAGGACATGGTTCGAATAATAGGTATAGCTCATAACTTGGTGGGGTTATTTTATTTAATAATTTTAATAATTCAAATCAATAATAACCATTATCATATAATAACATATTTTTTCCCATATAATATAATTTTAATATTTATATTTCATTTCCCTTGGAGATATTCATAAATGTATAATAAAAAATATAATCACAGATTATGTCAATTTTCATAATACCGTCTCACGAGATAGAGTATTGGATTTTCATCAAAAACTCTTACATATTTTTATGATAGTGGATATAAATGAGAAAACATGTTAAATATATATGTGATATAAATTTATCTCTATAATGGTATTTAAATACTTAACTCCTTCAGGTTATATCCAAATAAAAATAATATCATCAAACAAGCGCACATCAATATTGTTTCCTCACAATACATTGTATTTTTTTATTCAAAACTACATCACATTTCATATATATATATATGGTATTAAATAAATAATATTAAATTTATGCTATAATTTCAAATATGCAATGATAAAATAATAATTTCCTTCTTTCCTTTATGTTCATTGAAAAATAGAATCATTACACATTTGAATGTAAAAACTACCATCTCCATGTTGTAACTTATGTCCATTTCCATAAAAATCTAACATGGATTTTTGTAAAAGTTATATAAAATGTAAAAATAATAATTATTATATTATTAGTATTATACAAATTATATAACAGTGTCCCATTTGACTAATGAAAACCTACTGAATCCATTTATGAATTATAAGAAGAATGTTCTCAATATAGAAAAATTATACATAAAAAATATATTAATTAAATATAAAATGGATATAAATAAATTAAACTAAAACTATAGACAAAAAATATTATTAATAAGGAAACTTTTTTACTATGCTTATTATTTTGGAAGGTTAATATCAAAGTTTATATTTGATACTCCTAAAAATGGACACATTACCATAAATAATAATTTTAAACATTTTAAAAATTCATTTCCTATATAATTATCATCCATGTACACATTAATATAATTATTTAATGGATTTATTTATATTGACATAAATAAATTAAACATGAAATTTTATTTATCTTTTATATATATATATTCAATGTTACTAAATATTAATTATTTTCGCACATATTATATAGAATGATTTAACTTAATTTCATAAGGTTAACATAATGATCTATTTTAATATAAAAAAATTAATAACACTCTATTATTATTTTATATTTCATTTACATGACAAACTTCAACGTTTTCATCAATAGAAATCTAATTTTCCAATTATTATGAGTATATTATTTTTGAAATTGAGGCTTCTTGGAATGTAGATATATGAATATCGCAAAATCCTTTTATTTTGGGATAAAAACTGTTGTTCTATAAGATTTATGATAGTAATGAAATATGTATGAATCTAAAATATTTAATGATTATTGGATATTATTTTATGATATTTAGTGAGAATGATTATTATCTAAAATTCATTGTGTATTGAATATTTTCTCCTGCATAATTATTTTGGAAATAATATATTAGATTATTAAAATTGTAAGGGTTCTCGAATTATGATCAACCATGGAACCTTAATTTTGTTCCAATGATATATAATTAATTTTCATTGAATTATTTTTATTTGATTAGTAACAATAATGATAAAATGTCTTAATTTATAATTATTACTTTTATGTCTAAAATTGAATCATTTTTATGAAATTTTTTTTATGGCTTATCATGTTTCTTAGGATTTAACATGATATTGATTTTGAAATTTTATTTTATTTTAATTTTTTTAGGAAAATATATTGGAATTATAATTAATTGAATGTTTATTAAAATTATTATTGGAGAAATATTTTTATTATTGTAAAGGATAACAATTTTATATCATGTCATGGTTTAGAAAGTACTAATAGGTTTCCCTTAATCTTTATTTAAGAACCATACTAATATATTTTTCTCATACCATGTATTCAATTTTTTTCAACAGTTGTAAAATATGAGAAGGAATAATGATTAATTCATATTAAAAATCATGATTATTTATCCTAAAAATGAAATGTATTTCATATTAAATATGCACATTTCTGGATTTGTTTTAACTATATTGAATAATCAACCTTATAAAGAATGGGTTAATTATGTAATATTAAAAAAAATTATAACTATAAAGTTATAAAAGAACCCATAAATTTTTGAAAAAGAATTTTTTATTGAAATAGCAACATCATATAATTTTATATATTTGAATACTAATATTAAATACTATATGTCTTAAACATTATATAGGAAAGTAACTCAATAAAACATCATTTTGTTATTATAGAATAAATATTTTAATTTATAATTAATATTTTTAATAACCAATCAATTAAATAACTATATATTATCTTAAACATTCTCTCAGTGTGTTGAGAGTTCCCTTCTATAGATAGTGTAGAGAATTTAAATCTGACCACTACTGATTAATAGTCAAAATATCCCATAAATTTCACTGTTAATAAATTATATTCCCTTCTATACACCGAAATACCAAAATAATATATTCCACATATTAAAATAATATTTATCCTTCATGAAATCATTTTATATAACTCCAAAAATTATTCGAAACACTATAATCACAAAAAAAATAATTTATTGGAGTCATTCTTCAAGGCATAATTCAGACTTGAATTCCTAAAACCATAATGTATTTCACATCCAAGAATCTTTATAAAAATAGGAATAAATTTAAATGAAGCATATTATGACGATCCCCTTAGGTTAATGTAAAATTTTCAACTTTATAATATGATATATCATTATATAAATGGGAAAGAAGAAAAATAATTGTCAATAATGCAATATAATTGTAACACCCTGAGATTTTATGTGAAATATTCTTTCTAATTTCTTTTATGTCTTGTGTTGTACGCTACTCCAAAATTATATTTCACTATATATAACACCATATTATCTTGTAATATACGCAAACACAATTCTTGGCTTGTGTTGCACACAAGAGTGTCCTTCCTCAATAGTGTGTGTTGTACGCAATACCGAGATTCACTAAACAACGATATATTGTTCTTCTAAACTAGCCATTATGAATAGTATTAACCACATTTTGAATTTTATAACATTATAATTCATCTTACACATATTCTAGAACATGGTATGAGTACATAATAAATTTTTCGGGTAAAATAATTATTTTTCAAAAAATGCAGTTTTGTCGCCTTTTGATGGTGCAACCACTTTAAATCATGTTTTTGATACGTTTATGAGTTCAATTTGACAAAATAAACTTATTAATTTCAATAAGTTTATAAAAATTTAATTTGGATAATTTTTTAATATTTTTCTGTTAACATTCATATTTTGATGAATAGTAAAAATACTCTAAATTTTAATTAAAAAACATTTTTCATCAAGATAATTTATATGGTTAAGTTATAACATTGAAAAGTTTTAAAAAAATATTAAAATATATATTATATAATCCAATTAATGTGCTCCATGAATTTTTTAGATGAATATGACATGTTAGGAATCTATTAAATATTTTGGATCGAATATATCTTATGTGTAGATTTTATTAAAATTCAAATAATTGAATAGTTTCAAAATTGACACTTTATATTTTATAAAAATAACATATTATTAAAATGTTTAAAAATCACAAAAATATATTAAAATTAAAAATTAAAATTTATATGGTCGAAAATGTCATAAAGTATCCAATTATGGACAATTCAAAACACATAGGTAATTATTTGTAACAATTTAAAATTTAGAATATTATTACCACAAATAAAATTAAAATTATTAAATAAGGATAAATAAAAATTATAAGGTTTAAAATAAACATAAAACATTTATAAATTTTATTGTTTGATGATATTACAACTCTATATTATCTCATATTTGAATTGAGTCATTTTTTGAGATTTTTATATGGGGTTTGAGTTTATTATAAATTAATATTTTGGAGGTTTCCAAAACATCCCCTCTCCTCTCTAATAAAAGGGAACATCCTCCCTCCCTTCTTCACAACATTTTGAGCTTTCATGCTCAGCCAAAACATATCCATTTAACTTATCCACTTCTATAGAAAATTACTATAGGTCATGGTCTTCTTCAAAGACCAACTTTAGTGCCCTAAGTGGAGGTTTAGAAGTGTCCCGTCAAAGAAGACTTAATCTCCTTTACCAATTCTTTCAAATTTATTCCTTCATCGACTTCATCTTCTTTATTTGTTTCATTATAAAGTAATAACATCAGTATCACTCATATACTGATATGTTATTATAAATATAAAACAAACCTATTTCACCTTCTATCAATCCTACGGAAAACAAAATCACTGGGCGTGCGTACGTACGGAATATCGTCTCCACGGCATGGTGTAATTTTTTTTCCACCACCACCTTACTTGGATGGGTATAATGGTGGAAATAATAACTATATATGATTATTATAACATGATACTAATTCTGAGATATTATATAATCTACTCCAATATCATTCAACAATTATGGGAATGATATCGTCGCTAGTTCGTACATACGGATTACCGTCTCCACGATGCGATTAGAATCATTTCCATGTTAACCATTCAAGAGTGATTATTAAGTATATATAATAAATAATCCTGAGATATATGACATAATAATGATACTTTATTTATGTACATATATGTTTTATTTACTTAATTCCATTTAATTCAATAAAGAAATGAAAACAACTTTCATGCATACGTACGGCCTACCGTCTCCAAGAACTGTGTATTTCAATCCATTTATCGATCTATCATATATATTTATATTCTGAATATATATTATATATAAATTATTTTTTACATTCTGGAATTATGTAAATCAGGATATATGTAATAATATCATGAACATCAATTCCAAACACGTACGATAAATGAAACGATTTTACCCAAAACGTTGTTATAACATGGAATCAATAAAAGATCGGGTAATATAAAGTCTTAAGTGAATCATATATGATATCATAAATATTATTATGGTTCTGTTACAAGTTAATAATATGTTTAAACCCACTATACTGGAGTCTCGGACACATATGAAAGATATTGGACATAAGGTAAGGGATAATTATTCCAATCTTGTTCTTATCTAGGATTGTTTATTCGTAAGTATTTACTAGGGTTATATTTTTCCTCCATATCCATGTTTTCATAACATTGTTTCTATTCTTACATGTGTGTTTAAAGTCATTTTTACCCTTTTTTTACTTTTACCACATGGTATGGAAGGAATCATTCTTTTGTTTACCATACGAGTTACTTTTCTACTTTTCCGGCAAAAAGTATGAGAAGAATGTTTTTTGATCTTATAAGGCATGAATGGATTTTTAAAATAAAATAAAACCTTATTTCCATGAATCTTCCTCTACATTATTTCATGATTATTTTCAACAAAATCCTTTTCATTAAAAAATACATGGCATTTTGATAAAAGAAAATGACTTTGATGAAGAAAAGATATTTTCTTCAAAAATTCATTTCAAGTTTTTTATCAAATCCATTTTCCAACTCAGATGAAATTATTTAATATGTTTACGTTTCAAGTATAATGTCTATATTATTTACATGGTTCCATTTTTCTTATGATAAAATGATATCGATTTATTCTATATGGATTATTCTATGATGGGATGATGTTCACGAATCACATTTTATTCATTGGGTTATGATAAATGATTTAAGTTTATTTTGTGGTGCACAAAAGAATTATTTCATTATGAGATGGTTGGGACCTATATCTACATCTAATTCATTGGGTAAAGATTTATATCTCATGAGACAGACATGTCTGGAACGACAAGTAAAATGAGGTTCAGTAATACTGGGTTGGAACGGAATGTAAACCCGGTTCAGTAATGGACTTTTTCCACTATGATGGTCTTGGAAGAAATTACTTAGATACTATGGAAATAATAACATGTGATTAATGGTTTTCCACAATTAAATGTTTTATTCCCTTGCTATTTTATCTTGGTTAAGGTTCCTTTATGATCTATGCCTTATGCACTACCAAGATTTATGTTATTACTCATGATTTTGATGTTTATTGTTCATGTTCTTACGTTCAAATGTTTAGGGATTGTTTTATATTCTTCATGTTTACCCTTACTAAGCATTTGAGCTCACCCTTTTCATGTTTTATTTTCCCCAGGATATATAGAAAGGTTTTAGGTAAGAAAAAAAAAGGGGAATATCTTTATAAGAGATGTTGAAGATCTTTCACCATGATAAGAACATTATATTCTGAGTTTCCAAAGACACTAAACTAATACAGTCTTTGGGCGTCTGTTTTTTTCATGTATTATGTATTCCTCAAAAGTAGTGTAATGTATATGTATGTAAATCTTTGGGTCTCTACAGCTGGAATCAGAGAAAAGGTTTAGTTAACCTTTAGAAACTAGGATGCGAAAACTTTTGTGAGATCTTTATAGATATTTCTAAGGTATGTATAGGGATGTACCTAAGGTTAAGCATAATTATAGATTACAGTCCTAGAATTTTTATAATGATAATGAATAACCTATTATTAAACCTAATATATTAGATTTTAAAATTACTCCCCTTGATTAGGTTGTTTTCCTAGTAGGATCTTTGCCTCTCACACTATTCTTTTAGGGATTTAGATAATGGATGGAACCCAAAAGAACTGTGTTAATGATCAATGAAATGGACAATGAAATGATTGTACTCCTGAACAAACCAATGTTATGGGAGTTGGAGTGAAAAATATTATAGCTTTATTTACACAGGCTATGAATCATTCTAGACTTTTAAATGAGCAGAGAAGGGAACAATATTTTATTGTGTCCTTCATGAGGTAACATCCACCTTCTTTAAATGGGTCTTCTAATCCACTTATTATAGAACAATGGATCAGTACCATTGAAAAGATATTTTCCATACTTCGCTATTTAGAACATGAAAAAGTCATTTTAGCTGTTTACCATTTAGAAGGTGAATCTAACTAGTGGTGGGCTATAATTTAGTATACAATGCACCAAGATGAAATTGAATCTGTGGAATGGGATGAGTTCAAGAACTTATTTTTCAAAAGTACTTTCCTTGTATTCATTGAACTAAGATGGAAAAGTAGTTGCTTGAGCTTAATAAAAAGGATGACAAATTTGTTGTTATATATGAGGGGAATTTTATAAGTCTTTCAAGGTATGCATCTGGATTTATCATCTAGCCTGAAAGTAAAGTTGATTGATTCTTCAGTGTCTTAAAACCAAGTCTTCAAAGGGAATTAGCTATACGAGACTTCAGTAGCTATGAAGAAATTGTGTGTTGTGCTATCAAGGTAGAACTGGAAGTTGGGGTTACATATCCATCTCATGGTTTTGAAAAGAATCGAAAGATGGAGTTCAAGGAAAATTCTCAAAACAATAGTGAAAAGAAGATGAATGTTTCGTTATGCTCAAAGTGTGGAAAGAATCATTGTGAAGACTGTCTTAAAGGGACAATAAAATGATTTAATTGTGGAAAAGAAGGTCATCGATAAGCGGAGTGCCGAAGTAATGGGAAAAAGGTAGCTAATTATGTGAATGGATAAAAGACTACAGAGAACACACCACCAACACTTCAATGCTACAAAGCAAGGAAATGGTGCATTATGCTAACTAATTCCCTAATCCAAGGGTTAATGATGATCGACATCGAAAAACTCTTAAGGAAATGGAAAAAGGGAAATCACATGGGATATTTGAGAACCATGTTTTTTGCTAAGAAGGACTTTGGAATATTTTTTATATTATTCTAGAGCAGCGCCCTCAGACGGCGTGCGATTCCGAGCCCCAGAGTGGCCAGAATTAAATTTTCAGTGCGATCAACTGGAAACTCCAAATAAATAAGATAACTAATAAATGGTGCTTTGGATCAGAGATCTGAGTGTACGGAAGGGTCCGGAATGGGGTGTTTACCCTAGTAACGACATAAAACTTGTCGGCGCAGGACGTTTGGACCCCTCGCCCGCTTTCAGAACGTTAAATGAATAATTAAATTAAATAATTAATTCGTTTAATGGTGAAACGAAAGTATCTCATAAATGGTAGCTCGGATTGGAAAACCAAGGGCACCATTGAGTTCGGAACGTGTCGTTTACCCTAGGAGGGATGTATGTTTCGCGGGCATGGGCCGTCTGTGAAAAATGGCCCCAGGGGCGTTTTCATAATTTGGCGGCCCCAGGTGTCAAGTTTAATAACTTTCCAACTGAAGCTTAGAATCAAATTATGAGACCACTTTTGTGCCTCGGAGGTGTTTTTTAGTCTAGGGGAGGTTTAATTTTGACCGCGCCAAATGTTTCGGATGCGGGTTGAAATTGAGGATTAAATTAATTAAAATTTAATTAATTTAATTTTCCTTTTAAATCAAACCCACCCCTCCTTCTCCTTTGGCACCCCCTGGCAGAAGAGCTCACCCAAGGAGCTCCTCCAATAAGCTCCAACATCCTCACCTCTCCGGCGAGGCGTGATAACTTTGGCGGACGTGCGGCGAAGCCCCGGGCAAAGCCCTACGAGGTAGGATTTGTCGTTTTCATTTTCTTTTCTCCCCGCCCCTACTTTGAGTGCGGTTAATCACATCTAATTGTTGTCGGGTTTTTGAACATATCCCATGAATGAGTAGTAGATTTTATTCCATTTGCAACGCATCTTTTGGATTCAAATTCCGAGCTTCGTGGCGTCTGCAATCATCCGCCGAAGTTGGCGGGTTTAAGGGTGTTTCCGGCCGGTTTTTGGGGTTCCGGTGGTTTCCGGCAGTCGGTACGGCGGTCTGGCGAGCTTCAGAGAAGCGGTGGCTCGGTTCCAGCGAGCTTCGGAGACAGCTTCGGCAATATTCGACATGGCGGAGAGCTCCACAGTAGCGGCTTCGCGCGGCGTGGAGCTGAAGGACCGGCATGCTGTGCCGGCCGGTTGACTCGAAGGACCAGGGTCGCGCGCAACGACCCCAAGGGGGAAACAAAGACCTGCGCAAGGCGGGTCTTCATTCGGTGATAATGACCAGACCTCGTGGCCGGTCTGCAGGAAAACCGCGAGCCAGCGCCGGGCCCCGCGGCTGAGCCGCGAGCCGGCCCAGGCCGGGCGGACCGGCCGGTCCAGGCCGCTCCAATCCAAGGGGATTCGTCCCCCTCCTTCGGATGCCCGTAATTTTCATTACGGGTGTCCAATTTGCATTCCGTTTTTGGAAGTGTAACCGTATCGACGAGACGGAAATTTGAGTTGGTTTCGGGAATTTTTAATTCTCGGAACGAGGGGCCTCATAGGCGCGACACGACTTTAATTGAATTGACATTTTCTTCAATGGATCTTGCTTTGGATGGCACGGACGCATCCAACGTCCGTTTTGACCGCCATCAGCGGAGTTGGGATCCTGGCATCAAAGCGAATCTTTCCAGGGTGGATTCAGGCATTGAGGCCGAAGTTGAGGCGCGGGCCCCATGGCTCGTATTTTGAGCTGCGTGTAGCGTTTTACGACTTTTTCTTCGGACGTCCGTTCGGGGAGTGCGAGTAGTCGTTTTGGGGCATTTTTCTGAGATCATAGTGTTGGCGCAGTCTACCCACTTTAATTCCGCACGCTGGTGCGGGCCCCGCGAGGGCTATTTTGGGAGTTGACGGTGATTTTCGGCTTTATCACCGGGTGTCCGTTTTGGACAAGTGAATAGTCCATCATGTGTACTTTTTCAAGAGGATCGTAATGGTGTGATCCGTTCGTTGTGTTTCGGGACCGGGATGCAGGTCCCACGAAGCACCGCTCGTGTGCGGTGTGCTAGAATGCATCTTTTTCTCCGGGTATCTGTTGCGCTCAAGTGAGAAGTCTTTTTGACTTGTTTTCCTGAGGGGATCGCAATGGTATGATGCACCCGACTGTTTTCGAGGCCGAGGCTCGAGACCACGGGATGTCGTTCGGGCGTAAAGCGGAGTTGGAAACTTTTTTTCGGATATCCGTTGGAGGCGATTAAGTAGTTGATCTTGCATGTTTTCCACGAGGATTAAAACGGTGTAATCTGTTCAGGCGTGCGGAGCCTCTTACGTGATCTTATTAAATGTGGAAATATGAAAGGTGCCCTTGTGGCGGTTCTTCTACCAGGTTTGAAGCGGACCTTTGGTGTGGGATCTCATGCACTCTAGGGAGAGTGAGGTTGGTGTCTAAAGAGATGTGGTTGGCTATGCCTCAGCTGTTGAGGTGGAAAGTTGGAGTTGTTACGTTCATGCCTTCGCGTTGACGTTGGGTGTTGCGTGCACGATAGCCTATGGGCTAGAATGTGGTATACTCTGGGAGTATACGGGAACGCTTGGAGGTACATGTGGTTATTTGTACCTGAGCATGTTTGTGCAGTTGGTCGGTGTTGACTTGGGTCCACACATTCTGTGGGCCCCATCTGCATGTCGTGTTCTGCTTTACGTACTTTTGACCTCTCACGACATTGAGGGTTCCTCTGTTTCTTCAGCTGGGAGGGGTTTCAGTACCCTTCCCCTTTTACCGGACTGCGGCACTATTTGCGACTACGGGTGTTCGTATAGTGTGGGTGTTTTCCCCACATTCTAGGATGAGTTGACTCGATCTGCTTCAATAGTGACTTAGCGGATTGGAGCATGATCGCCTTGTGAAGCGTAGGGAGATTATCCCGTCACTTCGTGTTCCCTGGTAGAGTTCTTGTGGATTTGGTGTGACCAACACATTAAAAGAGCACTGATCCTCTACCCAGGAGGTTGTTTCCAGCAGGTCTGAGGTTGTTTCGAGTAGGGATAGCTAGTAGTACCATCCAGTGGAGATGACTAGAGTAGTTCCGGGCATACCCTCCAGCAGGGCTGGGCAGTGGGTTGCTCATCAGCTTCTTCGGGTTTACCCTCTAGTAAAGACTGGGCAATGGGTTGCTCACTGACTTCTAGGGTTTACCCTCCAGCAGAGACTGTGTAGTGGGTCTCCCGATACTCTTAGGGTCTACCCTCCGGCAGAGACTGGGCAGTGGGTAACCCGACGACCTCTTAGGGTCTACCCTCCAACAGGACTGGGTAGTGGGTCGCCCGTCGTCTAGTTCCAGGTCTACCCTCCAGCAAGGCTGGGTAGTGGGTCACCTGTCGACTTACTTTAGGTCTACCTTCCAGCGGGGCTGGTTAGTGGGTCGCCTGATGATGTATTATGGTTTACCATCCAGCAGGGCTGGGCAGTGGGTCACACGATATTTGGTTAGGGTTTACCCTCTAGTAGGGCTGGGTAGTGGGTCACCCGTTGACATTTCAGACTCAGTCCATTCTACTAGGCAAGTCTGTGGCTTTACTTCATGTCTTTCAGAGTGGGAACCTCTTTTGTACGGGTCAGGGGTGTGGCAGCTTTGGCTTTGAGAAGCACTCTCGACTGCGGGGCAGTGACGAGGTGTGGTTTGACGTACCCCAGAACTCTGGATTACGAGGGGCGCTTTCCCCACTGAGATGCGTCCTTGTGACGTGACCTAAAACCGTGTCGGCGAGTCAGTGCCGCCCAAATTGGATAGTATCAAGGTGCGATGATTTGAGCCCTCAACATGCAGTTCGGGGTAGACGTGCGGGATGTTGGGCATCGATGGTGTTTACTTCTGGGATTGTTGGCTACTCGCTTTCTTGGGCTGAGCTATGGGATGGAGATCACCTTACGACCTTGTTTGGGTTTCTTGTTGAGAATACAGATATGTATATACCCTGTTTCCGGTACCCATTTCTTGGGTTTTGTTTACTCTCCTTCCAGGAGAGGTGTAGACACGCGGGGTATGCCACGTGCTTTCTGTGTCTCACTTCTCGTGGTGGGATGAGTCTACTCTCCTGCTATAGATAGCGAAGACTCAACGAGAAGTTCACCTTCTCACTGCTTCCAGCTCTTTATGTCTGGACGAGTCTATCTCCTTTCTCTTGTTGGGTTGAGCTGGACTCTTTACTGTTGTACTCTTGACTGCACTCTCGGTTGTACTTCTTTACCTTCCTGTTTGATCTACTTCTCACCCTTCGATGCCTCTTTTTTTGCCCCCTCAAGCCTTCGGGGTATCCTACTAAGTATTTTTATACTCACCCCTACTTGGGCTTTGCCCGAACTTGGTGAGCCCTTGTAGATGATGAACAGGTGGAGCGTGACTTCAGAGGAGCTTAGGAGCTTGGGAGTTTGGACCACATGCGGTGTTCAGAGTCGGACTCCATGTGGGGAACCCTTCCAGCTATTTTTATTTTGTTCACCTGTTGCCGGGTTGTGGCAATCTTCTGGTTGGGCGCTTGTTTTTTCCCATTACTTTTCAGTTTACCTTCAGCTTCTACTTGTACTGTTTAGATGTCGATGTGCATTTTTGGTTTATATATAGCAGTTTCCCTTTTCTTTACTTGTCTTTTCTTTTACTCTACACCTTTGCATTGAGTGTGTTGTGTGTGTGTGTACAGGAACTCAGGCAAAGGCCTCCCTATGTTGTTTAGCCTTCGGTGATGGTCGCCAGCCCCTGGCCTATGGAGGCGGGCTTGGGGTAGTTGCAGCTCGATCCCGGGTAGGGTCAGGTCGTGACAAAGTGGTATCAGAGGTGGTTCGTTTCTTGGGAAGTTGTGAGGACGTCCCTAAAAGAGGAATTGGTTGGGATTTAGGGCAACAGTGTTAATGTGTCTCGAGAGTGGCTCTCGGGCCAGGGAGTCCAGTAATGGTGCGGCGGCTGACGTATCCATTCACCAGGACCTTGATAACCCTTTTGTCGACTCGTCATGCTGAGACACTTGTTGTAGGGAAAATTTGGTTGTGTATCACATAGGATTGAGTCCTTGAATGTCCTTCTTGAGTCATCTCCCCATTGTTGTGACTGTTATATACATATATGCTCATCTGACTACGGCAGTCCTTGATAATATTCCGGATGTCTCCACAAAGACATCCAACCAGGATACCAGCTTTGGTTCATGATGATGACCCAGTGAGCTATGAGGCCACTGTCCAGCACCCATCATGCGAGCCCCTTTCTCTGGGTGGTCCAGTAGCAGCACCCCCACCTGGTGAGCTGCAGACAGCTTCAGCAGAGCAGGATGAGCTTGAGCGCAGGTTGAGTGCACTCCGTGAGTTACAGTGGCAGAGACCGTTGAGGTTCAGTGGTGAGCCAGACCCTCAAGCAGTAGATGTTTGGCTCAATACAGTGGTTCGCCTTTTCAAGCTTGTGCAGACGCCAACAGATCAGAGAGTGGATTTGGCATCCAACCTTTTTCATGGACCAGCTCGGCGTTGGTGGAGTCTGGTGACTCCGTTTTTTTTGAAGAGTTGTCGCTTTCGTGGCGTGTCTTTATGTTGTCATTTCGTGAGGAGTTTTTCCGCTTCTGCTTATGCTCCATTCAGATTCAGGAGCTCCTGTAGTTTCAGCAGGTAGGGATGACAGTGGCCGAGTACGTGGCTAGCTTTGTAGACTGTGCATGCTTTTACCCGGACTTGGTCCATGACGGCAACTTCCAAGAGCCGAAGTTTGAGCAGGTTCTCCACTGGGAGATGCGTGATTTCATAATACCCTTGGGAATTTCCACATATATCGGGGTGCTAGAGCATGTGCTGGTGACAAAGGGATTCATGTCACGTTCTAGAGTTGGTGGTGTAAGCTGAAACATCGGAGCCGAGACGTCTATCGCAGCTAGCGAGCGTCGGCAAGCATAACCTCGACGCAGGTGGATTTCTAACAACTGGACTCAGGGGCGTTGTCGTACACCACAGTGGCACCGGAGGGCACCGGTGCAGCCCAGAGAGAGTCAGTGCTATGCTTTTGAAGGGCGAGGTCACTTGGCGCGGGACAGCCCGTCCAGGCTTGCAGAGAGCTTCAAGCAGGCGGTAGGTGCACCACTATGATGGAGGCAGCGCCATGCTCAGAGTAGTACCCAGAGAGGTGGTGCTAGTAGAGGAGCGGGAGGAGCTGGTAGTGGGGTATGACCTTATGAGGCCTTCTCATCACCACTAGGCGATCCAAGTCAAGCTCCTAGAGCTGACATATGGGACCGAGGATAGCCGCGAGCTTTGGATGTCTACAATCTTGTAAAGTATGATGTGATAAGAGGTATGCTCTAAAACTCTTCTACTTCTTGCAGTAGAATTGTTAGACTCTGTGTGTTTAATTCTTTCCTCCATGCTCCTTGCTTGAGGTGTTAGTAGGGTTGTGCGGGGCATCGGTGTAACCCTGTGTTGGTATGATAAAAGGCGTGAGACCTTTTTCTTTAGTCAATGGTGTCGACTCCTTCGCTTTCCAAGAGTGTAAGAGAGTCTTGGTTGTGAGACATCTATTGTGAAATCTTGCATGACCAGATATCCTTGGGTGTTCCACCATATGGTTATTCTGAAAGAGGGAATCACCAGGCCTTATTCCAGACGTGGGCGGTGATTCAAGTCACGACATGCAACGCAGAGGTTCGGTCGGGGAGGTGAGCTACCCCCGAGATCCTTCGGGCTGTTTGAGACCGTGCAAAGGGATGGAGAGGTTCCCTACCTCCTTTTCCAAACCCCAAAGTCTAGAGTGGGTGCACGATGTCTTCCGCATGGTTTACCTGAAGATAAGTGTGTGTGCTCCTATGCATGACATCGGCAAGGGCCGACCTCATGTGAACGGATCAATCCTTTGGTCTGTGAGGGGTGATGCGGGAATGTGCAAGAGTTCTTATGGGTACGGGAGATCCAGGTGTGGGCTTAGTACCCTGAGTTGTTCCCTGGTTTTACTTTTCAGGGACGAAAATCTTGAAGGAGGGAATGATGTAAGAACCCTTTTTTTGCTACAAAGGACTTTGGAATATTCTTGATATTATTCCAGGGCAGCGCCCTCAGACAGCGTGCGATTCCGAGCCCCGGAGTGGCCGGAATTAAATTTTTTGTGCGTTCACAATGGAAACAAAAAATAAATGGGATAACTCCTAAACGGTGCTTCGAATCAGAGATCTGAGTGCACGGATGGGTTCGGATGGGATGTTTACCCTAGGAACGACATAAAACTTCTCGGTGTAGGATGTTTGGACCCCTCACCCGCTTTCGGAACGTTAAACGGATAATTAAATTAATTAATTAATTTTTTTAAAGGTGAAATGCTAGTATCTCTTAAATGGTGGCTCGGATTGGAAATCTGAGGGCACCGTTGACTTCTGAATGTGTCTTTTACTCTATTAGGGGTGTATGTTTCGCGGGCGCAGGCCGTCTGTGAAAAATAGCCCCGGGGGCGTTTTCGTAATTTGGCAGCCCCGGGTGTCAAGATTAATAAATTTCAAACGGAAGCTCAGAATCAAATTCTGAGAAACCCGTTGTGCTCAGGAGGTGTATTTTACCCTAGGGGAGGTTTAATTTTGACCTCGCCAAAAGTTTCGGATGCGGGCTAAAATTGAGGATTAAATTAATTAAAATTTAATTAATTTAATTTTCTTTTTAAATCAAACCCACCCCTCCTTCTCCATTGGCACCCCCTGGAGGAATAGCTCACCCAAGGAGCTCCTCCAACAAGCTGAACAATCCTCACCGCTCCGGTGAGGCACGAAAACTCTGGCGGACGTGCGGCGATGCTCCGGGCAAAGCTCTACGAAGTAGGATTTGTCGTTTTCAATTTCTTTTCTCCCCATCCCTAATTTGAGCTCGGTTAATAACATCTAATTGGTGTCAGATTTTTGAAAAAAATCCCACGAACGCGTATTAGATTTAATTCACTTTCCAATGCATATTTCAGATTTGAATTCCGAGCTCTGTGGCGTCCGTAATCATCCGCCGAAGTTTGCAGGTTTAAGGGTGTTTCCGACCGGTTTTTGGGGTTCCGGTGGTTTCCGGCAGTCGGCACGGCGGTCTGGAGAGCCTTAGAGCGGCGGCGGCTCGGTTCCAGCGGGATTCGGCGACGGCTTTTGTGGTATTTGGAACGACGGAGAGCTCCTCAGCAACAGCTTCGTGCGGCGCGGAGCTGAAGGACCGGCCGACTGTGCCGACCGGTTGACTCAAAGGACCAGGGTCGCGCGCCGCGACCCCGCGGGGGAAAAAAAGACCCGCGTAAGGCGGGTCTCCATGCGGTGAGATAGACCATCCCTCGTGGCTGGTCTGCAGGCAAACTGCGAGCCATCGTCGGGCCGCACGGCTAAGCCGTAGGCCGGCCCATGTCGGGCGGACCGGCCGGTCCAACCCAAGGGGATATGTCCCCCTCCTTCGGATGCCCATAATTTTCATTACGGGTGTCTGATATGCATTACATCTATGGCAGTGGAACCGTATCAACGCGGCAGACGTTTTGAGATGGTTTCAGGAATTTTTAATTCCTGAAACGAGGGGCCTCAGAGGCACGACACGTCTTTAAGTGAATTGACGTTTTCTTCGTGGGATCTTGTTATAGACAGCGTGGACACATCCAATGTCCATTTTGTGTGCCGCCAGCGGCATTGGGACCCTGGCACCAGGGAAAATTTTTCCCGGGTGGTTTCAGGTGTTGAGGCTGAAGTTGAGGCGCGGGCCCCACGGCCCGTCTTTTGAGCTGCGTGCAGCGTTTCACGACTTTTTCATCGGACGTCCGTTCGGGGCGTGTGAGCAGTTTTTTTGGGGTGTTTTTCCGAGATCATCGTGTTGGCGCAGTCTGCCCGCTTTAATTCCACACGCTGGTGCGGGCCCCGCGAGGGCTGTTTCCGGAGTTGACGGTGATTTCCGGCATTATCACCAGGTGTCCGTTTTGGACAAGTGAATAGTCCATCATGTGTGCTTTTTCGAGAGGATCGCAATGGTGCAATCCGTTCATTGTGTTTCGGGACCGGGATGCGGGTCCCACGAAGCACCACTCGTGTGCGGTGCGCCAGAATGCATCTTTTTCTCCAGATATCTATTGTGCTAAAGTGAGCAGTCTTTTTGATGTGTTTTCTCGAGGGGATCACAATGGTGCGATGTTCTCGACTGTTTTCGAGGCCGAGGCTCGGGACCACGGGACGACGTTCGAGCGTAAAGCAGAGTTGGTGAATTTTTCATCGGATATCCGTTTTAGGTGAGTAAGTAGTCGATCTCACTTGTTTTTTCATGAGGATTACAATGGTGTAATCAGTTCAGGCGTGCGGAGCCTCTTGCGCGATCTTATTAAATGTGGAAATATGAAAGGTGCCCTGGTGGTGGTACTTCTACCATGTTTGTAGCGGACCTTTGGCGTGTGATCGCGTGAACTCCTGGGAGAGTGAGTTTGGTGTCTAAAGATATGTGGTTGGCTGTGCCTCAGCCATTGAGGTGGCAGGTTGGAGTTGTTATGTTCATGCCTTCGCGTTGACGTTGGGTGTCGTGTTCACGATAGACTTTGGGCTGGAACATGGTAAACTCTGGGAGTATACGGGAACGCTTGGAGGTACATGTGGTTATTTGTACCTAAGCATGTTTGTGCGGTTGGCCAGGGTTGACTTGGGGCCACACGTTCTTTGGGCCCCATGTGCGTGTCGTGTTCTGCTTTAAGTACTTTTGACCTCTCGCGACATAGAAGGTTCCTCTGTTTCTTCAGCTGGGAGGGGTTTCAGTACCATGGCCCTTTTACCGGACTGCGGCACTATTTGTGACTACAGGTGTTTGTATAGTGTGGGTGTTTTCCCCACTTTCTGGGATGAGTTGACTCGGTCCGCTTCGATATCGACTCAGGGAATTAGAGCATGATCGCCATGTGAGGCCTGGGGAGATTCTCTCGTTACTCTGTGTTCCCTGGTAGAGTTCTTGTGGATTTGGTGTGACCAACACATTACGCGGACACTGATCATCTACCAAGGAGGTTGTTTCTAGTAGGGCTGAGGTTGGTCGATCAGGGCTAGCTTGCAGTACCATCCAGTGGAGATGGTTAGAACAGTTCTGGTCTTATCCTCCAGCGGGGCTGGGCAGTGGTTTGCTCATCGGCTTCTTTGGGTTTTCCCTCCAGTAAAGACTGGGCAGTGGGTTTCTCACTGACTTCTATGGTTTAACCTCCAACAAAGACTGGGAAGTGGGTCACCTAATACACTTAGGGTCTACCCTCCAGCAGAGACTGGGCAGTGGGTCACCCAACGACCTCTTAGGGTCTACCCTCCAGCAGGGTTGGGCAGTGGGTCGCCCGTCGTCTAGTTCCAGTTCTACCCTCTAGAAAGGCTAGGCAGTGGGTCGCCTGTCGACTTACTCCAGGTCTACCCTACAGCGGGGCTGGGCAGTGGGTCACCTGATGATGTATTAGGGTTTACCCTCCAGCAGGGATGGGCAGTGGGTCACCCGATATCTAGTTCAGGTTTACCCTCCAGCAGGGTTGGGCGGTGGGTCAACCGTTGACATTTCAGGCTCAGTCCTTTCTACTAGGCTAGTACGTGGCTTTACTCCGTGTATTTCGTAGAGGGACCCTCTTTTGTACGGGTCAGTGGTGTGGCAGCTTTGGCTTTGAGAAGAACTCTCGACTGTGGGGTAGTGACGAGGTGTGGTTTGACGTACCCCTAGAACTCTCGAGTTCGAGGGGCGCTTTCCCCACCAAGATGCGTCCTTGTGACGCGACCTAAAACCTTGTGGGTGAGTCAGTGTCGCCCAAAGCGGATAGTATCAAGGTGCAGTGATTTGAGCCCTTGACTTTCAGTTCAGGGCAGACATGTGGGTGTTGGGCATCGATGGTGTTTACTTCTGGGACTGTTGGCTACTCGCTTTCTTGGGCTGAGCTATGGGATGGAGATCCCCTTACGTCCTTGTTTGGGTTTCTTGTTGAGCATACAGATATGTATATACCTTGTTTCCGGTACCCATTTTTTGGGTTTTCGTTACTCTCCTTCAAATAGAGGCGACGAAAAACGGGGTATGCCACGTGCGTTCCGTGTCTAGCTTCTCGTGGTTGGACGAGTCCACTCTCCTGCTATAGGTAGCGAAGACTCGTTGAGAAGTTCATCTTCTCACCGTTTCTAGCTCCTTGTGTCTGGACGAGTCTATCTTCTTTCTCTTATTGGGTTGAGCTAGACTCTTTACTGTTGTACTCTTGACTGCACTCTCGGTTGTACTCCTTTACCTTCCTGTTCGATCTACTTCTCACCCTTCGGTACCTCCTTTGTTGCTCCCTCGAGACTTCGGGGTATCCTACTGAGTATTTTTATACGCACCCATGCTTGGGCTTTGCCCGCACTTGGTGTGCCCTTGTAGACGATGGACATGTGGAGCGTGACTTCAGAGGAGCTTAGGAGCTTGGGAGCTTGGACCGCGTGCGGTGGTCGGAGTCAGGCTCCAGGTGGGGAACCCTTCCAGCTGTTTTTCTTTTGTTCACTTTTTGTCGGGTTGTGTCACTCTTCTGGTTGGGCGCTTGTTTTTCCCCATTACTTTTCAGTTTAACTTCAGCTTCTACTTGTATTGTTTAGAGGTCGATGCGCATTTTTGGTTTATATATAGCAGCTCCCCTTTTCTTTACTTGTCTTTTCTTTTACATTGCACTTTTTCATTGAGTGTGCTGCATGTGTGTGTGCGTACAAGTACTCAGGAAAAGGCCTCCCCAATTTGTTTAGCTTTCGGCGCTGGTCACCATCCCCAGGCCTATGGAGGTGGGCTTGGGGTAGTTGCGGCTCGAGCCTGGGTAGGGTCGGGTCGGGACACGATCACTATTGGTGATTTTGAATATGAAAATGATTTTGTGGAATTATTAAGTGTATATGTAATGGGATTCCAAAATAGTGTTATTGAATCTCATTTATAGTATTGTGGAATATTGGAATATCTATGTATTGGTTTATTGTGGTTTTCAATAATTGTATGGTACCAGTAACCATGAAAAGTGAATGAAAAATTTTTGGAAAGCACCTAATATGGTCATAATGAAGGGATAAGTAGACAATGAAATTTTTGATATTATTAATGAGCTCATGACTGATATATGGACAAAGTGATATCATGGTTAGAGTATATATAAATTTTGGGATTTTGGTATAACTATTGACAGCATTCAGGTTTTCACTAAGGTTCTATAGTAATTCATGTTTCAAGAATACATTATTAAGGTATTCACATATTTTAAATATGACTAACAAGATATATCTTATGATATATGGTAGATAAATGATGGTATTCACATGCTTGGTAGACGACCTCTCTAGTAATAGTTTTCTTTATACTATGAAATTGGACATAAGTATTTTTGATAAGCCTAAAGGTTGGAATGGATTAATATGGACATTAGATAGTATTTTCTAAGGATAAAACTTTTTCTAGAATGTTATAATAGTATAGTTTTAGAAAAAGGACAACATGTAGGATGGGTGACAACCTGTCGTGTCAGACAAGGTTGTGGGAATCGAACCCACAACCGAAGTGCGGCATGCCTTTATCGCCTACCACTAGCCAACAATATTTCCTTGGTTTGTAGAAATTTGTTTTATTTCATTAAGTGGTGTGATTTATGTAGTATAAGTCTATTTTTTGGAGCCATATACAATTAATATAACCATATATGGACTTATATATATTTAATAACTTTTGCTAACATTTTGTTTGAGACAGATAGAATGACTCATCATTCTATCAACTGATCTACTAACAATTCATGAATGAAAAATTCAAATTCATTTCATTAAGATATGAAGTGGAAATTTTTCAAGGAACGACCAATGGTAAGATTGTAATAAATCAATGAAGTAATTCTTCTAATTTAAAATTTTAAAATTTATGGAAAGGATCTGGAAAACCAAAAATGATGTCCTAGTACCCTCATATCTGATTACTCATATGGTACCATAGATCATCACAAATTTATGGCTTTGTGATTGTGGGATTTTTCATAGCCATGTTCTCTACCACTCTTCATCAGAACATGATGATTTAATTTCTCTCCCATATCCAAATTTTCACCTATATTCTCTTATGTGGTAACCCAATGTTGAGTTACTTTGGGTGACTGTTATGTTTCTATCTTTCCATTTTAAAATTACGTTTTTGTATTCCTTTTTACGATGTGGGTTTTAATGAAAGAAAATTTAAAGTAGTAAACCATTTATAACCCTGAGGAATTTCGGGGGTAAAATTCAGTTTAAGGGGGGTAGAATGTAACACCCTGAGATTCTATGATACATATTCTTTTTAACTTCATTGATGTCTTATGTTGCACGCAAGAGCGACCTTCCCCAATAGCATGTATTGTACGCAATATTGAGTTTCACTAAACAAAGATATATTGTTATTATGAACTAGACGTCATGAATATTATTAACCTCATTTTGAATTTTATAAAAATATCTTTCATCTTACACATATTATAGGACATTGTATGAGAACAAAATAAATTTTTCGACTAAATTAAGTATTTTTCAATAAATGCTGTTTTTTCACCTTTTGATGGGGTACCTAATTTAAATCAATTTTTTGACACATTTATGAGTTAAATTTGACAAAATAAACTTATTCATTGCAATAAGTTTAAAAAAATTACTTTGGATAGGTTTTTAATATTTTTATGTTAACATTCTTATTTTGATGAATCGTAAAAATACTTTAAATTTTAATTAAAAACAACTTTTTTCATCAAGATAATTTACATGGTCAAATTATAATTTTGAATGGTTTTAAAGTATAAATTGAATATATTTTTACCATTTAATATAATTCAAGTCATTATAACTAATTTTACATTGAAGTCATAGCTAAAAACATTTCAATCTTTTGCAATGTTTTAACTTTTAAAACTCGTTTTCTCAACAGCAGGATTAATTTTAAATTAAATACTGAAACTTCTATGTTTTTAATTTCAAAAAATTGATTCCACATTTGTAATCATTGGGTCCAAATTAGGTTAATAGGAAAACTTTTATTTTTAGACATTATGACTAGTAACTACGGTAAATTTTATTTACTATAGTTAAAGATAAATCTGGTAATTAAAGGTAAAAATAAGCTTATAAAATTACTCTAACACCTTCAAAAATTATATTGGATGAATAAAAGTATACCTATATCCCATAATGGTTGAAATAGATTCATTTCATTGACTTTTGACCACGAAAAGTATGTAATTATTATTAAAACCAAAAAAGTGACAACATGTCACTCCTTATATCTTATAAATGTAATAATTTTAATTTAGTGATAAACTACATAAAACCTAGAAAATAAATAGTCATAAGAAATATAATAAAATTATCTATATCATGTGAATTTATTCATAATTTTTATGGATTAAATAATTATCATTAATTGTTACACAATAGTGATGTATAAATTATTTTATTGATTGAAATATCAAATAAATTGTTTTACAAATATTAAAATAAATATTATATGAACAAATTAATGTGTTCCATTAATATTTTAGATGAATATGACATGTTAGGAATATATTTAATATTTTCCATCGAATATATCTTCTATGTGGATTTTATTAAAATTCAAATAATTGAATAGTGTCAAAATTGACACTATTTATATTTTATAATAATAACTTATTATTAAATTGTTTAAAAATCACAAAAATGTTTAAAAATTATAAATTTAAATATATATGATCTAAAATTCCATAACCTATCCAACTATGGACAATTCACAACACATAAGTAATTATTTATAACAATTTAAATTTTAGAATTTTATTACCAAAAATAAAATTAAATAGATTAAATAAGGATAAATCCAATTGATAATGTTTAAAATAGTCGTAAAACATGTCTAAATTTTATTTGTTTATGATATTACAACCCTATATTATCTCATATAAGAATTTATTCATTTTTGGAGATATTTAAGTGGGTTTTGAGTTTATTATAAATTAATATTTTCGAGGTTTCCAAAAGTGCCCCTATCCTCTCTTATAAAAGGCCACATCCTCCCTATCTTCTTCACAAAATTTTGAGCCCTCAAGCTCGTCCAAAACCTAACTATTTCACTTATACACATACATAGAAACAAACTAGAGTTCCTGGTCTTCTTTAGAGACCAACTTTAGTGCCCTAAGAGGAGGTTTAGAAGAGGCCCATCAAAGGAGAGGTAATATCCTTTACGATTCTTTCAAATTTATTTCTTCTTCTACATCCTCTTGTTTATTTGTTTCATTATAAAGTAGTAACATTAGTATCACTCAAATACTGATATGTTATTATAAATATTAAACAAAAATATTTCACCTTCTATCCATCCTACGAAAAATGAAATTATCACACGCGCGTACGTACGGAATACCATGTCCACGTCGTGATGTAATTTTCTTTTCCACCACCACCATAATTGGATTGGTAAAATGGTGGAAATAATAACTATATATTATTATTATAACCTGATACTAATTATGATATATTATATACTCCACTCCAATACCATTCAACAATTATTGGAACAATATTGTCGCTCGTGCGTAAGTACGGATTACCGTCTCCACGGCGTGATGAGATTCATTCTCCATGTTATCCATTAAAGAATTATTATAAATTATATATAGTAAATAATAATGAATGATATGAAATAATAATG
The DNA here is from genome assembly GCA_963277665.1 of Viscum album. Taxonomy (NCBI): domain Eukaryota; kingdom Viridiplantae; phylum Streptophyta; class Magnoliopsida; order Santalales; family Viscaceae; genus Viscum; species Viscum album. The sequence continues at coordinate 1,368,078,076 of OY728140.1, read as the reverse complement.
ATACCGTATTTATGTACATATATGTTTCATTTACTTAATTCCATTCAATTTAATAAGGAAACAAAAACAACATTCATGCATATGTACGACCTACCGTCTCCATGAGTGGTGTATTTCATTCCATTTATTGATCTATCATTTATTTTTATATTCTGAATATATATTATATATAAATAATTTTCTACATTATGGAATTATTTAAATCATGATAATTAATAATATCATGAACAACAAGTCTAAACACTTACGATAAATGAAACGATTTTACCCAAAACGCTGCTTTAACATGGAATTGACAAAAGAACAGGTAATGTAAAGTTGTAAGTGAATCATATATGATATCATAAATATTATTATGGTTTTTTTACAAGTTAATAATATATTTAAACCCGCTATACTATAGTCTCAAACACATATGGATGAAATTTGACATAAGGTAAGGGTTAATTATTCCAATCGTGTTCTTATCCGGTATTTTTTATTCGTAAGTATTTACTGGGGTTATATTTATCATCCATATCCATGTTTTCATAAACATTTTACTATTATCCATGTATTTTTATAGTCATTTTTACCCTTAATGATTTTTACCACATTTAATGGAAGGAATCATTCTTTTTTTACCATATGAGGTACTTTTTGAGTTTTCTGACAAAAACTTCGAGAAGAATGTTTTTTTAACTTGTACGGCATGAACGGATTTTTAATATTTCATAACACCTTATTTCCATGAAGCTTCCTCTACACAATTTCATGATTAATTTCAACAAATACACTTATTCTAAAATTGCATGGCATTTTGTGAAAAGAAAATGATTTTGAAGAAAAAAGCATATTTTCCTCAAGAATTCATTTCAAGTGTTTTATCAAAACCATTTTCCATCTAAGAAGACATTATTTAATATGTTTATGTTTCAATTATAATGTCTCTATTATTTACATGGTTTCATTTTTATTATGGTGATATGAAATCCACATATTCTATATGGATTATGTTATGATGGGATGATGTTTACAAAACCCATTTAATTCGTTCGGAAATGATGAATGATTTATGTTTATTTTGGAGCACACAAAAGAATTATTTCATCACTGGATGTGTGGGACCTATATCTCCCTATAATGAATTGTGTAATGATTTATATCTCATGAGATAGACATGGATGGAATAGAAAGTAAATTCCATTTTAGTAATAAATGGTTGGAACGCCAAGTAAACACGGTTCAGAAATGGACTTTGTCCACTATGATGGTCTTGGAAGCAATTTCATGGCTACTATGGAAATCATTACTTGTTATTAATGGTTTTCCACAATTACATGTTTTAATCCCATTCCATTTTATCATGGTTAAGGTTACTTTATTATCTATACCTTATGTACTGCAAAGATTTATGTCATTACTCAAGATTTTGATGTTTTATGTTCATGTTCTTACGTTCAAATGTTTACGGATAGTTTTATGTTCTCTGTGTTTACCATTACTGAGAATTTGAGCTCACCCTTTTTATGTTTTCTTTTTCCCAGGATATAAAGAATGGTTTCAGGTAAGAAGAAAAAATGGGAAGATCTTTATGGGATATGTTGAAGATCTTTCACCATTATAAGAAGATTATCTTCTGATTTTCTAAAGACACTAAACTAATACGGTCTTTGGGAATCTGTTTTTGTCATCTATTAAGTATTCTGAAAAAGTAATGTAATGAATATGTACATCAAGATTTGGGTCTCTACAGTTGGTATCAGAGAAAATTTTAGTTAACCTCTAGAAACTAGGATGCGAAAACTTTAGTGAGATCTCTAGAGATATTTCTAAGGTATGTCTAGGGATGTCCCTAAGGTTAAGTATAAGTATGGGTTACAGTACTAGAATTATAATATCGATCATGAATAACCTAGTATTATACCTAATATGTTAGTGATTGAATGTTCTCCCCTTGATTATGTTGTTTTCCTAGTATGACTTTTGCCTCTTATGCTATTCTTTCTGGGTTTTAGATAATGGCTGGATACCGAAGGGACGGTATTAATGATCAATGTAATGGACAATGCAATGATTGTACTCCTGAACAAACCAATGTTATGGGAGATGGAGTGAAAAATAATATTTCTCTACATAAACAAGCTATGAATCATTCTGGACTTCCAAATGAGTAGAGAAGGGAAAAATATTCTATTGAGTCCTTCATGAGGCAACATCCACCTTCTTTCAATGGTTCTTATGATCCACATCTTGCATAACAATGGATCAGTTCCATTGAAAAGATATTTTCCATACTTCGCTGTTCAGAGCATGAAAAAGTCATTTTAGTTGTTTACTGTTTAGAAGGTGAAGTAGAACAGTGGTGGATTCTAATTAAAAATACAAGGCCCCAAGATGAAATTGAATCCATGGAATGGGATGAGTTTATGAACTTATTTTCTCATAAGTACTTTCCTCGTATACTTCGAACGAAGATGGAAAATGTGTTCCTTGGGATTAAGAAAAATAATTATGAATCTGTTGGTATATACGAGGTGAATTTTACAAGGCTTGTAAGTTATCCATCTGGCTTTATCATCCAACCTGAAATTAAAGTTGATCGATTCTTCAGTGGCTTAAAACCAAGCCTTAGAATGCCATTAGCTATAAGAGACTTCAGCAGCTATGAATAAATTTTTCATTGTGCTATCAAGGTAGAACTGGAAGTTGGTGTTACATATCGTTCTCATGGTTTTGACAATAATCGATAGATGGAGTTCAAAGAAAAATCACAAAACAATGGTGAAAAGAAGATGAATGTTTCATTATGCTCAAATTGTGGAAAGAAGCATATTAGAGACTGTCTTAAATGGAATAGAAAATGTTTTAAGGGTGGAAAAGAATGTCATCGAGCAGCTGAGTTCTGAAGTAATGGGAAAAAGGTAGCTAATGATGTTAATGTAGAAAGCACTACAGAGAGTGAACCACCAACACTTCAATGCTACAAGTGAAATGAAATGAGGCATTATGTTAACCAATGCCCTAATCCAATGGTTAATGATGATCGACATCAACAACCTCTCAAGGAAAAGGACAAAGGGAAGTCACATGAAATCACTATTGGTGATTTTGAATATGACAATGAAGTGGTAGAATGATTAAGTGTATATTTAATGGGATTAAAAAAAGTTTTTTGGAATCTGATTTAATGAATCGTGGTATATTGGAATATCTATATATTGGTTTATTATAGTGTTCAATAATTATATGGTACCGGTAAACATGAAAAGTGATTGAAATATTTTTGGAAAGCACTTAATATGTGCATAATGAAGGGATAAGTATATAATGAAGTGTTTGAAAATATTAATGAAATCATGACTGATATACGGACAATGTGATGTCATGGTTTGAATATATAGAAATTTTGGGATTTTGGTATAACTTTTGATATAATTCATGTTTTCACTAAGGTTCTTTGGTAATTCATGTTTCAAGAATACATGATTAAGGTATTCACATGTTTCAAATATGACCAACAAGATATATATTATGGTATATGGTGGATAAATGATGGTATTCACATGCTTGGTAGGTAACCTCTCTAGTAATCATTTTCATTACACAATCAGATTGGACAGAAGTATTTTCGATAAGCCTAAAGGTTTTAATGGATTAAGTTGGACATTAGATAGTATTTTTGAAGGCTAAAACTTTTTCTAGAATGTTATAATAGTATAGTTGTAGAAAAAGGACAACCTACAGGATGGGTGACAACTCGTCGCATCGGGAAAGGTTGCGGGAATCGAACCCAAAACCGAAGTGTGACATTCCATTATCACCTACCACTGGCCTTCAAGAAATCCATGGGTTGTAGAAATTAGTTTTATTTTATTATATAGTGCTAAATATGAAGTATAAGTCCATTTTTTGGAGCCATGTATGATTAATATCACCATATCTGGACTTATGTATATTTAATAACTTTTGCTAACCTTTTGATTGAGACAGATAGAATGACCCATCATTCTATCACATGATCTGATAACACTTCACGAATGAAAAATTGAACTTCATTTCATTAAGATATGAAGTTTCAATTGTTCATGGAATGACCAATGGTGATATTTTTCCAAAATCAAGTAAGTATTTCTTCTAATTCTAAATTTTCAAATTTATGGAAAGGATCCTGAAAACGAAAAAAAATTTCCTAGTATCGTCATATCCGATGAATCAGATGGTACCTTAGATCATCACAAATTTATGAATTTGTGATTTTTGTCTTTTTCATAGCCAGGTTCTCTACCACACTTCATCATAACATGATGATTATATTTCTCTTTCATACCCACATTTTCACATATTTTCTCTAATGTGGTAACCCAGTGTCGAGTTACTTTGGGTGACCGTTATGTTTCTAACATTCCTTTTTAAAATTAAGTTTTAGTATTATTTTTTATGATGTGGGTTTCTATGAGAGAAACATTCATGTAGTAAACCATTTATAACCCCGATGAATTTCGAAGGAAAAATTCATTTTAAGGGGGGTAGAATGTAACACCCAGAGATTTTATGAGAAATATTACTTTTAATTTCTTTGATGTATTGTGTTGTATGCTACACCAAAATCAGATTGCACTATATGAAACAACATATTATCTTGTATTATATGCAAACACTATTCTTGGATTGTGTTTCACGCAAGAGCGACCTTCCTCAATAGCGTGTGTTGTATGCAATACCGAGTTTCACTAAAAAACAATATATTGTTCTTATGAACAAGATGTTATGAATAGTATTAACTAAATTTTGAATTTTATAAAATTATCATTCATATTACACAGATTCTAGAACATGGCATGAGAACCAAATAAATTTTTCTGGTAAAATGAGTATTTTTTTTAAAAATGCATTTTTGCGGCCTTTTGATGGCACACCCACTTTAAATCACGATTTTGACACGTTTATGTGTTCAATTTGACAAAATAAACTTATTAACTGCAATAAGTATATAAAAATTTACTTTGGATAATTTTTTAATATTTTTCTATTAACATTCATATTTTGATGAATAGTAAAAATACGCTAAATTTTAATTAAAAACAACTTTCTTCATCAAGATAATTTATATGGTTAAATTATAATATTTAATGGTTTTAAAGTATAAATAGAATATATTTTTACCATTTAATATAATTCTTGTCATTATCATTAATTTTACATTGAATTCATAGGTCAAAACATTTCAATCTTTTGTAGTGTTTTAACTTTTAAAACACGTTTTTTCAATAGCTGGATTAATTTTAAATTTAAAACTATAAATTTTGTATATTTAATTTGGAAAAATTGATTCCATATATGGAATCACTAGGTCTGAATTATGTTAATAGAATACTTTTTATGTTATGACATAATGAATAGTAACTATGGTAAATTTTATTAACTACAGTTAAAGGTAAATTGGTTAATTAGGGGTAAAAATAAGATTAAAAATTTACCCTAATACCTAAAAAATTTCTATTGTATGAATAAAAGACAATCCATATCACCTAATGGTTGGAATAGATTCATTTCATGGAATTTTTACCATTAAAAAGATGTAATTATTATTAAAACCAAAGAAAGTGACAACATGTCACTCTCTTATATCTTATAAGTGTACTAATTTTAATTTAGAGATAAAATTCAAAACACATTGAATATAAATAGTCTCTAGAAAGATAATAAAATTATCAACATCTTTTGAATTTATTTACAATTTTTAGGGATTAAATAACTATCATTAATGGTGACACAATAGTGATGTAGAAATTATTTTATTAATTTATATATCAAATAAATTCTTTAAAAATATTAAAATAAATATTATATGAACAAATTAGTTTTCTCCATTAATTTTTTAGATTAATATGACATGTTAGGAATATATTAAAATTTTTTATGGAATATATATTCTGTGTGGATTTTATTAAAACTCAAATAATTGAATAGTGTCAAAATCGACACTATTGATATTTTATAAAAATAACATATTATTAAATTGATTAAAAATCACAAAAATATTGAAAAATTATAATTTGAAATTTATATGTTCTAAAACGTCATAAAGTATCCAATTATGGACAATTCACAACACATAAATAATTATTTATAACAATTTAAAATTTAGAATATTATTACCAAAAATAAAATTGAATAGATTAAATAAGGATAAATCAAAATGATAAGGTTTAAAATAAACATAAAACATGTATTAATTTTATTTTTTGATGATATTACGACCCTATATAATCCAATATTCGTATTGAGTAATTTTTGGAGATTTTTTAGTGGGATTTGATTTTATTATAAATTAATATTTTGGAGGTTTCCAAAAGTGCCCCTCTCCTCTCTTATAAAAGGGAACCTCCTCCCTCTCTTCGTCACAACATTTTGAGCCTTCGAGCTCAGACCAAACCTATCCATTTCTCTTATAAACTTCTATATCAACATACTATTGGTCTGTGTCTTCTTCAAAGACCAACTTTAGTGCCCTAAGAGGAGGTTTAGAAGAGGCGCGTCAAAGAAGAGATAATATCCTTTACCGATTCTTTAAAATTTATTTCTTCTTCTACTTCCTCTTATTTATTTGTTTCACTATAAAGTAATAACATCAGTATCACTCATATATTTAAATTTTATTATAAATATGAAACAATCCTATTTCACCTTCTACACATCCTACAGAAAATGAAATCACCGCGCGTGTGTACGCACAGAATACTGTCTCCACGCTGTGGTGTAATTTTATTTTCCACCACCACCTTAATTTGATCAGTATTATGGTGGAAATAATAACTATATATGATTATTATAACATGAAACTAATTATGAGATATTTTATAATCCACTCTAATACCATTCAACAATTATGGGAACGATATCATCGCTCGTGCGTACATATAGATTATCGTCTCCTTGACGCGATGAGATTCATTCTCCATGTTAACCATTCAATAATGATTATAAAGTATATATAATAAATAATCATGAAATATATGACATAATAATGATAATTTATTTATGTACATATATGTTTCATTTACTTAATTCTAGTCAATTCAATAAAGAAATGAAAACAGCGTTCATTCATACGTACGACCTACCGTCTCCATGAACAATGTATTTCATTCCATTTATCGATCTATCATATTTATTTATATGATGAATATATACTAAATATAAATAATGTTTTACATTCTGAAATTATGTAGATACAGATATAAGTAATAATATCATGAACAACAAGTCCAAACACAAAAGATAAACGAAACGATTTTACCCAAAACGTTGCTTTAACATGGAATTGACAAAAGAACATGTAATATAAAGATATAAGTGAATCATATATGATATCATAAATATTATTAAGGTTCTATTACAAGTGAATAATATGTTTAAACAAACAATACAGGAGTCTCAGACACATATAGAACAAATTGGACATTAAGTAAGGGATAATTATCTTAATCTCATTCTTATCCGGGATTGTTTATTCGTAAGTATTTACTAGGGTTTTATTTATCATTCATATCATTTTTTTCATATAATTTTTACTATTATTATATTTATTTTTAAATTAATTTTTACCCTTTTTTTATTTTTACCACATGGTATGAAAAGAATCTTTCTTTTGTTTACCATACGAGGTACTTTTTGACTTTTCTGACAAAAAGTTCGAGAAGAATGTTTTTTAAACTTATATAGCATGAACGTATTTTTAAAGTTTCATAACGCATTAGTTCCATGAAGTTTCCTATACATGATTTCATGATTATTTTCAATAAAATATTTTTATTTCAAAATTTTATGGCATTTTGAGAAAATAAAATGATTTTGAAGAAGAAAGGATATTTTATTCAAGAATTCATTTCAAGTGTTTTATCAAAACCATTTTCCATCTAAGATGACATTATTTAATATGTTTATATTTCAAGTATAATGTAACTATTATATACATTGATTCATTTTTCTTATGAAGAAATGATATCCATCTATTCAATATGGATTATTTTATGATGGAATTATGTTTGCGAAGCCCATTTTATTCGTTCGGTTATGATGAATGATTTAAGTTAATTTTATGGCACAAGAAAGAATGATTTCATTATGAGATGGGTGAGACCTATATCTCCTTCCAATGAATTGGGTATATATTTATATCTCATGAGATAGACATGGATGGAATGACAAGTAAAATTAAGTTCAGTAATATAGGGGTGGAATGGAAAGTAATTCTGGTTCAGTAAGGGACTTTTTCCACTATAATGGTCTTGGCAGCAATGCCTTGGTTACTATGGAAATCATAACATGTGATTAATGGTTTTCCACAATTACATGTTTTATTCCCATGCTATTTTATCATGGTTAATGTTCTTTAATGATACATGCCTTATGAACTTCCATGATTTATGTCGTTACTCATGATTTTGTTGTTTTATGTTCAAGTTCTTACATTAAAATGTTTAGGAGTTGTTTTATGTTCTCCATGTTTTCCCTTACTGAGAATTTGAGCTTACCCTTTTTATGTTTTCTTTTCCCTAGGATATAAAGAATGGTTTTAGGTAAGAAAACAAAAGGGGAAGATCTTAATGGGAGATGATGAAGATCTTTCACCATGATTAGAAGATTATTTTCTAAGTTTTCAAAGACACTAAACTAATACGGTCATTAGGCATCTATTTTTGTCATGTATTAAGTTTTTTTCAAAAGTAATGTAATTTCTAAGTATGTAAAGATTTGGTTCTCTACAATAATGAGGAAAAGGAAGAAGACTTTGGAATGAAAAATTGGTGAAGGGATTACCTTGAACTAGTAGAAGAGATCACCATATTTCATAAATGAATTATATGAGAATATAATGGGTATAATATGACATGGAGGATATTGATAAGAATATATTAGATACCAAAGATGTTAGGGGGTAAAATGATCTCATTTAATGGATAAGGAAAATAGAATGAAGTGAAAAATTGAGTCATTCTAGATAGATAAAATGAAATGATCAAACGAGGTAGCCAATATTGGTCCATTTGGTAACAAATATCACCAATAGTGTACCATAACATATTTCAAACTAATTTAATACTGAGTGAGTTTTCCCAAAGTACACATGGTAATATACAACCACTGGTTATATGTGACAACCCATACCAACCTTTCAACTACCTTAAATTTTCTTATTTAATATCAAACACTATCTGAAATCATCATATACACCAATAAAAATAATCAATATCAAAATCTAAATTCCAAAAATAAAATTGACCCTTAAACAATTAAAAAAATTAGAACTCACATTAATTACCAAATATCAAAAAATTACTAAAATTACTTATTTAGTGGCTCATTTCAATATCAATGAATTATTGAGTTTATAATATACATTAATCATTAAATATATTTTTTATATACAAAATTTTTATTTTAATCCATTATCATGAGTGATGAAATTTTTTTCATAATTTCATTTCTTATAGATTGACATGTTATTGTTTATATTATTTATTAATTATTTCATAATGTTTGTCATGTTACTTATGAAATAAACAGGGATAAAAATTCACATTAGTATTTTTTTCTCATAAATTGAAAATTCCATAATAATTTTATTATATTTATCACAAAATTATTTACATATTTTATTAATTATCATTTTGGTGTTTATTACAAAAAAATATACTTTTTCTTTATTTTTATTTTTAATTATTAGAGATATAATGTGTTGGTTACCATAATTAATTAAATATTACTAAATCTTATGTTATCCTTACTTTCTTAATTGTCAATTATGGTGTATAGATGATGCTTAAAATGTACTAGTTTGAAGATTAAAAATAATATTTAACTCTTAATGTATATGATATAACGCTTACATAACATAAGCTAATTCTTATAAGGATCATATGATGATTCCTATATAGTATTTTATAGTTTATATTCTATAACATAATTCAATTTATTTTTTATAGAACCGTACTTATGAAATACATGTTTTTTCTTATATATATATCATATTTTTATATTAATCTGTTTTTAAAAATACACATTTCTTCACATAAATCTAAGATGATGTTTACACATATTAATTATCACATAGACTAATTATTATGATCTTTTTTGGATTTCATTCTTAAATACATCATTATAAACAAATTAATTTTCATCTTCATTGTATATTGATATTTTCTTTATAGTTAAGTAGATATAATAATTCTATAATTACAAGTTAACTATATTAATTTTAGTAAAATATATTTGGAATTATTTTATATGAATTTAAATAAAAAACATCAAAGGTGGATCATATATGGATATTTACACTTCATTCTTGAAAATTTAGTAATTTTAAATTTGAATTATAAAAAATATGTTGAGATTACCACAATTTAGTTGTGGGAGTATTCTACGAAATTTAATATTTATAATGAGTATATATATAGATATACTATATATATAATGAGGTCCACTTTAAATATTTTTTCTATTTTTCATTTTTTTAAGATAACCCATGTGAATAATATTGTATCTCGTTTATGATAAAACTAAATATATATATATATGTGGAAATATTTGTAGAATAATTTTATATATTTTTTTTAGAATTCACATTAACATATTAATCTTAGAGAAAATATAAAATTAAATGGATATAATTTTCATATAATATGGAATTTAGAAAAAATTAATGTGATGATTGACAGAACTAGTCCACGGTATACTGGATGAGAATATTTTTCTAAAATACCTAAGGACATTCCATTATAATTACTATTTTTGGTCTTTTAGTTTAATATTTTAGCATTCGGATATTATTTGACTTCTACGAGTACTACTATCTAGACAGTCAATGTTTTTAATAATAATATTTTTTCTTTAATTCATTTTATCATCTCATTGTGAATAAATTGTGTTTATGTTATTTAATACAAATGAATGTTGCTAGTTTTATAGTTATACGACCCCATAAAAATTTTATCTAGGTTGTAAAACATATATTAATGGGATTAGGATTCAACTATTTTTCATTATAGGTAAATAAAATTTTAGTTTTTCCTCTACATTATAAGGAAGGTTATTGGGTTGTGCCTCTAGTTGAGAAAAAGGAATGATATTTGGGTTGTATATTGTGGTCTAAATAACTACATATAAAACATTATAATTCCATTCAATGGTTATGTCACTATTTTAGTGTATTTTTAGTCTCATGTGGAGATTTGGTGAAGTATATATATATTATCACTGATAAAAGAATTTAAAGTAAAATTTCTAACATTTTTCTTTTCCATTTAATAATTATTACATCCATGATAAAATAATAAATTTTATATAAACTTTAGTTCTCACCCTCTTCAAAACAGAACCATATATCCATTTGGGACATATGATTAGTATCAATGTTGTTTGATTAAAGAGTATATAGTTCTAATATCGGTTCTAACTATTAACCATGTTGTCATTATATTATGAAGGGAAGTATTTGTGTGAGAAGGAAGTTGTTTAATTAGTGATTTTTTCCAATAAGGGCCCCCATTATATTATGGTAATTATTATGAATATAGACAAGTTCAGATAGAATCATATGTTAAACGAATATGTATTTACTATTAGACATCCATGGTGATTCATTAAAAACCCCTTCCTGACTAATAATGATACATTTATTATAGTTTAATATCTTAAATATATATTAATAGTAAAATTATTAAAAATTATTAATGAGATATTAAACATATTTTTTAAGTGACATTTCTGTTTTTAAAACCACATATGTAATTTTAATGATATTTAAAAAAGATGATTATGGTTCTGAAAAATTAATAAAAACTAATAAATAAATGTTAATGGAGTTATATCAGGATATTAAAATTGGCGAACATGAAACCCTAAATTATCAATTTCCATGATTCACATGGGTATTAAATTTAATGAATGATTTTAGAGATATTATTGTTAATGCAATTTTAGATGAATTAGTTTTAAGAGTTAGGCCTAAAAAAGTGCATGCATGGGATGTAAAAATATATAGGAGAAATATTTTTGAGTAATATTATATTTATGAGATAATTCTCTCTTTATATTAATGCTATAATGAAAAAATATTTATAAATAATAATTAAGTAAAATAAAAAAATTGCATGATATAAAAAAAGAATGTTAGTATTTAATCATACAATTATGAGTTATATGTAAATAATAGTAATTAATATAAACTTATTTTCAAATAAATTTATTATATATAGAGTTGATATTAATGAATAAATAAAATTGATTATTCTATATATGATAATTGAAAAATCCTAAAAGGTAGTGTTTTTTAATATGATGTTCCATAATCTCTCTAATAAAGATTTAAAAGAAAAAGAAAAATAATCCTAAAATCTTGATGTTATAGGAATGAATAAGATTATGTACATGATGTAATGGAGAGAATATGTAGTTGCATGGTTCTTTCTTAATGATTCATTTCTAGTGAAGAATGTATCGTTCAAAAGGAATTAAAAATCCTTCATTATTTTCTTTTAAAATTAGAAAATTGAATCTGATTCCAAATATTCACATTTAGATTTCAGTGATTACACAAATGATTAATTATATAACAAATAATAAGGGTTATATAATTACATTACAGTATTTTTAAATATTTATAAGTATCTTAGGAAATTTCATAATAAACCTATTAAAGATAACAATATAAACCATTAATAAAAAAGTGTTAGTCAAATATTCATCTGCATATATTTATAATAATTATACATATTTGAATAATTTGAAAATTAAAATTTAAAAAAGATTATATATCTCAATGTCGTGAGGATAAGGAGATAATGTTTGAATTCTCAATATATGATAACTATAATCTGAGAAAAATAGAGAATGTACTTAAAAAATCAATCCAGCTTTTTTTATGAAAGTTAAAGTTGTGATATACTATTATGATTGATAAAAATGAATTATTCATAGAAAACTATCATTTATGATAACCAATTACATAATGTATATTATATATTTAAAAAATATTTAACGATAATTCTTCAATAGTCTGTTTTTTATATATTGGATTAATGGAAACTCTTTTTGTGAATGTTCATTGATATATATACAATCTCAGGGACACACCAATGTCTTGATAACATATTAATTATCTTATAAATATGTTATTAATAATGTTTATAAATAATTTTAGGATTCAAATGAGATTATATCTAATCCAATAAAAAACATGTTTCCATGGGTACCAAATCTTCTTCAACCATCATCGTTGGATATTTTCATAAAATATTTATAAAAAACATGATACATGAATAGTGGATGTTCACAATTCATGAATGGTTATTAAAAAAATTATATCGCTCAAAACTTTTGTTGAAGGAAATGAAATACTTGGTGAAATTTTTTTAAAAAAGATCATTGATTAAGTGATTTTGGACATTTGAATATTGTAATTATTTAAAAATACATTATGATAAAGGCTTAGATTTTTTTAAAATTTATCAACTATATTATAGTAGAAGGGATCTCTAATTTAAAATTGATAACTCTATTGTTTATAATGTCTAATCTATCGATTTTTATTCAAATCATAAGGAAAATATTTTTTGGTGAATTTACTAAATATAAAGTAAATTTATTTAGAAAATTTACTAAGATAAGAACATATATAATATGATAATTTTTAATTAAATCTTAAAATTACTATCCATATTTTCCAAATATTTGAAGCTTCATTAAATTATAGATTTATTGTTGGATAATACATACATTTTTTTACTCTTTTAGTAATCGTAAACAATATAAAGAGTATTTCAGATCTATCAAGGGTTTTAATATGGTAAGGCTTATAAAAATATTACATCATGATACATTTAGACTTATATCTACTTGAGCTATTGGTGGAAAATGGTATGTATTTCTCATCATTTCTGATTTTAGAAAACATACGTCGTCATAAATTCTTTCATATTAAAATGAAAACTTATCTAAGATTAATATATATTGAAATAATATTAAATATGAAAATGGATATTTTATTTTTTACATTACATTTTTTTGTGATAAATTTTTAAATAATTATTTTTATATATTGTTTGAAGAAAATATGCATTATCATAATTCTTTCTCACTAAGAAACTCTGAAAAATTATTATTTTTGAGAGGAAGAGAAAAACATTATTATATATTGGTAGAACCATTATAAAGAAATTTCAATAACCTCTATATTTATTGGAAGAGTGGTGAAGTTGTAACATACCCAAATGATAAAGGGTAAAATGACTAAATGATATGACTCATGTCAATAAGGTGCACCTTTCTTTTTGGGAGCCTGTCTGATTAGAACTCAACAGTTAAGAGTACTTGGGCTGGAGTAGTGATCAGGATGGGTGACCTTCTGGGAAGTTTCTCAGGATGTGTGTGAGTGAGGACAAAGCACACTGGAAAGGACATGTTTTTTCCTGTGGGAACAATCATTAGTCAGCTGACCTGTTCGGGCATGTGGGTGGACCCTGGGGTGGGCCCCACATGTCTGCGGGGCAACTGGGGGTACTTGGTGGGCCATGACCCAATGACCATGTTAAGGCGGGGTGTCTATGCTGTCACTGGGACCCAGTTGTCACATTTGGTATCAGAGGTGGTACCCAGCCTTAAGTGCAGTGCACTGCTTGGGTTGAGATGTAGGGCCCATAACGAGGGCGTTGTGCTCTAAAGGGGGGGGGGTGATTGTAACATCCCCAAATGATAAAGGGTTAAAGGACTAAATGATATGACTAATGTCAACAAGGTGCACCTTCCTTTTCGGGAGCCTGTCTGATTAGAACTCCACAGTTAATCGTGTTTGTCCTGGAGTAGTGATCTGGATGGGTGACCTTCTGGGAAGTTTCTCAGGATGTGTGTGAGTGAGGACAAAGCACACTGGAAAGGACATGTGTTGGCCTGTGGGGACAATCATTAGTCAGATGACCCGTTTGGGAATGTGGGTGGACCCTGGGGTGGGCCCCACACGTCTGCGGGGAAACTGGGGGTACTTGGTGGGCCAGGACCCGACGACCATGTTAAGGAGGGGTGTCTATGCTGTCATTGGGACCCAGTTGTCACAGAAGTACAACACGTTATCTATCAAAAATAGTTTATTTATATCTAATTTAAAAATAAAACACAATATGATCTTTAGAATGGTATGAAATGAAAAGTTTATTAATTTTTTATATTTATTTGTTAAATTTATATTAATAACACAAAAAATTCATTAGATAAATTTTATTACAAATATAATTATGGTATCATTTTCAGATTTTCATAATGTAGTAAATCATATACATTTTTTGATAATAGATACATGATTGTTTAAAAATCCATATATGTGAAATTTAATAAAATTATTTCATTTGAATGAATTGATGATTTTATACAACTAGAAGCTAAAAATTGTGACATTTATTTTCAAGATAATTATCCAAATAATTATAATGAAACAATAATAGGAGAGTATCTTTAATTAAATATTATGGGAGACTCATAATGATCACCCATTAAACAATAAAATTGTTTCACCCAATCATTTTAAAAGAGGAACACCATATTTTATAGCATATATTAGGGGAAACACAACCCTTATAAGAAAATATAAAACCACTATAACTTATAATATATTTTGATTCAAATAAGTTCAATCTATTGGATATGTTTCAATGCATGAAATAATTTCTTTGAAATATACGAAATACTCTATTAAAATATTATTATTTCAATATTACCATTATAGCCTAGTTGTTATGACGTTGTTAATGAATTGTTATAACTAAATTATAAAAATTCTATTGTTTTCATGTAACATCCCTTTAACCGCTTTCTGAAATTTTCAAACACTTTTTGTTTTCTTCTTCACTAATTGGATATGTTTTCAGACTCCGTAGGATGAGGATATTTTTTTAGTAAAATCGCCAAATATTTGATGATATAGGTTTTCTAATTATTGGAGTGTAGGTATAATAATGTTTTTAATTTGTGGGGTTATGTACAAGCTTGGAGAACCCCCTTGTGGATTTCATGTTTTTATGAGTAAACTTATGTTTTGGTAGTCTTCTAGAGAAATACACATCATGTAATGGTAATTCATGATGTTTGATATCTTTTAGAAAGATATCATGAACCATATACATAATGTGAAGGGAGAACACATCATTCAAGGTAAAATGGTCTTTTTTAATAATGAGGTCAAATGTTTTTCAATATATCTAATTCCAGAGGATTAAACAATGTGTAATGGGATTATAATCCATGTAAATATCATGGTCAGGGAGTCCAGGGCACCATACGGGTGATATATAATTTCATTAATTAATTGGTAATGTTTATCTCTATTTTTAATGGTTTTAATCTGATTTTTGAAGCATTATTTCTTTCCAAATTTTATTTGTTCCACAATTAATTACCATTAGGGATGGATTGTGTCTCTCCAGTGGGGTAATCATTTCTACTTTTTCATTGATTTTATTTTGGTGCAGTCATTTTGTTGATTTATATTTACTTTTGACCCATGGTAGCGATTCTATTAATTTAGTTTAAGATACCTTGGGAGATCTCAATTTAGGGGCTATTTAGCTTGTTGTATATATTTTAGTGAGTGTGTGTTCTTCATAAAGTTGTTGTTTTCTATACTCCTCTAACAATTTTGTAAAATTAATTCAATTATGAGATATGTGGATGGATTTTAGGGTATCCATTGTTATTTTTGAATACATTCTAATGGTGGATCAGTTTTGGGTCATTCAGAAAAATGTTTTTAGGTATGTGGTTATGCCTATAGACAATGTGGGTGAACTTCATTTCTCTAGTTTAGATAAATATTTTTATTAAATAAAATAGAATTATATTACATATTTTTGTTTTTGCTTGGAACTATAATTCATTTACATAATATTGGTTTTATCTTTATTATGTTAATAGAAATATTTTCCCAAATAATTGTGAAATGATTTGATGAATATACATGGAAAATAGAGCACATTGGAATCCTTGGGAACTTTGGTGTCAGGTATAACAATAGTTATCATCCCTTTTCAAGTGGATTTCTTATATCATTTTCTTATTCTCTATGTACCTATTATTATAGGGATTTTATACACTTATTGGGTATTACTTGTGAGTGTGTGTTCTTAGTATATCTAGACTCAATGAATATGTCTAGTTTATTGATGTGTACACAATTTTCTATGTTATGTAAGTGTGTTCTTGTTATCTTAACCCAGTGTAACACCTGGTGTGATGTTACCAATTATACGTTCCTAAAAAATTTGTTATGCTTTTGATTTGTACTGATTGATTGTACATCCATATATTTTATATGATATTTGATTCATGGTTTTTATTGATTTTTTATGTTATATATGTTTTTATATTTTTACATTAAATTCATGGAAACTAATTTACCTACATTGTTTTGAAAATTGGAAAAGTGGAAATGATCTTGATATAAAATCATTAAACTATTTCTTTCCATGTTTTCCTTAAAGTTGATAATTCATGTATTATTATTCGTAGATTTTATATGGAACACATGGGACCTACCATACAGATCACATTATTCACATCATGTGTACCCCTATGGATGTGAGTAGAACTAGTTATGCCTTTCGATGTAGAGAAAAGAGTGGTTCAATAGTAAGGTGGTGAGGTTTTTTATCAGCTAGATTTTGGGTATCTTGTGGTGTTATTATGGGATTTTTACCCTTTCTATCACATAGAGCTTTTGGAGTATCTATCTGGTTATGTAGTCCTTTATTGTTGGATGTTTATCTTGGAGATTGTTTTTTCTACATTGCTTGTTGTATCAATTCAATTGTTCCTTATCGGCGATTACATATTTATTTGTCCTTAGTTGTTTCAATGAGTTATGTTTATATATTCCATGTTTTTATTGTCACTTATGGTTAGAAAAAGTTATTCATTGTGTTTCATTTTGATGATCGACATCTAGTAAACATCCCCTAAAGATTGGGAATGACCTTATTTTATGTGGTCCATCGGGTTAGGTGCTAGTTTTAAAGGGTGTCTAGCTTGGTTCATTATATTTTTGTAATAGAGGTGGTTTTCCTTCAAGATTCTTTAGCTTGGGTTACATGGTAGACAAGATAACATATTTTCAAGAAATTAGAGGTAGACTGTGGAGAGTGCATGGACATAAATTACCATTATGAGTCTCAAGTTACTATGAGATATTGGAATTTAATTCCCTAGTTTTGAGTTTTCATGTAAACAACATATTTTTATAATGGTTTTTTGGTTTTATAGAGATTAATCTATTGTTTGACTGGTTCTATTATTTCAATGGGAAACTATATTCCTCTGATACGTGTTCCATGAGTTACTAAAAATTATTTGTCTGATTATTCTCAATAGAATCATCATGTGGGTCTTAATCTGATCAAGGCAATCAAGTCATTAGGTCATGTTTTTTACCAAAATGTGCCACATGTTCATAATGCATTCATTTATTTACAGTCAGGAGCTATAAGAGAAAGGGATTGATCATGAGATTTCATATAAGGCCCCACCTTTAATCATTATAAAATTTTGAGTTAAAACAAAAATTCACATTGAGGATATTTTTAGGTTTAGATTTTTAGAGAATTAGGCCATAATGATTACATTATATCTTTCCAATTAAAATGTAGACACTTCTACTCTATCAAATTTCGTAAAATAATAAAACTCCCTAAATAAAACAAGAATTATATTCTAAATATAAATCTTATTAATTTATTAATTTTTTTTACCCTTCCTTATACCTATGAAAAACATTTCAAAAACTTGGTAAGATCATAAAATCTCAATAAGGGATATAAAATAAGGAAATAAAAAAATTCCATGAATACATACAAGTCAAAGAATTCATACTTTTCAATCCTAGAACATAAGCCCTTTAACATACCTCATGAAATCATAATATTTATGAATAAATAATTGAAATCAAAAATCATAAAGTTAACTTGTTGCATCTATAACATACTTACATTGTAGCTTTCACAGCTAAATAGGGTGTTATATTTGGAATACAGATCACATTATATTTCATAAATATATTAGGAGAAATATTAACATTTACCTCTTTCATGTTACCTAATGTGTTGGAGAGCTACCTCGGGCTCACCAACCCTTGGTTTATTATGTAACCACCCATATATGTAAACAATTACCAAGAACCATAACATATTCATAACACATAAAATAATCATAAATGAAATATAATAATACAACATTGAAATCAAAATAAATCATTTCAAGATATTGAAATAATAAATGATTTATCAAAACCATTTTCTATAACATAATACATTAAATGGTTATATGATATTTATTTTCCTTTTAAAAACATTACAGCTTGATAAGGAATCCAAATATCAAATATTTCTTATGGCGGTATAAAATTTCATTGTGGTCGTGTTTGTAAAAAAAATATTTCCTTTATTTAGTAAAATGATTCATAGAAAAAAGATTCACATAAATGAAATTAAAATTCAAAGGGTTTTATAAACCATAAAAAATGTTATTTGTAAACCAAAATATTCCGTAATGAAATTAGATTGAGATGAAGTCCCTTAAAAAGTTCATGTAAATGACTTATGAATTTATCAATGAGGTGATTATGTGTAGCAACAATATATTCACAAAAGGGAATCAGAAATTATAACATTAATAAATAAAATTTGATTTCAAATATAATCTTGGCATAATATAATCAACTAAGTATATGTAAAACACATTGAGAGGTAATTGAGTTTATAAATTCCCATAAGAAAATTAAGCAGCCTAGCAACGTCACATACAAATTAAAAAAATGAGTTGATGAGAGTGAAATGGGTCTCTCATAATTTAGAAAGAAAAAGGACACAAATAAGGGTATATAATTACATAATCCAATATAATAAAATGGAAATTAAAATACATAACATAAAATAAGTCTTTGACTAAATGATGTTGGTGAAAGGTTCCCTTAACTTGAGTCTGAATTGTCTTATTCGTTCTTTATATTCTTGAATAATAATCATAGATTAATTTACAATAGCTTCAGAAACTTTTTAAAGTTTAAAATTATTTTTATATTAACAATTAATATGTTTTAAATATTACATAATTATTTATGTTCGTATCGGTCATTTTGTAGATATAAAATACTTGAGTCGACCAAGAAGTTATTTGATGTACATAATCATTTTGGTCAAAATACCATCATTATAGAATATTATTCAGGATTTAAGTATCATATAAATCCATTATATATGTATTTATATCTAGTATTTATGTATTTATAATAGTCCATAACATTTGGAGATAATAAATGAAATTCACCATTTGTGGAGATGGTAGGACGTACATATGCACAAATGCAACATTTATTTCTTTATCATATTTATCAAACTGAAAAGTAAATGGAACATATTTATATTATAATTAAATTATGATATCATATTTTATATATGATACATATTTTCATTAACACCATCCTTTATATGTTCCATGTTTGGCATGAACGAGCCATATCACTTTGAGGGGACGGTAGCCCACACTTCTCAGATAAAATTGTCATAATTAAACATTATGGAAAGAATAAAGGTATGATGTAAATGAAATATATATAAGCATAGATAAAATATAAATATAATATATATCATATGTAAATATAGTTCCAACATAATGTCCATCATGAGTAGTGTTAGTAGAATTTTAACAATCATTGTTTCGCGAGGCTGTAGTTATCCGTCCACAGAATTAGTATCCTCATATCCATTAGATAGTGGTTTGTGTAAGTGTAGTTTGGATAATTCTAATAAAAAATCCTATTAAATTGAGGATACCTTTTTTTATGAAATAAATTAATAATAAGATCATAGGGAGTGGATAAGGAAAATAAAATAATGCAACAT
Source organism: Viscum album (assembly GCA_963277665.1). Lineage (NCBI taxonomy): Eukaryota > Viridiplantae > Streptophyta > Magnoliopsida > Santalales > Viscaceae > Viscum > Viscum album. The sequence continues at coordinate 1,368,057,155 of OY728140.1, read as the reverse complement.
GTGAGATGACGTTACCTCTTAATCTGGTAACTTCTATTGATTTGAGCCCAAAGGAATTTTTGAATTGACATCTACCCATGATAAGGATTCTAGGTGTGAAAGAGAAATTTGGGAATATTATCTTATTATAATTTGGATGAGACAAGGGGAAATAGTGGTTTGATTATGTGGTAATACGTGGTGGACTTTTATAAGTGGGAGGAGGGTTACTTTAGGAAGGTATTGAAATATTATTTTTTATAAAATTATTTTCTAATTTAAATGGTCCGAAATTAATTTAATTAAAATATAAGATTATTTTGGTTAGAAATACTCTAAAAAATAGGTTTTAGATAATTTTAGGTCACCAAATTAACCTCATCCTTCTGCATCAACACTTAGGTAAAAACAATAACACTTACCACGTCTTATTGCATTTTGATCATATTTGATAACTATATTTACTATTAAATGTCAATAGAACCATAAGTGGATCATTAATTAGATTTTTAACATTATATAATCCATTTTCATGAATATTATGTTATTTGTATAGTTATATCATTTAATAAAACAGTATTTTGTTTTTTAAAACTCATTTATGTCAATTTTGACATATAATGTAATTAATTTTTGATAAATTTATAAGAACTTCGTTCCTTAAAAAAAGGGCATTAAATAAAATATAACATGTCGGTATCATCCAAAAAATTCTTGTATGGCATAAAAATTATCAAATTACATTTATTTTAATATTTATAATATCATTTATTTGAATATTTCATAAATGAAGCAATCATTGTATCATTATTGTGTCATAATAAAATTTATTTATTTAATTTCTAAAAATTATAAATATAATACCATGATTTATTAAATCTTATTAGTTTTTTAATGACTATTTATAGTTGATGATATAACTTATATAACCCCATATAAATATTTTTAATGAATGATACATGTTTATGTTATTTTTTTCTTTACAATAAATTAATTATTATGAAATGTCATTATCACTACCGAGTGGATCCATGGGGTCCCAAAATCGACCCAAGGATGCCCATGGTGGGGAACATCATATAAAATTAGATTATGAAATGTGTTAGGATAGTTTTATATTATTATAATATTATTTTTTACCATTATTTACCAGATTTAGCCTTTAACCATGTTAAAGAAAATAATTTCTGAAGTTACTATTCATAATGTTCAAAAATAAAAGTTACATATTCACACAATTTGGACATTCAGATTCTAAATAACGAATCCATTATTTCAAATTCAAAACACAGAAGTTGAATTAATTAATTTATAATTAATTCTCGTTGTCAATAACAAAAAGTGGGTATTTAAGAATTAATAACTATCAAAATATTGTCATGTGTTTATGTCTAATTAAAATGTGAAATTACTTATAATGACCATAATTGGAACAAATGAGAAAAACATAATTTAATAATACTTTAAAACCAATTAAATGGAGAATCTAACTATATAAATAAATTAGATGAAAATATAGTTTTGACGTAAAATGCGGTATTTGTTCTATATTCATTAAAAAATGAACATTATCAAAAACATACCAAAACATTATCCAAAGTAAATTTTGATGTCCTGATTCTATATAAGAAGTTTATTTTGTTAAATAGAACATATAAAATTAACACAAACTAGAATTAAAATGGTTTCTCCATCAAAAGGCAGTAAAATTTTATTTTAAAAAAAATACTTCTTTTATCTGAAAAAATTAATTTTTTCTTATAAAAATATAAAATACATATACGAGGAATATAAAACATTAAATTAAATATATAACATAAATTTTTCATTAAATAAAATTCTTTAAATAGTGATATGATTTAATAAACCCAATTATTCACTTTTAAATAGGTTTTCATAAAAACAAATCTTTTATATTCAATTGGTTTTTACTGTTGTTTCTAACAAATTCTGTATCAAATGAATTTTTATTTAAACATGTGTAAATCATATTTAAAAATTCATTTGAAACTATTCATTCCCACCATTCCAATGGAAAGTCATTAAAACCCATTTAAAATAATAGTATTATTATTGTATTATTTTTTAGTATAAATCAATGTTGAGTGCAATGTAAGATTTTGATGAAACCCGTTTGTGCATGTCAACAATGTTATCTGAAAAAAAGTCCACTTTAACATAAAATTAATATCTTAATCATAAATATTAATAGAAATAAAAAATTATTATTTTATAAATACATGGGTCGTTACATCCTTCACCCCTTTTGGGAATTGGGTCCTCGCAATTTTAAAATTGGTCTTAGAAACAACATTTAAAGTCCCACATCAGAAAAAGAGTCATTAAAACTATCACATTAAAATAAAGAATGATATCTCCAATGGTCTCTTGATATAACACATAGTTGGATTCCATGTAGAAAAACATGGACATAGAAGAAAAACTAACTCTCAAAGTATAAGAGAGAGTGATAGGGAACTTGATCAGAGAAACTTAACCACCACAATAGCATAAATTATTGGTTGGTTAAAAGTATGATAATAAAATCAAGCATATAAATTTTATTTTTCAATATCATTTTAATAGTGTTGTTGAAACTTATTACTACCTATTATAATTAAAAATTAGTGTTTCTCCATTTATTCAATTTCTCCTACAGTTCATCTTTTTCTTCAAATGATTAGTATTCAATATGAATCAACTTCTATAGAATTACATAATCCTAAAAATATTTCCTATCTATTCATCTTATCTCGAAACATTAACCAAATCCAAAAATGGTCAGAAGAAGATAATACAATTCTCAAAAAAAACAATCCATTATGAAAAGAAATACTACTCTTAATCTCCATAATTCAACAAAAAAATACCCAATGATTAAAAAAGACCATTCAATAAGCAATTGTCCTTAAAATTATTCAAAACAATACAAACTAATATATAAACCCAAAATTCATAAGGATCTGATCACATAGTGTTCCATGATAAATTTTATCACTAAATAACATCGACTACTCTTAATTTCTCATACTTAAAAGTAATTAACCTAATCACATGTCTTCCATTATAGGTTAATCATTTCCACGAACAAACCAAATCACGATTTTTCTATATTAAAAACATATATTCTTCCAAATAAAATTCAACCATTACTCCTCAAATAAAATCAAATATTATTCTATTTTCCATTAGCATATAGTGTTCCCAAAAGAGAGAATGTCTTCCAAAATAACATTTATAACTTAATCTCAAATAATTTTCCTATACTAAGGATATCTATTTGATAAAACATAAGTTCTAAAAATCAAATTATTCATAACCCATAGAATCATTTAACTAAAAAGAATAAATCATACTAACTTGGTACTTCATCTAGGCTAGTGGTAGGCGATAAATCCCTCTTGCACTTCGGTTATGGGTTTGATTCCCACACCTTTGTCTGACGCGACGAGTTGTCACATGGTCGATGTGTTGTCATTTTTCAAAAACTGTATTATTTTTATAGCATTATCAAAAATAAGATAATTTAAGAAATAACTATAAAATGATTTATCCTCAAAGGTTATATAATACCATTCATTTTGCATCCCAAAAACTAATAAACCGTAATTACCTAAAATTCAAGGATTATATAAACCCTAATGGTTCTTTATAACTATATCCATATAAAATATAATTATTCCTCAATTAAAAAAACAGAAGGTTTATAAATAATAGAATTATTTCAATGAAATCCCCTCGTTAATACATTTGGACATATCATCATCAATAGATGAGACATCACTCTTCAATTCCTAAAAATTAGATATAATAATCATCGAAAATTCTTCATAATCCATTATACATTTTTATTTCCATATTATTATTTTTTATATATTTCTTATAAAAAAATCGTGCATAATGTCATAATATTCAATACTGTCAAAAACATGAGAAAATAAATAATTCATACCTTTACTAGGAAATTATCAAATTCCTCATCCTGAAGTGGAATGGACTTATGAATTGGTAAATACATATATTTATGGTCCTAATGATCCCATTCCTTAACCTTCTTCATAGGAAAACTATTTTTTTAGTGACCATGCACACCACATTTAAAACATTCAATAGATTCCCTGGAAGGAACTTCATTCCCTTTCTTGGAGTCAATTGAATTCTTCCTTTTTACATGGAATGTTATTTATTTATGACCTTCATTAAAACATCTATAACATATTCCCATCCATTTGAAACATTTTCCTAGGTTTTTTTCTCCTCATAATTGATACATAGGTTTTTGAATATAATTACCTTTATGATTATTACCAGAACATCAATATGGATTCTTTTATCACATATATGTTTCCTTATAAAAATCACCAATGTTAAAGTGGTCAATAATGACTTAAAATAGTTAGTCATGAATAACTACATGATTTATCATTGCTTCACCCATTTCATTCTATTTCTTATTTAGAAATCCTCGATAGCTTTGTTCACATCCATTGTAACATTTGTGCCATCTAGATCCAAACAATTACTCTAAAACCAAAAAGGTCAGAGTGATTATATCAGTAAAATCATCATATACTCTTTTATAAGAAAGGTAAACATTAATATATACCCATTTTGTTATCATGAACTCATTTAATTTATCTAAAATTACTATTACTCTTTCTAATATGATAACTATTATGGTTATGTTACATATGATTAAATAACACCCAAGCCTATAATGTTATAAAATCTGACCTCTGATACTAAATATAAGGCCCAATCATTAAACATTACATAATATTATGTTAAGATAATAATTCACATTGAGGATATTTTTAGGTTTAGAGTTTTAGTGAATCATTCCATATCTATTACATTACATCTCAAAAATTATAAATTTGACACCTCTACTCTATCCAATTTTTTCCCAAAAATAAAACTCCTAAAATAGAAAAAGATTTTTATTCATGATATAAATCTTCTTGAATTTTTATATTCTATTATCCTTCCTTATACCTTATGGAAAACATTTCCAAAATATGGGATGAGCATAAAATGCTCAGTAAGGTATATAACAGAAGGAATGAAAACATTAATTCATGAATAATAAAAATCAAATAAATTATACTTTTTAATCATAAAACATAAGATCTGTTACATACCTCAAGAAATTATATGATTTATCAATAACACATAGAAATAATAAATCATAAAGGTATCTTTTAGAACCCAAAACATACTAACATTGTAGATTTAACAGCTACATTGAGTGTTGTGTTTGGAATACCCATCCCAATATATTCCTTAAATTAGTTAGGAGATACATTATCATTTACCTATGTCAAATTTCCCAATGCGTTAGAGTTATATCTTAGGATAACCTTCCCTTGTTTTATCAAGGAACCACCTATATGCATAAATAATTCCCAAGAACCATAATATATTCATAACACATAAAATAAGTATTAAGGAAAGATAATATTTTCACATTGCAATCACAATATATCATTTCATGATTTTAAGATAATTAATTCTTTCGAAAAACCATTTTCAATACCCAAATACATCAAAAGGTTATGCGGTATTTATTTTACTTTTAAAAACATTATTTCTTATAGTTGAATCCAAATATCAAATAATTCTCATGATGGCGGAAAGGGTTGTTTTGGCCATGTATGTTAAAAAGAAACATTCCTTTTTTTGTTTAGTAAACTTTTTCATAGAAAAAATATTCACTTTGAATGAAAATAAAATTAATAGGATTTAATACACTATATAATAGAAGGATGTGTATAAACCAAACTATGCCTCAATGAAAAGAGATTTAGAGAAGTCCCTTATAAAGTTCGTATAAATCATGTAAGAATTTATCAATGGAATGATTATTTGTAGAAAAATTATATCCACAGAAATTGAAGTGGAAATTATAACATTAATAAATTAATAGTGATACCACACATTATCTTCACATAATATAATCAATGAAGTATGTGTAAAACCCAATGATAGGAAATTGTGTTTACAAATACACTTATGAAAATTCATCATCCTTACGATGTCACTAACAAATTTAGTAAATGAGTTGATGAGAGATAAAAGGGTATATCATAATTCAGCCATAAATTGGATAGAAATACGGATATATGATAACATACCCCTAAATAATAAAATAGAAATTAAAAGAGATAACATAAAAGAAGTCTTTGACTTATATAGGAGGGGAAAAGGTTCCCTTACCTTGAGTCTGACTTGTATCATTCATTCTATATATTATTTAATAATAAACATAGGTTAATTTATACATTATTAAGAAACTTATTAAGTTTTATTTTTAATTTTATATTACATATTTTCATGTTATAAAAAAAATTAAATATTTGTTTAAATTCATCTCGGTTATTTTGTCGATATTCGATACTTGAGTCGAACATGAACTTGGTTGATTTTAATTATCCACGTGGTCAAAAGTACATCATCTCCAGAATATTATACATGATCTAAGTATCATATATATCATGTATATATGCATTTATATCCATTATATATGTATTTAGAATATTCCATATCATTTGAGATAAGAAATAAAATGCACCGTTCCTGGGGACGGTAGGGAACATGAGCCTCAGCCCAGTTGGTGAGTACTCCTTAAGTGCATCCAAGAGACCCGGGAAAAAATTCAGGTGGGGGATAATTTCCGGACTGTAGTAGGGACTGTAGCAGCACTGTAGCAGCACTGTAGTAGGAAATGTGGCAGGAACTGTAGCATGAACTGTACAGAACTGTAGTAGGTACTGTAGCGTGAACTGTAGCAGGCACTGTAGCAACCAGGAATATGCCCACATTTGGTCCTTCGGGCCACCGATTTGGTCCCTGAGTCCTTTAAGGCCTTCGGGCCACCCATGACTTCAGATCAATAAGGACTTCGGGCCACCTCAAGGCCTTTGGGCCACCTTAAATGTGCAGATGCAAACTAGACAACCTACAGGGAACAAGCTTCATATGGAGGAGGGGCAAGGAGCATTCACCATACCAGAAGCTAAACAGATTTTAAGAATGATAGGGTATGGAAACTACCATCAGGACAAGCCTGTGCATGCATGGGAAGGCCTAGCCAAACAGCCATGTGAAGGTGGAGAGCTGATTTCACGATGAAGATGCTGGGGAGGAGCAGTTCCAAGTAGTTAGTCTAGGTTGTATGTAATGTCTGAAGCCTACGGGCAATGAATTCCTCTAAGGCCTATGAGCCATGTAATGCTTAAGCCTACGGGCCTTGTAAGGGTTTCAACTCACCCCTTGAAAGGTGGATTATCAAAATTCAATAAAAATGAAGGCCTTCGGGCCATTGGAGGATGGGGACGGTAGGCCATACGTATGCATGAATGCTACATTAATTTGTTTCATATTTAAAGTATTTAAAACTAAATGATACAAAGTTATATTATAATTAAATTAGAATATAATATTTTATATATGTTACATATGTTCATTAACACTATCATTTGTATGTTCCATGTATGGCATGAATGAATGATATCACTTTGAGGGGGTGGTAGCCTGCACTTCCTCAAAGGAAATTATCATATTTACACATTATGTTAAGAATAAAGGTATGATGTAAATAAAAATTAATGTAGAATAGAGACAATAAAAATACAATATATATCATATATAAATACAGATACATCATAATGGACACCTTGAGAGGTGGTAGGAAAAATTTGAACAATCATCATTTCGTGAGGCAGTAGTTCGACTTCCACAGAAATAGAATGTTCGAATCAATTAGATGGAAGTGGGTATAGGTGCAGTTAGAATAAATATCATAAAAACAAAATAGTATTTTTGTTATACTGTTTTAGTTAACTAATCAAAGAATAATAAGATCATAGGTATTGGTGAAGGAAAATAAAATAAAGGTACTCCAAAGAAGACTTTACCTCTAATTTTGGTTACTTTATTTGATTTGAGCCATAAGGATTTTTTGAATTTCCTTCTTCTCATGGTAAGGCATCATAGAAGAAGGGATGGATGGTTGGAGATTACTTTAGTATAATTTGGATGAGAAAAGTGGATTTATAGGTGTGATTAATTGGGTAGATTTGGAGTCCATTTATGAGAGGGAGGAGGGACACTTTAGTAATGTATTGAAATATTATTTTATTATAAAATGATTTTCGAATTCAAAAGGTACCAAAAAAATTTATTTAAAAAATTACATGCTTTTGGGTAGAAATAATTTCAACAAATAGGATTTACAAATTTTTACGTTACGAAATTAACTTAATATTTTAGCTTTAACCCTTAGTTAAAAATTTTAACTCTTCCCATGTCTTCTTTTATTTTCATAATAAATGTTTATAATATTTACTATAAAATAAAAAGAGAAACATAAGTAGATCATTAATATAATTCTATAAATTAAATAATTCATTTGGTTGAATCATATATTTTTAGGACTATTATATCATTTAATAAAATATTTTTTTTAAACTCATTTATGTCAATTTTGACACTATAAAGTAATTGATTTTTGATAAAGCCATAACAACTTGATTCCTTCAATCTGAACAAATTAATTAAAATATAATATGTCAATATAATCTATATAATTCTTTTATTGCATATATATAACTAAATTACATTCATTTTAATATTTATAATATAATATATTTTATTCTTTCTTTAATGAAGAAATCACTACATCATCAATTTGTCATAATTGAATTTTTTTATTAAATATATAAAAATTATAAATAAAATACAATGATTTAAGAAATATTTGAAAAATTATAATGAATATTTATAGTCAAATAGATCACATTTATAACAACATATTAATATTGTTTTAGGAAAACAAACATATTTATGATATTTTTCTCTTTACTTTAAATTAATTATTATAAAATGTAATTATCTCTCCAAAATAGATCTCTAGGGATCCAAAATAGACCCAAGGGTGAAAATGGTCTGAAAAATCATATCCAATATGATTATTACATGGTTTAGGGTATTTATATTATTATAATATTTTTGTTACCTGTATTTACCAGTTTTACCCTTTAACCAGGTTAAATAAAATAATTACTCAAGTTATTATTCATAATGTCTAAAAATAAAAAATAATTATTCATAAAATTTTGACCTTATGATTCAATATATGGAATCCATTTGTATAAATTCAAAACAAATAATTTGTAGTAATTAATTTAAAATTAATTCATATTTCCAAAACCAAAAACTGGGTTTTTAAGAAGTAATAGCTATGAAATGATTGAAATGTGTTTATGTTAAATTAAAATGTGATATTACTTCCAATTACCATAATTAAACTAAATGATAAAATAATAATCAAATTTTACTTTAAAACCAATTAAAAGGGTAATCTATCAATATAAATAAATTAGATGAAAATACAGTTTTCATGTAAAATGCTGTATTTTTTAGTATTAATTAAAAAGTGAACATTATAAGAATATTAAAAATAATTTATCAAAAGAAAATTTTTATTTTTCACTTGTATTGAAGAATCTTTTGTTTTCAAATATAACATATAAAAGAGAAAAAAAATATTTAAAAAGGGCTCTCCATCAAAAGGCTGTAAAACTGTATTTTTTGAAAAATACTTCATTTGTGGGAAAAATTATCTTTGTTCTAATATAATATCTAGAAAACATATAAGATGAATTTAAAAATTACATTAAATATATAAAATATATTTTTTATTTAATAAAAATCCTTAAAGTGTGATAAGATTTTATAAACACAGTTCTTATCTTTTAAATAGGTTTTCATAAAAACGCATCCTTTATATTAAGTTGGTTTTTATTTCCATTTCTAAAAAAAATTGTATCAAATGAATCATTATTTTAACATATGTAATCCATATTTAAAAATTAATTAGATACTATTAATTCCCTCTATACCAATGGCTTGTCGTTAACTACCATTTAAAATATTAATAATATTATTATATTATTTTTCAGTTAAACTCAATGTTGTGTGAAGTATAAGATTTCAAAGAAACCAGTTATTGTGTGTCGAGTATGCTATCTGAAAAATTGTCTCCTTTAACATAAAATTAATATCTTATTCATAATTATTAATATAAATAAATAGTCATTATTATATAAATATTAAGGTCATTAAATTTCATGCATGACAAAACACCATCAAATAATAGTACAAATGAATATCGAGATTTAAGGGAATATATTGGAATTATTGATCCAATTTTTCACTTCCATGATATATCGAATAGTATCAATGTAATCTGTGAAATGTTTATCCTTGAGGGTCCTAACAAGAATAAGTGGGATTTACTGGTAAATAGAGGTCAATATGTGGGATTTTACTGAAATAATTTTAAGACTCTCTTCTTCCTGTAGTTTTTTTAATTCATTGATTAGGGGAAGCCTTTAGAGAACCTATCTTTGTAGTAGGAAGAGAATATGAGGTAATTTTATAAAAATTAGTATGTTTAAATGGTTCATTTTGTACAATATTTTTATGGAATGAAAATATGAAATTTTTTATTTTTATAGAGAGGATTGTTACTAGATATCATATTGTATGTATTTATGTTGAGTATTTAAAACTATATTTGGATATTGGATAGTTATATAATGTAATACATAAATATAGTAGGCAATGAAATATATTATTCCTCTTCTCATTCACCTAGAATAATTTTTGGTAGCCCTCTAGGGAATATGAGTATCTAGATTATCAAAAGTATTGTTTCAGACACTTTCTTCGGGGCACGCGCATCCATCTATGGAGGATGCAAAGCTGTCTGACCCGCATTACTGCATTCCAATGGTGGGAAGCATCTGTCACTTTTTTAGGGATGTTTTCTCCTTGATCAAAACGGGATGATGGGATGTCGGTTCTTCCTGTCGTTTATTCCTCATCGGAACTCGTCACCTAGTCCGGGTCTCCCTTATTGATTTAAGACGTTGTTCTTGAAACTCATCCTAGAACCATATCTTCATGGACACCAGTTAATTACACTTCATCTATGAGGAAATTCCAAGGGATCCTATTATGGAAGCAACTGTCATTCAGGGGAGTAGTCACGTTGGGAATCCCTGGCATTTCTGGGCATTGGGAAGCTGGAGCGTCTGGGTTTCTTCCCCTTATTATCGGGCTTCTCAAGGGAACAGAAGCCCAAGGCATCCCACATCTAACGTGCCGAATCATATTATGTGGGCATGTATCTGAGGTTTTCCTCATCTTCCCATGTTTAACATAGGGTATGCCACATGTTTAACGTCCAGCTGAGAATGATCGGACTGATCAGAACACTGACTGGAGTATATCATATGGGTGCAACCCCAGGAGAGAACACTGATGTTTGGGGCCAACGTGTTTTTGGCTTCCCAAATATAGTTAAATGGAATAGAAAAAGGGGGGAATGATCCCACTGGGATGTGGTATCCCGGGTAAGAAACAAGATGGATAATGGGTGGATGAATGAAGTGGAGGGGGAATGAAATAGGACCATCGTAAGGGTGACGGTGAAGTTGGGATTGAGCCTGAAAGAGACTTCCTATGAATATCTGTGGTAAGGAATCAAAGTCCACGTACTTCGGTGAATTTAATTCATCTTGACAACGGCTTACCGCTGGTTAGAGTTCCAACATATTATAACTGTAAGGGGTAAAAACTACTTACTACTTAATGAGGCTGACAACAGTTTACCACTGAATGGAGTGACAACGGCTTACCGCTGAAATAGGCTGACAACGGCTTACCATTGAATGGAGTGACAACGGCTTACTGGTGAATGGGGAACAGAAAGTGGAATATATTTTAATGCCATGTAGTATGGGGGTGGACCAACATTAAGTGGCATGGACCATAGGTTGTTGGGCGTGAACCTCAGGGATGATTCCTACGTACCCTTCCTTGGCAAAGATCAAAGTCCACGTAGTTCGAGTATGGGGTAGGAGTCAGTGAACCGATGTGAATAAAGACCTAGGGTCCAGGTGGACTGTGGTCTTGAACCTCATGGAGGCTTCCTATGTACCTTGCCTTGGAAAAGATCAAAGACCACATAGTTCAGGGTAGAATTTGTGTGCAACGACATACGATTGACTAGGAAAACAACGACTTACCACTGATTGGGGTCCACAGTTTAATGTCAATCAGAACAGGGGTGAACCGACGTGAAGGTGGTCGGAGTGACTGAGTGTAGGTTTTGAACCTCATGAAGGCTTCCTACATACCCTACCTTATAAAGGATCAAAGTACACATAGTTCAGAAGAGGGAATTTGGGGATTACGCTCGGAGTCATCCCAAAGTGTTGGTGAACTGACGTGAAAGGGGTTGGTACGACCAGGGTGGTGGTCTTGAACCCCGTGGAGGCTCCCTATATACATTTCCTTTGCAAGGATCAAAGACTTCGTAGTTAATGTTTGATGGTGGGTGTTACACTCTAGGCTACCATGATTGTGGTTGAATAGATGTGAAGGAGGTCGGAACCAATGATTGTGGGGATTGAACCTTAGGGAGGCTTCCTAGGTAGCTTCACTTGGCAAATATCAAGGACCTTGTAGTTCTGGTGGTGTTTGGGTATTACAATCTAGGCTTACCAAGTAGGATGTCATGGTCAATGCTTATTCTAATCCCACATGAGTCATGCTCAGTGTGAGAAACAAGAGGAAGCAAAGCCCGGATGATAAAGTCCTGAAAGGTGCATCCGTGGGAAGTGGATTGGGGCTTACACATAGTTAGTATCCCAAAGAGGAAACATGGGATTACACGTGGTTCACAACCCAAAGAGTAAATAGGGACTTACTTATGTTTAGCAGACCAAAGAGGAAACAGTGGATTATGCATGGTTAGTGGCCCAATGAGGTTGGGACATACTCTTGGATCGAGGCCTGGTGGCGACAAAGCATAGTGGGAGAGGGATTTGGTACTAAAGAAAGGAGGGTTTTGGCATCTATCCCCCCTGCTCTCTCTAGTCCCTGGGACTGAAGAAGAAAGGAGGAGCAGTGGTGCTACCTCTTGCTATAAATGATATGGGCTTAAACCAATGTGGTCACATTTTCACTGTAATGGATGCATGGGTGGAAGTCACGGTTTAACGTCGTGTGCTGAGGAAGATGGAGCTTATAAGTTTAATGACCTATATCTCAGACAAGGTGGGCTCACTCTGCACCCCTAGTACTTACATAACTAGTAACCTATGCACCTTGGTGAAGAGAAGGGACATGAAACGTCGTGGCTAGGTGTGTTATGGAGTGAATCATTGGAGGGTCGGAGTTAGTGTGGCTATTCGAAGAAGTAATAGCTGTTAGCATGCCTATGCGAAGAAGCATGAGGCGAAGCAACCCAGCGGGAAGCATCGTCCAAGGGACATCACGAGCACACAAGGAGATAGGTTTGGGCACAAAAGGAACAACAGCGCGAATAAGGGTCAGGTACGTGAAATAGTGACACTAGAAAAAAAATTGGGGTAGCACGCAATGGTGTTGTGTGTGCAAAAAAGGCCGGGGGCAGAACACAATGGAGTAGCATACGAGAAAAGGTAGGGGCGGCACACAATCGGTCGATGTGCGCGAAAGAGGCTAGGGCAGCGCACAATGGCACTACGGGCTCGAAAAAGGCCAGGGCGGCGCACAATAGGCCAGTGTGTATGAAAAAGTCTGGGTCGGCGCAGAATTTAGGGAGCGTGTTTTAGAAGGAATTTCACGTCGAAGAAAGGATTGTGAGAAATTGGAAGGAATTCCACTCCGAAGAAAGGATTGTGTGCAATTGTAAGGAATTGCACGTGGGGGACATGATTTGAATGAGGATTAAGCCTGATGGGTCTCACGCAAAGGCAGACCCCCCAAGCGACCTAGTGTGAACAATTAAGTACATTAGAGCCATATTTTGCACGCATGGGAGTTGAATTTCACGCTGGAATGAAGGTTTAGATTCTTCACCGTGGAATTCGAAGGGGTGACCTTCTATTTATAGGCGCACGAGAATGGGGATCTGCGCAAAAAACAATCATGTGAAAAATATTGCACACTGGCATCGGTAGCGCAAAAATTCATTTGTGTAGGGCAGTGGCACGTAAATTTCTACGCCCATGTGAAAAACTTTGTGAATCCCATAGTTTTTCACGCGGGACAGATTTTTCATGCACCGCTGAATTTTTTTCGTGCGGCACCTCCAAGACCCCCGGCATGGATCTCCAGTTATAACTATGGATTTTCTTTGTCATGTCCAAACCTTCTTCATCCATTTAGCATTTTTCGGCGTCTACAAGTACATTGCATCTGGTTCTCCAAAAATGAAATATTCAACACATACATTTGAAGCAAGTAGTTATACTCTAAATATGTATCAATGTGGAATGGTTTGACACTCCCGGTGTTTATGTCCATTAACTGTTGTGTTATAAAATAGTTTTGGAAATTATTGGAATCAATAACATTACTATCAGGCTACTGCTACACCTTGATATGGTCGAGTCTCATCGATATAAAATCCAACTATAGGGATGTCAAATGATTCAAATACTACCTGGATCCCGTGTTAGGCCTCATGAGGGAATCACCTTCACACAATAAATGAATTGATGATAGATTAAGATGCAGGCGATGCGATAGTGAGAGGTAGAAAAAATTTTCATCTTTATTAATGATTAATTTATTTTATATTTGTTCGTCCCAATCATTTATAAATGAATTTTTGTATAAATTCTTATCCATACAACATATATCATTTCTTTTTTAATGATTTGGTGACACCACATTGGACGGAAATAGGGTCGGGGTTTAGTTATCGTTAATGTTTGATATCGATAACCAAAACTATTGTTAGTCTGGTATTTTATTACTCTTGATCAGGATATATTTGATTTCATCATTGGGATGGATTGGAATATCTCTCATCATGATGAGGCTTATGATTATCATTGGAATGTCTCTTTCCTTGCATCTGATGAAACATATTGTCTATTTTAGGAAGTGTGAGATGTGAGGTCGGGTCATGCAAGACATTTTGGCCTACAGATCCTAAGTATTTTTTCTTCTATATCAATTGTACCCAATGGTGTTTATTAAATTTTGACTATTACCCAACTTTATTGGGATATTTCTTAAGTTTTCAAAAAATATTTCTCCATGATTCTTCCAGAGTGGTTGGTAGAGTAAATGATTAGCCTTGTTCAAGGGATATAGTCGATATTGATACCATTTTATCATCAGTCACTATCCAAACTAAAATAGCACAAGTTTCACTTCAATGATATATAGGTGACTGGTTTTTTTTCTCCCTACTATATCCCCTTAAAAAACCCCATCACTCTTTACCCAAAAGGAAATGGTTCAGTTCGATTGTGCATATAAAATCCTAAGTAATACTAATTAATGGTTAATAATATGTTTCATTTTTCTCATTTGGATTATTTGTTTGGTCAGTTAATGGGGGAAATATTGTTTTCAGTGATTTATCATTTGTCATGTTATTATTAGATCAGAGTTAGGGAGTGTAATATATAGAATATATCATTATAGTGATATTATGATCATTATGAATATCATGGAATGTTGTTTGGTAGGACTAATTCTAAACTATTTTTTTTTATGAATCAAATATTCCATCAGTATATCCAATCTATTTTGGTACTGTTCATTGTTAATAATTTGGTTTATTCAAGGCCCATGAGTGAGAACGTGTACCAACATTATTTTATTTTTGAAATCCTTAAAAGTCATAGTTTATATGCACTTCATTTTAAATGAAACTTCTATATTTTAGTAGTTAAATTATTAATTCATGGAATTTATTATCATGAATTATCAGTTGACTGACTGAAAAGTACTTTTTTATTATCATCTAGGGTAGGCCTAGTACCTCTGTTACAAAGGTCCCTCAAGGGGGTTGAAAATAATGTAAGACAAGAGAATCTTCCTTCACAAAGATGTGACACTCTCGTGGAAGAGACCCCAAGCTGTAAAAAATGGTAAGTCCCTCTTTTGGGCATCTGAGGCTTACAAGAGTGTCTGAAACAAAGTTAGTTTCAATCCAGCTATGATGAATGACGTGTCCTGAAGTAATTTCCCTGACACACCTTCTGATAATGTAAATCAGATATCATTGAATCTCATGTCTTCATTGGATCATCTTCACCAGAATTTCGGAATCTGACTCAACTTCTGACACCTCAAGACCGCGTTCCCTACAAACATGGAGACCAGTAAGCAGTGCCCGAGCCTCCACCCCCAGGGAAGAACCCGGGCCATAGAAGGATCTTAATGCCACAATAACAGAACTATAAGTATCACACAGGACCCCTCCACCTCTAATTAATTCGTTTCTTAAAGAACCATCCATGTTTAGTTTCAGCCCATTGAGAATGTAAAGGTTGTTTATCATGGTAATATCAATGGAATGGAAATGGTAATCATAGTATCTTGGGTCTTACTGGATATTGTATATCTGTATTCAAGGATTTATCAAGGTTATCATCCCCTAGGAATGATAGTTATAAAAAAGGGTTTTAATTAATATACGATGAAATCATGTAAATAATATTTCGACGAGTTGAAATGAATTATTACATCATCTCCGATTCATATATTATTGGATCCTAATAAGTGGATTGTGGGTTTATGTGAGGCTTCTCGATATTTTTTGGGTTGTGTTATCATTTAGGGTGATTATGTGACATCTTACGGTTCTAGTCTACTTCGACCCCATGTGAAGAAATGCCAAACTCATGATTTAACACTTTTTTAGTTATGAATTTTCATATGTTATGATGGAATAATGTTTTTATAGAACGGATGAAAATATTTTTGATAATAAGTTTTTGAGGAATATCTTTTCTTAGAATGACCTGAATATTAGGAAAATATGGTGCATAGAATACCATTAAAAGTTTGACCTTATTATCAAATAAACCCTGGGAAAAGGAAATGTTGTTGTAGATAATATTAATTTTTAAATTATATCATAATCATTTTTAGAATCAAAATAATATTTGAAGCTTATAGGGATTATTGCTCAGTTGTATCGAGATAATCAAAAGGATCCTTTAAGAATGGTTCAGGCCATTTTTGGTAATAATCAGTCCTCATTAGCTATATTATGTAGATTTTATAGTAGGGTGATGTGTATAAATAATTATAGAAACCTAATATGATGGAGGGTTTCTTATAGTTGGTCTCTCACATTGGATTGAATTTTAAAATTTGCGGATTGATTTTCAATCGTAGCATCAGTGAGGATCTTATTTTTATTTTCTTTCAATAATTATCCTTATCTTTTTCATTTGGGACCAATGAAGATGTATTATTACCTGAAACATCAGTTTTGGTGGTCAGGTATGAAGCATGAAAATGCATATTATGCATCTCATTAAAAGAACTGCCAACAGATAGTGGAAAAGAAGCTGAAACCTTCTGTTTTTCTCCAACCACATTTGGTGCTGGTTTGTAAATGGGATAATTATCCTTATTGTTGTCGTTGAATTAACATTTAAACCTCAATGGGTGATTTTTATTTTTATTTTTATTGATTGGATTACAAAGTCAACACATTTCATTCCATTTAGGGATACAACTAATTATTATGACCGTGGTATGTTTTATCAATAGGAAATTGTGAGGTTACATGGGGATCCTTTGATCATTATTTAATATAGGGACCCAAGGATAAATTCTAAGTTTAAGAGGAGACTATAAGAGGAGATGGGAACTAATTTAAGAGTGTTTATATCTTTCCATCCATATATAAACAGTCATATATAGTGTTTTATTCATATTAATGATCACATTATTCAGGCATGTGTATTCGATTTCAATGGAACCAGGGATAACCATCTTGGACTGGTTTTTTGTTATAACAATATATGGATGTTGTCGATAAGAAATTTAATTTTATAGGATTTTTATGGTAACCTATTTTTTTCACATATTTGTTTGGAAGTGGTGGGCGTAGCTTCATTGGCTTGACCATGTTTGGTTCAGGAGACATATTTGATGATTAAGGATATACATCAGTGTCTAAATATACATATAGTTAACCAAAATAATTACTCCTATCAATAAAATGATCCTCTGTAGTTTTCAATGTGTGGCCATTTTTCATGAATGAATATCTTCAGTTGTGTCATCATCCGCTTGGAAAAATAGTAGAATATGGATGCAATATATGTTGGCTCGAATTAGGTTATGGAGAGGCTTGGAAAGGATTATTATCGGTTGGACTTTTTAGATCAGTTGAAATTTGTTAATGTCATTTTCCATATATCACATGTCAATAAATAACATCTTAACCCCTCTCACATTATGATATTTAAATAGTTTGTGTTAGATCCTGAAGTTTGTTTTGTAGCATAGAGAGATGAGATTGATGAATCTCATGTTAATGTCATGTGTGGGATATTGATTCTATTGGTAAGAGTGTTATAGTGGAACATATCATATTTTCAAGAGACGTGGTAGTGTGATTTTTTGAAGAGGTAGTAGTTTCCTCACCTATTTACCATTATATATTCATCCACAGAAAATCCTTGGGATGAAAAGTCTTATTATGCAGAGTTTGTATCATTGTATTCACCAAATATAGATATTTTCCTACTTTATGATTATTTAATCTTTTAATAATATGTGCCTTAGGACTCCCATAGTTAGAGAATGTTTTTTGAAAATATTGAACTACTTTTCTGGGATGTATTTATGTTTGAATTAATGGATTCTAGTTAAAAATTTGTACTAAATTTTCTGGGTTCTTATTGTGTTTGGGGAACAACATATTTGGTTTGAAGGATTTGTGGGGGAAATGGTTTTTTTAGACTACTCATGAAATAGTATCAATGTAATGGGAATACATGATGTACAATCTCAGCATGGAAGATTTTGTGAACTATGTGTATAGTGTGAATGGAGTACACACCTAGTTAAGGTATGATATCATGTAATGTTAAAAGACTTGTTTTTTAATTAAAGGTTAATGGGGGTTTTTTTCATCTGAGTACCAAAGATTAAATGAAATGTAAAAGGAATAAAAACTATGTCAATGTTGTATATAGGGATTTTAGGGCACCATACGTGTGATACATTATTTAATTCATCCACATGTCTTATTTATCTTGACCTAGAAGTTTCCTTAAATGGCTTAGGGATTCTCCATTCATTTCAGATTGCTTTGTTCATTGATTGAACACCATTTTGGTAGGAGTTTTCCTCTCATGCAGTGTAATAATTTTGGGATTCATTATTACCTTGATTTTGATAGAACTATTTCATTATGTTATTAGATATTTTTACCCATGGAGATGATTCTATTTATTTTATAATATATCCATTATGTGATCTCATTTTGGGTGTCATTTCTTTTGTCGGTTATGGTGGAGAAGGATTATTTTCAAGATAAATATATTGTCTCTAATTCTATGAAAACCATTTTGTTAATTTTAATCAATTCTGTGATGTGTTGTTTTTTTCTAGGGTTTATTATTTTATTTTTCAATATGTTCCTATGGTGGATTCGGTTACAGGCATGTAGAAAATGATTTTTGTTGTATAAGTATCCATATCTAGTATGTCTTTGCTTACTAAATTTAACATGAATGGTTTTTAAATGAAATGAAATGATAAGAATTAATTTTGTGTGAGAGTGGAACTGGGTTGTTTTATAAACGATACCCCCCAAATTTTAGTAAATGTAAAAGGTTTTTGAAACTATTGATCAATGGTTTTTAGAAATGGTTACCTAATCATGAAATGGTGAAATGGTTTGATGAATTGAATTAGAAAAATAGATAACTAGGGAAGCCTTTGGTACTTAAGTGGAAGGTTAAGTAATAGGTCTCACCCACTTCTAGGGGATTTCCCATGGGGGTTTACCCTTCTCCTTAGGTTTATTATTATAGGGACATGTTAGACTTATTGGGTGGTTCTGTTTTGGGGTTTTCCCCTATTCTCTACACTCAATTAATATTTTATGCATATTGAAACATATATAGTATTCTTTGTAAGGTAAGATTTTCCTAGATATATTGACCTGGATTCATCACATGCATGTTATTACTTGTGATATTGTTTCACCAATTTGGGAAGATTTTAGTTTGTACTGATTAATTGTACTACCATGAATTTAACATGATATGTGATACATCTAGTGGTTTTATTTTATTATATATAACTATTTTTATATATGGAAATGAAATTATTTGAAACTGATTTACTGTTTTTTTTGGAAATATAGAATAAGTGAAAATTAATTTTTTTTCATGATTTTGATATAAAATTTTTATAAATTTAAAATTACATGTTTTTCATAATGTTTAAAATGAATGAATTATTATAGATTTACTTTATATAAAACTCCTAGGTGAGATCCTAGAGAGCCTATTAGGTCACACCCCGTATACCACTTCAGTGGGGCCTAAAAGTGGTTCTATATTTTGATGTTGGTAATGGAAAGGAACAAATATGAAGTGGTGAGGTTTTATGAAAAATTGATTTGGGTAAGTTGATGTTGTTATATTGGGATGTTTTCCCATTCAATAACATAAAATATTTGTATTATCCGTCTAGTTATGTAGTCATTTGATGTTTCATTGGTCACTTAGATACTATCTTCTCTTTATTATTTAGTTGTATTGGTTTTTTTGTTCTTTATATATAATTGAAATTAATTTTATGTTGATGTTTTTATTTTTATTATGTTAATATATTCCATATTGTAGTTTTTTTACATTCGGTTTGGCTAAATAATTCCCTCATGTTCTTGTTTCATGTTCGAGTTCTAGTTGAAATCCCATTGGGATCTAGAATGCACTCGACGTTTGTTGTGCATCAGGACAGGTTCCATTTTCATAGGTAATTATGGTCTATTTTAATACAACACATATTTTAAATAATAAAAATTGGTATATATTTATTATAATTAAATAAAAAACCACTTAAATTATAAAAAAATGATTTTTGAAAAAAAAAAGATTTTTTCTAAAAGGTCAATAATTGACACATCATCCATAAAATATAAAATTATTTTATCCTATTATATAAATTCTATGTGATAAAATAAAAAATATTTTTAAAATCTCCACCACAAAATTATCATTGCATGAATTTTCAGATTTTTTTAAAAAAAAATTAATTTTCTTATGTATAATTAAAAATAATAATTGAAATTGGAAATTTGATTTTCATTTAAATTATTTTTTAGGTTATTTTATTTTTTATATTTGGTTTTAAGTATATTTACTTCCACTAAATAAAAATTTTACTAATATACTTCTATAGAATTAATTTCATATAGAATTGTTATTTTAATTCATTTTGTTCTTATGAAAATTTTCTCTTTTGAAAACATCACATTCATCTTGTATATGATTAAATAATAAATTCTATATCATACAAATCATAAATTTTAATTTATTATATGTGATTCAATATTTTTATTTTTAAAAATTTATATTTTTTAATATGTCCCACTTAATGTTTTACCAAATGGATTGTTAGAAAAAAAATTATGGTGGTTTTGGTAAAAATGGGTTTTCCTTAGGATAATCTAAGATGATAGGAGTTAAAAATGACTAATAAAATTCCTGACACCCATTAGATGAAAACATTTATACCATATTATCTATACAATTCGAATTTGACCTATTATTAATGATTGTTTTATTATAAAAACATTGACGTCAATTTATTTTTCCATATATTCTATATATGTCGTCTCCCACACTTATAAAATACCCCCCCCCCAATCCCCTCCTAACACTTAATAAAATCAACAATATTATCCTATAAATACCCAAATACCATGAATACATCCATGCACACATCTCATACCCCTTGTATTTATTTTTAATCCCTCCTAATGTGTATTTTGGTATAAACCTAATGAAGATCTCAAATGAAGATGTAAGATTCTAAACATGTGTATTTGTTATATTTCCCCATATAGATCCTTAGATCCATCTTAATGAATTATAATATAATAAAACCAATATATCTTATATAGTGAGATATTTGTTTTTAAATTTTATTGATAACACATATCCATCATCACTACCAAAAATTGGGAAACAAAATAGTTGATCCTATGTAGTGCAGACTACCACCTCGTGAACCGATCTAATTCGTTTCTCATCACCAACATTAAAGGATATATATAATGATTAAGTTCACCTATTTATAGTTTATTTATGAAATTATTATACCACATATAGATTATTATATATCATTCTATGGGGATATGATAATGTCACTATTGTTTACAATGGACAACCTCTTCTTAAAGTGATGTCATTCATTTTCACTTATGATTTCATGAAAGGTAGTAAGGTAAAAAATTATAATTATTTGAGATATTTATTATCTAAGTATAATTCATTGAATATAATATTACATGTTTATTTTTATCTTTTAGTCTTTTGGAAGAAGATAACATTACGCATGTGTACGTGTGGACAACCGTTGCCATGCATCGATGTGAAATGATCATCATTTTATTTTTAATTGTATGGTAATAAGGATATATTTGAATAATATTAAGAACATATATGAAATCGAAAATATTATTTAAATTTGAATTAAAATTTATTTTCCTTTTGTTACATTATTTGTTAAAAAATGTATATAATGTGCATGAGTACGTACGATTTATTGTCTCCATGAACTATGTAATACATTTTCGATCTATAACATTAGTTGATTACAATAAATACATATATAAGGAATATATATTAAATTTATATCATTTCTATCGTTATAGAGATTATGTAAACAAGGTCAAATTAAATATACCATCATTACTGAACTAAATCATACATGAGAGTCAAAGAAATGTTTACCAGAAACAATCATTTTAATGAAAAATTGATAATAAACAGTTGATAAAAGAGTATTATTAAATTCAATATTGTTTGAGATATATTATTAGTGTTATATAAATTATTTTTAATAATCCAATACAAATTATAATGTATTTTTGGACATTGCCAGAGGATTTTGAACCATGGGTATGTTTTTCTCACCTCAATGTGACTTTCACGAGACATACACCATATTCAACACATATTTCTTTATATATAGTACATAAATACCCTTGGATATGTTTCATCATTAATCAATTTAAATTAATAGTATTTAGTGTTTTATTTTATTATTATTCATATTATAGATTTTATTATTAATGAGTTACCAAATTGGAAATTGTTTATTTCATAATATCATTATTATTCAGGATTGTTTGTTTAAGTATCCCTTGGATAGATTAAATGAAATATTGATCATAAAACTATTATATTTTGTTATTATTTAAATATTTTTTATTATATTTCATGTAATAGTTCATTTTTTCACTCATTGGTACTTAAAATAATTAATAATGTATTTTTATGATAAATATGACAATATTTCCCTCTTCTGTTGACAATCAATAATAATTGAAATCTATTTTCTCTAGAAATGTTTTTAAATAATTATTTTAATTTTTTATTAATGTTTTATTAATGAGTATTTTTATAATATTGTATTTTTCAAAAAAACACTGAATTTAATATTCAGTTTTTTAAAAACATGGTGTATTAGGATTTTATCGAAAACGAGGATGGAAATATTGTTCTAAAATGAATGACATGAGTGAAATTTTCGGCCTCCTTGACTAATCAGTGTTTTAAAGACAATTATACAGGTTTTCACAGTATATTTTCAATGAAAATATTTTTCAAAATATGTTGAGAACTAATATTTTTGAAATGATATTCAATGTGAAAAGTTTATTTTCAACAAAAATCATACAAATGAAATTTTTGTGGTACATTTATTCAAAGATGTTGTCAACACTTCATAATAATTAAAATCACTTCAGATTATTTTTAAATGATTTAATCTACACTCATTCACTAAATGGTTTATGATCATTGTGACTCATGATGTAACATTTTATTATCAATCACCATATTACTCTGGATGGATTATGATTTGTTTTATTTTATTACGGTATGTATTAACATTTCATAAGTTATTTTTTAAATTTAAATTATTGTGTTGATTTGGTTTTACCCCATTCATATTAGAAATACATTGTACTTATTAAGTGTTGGGTGGGGCCTGGATATAGATATCTCATCGATTCATCAATAAGTATCATTAGACAAATTATTTTCCATATTAAACATGTTTCTACCCACATATTTAATTTATCTTCGGAAAGTTTTTTATTTCTTTAGATGTTTGGAATTTTACATTCCCATATTATAATATTTGTTATTTCCATGTGATTTTTTGATTATACAGAATATTCATGTATAATTTTCCAGATTATGTGTTTATTTTCATGTATTTATTTGATCATCATTTATTTATTTCATATTATTATCATATTATTGATTAAATGGAATTTATTTCATTTTATCACATTTCTATATTGATTATTTTTATTTATTCACTATATCTTCCACTATACATAAACCATTACTAGTCATTTGAGATTTTCCATATCTTATATTTTATCTTACCAAAGATTCCAGGACATGTTTCATGATTGATATGTGGATATACATTATGGGGAATAATGGAGTTAAACAAGGAATCACTTTTTAAATTTTTTTTGTTCAAATGTATGTGAAATTAAAATATTTATCATGTTTTCTAATACTAGTAAACTATTTCATCATTTTTGTTGGGATAAATTATCTCTAGAAAAAATACAATAATGTTTTCATCGATTATTATTTACTAAAATCAAGATTGTTAGAGTTGATATCAAAAAAATATATAGAGACCTCGAGAAGTAGATTTAGGAAAACATTGATTATGGATCAAAACCCTACAAGTTTAATTAATGATAAGTATAGAAGATAGACATAATGTTTTGGTAATGTAGATATTTTTGTGTTTTTTAAGAAATATATGCATTTTTTGATAAAATTGGTGTACGCAGCTCTGTTAAAAATGTAAATAGGGGTAATAACTCTATGAAAGTCGTGGCAGGCTTGACATGAGTGTTACCATGTTCAAAAAGTCAAGCATTATTGTGACACTACTTTGACCCTAATGGGGATATTCTTAGGATAATTCAAATATTCCCTATAAAATATTATGATTCACATCCAGAATTGTTTTTGAAATAATATAATTTAAACCACGTTTATGATCATGAAATTATCCATGAATTAATTTTTCAGAATATTTTAATTATTTCACTAGTTTTTTATTATATTTTATAAAAAATAATGTTATGATATAATATAATGTATTAAATTTTTTAGAAATTGAATATTTAAAATATAATGTTAATTGTATTAATTCACCTAGTCTAATGGGTAAGAGTGATTGTTTTAGTGATCGACTAAAGTTAATATTTTGAACAGAACTACTCTCCCAAAAATTGTCACCATATATTTACAAAGTATCATGTGTTGTAAAAATATAGAAATAGACTTCTAGTTTTTATTTTTTTGAATAGAAACATGATAAGAAATAGATGATTGAAAAAAATATTAATATAGAAAATAATCGAAATAATGGGTCTTCAAAATGTGATAGTTGTGGAAAGAAACATTGTGGATCTTGATTGAAGTGAATTAGAGATTGTTACAAGTGTGGAGTGGAAGTCCTTTATGATCATAATTGAATGTTAGTGTCACAACCCATCCCCTGGGGCCCATATCGTGACTACCCCAAACCCACCATCCATAGGACAGGGGTTGGCGACTAGCACCAAAGGCACCATTCCCAAAAACTGGGAAGACATTGCCTTTATAAATCGTAAACACACGCAACCAGAGTTCAAGTGGAAGCAAACACTAAGTAAAAACTATATAACAAGTATGCTGAAAGTAAAGGGGTCGGAAATACAAGCCCAATAGTAAAGTACAAGGAAAGGACAAACAGGTACAACTAAAAACACAAACAGTGGGAAGGTGTCTAGAAGCTCTAGGATCGTCCACCAGGGATCCTACTTAAAGGGTAGGTAAAGATAGCCTCCTTAGTGATCCAAGTCCATCCATCTCCTCCAGGTACTAACTCATCGTTAGGTCCACCTCCGAGTACCGTCCAGCCCTCGTACACTCCGCTTCGGTTAGCATTTTCTGTCATCTGCATCCAATACAACGAGGTGTGGGCATAACCCGTGCAGGGGTGAGTATAACGATACTCAGTAGGGACCTTGAGACCCTCAAGGTCTCACAAAATCCAACAAGGATAAATCACAAAGTATGATTTCAAAGGATAAACATTACTTCGGTATATGCCCATACATATACCTAAGTTATCATGTAACCCATCTCAATCATGAGGAAAATAAAAAATTCATTTATTTAGCCCAAACCCGGATTTTCATTATTGAAACCATGGCTGCTGGAGAACTCCCCCTCTGTTGAGTACAGTGGGCCTGTCGCAACATTGTGGCTCTTATCACTAACCTTGCACTACTGAGGTACTCCTCCTATCGAGTACTGTGGGTCTGCTGCCAAATATCGGGCACTCCATCCGCTGTGGGTCTACTACCAAATACAGAGCACTCCCCAAATCCGAGTTACCATTTGTGAGTTAGAAACATAATTAAATAAAGTTATTTTATTTTTCAAATTCTTATAACTCAAAAATGGTAACTCAGTTTATAAATCTGATACCACCACTGAACTCGTGAGGGTAGGCTTTCTTTATAAAGATACTAACTTGGGTCGGCGAGGGCTACCAGAGAAAGTTAGTTTTTGGCCGCAAATAAAATATTTAAGTGACAATTATTTTATTGTAAAATTAATAAATTTTAAATGGTAACTCGGATTGGAAATGTGAGGGTACCGTTAGGTACACTGAGGGTAATTAAACTAGGTAGAGCCTAACCTCAACCGGCGCGGGTCGAGGGTGGCTAATATTAATTTTCCAATATTTTTTCGACATACAGTCTATGTCTACTACTAGCTGCTGTATGAATAGAAATAGGTACCAATCATTCCCTCCTTCCACAAATCTTTCCCTAGACCTAGATTTTCCTGTTAAACCATTGACTTGACCCTCACGTCTGGAGATACCTCTAGAAGGAGAATCGATAATCACACATACACTGACGGTGTGATCTGACCCTTGATGCAAGAGTTTCGGTTGGAACCTCTTGGTAGTAGCGTCGTGGTCTTATGACGTTAGTTTGGGTATAGACTGATCAACCATAGTTAATACACAGATTGACTGTATTAGGCAAAAAGTTTGTGGTTATTTACAACGTTGGGATGAGGTTTTCCTTAGTCGGTGAAAAAAAAGGAAACTCAGGAAGCAAATTAAACTCATGCAAAGGAGGGTGCAGCCGATCACTCTTGATTCAGCCAGCCTTACCCTCATGGTAGTAGGAGTTATGAGTTTTATGTTTTAAACAGGAGTGACATAACATGGGGACATCTTTTAAAAAGTTGTTTCTAGGATTACCCCCCAAAGGGGGGAGGGACATCTACTTTGGATGGATACTATTGGAGGTTCGTTCCAAACTTCTCCAGAGTTGCAGCATCATTGTCATCCTTATTGAAGAAAAGGAAACCATTCGTGTGGTCGGAGAGATGCCAGCAGAGCCTCCAGGAGTTGAGGCAGAGGCTGACTAGTGCCCCCGTCCTGAGACTTCTAAAGAAAGGAATAGGGTACCTAGTCTACTGTGATGCATCAGGGACCGAACTCGGGCGTGTCTTGATGCAGGAGCGAGTAGTGATTATGTGTGGTTCTCAGTAGCTGAGACAACACGAGAAAAACTATGATACCCATGACCTGGACTTAGAAGCAGCGGTCTTCTCCTTGAAGATGTGGCGACACTCTATGATGGGAGAGCATTCTACCGTGTACTCTGATCACAGGATTCGCAGGTATATATTCTCTCAGAAGAACCTTAACATGAGGCAGCGGTGATGGATTGAGTTCCTCCATGAAAATGACTTTGAGATAGTCTATATTTCTGGGATTGGGGACATTGTTGTGGATGCACTCAGTAGGAGTACTAGTATACAGCTTTTAGGAGAGGTGACAGATCAGCTAGATGCTTTACAAATAACCTTTGTGGATAGGGGTGGAGTATCCTATCTACAGTCACTCCTCCACTTCTTCAATGAGTCAGGGAGGCACAACATGGGGACACTAACTATGAAACGCGACGTGCTCAGATATCCACAGGGCAGGCACCTAATGGATTTTCTGAAGGTGGGGAGTATGTCATCCTCTTAAGAGGACGTACCATGGAACCAGTTTCAATTCAGGAGGAAGTTCTGAGGGAGTTTCACACTTCCCCTCTATGGTTACATCCAGGAGTGGAAAAGATGTACCAGTACCTTCGATGACAGCACTGGTTCCTATGTATGAAGAAGTCAGTAGCAGAGTTTGTCTCACGATGCCTCACTTGTCAGCAAGTGAAGGTGGACCACTAGGTACCCACAGGCTTGGTTCATCCCTTAGAGGTCCCAAAGTGGAAGTGGGATGGGATGTCCACGGACTTCATGATGGGTTTTCCACGTACATCCAGGAGTCATGACTAGATATGGGTGATCGCTGACTGACTCAAAAATTCAGACCACTTCCTAATGATTAGAGAGCAGGGATCAGTTGAGATCATGGGATGCCTCTATGTGCAGGAGATAGTGCATTTACATGGAGTACCATATTCTATTGTCTCTGAATGAGATTCCTAGTTTACTTCCTGGCTATGTAAGGGGTTGCAAGAAGCTTTCATGACACAACTTCACTTGAGAACCGCCTACCATCCTCAGACAGATGGTCAGACCAAGAGGACCATTTAGACACTCAAGGACATGCTTCATGCTTGTGTCCTCGACTTCGGTCATAGCTGGGAGGACCACTTGCCTTTGGTGGAGTTTACCTAAAACAACAACGATCACTCCACCATCGGTATAGCACCTTTTTAGGCCTTGTATGGCCAACCATGCAGATCGCCATTGTGTTGGACAGACCCAAGGGAGCCAGCACTAGTGGGACCTGAGATGGTATGGGCTACCACCGAGAAGGTCCAGATCATCTAGGAGCAGAAGAAGACTTCACAGAGCAGACAAAAGTCCTATACGAATAGGATACGGAGACCTTTGGAGTTCGAGGATGGCGAACATGTCTTATTACGGGTCTCACCTCGAAGAGTTCTACAGAAATTTGACCGAGGCGGCAAGCTATCTTCGTGGTTCATCGGACCTTTTCAAATCCTTAATAGAGTAGGTGAGGTGGATTACCACTTAGCTCTTCCACCTCAGTTGCACCGGGTACATGACGTCTTCCACGTATCTCAGCTTAGGATATACGTGCACAACCCATCCCACATCATCGACCACGGGGAGCTATACATCGATGACGAGATGACTTTAATAGAGGTTCTAGTGGAAATTGAGGATCAACAGGATTAGGTCCTATGTGGATGGTCGATACCTCTGTTTCACATTCGCTGGCAGCACGATAACCTCCAGGAGAGCACATGGTAGCGGGAGGCTCAGATGCGTGCTCATTACCCCCATTTTTTCCCTTAATTCGAGTTGTAGCTTGCAGGGAAGTAAATCCCTAAGGTTGTGAGAATGTAAAGACCCATAATTCCTGTCGAAATTTTTTGTAAATACATGGGAATTTTACAAGTCTGCAGTTTCTCACGATGCTTGATTCTGAGGCCCGGTGTGCCCAGAATCAATTTATGAAGTTTTGTTCGGGTATGTTTAGTAAATGTACGAGCGAGTTTTTATAACTTTTGAATCGGTGCTCGGAATTGAAATCTGAGGGCACCGTTGAACTCATAGCGTCGGTGATTTTTTATTGAGACCTTCATCACAGTTGTGTTCTGATGAGAATAGAAGTTAGATTTTGAGGTTTTAGTTAAATTGAATAAAAATAATTGTTAAACTTTATTTTTATTCTATGGAGGTTAAAACCTCCAAGAGGAGGTTATTGGTGGGGGCCACCACACCATAACCTCCCATGAGATGTTATGGTGGTGGGGGCCACCCACACATAACCTCCCTTGGGAGGATGTCAGTTGGTGGAGACCACCCGGGAGATGAAACCCTTGGAACCACCAATTAAGTGTGAAACCCGTGAACTTCCCCACCATTTAATTTCCAACTCTCAACCCGTTAATTAAGTGAATGGTTTCATTTAATTAAAATATTTTTTATTTATTTTTCCAACAATTAAATAATCGGTTGGCCTAACCCATTATGTTGGTTGGAAATTCATTTGGGTGGAACCTTGAGAGGGAACTTCATCCTCTCAATGAAGAACGCGAAGAACGCTCCTTCCACCGAAGAACGATGAGCATCGTCTTCTCCCGCTTCAACCGGGGCAAGTAGAGGAAACACTGACACCCATGAAGAACATCGACTCCATCCCCGGCTTATTATTTCTCGACGTCAACGAAACGACGCCCGTTTCTTGCGACTTCGTCATCATTTAACTAGCAAGGTAAGGGGTTTGATTTGTTTTTTACTCATTCTTCGTTGTAAAAATCTCTGATATGAGAACCGAATGATATCGCCGTGATGAGGAGGGTTCGGACCACACAAACATGGCCCAGCCCTCCCCTTTTGTTTGTTCTTGTTCGTTGATGGTGGAGCCAGTACACACAGCGACCGGCAATGAGCCAGCCGTGAAGAAGCTGGTGGCGTAAGGTCGTCGGATCGCCACAAGGGTGTGATGCCATCATTCCACGCAAAGAACTGAGTTGTGGCCAGAGCTGCGGCCAAGCAGTCCGCGGCGGTGTTGAAGGGGCGTGGTTCCATCGCACTGCGCTGAAATGAATGGTCACGGCCAGGAGGGCCACGGTGGTCAGACGAGGAGTGTGGCGCCCTCGCGCCACGCTGAGACTAGCTGGAGGCCACGGTTAGGTCGAGCCACGGTGGAGGGGGGCGCAGCGCCATCGCGTTGCGCCGTGGTGGGGAGTGGCTGGCCGCTTGGGCCAGCCGGGAGGTGCGAGACCACATCGGGTCCCGCGTGAGCTGGACCCGTGCCACCAACCGCTGGTTCGGTTCTACCCGAATGGCTATGTTGTTTGGGTGCCAGGGGGCATGCGGTTCCCTCCCTAGCCATGGCTAAGGTGATCCCCCACCGGGTCGCAAGGCCGACCGGGCCACTGGGCCAACCGGGTCGTCGGGCCACCTTCAGGACGGGCCGCCTTAGGCCGGTCCACCTCGGGCCGAGTCAGGCCTTCCTCGGTCGGTCAACCTCGGTTCGGGCCGCCCTCGGGCCGGGCTACCCACGGGCCAGACCGCGCCTTCGGGTCGAGCCGCCCCCTCATTTTGGGCCGCACACTCGGGCAGGGCCGACCACTTGGTTCGGGCCGCTTCCTTAGACCGAGTCAGACCTGCGGACCGGATTAGACCTGCAAACTAGGTCAGACCCTAGGGTGGACTGGTTCGGGCCCGGTCGGTCCGACTGGGTCGGACAGGACCCGGGCCCGCTATGGCCCGTTTACACATTTTCTCCCATATCTTGGGCTATGGGTGTCTGTTTGACGAACCGTCAGGGGCACCAAAATTCTTGGAATGAAGCTGTCCCTTTGAAAATACCCCATGGCAGTTCGGGGTATAGTTGAGATATGGTCAGGTTGGTTCGTACATGAATCCAACCTTGCCCTCTGGGACTGAAATGCCAATAACTCATAGACCGGGCGTCCGATTGACGCGTTGTCTATTGTGTTGAGACCCCTATGACATGGTGGACCTTTGAGATACTTCCACAAGATACTTCATGACACATGAAGTATCGACTAGTATCTCATGGAGCGGATCCTCATGGAGATGACCAGACAGAGTGCGGAGACCTAGTAGCTGACAGACCTGACGACTGCTTGATCGATTCGACTCAGAGTGATTCGACTAGCCCAGTGGGGAGCACTCAGTATTTGGAAGCGGACCCATGGAGGATGGAGGGACTGGTAGTTCGCAGTAGACCTATGTTACCCGATAGGAGGAGTACCTCTGTAGGCTATTAGGGGGAGTGCCCAGTATTTTTCGGCAGACCCATAGCGGACAGAGCACCCTGTATTTGGAAGAAAACCCGCGGCACTTGATAGGAGGAGCACCTCAGTAGTCCATGGTTAGTGAGAAGCACCTCGGTGTCACGACAGGCCCACTGTACTCAATAGAGGAGGAGTTCTCCAACAGTCGTGGCTTGATAATGAAAATTCTGGTTTGAGCTGAGTCAATGACCTTTATGTTTCCCTCATGATTGAGATGGGTTACTTGATAACATAGGTATATATATGGGCATATACCTAAGTAATGGTTATACGTTGAAACCGTACTTTTTGATTTATCCTTGTTCAATTTTGTGATACCTTGAGGGTCTCAGAGTCCCTACTGAGTATCGTTATACTCACCCCTATATGGGTTATGCCCGCACCTCGTAGTGTTGGATGCAGAAGATGGACAGCGCTGACCGAGGTGGAGTGTATGAGGACTGGAAGGTACTCGGAGGTGGACCACACGATGAGTCGGTACCCGGAGAAGACGGAAGGACGTGGATCACTGAGGAGGTTATATGTACCTACCCTTCAGGTAGGATCCGTGGTGGACGATCCAGGAGCTTCTAGACACATTCCAGATGTTTGTCTTTTTATTTGTACATGTTTGTCCTTTCCTTGTACTTTACTATTGGGCTTGTGTTTCCATCCCCTTTACTTTCAGAATACTTGTTATACATTTTTTACTTAGTTTTTTCTTCCACTTGAACTCTAGTTGTGTGTGGTTTTGTGATTTATAAAGGCAATGTCTTCCCAGTTTTAAGGAATTATGCCTTTGCTGCTTGTCGCCAGCCCCTGTCCTATAGAAGGCGGGCTTTGGGTAGTCACGATACGGGCCCCGAGGGACGGGTCGTGACACGTGGTCCCAACCAAATTATTTTTGTAAAAACACATATTTGGTGGATGTCATTTTTTTATGAAATATTTTATAAATATATAGAAGATAGGGGATATCAAACAATGTAATGGTATATATTTTGTTTTATAAAAAGATAAATTAATAAAATATGTTGTATGGAGGAAAATAATTTTTGTTCCCATGTAATTTAGGAAAAATAAGGGTATAAATTATATGAAATCATCGTAGATATAATTTCTGAAGAATTAGGGATTTTGAATATTGTTTTATAATTTCATGTGAGGATAACTATTGTATTTTTTTTATGATTTTATATTAAATAAGGAGCTAGTTATAGTGAATATGTAGTGTTATAATTGTTTTAGGAAATATTTCTAATTTCATTGGGATTTATAGAGAATTAAACCACACTCTTTCTTTAAAAGAATCATTTGATAGTTTATATCATATAAAATATTTAATAGATGAAAAAAAATATACTTTTTGATAGATATAGATTTGAAGTACAATATTTTCAGAGTTAATCACTTGATTACGAAAACATGATGCATTATACATAGTCACACCATGTTTTAAGAAAAAAATATTTTTAGAATTTGGTGTAATTTTAATTTATCAAGAATATTTTACATTTTTTGGATGATTAACATAGCCATAATGGATACATTTTATAGCCAATGAAGGTGTAAAAAGTTCAAATTAATGGATTATGTATTTTAAATAAAAAATTAAAGAGATTAAAGAAAAGTATCTCATAATTTAGGAGATATGAGAGAGAATAATAGATAATGAATATTGTAGATCTAGATTTTTTGGAAGATGTGAGTTGTTGTAAACAACTTTCTTGAAGATAAAGAATTCATATTAAGGATAATTATGGAGAGAAATGATCTTATTATCACAGTGTTTTGAATTCCCTATGATATTCACTATAAGAAACTAGTATGTCAATTAATATTGATTATATATCTTGAAATAATGCGTGTATATGTTGAAGGAGTAATTTATTCTTATTTTTGTAAATGATCTTAACCTAAACTATTAAAATCATAATATTGTATAGTGATTTCCTTTAGACACTAACGCATAATCATTATATTCTACTTGGGTGAATAACTTTAAGGAGAAAAAAAATTAAAGTTTCAAAACATTTTTATTTTTAGTATTTTATTTTATTTATGATTGAGGGTTATTTATTCTTAAAGAATTTATTTCCAATGTTAGTTCAATATTTCATTGATGAGAGAAAATTGACCACGTAATTTAACCCACATATTAGGATGTCTTGGGCTTGTTGTTGTATTTGATAGTCATCTAAAAAATTATCAAGATATTAATATGGGATATTTCATTCCCAATTATGTTATATTCACATAAAAATATTCTATTTCACTGTTACACACACTTAGAGTGTGTTGTCTTCCCCATGAACATTGTAATCCCCAAAAATGAATATTCATTGGGAAATGGGTTATGTGTCCCTATATGTATAATTTGTTTTAAAATATGATTATACTTATTTTATTTTCATTATTTTTATATGAGTGGATTTCTGTGAGATGGGATGTGTTGGAATTTCCTTGGGATGGAAAGTAATATTTGTTTTGTCATTAATTTCATAGTGTATTTTGTATAATCCATTCATATTGACATGATTGTTTCCATGGTGAAACCAACAGAGTGTTTTTATATGATTATTTTATCAACCTAAAATTATAAAATAAGGAAATTTATTTGATAGAGTATTTGACATGAAACACTAATCATAAACAACCCATGAAATACATTTTCTAAAATTCAATCTCTTCGACAACTTGCAGAACAATAAACATCAAATCTAAATGAATCATAATATAGTATAGAATTTTAACCAATATTATAAATTGGAGGTTATAAATATTACTAACTAAATTATGAAAATTATAGTTATCTATTTATTTGAAATAAAATTATAATCGTTTAGAAGAAAAATAAATGTTTTCTGGAAAACTGAATTTTTTTTAATAGACGATTTAGTCATGCTTTTCACACATAATAAACTTTTAATTTTTACTAAATTTAGAAAATTTATTACATAAAATTAAAATAAATTTTTAAATTATAAAATCAAAATTATATTAGGGTGAATTATTGGGGTTTTTTGAAATGTTTCATTTTTCGTTGAAAAGTGAGAAATACTAATTTTTATAGAAAATGTTTTCTTTATTTAAACAATTTACATGATTAAATTATATTTTATATTATTTTTAAGTTAAATTTGTTCAAATATATTTTAATTTAACTAATTTATTTCATTGTAATCAAATTTATATTGAATATTTATATTTAAACCTTCCATAATTATGAATCTTTTCTTCTCGAAAATCCATTAATTTATCGCTTCTGTTGGATTTATTTTAAATTTAATTTTTCCAATTATATGAATATGATTTTGTAAAATGGTTTCCATATTAGGAATATTAATATTTTATATTTTATATTATTTTGAACATAATTTTTTACCATAATTAATAGTGGTAATATTAAACATTAATAACCACTATTAATGTAAAAATGGGATTGATGAGGGTTAAACAAAAAAATAAGGGTTAAATTGACCTAAACAATTGTATAAAATATATTCTATTTTAATAAGTATACATACTAATGTATAAGGATATATAAAAAATTTTTTAAAGTAAAAAATGTTCATACACATTTTTCATTTTAAAAATTACAAGTTTTCCACTCACCTCACTTATAAAAGGACACCCCCTGTCCTATTTATTCACACATTAAAACCATTTTTTTTTATAAATAAATTCCAAAAATAACTTCCCAAAATCCATATGCTAATAATATAATCCTTTTTTGGTCATAAATTTATTCTAGTAATATTTTAGATATAATCCTAAGGAGGTGGTATGAGAAGAGGTAAAATTCTTAACTATGTTTTTTTATTGTATTTCTTCTTCCACCTCCTTGAAATATTATTATTTCTGATTATATAATAACAATTGTATATTAAATATACTGAGATGTTATTATGTTATGTTTATGACCTATATCCATCCCCTCTTCCTTAAAATTGGAAACTATAGTGTCGAGCATATGTACGGCAGACTGTCGCCTCATGAACCGATGTGACACATTTTCTATCAACACCTCTCACGGTTGGGTATGATGATGGATATAAATATTATATATTATACATATAACATAATTATACCTATTTATTTGTTCTGTCAAATATATATATTTTTACTTTACATTTCACAGTGGATGTGATAAACATCACTTGTTCCTACAACGGACATCCCCCTCATGAAAAGATGCGATTAGTTTTTCACTAAAACTTTACAAAGAATCTAATAAAGATAAATTTAATAAATATATGTGATATAAATTAAAAATTATTATATTAGTGTTATATTTATCCCAAATATGTAAATAAAGATATATTTAATAAATATATGTGATATAAATGAAAAAAAAATATATTAGAATTATATTTATACTTATAAAAAGTTAATATATTATTTTCTTTCTTACAAAGAAAATGATAACGTCGTTCTTGTACATGTGGACTACCACCGTCATGATTATATGTGACTCTTTTTTTATCCCCAATCACATGGATAATATATAAAAGTATATCTAAATAAATAATATGGTATATAGGATATTATGGTAATTATTTAAAAATAAAATTTTACTAAACTTCTTTCCATAATGATCATTGAAAAATCCAAATGTTACTCATTCGTATGTAGGGTCTATCATCTCCATGATTGAAATGTAGTTCATTTTACATAACCATATTTCATGATTAGTTATTAAAGTATAATTTATGTAGAAATATGATAATTATTTACTGATTATGTTTCAATATATATTGAAATAAAAACCTCTTAGACCAATAGATATCCTACCAAAGTCATTTTTGATACATAGGTCAAATATCGTCAAAAAATATGACATAAATTTAATTGATTAATTAATTGTATATAAGATGGTAATAAGTCAAATAAAATTAATAATAAATCTGAAAAATGTTCTTATGAAATTAAATAATTAACAAGATTCAATTGTTCAGTAATATAAATAATGTACACAATAGTTCAAACTCAATGTAAAGGACTTCACTAAATTCCCCTATATTGAGTTATATTGTAATGTTATGCACTTAATTTATTTTATATCTTACATATAATTCCCCTTTTAAAGGAAATATAGTTATTAATTAATAATTCATTGTATTTTTAAGTTCTAATTTGAATTATTTCATCTAAGGGGATTTGACTTAAAAGTTACCAAGTGGTAAAGAATTTCATAACTAAATTTCCTTTCATTGGGCTATATTAATTCTTCATTATCATTGATATTATGATATTATATGTGAAATAACTTTTGATTATATTATGTTTTATTTCCTCTTGTTTTATGTAGATTTATTATTGATACAAATAATGAACTCATTGATTAGTTATCACTTTAATGTTATGTTATTTTTTAGAGTTTATTTCATAATCTTGTCTTAATCGGGATTGTTTATTCTTGAATTGTAATTAATGAAAATTATTTGATCATGGGATAGTAAACCACTTTAATTTTATTATCCAATAGTTATTAATTATTTTTTAAAGAAATATTACAATGTTCCCTTCATTGGTACTTAAAATGATTGAAAAATATTTTTCCATAAAATCATACCCTATTTGTCTTTTTGATCAAAAATCATTTTTATTCAAAAACCATGTTTTCTAAAAATGGCTTAATTTTTTTTAATCCTAAATATTATTTATTACATAAATTTTTACCCAAGTTCGGATTAAAAAAAATAAGTGGAATCTTCATGTCATTTTCCAAGTAAGTGTCATTTGGATATTACTAAAAATGTGAATAGAATCATTGTTTTAATATGTATGGTATGTATAGAATTTCCTAACATCATGAAAAATAAATGTTTTAATTCTTCCAATATTAGTTCAAAATCTTATTTTAAAAGAAAATTATTTTGGAAATATATTTTGATCTTTTAGTTTTTAAAATATTTTCAATTTTAAAAAGGATAATTTCATCAAGAATTTTTTCCATGACATTTTTATGGTATTTCTATACATCCACAACAACAAAAAATTATTGTAATTATAATAAATCATGGATATTATATATTAATAGCATCCTTATTAATTTGATGGATGTTTTATGATCATTTTGAACAAGGAAAGTATCTGCATTCACTTTCTTGATACGTTTTTGATATCATTAAAATTCCTATGAAATATTCACTTTTGTATGATCATTAGACATTAAATTTTCCCTAAATATCCATATTATTTAAAATTTATATGTTTAATGATTAAATTGTATATCATTTCTACATACGTTGTTTTAATTGAAAGTTATTTTTTTCTTTATAGACATATTGATAAATCTGTATTCTTTACCCAATACAGATAATTAATTATAAGTCACAGTGTTCATGAATTAAATTGATTATCCGATATATGAGGAATTATTTGTAAAAAAAATTAAGGGTGGGAATTAGAATTATATATCCCCTCGATGCATTATTAGTCTCATGAGGCTAATAAATAATATATCATTAAATGGTTTTCTTCCTGTAGTTTTAAATTTCCTTGTGAAAGTTCTTGATGGTCTATTTCTCTTTTTGATCAAAAATCATTTTTATTCAAAAACCATGTTTTCTAAAAATGACTTAATGTTTTTTAATTCTAAAAAATATTTAATAAATAAATTTTTACCCATGATTGGATTTTAATAAAATTAGTGGAATCTTCATGTCATTTTCCAAATAAGTGTTATTTGGACTTTACTAAAAATGTGAAAAGAATATGTGTCTTAACATGTATGGTATATATTGAATTTCCTAAATTCATGACAAATAAATGTTTTAATGCTACCAATATTAGTTCGAAATGTTATTTTAAAATAAAATTTTTTTGGAAATATTTTTTGATCTTTTTGTTTTTAAAATATTTTCAATTTTAAAATGGATAATTTCCTCAAGAATTTTTTCCATGACATTTTTATGGTATTTCTATACATCAACAGCAACAAAACATTTATTGTAATTATAATAAATCATGAATATTCTATATTAATACCATCCTTATTAATTTGATGTATGTTTTATGATCATTTTTAACAAGGAAAGTATCTACATTCACTTTCTTGATACGTTTTTTATATCATTAACTTTCGTAAGAAATATTCACTTTTGTATGATCATTAGACATTAAATTTCCCCTAGATTTCCATATTATTTAAAATTTATATGTTAAATGATTAAATTGTATATCATTTCTATATAAGGTGTTTTAATTGAACGTTGTTTTTTTCTTTATAGAAATATTGATAAATTTGTATTTGTTACCCAATACAGATATTTGATGATAAGTCACAATGTTCATAAATTAAATTGATTATCCAATATATGAAGAATTATTTGGAAAAAAATTAAGGGTGGGGATTATAATTATATATCCCCTCGATGCATTATTAGTCTTATGAGGCTAATAAATAAGATATCATTAAATGGTTTTCTACCTGTAGTTTTAAATTGTATTGTGAAAGGTCTTGATGGTAGAGGTATCATGTGTTAAAGAACATGAAATCCAATGAATAAGAATCTACTTTATTGGGAATTAAGTAATTTTTATCCATGATAATTTTTCAATGATATTGTATTTGAATGAATTTTGTTCTCATTTTATTTATTAAATGCAATTTTTTAGTAATTTACATTTTTTTATTTATTATGCCTTATCTAGTTATGATAGTCATCATATTGATTAAATGGTATGTGTTTTCAACAATTTTTCATTCCATATTAATTATGATGGTCAAGTCATTTAAATGGAATGTGTTTTCAGTTATTTAACTTTCCATATTGATTATTATTTTTTATTCATGATAACTTCATATATACTTAACCCTTATTGAGAATTTGAGCTCACCCATATTTTTTCCTTACCCCTAAATCCTTAAAGTGTGCTATGATTTATATGAGAGGATATACTAGAGGGAATAATTTTATTCTAAATTTTTTCTGTAACTATTATTTTCAAATGTAATATGGGAATAATTAATGTATCTATTTTACCAAGATTACTAAACTATTTTGTCTTTCGGGGTGTGATTCCTTGTATATAATGCCAATGTAATATAGTAAGGCATTTCTGACAGTTTTATCAAGTGGAGTTATCTACACATATTATTTACATATATGAAGGATCAATATGTAGGTTTTACCATTATATATTAGCTTAGATCATGTGGTGATTAACCAGATCCTATGGTTTTTTATCTCAATTTTGTTATATTAATTTTATTAATGATTTTATTTTGATTTTTCTGTTTCCTAGATTTGTTTTTGGGTTTAATTTTATACCAAGAATTATTTTCCCCATTTATCCATATATGTTTAGTTGTTGAAGATTATAGTGATGCATGTATATTCTAAATAATAATTTAAATACATCCCATATTATGATATTTATACTCTTAGTACCAACTAGTACCACATGACCAATTATATATAGACTTTTAAAGTCACTCTCAATCTCATCATAGATTTTGGATGAGTCTTTGTGGGGCAAGGATGTGAAAAGTTCTGTTGATGTTGTCCTCTTATGGGACTACCAGGATCACTATTTCATATTGATATACTAATATACTAGAGTAACTAGATTAGGAATGGAATTGTTCAGGTTATAGTGGTCATACAATATAGTCAGCCATTATGGGTTATTTTATCTATAAAATAACATAATTTATTATTTTTCCTATATATATTTATTTAACTAAATTCTGTAAATTATATAAATAATGTCATAAGCAATTAATATTTCACATGAAAAAAATCGATAAGTATAGATCAATAAACCTACTTCAAGGGAACTATTATCTCCTCCAATAAAATACTCAAAATTCACATCACTTTAAATTTTATATTAAAATAATGATTAATAAGTGATTATTTTCATAAAAAAGAGTACATGATATCAAAAAATACAAAAATTGAATTATTTTATTCAAAATTAAACATAAAGTTCTATAAAATACTATATTAATAGAAATTTAGTCTATGATCCCATTTGGGAGGTATTTTCTTTTTTTTAGGATCCCTTATTCATGTAAAATTAAAACTATTATATTTTTTAAATTTTCTCATGATGCTCAATAAAATAACACTATTTCTTATTTTAAAACATATGAGTTATTATTAATTTCATAAGATTAAAATAGATTAAAAATTATTATCCTAATCCAACTTGTTCTCAATCAAATTGAATACATCCGGATTAACATATGGTGACTGGGTATGTTACCAATTTAGTGATGTAATTTTACAAACTATTATAGGATATGTATTCCTATATGGAATATTTATGAAATCATGTCCGTCAATTTATTTTTTACCATAATATTGCTTGGATATTTTTAGATAGTTTCATATAATGTAATTATATATGTATCATTCAGCTTAGAAATTTAGAAAAAGAGATAAGATATATAGGGTTAAAATTATATATATCCATTTATTAATCTCAATGTTAAATAAAAGTGAATATTATGATTGATGATCTAGTGGAATAGATCACACCAAACTTCTTTTACATTTGGGTTGTTATGATAAGGTAATATATCTCTCTCCTGGATTATCATTACAAATGAGATTGATAGTCATTTATATATTTAAAAATGGATGTTTTGGACACAAAAAATATAATGAAATTTTGAATTATTTGTTCTAATTTGTGTGGTAATTGTATTAAAATGCATATGTTTTTCACAAACATGAATTAGAATTAAGTTTTCCCCTTCCTAAATATTAATTTAAATAGTAATTGTCACAATAAAATATAAATAACGAGTTATTCATATCATTAGAATATCATTATGAAGAAATTAGAAATCCCAAGTGATATTTGGACTTTTGATTAATGTAATGGGTCTAAAAGACCAAATACATGAGTGAATCATAAATACCTACTTTATGATGTTCTTTAAGTACATCATTTTCAAGATTAACTAGATTTTATTGTTTATTAATGCTTCTCTCAAGATGTTTCTCTCTTTTATCTTGTAATTCCTAGGATTTAATATTGTGTTTAATTATTTATATTTTTAGTTATTTAGGGGTTTTAGGTTTTTTTTAATTTTTTCTAGGTTTTTTATAAGTTCTTTGGGGTCTCAAGGGAGTTTAAGGTTTTTATTGTAATAGGAAAAACTAGATATTGGAGAGGCCACACTATAATGGATGGCATTGAAGCCCTTGGGTGTGTCTGAATAGGGTGTTCCATAGAAAAATACTTATGATACACCATGAATGGAGTTGAATAATTCTAGTTTGTATTTTCATAGAGGTGATGTGTAATGGTGAGGTAGTAATCTCAACCTATAGGGGTAAGGCTATTTCATGATGGGTGTTGCGTCTGGGTAAGTTTTTAGTGTTTTGTTAGGGTAAGTTTGGAGTTCCATAAGGGTGTATTTGGAGGGCAGTAATTGTGGTGTGTAAATATGAATGGTTTCTATATAAGGGTGTGGTAGGTCCACTAAACCC
This sequence comes from Viscum album, assembly GCA_963277665.1. Taxonomy (NCBI): domain Eukaryota; kingdom Viridiplantae; phylum Streptophyta; class Magnoliopsida; order Santalales; family Viscaceae; genus Viscum; species Viscum album. The sequence continues at coordinate 1,368,014,816 of OY728140.1, read as the reverse complement.
TAGAATAAGAGAGAATATTTTAATTTGATGGATTATTGGGTTCATTAGTTTTGTAGTCTTGATGTGCTCTATAGCATAAGTTTGAGACTATTTCATGGAGGGTGTTCAGTGGAGGACTCCACCAAATATCATAGTGGTCATGAGGGATAGGGTTCTGAAAGACCTAGAACTACCTATTTGGGAACTTCTATTCCATATCTGTAAGAGCTACACTTAAAGGGGTTCATGGGAAGAAACCACACTTAATCCAAAAGGACTATTCCAATGAGAAATAAGCCTATATTTTTTACTTCTTGGGTTTTACACAAATTTTTTGTGACAACCCAGGTACCTATAAAATAATTTATTTTCATAAGATAATTAAATTATTCAAATTCATTATAAATGTATAATAAAATATATTATATTTATAGAATTTAAGGAATTTATATGGATGGAATACTAACATGACATTCAGAAAAGTAATCTATACAATAGAATAGTAAACTCACCAATAAAAATATAAATAAAATTCATGTATCTTAAAAGAAAAAATATTATATATTTATCTCATGGAATAAGTAAATAAATTTTTTGAAATTGATAAACTAAGTGTTGGTATTTTTTTGAGACATAAATGTTTATTTATAATATTATAAATAATATAATGATTTAAATAAAATATATTTTAGTAAAATAGAATCATAGATTAATTTTTTACTTTTTATGATTATAATAAAATTTTATGAGGCCTTAATTAATTTTTCTAAGTGTTAACAATTTAGTTATAGTTTTAAATTTTTATTTTTTTAATAAATTATGTTTATAATTAAAATTTGAATTTATCATGTTTATAAAATTATTTTCATACAATTGATTTCATTTTTATATTCTACACATTGAGAAATGGTTAGGAAATTTTTTTGTATTTTTCTGAAATAATTAAATTTTTTTTGAAAAATGAAATACGGTAATTTTTTGTATATATGCATTATAAAATGAATACACTATTACATGATTCATGAATGATTTGAGAACCATAATCTCTAACTTCCCTTCATTATTTTAAAATATTTAGTCATAATTCTCAATAAATCCATATTCTTGATCCTAAATAATAAACTAATGAATATAATAATGAAAAAACACCCATCTCCTCCACTATAAATGCCACCTCTTATCCTCACACCTCAAAGCCTTATAAATTTTTTATTTCATCCCAATTCTCTTTAAAAGACTCTTCCCAATGTCCAAAACATTTTGTAACCAGCAAAAGTCCAAGACCAAGGTTTTTAAGGTGATTCTCAAGGAGAATAATTCAAGAGGTAAAATCCTCTTTGATTTTATTTTATTTGGTTTTCAATTCTTTTTATTTTCTTATACTATTTACCATACCCTTATCCAAGTGGAATGAAAACTCCATTATCTAATATATATAAAATTTTATCATGTATATGGAAAAAATCAACAACATATTTCTTCCCCGCACACTTTTATTCTAAAAATGAAAACATCATCCAAGATGTGTCGATTTACTACAATTGTGGATGATACACTTTAATTTTTCATTATCACTTTCATGGTTTGTCATAAAATCATTATTATTCATAAATAAAAATTTATTATACATATTATAAGTAATTTAATGTTTTGGAACCAATATATAAAATGATATTGAAAAAAATTATAGAAGTTCACGATGATCATAAAAACTTCCAAAATAAATTAAATCATTTTCATTAATGTTTTATCTAATGATTCATCATCATATTAGAAAAAAATGATATATAGTATCATTAAAAATTATCAAAACATATTAACACCATTTCATACCACTAATGGAGTTATTGTTTTATTTGAAAAGAAAATCCATAATGAACCTACCATGGAAACCCTAAAATTAATACACCCAAGAAAAATGAAAATAACACAATACTTTTAATCAATATGTGGAAATATGTTATAATAATATCATATAAGTATCTAAATATAGGAATATTTTATTTAATATATTAATAACACTCCTTGAAAATTTGTATAGGAGGTTTTAACACATTTGTATCATGACAAACCCGAGGTAATGGAATTCTTATCCCAATTTATATTCTTTGGGTTAACCTTATACTTCATTGATTATATAGTAATAAGATTATTTGTGAAATGAATTTTTTTTATATTATGTTTTATTTATATTTTATACACATATTCCATTCCTTTTATTAGTTCTCACTTCAATTATATGATATTTGAATGTAACTTTTCATTAAAAACCCTCTTTTATATTTCTATTTTTACAAAATTCAAAGGGAATTTTTTTATGAAAATATTGTTATTTTATGATTATTTTATGGTTCTTTGGAATAGTTTTAAATGAAGTTAGGGAACTCTATCAACCTCCAATGCATTGGGTATGTTTATTTTGGAGGTAGACTATATGGTTATTCTAAATGTAAATGTGATGGTTCCACCATATGGTAGCTGTGATGGTTACATCATAAGGTAGTCTCCATGGTTTCTAATAAAATGGTAGCCATGAATGTTAAAATATTAAGTAAGTGATGACTCAAGTTAATTTTATTATATTATTTATGTTTTCTATGTTTTATGTAAGGTCCATGTTTTCACAAAGTAACTATATGATACTTATTGGCTGATAAGTATGTCTTTAGGAAAATGATTTCATATGTTTATAAGTATTCAGGTACTAAGAGTTTCTCTCCAAATTTTTATGTCTGTTTCTATGATTTTTGTGCTCATCCCAAGTTTTAAAAAAAATAGTATGGTTTAAGGATGGTTAAGAGAAAACGAGAATCAAATATTAATGTTGTGAATACTATTCATGAAAATATTTTATGTTTTTAGTAAAAAAATTGTGTTATAGAGAAATTTATATTGTTTTAGTAGTACCCACTTTGAATGATTTTGGGTAGATATGTATAAATTATGACCAATTTTTCTAAAACTCTATACTGAAAAGATCTTCTATAATGTTATGAAGTGAATTTTAAATTAATTTACTTGATTATGTAATTTTTTAGGCCAGATCATTATTATAGGTATCAAAGAAAGGTTTAGATAACATTAAGGGTTATGATGATGTTAATAGAATACCATAAACAATTTTTACCTTATATTTATGTTATTAATGATATATAATTTAAAGATTACCATGTTTCTTAATCTAATATATTCCAGTTTAGAATGGTTTTCAACAAAAGAAATAGGGAAGCTGAAGTTGGAAGGAACTGAGAAGATGATATCTTTTTGAATCCACAACATTTATTCGAGGGAATTAGAGTTGAATATTTTGTTATAGTAATGGATTATTTGATGTAAGATATAAATGGTGGTGTAATACATGAAATAGAACAACCAAAGCTAACAAAAAGTAACATAAAGATAGTGGAACATTTTGTGAGGCAACACCCTCTTACATTCAATGGATCTTCTGACCTAGTGGAAGATAAAGGATGGATTAAATCCCATGAAAATTTTATTTGATGTTATGGAGTGTTTGGATAATCAAAATGTTGAATGAATTAGGATAGAAATGTTATTACTTGAATTAAAAAAAAGGAGGATGATTCAATGGTCGTGTATGCAGCAAACTTCACCTAATTGACAAGGTATGCTCTAAATATTTTTTGGGATATTGATAGAAAAATCAATTGTTTTTTTCTCCGGATTGAAGCTATGATATATAAGACCTCTGACCTGCCAATAATTTGGAAGTTATGATAAACTTGTCTAATGTTCTGAAAGGTTAGAAATATATATTTATAATGATACTTTTACTTTGAAAATAAGCATAAGAAGATGTCCAGATGGTAAGCAATGTGTAAGAAGAAATAAAATTAATCTGAAGGTAAGATTGTCTAGTATATATTTTTCAAGAAGTGTGTTTAAATATACCATGGGTAATTCCTAAACAAATCTATAAAGTGTTTATATTGTGGTAAGTTTGGACATATGAAAAAATATTGTAATGAAAAGGATCTTAGTGATGGTATTTTTAATTATGATAATAAAACTAAAAAGTGATTTGAATATTGTGACATGGGTAATTATAAAAGTGCATTCCCAAATAATTATCCAAATGATGGAAATCACCTAGACTATAAGAATAAAGGTGTAGTAAGATCCTTGACAACCTATAAATTATATTTTGGACCATCCAATGAGGTGGTATCAGGTACTTTGTTGGTTTATTAGGATTTTAGTAATGTCTCATTTGATATGGGGTCTACAAATTCCTTTATTTATGGTAACATTTCTGGTAAATTTTAAATTTCACCTCAAGAAATGAAACCAAAACTTATGGTTAAAACACCAAGGGAAATATTACAACAAATTGGAATATAAGAATCATCATGTTTTTTTCTATGGAAAGACATTACCTTAAAACATTTTTGTTATCCCTTATTAGATTTTGATGTTATTATGGGTATGGATTGGGCTAATTTTTATCATTATAAGATTTATTGTATAGTTAAAGATTATTTTTTCAAAAATAGATTTATTTTTTATACAAGAATGAACCCAAACTGTTGATAACAAATCAGGAATCTGGGAAACTATTAAAAGATGGTAATGAAAGTAATCAATCTCATGTTGTTGAAAACAAGGGAACTAATCATATTAATGATTTTTTATTAGTAAATGAATATGTGAATGTTTTACTATTGAGTTTCCAATGGTATACATGACTAGGAATTTGAATTTTATATTGACTTGGTTCTTGATACCAAACCAATTTTAAAACCCACTTGTCGAATGGCTCAAGTGAAACTTTTTTAATTGAAAAATTAGTTTCCAAAGTTTCCTAATAAAGTCTTCATTCATCCCAAAACATCACCATGGGTTTCCCCAATTTTTGTTCTTTAAAAATAAATATGGTTCCATGAGACTTTTTATTGATTATAGAAATTTTAATAACAGGAATATTAAGAGTAAGTAACACTTGCCTCATATTGATGACTTGTTTGATCAGCTCTAGGGGATCAATATTTTTCTAAGATTTACATGAGATTTAGGTAGCATAAGCTAATGGTGAATGGGGATGACATCTCAAAAATAGATTTTCTTACTATATATGGGCATTATGAGTTTTTTGTTATGCCCTTTGGTTTTAAAATTCCCTTTTTGTATTCATAGATATTATGAATAGAATATTCTCTGAATATTTGGAAATTTTTTTGTTGTTTTTATTAATGATATATTGATCCTTTAAAATATTTATAGGGATTGTGAAAATCATTTAAGGATTGTCTTACAAACTCTCAAAGAAAAAAAAGTTTTACGGAAAATTTAGAAAATGTGATTTTTGGTTGTAACATATTTCTTTAATTAGGAAGCAATTTAGTATGTATGGAATAAAATTCGATAATTCCAATGAAAAAGTTGTTGATGAATGAGTGTGACCTAAAAATGTTATATAGATTCGTAGTTTTATTTTATTATCAATTTATTACTAACATTGTGTTAAACACTTTTCGCGGTCATTTATCCCCCTAACAAAGTTAACTTTAAAAGGCTTTAATTTTTTTTAGACAGAATATTGTGATGTTTTTTCAGGAACTAAAGAACAGATGGGTGAATGATCCAATTTTGGCCCTTCCTTCTAGAAATGGTGAATTAATCATTTATAGTGATTCTTTATTGAAGGTACGTGGTTCTGTTCTGATATATAATTATCAGGTAATTATTTATTCTTCAATACAGCTAAAGCATCATGAGTTAAATTATCCCACGCATAATTTGGAATTAGTAGTTTTGGTTTTCACTATGAAAATTTAGAGGCATCATTTATATAGATCCAAATAACAAATATAGACATACTATAAAATTTTGAAGTATATAATCCCATAGAACGAAAAAATATTATCTAGAGAATATAGGTTAAAATTATAAAGGATTGTAATTACATGACCAATTACTATCTTGGAAAAGAAAATAAAGTGGAGGATTCATTAAGTTGAAAAAATCAGGCATCATTAACCATGTAACATTTAGAACAATAACCCTTGTTTAATGATTTGATGAATTTTTTATTCAAAGTTAATCATGTAAGAAATTTATCTATTTTATATCAGGTTTCAGTGAAATCATCCCTATCAGATAGAATTAGGAAAGCGTAAAAGGAAGATTATGAGTTATAGAAAAAAGTAGAATTGGTGAAAGGGGTAAGTTTACAGAATTTAAGGTTGAGAAATATTATGTTTTTGAGATTTAGTAATTGGTTATGAATTCTAATAGACTCATAGTTCAAGAAATATTTTTTAAGTTAATCTTATAGTTCTCCATTTTCAGTTCATCTTTTTAACACAAATATATAAAGAGACCTTCAGGATTATTACTGGTGGGATGGAATGAAAATAGATATTGCAGATTTTACTATGAAAATTTTGACTAGTCAATAGGTTAAATAAGAGAAACAATTACCAAAGTGGATGCTTCATCCCTTATCAGTTCTAGAGTGAAACTTAGAAAATATATCCATGGACTTCATGGTGGGACTACCAAATACTTTTTGAGGTTAACTTATAACATTTGGAAAGTCCGATAAAAGTTATTGGGAAAAGAATTAAATTTTAACACGACTTTTCATCCTCAATAGGATGGATAGACCGAGCGAACAATTTAGAAATCGGAGAATGTTATTCGAGCTTCCTCAATGGATTACCAGGGAAGTTGAGATCAACATATTTCTTTAGTGTAATTTTCTTAGAATAATAGATTTTATTCTAGTATAAAAATGAAACCTTTTGAGACATTATATAGAAATAGTTTTCAAACACTAGCATTTTGGGATGAATTCGTGGAAAGGAAGTTGATGGGACTAAAATCAGGTGAGTAAGTGGCTGAGAAAGTGAAGATGATCTAGAAAAATGTGAGGACAACTCATAGAATAAAAAAAATTATAAAGATAATAAGAGGAAAGAATTTTCTTTTGAGTTAGGAGATCATGTTTTTTTTAGAATCTCACCATGGAAAAGTTTTATGAATTTTGGAATAAAAATAAAGTTATGTCCACAATTCAATGGACCTTATGAAATCTTAGATAAATTTATACCATTTTCCATCCGAGTATCTTTGTCTTTGATTTTATCTCATGTATAAAATATTTTTCATGTTTCGATGTTGAGAAATTATATGTGAGATTTAGCTCATATTTTGAGCTAAGGAGTAGTTTAGTTGGAAGATAACCTTTCTAATGAAGATAAACCTATTCAGGTTCTTGATTATAGAGTGAAATGTTTAGAGAATAAGGTAATTCACCAAGTTAATGTTTTTTGGAGAAACTGCATGGTTGAAGAAGAAACATGGGAATATAAAATTCCAAGAGGAAAAGGTATCCTTAATTGATTAATAAGTAAATTATAATTGAGAGGATGTAATTTAAAAAATGTTGTGACAATGTAACAACCTAGGTACTTATAAAATAATTTATTTTCATTCTGCAAATAAATAATTCAAATTCATTATAAATTTATAATCGAATAGGTGTTATTTAAATAATTTAAATAATTTATACTGATAGAATAGTAACTTGAACTTAGGAATAGTAATATAACCAATATAATAGTAATATAACTTATAAAAATATAAATAAAATTCAAGTATCTTAAAATTTAAAATATGATATATTTATGGCATTGAATTACTAAATAAATGTTTTAAAAGTGATAAATTAAGTACTGGTATTTTTATGAAACATAAATTATTATTTATAATTTTATAATTAATATAATGATTAAAAATAAAATTAATTTTGGGAAAATAGATTCATAAATTGATATTTTATTTTATTATGATTATACAATAATTTTATGAGACCTTAATTAATTTTTCAGAGGGTTTAAAATTCAGTTATATTTTAAAATTGGTATTTTTTGAATAAATTGTGTTTTAAATTAAAAATTGAATTTGTAATATTTTGGAAATTATTAAAATAAAAAAAGGATTATTTTTTAATTCCATTCATCCAAATATGGTTAGTTTAAATTTTTTGTATTTTTCTAAAATAGTTGAATATTTGCTGAATACTGAGATATGGAAATTTGTGGTATATATACATTATAAGATGAATACACTATTCCAAGAGTCATTAATGATGTAAGAACCATAATCTATAAATTACCTTCATTACTTGAATATATATTGTGATAACTCTAAAAATATTCATAGTCTTGAGCTAAAATAATAAACTAATGAATAAAATAATGAGAAAATACTCCTCTCCTCCACTATAAATACCACCCTTCACCACCTCATCTCCTCAAACATCAAATCTTTATAGCTTTTTTAATTTCTACCCAATTCCCTTCCCAAAACTCATCCCACATCAATGACATGATGGTGTCGCTAAAAGGCCGAAACCATGGGCCTTAAGGAGGTTCTCAATGAGAATAATTCAAGAGGTAAAATCTTCTTTCATTTCATTCATTTTTATCAATTATTTTTATTTTCTTATAAACTATTCACCGCCCCTTATCCAAGTGGTATGAAAACTATATTATCTTATATAAAATTTAATTTTATCATGTTTATGGAAATATTCATCATCATACTTCTTATACTCTACCTTTTATTCAAAAAATGTGAACATCATCCATGGTGTGTTGATTTGCTACCATCATGGATGATACACTTTCATTTTACATTATCACATTCATGTCTGGTAATTAAACCATTATTATGGTTAAATAAAATTTTAATATAAATATCATAAGTTATTTAATGTTCTATAACCAATATATAGACATTATATTGAATTAAATGATATAATATCGTTATGATCATAAAAAACACCAAAATAAATTGAATCGTTCTTATTAATGTTTTGTCTAATAATTCATCCTAATATCAGAAATTAATTACATATGGTATAATTTAAAAATATTGAAACATATTAACACTATTTAATTCAACTTATGGGGTTTTTCTTCCATTCAATAAGAAAATCCACAATGAACCAACCATGAAAATCGTGAAATATATAAACCCAAAATATGAAAATAACAAAATATTATTAATAATTGGGTCAAAAGATGTTATAATAATATCGTATATGTAATTATAAATATGAATATGGTTCTTTAATATATTATCAACACACATTGAACCATTATACCAGATTTTTGAACCTTTTTTATGTAAGACGAACCCGAGGTAATGGAATTCTTAATCAAATTTCTATTCTTCAGGTTAGCCTTCTACTTCATTTATTTCATGGTGATAAGTTTATTTGTGAAATGAATTCTTTTTATATTATGTGTTATTGAAAGTTAATACACATATCCCATTACTTTTATTAATTATCACTTCAATTATATGTTATTTGTAAAGTATTTCTCTTTAAAATCCTCTTAAATTTTTATTTTCACAAAATTCAAAGGGTATATTTTTAAGTATTATTATTTTATGATTGTGTTCAGGTTCTTGGGTATTGTTTATGATAAAGTATGGGACCTATATCTCCCTCTAATTCATTGGTTATGTTTATGTTAGAGTTTGGCCATATGGTTACTCCAAGTGTAACTACAATGGTTACACCGTAAGGTAGCTATGAGGGTTACATAATAGGGTAGTTGTGAGGGTTATATTGTAAGGTATCTATGAGGGTTACAAATCATATGTTAGTTTTGAGGGTTAAAATATTAATTAAGTGATTACTCAATATAAATTTCATGTATTATTTATGTTTTATATATTTTATGTTAATCACATGCTTTCCCAAAGTAACTATATGATACTTATTGGGTGAAAAGTATGTCTTTTTGAAAATGATTTCATATGTTTATAAGTATTCAGGTACTAACAGTTTATCTCCATATTTTTATGTCCCTAATTGAGATTTATATGCTCATCAAAAGTTTCAAAAAAAATTTCATAGGATCTACGGTTGTTTAAGAGAAAAGGAGAATCCCAGAAAAATATTATAAAGACTTTTCCTAAAAATATTTCTTGTTTTTATTAGAAACATTTGTGTTATGAAAGAAATGAGTATTGTTTTAGTATTACCCATTTTATATTATTAAGGTTTTATATGTATGAATTATATAATAATTTTATAAAACTCTAAACATAGAAGATCTTTGGTAATGTAAAGAAGTGAATTCTAAAGGAATTTACTAGATTATGTATTATATAAGGCTAGGTCTTTATATTTTCTCTTTTAATTTTTTAAGTGGTTCACATATTTCCTCCTCCCCTTCTCTTTCAAACTATCCTAAAGAAACTTCTAATAGACTCTACCTCACTAATGCATGATTTTCATTCCAGAATAACCACATAAAAGAGGATTTATTCAAGGTATAACCCACTTTTACTGAAGTTTCCTTCTTATTCTCCACACTTTTTCTTTTTTTATAGTTTCCCATTCTCACAAACACTCTAGGTGCTACTATGGAGAGATTTAGGGTTTCTGGTGGCTTAGGCTAGGGTGTTTTGGTTCTTTGGGATTGAAATGTATATCTCATCACTTTTTGGAGTTCCCTCTATTCATGAAGATGACTTCTATCTGGGTTGAAATTGAACAGAGGAAGGTGATGTTGTCTATTTCATTTGTTTGGAATATCTTTTATTGCGTGATATTTTCAAATTATTTATTTATTTAATTATTCCAATATAATTTAGTCAAATTGTATTTTAAAATAGTTTCGGTCAGTTCTTCACTTGACTTAAAGCTTATTTTTAGGGGTTTTTATTCCTAAAATTATTTTAATTCTATGTACTTGTAAAAAGATTTAAATGTATTATTTTGAATGAAATTTATTTTTTTAGAATGATATTTCACCTAGTTTGGGTTACACCTAGGGTGAATATTAGTTTATTTGTAATTTTTTTCAAATAGAGGGAGTGGTTTTTCTTTTTCTAATTGATTTACATGGTTGGGTTGAATGTTTTAAAAATTGATTGATTTAAGGAAGCAATTTTAAATTGATAATAATGGTTACAAAGGTCATAACATCTAAAGTTAGTTTTTCATCAAGGATAATTTGAATCTTTGATATTAATTCTCATGTTATATTGGTGATACCCTCTTCAACCCATTTTTTGGAATAGATTTTAACCACTTCGGGAGATATTGTTTACTATCATGATAAATGAAATTGTTAGTGGCATTTCTTTCAAGGGTGTTTTAGGTGAGGTGATATTATATTTTTATATATTATTGATCACATTTGTTATTTCATTAGATCACCTCATGTTTTTTATTTAATGGGATCACTAAGAATTGAGTGTGAGTTCTATGTTGGTGACACATATGGTAAATCCACATATTATATGTTGTCCCTTATTGTGATTTTTTTCAAACTGTGGGTGTTCCCCTAAAAAATACGGTTTAAGTGGAATCAATAATCTTGTGAGGGTTTGGTCGCAATGTATATAAAAAAATTTCTCATATATTTGGTGAATTATAAGACTATATTACCTTAGGATTAAGTGTGCTTCCTTTAATAAAAAATGATAATCCATGGGGTAATTTATTTTCATTATATTCCTTAGCTTGATTGGAATCAAGGGAATCATGATTTATTATTTCAACTCATTATATTCATGTTGTGGTGACTTCATGTTTTATTTATTTATTATTTTATTTCTATTATTTATTTAAATGGTTTTTACATATGTTTTGAAAATATTTTTAATGTTATATGAAAAATGTTCATTTGTAAAGTGGTTTTGAATGTGGACTTATAATGGGAGTTTCCAATAAAATATTCATGGTATAAAGAGATGTTTTTAAATTGATTGTTTTCAATTAAGAAAAATAAATGGGTGTTTAAAAAATATTCATTTATTTATATTAGATTTTAATAATTTTTTTACATATTAAATGAAATTATATTTTCCTATTATATTTTAAACTATAATTTTTGAAATATAATTTGAAAAGAATGGAACAAACTCCTTGTGGGTGTCCTATGGTGCATGGTTCCACTCACTCCCTATGTATTCCATTTGGTGTATACAGTTGATATGGATTCTTTCAAGGTTCCCAATATTATTTCCTTCACATTTTGCGTTCTTAGGTTGTTCATTATAGTTGTTTTGGGATAAGGATAATGAATAAGAGTTACATAGAGATTGATAGTAGTAGTTTTATTTTGGTTCTATTCTCTATTTGCAATACCTTTGCATCAGACTTGACATATTGCATCTCTTTTAGTCTATTTATGTAATCTTGTTCTTAATATTTTTCAATGAAAGTGTTTCATTATTTATTTATGTTTCATGGTTTTTTAAATATGTTTTCATTTAGATATTTATTATATGAATGGGTCTAGGATGTTTAGATGGGTCATTTTGGATTTAGTGTTAAAACCATTGGGTTCTTATTTGGTTTCTGATGATAAAATCATTCCAAATATTTCATGATTGATACCCTAGAACTAGTTTTTATCCCGAGGTTATTGCGGACATTGCATGAACCTTTGTGTGGACCTTTTTGGGTGCCCAACTTAGGGGTTTCCAGATTTTTTTTATGAAAACATGGTATCAAATAATCCTCTTGGAATTTGGGGTGTTTCATGGTAAAAAAAGACACTATGAATTTCATCATGACTCTGTTGGGGGGTGTGGGGGATTTATTAGATATATTTTCATTAATCTCAATCCCAAGTTTCCACTGGTGGATGCCATTTGGGTTTTTTTTTAGTTATATTTTGAATTACTTTAATGGTTTATTATTTAAATGATAAAAATTCCATCCCTAGTGAGTGTATCTGTGATTTTGGGGGTCTCCTTAGTTTTTGAGGAAGGAAGTGGTGAAAGAACTAGAGTTTCATGATTATCATGCATGGTTTGGTAAATCATTTTGATCCCTACAGATGCCCTGGGGATATCACAGAGACTATCCCATGTTTTCTTCAAGATTTACTATCTTGTATAGCCAAACCTTGTATTATGTTATTTCTCCAAGAGAATTTTTTTCCCTTCCCTACCTTATGAAAGCATCATAATGGTTATTACCATTTGTGTGATGTCAAATAAGGGTATTTTATGCGAATTTAAATTTTTTTTAGAATCATTTTATAATGATGTTCATATATTGATCTCTATGCTTTTTTTGGGAACCAATTTTATGTTTAAAAACTGATATTTTGGATGAAATATGGGAATTTAGAAATTTACTATAAGAATCTTTGGGTTTGAAAATAGGGCCTTTTAAAATGGATCATATGGGTTGAAATATTTCAATGTGTGTCTTATTTTAAGAAATGTGTACTTTTTTTTGAAAATGGGGTTTTGAAATTTTTTAATTTTGTGTACGCTTTCAGAAGGAAATTCTTACTTGTTTACATCGATGAGTTTTTTATGTTGATCTGGTTTCTTAAAGATTTTTAAGATTTTATTTGGGAATCATGGACTAATATATTTCTTTTTCATGTTATTTATTATTTTAATTTCATAGAGTCTTTGAAGAAATGTTGAAATTTCATCTAAAGCAATGATCTTCATGATGGATCCTCAAAAATTTTAAGATTAGTTTTTTCAACTATCAACTCTGCCTAGAATCATAGATATTAATTCTTCTTAGTTCTTAGAATCCATATATAAATTTTATAATTGGAGTGGTATTCATCCAAATATTGGATATGTTGTGGTTGAAGCTGGTCTATCATATTTTAAAGAAGTAGTTGTTATAGCCCAATCAGTTTTAGTTATTTGTGGTATTTTAGTTGATGTAGTAGGGATTAATAGTTGGATAGAAAGTAGGTATCTTTTTCTCCAAAAAAAGTACAAACTAATCAAGGTAAGTATTTTCAGAAGAAGGAGAAGAATAATATGTGTCTTGTGTTCTTCCAATGTATAACACCTACTCATTCAAAGGTATTTCTTTTTGAAGCATTGAGTTCATTCATTAGTGATTCCACCTAGACCATCATCAAAATTTATTTTAAACTAAGTTATCTTAAAGTAAAATATTATGTTTATTCAGGTTTGGGTAGAATTTTTTTGCGTTATTTCTTACTAATTTTAGAGGTTATTTATATAATTTTTTGGATGTTTTGGATTGTAGTTTTGTGCGGTCTTTTTTTCTAAGGTGGTAATCCATTAGATGTATATTTTTCTATGGGTTCCCTAATGCTTGGTCACTTCTACTTTATAAAATGAGATACCCTTAGGTCTATTCATGTTTGATAAGGACCACTATAGCCATAGGTAATTTGAATTCTTTTTAGTATTGTTTTACATTTTTTTGGTTCATCATAGTATGGTTCTCCATGTTTTAGGTGGTTATTTACCTACTGATTATTATGATATATAGTCTAGGGACCATGTTGTTTTTTGTTAAGACATTCATATGAGTTTCTCTTCTTAGGTTTTATGGTTAGGATATGTTTTTGAACATATTAATGGTATTCACTTTATGTTCTTTGAGTTCCCTTAAGTTCATGTTTTTCTTTAGAGTATGATTTTAGTATATGATTGATTCTTGGAATGAATTATTATGATTTATTTTTTGGTTTATAGGTATGTATCTCTCATTTATCACTATTTTAGATGAATTTTAAAAGGTTGGTAGACCTATGATTGGTATCCATCTATCTTAGAAATAATATCAGGTGAGCATAGTTGTATTGCGATTAGAAAAATTTAGGGGTTTATGTGGTCTTGTTATGTTGGATGGGAGAGGTTTTTTGTGATCAGTAGCTTCCTTCAATAAATCTTTTTCTAGTTGGTTTATTACCCACCCACCACTTGCGATGAGGCATCATGGTGGTCCTCCCTCTTTTTTAATCTTATTGAACAGAATAATTTATAGGGGTATAAAGTTGCATGGTAGGGAGAATTGTAACACCTGCATGCCCATTTTGTTTTTAAAATTTAAAATTTTGAGTTATTCTTTTCGTTTTTGGGTTTTTTAGTTGTTTTATGGGTGTTTTGGATGGTTTGGAGGGTTATAAGGGAGTTATAGGCATGGAAGGAAACATGCCACCCCACACCCCATAGAACCCACATTATATTAGATGTAATTAAATCCTCTCAGACTTCCTGAACATGGTAATATATGGAATAATCCATAGGATACACCGTAGAGGTATTTGTGTAAGGTTAGTTTTGAGTAACATAGAGGTTTCATGTATGTTTGAAGGAGGAAGGTTTGGTGGCATGGATTAGTCGGCGTTGTGGAGGGTGTTTTGTAAGGATGCATTCTGGGGATTTCATAAGGGTAATTCTAGTGTTTCATAAGGGTATATTTTTAGTGGGGTAAGGGTGGTGTGTATGGGAGGAAGTATTACTCATAAGGGTAAGGAATTTCCTATATTTTATTGCATATGAGTCCAAGTGGAAGTGCCTTGTCTGTTAGAGGTAGTTAATTCATCCTGCTCAAGGTTCTTCAGAGTATAGGCTTGAGGAAACATATTATAGGTGGTCCAATAGAACACTTCATCTCTAAGTTCATAGAAACAGTGGCTACAGGGCTTAAATCCCCTACCCAACCCATTTGGTAACTTCCACACTATATCTGAAAGGGCTACACCATAAGGGGTTCCCTAGAGGGTCCCCATTCTTTAGCTCGAAAGGAAATTTCATGGACTAATCTTCAAATATTTTTACCTTATGTATTAGTGTTGTTACCATGATAATAGATGATATTCCATAGAGAAAATTTTTTCCCAGTGTTCTATATATGGGTTGGAATCTATGACATTGTGATTTATTTTTATCACCTCACTATATTCATGATGTAGTATAATGCTAGATTATTTATCTACTATTTCATTTAGACTATTTTTTGAAATAGTTTCCAAATTATTATTGAAATGTTTTTTTAAAAAAAATTAAAAAATGGGTTTTAGAAAGTGGTTTTGAATCTGAAATTTAAATGGGAGTTTTAAATATAAAAAGTGTAATCTGAAGAAATGTTTTTCAAGTGATTGTTTTAATTTAATAAAAAGAAATTTATTTTTATTAAACTATCATGGATATAATTTTTTCTATTATTTAGGTATTTAAATATAAAATGAAAACCAGTTTTTTAATTTTATTTCATACTAGCATGGAAGAAATTACTTTCAAAAGGGAGAACATGAAATCCTTTAAAGGATCCAACTGGGCATGTTTTTTATCACGCCCTACGTAAACCATTCGATACATGCTTTTCTTATGGTATACTTTTAGGTTCTCTAGATTTTATCTTCTTCATATCTAGTTATTAAATAGTTCATAATAGTTCTCTTGGGAAAAACAAAGTGAACAAAGGTCACATGAAGATAGATGGTAGTAGTTTTTTGGGTTTTTATTCCCTTTTGGGATTCCTTTGTATCAACCTTGGTGGTTAGTATCTCTTCTAGTTTATTTCTGTAATGCAGTTCACAATTTTATTCTATGTATGAATTTATTAATTTATTTATATTGTATAATCTTTTTGAATATTTTATTGTTGAAATTATTATTATATACATGTTTTTATGACGTATAAAATGTAAATGTTGGATTATAGGTGGAAAATATTTTGTGATTATTTAGTATTTAAAGGATAAATGGTTCCCAAGTTTGAATGAATGAACCACTGACATGACTTTCGATCGTAGGGTGATCAGGAATGCTCCTCAATCCCTGAAAAGGAAACTTTCAGGTGACTAGTTTAGGGGTTTCCCATGCTAGTACAAGACATATCCACTTTTAAAGGATATTAAATACCCTGAAGGGATTTCACGGGCTCAATATTATATAAACCAATGTTTTATTTTGAATTAGCCTTTCAACATACCCCTTTATCAGTCGTCATTTGACATCCATTAGTGGGGGAATTTTTTATATAAATATTTTTTTACTATATAACACCTTGGTATCAAAAAACATAAAAACATAAAAAATATACTATTCTATTAGTAATTTCACAAAAAAATATAATTATATGTTATAAAAAATTTACACACAATATAATAGTGTTTTATATGAAAAAAACACTAACCTCAAAAATCCGTCTATCAAACTAAAAAATTATTATTATAATATAAAATTTAATTAAATTTAAAATTGATATTAATATAATAATAAATAAATATAATATTAAAACTGAAAACCCATTTTGTTATTTATCTTTATAAATTTAAAAAAAAATAAAAAAAATAACGGATTATAGAACTATTAATTAGTGTATTTTGAAAAAAAAATGTGTAATATTGATTTTTTATTAACTTATACAAGTAAAAAATTAATCGATGGTGATTCTCCTAGGATTCCATGACAGTGTGAGGTAAATTTCTCAATTTTGATTAAATCACTTGTTATCTAAAACTTTCAAGAAGAAAATTTCACATACAGTTATTCATAAAAAAAATAAATTAGATTTTCATTTCATTGATTCATACAAGTCATAAAATAATATATAATCATTTTCCTTGGATTTCATGATAATCAAGGGTCATTTTCTTGATTTTAAATATTTAATACAGAACTTTTAAAATAGTTAAATCCATAAAAATATTATTTTAGTAATTTTAACAACACAATATAATATATTTGTGTATCTTTTACAATGAACGGTCATAAATTAATTAATGATAATTTTTCAAATATTTCATAACATTTAAGGATATTTTCTTATTTTTTGAATGTCCTAATTGTTTTTAATCTGTTTTTAATCTAAAAATATTTTTTTAGAAATTCTAGACACATCATATATCAAATTGACATGTCATTCATCATAGAAAGATAAAAAACAAATTAAATTTTTTTATGATAATATTTCAAAAAATATTGAGATCATCATTTTATTTTGATTGTATCACATATTTTTAATCATTTTAAAAAAGAAAAACACACTTTTAGTCATTTTGTCCAAAACCCAGGCCAATTTGAAACTAAATTCATTCTTAAATGCTAGGAATTAATATATGATTATTTTAAATAGTTTATATATCATTTTATGGTTTTTTTTCTTATTTTTTAAAATTTATATGGAATTTTTAATTACTTTTAAATCAAAAAAAATGGTAGTTGTTTTTTACCAAATATCACAAAATTAGAAAAATAAGTTACGATATTTTCCTTTTTATTTAATAAAAAATAATTTTATTTTCTTGGTTTAAATAATTTCACTTTTTTTATTCAATTTTTAATTAAAAATTGTTTTGTTATCATTCTGAATAGATCGCATGTTAGATTGATGGGTCATTCATTTTTTACAAACATAAATTTAGTGATTATAATTACTATATGATTTCATGTAAATCCAAATTGGTTAATCTACTTTTGATTATTTTATTGATTTTAATCTCTTTTTAATCTAAAATTGATTTTCCAATTATTTTGATCACATCAAATTTCTTAATGACATGGATTTCATTCCTATACATCACAAATTAATCATCTATGTCTTTTCCGGAATTTCACTACAAACTAAGATCTCTTTCTCTGTATTAATTATTTTTCTTCTGGTAAATAGATTTAAATAAAATAAATCACTTTTAATAATTCTCAAGAATCTATATAATGTATTAAAATTTTATTATTCAAAATTTTCATAAATTAATTGAAAATTGTTCTTCTTGATCAATGATTTATTTCTCATCATTTGGCAATATGAAAAAAAAATTAATCAATATTTAATCAATAAAAATGAGCTTGTGTTCATTCCATCCAAATTGAAAAAATTATTTATATATCATTAATTCAATGATTTCAAAGAGTAATCTATTTTCATTCATCAAAAATTTTAAGAAAATTTGATGTTGTTTTTCAATTTTTGACTTTTAACTTATTCTGAATCAATTTTAATATAAAAATGATTTTTAAAATTTTAGTGTAACCTCGTGATATATTGCATTTATTTCATTGAAAAATGGAACAAATTTAATAAATATTATCATCCAAATATTACAAATAAATCTAAGTGTGTTTCTTTAATTTTTACCAGCACAATTTTTTTAGTCACGTCTATATAGAAAATTATACATTCTTTCAATCTAAAAAAAATTTATATCATATTTAAATTATATTTATAAATATATTTTAAAATTTTATATATGATTATTTTACAATAATTTTGTGATAATCAAATCTCATTTTCCTACTTTTAACAATTTGATGCATGGTTATAATCATGTATTAATCACTAAAAACTGTAATTTTGATCATTCTAACAACAGTTCACATTGAATTGACTTTTTATTCCTCCATAAAATTAAAAATAATTGACCAAATAACATTTTTCATAGTATTTCACAATAATACGATGTTTTTTATAAGTTTTGACCGTTTTACTTTTTTCCGTTTTTAGTATAAAACTTATTTCTTGGCCACTCTCACCGCACGACACATAAAATTTATGTTTCGATTGTCCAAATATATCAAAAATTAATCAAATATCATTTTACTAGGATTTTAAAATTATCAAAGGTAGTTTGGTTTGTTAAGAATAGTTAACAAATGATTTTAGACACTTTTAAATCGATTAAAATAAACTTCTAATCAATCAGACCACATAAAATATCAGATAAATGGGAATTTGATTCCAAAAAACCAAAAAATATATAAAATTTATATAATTGGATTTCATGAAAATACAATTTAGTTTTATTGGTTTTTTCTGTTTTATATATTTTTATTCTATTTTTATTTTAGAAATAATTTTTTCATTCAAACCACACTATAAAATATATTTATGTTTCATTAATTATTAAATATGAAAAATTATTTTAAAGTCATTTATATATCATTTTGTGGAAATAAAATGATATTTTCATGATTTAAACTATTTGATTCACAACTGTAAAAACTTTTAGATCTATAAAAATCTACTTTCAATCATTCCAACAAAACCGTAAGTCATATTGACATGTTTTCAATTTATATAGGTCCAAAAAAACTTTGATGGTCATTATTATATGATTTCAATATAATCTAAGATCATTTTCTTATTTTTGATCATTTCACTTACTTTTAATCACAATTTAATCTAAAACTTTTTTTCGGTCATTCTGACCTCACCACACATTGAATTAATGTATCATTCATTCATATAAGTCATTGAATAACCAATAATATTTTTTCTAGTATTTAATGAAAAATTGAACTTATTTGTTTTTTTTACTAATTGATTTATTTTAACTTAGAAAAAAAATTAAAAAAATACATTTTAAATAAATATATTTATAAAATAAATAATATAAGATATATATAATAGATTCTAACTCATTTACCAAGTTCATAATATTATCAATTACTTATATTCATACATTGATGATCACTATGGGTTTTTAGTCCATACAACATATAATTATTTTGCGTTAAAAGAATTATAAAATAAATAATCCTGAATATAATTTTATAATTTTGTAATCATTGATGTCTACATTTTTGAATCATTAATGGTTTCAAGTCCATATTAATAATAGTATTTCATAACGACCATTATATGTTCCACCAAACATTCATATATATCCTCATTCTCTATATATTGTTGCATAAATTGATCATTCTTCTAAGATTATGTGGGATCAATCATGGAATCTACCTCAACCTATATATGCATCAGTGTGGCTTTATATTCACATGTTACATCTAATCACATAGCTTATGGTTTTAGGATACCTATTCCATGGAATAATTAACATCTATATCTATCATATCCTATAATTCACATGAATAAATTAGATTTACAAGTATTAATTTCCCACTTGTCCTCTAGATGTTGTGCCAATAAAACATTAAAATATTCTTATAGACTATATAAATTATGAATTAATTAAAAAATATGAATCATGTCTATCATAGATAAATTATTGTTTTAAAAAATAAATTCTATTTTATACTGTCATAAAAAATTATCACTGGTCTGATGACTACTCATTCACAATAATATATAACTAGTGGTATAATTTCATTGTCATAAAAACACATGTAGAACACCAATTATATATTCATATTCGCAGCATACTATAAAATATTAAGTATTTTAATAAAAATTAATTCTAAACATACACTATTTTGATGTTATGAAACAAGTTGAGTGACAAGTCTATGTGACATCATCAATAGAGACTAATAATAAGAATAATGAAAAACATAATTTTATATTAAATATATTCAATTATTTTAAAAATGAAACATTAAATTATATTAAATATTAAAATTAAAAAATCATCTGTATCATCTCACTAAACGAGTAAAAAACCAGATAAATCCATTGATTGGGAATAACATTACTAAATGCTCATTGAAAAATGTCGGGGAGACCTGTAAATGATGCCTCGGGATCACTCATCACCCTTCCCATGAAATATTTCTATATTTTTTGGAATTTATTAATGATCATTAGATGAAATATGTCATTCAAGGATATAAAATTATCTTGTTCAAAGAAAATATTCTTAATTAAATATCCCTCCAAAGTTCAGTGATTATTTCTTAATGGAATGAAGTCCTCTCATGAGTTATCTAGGGAATTCCATGTTATTATCATATAATATGATCTAACTAAAAAAAGAATGAATTCATCCCTAATCCTATGGAATAAAATGTTTCATAATATAATATTTACTTCTATGCACCACAGTTCCAAGTAGAAATCCCCTTACCATAGACCTTTAATCTGGTATAAGTTAAACCAGATGATTCTTAACACAAATTCATAATGGTGTATACAATGATAAATTTTTTATTTTTAAACACATTTACTTATTAGTTAACTCAAATGAAAAAATTCATATTAATTTTATATATAAATGAAATCATATATACCTAAACTATAATATGATTCTCATTATTAAATATTTGCACTTATAAAATTAAAATCCATCTATTTCATTATATTAATTACTATTACTACATAAAAACAAAAATAATTACAAAAAAAAATAAAATGTAAATGGATAATGAAAATATAGGTGACCTTTCATTGATTAGGAAAATTTGAATTATCTACTTTAAAAATATTCCTAACACATTTATTATCTTATTTATATATATATATATAAATTTTTAGTTAATATTATTCTCAGAAAATCCATTAATTTAATACTCATCCCAATAAATTAGAAACACTTTCCACTAGAAAATTCACTCTATCACTTTACAGTTTGAATTAAATAACACACAAATAATGTAAATTTGTTCTTCTTGTAATGCCAAAATGAAAGTTTTTTTATTTACTCAATCATTTCCATACAGTATATTATTAAAATGTACTAATTTAAAATGGAAATTACTGAATTTATTTCCATTAACTATATCAAAATAGTCATACTTTTATAATATAAATTTTAATAAAATATTTCTTTGATTATGTACATAAATTAACATTAATTAAAACCAACATAAACAGCAGTAAAATCAACACTACTATTTTTCATTTCTGAGTTGACATCAAATTATATAATTCAAAATGTAAGTCCTTTAACATCTCTATACTTAAAATGTAATAAAATTATAAATAAAACAATGTATAGTTCGTTAATTTCATCAATCATAATAGGATTAAAAAATTACTATAAGTTGTGGACCTCGGAATTTCACACAATTCAACAAAATGATACATATACTATATCACTAATATATTTTAATAAAAATGTATATATATATATATATATAAATATAAAAATCTCAAACCACTCGTGAAATGAGTTGAAATGTACTTGTGGATCACATAATAATTATCAAGTGGTATTAAACATTTAAACATATTGATATGATTCCTTTAATGAAAAATAATATGTGTTAAATATTAACTTTAGTATAAAAATAGAAGACATAATATTTTAGTTATATGACTTTTTGATTCAATGAGGTAAGTGATGGAGTGTTGAACAATTTGTATCAATGAGCGTGAATCTAATAAATTTTATCAATATAATATAATGTTCCTTTTCCAATTATTCATTCTTTAATATGGGAAAGTTTATATAATTTAATTTCATCAACAGTAAGATAGATAGTGTAAAAACTTGTTCATTCATCCATTGTATAACACTTTTATATTGTTCCTATTATGAAATATCTATTACCAATATACTATTTCAATGTATTCATGCACTACTAAATGGGATGCATCCACAAGAATTTTATAGGTACACTAGAAGTTAATTCACCAGTAATTTATATCACCAAATAGACAATGTATTCCAAAAATGAAGGTTGAGATAATTTAATAAGTCAAGTCCCACAAGGTCACATAATGAAAAATAGTTTGGAAAAGTGAGCCACTGTACTCGTGCCCCAATTCCCCTCGGGTTGGTGACTAGAAACAATAAGTAATAAAATACATTGGAATTATTAGCCAAAAACAACTACAAAAGACCACATATTTTCATGTCCCCTAAAAAATCAAACACAAATAATGGATTACATGATATAAAATCCAATGGTAAAATAATTTACATATAATCTATTTCAATTCATACTAACACAACAAGTAAAAACTATGAATATAACATGAAATATAAAATAGAAACATCCCAACATAAAGGTAAACCTAAAAAATTTAAAATACACCACTACAAAGAAATTAATATTTACATGAACACTAAAGATAACTATTAGCACTAACCACCTCTGAGAACAACCTCTTCTAGCTCCATGACTTCCAAGTTCACCACTAAATTCTTCTTTATATATGTTTACACTAAATTTAATAGAAAAATACCCATGAAATGGTGAGTATAAATATAAATAATAGGATTCCAAAAAATAAAATTGCAGGGATTGAATGAAAATTTGATTCAAAATAGAAGACAAATAAAAATAAATCCAAATAATATTTCAATATATAGAACACTGTGATATATTAAAGTCCTAATATTCACATACTAACACCATAAAGATCATATTTCAATGATATTTTAGCTACCTGAAAAATAAAAAGACCCATATTACCTAAGCTACCTAATGTCCCAAAAATATTTTCAATTTTCTTAAAGGACGGGAAGAGGAATACTTAATAAAAAATTTACATCATCATAGAAAGAAACCAAGAAATGAATCCCACAAAACCTCAAAGGAAAACATTATAACTCTTTACACACATGATAAGGAAAGGGAATAAAATATCTCAATATAATGATAAACTAAAACCTTAAACCACTGAATTAACCCTAAGGGAAGTGATAAATAAAAACCCATGCATAAAAACTCACCAATCTATATACCCAATCATCCTCACAAGTATCACTCATTAATGTATAATTAGATCAAGGATTTAGTTACACCAACAAATCATTATTCCTGGAAAAACATCATATTCCATGATAACCCATCTGAATGTTCCACCAAAATAATCTCATAATGATTGTATATCCATATGGGGGAACTCATTCCTTAGTGATGATGTGTATATTGGTATAGGGTGTATTGGAAACATAGATGTTGGACCCAAACCCCATCATATAGAGGAGTTCTCTACCAAATTATATGTAAGGTACAATAGCGCTTTACTAATAGAATAAAGAGAAAGTGGGTTATTACACCCTAATCATAATATTAAGTACTTATTCCCCAACCCTCAAAGAAGCAACAACACCATAATATTCCTTCAACATATCCCAAAAAATTAGGTACACATAACTTCCTCTTACAAATATTCTTCAATATAGTTTCTTTAGTAAATGGGAAAACCTAATAAAGAGTTATATCAAACACTCAACAAGGTAAAAATTATCAATAATTATTATAAGGTTAGTTCAAAAGCAAGTGAGAGAATGCGATTAAGGAATAAACATCTTATTAAAAAGAAAATGAAATCATAATATTTTTACATTAGACGTGATAGAATGAGATATAACATCAAAATAATTAGTATATACCCTGGAATAAAAATTTAGAAATATGAGAAAATAATCATGATCAATAGATAAGAACATAGGCATGTGGGATAGACACAAGTATAGGAAAACCATAACTCATTAGTTATAGGTAAATGAAATCTATATCATGCATAGAGTTACAAACATATCTAAATGTAATGAGGTACACACATAGAGTTTTGAAAATAGATAAAAAAAATTAGGTCCATACATATAGTTTTCAAAAAAAACTCAAATTAATCAAGACCACATATAGAGTAGTGAACATAGATAAATGAATTCAAATCCATGCATAGATTTTTGAACATTTATAAACACATTCATATACACATGTAGAGTTTTGAATATATCTAAATGAAATAAATTCTGTATATAATTTCATTACCTCATGAGATATAGAGCTTTAACCAAATCATTGGATCTCTATATCAATCTCACATTTCACATAATGATGAAATATACATATGTGTTCCTCATAAAATAAGTTATACATCTTTTGATGAAAAGTATGTAGAAAGAACATGGGTTAAATAATTATTTGAAATGGTATCTATTAAGATGAAATCAAGGTTTGGATCATTTGACACCTAAAAATTGATCTCCAAAAATAATTATATAATAAAATAATTTATAGGGGAATCATAAAATATAACTCTATGGGTGATATATCTTTTGGAGATAGATAAGAGTATATAACTGAATTCCTAAAAATATTTTTTAAAAACTTTTATAAAATTATTATAGCAAAGTGGTAAAAACACCTTATATTCCTACAAGAAACCAAAGATGAAATCCTGGTGGAGGAGTATTTCTGAGTAAATGTAGTAGTATAGTACAGGGTACTATAGTAGTGTTATAGTAGTGGAACTATTCTTACTATTTGGGATTTTTGGCCACCTGTTGGGACCTATGTGCAACAAGTCCTTTGGTCCACCATAAGACTTATTTCCACAAGGCCTCTATACCAACTTAGGAGTTCGAGTAATGGGATTTTATGCCAAAAGATCCCCAGATAAGACCATACTATAGTAGTCCCTATAAGAGGAATCAAAGAAAGTAGGAGACACTAGATAGGAAAACTGGATTGGGAAAGAAGAAAAGGAATAGAAACTTTGGCCTTGGTATCAGAAACTATACAACTCTGTACGGCGAAATTCAAGATAATCATACATGTGAGGTGTAGATCAAATGACACAAATTTTTTGGATAGTTATATCAAGTTTTTCATGTCTTTGGTACTTTGGGTCATGCCTTGGTCTTGTGTCTCTATCCCATGGGTCTTATAAGGTTTCCCTCTCAACCAATTTAAATAGAAGATTGTTGAAAAATAAAAAAATAAATAAGTCCATAAAGACATTAATCCATGTTAATCTCAAACTTATTTTTTAAAAAAACTAACCTCAAGACTTTTGAAAACATTATTTCGAAATAATCAGCAATAATAAAACTTTTAAAATAGATCAAGGAAATTAATAATAATTGAGGAGTACAAGATAGATATATATTTGAGTGGAATAAAATTCCATTTTAATATTTAAAATAGTATTAAAGGAAATACACATCAATAAAATGATTATAAAATATATTCTTTAGTATAGATGAAAATAAATATGAAGGTTAAAGAAGGAAATATAAATCTATCTTTCATAATAACAAAAGAAATTATCTTTGGTAAGAAATTGTATTTATATAGAGGGAAATAACTAATATTGAGGATGAGAATTTTTTTTAATAGTTTCATATATTAATTAATTTAGAGTGGTTCATTAAAGAAGATGATTTTAGAATTAAAATTTATTTTCCTCGATAAAAGATAGAATATCATATGAAATAGAGAAATGTTGGAATATAAAAACATATAAAAACCTAATAAAGGAAAAAATATTATGAATCGATGAAATGGAAATTAATTCCACAAAACCCTTAAAATGGATTCCCAGAGGGATATATTTTCTCTAAATTCCTCTATAAACAATTTTAGTTTATATTTAGAATCCAAATGGTTCAATGCAGACACAATTAAAAGGTGGGTTGAATTAGGGGCTGTTTAACTTTTACCGTTTCAGATTTAATTCAACGCATTTTAGGAAATGAACATATATAGTCATTTAATAGTTATATATCTATTATTTTTAACTTTACATACAAAAACAAATACAATAATAACAAGCTATTAAAGATGTAACTTGATAATTACAATTTTCACACCCCCCCCCACCCATATAAACCATACTTCATGTTATACATGGAATTTACAATCCAAGAATTATCCATAATAATATTATGAAGAATACAAGTGGATTTTCATAGATTTCATCCTGAAACAAATAATACTATATAAAATGGGATTGGGGTAACTATATTACAAAAGTGATCAATGTATCACTCCACTGCTCTTCTTTATACTAGTGTCCATCAGTTCCTATTTAGTTATACCTTCCTCCACTTTAAGTATATCACAAATGATATATAAGGATATCTATACACACAAAATTATAATATTATTCCTTACCCCAAAGTCTTTTAAAACCTCAAATACTTCAATAAATTCAATGCAATAGATTCTCTGTTATTCTATTCAGTTCTCAATTATTCTAAATCTATACATTGGCTTCTCAAACTCACTTCTCAAGTGTTGAGTCAAAAAGGTTTTCCTTATTACTTTTCCATTCCTTCTTGTTTTGAAAATCTCAAACACCTTATCTTTAAGGAAAATTTCTTTTATAAGGAAAATCGCTTTTATAAGGAAAATTTCTTTTATAAGGAAAATCGCTTTTATAAGGAAAATCGCTTTTATAATGAAAATCACTTTTATAAGGAAAATCGCTTTTGTAAGAAAAATTATCCTTATCATATTTTCATTCATATTTTTCCTAAGTATAAGATTCAGATTCATTTCTATATTCTTGGAATTTTTTAAAACTTTGATATGAGGTATTCTGTTTTTAGGTTCCGAATTCTGGACAATAACTGTAATAAAGTTTCACTCCGAAATCCAGATGAGAACTGTAATAAAGTTTCATTCTGAATTCCGGATACGAACTCTAATTAAGTTCTACATCAAATTAAGGATGCGAATCCTTATGAATTTCGACAAAAAATTCTCATTAAGAATTCTGATGATGAATTCTCATTACGAATTCTGATAATGAATTCTCATTATGAATTCTGATGACGAACTCTCATGACGAATTCTCATTCTGAATTCACATTCCGAATTCATCTATTAAACAGAATCTGATCATCTTTGTTTTATACACTCTAAATTTATTCAGACTCCGAATTTTCACTCCGAACTTTCTTTTTGCTTATGCCTTTATATTTTTTCTACTCTTTATTATTTTCCTTACACTCCAAACTTTAACTCCGAACCTTCACTCCGAATCTTTTTAGTTAAGATTTAAAACAGTGTCGTATATTCTGTTACTCCTGTTTTGTTATAAAACAATGTCGTGTATTCTGTTATGAACTAACCATTGGTTAAGTTACACATGTACAGGTCCCTCCGATTTTTAAGGAAAATATGACCGTTGGAAAGGAGGCCGACCTTACCTATAAATATGAGCTCATTTGAAAGAGCTCAGTGCTGCTGGTGTGCTGAAAGGCTGACTGATCTTTGACTCATGTGATTACATGCTTGAAGTGATTTCTAGAGAGAGAGGATCTTATTAACTCTCAAAGCATCGTGCGACTCCGAATGTTGGTGATTACATTCGAGGACTTCTAGGGATAGGAAGACAGAGGTGCCGACTACCTTGAAGTTAGAGGGATTCCTTGATGAGGAAGAAAGAGGTTGCCAACTACGTTGAAGTTGAGGGCTTGCGGGGATAGCAAGACAGAGACACTCCGATCTTCGTATCGAGGGCTTACCCTGGTGTGGGTAAGACAGACTTGCTTGAAAGTGTAAATCAAGGGACCTTTATCCAAGGTTGTTGGATACCCTTCTCTTTGGGTTAAAAGACTTATATATTGTTACTTGTAGTTTTACTACTTGTTTATTTCTGCTGCATTTTGTATTAGAAGGAAAGTATAACTTTCTTATACTTCCTTACTTTTACTCTGTTTCATTTAGATTCTATACTCTTTAAGGTAGAATCTCATTTTGTAATATTTTGTTAAGTTTCAATTTCCAGAACCATATTTCTGGAACCCACTTTCGGAATCTCTTTCCAAGTTTTCATTTGGTATTAGAGGTGTTGTGAATTTGATTAAGTTTAATTTTGTTAAACTTAGCCCTTTCCTTTGCTTAAGGAAAACACATTTATTCATAACTAACATTAAAGATTCCAAAGAAATTTTTAAAGTTTACAATTCACCCCCCCCCCCTCTTGTAAATTGAGCATCTACATCATTATTTCGATCCTACAATTGGTATCAGAGCAGGTCTCTGAAATACTTGTACTCACGTATAAGTTTTTCTTGCTCACTTTACCATTCCTAACTTTTCCATTCCGAACTTTTCCATTACCGAACTTTGTTATTACGAATCTTTTCTACTAACAAGTTTGTGTGTCGAAGGTTATTTTTTCTATGGAAGGAATTAATGTTGGTTCTATTGATAATCTAAATCCTACAAGACCACCAATCTTTGATGGTAATGACTATGAGTACTGGAGAGATCGAATAAAGACTTTTGTTATCAATACTAGAGTAGACAACTTTGTTATGCTTACTGGTGATTATAAAATTCCTGACAAGGAAGTTAGAACTTTCACTAACCAGGAAAAGCAAGAGTATCAACTCAACTATAAGGTACGTAATACCTTACTTTGTTCAATTACTAGAAATATATACAGCCAAATTTCTTCTTGTGAAGCATCCAACTGTATCTAGAAGAAGTTAGAGGTTACACACTTTGGAACTTCTAAAGTTATTGAGACTAGGAGAGCTATGCTTAGAGCTGAATATCATGGATTCAATTTTCCTTATGGAGAACCAATTTGTAATGTTCAACAGAGATTTATGACTATCGTCAACAGCCTACAGTCTGTGGGAGAGAAAGGTTTAGATGATGAAGCTCTTGTGGATAAGATAATTGATATCATGCCTAATGAGTGGGAATCCAAAAGAACAGCTATAGATGAGAACAGGAAAGTGACTCAGATTTCTCTTGATGAGTTATTTGGAACTCTTCTCCAACATGAAACCAGAATGAAGAGAGAAGCTGACAACATCAAAAAGAAAAATGGAAATGGTACTGTTGCTTTTACAACTACATCAAATCATATGAAAGCTAAGACTCTTGAGAGAGTAACCAAATCCAAGTCTAAGAAGATGATAGTTCAATCAGATTCTAGTGAGAGTGAAATCTCTGAAAATGAATTAGCAAATCTTGCTTGAAGGATGAACAAGATAGCTGTCCAGAGAAATATCCAATCCAAGTATAAGAAAAAGTAAAGGAAAGATAAGAAATATGGAGAAGTTACTTGTTATGAATGCAAGGGAGATGGACATATAAGACCAGATTGCCCTATGCTCAAAAAGAAAGAAGGGAAATAAAGACATTCAGACAGGAACAGAAAGAAGTATTATAAAGCAAAAGCTAAGAATGTTTTGAAAGCTAATGACACCTGGAGTGCCAGTGGTGGTGACTCTTCAGATGAATCTTGTAATTATGAATCTTCAGGACAGAAGAATCTTGGTCTTATAGCCAGATTACCTATTGATAATAATTTTTTTATGGCTAAGGTACGAAATGATGAATCACTGACCAATGTTTATTTAAATTATAATAATAGTAAGTATTATGACTCTTCTGATGAAGAATCTTCTTCTGATGAAGAAAATACTTTACCTACTTATGAATAAGTCTCTAGGTTTGCTGAACTTCTTGAAATTGAGAATTCTAAACTCAATAAAAACTTGATAAGGAAAACACTAGGAATTCAATTCTTACAAAAGAGATATCAGATCTTTCTAAAGATCTTGATAAGAAAAATGTTGATTTTGAAAGTATTTCAAAAAATCATGAGGGAGTAAGTTCTGAGAAGAACAAACTTTCTAAAGAATTAGAAAAAGTAATTTCTAAGAAAAATGTTTTCGAGCCTAGATCTAGTTATAAAACTAATGATTTTGAGGATAAAAACTTGGTTGTAAAACTCAAGTCCGAAATTTTTTCCTTAAAGAAGTGTTTATCAAACTTTATGCATGGGAAAGAAAATTTTGATAAAATGTATTCCCAAATATGACCTTTAAGAAATAAATCCGGATTTGGTTATACCCATGCAAAACCAATTTTCAGTAACAATTATTTTGTTCCTCAAAGTGCCCCATTTTGTACCAAGTGTCAATGTGGTGGTCACTGGGCAAAGGATTGTTCCTTAAACAAAACCCAATCTTTAGGATTTCACAAAGCTTACTTTTCTAAGAAAATGTGGGTACCTAAAATTTTGTTATCTAGAAATCTCAGATCCAAACAAATTTGGATTCCGAAAGTCTAATTTTCTTCTTGATTTCAGGAAAATAAAGAGAGTACCAGCAACAATACATGGTACATGGATAGTGGATGTTCCCGGCACATGACTGGTAACAAAATCTATTTTGAAAATATTATCAAAACGAAAGGAGGAAAAGTAACTTTTGAAGATAATGCTAAGGGTGAGATTGTTGGTATTGGTAATATTATTTTTCTTGGTAAAACTTTGATTTCAAATGTTATTTTTGTTAAGGGTCTTAAGAAAAACCTCATTAGCATAAGTCAGTTGTGTACCTTGTGAATTTTAGGAATGATAAGTGCTTAGTTCACAATTCCAAGGAAGAATTTATTCTCTCAGCCAATATCTCCACTGCTGAAGCTGAATATGTAGCAGCTGGAAGTTGTTGTGCTCAAGTGTCAGGGATGCAACACACACTCACATATTATGGCTTGAGTTTTACTAAAACTCAAATTTGGTTTGATAACACAAGTGCCATTGCCCTTAGTACAAACCCTACACATCACTCCCGTGAAAAACACATAGATATTATGCATCACTTTCTTAGAGATCACACACTCAAAGGAGATATTATTCTTCAGTTTATCGAAACGCAAGATCAACTTGCTGATATTTTCAAAAAATCTTTACCTTCTGATAGATTTGAATACATTAAACAGAATTTAGGAATGATAACCGTAAGGTAATCCTTCTTAATTAACTTTCTTTTGAAAAAGTCTCCTTACAGCAATAAACTCTTTTTCATAGGGGGGTACATTTTATTGTTAGTTTAACAAAGTTTTTCAAAATTTGTTTTCAAACTTTTTGGAACTACAATTCCGGAATGGAATTTCTGGAAATAAAATTTTCCAGAATGGATACTTTCGTACAGAATACATATGGAATGGAAGTGTTCATATTGAAAACATCCGGAATGGAAAATTCCATACTGATATTTTGATAACGGTATTTTCGTACCGAATATTTTATAATAAGTTTTTCGTTTTCAAAATTTTGTAATAAAATTTTCGTACTAAGTTTTTTTTCCTTACTGAGTTTCTTTCTCGTAGCGTGTTTTGCAAATTGTGTCTTTTCGTAATAAAGTTTTTTTTGGTTTTGGTTTTCATAAGAAAGTTACCAATTACGAATAATCCTCCTAAGCCAATCCGAAAAGTATGATTTCCTTACCCAAGTTTTTGTAATCATATTTTACTTGCTGGCATTTTCTTATATTTTGTTTTTGGATTATAGTTTTCTTAATTTTTGTTTTAATAAATACCTCAAAAGATCGGATTCAAGAGAATTGGTTTTTGACCGTCAGATCTGATCTCATCTTATCACAACCGTTAGATCAACCGTGGAAGTTGAACCATTTTTTTGGTGCCTATATAAAGGGGACCCCAAATGATTGTCCCACATCGGTTTTCAAGCTCCAGCGTCTCGAAGCTCTGACTCTCTATTTTAAGGCCGTTCTGAACATCAGTTTTATCAGTTCTGAACTTCTCAGAGGTCTTCAAATAAGAATGTCTGTGGAAGTAGATTCTCATGATATGTCTTCATCTAAGCCGATCTCGAAGTGGTTAATATATAGAGTGAGGCTGGTTCATTCGAATTTCTTCAACAAGTACGATTCTCTTATTTCTAAGAATATCAAGCTTAATGGTTGGGAAGATGTTGTGGTGTCAAAACCCGGGAACCAAGATGAAGTATATTCATATTTTCTTATAGAGTTCTATGAGACTGTTTCATTTCTCAATGAATATGGAAAGGAGAAGTTGTCTTTTAAGTCTTATAGTAAGACTTATAAACTTTCATATGCCAAGGAAGCCAGCTTGGTAGGGCTGAATAATGAAGGTGAAGCTGAATTTATTTCTCATGTGTTGCCGGATTCTAAAGGTAGCTTCAATAAGGAAAAAGCTTTAGAAACTCTCAGACTGGAAGATGACAAGGCTCCGAAGATTTCTAGTTTATCTACAAATTTCCAGATTCTTGAGTTATGGGTATAGGGTCTTATTGTACCAAGGAAAGGTGACAAAGATAGCTTGAAGAAGAGTGAGATCTACATCCTAGATTTTATGATAAATCTGAGGAAGTTTAATTTAATGAAGCACATTCTTATCACTCTTGAGAATTTGAAGAAAGGAAATCTGAGAGCTCAGATTATTATGTATCCAGTAATCCTCTCCAAGTTGATAGTTCGGTGACTTGAGTCTTTCAAGGAGGCCTGCAAATCTAAGCCAAGAGTTTGCAAGATTATGCTGGTGAGTGATGGTACACTCAAAAGAATGGATGTAGCCTTTGACAAGGAGTCTGGACAGTTTATTAATCTACCTGCTCAAAAAGAATCAGTTCCGAAAGCTGCTGATCCGGAATCCTCTAAGCCGGTAAGGAAGAGAAAGCTGAAGGAAGTGGAAGTAGAAGCCGAGGATCCCAAGTCTAAGGAAGTTCATTCCGCACCTCCAAAACCAAAGAAGAAGAAATATTACCCAGATGAGGTTGTTGCTAAATGGAGGGAGATGAAAGAAAAGAGAGTGCAAGGGGAGCCTCAGTTTGGCTTGGACCCTGCAGAGTCTAAAGCCTTGAAGGAAAGAACTGCCGATGAGCTAGAAAAATTAGCAAAAGAAAAGAATCTCAAGAAGAAGATGTCTGAGGCTAAGGTATCTCGGGCTTTGTTAAAATTCAATGAGATGGTTTCTGCGAACATTCCTGTTTGGAGACCCTTTTCATTGGAATCTCTACCTGAGACTCCAGGAAGAGAGTTTGTTGCTCCGAAAGAGGCAGTGGCTAAGCCAGTTGAATAAGGTGAGCAAGTTGAGCATGTGGAAGAAGAAGAAGATGTTGCTAAAGGAAGTGGTGAAACCGGAGATGTGTTGAAACAAGTAGATTATTATAAGGGGACACCTTCGGAACACTTATCTCTCCGAACTTCAGAAGCTGAATCTTCGAAGCTAGTTACTCCAAAAATGGAAGAAGAGAAAGGAAAATAAGAAGTATCTTATCATGGAGAAGAAGAACAACTCTTACATGATATTTCTCAGATGGAAAACGTAGAGGTTGGTGTTCAGGAAGTTCCTGATGAGGAAGATAATGTTTTCCAAGTCTCTGATAGTGAAAAGAAAACTCTGAAACAGGATTCTATTCCGAAAAATGACAAGGGAAAGAAAATTCTTGCTGATACTCTGAGTTCAGTAGTGGTGAAGAGAAAAGAAGTTGGTAGTTCTTCAAAGAGAATGCTTGACCTTGTTGAAGAATAAAATTCTCCTAGAAAAGTTTCGGATTCAGAGTCATCTTCGTTGGGGCATGACTTTGTTGTTCAGTCTTTGAGAAAGTTGGTGGGAACCATTCCGACCTTCTCAAGTATTGATTCAAGATTCCAGATGCTCCAACATGCTTTGAATCAAAAAACAGACTAAGATTGAGGCTCAGTTAAAAACTTTTTTTGTTGGCTATGAATCTCATAGAAAATCTTTCAAAAGGATGACAAACTGGTCGAAGAAAACTATAGAAGAGATGAGGCTATTCAACGAATTTCAAGACAATGTTAAAGATGCTTTTGAGACAGAGGACAGGAAGATAAATGAGCTGACTTCTTCCTTTGAAGAGAAGCTAATAGATGAAAAGAACTTCTGGATTCAAGAAGTCTGAGATCTGAATGAGAAGCTAAATTCTGTCTCTCAAAACTGGAAGTTTGAAAGAGATCATCGTATTGATTTTCAAGAGAAATTGAAGGCTCAGGAAGAAAAGATCAAAGCTTGGGAAGAAAAGCTTCAAGCCCAGGAAGAAAAGATTGAAGCTCAGTCTGCAAGAATAGTGGTCTTAGAGAAGCAATCTGAAGAAGATCATAAAGACTTAAATGAGATAAAGACTATTCTAAAGGGTCTCATGGCAAAGGAAAAAGATCCCAAACAGACATATCCGATCTTTTGTTGTAATTTAACTCTTTTGTTGTTTAAATTTTCAATCTTAATAAAATTTTTGTGCTTGCTCGTTTCTTTTTGTTGTTACTACTAATCTTTCAGGTACTTTGTTATATTTTACATTCCCTTATATTCTTTTTGAAAATCACAAAGGGGGGAAGGAAAATAACTCTAATGAAAGGAAAAAGAATCCTAACAAAGGGTGAGAAAGAAAACAAACTCTAATAAGAGTTTATCTAAGTGGGAGTTTTTTTATTAAAGAAGACTTTCTTATTCGTAATGAAGTGTCACTTTGGAAATCAAGAATACAATCCTTAGAGTTTCAAAGCCTAAGGGGGAGTTAGTTGTATTATTCAATATTCTTAAAGAAAAGGGTGATAAGCCTTAATGTTTATTCTTTCTTCTTAGAATTTCTTTTTCAAGGATGTTTGTGCTTTCCAAAAAGGGGGAGATTGTTGAGTCAATAAGGTTTTCCATATGAATTTTCCATTACTTCTTGTTTTGAAAATCACAAACACCTTATCTTTAAGGAAAATTTCTTTTATAAGGAAAACCGCTTTTATAAGGAAAATTACTTTTATAAGGAAAATCGCTTTTATAAGGAAAATCTCTTTTATAAGGAAAATCGCTTTTATAAAGAAAATCGCTTTTGTAAGAAAAATTATCCTTATCATATTTTAATTCATATTTTTCCTAATTATAAGATTCGGATTCATTTATATATTCTCGGAATTGTTTAAAACTTTGATATGAGGTATTCTTTTTTTAGGATCTGAATTCTGGACAAGAACTGTAATAATGTTTCACTCCGAAATCCAGATGAGAACTGTAATAAATTTTCATTCTGAATTCCAGATACGAACTCTAATTAAGTTCTACATCAAATTCAGGATGCAAATCCTTATGATGTTCAACAACGAATTCTCATTACGAATTCTGATGATGAATTCTCATTACGAATTCTGATAATGAATTCTCATTACGAATTCTGATGATGAACTCTCATGACGAATTCTCATTCCGAATTCGCATTCCGAATTCATCTATTAAACAGAATCTGATCATCTTTGTTTTATACACTCTGAATTTATTCAGACTCTGAATTTTCACTACGAACTTTCTTTTTTCTTATGCCTTTATATTTTGTCTACTCTTTATTATTTTCCTTACACTCCGAACTTTAACTCTGAACCTTCACTCCGAATCTTTTTAGTTAAGATTTAAAACCGTGTCATATATTCTTTTACACTTGTTTTGTTATAAAACGATGTCGTGTATTCTGTTATGAACTAACCGTTGGTTAAGTTACACGTGTACATGTCCCTCTGATTTTTAAGGAAAATATGACTGTTGGAAAGGAGGTTGACCTTACCTATAAATAGGATCTCATTTGAAAGAGCTCAGTGCTGTTGGTGTGCTGAAAGGCTGACTGATCTTCAACTCATGTGATTACATGCTTGAAGTGATTTCTAGGGAGAGTGGCTCTTATTAACTCTCAATGCTTCGTGCGACTCCTAATGTTGGTGATTACATTCGAGGACTTCTGGGGATAGGAAGACAGAGGTGCTGACTACCTTGAAGTTTGAGGGCTTCCTTGCTGAGGAAGACATAGGTTGCCAACTACCTTGAAGTTGAGGGCTTGCGGGGATAGCAAGACAGAGACACTCCGATCTTCGTATCGAGGGCTTACCCTGGTGTGGGTAAGACAGACTTGCTTGAAAGTATAAATCAAGGGACCTTTATCCAAGGTTGTTGGATACCCTTCTCTTTGGGTTAAAAGACTTATATCTTGTTGTAGTTTTACAACTTGTTTATTTCCGCTGCATTTTGTATTATAAGGAAAGTATAACTTTCTTATACTTCCTTACTAGTACTCTGTTTCATTTAGATAATATACGCTTTAAGGTAGAATATCATTTTGTAATCTTTTGTTGAGTTTCAATTTCTGGAACCATATTTTTGGAACCCACTTTCGGAATCTCTTTCGAAGTTTTCATTTGGTATTAAAGGTGTTGTGAATTTTCTTTAGTTTAATTTTTTTAAACTTAGCCCTTTCCTTTGCTTAAGGAAAACACAGTTATTCATAACTAACTTTAAAGTTTCCAAAGGAATTTTTAAAGTTTACAATTCACCCCCCCTCTTGTAAATTGAGCATCTACATCATTATTTTGATCCTACATCAAGAACATGACCTAGAATATATTTTATTTGTATTTTAATCACTTGATTGTAGTCTCTAAATATTCCCTAGATATGATCACTTAATCATAAGGTTATACTATTTCTCATATACTTTTTATTATCTCATCAACTTTAGTGGATAATATAAGAAAACAATTAATTTGGATCTTCACTAGCATCATCTATTTCAATTAAATCCTTCAACACTAAAATGATCTTTCTTTTCTAAAATTGTATCAGTTTCTTAGATTCTTCTTCACTATATTATGTATTGGGATAATCTTCATCACTTTCATTAATGGACATATTTCTTCTCAATTCTCTTTTTTCATGATCGCAATCTCTCATAGAGAGGCAAAGGGTCCTTATATTACGTTAAATTCTATTCCCTGTTATCTTATAATCAACTCGCGTTCATGGGTGGATACATTTAATACAATTTTAATTTTCAAGGATTCATAAATGGAATGAATATTGAAAAATAATGATGTAGGTAAAAAAACTAAGGTTATAAAATACTCATGTTTTTTTTGCATGATTTTTTTCTACAGCCTTTTAAGTTGAAGGAAAATTCCAAAAATAACCTAAATAAATAAACATTATTTTAGAAATTTTTCCAGATAAAATTACTCTCTCATTCTTCAATTAGATCAGATTCATCTTATTATTAAACTAAAAATATCTAACCTATAATTTCTATATAAATTTCAACTTCTATATCATATTATCCATAACATGATCTTGTGGCATGGAACCTTCCTTATAATGTGAGAAATTTACATTAAACTAGTATAGAACTTGATTTCAATCTGTAAAAACTATAGAAACTCAAAAAAATTATTATTTTTTCTTCCTTTAAATCATCATACTTCATGAATGACTTCAGATAGTGATGAAAGAACTAGTTTGACTCAACATTATACATATTATTATTCAAAACTTAATAAAATATTTATCTCTTTTGAGAATCACATATTTAATCAAGTTTGATCTCATCATCTTCAAAACACCTATTTTTCTCATCTCAATTTTGTATTATGCCTTTGAAAAATTTATGATTTTCTGAAAACATGAGAATATCTTTAGTATCATCATATATTACATTCATTAGAATACCATAATTCTAGAAGCATAATATTTTATTCAAAATGAATATCTAATTTTCGCTAAGTATTTTCTCTTATGAGTTAAAGATTATCTTTAGAATAATTGAATTTATTTATATACGTCTTAATTCTCTTATGTAACTTGAAATCCATTTTCAATTTTTTCAAAACCATAGATAAATTTTATTATGCACTGGAATTTGAAAATAATTATCTTGTAAAAAAATAATATTTCTTTTTCATTTATCAAAATCACAAAGAATTATTTACTTACACAGTGGTAGAAATTGATTTCACGTTGCATAATTTACTTACATGGTTATAATTCTTCTCTATGTGTACTGGTTATCTTATGAATTGATGAATTCCTGTAACTAATATTTCATCTCCTCTACATAGAAATTAAAAAAAATAAAATATCATATGCTCTTATAAAATATATTCCATTCAGATGAAATCTATTATGAATAAGAAACATATGATGATTTCCTCATCTATTTTTCAAACTTCACTACAGGAATTCAATATTTCTTAAAACGAACTCAAAATAAAAAAAAAATATTCTCATTAATACTAAAAAAATAAAATAATCATAGAAAATAATTAAATAATTAAAATAATAATTAAAATAATTCTAGATTTCTTCAAGAATGGTTCTAAGGGGTTACAACAAATAAATTACATAAAATAGATAATTTAAACAAAATATTCTATTGGATTAATTTAATCCTTCCTAAAATACATCTTGATCAATATCTATTCAATTAAAACTTAATTTAACATTGTTTCTCTCTTTAAAAAATAAAACATACTATAATGATGGATTTTTTTAAAACCTTGAACCTGTTAAACACTTGTTAAATAAAACTTATTCAATAAATTAAGTAGAGGTGCAGTAAAAAAATCATAGTTATTCAACTTTAGAAGTTAATATTATAGACTATGATTCTATAATATTTAGAATTTATTTTTTACATGATGATCATCCCAACAATTTAGGTGACTCAAGAAAAACATACATAAATATTGCATTATTTTATATGAATATTTAATATACATCACAATAATACATGAATAAGGACTATAATGCTTTAGTCTCTTTAGAGGCTAGATACATAATAATCTTATTTCATAAAATATCTTTAACATCTCCAATAATGACCTTATCTCATAGTACCATAAAAATACATTTCTTACTTAATAACTTTCTTCATAACCTATCAAAAATGGAATATGATAAAGGGTGAGCTCATATGATCATTAATGGTAAATATATGAGATATAAATCAATTATCATAAGTGATAATAATCATAAGGGTGCGAGAAAATTTTCATAACATGTGAAATTCAAACCCATTTAGTTGAAGTTCTTCAATAATGAATCATGGAATGAGGTTTTGATATAAAAAAGGCATAAGTTATAAAATTTTGTAATAATAAATAATCAATAATAAGCCATTAGAACATATAGTAATCATAAGATATATGTATTTTTAATACAAATAAGATTTTAAACTCATTTCATTAGTTGGTTTTCATTGCTAAGGCTATCATATTATATTGTATTCACTCCACATTCCACTATTTCCTTATTCAAGGTTAACTATCAAGACTTCCATAGTGGTAAAAGTTACTTACTGATCTGGGTTCACTCCCCATTCAAATCCTTCTTGTAAAATGATATATCATTCTTTACCCAATGCATTATAAGCATGTAAATTACCTAACTGTCTCTACTTTATAATGTTACCACCCATCCTTAGTTTATAATTGAACCACCAATTTTTTATAATGTAAATATAGAGAACAATTATTATCATACATGGATATTACTTCTATTTTTTATGAATATTAATTACATTTTACAAAAATATGTATGAGGACTGTAATATTTTATTGTATTTTGCGACTTGGAAACAAAAACAAATGGTCCGTAGGTAACCCTTCATAACTATAACCCTTCTTATAATTATCATACATAATACATTTCATCATAACCTGGGGAAAGGGAACATAAGAAAGGGTGACCTCAAATACACAGTTAGGTAAAATATGTGAGATATGTAAGAATAACATGAACCTAAGTGTATGAGAACATGAGAATAACATTTGAAAACCATACCCTTTATATCAATGATCATAATCTTGAGTCATGGAATAAATATTAAAATTTAATAAGAAATTAATCATAATATAATAAAATAAAATGATTAATGTGAGCAAAACATTTTCATAAGATATAGATATATGGAATACACATAAGCATATAAAATCATTTCCATATTCATAAAGGATCATTGTCAAGTCTATCATAGTGAAATGGGTTTACACCCCAAACTATCATAGTATTCTAGGTTCACTCTTCATTCCAATCTTTTACTTCTCATCATATATAAATATTTACCCAATTTATTAGACAGATATATATCCCCAACCATATAAAAATTAAAATCATATTTATTTGTGCAATAAGATCATAAAACATTTCTGATATCATAACTTATGAAATGAAATAAGTTTCATAAAAATTTCATCATATTCTAACATATGGAAAATGAACAGGTTTCAAAATCATTTCATCATCTCATAAAAGCATAGCCTATGGAAAAATAATAGGGTTTCATAAGAATTGTGTCATGGTATAACCCAGGGAAGAGAAAGAGGAATATTAAGTATATTTTCATCCCAAACTATTCATAGAGAGAATAATATTGGTATCATTGTTTTATATCCCTATTATAGAATAAGTTACATCATTGGATATCATCTTAGGTAGAAAATTATTTTGAAACATAAATAACTTGGAGCATTTATTAAGGAATATATATTTTATTTGATCATAACTTTTTCTAAAATAACATATTTTCAAAACCATTTCCAATTTAAAATAATTTATTCAAAATAAAAAATATTAAAAAATATTAAGGAAATAATATTATTTGAAAACAGAATTGAAATCTTATAATGGAATATTGAAATCATTTATTTGTTACGACAGTGGAAAATACTTCTCATGACATGTCTGTTAAAAAACAAATATTCTTTTCATATGTTTAGTAAAATCCAAATGGAAATAATTTGGAAAAATGCATGATGATTACTTTTAAAAAAATTAAAAAATCAAACAAGAGTAAAAATTTAATAATTAAATAGTTTTAATAATGTTAAAAACATTTTTGAAAACATTATTATAAAACATGGTTTTGGAAGAAAAAGGGTTCTCGAACAAAGAGAAAAATAAAGATTATTTTTATTAAAATCATATTCGCAGTTATTTTAAGACCCAAAGAGTGGAGAAATAAAACTATT
Organism: Viscum album; assembly: GCA_963277665.1. NCBI lineage: Eukaryota > Viridiplantae > Streptophyta > Magnoliopsida > Santalales > Viscaceae > Viscum > Viscum album. The sequence continues at coordinate 1,367,973,150 of OY728140.1, read as the reverse complement.
AAATGAAAATACCATGAATAAACAGAGGATAAGATAATAAATGAGTTTATTGAGAGAAAAATCAAAATATTTCAACATTGAAAGAAAAATCTGAGTATTCATGACCACTGATTTGATTGTAAAATAAAACCCTTACCACTTCAGTAACTTTGATTCATAAGACCCATGAAAGAATAACATTAAATAAAAATTATAATATCATACTAATAAATTAATTTGTTCTATTACATATAAATTGGTATGTATTTGTAAACCTCATAAAATAATTTAGGCACATAACATAACATATCCCTTAGTGTAAGCAAATTGTGAAAAACAATCTCTTACTTCTTTGGTAACTTTTCAATCATAAACCTCATAAAATATAAAACATAAAATTGATATTTAAATCCCAAAAAATTGAACAAAAATCATCGTAAAATACATCCATGGTTATTATATAAACTACATATAAGAAACACATGGTGAATATAGTATGTGTCTCGCAGAAAAACATAAGTGAGATGGAAATCACTTACCAATTTAGTAATATTTTGAATTGTAACCCCTAATAAATAATAAAATTGAATGAAACTATAAATATAATTAAAATTAATATATTCAAGATATAATAGTTAAATGGGAAGTATATACACCACATAAAATACTAGAGTTGTGGATTTGTATGTGTCTCTCGGAAATAAAAGAACGACCTGGAATCCCTTACCACAAGTCTCGATTCCCTCATACTCAATAGAAACTCATTTATAATAAATATAAATTTATTATTAACTTATTATAGAACAAATAATACATATATCATACCACATTTTATTTACAAATGTACTTTTATTACTTGTTTATTAACAATTCCATGTTAAAGTCATGTTTCGAGTAACAAACACTTTATTTTTCATATATGATATCATTTTTTATTTTTAACATTCTTAATATGGACATGGTTTAATCATATTTATAATAATAAAAATGATTTGATTATCATGTTTATACTTTAATTATACTTCTAATTTAAAATCATGAAATATGTTTTTGAGAAATGAAGTATGTTGTAATCCTGGAGATGGCTGGTCATATGTATGCATGACAAATATTTCTATATTCCAACTATAATAATGGAAACGAGGTAAGTAATATATTATATTTCCATAATTATCATAATATAATAAATAAATAAATTATTTATTTACATATCATCCATGTCGTGTGGTGATGAAAAGTGACTTGCATTGCTTTGTGATGGCGGTATTCCACACGCGCATGAACGACGTTATCATTATTAAATGAGTGAAAGGGTAAGAAATAAAATGAAATATTATATTTTTAGAATGAATAAAAATGTCATTAATATTATAATTATTTAATTTATATCATATATGTTTATTAAATTTATAAATATTATCTTCCATGTTAAGCATTAGTGAAAACAAATCTCATCGCTTCGTGAAGTAGTAGTCTAACATACACATGAATAACAGTATTGTATCTCCTATAGAATGAAAATTGAAAAGGTATATATATGATATAATGATTCTATTCAAATAATTGTGTAATTAATATCATATATATACTTTATATTCATCATCATACCCAATATTTTGAGGTGATACTGGAAAAACAAATGACCACGGTTCGTGAGCCGGTAGTCCACCATACTTACAAACGATGATTTCTTAAACCATTGATGGAAGTGCAGATGTTTGTAGGTAATAAAGTTAACATTTAAACATATAATTTTATGTAATATGTTGATTTTATTATATCAACATGTTTTAATATTAAATAAATTATGTATATTAATAAATAAAATAAAAATGCTCGTTGAATAATGTAACTTCTTCTTCAGGTATCCTCCTTAGCTTTTCACCAAAATACTTCATATGGTGAATTTTTGAAAAAAAATAAGTCTTATATTATGATATAAGTTAATTTAGGAAGTTATTTGGGTGGTAATTTTCTAAACCAAAAGATATTTAATGTGTGAATAGGTTATGAGATGTGGTGGCCTTTTTTAATTGAGGTGAGTGGAAGGCATGTAATTTTTTAAAAGAAAAAGGAGTACCCACAGTTTTCTCATTCCAAAAATCCCTAAAATGGAGTATTTTAGAAACTAATAAATTAAAGTGTTGAAATATTTTTATAAAATATATTTTATAAAAGTTTTTAGTTTATTTTAACCCTTATTTCTTTAGGTTAACCCCCGATATACTCAGTTTTACCTCAATCGTGATAATTAATTTTTTTTGTTTTGATTATTCATTTTTTGGTAAAACATTATGTTGAACATATTATATAATATAAATTATAATGATTCTTAATATGGAATCCATTTTTTCAAATTAAATACACATTAGTGTAAATTTTTAATTTAAAATTATTCTTAAAGACATGATGAAAAAGCGGGTTTTCAAATAGAAAATCTCCAAAAGTTTACAAACTTTTTTATATCAAATTTTTATATGAAAATGATTCAAATAAACTAAATTATATAAAAAGATATATATTTTAAATAATTTTTATTTAAAACCAATTTAAAATATAATTTAAATTTATAAAAAAATTAAATGAAATGGTGGTTTTAAATTAATCTTCAATATTTTTTCCACTATACAACAAAAAATTAATCTTTTCATAAAAAAAAATTAACCCTATGATAATTTTTAATTTGTTATTTCAAAAGTTAAATTTATTTATTCAAATAAATTTTCTAATATTATCACATTTTAATTTTAAAATAAGTGTGCAAAAATGTGACACAACTACTTTTTAGAAAAATGCAACTTCTAAGTGTAAAATTGGATTTATTCTTACCTCTTATCTAGAAAAAACATATGATAAATATTAGAAAATTTATTTAAGATATAATATATTTATTTGATTAAAATCATTCTAGAAAAGTTATTTGTTTTCTTAATTTAATTGAAATGTGTTTTTTGCATAAAAATAAATTTTCATATAATGATTTCTTTTATTTTCAAATAGTTTTATATTTTCATTTTTAATTAATTAGTGAGAAAATAATTCATTTATTATACATGTGTAAACCATATATTTTCCTAATTTATTTAATCCAATTCATACCCACCATTCGAATGGCTAGGTGATAACTATCGTATAATAATGTTCTAATAATGTGACATGTTTCGTTTAAACATTGAGTTGCATAAAACATAATATAAACGTAGTGTTTTGGGTAGAAAAAAAATAAAAAAGATTAAATTCATTTCAAAAAAATATTGCATAAAATATTGGGGTGTTACATTCTACCCACCTTAAAATAAAGTTTCTCTTAAAATTTGTCTCGGCCATCAAGGGTTTAACATTTGAAAATTCTTTTAAAGAACCACACATCATAAAAAGAGTTAGTAAAACTTCATCTTTAAAAAGAGAAATGGATGTGATAAATACCTCTAGAATAACAAATAATAGGTTTCAAAATAGGATAACATATATGGTATGTGAAAACATAAACATATAAGAGAATATTAAGACCCAAATACAGTTAAAGATTGATATAGAACATGTTCAGGAAAAGGTTAATGGCCATAAATCCATAAAACAAAGTGGAATGAAAAAGTACATTGATATCATAAAAAATTATGGTAAAATGAATACATTTTATTTCAATATATGTTTTCTAATGTTGACAAATTTTATTTCCATCTAGAAAGATAATAAATAAAAGTGTATTTACTTGATACCTTTTTATTTCCTAGGCATAATTTCAACCTTTTTTGTGCCTTATTCAATTTAAAATTTATCCTTTACTCTAAGAGATTAATTTTTTCATGTCTGGTGCTCTAAATAATATCTATAATAGAATGAAAAATCATTCCTTCTATCTCTATTTTAAAAAATAATGTTTACATTGGTTATCCAATATGGATAAATCTTCATATGGTGAATTAATATGTTAATCTTTAAAACCTCATCCAAAGTTTGACATAAATAATTAAATAAATGGTTAACCTTACAACCCTTAAAAAGTTAGAATATTATAAATAAGGTCATTAAATTTCTCAAAAACAACATAACATTATTCCTCCAAATATCATAAATTAGGCCTTGATTTTCACATACCAAACATGTGAATACCTTCATCATGTATTCTTTTAAAACATAGTAAAAACGTGAATTACCCATTAAACCTTATCAAAAACATACTTGATTAATTAATAAATACATAAAACACATAATATTGGATGTAGTACTTAAATCCAAAAATGTTATAAAATCCATCAATGATAATATAAACAACCTTATCAACAGATCATCAATCTGTTCAAAGGTAATTAGTTATATCCAACTTACTTTATACATATCAATAATATATTTATCCATACCTTTTTATCTCAACAACCAGAACATATTAAGGGGTACCTTTCCCTTAATCATGTGTTTTCCATGAAATGTCACCTTTCCATTTAAATAACTTATCTAGGTCATCAGCACCATTCAAAATATTCCTGTAAATCCTTAAGGAAAAACTAACAAAAAATAATCATCATAATACATGAATTACTAAACATAAATACTTCAATAATTCCACTTTATTCGTGCACCATTAACCAAGATTCATCATCTTATTCCTTAACACTTAGTTCCTTTCATATGTCATTTTCAGTATCTTCATCATCAGCAATATAACCATTAATCATAAAAGCTTTTTGTTTCTCTTCATGAGCTTCCCCTTAGGACATCAATCTTCATAATACCCATATTTTTCATTCTAAAAACATTCAAAGGTTAATTATACATTAGGGAGACCATTATTCACATCTATTTTATTAGATTAAGGTTTTGTTTTCCCTCTGTAGTTTCTTTTATTATAACATTATTTTCAAATCCAAAATATCTTCTCATCCCTCTAAGATATTTCATTGAGTTATTATTTCCACATTCTCAAAATATAGAAACTAATTATTTTTTCCTCCATGGTCTCCACCACAAAAACTATCATCAAACGATATCCTGATCTTCTTTGGCCAATATGAGAATTAGATAAGGTTCAAATTGTGAATCATGTTCTATGATAACTGATTATGAATAATCATAAAATCCATTACTCCAGTCATCATCCCAATTGGCTACTCATTAATAAATTTTTTTCATATTCAATGTTAACCTAGTTACTTTTTGTTCTAATCATTAATATAGACTAAAGAAGAAACATGTGATAAACACTAACCATAGTGGAAAACCACAAAATCCTGAAAAATCACTAATATGATGTCTAAATAATGACGTCTTCTTCTGAATATATGACACCTTAATATTAACCAAGGGCATCCATGATCAAAATATATTTTAATCTTTCATGATGTATTGTAAAGAGTTTTTGTATTTTCAAAGAAAATCCCATGGGATTGTCAAATTAGGTGTGCCACAAGGACCATTTTCATGCACCAGGTGATGATCGATTCTAGCTCAATGTGCCCTTTTCAGAGTTGTTAACCTAAAGTACCTTTTTTATAAATCCATATTCACTTATAGTATCCATAAAAAGACTTAATTACTTATAAGCCACCTGATCTATCCTTTTCTTAATTTCAAGGACATTCTTTTATACTTTGAATCGTCCTTATTTTTATGATTAGATACATCCCTAAACATATCCTTATAAATATCTGTATGGATTTCTAAAAAGTTTTCACAACCTTATATCCAAAGGATAACTAAAACATTTCTCTGATACCAATTATAGAGTATAATGCTTATCATACATGGACATTAAATCATTTTGTATGAATATTCATTACATTACAAAAACACACACCAAAGGACTGTAATATTTTTGTGTCTTTAAAAACATGTAAACATAAACATATAGTCCATTGGTAAACTAATTCATCTCCCACTATGATCTTTATAAATAGAACCATTCTTAGACATATCATTCATAATACATTTCATTGTAATCTGGGGAAAGGAAACATAAGAAAGAGTTATCTCATATGCTTATTAAGGGTAAAAACGGTACAAACATAACCATAACATGAAAATAAGTGTATGAGAACATTATAATAACATTTGAAAACCATACACAGCATATAAAATATCATAATATTTAAAAATGGAATAATGATTGGATGTTCATAAGACATGAATCCTAATAGAATCAAACAACATGATCCATGAGATTATAACATTAGCATAATAAAAAGATTTTTAGAATAAAAATAAGTGTAATGTCGTGGAATTTCCATATAATTTTTTTATTAATTATATGGAATAATTTCGAGACTGTGAAATCTGATGGTGCATAATTTTGAGGCCTGGAGTTCCCAAAATGATCTGTTGAAAAATGTTATGTTTAAAATAGCACACACGAGTGGTTTCCCTGAAAAAGTGTAATAACACTTAAACAGGAGCCCAGATCAGAAATATGAGGGCACCGTTGCATTTAGGAGGGCAGGTTTAGCCTAGGAGCGACTTAATTTTAGTCAGTTCAGGCCTCCAATGGGAAAACCTGAAAATTGAATAACCGTAAATAAAATAATTAAATAAAATTATTTTATTTTTCAATTGCTTATAACTCACGAACAGTGACTTAGATTAAAAATATGAGACCACCACTGAGCTCAGGAAGGTATTATTTTCTTAGGCGTATACTAACATTGGTAGGCACAGTCCACCAGTTAAAGTTAGTTTTTAGCCGAAAATAAAATAATTAAGTGACAATTATTTTATTGTAAATTTCTTAACTTTTAAACGGTAACAAGAATTGAAAAGATGAGAATATAATTGAGCTTGAGAGGGCATTTTTCCCTTATGCAGAGACTAACCTCGACCAACATGGGTCGAGCATGATTGTTATTAATTTACTGAACTTTTTTTATGGTACGTTAAGTAAACACATGGATGGAGTTTTCTATATTTTGAACCGGTGCTCGAAATTGAAATCTGAGAGCATCGTCGAATCCGCAGAGCAAGGATTTTCTTAAGGGAGGCTTCACTTTGACTGCAGTTGGTCAGGACAGGAAGTTTTTTTTTGGACTTTTTTAAAGAATAATAAAATAACAATTTTATGATTACTCATTTAATGAACCTCAATAAATGTCAAACAATTATGTGGCTTGAATCACCAATTGTATAACTGCACCGTTGTGAATTAAATGAGGTTCATGAATTACTCATTTAATGAACCTCATTAAATTCTTTCGTGCGTTACTCACCCTTTCCCCTTCCTATATATATGAGGCTCAGGGATGAGTTTTGATACGGCTTCACCAAGCGGGGAAACTCTGAAAAAGTTTTGCGACTCCATCCACTAATGGAGGACGGAAGCTAGGGCAAGAAAGATCCGAGATCGATGGACACCGACGACTCCATCCAATGAGGAAACTCTTCTCACTGCATACCCTCGAATGTGGAAGTACCGTCATCTATAGAGGTCACCAACAATCTTCGAGATGGGGGGTTTATTTTTTGAAGTTGTCTTGGATGAATTAAATTCTCGCGTGCTTGTTATCATGTAACACCGAGGGCATGATCCAAACGAACAATGCCCAGAACCTCCACCGCATCGTTCTAGATGTGAAATTCAGGGAAAAATTTACAACTTGATGTCAATGTGAAATAGCAGTTCACGCTATGACAACGGTATCCCAGTAGAGTTGTAGGCACAGACGGCACCATGAACAGACCATTGGAGCACGTTCGGTGGCCCGTGAAAAGAACTGCTAGCATGCCATGCCGACAGTGGCACGTGGTGGCCGGAGGAGGCGTGCGGCAACTGGTCGGGGGTAGTGGGGAAGTGGTGCACTGTCGCATGTCGTGGGGGTAAGGCTCGTCGGCCCAAGAAGGCCATGCAGGGAAAGGGGCGGCAACACCGGTGGAAACAGATGCGGTAGGAGAGAGCGGCGCAACCCCACGTTGTGTTGCACCAGCTGGAGAAACGGTGGGGCAGTGCCCCATCGGCCAGAAAAAATAGACCTGCATCTGCGGGGCCAGTTTGGAAGTGGTCCGCCTTTAGGTGAACCGGGCTAGACCTATGCCCAGTGGGCTAGCGCGGGTGGTTTGAACCCCACCCAGCAGGCCGAGCCAACCACGACTCGAGCCCAAGAACCAGTTGGGCCGACCCCGATGGACCAAATCCAGTGGAACAGAGCTGACCCTTAATGGGCCAGACCCAGGCGACGTCAGGTAGACCCTGGGACGCGTTGTGTCGGACTGGCCTGACCGAGTCTGACCAGGCTCGAACCCAACCAGTCCCCGAATAAAGAAACACCCATAACTGATGAACTGGGTGTCTTTTCAACACTCTTTTTGTGGTATTGGAATGCCTTTTGGGAATCTATCCCTCTAGAATATTCTGGCACGCACGACCGAGTCGGTCCAGACTGATGTACAAACACCCCCTTTTCACGAAAAGGGGTGTCACTAACTGACCGAGTATCCAATCGACGTGTCGTCTGTGCAATAAGGACCCTTGTGACAAGGTTGTCCTTTTGAGATACTATAAGTCATTTTTGATAGATTTTGACGTGCGACATGGCTTGAATTAGACTTCAATTCAATTGTGACCTTTTTACAAAAGTTCTTATATCTCATAGACAGGGCGTCTCATCTATGTTTCATTTGTCACGTTGGGACCCCTATGACGGCACAGTCCCTTGGGTATTCCATTTTTCATGAATTAGTATCGGTTGAAATACGATTGATTTCTTGAGGAGTGGTCCTCTCAGAATGAAGCGTGTTATGAGTGGAAATCTCGTGGCTGATTGTGACATGAAGAAGAAAAGAGACCAATGTGGGTCAGTATTAGAAACTCCATAGTGGGATGATCTAGCTATACAAATAATAATCATTACCTCTATACTAGATACCCTATGTGGATCATCATCATAGTGACCCTGTGTAGATCAGCATCATAGCGACCCTGTGTGGATCAACAACATAGTGACCCTATGTGGATCAGTATCATAGTGATGCTTTGTGGATCAGCATCATAGCGACCCTGGGTGGATCAACATCATGGAGACCCTATTTAGATCAGCATCATAGTGACCCTATTTGGATCGGCATTCTAGCAACCCTTTGTGGACCAGCAGTGCACGACCCGATGAGGACTACCCTTAAAGAAACCCGTCGTGGAATAGTGACATACGACCCTGTATAGATCAACAATGAAAAAACTTCTTCGTGGTTCAGTTTTGGAACTTCCTAATGGAATAAAATGATAGAGCTTAAGTCTAATAATATTTATTCTCGATATTTAGTTGTGTGCCTAGTTTGAGATGAGTATTTTTCTTTGTGCTTCTTGATTTAGATCAAGCATGTGGTATTACCTTTGTGGTGTTTTCATGTGATGCCTTAATTTTTGAATTACTGAGAGACCATTGGGGGTCTCTAGGTCCCCTACTGGGTATTGTTATACTCACCCCATGCATGAGCTCTGCCCACACATGTGTGTCTGGTGTAGACTACTAACGCTCCAGGGCATACATTGGAGGTTAGGGAGTTAGTGGAGCTTGGTAGAATGGGAGCAGTAGATATCCTCTTATTCAAATTTAGACATACATCTACTACCCCCAAGGTATATCACCAAGGCATATATGGAAGTTTTTTACTTACTTTTCAGTTTCTAGGCCTTTCATTCTGGCCCACTCTTTTGAGTTTTTAGTTGTACATGTGGTTGTACTTTACTCTTGTGTTTATACCAACTTTTGTTGGTTGTTTACTTCAGTTTCCCTTTTAGTGTGTACAGATCTCTAATACAATTCCTTCCCTTTTCAAGAAAATCCTTCAGGTGCTAGTCGCCAACCCCTAGAATATGGAAGGAGTGCAAGGGGTAGTCACGTCTAGGCCCCGTGTGATGGATCGTGACAAAGTGGTATTAGAGGGTGGTCAGTTCTACAAGAAGAACTAAGAGTATATGTTTTCAATGGATAAATAGTGTTAAGTGTCTTGAGTTCGAGTTTCAGTTTAGCGAGTCTAGTGTTGGTGCGGTGGCCGACGCATCCATTTACCAGGACCCTGAAATATTTTTTTCAATTCAGTACACAAAAACACTAATTGCATGTGTTTTGAAAAGTTTTCATGGTCTTTCTTGAGTTCACCTACCATGTATAACTTATTAGTCGTGGCGCATCTTTTTCTTACAGGATAACTCCATAAAGACATCCAACCAGGATTCTGTTTAGGGACCATGATAGTGGCCCACCGAGCGATGAGGCATCGGTTTAATGACCACTCACAGTGATGGTGCCTTTGGGTGGTGTACCAGCACCACCACCCCCCATTGAGTAGCAAATGATACTAGTGGATCATGCACTCTGGAGGAGCGTGTTTCATGAGTTCCAGAGGTAGAGGCCTCTAAGGTTTCGAGGTGAGACGGACCCCTATGAAGTAGAGGACTGGCTTAAGTAGGTTTCGTGGGTCTTTCATTTAGTAGGGGAACCCTCCGTGTATATGGAGATCTTGGTCGCTAGCCTTTTTCTGGGCTCGGCAGGACGATGGTTGAGGTCAATGCTCCTGGTGAATGAGAAGATGACTGTCACCTAGCCAGAATTTGAGTTCCTTTTCTAGGAGGAGTTTGTGTGAGCGACACTATGCTCTGTGCTTATATAGGAGCTATTGCATCTACTGTAGGGAATCCAAATTGTGGGTCAGTACTCAGAAAGATTTACTGACATCTCCCGATACTCCACTGACATGGTACAAGACCCTTACTTTAGGGCACAAACCTTTGAGCAAGGGATACAACAAGAGATTAGAGCATCAAAAATTTATCTCAACATCCTAATGTATGCTAGGGTAAAAGATAGCGCTTTGCTGATGGAGAGCATACTTTTCAGACAGACACCAGCAATGAGAGCCCCTACCAGATGACAAGTAGCAGAGTCATCTGTAGTAGGAAGTAGACAGATGACGCAGAAGCCTAAGTGGGATAGACCTTTCGGAATGTGACCCCAGGATGTAGGGTTAGAGGTGAAAGGCTTGATAGGCTGAGAGATCCACCAGCGAAGTATGATCTATTTTCCTTGTGGGGGAAAAGGTCACAGAGCTTGTGACTATCTGAATCCTCGTGCAGATGATCGACAGATAATGGAAAGGCCCCTAAGGCAGAGGCAGCGGATGCGGTAGGAGCATGAGAATTAGCCAGGAGGTGGATGAGGCTGGGGAGAAGGACGTATAGCAGAAGGTGGTCGGGGTTACCAAGCACTACCACCACCACCCCAGGTAGTCTACCACAAGCTCAGGGAGTAGGCAGATGGGGACAGGCCCATTTACCAGCAGTAGAGTCTCATGACCCAGAAATCCCTGAGATAATACAAGGAACGATCTGTATATTCTCTAATTTAGTAGCAGTGCTTATCGACACAGGTTCTACCCATTCTTCCCTTGTTGAGGACACCGTTTGGAACATTGATATTCTCACTGAGCTTTTAGCACGACTTTTTTGTTTGGATACTTCTACAAGAGGAGATTCCACAGTCAAAAATTGGTGTTGACGGTGTGATCTTACTCTCAGAGGAGAGAGTTTCTAATGCAATCTTCTTGTAGTGGCGTTGAATACCTAAGACTTCATTCTAGGAATGGACTATCTATCAACAGTTCATGCACAGATTCACTACTTGAGACATATAGTGTGATGTACGTGTAGAGATGGAGCCCAGTTTTCCTTTGTTGGTGAGAAGGAAAATAGAGTTGTACGAGATAGACTTGTGCTCAGGAGGGTGCAGGCGATTACATATCAGTTGTCTTTCAGGTCCTTCGACAAGGTGGATGAGGTGATTCCACAGTTTCATGCGGTGGTGGACGAGAATGAGGATGTCTTTCCAGAAGATATACCAGGACAACCTCCTCATAGAGAGATAGACTTATGCATTGACTTGTACCCAAGAATAGCACTGATATCTACACCAACATATCGGATGGCCCCTGATGAGCTCCAGGAGCTGATGGTATAGTTGGATGACTAACAGAGGAAGGGATTCGTAAGGCCCAGTGTTTCTCCGTGGGTGTCCCAGGTGTTGTTCACTAAGAATGCAGATAGAATTTTGAGGCTATTCATGGACTTATGGTTCCTAAACTAGGTGAAAGTAAAGAAAAATTAACCTCTGATGAGGATTGATGATCTATTTGATCAGTTGAAATAAGCGAAGTAGATCCAGCAAAGATCGAATCATTACTTTCTTGGGAGCCACCCAGAAGTGTTTCTAAGGTGAGGTGATTCCCTGGATTAGCAGGATACCATCGGAGGTTCATTCCTGATTTCTCCAGAGTAGCAGCACCTATGACTGCATTGAAGATAAAGGGGAAACCCTTCCTATGGTCAGAGACATGCCATCAGATCTTTTAATAGTTGAGGTAGATCTTGAATAGCACTCCCATCCTGAGGTTTCCGGAGGAGGTAAATGACTACGTGGTTTACTGTGATGCATTAGGGACTAGACTCGGTTTCATTTTGAGGCAGGATGATGTAGTGATTGCTTATGGCTCACGACAGTAGAGGACTCGTTTGCAGAATTATGCAACTCACGCCTTGGAGTTGTCAGCAGTAGTCTTCACACTGAATATGTGGCGACACTACTTGATGGGAGAGTGGTGCATTGTTTACTCAGACCACAAGTGTCTGAGATATATCTTCACATAGTAAGATCAGAATTTCAGACAATGATATGGGATAGAGTTCCTCAAGGACTATGACTTTGAGATAGTCTATACACATGGGAAGTGGAACGTAGTGGAAAAAGTTCTTAACCAGAGATAGAGTTTTCAGCTACATCATGAGGCTTCAGATTAGTTAGCCTCTCTTTAGATATCCTACATGGATATAGATGAGACATTCTACCTCCAGTAAATGGTAGTTGCCCCTCCACTCCTTCAGTGAGTCAGGGAGACACAACTCATAGTTTGCAGTTGTGAGTCTACATGTGCTCGGATATCCTCAGGCCATGCACCAGAAGGATATTCTGAAGGTGGGGATAAAGATTTCCTTTTTAGAGGACGAATAGTTATACCTGTGGCACTACGGGATGAGTTACTCAGGGAGTTCCATACAACCCCCTTGTCAGTACATCAAGGCATGATGAAGACGTATCGGGACCTCTGGTGTCAGTACCGGTGCCCAGAGATGAAGACTTCATAGATCTAGAAGAATCATTATGTCGATAGGAGATAGAGACCCTTAGATATTGAGGAGGGAGACCATGTCTTCATATAAGTCTCACCATGATGAGGATTATGAAGGTTTGGCTGGGGTGGTAAACTTTATCCAAGGTTCATCAGACCTATCCAGATTTTCAGCAGAGTTGAAGAGGTGGCATAATGCTTAACTCTTCCCCCAAAGATGCACCATCTGTATAGTGTTTAACATGTGCCACATCATAGGAGATATGTTCTTGATCCATATCATATTATCAACTAGGGTGTGCTGGATATTGATGATGGGGTGACTTTTACAGAGTTCCCAGTGGAGATAGAGGATCAATCGGAGCGAGTCCTTCATGGATGGTGGATTCCTCTTGTGCGAGTTCGGTGGAAGCACAGAAACCTCTAGGAGAGCACATGGGAGCGGGAGGCTCATATTCGTGAAAAATGCCTTCTTTTGTTTGGTTTTCCTTGTTTTGGCTTTTGGGCACCTAAATCCCTAAGGTGGGGAGAATGTAATGTCCCATAATTTCCATATAATTCTTTTTGAATTATATGGAACTATTTTGAGACCGCAAAATCTGATGGTGCGTAATTCTGAGGCCCGGAGTGCGTGGAATGAAAAATCAAAAAATGTTAAGTTTAAAATAGCACACTTGAGTGGTTTTTCTAAAAAAGTGGAATAACTCTTAAACGGGTTGTGGAATAAGAAATATGAGGGCACTGTTGCATTGAGAAATGTGGGTTTAACCATGGCGCTACTTAAGTTTAGTCAGTTTAGGCCTCTAGTGGGAAAACCTGAAAATGGAATAACCATAAATAAAATTATTAAATAAAATTATTTTATTTTTCAAATTATTATAACTCATGAAATGTGACGTAGATTAAAAATATGAGACGACCGCTGAACTTATGAGGGTATGCTTTCCTTAGGTAGATACTAACATTGGCCGGCGCGGGCCACCAGTTGAAGTTAATTTTTGGCCGTAAATAAAATAATTAAGTGACAATTATTTTATTGTAATATCTTTAACTTCTAAATGGTAACTCGGATTGAAATTCCAAGAGTACCGTTGAGATCATGAGGGATTGTTTCCCTTAGGTGGAGCCTAACCTTGACTAGTATGGGTCGATATTGAAATTTATTAATTTTATGAAATTTTTTATGGTACATTCAGTAATCGCACGGGCGGAATTTTCTATCTTTTGAACCTGTGCTACGAATTGAAATCTGAGGGCACCGTTGGACCCACAGCACCGAGATTCTCTTAATGGAGGCTTCACTTCGACCAAAGTTTTTTAGGAGAGGAAGTTAGTTTTTGGAATTTTTTAAAGAATAATAAAATAACAATGTTATTGTTATTTTATATTTCTTTTCTCCAATGGATGAGCGGCATTGTCATGAATGGTGACATGTCAAGACATTAAGTGGCTTGACTCAAAAATTTCATAAACGTACCATTGTGAATTAAATATGGTTCATTAATTACTCATTTAATGAACTCATTAAATTCTTTCATGTGTTACTCACCCTTTCCCCCTCATATATATATGAGGCTCAGGGATGATTTTTTACACAACTTCACCAAGCGGGGAAGTTCTGGCAAAGTACTGTGATGCCATCCACCAACGGAGGGAAAAAGTTTGGGCAGTAATGATCCGGGATCAAGGAACGTCGACGACTCTATCCAATAAAGATGATCCTCCTATAGCATACCATCGAACGTGGAAGTACCACCATCTGTAGTGGTCACAAACAATCGTCGATGTAGGGGGTTTATTTTTTGAAGTTTTCATTGATTAATTGAATTATCGTCTGCTTTTTATTAGGTAACACGGAGGGCGTGGGCCAAACAAACAAGTCTTGGACCCTCTGCCACTTCGTTATGGATGTGAACTTCAGGGAACAATTTCCAACTCGACGAAAATGAGAAATAGTGGTTCATGATATGATGGCGGTATCCCAAAAGAGTCGTAGGCACAAATGGCACCATGAACAGACCATTGGAGCTCGTCCGGTGGCCCGCTAAAAACCCACTGGTGCGCCATGCCGAAGGCGGCCGAAGGTTTCTAGAGGAGGCCCGCAGAAACCTGCTGTGGATGGTGGGAAATTTTAGCACCGTCGCACGCCGTATTGGCTAAGGGCGGCCAGCTCGAGCCGGCCGCATGGGGAAAGGGTTCGTTCCCACAAGCGCAGCTGGTGGCAACAACCGCGGCCAGCAATCCATGGAAGGATGGCATAGCACGGTCTCGCGTCGCGTCGTGCCAGCTGGAGAAACGGTGGGGCCGTGCTCCTCTGGCAGAACAAAATTTCCTCACTTTCACGGGGCCCTCTAGGAAGCGGTCCGCCTCCAGGCGGACAGGGCCGGACTTGGGCCGACCGAACGGGTCGGACTCATCTAACGAGACAGCATGAGTGGGCCGATCCCCACCCGGCGGGATGAGAAAACCGCGGTCCAAGCTCACAAACCATTTGGGATGACCCCGACAAGCTAGACCTAGTGGAACCGGGACAGCCCTTAGTGATCTGGACCTAAGCGGGGTCAGGTAGACCCCAGGACCCATTGTTTTGGAACGGCCTAACCGAGTCGGACCGTGCCCGGACCCCACCCACCCCCGAATAATTAAACGTTGGTAACAGATGAACTAGGATTCCGTTCGGCACGCTGTCGGTGGCATTGGGACCCCTTTTGGGAATCGGTCCCTTTGGCATATTCATGTGGGCCCGATCGAGCTGGGTCAAACTGAGGTGATAACACCACTGTTTCGCGGAAAGGAGTGCAACTAATAGACCTGGTGTCCGATCGATGCGTCGTATGTGGCATAAGGACCATTGTGACAGGGTGGTCCTTTAGAGATACTCTAAGTGAGTTTTGTTGGAGTTTTAAATGCAACCTGTGTTGGATCTGACTTGAATCCAACTAGTCCCTTTTTACAAAAGTGCCTATATCTCACAGACTGGGAGTCCGATCGAAGTAATGCCTATCATGATGGGACCCCTATGACGGGGTGGCCCCTTTGGTGTTCATTTTTCGGTACTTCATACTGGTTGAAATATGACTGATGTCTTGAGGATCGGTCCTCCCAAAATCAAGCATGTTATGAGTGGGAATTCAGTGGTTGGATATGACATGAAGAAGAAGAGTGACCAATGCGGGTCAGCATCAGAAACTCTATAGTGGGATGATCTAGTTGTATGACTAATCATCCTTACCTTTGTACAAGCAATCATGTGTGTATTAGCATCATAGAGACCTTTTATGTATTAGAATCATAGAGACCCTATGTAGATAAGAAACATAGAGACCCTATGCAGATCAACATCCAAGCGACCATGTGTGGATCAACATCATAGAGACCTTGTGTGGATCAGCATCACAGCAACCCTGTGTGGATCAAAATTCTAGAAACACTGTGTGGATCAGCAGTGCATGACTCGACAAGGACAGGTCTTAGAGGGGACCATCTTGGAATAGTGACATATGACCATGTGTGGATCAAAAATGGAACAACTTCTATGTGGTTCAGTTGTGGAACTTTCTAATGGAATAAAATGATATAGCTTATGTCTAATCATCTTTATTCCCGATCTTGAGTTGTATACCTTGTTTGAGCTGAGTCTTATGATTTGTGCTTCATGATTTAGATCATTCTTTTGGTATTACCTTTGAGGTATTTTCATGTGATGTTTTTCTTTGTGGATTACTGAGAGACCTTTGGGGTCTCGGGGTCCCCTAATGGGTGTTTTTATACTCACCCCCTATACTGGCTCCACCCACATGTGTTTTTCTGGTGCACACTACTGACACTCCAGGGTAGACTTTGGAGGTTTGGGAGTTGGTGGAGCTTAGTGAAATAGGATAAGTCGAGATCCTCTTCTTCAACTTCATACTTACATCTACTACCCTCCAGGTAGAGCTCTAGGGAAGAAGTCGTAGCTATTTACTTTCTTTTCGGTTTTTAGGGATTGTATCTCGGCCCACTATTTTAAGTTTATTGTTTTACTTGTGGTTGTTCTTTACTTTTGTGGTTATACCTACTTTTGTAGGTTTTTTATGTCATTTTCCCTTTTTAGTGTGTACACATATCTAAGGGAATGTCTTCCCTATTCGGGAAAAGCCTTCAGGTGCTAGTCGCCAACCCCTAGCCTATGGAAGGTGGGCTTGGGGTAGTCACGTCCAGGCCCCATGGGATAGGTCATGACAATAAGCATAGAAAAGCATATATATATATATATATATATATATATTAGTCAAGGATAATTGTGAAGGTTATAATAGTGTAATTGGTTTACACCCAAAACTATTATAGTAGTCATGGTTCACTCCCAAGACCATCATAGTGAAAAAATTCCCTTAGTGAACCAGGTTCACTCCCCATTCCAGTCATGTATATCTCATGATATATAAAACCTTACCCAACACATTAGAGGGAGATATAGTTTCTACCAACCTCATGATGAAAACCATATATATGTGTGTGCCATAAGATCACAACACATTTATCATATCATAACCCATGAAATGAAATGGGTTTCATAAGCATTTCAACATATAATAACCTATAGAATGGAGAGATATTTTATAATCATTTCATTATCACATAAAATCATATCCTATAGAAAATAAATGTATTTCAAAATAATTTTTTCATGTTATAACCTATGTAAGAGAAACGATTTTCATAAACATCTTGTCATCAGAAACCATTCATAGAAAGAATAAGAATGGTATCATTGGTTCATATCCCCCAAAAAGAATAATTTACATCAATGGATTCCATCATAGATGAACAATTATTTTGAAATATATATCACTTGGAATATTTCCTAAGGAAGAAATATTTTCTTTGAAAAAAACTTTTTAAAACAAAAACAAACATTTTCAAAATGATTTTCACTTTGAAATCATTTATTTAAAATATAAAAAATTCAAAATTTTTTAAAAAATAATCATCTTTGAAAAGAGATTTTAAATATTACAAGGTTATCTTGAAATAATTTAATGTTCATGATAGTGGGAAATATTTTTCATGTCACATATGTTAAAACACAAAGATAATTTTCACATTTTTGGTAAAATAAAAATGAAAATTATTTGGAAAACAAAATGAAGGTTCCTTTAAAAACAAATTTATAAAATTTTAAAAAAACTTAAAACCTTATTTAAAATTTATTATAATAATATTAAAAACATTCATGAAAAAAATTTAGAAAACATGGTTTTGAATAAAAAGGTTTTTTAATCAAGTAGATAAATAAAGATGATTTTTCTTAAAATGATGTTCTCAATTATGTTAAGTAGAAAAGAGTGTAAAAATGGTAATATTAATTGAAAGTATCATGAATAACCATATTATAAGAGAATACATTAGTTCCTTGAGATATGTATCATAATATTACATCATTATAAGTATAATGATGAGAAATCCTGCTAACCTATGGGATTGTAGCATCAAACCCTAATCGCTTTGGTAACTTTGAATCGTAAGCCCCATGAATAAATAGAATTAAAAGAAACTTATAATATCATAATATTAAATAAATTAATGGTATTATATGTCAAAATGGGTTGTATTTATACACCTCATAAAATAAGATAAGGACATAACATAACATATGTCTCAAAAAAGAAAAATCGAGACAAAAATCCATTATTAATTTGGTAAATTTTGAACCGTAAACCTCGTGAAAGAGAGATTTCAAAAATGATATCTAACACTTGAAAATTTAAGTAAAATTATATAAAATCTCATTAATGTGAATTATATACACCACATAAAAAAACACATAGTGAATATGGCACCTGTCTCACTGAAAAATAAAAGTGAGACCTAAATCACTTGTCACCTTAGTACTCTTTTGAATTGTAAGCCTCAATAAAGAATAAAATAAAGTAAAAAAATATCATTAAAATTAATTGATTCATGATATTATAGTTAAATGGTAAGAATAAACACCATAAAAAATAAAGGAGTGGTGAATTTTCATATGTCTCTCGAAAATAAAAGAGAGACCAGAAATCCTTTACCATAAGCCTGGACTTACTACATACTCATTCAAACTTCCTGTATAATAAATATAAGTTTATTATCAATATATTATACAAATAAAATTACTTATATCATAAAAAATATTATTTACTTATTTCTTTTTAATACCCGGTTATTAACAACTCCATGTTAAAGTCACATTTTGGGTAATAACCACTTTGTTTTTTGTATATGTTTTGATTTTTTATTTTCAGTTCTCTTACTATAATAATGGTTAAATAATTATTATAAAAAAAATAATTATTTAATTATAAGTTTTATAAATCAATTATACTTTTAATACCGATCAGGAAGTATGGTTTTCAAAAATTAAGTATGTTGCGATCATTGATATAGTAGGGCATACATACGTATGAGTAGCATTTCTATTTTGCAACGATCACTACGGACTAAAGGTAAGTAATATATCATATTTCCAGAACATAAATAATATCACAAATATAATATTATTTCTTTATATATCATCAATGTGGTGTGGTGATGAAAAGAGAGTCACATCGCTTCGTAATGGTGGTCATCCACACGTACACGAATGACGTTATCGTATTTCAGTGAGTGAAAAGGTAAGAAATAAAATGATATATTATATTATAATAATGATATATATACCATTAATATCATAATTATTTCATTAATATATTATATATTTATTAAAATTATATTTATTAACTACCATGTAAAGGGTTAGTGAAAAGGAATCACATCACTTCGTGAGGCGGTAGTTCATCATACACACAAATGACATTATCATATCCCCTATAGAAAGGATAGTTAAATGGAATATATATTATATAATGAATATATTGGTAAAATTATGTTGTGAAAATATCATATATGTAATATAAATACATCATCAAAACCAATCATGAGAGGTAGTAATGTAAAATGAATGACAATGATTCGTGAGGTGGTAGTCCACCGTACACACAAACAACGATTTCATAACCCCTTTTGATCGAAGTGGATATGGTTGTACATAATTCCCTTAAAATTATATCATATCATTATGTTTAATATAGTTAGTTTATTATATCATCAAGTTTTAATAAAAATTAAAGGAGGTGGATAAATAAATAAAATAAAAATGTGCGTTGAAGAACATTACCTATTCTTCAGGTAACCTCTTTAAGTTTCCACAAAAATCCTTCCTATGATATATTTATTCCCAAAAATACATATTCTATGATGATATTAGGTAATTATAAACTGATTTTGTTAGGTACTTTCTAAAACAAAATTTCTTGAATGTTTGAATAGGAGAGGATAGGTGGTGGTCATTTATAAGTGAGGTGAGTGGGAGACTTGTAATTGTTTGATAAGAAAAAAAGAGTACCCATGATTTTTCTCATTCCAAATGGATCCAAAATGTATTATTCTATATTATTATACATTTTAGGGTCTAAATATTCTCATAAAAAATATTTTTTTCAATTTTTTATATCATTTTTACCCTAATAGTTTTAGTTTGACACCTTTTAAACCCAAGTTTACTTTAATCAAAGTAGTTAATTTTTATTATTTTCACTATTAACTTTTGTCAAAAATTATGTTAAAATTATTATATAATTTTAATTATAAAGATTAAAAATACTAAATCTATATTTATAAATTCAATTTACAAAATTATAAAATTTTAAAATAAAATTAATCTCACAGGCGCGATGAGAATGAAGGTTTTTCAAAGATAAAATGTTCAAAAGTTTACAAATATTTTATATCACAATTTTATGTTAAATGATTCAAATTTACTAAATTGAATTAATAGATATATAATTTAACTAAAGGTAATTTAAAACCAATTTAAATTTATAAATAATTTAAATGACATGTTATTTTCCCATTAAATTTTATTATTTTTCACTATTCATTACGAAATTAATATTTTCAGAAAATTATTATAATTAACCCTAATATAATTTTTAAATGATGATTTGAATAATGAAATTAATTTTGAAAAATAAATTTTCTAAAAGTTTTGAAAATTAGTTTTAAAATGATTGTGTAAAAAGGTGATAAAACTACTTTTTGGGAAAAATATATGAATTTCATTAAAATAATTCAACAAAAGTGTTTTTATAAATTTATTGAGGTAAAAAATGATTTTTTCCATAAAAATTATTTTTTAAATAATGATTAACTTTATTTTCAAATAGATTTTTATTTTCATTTTTTATTAATTTGTCACTAAATAATTCATTTTATATAAATTTTAAAACCATATATTTTTAAAATTTACGTAATCTTACTTATGCCCATCATTCCAACTACTATGATGAAACTATCAAAGAATAATATTTTAATAATATGAAATTTTTCCTTTAAACTTAGGGATACATGTAACATATGCTAAATTTAGTATTATGTGTAAGTACAAAACATCAAAAATCTTATATTCATATGAAAAAACTATTTCACAATGTCTAGGGGTGTTATATTGACCACCCATCCATGGATTATAATGTAACCACCCATCGTATCTTTAAAACCATATATTTATATGTTAGAAGATCATAATACATTAATAATATCATCATAGCATGACCCATGGAAAATAATCGGGTTTAGAAAAAATTCCATCATCATAAAAATAAACCATACATAAAAATGTTAAAGGTGATATCACTGTATCATATCACTATTGAACCGTAATTAACATCAGAGGATGTTATCATAGTTGAGAAATTCTATTGAAAGATTTATGAAATATTTATTAAAGAAAATAAAGATTTCATTTTGAAGTCACTTATGTAAAATATAAAAATTTCCAATATATTAGAGAAAATATTTTATTTTATAAGAACAATAAGAAATATTAAATAATTATTAAAATAAAATATTTGGAATTATGGTGGTAAAATATATTCATACAATGCCCTTTAAAAGATAATATTCATTGCATACTTTTAAAAAATAAAAAATTAATTATTCAAAAAGAATTTCATTAAAAATATTCCTTTTAAAACTTTTTAAATAATATAAAAGGAAATGAAAATTACCTTTTTAAAAAATTAAAATTATTGTTAGTAAATTCTATGAAATAATTATTAAGATAATGTATATAGAAGAAAAAATTTATCGACCAAACAAGAAATAAGGTAAGGTTTCTCAAAAAAAATTATCAAATATTAAAATATAAAATAGAGAATAAAAAAATATATAAATAAATATTGAAATCTAAAATATATGGGGAATAAATAATAATATCAATATAATTTGACTCAATATAAATTTATCATGGACAATCTCGAAAATAAATGATATTGTAAAATAAATTCTTACGTCAAGTCTTGTCTTACTTCATATGGCTTCAAAAATCCTATATAATAAATATAGTTTTTTATAAATATATTCTACAACCAAATTCATACATAACATTTTCATGAGTGATGTTTCTAGTTTTTTATGGATGAAATGAAATTGATTAAAATCATAATTAAACTCTAAATTGTCCTTATTTTATATAAATATAATATATATTTATTAAATACATTCATATTACCATCAATGTAAAGAAAAAAAATGAAAAATTAATTGCATCACTTCATGGGGGTGGTAGTTCAAATATACACATGTGCGACGTTATCACCTTTCAATGGATGGGAAGGTGAGGAGGTTGATAAAATATTATAATTTAAAATGAATAATTATTTAATAAATATAATATTTAGGAATTAAATAAACTATAATAATAAAACATGAAATATTGTGATTGAAAATGAACTGTATCACTACATGGAAATGGAACTCCACACATATGCATGAACGATACATAATTTTCCATTTGATAAAGAGGAGATGAAAATAGTTTTAAAATATTCATAATAACATATATTAATATTTATGATACTATATTCATAATTTTTATATGGATAAAATATATTTTGGGGATGTATAAGAAGGAAATAACTTTGAATGATTTGGGTTAGATGATTACCTCTTATTTTAGAGATATCATTTGGCTTACACCATACGCCTTATTTGGATGGTCATAGGGTAACACTGAAATTTTAATAAACAAGTAAATAAATCAAGTAATATATTATTGTAGTGATTGTTCAATATAGAGTGGTAAAACTTTTTTAATAAATGAAAACATGAGGTTCCCTTTTATGAGTGGGGGAAAGTATACACTTGGAACTACTTAAAATATTTAAATACAATATATATTACAATCATGTTAAGAGGAAACAAGGAACCCAAATTTGAAGATAACATGTTAGACGGTCAAAAGAAACTCAAATAATCATATTTATACAAGTTTTAGAGACATTTGAAGAATTATCTCCCAATAAAACCACCTTAAAATCATTATAACATTAACTAGGATAACTTAAATTTTTACCACGATAAAATTATTGCATTGCCAAAAATAAAAGGGTTACTCCAAAAACATTTGGACAAGATGATGCAAAATTTTGAATCCTTTTATCAAATTAAATTTCTATAGGTGTAATAAATTACTTTTAATATAATAATATAAAATTCAGGAAAAATAGTTTTTGAGAAAATATCATATTTAAGCTCAAAAATCATTTTAAATTAGAATCCATTAAAACAATTATTTTAAATGATCTTTTTTGATTATTCAATAAAAAAATAATTTTTTTAGAAATTTGGATCAATAAAAAACTGAATAAAATCAAACAGTCATTCCATTAAATTCAATGATCAAAAAATAGATTTTAATTTGAATAAAATATAACTTATATTCAAAAAAGTCAATATTAAGTTCAAAAACATAAAAAATATTTTTAAATACATTATTTACATCTATTAAAATATATTTGGTCATGAAAAAGGTTTCATAATTCATTAATTTATTCTTATAGGAAAATATTATTATAAAATTGAAAGTATTTGAAAAATTGATAATTTCACTACTCACCCAAAAATCAATATTTTTTTGAAAATTACAAAAAAAACATCCTATGAATATTATAACATGTGGAATTAAAAAATTACATCGAAATTTTTTTAAAAAAATTATAAAATGTAAAAATTATTTATAATTTTCATGAACAAACGAAATAAAAATCAATGTGTTTTAAGTACAAATGAATTTATTCTCATTCCTTTCCTAATAACCATAATTAAATGAATGTTAATTTATTTTATTGAATGTATTATATAATAATTTAATTAAAATCATTCATTAATAGTGATTAATTTAATTTAAACATATAATGTCACATTGTTCCCAAAAAATAGTTTTTTAGAAAAATATTGTTTTTAACTTTAAATTGCTTTTATTTTATTGTATTACTATTTGATAACAAATAAATTTATTTTATTCATGTATAAAATAATAATATTAATAATATAGTTTTCCCTACTCACACCCACCAATCCAATTTCTTGTTGAAAACGTTCACATTAGATTATAATAATTCAAAAGAATATCATTATTCGTTTAATCTCAGTGTTGCGTCTAAATCAAGCTATTGAACACATAAAATTTATTAAAGAGAAATAGGTTATAAAATATTAGGGTGTAATATTTTTTCCCCGTTATATAATTTATCCCAAAAAATATTTCAAATCTGATATAAAAATTTGAGGATACTTATTCCTTGCCACATCCTCAGGTTAGGGCATAACTTCCTCTAATTTACCATTTTTTTTAAAAACATTGACTTAGTGAGTGGTCTTTCATTAAATATCTCTCTCTCCATTATATATAATCTCCCTTTGTTGTTCCTCATAAGATATATCATTCTCTAGATATATAATTTATAATTTTAGTACATGTGAAGGATCATGTTTTCACTTACTAAAAAGAGATAAATGGAATACATTATAAACTTGAGATAGATTATATGGAAGCATCAACAAATAAGTAAGTATCCAGATAAAATAAATTATTTTGAAGGGATCGATGTATATTGGGCTCATATTTTACTTTTTCTAAATCACGTAAATTTTCGCCAAGGATATATTAGTAGTAATACCTTATCACCAACTTTTAACACCAGATATCACCAATGATTATCAAGATAACTTTTATATTAACTCTGACCTACCCAGATGTGATGATGAATAGATCTAACCTTATCTTCCATTTCTTTACCTATCTCATGAATCAATAGCATGCATTATAAAATTTTATCCCATCATAGTGTAATTATTCACTTTTATTCATAATTAGATTCATAATTATCCACATGAATGCTTGAGTGAATGCCATTATTGTAAGAAAAATCCACCAAATGAAGGTGTTGATCCCAAAGACCTTTGAAATGAATTGAACCAGGTCTCACCATATCTTATATGTTTTTAATAGTCCTATCAGACTCTATAAGTATATAAATATGATATTTAGTTCTAAATATCAATATCATACTCAATTATTGCTGAAGACTTCACTAAAACGTCAAGGTAAACTTTGGATCTTGATCAAAAACAATATAATGTATCACTCCATGAAATATTAATATTTCTATAATATATATATTGGTGAGATTATTATAATATAAATATTATCTAATGGAAATAAAGTATTTTTAATTCTTATGGAAATCGATAACAACCCAAATAGAATTATTCCCTTTCATTGTTTTTTAGAGTACAATGTTGAAATCTAAGGTAATGTTTTCCGATTTCTTTTTCTGTATGGGTAGTGGTTGTAACTTACGCTTGGAATTCAATATCTTGGCCTTAAATTATTGAAATACTAAGGATCTATATTTATACGTTGTAATATCAATTTTTATTTTATCCCATCATAAAAACTCTTTCAAATCAATATGTATCTTAATCCATTAGTGATTAATATAGAATGATAAACTATAATTTTTTTCTAACAACTCCTTCAAGATGGGTATCAATGAAACACATATTCTATTTTAAAACCTTACAATTCCATCACGATCATTTTCAAATGTAGATGTTCAAACTCATGAACATTACTCACTTACTTCTATAGTTCTATATCCTCCTTCTTTACCTTTGTAATCCTCACATGGATGAATGGTTGAACATTCTTCTAAGAAAGATATAAATATTTCCATTTCCAAATTATTTCAAGATCCGTCATCTATAAGTCCATAAAAATTGGATTTTTATAAATCCAAATCATGGAAAACAAACATGGACTTTCTAATTCAAAGCATCAACTACCCTATTCGCCTTCCCATGGTGGTAGTGTGTTGATAAATCATAAAATTTAATCAACTCCAACCATGTCCTTTAGTGCATATTAAACTATTATTCCATAAATATATACATTAATCAATATTTAATAGTATATATATCACACCTTTCACTATAATTTAAATACCTATATTTTTTCATTGCAAAAATTACCACTACCAGCTCTAAATTTGAAGTTGGGTAATATTTCTCATGAGTTTTTAAATGGGGTGAGGCATAAGCTATCACCGTGTCATTCTACATAAGAACACTTACCATACCCATTCTTGATGCATACATAGAGATAAAAAACCCTTATCTAGTGTAAGTTATTTTTATTATTGGTGAATAGACCCATCACTTTAGCTCCTTGAAATTTTCTTCAAATTCATTAGCCTAATGGAACCTGCCTCCATTTCAAGTATACTTGATTATTAGATGAGATATCCATGATAAATCCATCAAAAATCTTTGATAGTATCCATAAAACCCATGAAAACTATGTATATATGTTTCTTTTATTATTTGGGTCCATCTCTCAATAGAAACTTTCTTTAAATGATCTATCGATATACCCCCACTGGAGATTATATGACCCAAGAATGACACTATCTATATCCAAAATTCAAACATTCTAAATTTGGAATACATAATGTCCTTCCTCAGAGTCTTCACCAAAATCCTAAAATGATCTTTATAATCTTCCTTTCTCTTAAAATATATAATAATATAATCTATAAAGACGTCTATAACCAGGTCAAGGCAATATCTAAAGACTATTAATTAAATTATTGAATCTAGAAGGGGTATTGGTAAGTCCAAATGGAATCACAATAAATTCTTAATAACAATAAACCATATGGAATGTTTTATTTGGTATATCCTCCTTCCTGACCCCCAATTGATGATATATAGATGGATGGTAAATATTGTGAAAATATTGATCTCCACATAGTTGATAAAACAATTAATCAATATAGGGTAGAGGATACTATCTCTTGATAGTGATTGTTAAGTTCTTGATAATCAATGAAAACAAAAATAGACCCATATTTATTCATTATCAAATTAAATGGTTTATCCCATCATGATAAAATCTGTAATATGAATCCCTTTCTATATTATCCTAGAGTTTCTTCTTTAAATCTTGAAAATCAATTAGGTTCATTCTATAAGGAGTCTTTGAAATAGGTGTAACACTAAGTATGAGTTCTATTGAAAAATAAACTTCACGAATTGTGGGAATACTAGTCAATTCATAGGGAAAAACATAATCTTAGTCCAAAAAATTTCATATCATTTATGTTGAGTTTCTCCCCAACCATTTGAGAATAATGTCCCCAATGAATAGGTAATACCACCCATAAAAAGGAATTATTTTCTAATAGAAGTTAATATTCATCCTCACACTAATGGAAAATCATAAGTTGATTTAGAATATCAAATGTGAATTCCCTCCTAGTAAATTAATATAGGATCTATAAATTAAAACTAATCCATGCCTAATATAATGTAAAATTCAACTATAGTGATAATAACAAGAATTTTATGAATCACAACCCAATAGAAATCTATAATAGAGGATCTATAAACTTGATATGTGATCATATTTACATTAAACTTTTTTACTTAAAACCCAATATCTAATAATTATAGAGGTGGCATGATACCTTTAGAAAATTATTCATATATAAAATAGAGGGTATAGATAGAATAAAGTAAGACATTTTTTATTCTAGATTTGATGATTATTGTACCTTTCCCCACATCTTTTTAATGGACCACTATAATAGGTTTAATTTTATGATCTTTCCATTTTTTAATTGGATTAAGGGTTTCTTGACATTTATTATCATTAATAACCACCAAATTCATGAATTGATTGACATAAATCCAATAATCCTTATAATTATAGCACGGGTGTTTGGTTAGCACATTTACTTATGTTTTCTCACCATCATTGACAAGTCTCTTCACATCACTTCAGCATTATTTTACTCTATTTTCATATTTTCCAAAATTTAAGTGCTTTCAATAAACTATTAGGAAATTTACTATGGGATTCATTCTACACATCTGGAATAAAGTAATGCTAATTCTTTTTCTCGTGGGGTTTTATTATTAAAAATTCTTTAAAATTTAATTTTTCTATTTTTATTCCCAAAACCATGAGAATAATGATAGAATCAACACTAAATTTTTATATCAATAGAATATTGAAATATTTTTTTATAACTATAATATTATCTTATAGACAATTCCCTTTAAATTCATAGTCTCAAGACACTAAATAATCGGTCAACTTTTCTATTAGGAATGATGATAAAATGGGAAGCATACATTGTAAGTATAATGAAAATTTTCCTTATAGTTACTAATAGGTTCAACATCCTTCTAATTTATTTCTATAAATTGCGTTTATATTTACATGTGAATTGTTCAAGGAAAATACATATTAAAAAATACCTTCTTAAACTATTCTTTTATCATGGATTTAATTTCATCTTATTTCCTTTTATAATTAAAAAGAGTCCACCATTAATCGTTTTCACATTCCAAATAATACATAGCCAAATAACATTCTCATAGTCCAAGAAATAGAAATAAGATAATATATTTTCTTTAACATTGATCCATTTATCAGGAAAAAAAATTGGATCAGAGGTTCCACTAAATAAAGGTTCATGTTTCCTCATAAAATACTCAATTTTGAGTTTTCCAGTACATTATTCCTATAGAAGTTCAGCAAGATTAAAGTTTCCATTGATATCATCAGAGATTTGGATGAGTATAGATAAAATATTTTTTGTATCCATACTCCCATTTAATTTGGTATCTCATGGTATAGTCATTTCATAGGCCATCACATTCATTTTTCACATTATTCCTCCCTATTCCATTTTACATCTCAGCTCAACTAACCCAGTAACAGTAGTCGAACTGGTTAGCCACATAGCCTCAAGCATGGCTCCCCATACAGTGAAGGATTCCAACAATAAGTGAGTTTCTAATCTGGTACGGTGGGGAAACTATACCCCCACAATCATATTGGGGAAAATGGTAAATATTGTATAAATAAATAACAGAATTAATAGTAATGAATAAGTTAATGGAACAAGCATAAACATCTAAGCGATAAATAACCAACTCAAAATATTGAATCAGTACCATATACAAAAGTATGTCATGTATCTACAAAATGGATCAACAAATATGGTAGAAAGAAGATAAAATAAGTTATATAAGAGATTGAAAAGCATATAAACTATACAAGAATCCCGATAACTAATTGAGTCATCTCCTGCCAAGATTCCATAATATTACAAAAAAACATTGATCTGTAATTGGATACTTCCATGTATCTACACCTGTAATCATATAATCTGCTCGAGTACTATTGGAGGCCTGGATAGGGTGTGATATAAACTTAGTATTCCAACACCAATGAATCCTATAGAAATCCAATCTGTGAAAAAAAACTATAATAGTGTGCAGGTATATCATATAAAATGGGAAATAAATAAAACCCATGTCGAGCTCAAGTTCTTCATCGTACACCAGGCCAACCATACTCTATTTAGCCAATGATGGATTTTTTTCTGAGCATGTTTTCATTTAATAATTTTATTATGCATTAAGGAATTTAAAATTCGTGAAAAGGTGTGGTAATTATGATGATAATAAAAGAGGATCTAAGGATAAACTAAGGCATCCTTGACTTTAAAAGCTCAGGATAACTCAAGGTAAAAACCCATGAATCCTATAAAAAGGGCTAAGTAAAATACAAGGTGTGTACTCAAGGAATTACACTAAAAATATTTCTAGCTAGGTCCATGGATCAAGTCCATGGTAAATCTAGGAAAAATCATGAATGGATACCAAAGAAAATAATCTAAGGTGGTGCATGTCCTAAGACATCATGCTGAATCCAAAGAGTGAATCCAAGGCACTCAAATTTTCCATAGAAGGTTAAGGAATCTATTGGCACCATGTTAGGAATATAATAAAAAACAAAAACCAATATCCAAGTTGTGTATCTCCCTTGTAAACCAGATAAATGAATCAGAATGGCATCTTATAAGTTCTCAAGTAATTCCCTCATAATTCCAAGGAAGACTCAAGTCTGTCTATTTCTATAAAGATGAAAATGTTCCATATGAAATAGGAAACTAATATGTATAAATATATATTCCGAATTCATCAAATTCAATGTAATAATCATGCCCATTACAATTTAGTTAGGTTCATTCTAACACATTTTATTTATAATGAAAAAACATCAGAGGGTCATACAACCATATTAGTTCAATTATAAGAGATAAGGTCCAAGTGATTAAGGATTTATAATTAATGATTTAAGATCTATTTTTTAAAAATAATCACTTACCTTAGTCATGTTCAGTTCAAGAACACCCAAATTATATTCCGTTTAGTCCCGACACTAGTTATCATAATGTATAATAAGGAACGTACCCTAAATGGGTAGTTATCATTGAGGTCTCAACCTCCAAAAATGTCAATTGGACACATTTTTTATTTTAATTACAATTTAGAAAATGTAATTTAAATCATGTGAATTTTATAGGTAATGTATTGATAAACTCATATTTGGCACAATGAAACAATTCATAAATGGTGAGACATTGAGAAAAAAATCATAGACCACCTACCTTGTTCTCAATGTATTGCTCTCATCCAGTATCGGCTTTTAATTCAGACTTGATCAAGACAAAATAAATAAATATAAAAACACCTTGGAAATAGGTCATATTATCTTAGACTAAAATAGCATATAATTTGATGAGATAAACCTAGAGAATGATATCATGAATCAAATAAAATATTGAGTGTAATCCTATGAGATTAATAGGGGTTGATTATAAACTCATATGGAAGAGAAACCTCAAATCCTCGCTTGACGTGGAGGAGGAGATATTCATGTTGGAGGCGCTGATGTGTGTAAAAAGTGAGGGTAAAGAGAAGAGAAATTTGATTTCATAAAGGAGAATAAAATCATCTTTTTCACTCAACCATAAGAGGTTGAATGGTTTAGCCGCATGGTTGGACAAATCATGTTCCAACCATGACACAAGCAGTATTCCGAGGCACCCCTCACATGGGCTAGGTGCATAGTTAAACTAAAAATGTGTAGCTTGTGTAAAATACCTATACAATGAGACCTGTAGCATTTTCATGTCCCTACATCCTGGGTTGCATGATTAGGTAAAACAATGTTGTCAAATGCTGTGCACTGGAGCACCCTACATGGTTTAAAAAACTGTGAAGACTCGGATACACTGTTTATACTAACAATTCAACGGACTTCTTTCCTATAAAACTTTGGGATTGGTATCTGAACATGCCTCAAACACCCTTGTAACCTCTATAACATCATTAGGCATCAACAAAAGAATAAAACTAAGAAGTTAAATTGAATCTAAAAGTTTGTGTACCTTATAGAAAAAATGGGATCTTACAGTCTTCCTCCCTTAAAGAAACTCGTGCCTGAGTTTCCCTTCCAAGGGTGGTAAAGATTCATCTAAGAATAATTCCACATGCTAAGAATGTACATTTGCCTTTATCCATCATGTTTCATCTTATATACAATTTTTCTTCCATAGAAACCATACTAGTGGAATATACCTTCCATTGAGATAATGTTTTCTCTGATCGATGATATGAATAGGATACTCCTCAATGGAAGCATCAGACTCTAACTCAATTTCCTCAAGATCCAAATTATGAGATGGGTTATCATGATATAAATGGAGTTATGATATATGGAAGACATTGTTCATGGATCAGTGCCTTTTAAGAAGAGCTATCAGAGAGGTTACTATCCTAAATCTCTCCTATATCTCAAAAGATCCAAATAACCTAGGAGTTAGCTTCCCTTTCCTTGGGATCCACCTATGTCTCAGTCTAGGTTAAACATGCAAGAAAACACAATCCCTAACACAAAATCTAGTGGTCATCGATAGATATCAGCAAAATATTTCTTTCTAGAATGATGAGTTATCATACAATTCTTGATAAGAAATATCATCTATAAAGTATCCTATATGACATGAGTTCCTAGTTGCATCGGCTCTCATTCCTCTATAAAGAACATAGGTGATCAGCATTGACTACTGTATGAGGCCTCACAATGATCCATATGTATGGTTTTTGATAGTTATTATTGCAGGATAAATTTATAAGAGGTATATGTTTCTCCCAAGAAACTCTAAAATCAAGGACATGTATTAAAAGTTTGTCCTCTAGAATATATATTGTCTATTATGAATAGATTTCAATATGTGGGTGGTAAGTTGTACATAGAAGTATCTATGTACCCATTACTTTCTAAAGACCTTGTCAGAACCTTGACATGAAACGAGAGTCCATATCATAAATGAAAGTATGAGGTACTCTCTGTAGGTTTATAATATCATGGGAATATAAAATCCTCATATCAACCACTAATAAGGTCCCTTCAATATAAATTAAGTGGGATATCTTCTTCATCCTATCCATGACTACCCAAACTGCATTTCTACCTTGATTTGGCCTCTATAAACTAGTCACAAAATCAATCACAATATCATCCCATTTCTATTTTGAGAATGGTAATGGCTATAAAAATCCAATAGTACACTTGTGATCTTCCTTCACCTATGCATAGGTAGAACATCTAATGATAAAACCCACAATCTAAAATTTAATCTCAAGAAATCATTACTATCGGCACATTTCAAGGTACATCTTATAAATCCCTGAGTGTATTGATAATTTCGAAGCATCATGTTCTTGCATTAATTATTATTACATGTCCATAAGAACCCAAATATGAAAATGTATAAGTAGGATTTCATCTCTATCAATTGACCGATCGAGCAATGGGTTCTTACCTAAAATAGTCTCCCTCAGAACCAAATCTTTAGGATTTGACAACTATCTCTTATTCACTCTATTCATAAGTGAAGAGGCTACCACTATGGTCATAAGAAAAGGATGCGTGTAACTCTCCTACACCTCAAGATGCATCTAATAAAGATGATCCATCAACCTCCATCAATCGTTATCATTGTAAACATCTCGCATTTGAGTCTTTCAACTCCAAGAATTTGTAACTAAATTGCACTTTCCATATATATAAGCAAGCTTAGAGTTGAAGGGATGATGGTATTAAACCATTATCCACTCTCTAAGGTTCAATTAATAGTTCATGAAGATATACATGAGGCTTTTTTTGTCTATACACACTAAAAATTGCACTCCCATCAAATAGAGTCTCCAGTAATGTAATGTATGGAAAATAGTTGTTAGATTGAGATCAATAATTGGGTAGTTATAGTCATGAGGTATCAATAGATGAGACTTGTACATAATGACTCGATCTATATGCATTTGAACCACTCATAGACCAATGCCAGATGCATCAAAAAACACTATATAGACTCTTCTAGAAACATGTAGGATTAAGATACTGGTTGAGGGAAGTCCTCAATTTAACTCTTAAAATATGTCTCACCCACTTTATAGTAGATAAATTTGACACCATTCTTGGTCAATATTGTAAATAGTGTTACAAGATGGTAGAAATGCAATATGAAATGTCTGTAATATCTAGTCAACTTCATGAAACATCATATGTCAGACATGTTCATTATATTCCCAATGGAAAATATTTCCCTTACATTCTCTAATCTAACTGATACTTCTGATTATGATATAACATGACCAATGAATTGAACCTGGTTTACCCAAAAGTGGAATTTGATGAGTTTAAAATAAAACATATGCTCTCTCAGTGTACTCAAAACGATATCAAGGTGTTTTTGATGATCAAGGTGAGTCTGTGTGTACACCATGATTTCATCCATGAAAAACACAATTAAAGAATCTAGGTACGGGTGGAAAAACTGATTCACCGAGGTCATGAAAATGGTAGGCACATTCGTACTACTGAACCGAATAACTAAATACACATAAAGACCATACCCACTTCAAAAAGACGTATGAGGTATGTATGAAGGTATAACATTTACCTTGTGATATCCTAGAATCATATCAATATTAGAGAAAACTATCTTTCTGTGAAGCTAATCAAAAATATCATAAATGAAAGGAAATATATACCAGCAGTCCTAAAAAATTATCAGGAAATACATCCCTAAAATTATCCACTATAGGAGGAAAATATTTCAAAAAAACCTTTTGATTGTCTAAGTAAAGACTATTGATTAGGCTTGTCACCCCTCCCAGCACAATATTCTCTTGTCCATGTCGACTGTCTAGGACATTCCATTCACCCTTATATATATATTTACCAACCTCAGGTGATATAAAATACATCTTCTTATGATAATAGTTAGTGTGGTCATGATACATAACTAGAAAATCCATCAACAGTATGATATCAAAACTTTTGGTCGGAGTAGATTACTCAAGAGGGAGGGGTGAATTGAGTAACTATAAAAATTTCTATAAAAAAATTATTGTTCCCAAAATATTAGATGTGGCCAAGTTAATCAAGGTTATACTATTATAAGAGTTTGACTTTTTAAATAACTTCTTATAAGACTGATTAATTCTCATTAATTTTAATATCAGTTATTATTATTACTGTTGAAGCTATTATACTAAGACAAGATAGTTATAACTTCTCTCCAAGAATAACTATCAAATTGAATTTAGTGACTTCCAAGTTATAAGGAAAATAAATAAAACAGAGAAGACTAAATTAAGCAGAACATCGGATATAAAACAAGTGGTTAAGTCTCAAGCTGAGACCTAATCTACTCCACTTGGTGATCACCTACCACCAATCAGTTTATATAAATAATCTTTCATCCACACCCTATATCGGGGTTAACAACAGTACGCAGGACTATCCAGGCCACACAGAGACCTCTTCCACAGTTCTTCATGGGTAAAAACTACCAGGCCACATAGGGACCTCTTCCACACTTATTAGTTGGTATACACAATGGTAAATAAGTGTTTGAGTAAGGATATCTTGTATCCTTAAGTTTGATGCAGGAGACAGAGTGTGTTATTATATAGAAACCCACACTACCAGAAAGTTAATAAAAAGATACACAACAGAGAATAATGATTAAAGATAGGTTTATAAGTGCTCTGAGTTTTAGTCTTTGTAGCTCTGGATGTTTGAGATGAAGCAGATACAAAACTCGAGTTCTTGTATGGAAAAAAGTGTATCGCAAGTCAGATAGATTTGGCTTGTGTTCTTCGTGATGTTCTTCGATTCGAAGATGTTCTCGGGATTCAATTTTGCTTTATGTGTTCTTCATTAGTGTCGAGTTGCATGCAATAGTCCTTTCTTAAAAAAAATTCTCTAAGTGTGTTCTTCATTATGGTGCTCACACCCGCTTGGTTTTCTTTTTCATAGATACATTATTTTTGGGCAGCACTTTTCTTTTATCTTGGAGTTTCATTTGTTTAGGCCAATAGGTTACATGTATTCTACACATCGTACCTCGTACTATCTGATGATATGTCTACAAGGAAACATTAATTATGCCAGTGCATTAAAATATTCAAATATGATCGTTAGAGATTAAATTGAAAGACGACCAAAATTATATTAGGAAACGGTGTCACAGTATGTCATGGAAACAGTGTCTCCTTCACACGGTGTCTGGATTGGTCACGGTGTCTCGTTCACGGTTTCGATGTCATGGTGTCTTGTTCAAGGTGTCTCATAGTCATGGTGTCTAGATGTCATGGTGTCTAAATGTTACCGTGTCTGGATGTTATGGTGTCTGGATGTTCATAGTGCTTTCATGTTCATGATGTCTGCATGTTCACGGTGTCTTATAGTCACGGTGTCTGGATGTCACGGTGTCTACATGTTCACGGTTTCTGCTTCACGGTGTTTGATGGTCACGGTGTCTGCATCACGGTGTCTGATGGTCACGGTGCCTACTTCATGGTGTCTTAGACTTTTTCAAAAAAACCTGTATTCAGACTTAAGAAATGATGATCATAGAATGAATTAGACTTAAACATTTGTCAAAGAAATCATTATAAAGGTAAATCAAGGATAGTATAAAGTAGCTCAACTAAATTATTGTAGAGAAATTTAGATTGTTAATGGATCTTCTTAAATCATGAGAACACTTAAACGATAATACACATAATTTGATATAATATATAGGATTTAACTAGGTTGAATAGGATTTTTGATCATTAAAACGTGATTAGTAGATGAGGAGTCCAACAATCTCCCCCTTTTTGATGATCACAAATCATGTAGATTTAAAGTGAATATTTGACTCAACATTAGATATAGAGATAAATGTCTATCATATATAGAGATTTATCCTCCTTTGGGGATTATCAAAAATATATAATAGGATAAGTCATGAAAATTTCATATGTCATTAAAGTAAATAAGTTCCAGTACAAGTAGAAATGAGAAAAAGTAACATCATTCCTATCAAACAGGAGAAATCAATGTTCTTCTCCAATGACCGGTCTTCTCTTTGCCTTTATCAGTGGTAGTAGAAGAAGAATCCATAGGAGAAGAGGTCATGGTAGAAGAAGGGAATGAGGTTGTTTATAGAGAGGGTAAATGTAGGCCTTCAAAAACTGATGGAGCCAAAGTAGAAGTAGTAGAAGATCGAGGCAGTTGTTGATCAAGGATCACAGGCCTGATCTGTCTTAGGGATTGGCTGACAGACATAGTAGTGGAGTCTAGGGCAGAGTTGAAGGTAGGAAACCCTGGTCTTAGAGGTGCATCCATGGGAGCAACAATTTTAGTACTCTGAACATTAATGTAAGGCCTTAGGAGTTTAATAAAATCTGCAATTATCTCTCCACCATACTGCACGGCTTTCCCAAAATCAACCTTGATTTCCATAAACTTGTCCAACAATCAAGTGAACTCGGTGAGCTTTTGGACTTGGGTCTTGAAAGATTAGGTAACAGGAGGAATCCTCAGATTTTCCACAAGATACTTGAAGTTATTATTCATGTCATTCTCGAAGAAAATTCTATTAAATTAGAAATCCAATTTCTTGGACATATCTTGTTGAGCATCAATAGAAATTTTTGAGTGTATTTGGACTAGATTGAGAACTCAGTCACTGTTCTTGATAACTTCAGAGAGAGAAGATTCGTTGAAACCACTTAGAACATTCTGAAGATCTTCTTTGACC
Source organism: Viscum album (assembly GCA_963277665.1). Classification (NCBI taxonomy): domain Eukaryota; kingdom Viridiplantae; phylum Streptophyta; class Magnoliopsida; order Santalales; family Viscaceae; genus Viscum; species Viscum album. Next base: position 1,367,935,711 of record OY728140.1, on the reverse strand, counting down.
ACTATTCTGAGCAGATCACTGTCTAAATAAGGTTTAGAGGATTGACTAGAGGCTTTAGATGCATTGATAGTGGTGGTGGGAGATTTTAGTTGGTTCAGCACTTTCTAAAGAAACCTCGTATATTCATCAGTTATTTTGTTAAGATTAACCACAAGCTCTCTCATCTCCTTCACAATCTATTTGTTCTTTTCAGCAACCTTTTCATCTAAGGAAGCCAAATGTGGCTGAATTTGAGACCCAACACCCTGTGGGGTTTGAGTAACATCAGGTTCTACAGGAGGAGAAATAAGATTTGGTCTGGAATGCATCTCTTTCTTCATTTCTTCAATCATACCTCTCAGAGTCCACACTTCATCACTAAGAAGCTTGTTCTCAACTCTTACTTCCTGAATCTCATGAAGCATTTTGGGTTGGATTTTCCAAATAACATTCTCCAACAATAAAGAGGCATCTTTCTCACTTATATATGTTATAAGAGAAGGTTGCGAATTCAGGACCTTTTCAACACCAGACAAAAGGGTAGCACCAAATTCCTTGAGATAATCCTTACTCGCAAAGGATATTTGGTTTGATGACGATTCACAGACAGGGATTAATATGGTTTCAGGTTCCTTTGCAGGGGCTAAATTAGAGACTTATTTCAACTGGAACAAAGAGGAAAGGTCAAGGCCTTTTTCTGAGACTTGTTGAGATTCATCCACATCATAGAAACAGGGGAACTTTAATTGAGTGCCTATAGGGTTCAGATCAACCGGATTTGGTACTTCAGCAGATTCTAGTCTTGGGGGTTTCTCGCCCTAAACGGTTGTATTCTTCTCAGGACTGAGATGCATAGGGTCTCAATCTAATTATACAAAATTAGCTCTTGGTTCCTCACCCATTTCCTACCTAGCCATCTAAAAATCTATCTCCATCCTTTCTTTATCTGAAGGGATGGTTTCAGGAGCAGATTGTTCCATTTGGAGTTCCTCAAGATTAGCTTCTTGCATACCAGGTAGCTCTTCCACTATAGGTTCTTCCATGACATTATTTTCAGTTTCTTTGGAAACAGGTTCTCTTTCAGCCTCGAGTTGAGCTTCCAGAATAACAACCTATGTAGGTGTAGTTACTTCTTCTTCAAGAACATCATGAGGAACAGGAGTATTGTCTTCCTCAATAGAAACAGTTTCCCTAGGGGGGGGTATAGCATCCTCTTCTTCCTCTTCTTCATAGTACTCAAAAACCTCAACTGGTTCCAAACCAGGATCAAGAATATATCTTGGTCTTGAGGGATGTTACATTGGATTGAATTTCTCATAAACTCTATCATTGTCTTCCACCCATTCCTTTTTCCATGGATTCCAATTAATCTTCATTCTCTTGATAATGTATTTTGAGAGGCATAATTCATAGTCCTTAATTACATCCTTATTAAGTCTAACTAATCCTTTGGCATGGATCATGGTTGAGATAAGCAGAGAGTAAAATAGGGAATTTTACTTGGATGTGACTTTGATCAACTCACACATATGGCGAATGATATACTTACACAGGTTGATCTTATGCCCATTTTTAATAAGATGAATCAGAAACACATACTGATATTTCAACACTGCAAAATCACCTTTTCTAGGGCTAGCCATATTCTGTATAAACTTGAACAGAATCCTCGATTCTCTATCTAGTTCTACAGCAATGGCTCTCTTCTTGGTGCCATTTCTAGTTAAGTCCTTCAAAGCATCCTCCAAATCAAAGAATTTAGTTGAAGGTGGTGGTTCTCTGTGATAATACTCACAGATGCCTTCATGAGATATCTTAAGGTATGCAGCCCACAACCTCAAATAGAATGAGAATCTTTTCCCATTGATCCAGCTTCTCACAACATATCCATAATCGGACTCAAAGGAGAATTGAACATATTGATAAAACTGAGCCACTAACTTAGGGTTGATTGGTATATCCTCCTTCGAAAACCACTCTAACCTACATTGTTGTTCTAACACTTTCAAAAGAAAATACTTACTTGATATAAGACAATTGGGGAAAACCTCTTTTTCAGGTAAAACAACTCGGTTTTATAGATTTGGATTTAGAGGTCATTCGGGTGCTAGCTTAGGAGCAATCTTCTTTTTCATTGCACTCTGTTTCTCAAGAGTCGACGATGAAGGTAGTTTCATCCTGGGAATCCACCAAAGGTTCGAGAGAGAGAGAGAGAGATGGGTTGTAGGTTGGAAGAGAGGTTACGAATGATTGAATAGAAGAAAGCCTGAGTGAATAACAAATTATACTTCCTCTATTTTATCATTTAGGAATACCAAATGTCACAAAAAATAAAAGTGCGGGAAAACAAAAAGGTGAAAAGGATAATTACCACGATATGGTTCTTAATTAAAAAGAATCATAAGGAATATTTATGGTGAGATAGAGAATAAATGTTATGGTGAGACAGTAACTATTCATTACGGTGAGACAGTAAACATCAACTTTACAGTGTGATAGTAATATGGTGAGATAGTGATACAGTGAGACAGTAATTGTCAAACAGTAACCACGAAGCACTAACTGTGAGACTGTAATCATGAAATAGTAAGGTATAAAATAGTAAGACATGAAATAGTAAGATATCAAACAGTAAGACATGAAAAAATAAGATATTGAATAGTAAGACATGAAAAAGTATGATATTGAACAGTAAGACATGAAACAGTAAGTTATTGAATAGTAAGACATGAAACAGTAAGATATCGAACAGCAAGACATGGAACAGTAAGACATGGAACAGTAAGACATGGAACAGTAAGATATCTATTTGAGGTTTATCATGCCTAGTTCAGCTATGATGTAGTCTATTCTTTCAGAAGTTAATGGCTTGGTGAATATATCTGCAAGATGATACTCAATACCAATGAATTACAAAGTGATATCACCTTTTTGATAATGATCTCTCAAAAAGTGATGCCTTACATGAATATGCTTTGTCCTAGAATGTGAAATAGGATTTTTTGAGGTGTTAATAGCACTTATGTTGTTTCGTTTTATAGGTACGTGCTTGAATTGATATCCAAAATCTAATAATGTTTGTTACATCCAAAAAATAAGTGCACAATAACTACCAACAGCTATGTATTCATCTTCTGCAGTAGATAATGCAACAGAATTTTGTTTCTTACTACACCAAGATACTTGTGACTTTCTTAAAAAGTGACATGTTCCAAAGTTGTTATTTCTATCTAACTTACATCCACCGAAGTCGGCATTAGAATAACTCACTAATTCAAATGATTATCCTCTAGGATAGAATAGTCCTAGATTGGGTGTATGCTTGAGGTATTTGAAAATTTTCTTTACAGCATTTAAATGTGATTCCTTAGGATTTTCTTGAAAATGAGCACACATACACACACTAAACATAATGTCAAGTCGACCAAAAAATAAGTAGGTTAAACTTCTAATCATTCCTCTATAAGTGGGTTGATCAACAGATTTTCCATCTTCATCAAGATCCAACATACAAGTGGTACTCATGGGAGTGTTCCTAATTCTAGTGCTATCCAATCCAAAACATTTTAGAAGATATCTAGTATATTTTCTTTGAGTTAAAATAGTTCCATCATTATTCTAAAAGATTTTAAATCCAAGAAATAATTTTAGTTCACCCGTTAAACTCATTGCAAATTTGTTTTGCATCATTTTAGAAAAATCAAAAGATAAATAATTTCTTGAAGATCCAAAAATAATGTCATCTATATATATTTTAACAACTAAAACATCATTAGAAATTCGTTTTATAAAAATGATAGGATCATTTTTTTCTTTCATAAAACCTTTGGAAATAATAAAAGTACTCAGCCTATCATACCAAGCTCTTAGAGCTTGTTTTAAACCATATAAATCTTTTGATAATTTAAAAATATGATTTGGAATATGGGGTTTTGTAAAACCAGGGGGTTGTTCAACAAAAATATCCTCAGCTATATACCCATTTAAGAATTCACTCTTAACATACATTTTATGTAGTTTGAAATTCATATGTGCAGCATAAGTAAGACAGATTATGATAGCTTCAAGTCTAGCTACTGGTGAAAAATTATCTTTATAATCAATTCCTTCTTCTTGACTATAGCCTTGTGAAACTAATCTTGCATTATTTCTAACTATGTTACCAGCTTCATCTACCTTATTTCTAAACACCCATTTAGTGACTATAGTGAATGTGTCCTTAGGTCTTTCGACAAGTTTCAAAACTTTGTTCCTTTCAAACTGATTAAGCTCTTCTTACATAGCCATAACCCAAAATTCATCATTGATAGCATCATTAATGTTTTTAGGTTCAAGTTGTGATAACAAGATTTGATGTTCAACCTGATTTCTAAGAGAATCTCTAGTTTGAGTTGCTTTGTCTAAGTCTCCTATAACAGCATCTAAGGGATAGTTCTTAAGAGTTCCAAAAACTCTAGAAAATGAGGGACTAGTGATTTTAGGTTCATCAATAGGTTCAGGTTCATTGTTACTTGATTATAAGGAATTTCCAGAACTGGAAGTTTTCATAGATTCTTTCACAGAATGGTTGAAGAATTTTGGATTATTGTTCTGATTTGATACATCATCCTCCAGATTATCTAGAATGGTTTTAGAACCATGTGGATCTATTTCATCAAATTTGACTTGAACAGATTCTTCCACACATTTAATTCTTTTATTGAACACTCTATAGGCTTTACTGGACAAGGAATATCCTAAAAGGATACCTTCATCACTTTTGGATGCAAATTTTATCAAGATTGTCCTTAGTATTAAGGATATAGACATTACAGCCAAAGACATGGAAGTAGTTAACCTTTGGTTTTCTATTGTTTTATAACTCATAAGGAGTCCTCTTAAGAATAGGTCGGATCAATACTCTATTGATTATGTAGCATGTTTTACTGACAGCTTCAACCCAAAAATAAATAGGTAGGTCATACTCACTAAGCATTGTTCTAGAAATCTCTTGCAGGGTTCTATTTCTTCTCTCTACAACTCCATTTTGTTGAGCTGTTCTAGGGGTATAGAAATTGTTATTATAACCTTTTTGTGAGAAAAAGGATTCAAACTCTTGATTTTCAAACTCACGGCCATGATCACTTCTTATGGATTTAATTATAAGTCCACTAATATTTTCTACAGACTTGGAATATTTAGTGAAATAAGAGCAGGCTTCACTCTTGTGAGCCATAAATAAAGTCCAAGTATATCTAGAAAAGTAATCTACAACAACATAAACATAGTGCTTCCCATTTAAACTATAATGTCTAGTTGGTCCAATTAAATCCATGTGAACCACTTCGAGTGGTTGAGAAGTTGACCATTCTTTCTTTGGTTTGAAGGAAAATTTGTGTGCTTTCCCTTTTGATAGGGATTACACACTTTGTTATTAGGAGACTGAAGTTTGGGTAAGTCTTTAAATAAGCTTTTTCTAGTCAGATTTCTAAGGTAGTGAACATTACAGTGTCCTAGTCTCCTATTCCAAAGCCAAGAATCTTTAGGAAATACACTTAAGCATGATGCATTTTGAGAAGCTAAAGAATCTATGTTAATAGAGTAGACATTTCCATTTCATAATGTAGAAAATACTAATTCATTTTTAGAATTAAAGATATTGCAGGCATCATTTTCAAATTTAACAGGAAATCCACCATCACATAATTGTGATATACTAAGAAGATTCTATTTTAATCCATCAACAAATAGTACATTAGAAATTAAAACTGAGTTATAGTTTCCGATTTGGCTGAGGCCAATAATCTTTCCTTTGGAATTGTCACCAAATGTGACATGTCCTCCATCAATTTTGACTAGGTTCATGAAGCATGAGTATTCTCCTATCATATTTCTTGAACATCCACTATCCAAGTACCATAGACTTCCATAGGAACTCTTTAAGAAGCTTTCCTAAAAAAAGATTAAGCAAAAATATATTTTGGTACCCATACTTGATTGGGTCCAGTAGTATTAGTGATAAGTACTTTAGGAACCCATATTTTTCTCATAGGTTTCCTATAAGAATTACGTAAAGTATTCGAAAAATAAACTTTATTTTGTCTGAAAAAACTTGAAACAGTATACAATGTATCATAACATGAATTAGATGATTTGTGTCAAGAACTAGGAGTGAAACAATATATCCCAAATCTTGAAACAAAATTTGTTCTCCCAAGACTTCTTTTACTAGGTTGATAACCAATGCCAGTGTTTTATTTAAGGGCAATATTTTTTCCTATCATTTGAGTAAGGGTATTCTTCCCATTGGTAAAATTTTCAATGTCATTCTTCAATTTCTCATTATACATTTTTAATTCGTTGTTTTCTTTGAGTAGTTGAGCATTTTTCTCATTTTCAGTTGTGAGTTCAAATTTAATAGTCACAGTGAGAGCATGTTGTTTCTTTAATGATTTATATTTGACTTTTTAGTTCATTGAATGTTTCTTCAAGCATGATATAGTATTAAAACATTTCTTCATTATTCATGTTTTCATAGTCACTCTCATCTCTATAATCATATGAATTAAGTATTGGAGAACTTAGTGTTACCTCAGATGTGTTTGTCATAAAACACATATTGGCTTTGTCAGCCTGTTCATCATGTGATATCTCTGAGTCACTTGAACTATTTTCAAAAACACTCCAGGTTTCTTTCATGGACTTTTTATACTTTTTGTCCTTATCCTCATATTTCTTTTTTTACTTGAGATTTTTACAGTCAGCCGTGATATGTCCTTTTTTCTTACACTCATAGCAAACAATTTCATTAGTTTTGTCACTTCTTTTCCAATCTTTCTTCCAATTTCCTTTTTGGTCATATTTTCCCTTGAAGTTAGGTTTTCCTAAAAAGTTCTTCTTCTTGTAAAATCTATTAAATCTTCTGGATAATTGATCTATCTCCTCATCACTATCAGATGATGATTCATCACTGGAACTTTCTACATAAGCTTTCAGGTTCCCATTGTCTTTGTGCTTAGAGGTGGTGGTCTTGAATGCAACAGATTTCCTCTTTAGCTCATCCTCCTCTTCCTTATTGACTTTCAGTTCTTCCTCATACATCATCAGTTTTCCAATGAGTTCTTTTACAGGTAGTTTGCTGATGTCACATGATTCCCTAATAGAGACATAGGTTTCCATCTATCTGTCAGGAAGACATTTGAGAAGTCTCATGATCTGTTCCTTGGTTGTGACTTCTCTTCCAAGAGAAATCCTTAAGTTGACAATCTCATTGAACCTAAGATACATGTTAGAAATACGCTCATCCGATTTAATTTTAAAATTATCATATTTGATAGTATAAGTATTGAGTGTCATTTCATTAACACTAGATGTTCCTTCATGTGAGATGGATAGGGTATCCCAAATTTCTTGGGTAGTTTTACAAGTAGGAATTTTATTGAATTCCTCATCTCCTAAGGAGAAGTATAAAGCATGCATAGTTTTGCAGTTGTTATTGTAGGCAGTTTTGGTAGGTTCATCCCATGTGATTCTATCAGTAGTAGGAATCTTATATTCATCTAGAATGGATGAAAAAATTTCAAAACTCATACTCTCTAAATGAATTTTCATTTTAATTTTCCTCTTAGCATAGTTGGTTCTATTAAAGAATGGTGGTCTATTGGTTGTAGAATATTCCAATATATTATCCATAACAAAGTATTATATTAAAAGAGATAGAAATTTAAAATTTACAGAAATTTACAGATCTTTAAGGTTCAACTACAATCATAGTTGAATGAGATTAAACAAAGTCTTAATAACAATCCTCTGATACCAAATGTTGGTCGGAGTATATTACTCAAGAGGGGAGGGGTGAATTGAGTAACTATAAACATTTCTGTAAAAAAAATATTTTCCCCAAAAGATTAGATACAACCCAGTTAATCAATGTTATACTATTAGAAGATTTTGACTATTTAAATAACTTCTTAGAAGACTGATTAATTCCCTGTAATCTTAATATCATTAATTAATATTAATTTTGAAGCTATTATACTAAGACAAGACAGCGGATATAAAACAAGTGGTTCAGTCTCAAGCCAAGACCTAATCCACTCCACTTGGTGATCACCTACCACCAAACAGTTTATATAAATAAACTTTTATCCACACCATAAATCATGGTTAACAATAGTAAGCAGGACTGTCCAGGCCCCACAGGGACCGTTTCCACAGTTCTTCATGGGTACAAACTACTAGGCCACATAAGGACCTCTTCCACACTTATCTATGGGTATACACAAGGGTAGATAAGTTTTCGAGTAAGGATATCTTTTATCCTTCAGTTTCATGCAAGATACAGAGTTTATTATTATACAGAAACACACACTTCTCAAAAGTTAATAAAAATACACAACAGATCAGAAAGATTGAGATAGGTTTGGGAGTGCTATGAGTGTTAATGTTTGCATCTCTGGACTTCTGAGATGAAGCAGATACAGAACTTGAGTTCTTGTATAGAAAACAGAGTATCACAAGTCAGATAGATTTGTCTTGTGTTCTTCATGATGTTCTTCAGTGTGTAGACGTTCTCGAGATTCCAGTACGCTATGTGTGTTCTTCAGTAGTGTCAAGTTTCATGCAATAGGCCTTTCTTCAAAAAAAATTATCTAATTGTGTTCTTCGTTATGGTGCTCAAGCCCGCTTGGTTTTCTTTTTCGTACATACATTATTTTTGGGCAGCACTTTTCTTTTATCTTGGAGTATCATGTGTTGAGGCTGACAGGTTTCATGTATTCTGCACCTCGTACCTTGTACTACCCGATGATATGTCTACAAGGAAACATTAATTATTCAGTGCATTAAAATATTCAAATATGACTGTTAGAGATTAAATTGAAAGACGAAAAAAATTATATTAGGAAATGGTGTCACAGTATGTCATGGAAATGGTGTCTCCTTCACATGGTGTCTGTATTGGTCACGGTGTCTCGTTCACGGTTTGGATGTCACGGTGTCTTGTTCACGCTGTCTCAAAGTCACGGTGTCTGGATGTCACAATGTATGGATGTTACAGTGTCTGGATGTTATGGTGTCTTTGTTTTCACGATGTCTTCATGTTCATGATGTATGCATGTTCACAGTGTATCATAGTCATGGTGTTTGGATGTCACGGTGTCTGCATGTTCATGGTGTCTGATGATCACGGTGTCTGCATCACGGTATCTAATGGTCATGGTGTTTGTATCACAATGTCTTCTTCACGGTGTCTTAGACTTTTCAAAAAAAATATTTTTAGACTTAACTAAAGATGATCATAGAATGAATTAGACTTAAAAATTTGCCATAGAAAAAAATCTAAAGGTAAATCAAGGATAGTATAAAGTAACTAAACTGAATGAATGTAGAGAAATTAATATTTTGAATGGATCTTCTTAAATCATGAGAATACTAAAACAATAATACACATGATTTGATATAATTTAAATAATTTAACCAGGTTGAATTGGATTTTTGATCATTAAAAAATGGTTATTACATGATTATTCCAACAAAAACCTATCATCTTAAGGATGAAAATGATCCATAAGAAGAAATCACCTCTAAATTCAAGAGGACACACCTTTCATTGGTGTACACCCTAGTAACATACTTCCAATGAAGTATCCAGATTCATTAACCCATAGATTTACTTAATTTCAAGACCAAGACTCTCCACGATATAAACAGAAATAAAAAATGTAAAGAACCTATATCAAATAATGTAGATAAGATTGTAGAGGCTACTAGAATAGTACCTCATACTATAGATTTAACTATAACCTGCTCCTAGAGTATTTGTTGTACAATTTTCAATTGGTATGATATGCATCCCGGAGCTATAGTTGGACAACCCTAAGTGAGTCTACTCTACTAAAAATGAAAAATGGAAGTATGGATACCTCTACCTTGACCTCCTCTTTAGCTTGATCATTCGATGCTACTCTAGTTTCCTGCTTGACATGGAGCTCTTGATCTTACTATGAAAGGTAGATATGGTAAAGATCCTCTCCCACTAGAAGGATATGGTATGGTCCTGAAGAATCACTGAATATAGCCTATTCATCTATAGGTTCTTCACTTGGTTGGGTTTCAATTAGCCTTGCCTACAAAACTAATGGAATGCTACTAAAATGCTAGTGAAGATAACCAATCATCTACTGACCTACTGTGAACTCTCATGCTGAAGTTTCCTATAACTAGAGAAACTACAACTCTATCTTGGTACTAAAGCAACATTCCCTGTACCATTGACTTTACTCGGATTATATTTTGTGATAAGGTATTGATTCTCAATCCTTGAAATGGTGTCTATCCTGAAAACATTTACCAGAGATCGTATGGTGTACCTAATCCCATCCTCAAGCATCTCACCTAAGATTTCTCATCTTCAATAAGAGTAGTTAGAAAATTTTGAAGATTGGTAAAGAGAGTTGAATAATCCATAATGGACATGGTTCCCTGCTCCATGTGAAAGAAATGTCCATCTCAATCCTCTCTCAACATCTTCAAGAAGAAAAATTCATAGAAATTAGACTAAAAATCCCTCCAAGTCATGTTCTAGTGGTGATCATCTGGATTTAGAACATCCCATTATTAAATAGTGGAATCATGAAGCATGTAATTAGAGAGCTTCACTCTCATCTCGGGAGGTGTCTCAAGAATATTTAAAATTAATAGCATGGCCTTCATCTATGAATTCTCACACTATGGACCACCATCCCTCGAAAATGTGCTTGAATGCTACTTATTAACCTCATTGGTCAACTATGACGTAAAATAAGTAGGTCTCTGGTTATCATGAATGAACTGTACTATATGTAAAAAACCCTCTCTGAGTTGGCCGTCAATGCCCAATCCAAGTATAGCAGGTTGTGCCTCAACTGGTACTACATAAGGTATCAAAGGTGGTTCAGTTCCCACTATCTTTAGATAATGGTCTTTTCCACCCTCCCGGTGGAAAACTCAAGGCCATCATGGTTCTATATCTCTACAATTCTAGGTAAAAACCTCAGAAAATAAATCAATGTTGATAGGATCACAAACTAAAGCAGAATAAGAAAAAGGATCACTACCTAGCATACTATCACAATGGCACACATGTAGGGTTTTTTTATAGGTAATCATTCAGGTTTTCATTTACAGGGGTTTCAGTATATGGAGGATTAATTTAATTTTGAGGAGGAATATGTTACACTTTTAATCCACATTTACTCACAATATTTTTATTCATAATTTATAATTTAAAATTTATAAGTCCACATATGTGTATATAAAAAAGGTTTTGATTAGATCTACTACCATTACCAAGTTTTAAAGTCACATGCTTTATAAGTCATAATTGGAACTCCATGTAACTACAAACATTATTTTACATTTTCTCTATGAATGTAACAATTCAAAGGTGATAGTTCAATTTGATAAATCACCCATCCAAATTTATAGAAGTACCATCTTCATAAATTAAAATTTGAATCCATGTAATCATATCTAACTAATGTTTCAACTCATGTAACTTGATTTACATAGCTTAAACTTGGAATAATTGGTTAATTAAGGTTCAATCCTCAAAATATGTGGGAATAAACCACTTAGGTTGGGGTAGACACATCAATAACCAATTATTTTGTCTATTCCCTAAAGAAAATGTTAGTGGAAAAGGCTTATATAACAATCAAGTCTCCATAAAAAATAACAGGAAACAAAGGTAATGAATGAAATAAAATGAACCTATATGGAATAGAATATTCATGGCCTATGAAACTCTAGGGGCCTATAATGATGTGTGTAGAAATGATCATCACCATACCAAGATAAGTCAGGATATCTATAAAGCTTAATGAATCTCAAAAATCACATGATTTACCTAATGGTAAAAGTATATGAATAGAAATAAGTAAAATATAGAATGAAAATTTATCATTCCCTTACAGGTTTTCTTTTCTCCCATATGTGGGTTAGTTACTCCTAGGTAATACTCATTACCAAATTTTGAAACATTATAATCCTTTTTCTACTATCCCAAAATAATAAAGAAAATAAAATAAGACATTTGATACCAATTTGTGACGTCTCGTCTTAGTTCACCCGGTAACACTAGATGAAATGGTTGGCCACATGGCCTTAAGTGTGTCTCCCCATACACCATAAGTTATCAACTTGCAGCGATGATCTAGTATGGTATGGTGAGTAAATTATACCCTTATAATATGACTGGAGAATAGTGGTATATAATGTACAAATAAATAAAATAATCAATAGTAATTAATAAGACTATGGAAAAGGATTAAAAATATAAGCAATAAATAAACCATTAAAAAGTCAAAATCAGTACCATATACATTAATGAGGTTAGGTCTCTACAAAATGGATCAATTATACAAGGATGTAGGCAGATACAATAAGCTATATAAAAGATTCAAAAATATAAAAAAAAACTATTCAGCCATCCTGAGCATTGGCTCAATCATCTAGTACCAAGATACCATCTTAATACAATTATTCATGCATTCATAATTGGACACTTCCCCTTATCCACACCACCAATCATATAATCTTCTCAGGAATCATTGGTGATTTGGATAGGATGTGAGATAAACTAAATAGGCAACCAAAAATGGAATATATAAACATCTAGTCTTGGAATATAAATTGTAACTGTGTGCAGGTATATCAAGAAAAATAAAATAAAAAATACAACCCATGTTGGCCTCAAGTGCCTCTCAGGACACCTAGTTAACCATACCTACTTCAACTTAATATGGATGTCTCTGAGAATGTATTCATTTAATCATTTAATAATTTAGTCATGGGTTTATGAATGTAACACAAGTGATCTTGGAGTTATAGTGATAATAATAAAAAAAAGGATCCAAGGAGGAACCAATGCATACCTAACCTTAGAAGGTAAATCTAGCTCACAGTACACAACAATCCATGCTAGAAAAAATGGGCTAAGTGAAATCTAAGTTTTACACCCAAGTAATTCCTCTATAAATAGGTATAACTAAGTCTGTAAATAAACTATATGGAAAATATATGGCTAAGCATGATTGTAGCCCAATGAGAATAATCTAGGGTATCCCATGTCCTGATACATCATACTGAATCCAATGAGTACAAATAAGGCATTCAATTTTTATAGAGATGGATAAGAGATATTGTAGCACCATTTGATGGATCCACTAATAGATAAGGACCGAGATACATGGTGGGTATATACCGTGGAAATTGTCTCATTGAATCAAAATGGACTCCTCTAAGTATTTATAAGGGCACGGATCCACGTGGATCAACCCTTTTGGTTTTTTCAAAGACTGGGGTGCTCGGAGAAGGCTCAGAAGAAGTATGGAGGAGTTTGTTCATAGAAAGCTAGAAGTAGTTGGGGTACACAACATGACTATGGGGTACACGATGTGATCGGTTCATGTTCTAGAAAAATAAAACAAATCATTGTGGCGACGTGTTTTTTGGTGGAACACTGCCTCGAGGTAGTACACGCCATGAATGGGAAGTACACATTGTGTACTGACACACCACTCTATGTTTTAAATACATACTAGCCACTCGCATATTCCAAACCTTACGAACAAGGCTCCCCACCTTCCCGAATCAGGTTGACCAGCATGCCCCTCTGTGGCATTTTAGAGATCACTTCGTATAGGATTGATCTCGGGCTACCTTCTTCGATCCATCCTCAATCCGAGTTGTTGTGGAGAAGGAAATCATAATCCACTTCTTTAATCCATTCTCGAGAGATGAACATTGGAAACCTTTTGAGGTATGGGATTTGTTGCCTCTCTATTATTTTATGTGTAGTAATATAGTTATCAAGATTTATCCCTTTGGATTGCGATGGAACTAACCTAATTAAATACTTAAAACAGATTGAAAAAATTGGTTTGATCGTATGTTGTTTCTTTACACCATGATAACAATTTTCCCCTTGATTTTCTAGATTGTGTGATATCTATTCTTTATTTGTTATCATGTTTCTCTTAATGAAATTGCTAAAGAATGTAAATCCAGAACTAATTGAGAATTAAATGGATAAAGATAAAGATGTATGAAAATGAATCTGGTTATTGTTGTTGTAATCTGATGTTAATAAAATTGATGCAGATGTGAATGCCTATTCTAGTTGGTTGTTAAACCTGAAGCATGTTGGTTTTTTTAAACGTATGTCAAATTAATTATTTAATTAATTTGTGGTAGCTATGATAGCTGCAGTTAGGTTTCCCACAGTTGGATCTACTAATAATGAATAAGTTAATTCAAGATGCATTAAAGAACTGGTTATTGATAAAAGATAATGCCTGGTAGGGTTTTGAGATACCCTCTTGATTATAAAGGCCAAAGAGCCTTATGCTTGGAGATGTGAGAGATCATTTCTTGTGAAGGAAGAATGCCTAGCTTGGGGCCAAGAGCTTGGTTTCTTTGTTGTTTGTTTCCAGTAGCTTGTGTTGTGGTGCGAGCCTGAGATGGATGAGCCTGGAGGGCTGTTGTGGTATGTGGGGTAGGGATGCCCATTGGTTTTGGTATTAGTTGATGCCTAGAGTGGTGAGATGCATCGGTTTATGCATGTAGGTGTCCAGAAGGACACCAGAGATGATGAAACTAGTTATATGTTCATGTTGGATGCTTGATGAATCTTGTTGGTTGTTATATTATGTACTTTCCCCACTACTCAAGGAAGATGGATCCTTCGAAAATAGGTGAACACGTGTGGAGTATGCCATGTGATTTCTGTGATTAGCTTCCTGAGGACGGTAGGTCTATGTGAAAAGACCTGTAAATTTCAAGGAAATTTTTTTTCTTAATTTTCTTTGGAATTTTGCAAGAACTCAGTTTCTGATGGCACCTGATTCTGAGGCCCGATGTGCCCGGAATCATTTTCCGAAGTTTGGCTCAAGTACGTTAAGTGAACGGACGACCGGGTTTTTCTAACTTTTAAACCGGTGCTCGGAATCAAATTCTGAGGGCACCGATGGAATCGCAGCGCCGGTATTTTCTTAGAAAGGCCTCTTCCTGAGTTGCATTTGCTCGGATCTGGTTTTTAATTTTTGGGCTTTAAGTTAAGAAATAAAATAAAATGGTGCGACAACTTTATTTTTATTTCACTTAAAGCCACTTAAAAGCCACTTAAAGCTGCTTAAGCTAAGTTAAAGCGGATATGGTACAGTTCAAAATATCCTACCCTCTTGGTAGGATATTTGTGAGATGGGGCCCGCACGAGCCCCACCGTTTCTTTTCCGCTAAGTAACGCACCCGCGAAAACCCTTTTTAAATAAAGTCAACTGGGGCGTTTCTTATACAATTAAACGCTCCTTTTAATTGGACGGTTTATTCGTTGAAATTAATTATATGAATTAATGCGTCGTTACTTAGTTTGTTTTTTGTTTGTTTGCATGTAATAAAATAGGACCAACATTTTTCTTCTTGAGTGTTGTTCGTTGAGGGGATTTGACAGAAACCTTAAGTCCTTCATCCTCCCTCGCGAAGAATGCGAAGAACGCGAAGAACGCTGGCCTCCAATGAAGGGCGATGAAGAACGCCGAGCCCTCGGAGATCGACGACGCGACGCCAAGTACCGCGACGTCGACGATTCTTCTCCCGCGACGTTCTTCCGCAACGTTCTTTCATCCTCGACAAATCTTCGATCATCCATTGAGGTGAGAGATTGCGGACCTTTAAATTATTTGTGGTTTATAACAACAACATGGATTTAATTGTTATAATTAAATCTGTATGTTCTTGATCCTCGGAGTTCGTCGACGCAATGCCGTATACCGCGACGACACCACGCCCTTCCATGATGCGACGATCCTCTTCTCCCGCGACGATCAATTCCACGAAGAATGCACGTTCGACGACTTCGACGAGGTAGGGGTTTGATTCTTAAAAATCTTTGTGATTTATACCCATGACGTTTGTTAAACTTTTGTTGTGTAATATTTCTTTTAAAACCGCTAACGCGCTGGGTGCGGACTAATGAACAAGTCCGAACCCACCGCACTTTTTCGTTCTTGGTGTGCGAAATGGAGGACGGTGACAAACAGAGCCACAATGGCGATTTGGGGGCCTGGCAGTGAAGAATGGGACCCAGGAGGAGCCACGGCGTAGACGGAAGTGGAATCGGACCACTGGAGCAACTTCGGTGGCCCGCGGAATCCACCAGCAGCGTGGGTCGCCGGCGCGGCGGCGCCGGCGGACGGAGACAATGGCCCCCCAGCGCGCCACCGGATGGAGCCGCCACGGCTTCAGCCGCGTCGGCGGCAGCCGACTAGACCCGCAACTACGCGGGTCCGGTGACACACGGGACGTGGCAAAGCCACGTCCGCTGACCCAGCGCGGCCCCACGCGGGGCCGCGACACTTCATCCCGCGAGGTCAGCGCGCCCCGCGGTTCCTCCACTCGACCGAGCCGAGCCGGGCCGGGTCGTGCCCAAGCCGGGCCGGGTCGCGCCAAATAGGGTCGGACCCAGACCCAGGTCGGGTCGACCTGGTTCGGGCCGACCCATGGGGGTTGGGCCGGGTCTGTCCGGGCCCAGACCCCCCGTTTCCGGACTCTTTGTGGTCCTTCGCTCATAACTTGAACTACGGGCCTCCAAACGACGCGTCGTCAGCGGAAATGCGATCCTTGGATCGAGACGGTCGTTTCGGTATATCACACTCAAGGTTTCGGAATATCTTGTATTCGGCCAGGTTGGTTCGTACACGAAACCAATCGGGCCCTCGGGCGGAAACGCTCATATCTTGAGCTTCGGAGGTCCGATTGACGTGTCGTCGACTTTGTTGTTTTCCTCTAATTGAGAAGGATCTTTTGGCTTACTCCTCCCGAGGTTTAGACACAGGTGGAGTACGGTCGGGTTGGTTTTGCCTTAAAAACCAACTGGGCCCCTGGGACGAAAAAGCCAATAACTCTCGGACCGGGCATCTGATTGACGCGCCGTCTCCGTCGTTGAGTTCCAGTTGGCGATACGGAACTTTTGGATACATCAACTCTGGACTAGGTGTCAGTTGATGTATCAGCCTCTCGGCTCGTGGAGCGGACCCTCCCGAACAAGCTTGTTGTGTGCGGGAACCCTATAGCTAGTTGCGACTGCTACTGTGATGATGACGATTGTACAGAGATCCTCAGTGGATTCGACGGCGACGACTACAGCACTCAGCGATCCTTTGTGGGTCAGTGCTACCGATCCTGTGTGGGTCTGATCCTGTGTGGGTCAGCGCTCAGCGGTCCTGTGTGGGCCAGCGCCTACAGGTCCTGTGTGGGCCCGATCCTGTGTGGGTCTTTGCGGGGGTTAGTTACCTATCGATCCTTTGTGGGTCAGATCCTTTTTGGGTCATTGAGGGGGTTAGTACCTATCGATCCTTTGTGGTTTCGACGGCTTAGATGGATCATTAATCATCTCTATCATCATTCGAAGAAGTATACCTGTGTCAGCTGAAACCCTGTTTTGCTTTCCTTTGTGGATTGTGTTGTGCTATCCTGTGTGGATTTACGTTTTGCTTTCCTGTGTGGACTGGGTTGTACTTGATCTCGGATGTTGGAGCTGAGTGAGAATTGATAACTTAGGTATATGTATGGGCATATACCTAAGCCGCGTCAGATGTTACTTTGTGATTGTATCTTTCCTTTGTGGTTTATCCTTTGTGGATTCTAGGAGACCTTCGGGGGTCTCAGGGTCCATACTAAGTAGCTTATACTCATCCCTACATGGGCTATGCCCGCACTACGTTGTGTTGGTTGCAGACGACGGACAACGCTGATCATGGTTGAGGTTTGCGGATCAGGACGGTACCTGAAGGTGGACCACTGGGCGGGACATACTCGGAGCGGTCGGCTGGACCTAAGGAACAGTGGAGACTATTTGTACCCACCCTTTAGGTGGGACTTCCAGTGGACGGCTCGACGCTATGGCTTTTTCTTTCAGTTGCTGTTTTTCCCCTTTCAGTTGTACTTTACAGTTGGGCTTGTATTTCCGGCCCCCTTTACTTTTCCGCACTTACTGTTGTACCAGTTTTTACTTTGTGTTTACTTCTGCCTGCTTACTCTGTGGTGTTTGTTGTTTACTTTACAAAGGCAATTCCTTACCTTTTTCCAGGATTTACGCCTTGGTACTAGTCACCAGCCCCTGGCCTATGGAAGGCGGGCTTGGGGTAGTCACGGCACGGGCCTCGAGGACGGGTCGTGAAAAATTGGTATCAGAGGAGTTTGGTTCTACCACAGACTCTGATCTTTCTTCTATGTGAAGAAATAGTGTTAAGCGTATTGAGTGTGGTTATCAGTCCAGGGAGCCCAGTGTTGGTGCGGAGGCCGACGTATCCATACACCAGGACCCTGACTTCTGATTTCTGACTTAATGCACGAAAACATTGATTGCATGTGTGTTTCAAGTTTTCTTTGTGATTACTTTGTATCAGCTCACCAGGTATACTATTCTGACTGTGGCACACCTGTTTCCTTTCAGGATGGCCCCACGACGGCAGCCAGCTAGGATTCTGAGAGTTGTACGTGACGACAGCCCGCCGAGCGACGAGGCCTTGGTACAGGGCCCTTTGACAGTAGAGGCACTGGCGGTACCTCTACCCGCCGATCCACTGATGCTTCTAGCACCAGCCGCTAATGATGCACGTCGCCTCAGTGCACTGCATGACTTCCAGCGCCAGCGACCACCCAGGTTCAGCGGGGAGACAGACCCCCAGGCAGGCGAGGACTGGCTGGAGGCAGTGGTACGAGTTTTCAGGCTAGTGAGGACACCAGCAAACCTCATGGTGATCCCCACAGCGAGCCTACTGCACGCAGCAGCGGCCCGATGGTGGATATTGATTCTCCAGGTGCACTACAAGTCATCTCTCCTCTGGACAGACTTTGAGGGCCTCTTCCGCTCAGAGTTCGTCTCGGCCACCCTCTGTGCGGTGCGCATCCAGGAGCTTCTTCAGCTGCGGAAGGGTAGCTTGACGGTCGCCCAGTACTCAGCGAGATTTACCGATCTCTCACGCTACTCGACAAACATGGTATGGGACGCATTCTTCCAGACCCGGACCATTGAGCAGGGATTGAGACATGAGATCTGGTCATCGCTGATCTCCCTCAGCATTCTGACTCAGGCAGGAGTACTGGAGCGAGCCCTCTTGATCGAGAGCTTTCTTGCTGAGACTTCTCCAGCGGCGAGACCTACCGTGGGGCGGCACGTAGCAGAGTCTTCCACAGCGGGCAGTCGACGGATGACTCAGGGGTCCAGGAAGACCAAACACTCAGGTAAACGACCTTAGGACACTGGATTAGCAGTGCGGGGCACACAGCGTGGAGCCTGTCTTTCAAGAGGCACGCAGTGCTACACATGTGGCGGGCAGGGTCACATGGCTCGTGACTGCCCGAACCACCGTGTCGAGGAGCAGTAGATAGTTGAGGGGCCACCCAGGCAGAGGCAGAGGGTCAACCATGGCGGTCCGAAGGGAGGAGGCGAACGAGGCAGATGAGCTGGTCGAGTAGCAGGTGGTGGGCGACGCTTTGAGGCTCTACCACCACCACCACCAGGAGGTCCACCCCGACCACAGGGAGCTGGCGGGCAGAGACAGGAACAGCTCCAGGCAGTGGAGGCCTACGACCACGGCGCGCCCGAGATGATTCGAGTTATGATCTGTGTCTATTCCACCCTTGCTTTAGTTCTTATAGACACAAGAGCGGGTCACTCTTTCATAGCCACTGCCCTTGTTCGGAGCTCGGAGATTCTGACAGAGTTGTTGGCTCGATCCTTACGGCTAGAGACTCCTACGGGAGCAGACTCGACGATTACGCACTGGTGCTGGTAGTGTGAGCTTACTCTAAGGGGCGAGGGCTTTGGCTGGGATCTTCTTGTAGCGGCTTCGAGGCCTTACGACGTCATCTTGGGCATGGATTGGTTATCTACAGTCCATGCACAGATTGAATGTATTAGGCGCAAGGTGCGATGTGTACGCACCAACGGGAGCAGGTTCACCTTCACCGGCAAGAAGAGAGCCTTCGCAGCACAGGATGGACTACCGCAAAGGAGAGGACAGCCCATCACTCATCAGTTGGCTAGCCTCATCCTAGGAGCAGTTGACGTGTGGAGTCCTAGTTTTCCTGCAGTGGTGGATCAGTACGTTGACGTCTTTCCCGACGACGTTCCAGGGCTACCTCCTCGCAGAGTGGTAGACTTTCATATTGACCTGTACCCCGAGACGGCCCCGATATCGACTCCAGCATATCGGATGGCCCCCGATGAGCCTCGAGAGCTACGGGTACAGTTGGAGGACTTACAGGGCAAGGGTTTCATCAGACCCAGTGTTTCACCCTCGGCTTCCCCGATTATGTTCGCCAAGAAGGCGGACGGGAGCATGCGACTTTGTGTCAACTATCGTCGCCTGAACCAGGTGACGGTGAGAAACAAGTATCCGCTACCGAGGATTGATGACCTCATCGATCAGTTCAAGGGAGCACGGTGGTTCTCGAAGATGGACCTCAGTTCAGGCTATCATCAGCTCAGAGTTTGGGACGAGGACGTGCAGAAGACGGCCTTCAGATGTCGGTATGGCCACTATGAGTTCTTGGTTATGCCATTCGGCGTAACCAATGATTTAGCTATGTTCATGGGCCTCATGAACAGGATATTCTAGCCATACCTCGATCGATTTGTCATAGTCTTCATCGACGAAATTTTGATATACTCGACGACTGAGGAGGAGCACGCCTACCACTTACGGGTTGTACTAGACACAATCCGAGATCACCAGCATTACGGAAAACTCTTTACGTGTCAGTTCTGGATATGTGAGGTCCACTTCTTGGGGCACGTCATCTCTGAGGCGGGACTTTCAGTGGATCCTACGAAGATCGTGGCAGTGCTAGCTTGGGATCCACCCAGGAGCGTGATAGAGGTGCGGAGTTTCTTGGGACTAGCTGGGTACTATCGGAGATTTGTGCCAGACTTCTCCCGAGTTGCGGCACCACTCTCAGCTTTGACGAAGAAGGGGAAACCCTTTGTGTGGTCAGACAGATGTCAGCAGAGCTTCCAGGAGCTGAGACAGAGATTGACCAGCGCACCTATCTTGAGGTTGCCTGAGGAGGGAGTAGGGTACGTAGTCTACTGCGATGCATCAGGGACCGGACTCAGATGTTTCCTGATACAGGAGCAGGCAGTGATCACATATGGATCACATCAGTTGAGGCCGCATGAGCAGAACTACGCCACCCATGACCTGGAGTTAGCAGTAGTGGTCTTCGCAATGAAGACATGACGACACTATCTGATGGGTGAGCACTTTACAGTCTTTTCTGACCACCAGAGTCTCAGGTACATCTTCTCACAGAAGGACCTAAACCTGAGATAGCGGCGATGGCTCGAGTTCCTCCAGGACTATGACTTTGAGATAGTCTATACTCCTAGGAAGGGGAACGTGGTAGCTGATGCTCTCAGTAGGAGGACGGGCATTCAGCTACTTGAGGAGGAGACAGAGAAGATAGCCTATTTGCAGATATCCTTCATGGATAAAGATGGAGCAGCCTTCCTTCAGTCTCTCACAGTCACCACTCCACTACTACAGTGGGTCAGAGAGGCACAGCGTGGGGATGCTGACTGTGAGACACGGCGTGCGCAGTTATCCTCAGGACAGGCACCTGATGGCTTCTCCTTTGGAGCAGAGCACGACATCCTTTTCAGAGGACATACCTTGGTACTAGTTGCTTTACGAGAGGAGGTGCTGAGAGAGTTTCACACTTCTCCTTTGGCGGTGCATCCAGGAGTAGCGAAGATGTACCAGGATCTCAGACGATAGCACTGGTGTCCAGGCATGAAGAAGTTTGTGGCAGAGTTCGTTTCTCGATGCCTCACCTGCCAGCAGATGAAGGCAGAGCACCAGGTACCAGCAGGCTTGGTACAGACCTTGGAGGTCCCAGAGTGGAAGTGGGACGAGATATCTATGGACTTCGTGACTGGACTTCCACGCACTTCCAGAGTTCATGACTCCATTTGGGTGATTTTCGATCGACTCACCAAGTCGGCTCACTTCTTACCCATCATAGAGAAGGGATCAGTGGAGAGCTTAGGGCGTCTCTATGTTCATGAGATTGTACGGCTTCACGGTGTGCCATCATCTATTGTCTCTGATTGAGATGCTCGCTTTACTTTTCGGCTTTGGAAGGGGTTGCAGGAGGCATTCGGGACGCAGCTACGTCTGAGCACCGCATTTCACCCTCATACAGATGGTCAGACAGAGAGGACCATTCAGACACTTGAGTACATGCTCCGCGCATGTTTCCTCGACTTTGGTTGCAGCTGGGAGGACCACCTACCCTTGGTGGAGTTTGCGTACAACAACAGCTACCACCCCACCACCGGGATGGCACCATACGAGGTGTTTTATGGAAGGCCTTGCAGATCTCCTTTTTGCTGGACAGACCCTAGGGAGTCAGCACTTGTGGGACCATAGATAGTCTGGGCCACGACAGAGAAGGACCAGGTCATCCAGGAGCAGATGAGGACAGCTCAGATCCAGTAGAAGTCTTATACTGACAGGAGGCAGAGGCCACTGGAGTTCGAGGATGGCGACCACATCTTCTTGTGTGTCTCACCTCGATGTGGATTACCAAGATTTGGCCGAGGCGGCAAGTCGTCTCCACGCTTCATTGGACCATTCCAGGTCCTCAACAGAATTGGCGAGGTGGATTATCGCCTGGCTCTACCACCTCAGTTGCACCGGGTGCACGACGTCTTCCACGTATCTCAGCTGAGGAGATACGTGCACGAACCGACACACATCATTGACCATGGGGAGCTGGACGTTGATGATGGGGCGACTTTTGTGGAGGTCCCAGTAGAGATCGAGGATCGATAGGAGTGGGTCCTATGTGGATGATCGATTTCACTGGTGCGCATCAGATGGCAGCACGGGAACCTCCAGGAGAGCACTTGGGAGCAGGAGGCTCAGATGCGTGCTCAGTACCCACATTTGTTTCCCTAGTTTATGATGTATCTTTACGGGGATGTAAAGCCCTGAGGTGGGAGTGATGCAAAGACCTGTAAATTGCAAGGAAATTTTTTTTCTTAATTTTCTTTGGAATTTTTCAAGAACTCATTTTCTGACGGCACCTGATTCTGAGGCCCGGTGTGCCCGGAATCATTTTACGAAGTTTGGCTCAGGTACATTCAGTGAACAGACGAGCGGGTTTTTCTAACTATTAAACCGGTACTCGGAATTGAATTCTGAGGGCACCGATCGAATCGCAGCGCCGGTATTTGCTTAGAAATGCCTCTTCCAGAGTTGTGTTTTCTCGGGTGTGGTTTTTAATTTTTGGGCTTTAAGTTAAGAAATAAAATAAAGTTGTGTGACAACTTTATTTTTATTTCACTTAAAGCCACCTAAAATCCACTTAAAGCTGCTTAAGCTAAGTTAAAGAGGATATGGTACAATTCAAAATATCCTACCCTCTTGGTAGGATATTTTTGAGGTGGGGCCTGCACGAGCCCCGCCGTTTCTTTTCTGCTAAGTAACGCACCCGCGAAAACCCTTTTTAAATAAAGTCAATTGGGGCGTTTCTTATACAATTAAACACTCCTTTTAATTGGGTGGTTTATTCGTTGAAATTAATTCTATGAATTAATGGGTTGTTACTTAGTTTGTTTTCGTTTGTTGGCATGTAATAAAATAAGACCAACATTTTTCTTCTTGAGTGTTGTTCGTTGAGGGGATTTGACAGAAACCTTAAGTCCTTCATCCTCCCTTGAGAAGAACGTGAAGAACACAAAGAACGCGAAGAATGTAAAGAACGCGAAGAACTCTGGCCTCCAACGAAGGGCGATGAAGAATGCCGAGCCCTCTGAGATCGACGATGCGACGCCAAGTACCGCGACGCTGACGATTCTTCTCCCGCGACGTTCTTCTGCGACGTTCCTTCATCCGCGACAAATCTTCGATCATCCATTGAGGTGAGAGATTGCGGACCTTTTAATTCTTTGTGGTTTGTAACAACAACATGGATTTAATTGTTATAATTAAATCTGTATGTTCCTGATCCTCGGAGTTCGTCGACGCAACGCTGTATACCGTGACGATGTGACGCCCTTCCGCGACGCGACGATCCTCTTCTCCCGCGACGATCAATTCTGTGAAGAATGCATGTTTGAAGACTTCGACGAGGTAGGGGTTTGATTCTTAAAAATCTTGGTGATTTATACCCGCGACGTTTGTCAAACTTTTGTTGTGTAATATTTCTTTTAAAACCGCTAACGTGGTGGGTGCGGACTAACGAACAAGTCTGAACCCACTGCACTTTTACGTTCTTGGTGCGTGAAACGGAGGACAATGACAAACAGGGCCACAATGGCAATTTGGGGGCCTGGCAGTGAAGAATGGGACCCGGGAGGAGCCACGGCGCAGACGGAAGTGGAATCGGACCACCGGAGCAACTCCGGTGGCCCGAGGAATCCACCGGAGACGGCGGCGCCCCGGAGCGCCGCCGGATGGAGCCGCAGCGGCGGCGGCTGACCAGACCCACGACCGCGCGGGTCCGGTGATGCACGGGACGCGGAAAAGCCACGTCTGCTGACACAGCGCGGCCCCAAGCGGGGCTGCGGCACTTCATCCCGCGGGGGCAGTGCGCCCCGCGGTTCCTCCGCTCGGCCGCTCGGCCGAGCCGTGCCGGGCCGACCCGCCGGGCCGGGTCGCGCCCAAGTCGGGCCGGGTCGCGCCAATCTAGGTCGGACCTGGACACGGTTCGGGCCAACCCATGGGGGGTTGGTCTGGGTCGGTCCGGGCCCAGACGCCCCGTTTCCGGACTCTTTGCGGTCCTTCGCTCATAACTTGAGCTACGAGCCTCCGAACAACGCGCCGTCAGCGGAAATTCGATCCTTGGATCGAGAAGGCCATTTCGGTATATCACACTCAAGGTTTCGGAATACCTTGTATTCGTCCAGGTTGGTTGATACACGAAACCAACCGGGCCCTCGGGCGGAAACGCTCATATCTTGAGCTTCGGACATCCGATTGACGTGCCGTCGACTTTGTTGCTTTCCTCTAAGTGAGACGGATCTTTTGGCTTAATCTGCCCGAGGTTTCGATGCAGGTGGAGTATGGTCGGGTTGGTTTTGCCTTAAAAACCAACCGGGCCCCTGGGACGAAAAAGCCAAAAACTCTCAGACCGGGCGTCCGATTGACGTGTCATCTGCGTCGTTGTGTTCCTGTTGGCGATACGAAACTTTTGGATACATCAACTCTGGACTAGGTGTCAGTTGATGTATCAGCCTCTCGGGTCGTGGAGCGGACCCTCCCGAACGAGCTTGTTGTGTGTGGGAACCCTAGAGCTGGATGCGACTGCTACTTTTATGACGACGACTGTACAGAGATCCTCAGTGGATTCGACGGCGACGACTACATCACTCAGCGATCCTTTGTTGGTCAGTGCTACCGATCATGTGTGGGTTTGATCCTGTGTTGGTCAGCGCTCAGCGGTCCTGTGTGGGCCAGTGCCTACAGGTCCTGTGTGGGCCCGATCCTATGTGGGTCTTTGCAGGGGTTAGTTACCTATCGATCCTTTGTGGGTCAGATCCATTGTTGGTCATTACGGGGGTTAGTACCTATCGATCCTTTGTGGGTCCGACGGCTTAGATGGATCAGTGATCATCTCTATCGTCATTCGAAGAAGTATACCTGTGTGAGTTGAAACCCTGTTTTTCTTTCCTTTGTGGATTGTGTTGTGCTATCTTATGTGGATTTACGTTTTGATTTCCTGTGTGGACTGGGTTGTACTTGAGCTCGAATGATGGAGCCGAGCGGGAATTGATAACTTAGGTATATGTATGGGCATATACCTAAGCTGTGTCGGATGTTACTTTGTGATTGTATCTTTCCTTTGTGGTTTATCCTTTATGGATTCTGGGAGACCTTCGGGGGTCTCGGGGTCCCTACTGGGTAGCTTATACTCACCCCTGCACGGGCTATGCCTGCACTACGTTGTGTTGGTTGCAGACGACGGACATCGTTGATTGTGGTCGAGGTTTACGGAGCAGGACGGTACCTGGATGTGGACCACTGGGCGAGACGTACTCTGAGCGGTCGGCTGGACCCGAGGAGCAGTGGAGACTATTTGTACCCACCCTTCAAGTGGGACTTCCAGTGGACGGCTCGACGCTACGGCTTTTTCTTTCAGTTGCTGTTTTTTCCCTTTTAGTTGTACTTTATAGTTGGGCTTGTATTTCCGGACCCCTTTACTTTTCCGCACTTACTATTGTACCAGTTTTTACTTAGTGTTTACTTCTTCCTACTTACTCTGTGGTGTTTTTTGTTTACTTTACAAAGGAAATGCCTTCCCTTTTTCTGGGATTTACGCCTTGGTGCTAGTCTCCAGCCCCTAGCCTATGGAAGGCGGGCTTGGGGTAGTCATGGAACGGGCCCCGAGGACGGGTCGTGACACTATGCTTTTGTGATAGGTGGAAAAGACTTGACGAGTAGTTCATATACTCACCATGTTGAGCCCCATGTGTTTGGTAGCTTCATTTTTCTCTTCTAGAATGCCTAGAATTATGGAATGTAATAATTATATTAATAATTGATTGAATAAATAATGTTCAACTCATGGGGTTGAGCTATATGGGACACAATTTTGAGGTTACAATTCAAAGTAACTGTGGATCTTGGTTGGAATGCTAATGAAATGTTATGTATAATTGTTAATAGTTAATTAATGTTTAAATAATTAATTGATGTAAAGTTTAGCTGATAAAAAGGGATAAAGTAATCAAATGTACCTCTTTAAATTGTTTTGTGCTTATAGGATACCTATTCTTAGTAGTGGTAGTCAGGAGTCTGAGAGACATTCATTGCAGTTGAGTCTGAGACTAGGTTTTTCCCCATAATGTGGTTGTGAGCTATATTATATCATGTATTTTTTGTGTTTCTATATGCTACCCCACCATGTCGGATAGGGTGACTAATACCTTGGGGATTTGAAGCCCATGGGGGTGTTTTCCCCAACCTTTCATTGGGAGGATGGATGGATGACTACCCCCTTTGGCCCCACTCTTTTCTCTTGGTAGTTACTTGTGCTGGTAGTCACAACAGTTACTTTCCCCCATATATGTGTGTACAGGGCTATAATGGCTTGTGTTTATTCACACACCAATATTCTGGATATAGTTTTATATAGACTACTATAGGTGTAACATGTATAGGATGTGATGGCTTAGGGATCCTTACTCGCTATGTGGACTGTAATGTCTTGAGGCATAATACTTGATGTATGATACACATTATGTGAGTTGTGGTGGTTCCCAGAAACTACCTATTTACTTTTGGTTGTTTTTATGGTGTGGTGCTTCACCCAGGTGTCTGTGGGAAATTTTTTGCGTTGCATAAGGTGCATGTGGTAGTGCTCACCCATGTGTCTTCTATCTGTCCTTTTTGGAGAGAGATGGATTAGGATGTGCGACATTCGGACAAAGAGGAAAACCAGGAGGAAAGTTGTAGTGGGGTACCCTTGATATTATTTATTATATTATATACTCTTCATATGTGATACTTGGTGAGAGTAGTCATGGAGAGGCTAGGAACTTAGTATACCTCTTTAGGTGATGAGTTAGTTTCACATGTTGTTCATTGTGATTTAGCATGCTTTCTTTAATTTTTCCCAAGAGGATCCAAGGATGATCCTACTGAGTATACTGTTATACTCACCCTAAATATATGTAAACTTTTTTCAAGGTCACTTGGAGAAGGTTGGAGATCAGGCTAGTTACTACTAGCTTGGGGTAGTATGAGTTGTTCAGGCCTTGTGGTTTCTGTTGTTTTTTACTTTCTTTTGGTACTTTCAGTTTTCCCTTTCAGTTAGAGTAGTTTGTGCATGAAATTACATGTGTGTATGTGGTATTTCTTTTATATTGTAGTATGTGTTGGAGTTAGTTGGTTTCTGTCTTATCTCTCTCTTTCTCATGTGTTCTCTTAGTGGGTAATGCCTCTCATTTGTGTGTTTACTATACCCTCGATGCTAGTCTCCAGCTTATGGTCTACTAGAGGCAGGACCTGTGGGTCACTATCTCCCTTCTCACATTACCATCCGATGAGGGTTACACCTTGTGGGGAGGGGTTCGTGACAGTTATCAAGGAAATCCCTCAGGAATCTAAGGCAGAATCAAGTTTAAAATTTACAAAAAAGATGAAAAAGGTCTATTTGCAATAGGAATCTTATATGTGTATGTATATATATGTGTCAAAATTTCCCATTTAATTACCATTCCCACTAAAATTTACTAAGGTTAATTTCAAAAAATCATTGTAGTGACAAAGGACTAAACGGGTACAAGCCACCATATCAATTCAAATATAAGAGATAGTACCCAAGTTATTTAAGCTACTTATTTAATGATTTAAGATCAATTTATTAAAAATAATCACTTACCATATCAAGGGTCAATTGAATCACTCCCAAATGTTGTTTTGGGTATTTATGATATAGGTCATCTTAATACATAATAGGGAACGCACCCAAAATGGGTGGTTAGTGTTTAGGTATCAACTTCTAATGACGTCAATTGGTTCCGTTAAGGATTTAGATTACATTTTAGACAATTTAATTTTAATCATTTTAGTTTTATAAGAAACACACAATTAAAACATCTTGTGGAACAATGGAAACAAATCATAAACAATGATACCTTGAGGAAAATTCTGTAGACCACCTACCTTATGCTTATAGTAGTCACTTATCCAGTATTGGCTTTCGATTCATACATGAACAAGAGAAAATAGGGAAATATAAAAATAGATTGTAAATAGGGAATATTAGCTTATAATTAAATATTGTAGAATATGGAGAGATAAACTAAGATAATAAAATAATGAATCAAAGTACTAACCTATAGGAATTCAACAATATAAATGGAGGTTGATTCCAAGATCATACGGAAGAGAAACCTCAAAACCTATATTGATGTAGAGGGGGATATTTTCAAATGATAGGGGTTTTTGTGCATGAGAATTAGGGGAAATATATAAGTAAATATATTTAAGAAGGGAAAATTATATTTTCACCCAAATTTAAGTCATCACATGGTTTGGCCAAAGAGTTGGTCAAATAGTGCACCAACTATGCAATAATCACTATCCCAAGGCACTCCCTATATGAGTTAAGCACACATTTAAACTAAACATGAACAACCCATGAAAAACACATCTTCAATGATATATTCCTTATTTTCATGGTTGTGTATCCTAGCATTCATTGTTAGGTCAAACCATACGGTCCCCTGATGTGCACTGGATCACCCCACACAGTCTAAAAAAACTTTTAGGACTGGGCTGCACAATTTATACAAACCTTGTGTCCCACCTATTTCCTACAAAACTCAAGTCATTGGGCTTTGAACAAGCCTAATACACCCTCATAACCAATTTTATATCATTTGTAATTACTAGAGAGATAAAACTAAGGAATTAAAATAAAACTAAATAGTTATGTACCTCATAGAAAAATTGGTATCTTATATTCCATCTATTAAATAAAACCAAACAAACATAGTTTGAGTATCAAAAACCAATATCAAAAGTAAAAAAAAATATCATGAAAATAATTATTATGATTTCCTAAATATGATACCTAATTTAAACCATTGAAAATTTAATTTCATCTCATATCACTATGTATCATGATTTGTATTAATAGGTTTTATCCTCTTATTTATCATAATGTTCCATAAAAAGATAGTTAATTAACCAAAGGATATACCTCAGGAGTGTTGATCTAGGGGCATAGTCTTATTCCCACACAACATGTATCAGTGAAAAGTATGTTAATAATCAATACACCCCTTTAAAAAAATTTACACCTGGGTTCATCTTTTACACAATCATGTCCACTTTCCACTATCTAGATACTGATGTATTTAAATGGAATACCACAGTCCCTTATTTACCATATCATTGGATATTCTCCTATAAATATTATTAACATAAGGGTTATCACAAAAGTTTTTCAATAATGATCTCTAAAAATAAATAAACCATCCACTGATACCTATCTAGCTGAATTAAGAATAATATAAATAAATGGTTCATAATTTTAGATTAATATTCAATACATTTCACAATAATTTAATCTTGAGGGAAAAAAGGTTTAGTGTATTTTTATACTAGATACATCATCAAATTATATCCTAAAAGATATTTAATGTCTCCCACAATTTTATTATTTCATAGTACCCTTATTAGAAATTTATTACTTAATACCTTTCTTCAAAACTTGGGG
The DNA here is from genome assembly GCA_963277665.1 of Viscum album. Lineage (NCBI taxonomy): Eukaryota > Viridiplantae > Streptophyta > Magnoliopsida > Santalales > Viscaceae > Viscum > Viscum album. The sequence goes on along the minus strand of OY728140.1, from coordinate 1,367,905,474 downwards.
AAAATAGAAACTGAAGAATGGTTGATCTTAGATGCTCATTAAGGGTAATCATAGGAGATATAAATCAATGATCATAAGTGAGTATAATCACATGTGTATGAGAACATGATACTAACATAGGAATTTCATACCAAATCAGTCAAATAACCTTAATCATGAATCACTAAACATGTTTTTTTATAACAAAATACATAATTCATAAAGTGTGGAATCATTAATAATCAATCATAATCCTTGAGTACATATCAAAACCATTATACATAATTTTCTATAATACACATAAGCATATAAAATTATTTCCTTAGGTAAGGCTTGCTACCAAGGAAATCATAGTGGATCAGGTTCACTCCCCATTGTATAATTTCCTTATTCAAGGTTAACTCTTAAGACTATCATAGTGTTTAGAGTCCCTTACTTAAATAGTTTTACTCCCTATTCTAGTCCTTTTAATCTCATGAGATATCATTCTTTACCCAATGTTTTGGAGGGAAATAAATTACTCACTTGTATTTGGTTTAGAACGTAATCACCCATCCTTGGATAATAATAGAACCACACAATAATTGTTTATTAGGTAACCAAACATCTATGGTTTTTAATGTAACCACCCATCATAAAATGAAAATCCTATATATGTGTTCCAAAATATGATAAAATATTCATCTTATCCTTATAGAATAACCCATGGAAAATATATAAGTATCATAAATAACTAATCATAACAATAATAAACCATCTAGATAAATAATAAAGATGGTATCATTGGATCATATCCCTATTAAATCACAAGTAATTTCATAAGATGTTATTATAGATAAAAAATTCCTTTAAAATATCAATAGAACATTTCTTGAGGAAAATGCACTTTTAATTTTGAAATCACTTATTCAAAACCAAAAAAGTTCCAAAATATTAGATAAACATTATTAATTGAAAAAAACATTGAAAGTTGTAAAGGAATAATCAATGAAATTAATGTTCATTATTGTGTGGAAAATCCATTCATAATATATACATTAAAAGATAATATTCTTTTCATAATTTTTTAAAACTTCACAGATAATTTTTTTGGAAAAAATTTTAAAAAAATTATTCCATTTAAAACTTTGTAAATAAATTAAAAGTTAATGAAAATTAACTCTTCACAAAATTTCGAGTATTGGTAAAAGCTTACATAAAATTATTTTTAAGAGCATGGACATGAAAAAAAATGTTCTTCGACTAAATAAGAAATAAGTTCGGAATTTCATTAAAATCACTTTATTGGTTATTTAAATCATAGAAGAGGAGAAAATAAAACTAATAAATAAAAATTATAGGAATAAATATATGAGATTAAAATATATTGTGTATAATTTATAATATCTACATAATTTCCCTCAATTTAAATTTAGTGTAGACATACCCGAAAATAAATGAGATTGTAACATAAACCCTTACCTCAAGTCCAATATTACATCATATGTGTTCAAACATCCTTTATAAGAAATATACATTTATTTTAAATATATTAAAGAACCATATTAATACATAAAATAATATATATCAATCCCTTATAATTTCCAATTATCCTTTTTTATCAATTCATTCATTAAAATTAACATTCATGTAAGAAATGGTTCATTTTCCTGGCATGTTTTGGTTTGATAGTTATGATAATAATAACTTGGTCACAGTTTTATCATCTATGGAATATTATTCATAATATAATTCAAATATTTATTCACTATATACTACTTTATAAACATTCATATAAGGTGTTTATGAAAAATTAATTACGACACTTCGTGGTGATGGTAGACCATTTATACGCATGAGTGATGTTTCCACTTTTTAATTAATGGAATAAAAGGAAGGTAAATAAAAATTCAGATTTAAAGAATAATTAATATATAATAAATATCATATATATCCATTAAATATATATTTATTACCATCCATGTAAAGAATAAATGAAAAATCAATAACATCGCTTCGTGAAGGTGGTAGTCCACACGTACACACGAGTAACATTATCGTTTTCCAATTCATGGGAATATATAATAGTAAATATTATATTATAATTAAAAAATTATAATTTTGTCATAAATATAATATATAAACATTAAACCCATAATAATAACCAACCATAAAATATGCTAATTGAAAATTATTCATATCGTTGTGTGGAGGTAGTAGCCTATATGTACGCATCTGCAATACTTTTAGTTCTCATTTAATAGAAAAAAGGTAAAAACGGATTTAAAAAAATAACAATAACATATAATTATATTTATGATACTGGTTTCATCATGTTATTATGGATACAACATATTTATATAATGTATACGAAGAATAAAAAACTTTAAAATAATTTTGTTAGAGGATTACCACTTCTTTGAGAGACCTCTTTTGGCGTACACCTGAAGCCTTATTACGATGGCCTTATAGTAAGATAAGAAGACCAATAATTATGGTAGGGAACCTATTATGTTATAATAATTTTATTTTCTTAGATAGGGTCTTCAAACATTGTGAATAACAGAGAATATGATGATCACTTTTATAAGTTAGGGAAAGGACACACTTGGAATTACTTAAATGATTTAAATATAATATATATCATAATATTATAAAGTGGAACCAACACCAAAAAAATTAAATGTTAATATGTTATAGGGTCTAAATAAACTCAATCAGTCAAATTATAACAAGTGTTAGATACATTTTAATCTTTATCACCTAACTAAATCACTTTTAAACTATTTTAACCTTAACCATGATAACTTAACTTCTTTCCATGATAACATAATTATATGAACAAAAATAAAAGGAGAATACTGAAAATATTTGGAAGTGATGATTAAATATTTGGAATCAATTATTTTTATTCAAATTATATAGATGTAAGATATTAATTTTAATATAAGAATAAAAAATTCATAAAAAATGTTTTTTGGAAAATACCCGATTAAAGCGTAAAAATAATTTTACATTAAAATAAAGTAATAAAAAAATGGTTTGAATGGATTTGTTCGGTCATTTAATAAACAATTAAGGTTTTTAGACTTTTTTAACAACACAAAACTAAATCTAACCACCTAACAATAAAATTAAATTCAAAAAACCAATAATAGTTTTTAATTTTGAATAAAATATAACCTATTTTCACAAAAGTAGAACTTGGGTTCCCAAAATCAAACTAATGTTTTAAAATAAATTATTTAACTCCTTTAATATATATTAGGATGCTTCAAATATTTCATGTTGCAATATGTCGTTCTTATGTCATATTAATGTCATGAAACCGACACTATTTGAAAAATTGATATTTTCACAATTAACCAAAAAATCAAACTTTTTTGAAAATTCCAAATAATTAATCCTAAGCCTATTATTTCATAATTGTGTAAAAAAATGATATCAATATTTTCAATTAAAATTTATAAAAGTGGAAAATTAATTATAATATTTATGTTTAAAATGAAATAAAAACAATTATTTTTAAAGCATGAAATGACTTTATTGTCATTACTTTCCAAATATCTATAATCAAAAGAATATTAATAATTTTATTGAATATATTATCAAAAAAATTAATTAAAATAATTCATAAATAGTAATTAATTTAATTTATCAAGATAAATTCATACTGTTTACATAAAAACAGCTTTTCAGAAAATCAAATATTATATCCTTTATATACTTTTATTTTCTTCTCTAGACAATTAATAACCAATGAATTAGTCATTTAATTATGTAATAAATATTTTTTAAGAAAATTAGTTGTTTCTATTCATACCTCCCATCTAACAACTAGGTGATAACTATCACATTAAATAATAATAATTCAATTGCACATCGCAGTTTATTTATAAATATTGTTGCGTGTAAGGTAAACTATCAAATAATTTACATTTGTTAAATAGAAATATATCATAAAATATTAGAATGTTACTATAATCCAATAATTTATGAGATTCCATTTTACTATTTCCTGATAAGTATTCAAGGGCAACAGCTTCACTACTCTACACATATGGGTAGCTTCATCCATCACATATTTTGGATCGATACTCACTTATTCACCAATTATATCACATTTGTATTAATTAAATTGGAAATAATATTAAGGACAGTAATAATTGGAAAAAAAATAAAACCAAACACCTTTGGGGTATTCAATCTTTCCCTTTGTGTTTATTTTAATTTCTAAATTAACATTGTGTTTCATTATAACATTTCTCCCCCTAATTTGTAATAAATGAAAAGGGTAAATGTACTCTACCTTTAATTGAAATTTATCGTTTAGTATTTAGTCCCCCCCCCTTAATATCTTATACCACATATAGTAAAAGGTAATGTTATTCCATAAATTTATCAAAATTTTATGATACTATCTTGAAGATTTTCTTAATTAACTATTTTTTATTTGATAAAATGATATTATAATCAAGTTCTTAATCTACTCCTTTGTGAGATTCACTTAATTTCCATTTAATAGTATAAATTCAGTTGGAATCACTTATCACTTATTGAAATTAGTTATAGGGACTTCATAATATCAAATCATTGACTTAAAAACTATGTGGTATCTTATTTTTCATAGAAATGGGACATTAATTAATCAAATATATGTTTATGAAGGCTAACCCATGGTATAAAAAATAGTAACAAGTTGAGATAATAAGGGTTTCTATATTTTCACCACATGTGATACTTTTTTCTATTATTCACATTCTGGGAACTTCTCACACAGATTATCATGATATTTTATGAACTTATACTCACTTTAACTCATAATGAAGAAAATGTAAATTGAAACGTATTACTTATATAGTTAGATAATAACTCCTCCTTAATAATCCATACATATAATGAGTCATAATAGAATTGGGAGAATGAAAATCAAATATTTCTCTTTCAATTTATTCAATGCTCTCCGTAATTCCAATTTTAAAGAAATGCATAAATATCAGGAATCTTGGTATCTTTTTATATCTCCCCCTCAAATGATTCTATAAACATATATTCAACTTCAATTCCCAATTTTAGAGAATTTATAGATATAGATGAGAATAAGGTGGAATTCACCATGTTTTTTAGTTATAGCAGTAGGGTTGGGAATTTACTCTTAACCTAAAATATCATTTTATTAAAGGTTAAAAATGTATGTACCTCTTCATTATTACACCATATTTTTACTTATAAATATAAACCACACTTAGTATCATAGAATTATTGTATTTTAAAACTTCCATCCTACCTAGAGTAGACTTTTTGAATTGAGAAAATATAGGAGAATGTTTCTTTTCAACTTTATCTAATGTCTAAAGAAACTTCAATTGATATGGATATATGCTAAGATAACTTTTAGAAACATTCTTAGAAATGTTCTTATGTTTTGATTCCTTATTTACAATGATAGTTTTAGAATTTGAGCTTGTTGGTACTTTCCCTTTATATTTCACCAAATATTCTTGTTAATGAAGAAATGTTATACATTTTACTATAGTATGAAAAAACCACTTGCACCATCCACACACACCTTCATCAACTCTTACCTTGTACCTTTTTTACAACTTATCCTTCATTAGGAATGTCCACCATCATTGCAATCCAACTATCTCTCTATTGGATTGACTCTTTAATTTTGAATTATAGTTGTCTCTCTTTTATAGTGAGGTTTATTTCCATATTTAAATAGTACATGAGGCCACTCTTTCCAAATTAGAAGTACTTTTTTCCTATATTTGATCACCCCATTCATATTTATTCATTCCCTTTTTGGTTGTATTTATCTTCACCATTTTATTTCGGTCACCTCCTAGGTAAGACTCACTCCATTTATTTTCATGATTCTAAAAATATGGTGGGTATATTTCCTATTTAGTAAATCTATATTACCTACAATGGTTATATGAATATTTATCAAACAATCAAAACATATGTTACAAATTTTATAGAAGTTTCTTAGTGATTCAAATTTTTTATTTATAGAAAAATTCATCGTCATTTGTGTTGTCTTGTTCACTCCAGTGGGTTTTCCCTATTTTTTAACATTTCCTAAACTTTCTACATGGATTTTATAATCTCAAAATATTGAAACAGTATTACAAAAATCAATATACTTATTCTTGAGTCTCTAGTAGTACAAAACCCTCCTAATAAGACTTGATCTTTTCATTTAGTGTGAATTCTGTACATTATGACTTGATAACTATTTTTTTAGCTAAAACCACACCATTTGGTCTCCTTTTGGGACATATTTTATTTGATATGTGATTAAATACACTATTAATTTTTTGTTGCATTTCTCATTATTTTATAGTCCCATATTATTAGATATTTTTTATTTTTTCCATTACTTTTCGAAAAAACAAATTCAATGTGAATTATAATTTTAGAGTTGTGGGATACCTTCTTGTATGGTGTTAAAGTGGATGCTTCTCTCAAAAATTCGGGTTCTATTTAGAAACATTTTTAGTCTTATTCAGTCTAAATCTATTCACTAAAATCTGTGTGGAATCATTCTTTATCTCAATATATTGGGAATGCCTATATTTTTCTTCTTCCAGATTCGTCTATTTATTTTCATCTCGAGACAATTATATTTGAGAGTGTACTTTTATTCTTCTATTGATCTCAAACTATTTCTATATCACTCTCCAGATTCTCAATTTGGTCCTCATTAATTTTTTGTATCTTCATTGGAGACCTATCCAGATCTTTCACCCTTATTGATTTAACATTTAGTTGGGAAAATAGAACATTCAGGGAGTCTTTGTGAAAATTATGCAATGTATTAAATACCTCCTCAAAAAAATTATTAATGTCTTATTTATCATATAAATTTATTTTATATTATTCATCAGTTTGATAAAATTATTTATTGAAAAGTGTAGAAGATTATTCCTTATAATTTATATTATTTTGAGACTACTATTGTAGTTCATTTTATTTACCAATCCTTCTTACACTACATAACCTCCTTTCTATAGTTTTGATTTTCAATCAATAAGTCCCGTGATATATGAGAATATATATATATATATAAACTTCTTCGAAGACCTTTTTTATGAGATCATTGATTTAATAATAAAAATCACTTGATGGATCATTAAAATCATCTTCTTCATAAGTTTAGTTGATGCATCATGACTAGCATATTTAACTAATAAATCATCTCTATTATGATTACCTTCAGATAATGGTGTTTCCTCTAGCTTCTGTGAATTCTTTTTCAACTTCTTGAATTCTTTATTTTTCTTATTTCTTAGAGTGTTAGTAGAAAACTATATTTTAATTATAACAGGACTAGGGATAGAAATTTTCATTCGAGTATTTTCTTCCGACATCTAAAATCTTCAAATCATATATATCAAATAAAACAATAGTTAAACATTTTTAGATCTTATAAGAGGGAACCTAGAACTTCTAATTCTAGTTCTGATAATTCAAAAAATATCTAATCAGTGGTAACCTATTCCCTGAATCCAATTGATATTCCTAGTGGATCGGTGCAGACACACCTAAGAGGGGTTAAATCAAGTGTATTATGATTCAATAAATTCAAATTTCTTCTCACCCCCTTTTTGAATTAGACCATTGTAGTTGGTTAATAATATTGGATCTATTCATTTTAAAATAAAAAAAATAAAAAATAAAATAATAGAATGTGAGTGAAGATGGAAAGCATTATTTATAAGATCCATCCCCTATTGAGAAACATACTCTTTCTCATACTTTAAATTTCCCAGAAAAATATTATCCACTACAATATGATCATCGATAAAATTGGAGTTACCAACATCTCATCCTGAGACCAAGAACATTATATTACACCGATTTGGGATTGCTATATTACACAAGTAATAAATGTAATATCTCACTGCTATTATTTATATTGGTGTCCAATCAGTTCATTTTATCCTCTTCCTCCATATACTTTAAGTAGATCAAAAATTCTATCCAGGGATATACCTGTACCAACAATACCAAATTGTTTCCTTTCCTAAAATTCTATAGATACCTCATAGTCTTCAAGTAAAAATCATATAACTTAATATCAAGTAATCTTACTTTTCCTTATTTCTTCTAAATCATTTTACTATATTATCAAGCTCATTTATCAAGAACACATCTCAGACTATCTTCTACCTAGATTTTAATCACTTCATTGCATTCTCAAAATATTTCTAGGTAATTTAAAAAAAATTACACAATTATTCTCTTTATCATTTATTCTTATCTTCATAGAATCACTACATAAGATCATAATACCACGACTTAGGATCTTTATTGTCTCCCTCTTAGTTTATTCTCTTCTTCTTCAACAACTAAATCATCTTTACTCACTTAAAAATTATAGGTTTCAAATAATATTATTCACTATAGAATTTAGTGGGTTTATCTTATTATCCTTTTATCGAGAGTTTTGTTGTTTCTTGATTATCTTTGTTCATATTTATAGTCTCTTATTGATCAGTAGTTTCTTCTTATTTATTTTTTGTATTTTCTTCTCCTTGATCTTCCCATAATATCATATACATGGTGGACTAAATCAAATAAACCTTTCATTTTCAATATTCAAAAAAGGGAACTCATTTTGAAAAAAACATCCACCTACAAAAAATAAGTATTATAAAGCACTAATATGTGGGTTCCCACAATTTTACTTATACCGCATTTTAAATTTAAATGATGTCCTATAAATACCCCCAACAAATAAAGATCATTACAGAAACTAGTACTAATAAAAATAGTATTTTTTTCTTCTCTAGGATTAGATTAATTCTCTTATTCAACTAAAAATAAATCCAACAAAATCAACTTGTCGATTTCTATATATTTATAAAAATATAAAACACTTAAACTTGCAATGTAGAAATCAGCTTATATCTTGATCACTTCACATGAAACCAATACATAACTCTATATAGGTCTATACAGACAATAGAAACTCATCACTCTTCTTTGTTTCCTTTTTACAATCAACTTACTTCATTAATTACTTAAGTAACTGATGAATAGAAAATAATCAACTCAAAATTATCTACATTATTATTGAAAACTCAATAAATTATTTTACCATTTGAGAATAACATATTTAATCATTTGTTATATTTTCTTATTTAACTCACTCACTCTTCTCATCTTAATCTAGTGTCATGTCTCACAAAAGATTCATGATTTTCTGAAATCTAGAGCATATCTCAAAAATAATCATATTTATCATTCTTTATAAACTCATTATTTTGAAAACTAAATTTTTTATTCTATGGTAATCTCTTATTTTCACTGATACTTATCACTTATGGGAAGGAAAATATCTTCTATGTAACAAAATTTACTTATAAGGGCCTCTATTATCAAACATTTCATAAAATCACTTCAACATTTTTTGAACTTCTAAATGAATGTAATTATACACTATATTTCATAACAAATTATATGGCAGGTTAATAAATTTCCTTTGTGATTTTTAAAACTCATTTAGATTTATTTATCTAAACAGTTTTATAGAAATTTTTTAATAGAATAATTAAAATACACAGCTCCAATTAAACTCCATGTTAATGGATAATTTTATGTGGTACCTGTGGATATGAATTCCTTTAACTGTTTTATCAACACCTCTACAACAGAAACCTAAAAAACTCAAATATCATAGATGATTTGAAATTTTTTCCTTGTTGATAAATTCTCTTATATGGTTTCTATTTTGGTAAATTTCCTTATCCATTTTTCATTCTTCAAAATATAAATTCAAGAATTATTAAAATGAACTTAGGAATACTTCAAATACTCTCATGCCTTCTCAAACCTCATCTTATCATCTCAAAAAAATTCAAAATTATTATAGAAATTATTAAAATATTTCAAAAGTCATTCTAGAATACTTCCATGGTGTTGTAGAATATAAAATACACAAAATAGATCATTTGAATAAACTATTCTTCCATCAAAAGTTAAATAATTCTCAAATTAGCATTGATCCACCTCTAGTAAATTCAGCCTTAATCCAAGAGTATTTATCACTTTTCTTGTAACTAAAATTAATGTTATTCCAAGGATGTATTATTTAGAAACTTCATTATTATTAAAAAAAATTAAATATATACTCTCAAAGTTGTCTAGTATAAGTTTATCTTTAAACATTTCCCTACAGTTTAACTTCAGAAGTGGCTATTATAGATAGTTCTTCTCTATTCTTTAGCATTTATCATTGACATGGTGATTTGATCAATAATGGACTAATTTTGGGCTACCATTTGAATATATCTTGACTATTATTCAAGGGTAGTAGCTTCATTACTTGACATATATAGGAAGCTTCTTCCTTCACTTCCTTTGGGCGGATACTCACTACATCTCCAATTATATCAACTTTTTATTAATTACATTGACAAACTTCTTGAGAACAATCATAATTTACAACAAATAAAACAAAACTCATTTGGGAAATTCAAATATTAGTATATATATATAAAGAATATTTATATTTATTATATATGAGAACATTCATTTATAATTTTTAACTTCCCTTTTATTAATCATTATTGTTTAAAATTATTATATGGGTGTTCGTTGTCTTATGTGTTCAATGTCATCTTTGGTATTTAAATTTCAATCATTTCTCATTTCTCATCTGTTAATAACCTCTAAAATTTTCTTGGAGGTTATATATGTATGTTTCCTATATTTTTTAAATCCAGTTTTCATTTTATGGAAGTTATGATGATGGTTTATAAAGACCAGTTAGAATATCCTTTTTTGGATTTTGTTTCAAAAAAGTGTAGATTTTTTTAATGAATATACTAATATATATTACCATTATATAATTAGGAAAAAAAATAAATTCATTATTATTAAATTAAATTACCATTATTTTATTTATCTTAATCATTCATTATTGCAACATTTTAGAATCCTTCATGTAGGTATTAAAACTAACCCAAACAAGAACGTGTTATAACTAAATAATGACTAAGAATATAGAGTTATATTTTGAAAATATAAATTTTAAATAAGATTAATGTTTTTAATATTAAATCATTATATTATAGAATTATATTTTGGAAGAGTGGAAATTTGAAAGAAAAATAAGTGAATGATTTATAACTAATCACTTATTTTGAAAAAATTACTCATTCTCGCAACATCTTCCTTCAAAATGGATAAATTATGCCACCTTCATTTTACCAAAGTCAAATAAATTTTGAATAAAAATTCAGGATAGAGTATTAGGATAGGTATTAAATAAAAAACTAAGGGCTATAAGAGGTTTATAAGTTTTGTAGAGGATATGACTTTACAGGTGAAAATAAAAGATATCTCCTTGGAAACTGGAGTCTAGTGAAGGGTAAAGGTGGAATTCCATTAAAGTTATGTGATTTTGGTAAATAAATATTGTTGATAATTGTATTATTTACTTTCACCCATAAAAACGTTTTATATAATGTGTTCATATCATTTAAATTATCAAAAATTCAGTCCGTCGTATTTTTCCGTTTTTTCCACTTTTTACCCTATTTAATTTTTATTATGTTAATTAATTTTTTACTAAATATATAACATGTCCCCTATTACCAAAGTTCTATTTAATAATTATGAATTTTTAATCCACTCAATATAATTAAAAATTAATTTCTTTTCTACTTTTAATTTTGAATGAAAACATAAAATATATATATAGAAAAAAAATATAGAAAATGGATTTTCAAATATTATGTGTTCTTATTCTTATTTATAGCAATTAATAAGAATCACATGAGGGATAAAATATTTTTTTACTTTTAAAAATTACATTTTAATAAAATCATCTTTGAACTATGATATAATTACTTTGTTAAAATAAAAATTCATAACACATAAAAAATAGAAAAATTTATTTTTAATTATAAAAATGAATTTATTCATTTTACATTATTACTAATAATAATTAAATTATTGTTATATTTTTTTAAAATATATATAGATAGAAAATTCATTTCACAAAATTTTATTTAATAAAGATTATTTTTGTTTATTAAAATAAAAATTAACAATATATAAAAAATAAAATTCTTTCAAAAATTGGTCTTCTGATATTAAATGATTTTATATTTATTAATATATAATTAATAATAATTTCATATTATTTTATTCATTTATATATATAAATAACATATTTCATTAAATAACATACACCAGATACGAGAATTATAATTTTTAAATAAAATCATTTAAATTATAATAAAAAAAATATTTTAAAAAAATATCCATGAATAATTAAATTTGAATTAATTTTAGGTACATGAGTAGTTATTAATTTATTTTATTAATAATTACCTGAATATTATTAATACATTATTTAAATGCAATAAATTTAAAAAAAATTAAAAGAGGCTCCTTTGTCATCAATGGTATTTTTTCAAGTTAATTAGTATCTTTTAATTATGTTCCAAGATACATTATTTTATTTCAAATAAATTATCTGTAATAAAAATTTATAATTTTAGGCATATAAATAAAATTTATGTTTATTAACTATATACCAATAATTCCAAACATGTACCATGTTTATTACTACTATACCCAGTGGTAATATAAAATTTAACAATGGTCATATAGTGACTATATTATCCCCATTACACACTGTAGATTCATTCTATTATAAATTCACAGAACACACGTCTCATTATTTTAGTTTTAATTTTAGGTTTCATAACATTATTTCTCCTTTCACGATGTCTTTTCTCATTATAGGTACTGGCCGCACTAGGTTAGGTACCCTTAGAGGGGAGTGAATCGAGATATTCAGATAAAAAAAATCCCATTTTGGATCTTATTTCATTGTTAAACAAACACACTTTTTTATCCTTCTTGAAGTAGTGCATAAATGGAAATGAAAACATACATATAAAACAAAAATTTTACTTTTTTCAACCTACCTAAGAAATTGAAAGAGTAATATAAAGGCAATGTGCCAATCTAAAATAATACACTATAGGGAATTGTTCTTTTATAGTTTGCAGCAGACTCACTGTCCCCTAGTTTAAACCCAATAACACTTTGATAATGCATTGTTCTCTCAACTGAAATTAATACACTAATCCTATAGAATATTATTATGATGTTTTTAATCATCACAGGTTTTGATCACACATATGTGAGTGTTTCATGAACCTCCAATTTCATTTCAGAGATGAAATTCCCCTTTCCACATAAGATTTATTTCCTAGAAAAATCCTTCATTAAATGTTTTTATCCTTACAAGGTTCACTATTCCTCACATAATCCCATCGTATATTGCCTTACAAGATACACCCTATGTAATGTTCTCACATATTTCTTCATTTGAGCTGCTCAATGTATTCCTATTTCATGAACCATTTTATATAGTCACTCTTCACTGTGTAAGGCCTTATGTGGAACTATTCCATGTACTTCTATATAAGGTTATTTTTCACCATGTAACACATTATGATTTATTGAAAATACAAGAAAAGTAAATCATATCATAATTTATTCTCAAAAAATTAAGTGATTAGTGGTTCATTATATAAAAAAAAATAAATAGAAAAATATGTTAATCAAAAAAAATATTGTTCACTTATTTTATTGAAACCCATCCATGTAATTTTTCTTCCTTTGAACTATGAATAACAGTATTCTCATGTGAAATTCCATGATCCTCTACAACATAGTCTCCTTTCATGTGCATGGTTGTAAAAAATATTCACTACACTATAAAAAATGGCATCCTTAAGTAGTCACATTGTCGGCTTTTGCAGTCTATGGGAATCTTCCGTGGTTACAAACATATCATGTGGTTCATAATCCACTTACACAGTTAACATATGCTTCAATATTAAGACTGTGATAAATATACTTCTAACATCATCAAGTGACTCTATTTTTTGGACCATCCAAATCTTACATGTTCTATGTAATTATTATGAGTAAACCAACCATTTATCTAGACTTTTCCAACTAAAAAATTCATTAAACACAAGGAAACATTACTATAATTAAAACATTATTTAAATAAATCACATAACTTTTATAAAATGGAATTATTTAACAATTAAAACAACCCAAAACCTCTAAAATGGGGATACGAGGGTTTTATTCAAAAAACTCTCCCTTTGGGATTGTTGATAATTCTTTACAACTTTTTAGAACCCTTTAATTCCAGCTCATTGACAATTCTTGCACACCAAATATATTAAACTCTATCAACACAATGTAATAGAAGATAGTGATCAATGACTAAATAGAAACATAATATAATATCACTTTAGTCCATATCAACATGAGAAACAATAGTAACATGAAAATTTTATAAATAAAGAACTTCATTCTCATAACCACTTATGAAATATTTCTCAATTATAATTACTTTTGGAATCCAATAATGAATATTAATAGTGATCGATACCAAATGTTGAACAGAGTGTAAAACATGATAATAACACTTCTTCAAACACAAATCCAAAACCACTTTCATTAAAAATGTACAACCAACGTAATCTAATATATATTTAATAATTAAACAACTACAATACCATCATGATTAAGAGAACTATCCACGTTCCTCTACTCCCCGTGATTATTTATGAAGAATCACTCTTCCAATCAATAAATTTTACTCTATGAATTATCATAATTTGTTAATAAAAAAAAGGTGACTTATTTGTGGTATGAAGTGGGGAAAAGAAATCATATTATCAATTTGGGAAAAACACATCTCACCTTCAGGGTGGGGTTTCTACAATCACACTGATTAGGTGTGGGGGTTTGACTGGACTCTAAGAGACAACTAATGCCTTTTAAATACTTCATTTGGTAAGTCTCTTATCCTAATTTCTTTTTCCTTATGTTTTATATGCTTATACACTAAGTTAACCAATCAATAATCTACTTTCCCATTGGTAAAGTAATATTTTATTTTGAAGTTCTTTTCCATTGAGTGATGAACAAAATTTTTTCTATGGTTTAGGGAACCTTAATTATCATAATAGATTATGATCAGATACATCACTTCAACTTACATGTCTTCAAGATACTTCATCATCAACAGTAATTATAAAAAATCTTAAGTGGCCATAATATATTCATCTCTACAGTTCTCAGATAAACGAAATCTTATTTCTTACTCAGCTAAGAAATCCACAATCTTTTGAGATAGAACAAACCACCTCATATTGACTCGTTTTACATTAACTGAATATCCTAATTAGCATATATATGTCTCAAAAAATCCTATTTTGATGTTTTAATATAAATCAAGATAAAATCCAATTTTCATTTGACATAAATTTTTATTATCTTAGATATAATCATTTAGATTTTTTTGGGATTTCTTTGATATTATATGACTAGGAATATGTAAAAAATTAATATTGGGTTATATTCTTGTTAACAAAAATAATATCTCAATGATATTCCAATATTATATAACATTGAACATTTTTATATCACTCTCCCTTGAGAATTTCATCCTGATTTTAACTAGAGGTGTAAAATATTTTCATTTATCCACTCCAAATATTTGAAAAACTGTCTTGGCATATTTTCAATAAAAAATAAATATGTCATTCATTCTTTGAATCACCATTAGTATAATAAAAATTCAAGAAACCCAATCATCCATATTTTAAAATCCCAATTCATGAATTATGTAAACCATTTTCACTTATCTTCACTCGCTCCACCAAAATTTATTTCATCAAAATACACAATAATGATCATAATTTTATTTCTCATTTTGCTGATATATAAATTATAATCAAATCCACCACATTGTAAACTAAGATACTTAATGTACCTATAGAGTCATGAATATCATGCTCTTGGGACTACTTTAACTCATATAAAGCCTTCTTCAACTGACAGATTTTTTTTTCATCTTCAGGGATAACAAAACAATATCGTATTTTGATATAGACATGTTCTTCTATAAATCAATTTATATATTCAAACTTTACATCCATCTTGAAAATTAAAAAAATTCATACATAGTTATGTCTAAGAAAAGTCAATTTCGTCAATATCTACAATAGGTGAAAATGTTTCATCAACATCGATACCCTCAATTTGGGGGTACCACATTCACACTATTCGTGTTATATTTCAAATAAACAAGTCATATTCATTTAATTTTTAAAAGAAGACCCATTTAGTCTTGATGACCTTATTTTCTATCAGCCTCAAAATTGATTCCCATGTCTAATTTCTCTTAATTTGGTCCGGAACTTTATTTATCTCTTAATCCCAATTATCATCTCTAACATATTCTAAAAAACATTTTGGATGAACCATTAATTGGAAAGATGTTTTCTATAGAGACTTAATCCTCTTTATCTTGACTGGATTTGTCTGGTCACTGATGATGTTTTACCTATCACTTTGAGCTCATAACATTAGTTTCTATGAAAATATCATACTTAATTTATCCTTTCTATCTTTGGTATCTTACTCTAAATATTCCTGAAGCACTTTCACATATTATGATCTTCTCAAATCCTCATCACTATCCTCCTGAAACTGCTCATTGATTTTCTAAGTATTATATAAACCTACATTATATTGGAATCATTTCTCTCAAAAACATTTTATTGTTTCTTATTGATGTATTTTTATGATTTATTTTTTTTCAAAGTTTCTAAGAAATATTCATTCATCTCTAAAGAATATTTAAATCTCATGTTTCTTCTTATTGATAATAAAAAGTTACTTCTAAATATTGTAAAGTAATTCAATGTCATTTTTTATTTATACCATAGCTAGTATATTGTTTTCCTTATTTTAAACGTAATAAATACCTATTATAAATATAGACAGATGTAAATAATACATCCTTACAAATTTATTTGGGTTGTTCCTTTTCAATAAGAATTACTAAATTGTTTATCCTCTAACTTATACACCCAATTACAATTTTCTATTAAGGAGTCATTAATTCTTAGACTCAATACCTTATACAATGATTTTTGAGATATTCTTCCACCTGGCTATTAGTAAATTTCATTCTATTATTAATTCATAATTACATAATCCAAATGTATTTTCAACCTCCCTAGGATATTGTGTTGTGAAATTTAACACATTTGTAATTCCTCTGACTTGAAAGCCACTAAAATGGTGCCCCAATCCAGGTTGGCAAATGTCCTGAACTGTGCCTCCCCATACGCTAGAGATTTATGACTAGAATAGGAGTCTAATAGACCATGTGGTGAGACTAAACCCTCTTCACCAAAGTATTCCGTATTATATAACATATAAAATAAAGGGAATGGTAAGAAATCAGATAAAAACAAGTGTTACCAACCATTTCCCAAATGGTGTATAAAACAAAACTAAATGATAAATATTCCTTTTCATACTAACCTAAACTGTGGGAGGAGCCTCTCTCCATTATATCCTCATACATGCACATCCCAAGCCAACTCAACTCCCTAGCACATAGCCTTTTCCCTTTTATGGACTTGTAAGCATGAAATCTATTCAGGTACCCAATGGTGTCCTAGGAAGAGTGTGAGTAAAAATCAGTAGGCCACCACCAACGGTTTCTACAAAATATTTAGTCTAAATAGATAGTGAATGAAAATACTAGATAAATGACAAGGTAATAAAAGAATACTCGGGTTCTAAAAGTTACCAATATTTACATTAACCATTTTCATAATTTTTTCTATGGGTTAGGTATTTACATCATTTATACTATGACCTAAGTTGGTCAATTACTAAGAATGAGGGAGTAAGTCAAGTTCTCAATATCACTAGGGAAATCTATTTCACAGACAATTACATCACACATACCTTATATCCTTAGTCTAGGTAGTGAAACCATTAGGGGCCTAGATCCTGATTCTGACTCCCTAAACCGTGAATTCTAGGGGTGGGTTTAGAGCCTCAGTCTAACCTGAACCGTGGGAGGAGCCTCTGTCCATTATCTCACACAACACCAATCTATCTGTGCATTCTTATTTATCCATTTACCACAATAACCACATCATAAACTATACACAATAAATACACATAACATTCACATTTAATAACTATTCAACTTGTGAATTAACATCAAGCCTTAACCCATTATCACAGTCATCATTTACATTGTGTATCTCATTTCACCCATTTTCCTTTCTCCTTCCTTAACCTATTAAGCATATTCAAAAATTCCCATAATTTTTCCTATTTAACATATTCATCAACGTCCATACATTATCTCTTTTAACACATTCATCAATTAAAAAACATTTAACCTTTTCAAAAATTTCATTATACCACATGCATTAACCCACTTATGCATTTCAAGTAAAACTCATAATTCATTTAGCATAATCACATTATTTCATCTAACCCATTTTATAAAAAGAAAAACAATCCCTTATGACATTATCCAAGTCTATCCAAAACAATCAATATTCATTTTTCAACTACACTAACATATCAACATCTTCATCGGGGGATCTAATTTATCACGAGTCATTTCTATGCTTAACGTCACAATTTTCCATGTTCATAAATTTTGGCGAACCACAAGGGTGGACCCAAATCAGTATGTTCAACCTTAATGCATCCCATAGGGATCATAAGGGTTTTAATTCCTCATTTACCCAAACATTTTACTAAATCTATCCAAGGTAATTAAATAAAAAACAATATAGAACCATTAATACAACTACACATGAACAAATCAACTTCAAGACTATGGGATATAACTTGTAGACCACCTACCTCAATTCCAAAGATGAACACACTCTTAACCTCATCCTTTGACTCAAATTAAAACACTATTTGATATCCCAAAATAAGATACTCTATTAAAAGGGGGTTTTAGGTATTTATAATAAGAATATCAAAACCACAATAAATAATAAAGATAATTATAAAAAGAGTAACGTTAGACTTACACGGAGCCTTGATCCGCTACCAATAGTGCTCGAAACATCCTAGAATTGAAGGAGATCAATCCTTGGGAATATTTGGTGTTATAGGTTCATCAATATGGATGTAGGAGGAACAATGGGGAAGAAAATTGCATGATAAAATTAAAACCCGGTAGGGGGAAATGGTAGTTTATCACTTTTTAATGGGGCGCATTGTTCGACGGCATGGTTCACCAAACTATGCGCCAACCATGTTCCATCCTCTATCCAAGATGGGTTCAAGTCACATGGTTACCTAATAATCCTATATAGTTTATTAAACCATGCAAAAATAGTGTGAAATTCCTCTTTCTAGGGTTTCATGATTTGGATTTCCCCATTTAACGGTTTATACTAACCTGGCGCCTACTGTACGGCATGCACAGGATGGCATAATTCCCCCTTCTTTTAAGTCCCAAATCTGTAGAACACCCCCAAGATTCCTCATACACTCAATAAAAATAATTAGAAAATTTTAGTGATTCAAACCAAAATTTAAATAAGAACGTAAGTCAATTAAGTCAGGGATCTTACGACCTCTCCACCTTATAATAGCTCTTCCTCGAGTCGCACTCCCAAGCATCAATGAGATTATGAATTAAATAGATCGGGCCACTGGTCCTATATATACAACTCTCACAACCATGTTTCTTCCTAAAAATTAAAATGTTTTCCTAAAAACTCGAACCAAAGGCATAATCTTTCCCCACCAAACTTTCTCACTAGGATCCACAATACGAACTGAATCTCCTCAAATGACGCATCAGCCTCAATCTCAACATCCTCAACATCAATCACATGAGATGGTTCAGGGTGAGAATGTTGAATCTATGAGACATGAAAACATAATTCATTCCATTATACCGTTTTGGGAGAGTCAATCGGTAAGTCACATGTCTAATCCTCTCTATAATCTCAAATAGCCCCATATACCTGGGTGCAAACATACCTTGTTTCTAAACCTGATGGTGACCCAACCTTGGAGACTCCCAAAGAAATAAATAATCACCATTAAAATACTCAAGAGGTAAAAAAACCAACTTCCAAATGACTTATACCTACTTTGAGCCATGTCCATGCATTTTTGAATCCATTAGATATTCTCTGACATCTCCAGCATGAGACTCGGTCCAAAAAACTCTAATTCCCCATCCTCCATCCAACACAATAGAGATATTTATGGTCTACCATAGAGTGTCTCAAATGGTTCCAAATAAATAAAATCCCAATAACTATTATTGTAGATTAACTCAATAGGTGATGATTTCTTTTCCCATAGTCCACTAAAATATAAGATGTGTGCCTTCAACAAACCACATGGTCGCTGATACACAGCCTTCACCTACTATCAGGTAAGGCATCATGTCATGAAACCTATAACCACTTTCTTTATCCATATCCACCAGTAATACCAAAAAAGATCATTATACATTTTAGTCAAGCTAAGATGCACTTCCCACTTCGATTCATGAAACTCTTACATCAAATCTTCCAGAAAAATGTCATCACCACAACACTACCACTAATGTAAACGATCCCATCAACACCAATGTTTCAACTAGAAGGTTACTCACAAACTTAAATACATTCCTTTGAATATAAATATTCAATATCCTCACACTTCTTCTCCTTAAACTGGCTCAAAAGTTTGGACTAAACTTCCAAGTATGCACGGGTCATATACCCATGCCCATCTAGTACCTACAGATGCATCTCATCAAACAATTCCACTATTCTCTACTCAAAATTGGATTCTTTAACCACCTAATTTTGAGTCGTTTGACTCAAATAATCTGAAATTTTATTTCCCTTTCCTATGGTGTATACCAACTCAAAGTCAAAGGATTTCATATAATCAAACCATCTTTACTACTAAATATTCAACTCACGCTGAGGGAAGATATACTTAAATATTTTTTGATAAGTAAACACTGTAAGCTACTCTCCTAGAAAGTAATGCTACCAACACTTTAAAACATAAACCAATGAGGCCAACTAGATATCATTCATAGGGTAATTTTATTCACGATTCCTTAATTACCAAGAACTATATGTAATGACCCAGTCCTTCTACATCAACAATTCTCCAAGACAAACACTAGATGGATCACAAAACAAGGTATAATCTATACCTGACATAGAAAGAATCAAAACTGGTGTAATATTCAGCTAATTCTCTAACTCTCAGAAGGAATTCTCACATGCCTCAGACCATTCAAACTTGATGCCCTTTTTAGTTAATACCGAAAGTGGTGAAGCCAAATAGGACAATTATTTGATGAACCTTTGGTAAAAGAAATTGAAACCCAGAAAACTTCATACATCCAAAACATTATTGGGTTATTTCTAAGATAAAAATCTTTCACTTTCTATAGTTCTATCAACACGCCTTCATTAAATATAATATGACCCAAGAAATGAAACCTATCGATCCCGAAATGACATTTTTATAGGTTTTCTTATAGCCTTTTCTCTGTTAGTGTATTCTAAATGATATTAAGATGATTTCAATGATTTTAATGAGTCTATGATTACACCAATATGTTTTTAAGAAATAAAACTATGAAATGATCCAGGTAAGGATGAAATATTCGGTTCATTTGGGCCATATACACTACCAGCACATTGATCAACCCAAAAAAATAACAATAAACTCATACTACCCATACCTTCACCAAAAGGTAGTATATGGTATATTAGAAGTTATATCCCTTGGCTACCTTGATCTCAGATCAATCTTGGAGAACAACGAATAACCTTTTAGCTGGTCAAAAATATCATTCATTTGAGGAAGATGGTATCAGTTATTAATAGTCATCTGATTTATCTTCTTATAATCCACACACAACTAACAAGAGACATTAGCCTTATTAGAAAATAAAACTAAAGATCCTTAATGTGATGCATTTGTATGAATAAATACCTTGTTATCAAATTCCACCAACTAAGTTTTTAGTTCTTACGGTTCTGTTGATGACATTATGTATGGCGAAACAGAAGCAAGTTTTTTCCCCTTTAGAAACTCTGTTGTGAACTTCTCATCCCTCTTGGGTGGAATCCCTGAGAAATATTAATAAAATACATCTTTTAATTGGTCCAAAACATGAGGAAAGAAAAGCTTCTATACTCCCCCATCATCAATCATAATACTATCCACTTGGGTTGGGAGTTCACCCAACTGCCAACAAACAGTCCATTCATGGCTTGCTCGGATATCCCATTCTCCTCGGTGAACATATGTATCTATTTTTGGGGACATGAATGTAACCCTATGATCATAACTGTAAATATGGTAATGGTACAACACTGGACAATCCATTCCCATAATAAGCACAAAACTGAACATCTCAATCACAAACAAGTCCCACAAAAATGGTACCCACCAACCTCATGAGCAGACCCTTTACACTACTGAATATTTTTTTCTCACACCCCTAACGGTGTATCAATCAAGATAATCCCACACATAAGTTCCACTTATAGGCCCAAAACACTCAGAAATTGAGTAGATATAAAATATTTTGAATCACCTATAACAAAAAAATCATTAACAAGCATTGAAGAAACAAGAATCATACCTCAATCTATCGATGGACCAGCCTCACCACCACTAGAAATAGGTTGATATACATGAAGTGTGCATGTTCCTATACTCTGAGATTCTGTCTGATTTATGGGGGTTTCACTACCCCATTGATATGGTCTCTCTCCTCTATGTGTTCCACATCCATTTCCCTGATCAGTACAGCTGGTAGAGCTCTAGCTGCCAGTCTGATATGGGTTAACTGGCCCCCTTCCTACACTCTGTATCTGCCTCAATCCTCAATCAGTACCCATTTATCAAGGGTTCCTATAGAACCTCTCAACATGCCCCAACCTGTCGTACACTTGGCACTCAACTGGTGGTTAGGACACTTTTTGAGCATGAGCCTCATCCTACTACACTGATAGTATAAAATTTGTTCACTACCATGTGAGGATGGTTCCCTTTTTCTGACTACTTTTTCTACCATTTCTCTGGTGTAAACCCTTGAAGCAAAGATTCCTACTATCATAAGTTGCACCACCCAATCTCCAAACTAAAACTACCTTCCCACCACCTAAAGCTTCATTAATATTTCCTTCTAAAATAAGGGTCTATTAAACCAATTCAATAACCATATTAAAATGAAATATATTCACCTAGTACTTAATCTCATGTCTAATTCCATCTTGTAAACATATTTCTCTTGTTCCTTAATCCCATACCAATGTTGCGATGAATAATTTCAAGTCAGTGAGGCATCCAGCATAGTCCATTATAGACATGGACTCCTGGGTAAATCTCATAAACTCTGAATCCTTCTCCAACCTCATGTTCTTCAGATAGAAATGTTCCCAAAAATTTTCAGGGAAATCCTTCCACATCATACAATCATCCTACTAGGTCTAAACCGAAACATCCCACTGGTGTTTTTCATGACCCCATATAATATAAGCTTCTAGAATTACTCTCTTATTAGGAGGGGTCTCTAAGTGATCAAGAATTTTCTGAATAGACTCTATCCAAAACAAGGATACATTAGGTATTCCCTCTCCAGTAAATGCCAGAGGGTTTTATAGCTAAAAATCCTAGATAATCTCAAACATAATTGTAACAACCCACCATGGGTCCATATCCATAATCTGCATGATACGAGAAAAGTTCTAATAGAATTTATTCTCTCCCTAGTTACTCTGTATCACTGGGTTTTATTACTCCACTTCTTGAGGGGAATTCTCAGTGATGTAATCTTTTCACTTAACCGGTGAACAATGTCATGGTGGAATTTCTATATAATTCCAACCACACATCTTATAATACTTAACATAAATCATCCATAGTTTTCAAAAAATACAGATCTCTACTATCTATAACAACACATTTCACATATACTATCCCAAAGGAAATATTCACACCTCTTTCACTACCTTTAACCATCCCTATAATAGGACACAGTCAACATGGGGTAAATAGAAATGCATAATGAGAATTGTTTCATTAGAAACCCTTTTAAAACCATTTCCACTCTCACAACAAAAATCATTCCACTTAGTCACATTTCCCATTTTACTACCTATTACAACCAATATTTTAACTCATTTATAACCCTTCATTAAGGATAGTTCCTTAACCATTATTTAACATTATTTCCATTACCTATTTACATAAACTTTATTATAAATTACATTCATTATATTTTTAATGAAAATGAAATTCATTTTACACCTCATGTCTCACATATCTTTCATGTGTGTGCCTACCATGATGCATATCAGTTATTTCCCTAGGTTCCTACTATGATGCATGAATTCACATCATCATTCCATTCAAGGCTTGAGAAAAATATCACAAAATATTCACATCACATAAAAAGTGCATCAATTAATGGTAAAATATCATTCAACCGTAACAACAAACACCAAAAACAACAATCCCACCCTGGTAACATAGGTTTTCCCCTATACTTGGGTTAGCTACCCCCGAGAATGAGCTAATTTCCAAGCCTAAAAAATCATAATCTCTCATATATCATTACTAAATAATAAGACCACAAAAAAATAACCTTCTTTGATACCAATTTTTGACATCCCTTATCCAAAATCCACTAAAGCAGTGCCCCGAGCTGGGTCACCACATGACCTCAAGTGCACCCCCCCCCCCCCCAATACACCAGCGGTTCCCGACTAGCAGTGAGGGTATAATAGACCACATGAGGATACTATATCCTCTTTACTAGAGTAATCCACATAAGATAACATATTAAATAAATTAAATGATAATAAATCAACCAGAAACATGTGTTACTAACCATTTCCTAAACATAGTAAAAAACATAACCAAATAATAAATATTTCATGTCATGATAATAGTGAAAAAAGGTGAAGAAAACTAAAATAATAATAAATAGTTGAATCAACAAAATGGGTCCTGACTCCAATTCTAGATCCTCATCCATGCACATCCAAGGCCCACTCAACTCCCGAGCACTAGGCCTTTGCCCTAGTCCGGACCTACAACCATCAAATCTGCTCAGGTACCCAATGGATATTTGAGAAAGGTGTGAATATAAGTCAGTAGGCCACCACCAACAGTGTCTACAAAATATCTAGTCTAAATACATAGTGCAATAAAAAACTAGATAAATGAAAATGTAACAAAAGAATAGTCGGGTGACAATAGTTAACAATATTTACTTTATCTATTTTGAATATTTATTCAATGGGTTAAGAATTTTCATCATTTATACTATGGCCTAAGATGGTAAGTTACTAAGCATGAGGGAGTAAATCAAGTTATCTATCTCACTCGGTAAAAACATTTCTAAATCAATTACATCACACTAAACTTGGAGCCTCATTCCATGTAGTTTCATCCAATGGAACAATTAAGGGCCTAAATCCTCAGTCTGACTCCCTAAATCAATAATTATAGGGGTGGGGTTTAGAGACTAAGTAAAAACTAACATGTGGGAGGATCCTCATTCCATTATACCACACACTTCAAAGCCATGTGCGCATGATTATTTATCCATTTAACATATAAACTACATAAAAAACTATACACAATCAATACACATAACATTCACATTTCATAATTATTCAACTTGTAAAAAAACATCAATCTTTAACCCATTTTCAAAATTACCATCTAAATTGCATAACCCATTTAACCCATTTTCTATTCTCAACTCTTAACCTATTAATCATATTCAATAATTTCCATACTTTGGCCTATTTAACATATTCATCAATTTCTATATGTTATTCCCTTTAATAAATTCATCAATTCAAAAACATTTACCCTTATCAACATGCTCATTATTCCACATGAATTAACCCACTTATTCATTTCATGTAAAATTCATAATTTATTCACTACAATAACATTATTTAACCTAACCCATTTCGTAACAATCTAAACATTCTTGTATGACATTATCCAAGTCTTTCTGAAACTATCACTATTCCATTTTCAACTCTACTAATATATCAATATGTTTATGAGAGGATATAAATTATCTTAATTCATTTCAAAGCATAACATCATAATTTTCCATTTTCAGAAATGTTGGTGCACCTCATGCATAGCCCCAAATAGGTCCATTTCACCTTAATGCACCCCACTGAGATCATGAGGGGTTCAATTCATCATTTAACCAAACATTTTACCAGATTTATCCAAGGTCATAAAATGAACAATAATATAGAAAAATTAACACAACTACACATGCACAAATCAACTTCAATACTTTGGGATATAACTTATCGACCACCTACCACAACTTTGAAGATGAATGCACTCGCAACCTCATACTTTTACTCAAATTCAAACACCCTTTAAAGTCTAAACCAAATATCTACTATAAAATGAATTTTTTAGGTATTTATAAGAAGAATAATGAAACCATAATTCCTAATCTGGAAAAGGGAACACGGAGGACATTTAGACATACCCAGAGCCTCGATTTTCAACCAAAAGCGCTCCAAACAGCCTAGAATTGAAGGAGACTGATCCATGGGAAGGTTTGGGGTTTTAGTATCATCACAAGGGTTGGAGGAGGAATAATGGGGAATAACACTAGGTGAAACACTTAAAATACTGAGGGGAAATTAGTAATTTCTCACTTTCTAATGGCGAACACATTTTGGCCACACGGTGCACCAAACAATATAGAAAATGTGGGCCATCCTCTATCTAAGAGAGGTCAAAGTCAGACAAATATCAAGGTATCCCACACAATTTGAAAAATTGTGCACCAATCATGTGTAATTCCACTATCCAAGGTCACACGGTTTGACATTCCCCCTTGCACAGTTTACACTAATCATGCACTAACCGTGTTACATGCATAGAATGTCATGATTCCCCCATTTTCATTTCTCAAACCCCCAGAACACCCCTAAGATTATTCATACACCTGGAAAACATTTAATTATCAAAATTTTAAGGATTCAAGCCAAAATTTAAACAAAAACATACCTATATGAAGTCTGGGTTCTTATAACCTCATTCATATGAGTGGTGATTATAATCTATGTCATCCTATTGAAATCATAAATTAAAATAATATGGTATATTTTCCCATCAATAGCTCTTGGGGAAAGAGGTCCACAAAAATTAAAAAGCACCAGTTCAACAACTCTTATTGACTTTTATTATTTTTCCTTGAATAATGTTTGATTAATATTTCTCCTTTGAAAAGTGTCGCATGTGTGTTTATGATCACATGATATCCTAATAAGATCTCAAGCTCCAATACTTTTAACAATATCTTATAAAGATAGTTGGCTCAAATAGACAAGTTGTTTATGCCATAACCTATTTTCTTCTTCCTTGGATTGAAATCACATATCTTCTTATTGGTTAAAAAATAGATATATACCTTCATGTGTTTCCCAAGCATAAAAACCTCATCATATTATCCCTTAGTGTTACCCATATTCTTGGTGAAGCTTATTACATTACCCAAGTCACACCGTTGACTGGAACTTAGTAGGAAATGATAGAGACCTTCAATAATGAGTACATCTATATGTCACATATATTTTTTTCCCAAATATGGATTTTATAGAGCCCATAATCTTTATAACTTCATGGATCCCAAATTTTATGACACCTTCTTTATCAACCTTAATTCATGTGATAGGATCTTCATTTCCCATCATATCAAAATTGAATACACTATCACTGATCCATTCACTAGTGTTATCTAATGCTTTAAGGGAAATATCTAAAACCTCTAAATGCTTATCCATATTATTTATGATCTATGTTTTTTACTTCATAACTAGTGTTTATAGACATTATTGATATTCTTATAAGTATAATAGAAAAACTTCATCTTGAAAAGTTTCAAATTAATTTTTCATTTTTAGCATGATAGATGAATCCTTGAGTTTAACCATACACCCACTTTGGGTATTCATCAATACCTCCATATATATTTTTTTGGGGGAATATCTATACATATGTCTGAATACTCATCACTATAAATAGTAACCATTAAAATCATTCTAGGAATACTTAAATCTACCAAAACTACCTTTGTTTTTCTTATTCCCCTTGGTACTTCTTAGTTTTAAAAAATATATTTTGGGAATGTCGCATATTTCAATAATAATAACACCTAATATGGGGTGAAAACTTTTGTGACCTTTTTTTGCACCTTTTTTCACTTGGGTTCTCTA
Organism: Viscum album; assembly: GCA_963277665.1. Taxonomy (NCBI): domain Eukaryota; kingdom Viridiplantae; phylum Streptophyta; class Magnoliopsida; order Santalales; family Viscaceae; genus Viscum; species Viscum album. Next base: position 1,367,877,365 of record OY728140.1, on the reverse strand, counting down.
AACACTTCGATTCCAATTCATTCCCAAATCAACCTTCAAAATAAAAGTGGGATATGGTGGTATTTCATCAAACATTAATTTTTATTTTTATAATCAAGTACCATACTAGATATATCATTTATTTATGAATTTATTTTCTATTGAAATTCTTATTATTATTTGTTTGGACCCCCATGATCCACTTTCCCTTTTTCAATTACCTGTGTAATCTATTTTCTAGATATAATACAAAGAGTCAAACACATATTTTGATCTTTTAATTTTCATCATAGGATGAAAAATTCCTCCTCTAGATCTTTCTTAAATTTTCAATTTTCCTTCATTTTCTTATTCAAACCATCAATAACCTCTATCTATTCTTTGACTTTGATATTTTACTCAACAACCTTCTCTGAGACTTCTATACATTAATATTTAATCTTTTAATTTCTACGTTCAGCTAATATTTTTATTATTTTTACTACTATATATATATATATATATATTAATCATGAACCACATAGTTGAATTTCTTTATTTTGGTTCTCCAAATATCAATCTATTCAATAAAGGCTTCTAACTAAACTTAGAGATCAACTCCTCTTTCCACTTCTCCATTGTCATTGTCTCCCTCTCCCCCTGTATGGGAACTACCCATAATTTCTACCCTAGAATTTTCTATATGATCTTTTCATTATTCCATTTATTCTACATAAATTTATTCTAAACTTTCATTTTCTTATGAAAGGATATTTATCTACTTTAATAAGTTTTTATTATCAATTTTTTTTCTATTTACACTATTGGAATATTTCGTTATAGAATTTTCACCATATCCAAGAAATTTCTTAAGAAAGTTATAAAAAGGTCACCAAACATTCCACACCAAAAACATGTGAGTATAAGTTTCCTTTAAAACTTTATTTTAACCTTTAAATATTTCATTAAAGGAATTTCATTGCTTCATCAACCTCATTATCTTCTTCATTATCCTAAATGGTGAGCTTCTTCATGGAATTGAATACCACATCTTGACACTTGCCCTTTTCTATAGAATCATTATCATCATTTCTCATCTTATATGTGGTAAAATAACTATGTAAACTATCCAATATCATCTCCATTGGATATTTATCCTCAACTATAGAGTTTTTTTGGATTAAACCAAGGTAGAAACCTTCTATGAATGTGCCTAGGAATATCCACATAATTGAGGGTCTCTAAGAGACCACAAGAACCCTCTATAATAACCTTTACTCGATCAAATAATGACTCAAATAAAATAATTTAGGTTCATAATCATGTCCTCATACTTATTCCATTGAAGTTTTAATATGGTTTCTGAAAAATTTGAATTACATTCATTGGTATTCATTAGCTTTCCCAATATTGAGTGTGAGGATTTAAATAGCATATTTATCATATAGATTTTGTAAAATAAATCTACCCTTAAATCATTAATAGGTACAAAATCAAGATATAGTTCTCTTTAGTCTTATTTTTATAAATATACACTATCTATATTAACTAAAATCCCATGTGTAGCGGTTTTATACACATTCATTCCTAATTATCAGAAGTAGTGTTGTATCCAATTCTTTCAAAGTATAATTTTTTTCTCTCAAAGATCAAAACACCTTTATGATTAACTGGTTACATCACTATATCTAAGATATATTCACTCACTTTAACATTTCACTTTGATACCAATTGTTGGCCATATAAAGTTAAGTACCCTAAGTGGGGGTGAAATACAGTGCTTCTAAAAAGAATAATTCCCCTTTTGGATCTTTTTTTGTTGTTAAACAAAACACCCTTCTATCTCCTTCCCATAATAGTGTATAAATATAGTTGAAATTATGAATAATACATAATAACTTTACTTGTTAAAATTAACTGAGAAATCCCAAGGACCATACAAAGAAAATGTACCGATATACCAAAATCCACTATAGTGAACTGATGCCACAAGTAAATCAAGGAATGTCTCAGTAGTATATATGGATTTTCCCATCACTAGTAATATTTAGTTTGGATTTATATATTGTTGATTCTTGATTGTATTCTTTGTTAAAACATTTATACCATTGATTATTAAAATGTTTTATCTTTTGATATTCATTTTATCTTTATTATTGAAGTTGGTAACTTTGTTTTACCGGCATTAGTATTATTTTTATTTTTTACCAAAAAAATATAGAGCTTATTTTCAATTGATTATATTCGTTTATGTATTAATTTTACATTCTTATTCTCATGTTCAAATAAATTTTTGGTTTTTCTTTAAAATTTTTACTTAAAAATGTATTTATATATATTTATCAAGGGTTTAAAAAAGAGTAAAGTAAAAAAATTGAATTTTGGATTAATTATTATAACCTTTATTTAAATCTTTCACTTTTACTCCTTTTATAAAAAATATTTCAAATGGTTATTTAAATGAAACTCGGGTTTAGTCAACTTGGCTTTTCTTTTAGAAAATAATATTATTATGTTAATATGGGGATCAATGTTGAGGTTGGATAATGTTAATGGTTTTTACCTAAAATGAAAGAAATGATGTTTTCATAAAATGTATCTCAAACTAGAATTAATAAAATACATTATAAAAATAATTAGTTAAAATATTTGGTGAAATCCAACTGGGATCGCTTAGCTCACATCCTATATAAAAATTGTTATGTGTATATAGACCTCCTGTTTCATTTCAAGTATCCATGGGATGGAATATTTTTTTATAGAAATTATTGATTACATAGTTGATTAATTACATCAATGGGTGTAGGAAACCTTTCGTCACATGGAGATACTTGTGTGGTGTTTTGGGTTTTATAGGCTTTGTAGGATTTTTCATATCGATCATATCAGTATATCTACGATTTATTTTTTTTAATGATTATAATGTATAGTACTATTGATTTTATAGTTTTCTCATTGTATGTAGTATTTTTTCTAGTTATGAATTGTTTGGAAAGTTTTCATTTCAAAATTATCTATATGATTGGTGTGAGAATTCAATATTTGAATAACTCATGTCAAATTATTGGGATAAGTATAGTTGGTTGGGGTAGACAACTCAAGAGGGGGTGAATTGAGTTTCCAATTAAAATTTATATTAAAAATAATATAAAACTAAATCCCCCAATGTAGAGACCCATAGCTTAACATACATGAACATTAAATTACTTTTGCGGAATACTTAATGCATAACAAAAACAGACACACAAGGACCGTAATAGTTTAGTGTCTTTGGAAACTTGGAACGTAATCTTCTAATCATGGTGAAAGATCTTCAACATCTCCCATAAGATCTTCCCCTTTTTGTATTCTTACCTAAAACCTTTATTTAAATCCTGGGGAAAATAAAACATATAAAGGGTGAGCTCAAATGCTCAGTAAGGGTAAACAAAATAAATATCAATCACATCATATACATAAGAACATAACTTTTGGAAATCTTAACCTGTAAAAGAGATCATAATTTCATAACATGGGATAAATCATAGTAGTGAAATGTAATCCCAATAATCATAACTAAAAACATAAAACTTTGTGGCATACACACATAATCATAGAGAATCATTTCTTATTAGTCAATACTCATTTCCAAGACTATCTTAGTGGACAAAGTCCATTTCTGAACCGAGTTCACTCCTCGTTTCAGTCCTGTTTCACCGAACTGGTTTACCTACCATTCCAGCCATGTCTATCTCATGAGATATAAAATCTTTACTCAATGCATTGGAGGGAGAAATAGGACCCACCCATTTTATAATGATACCATTCTTATGTGTGCCACAAAATCATAAACCATACATCATAGCGTAACCCATGTAATAAAAATTGGATCCTTAAACATCATGACATCATAAAACAATTCATATAAAATAAAGAAATTCATAAAAATAATTCCATGACAACATAGTCAAATCAATGTAATAATAGGGATAGAAATAGAATCCTTTATTATCTTAGATGGAAAATAATTTTGATAAAACACTTGAACTCCATTCTTGAGGAAAAAATCCATTCTACTTCAAAAACACTTTTCCTTAACATGTCATACAATTCTAAACTAAAAGAAGTTGATCAAAAATAAACTTGAAAACTTTTAAAGGAAGCTTCTTGGAAATAATTTTTTAAAAATCCATTCATTTATTATAAGTTAAAAAAACATTCTTCTCGTACTTTTTTCGGAAAAGTCAAAAAGTACTTCGTACGAAAAATGACAAAAGATTTCTTTCATATCTTATACTAAAAACTCACCGAAGGGTAAAATTGGATTTAAAAAATTTTAGGTGGATGGAAATAATAATACATATTTAGGAAACATGGATGTGGTTGATAAAATACACCCTAGTAAATTCCAAAGTATAAACAATCTCGGATAAAAATGAGATTGTGATATTTTCCCTTACCTTAGGACTGATTTGCTTCGTAAGTGTCCGAACCTCCTGTATAATGATTTAAATAATGTTATTGACTTATTCCAGATTCATAATTATTTTTATGATATCATATATGGTCATATTCTTAGCTTCTTATTAGTAATATTTCATTACTACTTGTTATTCGGGTGTTTATAACTTTTTGTTCTTATGCGTGTTTTGTCAAATAAATTATTTTTTTTTAGGTTATAGATACCTCATTTCCAGAATGGTATTAGTGTAATATATATCATATTTATTCATTAAATTCATTTATATAATCATTATGCAATGGAGATCATGTAGAACGAGTCGCATCACATCGTGGAGACGGTATTCCTTATGTACGCACGAGCGATGATATCATTCCCATGATCTTGGAATTGTATTGGAGTGTATGTATACTATTTCAGAATAAATATCACTTTAAAATAATCATATATAGTCATTATTTACACCATTATACCCATCCAAGTAAGGTGGTGGTGGAAAATAGACTACACCACGGCGTGGAGACGGTATTCCGTACGTACGCACGCGCGGTGATTTCGTTTTCCGTAGGATGGATAGATGGTGAAATAGGGTTGTTTCATACTTATAATAACATATCAGTATATTAGTTATACTGATGTTATTACTTCATAATGAAACAACTAAAGAAGAAGAAGTGGAAGAATAAATAAAGTTGAAAGAATCGGTAACGGACATTACCTCTTCTTTGAAGCGCCTCTTTGAGAACTCCTATTAGGGAACTAAAATTGGTCTTTGAAGAATACCAGGACCACTAGGATGTTTCTAGGGAAGTGTAGAAGATAATTTGGAATGGGTTGGCCGAGCTTGAAGTCTCAATGTGGTGTGAGGAAGAGAGGGAGGAGGTGCCCTTTTATAAGGGAGGAGAGGGGCACCTTTGGAATAACAAAAAATATTATTTTATTATAAAGTCATATTCGGTTTTTAATGGCTCCAAATTGATATATTTCTAAGCTAAGGTGGGGATGGGTCTAAATCCTCTCATCCAACATAATTTAGACAAGTTTAGGTCATTATATTAACCTTATCTTTTAGTTTTAACTCTTAGTTAACTAGATTGACTTTTACCATGTCACTTTGTATTTTTATATTATATAGTTAATAAACTTACCATATACATCCAAGAGACCCCCATGTGGTCCATTAATGATACACCTATCATGATATAAGTATCTTTTCCTAACCTTAGATTTTTAAGAATTTAATAACAATTAATAATATAATATTTTTTAAAAAAACTATTTTATGTCAATTTTGACACTATTTGGTAATTGTTTTTTTGTGAAAATCATAAAAGAATTATTAGTTCTAAAAAAGTTAATTAAATCAATAATAACATGTCATATTAACATATAAAATTATTTGAATTCATAAAAAGTCTCAAATTATATTTATTTGGGTATTTATAACATCAATTATTTCAATATTTCATTAATAATATAATTACTACATCATCATTGTGTCATAAATAAATTAAATTATTTTAAGTCTAAAAATTAAAAATAAAATCCCATTATGTAGGAAATATTTCTAGATTTCTAATGAATATTTATAGTCGAATTTATCTTATGTATAACCCTATATTAAAAATGATTTAGTTATTAAACTTTGATTTTAACTATTTTAACCCTTCTTTAAATAAATTAATAATAAATGTCCTAATCTAATAAAAGTGGGGCTAAATGGTCATATTTTATTCCTAAGGTTGTATTTGGCTGAATTAAACTTATTCAATAGAATTAGGACATGTGTTAGGGTAATAATAATATCATTTTTACCCTTAATTACCCTATTTACTTTTAACCGTGGTAAAAAAAAGTCAAAAGTTACTATTCACCAAAAATTATTTTCATATTATTGAACCACATTTTAGTCCTTGATATTAACCGTGTCTCTCGGATTTTCAAAATTTCACTCACATAAGCGGTAAAATTAATTTTTATGGAAAATTCAGTTTTTTAACTCACTTAGTGGTTTCACTATTCATCAAAAAATGAAAGTTTCCAGAAAAATACCAAAAATTAGGCCTAAGTTATATTTGATATTATGAATTCAAAAATGATGTCTATTTTACCAAATTCAAAACATATCAGTTAAATTAACTAATTTTAAAAATTTATTCCCGTCGTCAAAACAAATAGAGTTTTTTTTTAAGAGAAATAACTATCAAAAGATTGACACTTGTTTATGTCTGGTTTAAATGTGAAATTACATCCAATGACCAACATTGTCTTAAATTGTAAAAATATATTCTAAATATAATTTAAAACCACTCAAATTAATAATTTATCACTATTAATTATTTCGATTAAAAAAGTTGTTTTTAATTAAAATTTAGTAATTTTCACTATTCATCAGAATATGAAAGTTATCTGAAAGGTACCAAAATTTCACCCAAAGCTAATTTTGATATTCTGAATCCAAAAATGAAGTCCATTTTGAAAGACAAAATTTATAAAATTTCAAAAAGTAGGTATTACTATTCATAACTGCTAGTTCATAATAATATTATAATAATATCTTGTTTAGTGAAACTCGGTATTGCGTACTACACACGCTATCGAGGAAGGTCATGATTGCGTGTAATGTATAGAAATTCAGGGATGCGTGTTGTGCAAGATCCTTTTGGTGTAGCGTAAAACACAAGACATTAATGAAATTAAAAAGAATATATTTTTTTTCATAAAATCTCACGGTGTTACACCCAAATTATTAAAATCTTCCCAATTAACTAAATAGTAGAAGTGTATTATTTAATCTTTCAAAAAAATCCACTCAAAAATTTGATCATGAAAAAGTTAAAAAAATTAAAACACTTTTAACTTTTGAAACATATTTACTTATATCAAACACCATATATAAAAAAATTATTAAAACTAACTATCAAATAAGTATTTTAAAATTATAGTTTTGAATACAGATACTGGTTTTCAGAATAAGTTCAGGAGGTTCAGTCTCAAGACATGACCAAGTCCTCTCAACTTGGTAATCACTTACTACCAAAAATTTTATTAATTAAGTAAACTAGTCCAAAAACTATATTGTGTTTTACATAAAATAGCTACACTCTAGTATCCTAGGATAAAAATATCCTATTCCACAGTTCTACATGACATAACAGAATTAAAATAATAAATGAGAGAGTTTCAAACACTCTCTAATACAATATAAAAGGACGAATTAAATAATAAACTGAGTATAAAACATATATCTCAAAATTTAATCTGGAATAGAAAGAGAAAAATATAAAGAGTTATTATTTTATGAAGCTCATTCTAATCAATTTTGGTTGATCAAATGTCATTGAATCAGTATTTGAAAAAATATCAACTAAATTTTCACAGATAGTTTGGGGAAAATAGAGAGTCATTCAATATTCAGAATGAGTCCTATGTGTATCAAAAATTTTCTCTCAAGCACACACATTCACCATCTCTAATTCTCCACAAGTGGATCTTCTTCTTATTGATAAAATTTCCCTTAAATAGACATTAAAGTATATTCACTCTTTAATTCTCATAATCATTGTATTCTTAAATTCATTGGATCTATAATTAATGCTCCAAAATATAGTCATTTGAGATTTTAAAACACTCCACTACTTAACTTAAACATAGTTAGTTGGAATTTATTTAATACATGGTTACATTACCCAGCAGTTACTAGGCATAGTCATTTTACATTATCTCTTAGCATGGTTGGCTGGATTGCTCATATGATGACTTTTCCTCTTCATATGGTCACATGACTTATTCATGTGGTAGGTAGTTTTGTTCATGCGGTAGGTTCCTTTGTTCATGCGGTATGTTCCTTTGTTCATATGGTAGGTTCCTTTATTTATGTGGTCACTAAAATTAACAAAAAATGTCATTTTAACACTTAGTAAAAAAATATCTCCCTTGACACATAGTGACTTGGTTGTTCATTCGGTTGATCGAATCCTTCATGTGGTCACTTAATCATGTATGTGTGTCCATTTCATGACTTGGATGGAATTATCTCATCTAACACATGGTTGGTTGATTGTAAATGTGTTCAGTCGGAGTATAATGTGTTTCCACTTATACATAGTCACTTGACCTTTACGCTTATTAAAATATCTTCAAATGGAATCTTCATTACACATATAGTAGGCTTTCTAGGTTACTTTGAGGCTTAGCATTTTTCTCATTTTTGGCTAGAAAATAGATGACTACCATAAAATAAGAAATTCATTAGTAACATAATAAACATGATTTGGGATCATTAAAATAATAAAGCTCTCAACTAATATAATAATCTCTCCTTTTTATGAACAAAAATCATGAAATATAAAATAAAATGAATTGAATACATCATAAGTATATTTTTTAAAAATAGAAACATATATTTCTCAATTTCTTAAATGTTCAAATTTTACTTTATTTCAAAAGTTCTCTCAAATTCCTAAATCTCTTCAATTAATTGCAGAATTTTTCTCCCCCTTTGGGGATTATCAAAAATGAATACCAGAGGGAAGAAAATATAATATAATATATAAATATATTAGATAACACAAAATTAAAAGACTAAACACAAATGAGTATAAAAATATGATTTTATTAATATCTAAAATATAAAAAAAGGATTACAGGAAATTTACCTATCATGGATTAAATTCAGAATCAAAATTTTTCACATCCTTTAAGTCATGTGGTAGAATGTGTTCCTTTCCATTGAAGGTAGAGGTTACGGTGGGTAGGGTTGGTTGGATAGGTTTTGGCCCATATGTTCTAAGAGGACATGAATTATCACACACCTAGAAACTAGTTGAAGGTGTTTTAATACTTATTTAGGGAAAAAATGGGCTAATAGAGAAGTTTTTTGTTGAAGGAGTGGTATAAGTTATTGGTAAGGTAGGAGGAGCTAGGATATCAGTGTTGGTCATGTATATGTAGTGTTCTAGTATCCTGCTAAAATCCTTGACTTCTCTTGATCCATGTTTCATTACTTGAAAATAATCTTCTTTATTCTCTAAAAAGGATCACAGAATGGGATTTTGAACATTCAACTTTTCAACCTAAGACTTGAATTCTTGGTTCATGCTCACTACCTTTGCACCTCCTCCACCAGTGAGGGAGAGGGGTCACTTGAGATCTAACCAGCCACTCCCTTTAATTCCTCTTTCAAATATGTTTTTTCCTACTTCCTTTTATGCCATTAAGATTTACCCCAAGGTTCCCTCTTTTGACCAGTGCTTCCCCAAGCTTTTGAACACATTACGGAAGTTAACAGGAAACAAACTTGTATAGGCTCTCCCAAGTGGCTCTTTTTTGTCCGAATCAACCATCATTTTTAACCATTGACTACTCCATATTCGATTTAAGGGATCTGAAGCATCGTGTTATCATAGGTTTTCTGGACCCCTGAAATATTCTCATTTTATTTTATAATGAGGATGACCTTATCTCCAACTATACAAGAATTGGTAAATCATTCATCGGTGTTTAGTTTTACATTTTTTGATGGTATATCGACATTCATTTGAGACAATATCCTCTGACAGCTCCAATCTAAGTAGGTTTTCTAGGCCATTTTCTACCATTTCGAAATCCTTCCATACTTTTTATGATAGAAAACATGGTAAGTATATTGTTTTTCTATGATAGAAGATCCCTCAACCTTTTCCATCCAACTTTACCACATATCTATATTGAAGTTTATCTTTATAATCCTCCATTATATTTTGTGTTGATTGAGATTAAAAATAAATATAGGATAAAATAGTTAGTCTGATTTGAATATTGGATGGATTTCATATCCCCATGTAATTGTTTGGTTGACCTTCAATAAGTCTATAGGAATGGTTCAGTTGGCCAAGGATCAAATACTCTATCCCCAATTTGTGATGGCAATTATGTGGATTTGAACCTATAAGATATTACACAGTGTCATTCTCTTTACCCATGGGAGATCATCTTGGTTTGTCTAAAGTAAATAGTAGTGTAAAAGTGTAGATCCTTTTTATTATTCATATGGATTGAATATAGATATTTGGGTTCTTTAGTTGGTCAGATTCCTAGTTCTTCCGTTCAGGCACACTTAGCATGCTTGAGACCTGGTTCAGGGTTAAAGGCATAGAATAAATCCCCAGCACCAACAGGAAACTCCCCTATCCTCCTTTAAAATAAATATTCCAATTTAGAAAAAATAATTTTATGATATATAGTACTAATGGGGATAGAAAAGTTTTAGAAAGAGGAATGCAAAGATAGTGGTTTCTTCCCCATTGGAAAAAATTAAGGAAAATAATGTGATAACATTTGAGACCCCTCAGTCATCATCAGAGTATAATGAGAAGGAGAAACCAAAAAAATCCCCCAAATTTGTTTGAATATAGGTAAGTAGAGGGACAATGATTTTCATGACTTCTCTGTTAAAATTAGAAGGAAGAATAAGTCTTGAAATTATTATTTTTATATTTTGAAACCTATGACTACTCAATCAAAACGAAAAGGTATTAAAGTAAGCATGGCTAGTCCTCCTTTAAAGGACTTGTAAATGAAATTATTACCAGTGAGGTTACCATGAACTAGGAGTGACATCTATTATATATGGTTTCTTCTGAAAAAAGGTGATTGAGACCCCCATTTAGGAGGTGGGCCAATTTGAAGAAACTAGAGGCATTGATCTGGGAGGAAATATCTAGGAGAATCGAAATAATCTTGATTATCCCAAGTGAGGAGGGGAAAGTGGAGCAAAGGAGAAACCAATGTCTTCTAAATACAATGGAAAAATCCTCCTTATAAATTTTATAGAGAATTTGGTGGAAGATAATTTCCTAATTATAGATTAAAAGGAATACCAATGCTGGATGAAGGATAGTGTTATAGTAGTTTTTGTTGGTCTTGTATTGTCTCAAAAATACTTTATAAATATTATAAATTTTGATGCCCAAAAATACCCTTGTTTATTTTAAAAATTATTTTACTTTAAGTGTGTTTCCTGAAATTAATATTCATTTTAATATTTATTACGTAATTATATTCAAGTTTTTAATTTTCAAGGAATATTTCTTCATGCATTCGGAATGTGTTTTTATGTTTTTTGGAAACATTGTTCATACCCTGCGTTGTTAAAAGTAACATAAGGAACAAACCCTACACTTAGAATAGTGAATAAAGAATGAACCCTGCATTTAGAATAGTATTTATGGATCATCAAACCTACATTTTTATAAAAGTATTGTTATATAACCTTACGTTTGGGTGGAACATTATGTTTGATAACAAGAGAAAGTATGTTTAATAAACCCTGTGTAATTAAGGAACCCTCTATTTAAGAAATAAATTTATGGTTCATAAACCTTACTTTTATAATAAACTTTAGGTTATAAACCTTACATTTAGAGAATGAATGATAGGTAGTTAAACCCTGCATTTTGTAGTTTTTCATTTTATGAAGAAACCTTACGTTTGACTATTCAATGTCGGAAGTTTAAATCCACGATTGTATCCTAGATGTATGCAACTATCTTGATAGACTAAAGATATGATAAAATATTGTTGATAAGTGATTAAAATCTCATTATGATTGATTTAAAGAACCATATTCATTATAGAAAATTACACTTATTTTTAAGGGAAGTTATGACTCCCCTGTTTATTTCATACTGGAATATCTGTGTTCTATCAAGCCATTTTCTTGGATCTGGAATACTGATGAAATCTATCTACTTGATATATTCTAAAATAATTTCTTTTGATATATACATTGATACAATCACATATTCAACTGTATTATTGTAAATATCTTTAACAGTACTACATCATCATGTGATCGACTCTATTATTTTCTGAAGATGATACACTTAGAATGTTATACATATTTAAACCTTGTATGGGTGTTAGAATACTGATGTTATTTTTTCTAATCAAATATAAGATCATTGGAAACCATGATCACTTCAGAGTTATTATTTTAGGAAGACTTTTCATTTCTGGAGAAGTAGATCTATCTACTGTCAATTATTTCTACAATTGGGAAGCTCAACTGAAACCATCAACAAATCAAGCTCTTTTGTTTAATTGCATTTTCAACTACTCGGACTCAATCGTGGTGGATTATCATCGTCTTGTGCTAAGATGTGGATAACCGGTTCCTTTTAAAAGAATTATACGGCTCTATTTAGCCTTGATTATAAAGATGTGAACTTCCTGCACTCAGTTGTGGATTTTAAGGTCTAGTGATAAGAGGAAATTTCTAGTGAAATTTACTAATCTCACAAAGAGAGAATTTGTAGAGAGGTCTAGGGAATTTTTATTCCCTGAACCACTATAAAATTATTGTGTTCATTCTTTATATTTATCCACTGCTCATATTTCATACAGAACAAAGCACTTCATATGTGCATAAATCAAAATGGAATTTAAAATCAAGAATCATCCAAGATTTTTTAAAATAAATGATTCACCCCCCCCCCCTTGTGTTATCTTTGTGTTATTTCTACATAAAAATTGGTATCAAAAGTGATAATTTGTGATAAAGCTATAGAAATGGTTTGTGATCCATACTTTAATGGTGAAAACTATAGATGCTGGATATCTTGTATGATCATTTATCTGAAGAATCTGAGCTCTAAAGTTTATTGAAATATAATTACTCCCTATGTGGTTCCTGAAAAACCAGAGACTTCGGCTGCAAAAACAGAGGTTGAATATGACATCGAGTCAAAGGAAATTAATTCTTTTATCTATGGTCTTGTAATAGATGAATTCAATCGAGTATCATAGTTCCCTAAAACCTTTGTAATGTGGTAAACTATTTCAGTTGCTTATAATGGAAAAGATAACATCATATAGATGAGATATGCTATGGAAAAACTTGATTTTGACACTTTTAGAATGTTTGATGGTGAAATAATCCCAAATAATAAATGGATGGTTAATAGATATTGTCAAAACAATTAATGCATTGGGATATCCTATTAGTCAATCTGATCAAGTTCTGAAAGTACTCAAAATACTACCCTCAAAATAGAGTGGCATATTTGCGTCTATCCGTCAATCATCACCTATCAAGAATTTGACAATGAACTAACTGATTGGAATACTGATGATGTATGAATCATAAATACAAGAAGAAGTTGAATATCAAAAGATTTTAGTAAAAAGAAAAAATATTTCTCTCAAAGTAAAATCTCAGAATCACAAACGAAAAACAAAAAAAAAAGAAGTCAAAACAGAAAAAAAAAATCAGAGTCCTCAAATTCTTAAATGGAACAGGCTCAGCTAGCCAGAAAATTTAGCAAATTATACAAGAAGAAAAAAGGTTTCAAAAAATCCTTCAAGTAGGATGAAACAGAACCTTATTAAGTAAGATGCTATGAATACAAAAAATTGATTCACATCAAACTTGATTCCCTTCAATTTAAATATGAAAGAAAGCAGACAGAAAGTAAATAGTAGAAAAATAAAGACATTGAACATTAAGTAAAAGGAGTTATGAAATCTGCAGGAAGTTTATCTTAAGATTCCATTAGCTCCTTGAAATATGATTCATATAAAGAGACACAAAATATCAAAGCTAATACGTACATTATTGGATAAGGAAGATGAAGATATACAAACCTAATACTCTTCTACTTCTGACTCTGATAATTTCTCAAATGATTAATAAGCTGCTTACAATTAAATTATAGAAGATAAATATGATTCTTTATTAAATAAACATAAATCATTAAAAAAATATACATAATTTTGTTTTAGGTGAAAGATACACCATGCTAAAGCAATATCAAGATCTAATTAAAAAATTCAACTCAACCACATTACATTGTATAGATCATGAAAAGGGATAAAATAATTACAGGATAAATTATAATCATATAAAAGTGTTTCTATTATTTTTAAAAAAGGTGAAAAGACTCTGAATTGGATTCTTAAAAATAATTTTATTAAAATACAAAAAATTGGAATTGGAATAATGGGTGAAAAATCAAAAATTAAAAAGATTATTTTGTGCTCAATTCAAAAAATTCTACCTATAATTTTTGTGGAATAAAAGTTTATTACACTAAACAAAATGTCTTAAGAAATCCTCAAATTAGTGGTATTAAAAAGGATTTTATTTCAAAAAATATTTTTGAATATGAAATTTCAAATTTTTTAAGGGTAAGGTAGATCTGGATTACCAAATCATTGGTCGTTGACAGTAATGGATTCATGAAAATATAGGTACCAAAACAAACAAATATTTAATTTCATTTATAGGAAAAAGTCCATAGGAACAAAAAGAATATATGGTATATTTAAAGTTGATATTATAGACACATGAGTAGAGGCTGATAAAAGTTTCACAAATTGACTCAAATTAATGGAAGACTATTCACTTTTGGTGATAAGAAACAAAGGAAAAATCATTGGAGTGTGAAAAGTTGGAGATCCAAAGACTCTCTCAATCAACAAAGTATTATATATTCAAGGGTTAGTGAAAAAACTGAAAATCATTTCTCAACTTTGTTATGATGGATTTTACACTTAATTTTATAACAAATCCTACTATGTTTTCAAAGATAAAATGATTAAATTTATAGACCTAAGAACTGAAAAAGTTTATACTTTGGACATAAATTTCTTATGTAAAAATAAAGTGAATTGATTAACTGATCACACAAATGAGTCATGGATTTAACATAGATGACTTGGACCATGAAATATATATGATTTTCCTAAATTATCTAAGAAACAATTAGTTTTTAATTTTCCTAATATTAATTTTAAACATGATAGAATCTATGTTGCATCTCAAATTGGTAAACAACACAAATATTCTTTCAAATATATTAAAAAAATTCCTCCATCAAAAACTTTAGAACTTATACACATAAATTTTGTTAGTCCATCTAGAGTAAAAAATTTGGCTGGTAAATTATATGTTTATTATTTAGTTTATTATTTTTCTAGATTTAATTTTTTATAATTTATATAACTCAAAAATGAAGTATTCACTATTTTTGAAAAATTTTAAAAAATTTCTCAAAAAGAAAAATATTTAAAAATAATTTCAATTAAAATAGTACTACTTAAATATGATTCAGAGTCAAGGGGCCACAAACATGAAGTACAATACTCACACCCTTTTACATCAGTGGGTTTCACTCTGATTGTATCTTTAGATGACCTGTGCCCATACTGATGGGGGATTCCACTCTCATAGTAACTATAGAAGACCTGCACCAATGTCGATGGGGGATTCCACCCTAAAGTCACGGGGATTCATTCCCTATGCAAATAGGGGTTTCACTTTATAAGGTAGATAACACCCACCCATACCGATAGGGGGTTCCACTCTAATGATCAAGAACCCCTTCCCTGGCATGACCAGGGGAATCCACCCTAGTCATCGATTACATGCTCCCTACCTAGTAGGGGGTATGACTCGAAAGTCGAGGACCCCCACCTATTACAACAAGGGGGTCCAATCTAGTCTAGATTACATGAACCCTAATATATCAGTGGGTTTCCACATAGAATTTAGCTACAGAGGACTCACGCCCATTCTGATGGGGGGTTCCACTCAAAAGGTTGATGAATCCACTTCCCATATCTATTAGAGGGTGTAGTTTTGTAGTCTACATTGATTTATATGATCAATTTCATCATCGATTGTCACCTCAATAAGCATCATGCCCAGAACATTTTACGTCATATCTCAAAATTCAAAACTGAGGTCACGATCAAGTTCTATGAAATAAAACACTCAGGAGAAGCTATTTGTGGGCCAAAATACAAGTTCAAACGAAGGAGATACGGACGATTGAATTTTCATAAAGAGAGGTCAAGGGGTATATTGTGTGTGAGGGGACCCACACGGATGTGGTCTCACTCTACCACATGATTGTTTCCTTAGATGTCACACACCTCTATCCCATGTAGTTTGACACACCATTTAGGTGGAATACACGGCTTGTCCAAGCTAACCAGGATCGGGCCATGCCCTTTTGGTTGTTTCAGTGTATTATACTTTGTGTCTGTGTATTGACCACATGTTCGTGTACTCAGGTACAGGGACATGTACCTGTATGTTTAATTCCACATAGGTTCCCACCTATTTGGTCCTCCACATGGGTTGTCAAACTAGAGAAGAGGTACATTGAATTTTGGTGAACTTACACGCCATGTCATCCTTAAGTTTCCTGAAACCCTAGTCGCTGCCAATGAGGGGGATACATGATGTTTTTTAATTCTTATAAAGGGCGTGTGGTCAGTATTCTTTTAGAAATCCCAAATTTGATTCCCATACTTTAATATGGTCTCACCACTTCAAATGTGGAATTATCTTTTGCTGAAAAAGGTGGATCAAGTTGAAAATCATGGCATCTAATCATCATTTTCTAGAAATCAGCCCCCATTCATCCACAGTGGTTCATTGCACGAACCACACACCAAAAATCCATCAATCACCAATTCCTTGATCTCAAAAAACCAAAAAAAAAACATCCATGCCTTATAATGATACTTGATCTATCAATACTTAATTGATTGCATGTGATTCCATCACGGTTTCAAGTGTCAGATCAGGCTTGGTACCACCTGATAATGTTAAACCTGGACTGTGGGGTCCTAATAGTGATGAACATGAAGAAGATTTGGGATAAATGAACCACAAATTGGTTTAAAAATCATTGTAAAATCATTCTTGTAAAATGATCGAGAATGGTGATATCGGGTCAAAAATCATTGAATAAATCAATTTAAATCTTATACGTAGGCACATGCATAGGACACAATTAACACAGATCCAAGAACAGGGATGGATTTTCTCGAAAAAGTTAATAAAACGGTGTAAATCACCAATTGGTGAGTTTTACCTTGATTATGGATTTTTCCTTTATGTATAATACATCCACTAATAATCTTGAAAATCTATCATGTACGTTGTGTCCTGATCTAATCTTATCATGTGTTTCATCATTTTCCGATGAGGTCCTCCAATGAAGAAAGAAGGGAGAGCTCAGGAATTATCTTTGGGTTTATGTATCTAACCATTGAGAATTCATACCATAAGTAATATTATAGATCATTACACTAAAAAGAAATTAATAAATTAATTAATTTAAAAATTAATTAACTCACTAAATGTACTTCGGATGACTAAGGAGTCCGAACGCACCACACTGACCCATTTTATGTCGCACCTAGGGTAAAAACTACATTCCAAACTCAACAGTGCTATAAAATTTATGATATGATTTAACATTTAAGAGTTATCCCAATTTCATTAAAAATATTCCCATATAAATATAAAATATATTCAATATTTTTATAAAATTAATTTTGGGCACACTAGGCCTCAGAATCACACATTGTCTCAGCGCCTAACTTTGAAAATATATATATAAATATTTCAAAGTCTTACAAGGGAAAAAATTGGTCTCTACACAACATTAGAAAGTCCACTTGGTCTATCTTTTTGACCCACTCTAGTACATCCTTGGATACCCAATGTTAACTAGGTGTTTGGCCTGATAAGCTATTATTCTGCAACAATATGACATCCAGTTAGTTTCATGGAAGGTAGTTAAAGGGAAGGCTCTAGTTGATTTCCCTACAGCACAACCCACCTAGAAAATAACCCCAATGTACATCTAGAAGAATAAGTTTTTTATACCCATGACACTCTTCGAACACGGGAAATATATTTTAATGATGCCTTCTAAATTCATATTAGAAAGAGAATGGATAACTCGAAGCTCAACTGAGTTGTTCTAGGGATTGTGGTCGTTTCCCTAGATAATGAAATATTTCCCTACTCTTTCCCACTATATAAAGGTTGTACTAATAATGAGGTACAATACTAAGACCTCATTTCCATCTTGGAACTATCCCAACAACTACAGATATCCTACCTAAACATCAAAGGGGATTTGGATCTTGTGATCAAACAAATTAATAGGTATAATACTAGTGGGAAGGAAGAATTTTCCCCTATCATTGGTTATGTCAAAATACTAATGGAAGTATTTCATTTTGAACCATAATTTCATCATTCCCTTGATCAAAAAATGATTGTGTCGATAAAATGGATAACAAATACATAAACTTGGTCGATCTCGATCAAGACTAAGTGGTTTTCCACATAAACATTCAAAGGGTGGTCTCATCAATCATAATTTTTGACATGGTGGAAATAAATTAGGTCAACACTACCCCTAAGTGTGATAAACCAATATCCATGCCTAGATAGATAAATCCCAGGGTCAACTACCTCCAAAATGGGACCCTCCCACTAGATCGGCCTAAAAGAGAACAAACTCAATGAAGAGCAGTGAAATTTTCTCTTTAAGGCATAATAAATGAGAAAAAACCTTATACAAGAAATGATTTAATGGCCTCTTTAGATTCAAAGAAGAAACAGAGATTATCTTCATCAGGTATGAGCTCTCTACAGGTTCCTACGGTGCTCATTAGTCTAGGACCAGACTCTCCCACCAAATTAACAGGCTTGGTTACTACTATAAAACAATGATAGATGACTATGTAGAATTCACTAGGAAATTTCATGCATGCCAGGTTCATGAAAACATTATCCATTAACCCACATTGTTACTACATATAGTAAATATTACTATTTATTTATTGTATGGGAATGGATGTTGTGGGGCCATATCCCATAGACAAAACTAAGTAGTTTAAGTATATCCTTACTGCTACTGAATTATTTTTCAAATAGACTAAGGCAATACCCCTTAATGAATTCAAGATGAATAATATCATTAACTTCATAATGTTCAATATAATAACCAGATTTAGTGTTCCTCACACAATATTGATGAACAACGACACCAAATTCTGTTCTATAGATTTGAAGAAATTATACCAAGAGTACAACATAGAATCCAACCATTCTTTACACTATCATGTTGTGGAATATAGACTAATAGAGCCCTTCAATAAGTATCTATAAAATATACTCTATAGAATGATGTAAAATTACTAGAAGTTTCTTTCTTACAAATTACTTCATGCTTTATCGGCCTACCATTCGACCACTCACACTACCATAGAAGTGACTCAATATTCATTGGTTTATGGACCTGAGGTAGTGTTTCCCATTGAAGTAGATTTTCCCTCACTCCGTATAGATATATGTGTAAAACTCTCAAATGATGATCAATCACAAAAGTGATTTCATGAGTTAGAAATACTCGATTAGAAAAGGTTATGTACACTATAAAACCTTGAATTTCATCAAAATCAGATTGTGTGATCCACTAATAAAATAGTTTCATCTCCACTCATTTATTTAAGGAGTGTTTGTATTGGCTCTCAAACCCCCAATGATACTAGGAAACAAACCTCCAAAACCAGAACCTAGTTGGGAAGGGCTTCAAAACATACATAAGGAGAATTTAAATGAATATTAATAATTATAAATAATGAATGCGGAATGAATTATGCATCCCAACAATGAAAGATATATTAAGAATTAATTTTCATATCTATTCTCTATCATCCCAAGTTATAGAAGTAAAAATATAGACTACACAGAATCCTAAGTCCTAGATTCAAGACTTTAAACTGGATGTCATCCCTCATTCTTACTGCATGACTTTGAACTGTACGGAATATTTCATTATTGTATGATAATAAACTGGACATAAGATGACTTTAGCCAATGATGTTAACCTTTACAGACAATTTTACACTATAGATGGTTTATGGTACATGATCTAGATCTGTGAAAAAGAAAAAGGAAGTATTTTTATCCTCATGTGTGAGTAAGATCGACATAGGTAATATTTCCATTCAAGTATTATGTGATGCTTAATTATTTCTATCCTATGATACATAGTGATTCCCAGATATCAAATACAAGTTCTATCCATAATATAAAAAGAAAATCACCCCCCCCCCCCACCTCTATGTATGGGTCAGACCTACGTGGAGAGTTTTGTGTTCAAGAGCTATATGTGGTTTGATACATGCTATCACAATATATTCAGTGACACCCATATCTCAAATCTTGGGTCTAGGCAAAATATAAATGGAAAAAATACCCCCTATATATATGGGTTAGACCTACCTAGAGATTTTTCCATTCACAAACTACATTTGGATTGATTCCTTCTATCAAATGATATATAGTGATGACCAAATCTTAAATCTAGGGTTTATCCATTATATAAATAGGAAAAATGACTCTAATGAGTCAGAACTGTGTGGAGATTTTTACATTTAAGAGATACATGTGGCTTGATCCCTTTTATGAAAAGATACATAGTGACACACAAAACTAAAATCAGGGGTCTAATCATAATATAAATGGAAAAAAAATCCCCCCACTGCATATGGGTCAGACCTGTTTGGTGAGTTTTCTGTTCAAGAACCATGTGCGTCTTGATTCCTATCATCACAGGATATGTAGTGACATCCATATCTCAAATACTAAGTCAATACATAATATAAATAGAAAACAAATATCCCCCCTCTGTTTATAGATTAGACATATGTTGAATGTTTTCCATTCAAGAACTATGTGTGACAAGGTTACAGCTATCACAGGATATGTAGTGATGCCCAGATCTAAAATCCTAGGTTGAACCACAATAAAAAATGAAAAAAATTCCCCTCTATATATGGGCAACATGTGTGTGGAGATTTTTCTATTCAAGAACTACATGTGGCTTGATTCCTTCTATCATAGGATATATAGTGATGCCATAATCTCAAATCCTAGGTCCAGCTGCAATATAAAAAAATTCCCCCTATTACATATAGGTTACACCTACATTGATAGTTTTTCATTCAAGAACTATGTGTGTCTATATTTTCAATATCAAAGTATATTTTCGGATTCATAGATCTTAAATCCTAGGTCCAGATGAAAAATTAATTGAAATAATGACCCCCTCTTTGTATGGGTCAGAACTATATGAAGAGTTTTCCATTCAAGAACTACATGTGGCTTGATTCCTATTATCATAGGATACATAGTGATTATCAAAACTCAAATCCTAGGTCTAGATGAAATATTTATAAAAAAATGCACCCTCTCTGCGTATTGGATTGACCTATATAGGGGTACATATATGAACAATGGGTGGATTGATTCCTAGTGTCACAAGATATATAGTTATGCATAGATCCTCTCTTATAGTCCCATCCATGAGTTATCTTCACTCTCAATCGTGTCCCTCTATGAGAGTCATATCCTTGTAGAGGTTAGATCCCACAATAAATTGTGAACACCCCCATATATTACCTATCATGTATTCTCACATGGCTTAATCAAATGTCTGGTTATCATGTGTATCTCATGATGAACATAGATCATGTGAGCACAAGGAATGTGGAAATCACTCTGGATAGCTTCAAAAAGACATGTGTTGGATAGAGAACCATATCCTAGTCCCATCACATTAAAAAACAAGACCACATCCTAGTCACATGACATTAAACTACTTGATACATCCTATTCGTAGGAATTTAAACTATATTAAAATGTCCTAGTTGCATCAAATTAAACTACATAACATATGGTCCATCCTATAAGACCTAAAATTGATTAAAATGGGTTGTCTTATCCATGAATTTGTACTAGGGATTAATCTTTCACATCCATACCAGAATAAAATGTGGAAAAATTCATATCCATACATATAAGAAAAATATATGTAGAGGAACCCTTAGATGACCTTGATATTATGACTCGCTAAGGGAAGAAGATAGAATTCCCCCTCTCTCCTGCATACAAGTTCGATCTATATAGACGGATCTCTTTAAAGGAGATGATTATGGAATGATTCCTACCTTTATAATATAAATTGGTAAAACTAGGGAATATCTAGAATAAAAATTGCATATACCTCGATTTAAAGAGGTACAATTCATATAAACTTTATCTTCCTATATACATATCATATCTATGCATGGATTGATTTTATATGAGATAAATTTGTTTATGAAGGTCTCTAGTATATGGATACCTTCCACTAATGATGATTACATATAAACGGTGTTTCATACATCTAAATTCCCCAGACCAGTGCAAAGTCCCCCCAATGACATATTTCACAATTTCATGTCAATTTTTATGTCCTTTCCTCATGATGTTAAACTATAAGGAAAACATCCTTGTCATGTGATGATAAAATAAATGACAGATATATCCCCACTACATGATATAAAAATGTAAAGATCATCACCCATCGTCATTATTTATATTAGGACCATAAGATCCTAACTTTGGTCAACCAGAGTATGGTGTGCTTCCATGATTTTTTAAACACCTCAATCTACAAAACGCAATTCATTTCTTGAGCACCTTGGGTTGATGAAAACCTTTCACTACCCCAATAAAGAAGAAATGTTCTCTCTATATGACCATGAAATAGGTGCATCTGCATAAGGTCCATAAATCCATCAACAAAATGAATATTGGACCTACAGGATGGGCCTTTTCATCCTTTGATCCATGAAATAATTACAGTAGATATCATCACCTTAGAGTGATTCACAGACATTTTTGGCATGATTGTCTCATACCATTATTCATAACCCAATAACCTTGTTCGAGGATTTGAAACATTTTCATCTCCTTATCAAAAGGGTGTTGGATTACTCTTGACCCTATGTATCCTAATTAGGATATTTTGTAACACTCCCCTCATACTAGTTCCTTGTGCAATATAACGCTAAACTATATGCACTTTGGTTAATGTTGTACAACTTTAGACTTTATCCTTTTATGGTCTAAATTACAATACCATAAACTGCTAGTGAAAGAGATATAAAGATTTTCAGGATGAAAAATCATAAAGGGAGGCCCAATAATATTTTAATTCTATACTTTATAAACTATTTTTCTTGAGAGTTTAGGAAAATTTTAGAGAAAAAATAAACAATCCATAAAGTTCATGGTGATAATCATGTGGCCCTAGTAAGTTATGTTATAATTTCTAGACTCTATATTCTAGAAAAAAGTTAGAGAAATGATTCATCACATCTCATCACCATGATAATGTGTTCAGTATATGGAGATACAACTTTTTGGGTGCTCGAACCCTTCTTGAATATTATATTTTCCATAAACCACCTTCATGTATTTGAATTCTCAGATGACACAACCAATTATTTAAGTTGATACCCTTCCGCTTAAACCTCATATCCTTGATTCATTTCTCCCGGTTCTTCCATTTATCAAACTGATAACGAGGATTGGTTAATCTAAAAGGTCCCCTCTATGATTCATTGGATAATTAACACCCTACCAAAGAGCTTGTTCCTAGAGGATGTGTGGAAATATAGGAGTGAACCCATTAAATCTAGAAGTTATAGTTCTGACTGCATAGAATATGCTCTTATGCCATTATCAATGGTGGACCTTTAACCACTGGTTTTCACCTTAATTTAACTTAGATATTCTTATACCATTATTTATAATCTTCTTAACCAGACTATTGAAGAAGATTTGACATCCTCAGTGTTACATCACCATGTATTATACCCTTTCTAAAAGTGGAAACACAATATTCCATTTTCAAAAAATTTATGGCCCACACCATCTGACTCAAAACCACATAGAGAATGGTCTGAACATGCCAACTAGAAACCGAAATTCCCTAGGATTCCATAACCTTCTTTGGATAGCCTTTTCTCCACTTCTAGATTTATTTTCCAGACATTTAAATATTCACAAATATTTCATGGACCTTGTAAAAGAGTACGGGACCATCTACTTGACCATTCTAGCAAAACCAATGGGCTCATGCATAGGGTCCTATGACCCATAAACTAGAGGAATCACTTCATTGTAGGAAAATGAACTCCAATACTTATGATCCTTAGTAACTTTGTGGCAGAACTCATAATCTTAGCATGTTTTTAAATCATCCCTGACATGTCTGAAACATTCTATATTCAGTGTTTCAACCTCCTAGAAACATGATTTACACAACCTATATTTCAATTATCCATTTGGACTCATTATCCCCAACATTTTACCATCCACCAATACCATTTAAGGTAAGGATGAAGGGTGTCACAACCCATAAAGTAAATTCATCATTTATTATTTTTGCAAGAGCACAAGGTGTTATTACCCTTCAAGAGCATTAATTCTCTAGAATATAGACTAATAATGTAGGGTATCAAAAATCTTCATGGAAACTCATTCTTCAGAATTCAATCAAGTATACAGGGATATCAAACCCTCCCTAAATACCCATCCTTCACTTCCAATAGATAGTCTAAACTAGAAGACTTTAAACTGCATAAATAGATGGTTTAATCTAGAATGATTTAAACTATAGTAATATATGGTGCAAGCTAGAAGACTTTAAATAATAGCAATAGATCATTCTATCTAGAATAATTTAAACTGCAATAAAAGATAGTCTAAGTTGTAATACTTTAAACTATAAGAATATATGTTCTAAGCTAGAATAATTTAAACTATAGTAAGATATGGTCTAATATAGAAGACCTTAAAATATAGAAATATATGTTCCAAGCTAAAAATCATAAACTACATTAATAAAAGGTATAATATAAAAGACCAGAAACTATAGAAAGTAAATATCTGAGCTAGAAAACCATAAACTACAACAACTAAAGATAGAAGATATAAGTCCCTAAACTGTAGTAGAAGATGGTCCAGGTTAGAAGACCCTAAACTATAGGACAACAAAAATCTAGTTTTCAAGACCATGGGAAACTAATTGAAAGGGACACAATTCTTTATAAGTTTAAAATCTAAAAATTGAACCCTATGACACATTCAAGTCTCTTCCAACTGAACATTAACTTGTGTGATCTAGGAAATAGTGAGAACTTATAAAATGAAAATCCATAAATATTTTCACATCGAAAACCTATAAAAGCATGTCCTTAGAACCATCCAATTCCACACTCGCTAATATTTCCCCACATGAAACTTGGAAAAAAATATAGGGTGATAAAAAAAGATACAATGCTTGTACGGATCATTATTATTCACTAGAAAAAATCAAGCTATGGTAAATAAGTCAACTAGATTTGGAAAAAATTGACCCTCCTTCCCTCTGATATATGAAATTACACAAATGATACTTTCAAAAAAGGTGATTCATGGATAACTGGAGTAGATTCATCAATGAGTAATCATATGTTGGTATTCATACATGATAAATTATAAAGAAAAATATAATATGATTAAAGAATTAAAATATTGGAATTTGGATTTACTTGGTATTATGAAATGAATGGGTATAGCTAATGATCCATAGAAAGTCGAGTGGTTGAAATGCCTTATAGATAAAGAATAAAAGAAATTTTAAAAATGAAATTTAATGTTTGTAATATTTATTCAATGATAATGTCCACAAAAAATAGGAATATCTACATTATAAAGTCTCTCCAAGGTTCAAGAACAAAAAATAAGAGACCCATTCATAGCCAAATCATGATAAAATATGTCTAGTCATGTGAGCCAAGTCAACCAGAGTCTAGATAGAGGTGTCAATTGAGCGATGAATTTTCAATCACTCCATTTCATTAGTCGCCACATTAGGATAAAGAGTATCAATAAAAGAGGATAAATATCCACATCCTTTTTGAGTGATATCTACTAAGGATGATAACATCAAAATATGGTACTTTGAGTGATCTATTATCACCTCATGTTATTTTATCTACATTGTAAATTCATCCATCTAGGCACTTAGCTGATAGAGTTTCTGATTTCTTAATTCAATCACCTCTCAATATTCTCTTATTAATTCAATTATATGAGTCCTATCATTAAAACCACGCAATTAATTTTTATTCCTGGCCAAATTTTTCTTATTTAGGATAATCTATACAATGATATCTTACAATTTCCGACAATCAAAGCTACTAGATCCCAAATCACAAAAATAGTTTGTAAATCCATTCTTCTTGTTCATGAATTTTCTCTAAGGTAGTTTCAAAAATTGAGGTGTGAATTTTATGAAAAAAATAGCCTTTTGGTTTTTAGTTTATTGAAGGACGGTTTAGCTAAGCTTATGAGTAATTAATATAAGGAGTGTTATAAATTTCTAACCCAATTATTGCATCATCTATCACTGACATTGAAGGGTCAGCCTCCTCACCAAACCCTATCTTGATAATGATAAGTGAATCACTATTGAAGGAGATATTCCTTGGAGGATCTCCCAAATCCAAAATAAAATCCATTTCTATCATAGATAAGGGTCTTAGGGAATCATAGGTATTTCCCACCTAACAGATTAGTTGATTAAATATACAGCTCGGGTAAGATTCCACCCAAGCCTAGGCATAGTTTTAATATTGGTAAATATAGCATTTAAATGAGGAAGAATGATTTCATTATTTGTATCTTCACACATAATCATAATCCAAAATTAGGGAATGATCATGGGAGGTAATTATCCCTCCACTCTAGATAAGGGATGAAGGGATACCATATAAATACAGTAAAATTGAAGATAAAATTAGTAAGGGGTATATGGCTCTATAGAAAATGTGACAGTAGGAAAATTTTACCATAGATAACTATATCGTTTGTTAATAATTTTACCATTATAATTAGTGTTTATAAGTTGTAATTACATAGTAACATTGATACATAAAGAATAATTGATGGCCTAAACCAGTAGATACATTCTGTTTGAAACCCTTTTGTCAGAACTTGAGAGGGAGGTATCATCATTGGGGTTTCCCCTTGACCAATCCCAAGCTAAGCTTCAACAAGTGAATCTTGAATGAAATCACCTGTGGTATAATATAATGTTAGTGGATATTACCACTCAGTGGATATTAGCTGAGGCACATCATGAAATTAACATCATCACACACCTTATGCTTAGGGAATATATGATTGTAATAAGGGGTTACGTGTCCAGGACTTAGTTTCTTAAATTTTATTTCCATTGTATAAATAAAAATTTTATTCCATTAATTTCACTTTTTTAATAATAGCTTTTCTTAATAAAATAAGTTCAATTAAGAGGAAATTCAATAAATTGATTTTTCAAACACAAAGCATACTTTTCAAAAAAAATGTATAAATTTTATAAAAAACAAAGTTATTCTTAATGATATAATTTTTAATGAAATGTTATTTTTTTTTAAAAATTATATAGAAATTATAGAGTAATTTTATTATGTCCTTGAAAATTTTTAAGTTCCAGAAATCTGACTATGGATTTCCAACCATTTATTTTTTTAATAAATAAGGATTTAAATATTTAAAAGTTAAAATTATAATAAATAGAGAATTATTATGATAAAATAAACATCATTATTTAAATAATCATGTCTCAATTAGGTTAGGGTGAATTTATGAGAATTTTCTAAAAAAATCATTTCTTCTGTGAATAGTAAAAATGAAGTTTGTTTATTTTTGGTATGTTTAATGACTTCATAATTATGTAAAAATGATGTAATAAAAAATTAACCAAAATTAATGACCTAAAATATTTTATTTTATTAATATTAAGAATTTTAATTTATTTTAATCAATTTCAAAAACTATAAATTACTTTCCAAATTCTAAAATGGAAACTTTGATTTTAAAAACATTAACATGTAGAATATTTAATTTTCCATGACAAAAGAAGTAATGTAAAAGTATTCTCAGTTATTTTGTATTAAAATAACATAAAATATATACATAATATCCAAAACTATGGTAAAACCCATGGGTATGCTAATAGTTTTTCATTTTCTAGAACAAAGATTTACAAGTCCTATATTTGGAAATTATTTAAAAAATCATCCACTTTTTCTATAAATACCCACCCATTTATCCATTTAATTTCACTCACAATCAATACTCTGTGATATTATGGTAGTTTTACTTCCCAATTACTCCCCCCCTAGGTTTTCCTCAATCCCCTAAGGTTCCATTTCTCAAGATCTATGAGTAACTCTTCAAGGTAAGATAATTATCATTCTTTTCTCTTCAATACAAGAACCTCTTCATATAATTATTCTAAATGTTATCATTATATTATTTTATTACCCCTTTTATCATACCCTTACTTTAAAATTATGTTTTATAAATGGTATTCCATTTTACCCTCTCTTTTTTCCTTTTTTAAAGCCACATTTTATACCTATTATGCTGCTGATTTTACTTCTCTAAATATCTCTCTTCTCCTTAAGAAATTATATTTTACATTATTTTTTGTGAATACCTAGACCGATTTCTTTTCCAGTTGTATTCAACTAGATGTAATTATGATTTATTTTCTTTTATTACTAACATAAATGAAACCCATAATCCCTTTTCATGGTTTAAAAATGACATAATGATCATGTCTTTAAGAACTTCTAAAACACCATGATTTTGATAAAAAACCATTCTTTATTCTACAAGGGTTATTTAGGAAATGTTTTATTATGATATATGTGGATCATATTAATTAATACATATTATTGTTTTACCATGATATTCCTCCAATGCATTGGGTAAATAATTTAAACTCTAGACATAAAATGTTTTATGATACCTTGGTGAATAACCTTGATAATTTTCATTTATAACACCTTGTTACAAACCTAAATGATATTCTTAGGAATGTATAATTCTAATTTTGTACACAAAATTCAATTTTACTATTCATGTTATTTTTATTATGATATACCCCATGTTTAATTTATCATTCTATAATTATATTCCTCATGTTTTTATTGATATTACTCAAGATCACCTATAAATTATTTCACTTACTTTCCCTTACCGGGGCTCATGATCACCCCTTTCCCTTGATGTATTTCCCCCGAATATGAGACACAGTAAATGTTCTTATGATGAACCCATGAAGAATCCTTTCAAGTAGTATAGGATAATTTTTTATGTTTTCATGTATTATGTACCTAGTTTCCAAGAAACTAAAATTTAAAAGATCCTCGTTGTGTACCATGTAATGAAAAGTTACATAATAAAAAGGTCGGATACCATGGTTGGTATCTGAGTATGGTTTAGTTATTTCTATAAATTAGAATTTTAAAATTTCAGGAAGAACTGTAGAGAAAATTTTAAATATTAGAAAATATCTTGGTGTTTTGGTGAAGTATTAATTAAGTGGTTTCCAAGTAAATAAATCCATAATTGGATACGAACAAGTGGGTGTGTCTTAGTTATAGATATATCTAGGGGTAACACCCAAAAGTGCTACTTTGAGCAAGAATCAAATGGGAACCAGTTCACGATAATGGGCATTGTTTTACTCTTCGTTAGAAACTCCTAAGGGATATGTTTGGTTAATCACAAGATTTTTATGAACCATTATAAAGTATATAGATAAAATGTAATTTTTGTTCACAAATAACATATTTAACCATGATGTTTTAACATATAAAATTCTTTTATAATTTTAATATTATAAAAAGAAAAACATTTCTCACTATGGTTTTATTCTTCTATAAAATGGTGGGAAATAAGAGGAACCTTGTAAATGATTATCACAATGAATGATATATTGATGTCTCTCTAAATTAACCTTGAATGGAAACCTTAATGAGTATGATGAATCAAAAATATAAAATTTTGAATAATAACTTGAATCAAGTAGAGCGGCTAGATTCACCTTGAAGGGAACAACATTTTGTTGATTTATTCATGTGTCAATGAACACCTTCATTAATTGGATCTGATGACCTATTGATTGATGAACAATGGATAATCTCTCTAGAAAAGATATTTTATGTACTCCATTGTTCATAATAAGGAAAATTCACCATGTCAGTATACCTCTTATAAGGATAAGTTTATCAGTGATAGAAACCGATTAAAAACATGAATACAATATGGTAGATTGATTTTATAAAGTGTAAAGAGTTCAGGGGAATATTTTTCAATAAATATTTCCCCCATTTGATGAAAATGAAAATAGAGAAGTAATTCCTTGATCTAAATAAATGGTAAAATTAATCTATGGGAAGCTTTGAGATGAACTTTAAAAGACTATCTTGATACACCCCTATCTTTGTTATGGATTCTAAGGGAATGTTTGATAGATTATTCAATGGAATAAGACCCCATCTATGGCAGAATATTTCCAATCGATACTATGAAAACAACAAGAAGATAGTCCATAGTTATATGAAGTTTGAACTATAGTTTTGAGAGATTTCATGGTCGCATAGATCGAATGAAAAGAAGAGATAAATAGAGCCAAACTTAGGGGGGAACTTTGATCATGGTAGAGGAGGAAAGAAAGTGAAAATTCACACATGAAACAAATGTGGGAAAAATCATTTGGGAAATATATTTCTTGAGAGTGTAAGATTATAAAAGTGTGTAATAGATGTCCATATAGCTTAGAACTATTGTGGTGAGGTTATGCCTCAACTTCTCAATGCTAATGACAAAGGGAAGATGGTGTAGGCCAATCCTAATGTTCAATTCTTCAAGTGTGGATAGCTTGGTAACTTTTATAATCACTTTTTAAATCAAAAGATAATGTATGGAAATCACCATCAACCTTAAAAGAGTCCATGGGATAAAGGTCAAGAATTTGTTATCAAGATAGATGAAGTGGAGGCTCTAAATGATGTGGTGGAATATACTCTTATTATTCTATCAAATCTAGCAAGTACTTTTTTTATTCTAGTTCTACGCATTCCTTTATTTCATCAAAGTTTTCAAAGAACATATAATCAATCCCTAAGATTATAAAAGTATATTTATAATTCAAGACTTATAAAAGGATTATCCAAGCATCAATAGTGTATAGAAACTATAGTATTGACTTTGGTGAGAACAATCTCATTGAAATCTAGTAGTAATTCCCATGATGGAATTCGACACTATACTAGGGATGGACTGGCTCTCAAATTATAA
Source organism: Viscum album (assembly GCA_963277665.1). Classification (NCBI taxonomy): domain Eukaryota; kingdom Viridiplantae; phylum Streptophyta; class Magnoliopsida; order Santalales; family Viscaceae; genus Viscum; species Viscum album. The sequence goes on along the minus strand of OY728140.1, from coordinate 1,367,846,136 downwards.
TGTTGAGATCAACTATATAAGAAATTAAATATTAGTAGTCTTGAATGGAAAACCTATAGTCATTTAAAAAGGAGAGATATCCAAAGCTGATCTTTGTATAGAAGCACCTCCCATAGCCTTCTTTATGGATACGATCGATGAAGAGGGTGAGTGAAATGAAATTATAAATATATAGAATTTACCCATAGTTTAGGAATACATGGATTTATTTATTTAATAGTTACCTGGGCCTCCCTCAGAAAGAGAGGAAAATTTATCCTTTGAGCTCATACCCATATCCAAACCAATATCTAAGACCCCATATAGAATTTAAAATTTTAAGCTAGAGGAATTAAATAAACTACTTCAAGATCTATTGGGGAAGGGATCTATCTAACCAAGTGTGTCTCCTTGGGGAGAACCTGTTCACTTTTTGAAGAATAAGTATGAATCAATCAAACTATGCATTGATTATAGAGAACTTAACAGGATCAGAGTGAAGTAAAAATACCCACTCCCAAGTATTGATGATTTATTCGACCATCTTCATGGGGATCAATTATTATACAATATTTTTCTTTGATATGGTCATAATTAATTGAGGGTAGATAAAGAATATATTCTTAACATTGCCTTCCGATCAAGATATGGGAATTATGAGTTTGGTGTTATTCCCTTCATATTGACTAATTATCCTGCTATATTGATGGATTTTATAAATAGATACTTTAAGGACTACCTCGATAAATTTTTGGTAGTTTTTATTGATGATATTATGATATATTTCAAAATTCATGAGGATCATGAGGATTATTAAAGGGTTATAATTAGAACTCTTAGGAAGTCAGTCTATTTGGAAAGTTCATAAAATGTGAATTTTGGTTACAAAAAAGTTTCTTTATTGGAGAACATTTTGACCGGTGAAGGAATATCACTTAATCCTACCAAGATAAAGGTTGTGGAGGAGTTTCCTCATCCCACAATAGTAACTGATATTCATTGTTTCTTTATATTATCAAGATATTATTAGAGGTTTTTGAAAAAAATAATCAATTTCTAATCCACTTACCAAGTTAACACAAAAAGGGGATAAGTTTATCTAGTCAAAGGAGTGTGAAAAAAGTTTTCAAGAGATGAAGAAGAGATTGGTTACTGCACTCGTGTTAACTCTACCCTTTATTAGATAAGGATTTTTTATTTTTAGTGATTCATCTATGAAAGTGATTGGGTGATTCCTCATAAAAATGACAAGGTGGTTTCTTACATATCCTTGAAATTAAATCTTAATGTGAATAATTATCCTACACATGACCTTGAGCTAGTGGCAATTATTTTTTCTCTAAAGATATGGAGGCACAATATTTATGGGTAAAATGTGAAATATACAGAAAACACCAAATTTTGTACTATATTTTCATGAAAATGGATTGAATATGAGACAAAGGATATTGTTTGAACTTATTAAAGAATATGATCATTGAATTCATTATCACCCTAGAGGAGAAAACAAAGACACTGGTGCATTAATTAGGAAAGACCATGTTGTGCCTGAAATGATGGGGATTCAAGGAGATCAATTGATCAAGGATCTAGTGAGGTTAGACATGGGAATCATTAGGGAATATAAATCATCAATCAAATCCCAAATGTTTTCTCAACCATAATTACTATATAAGATCAATAAATATCAAAGAGAATATCCATTGTTACAAAAAATATAGAGGATGCGAAGAATGGGAAGCTTCTTAAGTTCAATATTAATCAAGGTGTACTAAAATTTAATATAAGGATAGGAGTCACATCTATCCCAGAGATAAAGAATGAACTAATGGATAAATCTCATACCTATACATTCTCTATGCATCATAGGAGCACTAAAATGTATAGGGACCTTCATGATCATTATTACTAGTATAATATGAAAAGGGAGATTTATGACTACACTTCAAGGTGTTTGTTATATCATCAAGTGAAGGAAGAGCAATAACCTCTTAAAGGGATATTGCAACCACTATCCAAACCAACATAGAAGTGGGAAAATATCACAACTGACTTTGTCACTAGCCTACCAATACTTCCAAAGGAAACAATAAGATATGAGTTATAGTGGGACGACTCACCAAGACGTCCCATTTTATTACTATTTGGGAAGATTTATCTCTTGAACAACATTCCAAGATATATGTAAAGGATGTTGTGAGGCTACATTGGGATTCAATTTCTATCATTTTTTATCATGATCCAAGGTACACATCTAGATTCTGTGGAAGTCTTCAAAATGATATTAATACTAAATTGAATTTCATAATGGCTTATCATCCCCAAAGTGATGTCCAATCAGAAAGGACTATTTAAACACTCAAGGATATGTTGAGAACATGATGAATGGAATTTAAAAATGGATCAGGTAAGGACCTCCCATTACATGAGTTCTTAAACAATAATATATTTCACTCGAGTATTAAAATGGAACCCTAGGAAGCTCTATATAAGAAGTGATATAGAACTCTAACTTGTTGGGATGAATTTGGTGAGAGAAAGTTACTAAGGATTGATCTTGTGTAAGATATGATAGAAAAGTTGCATGCCATACAACAAAACATTTAGGCTGCTCAAAGTCAGTTGAAGATCTTTGTTGACAACCATCAAATGGATTTGCCTTTTGATGTTGGTGATAAAGTTTTCCTTTTAATTTAACTGTGGAAAAGATTCATATGGTCTGGGAAGAAAGGGAATCTTATCCCCAGATAAATTTTCCCCCATAAAATCCTTGATCATATAGGATCAGTGGCGTATTGGTAAGAACATCCACAAAATCAACCTCAAGTTCATGATTTATTCCACATATCTTTCTTGAGAAAGTGCATACCTGACCCTTCACATGTACTATATCATAAGGTGGTACAACTGGAATGTGTCCTCTCTTAGGAGGAGCATCTAGTGGAGATATTATACCTTAGAGACAAGGTTATACACAACAAGACAACCCACCTTATCAAATTTTTGTGATTTAACCACTAGTTTGAATAGATGACATGGGAACCAGAGGAAATAATAAAGAAGAATTTCCCACAAATTTTCTCAACTGAGAGAATGAGTTGAAATCTTAGGGGTGAAATTTCTTAAGGGGGAAGAATGTAACAACCCATGTTTTTTTAAATGAAATTTTGTTCTGGAGAAAAATTGTTTTATATTATATTATACATAAAAACATATATCTTTAATAATGAAGTGTTATTTATAAACAATAAATGGAAATGTGACCATTGGAAAATTTTACCATTAATAATTATACCCTTTGTTAATAATGTTACCATTATAATTATTGTTGATAAGTAGTAAGGAAAATGTATAATAGATACCGAAAAGAGAATCAATGGCCTCAACTAGTAGAGTGGTTCTGTTTGAATACTTTTTGTCAGAACATATGAGGGAGGTATCACCATTGGGGTTTTCCAGTGATTAATTCCAAGCTGGGATTCAGAAAGTGAATATTGAACAAAATCACCTACGGGGGAAGTTCAAGTTAGTAGATATTAATAGTTGGAAAATGTTAGCTGAGACAGCCCAAAAAATCACCATCATCACACACCTTACCTTAACGAATATGTGGGTGTAATAAGGGGTTACATTTCTAGGTCTTAGTTTATTAAATTCTGTTTCTATTTTATAAATAAAATTTATATTTCATCAATCCCATCTTTAAGCATAGTTTTCCTTAATAAAATGTAGGTTTAATTTAGATGAAATCTAATAAATCAATTTTTCAAACACAACCTGTACTTTTTATAAAAGATATAAATTTTATAATAAACTAAGGAATTATTAATAATATACATTTTAATGAAATATTATGTTAAATAAAATATTTTAAAATATAAATCATAAAATAATTTATTATGTCCTTGAAAATATTTAAGCATCAAAAATTTGACTGTGCATTATCAACCAATTATATTTTTAATAAATAATGATTTTTATACTTAGAAGTTAAAATTATCATACTTAGATAATTATTATGATAAAATAAACATCAATTTGTAAATAAGTACATCAAAAATTTGGTTATCAGAAATTTATGATAATTTTCTAAAATACTTTATTTTTTCATGACTAATAAAAATATTGTTTATGTTTTTTGGTATGTTTAATGACATAATAATATTTCAAAATTATAAAATAATTAAATAACTACAATCCATGACTTAGATATATTTTTTATTAATATTAATTATTTTAATGTATTTTAATCAATTTCCAAACCTATAAATGACTTTCCAAAGTCTAAAATTGAAACTTTAATTTTAAAAAACATCACCTTGTGGAAACTTACATTTTCCATGCCTAAAGAGGTAATATAAAATGAAGATTGGTTCTTTTGGGTTAAAATAACATAAAATATGTCCAAAATGTCCAAAACCATGGTAAAAACCATGGGTAAACCAAAGGTTTTTCCTTTTCCTTAACCTATATTTCTAAGGCCTATATTTGGGAATTATTAAACAAATCCTAAAATTTTTCTATAAATATCAACCCATGTATCAATTTAATTATACTCAAATTCCATAATATATGAATTTTTGGTGGTTTTACCTTCCAAGGAGTCCCCCAGGGTTTCCTCAATCCCCCAAGGTTCCATTCCACAATATCTTTTAGTAACACTTCAAGGTAAGGGGATTATCCTTCCTTTCCCCTCAAATTAAGAACCCCTTTTCATATGTGTCTTATAAATGTTATGTTTACCTTATTCTATTCAACTTTTTATCATACCATTACTTCCAAATTATTTTTTATCAATGGGATACCCATTTACCCCCTCCTTTAACCCTTTTCTAAAACCATGTTTTAAACTCGTTATGCTGCTGATTGTATTTCTCAAAATTTCTCTCTTCTCCTTAAGAAATTATATTTTACTTACATTTTTATGAAGACCCGAAACCCTTTATTTTATATGGTTATTAAACTTTATGTAAAGAAGATTTATTTTATTTTCAGATTAATATATATGAAACCTATATTCACTTTCCATCAGTTAAAATTTACATAATGATCTTGTCTATGAGAACTTTTAAAATCCCATGATTTTGATAAGAAAATTGTTCTTTATTATCCAAGGGTTATTTATGAAATGTTTTATTATGATATATGTGTATAAAATTAATTAATACATATTAATAGTTTTCATAGAGAGTTCTCCAATTCATTTGTTAAATAATTTAATCTCTAGACATGACATGTTATACATTACCTTGGTGAATAATCATGGTAATTTTCATTTATGACTTCGTGGTGAAAAACCTTGGTGATGTTCTAGTGAATGTATCATTTAAATGTTATAGAAACATTTTAATTTTATGATTCATGTTATTTTTTTTATTATATTCCTCATGTTTCTTTTCTCGTTCCATAATTATATTCTTTATATTTTTATTGATATTCCTTATGATCACATGTAAAATATTTCCAAAAATTTCCCTTAATGGGCATCATGATCACCCCTTTACTTTGACGTATGTCCTTAGTACATGATATTTAGTAAATGTACTTAGGATAAACCCATGAATAATCCTTTCATGTGGTTTAGAATAAGTTTTTATATTTTCATTTATTATGTACCTAGTTTCAAAGAAACTAAACTTTAAAAGATCCTTTATTGGTACCATGTAATAAAAAGGTCAGATTCCATAGCCTCATATATAATTAGATCATATATTTTATCTATATGAACCCTATGTAATTAAACCTTTTTATTACACAATCTTTTCATTACATTTTACAAAACCAAGTATCTTTTAAAGTTTTGATTCTTATAAACAAGGTACATAAAACATGAAAACTGGAATAATTCTAATAAAAATGTGAATGAATTATTCACTGGTCCATACTAAGTACTTTTACTACATCTCATAACCTGGGGACATAAATAAAAGAAAATAGTGAGCATAAGGCCCTGTATGGGAAATCAAGGGAAATAGTTTACATGTGATCTTGAGAAATATCAATAAGAACTTGAGGAATATAAAAAAGGCATAAGAAAGGGAAAATGGGAATATAATAATAAAAATAAAATGAATCATAAAATGTAAATTTCGATACAACATTCAAATGATACATTCATAATCATATCACCAAGGTTTGTCACTAAGGTGTCATAAAAATAACTAAGTTTATTCACCAAGGTATTGTAAAACATGGAATATTTATAGATTAAATTATTTACCCAATACATTTGAGATCTATCAGGGAACAAAATTTATATGTATTAATTTTAATGTGATCCAAAAATATCATAATAAAATATTTCATAAATAACCTATGGAGAATAGAAGAAATTAGTTTCATACAAAAATCATGGCATTTTAAAAAGTTCTAAAAGACAGGATCTTTATGTCAATTATAAGCCACATAAAGGTATTGATGGTTTTATGTATGTCAATTATATAATCGAGTAAATAATTTTTACATCTTGTTAAATACCCCTATAAAAGAAATGGTTTTTGGTATTCATATAAATAAAATAAAATTGAATTTATTGAAAAGAAAAGAGAAAATTTGAGATGTAAAATCGACAGCATAACGGGTATAAAAAATGATAAAAAGAGAGGGGACCGGGGTATCCCATTTATGAAACATAATTTTTAGGTAATGGAATTAATAAAAATAAAATAATATATGTTTTCCATAATATTACGAAAATATATACAAAAATATATTCTAGAAATTAAGAGAAAAGAAGGATATTTCTCTTACCTGGAAGAGTAACTCCTAATACATGAGGATTGTGACCTTGTGGGCTTGAGGATACCTTGGTAGGACTCATTAGAAGGTAAATATTTCATAGATTTATGGAGGATGAGTTTTTAGTGAAATTAAATGGATAAATGGGTGCGTATTTATATCAAAAGTGGGGGATTTGTTTATTAATTTCTATGTTTTTCTCTTTCACACCTATATAGACATAAATGCTAACCATGGAATTTCCCATGGTATTTTCCCATAGTATTGGAAATTAGGGACAAATTTTATGTTATTTTAATTAAAAATAGTTTACTATAATTATATATTACTAATTTTGTCAAGGAAAATTAAATTTTTCATAAAATAACATTTTTAATGTAAAAGATTCCATTTTCAAATTTGGAAAGTAAATTATAAATTATAAAATATATTAAAATATATTAAAATAATTGATATTAATAAAATAACATATTTTAAGTCACCTATTGTGGTTAATTGGTTATTAAATCAATATAAAATAATTATGATTTTGTTAACATACCGAAAAACTCAAACCTTATTTTTACTATTTAGGAAAAAATACAATATTTTTGAAAATTTTCATAAATTCACTATAAACTAATTTAAACATTATCATTTCAAAAATGATATTTATTTTATCATAATAATTTTATAAAATAACTTTAATCTAATTTCTATGTTCTGATTTCAAAAATGATATTTATTTTTATCATAATAATTCTGTAAATATGAGAATTTTAACTTTTAAATATAAAAATCCGTTTTTATTAAAAATACAAGCTGATTGAAAATGTATAGTAAATTTTTTGAAGCATGAAAAAAATTATTTTATCATTGTTTTTAAAAAGTATTTTTTTTAATCATACTATTTCATTAAAATATACATTATTCATAGTACCTTAGTTTTTTATAATAATTATATCTTTTTTGGAATGTACAATTTCTGTTTAAAAATCAATTAATCAAATTTCAACTCAATTTTATTAAGAAAAACTATTCTTAAAATGGAATTGATGGAATAAAAATTTTATTTATACAATGGAATTATGATTTAAGTAATTAGGTATTGATACATAACCCCTTATTACACCTTCATATGCCCAATCAATGAGGTGTGCAATGGTGGTAGTTTTGTGGAGTTCCTTGGATAACATAGATTGAGTGGTAATATCCACTAAATTAAACTTCTCATGTATGCAATTTCATTCAAGATTTACTTTTGGAAGCTCAGATTGGACATGGTCAAGATAGAACCCCAGTTATTATACCTCCTTCCGAATTTATGACATATGGGATTCAAACAAAATGACTCTAATAGTTGAGGTAATCGACCCTTCTTTCTGTATCAATTCTCCTTTATCAAAATATTACTTATAAACTCTAATGAAAATGTTATAATTATTATAAATGGTATATTTCCCAATGGTCTTATTAAACAATGATCATAATTTACCAACGATCATATAATAGTTGAATTCATATGGTCACATTTCCATTTATATTCCCTTCATTAAAAAAGAAATGGTTTTTTGAGAATAATATAATATAACACACATTTTCAGGAAATAATTATCATTCAAAAATTCTAAGTCATTACAAACCTCATCCTGGTGGGATATTTTATATAAACTCTCATTAAGAGAGACACTTCCATTATAAATAATTATCCTGGTCAGTTTTAGATATGTCATGATGTTCAAAGGGTCATTCCAGCTCAACATATTGATAACCTCATTAGGACCTAATGGAATCGCATCAAACCTAGAAATGATGAAAATCCTAGGATGAAATGAAGCATGAGGAATATTGATAGTGTTCTGATATATATAACACTGTAAATTCACTCTTATCTATAAAAATAAGAATTATAAATGGACACTAATATGGTTTGGTATGTGTCCTTATTGGATATGACCAATGAGGTAATAATGATCGGAAAGATTCAGCATGGCTATTTTTAAAGGACACCCATCTTCCAATCAGGCTGTTATCACCAATGTAACTACTCAAAAACCCATTCATGTATCCCTGGTTGGTAAAATCCGTCCATTATAAAACATGGATGAAAAAACTATTAACTCATGGCTTGGGGATGCCTCTAGCCTCAACTAGTATCCCCAAAAGGCATATTCCCCAACTTCAAGAATCAACCAATAAGAGCTTGTATTGTCTTGGACTTCTTGAGAAGGATTCGATGAGGGCGTATAGTAGATGGATGATTTCCACCAAGATAACGGAATATAATGATACAATACTTGAAAGAAACAAGTGATCATAGGTTTAGATATTGCTTTTACTTATCCTTTGCAATGTCTATAATGTCTCATGCCAATGTTGGTGTTTGTTTGAGGAATCCCAAAGGTCTGCATCGGGAAGGAATTCATCATACATCTCCCCAATAGGAGGTATTTCTACCAACCAGTAAAAAGGATGATCCCTACTTTTAGGTGAGATAGATAAAAGGTGTTATCATTGGGACACCAATGGCTAGTAAATTCTCTGTGGAGTTTTGATTGATGGTACATGAAAAATTGAGAAGTCTATATTGCTTCATAAATATGAATAGTGTCAAACTGATCAGTAAATTGTGAGAAACTCTTCCTAACCCAGAGTAGTCATTTCTATTCATCATAAAAGTTACCACTAGGCACAAGTACCACTTTTTGCTCCCACTATTTCTTAGATAATTCAAATAGGATACAAGTATGTTTGAGAAACTTTGAGAAATTTGTTGATGGGTGAGATCACAACCATCTATACCCTGAGGGGTGTTAACCAACATATATTATAGCCACTAGATTGGTTCATCAATCAATTTTCTATCTTAATAAATTATCATTTTAATGAAATTTAGATAAATGACAACCAGTGAGATAGAAATTTATATTCTGGAAAAGAAATGGTGTTATCATCTTGAAGATTGAATCCATACAATGGTAGTTTATGCAATATAGGGTATATATAATATTCAATCAGGAGAAGCCCCTTCAAAACCTCATTTTCATAGAATATTTGGTTCCAAGGGTCAGTATTGTGATTCCCAATAATCATTTCCCTCAAGCCAGATTCATTAAGAGACATATACACATTGGAATCCATCTATATAAGAGTATGAATCATATGAGAGAAATAGTATGATCCTGAAAATGGAATAGGTTAAACAAAGAACATAGAGAGTTAAGTATCACACGAATCAAGTGACCTTTTTAATTTTTTGTGATATCAAGACCCATCATAGGTCTCATGAATCGCATGACCCATGTAAAGCCCTCATGATTGTATAATATTCTTTAATTCTTGTGATCATGTGATTGTATGGAGGCTAAAAAATTCACTTAATGATTAAGTGGTCATGTGAAACGGAATCATTGGACTTTGAGAATCACATAAGGTTTCTCCAAAGTCAAACACATAAAGTATATCCTATGTAAATTACTATTGATTAATTCAAGAATTAGTTACGAAAGTCATGTATATGAGGAGGTCATGCAGTGAGATCATGTGATTGGATTTTCAATTTCTTCTCATGAAACGATTTACATGATGCGGTCTTGAAAAGTAGACATGCGAGAGAGGAGAATATAAGTGTTATGAATTTTTGGTTCTTTGGTAGAATGAATGGACTCAAATTCCCCAATTTATTGGGTGGCTCACAGAATACTAAAGGTCACCCAAAATATCAAAAGATGCTTGGGATACCTACTAGTGAAATCCTTAGGGACTCATGTGGGAATTTACATTTCTCATAACCTATTTCTTATCCCTGTGGACCTCACTTTTGAGGAGTGGAATTTGATTACACCCAGTAAATGATCATAAAAAAATTTAGAATCGAAGAAATACCTAAAGTAAAGATATTATTTCCTCCACAAGGGGAAGGAAGGAACAACATGAATACCTGGAGATTGGGAGGTTAAGTTATGCGGATCATGTGACCTCAACGAAGAAATGTGATTATATTACCTTGGGAATGTCATGTGAATTTGTCATGCACTTTATGTGATTTTTTCATGATCATATGAATCCCCTCGGATAAGACCTCATGATCTTGATAAGTCTATCACATGATTTCCACTGATCATGCGATGTGTCAAACAAAAAATTCTTGATAGTCACTCAAAGACCCTTATGAAATAAAAGCTAAAAAATGGAAGAAGATTTATATGATATAATTTATGTTGATTTTCATGAGAAGGGATCATATGAATCTCATGATCCATTCAAATATCACATGACATCACTAGAAGAATGTCATCCATTCCACACGAAATCCATTGGGAATTTCACCTTCACCATGGGAAGGCCTTTATACATGTCCATTCAATCATGTGATGTACCATATGCATGTGGAGCAACAATCCATGACAATTATCTCATGTCTTCATGATATCCATTATTGATCACGTGATTCCAAGAAGTACAATCAAATGGAATATTCTAAAAGTCTTTTATAATAAATAATAAAACTTTGAAAATGGTGGTACCCTCATGTGAGGAAAAGTTGCATTTATTTTCATGAGAAGGGGTTATGAACCTCTTGTGATCATCCCACTAATCACATTATATCCCTTTCACGTTCTATCTTGATCTCATGAAGGGCCTCTGAAAATCAATCTTGATCTCACAAAGGGCCCTAGACAAGTCTCCCTAGATCCTGTGAAAGCCACTTCGATGGGTGTTCTAATCTTATAAAAAATAGCTAACATGTTATCTAAATCTTGCAAAGTCCTTATGACATATTGATTTGATTTTGAAAAAACTATTTGAAAATACTAGGTATAATAAATACGGTGATGATGGAGTGGTCTCGTGGTCATTGTTTATCATGTGACACAAAGATGAATCCATGGATGACACATGGAAAGTTCATGACAAATGTGTGATGCTCCACTGAATCAATCCCATATCTATGATATATGTTCCCTAAACAGAGGTATAGAACTAGGGTGGTGGGGATTATAAATCCCCCCCTCCCTCCCCCTTCGCATAAAAAATACACACATGGGAGCATATAGGTGGAGGTAGACTTATCAGAGCTAAAATCTATGGAATCAAAAGGTTCTTCCCCAAGTAAAACCCGAGGAATGACTTAAGGGATTATGAGAATTGTATATACACTTCACATAATAAACATATTGATCATATTACTTATGTTGTTCCAGAAATATCATGTGATGGAGTTTCTACATGTTGGATTGGTCGTATGAGACCATAATAGGACATACCTAATGAAAACTGGGGCATTATTGCATTAAAGGATAAAAAAGACAGAATCCTTATGTGAATATAGATATGTTGACTTTCATGAAAAAACATCATGCACTTTTCATGACCTATTGAGATCATGTCACAGTACTCAATACATTTCATACAAGTCATACAGAGTCCTCCAAACATATATCCAAGCTACCTGAAGTCCACACTACATGTCATCCAGACCATGCGGCAGCCGTTTGACATGTCAAACCTTGTCTTGTGAAACCCTTGGACGTGTATGCATTGATCACGTGAAGGTTCTCCGAACATGTTAGCCAGATCATGTGTAATCCCTCTTACATGTATGCTTCAACCATGTGATGATCCTTTCACATGTTATCCTTTTCATGTGGAATACCCTAAAAAGTGAGTTGTATTATGTAGTAGAAACATCATACCTGTCCATCAGAAATCCTCATACATGTCATGAAGTCACCCAGGATATGTCCAATAGACATCCTTGACATGTAAATCATGTAAGAAATAGACCATATGATATGTCAATCATCTCAGGTAGACATCCCACGACATGATAACCTTATTCAGAAGACACACTTGAATATAACCCATATTGAACTATGAGGAATTTGATTCCTGTTATGAGTAGGATACATTGGATTCCTTCATAAGGCCCAAGCTCTATATCAAACACCCCATTAGGGCCTACCTAATGTATAAGTCCTCTATCCATATTCAGTGAGTCTCATTGCCTATTATACCTTATTTCTCACACCCAACATGACTCACATTTCCCTGGGGATTTTTAATGATCATATCATTAGCAACATGAATTTCCCCCATCAGAGGAAATATTAGTGTGTAAGGACCATTCAGTGTAAAGATATAATTTCCCCCATACAATGGAATACACCTTAGTTTAAGTACCAAAGGAACTCCTATATTGGTGAACCCTAGGTAAATGACCCTCATGGGCATTAATTATTGGTCACTATCCGTCGATGGGTTGATGCACGATTGAACTAAGATGAATCTGATTCTTGTTATAAGTAATATACATAGTACACCTTCCTTAGGATCATTCTCCATAACCAGTGCCTATGTGAACTCATATATTTCCTTCATTCATGATGCTAAAATACATGGATTAGACTAAAATGAACAATGTTGGTTTTGAATCCTATTATAAACAAGATATGTAGGATGCCTTGTGAATGTTTAATCCTATCTCCTGAACACCAATCGCTCCCCTGGACACCAATAAACTTCAGAGTTCCTATTTATACAGCTTCCAAATATAAATAACTTCCAATTTCTATGAAATAACAAGAAATAGATAGAGAACCTCCAATACATACAAGTTGTGTCATTAATATAACCCCATTTACAAATATAAGGATCCAACACCTAATCATTTTCTTAGGGTAACTAGCCCCATATTAGGATTTAGAAAAGATTCATCATCATATCTTAAATCTATAAGAGAGTCCCTAAATAAGAAATAATCCCCCCCACCAAAAGAGTGCTATGATCCTGACCTCCCATCCTCTTGACCAACGTGAGTTTCTAAGTGTCATTGGGTCTAAAAACCCAAATAACCTCCTAGCTTTATAAAGTTGGTATGTACCTTGTTATCAATGTGGGATTCGTTGGAGGTTTCTATAAGAGATGAAAATGGTAAATCTATCATGAATTATTGTGAAACCATATTTGAACCCCCCATAATCAATCCTCTAGCCTTATTCCTCATATGGGAAACAAAAATGATTAACCTAGTGTAAAAGCATGAAATGAAAAATAACTAAATCATTATATATGTTTGGAATCTTTTCCCCCAACCTCGTGGCACCACACCATCTCCAAAGGAAAAAATCATAAAATATTTTATTATACTTAAACATTGGACATTATTCTTTTCTATGTCCTTTCGTTTTTCATTCATAACTAGATAATTCACCTAATTGGTTATGATTTTTTCAATTCCCTCTTTTTTCAAACATGCTTCCATAGTTAAACTTCTTAAGGAATTTCTTCATATTAAACTTTTTAAATCTCATAGCTATGTGAGACACTTCCTCATAACTATCCAAAGGAGATTCTTCCTCACTCAAATTATCATATATAATGTTTTATATTTAGCTTTGAGTCATAATTCTTGAAATAAACCAATTCTTTTAGGTTTATCTTATTCCTTATTACCTTTAAATTACTCCCCATACATAAAAAACATTCTAATAATCTCCTTTACTAGTAGTTTAATTATGTTACTTGATTAAATAATGGAATAAGAGTTTCCTCTCCACATATTAGATAAGAATCGTAGAAGTTGTATCACCTGGTCTTTATGTTAAATTTTTTTTCCAAGTTCATACATCATGTTTACAATATAATTGAAACTAAGATAGATATTAAAAATTTATTCATAAGTTTTCATCTTATATGTGTCATATTTAATAGTATATGTATTTAGGTTCATCTCTTTAACATTGTAACTTATATCAAGAGATATATAAAGAGTATCCCAAATTTAATGTAGTGTAGAGAAATCAGAAATTATATTAAATTATTCTTCTCTTAAATAACTTTATAAAACATTAATTACTTTAAATTAATAATCATAAGTGGCCTTAGTGAAATCACTCAAATCATATCTAGTAGAAAAAGGTTTTTTATATTTTTCCTCTATTACATTCCAAATATCTAATGACATGCTCTCAATATGTATTTTCATTTTTTTCCACTAATCATAGTTTGTTCCATTAAAATAAGGAGGAATTTTTATAACATCACCCTTAAGACTATTATTATCCATAAATATTTAAATTTAAAAAAAAAATATTTTTTTATCTTTTTGGTACAACTATAACATAGTTAAAAATAAATAAAAAATTTATGATACTAAATTTTGGTCAGAGTGGACAACTCAATAGGGGGTGAATTGAGTTTCCAATTAAAATTTTTTTTAAAATTTTAAAAATAAATAATTCTCTTTATTAAAATAATCCCAGTTAAGAAAAATAATATAAGTATATAATTTGATCTTTAAAAAATCATCTCCTAAGTTTGATAAAAACTAAATATAAATTAGATTAAAACTCTTTTAACTTTTGAAAAATATTTACTTGCATTAAACACCTTATATAAAACACTTATTAAAGCTAACTATCAAAGTATTTTTCTAAAATTATAGTTTTTTAAAAAAGTTACTAGTTTTTTTAAAAAAATATTCAAAAATATTAAAAAATAAGAAATCACATAGAAGAATAAATTCAAGAGTTTCAGTATCAAGACAAGACATAGTCTTCTCCACTTGGAAATCACCCTAGGTCAAGTATTTTATTAATTAAATAAACCAATCCAAAATCTGTATTAGATTTTACCTAAAAAACTGCATTGTAGTAGTATAGGATACAAACTGCCTCTTCTATAGTTTTACATGGGATAACATATGTAAAAGAATAAATGAGAGATTTTATTACACTATCCAATACTTTACAAGTTGATTTGTTTAAGAGTAATTATAGTATAAAAAACATAGTTCTCAATGTAAGCTATAATAGAAAGAGGAAAGAATATAAAATGATAAGATTTGATGCAGCTGCATTTGATCATCTTAGATTGATCAAATTTCATTGAATCATTATTTTAAAAGGATCAACTGAGTTTATAATGATAGTTTATGAAACAAATAATTTCATGGAATGGTCATAATGATTCCTCTATGTATCATAATTTTTCTTAGCCAAGCACATATTTAATAGCTGAAATTGTCCACGAGTGGATCTTTCTTTTAAATAGTAAATTTCCAATAAATATCTATTAGAAGATATTAATTTTTTAATCCTCATAACAGAATAAAATATAATAAATTCCTTCTCAGGCCAAATGAATCAAATAGAGAGATATTCAAATCTTGGACTTTATGTGGATAAAATATGGTCATACAATATGATCTATACATGTTTAATTGGAAAATTTACAAGTATATCTTAGTTTACCCTCTAGTAAATACATTTTAATCTTAATCATGATGATATTTGTAATAATTTTCCTATTTTTTATGACCAAAAAGTATAGTGGATTCATTAAAATATTTTTAGATTTTTATTCCAAACATGTATTTCATATAATAGGTGCACAGGGTGTCACCCATGGTATTATATCATGCATCGACATTTCCATGAAACATCAGTGATTCCCCTACACCATTTATATAACCAAACTAGCACCTCTCTTAGCCCCCATCAATAACCACAACTATATTTATTTTCTAACATAGAACCACCAGCCAGTGCAATAACTGGCAGTGATTTTGTTTTCAAACTAAAGGAATTGAATAACGAAGAAAAGGGAATAATAGATGAAATATGTTATTTAAATCCCCAATAATATCAATCTCATCATTTTCATAAATAATTTTACAAAGAAATTTTTTTTCGAAGAAATTATGAGTTATTCAATTCAACATGGAAAGGTAAATTCATGATAAATATTTAACAAATATTGATAAAAATTCAAGAATAGGAATTATCAATAAAATATTTCATATTAGTCCATTAAATACCCAAAAAAACTTATAAAATAATTCCATAACAAAATATATGAAGAATGAGGCATGTAAATTTAGAATGATCCACCACCTCATGGAAAATTCAACAAAGCATCAATATTCTATCATGATCTATGATCATTGGCATTTAATCCTTGAAGAAAAATTCTCTCAAAACATCCATGGGATTATGCATTTAAAAATGATGGATAATACCCCTTGTAATGTTTTAATAATTTATTTTTAATGTATAATTTATTTTTTATACTTTTGGGTATTTTACAAAAATATTAAATCATACCTGGCCTAGGACCAAGAATATCGATGAGGAGTGCACCTCACCTGGGAAAAATCCCCCATTATATACACAACGGTGGTGTTAAAATTTCTATAAGGGTCTCTATTTAATAGATATTGATTTATTGCATATTTTTTTATGTAAGGGATAAAAATAAAATTATTTTAAATATCATTTATTTATTTTGATCTCCCAAGATACAAAACAAAATTGAACAGACCAAGAAACTAGCTTCACAAACATTTTTACTATTATTACAAGTTATTAAAAGAAACGTCTAATCCACTACACCCCTATAGAAAGAAAAATGTGGTCATGAATTTTACATTTTTTGGATTTTTTTAGAAGACACTACCAATTAATCTCATTCAAATTCATGAGATTAATTTAATTAATTATAATCCCTTAAAAGCCTTAGAATATCACAAACCATCATCCTAAGGTAAAACATTATAACCAAAGAAAAAAAATCCCATAAAAATTTATGTGGTCACTCACTAGGTTGAATTTACAATGTTTCTCTATAAGGGCATGAAACCCCAAAACTAATGAATAAACTATATCAACTCAAAAAGAAAAACATAGGAATCTAAATAATTTCTTTAAATAATACTGTTGGTATCTTTAAAATTTTTCAAATAACACATGTGTTGATTTATTAAAAAGGATTACCTAAAGATTTTAGAAACATTAATTAATAGCTCACCAATATTACAAGGCTCACAGTAAATAATTTCAATTAGAATTAATTATTTGATTAAAATGAAATGGTCATGGATTTTCAAACACTATGATGTTCTACTTATAACATTAACGGACATAAAAATATTTGAACATTAACTATCTGAGAGTTTAAAAATCTTAAAAATATAAACAAGTATTTAAATTTTATACTCACTATGTATTTTGTAACAAAAATAGATGACTTATTACACTAACCCAACTAGGATAAAAATGGTTTTCATAAACCCATTTATTTCAAGTCCTATTATATATTTATATTTTCTTTAAATTTCCACTTAACACTCAAAATAATAAATAGTATATTATCAAGCATCTCATCCTTGATGTTAATAATATTCAAATCTTTCCTTGATATGTTAAATTTAAAATAAGAAAATTTAAAAAACAAAATTATTCTTCTAATTATGACTTCACTACGTGTTTTTAATTGGAATATAAGGCAATATAGGATCCAGTAAATCCTAAAAGTCATACAACATGTGAATGTTTTATTATTCAAGAACTGATAATATTTATAACTTTTTTATAATTTTTTATGCAAGTATATGATCCTTGGATCCATCAAATTAAATTTTATATCTTATGAACTAAGGTGTTGGAGGAAGAAAGCATATGTGATTGAGGTATGATGATTTTTTCCATAATTAATCCATATCAATTTTTAAATTTTATTTACCTTTTGAAGTATATCATAAAAAAATTTCAAAAATTGGGAAATCAATAATTATTAATAATAAAATAGCTCATAGAATAAACATGTAATTCCCTACTATGTCAAAATTCATCACACCTACCCAAAATTATTTTATCTTATTAATAAATGGTTCTAGATAAATATCAATTTTATTTCAAGATATTATTTTTAAATCAATATGAGTGGAAAGTATTGAGAATTATAGATTCATAAGTATTCTTGGGGATTATAGGGAATTGAAAAGTGGTCCATATATTATGGGTTTCATAATTCATAGACTTGAATCTGTTTAAATGATCTATTTTCAATATTAATAAAATATTATGACTATCCTGTGAAAACTATAACTTCATATAATCAAACTCTTTCCATTTTAAATAATATATCAAGTTAGTACATTTATCATTTTTCTTGTTTTTCTCTACATTTCATTTCATTATTTTTAAAAATTTAGAAGAAATGAAAAATCTATTCAACCTCGGTTTTAGTAGAAAATAACACATCTATTTTAGGGTTATGTACTTCTCATGATTTAATACTATAACAAGATAAATTTGATCACTCTAATTTTTCAAGTAATCCTTTCACCTAGAAGTGTTGAAAATTGTATAATAATTAATTTTTTCATTCTATTTTATAAACATTATATAATCATTGGGATATGCATCAATAGTCACATATCTGAAACCTAACTTGAAAATAAACATAGAGGTGTGGTAGTATGACTCTGAGATATTTTTTCTAACCAAGAGTACATTTTATAACAATATTAATAATATATTTAAGGTGATGTATGTCATCTAATTAAATTTTTTTATATAAATGCTCCATGATAAATGAAAATTTACAAAAACTTATTCATCGTGAATATAGTTCAATACACACATCATCAATAATTTAATCAAAAACTCAATTTCTTCTCCATCTACTCTGAAGTGGAGACTAATCAGAGTGAACAAATTTATCTTTCATTGGATTAGCATCCTGTAAAATAGTTTCTTCTCGGTAAAAGGATACATACTCATCCACATTACATTTCTAATTATGAAAAAATTTTAGAAGCCCTTAGGAAATATTATTCACTAATAGTATATCATTTTAAAATATAATTATTTGCACAATTTTTGTATTGAAAATAAAAAAATCCATTACAATACACGATTGAAATCAATGAAATACATAATCCCCTTAAAATATTCTATTGAAAATACACTTAGTATAGAAATATAACTCATATACATATATGTATATATCTAATTTTAAATAATTTATATACATGAATAATATTTATAAATATAAAAAATGGAAAAAATAGTCAATATTATATATTAAAATTAACATTAAATTGGATTTATATAAAATGTTTTCCATGAAAAATTACAAAGATAAATTCCTAAAACATGAATGTTGTTTATAAAAAGAGAATATATATTCTCACATTATTTTTTTTTTCTAATTAAATAATATCATAAAACACAAGTTTTTTATCTTCTACATTACAATATAATTTATTTTCAAGCTTGTAACAATAAAATTAACAAAAAATATTATTAAAAAATTTAAAAAAATATATATTATTACATAGTTTTTATAAAAAAATATTGATTATAAATTAATGTATTAAAATTACATAAACAAAAAATAATAATTAATAAAAAAAATCAAACAAAATAAATTAAATTTTCATGAAAACATAACCCCACATCAAAGATACAATAACAAATAAAACAAATTTATACAAAAATATATCATAATAGAATTAGAAAAAATTATGAAAGAAATTGGAAACATACTAAATTTCATAAAATCATTTTAATTTAGATAAAAAATAAAAAATAATAATATCAAGATAGATAGTGAGAGAAAGATTTTGTATGGGTATCATCGATTATAGGTAGAAGATATCAAAAAGAGGGAAGGTATAGAGAGTAGGTTGGATCTTGTGGATATCAATGGTGGGTGAAAATGGTGGTGATAGCATGTAAGTAATCCAATGTAATTTTCAAAGAATATTTTATTTCTTCTAATATTCATGAAGATAATAGAAATTATTGGAGGATTTTTTTTTTAGATTTTTAAATTTTTTTTATATTAGTCATATTTTTTGGAACAATATTTTAAATTTTTTGTGTAAATTATATGTCTCTTATAAAGTTTCAAAATTATAGAGAAATTTTTTTTAATTTTGATTTATAGGAGTCCTTATATAACTCATAATGAAAATATGAAAAAATTTGAAGACTCATTGGACTTAGGAAGGGTCATTGGGGGATTTTTAAAGATAAGTTCTGACTTCAAGAGACAAAATAAGTGACTTTTTCTGAGTTATGCATGAGAACGTAAGAGTCATTTCAAATATCGAATTGAAAAGTCAGAAAATTCATGAAATGTTTGGAATATCCATACAAGACTTTGTAAGAGTTATGTCTAACTTTATAAGAGTAAGTTCGGAATTCATAAGTGTCATTTCAACTCTTGAAAGGAAAATTTAAAAAGGCATGGAAAGTTCATAAGAGTCATGTGGGGATTTACAAGGATCATTTACTTGGAATAATATTAGGATATTTATGAAATAATGTATCCTGAGGAAAATATATTAGAAAATTCAAGATCTACTCTATAATGATTTAAAAATATAAATGATGTGAAGGAGACTGTGATTCAATCTTTTATTGAAGGATGGAGCAAAGGTTTATTCTATAAAGAAATCTAGTTATAAGGAAAGTTGAGATGTCAAATCATAGGTAAATATTAATGAGAACATACATGTCAACATGGAATATATTTTAAATATTTTTTATTTTCTATAGTTTTTTAATAAGTAAATATCCCAAACTTTCATGTAATTTTAAATGAATAAATACTAACTAAGATTAAATGAGAATTAAAACGTGAATATTATTGATTAGTTTTAATTGATAGAAAATGATGTTGTCAAAAATTATATAATATTTCTATATTTCAATAGGTAAATATTATTCAAAATAGTATATATAAATGTATAATAAGAAAATGAAGCATGGAATTGAAGTGATTGGGAATTGAGAATTGAGACCTAATACTTTGCTAAGTTATAGAACCATTCTATCTAATAGAGAGGGAAAACAATAATATTGATAGATTCATATTATATAATTCATCATCTATATTGAGGAAATCCAATATTATTTTTGATCATCTAGAGTCTTTCTCATGAGGGGGTTGTGGTGTGTGTGCATGCTCTCATTCACATGTCGATCATTCTCAAACATTCAAAAGGAAATTTTAAATTCATTTAATTATCTAGGAATATATTTGGTAGTCAAAGACATAATTAAAATAAGAATAAATTGTCCTGCTATAGATCCATCTTGATATATACTGAAGATCTTGTTCATACCAAAGATCAGAATAACTTTTCAAATACTGGTGATTCTTGTATAAAAAATACCCTTTCTGTTGTTTTCAAAATAAAAATGTTCAAGGGTGTATACATCCATTATCTTGTATAATAATAGATTACGCAAAAAAAATCAAGTAATAACACTACTACTATCTTGTAATCACTTGAAATTTAGAAGTGACTATCTAGGCCTTGGAACATGACCCAAACTAATCAAAGACTATGTTTCCTCATTGTATTTGAACCTTTTAAAAATATATATACTTTTTACATATTTAAATTATTTTTAATAATGAGTAATTAAGTGTTTATATATATTTTATCTTGACCTCAAAAAGTCATAGAGGTTTATTTAGAAAAGAAATTATTAAATAGTACCACTGATTCACTGACGAACCCGCACAACATCGTTAATTCCATACAGGCATAATCAAATTAAAAATTTCTATGTAACCAAACTAGATCGATTTTGAAGGCTTGAAAATAGTGTAAGTATAGTATCAAACCCATAGGAAAGTGATGGAAATGTATTGTGACCTAGGTATTAAAACCTAGATTTTATTCTATGCATGATTTCTATGAAGTTGGATTTTAAGATAGAAAATGGATTAGATTTTAATTGATCAATGAAGGGTTCAGGATCAATTTCTTGGAAACTGTGAAGAGGACACCCAAAAATATATCATATTCAGGTCTATTGGCTTATGTCATGATTCCATTCACGAATCACGAAGTTGGTTTTATTAAAGAAATGTTTATCTACTTAAATTGACAACTAATCTTTCATCCATTGATGTCTATCAACCTAAGTGAATTAGGTGTAACTTAAAAAGTGTAAAAAAAATATTAGTACTAGATTTATTTATTCAAAATAGGTAAGGGTCATCCTCTTTAAATCCCCTCTCTTAGGATCATTAAATGGAATCAAATAGTATTATATCATTAACCCAATTCTTAGCCAAATGATTACCCATTCTTTGATTTAGCTATTCATTATAGTGTTGTTATCCCTACTCTCAATCCCTAGACCTTGAAAGATTAACTACACATTGAAATGGAAGTATTAAACATGAAAATA
Source organism: Viscum album (assembly GCA_963277665.1). Taxonomy (NCBI): domain Eukaryota; kingdom Viridiplantae; phylum Streptophyta; class Magnoliopsida; order Santalales; family Viscaceae; genus Viscum; species Viscum album. The sequence continues at coordinate 1,367,823,439 of OY728140.1, read as the reverse complement.
AACAATGTAATTGGAGTAAACATATCTATAGAGTAATACTCAAAAAAACACAATTAAAATTTACAGCTTACTTGAAGGGAAAAGAAGCACGCACCATATTATTTGAAATTTAAAGTAGAAAACGTATTTGATTAAGAGTAAATTGAAGGAATAATTCTTGGTTTGGAATAAAAGCTATGAAACTAATGGAAAACATATGAAAAATGAGATAAAATGATGAAAATAAAAACCTATAATAAAACATAAAATGAAAAGTCTCATGAGATTATGGGTTCCAAAAACATAAATAAGTAGAACCACTAAATATATAAATGAATTTTACATTGTAAGTCATCATATATTTCTCTCTACCTAGAACTTTCACATCGCAAACTACCTTTTATGTCATGAATAATATTCTTCAAATATTTGGCACATTGTGTCTCCATTATTTATAGCGTTAATTAAAATCAAGGGTTCTTAAACAAGGTAGATCAGAGATCGATCCTAAGGGTTTTACACCATAAATATTCATTTTACATTGTGAGTTTTCTTCAACTAGATAATTACATATTTAATTGGTTTGTGGATATCCAAAACATAGTATTAGAGAATTGTACATTGTAAATATAATTTTCTAATGTAATTCACATGAAATTGAATATTTTTATAGCAGAACCCCTTTTTCATAATCAGCTCTAGTTTCCTTTAAAAACCATCAAAAATCATAGAAACATAGTATAAAACCTGTGTAAAGCATAATGAATTTTTTAAAAAATTATATGTTAATTAATCTTATCAAATTTCCCCACACTTGAATAATTTCTTATCCTTTAATAAAAATATTCTCCCCAAGAATCTCAATGGAAATAATTTTTAACAATAAACATGCATTAAAACCATGTAAATAAAACCAAGTGTTATCAAGAATGTGTTTGTCCTCCAAAATCATCCCTACAGAGAAAATCAGTCATGCCTCAATATCAAGTTCATTATTTCAATCCCTTTTTCCTTTAATTTAAATTTCTTAATTGTACCTTATATAGTTATACCCTTGTTTCAATTTACCTCACCATGAATTTTCTCTCATAACTCAGGGTAAAAAAATTAGAGTTATGCTCATGCCCTGAATACATATTCCTAAACACGTATGACTTATCATGACATTCATTAGTATAGTAATGGGGATTCTTGACCTTTTTAATAAACAAAACATGTTTTTTTAATCAAGATAATCATGAATGTACATCATAAGTAATCATGGACCATGCTCTATAGATATGGTGAAAATACCACCATTCATCTCCTCAATAACTTGCATCTTGGGTCGAGTAGAAATAATCATTCCCATACACTTATTGGAATTAAAATAATAAAATAAACCAAATAGAATGGTGGGAAGGGATAAAATGGCTTGAAACACATCTCAATTATAATAAGGTCATTCATGGAAACTATATGTCACGACCTGTCCCTTGGGGCCTGTGTCGTGACTACCCAAAGCCTGCCTTCCATAGGCCAAGTGTCGGCGACTATAACTGAAAAGGCAAACCCCAATAACAGGAAGGCATTGCCTCTAAACCTATACAAACACACAAACCAATAACTTAACAAAAAGCAACCACGAAGTAAACTATTGTAGTAAAAAGTGTACTGAAAGTAAATGGGCAGGAATACAAGCCCAACATAAAATTACAAGTATAGATGAAAAGAGTAAACAGCTCCTGGACCACCCACCGAGGGTCCTACCTAAAGGGTAGGTACAGATCATCTCCATGGTACCCCACGTCAGCCTGTCTCATCAGTGTACCACCTAGTCCTGGCTCCCTCAAGTATTAGCCCAACTCCTTTTCGTCGTTATAAGACACAACATGGTGAGCGCGAATCCCATGGAGGGGTGAGAATAAAAATACTCAGTAGGGACCCTGAGACCCCCGAAGGTCTCCCAGAGTTCCACAAAGGAAATACCACAAGGAAATACCTCATTCACAAAGCACAAAGCAATATTCATCAACTCTACTTAGGTATATACCCACACATATACCAAAGTTATCAAAATATACTCATCCCATTCATGAGGAAACATAAGGCTCCAACTTTTGAGACATTTTCACAACTAATCCATGAGAGGAGAATACCACAAAGTTAAAACCATGAAGGTAACACCACAAAGGTAAAATTAAGACAAAGGTAAAGACTCAACTCACACCAGGTATAACATAAGTACATATGTACAGATGATTAGATGTATCATTGGATCATCTTATTCTATCGAGAGGCTCTCTTGTTAACCCACATTGGATTGGTAATTGCTAAACCAGATAGGATCGGTGAGCATTGACCCACTCAATATTGCTGAGTGATGACCCACATAGGATCAATATATTCTTACCGACATAGGATTTATAGATACTGACCCACATAGGATCGATGTTCTTTCTTAATGTTACAGTCAGCCACTATATTTCTGCACTAAGCATGCTTGATTCCGAGAGGATATACACTTCAAGCCATCAACCATACCTCAACCTCCACGAAGATCCAAGAAAAAGTATCCCAAAGGACCGTCATGTTGTAAGAGATCTAACGCGACTAACGATGCATCAATCTAGAACCCGGTCTGTAAGCTATAGGAATTTTAATGTTGAGGGACCGGTTGGATTTGGGTTCAATCTAACCCAACTATACTCTAAATTTATCCAAAACTCAAGTGGAGTATACCAAAAGTACTGTATCACTCCAAGGATCCAAGTGTTGTAGATGGTTCAACAAATGGATGTATGGTTCACAAGTTATGGACCTTTAAGAGAAACTGGGTATGCTTGGGTCCGAGTTCAGTCCGACCCAACCTGGTTTGCGTCGCCCGACCAGGTTTGGGTCTGACCCAGCCGGGCTGGGCCACGGCAGGTTCGGCTGCAGCGGGCTCAGCCCACTGGGCTACGGTCCGACCCGACCCACAGGTTTGTGTGGCCCAGCCCGCAAGGGTGGTGCGGCCTGGCCCGTAGGGGGGCGTGGCCCACTAGGCTTGCATGGTCCGACCCACAGAGGGTGCGTCTAGCTGAACTCATTCGGCCTGGCCTACAGAGGGTGTGGCCCACTGGGCTCGTGTGGCCGGTTGGAGGCGTGGCTCGCTAGAGCGGGGCCCGCCCCAACTGGCACGGGGGGATCGGCCCCACGATCATCCCAAATGGCTAAGACCATTCTGTTCGTGCGGCGACACCACGTGGTGCTACCTAGTTTCCTCATGGGACCGGCAGGGAGCGGGTCCCTGCTGCCGTGGCGTTGGAGTCACGACCAACCTCTCCGGCAGCGTGCCGTCACGCGCCGCTCCGCCTCCTGCGGCCGGCTAGAGTCGGCCGCTCTTTTCATTCGTTGCGGCTGAAGAGCCGCTGTCACCCTCTCCAGCGGCGCATGAGTGCTGCCACTTCTTTTGCAGCAGGCCCGAGCCGGCTGTTGTCTTCACCCACTGCGGTTATAGCCACGGCCTTCTCTGCTGGTGGCACGCAACAACACACCAACTTCTCCTATATGGCCGGTCATAGCTGGCTGCAACCATCACCCATCAGCACTGGTCACCTGTGTTGTTGCGCCGACGGTCTTCCACGGGAGACCAGGTGAGCTCCGATGGCCCGTTTTTCTATCTGAAGGTTCCAATGGCCTCCCTGAGATTCCCTCTTCGCCGCTTGACCCTCCGTTCTAGGTTCCATCCAACTTGAATAAAAATTATGCACCGAATTCATAGATCAACAAAGTAGCGGAGGGACCAGGCCTTGTTGGTTTGGCTCACGCCCTCGGCGTTAGCTTGATAACATGAGTGAAGGATAAGATTCAAAAATTCTTTTAAAACTAAACCAAATAAAATCCCTACCTCAAGATTGTTAGAGAATGTTAATGTTTCAGGAAGAGTCGGTGTTTTCCATTCTCGTAACAAGCCTCCAACGACGTCACTCAATCGTCATTCTTCAGTTCTTCCTTGGTGAGGTGACTCATTCTTCATCGAGAATCCTCCCAAGATCAGGCCTTTTCTAATGATTTTTCAAATCCCTATTTTAGTTCTTAACTCTCTAACATGTGATTAAGAGGTTTATTAATTTGTGTAATTAATGAGCCTCATTAATCACACAAAGGGTGGTTACACAACCATTGTGTAACCGAGCATTTAATGTCCTTCATTAAATGACTTACCACCCTTGTGGTCCGCACCATAAAAAATTAAAAGTGAGGTGGAAGGATGTTTTAAAAATAAAATAAAATCAATTTTATTTTATTTATTCATACACGATAAATGAAAAAACAAATTTCCTCTTTGACCCACTATGGTCGAGGTTGAACCTCCCATAAGTGAATCCTGGCGCTACGAGTTCAACGGTGCCCTCGAATTTCAATTCCAAGCACCGGTTCAAAAGTTAGGATTTCCCGCTCACAGGTTTACTGAACGCACCTTAAAAAAAGTTCCTAAATTCATTCTGGGCACACTGGGCCTTAGAATCTTGCATTGTCAATTTTCACATACTAGTAATAATTCCATAAAATTAAAATAAATTACCTGGAAAATCCTGGTCTTTATATTCTTCCCTCCTTAGGGCTTTTCTTCCCCGAATGTCACAACATAGACTAAGGAAAAAAAATGGGGGTACTGAGCATGAATCTGAGCCTCCCATTCCCATGTTCTCTCCTGGAGGTTCTCGTGCTGACAATGACTGCACACCAGAGGGATCGATCATCCATGAAGGACCTGCTCCTATCAATCCTCAATCTCCACTAGAACCTCCGTAAATGTCGCCCCATCATCAATGTCCATATTTCCCCAGTCAATAACATGTGATGGATCATGCACGTACTTCCTCAGCTACGACACATGGAAAAAATCATGCACTTGAGGCATCTGTAGGGGAAGAGCGAGGCAATATGCCACCTCACCAACTCTATTGAGAACCTGAAAGGGTCCTATGAACCTTAGGTATAGCTTTCTGCCCTGGTCAAATCTCTACAAACCTTATTGAGGTGAGACCCGTAGGAATACATGGTCTCCCTCCTCGAACTCCAAAGGTCTCTGCCTCCTGTTAGCATAAGACTTCTGCCTTAAAGAGGCCCTAGAAATCTTCCTAGGTGAGGGTCACCTTGTCATGTGTCTGGAGGGTCAGGCTCCACCATCTATATACTACTCCATAGAAAATACTGGTAGCTAGGATCAATATCTAGTCGGCTGGTGTCCCAACCAGGCGAAAATCTCTAGCCACAGCCTCTAGCAAGTCCTCAGCTGCCTGCGGATCCATCTCTCCTTGGAACCTCGGAGGCCTCTGCTGCTGAAACTCATATAATGCACTCAGTTGTTGTGTGCCATCTGCTGGTGGGGCTAGTGGAAACAGATTCCCAATGGGTAGTGGTGGTTCTAGAACACCACCTGAAAGTGATAACACCGTAAGAGGGCCATGTACCAAGTCTTCATCACTTTATGGGCTATCATCATGTACTCTCTCGAGAATCCTGTATGGTTATCTACATGGTGCAATCCTGAAAATAATTAGGTGTGCCATGATCATTAAGTTATACCTGATGAGATGACTAAAAAGAGTTCAAGTAAAAACAATTCAAAAACACACGCAATCAGTGTTTTCATGTACTGATTCGGAAATCAGAATTTATGGTCTTGGTGTATGGATACATCGGCCATTGCACCAACACTGGACTCCCCAAACTGAAATCCACTCTCAATAAACTTAACACAATTTCTCTAATAAAATATCTGAGTCCTAGTTCTTCGGTAGAATTGACTCCTCTGATACCACTTTTCATGACCCATCCTCTGGGGCCCATGCTTTGACTACCCCAGTCCCACCTTCCATAGGTCAAGGGTTAGCAACTAGCACCGAAAAGGTGTATCCCTATAATAAGAATTCATTACCTCTAAACCTGTATAAACACACAAACCAAGAACTCAACAAGAATCAACCATGAATTAAACTGTTGTAGTAAAAAGTGTCATGAAAGTAAAGGGGTCAGAATAAAAGCCCAAATGAAAAGTAAAAGCCCAACTAAAAAGAGTAAACAGCTCCTAGACCATCCACTGAGGATCCTACCTGAAGGTTGGGAACATATCATCTCCACATCACCCCATGTTAGCATGTATCCTCCTTGTACCACCTGGTCCTGGCTCCCTCAAATCTCAGCCCAGGTGCTCATCATCTATAAAAGATACAACAAGGTGCGGGTGAAGCCCGTGCAAGGGTGAGTATAACAATACTCAGTAGGGACCCTGAGACCCCCAAAGGTCTCCCAGAGTTCAATAAATGAAATTCTACAAAGTAATACCTCATTCACAAAGCAAAAAGCAATAGTCATCAACTCTACTTAGGTATATGCCCATACATATACCTAAGTTAAAAAAATATTCTCGTCTCATTCATGAGGAAACATAAGGCTCCAACTTTTGAGCCATTTTCACAACTGATCCACAAGAAGAGAATACCACAAAGGTTACACCACAAAGTTAACACCACAAAGGTAAAATTACCACAAAGGTAAAGACTCAGCTCACACTAGGTATAACTTAAGTACAAAAGTACATATGATAAGACGTATTGATGGATCATCTTATTCTTTTGAGAGGCTCTACTGTTGACCCACACAAGATGGGTAGTTGCTGACCCACATAGGATCGGTAAGCATTGACCCACTCAGGATCGCTAAGCACTGACCCATATAGGATTGATAAATGTTGACCCACATAGGATCGATAGATACTGACCCACATAGGATCAATGTTCTTTCTTCACGTTACAGCATGCCACTTAATTCCCACACTAAGCACCCTTAATTCGTGGAGGATCCGCTCCTCAATCCATCGGTCATACCTCAACCACTTAAAATTTCTAAAAAGAAGTATCCCAAAGTACCGCCATGTAGTAAGGGTTCTAATGTGACTAACGGTGCATCAATAAGGCACTCGGTCTGTAAGTTATAGGCATTTTAATGGAGAGGGCCCAATTGGATTTGGGTTTGATCCAACCCGGCCATACACCAACTTTCTCCAAAACTCATGTGGAGTATACCAAAATGACTGTCTTGCTCCAAGGATTCCAGTACCATAGACGGTTCATCAAACGGACATATGGTTCAGAAGTTATGGCCCTTTAAGAAAAACTGAGTCTGGTTGGGTTTGGTTCTGATCTGACCTGGTCGAACCGACCCGGCCCGACCTGGTCTGGGTTTGTCCCGGCTAGGTTGGGTCTCAGTGGGCTCAGCCCACTGTGTAAGATCCCAGTTTTTGGAAGGGTATTTTTTCATTATGTTTTGGTTGAATCCATTCTTTCGGGCTTCAAGGGATGTCTTCTGAAATTATGGGAGGCCTTGGGGGTGTTCTGGGGGCTCGAGGCATGAAAGAAGGGAAATCTAAGCAAGACAAGGTTGGGCGTGTGGCTTGCGCATAGCCTAGGTAAACCGTGTGGCCTACCCAAGAAAACCGTGTGACCCCTCCCCCTCCAGACAGTATCATGCGCACGGTTTGCGCACGGTTTGAAAAACTGTGTGGCCAAACCGTGCGGCCTCTTAAGTTGTGAAAAATCACAAGTTTTCCACTCCGGGCTTTTAAACCCCAACTTAGGATTTTTTTCTCCATTCATCCCCTCTCAACCCTAGTGATGAACTTGTCCAACCCAAGATTCCCAAGGGTGGTTCTCCTTCAATTCTTGGACGTTTAGAGCGTCGTTGGTTGCGGATCAAAGCTCCGGGTAAGGCTAATCCCATCATTGCTTATCTTTTTTGTTTAGGGTTTGTATCTTCTCTCCCTCTTGTTCCGAAGTACTAAATCCCTATCTTTTTGATGATTTTTGGATTGAACCTCCAACGGTTGGTTGGATTGATGTCTAAGGACTCGATTGAGAGTGCGTTCAACCGCGATTTCGAGGTAGGTGGTATACAAGCTATATCCCATGGTTATTTGGGTATTTGCGCATGTTTAGTTGTGTTCTTGGTTCCCCTTGGTTATGTTTTGAATAACATTGTAATGTTTGGTAATAATGATGTTTAAAATGGCTAATGGGAACCTTCACAATCCCTGTGGGATGTGTTGGGATGGACTTGACCTAATTTATGGCCATCCATGGGATGTGCCAGATTTTCCCAGGTTTAGGGATTGTTATTAAACAAGTGACCTTGTTGTAGTGAATTGTAGATCCCTTGATAAACATGTTGGCATGAATGGTTGAATCATGGAAATAATGAACGGGTTAAATGGGTTAATGTGTAAACTGATTAAAGACCATAATGGATAGGTTACGGGTCTAGTGCTAAATGCTTAGTGAGTTAGGCATAACACATGGGAATTGAGTGAATGGTTAAATGATGTGCAATGGTAATGTGTTAATGGGTTAAGGCATGATGTGGATTCCCATGTGGGGTATTGTGAATAGTGTTTTCCAAAGGGCAATCGTTTGGATGGTTGATGGTTACTTATATATATAAGCATGTTCACATGGCTTTGTAGAGTGGGGTATGACTTAAGGATCTACACCCATGGGTTGAGCTAAGACTGAGGTTCTAAACTCCACCCTAAATGCATGGGTTAGGAAAGGGGACTGAGGGTCTATTCTCCTAACGGTTGCATCCACCCGGACTGAGGCTTCGAGGTGAGGATATGGTTTCTATGAGGGGGTTAGTCCTAGTGAGATACTATAACAATGTGTTCACCCTCTTGCATCGGATTGTTGTCCTTAGACCCATGTAACATAATGTATGTGATTAATCCATGAAAATGTGATGAGATTGTGACTGATGATATTTTGTGTGTAATGAATGGTAATGGAAGTGGCAACGGCTTTGGCTTAAAGAGTGGCTAATGGAACCTAAATTAATTAATTGGAAATTATCATTCATTCTTATTTTCGCATGCACTACCTGTTTATACTATATATTTTATAGACAAAGTTGGTGGTGGCCTACTGAGTTGTACTCACACCCTTCTTGGGCCGCCATTGGGTACCCGAGAAGAATTCGTGTTTGCAGGCCAGGAGAAGGGAAAGGGCCCTTGATAGATAGTTGAGTGGACTTGGGTAGCACTTAGTGGAGGATCCAGACTTGGAGTTGGGACCATTTTGGGGATTTTGGCCGTTGTCCTTATTTTGGGATTTTGTTCACTTTTGCACTTGTTGTATGACATGGTATATTTTATTGTTGGAAATTGTTGTTATACATGTTCCTTGTTTATTGATTATTTTTTCCGCTATTGGTTTATTTTTGTTGTGGTTTACTCTGATAAAAAGGGGTAATAGTCTCCCCACTTGACCACATAGACCACTGCTACTAGTCGGCAGCCTTTGGCATACAAGGAGGCGCACTTAAGGTCCTGAAACCACCCGGCTCGGAGCACCAGTTTAGTGGCTTCTAGGTCGGGGATGTTACAAAGTGGTATTAGAGGAGGTATTTCTTCTCCTTCTTTGAGGTCATGTTATTTTGGATTGGTAGCCAAGGGTTAAGACGTGTCGGGCCATGGTAATGAGCATGTGATTGGGAGTATCTAACCTAGGTATGGGGAAAACCCAAGTCACCATGGGTGGGAATTATTGTTCTTGGTTGTGTGTTGTTACAGTTGATGATATTTCACCATTGGGTGATACGCATGTGGTTTGATGTGACTATTTTATGATATTTGGATCGTGGCCTTAACGGCACGATGATTTGAATTCATGCATCATTATAGGAACCTAGGGAGATTGGTGACATGCATTGTGTTATGCACATGCACGGGGTGGGTGTGTGAGGCAGGAAGGTAGGGTGCATTATGCATTCCATGAAATCCATAAATGATGAGATGAATGAAATAACACAAGTAGGTAAAAATGAATGAATGGTAAATGATGTTTAATGGAATAGTAGGGTTTGAAACAAATTGTAAAATGTTGTTGGGTTAGTGTATGAAAAGTGGGTTGTTTTGGCTAGTAAGGAGTCCTTTGTGATGGAGTCATGAAAGTTTTATGGTACGCGTTCTAAATCTCATGCTTGGCATTGTAGAGCAATGCCACCACGACATGGGATACCAGTTGGGCAACAAGAGGATGTTGCTAAGAACGCTCCTCCAGTAGAGGAGCAATAAAATGTGGCAATCCATGAAGGTAGAGAAGACCAGTTTTGGGAGAACTTGACTCGCCTTATGCAGATGATGGATCGGGACCCAGGGCGGGTTACATCGAGTATGTTTGAGCTGACCAGGGAGTTCCAGCTGCAGCACCCTCTGACCTTCACCAGAGAGGGTGGGCCAGAGGTAGTGGAGTTCTGGTTAGAGATTGTCCAAACGATACTGTATCATCTAGATACCCCTATCAAAAAGTGAGTGAAGCTGGTCTCTTATATGTTGCAGGGCCAGGCTAGGCGTTGGTGGGACATTCAGGCTCAAATCGAGCAGGATGAGATAATGTCGTGGAAGGTTTTTCAAGAAAAGTTTCTGGAGAATTTTTATCCAAAGACTTTGAGGCAGGAGCGGGCTACAAATTCTATGAGCCTGACTCAGGGATCGCTATCGGTGATGGACTATGCTAGTTGGTTCACTGATTTGAGACGCTTTGTCCCAGTGTTAGCAGAGGATGAGGTAGTGGTAGCAAAGCATTTCCAGGATGGGATGAGACATGAGATCAGGTCTCAAGTAAACATCTTTCACTTGAAGTGGTTCGTAGAGGTAGTATATCAGGCATTGATCGCGGAAGGAAACCTGAAGGGAGCTTCGGGTAATAGGCTTGTGGTGCCAGTGGGGCAGATCAGTAGTGCAGCTACCAAGGGTCAGAAGTGACTCCATGAGAGCTCACAGCATAGTGGAAGTGTGAAAAGTGGATGGAAGAGAGGTTCAGCTTCTCAGAGTGGAAATCAGGTGTTCTGATATCAGTGTGGTAGGTCGGGGCATATGTGTGGTCAGTGTCCTCGACCTTCAGTTGAGTGTCGTTCGTGCGGCAGGATGGGGCATATGCAGAGGTTCTGTAGGAACCCTCGGAAGACGGGTGAGCATGATGATGAAAATAAGGTACCAGGTACGGGAAGGGGATCAGTTGCCCCATATTAGGTAGGCAGTTGGAGCTCCACGGGCCGTACTGGTAGGGGCGGTAGACGTGGAAATCCCGGGCAAGATCGCTCACGCCAGCAGGGTAGTGCAGCGCAGGGTGTTTAGGCTAGAGTCCAGTGTAGAGGGGCAGGTCAGCTTCAGGCAGTTTAGTTTGCACCTGGTGATGGCGAGGCCGGACCGCCGACGGTTCGAGGTACGATCCTTGTAGCTTCTACATTTTCTAGTGCATTTTTTGACACAGGTGTCACACACTCTTTTTGTTTCTACTCAACTTGTGGTAGTGCTGGGTTTACCTGTGGAGGGTTGTGTGGAGTTATGTCAATTGACACTCTATTGGGGGTGCGGGTTGAGGATATCATGTAGTGCAGGGGATGTGCCTTGGAAGTTGGTGGGTATAATTTTCTGTGGGACTTGTTCGTTCTCGAGATGTCAGGGTTTGACCTAATCTTGGTAATGGATTGGTTGGTGTTGTATCGGGCACACATAGACTTTTATCATCGCAGAGTATCATTTAAGTCACTTAAGGGTGACGCTTATGTCCACTGTGGCGAATGGGATGTTCGAGCAGGGTGTGCGGGGCCATTTTTTCAACAGATGAGTGGACTCACGGCTCGAGTGTCATGTCTTATGCTTGATTATAATTAAAGAGTGGAACAATATAATTTTCCTCTTGTGGTGGATCAGTTTTAGGACGTGTTTCCTGAGGATTTATCAGTGTTACCCCCCGAGAGGGATGTTGAGTTCACGATCGAGTTGCTGTTAGGAGTGGAGCCAGTTTCTATTCCACCATACTGCATGGCACTAGAAGAACTCCAGGAACTAAAGTTTCAGCTTGAGGAGTTAGAGCGTAAGGGGTTTATCCATCCTATTACGTCTCCTTGGGGATCTCCCGTGCTTTTTTCAAAGAAGGACAATGCGTCATTGAGGCTATGTGTTGACTATCGAAAGTTGAACCATATGAAAGTGAAGAATTGGTACCCTCTTCCTAGAATTGATGACATGTTTGATCAGTTGAGGGGTGCATCGGTTTTTTCTAAGATTGATCTGAGATCAGGTTATCACCAGATGTGGGTGAGGTCTCCTGACGTACCGTATACAGCTTTCGAGAGTCGGTATGGGTTGTTTGAGTTTGTGGAAATGCCTTTCGGCTTGACCAATGAACCGGTGGTGTTTATGGATTTGATAAACCATATCTTTCATCCCTATCTAGATCGGGTTGTGGTTGTCTCTGTTGATGATATCTTAGTGTACTCAAAAACTCACGACGATCATACCCAACATCTTGACATCATCTTGGGTACGCTAAGAGAGTATTGGTTATATTCCAAGCTATCAAAGTTTCAATTGTAGATAGGTGACGTGCATTTTTTGGGTCACATAATCTTAGAGGAAGGTGTGTCAGTGGATCTAGAGAAAGTGAAGGTAGTTGTATCTTGGGAACAGCCCAAGAGTGTTTCTGATGTTCGGAGTTTTCTGGGTTTAGTCGGGTATTACCAAAGGTTCATTCAGGATTTCTCTCACTTGGAAGCACCACTCTCATGCTTGAACAATAAAGGAATTAGGTTCGAGTGGTCTAAGGCCTGTGATAATCCCTTTCAAGAGTGGAAGAAGTGGTTGACGACCGCACCAATCTTGATCTTACCTGAGCCAGGTAAGAAGTACATCATGTTTTGTGATGCATCCAGAATCATACTTGGGGCTGTGTTGATGTAGGATGACCGGGTTGTGGCTTATGGGTCAGGGCATTTGAAACCCCATGAGAAGAACTATCCCACTCATGATCTTGAGTTGGCAGCAGTAGTGTATGCCTTGAAGTGCTGGAGGCACTATCTGTTGGGAGAACGGTTTACCGTGTTTACCAACCATAAGAGCCTAAAGTAAATCTTATCACAGCGGGATCTGAATCTTCGGCAGCAAAGATGGGTTTAATATCTCCAGTCTTTTGAATTTGAGTTTTTGTACATGCCAGGAAATGGAAATTGTGTTGATGATGCTCTGAGTAGGAAGGTTCCAAATCAGGCAGTTCCGGAGTCCGGCACTGAGTGGAAGGTGATTGCTTTATTTGCAGAGATGCACCTGGAGGTGAACGAGGAGAGTGGTCAGGTCACTCTTGCTTCCTTAACGATGGATTCGACGCTTTTTAGTCGAGTTAAGGATGGTCAGCTTGATGATCCTGAGTTCTTGGCCATGAAGGAAAATATTAAAGGTGGGGAGCTACCTTCTGGGTGGGTCATCGGTGTGGATGGTGTTGTTCGTGTTCATGATCATGTGGTTGTTCCAGAGTGTGTGCGGGAAGAGTTGATGTGTTATTTCCATGCATCAAAGTGGGCAGTGCATCTTGGTTCAACCAAGATGTACCGTGATCTTTGAAGGAAATTTTGGTGGCCTGGGATGAAGAAAGAAGTTTCAGGCTTTGTGGCACGATGCCTTACCTGTCAGCAGGTGAAGGCCAAGCATCAACACCCAGGTGGTTTGTTGCATCCATTTCCCATTCCGGAATGGAAGTGGGATGATGTAACAATGGATTTTGTCTTAGGTCTTCTGAGTATGCCTCGGAAGAATGATGCAATCTGGGTGGTTGTGGATCGGTTGACGAAAGTGGCTCATTTCTTACCAATTCAGGAGACCTTTACAGTTGACCAGTTGGGTGATCTGTATGTTTGAGAAATAGTGTGGTTTCATGGTGTTCCGCAGACCATAGTTTCGGACCAAGATCAGTGTTTCACATCACATTTCTGGAAAGGGTTGCAGAAGGCGCTTGGTACGCAGGTGTTTTTGAGTATGGCTTTCCACCCACAGACAGACGGGCAGTCGGAGCGTACAATCCAAGTGTTACAAGAAATGTTAAGAGCTTGTGTATTGGACCTTGGTGGTTCTTGGGAGAGGCACCTATCATTGGCTGAGTTCGCCTACAAAAACAGTTTTCAGGCTACGATTCATATGGCACCATTTGAGGCACTTTATGAGAGACCATGCAAATCCCTGTTGTGTTGGACAAAGGCCGGTGAATCTGAGTTTTTGGGGAAAATTCTCATGAAAGAGACTTCAGAGAGAGTTAAGTTGATCAGGAAGCAAATGGATACGGCTCAGAGTAGGCAGAAGTCATATGCAGATCGGAGGCGTAGACCTCTAGAGTTTGGGGTGGGTGATAAAGTGTTCCTTCGGGTGTTTCCAAGGTTAGGTCACCGTCCGATCCAAAAGCAGGGTAAGTCGTCACCCAGGTATGTGGGATCTTTTGAGATTGTGGAGAGGATCGGACCAGTGGCTTACCAATTGGCTCTTCTACAGTGGTATGGTGGGATGCACAACGTGTTTCATGTGTCACAGCTTCGATAGTATCACCCTAACCCATCTCACATGGTTGATGTTGAGGATGTGGAGCTTGAAGCTGATGCGTCCTTTGATGATCATCCGGTTCGTGTGGTGGATCATAGTGAAAAAGTATTGCGAGGCCAGGTTGTTCCATTAGTGCGAGTACTATGGCAGCATGGAAAATTTTAGGAAGAAACATGGGAGCAGGAATCAGATATACTGGCTCAGTGGCCCGAACTCTTCTCTTCAGTGGATCAGTAAGTCTTGGAAGCTCAGCTCGAGGATGAGTCATTATAAGGTGGGGTGGTTGTAAGATCCCGGTTTTTGGAACTGTATGTTTTCATTATGTTTTGGTTGAATCCCATGTTTCGGGATTCAAGGGATATCTTCTGAACGTATGGGAGGCCTCGGGGGTGTTCCGGGGGCTCAGGGCACGAAAGAAAGGAATTCTGGGCAAGACAATGATGGGCGCACGGCTTGCGCACGGCCTAGGTAAACTGTACGGCCTGCCCAAGAAAACCGTGTGACCCCTCCTCCTCCGGACAGTAGCATGTGCATGGTTTGCGCATGGTTTGTCAAACTGTGCGGCCAAACCGTGCAGCCTCTTAAAGTTGGGAAAATTTACAAGTTTGCCACTCCGGGGTTTTAAACCCCAACTCGGGATTTTCCTCCATTCATCCCCTCTCAACCCTAGTGAAGAACTTGGATAACCCAAGCTTCCCAAGGGTGGTTATCCTTTGATTCTTGTCCATTTAGTTCATCGTTGGTTTCGGATCAAAGCTTCGGGTAAGGCTAATCACATCCTTGCTTCTCTTTTTGGTTTAGGGTTTGTATCTTCTCTCCCACTTGTTCTGAAGCTCTAAAAACCTATCTTTTGGGTGAGTTTTAGGTTGAAGCTCCAAAGGTTTGTCGGATCGAGGTCTAAGGACTCGATTGAGAGTGTGTTCAACTACGGTTTTGAGGTAGGTGGTCTATAAGCTATATCCCATGGTTATTTCAGTACTTGCGCATATTTAGTTGTGTTCTTGGTTCCCCTTGGTTATGTTTTGAATAACCTTGGCATGTTTGGTAATAATGATGTTTAAAATGGCTAATGGTAACCCTCATGATCCTTGTGGGATGTGTTGGGATGGACTTGACCTAATTTAGCGCCATCCATGGGATGTGCCGGCTTTTCTCGGGTTTAGGGATTGTTATTAAACAAGTGACTTTGTTGTTGTGAATTGTAGAGCCCTTGATAAACATATTGGCATGAATAATTGAATCATGTAAATGATGGACGGGTTAAATGGGTTAATTTTTAAACTGATTAAAGACCATAATGGATAGGTTATGGGTCTAGTGATAAATTCTTAGTGAGTTAGCCATAACACATGGGAATTGGGTGAATGGTTAAATGATGTGAAATGGTAATGAGTTATTGGGTTAAGGCATGATGTGGATTCCCATGTGGGGTGTTGTGAATAGTGTTTTCCAAAGGGCAATGGTTTGGATGGTTGATGGTTACTTATATATATAATCATGTGAACATGGCTTCATAGAGTGGGGTATGACTTGAGGATCTACGCCCATGGGTTGAGCTAAAACTGAGGTTCTAAACTCCACCCTAAATGCACGGGTTATGAAAGGGGACTGAGGGTCTATTCTCCTAACAATTGCATCCACCTGGACTGAGGCTTCTAGGTGAGGATATGGTTTCTATTAGTGGGTTAGTCCTATTGAGATAGGATAATGATGTGTTCACCCACTTTCATGTGATTTTTGGCTTAGACCCATGTAACATAATGTATGTGATTAATCCATGGAAATGTGATGAGATGGCGAGTGATGATATTTGGTGTGTAATGAATGGTAGTGGAAGTGGAAATGGATTTGGCTCAAAAAATGGCTTATGGAACCTAAATTAATTAATTGGCAATTATCATTCATTCTTCTTTTTGCATGCACTACCTGTTTATACTAGATATTTTTTAGTCACCATTGGTGGTGTCCTACTGAGTTGTACTCACATCCTGCTCGGGCCGCCGTTTGGTACTCGAGTAGACTTCATGTTTCCAGGTTAGGATAAGGGAAATGGCCCTTTATAGATAGTTGAGTGGACATGCGTAGCACTTGTTTGAGGATCTAGACTTGGAGTCGGGACCATTTTGGGGATTTTGGCCGATGTCCTTATTTTGGGCTTTTGTTCACTTTTTCACTTGTAGTAAGACATGGTATATTTTATTGTTGGAAATGGTGGTTATACATGTTCCTTGTTTATTGATTATTTTTTCCTCTATTGGTTTATTTCTATTGTGGCTTACTCTGATAAAAATGGGGTATAGTCTCCCCACATGACCACATAGACCCCCGCTGTTAGTCGGCAGCCTTTGGCATATAGGGAGGCACACTTAAGGTCATGTAACCACCCGGATCGGAGCACCGGTCTAGTGGATTTCGAGTCGGGGACATTACACACTGGGTCGTGGTCTGGCCTGACCCGTAGGGGGCATAACCCGGCCCACAAGGGGGGGGGGGCGTGGCCCATCCCGTAGGGGGCGTTGCCCGGCTCACGGAGGGTGCTTCCTACTAGGGTCGCATGGCCCAGCCCACAGAGGGCATGCTCCATTGGCTCGTGCGGCCCACCGCACTGAGGGTGTAGCCTACTGGGCTCGCGCAGCCAGTTGTTGGAACGACCCACTCGAGTGAGTCCCGCCCTAGCTGGAACATGGATAACACCCCCCCCCCCCCCCCCCCCCCCGGTCTTCCCGAACGGCTAGGGTCGTTCGGTTCATTCGGTAGCACCATGTGGCGCTGTCTGGTTACATCATGGGACCCACAGGGAGTGGGTCCCTAATATCGTGGCGTCAAATTCATGGTCACCCTCTCTAGCGGCACACCGTTTCATGCCACTCTGGCTCCTTCGGTCGGCCGGTGTCAGCCGCTCTTTGCGTCTGTCGCGGCTGAAGAGCCTCGACCACCCTCTCCTACAGCGCACATGCGCCTCCTCTTCTTTCGCAGCTAGACCGAGTTGGTCACCATCTTCACCTATTGTAGCTACAGTCGCGGCCTTCTCCTCTCGTGGTACACAACAGTGCCCCACCATCTTCTCCATGGCTGACTGTTTCCAGCCGCCGCTATCACCCATTGATGCCGGTCACCGATGATGTCATGCCAGCGGTCTTCTGAGGGTCACTGGGTGAGCTCCGGTGGCCCTTTTTTCCATACGAACATACCAATGGCCTCTACAAGATGACCCTCCATTTCAGGTTTCGTCCAACCCGAATAAAAAGTATGCAAATAATGCATAGATCAACAAAGTAGTGGAGGGTCTGAGTCTTGTTCGTTTAGCCCACACCCTCCGCATTAGCTTGATAACATGAGGGAAGTATTATATTCCACATTTATTTTTTAAAAAAAACAAATAAAAACCCTACCTTAATATCTTTGTAGAACGCCCGCATTTGAGGAAGATTTAGTGTTTGTCGCTCCCAGAACAATCCTCCAACGACACCGCTCAATCGCAATTCTTCAGTTCTTTTTGGTGAGGGGATTCATTCTTCGTCAAGAATCCTTCCAAGATCAAGCCTTTTCCAATGATTTTGAAAATCCATATGTTATTACTTAACTCTATAACATGTGATTAATAGGTTCATTAATCGGTGTAATTAATGAGCCTCATTAATCATAGGAAGGGTGGTTACACAACCATTGTGTAACTGGGCATTTAATGTCCTTCATTAACCTTGTGTCCACCCTTGTAGTCCCCACCATCAAAACATAAAATTGAGGTAAAAGGATGTTTTAAAAATAAAATAAACTATATTTTATTTTATTTATTCATCTATAATAATTGCAAAAAAAAACTTTCCTCCTCAACCCATTGTGGTTGAGGTTGAACCTCCCTTAAGAAAATCCTGGCACAGTGAGTTCAACAGTGCCCTCAGATTTCAATTCCAAGCACCGGTTCAAAAGTTAGGATTTCCCACTCACACGTTTACTGAACTTACCTTAAAAAAACTTTAGAAATTCATTTTGGGCACATCGGGCCTTAGAATCATGCACCTTCAATTTTCATAGACTCGTAATAATTCCATATAATTAAAAAAATTACATGGAAAATCTGGGTCTTTACACTACAGGAAAATTAAGTTTAATGTATAAGTGGTTCTTGGGAAAATTGAGCTCAATCAATCGAAAGGCCTCAATCATTTATATATTGTATTTATTCATTCATTACCTCAATAAGATACTAATGTGAGTAATTATAGGATTATATGTTCAAAGTGTCTCTTATGAAATATTCTTAGGGAAGAATTGGAAAAATTAGGTGCAAAATTTTATTGGAAATGGGAATAAAAAGTGTAATCAATCATGTCATAGTTATAAGTAATAAATTAATTAATAAAATATTTTATAACTTTAAAATCCAAATTAAAATACAAAACTCATAAATCATGATAAAATTCTAAACAGAAATAAATAATGGATTATAATAATTTTCAACTAAAATTTCTGTTTTATTTACATGGTTGTAATGAGATTTCAAGTAAAATATTTTTTCAAATGAAAAATGTCTCTTAAAATAATTATAATAAGAAAAAATCCAAGTACAAATGAAATGAATCTTAAGAATAACCCCCCCCCCACACACACACACACAAACACACACTTAAAATTAAATAGTGTCCCCACTATTTGAAATTCAAGGGTATAGAGATGGTAATAAAAGTAGAAAAATATATCTAGAAAGAATAGAAATAGTATAGGGAATTGAGAGATATTTTTAACTATAATATCCCATATTTTTATATGTATGTCTCTCCTTAAATATTTTATAAAATATCTTTGATTTGGGTTGCCTTTCGTTTAGACCATTGTTTTTTGGGCCTAGGTCTAGGATGGGTGAAGTGTTACAGGGGTGTAGTAGGAATAAGAGGCGGCGTATGGCTATAAAACAAATTAAGGTCATGAACCTAATTCATGAAATTAATTTTTTGGGGTAGACCCCATGAATTTAATTCACTTTCTAAACTAGTTCACAACCTATAAATTTTACACACCCTATAAACATCCAATGAAAAGTAACGCATGTCACACAAAAAATTACACAATGCGAAATGTTAATTTTTTTATTTAATTATTATAGATGGAATATTTGGAAAAATAGAATAAAAAAGGTAATTGACTTTCACTTGATGTGAAATAAATTCATGTTGTAAAATTTTCACACCCAACCTATTTTAAACTCTCCAGAATCATTTATTTTTTTAATGTGTACCTCTTTCTTCAACTGAAGACCCTCTATAGACCTCTCTCTCCACTACAGACCTTCTGCAGAAAATTTCTAGGATTCTGCTTCAATCTATATGTGATCACATGTTGGATCTTGTCATTCCAAACCTATATTTTTAAGGAATTCCTTCTAGTTCTTCTTCTTTCTATCAATCCATTACTGATGGAATTTTTAGTTCTCATTGAAAGAAAGGAAAATACAATTTTTACAACAGATGTGAGTTTTTTTAATCTTATTCACTACTTTGAAGGTGGGTGGCCTAAAACTTATCTCTTTTGCCTAATTTAATTATCCCAAGTATGTGAAATATGTGTGATCATATCGGAACACCACATGCATGAAGAAAATAAATTGGATAATCCCTATTAAATAATAATATTTATTTTTATACTATTTATTGGATCTCATTGGGTCCATAGACATGAAGACTAAGACCTATGGTCACCTGATTGGTTAACCATAATTGGACCTTGTTGAGAATGGGTCAAATTGATGCATCTCTATAATTATTTTGATAAATTTATTGATTTTTTCCTTAATATTATGAATTGTCATAATTTATATATTATATGATTACTTATGATTGAATCACCTTGGCTTAATTGGGTTAACTAATATGTTAAATACCTTATAACTATATAATAAATAAAAAAATTGATATAATCATGATTATAATTTGTAAGGGGAATTAATTAAATATATTCAATTAAAAAATTTGTAATTTAGATAAATTGATTTATTTTTGGATTGATATTGTATGGTTAGTTACTTGTGAGTGAGGTTTCTAAGATATGGATAGCATGTTGACTTTATGACCAATTATAGCCTTACCTATGTCGGTTAAGGAATATATCATGTACTATGATGCATCTAGAGTTGAACTTATAATATTTATGATGCAGGAGCACTGAGTGGTTACTTATGGCTCCAAACAGTTGAGCTCACATGAGAGGAATTATCCTCCCACGATCTAGAGTTCTCTGAAGCAGTACAAACCCTGAGATACTAGAGATGCTATCTTTTGGGCGAGAGGTTTGTTGTGTACGCATACCACAAGAGCCTCAATTAAATATTTTTTTCGAGAGACCAAAACCTTCAAGAAATTAATTGTGTTGAGTATTTGTAGACTTTCGACTTAAAACTGAATTACATACCAGGAAATGGAAACATAATTGTTGATTACTTGATCTAGAAGACACAAAAAGTGGTAGTAATGGAATATTATAATGAGTAGATACTGATGGAACTCTTTTTAGTTATGAATCTTGATGTTCATGAGTCCCAACAATGATTAGCTCTAACTTCAACATTTTTTATACTAGATTTTATTGATCAGATCAATATAGAGTAGTTGTCTTCTCCATAGGGATTAACTTAGAGAGACATCATATATGCTGGTGAGCCACCAGCATAATGGTCTCTATGTAGAAGTGGTGTTCTTATCTTTCATGGCATAGTGTGTGTCCTTAAAGGTTTGTGTAAGGATCTGAAGAGAGAGTTTCATGCTTTAAGATGGGAGGTACATCCTAGTTTGAAAAAATATGTATTATGATCTCAATATAAAGTACTGGTTGATAGGGATAAATAATGACATAGCTAGATTAATGGAGAGATATTTCAAATATCATATGGTTAAGGTCAAGAATCAGAGTCCTATTGGGTTGTTTCACCTCTTCCCATTCCAAAGTAAAATTTGGATGATGTCATTATGGATTTTGTGATAGGATTACCCAGAAAACCTCACAAGAATGAAGTTTTATGGGTGATTATGGATCAATTAATAAAGTTATCCCACTTTTTCCTATTATTTATACCTTCACCATTGATGTTATGATTATTCTTTACATGCATGGGATAGTTCAGTTTCACAGTGTTTCTAGGAGTATTGTTTCTGATCGAGATCTTCATTTAACTTCTCAGTTTTAGAAGAATCTACAGAAGTCCTTGGGATTGTTGGTTCTTTTGAGTATATCCTATAGTACTCAAACTAATATCTAATCTAAGTAGAATATTAATATCTTGGAGAACATGTTATGATCATGTGTTTTGGGGTTTTAGTGGATCATGGGAGTAGCATTTGGTACTCATGGAGTTAACTTAAAATAAAATATTCAAGGAATAGATCCAAACATATTGTTTTTAGGCAATGTATGGAAGACCATGTCATTCCCCTCTTTACTATTAAGATGTTGGTGAGTCTGTACTTTTTCAGAATAGTGTTGTGAATGCGATTTTTAAGAAGTTTCAATTGATTAGAAATCGGTTGGTTATAATGCAGAGCTAAAATAAATAATACGCTGACCATCAGAGATGAACTCTCGAGTTTGAGGTTGGTCACCATGTATTTCTTTAGCTGTATCCTTTGCTAGGGAAAAATATATAACAAAAAATAAGGGAATATAGAACCCATGTTTGTTGTTCCTTTTAAGATTGTGTAAGGTTTGGTCTTGTGGCAGAGCGTTTGGCCCTTCCAAAGCACTATAGATCCACGCATGACACGTTTCACATGTCTCAACATCAGAGATATCATTATGATCCTTATCATATGATATAAATTGATGACAATGAGCTTGGTACTGATGCATACTTTGAGGAGAATCTGATCCATATTATGGACTGAAGTGAGAAGAATCTTCAGGGGAAGACCATTCATCTAGTATGAGTACTACGGAAACATGGGAATGTTTGAAAGGGTACCTAGGAGAGGGAGTCCTATGTGCAAGAATAATGGCTTGAATTGTTCAATGATACCCCATAGTTATGCATAGAGTAGCTAGGGGGTGAGATATTTTCTAGTGGGGGGTTATAAGATCCTGTATTTTTTCCAGTATGTCACTCTTTAAATTTTTGGTAAAATTTCTTTGATTTGGGTTGTATTTTATTTAGAAAATGGTTTTTTGTGCCTTGTTCCAGGATGGTTTAAGTGTATTATGGGTGTAGCAGAAATAATATGTGATTTCAAGCTATAAAAAAAATCCACATCATGAACCTAATTCATGATGTGAATTGTTTTGGGTAGACCCCATGAATGTAATTCATGGCCTAAATTAATTCTCACCCTATAATGTTTGCACACCCTATAAAAATACAATAAAAAGTAACACATTTCAAAAAAAAATTACACAATTATAAATGTTAATTTATGTTTTATTTGAGTCCTGGAAATGGGATATTAGAAAAAATAAAGAAGAAAAGAGGAATTGAATTTTACAATAAGTGAAATAAATTTATGTTATGAAATTTTCACACCCATACTATTTTAAACTCTCTAGTGTCATGTGTTTTTAAAATTATGACCTCTCTATTTTATTGAAGACCATCTACAGACCTCTCCCACCACTAAATACCATTCAATGACAACTTTTGGGAGTACTCTTTACAGTTTTTCTTCCACTTCTTGATATGTTACTGATGGAATTTTTGGTTCTCATTAAAAGGAAGGTAGAATCCAATGGCTAATATGAATGTGAGCTTTTTTCATCACCTTCTTCTCTTTCAGGGTGGGTGGTCTAAAACTTATCACTTTTTACTAATTTAATTATCTCTAATATGTGTAATATATGTGAATGTGTCGGCACACTGTGTGTGTGTGTCCAAATAAATTGGATAATCTATATTAAATTACTTTTATTTTTAAACCATAAATTAGATCATGTTATGTTCATAGGCATGAATATTGAGACCTACAGTCACCCGATTGGTGTACTATACTTGTACCTTGTTGATACCTGGACAATTTAATGTTAGATACCTATAATAATTTGGATCATTTAATTGATTTTTGGATTAATCTTATGAATTTTCATAACATGTTTATTGTGTTATTACTTATGGTAGAATCAAATTGGTTTAATTAGGTTAACTGATATGTTAATGACCATATGGTTACATGATAAATAAAATAGTCATGATATAATTATGATGATAATTAAAAACCTAAATTAACGAAAATATGTTTTGTTAGACGAATGATAATTTGATAAATCGATCATTGTGTCTTATAATGATATATTTGTTATGTGTGTTATTTGCCTTGTAATTTTTCTTTCATACATTCTGATCTTATATGACATTGATGTTATTGATACCCAAGGGTGGGATGATTATTGGACTGTTGAGTCTTTCTAGATATGACTCATGAGTTTTGTTGATGCATGAGGGCATGGTGCATGATTTTTATACCACCTGAGGGCTATGTGAATAGGAACTTGATGCCTGAGGGAAGATTTTATGATTATATCATATATCTGAGGACCGTATACATAGTCACTCCATGCCCGAGGGATAGATTCTAGATATCCTACGGGTAGAGGACATTTGTGAATTTTATTTTTGTGTGATTCATCCTCAGTGAGAGAATCTTCCACCGGTTGGGTGATCCATCTTAATGTAGGAGGGTCCACCCTTAGTCAAATATAATCAGTAGGGTGCCAAAGTTGGTTTGGTTGGCAATAGGTCTTAACCCATAACATGAGCATCAATACATTTATTTTATATGAATTATTAATATATTAAATTAATACCATCTTATTCACTTTATTTCATTACCTATATTTCTCAGAATGGATTTGTTTAGACACGGTGGTGTCGAACAACTGAGTTGTACTCACACCCTGGATGGGATTCTATTTGGTACCTGGACATATTTCATGGATGCAGGTGTAGAAATAGATAGGGACCCTATTGTTTGTTTTTGGATTACTGGATGCGTTGGAGCTTGGTTATGGGACCGACATGGGGTTTAGGAATAGGGTATTTTGTGTTTTTATTTGAGTCTGCTTAGTATTTTACCAATATGACTTTAAGCATGTCATTTAGTTTCTTTTAGCTTTTCATTGAAATATTTTTTTTATTATGTAGGATTTATTTAGTTGGTTATTTATTATATTTGGTAGTCTAGAAATTTATTAATGTTTTTTTCTTCTATTTTTTCAACTCTTTTATTATTTTTCACTTTCATTGAAAATATTTACCATAGAGTATAATATACCCACTATATTTTTTAGACCCTATTTTCTAGTTGGTAACCTCTATAGTATGGGGAGGCATGCCTGAGGTCACTTAGCCAACTAGATTAGCCACTTGAGGGAGCACCAGTTCGGGGACATTTTTTTGGAACAAATGTCATTCCCTGGGGGAAAATGTGAGGAGATAATAAGAGTGAATTTGAACAACTTTCAATAATGTCACAGAAAAAAAACATACATGTTATATAGAAATGATTAATTTAAAAAATATATCCAATATGAAATCATAAAATCGGTTAGTGTACATAGTATTCCAAATGAATATCATCACATATAAATTCAGAAACTATAGTACAAATACATTTTGGAATGTATATCTAAAAGACAAGTTCTAGAAAAAAAATGAATAAACCTAAACAAACACAACTAAGACTCAAAAGACTATATTATGGTTTTCCTCCCATAAAGCGTTAACTATGACACCATTATCCATTTTTATGGACAATGATCAGTCAAAATAGTCCACTGGATCAACGGTCCACAATCTCTTGTTGGTGCTGGATGCAATTTCTCCCGACCCTAATAAACACTTCGGAGGAATTTCTACCTCAAAAATGGTCATCACAAACAACTTGTGTACCAAGAAGAGAAAGTATAATGATCTCATGGAAATATCCAGATATGGTCTCTTGAGAATTTTGACAAGAGGGAAAACCTCATGAGGGAGGAAAATTGGAATCCCATCTTGTACATCAAAAATAGTTGAAGAAGCAAAAGAGAGCATCATAGTATAGATTTATACAAAAGAATCAAGAATGAGTAAGGAATGTATCAGTATAAAAAAGTGTATCCCTTTAATTAGAGGTAGTAAATAGTACAATTTCGGGATAGGGAATGTAACAAAAAAAATAAACCCATAAATAATAAAATCATGGGAGGAGTACATTGGGAATAGAATCATCAGTGGTCCCCTCCGTAGTGATGGGTTGTTTTAGCTGGCCTAAAATTTCAATATCACTAATAGTGGTATGGTTGGGTGGATTAACCACCATAATAGGTTTCATGGTGTGGGAAGTAGGATCGGTCACCACAGGTGGTACTGGGTTATGTGCAGGAGGAGGCGAGGTGATAATCTTGATAGACGCTATCAGTCTGGAAGCTAGATCAATGAATGAAACCATGGGAGGAGTCTCCAAATAAAGTCCATTTCCCCATCAAGCATTCTCTACTAAACATTCAAATTGATAACTAGGGTCTATGCACGTGGGAGTAATCTTGATCAGGGTGGTCGCTGGTGTGAGGGTGGATGGGATGGGTATGAAGCCAGATATAGGCCCAGTGGTATAGGGGTGGGGGTGAGTGGGTGTATTAATGGATAGAGGGGTAGTATGAGGGGTGGATAATAAAATGGAATATTTTGGGTATCAATAAATGATATTTTATAGAGTTAGCATATGGTGTGTTGGTTCTCCACAATACAAAGGAGATTCCCCCTGTAGTATCTCAACTACACTACAGTGTCGATGAAGGACATATTTGATTGGAAAGCGGAAGAAGACTCTATCTAGGAAGCAGTAGGCTGATAAATATAATCTTAAGGAGTTACTAAGGTATTAAAAAATAGTTCCTCATCGATGGACTCGACATAGCCATGTGCCCAGTCATAATGATCACCCACCTTTCATAGTAGCTCTATCTTAGGGAGCCGGAAAAGGTCAATGTATTTCATAGGTACTAAGTAATGGGGAGGCTAGGATGAATCAAAAAAATATAAATTACTAGTTAAATTTTTCAAGAAACATCATCCCATAAGGTTTCCTTGTTTCCTCCTATCATGGCCATAAAAATGTAAAGAAAATTGGATAGAAATGTTCACCACAGGGGCACCCATGGATGAGGAAAGAATGGTTACCTCATTTTGAGTGACGGCCCCCTGAGAGTCACCACATGCCATCCAATAATGGTCTAGATTATGATGAATGATCATCAAAGTGTCACCCCATAGCTAGGTGCTCCTTGCAGTAGGGGGATCATGGATACTCATGGAATTTCAGGCTATCATTACCTATATCTTTGGGGTGTCAAACTTTTTAGGATCCCAACATAGGGTGAGGTAAACAGAATAGGTAGTGAAATATAAGGAACAGTCAACCATGAAAACTCCAAACTCTCCAAATGTTCACTTCTAATCCCTACCTCCAAAACTGAAGTTGACTTGAACTATGTTGAGATTGATGGTATATAGGAACTCAAGAAATGTCTCTTGGTGTGTCACCTCTTATACCTAGATGATATAAAAAAGGTGAATTTTACATAGGTCCTCCATAACTTCATCAACCATGAGGATATTTTATAGGATGTAAAAATCCAATTTCTTGTTGGTTTGCATAATCTTGGCTTGCAAATGGTACAAGCGAACCTAGTACTATGGGTTCGAAAAACACAGGCAAGGGTGAATATATTCAAGTGGGGCTATGGATTGGGAATGAGAGGATTTTTACCATAAATTTGAACTTGATGGGGGAATGATGGTTAGTATCCACCCATAGTGGTGGTGGTGGATAAGGATCTTGGGTTGAACGAATGGTCATGGGAGATTGTTTTCCCTGGATTGCATGCTTGGTCGGGAATTTGGGAGGCAGATTCTCTCTTCCACCCATCATGTGCACCATGGGTAGGTTGAGGAATAAATTATTGGGTATGGGGAAGGAGGAAACTGATAGTGGAGGTTCATTCGACGGTGGCTTGTGTGAAGATGGTGGATGAAGGGTGGAGGAGAGGCCAAACAAGCAACCAAGGGTCAGAGCGATAACAGTCAAGTGAGTAGGAGAATGAGGGAGATTATTTGCTATTTTAGAATATAATGTGATGTTGTAAGCCCTAGGTTCATGATTTAAAAATTTGGGCCAAGAAACTTATGTAATAAATTTTTTATTTACAACATAAGTTGTGTGAGTGTATATTTTGAAAAAACCATAATGTTTTATAATATAAACATAATTTTACACCAAAATTATTATTTTTTACTACTCTAACCTAAGTTAATAACCTAGTTTTCCTCCTATTCAATGCTTCATTTAAGTTTAAAATATATCCATTCACCTGACTCAAGTGAATTTCAAAGCAATGAGATACTCTTCTTGAAACGATTCTTGGTAAATTTTCAACAATCATCCATTGAACTTAAATCATCATACATCCACTTTTCAAATTTTTATTGTTACATAAGAGAAGACTTTAACAAATTTGAATGGTCCCGACCAACATGTTTTCAGTTTAATAAGGAATAATTTTAATAATTAATTGAAAAAAATAACATTTTCCCTCAGTTTGAAGATCCTTCATGTAATGCATTAGTCATACCATTTCTTTTTTTTCTATTTATAAATTTTGTGATTTTCAAAAGTGTACCATATTATTTCTTTAAGAACATCTAACTAGAATAATATTTTATAATATTTATGAGACTCAAATTTTATCTTTTTTGTTTCCTAGAACAAGAAGTGTTCTAATTCAATAGGCAGGTGACATGGTTTACTATACAAAAGATGGAAAGGAGTTGTACCATTGTGTGGTTTGAAGGCAGTGCGATATGATTAGAGGGAATCATCAAGTCTGATACTCCAATCCTTCAAACATTCATTAACTATTTTCTTGAGAATTTTTTTAATTTATAAATTGGATACTTCCACTTTCTCACTAGTATATGGGTGGTAAGGGGTTCTAGTGTTGTATCAAATTCCATAATTTTCAAGTAGCCCTTTTATGGAATTATTTTTGAAGTATGTTACCTGATCACTAATGATTAATATAGTAAATCCAAACCAAGAAAAATATTAATCTTTATAAAAATAATAAAAACTTTTTCCTTGTAAAGAGTTGTAGATTTTTCTTCTACCCACTTAGATATATAATCTACAACAACCACGATATATATATTTCTACTGAAATTATTTAATATGACCATTAAATCTATTACCCAAAAATCAAATATATTTACTTTAAGGACAAGGTTCTATGGTATTTCGTGTATTTTACCAATGGTGGTTTTTATTACACCAATCATATATTTTCATGATGTTCATTACATATTGATGGAGTTTAGTTTATAATAATCTAGTTTAAAGAATTTTAGAAATAGTACAATCATACCCATGGTTTCCTCCAGTTGGTGATGTATAGAAAACTCCTAACACACTCTGACTTTCACCTTCTAGGATGTAGTTTCGCGTTAACCCATCAACGCATTTCTTTAATAATAACAGCTCATCTCAGTATTAGCATCACACATATGAAAAAAGCTTCTCCCATTAGTGATAGCCTAAGTATGGATAAGGATTCTCATTTGAAAAATGTTTTTTCATATCAGCAAACTTTGGTCAAGATTAAATATTCACATTAAATATTTTTTATCATGGAAGTCATCTATAATTCTAAACTCTTCATCATCTTCAATATTTGGTAGTTATATTTTAGAGAGATGATGAGCAATAGCATTTTTGGTCCCCTTTGTGAATTTTATAAAAATTTGAAAAAATTATAGTTGTAGGATCCATCATATCAACCATGGTTTGGAATCCATTTTATTTTTAAGATACTGTAATATTTCATGATCCGTGATATTTATAACTCTAGAGAGAATGAGGTCTAATATAAATTTATGAAACTCTAAAACTAATGTAAGAATCACTTTTTTTGATGTTTTGAAAAAAATAGCATCATTAATATTGTGTATAGCATAGTAGATGGGATGAAACAAATATCAACCTGTTATCCAAAAACATTTCCTACAACAAATTCACTTGCATAACACTTCATCCCGAAGTCCTTTCCCAATCAGGAGATATAATAACAGGTACTTCCAAAAACTTATTGTTCAAATATTCAATGGATTATCAAAACTATTCATTGAATTAAAATGGGATTTATTCAGCAATAAGATACATCATTGGTCAATTTATTCGTGTAAATTCTTTTAAAAATCAATGATAGAACCCTACATGGTCCAGAAAACTCCCAATTCCCCTTAGTGTGGTGGGATTATAAAACTTTTTCATGAATTTGATTTTATTTATATCGACTTATATTCCATGCTTTGAAATATTATGCTCGATGACTATGCCTCTTTCTACCATAAAATGTAATTTTTCCTAATTGATAAAAAAAATTCACATCATTACATCATGAACTCAAAATTACTTACTCAACCCTCAAATAATCATCCATAAATAGAAAAATTATCCATAAAGATCTCCAAAAACGCCTCCATCATATTCTGAAAGAAATATTTCATAAACCATTGGAATGTTTCCTATGCATTACACAATCCAAATGACATTATTTGATCGGTAAAGAATCCAAATAGACATTTGAATGTCATCTTTGAATGACCATCCGGGTCAATAAGGAATTTATTGTATCCTATATATCTATCCAAGAAATAATAGAATTCATATCCAGTCAACCTCTCTAACATAAGATCCAAAAATGGTATACGAAAGTGGTTCTTCCTGGTGTCTATTCTAATATTTCTATAATCAATGTACACTCTCCATCCAGAAATGGTATAAGTTGGAATCAACTCAAATTTAGTATTCTTTATCACTGAAAGGACTCCCTTTTTGGGTACAACTTATAGAAGTCTCACCAACCCACTACATAATATAGATAAAATGATACTAGCATCTAGGAGTTTTAAAAATTCCTTATAAATAACCTCTTTCATAGGTAGGGTGAGTCACTTTGGGGTTTAAATTTTAGTTCTAATACATTTTTAAATGAAATTATATTATTTTAGATCAAGGGGTTGATTCCATTTATATCATCCACACTCCAAACTATAGAGTTCTTATTACTTTTGAGGACTTCAACCAATTTATCCTTTTGTTAATGTTTCAACTCATAACTTATAATGACTATATTTTTTTACTTAGTTTTCATGAATGATTATTTAAGAGTGCTTGGTAGGGGTTTTATCTCTAATGTTGGTGGTTTAATAATTAAAGGTGTTAATTTAGAAGAAGAGTTTCTTGTAAGTGGCTCGATGTATTCAATTTTTTCATAGTCACTATTATCCTCTACATTAAGGTACTAGATCTCCCTATCAACTTCAAGATCTATAAAATCACATTCTTTATCAACCATAAAAATATCCTGACACTCAATCAAATATCCATATTTCATAGCTACTTTCACCAGATCAAGAACTACTTGTTCTTCACAAACTTAAAAGATGAGTCTACCATGATTGTAATTAATTATAAATTTACCAATCATAAGAAAAGGTCTACCTATAATTATATATGTATCTCCCCTTTTATACATGTCTAAGATGATAAATTTATTTGGTAAAATTAACTTTCCAACATTTAATAAAACATTCTTGATAAGGTCATGAGGGTAATTGGTAGATCTATCCACAAGAATAATTGTTACCCTTGTCGGCTTCAGATATTCAAGTCCTAGCCTTCAAAAAACACTCATCACCATAAAATTTATGCTCATTGCAATATCACATATATATTTTCAAAAATTACATGAACTGACGGTGCATGTAATCGGGATGCTTCTAGGGGCTCTCATATTTGGTGGAATTTTCTGATGAACAATAGCAGAACATTATTCATTCAAAAAGATAACTCCCAAGTCTTTCATTTTCATATTGTTTGATAGAAAATACATTTATAATTTTTATAGACTGAAATTTGAAAATGGATGTAGTAAAGAGAATATATATGTGTATTTATTTGAACATGTACAATAATTTTGTATTATGAGTCTTAATCTTCCCTTTTCCCATCATATCTAGATACGGAGGTGGGGGTTTGTATGGTGGTGGTTCAATCTTAATAACTTACTCAATTTTATACTTTGATTCTTCAATTTTCCTTTTTGTTATGTTTTATGATTTTTTTTTCTCTAAACAATTTAGTATTTTATTTTTTCTATTGTTTAATTTGGAGTGGGGTCTTATTTCATATTTTCATTACTCATAAAAGGTTGTTGAAAATTCATCTATTTTCATTTTTTAAGGACAATAACCTTGGTATCCTATCATGTATGAGTCTCGATGATACCTAGAAGTCATCATGGGGGTTGATCTAAGGGAGTCTTGTAAATTTGATTTTCATAATTCTTGAGATTTCAGAGAGCATCCCGTTGGTATTTTATTTTGGTTTCTTGAATAGTATATAATGGTCCTCATTTTGAAAAAATCAGTAAGATTATTTTAAAATTTAGATTGTTTATGAGGGGATAATTGTGGCTATCTATACTGAGATTTTTTAAAACAATTGTTGTTGGGCATAAATTTTTGAGCCTTAGGGGATATAGTTTTTAGGGAAAAGGTTGTTGTGGTCGATGTTCTTGGTTTTTAGGAGGGTGTTTAGGTGGTCCCTAATTTGTTGGTGGATATTGACCACTACTCTATTAATAATAACCTGAATTGGTTTGTTTTTACTATTTAATGGGTCTCTTTTAGTATTACCACTACTAGAAATGTTTTAGTCATTGATATAATTTACATAATTAAAATATTGACTTTGATTTTCCTCCATTCTTTCTTGACATCCCTGATATCAATGTGGGCCTCTATATATCTCATATGATTGAATTTTCATAACCAGGGTATGTCATGGTAACTATAGTTTGGGAAATTAGAAATTTTCTAGTTTTTTAGTGAGAGATTCAACCTAGGATAAAAGGTGGTTGGTTTCTTCTACTTCGTGCAACTCATGTCTTGGTTGTCCACTATCAATTTTCAAAAGCCTATAATTGAGAGATGTTTATTATAAAAGGGATATACCAATACCTGGTGTTTTAGAAATCATTCTATAATCATAAGTGGAGTCAACCATAGTGAGAGTAGCTAGTTGTAATACATGATAAAAATTTGGTATTTGGATCTAGAAATCGAGTCTTTGATGTGGGAACTTTAGTGTCAACTTCTTAAAATATCCTCATGCCTCCTAGACTGACTAGCCATCCATTTTTGAGAAATTATTAATTTCATGCCACATATTATTTGTATATATTCATGGGAAATAATTATCATCGAATTTATTTTACAAGTTGTCCCATGTCATAATGGATTCAGCAGTCCAACTTTTAATTCAATCCTTAGATCTGTCTCATAATGAGAAAGGAAAGACCCAAATCCAAATGGAATTACAAGACACACCTTGGTTTTTAAAGGTGTCACGAGCTTTGAGGAAATTGGATAGATGATCACGTGGATCCTCGATCTGTATTCCACTAAATTGATACATGTTTTGGATCATGTAAATTAGGACTATTTCAAATTTGAATGTGTGTTCCGGGATGGGAGGGCGAAAAATGCTAGGTGCAACACCACTGATGGATGGTAAGTCATAATCCTTGATGGTGTTCTCCAAAAGCAGAGGTTTCACTCCTTACTATTCAAGCAACACTTATTGGAAATTTTGGGGATTACAAGACACCAGATTTTTTCCCTCATCCATGGTTGTGCGACAGCATACAGACATGTATCTTTCAATTTTAGGTTTGAAAAAATTTCTTCTTAAGTTTTTGGGATCGATGAATTAGTAAAAAGGGCTCGACTCATGCACTAAATGTACCACCCCAAACTTCTACGGTACATTTCCCTTTGAATAATGTAATAGTGTGGGTTGTACGCAACATCGAGTTCTAACACACACCACATCCGATCAAACTAGCTGTTATTAATAGTAATACCTACATTTTGAAATTATATATATTTTATATTTCAAAATGGACTTCATTTTTTGATTCGGAATATCGTAATTCTCCTAAGTTGAATTCTTGGTATTTTTCTGAGAACATTCAATTTTTATGAATAGTGAAAAATACTTAAAAACAAATTTTTTAATCAAAATAATTTATAGTGATAAATTATATTATTTAGTGATTTTAAAGTATAATTAGAATATATTTTTACCATTTTATCCAATGGTGTTCATTATAATTAATTTTACTTTGAAATTGGATATAAACAATTGTCAATCTTTTAATATATATTGTTTCTTAAAAGCATGCTATTTGTTGTGATAGCGGGAATTAATTATAAAATTAATTAATCAAACTTTTATGTTTGTAATTTTGTAAAATAGACATCATTTTTCAATTTGGAATATCAATTATAACTTAGGGTGAAATTTTGGCATTGTTCTTAAAAACTTCAATTTTTGATGAATAGTGAAACTACTAAGTGGTAGCTAAAAAACTGAATTTTTCATATAACTTAATTTTACCGCTTCTGTGATTGGAATTTCGGAAATCCAAGAGACACTTTTAACATCAAGGAGTAAAATGTGGTTCAATGAGATGAAAATATTTTTTGGTGAATAGTAACTTTTTACTTTTATTTACTACGGTTAAAAGTAAATAGGGTAATTAAGGGTAAAAATGATATTAATATTACGCTAACATGTCCTAATTATATTGGACAAGTGTATCTTGACCAAAAACAACCTTAGGAATAAAATATTATCATTTAGGTCCACTTGGATTAGATTAGGACATTTATTATTATTTAATTCAAAGAAGAGTTAAAAGAGTTAAAATCAAAGTTTACTTACTAAAACATTTTTAATATAGGGTTATATATAAGATAAATTCGATTGTAAATATTAATTAGAAAGATAAACATATTTCCTACATAATAATATTTTATTTATAATTTTTAGACATTAAATAATTTAATTTATTTATGATACAATGATGATTCATGGATTACCATAATAGTGAAAAGTTAAAATAATTGATATTAGAAATACCCAAATAAATATAATTTGAGACTTTTAATGAATTACAATAATTTTATAGGATAATATGACATATTAGGACTGATTTAATTGACTTTTTTCGAAGTAATCATTCAGTTATGATTTTTACAAAAATCAACAATTGAATAGTCTCAAAATTGACATAAAATAGTTTTTAAAATAAATATTATATTATTAATTGATATTAAATTCCTAAAAACCTAAGGTTCGTCCAAGAGACTTATATAATGATATTTGTATCATTAATGGACCACTTGGGGGTCTCTTTTATTTATATATTAAGTTTATTAACCATATAATATAAAAATACAAAGAGACATTGTAAAAGTGAAAGTAATTAACTAATAGTTAATACTAAAAGATAAGGTTAGTATAATGACCCAAACCTGTTTAAATTCTATTGGTTGAGTTATTTTGGACCTATCCCCACCTTAACATTTAAATAATACACTTTTTAGCCATTAGAAACCTAATATGAATTTATTATAAAATAACATTTCTAACTTTTCCAAAGGTGCCCCTCACCCCTCTTATAAAAGGGCACTCTCTTCTCATTACTTCACACCTTCAAAGCCTTTTGGTTC
The DNA here is from genome assembly GCA_963277665.1 of Viscum album. NCBI lineage: Eukaryota > Viridiplantae > Streptophyta > Magnoliopsida > Santalales > Viscaceae > Viscum > Viscum album. Next base: position 1,367,788,490 of record OY728140.1, on the reverse strand, counting down.
GGCCAACCTATGCCCAAATACTCTCTAAACTTCCCTCACTTCATCCTAGAGTCCTTCCTTTAGTCAGAAATCCAACCTAATAGCTCTTTTGATCAAATCAAAAGGAAGAACCCGAAGAAGAGGTAATGATTTCACCACCCTTTTTCAAGTTCCTTTCTTCTTCCACTTCTTCTTTATTTGTTATTTCCATTCTAAAATAATAAATCCAGTATCTTATATATATATTGTGATGTTATTATAAATATGGTACAATCATATTCAGTATTCTATCCATCCTTTGAATAACATGTCACCATACGTGCGTACGTACGGCTTACCGTCTCCACGTTGTGGTGTAATTGTTATTCAATAAATTATTATTTGGATGGGTATAATAATGATGTGTAATTCATGTAAATAATAAAGGTAACATGATAATGATTCTGTATATATGATATACCATCCAATTATATATTATTTTAATATCAAAAGAATGATATTGTCGCTCGTGCGTACGTACGGACTACCGTCTCCACGAACGCGATGAGATTCATTCTCCATCATATCCATTCAAGTATAATTATCATTTGATGATTTAAAAATAATTTTTAAGGACATGATATCATTCTGGATATGATTAAGATACAACCTATCCATTAAAAACACGGCTTACATAACAAAACATATAAAATAAAATGAGTAAGTTAACGCCCAAAACAACGATAATACTACGATATTATTAACAAATCAATGTTAAAAGATCATATATGATATCATATTATTATATATGATTCTTGTATAATTTAATAACAATTATTTCACCATTATACAGGAGGTTAACCTACCCCCAACCAAGGAAAAGTACAAGGTAAGGGTTATTTCACAATCTCTTCATTATTCAAGGTTATTTATACGTAATAATCTACTGGGATCTCTTTATCATCCACATCCATGTTTCTTAAAAATGTATTTCAAAACATTTTTACTATTTAAAGGAATATGTGTTAAAGTCATTTATACCCTTTTTTGACTTTTTATAAGAGTTTTATAAAGGAATATTTCTGTCGTTTTCCAAACAAGGTGCTTTTTAACCTTTTCGACAGAATTTAGGTAAGAATGTTTTTTTTTAACTTATACAGCAGGTGCGGCTATTTTCCTCCATTATAAAATCGTTGAAGCTTACCTTACAATCTTATAAGAATATTTTCAAAGAAAATGTTTTATTATATAGATATATGACTCTTAAATGATTTCAAAATAGAAAGAGATATTTCTCTAAAAAGAGTTTTGATTTCATCTATGTCAACATCCTTTGATGGATTTTACGCTTATTTGAAGTTGATTTATTATGATACAAAACTTCTATATTGTATTGAAGTTTTTGTGATATGTTTTACTGTGGATGTGCTATTTTTATACCATTCATGGTTTATGGTGAAAGTATTGACATTTTGTATGCTAGTTTTAATACGAATGTTTATGTTATGTTTAAACCTTTTTATATGGGAATGCATTGGACTTAATATGTGACGGGTGGAGCCCGATATAGCTCCTCGATGCATCGGTAGGTCTCATGAGACAAACTAGTGTCTTGGAACAAGGCCTTGACAAAATCTTATTTTTAGTCTTGGCACGAGGCCTTGGCTATGTGGTTATGATAGTCTGGAATTATGCACTCCATCATTACGAAAGTGGTTATTGATATTGCATGTGATTATTCAATTAGTAGAATATCCATGTGAATAAGTAAATGGAATTATTTCATTTTATTTTTTCCATACTATGTTGAAGTTCAAGTTTAAAAGGCTTTTGTTTTAGTTATACACTGCCTGAAATGTTTATTCTTATTTATGAAAGTTTCCGCTATATTGTTATCCTTACTGGGCATTTGAGCTCACCCCTTTTATATGTTTTATTTTTCCCAGGATATGAAGAAGTAAATTATGAATGACATGCAGGGATATTATGAGGGGATACTAGTGTCGATTATGGAGACAATATGTTGTTGTAGTAGTTTTTCACTTCATGATGTAATGTAAAACTTTATGAATATATCTAGTGTTTCCAAGGCTACTAAATCAATCGGTATTTCGAGATTTGATCTTTCTTGTGATCATGCCAATGTTATGTAATAATGCACTGACTTTGGGTAACTGGGGTCGGGGCGTTACAGTTGGTATCATAGAAAGTTTAGTACAAACCTTGGAAGCTATATTTAGATAAACTCTAATTAGAGCACATAGACCTAAGATGGACTTTGAGGATTAGTATAGAAGAACTTCCTAGAATTTTGGTATTGTAGAGATTTTGTGAGTCTTCCGAGCAATACATCCCTATCTGGATACAAGAAGGTAGAGGTGGATCTGGCACAGATGTACCTAGGGGTAAAACCTGAAAACACCGCTTTGAGCTAGACTCGAACGGGAACTGGTGCACGACAATGGGCCTTGCTACACTCTTGGTTACGACACTCCCGGGGGATATGCTTAGGATAACTCTCATTTTCTTTACAAATCATTATGAAAGGTTTATGAGTATATACTTCCTCAAATAAAACATTTTTATGATTATGGATTATATCCATAAATAGTTCAATTTATGTTAAGTGTTTTATAAGTATGGGATTATGTATTTTGATTTATAAACTGATCTAGTTTATGCCATTGTTTATAAATGGCGCCTGGTGGAAGAAATGGAAACTGTATCAATGCATGCACTCTACGTAGGTATTTCCCTCCTGCTCAAGATAATTATTGTGGAGCTGGTGATGCAACTAGTTCTGATCAGCTAATCACCATACTGGGACTACTCACTCAGGTTATGAATAATAAACTTACCCGTATGGAGCACCCTGATCTGCAGCGTGGAGGATCAATGTTAGATCGCTTCATGAGGCAGAAACCACCAACATTCAATGGGAGTACAAATCCATTAGTAGCTGAGTAATGGATAAGTTCCATAGAGAAAATATTTCATGATTTCGGGAGTACTGAAAGGGAAAAGGTTATCATGTCTATTTACCGCCTTACTGGAGATGATGATCAATGGTGGTCATTGATTCAAAACACGAAGTAAGATTATGAAGTATCAAATATGGAATGGAGGAAGTTCAAAGATCTGTTTTTAGAAAAATACTTTCCTCGTGACCATCGAGAATATATGGAAAGGCAATTTCTGAGTCTGAGACAAAAGGAGGATGAGAATGTCACAAAGTATGAGGCTAACTTTACAAGGTTAGAAAGGTATGCTAGAGATTATATAAGTAACCCATGAAGTGAGATTGATCGTTTCTTTTATGGGTTAAAACCATTTCTCCACCGAGCATTAGTCTCACAATCCTTCTCGTCGTACGAAGACATTGTCTCATGTGCTATCAAGACAGAAAAGGAATTCTCTAAGTCTTATTACTTTAAAGCAAAGCAAGAGAAGAATAGATCTACTGATCAATCTGGGAATGGAAATAAGGGGAAGAAGGGAAAGGTTGAATATCCATCCTGTGGTAAATGTGGGAAGAAACACCCTGGTACTTGCTTGAAGGGAATGGGTTTCTGTTGCAAGTGTGATGAGAAAGCCCACCAAGCTCGTGAATGCAAAGGGAAGAAGGAAGCTACCAATGTTCAATGCTAAAATTGCAGGGAGATGGGAAATTATGCAAATGAATGTCCTAATCGTCAGGGGAACTTACCTCAGAAAAGGCCAAGGGATCAAGGCCAAGCTTATGATATCACTATTGCGGAGGTAGAAGCTCTGAAAGACGTGGTGGCAGGTAATTTAATGGTTTCCTCAAGTTTAGGAAATGCATTATTTGATTATGGATCATCACATTGTTTCATATCTTCCTAGTTTTCTAAGAAAATTAGATGTTTCCAATTTGATTTAACAAGGGAGTTGTCAGTTAAAACTCCTAATGGAAGTATCATTGCAACAAAGTTTTGTGAATCAGTCCCCATTAGAGCACATAAATGTTCTTTATCTTCTGATCTCATCGTCATACCTATGATTGAGTTTGATATAATCCTCGGTATGGACTGGCTTTCGGACTATGATGCGAAGATTTATTGTAAGAATAAAGAGGTTATGATTCTTGATGATGATGATAAGAAACACCTTATCTTTAGAGCAGAATCTTCACCACCTAATTCTTATCTAGATCCACCCCCAGTAGCTCAACTAAATTCAATTATTGGGGAGGAAGAGAATTAAATAACTGTGGGTGAAGAAAGGAATGTTCAAATAGAGGATGTACCTGTTGTGAAGGAATATGTAGATGTATTTCCGGAATATTTACCTGGACATCCTCCAGAACGAGAAGTTGATCTTTACATTGATTTAATTCCTGGATCAATGCCTATATCGAAGACCCCTTATAGAATAGACACTGTAGAATTAGTTGAACTAAAGAAACAACAAGAGGAATTGAGTAATAAAGGATTTATTCACCCTAGTGTTTCTCCATGGGGAGACTCTGTTCTTTTTGTTAAAAAGAAATATGGATCTATGAGGGTATGTATCGACTACAGGGAGATCAATGCTATAAAAATAATGAACAAGTATCCCCTACCTCGCATTGATGATTTATTTGACCAACTGCATGGAGCTCAATACTTTTCAAAGATTGAACTTCGATCTGGATACCATCAGTTGTGTGTAAATAAGGAAGACATTATGAAGACAGCATTTCGAACCAGGTATGGGAATTACGAGTTTACTGTAATGCCCTTTGGATTGACTAATGCACCCTCTATATTCATGGATCTGATGAATGGAGTTTTCAAGGAATATCTCCATGAATTTGTGGTGGTATTTATTGATGATATCTTGGTATACTCTAAAAGCTACGAGGATCATGAAATTCACTTGCGTATTATCCTAAAGACTCTGAGAAGACATGAATTATATGGGAAGTTTAGCAAGTGTGAATTCTGGCTTCAAGAGATTTCTTTTCTTGGCCATATTGTATCTAAAGATGGAATCTCTGTTGATCCTTCTAAGACCAAGGCAATCCAAGAATGGCCAGCACATACGAGTATAACTGAGGTACATAGTTTTATTGGTTTGGCAGGTTATTATCAACGTTTCGTCCATAATTTTGCCCGATTGGAAAACCCATTAACGAAGCTCACATGTAAAGGGGTTAAATTTGTTTGGACAAAAGAGTGTGAAGAATTTTTTGAAGAAATGAAGAGAAGATTAGTCAATGCTCCTATATTGACTCTACCATCGGGGAATGATGGGTTCGTTATTTATAGTGATGCAACGAAGAAAGGACTTGGTTGTGTCCTTATGTAGAATGATTGGGTTATTGCCTATGCATCACGACAGTTGAAAATTCATGAGCAAAACTATCCTACTCATTATCTTGAGTTAGCAGCTGTGATCTTTTCTTTGAATATATGGAGGCACTACCTCTATGGTGAAAAATGTGAGATTTATACTGATCACAAGAGTTTGAAGTATATTTTCTCACAAAAAGAACTCAACACGAGGCAAAGGAGATGGCTTGAATTACTCAAGCATTATGATTGTACGATACACTACCACCCGGGGAAGGCAAACAAGGTGGTAGTTGCTTTGAGCAGAAAAGACCATGGAGTTTTGAACAATATGAGAATTGAGAGGGATCCAATTTTCATGGATCTAGTGAAGATGGACATGGGAATAACCAGGGAAGGTGAAACATCAATGCTTTTTCAAATGGTTTCCAAAAAATCTTTACTAGAAAGAATTAGTTCTCAGACCGATGATGAAGAATTTCAAAAGCAGATTAAAGCTGTGAATGATGGGAGATTGAGAGACTTTGTGTATGAAGAAGGAATTTTGAGATTCAGGAAGAGGCTTTGTGTTCATGATATACATGATCTAAAAAGGGAATTGTTGGATGATGCTCATAGTTCCAATTTCTCTATACACCATGGGAGCACCAAAATGTATAGATATTTGAAGGAACATTTTTGGTGGGACAACATGAAGAGGTAGATTGCTGATTTTGTGTCAAGATGTATGGTTTGTAAACAAGTGAAATCTAGAAGGCAACAGCCAAGTGGAGTATTGCAACCTCTTCCCATACCGGAGTGGAAATGGGACAGTATTACGATGGACTTTGTCATGGGGCTACCAAAGACTCCTAGAAGGAAGGATGCAATATGGGTCATTGTTGATCGTCTTACCAAGTCAGCACATTTTCTTGCTATAAGAGAAGATCTACCACTGGAACGTCTAGAAAGACTATATATTAATGAAGTTGTGAGACTTCATGGAGTACCCCTATCGATTTTTTCTGATCGTGATCCCCATTTTACTTCAAGATTCTGGAAGAGTCTTCAGAAATCCCTGGATACTGAACTTAATTTGAGCACTGCCTACCACCCTCAGACAGATGGACAATCAGAACGAACTATTCAAACCTTAGAAGACATGTTGAGATCATGCTCACTTGACTTTCAGGGTATGTGGGATCAATATTTACCTCGGGTAGAATTTTCCTATAAAAATAGCTTCCATTAGAGTATTCAGATGGCACCATATGAAGCGTTATACGGGAAGAGATGTCGCACACCAACCTGTTGGGATGACGTTGGTGAAAGAAAACTTTTAGGTCTAGAACTGGTGGAGGAAACGATGGAAAAGGTGAAGGTAATCCAAAATCACATCAAAGAAGCTCAAAGTAGGCAGAAGAGCTATGCCGATAATTGAAGGAAGGATTTGGAATTTTAAGATGGTGATCATGTTTTCCTGAAGGTATCTCCCTGGAAGGGAGTCATACGTTTTGGTAAGAAAGGTAAATTGAGTCCCAGGTACATCGGACCTTTCGAAAATCTAGAATGAATTGGGGATGTAGCTTACCGATTGGCAATGCCACCAAGTCTCTCCAATGTTCACGATGTGTTACACGTATCTCTATTGAGGAAATACATGCCTGACCCAATGCATGTACTCACCTACGAAGAATTAGAATTGGAACCCGATCTGTCTTATTGTGAAGATCCCATCAAGATTCTTGATACGAGAGAACAAGTACTGAGAAACCGGACAACTCATCTGGTAAAAGTCTTGTGGAGAAACCATAAGATGGAAGAGGCAACGTGGGAACCTGGGGAACTTATGATGTAGAACCACCCGAGTCTTTTCATGTGGTAGTACTCTAGAAATTTCAAGGACAAAATTATTTGAAGGAGGGGAGAATGTAACACCCTAAGCTTCTACGGTACGTTTCCCTTTGAATAATGTAATAGCGTGTGTTGTACGCAACATCGAGTTCTAACACACACCACAACCGATCAAACTAGCCGTTATGAACAGTAATACCTAATTTTTTAAATTATATATATTTTATATTTCAAAATGGACTTCATTTTTGGATTCAGAATATCGAAATTATCCTAAGTTGAATTTTTGGTATTTTTCTGAGAACATCCAATTTTTATGAATAGTGAAAAATACTTAAAAACAACTTTTTTAATCAAAATAATTTATAGTGATAAATTATATTATTTAGTTGTTTTAAAGTATAATTAGAATATATTTTTACCATTTTATCCAATGGTGTTCATTATAATTAATTTCACTTTGAAATTGGATATAAACAATTGTCAATCTTTTAATATATATTGTTTCTTAAAAGCACGCTATTTGTTGTGACAGCGGGACTTAATTATAAAATTAATTAATGCAACTTTTATGTTCGGAATTTTGTAAAATAGACATCATTTTTGAATTAGGAATATTAATTATAGCTTAGGGTAAAATTTTGGCATTGTTCTGAAAAACTTCAATTTTTGATGAATAGTGAAACTACTAAGTGGTAGTTAAAAAACTGAATTTTTCCTAAAACTTAATTTTACCGCTTCTGTGATTGGAATTTCGAAAATCCAAGAGACACGGTTAATATCAAGGAGCAATATCTCGTTTAATGAGATGAAAATAATTTTTGGTGAATAGTAACTTTTTACTTTTATTCACCACGGTTAAAAACTAAATAGGGTAATTAAGGGTAAAAATGATATTAATATTACCCTAACACATGTCCTAATTCTATTGGACAAGTGTATATCGACCAAAAACAACTTTAGGAATAAAATATTATCATCTAGGTCCACTTGGATTAGATTAGGACATTTATAATTATTTAATTCAAAGAAGAGTTAAAAGAGTTAAAATCAAAGTTTACTTACTAAAAAAATTTTAATATATGGTTATACATAAGATAAATTCTATTGTAAATATTCATTAGAAATCTAAAATGATTTCCTACATAATTATATTTTAATTATAATTTTTAGACATTAAATAATTTAATTTATTTATGATACAATGATGATGGATGAATTACCATAATAGTGAAAATTTAAAATAATTGATATTATAAATACCCAAATAAATATAATTTGAGACTTTTAAGGAATTAAACTAATTTTATAGGATAATATGACATATTATGATTTATTTAATTTAATTATTTCTAATAAATCATTCTGTTATAATTTTTACAAAAATCAACTATTGAATAGTCTCAAAATTGACATAAAAGAGTTTTTAAAACAAATATTATATTATTAATTGATATTAAATTCCTAAAAATATAAGGTTTGGAAAAGAGACTTATATAATGATAGTTGTATCATTAATGGACCACTTGGGTGTCTCTTGGATGTATATAGTATGTTTATTAACCATATAATATAAAAATACAAAGAGACATTGTAAAAGTGAAACTAATTAACTAACAGTTAATACTTAAAGATAAGGTTATTACAATGACCCAAACCGGTCTAAATTCTATTGGTTGAGTTGTTTTAGACCTATCCCCACCTTAAAATTTAAATAATCCACTTTGGATCCATTATAAACCGAATATGAATTTATTATAAAATAATATTTCTAGCTTTTCCAAAGGTGCCCCTCACCCCTCTTATAAAAGGGCACTCTCTCTTCTCATTACTTCACACCTTAAAAGCCTTTTGGTTCGGCCAAACTCGGCCCAAATACTCTTCCAACTTCCCTCACTTAATCTTAGAGGCCTTCCTTTAGTCATAAATCCAACATAAGATCCCTTTTGATCAAATCAAAAGGAATAACCCGAAGAAGAGGTAATGATTTCACCACCCTTTTTCAAGTTCCTTTCTTCTTCCACTTCTTCTTTATTTGTTATTACCATTCTAAAATAATAACTCCAGTATCTTATATATATACTGTGATGTTATTATAAATAAGTTACAATCATATTCAGTATTCTATCCATCCTTTGAATAACCTGTCATCATATATGTGTGCGTATATCTTACCATCTCCACGTCGTGGTGTAATTGTTATTCAATAATTATTATTTGGATGGGTATAATAATGATGTGTAATTCATGTAAATAATAAATGTAACATGATAATTATTCTTTATATATGCTATACCATCCAATTATATATTATTTTAATATCAAAAGAATGATATTGCCGCTCGTGCGTACGTACGGACTACCGTCTCCACGAACGCGATGAGATTCATTCTCCATCGTATCCATTCAAGTATAATTATCATTTGATGATTTAAAAATAATGTTTAAGGACTTGATATCATTCTGGATATGATTAATATACAACATATCTTTGAAAAACACGGCTTACGTAACAAAACATATAAAAGAAAATGAGTAAGTTAACACCCAAAACAACGATAATACTAAGATATTATTAACAAATCAATGTTAAAAGATAATATATGATATCATATTAATATATATGATTCTTGTATAATTTAATAACAATTATTTCACCATTATACATGAGGTTAACCTACTCCCAACCAATGAAAAGTACAAGGTAAGGTTTATGTCACAATCTCTTCATTATCTGAGGTTGTTTATACGTAATAATCTACTGGGATCTCTTTATCATCCACATCCATGTTTCTTAAAAATGTATTTCAAAACATTTTTACTATTTAAAAGAATATGGGTTAAAGTCATTTATACCCTTATTTGACTTTTTATAAGAGTTTTATAAAGGAATATTTCTGTCGTTTTCAAAACAAGGTGCTTTTTAACCTTTTCGGCAGAATTTAGGTAAGAATGTTTTTTTAACTTATACGGCGGGTGCGGCTATTTTCGGCCATTATAAAATCATCAAAGCTTCCCTTACAATCATATAAGAATATTTTAAAAGAAAACATTTTATTTTATAAATATATGACTTTTAAATGATTTCAAAATAGAAATAGATATTTCTCTAAAAAGAGTTTTGATTTCATCTATGTCAACATCCTTTGATGGACTTTACGCATATTTGAAGTTGATTTATTATGATACAAAACTTCTATATTGTATTGAATGTTTTGTGATATTTTTGACTGTGGATGTGCTATTTTTATACCATTCATGGTTTATGGTGAAATTATTGAAATTTCGTATGCTAGTTTTAATACGAATGTTTATGTTATGTTTAAACCTTTTCATATGGGAATGCATTGGACTTAATATGTGACGGGTGGAGCCCGCTATAGCTCCATGATGCATCGGTAGGTCTCATGAGACAAAATAGTGTCTTGGCACAAGGCCTTGACAAAATCTTATTTGTAGTCTTGGCATGAGGTCTTGGTTATGTGGTTATGATAGTCTGGCATTATGCATTCCATCATTATGAAAGTGGTTATTGATATTGCATGTGATTATTCGATTAGTAGAATATCCATGGGAATAAGTAAATGGAATTATTTCATTTTATTTTTGCCATACTATGTTGAAGTTCAAGTTTAAAAGGCTTTTGTTTTAGTTATACACTACCTTAAATGTTTATTCTTATTTATGAAAGTTTCCGCTACATTGTTATCCTTACTAGGCATTTGAGCTCACCCCTTTTCTATGTTTTATTTTTCCCAGGATGTGAAGAAGTAAATTATGAATGACCTGCAGTGATATTATGAGAGGATAATAGTGTGGATTATGGAGACAATATGTTTTTCTATTAGTTTTTTACTTCATGATGTAATGTAAAAATTTATGAATATATCTAGTGTTTCCAAGGCTACTAAACCAATCGGTCTTTCGAGATTTGATCTTTCTTGTGATCATGACAATGTTATGTAATAATGCACCGACTCTGGGTAACTAGGGTCGGGGAGTTACACTAAATATAATAATAGATAAAGAAACTAATATTCATGAAAATTTTCTAAGAAGAAAAGGTGTAAATGAGGTTTATGAGGAAATATAAGGTTCGAAATCAAAGGTTACCAAGCTGAAAAACTCCCTAAAAATAATTCAAAAATTTATATGGCCCACACAACATCTTTGTCTCTAAATGGTCATAATCATAAAAAAAATTTATATATAACCCAACTATCACTATTTTTATGGCTCACAGAACAATGGAAGTTCATGGTTGAACTCACAAAATTAGAAACATATATAGATTGTGACATAGGGATTAAAACCTAGAGTGGATTACTTACAAGGATTTTGTGAAGATTTATTTTTATCTAGGAAATGGATTAGACTTGAATTGATAAAATAAGTGTTTATGAACAATTTTAGGGAGATTGTGCTAAATATAACCATAAATCGTATATGTTAAGGTCTATTAGATTAGGCCATGATGTTGTTCAAGAAACCCCAATTTAGTTTTGGTCAGGAAAAATGGATCTACCAAAATTGAAAATCACACTTTGATATAGATATTATTATCAACCTAGGTGACTTATGTGTAACTTAAATGGAAAAAAATTATTGGTCATAGATGTAATTATTCCAATTAGGTTGGGGTAATCCGCTTATATTCCCCTAGATTAGGATCATGTAAGAGAATCATATAAGAATATATCATTAACCTAATTTCTAGCCAAAATATTACCCCGAATTTTATTTAGAGATTCATTGAAATGTTTCACCCCATACACCTAATCCCTGGACCTGGGTGGATTATTTATGCATGATAATGATAGTATTAAACAAGATAATAGACAATATAATTGAACTAAACATCATTGTATAGTAATACTCAATGAACGCAATTACAGCTGAAAACTTACTTGAATGAAAAAGGTATCATGCACCATATAAATTGAAATCGATAAAAAATGGATTTCATTAAACATCAATTGAAGGTAAAATTATTGGTTCAAAATCACAGTAACGAAATAGATAGAAAATAAGAGGGAAAAAGATATAATTTATTAATAGAAAATCCTAAAATCAAAAAAATTATTGTGAAATTGAAATCACGTGAAATATAAATAAGGAATATCATTTATGACATTAATGGATTTTAAATTTCAAATAGTCATAAATTAATCTCTTCTGATAACTTTTACACCCTAAACCACCATTTTACATCCTAAATAAAAATATTCAAATCTTTGACACTTTGTATCTCTATGATTTATTGACTAAATTAAAATTATGGGGTCTTTGAGAATGTTGACTGGAGGCAGAGCCCAAGGGTTTTACATTGTAAATATTCATTTTTCATCATCATTTTTCTTCATCTGTAAAATTATGTCTTGAATTGGTTTTCATCTTACCGAAACTAATTCTTCCTAATTTTCACATTTTGAATAAAAATTTGTGGCATCATTCCCCAAAAATTTCATAATTTTTGCCATAATTCCCCTTTTGAATGATAAGCTACATTTTCCTACAAAACACCAATAAAAATAATAGAAATATAGTATAAAACTTATTTAAAGCATAATTAATTGTGTAAAAATGTATATATGAATTAAACTTATCATTCACCCCCCCCCCAGTGGTACATTAACTAAACTGGTGACTTTATGTGGTATTAGAGCTAAACAATTTCCCTATCAGATCCAACTCTTTTCAAAAAGTGAGGCATGGAGTGTTGGATTAGGTATTATAGAACCAACCATTTGTACTTTGGAATAAATTCTTTTTCAAATAAGTGATTGTTAATTAAATATATTATTAAATAATTTTCATCATTATATATGACTTTAATGTAATAGTTTCCTAGATAATATGTAATGTTTAAAAGGGAATATCAGTTCCATGTTAGGATGAGAACATTAAAATTCCATAAATATGTTCTCAAACCTATTTCTATGGTCGGATAACATTATATGAGGGGGAATATAGTGTTTTGATTGTCAGGTGAGAGTACTTATAAGAAGATGAGGATTTATCTCATGAATTTTTCACTTGGTAAACTCCAAAATAGGAGATAATGAGAAAAGAAACTCCAGTAGAAATTAAGCATATTTATGTGTTGTTAGATATTCCTATTTTTTAGTGTGTGTAATGATCCATAGATGTTATGATTATCACTAATTGATGTCATGGCTCAGGAACATATATTTACTAACCAAAACTATAACACCACATGTTCGTGGGTAGTAGAGTACTTTGGGTGTATTATAAAAGAAATATTATTAATGAATAATTCAATTAATTATTTGACCCTTCCATATTTATTCAATTTGATATCTTGGTCCTTATATGTAAATAGAATTGTTGTATAAAATTACATGGCCATGGTTTAACAATGAGTTTATTTTAGATAGTCAAAGAATGACATATCAAGAATATAGGTTGACTATACAATTGTGAAACCTACTTGATGAGATATTCTAATAAATGGATTATATTACATAGTGAGTTCTCATATGTGTTTACTTATGTCACATCATTAACTTATTTCAATTCAATTCCTTGACATGCTTCTAGATAAAATCTGTATTTTATGCATGTATTTTATGGTGTTTTAATATATTTATTTCTATATTTAAATGATTATTATTTCCAATTTGGGAATAGTTTAACTCATTTTTTATTTTATGGAAGGATACAATATATATTTTAAAAAGAATAAAAAAACTTCACACCATAAAAGAAGCTCACAGTTCGACACCAGATTTTTTAGGATGATCATGGAAAAATTCCATGGCACAAAACGGGTGACCAAGGAAAACATTAATTCCAAATAATAGGACTAAAATTACATGTTGTGTAATCATTACATGTCATAAACCAGTGAAAGTTTTTAAATAACTATAGGGCATGAAATGGAGAAAATCAACATAAAGTGAAGTTGACATGTGTTACAGCATGACACATATGTGTCACATCATGACACTATTGATGTATGACCATAAATCCTATTGGTCAATATTTTAGTACATTTTGTGAAGAATAACATGTCTTGTAATCACTATATAATGTGTAAAAGTTTGGGATAGGAATAAAACAACCATATTTGATGTATCTTTAATTTTCTACATATTTTATGACTCGGGACCCACCTATGAACAAATTTTTACCAATCCTTAATGAAATTAAATGCCTCTCAATCCCAATAGGTGCCTTTAAATTTATGGCTAGCCTAATGTTGCTGGAGAGATCTAGGATACCAAATCTTGGAGCGAGAAGCTGCGTTGTGCAGGGTCCTCCCCATTTTCAACTCCATTTTAATTATGAATTATTTTTATTTACTCCTTCCCCCTTATCCTTTAACCACTGGGATGAGGGGGTAAACCCACCTTATTATGGGGTTATGTAATAGAATGGGGAATTTTTCTTTTGATTTATTTCTTTTCCTTTATTCATGTATTTGGTTTGATGAAATTCCTAAATCAATTTCCAATCCCTCTCTTTTACTTTATCTTAACCATTGATACTTAAATATCAAAGGAACTTTTCAATTGTGAAAGTAACTATCGTAAATGAGGCATATTCATTTTTAAATTTAGGAGAATTAGGTTTAAATGTAGTATCAAGTAAAAGTTGATTTTGTGAAACCATAAATTAATGAACCAAGGGAAATAGGGGATTGCCGCATCGAGCAGGGGATAACATAACCATTGGATCTTCATAGTCTCGAATCTCACACCAATCATGTATCAGTCAACATATTTTTTAAAATCTAATTGTGCTTGAACCCTAAATTTACAAAACCCTGTAACTCTTTTAAAATACATTTTCAAACAAATCAATAAATGTGCTTCATTTTCAATTTTTATTTATTCAAACTGTTTCCAAAACCCCAATCTACTTTTTCACCCCTCTCTTCAATTAAAATAAATAAAATCTTTAGAATACCTAAATAAACTAATTCACCATCTGTGTGGGTTCGACCTAAAACTTTCCTTACACTATATTTTAATTAAATGAGTATCATAGTTTGAATCTTTATAAATTTTTTACTTTGACTAGACCTGTGAGGAAATAACAATACCCCACAGGCAAGTAACTAGACATAAATATTGTATTTTGGGATAGTCTACCTATTTACAAGGAGAAATAATCCCATAAATTCACAAACTAAGTGTTTTAATTGATCTTAATTAAGTTTTATTATTTTAATAAATATTATTCTCGTGATTAAGGAATAATTTTATTTTAGATAAATGATCGCATAAATTAAATAATTATTTATTCACAAGGAAATTGATAAATTTTGCAGATATATAATATTTATTTATTTATTGAATATTTTATAAATATTTATTCACTAGACTATGAATATAATATTTAATTTATGAATAAATATTTAATTAAATATTTATTTGGGTATATATTAAAATATGAGGACTAACAAACCAAAATTGTGTCCAATGATAAATATTAATCTATAAGTAGGTAAAATAATATTTATCATTACACCAGTTAGGAACCTACATTGAATAAAAATTATTATTATTATTATTATTATTATTATTATACATGGAATGTGGTCAAACATGGGTTTAATATTTTATTAAGGTAATTTTTGTGATTAATTAAATTACAAACCCCGACACTAGGTCTAAAATAGTCTACTAAAACATTATAGGTAATGTTAATAAAGAATCAGTGTGTACAATGGATTGATCCTTAGAATTCTCCTCTTCCTTCTCATATAATCTAAATAATTAGAAGATTAAGATAACTTCTTCATTATCAAAGAAAAAAGAAGTGATCAAGATGAACAACACAAGATGATCAATTAACCATGATAGAACCTAATGCTTCATCGATGTCATGTGGAGATTACAGGAGCATGTGTGGACCATCACTATAGGGATTCTACATTTGGATCTTACAAGCATAATGATAGATTACCGAAAAGGGTTTCGGATGATTAAAAAAATATGAAGAAAGATATCAAGAATAAGGTAATTTTTATTCATATTTAATTAAATTATTTATAAATTTAATTTGAACAGATCTCATCTTAGTTCCATAATATTTCTTTTCAATTTTTGTTGGAATTTTTTTTGTTCATGTTGTTCATGTCTTCTATAATATAATAATGATCCACTGAATCTGACATTTTTTAGAAAGAATCAGCCCAAATAAGAGCTTTTATTGTGTCTAGAACCAACAAGGGGAATTAGAGGGGTCACATTCAAATCTAAAATTATTTATTTGATTCTTTATTATTATGATTTTAAAATATATAATTCATTTCAATTTTTTATTTTTTATTGATCCATCAACAAAATCATTAATTCCACTTCTTTTTTTCTTACTCATTTTACTAATAACCATTAATGAAGATAACATCCTAAGATCCCATCCATAGGTTCTAAGAACTATAGTTAGATAATATAGGGTACACAGAGTGTACTCCTTTGTTACAGATTTTGTATCCTTGTTCGTTATAAAATGGTTCCCATATCTGCATTGGGTCTTCATTTAATTAATACATGACTCATAAATTAAATTCCCCACATGTTAACTAACCAGGGGGCACAAAGTTTTTCTGAACTACATTCCATGTAGACTTCCTACATGTTGACAAGTCCACATGTTTTCAATATAGAATACATTGGTTCAAACCACATCATTTAATTAATAAACTAAATATATTTAATATATAAAACTTACAAACTAAAATTCATTTAACATGAATTAAATTGCATGTATAATTTATTCACATCTTTTAATTTATAAATTTTCACGAGAACTATACTCCAAGTCCTTAGGCGTGTACTAGTGATATCATGTGAAGAGAATTACATGTTGTGTGGATAAATTTCACACATCATGTACTTTACATATTTATGTGGAAATATTAAATTTAATTAATTAATCGATTAAAAAATCATCGAACAAAGTTCGGTTGGTCATTAAGTCCACAATACATGTCAGTCGTTAGGTATTATTATATTCAATGCTTAATTAATTCTATGAAATATTCAAAACTATGAATCATGTATATTTATTATAAACTAAATACTTGAATCGTTAAATTATATATGTTATTTAATTTTTATGTGTTTCATATGGAATTAAATTGGAAGAATATATTGTAAAATTATGACACATGACATGTACATAGTATATCATATGAGTGCATTGTTTACAATTAATACCATATTGAGTAGTTTTGATAGGTAATCACTGATTTTATTCTAAGTACAAATTCGTGTAAAATTTTATTGAGTTTTCAAAAAAAAATTAAATTATTTATTTAATTTAAAATCATAGAGGATGATAATTTCAAGACAATTGGATAAAATATAATAAATTGAATAAATATATCAATAAGATAATTAGTTTGATTAATTCATGCATGTTTTATCTTATTAAATAATGAATTGAAATGAATTCTATATAGATTTTTAAATTCATAACTATTACATGTGTATGACCAACCATAAACTTGACCAGACCTATGTATGTGTTGGTTTTTATTTTATTTTATTTTATTACATAGTTGTGAAAATAATTATTGTTAAATTAAATATGATGGCTTGTGAGTCATCCCTCCCTCATTTATTATGTATGACATATGTGTTAAAGGTTTTTTATGTAATTACTCTTAACCAATCCTTTGGTACCCCTCACCTATGAGTAGTCTATAAAACATATTTAATAAAATGAGTTTATGAAGGTGCATGGTGTCGGTTTAAGGAGAATCCAATCTGAAGGTGGTTTGAGATGTAACTGAGATAAAACCAACATGGTAGATATATAAGTGGATATTTGGGATGTTAAAACTCAAGAAAATATTTTCACAAAGATTTTATACTTATGGTCATAGTTTGAATTATTTTTATCTTAATAAATAATCCATTAGATAAATCTCAAGATCATGTAATTTGTTTATTTATTTTTTTCTATATTATGCATGTTTATTTTTTGATGCAAGACCATGATCACATAAATAAATGAACTAATATAAAATGATAGAATTAAAATAAATTGATTATGTGTCAATGTTTTATCATAACATGGTTATTCCCTAGAGTAAAATCCACTTTATATTAACAAAACATGTGGAGGATAAAATAAAAAATATTTACATATAATAAATAAAATCTCTCAACATAATATTATGTTATACTAAGCCTTCCAATACTTTATTATAAATTAAAACAATATAATTAAGTGTTTAACCAACCCACATTATGACACTTAACTTTATTTTGTAGTTCTTATGAGATTTTTGGGTTGAATTAACCAATATAAATCAAGGGAAGTGTCCCACACTAGAATAGATATAACTAGGATGCCGGTGTTGAGGAAATATAAGTAACAGTTTCTAGATTGGGAGTCCACTCAATGGATCAAGGTTCTGAAATACCATAGTTAGAAAATACCATCCTACCTAAATACCTTTGAATAATTTATTGATCCCATGATTGGGGTATGGGAAGGGGAATATGGATCATTTCCTCCAGATTTTCCAATAAACTAGACATTCTAAGTCTAATGGTGAGGTTTATTGGGACTTGATAAAATATTGGGAGTCTTAATAAATTTAAATTTATTATTTTTTCTCTCATTAACTGTAATCAAGTTAATTAATAATAATCTTATCTTTTAATATTATAGAATACTAACAGGATCATCAACCACATTATCCATGTAATCTATTTTATAGAAAGGACATGTTCTAAATGGAAGTAATTTCCAAGAATGGTTTAGAATCCTATGGGTAGTATTTATCCATGAAAGGGAGAATTACAAGACAGAATCCAAAATTCATTATCTACCTTCAAGGTAGGCGAGTGATCATGAGTTCAATATATATGATAAACATTTGAGTGATGTGTTCAAAGTTTAATGTTTAATACTTTCATACATGTCTAATGAACTCATCAAGTCACATGAAAAAATAGATTATTATATCATGTTCCACCATCTCTATAGTATTTATCAAGATATAGATAGATAAGAACAGTTTGAGATATCCAAGGCACCCTTTCATAGTAAACTTGGAGAAGGTACGCCAGCTAGGCCTCACATAGTCAAAGTAATTATCAGCATTGAGTACCTCAAGTCTTTAGGGTTTAAGTGGTCTGATGAACTACAAACTAGTATCATTCCTTCAACACTCCTACAAATCTTCTGTAGTTTTTTTTAATTTCAACATGAGTAGAATAGAGAAATCTCTCCAAGATCAACTCAATATACTTCTCAATTTGACAAGCATATGAATACTAAAAAGTATTCTATCCTTATGGTGAATATAATGAAATTCTGGGTGAAGATATGTAAGTCCAAAGCTTCTTTGTAATACCCTTAAAAGAAAATAAATATCAAGGGGAAATATAGGGAACATAATTTTACTGGTTTCACATGTGGAATGAAGGTTCATTGGAAGTAAGATTGTACCCAAGAAAAGAAGCAATGGGAAGCTTCAGGTTTATTTTTTATCAAGTGTGATTTATCTATTTCTATAAATTGTGTATTTGATACATCATTTTGAGCTCACATGTGTATTAAAATAAAAATTACAAGTAGGTTATGGAATATTTCATAGGGTGAGGTAGATCTATAAGTATCCAATGGAACTGCACTCTCCACTATAGCTATTTCGTAATACCACCTAATGTTTCTAACTAGAATGATATTGGTTTTAAAATATTGTTATTATGTTTCATTAGTTACTAAAAAATTCATTCCTATTTCCATAATTGATATGGATGGATTTATTATCAAATTTAAGAATAAATGTTACTTATTTTAAAAAAAATATTATGATAAATAATATTTATGTAATGAACTTTACATGTTGGGTTATGCAAACCAATTAGTGTAAATTGATAACAAAACTAGTTCACATAACTCATACCACACCCAAATATGGAATCAAAGGCAAGTTTATGTAAATTAAAATCGTTCGAAAAAATTACACCAAGATGTATATTTAGATTCATTGGAACTAAGGACACTTGGTATGTGTCCTTCAAGTTTATAGGGAGAAATTAATAAATCCTCGTTTAGTTAAAATGGTTAAAGGGATAAAGAGCTTCTTGAATTAGTTCATACCGATATGTGTAGACTATTTCAAGTTAATGAAATGGTTGGGTTCTCATAATTCATAATATTTATATTTATGATTAATGAGGTATTATTAGGAATCTTTTGAAAGATTAAAATAATAAAAATGGTGTACTGAACAATATTAGTAAGAATATTAAGAAACTCCACTCATTCCATGGGGGAGAATATATTAATCAAAACTTTATTGATAATTTATGGGTGTTTTTCATTTTATCCCAACTCACTCTTACTTAAACACCAAAATATAATGGTGTAAGTAAAAGGAAAAACCATACCCTATTATACATGGTGAGATTAATGATGGGTTATGTGTGTCTTCCATTATTCTTTTGGGGATGCACATTATTGAAAATATCACACTAAATAGAGTTAAAACTAAAGTTGAAGATATTATTACACACCAATTGTAGAGTGTAAAATATATCATGTTTTCATACTTACATTTATGGGGGTGTTAAGTGTTTTTTAATACATCTTTAGTAAATAAACATTCACATCGAGGCACAAAGTGTACCTTTATAGAATACTACAAGGAAAAAGGGGATATTAACTATATGTCCCATTATAAAAAATTGTAATTATAGAAAGAAATTCCATATTCCTTGAGTGGGGGAACATCTCAAAAAGATATAGTGGGAGTGATATAGGCTTTGATGAAGTAGAAGTTCAATGTACACAAGAGTTGGCATAGGAATATATTCCATTATTCTCATTAGAAGAAGAAGTTCTGGAGACACAAATACTATATATAAGTATAAGAGATACTAGATAACCTAAAATACATGTTTTTATATTTTATGATGATGGTGGATCAATATTAGTTGATAATAATGATCATATAACCTACAAGTAAGCATTAAGTGGTGTAGATTTTTCCAAGTGGTAGGAATCTAATAATTCTAAAATATATTCCATATATCAAAACCAACTCTGGATTTGGGTAAACCCTTATATAGATGTAAATAACATTGGTTGAAAATTGTTATTCATGAATAAAATGGACATGGATAGACAAATCAGTACTTATAAGGCATGACCGGATGCAAAAGGGTTCAAACAACATCAAGTCAAAGACTATAAAAAACACTTTTACCCGTTTCTATACTAAAATCCATTAGAATTATACTTCCTATTGTAAAATATAATAACTATGATATTTAAAAATATGATTTAAAAATACCTTCCTTAATGGGAACCTTCATGTAGATTTCTATATGAAATAACTTGATGGGTTTGTGAGTCCACAGGATACTAAAAATTTGTTAAAATAACATAGATACATGTATGGATTAAATCAAGCATCAAAATCATAGAAAATTCAATTTTATAAATCCATAATGAAATTTGGTTTCACAAATAAAAAATGTGAACATTGTGTCTATATGAAGATTAGTGGGAGTGCTGTCATTTTCTTAACAGTTTACATCGATGAGATGATACTTATTAGAAATTAAATACTAGCCTTACATTATATTATTTCCAAAATAAATACATGCTTCACCATAAATAAATTAGGTGAATCATTATATATTCTTAGAATCAAGATCCATAGAGATAGATCCAAGAGACTTCTTGTGTCACATGGAATTAATGTTCCTAATAAAATAAGTCCCCTAACATATGAGAAAAGATAAAGGATGGAAAGTATTCCATATATGTTGGAGATTTCTCTAATCATGTATGTTATTATATATACTATTATAGTTGTCTCTTACACATTAAGTGTGGTATGTAGATATCAATATGACCCTAGTGACTTCCATTATATAGTAATCAAAACTATCCTTAAGTATCTGAGATAGACTAAGGATATGTTCTCAGTATATGGATGATATGAGGAATTACTCATCATATGATATGAAAATGAAAGTTTCCAAATAAATAAATATTATCTAAAATTGTAGTTGGGATACATCTTCACCCTCAATAGAGGTTCTAGGATATAAAATAGCTTAAATAATATCATGGTTGTATATTATATATTAGATTCATAGTATATTGTAGATTATGAGGTAGCTAAAGAATCTATTTGGATACACAACTACATCCAAGATATTTATGTCATGATGAACAGTAAATACTCTATCTCAATCTATTGCAATAATACTATAGTGGTGGCTCTTTTAAAGGAGCTCGGATCACATCAGTGGATGAATCACATACTTCGAAAGCATCATATCTTGATGTATTTTTTTCAAAGAGGTGATGTTGTAGTGAATAGAGTTTCCATTGAAGAAAACATGGTAGACCCCTTGACTAAATCCTTACCTCAATAGAAAAATTATCACCATGTGAGGTATAGAACACTAAAAGTAGTAGGTATTTTGATCCAGTCCAAGTAGGAGTTTTTTGGGGTTATATTTCTATAAAAAAAATTATACTTTAGATTTCATGGATATTTAAAGAATTGAATGTTAATTAAACACCTTATGACATGATTTTAATTGTTTTTCATGAATTTAATGTAATAATGTCCTAGAGTATCTATCGCATTAAAAAGGTCATAGCAATTCCCTACTTTAATGGGAACCTTGAAATTACAAGATGAAATTCCCAAACCTATTTCTATGGTTGGATAATATTTAATGATGGTGCATATAGTATGTTAACTGTTAGGTGTGATTACTCATAAGGTTATGAGAATTCATCTCATGGAATTCGTATTTCATAATCACCAAGATGGGAGATTATGAGAATAGACTCCCTGATAAGAATTCTGTATATTAATATGTCATTGGATATTTCGATATTTTTGTGTGTGTAATGGTCCTTAAAACTTTAATATTATTATTAATGCATGTCATGAATTGTACACTTGATTTACAAAACAAAATTGTGATTCCATATATTCATGGGAAGTAGGGTACATTGTGTGAATCATAAATGACATGTCGTTAATAAATAAGTAGAGGAAGTATTTTTCCCTTACAAGTTTATGGAAGTTGATATTTGGCCCTTTGATTGAAATAGAACTGTCAAAATAAATTCCAAGTCCATGGTGTAATGAATACTTTGTTTCAGAGAGTCAAATAATTACATATCAATCATATAGGGTGAATACATGAGTTTGAAACATTCCTAGTGAGATACTGTGAAAATTAGATTACATTACACTGTAAGTACGCATATGGAGTTATCAACATCACATCATTAACTTATTTCTCTTGGGTTTCTTATACCATTTTAAGATAGTAATCTTGAAATTTAGGAAAACTCAACTAATTTCAATGAGAAAAAACCCTATAGGGTCACACCCTTAGTGTTTCAATTAATCTCAATTAAATTCTATTTGAATTTAATTATTGGAATAAATATTATTCTCAAGACCTAGGAATTATTTTATTTTGGATAAATGATTGCATAAATTGAATAATTATTTATTCACAAGGTAATTTTTAAAATATGGAAATATGTAATATTTACTTTTTTATTGAATATTTAATAAATATTTACTCTCTAGACTAGGAATAGAATATTTGTTTTATGAATAAATTTTTAATTAAAAATTTATTCACGTATACAATAAATTATAGACAGGACTAGAAAACTACGATTGTGTTTGATGATAAATAATTATTTACAAGCTGGAAATATAATATTTATCATTGTACCAATTAGCTTATGACATGCAAAAAAAATATTATTATTATTATTATTATTATTATTATTATTTTAATACTTTTCATGGGTTCAAATATGAGTTTAACTTTTTATTAAGGTCACTTGTATCATTAATTAATTCACAAACCAAATCCTTATGTCTATAAATTGATCGCTAAAACATTCTAAGAGATATTAATAGATAGTCATTTTGTAAAATAGATTTCTACCTAGAATTATCCTCTTCCTTATCACATCCTCTCAAGAATGATAAGACCAAAAGAACCTATTCAAGACCAAATAAACATGAAATAGTTAATATGAAAAATTCTAGATAATCAATTGATTGTGATCGCACCCAATGATTCATTGGTGTAGTTCATAAATCATAAGAGCACATGTGGATCACCACTAAAGGGATTATGCACATTTATTTTAAAAGCACAATGATGGATTACTAAAAATTGTTTTAGGTTATCACCATAATTTTCAAATAAATACCTCAAGAATGTGTAATATTTATTTTAATTTTATTAAATTAATTATAAATTTAACATGAAAATATCTCCTCGTGGTTTCATTGTATTTCTAATCAATATTTGATTGGAAAAAAAATTGGTCCTGACATTCACGTATTGTAAAATATGTTAATGATCTATCAGATACAAAAAAAATTATTAAATAAATACCCTAATAAGAGTTTTTTTATGCCTAGAACCAACATATAGAATATAAATTCTGTCAATAGAGAAGGATTTCCACTCTTTGATGGGAATAACTTTCATGGATTGAATAATTGAATACTAAGGACTTCAAGTTAGTGATAGCTTGATAGTGGATTTTTCACACATTTTTATATATTCTATCATGAAATTTATAGAAAATAGGAATATATAGGTATATATAAAGGATAAAAATAAAAATAAAATCATTATTATCGAATAAAGTTTACACTAATGTAATTGGACTAAGAACAACCAAGTAAATGTGGGATGAGATCAAGAATATTTATGAATTAAATTTCAATAATTCAATATGTATATCCAGATACCTATGTTTTAATACAATATAATGGTTAAATATGATACGGTTGATGACCATTTTATGAGGGTAAAAAATATAGTGAATCATATCTGGGAGTTTGGTGATACTTGGGATAATAAAACTATGGTTAAGAATATAATGAGTAATTTTTCTAATATATTTTATCTAAATATATCATCCCCTGATTATAAATAATACTTATCTCTAGTTGAGTTAAACACACACTCCTAAACTATGATATGATTAAGACTTATTAATTCAATAATAAATCTAAGGAAGAAATTGAATTCAAATATTTAAAATGACACAATAAGAAACTATAAAAAGTTGAGTCCTCCAAATAATCAAAATAATATGATGAGTGGTATTGGGAGTAAAATAAATCAATGTCTCTTATATTTAAAAAATTTAAAAAAGGTAAAGGTCGAGTACAAAGGAAAACTCACACTAAAGTTCTTTAAATGTGGCGATTTTGGTCATTTTTAGCTAATTTTACAATAAATAAAAGTAAAAAAAAAGAATTTGAAAAACCTGAAGAAATAAACCAAGGAATGAAATGGGGAGGAAGTTCTAAAGAAATTTAAAAATATAGTGTAATTAAACATAAATTTCAAATGAGAAAAATTAGGAGCATGACAAGTACAAAGTGAAAAAATAATCTACTAAAAGTAGTCAATAAGAAGAATAAATTTATGAAAAGTTTAAAAATTCCATTATTTATGCTGAATAATATGATTAAATATCAATTAGTGGGGAATAATAATAATAAACCTATATTTAATAGATGCTTAAAGTTGATATTAAAGTATTTATATAGATAAAAACATAACTCAATAAGGAAATAAACTCTTTTAAGATAGAGGTTTCGAAGATAAATAAAGAAAAATATGAAATCATCAATAATTAAAAAGATTATATTGATGAAATTAAACTTCTAAAATTGAAAGTTCCTAAGAAATAAAATATAACAAAAGAACATGATGAGAAATTTACTATTATGGAAGAAAAATTAAACATAACACAATCTAGGTGTCATAATATTGAGAATACCCTATAAAAAATGAGATGTAAATGTCATAAATTTATGGAAATAAAGGGAAAATCAATAAATATATTTGATATTTATTATATAAAACCTTAGGTAAAATTAATACCTATGACATAAAAAATGTTATGATTTTTTCATCTAACCGTGAAGGTCTTAAAATCCAATATTTCCTTCATAAAAAATATAAAAATATAACTTATACATATATAAAATTTTAATAAAAATTGAGAAGTAAATAATCCCATAAACTAAATAAAGTGGAGGATAAAAATATACTAAGAAAACATTCTAGAAATTACAAATAAATCCAAATTTTTTAAATAATAGATAGTTTTAAAGTATATTGTTGTTGTAGTGAAGTTTTTATGCATAAATATTATATATGGTGGTATAGTATGTATATATCATAGAGTTATATAAGAAAGAAATTATGGGAAATTTTTCCTAAGAATATAGGAAGTATGTCTGGGAAGAAGTAAATAGTGAATAATAATTTATCTTAGTTTCCTATCAAAAAATTATTTGATTATTTAGAGGAGATCAATGGAAGGTGTAACCCAAAATTTCACTATTTTGAGAATTGTGTAACCATACATCCTGGAAAATATAAATAGTATAATGAAGGAAATAAGAAAATATAAGTAAAAAAATAAAAAAGTTTCTCATTATTAAAGTGGCTCTTAAATCTGGTAACAGGAGATAATAATGGATTCTAGGAAGTGATTAATCATTACATATAAATTGAGTCACAATGATCATGAATAATATTGAAGAATATGATATTATTTTTTTCACCTTTGGGAATGAAACCTATCTAAAATTAAAAGGACTCAAAACTTCTAAAACTAAGGCTTGAAAGATGAATTTAAAAGATTTATTATTTATGGATGGGATAAAACAAAACTATTTGAGTTTGAGTCAAATTTATGATGAATTCCATGAGATTGTATTCAAAAAATTAATTACCTCATCAATAGGAGAAATGGTGGAAATTTTATCACTAGAGGTTATGGAAATAGTGGTAACCATTTTAAAATTGAAGGCTCTATTAATTCTTGTTATTTGAGCTCAAAAAATGAAAATATGTTGTGGCGTAAAATATTAATTAATATATATCAAATAATATTAAATAATATTTCAATGGTAAATTTGGTAATATAATTAAATCATCTCAATATAAAAAAAGAACACACTTATGAAACCTTATAAAATGGATATAAGACTCAAAGATGTTATAAAAGGGAGGATATAGAGTCCAACAGGCCATTAGAGTTGATACATATTGATCTATGTGATACAATGAGGCACAAATACTCATGAGGTTATCTTTACATGATCACGGTCATAAAATGTTACACCACAATAAATAATTTTATGTTCGTAAAACATAAATAAAATTAATTGAATATTTTTAATGTTTTCCGGATAAGAGTTGATAAGGAACAAGAGATGTGTATCAAGAAGCTTATATGGAATGGATTTTAAAATAAAATTAGTTGATTCCTACCTTTAAAAATATGGAATCAAACATTATTATAGTACTTCTTATACACCCTAAAAAAATGGGGTAGTGGAATGAAAGAACATAATCTTTTTAGAGTTGGGTAAAACCATGCTAGGATAATATAACATCTCAAAGTATAATTGGAGATAGTTTGTATGCACAATAGTACATATTTAAAATAGGTTTATATTAAGGAAAAGATCAAATATGACCTCTTATAATATGCTGTATATGAATAAACCAATTATGTACTACTTCATATTTCTTTTTAGTCTCTACTTAATGAAGATTAATAATAAGAATATGGGAAAGTTTTATTAGAATGAGGATGAAGGTAACTTTATAGGATAATAAACAAGTGGTAAAGGATATAGATACAAGAATAAAACATCACATAAAGTAATAGAATTTATTATATTAAAAACATTGATAATAAACCCAACAATTATGTTTCAAATGAACTATTTTTTTATGATTCTAAAAAAATACAGTGAGCATGCTTCTGATGGAAATGGTGAGGAACAAGATGGAATTAAACTGCATGTTGTTGATATTGACTGAAATCATACCACCGATAAAGAAAAAGGCTGATATATTGAAAAGAATAAGTATTTGAATCTGAAAAAGCATGTGGAAGTGTAGAATCTAATGGGAAACCAAAATTCTCTAGATCATAATAGAATGAGATTGAAACTTAACAAAGAAATATCCTTTCTCTCTCAAATTAAAATACAATTAGTGGATAAAGATTTCAATAAAAATAGTAGGTTGGATATATGGAGGATGAGATGGATCTGATATATAGGAATTCTACTTGGGGTCTTTTCCCCGTATTAAAAGATGGAAAATTAATTAGGACCATGTCGGTGTTCTGGAATAAGTTTAAAGATAATGGATAATTCACAAGAAATAATACCAAACTCGTATGCAAGGGTTAATAAAAGGTTGAGGGAGTTTCTTTTAAAGATATCTTTTCTCTTTTTTAAGAAAAGATCCCATCATAATGTTCCTAGTTATAAAATCTCACAAACATAAAAAAATTATAAAATAGATGTGAAATTACTATTTATGAATGGAGTGCTAGAATAAGAAGTATATATTGGGTATCCTAAATTATTTTTTCTTGAAAACAATGGAACAATTGTTTATTAATTCAAGAATTCTATCTATGGCCTAAAAATGACCCTAGAGCCTGGTATTCAAATATATATAGGTTATTGAAAAATATGATGTTCAAAAAATAAAAAGTAGAAAGCAACATTCACATTAATGAAATGAATGTGGATAAATTTCATTATTAGTGTATATGTTGTTCATATTATTTTTACTGGAGACCAAGAGTGTGTTTTTTAATAATTTTATAAGGAAATGAGGAAAAAATTTGAGTTTTTTTTGTTGGTATAATTAGGATACTTTATTGTATTTTGATTGATGTAAGAGGAAAATTCTATTTGTTTATCCCAGGATAAATATGCAAGGGATTTGTTGAATAAATTCAGCATAGAAGACTCTAAAATTCAATCCACAACAATAAATTTTAGAATGAATATATCCAATTATTTTAAAGTATAAAGTGTAAATCAAAGAAATCTTAGAATACTAATTTCAATTTTTTTATCTTGATTCTTATAAACCCAATATTGTGTATAAAATGAGCTTGTGTTCTTGATATAAAAGTGAACTAAATTGATTATATTGGATACCAATAGAGTCCTTAAATATATCAAATGGAATTTGAGTTATGGACAATAATATTATAAAGGGGGGACCTAAATCTATATAAAATCACTAAAGAGAACTTGGTAGGTGACACTGGTTATAAAAAGTCCACACTAGGAGGAATATGTTGTTAAAGAAATAAAATTGTGATTTGGAACTATAAGAAATAGAAATTAGTCACATTGATCATATAGAGGTGGAAAATATTATTATTATCAGTTCACACACCTAGATGATATTGATTAAATATAGTCTTAAAGATTTGATTATAAATATTGAAAAACCACTAAATCATTTATATGAAAATTAAAGTTCCATTGAACTTTCCAAAATCTAGAATAACATTATTAGTCAAATAATATTGACATCAAGTTTTACTAAATCAAATAAAGTGTTTGCAATGGAGTTATAAATATATACTTCATTCCTATAAGATATATACTAATATATATCTTTACTAATGAAATTCCCAAGGATATATTTGATTCTCTGAGGCTGAACATTAATGTTTAACCCTTCCCTCTCACTTAAGGGACATTGGGATACCCCCACTATGAATTGTATTATGTTTTTGAATGGTAGAGAAGGAGTTTACGACTCTTTTTTTTAAGGGAACAACAGTTTATCATTTATTATATATTTTCATGAATCTTTATATGTTATTATATAAAAAAGGGGGATAAAAAAACTAATGAGTTTTTTGCTTAATGAGGAGGGAATCTAGATCAATTGGCCCTACATTTCATGGAATGGAGGAATATAATTATATAAAAAAAATGAATTTTCTAATGTTGTGGTGTCATGATATATCTCTTTGAGAAATGTTATGATTTTTTGTTTCCAATAAGTTAGTATTTTTATTTTAAGAAAAAATATAAAGGAGGAGTTTGAATAACCCAATGAAATTATTAAAGACGATTTTATTTGGTTTCAACTATTCATAAATATATAAATAAGTTATTAATGGTTTTTATTTAAAGTGTTTGAATGTTTTTTAGATCATTAAAGGTTTTTGGAACAATCTATTGAAAATATTGAGGACATTTTTTTTATTCTGAAGTTTCACATTTATTGAGAAAATTTTCAAAAACTAGTACTCAAGAGTTATTATGAAAAATAGAGTGAGAAAATGAAAAGGTAAAAATAATCAATGGAATTTGTGACGGTAATTAGGGACTTTGAAAGTTTCAATGTTGAATTCCAAATAAAACCAAAATTGACACTATATGGGTTACACCTATGTTCAAAAGACTCAATTTGACTCTGGAATTTAAAATTTTAAAAATGTATGGAAAGTTTAGAATATTCATACAGGGACTGTTAATAGTCAGGACGGACTTCAAAATAGTATGTGATGAGTTTGTAAGATTCTTTTTGACTAAATTTGAAATTATAAAAGGTGTAGCATGTTCGTATGAGTCATGAGAGACTTCATAAGGATCAATTGCTCAGAATAATTTGAGAAGATATCCAGAATAAATTATTTTAGGGAAAATAAATCAAATAATTAAATACCTATTTTTTAATGATTTATACTTCACTATGATACAAAGGATATTTTGATTCAATATATGAATGAATAATCATGAAATGGGTGATACTATAAAAAATCTAGATATTTTTTGAGTTGAGTAATCATGTCATGAGGATCTATACATGAAAACATGAAACCAGAATAGAAGAGGTTTAAAATATCATTGATTTTTTTTTGAGTTTGGAATAAAAAAAATATCATGAGTTTCAAAGAATTTTAAATGATGAAATACTGACCGGGATTAAATGAGAATGAAAACTCAAATATTATGGACCAGTTTTAAATGAGAGAAAAAAAATTTATCACAAATTATGGGATATTTTAATATTTGAATATGAAAATTTTATTCACAATATTCTCAAAGAATCTAAAATATGAAAATGAAGTAGGGAATTACTGTGATCGTGAATTAATAATTGAGACTCAATACTTTAATGAGTTATAGAACCATTTTATCGAATAGAAATAAATAAAAAAGATCAATAGGTGTATGGTATTACATTCATAATTTGTTTTGAGGAAATTCAATACTATTGTCAATCATCTATATTCTCTCTTGTGGGGAAGAAATAGATTGTGGTGTGTGTGTGTGTACTCTCATTCACATTTCAATCATTCTAAAACATTTTATAGGATGGCTGACATACACGTTATATTTTGAAAAAATCTTTAGCAATAAAATATTTGGCTTCAAATAAGTACATGTTTTCTTAATGTAGACATAGGTGAATATCATGTTCATTTTGAAGAATAGAATAACTAGTTGGATATTTATGGTTTCACTATAAACAATTACCCTACTACTATGTTATATCTAAAAGATTAAAGGATGTGTAATACCCTTATATAGTATTATCATATAAATCACTATAAGAGTAAATAAATAACACTCCCCCTCTCTTGTAATAACTTAAAATTTACCAGTGGTAATCTAGGTCTCGTAACTCGGTCTGAACCTATAAATGAGTAAATTTATTCTTTTGATTAAAACATTATAAAAATAATTTTATTTCTTTCATATTTGAATTTTGTTGCATAATGTGCGAGGTAGTATTTATAGGGATTAGATCTATACCTTAAAAGTTCACATAGGTTTATTTCAAAAAATAAAAAATAAAAAATTCCATTGATTCACCCTGCCTTCTGACCTTCTTATTGGTATATTAACTAAGATGGTCACTTCAACAGGGGCATGGTGATAGACTCAGTGGTATAGTATAGCGGTTATAAGTGTTCAACTGTAGGGTTCCAAAAGGGAAACATAGAAATGGAGTAGGAGAAAAAGATAATATTTTGGAAGATTAATGAGAAACACATATAATCAGATTATAAGAGGTTGATGGGAGAGGTCATGTAGATTTTGAAGGTTTATAAAGGGTCTGGAGAAGAGGGTAAATGGGGATTAAGTTTTACATGGATTTTTTTTTGTAATAAGACTAATGAACCCAATTTATATGTCACTAATACTCTAATTACTGGCCTCCAAATAGTAGTATCATTCTTCTATGTCCATAGAAGCCTAATTATTTATAAATAGATTGGTGGTAAGTTCCTTTTTTACAGAAATATGTTTTTTAATATTATTTTTTTAACATGTGACATAGATATTATGATTGTTTTATTTATATATCTGGACATATAATTATTTAATTTTAATATTAAAGTGGTTGTAAAATTATATTTATTAGGTTTTTCTATTGGTATAGAGATCACTCGCTAGTAGGGGTAAAGGAATTAGTGACCATTGAAAGTAGTTACTAAAACACTTTTTGAGACACAGGTTACCACTAGGTGAACACTTTTTGGAAACCATAAAACATTGGGTTTCTAAAGAGTTTTAGTGATTCCAACATTGGTCAATAATTTTTATTTTTTTAAATTATTTGTTACAACCAAGGGTGTTCATAAATTATAATTAGAAAATACCATTGGAAATAATTGATAACTATTATAAATTGTAAAATATGTTCACAAATACTCTTATTAATAAAAAATATAAATTGAATTTATAATCCAAAAAAATATAGATATGCATTAATATAAAATATAAAAAAATAAATTAAATAAACAGTTATCATAATAAACATTTATAAATTCAATAATTCATTAAATTTTATTTAAAAAATAAGCAACAACTCTAATGGAAATAAAATAAATTAATAAGTATAAAACACCTCCCCAGAACCCATACAGTACATACATATATAAAAATACACAATGTATAATAAAAATTATCTTATATACCCCCACATGTATATAAAGAAATATGTTATATGAAACAATTTTAACTCTAAAACTTCCAACCTGATATATAAATCACATGAAATAAAATATAAAAATATAAAAATTTAAAGTAAAAAAATAAATGTAAATATTATAAAATATTCCAAAACCTTAAAAATCGTATAAAATTATATAATATAATGTGATACATTAATACTAAATTTATAACAATTATGGAAAAATATACATTTTTTTCATAGTTTATAAACCTTTAACTATCTATTTTATGAATTTTTTGGTCTTACTAGTCATAAATGATTTGATGAAGGTTGTTCCAAAATTATATAGGATTTGACGAATGTTTGATTAATTTTAGCTATCTGAGGAAGAAATTTCAAATAAGAGTTATAAAGTTAAACAAATTCTTCTCACATAACATTTGACTTAGGAATCTGTTTTACACAACACTTATCATGAAATCTCATAATTACTTTAAGAGGTTTACTTTAATTTTATTGATATCGAATTCTAATTGGGTAGTTATAGAGATTTGTTATGAATTGTGAATAAATAAAAATTACGATAGTTTTTTATTACAATTTTTGTTCCCTTGGGTTTTTTCATGATTCATTTGATACTAAATGTAACCAATAACCTAATGAAAATCAAACTAAAATTATAAATGATTTGGAGGATTCTTGATGAATTTTGACCATTAAAGTAAACAATTTCAGTTTAAAGTTATATAAAAATTATTTTGTATCATATAAACTTTGAATTGGGATCTAGTTTATTGAAGCATATGTCTCATCATGACAAAAATCTTATTTTTGATGTGATGGTAAAATTTGACAGATATGAAAGTTTTTTTGATCAATATTATACATTTGGATAATTTTATGAACACTAACATAGTGATTTATAATTTCTAATTTACTACACTTACTCTATATATTTGATGAATCATTGGATTCTATAGATAAATATGACATAAGGAATGTTTCCTTAAAATATAATAACATTTTAAGGATGCTTGATGAATTTTTACAATAAAAGAAAAATACTTTCATTTAAAAAATTATACAATGAGAGGATATTTTTTTAGATTATACATAACCTTGGCATAGACATCATACAACACTCATTCCTGTATTTTATAAATCCCTTAACTATTGATGTACAATAATTTGAAATATATTAGATATTATTTTTTTGGGCTTTAGATCTTTGGTTCACATTATAAAAAAAACAAATTAATATAAGTTTTTTTCATAATTTATGTCTCCTCATATGTTATTTACATGATTTTTTTGATCCTAATTGTCAAAATGACTAAAATAATGTTTCCAAAAAAGGAAAAAGGGTTTAGATCATTTTCAATAACATTTTTCAACTAAATTAGATATATTTAATTAAAATTTACATGGATAATTTACTTTTTCTCATATAACCTTCAACTCAAGTGTTTATTTCACACAAAACTCATCCCAGCATATTAAAAATCCACCAAGTTATTTTTTTCTAAAATTATAATTTATATTAATGTTTATTTGGTTATTTTTAAAATTTGGTTCTTGTTATGAATAATGATTGACTCGTGTAGATTTTTTTAGAATGAATGACCCCTTAAGTATTGGTTTTATGAATTTTTTGATCTTATATGTCAAAAATAAACTATGTAATGTTTTCTCCGAATAAAATGGGATTCAAAGCTTGTTTGATGAATTTTTAATTTCAAAGTTGTAACACTCTAACTAGTTTGTGTTTTGAATTACTTTAAATTATCACCAAAACTCATGTATTCTTATTGATTATGAGTGTTTGAGGTGTTGGAGGGGCCATAGAAGGTCGTTTCAGAATTTTAAGGGTTATGTTAGGGATACTATTTTGGTAAAAGAATCAATCAAGTACCTAGTGGACTAATAATGTGTACCTGGTGCATATCCTAGGTTAAGGGGAAGTACTTTGAGGGATACCAGTTATTGGTTCCCCAAGGGGGGATGTCTGGTGCCCACTAGGTACTCGGTGTATGGTTGGTAAGTACCCAATGGGTACCTAATTTAATTTTGGAAAAATTTAAAAAATTAATAAAAAAATTATTTATATAATAGTTAAATACTTATCCTGTATCATTTTACTTCCCCCAATATATATGCCCTTCTCCCCACTCAATTTAGTTTTTCCCTTGTAAGTGTCAGTTCACCACTGTTTCATGTTGGTTCCAGGTGTTGTTCAATCCCAGAGGTCACCAACATTAAGGATAATAATCCTCTTCCATTTGATAACTAATTTTACACTATTAAATCATTCTTCATTGTTTATTCCTAATTCATAATCTTTTTACATATTTCTAAATATCAACTGATTATAGTTGATTCATCCAGATTTATTTGATTAGTGTGATTCTCTTAAACCAATCAAGGTGGTCTCTAACTAATCCCTATCAATTATGCTGATTTAATTTGACGTGTGAAACATAGTCTTATTATCCATTTTATCTTGAAAAAAATTAACTAGAATTTTTTCCCATGACTATGTGTTTGGGGGTTAATGAAATTCAGGGCCACAGTGGATCCTCTAGTTATTATACCATGATGTAATTACCACTGATGTCCATGATCTTGAATTAATGTTTTTGTTCAGAGTGGAGTGATAAACATGTGGGGTGACTTTCGAATACAATAAAAATTCTAGTTAAAACTTATTTATAAATCAAAATACCCTAATTTAGAAAATTCTCAGTTAATTAATTGAGTGGGTATATATAATTTAATGATTTTAAATAAACTATCAATAGATTTATCAAAAATCAATTAGAATAACTTGATATTATGCTAATCAAATTAAAAAATATTTATATCACTACTTAAATCTATCTATCAAATAATTTTTTTTAAACTATATTTTAAAAATAGTTTTAAAAAAAAGTAAGGAAACTTAAAACACGCAATAGAAATATAAAAACATGAGGTTCGGTCTCAAGTCAAGACCTAGTCCTCTACACATAAAAGAAACACACTACAAATCACATTTATTAATAAATGGGATGATTCAAAACCAAGATTGGGTATAACAAATTCAATATCATGCTGGGTTTTCCAACCTATCACACAGCCTCTTCCAAAGTTTTCATGGGAGTAAAAAATGAAGGAAATAAAGGAAAGTGTATATGAGTAATCATTTATGATGTACATGAGTATGTTCTTAAAAAATATAAAAATAAATTCAAGCACAACTCAAAATTAATATAAAATAGAGATATATAATGATGATTATAATGATGATGATGATGATTAGATTCAGTGTTAGATTAAATTTTAGTTGTTCTGAAGTGGTATCTTCTCTTCTTAATATCTTTCTTCAGTTCTAATAACATATTCAATTATTAGAAATTTTACTAAGATATTTTAGTGTAGTATAGATGAAAATAGAGTTTCCTAATTTTTTTTAAAGAGATCACTATCATGTATTAAGGTTTTCTTCCCACCACTAATTTTCCTACTCTGATATTCCTTTCTAAAAGAAATCTTCCTCCAAAAAATCTATTGAATATTAATCTTTATGAATCCTCATAATCGGTATGAAATATAAGAGAATTAAATGATTCAAACTTTTCATTATATTCTACTCATATAGTGGTTGGTATATATATTTATAATATAATTCCACTTGGACATGGTTCCTTGAAGTTTTCTATGTCAAATTATTCATGGTTAATATAAAACTTAGAAAAAACTCTGACCCATTCCCTTGACAAGTCATGCAGTTGATCCATAGATTATTTGGTCTATTTAACTGAATGTACATTCACTAGTATTCCATAAGGTTTCCTTATAACTTTTCCAAAATCATAAATTTATTATAATATTGCTTGAATTCATCATTAATTTAATTGGAAACAATGTGTGGTCTCCCCAATACTTTTTTATTTTGATGATATAATCGACATACCATGTAATTGATTAACTTGGCCTGAGGTATCTTCATTAATCATACATTTAGTTAATGGGTTTGTAAAAAGTACATCATGTTCAGTTGATTACGTATGTGGTCGATCCACTTCGTCATGTGTTCTGTTTAATCCGTAGTGAAATTATATAGAGTTCAATATTTCTTTATGCAGTCAATCGAATATTCTTATGGTCGATCAAGTACTCTTATAGTTGCTTGATTGTTTATATATTTTACTCTTCTGACTCATGTTCACTTTTCTCACTTCATGGTTGCATTTCTATCTTCATGGTCACTTTTCTAACTTTATGGTTTCTTTGACACTTAGGAATATTTTCCTTGATAACCATAAAATACATGTTTATAACATAAAACATGGAATTTATTTATAATAAAAAAATAAGATTTTAGATCATTAAAATAAAAAAAATCTTGACTAAGCCAACAATCTCCCCATTTTTTGATAATCATAATTCATGGCATAAATAGATGACTAAAGTACACAGATAACCCATTTAAATTAAAAAACTATTCCATAATATGAAAAAAATGATTTACTCCCCCTTTTGATATTATCAAAAATATTTTATAGGGGAATTTGATAATACTAAGGTATATATGAAAAATTCATTAGATGATGTTATGAATTTATATTAAAAACAAATAAAATGCAAGATATAAAGTGACAATAATGAATAAAATATATTTCATTGATTGTCCAAAAGTTATGAATAATTACAAGATACCTCTCATATGCCTTCAACCAAATCAGAATCTATAGTGTCTCTAATTATTGAGCGGTCAATTAGTGATTTCCCATTATCTTTAGATAGATTAAGAGAAGGGGAGAGGAAATGATAAGTAGAAATTAAAACTCCTAGAAAAAAAATTTCATTGGAAATAGGTCTAAAATGATGGATAGCTTGAGAAATACTGAGACTAAAGAGAGTGGAAGGAGTTGTAAAAGTAAGATTTATATAAGTGGAAGTACAGGAAATGGGAAGAGTTAGATGACCTATATTGAAGTGTTGGTTGTGTAAAGACTAGGCCCTAAAATCTGAGTGATATTAAATATTTCTTTCAATACATACTTTAAGATATGTATAAACTCATCCCTATTGGTCAAGAAGTGATATAGAAAACAATCCATTACTAGAATCTTTTCCATAGCTGACTTAAAGTATTGGGTTAAATGATCCATCTTCAAATTTCTAGTTAAAGACATAATGTGTCTTTAAATATAAATTTTTTAATATATGGTGAAATTAATACTTGATAGAACCCTTTATTAG
Organism: Viscum album; assembly: GCA_963277665.1. Taxonomy (NCBI): domain Eukaryota; kingdom Viridiplantae; phylum Streptophyta; class Magnoliopsida; order Santalales; family Viscaceae; genus Viscum; species Viscum album. The sequence continues at coordinate 1,367,750,380 of OY728140.1, read as the reverse complement.
GTTCTTATAGTTATCATTATTAACAATTTTAGCTTCCAATAGGTCAAATAGATTCTCATCATGAGCATCGTGGTTTATCTATATTAAATTCATCGAATCTTTGAAACTCTCTAGAAGAGTTTGAGTTTCCTCACGAAAAATACTTCAAATAAGATATTAATCTTTAAACACTGGTGACGGAGGAGCAAAAGGAGGAGTTATAGAAGAACATAGGTCCATATTGAGATACTAATAGTCAATATTAATATATATATATATATAATATACATAGAGATATCCCACTTATACTCTAAAAACATCAATATCATGATCCATATAATCAACTTTAAGAAATAGTTTTGGTTAAATATGATCAAAAACACCTTCAATGATAAATACTATATCCTATTTCATACCATATTCACCAGAACTATCTAAACGGAGAAATATATCTTTCAAAACATTGAAAATATCATTATTAAATTGAATAAAGGTAGAAAAATTAATGGAAAAAGTATAAACAGAATCATCCATATAAGATAGAGTATAAGTAGGGGTTGATTCCCTAAAAACAAATCAAAGGGTCTAAATATAGATCCTTTATCGTATAATGAGTCAAAATGGCATTATCATTATCCACAATTGAGCTATCATAAACTTATATAAGTACAATTTATTTTATAAAAGATGAATAAATAATATAATAACCATGGATAGGTACATCTGAATCATAAATAAGAGAATAAGGCTTTTTAGGATCTATAGGATTTCATCCAAAAAAATTCAAAACATTATCAACTAATAGTTCTAGCTTGCCTTGATCTTCAAGAAAATGAGAATATGGACCCTACATGTCTAGTTTTGGAGATTTGAAAACAATAGTTATTTCATTTACACTATGTTTGGGTAGAATTTCATCATTCAGATCATCCCTATCATCACTTTCAGGATAAGGTGGATCCAAATTAATGAGACTAGTCTTAAGAGACTTTTCCTCTCTAGGAGGTGTCTAGTAAAAAAATGGTGCTTCCCTATCTCAAAAATATGTGAGATGTATACAATTGGAGGATTATTATCATCACTTATAGAATATATAATATTGTATCCAAAGAGGGAATATATTTGTGTACTCTCAACCTCAGAAGCTACTACCCCTTCAACGGGTCGTGTAAATTTTGAAACCACTAGATATCAACACAGGCATTCTTCATAAGCCTTAAAGTCTTTCTCATTAAGTTACACTTAAAAATACTCATCACTATCATTTGAAGAATAATTAGATACAACCACTTGATCAGATTTCAAACCAAGATTAATTTTATCCCTTAGTCTGGTTGGATTCTTTAAATAATTTTAATTATCATAAAAATTATCATAATACACAACCTACATATTTTCCCATGGTTTCAAAAAAACTTGCATCCTTTTATAGATTATTTGATTTAGAAAAATTCTACTTGAGATAGTATACTTTTACTCCCTTTAGGAAAAAATCCCTAAAGATCTAATAGAACTAAAATTAACTTAGGATAATATAAAGAGTTCAACCAATAATAGATCTTACTCAACTCATACATGTGCCTCTAAAGGAGTCTGGGCAGACTTATCTATACTCTTTTCATCATTAGATAAATAAATAATAGGTATTAACATCTGAAAATTCTAAAATCCCTTTTTATGGGATAAATTTCATGCTGAATTAACTTATGCAATAGCCAAATGCAACAACCCAAAACTTGCACTCTCAGATTAGGTATTAGAATAGGTTGTATATTTTATATATATATATATATCTATAATTGAAAAAAATATATATATATAGATTTAGGATATTATTGATTTAGTTTTTGGAGGATTAGGTAAAACCTTACAATATGTCAGAGTAATATAAACTCTACAATAAATCTCTAGCTTCACTTGAGCTAGATCCTTAATTGAAACCAAACACCATTGATCTTATACACATCATCAATCTGGTGAAAAACATTTCTAAAATGTATGGTGAGCACAAAATTTTATTAGTAAGGGGTTTTAAATATATGAATGAAGTCTGTTATTATTTAAAATACCTTAAAATACTTTTGAAAATATTTTATAAAATAATAGATAAATAACTATTCCCTAAATAATAATTTAGGGTTTTAATCAAAACCCATAATTAGAGTTCCTTTTTAAAAAAATTAAATAATATATCATATGATAACATGATAACATTTCCATCCATCCAACATTACTATTTTTATTCCAGAAGCACTTAACTACAAACAAATAAGGCCCACCTAAGGGGGGGAAAATGGTGCAGCCCAAGGGCATCTCCCCTAATCAAATTCACCCCCTCATGTCTAATAGGAGACACATTATCCACCCATACCATAGGATCCCCAGGGACCGCAATGGAAGCAAAATAATCCTCTAATTTATTCCCTTCCTGCCACGTGTGTGTTACCTTGATGTTGTTTCTCATAAGGGCCTTTCATTGTCTAATAGTGTAGGAAATCACCCACTGAGTCATGCCTCGCCCATGCAAAGAATAATGAACAATCTTCGAGTCGGTTTCAACTTGCACCACATCAAGCCCTCTCTCAATACATTGTGTCACCCCTAAAAGGACCGCCATGAGGACATTAAGGATATTAAATACCACCATATAGGAAAAACTCTTCTTGAGGTAATGGTGTCACTCCCCGTTCCATATTATAAAAACCAATTTCTATCTGCCAAAATTTATAAATAAAACATTTTACAAATCATTCCTTTCTCATTATAACTCTATTAAAACAACCTTTAAAAACATCAATTATATGTAATTTAATTTCAAATAGGAAGATAATTGCATATTTAATAAAAATTAACATGGTTTTTTGAAAATAAGAATCCATAATATTAGAAATAATTAATACATTCATAGGAAACATTTATAAACACTTCTTGAAAATTTTATTTAAACAAGTATTGTTATAAACATACAATAAATGTCAATGATAACTATAGTACATGACCATAAATATAATCATGAATAAAATACATAAATTTTAAAGAACATTTCATCTATAAAATAATAATTTTAATACTTAAAAACAACTATAAATTTTTTAAACAAAATTATTGAAATAAAATATTCTTCAAAAAAGACTCAAAAATATCATAAAACTTTTATTTCATACAATTATGGATTTAAAAAAATATAAGATATAAAATATAATTTAATCTCCTTTAATAAAAATTTAGGGTTTTATAGACACCGTGTTTTTCCTTAAATCAATATTTTTTCAAAATATTAAATAGAAAATAAATTTACCTTAAAGTATGGGTTTTAGAAAAATAAGTATGAGTTTAAGAAAATATTTTCCCTTAACTTAAATATATAAACTAAATTGAGTTAAGGTAGTGATATTTTATAATTCCAGTGCATGATAGTATGGAATGAGAGAAATGGAGAACATGGGTAGTAAGATTTAGGGTTCCAAATGACTGAAGAGAATATCAATATATTACAGTTTTGAAAACTAAATGTATATTTTTTTGTAATAAATTACAGACACTATGATATGGCTATTATTTGATAATCTTATCCCAAATCTCAGTATGGGATTATATTTTTCTTGTTTTATTATAAGTCTAAAATGGTAGTGACTATATTCAGTTCATAAGTGTGGTTAATGCATTATTTAAAGGTTTTGAAGGAGACACCCATGGAAATAAAGACAAGGTACTACTATGGATTCGTAGTGTATGTCCATATCTTCAGGTGTGAATAGAAAAAACTATTATTATGTTCAATGTTTTGTGATAAAAGATACCCAAATTGATATTAAAAAATATTTAATGATGAAGAATATTTATATATCTCTTTGTTTTACTGGTGTAACCCGACTAAATCGAAAGTCTAAACTATGCCACAGTTGATCTTACATAATATATATAAGTATCTTTTTATATGACTTTGGTGATGACCTTTCTGTTAAAAATAATGGATAGTTGGATTTGGTTTTGATATAATATATCTTTTAAATTTGAGGCTTATAGTAATATATGTGTATATATATAGTTCATTTATTTTAGACTTATCAAGCATCCTCGAGAAGGTTATGAAAATTCCTGCCAAAAAATTGACATTGCTACTATCTATGAAAAAGATGCACTGAATTTATAATTGTAGTCTAAGGGATCATCATAGGGTCGAGGATTTTTTGGTAGTTTATGGGATTCAAGATTTCCACTGAAGTTAGAAAATGAGGGAATTTTAGTTGGACTATAAACATGCATGGAAGAATATAAAGCCTCTTCCAGAGGGAGAAGATTATGATAGAGGTTTAGATCTAGCATATATGGGAAAGAGAGGAAGAATCAAGGTGATAAGATGTCTTAGAAGTAAAAGATCAGATGGTGATTGATATAAATAGGTGAACAATAACCCATGTCTGTATCCCACATCAAAGTTATTCTCATACTCTCACCCATATATATGAATTTTCATGTCTTCCAGCACTTGATCCAAGGCATCGGGGTCAGTACCTTGAACACTCCCACAAACCACATAGGGCAGGACGACCCACTCAACCCCTTGAGTTCAACCATATACACATTGAAGTCACTACGTTCTCACCAACCAACCTATGTAGGCACTCAATTTCACATGACACCATGAGGCTACTCAAGTTGCCTCTAACCTATGGTTGATCTTTCTCCAACATTAGGGAAGATGAGTTGGACCTTTTGGATTCCATGGTAGGCCAAAAAAATTATACTAAAGATGTTTTAAATGTCTAAAAACACCAAAATATATTCGTAATTGTTTCCATATATTTTTATTTTTATTTCAATATTCTTTCAAATATATTCATTTTAACAATTTATAAAAGTATTTATATCAAAGAAAAATTATATTTTTCATATATAACTATTTATCACCATGGAGCTTTAAAAATAAAAACTATTATAATTTGTGCATTAAACATCATGGGTGATAACTTAAAATTACATTTTAACAAAGGATATTATAAAATATCCAAATTGAATCATATATTATTTTATTTACTTATCATTTTTTTACTCAAAAACATTATAATATCTATTTATGAACAATCAAATTACCTTTCTATAAATACACTTTTAATAGAAATTTTTGTAATCTAAACTCTATATATTATATTTTTCTCACTTGCAAGTAGGATCCCCATTTTCTTGATTATTTTCATTCTTACCATTATCATATTTGGAGGAATATTATTCATCACTGATCCAAACAATGAGTGATACAATATTGGTGTTAGAATGTTTATTTTATTTTTTAATCCTTAATTATAGATGATTATTTTAAATTAATAATTTTTGGCTCCTTAATTAGTAATAGATTTATAAAGATTTGTTTTCGCATTAAAGTTATTGTATTGTTTTCATGAAAATTTTCTTCATCTTATTTTAAATTTAGAAGACTTGTTTATTTATAGTATTTATTTCAAATACATAAATGCATTAGATTTTTTGGGTTTTACATTCTACCCCTTTAAAGTAATTATTCCCTAAAAACTCTTTCATACATAAGCAAACCCCAAATATCACTTTCTAAAATTAAATCTTGAGGTTCTTCATGCCTAAAAAAATAACTTTATTAATTTAACCTAAAATTAAAATTATATTTAATTAATTTATTGAAATAAAACTAAACATCAACAAGGTCTTCAGTTTCCCTACTAGTGTCGCTCTTAAGGAGAAGTAGTCCACGAGTCAAAATGGTACCTTGGGATATTTTTAGAATCATCTTCTTACCTTGTCCAAAAAATACTCATGAATATTATATTAAATCAATGGAAATATCAATAAATTTTTGAAAATGTATTTCTAATATATAATTTTAAAACATATTCTTGAACATTTTTTATAAAATAATTTTATTGATTCATCTTCAAATATTTTAAAATAGTGTTTTCCCAAATCAATTTTTAAATTCCCCTAAATACAAAAAATCTATAATTAGATACATATAGGTTTCTAAGATGTATCCCTCTTATGAATAATCTATAGAATCATTATGTGCTTCATGTGGTTGATATAAAGATAATAATTTAAAAATATCCTAATATTACTTACAATGCTTGTCATGGTAAGAAAGTTGAGAGCATGAGATTTTAGAATAGACAGTACATGATCATAAAAAATCAGAGAATTTTAGAGGTATTAGATACCTCATCTAGTCATTTTTAACTAATTTGGATATTGATAAAATTCCCAAAGTCATTTGAGCATGAGTTTATAAAAATAATTGAAAGTATATCATATGGAAGGGATATAAGCATTTTTCATGATATGTCTTCTTCCATCTTGAAACTGATCCTCAAACTAAAAAAGTTACATAACATGGATTTTAGTAAAAAAAATCTCATTTTTAACTGAAATATCCTAATCTCCAAAGTTATCTAAATTGTTTCTCTAATAACCAATGTAACAACCCAATACCTAAACTATCATATCCATTGCTAAAACATGTTGTATATTATATATATATATACATAAATAAATCTATATATAAATTTAATTAAAAAAATATACAGGTTGGGGATCCTTTTTGTATAGGTTTTATAGGATTAAGTAAAACCCTAAAATATATCAGAGTTAGAAAAATTCTAAAAAAAACTATCTAGATACACTAGAGCTATATCCCTAATTGAAACCAAACACTACTGACCACTATTCATCACCAATCCAATGAAAACAATTTTTTAAATGTAGGGTTAGAATAAAAGTTTTTTAATAAGGGGTTTTAAATCAAATAATGAAATAATTTATTACATAAAATACCTTAAAATAATTTTGAAAACATTTCATAAAAAATTTGATAAATAATTATTCCCTAAATAATAATTTTGGATTTTCATCACAACCCATAATAATAATTACCCTTCAAAACATTCAATGAATATATCATCTCAAAACATGATACCATTTTGAAGACATAAAATCCTTTGAAATTAGATTCAAATTTCACCTTGAAATCATAAAATATTTTATTTTGAAAATAGTATATCATTATAGAATATAATGATAATTTTCAAACTTTTAAGAAAACCATGAGGCCATTAAGGATATTAAAAATCACTCTATAGGAAAAATTCTCTTTGAGGTTGTGTGCTCACTCCTCATTCTTCATCATGATAACCAATATCCAAGTGCTAAAATTTTTAAATGAAACATTTTACAATGCCTTCCTTTCTCATTATTATCCCATTAAAACAACCATTCCAAAATATCACTTAAATATATTTATAATTTCTAATAAGGAAAGAATTACATATTTGTAAAATTTTAACAGAAGTTTCTTAAAATAAGAATTCATACTATTAGAAATAATCCATACATTTATAGGAAATATTTATAAACACTTCTTGAAAATTATATTTAAACAAGTTTTGTTATAAACATGCATTAAATTTCAAGGATAGATATAGTAGGTGTCCATACCTACAATCATGAATAACATCTATAAATTTTAAAGATCATTTCATATATAAAAAATATTGTTTTTAACATCTTTAAACCTAATTTATATTTTATAAATAAAATTATTGAAAAAATAATAATTCTTGAAAAATGGATTTGAAAAGTACATAAAACATTTATTTCATATAATTAAGTATTTAGAATATAAATTAAAATATATCAAATACAAATTAATTTTCTTACATAAAAATGGGGTTTTATAGATAACATGAATTTCCCTTACAATAAGGGTTTTTTAAACTATAAAATAGAAAATATATTTCCCTTACAAGATAGGGGTGTGTTTGCCTTTTAAAAATTAATTTAATATTATGTTATAAAATCAAAGTTATTATGGTTAGTGCATCGTAAGAAAAATAAAATGAAAACATGATATTTATATAGTGGTTCAGATATAAATGATTCTAGTTCACTCTTCACCCCTATCACAAACTAAGAGTGAATGAACCCCCTATAAAAAAATAATGGAATCTCATAATGTCTTTTTTTATCCTAGATTCACAAACCAATTACAAATACTTTTACCCCTAGAGGCTTAAACCCAAAAAAAATACATTTTTCTCACCTGGAGGCACAACCCAAATAATCTTCCTTTTTCCCTAGAGGAATAACCTATTTATTGTCTTTTTTTTATTTATAATACAATTACTTAACTTTTAATTAGTATTATAACCACTTAAATTTATGCACACAAAAAATGAATAAGAAGAAGTAAAACCATAGAACAAGAATGAATAATTCACATTTTGAATGCCGAGGTAGAAAGAAACTCTCTAGTAGAAAAGGATTAAATGATTTTAGTTCATCTAGGAGAAGTATTTGATCAAAAAATAATAAAAAACTTATATGGTTCAATATAATCCTCAACCTTTCTCTCTTTTATAGTTTTTATCAAGTCTATATAAAATTGTGTTCCTTTGTTAATAGAAGCGTTAAAATATAAATATTTTCGCATCTTTCATTTTCCTAAAGCAATAATCATGCTTGTAGTTTCAATGAACTACAAAATGTTTATTTCATAGAAGATTTTCTATGTGTATATCATTTATAAATTAAAAATATATATATTTATGAAATTTTGTATGGATATCTTGTAAAACAAAGAAAAACTTTTATAGTATAAATTTATAGAACATTTAATAAAATATTATATTACAGTTATTGATATCCATGGAAAATTCCTTGATAATAATCGAGTTTGAAACTTTGTATTTTAGTAAATTTGAAGTTGAATATTTCAAGTTCTTGAATTTTCAGCATGAATATCAATACATGCTTAATCCCATTTAAATCACATTTAATACATCAAGAAATATATCAATGCATATTATCATGAGTTATAAATAATTAATACTAGATTTAAAACAATATCACATTAAAAATATTCATATTTAACATGTAGTAAATATAATTATAAAATATTACAAAAAATAGATCATATTTCCAGTTTTTAGAATATCTTATAGATTTTTATGAAACCACATAGGAAAAAATCGCATAAAAGATTCATGTATGGAATTCACATAGAGGAATAATGTATTAGAACTATGTAGGGGATTCATGTATGTGACTCAACATGTAAGAAAATTCATCATGTATCCAAATTTGGTGTATCTTAATTTTAAAATTCTCAAAACAACTTGAGATATCATATTTCAGACATAAAGGAGTCCACTAAATGGAAGAATGGGATTTATCTATAATTGACTTATATTTATAAAATTTCATTATATTTACATATAATTAATAATCACCTTAATAATACTCTTATATCTCAAGTTATCATCAATTTATAGTAGAACATTAGTTCTGAAAATTGTAGAATTCAAATGGAAAACATATAGGGAATTTCAACTTAATTTCATAACTCATATATATTGATTCATAATTTTACGTATTTTAATGAAATGTAAATAATTTTTTATATTTAAAATAAAATAATAATCACTCAATTTTAGTTTTTTATCCCAATATATGGTTGAAATATAGAATGTAACCAATTTTGGAAAATTGGCTATGAGAATCAACTACATGGGAGAAATTGCTAGTTTAATCAGCTTTGTGGGAGAAGTGGCTATGTGAATCAGCTATATAGGAATAGTAAAAAAACATGTAAAAATAATATTTTTATGTCTAAAATGACATATTTACACTAGGAACATTATTTGAAACTTTTATAATATGTTATGACCCATCAAAATATGAAATATAAAGATATTTTACACAAACAAACATTATGACCAAATCAAAGTTAATCATATTTTAATCAATACACAATTAAAATTATTAAGAAATTGAAAGGAAAAAAACATATAAATCATTTTAATTATTAAAAAATAAATTGGTATAAGCAGACACTCAACATTATCCACCTTATTGATATTTACAAAACCATATCTATTTTCAAAAATATATCCCCCTTTTAGAAATTATAAAAAAGGTAAAGTTTTGATAGAAATATTTTCCTCTATTTTAAATAATAATATTTCTTCCAAAATTTGATTAAAATATTATATTTCATAAGAATGAATATAACAATTGTGAAAAATGTTTCTAAACATGTATATTTTAAAACATCTGTAAGGGATTCGTGATAAAGTGAGTGTAATTTTAAAAGTTGTTTATGAAAAATAATGAGAAACCATTCATAAAATAAAATTTTATGTAAAATTAAAGTTTAGACAATATTTTAACATCATCTAATATGAATTAGAATTATTAAAAGAATAATATAATACACTATTTTTTATAAAAATTAATCAATATAAATCTAAAAAAAGATTCCAGATTTCCCAGATTTCATGTAGATATAAAAATTTCAATATATAAACACACAAAAACTCTCCCTAAATTCATGTTAGATAAATTTGAATTTAAATCTCCATAATTAAAATTTTAAACTTGATTTTTATTAAACTTATTAAATTTGAGGGGCTTGTTAAAAATATCAACAAGTTGATTTTCTATAGAAATAAATACAAGAATTATATTCACTTTTTGTACATGATATATAAGAAAGTAAAATTTAACAAAAATCTGTTAAGTCTTAGATTATTGTAAGGGATTTTTAGAAAAAGATATATAATTATTATTATCACAGAAAATAAGAATCTTATTAATATTAAAACTATAATCAGAAAGAGTTTTCTAAATCCATAAATATTGAGCACAAAATGATGCATATATATATATATATATTCTTCAGTTGAAAGTGTAATAGAATTTTGTTCCTTTGAGGCTCATGAAACTAAACATTTACCAAGTAAATGAAACATACTTGGATTAATCGTTTTATCAATCTTGCGTCCCCCAAAATCTTAATTTGAATAAGTTTTCAAATCAAAGTTATTTTTAGGAGTGTAAAATAAACCAAAATTCAAATATCCTTTAACATATCTAATGATCCTTTTTACATATTTAATAATAATTTAATTAGGATAACTTTAATATCTATTTAAAATAAAAACAAAAAACATTAAATCTAGACTAAAATTAAATAAATATAATAAACTTCAAATAATGCCTCTATAAGTTTTAACATCAACATATTTGCCAAATTTATTAATATCTAAATTGAAAGTACTACTCATGAGAGTATTTTAAATTTAAAATATTCAAAATAAAATCTATTAAATCACTCTTTATCATACATATATTGATTTATAAAATATCATAATTTATTTGAAATATTTCCAAACCATTGAAAATTTTTAATTCACCTGTCATGGCCATATCAAATTTAGAATTCATCAAATATGAAAATTCAGAACATAGTTTTTCCCAAAAAGATCCAAAAATAATATCACCACCATAAATTTTCACCATAAATATATCATTATAGTTTTTATTAATAAATAAATTAGGTTCAACCTTTCCTTTCTCAAGAAAAAAATCAAATGAAAACTATATAACCTGTCATAAAAATCTTGAGGATCTTGTTTCAAACTATATAAATATATAGATAATTTAAAAACATAATCAGGATGATTTTAATTTTCAAAGTCAAGGGTTGTCTAACTTACACTTCTTTATAAATTCCATTTAGAAAATAAGCTTTGACATCTATTTAAAATAATTTAAAACCATGAAAATAGCATAATCTAATAATATCATAATTACTTATAATCTAGAAAGAGGTGAAAAATATTCTTCATAATCAATGTTTTCTTATTGAGAATATCCCTGAGAAACTAATATAAAATTATATTTAGTTATATTTCCATATTCATAAAGTTTATTTCTAAATATCCTTTTAGTTATAATAACATTATAGTCATTTGGTGGAATAACTAAATTCCATACATTATTCTTAGTAAACTGATTTAATTCATCTTCCATAGCCAAGATCTAATTAGAATTATCTAAATCCTCATCGATATTACTAGGGAAAATATCGAAAATGAAATAACGATAAACACAAGTATTTATAACAGATTTTATAGTTTTGAACATTTGACTCAATATAAGCAAAAACATTATCTATAAGATTATCTCTATGAATTTTCTAATATTTTTCATGAATCAGTTCAGATTCAGAATAAATATTCTCCCCCTCAAAATGTACATTTTTATCATAAGGTAATTATTCGTAAAAATTAAAATATCTAAATTCTTTCTCATGTTTTTCAATGTATCATGCCTTTTATTATAATATTTTTCATCAAATCCAACTTGTATTGATTCCTCAACAACCATAGTTCATTTATTATACACTCTATGTTCATTTCTCTTAATATCCTAAGAAAATTCCATCATTATATTTTTCATCAAATTTATCCAAATCATATTTAGTATTAAGAATAAGAACTTTACCCCCAAACACTCTAAAAATATAATTTTAGGTTTATTTATGCCCCCAAGATGAGTAATGAAAAATATATAAGGGAATAAATACTCAAAGAATAGGAATTATTTTCTCCACAAAAGGAAAGTAAGAGAAGGTGGAAAAAACACATGAATCATGTATACTTCCAAAATACATGTGGTCTAATGAACTTTGGAAGGTCGTGTGAATGGGACATGTACAGAGCATGACCTACTTTGGATCATGAAGAGCCCCATCAAAAATACTCTTGTTCTTGCAAAGGCATTCAAGACATTCGTTGATCTAGTGGTGTTTGGAAAATGAACTCCTCCACATCAATAAACTTTTCAATTAGAGAACACTGAATAAACAATCCAAAAATACTTATAAAGTAAGAGGAAAAATATTCAAAAGATGAAAGCCTTTTTTGTTCATTGATCATCTTGTAACACGCCTACATATTCTGTAAGACATCATAAATCTTTGAAAACATTTCTACCTTTCCATGAAAGAGCCTATTGGTATTTCACCTTCATCATATGAAGGGTCTCATACATGTCCATTCAACTCTGTGTTTCCACTACCCACTCTAAAGAAAAATAGAATGGGTGTCCATGAAAATGGTCATAAATCACCACAAGACCCATTATTGGTCACGCAACACATCATGGAAGAAGAGGGTGATTGTCTTCAACAACACTCATATAAATTCACAAGCCCCCTGAGATTTTTGAAATAAATAATGAAATAAAATCCTAAATTATGGGAGATTCTTGAGGAATGAGATATGATGGACTTCATACAAATGGGGTTATACATCCCAAGTGATCACCAATGATCACGTGATGACCTTATTGACAATACATTATATTCCCATGAGGCCCCTTTTCATGTGAGCATGATATCATAGAGGTCTCCCTAAAAAGTCACATTTTTCTCACAGAAGGCCCTAGATAAGTCATCTCAGATCACATGAAATCCTTTCAACAGGTGTCCTGATCTCACAAAGTACCCAAGACATGTCATACGGACCTTGTAAATTCCCCTTGGAATATCCACATGGTTATGAAAGGCCACTTTGATTGGAAAAAAATCCAATAAATGTAATGTTGACTAGATGGTCTTTCAGTCATTAATCATCATGTGACGCCCCCCGAATAACTCGTGGTAGGACCATGCGAAGCACGTGACATAAAATTCCTCCAATGAATCCATCCTGAATCTTTAAGATAAGCACTGCATATAGTGGAACATAACTAGGGTGGATAGTCTTATAAATCCCTCCCCCTTAGTACAAAAAAAAATATCCTTTCATATACGCACCAGTTCATGCTTACATCTATGCACCGGTGCATCCAGGCATCCACGACCAATCACATACAAAGCAGGATTCATGGAGCGTCAAATCTCATGATCGAAAAGGTTTTCCATGAAAAAAATCATGGAAAGAACCTAAGGTATCAAAAGTAATTCATAGGTACTTTGTGTGATCACTTGAAATCACAAGGACTTTTGAAATGTCAGTCGGGTTAGGTGAAGGAGGTCCCACATATCTGTAAATGCCTCTTATGACTCATCCAGATCATAAAACATCCCTGAGACATGTCTCCCAAGTTATGTGATGTCCCCTAGAAATTCCATTTGGATCATATTATGTCCTCAATTTATTTCAAGAAAGTCACATAATGCCCCCTGGACATACCACCCAAGTCTTGTGAAGACCTACGAGATCTCCATCTAGATATTACAATGTCCATAAACAGGTCACCCAAATTATGCAACGACACAGGTGTATGTCAGCTAGGTCTTTCAAAGTCCTCTAGACTTACTAGCTAGACCACACGACAGCCTCCAATCATGTCAAGTAGGTATTGTAATTACACTAGGACGAGTCATCAAGATCATATGAAATACCCTATAAATTTCAACCAGATCATGTGACGCCCTCCAGACATGTCAGCTGAGATCGTTTTATGGCCTCCATTATATGTTAATCAGGTCTTATCATGTCCTCCATAAAATTTAGTATTGACCATGCAATGGAATTCAAAAATTCCATTCATATTATGAAATTTCCTTCAAACAAGTCTAATGGATCATCTGATTATCTTTGGGAATGTCCGCAATACAACCAAAAATGTCCATAAATCCTCTGACATGTCAGACATACAATCAAGTAGATCGGGAAGACAACTAGGCTAGGTCAAGAAGGAATACTATGACATAATAACCTTTACTGGTGTCCATATAAGGGAAGCCTTAGTATGTAAGCCCTAATTAGTGGTATGATATGACTGCCTCATATCAGGGTAGCCTCAATGTATAATCCCCAATCATTGGCATGATGTGAATGACTCCGTACTAGGGAAACCTCAATGTGTAATCCCTTATTAGTGTCATTATATGACTACCCCATATTAGAGAAACAATAGTGTGTATTCCCTAATCAATTAAACTATGAGAAATCAGATTCCTTCCATAACTAGGATACATAGTATGCATTCCTAAGGCCTGATCTCAAATGGTCATCAACTTTGCTGTAAGTATTTATATGTCTCTAAAATTCCAACCATCAGAACCTAATCACTCACATGGGATAATCATTCTACCTCATCCATCTGTAGACTAGGAAGAATACCAAACTATGATGACTCGTGTTCCTGTTATAACCAATATACATAGTACACCTTCCTAAGGCCCGAGATCCATATAAAACATTTGAAGTATTTTCCCAGCACATAAGTCCTTCTCCCATATGAAGTGATATTAATTACTTACTATCCATTGTTTCTCACACTGAACATGACTCGTGTGGGATTAGAGACTTGTAATGATTGTATCATTCACATCATGAATCTCTACCATACCAGGGAAACTCTAGTGTGTAATCCCTAATCAGTGACCAGATGTCATTACTCCCATACAATGGAATATACCTTGGGGACAATCCCCTGGGAATGATTGAACTATAGTGGATCTGATTAATTCTATAACTAGGATATGTAGGATGCCTCCCCAAGTCTAGAGTTGAATACCTAGTGCCTAGGTGCCATCATATGTGTTTTTCTTATGATGTTAAACTGTATGGGTTTAACAAACTATGTGGGTTTTGATTCATATTATAAATAGGATATGTAGGAAACCTCATAGAGGTTCAATCCCATCCTCAAAATATTAATTGAATCCTTGGATGATAGCACATTATGAAGATCTAGGTTATACAGATTCAATACATAAGCATCCACCAATAAAGGGTGAATAGATCAAGAACCTAAAATACATATAAATGGACTCATTAATAGACCTCTATTTTCACATTGAGGGGTTCCAAACATGATAATTTTTCTAGGGTGACTAAAAATGCATCAATATTAGGAATATATTCATGAACATATCTTAAATCAATAGTATCTTATAGTAGGAAATAGTTTCCCCCAAAAGGGTGTGATGAGCTTGACCTCTCATCCTCCAAACCAATGTGAGTTCTTAAGTTCTATTGTGTCTAAAACCCAGATTGACTACCTAACTTTGTAAAGAAGGTTTGTACCCAGTTATAGATATATAAACCATTGGGAGATTCTATGAATGATAAGAATGAATAGAGAACAAAATATGAAAAGTTATGTAAAACATTTAACCCCTTAAAATTAATCATGAGGAATCTACACACACAATCTTTTCAAAGAAACAAAAATGGTGAAACTGGTATGAAACCATTTAATTACAGCATCCCTTCACAAGATAAAAAGGATAGACTACCTAGTTATCATCATACCATTTTGTTCCTATCACATGGGTGTTTCCTTGTGATCAACATATCTTTTTGAAGAAATAAAAATGGTGAAACGATGTGAATCAATAAAATAAAATAATGATAAATTTACTATGTGTTTGGTCGTGTTATTTGAATATCCTATGAAAACATGGAAAACCCAACATGAGAATCTCAAAATATGAATCCATGGTTCTCGTGAAATAAGTCCACCCTTTCTTAGACAAGTCCAAGTGAGAAGAATGGTCATACCAGGAATAAGAAAGGATAATTGTGTTACCCATGAATGTCTGATTGAGAACGTATCATGTCTAAAGTGATGAAATATTTAGTGAACTTGTTCCTTTTATCTTTGTGACTATAGATACTGCTCTAAAAAATAATACCCGACCCTAGATCATGTCTTCATCCAGTGATAGTTCTAGAAAATAAGCTACAATAGCAACCCCTGTGGTCCTCAGAATGTCCACTCCCACAGGACACCTTCATCATAGTGTGGTGAAAGAAATAATCCATTGATACCATCAACATGGTATGATCCCAACCCTTGAGACTATCTATGAGGGTCTCTAAGAGATGAAACTGAAAATTCCACATTGTCTAATAAAAGTTTATATAAATTTAGTGGCACTCATCACCATCACCCACTACTTTATGATTTTGTCCCCAGAGTGTAACAATCACCACCTTCAAGAAAAGAAGGGATCTTTTCAACCACTATCTCTGAATCCATCCCACTGATTCCCTTCATTCTCTTGATGAGGGTACCACCTGACACACTTCCACCTCTGATACCCATGCATGGGAAATAATGAAGACACATCGGGCATAGAAGGGTTTGGATAGTCATGGGTGGGATCATATTTCCACTCCCTCTAATGATGTCTTCCAGAATATTCTAGAAGTGACCAGCGAGAAGGCTCATATCCCTACTCACTCAGAAGAAGGTTGTTGGCATATTCCCATAGTGAACATAGGGGAGGTGCATATTCCTACCCCCATGCATAATTTTCATTGGTATATTCTAGTGGCACAAAGAGGAAATAAGTGGGATTATATCCCTGCTTCAATTGAAGATATCTCCCAGTATATATTGGACATGGAAAATTTTCAGTCTTAAATTCCTTCACAAACTTTTTTAAAGTGTCATTATATCTTGGAAACAACTAAATAACTCGACTATCATATTTTAGCACTAGTATAGAAATAGGGATAAGTACATATTCCTATCTTTATGGATATAGAATCACAACACTCTGATCAGTATGAAAAAGTGGTTTCTCTAGAGCAACTTCGCAAAATTTATCCCATCCAAGAGGATTGTAGAAATATTCCAAAAAAGAATGAGGTGCCAAACCATGCTCATATATATGTTCCAACTAAGGCTCTCCAGGTAAGAGTAGCACATGCTTCGAGACAAGGGAACATTCCTATCAAAAAAGAGTGACAGGATATTCCAAAAGGCCTATGATCAGGCTTATATCCCTATTCTGACAGGGGCTCACCAAGTGTGAGTGGAACATGTCTCCGGAAAGGCTCATATTCCTATCAAAAAAGACTGACGACATACTAAAAAGGCTTGAGATCATGCTCATATCCCCATTCTGAATGAGGCTCACTAAGTGAGAATGGCACATGCCTCGTGACAGGCTCATATTCCTATCAGTGAATCTAACTATAATATTTTAATATATTTTGGAAGCTATGATCAAATACTTACTTTTAATTATAAATAAATGCACATGTATCCTTCTGAGTCCATACAGGAGGAAGATTATATACATTTTCCCGTTCTAGAGGTCCATTAGAATATTCTTAATGGGAATAAAAAATCAAACTAGGTTCATATTCTCATTCTAATCAGGGATCACCAAGTGATAGTGGAACATGCCTCAGGACAAGTTCATATCCCTATCAAAAAACTAGTGGTAAATTCCAAAGGCTCGGGATCGATATCATATCTGCATTCTGACTACGGCTCACCAAGTGAGAGTGCCACATGCCTTAGGGAAGGCTCATATTCCTAATAATGATGAAGAATCTCATTGTAATATTCTAGAAGCTTCTCATTAGAGGGATCAAATTCCCACAGTGCCAAACATTTATCAATATATTTCGACAGTCATCGTATAGTAGGCTCATATCCCTACATAGTTTCAAAATGTAGTTTGGAATATTTCGTCCATGATGCATAAGAAGGGTCATATCCCTAATTTTATCAATTCTAGTATCCTTGAGGTTGTTTAATAAACATTCTCAACACCCCAAGGGTTTGTTAACTCTTCAACTAAACCTGAAGATGATCATTACCACGATAGTTCTCCTCATGGTAGTGTGGAGATGAATCATAGGGACTTTACTCCTAAAATCTACCATGGTCAACCTACCCATAGTGATATCTCCCATAGATAATTAATTGCTCCCATTTCCCAGGAACCTCCAAATAAAGAGGTTCTCAAAACTCAAATGACTTCATATACAGAGTTTCTCAAAACATTGACATCAACCACATATAATTCTCCATAGACTTATAAGAACAATCCACTTATGTAAGAAGGTGAACCTAAGAATAATTTTTTGTGGTTTGACCAAATGGAGGCATGTAAGACTAATAAGGAGGAAGTCGACATTGACATATTGATAGAGTTATCTAAAAACAACCTCCCCACCATGTTCTAGACCCTATTTATTTCTCACTATGAGATCCTAGATGAGCTATAGAATCAGTGCATGAGTAATATATGCCAAAATATGTGGGCTAATCATTAGATATTGAATTATAGAATCCTCCCTTATCTAGTATATCAGGGTCACCATTAGACCATCAAGATACTTTGTTGTCAGATAGACTTAAATGCTATCTTTGTGCCCTAAAATCAAAACTGGAAAAGCATAGCACAAATCTATAGCATGATTGCCTCTATTTCATCACAACGTTTTGTAAACTAATCATTAAATTCCCTTCACGAATCTATATTCTATGATGGGGAAAGTATGGAGTATTTCACCTTATCACACCCCTAGAACAGCAAAACTCCTCAGAAATGGTGTCTTGTAATGTCATATCCTCTAACCAATAACGGGACCGGGTAACGCGTGATCCAGTTGGTCACTACAATAAAATCACCCCACTTTAACAGTGTCAATACATCGTTAATAGAGGAATAGGATATCTTAAGAATATTTGAAAATGGACCCTCGAAGCAACAAGAACACATTTTAGATATAGAAGATGAAATGGTAAATAATCATATAATTTCTCAAATAGAATAACTCCCATTGTGAGATTCCATTACACCCAACTCCTACATGGGAATAGTTATTCCATATCAAACAAGTTGTAATAGTAACTTCCATAGCATCCATCTAAGAGAAAACATAGACCTCCAGTCTAGGGGAATATCTACCACCATCTCCACCCCTCAGATCATCAATCCCTAAGAGGATCCAGAACATGTCTACTTCTATTGAAAATAAACCCCATCCCATTGGGTTGGGGGTATTTTTATCTCAATATTCATCACCAAGTTCATCATCCACTGAGGGTGTCATATGGAAATCAATGAAGGTTCCAAATTAGCCTTATCCTACTCAGATAGGGGCATTTATATCTCAATTTTCATCCTGGAAATCATTAAATACTTGACTAGAATCACTATATTCTCAATAAAAAGATAAATCAATGCCCATTGTGGCCTAGGATAGTCCCCATACAATAGGGTTGGGGGAATTTTCATCATCATCATCCCCGCAAAGAGAATCAATCTTCTCCAAGTTAGGAGGTAAATATCGACAGTTGTCATACCATCTGTTCTGATTGCCACAATACAAACCATTTCTATTTAATGCCCATTCAAAAAATACGAAAAAAAACTTCCTCAAGTTCATTATTCACAGACCAAGATGGGAGTAACATACATTGAAGGGAATCAAAACCTACTGGGGTCGCAAGCCAAAAAGTTACAATATGGTCAAGGGTTTGAGAAATGACTCTAATGTAGGCAATGCAGAATCATCCTGTTGCATTGAGAGTAATGGGACAGCTACCATTTCCTTATAATTTTTTTTTAATTTTATCACCGTCAACAAAATTGATAATGTGGATAAAGACACAAAAGTAGAGGGGAGAAATTTGGAAAATATATCCTAAGAGGAGGATCTGAATACACCAAATGAGGCTACATGTACTCGGAACTAGAGGATGATACAAAACCTAGAACCTATAAATATTGAGTTTCCACCTCTATAGTGTAACACTACCAATATAAAGGGAAAGGTATGTCTACATCCCAATAACCACCCAAAAGAACTGAAATTTCTTCTATGGAGGAATAGTTAGCACGATATGAGAAAGAGAAACAAACTCTTGGACAACTAAATTAGGATATACTGAGAGGAAGCATTCCAAATAGGTATCTTCTTTAGAAGGAGACAAATATTCTCTCTCCTGGATCTAATCTTCCTATAAGAGCAGCATTTGAGTGTCAAACCAGTTCCAAATCTAGGTATCCATTCTACATAAATGATAAAGTAAAAAATGATCATGAATTACCTCTATTATGATGATTTCCCCTCCCTATATAAGGTGTCTATTTAGTATTAGAATGAATTGATAATCAAAGGGAAATGAAAATGGGGTAATATAATCAAACCCCACCCTCTCCCTATAGACAATAGGTGGATCAGATAGTAGTACCTTCAGAATGTCTCAATGCTATCGACTCCCTAGCTACTTGAATGGAAGTTATAGAATATAAATGTTCACCAGTACAGCCTGAGAAGAAACCATATCCTGAATGTGTGGATGTAACTTCTCCCCCACCCAAATTTATTAATCCAGCCTTTACCATATTCAATGGTATGGGAGACCCAGAACAACATCTCACGCACATTGTGTTTGGATGCAGTCTGATGATGGGCCCTCAAGATCAATTATAGGAAACCAAGTTAAGTGTTTTGTACTAGCCCTGATAGGTCTATCCTTTATTTAGTATAGTAGTCTTCCAGAAAGATCCATTTCGAAATGGGAATCCCTTCATCATCAATTCATTTACCAATTCATCTCCATGTTGTAGAAGATGACGATTTACACCCTAAAAAAATGAAAGAAATGTAAAAATGAGAGGGTGTCTAACTTCATATCCATATGGAAAGTTATAACCTATTTTCTCAGAATCCCTCTCTCATGGGAGTAATTTCTAGAGATTTTTGCTAAAAATATTCAAGATGAGTTTCATATTCCTCTGATCCCAATGAAATATCCAGGTGGATTGCATGAGTTTTCATAAATAGAACAATTTTTGGTAGATGCTACTCAGTAGACCTGGGAAAAGTCTCAACTCATTCCCTACTCATAGGGTTAAAGTATCATCAATTTATAAACTGTAATTGTTACCCTTAAACCTACATCGGTTCCCATTCAAGTACCTAGGTAGGTCTCAAACCACCCAACGTCTCCTATCGAGAAATAACAACAACAAAAATCAACCTCATCTAGAATAAAAAGGAGATCTGGGTTGCCTATGATTTTATGAATACATGAATAAATCATACTCCTTCCAAAATGAACAAGTTTCTAGTTATTTCTTTACATCCATTGACAATAACCTACTCACGCTTCCACAACCCAAGAGTCCCAATGAGGTCAACCTCACCAATCGTCACAACATCTACCATTTTCATAGAAGGTAGGGTCGCAAGATTAAGGATTTATTAATCTTTAAATACATCCAACAAAGAATAATTGAATCTTGAAAGGTGATGTTAGATAAATCCCTATAGATGGTGGCCTGCATAACCATTTCCTATCTAGAAGAATATGGTGATTTGAAAAAGGTCACATCCAAGTATGGATGTAAGTTCCACAACTGGATGACTTGAAATTTAGTTGATCAAGCTCATGCCACCCTAAGAGAACAACTTTTCAGACCCATAACGGTCTCATCACCTAAGGAATATAAATCAAATATGACCCAGGAATGTGAACTTGACCATCGGAAATAGTAAGAGATAGAAGACGAAGATTCATTTATAGCTCCGATGAAAGCTCTGGCTCTTGTAGATTTCTTCATCCTAATATTAAAAGCAATTTAATCACTCTAATAAATAGAACCTTCATCATGTAATATCCCAACCCAACTGACCACTAAATTGGTGTCTGGACCAGTCGCTACATGGCCTCAAGTATTCCTCCCCATGCACCAGAGGTTACTGAGTAATAGTGAGGGTCTAATTTTGGTATCGTGGGAAGACTATACCCTCATGATCAGAGTATCATAGTGGTATATCATAAAATAAGTAACAGAAAACAATGGAATGAATATTAAATAAAATACATAGTAGTGGAATATAAATATAATAATTGAGTAAATGTGGGAAATGCCCAATACAGCCATTCATGCATGTCCATGTGATGCTACTTAATAAAGTAGGAAACATACAAAATTAAATGTGAAACAATACATGAATAAATAAAATTAATAGAAATTTATTAAGGAAGATATCCTTGAGCATCTTGAGTACTTGTTCAGTCTCGTGCTCCTAACTCCTAGGTATAATGCATAGTATAATAAAAATATTCAGGACCTACGAACAAGAGGATCTTCTTAGATACCTTAGTGAAATGGTGGCTCGAGAAGGGTGTGAGATATATTCAGTAGGCCACCACTAACTGTGTAAAAAGACTAGTATATTTTGTTCATATAAAATAAGCAGTGTGTATGTACATCAATGTAAAGCAGCAATGCGAAATGAATAAATAATTTAATCGGGCTCAATCTCCTAAAGGAAACTTGGACCGACCAAACCGCTTCATCCTAATCCGAAATGATATGAATCATTGGTAACCTATGGAAAAGTAATTTTAAGTTACCAAGTGTCATAAAAAATTTAATAGCTAAAAATGGACTGAACCCGGTCATGTGATTTAGCCCAGAAAACACCTCTATTGATTAATTAATTTATATATTTCATTTAACTCGAAGAGTCATCTCTAGTGTTTCATCAAAGAGAATCATGAGCCCATCTAAGGTGAACCCTATAAAGGAACCCAACTATCACACTAGGATCGTAATATTTAGTCAAATATGAAGGGGTCCATCCATGGAAATATATAAATGGAATCTTAAGTATCACTCTCAATGTATGGAAAAAATATATACCCTCTGAGTTTGTCCCTAGTTTTTAACAAAGGGGTCTAAGTATCACTCATGGCATGGTTTAACCGTCATTCCACTGAGTCTGCCCACAAGTTCTCCCTTGGGAACCATAATCACTCATATGGGGTAAGCAACATGCATGGTGATATCATTCAAGATATAGCAGGTATTTCCCCAAGCATATGAATCCTCATCGACTCATTAGTTCATCCTCATTATTCTGAAAAAAGGAATCTGAGTATCACTCGATCCATGCACAATATATTCTTCCTTTCAATTTAAATCATTAAAAATGACAAGTATATAACCTTGCCTTATCCAAAACAATGTGAAAAGTAGGAGTCTATGATTACAAGTAGGCCAAATCACAAGTCATGCATACTAAAGGAGAGGCCCAATCCCATTGATCTTTTAAATTAAAAAATAATAAGACCAATGTATTAAGCATGTCACTAATATAACCAATGAACCAATAAACATATCATTTTTAGATTAGAAGACATCACACCTCAATAGAGGGGTTTTATTAGTAAATATGGTATTTTTATCAAACAATTCATTTCCTTTAGTTTAACAATTCAATTTCATCACAAGTCATAAATCAACCCACTACAATAGATATTTTTAACAAATTAGCATCATGGTTTAACATATCAATATAAAGCACACCCAAATGGGTGGCTCGAATAAATGTAGACCAAATTTAGGAGTGACTATATAGACCCACTCTAAAGGGGTGGTTCTATTGAGTTCATGAACTTCAACCATACCAAGGAGGGTTCAAATGCATTATCAGGCGGTCTAAACAATTTAATTTAAGCCAATTTATAAATTTTAAGTGACATTGGGTAAGTCCGGCATATGGAACATGGAAACATTTTATAAAAATGAAAAAACTTGGGGGAAGGATATAGACCACCAACCTTTTTCTTAATATGACCCACATGTCAAATATTGTTGAATGATTTGGTCCATTTTGAGAGAAAATGAAGAAACGGTCGAAGGACCTAAAAATAGGGTGAATAAGGTGGCACTAAAATAGTGCAAAGGGAGAGGAGATAAATGAATAACAGAAGCAAGAGGAGTCATAAACTTACTGAGATGATTCCAACACACCTGACGGCACTCGATCTGGATGTCGTATGAGGGGGATCTCCTCATACATAGAGGAGAAGGATAAGTGCCACAAAGGAGGCTGCTGCCACTACTACAAAACAGGCCTTTAACTGCAGTGGACTTTGTCACTGCTAGAAAAAAAGTGATGATAAAGTGTAACCATTATCAGTGCTTTTATTTAGCGTTGATAAATAGTACATTTTATCAAAGATTTATTTTTATCACTGATAAAGGGTACCCTTTATCAGCGCTTTGCTTTTAGCAGTGATAAAGGTCCCAAATAAAATGAAATAAGTAAATGAATAAAAAATAAAAATGAATTTTTTAAAAAAAATTAAAAAAATTATTAATTAAGTAATTATTAATAAAAATGAATAAATTGATTATAAAATATATACATTATAAAAACTAGTAAACAGTATATATTAAATATATAAATATATTTAAAATGAAAATTAAACAAATAAAAATTAAAAATAAGGTAATTAAGAAAAATATTAAACATTTTATTAATTAAATACTTATTTATAATATTAATAAATAATATATATTAAATATGTAGATATATATATAGATATATATATATATAAATGTATATAAATATGATTTATATAATACAAAATATTTATGATTTACATTAAATAGTCAAATAAATTTTGTTAAGAATGGTTTATAATTAAAAATTAATATGAATTAAAAATATTTACTAATTGCATCGAGAAATGGACATAATTGAATGTCATTTGATTTTTCAATTTAACATATATCAAACGTGTGTTATATTGATTTCACATACATGTATTAATGCATTTTTATATACAACACACACACACAATTCTTTACGTAATTAATGAAATCTTATATAGAAATACATACACCTAATATTTATGTTATTTATTCAAATTTTAGTACTCATTTTAGAATTTCATTAAAACATGATACGTTTAATATATATTGTCTTTATTAATCCTTAAATTTTATTCATTTATTTTTAATTTTTTTACAGTTAGGTATTAAATCATTTTTAATATTTTTCATTTTTTTGGATTTTAATCAATTTATATTATTTATATATATATAATATTTTTCTAATATTTTAAAAATATACCCATATGCTTTTAATAATTTATATTTAATTAATAAGACTTATACATTTCTTTAATATTGTTAAAGTGTACTCATTTTTTAATTATTCAATTTCACCCATTTTTAACATGCATGGACTTAAGATTAAATATTCATTAGTAATGTTAAAAATATATTTAAAAATAAATATTTATAAATAAATATATTATAAATTTATATTTACTCATTTATATATTTATATATTTATAATTATAGATAAATATTTATTATTTTTTAAAAAGTATTTATATAATTATAAAGAAATAATTATATATATTTAAATAATTATAAAAATATAATAAATGAATTTAAATAATGAATATATTTAATATATTTATAATTATATATATAATTATATAAATATATATAATGATATAAATATATAAATATATAAATATTATTTTTTAAAAGTATTTATATAATTATAAACAAATAATTATATATTTTAATAATTATAAAATCATAATAAATATATTTAAATAATGAATATACTTACTATATTTATATTTATATATATTTCTTAAATATATATAAAATTATATAAATATATTTACAAAAAAATATTTATAATTACAATTATAAATCACTTATCAGCGCTTCAGTAATAAGCACTGATAAAAGACATCTTTAGCGGTGCTTTTTTAGCATTGATAAATATAGAGCTTTATCAATGTTAAAAATCCCTAATAAATATGGATTTTATCAACACTTATTAATTTAACGCTGATAAAAAGGATCTTTATCAGTGATTTTTTTAAAGCACTGATAAAAAGTGTCCCGAACTATTTAAAGAACCCTAACCAGTTGCGATATCCAAATCTTTTTGTGGAATCCACCTATGGTCCATGCTCCTCCACATTGAATCCAAGCTTAATTTAAGGCTTGAATCAAGGCTCTAATTCATGGATCAAAAAAATCCATGGCTCGAATGAATTCCAGGTTTGGTGATATCTCTACTTTCTCTCAGACGATTCAAAGCTTCAATCAAAGGTATTTTAGTTTCTCTTCCTCCTCACTCATTAATTGCTTGTTTGATGATATCTATTTATGTTTTATTATCACTGTTCTCTCTTTTATTCATGATACAACTATTTCTTTTCACACTGTTGTTAGATACATGCTTCCCCTTCCAAATTTATCTTGAATACGATAGATATTAGTGACAATAAATGGAATGACTTAATGACCACTAGACATGTCCAATGGGATTATTTTCATTCATTCAGCCTGGTGGATATGGAATCCAAGGGTTATTATACTCAATTGAGGGATTAATCCTACCATTGGACTTAGAAAAACTGATCCTAATTCACATGTGATAGTAATTCACTAGTTCCTTCCATGGGATAAATAGATAGAGGTGGTAAGGTGAATGATATTGATCATTTCTATAGAGTGATAATTAAGTTGGGACAACACATTTAGAAGAAAATTTAACACATATATGAGAAATCCGCCAAGGATTGATCATTTTTTCGATAATACTTTATTCATAATATTATATTTTCATTACTGTTGTTATTTTAGTGGCATAAATTTTCAGAATCCCCAATATTTTTCATTTTTTAAAAATATATTTATAAAATACCATAAATATAATAATGTGGTAAGAATAGTGAGTGATCCAAATAAAATCGTTAAGGGAATGACCATGGCCATCAATATTTTTGTAATAATAAGAAATATAAATATTATTTTTACCACCCCATAACAGGTGTGTCATATACTCAACCCTATAATCTAATATAGACTTCTTTATCACATAATGAAACTCATTCTTAATAGTTATTATTAAAATTATAATCCCATTTAGAGAATTATATATATATATATATATATATATATATATTTGTGTGTATGTGACTAAAAAATAATACATATGATCTGAGTATAATTAAAAATGGGTGAAATGAAATACTTATCACAGTGTATTGATTTATACTTTGAGGTTACATATGTATCATAGTGAATAAACATCAAGGATTTTTTTATTAAAATCTTTAATTTATTATTTTAATTATTAACAATATCCCCATTCTAATTATTAAAAAATATTTATCAATTTTATCTTGTCATCATAAAAACATCTCAACCCACCCTTTTTAAGTTGGTATTTAAATGTATCATTATCTAATATGGTCAAATTTTCACTACCACAAATCAATTTCCTCTTTCAAACACAATTACCATAAATTTTTACCCACCCCAAATTAGAATATGGTTTAGAAATTTTTTTATACCTTTGTAAAAAATATATCCATCATTGAAATGATAACACACTCATTAATACTTTTAAAATTCACTTTATTTCCTTCATTACACATTTAATCAACACTATGTATGTTTTACATTAATCCATCTAAAAACATATTATTCTTTAACATTGCCTTTTATTTACAACATCTTTTAAATGCAAACAATTTATATTGAGAGATCCATCATTTCTAAAATAATCAATACCCTTTGAACTTGTCAAAAATATTTAATTATATCAATTTACCTATTATGTGAGATGAACAACCAATGTATAATATGAAAGTATGTTTCTTTTGTAAATTATTTAGTTTGACATCAATAAAAAATTCCTCTTATATTCCATTCTTTTTCATATAATACATTTCTAATTCTTTCTTCAAATTCATCTATGTTTTTAGAAAATCTTAACAATCCTTCATACAACCGTTTAATTTGTCACATGTTTAATAGCGTTCATTAAATGGTTCAAATTCATCATACAATTTTAATTATGAATATTTGTCTCACTTTGAAACTATTTTTTTAAGAGTGGTTCATCTCCCCTTTAACTTAAAACCTTTATATCTTCCATAATTACTATTATTTATCCCATTATGACTAAACTTTTATTCTATGTGCCCAAAATCATCATAGAACACATAATTTCCATGAAAATGAAATTTTCTTATAAAGCCTACTCTTCATCTTCTTGAAAATAATCCTTGTTTTATACTTTTCTAAACATAATTCTTGAATCAATTTATCAACTAATAATTTTGAGATGTTTAAAACCTTTCTCGTTATTAGGAATATTCTTTTACTAAAATTATTTTTTACATTCCTTATCGATTTTTAATTCAAATTAAAATTATAATTTTGAGTTGTTTTCAAATATTTGATATACCATTAATATTAAATGTAATAATTCCTTAGTTTGTTACATCACTTATTCCAAAAAATAGAATGGAAGTTATAAAATTCTATATATGTTGGAATAATTATTAGAAATTATTTTTAGGTATTCATCATTTGAGGTCTACATGTATTGGTTCCACCCTTAGGGATCTATGATTACCATCCATGTATATGAAATAAATCTTTATTTATTAAAATGTTTTATCAATATGTTTTTATATATTCTAGTTTATGGAATGATAGTTTATTATTCTTGTTTATCATATTTGGGTTTCTTATTGCTCCTTAATTTCCTATTTTATATTTTCATTTTCGTAGAAGATTTAATAAAGACTTAGCAGATCATTTAAATAGAGGTGGGACCAGTCTTAGTTAGAGGATTTAAAGTATTAAAAGTGGTATTTCTCTTATTAATAAAAAATTCGTAGAGTCCCCATGGATTCATATATCATAACATGTCTCTGTTAGGGCCGCTTGAATCACAAAGAAAAACATATATAACCCCAAAATATCACCTTCAATATGCCAAAATTTAATAACTAGTGTCAATGGTGTAATTCTCACAAATTTTATGCATTGCCCCTTTTATAGAATATGATAGAGTACAACTGTCATCCTCATCAGCTTCATCTCATGAAGATTTATTATTACAATTTGTTACTTGAGACACATCCCCCATCTCTTTTATGTTTATTATCTTAATCTTATTAGTAGTCATCCTATGGATTACTAATACTTAGAAAATTTCAATCAACATAGGTGCATGTCCAAAAAATATGGAGAATGTGTGTCAAACAACAAAATGGAATGATAGTTGTTTGGGAGATGAGCTGATGAGGATGATAGTTGTCTATAACTTTCACCTTTGGATGAATTCATAGGATAACACCTACCATAGTAGAGTAATTCTTTTCTTAAATTACATTACACATTTTCTTCAAATAATACTAAAATTCTTTGAAATAATCAAATATTGGGTTTCCCTTATTAGAATCATCTATAACTTTCACATTTGATAATGAATATCTTATGTGTATATATTTATTTATTATAAAAAATGAATATTTTATGAACCCAATAGGATGGATATGAATTGAAAATGGATTCTTTCTAATCATTTGACAAAATAATATGAATATGGTGTTAAATATTTCATTAAGTTTGCAATAGAGAATGCATACGACCCTTCTCAGATCCTTTTTCCTGGTTTACATTATTGTTATTCAAGAAAATTTGGTTTGGAAGAGTTGGAATTATATTTAATTTTTCAAATAATAGATCAGTGCTATAAATGTTGGACAGAATATGGTGAAAACTGAACATACACACCGATTGAGATGATACTTCGGTTTATGGATCATTTGATATGAATACGAGTGTAAATGATGATGGAGATCAGATGGAATAAATGACAATGAAAATTGATTATGACCTTCATGATTGTCCAAAGTTTTTTGAAAAGTTAAATAGTTATGATAAGATGTCATTGTATATTGGTTTTACTAAATGAAAAACATTGTTAGCTATATTGAAATTATAATTTGAAAGTTGGTAGTGAATGGAGTGACACTAGATTTACAGAACTACTTGGTATCACGAATGATATGCTACTAGAAAAAAATGAACTAACATGTCAAAAATATGATTCAAAATGAATGATATGTTCAATGGGAATGATCTCTAAAAAATATATTCTTTTCTGAATGATTGCATATTGTTTTTTAAGGACCATAAATCACTCATAAAATTCCCTAAGTGTGGCATGGATCGATATAAGAAAAATTAATTGTGTCCTTTGAAATCTATATGGTACTTTCTTTTAATTAAATAGTTTAGAAGACTATTTGGATGTAATAAAACTGTGATAAAATTGAAATGGCATGAAGATACAAGAATTAAATATGAGAACCTACGTCATCTAGTGGATTCTCCTCATTGAAAAAAATAATAATTAAGAGTGTCCTGAATTTGGAAATGAGATGAGAAACTTTCATATTGTGTTATCTATAGATGGAATAAATCCTTTTGGTGTACAAAATAGTACTCACAGTACTTGGTATGTCATATTGGTAAATTAAAACTTATGACCATGGTTATACATGAAATGAAAATACATTATTTTGTCTCTTCTTATATCTGGACCAAAGCAACCTGGTAATGATATTGATGTCTATTTAGATTCATTGATCTAAGATCTGAAATTGATGTGGGATACTGGTGTTATAATGTATGATACTTATAGAAGTGAATAATTCACATTGAAGGCCATGTTTTATGGGATGATAAATGAATTCTTTCCTTCTTGAAATTTATTCGTCTATAGCATTAATAGAATTTTGGGGTGTCCCATTTGTGAAGAATTCATATACTCAGTTTGTTTGAAATATTCCTTGAAGACTATGTTTTTAGGACATAATTTTTTTTAACTTGATTACAAAAATATTTATCCTAGACAGCAACATTCGATGAGAATATCAAACAACATACAAAACCATCTCCACTAATAGCTGTTAAAATTTTTGATAAGGTAAAATATATTAAAACTATTTTCGATAAAAAAAAATTAAAGACCTTATGAAATCATGTTGGTATAGGAGATGCACATGAGCCTTAGCCCGGTTGGTAAGGACTCCATAAGTGCATCTGGGAGACCTAGTATCAAATCCAGGTGGAGACATTATTTCCAGGTACTGTAATAGTACAATAGCAGGTACTATAGCAGAACTGTGTAGTACTGTAGCAGATACTATAGTGGTAACTGTAGCAGGTACTGTTTGGCACTATAATAGCCGGGAATATGCCCTCGTTTGGGCCTTTGGGCCACCGATTTGGTCCCCAGGTCCTTTAAGGCCTTCGGGCCACCCAGGCCTTTAGGTTAGTAAGGCCTTTGGGACACCTCAAGGCCTTTGGGAAACCTTAAGTGTAGATGTAAACCAGACGACCTACAAAGAACAAGCTCTACAAGGAGGATGAGCAAGGAGCTTCCACCACAGCAGAAGCTAAACGGATTGCAAGAATGGGAGGGTATGGCACCTACCATCAGGACAAGAATGTGCATGC
Organism: Viscum album; assembly: GCA_963277665.1. NCBI lineage: Eukaryota > Viridiplantae > Streptophyta > Magnoliopsida > Santalales > Viscaceae > Viscum > Viscum album. The sequence goes on along the minus strand of OY728140.1, from coordinate 1,367,718,720 downwards.
ATGGGAATTCCTAGATGAACAGTCATACGAAGGTGGAAATTTTATTTCACAATGAAGATGCTGGGGAGGAGTAGTTTCAAGTAGTTAGTCTGGGTTATATGTGATGTTTGAAGTCTACGGGAAAATGAATTCCTTTAAGGCCTATGGGCTATGTAATACTTATGCCTATGGGCCTTGTAAGGGTTCCACCTCACCCCTTGAAAGGTGGATTATCAAAATAAAAAAAAATTAAGGCCTTTGGGCCATTAGATACTGGTAGAGAATATCACTTTTCTTTGAATTACCGTATTGGAATTGTTTCTATGTCAAACATTTTCTTGATGCAATGCATGAAGAAAAAAATATTTGATAGTATTATTGTCACATTACTAAATGTTCCTAGAAAAATTAAAGATGGAATCAAAGATAGGTTGGATATGGTTGACGTGGGAATAAGGAAATAGTTGGCCCCAGTGAAGGGTAAAGAGTGGACTTTTCTTCCTCCAGCAGCTTACACTCTATCCAGACAAGAAAAATTATAATTTTTTTCATTTTTTTATAGTGTAAAAGTTCCATTGGGGTATTCATAAAATATCAAGAATATTATTTCAATAACTAATTTGAAGTTATAGGGAATAAAATCACATGAATGTCAAGTTTTTATGAATTATTTGATGGTTGTTTATTTCTGTTACATTCTTCCTAAAAAATTACGCCATACAATAACCAGACTATGCTTCTTTTTCAAAGCCATGTGTACTAATGTTATAGACCCAATGAAGTTTCCAATCATGAATAAGAAGGTTTCAGTCATATTATGTGAATTAGAGATGTTCTTCACATAATCATTCTTTGATATAATGGTTCATCGAATGGTTCACTTGGTTAGATAGGTTCAACTATGTGGTCCAATCCATTACAAATGGATGTACCCCATTGAATGGTATATGAATATTTTGAAAGGGTATGTCAGGAATCGAAGTCATAGAAAAGGTCGTATTGTATAATTATATATTGTTGAATAAGCTATTAAATTCTGTACCGATTAGATATCATATGTTGACATCATTGGTCTCAAAAATTATCATCACATCGGACACCTTATGGGTAAATGTATTTTCAAAATAGATGTTGTTACAATTACCTTGATAGAGTGGGAGCAAGCACATCTTTAAATTTTACCTAATAGTGAAGATTTTTATCCATACTTTCAAGACCAAAAATAAATTCTTAGAGATTTGAATCCATCAAGGGATGAAGTTTGGATATCAAATACACATAATCAATAGTTTATAGGATGGTTTTGAGATCAAATTTATAAGGATTTATATAAAAATATGAATTCAATTTCTAAATGGATTTGATGAATAGATAGGGGACCGAATGGAAATGTTACATCTTACAAAATTTTTGGTAATCAATGGTTATATGTTATATACAAAAGAACATGATGACTGCAATATAATGAAAAATTGTGGTGTTACACTTGTGGTATAAGTGATGCACATACTTGGTTCCAAATATTGAAATCAAATTTATGAAAATATGTAATATTTTGGCATTATCAAATTGATATATAAGTTGTATTATACCACATTTCAAGTGCTGATTTTCTGTTTCAAATAGGATGACAATAGGATTGCAGTGAAAGTTGATGAAATGGGATTCATAGATATGAATTTTAGTGTGTAAGGCTAAAAGGATGAGTTGTTCATAATGGAATTAAAAGCATTGCAATTTTTTATGTCTCAGATACAGTAAACAAGAATTGTTCGATTGTATTGTTGGAAAATAAAACAAATGTTAGATCAAATGAAAATTCAATTGAGGATGACCCTTTAATTAGGTGATCACAATTAGTTCATGTTGGTCCCAATGTATATAATATCTTATACGTTAGAGGGGACCAAAAATAGTGGATTTGGATTTTCAATAGAGGGTCCAAATCTCTAAAACCTTTAAAAAAAGAGAGTTCAATAAGAAGGTAAAAGTGTTTTTTAATATACTATGTTTTTCCTCATAATATTATTTTTTCTCTACTATATTAACATAATCTAAATAAAATGTTTTAATACTCATACAGACAATGTCTTCTGCACATGATGATGTTACCAATCCCATGGAAGAACATACTATAATGATGGGAGCCCTTTGGGAAGAAGTAAAGGTAATGTTATGATATACTTTCTATATTTTACCAAAAAAATATATAATGAAACATTGATTTAATTATCATTATTCCCTATAGAATTCATTTATCTTAGATTATTTATGTCCATATTTCATGCCTTTCTACACCAAAACATCCACAGACTTCTTCCCCCTCAAAACATTTCACCCATACAGCATTAGAATTTATCACTTTCCATCAAGTTTCCTCCACTACCTTTATAGGAAGAGCAGCGATGCTACCTCTTCTCAATCACATAGTAAATATTTATATTTTCACAATAAAATCATTTTCCATAGAAATAATTTATTTTTCATATTTATTTTTAGTTTATTTATTTTTAGTATTAGTCACAATATAATTTTTTTCTTATATAGGTGGATTATTTTTCTCGATTTGGTGTGGTTTGTTCGAAGTTGGTCATAATCATGAGATATTTGACTTCGAGACTGCAATTGAGATAATGAAATTAAAGAAATAGGTTAAGAATGTATATAATAATTATGATAAGATGATTTCATAATACTTATTTATTTAATTTTTTTAACATTTTATCTATTATTTGTAAGTTTATTTCCTTATCATTTTTATCCAATAATTATTTAGTTTTTTTCACATATCTTTTGGGAAGTCTTATTTTCATAGTTCATTTATTTTAGAAGATTTTTGTTCATTTTTTATGACTTTTACACCAAAAAATCCACATAATTATTCTCCCTAAAAACCTTTTCACCCCTACAGTGCTGTAATTTATCACCTTACTTCAAGTTCCCTTCACTACCTTTGCAGGAAAAGAAACGATGCTACCTATGCTCAATCACATAGGTAATCTTTATTTTTTCACAGTAAAATAATTTTCTATAGAATTAATTCATTGGTTCATATTTATGTTTAATTTATTTCTTTTTATTATTACTCATATAAGAATTGTATTCTTATACAGGTGGATTCTTTTGTTCGAGTTGGGGTGGTTTGTTCAATGTTTCTTATGTTCATGATAGATTGTACTTCAAGGCTATAGATGAGATAATGAAAATAAATAAATGGTTCAAGAATTTATAAAAACATCATGAAAAGGTTAATTCTAAGTAATTATTTAATTAATTTTTTTATCATTTTATCTAATATTTATAAGTCAATTTCCTTATCATTTTTATCAAATACTTATTTAGATTTTTTCATTGATATTTTAGGAAGTAATATTTTATTTCAACTATTTACAACAACACACAAAAGGTATATCAAGTTATTTTCTACCAATGTTACCATGCTTTCCATTGGATTTATTTATTGAACTGGAACACTGAATATTGAGTGAATTTTCTTAGCCGAAAAACCTTTCTTGGAAAAGAATATCGACTCAATATGCAGTGTTGGAAGTTAGAAAAATAATTCCAATAGATAGCATGGTAACATTGGTCATTGGGATTTTTTTAGACTTTGGGACATGTAGAAATCATTATCACCTCAATATGATGCATGGTGTGACCGGTATGACTCCAAGTGCGTCTTTTTATATAAAATTGACATTACACAACTGAGATACTCTAAACCAACCAAAAACATTCATATTTTTTATACTTTAGAAAAATGATCCATAAGTCATTTCTTATGTTTAGGATTCATCCACAACTCAATATGATACACGATGTTCCCTATATGACTCAAAAGTGTCTGTTATCAGTTTAAAATTGATATTTTAGTTCAAAAAGTTTCACTCACTAAAAACTAGGAAAATTTTCTTCAATTATCTTAATAATTTAGGAAAATTAATCATAAGTCATTTTTGACATGTAGGAATCATTCTCATAACAATTCAACACATTATGTGACCAATATGATTCAAAGTGCATGTTTCCAATTTAAAATGACATAATAGTAAAAAAGATAAGTGATTTACTCGAAACTGATAAAACACATTCTTATTGTTTTTATACTTTATGAAAACAATAAATAAGTCATTTGGAATATTTATGAATCATCCTCACCACAATATGATGAATGGTGTGACTGGTATGACTCCAAGTGAAATGTTTTATTTAAATTTTAAATTAATTTTAGTAAAAAATACATCCGACATAATCAAACCCATGAAAACGTATTTTTATTGTTTTTATACTTTATTAAAATGATCCATAATTTATTTTTTATATATAGGAATAATATACACCTAAATCTGATAAACAATGTGCCTAGTATGACTCAAAGTGTCTGTTATCTGTTCAAAATTGACATTTTAGTTAAAAAGTTTTCACTTACTAAAAGCCAATAAAATGATCTTAGATCATATTGATAATTTATGAAACCAATTCATAATTAATTTTTTCTATGTAGAAAAAAGTATCATGTCAAACTGATACATGATGTGACCAACATGACTCAAAGTGTGTGTTTCCAAATTAAAATTACATTTTAGTAAAAAATAAAAGTAACGTACTCAAAACATTGAAAATGCATTTTGATTGTTTTTATATTTTATTAAAATAATACATAATTCATTTTGGATGTGTATAAATTAGCCTCAACTCAATCTGATGCACAATGTGACCGGTATGACTCCAAGTGTGTCTTTTTATTTAAAATAGACATTAATTTTAGTAAAAATGGAAAATGACATAATAAAAACAAAAAACAAGTCATTTATATTGTTTTTTTACTTTAGTAAAATGATCCATAAGTCATTTTTGAAGCTTAGGAACTATTATCACCTCAATCTGATACACGATCTTCTAGGTATGACTAAAAGTTTCCTTTATCAGTTTAAAATTTATATTTTATTTTAAAAAGTGTCACTGATTAAAAACCAAGAAAACATGATCATATTATCTTGATAATTTAGTAAAATTATTCATAATTCATTTGTGACATGTAGGAATCAGTATCATGTCAAACTGACACAAGATTTGAATGGTATGAATGAAAGTTTGTGTTTCTTGTTTAAAATGACATTTTAGTAAAAAATAAAAGTAACATACTCAAAAATAGAGAAAAATAATTTGAATTATTTTTATACTTTATTAAAACTATCCATAATTCATTTGGGACATGTAGGAATTACATAAACCTCAATATGATACATGGTGTGACTGGTATGACTCCAAGTGCATCTTTTTATTTAAAATTGACATTTATTTTAGTAAAAAGGAAAACTGACATACTCAAAACTGAGGAAAATGCATTCATATTGTTTTAAAATTTTAGGAAAACTATCTATAATTAATTTTCAATGTGTATAAATTAGTATCACCTAAATATAATACATGATGTTCCCAATATGACTCAAATTTCCCATTAGCATTTTAAAATGGACATTTTAGTTTAAAAGAGTCACTACTGAAACTGAGAAAACTGACTCGGATCGTCTGGATAATTTAGTAAATAAATACACAGTAAATTTTTATGTATGGGAATTAGTCTCACATAAAACATACACATGATGTGACCAGTATGACTCAAAGTTTGTGTTTCCAGTTTAAAATGACATTTTAGTAAAAAAATACAAGTGACATACTCAAACTATGAAAATGAATTTGGATTGTTATGATACATAAGTAAAATGATCCATAATAAATTTGAGATGTGTATGAATCATCCACACCTCAATCTAATGCATGGTATGACCAGTATGACTCTAAGTGTTCCTTTGCATTTAAAATTGACATTAATTTTAGTAAAAAAACAACTGACATACTTAAAACTAAGAAAATTCATTCATATTGTTTTGATACTTTACAAAAATAATCCATAAGTAGTTTTTTACATTTAAGAATCATCTAAAATTGAATCTGATACATGATATTCCTAGTATGATTCAAAGTGTCTGTTATCACCATAGCAGAAGCTAAACGGATTGCAAGAATGAGAGGGTATGGTACTTGCCATCGGGACAAGCCTGTGCATGCACGGGAATGCCTAGCTGAACAGCCATGCGAAGGTGGAGATCTGATTTCACGATGAAGATGTTGGGGAGGATCATTTCCAAGTAGTTAGTCTAGGTTGTATGTAATGTTTGAATCCTACGGGAAATGAATTCCTCTAAGGCCTACGGGCCATGTAATACTTACGCCTATGGGCCTTGTAAGGGTTCCACCTCACCCCTTGAAAGGTGGATTATCAAAAATCAATAAAAATAAAGGCCTTTGAGCCATTGGAGGAGGAGTAAGAATCATCCTCACATTAATACAATGCACGGTGTGGTCTTTATGACTCTAAGTAAATCTTTTTATTTTTATTTGACATTAATTTTAGTAAAAAAGAAAAATGACATACTCAAAACTGAGAAATCACATTAGTATTTTTTTTATAATTTATGACAATGATCCATAATTCATTAGGGATGTTCAGGAATCATCTACACCTCAATATTACATATGGTGTGACTGGTATGACTCCAAGTGAATCTTTATAATATATACATGTCGTTTTAGTTTAAAACGTGCATCACATCACCAAAACCAAGCAAATGAATCTATATTATTTTATCATCATTCTATCTTATATTACTTAATTAATTTCCTTATCATTTTAATAGTATACCTAATTATTAAATTTTAACATAGATAATTCTTGAAGATGAAAAATAAATGGTGTGACGTGCAAGAAATCAACTGCAACTCAATTTGATACACAATATTCCTAGTATGACTCAATGTTTAGTTTAAAATTAACACTTTTTGTTAATTTATTTATTTATATTATTACTAACATAAGATTTTTTTTCTTTTGCAAGTACGTTATTTTTCTCGAGTAGGGGTGGTTTTTTTGTTAATAGCATGAGTCGGGGTCAGGATCAAAAGACAAAGGAACATTGATGTTTTTTAATGTATGTAATAATTTTTACTTATGTGATTGTATAAAAAAATGTTAAAATGTATATAATATAATGTTTTTATAGTATTTGTGTAATAAATTTTATTTAATTTAAACTCTCTATTGGTATTTTATTTTTTTGATTTCTTGTGGTGTTTCTAGTGTTGTAGTATATTGTTACAGCACAATGCACCAGTGTTGCAGTGTGATATTACAGCACACTTCAATATGTCCCTTTCTTAGTGCTTTTAGAATCACTTATAAAGGGGTCCTTTATCATAACTTTTACGAGTACTGATAAAATCCTAGGTCATTTAATCTTGTTCTAGTAGTCAGTGCTTCTCTAACACTGATAAAGGCCATTTTTAGTGTTGTTAAAGGCTTATTTTGTAGTAGAGTGCTTATGGAGTAGGAAGAAGAATAAAATAGGAAAAAAGAAATAAAGAGGTAGGGGAAAACTGAAATTTCACCTCTTTAATGAGGTGAAGGGTTTGGATACATAGTTGGCCAAACCGTGTGCCAACTATGTGAGGGCTACTGCTTAAGGGGAGGGTTAGCACTGTTTGGCCGCACGTTTGGGCCAAACCGTGAACCAACCGTGCAGAAAACAGTACACACATATTTCCTAAATGGAACTAAGTTAGTGGGATAGGTACACATTTTGGGAAAACCATGTAGAGCCTATGTGATTCACCCTTGTTCACCTACACAAGGTACATTATTTAAAATGGTGGGGTGCATGATTTGAGACAAATAGTGCACCCTTAGCAGTCCTCCCAAACTAGAGTTTTTTGGGCCTGGTTCTCTCGAAACTCAAAAAACCACCCAAGACACGTCTTGTGAAATAAAATATAACTAAAACCAACAATTTTATATGTTAAAAAACTTAGATTTAAATATTGAGTCTTGGTTTACAAAATGTATTGTCCACAAAATGAAAAAACTCTAATTCCCATGGAATTAAATCCGGTCCAAAAACACAGGATGATAAAATCTCCCCACCTTATAACTTCTCATCCTTGGGAAGCCTTGGGAAAACGAATAGATCATATCTCAGCCTGCTCAGGTCATGATGTTTTGCTTAAAAAATCGTGTTTCATTTACAAATTCCCAATGCACCTCTTATCATCACCATAATACACAGAACATAAGAAATAGAATCTCAAGAAAATGCTTGTATTTTTTTTAACTGAAACACTAATACAACACTTACCCAAGACCGTATTACCTCATAAATGATCACATTGTTTTCTCCCTCACCACTGTATTGTATCATTTGCAAGTCCAAAACTGAGCCACAATATTCCACTGATGGAACTGTTGATTAAGCATTCCCCTAGCACTCCAATGGTGCACTTGGCATGATTTATAGCTTAAATGAACAATCAACTACCATTCAACTCTGAATGACCAGTCAAACCAATTTTTTTAGAAAAATTATTGGTTGACATTCACCAAAATTGTCTCAACTTAAAAGAATTCCATTAAGAGGTTCCTCATTGATCAAATACAAAAAGAGAGAGGGATAACCGGTCGAACCATCCCAGGTTGACTACTCTCAAAACAATCATCTTAGATGGCTGGGGAATTTCAAGAACTAGTCCTGGTGACTTTTTAAATGAAGGCACCATGAGACTTCTCTGAACGTTCTCACCAAATCCCAAAACTATCTTTTGATGACGTCTCTATCCAAAATGTCCATTTAAACCATCATGCATCTGTATGAACATGGGTGTCTTCCAAATCTAGTACTTGGGTAATTACCCCACTTAAACATCACATCCAATCTTGATTTTGATTCAGGGTATCCTTGGAATCATCAACATAAGTATAAGGATATCATCCAAGGAAAACCTTTAATGGAACTTACAAGAGAGAGACATTGGTACCAAACTGAAGATCCACATACCAAGAATGTTGATTGGGTATAAAGAATCATCCTTCTATCGATAAATTCAATAGGAAACAGTTGGTTTCCTTGATTCCATCTAATAAATTCCTCCTTGGGAACCCAAGTATCACTTAGTACTAACCATGCCTTTAAATACAACAGTGCTTCTAAAGTGAACTCTAATAGATACTACTTAACAAGCCCAACGACTTTTAAATTTTAGCGCAATGTACAACCTACCCTCTCTCAGTGAACCCTGACAATTTCAAGACATTGGTCATGATCAACATTAAAATGAGATTGCACCAAGAGGATTTCAAATGGTTTCTAAAAATGACCCAAGACACTTCCACTAAAAAACAAATGAAGTTATTGGTAAGGCTATGTATCTTACATAACTAACAATCCAAGGAGAAGGGCAGTCGAGACACTATAGGTCTAACTCCTCAGAAGAGCTCAGCTACTCCCACCAAATCATCACTTTTCTCTGACCATGATTCTTCTACTAGTCGAGGAATCATGTGATCATTCAAAAATATACAACAATTTCCAACCCTAAATAATAGTGTTTTCAAAGTTTGTCTACATAGACAACCTGTAATGGCCCAGACCACTCTATTATATTTCTCTATGTAAATATGGTGTTTGAGGTGTTCTGAGAGTTCAAGGTGACTTATCTCCAACACTTTTCCAAATTTTAAATTCTTTGAACAGTTCCATTGGTGAGACTGACGCGAAGCATTCCATCAGTGAGACCGATGTGAAGAGTTCCATTAGTGATACCGATGGAAATAGTTCCATCGGTGAGACTGATGCAAACCATTACATCAGTGATTCATTGTGTGAACAATACCATCGGATCGGTGAGTCATTATATGAATAGTACCATCTGATTGGTGAGTCGTTCTGTGAATAGTACCATTAGCATCAGTGTGTCGTTCTGTGAACAGAACCATCGGCATCGGTGAGTCGTTCTGTGAATAGTACCATCAGATCGGTGAGTCATTCTTTTAATAGTACCATCGACATCAGTGATTCATTATATGAACAGTACCATTGGATCGGTGAGTTGTTCTATAAACAGTACCATCGGATCGGTGAGTCGTTCTGTGAATAGTACCATTGGCATCGGTGTGTCGTTATGTGAACAGTACCATCGGCATCGGTGAGTCATTCTGTGAATAGTACCATCGAAATTGGTGAGTCTTTCTATAAAAAGTACCATCGGCATTGGTGATTCATTATATGAATAGTGTTTCCAAGATCGTGTACAATGTTTCCAGGATCAGTAGGTATACAGTGTTTCCCGAATCGTGAACAGTGTTTCCAGCTTCCTACAGTTTCACTCCTTTGACGTTTTCTTTGATGTAAAATGAATTTAAGGCCTTGTTTTAGGGTATTTAAGGCATAATAAAATCACATATCTTCTATATTAATTTTTCCAAAGGATTGGGATGCTTTTACTTAGTCAAACCATGTGGTTTAATGCATTCCTCTTTTAATTGAAAATCCGGTGTATCTTTAACCACTGCTCCATAAATCTTCTAAAGGGATGAGATTTATTCCTCCCTTGTTCTACCTTCTTGTTCCCTGGTGTGAGATGCTTGAACCTTTCCTTCTTACCATAGGAGCGGTGTGATTAAACCTTAATCCTTAGATTGTTTCCCCTTGAAGTTTCTTCCTGCTGCATGTGCACCCCCTGTTTTGGTGCAAGCAGCAAGTGTCAATCCTTTATCGATATAAGGTATGTTTATTGGTCATTTGTTTGGGTTCATCTTCTATTTTTTATCCTTTTCATGTTATGGTATGTGATCTCCATACTTTCAATGGAGTTTTCTTGGGTTTTCGTTGGTGCGTTCGTACCGCGGCATCCTCGGGTGGATGTAGTTATCATGGGAGGAGGCGATCCTGATCCTTTATGTGGATCGTTCTCGTATAAATAACAACAAGAACCATTTGAGGTAGGGGATTCATTGCTTCTCTTTTCTTTTACATGAAACTGTAGAGTGAGTATGTTTTATCCCACTAGATCATAATGGAATTGACATATTAAATATTTGAACTGGATAAATAAATTGATATCGATCGTATGTTGTTGCCTCTTGTTGTTCTAAATAGTGTGATATCTATGCTTGCTTTGTTAGATTTTCGTTCTTGATGGAAAATGGTAATGAATGTAAATCTAGAATTAATTGATAATTGTTTAGCTAAAGATAATGAGTCATGTAAATGAATCTGGTTGTTGTTGTAATTTGGTGTTAATCAAATTGATGCAGTAAGAATGTTTAATAAATTTGTGATAGATTACAATTTAGGTTTCCCAAAGTTGGAAACTATGAATAATAAATCAGTTAATTCAATTTGGATTAAACAATTTTTTGTTCGATAAAAGATAATTCCTTGTAGTGTTCTGAGTTACCCTCTTTCTTATTTAAGGTTTAAGAGCCCAATTGATATAATGTTTTTTCCCTGCTACTTCTATTGAGATGTGAGCCTAGAAGGCTGTTGTGATATGTGGTGGTAGGGAGGCCTATTGGTTTTGGAAGCAGTTGATGCCTAGAGTGGCGATATTCATCGGTTTATGCATGTGGGTGTCGGGGAGGACACTAGAGATGATGGAACAGGTTAGATGTGAATGTTTGGCTGCTTTCTGTTTCTTGTTGTTTTTTTATCTTCTTTACTTTCCCCACTTCTCAAGGCAGCTGGTCTTTCTTACCCTTCTTCCAAAAGGAGTGAAGAGGCACGGGATATTCCACCTTCTTTCTGTTTTTAGCTTCTCTATAGAGGATGGGTCTATGTTCTTTTTATAGGTGGAAAAGACTCGACGGGTGGTTCACCTACTCACAATGTTGAGCCCCTTGTGTTTAGTATCTTAGAATGTTTTTCTAAAATGTCTGGGAATATGGGAAAGTAATAATGTTATTAATAAATTATTGAATAAATGATGTTAACCCATGGGGTTGGAGCTTGTTGGGGCTTAATGCTGAGGTTTCAATTTGAAGGAATAGTGGACTTTGGGTGTGATGCAAATTAAATAAAATGTAAAAAAATTTAATGGTTAATTAATGTTAAAGAATTAAATAACGTAAAGTAAAACTAATAAAAAGTGAATTAAGTAATGTAATAAATCTCTTTAAATGTTTGTGTGCCTATAGGATTCCTAGTCTTAGAAGTGGCAGCCAGGAGTCTGAGAGACGTTAGTTACAGTTGATTCTAAGACTAGGTTTTTCCCATAGTATGGTTGTGAGCTATAGTATATTCTATAATTTTTGTGTTTCAACATGCTAATCCACCCCTTCAGATAGGGAAACTAACACCATGAATATTTTGAGCCCTGGGGGTGTTTTCTCCAACATTCCGATGGGAGGATGGATGGTTGATTACACCCTTTGGTCTCATTCTCTTTTCTTGGTAGTTACTTGTGCTGGTACGCAGAGTTGTTATTTTTTCCCATATATGTGTGTAGAGGGTTGTAATGGCTTGTGGTTATTCACACAAATATATTCTAGATATAGTTTCTTATGGACTACTATAGGTGCAACGTGTATAGGTTGTGATGACTTGAGGATCCTTACTTGGTGTATGGCCTATAATGGCTTGAGGTTTAATACTCGACGTATGATATACATTACAAGAGCTATGGTGGCTCCAATAAACTGTATGGTTACTTTGATTACATGGACGTGGTGGTTTTTTTGTATGAGGTGCATGTTGTGGTGCTTCACCTAGGTGTCTGCAGGAAATCCTTTTTGGAGAGAGATTCTTAGGACGTGCGATGTTGGGGAAAAGTGGAAAACCAATGGGGAAGGAATAGAGGGGTACCCTTGATATTCTTAATTATATTATATACTCTTTTATATGATACTTGGAGAGAGTAGAAATAGTGAGGTTGGGAACTTAGTATACCTATTTAGGTGATGAGTTAGTTTCACTTGTTGTTCACTATGCTTTAGCATGCTTTCTTTACTTTTGCAAGAGAGGCTCTAGGGAGGATCCTACTGAGTATACTATTATACTCACCCTATGTATATATAAACTGTTTTTCAGGTCACTTGGAGTAGGTTGGAGATCATTCTAGTTTCTACTAGCTTGGGGTTACAAGATCCGTTTGGGCTTCATGGTTGCTATTGTTTTTACTTTCTTTTGGGTATTTATAGTTTTTCCCCTTTCAGTTATAGTAGTTTTGCATGAAATTACATATATGTACTTGGGTTTTCTTTTATATTTCAATCTGAGTTGGAGTTGGTTGGTGTCTATCTTATCCCTCTATTTAGCAAGTGTTATATTAGAGGGTAATGTCTCCCATTTGTGTGTTTACTATACCCTCGGTTCTAGTTGCCAACCAAGGGCCTACTGGAGGCAGGACTCAGGGGTCATTATATCCCTTCTCACCTTGTCAGACCAGGAGGGGTATACCCTTTAGGGAGGGGGTCATGACAGAGTGGTATTAAAGGTCTGGTTGAGGTATAAGATAGAGTTTGGTGTTAGGCATAGGTGAGGATGCATGGGTTGGAAGAGAAATAGTATCAGTCAAGTTTAGAAAGTGATGTAAACACTGGAGACTGGATGAGGCATAGGAGTTTAGGTCCCCCTGTGATTTGATGCACGGAACTTTAAGTTTACAATGGCTATAAATGAGGTGATACTAGTTCTAGGGTAGAGAACTATTAAATGATCATGCATCATTCTTCTTTGTTCCTATGTTTAAATGGGTAGACCTTGGGATAGGTTAACCTAAAAAGAATAAAATAAAACAATTAATTAATTAATGTTGAGTTTTCTATATTCTAGGTTTAGAATCTCTAACTATTTGTTATTTTACATGTATGGATCTAGGTCGACATCCTCTTCAACATCACATATAAGATTTCTAGCATGCTATGCCAGTATATCACTGCTGGGTAGAGGTTGATGATGACGAAACTTGGATGAGGACACCCTAAAAGTTTCAATGCCAGAGTCTGAAGAAGTGTGAGGGCTCCATTTCAGATGCAGTCATGGAAGACTGGTTGGAGGAGGTTGAGATTAGCTTCAGTTAAATCTGTACTCAGAAGGAGCACTGGGTGTCCTTAGTTTTGATGATGCTACGTGGAGCAGCGAGGCAGTGGTGGTTCTTCTTCCTCAGGGATCGCGAGGAGTCGGTGATCTCATGGGAGCAGTTCTGAGATAAGTTTAGAGTCGAGTTTCTTTCTTTGGCCACGAAGGCGTCCAGTCGCCAGGAGCTTCTTACCCTTCGACAGGGGAGATCCAGTGTGCGAGAGTTTGGAATTTGTTTTATGAACCTTTTACGGTATTCTTCTAACCTATTTCCAGATGAGGAGGCCAGGGAGAGGCATTTCGAGGAGCCTTTGCATCCAGAGATTCAACACCAGGTCACCCCATTTATAATGAAGACATATATTGGGGTACTGGAAAGGGAAGAGGTCATCAAGAGGACATTTTCTAGAACTGGATCGTCACGAGAGGGGATTCATCATGATTACTCATGAAGCAGAGTTGTGGTTTGGGGTTCCTGGTTTTTAGGGCAGAAGAGTTTCCTTTCAGCCGGGGGTAGGTTTCATCCCTCAGCATCTCATTTCTCCGGGGGCGGTGGATCTTAGGCCTAATCCAAGGGAGCAGGTTCTTGTTTTTATTGTGGTGGTTGAGGTCATCAGTAACGAGATTTTCCAACCATTTAGAGCAGTCATCGTGCACCAGTTGTTATGATCTAGGTTCCTTCGTTGAGGCAGTTCCAGTCGAGGCAGCAGCATCAGGTTGCACCAGCTATTGATCAGCAGAGGTTAGATGGGGCAGGTAGAGGATATACCTGTGATTCTACCCTTCTTCAGAGAGTAGATTTCGGCCATGGTGGTGGTCTTAATCAGGGTCATAGAGGTCTTGGATGAGGTTGTGGTATGATTTTTGCTTTATTGTTGCTAGCGTCAGGCGAGCCAGATGTCGTTCAAGGTACCCTTTGATTGTTTTCTACATTGGTGTATGCCTTGTTTGATTCAGGAGCGACACACTCCTTCATATCACCTACCCTTTCCATGATTTGTGTCTTGAGGTATAGAGGCTTCAAATACCCTTGGTATTTAATATACTAGTTGGAGGTCGAGCTAACTTGTTTGAAGTATGTAGAGACTGTGAGCAAGTGATGGGGAATCACCGCTCTTAGGGAGATTTTCTATGTTTACAAATACAACCATATAATGTCATCCTCATCATGGATTGGTCGTATTCAGTGTAGGATATTGTGTATTTCTTCAGGAGGTAGGTTGTGTTCTTCAATGTGGATGGAGAGCCAGTGGTGTTTTTTGCCGAGCGAGACGCTCAGACGGGTCAGAGGTGTGTTTCATCCTTATCATCCTTAATAGATGAGATGATGTTGAGTTCTTGATAGGTTCAGTATTCAGAGTTTTGTAAGTTCATAGAAGAGTACCCTGATGTTTTTTCAAATGAGGTTGTAGAATTATCCCCTCGACGAGAGATTGAGTTTGAGATTGAGCTATAAATAATAGCATCTCCTATCTCTATGTATTCATATAGGATATCCCCTTCTGAGTTACAAGAGCTACTTATATAGATTAATGGTCTGTTATAGTGCAGTTTTGTTCGTCCATGTGTGTCACCGTGGGGTGCACTAATTTTGTTCGTGAATAAGGCTAACAACAGTTTGTGGTTGTGTATCGATTATTGTCGCTTAAACAAAGTGATAGTGAAGAATCACTATCCTCTTCCATGGATTGATGATTTATTTGATCAATTGAAGGGTTAATGTTGGTTCTTAAAGATAAACTTGTGGTCAGGATATCATCAGATACATGTGAAGGATGAGGATATCCTGAAGACTGCTTTCTGTTGTCATCATGGGCATTACGAGTTCATTGTAATATCGTTCAGTGTGGAGAATGCTCCAGTTGTGTTCATGGTATTGATGAACTCAGTGTTTTGTGGGTTCCTGGATAAGTTCTTGGTGGTTTTCATTGACAACATCCTTGTGTACTCCATGTCTGAGGAGGAGCATGCAGAGCATCTGCACACCGTTATGGGAGTTCTTCGTCAACATCAGCTATTTGGGAAGTTGTCAAAGTGTGAGTTTTGGTCTTGAGAAGTCCATTTCTTAAGGCATGTTGTGTCCCATAAGGGATTATATGTGGATCCATCAAATATATAAGTAGTTTTGTCTTGGGTAGCCCCCAAGATATTAGCAGAGGTCCGAAGTTTCCATGGTCTTGCAGGATACTATAGGAGGTTTGTAGCCAATTTATCTTGGGTTGTGACTCCTCTGATAGCACTGACCAGGAAGGATCAGGAGTTCATGTGGACTGATCAGTTTCAGGCAGCTTTTGAGTATCTAAATGAGAAGTTAGTAAGTGCTCTAGTTCTTTATCTTCTAGAAGAGGGAGTTCAGTTTGATGTTTTCTGCGATGCTTCACATATGGGGTTAGGCTGTGTTTCGATACAGCAGAGATCAGTTGTTTCTTATGGGTCTCAGAAGTTATGTCCCCATGAAAGTAACTATTCCACCCATGATCTCGAATTGATAGTCATGGTGTTTGCTCTAAATTTTTGGAGACATTACCTCATTGGAGAGCGCTTTTTAGTTTTCACCGATCATAAGATCCTAAGGTATGTTTTCTTCCAGTGTGACTTAAACTTGCGACAGCGTCGGTGGATGAAGTTCTTACAATAATATGACTTTGAAGTATTGTATACCCCGGGAAGGGGGAATGTTATAGCTGATTCACTGAGCAGTAATTCACGTGGTGATGTAGTGTGTGAATCTGGTGATTCTTGGAGAGTTATGGAAGAACTATCTGCATTACATCTCAATATGGGAGAAGTTAGGGGAAGAGGTTGTCTTTTCTAGATGATGGTGCAGTCATCTCTAGTGAAGTAGGTGGAAGAGTACTAGTTGGGGGATCTTGAGGTAGAGGTCTGTAGAGACCAAGTTTTTTGATGTTTAACTCTTTTCATATGATGATGTTCAGTTTGTGGTTTTAGACCTTTGGTGTTTATGAGATGGTTTTCTTTGGTTTCTTCTTGTGGATTTCTCTCTTTTGAGAGGTATCTCGATGGGTGGGTGTTCAGACCCCATTTCTATTTCCCTTTAGGTGGATTTTGAATTCTCGAGGACGAGAATGTTTTGAGAGGTATCTAATTTAATGTCTCAAACCTCTCTAGTCTATTCCTCTATAAAAATATGGTGTTTAAGGTGTTTCGGGAGGTCAAGGTGACTTATCCCCAACACTTTTCCAAATTTCCAATTCTACAAACAATTCCATTAGTGAGATCGATGTGAACTGCTCCATCGGTGAGACCGATGTTAAGAGTTCAATCAGTGAGACTGATGTGAATAGTTCCATCGTCGAGTCAGATGTGAACAGTTCCATCGGTGAGCCTGATGTGAACAGTTCCATTAGTGAGACCGATGTGAAAAGTTCCATCGGTGAGACCGATGGGAACAGTTCCATCGGTGAGATTGATGTGAACCCTTCCATCGATGAGATTGATGTGAACCCTTCCATCGATGAGCCATTCTGTGAACAATACCATCAAATCGGTGAGTTATTCTGGGAATAGTACCATCAGATTAGTGATTCTTTATGTGAACAGTACCAACGTCAGGGGTGTGTCGTTCTGTTAATAGTACCATCGACATCGGCGAGTCATTCTGTGAATAGTACCATCAGATCAGTGAGTCGTTCTATGAACAGTACCATCAGCATCAGTGAGTTGTTCTATGAATAGTACCACTAGATTGGTGAGTTATTCTATGAACAGTACCATTAGATCGGTGATTCATTCTGTGAAGTACCATCGGTATCGGTGTGTTGTTCTATGAATAGTACCATCAGCATCGTTGCGTCGTTCTGTGAACAGTACGACATCAGTGATTCGTTCTGTGAACAGTACCATTGGCATTGGTGATTCATTCTGTAAACAGTGTTTCCAGGATCGTGTACATTGTTTCCAGGATCGATAAGTGTACAGTGCTTCTAGGATCATGAACAGTAGCTTCCTACAGTTCACCCCTTTGACATTTTCTTTGATGTAAAACGCATTCAAGGCCTTATTTTAAGGGATTTAAGGTCAAATCAAATCCCATAACTCCTATATTAATTTTTATAAGGCCCTTGATACTTTTACTTAGTCAAACCATGTGGTTTAATGTGATCCTCTTTTAATGGAAAATCCAGCGTATCTTTAACTGCTGCCCCATAAATCTTCTAAAGGGATGAGATATCTTCCTCCATTGTTCTACCTTCTTTCTTCCTAGTGAGAGATGATTGAACCTTTCTTTCTTCCCATATGATCGGTGTGATCGAACCTTAATCCTCATATCGTTTCCCCTTGAAGTTTCTTCCTGCGGCATGTGTACCCCCTATTTTGGTGCAAGTAGCAAGTGTAGATCCTTCATCGATATAAGGTATGTTTTATCGTAATTTGTTTGGGTCCATATTCTCTTGTTTCTCCTTGCCATGTTATGGTATGTGATCTCCATGCTTATAATGGATTTTTCTTGGGTTTCGGTCAGTGCGGTCGTATCGCGGCATCCTCGGGTGGATGCAGTTGTCACAGGAGGAGGCGATCGTGATCCTTTGTGTGGATCATTCTCGTATAAAAAAAAACAAAACCCATTTGAGGTAGGGGATTCATTGATCCTATTTCTTTTATGTGCAACTATATAGTGAGCATGTTTTATCCTAATGGATCACAATGGAATTTACCTATTGAATATTTGAACCAGATAAGTAAATTGATATCGATCATATGTTATTGCCTCTTGTTTTGCTAGGTAGTGTGATATCTATTCTTGCTTTTTTATATTTTTGTTGTTGATGGAAATTGGTAATGAACATAAATCTAGAATTAATTGATAATTGTTTGGATAAAGATAAATAGGCATGTGAATGAATCTTGTTGTTGTTATTGTAATTTAGTGTTAATCAAATTGATATAGTAAGTATGTTTAATCAATTTATGATAGCTTACTATTTAGGTTTCCTGAATTTGGAACCTACAAATAATAAATTGGTTAATTAAATATGGATTAAAGGAATGGTTGTTTGATAAAAGATAATTCCTTGTAGGGTTCTAAGTTACCCTCTTGCTTGTTTAAGGTCCAAGATCCCAATTGATATGATGTTTGTTTTCCTACTGCTTGTGTTGTGATGTGATCCCGGAAGGCTATTGTGATATATAGGGGTAGGGAGGCCTATTGGTTGTGGCAGAATATGACATCTAGAGTGGCGAGATGGATTGGTTTATGCATGTGAGTGTTGGGGAGGACACCGGAGATGATGGAACATGTTGGATGTGAATGTTTGGATTTTTGATGTTTCTTGTTTGTTGTTTATATGATTTACTTTCCCCACTACTCAAGGAATCTATTCTTGCTTACCCTTATTTAAAAATGGGAAAATATGTGTGGGGTATGCCACATTCTTTCCATTTTTAGCTTCTTGAGGGAGGATGGGTCTAGGCTCTTGCTATAGGTGGAAAATACTCAACAGTTAGTTCACCTACTCACCATGTTGATCCCCTTGTGTTTAGTAGCTTAGAATTTTTTTCTAGAATGCCTAGGAATATGGGAAAGTAATAATGTTGTTAATAAATGATTTAATGAATGATGTTAACCCATGGGGTTGGAGCTTTCTAGGGCACAATGCTGAGGTTGAAATTTGAAAGAACAGTGGACTTTGGGTGTTATTCTAATGAAATAAAATGTGGAAATTTTTAATGGTTAATTAATGTTAAAAAATTAATTAATGTTAAGTGAAAATGATAAAAAGGGAATGAAGTAATGTAATAAATCTATTTAAATGGTTCTGTGCTTATAGGATTCCTAGTCTTAGAAGTGGTAGTCGGGAGTCTGAGAGACATTAGCTGCAGTTGAGTCTAAGACTGGGTTATGCTCGTAGTGTGGTTTTGATCTATAGTATATTCTATACCTTTTGTGTTTCTATATGTTACTCCACTCCATCAGTTATGTCAACTGACACCCTAGGGATTATAATCCCTGGGGGTGTTTTCCCCAACATTCTGGTGGGAGGATTGATGGATGACTACCCCTTTTGGCCTCGCTCTCTTCTCTTAGTAGTTGCTTATGCTTATAGGTAAAGTGGTAAGTTTTCCCCATACATGTGTATAGAGGGATATAATGGCTTATGGTTATTCACACACATATATTCTAGATATAGTTTCCTATGGACTACTATAGTTGTAACATGTATAGGCTATGATGGATTGAGGATCCTTACTCAGTGTATGGGATATAATGGCTTGAGGTTTAATACCCGATGTTTAATACACGTTATGCGAGCTATGGTGGCTACCAGAAAATGCCTGGTTACATTTCTTATGTGGACATGGTGTTTTTGTTGCATGAGGTGCATGTTATGGTGCTTCTCCTAGGTGTCTACAGGAAATCCTTTTTGAAGAGATATTCTTAGGACGTGTGACGTTGGGGCAAAGCAGAAAACTAGTGGGGAAGTAGTAGTGGGGTCCCTTGATATTCTTTATTATATTATATACTCTTGTATGCAATAATTGTTGAGAGTAGCCATGGTGAGGCTGGGAACTTAGTATACCTTTTTAGGTGACGATCTAGCTTCACTTGTTGTTCACTGTGATTTAGCATGCTTTCTTTAGTTTTTCAAGAGAGGCTTCGGGGAGGATTCTACTGATTATATTGTTATACTCACCCTATGTATATATAAAAAATTTTCAGGTCACTTGGAGCAGGTTGGAGATCTGGATGGTTTCTACTAGATTGGGGTTGCAGAAGCTATTTGCTCTTCATGGTTGCTGTTGTTTTTTCTTTCTTTTGGGTATTTGTAGTTTTTCCCCTTTCAGTTGTAGTAGTTTTTCATGAAATTACATATGTGTACTTGGGTTTTCTTTATATTTTAGTCTCAATTGGATTTGTTTGGTGTCTATATTATCTCTCTCTTTTTCATGTGTTCTCTTAGAGGGTAATGCCTCCCATTTGTGTGTTTATTATACCCTCGGTGCTAATCACCAACTCGGGGCCTACTAGAGGTGGGACTCGGGGGTCATTATCTCTCTTCTCACATTTCCAAACCAGGAGGGGTACACCTTGTGGGGAGGGGTCGTAACACAACCCTTCATCATCGTGCTTCCTTACAAGCACTGGCTCAAGTTGAGATATTTCCATCTATAAGGTAATTTCAAACAAGGCTGCTCATTTAAAAAAGGTCTTTCCATGATGACACTACCTCTACTTGGAATACTTTCCATGAAAATTCTGACATTATTCTTTCCATCATAGGAGGTTCATGGTCATTGTTCACTAAAAAAGGGAACTTAAAACATGATTTAGAAAGAATTAATCCAGAAAGGGAGATAGACTATCCACTTACAAGTGTGTTAGGCTAGATTTACTCTAGGCATACTTGTGGAACTCCTCCCAAGTTATGCTCACGCGAATAAAGAAACAAGAAATTTGGAATAAAATCCCAACTAAAATGATCATAGTTTCAACACTTGATCCCCCATATAACTTCATCCTAAACATTGGGATAACTCATCATCTCAGATCCAGGTCACTCTGCCACAAAAATGGCCTAATAATGAAGTATCACAACTAAATTCTTAAATGGTTACCACTAAACTCTTTTGATTTGTTTCACGATTAATAATATGACGGGTATCGCATGTATCAACACGTAATACCTTGAGGTTTTATAAGAAGAACGGCACATATGTGACACTATCCATAGGCACAAACTACAATATGAATTCAAGTATCTGATGGCATGAAAAAGATTGAACCCAAAGTTAAATGATCCTATAAGACTTTTAACCTAATTGATGACATATTGAGTCGTCTATCAGAGGAGAGGAGGAAGAAGGGTCACACAACTAACAAGTGGCTAACCATGAACTAGGCATACCTAGCCAGATGAAAATGAACATTGCATGATTCTCACGCCCATAATAAGGGTTAAACTCACCAAATGACCACTCATCAACCCGAGTTCCCTTTAGGAACTAAGATTCCTACTAGGGACAGATATCACTCGAATAGTAACATGTGTCAGAAAAATCACAGCACTTGCCAAGGATTTTAAATATCTAAGGGTGTTTCCTACAATGAGCTAGCTCCTTAACAAAGAAGAAAATATAAAAGCTATAATTGGATTACATTGTAAGATGATTCTCTATTATTAAGGTCATATCCTTTGGGTTCAAGTTTTAGAAAGATAGACCTATGGTAATGCTCACATTTTCATTTCAAGGAAACACTTAGGAAAACTCTTTAACCACCCTTACACGATGTTTGAAACTAAAAAACTACTTATGGTTACATTTAATTCATTAAACCAAACTCATTTAATTCATTAAACATGTCAAGGTTTATCTTTTAAGAATAAAACCCCCTTTAAAAATGGTAGAAACATAGCACTTATTTAAACAATTCCACAAGGCACATAGGCAAGTCATATTAAACATCCTTTTTAAGCATTGGTTATTTATTGACATCCCATTATAATTATTCCATTTATTTCATTAACCCAATTTAAACATCATTTAATTATTTTCAATATCTCACAATTTTCTTAGTTAAAGAAAATGTAAATTGCAATCTATAAGGGAAAACACCCTCTAGGTTGCAATTGGCATTTCAATTAACCAACACCTCATATAAATAAACCTCAAAAACAATTAAAGGTGTTTTATTAATAAAATGGTATTGGACAAGTAATATGAAACCTTAAGTTTATATGTAAACCATATAATAGTTTTATACACTTTAAATGACCGCCACACACGATACAAGTATATCCCCATGTGGTTTAGCACTGAGGCATACCAAAAGAAAAGGTGGCCTACAGGGGTCCCATTAAGCCTTTGTAGGTTCAACTAAAAGAAACCCAAACATTTTAATCATTGGGATTTAAAACACCCTTATTCATTCATTATTTAAGCAACATTACCTAACTAACATACTTCAGTCCAGTTGTGAATTTTAAAATTTAGTCATATGGGTCATAATGCCCAAGTAATAGAGGTTCACACCCTTATAAAGGCAACCATTTCATTTAAGGTAAAATTAAAAATATATACATTTTTAATGAATAGTTTCAAAATATATAAGGCTCATAATAGATGGTTTGATTATTTTTGTTACCACTACTTGATTTATAAAGTACGCATACACTTTACAAATTGCAGGTGACTCCCATCTAACTACAACCATTTTATCTAAGATTAAAAGAAAATTCAATAGACTTATCATTTATCCAATAATATTTAAGTATATAAAGCATACCAACAATAGTCTGATTATATGGGTTGTCAGTTTATAATTTATAAATCACTCATAAACCTTGAAAATTCAAAATTTACTCCCATTTAATCGCAACCAACATGTTTCATCTCATCCTAAACAAGTATAGAAGCATGGAATAACACTTAAGGGAAGCATATTAATTAAAAACTTAAACATGTTGTACACAAGAATGAAATGAAACACCTAATCAATTAAAATTTAAGCATGTCACCAAAAACACCTATCATGGAATATAACAGGTGAGAAAATGACACACAAGGCACATCAACAATTTCAAACAACCTAGTAATGAAATCTACATAGCATAGAATATGCATGTAATTTGAATCCATACATGTCTATAATGATGCATGTAATGATTCGTCATTTCTATAACAAGATAATGGTGAATGATAAATATCATAAATTAGTAATCATTGGAAATTAATATAATCACTCAAGGTGAAATAAAATCTATTGTAATAATGAACAGCATGAACAACAGTCTCATCCCTGGCCACTTTTACTTTTCCCTATATGTGGGTTGATCACTCTCAGACACAGCTTTTTATCAAGTGTATAAATATTCCTAGTCTCCTTTCTACTAGAACAAAATAGTAAGAAAAAATGAAAAAGTTTTTTGTTGCCACTTTGTAACATCTCGACCCGACTAACCATTAAAATGGTAGTCAGACCGGTCGCCACATGGCCCCAAGCATACCTCCACATACGCTAGAGGCTACAGACTAGCAGCGAGGGTCAAATGTTGGTATGGTGGGGATATTATACCCTCATGATCAGAGTATCACAATGGTATATCATAAAATAAGTAATAGAAAACAGTAGAAGAAATATTAAATAATAGATAGAGTAGTGGAAGATAAATATAATAACTAAGTAAATGTAGCCAATGACTAATACAATGATGCATGCATGTCCATGTGATACTACCTAATAAATAAAGAAACATACTGTATAAAATATGGACCAATACATAAATAAAGAAAAGGAATATAAAGTCCCTAAGAGAAATATCCTTGAGTATCATGAGTACTCGCTCAGTCCCATGATCCTAACTTCCAAGTACAATTCATAGCACAAGAAAAATATCTAGGACCTACAAACAAGAGGATATTATTGGGTACCCCACTGCAATGGAAGCCCATGTGGGGTGAGAGATTTAATATGTAGGCCACAACCAACAGTTTATAAATCATATTCAAGTTCGTTCATATAAAATAAGTAGTGTTCATGTATATCAAAGTAAGGAAACAATGCAAAATAAATAAATAGCCAAGTTAGGATCAGGCTCCTAAAGGAATCATAGCCCATCCATACTTAATTCATCCTAATCTTAGTAAATCTAAATCATAGGGAACCTATGCAAAAATAATTTAAAATAACCAAGGGTCATTATAAATTTAACATTTAGAAATGTCTTGAACCCAAACAAGTGATTTGGCTCGGCAGACATGTCCTTTGACTTGCATTTAACTAGAAGAAGCATATATAGTGTTTCATAAAATAAAATTCTAGAACAATCCAAGGAGAACCTTATAAAGGAACCCAAGTATCACACATGGAGTGTAACAATTAGTCAAAGCTGAAGGATTCCATTCATGGTAATCAATAAATGAAATCTCAAGTATCAGACCCAATATAAAGTAAAAACATTTCCCCTCGAAGTCCATCCCTGGTATCAAAAAATGGGTCTGATTATCACTTGTGGCATAGTGTAACCATCTTTCCACTGAGTTTTCCCATAGGTTCTCCCCTCAGAACTAGAATCACTCATATGGAGGTAATAAACATGCATGGTGAGCCCGTATAAGATATAGATTGTATCGCCCATTGTGTATGAAGCCTCATCGAATCATGATCATGTCCTCAACATTCTATAAAAATTAATATGATTATCACTTGAGGCATAAAAAATAAATTCTTCCTTTAAATTTAAATCACTAAAAAGGGCAAGTATATAACCTCAAATTGTCATGAACAAGGTGTAAAGTATGAGGCTATTTATATAAGTAAGAAACATCACAATTCATTCATACTAAAGGAGAGTTCCAATACCATTGATCATTTCATTTAGAAAATAATAAGGCCCATGTACTACTCATGTTACCAATCTGACCAATGAACCAGTAAACAAATCATTTTTGGCTTCGAATAGAGGTCACCTCAACATTGGGGTTTTATTAGTAAACATGTAATTGTTATCAAAAAATTAATTCAATTAGTTTAACAATTTTATTTCATAATGGGGTATAAAGTAACCTTCTATAATGGAGGCTTTTAACAAATAGGAATCATGATTTAACATATAAATATAAAATCACACCCAAAGGGGTGGACTAACAAATTTATACTAAATTTATAAGGATAGGATATACATACCCTCCCTAAATTGATGTTTTGGTTGAGTTAATGACTTTCAACCATACCAAGGAGGGTTCAAATAAAACATAAGGTGACCTAAGAAATTTAATTTAATCCAATTTATAATTTAGAAGTTACAAAGTGTATGTTTGGTGCATGGAACATGATAAAATTTTATAAAAATGAAGAAAATTGGGGGGAAGCTATAGAACACATACCTCACACTTAGGATGACCCACACATCCATTATTGAGTATTTATTTGGTCTGGTTTGAGAGAAAATGAAGAAATAGTCAAACTCCCTATAAATAGTGGGAATTAGGTTACACCAAAATAGAAAATTGGGGGAGGAGATAAATGAATAAAATAAGCAAGAGGAGCCGTAGACTTACCAAGATGCTTCCAATGCATCTCATGATTCTTGAATTAGAGACCATGTAAGGGAGATATCTTTGTACCTAAAGGAGGAGGAGGAGATCCAGGAAGGAGGATGCTACAAGAGGAGGAGGAAGAAGAATAAAGGAGGAAAAAATAAGGAGGTAGGGGAAAAACTAGAATTTTACCCCTTTAATGAGGCATATGGTTTGGTTGTGTAGTTGTCCAAACTATGCACCAACAATGTGAGGGATACTTCTTAAGGGGAGGGTTCGCACGATTTGGTTGTACAGTTTAGCCAAACCATGCGAAAACTGTGCGGTAAATAGTTAACACTTACTTCTAAAATGGAACTAAGCTTGTGGTCTAGGTGCACAGTTTGGGTAAATCATGCACAACTTGGTCACCCTACTCACCTGCATAGTGTGCATGGTTTACACTGGTGGGATGCACTATTTCAGGGAAACTATGTTCCCTTACTAGTCCACCCAAACTAGAATTTACAGGGACCAGTGCTCCTGAAACTCAATGAACCACCCCAAAGACCTCTCAGGATCTTAACCAAAATTAATAAAAAACACTTTTATTTGTTATAAAACTCATATTTACATACTGAGTCTTGGTTTACAAAATACACTATCCACCAAACAAAAAAACTCAAATTCTTATAGAATTTCATCTGGACCAAAAACATTGGATGCTACACATCGGATGAAGAGCTTATATTTGAATCTATTAATGTGATATAATTGGAAGACCCCTTCTCTAATGATTAATATTACTTTGAGGATAAGTTCTTTATACCTGATCGAGGAGCCAGAGGCTAAAGGCGTAAGAGCTGAGGATAAAGAGGACAGTATGGGCAAGGTCGAACCCAATATTTTGTTCATATCCCCATAGAGGATGTATATATATATATATAATATATGTAGTTGAGACCCATGTTAAAGAACCCTAAAAAGACCAAAAAAGATATGGAGGTGTCCCAGAAACCTCCAGCAGTCGTCCATGCCCAGTCATCTTACATGACCACCTAACGGGGTGTGATTATCTAATCAGACTAAAAAATGGGGAAGGCTAGCACAATCTATTCCACTGGCATCAGAAACTCTCTAAACCTTTGTACAAGACCTAGGAATATTTACCTCAAATTCTCCAGATCATGAACCACATAATAAGGAAAATACCCACCTTGGGAATCACCAACCTCTAGAACAAAAGTATGATATTATGAAATAGTTGGCGGTTTTCCCAGCCAATCTCTCAATATTGGATGTGCTCCATATTTCAAAAGAACTCATGGATTCAATCATTTAATCCCTCCAGATCCCACAGGAGTTTCATATAGAAGTCGCTACATCTGAGGCTTATCGAGTGTAGACTATGACATCAAAATACAATGTCACCATCTCATTCACAGAATAGGATCAAGAAGAGGTCATCCATGGAACATCATACCCCTATAAATTTTAGGTAGACTCAATAATGTCAAAATCCAAATAGATATTATTGAAAATGGTTCTAGGGTCAACCTCATCTTGATTCAAACCCTTTGATGTTTGGTATATAATTAAGGGTACTTATCTCCCACAAAGATGACCATTAAAGGGTATGATAGGTGTGAGAAAAGACCTCTTGGGATGATCAATCTCACAGCTTAGTTTAGGTACCTTACATATAACACTAATTTCATGGTTATCCTACAAGACACTATATATAATGCCTTTCTTAGATGGCCTTGGATTTATATACATGTGGGGCACCTTCAACATTCCATCAGTGTTTGAAATAACCCATTGATGGAAAGCTCATCATACTACATGGTGATCCTTCCCCCTTAGAGACTTATGAAGCCACATATGTTGAGGAAGGTTTATATAAAATGGAAGGTAAATAACTAATTGTAGATGAAATTACACATATTCCCTCCCTCAATGTCTTGAGTACTACCCCTGAAAATTCTTAGAGTATGCTTGATAGTGATTATGTTCTACCCATAAATCTAGTTGAGGAAATGGAATCACTCTCAGACATCCAAGCTCTTTATTTCCCCAGTGATATTGTAAAAGAAAATTAGCTCTCAAATATCTCTACAATGACTCTGATAGTAGGGTATGACAATGCCCTTCCTATTGGACTCTATCATCCTGATGGTGACAAATATTCCCTCATATTTCCTACCTCATCTGAAAATGACTCCACAAAATCAAAGGTGGAAGAAGAATAGGATGAACTTAGGAACTCCCCCCACCTGTATTTGTGGAAAGAATCTCCACCACCATCGATGAGACCTAGTAGGTAAATCTGGGGATAGAGTAAGTCTTATAGCCTACACTAATTAGAATCTCCATGCCTCTTGAGGGGAAATTGATATACGTCATATTTCTAAAGATACATTGATATACATCAAATTTATAAAGAAACATTGATATTTTTTTCTTATAATTATATAAAAATTCCTGAACTAAATCCAGATGTGGCTAAACACCATCTCATCTTACCCTATGACCATTGAGGCTTCAAGCAGGAATCCATGAGAATGACCCATATCATGCTACCAATGTAAATATAGAAGTTAATAAATTGATCAAAGATAACAAAAATTGAGAAGTGAAATACCCAAGATGGCTTGCCAACATCATCATTTCAAGAAAAATAATGGTCATATTAGGGTCTTCATCGATTTCAAAGACCTCAATAAATAGTTCACAAAGGATGATTTCCCATTGTCCATAACATAAATCTTGATTTATGAAACTACTAGATTCCTAGCCCTTTCCTTAATGGATTAGTATTTAGGGTATAATTAGATAAATATTACCCCTAAATATGAGGAATACACTTTTGTGAGATCACCCTAGGGGATCTATTGCTATCAGGTCATTCCCTTTAGATTAAAAAATATTGGCGCTACTTATCAACTCTCTATGAATCATATCTTTAAAACCTTTTTAGAATGAATATTTAAATGTTATGTTAATGGCATGGTGGTCAAATCCCAATAGTGATGTGAACACTTCGTGGATCTTCAAAAAATATTCAACAAGTTGTGCTAGCACTGTCTGAAGATGAATCCGCTGAAATTCACTTTTGGGGTAACATTAAGAAAGTTCCTTGGATTTGTGGTGCACCACCATGGCATTGAGGTTGACCTTGAAAAAACCAGTGAAATTTTGGAAACGTCACCACCTAGGAATCTCAATGAACTGAGGGGGCTCTAAGGGAACATCACCTATAATCAGTGTTTCATATCCAAACTAGCTAGAAAATCTCTCCTCTTTAAAAAGATAAAGAATAAGGTAATCACCTACCAATGGGATGATGAATTCCAAAAATCCTTCAAGAGACTCAAGAAGTAACTTATGAACCCACTGGTCCTAATTCTTCTAGAGGAATAAATTCAATAAACTTATATGTGACCTCCATGGAGTGATCATTTGGTGCTCTCCTTGCATAGAAAATTATTTGGGAAATGATAACAGTCTCTCCAAACTTAGTGGAATGATTCTAGGTACTGATACCATATACTTTGATATCGAGAAGAACTTCCTCACACTCATTTTTTATGTTTATAAGATGAGTCATTACTTACAGCACCACAAAGTCCACTTGGTCTCTCGTATTGACTCAATCAAGTACATCCTTGGTTATCCCATGTTGAATGGGTGATTGGCCTAATGGGTGGTCATTCTACAATAATATAACATCTAGTTTGTGTCATAGAATTTAGTGAAAGGGTAGTCCATGGATAGTTTCTTCATGGAACATCCTTCTTGAGAAAGTACACCAGTAGATACCAAATTTTTGATGAAGAGGTTTTATATTCCCATGACACTCCCTAGACATTGTAGGTGTATTTTGATGGCACATCCCGAAGTCCTATCATTAAGATACTGGAAAACCTGAGACTCAAGAAGGTTGTATTATGGATTGTATTTTTTTATCTAGAAAAATAAATGTTTCCATAATTTTTATCACTATCTGAAGGTTGCATGAATAATGAGGCCAAATACCAAGCCCTCATCATTGGATTGGAACTAGCCTTATAGCTACAAATAGCCTACTTAAACATCAAATGGAATTCGGAGCTACTGATAAAGCGTCTCAATGATGAATATTACATCAAAAAGGGAGAACTAGCCCCTCTCATTGGCTATGTCAGGGGGGAAACGGCAGAGTTCCCTTTCAATCCCACATTGTATCATGTTCCCCAATCACAAAATGCATGTGTTGATTCATTAGATAATGCAGACATAGTCTTGGCTGAATCAGATCAGGAGGAATTTATCTTATACATCACACACTAAATAATGGCCTCAAAGATCATTGTATATAATATGGAATAAATCAATCAGTTCAACACCACTCTAGATCATGATGAACTAATATCCACCCCTATATGAATAGATCCTATAATTTATATTCTCCATGATGGGATCCTCTTAGAAAACCAAGACAAAAGGGAATATATTCAATGTTGAGAAGAAAACTTCACACTATGGGGTGGTGAAAATGATCATAAATCCCTCTACAAGAAAGGATTCAATGGAATCATCATTGGATACATAGTAGAAAGAGAGATTCATGCCATCATAGAAGAAGTCTATTTAGGTTCTTTCAACGCTCATTAGTTTGGGACCAGGATCTCCCACTAAATTAGAAGGTTGGGTTACTACTAGAAAACCATGATACATGGCTATGTGGAATTCACTAGAAAATTTCATGCATTTCATATTCATGAAAATTTCATCCGTTAACCCTCATAATTTCTACATACAGCTAAATATTCCTAGTTATTTTTCATATGGGGAATGTATTTTTTAGCATCATATCCCCAACTACATCTAATATGTTCAAGTACATACTTACTAATATTGACTTCTTTTCCAAGTGGTATGATGAAATACCCTTCAAGGAAGTTGAGATGAAGAATATCATCAGCTTCATGAAGTCACATATCATCACTTGGTTCAAAGTCCCTCACATGATATTAATGGAAAACGGAACCAACTTGTATTCTGTATTTTTGAAGAAATTGTACCAAGAGTACAACATCGAGTCCAATCATTCATCTCTCTATCATGCATTGGTAAATAGATAGATAGAAAACTTTAATAAGAATCTATTGAATATACTCTAAAAATTGGTGAATAAATACAAGAAGTGTTGGTTGTAAAATATCCTTCATACTTTATGGGCCTACCATACCACCATACATACTGCAACACCAAAAATTTCATATTCATTAGTGTATGGAACTGAGGTATTTTTTCCCATATAAGTCAATCTAACCTCACTTTGAATAGTCATATCCAAGAAACCCTTAGATGATGAAAAATCAAAAAATCAGTTGGATGAATTGGAACATCTTGATGAGAATAGGTTTCATACATTACATAACCTCAAAGTTTATTAGAATTGGATGGCACAGGCCTTCAATAAAAAGGTCTTCCTCCATTAGTTCCTTCAAGTAGAACTAGTATTGGATCTCAGAATCCCAATGATACTAGGTATGAAACCTCATAAGATAAAACTCAAATGGTAAGTTCCTTATATCATACATAAGTTATATCATAATGAATCTTACTTACTGGGAAAAATAGGCAGGGATCATGTTACTCCCCCCAACAATGCAAGGTTTCTTAAGAAATACTTTCTATAGCTACCATCAAGCATCTATCATCCTATCCACATGATGTTAAACTATACAGAGAATTTCCTAACCATATGACGTTAAACTTTATAGACCATGTCCCAGTCACATGATTTTAAACTACACAAATTCATCCTCACTGTATTACCCTAAACTACATGGATCCATCATAGTCCTCTTCTTCCACATCGGATGACCCTATTCCTTACCATAAGGTTTTAAATTGCACGGTCGATGTCCTTGTTACATGACACTAAATTGTATGGTTTATAAGAACTATTTTTTCTTGAATCCTACCATCACATGATACTTAGTGATGCTCAAACCTCCATTATTGGTCTTAGTCACAATGTCCATCTTCTTTCATTTCAATTCACCTTCATCCTCATCGCATGACATAAAACTCCACCACTGATGTCCTCACCAAATAACACTAAATTGTACGAGTTTTTAGAAATATGTATAGATTGATTCACATACCAATAAGATATATATATAGTCCTAGATCCTATATCTTTTCCTATCCACCACATGGTAGAAAATGACCATGTCCTTTCTCTAATTTTCTCCATGTCATGAGGAGCCATTTTCATTCCTTATTTCTCACACCGAGTATAGCTCACGTGAGCTTAGGAATTATGGTAGGGTCTTCTCCACATGATTGAGACATATCAACTCAAGATAGAGTCATCATGGTCCTAAATGAAAGACCTTAAAAGAACATCATGAGACCTTGTCACGTGACATTAAACTTCATGATTGATTTTCCTTGCATGGCACAAAACTGTGCATTACTATAGACCTCGCTCGAGAGGGACACCACCCTTGGTGTTGGTCTCCTGCCACACCTCTATTCCAGAACTATGTGCATCTTGATTCTTGTCATCACTGGATATATAGTGATTTCCATATCTCTAATCATAGGACCAACCACAAAAAATAAAGATAAAAATTCTCACTCCCTACATATGGGTCATACCTTCGTAGCGATATTTCGACCAAGAACTACATACATCTTGATTACTATAATTATAAGATATGTAGTGATGCCCATATCTCAGGTCTCAAGTCCA
The DNA here is from genome assembly GCA_963277665.1 of Viscum album. NCBI lineage: Eukaryota > Viridiplantae > Streptophyta > Magnoliopsida > Santalales > Viscaceae > Viscum > Viscum album. The sequence continues at coordinate 1,367,686,107 of OY728140.1, read as the reverse complement.
AATGTGATATTCCATTTTCACATTGGGGATCCTATGTCCTTTCCACATGATTTTAAATTGCATGGTTTCTTAAGAACTATATGTGGATTGATTCATGTCATCACAGGGTACAAAGTTACGCCTGGATATCTAATCCTAGGCCCGGCTACAACAATAAATGAAAAAATTTACCCCCTCTGCATATGGTTCAGAACTACATAGACCATTTTCTATTAAAGAACTATGTATGGATTGATTCCTACCTGTGAAAGATATAAAGTGATTCTCAGATCTCCATGTATAGTTTAAACCTACATAATGAACTTTCATACAAGAACTATGTATGGATTTATTCGTATTATCATAGGATGTGAAGAGACACTCAGATCTCCAATCCCGAATTTCGCTGTAACATATTAAAAAATAAAAATAAACCCCAAAATACATATATTCCAGACCTATTTAGTGAATTTCATAGCCACATGACATTAAAATTCACAACAAAAACAACATATACCTATTTTCAAAAATGGGTTGAGCCATACAATCTCATTTTTCCCATGCACAAGTTATATTTTCATTTGGATTACTTTCACACATGATAAACCTACATAATAATGGATATGGAATATGTCTATCCACCAATAAGCATGTTCATAGATAAAATATGCTCCCTGTATCTAAATTCTCTGACCATTGAAAATTTCACTCAAGGATATCTTGTAAAAAATTATATTGGTTCCCACATACTTATCGCATAAAATTAAACTCAAAGGAAAAGAATAAGTACCCACTAAAAGATGTTAAAATTTTCAGGAAATTACACATTGTAATTCCTTATTAAAGGTACATAAGAGATTGACCCTGCTCTTTTGGATTATAGGGTGCTTCTTCCATCTTTTAATCCCCCCATCCTGTAAATCACACTTCATTCCTTGAGCACCTCAAGTTTCCTAAAACCTTTCATAGACCTTGTAAAAGAAAATATATATCTTTGTTTAAAAATTATATTTATGTGTAAGGGATCAAATCTACCAACCAGATATATCATGGCTCTGTAAAAATAGATTTATGATCCTTGTGAGCCTGACATAACCGCGGAAGAACCCAGCACCCGAGGGTGTTTTGAGCCATCCCTAAAATGATTATCCCATATCATTATTGATGACCTAAGAACCTTGATCCATGATTTATAAAATGTTCATCTCCTTCACAAAAGGATGTTGGAGTGTTCTTGAACCTAGGTATCCTAATTAGCATCTTGTGTAACATTTCTCTCATATTAGTTCTATGTGTATCACGACCTTAAACTATCTGCACTTTGGTAAAAGTTATATGACCTTATGATCTAGCCTTTTATGCTCCAAATCATAAGACTGTAAAATACTAGTGAAAGATACATGAAACTGGTTAGGTTATAACCCCATAAAGGGTGGTCTGGGAAAAATTCAAGTCTTCTCTCAATAAACTCTTCATCTCTAAAGTTTAGGAAAAAATTAGGTAATAAATAAATGAGGCATAAATCTCATAGAGCCTACTTTTTATCCCTATTAATAGTATATTCATGCTCACTAGACCCCCTGGTCCAAGAAAAAGTTATAGTAATATCTTTTAACATCTCCACACCATGATAACGTGTTTACTAGGTGGCAGAACAACTTTTAGTGTGCTCAAACCCTTCTTGAATATTACATTTTACATAAAAAAAACTTCCTGATTTGAGTGCCTCATATTGATTAAAACCTTCCATGGCCCTTGGAAAAAGTTACCAGATTCAAGGGAACCTTTGTTTGACTATGAATGTATGCCTATGGATTCTAGATATGTGCTTATGGTATTCAACCAAATGCATCACTTTGTAAAAGGTATTTTTTACACTTGTGTGACCTTACGTCACTGTGGAAGAACTTGTCACCTCATAATCTTTTAGTTTATTCCTAGAATGATTTTCTTATATCATCCTCATGACCCAAGTTCTTTGAACCATGATTTACAATACTTGTAAACATAATATTCAAGAGGATTCGACATCCTCAATGTTACATCACCATGTTTTGTACCCCTTCTCAAAATAGAAATGAAACACTCTATTCCCAAACCTTTTAATGGCCCACACCACATTACTCAAAACCCCATGGTGTAGGGACTAAGATTCTCAATTTAAGAGATAAATTTCACTATGGTGTTATAACCCTTCTTGGATAGCTTTTTCTCAATACCCAACTTCATCGTCTAGATGATTGAGTCTTGAAAAATCTTTCATGTCCCATAGAAAAGGGTGCGGACATCTCTTTTTGACCATTCTATCAATGCATAAAGGGATTTAACCTAAAAAATAGAGGCATCCTATCCTTATAGGAAAGGAACCCCAATCCTTGTGAGCCCTAGTAACACTGTGGAAAACCTGACACCTCAGGTTGTTATGGGTCATCCCCAACATGTCTTCCCTATCCCTAACTCATCGAATCAAACTTTTGGGGTATGACTTAGATCACCCATAGTAAAACTATCTAGGTGGACTTAGCTTCCCTGGTATTTCTCCCTCAACCAATGTTACCCCCATAATCCTTTCAAAGCCCTTGGAAAAGAGTGGGGACACCTCTATTTGACCATACTACCGACGCATAAGGGATTTTACCTACCAATCAGAGGCATATCCTCTTGTAGGAAAGGAACTATAATCCTAATGATCCATTAAAACTTCATGGAAGAACTCATCACCCCATAGTATTTTGGGACATCCCTATTATATCTTCCCCATATTCCATATTCATCAATCAAGTCCTTCTAGAAAAATTTTAAACTGTACAGTGTTTTAATTCATTCCATTAAGAATTTAATGGTATAGAATATCTACATCCTTACCACATGAAATTGAAATTCATGATAGGTGTCATTACTATATGATGTTAAAATACATGGAATATTTCCTTTTTTTCATGACATAAAACTGCATGGAGAATGCTACTTCATGAATAGTATATTTCCAGTGACAGAAGTTCTGATCTAAAAGACCATAAACTATAAACATAAAAGGTCTAATCTAAAATTCCTTAAACTATAGAAATATAATGTCTAATCTAGAAGACCGTAAACTACATCACATCAACAATTTTGTTTACAAGACTAGAAAAATCCACTTGTTTAGGAACATTTCCATGAAACCCGCTAGCCAAAGGCTTAGGGATATCTCCATATTCACCCAATATCCCCATGTGGTATGATCTCTGGCTTAAAATATGACATAATATGAACCATTTATAACAAAAACCTATTGGTAAGGGCACCATTGAGAACATATAATAGTCATATGAACCCCTCTATGGTAGAGGAAAATGTTGTTCCATATTTAAAATATATGAGTGAGTGCATAGTCATCTCCTTTATTAACTTTTCATTCATGATGTTGAGAATTACCCTTTCCAAGACTAGAGTTTGTGTGGGGTAATCCTAGATTTCAAAAGTAGGAAGTAATTCATCATACATTTCACCAAGGGGGTATATCCTACCCAATAGATAGATATCCTAGAGGATGATTACTACCTCACCATGGGCTAGCTAGAATGAGTTGGTATTAGCTCATCAATAGCTAATCAGTTCTTTGAGAAGATCCAAATGATAGTAAAAAATGAACTAGGAAACCCATAATTATTCATAAATATGGATAGAGTGTAGCTGGCCATAAAATTACAAGAATTTATACCTAACCCAGAATAGTCATTCCCATTTATCAGAAAATTTTACACCAGGTTAAAAATACCATTTTGAGCTCCAACTGCCCCTTGATCTGTTTAAATAATAGAAAAATATGCTCAAATAGCTTTGAGTGGTGGGATGATGGGTGAAATAGTATCCATATAGATCCAGAGGGGATTTATCCAACATATAGAAAAATCCCTGAGACCATGCTATGACCAAATGGACATCCTCATAAACTGTCATCTGAATACATTCATGGGAAGTTGAAACCCAGGAAGATGACAGGTTGTAGTTAAGATAGGGGGTGGAAATTTCATCTAGTAGTCCAAATCAGTACAGAGGAAGCCGATGTGATAAAGGATAGTTCCAGAGTTTGGATGGGATAAGCCTTTTCAGAACCTCATTGTTAGAGTGAACAATATATTGAGGTTCAAAATTATGGTTCCTAGAAATCTTGTCCCTCTGGTTAGTCATGGAAGAAGAACTATAACGACAGTTGGAATCCATCAGCACAAAATCAAGAAGCATATGTTAGATAATCAAGAGAAAATTTTTATCAGAAAAAAAAGAGATTCATAACTCTTGTAGCCTCATGCATGTTGCATGAATCATAAGGGTATTCAAAATCACATGTAAAACTCATGAATCACCTAACTCATGGATATAACATGGGTCGCATAAACCCAAAACACATATCATGACCACACGACCAATCATGAGACTCATGATTGTGTGACCCTAACATGGTCATGCGATTCACATAATAGTTGAGTGGTTATGTGATCGAACCAACAAATCCTATGAAATATTCAAGAAAATCATACAGTTGAATGGAAAAGATTCAAGAAATTAATGAAGATAGATTTTTGGTTGATTCAAAAAAAAATTTCAAATAAAGTCTTACAAAGAGGTTCTCACAAAATGGTCTTAAAATGGATCTCACGATTGGTTCTTATGGGAGGTCTTGCAAAAGGATCACACAAAGAAGGCTGATTACAAAATATTTAGAGAGTATGAGGAGTTAGTGAATTCTTTTCCCTTTATTCCCCTATGTATAGGGTCTTTTTTGGAATACCAATGGTCACTGGGAAGACCAAACACCGCCCAAGAAACTGATTAGCGACAGCCCAAAGAGTTAGGTGGGATTTTACTTTTGTTATAACTGAGCCCTTTGTACATAATGACATCACTCTTGTGGGGGGGAATTTGATGAAAAATACCATATCAATATCAAAAAAAATATATAAGGTATGAAATAACCAAAACATGGATATTATTTTCCCTATAAAATCAAAGGAATAGAAGGTGGCCAAAACACAAGAATTTTGTAATCTTCTAATAGACACATGATCACATAATCCTAAGAAGGTCATGAAAAAATGACATTTATAGTTCATGAACATCTTTAGATCATGTAGAGACCCTTGTAAAATCCTTTTTTTCTTAAAAATTCATCCAATACATTCACTAATCAGACGTTGTCTGCCACATAAACTCATCTGCGTCACTCAACTTTCTAATCAGAAAACGCCTAAAAAACCATCCAAAAAACCTTTTAAAATAAGAGGAAAATATGAAAAATATGGAATCCTTTTGAGGTTTTTTATCTTCTTATGATTAGCCTATGTGGTCTATAAGACACCGCAAAGAACCAGAAACATGTCTACCTTATCATACAAGAGCCCATTGGCATGTCACCATCAACATATAAAGTGTATTGAATATGTCCATTCAACTCTTTATTTACACTATCAGCTCAAAATATAAATAGAATGGTTACTCATGATAGTGTTCATGCATTTCCACAAGACCCTTTATTAGTCACGCAATGAATAACAGGTAGAGAGAGTGATTTTATATGACAAAACTCATATAAAGTCACAAGATACCTGACTATTTTGAAATATATAATGAAATAAAGAGGGAAATGATGGAACCTTATTATGGAAAGAGATATGTTGGTCTTCATGAAAATGGGGTTATACGCTTCGGGTGATCACCAATGATCACATGAGGCCCCCCTAAATAATCCATCATAGTCCCTAGAGACCCCTTTTTATGTCAACTTGATCTTATGGAGGCCCCCTTGACAACCCATCTTTTTCTCATGGAGTTCCCCAGACAAGTCATCTCAGTTCATGCAAAATCCTTTCAACAGGCGTCCTGATCTCACGAAGGCACCTAGACATGTCATCCTAACCTATAAAATCCTCTTTTCATGTCCATATGTTTATGAAAATACCCTTTGATTGTAAAAAATACAATTAATAGGGGTGATTGTGGGCTGTTATCCTGTTCATTGATCATCATGAAATGTCCCTTGAATAACCCACAGCAGGATCATGAAAAGTTCATGACAAAAAATCCTTCCAATGACACCTACTCGAATATTTGAGATATTAGCTACATAATGTGGTGTATAACCTGGGTTGATATGCCTATAAATCCCTCCCCTTTAACACAAAAAATAATAATATCCATGCATCTATGCATTAGTGAATTATTTCATCTATGCACCAGCGCATCCAAGAATCCATGACTGATCGCATATGGAGCAGACTTCTCGGAGCATCCAATCTCGTGATTGAAAATGTTTTCCACTAAGTAAAATATATGGAAAAACCTAAGAGATCATGATGCATGAATATGAACTTCATGTGATCACTTGAGATCACATTAAGGACTTCTAGAATGTCATCCAAGTTATGTGAAGGAGGTCCTACATATCTTTTGAATCATGTGAAACTTAAACAAGATAACACTGTAAAAATATAAGGCACCTATGAAATATAAAATTGGAATAAAGACTAAAAGATGGGATACTAATGCAGAGATAGATTTGTTGATTTTTATGTGATTTTTATGACTCATCTAGATCATGAAATAGCACTGGGAAATGTCTCACAAGTCATGTGATGTCCCATCAACATGCCATTTGGATCATGTGATGTCCTCTGGATATACCAAGCAAGTCACATGAAACCCCCAAGCATGATAACAATGTATTATGAATCCCTCTAGGATCACCATCCAGATCTTGAAATTTCCATAGAGAGGTCTCCTAAATTATGCAATGACACCGGTGTGTGTCGAATAGGTATCGCAAAGTCCTTTGGGATTACCATCCAGACCATGCAACACCCTCAAAGCATGTTAGGATGGTTTTTTGATGACACTGGGATGAGTCATCCAGATCACATGAAGTCCCCCATACATGCCATCCATATCATGAAACACCATCCACACGTGTCAACTAATATCATCTGGTGGATTCTACACTAGTGGAAATACGGGCTTTAACGTCGTCGTAATAACGTCGGTTTTTTAAAAACCGACACGAATAGTATATGCGGGGAATTTTTGGCATCGGTTTTACACAAAACCGACGCCAAAAATAATTATGTTTTTATTTTTCGCGTCGGTTTTTCTCAGAACCGACGCGGAAAATCCTGTTATAATCGGTTTTCCGCGTCGGTTTTTAGAAAAACCGACGCGGAAAATCCGGTCGAATAGGTTTTCCGCGTCGGTTTTTAGAAAAACCGACGCGGAAAACCTCTTCGACTATATTTTCCGCGTCGGTTTTCATGAAAACCGACGCCGAAACTCATAAAAAAAATATATTTCGCGTCGGTTTTAATGAAAACCGACGCGAAAAGTCTTTTAAAAATATTCACGGTCAGAAACCCTCATTTTGTTCGTCCGTCGAAATCGAGTTCCGCTGTGGCGCTTCGGACTCCCGACGACCTTCGAACTTGATTTGCGATCTTGAACGGCCATTGTTGAAGGTTTTTTGTCGTCTGCACGATTTTGGGTATGTGTTCTTCCTATTTATCTCTTGTTTCATATCCCATTGTTTATTTCTTTATCAATAACCCTATTTTGCGTGATTTGGATTATTGGTTAGATTTTAGTTGTAATTTATCATTATTTTTTGTTTGTATTATCATTGTTGGTGTAGATTTGATATTGTTTGTTTTTGGAAGTAATTATACCGGTCGCAGTTTGGATTTAACATCTCAATTCGGGTTGAATAATTATGTAAGATTTTATATTATGTTGGATTTTAAATAATGATGTAAGATTTTATTTTATTTTATTTCAAACTAGATTAAAAGGGGCTTTAATTAAAAGTTAGAAATTTTGTAAGGTGAGTAGTGGCCTAATTAGTATTTGTATACTCATGTTTATCTACATTTCAGTTTTAGGATCTTATCCAGTTCTTTTTCCCTCTTAGGATGCATTCTGTTTCAGTTTGCGTTAGTGATTAGTGGGGACTTGAGCTCAGTTATTGTTTTACTTATCAAATTATCCCAAGTGTGCCTATTATAGGTTTTTTACGGATTTATTTAAATAGAATATGTGTAAATTTTTTCCATTTAAATGATGTTTTTACTACTTAAAATTATGGTTAAAAGTGTATTGAATTACTTTTGTGAGGACTAGGTGATTTAGGAGATGAAGTGTATTGAGGGAATTTGTGGGTGAGTAGAGGGAGTTGGCTAGGTGAGGGGGTTTAGAAGGTGAAATAAGGGATTAGTTTATATCTATTTATAGTTATTCTTTATATTATTTCTACTGATTCAAATTTTGTGTTGATGTATAACCTATGGATAGGTCATTTCAGATTTCTGATAGAAATATGATGTTAATTACACTATGATTAATGGGTGAAATCATACCTAGTGATTGTTTTAGATGCCTATAATGCTTATTGTTAGTCTATGAGGATTAGGTACTCCCCTCAAGTATGTCATGGTCTAGTTTAGGTGTTTAATGGATAGATATCTTGGGTTGGTTCATGAAAATGGTATCAAAACCAAGATTTTTCAGAGGGTTTGGGTTTCCAAGTTCCCTTTGTTATTTGGCATTATAATGTTATTATGGATATAGGTTATAAAAAATCTAGTGCTACACATTGGGAAAAGTGTCATAATATATTTTCCATTTGAATCCTTGAGTGTTTATGTAATTCTAGGATTTATTGTTGGATTTTGATATTGATTTTGATTGGTTTTATGTGTTTGATATAAAAATGATGATTGAATTACCAATGATGTGTAATCTATTTGGGGGTTCACTTAATATTGGGGTGATGGTGGATGAAGATTTGTAGCTATAGGTCTATCCCCCATAGTTAGGCCAACCATATGGAGCCCTTTTGAATAGTTTTAATGACTCTTCAAATCCCACAAGTAGTTTTGTTAATCGAGTTCCACATGTGTGTTTTAATACACATTTTTTTAAATAAGGATAGTTATTGCACTATTTTTCACATTAATTTTTCCATGATTCATTCATGTTACATCAAATGAATAAAAAAATAAATATAGTGTGATCAATAGTAGTCATAGTGAGAAATCATATTATCTTGTATGTCATTCATATAATATTTATATCATGAAACTTTATTTTCAAAAAATGAAACCTTTGATTTAACCATTTTTTCCTTGTATTTCAATATAACACACATGTATATAATATTAAAATTAACTGTTTACTATATTTGTAAATGTGTTTCATATCTGATGTCTTTTATCTGATTATCAATAGTTTTTATGGAATATGTTTTTGTTTACAATTTATCTGATAGATATTTAAATGTTTTTATGTTTTAATATATTCATCAATTATATTGTGATATCAGGTATTAATATGGATCATAATTGGATTTATCTACGAAGAACTACTAGTGAATATGAAAGAGGAGTTGATAATTTTTTGGAATTTGCTAAACGGCATAATCAAAATATTGATTTGATTTTCTGTCCATGTGTGAAGTGTGTAAATATGAGAAAGTTAAACTTCAGAGAAATCAAAGATCATCTCATTTGTTATGGTTTTAGCCTTAATTATACACGTTGGATCTTGCATGGTGAAAGAAATGAAAATTCAACATCCAATGTTGATGACGATATTCATAATGAGGCAGAGGATCGTATTGAAGAATTAATTCATGATTTAGGTGTTGAAACCATCGAAAAAACACCAACTGTTGAACGATTGTATGGAGATTCTGAGAAACCATTATTCCCAGGTTGCAGTAAATATACAGTGTTATCAGCAGTTTTGAGATTAGTTAACTTAAAAGCAAAAAATGGGTGGAGTGATAAAAGTTTCTCCAGTTTACTTGAGCTTTTAAAAGAGCTTCTTCCAGAAGGCAATGGGCTTCCAGATTCCAATTATGAGGCGAAGAAAATATTATGCCCAATGGGATTGGGGTATAAAAAGATACATGCTTGCCCCAATGATTGTGTACTGTATAGGAAAGAAAATGAACATTTATCAAGTTGTCCTACATGTGGAACATCGCGCTATAAGATGGATGAGAAAGTCAACTCAGATTCATTTTCAGGTGATGTCATGTAACTTTATGAAAAATCAATTTTTTTACTTTCCAATGATATCATCCAATATTTTTTTCAAACAATTCTGATAATTCAATTCTGGTTTATTTTTAGGTACCAAAATCAAAACTCCATCTAAAGCATTTTGGTACCTTCCAATTATTCCTCGTTTGAAGCGTCTATTTGCAAATTCAAATGATGCAAAAAGGTTAAGATGGCATTCAGATGAGCGCATTTCTGATGGTAACTTACGTCACCCTGCCGATTCACCACAGTGGAAGAGTTTTGATAAAAAAATTTCATGATTTTGGAAGTGAAGTTAGAAATCTCAGAATGGGATTGTGTACTGATGGAATGAATCCATATCGGAGCCTCAGTAGCCAACATAGTTCATGGCCTGTTTTGCTGGTACTTTAAAACTTGTCCCCACATCTATGTATGAAGAAAAAATATGTTATGATGAGCTTGATGATTTCTGGACCAAAACAACCAGGAAATGATATTGATGTGTATCTTACACCATTGATTGAGGATTTAAAACTGCTATGGGAGAAAGGTGTTACAGTTTTCGATGCATACAAGAAAGAGTATTTTCTTTTGCGTGCTATGATAATGTTCACTATAAACGACTTTCCTGCGTATGGAAACTTATCTGGATATAGTGTTAAGGGACATAAAGCATGTCCAATTTGTGAAGAACAAACTTCATATTATCAATTGCAGAATGGAAGAAAGACAGTGTACATGGGACATCAAAGATTTTTGCGAATTGATCATCCTTATCGTAGATTGAGAAAAGCATTTAACGGTTTACAAGAATTCAACCTCCCCCCTCAACCATTGTCAGCTGAAGAATATTATGACAGAGTGAAAGATATTGATTCAACATTTGGAAAGAGAAAATGTTCTGGTTTACAAAAACATATCTGGAAGAAGCAGTCTATTTTTTTCAAACTACCTTATTGGAGATTTTTAGAGATAAAACATAACATTGATGTTATGCATGTTGAGAAAAACATATGTGATAGTTTGATTGGAACTTTGTTAGACATAAAAGGAAAGACAAAAGATGGATTACATGCTAGATTGGACTTGATGTTAATGCGAATACGTTTGGAGTTAGCTCCCGCTGTGAAAGGAAAAAGAACATATTTACCTCCGGCTTGTCACACATTAAGCAAGATTGAAAAGATGAATTTTTGTCAGTGTCTTCATGGTATTAAAGTACCCAGCGGTTTTTCTTCAAATGTGAATAATTTTGTGTCATTGAAGGATTGTAAATTAATAGGTATGAAATCACATGATTGCCATGTGTTAATGCAACAAATTCTACCAGTAGCAGTGCGTGGTATATTACCGAAAGCTGTCAGGAAGACAATCATCAGGTTATGTAATTTCTTTAAATCCATTTGTAGCAAAGTCGTTGATCCAAATTTGTTAGATTTGTTGGAGAATGAAGCAACTCTTATTCTTTGTCAACTAGAAATGTATTTCCCACCCACATTTTTTGATATAATGGTTCATCTATTGGTTCATTTGGTGCGTGAGATAAGAATGTGTGGGCCTGTTTATTTAAGATGGATGTATCCTTTTGAAAGATATATGAAAATTTTGAAAGGATATGTTAAAAATCCTTATCGACCAGAGGCCTCTATTGTTCAAAAATATGTATCAGAAGAGGTGATTGAGTTCTGTACTGATTATTTGAATGAAGTGGAGCATATTGGTCTCCCTCTATCTCGACATATGACAGTTGACAGAGAAGGTAGAGGGGTTCGAGGCTTAAAGGTAAAGTTCATTCCACGTGATGAAGTGATGCAAGCACATTTATACATTTTGAACAACACAGATGAGGTTCAACCATATATATCCTCACATATTGCTGAATTAAAGTTACGATATCAGAAAAGAAATGAAAAGTGGTTGATGATTGAGCATAAGAAGACATTTGTTTCATGGTTTAAAGAGAAAGTCATCTCAGATATATCTGTATCAGAAACATTGAAGTGGTTATCAGGGGGACCATCTTTTAATGTGATCACTTGGTCTGGTTTTGATATCAATGGCTACACATTTTACACAAAAAACCTGGATGACAAGAGTACCGTTCAGAATAGTGGTGTGATGGTATTCGCTGAAGCAGTGCATTTTTCGAGTGCCAAAGATAAAAACCCAATTTCTGCATCAACATCATATTTTGGAGTTATTGAAGACATATGGGAAATTGATTATATTAAATTTCGAGTCACTATTTTTAAGTGCAATTGGGTTGATAGTAATAGTGGCGTGAAACATGATGAATATGGGTTTAAACTGGTTGATTTGAAAAGATTTAATCACGATGAGGAACCATTTATCTTGGCGACACATGCAAAACAAGTATTTTATGTCATTGATCCGTCGAATGATCAGTGGTCAGTTGTTTTGCAAGGGAAAAGATATCATTTGGGTGATGATGATGATTCTGATGATGCTAGTGATTTACATGAGCGTTATTCATCTATTATGCAATTCTCAGATGATTACAATGAATATAAGACAGACATAGTGCATGCAGTACGTACCGATCATGATGAAGGGACGTGGGAAAACACTAAATTAGTCTCCTAATTTTTCTGGTAAATATTTATATTTTGTGTCTATTTTTAAAACTTACAAATGCATGCCTCTATTTTTACATATTTATTTTTCATTTTCTTGTTTCTAATTATTCAGTTTTCTAATGATATGCAGGTACCCAAAATTTCATTACACTTTCTAGTAGCAATGTCAAATACAGATAGAGATGAGCAGTTACCGAGGTATATCTATTTTGACATATTATTAAATATTCAGTAATATACATATTTAATGAAATAAAACTGTTAATTTATTAAAAAAAATTGCAGGACTACTGATGCGTCCTCGGCGGAGGAGACTTCTCCAGTTACTACTGAAAAATCAATTTCTCTAGTTGGTAAACGTGGTATTACACGTTTACCAAAACTATCACTCGCTCGTGATGATAACAAATTACACATCCGTTTTGATGATAATAATAATGCAGTTGGCCCAAATGCAGTTCAGTTTGTCAGTTATATAGCGATGCAGAGCCGTTGCAGGATTAGTATTTTATATCCTGATTGGAAGTCAGTGGACAGGACGGCGAAGCAACAGCTTTGGGAGGCCGTGACGGTAAAATATCTTTATTTATTTATTTTATCTCATTTTTTTAATATTATATAGTTTAAATGACATATTTTATTTTTTCAATTACAGATGACATTCAATTTTGAGGAAACCAAAGAAATTAGGAAAAGACATCTCTCTTTAGCGGCGGTTCGATGGAGAGATTTTAAAAACAAACTGACGAAAGATTATGTTTTTGGAAAGAGAAGGTTTGAAAGCCCATGTCTTAAGTATCCATATATAGATGAAGAAACATGGAAGCGATTTGTTGACAGTCGTCAGGAAGAGAAATTTCAGGTATTGTAATTGTTTTATATTTTAAAATTTATGCTATATTTTCCTTATTACTTATGTGTTTATTTTTATGTAACAGGCCTCCAGAAGATCTCATCAGGAGATCCAGTTGAAAAACGTATACCCTCATACTTTATCACGTGGAGGATACTCGTATTTGGAGCAGAAAATTATTGAAGAAAAATTTGAAGCATTAAGAGCTCGATCAAGTAGTGGTTCAGAAGAGGTCCAGTATGGTCCTCCATCTCCTCCCACTCGCCATGAGAAATGGAAACGAGCAAGAAGAAAAAAAAATGAACAATATCTTACAGATGAAGCTCATCAAGTGGCTGATAGAATTGTAAGTAAATATTAATTCTTTGTTAACAATTTTCCTTTTTTATAATTTATAAACACTAATATAAATTTTTTATTTTTCATTTCAGGATGAACTTCAGGAGAAAGAGACACAGGGCTCTTTTATCCCTGAGGGTAGGATGGATATCCTAGCCACTGCTTTGGGAAAGACTGAACACCCCGGCCGTGTTAGAGGATATCAGGCGGGTGTTAGTATTCGGAAGGTTTTTGGTAAGAGTAAGCAACCAAGAGACCCGGAAATTGAATCCTTAAAAGAAGAGCTGCAGGATATGAAACGGTCTATGGGTGATCAAATTCAAGCAGCAGTACAGAAGGCTTTATTAGAACACTTGGAAAGACAGTCACAGTCTGCTCATCCTTCCGAGGTATATTATTTACTGTTAACAATTTTTCTTTTCTATAAATTATAAACACTGATATAACTTTTTCATTTTTCAACATTCTCAGCCTACTCACTCAGACTATCATGCCTCATATGCTTACCCAACACCGTCTGGGCAGCCTTCCGAGGTATATTATTTAATGTCATCAATTTCTCTATTTTATAAATTATAAACACTGATATAACTTTTTCATTTTTCAACATTCTCAGCCAACTCACCCGGACTACCCTGCCTCATCTGCTTACCCTGCCCCGTCTGCGCAACCATTTGAGGTATATTATTTAATTTAATTTTTAATCAATTTTTCTATGTTAAAAATTTTAAACACTAATATACCCTTTTCATTTTTCTGACTTCTCAGCCTGCTCACCCTGACTACCCTGCCCCACCTGCTAACTTTGAGCCTCCACCTCCTCCATCGGATCAAACCTTATATTGTGAGTTGTTTGCGGGAGATCCTCATGTACATATTGTTGCGTTAGGACAAGTGTATTTTTTGGGGGACTCGGTACATCATCAGCCTATGCAGATGGGTCAGGTTAGAGTATCAGTACTTTTTATTATAGATCCTACTGCTCTACTACCATTTCCTACTGCGGAGATCACCAGTGTTGGGGAATGCATGGGCCATTTTTTACTTTGGCCAACTGCACTTCTTCGTTATATTTCACATGAGGTATGAGTTTTTTTAACTAGTAATTAGAAATGATTCCAAATTACTTATAATGTTTTCTGACATTTAACTTATATAGGAATATCTGAAAGCAAAAGAAACTGTACAAATGCAGCAAAATGTTCAAAAACAGTCGGCTGTAGATACTTCTGATATTTCTTCTGGGTTGAAAAGATTATCTCAGTGCTCTTCTTCCTTGAATTTTATCTATGAGTTTCGGATGACGCCCGATATATGTGGAAGAAATTATAAATTGAGAATATTGAAAGAAGATATCATGAATTTAGTTAATTTTGAAGAGATCGGGCTGAATGTGGTGCAGTTGTTTTCCATGTAAGCAAATTGACGTCTGAATTGCTATTTCTTTACTAAAATATTGTTATGTCATTGACTAACTATGTTTTCTTTTTAAATTAGGTATCTATACAGGATTCTTTTACAAAATGAAACTACAAGCATTTATAGCTTTATAGATCCAGAGTACATTTCCTCGGAAGTCAAACATGTGAAAAATGATGAAAAAGTTAAATATATATCCGAGAGATTATCACAAACAGAGATTCAGTGCTGGTTTTTGCCATTTGTTGATAAGTAAGAATATCAACATAATTTTGAACTCATGATAATTATAATGTCATTAATTATGAACTTTTTGTATTATAGGGGGCATTGGATGTTAGGTGTATTTTGCCCAAATGAATGCACCTTATATTGGTTTTGCTCTTTATTAGGAAAAGTGCGTAAAACATTTTCCAACTTATTAAACAGGTAAGTTGTTTTTTTATTTTTAGAAGTTTGTTATGTTTAATTTTAATTGTTTACACAAGTTTTATTAGTTCTTATATAAAACAATGCAGTTCATGGAAACATTTTACAAATGAAAAGAAACCAACGAAAATCAAATATGTGGAAGTACAGGTAATTAGTTTTTATATTTTTGTTATATATTGGGTTTCATTATTAGTTAAATGTTTTATAACTGCAGTGTCATCGTCAAAATGGAAGCGTTGAATGTGGTTATTATATTCTACGATTTATGTACGAGATAATCACAACTGGGGAAACTACTGATTTTCATAAGGTTAGTTGTATTAACTTTTTTATATATTTTCATCCACTTTCTTCTATTTATTAATTTCATATCATTCAATATTATTGTAGGTATTCAATGATTCACAGTCATATTCTCAATCTGATATGATTCATATTCAATCTACTTTTGCGGACTATTTGTTAAGTCTGATTAAGATTTGAGGTATGTATACTAATATTTATAAATAATATTATATATGGGTTTAAAAAACTAACTCTTATGATATATTAGGTGTTTGAACCTACTAATAATCAAATGAATGCTTCAACAATAACAAACAATGAGCATGTCATATATTTCAGGTACGTGTATTTTAATTCTGATTTACTGAGTTTTCTCAAGTGCCTCTGCAAAAACTGTTTTATTGAATCTACTAATAATCAAATGAATCCTTCAACAATAACCAACAATAAGCATGTCGTATATTTCAGGTACGTGTATTTTAATTCAGAATTAGTTATTATATTTCTTTTCATTGTTATTTCTTAAAATCATTTGTCTGTACAGTGACAAATCTGTAGGGTGGTACTTGGATCATGAACATAGAGATTCGTATAGCGAAATAACATTCACAAACACTAAAAATTGTCTCCCTTGAATGCACAGAAATATCTTCTAGGCCTTTTTATTTTTTATGCAAATAAATATCGAAAAATGATTGCCGAGAAGCATATCACATAATACCTGAAACAGCGCTTAGTGGGTTTGCACAAAGATAAAATAGAAGGCGTCAATTTTTAAGGTATGTTTCTTTATGTATCTTCAATCTGCATTTGATTTCAATTTTCTAACCTATTTTTTGCACTCAAATTTATTTCTCTGTTATTCCATAACTTAAACAAATAACAATAGTGAATGGGTAATGCACGTCTATACAGAGCAAATATAAAAACCTGAGGTTGGGGGTGGTGGGGATTCTATGGTGAAAAGACACCCCCAACATCTTCAGTGGGGGAGGTGAGGAAGAGGTTGCATCGGCTGAGTGTTCCTGGAATTTTGATCAGGAGTCGTAACATTTCATTTTGGTAATTTACTTTGTGAAAAAATGAATGATTCAAATAAATTACACATTTTCATTTAATGTTTATTCATTTCACTAATAACTTGGATTGATTTTTTCACTCACATATCCTTAGTTTCATTACTGTTTTGACAGGATTGGTGCTATCTATGGGAGGAAACTTACAATGATTGATACTGAGTATGGTTAGATTAAGAAAATGCACCATGTAGGTACGTGTATTTTAATTCTGCTTTACTTTGAGTTTTCTGAAGTACTTCTGTTAAAGCTGTTTAATTGTTTTTGTATACTTCGTTATTTTTTTTCAGGGTTCCGATTTGTTTGGAGGAGAAAATATATGTATTTTATTTAAAAAAAAAAAAAATTACGGCGTCGGTTATTTTAAAAACCGACGCCGAATATTTTTAAAAAATTATTTACGGCGTCGGTTTTTTTAAAAACCGACGTCGAAAGGGTTTTCCGCGTCGGTTTTTAGAAAAACCGACGCGGAAAATCCGGTTGAAACCGGTTTTCCGCGTCGGTTTTTCTAAAAACCGACGCGGAAAATCCTGTTCTAATCGGTTTTCCGCGTCGGTTTTTAGAAAAACCGACGCGGAAAACCTCTTCGACTATATTTTCCGCGTCGGTTTTTTAATGAACCGACGCGGAAAATAATGTCTAAATGTAGCTTCGGCGTCGGTTTTATAAAAAACCGACGCCGAAGCTCATAAGCGAATTAATTTTCACGTCGGTTTCTATGAACCGACGCGAAAACTCTATTTTTAACGTCGCCTATAAAGACGTCGGTTTATAACCGACGTTAAAAATTAAAAAAAACCGACGCGAAAAAGTGTTTTTGCACTAGTGCTAGTACAATTCATCCAAGTCTTATGATGTCCTCCAAACAAGTTATCCTTGATCATGTGATGGCCTTCAGACATGCAATTCAAATTATTTGATGTCCTTCAGATGAGTCAAATGGATCATGAAATTGTCTTTGGGAATGTCCATGATACAAATAGACATGTCCATACATCCTATAACATGTCAAGTATACAATCAGGGCATGTTAATCATACAATTCAGCAAGTTAGGAAGACAACTAGGCCAGGTAAAGCAACCATCATGGGAAATGATAACCTTGTCCAATGTTTATATAAGGTAAGACTCAGTTTTTAAGCACCGATCGGTGGAATGATATGATTTCTTATATATAAGGGAATCCTCAATGTGTAATATCTAATTAGTGGAATGATATGACTTCCTCCATACTAGGGAAAGCTCAGTGTGTAAGCCTTGATCAGTGGCATGATATGACTTCCCCATATTACGGAAATCTCAGTTTGTAAAACCTGATCAATTGAACTATAATAACTCTTCTTTCTACCATAACTATGATATGTAGGATGCCTGCCTAAGGCCCAATCTCAAATGGGTATCCACTTAGATGTAAGTCATGTTATGTCTCTAACATTTCAACCATCGGGACCCAATAACTCCCATGGGATGATCATTCTTCCTCATCCATAAGTGGACTAGGAAGACAATCAAACTATGATGAATCTGATTGCTGCTATAACCAGGATACATAAGGACACCTAACTAAGTCCCAAGATCCATATTAAACATTCAAAGGGTTTTTCCAACACATAAGTCCAGAATACAAATGTTTTAGATTGATTACTTATTATCTCTTGTTTCTCACACCAAGCAAGACTCATATGGGCTTAAGGAGTTGAAATGATTATATCATTCACATCATGAATCTCCTCCATACCATGGAAACCCCAGTGTGTAATCCTTAATTAGTGGCATGATGTGATTACCCCCATACAAGGGCATATAACTTATGACCATTACCTATGGCATGATCGAACCAGGTGACTTTGATTCCTGCCATAACTAGGATATAAAGGATGCCTCCCCGAGGCTTGAGTTAAATACTCCCTGCCTAGGTGACCTCATATATTCTTTTTCTGGATGACGATAAACTGCACAGGTTTAAGGAACTACATGGATTTTTATTCCTATTATAAGTAGAATATATAGGACACTACATAGAGGTTTAATCCCATCATCGACATACCAATCACCTCCTTGGATGATATCATATTTTTAAGTGCTTGGTTATATGACTTAAATACATAATCATCCACCCATTAAGGGGAAATAGATGAAGAACCTCGAATAAATATAGATAGAATCATTAATATACCACCCTTTGCATATAAATGGGTTCCAAACTAGATCATTTTATTTGGGTAACCAGTACCACATCGAGATTAGGAAGAGATTCATAAACAAATATTAAATCTATAAGAGAGACCTGAAGTAGGAAATAATTACCCATAAAATGGTGTGATGAGTCTGGCCTCCCATCCTCTCAACCAATATGATTTCCTAAGTTTCATTAGGTTTGAAACCCCAATTGACCACCAGCCTTTGGAAAGTTGGTTTGTACCCAATTACAGATGTAGGAACTATTGATAGTTTCTATGAAAGATAAGCATGAATGGTGAACCTAACATGAAGAATTTTGTAGCACATTTAAACCCCCTCATAATAAATCATCAAGCATCTACACGCACAATATTTCTAATGAAACAAAAATAGTGAACTCGATTTGAAATCATTTAATTATGGCATCCCCTTCACAAGATAAAAAATATAGACTGTCCATTTCTCATTGGGCTATTTCATTCCTATCACATGGTTGTCCCCTTTTGATCAACATATCTTTCCGAAGCAACAAGGTTTTACTCCCTTAAAAATATCATAAGGTTTCTTTTTCATCAAGGGTCTTAAAATAATTCTATTGGTAACATAACAAGAATTATTCACTACTTCTACCCAGAAATATTTAGGAAAATTAAACTCATTTAACATGGTCCTATCCATTTCTTGAAGTATTCTATTTTTTATTTCAACAACATAATTTTTTTGTGGTGTTTTACTGGCTGAAAAATTGTAAAAATACCCATTTTCCTCAAAAAAATAGATAAATTACATATTATTTAATTCACCACCATGATCACTTTTCATTGAATTAATTAGTTATCCTTTATAATTTTGATCCAATTTACAAAAATTAATAAAATAATATAAATTTTCATATTTAAGAGTAAGGAAGTAAACCCATATGTATCTAGTAAAATATTCTGTAACAATAAAAATATCTTTTACTACCCAAAATAGTATCTTTAATAGTTACAAATGAATCCAAATGAATTATATCAAGATAACTTATAGTTTTTTACTTCCTTAATTTAATTGAAACTGCTTATGAGTTGTTTACCTTTCAATCAATATTTTCAAACAAAGGTGTTGTCCACATTAATTTTTTGTAACTATAGAACAATTTTCTTCTTGGGAAGCTTATGAATCAATATGATATTAGCATGTCCTAACCTAATATGTGACAAAATGTTATCAGATTGTAAAAAATTTAAATTTTACATTTTTATCATATAATTCAATAAAATTAATTTAATTAATGTTGTATTTTCTATTATCATAAAACAAAATAGATTCATTCTTGAAAACAATGAATTTATCATTTTTAAGTTCAATAAACATTCCATTATAACATAGATGGGAAATTATTATTAATTATATTTCAAACCTTCAACGTATAAAGCTTTTTAGATAATAATATAATTAGAAATTCCAACCTCACCAAAACCTTTTACATTCCCTTTAGAATTATCACCAAATGTAACTTACCTTCATCACATTGATTGAATGATAGAAATTTTGACATATCACCAATCATATGTCTTGAGAATCCACTATCCATATACCAAAAATCATTTTTGATTCTCCCAAGACAAATTTCCTACAAAAACATATTTAAGAAATTTTTTAGTACCCATGCAAATTTGGGTCTAATGGGATTAGAATATGAATTTTTGGGAACCCAAAAAGATTTAAAACATTTATTTATATAAAATATAGAAAATAAGGATTTGGAAATTAAAGTCTTAGTATGTTCAAGAGATTTTGTAAATATCAAGGAACACTCATTTTCATAATGACCTTTCATATGACATCTAAAACATGTAGCAATAAATGTGATTCTATTAATGTTTTTAACAAACAAACTCTTATAAATTTGGGGTAAATTATTATAATAACAAATACTATATCTCTATTTGTATATTTTATTGAAACTCTTTATTTTATAAAAGTTTTCTTGACCTTGAAAAAATAGATATATTTGACTTCGAACTTTCAATTTCATTTTTGAGTTTTCCATTATTCTTAAGTACAGTATAAAAATTATTTATTTCGACTTCATGTTAATTAGAAATGTAATCTCTCTCTCTAATTTATCATTTTTAGCAAGTCTATTTTTCATATTTATTTATGTGATTTCCATATCTTTATGATCATAAATTTTTCTATCTTTTACATATTTCTTCATATTTTCACTCTCTTTAAAAATATCCTTATGTCGTATCTTAATCTTCATATATAAACCAATGAATTTTTAAATTTCATCTTCAAGTTGATTAACTTATTTAAGAAATTCCTCAATAATGAGTTTTTCAGATTTAGATTTGAAGGTTGAATAATAAGTAGAGTCACTTAATTGATTTGATGTATCCATTAAGAATATGTTTTCCATATGCGTTTTAGAACTAGATTCTTTTTTTGTACTTGAATCCTTAGTGAAACTCAATCAAGCTATCATTTACTTTTTCCTTTTCTTTAATTTATTCCTATTATATTTTTATTTCTTTAATCTTGGGAAATTTGGGTTGATGTGCAACATTTTCCTACACTCATAAAAAATTACATCTTAGAAATCATTAGAATTGAAATTACCTTTTTTTCCTTATAGTTATCCTTAGGAAAATATTTCTAGGATCTCTTTGAGTAGTTGTTATTTCTTCTATATGATCCTTTTTGTAACATATACAGTATCATTCTTATCACTACTCTATAACTCAGAATCAAAAGAGTAATTAGATACATTATATTTAAAATCAATTCTCTTCTTCATTGAATTATCTTATTTAGTAACATTTTTAAGCTCTAAATTATATTGTAATAGTGATAAAATAATCTCATCAAGATTGAATTACTTGAAATTATTAATTTTATCTATAGCCACATTTTGAGCATGTCACTTCTTAAGAAGTTCTATAAGTAATCTTTCAACAAGAATAATATTTTCAAGAGTCTCTCCAAAATAACTCATAACATTTACAATATCAGTAAATCTATGGATCATTTGATTTATAGTTTCCTCTTCACCAATATTAAATTATTGATATTTAACTCTTATCAAACCCAAATCAGTTCTAATAAGATTATCTGAGCTGAGATGTGTAACTTTTAGAATTTTCCATATCTCATGAGAAGTTTTACATATTGAATCATGATTATACACATTTCTATTTATTACACAATATAGGATATTTATCACCTTGTAATTTCGAACATAATTTACTACATCATTGCAAACTAATTATTCAAGTTCACCTTTTGGTAGCTTTAATGTCCTTTATAAAATTTTTAAATGATTAATATTTAGTTGCTTTAAGAAATCTTTTATAAGAGATTTCCAATATCCATAGTCAAAACCATAAAAATAAGGTTGTTTTTAGGTATCCATCCATTATTAAAACTTGTTCCTACCATCTTAAATAGATCTTTTTCCCTTGATTGTTATATTAGGAATTTTCTATCACAAATTAAATGTATATATATATATAATTAAAATCTAGGGAACCTTCTTTAATACCAATTGTTAGTACATATTTAAGATGGAAGAATATCTAATATGGGGGTTGAATTGTTCTCTTAGAAATTAATTTAATATTACATCAGTATATCAGAGTTATTAAGGATATTTAGGAAAAAATAAAAGAAAATGAACACAGGATATTTTTATAGTGGTCTGGATCTAAATTATCCTAGTCCACTATCCACCCCTCTCATGAACAGAGAGTGATGGAACCCATTATAACCAATATAATGGAATCTTATAATAAATTTTTTACACCTATAGTCACAACCCAATTAAAAATACTTTTTCCCCTAGAGGGTTAAACCCAAACAGAAATTCCTTTTTCCCACCTAAGGGCATAACCCGAATAGCTTGGCTCCCCTAGTGGCACAACACAATACCTAAATTTTCTTTGGGATTCAAAACCCAATTAACTACCTTTTAATGGGTATTATAACCCTTAAAAATTATACACACATAAAAAAATATAGGAATATGTAAAACCAAAATGAACACTTCATTGTTAGAGTGTCAAAAATAGAAATAAACTCTCTAGTAATAATGGATTAAATGATTTTAGTTCAGCTAGGAATTGTATTTGATCAAAAAATAATACAACACTTATATGGTTCAAGATAATCCTCAACCTATATATCTTGAACTAGTTGGGTCAACTATATATAAAAAAGAGTTTCTTTTTTCAAACCATATTTAAAATATGAATACTATTGAATATTTCATTTTCTTAAAGAAATAATCACACAAGTAAAATAAAAAAATACTCTATGTTGATTTCCCAGAATATTTTCCAAGTGTATATCATTTATAAATGAAAAAATATATTTATGAAAGTTATCCTCAATATTTTGTAAAAGAAAACAGAAAATGTATAGTAAAACATATTAGAACATTTTATATAGTAATAAATAATAAAAATTAATATCCTAGAAATATTCCTTAATAATAATCACGGTCGACTCTTTTATTTTTGTAGATTTGAATTTAAATATTTCAAGTTCCATAATTTTTAGTGTGAATATCTATACACACTTAATACCATGTAAATCACATATAATACATCATGAAATAAATTAAAACATATCCTCATGAGTTTTAAATAAATTAATTTTAGAAAAAAATATGACATTAAAAATATTTATATTAAATATGCATCAAATGTAAATATGAATTATTATGTAAAATAGAGAACATTTATATGTTTTAGAATATCCTATATATTTTCACTAAAACGCATAGAAAAAATTCATGTAGGGGATTCTCATAGGTAATTAATATAGGGTATTCAATTCGGGGAATCATGTAAGGAATTCATTTAAGAGAATTAATCATGTATCCAAAATTTAACATAGTTTAGATCTAAAATCTGTAAAAGCTTGACTTATCAAATTCCATACTTAATAAATTCCTTCTAAATAGAAGAATCATATTTATATCCAGTTGAATTATATTTATAAAATTACATTATGTTTCCATAGAATCAATAATCACTATAATAATACTTCTATAACACAATTTATCTTCAAAATATAGTAGTAATTTAGTTCTAAAAAAATATATAATTCATACAGAAAACATGTAGTGACTTGTAACCAAATTTCAGACATGATATAGAGAAACTCAAAATTTGATGTCTTCTAATGAAATGTATATAATTTTGTTATATTTCAAACACAATATTAATAGCTCAATTTGGATATCTTTAACCCATTATATGGAAAAAATACATATGGTAATGGGTTCTCTAAAATTGGATATGTCAATTGGCTATATAGGTGAAATAGCTACTTGAATCGGTTACATGAGAGAAACAGCTACGTATATCAACTACATGGGAACAATAAAAACATCTAAAAATTATATTTTATGGTATTAAATGAATTATTTATCATAAAAAATTATATGAAACTTGTAGATTATGTTATGACTAATCACATCATGAAATATAAATATATATTTTTCAAAGAAATGTTATGATCCAAGAAAATTTAAGCATATTTTAATCAATACAGAATAAAAAGTATTAATACATTTAAAGGAAATAAAAATAATAATAATAATTCTTTGTAATTATCAAAATATAAAATGGTTTAAGGATACACTCAACATTAAGAGTTTGGGTTCTTGATGAGTGAAAGGAATGTCTATATATAGCATTTTTTAAAACTAAATGTTTATTTTTTGTCACAAATTACAGACACTATGATCTTACTACAATATGAGAATCTTATCCCATATCTCATGTAAGTTATTTTATTTTTACTATTTTATTATAAGTCTAAAATGGTGTCAATTTCACATAGTTCAAAAGTATGGTTATCACATTATCTGAAGTTATTGAAGGTGACACTCATGGAAATGGTAATAGAGTACTATTATCAAGTCACGGTGTATACCCATATCTTCAATAATGAACAGAATAAATCAATTATGAGGTTTGGTGTTTTTTTATTTAAGATACCCAAATTGATATGAAAAAAATATTTAACAATGAATAATATTTATATATCTCATATTTTCTATGGTGTAACCTAATGAACTCAAAATTCTAAACTAGGTTGTAGTTGATATTTTGTTATATACATGTGTATCTTTTTATATTCCCTCAATAATGACCTCACCTCTAAAAATAATGGATAGTTGGATTTTGTTTTTATAGCATCAAAATTTTAAATTTGATGGTTATAATTATATATATATATATATCATTTATTTTATCCTCATTAAGCATCCTCGAGAAGTTTATTACAATTAATACCAAAAAAATTGACATTGCGATTGTCTATGAATACAAAGCAATAAAATTATTTATGTAGGTTAAGGGATCTTCATAGGGTGTAATCTTGAGGGGTTAAATCCTCCACTAAAGGTAGATAATGATGATATATGAGCTAGACCGTAAGTGTGCAGAGAATAATATGAAGCCTTCATGAGAGGTAGAAAATAATGATGGAGTTTTAGACCAAGCATACGGGGGAAGGAGACGAGGCATCGATGAGATTAGATAGATCATATGTAAAAGATAAGATAGCGATTGATATATTTTTAAGTTTTAAATAGGTTAATAGTAACCCATGTTCATGTCCCACATCAAAGTTCTGGGTATCTTCACACCAGCATATATATTTTTTCATGTATTCCATCCACATATTAAAGGTAATGGGGTTGGAACCCAACACACTCACACACACCACATGGGGTGGGATGAACCACTTTCCCCCTTGTGTGACACCATGCGTACTATGAGGGTGTTATGCGGTCACTAGCCTACCTATGTTGGTGCTTGATTCCTTCTTCTACCATGTGTCTACTCGAATTAGATCTCCCCTTTGGTTAATCTTTCTACCATAATAGGATAGAGGAGTTGGCTCTTTTGGATTCCATGTTTGGATAAAAAATTATGATAAGGAAGTTTTAAAAGTCTAAAAACACTAAACTACATTCATGATTATATCCATACCTTAATATTTTTATTAAATCTTCTTTAAAATATATTATTTTTAACTATTTATAAAATTATTTATATCAAAGAAACTTTATATTTTTCATATATTATTATTTATCACTAAAGATTTTTAAAAATAATAAATATTAATCTTTACACATTACACTTCTTGATTGATAACATAAAATTAAATTTTAACCAAAGCTTTTATAAAAATTCCAAAATTGAATAATATCATATTTTATTTACTTATTATTATTTTTATTCAAAAATATTTTAACATAAATTTATCAACGGTCATATTCCCTATCTATAAATACACCTTTAACATACATTTTTTGTAATTCAAACTCTATGTATTCTATTTTTCTCACTTACAAGGATGATTTCCATTTTCTTGTTACATTTTATTCTTACCATCTTCATATTTGGAATACTACTACTCATGGCTGATCCTAATGATGCGAGCTAAATTATGGGTCTTAGAATGTTAATTTTATTTTTCCCTCATTTATTACTAATGATTACTGTAAATTTACTATTTTTAGCTTCTTATATTGTAGTCAATTTCTTAAGATATGTTTTGTATTGAAGTTAATTTATTATTTTTAATAAAATTTTCTTTATATTGTTTAAATTTAAAAGAATTATTTTTTAAAATATTCATTTCAAAAACATAAATACATTAAAATTATTGGATGTTTCACTATATTCATCACTAAACTCAATACCATATGACCTTCTAAGACTTCTATTATTATTCATCTCTTCCAAGAGTCTTTCAAAATCAAAATTGGTATTATTTATGGGGTAACATGTTTAACAGTCCCCTTACTCAACATGATGAGGTAATTTTATACTTACAACCCACAGATTTATAGAGAATATTTGTTCTTGGCCATAAATAACCATCCAAATATGGTCATATCATTCAAAAGCTTGAAATAAAACATATTCAAATAAAACTATTTTATCAAATGAAGATAGAATGGTTTTTCATCATCTATGAACCACTTTATCCAAATTTTTTGTGTCACAACTCTCTACGCTAAGGATTAACTTGATCTAAACCATTGTAAGTTCATTTCCTTTTCTTGAATGAATTCATGAGAAATTATATACTGCTTTAATAAATTCATGATTCCACTATAGCTTGATCTCAAACTTTTAAAGGTTATTGAGTCTTTTAGAGCTACATATTCAAGAAAACACACCATGTTAGCTATTATCGACTGATATTTGAAGATGGAAGGCTTAATTTGTTACAAATTGGGTTAGGCTTGGGTTTTAAAGGAGGGAGACGATTTAGATTCTAATTTTGGTATATTAAACTCATTAAGGGATGTATTAAAAGTAAATAATGGTAAAGAAATAATATATAATTAGAGAAAATAAAAATACATATGATATCTTGAAAAATGATTCTTAAAAAAGTCCAATCAATCGTATGAACAATTTGATCGATCTTATGGATAATATAAGAAGTAAAACAATATTATCAATTAAAATAATGAAATAAATTAGATAAATTACATAAAAATATTACCTTATATTAATATAAGTTGTATTATTTTAAACATATTAAAAAAAATTAGGGAAATATAATACTTCCTCACTCATGTATGATGTAATTTAACCTTTCAATATTTATAGGCTTTTTAAATATTCTAGTAAGATTATGTTCAGTACCATTGAATTTAAGTGGGGTATATTTTTTTAAAAATGATCCCTCAAAAAGTGACATCTTTTATTAATATGTTTAGTCATGGAATGAGATGCATGATTCTTATAGATGTTGATAGCACTTTTGTTTTCATAGTTTATAGGGAAATGTATAAACTAATATCTGTAATCTAGCAATGTGTGTTTCATTCATAGAATTTGTGACCAAAAACTTCCTATAGTTATGTATTCAACTTTATTAATGTATTATACAATAGAATTATGTTTCTTACAATCCCAAGATATTAGATACTTTCTCAAAAAGTGACATATTCTAGAGGTTCTTTTTATATCTAGATTTCATCCATTGAAATCAGCATCAGAATAAATGACTAACTCAAAATTATATCCTCTGGAATAAAACAGTCCAAAATAATTGTATTATTGAATTTTACTTAGAAGATATTCCTTAGGATTTTCTTAAAAATGATCACAAACACTATACATAGTATTAGGACTACTAGAATTTAAGTATAGTAAACTTCTAATTATACCTCTATAAGACATTTAGTCAATTGGTTTTATAGTTTCATCTAAATCAAGTGTACAGTTTTTACTTATAGGATTTTTACTACCTTTTTTCTATCCATTCCAAAGTTCTTTAAAAGATATTTTTTGTACTTTATTTGTTTTAAAATAATACCTTATTTATTTTTTAAAATTTGGAAACCAAGGAAAAATTTTAACTCACCCATTAAACTCATTTCAAATTCATTTTTCATCATTTTAGAAAATTCAATACGCAATGATTTTTTGAATGACCCAAAAATAATATAATAAATATAGATTTGAACTATTAAAAAATATTTTGAAAATATTTTATAAATAGGGTAGGATCAGCTATCATTTTTAAAAAAACAGTAGAAATCATGACAGAACTGGTCCTATCATACCAAGCTTTACGAGCCTATTTTAAACCATAAAGAGATTTAGAATTATTAAAAAAAATAGAAAATAAGTATTTTAAAATCCATTGGGTTGTTTAATAAAAAAAGTCCTCAATAATATAACCATTAAGGAATGCACTATTGATATACATTTAAATTTTTTTGAAATTAATATGTTCTATATAAGAATGAAATATTTTTATTGCTTCAAATATACCAATGAATACAAAGGTTTTTTCATAATCAATCACCTCTTATTGACTATAAAATTTTGAAACCAATCTCACTTTGTTTCAAATGATAGGGCCAGATTCATCAACCTTATTTCTAAAATCCCATTTAATTCCTATAGTTAGATAGTTTTTACATTTTCCAATGGTTTCTAGAATTAGTGTCTTTCAAACAAATTTAACTCTTCTTGTATATGCATGACCTTAAATTCATCATTGATAGATTCACTAACATTTTTAGCTTTAATTTGTGACAAGAAATCATGATGTTAAACCTAGTTTTCAATAGAATATATATTCTTAGTTCCTTTATCTTGGTATCCAATAATAGCATCTTAAAAATTTTATCTATGGGTTTTAATGGTTTTAGAAACATAGGTACTTGGTTCTTCCAAGTCTTACTCAAAAAAAATTGGTTAGATTGGTCAGCTTTGGGAGATTCAACTTTTGAATTTACAGACTGGTCATGTGTCTTTGAGGGGTTATTGATATTTAATTTTGACATATCATCCTAAAGGTTTTATAGAGAAGTATTAGGATCATATGGATTTTATTCAACAAATGTGTGAAGTTATTGAGCACAGCAAAAGTGTGTGGTGGAAAGTGATATGTTAAAATTTATTTTAATATTGAGTTTCCCAAAACCTCGAGTAAGGATCTTGTACGTCAAATTTATAATTAATTTATTTAATTTCAAAATATATGAATACATGAATTGATAATTATTTATTTGGTTTTGATGTCGATAATCTAAAAAAACCCATTCAAATTGCCTTTGTTGTGCTGTGAGGATCCAATTGAAATCCCTATAGCAGTAATCCACATGTTCTCCATTGATATTTGAGTAACGCCAATCGATCTTTGGGTTCTAGCACAGCGAGTTGATTGTATTAAGTTATTCATATTGATCATTTGTCCTCCATTATTGAATGGATCTCTCATATGTTTCTAATTCTTGAGTGTAAGAGAGAAAGGAGGATTCAATAGAGAGTTTCATTGTGAGAAATGATTCTCAAGTTTCAATTTTTAGATGTAATACACAATACATATAATGGTCTATTTATAGATTTTGGGTTTAGTTTAAAATAATTATTTAATTAAATTTTGTCTCTTAAATAATATAATAATCCTTAGTAAACCCCATGCCACATGATAATATTATCATTATTATTTTGTTGTTTGCACCAGCTTGCGTAGTAGAAAATATAATTTAACTGGAATATTAATTAATATTTGTCATTGAACTCAGTATTGGTCCCTTAAAACTCCTCTAGAACTTATTGAAATCCATATTAAATATTTAATTTACATATTTCATTCATTAATAAACATTTATGATTAACAAAACATGTGTAAAATTATTCCTTGGTCATGAAAATAATATTTATTCAATTAATTAAATTCAAATAGAATTTGATCAATGTCATCAAAACACTTCGTGTGTGACCCTCTAGGATTCTTTCTCATTGGAATTAGGCAGGCTTTCCTAAAGTCTAAGATTATTTTATAGAAAATGGTTAATAAAACCAGGAGAAAGAACTTAATTTCACAATGGTGACGACTACATAGGAATGATCATTGTGTAATATAATCTCTTTATCATAATATCTCATCAAGAAGGTTGCACATCTATGTCACCAACCTATATGCTCAATACGTATTTCTTTGACTATCTAAAATAAACATGTCATTTCACCATGGCCATGGAATTTAATGTGATTATTTTATTCCAATAAAAGGGATGAGATATTAACTTCCATAAAAATTTAAGGGATAAATCCTTCCTTGGATTATCTACTAATGAAATGTCAATTAAGATGCACCCAATGTACCCTACCTCACAGTGAACATATGGAGTCAGGGTTTTCATCAAAAAATCTAAGTGAATGATTCATGATATTCATTAATGATAATAGTAAAGTCTAAGTACCATTACACACACTCATAGATAGGAATATCATATGACACCAAAACATATATAATTCCTGCTTGTAGATCAATTCTCATAATCTCTTATCTTGGATATTACTAAGTGAAAAATTTAGGAGAAGAAGTCTCATCCACATATAATTACTCACACCTGATAGTCTATATATACTATAGGTCCCATCATAGCACATTATCCAATAGTAGAACTGTATTTAATAATATCATCATAGCACATCAATGTTCTCATCATAGTGGGGAACTATTATGACCATATCAATGTGATGTATACTCTAGGAATTTATTACATTAGATTTGTGAATAATAATGAACAATATGTAAAAAGAAGTTTTATTAATATTCAATTCATAAAATATATATGTAATCAAAGTAAAAATAGTTTGTCCTATGACACCAACTCCAGAATGTGATGTGTACTAACTCTACCAAAACTTTGGTTCTTTTATTAAGAATCTATAGGATTTTCTTGAGGTTGAATAATCTAAGAAAATACCTTCATTTCTCTTTGAAGAAAACTTGTCTAGATTATATTTTGTATTAATAATGAAGACTTTACATCCAAGGACTTTAAATTAATTAACATTAGGTTTTCTACCATACCAAAATTCATAGGGATTCTTTTTTAAATGAGGTCTAATAATAACCCTAATAATAACATATAAGTTTTTATTGACACATTTAGCCCAAAAGAATATAGGTAAATCATGCTCATTAAGCATAGTCCATGGGATTTCTCAATGTGTTTTATTTATTCTTTCAATAACCTTATTTTTTTTTTGAGGAGTTCTATAAGTATAAAAATTGTGATTATAGCCATGTTGTGCTAATAATGTTTCAAAGTATCAATTCTCAAACACACTACCATGGTCACTTTCTAAGGACTTAATGGTAATCCCACTAAGGTTTTTTTAGACATAACATATTTTGAAAAACATTTATAGGATTCACTCTTGTGAGCTAGAAAATATACCCATGTGAATCCTGAATAATCATCAATAATCTCATAAGAATAATATTTTCCTACTAAAATAGAAACTATAGATGGTCCAAAAAACCATTTGAACCAATTATATGGGTGGATAGGTTGTAACCTATTTATTTTGTTTGAAAAAAAAATTATATTGATTCCCTTTTTGAAAGGGATTGTAAACTTTATCTTTTGTAAAATATAGATTAGGTAGATCCCTGACTAAATCTTTTTTACTAAGGTTTCTAAGAGAGTGTATATTTCAGTGGCCTATTCTCCTATGCCATAACCAAAATTATTTATGAAAGGAACTTGACCAAGAAACATTATGATAAATTAAAGAATCTAAATTAACAGTATAAACATTATCATTTATTAAAGTAGTAAATATTAAAAGCCTGTTTGGAATCATAAATTTGAAAATCATTATTTTCAAAATTAATAACAAAATTATCATCATATAATTGGGAAATACTATGAAAAATATAATTTCAAGAATCGGTATACAAAAATTTAGAAATTAAAATAGATTTTGAGTTACTAGTTTGTCTAAGTCTAATAATCTTTCCATTATCATTATCACCAAAAGTAACATTTCCATCACCAAATTTTACAATATTCTTGAAACTTGAGAATTCCCCGTTCATATGTCTGTAACATACACTATACAAAAACCATAAGTGATTACTAGTACTCTTCAAACATTTTTCCTATGAAAAACTAACTAATTAATGATTGTGTTACCTATATTTCCTTAGGTCTAAAAATGTTAGCACATAAAACTTTGAGAATTCAAATGTTTATAAAAAACTATTAACATAAAAATTAATATTTTTTAAAGTAAATACTCTCTTTGGGTCGAGGTTATATGAACTGTTTTTAGAAATTAATGATTTATAAGTATAAACAAAATTATTTTTTTAGAATTTTTCTTTGACTAGGATGGTAACTGATTCCAATAGTATATATAGGGGTAGTTTTCTTACCTAGAATCATAGTATAGTTTCTATTCACATAGTGATTTTTTTAAATTCCTATTTTATTTTTGTATTAGATAACTTAAGTTCATTGTCTTATTTTAATATTAAAATATTATTTTCTTTTTTAATATAGAGATCATATTTTAAAGTATCTAAAAAATCATTATGCTTCTTTAGGATTTTATATTTATCATTTATCTCACTAAAGGTTTCCTTCAGCATATTATAGTACTCAAATAAATATTCACTAGACATATTAGATTCATCATGTTTTACATTTTGAAAAGGAATAATAATATTATTTTTTACCTCAAGTGTTACTTCTATAAATCATAGATTTTCCTTCTCATGAGAATCATCTCTGGATGAGTCTGGGTTACTTGAACTTTTCTATAAATCACTCTAAGTTCCCTTCATATATTTCTTATGTTCCACTCCCCAATACTAATATTTCTTCTTGAATTTCAATTTTGTACAAATATCTTTTATGTATCCTTTTCCCTTGGACTCATAACAAGTGGCTTCTCTAAAGTTGTCATCCTTCTTCTAGTTTCATTTATTGTCAAATTTACCTTTGAATTTTTATTATTTGAATAACTTTTTATTCCTATAAATTTTTTTAAAACTTCTAGATAGATGATAAATTTCCTTAGAACTATTTAAATCAACTTCAATAACACTGATACTATCAAATTTAACAACTTTCTTTGATTTTGATAGAGATTATTTTAATGTGAATGACCTCTTAGATTAGGCATCTTTATTATTAACTTTAATATCTTCCTCATATACCATTATTTTTTCAATTAGTTCCTTGTTTTTATAAAAAGGGAATCCCTATTAGTGGAATTTTCGAACCCTCCACACCAGGAAACCCCCTTCCCCATTAAGGGATCACTCGAGAGAGAGCCCCAGTTGAGAAGGATTCATTGCTAGCTGAGATGGCAGAGCATCCCAGAGGGTGATGACCTGATAAAAAATGGTTCAACATAAAAATATATTAGCACAGGTGGTTCGTGCTTTATTTCACCTACCTAGTCAAGAACTGGGTGACCTGGTAAGACAATTGGATCTTGGGGGAAGGAGAAATTCTCCCAAGAGCGGACTCCCAAGATTCGAACCAAAATGTGTGTATGGGTCGTATTCTTAGGCCCATTGGTGGCTATTCCAAGCCAATGTGTGGAACACATTCCCCAAATAATAAAATAGAGTTGAATATCTATGTTCATAATATGAACAGTATCTGAGTCTAGAAGGACTCGAGCTTGTGCCATTTTCCCTATACAATGGGATGGCCCAACTGGTGAACCACTCAACTAATTCCCTGGGGTAATTTCAATTAGTTCTTTGATTGTTAATTTACCAATTTCAGAGGATTTTCTAAGGGATACAGTAGTGATTCTACATTGATTAGGTAAACCTCTCAAGATTTTCAACACTTGATTTTTTTCTTCCACTTCTTTTACAAGAGAAAACATGGGGTCAATGATTTCATTAAATATGATATACATATCATAAATAGATTCATTAGTTTTAATTTTGAATGTATCATATTTAATCATATAAGTATTTAATCATATTTCTTTAAAATTTAAAGTTAATTCATGATATAAAGAAAAAATATACTATATTTTAAAATTATTATCAGAAGAACATATTCTATTAAATTAAACCTCTCATAAATAAAAACACAAATAATCATTGGATTTATAGTTATATTCATAATATTCCTTAGTGGCCTCAGACCAATCATCACTAGATGATTTTGGTTTTTTATATTGGTCTTTTATTATAGTTCATACATCAAAACCTATACTCTCAAGATGGATTTTCATTCTTATTTTCCACTTATCATAATTTTGGATAGTAAAATTTGTTGGCATTTTATAGCATGACCTTTATATCTAGGGTTATTTATAAGTAAAAAAATTACAATAATAAAATAAAATAGTTATTTTTCCATGTGACTTGATCAAGGTCTTATAAAAAAGCAAAAAAAGAAAATAAAGAAACAATATATGATACCAAATGTTGGTTTAAGTGGAGTTATCAAGAGGGGTGTGAAATGAGAATCCAATAAAAAAATTAGTTAAAAACTCATTTATAAAACAAACCCTGTTAGTTTATAAAACACTTAGTTAATTAATATAGTAGGTATATCTAATTTACTATTTTGAAATAACCCCTAAATATCTTGATTAAAACTCATTTATAATAACTTGAGATTATCCTAATATTTTTAGATTACTCAAATCACATTAAATAATAGATATATCACTATAAGAAGTTAGCTATCAAAGTATAGTTTTTCAAAATATATTTTAAAAGTAGTTTTAAAACATAGTAAGAAAAAGTTAAAACACACAATGTAAATATAAAAAC
Source organism: Viscum album (assembly GCA_963277665.1). Classification (NCBI taxonomy): domain Eukaryota; kingdom Viridiplantae; phylum Streptophyta; class Magnoliopsida; order Santalales; family Viscaceae; genus Viscum; species Viscum album. The sequence continues at coordinate 1,367,650,805 of OY728140.1, read as the reverse complement.
AAGAGGTTCAGTCTCAAACTAGGACCTAGTCCCCTCCACATGATAGTTTCCCACTATCAATAATGTTTATTAAAATAAACGGGATGGTCTACAGGCTAGATTGGGTATGAAAATTCTAACAACATGAAATGATGTTTAGGCTATCACATAGCCTCTTATACAGTGTCCATGTGTTTAAAAAATGAAGGAAATAAGGGAAAGATTATATGAGTACTATAAGAGGATGTTCTTGATAGATATACAAATAAATTCAAGTACAACTCAAAATTAATATAAAATATAGAGAGAGAGATATGAAGATTTAAAGAAATTTTATATCAAAGTTTAGTTGTTCTGTAGTGGTGTCTTCTCTTATTGATTTATTTCTTCAATTTTTAGAGAAGATAAAATAATTGTAAAGTGATGACAGATCTTATAGTGTAACAATATGAAAAAACATTCATAAGTTATTAAAATATATTATTAGTTTGTATTCTCTTTTCCTTCCAACCACTACTTTTATATATCTGGTCTTTATTTTTAAAATAAATCTTCCACCAAAATGATCTAATAATGAATATTCATTATGGATCCTCATACTCAGAATGAAATCTATGAGTGTTAAATGCTTTTGAAATTTCATTTAACTCTACTCCGATGGTGGTTGGAATATATATTATTAAAATATAATTCTACTTAGACACGATCACTTAAAGTGTGTTGCATCATATTATTCAAAATTTATCCAATTCTTAGTAAACAAATTTATCAATTTCCTTAATTTGTTAGGTGTTTGATCTATAGAATAAGTTTTTGCTTCAACTAAACATGTGGTCACTAAAATTTCATATGGTCACTTCATCACTTTAAAAAAAACAACTCTATAATATGGTCACTTGACTTAATCATGCACTCGATTGGAAACAATGTGTGGTCACATTGATACTTTATGATTCAACTAATATAATGGACATAAAATGTGATCAATTCAATTGGACTTGCGGTCTCTTGGTTACTCATGTGGTTGGATGCAGAGTTTTTGAAAAATCTATCACAGTCAACTGATTAGGCATGTGGTCAATCCATTTGGTCATGCATTTGCTTCAACCCTTATAAAAGTATACAGTGTTCCAAATTACTTCATGTGGTTCCTCGAATCCTTATTTTATTTTATTTTGTACTCTTATAGTCACTTGAGTACATAGAGATTTTACTCTTCAGACTCATGGTCACTATTCTGGATTCACAATCACTTGTCTATCTTTACAGTCACTTGTTTGGATTTATGAACACTTTGACACTTAGGAATATATTCATAGATAACCAAAAAAATAAAATTTTATATCATAAAATATAAAATTCATTAATAATAAAATAAACATTAATTGAGATAATTAAAATAGGAAATTGTTGGACAAAGCCAACAAAAGTGTGTTGACATTAATTCTTGGAGCCCCTGATGAGATTACTTGAGTTGTTAAATGGTATAATAGACCATAAATGGGTTCTATTAGCACCCTTTGAGATAAAAAATGTTTTATTAGGTGTTATTTATTCGAGGCTGAACCCTTAGGGATCCGTCTAGTTTCTCTATAGCCTTTGGATAGTTGAATTGTACTAGGGTGAGAATCCCCCCCCCCCACTAGCTTGTAAAACATGGTGGGTTATAGCTTGGTTATATTATAGAATTTGGTCATGTGCATGAGGACCCATGTAGCTTATACCTGATTAAGGTTGGATGATATTTCAAGCTTAGAATAGAATTTTTTTGTCCGATTATTGAGTTAGTTTTAAAAAAATTATTAGTTGTATATGTTGGTTGAAAAACACTTTTTTGTTGGTTATTATTATTGGGATGTAATTCCCTTTGTTACTATTATGGATAAAGATAGGATGGTAAACCCACTAATAATATCTAATTCATGACAAGGGATTATATGCCCACCACTTTTTTATAGGATATTGGGAGGCTATTCTAGTGGTTATGTGATGTAATGACAACCAATAATTCATTATCTATGATAAGGGATGTTATTCCAATTATGATGGTTTTCTATGTCCATGACTCTATACTTGAGGTAATGGGATGGAATTCCCATGATACCCCAATGATTATAGATGAAGAATGTTATACCCAGTTATCCACTAATACCCTTGGAAGTGGGATATACTTCCTCTGATGATACACTTTCAAGGAATAGGACATGATGCCCATATAATATTGGTAATGTTAGGTCATAATTCTCCTATATCATGTGATATAGATTGGGTTTACGGATGATCTTACCTCTTAATATCATACTCATGTTTAGGGATATTATTACCTCTCTTAATAATGTTAATGGGATGTGATTCCCATTTGTACATATTGAATCGAGAATGAAATTCCCATGTTTATGACTATGCTACTAGTATGTACTACCCACATATGGTGACCCAAGTTTAACACTCATAGATATTACATATTTTTTACTAATACTCAATATATATCCTAAATAGACATGCCCAAGAACTATAAAGGTTTAGTGTAATTGGATAATATATACATAAACATATTATTTAAGTATAATCTCCATAATCTCTAACATCATTCATTATATAAGGTACCCATCTAGACTCATCATACTTAGTACCCTTCTTCATAACCTAAGGAAAATTAAAACATAAGAAGGGGTGAACTGAAATGATAAGTAAGGGTAAACATGGGATATATCAATAAATGATCAAATGTAATAATATCATGATCATAACAAGATGAGAACATGTGATTATCAATATAAAATAATACCCAACAATTCCTAGATCATAATCACAAATCATGACATAAAACTTTAGAATGTCATAATATTATGGAATCACTAAAAAAAATAAAGAACCAAGAGTTCAAATCATAAACATATCAATATTTCATAAGAGTGTCACACCATTATATACATATAAATTATATCATATATAAAGTTTCACTACTGAAATCATCATCTTTTTCAGGTGTTAACTATTTCATTTTATAAGAAAGTTTTTGTTCAGTAGTTCCATTCCTTGCATATTTATCATGTTTCCATTATCTCCATAACGTTAGTAAAGTTATAAATATAATATATATTAATTATATACATATTTAGAATCATATATAAAAGTTAGATATTGATAAATGAATTAGACTATTCCTGATATGGTAGACTATTTTTACGCATGAGCGTTGTTTTCATATTCTAACGAAAATAAGTAAAGAAATATTAAAAAATTATCATTCAAGAATCATAATTATATCATAAATATAATATATATTTATTAAATCCAAAAATATAAATATCCATGTTAGGTAGTGATTGAAAATGAATCATATCACTACTTGTAGGTGGTAGTCCACACATTCACATGAGTGATACTTTCATTTCCCATTTGATGGAAATGAGGTAGGAAATGGATGCACCGTCATCAAAATAACATCTCAGTATATTTATGATTATAGATTAATTGTTTAATGATAGATATAATATTTTTATAGAAGGTTTAAGAAGAAATAAAATTAAAATAGCTTGTTTAATATGGTATCCTACCTTTTTATTACATAACTTTTCATTATATAGTACAAAGAGAGGATATTTTAAAGTTTAGTTCCTAGAAAATCAGGTACATAATACATGAAAACATAAAAAATTATTCTAAAACGCTTTAAAGGATTATTAATGGGTTTATACTAAGTAAATTTAAATTATCTCATATCTTGAGGGGAATACATCAAAGGAAAGGGGTGAGCATGAGGCCCTATAAGGGAAAGTAAGGGAAACAGTTTACATGTGATCATGAGGAATATCAATAAAAAAAGGAATATAATTATGTCATGATAAAGGGAACATGAGGAATATAATAATAAAAATAACATGAATCATAACATGTAAATTTGGCCACAACATTTAAATGATACATTCATAATCATATCACCAATGTTTTTCACAAAGGTGTCATAAATGAAAATTACCAAGTTTATTCACCAAGGTATCATAAAATATGTCATCTCTAGAGATTAAATTATTTACCCAATGAATTTGATCACTATAATGGTAAACCCCTAATATATATTGATTAATTTGAGACACATATATCATAATAAAATATTTCATAAATAACTTATGGATAATAGATAATGGGTTTCTTATCAAAATCATGGTGTTTTAAAAGTTCTCAAAGGCATGATCATTAAGTAGTTTTTAACCCACATAAATGGAATATGGATTTCATATATATTAATCCATGAATAAAAAAATCATATTTACATATACTTTAATACCCCTAGAAAATAAATGGTTTTGGGTATTCACAAAAAAATAAAGTAAAAGAGAATTTATTAAGGAGAAGAGAGAAATTTTGAGAGGTACAATTAACAGAATAATGGGTATAAAATGTGGTTTTAGAAAAGGGTAAAAAGATAGGGGGAAAGGGTATCCCATTGATAAAACATAATTTTAAAGTAATTTTGTGATAAAAATGATAATAGAATAAGGTAACCATAACATTTATAAGACATATATAAAAAGTGGTTCTTGAATTGAAGAGAAAGGAAGGATAATTCCCTTACCTTGAAGAGTTACTCCTAGATTTTGAGGAATGAAACCTTGGGGGATTAAGGAAACCTTGAGGGTTAATCCTTGGGAAGTAAAACCAATATAAATTTTTAGAGGTTGTATTTTGAGTGAAAGGAGATGGATAAATGGTTGGGTATTTATAGAAAAAGTGGAGGATTTGTTTAATAATTTCCAAATATAGGCCTTGAAAATCTAGGTTCTGGTAAATACAAAACCATTTGCTTGAACATGCTTTTTCCCATGGTTTTGGACATTTTGGATATATTTTATGTTATTTTAACTTAAAATAATAAATTATAATTTTATATTACTTATTTTGTCATGTAAAACTAAATTTTCCACAAGGTAATGTTTTTAAAATCAAATTTTTCATTTTAGAAATTGGAAAGTCATTTATAGGTTTTGAAATTGATTAAAATCCATTAATATACATAATATTAATAAAATAACATATTTTAGGTCATGTATTGTGTTTAATTAATTATTTCATCATTATGAAATAATTATTAAGTTATTAAACATACTAAAAAATCCAAATTGATTTTTTACTATTCATGGAAAAAATAAATTAATTTAGAAAATTCTCATAAATTCACCCTAACCTAATTTCAACATGATAGTTTAAAAAATGATGTTTATTTTATCATAATAATTTAATGAGTATGATAATTTTAACTTTTAAATATATAAAACCTTATTTACTAAAAAATTAGACGTTTGATAATGTATAGTCAAATTTTTGACACTTAAAAATTTTCAAGGGCAGAAAAAAATTATTCTATCATTTCTATTTAAAAAATATTTTTCAACATGCTATTTCATTAAAATGAATATTATTCAGAATACCTTAATTTATTATAAAATTTATAACTTTTCTGAAATGTATGGTTTCTGTCTAAAAAAATGATTTATTGAATTTTGTCTCAATTAAACCTATATTTTATTAAGAAAAACTATGATTAAAAATGGAATTTATGGAATAAAAATTTTATTTATACTATGGAAATACACTTCAAATAATTAAGTCCTGGTCACATAACCCCTTATTATATCCGCATATTCCCTAAGGTAAGGTGTGTGATGGTGGTAGTTTCATGGGGTGCCTTGGATAACATCAAAAAATTAGTGATTTACATTAACTTGAACTTCTCCCATATGATATTTCATTCAAGCTTCACTTGTTGAAGCTTGAATAGGGATGGTTCAAGGGGAAAACCCATAGATGATACCTCCCTCCCATTTTCTGGAAAATGGGATTCAAACAGAATGAATCTATTGGTTGAGGCCATCTATTATCTTTTTTGTATCAATTATACTTTATCATTACTACTTATAAACACGAATTATAATGGTAAAATTATTAACAAAGGGTATAGTTCTCAATGTTCAAATTTTTCTACAATCGCATTTCCCTTTATACTCTATAAATGACACTTCATTATTAAAGATATACGGTTTTGTTATGTATAATATAATATAATAGAGATTTTATCAGGAAAAAAATATCATTTAAAAAGAAACATGGGCCATTACATTCTTCCCGCCTTGATAAATTTCATCCTTGAAATTTAAACTCATTGTCTCAGTTGAGAAAAGGTTAGGTTACTTATGCTTCATTGTTTCATCTAGTTCTCATGTCGTCTCTTAAAACTTATGGTTCCTTCATAACACTTTGAAAAAGTGGGTAGTCTTTTTTTGTAGAACCTTGTCTTTATGGTCCAAGATCTCCACCGACTACTCCTCATAAGAGAGGCCATGTCCCAGTTATACCACTTATGGATCGAGTACATGTGAAGGGTCAAGTATGTACTTTCTCAAGATAGATATGTGAAATATATCATAAACTTGAGCTAGATTTAGTGGAACTACTAGTAGATATTCCACTAATTCTATGTGATCAAGGATTTCATAGGGGCCAATGTACCTGGGACTAGGCTTCCCTTTATTCCCAAACCACATGACACTCTTCCATGGTGATATTTGAAATAAATATTTTCTGACGACATAAAACGATAATTCCCTTAAATTTTTGTCATCATAGATATTCTACTGAATCTGAGAAGCTATAATGTGTTGTTGGATGGAATGAACCTATTCTGTCATCTCTTGTGCAAGATCGGTCCCAAGTAGCTTTCTCTCACTAACTTCAACCCAAAAATTAGGAGTTCTATATCACTTCCCATATAAAACTTCATAGGGTTCCATTTGAATACTTGAGTGGAATATATTATTAGATGAGAAGTCAACTAATTAGAGGTGTTGATACATTCTACCTTTAAATTTTATTGAGCATGTTCTCAGCATATCCTAGATTTTATAAATAGTACTTTTAGATTGGCCATCATTTTGGGGATGATAGGTCATACTAAAACTCAATTCATTATTAAGATCATGTTAAATACTTCTCTAGAATTTAGATGTGAACTGTAGATCACAATAAAAAATTATAGAATGTGTCACCCCATGTAGGCTCTCCACTTTGCATATATCTTGGAAAGTTAGTCAAGAGATAAATCTTCCCAAATAGTGATAAAATGGGTAGTCTTGGTGAGTTGATTCATTATAACCCACATCGTACTATTTCCTTTAGAATTTCTTGGGAGACTAGTGATAAAGTCCATAGTGATATTGTCCCACTTCTATGTTGGTATGGGTAGTGGTTGTAATACTTCTTTAGGAATTTTTCACTCTGACTTCACTTTCTGACATACCAATCACCTTGTAGTGTAGTCAACAGTCTCCCTTTTCATATTATTCCACTAATAATGATCATGAAGTTACCTATACATTTTAGTGCTCCCAGGATTTATAGAGAATGTAGAGCTATGAGCTTCATCCATCATTTCCTTCTTTATATCTAGGATAAATAGGAAACATAACCGTCTATGAAATTTTAGTACACATTCTTGATCAATATTGAACTTAGGAAACTTCCCAATCTTTACTGCCTCTATCTTATTTTTGTAACAAGTGATCTTCTCTTTGATCTTTCTTGATCTCCTCTATTAATAATGGTTGATAAATCATTTGGGATATAATCGATGGTGTATCCTCCCTCATGATTCCCATGTCCAACCTTAATAGGTTCTTGATCAATGGATATCCTTGAATCCTCATCATTTCCAGTACAACAGGTTCATTCCTACTTAATGCATCAGTAACTTTGTTTTCTCTTTCGAGGTGATAATGAATTAAATGATCGTAGTATTTAAGCAATTCCAGCCATATCCTTTGACTCGTGTTCAATTTATTTCTCATTAAAATATACTTAAAACATTGGTGGTCTGTGTATATATCACATTTATCCCCATAAAGATAGTTCCTTTGAATCTTTAAATAAAAATAACTGCATCTTTCTTGATGTCATGTGTAGGATAATTCTTCTCGTGAGGCTTTAACTTTCAAGATTAATAAGAAATCACCTTATCATTTTTCATGAGGATGCACCCAATCCTATTAAAATATGAATTAATAAAAATAAATAATCTTTCTCCAATGGAGGGTAGAGTTAACATAGTTTCAGTAACTAATCTCTTTTTCATATCTTGGAAACTTTTTTTACACTCCTTTTCTAGATGAACTTAACCCCTTTTCAAGTTAACTTGGTCAATGGATTATAAAGTCATGAAAATATTTTCACAAACCTCTTATAATATCCTGATAATCCAAAGAAACTAAAAATCTCAATTACTATTGTAGTATGAGGTCACTCCTTCATAGCCTTTATCTTGTCAGGGTCAACTGAGATTCCTCCATTGGTTACAATGTGCCCCAAGAAATCAACTTTTTGTAACCAAAATTAAAATTTTCTAAACTTTATAAATAGCCTCTCCTTACTCATAGTTTTCAATATAACCCTTAGATAATTCTCATTCACTTCATGACTTTTGGAATATATCATAATATCAACAGTAAAAACTACCAAAAATTTATCAAGGTAGTTTTAAAAACTTTATTTATCAAATCCATAAATATAGTAGAATAATTATTCAATCCAAATTTAATAACAACAAACTCATAATTTTCATATCTTGATCGAAAGGAAATATTTGAAATATCTTATTTCTTCAACCTCAATTGATTATAATTAGATCAAAGATCAATCTTGGAGAAGAATTAAGTCCCATGAAGTTGGTCAAATAAATCATCAATCCTTGGGAGAGGGTACTTGTTCTTCACTGTGATCTCATTAAGTTCTATATAATCAATGCGTAACTGTATTGATCTATCCTTATTCATCAAAAATAGAATAGGTTCTCTCCATTGAGACACGCTTGGTCGGACAAATCCATTATCCAAAAGATCTTAAAGTTATTTCTTTATTTCCTCTAGCTTCACATTTTCCATTATATATGGGGCCTTAGATATCGGGTTGGATCTAGGTATGAGTTCAATAGAGAACTCTACCTCTATTTATGGGGGAGGTCTAGGTAACTCTTTATGAAATAAATCAATTTCTTTCTGAATGATGGGGATATTATCTATCTTTATACTTTAATTTCCTTCTCCCTATTCACTGATCCTCTCAATAAATAAGGATATGGGAGGTTCATCTAGACAAATCTTAGGTCGAGATATCTCCCATTTGAAAATTATTATAGGTTTTCTATTCAATACTAGTTATATTTCCTTACTTCTGTATTAAATCTTATTATTATACTTTAAGATCCAATCTATCCCTAGTATAGTGTCAAATTCTAGCATGGGAATGACTATGAGATTTATGATGATATTATTCTCTCCAAAGTAAATACTATAGTTTCTATACATTTTTGTTGATTTGTTAATCCCTCCAGGATTCTTGACTAATAAATATAATTCCACAAGCATAGGGATTTATTATATATTATTTTAAAACTTGGATTAAATAATGGAATGTGTAGAACCAAAATCGAAAAAAAGTACTTTCTAGCTTTGAGGGAATAAGGAGAGTACCTACCACCACATCATTTGGAGCATCTAATTCATCCATAATGATAGAAAATTCCTGACCTTTCTCCCTTTTCCTATGTAGGGGTTGATGGTGATTTTCATCCATTATCTTATGATTTGGATAATGATTGGAAAATTTCCTAAGTTGTCCAAAATTGAAGCATGGAGCTTTAGGTTGGGATTGCACCATATTTCCTTTGTTGTTAGAGTTGAGAAGTTGAGGCTTCACCTCACCAAGATAGTTCTGAGCTATATGTCCATCTCTTCCGAACTTGTAGAATTTTCTACTCCTGAGAAAGCAGTTCCCCAAATACTTCTTCACACATTTTTTTCACATGGGAAGTTTAAATTACTTTCCTTATATTCCATTATCAAAGTTCCTCCCTAAGTTTGGATCCATTGATCTATTGTTTTCATTTGATCTATGTTACCACAACGTCTCTTCAAACTCTAGTTTAACCTATATAGCACTCCGCACTATCTCTTTGTTGTTGTCATAGTCTTTATTGGATAGATTCCTCCATAGATGGGGTCTTAGTCCATCAAATAATATATCACCCTATCCCTTAGGATCCATAACAAAGATATAGGTGTATCAAGAAATTATTTTAAAGTTCATTAGAGAGCTTCCCAAAGATTCATTTTCCTTATGCTTCATCTTGAGGAATTAAGTATCCATTTTTTTTCATCGAAGGAGGGAAATATTTATTAAAAAAGATTCCCCTAAAATATTCCCCATCTATATCATCAATATACCTTTTTGGATTCATGTTTTTAATCAGTATCCACCACTGATCATTTTCTCCTTCTAAGCAGTATACTTTTAGGGTGAATTTCTCTTGTTCTAAATAATGAAGTACAAAAAATATATTTTCTATAGAGCATATCCATTATTCGGAAATCGATGTGTCAATAGATCCACTAAAAGAAGGTGGTCATTAATTCATAAAGGACTCAATGGAAAGTTTTTTCCATTGAGAGGGATCTTATTTCTCAACTTGATTTAAGTTATTATTCACAACTTGAGATATTTTATTCATAATACTCATGAAGGTTTTAATTTTGGCTTCCATTGGAGGGATTTAAATGCATCATCTGTTGCACTCATTATTTATGTAGTTCCTCTAATTTCTTTCCATTTTCTAAAAGAATATAACCTTAGTGAGAAATTTGTTTCTTCTAAAAATATTACAATTCTAAATAAATTTTATGTCCTAATACATCATGCTTAAATAAGTTATTCATTAACAATAATTACATTTTCTATATATTCTTCATAACGGTTCATAAAAAACTTGTGATTAACCAAACATATCCCCCTAGAGTTTCAAACAATGAGTTTAGAAAGGCCTATTTTCATGCACCAATTTTTGTTTGAGTCTAGATAAAAGTAGTGTTTTTGGGTGTTACTACTAGATAAAATTGTGCCTAAGCCACATCCACTTGTTCGTATCCAAACAAAGATTTATCTTCTAGGAAACCACTTACTTAATACTTCACCAAAATACTAGTATGTTTTCCTACATTTAAAATTTTACCTAGGGTTCTTCATAAAGTTTTCAAGTCCTAATTTCCACAAATAAAAAAACCATCCTTTGATGCCAACTATGGAATCCTATCTTTTTATTACATAACTTTTCATTACATAGTACAAACAGATGATCTTTTAATGTTTAGTTTCTTGGAAATTAGGTACATAATACATGAAAACATAAAACATTATTCTAAACAACTTGAAAGGCTTATTAATGGGTTTTTCTTAAGTAAATTTACTACATCTCATATCCTGAGGATATACATAAAAGGAAATGGCTGATCATGATGCCCGGTAAAGGAAAGTATGGGAAACCATTTACATGTGATCCTGAGGAATATCTACAAAAATGTGAGGAATATAATTATGGAATGAGAAAGGGAATATGAGGCATATCATAATAAAAATAACATGAATAATAACATGGAAATGTGGTTAAAACATTTAAATGATACATTCATAATCATATCACCAAGGTTTGTCACAAATTTGTCATAAATTAAAATTACTAAGTTTATTCACCAAGGTATCGTAAAACATGTCATATCTAGAGATTAAATTATTTACCCAATTAATTTAAATATTGTCAGGGTAGACTCTTAATATGTATTAATTAATTTCATCCACATAGATCATAATAAAAATTTCATAAATAACCTGTGGAAAATTATAGAATGGGTTTCTTATCAAAATCATGTCATTTCAATAAGTGATTAAAGACATTATCATTATGCCATTTTTAACCCACGGAAAGGGAATGTGGGTTTCGTTTATTTTAATACGCAAATAAATTAAATCATATTTACATATAGTTTAATACCCCTAGAAAATAAATGGTTTAGGTATTCAAAAAAAGAAAGTAAAATATAGTTTCTTAAGGAGAAGAGAGAAATTTTGAGAAGTAAAATCAGCAGCATAACGGGTATATAACATGGTTTTAGAAAAGGGTAAAAAGATAAGGGAAAAGGGTCACCCATTAATAAAACATAATTTGACAGAAATTTTCTGATAAAAATTGTAATAGAAGAATGTAACCATAACATTTATAATACATATACAAAAATAAGTTCTTGAATTGAAGAGAAAGGAATGGTAATTCCCTTACCTCGAAGAGTTACTCTTAGTTATTGAAGAATAGAACCTTAGGGAATTAAGGACACCATATGGGACTCCTTGGGAGGTAAAAACACCAGAACATCATGGAGGGTGGATTTTGAGTGAATGTAAATGGACAAATGGGTGGGTATTTATAGAAAAAGTGGAGGATTTGTTTAGTAATTTCTAAATATAGGCCCTAGAAATCTAGGTTATGGAAAATGAAAAATCCTTCTATTGCCAATGATTTTGGAAATTTGGGATATATTTTATGTTATTTTAACTAAAAATAACCTAGAAAAATTTTAAATTTATTATTTTGGCATGGAAAGTTGAAGTTTCCACAAGGTAATGTTTTTAAAATCAAAGTTTCCATTTTAAACTTTGGAAAGTCATTTATAGGTTTGGAAATTAATTAAAATGTATTAAAATACTTATTATTAATAAAATAAAATATTTTATGTTGTTTATTTTGGTTAATTGATTATTACATCATTATTAAATAATTATGAAGTCATTAAACATACTGAAAAAAACCAAACTATATTTTTTTATTCATGGAAAAAATAAAGTATTTTAGAAAATTATCATAAATTCACTCTAACCTAATTTAAATGTGTTGATTTCAAAATGATTTTTTTATCATATTAATTCTCTCTAAGTATGATATTTTTAGATTTTAAATATAAAAAAAATTATTAAAAAAATTGTGGGTTGATAATGCATAGTCAAATTTCTGACACTTAAAAATTTTCAAATACATAATAAAATTATTTTATCATTTATATTTAAAAAAGTGTATTTAACAAACTATTTCATTAAAATTAATATTATTCAGAATACCATAGTATATTATAAAATTCATATCTTTTTTGAAAATTATGGTTTGTTTCTGAGAAATCAATTTATTGAATTTCATCTCAATTAAACCTATATATTATTAACCATAGCTATTCTTTAAAAATAGAATTGATAGAATAAAAATTTTATTTATACAATGGAAATACACTTTAAGAAACTAAGTCCTAGACACGTAACCCCTTATTACACATGCATATGCCTTAAGGGTAAGGTGTGAGATGGTAGTAGTTTTGTGGGGTTACTCAACTTACATCGACCAAGTGGTAATCTCTACTAACTTGAACTTCTACCGTAGGCAGTTTCATTCAAGATTCACTGACTGAATCTCAGCTTCAGCTTGGTTAAGGGAAAACCCCAATGACAATACCTCCCTCCCAGGTTATAAAAAATGGGCTTCAAATGGAATGACTCTACTGGTTGAGGTCATTGATTCTCCTTTCTGTATCAATTATACTTTGTCATTACTACTTATAGACACTAATTATAATGGTAAAATTATTAACAAAGGTTATAGTACTCAATGGTAAAATTTTCCAATGATCACATTTCCCTTTATAATATACAAATAACACTTCATTATTAAAGAGATATGGTTTTTTTTTGGATAATATAATATAAAACACATTTTCTCAAGAATAAAATATCATTTAAAAATAAACATGGGTCGTTACAATTATGAATTGAAAATCTTTTTCAAACAACCTTCTTTGGTTTATACCTAAATCCTTATTAGGATGGTATTTTTGTCAAACCAGGTCTTCTGGGATATATATAGGGATGTTAAAAAGTATTTGGGTCGGGATTTGATGTGATAAAAGGCTCTTGAAGTGTGGAGAAAAGAGGGTATGGGGTTTCCTTTTATAAGTGGGGGAGAGGAGACACTTGGAATTTTTCAGAATATTAAAATATATTACTGTCTTATTCAATCCAAATGGAATATAAATGACTCATATTAGAAAAAGAGATGATATAGGGTAAAAATATGACCAGAAAACAGAATTTAAATAATTTTTAGATCATTTTAACCCTTATCACTATATTGTTAACCCTTTTAACTTATTTTAACTCTTTCTCTGGTAACTAAAGTTTCACCAAATTTATTATTCATAATGACCAAAAATAAAATTGGCCTAATTAAAAAATTTGAAAATGATTTTTTCAAATATGGATCTCATTTTATCAAATTAAATTTCTATAATTTTTATAAATTAATTTAAAAGAAAACCTAAAAAATGAAATGAAAAATTTTTCTTCTAGATAAATGGCTTTTTAAGTATAAAAATGTTTTTTTAAATAAATTTTAATTTTGATTATAATGAAATTGATTGAATTATTTTTAATAAAAAGTAGCTAATGAAATTTTAAAACCAATCAAAAATTTAATGTTACTTTTTAAATTCATGAAAAATAAAATACAGTTTTCATATAAACAGAATTTTCTACTATTCACCTAAAAAATAACTTTTTAGAAAAATCACATAAATTAACCCTATGTCAATATTTACATGTTTATTTTAAAAATGAAATTAATTTACTTGAATAAAAATTATAAAAAATTTAAAAATTAATTATAACGTCTTTGTGCAAAATTCAATAAAAACCATTTTTGATGAAAATGTATTTATGAATAATAAAATTAATTTACGGGAAAATTGAGTACTTATTTATTATGAATTAATAAATACATTTTCCTTATATAAAACCTTTAAAAATGTTTCTATAATGTGATTATTATTATTCATACCTGTAACGCCTGAGACTTTTATGAGAAATATTTTGTTTTTATCAAAGGAATATTTCACTACACACAACACTATTGGCTTGCTTTACAAGCAACCGCGGCCTTCCTCAATAGCTTGCGTCGTACGCAATATCGAGTTTCACTAAACAACGATATGCTATTAAAATATTATTAAAACTAGCTGTTATGAATATTAATAACCACTTTTTGAAATTTTATAATTTTTATTTTTCAAAATGGACTTCATTTTTGGATTCAGAATATCGAAATTATCCTAAGGTGAAATTTTGGTATTTTTCTAAAAACTTTCAATTTTTGATGAATAGTGAAACCACTAAGTGGTAGTTAAAAAAACTGAATTTTACCGCTTCTGTGAGTGGAATTTCGAAAATCCGAGAGACACGGTTAATATCAAGGACTAAAATTTGGTTCAATGAGATGAAAATAATTTTTGGTGAATAGTAACTTTTTACTTTTTTTACCACGGTTAAAAGTAAATAGGGTAATTAAGGGTAAAAGTGTTATTATTATTACCCTAACACATGTCCTAATTCTATTGGATAAGTGTAATTCGACCAAAAACAACCTTAGGAATAAAATATGACCATTTAGGCCCACTTGGATTAGATTAGGACATTTATTATTAATTTATTTAAAGAAGGGTTAAAATAGTTAAAATCAAAGTTTAATAAGTAAATAATTTTTAATATGGGGTTATACATAAGATAAATTCAACTATAAATATTCATCAGAAATCCCAAAAAAAATCCTGCATAATGGTATTTTATTTGTAATTTTTAGACATATTATAATTTAATTTATTTATGACACAACGATGATGCAGTAATTATCTTATTAATGAAATATTGACATAATTGATGTTATAAATACCCAAATAAATGTAATTTGAGACTTTTTATGAATTAAACTAATTTTCTAGGTTAATATGACATGTTAGTATTGATTTAATTAACATGGTTCGAACTAATCATTCTGTAATGATTTTCACAAAAATCAATTACTAAATAGTGTCAAAATTGACATAAAATAGTTTTTAAAACAAATATTATATTATTAATTGTTTTTTTATTCCTAAAAATATAAGGATCAGCCAAATTAATTAGATAAGGTTATATATATTAATAATAAACAACTTGGGGTTCGTTTTGCTTGATATAGTAAGTTTATTAACCTTATAGTGTAAGAAAACAAGAAGACACGGTAAAAGTTAAATTATCTAACTTAAAGTTAAATCTAAATGATAAGGTTAAAATTGATATCTAAACTTGTCTAAATTCTATTGGATGAGAGGATTTCGACCCATACCCGCCTTATCTTCTAAATATATCCATTAGGATCTATTAAAAACCGAATTTGACATTATAATAAAATAATATTTTTAGTTATTCCAAAGGTGTCCCTCTCCTCCCTTATAAAAGGGCACCTCCTCCCTCTCTTCCTCACACCACTTTGAGCCTTCAAGCTCGGACAACCCCTGACAATTTCTTCTATCCACTTCCCTAGAGACATCCTAGAGGTCCTGGTCTTCTTCAAAGACCAATTTTAGTGCCCTAAAAGGAGGTCTCAAAGAAGCGCTTCAAAGAAGAGGTAATGTCCGTTACCGATTCTTTCATCTTTATTTCTTCTTCCACTTCTTCTTCTTTAGTTGTTTCATTATGAATTAATAACATCAGTATCACTCATATACTGATATGTTATTATAAGTATGAAACAACCCTATTTCACCATCTATCCATCCTATGGAAAATAAAATCACCGCGCGTGCGTACGTACGGAATACCGTCTCCACGCCGTGGTGTAATCTATTTTCCACCAACACCTTACTTGGATGGGTATAATGGTGTAAATAATGACTATATATGATTATTGTAAATTGATATTGATTCTTAAATAGTATATATACACTCCAATACAATTCCACAATCATGGGAACGATATCATCGCTCCTGCGTACGTACGGAATATCGTCTCCACGATGTGATGCGACTCGTTCTACATGATCTTCATTGCATAATGATTATATAAATGAATTGAATTAATGAATATGTTATATATTACACTAATACCATTCTTTAAATGAGGTATCTATAACCTAAAAATAAAAATAAGAATTTATTCGACAAAACACGCATATGAACAAAAAGTAATAAACACCCGAATAACAAGTAGTAATGAAATATTACTAACAAGAAGCTAAGAATATGACCATATATGATATCATAAAAATAAGTATGATTCTGGAATAAGTCAATAACATTATTTAAATCATTATACAGGAGGTTCGGACACTTACGAAGCAAATTGAACCTAAGGTAAGGGAAAATATCACAATCTCATTTTTATCCGAGATTGTTTATACTTTGATATTTACTGGGGTGTATTTTATCATCCACATCCATGTTTCCTCAATATGTAATATTATTTCCATCCACCTACAATTGTTTAAATCCAATTTTACCCTTCTGTGAGTTTTTAGTAAAAGATATGAAAGGAATCTTTTTTCGTTTTTCATACGAGGTACTTTTTGACTTTTCCGACAAAAGTACGAGAAGAATGTTTTTTTTAACTTATACGGAATGAATGGATTTTTAAAACATTATTTCCAAGAAGCTTCCTTTAAAAGTTTTCATGTTTATTTTTAATCAAGTTCTTTTTGTTTAAAATTGTATGACATGTTAAGAAAGGAAAAAAATGTTTTTTAAGTAGAAAGGATATTTTCCTCAAGAATGGAGTTCAAGTGTTTTATCAAAATTATTTTCCATCTAAGATAATATAGGGTTCTGTTTCTATACCTATTATTACATTGATTTGATTATGTTGTGATGGAATTATTTTTATGAATTCCTTTATCTTATATGAATTGTTTTATGATGACATTTTGTTTAAGAATCCCATTTTTATTACATGGGTTATGCAATGATGTATGATTTATGATTTTGTGGCACACATAAGAATGGTATCATTATGAGATGGGTGGTAACTATATCTACCTCCAATGCATTGGGTAAATATTTTATACCTCATGAGATAGACATGGCTGGAATGGCAGGTTAAACCGGTTCAGTGAAACAGGACTGGAACGAGGAATGAACTCGGTTCAGAAATGGACTTTGTCCACTAAGATAGTCTTGGCCATGAGTCTTGACTAATAAGAAATGATTCTCTATGATTATGTGTGTATGCCACAAAGTTTCATGTTTTATGTTATGATTATTGGGATTTCATTTCACTACTATGATATATCCCAGGTTATGAAATTATGCTCTCTTTTGCAGGTTAAGATTTCCAAAATGTTATGTTCTTATGAATATGATGTGATTGATATTTCTTTTGTTTACCCTTACTGAGCATTTGAGCTCACCCTTTTGTATGTTTTCTTTCCCCGGGTCAGGAAGAAGGTTATTAAGTAAGATATGCTAAAAGGGACTATAGATATGATGAAATAAATGGGAGACAGTGTAGACTCTTTATGAACCAGTTATTTATGTTTCCCAGTTTCTAAAGACACTATACCTATACGGTCCTTTTCTGGTTTTGTTATATGTTGTAATAAGTGTGCTTAAATTCTGATGTAATAACAATGTATGTAAAGTATGGGTCGTTATAGTTGGTATCAGAGGGAGGTTATAGTCAACCTTTGGAAACTGGGATGTGAAAGCCTTAGTAAGAACCCTAAGGATAAGTCTAAGCATAGAACACAATCTTAGTGTTTTAGAAATGGCCATGAATAACCTAGGATAAGACCTTAAGTGTGAAATTTTATTCTTGATTATGTGGTTTTCCTGTTATAATTAGTGTTGATCACACTATTCTTCTTGGTTTTAGTCAATGGCTGGAACCCGAAGGAACCGTGTTAATGCGGAATGCGACGGGCAATGCAATGATTGTCCCCCTGAGCAACCAAACGTTATGGGAGCTGGAATGCAAAATCTTGTAGCCATGATCACACAACTTTATCAAGCTATGAATCATGCAGGACTTCCAAACGAGCAAAGGAAGGAGCACAATTCTGTTGAATCCTTCATGAGGCAGCGTCCACCTTCATTCAGCGGGTCTACTGATCCATTAATTGCTGAACAATGGATTAGTACTACTGAAAAGATATTTTCAGTTCTTCAATGTTCTGAACATGATAAATTCATCTTAGCAGTGTGTCGTTTGGAAGGTGATGCTGATCAATGGTGGAATCTTATCAAGAATACGAGGCAAATAGATGAAATTGAGTCCATGGAATGGGATGAGTTCAAGAACTTATTTTTCAATAAGTACTTCCCTCGTATTCTCCGAACAAAGATGGAGAAAGAGTTTCTTGAACTAAAGAAAAAGGATGATGAATCTGTTGGTACCTATGAAGCAAATTTTACAAGACCTACAAGGTACGCTTCTGGTATTATTATCCAACTTGAGAGTAAGATCGATCGATTATTTAGTGGCTTAAAACCAAGTCTTCGAAGGGCCTTAGCCATAAGGGACTTCAATAGCTATGAGGAAATCGTTTGATGTGCTCTCAAAGATGAGATGGAGATTGGAGTAACCCATCATTCATATGGGTTTGATAAGAAGAGGAAAATGGAATTCAAAGGAAAATCTAAAGATCACACTGAAAAGAAGATGAGCTTTCCCTTATGCTCAAAGTGTGGAAAGAAACATGGAGGGATTTGTCTTAAAGGGACAAGTAAATGTTTCAAATGTGGAAAGGAAGGTCATCGGGCATTTGAATGCCGCAATGATGGGAAGAAGATGTCTAATGATGCAAACAAAGAAAGGGACACACAGAATGAACCTACTACACTTCAATATTTCAAGTGCAAGGAGATGGGGAATTATGCCAATAAATGCCCTAATCCAAGGGTTGTTGATCATGATCAACATCAACAAAATCTTAAGGCTAAACACAAAGGAAAGTCACATGCAATTTCTATCAGCGATGTGGAGTATGATAACGATGTGGTGAAAGGTACACTTACCATCCACTCTAAAGTAGAAAATGTTTTATTTGATTCTGGATCCACCCACTCTTTTATTTCTGAAGATTTTTCTAAGGGTATCACCGTATTACCTCAACAATTAGATGTTGAGTTAGCTATGACAACACCTAATGGCACAATAGTCGCATCAAAATTTTATAATTCTTCCCCGATTGAAGTTTGTGGGAAAGTGCTTCCTGAAAATCTTGTGATTCTTCCTATAGTGGAATTTGATGTGATTCTTGGCATGGATTGGCTTTCTTTATATGGAGCTCATATCAATTTCCAAAGAAGGGAAGTCACATTTCATATTCCAGATCAATCTATGATCATCTATCGAGGCAAGGATGAACATAACCTTCCAGTGGAAATTTCTTCCATCTTATGGGTCTTGATTCCACTAAATGAGGGTTATTTATCTCAAATGGTTGGTGAGAAACTCATGATTAATAATATGCCCATTTTACGGGAGTTTTATGATGTATTTCCGGAGGAATTGCTGGGTCTTCCACCAAATCGTGAATTTGAGTTTTCAATAGAACTCGTACCGGGTGCTTTGCCTATTTCAAATACAGCTTATAGAATGGCCCCAATTGAGTTGCAGGAATTGAAGAAGTAACTTCAAGAGAATCTTGATAAGGGATTCATACGCCCTAGTGCGTCACCTTGGGGAGCACCTGTTCTATTTGTTAATAAGAAAGATGGATCAATGAGACTCTGCATTGATTATCGAGAACTTAACAAGATCACTATCAAGAACAAATATCCTCTCCCACGCATTGATGACTTATTTGACCAACTACGCGGAGCTCAATACTTTTCCAAAATTGATCTTCATTCAGGGTATCATCAATTAAGGGTCAAAAGGGAGGATATACCAAATACGGCTTTCCGTACAAGGTATGGACCCTATGAATTTATAGTGATGCCATTTGGTCTTACTAATGCCCCTTCTATCTTCATGGATCTGATGAATAGAGTCTTTAGAGACTATCTTGATCAATTTGTGGTAGTCTTTATAGACGATATTCTTGTTTATTCAAAGAGCAAGGAAGAACATGAAGATCACTTGAGAATTATATTGAAGAACCTGAGAAAGGAGAAGCTTTATGCCAAATTTACCAAGTGTAAATTTTGGCTTCAAAAAGGTTCATTTTTGGGTCACATAATCTCAAAAGAGGGGATATCTGTGGATCCAGCAAAAATAGAGGTTATCGAAAGATGGTCAAGACTAACAACAGTAACCGAGATCCAAAGTTTTCTTGGTTTGACTGGATATTATCGATGTTTTGTGAAATATTTTTCACGATTATCTAATCCACTCACCAGGTTGACTCGAAAAGGAGTTAAGTTTGTTTGGAATGAGGAATGTGAAGAGAATTTCAAGGAGTTGAAAAGAAGGTTATCCAGTGCACCTGTGCTCACACTGCCTTGTAGTGGAGAAAGGTTTGTGATCTACAGTGATGCATCCAAGAAGGGGCTGGGGTGTGTTCTTATGCAAAATGATATGGTGATAGCTTATGCCTCACGACAGTTGAAAATCCATGAGCAAAATTACCCAACACATGATTTGGAGTTAGCTGCGGTAATCTTTGCATTAAAGATTTGGAGGCATTATCTTTATGGAGAAAGGTGTGACATTTATACTGATCATAAAATTTTAAAGTATATTTTCACACAAAAGGATCTGAATATGTGCCAAAGAAGATGGTTAGAGCTGATTAAGGATTATGACTTCTCAATTCATTACCACCCTAGGAAAGCAAACAAGGTGGCAGATGCATTAAGTCGATAAGACCATGCCAGTTTATCCATGATGAGGATCACAAAAGATCCAATATTTATGGATTTACAAAGGATGGATCTTGGAATTATAATGGAAGGGGGAAAATCATATCTTTCTCAAATGAATGTTCAACCATCTATACATGTGAAGATTAAAGAGGCACAGAAATAAGATGTAGAGTTACAAAAGAAGGTGAGAAATATTCCTGAATTCAACCTTGATTGTGATGGGATAATAAAGTTCAAGAATTGGGTTTGTGTTCCTCCCATACCTGAATTAAAGAAGTAGCTGCTGGATGAGGCTCATAGTTCTTCATTCTCTATTCATCCTAGAAGCATGAAGATGTATAGGGACCTGAAAGAGTACTTCTGGTGGGATGACATGAAAAGAGATGTTTCTAAATATGTCTCTCGATGCTTGGTTTCTCAACAAGTTAAAGCTGAGAGACAGAAGTCTAAGGAGATGTTACAACCATTACCCATACCCGAATGGAAATGGGAAAACATCACTATGGACTTTGTCACAGGACTTCCTAAAACATCCAAAGGCAATAATGCTATCTGGGTCATAGTTGATCGTCTTACAAAGTCTGCACACTTCATTGATATTAGAGAGGATTTATCTCTGGATCAGCTTGCTAGGATATATGTAAAGGAAGTGGTAAGATTGCATGGAGTACCACTTTTTATTATATCTGATCGGGATCTGAGATTTACCTCGAAGTTCTGTTGAAGTCTTCAGCATACTCTGGATACAGAGTTGAGTTTCAGCACTGCTTATCATCCTCAGACAGACGGTCAGTCTGAGAGAACAATTCAAACTCTAGAAGATATGTTGATATCTTGCTCTATGGATTTCAAAGGTGGTTGGGATCAACACCTACCTTTGGTGGAATTTTCTTATAATAATAGCTTTCACTCTAGTATTCAGATGGCTCCTTATGAAGCTCTCTATGGAAAGAAATGTAGGACTCCAACTTGCTGAGATGAAGTTGGGGAAAGAAAGCTATTAGGACCTGATCTTGTTGATGAGATGACAGAAAAGGTCCGATCTATTCAACAACACATAAGAGCATCTCAGAGTCGACAGAAAAGTTATGCTGACAACCGAAGAAAAGACCTAGAGTTTGAAGTAGGTGATAAAGTGTTCTTAGGAATATCTCCCTGGAAGAGGGTCATGAGATTTGGAAAGAAGGGGAAGTTGAGCCCTAGATATATCGGTCCTTTCGAAATACTGGATCGTGTTGGAAAGGTAACTTACCGATTGGCGCTTCCACCGAATCTCTCTCAAGTTCACGATGTGTTCTATGTATCTCTCCTGAGAAAGTACATACCTGATCCTTCACATGTACTCAGCTCAGAAGTTGTACCGCTGGAGCAAGATCTTTCTTATGAAGAACAGCCGATAGAGATTCTGGATCGTAGCGAAAAAGTCCTACAAAACAAGACCACTCGATTGGTGAAAGTTTTATGGAGGAACCACCAATTAGAAGAAGCTACATGGGATCTTGAGGATATGATTAGGGAGAGGTATCCTCATCTTTTTGTTACAAAGTGACGAATTTTGAGGGCGAAATTCATTTTAAGGGGGGTAGAATGTAACGCCCGAGACTTTTATGAGAAATATTTTGTTTTTATCAAAGGAATCTTTCGCTACACACAACACTATCTTGGCTTTCTTTACACGCAATCGTGGCCTTCCTCAATAACTTACGTCATACGCAATACTGAGTTTCACTAAACAACGATATGCTATTAAAATATTATTAAAACTAGCTATTATGAATAGTAATAACCACTTTTTGAAATTTTATAATTTTTATTTTTCAAAATGGACTTCATTTTTGGATCCAGAATATCGAAATTAGCCTAGGGTGAAATTTTTGGTATTTTTCTGAAAACTTTCAATTTTTGATAATAGTGAAACCACTAAGTGGTAGTTAAAAAAACTAAATTTTTCATAAAACTCAATTTTACCACTTCTGTGAGTGGAATTTCGAAAATCCGAGAGATACGGTTAATATCAAGGACTAAAATGTGGTTCAATGAGATGAAAATAATTTTTGGTGAAGAGTAACTTTTTACTCTTTTTTTACCACAGTTAAAAGTAAATAGGGTAATTAAGGGTAAAAGTGTTATTATTATTACCCTAACACAAGTCCTAATTCTATCTGATAAGTGTAATTCGACCAAAAACAACCTTAGGAATAAAATATGACCATTTAGGCCCACTTGGATTAGATTAGGACATTTATTATTAATTTATTTAAAGAAGGGTTAAAATAGTTAAAATCAAAGTTTAATAAGTAAATAATTTTTAATATGGGGTTATACAAAAGATAAATTCAACTATAAATATTCATCAGAAATCCCAAAAAAAATCCTGCATAATGGTATTTTATTTGTAATTTTTAGACATATTATAATTTAATTTATTTATGACACAACGATGATGCAGTAATTATCTTATTAATGAAATATTGACATAATTGATGTTATAAATACCCAAATAAATGTAATTTGAGACTTTTTATGAATTACACTAATTTTATAGGTTAATATGACATGTTATTATTGATTTAATTAACATGGTTTGAACTAATCATTTTGTTATGATTTTCACAAAAATCAATTACTAAATAGTGTCAAAATTGACATAAAAGAGTTTTTAAAACAGATATTATATTATTAATTGTTATTTTATTCCTAAAAATATAAGGATCAGCCAAATTAATTATATAAGGTTATATATATTAATAATAAACAAATTGGGGTTCGTTTGGCTTGATATAGTAAGTTTATTAACCTTATAGTGTATGAAAACAAGAAGACACGGTAAAAGTTAAATTATCTAACTTAAAATTAAATCTAAATGATAAGGTTAAAATTGATACCTAAACTTGTCTAAATTCTATTGGATGAGAGTATTTTGACCCATACCCACCTTATCTTCTAAATATATCCATTTGGAGCTATTAAAAACCTAATTTGACTTTATAATAAAATAATATTTTTTGTTATTCCAAAGGTGCCCCTCTCCTCCCTTATAAAAGGGCACCTCCTCCCTCTCTTCCTCACACCACTTTGAGCCTTCAAGCTCGGACAACCCCTAAAAATTTCTTATCTCCACTTCCCTAGAGACATCCTAGAGGTCCTGGTCTTCTTGAAAGACCAATTTTAGTGCCCTAAAAGGAGGTATCAAAGAAGCGCTTCAAAGAAGAGGTAATGTCCGTTACTGATTCTTTCATCTTTATTTCTTCTTCCACTTCTTCTTATTTAGTTGTTTCATTATGAAGTAATAACATCAGTATCACTCATATACTGATATGTTATTATAAGTATGAAACAACCCTATTTCACCATCTATCCATCCTACGGAAAATGAAATCATCGCGCGTGCGTACGTACGGAATACCGTCTCCACGCCGTGGTGTAATCAATTTTCCACAACCAAATTACTTGGATGGGTATAATGGTGTAAATAATGACTATATATGATTATTTTAAAGTGATATTGATTCTAAATTAGTATATATACACTCCAATACAATTCCACAATCATGGGAATGATATCATCACTCGTGCGTACGTACGGAATACCGTCTCCACGATGTGATGCGACTCGTTCTACATGATCTTCATTGCATAATGATTATATAAATGAATTGAATGAATGAATATGATATATATTACAATAATACCATTCTGGAAATGAGTTATCTATAACCTAAAAATAAAAATAATAATTTATTCGACAAAACACGCATAAGAACAAAAAGTAATAAACACCCGAATAACAAGTAGTAATGAAATATTACTAATAAGAAGTTAAGAATATGACCATATATGATATCATAAAAATAATTATGATTCTGGAATAAGTAAATAACATTATTTAAATAATTATACAGGATGTTTGGACACTTACGAAGCAAATTGGACCTAAGGTAAGGGAAAATATCACAATCTCATTTTTATCCGAGATTGTTTATACTTTGATATTTACTGGGGTGTATTTTATCATCCACATCCATGTTTCCTAAATATGTAATATTATTTCCATCCACCTACAATTTTTTAAATCCAATTTTACCCTTCGGTGAGTTTTTAGTAAAAGATATGAAAGGAATCTTTTGTCGTTTTTCGTACGAGGTACTTTTTGACTTTTCTGACAAAAGTATGAGAAGAATGTTTTTTTAACTTATATGGAATGAATGGATTTTTAAAACATTATTTCCAAGAATCTTCCTTTACAAGTTTTCATGTTTATTTTTAATCAAATTCTTTTAGTTTAAAATTGTATGACATGTTAAGAAAGGAAAAAAATGTTTTTGAAGTAGAAAGGATATTTTCCTCAAGAATGGAGTTCAAGTGTTTTATCAAAATTATTTTCCATCTAAGATAATATAGGGTTATTTTTCTATACCTATTATTACATTGATTTGATTATTTTGTGATGGAATTATTTTTATGAATTTCTTTATCTTATATGAATTTTTTTATGATGACATTTTGTTTAAAATCCCATTTTTATTACATGGGTTATGCAATGATGTATGATTTATGATTTTGTGGAACACATAAGAATGGTATAATTATGAGATGGGTGGGACCTATATATCCCTCCAATTCATTGGATAAAGATTTTATATCTCATGAGATAGACATGGATGGAACAGCAGGTTAAACCGGTTTAGTGAAACAGGACTGGAACGAGGAATGAACTCGGTTCATAAATGGACTTTGTCCACTAAGATAGTCTTGTCCATGATTCTTGACTAATAAGAATTGATTATCTATGATAATATGTGTATGCCAAAAATTTTCATGTTTTAAGTTATGATTATTGGGATTTCATTTCACTACTATGATTTATCCCATGTTATGAAATTATGCTCTCTTTTGCAGGTTAAGATTTCCAAAATGTTATGTTCTTATGAATATGATGTGATTGATATTTATTTTGTTTACCCTTACTGAGAATTTGAGCTCACCCTTTTGTATGTTTTCTTTCCCCAGGTCAGGAAGAAGGTTATTAAGTAATATATTCCAAAAGGGACTATAGATATGATGAAATAAATGGGAGACAGTGTAGACGCTTTATGAACCAGTTGTTTATGTTTCCCAGTTTCTAAAGACACTATACCTATACGGTCCTTTCCTAGTTTTGTTATATGTTGTAATAAGTGTTATTCAATTATGATGTAATAACAATGTATATAAAGTATGGGTCGTTATAATACCACTAATTTAACAACTATTTTATAACAAACACATTTAAATAATAACAATTCAATAGTATATCATGGTTTGTTTAAACTCAGAATTATGTCTAAAGAAATATATCAAAGAAATTAAATTTATTTAAAGATAAATATACCATAAAAAACATGGACTGTTAAATTATACCACCATTATAAAAATTTCACCCAAAAAATTTTATCACTCTAATATAAACAAGTGAGGATACTTCTGCCTCATCCCATCCTTAGGTTCCCATGTAACTTCCTCAAATTTTTAGTTTCACCACAAAACCTTGACCAAATGAGTCGAATTATTTCACAAAACTTTCTATCTTTAATCCAGAATCTTTATTGTTTGTTCCTCATAAGATATATCATTCTCTAGTTGTATGACCATTGAGTTAAGTATATCTTAAGGATAAAGTATGTACTTTCTCAAGAGAAATACATTAAAGAAATCGTGCACTTGAGAGAGATTTTTTGGAAGGTACAAGTGATAATATATCATCTTGATATGATCAATAATTTAAAATGGACCAATATATCTAGGTCTCAACTTACCATTCTTTCTAAATCTCATAACATTATTCTATGGAGATATTCATCAGAATACCTTGTCACTAACTTCGAAAACTATATCTCACAAATGATTATAAACATAATTTTTCTATCAAATTTGAGATATATTGATGTGTTTTTGAATGGATCTATAACTCATTTTTTATTTCCTTAACTAGATTATTTTCAAATAGATTTATTTCTCCAATTTCATCCTAGCATGTTGGAGTTCTACACTTCTTGTCATAGTGGGATTCATAAGGAGCCATATGAATGCTCGAGTGAAAGATATTATTATAAGAAAATTATACCAAATGAAGGTGTTGATCCCAACCACATTTGAAATCCATATATTAATATCTATATATGTATTTTAGAGTTTGAATGGTCCTCTCATACTAACCATCTGTCTAAGGATGATATATATACTAATGGAAATAAACTTTGTATAAAGAACTTATTGAGGACTTCTCTAGAACTTTAAGGTTACCTTAGGTCATGATTAGATATGATAGAATGTAGAAATCCATACAATATTACCACTTATTTAATTTATATCATGGAAAGCTGATCAGGAAAAAAATATTATCTAAGGGAAATAAAATTTGTTGATATCATAAGGTGGATGACTACATCCCAAATATAATTATAGACTTTTGATGTTTTTAGGAATCCAATTATTAAATCCATGATGTTTTTTTCTTATTCCCATCCTAGTATGTATAATGCTTATAATACAGCCTTAGAATTTTGTCTCTCAACCTTAACTTTCTAACATACCAAACATTGAGGTACATATTATATAATATCACTATTCATGTTCTCTCATTGGAAATATTCTTTCAAATTTGTATACATCTTCATATTTCTAGGATGAATAGAGAATGTTGAAATATGAGCTTCATCCAACAGATCCTTCTTCAAGTTAGTTATTTATGGGACACATAATATATTCTTGAACATTATCATTCCATCACAATCATGGTTTAACTTAGGAATATTTCTCACCTTCTTCTGCAATTCCACATCCTCCTTTTACACCTCTTTAATCTTCACATGGAAGGATGGTTGAACATTCATCTGAGAAATATATGATTTTTTCCACTTCCTAATGATTTCAAGGACCGTATTCTAAAAATCCATAAATATTTGATCCCTTTCAATCCACATTATGGAGAAAATATCACGGTCCTTTTGACTCATAGTATTTTCCACCTTGTTTTCCTTCCTAGGGTGGTAGTGTATTGAGTAAAAATAATCTTTAATCAATTACAACCATGTCCTTTGGAAGATACTCAACTAATTCTATGTGAATATATACTTAAATTATTTATAATAACTATATATATCACATATTTCACAATAAAGATAATTCCTATTTATTTTAAATTCAAAAATTATGACTTCTAGCTCCAAATCATGAGTCAGGTAATTTTTCTCGTTAAATTTTAACTGGCATGAGGCATAAGAAATTACCATGTAATTATAAATAAGGACACTCCCTAATCCCATATTTGATTCATCACTATAGATCATAAACCCTTCTCCGCTATAGGTTAGTGTGAGTACATGTTCAATGACCAAAATTCTCTTTAGTTCCTTGAAATTCATTTCGCATTCATATGTTCATAAAAACATAATTCCATTCTGAGTTAACTTAGTGAGTGGATTATATAGTACTGAAAAAACTTTCACAAAACTTCATCATTTTCCTTCCAAACTAAGAAAACTATGGATCTCAGTTACCATGGTTATTCTAAAACATTTCTCAATAACTTTCATATTTGAAGGATTCATTGATAAACCCTCAATTGAGATTATATAGACCAAGGATGAAACTTTATGAATCTAAAATTTACACTTGGTAAATTTAGAATAAAAAATATCTTTCCTTAGGGTATTCATCACAATTATTAGATGATATTCATGCTCCTCATTACTCTTAGAATATATAAGAATATCATCTATAAATACTACCAAAAAATAATCAAGGCATCAGAAACATTGGTAGGTCCAAATGGCATCACTATATATTCATAATGACTACACCATATACGAAAGGTTTTCTTGGGTATATCTTCCTTCATGGATCTCATTTGATGATATCCATAATTAAGGTTAGTCTTGGAAAATTATTGAGCAAAGTGAATTTGATTAAACAAGTCATCAATATGGAGTAGAGGATACTTTTTATTGATAGTGATCTTGTTAAGTTCTTGATAATAAATGAAAATATGCATTGAATCATCTTTCTTCTTAATAAAAAAAATAGGTACTTCCCCATAGCTAGGTACTAGGGAATATGAATCCCTTATCAAGATTATCTTGGAGTTTCTTCTTCAATTCCTATAACTCAATAAGATTAATTCTATATAGATTCTTTGAAATAATTGTAGTTTTAGGTGTAAGTTATATTAAAAACTAAACTTCATGATTTAGGTAAAGACTTAGAAAGTATTTAGGAAATACATCAACATAATCCTAAACAATATGCATATCATCTATATTGATTTTATCCCCAACCATTTGAGATAAATATTCCTCATGAATAGGTAGTAAGACCCATATAATGGAAGTAACTTCCATTAAATGTTCATATTCATCCTCACACCTAAAGATGTCCATAGTTTGATTAGAAATATAAAATGTGACTTCCCTAACTTGGAAACTTATATAGGATCTATTTATATAGTGAGACAATCTATGCCCAAAATCACATCAAAATAAACTAGATGGTTAATCATAAGATTTGTAGGAAGCACATTCCCACACACTTCTATTATAGAGGGGATATAGACTTGATATGTGATCATTTTACCATTAATATTTTTCACCAAAAACCCAACATCTAATCATTAAGGTAGTAATGTGATACCCTTATAAAATTCCTTAGATATAAAAGAGTGGGTATATCAATAATCAAATAATATATTAGTTGTTCTAGAGATAAATATAAGTGTACCTTTCACCATGTCATTCCTATAACCCACATCAATGGTCATGGTCACATGATATTTACCTTTATATTTGAACTTAAGAAGCTATTGACATTGATCATTATCATTAACCATTTGATTCATACACTGGTTAGCATAACTCCCATACACCAATCATTTTAATTATTAGATTGCTAGTGGTGCATTAGTTAGAATCTTTCTTTCCTCCATTGTATCAAACAGCCTCTTTATCACCTGTCGGCATTCATGGTATTTATGACCATCCCTTCCACATTTAAATCACCTCTTGATTCCCTTCAATCAATTTACTTGGTGTTTCTTCCCACATTTTTTGGCATGAAGATTATTGGAATTTATTTCATCCATGTGATTTTTTTTGAGTTTTCATGAGACTCCATCTTCTTTATCTTATCGAAACCATGGGAATTATGGGAATCTATAATTTATATTTCTATCTTGATAGCACATTGAATTGTTTTTTCATAGCTACTAAATTCTCTTATAGCTAACAATATACAGAGAAATTATTTTAAGCCACTAAAGAATTGATCAATTTTGATCTCAGGTTTGATGATTAAAACATAACCATGTCTTGTAAGTCCTCTAAAATTTTCCTCACATGTACCAATGGATTCTTCATACTTATACTTAAGATATATTAATTACTTATATATTGTTTTACATAAAATATAAGGGAATTAATTAGTAAAAAATATCCTTTTAAAATCATCACATTCCATGGTTTAAATTTATTCCTCTTTCCTTGTATTCTTAATAAGATTCCACTATTTATCTGCTTCATTATAAAAATGATAAATGGTTTAGAAATTTTTTTCATGTTATGAGTATTGGAGAAAAGAAAATATTTTCTCAGTAGTAATGATCTATTTCTCAACCACTGGTGGATCATAATACCCACTAAATTAAGTTGGTTGTCGCCTCATGAAAGACTCAATATTAAGTTGTTCTCTCCTTTGATTATTCAAAAGCACAACTTGATTCATGGATAAATAATGTTTCATAATCATAAAAGCTAGATTATCTATTAAATCTCCCATATTATTTAGTTTCTCATAAGTAAAATCATTTCATTTTTATCACATTCGTTATTAAAATGTTCTAGCCACTGAAAAAAAAAGTATAGTGTAATAATTATGTTAGGATAATCAGACTGATCAATCACATAATCATGAAAATCATTCCTATGATTTATTAAATAATGACACCTTGTCAACCTATGACACTTAAGGTTAATCATATATCACTTTAAGTTAAACATGGGTTCTCTAAGGTTCTATCCCTATATTCCACATAATCTGATATCCAAAAATAGTTAAACTCTTCTCTGATGCCAATAATAGAGACCCAAGCATTACATACATAGATATTATATCTTTTAAAGGAATATTAAATATATATACAAAATAAAAATGCTTGGGAATCGTAAATGTTTAGTGTACTTGGAGACTAGATACATAAAAATATTATTTATGTACAATATTCATCATCTCTAACATCATTAATTACATAAGGTACCCATTTAGACTCATCATACTTAGTAACCTTATCTATAATATGGGGAAATTTAAAACATAATAAGGGGTGGTCTCAAAATATCAGTAAGGTTAAACATGGGATAAATCAATAAATGATAATATGCAAGCATATCATGAGCATAAGGGTATGATAACATTTTATTATCAATAGAAAATCATACCCAAAATTCATTGATCATGATCATGAATCATAGAATAAAACTTTAGTATGTCATAAGATTTCTGAATCATTAAAAAAATTCAATCAAGACCCATGAGTTCAAATCATAAGTATATAAACATTTCATAAGATCATGGTACCATCATATGCATAGAAACCATATCATATATCAACGTTAACTACAGAGACCGTCGTATCATAGTGGATCTGGCATCACAACCTATTTCCCATATCATAGTGGATTAGGCATCCCAACCTATTTCCCATAGTGCATCTATAACATCAACTCATTTCCCATAATTATCTCATGACATAAAAGGCTTAACCCAATGCATTGGAGGGATATATACTTTCGATACCATCCATTACATAATGGAAATCATAAAAATTATTGTCAAAATATCATAAAACATTTATCATATCATAATAGTAAAACCCATGAAAAATAAATGGGTTTTGTAAAAATCCCATATTCATAATAATAAACCATTCGGAGAAAGAATAAAGATAGTATCATTAGATCATATCCTCACTAAATCATAGAAATCCTTAAAATATGATGACATAGATGAAAAATAACTTTACAAGACCATTAAAACATTTCTTTGAGAACATGAAAAAATATACTTTTCATTTGTTAAAATTTTAAATAAAAAATCCCAGAATATTGAGAAAATAATTTTTTTTTAAAAAGAACCAATTAAACTTGTAAAGTAATCTTCAAATCAAAGAATAATCATAATGATGGTAAAATTTTTTTATTTTGTATACATTAAAATAAAACATTCCTTTCAAACTTTTATAAAAATTAAAAAACAACTTATTTGGAAAACTTCTAGAAAGATTAAATTTTAAAGCTTTGTAAATAAAGTAAAAGGTAGTTAAATTTTCCTTTGTAAAACATTTAAATTATATGTAATAAATTTTATAAAAAAAATGAAGAGTATGTAAATGGAAGAAAAATTTCATCAAATAAATAGGAAATAATGTCATCTTTTCTTTAAAAACATCTTCTAGATAATTTTAAGTACCAAATAGATAAAAATGGAACTAATACTTTAAAATTATTTGAATAAACATAGGAGAAGAAAATTTAATGGGTATAAAGGATAGGATCCATAAAAAATCCCTCGACATAAATTTTTCATTGATAATCATGAAAATTAATGAGATTGTATCATAAACCCTTAAAAAAATTGACTTTCTTCGTAATAACTCTGAACTCCTGTATAATAAATTTAAATTTATTTTAATTATATATAAGACCATATACATACTTATAATATCATATAAAATACACTTATAAAATTTCAACAACCATTTTTTAATACCAAAAGGGTCCAGGAGCCAGGAAAACTAATTCCTACCAAAATTTATTAATCAGAATAAAATTCATGGCATTACAAGGGGGTTTACAGAGCTAGGTATATAGGGTACCACACACATCTGCCTTAACATAATGTGAGCAAGAATCTGGTTCTAGAAAGAACCATCCTAAACTTAAGTCTACAATGGCCTTATTTGAAAATGCATCAGCAACCTGGTTAGCCTCCCAAAAACATGTGTTACATCAAGAGTGATATCATTAATGAGATAAAGACATTAAATCTAGGGTGATATAATTTTCTATGGAACATTCCTGGACCGACTCTTTATAATTTTAACCACCACATTCGAGTTAGATTCCAACTAGAGAAATCTATAACCATAATGGAAAATAAATTTGATGGCCTTAATCATGGACCACAGCTCAGCATCAATGGCACATATGTTCCCGATGTAGTGTTAGAAGAAACCTTTAACGAAGCCCTAATGGGTGTAAAAGACACCACCACAACCTAAAGGTCAGGGTGCACCTGATTTTTCTCCATCCATGTTAAATTTCATCCAATAAGTAATTGGAAAGATCCACTATATTGAATTCATCGCCAAAGGTTTTTGTGTCCTATCAGGAACACCAAAACTTCTCAATATTATGAGATCATTCATGTCATTATTCATACATCTCCTTTGATTTTTTGAGGTGGTTATGACAGCCTTATGCATCGCCCTTACTGTTGCATAAAAGTATAGAGTTTTATTAACAAAGGAAATATCATTTTGTGCTTTCCAGACAAACCCAAGGATGGAAACAACTGCAACTAGGATGATGCATTTGATTTGATCACTGAAAACAGTGGTAGTAATGGATTCAAGCATGGATTTAATGCTACACATTTTAAGCTGACATCCAAGCATAGCCTGCATGTAGATCTATAATATAAAATTGGAGCTAAAATTGATAAAAACATGTTCGATTCTCTCCTCAGCAACAAGACAAAGGGTACATTCTAATACGATTTGCAGTCCAGTCTTTTTCAGGTTGCTATGGACAGACACCCTCTTTTTCTAGATCCTACGGAGGAGTATAAAAGAAGCAGGATATATGTAGGTATTCCTAAAATTCATCATCCACCAAGGGTCTGTATTTTGAGCATCACACATATGTCTATACCAAGCCATGGTAGTGAGTTGACCAATGGAATGAAGCTTCCAAATCAGAGTGTCTCTGTCAATTTATGCATACCTTTGTATTTCATGTATGTTTTAGTTAGGTGGTTCTGGTCCTCAAATATTGATCATGGTTACATTATATAAAAAATATTAATCTTTTTATAAATATCATATATATTCATTAGATACATATTTATAACCATTCATAAAATGCAGAGATAGAAAAATGGATTACACTGTTTATGGAGATGGTAGTCCATATGTACGCGTGAATGCCATTTTCATCTTCAAATGAAAAGAAGGAAAGAAATATAAAGAATTTTTTATCCTTAAAAATCATAATTATATCACAAATATTAGATATAGTCATTAAATCAATAATTATACATATCCATGTGAGCCGGTGATGGAAAATGATTCATATTACTACGTGTAGGTGGTAGTCTACATATAAGCATGAATAATACTTTCATTTCAGATTTGATGGAATAGAAGTGGAAAATGGTTTTGAAATCATCATTATAGAATATTAATATATTGATTATACTGGATTAATCATTTTATTATGGATACAAGAGGATTTTAGAATGTGTAAAGGAAATAAAATTTAAAGGGCGCAGTTAAGAACAATACCTCTTCTTCGGAAAACCTCCTTAGGTTTGTACCTAAAGCATTCATAGGATAGTATTCTGATAAAAATAAAAACTCTAAAACATGGGGAGGTATTTTAAGAAATGATTTGGTTATGTATTTTCTAAGATAATAGGCTCTTAAATTTTGTATAAGAGATGATTGGGGGTGTCCTTTTATAAGTGACAAAGAGGACACAGTTGTAATTTTTCAAAAGATTAATATATATTAATGTCTTATTCAAGATAAATGGATTCAAAATGATTCATATTCAAATAGAATATGATATAGGGTTGAAATATGACCATAAAATAGTATTTAGAAGAAAAAAAATTAGGTGTTTTTAACACTTATCATTTTAGTTTTAACCCTTTTAACCCATTTTAACTATTATCGTGGTAATTGACTTTTTACCAAAGTTTCTATTCAAAATTACCAAAAAAAAAGAGGAATCATTACCAAATTTAGAAATTAATTTTATAAATATTCATTGAATTTTATCAAATTTAGTTTCTATAATTGGAAGAAAATAATTTAAAAACAACCCCGCAATAAATGATGAAAAACGGATTTTCTAAAAAAATGCCTTTTCAAGTTTAAAAATGTATTTATACAAAAATAATGCATAATGTTAACTCCAATGACATTGATTAGATTATATTTAATTAAAATAAACTAATTAAATTTTAAAACCAACCCAAAATCGAATGCGACTTTTTAAATACTTGAAAAGAAAAGATAGCTTTAATAAAAAAATAGTATTTTCTACTATTCACCCAAAATTATACTTTTTCGTAAAAATATAAAAAATTCACCATAAGTTGATATTGAAATGTTTATTTCAAAAATAATATCAATTTCCTCAATATATATATATATATATATTTATTTATTTATTTATAATTTATAATTTAATTAAAATTGTCACACACAAAATGCAAACAAAAACCATTTTTGAAGAAAAAAAATGAATCATAAAATGACTTCACTGAAAATTGAGTGCCTATTTATTATGAATTCATCAATAAATTTTCATTATATAAAACCTTTATACATATTTTCATAATGTGTTTATTCTTATTCATACCTCCAATTAAATAATTAGGTTATAACAGTCACATTTAAATAATAATAATTAAATAGTACATTTTGGTTGTTTAAACTCGGTGTTGAGTGTAAAGGAAGCTATAAAAGAAATTAAATTTATTTAATGAGAAATCTATCATAAAATATCAAGGTGGTACACTGTGTATCATTGATCACATTATCACAATGATGATATGTGTCACACCCTGACTTTTGAAATTTATTTTATTTTATTATTTTCTGGTTTTGGATATTTTTTTCAGGGTTCGGGTTAAGTCTTGGTTTGAATTTTTGTGTTTTTATTCAAAAATGTGCATTTTAGGCATGGAAGTATCGAGCACACGGGTGAAGCATGTTTTGGGAAACTACGTGGATTCACCTAGATCATCGTGAAGCCTACCTGATTTCCAAATAAATAAATAAAATAAAATAAATAATAAAATGACAATAAGAAAAATAAAATGAAGTTTAATGAATTGTTTAATAATAATAATAATATTATTATTATTATTAAGAATAATATTTTTATTGTGATTATTATTGTTGAAATCTGTATTATTACCATTATTATTATTATTATTCATCTTATTATTATTATTATTATTATTAGTATTGTGTTTATTATGTTTTGATATTTTTTTAGGTTTCTTTTTTCCCTCTTTTCTTTCCTTTTATTTTTTTTATCCTTACATCCCTTCTCTCCTCCTTCTCCCCTCCCCCATCATGCATCACACCCTACCCCTCTTCCCCTTGTCCTACTCGCACACCACACTCCCCCTACAAGACTCCCGTCGAGGCAACTCCCTTCAGTTAGTGACCTCCCTTGGCCAGACTCCCATCAGCGCAGCCCCTTCAGCCAGTGACCCCCCTTGACTAGTGCACCCCTGGCCGAGCCCCTTCTGTGTATGACGCCACTTCTTAGTCTCCCTCCTTTCGGCTCGATTTCACCCGGTTCTTTGTGATTCTTGTCCAAATCTTCAAGGTAAGGGTTTCTCTTCCTTCTCCTCCCATTTTTCTGGAAATTTTGAGGTCTCTCGTTGCTGAATTTTTACTCAGACGAAACCCTAGCTTAGGGTTTGATCCAATTTTTAGTTCTCTTCTATTTTAGGTTAAGAAAGGGACCTCTCATGACCCATTGGTCCATGTTCTGGCAACCTCCACTAAATGAGAAATAGTTTGCTTCGATTTGGTCCACCTGCCAATGATTTCGGGTAAGGTTTTCCTCTGTTCTTCTTGTTGCTTATTTTATATTTGAGGGTTTTGTAATTTATGAGTCTCTAGTTTTTAATTTAAGGTTCTTTGGTTTGTTCCATGTTGTTTCGTTCTGTTTCAATTCATTGTTTTCTGTTCGAGGTGGTTTTTCTCTTCATTCCCTATTTAATTTAGTTTTATTTGAAGCCTTTAGTGATTATTAGACTCCTTTTATTTGTTGTAGTGTGTTTTGGTCATCACAGTGTGGACTCAAGTTGTTGGTAGAAAAGGACTACATTTATATACATAGGTAAGAATGTATATATATGTATCCTCCTTGTACATATTCCCTCATGGCGTAGAGAATATGTACTTTGGGTCACAAGATATATGTGTGTGTGTGTGTGTGTGTGAAAATGTATATGCATGTAAGGTGAAGCAATCTGAGGATGCCTTCGTCAAAAGTTAAGTGTTTTGAGTTAGGTCCCCTATGTCTAACTCTTTAATTTTAATTTCATAATTTCTTGATGATTTTAAAAATATATTTTATATTTATGTATTAAATGTATAATCTATTCAATCTGGTTTTAATTGTTAGAAATAGTTCTGCATTGTTTTACATAATTTATCTAAGTTCTAGATGTGTATTTTTCCTGTTGATATATGCTCCCAACCTTGTTTGGAAAAAGTAATACCTTTCTAATTCTCAATTTTTTTAAAAAATTTAAAATCTTTAAAAGTGGTTTCCCTAAATGATCGGCATGTATGTTTTTTGGAAAGTTGATTTTGAATGAAGATGGGTTGGTATGTGATTTTCTTTAAAAATGAAAAATTCCTTAATTTGGAAGGTTCAGAGAGTTGTATGGAATTTGAAGTGAATTCAAAGATAAATAGCATCTTGCCTTTATTAAATTATTTTCTTTGATTTAAGCATGGTTTTCAAGTTGTTTTAAAATGTGTGATGCCTTTGTTGTTTAATTGTAATTTCAAATGGTTTTAGAACATAAAAGTGTTGGGTGAGAAGGTTTTCTAAAGAAAAGTTATTCCTTGTAAAATGAAGATTCTCATTTGGCAGGTTGAGAATGGTTTGCGAAAGTGGAAAACCCCTCTTGAGGCATGCCCCCTTGTTTTAGAAAATTATGTGTATTGAATGTGGGAAATTGTGATATGTGCCAGTAAAGAGGCTTGTGCAGTATTTTGTGATGGAAAAAGGGGGAATGCGCTCAAGGTGGAGATCGATGGTGAGAGGGTGAATTTGTTTTTGAATAAATAAAATGGTGTGTTCTTGTATGTTAGTTTGATTAAAACTCACCGCCACTTGAAATAGAGCACATGGGAAGTTCGGGGTATTTAGGTAGGTAGACTAGGACTAGTGTGCTAGTGATTTGAGGTGGCTATGGCCTGATGTCACTTAGTAGGATTGATGACTACAACACTAACAAAATATATGGATAATGATTGGAGACCACTAGGGTTACGGGGATATCCCTTACTAGTGGTTCATGTGCGAGAACGCAGGTTTTCATGGTTCATGTACCACTTTTCACAAAGAAGTGAGGTTCTAGGTTCCCACTTTTACTGGTTACCTTTAGAGATTTCCCATGGTGCTCATTTGTGACATGATGCTTGTGATGTGATTTTCATTTCAACTATTCCATACTGGTTCCCTCTTTCATGAAAATATATTTTAATTTAAATTGCTTCCCTTTATTTTTGAAATGTTAATGCATACTTGGAATCTATTTAAAAAATGTAGTGGAAGATAAATGTTTTCCTTAAAAATTTAAGCCTGTTAATTGATTTTGAAAATAATGAAAAAAAATATTTTAATATGCCTTATTTTCAAACTAGCATGATTGGGTTTCTTTTTAAAGGAAAGGGAAAAGGGCGTTGTTTATCCCTGTAATTCCTACTAAGCATCTCAATGCTCACACCTACTCTATTTCTTAGTTTTAGGTTCCTCTAGTTTGTATCGCTCTTGGAAAAAGTGTAGTTTATGTTCTGTAGTGACCCATGATATCACTTGAGGTATGTTTCGTTGCGTAGTTTATTTCTTTTTCTATTGATATTTATTTAGTTTTTTTAATTACTTATCTATCTTTTATAGGATAAATAATTCCCAAATGATTTACTTTGATGCCCGACACTATTTTTTAGCCCATGGGGATCAGGAACTTCCTTCGGGCCTTGCCATGAACCGGGCTAGGTGCCGGTTCAGATGAAAACCTAGCTTGGTTCTTGAAAAATGGTAGAAAAGGGAGGTTTAGCTCATGTCCTTTGGAGATATTTGATAGTTTGGAGTTAGGATTGTTATAATAAAAGTGTTCAATTGCAGGTAGGTGCTTAATCACCACTTATTCGGAATGACACTTGAATTTCCAATGTGGTTTGGTATGGTCTTGTCTCGAAATCCATGCTTGGCTCTCGGTTATTCTTGAGGTCCTTAGTCATGGTTAGGTGTTTCTGGTTGGTCTTGAAATTTGGTGGTCATTTTGGAGGGGTGTATAGTTATTGTGTACGGCCTAGCAATCCATGTGCAGAACATGCAATTACCTATGATGACTTTCTATGTGCTCACCCAGTTGGTGCACTGTCTATCAAACTGTGTCACCAAGCCATCTGTAGCAGTTATTTATTTGAGAATTTGGAATCTTGATTTTTTGAGTGAATTGGTTGCTTCAGTATGTTTTTGGTGTGGTTTTAGTTGGTTTTGTAGTTTTTTATCAAGTTTTAAAATTGATAATTGGCCTATTGAAGTTGGATTTCCAATATGAAATTATTGGTTTGTTTGAAAATGAAATGAGTTGTTTTGAAAATGGTTGTTCTATTGGGAATTTTTTAGGGATATTTGAAAGATTTTATAAAGTATAAATCAGAAACGTATTTGGGATATGTTTTAGGATTTT
Organism: Viscum album; assembly: GCA_963277665.1. Taxonomy (NCBI): domain Eukaryota; kingdom Viridiplantae; phylum Streptophyta; class Magnoliopsida; order Santalales; family Viscaceae; genus Viscum; species Viscum album. The sequence goes on along the minus strand of OY728140.1, from coordinate 1,367,610,524 downwards.
GGAAATTTTTGTGAAATGTGAAATTGATGTCTCTTGGAAATGGGAATTTGGAAATGGTTTGTTTGACCTTTGGTATTCTTGTGGATGATGACATATATGGATAGTGGACATGGATTTGGTATGTGTGGATGGGTACTGAGTTAGCACGGGAATGTACATATATGTGGGGATTCATAGAATACCAATGGTGTGTGCCTAGTTTCTGGGGCTTGTTTAGTTTTCTAATAGTATGTTTTGATAATTGGGTGTGTTGGAATGATTTTTGTCCAAAAGGACTTGAAATGAAAGTGAATTTGGAAGTGGGTTCTGGTGTTCAGATGATTTTTTTTAAAGTGGAAAATGGTTTTGAATAAATGGGGTTGAGTTTATCGGGATTGGATTTTCATAATTTAAATATGTGGTGTACTGAAAATTAATTATTGGGAAGGCATTAATTAGGTTAAAAATGGTTCTAGAGATATTTTTTAAATGGGATTCTCTAAACTACTAAAACAAATTTGAGTGAAATGAAATGTTTTGAAATTGATGTGTAAGATTCGAAAGTGAATTCTTGTTTCAATGATGTCTCAAGTTTGTTTTTCATTGGTAAGTTGGGTTGAAGTGATGGTTTGTGGTCTCTTTCAAGAAGTGTTTTGGGAAGCCTTTGCGATGGCTCCCCTCGTGTGTTTGATTTTTGTTTGTGGCATGTTTTGGACAACATACCTATTTGATTGGGTCCTTGTACTTTTTCCTCACTGACTAGTGTATGCCCCCCATAAAGAGTTAATGCGTGACTGAAGTGCTACCATAGGTGATTCGCCATTTGAAGATCCTCCAGTTGATCAAGTAAGAATTTTCTTCTTGGGATTTAGGGTTGATTTTATCTCTCTATCTTTTTGGATTAAGCAGATCATCTCACAGTGGAAGATTGGATGCAGAAGGATTTGAAAGAAATCATGGTTTCTTGAGTTGCCTGAATCACCAAAGGTGAGGTCGGGCAACTTCAAGCTTGAAGGTCCTACCAGGAAGCGATGAAGGGAAATTCTAGTGAGAAAAGTGGAAAGAAATATGGGTTGTTGGTGTGGACCATTTTCTTGAAGGTCCTTTGTAATTTTCATTGGTTTCATTTTAGTTAGGGTTCAGGCTAGGCCACCGATGTGGAAAGTTTGGTCATAAGGGACTGTTACGATCGTATGTAGGAATTGTGTGCTACTTGGGACTCGATTAAAGGTCCCACTCCTTGTAATCTCTCTTTCGGTTGTAAGGGTCATGTTCGGTTGTGTCTTGTTGCGTTGCGTTCTCTTTTAAGGGTGAAGGTGGATGTTACAAAACCTTCTGAGGACTTCTTCTTAAATGAAAGTGTGTTCCTCTTCTGAGAATTTCTGAATTCCTTATTCTAAGTGAAGGTGCCTTCCATGTGTTCTTTCTTCTGTTGTTTTTCATTCGAAGTACAAAGGGGAGATACACATGCATCTTCTGAACCCTGGTATCAGAAAAGTGATGTTTTAGAGTAAAATGGGTTTTGTAGTGTGTTGTGATCTGGTGGATCTATCTGGAATGTGGTGTGGGTGTGTGTGGCACTAGAAGAATATGTTCTGTTCGGGGGGTTTTAGTGTCTGACTGCGAGGCAGGGGATTCTTCAACCATCAGAGCTCCAGCCGTAGGTTTTAGAGTGAAGCTAGAGCGTAGTCAGGAACCCCCAAGGGGTGTAAAGGACCTTGGTCTACTATCTGCATTCAGTATGGGAACTAAAGATAGTTTAAACATCCTGTATAGTTGTCTCATTCTGAGTGGCCCCATTTGGTGAAAAGATACATGGGGACCCTATTTCTTTGTTGCATACCGTGTGGTTGGAAGAGTTCCTCCTTGATTATAAGGAGGTTTTGATGTCTTTCTTTCTTGCATCTCAATTCTCGTACCCTTGTGAATGTGACTTTTCATGTGGTTTTCTATGTATGATCAGCCTTATAAGTCCATTTTGATTTCGGTTTTGGTTTGGGCTCATCCGAGAATGGCAGTGTTGTGGAAATGGAGAACTGTATAGTGTATTTCAGTTGGTTTGAAGTTCCATTAATTGGGACCCTTGAGTTGAGGGATTTTGTATTCAGAAAGATCCTAAGTTAACCATGTTTGGTTTTTCATGTTAGTCAATGCCAGTCGGTTAGGCTAGTTGAACTTTGTGGTGGGGAGACCCGACGTGGGTCTCGCCGAAAGTCCCATGAAATGAATTGATGTAACATATTCCTTATGGGGGAGAGTCTGTTTGGGCCTCTCTATGTGGGTCCCTCGACTCCGTCTTGGGTGTTGGTTGTTCTTATGGTGGGGATCCTATTCAGGCCTCCCCGTGTCAGTAATTTGATTATGTTCATGGTGTCGACTTGGTGATGGGTGTAGAATTGGTGCCAGAGCACACCCAAAGGTTTCATTGAATTAAAATTTTGGGATTATTTATTGGGTTGTGGTTTGATTCTTGTTTCTCGTTTCAGGATAGCGGTGTAGGTATCATTTAATGATGTCTCGGGTGTTTGACTTAAGAAGTTGGATTGTGCATCCTGGGAAGATCTTTTACATTGATTGATCAATTGGAGGTGTTTTCATTTCTAGGGGTGGGTGGCACATAGTGAGGAGTCCATTTTCAGTCTTCTGAGTTTGATTTGTAAGCCTCTTCTTTTGTTGATAGTGTTCTGACCTTTTCTTGTTTGTTGTTCATGGGAATCCCCTTAGACTATGAAAGGGGTATCAATTTCTATGTTGGGATCAGGCCATGTTGTGATTTCTGGGGGCAGAAAGCGTTATGGCGGGGAGAATTGTCACACCCTAACTTTTGAAAAAAAAATTGATTTGGATATTTTTTTCAGGGTTCAGGTTGAGTCTCGATTTTATTTTTTATTTTTTTATTAAAAATATGTGCGTTTTAGGCATGATAGCATTCAGCGCACGGGTGAAGCACGGTCTGGGAAACCACGCGACTTCTCCCAAATCACCGTGCAGCCTACCCGATTTCCAAATAAAAAAATGAAATGAAATGAATAATAAAATGAGAATAAAACAAGATAAGAAAAATAAAATGAAGTTTAATGAATTATTTAATAATAATAATAATATCTTTAAGAATAATATTATTATTGTTATTATTGTTGTTGAAATCAGTATTATTACCATTATTATTATTATTATTATTAGTGTTGTGTTTATTATGTTTGGGTATTTTTTTAGGTTTATTTTTTTCCTCTTTCCTTCCCTTTTATTTTTCTTCTCCTTCCTTCCCTCCTCTCCTCCTTCTCCCCTCCCCTTTGTGTGTCGCACCCTACCCCTCTTCCCCCTGCCCCACTCACGCACCACCCTCTCCCTGTCGGACTCTCACCGGTGCAGTTCCCTTCGACCGACGACCTCCCTAGGCTAGACTCCTACCGCTATAGCCCCTTCGACTGGCGACCCCCCTTGACCGGCTCACCCCAAGATGAGCCCCTTCCATGCACAAATTTACCTATCGGGATCCCTCATTCCAGCTTGATTTCACTCAGTTCTTGGCGATTCTTTTCCAAAGCTTCGAGGTAAGGGTTTCTCTCGCTGCCATATTTTTACTCGGTCGAAACTCTAGCTTAGGGTTTGATCCGATTTTTGGTTCTCTTCTTTTTTAGGGTAAGCAAGGGACCTCTCAGTACCTTCTTGTTCGTGTTCTGGCAACTGCCACCGAAGGAGAATCAGTTCGCTTCGATTCAGTCTGTCCGCCAATGATTTCGTGTATGGTTTTACTACGTTCTTCTTGTTGTTTAGTTTATATTTGGGGGTTTTATAATTTATGAGTCTCTGGTTTTTAATTTAAGGTGTGTTGGTTTATTCCATGTTGTTTCTATCCGTTTCAATTCGTCGATCACTGTTCGAGGTAGGGTTTATCTTGCTGCCCTATTTAATTTAGTTTTATTTGAAGCCTTTGGTGATTATTAGACTCCTTTTTTTGTTGTGGCGTGTTTTGGTCATCACAGTGTGGACTCGATTCATCAGAAGAAAAGGCCTACATGTATATACATAGGTAAGCATGTATACATATGTATCCTCCTTGTACATATTCCCTCATTGTGTGGGGAATATGTACTTTCAGTCAAAGGATATGTGTGTGTGTGAAAATGTATGTGTGTGTAAGGTGAAGTGGTATCGGGGTACCTTCGTCAAAAGTTTCATGTTTTGAGGTAGGCCCCCTATTCCTAACCCTTTAATCTTAATTTTATAATTACTTGATGGTTTTAAAAATATATTTTATATTTACGTAGTAAATGTATAAGTCGTGCAATATGGTTATAATTTTTATAAATAGTTCTGTATTTTTTATATAATTTATCTAAGTTCCTAATATGTGCTTATCCTGTTGATATATGCTCCCAACCTTATTTGGAAAATGTAATACCTTTGTAATGCTCAATTGGTTTTAAAATGATAAATCCTTAAGAGTGGTTTCCCAAAATGATCGGCTTCTATGTTTGTGTTATATATTTTTTATATATTTTATTCAAAATATTTATTGTTATAATTTTATTTAAATTATTTAAATAGAGTGTTTTTTTAAATTTGAACTGGTGTGTCTCTCACCAAGAGTTGCGTCTTCTCAGTTGAACCAATGCGTTCTTTGATCGAAATGGTGAGATTGAAGTGGTGTGTACCTTACCAAGATTTGTCTTGTTTCAGTCGAATCAATGTATTCTTTGACCAAACCGGTGCAATTCACACCATTTCTAATCTATAAATAAGCGATGTTGAGATCACTTATGGATTAATTAATTTCAATCCTAGAAATTCTCCAGAGTTCTCCCAACATCGGTGCAGCGGGATAATCAGAAATTGGTGTTTGATTTTTCCCAAACCTTAGTGAAATCCTCGAGGGATATTTCCACCGAGAACCCTACACCATCAACGTGGGGGTGGATCAAACCCTTTTGGACAGTGAACCCGATTCACGCATCAAGGTTCTATCCGTCTTCTTTTCTGCCAACTTATTTTTGTAACAATTAAAAGGGTTTGAAAAGGTAGAACCTCGAAGATGGATTCTGAATCTCTCAAAGTCATGAACCAAGATATGGTCAAACTTGACCGTTTTGATGGCAACAACTTTTCCCGGTGGCAAGACAAGATGAAATTTCTTCTGATAGTGTTGATGATTTCATACATTCTGGAACCGAAACTCAATACGTTGTTGAATCGTCTTTTGTGGGGGATTGTTCTATATTTTTTATATATTTTATTCAAAATATTTATTGTTGTAATTTTATTTAAATTATTTAAATAGAGTGTTTTTTCAAATTTGAACCGGTGTGTCTCTCACCAAGAGTTGCGTCTTTTCAGTTGAACCAATGCGTTCTTTGATCGAAATGGTGAGATTGAAGTGGTGTGTCCCTCACCAAGAGTTGTCTTGTTTTGGTCGAACCAATGTATTCTTTGACCAAACCGGTGAAATTCACACCATTTATAATCTATAAATAAGCGATGTTGAGATCGCTTATGGATTAATTAATTTCAATCCTAGAAATTTCCCAAAGTTCTCCCAACATCGGTGCAGCGGGGTAATCGGAAATTGGTGTTCGATTTTTCCAAAACCTTGGTGAAATACTCAAGTGATACTTCCACTGATAACCCTACACCATCAACGTGGGGGTGGATCAAACCCTTTTGGACAGTGAACCCGATTCATGCATCAAGGTTTTATTCGTCTTCTTTTCTGCCAACTTATTTGTGTAACAATCAAAAGGGTTTGAAAAGGCAGAACCTCGAAGATGGATTCTGAATCTCTCAAAGTCATGAACCAAGATATGGTCAAACTTGACTATTTCGATGGCAACAACTTTTCCCGGTGGCAAGACAAGATGAAATTTCTTCTGACAGTGTTGAAGATTTCATACATTCTGGAACCGAATCTTCCTCTCATACCCAGTGATCCCATTTCAAATGCTGACGGTCCACCCGTTGACATGACTCAAGTCGAGCACATTCGGGAAATGAGGAAGAAACGTGAAGATTATGAAGTTTTGTGTTGAGGACACACTCTCAATACTTTGTCAAATCGTCTTTACGACTACTTCCGCCAAATGAAGACTAGTCGGGAGAGTTGGGATGCACTTGAATTCAAGTATAAAGCAGGGGAAAAAGGTACCAATAAATTTCTTATTTCAAAGTATCTAAATTATAAAATGGTTGATAACAAGCCCGTGTTGAAGAAAATTCATGAGATTCAAGTTATAGAAAATAAACTTCTTTCCCTTAAGATCAATAAACCAGAAATTTTTCAAGTGGGTGCAATTATTGCTAAATTGCCTCCTATGTGGAAAGATTTCGGTAAGTCACTTATTAGGAAAAGTGATGATATTTCCTTGGAGCAATTGCAAAAACTTCTTCGTATTGAAGAAGAATCCATGTTGAGAGATGTGGGTATGGCTTCACAATTTGATACCAAGATTAATATTGTTGAGGGAAAGCAACAAAAAAAATTCTTCCTTACATGTAGAGAAGAAATGTCAACAATTTAAGAAGAAAGGAAATACTTCCAAGAAGAAAGGAGATTGCTTTGTCTGTGGAAAACCAGAGCATTTTGCAAGGGAATGTCGCCATCGAAAGAAAGTCGAAAAACCCGCTGCAAATATGCTGACTGAAGAAAATCTAGTCGCTATGATATCCGAAGTCAACATGACTTCGATGAAGATGGGATGGTGGCTAGATTCTAGAGCAACGGTGCATGTGTGCAAGGATCGTTCAATGTTCAAAACATTTGACGATTGTACTATCGCGAAGGAAGTACATCTTGGAAACAATGCACGCATCAACGTTAATGGACAGGGAAGCGTGGAGATTGACTTTACTTTTGGGAAGAAGTTGACCCTTCTCAATGTGTTGTATGTTCCTGAAATTCGAAAGAACTTAGTTTCAATAGACCTTTTATGTAAAAAGGGATTTCGGGTTTCATTCGAATCTGACAAGGTTATCTTGTCAAAGGGAGGAATGTTTGTGGGAAAAGGGTATTCAAAAGATGGGATGTATCAACTATCTATTAATAATATGATTGAATCTTCTGCTTATTTGATTGAATCTTCTAATTTGTGGCATGATCGTTTAGCACATGCTAATTTTAATTCATTAAAAGTAATGAATAAGTTAAACTTGATTAATTTTGAAAAATATTTTAATAAATTTGAAACATGTGTAGAATCTAAAATAGTTAAGAAGCCTTTTCATAGTGTTGAAAGAAATTATAAGATATTAGATTTAGTGAATTCTGATATTTGTGAATTAAATGGTTTGTTAACTCGTAGAGGGAAAAGATATTTTATTACTTTTGTTGATGACCGCAGTAGATATTTACATATATATCTTCTTAAAACAAAGGATGAAGCCTTTAATGTGTTTAAGAAGTATAAAGCAGAAGTTGAAAACCAATTAGACAAAAAGACTAAAATATTACGCTCAGATAGAGGTGGTGAATATTTTATGAATGAGTTTAATGAATACTGCGAAGAAAATGGTATAATTCACCAAAGAACTGCTCCTTACACACCTCGTAAAAATGGCTTAGCTGAAAGGAAAAATCGCACTTTAGTAGAAATGGTAAATTGCATGATTAATAAATCTAAGTTACCATTCAATTTATGGGGAGAAGCTTTATTGGATTCATGTCATATTCATAATAGGATTGCATCTAGAAAATCTAAGTTATCTCCTTATGAAATTTGGAAAGGAAGAAGACCTAATCTTTCTTATTTCAAAGTGTGGGGGTGTTTAGCATTTTATAGAGTTCCTGATCCTAAAAGAACTAAAATTGGTCCTAGAGAAATTAAAGGTGTTTTGGTTGGATATGCAGAAAATAGAAAAGCATATAGAATTATGAATTTAGGAGCTAATATAATTGTTGAATCAAGGGATGTAGAGTTTCTTGAAAATAAGTTTTATAAAGATGATGTGGAAGAAGTGATTCCTCATATCTCTATCTCATGTACTCCATCTAGTTCAAATATAATAGTAAATAATTATGGTGATTCTCAAGTTGAACCTAAATGGAGTACAAGAATTAGGAAGGAGAAACATCTACATCCAAATTTTATTTCTCCTGGCTCCATAATTTTTCTTGTTGAAGGAGATCAAAATAATCAACTTCTGAAAAAGTATCCTATGGTTTTGACTATAGAAGACGACCCAAAGACTTACAAAGAGGCCATGTCTTTTAGAGATGTTGCTTTTTGGAAGGAAGCAATTAATGATGAAATGGATTCTATTATAGGGAATAATACTTGGGTTATTATGGATTTACCAAGAGGTTCAAAACCTATTGGTAGTAAATGGGTATTTAGAAAGAAATATGATTCCAATGGTAACATTCAAGCTTTTGAAGCTAGATTGGTTGCCAAAGGTTTTAGACAAAAAGAAGGGATTGATTATTTTGATATATATGCTCTTGTAGAACGAATTACTTCAATAAGGATATTATTTGCTTTAGCTTCAATTAATCATTTATATGTTCATCAAATGGATGTCAAAACTGCTTTTTTAAATAAATAATTAAATGAAGAGATTTACATGGAACAACCAGAAGGGTTTGTTTTACAAGGTTATGAAAACAAGGAATGTAAATTAGTTAAATCTCTTTATGGTCTTAAACAAGCTCCGAAATAATGGCATGAGAAATTTGATTCTATTATTTTATCTAATGGTTTTTCTCATAATAATGCGGATAAATGTGTTTATTCAAAGTTTACAAAAGAATGTGGAGTTATTGTGTGTTTATATGTGGATGATATGTTAATTTTTGGAACCAATATGATTGGTATAATCGATACAAAGAATTACTTATCTTCTATGATTAAAATGAAGGATCTTGGAATAGTTGATACTATTCTAGGCATTAAAGTTAGAAAACATAGTGGGGTTATTCTTTAAGTCAGTCTCATTACATAGAAAAAATGTTAAATAAATTTGATTATCTTGGTTTCAAGGATTTCAATACTCTATTTGATTCTAGTGTTAAACTTTTTATAAATACAGGTAGAGCTGTAGCACAACTAGAATATGCTAGTGTAATTGGTTCTTTAATGTATGTGATGCATTGCACTAGACCTGATGTTGCTTTTGCGGTATGTAAAATGAGTAGATATACTAGTAATCCTAGTGTGGATCATTGGAGATGTATAATGAGAATTTTTGGATACTTAAATAAGACCAAAGATTTACGTTTATACTATAATGATTATCCGGCTGTATTAGAAGGATACACTGATGCAAGTTGGATTACCAGTATTCGTGATAACCAATCCACTTCTGGATTGTTGTTTACTCTTGGAGGTTGTGTTGTTTCTTGGGCGAGCAAGAAACAAACATGTATTTCACATTCGACCATGGAGTCAGAATTTATCGCCTTAGCGGCATGTGGAAAGGAAGCTGAATGGATTAGGAATCTATTATTGGATATTAGATTGTGGCCTAGTCTGATGCCTCCTATCTCTATCAGTTGTGATAGTGAAGCAACATTATCAAGGGCATATAGTTGCATGTACAATGGAAAGTCTAGACATATGAGTTTGAGACACGATTATGTGAGACAATTGTTACAAGATGGTACCATAAAAATTGTTTATGTGAGATCGTGTAAAAACCTTGCGGATCCGTTTACAAAATCTCTGCCGAGAGAGGTTATTCGTGCAACTAATAAAGAGATGGGGTTAAAACCCATAGAATAAATCATTTCAGTAATGGAAACCCAACACTTTCTTTAGGTAGATCCTAATCAAAGTGTTTAATGGGTAAAAACAAGTTACGAAGATGATTGTCGATATTGACAATTATAACCCCAATTTTTGGTGTCAATATCGTCCGTTATGACAAGAGGTTGAGTTTTAAACTCTTAACAAAATATTAAGACTCAATGAGTTATGTGCTATTATAATGGAAGCATGTTGTTATATTTTTCTTATGTGAACTTAGAAGTGGTGTCGCTTCTTACAGGAGTTAATGGGTTTACTCCTTAGAGAGTTCATGAAAAGGATATAAGCACATGGCCTTAAAAGTGCTAAAATAATGAGATGTTGGATGAAAGTTCATTATATGTATGATTTCTCCGGTTTATCATAAAGGTTAATAAGTTTAATGTTTCGACAACTTATAAATCTGATAAACTTTGAGATAATGATACTAAGTAAAGGTTTAAATCGAAAGATGCCTTTATTATGTATAATGGATCACTTGTGATCTGGAGAATTAATATTTATGAATAAAAGTGGGGGATTGTAATATATATTTTATATATTTTATTCAAAATATTTATTGTTATAATTTTATTTAAATTATTTAAATAGAGTGTTTTTTCAAATTTGAACCGATGTGTCTCTCACCCAGAGTTGCGTCTTTTTGGTTGAACCAATACGTTCTTTGATCGAAATGGTGAGATTGAAGTGGTGTGTCCCTCACCAAGAGTTGTCTTGTTTCGGTCGAACCAATGTATTCTTTGACCGAACCGGTGCAATTCACACCATTTCTAATCTATAAATAAGCGATGTTGAGATCGCTTATGGATTAATTAATTTCAATCCTAGAAATTCTCCAGAGTTCTCCCAACATCGGTGCAGCGGGGTAATCGGAAATTGGTGTTTGATTTTTCCCAAACCTTGGTGAAATCCTCGAGGGATACTTCCACTAAGAACCCTACACCATCAACGTGGGGGTGGATCAAACCCTTTTGGACAGTGAACCCGATTCACGCATCAAGGTTCTATCCATCTTCTTTTCTGCCAACTTATTTTTGTAACAGTTTGTTTTGAAAGTTGATTTTGAATGAAGATTGGTTGGTATGCGATTTTCTTTAAAAAGGGAAAATTCCTTGATTTGGTAAGTTGGGAGAGATGTATGGACTTTGAAGTGAATTCAAAAATAAATAGTGTCTTTCCTTTCTTAAATGGTTTTATTTGATTTAATCATGGTTTTCAAGTTGTTTTAAAATGTGTGATGCCTTTGTTGTTTAATTGGAATTTCAAATGGTTTTAGAACTTAAAAGTGTTGGGTGAGCTTGTTTTCTAAAGCAAAGTTTTTCCTTGTAAAATGATGAGTCTCGTTTGGCACTTTGAGAATGGTTTTCTAAAGTTAAAAACCCCTCTTGAGGCATGCCCCCTAATTTTAGAAAATGATGTGTGTTGAATGTGGGAATTGTGATATGTTCCGAGTAAGGAGGCTTGTGCATTATTGTGTGACAGAAAAAGGGGGAATGCACTCGAGGTGGAGATCGGTGGTGAGAGGGTGAATGCGTTTTTCAATAAAGAAATTGATGTGTTCATGTATGTTAGTTTGATGAAAACTCACCACCACTTGAAATAGAGCACATGGGGAACCTGGGGTATTTAGGGGGGAAGACTAGGACTAGTGTGCCAGTGATTCGAGGTGGCTTCAGCCCGGTGTCACTTAGTGGGATTGACAACTACAACACTAACTAAATATATGGATGATGATTGGAGACCACTAGGGTTACAGGGATGTCCCCTACTAGTGGCTCGTTCATGAGAACGTAGGTTGTCGTGGTTCCTGTAGTACTTTTCACCAAGACGCAAGGTTATAGGGTCCCACTTGTACTAGTTACCTATAGGGATTTCCCATGGTGCTTATTTGAGACATGATACTTGTGATGTGATTTTTATTTTATTTGTTTCATGCTTGTTCCCTATATCATGAAAACATATTTTAATTTAAATTGCTTCCCTTTCTTTTGGAAATGTTAATGCATACTTGGAATCAATTTTAAAAATGTAGTGGAATAGAAATGTTTTCCTTAAAAATGTAAGCTTCTTACTTGATTTTGAAAAGAATGAAAAACATTATTTTAATATTCCTTGTTTTAAAACTAGCATGATTGGGTTTATTTTTAAAGGAAAGGGCATAGGGCGTTGTTTATCCTTGACATTCCTACTGAGCATCTCGGTGCTCATGCCTACTCTATTTCTCAGTTTCAGGTTCCTCTAGTTTGGATCGCTCTTGGAGCGAGTGTTGTTTATGATCCGTAGTGACCCATGAGATCACTCAAGGTATGTTTCGTTGCTTAGTTTATTTATTTTTCTGCTGACAATTGTTTAGTTTGTTTTAATTACTTATCTTTCTTTTCTAGGCTAAATCGTTCTCAACTGCTTTATTTTGATGCCCAGCACTAGTTTCCAGCCCATGGGGATTGAGAACACCCTTCGGGCCTTGCCATAGAATGGGTCGGACGTCGGTTTGAATGACATCCTAGCTTGGTTCGTGACAATAGTCCCTACACTTTTGTTATGTTATTAGAACGCATTCACCGTTAGCAGATCCCCTAGTTGATCAAGTAAGAATTTTCTTCTTGGACTTCAGGGTTGAGTTTATCTCTCTTCCTTTTTGGATTAAGCATATCCTCTCACAGTGGAAGAGTGGATGCAGAAGGAGTTAAAATAAATCATGGTTTCTTGAGTTCCTTGAATCACCAAAGGTGAAGTCGGGAAACTTCAAGCCTAAAGGTCCTGCCTAGAAGCGGCGAAGGGAATATATAGTGAGGAAAGTAGAAAGAAATCTGGGTTGTTGGTGTAGACCATTTTCTTGAAGGTCCTTTGTACTTTTCATTGGTTTCTTTTAAGTTAGGGTTCAGGCTAGGCCATCGGCGTGGAATGTTTGGTCGTAAGGGACTGTTATGGTCGTATGCAGGAATTGTGTGCTACTTGGGACTCGATTCAAGGTCCCACTCCTTGTAATCTCTCTTTTGGTTGTAAGGGTCATGTTCAGTGGCGTCTTGTTGCGTTGCGTTCACTTTTAAGGGTGAAGGTGGAAGTTATGGAACCTTCTAAGGACTTCTGCTTAAATGAAAGCATGTTCCTCTTCTGAGAATTATTGAATTCCTTGTTCTGAGAGGAGGTGTCTTCCATGTGTTCTTTCTTCTGTTGTTTTTTTAATTAGAAAAGGGAGATGCGCGTGCATCTTTTGTAGTGTGTCGTGCTCTGGTGGATCTATCTGGAATGTGGTGTGGGTGTGTGTGGCACCAGAAGAATAAGTTCCATTCAGGGGTTTTTAGCACCTGACTACGAGGCAGGGGATGCTTCAACCATCAGAGCTCCAGCCGTAGGTTTCAAAGTGAAGCTGGAACGTAGTCAGGAACCCCCAGGGGGTGTCAAGGACCTTGGTCTACTGTCTACCTTTAGTATGGGAACTAAAGATAGTTTAAATATCCTATGTAGTTGTCTCATTCTGAGCGGCCCCATTTGGTGAAAAGAGACATGGGGACCCTATTTCTTTGTTGCATACCGTGTGGGTGGAAGAGTTCCTCCTTTATTATAAGGAGGTGCTGATGTCTTTCTTTCTTGCATCTCAGTGTTGGTACCCTTGTGAATGCAACTTTCCATTGGGTTGTCTATGTATGATTAGCCTTATAAGTCTGTTTTGATTTTGGTTTTGATTTGGGCTCATCTTAAAATGGTAGTGTCGTGGGAGTGGTGAACCGTATAGTGTCTTCCGGTTGGTTTGGAGTTCTGTTAATTAGGTCCCTTGCGGTGAGGGATTTGGTGTTCGAGAAGATCCCAAGTTAACCATGTTGGGTTTTTCATGTCGGTCAATGCCATTCAATTAAACTAGTTGAACTTTGTGGTGGGGAGACCTGACGTGGGTCTCACCAAAATTCCATTGAAAAGAATTGATGTAACATATTCCTTATAGTCGGGTGTCTGTTCGGGCCTCCCCATGTGGGTTCCCCGGCTCCGTCTTGGGTGTTGGTTTTTCTTATGGTGGGGAGCCCATTCGGGCCTCCCCGTGTTAGTAATTCAATTATGTTCTTGGTGTCGACTTGTTGATGGGTTTCGACTTGGGACCGGAGCGCACCCAAAGGTTTCATTGAATTAAAATCGTGGGAGTATTTATCGGGTTGTGGTTTGATTCTTGTTGCCCATTTCAAGCTAGCGGTGGAGGTCTCGTTTAGTGATGTCTGGGGTGTTTGACTTAAGAAGTTGGATTGTGCGTCCAGGGAAGATCTTTTCCATTGATCGATCAATTGGAGGTGTTTTCACTTTTGGGGGTGAGTAACACACAGTGATGAGTCCAGTTTGAGTCTTTTGAGTTTGATTTGTAAGCATCTTCTTTTGTTAATAGTGTTCTCGACTTTTGTTGTTTGTTGTTCATTGGGAATCCCCTTAGACTATGAAGGGGTATCAATTTCTACACTGGGATCAGGCCTTGTTGTGGATTTCTGGGGGTATAAATTGTTATGGTGAGGAAAATTGTTACACCCTAACTTTTGAAAATTATTTTATTTTATTATTTTTTGGATTTGGATATTTTTTTCAAGGTTCTGGTTGAGTCTCGATTTGAATATTTGTGTTTTTATTAAAAATATGCGCGTTTTAGGCATGGTAGCATTGGGCACATGGGTGAACCATGGTCTGGGAAACCGCGCGACTTTGTCCAGATCACCTTGCGACCTGCCCAATTTCAAAATAAAAAAATGAAATGAAATGAATAATAAAATGAGAATAAAAAAATAAGAAAAATAAAATAAAGTATAATGAATTGTTTAATAATGATGATAATATTATTTTTAAGAATAATAATATTATTGTTATTATTGTTATTGACATCAGTATTATTACCATTATTATTATTATAATAATTATTAGTGTTGTGTTTATTATGTTTAGGCATTTTTTTAGGTTTCTTTTTTTCCTCTTTTCTTTCCTTTTCTTTTTTTTCTCCTTCCTTCCCTCCTCTCCTCCTTCTCCCCTCCCCCTTCGTGTGTCGCACCCTACCCCTCTTCCCCCCTATCCCACTCACGCACCACACTCTCCATGCCGGACTCCCGCCAGCGCAGCTCCCTTCAGCCGATGACCTCCCTTGGCTGGACTCCCCCGCCTGCGTAGCCCCTTCGACCGGCGACCTCCCTTGACCAGCTCACCCCTGGATGAGCCTCTTCCATGCACGGATTCACCTACCGGGCTCCCTCCTTTCGGCTCTATTTTAGCCGGTTCTTGGATATTCTTTTCCAAAGCTTCAAGGTAAGGGTTTCTCCTCCCTCTCCTCTCTTTTTTCTGGCTATTTTGAGGTCTCTCGTTGTCGGGTTTTTACTCTGCTGAAACCCTATCTTAGGGTTTGATCCGATTTTCGGTTCTCTTCTTTTTTAGGGTAAGCAAGGGACCTCTCAGGACCTATTAGTCCGTGTTCCGACAACTGCCACCAAAGTCGAAGTAGTTCTCTTCGATTCAGTCTGCCTGCCAATGATTTCAGGTAAGGCTTTCCTCCGTTCTTCTTGTTGCTTAGTTTATATTTGGGGGTTTTATAATTTATGAGTATCTGGTATTTAATTTAAGGTTCGTTGGTTTGTGCCATGTTGTTTCGGTCTGTTTCAATTCATCGGTCACTATTTGAGGTAGGGTTTATCTTTTTTCTCTGTTTAATTTAGTTTTATTTGAAGCCTTTGGTTATTATTAGACTCATTTTATTTGTTGTAGCGTGTTTTGGTCATCATAGTGTGGACTCGATTCATCGGCAGCAAAGGCCTGCATGTATATACATAGGTAAGCATGTATATATATGTATCCTCCTTATACATATTCCCTCATAGCGTGGGGAATATGTACTTTGGGTCAAAGGATATATATGTGTGTGAAAATGTATATGTGTGTAAGGTGAAGTGGTCCCAGCCCCTTATTCTTAACCCTTTAATTTGAATTTCATAATTTCTTGATGGATTTAAAAAATATATTTTATATTTATGTAGTAAATGTATAAGTTGTGCAATCTGGTTATAATTTTTAGAAATATTTCTGCATTGTTTTACATAATTTATCTAAGTTCCCAATATGCATTTCTCCTGTTGATATATGCTCCCGACCTTGTTTGGAAAATGTAATACCTTTCTAATGCTCAATTGGTTTTAAAATATTAAATCTTTAAAATTGGTTTCCCTAAATGATCGGTGTGTATGTTTGTTGTGAAAGTTGATTTTGAATGAAGATGAGTTGGTATGTGATTTTCTTTAAAAAGGGGAAATTCCTTGATTTGGTAAGTTGGGATAGATGTGTAGACTTTGAAGTGAATTCAAAGATAAATAGTGTCTTGCCTTTCTTAAATTATTTGCTTTGATTTAATCATGGTTTTCAAGTTGTTTTAAAATGTGTGATGCCTTTGTTGTTTAATTGGAATTTCAAATGGTTTTAGAACTTAAAAGTGTTGGGTGAGCTTGTTTTCTAAAGCAAAGTTATTTCTTGTAAAATGATGAGCCCCGTTTGGCACTTTGAGAATGGTTTGAGAAAGTGGAAAACCCCTCTTGAGGCATGCCCCCTTATTTTAGAAAATGATGTGCGTTGAATGTGGGAATTGTGATATGTTCCTCGTAAAGAGGTTTGTGCATTATTGTGTGATGGAAAAAGGGGGAATTCACTCGAGGTAGAGATCGGTGGTGAGATGGTGAATGTGTTTTTGAATAAAGAAAATGATGTGTTCATGTACGTTAGTTTGGTGAAAACTCACCACCACTTGAAATAGAGTTCATGGGAAACCCGAGATATTTAGGTGGGTGGACTAGGACTAGTGTGCCAGTGATTCGAGGTGGCTTCAGCTCAGTGTCACTTAGTGGGATTGATGATTACAACACTAACTAAATATATGGATGATGACTGGAGACCACTATGGTTACAGGGATGTCCCCTATTAGTGGCTCGTGCATGAGAACGCAGGTTGTTGTGGTTCCTATACAACTTTTCACCAATACGCGAGGTTCTAGGGTCCCACTTGTGCTAGTTACCTATAGGGATTTCTCATGGTGCTCATTTATGACTTGATGCTTCTAATGTGATTTTCATTTCATTTGTTTCATGTTTGTTCCCTCTTTCGTGAAAACATATTTTAATTTAAATTGCTTCCCTTTCATTTTGAAATGTTAATGCATACTTAGAATCTATTTTGAAAATGTAGTGAAATAGAAATGTTTTCCTTAAAAATGTAAGCTTTTTACTGGATTTTGAAAAGAATAAAAAACATTATTTTTAATATGCCTTGTTTTCATACTAGCATTATTGGGTTTCTTTTTAAAGGAAAGGGCATAGGGCGTTGTTTATCCTTGGCATTCCTACTGAGAATATCGGTGCTCACGCCTACTCTATTTCTCAGTTTTAGGTTCCTCTAGTTTGGATCGCTCTTGGAGCGAGTGTGGTTTATGTTCCGTAGTGACCCATGAGATCACTTAAGGTATGTTTTGTTGCTTAGTTTATTTCTTTTTCCGCTGAGAGTTGTTTAGTTTGTTTTAATTACTTATCTTTCTTTTTGGGGCTAAGTCGTTCTCAACTGCTTTATTTTGATGCCCAACACTAGTTGTCAGCCCATGGGGATTTGGAACGTCTTTCGGGCCTTGCCACGGACCGGGTCAGGCGCTGGTTTGAATGACAACCCGACTTGGTTCGTGACAATATGCCCTACACTTTTGTTATGTTATTAGAATGCATTGCCCATGTATTTGATCATTATATTCTTATGGGATGTTATTCCCACGAACTATGACTTGGGACTTGATGTTTAATGGATAATTATGTGATATGTTCATAAACACCTTAGCATTACTTGATGTGTGTGTGTGTGTTGGAACCGAGCATGCAGTGGAAGCCCCAAACAGGTGGGATTTTAAAAAAATTTCATCGACGATTGACGTAAACGTGTCGACGTTGGTGAAGAGCAACCCGGTCAAAGACGAGAATCTCACATGAAGTGTTTTAAGCACAAAAATAAATCGTAAAATACCTAGTTTAAATCTGAAGGCGCGCACGACGCATGCTCGTCATTGGAGATCGCTGCTCGAAGAATCTGAATTCCTCTAGATCGTCCACACATGCTTGGAATCCGCGAGAGTGTCGTTCGTCGTCATCCAGGTGTTAGCGTGGAATTGCGACGACGTCTTCGACGCTCCAACAATCACCGCATCACTTTGCTAGCGACGCCTGAGAGAGTGCTTGATCCATACTCCTTGTATCCAGAGTCTCTTTCTCTAGATTATGGGAGAGAAGAGAAGAGAGAGAAACGCCATGAATAGTATTTGTCAATCTCCTCTCTTCTTATATTTATAGTGTCATTTAATTACCCAGAAATGCCAACCCGACCCCCAAATAATCAACGCACTATCAACGACATTTTATGACTACTAAACTGAGTCATAAATATTATTATCATTTACTTGTAATATATTAAAATATATTACGTGATAATAATTGAGTCATTAACTCGACTCGTCGCTCTCATAAATATTAATTGAACCCTGAATAATTTAATATTTATCAATTAATATTTTTCTGTATTTACTTAAAACTCGTAAATACATTTAATAAATAAATTCAATACTCATTCTAAACTTGAATAATATGAATTTATTTATTTCTTTGGTGATCGTTTAACCTTGGACAAATCCCGGACCCTAGTGGTGGGGCCCACCATGTCCAAAACTCTTATTCAACTGAATAAGGCAGATTCTTGAATACGCTATTGTGTGTGACCCTCTAAGCCCTTATCTCGATAGCAGTGAATAGTATTCACAGACCAAGAGCGGGATCTAGCAACTCATCATGACCCCTAAAGAGATAAGGATTGTCACTGCAGCGACAACCAACCTACAAACATGTACTGTATAATATAATCTCTTTGTCTGTAATATCTCGTAAAGTATGACGCACTCACGTGTCATCGCTCTTTTCTTGCTTTATTGTTTGTTGATTTAACTGGATGGATTTACCCTCGACTGTCATGACCATGGTCTTATAAAGGTATTGTCATCCTTACCAACATGGCCTAAGATATATTACTCCGATAACCCAGAAGCGAAAAATCTTTTTTTGACCATTCAACTAATGACATGTCACCAATGACGCACTCAACACAAACTATTTAGCCACGACTTCATTGTCATGGTTTTCGTCTTGCATCAAAGTACGCAATCAAATGACGTACATTGGTAATGATCTCAAGTCAGGAGACCATTACACATGATCGTAGATAGGAATATCCAATGACACCCGAAACATGTGGTTTTCCTATTGGTGGGTCAGTCCTCATGATCTCGCTACTAGAGATCATCAAGTGCGGACTTCATGAGAAGTCTTAATGCTTATGAGCCTCCAGCACCTGATAGTCAAACATCTACTATGTCCAATCAGTAAGATGTATCTAGACCATGGAACATATATTTAAGATTAATGTCATAGTATCTAGAGGTTCTCATTATAGTCTGAGATCTGTTATAACCTTTCGATACAACAATTAATCTTTGAACATTACCATTTCAATAGTGGATGCAAAAAAGTCTACACTATAATGATAAGATGACATCATGTATAACTAACTATATAAACGATATGGTAATTAAAAGCACTGAATAGTTGGGTCGGACACCCACTATTTCAACAATATATATTACTACCATTCCCTATTTACTTTTTTTTTACTCTTGTTTTCTCTCTTAATCAAATGAATTCTCGCTTGATTGCTCTTTTCTGGAGTTTTCGGTTTAACTAGAGGGAAGTGATGATCACTGAAACCTCCAATCTCACCTAGCTTGGTAATCAGAGATCTCGGACTACCCTTAAATCAACCCACCACTCACAATTGCATGCAATGGAGAAGATGTAAGTGGTCTTCGTGTGCAATCCAGGGAAGAAGAAAAGATAGATTCAAAATGAAAAAAATAAGAAATCTCCTAATGTCGATGCACTTCACATAAATCCAGAGATAGAATCAGAATAAATTAAAGAAAACAAGAGACTGTGGGCACGAGCATGAGCCTATTTAGCACAGTAAATACAATCACCGGCGAGGGTTTCGGTGGCTCGGATTCATCTGGAGGCATCTTCAATTAGGTGTTCGGCTTCATTTGGAAGGGATCTCGGCATTCAGCGGCATCGACCTTCAACCTAGGGTTTTGGTGGCTCGGATTTGGAAATAACTTTACCGGCGACCTTCTTCCATGGCGGACGCGCAGGGTTTGGCAAAGCAGAGTGGCGCATCGAGATCGGGGTGGATCGGGTTCGTCTCCGTCGGCGTGGCGGCAGATTTCAGTGCGGCGGCCTAGGGCTTCGCGGCATCGGCCGGTGCGGTGGTCGGATCTTTGGGTGGTGCGGCGGTGTGGTTGAAGGCAGCTCGAATCTGTGGCCGCGCAGCTTCCTCCTTCATTCCCGGTGGAGCTAGGAGATCCAGCATCGGCGGATCTGGTCTTCTTCGGCGAACTGGAATCGGTGGCGCGGCTAGGGTTTCGTCTACAGATGACCGGCTTTCGGTTATCTCCTCCCTGGCAGCGAGCTTGGGCGCGGATTCGACAAATTGTCATTTCTCAAATACAATCACCCAATTTTAATTTCAATTTCAAAATTAATTTATGGATTTCATTTAATTCAAAAAAAATTGAATGAAAGAATTTAAACTCAAAAAATTAATCCACTTCAGATTTTTAATTCCAATCAATTTTATTATCAGTTTTAAATCAAAAATCAAAATGTATGGCTTCTCAAATTAATTTCAACGATGAATATATCAATAAAAATCATTAATTGGGCCATTTAATAATTAAGTTACAAATTCTCAACCATTGATTTACCTGGGAAATTTGATAAAATTATTGGGTATTTTCAACAAAAAGAATAGATATTCTCTTTGAAAATTTGACCTCAGCTTACTCTCTCATGCTTGAACTATCGCACTCAAAAATGATTATCCTGCCTAACTTTAATTATACAAACCAGAATTGAAATTAATCAAAGAATTCATCCACTAAATGGTCATGCCTCCTAGTTAACTTCCACACACTATTCTACTTCATTCAAATTTGAATTTCAGTTTCATGAGGTGGATTTCATACAATTAAGTGGAATTAAAATTATAAAAAGTAGCACTTCCATTTTTCCCTCATTCCTAAACTTCCTAAACCAAAGTTCATTTTCACAGCCCATTGATCTCTAAAGGATATTTTTATAAGTCAATTTCCCCCTTCATGAGTTCAATATTCCTCATACGTAAATGAATTTAGTTTTGACATATAGGCAATTTATTCTTCTTTTTTTGAATTTTGAATTTTCTCCAACCATGTATGTGCAAAACACTGTGAAAAAGAACCTATTAATATATATAGATGGATACTCACACATATAGAGTCATTATCTCAGAGATTCATTGTGGGTTCCAAATTGCCCATATGAATTCAGGTTCAAAGAACTTAGATGAATTTCTTTTAGGGACGCTAACTGAGGTGTTATTCAATTACTATGGTCAGGTTACTCAAGATTGAGTTCGAAGCTCCAGTGACGACATGTTATAATACTTATTCCACAAAGATCTTTCCAGTTTTCACTCTATTTCCTAAGTCCCCAAACAGAATTTCCATTTAACGAGTTTATTTTCACTCAGAAATCATTTACATCCAGTAATTTAGAACCAACAGACTCCTTTGATCTAGCATGCTATTTTAATTAGGATGGACACATTAAATTTCAATGTTCCTAGCTCTATTTGTTCGTCTCTCTTTTTTTGGGTTTGTTTATTCACTCTAAAAAAAATTAAAAATAGAAACCTATAGAAACATTATACAGATTGCTAATTTTTTTTGAGATTTTTTTTCCATTGTTGTTTTTTTGTTTTTGTTTTTTATGTAAAACAAAAACAATGATATTTACATCCTAAAACTACTTTGTCCCTCTCCCGCACACTTGATTCAGTCATACTTACATTTGAATTCTAGCATGCATTTGTTCAATAAAAATAGTTCAAAATAAAGTAATCAGTTGGACCAATATGAGGGAAAGAGAGAATCTAAAAGTGCTCCATTTAACAGTGGTGGGTAGAAGTCTAGACTCCTCCATAGGTTCTTTCCAGAAATCCTCTTGGTATTTCTTCAACTGTTGGCCCTTTACTATGAATTGATGCTTTGAAACTTCTCTTTGAATCTTAACTACAACAAAAGTAAATGTATTAGTTACTGTTTATGGCCTAGTCCACTTAGAATGAAGCTTGTCTGGGAAGAGATTCATCATTGAAGAAAATAACAACACTTTGTCTCCAACTTGGAATTATCTTCTTTGGATCAATTTATCATGAGGAGATTTAGTTCTCTCCTAGTACAACAACGAGTTCTCATATGTTTCCCTTCTCAACTCTTCAAGCTCTATCATCTATACCTTCCTCTGTTCACCAGCCTTTCCAAATTCCAGGTTCACTCTTTTGACAACCTAATAGGCTTTGTGCTACATCCCAACGAGTAAGTGGAAGTGCTTACTATAAAAAATTCTGCTTAGTGACATACCTAATGGGGTTTTTTAGGTAGATATGTATTTCCACAAGGAAACTTCCAATTTCTGACATCAGTCTTTGCAGTTGAGTTGCATTACTTTCTCAAAAATTCTTTTGAATTCTCTCGTGGAAACCTCAACAAGTCCATTTGTCTATGGGTGGTAGGTAGTGGAATTTATATGGCGCACTCCATATTTCTTTATGAGCGTATCCTTGTTCTTGTTATAGAAGTGGGTTTGTTGGCCACTAATTATAGATCAAGGTATTCCAATCTTACAAAAAATATTTGATTTTAGAAATCCAATCATAGTTTTTGAATCATCAGTTCGAGTATATTTTCCTTTAATCCACTTAGAAACACATTCCATTGTTAATAGAATGTAGGAAAATCCATATGACATAGGAAATATGCCCATGAATTCAATTCCACATACATCAAATATCTCATAGAGAAATCAATGGTTTTTGGGGAATCTCATGTATTTTAAAAATTCTACCAGTAAACTGGAAGTTGGGACATTTTTAACCAAAAACATGTGATTTTTTAAAAATTGAGGGTCAAAACAATCCAGCTTTCAAAAAATTTCTAGCAATTCTTTGAGTTCCAAACTGGCCTTCACGTGTAATTTATAGTAAAAAGAAATCGTAGAGTTCATTTCCCCTTCATAGATATATCTTCTAATGACTTGGTCATTATAACTTTTCCATAAATATGTTTCCTCCTATACATAATATTTTGATTCATATTTCAATTTAGTAGTTTTATTTTTAGAAAAGAATGATGGTACCTTTGTTGTAACCAGAAAATTTACTATTCCATCATACCAAGGCACTTGGGTGAGGTTGTACAGTTCCTCACTAGGGAATGAATCATCCAAATTGGTTTTGGGAATTGATTCTACCTCATCAGTGTGAGGAAACCAACTCATGTGGTCTGCCACCATATTCTCACAACCATTCTTAGCCTTGATCTTCATGGAAAACTCTTACAACAATAGTATCCATATCACTAGTCTAGGCGGTGCATCATCTTTCTTGATTAAATATCTCAATGCTTCATGATCAAGATAAAAATTTACTTTACTTCCTAAAAGATAAGAACAAAATCTTCATAAAGTTATAATAATAGACAACAACTCCTCTATTTTTTTGTAATTAATCTAGGAAGTATCTAGGGTTCATGAAGTGTAGTCTATCACTTGTGGAAGTCTATCAATATTTTTGGAAAGCATATCCCCTATATCTATGTTGGAAGCATCACACAAAATTTAAAAGGGGTAACTCCAGCTTGATGGATAGAATATGAGGGTAGTGGTCAAATATTCTTTCAATTTGTCAAAAACGGTCCTGCATGAATCATTAAAAACAAAATCAGTTTCCTTTTTTGTAGGTTTGTTAGGGGAAATTAAATTTTATTAAATCCCCTATTAAACCTGCTATAAAATCCATCATGGCCTAGAAATGATCTAATATGTCTCATAGTAGTGGCATAAGGAAATCTGGAAATAACATCAACTTTGGATTTATCTACTTAAATTCTATCTTTAGAAATTAAATGGCCCAAAAAAATTCCCTTTTCTACCATAAAATGGAACTTTTCAAAATTTGAAACCATGTTTTTCTCAATAAATATTTCTAAATATTTATCCAAATTTTCTAGAAATCTTTAAAAAAGTTCCATATACATTGAAGTCATCTAGAAATACCTCAATGTATTTCTAAATAAAGAATATGAATATACTTACCATGCAACACTAAAAGGTACCTAGAGCATTGAAAAGACCAAAAAACATTCTTTGGTAGGAAAACATACTAAAAGGACATGTGAAGGTGGCCTTTTCATAGTCCTTGGGAGCTATTAAAACCTAGAAATACCCAAAATATCAATAAAGGAAGCAACAATGACCCTCCCCTACTAGTCTCTCCAACATTTGGTCCACAAAGGGTATGGGGAAATGGTCTTTTATGGTCACATGGTTCAACCTCCTAAAATCTGTACAGACTCTCCGCGGGTTTGTTAAAGTTGATTCAGTAATTTTTCATTTGGTTTCTATTTCTTTGTTTCTTCATGGTTGTTGTGGAGAGGCGTTGCTCGGATTCGGTGGACGACAATCTCCGACGCACTGGTGTGGTGATTACCAACAACAAGGATGGAGGTGTTCGGTCGACGTCGATGGTGGTGAAACAGCGATGAGGCCACCGCCGACGACATTGGTGGACGGTTCACCGGTGGCCTATTCTGAGGGGATGATGGTGATGAGCGATGTCAGGGGTGAAAATCAAGGTGGACACATGGAGTGAGGCATTGGTTTGGTTATGATTTCGATTGAAGTTTGAAATTTGAAAATTTGAATGGTAATCTGTAAGGTTCGGTACCACGCTGTGGATCTGTTTGAACTTGGAAATTTTGTTTGTACGGTTACCGGTTACCCTTAAATCGGATTTTTTAGAAAATTAAAAAAATGGCTTTGGTATTTACCTACAAACTACTGTAGAAGCAGTGAGTAGTGTCGAACCACAAAGAGAATGTGAGTAGACATTAAGAATATCCTCTTGAAAAAAATTCTTAGGCAAACGAGTTCTTCATGTGATTATCAACTAAGAAGTTCTAAAAACTAAATTAATATTTAATTCGACTATTTAAATTAACCAGAACTATCTAAGTGAACTAAATTAGGCTATGGAATAAACTGGAGGAGATGGAAGTGTCAGAGTTGTGACGTCTGTTCAAGTGCATGCAATGTCAATTATTTAATTCCCACATCTGAATATTTATTTATTCAATTATCACCGATTGCAATTTTAATCAAAATATTATCTGGTCTCATTCTCTGATGTTAGACAATATTCTAATTTTCACACAAATTATCCATCATTTCATTCTATGTCCTAATGAATAATTTGCACATCATTATAGCACTTAATCACTTGGTGAAATACAACGACCCGTTTCTTACAAAGTCGAAGTATCTACCTGTGTCGGGTTCACTCACATGAGATCACTGATTCGGTATCACTCACACAAGTTTGAAGAAGACTACACACAAAATATTAATTTTTTTATTAATATATTTATTTAATCAGAATTCGCTCGTGCGCTTGATCGAATTCTGGATAAATAAATTCTCTGATGAACTCCCATCTGTGATTACTTATCAGGTATCACACGAACGGGCACCAAAACATGTGTGATGAGACCAAATGACAATTAATTTAAATGTAGATATAATTAATTATACAAAATCCAATTAAAATTAATTTAAAAGGAAATCAAACATGAGAATAAATTAAAGACATGCATTCACCGTCACATTTATCACAACTCCGACACCAATGAAATTAGCCCGCCATCACGCAAACATGACACAAACAATAAATAAATGAAGTCACTTGGTTCGTGTCAATGAGAGGACCACCAAAAGACTGCATAGACGATTACAAAAGAATAACCTTTAACCCATCGATTGCTACAACGTCGAACCACACCATCACGTCGCTGCAAAAATGATTGGATCTGTATTCACTCTTGGCATGCACCGCCGATCTATGGAAGTGAAGTGAACCTCATGCATGCCGGAAATGCATGTGAATCACTCTCAATCACCGATGCACCAGGATCTTTCCATTGCTGGAATGAGAAGAGAGTTTTAGCGTGAGGAGGTTGAGGGTTGTTCGACATCGTGGGGAGGATGTGCAGCGGAAGTGGCTATTGGTGTGCTTGCTCTAGAAAGCGGAGACCTAAGGGGGTGGGGTGCGCTAGGACATGAGTAAGGGGAGTAGAGAGAGTGGGTGAGGAGAGGGGAGAGGGATATGAAGTGGTATGGGTGAGAGGGAAGGGAGGGATGAGGGGCGGCGGGTCGAGGGGGCGAGAAAGGGGAGGGGTCGCCTTAAAGGGGGGAGTGGGATTGGAGAGAGAAAAAGAGGCATGGGATTAGGGGAGGGGTGGGGTGATTGGAGAGAGGGAGGGAGATGGGTCATGGGTAGTTAGGGGGATGTGGGGGCATGGGAATAGGGAGGAGAGGGGAGCAGGTCAAGGGGGTAAGGGGGAGTTTAACAAAAAATAAAATAAAAAAGTTAAATTCAAATTAAAAAAAATAATTATCTAATTAAGTTAAATAATAATATTATTATTAATAATTAGAATAGTATTATTAATAATAATAATTAGAATTATATAAATATATATATTATATTTACAAGTTAAATTAATAAATTAATAATAATAACAATAACTAATATTAATTAAACTAAAAAAATAAACCATGAAATGTTAATAAAATAAAAATTAATAAAAACTTAGAAATGAAAATAAATAAATAATATTAATAAAAAATTAACTAAAAACTATAAAAACAACTAAAATATTAAAAACTACAAAAAGAAACTAAAAACACAAGAAGCGGTTAGAAAATTAATTAAAACTAAGTTAAAAAATTATAAAAATGCTAGTAAAATCCATGTACATCAAATCCCCCACACCTAAACTTTTGCACTCCTGAGCAAAACAATCAAAAAGAAAACACAAGTGGACTCGTAGACAAATCAAAAAATCAAAATTACGAGTTCAAAATTTTTCAATAAATTTTTTTTCCTCAAAATATCACGCTTCATTTAAAACTCCAATTTTCAAAAACTATTTTCTTCCACTCGCATTCTTTATAAAACAATTATGTGCACTCATGTATCATGTGACCTACCTCACCATTACTCTCATCTCTCAAAATATTTTATCAAATTCATGCTCAATTCTCATACACATTCATGATTACCATAGGCTTGCCATGAATTTCACATCTCCACTAGTGGAAATCAAAATAATGCACCAATATCAAGGATTTTACATGAGGTTAAAATGTATCTGAGGTTGCGGGATGGTGGTTAAAAAAATTGTGACTGTTTTTTTTGGAAAAAAAGAGGGTTGAATCTTGAAATAAATGCATGATAAATGTCAATTAAAATTTCTCCCTCAAACTCTCACTCCTCCACACTTAAAACATTGCTTGTCCCCAAGCATATGATAATCTGATGTTTTGTTTTTTTTCTTCTTCTTCTTCTTCCTCTTTTTTTAGACACAACTCACTCAAATAAGATGGGCAAGAAAAACTAGCGCATATCAATTCCAAAACCCCATGAAATAAGTGTTAGAAAAAAATAAAAAAGAATGATACAAGTAGTGTGTATGATGTAACATCTCATTGAAAGTAGGACCTATAGAAAACTCTCCATCTCTTGGAGTAATGGGTCATCACTTTTATAGGTATCCCTAAAAGCGAGGGTTACTACGTAATGACCACCAATGTACTCATTATTGGAACTAAAAAGATTCTATATTCCCATAGAAAAATATATGTAATGAATGTGGCTACTATGAAATATAGCACATATTACTAGGATGATATAATTCCAATACATGTGCATCAAATGAATCACTTACCACCAAAAAACCCTCTCCATGAGTAAATCTCTCCCCCACACTTTATTGAAAATTATCATGCAAATATTCAAGAAATGGGTAGGGAAGGGTATCGACTATGGTTGAAGGCATCTCGAATCTGTGGCCGCGCAGCTTCCTCCTTCATTCCCGGTGGAGCTAGGAGATCCCTCATTGGCGGATCTAGTCTTCTTCGGCGAACTGGAATCAGTGGCGCGACTTGGGTTCTGTCTACAGATGACCGACTTTCGGTTATCTCCTCCCTGGCAGTGAGCTTGGGCGCGAATTCGAAAAATTGTCATTTCTCAAATACAATCACCCAATTTTAATTTCAATTTCAAAATTAATTTATGGATTTCATTTAATTCAAAAAAAAATTGAATGAAAGAATTTAAACTCAAAAAATTAATCCACTTCAAAATTTTAATTCCAGACAATTTTATTATCAGTTTTAAATAAAAAATCAAAATGTATGGCTTCTCAAATTAATTTCAACGATGAATATATCAATAAAAATCATTAATTGGGACATTTAATAATTAAGTTACAAATTCTCAACCATTTATTTACCTGGGAAATTTGATAAAATTATGGGGTATTTTCAACAAAAAGAATAGATATTCTGTTTGAAAATTTGACCTCAGCTTACTCTCTCATGCTTGAACTATCGCACTAAAAAATGATTATCCTGCCTAACTTTAATTACACAAACCAGAATTGAAATAAATCAAAGAATTAATCCACTAAATGGTCATGCCACCTAGTTAACTTCCACACACTATTCTACTTCATTCAAATTTGAATTTCAGTTCCATGAGGTGGATTTCATACAATTAAGTAGAATTAAAATTATAAAAAGTAGCAGTTCTATTATTCCCTCATTCCTAAACTTCCTAAACCAAAGTTCATTATCACAGCCCATTGATCTCTAAAGTATATTTTTATAAGTCAATTTCCCCCTTCACGAGTTCAATATTCCTCATATGTAAATGAATTTAGTTTTCACATATAGGAAATTTATTCTACTTTTTTTGAATTTTAAATTTTCTCCAACCATGTATGTGGAAAACACTGTGAAAAAGAACCTATTAATATATATAGATGGATACTCACACATATAGAGTCATTATATCAGAGATTCATTGTGGGTTCCAAATTGCCCATATGAATCCAGGTTCAAAGGACTTAGATGAATTTCTTTTAGGGACGCTAACTGAGGTGTTATTCAATTACTATGGCCGGGTTACTCAAGATTGAGTTCGAAGCACCAGTGACGACATGTTATAATACTTATTACACAAAGATCTTTCCAGTTTTCACTCTATTTCCTAAGTCCTCAAATAGAATTTCCATTTAACGAGGTTATTTTCACTCAGAAATCATTCACATCTAGTAATTTAGAACCAACAGACTCCTTTGATCTAGCATGGTATTTTAATTAGGAAGGACACATTAAATTTCAATGTTCCTAGCTATTTTTGTTAGTCTCTATTTTTTTGGGTTTGTTTATTCACACTTTAAAAAAAACTAAAAATAGAAACCTATAGAAACATTATACAGATTGCTATTTTTTTTGAGATTTTTTTTCATTGTTGTTTTTTTGTTTTTTTTATGTAAAACAAAAACAATGATATTTACATCCTAAAACTACTTTGTCCCTCTCCCTCACACTTGATTCGGTCATACTTACATTTTAATTCTAGCATGCATTTTTTCAATAAAAATAGTTCAAAATAAAGTAATCAGTTGGAACAATATGAGGGAAAGAGAGAATCTAAAAGTGATCCATTTAACAGTGGTGGGTAGAAGTCTAGACTCCTCCATAGGTTCTTTCTAGAAATCCTCTTGGTATTTCTTCAATTGTTGGCCCTTTACTATGAATTGATGCTTTGAAACTTATATTTGAATCTTAACTACAACAAAAGTAAATGTATTAGTTAATGTTTATGGCCTAGTCCACTTAGAATGAAGCTTGTCAGGGAAGAGATCCATCATTGAAGAAAATAACAACACTTTGTCTCCAACTTGGAATTATCTTCTTTGGATCAATTTATCATGAGAAGATTTAGTTCTCTCCTAGTACAACAATGAGTTCTCATATGTTTCCCTTCTCAACTCTTCAAGCTCTATCATCTATACCTTCCTCTGTTCACCAACCTTTCCAAATTCTAGGTTCACTCTTTTGACAACCCAATAGGCTTTGTGCTACATCCCAACGAGTAAGTGGAAGTGTTTACTATAAAAAATTCTTCTTAGTGACATACATAATGGGTTTTTTTAGGTAGATATGCATTTCCAAAAGGAAAATTTCAATTCCTTACATCAGTCTTTGCAGTTGAGTTGCATTACTTTCTCAAAAATTCTTTTGAATTCTCTCTTGGAAACCTCAACAAGTCCATTTGTCTATGGGTGGTAGGTAGTGGAATTTATATGGCGCACTCCATATTTCTTTATGAGCATCTCCTTGTTCTTGTTACAGAAGTGGGTTTATTGGCCACTAATTATAGCTCAAGGTATTTGTTTCCCTCGGAATCCAGGGATGACTGCCTTAATGGGAGGTTCAAACGTTCCGATCGGTTTTTAACGGGTTTGTTCGTAGAATCGGAAACATCCAATGATTCCACATCCATTAGGACCTACTTTCCAAAGGTAGGTGCTCATTAGTTTGTGGACTGATGAGGCTTAGGAATTTGCATTGGTTGAGAGGATGAGAGGTCGGACTCATCACACCTTTTTGAGGGGAATTATTGTCTACTCCGGGACTCTCTTTATAGATTTAAGTTATGTTCGTGAATCCTTATTACATTACCAAGTATAAAATGAGCTTTCCTTCAGATCTGACAATCAATGATTAAATATGTGGGAAATTTAGAGAATCTTTTGTATGTATTCGAGGTTCTTCATCGATAGAGAATCATCTGTATTTATTAGAGATTCTTGGTCAATGGTACCCTTTGACACATTTATATAGAAGTCTCTTGGTCATTATGATAACCATACTGGTTTTAAAGCCACTCAGTGGGGCACTTGAAGTTTATTGTTATTCAGAAGGACATGGATTATTTTAGAGTTGGGATCGAACCCATAGACGGGCTACCTACATATCCTTTGTTTAGAAAAGGAATCAGAACCCACATAGTTCGAGTAAGGGAGTATGATGTTTATGATTGATGGCTCAAAGAAGGATGTCACAATTAATTTTACACTCTAAGATCATGTGATTCATGCTCGGTGTAAGAAACAAGAGGTATTTGTAAAAATTAGATAATTTTGCCATGAAAGATGCAATCATATCAAAATAATGTGGGGCTTATGTATGTATGACTTCCCAGATAAATGAAGGTTAGGATTCACTTTAAGGAAGAAATCTAGGAATAGGGTCCATAAAGGTATATGTGCTTCATGGAGATTTTGAATACTCTAATTTGGGGCTTACTCCTGAAAAGGAGGCCCAAATTAGGAGAAGAATTATGATTGGGTTTTACTCCTGAAAAGGAATCCCAGATCAAAGTTAAATTAGGACTGGTTAATAGAAATTAAGACTGGGGCTTACTCCTAAGGAGGATGCCCAGATTTGAGACTGGGGCTTACTCCTGAAAAGGAGGCCCATGTTAAGGATTATGACTGGGGCTTACTCCTGAAAAGGAGGCCCAAGTTAAGGGAATTATGATTTGGGGCTTACTCCTTAGGAGGATTCCCAAATTAGGGTACTAGGGCTTAAACCTAAATAGGATGCCCAAAAATTGAGAGACTTGGGGCTTACTCCTAAAGAGGATGCCCGAATTTGGGAACTTTAAGAATTGGGGCTTACTTCTAGGGAAGATGCCCATATTTGAGACTGGGGCTTACTCCTGAAAAGGAAGCCCAGGTTAGGGGATCTGGGGCTTACTCCTAAGAGGATGCCCAAATTAGAGGACTTATGACTGGGGATTATTCCTGAAAAGGAGACCCAGGTTAAGGATTCTATCATCTTAAAGGATGAGGTTGAATGAATGAACTCTCAATCTTTAGTGACATAAAGATATGTAAATCACTAGGCTTTGAGAGATATTCCACAGAATTCCTTTCAGATAAGGAAGTCAAATCAAGAAATCATGCCATAAATGGATTTGAAGAGTGTCTTGAAGACTGAATCTTGAATAGGAAAGGTGTAATGGCTTAAGAGGGGTGAAAATGGGCAAGAAAGGCACCCAAAAAGGCAGGGGTGCGCAAGTCCTGGCAGGCGCGCAGGTACTACGTGGGCGCACAAGTCCTGGTCACACAGGTCCTGGTCGCGCAGGTATGCCTACGCGACACATGGTGTACTTGCACGATGGTTAACCAGCAGGGTAATACTTGAGCGACTTTAGGTTAAGGCCTTTATAATCTTCTTGAGGTTCTTCTAGGAGAGGGGCATGCAGGTTCTATTGAAGGAGTAAGGCGGCGCACAAGTGTGGACATTTCCCTTAAGGGATGGCCACCTAGGCGTGCAAGTGTTGATGAGTTTCAACACTTAGGCCATCCTCCCCCTCTTTAGATCTTTCGTTCTAGGTAATAAACTACCTTATAAGTGTTCCGAAAGCTTTGAGAAGAGACTAGGGCGCCGGGAGCTCAAATTTGGGTTTCTGAAAAAAAAAATCCTCCCGAAATGGGGGGGCCATAGGGTCTATTTATAGGCAGGAGAAGACCTCGGGCGGTTATCATTTAGGGCGCACAAGTCACTTGAATGACCAACATCAGCGTGCAAGTCACTTGCACGACCAACATCGGTGTGCAAGTGTACTTGCGTGACCATTGAGGCGCGCAAGTATACTTGCGCGACCATTGTAGAACTTGCGCGACCTTTTCACAATGTTCTTCTTCTTCCTTCCTTTGTCAATTATTGATATTTGTTCAACGGATGAATATTCTTTGTTCAAGGTATTTCCCTTTTCATTAATTTAGACTCTGTAATGGAAAGGAGCATCAACAAAAGTCCCCCCTCAGTGTTGGATCCGGAGAGAAAAGATGATTTGACTCTGAGGTGAGAAGAAATAAGAAATCTGACAGTTTAATGTCATGCATGTCGGACATAAAGAGGCTATTGTTTAAGGTCAAAATAGCTTTGACCTAAATGGATTAGAATTGACTCAATTCCTTGACAACTCATCTGAAAACATAGTACCATACTCAAGTATGAGGGAAAATATGTAATCTATGACTTAAGCATATTTGAATTTGAGGAATGATATGAAAAAAAGCTAAAAGGCATTAGAAGAAGTAGTTTCCAAGAATGAAGTTACCATTATTTAACAAACCCGTTAGGGGGTTGAATTATGCAGGTCCACCTAAGGGCATTGGCTGCATAGTTAAATAAAATAGTACCTTTTGGCTAACAAGTCTGTTATGTAGACTGTTTATGCAAGGCCACCTATGGGCACATGCTGCATAGTCAGACAAAAGAACTCTCAGAAATTTACTTTCCTAGTATTAAAAGCCAGTGAAAGTTTATGGAGATTCAAATCTTCCAAAGTATAGAGTTTGATGTATAGAAAGAGGTACTTGAATATGGAGAAAATATTTCCAAACAAAATTATCGAAGAACTGAATGAATATCACTCCTACAAAGGTCTGACCCAAACGTAGGGAAGGAAAATATAAACCATAGACTTGAATACTTTCAGATCATGAAAAAGGATATGGGACAAATATGTTAAGGATGACTATTTTTGTGGATCCCTATATACTGTCATTTAAGACAAATAAGTACAAAAGAGGCATTCTTCCAAAGAATGAAGTTACCACTATCCGACAAACCCGTTAGGGGGTTGAATTATGCAGGGCCACCTAAGGGCATTGGCTACATAGTCAAATAATAGTATCTTTTGGCTAACAAGTCTGTTATGTAGACTGTTTATGCAAGGCTGCCTATGGGCACGTACTGCATAGTCAGACAAAATAACTCTCGGAAGTTTGACATTTTTGTGACTAGAAGTCGTGAAAAGGGTTATGAGGATCTGAAAATATTTAAGGTTAGTATTATAACACATAAATATGGGTATTGTTCAATGTGTACAGAGATACATAGATCAATGTTAACCATAATCATGTTGTGGCTGGGTCCTGAATTGAAATGTTGGACTTCACTACATATCCCATAAGGATGAGAATCAAGCCATATGTAGTTCTTAAACTACAGTTTAATGTCATGTGGGACAAAATGATTAGAGATCTTAGTTTAGGGTCATAGAGCTTGGACCATTGTAAGAAATACACAGTGTGTGTTTTCATGGGGACTTTTCAGCCAAGGGACTGAAAGTGGAATTTGGGGTTAGGCCCAAAGACTTGGGACTGGATTCTAGGGACACTCGAACGTTCCTACGTATCCCATAAGGATGGGAATCAATCCCACGTAGTTCTAGAACTACCCTTTGTACAAATTTGGTTCGTACACGTGAAGGGTGAAAGGGGACTTTAGTGCAATGATGGTTTAACCCAAGATAAAAGGTTTGGGTGTTGCCATGTATGTACATAGTCTTTGAAATGAAACATGATTGAAAAAATCAATGAAAATAATGGTTCCCTCTCAGGTGAGGGTATCAAAGAAATTTGTAGTTTATTGTCATACTGGACAAAACTGTTGTATAGTTTAACGTCGTATAACAAGGACAAAAGTGAACCAATGTAAAGATATCGATTCTAAGGGTGGTTTCACGAATTATCATCGTATGAGATAGAGATGAACCAACGTGAAGAGATTTGTTTTGGGCTTGAACCTTGGGAGGTTGCCTACATACCCATCCTAGAAGGAAAGGATCAAAGTCCATGTAGTTCAATTAAAGAATGAATTAATGATCAAGTTGTTCTTGGGGACAATGACCTAAAAAAATGATGTTAGGACTTACACATGGTTAGCAGCCTAGAGAGAGTGTTATGGTTGAGGTTTTCTCTAAGCTCACGTGAGTCATACTCGGTGTGAGAAACAAGAGGTAACAACAACCTTAACGATGCATAGTTTAATGTCATGTAGGACATATAAAGGGACTATGCAGTTTAAAGTCTTGCAGTTATGACTATTGGTGATGCATAGTTTAGTGTCATGTAGCAGAGACAAAATACAGTCTAATGTCATGTAGGATGTATCACAAACTTTCTGTACAGTTTAGCGTCATGTAGTTAGGATGATGGGGACAATAGAGTTTAACGTCATGTTGGATGAAAGGAGGGGGACTGTGCGTTTAATGTCATGCAGTGAGGGAAAAAGAGTGCACCATTTTAATGTCATGTTGGACGCATTGGGGATTTGTTTCCACAGTTTAACGTCATGTTGGACGAAAAAAAGGGACGATATAGGGATGATACAATTTCGCGTCATGTTGGACGAAAGTGCGAATAGTTTAAGGTCATATGCATGGACCATGAATGGTGCAGTTTAATGTCATGCTGGACGGTGGTGTACTTTAAGGTCATACAGGACCTTTGATGATTATGTAGTTTAACGTATTTCCGGATGTAAGGGACTTTTATACAGTTTAGCGTCATGTAGTTAGGACGTCACAGTTTAACGTCTTTCTGGACGTAAGGGACTTTTATACAGTTTAGCGTCATGTAGTTAGGACATCACAGTTTAATGTCCTGCTGGACGTAAGGGACTTGAAAATAGTTTAGGGTCATATGCATGGTCTATTGATGATGCAGTTTAAGGTCATATAGGACCTAGTTGCAGTTTAAGGTCATACTGGACCATTTAGGAAACTTTTTCACAGTTTAACGTCGTGTGGGACGAAAGTAAAAATAGTTTAAGGTCATACGTATGGACCGTTGCTGTATAGTTTAACGTCATATAGCAAGGACGAATTGGTGCCGCACAGTTTAGTCTCATTTTGCGGGGAAAAAGTACAGTTTAATGTTATGTAGGACGAATGTAAGGAATTTTGTACAATTTAGCATCATGTAGCTAGGACGATGAAGGTGACACAGTCTAACGTCATGTTGGACGTATGTGAAAATAGTTTAGGTTCATATGATTGGACCGTTGCTGTATAGTTTAACTTCATATAACAAGGAAGAACTGGTGCCGCACAGTTTAGTGTCGTGTTTCGGGGACAAAGTACAGTTTAATGTCATATAGGACGAATGTAAGGACTTTTGTACAGTTTAGCGTCATGTAGCTAGGACGATGAAGGTGACACAGTTTAACGTCATGTTGGACGTATGTGCAAATAGTTTAGGGTCATATGCTTGGACCGTTGCTGTATAGTTTAACGTCATATAGCAAGGACGAACTGGTGCCGCACAGTTTAGTGTCATGTTGTGGGGACAAAATAGGGACTTTGTAGTTTATACAAAATACTTCTTCAAAAATCTGGCATTGGTTGGAGTAGTGATGAGTTCCCCATCCATTGAGATTAATAAATAAGCTCCATTGGAGTAGACCCTATGTATTGAATAAGGTCCTTCCCATTTTGGCTCAAGCTTGGGAGGTTTCTTTCCTGGTATCATTGGAGTTCTAAGAACTAATACCAATTCTCCCTGAGTGAATGAATGAAGACGAACTTTTTTGTTAAAAGCTCACGCTATTCGATTCTGATAGACTTCCAAGTGGTGCAAAGTGCACAATCTTTTCTCATCTAACCGTTCTAATTCATTCAATCGCTTTTGAGATTGTTCATCTATAGATGATTGATCAAAAATGGCAACTCTGAGCGAGGGTAGTTGAACTTCAATGGGAAAGACGGCTTCTGTTCCATATACCAATGAATATGGAGTTGATCGAGTTGCAGTGCGGGTGGTAGTCCGATAAGCCCATAAAGCATGAAAGAGTTTATCAGGCCATGAAATCTTATCTTTATCCACCATCTTTTGCAGTATATTTTAAAGAGTCTTGTTAAAGGCTTCTATCTGGCCGTTGGCCGCTGCATGATACCAAGATGAATGGTTGGATTTGATGTTGTATTCTTGATACAACTTCTTCATCTCAGATGAACAGAAATTGGTGCCATTGTCCATCAATATGGTATGAGGGACACCAAATCTGGTAATGATGTTAGACTTGATGAACCTAACAATGCATTTAGAACTGACTTCCTTGAGAGGTATTTCCTCTGCCCATTTGGAAAAGAAGTCAGTAGCAGTAAGAATATACTTAAACTGCTTAGCCGTAGCCGAAGGGTAAGGTCCCACCACATCCATTCCCCATGTGGCAAATAGCCATGAGTATTTAGCTGTATGAATCAACTCTGGAGGCTGATGAATGAAGTTGGCATGTACTTGGCATGAATGACACTTCTTTTTGAAATCGACACAATCTTGTATCATTGAAGGCCAAAAGTATCCAAGCCTTCGAACTTGATCAGACAGTCTATGTCCAGACTAGTGGGCACCACAGACTCCTGCATGCACTTCTTTTATGACAGCCATTGTTTCTTCCCCATCAATGCATCTGAAGAGAACTCCATCAAAACCACGTTTGTAGAGAATTTTCTCTAGGTGACCTGGGCTATCATAAAGAGTAAAATTGACCACACGTCGCCAGATTTGTTCTTTCTCAGCTCTATCAGGTGAAAGTGTTCCATTTTGAAGGTATTCCCTGATAGGTGACATCCATCCTGTAGTATGACCATACGGTTCAAGAATTGGACAAATTTCATTAATTTCCTCTGTCCTGATTCAAACATAAGGTGAAATTGCATGATGGTGGGCAATACTGATGGTTGTCTCGTCCCGATTTGGATATGCCAGAGTTGTGGCTATATTAGCCAATGCATCAGCTTGAGCATTTTGTGATCTTGGTACATAAGAAAATATCGGTTCCAAAGGGAATTCCGCCATTAACTCTCTGACGTAATCATACAAAGGGATTAATTCTTCTTTTTTGATGGCATAATCCCCATTGAATTTTTTGATTACTAGGTCTAAATCACCTTTCACCTTTAAGTGATTTACTTGTGCTTGAAGTGCTAATTCCAAACCTACGATGAGAGCTTGGTATTCTGCTTCATTATTGGTACCACCTTTCCACAATAAGAAGGAATAAGGTAACACTGCCTTTTTTGGAGAAATGAGCACAATTCCTAAGCCAACTTTGTTGAATTTAGGATTTTCCATTTTATTCCCTGTTGGAATTCTGGAAGCACCATCAAAATACATTTCCCAGGCTTGAGGACTTTCTTGAATAGTGAAGACTTCCTCATCAGGGAGTTCAATATCTGAAGATGTGTCTTCCACTAAAGGGTGTTCATCCAGGAAATCAGCTAGAGCTTGTCCCTTTATCGCCTTTTGAGACACATACTAAATGTCGAATTGGTGCAAAATAACTGCCCACCTTTCTAGACGTCCTGTAAGCATTGGACGACTAAGGATGAATTTGAGTGGGTTATTGCGAGATACCAATTGGACCTCATGATGTTGCAAGTAATGTCTCGACTTCTGAATTGCAAAGATTAATGCCAGGCAGCACTTCTCAATACTTGAATATCGGGTTTCTGCTTCAAGCATGGTTCTACTGAGATAGTAGAGGCTGTTTTCATTCCCAGCATCATTCTTTTGAGCAAGAAAGGCACCCAATGATCACTCTATAGATGTCACATAGAGGATAAGTGGTCTTACTTCAACAGGTGGAATGAGTACCGGTGGACTCAAGAGGTATTTCTTGAGAATATCGAATGCTTCTTGACATTCTTCAGTCCACTGGTAAGTGAATCCCTTCTTCATCAATTTTGTGAAGGGTAAACTTTTACCTGCTAAATTGGCAATGAAACACCAAATATAGGATAAGTGTCCTTGAAGTCCTCTTAATTATTTCAAATTTTGAGGAGATGACATACCAAGGATTGACTTGGTCTTCTCAGGATCGACTTCAATACCACGATGGCATACAACAAAGCCGAGAAATTTTCCTGAGGTTACCCCAAAAGAACATTTTAAGGGGTTCATCTTCAAATTATGTTGTCAAAGCTTGCAGAATATGACTTCCAAATCAGCCAAATGATTAGAACGTTGTTTGGATTTAACTACCAAATCGTCTACATAGAATTCAACAAACTTCCCTAAGAAGGGTTTGAAGATATGATGCATGGCACGCTGATAAGTTTCACCTGCATTCTTTAAGCCAAAGGGCATTACCTGGTAGAAAAACACACCCTAAGGGGATCTGAAGGCTATAGATTCCTCGTCTTCTGGGGCCATTTGGATATGATTATATCCAGAATATCCATCCATGAAGGAAACTACTTTATAGCCAGCTGTTGCATCAATTAGAAGTTCTGTAATCGGAACTGGGAAATCATCCTTAGGACAATGCCGATTAAGATCTCTGAAATCGATGCAAACTCTAATTTTTCCGTTATTTTTCTTTACAGGGACAATATTAGCCAACCACTCGGGATACTGAACTTCTCTGATGAAGTTAGCTTTGATAATCTTATCCACTTCAGCTTCAATTTTAGAAGCATAAGTTGGGTGTGTTCTTCTTGCGACTTGCTTAAATCCTCGAGGTTCTTCTGGTAAACCCAAATGATGAGTAGCAACATCAGGATCAAGCCCGGTCATTTTTGTATAGTTCCAAGAAAAAATATCTCTATTTCGCTTTAGAAAAGAAATATACATCTCTTGCTCTTCAAGGGTCATGGCCGCACTGATTAAAGTGGGGCGTGGATCTTCCTTTGTACCCAGATTTATTTCTCTGAGTTCATCCACAGTGGTAGAGATACCCTCTTCAAATGCTGGAGGAGCATCTTTGAGATCTTCCTCTTCTTCTTCATCATGTGTTATTTCTTCTGTTTCTACTTGCATAGTAGATGACAAAGAGGAATTTTCATGATCAGAAGAGATGTCAAAATTTGCACATTTTGAAGAGGAAGTTTCCATTTTTGACCCTATTGCTAATGAAGGGTCTTCTTTGGGTAATAAAGAGGAGATGATGGATTTATAATCGACATCATTGTTCACCTCCGATGTTGCTATAACTTCTTCTGGCCTAATTGGCGAAGCATAAAATTGTTGGATTTCAGCAGATGAAATGAAGACGTCACCATTTTTGCTTTCATCACTGCTTAGTAAATTACCAATTTCTCCTATGTTGTCTGGCTCGATTGCCGTAATTGACATTATGGATCTTTCCATAAGAGCATTTTTATTTGGGTCTATCTTGTCAATTTGACTGATAGGAAACACATAATCTGTACTCACATGTGTAAATGGATTTACTGGAATTTTTTTCAAACCATATGGACCATTAACTTTGGTAATCTCCTTTGTTATGGATTTCTCCTTTTGCTTCATGTGATAGAATTCTGCCTCAATGTATTGAGACTCACATGTCTTGAATGGGGCCTTATCACCATACAACGTCCCAACTTGACCATCGAAACAATATTTGAGACATTGATGGTATGAAGAAGGGATAACCGCATGTTGATGTAACCAGGGTCTTCCAAGCAAAATGTTGAAGGCTGAGTCTTGATCAACAACCATGAAATCTAAATTGGATACAAGATCTCCAAACTGAGTTCTAAGTGTAACTTCACCCAATGGTTCTTGTTCATTTTTATCATATCCTTGTAGCATCATGGTAGAGGGAGATAAATCAGATTCTGTGAGGCCCAATCGATGAAGTGTACGAATGGGCATGAGGTTGACTCCTAAACCATTGTCAATGAAAACTCTTCGAACATCCATGCCATTGACTTTTCCAGACAAGTACAATGGTCTAATATGTCCATGAACAACATCATATTCATCTTCATCAGTAAAGGATATTATTGCATGGAATTCTGTAGGATTATTCTATATGTGATAGACTTCAGCTGCAGCAATTTCAGTTTCAAACTCTTGAGGACTTGACAAAGCCTCGATGAGTGCTTCCCGAAGATCTTTTGACAGATTCAAAGCATCCAGAATTGATAACTTGGCTGGTACTTGGGCCAAGTGTTTCAATATATAATACTTTTGATCCAGAGGTCTGCTTTTCCCAATAGGAATATGTGGTTTAGCAGGTACCTTGGAATCAGATGTTTTGGAAGTTGATGCATCTTGTTTTGGGATAGGAGTTGGCAATATTCCAGGTTTTGGAAGATTAGACCGATTAGATCCATTTACTTGCTGAGAGGAAGAAGATGGAACCTTCAATCGGTCTTCCAAAATAACTGTTCCAGGACTGAATTTTTTATTGGTAGAAGAACTTGCTTGTTCTTGCTGAGCTCACTGAAGGGCTCTACCACGAGTTTCTGCTGCGTACACAGTTCTAGCAGGGGTAGAATTGGAATAGTGGCTTCTGAAAGATCCACGTCTTCCCCTGTATCCCGAGTCCCTGGAACTTCCTCTGATTCCTCTGTTTGATACAGGGAATTCAGGCTCATCAAAATTGAAATTGCGACTGGCATATGGATCTGTTAATTGAATCATATTAACAGAACCGAAGATTAACTCTTCGTCTGATGAAGTCTCTGCCTGATTATCCTGTTTAGGCTGTGCCGTTTAGTGGAGCAGTTCCCGTGGCTTTGAAGTAGATGGCATGAAGTCCGCCAAAGTCAGAGAAAACTTAGGCTTTGACACATACTCATCTTCTTCTGATTCTTTTTCTTTCTTTGAATCATGCCGTTTCTTTGAGGACTTTCCCTCTGACGAAGAGGGTTTTGCCACAACATTCATGGAAGAAGACACAATTGGTTTCCTTAATTGTGTTCGCAAAATAGCATGAGTTTGATTGATTGTCTTTCTGACCATCCAATCATCATACTTTTGTGCATTTTTGCTTTTGACTTCCTGCCATTCGTCTTCCTCCTCTGGAACTGTAGTAGTGACACATTCTACCTGGGCTGAGAAGCCTTTCAATGTGACCTGTCCTGAGTCGACCATTATTTGTAGGAGGTATTTGAAGACAAAACACTCCTGGATGGGATGCCCCAATATTTGATGAAAAGGGCAATAATTAGGACGGTCTTCATCTCCTTTCTTGTTTGGCCTCTTGGGTATTGGCAATTGAACCAAATTATTTTCTAGAGACGAAATGAAATAACTAGGAACTTGTTCATTTCGGAAAGAATATGTTTTTATCTTCAGATCCTCAAATTGTTTTTGTCTTTGATCTTTTTGATCATATGGATGAAAAGGCCTTTGTTGTTGTTTCTCAGAAGGTGGATCCCTTCGAGAAGATGAAGGTTTTGAGGTAGAAATAGGTACAAGTGCTTGTTTAAGCATAACTGTAGTAGTTTCTGCTTTAACCATTCTCCTTCCTGGAGCTGATGGAATTACACGAGATTTAGCCTTAGCCTGTATAAGGGAATCTTCAATCTGCTGAGCGATTGAAGTAAGGTCTCGAAACCCTCCTGTGTATTTCACAGAGATTAATGGCGTGCGTAATTCATCATGCATATTTTCCACACAGATTGGAAACAATTATTCTTGAGGGAGTGCTAAACTAAAGGAATATGTTAATCTCTTCCATCGAGAAATGAAATTAGAGACTCTTT
Organism: Viscum album; assembly: GCA_963277665.1. Classification (NCBI taxonomy): domain Eukaryota; kingdom Viridiplantae; phylum Streptophyta; class Magnoliopsida; order Santalales; family Viscaceae; genus Viscum; species Viscum album. The sequence continues at coordinate 1,367,568,422 of OY728140.1, read as the reverse complement.
CATTCTCCCTTTGCTTACAATTTGTAAGATCTAAAACTATTGTCTTTGGAAATGTTGAGCTGAACTAAAGGAGGAATTTTTGGCGAAGATCCTCCCATCTGGTAATTGACCGGGATTGCAAGCTTGTATACCAAACAAAAGCTAGTCCTTGCAAGGTTCGCACGAAGCATCTGAGTTTCACTACTTCTTGCTGCTCCAAAGTTCCCATCATAGGATTGCAACAAGACACGTAATGCATCAAATGCTGTTCAGGATCGCCTGATCCATTGGAAATAGGGAATAAAGGATTCCCAAAACTGGATGGAGGAGAAATTGAATCTACCCATTCAGGGTAAACTTTCTTTTCTGGTTGAACTTGAACACGTTTCCCTTCCATAGTTTCTAACTGAGTTGTTAATGACTCAATAGTAGTTATTAACTTTTGAGAAACATCCGGTTGAACTTGGACTTGGGTAGGTGCAATGACTGGAGCTTGGATAGATGTGGCAATTGGTGTTGCAACTGATGGTAGCACTGCCAACTGTTGTTGCACTTGACCCATAGGATTAGACCTGTGAGGGTGTACTGATAGAGGAGGATATTCTTGATCCATCTCAGTAGCTGCAACAAATTTCTTTGGCTGACTGACTCCAACATGCTTAATAAGAAGACTACTCTGAAGTAGTTCTGCATTCAACCTTCTTAATTCTTTCATTTCTTCCTCATGTTGTGCAAACCTCTGCTTTAGTGAGAGCGATTGACCTTCTCCATAGGAAGGATATGTAACCTGGTTCATTCCCTTCCCTTTGCTGGATCCTTTTCGGAGAGGGGGAAGTGGGTTACTCGAAGTATTACCTAAGTTCTGAGTAATCCTTTGACTTCGTGTACGCACACCTTCTTCATTTGTGTCGGTGTGTACATCTTCTTGAGCAGGAACCTCTTCATTTGAGTCCCCTGAGTGAGCCTCATCTGGTGGATCAGCAACAACGACATTGATGACATTGATTGATGCATAACTCATCACATCCCTTATATTATAATTTATGTGATATTGTCTTCTTCCATGTCTTTGATGAGACATTGCCTTTTGTTGATTCAATCCATCAGGAACTTCTTGATGAACCGTAATTTGGAGAGAATCTCCTGATAATTTGGTTCTTCGTTCCTCTTGAAGTTTATTCCCCAATCGATAAAAGACCGACTTTCTCTGAGGAGGGGATTGATCATTTGAAAAAGTCCCCAGTCCAGTGGACTAGGGTTGTTCCTGCTGTCCTCGCTCAACTCCCCGAATCCTTTTTGTTGATTTTGAGGGTTGGTTTAAAAGAGTCCCCAGTCTGGCGAGCTAGGGTGGTTCTTGACATGCTATGTCTGAGACTTTCTTGAAAGTCCTCCTGATCTTGTGAACCTTAGTCTAGAAATTAGCTGGATGCATTAACCTGTATCCGCTTTTATCACTCGGTTCAAAATACCGTTGGATGATTTCCGACACTTCTGTCACTTGGTGACGTGATTGCTCCAAACGAGAGGCCTGTTCAATATTCTCGTTTGCTTGATACAAGAGTAATTCAACAACTTGTTCTCTGTATTCTTGATTTTGAGAGGAACTAGTTGAAGACTGTTCTTGGGAAAGCTTTTGATTACAAACAAAGCCCATTGACTGTGGCCGGCCATGGGCAATAACATTGCATGAGACCATTTTCGGCGGGCTTTGCTGACTAGAGAGCACCGTGAAATGCAGTGCTCCATGAACACCCCATCCTCTGACATGAATACCAGATGGGGCGTTGGAAATTAACTGACGCAATCCTCTTAGTGCGCCAAGTCATGAATTTTGAAGGGCTCTCTGCTGCTTTTCAGCCTTCGGATATCGAGAGACTGATAGAGATGCCAAATCAATCTGACGTTATAACCCTTCTATTATCTTAAGATGATTTTCATATTCATCATAAGATAATACTTTATTTTTCAAATGACAAAGAGTTTTCCATATGTTGAGAGGGGGATGGGTCATGGGTAGTTAGGGGGAAGTGGGGGCATGGTAATAGGGAGGGGAGGGGAGAAGGTCAAGGGGGTAAGGGGGAGTTTAACAAAAAAATAAAATAAAAAATTTAAATTCAAATTAAAAAAAATAATTATCTAATTAAGTTAAATAATAATAATAATATTATTAATTAGAATAGTATTATTAATAATAATAATTAGAATTATATAAATATATATATTATATTTACAAGTTAAATTAATAAACTAATAATAATAATAATAACTAATATTAATTAAACTAAAAAAATAAAACATGAAATGTTAATAAAATAAAAATTAATAAAAACTTAGAAATGAAGATAAATAAATAATATTAATATAAAATTAACTAAAAACTATAAAAACAACTAAAATATTAAAAACTACAAAAGGAAACTAAAAACACAAGAAGCGGTTAGAAAATTAATTAAAACTAAATTAAAAAATTATAAAAATGTTAGTAAAATCCATGTACATCAAATCCCCCACACCTAAACTTTTGTACTCCTGGGAAAAACAATTAGAAAAAAAACACAAGTGGACTCGTAGACAAATCAAAAAATCAAAATTACGAGTTCAAAATTTTTAAATAACTTTTTTTCCACAAAATATCACGCTTCATTTAAAACTCCAATTTTCAAAAACTATTTTCTTCCACTCGCATTCTTTCTAAAACAATTATGTGAACTCATGTATCATGTGACCTACCTCGCCATTACTCTCATATCCCAAAACATTTTATCAAATTCATGCTCAATTCTCGTACACATTCATGCTTACCATAGGCTTGCCATGAATTTCACATCTCCACTAGTGGAAATCAAAATAATGCACCAATCTCAAGGATTTTACATGAGGTTAAAATGTATCTGAGGTTGCGGGATGGTGGGTAAAAAAATTGTGATAGTTTTTTTTAGAAAAAAAGAGGGTTGAATCTTGAAATAAATGCATGATAAATGTCAATTCAAATGTCTCCCTCAAACTCTCACTCCTACACACTTAAAACATTGCTTGTCCCCAAGCATATGATAATCTGATGTTTTGCTTTTTTCTTCTTCTTCTTCTTCCTCGTTTTTTAGACACAACTCACTCAAATAAGATGGGCAAGAAAAACTAGCGAGTATCAATTCCAAAACCCCATGAAATAAGTGTTAGAAAAAAATAAAAAAGAATGATACAAGTAGTGTGTATGCTGTAACATCTCAGTGAAAGTAGAACATATAGAAACCTCTCTAGCTCTTGGAGTAATGGATCATCCCTTTTATAGGTATCCCTAAAAGCAAGGGTTACTACGTAATGACCACCAATGTACTCATTATTGGAACTAAAAAGATTCTATATTCCCATAGAAAAATATATGTAATGAATGTGGATACTATGAAATATATCACATATGACCAGGATGATATAATTCCAATACATGTGAATCAAATGAATCACTTACCACCAAACAACCCTCTCCATGAGTAAATCTCTCCCCCACACTTTATTGAAAATTATCATGCAAATATTCAAGAAATGGGTAGGTAAGGGTATCAACTATGGGCTCATCCTAATAGGATTCTTCATGGATTCTAAGGGCTATAAATTGAAGAAAATGTATGGGTGGCTCAGTGGGTCAAAGGGGATAAATAATCAAACATATTCCTCATTCACTTTAGTGAAAATTTCAAAATTCATATCGCTTTGATGGAAAAACATGGAAAGTTTTAGAAGGAAAAACATGGTCAAGATTCAGTCAAGAAAAAGAGAAACATAAGATGATGTAAAATGGACCAGAGTCCTCACGGGTATGGAAATATAATGTTGGATAGTACAGATGAGCATGAGTTCAAATAATAATTTAAAAAATATACAAGTTTTTGAAAAACACTTTTGAAGCATGAAATAATACCAGCAATCATGTAAGTCATGAGATCAAGTATCAAAGCATTCCAAACAAGAATTAGGTGCCCACACTTCCTAGGGACACAAGTGGTATGCCCCTAACTGTGTTATGACAAAAATACAATGGCTTTCATGTGAGTTCATCAATGATTGAAATGTTATTTTTTTAGTTTTTTTACATGGTGTGTTTTTGGAAGCATAAAATATGACAAAAAGAAAACACTTCCCTATGTAAATGCAGATAAATGTGAAAAGGTTGTCAGTATCTGATGAAACTCTAGAAATGGTATACCTGTAAAACATACACATTTACAACACATACTCAAATCATATCAAATAAGTCACACCATAATAAAAAGCATGTAGATGATAAAAATATGTATGATGAATTCAAATTCACTGCAGTTCTATGAGAAAATAGATTGTAGTAAATGCATGCCTTTTTATTTTATTTTATTTTTAAATAAATCTAAATGAAATGAAATTAAATGCAGTGAAATGAAAAAAGGCAAATGATGGGTTTCCTCCTATTGAGCCTTAAGTTTACTTCGTCTTCATCCAAACTTTGTTGAAACTCCACCAAGATCGAACGAAAATGTAAACCATGCATCTGCTTCGTTTTCAGTGGGATTGTGGAATCCATTCATTGAAGTTGAGTTTATCCTTCTAGTTGCACAATATCTCAAAGGAATCTTGTTAGAAAAATGAATGTTTGGAATGAAATAAAAATAGGCCAACTCACAAGAGAATAAATATACCTCACCTGAAGAAAGACTCACCGAATAATTGAATTTTGGGAAAAGGTCTTCAATATAAAGATCAAGAAGATTACCTCTTTGAATGTGCACAGGTGAAAAAATTCTTTTACCAGACTCCTTCAGAGGTCGACTTATATTCATCACATCCTTGAATGCAGTATCTAGGTTATCGATGCATCCCAGTTCATTTTCACACCCAACCACTATCACAGGGAAATATACCGGTTTCCAACTCAATTCATGCTCGATGGTTTCATTGATTGTGACAAGGTCAAAAATATTGTTAGCATATGTGGGTTTTTTAAGTGAAGTGTTTTTAACCTTGACACATGGAGCAAGTGGCGCAGGATCAATTGGAGTAGATGAATTCATTATGTCAAGAATGTCATCTTATTCAAAATCTTCTTCTATACTACCCTCATTATATTTTTCTATTGGTACATGTTTCCCCACAAACTCAGGATCCTCCAGGAAATCCCATTCTTACATTATTTCTAGAAAATTTTGAGTGTCCTCTACCACCATTGATGACAGATTCTCTGACTCCAAAAATATTTCAGATGTCTCTATTTTAGAAAAAGTTTCGAACTCAAAAATATTTTCAGAAATAGGTGATTTGATGTCATTTGAAGTGATGTCCTCTTGTGTCACTACTGGAAATCGGATCTTTCCCAACACTTATATACACCCTTTCCCAACGGTTCTCCCAAACCGTTGGGAAAGGGGGGGGGGGTCTTTCCCAATGGTTTGGGAGAACCGTTGGGAAAGGGGCCTCAAAACACCCCTTTCCCAACGGTTCTCTCAAACCGTTGGGAAAGACCCCCCCTTTCCCAACGGTTTGGGAGAACCATTGGGAAAGGGGTGTTTTGAGGCCCCTTTCCCAACGATTCTCTCAAAACGTTGGGAAAGACCCCCCCTTTCCCAACGGTTTGGGAGAACCGTTGGGAAAGGGGTGTTTTGAGGCCCCTTTCCCAACGGTTCTCCCAAACCGTTGGGAAAGACCCCCCCTTTCCCAACGGTTCTCCCAAACCGTTGGGAAAGACCCCCCCTTTCCCAATGGTTTGGGAGAACCGTTGGGAAAACTCAGCCCCAAATTCAACATTCGCCCCTGGAAATTTCCACCTATCCCAACAGTTTTGAGAACCGTTGGGATAGGTCTATCCCAACGGTTTTGAGAACCGTTGGGATAGATTCTTTCATTTCTTCCAGGTCTGCTACCCGAGAACATTATATAAATCTAAATTTTAAATAATTATGATAATACATATACATATTTATGAAATTATGTTTACAAAAGTGATGTTAGCTTAGTGGTTAAGTCGTTCGATTATAAACAAGGGGTCGTGGGATCAAATCCCAGCACATGTTTTTTTTGAAATACATTTACCAACGGTTTTATATCCGTTGGAATAGATTTTCATATTACTTATACCAACGGTTTTGTAAACCGTTGGGATAGGTCTATACCAACGGTTTTGGGAAAACCGTTGGTATAGACCTATCCCAACGGCTTACTTCGCAACGGTTCTCCAAACCGTTGGTATAGGCTATACCAACGGTTTGGAGGCCTATACCAACGGTTCCAAACCGTTGGTATAGGTTAGTATTCTACTAGTGTGTGTGCTAATCCACTGTCTCTTAGTTCCGTTCTGAATATATCATGGTAAATAATGGTCCTAGTTCATTGTATTCTTTATCCTAAAAAGGTAAAATTTGATAGACATTTAATGTGTCCTTTTTTACTTTGGGATGACTGGGTTTTGAACTCACAGACGGAGGACATGAAATCACATTTTTCGAGGGACCATTATGTTCAACAGGATGGAAGACTAAGATATCATATTCTTGAAATGTGATTAGATTGGAAGAATTATTTTGTGATGGAGGGGAGTTATCAATTGTTTGACAAGAAGGTAGATTAATCTCATTATCAAACTCGGGATATGGATGTTGTTCAAATGGAACCTCTTTTGCATTCTCCTCAAAAGAATTGTTTTGAATTGGATCATCAAGTGAAAATGAGGTGAATAGTTGGACAAGATGAGTTATTTGATTTTCGAGATTCTTCATTGAGGAAAGTGTCTTTTTATTACGTTCATATTGAAGTTTAAACATCCTATTTGTCTCCGTGATAACAGATTGAAACATGTGCTCAATCATTGAATCATTTGTTTCACATGAATTATTGAGTTCTAAATTTTTAGGAGTGCATTGACTTTGAAAATTATTAACAAGTGGGTAGGAACTAGTAGTATAATATGGATCATAACACATACTTGAACGATAATCATTAAAATAAACAGGATTATCTGAAGAGCTCATGTGTAGTGAAAGATTGTATTCCATACCTTAAAATGTTTATGGGTAGGGTGGGTATTGGTTGTAACTGTGTGGTGCAACCCACATCATTCTGAACTTCTGAGTGTCTTGAAAATCCCTACAATTAAAAATTCCTAGAGTAGTAAATCATTTTTTTGTTGGTTTAGTTTTTTTTTAATTTTTCTATTTTATTTTTTGACCTAAATCACTCTTTTAAAGGAACTCCAAATTCTACTATTCTCCCTAGAAACGACAACAGAAATTTGGCACATGCATCACAGCATGTGAAAATTTTCAATATTTATTTACCTATAAACTACTGTAGAAGCATCAAGAAAGGTCGAACCACAGAGAGAATTTAAGTAGACACTAACAATATCCTCTTGAAAAAATGTTTAGGCAAATGATTTATTCATGTTATTAACAACTAAGAAGTTATAAAAACTAAATTAATATTTAATTTGAATATTTAAATTAACTAAAACTATCTAAGTGAACTAAATTAATCTATGGAATAAACTGACAGAGATAGAAGTGTCATAGTTGCGATGTCCATTCAAGTGCATGCAATGTCAATTATTTAATTCCCACATATGAATGCTTATTTATTCAATTATCACTGATTCCAATTTTAATCAAAATATTATCTGGTCTCATTCTTTGATGTTAGACAATATTATAATTTTCACACAAATTATCTGTCATTTTTTTCCCTATCTTGATGAATAATTTGCGCGTCATTATATCACTGAATCACTTGGTGAAATACAACGACCCGTTTCTCACAAAGTCGAATTATCTACCTGCGTCGGGTTTCTTACATGAGATCACTTATTCGGTATCACTCACACAAGTTTTAAGGAGAGCGCACACAAAATATTAATTTTTTCAATTAATATATTTATTTATTAAGAATTTTCTCGTGCGCTTGATCGAATTCTGGATAAAGAAATTCTCTGATGAACTCCCGTCTGTTATTACTTATCAGGTATCACACGAACGGGCATCAAACCTTGTGTGTAGAGCCCAAATGACAGTTAATTTAAACGCATATATAATTAATTATATAAACATCCAATTAAAATTAATTTAAAAGGCAATCAAACATGGGAATAAACTAAATGCATGCATTCACCATCACATTTATCACAATTACGACACCAATGAAATTATCCCTCCATCGTGCAAAAAATATATGAAAAACAAATAAATAAAGCCACCGGGTTTGTGTCGATGCAAGAACCACCGCAAGACACCATAGACGATTAGAAAATAATAACCTTCAATCCATCGATCGCTGCAATGTTGAACCACACCATCGAGCTGCCAGAAAAATGATTGGATCTGTATTCACTCTTGGTGCACACCATTGATCTCTAAAAGTGAAGAAAACCTCACTCATATAGGCAACACATGTGAATCACCATCAATAACCAATGCACTGGGATCTGTACACTGCTGACATGAGGAGAGAGCTGCAGTGTGAGGAGGTCAAAGGTTGTTTGGTGTCGTGGGGAGGTTGTGCAATGGAAGTGGTTGTTGGTGTGCTCGCTGTAGAAGGCGGAGACCTAAGGTGGTGGGGTGCATTGGGATGTGGGTAAGGGGAGGAGGGAGAGTGGGTGAGGAGAGGGGTGAGGGATATAAAGTGCGTCATGTTAGGGGGAAGGGAGTGATGAGGGGCGGTGGGTTGAGGGGGTGATAAAGTGGAGGTGTCGCCTTAAAGGGGGAGTGGGATTGGAGAGAGAAAAAGAGGTGTGGGATTTGGGGAGGGGTGGGGTGATTGGAGAGAGGGAGGGGTATGGGGTGTGGGTAGTTAGGGGGAAGTAAGGGCATGGGAATAGGGAGGGGAGGGGAGAAGGTCAAGGGGGTAGGTGGAGTTTAACAAAAAATAAAATAAAAAAGTTAAATTCAAATTAAAAAAAACTGATTATCTAATTAAGTTAAATAATAATAATAATAATAATAATAATAATAATAATAATAGTAATAATAATAATAATAAGTAAAATTATATAAATATATAAATATATATATATATTATATTTACAAATTAAATTAATAAACTAATAATAATAAAAATAACTAATATTAATTAAACTAAAAAAATAAAATATAAAACAGTAATAAAGTAAAAATTAATAAAAACTAAGAAATGAAAATAAGTAAAAAATATTAATATAAAATTAACTAAAAACTATAAAAACAACTAAAATATTAAAAACTACAAAAAGAAACTAAAAACACAATAAGCGGTTAGAAAATTAATTAAAACTAAATTAAAAAATTATAAAAATGTTAGTAAAATCCATGTACATCACTTCCTTTAGGACTATCTCACTAGGTTGGATTCATCTTCAAAAAAATAGTATGTATGAAGGGGGTAGGGCTAATCCCTAGGATGTCCCCTAGTGTCTATTTTATGGCCCTAGCATTATGTTTAATAATTAAGTTATATATTCTCAAAAAGTAAAAAAACCATTGATTTACGTGGGAATTTGATAAAATTATGGGGTATTTTCAATGAAAAATAGATTTTTTTGAAAATTTTGGCACATGTTACTCTCTAACCATTGAACTATTACACTCTCGATCAATTTTATCATTTAATTCCAAAAATTTTAAAAAAAAAGTTTGTCCTTCCTTACTTTAATTATACAAACTAGAATTAAAAGAAATCAAAGAATCCATCCACAAAATGGTCATGTCTCCTAAGTGACTTTCACACACTGTTCTACTTTATTAAAATTTGGATTCTAGTTCCATGAGTGAATTTGATATGTTTAAGTGAAATTAAAATTACAAAAAGTACCACTTCTATTTTTTCCTTCATTCCTAAACTTCTTAAAACAAAGTTCATTTACACACCCCATTGATACTCCCTAAATGATATTTTTATAAGTCAATTTTCCCATTCATGGTTTCAATATTACCCTCACCTAAATGAATTCATATTTGAAATATGGTAATTTTTTTTAATTTTCTCAAGCCATGTATGTGAAGATCATTATGAAAAATCACTTATTAATATGTACAGAGGGATACTCGCACATATATTACCATTTTATCAAATTTTCATTATGGGTTCCAAATTGACCATAGTAATCCAGGTTCAAAGGACTTATATGAATTTATTTTAGGGAGGACCCCTAAGGTGTTATTCAATTAATAAGGTCAGGTTACTCAAGATTTAGTTTAAAATTCAAGTGACCACCTATTATAATTCTTATTCTATAAAGATATTTTCAGTTTTCACTCTATTTCTCTAGTCCTCAAATAGAATTTTCATTTAAGAGAGGTTTTATTCACTCAGTAATCATTCGCATCCAGTAATTCATAATCAATTGACTCCTCAGATATAGAATGGAATTTTAATTAGGTAGGACATATTAAATTTCAATGTTCTTATCTCATTTTTTTCTTTTATATTTTTTTGTTTATTTATTCACACTCCAAAAAAATCTAAAAATGGAAACTTATAGAAATATTATATAGAATCCTACAACAAATTTTATATTTTTGTTCTTTTTTTGTTTTTTATATAAAACAAAAAAATTACATTTACATCCTAAAATTACTTTTTCACTTCTCCCCACACTTTGTTTGGTTATGCTTATAATTGAATTCTAGCATTCATTTTTTCAATAAAAATTGTTTAAAATAAAGTAAGCAGCTGGACCAACGTAAGGGAAAGATATAACCTAAAAGTTCTCTATTTAATAGTAGTGGGGAGGAGTCTAGACTCCTCTACATATTCTTTCCAAAAATACTCCTAGTATTTCTTCAACTGTTGGAGATTCACTATGAATGGCTAATTTTAACCTTTTCCATGCATCTCAACTACACCAAAGTAAATGTATTGGTCACTATTTCTGGCCCGGTCCACTTGGACTGAAACTTAGCAGGGAATAGATTCATCCTTGAATAAAATAGAACATTTTGTCTCCAATGTGGAATTATCTTCTTTGGATTAGTTCTCTACCTGTATAGTAGTGAGTTCTCATATTCTTCCCTTCCTAGATCTTCAAGATCTGTCATCTATATCTTCCTATGTTATCTAGCCGTTCCAAATTCTAGGTTCACTCTTTTGATAGCACAATAGAATTTGTGGTGTAACTCAACAAGTAAGTGGAATTACTTACCATAAAAAATTTTGTATGGAGATATATCTATTGTGGTTTTTAGGTAGTTTTGTATTCCCATAATGCATCTTCCAATTTCTTACTCCAGTCTTTGTAGTTGGGATGTATTATTTTCTCCAAAATTATTTTGACTTCTCTACTGGACACCTCAAATGGTCCATTTGTCTATGGGTGGTAGGTAGTATAATTTTTTATAGTGCACACCATATTTATTCATGTGGGCCGCCATTTTTTTTTATAGAAGTGGGTTTTTTGGACACTGATTATAGCTTGAGGTATTCCAATCCTACAAAAAATGTTTTATTATAGAAATTAAATTATAGTTTTTGAATCATCAGTTTGAGTATATTTTTCATCAATCCACTTAGAAATAAAGTACACTACTAATAAAATGTAGGAAATCCATATGGAATAGTAAATGATCCCATGAATTCAATTCCCCATACACAAATATCTCACAAAAAAATTGAATGTTTTTTGGGCATCTCATGTATTTTAGGAATTCCACCAGTAAACTGGAAGCTGGCACATGTTTTATATAAAATATGTGAATTTTTAAAAATTGAGGTCCAAAACAATCTAGCTTTCAAAATCCTTCTAGTAGATCTTTAAATTCCAAACAAGACTTCACATGTAAGTGTATGGAAAAAAGAAAGTATAGAGTTCATTTCCTCTTTATAGATGCATATTCTAATAACTTTGTCATTGTAAGTTTTCCATAAATAAGGGTTCTCCCAGTCATAATATTTTTATTCAAATTTAAATTTAGCATTTTGATGTTTAGAAAATAATGTTGTAACCAAAACATTTACTATGTAAGCATACCAAGTCACTTGGGTGAGGTTGTACAATTCCTCACCAAAGGATGAATCATTCATATTGGTTTTGGGGATTGGTTCTACCTCAATAGTGTGAGGAAACCATCTCATGTGGTCTGCCGCCATATTCTCACAAACCTTATTATCCTTGATCTTGAATCCATACTCTTGTAGTAGCAACATACAAATAACTATTCTAGAATTTGTATAATCTTTCTTGATTAAATATCTCAATGCTTCATGATCTGGATTAATAGTTACTTTAATTCCTAAAAGATAAGAACAAAATATTTCTAAAGCTAGAAAAATAGACAAAAAAAACTTTATCTATTGTTGTGTAATTAATCTGGGAAGTTTCTAGGGTTCTTGAAGTATAGGATATCACTTGTTTAAGTATAACAATCTTTTTAGAAATCACATCCCTTATATATCTATTTGAAGAATCACCCAAAATTTAAAAGGGGTAACTCCAGTTTTATGGATAGATTATGGGGGTAGTGGTTAAACGTTCCTTCAATTTGTAAAAAAGGTCCTACGTGAATCATTAAAAATAATATCAATTTCCATTTTCAGTAGTTTTATTAGGGTAAATTCAATTTTTTATAAATTCCCTAATCAAACTTCTATAAAATCCAACATGGAATAGAAATTATCTAATGTGTATCATAGTGGTGGCATAAGGAAATGTCAAAATAACATCAAATCTGGATTTATCTACTTAAATTATATATTTTGAAATTAAATAGATCAATTTTTTTTCAACCATAAAATGTAACTTTTCAAAATTTAAAACTATTTTTTTCTTAAAACATATTTCAAAATATTTATCCAAATTTTCTATCCATCTTTGAAAACAAGTTCCATATACAATGAAGTCATCTATAAATATATCCAGTTAGTTCTAAATTAGGTCTAATAAGATAATTACCATATAATGATAAAAGTTACCTAGAGCATTGAAAAGACAAAAAGGCACCCTTTGGTAGGAAAACATACTGAAGGTACATGTGAAAGTGGTCTTGTCTTGGTCCTCAGGAGCTATTGGAACCTAGAAATACCCATAAAATCAATCAAGGAAGTAATAATGGCCCTCCCATCTCCAATATTTGGTCCACAAAGGGTATAGAAAAATGGTCTTTTTAGGATACATGGTTCAACCTCCTAAAATCTATGTAGACTCTACAGATATTATGAATTCTTGTGGGAACTAACTCTTTATTCTCATTTTTTACAATTGTGTGTCTAGTTTTATTTGGAAAAATTTTAATGGGAGTCATCCATTTGGGGTTCTAGATGGGTTAGTGTGACATCCTGGACTCGGTTCACTCAATAGTAACCAAATATGATTGGCTACATGACCTCAAGTGCACTTTCCCACATGCTAGAGGCTACTGACTAGTAGCAAGGGTCCATGGAGAAATAGTGGGGAGATTATACCCTCATGATCAAAGTGTAGCATAGAGGTATAATAATATCATTCAATGGAGGAATAATATAAAGATAAATAAAGAGTGGAAGAGTATACATCCATCATATAAATAACCAAGTAATCACATCCATTAACGTCATATGCAAAATGATGATCTTGAGATGCTATTCCAAAAAAGAAATAAAAATAGACATGGATTTAGGTACATGTACATAAAAGTATACTAAAAGAACCAAAAATACTAAAAAGACTATATCCATATAGCATCATGAGATATATCTTGATCCTATACTCCCCGCTCCTATACAAAAATTAATCAAGCATTGACAACTGGTTGCTTTCCCCTATCCCTACCTGTATCCATGAAGTCTTTCTAGGTTCCAAACAGTGGCCCAACTAGGGTGTGAGATAAACTCAACAGGATACCACCAATGGTTTCTAATGTCATATAGTATGTGAATATATAATAAATAGTGTATAGGTAATATATAAGTTGTAAATGAAGCATAGTAATAAATAACCCACATAGGTTCAGGTTCCCATGGAACACTCATCCTATGCTACCTAATTCTCCCAATGTCAGACTATCTTTGAGTAATCACTCAATTATGATTTAATTTATAATGAAGTATTGGGACTTGGATCATGGACCAAGTCCCCCCAATGTATCATGCCCAATATGATGTGTATAATATGGAAATTAGTAAAATATAAGGCTCTAACCAAATCTAAGCTTGTGCTTTGGCTTGAAATATGTGTTGTATAATCAATTCATTTAATATTTCAAATGTATCTGATCCCATCCTTGGCATTCCTAATTTGGAACCCAGGTATCGCTTCAAGTATATATGAACCAAACACCTTAAAATCCCATCATAGACATTCCTCATAGAAATCCTAGTATCACTCTAGGTGTTGTATAACATCACCACCCTATGAACCTATCCTTGTTAGCCCATATAAGGATCCCAAGTGTCACTCAAGGTGTATATATAATAATCTTCCCTCTGAGTTCATCCTTGTTAGTCCACATAGGGAGTCTAAGTATCACTCATGGTATAATCATAGTCTACCCTATGAGTCCATCCTTGGCAGTCCATAAAGGAGTCTAAGTATCACTTGGGGGCATATAAGATAGCTTCCAAATGAGTTTTTACATGGATTTTGTATGATAAACCATGTGTCAACCAAGGTGCATAATAAATTCATTATAATAATTTAATTATTAATTCAAAAAGAGTTTGTCTATGGTGATCCAAAGTTAGAACCCACCACTTGCTCTCAACATGGAAATACGAATGGCCATGGTCCCAAAGACTAAATATTCCATTTATGTTCACATTTAATTATAGTAGTTCATAAAATTTATATAAAAAATTCAGTCACCATAGAAGGTGTCTCCATTCAAAGCATAGTCTTAGAAGTCCTAGCATCACTCAAATCCTCCCATTCATTCTAATTTTACATATGTAGATACATAAACTCTCAAGCCTAAGCGAACAAGAACAACATCCAAGGGCCTAGGAACATGGTCTTCTATTCCCCCTTTATTCAATTCAAATATAGCTTATTAATTTCATTTAACATCCCAATTAAGGGGTAAATAACACACCTAAAAAGGTTAATCAACATATAGGCCATCCATGGAGGCTTAATATCATTTAACAACACACCCCATGGGTAGCTCGAATTTGAGGTACTTAACCCTTAACAATATAACAATAGTCACGTGAGTGGTATAGGTTAATCCTAACCATTTAATTTAAATAAAAATTCAATCTATAAGCATCACCCAAAATAATCAGAATGCGACATAACAATAATATATATGAACACCTTGAATTTAAGGTAAAATCATGACACCACCCACCTTATCTTGGTAGTCCACTCCTTGTCCATTGTTAGCCTCTAATTTGGGATAGAATGAAAGAAATAGAGAAAAGAGAAAAAATCCTGATGGCTATCCAATGAGGTCGATGGAGAGAGAATCAGAGTCTGGAGGAGAAAGTTATCACAAATTCTAGGTTATGCTTCCATGCAAGAGCTCCAATGAGAGGAATAGAGGCTGGTCGCTAGACGAGAATACAAAAAATAGGAGGGTGTGGCATTTTAAATAAATAAGTGAATAATTGTAAAAACTTCTAACTTTTAAGCGATGCATGGTTTAGCCACATAGTTGGACAAACCGTGCACCAACCATTCACCAAGATTTATCCTAGGAGACCCCTCACATGGACTAGGCACACATTTTAACTAACCATGCATAGACCATGTGAAACCCATCTATCTTATGTCTGAGATAGGTCACATGGTTAGGTAATACCATGAGGCCCTTTATTATGCACTGAAACACCCCACATAGTTTAATCAAATCATGTAGCCCAAGCAACACAATTTTTACTAAACATATGGATAAGCTGCCTCCTCCAAAATCTTGGGCTCTAGGCTCCGTAAAATCCCCATACACCCACATTTCTTCCTTGAACCAACTAGGCACTCCCATAAGGATAAAATCTAAATAATTAAATGGAAATTAAAAGGTTTCATAACTCATATAAAATTTAGGTTCTTACAGGTAGATTATTTCATCTTTTAAAAGTCTTTCTTCCTCTTTTTTACTACTTCCAAAAGAGCCAGGTTGAGCCTACTTTGGGTCTATCTCACTAGTTTGGATTCATATTCCAAAAAAAATATTATGTATAAATGGGGTAAGTCTAATCCCAGGGATGTCCCCTAGGGTCCAATATACAACCCTAGAATTATGTTTTATTATTTTTAGCATTTAGTGTTCTTGGATAGGATCTAAATTATTTGAGATTTTAACTGGAAATTTCTCATTTTACTTTTAAGAATGTATATTTAAAATTTGATTAAAATATCCTAAGTTCTAATTGGGGGGATCTAAAGATAATTTTAGTTTAGTTTTTTTTTCATTTTAGAAACCTACACATGCAAGGCATAAATATTAGTAGAATATTTGAGTAACTCAACAAAATAACTTTCATCTATTTCTTTAAATTGTTCAACACTAGAAAATATCTCTATATTAAGTTCATTGTCAAAAATAGATTTATCAACCAGGTTGGGTGTTTAAAAATATTATCCTAGTATGATTATATCATTAATCATTTCAATCTCCTCCATATAATAGAAAAGTAATTCAAAATGTTTTAATATAAATAACAGATTAATCTACATGTGTGAGTTTCATTGAGTCAATGATGTTAAAATCTACTATTTCCTCACCAAAATCCATGTAAAGGATTATTTAATTGACATTTATTATGGTTTTATAATTTTTGAGGAATGGTCTACCTATAATTATGGTAGAGTGATCTTTACCTTTTCTTCTACCATGTTGAGAATATAGAAGTCAATAGGGAATGGGTAACCTTGTACACTTACCAAGACATCTTTAAGAAAAACTATTGGGTAAGAAATGGGTCGATTGGTGAGTTTCAAAACCAAATTGGTAGGTTTGAGTTATCCCATATATAAATAAGAATAAATATAATAATACATTACATTAATTAAGGCTCCTAAATCACATAGTGAATTGGAAAAAGTAAACTCTCCAATAGTGCAGGGAATAGAGAAAGTACATGGATCTTGGAATTTTATGGGAATTTTATTGGTAACAAGGGTAGAAACTTACATACCTAATATTACCTATTCTTTTACTCACAATATCTTTATCCTAGTGCACATGTATTTAATGAATTTTTCATACCTTGGAATTTGGTGTATAGACTCTAATAGAGGGATATTGATCTCTATTTTTTTGAACACCTTCAGGATCTCCTGTTGTAGTGATTCTTCATTAGTTTTTTTTTTCATTCTTACATTATTGTAGGGAATGGAGGAATTGGTTGATGTGGATCTTTTATATTATATTTCCTTTATTTATTTATTCATAACATGTTTCTTCATAGATTCCTCCTCGGGTTCTTTTTTATGGAAAGATCCACTAAGTGCATGTTGTTGTTCTTTTTGAGCATTGATATCCATGGGAGATGCTTCACTATTTTCTATCTCCTTACCACTCCTTAATATGATAGAACTAACATTTACCTTATGTATAGTAATTGGTTGAGAAAAAATCTTGTCTAGCCCTTGATTTACCAAATTATTGACGGTACTGATGAGCTGGATGAATTTTCCTTTTAATTCCTTCAACTCTGATCTATGAGTGGGAAGAGTGACAGGTTGACTATTTTTGTGATTCTATTACCTACCTTAGCATGTCATTCATGGAATTTTGTTGAAATTTTCCATGATAATAGCTTGTTTATGGTAAAAAATTTTGTCTCTTGAAAGGAGGGGGTTAGGAAGGTTATTAAGAATCTTGTTGGAATATTTTTTGGAATGGTTTCATTTGTTATTGTTGGATCCTAGATAAAAATTAATTGGAGGAGAATCCACTAAATCCTTGGTCACCACTTAGTTGATTCTTTAACTACCTATAGAAAATGGCATTGTAGCTTTTAGTCCCTTGAACTTGAGGGCATCTATCAGTATAATACTCTATGGTTGGTGATAACTCATGTAATTTTTTCATAGCTAGATATCTCACAAGGGATGTTATTTATTAAATTTTCTTTTGAATAAAGGCTAGTTAGAAATTTTCTTCTCATGTACTTCTCTAGTTGTAGTTCTCATGCCAAATTGTTGGGAATTTTGGGAGATTTTCTCAATCGGTTCTCTAACTTCAAGGGGAGACTTATCAATCAATGCTCCTCCTGAATAAGTATCCATCATGTTTTGGTGATTTCACATAAATACTTGGTAAAATAATACCAATAAGTTACATTTTTTATAGGGATGGTGTGGGATATAAGTTTTTAGTTTCTTGAACCTTTTCCCAAAACTTATAGAGAGTTTCACTAATTGATTCTTTGATTCCATAGTTCTCCTTTATTAGTTGATCACTCCTTGAAGAAGGAAATAATTTATAGAGTAAGGACCTCTATATCTTTTCTCATGATATGAATTCTCTAGGTTGTAGATTATAGAGCCACTCCTTGGCTATCCCTTCAACTGAGAAGAGGAAATCCTTCCAACTGATTTGAGCCTTAATGAATCCTCTTGTTCTAAATCCATTTCATACTTCTTTGAAAGCTCTCATATGTATTTTGAGGTCTTCACCTGATAATCCATGAAATTTAGGCATCATACCTATCATTATAGTTTTATGTTCATAGTCCTATTGGTTATTCAATTTTAATTATCTATTATTATGTTAAAATTCGGTGCATACATTTCCCTCACTACCTTTTTCATTTGAGTAAGATTATCTTCCATCTTTTCACTACCTAATGTAAATATTGTGGAATAAGAAACTGAGGAGGGATAGTTATCCAATGGAATGGTGAAAAATTATTTTTCCTCTTCTTTAATGATTTTAAGAGTTCAAACTCTAGTAGTCACAATTCTCTCAACCTCGGGATCAAAACTGACAAGGTTGGAATAACTGGATCTAGTCATTTTAAATAATTTTAATCAAAATTAAAACAAAAATAGTTTCCTCCCTAGAAAAGGTTCCAATTTTGATAAGACACATATCACGGGGTTCTCAAAAAAATAATTTTGAACCTGAATTAAATGTAGTGTTAATGAGACTCGGTTTTTTCTCTAGAGAGGACAATGCTATGGGAGTGTTTTTTTTCAGTTCAATTATTTAAAAGGGTAATGGAATATTGGTATTAGTTTTTTTTTTAAATAAATTTTAGAAAATTTATCCTAACCATAGATATTCCCTTACCCACCTGGTTAAATCATCATTCATTTTTTTACACTCTTTTTTTTCTCTCTAAAAAAATGAAATCTCACTCGATTACTCTCTTATGGAATTTTTGGTTTAACTGGTGGGAAAAAAAGATCACCGAAACATCCAATATTTCTTATCCCACTAATCAGATATCTCTGTTTAACCTTAAATAAACCCATTACTCATGATCACAAGTAATGGATAAGATAGAAGTGGTCTTTGTGTGTGATCTAGTGAAGAAGAGAAGATAAATTATAAGTGAAAGAAATAATAAATTTCCTAATATCGATGTAATTTTTATAAACCCATATATACATATAGAAGATATTAAATAATTGAAATATATAATTCATTAATAGGAGGATAGAGGGGGTCGGCTTGGAAATTCTATTAAGGGCTTAGTATGG
The DNA here is from genome assembly GCA_963277665.1 of Viscum album. Lineage (NCBI taxonomy): Eukaryota > Viridiplantae > Streptophyta > Magnoliopsida > Santalales > Viscaceae > Viscum > Viscum album. The sequence goes on along the minus strand of OY728140.1, from coordinate 1,367,548,897 downwards.
CATAATGAGAGCTATTACAATAAGAAATTAAAGTGAGAAAGCAACAAAAATGAGTGATACTATGAGAATGAGTTCACATGAGTGTGAGCCAGTTTATCACATTGAATAGCATGTTATTTATAGAAGGATGATTAGGCATCCTTCTATGATTCAAAATTCTTCACGTGAGCATCATTAATTTCTTCAATTTTTTAGTAATGTTCTCCAATTTCAGCATCGAGCAGTGAATTATTCTTAGTTGGATGATCTCAATATGTGTCCAGAATAGAGGGATTAGATGTCTTTTTCTTGGAATTAATAATTTTCCCAAAATAATTCACATTCCTCCCATGATTAAGATCTATACAATTTTTGAGGTGTAATGATTCAGTGATTTATAGTACCGTGGACATCTCTAAGGAATAATATGATAAATATATGTTATTTTCATTTAGATTCAAGTGGATCAAAAGAGGGAAGATGAGGCCTGGGATTAGGGTGTTATTATAATTGGTCCTTTCAAATTGGTTTATGTATTTGAATTTGGACATGAAAATAGAATCTTTTTTCAGTATAATTAATTCAAAAGATTAATGGTATTGTGTAGAGGGAACTTCAATGGAGAGTTAGAGCACAATGTACTCATTTTTATGAATTTGGAACCATGACATTGGGATATACTAGGTCACCCAAAACATTTAAATTTCTACAAAAGGACAAAAATAATTCATCAAAAAATTAAAAAATATATTCGTAATTTAAATAGTGGCGTTGGTTATATAGTTCGGCCTTAGTTCTCCATGACTTCATCAGCAAGAATCCATGAATTTGGTTCATGGTTAAACACCCACTTCTTTGGTATATCATTATACCAGTGGTGTGGGACCAATCCATAATCAAGCGACCCATGAATTTGGTTCATGGTTGAACTCTAGCAATGTGAGGTCCTTAAGTGGCTATTCTCTGCACTAGTTCATCAAGGAGGTGCGACTAGATTTGATTTTTTTTGGATGGTCATTGTCGATTGATAGTGGTCACAGGTGAGGAGATCTCATTATCAGTATAGCAACCATGAGAAGGAGGTGATAGCTTGGTACTGACCATGAGGAGGATCTCCTGGTAGGATAGTGATGAGAGTGGTTATAGTTTGTATACTAACCATGAGAGGGGGTTATAGCGGGTATAAAACATTAGGTGGAAGGTGGCACATGGTCACTATAGTGATCGTGAAGGGAGATGTGGTGACTCATGGTCACTTAATTGACTATGAGGTGATCTTACAGTCATTTGGTTTGTTTACACATGGTCAAATGAGAATTGACCTAGAAAATATTTTTACGGTAGGTATACTAACCATGAGGACCATGGTTAGTTTATTTTTACAAGCTAGCATTGTCGTTACGGTACTTTACCGCTTTTAAACCTTTATTTTTTTTAACACACAATTTTTAGTGTATAAATTTCTTCTAATTAATTTTAAAAATAATAAATCAATTAAAATCATACTTTTAGCCTCTAATCAACCATTCTACAAAATGATTTAAATCAATTAATTAAAAATCTATCAATATTTCTATCATTTTAATAAAAAATCACATTCATTTCCGAATTTTTATTTCTAAAATTCAATCACCCAATTTTAATTTCAATATAAAAATTAATTTATGAATTTCATTTAATTCAAAAAAATGAATGAAATAATTAAAACTAAAAAAATCAATCCATTTCATAATTTTAATTCCAGATTGAATTAAAACAATTTTTTTATTAGTTTTAAATAAAAAATCAAAATGTATAGATTCTAAAATCAATTATAATGATGAATATATCAATGGAAATCATTAATTGGGTCATTTAAGGATTAAGATCCAAATTCTAAAAATTACAAAAACCACTAATTTACCTTCAAACTGAATAAAATTATGGGGTATTTCTAACTAATAAAATAAAAAATTTGAAAATTTGAGATCATATACAAACATATGATTATGACATGAGATTTGGTTATTTAAAGTTTCAGCAACAAATTATATATAATTTATCCTATATAACTTGATGGTGTAATTATAATTAACTGATCCATGATTATGTTTTTTATTAATAAATATATTAATTTAATCCTAATAGTATTTGATTATACCCCTAATAGAAAGTGGGTAGTCTAGGCTAGAGAGAGTGCTCAGGGTTATTTGAGACCCCTGATATGTTATAGTGTGTGTATAGTGTAGTAGGATGATTTTCAGATTACTAATTACTCTATTTGTTATATTCAGACCCATTATATATGTGACTTTAAGTCATGCATTTGGCATTATAGTGACATATCACTGTGAAATCCACTTATTGAGTTCCAAGAGAGAGGGTATGAGTATTACCAACTAGTTATTGGTCTGGAGCCCCCAATTATTCTTATTTCACCTCTTGATCAACAACTCTATGATATTCTGGTTGATATTATTCAATATGTGGTAGATGGAGCTCTAATAGGTGACCCTTCCATGTATGATATAACTAGAAAGTTTCAATTATAGTATCCACCTCTATTTATATGAGAGGATATACCTTAGGATACTAATATAATGATTGAGTCTATGTAGGATATCTTTGATCATTTAGAGACACACCTTGAAAGGAAAGTGAAGCTTGTTTTGTATATGATTTGAGGAGTAGAGATGCACTGGTGGGATGTCCTTATTTAGTTTGGTCTACATATGTGGATTTCCTTAAAGGAATTTTAGACTTGGTTCCTCAAGAATTAATTTCCCAAGAAACTGAGTGTAGAAAAATATTAGGAGTTAATGAATTTGGATAAGGGTAGTATGTCGTTGATGCTCTATGCCACTCATTTTACAATGATATATTGTTTTTCTACTTCATTTATGAGTGATGATACCACCATGGTTCATTTTTAAGGATGTATTTAGACATTCTATTTATTTTAAGTAGAACATATTTAGGCTTACATATTTTTTAAAGGTCATGAATAAATATCTTATTAAAAAGAGGAACCTAGCTGGGGACAAACCTTTTGGGAAATCAGGATATTATTCTTGGTCCAAGAATGGATCTTTAGGTAGCTAGAAATAAAATTTTTAGTCATTATTCTAGGAATAGAATTATAATGGCCAATCAGAGCTATAGATATTCATCTTCTTCTTAATAAGGGATTTATCATCTACTATTCTATATGTATGGAAGGTCAAATTATATGCAGTCATAGTTCCATAGACCCCTAGTGGGGTGTTGTTCTTTTGGGAAGTTGATGAATCTATAGTGCTTTTAAAAAATCTAGTCCCATCATACTAGTGGACATGGTGATTTTTAGGATATGGGATTAGTAGTGGGATTAGGTGTGGTTCCCCAAGGTGATAGCTAGAGTTCTTCTAGCCGATCAGGGTGTAGAGGAGTTTGTGGTTATTAAGTTCACTAGAGGTAATATAGTAATGATTTTATGGGTAATTAGGGTTTTGGAGGCTATATTAGAGGTACTAGGTCAATACAACTTCATTCTATTAAGTCAACACCTACTGACCATAGAAGGGGGCCTTTGACTATTTGAGGTATGATCTTAGTATAATTTACCCTTTGTATATAATTTATTTGATATGGGTAAATAATATTATTTTATTTACACTCGATATTCTTGTGATTTGTGGTTTATTATCAAATACCTATATAGAGTGATTTATATCAATACGAACTTAGGGGTATGTTGTGAGGGAATTCATTGATGTTCAAATTTTCCCCTCATGTTAGTGAATATAGATATATCTAGGATTTCTTAATGCTTGAGAAGAGTAGTTTTGATGTAATTATAGGTATAAATTGGTTGATTCTATATCATGTTCACATCGATTATTATCACCAGTGGGTGTCTTTCACATCAATTGAGGGTGACTATTGTACCCTTGTTAGTGAGAAGAATCTACATGCATGCTATTTGGTACCATACCATTAGTGGATAGAGATGATTTAAGCCTAGTTTTCTAGAGTTGTTATGGGTGATGAGGAGACACATTATACGACATTTCCTCCTGTTATCGACTAGTTATATGATTTATTTCTAATGGGTTTCTTTGGGATTCCACCCAAGGTAGAGGTTGTGTTTATTATTTAGATTGTGTTAGGAGTAAATCTTCTATCCATTCCACTTTATAGGATGGATCCTATAGATATTTGATAGTTTAATGTTCAGTTAAAGGACCATATGGTGAAAGGTTTTATTTTCTTGAGCACATCCCCTTTGGGCGCTTCTATTTTTTCTCCAAGAAATTTAATAGATCCTTGCTCTTATTTAAGGATTATCAAAGGTTGAGCTAGGTGATGGTCAAGAACTGGTATCCTATTTATCATATCAATTATCTATTTATCCAGTTTATGGGAGAAAAGTGGTTTTCTAGAAGGGACTTGAGCTTGGGTTATCATTAGTTATGTGTGAGACCTTCTGATATTCCTAGTACTACTTTTAGGAGAAGGTATAGACTGTATGAGTTCCTTGTGATTTTTTTTGGGTTTTTCAATTCACCAATGATTTTTATGGACCTGATAAATATTATTTTTCATCCCTATTTGTACTTTTGTGGTGTTTTTTTATGAAATTTAGTTTTAGTCTTATCCATGTGGGGTAAATGTTAAACATTTTAATTTCTTCCAAAGCACAAAGAGAAATAATTTTCTTTATTACAATATTTTTAAGTGTTGGTTTTGAATCAATGGTGTCTGTTTCTTATGGAATTTTATATCAAATACAGGAACATCATAGGAACTTGAGAAGGTTGAGGACATAATTTTATGGGAAAATCCCAATAACGTCATTGATATCCCTACTTATATGTGTTTGGAAGGATATTATAAGAGGTTTATTTAAGAATTATACAACCTGGAAGTGATGATAAAATCCTTGACCAAGAATGTTGTAAGGTTTTTATGGTCTGATCCCTAGAATACATCCATTAAGAAGCTAAAGGTAAGGTTGAAATTTATGTAGGTTTTGACCTTACCTGATTTAGGTAAGGATTAAAACTTATATTATGATGAATCAGGGGTTGATCTGGGAGATGGTATGATATGGGATGGGATTGTTGTTTCCTATGGATTTAGGTAGTCTAGGACATAAGAGAATAATTATCTGACTTAAGATCTAGAACTGGAGGTGGTAGTGTATTCTTTGAGATATTAGAATCATTATTTTCTAGTTGAGATGTTTTTTATATAGATGGACCATAATATCCTCAAATATATATTTTCTAAGAGTGACCTAAAACTTAGGTAGAAGATATGGGTTAATTATCTTTAGTCTCTTGACTTTGAGATGGAATATACCCCCTAGTAATGGAAATGCTGTTTATAATTCATTGAGAAGGAATACATAGATGTAGTTGGTCCAAATGGTTAATAGTTAGTAAAAGATGATAAGCCTATTCACTAAGATGTATCTTGATGTTCAACAGTATATGGGTAGGGAAACCCTAACATCTCTTATCTGGTGGTGAGGGATAATATGTATGGTGGGGAGTCAGCACATGATTGGTACCTTGATTATGATGAGTTTTTTTACATATGAGGTTGAGTTTGGGGCCCTACTAGCATGTGAGAGGAGTTGATGTGATATTCATATGTTCCAAGATAAGTGGTTCACTCAAGGATCACCAAGATTTATCATGATATTCATAAGAAATATTAGTGTCTAAGGATGAAGAGTGGCATAGTAGGCTTTGTTTTGTGATGATTTACCTATCAATGGGTAAAGGTCGAGCTCTAAATGTCTATAGGTATTTTTCAATCACTACCCATTCTTGAGTATTAGTGGGATCATATGACCATGTATTTTTTTATGGGGTTTTTTGGGGGCACCCTGGGGTAGTGATGTGACATTGGTTATTATTGATTCTTTCATGAAGGTCATACATTTTATACCAATCTGAGAGGATTTCTCTATCAATGAGTTTGGAATATTTTATCTCCATGAGATTTTTAATCTTCATAGTGTTCGTTATAGTATATTTTCAGATCATGATTCTCATTTTTCATTGCAATTTTGGTAGGGTCTACAGAAATATCTAGATACACAAGTTCACTTGATCACTACCTACCATCCTCATATTTATTGGTTATATGAATGTACTATCTATATTATAAATGTCATACTTTGAGAATTTTTAATAGATTTTAGGGGATTATGGGAGATTTATCTTGTTCTTTCTGATTTTTCCTATAATTACAGTTATCTGACATTGATTTAGATAGAACCTTTTAAGGTTTTATATGAAATTTCATTTTGATCATCTCTTTGTTGGATAGTAGTTGGGGAGTCAACTATTATTGGGTTGAGTGTTATAAAAGATACATAAAATCATGTCCAGTTAGTCCAAAATAGATTGGTGATTTCTTATAGCAAGTAGTGTTCCTATGTAAACTGTAGACATAATCATCTTTAGCATGAGGCAGGTGAATGGGTTTTCCTATGAGTGTCTCCGTGTTTAGGACACTATCGTATTCATAGGTAGGTGAAGTTATCACCCAAGTATGTGGGGACCATTAAGGTTGTCTAGAGGATTGGTGACATGGGTTTCTAGTTAGAGTTTCATTAACAATATAGTTCTATACACAATGTGTTTCATATATCTTAGCTTAAGGGATATCACCTTGATCCATCTCACGTGATCGACATTGAGTATGTCAAGTTACAGATGGATTTATCATTAGATGAGTGACTAGTTTATATAGTGGATTAGAGTGAGAAGAATCCACATGGAAATATAGTTCCACTGATATACATGTAATGCTATCATGGGAAAATCTAGGAGAAGATGTGGAAGTGTGAGTCTGATATGTGGGTATAGTGGTAGGAATTATTCATCAACATGGATCTGTGATGTTTCTTAGGGAAAATCTACCATTCAGTTGGGAGTTTGTAACACTCTTTCCAGATCAAGGTATATATTTCATTTATTTTTCACCAAGACTTGTGTATTTTATCTAATTATGAGTGGTTCAAGTGTTAGTTGGGATTGGGAGGCCATTTTGGGATATTATGGGTCATTTTGGTACTTATATCTTAGTGACTGATGCCCCATAGTATTTGGTGGACTGATATTAGGTACCGGATGAAGCCCCCAAGTAAAGGGGGAAGAACTGTAAGGGACAAAAAGTGGCCCATACCCTTAAGTCATACCTAGTTCCCACCAAGTACCCAATGTGTGCTTGGTAGGAACCTGATGGATACCTTCTTACTTTTTTTAATTTTAATTAAATTTATAAAAAACTTATATATTTAAATTTGAAGACCACTCTCCACCGCCCTCATTTTACACCCTCCAAAATGCATTCTCTTCTCCCCCATATCTTTGGATTGTTCCCTTCCAAGGACTGATTAACCTCTATTTCATGCCATTTTTTGGCATCGTTCATCGTAGAAGGTCACCTATACTAAGGATAATACCCCTCCTCCCTCTAACCACCATTTATTTCACTATTATAGAATTCTTCTCTATTTATAACTAATTATAGATATTTTTATATATTTATCGATATCTAATACCTAAATTTGATTCTTTTGGAGTCTTCCAATGAGTAGGATTCCATTAGATGGAGGGAGGTAGTCCCTAACCAATCCTTATGGTTTATGCTCATTTCATGTGATGTGTGATACATAGTCTATCCACTCATGTAAAAATGACATAAATTTAATTCAAATGGTTTCCCTTGATCCCATGTTAGGTGGTTAAAGAAATTTAGGTCCACAACTAACCCTTTAATTACTATATCATGATGAGATGGTCACTGATGGCCATGATCTTAATTTAAAGTGTGATAACCAAAATTCTTGGATCCCCTATTTGACACCCTTTAGTTGTAAAATGATATAATTGGATCTAAATGTGTTATTTTAACCCCATTTTTAAATAGGGTAGGTGTGATTAAGTGTGGTTTTCTCAAGTAATGACTCTTAAGAAGCTTTCTAATTACCATATAGCCTTTTAATAATTGAATCGGTTTGGGGTGAGCATAACTCTCTCACTAGTTTGTGGAACTCGATGAATTATACCATGGTCATCTTATATAATTTTATTATGTGAATGGGGACCCAAAAATATTGTACTTGATTATGGTTGGATGATATTACAATATTATAATATAATTCTTGATTTATTCAATTGATCTATTTTTATACTATTTCTTGGTTATATATGTGGAATGTCATTTCCTAGTGTTATTGGTGATTATTTTTTGGTCATAGTTTCCTTTTTTTCCTATGATGGATAAAGTTGGGATGATATTCCCACTTATAATATGTTTTTCATGATTATGGATTTTATGACCACTATTTTTTCTATCTTTTACTGAGAGTTTTTAACTATGGTTATGGGATGTAATGCCCACATATCACATTTTGGATTTGATAAAGGACAGTATGCCCATTATGATGATTTTAAATGTCATATGTGTTATGATTGAGGTAATGGGATAGAATTCCCATGAGAAATCAGGATGACATGGGTGGAACACTATTCCCAATTATCCACTACTACCCATGGAAGTGGGATGTACTGTCTATGATGAGATGTTTCCAATGAAGGGAATGTGATAGAAACATGATATTGGTAATGATGGAACATGATTAACCACTCTCATATGACATGTCTTGAGTTTAGGGATGATCTTCCCTCTTGATATTGTACTCATGGATAGAGACATTATTTCCTCTCTTGATGATGTGATTGGTACATGATTCTTGTTTGTATATGTTGAATTAGAGATGCTATGCCCATGGTTATGAAAACACTACCAACATGTACTTCCCATGTAATGGTGATCATGTTATCATAGGAATTATATAAAATTTTCTTTGGTTATGTTATTGGGACACATTTTCCATGTATTTGGTTGTTATATTATGATCGAATGTTATCCCCACTGACTATGAATTGGGTCATGATGACCATTCAATGACTATGTGATATGTTCAATGACACCCCAACACTAGTATAAGTATTTTTCACAAAAGGTGACTATATTTAACCCATTGGTGTGACATATTTATTATGACTTTCATTACCTATTTACTTTCAATTATGATCATATCACACTGCACATGAAAATTCTTACCATATATGTTTAGGGACATCATTGGTTGTGGCCTATTAAGTTATACTGACACCCCATTCAAGTACATTAGTAATTGATAATACTTTATGGTTCATGATATGAGTAGGGTAAAGGTCCCTACTATTAATGGATCAGTTTTGGAGGTTAGTAGGACCAATGAGGTGGGATTGGATATGGAAATGGGACCAATTTTTATGTCATCTCTGATATTTTTCATACTTTTTGGACTTATATTATATGATCTTACCCTGGGAGATCCTATTTATATCTATATGATAATATGAAATTATAGATATTTATTTTTTTCATATAATGTGTGATATTATTAACATTCTGGTAATTTTATTTTCATTTACTTCTTTATTCTATTTTTATATTTTTAGGATTGTCTATATTTTTTTCTTCCATTATTATTATGGTTGTTTATACCAAAGAGGATATATTCTCCCCAAATTATACAAAAACCCTTACATTATTTTGGAAACCACTTATTATAGGGAGGAATGCTTCAGGAATGTGGTACCCTTTTTAGCTATAATGAAGGTGAACAATATTAGGGATGCTAAAAATAAAAAAATTAAAATTAAAATTTATATAGTGAAATGAATTTTTCTTAGATAATATGTCACTTGAATATTAGTTCCATGTGGTTCTCATCCAAAAAGGTTGCAAAAATCACCAAGGTAAATTTACCTAAAATTTTATACATATCAGAGTCACTTTGTTTAATTTTTTATATTAGGCACACATTATGAAAAATCAAAAATTGATATGTAATTTTATTGAAATTTACAATCCCTTAAGTGTATTTTTGATAAGTCATTCAATCCTATAATTCATAAATGAAATAAATAAGTTTTTATCAAAATTATATAGGATTTGGATTATATTATATGTATTTTAACCATCAAATTCAATAGTTTTAGTTAAAAATTATACAATGAAAATAATTTTTATTAGATAACATGTGACTCAAGCATCAATTTCACACACTTCTCATCTTAATAGGTCCAAAATCCTCAAAGTGAAATTATGTTGAAATTTTATGGATATAAGAATCCATTTAGGTATTTTTATAAATTTATAAAACTATATGAACATTGATGAAATTATAAAGGTTTCTTTCTATAATTCAAGACTTATCTAGTGCCGGTTTCATGCATTGTTTGATCTTATTTGTCAAAAATCACCCAGGGAACATTTTCGTAAAATAAGAAAATATTTATAATGAATTTGATAACTTGTGACTGAAAAAATAGAAAATTTCAATTAAAATTTATATAAAAAACAAAAACTTATTAACTATATTAAACAACTTTCATAACCTCAAAGCATTAAAGAAATACTTATCCATACTCCCCAGTCAATAAATGCCATCAATGACTACTATTATCATATAGAATTATAAGTAAAAGATATTTGAATTTAATATAATAAAATAAATCATTAAATCAAAATAATAAATATCTAAATAGTAAATTATGAAATGAGAGTATCTATTGATTCAACTAGTGTTGTTCTAGAATAAAATATATTAAAACTCTCTATCTATGAAACATTGTCTTAAAGCAATGGAGTTAGATCCTACTATCAAGAAAGATTCTACCAAGGTCTCTACTTCTATCTATGTATACCAATCATCAAACCTTAATGAAAATGTGATTTTTCTACCACTTTTTAAATATTTTTTATTTTAGAATTTTGTTATAGGCCTCCATTAAAAAATTTATTTAAAAAAAATTATGAAATCTTTATGTTATGATAATTATATTAGAAATATTTATGGTGTTTTATTCTTTTAAAACATTATTACCATTGAAATATATAAAAACACTAAAACATATATAAGAAAATAAATTTAAATAAGAAATCTATAATGTTTTTAGACATAACTTATACTTTATAAATTTTTAATATGTTTTTCCAATCATAATAAATCTAAAAGATAATTAAAATTATATTTAAAAAGAAAACCAATTACTAAATAGAAGAAAATAAATTTTTAAATATGTAGTCTAGAAATAGTTAATCTATATGAAAAAAACACATAAACAAGTGTACATTAATTACTTTTTAATAAGGAATTTATGCACACTTATATTATAAAAAATATACTTGAATAGAGGAAATAAAAAAACTTTTTGAATAAGAATAAACACTTATATTCTTGAAGAAAATACTTATATAATTAAAATAATTTAAAAATGTTAGTAAAAAATAAATTTTCAATATTAAATATAAAATCTATTAGAATTAAAAAACTTAAATTCATATATAAAAAAACTTTTTGAATAAGAATAAACACTTATATTCTTGAAGAAAATACTTATATAATTAAAATCATTTAAAAATGTTAGTAAAAAATAAATTTTCAATATTAAATATAAAATCTATTATAATTAAAAAACTTAAATTCATATATAAAACCATTTATATAAGTAACATAATAAAATTCTCAATAAGGTTTCTTGAAACAAAAAACCACACAAAGAAATGACACAAAAAAAAATTTCTATAAAAAAACTAGAAACGAATTCAAGTACTTCGTTCCAAAAATAGATCAAAAAAAATTTATTATAAAATTTATGATATTTCTTATTGAAATGTTTTTGTGGAAGTTCTTAATGAAAACTTATTATTTAAAGATTATAAAAACAACTTAATTTTCTTTGAAAATTTATTTTTTTATTGATGATTATTGATAACTTCTTATGGAACTTATAATTTTTTTTGTTTCTATTTAAATGTTTCAAAAAAAATTAAAAAGTATTTATTTATTTTAAGACATAAAATGTTTTTTGTCATTTTTATTTCAAATGGATCGATAAACCAAAATTTTCAAATAAAATTACATAAATAAGTTCCATAAAAATAATTTACCCATAACCAATCTAGAAATAATTTTATAAATATATGAATAAGTTTTTTAAAATTAAAACAAAGAAAATTTATTTTACATTGATTTGAATAAATAAGTTCCATTTTTTTAGTTTTAAATAAATTGTAAAATATATTTCTAAAATAAAACCTTATAAATAACTGCTATAAAAAACTTTTTCAGTATGAAATTTGGAAGCTCATGAGCCAATACATCAATATAATTTTTTAAGAAACAAAATAAAGAACAATTTTTTATTTCTTTGTAATAATATTTTCAACCTATTCAGTTTTTAGAAAAACAAATAAACTTAAACTTCAAAATAATACCACTTAAAGAAGACTCATAAAAACACTTTTTCGATTATTAATCTAGAAACAATTGAAAAAAAGTACATACAAGTTTTTTTAAATATAATAAATAAATTTATTATGAAATGTGTGAGAAAATTATTAGATTTTTTTATGGACAATTTTTATAATAGTTATTATTAAAAAATATATTAATAAAATTAAATAAATAACACTTTATTTTTATAAATTATATTATAAGTGGTATGTAGTTCTAAGTGTATGTATATTTCTTATTAAAAATGTGTTTTTATATAACATATTAGATTTTTTTACCCTATAATTTTAGTCTAGGACTCTATTAAACAATAATTTTTCAAAATAACTTACAAAACTTAACTCTTATGAAAATTAGATTAAAGAAATAAATGTTATTTTTTTTTGTTTTTAAAAATATGCTTACAATTTAATTCTAGAAAAAACTCAAATAAATAAAATAAAAACACTTTCATGTGGTGTTTTAAAAAAAAATATTTGTATAAAAATTTATTTAATAATATTTTTTTTGAATTTTAGTTTCAATTATTATTTTAGAAAACAAACTAAAATCACTCATTTTTTTCTAATTTATTATCACAAGTGATTTATGATATAATAAATTCTTCAATAAGTGTTATATGATGGAATAAAATAATTATTAAAATAAAATAATACCTCATAAAAAAATAAACAAATTCAAGATAATTCATAACACATTTTATTTTATATATTCTCTAAACCTAATACACAATGTAGTTTTATAAACCATGTCACGGTTTTTTCTAGTGCAATCCAGGATATAGTGAATATCATTATGTCATAGTTTTATACATGGAAGTGTATGTGTAATAAAATAATTCTCAATTCACTTATTTTCTACCACCTAAGCTATTATAACTAATTTTAATATCTTGGGATGGCATTCTAATGAATTTTGATGATATAATTTAAATTTTTTTAATAGTTAAATGTTTCATTAATGTTGATTTAATGTTATAAATGGTTTGAATTTATTTTTATAGATTAAATGGTTTTGAAATTTGGAATGAAAAAACATTAAATGTTTATATGAAATATTTACTCTTTAAGGAGAATAATTGAATCCTATATAATGAGTATAAGACCATGATATAGTGATATAAATAATTCTTATCAAAGAAACTCTAAAGTAAAATATCTATTTTCTCTAATTTTCGTGAATCCTTTAACTAAAGGTTATAATATACTATAACTTTAAGGAATTATTTTCTAAGTGTTGTGAGATTCATTACAGCTTATATATACCCTATGGGGAAGAATTTCACTAGGAATTTATTATCAATTTCTATTAATATCACATAACACTAAAATAAAAGAAACCTATTTTCATGCATATATTTCAATAGTTTAGATGGACCATGGTTATAGGTTAACCTAAATCCATGGTCCTCTAGAACCACATAAATATGAATTTATAGATAATAGTATTTCCATGTTTTAGGTGGACCATGCCTTTAGCTTAACCTACTTCCATGGTCTAAGTAGACCATGTATATAAAATAGAATATTGCAACAATTTTAACAACCAAGGAAATAAAGATCCTCTTTGTTTCCTTCCTAGATCACCCTTTACCCTAATATAAACCAACCAAAATCTCTCATACTTTTCACAATAAACTACTTAGAACCCTCATCCACTTCATAGATTGAGTGTCCTCTCCCTCCTTCAGGGGTCATTCTTCCCTATGCACTATTACTCATCACTATAAGGTGATTCATCTTCAAATTTCAAAAGACCAAATTAATTCACTATTTCTTTCTTGTAAAATAAATTCATTCACTAAAAACCCTAATTAAAACTTTTTTATTCCAAGTATATTTTTTATAATCTATTTTTTATATTATATCAAAATTGAAATATTTTATTCAATAATGTTTATAATTTTATTACATTTTTGTGATGTTAATTAAGAATTAAGAATTTGTTTACCTATTATTCCCGAGAACGATTTTCTAAAAGACTAATCAAGTTTATTATTTAAAATATAACCATATTTATTAATATTATTTTAATATTTTTATATTTTAAAAATTATTTTTTTAATTATATGTCTTTTTAATGATAGGGAAGGCAATTTCCATCAATACCAGGTATCATACAACTCTGCACAGGGCAATGCTAGCTGATTAGACATGCGAGGTGGGGAGCTAGGCACCTTCAAAGATACATATGTTGGGGAGGGGATGTTTCAAGTGTAGTAAGGTCTGGGGACTTTAAGGTCATGTATTGGGCCTTGTGCCTATAGGCCTTCAAGTCATGTATGGGAGTTGTGCCTTGGTCCTATGAGTCATGTAAGGGTTTAACCTCAACCCTTAAAATGGGTATTATCCAAAAATAAATAAAAAAAATAAGGCCATAGGGATTTTGGAGTATTGAATGTATTTTTAAAAAATTATAAAACAATATTCTTTGAAAAATGTTTCATTTCCTGAATCAATTTTTAATAGAAAATTTTAATGTTAAATATATTTTTATCTTTATATAGGTTTAATTTAAAATATGTACATTTTATTATCATATTGATTTATAACTAATTTATTATTTTTAATTTAATATATATATATATATAATAATAATTTCCACATGATTTTATCATTGAGTTTTCCATAATTTATAGAATGATGATTTGGGTTATTAATGAACATTAATATTTGAATTCACTTAATACCACACAAAGTAAAAATATTTCTGTGACCTTGAATCCAAAAAATCACCAATAAAATCATTTAGATAATATGATTTAGAGAATGAATTCATTTGAACAAAGCATACACAGACATTTTCCTTTTTAGTTACAATTATCTTTTTATGAAATCTATAAGACTTTTGGTAGTACTAAATTTAATATATAAATCACAAAATAAATAGGGTTTATAATGTTCCAAGATTTTATAATTTAAAAATTAATCACTCTAAAAACTAATTTAATCATTTTACAATTTTCATATTTTTTACATAATTGGAAACACACACACACACACATATTATTAGTTGATTATATATTCAAATTATTTCAAATGTAATTTCAAGAAAATGAATTTAAAATATATATAAATTACTATTATATTTTATTTTCCAAGAGGGACAATTTTATTAAATTTTATAATTTTTATGTGATTATATTGATAAAATTGTATTCCTAATTGATCTTTTATTGGTTTTCATTGAAATTAAATATATTTATAAATAAAATAATATAATTTAATAAATAATTAGATCATTTATGGGAACAATATTAAAAAAATAACTCATAGTTATTTTTATTTATTTTTTTAAATACAAGTTAGTATCAAACAAAATAAAATGGTTCATCATTAAAATTGTATAGTTCATGATGTTTTGAAATTTCATAATCACTATATTTTTTAATATTTAATATAATAATTTAAATATATTATTCATTAATTTATATAATTATCTTATTTATAATAACACTATAATTTTTATATTAAGTTAGATAGAATTTGTATGTACAATACTACTCATATATCAAATGAGTTTCGGAATGAGTTGTGATTATTTTTGGATTTTTCTTTAAAAAATTATTAAAATGGAAGACTAATTTTGAGGCCACCCAAACACTACATACATAAATATCACATCATTTTTTATTAATATTCAATACATAATATGAAAATACATACCCCAAAACCATAAATGTTTATTTTATTTGAATACTAGATACATAATCATCATATTTTGAGAAAGATCTTAAACATTTCCCACAAAGTTCTTATCACATGGTACACTTATTTGAAATGACTTACTTAAATCCTTTCTCCATAATATAGGGGAAGGAAACATAATAAAGGGTTATCTCATATACCCAGTAAGGGAAAATAGTGGATATATAAATCAATAATCTTATATAATCTTATCATGAGTACAAGGGTGTGAGAACGTGATCTTAACATTTGAAATTTATACCAAACAAGTTATTGATCATAATCATAACATAAGGATTTGTAAATTCATAGGAAATTAATCACATTATAATAAAATATCATGATCCATGAGATCATATCATAAGTATAAGAACATTTTACAGAGAGTGGTATAAAAAGTGTGGCATAATCATAATCATAGAAATCTTATGTCAAGGATACCCACCAATACATTCATCACATATTAATCTTGGGATAAAAACCTATGTACTGTCTTTGGGCTTGGGGTAACCTCTCTTTTAACCTCTATTGTGATTAGGATAACCTCCCATGTAACGCCCTAACCCCAGTTACCCAGAGTTAGTGTATTATTACGTAACATTGGCATGATCACAAAAGATCAAGTCTTGAAAGACTGAATAGTTTAGTAGCCTTGGAAACACTAGATACATTCATAAATGTTACATTACATCATAAAGTTAAAAATCACAATAACATAGTCTCCATAGTACGCACTCATATCCCCTTCAGAATATCCCTCTAGGTTAGTCATAAAATATTTCTTCACATCCTGGGAAAAATAAAACATAGAAAGGGGTGAGCTCAGATACTCAGTAAGGATAACAATATAGCGGAAACTTTCATAAATAAACATAAACATTTAAGGCAATATATAACTAAAACAAAAGCCTTTTAAACAAGAAATTCAGCATAATATGGCAAAAATAAAATGAATTAATGCCATTTACTTATTCACATGGATATTCTACTAGTCGAATAATCACATGAAAAGTCAATAAGCACTTTCATAATGATGGAATGAATAATTCCAGAATATCATAACCACATAGTCAAGGCCTTGTGCCAAGACTACAAATAAGATTTTATCAAGGCCTTGTGCCAAGACACTAGTTTGTCTCATGAGACCTACCGATGCATCGAGGAGCTATAGCGGGCTCCACCTGTCACTTATTAAGTCCAATGCATTCCTCATATGAACAGGTTTAAACATATCATAAACCATAACATAATCGTATCACATAAAACATGCATAAAGGAAACATAACATTTCCACATTTCAATCACAAGATATCAATACAAAAAATTTATATAATAAAACATTATCAAAACCATTTTCAATACAAAAAAAAAGAAAAGTAAAACATGGTATTTATTTTTCATTTTAAAAAAAGTTACGGCTTGTAGAGGAAGTCGAAACTCAAATAATGGTCACGACGGCGGAGAAGTCGTTGTCGCCGCATATGTAAGACAAACATTCCTTTTGTCGTTTAGTAAAAACACTTCGTATAAAAATATTAATTTTAAATAAAAGTAAAATTCAAAGGGTTTTATACACCGTATAAAGGAAAGTTGTGTATAAAACAAAATATGCCTCAATAAAAGGAGATTGAGACGAAGTCCCTTACCTCGTGTCCGACTTGAATCGATCGTTCTTTAATCTCCTAAATAATAAACTAGAATTAATTTATACTTGCTTAAGAACCTTTTTCACGTTCATTATTCCTTTTATATCACTTATTACCATGTTATAAACATTATGTAATTATTTAAGTTAATAACGGTCATTTTGTCGATCTTTGGTACTTGAGTCAAAAATAAACTTCTTATAATTACAAGTTGTTCATGTGGTAAAATATCAATTATATCCAGAATTATATTCATGATGTAGATATCATATATATCATATATATCTATTATATACATGCATTTATAATATTACATAACATTTAGAGGTAAGAAATGAAATGCACCGTTCATGGAGACAGTAAGTCGTACGTACGCATGAACGCTACTTACATTTCTATTTCGTATTTAATGGAATGAAATCATAATGATATAAGGTCTATTATAATTCCAGTATAATATCATATATAATATCATTTAATCCATCCTTTATACGTCCCACATATGGCATTAACGATTCAAATCACTTTGAGGGGGTGGTAGTCCGCACTTCCAAAAATGAAATTATCGCGTTTACCCATAATGGAAATCATAAAGGTATTACATAAATGAAAAATACAGAAGAATAAGGAAAAAATAAAATAATATATATCATATATAAATATAGTGACATCTTAATGGCCACCATGAGAGGTGTTAAAAAAAGTTAAACAATCATCGTTTCGTGAGGCAGTAATTCGCCACCCACAGAAACAGTATGTTCTTTAACCATTAGATGAAGGTGTGTGTAAGTTTAAATAAAATACTTCTCATAACAAAATACTAGTATATTTAATATACTGGTTTTGTTACAAAATAAAGGAATAAAAAGAGTTTAAGGTGTTGGAGAAGTAAAATAAAACAAAAGAACATAAGAGAAGACATTACATTAAAATCGGGTAACTATTTTTTATTTGCGCCAAAGGCTTACTTGGGAAGACTTCTGCCCAATGTGAGGTTTCTAGGATTAATAGAGGTAAGTTTAGAGAGTATTTGGGAAGATTTTGTCCGATACAAATGGGTTTTAAGCTGTGAATAAGGTGGTAGAGGTGGGGACCTTTTATAAGAGGAGAGGAGGGGATATTTTGGAAAGATTGAAATGTTACTTTATTATGAAATGATTTTAGGATTTTAAAGGTCCCAAAATGATATATTTCTAGGATAATGTGATAAGGGTTCGAAATATACCCATCCAATAGGTTTTAGACATGTTTAAGTCTTATATTTTACCTTATCTTTTCATTTTATTTAAATTGTTCATTAATGAGGTAATCGCTGTATCATCATGGTGTCATAAATAAATTTATTTATTTAATGCCTAAAAATTATAAAAAAATTAACATGATGTAGTAAATATTTTTATCTTTCCAATGAATATTTATAGTCGAAAAGTTAACTTATATAACCCCATGTAATAATTGTTTTAGTAAAACAACACATGTTTGTGACAATTTTATTTTTACTTTAAATAAAAAGTTATTAATATCATTTTCTTACCCAAGTGGCTCCATGGGGTCCCCAAGTTGACCCATGGATTGTCTGGTTCTGCCATGACTCATACAATAAGGGTAGGACAGGTGTAAAGGTAATTTCATATTATTATAACATTATATTTACCTTAAATTACACTAATTACCTTTAACTGTGATTAATAAAACTTAAAAGTTACTATTCACCAAAAATTATTTTCATCTCATTGAACCACATTTTACTTACTAATGATAACCATGTATGTCGGATTTTTGAAATTCAATTCACAGAAGTGGTAAAGTTTTATTTAAATGAAAAATTAGTTTTTTAACCACCACTTAGTGGTTTCACTATTCATCAAAAATTGAAGTTTCTCAGAACAATACCAAAATTTCACCCTAAGCTATAATTGATATTCCGAATTCAAAATGATTTCTATTTTACAAAATTACAAACATATAAGTTGCATTAATTAATTTTATAATTAATTCCCATTGTCAAAACAAATAGCGTGTTTTTAAGAAACAATATCAATCAAAAGATTGACAATTGTTTATGTCCAATTTCAAAGTGAAATTAATTCTAATGACCACCATTAGATAAAATGGTAAAATTATATTCTAATTATACATTAAAACCACACAATATTATAATTTATCACTATAACTTATTTTGATTTAAAAATGTTGTTTTTAAGTATTTTTCACTATTCATCGAAAATTGGAAGTTCTCGGAAAAATACCAAAAATTCAAAATAGGCTAATTTTGATATTCCAAATCCAAAAATGAAGTCCATTCTGAAATATAAAATTTATATAATTTCAAGAAGTGGGTATTACTATTCCTAACAGCTACTTTGATTGGTCGCGGTGTTTTAGAACTCGAGGTTGCGTACAACACATGCTGCTCTATTATTCAAAGAGAAGCGTATCATGGAAGATTGGGGTGTTACATTTTACCCTCCTTAAAAAAATTGCATCCTCACAATTTTAAATTGTTCTTCGAAAATAAAATGTTGAAAGTAGAAGATACCTTTGTGGAAAACCCACATCGGAAATTAAGTTAATAAAATTTAGCCTTAATAAGAGGGAAAGGGAAATGAAAAAGTCGCCACCAAATTATGATCTCGATTAGGAGAACATTGGTGGAAATTAGAGAAAAATAATTGGAGGGAAAACGTAAATATTTGTAGGGAGTGATTGAGGTCATCAATCACAAACAAGTGTAAAATGGAGGGCTCAAAGCCTTCAATCTATGGTGATTTAAAATATCATCAGTTCAACAAAACATATGGTATTAGGATAACACATTTTTTAATATCTCTTTCCTAAAGTTTAAGAATAAATTTATTCATAGAATAAGAGAGAGGTATATATATATATACTTGACACGTAGAGTTTCAACCTTCAACTAATTTCTACCACAAACTCAACTTTCACTCAAAAAGATAATAGAACTCAAAAATATTATATTTATCCTAATCGTACAAGGTTCCAAATATTAACACCTACCATTTAGATTAGGAAAACTATTTTGAAATAACCAGGGACTTCCTATAGGATAGTGGTAGGTAATAAAGGTCTGTCGCACTATGGTTGTGGGTTCGATTCCTGCAGCTTTGTCCGACACGATGGGTTATCCCCCGACCTGCAGGTTGTCCTTTTCCTAAAACTATAGTATTATAATATTCCAAAAAAAATCTTCACAAATGTTTTAACCATAAACAATACTATCCAAAGTTAAACTTAATCCATTCCAACCTTTATAGTTATCCAAAATACCTCTATCCAGACTTTCTCTAAAAGGTCTCTAAATTCCAAAATCAATTCATTAGATTCCCCAAACAAAGTAATGTTTCTCTTATTGTAACATACTATAAATATGATTACCTTCATCATATTGAAACCTTAATGAAAACAACAAGTACTGAAGTACAATCCTTATATATATCACATTATTATTATAACCAGAATATAATCCTTGAGTCCAAAATCACCAATACATTAATTATTCCTCTTCAACTATAGTAACAACATAAGATTGGCCTTGATCCCTTGGCCTTTTCTGAGATAACTTTCCCTAATGCTTAGGACATTAATTTTCATAATGCCCCATTTCCCTACAATTGTAGCATTCAATATTGATAGCCTCTTTCTTTCCCTTACAAAAACGAGCCTGGTGACCTTTTTCTCCACATTTATAACAAACTCTCATTCCTTTTAGGAAAGTACCGGGGTGATTCTTCCCACAATTATTGCATAATAGAAAATCCTTCTTTCCCTTTTCCCTTTATCTATCTCTTGTTCCACCGTTCTATTCTTCTCTTGATTTACTTTATTGTCATAAGATTTAGAGAATTCATTTTCTATCTTGATAGCACACGAGACAATATCTTCGTATGATGAGAAGGATTGTAATACTAAATCTCGACGGAGAAATGGTTTTAACCCATCAAAGAAATGATCAATCTTACTTCTTGGGTTACGTATATAATCTGCAGCATACCTCACTAACCTTGTAAAGTTGGCCTCATACTTTGTGACATTCTCATCCTCCTTTTGTCTCAAACTCAGAAATTGCCTTTCCATATCTGCTCGATGGTCACGAGGAAAGTATTTTTCTAAGAAAAGCTCTTTGAACTCCCTCCATTCCATATTTGATACTTCATCATCTTCCTTTTTTGTTTTGAATCAATGACCACCATTAATCAGCATCTCCAGTGAGGCGGTAAACTGCCATGATAACCTTTTCCTTTTCACTACTCCCCAAGGCATGAAATATTTTCTCTAAGAAATTTATCCATTGCTCAGCTACTAAGGGATTTGTACTCCCATTGAATGTTGGTGGTTATTTCTTCATGAAGCGGTCTAACATTGATCCTCCAAGTTGTAGATCAAGGTGCTCCATACGAGTAAGGTTATTATTCATAACCTGAGTGAGTTGTCCCAGTATGGTGATAAGTTGATCAGCACCAGTTGTATCACCAGCTCCACTATAATTATCTTGAGCAGGAGGGAAATCTCTATATGGAGTGCGTGCATTGATACGATTTCTATTCCTTCCACTAGGTTCCATTTCTAAACAATGGCATAAACTAGATCAGTTTATGAATCAAAATACATAATTCCATACTTGTAAAACACTTAACATAAATTGAACAGTTTATGGATATAATCCATTATCATAAAAATGTTTTCTTTGAGGAAGTATATACTCATAAACCCTTCATAATGGTTTGTAAAGAAAATGGGAATTATCCAAAGCATATCCCCCAGGAGTGTCGTAACCAAGAGTGCAGCAAGGCCCATTGTCGTGCACCAGTTCCCGTTTGAGTCTAGCTAAAAGCTGTGTTTTCAGGTTTTACCCCTAGGTACACCTGTTCCAGAGCCACCTCTACCTTCTTGTATCCAGAAAGGGATGTATTGCTCAGAAAACTCACAAAATATCTATAATACCAAAATTCTAGGAATTTCTTCTATACTAATCCTCAAAGTCTATCTTAGGGATATGTGATATAATCAGAGTTTTTTTAAATCTAGATTTCAAGGTTAGTAATAAACTGCCTCTGATACCAACTGTAACGCCCCGACCTCAGTTACCCATAGTTGGTGCATTACTACATAACATTGACATGATAAAAAAATATCAAGTCTCGAAAGACCGAATAGTTTAGTAGCCTTGGAAACACTAGATACATTCATAAATGTTACATTACATCATAAATTAAAAAATCACAATAACATAGTCTCCAAAGTCCACACTCATATCCCCTTCAGACTATCCCTGTAGGCCAGTTATAAAATATTTCTTCGCATCCTGGGAAAAATAAAACATAGAAAGGGGTGAGCTCAGATGCTGAGTAAGGATAATAATATAGTGGAAACTTTTATAAATAAACATAAACATTTAAGGTAATGTCTAACTAAAACAAAAGCCTTTTAAACATGAACTTCAGCATAATATGGAAAAAATAAAATGAAGTAATTCCATTTACTTATTCACATGGATATTATACTAGTCGAATAATCACATGCAAAGTCAATAACCATTTTCATAATGATGGAATTCATAATGCCAGACTATCATAACCACATAGTCAAGGCCTTGTGCAAAGAATACAAATAAGATTTTATCAAGGTCTTGTGCCAAGACACTAGTTTGTCTCATGATACCTACCGATGCATCGAGGAGCTATAGTGGGCTCCACCCGTCACTTATTAGTCCAATGTATTCCTCATATGAACAGGTTTAAACATATCATAAACCACAATATAATCGTATCACATAAAACATGCATAAAGGAAACATAACATTTCCACATTTCAATCACAAGATATCAATATAACAAATTGATATAATAAAACATTATAAAAACCATTTTCAATACCAAAATAAAATAAAAGTAAAACATGGTATTTATTTTTCATTTTAAAAAAAGTTATGGCATGTAAAGGAAGCCAAAACTCAAATAATGGTCACGGCGGCGGAGAAGTCGTTGTCGCTGCATACGTAAGACAAACATTTCTTTTGTCATTTAGTAAAAACACTTCATATAAAAATATTCATTTTGAATAAAAGTAAAAGTCAATGGGGTTTATACACCGTATAAAGGAATGTTGTGTGTAAAACAAAATATGCCTCAATGAAAGGAGATTGAGACGAAGTCCCTTACCTCGTGTCCGACTTGACTCGATCGTTCTTTAATCTCCTGAATAATAAACTAGAGTTAATTTCTAATTTCTTAAGAACCTTTTTTAAGTTCATTATTTCTTTTATATCACTTATTACCATGTTATGAACATTATGTAATTATTTAAGTTAATAACGGTCGTTTTTTCGATCTTTAGTACTTGAGTCAAAAATAAACTTCTTATAATTACAATTTGTTCATGTGGTAAAATATCCATTATATACAGAATTAGATTCATGATGTAGATATTATATATATCCTATATATCTATTATATACATACATTTATAATATTACATAACATTTAGAGGTAAGAAATGAAATGCACCGTTTATGAAGACGGTAAGTCGTACGTATGCATGAACACTACTTTCATTTCTATTTATTATTTAATGGAATGAAATAATAATGATATAAAGGTGTATTATAATTCCAGTATAATATCATATATAATATCATTTACTCAATCCTTTATACATCCCACATATGGCATTAACGATTCAAATCACTTTGAGGGGGCGGTAGTCCGCACTTCCTAAAATGAAATTATCGCGTTTACCCATAATGGAAATCATAAAGGTATGACATAAATGAAAATACATAATCATAAGGAAAAAATAAACATAATATATATCATATATAAATATAGTGACATATTAATGGCCACCATGAGAGGTGTTAAAAAAAATTGAACAATCATCATTTCGTGAGGCAGTAATTCTCCACCCACAGAAAAAAAATATGTTCTTTAACCGTTAGATGAAGGTGTGTGTAAGTGTAAATCAAATAATTCGAATAACAAAATCATAGTATATTTAAGATACTGGTTTTGTTACAAAATAAAGGAATAAAAAGAGTTTAAGGGGTTGGAGAAGCAAAATAAAACAAAAGAACATAAGAGAAGACATTACCTTAAAATCTGGTAACTCTTTTTGATTTGAGCCAAAGGCTTCCTTGGGAAGACTTCTGACCAAAGTGAGGCTTCTACGAGTAATAGAGAGAAGTTGAGAGAGTATTTGGGCAGATTTTGGCCGAGCCAAATGACTTTGAAGGTGTGAATAAGGTGGTAGAGGTGGGGGCCTTTTATAAGAGGAGAGGAGGGGCTCTTTTGGAAAGATTGAAATGTTATTTTATTATGAAATAATTTTCGTATTTTAAAGGTCCCACAATGATATATTTCGAGGATAAGGTGATAAGAGTTCTAAATATACCCATCCAATATGTTTTAGACAAGCGTAAGTCTTATATTTTACCTTATCTTTTCATTTTATTTAAATTGTTCATTAATGAGGTAATCGCTACATCATCATGGTTCCATAAATAAATTTATTTATTTAATGCCTAAAAATTATAAAAAATTACCATGATGTAGGAAATATTTTTATATTTCCAATGAATATTTATAGTCTAAAAGTTAACTTATATAACCCCATGTAATATTTTTTTTAGTAAAACAACACATGTTTGTGACAATTTTATTTTTACTTTAAATAAAAAGTTATTAATCTCATTTTCTTACCCAAGTGGCTCCATGGGGTCCCCAAGTTGACCCATGGATTGTCTTGGTCGGCCCTGACTCATCCAATAATGGTAGGACAAGTGTAAGGGTAATTTCATATTATTATAACATTATATTTACCTTAAATTACACTAATTACCTTTAATCGTGATTAATAAAACTTTAAAGTTACTATTCACCAAAAATTGTTTTCATCTCATTGAACCAAATTTTACTTAATAATGACAACCATGTATGTAGGATTTTTGAAATTTAATTCACATAAGTGGTAAATTTTAATTTAAACACAAAATTAGTTTTTTAACTACCACTTAGTGGTTTCACTATTCATCAAAAATTGAAGTTTCTCAGAACAATACCAAAAATTCACCCTAAGCTATAATTGATATTCTGAATTCAAAAATGATGTCTATTTTACAAAATTCCAAACATATAAGTTTAATTAATTAATTTTATAATTAATTCCTATTGTCGAAACAAATAGCATGTTTTTAAGAAACAATATCAATCAAAAGATTGACAATTGTTTATGTCCAATTTCAAAGTGAAATTAATTATAATGACCACCATTGAATAAAATGGTAAAATTATATTCTAATTATAATTTAAAACCACTCAATAGTATAATTTATCACTATAAATTATTTTTATTAAAAAATGTTGTTTTTAAGTATTTTTCACTATTCATCGAAAATTGGAAGTTCTCAGAAAAATACCAAAAATTCAACATAGGAAAATTTTGATATTCAGAATCCAAAAATGAAGTCCCTTCTGAAATATAAAATTTATATAATTTCAAAAAGTGCATATTAATATTCATAATGGCTACTTTGATTGGTCACGGTGTGTTAGAACTCGAGGTTGCGTACAACACACGCTGCTCTATTATTCAAAGAGAATCGTATCATGGAAGCTTGGGGTGTTACATCCCATGTACCCCTTTTTAGGCAATGGATAACCTCCTGTGTACCCTTTGAGCTCATAATCATCGATCATTACCCAATGCATTGGATGGATATAAAATACCCACTCATCATATAATATATTCATATATATTTCATAGGATCATGAAAATATTTATCAATTCATCATAGATTAACCCATGAAAAAAAATGGGTTTCATTAATATCTCATCATTATAATCATAAACCATATAAAGAATGAATAAAGATGATTTCACTAGATCATGTACCTCATGAATAATAAGTGACATCAATGGATGTTTTTGTAGATGAAAATACCTTTAAAACATCACTAGAATATTTCTTGAGGAAAATACACTTTTCATTTTTAAATCACTTATTTAAAATATAAAAAATTCCAAAAATATTAACATAAACATTTTCTTTTCATGTAACAATGGAAACTTGTAAAGGAAGCTTCAAATTAAAGAGTAGTCATGATGGTGGGAAAGTTTTTTTGTGTAGTGTAAGTTAAAATAAATATTATGTTCACAGCTTTTGTAAAAAATTACCTCAATCAGAAAATAAAAAGAATATTACTTTCAAAATTCTGTATAGAAAGACAAAAATGGGTAAAAATGAATTTAATAAATATTTTTATAAGTAATATCATTATTGGAAACATTTTAATGAAAATATATACATGGAAAAAAATATTCCTGACCTAATAGAAAAAAATTCAGTTTTCCTTAAAAACATTATTTTGATCCTTTGAGTTCTTAGATATAGGAAAATGAAAGGAAAACTTGTGATTTATAGAAATTAAAAGTGTATAAGAAAATTTATAAGATTTGTGTGAGATATAGTATATAATTTCATCATTGAAAAATATAATCATAAACAATCCTGATAAAAACTAAGATTATAACAGAAAACCCTTACCTCAAGTTTGACTTACTTAATAATCACTTTCAACCTCCAATGTAATAAATATAAATTTATTATAATTCTATACCAAAACCATATTTATTCTTATAATACCATATATAGTTTACTCAAAACATCTTATCACCCATTTATTAACAATATTTCATTATCATTACCAATTTGAGTGTTAACTACTTCATTTTTATGTATGTTTTGGTTATGTAGTTCTGGTCCTTTTTTCATTGATCATGATTCCATCATCTCCAAAATGGTAATCATTTCATAAATATAAATTCATGGAAGGCTACATTTTTTTATTCATGGAAGGTTAAATTATATTTAATGATATGGTTTCCATGGATTGTTTTGGTTATTTCATAAAAAAATGAATTTTTAGACTTTTGGATCAAGTAAAAATAGAACGTAACCTTCCAATTATTTCGTTAAATGCAATAACCCAAAAACAGTTTTAAATTTGAATAAAATCTAAGTTATGCCCAAAAAATTTAAGATTAGGTTCCCAAATTAAAAAAAATGTTTTAAATAATTAATTTACTCTTTAAACATATAATTGGTTGATCCAAAGGTTTTAAAATTTATTAATTCTCTCTTTCTCATAATAATTTCATAAAAGTTATAGTATTTAAAAAATCAATGTTATTCACTATTCACCCAAAAATCAATATTTTCATAAAATTAGAAAAAACATTATCCTAGTACTATAATGAAATTCTGATTTAAAAAATGATATCAATTTTTTAAAATATTATTTATAAAACTGGAAGAAATTAATTATAATATTCATGTATAAAATTCAATAAAACCCAATTTGATGAAAATGTATTTTTGAAGCATAAAACGAATTTATTCACATTAATTTCCTAATAAACTTAATTAAATGAATTTTAATATATCTAATTTAATGCATTATATAAAAATTTCATTAAATCCATTCATCACTATTTATTAATTTAATTTATTAAGATAAAGACACATTGTGCATATAAAAATAGTTTTTCAGAAAACATCACTTTTAACCTTCAAATGATTTAATTTTATTTTATTACCAAATTATAAACATTAAATTCATTTTCTAAATATGTAAATAATAAAATTTTAAATTTTTTTGGTCCTATTAATACTCTTCAATCCCTTGGTTATGAAATCTATCACATTAAATAATAAAAATTCAATAGTGTATTATAGTTTTTTTAAACTCAGTGTTATGTGTAAAGAAAGATGTCAAATAAATTAAATTTATTTAATAAGAAATATATCATCAAATCTTATAGTGTCACATTCTACCCCACTTATAATGAATTTTTACCTCTAAAATTTTTCACTCTAGTATAAACAAATAAGGATACTTCTACTTCATCACATCCCCAGGTTCCCATATAGCTTCCTCGAATTTTTAATTCCTCCAAATAAATTTAACCAGGTGAGTATTATTGTTCCACATAACCATATCTTTATGATCCAAGATTTATATCAGTTGTTCTTCATATGAAATATCAAGATTCATGAGTAAAACTGATGAGTTTATTATATGTGAATGATCAGGTATATACTTTATCAAGAGAGATATAAGGAACACATTTTGAAATTAAGAGAGATTTTGAAGAAGCGCAAAAAAAAAAAGAAACTATCTTGATATGATCAATAATTTCAAAGGTACTGATATATCTAGGGATCAAATTTCCCTTATTTAAAAATCTCATGACATTTTTCCAAGGATATATTTATAAGAATACCTTGTGACCAACTTCAAATTCCAGATCCCACTAATGGTTGTCGACATAACATTTTTTTTCAACTCTGAGATTCCCAGATATATTGCTAAATAGATATAACCTTCTCTACCATTTCATCTATTATATTATATCAAGTCTTAATAGATTTATTTTTCAAAATTTATCCTAGAACATTGTAGTTATATACTTCCTATCTTAGAGGGGTTTAGAAGGTTCAATCTAAATGTTCAAGTGAAATTTATTATTTTAAGAAGATTCCACCAAAGGAAGGCGTTAATCCCAACCACCATTTAAATCCATAGAACAAGATCTCAGAATATATTCTAGGTTTTAAATGATTCTCTTATATTGAACATCTATCTAAGGATGATAAGAAGCATTGAAACAAAACTTTATATTAATATATTTATAAAGAATTCACTAGAACTTAGTGGTAAACCTCATAATTCTATTAGATATAATAGAATATGGTACACCATGCAACATTATCATTTCCTTAAAGTATATCTAGGAAATATGATCAAGATATAAATATTATCCAATAGTAATGAAATGTGATTAATTTATAATTTTATCAAATAAAACCAAAATATAATTATAACCTTTAGATATTTTGGGGAGTCTTATGACAAAATCCATGGAGAAATTTTCCCATTTCTATACTAGAATGGGTAATGGTTATAACATACTCTTAGGATTCTCCTTCTCATCCTTAACTTTTTGGCATACCAATCATCAAGATACATAATCTTCAATATCTATCTTTATGTTATCCCTCCATAAATACTATTTAAGGACACTATATATATTCATACTTACATAATGAATAAATAATGATGATCTATTAACTTCATCCAATGGATACTTCTTCAATTCTGGAATAGTAGGGACACAAACTATATTCATGAACTTTATCATTCCATTGCAATCAAGGTTGAACACAAAACAATTTTCCCCTTCTTTTGAAACTCTAAATATTCTTTCTGAGACTCTTTAATATTCACATAGATAGATAGTTGAACACTCAATTGAGAAAGATAATATTTCTCCCATTCTACCAAGATTTCATGGTACATACTTTGAAAATTAATAAATATTGATTTTCTTGTGATTCTCATCATAGATAAGATATCATGATTATTTTTACTAAAATCATTAGCCACCTTGTTCACCTTCCCAGGGTGGTAATGTATTGAGCAGTAATAATCTTTAATTAACTCCAACCATCTTCTATAGAACATATTCAACTCTTTCTAGGTGAATATTTCTATAAACTTTTATTATTAGTATATATATCACATGTCACGAACCAGCATGAGTTGAACCTGAACCGGTCACCCAAGCCAGCCCACGACAAGTCCCGAGAGGTGTTCCCGATCCTCCCAGGATGGTGACAAACACCAAGGGCATCAATAGAGTACACAAGGGAACAATTTCGCTCATATATAAATAATCAAACAAATTGAGGAAAGAAATAGACAGCCCAAAGTACATTTATATAAAAATTGAACCGAACAATATTTGTACAAGAAACTAAAAGTAAAACTAAAACAACAACTCAAATAACCAAACCCAATAACCTACTAACTCCATGTGACCCCGCTGGTCACTCTCCAACATAATTATCACACGTCTCCCAAGGCGATCGAACTCAAGCTGAAACCTTCCCAAGGGCTAAAAACAGAAGAAGACTATAGGCGTGAGTATTAAAACTCAGTAGGTAAGCCAAATATTCTATTCCCAATTCACATCCTTTAAAATAAAAGAAACATCAATTTCAAGTTTTAAATACAAATATAAAGTTATGTTTTCTAAATGAGGTCCCATTCTCTAAAAACAATTACCAGAAAAAAACATGCATGTTTTATAAACAAAAATGCTAGTAACAATTTTCAAAGAGGAGAAATTTCATAATGAAAATGGTTTTCAAGAGGTATTATTTAAATAATTTAAAATTTAAAATAAATAACACACACTACTGAATTTACCAACCAAAAATACCATATGCCATCAGTGAGTACAAATAGCCAATGAACACAACTCACTGGAACACCCCTAGGCACTAGTTAGCTGTGAGCCCGAGGTACCTTGTATCACGGTGAAAGTAACCATAATAAATATCCGTTATCGTGCACATGATCCACTAGTAGGGATCATAACCATAACCAAGTGATTCGCCAACATCATCATCATCATAGTTTAGTTAGTTTTGTCATAGTAAAACTTGCTACGTGAAACAGGTGCCAAACCCCACGGGATCACTAGCATACTCGTACACGTCTTCCCACCTTGATACTCGGGATTCCCTTCAGTGATAAATCAAGTTAAAGATATTATAAAATACAATTTTCAAATCAAACTTACATTACCAAACCATAAAAAAACAAACAGTCTGCAAACATGCTTCACATTTCTTTCACGAATCAATAAATCACTAAAAAGTTTCGTAAAACAATTTCAAGGAGTATAATGAGGCCTTGCACATAAAATCCATTAAAAAATGATCTTTTAAGTCCAATAACCCATAAATAACATAAAAAACAGATTGGGAAGCCCCAAAACCAATTAATAAATCAATTTCATGGAGTATAAATTTTCCCAAAAAGATAGAACATGAAATACACATGGAAACCATTTTTACAAAAGAAGTGCCAAACACGCCTTTAAGTCTTTCTCAAAACTAACAATTTTCCAAGGTATGCATTTCACTTTAATTAAGGAGGTGTATACAAACCATTTACAGTAGAAAAAAAATTCATAAATCCCTTAAAAAATTCTGGTTACATATTCAAAACACAACCATTTTCATAAGGATGCGAAACAGGCCATTTTTCGACAACTCGGTCCAAAACTTGTTGTAAAACAAAAATAATTTGTTTGTAAAACCAAATAAAAATTCTAAAGTCATATTAGGACACAAAAAACCATTTATCATTCTTCCAATTCATTTATAAATCCAAAAAAATAATTGTTAAATCAAACATAACACATAAAATCCAACCGGACAATTTACCGAGCACATGACATGCCCTTTTAAACAAAACAATTTAATTTAAGCACTTGACAAGGAATAAAACCCCAATTGCATGCCATATATTATACAAGCTACTGTAAAATATTAAAAATACCATACAACAGGTTCTAAACCTCACAAAATATTTTTTAAAGATAGTGTAACATTTAAACAAACACTTGGTGTGTACTTTTATGAAAAAACTACACTACCTTTCACAAAACAAGGATTAAACAACCATTTTTCACACCAAGAAAATTATACAAATACTGAAAAATAATAATAAACATATATATCAGATGAAAAAAATATGAAAATTATGAATCATAAAATATAAAGTCATGTGCAAGGGATATCCTACCTCAAATCCTTCACGTAATGGAAACGCACAGCCAATATCACCATCTGGGGGTTTATAAACCCTAAACCTATGAAGACCAGACCAAAATGAACAAAACCCCAATAAAAATAATTTTATAACATAAACATAGGTCTATCATGACTAAGGAAGATTATAAAACGAAGAAATAATGGAAGGAAGAAGAAGAGGGAGGATAAAGGAGAAGGAATCTCACCTTTTCAACTAGAAAACTCTTCGCCTTTAATTAGATATGCACCCATAGAGACAAGGGAATGGTCTGGAACTTCTTGGAGAGGCTCCTAAGGTTCGGAATAACTAGTAAAATAATATTTGTGGGAAAAATATTACTAATTTAATGATTTATGTATGAATCAATTTACCTTATCAATTCTGGACAATTTGAGGTAACATGAGAACTTTCTCCCTAACCCGAGACACATATGAGCTCAAAAGAGGGAAAATAGATAATGGGGGAGATTATAGGGATATTTGATTAGAGTGTAAGGTATAATCACTGAGATATATTAACAATTGAATTAGATATGAATGAAACAAATTATTTTTTTAAAACTTGAAATGGGCCCATGGGCTGGCCTAATACCTAAATAAGTAACCCTAATTAACCATGATTATGATTTATTAAGGGGTAAAAATGGATATTTTGGTTTGAATATGTTAGGGGAGGAAATGTATGATGTGGAATGAGTGAAAAATGTTAAAAAAAGTAGTTATAAAATAAACAAATTTTGTTTTTAAAACTAGAAATGGGATCACGGTTGACCCAAATCATGAAGTAACCACCCATTCTCCCAAAAGTCATAAACAAGAAACGGAGAACCCAAATTAGGGTGATTAGACATATATGGTAGTTCAAAACTCAAAATTAATCTCACCCAACACCCAATAAAAGGATCGGGATTTTAAATGAACCGGATCAAAACCATGACATGAAAAGAAAAAAAACGGGTGTGACAATTCTCCCCACCATTAAAGATTTCCACCCCCGGAAAGACATAGAACATTCCAACTGATTGATCAACACCTAAGGATTATTTATCAATATGTTCCAGATTCCTAATCCAATGAAACAATATAAACCATTAATGGAACTTAATCCTCTTACCTCAACCAAAACACTAACTCTCAACCACTTTCTAAGAATCAAACGAAAGATCGAGTCACTACCCCCCAACCAAACCAAGAACCCGGTTGTTGGGTCTTCTACCAATGAATCGAAAAATCACCCAAACCAAAGAGAACTCACAAAAAAAATATTATAGTGGATTATAGGATGGA
Source organism: Viscum album (assembly GCA_963277665.1). Classification (NCBI taxonomy): domain Eukaryota; kingdom Viridiplantae; phylum Streptophyta; class Magnoliopsida; order Santalales; family Viscaceae; genus Viscum; species Viscum album. The sequence continues at coordinate 1,367,515,284 of OY728140.1, read as the reverse complement.
ATCCCCACCATTAAGAAAAAACTATCACTAGATAAGTTTATAGGAAGAAAAATCAATGAGACTCGTGGTGGGTCTCCCCACCATTAGAACCCAACTTACGACGAACAAACAAGAATTCAACATGAGATAGAATCATGCCTCACTCACACAAGACCACCAAAACTCCCCTAAAAAAACCCACCAACCTAAGTTGAGAGGAACAAAACATGAACATTTAAACAAACCACTCTCGAATGGAGGCAGCAAGAACTAGGCCAACACTCTCTACCTACGAACAGGTTACACCAAGACCGCACCCAATTTTCACAGGCGGTCCACACTGGGACATTGATTGAAAAACCAAATCCATGAAGGCATAACTGTAGACACTTTTTGAGGGGTAATTCCACCACAAAAGTTGAGACAAAGGTAAATTCATTGTAATGAGAAAACATAATAGATACAAAGAAACTACCATAGCACAATGGTGGAGGCAGGATCCTAGTCAAGATCCCCACACCTTTATATATTTACCAACTATGTAAAATGCTTCACTCTGAGGCCTATGGCTGGAGCCCTGAATTTTGAAGCATCTGCTGCACCACAGTTAGGTGATAAGGATCACACCACTAAAAAAAACTCACTTACTCAAAAAAACACCTTCATCTAAATAAGAAATCATAGACACATATCAAAATTCTATCTCACTCTGAACGAGGATCAGAATGGACCAGGAATACGACAAAACACATCAACATCACTAAACACAACTGATTTGTCCAAAAGAATTATCACAACCTAGAAGCACTTTAAATCAATCCCAAACAGCTCTCTATTTCAACTAAATGGATGAGGAATTATTTGAGGAGGTGGATATAGACTGTGAAACATGAGAAATAATCCTTAGGGTTATCAATTGGAAATCTTGCAAACATAGAATTATCTGTGGACACATCATAACATCCAACATATCTTTAGAAACCCACTGAACATTACCCCAAAACCAAGCCACCAACAAGATCCCATATCAAGATTCAACAAGAGTATGACTTCTAGATCATAAGGAAATATACTGAATCGACAAAACTTCTAATACATAGGATAAACCATCCACATAACTATCGATTCCAAACTAACACCCTAATTTTTCTGCTAAAAATACTTTTGAAAAAAATACTAACTTGGTGGATTTTCACATTCACCAATGGTGTTTCATCAAGTATCACTCACATGAACATTTAAGTTTACCATGGACACTCAAATACCATTCCATTTAGGCCATCCTTCCAGATATCAGTAAAACCATGCATGTGAGCACCCATGAAATCAACAAAGGCTAAAATAAAACAACATCATTCCAAAAAAATCATGTACCTTCCAAAGGAACACTAACCACCAAGTCAAAAACCCCTTTTCAGATTTCAAAAAACAAACCCCACTTCATCAATAAACATTTTCTTAAAAAATGTACACCTTTTCATTTTTATAAACTTTTAAAAAAACCAAGATACTCTAAAGAACTGATTCCCATTTTCTGAAATTCACCAAGGAATATTTTCATAATCCAATGGCCATTGAGACCAAAACCCTTTCTAGGAAAACACCAACCTCTCAAAACCAATTTTCAAAACTAATTTATCAAATTAAAACACTTTTCAACATAAAAAAACACCCTATTTAAAAAATATATTCAGATTCTCTTTAAAATGATTCACACTTTCAAATCATTTTATTTTAACAAACCACAAGTTTATATTAGGGAAAATCTAATCCTATTAAATAATTTCCACTTCCTCCAAAAAAATTGTTTCACAAAAACCACAACCTTCCAAAACCATTGTAATATTTAATTTTTGAAAACCCCTTTTCCAATATTCAAAAAAACCACCACTCCTTTTTCAAAAAAAAATGTAGAATTCAAGAAAGGTCCAAGAGACTCGAAAAAAGGAACTAGTGTCAGTGGGTGACTTGACCATATGGTTGGTGGCCATATGTCAAACACAACACCAACACGAAGCGACTTATTAAGACCATGCCCCATATCCACATGGATTTATAGGACTTGCGAGATCATAAAGGCCATTAGTCACACTCCCCTTATCATATCCCAACACCAAACAATCAACAAGTAAAAAAGACACTAATAAAAGAAGACTTCCCCTGGAAACCTGAGGATCCAAACGAGAAAGAGTTTGCGACGCTCTTCCCATACTTACCCATCAAGTCCAAAAAAATCATACTCCATATACCTTGACATCACCCAAATAACAAGGGAACTCTAAAAATAAAGGTCTTCTAAGATCCAACCTCCTCTGATACTATTTTGTCATGAACCAGCACGAGTCGACCCCAAACCAGTCACCCAGGCCAGCCCGCGACAAGTCCCGAGAGGTGTTCGCGATCCTCCCCGGATGGTGAAAAGCACAAATGAAATAAATAGAGTACACAAGGGAAATATTTTTCCCATATATAAACAATCAAACAAACAATAAAAAGAAATAGATATCCCAAAATACATTTATTTAAAAATTGAACTAAACATTATTTGTACAAGAAACTGAAAGTGAAACTAAACCAACAACTCAACTAACCAAAACCCATAACCTACTAACTCCATGTGAACCCACTGGTCACTCTCCAACAAAATGATCACACATCGCCCAAGGTGATTGTACCCAAGCTAAAACCTGCACAAGGGATAAAAACAGAAGAAGACTATAGGTGTGAGTATTAAAACTTAGTAGGTTAGCCCGATATTCTATTCCAAATGCACATCCTTTAAAATAAAAGAAACATAAATTTAAAGTTTTAAATAAAAATATAAAGTTATGTTTTCTAAATGAGGTCACATTCTATAAAAACAATTACCAGAAAAAAGACATGCATGTTTTATAAACAAAAATGCTAGTAATAATTTTCAAAGAGGAGCAATTTCAAAATGAAAATAGTTTTCAAGACGGCTTCTTTAAAGAATTTAAACTTTTAAATAAATCACACAAACTACTGAATTTACCAACCAAAAACACCGTATGTAAACAATGAGTACAAATATCCAATGAGCACAACTCACAGGAACACCCCTAGGCACTAGTTAGTTGCGAACCCCAGGTACCTTGTATCTCGGTGAAAGTAACCATAATAAATATCTGTTATCGTGCACACGAGCCACTAGTAGGGATCATACCCATAACCTAGTGGTCCAACAAAATCATCATCATCATAGTTAAGTTATTGTTGTCATCGTTAAACTTGCTACGTGAAATAGGGGCCAAACCCCACAGGATCACTAGTATACTAGTACACGTCCGCCCAGCTAGATACCCGAGATTCCCTTTAGTGATCAATAAAGTTAAACATATTATCAAATACACTTTTCACATCAAACTTACATTAACAAACCATAAACACACAAACATTCTGAAAACATGATTCACATTTCTTTCACGAATCAATAAACCACTAAAAAGGTTCGTAAAACAATTTCAAGGAGTATAACGAGGTCTTGTGCATAAAATCCATTAAAAAATGCTCTTTAAAGGACAAAAACCTATAAATAACATAAAAACACAGATTTTAAGCCTCAAAACCAATTAATAAATCAATTTCATGGACCATAAATTTTCCCCAAAAGATAGAACATGAAATACACATGGATTCCATTTTTACAAAAGAAATGCCAAACGAGCCTTTAAGTCTTTCTAAAAACTAACATTTTACCAAGGTATGAATTTCACTTTTATTAAGGAGGTGTATACACACAATTTACAGCATCAAAAAAATTCATAAATCCCTTAAAATATTCAGGTTACATATTCAAATCACAACCATTTTCATAAGGATGTGAAACGGGCCATTTTCCGACAACTCGGGCCAAAACTTGTTGTAAACCAAAACCCATTTGTTTGTAAAAACAAATATAAATTCTAAATCCATATTAGGAAACAAAAAACCATTTATCATTCTTCCAATTCATTTATAAATCCAAAAAACTAATTTCTAAATCAAACATAACACATAAAATCCAACCGGACAATTTACCGAACACATGACATGCCCTTTTAAACAAAACAATTTATTTTAAGCACTTGACAAGGAATAAAACCCCAATTGAATTCCATACATTATAAAAGATACTGTAACATATTAAAAATACCATACACCAGGTTATAAAACTTAAAAATAGTTTTTAAAGATAGTGTAACATTTAAACAAACACTTGGTGTTCCCTTTTATGACAAAACTATACTACCTTTCACAAAACAAGGATTAAACAACCAATTTTCACACCAATAAAATTATCCAAATACTGAAAAATAATAATAAACATATATATCAGATGAAGAAAATATGAAAATGATGAATCCTAAAATATAAATTCATGTTCAAGGGATATCCTACCTCAAATCCTTCGCGTAATGGAAACACACACCCAATATCACTATCCGAGGGTTTATAAACCCTAAACCTATGATGAACAGCCCCAAATGAACAAAAACCCAATAAAAATAATTTGATAAAATAACCATAGCTCTATCATGACTAGGGTAGATTATAAAACCAAGAAATAATGAAAGGAAGAAGAAGAGGGAGGATAAAGGAGTAGGAATTTTACCTTTTCAACTAGAAAACTCTTCGTCTTCAATTATATCAACACCTATAGAGACAAAGGAATGGGATGGAACTTCTTGGAGAGGTTCCAAAAGTCTAGAATAACCAGGAAAGGAATATTTGTGGGAAAAAAATCATGAATTTAATGAGTTATATATTAAACAATTTACCTTATCAATTATGGATGATTTGAGGTAACATGAGAACTTTATCCCTAATCCGAGACTCTTATGAGCTCCAAAGAGGGAAAATAGATAATGGGGATGATTATAGAGATACTGTATTCGATTGGGAGGTGTAATAACTGAAATATATTAACAATTTAATTATATATAAAAAAACAAATTATTTTTTTTAAAACTGGAAATGGGCCCATGTGCTGGCCAAGTACCTAAATAAGTAACCCCAATTAACCAAGATTATGAATTATTAAGGGGTCCAAAAGGATATTTTGGTTTGAATATGTCAATGGAGGAAATATATGATGTGAAATGGGTGATTTTTTTTTAAAAACAAATATTTATAAAATAAACAAATTTGGTTTTTAAAATTGGAAATGGGCTCACAGTTGGCCCAAATCATGAAGTAACCACCCATTCTCCCAAAACTCATAAACAAGAAATGGGGAACCCAAATTAGGGTGATTAGACATATATGGTAGTTAAAAACTCAAAATTAATCTCACCCAACACCCAATAAAAGGATCGGGATTTTAAATAAACTGGATCAAAACCATGACATGAAAAGAAAAAAAAACTGGTGTGACAATTCTCCCCACCATTAAAGATTTCCACCCCCGGAAAGACATAGCACATTCCAGCTGATTGATCAACACCTAATGATTATTTATCAATAAGTTCTAGGATCCTAATCCAATGACACAACATAAACCATTAATGTAACTTAAACCTCTTACCTCAACCAAAACTATAACTCTCAACCACTTCTTGAGAATAAACCGAAAGATCGAGTCACTACCCCCACAACCAAACCAAGAAACTGGTTGTTGGGCCTTCTACTAATGAACCGAACAATCACCCAAACCAAAGAGAACTCACCAAAACCAAATATTACATTGGACTACAGTATGGACTCTCCACCATTAAGTAACAACTAGAACTAGATAAGTTCTTATGAAGAAAAATCAACGAGACTCGTGGTGGGTCTCCCCACCATTAGAACCCAACATGCAACGAACAAACAAGAATTCAACATGAGATAGAATCAGGCCTCACTCACACAAGACCACCAAAACTTTCCTGCAACAACCTACCAACCCAAGTTGAGAGGAACACAACATGAACATTTAAACCACCCACTCTTGAATGGAGGCGTCAAGAACTGGGCCAAAACTCTCTACCTACGAACATGTAACACCAAGACCGCACACAATTTTCACAGGTGGTCCACACAGGTACATTGATCGAAAACCCACATCCATGAAGGCATAACCATAGACACTATGTGAGGGGTAAGTCCACCACACATGTTGCGACAAAGGGAAATTCATAGTAATGAGGAACCACAATAGATACATAGAAAATACCATAACACAATGGTGGAGGCAAGAGCCTGGTCAAGCTCCCCACACCTCTGTAGATTTCCTAACTGCGTGAAAATTTTTACTCTGAGGCCTATGGATGGAGACCCGAATCTTGAAGCATCTGCTGCACCGCAGTCATGTGCTAAGCATCACAACACTAAAAAAAACTCACTTATTCAACAAAACACCTTAATCTAAATAGGAAATCATAGACACATATCAAAATTATATCGCACTCCGAACAAGGAGAGAAATAGACCAGGAATGTGGAGAAACACATCAAAATCACCAAACACAACTGATATGTCCAAAAGAATTATCATGGCCTGGAAGCACTTTAAATCGATCCCAAACAGCTCTCTATTTAAACTAATGGGATGAGGAATTATTTGAGGAGGTGGATCTAGACTGTGAAACATGAGAAATAATCCTTAGGGTTATCAATTGGAAATCTTGCAAACATAGAATTATCTGTGGACACATCACAATATCCAATACATCTTTAGAAACCCACTGAACATTACACAAAAACCGAGCCACCAACAAGATCCCATCTCAAGATTCAAAAATTTTATGACTTATAGATCACAAGGAAACATATTGAATAGACAAAACATCTAAGACATAGGATAAACCATCCATATAACTGTCAGTTCCAAACTAACACCATAATTTTTCAGCTAAAAACACTTTTGAAAAAAAACTAACTTGATGGATTTTCACATTCACCAATGGTGTTTCATCAAGTATCACTCACATGAAAATTTACGCGCAACCATGGGCACTAAAATACCATTCCATTTTGGCCATCCTTCCAGATATCAGTAAAACCATGCATGTGAGCACCCATGAAAACAACAAAGGCTAAAACAAAACAACATAATTCCAAAAAAATCATGTACCTTACAAAGGAACACTAACCACCAAGTCAAAAAACCCATTTCATATTTTAAAAAACAAACCCCACTTCATCAATAATAATTTTCTTAAAAAATGTACACATTTTTATTTTTATCAAATTTTAAAACAACCAAGCTACTCCAAACAACTGATTCCCATTTTCTAAAATTCAGCAAGGAATCTTTTCATAATCTGATGGCCATTGAGACCAAAAACCTTTCTAGGAAAACACCAACCTCTCAAAACCAATTTCAAAAACTAATTTATCAATTTCAAACACTTTTAAACATAAAACACCACATTTTAAACAAATATTTAGAATCTCCTTAAAATGATTCACTCTTTCAAAGCATTTTATTTCAACAAACAACTAGTTTATATTAGGGAAAATATAATCCCATTAAATCATTTCCACATCCTCCCAAAACGTTGTTTCAAAAAAAGCACAACCTTCAAAAACCATTATTATATTTAATTTTTGAAAACCCCTTCTCAAATTTTCCAAAAAACCACCACTCCTTTTTCAAAACAAAAATTCAGAATTCAAGAAAGGTCTAATAGACAAAAAAAAAGAACTAGTGTCGGTGGGTGACTTGGCCATATGGTTGGCGGCCATATGTCAAACACAACACCAAAACATAGAGACTTATTAAGACCATTACCTGACTCCACATGGATTTCCAGGAGCTATGAGCTCATAGAGGCCATTAGTCATACTCCCCTTGTCCTATCCCAACACCAAACAATCAAAAAGTAAAAAAGAAACTAATAAAACCGGACTTCCCCTGGAAACCCGAGGATCAGAATGAGAAAGAGTTCGTGACACTCTTCCCACAATTACCCCTAAAGTCCCAAAAATCCTAATCCATATACCTTGACATCACCCAAATAACAAGGGCACTCTAAAAAGAAATTTTTTCTAAGAGCCGACCTCCTCTGATACCATTTTGTCACGAACTTGCACGAGTCGACCCCGAACCGGTCACCCAGGCTAGCTCGCGACAAGTCCCGAGAGGCATTCCCGATCCTCCTGGAATGGTGACAAGAACCAAGAGAATAAATTGAGTACATAAGGGAATGATTTCTCCCATATATAAACAATCAAACAAATATCTGTAATAAATAGACAGCCCAAAATACATTAATATAAAAATTGAACTGAACATTATTTGTACAAGAAACTGAATGTACAACTAAACCAACAACTCAACTAACCAAACCCGATAACCTACTAACTCCATGTTACCCCTCTGGTCACTCTCCAACACAATGATAACATGTTTCCCAAGGAGATCTAACTCAAGCTAAAACCTGCACAAGGGCTTAAAATAGAAGAAGACTATAGGCGTGAGTAATAAAACTCAGTAGGTTAGCCCGATATTCTATTCCCAATGCACATACTTTAAAATAAAAGAAACATAAATTTAAAGTTTTAAATAAAAATAAAAATTTATTTTTTCTAAATGAGTTCCCATTCTATAAAAAAATTACCAGAAAAAAACATGCATGTTTTATAAACAAAAATGCCATTAACAAATTTCAAAGAGAAGCAATTTCAAAATGAAAATAGTTTTCAAGAGGGATACTTTAAAAAATTTACACTTTTAAATAAATCACACACACTATGGAATTTACCAACAAAAAACACCGTATGACGATGGTGAGTAAAAATAGAAAATGATCACAACTCACGAGAACACCCCTAGGCACTAGTTAGTTGTGAGCCCTAGGTACCTCGTATCTCGGTGAAAGTAACCATAATAAATATCCGTTATTGTGCACACGAGCCACTACTATGGATCATACCCATAAACTAGTGGTCCCCCAAAATCATCATCATCATATTTTAGTTAGTGTTTTCACCGTTAAACTTGCTACGTGAAACAGGGGCCAAACCCCACGGGATCACTAGCATACTAGTACATGTCCGCCCACCTAGATACCCGAGATTCCCTTTAGTGCTCAATAAAGTTACACATATTATAAAATATACTTTTCACATCAAAATTCCATTACCAAACTATAAACACACAAAAATTCTACAAACATGCTTCACATTTCTTTCAAGAGTCAATAAACCACTAAAAAGTTTCGTAAAACAATTTCAAGGAGTATAATGTGGCCTTGCACATAAAATCCATTAAAAATTTCTCTTTTATGGACACAAACCCACCAATAACATAAAAAAAAGATATGGAAGCCCCAAAAACAATTAATAAATCAATTTCATGTACCATAAATTTTCCCCAAATGATAGAACATGAAATACACATGAAAATCATTTTTACAAAAGAAATGCCAAACGGGCCTTTAAGTCTTTCTCAAAACTAACATTTGACCAAGGTATGCATTTAGCTTTTATTAAGGATGTGTATACACACCATTTATATAAGAAAAAATATTTATAAATCCCTTAAAACATTTTGGTTACATATTCAAAACACAACCATTTTTATAAGGATGTGAAACGGGTTATTTTCCGACAACTCAGGCCAAAATTTGTTGTAAACCAAAACCCATTTGTTTGTAAAACCAAATCCAAATTAGAAAGCCATATGAGGACACAAAGAACCATTTAAAATTATTCAAATTAATTTATAAATCCAAAAAAATAGTTTTTAAGTCAAACATAACACATAAAATCCAACCGAACAATTTACCAAACACATGACATGCCCTTTTAAACAAAACAATTTATTTTAAGCACTTGACAAGGAATAAAACCATAATTTCATGCCATATATTATAAAATATACTGTAACATATTCAAAATACCATAAACCAGGTTCTAAAACTTATAAAATAGTTTTGAAAGTTAGTGTAACATTTAAACAAACACTTGGTGTGCACTTTTATGACAAAACTACACTACCTTTCACAAGAAAGGATTAAACAACCATTTTGCACACCAATAAAATTATCAAAATGATGAAAAATAATAATAAATATATATATCATATGAAAAAAATATGAAAATGATGAATCTTAAAACATAAAGTCATGTTCTAGGGATATCCTACCTTAAATCCTTCGCGTAATGGAAACGCACACCCAATATCACCATCCGAGGGTTTATAAACCCTAAACCTATGAAGACCAGCCCCAAACAAAAAAACCCAATAAAAATAATTTTACAACATAAAAATAGTTCTATAATGACTATGGGTGATTATAAAACCAAGAAATAATGAAAGGAAGAAGAAGAGGGGGGATAAAGGAAAAGGAATCTCACCTTTTCAACTAGAAAACTCTTCATCTTACATTATATCTGCACCCATAGAGACAAGGGGATGGGATGGAACTTCTTGTAGAGTCTCCTAAGTTATGTAATAACCATGAAAAGAAGATTTTTGGGAAAAATATCACGAATTTAATGAGTTATGTATGAAATAATGTACCTTATCAATTCTGGAATATTTGAGGTAAAATGAGAAATTTTTCCCTAATATGAGACTCATATGAGATCCAAAAAGGAAAAATCGATAATGGGGGTAATTATAAAGATATTGGATTCGATTGGGAGGTGGAATCACTGAAATATATTAACAATTGAATTAGATATAAAAGAAACAATTTATTGTTTTAAAACTGGAAATGCGCCCATGGGCTGGCCTAATACCTAAATAAGTAACCCTAATTAACCATGATTATGAATTCTTAAGGGGTCCAAAAGGATATTTTGGTTTGAATATGCTAGGGAGAAAATTTATGATTTATAATGGGAGAAAAATGTTAAAAAACAAAGGAGTTATAAAATAAATAAATTTGGTTTTTAAAATTGGAAATGGGCTCACAGTTGGCCCAAATCATGAAGTAACAACCAATTCTCCCAAAACTCCTAAACAAGAAATGGGGAAACCAAATTAGGGTGATTAGAAATATATGTTATTTAAAAACTCAAAATTAATCTCACCCAACACCTAAGAAAATTATTGGTATTTTGAATGAACCAGATCAAAAACATGACAAGAAAAGAAAAAAAAAACGGGTGTGACATCACACATTTCACAATAAAGATAATACTTCTATATCTTTAATGAAAAATTCAACACTACTAACTATAAGTCATGAGTCGGCTAATTTTTCTCATGAACCTTTAATTGATGACTGCAATAATCTACCACCATGTCATTCTACATGAGGATGCATCCCAGTACCTTCTTTGATGCATAATTATAGATCACAAACCCTTATATACTATAGAGTAGTGTAAACATAGGTGCACTGACTGACCTTATTTTCAACTCCATGGAATTTTTCTCACATTTATCTTTCCAAAGGAACTTTACTCTATTACATGTTAATTTGGTGAGTGGATTAGAAGACCATGAGAAATTACTCACAAATCCTTGATTATACCCATCTAATCCAATAAAACTAAGGATCTGAGTTATAATGGTTTATCTGGTCCATTACTCAATAACTTCTTACTTTGACAGATCCATTGATAAACCATTTATTGAAATTATATAACCCAATATTGAAACTTTCTATAACCATAATTTACACTTGATAAATTTTTCATAGAGTTTTTCCTTCCTCTGAATCTTCAACACAATTCTCAAATGAACTTAATTCTCTTTATTTCTCTTTTAATATATAAGAATATAATCTATAAATACTACCAAAAATTGATCAAGGTAATATATAAAGTCTCTATTCATTAAATCCAAGAATATAACATTATAATTAGTAAGTCCAAGTGGAATCACTATAAATTCATAGTTTCTATACCTCAAACGGAAGGATTCCATAGGTATGTCTTTAATGTTGACCCATAATTGATAGAATCAAAAATGAAGGTCAACCTTGAAAAGGTATTGATCTCCTCACAGTTTATAAAAAATAATCAATATGAGGTAAATAATTATTATTATTGATCATGATCTTATTATATTTCTGACAACCAATGTAGATTCACATTGATTCATTTTTATTCTAAAAAATGAATAGGTGTACCCCATAGAAATTCACCTGGTCTAATGAATACCTCATTTAGATTCTTTTATAGTTTCTTATTTAATTACTATAACTCAATTATATATCTTCAATATGGATTCTTTGAAATATGTGTATCACCGGGTATGAGTTTTATTGAAAAGTTAATTTCATTATTTGGAGGAAGACTAGAAAACTCTTCTGTAAAAACATCAAGAAACTATCATATAATAAGAATATATTAAATGTTGAGTTTCTCCCCAACCATATGATATTAATAAACCTTATTTATTTCAATCAAGACTGATAAAATGGAATTAATTTCCATTAGAATCTAATATTCATCCTCACACTGATAAAAGATCATGGGTTCATTTGGAATATGAAATGTGAATTCCCTTCCTTGGAAATTGATATGATCACTTTATAAAGAGATCCAATCCATTCCCAAAATCACATCAAATTCAACTAGAGGGGGGATTAAAATATTTGAAAGAATCACATTCCTACTAACTTCAATCTGATAATAATCATAGACTCGATATGTGATCATCGTACCATTATGAGGTTTTCATAAAAATTAAACATCTAAGCATTGAGGTGGTAATTCTATACCATTATAAAATTCATCAAACATAAATGATTGGATATATCCATAATCAAATAATCCATTAGTATTTATTGAGTGTATGGTAAATGCACCTTTCACCACTTCATTATCATAAGCCACATCAGCAATAATGATCAAATGAGATTTACCTTTTTCTATGGTCTTAAGAGGTTGCTAATTTCATCATTGTAATTAACTATTATATTTGAGCATTGGTAATAATAATTCCCATACTCCTTGAATTTAAAACATTAGAGTGTGGGTGGTGCATTTTTTGGAACTTTCTCTTCATTTTCATGATTATTTTACCTATCCACATCACTTTAGTATGTGATTTTCTTATGAAATTCCTTTACAAACTTAAATCATTACCAAGTTCCCTTAAGAAAATTTCTTCCATGTATCTTTCCAAACTTTTGTAATAAAGGAAGGATCATATTTTTCCTTCCAAGGTTTTTATTATTAGAACTTACTTTAAATTCTATATTTATTTTCTTATCAAAACAATGATATTGATGGGTGAATTAAATTTCTATTTCTATTTTGAGATCACATTGAATGATTTATTTATATATATTTAAGTCTCATATGGATAATTACTTTTTGATACTTAGTTTTAAGCCACAAAAGAAATAATAAATATTACTGTTAGGTTTAATGATAATACCAGAAGTGTACCTCATTGGTTTTGTACAATTTTCCTCATATGTATTAATGGATTCATCATCCTTCAAATTTAGCTTAAGGAATTCATTTTTTATTTTAATATAATGAAAATTAGTAAATTACTTATTGAAAAATAACCTCCTAAACTAATCCAACTTCATAGATTCAATTTATTCATATTATCTTGTGTTCTTAATTGGAGTCCACCATTGATTTGCTTTGCCTTTCAAATGATAAAAATAAAAAATAACTAATTATTTATCTAAGAACTAGAGAACTTAAAATATATTTTTATTGGAACTAATCTATTATTCAATTATTAGTGTATCATTAGACCCACTAAAATAAGTTGGATGTTTTCGTATAAATGAATCAACAACATGGTGTTCTCTCATTTTATTATTTGGAAGCTCAACGTGATTCATGGATTGAAAATCATCACACTGTCTTTTATATTTAATATTAACATGTTTCCTCTTGGTTACATCCATTTATTTAAACCCAAAATTATAGTGTGAGAAACAATAATCATAGTTACAAATCATATAATCATGAAAAATCATTCACATGATATCTAAATCATGACACATTCTTTTAAATCTATAACACCATAGGATTAACCTAGGGAATCCATGGTTATTATCTATTAAAATTCTTCATAATGGTTCATAAATGAAATGTTAATTTACCAAATAATATCCCCTAAATTTTTCTATCCATGTTTGTAGTCTTAGACCCTCTAATTTCACATCAATGATGATCAAGTTAATACCTAATATTCACCCTTTAGATTTGTTACCCCTAGGTACATATGTATCATAGTCATATCTAATTTTCAATATCCTAATAGGGATATATTTTCTAGGAATACCACACTTTTCCTTATACCATTACTTAGTATGTTCTTATATACCTAGGCTTATCCTATGGGTTCACACTATAGTTTTCCAATCCTAATCTTCAAAAACCAACTAAACCCTACTCTGATACCAATTAAGGTGACCCAAACACTCTATATATAAATATTACATCATTTTAGATGAATATTCAAAACATATCATAACAATACACACCCCATAATAATAAAGGTTTAGTTTCTTTGAAGATAAATACATAATCATATTATTTTGATAAAGATCTTAAATATGTCCCACAAATTTCTTCTAACATATTAAACTTATTATACATACCCTAACATTCTTGCAGGACATTGTTAAATCCTTTTTCCAAATAACTTTTAAAAATTTTCATGACCCAAACAACACCAACTACTAGAAAATGGAATAGTGGTAATGTGGGGTTGATCACATAAGGAAAATTGTTGTAATATTCAAGATTTTTGTCATTTTCATGATTTTTGAAAAGAAAAATTAACTAAACTAATTTAAGGGATGTGGACTGGACTGACTTGAAATGGTTAAAATAAGTAAAACAGACAGGAGAGTTTATATGAAAGGATGGTTTTTGATAAATTGAAACAATTAAACCATTACTTTTGAAATTAAATCTAATTAAAAGTTGTAATACTTATTGGAGTATCTAACCTAGCATCTCATTTTTAGTTAGAAAAACCTTAAATAGACAATTCATCTCTCAAGGTATATCTATAACTAGTTTAGGTTCATTAAGTTTGAACTTTAAATGAAAGGAAATGTAAGTCATATCTCACTTTACAGTTTCCTTAATCACATTGGGTTTACTCCCATAATTACTATCACTCTCTCTAGGTAATTAGGTATTTGGTTAAGATTAATCTCAATATAATTCAAATTAATAAGATAAATTCATAAGCTATAAAGAATTATCATAGTCAGTAACATCCCTTTCCATTTACTCTATCCTCTACCACAACACTAGACACCCATAGTTGTTCTATTAATCATAAAGGAATAGATTAAAGGTTATACAAGTGGGATTAGAAAAATAAAATATATTATTAAAATGTAAGACCCTTACTTTAATTTATGGAACAATATATAAAATATAACAACTCTAACATAATGAAGAACAAAATGAAAAAAATACTAAATTATGATGACTTGATAGGTGAATAGAATCCTCCTCATTTCACTCTCATATTGGGTGTCAGATGAAAATCCAATCCAAGGATATGGAATTACCCCCCGAGTGGGATAGTTTCAACTCTAGGGTTGACTCCCTTACATAGAAGCTATTATATCTCTATTTTAGGGGAAATTTCTTCATGTCTCCTATTTAAAAAAACCCTTCATCTTCTTATATTTTTAGTTGAATTTTCTTCCCTATTTTAAATATCCTATTTTTCTCTCGGTTAAAACCTTACCTTTTGTGAAAATACCCAATTCTATATATTTGAATATTCCTCATTATTAATGAGACATTGGTTATTAAAATATGTTAAAACCTTCTCAATCCTCATGGATTGGTCATTTATATCCTTGTTTTAGGGAGTTTTTTGACTCCCTATTGGCAGGTGTTTCCTTTATATTTGATCCTCTTCAATTTTTCCACTAAGACTCATTTTATATCCCATCAATGGCCAAGAATTTTTGAACTTTTGAAATATATTGGTACCCTTACTATATAATGGTAAACAATCATGTATCATAGCTTCTTGCTTCTTTGCATGTGTTGCCTGGCTATGGTGTAGTGTAGTACCCATTGAACTGCTATTAATTAATTCAAATACTTTGGAACAAACATATTCATCCTATCCTTGATGTAGTTAAAACCCTACACTGGAGAGGCTTTACACACTCCGTCATCCCAACAAACAATGGTGTAGTTGGTTCTCAAGATTCCAAAGCCTTCAAGCAGTATTATTCTATAGTGTTTGATCCATGAAAAAGTGCTTAAAAATATAAAAAAAATCCATGTAATTCAAAATTCAAGAAACCATGTCTATGGTGTAACTTATGCAAGTGACGGTGCAACTCCCTTCATCGGCTTGAGATCCCTAGATCACTATGGAATAATATATAATCATGTGTCTTAACAGGTGTCAAATCTTATGTGGCACAAGATCTCTCCCATTATCATCCATGGTGAACTATGGCACATCAATGATAGTGGTGGCATGGAAAGGTGTGTCTAAGAATGAAGATGTAGAGATCACCCGGGAGAACACTATTTTAGTAAGTATAATTGTGTGTGGGGAAGAATTGTCCCACATCAAAAAATAAATTAGTCATGAACATATATATAATAAACCTTATTCCATTCCCTTATCATCAAGCTAGATGGGTTTTGTAGGATTCCCAACACTACGTTGTTCTTCCCCACACTAATGAGTCTATCCTCCCACTATCTCATGGACTTTACCCCCATGCATCAGTGTGATCTTGTGTCTATGAACAATGTGTTTTTCTCCTCTCTACCTCATTCATATTTCCTCCCTGTTAGTGGCTTACCTGGCTTCCCTTAATTGGGATGTAAGGTGTATTGCATCCATGGGTTTAGTTTTAGCCCATATTAGAAAATTTTTACCTAAACAAGTAGAAAAATAATTAGAAAATTTATTCCTAGATAAAATATATATTTTAATTTTTTAAATTTATTTTTATAAATTTCCATTAAAAAATATAAATTACCCACAAATTATTATTATTAATTAAAACATGGTTATAAAAAAATAAAAATAAATTAATTTTATCAATTAAGTTTTTAAAAATATTATTTATAAATTAAGTTTATCAATTCCCCCACCCTTAAACAATGTTTATCCTCAATCATGTATCTCCACTAAGAATGTCAACGGATACCCCAAGCTACTAATATTCAAAATTAAAGAACTAAGTAATTATCAACGGGGGATATAATTTTCAAGTTTCACATATGAAAAATAAAACCAACTCCTCAATAGACACAATATATTTTATCATTACCATGAAAAATGATAGAGCCTACCCTTCCTTTCATTCAATATACTTAATTTATCATTATTAACATGTTAATCATGATCTAGATAACTATTTTTTTCTTCTCTCATCACTCAAGGTAAAATATTATATGGAGTTTTCCTTATACCAGGAGTACATGTTCCAAACTTATGAACATGAATAAGACCAAAATTCTCAAATTTTCAATTAAAACAATTGTTAAAAATCACAAGGACTTACAAATTAGGATCAATAAACTTTGAGGTTGAAGGATGGTAGTTAATTGATGAATAATAAAAATTAAAGATAAAAAATCGGTTTATCTCTAAGTATACTACATGATAATCAAAATAAAGACTAATAAAATTATCTTCTTCAAAAAGCGACAACTCTCACTTCCCCAACCTCAAAGTAAATCCATGAATAATGAAAGTATAATAAATGATTTTCACCTATATATTTTTTTCACTTTATTTTTTTAATTTTTTTTAATTTTTTCAAAAATTGAGATAGTAAAAGTGTCACATACACCACCCAAACCCAAATTATGGAAATAATTGGTCAATTGATGGTGATTTTTTACACTCTTTAACTTAACCCATTTTTTATTTTTTTCTTTTAATATAGGGGTAAATAATAAATGCAATTAAAGATGTCATTTAACTTTTTTACATCATAATGAAAAACCAAATACATATTTCCTTTCAAAAATGAATATATATTTTTACTATGAATTACACCTACCCCACAATTGAATTTAGATAATCATGAAAAAAATTAGTGTATGTATAGGAATGGATATTATTAGATTGTGATTAGGATCATTCCAATCAAAGGCCATTTGTGGTATCTAATGGATAAAAGTAAAATGAATGTAATTCAAGTCTCAAGGATAATGGATAAATTTAAAAATGACTCAATCATATTTATAGTGAAATTGTACAATAATAATTTCAATAAAATAAAATACCAGTCTTAGTAGGTAACATATCCGAAGTTCTCTCAAGAAATTTTACTAAGAAAGATTAGAAAAATTTGGTGTAGAAACCTCTTAGGAATGGTATTATATGAAATTGAATACAATCACTCATCAAATTTGTAATTATAAAAAATCAATAAACATGAACTTTTGAAATTAAAAGTATAAAATAGGGAAGGGTAAATTTCATCTACATGTGAATAAAAAGAAAAATCACGATTCATTGAATTCAAGTTCATATGGTTAACTATAATCACTCAATCCCATTATATTAATTATTAAATTATATAAATTTTAAAATTAAAACATGGTACATTCATTTTATAAAAATTATAATTTTTATTGGTCAAAAAATTAGCATTAACCTAAGTGTTGGTATGTAATTTTCTTCATTTAATCTCAAAATAGATAATGAAAAAATGGTAAGTATAAATTAATACTGAATTGAAACAATACTCCCCTTAAAATTTCAAGAAATTTTTCATGTTTTCCTTATTTCCTTTATTATTAATGTACTTACAAAAGAAATCAAAGTGAAAGCACATGGTCCATAAAATTAAAGTTAAAAAATTATGGGTAATAGAGGTTTTAATACATCCTAAACTAAGAAATATTGGAAAAATTTTGTCTAGAAACCTCTCTTTAATGGGAGTATATAAAATTTAATACAATCACTAATGGAATGTGTAATTATAAAAAATTAATTGACATGAACTTATCAAATTAAAATCATGAAATATGGAATGGTAAATTTCATCTACATGTAACTAAAAATAAAAATCATGATTCATTGAATTCAAGTTACTATGGTTAACTCTAGTCATTCAACCCCCCTATATTAATTATTCAATTATATAAATTTTTGAATTAAAACATGGAATCATGGGGTCTATAAAAATTATAAGTGTTATTAATTGAAATATTAGCACTAAACCAAGTGTGGGTATGCACTTTTCTTCACTTAATCTCAAAAAAGATTCTGAAAAATGGAGAGTATAAATAAATAATGAATTTAAATCTTACTACCCTTTCAATTTCAAAAATATTTTCATATTTTCCTTATTTTATTCATGCTTTGTGGACCTACATAAGAAATCAAACAGTGAAATCACAAGGTCCATACCATTAAAGTTCAAAAATGATGGGTAATATAAGTCTTAATACATTCTAAAATAAAGTCATAAAGTAATTCCTAATAAAGTAAATAAATAAAAATTCATGTTGCCTCCTATAAAATGCTTTTATTAAGGTCTTTAAGATCAAAATTACCTCATAAATCATTTAATAAGAGTATTTATAGATCCAAATTGTAATAACCAGGCTCCGATGATATCCTAGACACCCTGCCTTAACATGGACTTCAAGTCTTGGCCTGCCAGGTACCACCAGTTTCCCCACAGACACATGGTCCCATCCTTGGGGACAACAAACATTCCTGAATGAGTCATCAGAATAATGACTATCCCCATTTCCCAACACATGTTCTTTCTAGTGTGTTTTTTCCTCACTTTCACACACCATGGGAAACTTCCCTAGAAGGTCACACATCCTGATCACTACTCCAAGTCAAGAACACTTAAATGTGCAGTTATAATCAGGTAGAATCTAGAAAAGAAAGGTGCACCTTGTGGACATGATTTATATCATTTATTAATTTAACACTTTATCATTCTGGGTTGTTACATTCACCCCCATTTAGAGCACAATATCCTCATTATGGACCCTAAATCTCAACCTAGGTAGTGCCACCTCACTTAAGGCTAGGTTCTTTCTCTAATACCAATGTAACAAATGAGGCCCACCTTAACACAGAGGTCAGGTCCAAATTGTAATAAATAGGCCCCTCTGATATCCCAGACACCCTACCTTAACATGGCCTTTAGGTCCTAGCCTTCTAGGTGCCACAAGTTTCCCTACAGACACATGGTCCCCTACCTAGGGCCCACCCACATTCCCGACCGAGTCACCATAATAATGAATATACCCATAGACCAAAACATAATATTTCTAGTGTTGTTTTCCTCACTTTCACACACCATGGTAAACTTCCCCAGAAGGTCACTCATCCTGATCACTACTCCAGGCCAAGCACACTTAAATGTGGAACTCTAATTCGACAGGCTCTTGAAAAGAAAGGTTAACCTTATTTACATGATTTATATCATTTATTAATTTAACACTTTATCATTTTGGGGTGCGACATCCCCCCTTTAGAGCTTAATATTCTCATTTTGGACCCTAAATCTCAACCCAGGTAGTTCCACCACACTTAAGGCTAGGTTCCTTCTCGGATACCAATGTAACAAATGAGATCCACCTTAACATGGATGTCAGGTCTTATCCTTCTAAATACCACCAGTTTCCCCAAAAAAACATGGTACCCTCACTAGGGCCCACCCACATGCTCGAACGAGTCATCAGACTAATGACTGTCCACACTAGACAACACACGTTTTTTCCAGTGTATGTTGTCCCTACTCACACACACCCTGAGAAACTTCCGAGAAGGCCACCCATTCTGATTACTACTCCAGGCCAAGCATACTTAACTATGGATTTATAATCAGGTAGGATCCTAAAAATAAAGGTTCAACTTGTTTACAAGAGTCATATCATTTAGTTATTTAACCCTTTATCATTATAGGGTGTTACACAACAATCTCGTATTAAACCAATTCATCCTTTGATGAGTGTATGGGGTATATATTATATGTTTCCTCCTATTTATGCTCATTTTATCACTTGGTTCAGGGATTTTAGTGGTTTATATCCAAAATTATTAGATTAAAATTTCATGGGTTTTCCAAACTATGTACCACTCCTCCTTTTACACTTTTAGTAGTTATATTTCATCAAATTCTGCACTTATCTTCTTAAGTTTAAACACCACTCTTTCTTCTTATTCTTCTTATTCTTGGGGATTCTCTTCCATGAGATTGATAGTATCATTACAAATTTCAGCAGAACCAATATCTTCCTCATATTATTGGTCTTATTTTTTAGAAGTGGAGGTTTCCTCTTCCTCCTCCTTAGTACTTAGGCAGGTTTCCTCCATGAAAAATTCATAACATAAATTAGAATATGAACTTACCTAAGAATTTGGACATATATCCAGTTGTTCCTTTAAAATTATCTTTAATTTTGGCCCCATGCCTATTTTATTACTTCATTACTTCTACTTATTTTTCTATGTTATATAGGAGTATCATTCCTTTATTAAAATTTGATTCCAAGCATCAGAGTGATTCTTCTAGACTCAGGTGAGGTTATGTTTCCCATGGTTAACATTGATTCTCCCATCCTCACTATTGAATTTCTATATTGATTTATTCATTTTTTTTATGCGATGTGTAATAATCTGATTAATAATTGGATGTGTGACCTCACTATGCTTAGACTAGTGATTACAAACCAAAAACATACAATGCATAAAATATCAAAAAAATAAAAACTAATATAATCTAAAATCATAAAATAGAAAAGTTAGAGCTTAAAATATTTGTCTAACTATTGAATTTATATATTATTTTCCCCAAAAACTAAACTATAAATTGATGTGACTAGAGGAAATTATTAAATCTTTTAGCCAAATCAATTAAAATAATTTATTGCATCCTAAACTACACCAACTACTATAAAGTAGAATAGTGGTGAAATAGGTTCAATCCCATGTGGAAAAGGATTATAATATTTAATTTTGTTGACATTTTCATGATTTTATAAAAAAAAATTAACTAAAATACTTTAAGATATTTATAGTGGACTGGATCGAAAATAATGAAACAAGGAAGAAGAGAGGAGAGTTGATATCAAAGGATGAATTTTCAATAATTAAAAAAATTCAAAATTATTAGTGAAATTACATAAAATTAAAGTTCACATGACTAGCCTTTCAAAATTATCTATAACAACCTAATATATCTAACTCCTCTATCAAGGTATATGTACAACCAAATTAGGTGCATTATGTTTAATCTTTAAATGAAAAGCAACGTAATTCACCTCTCACTTTTTACTTCTGTTAATATCATTAGGTTTACTCCCATAATTACCATAACACAATATATGAAATTAGGGATGTGGTTATGATTACTCAAAATGTATTTCAAATTAATAAGATGAATTCATAATATAGAAATAATTTACATAGTTAGTACTCATCCCTTTACATTAACTGTACCCTCTCCCACAAATTTATACACACATAGTCGATATCTCAATCATAAATGAATAGATTAGAGGTTTTGGAAGAGTTACTATAAAAGAAAAGATATTATTCAAATGTGATACCCTTAATTGAATTTTTGAAATGATCTATGTAAGATAACCACATTTTCATAATGAAGAACAAAATGAAAAAAATAATAAACTATGACAACATGATAGCTGATAATGATCCTACTCCTTCCAAGATTTATTTGCTTGTTAGAAACTTATCTCCTCCATGTTCAAGGAAACTCCACCTAAGTGGGTCAGTTCAAACTATGCAGTTTACTCCCTTTCACAATATTTATTCTTCTCTATTCAAAGAGGAAATTTCCTCATGTTTCATTTTTCCAAACTCCTTCATCTTCTTCCCTTTCTATTTGAATTTTTCTTCCCTATTTTGAATATAATATTTTTATATTGGAAAAAAACTCTCCTTTTTTAAAAATACCCCTTCTCTCTATTTGAACATATCTTATTATTTGAGAGAAAGATGTTGCACATGAGCCTCATCCCAGTTGGAGAGGACTCGACAAGTGCATCCGAGAGACCCGAGATCAAATCTGGGCGGAGACGTATTTACAAATTATTGTAGCAGTTTAGTAACAGTACTATAGTTTTAATATAGAAGACACTATAGTAGGTACTATAGTTGGCACTATTCAGTACTATAGCATCTAGAACTATTCATCCATCTAGGCCTTCGGGCCACCGGTTTGGTCATCGGGTCCTACAAGGCCTTGGGCCAACCAAGGCCTTTGGGCCAGTTGTCTATCAAGACCTTTGGGCCACCTAAAGTTCTTTAGGCCACCCCAAGGCCTTCTATCCATATGAATTTGTAGATGAAACTAGTCATATTACAAGGGAAAAGGCTTAAAATGTAGATTTAGAGAAGGATCATTCACCAGAGCAGAGCTAACCGAAATTGGAAGAATGAGAGGGTATGGAATTTCCATCGAGACCAGGACTATGTAGATATACAAAAGACAGCTAGCTGACTAGTTTTGTGAAGGTGGAGTGTTGATATCATGACATTTTCTAGGGAGGGGAAGTTCCAAGTTGTCTTGTCTGGTTGATTCCTCTAAGACCTACAGGTCATGTAATTGTATCTTAAACCTTAGGGCATTTTAAGGGTTCCACCTCACCCCTTGAAAGTTTTATTATCAAAAATAAATAAAGAATGAAGGTTTTTGGGCCATTCAAGAGAGAGAAAGGGGTTGGATGAATATATTAAAACATCGTCAATCCTTATGGATCGACCATTTATCCCCTTGTTTTAGGGAGTGTTTTGAGTCCCTATTGGATGGAAAGGACCCTAAATTTGATCATCTTCACCCCCCATAGAGACTCAATCTATATCCCATGTATGGCCTGAAATTTTTGATCTTTTAAAATATGTATCTACCCTTAATACAACATAGGAAAAACTTATTCGGTGTAGATGCTTGCTTCCTTGATTACATGACTTGCATTGATACAATGCAATGTAACACTAATGGAGTAACTCTTCCTTAATTAAAATATATTCACACTTCCATATTCAACCTCTCCAAGATATAGTGAAAATCTTAAGTCACAAAGGCTTTATGCATTCCGCCTTATCAACAAGACACAATGAAATGGTTTCTCACAATAATGCAGCTTTCAGGTTGTCTTCTTATATAGTTTTATCCAAAAAAGAGTTCTTAAAATTATGGTGCAACTTCATTTACTTAAAACTTGAGAAATAATGGCTATGGTTCAATGTATATGGGTGAAGGTGAAAATCCATTCATTATATTGGGCTCCCTTGTTCACTACGACACAAAAGCGAAGCCTGTGGCACAACGAGTGTCAAATATCTAATGGATCAAGATCTACCACTTCATTAACCATGTTGGACTGTGGAATAGTGATAGTGGATATAACATAGTGAGGTGTGTTTGAGAATGAAGATGTAGAGATGGCTTGGGATGAAATCATTTCAGTAAGTATGGACATTTTTTGGGCGAAGCGCTATCCCACATCAAAAAATACAATATCCATAGGATGCTATATAATAAACCTTATTCCCCTCACTTATTATAAAACTAGATGGGTGTCATAGGACACCTTATGCTGTTGTGTTCCACCCTGCATCAAAAAGACTATCCTCCCACCTCTGAACAAACTTGACCCACATGAACTAGTGTGCTCCTATGCCCATGCACTGGGCATTATTCTCATCTATACTTCATATGGTCAGACTTCCCTATAGGTGTCTTAGCCGACTATGCTTTATTTGGTGGATAAGGGGATTCATAAGAGGTTAGCCCATGCTGTCCAAGTTTTTACATAAAAAATAAAAAAATACTTAGAAAAAGTATTTCAAGATAAAACAGGCATTTTAATTAATTTTTATTTATTTTTCAAAAAATAAATTCAAAAATATAAATTACCTACAAATGATGATTAATAATTAATACATGGATATAGAAAATTTAAAACAAATTGATTTTATCAATTAAATTTTCAAGAATATTACGTATAAAATATGGTTATTATACCCTACTTAAAACCTTTCTTCAAAACTTGGGGAAATGAAACATAATAAATGGCGATCTTAGATGTTCAATAAGGGTAAGCATGAGATATATCAATAAATTATCATATTTAAAAATATCACAAGAATAAATATATGATAACATGATCTTAACATTTGAAATTCATATCCAATAATTTATATATCATAATCATGACATGAGGCTTTGGAAGATCATAAGGAATCAATAATATAAGAAAAAAAGATCATGATCCATGAGATCATATCATAAGAATAAGAAAAAGTCAAAGAAAGTTGAATAAAAAGTATGGAATAATCCTAATCATAGAATCAAGGCTACCCACCAAAAAATTCATCATGTATTAATCTCGGGATAACCATAGGTGTACCCATATTTGGATTAGGATAACCTCTTATGTACCCTCTTTATATATTTGGATAACCTACCATGTAACCTATTTTAAGATTGGGATAACCTCTCATGTACCCTATGATATCATAAAAACTAATCAATACCCAATGAATTAGAGGGATATAATAGAACCATCCATAACATAATCCATCCATGCATACTCCGCAAGACCATGAAAACATTTATCATTTCATCATATCTTAACCCTTGGAAAAGAAAATGGATTTCATTAGTATCATATTATTATAATAATAAAATATATAGGGAATGAATAAAGTTCAAATAGTTGGATAATATCCCCACAGAATCATAAGTAACATAAATAGTTGTTCTTATTGATGAAAATACTTTTAAAAGATCACCAAAATATTTTTTGAGGAAAATACCCTTGTAATTTTGAAATCAATTATTTAAAATCTACAAATCTACAAAAATATTAGGAAAAAATTTTCTTTGGAAAGAACCATGGAAAGTTTTGAAGAAGTATTCAAATAAAATAGTATTCATAAAAATGGGGAAATTCATTCATGTGGTCTACTTTAAAATAAATATTTTATTCACACCTTTGGTAAAAAATTAGCTCATTCATAAAATGAAAAGAAGATTTATTTTAAACAATTTTATATAAATTAAAACATGAATAAAAATGAATTTAATAAATATTTTTATATTATTAATAAAATTCATGAAATCTTTTTAAATAAAATATAGACATGGAAGAAAATATTCTCGATCAAATAGAAAAAAAGTCAGTTTTCATTAAAAACATTCTTTAAGACCCTTGAGTAGTTAGAGAGAAGAAAATGAAATAAATTTTTTTTATTTCAAAAAGTAACCATATGATAATAAAATAAATAATATTTTTGAGATATATATCATATAATTTCATCATAAAAAAATTTAAGCATAAACAGTCCAAGTAAAAAGTGTGATTGTAACCTAAAACTCTTACCTCAAGTCCAAATTTCTTTGTAACAACTTTTAAACTCATGTATAATACATTTAGATTTATTATAATTATATACCCGAATCATATTCATACCTATCATGTCATACATGGTCTTATTATAACATATTATCACCCATTCATTAGTAATATTTCATTAACATCATCAATTTAGGTTGTTAACTGCTTTGCTTTTCATGTATGTTTTGGTTCGACAGTTCTAGTCCTTGTATATTGATCAAGGTTCTATAATATATAAATCTTTATTCATGTAATAATTATCATATGTAATCATTATGTATACTTTTATAACTATTAATATAAATCCGTGATGAAAAATTAATTACACCACTTCGTGGATACAGTAATCCATATGTGCACACGAATGATGTTTCCACTTTTTGATGGATGAAATGAAAGAAAATAAGTAATAAATAACCTTTAAATAGCTATAATAATATCATATATATTCATTCCATCCATGATTATAACCATTAATATGAATAAGTGATGGGAAATGAATCACATCATTACATGAAGGTGGTAATCCACATGTACGCACTAGAGATGCATTTATTTCCCATTTTATAGAAAGTGTGTGGAAAATGGATGTCTCATGATCATAATAATATCTTGGTATATTTATGATATAGGACTAATTATGTTATTATAGATATAATATATTTAGAGGAAATGAAAGAAGAAATAAATTTTCAAAGAGATTGGCAAGACGATTACCTCTACTTTAAGAAGCCTCCTTTAGTTTACACCTTAAACATTCTTAAGATGGTCTTAGTGGAATAAAAAAAGTTCTAGAAGATGATAAAGGAATATAGGAAGTTATTAGATCAATTATTTTCTAATATGGAAGGCTCAAACTTTGTAAATAAGGTAGGATAGGATGTGCCGTTTTATAAGTGAGGTAAATGACCCACTTGGAATTATATAAAACACAACTAGATATTTTTTAATCTATGATGGTAAATTTGTGATGGGATTCCATCGCAAATATGTCATTAGAAAAAATGGCATCACAAATGAAGGTATTTACAACAGTCTATTGCAAATAAAAATTAATTGTGACGGGTTAAGCACCCGTTGTAAATGATTTTCATTTTTTAAAAATATAAATTGCGATAGTCCATCGCAATTGATAGTATTTATGACGGATAGTTGATCTGTCACAAATACATATATTTTTTTAAAAAGAATAAAATACAAAAAATAAAATAATTAAAAATAAATTTAAATAATTATTTTTAAAAAAAATTACATATAATTAAAAATATTTATATATACTTAAAAATATTAAAATTAAAAAAACTAGAAAAATTAGAAATATTAAAAAATATTAAAAAAATTACAAATAATTAAAAAATTTACAAGTAATTAATTTTTTTAAAAGATTAAAAATAATTAAAAAAATTAAGAAAATTAAAAAAAATTAATTTTTTTTTAAAAAATAAAAATTAATAAAAATTAAAAATAATTGAAACAAATTAAAACAAACATAAAAGTAATACATCAAAGATAATATGTTTTTCATACAAAATTAAAAAACTTTTATAAAACTTTACAAATCATCATCTGACATCAGGTGGAGGAGGATCACTCGAAGGATTGGGGGGAGGAAACATCATACAAATGCCACACACAAGTCGTTGTATATACTCCAACATTTTCACATCTCTCTAATGTTGCTTCTCATGCTCCTCCTCCCAATCTATCTGGATATACTGTATCATCTCATCCTGAGCTCGCAACCTCTCCTTATACAATGAATTGGACAATGACATCGATCATGACTTTCCACGAGCTTCCTTCGCACTCATTGATGATATTTCAGAAGTACCATAATAACTCATAGGTTTTAATCAGGAAACAATACCAATCACCTGGACTTTCTCAACACCATGAAAAGTCTCCTGTATCCAGCCCCCCTCATTAGAACCTAAATCAATAGTGGCATCTTATTCACTCTCAGCTTGACCCTCCCGTTAATGAGAATTCACAGCCTCATACAATTCCTTTCAATATAATTATAAATTAGAATAATAATAAAATTAATATTCGTGATTTTTTTTTAAAATTACTAACCATAATATAGCATTGTCGGTCACCTACAACTTCTCCTACAGGGGGGTCAGTATACATCTTTTTATAATCTTTAAATTCCGTAATAGATGGGTCATTTGAAACATCAAAATAAATTATTTGCAATGACACTCTAACATGTTGTAAATAAGTTTAAAAAATAAAAAAATAAAAAAATGAAAATAAATATAAAATATAAAAATATAAAAATATAAAAATATAAAAATATAAAAATAATTTAAAATATTATAATAAATAAAATTTCAAACATCTGAAATAATAAAATATTACACAAAATATTTTTATTTAAATGTTAACTTAATGAACATGTACATAATGTATCAATCACTGTAGAGGGGGAGGGGGAAAGATGGGTCATCACCATCATATACAAAAATTTGAAATTATGATGGTTCTAGAACTAAATATTTGTATTCCCTTTTAAATTTCATTCACCATGTTGATACCAAATGAAATAGTCACTCTAAAAACCAAAACACAAAAGTTAAACCCCAAAATTATCAAATGTTTTATATCTTTTGAGATCACACTTCATAAATGTGCACATAATTTCTTATTTTGAATAAAAATTTCAATTTTACATTTCTAATGATATAAATTCTTCAACACTCTCAATGTATAGAGGATTTATAACCAGAATAATTTGGATTCTTGTAATGATTTATCGAATCATAATCACATAATAGAAAACGTTGCCAATTTTTATAAATATTTAGTATTTTAATTATATAAAATTTTAAAAAGTATTATGGTAATTAAACTATTTGGTATTTGATCTTATTGATTTAATTTGTATTAACTTATAAAAAACATTATAATTTAGTATAAATTAGTTTAAATTCACCATTAATTAGTGTAAATTACAATATTTTTTTATAAATTAATTAAAATTGGTATAATTTAATATAAAGTAATAAAATATATTATAAATTACTAAAAATGTGTAAATCATAGAATTTTCAATCTTAAGGTCATGAGAAATGACTAATTTGTGTCAATCATGTCTAAATTTTCTATTAGTCATGACTTGAAAATTGATGACTTATTTTATTTTCACTTTTCTAATAATTAATAATAATTTATATTATTTCATTGTAATTAATAATAAATTATACTAATTTAATTTTTTTATTAATTTATTCAAATTTTATATGTTTAATTTGTTTATAAATTTATAAAAAATTTATTAATTTATAATAATTTATACTATTTTATATCAATTTATTGTAAATTATATTAATTTATAATTTTTCTAGTATTTTTTCATAATTTATACTAATTTATACTAATTTATATTAATTTTTTAATTTGTACTCATTTATACAAATTTTTATTAGTTTTTATCAATTTATTTTAAATTATATCAATTTATAATTTTTTCTATAATTTTTCATAATTTATACTACCTTCAGAAAAATTTATTATAATTTATAATTATCTATACTAATTTATAATAATTTAAACTAATTTTTTTTATAAATTTATACAAATATATAATAATTTTAGTTAGTTTTTTATTTATACTAATTTTTATTAATATTTACCATTTTTTGTAAATTTATATTAATTTATACTAATGTATTATAATTTTTAATAATTTTTAATAATTTAAATTATTTTTTTAATTTATATGAATTGTTAATTTAAACTATTTTTTAGACATATTTTTACAAATTTTTACTAATTATTACTAATTATTAGTAAGTACCACTAATTATTACTAAGTACCACTAATTACCATTAATTATTACTAAGTACCACTAATTAATAATAATTATTAATATTATTACTAACTACCATAGATTATTACTAATTATTAATAATTATTACTAAGTAACACTAATTACAACTAATTATGACTAAAGATCTCTAATTAATAATAATTATTTCTAATCATTACTAATCATCACAAATTATTACTAATTATTACTAATTATTACTAATTGTTACTAATTGTTACTAAGTATTGATAATTACCACTACTTATTACTAATTATTACTAATTATTACTAATTATTACTAATTAATACTAATTATTACTAATTACCACTAATTATTACTAATTGCCACTAATTATTACTGATTACCCCTAATTGTTACTTATTATTAGTAAATATTACTAATTTTTACTATGAATGACTAATTATTGATAATTACCACTATTTATTTCTAATTATTACTAATTATTGATAATTATTGCTAATTACCATAATTTATTTCTAATTATAACTATTTATTACTAATTATTACTAATTATTACTAATTATTACTAATTATTACTAATTATTACGAATTATTACTAATTATTACTAATTATTACTAATTATTGATAATTTTTACCAATTATTACTAATTATTACTAATTATTACTAAATTTTACTAATTTTCACTAATTTTCACAAATTTTTACTTATTATTACTAATTATTACTAATTATTACTAACTATTTCTAATTTTTACTAATTATTACTATTTTGTACTAATTATTACTATTTTGTACTAATTTGTACTAATTTGTACTAATTTATACTAATTATTTCTAATTATTGCTAATTGACACCGATAATCACTAATTATTACTAATTATGTTTAATTTTTACTAATTACCACTAATTTAACTAATTATTGCTAATTACCACTAATTACTACTAATTACCACTAATTACCACTAATTATTGCTAATTATTATTAATTATTATGAATTACCACTAATTATTACTGTTTATTACTAATTACCACTAATTAATACAAATTAATACTAATTACCACTGAGTACCACTAATTATTACATGTTTTTACTAATTATTACAAATTAATACTAATTACTACAAATTATTAGTAATTACTACTAATTAATACTGATTACTACCAATTAAAACTAATTACTACTAATTAATACTAATTATTACTAATTACTACTAATTATTACTAAGTAATACTAATTATTACTAATTATTACTAAAATCTGAAATGATGGATCTGGATCAAAAAAAATTGTATTTTCTAGTAAATTATTTTCACCATGTTGAAAATAAAAAATATAATCTTTCTGAAAAATAAAATGTAGTAGATGAAGTTAAACATTGTCAAACATTTTGAATCTCCTAATATCACATTTCTGACAAGAACATTTAACGGTTCCTGTAGAAATAAAAATTCTGAATTTGAAAATGCAAATGAAATAAATGTTTCAACACCTTCAATGTAGATAGGATTTATACCAGATCCATTGGGATTTTTGCGATGATTTTATCCAATCACAATCGCTTAATAGAAATTGGTGTCCAGATTCTGAGTCTATAGTTATCTAAGAAAACAATAGAAATAAGAATAATTATTACTCATCATTATGACTAATTAGAAATTATTATTATATTTTAACACCATGGAACATTCTATGGAATATGATTAGAGTGAGACACTAGGTTATGACTCTATTTTGGGGCCCATGGAGGCTCGATGCAGATAATTCATTTAATATTTTTATTATAATTTTTTTATAAAAAAAATTAAGTATCTCTCAATCTGTGTATTGTATGAAAAATAAGAGACCACTGCTAGATCCGAGATGTGGGGTTTACCCAAGACTCGACATAGTATTTGTGTGCGTCGAGAGTTTGGTAACATCACGCACAATAGTAATTAATTTATTTTTTAGTATATTTTTTTTCAAAAAATTGAAGTATCTAAATAACGGTGTATTGTGTTAGAAATCCGAGACCACTATTAGATCAGGGATACTAGATTTACCCTAGGCATGACATAACATTTGTGTGTATTGGGTGTTTAGTTACACATCACGTAATGATAATTTATTTAATATTTTTATTATAATTATATATATATATTTTAAGTATCTCTCAAACTGCGAATCATATGAAAAATCAGAGACCACTGTTAAGTCCAGAATGTGGGGTTTAACTAATATGTGATATAACATTTGCGTGCATCGAGAGTTTGGTAACATCTCTCATGATGACGATTCATTTAATATTTTTATTATAGTTTTTATCAAAAAATTGAAGTATCTACCAAACATTGTATTCTATGGGAAATCTGAGACCACCATTAGGTCTGGGATGTTTTGTTTAACCTAGGCGTGACATAACATTTGTGTGCGTCGGGTGTTTAGTTACATCGCACACAAGAATAATTAATTTAATATATTTTTTCATAATTTTTTTATAAAAACATTTAAGTATCTCTCAAACTATGTATCATATGATAAATCAGAGACCATCATTAGGTCCGGGATACAGGGATTACCCTAGGTGTGACATAACATTAGTCAACGTCAGGTGTTTGGTTACATCGCACACAAGGGTAATTCATTTAATATTATTATTATAATTTTTTATAAAAACACTTAATTATCTCCCAAATTATGTATTGTATGATAAATCGGAGACCATCGTTATGCCCGAGATGTGGGGTTTACCATAGGTGTGACATAATATTAGTGCGCATTGGGTGTTTGGTTACATTGCACGCAAGGGAAATTCATTTAATATTTTTATTATAGTTTTTTATAAAAAAATTAAGTATCTCACGTACTATGTATCGTATAAAAAAATTGAAGACCACCATTAGGCCCGAGATTCAGGGTTTACCCTAGACACATTATAACATTTGTGTGCATCGGGTGTTTGGCTATATTGCACACGAGATTAATTCATTTAATATTCTTATTATAATTTTTCATAAAAAAATTAGTATCTCCCAAACTATGTATTGTATAAAAAATCAGAGACCATTGTTAGGTCTGACTTGCGAGATTTAACCTAGGTGCGACATAACATTTGTGCGCATCAGATGTTTGGTAACATTATGAACAATGGTAACCTTTTTAATATTTTATTTATATTATATGTATATATATTTACAAAATTTATACGAATTATTAATACTAATTATTTAATTAATACAACATTTACACAAATTATTATGAATTTATAATAGTTATATTTTTTTATATTTTTTAAAAATTTTTAAAAATATTTTATAATTAATACTAATATTTATAATTTACTAATAATAATGACTCATTAATTATTAAATATTATAAATTATTAAATGATTTTTAATAATTATTTAAATTAATACTACATTTTTAATAATTTTTATATTTTATAATTTTTTAATAATTCTTTGTATTTGTTATATTTATTTATAAATCCTTACATAAAATTATACTAATTATTATTAACTAAGTTTTTAATAAATATTACATATTTTAAATTGTTATTGTTTCTTCATTAAACCAATTTTTTATAATTTTTTTTATAATTTTTTTATAGAAAACATGTTCTTTAAATTTATTTTCTCATCTTTAAAAAAACACTCATTTCTATTTATTTCATACATTATATATATATATATATTACATACTTTCTTAATCAAATCTATTTATATAATATATATATATATATATATATATATCAAAAACCTTACATGTTATTTTTAAAACGTTTATATATGTATATTAACATGATAACACACACACACACACATACAAACATTTACAAAACTATATTTACATGTTTTAAATAAATGAAACATTTTTAAATAATAATATAAAATAATAAACTTCCAGTAACCCTAAACACCATGTTATACAACTGACCAATTAAATATTTTTATATAAACATCATCAATATTAGACATCCCTATAAATAATTTCCATAATCATCATATTTCAAATAATAATATAAAATAATAAACCTCCAGTAACCCTAAACAACAAAAAAATAATATATTAAATCTAAAGATTAAACAATGAGTAAAATACCTAAAATCAAATGAAATCAACTCATGCAGAACCAATGAACACCCAAATAGGTAATAATACATTTAAATTAACCATAAATATCAAATAAATTATATAAATTGGGTAAATTTATTGACCTAGGTTTTGACCAAAACAATTTTTACAAGATTGAACTGAAATATGCAAAAATAATGAAGGACGATAGAAGTAGATTCCATATGTGGGATATCTGAGCCTAAATCAGAAAAAAAATTAGTAGTGTGTGTGATATTATAAAATTACTTTTTTCAATAGGGTAATTGCGACAGAATTAATCCTGCCACAAAAGGTTTTCCATAGAAACTTTTTATACTGGGTTATCGTTCCGTCGCAAATACCCATTGCAATATATCTTCCCGCATGATGGCATGTAACCACGCCAAGACCATTAGAAATGGGCCAAGATCTACCGTCACAAATAACAAATATTTATAAAGGAATAGAATATTTGTTGCAAATAACCCCACTGATGGGACTATTTATGATGGGTAAGCGGTTTGTTGTAAATAACCCATCACAAATAGTCACTTTTCCCGTACTGAAAAATTTAAATATAATATATATCATAATCATGTTAAGTGAAAACAAGGAATACCAAATTTAAATAAAATATGTTATTGGGGATAAGTAACCTCAAAAAATCACATTTAAATAAGTATTATAGATATTTAAAGGTTTATCTTTAATTTGAACCACTTTAAACCCTTTTAACCTTAATCATGAAAGCTTAACTTTTTTACCATGAAAAATTAATTATATGACCAAAAATAAAAGGGGCACTAGATTATTTTAGAACAAGATGATTCTAAATTTGTAATCTATTTTCTTAGATTAAATTTATATTGGTTGTGGAAGTTACTTTTAATTTAAAAACATAAAAAGAATGAAAATAATTTTTAGGAAAATACCCGATTTAAGCATAAAAATATTTTTATAATAAATTCAACTAAAAATTTAGATTTCAAGATTTTTTTGTTTTTTAATAAAAAATGAATATTTTTTATACTTTTTAATTAATAAAAAATGGAATTGAACATTCCAACCATTCCATTAAATGCAAAGATCCAAAAATAGTTTTTAAATTGAATAAAATATAACTTATGTTCATAAACATCAAGATTTGGTTCCCAAATTTAAAATAAATATTTAAAAATATTATTTTATTACATAAAAATATTTTTTTCAAGTATTTTTTTACAATTTATTAATTCATGCTTAGATCATAATAATTTCATTAAAGTGACAGTATTTGAGAAATCTGTATTTTTTACTATTCACTCAAAAATCAATCTTTTTAGAAAATTCCCAAAAATTGATCCCACTCCAATGATGAAATGATAATTTACAAAATTTTATAAATTTTTTCAAATAAAATATATTAAATTTAGAGAAATTAATTATATTATTCATGCACAAAATGAAATAAAAACAATTTTGAATTTTTGAAGCAAACAAAGACTTTATTATCATTCATTGTGTAATAACCATGATTAAATGGATGTTAATATATTTTATTGAATATATTATCTAAATATTTAATTAAAATAATTTTTCCATAGTGATTCATTTAATAAATTAAGATAAAGACACATTGTGCGTATAAAACAGTTTTTCAGAAAAAACAATTTCTTTTAAACATCAAATGATTTTTTTTATTTTCTAACCCATTGATAAAGAGTGTATAAATTTTATACATGTGAAAAATATAATTTTTCATATTTTTCTTATTCATTCCCACCAATCCCATGGCTGGGTAATAAGTTTCAGATTAAATAATAATAATTCAATAGTATATCGTAGTTCATTTAAACTCAGTGTTTCATGTAAGGAAATCTATCAAAGAAATTAAATTTATTTAATGATAAATATATGATAGAATTTCAGGGTGTTAAAAATTGAATTATATTTTTATGAATATATTTAAAGACCACATTTAACTCTTTAATAGGTGAGTTATCATATAAAAAAAATGGTTTCCAAATAAATTATCATCTCTGGTATCATAACATGGAAAACATTCAAGTGAAAGATGAAAATAAAGCCACGAAAAGGATTATTATGGAGAATTTGATATGTTATCAATTTATATTAATTTATAAAGATGAATATATATATAAACTAGTATAATTTGACATGAATATGGGTATATAATTTACATCGACTAATATGGATAATGATTTTGAGAAAGTTAGAAAATTTATGGAAGATATGTGAACCTCAGTATATTAACATGCATTAAAATTACAAAACTCAATTTTTTAGTGATACATTATCAATGAAAAAAGCATGTTTTTGTTTTATAATATAGTAATTAGTTATCAACTTAAATTTTTAAGGATTTACTCATTAATGATGCATAAATTCATAAAAAGGATTACATAGAATCAAAGTTAATTGAAAAATTTGGATTTTTATCCGCTAAGATCCCCTCATAACCTAAATATTATGGTTTTTAGAAAGAGAATAATGACATAAATTATTACAAAGAGTTTGGGGTATTAATATTAAATGATAATAAATATGGAACCCTCTCCTATATACTAGAAAAAGTAATATGTAATTTTCCTTTAATTCAATAAAAAAAATTCATATTAGAACATCTAGAAACATATAAGAAATGTAATTAAGATGAAAGAAATAATAATACAAATTAATTATTGAACCCTATATATAAATTAATATATCACAAATTTAATATGAAATATCTATATTTTTTAGTTGAAGAACATAATCTTTGATTGGAGTTATCATGTGATGGATTTAATCAATTTCAAAATATACATACTTCATATAGTATGTGGATTATTTTCAAACATGTTTAAAACATTCCACAATTTATGTGTATGAAAAATTAATTTACCATTATGAGTATATTGATAACTAGATATACTGATCCTATATATGATATTGATATATAGTTGTAATGATTAATGAACGAGTTGAAATATTTATGGGATGTTGGTGTGAACATTTATAATTCATCTTGAAAGGTGCATTTTATGATTCTTGTGGAACTTTTGTGTATGATAAATTATTTTAATACTTATGGAATGATGCATGGTTAGAGTAAAATGGGGAAACCATCTTGTTTTATTTATATTAAAATACACATTCTAGGGCGTTATTTTTTTTGAACATTCATATTTATAAGATATTGATTATTTTTACTTATGGATCATTAATATAGAATAAATCATTGATATTTTGATATTTTTTTAGATAAATAAAACCCACCACACCATATTTTATAAGATAATAACCCTAAATAGTTTTATGGTTAGAAATTTATTCTTGGAAAGGGTCAAATTAATTCTAGAAAGAGACTGAAATATTATTCAAATTATGATAGTAATTAGAGATTGGAAAGTACATTCTTATTACTTATTTATTAGTCATATAACTTGGTTTTTCAATTCTTATATTTAATATATATTGAGAAAAATATTTATGTAATGTTAATTTCAATAATTTTAAATATTACGGGAAAAACAAAAGATTATTAACACTCTCAATATGACTTAGTGGATTGGGGCATCAAGATTAGAATTCATAATATGTTAATCACTTAGAATAAGTGGAAATTTCATTATGCTAATTTTTTGATAAAAAAATAGATAAGAAATAGTTCATTTAAGTTTTGAAAAATTTAAAGGTTCCATATGGTTATTTGACTAACATTTCAAAATGGGTGAATACAAAGTAAGTCAAACAGATATCTTTGAAATTTTATGAGTATCATGGATTATTTTATGATTCAATTCTTATAGATATTCAATCACAAATAACATGAGGGTATATATAATTATATTATTTCACTTTTATATAGAAACTTAAACTAAAAGTTTGAGATAAAACGTTTTTAATAAATTTCAAAAATATTCACCTATCATTCTTTACATCTTGGAAACAAATTCCTCCTTTACTTTTCACATTTATGTTTCTTATCAGTAGATGTATCATACTAAAAAGTGATGTATATGATTAAGTCCTATGTGAGAAATAAGAATCATCCTAAAGGTTATATTATTAAATGTTATTTATCATGTGAATACAAGGATTTATACTCATTTTTTATGAGAAATTCCACTTTAAGAAGTAATCAACCAGTGATAAATGAAGATCATAAATACAATCCCATTGAGCCTAAATATCCATCACTTCCCCAATTAAGGGGGATATATAGATCATATTTATTTTATACCTTGAGAACTAACTGGAAGATGAACCATCACACATTATTGTTCAACTATTGTTTAATTGACAATTATATCACGCAAGAAAATATAATATTATGTTTTTGTATCTTATAATAAAAACTATAACATCACACATATTAATTTTTGGAAAAATGAAGGGAATATAAGGAACTTAAAAAAATAATCCACTATTCTTTTTATATTAATATGAGAGAGAAATTTCATAGTAAATTATTTCATCTTTAGTTAAAATCCAAGGTAAGATATTTACTTTTTAGATAACTTAATTATATTTTTAATATAAAAATAATATATTGATACATTTTAGGTTCAAATTTTAACAGTAAATAGTGTAACTATTAAGATAAGATCATTTAATTTTGTTTTAAATAATGTGGCACATGAGTGTAAATCACCCATCAATAATGGTTACAAAATCATCATAAATAGTTGTAAAAGAATCATAGAAACAAAAAATAATGGAGTATAGTTAAGTAAAACAATGGTTTGATATTATAGAGCATCATACATGGAACCATTATCAGGAAATATATCTTATTATGGGTTTTTTGAGAAATGAATCATATAGGATCACTAAACACATGGTAGAGTCACTAAGATGAAATTAAAGTAGTTTG
Source organism: Viscum album (assembly GCA_963277665.1). Classification (NCBI taxonomy): domain Eukaryota; kingdom Viridiplantae; phylum Streptophyta; class Magnoliopsida; order Santalales; family Viscaceae; genus Viscum; species Viscum album. The sequence continues at coordinate 1,367,476,364 of OY728140.1, read as the reverse complement.
ACTCAATTAAATTATAAGGAATGAATATAGGTTATTAGAAATTTAATGTGATTGATATAAAGTTTCAAATTCATACTGATAGTCCTTATATTATAACAATAGAAAAAAACATATTATATTCCATTAATCCTTTAAAACCATTATTTAGTGTTGTTTTTTAAGTTACCATGAGACATACTTTTGATGAAGGCATGGATTAAACTAAAATTTCAGATAAACCAAATGGAATTCACTAAAATGTTTTATACAATGAGGTAGGGGACATAATTATTAAAAAATATTTTCAACCAAAAATAATATTAGAGAATTCACCGTAAGAAAATGAGATATGTATGTATTTTATTATCAAATTTTGATCTGTTAGGATATTAGTTAATTATTTACATATTTTAAATTTAATATTCTCATTATACTGTATTAGAATCATGAACTACAAAAGTTAAAAAAATTAAATGTTTTCTTGTTAAGATGTTTGTTATAAATTTATCATTTTCAAAATATTATGGTAATGGTTAGATTTTTCTTATTTTTTTAATTTGGTTAAAATACATTTTTTATAAAATTGGTGAGGTTTTTTTCTTAAGTGTTGGATTTGAGTATAAAATATATATCCTTTTGGATTTTATAAAATTGGAGAGGTTTACTATACATAATTTCATGACACAAATAAATTAATTAAAATGGAAGTTTATAATGGTCATTGATCTTATGTTTATCAAAATATATAATATCTTAAAAATAGTCTTAATTTACTAAGATCATAAATCCAATACTAAAATGGGGAGATTTTCCATATGTATATGTAATATAGTACATGTAGTGTAATAGATATTCATATTTAGAGTAAAGAATAAACAAATTTGTATTTTTATAATTGATATTTATTTTTACATTTGTTTAAAATTATAATTGTAGATCAAAAGCGTTGAGTTTTTCTTTTTAATGTGAGTCCACTAATTGTTTCATATGTTGAAACTTTCTTGAAATTTTTGTAGTTAATTTTTTGTGTGAATATTTATAAGTTTTCATATTACTTCTTACATTACCATGATATTATGTCTTATGAAAATGTTCACAGGAGGGATATAGAGGAAAACAATCACTAATTCAGAGTTGTAAGGATAAAAAATATAATTATTCTTGTAAGTAGCATATTTTTCTGTTGACTATGTATGAAATTTTAAAAAATAATATTTATTATTGACAGACATCATTAAGTAACCCAATTTCCTTTACATAAGAGAGGACTAGTAGTCTAGAGTATAGGACAACCCTTATAGGTAATTCCTATATTTCTTCAGTTCCCTCACAATACACATCTATGCTGATACCAAGATGTTTTCCTCCCATAATACCTTCACCTTATATATCATACACATACATAATCAACCCTCCATTTTATCTGTTACCACACACTACCATGCAAAATGTTCATACTCATCCAATCAGTCAGTATTTTATCCTTATCCTTCATTATCTATACTAGGTAATACTCCACTATTTATGCCTCTAGTGTGCCCAAACACTTCCAAGCACCTTCAACATCCATAGTCTACTATAATGAATACCCCTCCACTTACTATCCCTCCAAACAGTGTATAAAATATAGTGGCATAAAACAAAACTCTATGTACATGTTTAAATGTAATTAGGTAAAAATAATTATTATTTAAATTGCAATTATTATTTGAAATAAATATTCATTTTTCCTTTTATAAACATATTCAAGTAAAATACATGGTTTAACTAATATGTGTGATGTTTGGAATAATAACACACACAAAATGGTTGAATATAATGAATAAAAATTATTGGAAAAAATAGTAATGAATTACAAAGTTTCTCAGGAACACTCACCATACATATTAACATCATTATAACTCAAGAAATAACCTATAGAAAAGTTGAATAATATATAAAGGAAAAATATATGTAGGAATATGGGTAATATATTTTTTGAAATTAATTTTCAATTTCTTTATAAATTATTAATAATAAAAAATAATACATATCTTTGATATAACTTCCCAGATGGACAAAAAGAAAAAACAAATATGTTAATGGAATTGGGAGATATGTGTTGAGCCTACAAGTATGAATTATACATCAGGTGGAAAAAAAGAAAAATAGGTATTTATGATGATAACATAACTATCCTTAATGAATATACAATTATGAAATTCATTGAGCTAATTTTATACTACAACAATTTAACTTTTAAGGTAATTTAGTAAAATATACATAAAATTTTGGGTTTTCTTTCAGATATCATTAGTTGTTTATGAAATTTATGATTATATTTATATTTAGAAAGAGAAATTGGTTTTATAGATGTGTGTTTTAGCACATATATTTTTGTGTGTCATTTTTTTAGCGACCTAGCCCACATACCCACATAAGTCTCAAATATTTGTGAGTGCCTTTAATCATATCACATTTTATTATATTAAAAATTTTATTTTTCATACTAATTAACACCAAATTCATGAAGCCACTAAACTGGTCATGATGTATAATATCATGAAAAAACCTTTTATTAGATTCAAACAAGAGCTAATTCTTTTTTTAAAATATTTAAACAACTTCCATTATCATTGTAGGTGTTAAAATAATAAGAAGGGGAGATTTGAAGTTTAAGAGGAATTATAATTCCCCTTTAAAGTTCAATTAGTAACATAAGTAGATTGAATTTTGTACTCTTTTAAATAATTAATCTACTCTTTAATACTCATGATAAATGATAATTATGGATTTGATACCCCCAAGGTGGAATGTAGAACTTAGGTACATATTAAAAACATCAATATATTTATTTAAAAATAAAAAATAAATTTTTTATTTAAATAAACACTCATTTTAATCACTTTAACTCTCAAAAACTAACAAATAATTAAAATTACTAGAAAACAGTTCATTAATATTACATATAATAAACATTAGTCATTGTATAGTTTCATGTAGAGATAATTTATTTTTTTCTCATTTTATGTCAAAGTGTTATGTTTTTCTAAAAATATATCTATAAAGTAGATTATTCAGTTTTCTAATATTTTTTTTATATCTATGAATTACATGTTGAGTGTTACTAAAAATAAAGTTTTTCTGTTCTAATTTTATTTTTATATAATTTTTTTTATTTGAGTTATGTATCTAAATAATTAAATTATTAATTTGAAATGGAATGTTTCGTCAATTATGAATTTTTTATGCTCATATGTTTATTTTAATTATATAATTCATCAAAATTAAATATAAAAAATAAGAGTGGCATCAAATATGTTCATACTTTAGAGCACATTTTGATAACAGATCATGAACAGTCACATGTAATATGTCATTTCACTTTAAAATATTTATTTATTTTTTCATTGATATGTAATATATTTTTATATATAAACAAGTATTAAATATCGATGGATGTGTTCCTAGGTTAGACTTATTTAGTTCTAGTTGAAAAAAAAATATTGAAGCACTATAAAATGAGAAATATAGAAACAAAAATTATAACAACACTTTTAATTTTTTAATGTTTTTATATTTCATATTTTATATTCATGTTTTATATTATTATTTTTATCTAATTAAATTTCAACACCCACTTAATAAAGTTATCTATGATCTCAATTTGAGAAGAAATCTAACACTTTTGGACTAGATGGCCATTTATTTTAGGTCTTGGGTGATGAGTACCATGGTAGGGTTTATTATAGATGAGGAAAAACAATAATAGAAAAGATATATTAGTATTAGTGTAGTGATTCTTCCAAAAATACTATAGGCATAGTAATATATGGATAATTAGATGAAGAAATCGATAAATCAATTCAACAAGTTCAATAAGAGTCTTAAAAGAATCAAAATAAGAAGAATGAATAGTAGATCTGAGTAGTATTAGTGAAATATTATTCACTTATACCATAGAGAGTGGTAGTGTTTGATGGTTTTTTATCAATGATGTGATCAATTTATGATGATTCTGGTGGTGGTGAAGATATTGTTGATGATACTGGTGATAAAGATGAGGATTATGGATAGTATGTTCATAGTGATGATAGTGACACTAATGGTGTGTATGTTGATTTTATTTATATTGATATTGATGATGATTTGATAATAAGGGTGTATATAGGATTTATGATGAGAAAAATTATTGGTAGTATATTTATTTGAGCTAACATATGTATCTGGTTATGTTTTTTTAATTTATTATGGAATGATTGTTATGTGTTACTCATTTAGTTGAAAAAATAGTTATTGTATAGGTAATAAGGGTCTATTTTTTAAAATAATATTGTTTAAATTACATCCATTATTTAGCCCATGGTTGTAGAATCTATGGCTATAGAAAATTTATATCCACAACCATAACTATGGTTATAAATAATATATATATCCATAATTGGGACTGTGAATATAGATTTTATATAGCCACAGTTCGAACCATGGTATTAGTCACACTATAGCCACAATTCAAACCCTAGATCTAAGAAAAAATCACCATGGTTTAACAGGGATCACATAACTATCCCTAATTCAATGGTTTTTGGGGCCACAATCCATAAAAAAGTGTTCATAACTATTAAAAATAGTTCATCGACCTACTACTGTGGTTTTGGACTATAGAAGTAGGGAATTTTTTATAATAACGTAAGAAGATCTTGGACATAATGGGTTCAATAGAGTTAAATAATATTCTTAATTTATTTTATTCAATCCAATAAATGGATGTATATATTAGAAAATGTGATTTTCTTTAATTTTTCTACTTTATTTTGATAATGATAGTCTCCTATAAATTCCTTTAGTGATATAATATCCACTTCTATATCATTTATATTAAATTTATAAATGTATTAAGAAATAGTTAAAATTTAATTTTCAAGAACCATGATGTGTTTTATGAAAATTGACATGGTTATTCATGTTTTTCTAAAAAAAATGACATAATTTTATGGAAATCAGTCATGGTTTTATAAAATTTATAAAACCATAATTTGGTTTCATAAAAAGAGTCATGGAATTTTTTTCATAAAATTTTAGAAATATAAAATAATCAAACTATGGATTGGTTTTTTCTAAAAACTTGCATAGTATAGAAATGTAATTTTCAAAATAAAACTACGATGTTATTGAGAAAACCAACATCCTAGTTTTAAATGTTTTAATTTCAAAGGATATTCCCAAGATGTTTCTCCTAAAGTATATGGCTATGGTTTCCCTTATAAAGTGTTGTAAATTGCGAAGAACCATGCCATGGTTTCTATGGAAAACCATTATGTTTTTTGTTTTTTTAAAAATAATTTTCTAAAAAATAGGCTCATATCAAATAAGAAGGGTGATATAAACTATACCAAAATCATTTTCGTAATTTTATCTATGTTTAAAGTGATTTTACATGGTTAATCAATTTATAAAGTGTTTATGAATTAAAAAAATAAAGGAAAAATATAAAATAGTTTATATAAATTAATAAAATGTTCAAAAATGATAATATGATATGTTCATATTAAAATTAATTATTTAGAAAATTTATTTAAACCATGTAAAAAGGAGCCTATAATGATTTTATCAAAGTATTAAATAAATAAAAAGATGCGATATTTAGTTTATGTAAACTTTTTACATAAAAAATGAAATTTTTATATATTTATAAAATATAAAATATTTTGAAATATAAGTATATTCATATAAAATACTATGTAAGATGAGAATATAAAGGAATTAATATTAAAATAATAGTGAAATGTTTAAATTTATTTATGTTATGGAATATCCATAAAGTATTTTTTATAAAGGGCTTATAATTTCTCTATTTATGAAATTTTCATAAATGTTTATCTCATGTCTAAATTTATGAATTGTTCTTTAATTTAGTTTTTCCTCACTTTATTATTTATTAATACAAGTTTAATATTATGAATAGATGTGTGATATAGTTTAAGTGCTAAACTGGTTCTTATAAATGTCATACCGTGCATTTAAAGAGTTACATGTTAGGTAAAACATAATATTTTTTTATGTTTGAACAAGACTATGATTCTTTTGGGTTATGATATTGAAAGTAAAGTTTGGTCAAGATTTATAAATATTTTTTTAAAATTGTATTGGAATTTATGTATTTTTTAGTAGTGATCCATGGATAGTGGAACATTAGGGTGGAATTCTCACTTTTCTAGGGTCTTAGGCTATTTTTAGAAAAGCAGGGGTTAACTACCTATCACACCATGCTTTCCCTTGTGAGGATTTTTGTTTTTTATGATTTTAATAATTTATATGAAAGGGTTCCATATATCTTTTATATGTGATGAAATTGGATATGTGTGAATATATTTAGCTTTTGTTTTTGTGTAAGTAATATAATTCAAAAGTTTTATAAATATTTATGCAATAACATGTTTTGAATATATTAATTTGGTTAAATATATAGGATATAAAAAATAATTTCATATATAAAGGGAATGAATAAGATAATATTGTAATATTCAAACCCCTTAAAAATATTAAGTGTTAGATTCCATTAAAATCAAACATTTTTAAAGAACTCAATCATCCAAATGGGTAGGTTCTACAATGTATTATATTATATAAGGCCTAATAGAAATATTTACTAAATTCTAAACCATGATGTAGAGGTATAAACTATATTTTAATTTGAGATGGTATACCATGATGTGATGAAGTTCACTACGATGTGTTTTAGTGCCCAGAATTGGATATGTTATGAGATAACACTCAATTTTTTTAGATTCTTCCACCTAATATATCATATCTAATTTGATAATCATGTGGTGATGATTTAAGGAGTTAAAATATCAATATTTATTATCTAATAATTAAATAGTTATTATAAGCATTAAAAAAATATGATGTAATGAATTATAAAATTTAGAATGTTTATGAAATGTTTCATCAATGATGGAAAAACATTTGAGTTCCATGGATCATCCTTGGGTGGCTACATAAGTAGTTTCAAGCCTATTATTAGTTTTTTATTCAAGTATTGTATGACTATATTATGAAACTCCTAAATTCCAAAGAACTCTTTTTATCTCATTTTATACAAGTATTTAACCAAAGGTTCTAGTATAACATATATTGAAGTAAGTCCTTTTTAAAAAATGGGAGATTTAAAACCCCTTTGGATAACCTAGGAGGAAGGATTTTTTTGGTTGTATCTCAGTGATCCATATCAATTTCAAGTGAAGAATCTTGGACATACTAGATTATAAAATAAAATGTATTCATTATTCATTTATTCATTCATTATTAAATTAATTAAAAGATCATGTGTAATAATTTGATTTTGGATAACTATTTTCATTGATGTTAGGAAAAAAATTTCCCCATTAAAACCCATCAATGTTATTAGATCCTTTTCTGTTACATTTGTATTGACTTGTCATATAGATGAAGAAACTGGAAAAATAAAATTTTCCAAAACCATGATGTGTTTTATAAAAATGGTCATGGTTTATGATGTTTTTCATAATCATTATATGTTTTAAGGTAAAAACTAATGTGTTTTATAAAATGTATAAAACCGTATCATATTTTGTGAAAACGAACATGAAAAAATGTTTCAAAAATAAAGTGTCATAAATTATAATTTTATGATGTGGTTTATATCTAATTCCATGAACTAACCTCGGATAATAATTAACTAGGAAACTAAGTTGGCCCATTAAAAGTATCTATGGATATTCTCGATCTCCATAGGCTATAAACTTATTCCTGTACATCAATAAATACACCTTTGAGATAGATTTTCCCAAAATAATCATTACATGGGTCTAAGACATGAACTCATCATAACCTTTCCCTAACTTAGAAAGTCATTCTCAAAGAGTAATTTAGTCAACAAACAATTTACTAACATATCATAACATAATAACAACTAAAAAATAAAAAACAAAGAAGAAATCATAACATAACTATCATCCATAAAGTATCCAAAAAAAGTGAGTAACACTTAAAAAATGTTCAAAATACACGGGACAAATAAAAATAATGTGATACGATACATATCAACATATCTAAACAAAATACACTAAATGGTTACCCCTATCCACGTGACATGTGGATCATGTTCCCATTAAGTCAACATCATCAACTTGAACTCAACTAGTAAGAGTACCTTCCACCTCTATCTAATGCCTTTCCTTTTGTTGAATATATCATTAAAAGGTCTTCATACACCCATTGGGTGTATGTAGGGTGTGAGAAACACTATCTCACCACCAAGAATTTCACGAGTAAACCTAATTATATAAAAAAAATCATGCTAGTTAAAAATAAATTATATGAAAGTTAACATTTAACTTTTAGATTCAATAAAACAAGTAACAAACATAAACTATTTATTAATGAAAACAAATTCTGTAAAAATTAGCATTTCATAGACATTAATCTTGTGAGAGAACTAAGTTATCAAGGTCATATTCACTCTATGTACTCATATCAACTTCTGAACCAATGGACAATATAACTGTGTGCACAAACTACAAAGGAGGTCAGGCCTTGGACTAGCGTTATGAAGTTTCTCATCCCATAAAATCACATCTAACCAAGTGAAAATGAGTACATGTCTTGTCTTAGTGGTGCAGTGTCAATCATATACAACACCATTACCTTCATCCAAGTCTAATATAGTTAGTTAAAGTGGCATAATACAAAATGGATACTTAACACTAGTATTCCCACCATAGACACAAGGATTCCCATGTGTCATTTCCATTTCAAAAACATCTCATTCCCTTTAAAAATGATTTTCAACAATAGTCCTCAAGATTTTTCTATTTTTCATATACCAAACATGCCTTAAAAACCATTCTATTTCTAAAATCAGGGGAACAATATTTTAAAATAACTATGAGATATATAACCATCCACCAAAACTATCATAGATAGTTTTAATTAATTTTAAGATCCTTTATAAAATATAACAATGATACTTGTTTAAAAAAAACAAGGTTGTCAAATGAAACAACTTATCATTAACTAAGAAAAACCCATAACACTTGGTGGAAACTATTATAATACAATGAAAATCCACTTATAATTTTAATAGGGATAAAAAAAATGAAATAACAAACCATAAAAACCAAAACCAACACTATATAAATAAGCTAACCAAAACCTAGGTCTCCATAACATTAGAGAATAATTTAATCCAAGAAGAAATGAGGAAAAATTCAAGAGGAATTAATATTATCCACTTACTTGAAGGAATCTTGAAGAAACTTGAAGAAAAATTCATGGATTCAAGCCCTAAAGGGAGGGGTGAGGTTTCCTCTGAGAGAATTAGGAGTTGAGAAAGCAATAGGGAGAAAATAGAGTTTTGGAAAAGTTAAAACCCATAGGGTAACATTAAAAATTTCATGATTTTATGTTTCCAGGATGAACACATTGTTGGGATACATGATTTTCTAAACCATAAACCAATTGTGCAGATCAACACTACCACACCGTGTCACTTGAAAAGTTGGTATGCACTGTTAGGAAAACCATGTTCTAACTATATAAAATTCCTCTATTAATGTTGAATACCATGTTTCATGATTTCTTCAAGGTTACTCATAATCATGTATTAATCATTAAATAACTAAAATTTCCTAAAAACAAGAGATTTTAGAGATAAAACACCCAAAAAAGAAATAAAGATGAAATAATCTAAGAAAGAGATGGTTCATGCCTAAAAGTGATATAGTGGGTGTGATACTTTTCCCTATAATATCACTTTCTATACCTAGAAATCCAACCTTACACTTGTTCCATAAAATGAGGCCATTTATTCCTCAAATGAGATTCTTGATCCCACATGTCATGTAAATCTGATATATTCTACCATAACACATAAAATAACCAAAAATATTTTTCATAGACCACCTTATCTTGTGATTCAATAATTTTAATGTGTTACTCAATAAACACGACATATGATTCCAAATTGAGCTTCATCCAATAAATCACATGGAATGGATTGATTTGATACTTCTTTAATTGAGAAACATGGAATACATAATGAATATTAGTTAGCTAAGGTGGAAAATCCAACATATAATAAACCTTCCTAACCCATCATATTATATCAAAGGGGCCCAAATAAATCAGGGTGATTTTGTCTACTTCCCTAATCTACGATGACCTAAATGTTGTGATACCCTTGTAAACACATAGTTACCCATTGAGAAATATTGGGGTAGATAAAGTTGGTTGGCATAAGATTTATCATGACTCTGAGCCAACACCAAATATTATCGAATAGTCTGAATATTTTTTGTTATCTCCCGGACAAGGCTAGGTCCTACCAAATATGTATCTTCTACTTTTTTCTAGTAGATAGGAGAGTATAATATTTGATCATAAAGAGCTTCAAATAGAGCCATCCATATAGAAGATTCGTAACTATTATTTTAAGAAAACTCGACCAGTCCTAGATAGGTATCCAATGAAAACCAAATTTTTGAACACATACCCAAATCATATTTTATAGAATCTGGTTGGCCTATTTAATTTTTCCATAAATTTGGGGATGTTAATCTATTCTCAAGTTCACTTGAGATATCATAACCTATTGAATTAATTTCTAGAATAAGTATGTAAAATGATAAGTTCTAGTCATATATGATCGAGAAGGTTACACTATACTAATGGTTTTGGGCATAATGGAAGCATGAAAAGGTGGGTGATATATTAAAATTTCTTGTAATAATTGTTTCTAGAAACCAAAAGTGAGGATCTTGAACATCAAATTTACAATTAATTTATTTAATATTTGAAGAAGTAAATACTTGTGCTTAGTAACTTTCTTCATTGGTGAATGATGATCATCCAAAAATACCCTTTCAGATTACCTTTGTCACACTATGCGGATCCAAATATAGAATCCCTCTAGCAGGTGATCCACACATACTCCTATGATCTCTAAGAAACACCACCTGATCTTTGGGGGTTAACTTTGTGAGTTGAATGTCTTGCATTGTTCATTATTGATCTCTTATTCTTAAGTCTTGAATAAATAACTCTTTCACTTCTCATTCTGGTGAGAGAGAGAGAGGGAAGAGTTGAGAGACAATTCATAGTGCACAAGAATTCTCTATTCTCATTTTTTGGATTCATTATACAATAGACCTAGATGTCCATTTATAAAGTTAGTATTTAAGAAAAAATATTATTTAATTCCATTCTAACCATCAAATAACATTTATTACCTTTAAAAATACCCCATAAAACTAATAATAATTATATTATTATTATTTTGGGGCATGAACTGACTTTCATAAAAATAAATATTATGTAATGGTCTTGTTAATTAATATTTGTCATCGGACTTGGTCTTGGTCCATTCGAAATCCTCTAGAATTTATTAAATACCAAATAAATATTTTATTCATAAATAAATATTTTTTCACAATCTAGAGAATAAATATTATTAAAATATTCAATAAATAAAATAAATATTTTATTCACAAGCTGGTGAATAAATATTTATTTAATTTATGTGATCAATATAATTTGAATAAAATTGATAATAATATTTATTCCATTAATTAAACTCAAATATAATTTAATTGAGATCAATGAAAACACTTAGTGTGTGACTCTATTGGATTCTTTCTAGTTAACATTAGGCAGGCTTACCTAAAGTCCAAGATAACTATCTTGCAATAGGTCAAGGTGCCTAAGAGAGTAAATTAATGTTGCAATTTTGATAAGCACATATGAATGCTCACTGTGTAATATAATCCCTTTGTCACAATATCTCATCAAGGAGGTTTCACATCCAAGTCACCAATCTATCTGCTCGATATATCTTTCTTTGACTCTCTGAAAAAAAATACATCATTACACCATGACCATGGAATTTTATGTGACAGTTCTATTCCAATTATAGGGCTGAGATATCAGCTTCTATACAGATGGAAGGTACAAATCCTTCCTTGACTTATCCATTAATGATATGTCACTCATGATGCACCCAACATATCCAACTTCTCCATGAATAGTTATCATCATGGTTTATGAAATAAATATATGTAAGTGAGTTGTAACATGCATGAATTAAAAAAATAAAGTTTAAGGACCATCACACATGCTCATAGATAGGAATATCTGATGACATCAAAACTTGCATAATTCCTACTGGATGGTCTGTTCTCATAATCTCCCATCATGGAGATTACCAAGTGTGAACTTCAAGAAAAGAAGCCTCTTCTTATTATGACTACTCACTCCTAATAGTCTATGTACAATGCATACCATCATAATAAGTTATATAAACGTATAAAATTATTTGAGAATATCATCATAGAACATCAAGTTTCTCATCATAGTTGGTAACTACTACAACCTTATCAATGTGATATATCCTCTAGGACATTATTACATATGTGATTTGCAGAACAACAAAAAATATGTAATAAGAAGTTTTATTAATATTCAATACATAGAATATACATGTAATGAAAGTATAAATAGTTGGTCCTAGGACACCAACTCCAAAAAACTCCCACTTGGACTAGAGAAAACATTTTATGAACATCAATCCTTTATACCTCACATGATAGTCATGTTTCTACTGATTCAAGGATTTAGTTAAGGGGTCTACCTCCCCTCTTTGAGAAAAATATCTCAATAGATAATATTTCCAAAGTATGTGCTTCATCCACTTATGTTACCTTGTCTCTTTTTCAAGATCCACCACTTTAGTATTATCACAATAGAGTGTGATGGAATCTTTACTTCTAGATACCACATCAATCTCTTGGAATTTTTTTTTGCATCTATACCACTTCTTTAGTTTCCTCAAAAACCATAATATACTCGAAATTTGTTATAGAATTTTCAACCACAACCTACTTTTAGATATTACATATCACAACACTGACATTCAAAGTGAATATGTATCCCATTTGTCACTTCATGTCATCTTTATCAATTTGGAAACTAGAATCTTCATATCCTCTAATGATTAGTTTCTTATATCCTCTATAAACAAGGAAAATATCCTTAGCATGCCTCAAATACTTAAGGATAGCCTTGATTTCCATCTAATGGAAGTCACCTGGATCATATTGATATATTTCTACCACACTTAATGTATAGATTACATTTATCCTAGTACATATCATAATATACATGAATGACCCAATCACTGATGTGTATGGAATCCTTGTCATTCTATTTCTTTCCTCATGTGTCTGAGGACACATTTTCATGGAAAGATGAATTCCATGTGACACTAGAAACAACCCTCTCTTGGATTATTCCATACTGAATATATTTAATATCTTATCAATGTATGTACTTTGACTTAGGCTAAGAAAACTCTTGGATCTATCATGCTGGATCTTGATCCAAAGGATATATGACACCTTATCCAAGTCCTTTATAGAGACACATTTATTCAACCATGCCTTAATAGATAGTAAGACCAGTATTTCATTTCCAATGTGTAATATGTCATCAACATATAATATTATGAAAATTATTGAACTACCACTAAACCATTTATAGTCACATAGATCACATTCATTCTTTATGAACCCATATTTTGTTATAGACTCATCAAAATGAATATCCCATGACCTTGAGGATTGATTTAATCCATAAATGGATCTTTGCAACTTACATACCTTTTTAGCATCATTTTGAGTCACAAACCCTTCGAGTTATATCATATAGACATCTTCTTGAAGGTTTATGTTATGGAAGGCTATTTTGAAATACATTTTAAAAATATCATAATAATAGAAATATGTAATGGTAAGTAGAATTATGATAGATTTCATCATTGAAACCGGTGAAAATGATTCATCATAGTCAATTCCTTAACGAAGTTTAAACCCTTTTGCAACCATTCATGCTTTATACATACTAAATTTTCCTTCTATGTCTGGTTTTTTCTTGAATAACCATTATAAAACAATGGGATTTACATCTACTAGAGGGTCTACCAAAATAAAAACTTGGTTTTGGTACATGTAATCTATTTTATAATTTGAGGATTCTTATCACTTAGAAACATCTGTTCCACTTGATGCTTCCTTTTAGGTTAGAGGATCATTATTATCAACTAATAATGAGTCACCATCCTTGGTGACTAGAAAAACATATTATTCTTGTTCTCTAACCTATCTAGTACTCCTAGAAATTAATTGTTTCTTTGAAAAAATTTCTTCTTCCATGATTCTTTGTGGAATTTATTCCTATGCCAACTCTTGTGTATCTTGATCCTGGACTTCATCAAAGAATATCTTACTCCCACACTATCTTTTAGAGATAAGATCCTCCTTAAGAAATATGGTACATTTATCAACCACACTCTTTTTTCTAAATGATTGTATATATAGTATCCATTAGATTCTTTGTGATATCCTATAAATATACACTTTGTTCCTCAGGGGTAAAACTTATTAGCTAAAGAGGCCTTAACAAATGCTTCACAACCACAAACATGTAAGTAAGACAACACATGTTTCTTTCCATTCCATAATTTGTATGGTATACCATATGTTGCTTTATTTAGAACTCATTTTAGTATATTTGTTGTTTTTTGTAACGCAAATCCCGAAAAGGATAATGTAATACTCACATTTCTCATCATTGATCTCACCATGTCCAATAAGGTTCAGTTCCTCCTTTGACTTACACCGTTACACTGAGGCGTATAAAGAGAGGTGAGTTGAAATAAAATCCCAAACTCCTATAAATAATCAATTTAGTTTTTTTAAGATATTATCCATCATATTCTGAGCAAAGTTTCTTATACTTCTTACCAAGATAGTTCTCAACTACATTTTTGTATTCCTTGAATTTTTCAAAATAATCTGACTTATAACTCATTAAGTAGACATATCCATATCTACTAAAATCATTAGAAAAAATTATAAAGTATGAGTACCCACCCTTTTATTTAATAGGAATTAGTCCACAAACATCAGTATGAACTAAGTCAAGAATCTATTTAGTACTTTCACTATTTCTACTAAATTTATATTTGGTTATTTTTCCTTGTAAGCATGCATGACATACACCAAGTGGTTTTAGTTCAAAAGAATAATAATATCCATCTTGATGTAATTTAGTCAAGCTCTTTTCCTTTACATGAACAATCCAGTGATTCTAAAGTTGGGTGTGGTATGATTCATGTGAAGTAACTTCATTATTTATTTCCATCATTTGGTTTGTGTAATCCAACATAAAATGAATGTTATTTAAATATGCCTTACCATAACAAATGCTATCTTTTTAAAAGAAGCAACATTTATTACCAAATTTAAAAATAAATCCATCTGTATAAAGTATGGATATTGAAATAATGTTTTTGGTAACTGAAGGAAGATAATTTCAACCCTTTAAAAATGAGATCATTCCTATTGAAAATGTGAGGTGGTAGTCCCTAAAAGCTACAACAGTAAGATTAAATATCTTGGCTGCTCGAAGATATAAATCTCCTAGGTTAAACTTTCTGAATCTACTTGGTTACTATATTTGAATACATAAGTGAGAAGCATAGGATACATCTAATACCAAATTTATAGAAACAAAAAAAAATCACACTTGATAAAAAACACACCTGAAGCTTCCCCTTTCTTATTTGACTGGGTTTATTTTTTCTTATAGTATCCCTTGTCAATGTGAAATAGAAAACATTATGTTATCTTGTATTCCCCTTGATCTTTCTCTTCTTAAATGGTTGTGAAGATGATTTGGTATTAAATATCTTCACTTTACCTTTCCATTTGTTCACCATAAGGATAAAAGGGTTTTCACACTTTGTATCCTTATCTACTTGGTGAAGAAGAGTAAGAAGATATGGCATAGACTTCTCAATGTTGTTTATATTAAAATTCACAACAAAGATGAAGAATATCTGAGGTAGTGATTATATAAGGAATTTGGTGCATAGTTCTTCACGGATTTTAAACCCTATAACCTCTAAGCGCTCAATGTAGCCAATGAGCTTGACTATGCGATCCCCAGCTAGGGAACCCCCTCAAAATTTTCTCTAAAAGAGCGCTTTGTAAATCTCAAACTATTTCTATTTATATCTCTCTTGGTAAGAATATGGTGGTGCTCAAGCATTCTATACACTTCCATGTTTTCATGAGGCTTTATTAGTTCACAATAAATCGATGAAATAATAAAACATTTAATGTCGATTATGTCGCTTAAGATTTTTTCATAGGAAATGAACTCTTCATCAATCGCCTCTTTAGTATGTGGATCAGGAATTAAGGCTTATAGCACATAATATTTATTTTCATGGTGTATCATAACTCGAAGGAATCTAAACCACCCCTAGAAGTTACTTTTAGTTAGGAGGTTATATTTATCCAGTATTGATCGTAGGGATAATGTGGATGATGAACTTGTTAGTTTTTCAACAATTAAAAAGAGTAGATTATTATTACTTTGTTTGATTAAAAAATAAATGAGATATAATAAATCTCCCACTATTTTATCAAGTATCAATATCCATCACCATTGAACTTGTAATTCTAGTTTATTTAACATTCTAGTGACAAAGATCCCCATTACTTTTCTTAATGATCCAGAATTTGGTCATGAAAACTATAATAAGGTAATTAGGTAAGTGGTATTACCAACTGTGGACTTGAAACTCCTTCAACCATTTAGTGGATTCCTCTATCATGAAATCCTAACTTGGATTTATTCAACACTTGCCTCCAAATTTGTATTGAACAAACTTTGGATATTAAACTCATTACAATTTTAGTTAATTCAACCCAAAAATCTCATTATCACTCCTCGATAAAAGTAAGTGTCCATACTTTGGCCACGTACAACACTTAGTTATATGATTTCTTTCCCAATAAAGTAATGGAAGCATTAGTATGACTTAATATTTAATTGAGGTATTTAAATTTATGATGAATAAATTTTATCTTTTTTTATTCGTTACACACCTTGATAATATTAAATGGATGTTACTTAATTAATTAAAGATATTGGATAAAACATTTATGCATAATTAATTTATGCAATTTCCATCTCTTGAAATTAATCCATTTATTTATGTGATCACAACCTTGCATCTATAAAATAAATAATTGAATAGATATAAATAATTAATTAATTAAATGACCCATTCATGAGATTTATCTAATAGTTGATTTAATGAGTGGAAATTAAATCAAACTTTAACCTAGGGAAAATAACTCCTATTTCCCATCATGCAATAAGTTACAACATTCCACCTATCCACCTATGTATCACCTAGGTTGACATCATTATGGTTCTTTCTTGAACCACCTCCACATGCCTTGGGATGCTCCAAGAATTAAAAATATTTATTACGCACATAAAGGTGAGGGGAATGAAATGATTTGTTAAAGGCTATTATATAAATATACATGGACATCTGGGTCTTATATAATCATGGATGGAGGGATAACTCACTGTCTATAATTTAATTTAATAATAAATAATTTAAAACTCATGAAATAAATTAAATTAAAACATCCAAAACATACACAGGTCTTGGTCAAGATCATGAACAACCATAAATGATATGAATACACAAAATTAAATGGCTAGCATTCATTAATTTATTTGTTCATTTATTATTTAAGATAAAAATTCTTGTAGTAATTAATTAATTAATTCCCTTTCATCTTACTGATCATAAAATATTATTTAAATATACCCATCATCAATGGTATTCATGGAAAATAAATTTAAAAACCATTAATGACATATAAATTACAATAAATTTATTGAGCATTTAAAATTATTTGAAACCATTATTATAATTTCAAACACATAATTATGTTCCAATCAATAAAATAAGGTTTTAATACTATAATGTTCAAATTTATTGTAATTTTAATTTTTTCCATTAATGGGAGACTACAGATTGTGTACATCCTACTACATGCCATGTACCTCAGTTGGAGTATATCTAAGAAACCTCCCTGGGGATTCGGCGTGTTAACCTTTCCAAACTACATAGCATGCACATGCCAGCTACACACCTTGTATCTACTTTCCATGTGCCAGGTTGTCCCATTTAACATGTGGTGTGCAATAAAAGCATTATGTGTAATTAATTTCTCACCACATATTGATACAATTCGCATGGATATATAGTGTGTTCTCCAACTACACGCCGTGTAACCTAGTTTTTTCAGCCAAATATTTGGAACTTCTCGATGGAATATCCATTCATTCTTCATTTGTTCTTAAACATTTAAGAAAATGAAACCCCAAAAAAATATGATTAATATTTTGATAACATGTTAATTAAAATCATATTAAACAATGAATAACATGAAATGAAAATATAACCACAATTTCACATAGATGAAAAATAAAATAAATAATTATAAATTTAAATTTTACCACTATGATACCACTTGATGGTTCCGGGCATAGTAGAAGAGTGCAGAGCTGGGTGATATATTAAAATCTCTTTTAATAATCATTTCCTGAAACCAAGAGAAAGGATCTTTCACATCAAATTTATAATTAATTTATTTAATATATGAAAAAATTAATACCTTGTATTACGAACTTTATTTATTGGTGAATGTTGATCATCCAAAAAGACCCTTTTTTGATTACCTTAATTGTGCTGTGAGTATCCAGGGATAGAATCCCTCTAGTTGTGATCCACAGATTCCCCTGTGATCTCTAAGAAACACCACTCGATCTCTGAGTGCTAGCATGGTGATTCAGATTTATTTTGTTGTTTCTTCTTGATCACTCATTCTTCATCATTGAATAAATATCTCTTTCATTTATTTTTCTTAAGAGAGGGAGTGAGGGAGGAGTTGAGAGAGAATTTGTTGTGTGAAACAATTCTTTATTCTCAATTTTTGGAAGCTCTACACAATATACATGGTCATCTATTTATAGAGTTATGATTTAATATACAATATTATTTAATTACATACAATCCATTAAATAACATGTATTATCATTAATAAACCGCATTCCACATAATAATAATTATATTATTATTATTTTATGGTGAACACCAACTTGCACAATAATAAATATTATATAATGGTATTTTTAATTAATATTTTTCACCAAAATCGGTCTTGGTCTGTTTGAAATTGTAATTTCTTGGACTCGGATACCACTAATAGGTGCCCTGAGACTAGTGGGTTACATGGACTCAAGTGCATATACCTATATTCTAGAGGTTTTCGACTAGTAGTGAGGGTTTGGGAGAGTCCATTGGGAGACTATTCCCTCATTAGTAGAGTGTATCCCAATGAAATATCAATAATAGATACAAATAGTGGAAGTAGTAAACCATATAATAGAAAAAATAGTGGAATACTGATAGTATAAACAAGACATAAATCATATCATATAAAATATGGTGTTATATGTCACATATTTCTAATAAAACAGCCACAACATGAATACAAGGTAGATGTAAAATCCATATAACAAAAGTAAAAAAATTCCAAAATAATTCCAGTATCATCCAAAGCCTTAGCTTGGTCCCATGCTCTCCTGATCCTAAGAAACATATTAAGTACCTATAGCAGTACTGTAGCGAGTACTGTAGCAGCGGCGGTACTGTTGATCGGCGGATACTGTAGCGGCGGCAGGGCACTGTATTGGTGGCGCTACTGTAGCGGTACTGTAGCAGCCGGGTTACTATTCACAGAATAGGAATTTGGCCAAAAATTTGGGCCTACGGGCTATGTAATGGGCTTCAAGCCCACTGGGACTTCGGGCTATGTAATGGGTCTCCCTCTACCCAGTTAAAAAGAGGTCTTTGCTTTGCTTTATTAATAAAAATGAGGCTTCGGCCCCAACCTTTTAAAAAAAAAAAATGACCCAAATAGAGTGTGAGACTATGTCCCAGAAGGAAACCACCCAAGGTCTATGCCAACCAGTCAGTGAATATATATAGAAGACATTGTGCAATAATAAAGGCAATAATCAAGGGATGAATCAAAAGTAGAAAACTTATATACACTAATTTCTATTTACATTAATTTTATTTATTAATTCAATTAAATTTAATTTATAAGTCTTGAGATCTGGATCAAACCCGAAATCCTCCATGTAATTGGTAGCACAACAGATTCCTCAAAAGGCCATGTAAATAAGTACAAGTGGAGACTGAATCCAAGATTATGATTTGTATTAGCAGAAAAATCATAAGTCATTTCATTTATAATTAAATTCATAACCTAAGACTATCTTTTACATTCCTAAGTTTTAATTCAAGTTTCACTCTAGGCGAAATATCAACCAACACCCTACAAGCCCACCCCTGAAAAACCTATCAGGAACTCAGTATCACTTTACGCATGGTATAACATCCCAACCAATCAAGTATATCCTCAGCACTCCTCAATGTAAGCTAAAGTATCACCATTGGCATAAAGGTCAATGCCATTTGAGTCTTTCCCTGAAATTATCATAAGAAACTATCTATCACTCGATATATAAGTCAATTCTCAATGATTATGTCCATGGCATCCCTCATTTGGATCTATGTATCACTCATGAAAATATAATATTAACCATTGAGTATGTTCATGGAATTCTCATAAGAATCCATGTATCACTCAAGGTATAAGGGTCAATAGTCACATGAGTCCATCCAAGGCATTATAAATTAAACCCATGTATCACCCAAGGCTATTTATCATTAACCAATTCCATTTCATTGAAACAATCCATTTAACATGCCAAGGTCAAAACCAAGAACATCCTCTAACAAGATCACCTCAAAAGGTGTATCAAGACTTAGAAAACCTAAAAGGTCTTAGAATTTCAATTACTCATGTGTGCATATTTTTTATAACATGGTTCAAGGGCATAAAATGCTACTACATGGCTTGGTTATCCTATAACTCACATAGGAGAAGCTGTAAAAGGTACAATCCCTTCCTATTAAGAAGGTTGCAAAACAAGGCCAAGATCAAGGGATTTACTTCAAATAATCACAAGGGTTTTTTAGCATAACAAGACTAAATATCAAACCAATCTATCAGATGTATTAATTATAGCATAACTCACATGGTAAAATACATAAATAGAGAAATTCAATCCAATTTCATCAATTCAAGTCATAGCCTCTACTTTACTCACAGGGGAAAGTCCTTACAAATAAAACATTCTTAAATAAGAAATGAAAAACATGGGTCAAGGGGAAATTCATCCATCCCATAACCTTAATTAATTTGAATTACAATTCACAACATTTCAATTTAATTCATAGATCAATTCACATTTAAACATCCCATGACATAAGGAAGAAATGGCATGCCTCATAAGCATCCAAGGCCAAAATTCACAAAGGGTCATTCCAGGAAACTCACCCATGGGGTGTTCCTTATTCTAGGTATACAACCTATAACATTCATAATCAAATATATTCAATTACCTAAACCACAACAGGAAACAACAAGGTTTAATTCAATTTAAGGCGACACCCCAAAAATGGGCGTGTGGCACGCCAACACATATAAATGATCTAATTTTTAATGAAAAGAAAGTGACCACCTACCTTAGGATTGTGCTTGATAGATCATCTAGTATTAATCTTCGATTATTCATGGTTTGAAAGAAATATGAAAAATAGATGAAGAAGGAGAAATTAGATAATATGAGCCTAAATCCAAATAGCACATTCGATATCCAGAAGAATCAAGAAATGATAAAAAGAAATTAATGTATTACCATTACAGATCCAAGGAGATGAACCACATTCTAATCAAAGATTAGACAGAAAAGAGATCTAAAAACCAATAATAGTTGCAATATGAGATCTTTCCAAAGGTGAGGGTGAGGCTGTTTTTGGATAGGGGTGGTCTCACTTAGGTTTAAAAGAATTTTAATTTAATTAAAAATTATTAAAATTCTTAAAATTACAAGGCTTCACAGTTTACCTGCCCAATTTCTTGTAGTTCAAGGGGAACCTCCACGATTAACCCACATAGTTTACTAACCGTGCGGTAACCATGCTAATGGCCTTTGTCAAAGTTTGATAAAATAAAAACCTACTAGCATGGCCATACGGAAAAACCCAGAAGGTTTTCACTAACCATGTAGGCTCCTCCTATCACCCAAAACTTGGGTTCTATACCAGTCCCTAACACCCTCGAGACATTCATGAACCCAACATGAATTCATATTAGGCCATATTTAAGCAATTAAACTAATAATTGGCAAAAAATAAAGAATTTGTACCTCAATGAAGAATTGGGTTCTTACAAACTCCCCCCATCAATCAATCCATCTATGAATTTTTCTTCTAAGGGAGGTGAAGAAATATTTGGGAACAACTCCAGCCACTATGCTTGTACATCGGTCTTCCTCTCCTAGGTCGTATCCTACACTCATCCATGCTTCCATTGCATCAGTACTAAAGGTACAGACCAACATCGGAGAACCTTCGTGCTATGATCCAAAATTCATATAGGATGCTTCTCAAAGGATGCATCTACATGTAAATCAACCTCCTCAGGGTGAAAGGCATGAGAGAGGTCTAAAAATTAACACCACAACCGAGAAATGTAGAAGACTTCATACATAGCCTGATACCTCTATGGTAACTGCAACCGATAGGCTACCGACCCAACTCTATCTAGAATATCGAATGACCTAACGTATCTAGGTGAAATCTTACCCTGTCTCCTGACCCCCTTATGTCCTAAACTCAATGAAACATATAGAAAAACCTAATCCCTGAACTCAAACTACAGAGGTAATCTGCGGTAATCTTCGTAAGATTTAAGATGAGATTGTGTAGTAGCAATCCACTTCTAAATAAACCACACATGGTCTGTGGTCTCCAGGAAAAGACGGGGTCCCAACATATATACTTCTAGGAACTCCAATTAATACAAGGGTGATCGGCATTGGCTACCATACAAAGCCTCATATGGTTCTGTCTAAATAGTATCCTAAAAGTTATTATTGTAGGAAAACTAAAATAGGGGTATATGACCTTTCCCATAGCCCTCGAAATCCAGGACTCATGATCGTAGCATGTACTCAAGCACCAGAATCGTGTGATCTGAATAACCATCTATCTAGGGGTGGTATTTCATGCTCAAATGAACCTGTGTACCCAACGTACTATGTATCCCTTTACAAAAATGAGAAGTAAATTGGGCATCCCTAGATGAATTGATAGAATATGGGACCCCGTGTAGTTATACAATCTCATGGATGTACAACCTCCCAATCTCATCAACACTGAAGGTTTCCTTGATCGTCATGAAATGAGAAACCTTAATGTGCCAGTCAAAAACAACCCATAAAACATCATTAACTCGATGTGACCTTGGAAAACCTATCACGAAATCCATCACGATGTCATTCAATTTCCACTTGGGAATGAGTAGCTGGTTTAAAAGTCTGGATACTCGTTGGTGTTCTTCCTTCACCTACTGACAGGAGGAACATTTCATGACAAAACTAGCTACATCTCTTTCCATTCCTGGCCACCAATACTAATGATGTAAATCCTAATATCTCTTGGTGACACCAGGATACACTACCCAAGCTGAAGCATGAAAATCCCAAAGTAGTTCCTCACGCATGTCTGAAGAAACCCACATGCAACCATGTACCCGTAGGACCTCATTCTCACATAAGGTCCATCCAAGAGGAGGGTCCTCACCTTCCACACTCTCCCACAAAACTAGGCCTTCAGAGTCCGATAGTTGTCTCATCCTCACTATATCCAAAAGGGTATAGGTAACATCTAAGATTGATAGAAATATATTCCCCTGATTGTCATGCACCTCCAAGTGCATCTTAGAAAACAACTCCATAAGCTTCCACTCGCTATTGGCCAACTTCACTGCCTATATTTGAGTCCTCCTACCAAGTGAATCATCCAATGAATTTCTTTTACCAGGCGTGTAAGTAAGATTAAAATCAAATTATTCGATATACTCAACCCACCTTTGCTATCTCAAGTTCAGATCACGCTATGTGAATACGTACTTTAGGATTTTGTGGTTTGTGTACCCCAAAAAATGCTCTCCCAGTAAGTAATGTCTCCAATAGTGAAAAACATGAACAACCACAACTAACTAGAGATCATTATTTAGGTAGTTATTTTTTATGGCCTCAACTACTGAGTTCTGTATGCAATGACTCGATCCCCATACAAAAGAACTTATCCCATATCGATACTTGATGCATCGCATTACATAGTGTAACTCCTTCATAGCTCTTAAAAAATTAGTATGAATGTTGAAGTCAATCTCCCTTTAAACTCCTAAAATAAAAAATCATAGGAATATGAACATAAATAATTCACACCCTTCTTAGTCAATCCTTTTAATGGAACTTCCAAGCGCGGGAAGTCTTGTACGAGTTTCCTATAGTAACCATCTAGCCCTAATAAACTCCACACCTCAAAATATGTTCTTTGGCTGCGCATAGGCAACTACCACTCTCACCTTCTCTGGGACCACTGATACTCCTATATCTAAGATTAAGTGACCCAAGAAGTGAATATAATCCTTAAAAAAGTGGCACTTTGTGATATTTTCTTGTAACTGATGCTCACTCTGGGTATTAAAAATGATCTCATGTTGGTTGGAATGGTTGTGTCAATTATGAGTATACACCAAGATATTATCCACTAAAACCACAACAAATGAATTGAGGTAAGGATGGAACACTCGATTCATTAGTTCCATAAAGACCACTAGCACATTCGTGAGACCGAATTACATAACCAAATACTCATATAGATCATACCTTCTCCTGATGGCTATCTGAGGTATGTCTGATGGTCTAACATGTACCTAATGATAACCATATCTCAAATAAATATTTGAGAAGACCAAATATCCTCAGAGTTAGTCAAAGAGATAATATATCCATGGTAGAGGATACTGGTTCTTAATGGTCAACTATTTAATTTTCCGATAATCTGAACATAGACCAAGGTTACCATATGACTTTTTTGCAAAACGGAACATCAAACA
The DNA here is from genome assembly GCA_963277665.1 of Viscum album. Taxonomy (NCBI): domain Eukaryota; kingdom Viridiplantae; phylum Streptophyta; class Magnoliopsida; order Santalales; family Viscaceae; genus Viscum; species Viscum album. The sequence goes on along the minus strand of OY728140.1, from coordinate 1,367,451,411 downwards.
CCGCAGAGAAGAACTGGGTCAGATGAAACCCTTTGCCTCTAAATCCTTTAGTTTCCTCTTGAGATCTTGAAACTTCATCGTAGTCATACTGTAAGGAGGAATGGATACCAGTGTAGCTCTTGGAACTAGGTCAATAGAGAAATATACCTCTCTCACCATAGGTAATCCTGAGAATTTTTCCAAAAATACATCCTTGAAATGATCAACCACTATTGGGAAATCAGTATAATTTGTCCCCTGATCATCTAGATATAAACTCCTAGTCTGGGTTTTCATCCCACCTAGCCCAAAATGATCAGGTCTAGCTAATATCACTTATAAATCCAATTCACCCTTGTGAATGAAATCCCAACCCTCTAGTGATGTTAAACTCTCCTTAAGGTGATATAAATAAACAAAGGCTGGAAAGGGGACTAACCATTCCATCCCAATAATGACATCAAATCTTGTAATCTTGAGGATGAAGAGTTCCGAGCAGTTCCAAGTAGTTAGTATGGGTTGTATGTAATGTTTGAAGCCTACGGGAAAATGAATTCCTATAAGGCCTATGGGCCATGTAATACTTACGCCTACAGGCCTTGTAAGGGTTCCACCTCACCCCTTGAATGGTGGATTATCAAAAATCAATAAAAAATGAAGGCCTTCAGGCCATTGGAGGATGAGGATGAAGAGTTCCCATATGAAGTTACACCTACAAACCTCACGGGGAACTCCTTTCACTAATGAAAACTTTTCATCCTGATCCCTAATGGAGTTTCTAGCATCATTACTCCATCATAAGTATAAACAAAGTGCCCAAGGATCTCCGCAATGGTCATAGATATAAATCTATGTGAAGACCCTGTATCAAAAAGTGAAGGAGCTAAAATGGAGGCTAATAGAATAATACCTCTGACAGTAGAAGGTCTTAGATCTTGCTTCTTCTGGGTTTATTGCACTTCATATTCCTAGCCCGTACCATGACACTGTGACACAATATAGCTACCTTGCACTGATCTGCCCTGCTTTCACTATGAAACCGGGGTCAAGATACCATAGCCATAACCACCACCTTAGCCCGAATGGCCTGACATACCCCAGATGTCTATCTGATGAGAAGATTCTGACCCTGATCCTGAATGTGGAGTGGGTTTAGACCCTCTCTCACTAACTATTGGCATAAACATTCTACAAAATCACTGTAGACGGCTCAACTTGCTTCATGATCAGCACTCAACTAGGTCCTTCATACACTATGGCCTTATATGTCCCAACCTACCACACTGGTATCACCTCACCTGGATACTTGAAAGGATTTTATGACTATTAATATCATTGTGTGGAAGATCCACATGATGCTTCCTACTACCAGTCGATGCAGTACCATACCTAGGTGATGAATCTCCCTATCTCGCACCTCCAAATTACCTGAGGTTTCACTCTATGATCAACACATAATTCACTATCCTAGATACAATTATAAGTCGAGAAACATTCACATGTGATCATATGTCGTATCTAATACCATCCTCTAATATCCTGACTTTCGATAACTCATCACCCATCAGAATAGGTGCAAAGCACTAGAACTTAGTAAAACTGTCCAAATAGTCCATGACTGATAGCGCACCCTGCTCCAGATGTAATAACTCATGAGCTCTATCGACCCTCAACGTCTCGGGATATAAGTAATCATATAAGGCTGTATGAAACTCCATCCATGACATCTCCCAATAATGATCAGTCTGAGTAGTAACATCCCACCACATCTTGGAGCAATCACACAACCTGTATGTAGTGAGCTTTACCTTCCTCTCATGAGGTGTATCTAAGTGCTCAAATATAGACTGTACGACCTCTAACGATGACTCATCAGCCTGTGGTCCTCCATCCTCCAAAAACATGGGTGGATACTACTATTGAATCTCATGCTTCAACTCTTCTATAGTTGGGGCAGGTTGCGATGCTCCCTGAATGGTCTGAATGAACCGAAAAAATCCTTCATATAACTGTGTCTCTACACCTGCATCTGGTATAAATGCTGGTGTCACAGTTAGAAATACTATAGGATCCAATAGTATACCATGGCCAAAAACCTCCAGAGTTTGATCATCACCACTCTCCTGATGTACATCTAGAGTTCATCATGGTGGTAGGGATCTACAATTCTAAACACCAGCCTCGGTTTATGATCATTAAATAGTTAATAACTCAAAATCACAAAACAAAATGTGATAGGTAAAAATATTCCTTTATAATAACTCACCCCTTCCTACCCCATGGGTGAGGTTTGGGTTTCAAGAAAATGAGAGACAGTACCAAAATCCCCCTATTATAGTCGGGTCTAGTCAAGTTCTCTATAATAATCCATTTCAGTTTCACTTTCTTTCATATTCATTTGATTCCAAACTGAGTTCACATTCACATTCAATAGATTGATACTCATTTCTAGTTTATCACATTCCCTTTAAAAGGGAAATTTAATGGTATATAGAATTCAGATATGTGGTTGCCCATGCTCCCCAAGAATAAAATCATGGCAACCACCTATCGCATATCATAACATATTATAATACACCTAACAAAAATATAGGAATATTTATCAAGACATCTATCACAACATCATGAAATCTTTAATGCGTCCTAAATAGAATGGCATAATGCATGGAATGTGAAATCTTGTAGGTTCCTATATGATTATTGAGATGGAATAACCTCATCACATCTGGTTACAAAACAATAGAACCCAAAATAATATCAATAATAATAACATTAATCAAGTACAATACCCAACAGTGGAATCAAATCAACTGTAACTATCAAATCCAAAAAATAGTAATTTAATTCGAGATAATTTGGATTTTTCCTATACACGGGTTAGCTATGCCTAAGAACAACTCATTACCAAATTCCTATTTCTTTCTATCCCTTTATATTGTTTCCAAATAGTAAATAAAAACAATAAAATAGCCTCTGATAGCACTTTGTAACATCCTAGACCTGGATGCCACTAATAGGTACCCCAAGCCCAACGGGTTATATAGCATCAAGTGCATATCCCCAAACGTCATAGGCGTACAACTAGTAGCGATGGCCTAGGTGATTATATGGGTAGATTATTCCTTCATTAGCAGAGTGTAGCATAGTGTAATATCAATAACAGATACAAATAGAAGAATCATTAAACCGTACAATAGAAACAAATAGGGGAAGACTAATAGTATAAACAAGTTAAAAATCATATCATATACATGATGATGATATATGTCACATGTTTCTAATAAAACAACCATGATAATTATACTATGAAGATATATAATTCATATAACCAAAGTAAAAAAGGATAAAAGAATCCCAGTAGCATCGCAAGCCTCTGATTAGTCCCATTCTCTCTTGGTCCTGAGTAGTATATCAAGAACCTATAAGGGGGTGATTTCCCTTATCATTACCTGTAATAATATAATATGTTTGGGCCCAAAATCATGACCCAAAAAGGATGTGAGACTAACTCCTAGTAGAAAACCTCCCATGTTCTATGTCAATCAGTCAGTGATTATATATAGCAGGTAGTGTGAAATAAGAAAGGTAGTAAGAAAGGAAGAACTCAAAAGTAAACAACCTATGTGCATTGGTTTTATTTTGCATTAATTTTATTTATTAATTAAATTAAATTGAATTTATAATTCTCAAGATCTGGATCAAACCTGGAATCCCCCGTGTAATTGGCATCACAAAAGATGCCTCAGAAGGCCATCTAAATATGTACAAGTGGATACTGAATCCAAGATTGTGCTTTTTCTTAGAAGAAATGTCATAAGTCATTTCATTTATAATTCGATTCATAACCTAATACCTTATTTTACATTCCTAATTTGGAATTCAAGTGTCACTCTGGGTGAAATATCAACTAGCACCATACAAGCCTATCCTTGGCGAACCTCTTAGGAACCTGGTATCACTCTAGGTGGGGATTAATGTCCCAGCCAATTGAGACTGTCTTTGATGCTCCTCAATGTAAGCTCGAGAATCACCCTTGGCATAATAGTCAAATTCCCTTTGAGTCCATTGAAGAAATTATCATTAGAATCCATGTATCACTTGGCATTTAAGTCAAGTATCAATGAGTATGTCCATGACATCCAGCATTTGGATCCATGTATCAATAATGACAATATAATATCAAAAATTGAGTATGTCCATGTAATTGTAATAAGAATACATGTATCACTCAACGTATAAGGGTCAATAGTCACATGATTCCATCCAAGGAATTCTAAATTAAACCCATGTGTCACCTAAGGATATTTATCATTCAACCAATAACCTTTCTTTGAAATAATCCAATTAACATTCAAAGGTCAAAACCAAGATCATCTTCTAACAAGATCACCTCAAAAGGTGTATCAAGCCTTGAAAAAAGTCAATAGGATTGGACTTTAATTTAATCATGTAAGAATATTTTTTATAACATGTTTTAAGGGAACAATAAGATACTACATGAATTGGTTATCGTATAACTCACATGGGTGAAGCAATAAAAGGTGCAATCTCTTCCTATGAAGGCACTTGCAAAAGAAGGCCAAGATCGAGGTCTTTCCTTGAAATACTCACATGGGAATTTTTAGCATAACAAGACTAACTATCCTACCAATCTATCACATAGATTAATTATATCATAACTCACATGGGGAAATCCATAAATAGATCAATTCAATCCAATTGCATCAATTCAAGTCATATCATTTACTTTACTCACATAGGCACATCATTATAAAGAAAACATGCTTAAATAAGCAATGGAATAAATGGGTCAAGGGTTAATTCATGCATCCCATACCCTTAATTTATTTCAATTATAATTCAAATCATTTCAATTTAATTCATAGAACAATTCACATTTGGACATCTCATGTAACGGGAAAAAAGGGCATGCCTCATAGGCATCTAAGGCCAAAATCCATAAAGAGTCATTCAAGGAAACTTACCCATGGGATGGTCCTTATTAAAGGTATAAAAACTATAACATGCATAATAACACCTATTAAATTACTAAAATCATGATAGGAAATAACAGGGTTCAATTAAATTTAAAGCAACACCCCAAAAACAATCGTGCGACATGCTGACACATATAAATGATCTGACTTTCAATGAAAAGCACATGACTACCTACCTTAGGCACTTACTTGATAGATCACCTATTATCAAGATCCGATTCATCTTGGTTTGGAAGAAATATGAAAAATGGATGAAGAATGAGAAATTAGGGCATATGATCCTAAATCCAAATAACATGGTCTATATCTTTAAGAATTGAGAAAGGCTAAAAAAGAATTAAGAACTTACCATTATAGATCCAAGGAGATGAATCATGTTCAAATCAGAGATTAGAAAGAAAATATATCTGAAAACAAAGAATATGTTCAAGATGAGAGCTTTCCAAAGGTGAGGGTGAGGACGTTGTGTGATAGGGGTGACCTAACTTATGTTTTATTTTTTTTTAATTTAATTAAAAATTATTAAAATTATTAAAATTATGGGGTCACATGGTTTAACAGAATGGTTTCCTATATGATAAGGGGAAACTACATGGTTACATCACATGGCTTGATAACCATGTGGTAACCATGATAAAGGCCTCTATCAAAGTCTGATAAAAAATCAGACCTGGCCGTACAGATGTGTGTCTCAACCCACACGGTTTCCACTAACCGTACAACCTCCTCTTCTCACCCAAAACTTAGGTTCCAGGCTCTGGAACAACCCCAAACACCCCCAAGACCTTCAGGACTCCAACGGTTACTCATATTAGGCCATATTTAAGAAATTAAACTGAGAAGTGATGGAAAACAAAGAATCCATACCTCAACAAAGAATCAGGTTCTTATATAACTCCTTTAACATTTATTGAACAACCGAATAAATATTTTATTCACAATCTAGTGAAAAAATATTGATTAAAATATTTAATAAATAGAATAAATATTTTATTCTCAACTTGGATAATAAATATTTATTTAATTTATGCGATCAATATAACTTAAATAAAATTATTCCTTGTAATTTAGAATAATATTTATTCCATTAATTAAACTCATATATAATTTAATCAAGATAAAAAAAACACTTAGTGTGTGACCCTCGAGGATTATTTCTTGTTGGAATTGGTTGGGATTTCCTAATGTCTAAGATTACTATTTATCAACAGGTCAAGGTACCCAAGAGAAAAAACTTAATGTCAAAATTACATATGAATGCTCACTATGTAATATAATACATTTTTAACAATATCTCATAAAGAAGTTTTCACATATGTGTCACCAACATATATGCTCGATATGTATTTCTTTTACTATATGAAATAAACACGTTGTTACACCATGACCATGGAATTTCATGTGACTGTTCTATTATAATCAAAGGGTTGAGATATTATCTTTTATAAATATAGATGAGACAAATCCTTCATAGACTTATCTATTAATGACATGTCACTCATGATACACCCAACACTTCAAACTTCACCATGAATTTTTATCATCTTGTTTTACGAAATACATCTAAGTACACTAGTTATAATATGCATTAATAATAATCTTAAAGTTTAATGACCATCACACATGCTCGTAGATATGACTATCTGATGACACGAAACATTCATAATTCCTACTGGAGGGTATATTCTCATAATCTCCCATCTTGGAGATTACCAAATGTAAACTTCATGAGAAGAATCCTCATCTTCTTATGAGTACTCACATCTGAAATTCTATGTACTATGTTTCCCATCATAGTATGTTATCCAACTAAATTACATTATTTGATAATATCTTCAAACACATCAATGTTCTAATCATAGAGGGTAACTTATATGACCTTATCAATGTGACATATACTCTAAGAAATTATTACATTAGAGTCATATAGAACAAAAAAATATGTAATAATAATTTTTATTAATATTCAACACATCGAAATGTAAATGTAATAAAGTTACAAACAATTGGTCCTAAGACACCAACTCCAACATGTACAACCTCATAAATTCTGATACATACAACCTTAAAAGATCCTATGACTTCATCATATTCATGATTGGTATGAATTGGGTGGATTTACTTAACTGGTCGATCATGAATCAAATAGAATTACTCTCCCAATGGTTATGAGGTAGTCTGATAATGAAGTTCATGTACACTTTATCCCATTCTCATTTAGGAATAATAAGAGACCAGATAAATATAGAGGGTCATTGGTGTTTGACATTTACCAACATATGGGTATAACACCAAGAAACTAATTCTGCTATATCTCTACTCATACCCAACCACCAGTATCATCACATCATGTCATAATACATTTTTGGGGGAACTAGGGTGGAAATACCACTAAGAATGATGGTAGTCCTCCATAACCAACTTCCTCACTCATAAATGGACCATGTTTATTATCTTAAAAAAAAGATAACCTTCTACTGATTGATACTATTCACTGGTGGTCTCCACACTATATAAATCTCATATAAAAATCTATAACTCATTATACTCCAATTTATCTTAGGAAATAATATTAATTTGGTGAGTATTTAACTAAATGTTTCCAAGAAATAAAACATTTTTATCCTCTATCACCTTTATGTGTAGCTTATCCAAAATATCTATGAGATTATAATCCTTAATAAACTATTTTAGATCCTAGGATGGAAACTTTTGACTATAGTAATCTGAAACAACCTTCCCTTTACCAGGAATATAAGCAAGATAAAAATTAAATATCTAAAGATATTTAACCCAATTCTAATTCCTATAGTTTAAATGATTCTATAAGAAAATAGAACCTTAGATTTTATGATCAAATATTATTGAGAGATTATCACTAAAAAGGAAATGTATCTAACATTTTATCATGCACATAACAACATTTAACTCTAAGTCATGGGTAAGATATCTCCTATTAGGTGGTTTTAGTTTTTTATAGTCATAAGACACTGCATGATTACCCTAGATTAGAAAAAAAACTAAACCCACTTTAGAAGTATCAAAATAAAGTACATAGACAAGACCAAACTTGAGAAATATCAATATAGGTTCTAAGGTAAAACACCACTTGATCTCATCAAATGAGTTTTTTTCATTACGAATTCTATAGAAATTTCACCTTTTTTAGATAATACTAGTCAAAGGTGATGCCAACATAGATAAATCCTTGATAAACCATCAGTGCTACCTAGATAATCTCAAATATATTTGAATTTCAAAGACATTTCTCATCTTTTACTAAAATGTGATGGCCTTTACCTTTTCATAATCACTAAACATGCCTTGTTTGAACACCATTTGGCCCAAAAAAATCTCTCCAAAATTCATAAACTATATTTGGATGGTTTAACAAAGATATAGTGGTCCCAAAAGGTTCTTCAAACAATCATCAAATGATATTCATGACACCCTATGTCTTATAATAGACTAAGATATCATCTAAAAATACCATGATAAAGGAATCAAAGTATCGATGGAATATCTAGTTCTTCAGCACCATAAAGACCCTAGAGAATTAGTCAACCCAAAAGTCATCACCAGTTAATAAAAATGAACATACCTTCTTTTGATTGTAGTCTAATTAATATCAAATTTCTTCACCCTAACTTGGTGACACCTTGAATGGAGATCAATTTTCAAAAACCACCACTCCCCTTTCAACTGGTCAAAGAGGTCATTGATAACGTTAAAGGGATACTCATTCTTAATGGATTTCCAATTTATCTCCAAGTAGTTGATAAATAAGAAAAGAGTCCCATATTCTTTCTTAGTAAATAGGTTTAGATTGGCCTAAAGGGACACACAACATCAGATATATCCCTTAGCCTCCGAATACTGAAGTTAAATCTGTAACTCTATTTTCTCTTTGGGTTCTATATGATAAGAGGGTAAGGTAATTTAATGAGTTCCAATCACAAAATAAATATAAAAATAAACTTCTCATTTCAAGGTTAGAATTGAGAATTTATCTAGGAATACCTTTAGAAACTCCATCCCAACCAAGGTACGATCATCCCTCAATTTGTTCTCATCAATCCTAGCCAAAAGAGATGCTAGAGGGAATTAAAAACTACCCACTTCGAGAAGAGGCTCACTTACTTAACTTGATCGCAGATCCCAAACCCCCTAAAACACATGGGAATTACCATCAGGAGTAGTGGTGGTCACCTTCCACTGGTGGCAATAAATGAAAAGTTCAGTGTTTTTTAACCAGTTTTAAATTACGAAGGTTTTTTTTCATTTTATCGACGGGTTGATTTTTTAAATAGAGCTCTAGAACTTCATTTAGAGTGTTGGACCACCTAAATGTGTCGTTTTTGTACTTGTGTAATTACCTTATAATTTTCGCGGGTGTCCCAATGAGTCTTGGGAGCATCGAATTTAGAAAATTCAACTTTAATGTATCTACACGGGCTGTGCATGGTTGCAGTCCAACCCGTGAAACTTACCCAGTTTAATATTTTATTTACTTTAGTTAAATAATATTAAATGGGAGTTTTGTGTTTAAATATAATAATGTGTTAATAATAATAATAATGATGATATTATTATTATTATTTTGGTGTATTAAATTTTTTGGATGTTAAAAGATTTAATTGCATGATTAATGGGGTGTAACATTTATGTTAAAATATTTTAATTTCATGATTAATGGGGTGTAACACTTATGTGAAATTAATGTGAATTTTGGGTATCTCAAAGAAATGTTTAACTAAATAAGGATTTTTTAAATTATTGAAGAATAATTATTATTAAATGGAGGTTTTGGTTTATATCAAAGGTTTGAGTAATAATAACAAAATTATTATTATTATTGTTTAATTAGTGCTATAATTATTATTAATTATGGTTGTTATTATTTTATAAATAATAATATAAATGGATTTGGGAGTTTTGGTTGGAATTAAAAAAATGATTTTTTAATAATAATAATAACGAGGATGTAATTATTATTATTATTGAGTTAATTAATTAAATTAAAGGAAAAGTAAAATTTAATTAATTTTGGGAATTAATTTTTTTTAATTATTTGAAGTCATGCATTTTTAATTAAATGGGGAGTTTTAGATTTAACGAGAAAATATTTTAATGGTGACAACAACAATAATGGTATGCCTATTATTATTATTGTTATAATAATAATAATAATTAATTAATACAATTAATTTATGGGTTTTATTGATGTTTTAAGTTATAAGTTAGAAAATAAATTAAATTGAGGACACTTCTCCCTTTCACCCATGCTAAAGTGCCCCCCCCCTGTTTGAGGCGCGATGCACAGGAGGTGCAGGCTTCCTTCATGGAGGAGCCCTCTTCCTCCGGACTACCTGAAGCGCCAATCCAGGGTCAATCCTCCCTGTGTCGCACCACCTACAGTGTGAGCTACTCCCAGAAAAACCCCCTACTGCAACAAACGACACACGGAAACACCCCTGTAGCAGTGTGACCCCCCTCTTTGGCACGACACCCCCTCTCCTAGACTCCACTTTGCGTGTGATGATTACTTCTGGACTCTTAATGAATCTTGTACGCCTCATCAAGGTGAGTCTGTCTGCGTATAACTCATGATTTTCATCAGCCATTTGACTCCTCTCTCTGGCCTAGTTTTCTCGGTCAAAACCTTAAGGTTAGGTTTTAATATAATTGTTGCGTTTCTCTATTTTTATGGGATGTGAATTTTGACTCGGGACCCATTGTTCCATAATCCAGCATCCACCACCAAGGGTGATATGGATGGAATCGAATTTACTTTTCGCCATTGCTTCGGGTAAGTATATGCATTTCCGTAGTTTGTTTTGCACCATCTAATTTAGAGTCTGACAAATTATATGAGTCCCTGGTACTTTATTCGAGGTGTGTTGAGTCTTGTCGTTGATTTTTTGGGATTCTAAGTTATGTTGCAATGAGTTTTGATCAATTTAGAGGGTGCACTTTTATATATATATATACATATATATATATATAGACACATAAAGGCATGTGCATGCAGTTGCGGATTAGTTGTTGTCATATGTCGAGCCTTTAAATATTAAATTGGTTCCACCACGAGGTAGGGTCCCCATTCAAGTACTCAACATTAATAAATGCAATAATAAAATGCTTGATTCACTTTTGTTGGTATTTAAATTATGCAGTGAAGTATTTATATTGAATTCTTTTCAAATATGAATTTAGTAAGTTTGATTAAATTTCTAAATGTGATATGTGATGTGTTGATGCATGACTTTGGATGTTATTAAATGATCCTTCTCACGTGATATAAATGAGGACATGACTATGTGTTGGTTTTAAGCTTGTATTGCTGAATTTGTTAAAGTGACACGATTAAATAATTAAATGATGTTTTATTTTGGATAAGATAAGATAATTAATTTTTTATATTAATTATGTACTTTGAGAATATATATAAAAAATTAATCAAAATATTAATTATAATATATTGATTTAGCTGAGTGAGATAATTTATTTAGGGATTAATTGTGACATGTTGTTTTGAAAAAATCAAGATAATTAATGATGGATTAATTACTACATGTTAATGACGTGAAAGGTTATTTAATTATTGAATTGATTAGAGGATATGAATAAATTACTTAATTGGCATGCATTAATTTAAAGGATGAATTGTTAATTCTCAAAGTTATGTACCATGATGTTGATTTAAGATTTTTAATGGCGGGTTTTATTAAGAAATGTTGGAATTGGAATGAGATAACTGATCTGACATTTAATTGTGATAAATTATTTTGGCTAAATAGAGATATTTTAATGATGGATTAAATGATGTGATTTTGTTGTGAAATTTTGAAGAATTAATTATCATGTTTTCAGTTAAGGAATTCTGATAATTAAATGTCGATTGATTTATTTAGTTTACTTTCCTGTGGTTAATAATAATTAATTTTTAATTAATTATAAACTATTTTGATATTGAATGGTCAATTATTTGTAGAATTTTTTTATGGGAGTTTTATGTTGTTAATTAGTTTTTGAATTAATTAATAGATTTGATTAATTAATTTATGAATTAATTAATGGATGGTTTTGGGGTGTTAGACATGACATTCTATACCAATGATAAATATTTATGTATGATTGATAAACAGGTTGTAAGATAGGGACTAATTCTATAAATACTCATGGGGTGAAAGACATGGAATTCTATACCCAACTTTCATGAAAATATTATTTTATGGGACATGGACTGATGCTCTAAATACCCATGGGTTGTGAGACAAGGACTGATGCTCCAAATACTCACGAGAGTTCTAGACATGATGTTCTACACCCATTAATTGACATTGGACTGTGAGTCCAATTGTTCATACGTCATTGAATTAAATGGTTAATTAAAGACGATGTGATGTAATGATTTGTGAATTGAATATGATAAAGGGTTTATATTTGTTAATGAATTCAGTGAATCACTATTTAGTGGATGGACCCAGGAGAAAATCACTATTTTTTTTGTGTGGACAAACTCAGAAATTATACTTGAAAGATTAAATTTAATATCTTATGATGCATTATCCAAGAAAAAGACCAAGCTTGGAATTTGGTCTTTACTTCGATTTTTTATATGGTATTTTGAGACATCTATTGTGAGTGACTTATATAAGGGATTTTGGGATTAGGAAGGATCTCAAGACTTATATAATTTAAGGAGGTTTGAATAATTGATAAATGGAAATGAATGTGTGATGACTGTTGTGTATGCATAAAAAATGTACAATACAGTTTCAGAAACCAGCTTAGGGATGAAGCAGGTACTTGGGTATATAGTTTCTTTGAACATATTACTTTATTTATGCATGTTTTCACACAGTTTAAATTATTTATTTAAGGTATGGAATTGGGGTAGACACTGGTGGTCCCAGCCTACTTAAATTTATATCTCACACCCTACTCAGACCGCCATTTTACTGGGGTACCTGAGTAGATTCTATTTGGTTTCAGGGTTGATTTGTTTATTTATACTTGGGAGATAGGAGCAGAGGATCGAGTAGGCGCTTGGGATGCTCGATTTGAAAGTCGCAGGGCTTGGTTGTCTTTTATTTGTATTTTACTTGATATGTAGATCATGTTGTTTTGTTTTTTTTTTCTTTCAATTATGTATCCATAACATGTCATTCATTCATCTACTGTATAATTAGTGTTGACCACTTTTATAAAATGGGTACTATTTGTCTTCTACTAATTTTCAATTATGTATTGCTGCTTACACTATTGACTTTTATTTACTCTGATATACCATTGTGCAACTCTGATAAGAGGTTATAGTCCCCCATTGACTATCCTTAGACCCCCGCTTCTAGTTTGTAGCCTATGGCATATGGGGAGATGCACTTAAGGTCTTGCGGTGACCTGTCCAGCCACCGGTTCAGGGGTGAGCTGGGTAGGGATGTCACAAAATGGTATCTGAAGAGGTTCTCTTTATTTTCCTTTGTCTTACTATTTTGGGGTTAGTATACATGAGATGAGGAATGTGTCAGCACATGGGTTAATAGCCATGCTTGGGACTGATCACCCCATGTACAGGAATTGACCAAGTGGCTAGGGATGGGAATTGATGTTTATACTATTCATGGTTACGGTTTATATGATTTCACCTTGAGCAACTGGTATATTTTCCACTGCTTATAGATTTTGAGAATTTTGAAAATTTTCTTTAGCCTGATATGGAAAGGAAGTTGCATACATGTATCATCTTAGCCACTTAGAGATTCACATTCCATGCATATAACATTCCATGTAGTTTCATTAGTAGGATTCCTGATAATTTGGATTGTGTGCGCTGGGTGTAATTCCATGTTTTGATCTACTTTAGCATGCCTCTATAGATAGCATGTTTCGGTGACATATTTAACCTACTTGGGTGTTTATATTCCATGATGCCTCTGTGATTAGAATGTTTTATAATTGTTCTATGCTTCTGTATTATAACATGCTGTTGTGTTATTGCTTATGATAACATGCTAGAGATGTTTTGATGTGTGAAAGGGATGCTAAAGTTAAAACGTTAAATGAATGTTGATTGTGATAATTGGGAGCCAAATTCTAGGGATAAGGTGTATGGGCACCTTATCGATTGCTAGATGGACACCCATATGTTTGAACCTTATGTAACCATAGTATGTTTGAAAAGGGTTATAAATGTAAAACTATTGAGTTTTAATTGAAATGAACTGTGGTTGGGTTGCTTTTTGAAGAACCTAGAATGAATAAATAAGCCTCTTAGAGGTCGCCTTTTTGGTAAAAGGAATTTAGATGCTAAATTACCCTTTATATTTAGATAACATTGAATGTTAAAAGTTAAAAGAGGAAGTTTTCTATATCTTGCCTGTTTGGTCCATGATGCATTGATTGAAAACCAAGTGACTTGTTGTGAAAAAAGTACTTGTGTGCTTTTTGAAATTCATTCAAAAGTTAAAAAGTTTAAATGAAATAATTAAAATGCATAAAATGAAAAAGGGGCTTTTGAACCTTGTGATTTCGGTTTTGCATGACCAAAAGAGAGGGACAACATTTATGTTTCATAAGGGGATAACCCATGGTAGGTAGTATCCTTAGAATGTTTTGGTCGTTAAGGTAAGTTTTTCCTACTACTCGGGATAACTTTTTGGGACTTGAGTGTTTTGAAACACATATAGGTTTAAGTTACGGATTTTATGATTAATTTTTGACGTGGTGATCGTGTTTGAGGAACGTCACATGCTTGTGTTAAGGTGTTTTGAAATAAAACATTGGTGAGTGTATGATCTTTTATTTCAACATCATGGAAAATCTTAAGGTGGGTTGTTTCGCATCAATTTTAGTAAATGTGTCGGCATGTGATGCCAATATTTTTTAATAGAGTTTTCCGATAGTTGTTTGACTGATCATTTTATTGACCTTGGTTCTCTATTAGTGTGATCTTTCGAATGCGATGAGCATGCCACCTATCTTGACCTTGTCATGGAGACACTAAGATAGATTTGGTCTTACACCACGCTAAAGTTTTAAATGTTGTTGGGCTTGATGAGTGGTTGTTATCTGGGTTGTACATGAGATGCGTGGTTTCTTTGGACAACACCTTCGTTTATGTTGGGGTAAGTTAGTTTTTTTAAATATACTTGTGATGCATTGACTTGGTAGTGTCACCAGAAGTCAGGTACGGACTTTGGTGTACCTTTGGTTGGTGATGTAATAATTTTAAAAGGCACATCACCAGTTTAAGGGTGAGTGTGGGTTTTGAGACCGTAATGTCTTTCCAGGAAATCATGCACAACTAGTTTTTGTTAGTTGATCGAGACTCGACCTTTTTCTTAATGATGTCCCTCTAATGGCCTTTGATGTAAGCTTTGTTTGGTGAGATTTGGCTTAGGTTTTGAATAATTAAGTGGCTGGACTTGTGTTTTGGCTAAAAGTGCGTTTAGCGTTTGAAAATATAAAGTGTCTTTCAAATGAAACAATTATAACTTGGTAGGTTAGATGTTTTTGTTATAGTTCCCGATGAATTCTTAGGGAGGAGAATTTTTTTAAGGTGGGTATATTGTAACATCTTGTGTTTCTGAACCGGGATTAAATCATGAAGGTTTTGAATTCTTTCCGTTTATCAATGGGTAAATTTTTTAAATCGAGCTGTAGAACTTTATTCTGAGTATTGGAACACCTAAAGGTGTCATTTTTGGACTTGTGTAATTACCTAATAATTTTTGCAGGTGTCCCGATGAGTCTCGGGAGCACCAAATTCGGAAAAGTAAACTTTAACGGATCTGCATGGGCTGCACACGGTTGTGGTCCAACCCATGCAGCTTACCCAGTTTAATATTTTATTTCATTTAATTAAATAATATTAAATGGGAGTTTTGTGTTTAAATATAATAATTTGTTAATAATAATAATGTTGTTATTATTATTATTTTGGTGTCTGAAATTATTTAGATGTTAAAATATTTAATTACATGATTAATGGAGTGTAACATTTATGTTAAAACATTTTAATTTCATGATTAATGGGGTCTAACACTTATGTGAAATTAATGTGGCTTTTGGGTATCTCAAAAAAACATTTAATTAAATAAGTGGTTTCAAAATTATTGAAGTAACATTATTATTAAATGGAGGTTATGGGTTATATCAAAGGTTTGAGTAATAATAATAAGATTATTATTATTATTGTTTAATGAGTGTTATAATTATTATTAATTATGGTTGTTATTATTTTATAAATAATAATATCAATGGATTTGGAAGTTTTGGTTGGAATTGAAAAAAAAATATTTTTTTAAAAATAATAATAATGAGAATGTAATTATTATTATTATTATTATTGAGTTAATTAATTAAATTAAAGGAAAAGGTGAATTTAATTAACTGTGGGAATTAATTTATTTATTTATTTATTTGAAGTCATGCACTTTTAATTAAATGGGGAATTTTATATTTAATTAGAAAGGCTTTTAATGGTGACAATAATAATAATTGTATGACTATTATTATTATTGTTATAATAATAATAGTAATCATTTTTAATTATTGAAATTAATTTATGGGTTTTATTAATGTAATAAGTTATAGGTTAGAAAACAAAATTAAAGGGAGTACCCTTCTCCCTTTCTCCCACACTGAAGCATGCACCCCCCCCCCTCGAGGTGTAATGCACAAGAGGTGCAGACTTCCTCCATGGAGCAACCCTCCACCTCCGAACCACCTACACTACCCCTCTAAGGTCGATCCTCCTAGCGGAGCACCACCTACAGTGCGACCTACTCCCAGTTGTACCCACTGCTGCAGCGCACGACACCCAAGAAACACCCCTATAGTAGAGTAACCCCCTCTTTGGCACACCACCCCCTCTCCCGGACTCCACTTTGTGCATGAAGATTCCTTCCATACTCTTCACAAATCTTTTCTGCCTCATCAAGGTGAGTCTGTCTGCGTATAACTCATGATTTTCATTGGCATTTGACTCCTCTCTCTTTCCTTGTTTTCTCGGTTGAAACCCTAAGGTTCAGGTTTTATCTGATTTTTGAGTTCCTATGTTTTTAGGGTATGTGAAAGATAGCTAGGGACCCATTGGTCTATAACCTAACATCCACCTCCAATGGAGAGGCGGATGGACTCGCTTTTCCTTATCGTCATTACTTTAGATAAGGATATGAATTTATTTTGTTTTTTTTTCACCATCTAATTTAGAGTCTGACAAATTATACGAGTCCCTGGTACTTTATTTGAGGTGCGTTGAGTCTTGTCGTTTCTTTTTTGTGAATCTAAGTTAGGTTGTAGTGGGTTTTGATCAATGTATAGGGAATTCATGTGTGTGTGTCTGTTTATATACATAAAGGCATTTGTGTGTGGTTGCAGACCATTTACGGATTGGTTGTTATCATATGTCAATCCACTGAATATTGAATTGGTTACACCCTGAGGTAGGGTCCCCTTTCAAGTCCTCGACTTTAATAAATGCAATAATAAAATTCTTGATACACTTTTGTTGGTATTTAAATTATGCAGTGAAGTATTTATATTGAATGATTTTAAAATGTAAATTTAGTAAGTTTGATTAAATTTATAAATGTGATATGTGATGTGTTGATGCACGGATTTTCATGTTATTAAATGATGCTTCTCATGTGAGATAAATAAGAATATGACTATGTGTTGGTTTTAAGCTTTTATTTCTGAATTTGTAAATTTGACATGATTAAATAATTAAATGATGTTTTATTTTGGCTAAGACAAGATAATTAATTTTATATATTAATTATGTTCTTTGATACTCTATATAAAAAATCAATAAAAGGATTAATTATAATATATTGATTTAACTGAGTGAGATAATTTATTTAGTGATTAATTGTGATATGTTGTTTATGCTAAATCAATATAATTAGTGATGGATTAATTACCACCTGTTAATGATGTGAAAGGTTATTCAATTATTGAATTGATTAAAGGTTGTGAATAAATTAATTAATTGTTGAATTAATTAATTGACATGCATTAATTTAAATTATGAATTGTTAATGCTCAAAGTTATGTACCATGATGTTGATTTAAGATTTTTAATGATGGTTTTGATTAAGAAATTTTGGAAACGGAATGAGATAATTGATACGTCATTTAATTGTGATACATTGTTTTGGATAAATATAGATATTTTAATGATTGATTAAAGGACGTGCTTTTGTAGTGATATTTTGAAGAATTAAATATCATGTTTTCAGTAAAGGAATTGGTATAATTAAAAGTTTAGTGATTTATTTAGTTTAATTGTTTGTGGTTAAGAATAATTAATTGTTAATTAATTATAAACAATTGAGATGTTGAATGATTAATTAATTTTAGAATTATTTGATAGGAGTTTTATGTTGTTGATTAGTTTTTTAATTAATTAAAGGATTTGATTAATTAATTTATGAATTAATTAATGGATGGTTTTGCAGCATTAGATATGGCATTCAACACTAATGATAAATATTTATTAATGATTGATAAACAGGTTGTGAGACAAGGACAAATGATTCAAATACTCACAGGGTGAAAGACTTATATAATTTAACTAGGTTTGAGTAATTGATAAATGTAAATAATGCGCGAAGACTGTTGTGTATGCATAAAAAATGTACAATACAGGTTCAGACACCATCTTAGGGATGAATAAGGTACTTGGGTATATAGTTACTTTGTACTGCTTACTTTATTTATTCATGTTTTCACGCTATTTAAATTATTTATTCAATGTCTAGAATTGGGGTAGACACCAATGGTCCTGAACTACTAAGATTTATATCTCACACCCTACTCAATCCTCCATTACACTGGGGTACCCGAGTAGATTCTATTTGGTTGCAGGGTTGAGTTGTTTACTTATACTTTGGAGATAGGAGCAGAGGACCGATTGGGTGCTAGGGATGCTCGAGTAGAAATCTGTTGGGATTTGTTGTCTTTTATTTGTATTGTACTTGATATGTAGATCATGTTGTATTGTTTTTTTCATTCAATTATGTATCCGTAACATGTCATGCATTCATCTTCTGTATAATTAGTGTTGGCCACTTTTATAAAATGGGTACTATTTCTCTTCCACTCCTTTGTGAATTATGTATTACTGCTTCTGTTATTGATTGTTATTTACTCTGATATATCGTTTTGAAACTCTAATAAGAGGATATAGTCTCACCATTTACTATCCTTAGACCCTCGCTGCTAGTTGGAAGCCTCTAGTGTACGGGGAGATACGCTTAAGGTATCATGGTGACCGGTCTGGCCACCGGTTCAGGGGTGAGCCGGGTTGGGATGATAAAATAAATATAGGCCTTGAATCCAATAATAAAATCCATATTGATAGCAAGTTAAAAATAATCCATCTTAAGGATGAGAAAATCCCATACTATCTCCATTTGTGAGATGAAGATGACATAAGATGGATATCAGAATCCTTATTCCCTCTTCTTACCAAGGGGAATTGAGTTCTTCATAACATATGGAGTAATACTTGATAGAAGTATTAAAAATTACATAACATGATCATATATAAATGATTGAGAAACACCAATATCAGATAAATAAATCACTATAGTTGATTCAATAAGTACAATACCTCTCAGATCATCAGACTTGTCTCAAACCCTCTTGGAGCTAGATAAACTATGTGAAACTACATAGTATTGATATGGGTCTTATGCCTACCAATTTCTGAAGTTTCTTCCACTATATAACTCTAACCATAATATGAGTTGTTCCTTCCTCCACACCATTGAGATTGGGATCCCACTTCCTTAGACGCATCTATTTAAACAACAGGTTACTTATGTTCTAAGGAGCCTATACGACATTGGGGATATGGAAAAGTATTAAAAATATTATGAAAATGGAAATACACCTATGTGAATAGAAAACATTAGGGGTAAATTAACTTGGGGTTCTCTTATTACTAGACCTTCCACACTGATAACAAAACATATATCCCCTACCTGAAACCATTGGTGCTGAAAACTAAGATGGGTGCTTGAAACCATTGAAACCCACACTTCTGGGCTCATAAAACTTCCTATTATTCTCAGAGGGACAAATGATACTCTAACTAGATAAAGGAGGAACCAAAATCATTAATAAAAATCCTAACATATGAATCTATACCATCAATTCCCAATCTATAACCTCAACATATGTTGTGAGATTCAAAATAAAGACTTGAGATTTAATTACAGATCAAAGAACCATTTCAAACCTATGAGCTTAAACTCTATCATTTGATACAAGATCTGGTGAAAAATTAATGAGATTAGAAACTATGTTCACATACTTCATATTTTTTTCATCTTACTTGAGAGAGATAAATTCCCAAGACTTCATCAATGCCATCATGTCTGGATAAAACTACTAGGTGATAATTACCTTGAAATCCTTCCATTCTTGGTTATCATAATGATTTTTGGAATAATTGAATCCCAGCATTTCTGAATAGGTCCTTCAAGAATAATTTTGGAACAATTCACTATAAAAAAATTGGGTTCCCAAGTAACATTAAAATCCTACCATTTTTTCCATCCTGGCCTTGGCTTCTTGAGAATCATTGATTCCTCATATGTAAGGATGTTTATGCTTGAGTAACTCTTGAAATTGATCCTTATCAGGATCCAAATCGGATCCCTAAACTATAGAGAGTATAGAACCTATTCCATAGTCTATAATTGGAATATCTTGGATAGGAAACATGACAAGATTCAAATCAACTGGTGGGATTTGTTGCTGAAATTTATTTACATCGTCCTACAAAGGCTTCATAGGTCTCTTTCACAGGGTCATATGCTACATTAAATCAATAAAATATAAAAACATCACAATATATAATAAATCATAAATATATAACATAAACAATTATAAAATGTAAAATTAAATCATAAATAAGGGAAATATAAAAAACCACACCCTTCCACGAAGCAAGGAGTTCATGTGTGGTCTATGGCTGGTGCACCCTAACCGCCCATGAAGTGTAAAAAAATTTAAATTAAGACCATATTTACCACATCCATTGAAAAATCAAGGGAAAATGATAAAAGTATTGGATAGAAACCCCTTCATACCAATAACATGAGCCCTAAAAATCCTATTCCAGGTTTATCCCAACTTCCCAAATAACATAAAGCCAAAATTGTTTCCTTTGATTCCATTAGTCATGACCTAACCTCACCAGGCCATGAACCTAATCATCTGACCCCATGAGTCTCTTATGATAACTTGGTTTCCTTCTGAGAACACCATAAGATATTATATAGAAAGGTCACTTATCTTACTAATGATTTTACCCAAAGGATAATATAAGTTCTTTCAGTGTGCTTTATCCTCACTCACACACACCTTGGGAAACTTCCCAAGATTTAACCCCTCATAAAACTACTCCAATTCAAGAATTATTAACTATAGAGTTTTAATCAGGTGATATTTTTAAATAAAGGTTCACATTTTTGACATGGGTAGTAACATTAAGTCTTTTAACTCACTTTTCTTAAAGGTTCCCCCCAAATTTAAAGCACAACTCCCTTATTTTGGACCCCAAACCTCAAACCTGAGTAGTACCTCTATAATTCAGGTTGGGTAATTGCTCTAATATTATTTTTCATGAACCAATTTAGGACACCACTAAACTGGACACTTGATATAGCTTATATAAAGGCCTGAATTCCAATCCCAATACCCAGGGGCCAGAAATTATTTCCTATTTGTTAATAAACACACATTAGGAATATTTTCATCCAAAAGAATCATCACACGGGTCAGAGCCATGATCCTGGTATAACCTTTCAATAAATTTCCAGGTCAAGATTCAAGAGTAATGCAGTCAATAAAATTTTTACCAACATCCCATAATATAATGATAACTCAAAAATACAATAGAAATAATACAAAAACATAACCACCATAAATAAAGTATCGAAAAAGATAGGTTAATAGTTACAAAAGGTACAAAAAATATATTAAGGATGATGAGAAAGTGATATGATACAAATAAATGTTCCCAAATAAAATAAACAAAACAACTTCCCATCTTCATATGACATGAGGGTCAAGTTCCTACCCTTTCACCATCTTCAATAAAAACTCCACTGGTAAGAGTACCTAAATCATCTATATTATGCCATTCCTTTTACTAAATTTGTTAAAAAAAGGTCTACATACACCCATTGGGTGTATATAGGGTGTGAGAAACACAATCCCTGTAGGATCCCACAAATAATTTCAGGGGTAACCCATTTTAGATAAACACAAGAATGTTACTTTGAAAAAAATCATATAAAAGTAAGTATTTAACTTTGATATGTAAGAAAAAAAGTAATAATCTTAAATAATTTTTTAATGGAAACCAATGTCATAAAAATAAGTGTTTCATAAACATGCACCATGTGAGATCCTTAAGTCATGTTAGGTTATGTCCACTCTAGTTCCTTTTGTGAACTTGTGAACTAGTGGTCAATCCAAATGTTCCTAGAAACCATTAAGGAGAATATACCTTGCCCTATTGGTATGGTTTCATCCAACCCATGACACCACATCCAACTATCTACCAAGTATTATATTTCCTATCCTAGTGGTGTGTTCTCGATCATCCACAACACCATAGCCTTCACTAAAGTCTAATATAGTTATTTAGAGTGGCACAATACAAAGTGGATACTTAACACTAATCTTCCCTCATTAGATACCTAGGTTCCAAGTTTCCATTTACATTTCAAATATTTCATATTCTATTTAAAAGGATTTATTAAAATGTCCCTCAATACATTTCCACTAATCCTGTGTAGAAAATTCCTTCTAGAACATTTTATTTACTAAATTAAGGGAACGCATTTTCAAAAAACCATGAGATATATGATCACACCAAAAAATATCATGACATGAATTTAATTTATTAAAAAATCCTTTATAAAAGATAAAAAACATATTTTTTCATAAAATAAGGGTGTGACACGAAAAAACCTACCTCTAACCAAGATAAACCCTTATCACTCAGTGGAGACCACTCAACTATGATGGAAATCCACTTAATATTACAAGAAGGATCCTAGAGACCAAATAAAAAACCATAAACACCAAAACCTGAAGCATAGAAATTGGATAAACTAAACCCATTATCACTATGGCCTTAAGGAAGAGTGGAATACAATAAAATATAAAGATAATTTCAATGGGGTGAAGGTGAACCCCTTACTTGAAGGAATTTTTAAGAAATGTAAAGAAAATTCTTAGATATTAGCCCTAGAGGTAGGGGTGAGGCATCATGTGATGGAAGGAGGATATGAGGTCTAAATAGGGTGATAATAGAGGTTTGTAGGAGTTAAAACCCATTGGGTAACTTTTGTACATTTCACAATTTTAATATTCTAGGTATACTACATGGTTTGGCTGAATGGTTTTCCAAACCATACGGGTCACCACTACCTCACCTGGGAATTTTTACAGTTGGTCTACATGGTTAGGAAAACTATGTTTCAACCATGAAAAATTCCTCATTTAATGTTATAAACCATGTTTCATAGTTTTCTCATAGTTACTTATAACCATGCGTTAACTTTTCCATAACTTAGTTTTTCAAAGAACTCTAAATTGCAAAGGTAAACAACCTAGAAAAGAAATAAGGATAAAACAAGGAAATAAAGAGGTGGTATATACCTAAAATTTATGTTGTGGGTGTGACATCTAAATGAATCATGTAAAGTAATTAAATGATACTTCTTGAATAAAACTATGAGTAATTGATTAAATCCATATCTTATTTTAAAAAATATGGTTTTTGAATATCTTTTATGAAATTTATTAGCCCAATGAAAATGGAAGTGATTTTACCTTGACATGAGTTATCAACTAGTATAAACCATGTCATGGTTTTAGTAAAAAAATGGTTATGTTATTTATATATTATAGAAAAAAATTCATAAATTCTCAAAAACCTTTCGTAATATGGGCTTGATGGGTTAATGTGAAACTGAAGGGTATTTTATCTATTTTAGAATGTTTTGGTATTTTTAATCTAGTTTTATAGTTTATCTACATGGTTTAATAATTTGTAGTGTTTATAAATTTAAAAATTAGTCTAAATATAAAAATATTTATATTCAATTATGAAATTTTTATAAATAATAATATTAAATGTTCATATTAAAGGCCTTATTTGGGAAACTTGTTTTAAACTATACCAAAATATGTTTTTAACCTAATAAAATGTTTAAATAAAGTAAAATATGTGATATTTTGTTTTCTAAATAGATTACATAAAATATGAAATGTTTATTTATAATTTTTTATAAAATATCATTTATTTTTTTGTAATATAAAATATTTAATATTATATTTCAGGAAAATTATGAAATATGAAGTGATAATATTGGTAATATTTATTGAAAATGTTTTTATTTACAATTTATTGAATTTACATATAGTATTTTTATTTGTAAAATTTTTATATTTTAATTATTTATGAAGTGTTTATAACCATCTACCTCATGTAAAAATTTATGAATTTTTTATTTATTTACTTTATTCCTCCATTTATTATTGTTGAATATAAGTGTTATAGTATAAATGGATGTATGTTTTAGTTTAAAGTTTTAAATTTATTCTTATAAACCTTATAATATGTATATAATGAGTTACATAATAGGTATAACATAAGATTTAGTTATGTTAAACCATAACTATGATTTATTTTCTGGGTTATAAACTTCAAATTAATTGTTGATTATGATTTATACATATTAGTGATGGGTTTCTTTAGAAAATTTAATGCTCAAAGCAGTGAAAGAAACCATTTATAATTTTTAATCTATCATCATATAATTAGCATGTAAGGAAGAATATAAGTATGATAGTACGTACCTAAAGTATAGTATTCTCATTCTTTATAGAATATGCTTGAGGAAGATCACTATGAAATATAACTTGAGATCTTGCCTCTATAGGATTTTCATTATCTATTAGAATCCATGTACACTACATAAGGACCTATTATTATTAATTTAAAGGTATTGTAACAACTTATCCTCATAGATAAATGAAGAATAAGGAAGAAGATATTTTTGTATTAGCTTAATAATATAACAAACATAATAATAGGTGGGATTATATCCATTATATATACCTTCTTTAATCAATTAAGGATTTCAAGATTCATTATAATGTTTGTTATACACTTTTACATTACTTGTAACATATCCCAAATAAAGCATTAGGATCAGGGAATGTTTAAACAATCATAATATATTTATAATTCTTAAATGAATCAATAAAATTATTAATAACTCAAATGAAATCATCCAAGATATGTGGTTGTAACTCATGAAATATGTTATCATATATCGTAAACTAAAGGCATATTGTATGATGCGATATAAGAATTTCATGCCTTATAATACTACTTCATATCATTATTTGTAATAATAATCATATGAATAACTTGGATTATGGTATAAATTTATCATGTAATATGATTCATTAGTTTTAGAGCATATAAATCAATCTCTAACTTGTAATAAAATTCTTTAATGACTCTGTGCCAAATGTCATAACTCTGTATGGATCCACCCAAACTCCTTTAGATATGATTCAAAAAACTCTCTTCAATTTAGAATAAAGCATTTATCTAAAATTTAATCCTCATTGTAATTCCTAACTATGTGAACCTATGTAACTTTATATCATTTAAAATAAATATGAATTTCTCAATTGATAGGTGTAAGAAAAGGGATGCCTCTAATAAAATATCATTGTTACTCAAGATACAAATGGTTCTAGAATTATCTTAATAAAACATACTCATATATATATATAAACTTATCCTATATAACATGTATCATATAAATTGTAAGAATTCTTATATAATCCATGTGACCACTAGACCTAGAATGTGTAAATATAGCATAGTCCAACTTATACTTTTCTGATTCTTAAAGTATATTTATCAAAAAAAAATATTACATCACATATAAATGATTATAATACATAATCACATCACATGTAGACTATCTAATAATCTATATATAAATAATCTATCATTAAATCAAAGGAATATATGTTTTTTCATTACATCTAAGTGTAAAAGTCCCATCTTGGTTGAACTCAACTAATGACATGATCAGAAACATACCCAACCATCCCTTGATTAGCTCATACTCTAGGATTGAAAAAAATAAGGTATCAAAATATAAAGGTTCACAAGAAAAGTATATTTTCAATATTAGGTAATAATTATTTGATAATAATTATACACCCCTAAGTATATCAGCGACCTTATGACATTCCATGTGATATACTTGTGTGGGTTAGTCAAGATATTAAGCCTCAACTTATTATCTCAGGAGTTTAATCTATATCATATATGAGATATCGAATCACCCTAATATTTTCATATCATTAAAATACATGATAAAATTTTATGATATTTTATTAATTAAAACTCAAAATAAAACTTTTATGGGGCTTTATCATTCTATTATTCATGTTTAATAAATACAGAATATTTAATGAATGATAAATAGAGATTTCCTTTTATTATAAAATCATGATACACTCTTAAACCATTACATTAAATATCACCCTTATGTTTTTATATGGTAATTATTTCATCAATGGTTCTACTACATTATTTTTTGTATCCACCCAACAGATCCTTACATCACCACTCTAAATGATCTATCGAATGAGGTGGAATTTTTGGAGGATATGTTTGGACCTTTAGTGAGAACAGGGTTCGTTATCCTAGGAAATAGCTCCATTATTTTCAAAATAAAGATAAATTTCTCACTCAATTATATAAACCACTCGAAGTTCAATAATGAACTTCATTATCCAAATTGATTCCTTCATAACATCTGATGCAGTGATGTACTCTTCCTCTATTGTTGAGTCCACCATGGTGACTTATTTGAAACTCTTCCAACTTATATCTTCACTATTTAGTAAAAAATAAACTAAGTTTCAATCTTATATCATAATTTTCATCTTGGAAGCTCTCATTAGTGTAACCCCTTTAAATGGGATCTTTGTCACCCCCAATTACCAAGAATATATCATTGCTTCTATTTAAGTACTCAAGGATATTTTTTTGGAAACTCAATGAATCTTACTTGGATTTAATTTTGATACACTTTTCATTATCAGTGTATAAGTGACATTTGTTTGAGTTCTTAACATGTAATACATGATAGAGCATATAGTGGATGGATAAGGAATGGTATCCTTCCTTTCTAACTCTTTAAAAGGATCATTAATCTGATTAATATTTTTCTATAAAACACTAGTAAATACCCCTTCATATATTTTTATATGCCAAATATATTTAAAAATTTACCAATATATGTGTTTTGAATAAGTTTGAACAAACTCTTTTATATATCTCTATTAATTCTCATAGAATTTATATAGGTTTATTCACCCATGTGTTTCATTGGGAATTATTTTACCAACTACATATTAGCATAATTTCAGGGAAACATTTATAAGAAATGGTATGTCATCCATATATAATATTATAAATACCAAAATCCTCCCATTAATACACTTATATGTATATGAATAATCTATATTTTTTTTTTGAAACTGAACTCTTTTATTACATTATCAAAATGAATATTCCAACTTTGAGAAGTTCACTTTAATCCAAAAATGGATCATTATAACTTAAAAACCATATAAGTCTCATTTCACACTTCAAAATAATTGGTCTATATCATATACACATCCTTAAATAAATTAATAAAGGAAATTTGTTTTCACATCCATTTTATATATATTATAATTATAATGAGCTACTCTAGAAAGAAATATCTAAATAAAATACATCATTGATACTAGAGAAAAGGATTATTTATATTCAACACCATGAATTAATTTATAACATTTTTAAACCAACCAATATTTATACGTAGACACTACAATATAAATCAATTTTTATATAGAAAACCCACTTACACCCTATGGGTCTTACCCCTTCAAACTCATACACCATATTCCAAATATGGTCAGTGTATATGAATTTCATCTTATATTCCATATCCTTTAACAATATATCATAATCAAAATTCTTGATGTCCTCATAGTATTTAGTAATTTTCCATCTATGAGTATTAATTTATCATCATTTTCTATAATAAATCCATATTTCTCTTGTTATCTTGATGAATTATCCTAGATATTCACGTTTATTATGTACCTTTAGTCAGTTCATTTTATATAACTCTTTATGGAATCGGATCAACTTGCATATTATAAGAACTTAATTTTATTTATTTTTAAATTTTATAAGTTCAACTTTTTAACCACTAACTACTTGATTAATATATTCTTTCTCAAGAAAAATACTATTCGAGACATAATTTTTTTTTCTCAGTATAATTATAGAAATAATATCTCATTGTTTCTTTGAGATATCCTAAAATAAGAATTTTTTCATTTAGGGTGATATTTTTCATAATAAAAATGGTTTACATTAGTTTCATGACCCCAAATAATCATAAAATACAAATTGGGATGATTCTCATAACATATCTTATATGGTGTATTTATAAATTATTTTAATGGAATATGGTTAAGTAAGAATGTAACTATTTACAAGGAATATCCCCAAGGTAACACAAACTTGTCATCAACCAAACCATTTATAAAAAGGTATTATTACTCCTCTAAAATACACTAATACACTATGGTTTTCTATGAAGAGTAAGATTTAAAAAACTTATATAATCTCTCAAATGACAAACAAATTCATTGGTCAAGTAATCACTATCTTGATCTTATAATATAATCTATATACATTTTATTAGTTGATTTTATACTTAAATTTTGAAAACCTTGAAAATTTTAATTTTTTATACTTGTGTATTATACAAAATAGATAACCATACTGATTGAATTATCTAATAAAAGTCAAAAAGTACCAATATGAACCACTTAATTGAGTATTTATTTATCTATATACATAATTATGTATTATATTTAATAGTCCATTAGAACTATCATTTTTTTACTAAATTTTTATTTGTTCAATTCAACTAAAAAACAAGGTTTTCAATTTTGAAATGATTTATGCTCAAATGGGTCTAACAATATATGTCTATTGAGTCTTTACATGTATTTATCATTTATAGTCCCAAGGAAATGGTAACAAAGATAAGTGGGGTTAGGAACAACACTAGCCTTTTTATCCTAAATATTTTAGATAATATTATACATGTCTATAGTATACAAACTATTATTCATATTTCCAATTCTATAAAAAAATAATTTAGATATATATAATAACTCTTATTCTTAAAAATGAATGAAACTCCTTTTTTCAAACAAAATATAGAAATTAAATTTCTATTTATGGAAGAAACATAATTACAGTTTTCCAATTCTATAACTAATCCACTTTGTAGTCTTAGAACATATGTATCAACCTCCAATAAAACAACTATTTAAACATTTATAATAAATAGATATAATTCACCTCTAATCAATTTTCTCTTACTTATGAGAATATATTTATTAGGAAAAATGTGTTATGGAAACTTAATATCTAGTACCCATGAATAAAAATTATAGAAATTGATTTATATAACAATTTCATCTATATTTTAAAAAAAATTTATCTTTGAGAATGCTTATCAACCTTGGATACCGATATTGAATTTTATACTGATAAGTGATCTTAAAATGATTATAACAATGCATTCCATAATCTATAACAAAGACAAAACTATGGGTGGGTATCATGTTTTATATCTTTTTATCCATTAGTTTTAATAAAAGTACTCCCACTAAAATGATAAACTCATACATAATTATATTTAGTGGTACACATCAATATTACACTATATTCTATTTCACCTTAGAATTTCTCCCATTGCATAGCTATTTAGGTAGTTCATAATTATAATCATATAACATATATCAGATAATTCAGTAAAAAACTCTTTATCTTAATCCTTTAATTGGATTCAATCTACATTATTCCTATGGTATCTTAATCCTATTAAAATTTCCCAAACAATTATATCCTAAAGATTATAGTTGGATATGGAACTTAATCCTATCAAGTCACCAACACCTAGTATTTCTTATACAAAATAACCCATGGGCACCTTGTTTTAGTATGACCTACTCGGTTGGATGATAGAGGTTTTGACATGTGTTTTCTTTAGAAGGAAAGTCACACTTAGTATTTGAGGGGTTTTCATCATATATTCATTTAATATGAATCATATATATAATAAATCCCTAACTATTTAATGTCATTAAATCTTTGTTGTATCATGATTTATTCCTTTATATATGAATTCTCATAACAATTTAGTTTGTAATCCCTATTCCATCTACCGAAAAATATGTTTGAAACATATTAATATATAAATCTTTACAAAACTCATATCTTGTGTCACTTACCCAAAAAATATAAATATATTTAATCATATAAAAATAAATCTTATAAATGAATTATATAAAACTCATTTATGTAAAATATTAGAATCATATAAACCCAAGAAATCCATACTAGAGTGAGCATGGGGTGACAGGTATCCAGACCACATTTTTATAAACAAGGAATAATCCTCTAGGATGATGATCAGTCTATCCCAAAGTCCCTATAACCCTAAAAAATGATCATAAATTTAAAATTATAGACAAAAGGGTTGAATAATAATGATTTATAGGGATTTATATAATTATATATAATGTGAATAGGAATGAATGTGATATTTAGAAAACACTTTTTCAGATGACATTATATAGTGAGTGTTTTCTATGATCATATGTAGAAATTTGTATTAATTTTTTTATTATTTATCATGTTTTATTACTTACATTTGATATATAATAGTTTTATTTTATGTGGGACTAAGAATTGTAACAATGTATTTGTGAAAATAATAGTTGTATTATTTTTATTTTACTAGTTTGATTTATCTGGAACTATAATAAAAAATTTATTTTAACATGTGATAAACTTTTTTATGGTATTGGTTACAAAATAAGAAATATATCTTTCATGGGATTTCATGAGATTAATTGGTAATCCTAATTGGTATTTGTATACTCACCCATGCACACACATCATAGTGTGTACACTGATGTCTTATATGAAAATGTAGGTAAGGGGAATTACTTGATTTTCCTTAGTTATAGATCCTAATAGATAATTTCAAAGTGTATGTGGTTCTATTATTCATTAATCATAGGAAAAGTGTGACTATACACATTGGGTTTGTGTCATTCTCTAAGTTATTATGTCATCTTGGGATTGTGACTACTTTAATTTTTACAACTCATTGTTAGTTTCTTATTTATTTTGATGGTCATTTTAAAGTTTAGTTTTTAGTTTTAAATGAAATAAATAAATTTCATTCATTTATCATATAGAAGGTAGTTTATTTGAGTTAAAATCATTCCCTGTGATTTATTTTCATCCCTTAGCACAAGCTACCTGCCTCTAGTAACAAATAAATTAACCTGAGGCCTTAAAGCAATCTTAGCATAGGTCTTGAGGTAAAATGTAACAAACCAATGTTTTATCAATGAAATTACCTTTTTATAATTATATATTATAGTATATTCATATAATATTACATATAGTACTCAATATAAACTTTATAAATGAAAAGTGAGTAAAATAAAAGTTATCTCTAGAAGTTAAGGAATGTATACTGATGAAATAGTAACTTGACCTTTGGAATAGTAATGTGACCCTTATGAATAGTAAACCAACCAATTGAATGGTAAACTCACTAATGAAAGTATAAATAAAATTTATCCATCTTATAAGTGATAATATGAAATAAAAATAACGTATTATAAGTAAGTAAATATTTTACAAATTATTAATTAACTGTTGATTTTTTTATAAGTCGTGTATATTTAATTAAAATTTTATGATCAATTTAATTATTTAAAATAAAATTTATTTCCATAAAAATTATTCATAAATAATTATTTTTTATGAATTATTATTATAAGATAATTTTAATATACCTTAGTTAAATTTTCAAGGTGTTAGAAAAGTAGTTTTAATTTTAAAATTTGTATTTTTCAAGTAAATTATAATTTTAATTAAAAATTAAATTTTACATATTTAGAAAATTATTTTTATAAAATGGAGTTATTTTTTTGAATTCTACACATCAAAAAATGGCCGGGGTGAATTTTTGGGATTTTTCTGAAATAATTGAATTTTTATTAATAGTAAAATATGCTAATTTACAATAACTGCTAAGACCTGAATTTCTACATCATGCTTGAGACATGGATGATGTAAATGGTCGTTTTTTCGAACTCACGTTCTCTCTTTACTATTTTTGGTAACATTAATCAATACTATTCATAGTATTGATCAAAAATATTAAACTAATGATTAAAATAATGGGAAACCCCTCCTCTCCTCCACTATAAATATCACCCCTATTTACCTCTTCTATTCACTCTTATCGAGCCTTATACCTTGTATAAATTTTTATAAAATATCCTCCCAATATCCTCCCAACTTCTAGAATACCTTTTTCTCTTTAAAATACCAAATCCTCTCCACTAAAGAGGTTCTCAAGGAAGATATATTCAAGAGGAAAATTCCTCTTTTCATTTCATTTATTTCTTTTAAGTTTGTTTCTTTATTTTTCTTTCCTCACCTCCTTTCATAAAAATGTTATGATAAATACATTAGTTTAAATTTATTGGCATTTTATTATTATAATATAATAATTCATCATCATCTCTCCTTTACCCACCTTTTATACTAGTAATGAAAACACAATCCGAGATGTGTTAATTTATCACATTCAAGGACGTCGGGTTTTCAATTTCTATTACCGTGTTAAATTCTAGCCATGCAACAATTTTTATGGTTGAAAAATAATATAATATATTTATTATTTATAATTTAAGTTTCTTGAATCTTTTTTAAACATGATATTAATTTATAAATAAAAATGTGTTTGATGTGATAAAAAACTGCCATTTAACCAAAACAGTTATCATTAAAATTTTATATAATGATTGATTTTCACTCAAAATAACCAAATGAATTTTATAACCATGTAATATTATGGATATTAAAAAATAACATAAAATTTAAATTATGTACAACCACTCCCATCTTACATGTTTATCCTTACATATAAATAAGTAATCTAATCATGAAAACTGAGGAAACAAATGCTCCCAAATAATGAAATTGAACCTATTAACCCATAAAAATGTCACGAATGAACTTAATAAGGTTAAAATAAATCAATTTAATGAATAATTGGTTCTTTACATATTAATTAATGAATGTAATTTGGTTATCCAGGATATCAATATCTAGTCAAGGACACTATTGTACTTAAGGTAAGGGATTCTACCCGAACCTCTATTATTCCTCCGGGTTTCTCTATCTTTATTTTTACCCAAATAAAGTTATATGTTATTTTTATGCACACATTCTAAATTCTGTTAACATGCTCCAAAAACATTAATCAAGGTTCATTAATCATTCTCTTTTAGGGATATATATGTTTTTAAATGATTCCTTCTTCAATTATTCTCGATATGCAAACCTGTTTAAGGGAACTTCCCAAATTTTTACCCAATTTCAAGTACACTCTATAATATTTTTTTAATAAACAATTAATTTTATAAAAATACACTTTTTATTAATAAAAAATTCTTTGTTCACTAATGGTTTTATATAAAATATTTTTCCATTTTCTATTTTAAGTGATATTTGATATTTTCCTTAAACTACGCTAAAATGTTTTAATTATAAAGTTTATTAAATGATCTTTTTGCATGTTATAACTTAAAATTGACATAAATTGACATGATATATGAATATTATACCTTATTAATGTCCATTAATTATCTAATTCATTTCCTTCATGGACACATTTATGATACACCCATTAATTATGCTTCATGACATGAATATGATACCCAATTCTTTCCACAGGTAACCCTTATGTTTATGTATAATTGATTATGTATGATTTTGTATGTGGAAAGAATATTCATGAACATGTTATGATGGGTGTTCTCATATATCTCTCTAATAAATTGGTGAAATTTGAGACTCATGAGATGTTGTGTGCAACGATCATGGCAGTTAGCCTTGACTTGTGCTACCATGTGCAACGGTCTTGGTGGTTAACCTTGACTTGTTGAATTCTATGTGAAACTAGCCATTAATTGTGATAAATTCATGTTTTATATTACTTCAACATTACTATGAAACCATTTTTATATGATCCCATGTTTATATGTAATTATTACATATGTTCCATGCCTTTTTATATCATTATGTCACACCTTCTAACTATTATGCAAAAGATTTGTTCTTATGTTTATTCCCTTACAGGTATTTTTAGCTCATCTATTTCTTCATGTTATCCCTAGGTTATCCCATAAATATGTATGAGCGTAACGGAACTTAGGAGCTCTTTATGAAGATTAAATAAAGAAATGTTTTATTTTGTCCCATGTTATCATTTTTATGTACCTAGTCTTCCAAGCCACTAGACCTTACAATCCCAAGCTTGTAATATGATGTTTTATTATGCTTAAAACCATGTAATGATATGTATAAAATTATAGGGTTTCTATAGTTGGTATGAAAGCATGGTTTAGTTATTTTTTGATATTAGGAATAGAGAACTTTAGTAAGAACCTTAGAGATGAGACTAATTATAAGAAAACATCCCTAAATTTTGGTAAGTATATAGTAAGTGGTTTATCAAGAAAATATATCCCTATCTAGATATGAACAAGTAGATATGGCTCTGATATATATGTATCTAGGGGTAAGACTCAAAAAGAAACCATGAGCTAGACTCGAATGGGAACTGGTGCATGACAATGGTCCTTGTTTCACTCATATTTTGATGCTTCAGAGGGATATGCTTTGGTAAATTCATAATCTTAGTAAAAACCATTATTAAGGAAAAAAGGACCATAATAATATATGATAGGAAACATATCATGGATAACCTTGATTGAAACTTAGGGAATCACAAGTTAGGATATACTTTTCATTTAATATTTTATACTTTTATGTTTAAAGTTTCTTTTTTATTCTTAATAGATAAGTATTAAAGACCTATAATTGTACGTTATTTTTCTTAGTTAATGATGGGAAATAGAGGAATACATTCCATCAATAAATGTGATAGGAAATGTTATGATTTCCCTATTGTTATGCTTGATATGATGTGAATGGGTGCTAAAAACTTTATAACAGAACTTGCCCAGCTGGCTCAAGTTATGAATAATAAATTGAATCATGTGGAACACACTCATCCTATAAGGAAATAACAAGTTGCCATTGAATCCTTCATGTAGAAAAGACCTCCCAAGTTTATTGGATCTTCTGGTCCCCTCCTCGTGAAACAGTGGATTAACTCCATTGAAAAGATATTATCTGTCCTACAGTTCTTAGAATAAGAAAAATTCATACTGGTGGTCTATAATTTTTATGGGGAAGATGATAAGTGGTGCACAATGATCAATAATATGAAGTCCTAGGAGAAAATTGATTCCATATATTGAGAGTAATTCAGAAAAAAATTCAATAAATATTTTCCTTAAACCCTCCCTCTCAAGAGGGAAATAGAGTTCCTCAAACTTAAGTAGAATGAAGATGATTCCATCAGGGCGTATGAAAAAAACTTCACAAGTCTTGCAAGATACACCTCCAGATTTTTCATGAACACTGAACGAAATATGGATCACTTCTTCAGCAGACTAAATCTGAGTCTATAAAATTTGTTGGTGATTCGAGACTTTGACAGTTATGAGGATATTTTCCATTGTGCCATCAAGGTTGAAATAGAGATTGGATACTCTCAATGGTATCATGGGCCCAGTGAAAAAATGAGTAAAATGGATTCTAATGTGGGTGGTTTGAAAAATAAATCTCATGATGGAAAGAAGATCAAACATCCAACATGTCAAAATTGTGGGAAGAAGCATCCTAGGAACTATCTAAAGGTAACTAGGAATTACTTCAGATGTGGAATAATGGGACATATAGATAAAAACTACTGAAGGGATATGAATAATCCCACTAACATGTAATAATAAAGGAAGGTTCTGATCAACACTTAGCCTATAGTGTAGTGTTACAACTACAAGGAACATGTGAATTTTGCAAACAATTTCCCTAATACAAGGGTTGTCAGAGGAAATTAACAACAACATACAAGGCATTAAGAAAGGGCTTATTCTATCACTACTGCTGAGGAAAATTATGTGGTGAAAGGTAATCTAGTTATTTATTCAAGAATAGATAATTTACTATTTGATTATGGTTCTATGAATTATTTCTTATCTTTCAAGTTTAGTAGAACTATCTAAACACCACCTAAAAATTTGGAGGTTGAGTTATCTGTGAGAACAATGAATGGGGAAATTATTGAATCCAAGGTTTATAACTCCTCCCTAGTAATGTTTTGTGAACTGAACCTCCCATAAAATACCTTCATACTTCCTTTAGTGGATTTTGATGTTATATTGGGCATGGATTGGCTATCTTTATACAAAGACCACATTAAATATCAGGAAATTGAGATCACTCTTCACATACCAGAGTATCCTCCAATCCTATGCAAGTGTAAGGAAGAAAAGGAATATCCTTCATAATAATCATCTCAAGTGTGAATAATGTTTCCGTTTGATCAATAATATCTTTATAAAATGATTGAGACAAAAGAGATGATACTTCTCAAAGATATGCCCATCTTGAGGGATTACACTGATGTATTCCCTAAAATATTTCTTGGTCTTCCTCTTAATCAAGAGGTTTATTTCTCAATTTAACTTATTCCTAGATCCCTAGCTATATAAAATATGCCTTATATAATTTCCAACATTGATCTGGAAGAGATGAACAAGAATTTACAGGAGAATCTGGAGAAAGGTTTTATACGTCTAATTGCCTCACCATGGGGCGCACCAGGCCTATTTATTAAGAATAAGGATGGATCAATGTGCCTATTCATTGATTATTGTGAGCTCAATAAAATAATGATAAAGAACAAGTATCCCCTACATCAGATAGATGACTTGTTTGATCTGTTACATGGGTCAATTTATTTCTCTAAGGTGGACCTTTAGTCAGGATATCACCAATTAAAGGTGAGGAAGGAAGATATTCCCAAAACTTCCTTTAAAATGAGTTATGGACACTATGAGTTAATAGTGATGCACATCAAACTCACCAGTTCTCCAAAAATATTCATGGATTTAATGAATAGAGACTTTAGATATTACCTCAACAAATCTGTGGTAGTCTTTATCGATGATATTCTGATTTACTCTAAGAGAAAGGAGGAACATGAGGAGCATTTGAATACTGTGATGATGACATTGTGAAGGGATAAATTTTATGAAAATTACAGTAAATGTGAGTTCTAGATAGAGGAAGTACCATTCTTGGGGAATGATATCACTAGAAATGGAATATCTATGGACCCTTCCAAGACAAACTCAATCTAAGAGTGGTCCAAACAAACATCTATGATAGAGATCCATATATTTCTTTGTCTATCTGGGTATTATTGGTGATTTTTGAAGAACTTATCATGATTGTCAAGCCCAATGAGCATGATGACAAGAAAGGTAGTGAATTTCTTCTAGACTCAAGAATGTGAGGAAATATTTAAGGAGCTCAAAAATAGGCTTATCACTACACCAGTACTCACACTCCCAACAAGTGGAGAACTCTTTGTGGTGTTCAATGATTATTCAAAGAAATGATTAGGTTGTGTACTAATGAAAAATGATAAAGTGACATATTACCCATCAATGAATTTAACAATCAATGAGAAAAACTATCTCACGCATGATCTAGAGTTGGCATATGTAATCTTTTCATTGAAAATCTGTCATATTTATCTCTATGGGGAGAAGTGTGAGATATATATTGATCACAAGAGTTTCAAATATATATTCACATAGAAAGAGCTTAATATGGTTAGATATCATCAAGGATTATGAATTATCAATCCAATACCATCCCGGTAAGACAAATAAGGTAGCATATGATCCAAGTAGAAAGGATCCTACATCTTTATCAATGATGAGAATTAAAAAGGATCTTATCTTCTTAGATTTTTAGAGGATAGACATGGGAATAATTAAGGGAGGAACATCATAAATACTTTCTCAAATGATTTCTCAAACATCCCTCATGTATAAAATAAATAATTCTCAAAGAAAATATGTATAAATTCAAAAAAGGGAAGACACTGTTAAAAATGGGAAATCCTATGAGTTCAATATTGATGGGGAAGGAGTTGTAAGATTTGGGTCACGATTTTGTGTACAATCCGATCCATGTGTAAAGTATGAGACTTTGAATGGCACACATAGCTCAACCTTCTCTATTCACCCATGGAGCACATAGATTTATCAAGATATCTGAGATAACCTTTGGTAGGACAATTTGAAGAAGGAGATTGCTGAATATACGTCAAAGTGCTTGGTATGTCAACAAGTGAAGGTTGAAAGAAAAAATTCTAAGGGGATAATGCAACTACTATCCATAAAAAATGTAAGTAGGATAACATTACCATGGACTTTGTCACTATACTTACAAGGACATCTAGAGGAAACAATGATATATGGTTCATTGTGGATTGTCTTACAAAGACATCTCACTTTATTGAAATTCGAGTGGAGTTTTCTTTGTATAAAATTTCATGGATATATATCAAAGAAGTGGTAAGTATGAATGGAGTTACACTCTATATTATATCCTATCAAGATCATAGATTCACCTCTAAGTTTTGTAAAAGTATCTAGTATGCTTTAAGCACTAAATTGAACTTTAGTACAACCTATCATCCTCAAACTTATGGCCAATCTGAGTGAACAATTCAAACATTATAAGATATATTAAGAGCATATTCTATGGACTATAAAGTAGGGTAGGACCAATATATTCCACTAGTATAATTATATTACAAAAATAGTTTCCACTATAGCATTCAAATGACACCATATGAAGCCTTTTATTGGAAAAGGTGAAGAACACCAACATGTTGGGATAAAGTCAGTGAGCGTAAGCTACTAGGACTTAGAATGGTCGCAAAAAGGGCGGAGAAGGTGAAAAAAATTTAGTAGCACATCAAGGCAGAAAAAAGTTTTTATAAGAGTTATACAAACAATAATAAATGGGAACTTCAGTTCAAAATTAGAGACAAGGTATTCCTCCACATATCTTTATGGAAGAAGGTCATGAGGTTTGGGAAGAATGGAAAGTTAAGTCCTAGGTACATCAACCCCTTTGAGATTCTTGATCATGTTAGAGTTGTGGCCTATCGACTATCACTCACACCTACCTTTTCTAAATTGCATGATGTCTTCCACATATCCCTCTTAAATTATAACATACCATATTCTTCATAGGTACTATCTTTAGAGGCGGTACAGTTGGAGAATGATCATTCTTACAAGGAGAAGCCAATGAAGATCTTGGATCATAGAGATAAATTTATACATAAGAAGATTACTCACCTAATCAAATTAATATGAAAAAAACATAATTACAAAGAGGAAACATGGGAATTAGAGGAAGAAATTAAGGAAAAGTACCCACACCTATTTACGGCTTAGAATGTAAAACGAAACTTTGAGGGTAAAATTTCATAAGGGGGGAAGAATGTAACGACCCAATGTTTTATCAATGAAATTACCTTATTATAATTATTTATTATAGTAAAATCATATAATATTACATATATAACACAATAAAAACCTTATAAATAAAGAATGAGTAAAATATAAAGGTATCTCTAGAAGTTAAGAAACATGTACCGATGAAATAGTAACTTTACTAGTGGAATAGTAATGTGAATCTTATCAATGGTAAACCATCCAACTGAATAGTAACCTCACTAATGATAGTATAAGTAAAATTTATCAATCTTATAAGTGACAATGTGATATAAATATAACATAGTAAAAGTAAGTAAATATTTTAAAAAATATTAATTAAGTGTTGGTATTTTTGTATGTTATGTATATTTAGTTACAATTTTATGAATAATTTAATAATTTAAAAGAGATTTTATATTAATAAATTCTATTAATAAATAATTATTTTTATTACCTATGATTATAATATAATTTTAAGAGACCTTAGTTAATTTTCAAGGTGTTAGAAAAGAAATTTTATTTTTAAAATTTGTATTTTTCAAGTAAATTGTGATTTTAATTAAAAATAAAATTTATCATATTTATAAAATTATTTTCATAAAATGTAGTTTATTTTTAAAATATACTTGTAAAAAAATGGTTGGGTGAATTTTTGGAATTTTTCTGAAATACTTGAATTTTTAATGAATAATAAAATATGATAATTTACGATAAATGCTAAAACCTGAATCTCTGCATCATTATTGAGGCATGGATGATGAAAATGGTCATTTATTCTAAATAATATGATCTATTTACTTTTTTTGTTCACAAGAATCAAGACTATTCATATTCTTGAGAAAAAATACTAAACTAATGATTAAAATGATGGGAAACCCCTCCTTTCCTCCACTATAAATATCACCCCTCTTTGCCAATTATATTCCCTCCTATAAAGCCTTTTCCATTTATAAATTAGAATAAAATATCCTCCCAAGATCTTCCCCATGTCCATAATCCCTTGGTCTCTTCAAAAGACCAAATACTCTCCCCTAAATAGGTTCTCAAGGAAGATATATTCAAGAGGTAAATTCCTCTTTTTATTTCTTTTATTTTCTTTCAAGTTCCATTATTTTTCTTTTATCACCTCCTTTCATCCAAATGTTATGATAACTATAATAACTTACATGTATTGGAATTTTTTTATTATAATGTAATAATTCATCATCATATCTCCTTTCCCCTCCTTTTATAATAAAAATGAAAGAACCATCTGAGATGTGTCAATTTATCACATTCAAGGATGATGAGATTTCAATTTCTATTTCCATATTCAATTCCTGTCAAGAAACCATTTTTATGGTTGAAAAAGACTATAATATATGTATTATTTATAATTTAATTTTATATAATCTTTATTACACATGATATTAATTTATAAATAAAAATGTGTTCGATGTGATCAAAAACCTCCATTTAACCGAGACAATTATAATTAAAGTTTTATATAATGATTCCATCTTCAATCCAAAAAACCAAATGAATTTTATAACAATTTAACATTATGGATTTTCACTAATAACATAAAAATTAAATTCTGTAAAACCATTCTAATGTTACATGTTTATCCTTAAATATATATAAGTGAACCAATCATGAAAACCAAGGAAACAAATGCTCCCAAACAAAGAAATTGAACCTCTTAACCCATCAAAAAGGTCTTTAATGAACTTAATAAGGTTTAAATAAATAAATTTCTTGAATAAGATCTTCTATAAATATTAATTAATGAATGTAAATTGGTTATCCAGGACATTAAAATCAAGTTAATTACACCATTAGACTTAAGGTATGGGATTCTACCCGAACCTCTATTATTCCTTTGGGTGGCTCTATCTTTCTTTTTACCCAAATAATGTTATA
Source organism: Viscum album (assembly GCA_963277665.1). NCBI lineage: Eukaryota > Viridiplantae > Streptophyta > Magnoliopsida > Santalales > Viscaceae > Viscum > Viscum album. Next base: position 1,367,409,853 of record OY728140.1, on the reverse strand, counting down.
TTTTCTTTTTATGTGAATTTATAAATTATATTTACAATCTAAAAAATCATTTATCAAGGTCAATTCATCATTATCTTTTGGGTATATACATTTTTTTTAAATGATTCCCTCCTCAATTATTCTCTATAAGCAACCTCGTTTAACGGAACTTCCTGAATTCTTATCCAATTTCAAGTGCACTCTATAATCTATTTTAATCCACCGTTAATTTTATAAAACTACTATTTTATTATTAAAAACTAATTGTTTCACTCTTATTTTTATATAAAATATTATTTCCTTTTCTTTTTTAAGCGATCTATGATATTTTCCTTAAACCACACTAAAATGTTTTAATTCTAAAGTATCTTGAATGCTCTTTTTTCATGTTATCACTTTAAATCGACATCACTTAACATGATATATGACTATTATACCTTATTAATGTCCATTCATGATCTAATTACTTTCCTTCATGAACAATTTTATGATACACCTATTTTTTATGTTTTATGACATGAATATGACACCCAATTCTTTCCACGGGTAACCCTTATGTTTATGTATGATTGATTATGTATGATTCTATATGTTGAAATAATATTCATGAACATGTTATGATGGGTTCGCCCAGATAGCACTCTAATGCATCGGGTAAAGTTGAGTCTCATGAGACGTTATGTGCAATGGTCTTGGTGGTAAGCCTTGACTCATGCTACCACATGCAATGGTCTTGGTGGTTAACCTTAACTTGTGATTCTATATGTGAAATAAGCATTGAATCACAATAAATTCATGTTTTATGTTGCTTCTACATTATTATGAATCCATTTTTATATGATCACATTTTATATGTAATGATTCCATATGTTCCATTCCTTTATATATCATTATGTCATTCCTTATAACTAATGTGATAAAGCTTTGTCTTATGTTTATTCCATTACTAGTAATTTTAGCTCATATCTTTTTACATGTTATCCTTAGGCTATCCTATGAATATGTATGAGCACAATGGAAGTTATGAGCTCTTTATGAAGATTAAATAAAGAAATTTTTTATGTAGTCCCACTTTTATCAGTTTTATGTACATAGTCTTCCAATAAACAAGACTATATGATCCTTGGATTTTAATATGACATTTAATTATGATTGAAATCATGTAATGATATGTGTAAAAGTCTAGGGTATCTATATACAAGTTCTTGGTTTGGTGTCTTTATAAAATGGTATTATATTGGGATGTTTTTAAAGTCTAGTTTTTATAATTTGGTATTCGTGGATTTAAGAGTGATAGGAATTTAATAGGTACCCAAAAAAGGCATATCTCACCTATTTATAGTAATAATTGAGTTACAAGGGAATTTGGGTAGGATAATTTATTGAAATGGAACCTCATATGATATTTGATGGTTTTCCCCTATAGTTGTTTTAACACATGATGGGTTGGGTGGTATAATGTATCCATGCATAATGCTAGTCATGTTTAGAACTGATATACATATTCATTAGATTTATAAAAAATATTTTGTTACCTAAAATTGGTTTTAAAGTGGATCTTGAAAGTGTTTTTGAAGTGTTTTCAATTTTAAATTTTTGTTTAAGTAATTTACGCTTTCTTATGTTCAATTTTATTTTTAAAGGAATGAATCACTGGACGATGAATATATCCATTTCAATATTGAATCAAGATCATGTGTGTTAGGTTCTATGATTTAACTAGAAGGAATTTCTACATGAATACTTATGTGATTTTCTCTTTTTCTTTATTGTGTCATAGATATCCATCCACATAGATAGATAATTCATGAGGAAGAGGCTTAGAATATTGGGAGTGAGGCTTTTTATGAGGAATGATATAGAAACTTGTGTTGTGCTATAAAAATCTTGAATACACTGATCCAAGAAATCCAAGTCCTTGGGAAAGGATCAAAACAAGAGAAACCTAAGCAGATGGATTGTGCTTCAGAGTTCCAGAAGTTGAATTCTTATATATTTAGGTGTGATGGAAGAGTGTAGGAAGTCAATGATTCCCTAGAAATAATAAACCAAATCATCTAATTTCTTTATACCTATGAGATGTTGTGGGAAAATTTCCATACTTACATGTTCAAGGGAATAACTTGTAAATAGTGGGAGATGGTAGTGGAAGTGAAGCTGAAAGAGGATCTAACATGTGTTAGATTTTATAAGATGTTCATTCTACAGTTCTATCTAAAGATATTGAAGTTAAGGAAGTATTGAGAGTTATTAGATATAGAGTAGGGGAATATGATCATTCTGGAGTATATCTCTTTCTTTTTAGTGTTGGATAACTTTATAACATAGTTTATAACTAATGATATTATCAATGTGTAAAGGTTCGATGTGATTCTTTGACCAGGATTTTTTTTGATGTTGATTTTAATTGATTCACCTACCTATATGATAGTAGTTAAAAAAGAAACTATGGTTTAGGTGGTTATGTTGGATGTGAATGGTGTGAGTGATTTTCTTCTTTGACCTTGAGAAGGTAATCATTTTTCTTATGGTAATAAGAGGAAATGGGATGAATCTCATCAAGGGAGTGGTCAGAATAAATATGTGGTATTAGATACATCTTCAAGGAGGTTTCAAATCAGGTATTACCAAGATTTCAATAAAACACATCTGAATTAGTATTTTCCTAATGATCTTAGGACATGTCACCTATGTGTAATTATTGGGAATTTAAATAAGTTTTGTGGATTTAACTATTGTGGTGGTAGTGTTAGATATTATAATCACACGTAGGGTTCAAGGGTGTCAGTAGAAAAACAAAATATGGTTGGAGATGAATCTTATTCAATTATAGGTGTTAGTCTTCAATAGGGACAATCTTAGAAGAGTCGAGGATGGTTATTTACTATAGATATTTCATTGGAGGACTTCAATCCATTACCTATGTTAGTGATAAGTACACTCCATATTACCTTTACTATGGTATCTATTATGATTGATATGGTTGTATGTCACATACTGACCTAGATAACCCATCCATTTTGGCTTTGAACCAAAATGTGACAAGACTCCAAGGGAATTCTTGATCCCTATAAGCTAGTGACTAGAAACCGAACATCGAAAAAAATAGGGAATCGTTTTTTCAACCTAAAACAAGATACATGGAACATATAAACAATTAAAATAAACATAACAAGAAAAGCTAAAGTAAATATATTCCATAAAAAAGAGAAAAAGTAGTAGTGATACAACTTGAAAACAGTAGAAAAAAACCAAAGGGAACATGAAAAAAAACAAGGACAACTAAAACAAAAAATGGTCACTCCATGTGATAAGGGGTAATGTCCCACCATCTCACCACTAGATACCCAGACATAGATGACATGAACCCTACTGACTCAGTACAATGCCTTGAATTTTCTTGCATCAAAGGACACAAAAAGGTCCATATAATGATAAAGGGTTATGCAACAGGTGATCTAAATAAGCTCAGTGGGATCCCACCCATGTGTTCTATATCAGGTCTCTATATAATAGTCCAAATATTCTCAATTTATAGAATAAATTTCATGATAAGCTGTTAAACAATTTGTATCTCAAAACCATGGTAAATAAATCCCCATTTTCCATAATTGTAAAACCATTCAGGAAAAATAGTTTCAAATCATATCACATTTATCAAAGAATTTAATCAAACACAAATAAATACAAACCAAAGAAAAGGTGAATCATTCCAAGGATCACTAAAGGTTAGGCTATCAGACTACTCATACCTACTTCAAAAAATATTATACACTCAATTCCTTATATCATAGGTCTAAAGAGTATTGGAACACCCAATGAGTGAATCTCACAACAATGTCAATACAAATTCCCTATAACAATAGGCCTAGGGAGTAGAGGAACAACCCATGAGTAAACCTACTAAAAATAAAATGGATAATGGACCTATGTTATACCTTCCACCTAAGTACCTAAGGCTTACCATGTGCTTTGTTTCCCAAATAATTTCATCAAAACCATGATTTAAAAACCATTTCATAAATTCATTTCATAATGCTTTGAAAATAAATTTTCTTTTACTAAATCATAGGGAAAACCATATTTTCTCAAAAACCAGTTTTTACACACATGAAAAATCAATAAATCATGAAAATAATTTTCAAAACAATTTAATAAAACAAGATCAATCAATGGTTCACATAATATAGGCAAGAGACGCTACCACCCACCTCAAACTCAAGTCACACACCAAAAGCGATAGTATCTACAACCACTAGAAGGAAAAAAACAATAAAAAGAGGCCATATCAATGATTACCATGTCTTAGATCCATATTCCCCAATAATAATGGTTAGAAGAGTGGTTAGGTCACACATAACTTGAGAACCATGCATACCACAACATAAACAAAGTAAGAACTGTCCCCTGAAAAAAGATTGCACAATGAATCTATAATGATAAAAAAAGAATCCTCATAAAATGATCAAATAATCCATGAACATATCCTAATACTTATATCAAAACCAATGGGAATTAATAATAAGAAATTCCACTTACCGATAGAGATGCACCACAACTTTGATAGAGATTGAGCACTAAAAAAATGATTCATAAGAGGAGAAGGCCCCCAAAATTTATTGAAAGAGTTTAAGGATTGAGGAAGAGATAAGAAAACTAAATGAGAAAATAATCACATGTAATGTGTGATAAAATATACCAGGAATTAGTGGTTTAAATAATAAATCATGAATTTATGGTGTAAGACACCCAAAATTCATATACGCAAAAAATAACATTGCCACGGGTTAAAAATATCAGTTGAAAAATTTACAATGTAAAAATAGGTTTTTTGGTGTAAATGGACTTATTCCACAAAATTCTTTCACAACTTGTTATATGTGACCCATTTACAATATAAATTAACCAATTCTACTATAAGTGTGCCCTGTAGGAAGTGATCATCCCAAGATCTGCTGAAAAACTCCGACAACATTCATGATTCCCTCTGAACATGATAAAAAAAATCTTAAACATAAAAGCGGGTGAAACATTTTTATAGGATATTACAGTGTATCTCATTTATTATATCTATAGTAGTAATATAATAGATGAGGTTTAATATGAAGTTTATAGATTATTAATTTAATATTAAGATGCCTCTTTGATAAAGGGTAGAGTTTGGTTATAGTTCTCCATCTTATTCCATTGATATTAGTGTTGTGGAAATATTATGGGACTTCATGGTTTTGGAGATAAACACAAATTATGTCATAATTGGGATGGATTGGTTGGTGAAGTTCAAGTTATATGTCAACTTCTATGAGTGTAAAGTTTCCTTTACTTCACTAGGTAGAAGTTTTCTCGCTTTTTAAGGTGAGTAGGTTATTATTGCTAGTATGGAAAAACTAGTTTTTAAAGACCTTAGGGATTTGAAATGAAAATTAGCTGGGTTAGTTCACAGGTTAGAAAAACTCAAGTGTTATCTTTAATTTTTAAAAAGTAGTGGAAAATTTCTTATATTATTTTCCCAAATATTTATTTGGACTACCACTATATCGATATATGGAGTTATCCATTAACCAATTTAATGGGATGAGTTTGATCTCATTGCCTTAATATCCCATGGATCCTATATATCTATACAATCTTAAGATTTGGTTGGGGGGTTTGGAGATAAATGGATTTATCTAACCAAGTGTTTCACAATGTAAAACACCAATTTTGTTCTCTAATAAGGCTAATAGTTTCTTTTAGTTATACATTAACAATCAAAAGTTGAATTAGGTTATAGTGAGTAATAAATACCCATTAACTCATATAAAAGATCTATTTGATCAGATTAAGATATATAAGTGTTTTAAAAAAACAATCAATATATGAAAAACTAAGTGCGAAGGAGGTAAAAAATTCAAAAATATCCTTTAAGAGTATATATGGGCAATAAAGGTTTCTGGTGATTCGTTTTGGGGTTTTTAATGACCCTATTCTTTTTATATTTTTAATAAATTATTACTTACATAAATTTCTTGATTTTTTTTATGATTTTTTAGATGATATTTTAATTTATATTGTCTCATATAAGGATAATAGAAGGTATTTAAAGACTATTTTAGAGATTTTTATAGAAAAATAATTGCATGTAAAGATATCCTAACATTGATTTTGGATACGAGAGATAAAATTATTTGGGAATGTGATTTATAAGAATGGAATATCAACAGACCCAGAGAAAGTTGAAGCAGTGATGTCTTGGGAGAGACTGAAGTATATTTTAAAAATTCAAATTTTCCTTGGATTAGAAAGTTACTACCAACTATTCATTAAACAATTTGAAAGGTTTGAATCTTATATGAAGATGTTGAATTGAAAGGGAATTAATTTTTGGTGGGATTATAATCTCTAAATATCTTTTGATAAACTAAAGAATAGGTTTACATATATTTCATTGATGATATTTTCTATGTTTTATAAATGATTTTCAATATACAATGATGAATCTAGAGTTGGACTGGATGCATACTCATATAAAGAGACAATGTGGTTGTGTAAAAATCATGGAAGTTATGACCACATTAGAAATTTTATCCGATTCATGATTTGGATTTTATAGTGGTTTTACATTCCTTGAAGAGTTAGAGACATTATTAGTGTGGTGAGAGGTTTATGGTGTATTCAAATAATAAAAGTATGAGATATATTTTCTCCTAGATAGATATGAACCAGAGTCATTTGAGATGTGTATTCTATTTTTTTTTTAAAAAAAATTAGTTTTCTTATACACTAAAAAGGGTAATTTTATATTAGATTCTTTGACTTGGAAGTATAAATAAGTGAGGAAATAAATGGAGTGGTGGAAACTGATTTTCTTAATAGAATATTTACATCTAGAAAATCATGAAAAAAGGAGTAGTTTAGTGCTACATCATATCGATGTCACTTTTTCCTTTATTAAACAAGTAAATGAGTGTCAAGTAACCAATGTTTGATACAAGATAATTAGTGACACATTAGATAGTGAGTAATAAATATAAGGATGGTTAAGAAAAGAATAATTAAAACTCTATTTCTGAGATAGATTAGTGGTTCCTTTAAGATTTAATGAAAAATTTTATGGTAGTGTTCTATAGAACCGGTTAGCTAGTTCATCTTAGGGCGGTGAAGGTGTATCAGGGAATTAGATATAAATTATATTTGGAAAGGATGAAGAGGGATGTAGCTAACAATGTCTCTACATTCTCGACTTATTAGTGGTTGAAAGAAAAGAATCAGTGATCTGTGGTACATTTATAACCTTTTTAAATACTAACCTAGAAGTGGGAATATATCATCATAGATTCTATGATTGTTTTTCCTCGATATTCATGTAAGTTTTATGTAATAAGGATGATTATGGATTGGATTTAAAATTCAACACAATTCTTTCCTATTCAGGAGATGTTCTTAGTGGAAGGCCCGGTAGGGCTCTATATAAATGAGGAAGTTAGGATTTATAGAGTTCTTTCATAAATTTTTTCACATAAGGATAATTGATTTACTTAAAGATACTAGAGAGGTTTGGAAAAGGTGATAGGAATTTAGCTGAAAATGAGTAAATCATATCACCCTCAAGTATATGGGAAATCAAAATGAACCATAAAGACTTCGGAAGACAAGATTCAGGCTTTTGTGTTAGATTTATTGAGATCATGAGAGGATCATATTGTTTTGGCAGATTTTTTCTATAATAATTTTTATTAAGAATCCTTTATATGGCTTTGTTTGAAGAATTGTATGGACGAATTTTTTTATTAGAATTATGTTGGGATAAATTAGGAGAGAGAACACTTTTTTTCATATCCTGGTACAACAGATGATAAATCAATTTAACCTAATTTGAAAGTGCTTAGTGACAACACGATCATAAAATAAGTCTTATACTAACCATTATTGATAACTATTGGAGTTTCGGTCTTAGGATAAAGTTTTATTTTGAGATTCACCATAGTTGGAATGAATATGACTCAGTAATCAAGGGAATTCAACCCCCAATTTATAGTTCCATTCAATATTATCAAGAAATTTAGAATATGTAAGAATTATTCATCCTATAAATAAACAGTACAACATAGGATTTTGTCATTCAATCTAAGATAAATAACAATATTTTTTTCTATAATATGAGTTATAATTGCATAATGTGGTGTTTTCCATGCCTTGATAGGATCAATTTCATGATATCATATAAGCATGAAATAATGGAAGTGGTTTTTTGTAGAAAAGTAAGATGTGATATTTTTTGATATTCCATGAAGAATTGAGTCCTAAATTTCATTGAAATTTTGATCAAGGTTTGAATGAAAACTGAAACTAGAGAATTTTTTTACAAGTTTAAAAATATGAAAAGATATCATTGAACAATATCAATGATATTCCATATTTTAATTATGGAATTGATATTCATGATATTTTTTGAATATAAAAATATTATTAGAAGAAGAATAAATATAGGTAGTTGTGTACCAATATTATATTTCTAGTGAAAATAGTTTCTAGTACATTAAACATAAAATTTGATGAAATTCAAGAATAAGAACTTATGTATTGAGGAAGATAGAAGATTAGTATTATAATACATCTATATAATAGAATAAAGTTAATAAGAAATAGTGGTTTATACTATTTTAATTATGTCTAATCCTGATAAAAATAGAGAATTGGGATAATACATACCCTAATATATCCTAATATTATATGATATGATTGAGAATACTACTATAGAATATTTAGGTGGTGAACAAGGTCAACTCACTAAGATGATAGAGGTAGCCAATGTCTTTTTTATGAGTTTTCTAGAAGTATCAGTTAAAGGATTAGTGGGAGCTAGTATAAATGACCCATTAGGAGATGACAATAACTTTTTAGAAGATAGATCACACTAGCGGGAGATAGTATAAAGAACCCATTGGGAGGTTCTCATGGTTTTTTGGAGATATCACTCTACTGTATTCAGCTTTATTCAATATTTTTAGATGATAGACTATAAATTTACTTAATTATGTTTTCTAGTAGATATTTTCATCTCAAAACTTGACCTAAACACAATAAGGAGTAAGTACCCACATTAGTACCAAAACTTTTAAAAACACTTTGTGTTTTTTTGTTTAGTTTCTACATTGGATATTGTGGTTAGGTTTGAGAGAACATTAAGAGATATATATCTCTTAACTAATATGAAGTTTTGAATTTCAAGTGGGAATAATTAAAAGAGAAATTAAAAGTTGATAAGATAGGGGAATATTTATTCACCCCCTCCCCCTAGTGTCCCAATGTCATCCACTTGGTACTTCAAGTGGTATCATAGTTTACCAAGTTAATTATTGTTTGATATATTTTTAAGACCCATTTTTATCTGATTGATATGAAATGCATATTTGAAAAGATTTCAAAAGATCTATATATGTAAAATTCAGTTCCCATACCAATTAATTCCAACAAGAAGGTTTCAAATTAAATTTGAAGAAAAGGAAAAAAAATCTAAGTAGATTAGGAAAAATTAAAATAAAAAATAAAATATACCACTACTTAAAGGTAATAAAATTACTTTTTTACCTAAATCTGTTGATAATTATTTTTCTAATGAAACAAATTCAAGATATGATGAGTATAAAGAGGGTGAATCTATGGATTCAGTTAAAAACCTCTACTCTGAAGTCAACTATTATTTAATTAAGGTTCCCATTGAAATGGTAACCTATATATTTAGTTATGTCAATGTAATTATTGATAAAAATCAAACTGAGAATTAGAAATAAAATAAATAGATAAATATTTGGTTATATATATATATAACACTCTCACTAAACGAGTTGAATTTAAGGAACAATAAATATCACTTCAAAATGAAATTTTTTCTTTGGTTGAAGAATAATTAGAAAGGAGTATTTGTGGGTGAGCTTTATTTGATAAAATTATAATAGAAGTGATCCAAGAATTGGAAGATACACCCACAAATATATTTTGAAAAAATTAATTCTTAGTTGGAAGTAAAGGATAAAAGAGTAAAGGAACTTATTAAATATTTAAAATAAAAATGTTATGTGAATTAAGAAAAAATTGGAAAATTGAATAAATAATGAAAAAATATAGTGAAATTCCTTGAAGAACATGATAATTCTATAAATCTGAAATGTATTGAGTTGGATATTAATGTTAAAATTCATGATAACTCGCAAGTAAAGTATATACATGAATATGACAAAAAAGTGTTCCCGTAAAAATTTATACAAAGACTCTTATCTAAAAAATGACTCATATCAGTAAAAAAATGAGTTTGAGAACATCTAAAGGTTTATCCACTATAGGTTCTTAGAGAAAGGTAACCCATAACCTAGAATTTTTTTTCATGAATGTTATTTTAACTACTAATGCAAATTTCAAATCAAAATCAAGGACAATATGGGTATAGAAAATTTCTGTAGAACCCACCACATCATCAAGGTTGTATATTATTGTATCCAAGAAGAAAACATCCCTAAGAATATCCCAAAAGGATTGGATTTATAACAAGAATGAACATGGTTTACAGTTTGGATAATCTACTAATAAAGTGATGTAATTGAGATTCATAGGCCATTTTTTATGCTTCTATTTGTTTGATCATAGATTATTGAGAGTTCTCATAATATATAAAATCATATATATTATATAAGGACTGAATTAATGGGGATTGGTCCTAAAAATTAAGTAAAACCTTTATTCTAGAATAATAATTCATAAAATAATTTTAATTTATCTACCAAGAAAACATTTGGATGTTTGGAATACTTCCATGATTATTCCAAGAAAAATTAGTCACAAATATAAAGAGTATTGGTATAAATTATCAAAACATGTAACACAATTAGAAATTAGAATATTACCACAATAGATGATGAATCGGATAATAAATGGGAAAAAAATTTCCTTAGGTTAGAAACAAAATAATAATTTTGAACAAACATCACATAATAATAATGTTAAAGAGGATATCAGACCCAAGAGAGTATGATTTTACCATGTAAAAAATTCTATGTCATGGAACATTATAAAATTTATGTGGACATCACAACTAAAGAAAGAGATATGGATTCAATTAAAGATTGAATCAAATAAATAAACAAAACAATTGTCTTAGTGGAAAAAATCTCATAATAAGTGAATAAATTTACCAAAAAACATAACCCAAAATTTGTAAAGAAACCATGTGCAAAATCCAATATAGATATGATTGTTAAAAAGGAATTCCTAAAAATTTGACCTGTATAATTGAAAATTTAAAAAAAATAGTTAAGGAATATAAGGATGAAAATTATGAATATAATTATATATCGGATCTGAGAATTGGAGATTGTGATATTGGAGTGGTGGTCCCCATTATGGGGGCCAAAAAGGATCTATATTATAGTGAGTTCCTAGGGGAGGCACTAGAATATCTATATATTATATATTAGAGTGAGTTCCTCCCAGGGGGAGGTGTGATCATAGATATATACTACTTTCCCTACTACTATTATATAATATAATATACTCATATTATACTCTATAGGTCATATGAGTTGGTTGGATGGTTCTATATGGGTTAGTTGGATCAGTCCTTAGATAAATTTCCTAAGGATATTTATATTTCAATTACCAGACCTATCCATATTGTTATTCCACATAGAGAGATCCAATTTCTTGAGAGATTTTCTAAAATAAAAGAACCAAATATTCAATAGAAACTATATAGAAGGTTCAAGTAGGATAGAAATTATGAAAAGGACTATATGACCATCCTACCAGCTAAAACAGAATTGTTTAAAAAGATGAAGAAAGTATCAGGATATTGTATTAATGCACATCATTATGATATGAAAAATTCTTGAGGGAATTTGAGTATTATTTTATTGGATCGTCCATTTTTAGGATCAAGTCTTGAACTGGGGGTTCGACCCTTCGGATATCCCTAAGAGGAAATTTTGGAAAGGAAGAAAGTCCTAGGTGGAGACTCAGGGATTAGGGAAAACCAATAGTTTAATGGTATGTTTTTTGGGATATTTATATAGCCACTAGTTAGCTGGTGAGCGAGGTAATAGCCTATCAAGATACCTGGGCTCACCAAATAGCTGGTGGTCCTTTACCGGCCAATCAATGGGGCTAATAAGAAATTCTAATCAGTAGAATCCATGTTTTTACCCAAACACCCCATTAATACCCCTCAAATATTCTAACATATCCTTATTCAAACTAAATGATGGGGTAGGATCCTTTCTTAGTGATTTTCCCCCACCAAGCACAATTATTGGGCGCTTCACGTGTTTTTCATTAATGTTGACTCCTATGAGTGAGTCTAATCCAGTTCTATCCCTATTTTCCCGTTTCTTATTAATTTCTTTTTTTGAAACCCTAATTCAATGAATTTAAGGATTCCTTCAAGGATTCAGTCTGTCGGGCTCGATTAAAGTGACATTTATTGGTGTTTGGGCTCTATCATGCTTGGTAAGTCCTTACCATTATATGGAAATTTTAAAAAATCGTATGCCTTAACATGAAAGTATATGTTCATAGCCTTGTGAGACCTCTGTTATTTATTTATTTTTCATGATATGGTGAGGTCCTTGTTATTATAGGATGATAGTTATAGGGTTTTATGTGTTGTACACCTTGGGATTTGTGAATATGATCCTCATACCAAGAATGTGTAGAGGGTAGTATACATAGGCTTTTGGTCTTGTAATGAGTCATTCAGTCTTTCTTGAGGATAGGGTGGTGGAGCTAGTTAGCATGAGGGTTAAGTTAGGGAATCCACTTGAATGTGTATCATTTTTTGGTAAGGTATTCAGATGTGGTTTGGTACCCTTTTTAGTATAGTTATAAAGGGGGAGTGGTCTAGTTGGGGTGATGTTTGTACATACTATGGGATCCTTTTAGAGTTTCAACTCTTTCTATTTCCATGTATTTTTTGAATAGAATTGTCACATGTGAGGGCTTCTTGGGTAGTTTTATGACTTTTATACCATCTAATATAGCATGAGTTGATATTATTATTATTATTATTTTGTACTTGTTTATTGTGATTACTCTGATTAATGTTATGTGATTGTGTACTCTGATTTTGGTTATCTATTATTGATGGAATAGTTCCCACACATTCTTTATTAGGCCCTCTAAACTTGTTGAAAACCTATTGTATATATTTATTTTCACATGAGGTCACATAGAACCCCATTCGAGACTGGGTGATTCAGGTCTGGATATTACAAAATGGTATCATAGATTATTTTTCTTTTTCATAAAATTTGGGAATGGTAGAGAGAAGGAAAGACATTGTCAGGACTCAGTAAGGAAATCATTCTAGGGATTATATAAGCAACATATAAGGGAAAGGATAAGTTTCCAGGATAGGATTTATGTTCTTGTTTTTTGCTATTATTTTTGACTGATTTCAACTCTAGTGAAGCACTTGATTTTTAGTCTTAGGGATTTTGATGTTCATGATTTATGGGATTTTCTCTTGGAATAGTTGGAAAGATTGTGTGAGTTCATGAATCATGGATAAGCACGTAGGATCACTTTTCATGCTCTTGGTTTCCAATTATTTTTAGAGTCATAAATTAATTAAATTCCAACAAAAATATATTTGATATTTTACAAAATATATTCTTGGTGAAATTTAATTAATTTATCCTGAGCATGTCATATTTTTTTATACATGACTATGACTAACATTCAAGTGATTATGATGTGGACTTGGGACTTGAGTAGATAGGTATGTTTTTTTATGTTCTTCCCTTGGATTATTTATTGTTAATGTTTTTGGAAAATTAACCTAGAACAAGGTGTTTTAAAATGATTTCAATGGATTTTGGGTTGAAAAAGGGGGTTTTTAATTCCAAGTTTTCATGAAAATTTTTTGATCTCTTATTCAAAATGTATTTAAGATTTCAATGTGTGTTTGGAATTGTTAGGTTGTGTACCTGGGTAAAAGATATGGATTTTGATGAAATTATTTTAAGTGATAATAATGGCCAATTTTTTTCATGTGGTTTAAAATGGAAATGGATTTGGATTTTAATGTTTTTCGAATGGTTTGTAATTTTTTAACAAAATGTTTGTTTAAAATTAGATTTTAAATGAAATTTTAAAATATGGAAATAGTTTGTATCATTGAATTTGGTTTTTTAGGCACATTTGGAATCTTTGAATTAGATTTTTATGAAGTGAATGTGAGACCCTTTGGGGGACTCCTTCTTGTTGTATATGATGTTAATGATTGCTAAAGGGGTATGGTGATTTTGTTTAATCTTAACCTGGGTGGTGATGTTCTGTATGTTTGGTTCTATGAGTATCCTTCCAAAGGGGATAGGATGGAAGGTGGTTGGATGATTTTGGCCTTATAGTCTTGGTTACCAATGGACCCTTTGAAGGGTCATGTTGTCTTGTGATATGTCATTTGATAGTTTTTTGTCTCTTTCTATAGCGGGTTGAGAGGAGTTTTGGGAAAACCTATTTGTGTGAGCCCTGAGTTATATGGTTTTATGTGGGTTATCATTTGGGGATGTTGAGATGTATATATATGTACAAGAGTCAAGCTAGTGATGACATATTAAAATGGTTGTTCTTGGTGGAAATTGGTTTTATACTAGTAGTAGGGAAATCAGTTTCACAATCCTCAAGAGTGGTTCTAGTGTGTTTATATCCTTCCCTTGGGTGTAAGAGAGTGGGGTGTTTATGATTCTAGGTGTATGGTGGTGTGCATCTTAGTTTGAGAGACCTTTTAGGGATGATTCTATATTGGTGAGGAACCAAGAGTCAAGCTTCATCGAGTAATGCTTTAGTTTAGTAGAGTGTGAGCAGAATGATTGTTCTAGTGCCTTAGGAGTAGCTTGAGAGTGATTTTAGGACATTAGACTAGCTAGTAGCTAAGATACCACTACCTCAAGTGGTTTAAAAATTGAACTGGGTTCGCAAACCATGGAAGATTTTCTAAGTGAATTTTTAAGAGGTTTGGTGTCAAAGTCAGGGGGTTTGGATTGTGGTTTTTGGTTCGGGAACCAAGGATGGCCCTTATAGTGAGGCAAGGTTTTTTGTTTCTCCTCGTAGTAGTAGATACCTTGTGTGATGTGATGGTTTGAGATTGTGATAAGAGGTGTAATTATTGGTGAAGCATTCTAGAAACCCTTTGGGGCTTAGGTTTTAGGGTTTGAGGAAAATTTATTTTTTGAAAGTTTCATTGAAGGAAGAAATTCAGTGAGAAGTTGTAATTGGTGTGAAATTGTAGTGGGTAATTTATTCGAGAGCGCAGGGTATGATAGGGCATGTCTCCAATAGGTAGTTCCTTAGTGATCTACCCTAGGAGAAGAAGTGTTGTAAATTAGTATACATCTCAGTAGTGAATTCGTGTGGAGTATTGTGGCATCATGATCCAAGGGTGTTTCATATTGAAGAAATGTTATTACTTGTTGGTAGATAATGGTGGTTAAATTAGTCATTCGAGGATGCAGTTGTCAGGGTTGAACCAAGAGCCGAGTTAGACCTACGGTTTTTTCTATTGAGTTTTTTCGTGATGATTTTTTGAGAAGGAATCAAGTTCTAAAGATGGTATCATGCTGGTGGGTGTGTCCAAGATCCTTCAGTAAAAGTCACCTAGATAAATAATAACTAGTGTTGTTTCATATAAATGGATGTGGTGAGCTGGAGACCACACTAGGAGTCTCATTTGGTACATGGTTGATATGGTTTATGGATCTAATAATGTTTTTTGAGAAAACAAATGTGCACCTGGGCTTGGGTTTTGGAGTTTCACAACAGTTTAATTTTGAGAAGTGAAGAATAAATAGAGGGTTCGGAAGAGAATATATAAAGGAATCCCATGATAGGATGTGGTATGGTAGAGGTGGCCAGTGAGCATGGTGTATAGTGACTTTTAGGGAAGTCTTGATGGAGTTTTTAGCTTGGTGTGAACCTTATGTTGAATCAGTTAGGATTCAAGGATGTGATCCTCTATGTTAATCATTAGTAATTAATTTTGGAATTGTTGTTTAACCAATTTTGATTTGAGTTATGCATGTGGTCTAGTGGTGATAGATTTCCCTGATACACATCATCAGTGGGAATCATAAGTGGTATATGGGTGTTAATTGAAAGCATTTGTGAGTGGATAAAGACTTGGAATATTGGACGGGCTCAATGATGAGGGTTTCTAATGTTTTTGTGGCTCTTAGATGTGAGTGGGACCAATGCATGGGGTTTTTTGTGAGATGCTAGTTTTGAGGTGGGTATGTCTCACAAGGAGAATCTAGCGTATGTGGTGGGCCAAAAATGAGGAAATGGATATGAGGAAAGGTATCACATCTCATTCATTATGTGAAAATGTGTAAATCTGCAAGAATAAGTTTAGATTTGGGAGTTGGATTTCAGACTGAGAGGTCGGGTTGTTCAAAGGAGACTATTGGAGGTACTTCTCAAGGATGAGAATTCATTAGAGGGGGGTTTTTTAATGACTCGTGTCATTATGGACTGGAAAATTCCTCAGGAATTTTGAGTTTTTATTTAGCTGATGGTCCATTATAAGGATCGAAGCCTTAAATAGGAGTCTGACCCTTTAAACTTCACTAATAGAAGTTTTTGGATGCAAATCAAGGATCGGGTGGTGACCTGAGGCTTTGGGAGAACCAAATATGGAAGGATAAGATGGTTAGGATAATATAGTATCCACCATCTAGCTGGTGGACTCACACCAGCATGCTGGTGGGATCAATGGTATCTAGTAGGTTTCTTAGGCTCATTGTACTAGTGTCCCTCTATCGGCTAGCCGATGAGACATAAATTTTCTAATGGGATTGTTGGGAAGTGTTGATTTGGGGAATCTAAATCTTTTCACTCATGGACCCCTTATTACCCATCATCTCTTATCCCCTAACCTTATTCCCAAAAGGTGAGGGTGGAGGCTCTTTTCTTGTATATTTTGGCCCTGTCAAGCTCAATTCATGATTTTTTCATGTGTCGTTAATTGTGGTTGATTCTAATAGGTAAATCTAATCTCATTATATCCCTATTTGTCTATTTCTTCTTGTTTCCTTTTGTTTTAACCCTAATTCAAATAATTTAGTGATTATTTCATGGAAATGATGGGTTTGTCTCAATTTAAGTGGTGTTTCTTGGTGTTTAGGATCCATCTTTCTCTAGGTAAGAAGTCCTTACTATTCTATGAAAATTTTATAAAATTTAATGCCTTGAATTTCATGTGTGTATATGTTTGTGTTGCCCTGTGATACATCTAATTTCAATGTTGGCAAGAGAAAGTGAGGTCTATGTCGATGTAGGGTGCTCATTAGAGGGGGAGTGTGGGTTGTACACCTTAGAATAAGTGAAATTTAAGCATATACCAAGAATATGTGTGGTTCTATCTAAATAGGATTTTGGGCTGGGAATGATCTATTCATACTTGGTTGACTCTTGGGTAGTCAAGCTTGTTGTCATGGAGATGCGATTTGGGAATCCCTTAGAACGTGAAACCATTGTTGGTCAGGTATTTAGATGAGGTTTGGGATCCTGGTTAGGGAAGTTGTTTAGGAGGGGCAAGATGGTTGGGTAGTTTTATGACTTGTATGCAATATATTATAACATGGGTTGATATTATTATTTTTTATACACTTATTTATATTAATTTATCTTATTACTGTTATGTGATTGTGTAATATAATTTTGGTTATCTATTAGTGAGGTAATAGTCTCCCCATGTTCACTATTAATACCTTTATACCACTCACTATACTCTTTCATATGGGGAGTCATGAATGAGGTTAAATACCACACCAGACCAGACTAGATGATTCAGGTCTGGGTGTTATAGAGATTAATTTTCTTCGATAACAGGTGTGAATAATAAAACTTCACATGAGGATATAGTTTAATAGAGAAAGACTACCATGTTTTCTATGAATACATGGGAAGTGAATTTAGGAAAGGATTAATTAAGAATTGTCCCATTATTAAAGTTTTAAAGAATCAAGGATCTTGGTTGAGAGGTAATTCTCAACCTCGCTTATATCATTGAGGAGCAAGGAAGCCTATTCTTATTCCCTTATCTATTTGTTTATACTAATGTGTAAGTAACTGATGGAGATCATTAAGAGTGAGTTGAAAAAGTTTTGTAGTTACTTTATATCAAGAATAGGTCTTCATTAAGGAATAATTTAACTACCATGATAAAGATATGTTCATGTTAATCCATTGAGAATGATTTAAGTTCTAGGGTCATAAAAATAACTTTATTTAATTAATATAGTATCTATACATGGGTTTTCAAATTATGTGGTATTATAATTATTTTTCCCATTCTTATTTTGATTGTGTCAAATTTATTTATAAAAAGGTGTAATTTTTTTGAGTTGAATGGGGGATAGATATTCTTGAACAAGAATATTTTTTATATGTTTATTAAATATGAGTGAAGGTTATAAATTACATGATGAATCTATTTAAAAACACCCAAATAAGGGATATTTTAGAGTTTTATCATATTTTTAATAGGTTATAGATAACATTGATACCTGAGTCAATATCTTTTTTTTTTCTAAACAAAGCATTACTCATGTAGACTTAGAGTTGGTTAATTTAAGGAATGTTAATAAGTGAGATGTGATGTCATAATTCTCTTAAGAAAATAACATTTTAACTTTTATTAAATATGAGAATATATAATTTCTAATCACAGAATATGTTTTGGAATGGGTATAAATTTTCCTTAACCTTTTTTATATTTTCATTTATTATCAATAAGGGGGAGAAAATATTGACTTTAGAGGTGAAGTGGGTATTGATAATAAATGCAAACAGGGATATTAAAGATACTAATTGGATTATTATGAAGATATATATTATTTTGTATTTGTTGTCAATATATCAGTGGAAGATAAATTCAATATATGCTAAAGTTGGATGTTGATAAAAGAGCCTAAGGATTTTTTGAGTTACTACCATTATTAGTTAGGGGAAAAGGATATGGAGATGATTTTATTGCTACTCTGAGTGTTGAAATAAATATATTTTATGAAGAAAACATTTCAATTGATAATTGGATATATAATATTCAAGTCTATGTAAAGTTCTAGTTATATGGGTGGATCACTATCTACTAAATCTTATTATGATAGAGCAAGCTATCTATTGAAATCATCTTGAAGAGTTGTGATTAAAACAGTGAAAAATATGGTTTGGAGTTGGAGAAACCTTCTAGGGATCATTGATAATGAATATTTTTGTAATTATGTGACCATTATCCTTTAGATGGTGTTTTTTTAATGATATAAAAACCCAATTAATATTTCAACAAGTTCTAATATCATCTGAGTAAAATTTTTAATACTTTATTTTTAGAGAAAATTGGAAAAGTAAAGTCATAGGTAATATGTTTCTATAAGTAGAGGTATAAAATTGAGAAAGGTAAGTAATTCATAAGATTTTTGAGCTTTAATGAGGTTCTCTTGAGATTTCATAAGACTTTTTAATTTTCATAAGCATTTGTTAAATATTTCATAAGACTTAAAGATTGTGTAATATTTTTTATAATTTGTATAAGATTTTGTTTAAAATCATGTAAGACTATGAGACCATGTAATAATTTTTCTAATATTTTATAATACTTTTTATGGATCATGTTCGATTTTTTTTTAAATCATGTAAGACTTTGAGATCAAGTAAGACTTTATCTAAGATTTTATAAGAATATTACTAAAAACATAATAAATTTATCAGATAGAAAATTGAATAAGTACTATGTATTAATACTTTATCAATAATTTTTTATGACTTTATAGGTATTATAAAAATTAAAATTATATAAAAATCAGAACATTTATGGAATAGATGAGAAAAATTCTCTAACTTATACAAAATATTGAGAGATTATGGAATGAGATATTTTGATGAGAAGAGATATTATATGATGTAATAACTATTCTTTATGGAAATTAACATCACTATGAAGAATTTTTTTATTCATTATGAGATGAGGAATAATTGAAATCTTATTATGTGATATGATTTATAGTCACACTATTGGTAATTGGCCACACCGTGACATGATCCAATACATTATTCCCTGAAAACATGGAATAATGGTTATGGATTTTGTGAAGAAAAGAAAGTTTTAATATTTTTTAAAATCATATAAAGAATTAAATCCTAAATTTCATAAAATATTTTATCATGTTTTTAATGATAGTTAAAATTTAAAGATATGTTGACTATTTTAAAAAATATGAGAAGATATTGCTACTAGAAATCAAGAAATTTCCATATTAAAATTATATAAAAAATATTCAAAATATTTTATGAATATAAAAAAGTCTAAGAATAAGAATAATGGTAAGTAGCAGTGAATATATATTCCATTCTAATGGAGAATATTTTTCACGTATTAAATAGATAATCTAAATAAATTATATAATAATTACATATGCATTATAGAAAAAGGAATAAAATTAATATGATACATATATATCATATAATAAAATTAAGAATAAAAAGAGTTTGATATCACTAATTGTGTTTTGAATCCCAAAAAGATGGGAGAATCATGATAAGTAATGTCATATGATATCTAAATATCATAGGGTATAATTGAAAAGACTACTAGAGAATATTGGGGTGGATAATAAGGCTGACTCATTATTTTTTGGGAAGATAGAGGTAGTCATAGTCTTTTTCATGGGTTTTTTGGAAGAATCCATTGAAGAACTGGTAGGATACAATATAAAGAATCCAATAGGAGATAGTAAGATCTTTTTGATATATATATCACACTCAAGGGATCTTACATAAATAACCCTTCAGGTTGAATATAGGTATTTTCTATATATGTGTCTTATAGTAATCTATACACTCACTCTTGGATCTAGTGATAAAAACATTTTCCTTAAATGCTGACCTTGATATAAGGTGATATTTCCCAAGATAAACTTACATATTATTAAATAATTTAAAAATTATATCTCATAATAATCTTACAATACCAATAACAAAAGTTTTAGTGTCTTTGATGATCAGTTCTACATAAGAAACTTATTTTACATTAATTATGAACATTTCTCTATAATTGATCCACACAAGACTCCCTTATAGACTTCTTATATTTTAAACTCATCTCCAAAACCTAGGTAAAAGGACACATAAGAAAATGGTGATATCCAGTGATCAGTAAGGTTAAACATAAGTGATAATAATAAAATTTCATAATTAATCCTAAGATTAGTATATGGGTATAATTAGGACACATAATAAATATCTACCCAACAAGTAATAGATCATAGATCATGACATAAGGCATGACATAACATAAAACTATGTAATATCTTATAAAGTAGTTATAAACATGTAATGTAACATATTTCAAAAATAAACGAAAATAAAAAAGGTAGCACAACAATATGCATAGTAATCTTGTGAGAAACCTCATTATTCCCACTCCTTTGTAAACACACTCATTATGTCCATGCATTAAAATTTGAGAAAACACATTATGCCCATGCCTTTGCGAACAAACTCATTATGTCCATGAATTACTATCTCATGATATATAATACTTTAAAAATTAATTATAGAGAGATATATGACCCCACTTGAAATTATTTGTACATATGTGTTCCATATAAAATCAATAATTGTTATATAAAAAAGAACCCATATAAATAGAGTGGGTGTCATATTCGTTTCAAATAGAATCATGTAAGGAAAAAATTCATAATTCAATCAATATAAATAATTATTTATACATGATATGTTGTTAAATCCTCCAGAAGAATCAAATTAGAAATTTATATATTATCGAACCACACTACTATAAAGGCGTGGTAAAGTAGAAGTACGAGGTTGATCCTAAAAAAATAGAAGAACATAGTAGGTAATTATTGACCAAAGTTTAGGCCACTCAAAATTTAGTTGATTTTATTTAAATAATTAAATAATTCAAATTAAAATAAATGAATTAAAATAGTTAAGTGGAAGAGATGAAGATCGGTTTCCATTGGCGGTTTTTCAAAAAAGAATTCATGATTGCACTTACAAAATGATAATACTCAACGGATAAAAATAAATCATATTTAATAGATAGGAGGGATGGTAAAATACTATCAATCTATACTATAATCACAATTTAGAGTGTTCTGATGAATTAAAATAAATAGAGTGCATTAATATTAGATTGAAATTATAGAATAATAATCACATTCAATGGTCATAAATTAATTATCATAATTATTTTGGGTTTCATCCATTATTAAACATAATTGGCCCATGATTTAATAACAGGTATGATAAAAGTGAATCACAACACAATACCAATTGAAAAATATCATCACGTATGTGAATAATTAAATAGAAAAAAAATTATGCACCCATTTAAACTAATTCCATTCCCCCCTATGTATTTATCCCATCATCATTGGGTGATCACCAACATTGAATAAACCTTATTCCGTTGGGAAGATATCTAAAGAGAAATAATCAGAAAAAAGAAAATAAAAGAAACTATAATTAAACTATTAAAAATAGAATATTATATTAAAAAGGGGAAATAAAGCAACAAATCAAAAACTAAAACAAATATACACAGAACTACATGTTGAAACCCTAAGGCAGCCTCATAGGTGGTTGATCCTAAAACCTAGAATGAAGTGACTTTATCCTGTATAGAAATATATTTTTATATGCTTGGATATCTCCTATAGACTTCTGTGGGTTAAAAAATTTGTTAAATGGCCATCTAATTTGTGCATCCAGTCTCTCATTTCAAGATACACATCAACATTTGTATCAAAATCTTTTTTGAATGTTTCACATCATGTAATATGTTTACATATTTTTTAATTTATAGGGGTAAACTCCAAAATTATTTCTTTACTTAATTTTGTGTACTTCTTAAATTCCTAGTAATATTTTCAATCTATGTAATCTTTACATAATGTGTAATGTCAATTACCAGTGTTGGAAGACTTGTTTTACTCTAGTTCTTCAGTTTTGAGACTCTGGAACATCATGTGATCAACCAAAATCATGGAAAAACTTCTTTTACTGGATATATTTTCCTATCATGCTTCAATATTTAATCGCATATTCATTGTATTTTTGTTGTCGTGTTGCCTTAATTTCCATATTTTTCTTAGTATCACTCCAAATTTTGGTCCTAGATAACAATACACAATACATCAATATCTTCTATGAAACTCAACATTAATCAATCAATATTTAATAAATTCACATATAAAACCCCATTAATAAATTGATATAAAAGAGATATATCACATAAAAAGATATACCCACGGAAAATAAATTGGTATATATATATATATTTCATAACTTTCTAAAAAAATACCCTTCAATAAAGATGATAGAGAATATTGTATTTACACTGTATAAATACAGGGTAGATGGTTATATTAATAATATCTAAAATCAATTGATGTTTGGTGTCTACTTGAATAACCTTTAATCAATTAAATTAAAAAAATGAATGAATAAAGGAATGGAATTGAAAGAAAAGTTACCTATTCATAGTGTATGGTTTCGAAAGAAAAAGGTAGTGATGGATCACTCCTCTAATAGAAAAGAATATTTCATAATTCATATTGATAAAAAGGTGTATAGTGTCATTTTAATTATATACTTGATCAAGAATAAAATATCTTAAAGGTAATTGAATTTGATGAAAAAAATTGGATCACTAATAAAATATATCTGTAAATAAGAAACATTCTTGACCTTTTTTAAAAACATTAATTTAAATAGAAATATTTTATAAAACTAGGAGAATAATAATTTATTTATAAATTTACTCACCTGATTAGTTGAACATGCTCTAAACTTCTGTGTAACAAACATAACTATATTTATCACCTATTTCATAAAATTATTCATAACTATATACTTTTATTATCTTGATATATAACCATTTATTATAAATATATTATCCAATTATATTTTATTTTTATCATCTGATGTTATTAGTTTGGAATGTTTGTTTTGTACGATAATTATAATGGAGGTGGTAATTATTATTTATATATTCAAATTTATTCATTCCAAGATCACTATAGGTACTTTAATAGATATTATATAATTATTTATAAAGTTATAATTTCATTTATTAATTATTTTAGTTGTTTTTTGAGATGATGAAATCAGTGACAAGCTTGTTTTGGTGAGTTTAACAAAAGTTGATATATTAATAACTTGTTTAGATAATAATATTAAAAATATAGAATCATAAAACATATTAATTATATTATAATAACTTTTTATTACTTGTATATGACATTAATTAATCATTAATGATATTTACATTACAATATCGTTCATGTAGGTGGTAAATCCAACCTAAGCATGAGCATGTTATAATGATTGAATGAGTAAGAATGCATTATTATAAAATGTTAGAATAATTTTTAGAAAATCTTAAATATTTAACATATATCATATATCTTCATTAAATTCATTCTTATAACCATCCATGTTGGTTGGGGAGGATAAATGAAATTCATCACTTGTGGAGGTGATAGTCCGCACATACGCATGATTAATGTTTCCATTTCTCAGAAATTGAGAGCGATCAAAGGTATATATTAATTTAAAATTTCATAATAATATTTATATTATAGATATAATATTTATTAATAAACTCCATCCTTATTTTCATCCATGATATGCGGTGATGAAAAATTTGAGACATCGCTTCATGGAGTCGGTAGTCAACACATAATCATGATCGACATTAAATTTTTTCTTAATGGATAAGAGAAATAAATAATGCATTTTACATTAATATACTAAAATTTCATCATATTAATAATACATAATTAATTATATTATAATTTATTTTGGGGTTGTTATGGCATCCTTCCTTTTTATTATATAACTTTTCATTACACTGTACAAAACAGAGGAGCATTTCAAGTTTAGTTTCTTGGAAAAAAGGTACATAATACATAAAAATAAAAAAAAATTATAATACAACTGAAAGTATTATTCACGGATTTATCCTAATAACACTTATTGCATCTCATATCATGTGGAAATACATCAAAGGAAAGGGGTGAGCATGTGGTTCGGTAAGAGAAAACAGTTTACATGTGATCATGAGGAAAATCAATAAGAACATGAAAAATGTCATTAAGGAATGATCAAAGAAAAATAAGGAATAACATAATAAGAAGAACATTAACCATAATATATACATGTGTATAAAACATTTAAATGATAATTTCCTAAGAATATCACTAAGGTTTATCACCAAGGTGTCATAAATGAAAATTACCGAGGTTATTCACCATGGTAACAAAAAAACATGTCATCTCTGGAGATTAAATTATTTACCCAATACATTAGAGTGATATCAAGGTGAACCCTTAATATTTATTAATTTCATGTTATCCATGTGTATCATGATAAATCCTTTCATTAATAACACATGGATTATAGAGGATAGTCTTCTTATCAAATTCTTAGCATACAAAATATCTTAAAGACATGATTATTACATAATTTTTAACCCATGAAAGAAAATATGGGTTTCATATATGTAAATATATAGATAAAATAAATCATTTTTAAATTTATTTGTACACAAATAGAAAATAAAAAGGTTTTATTATCCACAAAAATAAAATAAAATATAATTTATTAAGGTGAAGAGAGAAATTTTGAGAAGAAAATTTGGCAGCAAGATGGGTATAAAACATAGTTTTAGAAAAGGGTAAAATGGGAAGGGACAAGGGTATACCATTAATAAAATAAAATTATTACATTAATTAGATAAAATAAATTGTATTAATGATGTTAGTTTGGAAATTATAAGGCATACGACATGTAAAGGTAACTTGAATGGAAAAGAGAATTGAAGATTTCCCTTATCATGAGAAGTTGTTCCTAAAACATGAAGATGGAATCTTGGGGGATTAAGAAAACCTTGGGGGGACTCCATGGGATTAAAAATGACTATAAATTCATGTAGGATGTATTTTTAGTGAATTAAAATGAATAAATGGACAGGTATTTATAGAAAAAGTGGAGGATTTTTTTAATAATTTCTAAATATAGGCCTTAGAAATCTTGGTTATGGAAAAAGAAAAACAATTCTTGTTCCCATGAAATTTTCCCATGGTTTTGGAAATTTTGTCATATTTTAATTTATTTTAACCCAAGATAATTTATCATCATATTATATTACTTATTTTTTCATGGAAAATTAAAGTTTCCACAAAATAATGTTTTTAAAGTTAAAGTTTCCATTTTAGACTTTGGAAAGTAAATTATAGGTTTGAAAATTGATTAAAATCTATTAAAATACTTGATATTAATAAAATAACATATGTTAGGTCTTTTATTGTGTTTAATTAATTATTAATCCATTATGAAATAGATATGAATTCAATGAACACACTGAAAACCTCAAACCATATTTTTACTATGTAAAGAAAAAATAAATTATTTTAGAAAATTCCTAAAAATTCACCATAACCTAATTTCAGCATGATGATTTCAAAAATTATGTTTATTTTATCATAATAATTCTCTAAATATAATAATTTTAACTTTTAACTATAAAAATCTATATTTATTAAAAAAATCTCAGGTTGAAATGCATAGTAAAAAATTTTACAGTTACAAATTTTCAAGGACATAATAAAATTATTTTATCATTTATATTTGAATAAGAGTGTTTTTATTATAATATTTAATTGAAATAAATATCATTTATAATACCTTATATTATTATAAAAATTTATATTGTTTCTGAAAAATGCAATTTGTGTCCAAAAAATCAATTTATCCAATTCCATCTCAATTAAACATATATTTTTATTAAGCAAAACTATTATTAAAATGGAATTAATAGAATAAAAATTTTATTTAAACAATTAAATTAAAATTTCAGTAACTAAGTCCTCAAAACATAACCCCTTTAACACCCATGTACGACCTAAGGGTAAGGTGTGTGATAAAGATAGATTCTTTGGGTGCCTCGACTAACATTGACCGAGTGGTAATCTCTACTAACTTGAAATTATCATGTAAGTGATTTTTTTTCAAACTTTTCTTATTAAAGCTCTAGTTGGGATTGGTCAAGGGAAACCGCAATGACAATACCTATATCCCAAGTTCTAACAAATGGGATTCCTACAACATGACTCTACTGGTTAAGTTAATCACTTCTCCTTTCTACCTTAATTATCCCATATCATTTCAACTTATAAACACTAATTATAACATTAAAATAATTATCAATATTATAGTTTACAATGTTTATATTTATGAATGATCATATTTGACCAATTTTCATATAACGGTCAAACCATGATGGTCAAATTTCACTTTATACTCACTTAATTATTAAAGATATATGGTTTTGTTTTGTGAAATAATATAAAACACATTTTCAGAAGAAGAAAATTTTCATTTAAAATTTCTAGGTCATTACATTCCTCCCCCAAAAGAAATTTCATCCCTGAAATTTTAACTCATTCTCTTAGTTGATAAAAGTTGTGGTTACTTCTGTCTCAATATCTCCTATGGTCCCCATGACACTTTATAATTATGGTTCCTCCAAAACATTTTTATGTGGTGGAAAGTCTTGTTACATAGATACTTGTATTTACAATCCAAGATCTCCACTGGATACTCCTTATAAGAGAGTTCATGTTCCAGTTGTTCCACCTCTAGATTTATTACATGTGAAGTGATAGGTATGTACTTTCTCAAGAGAGATAGGTGGAATACATCATGAACATGAGATAGATTTAGTGTAAGTAATAGCTGATAGGCCAATTATCCTATGTGATCAAGGATTCCATAGGGGCCAATGTGCCTGGGGATAAGCTTCCCTTTCTTCCTGAACCACATGACTATCATCCATGGGTATATTAAAAGGAAAATTTAATCACTAATATCAAACTCCAGGTACCTTAGATGGGTTTCATCAAAGCTCTTCTTCAAACACTGAGAAACATTTACATGTTGTTGGGTGTCATGAACCTTTTCTGTCATCTCTTGTACAAGATCGGGCCCAAGCATATTTCTCTCACCAACATCATCCCAGCAAGTAGGAGTTCTAAATCACTTCCTATATAGAGCTTTATAGGGTTCCATTTGAATACTCGAGTGGAATATATTATTGAATGAGAACTCAACTAATGGGAGTTTTTCATCCCATACACCTTTAAATTTCATTGATCATGTTCTCAACATGTCCTCAAGTGTCTAAATAGCCCTTTAAGATTATCCATCTATTTGGGGGTGATAGGATGTACTAAAAATCAATTCAGTATTCAAATAATATCGGAGAATTATCCAGAATTTAGATGTAAAACTTGGATCATGATCTGAAACAATAGAAAGTGGAACCATATATAACCTTACCACTTCCATTACGTATATCTTGGAAAATTTATTGAGAGATAAATATTCTTGAATAGTGATAAAATGGGTAGTCTTGGTGTAATAATCCATTATAACCCATATCAAATTATTTTCTTTGGATGTTCTTGGGATATCGGTGATAAAGTACATAGTGATGTTGTCCCACTTCCATGTTGTTATGGGTAGTGGTTAAAATACCCATTTAGAAATTTGTTACTCTGCCCTCACTTGCGACAAACCAAGAACCTTGCGGTGTATTCGGTAATCTCTTTTTTCATATTGTCCCACCAATAATGATCACAAAGGTCCCTATACATTTTACTATTTCAAGGATGTATAGGGGTTATACATAATGAGCTTCATCCATCAGTTCTTTCTTTATCTCCAGAATATATGGGACACATAGCCTTGTATGAAAATTCATTACACCTTATTGATCAATATTGAACTTGTTAAACATACCATTATTCACATCCTCTATCTTCTTTTTAAATAAAAGATCTTCTATTTTATCTATCTTTATCTTTTCTTGTAATGATGGTTGATAAATCATTTGGTATAGATTGAATATTTACATTCCCTCGTGATTCCCATGTCCAACCTTACTTGGTCCTTGAACAATGGATCTCCTTGAATCCTCATCATTTCCGGCATAGTAGGGTATTTCCTACTTAATCCATCAACAACTTTTTTTTCTCTTATGGGGTGATAATGAATTGAACAATCGTAGTCTTTAAGAAGTTCTAACCATATACTTTGTATCATGTTCAATTACTTTTATATGAATATATACTTAAAACTTTGTTGGCCTATGTATATATCACATTACTCCCTATAAAATAGTTCCTTTATATTTTTTGAGCAAAAATAACCACAAATAGCTCAAGTAATATATAGGATAATTATTCTCCTCAGGCTTTAATTATCGAGATGCATAAGAAATCACCTTGTCATTTTTTATGAGGATGCACCCCATCCCTTTCAAAGATGAATTGATAAAAATAACTAATCCTTATCTCATAGAGGGTAGAGTTAACATAGGTGTGGAAACCAATCATTTATTTAGTTCTTGGAAGCATTCTTCACACTCTTTTTTCCAGATTAACATATCCCCTTTTTTGAGTTAACTTATTTAGTGGATTACAAATTCATTAAAAAATTTTCGCAATCCTCCTATAATATCATCCTAAACCAAGAAAACTATGAATCCCAGTTACTATTATAGGATGAAGCCACCCATACAAACCTTTGTCTTGGTAGGGTCAATTGAGATTCATTCATTGGTTACTATGTTCCCCAAGAAAGAAACTTTTTTGTAACCAAAATTCACATTTTCTAAATCTTCCAAATAGACTCTCCCTCCTTATATTTTTCAATATAACCAATATATAATCCTAACATTCCTTGAAATTTTTTGAATATATTATAATATCATCAATAAAAACTACCAAAATTTTGTCGAGTTAGTCCTTAATGACTCTATTCATCAAATCCATAGAATTAGTCAAGTCAAAGGGCATAACAATAACTCATAATGAACATATATTGAACGAAAGGAAGTCCTTGGAATATCTTCTTTATTCACCCTCAATTTTATGATAACCACATCAAAGATCAATCTTGGAGAAGAATTTATCCCCACTAAGCTGGTCAAATAAATCATCAGTCCTTGGGAGAGGGATATTTTTATTCAATATGATCTTGTTAATTTCTCTCTAATAAATTCATAGTCACATTAATACATCTTTCATCTTCACAAATAGAACAAGTTCTCCCCAAGGAGACATACTTTTATGGATAAATCCCTTATCCAAAATATCTTTAAGTTGATTATTTAATTCCTCTAGCTCTACATTTTACATTCTATATGGAGTCTTTGATATTGGTTTGGATCCAAGTACGAGTTCAATAAAGAACTATGCCTCTCTTTCTAGGGGTGGTCTAGGTAAATCCTCAAGAAATATCTCAATATATTCTTGAATGATGGGGACATTACCTATCTTTATACATTCATTTCATTCCTTACTCTTCACCAATAATATCCATAAAGAAGGATATCAGAGGTGCTTATAGAAAAATATTAGGTTATGATATCTCTCCTTTGAAAATGAATTTGGTTTTTCCATTCAAGACTATTGAAACTTCCTTACTTCGATAGTTGGTCTTATCAGTATACTTAGAGAGACAGTCCAACCCTAGTATAGTGTTGAATTCAACCATTGGAATGACTACTAGATTTACAATGATATTGTATTTCCTGAAGTTAATACTATAGTTTCTATACATTATTGATTCTACGATAATTCCTCTAGGTGTCTTGACCAATAACTCTACTTCTAGAATTTTGGGGTTTGATTCTATATTCTTTGCAAACATTGATGACATAAGGGAATGCATAAAACCAGGATCAAACAAAATACTTTCTAGATTTGAGAGCACAACAAGTGTACCAACCACAACATCATTTGAATCATTCAATTCAATTGTCAAGATAGTAAATGCCTGAACTTGATCAGTTGGCCTATGATAAGGTTGATAGTGGTTCCCCTTCATTATCTTCTGATTTGTACATTGATTAAAAAATTTCCCAATATTTTCACACCTAAAGCATTGGAATTCAACAAGGTCCTGCACTAACTTCTCTTTTTTGTTAGTGTTGAGAAGTTTAGGCTTCACCTCCCTATGAAATTTCCGATCTATATGGCCATCTCTTCCACAATTATAACATTTTCCACTCCCAATAAAGCAGTTCCCTGAATGTTTCTTACTACATTTGTTTCACGTGGGAAGTTTCACTTGCTTTCCTCTTATTTTTTGATCAATGTTCCTCCTTATGTTTGTCTCTAGTGATCTCTTATTTTAATTCAATTTATTTAACCAAGGTATCTCTCCTAACTCCAGTTCGACCTTCATAGCACTCCTCACAATCTCCTGATAACTTTCAAGGTCTCAATTGGATAGATCCCTCTATATATGGGGTCTTAGTCCACCAAATAATTTTTCAACCTTTTTGTTAGGATTCATAAAAAAATATATAGGTGTATCAAAAACTCTTGTAAAGTTCATCTCACAGCTTCCCACCAATTCATTTTTCCTTCTATTATGGTTCTAGGAATTCCTTCTCCATTTTTGTTCACAACATACAGAGGAAATATTTATTGAAAAATATTCCCCTGAAATCTTCCCACTCCATAGCATCAATTTTTAATCTTGGATTCATGTTTTTAATTAGTTTTCCCCACTAATTAGCTTATCCATCTAAGTTGTATACAGTCAGGGTTACTTACTCTTTATCTGAATAATGGAGTTCAAAAATATCTTTTCTATATAGCTTATCTATTGTTCAACAATCAATGGGTCAGTAGATCTAATTAAATAAGGTCATAATTGATGCATGAAGGACTCCATGGAAATTTGTTCCCTTTGAGGTGAATATAGTCTCTTGAATTGATTCAAGTTATTTTTCATAACTCAATATATTTGATTCATCATCCTTGTAAAGTTTTCTATTCTAGATTCTATCAGAATGTAGTCAGTGCATCATCTATTGTAGACATAATTTACACAATTCCTCCTTTTTCCTACCATTTTTCTAAAAGAATAAAAAATAAGTGATAAACATTTTAATTTTATGAATATTATAATTATAAAAGTATTGTATGTCTTAAAACATTATTATTAAATATATTATTAATCTCTTCTAATAACAATTACATTTTCTATATATCCTTGGTAATGGTTCATAAAAATCTTGTGATTAACCAAACATATCCCCTGGGAGTGTCAAACCAAGAGTACAATAAGGATTTTTTTTCTTTCACAAGTTACCATTCAAGTATAGCTCAAAGAATAATTTTTAGGTGTTACCCCTTGGTACATCTATTCCAGAGCCACATCCACTTGTTCATATCCAGGCAGAGATTTCATTTCTCGAAAACCACTTACTTAAAAATTCACCAAAATACCAGGATGTTTTTATATTTTTAGAGTTGTACCAAAGGTTCTTAATAAATTTTTCATGTCCTAATTTCCACTAATAACTAAATTTTACTTTGATACCAACTATGGCATCCCACCTTTTTATTACATAACTTTTCATTACACGGTTCAAAACAGAGGATATTTTCAAGTTTAGTTTCCTGAAAAATGGTACATAATACATGAAAAAACATTATTCTAATACTCTTGAAATGATTATTAATGGGATCATACTAAGTACACTTATTTAATATCATATTATAGGGACATTAATCAAAGGAAAGGGGTGAGCATGAGGCCCAGTAAGGGAAAATAGTTCACATGAGATGATGAGGAATATCAATAAGAACATGAGGAATGTAATTAAGTAATGATAAAAGGAAAATGATTCATATCATATAAAAATAATATGAATCATAAAATGGAAATATGGATACATAATTTAAATGATACATTCAAAATAATATCTCCAAGGTATCGTAAATGAAAATTACTAAGGTTATTCACCAATGTATCATAAAAACATGTCATCTCTAGAGTTAAATTCTTTACCCAATGCATTGGAGTGATAAAAGGGTTCTACCATTATATGTATTAATTTTATGTGATCCACAAGGATCATAATGAATCATTTCATTAATAACCCTTGGAGGATAGATAATGGGTTTCAAATCAATGTCCTGACATATAAAATAGTTTAAAGACATTATCATTACATCATTTTTAACCCATGAAAGTGAATGTGGGTTTCATATATGTAAATAACAAAATAAAATAAATAATTATTAAATATATTTAAATGCCCATGAAAAATAAAAAGGCTTTTGTATTCACACAATGAAAATTAAATATAATTTCTTATTGATATGAGATAAATTTGGAAAAATAAATTCGGTAACATGACAGGTATAAAACATGGTTTTAGAAAATGGTAAAATGAGAGGGTATAAGGGTATACAATTAATAAAATAAACTTATTATAGTAATGGGATAAAATAAATTGGACAAAATATATTAGTTTTGATATTATAAAACATACCACATGAAAAGGGAACTTGAATGGAAAAGAGAAGAAAAGATTTCGCCTACCTTGAAGAGTTGTTACTAAAACATGAGGATGAAATCTTGGGGGATTGAGGACACCTTGGGGGGACTCTTTGGGAGTAAAAATCACCAAATATTAATAGAGGATAGATTTTGAGTAAAATTAAATTGATAAATAGATAAGTATTTACAACAAAAGTGGAGGATTTGTTTAATAATTTCCAAATATAGGCCTTAGAAATCTACGTTGTGGAAAAAGAAAAACAATTGGCCTTGACATGGTTTTTTCCCATAGTTTTGGAAATTTGGGTCATATTTTAATTTAATTTAACCCACTAGAACCCATAATAATATTATATTACTTATTTTTGTATGTAAAATTAAAGTTTCTACAAAATAATGTTTTTAAAGTTAAATTTTCTATTTTAGACTTTGGAAAGTAAATTATAGGTTTGTAAATTGAATAAAATATATTAAAATAATTTATATTAATAAAATAAAATATTTTATTTCATTTATTTTTATTAATTAATTATTAAATTATTATTAATTAATTATTAAGTTATTAAACATACCGAAAACCACAAGCCGTATTTTTAAAATTAATAGAAAAAATAAATCTTCTTAAAAAATTATCATAAATTCACCCTAACCTAATTTCAACATGATGATTTCAAAAATGATATTTATTTTATCATAATAATTCTAAAAATATTAGAATTTTAACTTTTAACTATAAAAATCCTTATTTATTAAAAAAATAGTAGGCTGAAATGCATAGTAAAATTTTTAACACTTAAAATTTTCAAGGACATAATAAAATTATTTTATTATTTATATTTGAATATGAGTTTTTTTAAATAATATTTAATTAAAATAAATATCATTCATATTACCTTATTTTATTATAAAATTTTATATATTTTTGGAAAAGTGAAATTTATTCTTGAATTATCAATTTATCCAATTCCATAACAATTAAACCAATATTTTTCTTAAGAAAAACTATTCTTAAAATATATTTGATGGTATAACAATTTTATTTATACAAATTAATTACACTTTAAGTAACTGAGGTTTCAACACATAACCCCTTATAACACTCACATACAACCTAAGAGTAAGATGTTTGATAGTGATAAATTCAGGGGGTGCCTCAGCGAATATTGACCGAGTGGTAATCTCTGCTAACCTAGACTTCTACCACAGAATATTTCATTCAAGATTCACTTATTGAAGATCATCTTGGTCTTGGTCAAAAGAAAACACCAGTGATGATACCTCCCTCCCAAGTTCTAAAAATGGGCCTTATACAGGATGACTCTACAAGTTGATTCCCTCACTTCTCCTTTATACATTAATTATCCTTTATCATTTCCACCTATAATCACTAATTATAATGTTAAAATTAATATCAAGGGTATATTTTTCAATGGTAATATTTGAAAATGGTCATATTGACCAATGATCATATAACGTTCAAATTTTGATGGTCACATTTCTATTTATACACACTTCATTATTAAAGAGATATGGTTTTATTGTATAAAATAAAGTAACACAGGTTTTATGGTAAAAATATCATTTTAAAAGTCTCAATCATTATAGGGGGTGTTAAATGAATAAGATATGAGAGAAAAACTACAGATAAGTGTGGCACTTACATAGAAGAAATCAATCTGCAATTGGAAAACTTCTTGATTTTGAAGGGGTTTGGGAAATATAAAGGAATCAAGGGCTCAATAAAGTGGGATATAGTTATATGGAAAGTAAAATGGAAGATTTTAAATAAGAAATTCAAAGTTATAGTAATGAAATTAAGTGGTGGAATTGTTTCGATTTTATAAGTGAAGAAAGGGTAAATTTTGAGAGTATCAGTTATATTTCAAAAATGGAATGTCACTATTAAATCTTCAAAGGCTCCAAAAGTATAAAATATAAAGTTGAGATATTTCTTGGGTTGATACTTCTCTCCATCACTCATTTTGGAGACAAATTGGAGTGATTTAGGGATTTTTTTATTTTACTTATATCTTTTATAATAATGTACCTTTACATTTGTAATTAATTTTAATAGCCAAAATTAAAAAAGAACTTATTTCTGAATTTTAATATGATTTTTAAAATTTCAAAAATAATTTTATAAAATAAAATTTCTAATGGTGAGAAATGTTAATTTTAAAATAAATACACATATAGTGTAAAGAAAATTTTTAAGAAAAAGTGTGTTTTTAAGTTTAAATTTTTATTTAAGATAAAATTGTCAACATTTTTAAATTTTCATGAAAAAAATTATTTTATTATAAATTAAATAAATTTTATTTTTATATTAAATAAATCTAAAACTAAATTTTACAAAAATATTATTTAGTTAAAAGAGATGACCAAAAATAGTTTTTTTATTCGGACAAAATTTTACTTAAGTTACAAAATAATAATCATATGTTTTCAAAGTTTAGAATAATGTTTTCAAATGAATAATATTATTCCATAAATAAATATTTTCTTAATAAAAGTGTTTTATAAATTTATAATTTAATATTATCTTATGAAAATGTCATAAAATTCATAGTTTTGGTAAAATTTTATTTTTCATTATTCTCCCAAAACCCAATTTTCTCATAAAAATATCAAAAATTCATTCTAAGATAATATTGTAAAGATTAATCCAAAAATTAATTTTATTTCAAAAAATTAAAATTCTAAAATTTAAAACTTATCTTTTAAATAAAAATACAAAATATAAAGGAAAACTACTTTTATTGAAAATGACCTTTGACAAATTTAAGTGTTCATAATATTATTTTGTATGATTTTCTAATTGATTGAAATATTATAATTTACTAGTGGTTTTATTATTGTTAAATTTTATTAATAATATTCATCTAATATTTTTATATATCCTATTAGTTTGATGTTTTATATAAGAAAAGCTATCAAACATAATATTAATTTAGACGAAAATATATTCCAAAATTCCAGGGTGTTACATTCTACCCCCTTAAATAAATTATGTCCTTGAAATATTTATTTATTACTCATTTTTTACATTTGTAAATGTTATTATTAACATATTTATCATTTGAGACATAACTTCTAATATGACATATACATTACTCTCTTAGGCTATATGAAGCTACTTTTATTTCCTCAAACGACATTAGTCTTTCATACAATCATTGATTCAAGCATGTATATACCCTAATCATCTATTCTTAGAAATAAACATATTATAAAACCATATGAATATCTAATACATTAAACCACATTGAAACCATATATTTTTCTAGGAATTAACATTATTTTAAACCTCAAACAATATTAATAACTATGTCATAAAATCACACACTATCCAGTATATACCAAAATCCCAAAAATGAAATCAACTTCACTAAAAATATCATGAATCAATTATAAATCCCAAGGTTACCAATATTTTATAACTTAAATTTTCAAAATAATTTAATCCTTTATTATCTTGGAATTAAGCTTATAGTAAACCTAAAACTTATCCATACCCAATCATTTGTTCTTCAATATTTATCCACAAAAGTATAAAATTTTTATTAAATCACTTTTTAAGGTTATTGATACCATTTAATAAGTTTTAAACATTTAAAGAAAAACTAAAAATTAAAAAGCTTTATATTTTTCACATAATCATCATAACTTTTAGAATATACCATAATATCATTGATAAATATCTCTCACTGATGAAAATAAATAAGAGTATCAAGATTTAATTTCTATTAAGATATTAACCTCAATACCTTAAGTGATATAATGAAACCCATATTTACCAACATAAAAGGCGTATACAAATATTCTCATCCACTTATTTATGCTCCCTTATATTGTTATAATACATAGTGTTTTCTAAACACATATCTTTCTCAGCTTTATTTTTGTGATATTGTTTCAACCAAATACTAAAATCCAAAATAGTTATCAATAAAATAAAAGTAAATGATTATAAGAATATAAAAAAATCAATCCTAATATGTCTTCTTTAATGAAACTTTCATTTCATCCTTTGATAATTTCATTTCAGTCTACTTTTCTTTAATTTAGGCTCTCTTGTACTTCTTAGAATAATCATAAAAAGAACTATAAAAAAATTATCATGAACTTTTATATAATATTATAAACCCAAAAATCATTGAAATCAATGTTCTATAAGTTCATATTACCCTTTATCAAAAAAATACATATCAATTATTATGTACCTTAACTCATGAATCTCTATATTTTAATCTAAGTTATCCATATTGATTCCCTGTTAGGTTTTCTAACCTAAATATTTTCATATCCTTTATAATTTTTCATAAAGATAATATCATTTAACCATAGAATATCCCCCAAGAGTTCCAAACTAGGTGTGTAGTTGGGACTCTTTTTCAAGCATTGGGTAATGATTGAGTTAATACCCAATATGCCCCTTTCAGGGTTACTACCCATAGGTACATCTATGTCATAGCCTACATCAACTTGTAGTATCTAGACAGAGATTTTATTTCTAGGAAAACCACACAATCTCTATTTTACAAAAATTTCAGGATGTTATCAAAGACTTAGACTTATCTCAAGGTTTTTACTAAAGTTATCTTACTCTAATTAAAAAAATAACAACACTAATCCTAAAAATAACTAAACCCTACTTATATACCAACTATAGAAACTCAAACATGCACTCCTAGGTCTAGTGAAAAAAACACTTTCATTAAACACTGAACTTGATAATATGTGATATATCCCAGTCTAAACATACATATTATTTGATAATTTATACATTACATATCAGAATAATACCACAATCCCAAGAATATAAGGTTTAGTGTCTTCTAGGATCAGCTACATAAGCAACATATTTTATAATATTTTTCAACATTTCTCTATAATTGAGCCAAAAAATAATCCCTTATAAACTATTCATAAATTAAATTCATCTTTATAACTTATATAAATGAAGGCATAATAAATAGGTGGGATTAAATTATTGGTAAGGGTAAGCAAAAGTGATATCAATAAAAGATCACAATTCATAATAAGATGATCATATGGGAATAATTAGGAAATATAATAAATTTACACCTAACAAATCATAGATTATATATCATGGAGTAAATATTGGAATGACATAAAAGTACAGAATATCTTAGAGAAGATTTATAAACATGGAATGTAGAAAAACTTGAAAATTAATGCAATATGGAAAGGTGGAACAATCATAATCATTAGAACATTGTGAGAAAACTCATTATGACCACAAATTTTTTAACAAACTTTTTAAATCCTTTCATTGAAATTTGATAAAACTCATTATGACCACACCTTTGTGAATAATCTCATTATATCCATACATTACTATCACGTGAGATATAAAACTTAACAAAAGCATTATAAGGTGATATAGGAAATCACCTATCATCAATAGTATATATGTGTGCCACATAAAATAAATCATTATCATATCATAAAGAACCCATGGAAGTAGAATGGTTTTCAGATCCTTTTCAAATGGAATCACATAATGAAAAAATTTATAATTTCATAAACAGTCATAAAATGATATACTCATGGGAAATAAATGGGTATCTGAATATATTCATCAGATTTCTAGTTAAATATCCTTCAATCAGGATAATAGATCATGTGGTATTTTCACCATATAGATAAAGGGTATAAAATTAAGTTAATAATTTCTCTAACTAATCGATGTATGGTGTTAAGGTGAATACTATTTAATCATAGAAATGGAAAATAAGGTATTCACTAAGGAATGGAATTAGAATAAACTTTATGCCTATTCACAGTGGATGGTTAGGAAAGACAAAGGTAATGGCGGATACCTCATCTGATAGAAAAGAACATTTCATAATCAATCCTAAGAAAGAAGTCATATGATTTCATTTAAATAATATCTTTGATCAAGCATAAAATATATCAAAGGGTGCTGACTTGGATGAAAAAAAACTAGAGTATTAGTAAAATCTCTTTGAAAATAAGAAAAATTCATTACCTTTTAGAAAAAAATTATGTAAATAGAAATATTTTATAAAACCATTATAATAATAATTTATTTTATAAAACATGAAAATATATAAAGGAAGTTTCATAAAAAATGACAAAATATGGAACGTTGATGTGTTCACATGGAAAACATTAAAAAGATATGATTTTCACACTTTAACAAAATTGAACCATATATAAAATATTAAAATTTTCTCTAAAACTTTTAAATATGGTAAGGTAGTATAAAATGACCTTGATAAATTATTGAGGCATAAATAAGAAGATTTATAAAATCATACAATGGATATCTTTATAGAAGAGAAGGATTCCCAACCAAAAAGAAGAGGTGGAGTCAGTTTCCTTAAAACATGAAGATAATGAGTTGAGAAAATAAAATAGTGAGAAGACATATAAAAATCTAAAAAAAAATCAAAGTAGAAAAAAATATGGTAGTTTTATAAAGAAAATCATTAAAATTCCACAAATATATTATATTTAAAAAATTATCCCGATTTTAAATTTATATTGAAGAAGAAACCCTTACGGTAAAGGTGATGTAAGAATCAAAAGAACTTAATAGGGTTACCATGAAATAGAAATTAAAATATCATAAAATGAAATATATTCATTATAGGGTTGTGAAAACACTATCATTAAGGTAAGAATAATATGAAAATGTGGTTATAAGGAAGAATTTTAAAACCCAAAAAATCAGGATAAAATACCTCATATAGTTTTAATTATGAAGAATAAATCAAACATGGAACAATACAGTTCAATAATAAAGTTTTTAACTCAATTTATGGAAATTGATTTCTCAAAAACCCTAACCTTATTTCCCCTCTTACTCGAATGTTCTCTAAACTCATGTGTAACAAATATAGTGATAATCTAAATTTTTATATACATTTTGGATGAATTTTTTTATGTTTAATCATTATTTATTTTATAATGCAATAGGTTTTGTTTTGTTTTTGAAGTAATTAGGAGTTAAAGAATCAAATTAAAAGAACCTAAATAATGGAAAAATCGACTTTACAGATTGTGAAAGGAGTTAATGATGTGTATTCCTCTTTCACGACATACCCACATATTAAAGGCCAGTCCATGAATCATTACATGATGTAAGTCTAATGCAAGGCCTGTAAATATATTACACATCTTCGTATATTTAAAATTAGAATCCCAATAAATTTACATAATGTGAATGAAATACAAGATGTGAATAACATACATGACATTCATAGATTACACGACATGAAATGTTCAGGATCTCACCCGGTCAAAGATACTAGCCAATTTCCTAAAGAATATTGTGGATATAAATTACATGACATGAAAGGAACTTACATGTCATGTATAATTCAACATATAATCCAATTATATCCATTACATGATGTAAATACTTTACATGTCATTTACTTTTCAAGTCTATAAATATT
Organism: Viscum album; assembly: GCA_963277665.1. Taxonomy (NCBI): domain Eukaryota; kingdom Viridiplantae; phylum Streptophyta; class Magnoliopsida; order Santalales; family Viscaceae; genus Viscum; species Viscum album. The sequence goes on along the minus strand of OY728140.1, from coordinate 1,367,369,006 downwards.
TTGACTCGATCGCCACGTATAATAAGTCATGTATCACTTTTATTATTTTTTATATTTTCTATTCTCCTATACTTCTCTTATTTGTTTTCTAATATAGTTTCAATTCATTCCTTTAATATTTTTATTGATTTTTTTGTTGTTTATTATCATGCTATATCCATTTTTATTCTATCTTATGATTTAGTTCCTGTTTTCCATACTTTTTTTTCAATGTCAACACTAGATATTTTTTTCCTATTTATTCATTCAAAGTAAGTTTTTGATTTTATTTTAATTGTTTTAATTATGGATTACTTAATTATAAATTGTTTTATTATTATGAAAATCATGTTACCCACTTTTTCCTTTTTTTTAACTTCATTATTTGTGTCCAATCCTCTTAGGGTTAGGGGTTGATAGTAGGGGTATTTTAAACCTAATGAATATCTAAAATTGGACTTCGTAAACCTATGAGAAGTAAACAGGTTTAAAATAATTTTTAATCACATTCTATTTAACCTACCCTAATAATAGGAGGTGTAATCAAATTAACATGACCTAGTTGGAGTTGATCAAGATAGGATCAATATCTTGTGATTATCTTTACCTAGAATTCAAGCTTTATATGATTGGGTTTTCAATTTCTCTAGACTAATGTGTAGTTGTTATATTAGGATGATCCAACTGGTTAGACCAAGATCAATTAGTGTATTTTTCACCACTTTTCATCATATGTCATAGGTCTATCTCAAGATAGATTCAGTATTATCCTTTAACTATAACCTAAAATTGACCCTAAACCCTTCCTTTTAATTTGAATTAATCACAAGATACTTACTTTAATAATTTCAAACAAAAAATAAAGATAGTGAGGAATCCTACTTAAAATGTTCTCCCCCACACCATATTCCTTTTTCCTTCACATTTTATTTTTATAATTTTCACTCATTGATTAGAACCTTCATCTGCTCTTTTTCTTAGCTAGTGAATACATCTAAGTCCTATGACTCTCTCAGAGAGCCTTGACATCCAATAATAGATTCCTTTCAATCATGAGATTGATACAAATCTAGATACATGATGATGCTTTATAATGTATTAACTCAATGATCATTCACCACCACACCTCCAAAACCTCCAATATTCACCACCTGAAAATTGAGGTCAGAGACCGATAATGCAGGAGCGCACCATAATGGATTACAACTGGTCTTCCATTGGAAGTTATTCTCCTATAATTTTTTGCCTACCTAGTCAGGAGCATTCCTTTAAGATAAAACCTAGACTCATTCATATGATCTAGAACATGGGAAAATTTAGTGGAATTCAAATTGAATACGCCCAAGAACATATTTCAAAATTTATAGAGTGTTATGTAACCTTTTGTAACTAAGGTATTTCATCATATGCAATCAGACTCTCTATTTTCTCATTCTACTTACGCAACTAAGCCAAGGATTGGATTAAGAGGCAAGCTCTTGAGTCAATCCCAACTTGGGATGAATTAGAAAATAAATTTACTTATAAGAATTTACCACAAATCCAAACCTGTAAAATTATAAATGATATTCAAAATTTAAATAAGGTGGATGAAGAATCATCCTAGTAAGCATTGGACTACTTCAAGTTTCTAGCCCGTAAGTTCCCACATCACAGACTAAATGTGTCACTATAAATCCAAAATTTTTATCATGGACTCCAACCTGTCATCTGCATTATTGTGGACATTGGCACTAAATGTGAGCTCGTGTTAAAGACACCTAAAGTCATAAGATCATTTTTGGATGAAATATCCAACAATTATATCCTATTGAAAAGAAATAGAGGACCTTCCTGGCACATAATCCACTAGGTGGATAAAAATACCCACCAAGCAGTCCAGGTTGAATCCCTAACAAAGAATCTTGGAAGTTTTAAGCTTCCAACTTCACCAGATTCTCCTCTTATTCTTATCATGAAGATCCAATCTTGTGAGATGTGTAGAATCCTACACCCTTATCAGGATTGCATGTCACATTTAATGGAACCTCAAATTCAAGATTGTAATTTCATTAATTACAATCAATCAAATCAGTAGTTTCATCAACCTCAACCATACTAGAAACAATATTTTAAGCATAGGCTGACTCAATAGAAAAAATATAATAATCAAGGTTACTATCAGTACATAAGTTTTCAAGCCCCACCAAGTAATAAATTACCACCTGGGTACCCTCCATAAGGTATAGTTCCTTGACCACAATAACTATTTCAAAATACTTTTCCTAGGGATCAAAAATTTCCCCTAGCTTAGTAGTAGTAGTATCAAAAAGCTCCACTAAGACCACCACAACATGACCAAAATCTTTAGTCCAATATTGAAAACATACTCACCATATTCATGTAGAAATAAAATAAAATGATGATAACCCAGGAAACAAAAATGAAAAACCCCAAGGCTTCCCTGTGAAACCTTGAGCATCTAGTGGGGAAGATCTCCAAGAACTTATCAGATCAATTACCAAGTACTTTTCCTAGTACTATTGAGGATAATCTGATGGAGGAGGATAAATCTATAGTTAGTAGGAGTGTAAATATGGTTTACTTTCAATATTTTATCTTAGGTGAAAAAAATCAGATAAAGGAATCTGATAAAGCTGGTTAGGAGAAAACTTTAGAGATAGAATCAACTAAAAAAGCTTCAATTAAAGGGTATCCCAAAAAATATAATGTATATATGGAAAGAACACCATATAATCCCCTTATCCCATTTATATAGAGGATGAGACAATCCAAAAATAAGAAAAATATAAAAAAAATATTGAGAAGTTTAGAAAATTCCACATCAGCATCCCCTTTGCAGAGGAAATTTATCAAGTGCCTGCTTATGCAAGATTTCATAAATACTTTATCTTAAGAAAAAAGAACAATGGAAGATTTAGGATTAATCTCCCTAATTGAATAATTCTTTAAAATTATTCATCTGAATCTCCCACAAAAAAAATCAAGATCCCATAATTTTCTCAAATCATTTCACTATAGGGAGATGAAATTTTAAAAGAGTCATGTGTGATCTTGGTAAAAGTATAAATCTCATTCCTATGATTAATTTAAAAAATATGGGGGTCAGTTAATTAAAATAAATAATAATGTAACTCCTACTTGTTAACCACTCAATCAAGTACCCTCAATGACTACTCAAGGACAACATAGTAAAAGTTGGGAAATTCATCTTTCCCAATGATTTCCTCATCCTAGATATGGAGGAAGGATATATCCCAATAATTATAGGGAGGTTATTTCTCACCACTGGAAAGGTTTTGATTGATGTTTAATAAAGGAGAATAATTTTTAGATTTGGAGAATAAGAAGTTGCATTCGATTTGGTGAAGGATGCTAAGAAAAGTAATGAGTTATTGGATTTTAAATCCATATCTCTTACTAAAGAGAAAGATGATAATATGAACAATAAGGATAGTAGAAAAAAACTAAATCCTAATGAAAATGAATAACGTTATCATAAGAACATAAACTACACTTAACCTCTAACAAAGGATATCATTCCACCTTGTGTACCTTCTGTTTGCAAGAACTATTCGATAAGGGGTGTACCCTTACTTAAAAATTTATCTAAATGGAATAATGTATATATCTCATTGTTAAATGAATAGATAACTAAGAGGAACCCTAAGATATGTCAAATAGATTATTTTAGATTTTATGAATTTTCATTGATATTGGATGCATAAGGATAGAGGTCCTTGAAAAAGAGGCACAAAATGCCAAACACACATCATATAGTCATTACATGATGTGTAAATGTCAAGATCCCGAAAAATAAAAAGATCGTGATTTTTACATCATGTAGGAATTAAATGACATAAAATTGTAGGATGGATTTAAAAGTTTGGAATCCTAGGTTGATGCCCCCCTCTTTATTCCTCCTGCATGCAAACTCTCCTCTCACAAACACCTGATCATTTTTCCTCCCCATACTCCCATATTTTCATCATTTTGAATGTCCATCTTCCCCCTCTCTATCTCCCTCCAATTACACTACCTTTTTCAATGGTTAGAACCAAGAACTCCAAAACAAGTTCCTCCAAACTTGCATCCAAGCGTGATGAGATACATCCACCTAAGTTCTAAGCGTTGGTTCCTACTCCACCACCCGTAGAGCCTTCCACTTCAGATTCCATTTCAACCACTAAGGACTCATAGTCAACTTCCATCGGGTCACAGAACACTTCCCAATGCCCATAAATAAACCCATTCCTTCATCTATCAGTACATTATCATCGCGTGTGTTTGGTCTATCTATAGGAGAATCCTATCCAAACCAACAAGACCTTGGACCTCATCATGATCGAGAAGATACAAATCAACCATAAGTTACTTGACCACATTGGCTACTTAAAACTCTCCCCCATCACCCAGGTATGCAAGGAGACCTCAAAATATATCTTCCTTGATTTCCTAACCACCTTTGAGCTATGAATCACCCACACCAATTTCCATCCTGGAGGCAAACCACGGGAGCTTAACCTCCGAGATTTTAGTGTTGACTTCAACATTTACTCTACCGACTTTATTTCCTCCCCAGTTTTCCCAACATTGCAACTTAATCTATACTAGACAGAAGTGTCACATCATTGGTCATTGATTTCTCATGTTCTATAGATCATTTAAAACTCACACATGATGAAGAGAACCCAACTACAAGTTACTACCTTAAAGATCATACACTAGGCTCTAGCTCATGTTGGGATTGCATGAGAAGATTCTCAACGAAGAATTAGTCAGATTGAGGTTATCATTTTAACCTCATCCATGGGAAGTCATGCTGTCAACTTGGATAGATAGTCATCCCTTTATTATTAGAACTAGTTATAGTGGATCCATGGCACTTTGATGTGAGGAAGCTTAATTACCCATCATGCCTTCAATCCCAATGCCTTTAATGTTTCCCAATCCCATTATTATATTGGGAAGGTGTATCCAATAAATACACTTAAGCTTCAAAATATGGGGATAATAAGGAAGGATGGCAGCATCTACCAGTGGGAATCAGAGTATATAGAGGATACAAATGAGACACCTACCCATTGATACCCCTCCCCTGCCCCTACTACCACTACAGTCCCCCCCCCCCTTCTATTAATACCACACCACCACCACCTGTTGCATCTACACCATACTTACCTGCCACTCCTATTTCTAACAGATTCTTCAGTCCATTCTGTAGAATCAAATACATATATTTCACCTTCTCATCATCCCATTCATTGGCCCATCTAACTTCACCACCCCTCTCCCTCCATTAGTCCCTTCCTCTTCCAACCCACCACCACTACCTACTGACCCCAATTCTGCATCTTTCACCACCCCACATTCCTCTATGGTCGACCTACCTCCTTATATCACATTCCCAATCACCTGAAAGTATTTAAAATCATAGTAGGCTCAATGGGGTAAGGTACCCTCCCTTCCATCTTCCGCTAAGGTGCCTTACATCGATCTAACTTTTAGATGTATGGTATCAGTACAGATCACCTCCTCTCCCCCTCCACCCTCGACCAAACCTACTATTAGAGTCATGGAACATGTTATTATAGTCAATCCTCAAACCCCTACCTCCATTTATGATATATATTTGGATGATATTATCCATACACCCATTATTAGGGAGGGGACTTCTAATATAGATACTAGAGAGAAAGCCCCTACTATTTAGACTTGTCCATTACCCCTACCCATTTTTATACTATATCTAAGTGTCTATTTTTGTTTTCCCATTGTATCTTATATTCATTTATGAATCATTTATCTTATATATAGATGAGATATAGTTTTTGAATTCACTATTTGGTTTTCTTATTTAAATTTTATTTTTGCATTAGTTTAGCCATGTATAGTTCTTCTACTTCTTCTATGGTCATTGAAGAGACTATTAGGCCATCATATGGAATCCCATGTAAGATCTATAAGCATGTGGCTGACTTATATATATAGGTTTAGGAGTTATATCTATAGATACATACTCATTAGGGGCCCCCCCTATGGCCTTCCTCGATGCTCTTCTAACCACATGATCTTAATGGTCAATACATTTCTGAGGTGGATAATACCACCAAGTGCCCCCATGTGCTCGAAAATATCACCACTAATTTATACAATAAGTAGTGGAATTATAAGATTATGGAATACACTGACTAATATTTTGTCCTTCTATATAGATGGTGACATTATCGTTATCTCTTTATGGATGGTAACCCATATTTTTTTCTTTATTTTCTTGGTATGCTTACGACCTATGTTTTTTATTTTCTAGAATTTTTTATATTCTTAGGTCATACCAAACTTCTTTTTAGTAACTTATTTCATTTTTTATCTTCTTTTTCCCAAATCATTTACTATGTACACCTAACATGTTTCAGATCCTATATTAATTAATCCCAATGTACTAATTTTTTATCTAGTGTGGTTATTTTATTTATAAAAATATTTTTATCTAAAAAAATTTCTAATCAAAATCTAACAAGTTTCCTCATGGCATGAATTTCACAAAAGGGAATGATCAATACCATATTTAAAATTCATAAATTTCCATTTTTTTAAGTTTCTATTGATATCTCTCCCATGATTATTTTCAAAACAGTGTGGATAATATATCATTTTAAGTGTGGTGGAGTCTTTCCTAAGCTTAATTGTCGATAAAATTAAATTAGTTCCTATTTTCACTAGTCTGGGAGACATTTTCACAGAAAAAATTCTTTAAAATTAAAATCTCATTACACCAATTTAAATAAAAGACAAAGTCTTGTTGAAGATTGTTGAAATTCATTTTTATTCCTTTTTAGAATTTTTATCATGATTTCTGAGTTGATTAATTTAATTATAATTTTATATTCTTAAAATTTCTTTTGATTGAATTATTATAGGATATTATGCCCAGAGTGATTTCCAATTATTTTATATTATACCATTCCTGAGATAATTCTAGACCTACATTATTATATTATTTTTTGATCGTATTTCTTGATAGATACTTGGGGCATGTAAACCTATCATAACTTTCATTGACATCTTATTGAGACTGTGATTGAACAAATAAACTTTTAAAAATGATTGAGGAAATCTTTTTTGAGACCTTTATCCTGAGACCCACCTATACATCTATACTTATTTATCCCATATAATCCATGAATAAACTTTTTAGGATGGAGTTGTTTCAATCCTACTATCCCTTACTACCCTACTCTTGTTATGATGCTTGATTCTCATTTAAACAAGTGTGGGGGATTTTTTACTACTGATAGACAGAGTATATTGTTATTGAGAAGATTTATATTGGAACCTTCAACCTATTTCTTTTATATATTTCATTATTACTTTTGGAATTTTCTATGCATATCTTGTTCCTTTGAAAAAATAGAAATATAAAAAAAATGGGTTGTGTATTAGGAAGGTCAAAAATCACCATTACCAAACTGATGGATCTTATAATGAATTATATGTGGTTAGGTTATGGATGTGAGATCTACCCTAAATATGATTTTAAAAAAATAAATTAAATAAAATGTAAAATAAATTAATAGGGTACATTCTTGATACATTATTGACATATTCATGGACCCACCTTGAGCTATTTGGAGCATGGATACATTTTTTCTAGGAGGAGTCACTTCATTTTACTATTCATGGTTATCATTCATTATATTATAGAGATTTTCCTCCTTTTTTATCTTGATTTTTTCTATCTTCATACCTACCCTTAGCATCGAGGACTATTAAACCTTATTTATTAATCCCTCATGATTAATTGTGTGTTTTTATTTAGGAAGTCGAGATGATAAAACCCATGTTGGACTATGTTTAGGAACATGCATTCAGGGTATGAGCATAACTCTAGTTATATTTTACCTTGATTGATGAGAGAAAATTCATTATTATATAAATTTTAAAATGTGTTTAGTTTATGAGGAATAGATATAAAATTGTGATTGAAAGAAGAAATAATCTGAATAAATAACTTGACTATGATTCATGAATAATTTTGTCATTAGGATTGATTATAGAGGACTTACATTTTCCACTTACACTTAGTTTTATTTTTCTGGTTGTAATGCAAGTTTCTTATTTAAATTTTTTTGATCTGAAATCCCTATTAAGACTATTTTTTCTTAATGAAAATAAATTGTTCAAGTGTGGGGTAATTTTATAAGTTGAATTTATATATATATTTTGGATGCATTTATTTAAATATTAATCATGTGTATTTAATAATGAACTAGGTTTTGGTTTGACTTCACAGGAATTAGAAGTTCAACACTCAAATTAAAAGAGCCTAAAAATGAAAAAAATAGACTTTATACATTGTGAAAGGAGTTCACAATGTGTATTACACTTTCACAGCATACCTACAGAGTAAAGTCTAGCCCATGAATCATTACATGACTTGAGTCCAGCACATGATTTTTAAACACATTACATGTCTTTAGATCTTTAAATTCATAATCCTACTAAATTTACATAATTTTAAGGCAATATAAGATGTGAATCACATACATGACATGTAGAGATTACATATTTGAAATGTTCTAGATCTTACCTGATCAAATATACAGGCTGATTTCCTAGAGAATATTTTGGATCTAAAGTACATGACTTGAAAGGAACTTAAACATCATGTAGAATTTGAGACAGTATCCACTTAAATCCATTACATGAGGTGAATATTTTACACAACATGTACTTTTCAAGTTTATAAATATTTTGGATCCCTCTTCGTGTACATCAAGTCTCAGAGTGCCTTTCTTTATTTCATTTTTATTTCCCATTTTACTCTTTTTGTTCTAAACTAGTTTCAATTCATTCATTTAATATTTTTATAGATTTCATTGTCATTTCTCTTCATTCTAAATCTTTTTTCATTCCATCTCAATATTTTATTCTCATTTTCCATACTGTTTGTTGTTCAATGTCAACACTCGGTATTTGTTTCTTTTTTATTCATTCAAAGTAAGTTTTTGATTGTATTTGAATTATTTTAATTGTGGATTTATTAATTCTAAATTTTCTTATTATTATTAAAATCATATTACCCACTTTATCACATTTATTTAACCCCGTCATGCATGGCTAATCCACTTAGGGTTAGGGGTTGAGAGTAGGGGTTGTATAAACATAATAAATATATTAAATCTAGATTGGTAACCCTATTCCTAGTATCTAGGTTTGAAATAATTTTTTATCTTCTTAAATTTCACCTACCCTTGTAATTGGAGGTGTAATCAAATTAACATGGACTAGTTAGTGTTCATCTGGATATGACCAATAACCTATGATTCTTTCTGCCTATAATAAAAGCTTCATTCACTTAGGTTGTCAATTAATCTAGACCAATGAGAAATTTCTATCTTAGATTGATCCAATTTGTTAGACCAAGATCAATTGGTGTATTTTTCACCAATTTACAGCATATGCCATAGTTCTATACGAAGCTATATTTAGCATTATCCTTTTCCTATAACCTAAAATTGACCTTGAACCCTTCTTTTAAATTTGAAAAAATACCAAGCTCCTTAGTTTAGTAAATTCAAACCAAAGAGAGTAATATTGAGGAATCCAACTTAAATGGTTCTTACTATTATGTTGCTTGTATGAAATTTATCTATATGGGTTAGACCCTAAACTTTCTCTTTTCTATGCCTTAGTACCTGACTGTAGTTTGGGAATTATAAATTCTAACTTGACCAAGAGAATGTGCATAATCAAAAACTTCATGAGGGATGGTCACATAACTATATTAATAACCTATTTCATAACCTTATTTATAATTATAAACTTCTATTGTGTTCATTTATAATCATTTATTATAAATATATTAGTTAATTATATTTTATGTTTATCATCAGATGTTATTAGTTTTTATTGTTTTTTCATACTAACTTTGTAACGGAGGTGTAAATTATTATTTATATATTCAAATTTATTTATTATGAGATCATTATAGGTGCAATAATAGATGTTTTACAATTATTTATAACATTCTAGTTTCATTTATTAAGCTTTTTAGTTACATTTTGTGATGATGAAATCAGCGATGAGCTTGTTTTGGTGAGTCTAACAAAAGGTGATATATTACAAACATGTTTAGATATTAATATTAAAATTATAAAATCATTAAAATTTCTCTATTATGTTATAATTACTTTTTATTTATAGTATATAAAATTCCTTAATAATTTATGACATAAACATTGCAACATCATTCATGTAGGTGGTTAATCTAACCTAAAACGAGTGTGTTGTAATGATTTAATGAGAAAGAACATTTTATTATAAAATGTTAAAATAATTTTTACAGAACCTTAAACAAGTCATATATATCATATATCTTCATTAAATTAATTGTTAGAGACATCTTTTTCTGGGGTGATAATAAATGAAATTTGTCACTTGTGGATGTCGTAGTTCGCAAATACACATTATTAACTTTTCCATTTATCAAGGAATGAGAGAGATTTAAGGTATATAATAAATTTAATTTTTAAAAAAAATATATTACAGATATCATACTTATTCATCAATACCATCCTTATGACCATCAATGAGAGGTGGTGATCAAAAATGAATGATTTTTTATTGTAGATGTGGTAGTCTATACATACACACGGTTGACTATAGTGACCCTAGCCTTTTACATATAACAGTAGATGATTTTAATCATAAATATACATCAGAGTACATGCCAAGGATCATGAATTATAGTGTCTTTGAAAACTAGGTACATAAAACATAAAACATGGGGTTAAAAAAACTTCTTTATTTAATCTTAATAATGAGCTCCTAACTTCCATTGTGCTCATACATCTGTATAGGATAACCTGGGGAAACATATGAACAAAGGGATGAGCTAAAAAGCCCAGTAAGGGAATGAATATAAGAATAAATCTTAAGCACGTGAGTTAGGAGGCATTAAATAATGATATAAAAAGCATGGATTATATGGAATCATAACATATAAAAATGGGATCATATAAACATGGAATCTTATAAATGTGTAAGTAATATAAAACATGTCTTTAGTACGAGTCAAGGATAACCGCCAATCTCGTTTCCCATAGTATTACGCGTCAAGGATAACCACAAATCCTGTTTCACATCGCATCTCATTAGACTTAACTTTACCCAATGTATTGGATCACTATCTAGGAACACACATCTCAATATTTTTATGAATATTCTTTCCACATGATACATAAATAAAAAGGTACTCGTGGAAAGAATTGGGTACCACAATCATGACATAAAGCATAACCAATGGGTGTATCATGAAAGTTTCCATGAAAGAAATGGATTATAATATATATGGACATTCATAAGTTAAAATAGGAAAATAACATTGTAATTGATTTCAAAAATAAGTGACAACGTATAATAAATTTTTTAGAAACATTAACATTAAAACATTTTTGTGTGGTTTTAAGAAAAATACTATAGAGATTTTAAAATAGAAGAGAGGAGAATAATTTATATAAAATCAGAATTGAACATTGAATGTTTTTATAATAAAATGAATTATTTTATAAAGACAATGGTGTCTTAAAACAAAGGATAGAGTTCACTTGAAATCGGGTAAGAATTTTGGATGTTCCCTTAAAATAGGTTTGCTTATCGGGATGAATTAAGGAGGGAATCACTTAAAAACATGTATATCTCTAAAAGAGAATGAGGAATAGATCTTGAAGCATGTGTTTGGATCATATAAATAGAATTTAGAAGTTTTTCATAAAAATAAAATACAACCTCTTCTGGGTAGAATGAAAGACAGAGCAACCTGATAGAATAAAGGTGGTTCGGGTAAAATCTCTTACCTTAAGTCTGATGGTGTTCTCCACTTGATATTAATGACCTGAATAATCAAATTAAGTTTATTAATTAATAATTATATAACCTATTCTATATTAAAATGATTTAGTAAAACTTGTTTGAGTTTATTCATAACCTTTTGATTGGTTATGAGTTTCAATTTCATTGTTCGGGTCCATTTGTTTCCTTGGTTCTAATGATCGGTTCACTTATATTCATGTTCGAATAATCTTGTAAAATGGGGATTATTGTCCAAAATTTGAGTTATATTTTATCAGTGAAAACACAGGAGGTTAAATTATTGTAAATTATATTTGGTTACTTGGCATGAAGATGAATCATTATATAAATTATTTAATGATAACTGTTTGGGTTAATTGGCGGTTTTTTACCACAAGGAACATGTTTTGTTTTATTAATAAAAAAATTGTGTATAAAAGGATTCCATAACCATATATGAGACATAATACATATATTATTATCTGGTTCAACCATAAAAATGGTTTCATGACTAGAATTGAAGACAATAATAGAAATTAAAAACCCATCATCCTTGAATGTGGTAAATTAGCACATCTCAGATGGTATTTTCATTTTAGTATATATAAAAAAAGAAAAGATATATGATGATGAATTATTACATTATCATGAAAAAAATAAAGTACATGTAAGGTACTAGATTCATCACAACATTTGAATAAAAGGATATGAGGAAATAAAAATAAAAGATATGAACTTGAAGATGAAAGAAAAGTTTAGAGATCCCTTATGAAATTCGGCAGCCTAACGGCGTCACATAAAATTTAAAAAAAATGAATTGATGATAGAGAATAGGGTATCTCATAATATGAAACAAAATTAAAGTAAGAGTGATACCAAATATCAAACCTCAATATATGATAATGGAAATTTAAAGAGATAACATAAAAGAAGTGTTGGAAAAAAGAGGAGGGTGAAAGGTTCCCTTACCTTGTGGAGTAGCTCCTAAAACTTGAAGGTTGGGACCTTGGGGGATTGAGGACACCTTGGTAGGGATACTAGGTATGTAAAAACACCATATTTTCTATTAAGAGTAATTTGGAATTAAATAAAATTAATGGATGAGTGGGTATTTATAGTAAAAGAGAGAGAATTTTTTTATTAATTTAAAAAGACACCTCATTAGTGGTTTTTGTAAAATCGTGGGCCTGCCCATGGTATTAGCCACTTAGAAAACCTAATATATTATTTTACATTACACAATTTGACCAAATTTTTTTATTAATTATTACATCATTATGATGTCATCAAATATACCGAAAACTCAAAACTATATTTTTAATATTCATGAAAATTTCATGTATTTTAGAAAAAACCCAAAAATTCACCCTAACCATTTTTCAACATGAAGAATTCAAAAATGAAATCCATTTTTTGAAAAGAATTTTCTAAATATTTTTAATTTAATTTTTAAATAAAATCATAATTTGTTCAACAAAATCAATATTAAAACTATAACTCATTTTATAACACCTTGAAAAATTAATCAAGGTCCCATAAAATTATCTTATAACCATAAGACAATAAAGTAACAATTCATGATTAAATTTTATGAAAATAAATTTCCATTTTAAAATTTTAAATCAAAAATAAAATTGTAAATACAATATTTTTGACATACAAAATACCAATTCTTATACTATGATTGTTTTTTCTATTTTAAGATGTATAAACTGTGTTTGTACATTCATGGGTGAAGTTTCTATTTTTTGGACAATTTTTTATTCAATAATATTCATTTATATTCATAAAGGTGTGCTGTTATTCATAAGGGTATGTAACTATTCATCAAAAATTATTTTTTCCTTATGAGACTCCAAATCACTTACTCATCACAATTGTAGATGACCATTTTTTGAAATTAAAAACACACAAGTGACAAACTTATGTTTAAAAGTCACATAGTACTTAGTAGTTCATTGTGTTGTGACTCCATGTTATTATATGACATAATTATAATAAGGGATTCCATTTAAAACATTAGTTCATTGCATTATTCCGCCCTTAAGAAATTTCAAACTTGAAATATCAGTTTACATTCTAGGCCAAAAACAGGTGTGGGTACTTTTCCTTTATTACATCCTCCAGTTCCCATGTTGATTCTTCGTACTTATGGTTCTTCCATAGTACCTTGACCAGGTGACTAGTTTTGTTGCGTAGAACTTTATCTATATGATCCAATATCTTCATTGGTGCCTCCTCATAAGAAATATCATCCTCCAACTATACAACTTTTGAGGAGAGTACATGTAAAGAGTCTGGTATGTTCTTTTTTAAGAGGGATACATGAAAGACATCATCTACTTTGGACATGGTAGGTGGAAGTGCTTGTCGATAGGCTACAACTCCAACTTAATTAAGGATCTTTAAGGGGAAAATGTACTTGGGACTTAGCTTCCCTTTCTTCCTAAACCTCATGTCCTTCTTCCACGAAGATATGCATAGAAATACCATGTTTCTGACTTTGAACTCAAGGTCTTGTTAATGGTTGTCTACATAACTCTTTTTTCAAATTTAGGTTACCTTGATGTTCTTATGAATTATTTTCACCTTCTCCACCATTTCATCAACCATTTCAGGTCCTAGAATCTTATTCTCACTGACTTCATCCCAATGCGTCAGTGTTCTACACCTTTTCCCATAAAGGGCTTCATATGGTGCCATTCGGATGCTCGAGTGGAAACTGTTGTTGTAGGAGAATTATACCAATGGAAGATGTTGGTCCCATACTCCTTTAAAGTCCATAGAACATGCTCTCAACATATCTTTCAGTGTTTGAATAGTTCACTCAGATTGGTCATCGGTTTGAGGATGATGGGCCGTACTGATGTTCAGTTCAGTGCTTAAAGCATGTTGAAGAATTTTCTAGAACTTCGAGGTGAACCTCAGATCACGATAGGATACAATAGATAGTGGTACTTCATGCATCCTTACCACTTCCTTGGTATATATCTGTGCAATTTCAATGATAAGTCCTCTCTAATCATGATAAAGTGAAATGTTTTTATAAGATGATCCACAATGACCCATATAGAAATGTTTCCTCAGGATGTCCTTAGAAGTCCAGTGACATATTCCATGGTGATGTTCTCCCACTTACATGTTGGTATGGGTAGTGGTTGCATCATCCCCTTAGACTTTTTTCTTTCATCCTTCACTTGTTGAAATACCAAGCACTTTGATGTATATTCAACAATCTCCCTTTTCATATTGTCCCACCAGAAGTTCTATTGAAGATCTCGATACATCTTTGTGATCCCTGGGTGGATAGAGAAGGTTGAGCAATGTGTGTCATTCAGAAGATTATTCTTTATCTATGGATCAGACGGTAAAAATAATTGTGACCCAAATATTACAAATCCTTCCCCATAAATCATGAACTCAGAGGATTTCCCACTTCTGATAGCTTCCACCCTTTTCAGAAGTTCCACATCCTTTCTTTGAGCATCCTTTATTTTCTCCAAGAGAGATGGTTGTGAAATAATTTCAGAAAGGATTGATGATTTTCCTACCTTAATGATTTCCATGTTCATCCTCTACAAATATAAGAAGATCATATCCTTTTCAATTCTCATCATTGATAAAGATGCATGATCCTTTATACGTAGAGAATCTGCCACCTTATTTTCCTTACTAGGATGGTAGTGTATTGAGTAGTCATAATCCTTGATGAGATCTATCCATCTTCATTGGTGAATATTAATCTCGTTTTATGTGAATATATATTTGAGACTCTTTTGGTCAATATATATCTCACACTTCTCCCCATAGAGGTAATGCCTCTAGATTTTCAATGAAAATATCACCGCCTCTAACTCCAGATCATGCGTAGGATAGATTTTCTCAGGGATTTTCAGCTACCTTGAGGCATATTCTATCACTTTATCATTCTGCATCATAAAATATCCTAATGCCTTCTTAGAAGCATAACTATACACAACAAAAAGTTCTCCACTTGTTGGGAGTGTGAGTACTGGCACAGTGATTATCCTCTTTTTCAACTCCTTGAAACAGTCTTAACATTCTTGAGTCCAGACAAACTTTACTCCCTTCCATGTCATCTTGGTCCTTAGTTTTGATAATCATGAAAAGTTCTTCACAAATCATTGATAATACCCATCTAGACCTAGAAAGTTGCGGATATCTATTACAAAATTTGGCTTGGGCCACTCTTCAATTGCCTTTTTCTTGGAAGGGTCCACATATATCCCTTTTCTAGTGATAAAATGCCCCAAGAATGATACTTCCTCCATCCAGAAGTCACATTCTCCCTTTAAAAAGTCTTTAACATAGTATTCAAATGCTCCTCATGTTTCTCCTTGATCTTGGAGTATATCATAATATCATCAATAAAGACTACCACAAAATTGTCGAGGTAATCTCTAAAGACTCTATTCATTAAATCCATGAAAATTTATAGAGAATTAGTGAGTCTGAAATGCATCATTATGAAATCATAATGTCTATACCTCATTCAAAAGGTAGTCTTGGGAATATATTCCTTCCTCACCTTTAATTGGTGATATCCCGACTGAAGGTCCACCTTAGAATAGGCCCCACGAAGTTGATCAAACAAGTCAACTATCTGTGGAATGGGATACATTTTATTTATCGTAATTTTATTGATCTCAAGATAATCAATGTAGAGGCACATTGATCCATCCTTATTCTTGACGAAGAGGACTGGAACACTCCATGGTGAAGTACTCAGGTGTAAAAAATCCTTCTCTAGATTCTCCTGTAACTTCTTCTTCACCTCTTCCAGCTCTATAGTGTCCATTCTATAAGTTTTCTTTGAGATAAGTAGATATATGAGGATAATTTCAATTGAGAACTCAAAATCTCGATCAGGGGGAAGATTAGGAAACTCTTCAAGGAATACATCAGTGTAATCCCTCACGATGGGCAAGTCTTCAAGCATGATTCTCTCCTTTTTCTCAATAATTTTATCTAGATATGCTTTCTCATAAGGAAAAAATATCCACACTTGAGATGATGATTCTAAAGAAGATTCATCTTCCTCCTTACACTTGTAAAGAATTAGAGGATTCTTTGGGATGTGAAGAGTGATCTGCCTTTCCCAACAGTTGATGTTGGATTTGTATGAAGATATCCAATCCATGCCCAAGATAGCATCGAAATCCACTAAAGTAAGTATCAAAATATTTAATAGGAGGTTCAGTCCACAAAATTTAATTAGGGAGGAGCTATAGACCATGGATGCAATAATTTTCCCATTCACAGTTCCCACAGATAACTTTTCCTCAAAAAATTTAAGTGTGGTTGAATAGTTCTACTAAACTTGAAAGATATGAAAGAATTCATAGACTCATAATAAAATAGTACATTCACTATTCTTAAATGAATAACTAGTGTACCTATCACCACATCGTTGTTTGGATCCACCTCAATAGTAGTGATAGAATAAGCCCATCCATGTTGCCTTGGAGGTTGTTATTGATTTCCTCCAACAACCCTTGGCTTAGGGAAATTGTTTTCATAATTCCTAGGCTCCTTACAGTTGTAACACTACACCACTAGTTGAGAATTTATCTGAACCTTCCTTACTTCTTCCACGTTAGTGGGTTCTTCCATATCCCTTCAGTAGTTTTTAGCCAGATGACCAAACTTTCCACATTTGAAGTAATTCTAGGTTCCCTTTAAACAGTTCTCAAGATTCTTCTTCCCAAAATTTTTACAAGTGGGATATTCAAGCTTCTTTCCATCAGGGGGTTTTTTTTTTGAACCACCCATGTTGTTCTCCATTTTTTGATTCTTGTCACCGGCTCCATGAGACCACTGAGAGTCTCCAATCTCCATTTTAACCTTGAGTGCACAATAAACAATCTTCACATAACTATCAAAGTCTTATATCTCCAATTCTTTTTGTAGACTCAACCTTAGTCCACTAAATAATAGATCAACCTTTCTTTCGGTGTATATGATAGATCCAGAGGCGTACCTTGAAAGCCTTGTAAATTTTTCTTCATATTACCCAATGGAATCATCTTCCTTCTACTTGTGTCTGAGGAACTCTCTTTCTATCTTGAGAGGGAGGGTTCGAGGAAAATATTTATTTAAAAACATCCTCTTGAATTCATCCTAATCCATGGAATCAATTTCCTTTCGAGACTTTGTATTCATGATCAGTGTCCACCACTGATCAGCTTCCCCATCAAAATGATAGACCGACAGAACAACTTTCTCTTCTTCCAAGCACTGGATGACAGTGAATATATTTTCAATGGATTTAATCCACTATTCTGTGAGGAGGTGATCAAAAGATCCACTAAACACAGGAGGCCTTTTCTGCATGAATAATTCTACAGCAACTTACTCTCTTCTTGGAGGAGGGGGCATTCTATATGATTCAAGCTATTATTCATAACCTGAGCCAGCTGAGCAAGTATTTTCATGATGTTTTTTGCACCTATTCCTGTCATATCAGGCATATCATTTGGACATTCTTCACATTCCCTTTCACATTGATTATTGGAACGTGTTTTTATATTTTCCACCATTAACTAAGAAAAAAGAACATACAATTAGAGGTCTTGAATACGTAGTTATTAAACATAAAAAAGAAAACTTTTGAACATAAAAGGATAATCATTTAAAGGAGAATTATATACTAACTTGTGATTCCCTATGTTTAATCTAAGTTATCCTTGATCTATTTCTTATCTTATATTCTTATGGGTTTTTCCCTTAATAACGGTTTGTACCAAGTTCATGAATTACCGAGGTATATCCCCCGAGAGTGTCAATACCAAGAGTGAAGCAAGGCCTGTTGTCATGTACCAAGATACCCCAGGTCAAGCCCGATAATCCTTGTTAGAGTTTTCACTCCTAGGTAAATTTGTGCTGCAGACACCTCTACCTTTTTGTATCTAGACAAGGACATATTTTCTTGAAAAACCACTTACTCAATCCTTACCAAAATATAGGGATGTTTGCTTATACATTGTCTCATACTTAACATTCTTACTAAAGTGCTCTATTCCAAATATCCAAAAATAACTAGACCATCCTCTTATACCAATTATGGCAACCACATCCTTTTACATATAACATTACATGATTTTAAGCATAAATATACATCAGAGTAAAATCCAAGGATCGTAAAGTCTAGTGTCTTTGAAAACTAGGTACATAAAACATAAAACATGGGGTTAAAAACCTCTTTATTTAATCTCTATAATGAGATCCTAACTTCCATTGTTCTTATACATTTGCATAGGATAACCTGGGGAAACATATGAACAAATAGATGATCTAAAAATACCAGTAAGGGAATGAAGATAAGAATAAATCTTAAGCACATGAGTTAGGAGGCATGACATAATGATATAAAAATCATGGAACATATGGAATAATAACATATAAATAAGGGATCATATAAAAATTTAATCATATAAATGTGGTAGAAACATAAAACATGTCTTTAGTACATCTCAAGGCTAACCGCCAACTTCATTTCCTATAGTATTACGGTTCAAGGCTAACCGCCAGTCCTGTTTCACAACGCATCTCATGAGACTTAACTTTATCCAATGCATTTTAGCACTATATGGGTGCACCCATATCAAAATTTTCATGAATATTCTTGTCACATGAATAATCATACATAATCAACCATACATAAATAGAAGGGTACCCATGGAAATAATTGAGTACCACAATCATGAAATAAAGCATAACCAATGGGCGTATCATGAAAGTGTACATGAAAGAAATGTAATAGAACAAATATGGACGTTCATAAGGTAAAATAGGCATATAAAATGGTATGTTATGTCTAAAAAGGTGAAAAAGTAAAAGAAATGTTTCTGATAAACATTAACATTAAAACATTTTTGTGTGGTTTTAAGGAAAATACTATAGAGATTTTAAAATAGAAGAGAAGAAAATCCTTCATATAAAACCATAATTGAAGAAATAAGGTTTTCATAATAAACATATTGATTTTATAAAGATAATGGTGTCTCAAAACAGGGGATATAGTGAACTTGAAATTGGGTAAGAATTTGGGATGTTCCCATAAAATAGGTTTTCTTATCAGCATGAATTAAGGAGTTAATCACTTAAAAACATGTATATACCTAAAATAGAATGAGGGGTAGATCTTGAAACATGTGTTTGGATAATATAAATAGAATTTATAAGTTTTTAATAAAAATAAAATTCAACTTATTTTGGGTAGAAAGAAAGATAGAGCAACTCAAAGGAATAAAGGTGGTTTGGATAGAATTCTTTACCCTAAGTCTGATGGTGTTCTCCACTTGATATTAATGACCTGAATAATAAAATCAAGTTCCTTAATTAATAATTACATAACCTCTTATATATGAAAATTAGTTATTAAAACCTATTTGAGTTCATTCGTAACTTTTTGATTGGTTATGAGGTTCAATTTCATTGTTCAGGTCCGTTTGTTTCCTTGGTTCTAATGATCGGTTCACTAATATTCATGTTCAAAGAATCTTGTAAAATGGGGATGATTGTCCAGAATTTGAGTTATATTTTTTAGTTAAAATCCAGGAGGTTACATGATTGTAAATTCCATTTGGTTTCTTGCCATGAATATGTATCATTATATAAATTATTTAATGATAACCATTTGGGTTAATTGGCGGTTTTTGACCATAAGGAACATGTTTTGTTTTATTAATCAAAACCTTGTGTAAAAAATGATTCTAGAACCATATATGAGATATAATACATATATTATGTTCTTTTTCAACCATGAAAATGGTTTCATGACCAAAATTGAAGACAATAACAGAAATTGAAAACACATCGTACTTGAATGAGGTAAATTAGCACATCTTAGGTGGTATTTTCATTTTAGTATATATAAAAAAAGAAAGGATATGTGAAAAATAATTATTCCTTTATCATGAAAAAAATACATTACTTGTAAGTTACTATAGTAATCACAACCTTTAGATAAAATGATATGAGGAAAGAAAAAGAAAAGAGATGAACTTGAAAATGGAAGAAAAGTTTAGAGAACACTTATGAAAATTCGGAAGCCTAACGATGTCACATAAAATTTCATAAAATGAATTAATGAGATAGAAGAGGGTATATAATCATATGGAAAAAAACTGATAGTAATAGAGATACAAAATATCAAACCCCAACATATTATAATAGAAATTTAAAGAGATAACATAAAAGAAGTGTTGATAAAAAGAGGAGGGTGAAAGGTTCCCTTACCTTGTGAAGTAGCTCCTAAAACTTAAAGATTGGGAACTTGTGGGCATGAGGACGCCATGGGAGGGATAATAGGGCGGTAAAAACACCGGATATTCTAGGAGGATGGATTTTTAATGAAATAAAATGAACGGATGAGTGGGTATTTATAGTAAAAGAGATAATTTTTATTAATTAAAAAAGACACCTCATTAATGGTTTTTGTAAAACCATGGGCTTTCCCACAGTATTTTCCCATGGTATTATCCACTTGAGACACCTAATATCTTATTATACTATACACAAGTTGACCAGAAATTTTTATTAATTATTACATCATTATAATGTCATCAAATATACCAAAACTCAAAACTGTATTTTTACTATTCACGAAACATTCAGGTATTTTTGAAAAATCCCAAAAATTTACCCTAACAATTTTTCAAAATATAGAATTAAAAAATGAACTCCATTTTTTGAAAATAATTTTTTAAATATTTTTAATTTAATTTTTAAATAAAATCATAATTTATTCAACAAAATCAACATTAAAACTATAACTCATTTTATAACACCATGAAAAATTAATCAAAGTCCCATAAAAGTATCTTATAATCATAAGAAAATAAAGTAAAAATTTATGATTACATTTATGAAAATAAATTTCCATTTTAAATTTTTAAATTAATCATAAAATTGTAAATAAAATATTTTCGACATACAAAAATACAAATTCTTATACTATGATCATTTTTTTACTTTTAAGATGTATAAACGGTATTTGTACATTCATGGGTGAAGTTTCTATTTTTTTGGCCAATTTTTTATTTATTAATATTCATAAAGGTATGATACTATTCATAAGGGTATGTTATTATTCATCAAAAATTATTTTTGTCTTATAAAACTCCAAATCACTTACTGATCACAATTACATATTACTATTTTTTGAAATTAAATATACACAAGTGACAAAAGTATGTTTAAAGGTCACACAGTACATAGTAGTTCATTGTGTTCTGACTCCATTTTATTATATGATATAATTATAAGAAGGGATTCCGTTGAAAATTTTGGGTCATTGCATTGACTTTCTTTTTTTTCTTAATGGATAGAGAAGAAAAAATAATGGTCATTAATTTAATATAATAAAACTTTAGTTTAGAAATAATATTTAAGTTATTATATTATAATGGATTTGTGGGGAGGTAAAAGTAGAAATTTTGGGATAAAAACTATTGAGAAGTGAGGCACTTTCATGGAATAAATTAATCTTGTCTTATTGGTTTGGGAAATATTAAGGTCCTAAGGGTTCAACAATGTATATTAGGTTTATATATAACGTAAAATTTCATAGTTTTAAGAATAAATTTTAAGGAATAGTTATGGAACGAAGTGGTGGAAGTGAGTCGCCTTTATAAGTGAAGAGAAGGGAAATTTTGGGAGTACCCATTATATTTCAAAAATGGAATTTCATTATTCAAGGTTAAAAGGATAAAAAGGTAAAAACATGAAGTTTAGATATTTCTTAATCTATTCCTTCTCTCCATATCTAATTTTGAAAAAAAACATGGAATGATTTCATACTTTTTCTTTTTTTTCTTTTTAACTTTTACCCTAATTTACTTTTACCTTTCTAATTAATTTTTAACCTTGGTGATTAATTTTAATGATGAAAATTAAAAATGTCTTTATTAACTAATATAAACATGATTATTTCAAGTTTTAAATTAATTTTATAAAATACAATTTACATGGGTAAGAAATGTTAATTTTAAAAAAACCATACATAATGCATGAAAATAGTTTAAAAGAAAAGGTGTGTTTTAAAGATTAAATTTATGTGCAGGATAAAATTATAAATGTTTTTAGATTTTCATGATATAAATTGGTTTATTATAAATAAAATAATTTTTATGTGGCTTTAAAATAATAACAAAACTAAATTTTACTGAAATAATATTTAATTAAAAATAAATGGCCAAAACTATTTTTGAATTATGACCAAATATTACTTAAGTTATATAATGATAAACATATGATTTTTAAGTTCAAAATAATATTTCAAAATGCATAATATTATTCCTTAAATACTTATTAAATTAATAAATATTTTTATAAATTTCTATGTTAATCTTATCTTATGAGAATGTCCTAAAAATCAAAGTTTTCATAAAAAAATATCATTTTTTACTATTCACACAAAAATCAATTATATCTAAAAATCCAATAAAACTCATCATAAGATAATATTGAAATAAATAAATAAAAAATAATGTTAATTTTATAAAATTAAAATTATAAAATTTATAAATTTACTTTTAAAATAAAAATACAAAATATAAAAGAAAATTGTTTTTATTGAAAAATTCCCATAAAAACTTTAAGTGTAATTAATCATATTTTGTATGAATTTATAATTAATTAAAATATTTTTATAGTTTTATTATTCTTAAATTTTTTCATTATATTTATCTAATATGTTTTGGATTGTTTTAGTTTGGTGCTGCATGTAAGATAAGTTATTGAACATAGTATAAATTTAGAGAAAAATAATATTCCAAAATCTCAAATTCTTAAATCACTCTATTATATTCACCTATATTAAAATTTATTTGATGAAATACTTTAATTATAATCACTCGTGTTTACTAGTTGAAATATTCATCTCAAAACTCAACAAAAATTTAGAAAGGAGTGGGTTCCCATATTGAGACAAAACCTTGTAAAAACCATGTATTTTTATTCTTTTTTAATTCCTACATCACATAAAGTGAATTAATAGATCCTTACATATTAACTAAGATATTGGTTTGGGTATCATGAGGGGATAATTAAAAGATAAATTAAAATTCATAAAAATTGGTTAACACTAATTCATACACCCCCCCCCCCATTAGTGTCTCTACATGATCCATCTGACACTTCACAAGGTGTTTAATTTCTATCGACTAAGGAAGTATCACCTGAATTAGTCTCATGTTATGGCATAAAGTGAAACTAATTTAGAATTAGATGTGACCTTAATTAAAAATTTTATGATGAATTATAATAGTAAATATAATATCTTAAAAAATGTATTATTCTATAAGTGAGAATATTATGGTAGTATGGATCGATTCAAGAAGATATATGGGAAAGAGGGGATCAAATACGATTCTAATGACAGGTTTTGTTTTATATAATGATGCTTAATGAATTTTTTGGGATAAAAATTATGATTTTTCAAATAATTATGACACCTTGGGTTGGATAGGTAGGTTTCCTTATGAGTTTTAATGATTTTTGTTTTGAATTTTAGAGTTTTTAGAGGATCGATGAAGACTTCATGGTCTGTTGAAGGGGTCCATGGACTATGAAAGTGTTCTAGGTGAGGTAGAATAGTTTCATGATGAGTTCATGGACTCAAGGACTATATAGAAGATCTTTGTAAGTCATCTAGGTAGGTAAATAGAGATTGTAAATTTTTAGGGATCATTCTTCCTAACATTTAGTTGTGTTTCGGTAACATAATTTGGCTTTTATAATTATGATTAAACTCACATAAACCCAATTATATTTCCTAGATTAACCTTGGAAAATCCTAGGGAATATTGAGATAGAAATAGGGTATTATCCCTCAATTAATGATATATATATATATATGATTGGTTGGATCGCTATTAGGACTAAGGGTTTAAAGTATTAGATCATTACTGATAACATGAGGCCTAGGGTTTTAGGATCATCGTGAATTTATATTTTAAGTTAGATGGATCTTGTTAGCTCCTTGATATATTGTGATTCATTCTGATGTTATTTATGTGATTTTAGGTTTTTTTCTATGTTTTGTGTTTTCCAAATGATTATTTTAAATTGATTTAACAAAATGGTATTTTCTGAATTTAAAAAATGTTTTGAGTTTTTTATTTCAGGAATAAACCACGGTATTTGGTTTATAAATTTGTGTTTTAGGAAAGCTTGGTTTTTTGGTATCTTAAGACAAGTGAGATTATGATTTTGTTTTAGTAGATTTTTTGGGTGATCTATTTTCATAAAGTAGAATAATTTTGGAAATTAAATGATTTAGTAATGAGTAATCACTTACAAGTATCGAGTATAGATGAAAGGTTTGGGTAATAGTGATAGACTAGAAGTTCCATATTTTAGTATAATATAGATAGGGAGGGTCATGATATTTATAAAACACTCAGGTAATTTAATATCCCTAATAAGTGAATGTTATGATCAAAGGTAACAATTTTTATAAAAAATATTTTATTATTTCTTATGTCCCCTTAGATTATAATGGATATCTAATGGTTTTATGTTGTGGTGGAGCCAGGAAGAATTACCTTGAATTTGGGGAAATAATAGGTTGTATTTATTTCTTCTCTTGGTTTAATTTAATTGTAAATTTGATAGATTGTTTCTTTTAAAATGTGATAATATGTTTTTAATGGAAATGGTAATGTGATTAGGAATAGGTAGTGCCTGATATTTCATTAGATTCAATGAGAATCCAACTAGGTGTTTTTATACTCACCCTTACCTATGTATCTTGATGTGTGTTTAAATGTATTATATCACAATACTGGTAAGTGAAATATTTCAAGTCATAGATTAACTATTATTATAAAAAAATAAATAAATAAACCTTGAAACCAATATCACCATGTGTATGAAACAAAAACCATAAAAAACTAGAAATACAGAATACATACCTTTCACCTTTGAATGAAACTATCAAATCCAAATTCTTTTTGTCTGTTCTTGATAAAAATCACTAAGTAACAACCATAAGGTTCTTCCCTTTGAGGTTTATCCATGGGTTTATATGAATCTCCCAAACACTTTGGTCATGATCTTCTAATTTCTTCACGATATGATAGTATCTCAATGAAAAAAAGGAAGAGGGAGGCATTTGGGAGTAAATATTTTAACTAGATATTCTTAGGAGTATCACACAGCATAGAAAATGGTCATAAATACTTTATATAGGTTATAGGTATGGTCCCGAAGCTATAAACCTTTGTTAATAATTCAATTGAATATTTCATAAATGTGTCCTTCAGTTATATCATATATAACTTTAAGCTAATAACCCCCAATGAGTGTTTCATATTATTAAATGGTTTGCTAATGGCAGATCATGTGTGGAGATATAAACATTAAATCCTTAGAATTTGGTTTCCAAAGTATGTTTTGATAGTTCCTAAGTACATCTAATCATTAAACACTTAACATTACGACTCAACTATATCATATGATATGATATAATCAAATAGCCATCATATGATAACATTGTACCATAGATTATAACTTTCCAAGGTAGATCCTATGATATCTCTATATTGTAGGATATGATATACTCTTAGGATAGTATAAAATCCACTTATCCATGTGATTATTGAACCCTGTGACAAGACCTATCATACTATATTATATCTATAGATTTAAGGATTATTCCCATCAATATCCCACTTTCACTAAATCTTAATAGATATTTGTTCCATTTAACCCTTTATTGAATCATATACGATAACTTTTGAAATCATATTCAAAATGATTTTTCATATATTACCAATTTTTTTTGGAAATATATCATTAAATTCACCTTATATTACATCGCATATAATAACTTGTGAAAATTCCTTCCAAAATTATTTTGGATAAAACTCTAAAAAAATTAGAGCAACTCTTTACATAAAATTCTATCCCCATTTGGTCAACCATGAAGAGTGTCCCCACACTCCATTATAGAATTGAAAACAAATATGAACCACTAGATCAAAAAATTTAATCAAATATAATCCTCTATAAAAGCATCAAATCTACTCAAGCTATAAAGGGATCTGATGTGATCTCCACCAAACACATGCATATTTGTACTTATGTCCACCAATTGCATCACATGAAAGCATGAATTTTCATATGTTCACTTTCTCCAAGACATAAATTCACCATATTACATGGTATATATAAATCCTAGATATCCTCATATTAAATTCTTTACTTTCCAAGTATATAATGATAATTTAGAAGAATACACCACATTTCATTCAGCCAGTATATGAGTATATCACATGCCCCTCATCCAAGTAGAAAATAACATCATATATACCTTATAGATGTGGCCATAAATTTTCTCATTCTATCTAAATCAAGTTATTATATGTAATAACCATTATAAAAGAGGAAAAATACCCTCGTGTTTGAGATCCAATCTATTACATTATCAGCAACAAACCCAAACACCCCTTGGTTAGCAAAGCCTCAAGGCTTACATAAGAAAGGTATCAATATATAAAGGTTTTCATGCTAGGTATCTCGCTAAATTAAATTAGTTTGGAATATAAATATGAAAAATGAACCCCTAGTATACCAAATACATATTGTATGATACTCCATATGTAATATTTGGTGGTTCATCCAACAGAGAAAACAATTTTTTTCCTTAGGAGCATATTTTTTATTCTGATACAAGAAATTTACTCATGTAATCCTTACCATTTCAGAAGAACCTATAATAATCCATGATTAATATAGTATAGGGATGAATTAAAGTCATACTTTTTGATTTAATTTATCATTACATTTCACAAAATTTATTTCAATATATATATTTATGAATCTAATGTAAAATAATGATAAAGAGAAGATTTAATTTTATATGATACATTTTATATTCATAAACCCATTAAAGAATATTTTAAAAAATCTCTATATATACACCTATCTAACATATAACATATAATGGACTTTTATATATTCTTTATTCTTGTTTCACTTTCTGGGGATTCTATTTACTCATTATATCTATATGTAATTCCCATCACTTCCCTATGTGACCATCTAATTAAACCCTGCCACGAAACTCTTTCGTGAGTATCATCTATGAAGTAGTATATTTCTAATAATGGTTTCACTTAGTGATAATATTACCAATGTTCAACACCTTAAACATATTAAAACTCCTTAACTTTATAACATCCACTGTTATGATTTTAATAACTTCTTTAGTCTATTTGGAACTATTCTAAGTGTATCATCATCATCCTTGAAATAATTTCCACCAAAAAAATTCCTTGAAATTTTTTGGTAACTAATTTAACCTTTATATTATATCCTAAACATTTTAGTATAACAAGTGAATCCCACTTTGTTATGCTAAATAATGTAACTTTTACATATTTCATTTACCATAATATCCTAAATCTTTTATTATATCAAGTAAATTACACTTTAAAATTTGAGTGGAATAATATTTTTAGCTAAATTTTATCTCCAATAAGTCCAATCATACTCCCACTAGTCACTCAGAAACTATATCCTCTTTAGTTTATCATGCTAATATAAAATAATATTTTGTGGTTGAGAAATAACATTTATTTTCTTTTACTGAGAATAATTAAAAAATAATATATAATTTCCATATCATATATAGTATTCTATGTGTTTTTAAATTTTATGATAAATAATACTTTTATTAAATATTCTACTATTTCTGGTCGAATCGCATTCCTTGATATTCTTGTATAAATACTTTATCCTAGATAAAACACATTTTATCCTTGTATTATTTTAAATCATGCAATAGAATTGGATGAATCATAAACCACGTGTCTCAAAAAAATCAATACCACTTATTCAAATAATAATTATTTACAAACTCTTCTCAAGAGAAAAATGAGATACAAATATATTGAAATTTTTATCCTAGATCAAAGTAATTATTACATTTAATTTTTGAATTCCATAAATCCTTTGATCCATTAATTGAAAGAAAAACTTCAAGATCCAATCCTTGATCATTTTTTTAGTTCTAAATCATTCAATATTTACAACACTTGTAAAATATATAATTCGGTATCATATAAATTTCATAATAAAATAATTGATTCTATAACATTAATACTAGAATGGGACTCTCCACCTAGATTATTATAGCCACGCAGATGTTCCACACAATTCCATCTCTAATGGATAGTATTTCTACATTGAAAGTATTTTCCATCATTTATTTTCTTTGTCTTATCCATTAGTGTAGACTCTCCATGAAAACTTTTCTTCTCTTTCTGACCAACAATTTTACCCTTCGCCTTTTGTACCATCATCATGGAATTTGATAATAGACGACCCATATTTTTCCCAGTTATCATCAACATGTTTGGGAGATTAGGTAAACTTTTATTGAACTCATTCATATTATAATTTATAATGTAATATAAATAACTTTTCAATAATGATTACATAATTAATTCCTTATTGAAATCAAGCCTAAGAATTAACCCTTACCTCTCCAAGTCATTTATATACCCAATCATATTGGGTATGTGAGTTGATACTGAGGTTCATTCCTCTACTTTGGACCAAAATTCAACACTTATTACCTTTTATTCCTAAATTTATCTTGATAAATCATTTTCTGGTTATCTATCATCTTATAGGAATCTATGGTGTCATATTGATTTTTCAACTTAACATATATGGCCACCAACATGAGTGCAGATACTTCTGGGGAATCCTTTGTATTATTATCATAATCATATATGGCGCTTTGTTAAATGAATTCACTGGTTTTCTATTTATAAAGAGGATCCTCTAACACATAGAATTTTCCTTCATTTTTATAATGATTTTCAAGTTTCAATACTATTTAAGGAAGTTAATACCATTTAGTTTTCCTTGTAAAATATAGATCTTTTGTTCAATATTGATGATGAGGATGAATCCATAATATACAATATAATATTTTATCAAATGAGTGTCATACTTTAAAACCATTTTATAAGGACTTTATTAAATGGGATCCCACTAAAATTATAACTCCTAATATTTACATCACAACCAATAGTGGTACAAGATCTATATTTCATTAAATTATGAGTCCTCCTGGGTGTTTATATCAACACTTTTTTATTCCAGTAGGTTATCATTCCAATCATAATAGTTATGATTCTTGGATATTTTACAAAATAACACTTTATCCAAATACTTCATAGGGATTCACTCACATTTATTACTTGGTCATCTTAAAAGTTATGGTTTCCAAACTAAATGAAACTCAAATAAAATACAATGAAAAAGGAATTAACCATTAGGGTAACCTTATACCTTGTTTTCCTTACACAAGATAATCTAGGGGAACCCAAATATAGAATGAAAATACTTGGTTGGATGATTTTGGTCATGAAAAGTGTATTTCTGTAAGGAACCTCAAATTTTCATCACCTTGAATATCTATTATATCAGGTTTTAGTCCTTTATGTATGCTTGATTCTAATAATTTTATTTTTTAATCTCTATTTCATCGGCTAAATTAATATGTTCACATCATACTAATATGTAACTCTTTATACAACCCAAATTTTGTGTTACTCTCCTAAAGATAAAATCTAAACATATTCATATGTATCCAAATGCATCATATGCATAAGGTATATGTATTATTTATGTATAGGTTTATAATTATATGAGATTGATGCTCTCCACATGAGTAATCCTTGAGCCATAGAAATACAACCCATGCCTTTTTAGAACAAGGCATAAGCCTCCAGGCCAGTGGGAAGTCTGACCCAAAGTCCCTCGACACAGGATACTTTACCTAAGAGAGAATCAAATTCATAATAACTCTAAAACCTGATATTTATAAATTATATTTAATAACTAAATTAAAGTTAATGACTTCAATTACAAATAAAGGTCAAGGTAGATGAAAAATAAATATTATGTTGTTGTACCTATCATATCATTCAAGGATTGAAAATTTATAAGAATCAATTTATCAAATAAATAAAAGTATACATAATATTTCAATTTAATAAAATATTTAAAAACATGAATATTCAAAAGGAAATAAACAAATAAATAAACATTTTATTTATCTTCCAAACATCATATATTCATTTTTGAAAATTTCATACATTAAGAATCATAAACACTATATAATTCTCAATAATCATGAATATAAACATTTTATATAAATTTTTTAAAATGAAATCTTTCTTATTTATCATTATATGGAATTTAATTTTAATATATGATATTTCATGAAACATAAAAATTTTGTATTTTAATTTATATTAGGTAAAAATTTTACATAATCTATATATCACATATTGGCATACTTTAATCCTTTGATCATATCATTAATCAAAACTATTTTGATGAGGTTTAAATAATTTCAAATTAAGTCTCCTTTTAATTTGAACATTTCAAATTAAATATTATGAAAAATTCATAAGAATTAAATATAAACACTTTATTTTTTGATTTATTTTTTATAATTCATAAACCTTTATTAAAATATATTTATAATTTCTATATAAATAATTTATATCCAAATTATAATCCATTCCATACTTTTTTTAAAATTTATTTTAATTTTAAATCTTAAAATTATAGAATATTTATTTATAAATGTTTCATAAACATTTAATTAATTAATTATAAAATCTTTATAATTAATTAATTTATAAATTTTTATAAATAAATAAATATCCGAAAAATTTCTTTTATCATTATTTATAAACAACATATAAATAATTAAACTCAAATCATAATTTAATTTTATGAATAGAAAGTACTCCATTAATTGTATTTTATGATTAAGGCTAAATAATAGAGTATGACTAATATTCTTACAGTGTTAAAATGGTTTTAATGCCATCAAAAATATTTTACAACTGATAACCATATTGTATTCAATGATTAATATATAATAGTGTACTCATATGTTTCAAATCATATTTTATGATATAATCAAATTTCATAAAGGCGATATGATACTCTATTTTTTATAACCCAGGGATACACTATCATAAAATACAATATATTGATATTGTACACTATGATCTGTAAAAAACCATAGATTTTTTATTGAATTGAATTTTATGATTATAATCACAACAGGTAATACAATTTTGAAAAACTTCATTCCCAAATTATTTTACAAATCAAAATTCATGGATCTACTCTAATACCACTAAAATATTTATTATCATAGATTAACCATTAAGCTAAGTAGTCAAATAAATAACGAAACCTTGAAACCAAGATCACCATGCATATGAAACAGAATCCATATAAAACTATAATTAAAGAATGTGTACTCTTTACCTTTGAAAGATACTATCAAATCCAAAGTACTTTTTTTGTGCTTGATGAGAATACTGAGGAACAACATAAATGTTCTTCTCTATGAGGTGTATCCACGGGTTTATACAATTCATCCAAACACTTTGGGTAGGATATTATGATTCCTTCATGATATGATGGTATCTTAGTGAAAAAGAAAATAAGAGAGAGGGAATTAGGAGGAAATGTTTTAGCTAGACATTCCTTGAATGATTTCCCACCATATCCAATGGTGATGGATCCTTTATATAGGATATGTAGATACTCCCCAAGCCAGGAACCTGGGTCAAGCATTTACTTTTATATTTTATATAATTATGAGTAAATTCCTTCAGTTATATCATATATAACCCCCATCCAATAACTTCATGTGACTGTTTCATCTTATGAAATGGTTTATTAATGATAGGAAATGTATAAGAAATATAAATGTTATCTCATTAAATTTTATTTACCAAAGTATTCCATGTAAGTGCATAAATTAATCGAATCATTTGATACTCAACTCTACAGCTCACTATATTGTAAAATACAATATAATAAGAAAACACCATATGATATCAGTATATCATAGATTATGTGTAATGTCTCGGATTTTCCATGTGTTATTTTTTTAAAATATTATATAGAATTATTATGAGACCAGGCTTGGTGATGGAATGCGATTTTGAGGACCAGGGTTCCCAAAATAATGGTTTGAAATAATATAAACTCTAAATAGTGTGCACGAGTGGTTTTCCCAAAAAAAGTGAAATAACTTTTAAATGGGTGCTTGGATCAGAAATTTGAGGGAACTATTGCATTTAGAGTAGTGACTTTACCTTATATAGGGCCTAAAATCGACCGGAACGGGTCAGCTGCAGGAGTTAGTTTTTGGACGTTTTAATGGAAATAGAATAAATTAATAATTTATTTTATTGTAAACATTTCCATAATGCAGCGACGCTTATTTTTGTTTTAAATAAGAAGGATCCTGGGTTAGGCTCATAAACTTGGAAAAATCCATGGAATTATCTAGAGCATTGGATAGGATCCACCCTTGGATAATTCTTGATGAAAATCAATGAATGACGATGTTTAGATCATTGTGAAGCGAGATCAAATATTGACTAACAATTAATCTCCCTATTCATTGATGATTGTTGTAGGGGTTGTTATATTTATTCTACTTTCCTCGTTCTTGGATTTTAAACAATGAATGTGGATCAACCCATGAACAGGTTGACCTGTGGATCATTTGTTCTTGAGGGAGGGTTTTTATTGGGTTATTTTGGGGGAATTAATACTTTTTTAATTTAAATTAATTTCATCTTCCATGTTTGATCCTTCTAATAGAAAAAGATCAATTCCATGATGAACGATGGTGGAGGTTCATTCCTCAAATTTTCTATGTGGATTTCTTCTTCCCCTTTTTACCCAGCATTCTTCACATTCTTTTTAGGGATATAAACAACAGATTTTTGTGCATTTGTTTCACAACAAAACAATCCCAAATTGTAGATCCGACATTGTGATGACCTAACGGAGGTGCAACGAAGATGGCGGTGGATGAATCGACATGGTTCAGGAGAAATCTTCCTTTGATAATTCTTTATGCGAGTGGATCGAAACTTATTTTTGGGGCCAATAGAAGGCCTGAAATCAATGAAAATGGCATTGTGGTATTAGGGAGACCTCGAACCTGGAGTTTTAAACTGATCAGACGGACAAATCGAAGATTGTAGGAGCACCCAAGGCATGGTGATGAAGAACAGTGATTTTGGAAAATTGTGATAAACATAGCATGTATCCCGAATAACATTCCATGTAGGACCGACATGGTGGTAGCTAGGGTTTTTGTGCTGCGCATGGTGAAGAACATGACATGCTCCTAGGAGGACACGGTGTGTGGTCCTCACCCAATAGTGTCTTGAGTTTTTTGTGACAGGAAGAACTAACATGGCATGTGACCATTGTCAAACGATGTGTGGGTCCTTACGCGGACTTGACGTGTTTCTTGGGAGATACACAAACACAGGGTAGAGTACACATCATGTACTCTACCACACATCCAGACCTAGTCGGATATATGGACCCCCCCCCCCATGTACCGATACACGGTCTGGGACAAACAGGTTGAGTCCATGTATGGGCACATGGCCAGTATACACAGAGTCTTCCCCTTAAAATGGAAAACGACATGTTGTGCTCTTACACATTATGTATACCTACCATTACATGATATGCCTTCGACATAGGCCCTTGTACACAGGCAGTACCCGGGGTCATAGGACACTATTTGTGAACTTTATACACATCATGCACCTTTCTGTACATGGTTTGATCTTCTTGTACATCATTCATTGGACAAGTTTCATTTGGGTTAGTGCCCCTTTCCTCATTCCCCTAAAGGTCAGGTATCATTTCCATCCATAGGAGTATGATCCCTTTAACTGGAATTTCTAGATAAATTTGGAATCCCTCAGAGAGGCCCGGAGTGAGATCCTCTACCCATTCTCGGCCCTAGGTAGAGTCAGGTATTGACATGAAAAATCCTACAGAACACTGATCCTCTACTTAGCAGGTTAATCTGGATGATTCATGGTATCCACCAAGGCCATGGCAGTGATCCTCATCTGTGTATTGTGATATTTTCCACTTAGAAGTGTGTTCTCCTGAAATGAGTGTATTTGTTCTCTCTTCAAATCTTTTAGTGCATCTATCCCTCTTATGTATTTTCCTGATGAACAACACTTATCAAATAGACTTCATCAGATCTATCAGACTTGTGGAGTAAGTTCTCCTTGATGAGTGCTTTTTGGAATTATCAAAATGAATTCCTAGTGTTGGTATGGGGTCATCGTGACTAACCTCTAGACTACAGGTATGGGTTTCAAGTATATCTGGATGTGTCTCTCATATTATATGATTTGTTGACACATACTATTTAGAGATAACTATACCTTTACTTTGTGTATTTCTTTGTGGTTTTTGGGTTCCCCTACTACATATTGTTATACTCACCCCTGTAAGATCTTTTTCTATGCGTGTTTTGTCTTGTGCAGATGAGCGGCATTTTGATGGAGTCCAGGGTGGACAAAGACCAGACTAATATTTGTGAGTTTCCTTCAGGCCAAGGTATTCCTACAGCTACATACAGTAGTCCCAATACCTACTTTATTGCTTAAAATATGGAATTTGTAATTTGTAGACTCTTTCTTTTTGTGGGCTTGTATTCTGGCCCAGTTTACTTTCTGTACTTTACATTCCATTGTACTCTATTGGTTGGGTTTAGTTTTATTCATGTATTTTGTTCTTTAGTGGTTTTTAATTTTCAATATTGGTGGTCTTGGAGATGTGTGAGTGTGTGTGTGTGTGTGTGCATATACTTAGGAAATGCCTTCCATGTTAGTGATATGCCTACTCGGTGATAGTCACCACCCCCTGGACTATTGGAGGTGGGATTAGGGAGTCATGTCATGGGCCCGACTAGGATGGGTTATGAAAGAGTGGTATCATAGGCGGGTAAGTTCTAACTTAGGATCAAGATTCTTTGATATTGGTTTGTGGAAAATGTTTTAAGTGTTTTGATCTCATCTTTCAGGCCAGGGAATCTAGTGTTGGTGCAGGAAACCAATGTATCCAAACACCAGGACTCTGACAACCTTCCTTTAGACTTGGTACATGAAAATAATAGTTGCAAGGAAACAAAATAATGGTACATGTACCATATAGGAATGGGTTGTGTTTTCCATGTCCTTTAATGTCATCTATCCAGATATAATCTTGACTATGGTACATCTTATCTCCTTATAGGATGCTTCTGCAACACATACCCACTAGGATTTAGAAACTCGATCATGAGGATGACCCCATAAATGATGAGGCTTAGATATAGGGACTATTTCCCTGGGAATTACCTTATGGTGGTTCACCTACTATACCACCACCAGTGGAGTAGCATAGGGTACCTGCAGTGCTGACAGATGAGGAGCGCAGGCTGAGCACACTTCATGAGTTTCATAGATAGAAACACCCTAGGTTCTATGATGAGCCTGACCCTCATATGGTTGAGGACTGGATTGAGGTGGTGAGTAGAGTTTTCTGTATAGTAAAGACACTATCAGAACAGATTGTGATCCTAAGAGCGATCCTTTTGCAGGTTTCAACAGGACGATAGTGGAGTTTGACCACGCAGATTCATGATGCAGAGACTCTTTCATGACGAAGTTTGAGCGACTCTTTAGGGAGGATTTATCTCTGATTACACTAAGAGTAGTGCATATCCAGGAGCTCCTTCAGCTTCAATGGGGCAGTTTAACAGTGGATGACTATTCATCAAGGTTCACCAACCTCACAAGGTACTCAATGGATATGGTCTTGGATCGGTACTTTAGAGCCTAAACCTTCAAGTGAGGTCTACAATGGTAAATCCTGGCTAGTGTCGTGCCTCTTTTAATTTCGAATTATACATGATTTCTCGAGAGATATTTGGTGGTTGAGAGCTTATTGGAAGAGAAAAGACAGCCAATGGCAGTCAGTAGTAGGCAGACAAGTGTAGAGACCTCAACAGTAGGCATCTGACGTCAGGCACAAGGTTTGATACATGGAAGACATTCCAAGAGGACCTAGGATAGGGGATTGAGAATCCACATCTCTCAGTCTAGATCCAGTCAGACTAGGGTGAGGTGATTCTACACATGCGATGGTAGAGGACATCTCACTAGAGACATTTCAACCTATCGATCTATTGACAGGGAGGCAGTGGATGGACCACTGAGTCAGAGGTAAAGAGTGGAGCAGGCATACCCACCAGGTGTAGGATGTGGAAAAAGAGTAGGGAGAGATGTAGGGGATGGTAGACACTTTGATTTACTTCCCCCACCACCCCCAGGAGGTCCGCACCATGCTTAGGGAGCTGGGGGATAGGGGTGGGGACAACTACATGTGGTCAAGGCATATGAATTAGGGACTCCAGAGATGATCCTAGGTATGATCTTTATCTTTTCTACCTTAGCTACCGTACTCATAGACACAGGTGTCAGTCATTCTTTTCTCTCCACATGTCTTTTACGAAACCTTGAGATTTTGGTAGAGTCGTTGACTCGACCCTTACGCTTGAAGACACCTATGAGATGTGACTCGATGATAATGAATCTTTGTAGATAGTGTGATATCTCTCTTAGAGGTGAGAGTTTTGGTTGGAACCTCTTGATGGCAGCGTTGAGGACTTTTGATGTCATTATTGGTATGGATTGGTTATCTTATGTCTATGCCCAAATTTACTACTTTAGGCAAAGAGTGTGGGTTTTCCATAGTGATGGAACATGGTTTTCCTTTATTGGTGAAAAGTAAACCCAGGTAGCACAGAATGGGCTCATGCATAGGAGAGTATAGTCAATCGCTCATGAGTTGGCTGGAATTACCCTCAAAATAGTAGATGTTGTGAGCTTCCATTTCCCAGTAGTAGTGGTGGATTATGAGAACATCTTTCCAAAAGACATTCCAGGATTATCTCTCCACCATGAGATAAATTTCTGCATCGAATTACACCCTAGGACAACACTGATATCCTCACCAACATATCATATGGCTCCTGTAGAGCTTCGTCAGTTGAGGGTGCAGTTGGAAGATTTTCAGAGTAATGGATTCATAAGACCCAGTGTTTCACCCTAGGTGGCCCTAATTCTATTTTCCAAAAAGTCGGATGGGAGTTTGAGGTTGTATGTGGATTAACAGTGTCTGAATTAGGTGATAGTGAAGAATAAATATCAACTACCATGGATCAATAACCTCTTTGGTCAGCTAAGAGGGGCACAGTGGTTCTCAAAGGTTGAACTTTTATCGGGTTACCACCAATTATAAGTACGAGATGAGGATATACTGAATATGGATTTCAAATGCTGCTACAGTCACTACAAGTACTTGGTGATGCCTTTAGGCATGAAAAACACCCCCTCAGTGTTCATGGGACTTGTGAACTAGATCTTCCAAACGTACTTATACCGGTTCATAGTGCTCTTCATTAACAACATTCTTGTATACTTGGTGTCAGAGGAGGATCACACGAGACACTTGTGGATGGTTTTAGATATACACTAAGAGCACCAGATTTATAGGAAGATCTTAAAGTGCAAGTTTTTTATATAGGCAGTCCACTTTCTGAGACATGTTATCTCAGTAGATGCAGTAGAAGTGGACCCAGCCAAGGTTAACACAGAGTTAGCATGGGATCCACCTCGAAGTGTGATAGAGGGACCGATCTTCCTTGGGCTAGTAGGATACTACCAGATATTTATCTCTTATTTCCCCCAAATATCTACATCAATGATAGCCTTGACCCGAAAGGGGTGGCCTTTCATATGGATGGAGAAGTGCCAGCAGGATTTCCAGAAATTGAGGCAGATTTTGATGAGCGCACTAATATTGAGATTTCTATAAGAGGGTGTCGAGTACATAGTTTTCTATGATGTGTCAGGGACTGGGCTTGGTTGTGTCCTGATGTAGAAATAGGTGGTGATTTTTTATGGTTCTCACCATCTAAGGCTACATGAGCAGAACTATGTGACCCATGATCTTGAGTTGCTAGTGGAAGTCTTCACATTGAATATGTGGCACCACTACCTGATGGGTGAATGGTTTATCATCTACTCTGACCATAAGATCCTCAAGTATATATTCTCATAAAAGGATATGAATCTGAGGTAGAAGATATGGCTAGAGTTCCTATAGGATTATAAATTAGAGATCTTCTATACTCTTGGAAGGGGGAACATTGTGGCTGATTCTCTCAGTAAGAGATCGAGTTCGCAGCTGATAATCAAGGAATCAGAGTAGTTGGCCTCGCTACAGTTATTCTTTGTGGATAGAGATGATGCAGATTATCTCCAATTGATGGTTTTCACCCCTCAACTCTTTCGATGAGTCAGGGAGGCACAACTAGGAGATGTCGACTGTGAGACTTTATGTACTCAGTTAACCACAGGACATTCTCTTAATGGATATTCTTAAGGTGGGGATCACACAGTTCTTTTCAGAGGGTGCATAGTTGTACCAATGGAATTGCGAGAGGAGGTTCTGAGGGAGTTTCATACATACCACTTGGAGGCAAATCCTGGAGTGGAAAAAATGTACCAGGATCTCCGACATTTGTTATTGTGTACAAGTATAAAGAAGAAAGTGTCAGAGTTTTTTTTCAATGTTTTACATGCCAGCAGGTGAAGTCTGAGCAC
The DNA here is from genome assembly GCA_963277665.1 of Viscum album. Taxonomy (NCBI): domain Eukaryota; kingdom Viridiplantae; phylum Streptophyta; class Magnoliopsida; order Santalales; family Viscaceae; genus Viscum; species Viscum album. The sequence continues at coordinate 1,367,329,608 of OY728140.1, read as the reverse complement.
CAGGTTCTCGTAGGGTTAGCTCACCCCTGGAAGTGCCAGAGCGGAAGTACGTTGGAATATCAATGGACTTCGTGATGGGATTACCACGGATGTCCAAGGTACAAGATTCCATCTAGGTGATCATTGAAAAACTCACAAAGTCATCCCACTTCCTATCTATTGGGGAGCAGATTTTTAGTAGAGAGATAGGGATGCCTTTATGTATAGTAGATAGTTCAGATTCATGGAATCCCTTCGATGATAGTCTCAAATTTCAATGCTTATTTCACATCCTAGTTGTGGAAGGGATTTTAGGAGGCGATTTGGGCCCAGCTACACTTGGGAACAACATTCCATCCCCAGATAGATGTTCAAATAGAGAGAACCATTAAGGTTCTAGAGGATATGTTGTGGGCCTGTATCTTGGATTTTGTTCACAATTGGGAGGACCACCTACCACTGGTGGAGTTCATGTACTACAATAGATAACACTCCATCATCAGTATGGCACTATTTGAGGACTTATATGGGAAACCCTTCTGATCACCACTTTGTTGGACCGACCCCAGAGAGTTAGCACACATGGGTCCAAGGATAGTGCGAGATACCACCGAGAAGGTGCAGATCATCTAGGATCAAATAAATACTGAATAGAGACAGAATAATTCTTATGCTGATAAAAGATGGATACCTCTGGAGTTCAAGGAGGGGGACTATGTCTTTCTTCAGGTCTCACCTCAATGAGTGTTGCAGAGATTTGGATGGGGAGACAAGCTACTCTAAGATTCATCTTCCCTTTTCAGATAATGCATAGAGTTAGCGAGGTGGCATACCGCCTAGCTCAACCACCGCAGTTGCACCAGGTACATGATTTATTCCATGTGTCGTAGTTGAGGAGATACATGCATGACCCATCACGCTTCATTAAATGGGGCAATTTGTGCATCAAGGATGGAGTGACCTTCGTCAAGTGACCAGTGGATATTGAGGATTGATAGGAGAGGATCCTTCGTGGGCGATCCATTCCCTTAGTGTGTGTCCAGTGGTAGCATAGGAGTCTTCGGGAGAGAATGTGGGAGCGGAAGTCTCAGATTCATGTGCAGTACTCACATCTATTTTGAGTAGCCTTTTTTATCTTTTTGGGGATGTAAAATCCCTAAAATGGGGGTAATGTATTGTCTCGTATTTTCTATGTGTTATTTTTTAAAATATTATATGGAATTATTACGAGACCAAGATATGAGATAGCATGTGATTAAGAGACCTAGGGTGCCAGAATAAATGTTTGAAATAATCTAAACTCTAAATAGTGTGTGCGAGAAATTTTCTTCAAAAATTGAAATAACTTTTAAAAGGGTACCCAGATCAGAAATATGAGGGAACCATTGTGTTCAGAGCAGTGACTTTACCTTAGATGAGGCCTAACATTGACTGGTCTGGGTTAGTTGTATAAGTTAGTTATTAGACCTTTTAAATGAAATAAAATAAATTAATAATTTATTTTATTTTAAATGTTTTCATAATTCAACAACACTTACTTTTTAAAAAATTAGTAGGAGACTAGGGTTAAGCTCATAACCCTGGAAAACTCCCTAGAATGCTCTGTAGCTTTGGAGAGGAGATACACTTGGAGAATTCTTGACGAACGCTGATGAACGGCGATGCGTGGATCATTGATGCGAGATAAAATCCTAACCGGAAACCAATCTCCCTCTTCATTGATGATCGAGGTAGGGGTTGTTATTTCAATTCTTCTTTCCCCATTCATGGATTTAAAAAACCGAATGTGAGTCAACCCTTGAATAGGTTGACCCGCAGATCATTTTTTCTTACGAGAGGGTTTCTATCGAGTTTATTTTTGGGGAATTGATCCATGTTTAATTTGAATTATTTTGATTTTCCATGTTTGATCTTTCTAATGGGAGTGGATAAAAACTGTGATGAATGATGACAGAGGTTCGTTCCTCAAATTCTATTGTGTATTTCTTCTTCCCCTTTTCACCCCGTGTTCTTTGCATTCTTAGTAGGGATACGAACAACGGATTTTTGCGCATTTTTTTCACAATGCAATGGTCCCAAATTATAGATTCGGCATCGTGATAAACTAATGGAGGTGTGATGATGAAAATGGCGGACAAATCAACATGGTTTGGGAGAAATCTTCCTTCGAGAATTATTTGTGCGGGTGGATCAATACTTGTTTTTGGGGATGATCGGAGGCCTGAAACCAATGGAAATGGCCTTCTGATGTAGGGGCGACCTTGAACCTGGAGATTCGAATTGATCAGACGGTTGGATCGAAGATTGGAGGAGCACCTGAGGCATGATGATGATTAACAATGATTCTAGAAAATCACGATAAACATGGAATGTATCCCAGAGAACATGCCATGTGAGACTAAAATGGCGGCAGCTAGAGTTTCTGCACTGAACACGGTGAATAAAACAACATGCTCCTGGGAGGACTTGATGTGTGGGACCCACCCAATAGCAGTAGGAGTTTTGGGAAACATGAATCACTAACACAGTGTGTGACTATTGTCACACAGTGTGTGGGTTTTTACACGGACTCAGTGTGTGTCTCAGGAGATACGCGTACATGGGGTGGAGTACACAGTATGTAATCCACCACACAGCCAGACCTAGCTGGATACACAGACAACCCCATGTAGCGGTACATGGTCTAGGAATCATGGGATGAAGCAGTGTACGGGCACATGAATAGCATACAAGGAGTCTTCCCTGAATAATGGAACATGGAATGTTACACTCTTACATTCCTTGTATACCTCCTTCTACACAACATGCCTTCGACACAGGCCTTTGTACAGGGGAGTACCCAGGGTCATAGGATATGGTGTGTGACCTTTCTACACATCATGTACCTTTATTTACATGGTTTGATCTTCTTTTACACTATTCCTTGGAAAATTTTTGTTTGGGTTAGTTCCCCTTTACTCATTCCCCTAAAGGTCAGGTATCATTTCCATCCACAGGAGTATGATCCTTTCAGCTGAACTTTCTGGATAGAGTTGGAATCCCTCTAAGAGGCATAGATTGGGATCCTATACCCATTCTCAACCCTAGGTAGATTCTGTTATCAACATGACCAATCCTATAGGACATTAATCCTCTACTTAGCAGGTGAATCTGGATCAGTCATGGTATCCACCAAGGCCCTGGCAGTGATCCTCATTCGTGTATCGGGATCTTTTCTCTTAGGAGTGTGTTCTCCTAGAATGAGTATATTTGTTCACTATTTAGATTTATCAGTGAATCTATCTCTCTCATGGATTTTCCTGATGAATATTACATCTCTGATGGATGTCATCAGAGCTATCAGACTCGTGGAGTGAGTTATCCCAAATGAGTGCTTCGTGGAATCATCGAAATGAATCCCTAGTGTGGGTATGGGGGCGTTGTGACTAAACTTTAGACTATGGGTATGGGTTTCAAGTATATCTAGATGTTTTTCTCTTGTTATATGTTCTGTAGACACATACTATATAGAGATGACTATACCTTTACTTTGTGTGTTTCTTTGTGGTTTTTGGGGTCCCCTACTGAGTATTGTTATACTCACCCCTACACAGGCTTTGCCTGTATGTGTTGTGTCTTATGTAGATGAGCGGCCTTTTGATGGAGTTCAGGGAGGACTAGGACTAGACCTAGCTTTATGAGTTTCCTTCAATATGAGGTGTTCCAACGACTATGTGCAGTAGTCCAAGTTCCTACTTTCTTGCTTACAAGTTGGAATTTTTAGTTTGCAGACTCTTTCTTTTGGTGGTCTTGTATTCTAGCCCAGTTTAATTTCAACACTTTACTTTCCATTGTACTCTTTCGGTTGGGTTTAGTTCTATTCATGCATTTTTTTTCCTTAGTGGTTTTTACTTTTTCAGCATTTGTGGGCTTGGAGTTTTGTGTGTCTATATAGGTACTTAGGAAATGCCTCCCATGTTAGTGATATGCCTACTCGGTGCTAGTCACCAGCCCCTAGCTTATTGGAGGTGGGCATGGGGAGTTGCAGCATGGTCCCCACAAGGACGGGCCATGACATTATGACTATCCTTGGAAGACCCTATGATATCATTATATCATATGATAATAAATACCCTTAGGCTAGTACAAAAGACTCTTATATATGTGTTTGGTGTACCCGATAACAGTCTCCATTGTACTACATGATGTCTATGGTTTTGGGGAATATTTCCATTTTTAAGAGAAAGTATATAATTCTCATTGGTGTGGGATCTTAGGGGCTGATTTCATTTTGTATGTGGTTTTGTTTGATCATTCGTTATAGTAGGAATCATACCATCTACATTGGTTAGTCATCGTTTTCTTAGTTATCATGTTTCTTCGGATTATTATGATTTATTTTTTTACTAAAATTCATTGGTCAATTGTTTATTTTAAATGTTTTTTTAAAGTTTTTTTAAATTTTAAAGGAAATATCCCTCAATAAAATTTTTCATCTCCTGGTGATCAAGGAAATCATTGGAGTTCTTGTGGCAATCCAGAGTTGAGTATTCTATAACATATCAAGCATAATAACTCTATAATTACTTGATTTATAGAAAATATTAAATTTGTTACATTCCAATGAACTTTTAGGCTTATATTTTTAAATAATTAAGAAAACCATTAAATTAAAAATTCATACATTCACTTAGAGTACATTTTTTCCGCAAAAACAAGTTTTTAAAATGATAAAATTGATTTTTTAAATAAAAATATTTATAAATGGAACTTAAATTTTTTATTATTCATACTCATCCATTAAACCTATAAAATTATTTAAAAACTTGGAATGAGAAAATAAATCTCCATAAGGGGTACAAAAATAGATAAACCCCATTGGGACATTGAAAAACATGGAAACCCAAAAAAATACTCAAAAGTAACACACTTCAATATTATAAGAGATCTTATAAAAAACTTATTTCAGAAAATAGTAAATCAATTTCATAGGAAAGAATAATAGTAATAGAATAAACATAAAGGCATCATGAGAAAACATGAGAATTCAGGAAAACAAATTTCTTTAAATCCAACTTTTTTACTTTAAAAGATCATAAACTTTACTTTAATCATGAACTCATTCAATTATCTCAGGAAATCAAAATATTGTCATCAAAATTCATATAACACATATAAAAACCATTTTAGTAACTTGAGATATTATATTCATCACTAATATTCACTCATATTCACCCATAATGGAATAACATTACCAATTAATACCAAAATCATTTTTCTAAAGAATAAATCATCTATAATGTCCAAGAATCATAACATGAATAAAACACATAGAATTTTTCTTTCATTGGATCATGAATAAATCTCATAAAAATTTAATTTTTAATCCCATAATCACAAACATTTATGTTAACCCAAAAAATAATATGATTTTAAAATAATGATTTAACCACTTCCCTATTGAGAGGAAGATAAATATGAAACATAGAATGTTGATAAAAATCATTAAGAAGATGAAAAATAAAGTTCTTAGGTGTCACAGATCAATGTAAATTTTAGGTACTTATATTATTTTGTTTTTATAAACTTTTTTTAGAACCATTCTTGGGTTGATGGGGTGATTTTTGGGAGTTTTCGAGTTTTCTTATCATATACACAGTTGGTGCATAGTTAGGAAAAATTGTGAAAAAATATTAGAAAACTGTGAAACTTTTGGTGGTTTTGGATTGAGGGGGTTTTCATGGTTAGTTCATGGTTATAAAAATAGGAAAAAAAAGTTATATTACCCCAGTGTATAGAAAGGGGAACATGGTTTTTCAAATTGTACAGACAAATCGTGCAACATGAATTAATTAATCTGAAATTTATTTTTTAAACCTGTAACATAATACATTGTTCAACTTATTCCTTATAGATACTTGGATCTCAACTATATTAGTTCCACTTGGAGATTTTGGAGATCCTAACTCTTCCAAATAGAAATTCTAATGGATCTTGGGGTATTGGATCTAAGAAACTTGGGGTAAGATTCCATTATTTTTTATTATTCATTATTCTTCAAGATATACTATATTTTTATTATAAATAACCATATATTGGGTTTATTATCGCTAGATACATGGGTTATTTCATTCTCTAATGGGTTTTTTATAGATATTTTTGGAGAGATAAAGGTATAGATCGGATCTACCTAGATCTTTATACACTTCTTCAGGAATTTTCACGGTAAATAGTTTTACTAGTCTTTGTTGATGTTGGGGTTTTTAATATGGGTTTATTTATATGGATTTAATGGCTTAGGTAACTCTTTTTCTTCTTAGGAGCCTTCATTCCTATTGTATTATGGATCCTATTCATTTATTGGAAATACCAAGTGTTTTAGGTGGGTTTTTTTATGGAAAGGCTTTATTTATAAACCATGCTTGCTTTCTCATTTTAAATTGGTTTTTCTAAATTTTTAAATAGATTAATTAATGATTCTTGAAATGTTATAGATTTGTATTCTTTCATAAAATGGATTTTGTAATGACCTGAACTTTTATAAATGAAATTATTTTTTGAATGAATAAATTCTTTATCAAGTAATGTAATTATAGAAAATTCATGCACTATTTTGGTTATTTTGGACCATTATAAAATATATCATGTATAATTTAAAATTTAGATAATAATATTAACAGTTTATAATATATTAGTCATATAGTGACTTTTAAGATTAGTATATTAAGGGTTACAATAAATTCTAATTGACACATATGAAAGAAACGTTGTCCTCAGCTAGTAATATTTTACCCTATGAAGCCCATTTATCAGATATTATGAGGAATGTGGAATAAATGGGATTTTCTGTTGACCAATCCCAATTCAGTTTTCAATAAATAAATCTCAAGTGAAACCATTTATGTGAGAATTCCAATCTTATCGAGGTCACTTTCCAACCCATGTTCGTCAAACCACCCTAAGAATGTATCATTGTCACACACCTTACCCCGGGTGTAATAAGAAGTTATGTATCTTGACCTTAGTAATACAGATTTTTTATATTTTCTATTTAATATAATAATGATCATATTTATCCATTTTTATTATTAATTATAAATTATTAAATAATGATTTTGATAAAAAATAGATTTTGATATGCGGAAATCAAAATTGTATTTTTAGGTAGCATATAGTTTCAATTTAGTCACTCTTTTGATAAATTCAATAAATATTAAATTTTAATTTAATAAAATATTATCATTAAATAATATTTATTTAAAAATAAATGATAATATAATTAAATGAAGTCCAATCTAATTTTTATAAGGGTTATAAATTTTTTAGTGTTGTAAAAAACTAGTATTTTCTAGTAAACAAGAATTTTTTTTAAAGTGTAAATGCTCATATTTAAAGATTTATTTTAATAAAATAAATATTTTTAAAAAATTATCATTTAAAAATTATTATATGGTGACATTTTCATAATTTTCTAATATAGTCACATTTTTTAGTAAAAATTAAATACGATATAAATATATGGTCGGTATTATGACATCATAATGGCCCAAAAGTGATGTAATAAATGATAAAAATGGAATCCATGACAAAATGTATATTTTCCATTTAAAATAATTTGTTTTTGAATATTTTTTATTAATTTTATAATCCTTTAAGGAATCCTCCTAAATCAATATTATATTTTAAGGTTTTAAAATAAACTCTTTATGAACATGACTCACTTCCACATCACTAATAGTATTATTTTAATAAGTTTACCCTTATGAAATATTTAAAACCTATTCTATTTGGTAAAAACCATGGTAAAACCATGGGAATATTTTTGGTTTTGATAATTTTATCATTTAGATTCCAAAACTGAAGTTTATGAATTAATAAATAATTCTCCTTTCTTATTCCATAAATACCAACCCACCCTCCCACTCATATTCACTCAAAACCCATTGACCGAAGAGTTCCTCTCCCTATATATCTATAAATCCCTCCTAATGTGTTCTCAATCTCTTAATAAGATCCTCATAAGCTTTTAGAAGTGCCCTCTCAAGGTAAGGTAATATCTCCTCCTCCTCTTTATTAAAGTACTCTATTTGTATTGGGCCCTTTTGATTTAAAATTTTCATTGATGTAATGTTTTTTTACACATACCTTTACTATATTTATGATGTCTGTGTAATTATATACCACTTTTAACTCACATTAAACCATTCCATGAATCTTTATATACACCCATTATAGTGCAGAAATTATCCCATGATTTTCCATGCCAAAATATTGGGTTGTGCATACCCATCCCCATTTCCACTCAATGGTATTCACATATATGAGACTATAATTTTTTATTGGTTACTTTCATGCATTTAACTCACACTCCTTAATTTTGGGATTAAAATTGAAGTATCATATTCTTTTTTTGTATTATCTATGTCGCATACAAATTCAAGTACATGATATGAATGTGATGGATGGGACTAGAATTATATAGTCCTCTAATGAATTGAGTAATGTTTTTATCACATTAGATAAAATGTATGGTTAATGGGAGGTTATCATATGCACATTATTTTATGATGTCTCAGTTGTTATCCTAGACTTATTATTATGATTTCATGTTTTATTTTTTTCCACATTCTTATATTGTCATGATGTTATCATATTATATAATGATTTGATGTTAATGTTTATGATTATCACGCCTTTTATGTCACATTTATATTCCAATTGACTCACACATATTACTTTCATAATGTTATGATTTTATTATTCTCTGATGGGGCTTTATAGATCATCCATTTCTTATTTACATCCCTAGATTATCACTTGCGATTTTAGAAGAATGATGGAATTTAAGATCTTTTCAAGGAGTTTTCAATAAATTAATTATATCCTTATTTTGAGTTATTATGTTATGTTTCTAATTTACTAAATATAATAGGCCTCTCAATCTTCTAGGATTCTATTATGTGCGCCTTTATGCAACAAATCATGAAATAAGGTTTATAAAATATATGGGTTGTCATGGTTGGTATCAAAGGAAGGTGTGGTTATTTTTTGGGGTTAGGATTAAAAAAATCTTAGTGAAAAACATAGGAATTAGACTAAACATAGGAAAACATACCTAAATTTTGGTAAGTATAGATTAGGTGGTTTCCAAGTAATAAAATCTTTATCTATATACTATAAGTGAATATACCTCTAAAACAATTGTACCTAGGGGTAACAACCTGAAAAAGGGAACAATGGGTATTAACTTGATCATCACTTGGTGTACAATAAAGAGGTCTTTCTTTACACCTGGTTTGATACTCTTGGGGGATATAATTTTGTAAATTCACAAGATCCTTACAAACCATCATAAAGAGAACAAAAATTACCATAAATATTTATATTAGTACATATATGGAGGATAACTTATATTAAAACCTATAAGACTTCTTTTTTTATTTATTTTTGATAACTCCCCTTTCAAGGGATGAGGGGGGACCCTTACAAGTCCCATAGGATCAAATATTACTAGGCCCATAGGCTTAGGATATTACATGACCTAAAGGTCTTATGGAATTCAACTAGACTATCTACAAGGAACTGCCCCTCCCCAGCATCTGCATCGTGACAGTAGCTCTCCACCTTCGTATAGTTGTCTGGCTAGGCTTCCTGTGTAAGCACAGGATGGTCTTGATGGCATGGCCATACCCTCTCATTCTGAAAATCCATTTGGCTCTACTCTGGTGAGTGCACCTGCTCTGAATCCTCTTCTGGGGCTTCTCCTTTTTTGCAGAGTCTGTCTGGGGAAACAACATGTGTCCCAAAGACCTTGAGCTGGCCCGAAGGCCTTAAAGGTGTCCTGAAATCTCTAATGACCTAAAGGCCTGGGTGGATTGAAATCCTTAAGTAATCCAAGCCCAAACCGATGGCCAAAGGTGAATAATTCCATCTACTGCAGTACCGAAAAATACCTACTATAGTACTGCTACAGTAAGTGCTATAGTGCCCGCACAGTACTACTACAGTGCCCGGAAATATGCCTCTACCTGGTTTTGAAGCTGGGTCTCATGGATTCACTTAAGGATACCTCACCAACTAGACTGAGGATTATGTGTTTAAATCCTATAAATTTATAGGATAAGGAATGTGTGTCATTTATGAGTTATCCCTTTAATGTTCATAGTTTCCCTTTTATATGATTAATAGTTTGAAAATTTTCATCTATAATTTTTTCCTTTATTTTAATCAATGGATGGAAATATGAGGAACTGATTCGACAAAAAATGAGATGGTGTTGGTGCTGAAATGTACATACCATGGGATAATTTGAGGAAGGAATGGTCGAAACTACCGGTTCAGGGAAAATCTGAGCCCAAACGGCCAAAAAATCCCTCTAAGGGGTTGTTTCATAAAGATCATTAGATTCTGGAATGGATGTGGTTCAATAAGATCTTGGTATGGGAAGATCCTTCCTGTTAATGTGTATACCTAATGGTACCTCCACACAATGACATTCAGAGTCACAAATTTCTTCGTGCCCACATGAATGTCTGATGGTAATCTCTATGTAGTGCCATTTAGAATCACATAGCCCATCCATTCTTGAAACTCATAAAGCTTCTAGAATGCCTCAAATATTAATGAAACCCATATTCCTATAAATATCCCCTTCAATACAACATTTTAGGTATAGACATTTACCTTTCAACTTGAAAAATTACACTCCTTTTGCAAACCCCCTGAGCATCACAAGCAATGTCAAATATATATCACCCAATGTATCTGATCTTCAAGAAACTAATTCATTTTTGTTATTGAGAGACTCCACCCAAGTGTAGATACCTTTTATTAAGTATTAGACCCTTCACAAAATAAGGACCCACTGAGGCAGTTTAGGCTTTACAAATAATTCAGCCTTCATGAATCACTCCCCATCTGATTTGGGACTTCACTCTCAGGTAGGGCCACCCTATTTCATGAAGAATAATCCTATTCAAATCCCCTAACCTCTATGAGTACTCAAAGCCTCATAATACCCTCCTTTCCAAACCTCAAATCTTTACGAAGAACCTCTCTTATTCCTCTCCAAGGTGACTTCCTTTTGCTGACCCCCCTTCATGAACGTCGAGTGCCCAAGATCCCCACGCCAATCTAGGATCGATTCAAATTCACCTTGATTCCCTCTAAGACCAGTTCTACCCACTCCTATATACACCCACTTCATTCTAAGTGTGGATTGAGCCTCCAGTATGCATTTTTCTTCTAAGCATGGGTGTTATAACCCCTTTTTATTCTAAGAATGGGGACTATAACATGGAAATTGTGATTTACCACTCCTTTATGGTAGTTCCAACACCATTCCACACCCAAAGGTTCATGATCTATGATTATATAAGACCAAGGGGTGAAGAGGGATTCCTTCCACATCCAATCTTCATGACATAAAACTACCAAGCTCCACATCTTAGTCATATGATGTTAAATTGCATGACAACATCCTCAACACATGATGTAAAATTGTAGACTTACCCTATGAAACAAATAGAGGATGCCCCATGTACGATCATAATGGTATTCCACTTTCTCCCACACTATGGGATGAAACTCCCACACATAGTTTTGAAACTCCCACACTTGGGCAGCTTCCATGTATAAGCCCCACACCATCCTTCCTCTATAAGGGATGAGACACCGTCCATGGGTATATTTCATGTGCAATCCCCATGACATTTCCCAAAGAGATATCCAATTATGAAGAGAAGCTTCCATCCATAATCCCTACACCATCTCTCATCGATGCTCCTTCTATGAAATGAGCATCCTTACCACACAACGTAAAACTGCATGGATTGGTCATATCACAGACCTTAAATTGTGGCATTTAACAAAGTGGGTTTCAATCCCTACCTTCTAAATAGGGTACATAGGATGCCTCATTGAGGTTCAATCTTGACATTGGTAAACTATCCAGGTGTGACATAATCCCTCCTTGGGATGCACCTCCCAGAACTGACTCCATGTGGCACTCTGATCTATTGGTAAACTCTCTCGGTGCTCTCTCATAGGGGCACACCATATGATCCACCTCCAAAGGTAATTCTAATCCATCCTTACCATATCCAAGAGATTCTAAACTTGGTCCCCAATCTATATCAACAAGATGTTCATATCCATATCCAAAGGATGTAGAACTAATGACTTGAACCAAAACATCTACCCCATGCCATAAACATGGGATTCCAGAGATTAAAAACCTTGGAATAATTATTATATTGGCATTAATTACCTCATGATTAACATGGGATTCCTTGAGTTCCATGACTTTGATTCATGAAGTTATATTCCCTCCAAAGAGGAAGATTTATAGGTGACCAATGTGCCCAATGTCCAAACCTTCCTAGAGATTCCCAAGGTGACTACTCTCTTGACTGTAGGTTGATTCCCCATCAAGACATAAGTGGTGTAACTAACCATAATCCACAAAGAGATGGTGCTAAGAATGAGTTCCAAAAACATGACTTAATCTTGTAGGGAGAACCAGACAAGGAGAAGAGCTTCAAGGAGGAATACATGGAATGAGGAACTAGTATATCAATATCCTATTTTGATCAAGGATCATATGTCGCTATTTAAAATGATGAAAGTTTCCTACCCTTGGAAAGTGGAAATGTGTGGAAACATAAATCCAGTTTGGATAAATATAACATTTATTAAGAGCCTTAGTGAAAGTTTCGGAAATATAAATGGTGAACATGACATGAATCTCTTCTCCTTCAACCATGGGTACTAAAAGTGTTGGACACCGAATTTGGGATTGGACACAGACATTTATGGTGTTGAGCTTCACCAAGAAATGGTAAACCCAACATGAATCTATTCTCCTCCAACCATGGGTACTAGAAGTATTGGACACCATATTTGGGATTAGACTAGGAAATTTCTAGTGTCAGGCTTCCCTAAGAAATGGTGATCCCAATGTGAAACTCTTCTACTATAACCATGGGTACTAGTATCATTGGGGAAACCAGTGGATTATCATGTCATTGGATTTAAACATATATATTTGGGTCCCACCAAGAAAATGGTGGGCCCAGTATGAAACTCACCTGTGAATTAGGGCAGTTATCATTGGGAATCCTCAATCTAAGACATTGTCACTGTGGATCCTTCTCTGTTTCAGAAGACTAGATGATGTTGAGGAATTGGGCATCGCTTTCCATGTACTTGTACTAACAGTTGGATCCATCATCCCTATAAGACCCTATATATAGGGAATCAATAAACCAACACCCACAAGCATTGGGGCATGAGGAACATTGATTCAGAAATCCCACACGACCATGATTCCACTTCACCTTTGACAATCAGATGCCCAGGAACCATCTCACTATATGATATCATCTAAAGGTTGGTGATCCATGCCCTTATATGATGGTAAATGGAGGGGTTCATTACCACATGGTACATGTCCCACTAGGTCATGGATACATCAGTGCCTCATTGACATCGCCTCCCCTGAGGGCAGCATAGGGGGAACCCCCCCCCCCCCCCCCATCCTAATGACTAATCACTTTAGGAGTATCTCCATAGAAAATTATGATGATTCACTCTAATAAACCGAGGATTTGGGGGAATTTAAAGTCACCCCAACTATGAATATTGCCTAGGATCCACCAATCAGAGATCCCACTAGGCCTCTTTAACACCAACGATGACTGGTCCCTCAGGATGAAGAATATTTTTACTTTACCATTGATTTATCGGCCTCGGTCTGAAGCACCTGATACCAACATCAAGGGAAGGGTTAGGATAATTATCACCTTAGGGAATCTTCCATGGCTTCTGTGTCCCCTTACACCACTAATTCACTCTACCAAATCCCTATAATAGATGAATAGGTATATATTTTCGCCTGATTGGGAACGAGACCCCAGCCGCCTCATAGGCAGGATGGGTTGACTATTTCAATTTTTGGCACAACCGACATCAATTAAAATCCAACCCATGATGAAGAGACTCAATTCAGAGGTCCTCCATTCTCTTTAAAAAACCAACATAGAGTTCCTCCCCATGCTACTACTATCCAAAGTGTAGGTCCCCCCCGCTCCATCACCAACCCAAGAGGTGGTCCTCCCCACTTTATCGACAATAAGAGTGGAGGTACTCACTACTCTTTCTATATCCAATATAGATCACCTCCCTAAACTCTTTTATCTCAATAAAAATTTCATACCCATGTAACTACCAAATAGTATGAAATTCCTCCTTGTACCCCTGATTCTCAACACGGAGGTCTTACCCATGTTCCTACCAACTAGAGTTGTAATACCCCAACCCCATAATTCAAGAGCTAGTGCATTATTTTAATACATTGGCATGATTACAAAGAATCAAGTCCTAAAGAACCGATTACTTTAGTAGTCTTGGAAACAAGATACATACTTAAGTTCAATAATAAAACTTGAAAAGAAAAACAACACTAATTTATTCCATTAGAAACATCCAAGCTTCCAAGATTATTCATGCAAGTCACTCATAACTAACTTATTCATTTCCTGGGAAAATGAAATATGAGAAAGGGGTGAGATCAGATGCTCAGTAAGAGTAAGAAATATAGTGGAAGATAACATAAAAATTAGGCATGGTGAATAATTGAAAACACATGCCTTAATGAATAATAAACATGAGCACTTTGTGGAAGGAATATGAGCTGAGTAAATAATGCCATAATAAAACATAGTCATGGGTGTTATACTAGTGGAATAACCACATAAAATATCAATAACTAATCTCATACTGATGTAATGAATAATGTCAGACATTCTGAAAAAATTTTTTAAGGCCTCGTCCAAGACATCTAAAAATAATTAAGGCCTCGGCCAAAACCATGTATCAAAAATTGGGAAAGGCATCGGTCAATTCCACGTCTAATTGTCTCATGAGACCTATCGATGCATCGAGGAGCTATATCAGGCTCCACCTGTCACTTAAAAAGTCAAATTCATTCCTCATATGAAAAGGTTGAAACATAATCTTAACTTTCGTATTAAAACTAGCATACAAAATGTCAATATTTTAACCACAAACCATGAATGGCATAAAAATAGCACATCCACAGTCAAACATAACTCATTAAATACAATATGGAAGATTGTATTATAATAGATTAACCTCAATAGAGAATAATTAAGGATATTGACAGAGATGAAAATAATCATCAACACCATTTGAGAGAAATATCCCCTTTTTATTGAAAACATTTAAAAGTCGCATTATTTATCAAGAAGCCATTTAAAATAGATTTTTGAATCAAAGTTTCCCATACCACTTTGAAACTTTTAAGAGGAATTTTAATTTTAAAACATTAATGTCCATATAAATAAATCCTTAAAATCATTTTTAAAACATGGACATTAATGAGAAATATTTAGAAGAACAAATCTTTAAAACATTTAAAATGATATTTTAGTTAGAGTTCATAACCAAATGAGAGACTCTTGAATACAAATAATTGAGGTAATAAAAACTTTATAATTTCATGAGAATAAAAGGATTCATGATATACTAGGTCAAAGTACATTATATACACCATATAAAAGTGAATTGGAATATAACAACAAAGAAGTCTCGATGGAATGTAAATTGAGATGAAATCTCTTATAAGATCGTATCCTTAGGTTAAGGATAAATCAACGAATTAATTATGTGTGAAAAATATAAATACACTCAATATGATTAGATATTCAGTGTAAATCAATCAGAGGACATTAACAAATATTCAGGTAAAACCCACACCAATTAATTGGATGTTTAACTCAATAAATTGAGATTGAGTTAAAATTACTCTTATCAAGTTAATATCGATGACTTGAGAATTTATCAACGGAGTGATTAAGTGTTTCAAAATTATATACACAAAAAGAGGAGTGGAAATTACAACATAAATAAATAAATAGTAATTCCACTAATAATCACAGCATGACATAATTAAGAATTATAAGATTAACCCAAGGAATGGAAATTGGGTTAAAAGGTTCTCTTACCGATTTGGTAACTTAGGAAACATACAACCCATGAAAGAAGGATCATAAATTGAATATGTAAGTACCCATAAATTGAATTATATTACACAATTAATAAAATCAAGGGAATTACATACACCACACAAAAGTAAATAGTGGAAAATATAGCATGAATCTCACAGGAATAAAAGTGAGATGAAAAACCCTTACTTCGTTGTAATCAGTTGAGTCATATGAACAAAAGTTAATAACCACCAAATGAATCATATAATACCATTAATATAAATATAATAATGATAAAATATATATCAAATGTCAGTACACAATATACTACATTGAATAAATAATTGGCGAATAACGGAAATCTCACAGAATTAAAAGTGAGATAAGAAACCCCTTACCTCAAGTCTGACTTGTCTTGAAAGTTCCTTGTTCTTCCTAAATAATAAACTTAAGTTAATTTCTACTTTATTAAGAATATTTTTTAAATTTTATTATTCCTTTTATATCACTTATTACCTTGATATAACAATTAGTTAATTATTTGAGTTCATATTGGATATTTTATCGATGTTCGGAACTTGAGTCAAAAAATGAACTTGTTATAATAACAACTTTTCCATGTGGTCAAAAGTCTATTATCTCCAGAATGATATACATGATTTAGATATCATATATATATTATATATCCAGTATATATATGTATTTATAATAGTACATAACATTTGGAGACAATAAATGAAATGCACCATTCATGGAGACGGTAAGTCGTACGTACGCATGAATGCTACTTCCATTTATATTTTATATTTTAATGGAATTAAAACATAATGATACATAGGTATATTATAATTCCATTATAATATCATTAACTCTATACTTTATATGTCCCACACAAGTCATTAACGAGTCATATCACATTGAGGGGGCAGTAGTCTGCACTTCCTCAAATGAAATTATCTCGTTTTACCCAGAATGGAAACCATAAAGGTATTATATAAATGGAAAATACAGAAGCACAAAGAAAACATAAACATAACATATATCATATATATAAATACAATTCCATCTTAATGTTCACCATGATAGGTGGTAGGAAATAATCGAACAATCATCATTTCGTGATGCGTTAGTTTGCCAACCAGGGAAACAGTATGTTCTTCACCCATTAGATGGATGTGTGTGTAAGTGTAGTTAGAATACTTCTCATAAGAACATACTAGTATATTTAGTATACTGTTTTTTTTATAAAATTAATTAATAAAAATATTTTAGGGGGGTTGTAGAAGTAAAATAAAACAAAATAAAACAAAAGAATTTAAGAGAAACTGTTACCTTTAATTTGGGTAACTTCCTTTGGTTTAAACCAAAAGGAATTTTTGAAGTGACTTCTGCCTAAGGTAAGGATTCTAGGTGTAATATAGGGATCTTGAGACATTATTTGGGCAGGGTTTTGATGATCCAATGGTCTTTAGAGGTTTTTGGAATGGGTTAGAAGTGGTTTCCTTTTATAAGGGGGGAGGGGCTCTTTAGGAAAGTGTGAAAATATTATTTTATTATATAGTGATATTTGGTTCCTAAAGGTCCAAAACTAATTAAAGTAGAATATAAAATGACTCATGTTAGAAATAAAATCATCCAATAATAATTGGACTGGTTTTGGATATTTTTTTAATATTAATAATCTTATTTATTTAAATCATTTATTAATGAGGTGAATACTACATCATTATTGTGTCATAAATAATTTAATTTATTTGATGTATAAAAATTATAAAAAAAATACCATAATGTAGAAAATATTTTGATCTTTCAAATGAATATTTATAGTCAAAAATATGACTTATATAACCCCATGTAAAAATTTATTTACTAAAAGATATTTGTTTATGTAATTTTTTCCTTTACTTTAAGTTAATTAAAATAAAGTGTCAATATAATTCATAAGTGGCTTCATGGGGTCCCAAAATAGACCCAAGAATTCCCATGGTCAGCCATGGGCCCACATTGTACATCATATGTAATGTTACTATGTCATTTTTTCCTTTACTTTCCATTTCATTGCCCATTTCCACCATTGTGCCCACCTTGTACATCATCTTCAATGTTACTATGACTTCCTTGGAATCCATCCACTGACTAACACAAGGAGGCATAGCATGAGTCATAAAATCATTTATATAATATCATAACACCATATATTTATTCTAAAACACCTTAGAAATAACTGAGGTTTTTTATTCTCATCTTATATTAAAATCCTTCAAAACTGTTTGTAAAGAAAATGTGAATTATCCTAAGCATATCCCCCAGGAGTTTTGTAACCAAGAGTGAATCAAGGCCCATTTTCATGTACCAGGATACCCCAGGTCAAGCCCAAAACTCCTTGTCAGAGTTTTCACTCCTAGTTACACTTGTTCCAAAGTCGCCTCTACTTGCTCGTATCCAGACAGGGATGTATTGCTTGGAAAATACAAAAAATATCTACATTACCAAAATTCTATGAAGTTATTCTATACTAATCCTCAAATTCAATCTTTGGGTACTATTCTCAAATCATATTTTATCTAAATATAGTTTCCAAGGTTTGTACTAAACTTCCTCTGATACCAACTGTAACGCCCCGACCCCAGAATCCAGGAGCTGGTGCATTATTTTAATACATTGGCATGATTACAAGGAATCAAGTCCTGAATGACCGATTACTTTACTAGTCTTGGAAACAAGATACATACTTAAGTTCAACATTACAACTTTAAAACAAAAACAACACTAATTTATTCCATTAGAAACATCCAAGATTCCATGATTATTCCTGAAAGTCACTCATAACGAACTTCTTCATATCCTGGAACAATGAAACATAAGAAAGGGGTGATCTCAAATGCTCAGTAAGAGTAATAAATAGAGAAGAAGATAACACAAACATTAGGCATGGTGAATAATTAAAAACATATGCCTTAACGAATAATAAACATGAGCACTTTATGGAAGGAATATGAGATGAGTAAATAATTCCATAATAAAACATGGTCATGGGTGTTCTACTAGTCGAATAACCACATGAAATATAAATAGCTAATATCATAAAGATGGAATGCATAATGCTAGACATTCTGAAACATTTTCTCAAAGCCTTGACCAAGACGTCAAAAAATGATTAAGGACATGGCCAAAACTATATATCAAAAATTGGGAAAGGACTCGGCCAATTCCATGTCTAATTGTATCATGAGACCTATCGATGCATCGAGGAGATATATCAGGCTCCACCCATCACTTAATAAGTCCAATTCATTCCACATATGAAATGGTTGAAACATAATCTGAGCATTCGTATTAAAACTATCATAAGAAATGTCAATATTTTAACCACAACCCATGAATGGCATAAAAATAGCACATCCACAGTCAAACATAACTCATTCAATACAATATGGAAGATTATATTATAATATATTAACCTCAATATAGAATAATGAATGATATTGACATAGATGAAAATAACCATCGAAACTATTTGAGAAAAATATCCCTTTTTTATTGAAAACATTTAAAAGTCATATTATTTATCAAGAATCAATTTAAAATTGATTTTTGAATCAAAGTGTCCCATACCACTTTGAAACTTTTAAAATAATTTTAATTTTAAAACTTTAATTTCTATATAAATAAATCCTTAAAACCATTTTTAAAACATGGACATTAATGAGAAATATTTAGAAGAATAAATCTTTAAAACATTTAAAATGATATTTTAGTTAGAGTTTATAACCAAATGAGAGACACTTGAATGAAAATAATTGAGGTAATAGAAACTTTATAATATCATGAGAATAAATGGATCCATTATATAATATATCAAAGTACATTATATATACCATATAAAAGTGAATTGGCGTATAACAACAAAGAAGTCTCAATGGAATGTAAATTGAGATGAAATCTCTTACAAGGTCGTATCCTTAGGTTAAGGATAAATCCATGATATAATTATGTATGAAAAATATAAATACACTCAATATGATTGGATATTTAGTGAAAATAAATCAGAGGTCATTCACACATATTCTTGTAAAAACCACACCAATGAATTGGATGTTTAACTCAATAAATGGAGATTGAGTTAAAATTACTCTTATCAGGTTCATACCGATGACTTGAGAATTTATCAATGGAGTGATTAAGTGTTTAAAAAGTATATGAACACAAAGAAGATTTTAAATTACAACATAAATAAATAAATATTAATTCCACTCATAATCATAGCATGACATAATTAAGAATTAGAAGATTAACCCAAGGAATGGAAATTGGGTTAAAAGGTCCCCTTACCGATTTGGTAACTTATGAAACATACAACCCATGAAATAAGAATAATAAAACCAAGATGTAAATATCCATAAATTAAATTATATTACACAATTAATACAATAATGGACAGTACATACACAACACAAAAGGAAATAGTGGCAAATATATCATGAATCTCACGAGAATAAAAGTGAGATGAAAAACCCTTACTTCGTTGTAATCAATCGAGTCGTGTGAACAAAAGTTAATAACCATAAAATGAATCATAGAATACCATGAATATAAAGAGAATCATGATAATATATATATACAAATTTCAGTACACAATACACCACATGCAATAAATAAGTGGCGAATAATGGAAATCTCAGAGAATTAAAAGTGAGATAAGAAACCCCTTACCTAAAGTTCGACTTGTCTTATATGTTCCTAGTTCTTAATGAATAATAAACTTAAGTTAATTTATACTTGATAAAGAAAATTTTTAAATTTTATTATTCCTTTTATATCACTTATTACCTTGCTATAACAATTATTTAATTATTTGAGTTTATATTGGATATTTTATCGATGTTCAGAACTTGAGTCAAAAAATAAACTTGTTATAATTACAATTTTTCCATGTGTTAAAAAGTACATTATCTCCCAAATGATATAAATGATTTAGATATATTATATATATTATATATCCAGTATATATATGTATTTATAATAGTACATAACATTTGGAGATAAGAAATGAAATGCACCGTTCATGGAGACGATAAGTCGTGCGTACGCATAAACGCTACTTTCATTTCTATTTTATATTTTAATGGAATTAAAACATAATTATACATAGGTATTTTATAATTAAATTATAATGTCATATATAATATCATTAAATCCATACTTTATACATCCCACACTAGTCATTAACGAGTCATATCACTTTGAGGGGGCGGTAGTCTGCACTTCCTCAAATGAAATTATCGCGTTTTACCCATAATGGAAACCATAAAGGTATGATATAAATGAAAAATAAAGGAGAAAAAATAAAACATAAACATAATATATATCATATATATAAATACAGTTCCATATTAATGGACACCATGAGAGGTGGTAGAAGATAATCAAACAATCATCATTTCATGAGGCGTTAGTTTGCTAACCACAGAAACAGTATGTTCTTCACTCATTAGATGGAGGTGTGTGCAAGTGTAGTTAAAATAATTCTAATAAAAACATCCTATTATATATAGGATACTGTTTTTGTGATAAAATAAAGTAATAAAAATATTTTAGGGAGGTTGGAGAAGTAAAATAAAACAAAATAAAACAAAAAAAAATTAAGAGAAACTGTTACCTTTAATTTGGGTAACTTCCTTTGGTTTTAACCAAAAGGACTTCTTGAAGTGACTTCTACCTAAGGTAATGCTTCTAGGTGTAATATAGGGATCTTTATAGCTTATTTGGGTCGTTTTTAATGATACAAGGGGATTTAGAGGTGTGTTTAATTGGTTAGAAGTGGTGTCCTTTTATAAGGGGGGAGGGGCTCTTTAGAAAAGTGTGAAAATATTATTTTATTATATAGTGATATTCGGTTTCTAAAGGTAAAAAACTAATTAAAGTCAAATATAAGATGAATAATGGTCGAAATAAAATAATTCAATAAGAATTGGACAGGTTTTGAATATTTTTTTAATATTAATAATCTTATTTATTTAAATCATTTATTAATGAGGTAAATACTACATCATTATTGTATCATAAATAATTTAATTTATTTGATGTCTAAAAATTATAAAAAAATACCATAATGTAGGAAATTGTTTTATATTTCCAATAAATATTTATAGTCGAAAATATTACTTATATAACCCCATGTAAAAAATTTATTTACTAAAAGATATTTGTTTATGTCATTTTTGCCTTTACTTTAAGTTAATTAAAATAAAGTGTCATTATCATTCATAAGTGGCTCCATGGGGTCCCAAAATAGACCCAAGGATTCCCATGGTCATACATGAATTATAAAATAAGGTTAGAACAATTTTTCAGGTAATTTTGTATTATTATAATATTCTTTTTACCTTGAATTACTCTATTTACCTTTAATTGCGGTAAATAAAAGTCAAAAGTTACTATTCATATAAAATTATTTTCATTTTATTGAACCACATTTTATTTACTAATAACTACTAGGTATCTCAGATTTTTGAAACTCAATTCACAGAAGCGGTAAAATTTCATTTAAATGAAAAAGTCATATTTTTTAACTACTACTTAGTGGTTTCACTATTCCTCAAAAATTGAAGTTTTTCAGAAAAATACCAAAAATTCAGCCTAAGCTATATTTGATATTCCGAATTCAAAAATGGTTTTTATTTTACCTAATTCAAAACATAGAATTTTTATTAATTAATTTAAAATTAATTCTCGTTGTCAAAACAAGCAGCGTGTTTTTAAGAAACAATAACTATCAAAGGATTGACACTTGTTTATGTATAATTTCAAAGTAAAATTAATTCCAATGACCAAAATTGGATTAAAGGGTAAAAATATAATCTAATAAACTTCAAAATAAATTTAAAATATAATCTAACCTTATAAATAAATTATATTAAAAGTTGGTTTTGAATTAAAGTATAGTATTTCTCACTATTCATAAAAAATGAATATTATGAGAAAAATACCAAAATTTCATCCAAAGTAAATTATGATGTCCTGATTATAAATAAGAATTTTATTTTTTTCAAATTTAATAAGTAAAAGGTTCAAATATTGGATTTAAAAAGGGTTTGCCGGTAAAATGTGGTAAAATATAATTTTTTTGAAAAATACATTTTTTATCTGAAAAATTGAATTTGTTCTTATAGTATGTCTAAGAAACACATAATACATAAGTTAAAATTATATGGAGTATATAAAATTCAAAATCAAGTTAATACTTTTCATAACCACTTTTGAACAGCTATTTTGGTAAGTCGTGTTGCACTCGAACTCGGTGTTGCGTGTAGTGCAAGCAATTGAATTTAAAGAAAATAACTTACTATGAAATCTAGGGGTGTTACATTATTCCATCTTTCAATAAATCGGGTCCTCGCAATTTGAAATTTTTCTTTGAAAATAAAAGGTTAAAAATAGAAAAATACCTTTTTGGAAAACCCACATCATAAATTGGGTTAATAAAATTTAGTCTTAATAAGAGGGAAAGGGAGATGAAAAAGTTACCACCAAATTATGATCTCGATTAGGAGAACATTGGTGGTAATTAGAGACACATAATTGTAGAAAAAACGTAAATATTTATAGGGAGTGATTGACATCATCAATCACAAACAAGAGTAAAATTGAGGGCCTCAAATCCATCAATCTATGATGATTTAAAATATCATCAGTTCAACAAAACATATTTCATTAGGATAACACATTTTTGGTTTTAATATCCCTTCACTAAAGTTTAATAATTAATTTATTCATATAATAAGAAAACAAAAATATACTTGACAAGTAGAGTTTCATCCTTCATCAAATTCTTACCACAAACTCATCTTTCACTCAAAATGATGAGTATTAAAGATGACTTGGTCACACCTAAAGCGCTAGAATATACTTATAGAGAATCACATAATCCACAATGGATGAAATATATATTTCCCTTTTCTTTATAGATTAACCAAAACCAAAATGGTTAGTAAAAGATCAGATGATCTCAATAGGATAATACTTTAGAGAAATAAATACTAATCTTACTTTCTAAAATTAAACCAACAATACCCAAAGTTCACTAAATACGATTAAATAAACAATTGTCCATAAAATCTTTCAATATAATCCAAACTAATATTGAACGCCAAAACTCAGAATAATTTGCTTACATAATCTTCCATGTTAAATTTTATCTCCAAATAATATTGACTACTCTTAAAGTCACATACTTAAAAGTAATTAACCTAATCACATATTCTCTATGATAGGTAAATCATTTCCATAAATAACCCAAATTTCTATAAATCCACAATAAAAACATAGGTAAAAAAACACCATTACTCTTCAAATGAAATCCCATAGTATTCTATTTTCCTTAGGCATATAGTATTCCCAATAGAGCTAACATCTTCCAAAACAACATTTATCACTTAATAACTAAATCATTTTCCTATACTAAGGATTTCCATTTGATAAGAAATAATTTCCCAAATCAACTTATTATTGATCAATAAAATAATTTAACTAAAAAGAATTAGTCACACTAACCAGGGACTTCACATAGTCCAGTGGAAGGTGATAAATCCCAATCATTCTATGGTTGTGGGTTCGATTCCCGCAGCTTTGTCCGAAGCGATGGGTTGTCACACGGTCTACGTTTTTTCCTTTTTCAAAAACTATATAATTTTATAATATTCCAAAAAATGAGATAGATTCCTCAAAGTAACTATAACATAATTTCATCACAAATTTTATATCATACCTCTCATTTTAATCCCAAAATTTAATAACTTGTAATTGCCTCAAACTCAATGATCATATAAAACCAAATGGTTATTTATAACTATATCCACAAGAGAAAAGATAATTCTTCCACAAATATCATTTTCACATGACAAACTGCAGGGTTACAAATACAAGAGAAAAGTATTCCAAAGTAATCCCATCAATAAAGAGCACTAATAATTTTTAAACATTTCCCCATCCATTTATTTCCACATAGCTTCTTCCTTGACCAAGAGGATATTCTATAGAATAGGGCATTCACTCAGGTAATGTCCAGGTCACCTACATTTACGAAAAATGACTGTAAATGGATTCTTGGGACCATTTTTATTTTTATCCCATAGTACTCTTCATTTTTCCTCAGAAATTCTTTACTTTATGTCCTTCTTTCCCACACATAAAGCATTTATTTGTTCCATTAAGACACCTTCCTAGGTGTCTCCTTCCATATTTCCTACATGATGGAAAATGAGCTTTCTTTTCTCCATGGTCTTCACTGCTAGAGCTCTTATCATTCACCACTTTTCTCTTCTTTGTTGATTTCGGGAGTTGGTTAATATATATGTTTTTGATCATATTTTTGGAAAATTTATTCAACATGAACATGATATCTTTCACACCTATCCACATTCCATTTCGTTGCTCATTTCCACTAGTGTTACCACCTTGTACATCATCTTCAATGTTACTATAA
Source organism: Viscum album (assembly GCA_963277665.1). Taxonomy (NCBI): domain Eukaryota; kingdom Viridiplantae; phylum Streptophyta; class Magnoliopsida; order Santalales; family Viscaceae; genus Viscum; species Viscum album. Next base: position 1,367,304,159 of record OY728140.1, on the reverse strand, counting down.
CTTCCTTGGAATCTAGCCATTGACTAACACAAGAAGGAATAGCATGAGTCTTAAAGTCATTTAGAGAATATCATAACATCGTATTTTTAATCTAAAACACCTTATAATTAACCAAGGTTATTTATTCTTATCTTATATTAAAATCCTTTAAATCAGTTTGTAAAGAAAATGTTAATTATCTAAAGCATATCCCCCGGGAGTGTCGTAACCAAGTGTACAGCAAGACCCGTTGTTGTGTACCTTGATACCTCAGGTCAAGCCCAAAACTCCTTGTCAAAGTTTTCACTCCTAGTTACATATATGCCAGTGCCACCTCTACCTGCTCGTATCTAGAAAAGGATGTATTTCTTGGAAAACACAAAAAATCTCTACATTACCAAAATTCTAGGAAGTTCTTCTATACTAATCCTCAAAGTATATCTTAGGTTAATGTGTTGTAATCATATTTTATCTAAATATAGTTTCCAAGGTTTTTACTAAACTTCCTCTGATACCAACTGTAACACCCCGACCCTAGAATCCAGGAGCCGATGCATTATTTTAATACATTGTCATGATTACAAGGAATAAATTCATGAAGGACCTATTACTTTATTAGTCTTGGAAACAAGATACATACTTAGTTCAATATTACAAATTGAAAAGAAAAAAATGCTAATTTATTCCATTAGAAACATCCAAGATTCCAAGATTATTCCTGCAAGTCACTCATAACTAACTTCTTCATATCCTAGGAAAATGAAATAGGAGAAATGGGTGATCTCAGATTCTCAATAAGAGTAAGAAATACAGTGTAATATAACATAAACATTAGGCATGGTGAATAATTGAAAACACATTCCTTAACGAATAATAAAAATGATAACTTTATGGCGGGAAGATGAGATGAGTAAATAATTCCATAATAAAACATGGTAATGGGTGTTCTACTAGTCTAATAACCACATGAAATATCAATCTCTAATCTCATAATTATTTAACGCATAATTCTAGACATTCTAAAATATTTTGTCAAAGCCTCGGCCAAGACATCTAAAAATGATTAAGGCCTCGGCCAAAAATATATATCAAAAATTGGGAAAGGCCTCGACCAATTCCACGTCTAATTGTATCATAAAACCTATCAATGCATTGAGGATCTATAGAGGGATCCACCCATCACTTACTAAGTCCAATTCATTCCTCATATGAAAAGGTTGAAACATAATCTGAACATTCGTATTAAAACTAGGATACGAAATGTCAAAATTTTAACCACAAACCATGAATGGCATAAAAATAGCACATCCAAAGTCAAACATAACTCATTAAATAAAATATGGAAGATTGTATTATAATATATTAACCTCAATAGATAATAAGGAATCATATTGACATAGATGAAAATAATCATCAAAACTATTTGAGAGAAATATCCCCTTTTTATTGAAAACATTTAAAAGTCGCATTATTTATCAAGAATCCATTTAAAATAGATTTTTGAATCAAAGTTTCTCATACCAATTTGAAACTGTTAAAAGGAATTTTAATTTTAAAACATTAATGTCCATATAAATAAATCCTTAAAACCATTTTTAAAATATGGACATTAATGAGAAATATTTAGAAGAATAAATCTTTAAAACATTTATAATGATATTTTTGTTAGAGTTCATAACCAAATTAGAGACACTTGAATACAAATAATTTAGGTAAGAATAAAGGGATTCATGATATACTATGTCCAAGTACATTATAGACACCATATAAAATTTAATTGGCGTATAACAACAAAGAAGTATCAATGGAATGTAAATTGAGATGAAATCTCTTATAAGATCTTATACTTAGGTTGAGGATAAATCAATGACATAATTATGTGAGAAAAATATAAATACACTAAATATGATTGGATATTCAGTGAAAATAAATCCGAGGACATTCACACATATTCTTGTAAAAACCACACTAATGAATTGGATGTTTAACTAACCAAATGGAGATTGAGTTAAAATTACTCTTATCAAGTTCATATCGATGACTTGAGAATTTATCAACGGAGTGATTAAGTGTTTCAAAAGTATATCCACACAAAGAGGGGAGGAAATTATAACATAAATAAATAAATATTAATTCCACTCATAATCATAGCATGACATAATTAAGAATTAGAAGATTAACCCAAGGAATGGAAATTGGGTTAAAAGGTTCCCTTACCGATTTGGCAACTTACAAAACATACAACCCATGAAAGAAGAATCATAAAATAATGATGTAAATACCCATAAATTGAATTATATTACATAATTAATACAATAATGGTGAGTACATACACAACACAAAAGGAAATAGTGGAAAATATAGCATGAATCTCACAGGAATAAAAGTGAGATCAAAAACCCTTACTTTGTTGTAATCAATCGATTCGTATGAAAAAAATTCAATAAACACCAAATGAATCACATAATACCCTGAATATAAAGTGAATAATTATAATATATATATAAAATTTCAGTACACAATACACCATATGCAATAAATAAGTGGCAAATAATGGAAATCTCATAGAATTAAAAGTGAGATAAGAAACCCCTTACCTCAAGTCTGACTTCTATTTTATGTTCTTTGTTCTTCCTGAATAATAAACTTAAGCTAATTTATACTTTATTAAGAACATTTTTAAATTTTATTATTCCTTTTATATCACTTATTACCTTAGTATAACAATTAGTTAATTATTTGAGTTCATATTGGATATTTTATCGATGTTCAGAACTTGAGTCAAAAAATGAACTTGTTATAATTACAATTTTTCCATGTGGTCAAAAGTAAATTGTCTTTAGAATGATGTAAATGATTTATATATCATGTATATATTATATATCTAGTATATATGTGTATTTATAATAGTACATAACATTTGGAGATAAGAAATGAAATGCACCGTTCATGGAGACGATAAGTCGTACGTACGCATGAACGCTACTTTCATTTCTATATTGTATTTTAATGGAATTAAAACATAATGTTACATAGGTAAATTATAATTACAGTATAATATAATATATAATATCATTAACTTCATACTTTATACGTCCCACATAAGTCATTAACAAGTCATATCACTTTGAGGGGGCGGTAGTCCGCACTTCCTCAAATGAAATTATCGCGTTTTACTAATAATAGAAACCATAAATGTATGATATAAATGGAAAATAAAGAAGCACAAAGAAAACATAAACATAATATATATCATATATATATAAATACAGTTCCATCTTAATGGCCACCATGAGAGGCCGTAGGAGATAATCGAACAATCATCGTTTCATGAGGCATTAGTTTGCTAACCACAGAAACAGTATGTTCTTCACCCATCAGATGTAGGTGTGTGTAAGTGTAGTTTGAATCCTTCTCATAAAACATCCTAGTATATTGAGGATACTGGTTTTGTGATAAAATAAAGTAATAAAAAGAGTTTATTGGGGTTGAATAAGTAAAATAAAACAAAATAATTTAAGAGAAACAGTTACCTTTAATTTCGGTAACTTCCTTTGGTTTGAACCAAACGGACTTCTTGAAGTGACTTATGCCTAAGGTAAGGATTCTAGTAGTAATATATGGATCATGATAGCTTATTTGGGTAGGTTTTTAATTATCCAAGGGGCTTGAGAGGTGTGTGTAATGGGTTAGAATTGGTGTCCTTTTACAAGGGGGGAGGGGCTCTTTTGAAAAGTGTGAAAATAATATTTTATTATATTGTGATATTCGGTTTCTAAAGGTCCAAAACTAATTAAAGTCGAAGATAAGATGACTCATAGTCAAAATAAAATCATCCCATAATAATTTTATAGGTTTTGGATATTTTTTTAATATTAATAATCTTATTTATTTAAATTATTTATTAATGAGGTAAATACTACATCATTATTGTAACATAAATAATTTAATTTATTTGATGACTAAAATTATAAAACAAAAACCATAATTTAGGAAATATTTTTATCTTTACAATGAATATTTATAGTCGAAAATATGACTTATATAACCCCATTTAAAAATTGATTTACTAAAAGATATTTGTTTATGTCATTTTTGTCTTTACTTTAAGTTAATTAAAATAAAGTGTCATTGTCATTCAAAAGTGGCTCTCCATGGGGTCCCAAAATAGATTCAAGTATTACCATGTTCATCCATGACTCATCCAATATGGTTAGTACAAGTGTTAAGTTAATTTTATATTATTATAATATTCTTTTTACCTTGAATTACCCAATTTACCTTTAACCGTAGTAAATAAAAGTCAAACGTTACTATTCACCAAAAATTATTTTCATCTTATTGAACCACATTTTACTTATTAATAACAAACATGTATCTCCGATTTTTGAAATTCAATTCATAGAAGTGGTAAAATTTCATTTAAATGAAAAAGTCTGGTTTTTTAACTACTACTTAGTGGTTTCACTATTCCTCAAAAATTGAAGTTTTTTAGAAAAATACCAAAAATTAAGCCTAATATATATTTGATATTCCGAATTCAAAAATTATGTCTATTTTACCAAATTAAAAACATAGAAGTTGTATTAATTAATTTAAAATTAATTCCCTTTGTCAAAACAAATAGCATGTTTTAAAGAAATAATAACTATCAAAAGATTGACACTTGTTTATATATAATTTCAAAGTGAAATTAATTAAAATGACCAAAATTGGATTAAATAGTAAAAATAAAATCTAATTATACTTCAAAACCAATTTAAAATATAATCTAACCTTATAAATAAATTATATTAAAAGTCATTTTTGAATTAAAATAAAGTATTTCTCACTATTCATAAAAAAATGAATATTATTAGCAAAATACCAAAATTTCATCCAAAGTAAATTTTGATGTCCCGATTCTAAATAAGAATTTTATTTTGTCAAATTTAATATGTAAAAGGGTCAAATATTGTATTTAAAAAGGGTTCTCCATAAAAATGTAGTAAAATTGAATTTTTTTGAAAAATATATTTTTTATCTGAAAAATTGAATTTGTTCTTATAATATATATAAGAAACACATAATACATAAGTTAATATTATATGGATTATATAAAATTAAAAATCCAGTTAATACTATTCATAACCACTTTTGAACGGCTAGTTTGGTAAGTCGTGGTGCACTCGACTCGGTGTTGTGTGTAGCGCAAGCTATTGAATTTAAAGAAAATAACTTACTATGAAATATTGGGGTGTTACAAGAGTGAATTCACTCCCCACTCCTTCTCCAGTAAAAGTGGGGGCCATACCTATGTTTCAACTAACCCTAGCAGGGGTCCTCCACACGTTACCACCCACTAGCACAAAGGTCCTCCCCATTCCAAAGAGATACAATAACCTATAAAACCATCCTAGGGAAGAAAACTGAATGCACACTACTGAAGGTGAAATCTTAGAAAGTGTCATGTCATCATTGGCCTTTTTTACCTTTTAGACTATGAGAGGATAGAGGACTTGATAATGGAATATCCTCCCCAACTATAGGAGTCTAGGGAAGGATCCCGATAGCTGAAGTTCACCATCCCAAAAGTTGGTGTCTAGAGGATCCCCAGATCCCTCTATAGGTACTTGAAGGTGGAGGATATTATAACTCCCTTCTAGGATCTCACATTTTAACTCCCACCATAGTCTGATTCCCTCCTCTCTACCTCCACCCAAGAATTAGGAGAGATATCAGGGTCTAGGATGACTCCTTCAGATGGTGATCACTATATTGAGCCACATATGAGAAATTCAACCCTTTCACATGAGGTAGTAGTAAATACCCCATCCTACAAGGATGTGATGATGAGGTTGGTACCTCTCACGAGAGATGTCTCGGTGTGAAGTTAACAGGTGACTTGTATAGTGAATCCTCTATTGGTCAACTAACCACAGAACCATTCCGCATTAATTTCACCATTTATCTATCGTTCAGTAATGATTATATCTTGGGTCGACCAATTGTGAGACCTATCCTCTAAGAAAAAGAGAATGTGGGAGGTTCTAGCTTTCAATGAGTTGTCGTGTTGTTTTGGATTTCTGTGACTCCAAACTTCAACATCCCGGAGATCCTTACCAAGGTCCAAGAAATGTGTTTCCTCCTCCATATAATAATGAAAATACTTCACCATCTCCTTGATCATTAGTTGTCCTATCTAGGAAGATAGTAGTACCTCGAGTCCATCAACCAATAGTGTCGAAGGGTTGAACTGGCATCACTCCCATTGGATCAATGCCTTGGCTACTGTCAAACCCTCTAATAGATATACATCAAGAGACTCATAGTGCTTCACAAAATTATATAAAAGGAATCTCTTAATGTTTATATTAGAGGCTGTATTTGATGCCCTGAACCCATAATGTATCTTTTGAATAAATGACTTTTTTGTTTTAATATAAATTGTTATTTTGGTGTAAATAATGAAACTCAAACGAATTAAAGAAAAAATAAATGAAAAGAGAAACATTTAATGTTACTTTTTAATAAGGATTTCAGGTGACCATTAGTGTTTTAATAAAACCATTATATTTTCATTAAGTGTTTTAAATTTATTAAAGTGGTATCTTTTATTTAACTGAAAATATGTTTCAAATTAAAGATGTATTTTATATTTGGATTTTAAAAATATAATACGTATAACCATGATGTTTCTTTTAAAATGAATATAAATTTATAAAATTAATGAAATGTATTTTGTTAACTATGGGAAACAATTATTTTATATATATAATTTAATTAATATGTATATTCTATTTTTTTAACTATTGTGTTCAATGAATTTTTGGTAAAAATCTAGTGAGTACCCCATCTGGATGAGAACATCCTTGAGGTCCAAGCCCTTAAATTCAATGGGAATCTCAAAACGTTATGCATAATGCATGCTGAACCATACATGAGCTGTGAATGGTGAGCGCAAAGAATGTGCAAGACCCGTGTATAGGGCCTGGTCAGGCGTGAGCAGAGTGTGAGCTAGGTCGAACCCCGGTGCGGGTGAGGGTGGACCAAGGCTCGCGGATGGGGGTCCTGTGTATAAGGACCCCATTGTATGTGTTTGTGTCATCGAAATTGAGGCAGCGACATTGATTTATATAAGGAAGTCCCGAAACCCTCCTCGTTTCGATGTGGGGTGTAGATTTTTCCATGGAACGCAATCTGAGCCATTCGATCTCATCGCGTGAGATCCTGACCATCTGAACTAGTCCAGCCTTCAAACCCCCATCATAGTGGTTTCATCACCGTTATTTTCTGAGCCATTAGATTGGGACGAACTGGATCTCAGCCGTTCAACCTTTTTAAAAACCACAGAACCCAACATAGTTGTCTGATCAACCCAGGTATAATCTCGTCCATTCATCTCTTTTTAAAACTAACAGATCCACTGTAGTCATTTGATTTTACCAAGATGATCTGAGATGTTCTTCCTATTTCCCTTCTTCTTATTTCTCCTCATTCCATACCATTCGACATCACCTCTCCTCCATTGTTTCTTCCTCATCCTGGGATTCCTCTTATCACTCTCCCTGGACCGATTGTCAAGTTTCATTTTTCCACATGTCTACAAGGGTGCATTAGTTTAATGCAAACTCAAACTGCTTTCCATACAAGTTTCCCATAAAATATATATATTATCAAATGAAAAAATAATTTAAGGTTTACCTTGATTACGGTTTTTGTTCTTATCTGAAATATTTAGATTTGAATTTCTTCAAGTTTCTTTGTTTATATTTTATGTTTAAACTATAGTGTATAAAAATATATATATACAATTTATATAAACCCATCTTGAACACATAACCCTATGGGTTTTCTTCTCCCCAACCTTCCATTAACCTCTACTCAACTCAACCTCACACTTGAAGTCAAGTAAGGGTTTATTTAGCCTCATTTTTTATATGAAAAATCCTTATAAACACTTATGTGTATATATGATTTTATGAAACTTCAAATCCTAATCTATTTTGGGTTTTTCATGTGATGATTATCAGTAAATTACTGATTTTTTTATACATATATTACTGGTAAAGTTTTTCTATGATTTTTTTTTTAATTTTCTAAACTCACACACACACACACACACACACACACATATATATATATGTATATACGGTCATATATATACATTTAGTTTTTAATACTAATATGATTTAGGTTTTCATATAATTGATATTAGTGGTTAACTAATGTTTTTGAAGTATATGATACTAGAAAGGATTTATCAAACTTTGTTTTAGTTATGAAAATCCTATATATATATATAGACTTTGTGTATATATGGTTTTATACAATTTGAAATTGTAAACTACTTAGGTTTTCTAAATGTTGATTATGAGTATTTAATTGATTTTTATGATGTGTATAACACTTGAAAAGGTTTTTTTAAAGTTATGTTTCTAGAATTTTATAAACTCATATATTTATATTTGTATATATGGTTTTGTATAAATTTCACACTCAACCTATCTTAAGGATGAACAATTATTTTAAAAGGTGTGTTTCCCTACCCATATATTTTACATAAGGATTATTTTGATTCTCTACTTGTTTATGAAAAACCAATATATATATGTGTATATATAAGTATGTAAAATTTCATAAATATTTTTCAATCTTGTTTTCATTTAAAGAAGTTTTAATGGTATCAATTTTTATATGATTTTATGTTTTGGAAGTTTTACAATTGATTAGATTGAAAATAAAATTTATGTTTGGGGCATAAATATATAAACATATTTATGCACAACTTTTTACACATTTTACATTTGTAATTGAATCCATGAATTTAAGGTTTTTGATTACATGGCCTAATTGTATGAGTGATTATGAACAATAATTTATAATGGAAAACAATAGAAAAACCTTTTTTGTTATTGTGTGTCCAAAATTTTAAAAGGGAACATAACCTTGTTATTACAATTAACATTACATGCATGCATCTCAATTAATAATTTTAGGATAAAGGGTTGGAATTATATTGTGTTTAATACATACATATACATGCATATAGTGAAGTGTGTTTAAGTATTTATGAATCAATATATCACATGAAATGAATGTTTTACATTTATAAATATTATATTTTAATTCATGATGAATCTACCACAATGAATACTATTGGTTATAAAAGTTTATGATTTAATTTGTTTAACACTTCCATTCATCAGTGTGTGGTTTAAACATATATGATAACTATATTAAATTCAAAAATATGTATTTTAGTACATAAAATGTTTACTTTCATGAAATGAGGGTTTTGAATTTAAGAGTTATTATTTTATGTGACAAACCTAAATAATCTATTATTTTATGTTCACCAGTTATCAGCACATGTACAAAAGTGTGTATGTTTGTCCATGCATGTAATTGATAAATTTGATATATCCATATTCAAAATTATAATTGACAAACCATGTATTTTTTAGATTAATGTTTTCATTATTGCATGATTCACTTTATTTTTTAATATATATATATAGTTATTACAAAAATGATATTTATCTCTTATGATAACTTTTGGATTGAGAATTCAATTATTCAAAGTGGTATGGGACACTTTAAATAAAATAAATAATTTGATTATTCAAAGTGGTATGAGACACTTTGAAAAAAAGACATAATTTAATTATTCAAAGGGGTATGGGAAACTTTGAATAAAATACATAACATACATATAAAAAATTAATAGGACTTATTATGTGAAGAATGAGGCCCTCTATAGCCTCTCGATGCATCAGTAGGTCTCATGAGACAAACTAGGTCATGGAACGAGGCCTTGATAGAATGATTATATATGGTCTTATCATGAGTCCTTGACAAAAGTTTTATGATTTTCTTGCATTATGCATTCCCTCATTATGTTTTTAGTATTTAACCAACCATGTGAATATTTGACCAGTAGAATATCCTTGGTTAATAATCATTTACTTATGATAATGGTAATAAATTCACATGGCATAATGATGTATGGGCTTATAAAATCATTTATAAAGGTAGCATCTATTTTTAGAAATTTGATACAGAAGTTAAAAATTCATCTATCATTTCATGAAGTTAATTTTATGTGTTAAGTGATTTATGGTATTTTTTATTATGAAATTATAAAAAATTATCATTTCATGTGCTAATTTTTATGTACACCATTGCATGTCACCCGTAATTTAGTTTGATCAACTCCTGACTTATATACAGAATTACATGCATTTTTGAACAAGTATGCATACTATAAAATTTGTTTTATCTGTATCCTTTAAATAAATATATAAATTCTTGTGTGTGAGATTTCCCTGAAAATGATTTCTAGTAACCTTTGAAAAATGATGCTGACGTACTACAAGAAATGTTGTTTTATTTTAAGAAAATTTTTTATGTATGTTTAATTATTTTAAAAGGATGTTTATAAAATGTATTTTATTAGTTATTTTTAAAACCCCTTACTGGGAATTATGGTGCTCACCCTACATTTTTAATTTATTTTTACAGGATTAGTAGATTTTTCATCATTGAGCAATTCTATGTGGTGGTATCACTATGGTGTTTATTTTGTAAAGTTTTGAAGAAAATTATCAGTTGTATCTATTTTTCCAGAACCTAGATTGGGAATATACTATGTGATGAGATGTGATGTGTAATTTTATCAGTATATTTTTATAAAAAAAATTACACATCATGTTTTAGGCACCTTCTCTGGGCTTCTGGGGTCGGGGCATTACACTGGAGATAGTATGCTTCCCTCCATATCACTCCTATCTTGTGACAGATCGACCTACCCACTGATGATGAGGGTTCCCCTCTATGAACCATTATGGTGAACATGGTTGTTCTTGAGATACCCAAGAATAGGGGTTCTGACATGGGGCTTAACAAGAATAATCCACCCCAAGGAGCGACACAGTACCAGACAGACCCTCAAATGGGTGTCCTTACTCATCAGTAAAGGTAGGCACATGGCCTCGGAGACCCCTCTGGTGAGGAATTAATGCCTAATCGTCAACATCATGAAAAATAAAAGGGTAATTTTATACCCTATAATCTATTTGAGGTCACACAAAATACATAGGTAGAGCCCACAGTAGCCACCTTACTTCAATAGCTTGAGTAGAAAAAAAGGCTTATCAATGACCTCATTGTTGATTGGTGACTAGATTATTGAACCATCCAAAGAGACCCCATTTCTCCTCTAGTGGGATAATAAGTCCTCCTTATTCAGATTCCCCCTGTTGATCTTGGTAACCTCATGCATCCGGCTAGAGTAGAGGAAGGAGGGTATGAAAAGTATCTGAGATATGAGTTGCCAAACCCAACCAAGGAAATTACCCTCCTTGGGGTCTAGATTGTGATGTTCCTCAAATTAATGAGATTTCTGCTTGAGTATATGAGAATTTAAATTCATTATTGGTTAGGTATCCTCATCAAGATAGATACCCTCACAAATATGACTTAAAATTGGCTCTCATTGTTCACCTCAAGGCACTGGAAATATGACAGGTGGCGATCCTTATATAAATTTTTACCCAGTGTGCATGGACAACATCCAAGCACCCCTAGAGTTTGTAAATAATTGATTTTTTCCATTCAATGGGATGGGTGACTCACTATATAATTTGGATCACTTCATCTCAAGGTGTGGACCCATGTTGGGAACCCTATAGTAGTAGAAGGCTGCCAAGATTTGGTGTTTTTTCAGACTCTGGAGCAACCTGTGTTCAACTAGTACAACCAGCTACCCAAAGAATTCATTTTTGGCTAGGAAGAAATCTATAGGAAGTTCCTTTACTATTTCATCTCCACTATGTTGAAGACAAGTATTTTTGAGCTCTTCAAGTGTAATAAATGGCCTGAAGATCAAGTCGTATATTTTTTTTTGCTAAGTGGAAAGGTCTCATGTATTCACTCAACATGTTACTAACTCAAGAGAATCTCCTAATGATGTGTGTGAGAAATATAAAGACTGAGATGGTCCCTAACATCATCAAAAATAACCTTCTAGGTGGGTTTCATGATTTTTCTGATAAGTTCGAGCATCTAGAAGAAGCCCTATAGCAGAATAAATAGTCACACTCATTGCCTCTTCCAACTCCCATGAGAAGTCTTACCAAAGATGAGACTATTACCTTCATATAGGTAGAGGCCCCCAATCAGGTAGAATTTTTTCCCTTTTCTAGAGGATCCTCACCGAGTGTATCCTTACCAAGCACAACCTCACCCAGTGTATCAATATCAGGAAAATCCTCATCTGAAACAGAACTGTTAGGCACCACCTTTCCAAGAACATATTCCTAGATAAGAGAATGTAGATTCATCCCCTCATTAAGGCCAATATCCTAGAGTTCCCTTCCCAAATATAATAAATCATACCTATTACATCAGGGATACATAGGTCCTAGGCTATTTCCTCTGTGCCCTGGATAAGGGGATTATGAAGTTTCTAGAGTGCGATAATCCCTAAGAAGCTAGACGCACTGACCGCCTAGACCATTTACCATACCACATGATCCTTAGAAAAACCATCAAATAATGATATGTGTTAAATGATTGGTTTTAGGAACAATTGGTACATGGTTTTGTCAAGTTCATTGAAGTTCTAGTGCAGATAACACATGTCTCTACCGATCCCAAAAGCGATAGTTAAGGGTCAGGTAAATGGTAGTAGACGTCCATCCACAAGACCTAAAATTATGATGACTAGTCATATCACAAGGTAGTTTCCTATGTCCATGGTATCATCCATGTTTTTTTGGGAAGCACAGAACCTCTTGTGTTCATTTCACCTCTTCCATCTACTTCCATTACATTCATATCACAACCTTCCAAATCCCAGAAGAAAGGGCGTCGACAGCACAAGGGAGATTATAATACCCTGCCAATTCCAAATCCATCTCGCACCCTCAATGGTTTCATTCCTATTGAGTTGGGAACCACCCCTGGGGTCTGCCAAGTGTGGTATGACCTCACTAATGATGAGAAGGAGTACACCTCTATGAATTTTGTCGAGCTGGTTGACTGCTTCACAGTTCCCAATAGTGATGAATAGTAGGTAAACCCCCTGAATGCCACTGGATAACACCCTCAAAGGAAAGGTCAAGGACATGTGAGAAACCATAATTGTTAGGCTAGCACCACAAAATGAGTCATTCATGCTACCGATACTAGGATATTGGTTTTACATAGAGCTTAGTTGGAACAGTCCTCCCAATATACTCTATCAATTACACTATTGTAGATGACCATGTTAATTGATCGAGATGTACAGTCATGACTACAACATGATTGGCCGCATACAGCCAGTTCTAGGCCTCATCCAACCAGAAGTGGTCTATAGTGGGTCAACTATTCAGTAATAGGATATTTCCAACACCATCAAAAACTCAGTGGTTTATCCATCAGTTTACATTGTTCCTCATACAAAGGAGCGCCCCCTGTAGGAAAAATATATATCTATTTCATGAAATTAAAAAAAAAAATAAGCACCCTAAAAGAATATCTACAAGGATATCAATCCTCTAGGCCCTCCTCTTGTCAATTTAAATGTGTGAGGTCCTATAATAATCCTTAAAAATACCCATCTAGTTCAAAGTAGAGGTATATGTTGTAGAGACCTACTATGTAATGGAGTCTATATAAGGGGAGTTCTGATCCATCATCTTTCTCTCTAGGGAATATGAAGGATCCCTTCTGTAGGGGCACATATTCCTGCTATACATTACAGGACATTTCAATGGCATCGATATCTGTCATGGTCTAGTGGACACAAGTTCTAGGATAAACCTCATCCCGATCAAGACTCTCCATAGGATAGGACTGACCAAGGTAGATCTGAATCCCTCCAACAAGACAATCTCGAAATATGATAGGAGCAATCAGAAACCATGTGGAAATATCCAGATGAAGACACAACTTGGTGGCATGATAGAAGGTACCAAATTTATGGTAGGCTCATCAGATACCACCTAAAACGCACTATTGGGTTGGTCCTGGATTCATCCACACATGACAGTCCCCTATTCCTATCACTAGTGTCTCAAGTACTCCCTCAACGATCAAGTAGGGGTACTCCTAGATGATGCATCTCTCTTCGATTCATTTGAATATTTCTATATGGACATCAGCTACTAAAAGATAAAGGGGAAGCAGATTCATACCTATAGGGTTGAACACATCAATGATTTTTCAACCACCACATCCAATTCATGGGAATAATTGGATGATGCTTTCATTCTCCCAATTAATCAGTTGGAGACCACAACCCCGAACTTGGGAATTTTATTTTTTGTCTCCAAGATAAAGGGTTTAAACATCCCAAAAAAGAAATAACGTCTGTATATTACCTCATACTCTTACATAGAAAATTCATGAATGATACCAGAATCCCCCACACCAATAAAGTACCAAAACTTTCTTTCTATGGATACCATTTCATAGCATTCCCACATGTTCCAAAAAGTAGGTTTTAATTGATAGAAGTTGACTGGACATCATTTCTTTAACATCAATAATGGACCTTGAGGTCGAAGGCCATATGGAATTGATTCAATATCTTTTGTGTCCATGGTTTTGGTAGAGCAGGAACCCATCAATAGTGATTTTGTATCCATCCAAGAAGGAACCAATGCTTCCCCTAAGTCATCTGGTCTAGAAGATACACCTCCTCCTGTTGATTCTCCTACCTCAAATGATGAAGAGTATCGAAAAGATTCCCCTCCTTCATTTAAAAAGGGTGTCTCCACCATCATTAATGAGTTGATTTAGGTGAACCTTGGCACAGAGGAAGATCCAAGGCCAACATTGATCATTGTATCCATGTCTCCATAAGAGAAACAATAATATGTTCCCTTCCTAAAGTAGTATTACGATGTGTTTTCCTAAAGCTATGATGAGATTCCATGGATGGTCCCTCAGGTATTCATTCACCATCTTGGTCTCCTAGTGATTCATCACAGATTCAAGAAACCTCCCATAAAAATGCACCCCTCTCATGGTGTTATAGTCAAGGAAAAAGTAGATAAGATTAAAAATAAAACTTCATAAGGGAGGTTTAGTACCATAAGTTTCAATCCAACATTATTCTAGTTAGGAAGAAGAATGGGAATATTAGAGTCTATATCGAATTCTAGGACCTCAACTTCCATTGTTTGAAGGATGATTTCACCCTTCTAGAGATAGAGTTTTTTTTATGCTACATCTAGGTTCCAGGACCTCTTCTTCATGGATAGATACTTTGGATACAACCATATCCATATGGATCTTGAGGGTGAGGAGTCTTCCGCCATTAGGGTTCCACAAGGGACCTTCTTCTATTAGCTGATTCCCTTTGTCCTAAATAATGTAGGGTCCATGTATCAGTGGTACATGCATCCCATATTCAAACCAATTCTTATTATGTTGGTGGAATGATATGTGGATGACTTGGTGATAAAATTTTTCCAGCATTAGGACCATCTCAGAGACCTTGAGAAAGTGTTTGGCTTCCTCTGCTCCTAGAATTTAAAGTTAAACCCCTTAAAGTGTGCATTCATAGTTAACTCTATGAATTTTCTCATCTTTTTTATCAGATATGGAGGCATTGATATTGACCCAGAAAACATAAAGGCAATCATCCAAATTCCTCCCTTGAGTAACCTTTGGGAGCTACAGGGACTCCAAGGCCACATAGACCTTATATGCCGATTTATTACGAATATGGATAGAAAGTGTAATCCCTATTCATGGATCATGGATAAAGGAACAATATACCAGTGGGATGAAGAATTCTAAACTATATTCAAAGAAATCAAGCAGAATCTATTACAGCCTCAAATTATGATTTCAATCATTTCTGGGAAGCCTCTAGGCCTCTACATGTCCACCCTGGAATGGTCCCTTGGTTTCTTCTTGACCAGAAGAAAAATAAGAAAAAATAAAATAGTTTTTACTATATTTGTTACATGACCCTCAACACTGAGACTAGATACTCCCCTATCAAGAAGAGATGAATCATGGTGGTTCTTACAATGAAAAATTTGTAGCATTACATACATCATCACAGGATAATGTTGGTGTTTTGAGTGGACTCGTTGAAGTATATCCCAATCTCCCCATGCTGACAAGATGATTGGCATGTTGGGCAGTGATCCTTTAGTAGTCAAACATTAGGTTCATTCCACAAAATTCAATCAAGGTTCAAGCTTTGGAAAACTTTATGGCCACCCATCTGACCCCTGAAGAACTGCCCCTAGATGTTGAATTCCCAGATGAGGTTATCCTCTTAGTGGATCAGGATATTCTATGTTGGTAGATTAATTCTGATAGTGCCTCTTAAATGTTGATTGATAGGAGGATAAATGATCCAAACATCAACATAATAGGTCTTGGGATCATCTTTATCACCCCATCACAAGTCATCCATCCATACTTATTTCTATTGTTGATAGGTTGCACCAACAAAGAGAAAGAGTATCAGGATCTCATTACTGGTGTTTAACTGGACCTCAATATTGAATTTGACCAATTTCATGTAAAGGTAGACTCTAAATTAGTAATCAAATGGATTAATTCTTACTAATTTGTTAGAAAGTAAGAGCTCATTCCCCTACTAAAACACACTTGTTAGTTTATGGCCTAACTCCCTTATCAGTCAGAAGTGAATCATGTCCCTTAACCATAGAATGGTCAAGCTAACACCTTGGATAGTTTAGTTGTGTCTCTTGTAGAACCTAACTATGATGACCAGTTCATTCATGTGTCATGCCATAGGGTCATCACTCCCATCATTTCTAATGATGATGGCAGCCACCAGGTAACTAGATGGTTGTCGGTTCTTCTATGTCAAAACCCTCATGTTCCCACATAATAGAGGAGTCATCTGATTGGATGAATACCTTTGTTGAGTATCTCTATAATGGAATTCTCCTACAAGATCATGTTGAGAATGAGTAAATCCATCAGTGTGCAGTGCAGTTCACCCTTCATAGTAGACCTAACCTTGATAAAACCCTCTATAGACATGGGTTTGATGAAATTGTGCTTTGTTTCATCCAAGGATATGATATTTACTAGGTTATATAGGAAGTTCTTGTTGATTAATGTGGTTACCATTAAGAAGTATTCAAGATCTCCCACTATATTTATAGTTTGGGATAAATCTAGCCCACCAGGATCCATAATTGCATTCAGTATGCCAAAAATGTGTCATGCATGTTACATACATGCCAAATTTGTTTATCGGCTACTAGAGACCCTCCACACCACCAAGTATTCCTAGCCCTTTTCGGTATGGGGACACGATGTGGTTGGGTCATAGCCTCTAGTGATATCTCTTTATTGTAGATTCATTCTGACTGTGAAAGATTTATTCTCCAAGAAGGTAGAAGAAATTACCCTGAATGAAGTCAAATACTAATCCATGGTTGAGTTCTTAATCTCCTACATCATTCACAAATTTAGAGTTCCTCATGTTATTCTCACTAATAACAACACCAATTTCTAGGCCTTTGAGTTGAAGAGGTTTTATGCCAAATAAAATATTTGGTATGATCATACTTTCCACTACCATGCATAGAGCTATGAATAGATTGAGTCATTCAAAAATACCCTCTCTAAAATTCTGTAGAAGATAGTGGGTTAGAAAAAGATAAGTTGCCTTGAAAATCTCCCCAACACCCTATGTCCCTATAGGATGACAACTTGGAATTCCAACCAAGTTACCCCATATTCCTTGGTGTATGCAACAGAATTAGTCTTTCCCATCAAGGTTCAATTTCCATCACCCCAAAAATCTTTTTATGATTATAAGATTCTAGAAAAAATGGAAGAATTCCATCAAGATGGGTTGGTATACCTTAAATAGAATAGGATCTAGGCCTTTCAAAATCTATAGAGGCACCAGAATAGGACAGTGTGAGCATTCAATAAGAAGTTTTTTTCTCCACTCCTTTCTCCAGGGTGACATGGTGTGGGTCTCAAAATACCAATGATACCTAGAAAGAATCCACCAAAGTTGGAGCCCAAGTGGTATGTTCTATACATCATTCATAAGGTATATTATAATGGATTATACTCATTGGTCACCATATATGGGGAGCATATTACACCTCCCACCAACTCCAAGTTTCTCAAAAAATACTTCATGTAAGGAGTTTTAGGTCTGAACTCTATGACCATAAAATAAGATCCCAAGTCCAAGCATCATGACTTTAAAATATGTGTGATTATTCCCTGGGAATGTGATGTGCCACGTAAGGGACTTCTAGGCCCCTCATTCATGTTGGTTTTTTTCTATCCTTCCATGTATATCCTTTTTACAATGCTCACTCCATGGTCCAAACTCTAAAACCTTAAAATAAGACATCAAGATAACAGCTTTAAGACCTTAATTTAATATCCACCCTTTGGTCTATGAAATATGACCTTAAATTGTTTGAAAAAGGTTTAAGAATTATGACCTTAAACTATTTTTATCCCTTCTAGTCTAATTTGTATGGATTTAAACTACAAATATTAATGTCCTTAGTGCGCAACTGTAAAATGTGATATTACCCCATATAAGATCGATATGACTCTTAATGAGAGATGATTTACCCAATATAAAACTTGGATAACTCATATGTTAAATATGGGATGGTTGAAAAACCTTACCCCATGCCTTGAACATGATATTCCCCATGATAGTCATGGGATGCCTTAATTCCTTCATTGAAGAGGATTTCCCATACTAGCATCGGTCTCATACCACACCATGTTCTAGAAATATTGTGGCTTGATTCCCATCCTTATGGGATACATAGAAATTCCTAGACCTTATATATTTGAGTGTAACCACAAATTTATCAACCCTTCAGACCCTTAGACCCCATTTACAGTCCCAACGCCACAACCGTAAACTGCATTCAGTTTTTCTCAAGGTGTTCATGTGGTACACGATCCCCCTTGGTTCCTCATTCATGTTGGTTTTTACCTTAGTAATTCCACAAAGACACCCTTGAGACCAACATAGCCTCAGTCTAAGCATCATGACATTAAACTGATTTCCACCCTTCCATCGGTCCAATCATTATGACCATAAACTATGTGTCATTTTCTTACTGGTACTTATATGGTATGATATCCCCCCTTGGCTCCATTCACATTGGGTTTTACCTCTTTTGTGCCACACATATACCCTTGAAATGATAATTCTCTCCCTAGTCTAAGAATTATGACCTTAAATTTTTTTCAATGGTTCTAGAACTATAACCCTAAACTGTCTGCATTTACACATCATTTCCATGGTTTTATTCACTCATGGTGTTCTATAAAGACCATTACTCCACCTCTAGAAATATGTGTGTCTTGACTCTCAACCTTATGAGATACGTAGTGATGCCTATACTTTTCACCTCTAGGACCATCCACATATTCAATGAACCCCCCCCCCCCCCCCCCCGCATTACTTGTAATGATACTTACCCAAAATTCCCTCATAGCCTGATATAAGTATGAAAATAATGGGAAGCTTAAGTGAATAATCCAATCCAACATACTTACCACACAATGTTAAACTGCATCTTTACCCTGTCTAAAGTTAGGATGCCTCTTAATAAGGGATTATACTACCCCCATCTAAAATTGGGATGCCTAATACACCAAGTATGAGATGAATCAAACATTTACCTGTATAAATTTGGGACACCTCATATCCAAGTATGATAAGATAAAATACCCTCATTTGAGAGGGTATCCTCCTACCGATGTTGGTCGTCTACCACACTGCATTCCAGAACTATCTACGGCTTAATTCTCATCCTCATGGGTTATGTAGTGTAACACCCTGATATTTTATGAGAAGTATATTTTTTTATGACTTATGTAATATGAAACATCAAAGGAATCTTTCAATACACACAACACTATCTTGGATTGCGTTACACGCAATCGCGGCCTTCCTCGATAGTATGTGTAGTACGTAATACCGAGTTTCACTAAACAATGATATATTATTATGAACTAGTCGTTATGAATAGTATTAACTGAATTTTAAATTTTATAACATTATTATTCATCTTACATATTTTCTAGAACATGTTATGAGAACAAAATAAATTTTTCGGGTAAAATAAGTATTTTTCAAAAAATGTAGTCTTCCCGCCTTTTGATGGCGCACCCACTTTAAATATAGTTTTTGACATGTTTATAAGTTCAATTTGAAAAAATAAAATTATTCATTGGAATAAGGATATAAAAATTTACTTTGGATAAATTTTTCATATTATTCTGGTAACTTTCAAATTTTGATGAATAGTAAAAACACGCTATATTTTAATTAAAAACAACTATTTTCATTGAAATAATGTATATGTTTAAATTATAATATTTAATGGTTTTAAATTATAAATATAATATATTTTTACAATTTAATATAATTTATGTCATTATCATTAATTTTACATTGAATTCATAGGTAGAAACATTTCAATCTTTGGCAATATTTTAACTTTTAAACCCCGTTTGCTTAACAACGGGATTAATTTTAAATTAATTACTACAACTTCTGTGTTTTGAATTTTGAAAAATGGATTCCATATTTGGAATCAGTGGGTCCAAATTATGTTAATAAATTACTTTTATTTTTTTTATATTATGAATAGTAACTACGGTAATTTTTGTTTACTGCAGTTAAAGGTAAATCGGGTAATTAAGGGTAAAAATAAGATTATAAAATTACCCTAACACCTGCCAAAATTATATTTGATGACTAAAAGTCTAACCTTATCACCTAAGGGTCAGAATAAATTCATTTTATGGACTTTTTACCCTTAAAATAATTTAATTATTATTAAAACCAAAAAAAGTGACAACATGTCACTCTTTTAAATCTTATAAGTATAATAATTTTAATTTAGTGATAAACTTCATGAAACTTTGAACATGAATATTATCCAGAAATATAATACAATTATCTACATAATATAAATTTATTTATAATTTTTAGGGATTAAATAATTATCATTAAATATGACACAATAGTGATGTTGAAATTATTTTATTGATTGAAATATCAAATAAATGATTTTAAAAGTATTAAAATAAATATTATATGAACTATTTAATGTGATCCGCTAATTTTCTAGATAAAAATGACATGTTATAAAAATATTAAATATTTTATTTCGAACATATCTTCTGTATATATTTTATTTAAAGTCAAATAAATGAATAGTGTCAAAATTGACACTATTGTTAATTTATAGAAATTACATATTATAAAATTGTTTAAAAATCACAAAAATATTTAAAAATTGTAAATTAAAATTTATATAGTCAAAAATGTAATAAAGTATAAAATTATAGAAAATTAACAATATATAAGTAAAAATTTATAATGATTTAAAATTTAGAATATTATTACCACAAATAAAATTAAATAGATTATATAAGGATAAATCATGTTGATAATGTTTAAAATAAATTTCCAACTTGTCTAAATTTTATTGGATGATGATATTACAACCCTATATCATCTAAGATTCGTATTTGAGTCATTTTTTGAGGTTTTTAAGTGGGTTTGGAATTTATTATAAATTAATATTTCTTATAATTCCAAAGGCGCCCCTCTCCTCCCTTATAAAAGGGAACCTCCTCCCTCTCCTCCTCACACCACTTTGAGTCATCAAGCTCAGCCAAAACCTCCCAATTTCTCTTCTCCACTTCCCTAGAAACATCCTAGAGGTCCTGATCTTCTTCAAAAACCAATCTTAGTGCCCTAAGAGGAGGTTTCAAAGAGGCGTGTCGAAGAAGAGGTAATATCTGTTACCAATTCTTTCAAATTTATTTCTTCTTATACTTCTTCTTATTTAGTTGTTTCATTATGGAGTAACAACATCAGTATCACTCATATACTGATATGTTATTATAAATATGAAACAACCCTATTTCACCTTCTATCCATCCTACGGAAAATGAAATCACTGCGCGTGCGTATGTACAGAATATCGTCTTCATGCCGTGGTGTAATATGATTTCCATCACCACCTTACTTGGATTGTATAATGGTGTAAAGAATAACTATATATTATTATTTTAAAGTGATAATGATTCTGAAATATTATACAAACACTTCAATACAATTCCACGATCGTGGGAACGATATCATCGCTCGTGTGTACGTACGGCCTACCGTCTCCATGATTTGATGTGACTCGTTCTACATGATCTTCATTGAATAATGATTATATAAATGAATTTAATGAGTAAATATGATATATATTACACTAATACCATTCTGTAAATGAGGTATCTATAACCTAAAATAAGAATAAGAATTTATTCGACAAAACACACATAAGAACATAAAGCAATAAACACCCGAATAACAAGTAGCAATGAAATATTACTAATAAGAAGCTAATAATATGACCATATATGATATCATAACAATGAGTATGATTCTGGAATAATTCAATTAAATTATTTAAATCATTATACAGGAGGTTCGGACATGTGCAAAGCATATCAGACCTAAGGTAAGGGAAAATCTCACAATCTCATTTTATCCGAGATTATTTATACTTCAGAATTTACTGGGGAATATTTATCATACACATCCATGTTTCCTCAATATGTAATATTATTTCTATCCTCCTACAATTTTTTAAATCCAATTTTACCCTTTGGTATGTTTTTAGTAAAAGATATGAAAGGAATCTTTTGTCATTTTTCATACGAGGTACTTTTTGACTTTTCCAGCCAAAGTACGAGAAGAATGTTTTTTTAACTTATACGGAATGAATGGATTTTTAGAACATTATTTCCATGAAGCTTACTTTAAAAGTTTCCAAGTTTATTTTTAATCAACTTCTTTTAGTTTAAAATTATATGACATTTTAAGAAAGGAAAATGTTTTTGAAGTAGAAAGGATATTTTCCTCAAGAATGGAGTTCGAGCATTTTATCAAAATTATTTTCCATATAAGATAATATAGGGTTCTATTTCTATCCCTATTTTTTACATTTATTTGATTATGTTATGATGGAATTATTTTTATGAAGTCCTTTTATCTTATATGGATTATGTTATGATGGCACGATGTTTAAGAATCCCATTTTTATTACATGGGTTATGCTATGATGTATGATTTATGATTTTGTGGCACACATAAGAATGGTTTCATTATGAGATGGGTGGGACCTATATCTCCCTCTAATGAATTGGTTAAAGATTTATATCTCATGAGATAGAGATGGCTGGAACGGCAGGTTAATCCGGTTCGGTGGAACAGGACTGAAACAAGGAGTGAACTCGGTTCAGTAATGGACTTTGTCCGCTATGATGGTCTTGGAAATGAGCCTTGACTAATATGAAATTATTTTCTATGATTATGTGTGTATGCCACAAATTTTCATGTTTTGAGTTATGATTATTTGGGATTACTTTTCATTACTATGATTTATCCCCTGACATGAGATTATGATCTCTTTTACAGGTTAATATTTTCAAAATGTTATGTTCTTATGAATATGATATGATTGATATTTCTTTTTTTTACCCTTACTGAGAATTTGATCTCACCCTATTGTATGTTTTCTTTTCCCCAGGTCAAGATGAATGATATTAAGTAGTATATGCCAAAAAGGGACTCTAGATATGATGAAATAAATGGGATACAATGTAGTTGATTTTATAAACCAGTTGTTTATGTTTCCCAGTTTCTAACAAAATTATACCTATATGGTCCTTTCATGGTTTTTTAATATATTGTAATAAGTATGCTTCAATTATGAAGTAATAAAAATGTATGTAAAGTATGGGTCGTTATAGTTGGTATCAGAGGGAGGTTATAGTCAACCTTTGGAAACTAGGATGTGAAATCCCTAGTAAGAACCCTAAGGATATATCTATGCATAGAACACAATATTAGTGTTTTAGAAATGGCCATGAATAATGTATGATAAGACCTTAAGTGTAAAATTTTATTCCTGATTTTTTGGTTTTTCTATTATGATTAGTGTTTCTCACACTATGCTTATTGGTTTTAGTCAATGGCTGGAACTCGAAGGAACCGTGTTAATACTGAATGTGACGGGCAATGAAATTATTTTCTCCCTGAGCAACCAAACGTTATGGGATTTGGAATGAAAAATCTTGTAGCCATGCTCACACAACTTTCTCAAGCTATGAACCATGCAGGACTTCCAAATGAGCAAATGAAGGAGCAACATTCTGTTGAATCCTTCATGAGGCAGCATCCACCTTCATTCAGCGGGTCTTCTGATCCATTAGTGGTTGAACAATGGATTAGTACCACTGAAAAGATATTTTCAGTTCTACAATGTTCTGAACATGACAAATTCATCTTAGCAGTGTATCGTTTGGAAAGTAATGATGATCAATGGTGGAATCTTATCAAGAATACGAGGCAAATATATGAAATTGAGTCCATGGAATGGGACGAGTTCAAGAACTTATTTTTCAATAAGTAATTCCCTCGTATTCTTAGAACAAAGATGGAGAAGTAGTTTCTTGAACTGAAACAAAAGGATGATGAATCAGTTGGTACCTACGAATCAATATTTACAAGACTTACAAGGTACCCTTCCGGAATTATTATCCAACCTAAGAGTAAAATCGATCGATTCTTTAGTGGCTTGAAACCAAGTCTTAGAAGGGAGTTAGCCATAAGGGAATTAAATAGATATGAGGAAATTGTTCGATGTGTTCTCAAGTTTGAGATGGAGATTGGAGTAACCCATCAGTCATATGGGTTTGATAAGAAAAGGAAAATGTAATTCAAAGGAAAATCTAAAGACCACACTGAAAAGAATATGAGTTTTCCTTTATTCTAAAATTGTGGAAAGAAACATGGAGGGAATTGTCTTAAAGGGACAAGAAAATGTTTTAAGTGTGGAAAAGAAGGTCATCGGGAAGTTGAATGTCGAAATAATGGGAAGAAGATGTCTAATGATGCGAACAAAGAAAGGGATACACAGAATGCACCTCCTACACATCAATGTTTCAAGTGCAAGGAGATGGGGAATTATTCCAATCAATGCCCAAATCCAAGGGTTGTTGATGATTATCGACGTCAACAAACTCTTAAGGACAAAGACAAAGGAAATTCACATGCAATTACTATCAGCGATGTGGAGTACGATAACGAAGTGGTGAAAGGTACACATACCATCCACTATAAAGTAGAAAATGTTTTATTTGATTCTGGATCCACCCACTCTTTTATTTCTGAAAAATTTTCTAAGGGTATCGCCATATTACCTCAACAATTAGATGTTGAGTTAGTTGTGACAACTCCTAATGGCACAACGGTCGCATCAAAAGTTTATAATTCTTCTCCGATTGAAGTTTGTGGGAAAGTGCTTCCTGAAAATCTTGTGATCCTTCCTATAGTGGAATTTGATGTCATTGTTGGCATGTATTGGCTTTCTTTATAAAGAGCTCATATCAATTTCTAAAGAAGGGAAATCACATTTAATATTCTCGATCAATCTACTATCATCTATCGATGCAAGGATGAATTTAACTTTCCAGTGGAGATTTCTTCCATCTTATGGGTCTTGATTCCAATAAATGAAGGTTATTTATCTCAAATGGTTGGAGAGAAACTCATGATTAATAATACACCCATTGTACGGGAGTTTGATGATGTCTTTCTGGAGGAATTGCAAGGTCTTCCACCAAATCGTGAAGTTGAGTTTTCAATAGAACTCATACCGGGTGATACGCCCATTTCAAAGACACCTTATAAAATGGCCCCAATTGAGTTTCAGGAATTGAAGAAGCAACTCGAATAGAATCTTGATAAAGGATTCATAAGCCTTAGTGCATCACCTTGGGGATCACCTGTTCTATTTGTTAAGAAGAAATATGGATCAATGAGACTCTACATTGATTATCAAGAACTTAACAAGATCACTATCAAGAAAAAATATCCTCTCCCATGCATTGATGACTTATTTGACCAACTACGTGGAGCTCAATACTTTTCCAATATTGATCTTCGTTTAGGGTATCATCAATTAAGGGTCAAAAAATAGGATATACCAAAGACGGATTTTCGTACAAGGTATGGACACTATGAATTTATAGTGACGTCATTTGGTATTACTAATGCCCCTGATATCTTTATGGATCTAATGAATAGAGTTTTTAGAGACTATCTTGATCAGTTTGAGGTAGTCTTTATAGAGGATATTCTTGTTTATTCAAAGAGCAAGGAAGAACATGAATATCACTTGAGAATTGTATTGAAGACCTTGAGAAAGGATAAGCTTAATGCCAAATTTAACAAGTGTGACTTTTGGCTTCAAAAAGTTGCAATTTTGGGTCACGTAATCTCAAAATAGGGGATATCTGTGGATCCAGCAAAAACAGAGGTTATTGAAAGATGGTTGAGACCAACAACAATAACTGAGATCCGAAGTTTTCTTGGTTTTCCTGGATATTATCGACGTTTTGTGAAAGATTTTTCACGATTATCTAATCCACTCACCAAGTTGACTCGAAAAGGAGTTAAGTTCATGTGGACGGAGGAGTGTGAAGAGAATTTCAAGGAGTTGAAAAGAAGGTTATCTAGTGCACCTGTGCTCACACTGCCTTGCAGTGGAGAAAGGTTTGTGATCTACAGTGATGTATCCAAGAAGGTATTGGGGTGTGTTCTCATGAAAAACGATATGGTGATAGATTATGCCTCACGATAGTTGAAAATACATGAGAAAAATTACCCAACTCATGATTTGGAGTTTTCTGTGGTAATCTTTGCATTAAAGATTTAGAGGCATTATCTTTATGGTGAAAGGCATGATATTTATACTGATCATAAAAGTTTAAAGTATATTTTCACACAAAAGGATTTAAATATGTGCCAAAGAAGATGGTTGGAGATGATTGAGGATTACAACTGCTCAATTCATTATCACCCTGGGAAAGCAAACAAGGTGGAAAATGCATTAAGTCGACAAGACCATGCTCTCTTATCCATGATGAGGATCAAAAAAGATCCAATATTTATGGATTTACAAAGGATGTATCTTGGAATTATAATGGAAGGGGAAAAATATTATCTTTCTCAAATGAATGTTCAACGATCTATACATGTGAAGATTAAAGAGGAAAAAAAAGAAGATGTTGAGTTACAAAAGAAGGTGAGAAATGTTCCTGAATTCAACCTTGATTGTGATGGGATAATAAGGTTCAGGAATCGGGTTTGTGTTTCTCCCATCCCAGAATTAAAGAAGGATCTACTAGATGAGGCTTATAGTTCTTCATTCTCTATTCATCCTGGAAGAACAAAGATATATAGGGACCTGAAAGAGTATTTCTGGTAGGATGGTATGAAAAGAGATATTGCTGAATATGTCTCTCGATGCTTGGTTTGTGAGAAAGTTAAAGCTGAGAGATAGAAGTCTAAAGGGATGTTACAACCATTACCCACACCAAAATGGAAATGGGAAAACATCACTATGGACTTTGTCACTAGACCTCCTAAAACATCCAAAGGCAATAATGTTATCCGGTTTATAGTTGATCGTCTTACGAAGTCGGCACACTTCATTGTTATTAGGGAAGATTTCTCTCTGGATCAGCTTGCCTGGATATATGTTAAGGAAGTGGTAAGATTTCATGTAGTAACACTTTCCATTGTATTTGATCGGGATCTGAGGTTTACCTCGAAGTTCTGGAGAAGTCTTCAGCATACTCTAGATACAGAGTTGAGTTTCAGCACTGCTTGTCATCCTCAGACAAACGGTCAGTCTGAGAGAACAATTCAAACTCTAGAAGATATGTTAAGAGCTTTCTCTATGGATTTCAAAGGTGGTTGGGATCAACACCTACCTTTGGTGGAATTTTCTTATAATAATATCTTTCACTCCAGTATTCAGATGGCTTCTTATGAAGCCCTCTATGGAAAGAAATGCAGGACTCCAACTTGTTGGGATGAAGTTGGGGAAAGAAAGCTATTAGGACCTGATATTATTGATGAGATGGTAGAAAAGGTCAGATCTATTCAACAACACATAAGAGAAGCTCAGAGTCGATAAAAAAGTTATTCCGACAACTGAAAAAAAGACCTAGAGTTTGAAGTGGGTGATAAAGTGTTCTTATGAATATCTCCTTGGAAGAGAGTAATGATATTTAGAAAGAAGGGAAAGATGAGCCCTGGGTATATTGGTCCTTTTGAAATATCGGATCGTGTTGGGAAGGTAGATTACCGATTGGAACTTCCACCGAATCTCTCTCAAGTTCACGATGTGTTCCATATATCTCTCTTGAGAAAGTACATACCAGATCCTTCACATGTACTAAGCTCAGAAGTTGTACCGCTGGAGAAAGATCTTTCTTATAAAGAACAGCTGATAGAGATTCTGGATCATAGTGAAAAAATTCTACGAAAAAAGACCACTCTCTTGGTGAAAGTTTTATGGAGGAACCACCAATTAGAAGAAGCTACATGGGATCTTGAGGATATGATGAAGGAGAGGTATCCTCATCTGTTTGTTACGAAGTGACGAATTTCAAGGGCGAAATTCATTTTAAGGGGGGTAGAATGTAACACCCTGATATTTTATGAGAATTATATTTTTTTATGACTTATGTTAAATGAAACATCAAAGGAATCTTTCACTGTACACAACACTAGCTTGGCTTGCGTTACACGCAATCGTGACCTTCCTCGATAGCGTGTGTAGTACGCAATACCGAGTTTTACTAAACAACGATATATTATTATAAACTAGACGTTATGAATAGTGACTGAATTTTAAATTTTATAACATTATTATTCATCTTACATATTTTCTAGAACATGTTATGAGAACAAAATAAATTTTTCGGGTAAAATAAGTATTTTTCAAAAAATGCGGTTTTGCCGCATTTTGATGGCACACCCACTTTAAATATAGTTTTTGACATGTTTATAAGTTAAATTTGACAAAATAAAATTCTTCTTTGGAATCAAGATATAAAAATTTACTTTGGATAAATTTTTCATATTATTCTGGTAACTTTCATATTTTGATGAATAGTAAAAACACGCTATATTTTAATTAAAAACACTTTATTCATCGCAATAATTTATATGGTTAAATTATAATATTGAATGGTTTTAAAGTATAAATAGAATATATTTTTACCATTTAATATAATTTATGTCATTAGCATTAATTTTACATTTAATTCACAGGTAGAAACATTTCAATCTTTGGCAATATTTTAACTTTTAAAACCTGTTTGCTTAACAACGGGATTAATTTTAAATTAATTACTGAAACTTATGTGTTTTGAATTTTGAAAAATGGATTCCATATTCTGAATCAGTGGGTCCAAATTATGTTAATAGGTTACTTTTATTTTTATTTTTTTGATATTATGAATAGTAACTACGGTATTTTTTATTTACTACAGTTAAAGGTAAATCAGGTAATTAAGGGTAAAAATAAGATTATAAAATTACCCTAACACCTTAAAAAATTCTATTGGGTGACTAAAAGTATATTTTTATCACCTAAGGGTGGTAATAAATTCATTTTATGGACTTTTGAGCATTAAAATAATTTAATTATTATTAAAACCAAAGAAAGTGACAACATGTCACACTCTCTTAAATCTTATAAGTATAATAATTTTAATTTAGTGATAAACTTCATGAAACTTCAAACATGAATAGTATAAAGAAATATAATACAATTATATACATCATATGAATTTATTTATAATTTTTAGGGATTAAATAATTATCATTAAATATGACACAATAGTGATGTTGAAATTATTTTATTGATTGAAATATCAAATAAATGATTTTAAAAGTATTAAAATAAATATTATATGAGCTATTTAATGTGATCCACTAATTTTCTAGATAAAAATGACATGTTATGAATCTATTAAATATTTTATTTCGAACATATCTTCTGTATATATTTTATTTAAACTCAAATAAATGAATAGTGTCAAAATTGACACTATTGTTAATTTATAGAAATTACATATTATAAAATTGTTTAAAAATCACAAAAATATTTAAAAATTGTAAATTAAAATTTATATGGTCTACAATGTAATAAAGTATAAAATTATGGAAAATTCACAACATATAAGTAAATATTTATAATGATTTAAAATTTAGAATATTATTACCACAAATAAAATTAAATAGATTATATAAGGATAAATCATGTTGATAATGTTTAAAATAAATTCCCAACTTGTCTAAATTTTATTTTCTGATGATATTACAACCCTATATCATCTAAGATTCGTATTTGTGTCATATTTGGAGGTTTTTAAGTGGGTTTGGAATTTATTATAAATTAATATTTCTTATAATTCCAAAGGTGCCCCTCTCCTCCCTTATAAAAGGGCACCTCCTCCCTCTCCTCCTCACACCACTTTGATCCTTCAAGATAGGCCAAAACCTGCCAATTTCTCTTTTCCACTTCCCTATAAACATCCTAGAGGTCCTGGTATTCTTCAAAGACCAATCTTAGTGCCCTAAGAGGAGGTTTCAAAGAGGCGTGTCGAAGAAGAGGTAATATCCGTTACCAATTCTTTCAAAATTATTTATTCTTCTACTTATTCTTCTTTATTTGTTTCATTATTAAGTAATAACATCATTATCACTCATATACATATATTTTATTATAAATATAAAACAACCATATTTCACCTTCTATCCATCCTACGGAAAATGAAATCATCGCGCGTGCGTACGTACGGAATATTGTCTCCACGTCGTGGTGTAATCTGTTTTCCACCACCGCCTTACTTGGATGGGTATAATGGTGTAAATAATAACTATATATGATTATTTTAAAGTGATAATGATTCTTAAATATTAAACATACACTTAAATACAATTCCATGATCGTGGGAACGATATCATCGCTCGTGCGTACGTACGGCCTACCGTCTCCACGATGTGATGTGACTCATTCTACATGATCTTCATTTAATAATGATTATATAAATGAATTCAATGAGTAAATATGATATATATTACACTAATACCATTCTGTAAATGAGGTATCTATAACCTAAAATAAGAATAAGAATTTATTCGACAAAACACACATAAGAACATAAAGCAATAAACTCTCGAATAACAAGTAGCAATGAAATATTACTAATAAGAAGCTAAGAATATGACCATATATGATATCATAACAATGAGTATGATTTTTTAATAAGTCAATGACATTATTTAAATAATTATATAGTAGGTTCAGACACGTACAAAGAATATCGGACTAAGGTGAGGGAAAATCTCGCAATCTCATTCTATCTGAGATTGTTTATACTTCAGAATTTACTGGGGAATATTTATCATCCACATCCATGTTTCCTTAATATGAAATATTATTTCTATCCTCCTAAAATTTTTTAAATCTAATTTTACCCTTCGGTATGTTTTTAGTAAAAGATATGAAAGGAATCTTTTGTCATTTTTCATACAAGGTGCTTTTTAACTTTTCCATCCAAAGTACGAGAAGAATGTTTTTTTAACTTATACGGCATGAATGTATTTTTAGAACATTATTTCCATGAAGCTTACTTTAAAAGTTTTAAAGTTTATTTTTAATCAACTTCTTTTAGTTTTAAATTATATGACATTTTAAGAAATGAAAATGTTTTTGAAGTAGAAAGGATATTTTCATCAAGAATGGAGTTCAAGCATTTTATCAAAATTATTTTCCATATAAGATAATATAGGGTTATGTTTATATAGCTATTTTTACATTGATTTTATTATGTTATGATGGAATTATTTTTATGAAGTCCTTTTATCTTATATGGATTGTTTTTTGATGGCACGATGTTTAAGAATCCCATTTTTATTACATGGGTTATGCTATGATGCATGATTTATGATTTTGTGGCATACATAAGAATGGTTTCATTATGATATGGGTGGGACCTATATCTCCCTACAATGCATTGGGTAAATATTTATATCTCATGAGATAGACAAGGATGGAACGGCAGGTTAATCTGGTTCAATGAAACAGGACTGAAACGAGGAGTGAAATCAGTTCAGTAATGGACTTTGTCCGCTATGATGGTCTTGGAAATGAGCCTTGACTAATATGAAATGATTTTATATGATTTTGTGTGTATGTCACAAAGTTTCATGTTTTGAGTTATGATTATTTTGGATTACTTTTCATTACTACGATTTATCCCCTGACATGATATTATGATCTCTTTTGCAGGTTAAGATTTTCAAAATGTTATGTTCTTATAAATATGATATGATTGATATTTCTTTTGTTTACCCTTACTGAGCATTTGATCTCACCCTTTTGTATGTTTTCTTTTCCCCAGGTCAAGATGAAGGATATTAAGTAGGATATGCCAAAAAGGGACTCTAGATATGATGAAATAAACGGGAGACAATGTAGTTGATTTTATGAACCAATTGTTTATGTTTCCTAGTTTCTAAATACACTATACCTATACGGTCCTTTCATGGTTTTGTAATATGTTGTAATAAGTATGATTCAATTTTGAATTAATAACAATGTATGTAAATTATGGGTTGTTATATTTAGTGACACCCGAATATTTTATCTTTGGTCCATCCCCTTTTTTGATTAGTCATGGGGAATCTTCCTCCCCAATTTCATAATGAAGACCCAGGTTTTCAAGTTTCCTCATGAATGTGTTGTGTGGAGTTGGGCCCCCTTTACCCTCCTTTCACGTCGATTTTGTCCCCCTTCCACACTTTACGTATCCTCTCAAGATTCTCAACCCCACTACCCAAACTTTATGGCCTTAAATTAAATCTTTGGTCCTATTATCACAACCTTAAACTATTAACGAACTTCCCATTATGTTTCTCATGACAAGTGTGCCTTATCATCCATTAATTCACACCATGTTACTACTCATTCATTCCATGTAAAATACTTTAGGTATCCCTAGGGTCCAAACTCTATGACCTTAAATGAAGAGTAGAGCCTGAGTCCAAACATCATGATTTTAAACCATGTTTTAATCACCTTAGGAAGGTGTTATATGGTGTTGGGCCTCCTTGACACCCAATTCATGTTAGTTGTTACCCTTCCATGATACACATATCCTTCTGGGGGTACCCACCTAAGTTCCAAGCTTTATGACCTTAAACATAAATCCCTGGCCCAAACATCACAATGTTAAACTATGTATGAGTTATCTCAGAAATGTTTTTTTTCGCATTGGGTTGCCTCTTAGGACCCTCCATTCATGTATGGTATTTTACTTTGATATCACACACAATACTTCTAAATAAACTCCATTGTTCTAATTATTATGACAATAAAATATTTAAAATGGGTCTAAGAATTATGACCATAAACTATTTTCCCTTGATCCAAACTCTAAAACTTTAAACTAGGAGTCAATGGTCTAAGTATCATGACCTTAAACTGTGTGCAAAAAAAGTGTCTCCATTAAATTCCATGTGGTAGGTCCTCCTAGTCCACCCAATCATGTTGATTCACACATACTTTCACATGATTATAAACTATAACCTTACCCCATGCAATGGGCATGAGATTCCCTCTTGACCCTACATGAGTAAGGAATTATGGGAAGCTCGGTGCATAAGTCTCACATACCCTGTCCCAATCACATGATGTTAAATTATATGATACATCATCCTTACCATATGACGTTAAACTAGGTGTCCAACATCTTTACAATATGATGTTTAACTACATGCATATCATCCCCATTGCACGACTTAAAACTATGAGGCATCTTTCCAAAGAAGCGCTTTCTTTTAATGATGGTCACTTATCACATCATTCATGTTCTTCAATATTCATTCATCATCTAAGATGAAGCTCCCCTAGAAGATGATTTTGAATTTCTTTTAGACCAATACACCTATCCGATGTGCTTTAAGTCATTGTGGCTTAATTATAGGAGTGTTGGAATCCATTTAAACATTACATCACTTCATACCTACACTATAAGAAATTATTCTATTTACGGTGGTTCTTTTTATTTGGTGGTGGTTTAAACCTCTGATAACTATTTCTATGATGGTTTAAAAAAACCTCTTCTAATGTTGGTGTCAACATACAACCTACGGTGGTTCCTTCCATTTAGAAGAAGTTTCTATTAACCATCTCATAACGTATATTTAGTTCTGGTTTGATTCGTTTTAGAAATAGTTTTTTAGTCTAAAAATTTTAAAGGATCTAGTGTCAGTTTAAACCACCGATAAATAATAATGACATTATATAGAGTCAGATTTAATTGCCTCTAAAAAAATAAACTTTATATAGTGGTGGTTTTAACCATCGCTAAAAAAATCAAAATTATTTAGCGGTGGTTTAAACCGATTATAAATAATAATATGATATATTTGGAAGTAGTGTAAACTGCCACTATATGTTTCTTTTCAAACAAATGTATATGGAGAATATACATCCCCAAAAATAGCCCTCAACCTAGAATAAAACAAACAAACAAATGGAAACAACACATATAAACCATCAGTGGAAACATGACATATAATGGAAATACATATATACTTACCATAAACCACAACATGGTTTCTAAATAACCAAACTAGTTTTATTTTGTCATAAGTTTAGTTTTACATCATTTTCAAATCCAAATATACCATTAATCACTACCCGACAAACTCTGCTTGACACCCTCTCCATCTTCATCTCCACTTCCTACTACCAGCACTTGTAATACAATTATATTGAAAATTAAATAGTTTTGTGTAGTTATATTTAAACCTTAAACCAATAATTGTTTTTAAATAAATGATTTTGAAGTTGTTTGATTTACCTACTCACCACCAGCCATTGAAGCAACATCACTGGGGAAAAATCCGGTTGTCTTCCAATATAAATCAATCAATGCTTTCTACAAAGCAGATATATGAGCCCCTTGTTCCTAAATTGTTATTTGCATATAAATAAACTACTTATGAACATATCAAGGTAGGGAGTGACTACAACTATGAGTATATGTAGTTTCAATCCTAGCTGGGTTTCCAAAGACCTCATATGGTAATGGTCCTAAACCCATCCCATGCACTCGACTAGGATTCTCCTTCCCAAGGACTTTAAAAACTAGGTAATCCTGGGAGACTAAGAAGGAATGTACAGAATTGGCATCCCATAGTTCTTTAATTTTTACCTATAAATAAAATATCAATAATATTTTAAGAAATACATATTAACATAGTGAAAACTGACAATAAGTTATTACAATGAAAAATTAATTTATACCCAAACTTCTTTGGCAGGCTCATTAACATAACTCCCATTATATTTTATATGAACACCCAACCACAGTTCTGTTATAGAGACTTAGTTCCCTAAATTATATGAATTCATTAAAAAAATATAAATCAAAAATTTAATATATGAAATAGATAATATTTTCTTATAAATATTTAAACTAATGAAAAGATTACTAGAGTCGATCGGTTTCTGGAAAAACTCTTTGACCCTATAGTGTGAGGGATGATTTGATTGGCTCAACTCAATACATTCTTCCTTAAAACATCCTAAAATAAATAACATGTAATTTAATAGTCATGTATGAAATTTCATCTCTTTGTCATATTCATGTATAAATGTAAAATGAGATTAATATAATAATATATATTTAAATACCACATGCTTCTCATGATGATGTTTATCAATAAAAACCATCCATTACTCTATAGCTTCCCCCTTTGGGTACCTTATCATACAGTTGTTGGGTGATCAATGAATTATCATTGAATTCATTCCATAATCTCTATTTAAAATATTTCCATTTCTTACCCAAATTTTTAAATTTCCACTTTTGTTCTATAAGATCAGCAGTGGTAAACTAGAAAAACATCTATACAAAGAGATTTATTTTCAAAATATTATAATTTAATGACATAATGACAGTCAATTACATCATAATTTATTAAAATTACCATTATATATGAATCAAAAACTTCATTTTTCCAAAATGGAGGCATATACCTCCAATCAGCATATGTAATTAGAAGGGTAACTGGCTCCGCTGCCAACTAGATTAGAATCTAGCCAAATAATCCTATGGAATCATCTATAGGGACCCTATATCAGTCAAATGGGACAACTATCTTTATTCCGTTTAGATTCTAAACATCTTAAATTTTCATATTTCTCTCAATAGTATCATTATTTCCATATTTTATGAAAAAATATTTAGTAGTATAAAAAAAGTGCAATAACTTTATTCATATTAAAATTTGTACCTATAACTATAACCCACCAATATACCTGTGAATAAATAGAAGTAATGGCCTACTACCTTTCTACTAAGCCTCCTAAATGGGAAGGCATTGGTTGAGCTGCTAATGGGATGATGACGGAGGCTGTGCTAGAAGATGAAGAAATGGAGGGTGTAAGAGACGGTGTAGGGGGAAAGCGGAGGGTGTCTCGGATGCTGTACGAAGGGAGACTAATGGATCATCATTTGTCAGTATGGTTTAAGGAATATCAATTGAGAGTAAATTAAGATCAGTAAAATGCTTCTTCCTTGGCATTACTTTCATTCAATCAAATAAAATTAACTTCAGAACATATATTTCAAAAAAAATCATGCGGAAAAAAAATTAAAAATGATAAAAGATACACAGAACTAAAAAACAAAATATGCATAGTTATGATAATGAATGACTGTACAAATAACATAAGTGATTGATAAATTAATGAATGATTGCTCATAAAATCATTTTTTTCCTTCAATCATGTCATTTTCCCGCTCCATCATTACTTCATCTACTTCATCCACCCTTGTAAAACTAATATTTTCAATATCATGATGAAAAAAATAAGTTCTCTTCTTATTGTTGATGGGATCTAATGTCAGAGGTAAAATATTCAACTTAATTACACATATCATACAAGTCTCTTTGTTTTATGTGAGAAAATACACTCTTCCCTTCATCCATGACATCTTCCACATAATATACCATTTTCTCTTGCAATGATATGATATACAGATCATGTAATTCACAGTCACTGACATCCATCTAGAAATATAAGTTCACATAAGTAAATTTAAAGGAATCTCTTTTAACAACCCTAATAATATCAATCCACTTACATTTGAATAAAACAACTAAAAAATTCCCTTGGTAGTTTAATTAGATAATATCAGTCAACCTTCCATAGTATCCCACTTTGTAAAATGTAAATATAATACTATTATATGTTTTCAAACCCTCTTCCCGATGGACTGTATGAAATTTAAATCCATTCATATTATAAGCATTGAACTTTCTAGCTAGTTTTAGAGGACCTTGAGTAAAAAACTACAAATCTTCTCACAACTCAACTCGAGTATTAGTATTCAGGATCTATAAAAAGTAATATACATTATTATATTTAATAAATATATGCTTCAACTTAATATCCATATTGATTTCAATATTTATAAACTTACATGTTGTACAAACCATTCTACAAGATCTTCATTAATAAATTTTGTTATATCTTTCTCATTTTGTGTTCAGCCTCTCATTCATCTCTTTGTTTGTATCCTAATATCTTTAATAAATGGATATTCAATTTCACTATTTATATTCACATATCTTTGTGCCTGTAATAATTTCATTTTTATCAGTGTAACATTTGCGATCCTCCCAACCGATCGTCCTATAGCATGAAATATTTTCAATTTACCATGTATTTTAGATTGATTTGATGTGTCATCAACACATCCAACTCTATTGAATATTGTCGCAACATCATCTAAGTATCTAGAACAAAATTTAAGATGCTCCTTTTCCAAATATCCTTCATAAATAGATCCTTTTGGTTGAGATTTATTTTTTACGTATGATTTCAAATGCCCAAGATATCTGTGAATAAAATAAATATCACATAATTGTGTATTTAATGAAGTGACAAGAATTGTTTAAATAATATGAAAAACATATAAATAAAGTACCTCTCAATTGAATACATCCATCTATAATGTACAGGGCCTCCTAATTTAGATTCCTCAACCAAATGCATAGTTAAATGCATCATGATAGTAAAAACAATTGGAGGAAAGATCTTATCCATTGCATAAAGTGTCAATATAAATCTCTTCTTAAGGTTGTCAATGTCAAATGGTTATATAGTTTTCTCATATAGTTTTCTGAATAATGTGAAAAATAGGAGTAAAACAGAAGTAACCTTTTTAGGTAATAATGTATGTAATGCCAATGGTAGTAACTGTTGTAACAAAATATGTGAATCGTGACTTTTAAATCCATGTAACCTATAATGATTTAATTAAAAACATCTTGAGATGTTACTTGAATACCCATCAGATACCTTAACATGTTTTAAAATTTGAAGTAGTGTATCTTTATCCCTATTT
Organism: Viscum album; assembly: GCA_963277665.1. NCBI lineage: Eukaryota > Viridiplantae > Streptophyta > Magnoliopsida > Santalales > Viscaceae > Viscum > Viscum album. Next base: position 1,367,265,849 of record OY728140.1, on the reverse strand, counting down.
TCATTGCAAAAATTGTTGGAGCATACTTTCCATTCTCATCTAGACAGAGATCACGCTTTATGTTCATTGTTTGTATATATTTCCAAGAATTGATATTGTCCTTATATTTTCTATGATCATTAAGCAATTTGAAGATCAAATTTTCACAAACATTCTTCTCAATATGAATGACATCAAGATTATGCCACAAAAAATTAAATTCCTAATACATAAGTTTAAATAATATAGATTTTTCTTCCATTATTGTGTTCTAATTTCACTGGATGATGTGCTTAGAACTCGTTTCCCACTATTATTCAAATGATTCACCTTTCCAAATTATGTTTCAACATTTCCAAGTTTTTCCAATATTTCAGAACCTATAAATAACTTTAGAGGTGGTTTATGATCAATAGAACCATTGAATTTTGACTTGTTCAATCAAAATCTATGAGATGCATTGAGAAACTTTAAATGACATTAGAAGCACCATTTTAACTGTGAGTTATTTTTGTGGGCTCAAAATCAAAGTTAGAAACATGAAAAACCAAACCCATGTAAGTTTTCCAACCTACTAAATTCCCAAGTTTAGGTAAGTCACTAATGGTCCACATTAGAGCATCTTGCATTTTGAACATTGTTCTAGAAGATGCATCATATGTCTCAACACCGTTTCTCCATAACTCCTATAATTCTTCAATTAGAGGCTGCAACTATACAACAATATCATTTCTAGGCATTTTTTTCTAGGAATAATCATTTAAATGATAAAAGATGTGTGTTTCATACACATCCACAAAGGCGGATTTTAAGGGATCAAAATAACTGCCAAATTCTATAACTGGTGGTCAAATTCCCAAATGGGTTGAATCCTTTGGCAGCCAATCCTAATCACACATTTCTAGGATTATATGAAAAATATGGATGTAATGAATCAAATTCATTTCACTATTGTGAATCTATTGGATGTCACATTAACCAATCATTGTTATTATCTATGGAATGTCACTTCATGTGATCGACAGTTTTCAATGACATGAATAATCTTTTCAATCAAGGCTTTAAAGGAAAGTAACACAAAACCTTTATAAGGGTGTTCATTTTCTTCTTCTTCATAGTAGTATGTTGATTCATACTTTCAACATCACCCATTGACTGCCATCTAAAAAAAGAATATTTTTTTCAATACTACCTGCTTGAATCCTCTCCCCAAAAAAGCATATAATCATTAGGATAGGCATGTATTTTTGTATAATTCATACTAAACTTGTTAACAACTTTTTTCATATCGTATAAAGACTCATAGATCTTTTCTTCAAGAAATACATCACACAAAAAATTCAATATCATGGAAATTTCCTTATTTGTAATTCCACATAGGCATTTGATATGGTACAACTTCATTAGAAAATAAAGTTTTGAATATTTCAAACATCCACCATACAAATCTTGATTTCCTTCATCAACTAAACCATGAAACGTATTTTTCTGCTCATTGAAGTTCTCTCTTAAATTAGTCTCCACAGAATCAAGAGGAGGATCCAATGATGTGTTACAATCTTGATTAGGTTTTCCTATAGTCCCAAAACATCAATTTTCAAGTTACTATTTGTAGCACCCTCAAATAGTTGTTCTGGTATGTTTTGATGTTGGTGTTGGTGTCTTTTAATTCCAAATACATCCATCTAATGACCCGAAGGCCATTAAATATTTTTTTATTGATAAAGCCCCCTTTTAAGAGAAGAAGGGGGAACCCAAAGGACTTTATGGACTTAGGACAATCACACCTAAAGGGAAAAAAAGGTGAAAATCAAACTGAAAACTAGAACAGCCCATCCCTAGCATAAAATCATTTTGAATCACTCCAACATTACAAGGATAATCAACAAGCAAGTGTCCTATGTCAAAGCACAGGCCCAATATGATGGCTGACGCCATACCCTCTCAAACAACCAAATATGAAAAAGAACTACAAAGGTGAACTGCCAGCTCTGAATCCTCCTCTGGGCCTATTCCAACTGATCGAGTCTAGCTGCATTAACTTCCCACCTCCAGGATTGAACTAAAAAAACAAAAAAAACATCCACTAAAAAAACCAAAATCCTTCACATATCAATTCACCATGATACCTTCATGAACATTTTCCTTTCCACTAAATATAACAACAAGACCTACCACATTCTGACTGCCACCATTGCCGCTAGTTGGAAGTCGAAGCAGGCAGACCACATACGGTAGGAAGAGGCCAGTAAGGAGCAATACCAACGATGTTATGCCACAAAATACACCCTAAATACTGCCAATTCCATCACCAATATATAATATCAAACATCAATCCTGTAGGAGTTTCATACACACCAAAGGAAAAGAGAACCCCCCACCCCCCTCTAGACTACTCAGAAGTTGTCGGAAGTCCACCCTTAGAGTCCATGCCAGAGCCATCGTAGATCCATGTTGTCTCCTAGCAGAGAAAACCTAAGACCACCTGAACCATACCGGAAGCGTGTTTTGGTCATTGAGCCAAGTTGAAGCTACCGAGCCACCCCATATCCACACCGTTGAGAATGCCAAAGAAAACCCGAGCCACACAGTATCACTGAGGTCAATGAACCACTAAAGATGTTGAAGCCACACCGCTAACACCCCGAAGCCACACTGGATCCACCGACGAGGCATGCTGGAGACCCGATCTGCACTGCCTCCGAAACAGAATCGAGGAGAATCTGACACTGATCTATTGAGTAATTTGATCCATATTTTATCTATATATATCATAATGTGTCAATACTTTATTAAAAAAATAAAATACATAATTATTAATAAGTAGGAAAATAGATAAATAGAAGTGAAAAAAATACAACCCAAGTAGTTGTAAAAATATTCATTTAAGTAATAAGAAAGTCAAAGTAAAAAAAAGAAAATCAATCATGGATAGTATTATGTAAAATAGAAGCAAAATAAAAATCATACAATCATTAATTTAAAATAGGAATCAAGGGAGAAACACCCTAGGGTCAATAATTCTAGGTGAACCTATTAATTATCTATCATCATTATACTAGATTTAGATTTCTAACATATATCTAGCTAGATAGGGTGTCACATAATGCTTCACTATCATTGATAGTGGTAGAGGACCTCTTCTTGTCTAGGTTAGACTACCCAAGAACCCTAGGTTTCTCATAAGGTTTAACAAACAAGAACAATTGATTATAGAAAATATTTTATTAAGCATTAAATGGAAAAGTCTCTTTATAATACATATAATAATTTATAAAACCAAAGAAATAATCAATATTAAGGTTAAAAGTCGCGATTTTTATTATTATACCCATTTACATTTACACATTTATGTATATGCATATATCAAGTGGAAAAAATTCAAATTTTTTCAAGTGAATTTGTACACACAGACACATATATGTATACTTATGTATATGTGTTGAACCAATATATATATATGTAAAGAAATTTTAAAAATATATAACTTTAATAAACATTTTTAAGACAATAAATAAACCTACTTTTAAAACCAAAACCTCTCTTAAAACATTTAACTTATTAATCAAAGGTTGATCGAACATTTAAAAAACATTCGGTGTGTGAAAAATAATTAAGGTAGGATTTTATCAAACTTTAAATTAGAGAAAAACATTTGATTTGAATTTGAAATCAAGTGAAACTTGATTTCCACATCAAATACCTTTTGAACATAATTATCATTATAATTTGATATCCAAATGAAGGATTAAAAATACAATCAAGTAACATTATAAGATTTAAAGACCCAAAAAAAGGTTAACTTACCTAAAATTCATTGTCTTTGAAAATGGTGGCACTATCCCACCTTAACATGGTCTAAGACACCCTAGAGAAAAAAGTAGGACCCAAAAACTAAGAAAATCCTGATTAAAATCAATCCAAAATGGAATAACAAACTAAAACACAAATGGAAATATATGGAAATTCATCACCTTCAATTATCATAGTAAGGATTGGCCTCAATCAGGGCTGAAGAACCTTAGACACCAAGAATAAACAAATGGAACACCCAAATTTTGGTTAGTCTTTGGATGGGTTGTGTTATCAGTCACACCTATGGAAAAAATTGAAACTCCAATAATTCTTAGTTTCTACATAAACAATGTTAACAAGAGGGATTCCAAAGGATATGTTTGATATAAACTTTCTAAAACATGTTCATAAATTTCCAAATTTCTCCTAATATTTTCTCTGATTAACTATTCATAATATGAATCTAAAAACTAGAAACAAAAAAATCTTTTTAAGATATTCAAAAAATTTACATGGTAATCCCTGAGTATTGTAGATGAACATACGAATCCTAAAAATAGTTTTGGTTTTAAAATATATGATGTTGTTATTATATTAATGAACTAGTATAATTGAACTAGTTAATTCCACTTTTACACTAGATAAAAAACAAATAAATAGACTATTCCTTTTTATAGGAGAATAAACTGTATACAAATTATATAAGAAATTAAAAACCAATACCCATTAAAAAATACTTGAACCAATCCTACAAGAATACCAACCTGAAAACCAAATAAAGTTAAAGAAATCATTAACACAATAATAAATATACACAATTCATGATTCCTAGAAATATTGAAAGTAAAAAAATCTAGGGGAAAAATAAATTCTATACAGCTAAATTACCCTCAAGAATTCATTAATCTCAATATAAGAAATACACAACTTAAAATAAAATTAAACAGAAGAAAAATAATCATGGATAAAAATTCAATATCCAGTCTTCCTCTCACAAGTATATGGGTTTAGGATCCATGATTGAGGGTGAAGTGGTAGCGATGATGAGGAAGGGTTAGAGATGAGGTGGAGCAGTGGAGGGTGGTGACTAGGGGGAGCATCAGGAGTGATGGATTTGGGGATAGAGGGGTTGGCGTCTTGGGATCTGGCTTGGGGATTTTGGGGGAGAAGGGTTTGGTAATGAGAATTGGAATTTGAGGGACTAGGGAATGAAGGGGGCTAGCAGTGAGGGGGATAGGGCTTGACAGGCTTAGGGGTGGGGTTGTCAAGCTCAGGGAGCTTGGAGGAGAAGGGGGTCAGTAACGAGGACTAGGATTTGGGGGAGTAGGGTGTGAAGAGGGTTGGTGGCAATGGGCACTGTAGAATCCCGATGGTAAGGGGGATAAGGCTTGATGGGATCGGAGGAAGAGGAGGTGGGGGTGTCGGGTTCAGGGGGTTCAGGTCATAAGTGTCACATTTAAAAAAATAAAAGTTTTAGTGACAGTTTCTTAAACCACCTATATTGCTGAATATAGGGTAATGACATGATTCGCATGCCCCTTATTTGGATCTTCATTCCCTTACATGTCTGAATGGTCCCCCTAACAAAATGGTCTCATGCCACCCTGGTTAACCAATCATCCTGGTCCAACACCTTGTAATACTTTGGGCAACATTTTGAGACAGGTTCCATGTTTTGAACATGGTCAATGGTCAACCATCAGTTGTTTTTTCCCATTCCTAGATAACAGTACGAATAATTTTTTTCAAATACGGTCAATAGTTATCATGTATCACCATGAAACATTCCTTGTGTTCTAGATTTTGGGCATCCAAATTCATGCTATCCTTTCCCTTTTGTTTGTGTAGAATTCAATGCCTCTGGTGTTATCCCACTCATGCACTATTGTTTGTTGAAAAATAAAGTCAACTTTTTAGAGACCCCCATTCTCCATCCACAACCCATCTCAGCCCAAGAAATCTCAGTGTTCAGTCATCCAATGTGGACACTGAGTTATCAAAAATTGTATGAAACTCTCATATGATTGTTCAATCACATGTTTTCCCTTATTTCTCACACCAAGTAGGGCCCATAAGAGTATAGATATCGGTCACTGATTTTATCATAAATATGATCGAAGTGTGATAATTAAAATGAAGAAACATGTTAAAGAATGTTGAAGTTTAATTCAAAAAAATAAAAGTTTTAGAGGTTCATCCATGTATTGGAGCCTCTTTTTCACAAAATTACTTTAAATATTTACCCTAGAGATAAAGAACTCGAGATCAAACAACATCTTCTAAGTAGCATCTAGGTTCTATTTCCACTCTTCCAGGTCTTCTTTCTCTTCATAGGCTTTAGAAAAAACTTCTTCTGACCTGGACCATTGTTAATTCTATTCATCCCAGTTCTAAACCACTAAGTATTTTGCCTCTTTCACATTGGCCTCGAACACCACAAATTGGGCCTTCATACTCTTACTGATCTCAATTTAAGTAGAAAGGACCATCGCCTTCTCCTACTCCATCCCTTTCAGGTGAGTAATCTTCCCTTTAGCTACTTTAAGTGATTTGGAACCCTCGTCATTATGCCTCTTCTAGGAAAGGTCAAGCACCTTCCATTCAAAATGTTTCTAATTGACAAGGAAGTATTGGGACAATGAATGAAGGATGCTAGAGTCCACCCCATCAGTCCCTAGACTAACTAGGATGTGGTGAAGAGATATCTCCCGGCTTGGAAGTTCGACTCTCTAGGTGTGGGTGATGAAATTTTTCACATACCTCCATGCCTTATGATGGAAAATCTAGTTATCCTTAGTAATTTTTGGGTCAGAATCCTCAAAATCTTATATAGTGTAGGCTTATAAGGAGGAATATCTCCAATACATCATTGGATGGATCATCCAGGTGTGGGTTTTTAGGCATGATTGGATGAAGATCTATTCCCAGCAATAGGTCCTCATCAGCCTTTCCACCTATGATGAAGCCTCCACTGCCCCCTATGTCACTTTTAAAGTGGATACAATTATCCCATCCTTCTCATCTACCCTTGTTGGTGGCACTATATCATTTTCAACTCCTGCAGCCTCCACCAATGTCAATTATGGAGTAGGTGTATTTAATGTAACCACCTCAGCCACTCCAGTTATTGGTGGAACACTTTCCACCTCTTCAATTGCAACTTCAGCTCTAAGGGATTCCTCAGGCGGCGTATCTATGATTGGATCTACCACCTTAGTTCCTTCAACCAACCTTGTCATAGGACCTAACTCAACCCCATCCATTGAGGGTGTGGTCTCAGAAGTACCCTCTAGTTTGACCTCTATATTTGGCTTAACCGATGTAGTCTCCCCAGCCTTTTCCACATAGGAAATTGCACCCGATGTCACCACTTCATACTTAGGCACTACTGACTCAAATGTGGACCCTAGTGGCCTAACCCCAAGTGCAGTTTGAACTTCCAATCAAATATGTGTTATCAAAACATAAAAAGTTAAAGTAAAAGAGTAAAATATGTAAGAAAAGAAGTGTATTACATGAATATTACATCTCAATGATGAGCTCTTAGAGGTTCGAAGGTAGTTCCCTGAGAAAGGACACCTCTGCGGCTACTGCCTCAATTTTAGGAGATGATAGTTTGTTTCCCATTACCATAATGTCAATAAGGGTCCCCACACTCACCCCTATAAGGTTTTAGGTACCTTCATCCTCTTCTTGAGGCTCATCACAAACCTATCCCTATTCTATTCCCATTGATTCCTTCACAAGTGAAAGAAGGGATTATGTAATAATTTTAAGGGTTGGGTGATGTCCAAAAAATATACAAAGATCATAATATTTACCTAATAAATATCATGATGTATGTATCTGGCCTATTCCAGATAGGTTTCACTTCCCTGTGAATATTCTAATCCTTCTCCCTCATATGCACCAACAACTACGTGACTCACAGGGGTTCCAGAAGAGAAGACATGCCTAGAAATACCCTTACCCAATTAATCAAGGGATGTGTGGTGCCATGGGATTAGATTACATCCTCTATATTTTCCATGTATTTTATCATCTTGTCATGGGGAAAATAGGAAAAATCCTTTGCATGACCCAACCCGATGAGGTATATTCCATCGATGGTGATGTATTTCCACATCCCAAAGTAGTGGGGAGATACTTGTGAAGTCCCCAGACCTCCCACACATTGGGGAAGACGGGATCATTGGAAATATCTGAGTGATGTACCCACATCATCAAGCCTTATACATTCACCATTGGGATCAACCTAGAGGGTTTTCCTTCCTCCCATGACCACTTAACCAAGAGATCCAAATATGATGTCATTGCTCGTCTACTTGCAGCCTTCTCCTGTGTCGGCTCAGGCATTGTCAGATCCACTACTACTATCCTATCCTCTAGGCCAACTCTGCCTACATTTTGTGCTCCAACCACCACTTGGCTCTAACTCTATGGTTTTGGGGACACTCCTTCACTAACCTGAGTGGTCCATAGCTTCAACATCTCCCCAGGATATGCACTCTCCTAGATTTATGAATATTCACAAATGGGATCAAAGTAATTGGTAGGTGGAGGAAATTAATTCCACCTTTTTCCATCTTCATCTATGAATATGCACTAGATATAACTTAGAACCAAAGGTTGACACTCAAGGCACACCTCTGTGTATGCCTTCAGTGTCAACTTCTGTAGACATCTGAATTTTCTTGCGAACCGGTGTGGATTGTACGGTTCACAGATCGACTCACAGTCAACCCTTGCCACCAGTACCCCACCTCGTAAGGCCAATAGGAACAATTTCTACATGGTGGTCCCCTTACCATCATCATTCATCATCCCCATTGGTAGGGGTAATGGGTGAAATATGAAGCGCTCTTCTAGTATAACCTTTTTTATCATGTTCACCAAGCCCAACTTGAGCGGGAGACTCCTGAAAATGTTCAAGATCATTGGATGAAAGTTCATGTTGGAATTAGATATGGGGTTTAGATAATCATATTCCCCCATGTGTACGGCCACCCAGCTACATAAGAAATTGAGGGGGGAACACATAAGAAGCAGATTCTTCCCTTTATTTATGTGGTGAAGAACCTTGTATATCTTCACAAAAACTAGTATAGTTAAATTTATGTGTTTCCCCGTCACCATCATGGCCACTATAATGAAATTTCTTGGCCACACCCTCATGTGTACATCCCTCACAAGGAGAATCCATCCATAGATGAGAACATAAATGAACCCCACTAACTTGACCATGAGAGATTTAGTCTTGATGTTATATCCCCAAAACTTCCACTAGCTTTCCTCCAAGATTTGATAGTAAAATTGCTCCTTTCTCCACTAATATACACAAAGAAATGTGTGTGGTTGACCAGGTAGCCTATCCACTGGCTCATTTAATAAGAATCTAAACCATTTCTTGAATGGGATATCCCTCATCCCCAGATTTTCTTCATTGTTTCCCTACACCAACATTAGAAACACCCTCAAAAGAGATGGAATATTCTCTTGGTCCTCCCACACATTCTATGTGGGGAGGAACTCATCATACATTAGCCCCTGGATTGGGATCTTGGTGATTTGGTGAAGATCCCATATCCTTACTCCAAACTCCTCATGATGTATATGGAAAGTGTAGGACCATGGAGAACACCTACTTAGAAACTCTGGTATAATGTCCTTGTGGTGGTATACATGAAAATGTGAGGCCCATGCTACCTTATATATCCCCACTCACTTTAGATCATCCTTGAACTCACAGCATGATGTGCATGCCCAATAGGCCTAGGCCCATTCATCGGGGAAATTTCCACCTTGGTACAAGTCCTAGTTGTTGTTCCATCCTTTAAGTGGATCCTCTGAACAAACCTTGAGGATCATCTCATATTTAAGAGGGGATACCTCATCCTACAGCTTCTCCCCATTTATATTATTCATGTGGTTCTAGATAGTGTCTTCTAAAATTAGTGTGTGATCCTTATAGATGTGGCCTCTAGTAGCCCTATGCCATCGATATTGTCTCATCATGCTCCTAAAATAGTAAGATAGATTATCCCTTCTTGATTCAATGATAAAAACATTATCTATTAGACCAAAACTATAGATAATATGGCTCTTATGTAGTGGTTATTCCCTTTGAGCCTCTGTCAATAGTTTTGTGAGTGTATTGTGGTCTGATGCACTTCGGACACTCTCCCCAATCATTATGTTTCTAGAAATTTCCTCTCAAGGAGTGTCACTATCATCAGCTCCTTGTGTGGAAATTTGGTTTAAGACTTGGTTGTTTTTTTATTTTGATTCATGAAGGTTTCTCATAAAGGTTATTCAAGAAGGTTTATCACGAAGTTAGGCACAATATAATGCATAGGCAGATACCTGATGAAAGCGTCAAAAATATATGAGCAATGTAATGACTACCCAAATGAGATGCTCAACCTGATAGTAGCAGGAATCTAGAACTTTATGAAAATAATTTCTTAATTAACTCAAGTTTTGAATGGAAATTTGAATCAGGGGGAAATCCCAAATCCCCCTAAGAAAGTGCAAGTTGTAATTGAGACCTTTAAGTGACAAAGGTCTCCAACTTTTAGTGGGTATTCTAATCCCTTAATCATGGAAAAATATATCAACTCTATTTAAAAGATATTATACATCCTTTAATTATCTTAGGAAGAGAATATTTTTCTGTTAATTTATCAAATGGAGGTAGAATATGATCAATGGTGTATGTTGATCAAGAATATGAAGCCTGAGGAAGAGATTGAAGTGATTAAGTAAAAATAATTCCATAAAAAAATTCAATAAATATTTTCCCCAAAATCTCTAACTTAAAATGGTGATATATTTCTTGGGCCTCAAGAAAAAGGAAGTGAATACATTAGGGTGTATGAGGTGAACTTCACAAGACTTTCATGATATGCCTCCAGATTTTTCATTGACGTCGAATGTAAATTTGACCTCTTATTTGGTGGGATAAAGCTAAGTCTGTGAAAATATATGGTGATATGAGACTTTGATATCTACAAGTAAATTGTATAATGTGCCCTCAAAGTTGAAATATAGATTAGATAATCTCAAGGGTATCATGGGTATGGATATAGAAATTGAAGAACAGATTTCAATTATGGAAGAGTGATGGAGAAATATCATGGGGAAAGTAAGTGAAACATCCCACTTTTCAAAAGAGTAGGAATATACATTGTAGAAATTTCCTAAAGGGGATAAAGAAATGATTTAGTTGTGAGAGGGAAGGTCACCTAACAAGTGAATGTTGATCATAGAAACCTAATAATTTGATAGTATAAAGGATTGATCCAATCAACCATTGGAATATTGTCTAATGTTTCAACTAAAAAGAATAAGGACACTATGTGAATCAATTAACTAAGCCAAGGTTTGGAGATTATAACTAAAAACAATTACCTATAAGTCCTAGAGATAAATAGAAATCTTATGTCATCACAACTACTGAGGTAGATCCCAACAATGATGTGGTGATAAGTATGCAGGCCATTCCTTCAAGGGTAGTAAATATACTATTTGATTCTAGTTCTACTCATTCTATAATATCACGAAATTTTGGTAGAACTATTAAAATACCAATTCAAAATAGAGAAGTAGAGATATCTATGAAAATAGAAAACGTGGAAATTATTTTATCCCAATTATATAACATCTCCCTTGTCCATATTTGTAGGATAAATTTCCATATGAACCTTGTAATACTATCTTTAGTAGGATTTGATGTAATTATAGGTTTGTATTGGATTTACTTATATGGACCCAACATAAATTATTCAGAGAAGTAAATCACCCTTTGTATCAAAAATCAAACTTTGATTATCTACAAGTGAAAGGAGGAGGATGAATCACCTATGAAATTGTTATCTCAAGAATGGATATTATTTCCTTATGAGAAAGTGTATTTTTCCCAAATTATTGAGACTTAGGAAAAGATAATCCTTAAAGACATTCCCATTGTAAGGTAATATTATGATGTGTTTCTTAGTTAATTTCTTGTTCTTCCTCCTAGATGATTGGTTGAGTTATAAATTAAACTTATACTTGGAGCCTTTACAATATCTAATACTCTAGATATAATGGCTATTGTAGAACTTGAAGAGATGAAGAAGCAACTATAAGAGAATCTGGATAAAGGTTTTATACACTCAATTGCTTCACCAAGGGGTGCAACCATCCTTTTCATCAAGAAAAAGGATCAGTAGATGCGCCTCATAATTAATTATCATGAGCTCAACAAGATCATGATAAAGAACAAGTATCCTCTTCCATGTATTGATGACTTGTTTGATCAGCTATGTGTGGCCTTATACTTCTCTAAGGTAGATCTTTGATTATGATATTATTATGTAAAATAAAGGAGTATATCCCCAAGACTACTTTTCATACAAGTTATGGGAATTATGAGTTCATAGTGATTCTATTTAGACTCATTAATGTTCTAGCTGTATTCATGGACTTAATGAAAAGATTCCTTAGGCACTACCAAAAAACATTTACAGTAGTCTTTATAAAAAATATTTTTATTTATTCCAAAAGAAAAGATGAACATGATGATATTTTTTATGTTGTACTGAATATCTTATGAAAGGAAAAATTATATGCAAAGTATAGAAAATGTAAGTTTTGGATGGAGTATGTAACATTCTTAGGGAATATTATCACCAGCTAAGGGGTATATTTGGATCCTTAAAAAATAGGGAAAATTGAAGGATTCCCAAGACCAACATATATGATGGAGATCTATAGTTTCTTTGGATTATCTGGATAATATCATCGGTTTTTGAGAAACTTCTCAGGATTTTCAAGCACGCTAACCAAGATAACTCAAAAGGGAGAGAAGTTTTTTTGGACTGATTAATGTTAGAAGATATTTAAAGAGTTAAATAAGATGATAATAAATTCACCTTTTCTTACATTTCCCACCAGTGGAGAAGTATTTGTGATCTACAGTTATCCATCCAAAAAAATCTTGGGCTTTTTACTCATACAGTATAAATAGGTGATAACTTATGCCTCACAGCAGTTAATGATTCATGAGTAGAACTAACCAATGAATGATCTAGAGTTGGCTATAGTGATCTCCATGTTGAATATTTGATGAAATTATCTCTATAGAGATAATTTTTACATATATACATATCATAAAATCATAGAGTACATATTCACACAAAAGGAGTTCAATGTGATCCAATGAAGGTCGTTAGACTTTTTCAAGGATTATGATAGCTTAATCCATTACTATCCTGAGAAGGAGAACAAAGTGGCAGACTCTTTGAGTAGAAAGGATCCTACAAACCTATCCATGATGAGGATTTAAAGGTATCCAATCTTCTTATACATGGGAATCATAAAATAATCTTATTTCTACATTTCTTAAATAACTGTTCAACCATTTATTCTTGAGAGGATTAAGGAGGCCAAAAAAGATGATGTGGAGCTATATAAAAAGGTAGAAAATATTATTGAGTTCAACTTTTCTAAAGATAGGGTTATGAGGTTTGGAACTCAGATCTGTTTCCCATCAAAACCAAAGTTGAATAGGGAACTTCTTAATGATGTGCATAGCTCATTCTTCTCTATTCATCCAGGAAACACTTAAATGTATAGTGATCTGAAGAAAAACTTCTGGTGTGATAAAATGAATAGGGAGAATATATAACTTTTTGTAGGATTGAAATGTATATGTATATTACTCAAAAACAAGAGGGGTGAATTGTAGGTTTAAAAACTTTCATTTTTTCCTTAAGAAAATCTATGTTTAACGAGTTAAAAAAGATGAATTCACAAACCCACTTTAGTTCTTAATAAATAAACTTACTTAATTAGGATCTAATAATTTGGATCCAATAAATAAAATTAAATAATTTTACTTAAGGAAAAATTTTCCTTAAAGCATATATAATCTAATATATGAGAGTTTGTATAACTATAATAAAGTATAAGAAAGTTACACTTTCTAACATTAGCAAAATGCAACAGAAATAAAACTTGTAACAAAATAGAACAAGTATAAAAAATATTTTAACCCAAAGAGAAGGGTATCCAACAACCTTGGATAAAGGTCCCTTCATTAATACTTTCAAGAAAGTATATTTTACCCACACCAGGGTAATCCCTCAATATTAATATTGGTTTCTATCTTGATATCCCTACAAGCCCTCGATTAAGCATGTAATAAGCACCTATGTCTTCCTATACCCAGAATCCCTTGATTAAACAGAAAAAATCAGAGTCACACTAGGAAAGTTTAACAAGATATTATCAACTTGAACGATTTGTTCACAGCATTCACACAAGGCAGATTTGATCAAAGCTCTCATAAATTATTACTTCGTCCCAGAGTTTAACTCTTTTCATCTCATTTAAATGGTTGGGTATTTATATGAAAAATATCCAATAATTGACTTCTCCTCCAATGTTCATATTTTTCCTTAAACTTTAGAGGGACCTATACACGTGGAACTCAGGAAACTATTAAGATAAAACTGATTAGATGAAATCATTTTATATAACTAACTATGAAAACCATTACCAGGCTTAAGAAACTTTCACACATTTAGGATATGATAAAATGAAACTCTACATTAAGTAAATATGATAACTATAATAAAAATACTTAATTATATTATTAAGGTAATGAAAATTAGAGTCTAGAAATATTTAAAATCAGATTTTGAGTTAATAGAGAATCAGATTTTGATTTTAAGAGAAATCAGAGTTTGGTTTCATGATAAATTGGAGTCTGATTTCAAAAGAAATTAGAGTTTGATTTCTGGAGAAATTGGAGTATGATTTCAGAAGAAATCAGATTCTTATTTTAGGAGAAATCAGAGTTACAATTCTGTGGAAATCGGATTCTAAGGAATTGTAATTTTTTGAGTTATAGATAAGGATCTAGTTTTTTTGACTTAAGGGAAACAAGGTTAGGTTTAGTTAAGAAAACATTAGGTAATACTTTTAAGATCATAGGTAAAGTTAAAAACACTTTTCGAGAAATAAAATTTTTCTTAAGAAAATGTATTTTAAAGAAAGATAATTTTACCTAAGAAAATGTGGTTGTGATTTTCAAAAACATAAAGGAATAGAAAATTCATAAGTAATCTTATTGAATCAACAATATCCTCCTTTTTGGAAAGAACAAATACTTTTCATATAAGAATATAAGGATCTGAGGTTTTTATTTATGATCTTAAAAGAAATACATATCTCACTTTTTTATGGATTATGATGAATATGAATAACTCCCCCTTATGTTATGAAATCTCTAAGGATCATATTCTTGTCTTTCTTAGAGAAATAAATATTTCTTACTTAAGAATTTCTTCTTTAGGTGATTTCCCCCTTACTTAGGCATTTTCTTACTTTAACTTTAGAATTATTTTTGAACATTATTTTCTTCCCCTTTATAATTTTTAAAAAGTAATGGAGGGAAAAAATTATATATGAAATATTAAGAAACATACAAAATGAAACAATGAAAAAACAAAAAATAATCATTAAGATAAAAAATTCATCAAAATTTTATTGCAAAAAAATATCGTATTTGAAAAGAAAATTATCCATCCTTCTTTTTCTTATTCTTTGGCATCAATATTTTCAAAGTGGCCTTTATTTTATTCAATTATTTTTGGTCGTCTTGATATTTCTTGAGAAAATATTATTGATCCTGATTTTTTATTTCAAGGTATTTGATTCTATCTTCCTGAGGCTTAACTATTTCACCTTGTGACTTGATCAAATCTTCTTAGAATTTAAGTTTTTCAGCCAACACTTCCCTGATTTCCCTCTCCCTTTTCATATTAAGAGAAACAAAGTTCAGTTTCACATTCAGATATTTGTCTTGTTATTGGTAGATAACTTGTTCTTCCTTTAGTTTATCTAAAAAACTTATTGAGAGATTCTTGATCTTCTCATAGTATTTATCAAAATCATCCTTAACAATGTTAGTGAAATAATCAAAAATGTCAAGATCATATGTGGCTAACTTTGACCACTTTATTATTTCTTTGCAAGATCTTATATGACCATCATAATTGATCTGAAAAGTCTTGAACTCAGCTTCAATATTGATGAAATTTTCCATAAGAAAGTTTTTTGAATCTGTTTTTTGATTGACCTATTTTTGAATCGATTAACATCTTTAATCAATGCTAAGAAAGAAAGGTATGGATTTAAAAAGATTTTTCAAAGACTAAACCACAAAATCATGTCCTAAGGAAGAGGAAGATCCCAAAATATATTCTTTTGTTGGTGAGGCAGCTTCTTTTTATTCATATTCTTTCTTCTTAGATGTTCCAATGATATCCTTCTTTACTTTTACAATAACAGCTTTATTTTTTGTATCAACAACAACTTCCTTTCTTTTCTCTTTCTTAGATATTTTCTTTTCAATAATATGAGTCTCATGCTCTCCATTAGAAACTTGTATTATTATATCATCATTATCAACTTATTTATCAACATATTTATCAGAAACATTATCAGCTTTGTTGACATCAACTTCTTGAAAAATATTATCATTACTACTTTCATTATCTTAAGGGACTTTATTAACCTCATCCTTGGAAACATCATCTTTCTAAAAATATTTTACTTCTAAAATAATCTTAGTGAAGGAATCCTGGGAAGTTCTTATTAAAAATTTATCAGAAGGCCTCTCCTAGTCTTCATATTCTTCAACCATTCTTATCACATCTTCACTTTCCTCGTCATCTTCTTCTTTTAGCTGAATTTAATCTTCTTTAATTATGGGTTCCAAAATTGAAATATCCTTTGTTCTCTTATCTGGTATTAGAGTCTCAGTTTCCACTGGTTCCTGATGAATCATTGGTTCTTGGAAGAAATATTTTGGTACCTGAACTTGTTTAGAGGCCTTCTCGGTGTCTCTTAGTAAATCTTAGACAATATCATCTTTCAACGTTTGCTTATTTATCCTATTTTCTTTAGATTTATTCTCAATCTCTTCAACTATTTGGATATTTAAGGCCTTATCCTTGGAAAGATCTATCCATAAAACTACATCACCTTCCTTATTATTCTTTTTCTACTCTCTCCATTTGGCTACAACCTCATCATAAAAGGTTGTTTACTTCTTGGGCTTGGGTGGAGAAGATATTGGTTCTGTGGCTAGTACTTTTTCTTGAAGTTTAGAATCTTTGGATTTTCTTTTCTTGGGATTCAACTTGGATATTTCTCCAGCTTACACTTTCTTATTAGCAGCTTGATTATCCTTATTAGTAAGTTCAAAGAATTCTCCTTTATTGACACTGAATCCAATCTTCATCCTTCTAAAATTATCATCACTTAACAACATGATCTTGAAGATTTTGATCAATTACTTACATAGAATTTTAAAGGAGTCTAATCATAATACAATGATCTTAGAAAAGATTGCAGGTTACATCATGATTTGAGATTTGATGGTGTCATTCTTAAAGTTGTTGATCGTCAAAAGAATATACTTAATCAGGTTTAACTTCCTCACATTCACCAATAATTCCATAATAAAGATAACACATGTCTTTAGAGAGTCTTTATCTTCCTTCCTCAGAATCAAAAAGCATTCTATCCAAAGGTATTCTAATTTGTGGTTAGTTGAAAGATGTTCTATTATTGGCGTCTTCACTCCCTTAAGACCAAGGCACTCAATAGCCTTAACTTTCTCAAAAGAACCATCCTTATCAGGCAACCTATGAAATAAAAATATTACCTCTCCTTCATAAGGTATATCCAAAATGATTGAATCCTTATTGTAAGACAATGAGTAATATATTACATAACTCTTAAACTGAAACATTTCTTTTCCTCCTTGTTCATAAAAATGAACTCTATCATAAAATTCTATAACCAAATCAGTATACACCAGATCATGAATGTTTTCCTTTTATATGCAGAGGTTTTACCATCAATTCTTATTTATGATTTTTGAAATCAAAGAGTCATGCTTGACAAAGAAAATCGGGTCCACTAACCTTTACCTAAAGATTATCCAATATTTGAGTTCCTTATTGGATGGTATCGGAGTTTGTGAAGATATCTCAAGTGACATTTAGATTTTAAGGAGAAACGAAGAACTGAATGGTACACATTTAGGGTGACATAGCTTTAGTGCAAAAACACTAAGAAAATAAATATTGGGGCGTGAATAGGGGGTCCCTTTATATAGTCTTTATGGCGATGGTTCATCTTCCCTGGGTCAATCCAATGGTGGAGATTTACTCTATCTGTCTGATGATTTATATTAATTCCAAAGAAGGATATACAGGTTCTAGTCTTTTGAGTTTTTAAAGCAAAATCGGATTTAAGGAAATTGAATCCAATAAGGTTTTCTTAAAACAAGATTGAAATAACAAAAAAAATCAATTATAATTATATAAGTAAGGAAACGTACCTTCCTGATTGCTTAGGAATATTTTTCAGTGTTGATAAGGTTCCTCTTATAAAACTTAGGTTCCAAAAAGTTTTATTAGGGAAAGTAAACTTTTTAAGTTATGAAAAAAAATGGAAAAGGAAATATAAAAGAATAAATATATGTAATCCCCCTTTGAAAATGAGTGTCTTAATGTTAGAAGATAGATTTCAACAAAAAGTTAATATGGATGATTACCTTACATTTATCATTCCTAAATTTTGTTTAATGTATTTAAATCTATCAGAGTGTAAAAATTTTATAAATATATCATCAATTTTATCTTTCATTCCTATAAATTAAAGTATGATATGTCCTTCAAGTGTGTGATCTCTAAGAAAGTGATGAATTATGTCTATGTGTTTTTCATGAGAGTGATGTGCATGGTTTTTTCTTAGGTAAATAGCACTATTACTATCACACATTATATATGTTTTGGTAAAACTCATGCCATAGTCTGTGAGTGTGTGTTGTATCCATAACACTTGAGCACAAAAACTTCCAACTACTGCATATTCATCTTCAGTAGTGGAAAGTGATACTATGTGTTGTTTCTTACATGACTGAGAAACTAATGAATCTCTTAAGAAATGACAAGTTTTGGGTGCACTTTTCCTATCTATTCTACATCCACTAAATTCAGCATCTGAAAATCTTTTTAAAACAAAATCATGTCCATAAGAATAGAAAAGTCCTAAATTCATGGTTCCCTTTAAATAGCGAAAAAATCTTTTCACTACTTTTAAATGGGATTCTTTTGGATTATATTGATATCTTTTACATAATCATACTGAAAACATTAAGTCTGGATGACTAGATATTAAGTATAATAGGCTTCCTATCATACCTCTAAAAGATGTTTGATCTACTAGTTTCTCAGCTTCATCAAGATAAAGAGTTTTTTAGGTACCGATTGGAGTACTTACACTTTTAGTGTTGTCATATCCATACTTCTTAAGAATATATTTAATATACTTATGTTGATATATAAAAGTTACTTCTAGTTTTTTATAAATTTTAAAACCAAGAATAAAATTTAACTCGCCCACCATACTCATTTAAAACATAGATTTTATAAGATTTGAAAATTAATCTGTTAAGGATTGATGAGTTGATCTAAATATAATGTCATCAACATAAATTTGAATAATCAAAATATTTTTCTTATCTTTATTTATGAAAAGGGATGGATCACCAGTTCCCTTAACATAATTTTTTTGTAACAAAAAACTTGTAAGTCTATCATAATAGGATCTAGGGGCTTGTTTAATTCCATATAAATATTTGGTAAGTTTTTAAACATGTTAAATATGTTTTGTGTCTTCAAAACCAAGATTTGTTTCAACATAAACTTCCTCTTGAACATATCCATTAAGGAAATCACATTTCATGTCCATTTAAAAAAGTTTGAAATTGAAAAATACTACAAAGTCTAGTAGAATAAGAATATATTCAAGTCTAGCTACTTGAGCATAGGTTTCTTTATATTATATTCCTTATTGTTTATTATAGACTTTAGAAACTAATCTTTATTTATTTCTTAAAATTATTCTATTTCCATCGCATTTATTTTGGAAAATATACTTTAATTCAATTATAGAATTTTCTTTAGGTCTTCCAACAAAGGTCCAGACTTTGTTCCTTTCAAATTCATTTAGTTCATCTTGTATATATTTAATTATATCATCACTATATAAATATTCATCAGTGCCTTCAGGTTCTAATTGGTAAAGAAATGCTAGATGCTCTACATAATTCCTTAGATAACTTCTAGTACTTACAGGTTGATTTATATCACCAGTGATAATATCATTGGAATGATTCTTAAGAAACAACTGGTTTGGGTTTTGTAAAACCTATTCATCAACATAAGGTAAAAAATATTTTGGGTTAAATACTTCATGAAAATTTTCTTGAGTACTTTCCTGATTAGAATAATCTTCCATCAAACTTTGATAATCAGTTTTTGAAAACATATCTGAATATGTAGGTTGAGGTTGATTAAAAACAAAAGGATCAGTTTCATAAAATTTAACATGTACTGTTTCTTCAATAGTACAATAATTTCTGTTGAAAACTCTAAATACCTTATAAGTAGTGGAATAGCCTAAGAAAAAAAATTCATTTGATTTGGGTGCAAAATTATGTAAGTTATCTTTAGTATTCAAGATGAATACTTTTCATCCAAATAATTTGAAGTAAGAAACTTTAGGTTTTCGACCAGTCCATAACTCATAAATCATTTTATTAAGAAAAGGTCTGATTAAAACACAATTTATAGTATATCAAGTAGTAATAAAAACTTTATCCCAAAAATGTTTATCAATAGATTATTCACTCAACATGGTTCTTGTTATATCTTAAAGAATATGATTTCTTATTTTGAAAACACCAGTTTGTTGAGGAGTTCTTGGAGCTGAGAAGTTATGAGTAATTGTTTTTCTACTACAAAAGGTTTCAAAATTTGAATTTTCAAATTCTTCTCTATGATCACTATTAATATTTATCAATGGATTTTTTTTATATTTTTTAATTTTGTGTGAAAAAGATTTAAAATAAGAAAAGGATTCATATTTCTTTGCTAGAAAATAGACCCATGAAAATCTAGTGTAATCATAAACTAAAATAAATACATAGTATTTTCCTCTAATACTTCTTGTTGGTTTTGGATTGAAAATATCCATATGAACTAGTTTTAATGCATCAGTAGTTGATACTTCACTAATTTATTTAAAAACTAACTTATGTTGCTTTCCATATTGAAAATGATCACAGACTTTTGAAGAATCAAATATAAGCTTCGATAGATCCTTAACAAGTCTTTTCTTTGAGAGTTTACATAAGTTCCTAAGGTTACAGTGTCCTAATCTTCTATTCCATAACCAAGGTTGATCTTCCATTGCACTAAGGAAATGTAATTCTTAGATCCTAAGGTCTTATAATTTAAGTATATAAACATTCTCATTTCTATGGGTGAGAAAATAAATTATTCCTTGAAATTGTGTACTATGCATTTATAATTCCTAAAATTCAAAATTTAACCTTCATCACATAATTTTATTATTATTATAAAATTGTGCTTAATACCTTTAACAAATAAAACATTTGAAATTAAATCTTTTCCAAGAATAACAATATTAATTATACAAATAATTTCTCCTTGAGCATTGTCTCTAAAAGTTACGTTTCCACCTTTCATCTTAATAATATTTTCAAAGAAGTTTTTGTTACCAGTCATGTTCCTAGAACATCCACTATCCATATACCATATATTATTTTTGGAACTTTCTTTGTTTTTCTAAAAATAAAATATTTAAACTTTCTGAAACCAAACTTTCTTAGATCCAAAAATGTTAGAAAATAAAATCTCAGGTATCCATATTTTCTTAGAAACTGGGTTTTATAAAAAAACTAAGGATTGGTTTTTATTCAAATAACAACTTTTCTCCCAATTTCCACCACAAGGACATTTAGTAAAAAAATGATCACTTTGTGATACAAAATAATTGTGACAAAAAACTGGTTTTGAATGAGAATAACCAAATCCAAAACAATTCCTTAGAGGATGAAGTTTGGAATACGTGTTTTCAAAACCTTCCTTTCCATGAGTAAAGTTTGAAAAAAGTTTCTTTAAGGAAAATATTTTAGATTTTAGTATGATGACTAAATTCCTATCCTCATATTCATTAATCTTTGAATTTGAGTTTGTCTCTAAAACTTTTTTCTTGGAAATAACTATTTCAAGTTCCTTAGAAAGTTTATCCTTTTTATAATTTAAATCCTTAAGGTTTCTTGGAAACATTTTAAAAATAAAGGGTTTTCTGATCAAGATCTTTTGAAAGATTTGATACTTCTTTTGTTAAAATAGAGATTCTAGAATTTTCCTTATCAAGTTTCTTATTGACCTTTCTATTTTCATTCTCAAGTAACTTGGAAATATTAGATAATTATTTAAAATAAGGTAAGGTATTATCTATTGATGAGGTGGATTCTTCATCCAAAGATTCATAATATTCTTAATTAGGATAATTAGTAGTTAAATAAATATTGGTTAAAGATTCGGTAGTATTTACCTTAGCCATGAGAAATTGATTTTTAGTAGGAATTTTGGATATAATACTAATATTATTCTATCTAGAAGATAAAATATTCAAATATTCATCAGAAGAATCACCACCACAATCACTCTAGGTTTCATTAGCTTTCAGTACTTTCTTAGACGTAGACTTGTAGTACTTCTTCTTATTTCTTTCTGAATGTTTATCCTTTATTTCTTTCCTTTTGAGTATAGGATGGTCTGGTCTGATGTGACCTACCCTCTTGCATTCATAACAAGTCACTTTAGAATCTTTCTTATCCTTTCTGTCTTTCTTCTTGTATCTATATTGGAATTATTTCTTTTCCACAATCTTGTTCATTCTTCGAGCAAAATTGGTAATTTCATTTTTAAAATGATCACTATCACTTGATTCGGATATAATAGTAGATTTCTTGAATTTTGATCTAGTAACTCTTTCAGGAGTCTTGGTATTCATATTATTTGATAAAGTAGTGAAAGCAACACTACCATTACCATTCTTTTTCTTATTAATCTCTGCATCTTTCTTCATTCTAGTTTCATGATGTAGAAGAGTTTCGAATGACTAATCAAAAGTGATGTTTTAAACTTTCCTATACTCATCAATTATTGTTCTTTTGGATTATCATTCATTGGGAATAATATATATTATATTATCCAAAAGAATCTCATCATCAAGTCCTTTCTCACCGATAGACTTAAGGCTATTAAAAATAGTCATAAACCTTTTTTGAACTTTTCATATAGGTTCTCCATAAGGAAAAATAAAACCATGATATTCATCTCTAAGTATATATCTTCTTGTTTTAATAACCTTGGATGTGTCAAAATGTGTAACTTCTAATTTCTTCCAGATACTATTAATATTTTCACATGATGAAATCTAGATATAGATGTTCCTGGTCATAGAACATAATAAAGTACTATATACCTTAAAGTTAAGTCGGTATTCTTACTTTTCTTGATTGGTAAATTGTCTAATTTGCTTTTTTGGAATCTTGTAGTCTCCAATCAATATAACAATGTTATCCAAACTGGTATTGATAATAAAATTTTCCATCTTATCTCTCTAGTATTCATAGTCATTTCCATAAAAAATTGGGGATCTGGTGGGATTTAAGTTGTGTATTGATCCAATGTTCATTCCTATCATTCTTAAGAAAATACAAAAGATCTTTTCTAAAAAACAGGTTAGCAGTAAAAGTTTATAAAAAGAGAGTTTATAATAATGAAAATCTTTAATAAAAACTTGAACAAGTAAAGTTAAGTAAGAAAGTATGAGCAAGAAAACTTATATGAAAGTATAATTATTTTAGAGACCTGCTCTAATACCAATTTTAGGATCTAAATGTATATGGAGATTGATCAATTACAAGAGGGGTGAATTATATGTTTAAAAACTTTCATTTTTATCCTTAATAAAATCTATGTTTAATAAGTTAAACAAGATAAATTCACTAACCCTCTTTAGTTCTTAATAAAGAAACTAAATTACTTAGGATCAGATAATATGGATCCAAAAAAGAAACAAAAACAAGTTTACTTAAGGAAATATTTTAACTTAAAGTGTATAGAATATAATATATCAGATTTTTTACAAGTATAAGAAAGTTTCACTTTCTAAAATTAACAAAATGTTGAGAAAATAAAACTTGTAACAAAACAGAACAAGTATAAGAACTCTTTTAATCGAAAGAGAAGGGTATCCAAAAATCTTGGATAAAGGTTCCTTGATTTAAAATTTTAATAAAGTATGTCTTACCCACACTAGGTAAAGCCCTTGATACAAATATTGGTGCCTATCATGCTATCCTCTCAAGCCCTTAATTAAGCAGGTAATCATAACCTCTATCTTCTTATCCCCGGAAGCCCTTAATTGAACAGAAACAATCAAATTCACACTAGATAGGTTGAACAAGACGTTCTCAACATGAACAATTTGTTCACAACATTTCCATAAGGAAGATTTAAGAAGATCTCTCACAGAGTATTACTTCATCCCAGAGTTCAAATCTTTTCATCCCATTCAAATGGATGGGTATTTATAGGCAAAATCTCCAATGGTCGACTTCTCCTTCAACGGTCATATTTTTCCTTAAATTTCAGAGGGACCTATACATGTGAAACTCAGTAAATGGTTAAGATAAAATAGATTAGATGAAATAATTATATATAACTAACTATGAGAAACATTACCATTCTTAAGAAACATTGTCACATTTATGATCCAATAAAAAGAAACTCTACATTAAGTAAATATGATAACTATAATAAAAACATTTAATCAGATTCTAAAGATAATGAAAATTGGAATCTAGAAATATTGACAATCGGATTCTAAAATAATAGATAATTGGATTCTAATTTCAGATGAAATCAGAGTCAGAATTCTTATGAATTAGGATTCTGATTTTAGGAGAAATTGGAGTCTGATTTCACGAGAAATCAGAGTCTGATTTCATGAGAAATCGGAGTCTGATTTCATGAGAAATTGGAGTTAGATTTCATGAGGATCTTGATTTCATGAAAAATCAGAGTCTTGTTTCAAGAGAAATTGAAGTCTGGTTTCATAAGAAATCATATTTTGGTTTTAGGATAAATTGGAGTCTAATTTCAGAATAAATCTGAGTCGGATTTCAGGAGAAATCTGAGTCTAATTTTAGGAGAAATTGGAGTCTGATTTCAGGAGAAATCGGAGTCACAATTCTAGGGAAATCGAATTCTAAGGAACTGTAAGGTTCTAAGTTATTGATTAGGATATAATTTTTTTGTCTTAAGGAAAATAATGTTAGGTTTAGATAATAAAACATTAAGTAAGACTTTAAAGATCATAGGTAAAGTTAAAAACATTTTTAGAGAAAGAAAATTATCCTTAAGAAAATGCTTCTTAGAAAAAATAATTTTCCTTGAGAAAATGTGTTTGTGATTTTCAAAACATAAAGGAATAGAAATGTCATAAGGAAACTTATTGACTCAACACTTGTATCTTGATACTTAGTATGGAAATAAATCAAATAAGAATGATAGAATTCTAATGGTGTGATGCAATCATTTCCCATACAAGTATGAAAATAGGAAAACATTCCCATAGATTTCATCATAGGGATCCCCAGGACATCTAAAAGAAATAACGCCATCTGGGTGGTAGTTGGTCACCTTATAAATTCATCACATTTCATTTCTATTAAAGAATATTTATCTCTTGAATAACTCTCCAATATATATATAAGATAAGTGGTAAGATTTCATGAAGCACCACTCTCTATTATATCTGATCGAGACTCTTAGTTTACCATGAGGTTCTAGAGAATCCTTCAGCAAGCATTGGATTTAGAGATGAGTTTTAGTACTTCTTATCACCCTTATATGGATGGAATATCTAATAGAACCATTAAAACTCTAGATTATATATTGATATCATGTTAAATGGATTTATAAGGATGTTGGGATCAGCACCTTCCCCTAATAGAGTTCTCATGTAACAATAGTTTTCATTCTAGCATTCAAATGCCACTTTACGAGGCTATATATGGGAATAGGTGTCAAACTTTGACATACTGGGATTAATTTGGAGAGAAGAATCTTATGGGACATGATCTTATCTAAGAAATGATAGATAAGGTTCAAACCATTAAATATAATATGATATCCACATAAATTTAGCATAAAATATATAAAGACAATCATTGATGATACCTATATTTTGAGGTCGGAGAAAAGGAGGTCCTTCATATATCACTATGGAAGAAATTCATGAGGTTTAGGAAGAAGGGAAAGCTTAGTCTAAGATACATTAGCCTCTTTTAGATTTTAGATCACATTGGAGTTGTGTCCTATCAACTAGAACTCCAACCTAACCTATCTCAAGTTCATTATGTGTTCTATGTATCCCTATTGTGGAAGTACATACCAAACCCCTCACATGTACTGAATCTAGAGGTGGTTCCATTGGATAATGATATTCTATATGAGGAGTATCCAATGAAGATATTTGATTGTAGAGGAAAAGTTCTATGAAATAAGACAACTCACATGGTTAAAGTATTGTGGCAGAACCACAAGTTTAAGGAAGCCACATGGGAACCAGAATAGGCCATAAAATAGAAGTACCCTCATTTTTTAGTGTATGAAATGAAATTTCAAGGGAAATATTTCTAAAGTGTGAAATAACGTAATGACCTGAACATCTATAAATGAAATCCCTTTTGGATAAATAAATTCCTTATTAGGTAATGTAGTTATAGAAAATGCATGCACCACTTTGGTTATTTTGGTACGTTATAAAATATAGCATGTTGGATTTAAAAGTCCATTAAGTATCTTAACCATTGATAATATAGTCATTGTGTAGTGGCTGTTAATATTAGTATATTAAGAGTTATGATAAATTCCACTTGACATAGATGAAAGAAGCAATGGCCTTGAACAATAGGATCGTATCCTATAAACACAACTTATCAAATTTTTCGAGGTATATGGAATCACTGGGCTTTTCCCTTGACTATGGTCATGCCAAGATTCAACAAATAAAGATCAAGTAAAACTGTTTCTTAAAGAAGTTCAAGCTTATCGAGATCACAGCACAAACTATGTTCTTCAAACCACCCTAAGAAAGTACCACCATTGCACAACATACCCTTAGAGCATAGGCTAGTGTAATAAGGGGTTATGTATCAAGACCCTAGTAATATGAATTTTTATATTTTATTTTTAATAGATTAATGATCATATTTATCCCTTTTTATTATTACATTATAAATGATTATATAATGAGTTTGATAAAAAATAGATTTTGATATGAGGAAATCAAAATTGTATTTTTGGGAAGTATATAGTTTTAATTAAGACACACTTGTGATAAATTCAAAAAAAAGTAAATAAATTTTATTTTAATAAATTATTATATTTAAATAATATTTATTTAAACATAAATGATAATATAATTTAATAAAGTCCAATATAATTTAATAAAGTCCAATATAATTTTTATAAGGGTATGGAAGTTGTTAGTGTTGTAAAAACTTGTATTTTCCAGTAAATAAGAATTCTTTTAATGTACAAAGTCTCATATTTAGAGAAATTTTTTGATAAAAATAAATATTATTTATGAAATTAGCATGTTGAAATTAACCAATATTGAGTTTTTTATAATTTCCTGAGATAGTCTAATTTTTTGGCAAAAATTAAATACAATATAAATATATGGTTTGTATTATGAGATCATAATGAATCAAAAGTGATGTAGTAAATTCTATAAAAATAATACATGACCAAATATATGTTTACCCTTTAAAATAATGTGTTTTTTAATCTATTCGATTAACTTTATAATCCTATAATGAATCCTACAAAACCTATATTATTTTTTAAGGTTTCAAACTCAATTATTTATAAACATCACTCACTTCCAAATCACACTACTACAGTGCTTACATTAATCAGTGCTAATAAATGTGTCTTTTATCAGTGCTTTATTCTTATGGCTCATAAAGGATAAACTTTATCAGCACTTTATTTTTAACTCCTGTAAAGGGATCCTTTATCAGAGCTTTTTTAGTGCTAATAAAGGTCTAAGTAAAATAAAATAATTAAATAAATAAATAATAAAAATGGGTTTATTAAAAAATATTGAATTATTTTTAATTAAATAGTTATTAATAAAAATTAATAAATTGATGATATTATTATAAATTATAAACACTAATAAATAGTATATATTAAATATATAGATATATATAAAATAAAAATTGTACAGATAAAATTAAAAATAAGTAAATTGAGAAAAATAATAAAATATTTATTGATTGAATAATTATTAATAATGTTAATAAATAGTATGTATTAAATATATAGATATATATTAACGTATACAAATATGATTGATATAACTCAAAATATTTATGCTTTAAATTAAATGGTAATATATTTATTGAATAATGGTTTATATTTAAAAAATAATATGAATTAAAAATACTGACTAATTGCATCAAGTAATGGAAATAATTGAATACTATTTGATTTTTCAATTTAACATAGATAAAATGTGTGTTATATTGATTTCACATATAAACAATTAACACATTTTTATATATAACGTGCACACACAAATATTTACGTAATTATTTAAATATCATATAAAAACGCATACACCTAATATTTACATAATTAATACATTTTTTCAATATTTTTAAAGTGTACTCATTTTTAATTATTCAATTTCACTCATTTTTAACATGCATACACTTAAGATTAAATATTCATTAATAATGTTAAAAAAATATTTATAAATAAATATGTTTATAAATATATATTTATTGTATTTATAAATTAATATATTTATAATTATAAATAAATAAATATTATTTTATAAAAATGTATTTATATAATTATAAATAAATAATTTTATATATTTAAATAATTATAAAATTATAATAAATTTATTTAAATAATGAATATATTTACTATATATATTATATATATATATATAAATATATAAATATATATAATGATATAAGTATTATTTTTTTAAAGTATTTATATAATTATAAATTAATAATTATATATTTTAAAAATTATAAAATTATTATAATTATATTTAAATAAAGAATATATTTATAGTATTTATATTTATATATATTTATTAAATATATATATATATATATATATTTACAAAAAAATTATTATAATTATAATTATAAATCCTTTAGCAGTGCTCAAGTAATAAGCGCTGATAAAAGTAATATTTATCAATGCTAAAAAATGCAGATAAAGATGCCTTTTATCAACACTAATTAATTTGGCACTGATAAAAGGGATCTGTATCAGTGCTTTTTTGGAAGTGCTGATAAAAGTGTCCTGATCTATTTAAATAACCATAACTAGTCATGAACTCATCGCGATATTCGAAGATTTACACAAAATCTACCTTCTGTCGGTGCTCCTCCTCGGTAAATCAAAGATCGAATCAAGGCTTGAATAATTCCAAGGCTCAAATCCAGGTCTCGAATGATTCAAGGGTCAAATGAATCCAAGGATAGAATGTTTTCCAGGTTTTCAATGGATCTACTTTCTCTCAAATGATTCAAATCTTCAATCCAATGTATCTTATTTTCTCCTCCTCCTCGCTCGTTGATTTCTTGTTTGGCGATATATGTGTGTGTGTTTTTATCATCATTATTTCTTTATCATCAGCATATCCCTGCAGTCAACAATGTTTATTGGGGATGTTTTTTTGAAAGGAGATAGGGTTATCAGAGCTTGAGTAATTGGTGTAAAGGACATTCACTATATTTATATAGTGACATGAATGTTTATATCCATTTTATTTTGATTTAATTGAACATTTGATGGAGATAAGGATCCTAATCAAAAGTTTCTTCACCATAAGCTTCCATATTTTTAAAGGAATATAATCCTAAGGAGCTAGAGGATTGGGTGGAAAAAATTGAGAGGATATTTGACACCCTCAAGACTTAAACTTCTATTAAGGTGAAATGTGTTTCCTTTATACTTGAATTTCCTATCCAAAGATTATGTGATATGATGGTCCAAGATAAATGAAATAAAAATATATAATGGAAATACCACTTTAGGGAAGACCCATATTCCTTCGAACCTTACAATATCTCATCTGGATATTCAAATTAAAACTTGTGAGTAAGTTGATAGAGAACTCAAATTTTAATATTTCTAGTTCTATAAAATGTTCATAGCCACCTAATAGAGCATATCTAAGAGGAAGTCTCACTAGTGGAATCCTAAGGGTTGTTTCATTTAAATCTATAATTTTTTTTAAAATTATTAACAATCTCCCCATTATAATTAGTAAAAAATATCTATCAATTTTATCTTTTTATCATAAAAAATCTCAAACCACCCTTTTTAAGTCAAAATTTAAATGTATCATTATCTAATATGATCAATTTTTCACTACCACAAATCAATTTACCCTTTTAAACACAATTTCCATAAATTTTTACCAACCCCAAATTTTAATATGGTTTAGTTAGTTTTCTATACCTTTGTAAAAAATATATATCTATATTTGAAATTATAACCCACCCATTAACACTTCTTAAAAATCACTTCTTTTCCTTCATAACACATCTAATAAACACTATGTATGTTTTATTTTAATCCATCTAAAAATAGATCATTCTTTAATATTTCATTTTATTTCCAACATCTTTTAAATACAAATAACTTATCTTAAGAGATCCACCATTTCTAAAATAATAATTACCCTTTGAACTTGTCAAAAAAATTTAATTAAATCAATTTACCTATTATGTGAGATGAACAACCAACATGTAATATGAAAGGATGTTTATTTTGTAAATCCTTTAGTGTGACATCAATTATAAATTCCTCTTATATTAAATTATTTTTCATATAATACATTTATAATTATTTATTCACATTCATATATATTTATAGAAAATTTTGAAAATCCTTCATAAAACCATTTAATTTGTCACATGTTCAATATAGTTCATTCAATGGTTGAATTTTATCATCCAGTTTTACTTATGAATATTCGTCTCACTTTGAAACTATTTTTGTATGAGTGGTTCATATACCATTTAACTTAAAGCATATATATCTTACATAATTACTATTATTTATTTAATTATGACTAAAATTTTATATTATGTTCACAAAAATCACCATAGAACCCATAATAGCCATGAAAATGAAATTTTCTTATAAATCCTACTCTTTGTATGCTTGAAAAAAAATTCTTATTTTCAACCTGTCTAGACATAATTCTTGAATCAATTTATCAACTAAAAATTTTGATATGTTTATAACCTTTACTGTTATTAGGTTTATTATTTTCCTAAAATTATTTTTTCCATTCCTTCTTGGTTTTTAATTGAAATTATAATTTTGATATGTTTTTAAATATTTGATATAACATTAATATTAAATGTAAAAATTCCTTAGGTTGTTACATCACTTGTTCCAAAAAATAGAATAGAGGTTATCAAATTCTATATATGTTAGAATAATTATTAGAAATTATTTTTAGGTATTCATCATTTTAGGTCTACGTGTGTTGGTTCCACCCCTAGGAATCTTTGATTAGCATCCATATATATGAAATAACTCTTTATTTATTAAAATGTTTCATCAATACATTTTTATATATTCTAGTTAATTGAATGATAGTTTATTATTCTTGTTTATCATATTTGGGCTTCTAATTATTCCTTAATTGCCTATATTATATTTTATTTTGTTTATTGGGTTTAAGTAAGACTTTAGGGCTCATTTTAATAGAGGTAGGACTAGTATTAGTTATAGGATTTAAATTATAAAAAGTGGTTTTTCTTCTATTAATATAGAATTCATAGAGGCCCCCAAGATTCATATATCATAACATGACCTCATTGACACCCCTTTAATCACATAAAATAATGTTTATGCCCTGAAAATCTCACCTTCAATAGGCCATGGGTTAATAACTAGTGACAATAGTGTAATTCTCACAAATGGGGAGCATTACCCCTTTTATAGAACACAATACAGTATAACTATCATCCTCATTACCTTCATCTCCTAAACATTTATTATTGCAATTTATTACATGAGACTCATCCCCCATCTCTTTTATGTTGCTCGTACTACTATGAGCATTAGTCATCCCATGGATGACTACTGCTTAGAGTATTTTACATAACATGGGTGCATGTCTAAAAGATATGGAGGATGTGTTTCAAACAACAAAATACAATGATAAATGCTCTAGATATGTACTGATGAGGATGACTATTTTCTATAACTTTCACCTTTAAATGAATTCAAAGGAGAACACCTACCATAGTGGAGTGATTATTTTTTAAAATTCAATTACCCGTTTTCTTCAAAGCATACTAAAATTATTTGAAATAATAAAATGTTGGGTTTACCTTATTAGAATTATCTATAATTTTCACTTTTGATAATGAATATATTATGTGTATTTATTTATTTATTATAAAAAACAAATATTTTATGAACCCAATGGGATGGATATGAATCAAAAATAGATACACTATAATAATTTGACAAAAGAGTATAAAGATGGATTTAAAGGGTTCATTGAGTTAAAAATAGAGAATGCATATGACCCTTCTCAAATCCTTTTTCTGTGTTTAAATTATTTTTATTTAAGAAAAAATAGTTTGGAAGAGTTGGAAGAATATTTGATTTGTCACGAAATAGATCAGAGCTATAAATGTTGGACTAAACATTGAAAAAAACTCAATGTGCACAATAATTGGGATGATACTATGGTTTATAGATCAATTGATATGAATATCAATGTAAATGATTATAGAGATCACATGGAATAAATGTCAATGAAAATTGAAGATGACCTTCAGGATTTTCCAAAGTTGTTTGAGAAGTTAAATAGTTGTGATAAGAGACTATTGTATATTGGTTGTACTAAATACACAACATTGTCAGTTGTATTGAAGTTATATAATTTGAAAACTGGCAACGTATGGAGTGAAACCATCTTTACAAAACTACTTAGTCTCTTGAATGATATGATACTATAAGAAAATGAACTACCATGTCGAATATATGATATTAAGCTAATGTTATGTTCAATGGGAATGGTCTCTAAAAAATACATGATTGTCCAAATGATTGCATATTGTTTTTTCAAGGAATATGAATCACTCATAAAATTCCCTTAAGTGTGGCTGGATCAATACAAGAAAAATGAATCAAGTACTTTGAAATTTTTATGGTACTTTCCTATCATTCCATGATTTAGAAGACTATATGGATATCAGAAAACTGTGAGACAATTGATATAGCATGAAAATACATGAATTAAATATGGGAACCTAAGTCATCCAGAATACTCTCCTCAATGGAATAAAATTTATTATGAGTATCATGAATTTGGAAATGAGATGAGAAAATTTCATCTTATGTTATCTATATATAGAATAAATCCTTTTGGTATACAGAGTAGTACTCACAGTACATGGTATGTCCTTTTGGTAAATTATAACTTTCCACCATGGTTATGCATGAAGTGAAAATAAATTATGTTATCTATGATTATATATATAATAAAGAAAATGGGTAATTATATAGATTTTTATTTGAGATTCATGAATAACCATGGTGGAAAGTTAGTTCAAAAAGTGTATGTTATCAATTTAAAATTGATAATTTAGTTTAAAAAGTGTCACTCATTGAAAACCAAGAAAAAATACTCTTATTTTCTTGATAATTTATAAAATCAATTCATAAATAATTTGTGACATGTAGAAATTAGTCTCACATCAATCTGATACATGATGTGATCAGTATGAGTCAAAGTACGTATTTTGAGTTCAAAATGACATTTTTGTAAAAAAGATAAGTAGAATACTCAAAATTGAGAAAAGACATTCTAATTATTTTTCATACTTTAGAAAAATGATCCATAAGTCATTTGAGATGTTTAGGAATAAAAATTAACTCAATCTGACTCACGGTGTGACCAATATGACTCCAAGTGCATCTTTTTATTTAAAATTTACATCAATTTTAGTAAAAAAGAAAATGAACCTACTCAAAACTGAGAAAACATATTTGGATTGTTTTTATACTATAGAAAAATGATCCATAAGTCATTTTTGACATGTTGGAATCATCATAACCTCAATCTGATACTTGATGTTTCCAGTATGAATCAATGTGTTCGTTATCAGTTTAAAATCAACATTTTAGTTTAAAAAGTTTCACTCACTGAAAACTGAGAAAACACGCTCGGATTATCTTAATAATTTATGAAAATGATTTATAATTCTTAATTTATATATATAAATTGTTATTTCATCAAAAAAACACATGATGTGACTTTTATGAGTCAAAGTGTGTGTTTCCATTTTAAAATGACATTTTAGTAAAAAATAAAAGTGAAGTACTCAAAACCAATAAAACACATTCATAATACTTTGATACTTTATTAAAATGATCCATAAGTCAATTGATATTTATATGAATTAGTCACACCTCAATCTGATGCATGATGTAACCAGTATGACTCCTAGTGTTTATTTTCAATATATAAGTGTCATTTCAGTTTAAAACATGCATCACAATGCCAAAACTAAGCAAACAAGCCTAGACTGTTTTCTCGTCATTATATATACTATTACTTAATTGATTTACTTATTATTTTTATCTTATACTTATTTATATTATATCAGTCATGGGAGATATAATAAACAAATGAAAATATACCTAAATGTGCATTGGGAGACTCGAAACATAGACCTCCCGAACACCACCACAAGATGTAACTACTAAGATACGTCCATGGAGATTTGTCTTATACTTATTTAATTAATTTTCATATATATAATGTTTGAATATGAATAATAAATTCTATGAGGTGTAACAATCAACTACAACTCAATCTGATACACAGTATTTTTGGTATGAATCAAAGTTTAGTTTAAAATTAACACTTTATATTAATTTATTTCATTATATTATTACTAATGTAAGAATTGTTTTCTTATACAAGTGTATTCTTTTTCTCTAGAAAGGGTAGTTTTTTTGGAAATAACATGAGTCAGTGTATGGATAAAAAGATAAAGGGACATTTATGTTTTTGAATGTATGTAATAATTTTTACTTATGTAATTGTATAGATCAATGGTTGAAATGTCTATAATATAGTGTTTTTTATTGTATTTGTGTTTTATATTTTATTTCATTTAAATTTGTTATTGTTATTATATTTTTTTAAAATATGGAGGTGTCTCTAGTGATATAGTGTGTTGTTACGACACATTACACCGATGTTGCAGTGTGCTACTACTGCACACTACAGTATGCCCCTTTATCAATGCTTTTAAAAGATCTAATAAATGGGTCCTTTGTTAGCACTCTTATAATCACTGATAAAGTCCCCCTTTATCGGTGCTAAATAAAAGAACTGATAAATATTGTCCTTTATCATGACTTTTAAAATAGATGATAAATGACCCCTTTATCAGTGCTTTTTTAGCTATGATAAAGGACCTATTTATCTACTCTTTTTTAGTGCTGATAAAATACTAGGGCATTTAATCTCACTTTGGAAGTTAGCGCTTCTCTAGCACTGATAAAGTCAATTTTTAGAACTGTTATATGCCTATTTTTTAGTTTTACTAATGGTATTATTTTAATATGTTTGGTTATTTTAATTATAAAATATTTAAAACCATTTCTATTTGGTAGAAACCATGGGGGGAAACCATGGTAGAGTTTATGGTTTTGATTATTTTATCATATATAGTCCAAAACCTATGTTTAGAAATTAATAAATAATTTCCATCTCTTTTACTATAAATACTCAACCAAACTCCCACTCATATTCACTAAAAACCCATTTACTATGAAATTCCTCTCCATCTCCCTCTCTAAATCCCCCCTAATGTGTTCCCAATCTCTTAATAAACTCTTACTAATCTTTTAGAAGTACCCTCTCAAGGTAAGGGGTTATCTTCTCTTCCTCTTTATTCAAGTACTTTATTTCTATTATATTCTTTTGATTTAAAATTTTCTATATTTTAATTTTTTTTTACACATCTATTTAATATTCTTATGATTTCCAAGTAATGAGATACCATCATTCAGTTTCATTAAACACTTCCATGAATCTTTATATACACCAGTTATGATGACAACTTTTTCAGATGATTTTCCATGATAAACAATTATGTTATGAATACATGTCCCCATTTCCACTCAATTTTATTAACCTAGATGAATTTATACTTCATTCATTGTGTAATTACATACATGTAATCCACACTCCTTAATTTTGGGATTAAAAGTGATGAAATGAATTCTTATGTTGTATGATCTATGTGTCACACAATTGGAAGTATATTATATGAATGTGATGGGTGGGCTTGCAATTATATATCCATATGCATTGGTTAATGTTTTCATTTCATGATATAACATGTATGGTTCATGGGAGGTTATCCCAAGAACATTATTTTATGATTTATTGGCAGTTATCCTTGACTTATTCTTATGATTTCATGTTTTATGTTGTTTCTACATTTCTATGTTTCCTTAATATTATCATCTTATATCATGCTTTGATGTTAATTTTTATGATTATAACCCCTTTTATGTCACCTTGATATTCCACTTGACTCATATGTATTACTTTTATCATGTTATGCTTTGATTATTCCCTTACTAGTCTTTATACCTCACCTCTTTCTTATGTACATCATTGGGTTACCTCATGCAGTTTTATAAAAGATATGGAATTTTAAGAGTCTATTAAGGAGTTTTAAATAATTTCATTGCATCCTTGTTTTTAATTATTGTGATATGTATCTAATTTACCAAATACACTAGGTATCTCAATATTCTAGGATTGTATTATGTGTGTCTTTATGTAAAAAAAATAGGAAATAAGGTTTATAAAAGATATGGATTGTCAAAGATTTACCCTTTTGTATTGGAAATGAAAATAGATTTCAAACCATCTTTTATTGTGAATTTGGGTAGTTTGATTATTTATGTATTATAATCCCTTGAAATTATTTGAACCACGAAAATGGAAGCCTCCAAGTGTGGTCTATTTGTGAAATTGAAATCCTCTAAGTGTAGGTTATGCAAAATGGGAACCTTAGATACTTAGGACAGGTATATACTGGTAAAATCATTCTAGTATGGTTTGTGGATACATATAATGAACATATGTTACGACTCTAACTAAAATATGTTTTGATATGGGATTCACTTGTTGGGGTGTTCTCTTATCCCTAAGCCTATGTTCTATGGATTTTTGCACACTTAGTCATTTGATCACTGAGGTGTGAGGATAATAGATAACCTGGACCTAACCTACCCTAGTACTAGTTTCTATAGTGTTTCTTTTGGTATAGTTATTTATAAATTTTTGAGAAGTGGTTTATTATAAATTCATTGAAAATGGTTTTCTTATGTATTCTTTATAAACTGTTCTAAAACAGGTGGATTTCTATGTATAATTGAAAATTGTGTAAAGATATATTTCATGTATTTTATTTCTTTAAATGAGAATAATTGGTTTGTTTTGTAAATAATACTTATGGAAAACTTTATGGAATCCCACTAGGATTGTTTTTCTCACACCCTACACATACCTTTAGGTGTGTGTATAGCTTGTTTTATTTGATGTTGGTAAAGGAAAGGCATCACATGGTGGTAGAAGGTATCCATGTTAATAGGGTGTGGGTGTTAAGTGATGACATGGTGTGATGTTGATCCACTTCTCTTTTGGATATGGGTTTTCTATAGTTTATGTACTTTAGTTTACTTATTTTGGTTTGACACTTGTATAACCTTGTACTTTGTGTCTTCTTTTGTTAGAATTTTTATTGGAATGTTTCCTTTTTATTATATATTCTACATATTTATTGTTTGGTTTATTTCGAGAAAAATAATTCCCAAAGGTATTTCTTGATGTTCGGGAGCTTTTCTCCAATCCATAAGGATCGGTAATTCCCTTCAGGCCTTGTCACGGGCTAGCTCGGGTATCTGGTTCAGGGATGACATGGGTTGGTTCATGAATTAATGGTATCAAAAGAGGTTTTTTTCCATGGTATTCATGTCTTGGGATGATTTTTTATATATGATATTAGATTATCAAGGCTTAGGGGGTAGGTTTTGAGTGATTTCTTATCTCTTTATCGTCAAAACATGCCTTAAGTTTCCATGGTATATTGGTAAATGCAACTATTGTGTTCAGTTTTTATGTAATATTAGTTATTTTCTTATGTTCTCTTTGTTTGAACTAATATATCTTAATTGTATGATGGTCTCTATTATTTATTTTATGTAGTACCATTCCCCTAGAAGGCTTCTTATAATTCTTCATGATGGTGTTGTAGATGATTTTCCACAAGGAAACCCTCTGGTTGATCAAAATTTTATTGAAGTGGTAATGCTAATGGTCCATGCTATGGACTAGGGTGTTGTCCCTATTGGAACTGTGGCCATTCTATGCTGGAAATGGAGTGTGGTTTGTGTTTTTTTTCAATCCTCATTATATGTTTACGAAGTTTTCCAGGAAATAGATCATGCAGTTCAAGTGGACAACAACATTGAAGGTGGTGTCATTTCCTAGTGTTTTCCAAATTTTTGGGTCCAAAAATTGGAATATAGAGAAAAGTGTTTTTGGAAAATGGATTTGAGCACAAGATTGAAGGGTACTTAGAAACTTTCGTGCAAGGCCTGATTTGGGATCAGTGCTTCAAAATATGGAAAAGGAAAAAATTACACACAAAACCTAAACTATGAACCAAAAAATGATGTTGTGCGGAAGAAGCTTATATGCCCAATGTGATATCAAAAGGGGTTTTTCATGCTCATTAAGAATCTTGTGCGCACCGAAAAAGATGCATCGGAAACCTTCATGCAGGGTCATCGAGGCCTATAAATAGGGGGCTACCCTCATGAAAGGCTTAAGAAATTTTCAACGAAAATCAGGTTGTTGTGCTGCATGAAATATTTGTGCACAAAATAATTATAGAGATTTAATCTTGCATGAAAGGTGTTCCTTTAATCTGAAAAGGCCAAGTGAACCCTTAGGATTATTTGTGCAAAAGATAAGGGTTGTGTGGAAAGTAGGTGTTGCGCAAAAGTCATCTTTCATGATAATTCCCAAATCTTGTGCACAAGTTGAGGTATTGTGCACTAGTATAGTGTTATGCTTATAACAAGCTTTTGAATATCTATTTTTTGAGATAAGTGCTTTCAAGTGCATCATTTTAGGACTTCTATGTAAGTAGTGTCTCGTGTTGGACTGAGACAAAGTCTTCAATGAAAATCTATTGAAGAGACCCTCAAGTCAATAAACTGAGTAAGACATCTCTCATAACAGTGAGTAAGGGGAGTCGACGAAAGTGTTTTGAGGGATGTAGTGAGCTATCCCTGAATTATTGTAAAGTCGGTTTTTTGGGCATAGAGTGATTGTATACGAACTCTTGTACTCCACAAATAGTGAAGATTAGTGGATTTTGGTATAACTGACAAATTGTTGGTGTATACTTCATGGGAGTATCCCTTTGTGGTGAACCAAGTAAAATTGTTGTGCCATCTCCTTGATTTTATTTGAAAAAAAAATTTAACAAGTTATTACAAATGTGGGAAAAATATCCATAACTTTAATAAGAAAAAGTTGACACCTTGATTTACCCCTCCCCTCTTAGGGTGTTTCGGGGTCCTTTAGTCCCTGCCCTAGATCAAGCTAGGTAAGTAGAACTAGGGATTATAGGAGATAAAAATCGATCTCGATATTTTATTTGTCAAAAACCATTGTACTTATAAAGAACTGACAATCCTTAGTAATTAGATGATTCTTTGGAGAATATCGAGTGGGTTTTTGACTTCTTGGAAACTCTATCTTCTATCAATGTTAAATATACAACCTTTAAGTTATAAGTCCCTATAAGGAGATAGTGGGACATGATAGTTTAGGGAAAATAACTTGAAGGTTTTTTAGTGGAAATACTTCAAGACCATATTTCTTCAACAATTTTTCCCTAAATCATTGATGATAGATAAATCCATGGATATCCTCATCCTTCAATAAGGTGATGATATTTTAATAGAATATTTCAAAAAATTAACCAAACTAGTTTGTTTCTCTCCTAAGATTGTATCGAGTAAAAAGTTGAAGGTTCGGGGTTTTAAATGGGCTTATGGCCATATATTCGATCTCATCTTTATATGTTGAAGCTTACAAACTTTAATAAAGTTTTTTATGGAGAAATGATGGAAGATATTGACCTAGAAGGAATGTCAGGGTTAGTCAGGATTCCTCTTCTATATAGTGGTGGTTTAAGGGGATCCTCTAGGAATAAGATTAAGCGGAACGATGTTTGTAAGGGTGGTGGATATGGCTCCTAACAGCGTAATTATACCACACCATTGGTAGTAGTTAGCTGTAGACATTTGGCTTACTACCAGTGTGGCCAGACAAGGCACACGACACTTACTTTCTACAGTCCTGCTAAAATATCTAACTTGTGTGGATAGGGAGGTCAATTATAGAAGTTTTATTAGTCTTTTTATTCTCCACATTATGTTATAGGATTATTAGAACCTAAAGGTTCATCATTGAAGTCAGATGCTTCATTGACTACTGGGTTTCAGCCATAGAATTTTGGAATAAATAAGTTTCACATAATTGAAGAGTCTCATGTGTAAGTTGATATGGTCCCTACAACAGTGAGAGCTTCTATCTTTATTTCTTCATATTTAGAAATTTATTTGTTTGATATTGGTTCTTATCATTCCTTTATATCAAACCACTCTATGAATCTTTTAAAACTTTCAATGGAACTCATTACCTTTGTTATGGAGTTGATGAAATCACTTGGAAATAAGAATGAGTAGGGTTTTAGTGTCCTCTTTTTATATTGGAAGTCGATCTATTTTATGTTTTTTTGGTTATCAAGTTAGATATATTTGATTTTATCCTCAATATGGATTGGTTGGTTTCCCATAAAGCAGAGATTGATTTTTATCATCGATGGGTGTTTAATACTGCCTCCAATGGGAGATCCCGGGTGCTTTAATAAGAATGGGATATAATATCTATTCGATAAGGACCTTATTTATCAGAACATAGAAAGTTTATTTCCACTTTTTTAGTTGAACTTGGTAATGATCTTGTGGGTTTTGATCTTCCTTTGGTGGTTTAGGAATTTCCTAAAGTGTTCTTAGTTTATTTTTCTATTCTTCCTCTAGAGTGGGAAGTTGAGTTTTTGATCGATTTAGTGTTGAGATCTCAGTAAATATAAATTCCTTCATACCATATGGCTATGGTAGAATTTAAGGAATTAAAGCTTCAGTTTGATGATTTTAAAGCTAAAGGATTCATCTATCCTAGTGTATTTCCATGGTAAACCCCTGTTCCTTTTTTCAAAGAGGTTGATGGGAATCTCTATTTGTGTGTCTATTATCAGAAGATTAATTGGGTGATGATAAAAAATAATTATTCTATTCCCCGTATTGATTAATTTTTTATCAATTAAAGAGGTAAAATTGATTTTTGAAAATTAAACTTCAGTTGAGATATAATTAGCTCATAGTTAAGGAGTCAGGTATTTGGAAGACCACCTTCAGGAGACGGTATAACCACTTTGAATGTCTTTTAATGTCATTTTGTCTAAATAACACTCCAACTATTTTCATGGCCTTGATGAATCATATTTTTCATTGGTTCCTTGATTACTTTATCATTGTATTCATGGAAAACATTATATTTTACTCAAGAACTAAATAAGAGCATGATCTTTATCTAAAAACTATTTTGGTAATCTTGAGGGTTCACCACCTTTATAATAATTTATCAAAATTTCATTGTTGGATTCAAGGATTTAAGTTCTTAAGATATGTAGTTTCATAACATGGCATCTCATTTGATCATGAGAAGGTGAAAGTTTTCATATCATGGGAAGATCCACAGAATGTATTTGATATTTGAAGCTTCCTTGGTTATTCAAGATATTATCAGTGGTTTTTGAAAGACTTATATAATATTGCATCTTCATTGAATTATCTTACTAGGAAGGAGGTAAATTTAATATGGGATTATAATTTTTTGAATTACTTTAATAAATTTAACCAATGTTTTACTTTAGAACCTATTTTTATTTTACCAGAAGTGGGAAAGGGCTATGTGCTTTTTTGTGGTGATTTGGGTGTTGGATTGGGTTGTGTTCTTATGAAAGAACATAATATAGTGGTGTGCATATCTCATCATCTTGGGAAACATGAGAATAATTACCCCACTTATTATTTATAACTTTCAGCAGTTATGCATGCTCTCAAGAGATGGAGATAATACCTCTTTGGGGAAAGGTTCACTATATTTATTGACCATAAAATTTTAAGTTATATTTTTCTCAAAAAGAATTGAACCATAGGTTAAGATGATGGGTAAAATATCATCATTATTTCAAATTTTACATTTCCTATACCCTGGAAAAGGGGAATGTTATTTTGGATAATTTGATTAGAAGTTTTTCTTCTCAAACAATGATGGGATTTAAAGATGAATGGAACCTCATGGGACACTTTACTTAGATACACCTTGATGTGATAAAAAAAGAGAATAGTATTATTCTAGCTAATTATTAGTTTATTTCAACTCTTATAGAATTGAGTTTTTAGTAGAAATAGGAGGATGACGATTTCAAGGGTATTAGTAATTATTTATATGGTGGGGAGACTATTGTTGAGTGATCACTCTCCCTGGAAGGTATTCTTTGTTTTATAAACCAGTTTTTTTCCCTTGATCTAGGAGTAAGTTTGTAATGGAAAGTCAAAATTATTATCAATGGGTTGTTCATCCTAATATAATGAATATGTATTGTGATATGAAACACTAGTTTTATTGGTCTTGTTTAAAACATATCATAGATGATTGTGTGTCTCGTTACTATACATATCGGAAGATTAAGGATGAACACCAAAAGCCTTCTGGCTTGCTTCAGCCACTCCTAGTACCTATTTATAAATTGGATGAGGTTTCCATATATTTCATCATTATATTTCTATAGACTCTCTAAGGTAATAATTTCATATGGGTAGTGATTAATCAACTAACCAAGTCATATCATTTCATTCCAATTCGGGACACCACTAAGGTTGAGGATTTGGTAAAGGTGTATGTTTAAGAATTCATGTTTTTTAATGGGGTTTTGTTTACTATTATTTTGTATAGGGAACCTTGGTTTACCTCTCAGTTTTAGAAAGGCCTCCAAGAGGTGATGGTTTCTTAAGTTAGAATGAGCATGGCCTACCTTCCATAGAAATACAGATCAAGAAATTTTGATTTTGGAGGATATTCTTCGAGTTTTCATCATAGACTTTAGAGGATCTTGGGATAGCTATTTGGGACATCATCAATTTTCTTTTAACAATAGTTACCAATCATCCATAATAATGGTTCCCTTTGAGTATTTTCATGGAAGACCATGTAATTCACCTCTTTTTTTGTCTCAGTTGGGTGAAATATCTCTTGTGGCGTCAA
Source organism: Viscum album (assembly GCA_963277665.1). Classification (NCBI taxonomy): domain Eukaryota; kingdom Viridiplantae; phylum Streptophyta; class Magnoliopsida; order Santalales; family Viscaceae; genus Viscum; species Viscum album. The sequence continues at coordinate 1,367,222,547 of OY728140.1, read as the reverse complement.
GCATTATTTAAGATACATTAGTGAAGATTCATATTATTTATCAATGGCTAGAGATAGATCAAAGTTGGCATAAATATTATACAGATAATTTACATTGTCCTCTAGAATTTTCATTAGGTGACTAGGTGTTCTTAAAAGTTTCTCATTAGTTAGGTCACCATATACTTATAAAGAAAGTTAAATTAGTTACAAGATACGTAGGATCTTTTTAGATCACTCAGTGGATTAGAAAAGTGTATTATCGGTTATCTTTTACATCTCATTTGACTTCTATCCATGATATTTTGTATGTGTATAATCTTAAGAAGTTTCATCATGATCTCTCTCATGTTATGAACCATGAATGTGTTGATTTAGAACTAGATATTTTGATATTTGAATGATCGGTTCAGGTTATTGATTCTCAAGAAAATATTCTACATGGGAAGTTTATTATGTTTTTCTGAGTATTGTGGTAGTATGGAATGGATTCTCGTGAGATGTGGGAATGGAAATTTTTTATGAGGGAGTAGTGACCGCAACTTTTCCTTGGTCAGTATTCTTTATATTGACTTTTTGTGGATAGAAATTGATAAAGTGGGGATAATTTTCACATCCTGATGTCACTTTTAGGAACTTAAGTTCTTTTTTACCATTTTTTTAACTGTTATTGGGTTGTTTTGAGTGATTTTTTTGAGTTTTTGGAGTTTTCTGGGCATTTTTATAGTTGGAACAGAGTTAGGCCAAATCGTACGGACTTCTCAAGAAACTATAAAACTTTCGGTGGTTTGAAACAATGGGGTTTCACATGATTGGTGCAGATTTAGACAACCTCTGCGACTAAACCATATAGATATTCTAGTATAAAAAAATAGGCACACAGCTTTCCAAACCATACATCTAAACCATGTGATATAAATTAATTAATCTAAAAATTATTTTTTAAAACCTGAAACATCTCTAATTGGACTCATTATTCCTCCTACAACCTTGTCTCTCGACTCTAGGTGTTTCACTTGGAGATTTTGGAGATCCATACTCTTCTAAAGAGTGATTTTGATGGATATTGGGGTGTTGGATATAGGAAAGTTGAGGTAAGATCCCGTTATTTATTGTTCTTTACCATTATTCTAGATCTACTATCTTTTTCTTAGAATTAACCATATATTAAAGATTTTATGGCCAGGTTTAGAGGTTATTTCGTGATCTAATGGTTTTTATTGTATATTTTTTGTGAGAGGAAGGTAGAGACTATACCTATCTAGATATCTATTCACTTCATCATGAATTTTCATGGTAAGCGGTTTTACTTTACATTATTGATCTTAGGGTTGTTGAATATAATTTTCTTAATATGGGTTTCATGGTTTAGGGAACTCATTTTCTTTTTAGGAGCCTATGTTCCCCTTGGTGTATAGATCTCATTCATTTTTTGTAAATACCAAGTGTTTAAGGTGGGTGGTTTCATAAAAAGCCTTTGTTTATAATATATGATTTCTTGTTCATTTTAAATTTTTTTTTATAAATGATTAAATGGAATGATTTATGAATCTTGAAATGTTATGGTTTGGGATTATTTAATAAAATGAATTTCTCATTTTATATTAGAAATGGAAATGGATTTTAAAGCATGTTCTATTATGGATTTGGGCAGTTTTATTAGTGATGTATGATATTCCATTGATATGATTCAAACCATGAAAATGAAATCCTTCAATTATAGAATATTTGTGAAATTGAAATCCTCCAATTATAGGTCATGTAATATGGGAACTTGGGGAACTTAGGAGGGAGATATATTGGGACAAGAACATTAGGATGGTTTGTAGCTATCTAGTATGGACTTATGTTACAACTCTAACTAAAAAATGTTATGATAGGGGGTTCACTTTTTGGGGTGTTATCCTATCACTGTTCATATTTTATATGGTTTTGTGTGAACTTATTCATTGGATCACTAAGGTGTGAGGATCCTAGCTAAACCAGACCTAAGCTACCCTTGGACTAGTTTCCATGGTTCCCCTTTTGTTTTGATTCTTTATAAATGTTTTAGAAATATTTTATTTTAAATTATTTGAAAATGGTTTTCTTATGTATGATTTATAAACTATTATAAAAAGGAAAATTTACATTCTTAATTAAAAACTATGTGAAGCTATATTTTATGTTTTTTCTTTCATTTAATGATCATAATTAGTTTGTTTTAAAAAACCACTTGTGGAACACCAAGTGGGATCCTATTGGGATTGTTTTTCTCACACCCTACACATACCTTTGGGTGTGTGTAGATATTATTTTATCTAATACAAGTAAAGGAAAGGCATTTCATAGTGGTGGATGGAATCCGTGTTAGCAGGGTGTGGGAGTTCAATGGTGACATCATGTATGTTGACCCACATATCACATGAATATGGGTTATGTATTACTTTTGGTTTACCTATTTTCGTATCTCACTTGTATCACCTTGTAATTTTTGTCTTCCATTGTAGAAATTTTTATTGGAATGTTGTATTTATTTTTTATATTCCACATATTAATTGTTGGGTTTATTATAGTCAAAATCCTTCTCAGAGGTAGTTCTTGATGATCAGATTCTTATCACCAGCCCGTGAGGGTTGGGAACTCCCTTTGGGCCTTGCCACGGTCTATCTTGGGTGTCTAATTTAAGGATGACCTAAGTTGACTCATGAAATTAGGAAAAATTATAGAGAGATATTGAGATATAGATACTTCAGAGAAATACTTTAAAACATTTAAAGTAAATGCTTAAAAGAAAAACATCTTCCCTCAAGTCCCAACTCACCTCAGTCGTTCTCTACCCTCATGAATAATAAAATTATATTAATTATTTACTTGCTTCATAACATTTTTAATATTCATTCCCTTGTTATTATTCATTTTATTTCATTTATTATTATGTTTCTTTGATTTACCATATTGGTATTGTTTACATTAGTTGTTTTTTGATCATTCGGTTCATAGCCTCCAAAAATATTGCGGTATAACTGCAATGATAAAAGATCATTTTACATAGGTTACATAAGCTCTGAAAGTGTCAAGTTATTATGTCTATATCATTCTAGAATCAAGGGAGTTCAACAAGTCATTAAATGGTCGTCATTTAGAGAATTTTCCTTGAAAATATTATTTTTATGGTTAAAAATGACTATGATTGTTTATCATTAATTTCATTTTTATGATGAATAATTTACCATTAAAGAATCTGAATAATGAAATTAATTAAATATTAAATTTATGTTCAATCATGAAATAAATTTTTAATAATATCCATTAAATACATAAGTTTACAAAAACATCATTATTCACTTAGATAGTATAAAGTCAACATGGTGGGTGATGTTTTTAAAAAAAGTTAAAAATAATGAAAACCCCAATAAATATTTGAGTTTTATAAAAAAAATATTTTATAATCAAGATAATATTTTAGGTTTGATTTGAAAGATTACTTATGTTATTGAAAAGGGTAAGTGGATAATTGAAAAGAAAAACATCATTTTTGAAAAATTGTGTATTTACATAATAATAGTTTATGAAAAAGAGTTCAATGAGGGGTAATGGATGATCTTTCATCTTTGATGGATAAAAAATATGACAACACCATGGTAATGGAATCATGAAAGAATAATAATTTAATTTTTAAAAATATTTTTAAGACAAAGAATCATATATAAGAAGGGAGAAAGAGACTCAGAAACTCTTACATTTCTCCTCAAACCAACTACTTTGGATTGAGTTCAAAGCCTTCATAGAAAAGGATTTTATCAAGTTATGAGCCTTATAAATGTGGAAAGGAAATTTTAGAGAGGTATTTGTGAAAAAAATGGAGAAAAATATGAATCTTAGATGTGGTTTGGAAATATTAGAATGATATTCCTTTTGCAGACAAAATTTAATGACATTTTTGAAAATATTCAATATTTAAGGATCAAGAATGCAATTTAAACATGAAAAGTGGTTCGTAAATGGAAAATATATGATACCCTCAACCATTTATCATCCCCACTTTATTTAATATATGGTTTTATAATTTTTTTACTACTTCATATATGGGTATATTCAGGGATAACTTTTATCAGCACTAGAAAAAAGTGTTGATAAAGGTTTCATTTATCAATACTAAAAAAAAGTATTGATAAAGGATATCTTTTGTGAGTTCTAAAAAAATCACTGATAAAATAACACGTTTATCATTGATTTTTTTAGCACTGATAAATGGTATCCTTTATCAGTGATTTTTCTAGCACTGATAAAACTAGTGTGTGAGTCCCACATAAAACTTATGGATGGTAAACCGCTTCTTTTTATATCATTCTATGCTACCAGAACACCAGAATCCTGATTGGGTATGGTATCCCACATACACTCTCCAAACACCTAAATGGGCATGTGACTACATGCACAGGCCCACTCAGACCTCGGCCCACCCTATGCTTGTTGTGGTCTACTCTCTACGGGCCCCCTCGAATGTCAGACCACCTTATATTCATCATGTTCCATGCTCCGTAGGCCTTACCTATTGAGGGATAGCTGAGTTAATTAGTTTTTTTATAATTAAATTCTTATTTCATATATATTTGGTGATTGGGGGTGTAATTACATTAAAATACACACATATCTCATACACAGGTCAGAAAGGCAAGCCATAGACCCTCCAAGGGGATAACCCATCCATCAAGACTTATTTATTTAGTACATAGCCCATAGGACCAGTGGGAATGAAACTCATTACATGGAGCAAAGAATCATTAACTGACCCAAAGGCCTAATGCAGCATCATGTCTGCATCATACTGCATGTGTCGCCGAGCATGTGTCATGCATGCGTGTAAAAATATATATTGATATATTAAATATTAATATAAAATATATATATTGATATGTATTAATATAAATATAAATATATTAATATATATAAAAATATATTAATATATGTTGACATATAATAATAAATAGTATATTAATTGTTTAATTATATGTATATATGTATAATTTATTAAATTTAATATATATATATAGTAATAAATAGTATATTAATTATTTAATTAAAAATTAATAAATTACTATATATATATAATTAAATAAGTAATACACTATTTATAATTAATAAAAGTGAATAAATTTATTTAATGATTAATATATTAATTAAATAATTAATAGACTATTTATTACTATATATATATATATTAAATTTATTCATTTTTATTAATAAACATTTCATTCATAAATTTTTTAATAAATTTTTTTAACATTTAATGTTTTTAATATAGTTGGAATTTACAAAATTAATATATATTGATTTTTATTTAAACATATACTCGTGTGGGTTCACAAGCTTGACTGAGCCAACCCCCGATTTTTTTATAATTAAACTTATTAAATTTAGTATGTACATATATAGTAATAAATAGTATATTAATTAAATATATATATAATTAATATAATGATTATAATTAATAAAAATGAATAAAATTATTAAATACTTAATATACTAATTAAATAATTAATATACTACTTATTACTATATATATTAAATTTATTTTTTAAAAATAATTTTATTCATTTTTATTAATTATAAACTGTATATTAATTATTTAATTAGATATATATAATTAAATTTCACTCATTTTTAACATGCATTCATTTAATATAATTTATTCATCGATAATGTTAAGTGTGTGCTTACTTTTTTATAATTTATAGATTTTAAATATTTATTCATTTAATATTTTTTTAATTTATTCATTTTTAATGTTTTTTATACATAATTATTCATTAATATATTTAATATTTTTTAATTTATTCATTTTCAATTTTTCATTGGTAACTATTTTTTTAATTTTATCTATTTTGTAATATTTATTTATACCTTTTTTGTTAATATTTAATGTTTTTAATATGGTTGTGATTTATATAATTAATATGTATTCATTTTTAATTTTTTTAAACTATCTATATAATTAATAACGGTTATTCATTTTTTAAATTTATTCATTCTTATCATTATTTATTTCATTAATAGACGCTACATATTATATAATTTCATTGTTCAGTTTAACATAGAAAAAAATTGTATATATATACACATTGATTTCACGCACAAATATTTATGTAATTAATGAAATCTTATATAGAAACACAAACACCTAATATTTATGTAATTTATTAAAATTTTAATATTTATTTTAAAATTTCATTTAGTAACATAATATATTTAATATATTATGTTTTCAATCAGTAAATTTTATTTATTTATTTTTAATATTATTTCAGTAAGTATTATTTATTCATTTTTTATATTTTTTATTTTTTATTTTTTGTAATTTAATCATTTTCTATTATTTATTTATACATATTTATTTACTATATTTTAATATTTTTAATATGTATTCATCTTCATTTCAATATATATCCACATTTTATTTTATTAATAATTTGTATGATTAATAAACTTGTCCAAATTTTTAAATATATTTACAATATTTATATTTATATTTAGTAGTTAGGGTCACGCCTGAGTGGTAAACTTCATAATCCTGCATCCAAAAGACCAGGGTTCGATTCCTAACAAGCCCCTTGGGGGATTTATGATGCATACATGACGCACATAGTGATGCAGGCATGATGTAGGTCTGGTGACGCATGCAGGATGATGAAGGTATGATGTTGGACTGGGCATTCGGGCCAATAAACATGACATTTGGTCCATATAATGGGCTTCGTGCCTACTAGGTCTTCAGACCATCCACATAAAATAAATAAGGTTTGATGGATGGATTATCCCCTTGGGGGGGTATAGTTTATCTTTTCGGCCTGTGTGTGGGGTGTGTGTGTGTTTAATATAATTGTACCCCCAAGCACCTAATATATATATATATATATATTAAATATATGTATATAATTATATAAATATATATAATTATATAAATATATTTACAAATATATTTATTTATAATTATAATTATAAATATATATCTATTATTATATTTATAAATACATATTTAAATTTTTTTAATATATTTATAATTATATAAATTTATATTTATTTATTTATAATTATATAGATTTAAATTTTTTAATTATATTAATGATGTCATTAAAATTAATTATATGGGTCTTTATCATTATTTTTTTAGCGCTAATAATGAGTTATTTTATCAGCACTTATTATTTTAGCACTGATAAAACTCCTCTGTATCAATGCTTTTTTGGAAGTACTGATAAAACTCTTTCTGATCTTTTAAATAGAACCCAAACCAAACTGATTTCTCTCACGCCATTCAAGCTATCGCGGAAGTTCAACTCTGGTATCGCTCCCCCTCAACCTCCTCTCGAATGAATCAACTCTCTCAAATCTGAGGTGTGTTATTATTTCTCCTCCTCTCTCGTTTCTCATTTTCATTAATCACCTCTCTTGTGCATACCTAATACAAACAAAATTATTATTTATCCTTTATTTCTTGATTTATGACACCTCGCCTCCCCTCCATCATTATCTTTATCCCAAGCCGACCACCTATAGTCGCAAAGCATCCCTCTAGCGACCACCCTTTCCCCATCTTCCACTCCCTTGGTCAATTGACATAGCAATCATTTCCCCTCTCCCTTCTAGACTACCTCACCGCCATCAATGTCTCAAATTTTTGTTGAATGGCATGTTTTGTAAGTCGATTTAGTGGTATATTGGCTTCAAGATTTTACCATTTCACATTAGGTATTGGCTTTAATATTTCATCATTTAATATATGATTTTCTACAAATTATTATTATAAAAATTAAGTTTTTTATAAGGGTTATGTAATGTGATGATTATGATAGAAAAATTATAAGTAAATTGATTTATAGATGTGATATGAAGTGTTTATCCATTACTTTTCTTAAATATTTGAGATAAATGTGTGATAAATAGAAATACGATTGATTTAATTACTATTTTATTTAAACTTTTTATAATTATTTATATATTATAGAATCATAAATTAAATTTAAATTGTCTAATTATAATTCATCTATCATCACATAATGAAATTTATAATTTTCATTTTAGTGATGTGTTTATTAGTCAGTTGTTCCAAACCATTAATGAGAATTAGTGTAATTTTAATTAAAGGAATGACTGTGTTTTTTTTCTTTTTCTTTTTCTTTTTGAGTTTTGTTTTTATATGTATTATTTTAAGGTATATTTTATAATTTTATAAAATTCTAAATTTTGGTTATTTAGATTCAAAACTCAATATAGTTTTTTACTATTTATTTTGAAAATATTTTAAAAAGGAGAATGGGTTTTTGGGGTTTTGAAATTCAAAAATAGGTTGGTAATTAAATTTTGTTGTTGTATGGTGATTTCTATGAAATGATTTTGTAGTTGATTTAGTGAATTGGTTTTAAAAATGAATGTGAATAGTCAAGGATTTTATAAAATTGATTTCTAAATGGATTACTTCATTAAATGGGTAAATGGTCATTTTTTATTAAAATTAACATTGAATTAATTTTTTTTCAAAGTTAAAATTAAGAATATGTCATTTTAAATGTAAACACATGGTTTTTATTAAGCTTATCTATGATTTGAGAGACCAATTAAATGGGTTTCTTATGGGGGTTTAGCATGTGTTTTATTTTAGGTATTTAGGATATGATCATGGTAATATATAAGGTTTGAGGTATAGAATTTCTAATATTATACTATATGGTTTATATCATGTTCTGGTATGGTTGAAATGTTATGGGGGTTTCCCATTATGTGAGGACACAAAATCATTTTTTTGATTCAACCTATTTTCACCTCGCATTCTAGTAAATAGTTATATAAAAGACTTTTCAATTCCTAGGGAGGTTTCAAGGTGTTTCAGAGTGTTTTATTTATTTTTTCATTAGAATCAGAATCCAGGGATTTAATGTGTTGTGAGTTTTCCTTGGTTAATATAGATGTTTAGAAAATTATTTTTCATATTCAATTTTTTATCTAGTTACCTTAAATATGAGGGATGGACAAGGAAAATTTTAGTCATGGTTTGAGGTGTGTGTGTGTGTGTGTAAGTTTCATCTTCTTATTTATAAAATTATTTATTTTGATTAATCCATGTTCATAATAATATAATTATTTTGATATATTTTTTATCATTAGGAATAGTTTGAGTGTCACCCATAAAAAATTCTAATTTAAAACACATTTATCTCGAACACATACAGTATTATAAGACAATGGAAATTTTTATGAAGTTTATCATAATATCCCCTTACCATACATGTGGTATGAATTTTATTAAGAATTAATACACTCTTTTGGATATAACTATGAAGTTTTTTATTACTAGATGTGGGAGATAACTTATAGTGATCTATGTCATTGTTAAAGGTGGAATCAGAATGTTTTGGATCTCAATGATGTGAAATCCAAGATAACTAGTTTTTTTGTAATGTTTTTTAATGGAAATTATTTATAGTGTTTTTAAGGAAATTGGATATAGGTTTTTGATATTTTAGGATATGTGAAATATACCTAATATTTATAACTCTACTATTTTTGAATTAGGGTTTTGTTAGTGGGTTATAGTAAAAATATATTTGTTGGTATTCTTATAACACACGATCTATAATAATCTATAGAAAAATAGATTAACATGGAATCCAAATTCACTTTTGTCATCAATAACAGTTTCATTCATTCATTTCATGAAATTCCAATCTCCTTGATCCTCTGTCAAAATTCAGTGATTACATGGCCTTGTATATTCCTAGGAAAGATATTTTTACACAAATTTAGAAATTCAAGTTTAAATTAAATGACAATAAATAACAAGATTTTCCAAGGGAATTCTACCATCCAATAAAAAATAAAAATATAATATAATATATTTTTTACCACATTTTTGTCCCACGCAACATAAAATTGAGAACCTAGACCAATAGCCACATGTTTATGCCAGGTTTTTTATTTTCATGCCACTCTTGTGTAAAATGATAACTTATGGGGAATCATAATCAATAACATTCAAATGTTAGGCTCCCCTTATTAAAATTATCTATTAATTTATCATTTGATTATAAATATCTTATGTATATTTATTTAATTATTGTATAAAATAAATATTTTATAAACCTAATAGTATGGATATGAATCGAAAATGGATTCACGTTAATCATAAGACAAAAGAGTATGAATATAGAGTTAAAGAGTTCATCAAATTTGTAATAGAGGATGCATACGACCCTTATCAAATCCTTTTTCCATGTTTACATTGTTTTTATTTGAGGAAAAATAGTTTGGAAGAGTTTTAAGGACATTTGGTTTGTCCCCAAATAGATCATAGCTTTAAATGTTGGACTAAACATGTGTAAAAACTAAACATACACACCAATTTAGATGATAATGTGGTTTATATATGGATCATTTGATATGAATACCATTATAAATTATGATAGATATTATATGTAAGAAATGAAAATGGTAATTGAATATAAACTTCATGATTTTATGATGTTTTTTGAGTGGTTAAATAGTTTTTATAAGAGACTATTGTATACTGGTTGTACTAAATACATAACATTTTCATTTGTATTGAAGTTATATAATTTTAAATCTAGCAGCAGATGGAGTGAAACCAGCTTTACATAACTACTTAGTCTTATAAATGATATGATACCAGAAGAAAATTAACTTCCTTATTGAACATATGATGCTAAATGAATGCTACGTTCAATGGAAATTATCTCTAAAAATACATTTTTATCCAAATGATTTCATATTGTTTCTCAAGGGCCATGAATCACTCATAAAATACACTAAGTGTGGAACAAATCAATATAAGAAAGATTAATAAATTCCTGAAAATTTTGTATGGTAATTTCCTATCATTCAATAGTTTAGAAGACTATAGATGTCAAGAAACCATGTGATAATTGACATGGCTTGCAGATATAAGAATTAAAGATGAGAAACTGTGTCATCCAGCAAACTCTCCTTAGTGAAATAAAATTGATTATGAATATCCTAGATTTGGAAATCAGTTGAGAAACTTATGTCTTTCATTTTCTACAGATAGAATAAATCCTTTTGGTGTATAGAGTAGTTCACATAGTACATAGTCAGTTGTGTTGGTAAATTATAACTTTTCACCATGGTTATACATGAGGAATAAATAAATTATGTTCTCTCTACTAATATCTGAACCAAAACAGCCTGGTAATGATATTGATGTCTATTTTTCTCCATTGATCAAAGTTATGAAATTGTTGTGGGATAAAGGTGTTACAATATATGATGCTCATAGAAGTGAATAATTCACATTAAGGGACATGTTGCATGATATGATAAATCAATTTCTTCCTTATAGAAATTTTTTAGGCTATAGAATTAAAGGAATATTGTGGTGTCCCATTTATGAAGAATACAAATACTCAGATTAGTTGAAACATTCCTCGAATACTGTGTTTTTAGGATAACAGAAATGTTTATCTCGATGACATAAATACTGATCCTGGGTGATAGGATTTGATGGAAATACCGAACAAGGTACAAAACTATCTCCACTAATGGGTGATCTAATGTTCGATAAAGTAAAATATATTGACACTATTTTTGGTAAACCATTTTCAAAAAACCTTACAAAATCAGTTTGGAAAAAGAGATCATTTTTTTTTTTGAATTACCATAATTGATTTTTTTGTACATCATACATTTTCTTGATGTCATACATGTAGAAAATAATGTATTTGATATTGTTATTGGAACATTACTAAATGTTCTTAGAGAAACAAAAGATGTAATAAAGGCTAGGTTATACATGATTGATGTGGGGATAAGGGAAGAGTTGGCACCGATAAAGGGTAAAAGGAAGACTTTTCTTCCTCTAGTAGCTTACACTCTATCTAGACAGGAAAAATTGTAATTTTTAATTTTCCTTAATGGTGTAAAAGTTCTAAAGGGGTATTCATCAAATGAGAATGTTTTTTCAATGACATATTTGAAGTTATGGGGACTAAAATCACAAAACTATCATGTTTTGATTCAATATTTTATGCCCATCACTTTATGTTGCATTCTTCCTAAAAATGTATGACATACATTAACTAATCTTTCATTATTTTTTATATTTATATGCAATAAATTTATAGACACGACAAATTTTCCAGTCATGAATAAAGAATTTGTGGTCATATTATGTGAATTATAGATATTCTTCCCACCATAATTCTCTGATATAATGGTTTACTTGAAGGTTCACTTGGTTAGAGAGGTTAAAATATGTGTTTATATCCAATACATATGGATGTACCCCATTTAATAGTATATAAATATTTTGAAAGGGTGTGTCAAGAATCAAAGTCATCTATAATGTTGTATTGAACAATGATATATTGTTGAACAAACTATTGAATTTTATACCAATTGCTTATCAGATGTTGATGGCATCGGTCTCCCAAAGTCTTGTTATAGTATATGTCTTATGGGTGAAGGGATTTTTAGAAGATTTTTTGTTATAATTACCATCATAGATCCGGAGAAATATCACCTTTACATTTTACATTATAGTGAAGATGTTGATCCATGCATTGAATCCCAAAAAAATTATTAGAAATTTGAATCCAGTAAGGGATGAAGGATGGAAATCATGGTTCTGATATCATATTTATAATCATTTATCAAAAAATATTAATTTAGTTGCTGAATGAATTTGATTTCTATCCAGGGTCCAAATGAAAATGTTATATCTTACACTAGTTTTTTAATTAATGGTTGTTTATTTTATAAAAATGAACACAATAAGTATAGTATGATGTAAAACATTAGATTTACACTAGTGGCAGAAGCGATGCACATATTTTATTCCAATGATAGAAATTCAATTTATGTGAATATGTCATATTTTGGCATCATCAAATAGATATATGAGTTGGATTATATAACATTTCAAGTGTCAATATCCATTGAAAATGGGTTGAAAACATGAGTGCAGTGAAATTTGATGAAATGGGCTTCGTGAAGGTGAATTTCAGTGTGGGAGGGTATAAGGATGAACTATTCATAATGGCATTACAAGTAGTGCAAGTATTTTATGACTTAGATCCAACAAAAAAATTGGTCAATTATCCTATTGGTGACTAAAACAATTGTAGGGTCATATGAAAATTAAATTGAGGATGTCACTTTCATTAGGAGATCACAATTATTTTATGGTGGTCCCAATGTAGACAATGTTTTGTATGTTATAGGGGTCTACAAAGAGGGGATTTTGATTCTATATAGAGGATCCAAATCCCTTTAACCTTTAAAGAAAATAAACAGATTTAAATGAGTAAGTTAAAGTGTTTTATTAATATATTATTCTTTTCCTCATTATATTATGTGTTCTTTCTTATATTAATATAATCTAAATTAAATGTTTGATTAATCATGTATACAATGACTTATGCACATGATGATGTTACCAATATTGGGGAAAAATGGATGGTTGATGCTAAAACTATAGAATTATTAGGGGATCAAAAACATGTTGATGAAAAAAAACAAGAACGAAATAGAATCACTATGTTGACTAAAATTATCAAGGTAAGAAGAGAGGGAATAAAATTTGAGGTTGGCTGGAATCAACACAGCTAACCTGTTGACCCCAACAAGTCATTGTTCATTAGTAATGTTGGGGTCACAATAAGAATGAATGCACCAATTGATATAGATTTTTGGTGCCATGTCCATCCTGTATTGATGGAAACCCTTTGGGGATATATTAAGGTAATGTTACCATATACTTTCTCTATTTTACCAAAAAAATTATATAATGAAATGTTGATTTACTTTTCATTATCAATTATAAAGTTTGTTTATTTTAGATGATCTCTGTCAAAAATATGTCTTAATGGCCACTGGAAAATCCCATACATCTTCTAAAAACGTATTACCAAGCTTCATCTTAGGGATGCTGAGGGGAAAGTAAATTCCCACCCACCAGTTGTGTATGTACACATTATAAAGTATAAATCATGGAAATCATTCCTTAGTCGTTGTGATGAGAACTCATTTCTGATGAGTTTTAGATGATAATATATTATTTGAAATTATTTATTTTATCCAATTTGATTCAAAGATAATAATTTATGAAATTGCAAAGGAGTGATGAAAATAAACAATATGCATCAAAACCAATGTACCCCTACCTCAAAACAAGGATGGGGTATGCTTCACAGGAGAAGAAAATGGTATGTATTTTAAATCTATAATGAAATTTTTATGTGATATGAAATATCATATGCTCCTTTATTTATATGTAGATTGATGAATCAAAATCTGAATCCACTTCCATCCCACTTCATATTCTATGGAAGTAGGTACATATATATAAATAGGGTAAACTAGTTGATGAAAACACAAAAGCATTATAAGAAACATGTGTAAGAATGACATGATAGTAATTCATTATTATTTATAATACTATTATATAAAAATATCTATTTATGTTCATATGTTTTTTATATAGTTTATACATAAGAATCGGTAATGACCATACTTGAAGAAAACTACTTTCAGTAGCTTTAAAGTGTCTAGAACAATATAGTTGTGTTATAGGTGTAGATTTTGGAGTGCCATCTAAAACATATTTCGAGAAGACAAAACTTCAAGAATATACATATAAGATGATAAAAGTATTTCAGGCACAAATAGATGCTTTGAAAAATATTATTTTATGGTCTAGTTTGGCGGACCAATATATACGAAAGGATCAAAGCAAACTGATGGTGGAATAAAGATTAGCACATAAAGATCCAAATAACCCCACTAGATTTGAGGCTAGTTACTCCCATCAACTGAATACCTTACCTAAGGTAATCAAATTTTTCACTAATCTTTCTTCTAAATGTGAATCAAACAACTTTCTATAACTTTATATTACTAAAATTCTATATGGTAAATTTGTATTTGATTTCTATCTATCAACACCAATGCACCACCTTATTGTGATGGGTATGGTTTATAATATTCTGAGAGACATGGTACACAAAAAATAACTCACAAAAGATCACATGAGAGTGGGTATTGAACTAGCTCAAGATCTGAGCACTGATTTGTCTGTTCCACTTGATGATCTCAATATTACAACGGTCAAAGATGCTATTAGAAATTTCATAGCATGATTGTATAATCTTATAAAGATACATGAGGTATGTCCTTAGTAATTTTTTTCAAAAGAAAACCCTATAATAGTTGATGAAAAAATCTATGAAGTGAGGTATGGTATTATAAACAGATAAAACGATGGTTAAATAGAATATTGGATCAAGGAAATCCAGTGAATCGACCAAGAAAACAAAAGGACCTTCCGGGAGTACCTTCTCCCTGCCAATTCCAATATAGCATATATCAAAATTACAAATTCATGCAAAAACCACATTAAAATATAAATATATTTCTTAAATTCAATATAAATAATAAATATTTGGAAATTTCATTAGAGGCATGGTCGATATTGAGAGTATAAATTAGATTCTCAAGTTTTAATGGTTGGGAGTCTTAGCTGTGAATACATTCATGAGGTATATCTTCATAATATATCTGTCCAAAAAATGATCTAATATGTTCATTAAAGTTAATAATTATTCATATTTTCTATAGGTGTTTATATTACTACTATATAAAGTAAAAACCCTACAAAGCATGATTTAGATTCATTAATACCTATATCATTTGTATGCAAGAAATTTATTTGTAAGTGAAAGAAACTAATAAGAAAAAATATGAACTAAGTGATGCATTTGAGAAGAAAATAATATATTATGGACTCTTCTTTATGCATACAATGCAAGGGTAAAACTCTACAATCTAATCATATAAAATTTATTTTTCTTTTTTCATTACTTGTTTGATTTTGTTATTTTAGGAAGTACTGGATGCTAATCGCAATCAATTTGGATACCCCAAATATTTATTTTTTGGATCCAATACATAGATTTTTATCAAACTAACCACACATTATGTGTATTATGAATTTTTAATGCACTAAAATCAATATTTTATAGATAAAATTTGAATTATATGTTTCAGTTTGTGTTTTAACAAGAATTTTGTTATGATAGGGAGATCTATAATTATAGGCTAAATCATGGTTTTAGGTCGGTCACTAAATATAAGAAGCCTATGGATTTATTCAAATAGAAATATATTAAGGTATATATAGAAATATTTATCTATCAAAAAAAATTTCAAAACAATTTACTTATTTTGGTCAATGTTTCTGTAGTGTTCGAAGAAAGATAATAGCAATGATTATGGATATTATGTTTTCAAGTTTATGAAAGATATCATATATCATCAAAATACTATCATCCCCAAACAGGTAATTTCAAAAGGTAATTACAATTTCATTAAAAATATTTCTTAATTTTTGGTTTGTCTATATTTTCTCCGTGCAATCAATATTTCCACTAATCTATGTACTCAAAAGAAGAAAAAAATTTGTTTAGAGATGAGTGGGAAGAGTACATGGTGTCATAATGTTTTCCAACTTAAAATTTAGGTGATTTCCTATTATATTTTTGATCTAGTATGGGTTGTGACTTTAGATATATACTTGGGATGTGAATCATTAATATCAGAATGCTTATTTATTATTTTTGATATGCTTCTCAAGGAGAAGTATAATGGAGGAAATTGATTTGTTTAGAAAAGAATGAAATGAATACATGGTGTCAGAATTTATATAGACATCATGAAGGGGTGACTTCCAACTAATTATTTTGTTAATTTTCTCATCATTTTATTTACTTTTTTAATTAATTTTCTTATCATTCTTATATGATACTTATTTTTTTAAATTTACACATTAGTTCAAAACACACACCATATGATCAAAACCAAGAAAATAAATTAATATTATTTTGATGCTTTAGGATAGTGATACATAAGTAATTTTTGATGTATGGTAATTAACCACATGTTAATCTAACATGTGATGTGGTCAGTATGACTCAAAGTGCATGTTTTCAATAAAAAAATGTCATTTTAGTTTAAAACACATATCACATATCCAAAATTAATCAAACGAGCATGGATTGATTTTAAAATTTATTAAAATGATCCATAATTAAATTTTGATATATAGGAATTAACTGCATGTCAATATGACACCTGATGTGGTCAGTATTACTCTATGTATTTGTTTTCAATATAAAAGTGTCATTTTAGTTTAAAATGTGTGTCACGTAGATAAAGCTGATAAAACAAGATCAGATTGTTTTCAAAATTTATAAAAACAATCCATAATTCATTTTTTGTATGTAGGAATTTATTTTACACCAATTTGACACATGATATGGTTGGTATGACTTGAATTACATATTTTCAATATAAAAGTGTCATTTTAGTTTAAAACGCGCGTCATATCGCCAAAACTGAGAAAATTAGATCGAATTGTTTTAAAATTTTAATAAAATGATTGATGATTTATTTTTAATGTGTATAAATCATCCACAAATCAATATAACACCCTATGTCATCAGTATGACTCGATGTATGTGTTTTCAATATAAAAGTTCCATTTTAATTTAAAACGCATGTCGCATCACCAAAAAAAGATAAAATGAGCTCAGATTATTTTAAAACTTTAGGAAAATGATCTATAATTCATTTTTCACATGTATTAATTGATTCGGTCCAATCTGACACATTATGTGGTTGGTATGACTCGAATTACATGTTTTCAATATAAAAGTTACATTTTAGTTTAAAACGCATCACATAGAAAAAAAGCAAGAAATCGAGATCATAATGTTTTAAAACTTTAGTAAAATGATCCATAATTCATTTTTGATATATAATAATTGAACACACATCAATATGACACCCATTGGGGTTAGTATGTCTTGAAGTGTGTGTTTTCAATATAAAAGGGTCATTTTAGTTTAAAACACTCATCAAATAGTCAAAACTAAGAAAATGACATTGGATTGTTTTCAAACTTTAAGAAAATTATTAATAATCCATTTTTGACTTGTAGAAATTGATTGTATGTTAATCTGGCACCCTATGTGGTCGGTATGGCTCAAAGTATGTGTTTTTTGTAAAAAAGTGTCATTTTAGTTTAAAACGCGTGTCATGTCACCCAAACTAAGAAAATGAGATTAGGTCATTTTAAAATATTAATAAAATGATACGTAATTAAATTTTGATGTGTAGAAATTGGATACACATCAATCTGATGCATGATATGGACAATATGACTCAAAGTGCGTGTTTTCAATACAAAAGTGTCATTTTAGTTTAAAACATACATTAAATAGAAAAAAACTAATAAAACAAGATCAAATTATTTTAAAACTTTAGAAAAATGATTCGTAATTCATTTTTGATGTGTAATAATCAACCACAAATCAATATGACACATGATTTGGTCATATTGACTTGAAGTGCATGTTTCTAATATTAAAGTATAATTTTAGTTTAAAACACGCATCAAATATCCAAAACTAAGAAAACGATGTCGGATTATTTTCAAACTTTAAGAAAACTGTCAGTAATTCGTTTTTAACATGTAGGAATTGACCGCATGTCAATCTGACACCCAATGTGGTCAATATGACGTGAAGTGTGTGTTTTTAATATAAAAGTGTCATTTTATTTTAAAAAGTGTATCACAACACCAAAACTGATCAAACGAGCTCATATTGTTAAAAAAATTGGTAAAAATATCTATAATTATTTTTTCACATGAATGAATTGACCTCACACCAATTTAACACATGATGTGGTCGGTATGACTCTAAGTACATGTTTATAATATAAAAGTTTCATTTTAGTTTAAAACTCATCACATAGCAGAACCTGAGAAAACAATCTCAGATTATTTTCAAAATTTAATGAAAAAATACATAATTCATTTGTGATATATAGGAATCTACTACACATCAATATGACACCCGATGTGGTTGGGTTGGCTCAAAGTTTGTGCTTTCAATACAAAAGTGTCATTTTAGATGAAAACGCACATAAAATATCCAAAACTGAGAAAATGAGGTCATATTATTTTCAAAATTTATTAAAATGATCGATAATTCATTTATGACATTTAGGAATCTACCTCATGTCAATCTGACACCCAATGTGGTCGGTATGACTTGAAGTGTGTGTTTTCAATATAAAAGCATCATTTTAGTTTAAAATGCATGTCACATCACCAAAACCAAGAAAAAAATCTTGGATTATTTTTAAAATTTGGTAAAACAATCTGTAATTCATTTTACATGTGTAAGAATTGACCATATTCCAATCTGACACACTATGTGGTCGGTATGACTCAAAGTACGTGTTTTTAATATAAAAGTGTCATGTTAGATTAAAATTCATCACATATCCAAAACCAAGAAAATGGGCATGGATTATTTTCAAACTTTAGTAAAATTATTCATAATTCATTTTTTACAAGTAGGAATTGACCACGCATCAATCTGACACCTGATGTGGTCAGTATGACTCGAAGTATGTGTTTTCAATACAAAAGTGTCATTTTAATTTAAAACACACATAAAATATCCAAAATAGAGCAAATGAGATAGTATTGTTTTTAAACTTTTTGAAAATGATCAATAATTCATTTTTGACATGTAAGAATTGACCAAACATCAATCTGACACCTGATGTGATCTGCATGACTTGAAGTACATGTTTTCAATATAAATGTGTCATTTTAGTTTAAAATGTGTGTTACTTCTCCAAAACTGAGAAAAAGAGTTTATATTGTTTTTAAACTTTAGAAAAATGATTCATAATTAATTTTTCACATGTAGTAACTAACCGCATGCAAATATGATACACGATGTGGTCGGTATGACTCAAAGTGCGTGTTTTTTATATAAAATTATCATTTTAGTTTAAAAATCATGACATAGTAAAAACTGAGAAAACGATATATGATTTTTTTCAAACTTTATGAAAAAATTCATAATTAATTTATGACATGTAGGAATCTACCACACGTTAATTTGACACCCGAGGTGGTTGGTATGACTCCAAGTGCATGTTTTCAATACAAAAGTGTCATTTTAGTTTAAAACATGCATCAAATATCCAAAACTAAGAAAATGAGATCATATTGTTTTTAAAATTTATTAAAATGATTTATAATTCATTTGTGATGTGTATTAATAGACCACACATCAATCTGACACCTGATGTGGCCGGTATGACTCTAAGTGCATGTTTTCAATATAAAAGTGTCATTTTAGTTTAAAATGCGTTTCACATCGCTAAAACCAAGAAAAACAGCTTAAATTGTTTTAAAACTATAGAAAAATGATCCATAATTTATTTTTAATGTGTAGGAATTAACTTCAAGCTAATCTGACACACGATGTGGTCAGTATGACTTGAAGTACGTGTTTTCAATATAAAAGTGTCGTTTTAATTTAAAACGCATCACATAGCCAAAACTGAGAAAATAAGCTTGTATTATTTTCAAAATCCAAGAAAATTATCCATAATTCATTTAGGAAAAATAGTAATTAACCACACATTAATCTGACACCCGATGTAGTCAGTATGACTCGAAGTGTGTGTTTTCAATACAAAAGTGTTATTTTAGTTTAAAACACACGTCAAATAGACAAAACTGAGAAAACGGGCTCGAATTGTTTTAAAACTTTATGAAAATAATTGATAATTCGTTTTTTATATGTAAGAATTGAATGTGAATCAATCTGACACCTGATGTGGTCAGTATGACTCAAAGTGCTTGTTTTCAATATAAAAGTATCATTTTAGTTTAAAACATGTGTCACATAATCAAAAAACAGAAAACGAGATCATGTTGTTTTCATACTTTAGGAAAATTATCCATAATTAATTTTTCACATGTAGGAATTTACCACGTGCCAATCTAATACATGATGTGGTCGGTATGACTCAAAGTATGTATTTTCATTATAAAAGTGTATTTTTAATTTAAAATGCATCACATAGCCAAAACTGAGAAACTGAGCTTAGATTTTTTTTTAAATGTAGGAAAATGATCCATAATTCATTTGTGACATATAAAAATTTACCACATGTCAATCTAACACTTGATGTGGTTAGTATGACTCTAAGTGCATGTTTTCAATATAAAAGTATCATTTTAGTTTAAAACATGCATCAAGTAGCGAAAACCAAGAAAACGAGCTCAAATTGTTTTCAAAATTTAGTATTATGATCAATAATTCATTTTTAATGTGTTGGAATTGATCGTACATTAATCTAACACCTTATGTGGTTGGTATGACTCAATATGCATGTTTTCAATACAAAAGTTTCATTTTATTTTAAAACACGTGTCACGTCGTCAAAACCAAAAAAACAAGATCATGCTTTTTCAAACATCATAAAAATGATCCATAATTCATTTTTAACATATATGAATTGATCGCTCATCAATCTGACACACATTGTGTTCTATATGACTCAAAGTGTGTGTTTTCAATACAAAGGTGTCATTTTAGTTTAAAACACACATCAAATAGTTAAAATCGATCAAATAAGTTAGGGTTGTTTTCAAACTTTAGGAAAATAATCCATAATTCATTTGTGATGTGTAAGAATCTACTACAAATCAATCTGACACACAATGTGACCAATATAACTCAAAGTGTGTGTTTTTAATATAAAGGTGTCATTTTAATTTAAAATTCATGTCACTAGCCAAAACTGAGCAAACGAACTTGGATTATTTTTAAACTTTAGGAAAACGATCCATAGTTCATTTATGAAATGTAGAAATTGACCGCATATCAATCCAACATATAATGTGGTTGGAATGACTTGAAGTGCGTGTTTTCAATATATAAGTGTCATTTTAGTTTAAAATGTGCATCACATAGGAAAAACAAGATCAGATTATTTTCTCATCATTTTATATGTTATTACTTAATTAATTTCCTTATCATTTTTATCTAATACATATTTAGTTAATTTTCACAGAGATAATTCTTGAAGATGAATAAGAAATGGTGTGATAGATGGATTTTTGTTCTCAAAAATCAAGCATTCTTGAATTGGATCACATTCGTAGTGATTTTTTTATCACCATAGATGTCAGCCAATTCAAGAGAACCTTCTTTTGAGAACAAAAAGAAAGTGTGTGACATGAAAGAATAAACTGTAACTCAATTTGATTCATGGTGTGTCTATTATGAATCAAAGTATATATTTTTAGTTTAAAATTGACACTTTGTGTTTAATTTATTTTTGTATACTATCACTAATATAAGAATTGTTTTCTTATACACATGCCTTATTTTGCTTGAGTTGGGGTAGTTTGTTCAAAAACTAATAGCATGATCGGGGGTCAGGTCCAAATACAAAGGAAAATTGATGTTTTTGAATGTCTGTGATAAATTGTATTTACTCATGTAATTGTAAACACCAATGTTTAAAATGCCTATAATATAGTGTTTTTTTCTTGTATTTGTGTTGTAAATCTTATTTCAATTAAATTTTGTATGTGTTTCCTATTTTTACTGTTGTAGTGTGTTGTAATTTTAATATCACGTTGTAGCAATATTCCCCTTTATCAGCACTAGGAAAAGCGATGATAAAGGGATTCTTTATCGATGTTAGGAAAAGTGTTGATAAAGGCTTATAGATTTTAAGGGTGCTTCGATTTTCATAACTTTTTTTCACTTACAAAGCCCTATTAAAGTCCTTATGTATAGTAGTGTTTCAATCAATTTATAAATTATCATTTAACATTAAGTACCCTTTAAATTCATTTTAAGGTTATTCTAATAATTTGATTTTAAAAATATCCAGATAACTATGAAATTCATATTTTAACATTTAAATAATTTCTTACCTACCATTTTTATCTCTAAAAATCTTGAAACATAATAATTTATCCCAACCATTTCATTTTAAATATTTTTAAAACCATTTATTTTGACTTTATCATGTTTACACAAACACTGTATCGACACTGTGTAATCATTTTGAATAATTATCCTAAAAAATTAAATTACTAACAAAAATATAATTTATTATATACTGCTAGAAATAAGGTCTTTAACGACCTCCATTTGGCGGATGATAAAGGTTCATACCCAAAACATGCAGTTTTGGGTTTGATATATGGTCTAAGATATGAGGGTAAGTGGGGGTGAGGTGGACAGAGGTTGAGAGGTTCAATTGTTGGCCAAGGAAGATATGCGACGATCAGAGGGGGTGGTATATGTTAGGATCAATCGAGGCATAGTGGGTGGACATTGGGGGAAGTAGGGGTCATCTAGAGTGTTTCAGGGGATGCTAGTTTTGGTTGGGGCGTGTCAGGGGTGACCATGGGTGATAGGGACGGGGGTGCATGTTGTAGCCAGAATCCATGAAGAAGATGAGTAGAGGTGGGGAAATCCCATCATGCCCCCCCTCATATTAGCGACGACCATTTGATGGTCGCTAATGATCTCCCGCTTTTGCCGATGGGAAAAGGTCAAATTTATTATAGTGATACATCAATATCATCATCTAAAACCATTCATAATATTATTTATTTTCATTTATATCTTGGTAGAATTTGTAAGATAAGAATTTTGACTTTTTTTACCTTGTGTAAGTGCTCAGTAAGCATTTAGATAATTATATTGTTGTATAAATTTAGAGTTTGAAAGTATAAATCAAAATCATTAATTAGTCATCATCCTATTTTTTAATTTGAACACATCCTCGTCTCATCTTATATATTATCGTAAAAACACCAAATTTGAATTTACAATGTTGCATAATCACTACTTCATAATTAATAAATGTTTTTATATTTTTATTTACATAATAATTAATTTGTAATAATTGAATAATATTTATAAGGAATTTTGATTATATTTTCATGTGAAAGATATTACATAAGTTTTATAAATTTTTATGTCATGTTTATATCATGATGGTATCATAAATGTTTTTTGGAGTAGGACACTCAAGAGGGGGGTGAATTGAGTTCCTATAAAAATTTCTGTTAAAAATGTATTTGAAGATCCCCCAATTTAAAAACAAAACGGGCTAGTTATTCAAAGTTGTAAATTTATAATAGTCTGACTATTCAATTAATTTCTCAGAAGATTGATTATTACTCAGTTATAACAATATGAGATATTGATATAAACTTTGAAACTAAATTACTAAATCAAAGTAGTTATAAATACTATACAATACTAACTATCAAATTGAAACTTAGTTTTCTAAAATATAAATGAAAATAGAGTAAACTAAATTTGAAAACACAGTGGATTAAAACAAGTGGTTTAGTCTCAAGCTGAGACCTAGTCTACTCCACTTGCTGATCACCTGCCACTAAGAAAAATATATATAAAGCTTCGATCCACACCCTGGATCGGGGTTTACACAACAGTACACAAGACTGTCCAGGTCACAAGACCTCTACCACAGTTCTACATGGGAAAAATAATAGCCAGGTCACACAAGACCTCTTCCACAGTTATATGTGGGTGAAACAAGGTGTAAAAAAGAAATTTTTGTGAGGATATCTTGTATCCTACAGTTTAGTGTAGGAGATAGTGTGTTGTTTTAGTACAGACACACACACTGCTCAAAATATTAATAAAATGGTACACAACATAGAAAAATATAATAAGAAGAGATTATAAATGCTCTAAGTGTTGTTCCATGCAGCTCTAGACTTCTAGGATGTAGCAGATTTGATGTTCAGGTCCTCTTTTGAAAGAAAACTTAGAAACAGAGTATCATGAGTTCTGTATTATGGTATCCATTTTAGTGAGTTTCTCTTCTTCTCTTCTTTTCATTGGTGATGCAAGGATTTTTGAAGTTTTGATCCACAGCAATATGGCTAATAGAAAATGATAGTTCTTCATGTGTTCTTCTATGTGTTCTTTCATGCATGTATGTTCACTATAATGTTTCTTTTAGTCACTTTATTTAGTCATTTTTTCATCTCATGTGTCACCTTGTATTTAATCTTCAGGTGTTTGTGATTTTCTAATAAGGTTCATGATCTCCACACACCTCATAACTCATATTGTTAGGTGTCATGTCTAAAAAAACATTAAATATGTCAGTGTCATTAAATGACTCAAATATGACCATTAGAATCAACTTTTAAATCTAATTGAAGAACGCATAAAAATTGTTAAGTAATGAAAGGTGTCACAGTTGGTGAGTCAGAAGCAGTTCCACAGTTAGTGGTGACTTTTCCTTCATGAGTTCTTGAATTGGTATCATGTTTATAGTGTCCGGTCCTTTAAAATTTCTGAAACCAATAGCACAGTTACGGTGTCTGGGAAATGGTGTCTCAGGTAACAGTGTCTAGTCCTTTTCAAATTATGGAACCGATATCATGGTTACAATGTCAGGTCCTTTTTAATTTCTAGAACCAGTAACATGGTTACGGTATTATGTCCTTTTCAATTTTTGGAATCAGTAGCATGGTTACGGTGTCAGGGAAATGGTGTCACAGACTTTGCCGATTTCGAGACTAAACGGTGAGACCATTTGGGTAGAGAAACGGTGTCTCATACTTAGTCAAATATCTGAAATCTATCTTAAGAAGTAATACTCACATAATGGATTAAGGTTAAACATAATCATAATAAAACATAATAAAGAATGATTAAACATTATTTATAATATTTAACATTATTTATATGATTTACATGATTTACATGATTTGTAAGCCTTAAAACAAGAGGAGTCCAATAATCTCCCCCTTTTTGATGATCACAAATCATGGAATTTACAAGCCATACATTTTCTTATCATATCAAGATATTAGAGCATATATGTAACAAATAGCATAAATGTAGTTCTTTTTTCTCCCCATTTTGGGATTATCAAAAAGCGAGGAAGAAAACAAACACTAAATGAAACCAAAAAGTGAATAAAAAATGGAGATCACTAGGAATTGAATATATAAACATAGTTTAGTTACAATTACAAAAAGAGAATACATCACAGCCCTATCAAAAATGATCCTTCACTTCTCTTCATATTTTGTAGGCTTTCTAGCACCTTTATTATAGGAAGTAGGAGTAGAGAAAATAGTTAAAGAAGTGGAGGTGGTAAAATTAGTAGTAAGGAAAGGTAATGGAACTCCTTCAATGATATAAGGGGAAAGGGTTGGTCTAGTGGAAGATCAAGGAAAAGGTTGTTCAAAAATAACAGGTTTGATCTAGCTCAAAGTTTGAGCAACAGACATTGTAGCAGGGGCAAATGAAGTGGAGGTAGAAGGATAGGTGGAAGGAGGTAGACCAGTCCTCAAAGGAGACAATATAGGATCCATAAAGATTTTGATATGAACATGAAGATAAGGCTTCAACAAGTTTATGAAATCCTTAATGATTTCACTACCATACTCCATGTCCTTTTCAAAGTTATCTTTATTTTCCATGAATTTATCCAGAGCAGGTGTGAAGTCATTTAACTTCTGAACTTTATCTTTGAAAGCTTGTGTTATAGGAGGTAGATTTAAATTCTCCAAAAGATACTTGAAATTGTTGTTCAACTCATTCTTGGAATAGATCCACTTGAATTAGTAATCCAATTTCTTAAAGATTTATTCTTGAGAATCAGTGGAAATTTTTGAGTGGATTCTTACCAGATCAAGCACATGATCACTATTCTTAATGATTGTAGAGATACTCTCTTGATCAACGCTGCTCAACACAGACTGAAGTTATTCTTTAAATACTGATATGATCATTTCATTATTCAAAGGATGAGATAGATGAGCAGAAGTAGATGGAGAAGAAACAGTTGATGTGAGATCTTTAAGCTGATTAAGAACAATCTGTAAAAATCCTTTATACTCATTTACCATATTATTGATTCCAGAGACAAGCCCATGCATCTCGTTTTCTATTTTGGTGTTGTTCTCAACCACCTTTTCATACACATTAATCAAGTTAGTTTGAATCAGAGATACAACCTCCTTTGGGATCTTATCAGCATCATCCTCACTGAGATGAGAAACAGAGGATTGAACAACTTGCAAATAGTTCCTCATTTCCTCAACCATAGATGTTAAAGATTTCACCTCATCACTCAACTGCTTGTTTTTAATCCAAAATTCCTGAATTTCATGAATCATCTTGGGTTAGATCTACCATGTGATATTATCCATAAGCAATGAAGCATCCCTTTCACTGAGATTTGTTACATGAGTAGGTTTAGATTTTATAAGCTTCTCAAAACTAGACAATAAATTGTCTCCAAACTCTTTTAAATCATCATGACTTACATAACTAGGAGTTTCTTAATCTGGTTCAAGAGTAGGAACCGAGACAGGTTTTGG
Source organism: Viscum album (assembly GCA_963277665.1). Classification (NCBI taxonomy): domain Eukaryota; kingdom Viridiplantae; phylum Streptophyta; class Magnoliopsida; order Santalales; family Viscaceae; genus Viscum; species Viscum album. The sequence continues at coordinate 1,367,195,282 of OY728140.1, read as the reverse complement.
CTCCTTAGCAGATATTACTTCCTTAGTAGACACAACTTTAGAGACTGGTTTCAGTTGAAACATGGTTGAAATATCCAATCCCTGAATTGAGATTCCTTGAGACTCATGGACATCAAAATACCTTAGAAACTTGTACTAAGTATCCACAGAACTTGAATCCATAGGGTTTGGAACTTCAATCTATTCCAAGTCGGGGGGTTTCTCCCTCAACAGATGCATCTCTTGTAGGACTAAGAGACTCAATCTCTTGACCAATTTCCACACCCTATGCTTTATCATATTTAGCTACATCTCTAACTAATTGAAAATCTTACTCCATTCTTTCTTCAATAGATAAAATCACTTCTTTTTCTACAATTTATTCCCATGTATGTTCCTCAATAGCAGTATGCTCTTCCACAGTATCATTTTCTTCTTCTTCTTCAACAACTTTACTTTTATCAATATCTTCACTTTCTTTTCTATAATCTTAATCACCTTTAGATAAAGGATATTCTCTAGAGGGAACTATTTGAAAATATTCATGAGATTCTTCCATAATTTCTTCACCTTCATTATAATCTTTTTCTCCTTTAGTTCTACCAATATATATTCCTTAATCTGAGTATTCCACAAGCTCATCTGACTCTAAACCAGGGTCATTTACATTCTTATGTCTTAAAGGGTTCTCAATAGGATTAAAACCCTCATATAGTCTATCATTATCTTCAACCCACGATCTCTTCTATGGATTCCAAATGATCTTCATTCATCTTCATGTATCCTTAGATATAAAAAAATCATAATCTCCAACTACTTCTTCATTATTACCAACCACACCTTTGTCTAGTAGCATAGCAGAGATAAACCTTGAATAAAAAAAGAGAAGTTGAATTTGATGTTGTCTTGATTATGTCACATATATGAAGTATAATGTTCTTACACAAATTTATTTTATGACCATTATTCAGAAGGTGTATCAAAAACACATCTTGATACTTTATAGTAGAAAAGTCTCCTTTACTTGGACATATTATATATTGAATAAACTTGAACAACAACCTAGTCTCTCCATCCAATTTAGCAGTTATAGGCCTTCTTTTATTTTTATTTCCAGTCAACTCACCCAAGGCCTCTTCTAAACTAAATATGTCACTTATATGAGGAGGTTTATAGTCCTAGAAAATTCCTTCATGGGGTATTTCTAAGAAGTAATCTCAAAACCTCAAAGAAAAGGTACATCTCTGCCCATTCACCCAGCTTCTAACCACAAAGTCATCTTTAGAGTTGAAAGAAAACTAAATATACTGATAAAATTTAAAAACCAGGTTCATATAGATAGGTCTTTTCTCTTTTATAAACCACTCTAACCATCGTTGTTCTTCCAAAACTTTTGGAACAAGTATCTTACTTGATAGGAGACACTCCGCACATATTTCTTTCTCTGGCATGACTGTTCAATCTTCAAGACCGAGGTTTAGTGGTTTCTTGGTCAAGGTAATCAGAGAATTTTTCTATTTCTTTAAAGACTAGTGATTTCTAGGACATAATGAAGATGGAAGATTCATACTAGGCATTCAACGTGAGCTCAATGAAGAAGAAGAGTTCAAGAGAAAAGATATTGGCCTTGGGAGTAAAGAGTGTGAGTGAAGAGAGAAGTGAAAAAGATGGGTTTTTATCATTTAGGGAGTTCAAACATCGCAAAACACAAAGATGCAGCATAAAAAAAATAATCAATATAGTGATATGGGATAAAAGATTTAAAAAAAAGTATGAGTCATAATGGTGAGACTGAAACAAGTAGTCATGGTGTCAACATAATGGTGTGACTCTAAACGGTGTGACTGTAACTAGTGAGACGGAAAACATGAGACAGCAAACTAAGAGACAACAAACATGAGAGACAGTAACTATGAGATAGTAAACTATGAGATAGTAAACTGTTAGAAAGTAAACTTGTGTCACGACCCATCCCACGGGGCCTAGACATGACTACCCCAAGCCCGTCTTCCATAGGCCAGGGGTCAGTGACCAACACTTGAAGGCTTTTTCTGAACAGAGAAGGCATTTCCTTAGAGATCTATACACACTCAAAAATGGAAACTGAAGTAAACAAGCAATAAAATTAAGCTATAACCATGATATTAAAGTACGACCACAAGTACAACTATAAACTGAAAATAATGAGCTGGAATACAATCCATAAAAACTGAAAAAAATTAAACAGTTGTCGCATCTGCCCTGGAGCTCTACTTGGAGGGTAGTAGCTGTAAGTCTGAAGTCAAAGAAGAGGATCTTGACCACTCCCATCACACCAAGCTCCACCAAGTCCCAAACCTCCAAAGTCTACCTCGGAGCATCGGTAGTCAGCACGAGACACACATGTGCAGGCAAAGCCCATGTAGGGGTGAGTATAACAACTTAGTAGGGGACCCTAAGACCCCCAAAGTCCTATCAGTAATACACAAAGTAAAACATCATAAGAAATACCAAAAAGGTATTATCACAAGCATGATCTAAATCATGAAGCACAAACAAAAAGAGATAGCTCACTCTAATGGTATAACTTCAAGGTTACTGGGATAGGGATGACTAGTCGTAAATCCAGATCATCTTATCCATAGTAACTCTACTGCTGACCTATATAGGTCATTGTATGCTAACCCGTATTGGTAACTATATTCTGACCCATATTGGTCATTGGTGCTGACCCGTATTGGTCGTTGGTGCTGACCCATATTGGTAATTGGTGCTGACCCGTATTAGTCCCTGGTGCTGACCTGTATTGGTCACTGGTATAAAGGTAGGGATGATTAGTCATACAGCTAGATCATCCCACTCTAGGGTTTCTGATGCTAACTCATATTGGTTGCTCTTCCTTTTCATGTCACAGACATCCACTGGATTCCAGAATGTAGCACGCCTAATCTCCAGAAGATTCTTCTCCTCAAGCCGTCATTCATATTTCAACTGGTACGAAGTGTCACGACCCGTCCCCCGGGGCCCGTGTTGTCACTACCCCAAGCCCGCCTTCCTTAGGCCAGGGGCTGGTGACTAGCACTGAAAGGCGTATTCCCTAAAACTGGGAAGTAATTACCTTTATATCCTATAACACACACAACCAAGCACACAAAAAGATACGAACACAAGTAAATTGTATTGTAAAAAGAGTGTGTACATTAAGTAAAAGGAGCCAGAATACAAGCCCAACTAGAAAGTACAAGAAAACTGGAAAGATCCTGTGAACACCCGCCAAGGATCCTACCTGAAGGGTAGGTATAGCTCTAGAATTTTCTTCTCTATGGTATGCCTCGTCTAAGTTCCACCTCTGAGCTACCTCCAGTCCTCATACCCTCGTCATCAGTTAGCGTTGTCCGTTGTATACACCAAACACAACAAGGTGCGGGCATAGCCCGTGCAGGGGTGAGTATAACGATACTCAGTAGGGACCCCAAGACCCTCAAAGGTCTCACAAAATCGACAAAGGATAAACCACAAAGTATGAAAACAACTGAAAACCCTACTTAGGTATATTCCCATACATATACCTAAGTTATCAAGTATAACCATCTCATTTATGAGGAAACTCAAAGACCAAATCCTTAGCCAAAGTACAACTGTTCCATGAAGGAAAGAATACCACAAAGGTAACACCATAAAGGTAAGTACCACAAAGGTAACACCACACAAAAGAATACCAAAAAGGTGTCACCATGAAGGTAAGTACCATGAAGGTAACACCACAAAGGTAAGTACCACATAGGTAACACCACACAGAATAATACCACAAAGGTATCACCACGAAGGTAAGTACCACAAAGGTACGCCAAACAGAAGATTACCACAAAGGTAAAGACTCAACTCACACTAGGTATAACATAGGTATGGTAGTAAAGATGATTAGATGTAACTAATGAATCATCTTACTCTGTTAAGAGGCAGACCCGCGTAGGATCCTAAATCATGAGACTCACGTAGGATCCTAGTACAGTAGACCCACATAGGATCCTAGAGTAATCCCACGTGGATTCCTAGAGTGGATCCAAGTGGGATACTGGAACACAGACCCACGTAGGATCCCAAATCACCGATCTGCGTAGGATCCTAAGGCACAGACCCACAAAGGATCCCTTTCTCATGTTACATCCAGCTACATGGTTCCCACACTAAGCTCGCTTGATTCCAAGAGGGTCCACTCCTCAAGCCAAAGGTCGATACTCCAACTGCCACAAAGTACCATGAAAAAGTATCTCAAAGGACATCCATGTGATAGAGGTCTCAATGCAATAGATGGTGCATCAATAGGACGCTCGGTCTGTAAGTTATTGGCCTTTTAGTCCCGAGGGCCCGGTTGGATTCGTGTTCGATCCAACCCGGTTGTAACACAACTTTATCCAAAACTCAAGTGGGGTATACCAAAAGGACCGTCTCAATACAAGGTTTCTTTCTCCATAGATGGTTTTTCAAACGAACTCCTGAAGCTCAAGATATAGATGAAAGAGTGGAAAAGGGTCGAAGATGGTCCGAGTCCGGTCGGACCGACCCGACCCAACCCGGCCTGGCCGACCCGACTCGGTTCGGGTCGACCAGGCTCGACCCTGATCCAGCCCTAAGTCTGACCTGGCTCATTGGGTCCAGCCTGGTCGGCCCTCTTCCACGGTGTGGTCGCGCGTCGCGCCACCACCGGCATCCAGCAGTGAGTCGGCCGCCCATCCACTGCCGCTGCAGCCTTGAGTCGCAACACCTGCACACCGGGTGGCATGGATGCGCACCACCATCACCGTCACACGGTCATCCGTGCACCGGACACCACCCTCGATCTTCCACGGCCCTTCTCCAGTGGCGCGGTTGCACCGCCACCATCTTCGCAGCCGTTCGGGGTGTCGACTGCTGTTCCCGATCCCTTTCGGTGACGTTCCTTGGGTCACTGGGCATGCCCCGGTGGCCCGTTATTCATTTTGTAGACTCCTGCACTCGCATCGGGATGTCACCATCAATTCAAGACCATCAAAAATCTCACAAAGGTTGCAGAGAGGTCGGGCCGTGTTCATTTGTCCCACACCCTCTGTGTTAGAATGGTAGCAAGCAGCTTATTTGTTCTTGAATCAAGAAGAATATAAATATTATTAAATTAAGATGAACATAAAGAATGGGGAAAGGGATAATCAATCAACAATCCCTACCTTGTCATTCGTTGGAGGATTCGAGAGGTAGAAGATGAAGTCATTGAAGAACGTTAGCGGTTGTTGCTCCTACAAAGTGCTTCTGATCTCGGCTCGGGGTTGGTTCCTCATTCTTCATTAGAGAGGAAAAGTTCTTCATTAGAGAGAATGTTTCTCCACAATTCTCCCTAGAACCTTTACTAACAAAATCCTCCAACCCAATAAAAAATGAAGATCCAACTTATTAAAAATAAGTTTAACAATTAATTAAACTTGACACATTTAATTAAATGTAGTTGGATCAATTTATTAATTGGAGAGCTGAGAGGTTTTCCCCCATTAAGAGGGGTTCAGGTGCTCCCCACCAACAATAATTTAAATTTGGGGTTTTCTAGCTCGGGTGGTCCCCACCTTCATAATTTAAAAAGAGAGGTTATAAAAATAAAATAAAAGTTGTTCTTTATTTTATTTTTATCTCCATGAAAAACACAAAAACTAACTTTCACCCTCGACCTACTACAGTCAAGGTGAAGGTCTCTTTAAGCGAATAATGGTGCTATGAGTTCAATGGTGTCCTCAGATTTCAATTTTGATCACCAGTTCAAAAGTTGCAAACACCCTCTCACACGCTTACTGAACGTACTTAAAAAAGTTCATAAATTAATTTCGGGCACACCAGGCCTTGGAATCACACATCGTCAATTTTTGCAGACTCATAAAATTCTCGTATAATTAAAAAATTACATGGAATTTATAGTTCTTTACATTATTTCCACCTTAGGTCTTTGTGTCCTTGAAAGCCACAACACAACAACTAGGAAAACAAGTGGGGGTACTGAGCAAAAATCTGAGCCTCCCACTACCATGTTCTCTCTTAGAGGTTCTCGTGCTGCTAACGTACACGCACCAAAGGTATTGATCGCCCATGAAGGACTCTCTCCTGTAGATCCTCAATCTCCACTGTAACCTCCGTAAAAGTCACCCCTTCATCGATTTCCAGCTCACCCCAGTCAAAGGTGTGTGAAGGATCGTGCATGTATATCCTTATCTGGGATACGTGGAATACATCGTACACCTGATGCAGCTGAGGTGGAAGAGCTAAGTGGTAATCCACCTCGCCAACTTTGTTAAGGACCTGAAAGGGTCCGATGAATCTCGGAGATAACTTTCCACCATGGCCAAATCTCTGCAAACCTCATCGGGGTGAGACCTGTAGAAAGACGTGATCATCATCCTCAAAATCCAGAGATCTCTGTCTCCTATTGGAATAATAATTCTCCCTGCTCTATGAAATCTTCATCCACTCATGCATGATCTGCACCTTCTCTATGGTAGCATGTACCATCTCTGGTCCCACGAGTGCTTACTCCCTTGGGTCAATCCAGCACAAAGGCGATCTGCATGGTCAGTCGTACAACGTCTCGAAAGGTGTCATCCCAATGGTGGAGTGATAGTTGTTGTTGTATGAAACTACACCAAGGGAATTTGATCCTCCCAGCTATGACTGAAATTGAGGAAGAAATCATGCAGCATGTCCTCGAGGGTCTGAATGGTCCGTTCAGTCTGGCCATCTGTCTGAGGATGGAAGGCGGTGCTCAAACAAAGATGCATCCCAAAATCCTCCTAAAACCCCTTCCATAGATGGGAAGTGAAATTTGCATCACGATCGGAGACAGTCGTCGAGGGTACTCCATGTAGTTTCACAATCTCTTTCAAATAGAGGCGTCCCAAGCTCTCTACTGAACCCTACTCTCTGGTCGGTAGGAAGTGGGCCGACTTGGTGAGTCAGTCGATGATCACCCAGATAGAATCATGACCCCTGGATGTACGTGGAAGTCCTGTCACAAATTCTATGGATATCTCATCCCACTTCCACTCTGGGACCTCTAAATGTTGCATTAAGCCTGGTGGTACCTGATGCTCCGCCTTCACTTGATGACAAGTGAGGCACCGAGAGACAAACTCTACTACTAATTTCTTCATTCCCAGACACCAGTGCTATCGTCGGAGGTCCTGGTGCATCTTTATCACTCCTGGATGTACCTCTAGAGGGTATGTGTGGAACTACCGCAACACTTCCTCCTAAAGCGACACGGGTACCATGGTACGTCCTCTGAAGAGGATGACGTGCTCCCCACCTTCATAAAATCCATTAGGTGCATGTCCTATGGATATCTGAGTATGTCAATACTTGTAATTAATGTCCCCACTTTACACCTCATTGACTGAAGAAGTGGGGGAGTGACTATAAGATACTGAAGAAAAGCTACTCCATCTTGATCCACAATGGATATCTGCAAAGCGGCCAGCTGCTCCGTCGCCTCACCTAACAGTTATATACCAGATCTCCTATTGAGTGCATCTGCTATAACATTTCCCTTCCCAAGAGTATAGACTATCTCGAAGTCATAGTCCTAGATGAACTCAAGACAACATCGTTGTCTCAGGTTCAGGTCCTTAAAAGATAAGATATACCTGAGACTCTTGTGATCAGAGTAGACTGTAAAATTTTCACCCATCAAGTAATGTCGCCACATCTTCAAGGTGAAGACCACTGATGCTAACTCCAGTTCAAGGGTAGCATAGTTCTACTCATGTTTTTTCAGTTGTCAATAACCATATGTGATAATTTCTCTCTCCTACATCAGGACACATCCAAGCCTGGTCCCTGATGTGTCGCAGTAGACTACGTACCCAACACCCTCCTCCGGAAGCCTCAAGATGGGGGCACTAGTCACCCTCTACCTCAACTCCTAAAAACTCCACTGGAATCTCTCTGACCACACTAAGGGTTGCCCCTTCTTCGTCAATGTTGATAAAGGTACTGCAACTATGGAGAAATTTGGCACAAATCTCCGATAGTATCCGACCAAACCCAAGAAACTTCGTACCTCCGTCACACTCCTGGGTGGCTCCCAAGAAAGTACCACCTCAATCTTCACTGGATCCACCACAAAACTACCCTCCAAGATGACATGTACCAGAAATTGAACCTCTCATATCCTGAACAGGAACTTCGAGAGCTTTCCATAAAGTTGGTGCTCTAATAGTGTGTCCAGAACTATTTTCAAATGATAGGAATGATCCTCCTAGGTAGCCGAGTAGATTAGAATGTCATCAATGAAAACCACCAAAAAGCTATCAAGATATGGCTGAAAGATCCTGTTCATGAGTCCCATGAACACTGCTAGAGTGTTGGTCATGCTGAATGGAATAACCAAGAACTCGTAGTGGCCATACCAACATCTGAAAGTCGTCTTCTTCACATACTCAACTCTTACACTGAGCTGGTGATAGCCTGATCTGAGGTCTATCTTTGAGAACCACCATGCTCCCTTCAGCTGATCAAAGAGGTCATCAATCCTCTAGAGTGGGTACTTGTTCTTCACGATCACCTGGTTCAGGTGCCGATAGTCAACACAAAGTCTCAATCTCCCATCCGCCTTCTTGGCGAACAAAATCGGGGCTGTCCAAGGAGAAACACTGGGATAGATGAATCCCTTCCCCTGCAAGTCCTCTAGTTGTACCCTCAGCTTACAAAGATCTGCAGGGGCCATTAGATATGCTGGTGTAGATATCTGTGTCATCCTGGGGTACAAGTCAATGTAAAATTCCACCTCACTAAGTGGAGGTAGACCTGGAACATCATTAGGGAAGACATCTGTGTACTGGTCTACAACTATGGGATAACTCGGACTCTCCACATCAATCGCTTTAAGGGTAAGGCTAGCTAACTAATGAGTGATTGGTTGTACTCTCCTCCATGTAAGTCCATTTTGTGCTGAAAAGTCTCCCTTCTCGCTGGTGAAGGTAAACTTAGTCCCATCCTCACGGATACACCGCACTTTTCACCTAATACAGTCAATCTAATCATGGACTATAGATAACCAATCCATACCCAAGATGACATCGTAAGGTCTCGACGTCGCTACTAAGAGATCACAGCCAAAGCTCTAACCTCCTAGAGTAAGCTCACACTACCAGCACCAGTGTGTAATTATCGAATCCTCTCCTGTAGAAGCCTCTAGCCGTAAGGATCGAACCAACGGCTCCACTAGAATCTTCGAGCTCCTAAAGAGGGTAGTGGAAATAAAATAATGACTGGAACATGTGTCTATAAGTACTATAGCTATGGTGGAGTAGACACAGATCGTACCACGTATCATCTCTAGAGCACCATGGTCGTAGGCCTCAGCTTCCTGGAGCTGAGCTCGCCCCTGTCCACCTGCTCCTTGTGGTCGGGGTGGAACACCTGGTGGTGGTGGCGGTAACATCTCGAATCTTCTCCCACTGCCAGATGCATGGCCAGATCCTCTGCCACATTCGCCTACTCCCTGCAGACCTCCTTAGTCGAACCTCTGTCTCTGCCTGGGTAGTCCTTCGACCGTCTGTTGATCATCCATACAGTGGTTCGGGCAGTCACGAGCCATGTGACCCTACCCTCCGCATGCATAACACTATCTGCTCCTCGCATGACTAGCTATGTCTCTGGTGCCTCACACAACCGACCCTGAATCATATGGTCATCCACCTATAGTTCTGGTCCTCTTGGACCTTTGTGACATCTTTCTGCTTCCAGCTACAGAATAATCCGCTACGTGATGCTCGGTGGTGGGTCTCGCTACCGACGACTGCTCAGCAAGAAAACTCTCCACTAAAAGGGCTCGCTCTAACACCCCCATCTACATCGGGATGCTGAGAGAAATCATCGAAGCCCTGATCACTCACCTGAGTCCCTGATCTAAGGTTCGGGCCCTGAAGAATGGGTCCCGCACCATATTAGTGGAGTAGCGTGAGAGGTCGGCGAACCTCGTTGAGTACTAAGCCACAGTCATGTTTCCCTACTGCAGATGAAGAAGTTCTTGTATACGCACTACACGAAGGGTCGCTAGGACAAACTCTACCTGAAACAGGATCTCAAAGTCTGCCTAGAGAAGTGTCACCTTGTCGTGATCCTGGAGCATCAAACTCCACCATCTTCTTATTGCTTCCTGTAGAAGACTGGCAGCAAGGATCACCATGAGATCAGCTGGTGTCCCTACCAGTTAGAAGACTCTCACCAGAACCTCCAACCAATCCTCAGCCACCTGTGGGTCCATCTCACCCCTGAACCTGGGTGACCTCTAGCACTGGAACTCGTGCAACGGGCTCAAGCGGTGTGCACCCTCTGTTGCTGGGGCTGGTGGAATCGGTGGGCCAATGGGTAATCATACCGCAGGTGCCTCTGCTAGTGCCTCTAATGATAAAGGGCCCTGCACTGAGGCTTCATCGCTTGGTGGGCTATTCTCACATACTATACCTGGAACCCTAGCTGGCTGTCTGCATAGAGGAATCCTGGAAAGAAACAGGTGCTCCATGGTCAATAAGTTATACCTGGTGAGATGACTCAAAGATATCACAAAAAAACTTTTTAAAACACACACGCAAACAGTGTTTTCATGCACTGAGTCAGAAATCAAAAGTCAGGGTCCTGGTGTATGGATACGTCGACCATCGCACCAACACCGTATTACCTAAACTGATAACCACACTCATAACACTTAACACTATTGTCGTTAAAATATCATATTCCAATGTTCTACATTATAACTGATGCCTCTGATACCAATTTGTCATGACCCGTCCCCCAAGGCCCGTGTCGTGACTCCCCAAGCCCACCTTCCTTAGGCAAAGGGCTGATGACTAGCACCGAAAGGCGTATTCCCTAAAACCGGGAAGGAATTGCCTTTATATCCTATAAGACACACAAACAAGCACATAGTAAGATACAAACACAAGTAAACTGTATAGTAAAAAGAGTGTGTACAGTAATTAAAAGGGTAAAGAATACAATCCCAACTAGAAATTACAAGAAAACTAGAAATCTCTTGTGAACACCCACCAAGGATCCTTCCTGAAGGGTAGGTACAGCTCTCGAACAGTCGTCTATGTGGTAAACCTCGTCTAAGTTCCACCTCCGAGCTATCTCTAATCCTGGTACCCTTGTCCTCAGTCAGCGCTGTCTATCGTCTGCACCAAACACAATAAGGTGCGGGCTTAGCTCGTACAGGGGTGAGTATAACAATACTAGGTAGGGACCCCGAGACCCTCAAAGGTCTCAAAAAATCCACAAAGGATAAACCACAAAGCATGAGAACAACTGAAAACCCTACTTAGTTATATTCCCATACATATACCAAAGTTATCAAGTATACCCATATCATTCATGAGGAAACTCAAGGCCCAAATCCTTAGCCAAAGTAAAATTGTTCCATGAAGGAAAGAATACCACGAAGGTAACACGACAAAGGTAAGTACCACAAAGTTAATTCCACATAGAAGAATACCACAAAGGTATCACCACGAAGGTAAGTACCATGAAGGTAACACCACAAAGGTAAGTACCACATAGGTAACGCCACATAGAAGAATACCACAAAGGTATCACCACGAAGGTAAGTACCACAAAGGTGTGCCACACAGAAGATTACCACAAAGGTAAAGACTCAGATCACACCAGGTATAACATAGGTACAGTAGTAAAGATGATTAGATGTAACAACTGAATCATCTTACTCTGTTAAGATTCAGATAGGATCCTAAATCATCAGACCCATGTAGGATCCTAGAACAGCAGACCCACGTAGGATCCTAGAGTAATCCCACGTGGATTCCTAGAGCGTATCCAAGTGGGATACTAGAACACAGACCCACATAGGATCCCAAATCACTGATCCACGTAGGATCCTAAGGCACAGACCCACATAGGATCCATTTCTCATGTTACAGCCAGCTACAGGGTTCCCGCACTAAGCTCACTTGATTTCGGGAGGGTTTGCTCCTCAATCCACAGGTCGATACTCCAAGTGCCACTAAGTCCCACGAAAAATTATCTCAAAGGACTGTCATGTGATAGGGGTCTCAACGCAACATATGGTAAATCAATCGGACGCCCGGTCTGTAAGTTATTGGCCATTTAGTCCCAAGGGCCCGATTGGATTTGTGTTCGATCCAACCCAACCGTACACCAACTTTATCCAAAACTCAAGTGTGGTATATCAAAAGGACCATCTCAATCCGAGGTTTCTGGAACTGCAGACAGTTCTTCAAACGGACGCCCAAAGCTCAAGATATGGCCGAAAGAGTGGAAAAGGGTCGAAGTTGGTCCGAGTCCGGTCTAACCTGGCCCGACCCGACCCGCTTGGTCTGGCCCAGACCAAGATGGGTGGCCCACACTGATCGGCCCACGGCTGGCTAGATGACCAGCCCTCTTCCTTAGCGCAGTCGCACGCCGCGCCACCACCGGCGGCCGGTAGCGAGCCAGCCGCCCCTCCACCACCACCGTGGCACCTGCACGTCGGGCGGCGCGAACTCGCGCTGCCATCACCGTCATGTGGACGACCATGAATCACTCTCCACCCTTACTCCACCACGACCGATAGGCCGTGGCCCTTCTTCGGCGGTGTGGTTTCGTCGTCGCCATCTTTGCGGCTGGTCGGGGTGCTAGCTGTCGTTCCCAAACCCTTCCGGCGACGTTCCTTGGATCACCGGGTGCACCTCAGTGGCTCGTTCTTCATTCCGTAGACTCCTGCACTCGTCTCTAGATGTCTCTGTCGATTCAGAACCATCAAAAATCCCACAAAGGTTGCAGATAGGTCGGATCGTATTCGTTTGACCCGCACCCTCCGCGTTAGAATGGTAGTAAGCATCTTATTTGTTCTCAAATCCAGAAGAATAAATATATTCTTAAATTAAGATGAACGTCAAGAACGGGGAAAGGGATAATAAATTAACAATACCTACCTTGTCTTTCTTAGGAGGAGTCGAGAGGTATAGGATGAAGTCGTTAAAGAACATCAATGGTTGTTGCTCCCACAAAGCGCTTCCGATCCGGGCTCAGGGTTGGTTCCTCGTTCTTTGTTAGAGAGGAAACTTTCTTCATTGGAGATAATGTTTCTCCGCAATTCTCCCTGGCTCCTTTTCTAACTAAATCCTCCAACCCAATAAAAAATGAAGAACCAACTTATTAAAAATAAGTCTAAAAATTTATTAAAGTTGACACATTTAATTAATTGTAGTTGGATCAATTTATTAATTAGAGAGTTGAGAGGTTTCCCCCATTAAGAGGGGTTCGGGTGGTCCCCACCACCAAGAATTCAAATTGGGGGTTTTCTAGCTTGGGTGGTCCCCACCTCCATAATTTAAAAAGAGAGGTTATAAAAATAAAATTAAAGTTGTTCTTTATTTTATTTTTATCTCCACGAAAAACCCAAAAACTAACTTTCACCCTTGACCTATTCCGGTCGAGGTGAAGGTATCTTTAAGCAAATAACGGCACTACGAGTTCAACGGTGTCCTCAGATTTCAATTTCAAGCACCGGTTCAAAAGTTACAAAAACTCTCTCACACGCTTACTGAACGTACTTAAAAAAAAGTTCAGAAATTCATTCCGGACACACCGGGCCTTGGAATCACACACCGTCAATTTTCATGGACTCATAAAATTCCCATATAATTAAAAAAATACATGGAATTTCTGGGTCTTTACACTAAGTCCCGCAAAAATCATACCCAAGGTACTTCCCTGTCATTGGGGTCCCAACATGACAGATGGTGCATCGATTGGTGCCTTGTCCTTTTCCGTGAAACGGGGGTGATCGTAACTCGGTCTATCCTGGCTTGGTCGGGCCCACCGAATTATTCCAAAGGTACTGCTTTCCAAAAAGGGGTCCCAATGCCACTGATGGCGTGTCAAATGGACACTCGGTTCGTCAGTTACGAGCGTTTCTTTATTCGGGGGTCGGTTGGGTCCGGGCTCAGTCCGACTCGGTCAGGCCGCCCCGATGCAACGTGTCCTGGGGTCTACCCGACCCCGCTTGGGTCTAGATCATTAAGGATTGGCTCGTTTCACTAGGTCCGACCCATCAGAGTCAGCCCGGATGGTTCACCGGCCCAGGTCACGGTTAGCCCGGCCCGCTGGTTGGCTCGACCCGCCGATTGGGGCACGGCCCACTGGGCCGCGGGTCTAGGTCGGCCCGTGTCCGGCCCAGTCCGCCTGAAGGCGATCCACGTCTCTATCTGGCCCTGCGGATGCGAGGTCGTTTCATCCGGTCAGTGGGGCGTTGCCCCACCGCGTACAATGGTCGGCTAGCTGGCCGACGTGGGGTTGCGCCGCTCCCTCCTGATGTGGCCCACTGGTCGCGGCTACTACCACTTACAGCGCCTAAGGGCACTTCCCTTCTTCCGCGTGGCTGGATCGGGTCGGCTACCTTTGTCCACTGCGGCGCGTGACAATGCGCCGCCTTCCCACCGCCCACAGCCGGTTGCCGCGGGCCTCCTCCAGCCATCGTTGGTCGTCGCTGGAATAGCGTGTCGGCGGTTCTTTCCACAGGCCACCGGACATGCTTCGGTTATCCGTTCTTGGTTTCGTCTGCACCTACAAGCCTCTTAGGTAATTTCTGCCATTATGTGAACCCTGTCTCTGCCTTATTGTCACATTTCCCTGTCGCGTATGAGAAACACAAGAATAACAATATCGGCGGAGGGTTCGGGCCTTGTTGAGATTGGCCTGCACCCTCTACATTAGCATTTTAACAATGGGTGTTAACAAAAAACATAGAATTTAGAAATAACTCCCGATTTGAAACCCCGAATCAACCTCCCGTGTTTAAATAACGATCTACAAATCAACCTATTGGTCAGTTGATCCGCGTTCTTCGTATAAATCAAGAACGGTGAAGGAGGAATTTTATAATATCAAAAACAAAAACCCCTACCTGGATGAGACATCTGCTGATGATGATCAATGAAACCTCCTTCGTCATTGTCATCGGTTCGTGATTTGGTGGTGCTCATCCTCGCTCACTGAATCTGGTCTCATCTTCCAGGTGGATGTTGTCATAGGACTTCTCTAGAGTTTCCTCGCTTGAAGAAGTCGTGCCAAAACCCCACCTCGATCTCCATTTAAATATGAGGGGGGACAGGTGAGTAACGCATTGAGGAATTAATGTGGTTCATTAAATGAATTAATGGACCTATTTTAATTCACAACAATGGAGTTATGCAGTTGATGAGTCAAGCCATTAAATGGCTTGACAATTCACTGATCCCACCACCGCCGCTCATCCGTTGGAGCAAAATAAAATAAAATAACAGTTACATGTTATTTTACTTTTCTTTAAAAAGTACAAAAACTAAATTTTTCTCCCAACCTACTGTGGTCAAAGTGAAGCCTACCTTAATCAAATACCGGTGTTTCAGATTCAATGGTGTCCTCATATTTTTAATCCGAGCACCAGTTCAAAAGATAGAAAACATCGCCCACGCGTTTACTTAACGTACCCTAAAAAAAGTTCAAAAATCCATTTTGGGAACAATAGGACTTAGAATCATGCAACGTCAATTTTCACAGACTTTTAATAATACCAAATAAATAAATAAAAATTACATGGAATTTTTCGGGGCTTTAAATTCTCCCCACCTTAGGGATTTACATCCCCAAAATCCAAACAAGGCTACACAAACAAAGAGGGGTACTGGACACACATATGAGACTCTCACTCCAATGTGCTCTCTTGGAGATTCTCGTGCTGCCACAGAATGTGCACCAGAGGTATCGACTACCCATGAAGGATCCACTTCTATCGACCCTCTATCTCTACTGGGTTCTCCGCAAAAGTTTCCCCATCGTCAATCTCCGGCTCACCATGGTCGATGATGTGAGATGGGTGATCCACGTATCTCCTCTACCAGGATATGTAGAAGACGTTGTGCACCCTCTCCAACTATGGTGGAAGTGCCAAGTAGTATGCCACCTTTCTAATCCTCCTAAGTATCAAGAATGGTCCAAAAAACCTTTGTGAAAGTTTGTAGCCTCGGCCAAATCTCCATAGTCCTCGTTGAGGGGAGACTCACAAGAATACGTGGTCCCCCTCTAAGAACTCCAGTAGTCTCTATCACCTATCAGCATAGGAATTCTATTAATTCTGTGCAGTCTTTATCTGCTCTTGGATGACCTGCACCTTATCAGTGGTTTCATGTACCATCTCTGGGCCCATGAGTGCTGGCTCTCCTAGATTTTCCAAGAACAAGGGATATTTGCACGTTCATCCATATAATGCCTCAAAAGGGGCCATACCAATGGTGGAGTGATAGATGTTGTTGTATGCGAACTCCACCAAGGGTAGGTGGTCCTCTTAACTACGACCAAAATCTAGGGCACATTCACAAAGCATGTCTTCCATGGTTTGGATGGTCCGCTCAGCTGACCATCTGTCTATGGGTGAAAAGTTTTGATCAAGTGAAGCTGAGTCCCGAAAGCCTCCTGTAATCCTTTCCACAATCGTGATGTGAAGTATGCATCATGTTCTGAGACTATCATTGAAGGCACCCCATGAAGTCACATGATCTCATGAATGTTGAGACATCCCAATCTCTCTACCGAACCCTTATCTCGAATAGAAAGAAAGTTGGTCGACTTGGTGAGTCGGTCAATGATCACCCAGATGGTATCATGCCCTCTGTATATATATGGTAACCCCGTCACGAATTCCATTGATATCCCTTCCCACTTTCACTTTGGTATCTTGAGGGGTTGTGTCAATCTTTCTGGTACCTGGTGCTCATCCTTCACTTTCTGGAAGTGATGCATCTAGAAACAAACTCTGCCATAGCTTTCTTCATCCCTGGCCGCCAGTACTGATGCCTGAGGTCCTGATACGTCTTTATCATGCCTAGATGTACTTCCAAGGGGGATGTATGAAACTTCCTCATCACCTCCTCTCATAGCGCCACCAGTACAATTGTACGTCCTCTCAAAAGGATAGCATGCTCCCCACCTTCAGAATATCCGTCAGGTGCATGGCCTAAGGATATCTAAGCACGTGTAGTCTCACAGTTGCTATCTTCGAGTTACACCTCCCTGACTCAATGAAGGAGTGGAGGGGAAACTACCATCTACTAGAGGTAGACTATCTCATCTCTATCTATGTAGGATATATGAAGCGAGTAGAACTACTCTGAATCCTCGTTCAATAGCTACAAACTCAATCTCTAGCTAAGTGCATCTGCCAATACGTTCCCCTTCCCAAGAGTATAGACTATATCAAAATTATAGTCCTGGAGGAACTCTATCCAACGTCACTGTCTCGGATTCAGATCTTTCTATGTAAAGATATATATGATACTCTTGTGGTCTGAGTAAATAATGAACATCTCACCCATCAAGTAGTGTCACAACATCTTCGGTGCGAAGACTACTACTTCAAACTCCAAGTCATGAGCCGCATAATTCTTCTCATGAGGCCTCATCAGTCGTGATCCATAATTAATCACTGCATCATCCTGCATCAAGATGCAACTAAGTCTGGTCCATGATACATCACAATAAACCATGTAGTCAGTGCCCTCCTCTGGAAACCTTAGGATGGGAGCACTGGTCAAGCTCTACCTTAGTTGTTGAAATCTCTTTTGGCATGTATTTGACCATAGGAAGGTTTTCCCCTTCTTTTTCAAGGAATTCATAGGTGATTCTACTCTGGAGAAATTGGGTACGAACCTCTGATAGTAGCCTGCTAATCCAAGGAAGCTCTGAACCTCAGTAACACTCATGGGTGGCTCCCAAGAAAGTACTGCCTTGATCTTCACTGGATCCACTACAACTCCATCCTATGAGATGATGTGTCCCAAGAAGTGGACCTTCCATATCTAGAACTTACACTTTGAGATCTTCCCATATAACTGGTTCTCCCAAAGTGTGTCCAGAACTATCCTCAAGTGTATAGCGTGCTCTTCCTCAGACGCTAAGTACACCAAGATTTCATTGATGAAGACCACCACAAAGGGATTGAGGTATGGCTAAAAGATCCTATTCATGAGACCCATGAATACTGCTAGAGCATTGTTCATGCCAAAAGGCATCACCAATAACTCATAATGGCCATACTGACATTTGAAGGTTGTATTTGGTACTTCCTTGTCCCATACCTCGAGCTGATGATAGCCTGATCTGAGGTATATCTTCGAGAACCAATTATCTCTTTTCAACTAATCAAACAGATCATCAATCATTGTTAGAGGATACTTTTTCTTTAAGGTCACCTGGTTTAGGCATCGTAAGTCCACGCATAGCCTCAAACTTCTGTCTACCTTCTTACCAAACAACACCGGGGATGCCCATGGAGAAACACTGGGCCTTACGAATCCCTTCCTCTGTAAGTCCTCCAACTATACCCTCATCTCTAAGAGCTCCGCAGGGGCCATCCAATATGCTGGTGTAGATATCGGTGTTGTTCCTATGTACAAGTCAATACGGGAGTCTACCTCTCTAAAAGGAGGTAGTCCTGGGAAATCTTCTAGAAATACGTCCTCATACTCATCCACCACTGCTAGAAACTGTGGACTTGCCTCATCCATCATGTTGAAGGTCATGCAAGCCAGATGATATGTAATCGGCTGCACCATCCTAAGTTCAAGTCCATCTTGTGCTTATCTATTTTAATTCTCACCAAAAAGGAAAAATGGCATCCATCTCTACGTGTACATCGCACTGTACGTATCAAGTATTCAATCTATGTGTGAACTGCTAATAGCCAGTCCATGCCTAGAATGACGTCGTACGGATTCAATGCCGCTACTATAAGATCCCATATGAAACTCTCTCCTCTAATAGTAATATCACATTGTCAGCACTAGTGTGTGACCATTGAATATCCTCCTGTAAGAGTATCCAAATGAAAAGGTCAAGCTAAAATCTCAGTCAGAATATCAGAGTCCCGAACTAAGTTCACGGTAAGGAAAGAATTGCCAGCACCTATGTCGATAAGCACTACTGCTAAAGTAGAGAAGATACAGATCGTACCTCATATCATCTCAGGGATGTCAGGATCATGAGCCTCTACTACCTATAGATAGACCTGTCCCCATCCACCCACTCCCTGAGCTCTTAGTAGACCGCCTGGGGGTGGTGGTGGTAGTGCCTGGTGACCCTGAGCACCTCCCGCTGCAAGTCCTGCTCTTCTGTCTCACCCACCACCTGGATGACACTCATTCTCATGTCGCTTCCACTACCTCGGTGGACCCTCCACCATCTATCGATCATCCACATGGGGAGTCAGACAGTCACGAGATCTGTTACCCTGTCCCCCATAGGAAAAACAGATCATGCCTCACAGGTGGCTCCCTCAGCCTATCGAGCCTCGCATATCTGACCCTGTGTCCCAGGGTTGCCCTATGGAAGGTCTAGCCTACTTGGGATTCTACATCATTTGTCTAATTCTATATATAGATGACTCTGCTACCTATCGTCCAGTAGGGGCTCTCACTATCGGTGCATGCTCAGTAAGGAATCTCTCCATCAGCAAAGCTCACTCTAGCACCCCAGCCAGCGTCAAGAAGCTGGGAGAAACTATCATAGCTCTGATCTCTCATCGGATCCCCTACTCAAAGGTCTGGGCCCTGAATTAAGGGTCTCATACCATTTTGGTGGAGTATTGGGATAGTTCAGTAAATCTTGTCGAGTACTGAGCCACAGTCTGGTTGCCCTACTGCAGATGCAGCAGCTCTTGAATACGCACAGAGTATAGTGTTGTTGGCATGAACTCCACCCTAAAAAGGCTCTCAAAGTCCGACCAGGTGAGGGTCATCTCCTCATGCACCTAGATCATCAATCTCCACCATTGTCCTATCGATCCCTAAAGATGGCTAGTGGCCAAGATTGTCATCTTCTCAGCGGGTGTCTCTACTAAAAAAAGACCCGAAAATTTTCCTCAAGTCAGTCCTCTGCTGCATGGGGGTACGTATTACCTCTAAATATAGGAGGCCTCTATCTCTGGAACTCATGCAATGCACTCATCTGGTGTGCATGATCCACTGGTATCATCTACTACTCAACGAGTGGTGGTGCTGCTGGTACACCACCTAAAGGTTCCATCATTGTGGGTGGTCACTGTACCGATGCCTCATCGCTCGGTGGGCCACTGTCACAATCTCTAAACGAAATCTTGGATGGCTGCCTTCGTGGAGGCATCCTTTAAGAAACAGATGTGCCATGGTCAATAAGTTATACCAAGTGAGATGACTCAAGAAATATCAAGAAAACTTTTCAAAACACTAGCAACCGGTGTTTTCATGTACCGAGTCAGAAAACAGAATTCAGGGTCCTGGTGTATGGATACGTCAGCCACCGTACCAACACTAGACTCCCTATACTGAAAACTAAACTCAAGACACTTTACACCATTGCCTCATTAAAAGTAGACTCTTAGTTCTTCTGGTAGAACCGACCACCCTCTGATACTACTTTGTCACGACCCGTCCCATGGGGCCCAGACGTGACTACCCCAAGCCCACCTTCCGTAGGCCATGGGTTTGTAACTAGAACCTGATGGATTTTCCCAAACAAGGAAGGAATTGCCTTAGAGATATGTACACACTCAAAAAGGGAAACTGAAGTAAACAACCAACAAAAGTAAGGTATAACCACGAGAGTAAAATACAACCACAAGTACAACTGTAAACTGAAAACAATGGGCCAGAATACAAGCCCTAAAAACTGAAAATAAAGTAAACAACTATCTCATATACCCAGGAGCTCTACCTGTAGGGTAGTAGCTATAAGATTGAAGTCGAAGAAGAGGATCTTTACTGCTCCCATCACACCATCCTCCACCAAGTCCTGAACCTCCAAAGTCTTCCTCGGAGCATCAGTAGTCTGCACCAAACACACACGTGCGGGTGGAGCCCATGGAGGGGTGAGTATAACAACTCAGTAGGGGACCCCAAGATCCACAAATTTCTCTTAGTAATCCATAAAGGAAAACATCACAAGAAATACCACAATGGTAATATCACAAGCATGATCTAAATCATGAAGCACAAAGAAAAAGAGACAGCTCACTCTAATGGTATAACTTCAAGGTTACTGGGATAGGGATGACTAGTCATAAAGCCATATCATCCTATCCATAGTAAATCTACTACTGACCCGTATAGATCACTTTATACTGACCCGTATTGGACTCTAGATGCTGACTTGTATTAGTTTTTGGTGATGAGCCGTATTGGTCGCTGGTGCTGACCCGTATTGGTCACTGGTGTTGGCCGGTATTGGTCGATGGTGATGACTTGTATTGGTTGTTGGTGTTGACCTATATTGGTCATTGGTAAAGAGGTGGGGATGATTAGTTGTACAGCTAGATCATCCCACTCTGGGGTTTCTAATGTTGACCCGTATTGGTCGCTCTTCTTCTTCATGTCATAGTTAGCCACTGGATTCCCGCATGTAGCACGCCTGATCTCTGGAAGATTATGATCCTCAATCCATCAATCATATTTCAACTGGTACAAATTCCCACAAAAATCATACCCTAGGGACCGCCCCGTCATTGGGGTCCCAACGTGACAGATGGCACATCGATCGAACGCCCGGTCTATAACATATGGGCACTTTTGTAAAAAGGGCCTGGTTGGATTAAAGTCTAATCCAACCTAGGTTGTACTTAAAACTCTGTCAAAACTCACTTAGAGTATCTACAAAGGACCTCCTTGTTACAAGGTTCATTATGCCACAGACAGCGCATCGATCGGACGCTCGGTCTGTTAGTTACACCCCTTTCCGTGAAACAGGGGTGATCGCACCTTGGTCTGACCTGGCTCGGTCAGGCCCACCAGAATATGCCAAAGGGACCACTTCCCAAAAAGGGGTCCCAAATCCACTAATGTTGTGTCAAATTGACACTCGGTTCATCAGTTATAGGTGTTTCTTTATTTGGTGGGCGTTTGGGTCCGGGCCTGGTCTGACTCGGTGAGGTCGGCCCAACGCAATGGGTCCCGGGGTCTACCTGACCCCGCTCGGGTCCAGCCCATCGGGGTTGGCCTAGCTGATTCATGGTCCCAATTCGCAGTTGGCTTGGCCCTCTAGGTGGGGCTCGGCCTACCCACGCTGGCCCGCTGGGCGGCGGGTCCGGCCCGGCCCGCGTCTCCAGTTGGCCCCGCGGATGTGGGGCTATTTCATCCGGCTAGTGGGGTGCTGCCCCACCGTGTGCAATGGTCAGCCAGGTGGCTGACTGGTTTCCATCCAATGCAGCGCGGCATGGGGTCGTGTTGCCCCCTCCTATCACGGCTTATGCCACCGTCAACGCCTGGGAGCACCACCCTTCTCCCGCGTGGCCGGATCGGGCCAGCCACCTCTGGCCACTACGGTGCGCGACGGCACACCGCCTTCCCACCGCCTATGGCTGGTTGCCTCAGGCCTCCTCCAGCCACCGCCGACATAGTGTGCTGGCGATTCTTTTTGCGGGCCACCGGACGTGCTCTGGTTATCCGTTCTTGGTGTCGTCTGTGCCTACGAGCCTCTCGGGTCACCACTGCCATTATGTGACCCCTA
Organism: Viscum album; assembly: GCA_963277665.1. Classification (NCBI taxonomy): domain Eukaryota; kingdom Viridiplantae; phylum Streptophyta; class Magnoliopsida; order Santalales; family Viscaceae; genus Viscum; species Viscum album. The sequence goes on along the minus strand of OY728140.1, from coordinate 1,367,172,779 downwards.
TCTCTACCTTTTCGTCACATTTCCCAGCCACCCATAGGAAACACAAGAACAAAAAGATCGGTGGAGGGTCTGGGCCTTATTCGGATTAGCCCGCGCCCTCCGCATTAGCGTTTTAACAAGGGGTGTTAACAACAAACAGAGAAATTAGAAATAAATACCAACTTGCAACCCCACATCAACCTTCTGTGTTTAAAGAACGATCTACAGATCAACCCTTTGGTCGATTGATCCACGTTCTTCATATAAATAAAGAACGGGGAAGGAGTAATTTTATAATATCAAAAACAAAAACCCCTGCCTAGAAGAGACGTCCGCAGACGACAATCGACAGAACCGCCTTCATCGTTGTCGTCAATTCGTGATTCAGTAGTACTCATCACCACTCGCTGAATCCGGTCTCGTCCACCAGGTGGATGTTATCGCAGGACTTTGCCAGAGTTTCCTCACTTGAAGAATTCATGCCAAAACCCCACCCCAAGCTCCATTTAAATAGGAGGGGGGAAATGTGAGTAATGCATTGAGGAATTAATGAGGTTCATTAAATGAATTAATGAGGTTCATTAAATGAATTAATGAACCGCTTTTAATTCACAATGGTGGAGTTATGTAGTTGATGAGTCAATCCATTAAATGGCTTGACAAGTCACTGGTCCCGCGACTGCCACTCATCTATTGGAGAAAAAGGAAATAAAATAACAATTACATGTTATTTTATTTTTCTTTAAAAAGTACAAAAACTAACCTTTTCTCCCAACCTACTGTGGTCAAAGTGAAGCTTCCCTTAAGAAAATCCTAGCATTTAAAATTTAACAGTGTTCTCATATTTTTAATCTGAACACCGGTTCGAAAGATAGAAAACGTCGCTCACGCGTTTACTAAACGTACCCTAAAAAAAGTTCAAAAATCCATTCCAGGCACACCTGGTCTCTAAGTCATGCACCGTAAAATTTTGCAAACTCATAATAATACCAAATAAATAAATAAAATACATTAAATTTTCCAGGTCATTACAACTGTTCACTCATGGATGATCATTCCTAATTCATGTATGATGTAACTCAACCTTTTAGAATTTAATGGCTTGGTGAAAATGTCAGCAAGATGATGTTCAATGCTAATGAATTCTAAAGTAATATCAACCTTTTGATAATGATCTCTCAAAAAGTTATGTCTTACATAAATATGTTTTGTTCTTGAATGATAAACAGGATTATTAGAGATGTTAATAGAACTTTTGTTATCACAATTTATAGGTACATGTCTAAATTGATAATCTAGAAAAGTGTGTTTCATATACAAAATCTGAGCACAAAAATTACCAGCAGCTATGTATTCAGCTTCAGTAGTAGATAATGCAACAGAATTTTTCTTTTTACTACACTGTGATACTAGTGGCTTCCCCAAAAGTGACATGTTCCAAAGGTTCTTTTTCTATCTAACTTACAACCACTAAAATCAACATCTAAATAGCTAACTAGATCAAATGATTATCCTCTAGGATATAACAGTCCTAAGTTGGTAGTATGTTTGAGGTATTTGAAAATCCTTTTTACAATAAGAAGATGTGACTCTTTAAGATTTTCTTGAAAATGAGCATACATACACACATTAAACATAATATCAGGACTACTAGTAGTTAAGTAGAGTAAACTCTCAATCATTTCTCTATAAATTGTTTAATCAACCGATTTACCATTCTCATCAAGATCCAACTTATAGGTGGTACTCATTGGAGTGTCCCTACTTTTAGTATTATCAAAACCAAAACGTTTTAGAATATCTTTAGTATATTTACTTTTATTCAAAATAATACCTTCCTTATTTTGAAATATTTGAAATCCAAGAAATAATTGTAGTTCACCCATCAAACTCATTTCAAATTCATTTTGCATCATCTTTGAAAAATCAACACATGAATAATTTTTAGAATATCCAAAAATAATATCTTTAACATAGATTTTAACAACTAAAACATCTTTATAAATTCTTTTTATAAAGAGAGTAGAAATAGATATACTTTTTATAAAGACTTTACAAATAAGAAAACTACTTATTCTATCATACCAAGCTCTTGGAGCTTGTTTTAAACCATATAAAGATTTTGTTAATTTAAAAACATGATTTGAAACATTATGGTTTATAAAACTAGGGGTTGTTCGACAAAAACATCCTCAACTATATACCAATTTAGGAATTCACTCTTAACATCCATTTGATATAGTTTGAAATTTAGATTTGTTGCATATGCAAACAAGATTCTAAGGTATTTAAGTCTAGAAACTGGTGAAAAAGTTTCCTCATAATCAATCCCTTATTCTTGACTATAACCTTGTGCTACTAATTTAGTTTTTTTTATTACAATATTACCAGCTTCATCTACTTTATTCCTAAACACACATTTAGTGCCTATAGTCAAGGTGTCTTTAAGTCTATCCGCAATTTTCCAGACTTTATTTCTTTCAAACTGATTTATCTCTACTTGTATAGCCATCACCCAAAATTCATCATTGATTGCCTCATTGATGTTCTTAGGCTCAAGCTGTGACAAGAAAGATTGATGTTTAACCTGATTTCTTAGATAATCTCTAGTCTGAGTTCCTTTATCTAATTCTCCAACTATAGCATCTAAAGGATGGTTCTTAAGGGTTCTAACAGGTCTAGAAAAATAAGGGCTAGTGATTTAAGCTTTTTCAACAAGTTTGAGTTCATTATGACTAGAATCTAGAGAATTTCTAGAAGTGGAAGATTTTATAGATCGCTTAACAACAAGGTCATAAGATTTTGCATTTATGTCCATATTTGACACATCATCCTCAAGGTTTTCTAGGGAGGTCTTAGGTTCATGTGAATTTTTTTCATCAAATTTTACATGTATAGATTCTTCCACACATTTGTTTCTTTTATTAAAGACTCTATAGTCTTTACTAGAGATTGAATAACCTAGGAAAATTCCTTCATCACTTTTGGATGCAAATTTTTCAAGATTATCCTTAGTATTGAGAATATAAACTTTGCAACCAAAAACTTTGAAGTAACTAACTTTAGGTTTCCTATTTTTCCACAACTTATAGGGATTTTTATTAAGAATTGGTCTGATTGAGACTCTATTAATTATATAACAAGTTTTATTCACAGGTTCATCCCAAAAGTAAATAGGTAGGTCATATTCATTGAGCATGGTTCTTTCTATTTCTTGTAAGGTCCTATTTCTTCTTTCTAAAACATCATTTTGTTGAGGTGTCCTAGGTTCAGAGAACTTATGACTATAGCCATTTTTTGAGTAAAAATATTCAAACACTTGGTTTTCAAACTCATGTCCATAATCAATTCTTAGGGTTTTAATTTTAAGACCACTTAGGTTTTCTACTGTTCTAGCATACTTGGTGAAATGAGAACAAGATTCAATTTTGTGAGATAAGAAAAATGTCCAAGTATATAAAAAATAGTCATCTACAAGAATATAGACATAGTGCTTCCCATTAATACTTGAAACACTATATGGTCCAAAAAAGTACATATGAACCAAATAGAGAGGTTGAGAAGATGAAAATTCTTTCTTTGGTTTGAAATATATTTTGTGTTGTTTTCCCTTTTGACAAGGATTATAGACTTTTTCATTTGGAAACTCAAGTTTGGGAAGATCCTTGAATAAACATTTTCTAGTAATCTTTCTAAGAGAGTGTATGTTACAATTTCCTAGTCTTTTATATCAAAGCCAAGACTCTTTGTGAAAGGAACTTAAGCATGAAACATTTTGATAAACTAAAGAATCTAAGTTAATAGCATAAACATTTTCATTTTTAAAAGTATAAAATGCTAATTCATTTTTAGAATTAAAAACATTGAAAGCATCATTTTCAAATTTAACATTGAAACCATCATCAAATAAATATTAAATACTAAGCAGATTATATTTTAATCCATCAACAAAAAGTACTTTAGAAATTAAAAATTAGTTAGATTTTCCAATCTGTCCAAGGCCAGTTATTTTTCCTTTAGCATTTTCACCAAAAGTAACATGTCTACCATCAATCTTTATCAGATTCTTGAATCATGATAAATATCCTATCATGTGTCTTGAATATCCACTATCCAAGTACTATAGACTTCTATAGGATCTCTTCAAACAGCTTTTCTACAAAATAATTAAGCAAGAGACGATTTTGGTTCCCAGATTTGTTTAGGTTCAGTAACATTAGTAATAAGAGATTTGGGAACCCATACTTGCTTCATGGGTTTTCTATACACTATTTTTAAAGTATTAGAAAAGTAAACTTTGCTTGGTCCTAAAAAATTAGAAGTAGTGAATGAATTCCCAGAGCTAGAACTAGTAGATTTTTCAGTTCTGGATATGAAGACAGATTTTCCAGATTTTGTTATAAAATGAGTTTTAGTTAAGTTCCTTTGTCTGTTTTGGTATCCTATACTAGTAGTGTACCTAGGATTTACTTTTTTACTAAGAATTTTTGGTAGAGTATTCTTACCATTGATAAATTTTTCTAAGACCTTTTTCAATTTATCATCATATAATTTAAGTTCATTGTTCTCTTTAAGTAATTGGGAATTTTTTTTTCCTTTTCTATAGTAAGCTCATATTTAACAATAGAAGTGAGAGAATGTTGTTTCTTTAAAGATTTATATTTACCTTTTAATTCATTGCATGTATCTTCAATCATTTTGCAGTAATCAAACATTTCTTCACTAGTCATATTTTCAGAATCACTTTCATCTCAGTAGACTCAAGGGTTACCTCATATGTGTTTATCATGAAACACATATTGGATTTGTCAACCTTTTAATCATGTGAAGATTATGATTCACTTGAGATGTCCTCAAAAGCACTCCATGTTTCTTTCATTGCCTTTTTGTACTTTCTATCTTTGTCCTCATACTTCTTTTTATACTTTATCTTGGGATAGTCAGCATTTACATGTCCCTTTCTCTTATATTCATAGTAGAATATTTCATTTGAGTTCTTATTCCTTTTCCAGTCCTTCTTCTAATTACCTTTATTATCATATTTTCCTTTGTAGCTGGGCTTCCTGAAGAATTTTTTCCTCCTATAAAACTTCTTAAACCTTCTTGTTAATTGATCCATTTCTTCATCATTGTTTGATAGTGAATCATTGCAACTTGTACTATTAGAATGAGTCTGTATCCTTTTATTTTCTTTAATTTTGGAAGTAGTGGTTTTGAAATCCACTAAATTTCTCTTTGGTTCACCCTATTTATCTTTGTTTACCCTTAACTCTTCCTCATACATTATCAATTTACCTATCAGCTCCTATACTAGTAACTTACTGATGTCACAGGATTCTCTAATTGATACTGAGGTTCCTCTCCATCTTTCAAGTAGACATCTGAGTAGTTGCATGATTTGTTCTTTGGCACCCACTGGCTTTCTAAGAGATGTCATTGTATTAACTATTTCATTAAACCTAAGATACATATCATAAATGGGTTCATTGGGATTCATCTTAAAGTTATCATACTTAATATTAAAGGTATTATGTCTCATTTCTTTAACATTATTAGTTCCTTCATGTGAGACAGCTAAGGTATACTAGATTCCATAGGCATATTTACAATAAAATATTCTATTAAATTCTTCATCCCCTAAAGCACAAAACAAGGCATTCATAGCTTTAAAATTGTTATTATAAGCATATTTTGTAGCTTCACTCCATATAGTTATTGGAGTTTCTGGTATTTCATATTTATCTTCTATTACTTTCCAAATATCAAAGCTCATACTTTCTAAGTGCGTTTTCATTTTAATTTTCCAATGAGCATAATTTGTTCCATTAAATTAGGGAGGTATGTTGGTAGTAGAACATTATTATCTATTTTACATAATAAAGAATAAAGGCTAGATTTTGAAGATCTATAAATTTAGAACTAACAGAAATTTATAGATCTTTAAAACACAACCAAATCACAGTTGAAAAGATTTGAAAAGGCATTGAAACCTTTTAAAATAGCATTTTAAAAACAACTTATGATACCAAATATTGGTCTTAGTAGGACACTCAAGAGGGGGTGAATTGAGTTTCTATAAAAAAAATTGTTAAAAACTTTATTTGAAGATCCCCCAATTTTAAACAAAATAGACTAGTTAGTTAAGGTTGTAAATTTATAATAGTCTTACTATTCAATTAATTTCTCAGAAGATTGATTATTTATTAGTTATAAAAATATGATATATTGATATAACCTTTGAAAATAATTTACTAAATCAAAGCAGTTATAAATACTATCCAAGACTAACTATCAAAGTGAAACTTAGTTTTTTGAAATATAAATGAAAACAGAGTAAACTAAATTTGAAAACACATCTAATTAAAACAAGTGTTTGAGTCACAAGAAGAGACCTAATCCACTCCACTTGGTGATCACCTACTACCAAGAAAAATATATATAAAGTTTTTATCCACACCCTAGATCAGGTTTTACATAAAAATACACAAGACTTTCCAGGTCACAAGACCTATACCGTAGTTCTACATGGAAAAAATAATAGTCGGGTCACACAGGACCTCTTCCAGAGTTATACATGGGTGAAACAAGGTGTAAAAAGAAATTTGTGTGAAGATATCTTGTATCCTCCAATTTAGTGTTGGAGACAGTGTGTAGTTTTAGTATAGACACACACACTACATGAAATATTAATAAAACAGTACACAATAGAGCATAATATAATAAGAAGGGATTAGAAATTCTCTAAGTGTTGTTTTATGTAGCTCTGTACTTCTAGGATGTAGCAGATTTGATGTTCAGGTCCTCTTCTAAAATAAGAATTAGAAACAAAGTATCCTGAGTTTTGTATTCTGTTATTTAGTTTAGTGAGTTTCTCTTCTTCTCTTCTTTGTGTTGGTGCTACAAGGATGTTCTAAGTTTTGATCCACAACAATATAACTAAAAGAAAATGAGAGTTTTTTATGTGTTCTTCTATGTGTTTTTTCATGCATGTATGTTTACTCTAACATTTCTTTCAATCACTTTCTTTAGTCATTTTTCCAGCACGTGTTCCACCTTGTATTTAATCTTAGGGTGTTTGTGATTTTTCGACAAGGATCATGATCTCCACACACCTCGTACCTCGTACTGTCAGGTGTCATGTTTAAAAAAATTGTGTCATTATCATTAAATGAACACTACTACAGATAGTACTTTTAAAATCACTAGAATACACTTTTAACAGTGCTAGAAAAGCATTGTTAATCTCAGTGAAGATAAAGGGGGTACCCTTTAACAATGCTAAAAAAGAACTGATAAAGGGTGTCCTTTATCCGTGCTAAAAAATCACTGATAAATCCCCCCTATCAGCGCTATTTTAGCATGGATAAAGGACATCTTTTATCTGCGCTATTTTTAGCACTGATAAAGGTCTAGATGCTTATGATGTGTTGTTTATATAACAACACACCCACCAGCACCTACACAATAAAAACACACACCACCTATATAGTGCACACAAGAACAAAGAAACCCACGCAGGGGTTTTTAAAACAATTCTATATACATTTCAAACAATGTTTTATATAATTGCATTTACAATTATCCAACAAACAGTTAAAACATTAATGTTTCATCCTTTGACATCTGTGATCCCCTCTCAAAAATGTCGGCCGATGGTATTAGGTGCTGAAAAAATCATCCCAACTCAAGAAAAAGGTTCCACCTATATAAGAAAATAAATATTATGTTAGTAATACTATAAAGAAATAAATTAAACATTAATATGAAAAAATACATTAATAAAATGTCAATTTTTAATAAAAAGACACATTTGGAGTTATATAGGTCACATTGTGTGTCATATTGAGGTGGGGTTGATTCATACATGTTAAAAATGAGTTATGGATCACTGACCTAAAATATAAAAATAATCTGAATGGGTTTTCTTGGTTTTTGAGTATGTCCCTTATTTTTTTACTAAAATTAATATCAAATTTAAATAACATATTTGGATTTATATTGGTCACATCATTCGTCGGATTGAGGTGTTGTTGATTTATACACATCACAAATGACTAATGGACCTTTGTTATAAAGTATCAAAACAATCTGAATGGGTTTTCTCGAATTTATGTATGACAGTTGTGTTTTTTTACTAAAATAACATTTCAAACCAAAAACACTCATTTTGAGTCATACCAGTCGCATTGTGTATCAGTTTGAAGTGAGATTACTTTATAAATGTCACAAAATAATTACGAATCACTCTCCTAAATTATAAAGACAATCATAGGGTGTTTTCTTGGTCTTCAATGAGTGAAATGTTTTGAGCTAAAATGTCAATTTTAAACTAATAACAGACACTTTTGGTCATACTGATCACACCATGCATCCGATTGAGGTGTGGTTGATTTCTACACATCAAAAATGACTCATGAATCATTTTCTTAAAGTATAAAAACAATCTGAATGTGTTTTCTTGGTTTTCAGTATGTCACTTGTTCTTTTTACTTAAATTAATGTTAATTTTAAATAGAAATGAATTTGGATTTATACTAGTCACGTAATTTATCAAATTGAGGTTTGGTTGATTCGTACACATCATAAATGACTCATGTATCATTTTTCTAATGTATTAAAACAATTCAAATGTTTTTTCTCCATTTTCAGTATGTCAGTTGTGTTTTTTTACTAAAATATCATTTCAAACTAGAAACGCGCTTTTTGAGTCATATCGGTCACATCGTGTGTCGATTTGATGTGAGAATACTTCATAAACGTCATAAAGGACATAAGAATCACTTTTATAAATTATTAAGACAATTGGAAATAATTTTATTGGTTTTTAGTGAGTGACGTGTTTTTAGCTAAAATGTAAATTTTAAACTAATAACATACACTTTTAGTCATACCAGTCACACCGTGCATCAGATTGAGGTGAGGTTGATTCCTAAATGTCAAAAATGACTCATGTATCATTTCCCTAAAGTATCAAAACAATATGAATGAATTTACTTGTTTTTCATTATGTCAGTTGTTCTTTTTACTTAAATTAATGTCAATTTTAAATAAAGACACATTTGGATTTATACCGGTCACATCGTGCATTTTATTGAGGTGGGGTTGATTCTTACACATCAAAAATGACTCATGGATTGTTTTCCTAAATTATTAAAACAATATAAATGCATTTTCTCAGTTTTTAGTATGCCATTTGTGTTTTTTTACTAAAATTAATGTCAATTTTAAATAAAAAGAGGCATTTTGAGTCATACCAGTTTCACCGTGCATTGGATTGAGGTAATGTTGATTCCTACACATCAAAAATGACTTATAGATCGTTTTCCTAAAGTATAAAAATAATCCAAATGTTTTTTCTCAATTTTTAGTATGTTCATTGTGTTTATTTACTAAAATATCATTTCAAACTCGAAACACATATTTTGAGTCATACCAGTCGCACCGTGTGTCAGTTTTACATGAGACTACTTCATACACATCAAAAATAAATTATTAATCATTGTCCTAAATTATGAAAACAATCAAAGTGAGTTTTCTTGGTTTTTAGTGAGTGAAACATTTTGAGCTAAAATGTCAATTTTAAACTGATAATGGACACATTTAGTCATATTGGTCACACCATTAGTCAGATTGAGGTGTGGTTGATTCCTACACATCACAAATGACTGATGGATCATTTTCCTAAAGTATAAAAACAATACAAATGTGTTTTCTCAGTTTTTAGTATGTCACTTGTTCTTTTTGATCAATTTATTGTTAATTTATTATAAAAATACATACTTAAAGCCATAATGGTCACACCATACATCAGATTTAGGTGTGGTTGATTCCTACACGTCACAAATGACTTATGGATCGTTTTCCTCAAGTATCAAAACAATCCTAATTTTTTTTCTTAGTTTTTAGTATAGAACTTATTCTTTTTACTAAAAATACTAATAATTTTAAATAAAAATATATACTTCGAGTCATACCGGTCACATCTTCATGCTATTTGTGTACATTCTTTTATTAGGTATGTTTCCCATTAATTTCTAAACAAATCTATCACATCTTTTGAATAGGATTCTTTTCTAAAATCATGGCAGTACTGAAAAAATATAAATTCACAAAGGATTAATAAATATTTTAAATTAAATAGTAATTATCTTCAAAAATACCTCTTTAGGGATGCTGGTTTGTTTGTGGAATATGATCTATTTCATAAATTTAAAAAACATAATAACCATTGTCTTTATCATTTGTTTGTTTCAAACACTACAGAAACATTTAGAAAAATAATTAATTTTTTTATGTATTTGGATAGTGAAATCTTATTATATATACCTTGATTTGTATCCAGTCATAGTACTTGTGATGTTTCTGGTCCTTTTCCCCAGGCCTTATTCCATAATGTAGACGATATTCACTCACCACCCTATCATAATAGAATCCTTATTAAAAGATAATATAAATTATATAACTATATTTTTAGTTCTAAAATGTTGAATTTAGTGTATTACAAATTGACAAACACCATCATGTGTGGTCAGTTTGTTGGATATCCATGCATTGAATTGAAGAAATAAATCTTTGGAGTATCCAAATTGACTTCAATGAGTATCCAATGCTGTCTAAAAACACATAAAGGAATAAGTAATGAAAGAAATTAAAATATATTTGATGTGATTAAATTATAGAGTTTTACCCCTACATTTTCAGTATTAAGAAGATTTTTTCATCCGTATTTTTGTTGTTAAACTATTTGATCAGTTCTTCCACTATTTCACCCTCTTTCTCAGATTCTTTTTTTTTTGGTTCTATAAAGGTGACGTGAGGACTAACGAGTCCAAATTTTTGTTCATGGAGAAATCCATTCAATTTTTTTCATATATACACCTGAAAAAAATATGAAATGTATTTATTCATAATTGTCATAGTATGTCAGCTTTTGGAAAATCAAATCATGAAAACGTACCTCATGTATATATTTACAAATGAGTCTCCTAGCCAATCATACTCTAGGATTTCACTTACATTGTTAACACTAATGAAATCTGGATATTCCCCTTTGTATATATTTTCATCAAAAAGAATTGTGTGAGTACCACCATCTTTCAACTTTGATTTCACATGATCCTTCAATGATAATAAATTTGGATATAGAACGGGTGGGTGTAAGGTGCTTTTGGTAGATCATTTTTATCGATTAATTGATCCTTGAGATGGTTTTGAGTCATTCTTTCTTTTCACCCCCTTCCCTATGTCCATCTGTAATAACATTCATCAGTTCAGACCTTTTTTCATTAAATGTTAAAGGTTTATCTTCAAAAATAAATTGGAAATGAATACCTCTTGTCAACATGTTTTTTTACAAGTTGTGACAGTCATGCGATGAATGTTCCAAGAGCTTGTTTGACCTTATGAATATCCTCATCATCAATTGGAATAAGTAGCTCGAAACTCATCTCGTTGGATATGTTAATCAACATTTTGACATGACCATTTAGAAGTGTTCTACTGTGTAACATGGCATTATTGATATTGAACATCGTAGCCTTCGCTACAAGGTGATGTGTGGGTGTTGATAGATATAAATTATGGTCATTTTCACCCTTTACAATATCAGTACAGGAAAGGTATCAGTGTCTATCTGATTCACAATTCATAAAAACAATTATTATAACATTTATTACCTCAGTTGTGATAGGTTTTTTAGGGTAATGGCTCGCCTCAAAGCTAGTGGGGGTAGGGTATCTTCACACACTAGTTGTTCTTGAGTTGTTTCTTCTCTTCCCCCCCCCCCCACCACCACCATTAAATTTTCCATGAAATCTCTTTTAAATTGCATATGTTCTTTAAGAATATCTATTCTTTATCTCGTCATTTTGATTTCTTCACTTTGATCCTCCTCTTGTTTTTTTCTCAAAAAATGTTCAGGGTATCACCCCAAAACCCGCACCTCTGATACGGCCATACTTTTTTGGCTGCTTCAAGCCCACCGAAAGTATGTATGCATCTCATTTGGTTATTGTTGATTCCTATGAATATGTTAAATAGAAAATATAGGAAAATAAGTAATCATTGTTATGTAATTTCAATTTAAATAAAAACAAATATTTATTATGTCATACTTACACATGGTTCCCAAACTTTTTGTGTGTTTTCATCTATTAGTATCTCATATTTATTTACATGTGCCTCCTTCTATAGCACATGGAATGGGATGTAAGTGACTTTGGATTTGGATTCATCAATCTTCATATAAATAGAGGAATATAGTTATGTTGTTGTTTTATGTAACGTAAAAGTATTACGGTAGATTTAAAATATGTACCAATTTTTTTTCAAGTGAAGAGTACCCCATTCTTGCTTTACGGTAGGGGTACGCTGATTTTCCTACTCGTTTCGTATTTTTAGCACTCAGTTGTTGTTTTGTAAATAAAAAATTGTCAATCAAAGTGATGAATACACATATAATCAAACAACATATTACCAAACACAGTGTACCTAAAAAGACCGCTCTTCACGATGGCTAGTAAACGTATCACACACTCCTTGGGTTATCAGGTGTGCATAAATAGGAGGTGGGTGTGGGTTTATTTTCCCTTCAGTGTCTTTAAGATAACATCTCATTAAAATTGTGCAAAAACCTCTGTGAATCCTTCCAACAACCCTCAATATATATTCTTTGTGCGAGTCATCCACTATAAATTCACTCTACAAGGGATGATGAAGAGTAATTAAATGTTTCATTGTTTTATTTTTTAGTAAATTAAAGAAATTATATCATATTTTTCCCATAATATCTCCCCACATTAGTATCTTAATCCAAGTGACAACATGGTGCCATGACTATACATCAATAGGCACGCATTGTCGAGTGATGATTCTAATGTAACTACTGAACATGGCCTTGTTGGTGTTAACATGTTGTCCTTGCTTATTCCATCTCACCTTGTATTTGATGCCTTTTGCTTTTTCCTTAAGGATTTTTGCTCACATCATCAAACTATGACGCTCTTGTTTTTTATACACCACCATTGTTTCGTTACCTACCATTTCCTTGGTTTCAACATCATCAATATGTTCCTCCAGAGCGCTAACATCAACATGTGTAGATGGTGGTTGTACCTCTGCACTGGGAGTAGCAGTAGCAACAGGTTGAGAAACCTGTTGGTCCTCTGAACTACGAGCAGAAGCAGGTTAAGAGACCTATTATTCCTCTACACTGTAAGCAGCAGTAGGTTGAGAGACCTTTTGTGCCTCGATATTGGGATCATCATCATGTACAAAATTCATTATCTATATAAGTGGTTTAACATTTAATTTAGATTACATAAAAGAAGCAGTGAACAGATAATAACATAAGGTAACACGATGTATATTACAAAAAATATATATAACCAGTTTATTGAACTCTCTTTTTTTAAGGCTGAAGGAATTTGACCCCTCTATTGACTATCCAAATCCATTCATTGTGGTCTCCTATGACATACAAAATTCCATCTACATTGGGACTACTGTGAAATGATTGTGACGTCCCAATGAAATGGTAATCCTGTGTTGAATTTCCATCTGACCCTTCAGTATTTTTGGTCAATAACAAAACAATTGACCAATTTTGGTTTTTGGGATCTGAAATATAATATATTAGTACTTCCTATAATTCCATTATAAATAGTTCATCTTTGTACCCTTCCTTACTAAAATCAACTTTCATGAATCCCAACTCATCTATTTTAATAGCACTCCTATTATCAACCCACTTACATTGAAAATCAGTACTTATAAGTTTGTATAATCCAACTCCTGTATTTGTTTGATGATGCCAAAGTATGACATATTTTTATAAATTGAATTTATATCCTTAGCACCGGAAACATGCATTGCTTCATCCACAAGTGTAACTCCACTATTCTACATGGTATTCCCATGACAGTAATATTAAAGTAATGTCCTATGGTCTAGTTACATGATTCTGAAAGGACACAGATGACATGTGACCATCAGGTGTTGTGGGCTCATAAGCATTGAGACTTCTTCTCATAAAGTTTGCACTTGATGATCTCTAGCTATTGAGATCATGAGGACAGACCCTCTTGATAGGAACACCACATGTTTCTGGTGTCATTGGTCATTCCTATCTACAGACATGTGTAATGGTCTCCTGACTTGAGATCATTATCAATGAATGTCATTTAATTACGTACATTCGATATAATGTGAAAAACATGGCGACAAAGTCATGGTGAGGTAGTTTTTATTAGGTACGTCGTTAATGGCATGGCATTGATTGAATGATCGAGAAAGGATTTGTCCCTTCCGAGTTCAGGAAGAGATATCTCGGGCCTGGTTGATTAGGATGGTTGCACCTTCAATAAATCCATGGCCATGGTAGTCGAAGGTAAGACCGTCCGGAAAAATCAACAAATAAAAATAAAGCAAATAAAGAATGATGACACTAGTATGCATTCTGCTTTATTGAGATATTGATGACGAAGAGATTAGATTACGCGGACCGTGTTCGTAGGAAGTCAGTCATTGCTTTGACTTTTCCTTATCTCTATAGGGGCCTCGATGGGTTGCTAGACCTCACTCTAGGTCAGTGGTATTATTCACTACTATTGAGATAAGGTCCTAGAGGGTCACACACAATAGCGCCTTAAGAATCTGCCCTATTCTGGGAATAGGAATTTAGAACTTGGTGGGGCCTTCCATAGGGTCCGAGCACTATCCAAGTTCTATGGATCACAAAGAATAAATAAATTCATTAATTATTTGAGTTTAGAATAATTCGTTGAATTTATTTATAACATGTATTTACAAGTTATATAGTAAATACAGGTATTAATATTATTCGAATGGATTTAAATATCCTAGGTTCGTTTAATATTAGCAGGAGGAATGAGTCGAGTTAAAGACTCGAATTTATCACGTAATATATTTATATATTACAAGTAAGTGATAAATTGTAAATAATATTTATGGCATAATTTTGTTTGTCATAAATAATTGTTTATATCACTTATATAGAGGACTTCTATTACACGGGGGTCGGGATCCAATACCGCGTGTTTTAAACACTCCCGATGTAAGTGAGAGAGAGGCTCTCCCATATTCACTATTCATGTGTCAAGATTGAGAGATTCTCTCTCCTCCTAGAATCTAGAGAGAGAGTCTCTCAAGCAAAAAAGGATCTTCAAGATCATCCATTTCGGATCGAAGCTCCTTCCTTTGCGGTGATCGTCGCTGCGTTGAAGTGAGCGTCGAAGATCCGCGCTAGCACCTGGATCATGAAGAACGGCATGCGTGCAGATTCGTGAGACATGTGTGGACGATCTAGAGGGCTTCGACGTCGGAGTCTTCGAGAAACGATCATCAGCGTCCTGCGGCAGACTTGCATACGACAATTTTGAACAAGGTAAATGTTCAGTTTAATTTTTCATGCTCTTTATAAACCTTTCGAGATCCTCAGACCAAGTCGGGACAAGATCACCGGAGTAGATAGGGATATGTTACTCCGGTGAAGCAAAAATTTTAAAATCCCGGCCCACCGGCTTCCACTGCGCAGTCCCGGTACCAAACAGTGGTATCAGAGGGATCGCAAGGTTTTTCTAACTCAACAAGATTAAAATGCATTAAATTTAATTGCAGGGTGTTAAAACGGTTCATTGATATTCAACCACACGTCATTTCGTTTTCGAATGATCAAGTTACGATCATTTGAAATTTTTAAATGGATCGACGTCTCAAGTTTTTTTTGTTCATTTGATGTTAATCACAATTTTATTGAGATGAAATTAAATGTTATATTTTATTATTATAAAATATAATATAATATTTTATTATTATAAAATATAATATTTTATTTTATTATAAAATATAATATTTTATTTTATTATAAAATATTATTTTAAAGACTTGATTCAGGTCAAGTCTAGTTTTATTTTTATTTATAAAAAAATGGGAAGAAAAGACCCCAAAATGGGGTCTTCTCCCTTTATTTAAAAAAATTAAAAAAAAGGGGGGTGGGCTTATTTGTCTAAAGGACAAATAAAATAAAATAGAAGGAGGAGGAAGACCCCAAAGGGGTCTTCTCTCACGCGGGGCACAGGAGGGAGGCAAACCCTAGCGCCTCCCCTCTGCCGGACCTCCTCCCCGCCAGATCACCTCCGGTCGGCCGCCGCCAGCCACGCCAGCCTCCCCACCGCCGAACCACCCCTACCCGGCTGCCCCGAGCCCCCGCGCCAGCCTCCTCTTCCGCGCCAGACGCGGCCCGCATTGGCCTCCTCCTTTTGCGCCGGAACCCCCTCCGCCAGACAGCCTCCCTCTCCCTCCGTCGGACCTCCTCCGCGTTGAGTCCCCTCTGGTGAGCCGCCTCGACCTGCACCGGCCTCCTCTACTACACCGCCTCATACCCCGCCTCGCATTAGCCAACACTTGCGCCAGACCTCCTCCGTTCGGCCGCCCCGATCCCTCGCCGACCTCCTCCTCCGCGTCGGAACGGTTCTGTTCGGCCGCCCCGAGCCCGCACTGGACCGGACAGCCGCCTCGCCGGCTCGCCGGAGCAGCGAGCTGCCGACCATGTGGCTGGCCGGCCTCTTTCCTGGCCTGCTTCCACTCCCCTCGGACCATGCCGGGAGATGCAGCCGCCGCGGGAGTCGTTGGATGTCGCGGTCACGCCGCGGTCACACCGCGGTCACGCCGTCGCCACACCGCCGTCACTCCGCGTTCAAGCCGCGGTACCCATTTCAGGATGACACCCCGCGGCGATACGCAGTCCTTCCTGGCTCCTCTCCGGTTAGAGGTAACCCTGCATTAAATTAATTTTAATTAATTTAGTTTTTTTTTAAATTAAATTAATTGGAATTAATTTAGGGGTTTAAATTATTTTAATCTGAAATATTAATTTAATTTAAGTTTAGAATTAAATTAATGGTTTAATTTAATTTTTTGAATTAAAATTAAATTAAACAAATGGAACCGATAAAAATAAATTATTTGAATTTAATCAAATTCATTTAATTTATTAGAACACCCTCGCATTATTTAAATTTATTACAATTTAATTTTATAGCACATTTACCCCGACTGGTCTTGAGCAAGTGACCGACATGTTTATGTCTGGCATTTATTTATTTATTTAATTATTTATTCAATGTGTGCGATGATTGTAATATTTAATTAGATAAATGGTGGTCTGCGAATCGTCTTTTAATTCAAATATGTATAAGGGCATGTGAATCCATTTCACTAGTTGTATTTTGTACCACAGAACCCCTCGCATGCGTGCGAGTATATTTGTATTTATACGGTGACGATCCGAGAGGTAGACCCCGCCATGTTGAGGCAGTAGTCCAGACAGGAGTTGGGTGCTTTGGACTAGGGCAAGCAGCGACACGAGTCATGTATCGACTCAGGTATGGATGCCCCTAGGTGATGATTGATCAGTTATCGATCGATCATTATAGAATGCTCAAGACCAGTCGGAATGCATGATTTACTTTATGCATAGTTTATTATTTTATGTGTCTGCATGATTATTGCATGATCACATAGGATAGTAAACAAGATAAAATGCATAAAGTTGTGACGAATAATATTCTATTGAATGTTCAGTTGTGATCGCGACAACCCAGTTTGAACATAATAAATAGAAAAGTATTATATTCTTCAATTAATATTAAAAAATTCCTCAAAGATATATTAAGTCTATATGCCTTCTATTTCTCACATCTAAACAAAACTGGTTGTTTGGGTGCTCGTCAGCCTCAGTTGAGAGTGCCTCTTACTACTGGGGTGTTTCCATGAGAGAAATGGGTCGACTTAACTAAAGTGAGTAGTCAAGGATTATCCTTAGCTAACTTATTATCACTTTAGAGGCAAGTGGTTGAGGGAATCAAGTTCAGATTCCAAAAGCTAGGACTTTACTCAACAACACAAGGAACCACAAGAACAAGTGGTTGGCCAGCATAGAGCCTACCTTGAAACCCTCCAAGTAGTGTCGTAGCCCTAGCTTGTAGACTACAAGGGAGGTTTTGAGGATCCTTTCCACTAGAATGATCAAGCGATAGAGTATTCTGGATTTAATAGTGAGGGCTATTAAGGTTCGTTAAAATAGTGAGAGACATTAAATGATATAATAATTTATTAATCATAAAATGTCAAAAGGTAATCAAGACAAAGTACTAACTGCTAAATGTTTATCTAATGTAGATTCAAAATGGAAATCACCAACACCACAAGTACTTTATCAATGCGATCGATCTTGGATAAAGAAAATATCTTGACCGGTAATAACTTCCATGAGTGGTACAGGTGCTTGCGCATAGTACTACGCCAAGAAAGGAAGTTATATGTGATGGAATCCCCAATTCCTGC
The DNA here is from genome assembly GCA_963277665.1 of Viscum album. NCBI lineage: Eukaryota > Viridiplantae > Streptophyta > Magnoliopsida > Santalales > Viscaceae > Viscum > Viscum album. The sequence continues at coordinate 1,367,154,437 of OY728140.1, read as the reverse complement.
TGAGCCTCCTCAGGGAGCAAGCAAGATGGAAAAAGATAAGTGGAGAAAGCATGTAGACGATGTGCTTGATGTACAATGAATCGTGTTGTCATCCATGTCCAGCCAATTGCAAAAAAATGAATGAGGAAGAGGACGCCTACAAGATGCTTTCACATCTCCAAGAACTATATGAGGAGAGGGCTAGACAAGAAAGGTATGAGATCTCAAGTGCGCTTTATAAGTGCAGGCTAGTAGAAGGGAACCAAGCTGGTCCTCACGTACTCAAGATGATTGGGTATATTGAGAGGCTTGAAGCCCTTGGGTTCAAACTGAACCAAGAACTAGCAGTGGATCTCATTCTTGCCTCTTTACCATCAATCTTCTCGACTTTCATTGTCAATTATAATATGAATGATATGACAAAGTCGCTCCCGGATCTTTTGGATTTAGTTCGCCAAGCTGATAAGGACATGAAAAACACAAATTCAACTGTCCTTATGGTGAACAAGAAAAACAAGGGCAAGGAAAAGGGGTCTAAGGCCAAGTCAATGCCAAAGACACCAATGCATCATCCTACAAATAAGCCAAAGATTTAGAGGCAAAGTAATGATAAGGAAGCTGTCTACTTTGGATGTGGCAAGAAAGGCCACTGGATGAAGAATTACAGAGCTGGGAAGAAGAAGCAAGCTGATGCTTCTACTTCAGGTATTTTTGTCATTGAATGCAATCTATCTTTATCTATAATTTGGGTATTGGATATGGCATGTGGTTCACACATTTGTATTCATATACAGGAACCAAGTAGGTTCAAGAAGATTGAAAAAGGTCAAGTGGATCTCTGAGCTGCAAATGGTGCAAGTCTGGCGGCCTTGGCAATGGGAGAATATCACTTGACTTTACCAACTGGTTTGGTTCTTGTTTTAAACAATTGCTATTATATACTGTTTGTTACCAAGAACATTATCTCTGTGTCGAGTTTAGACAATATGGGTTTTTATTTCAAGTTTGGAAATAAAAGTTGTCTCTTTTATAGGGATAACATATGTTATGGTATGCCACATCTTAACAATGGTTTATATATGCTAGAACTAGAAAACTCAGTAATGGCAATCAATGACAAAAACAGCCAACATGACTCAAACAACACCCGCCTATGGCACTTCAGGCTTGGTCATGTAAACGAGAAGAGATCCTTTGCAATTTCTGGAACCAGTAACGGTTACGGTGTCAAGGATATGATGTCACAGACTTTGCCGATTTTCAGACTAAACGGTGAGACCGTTTGGGCAGAGAAACGGTGGCTCATACTTAGTCAAATATCTATCATCTGTCTTAAAAAGTAATACTCACGTGATGGATTAAGGTTAAACATAATAGAACACGAGTAAATATGGTTTATAAGATTTAAATATGATTTACATGATTTACATGATTTGTGATCGTTAAAACAGGAGTTCAACAATAAAAAATACGATGTTCATATAGATTGTATATTTTAACTATTCACCAAAAATCAAATTGCTAAAAAAACTTAAAAAACCACCCTAAGACAATTTCAACATGCTAATGCTAAAAATGGTATCCATTTTAACATATCCAATTTCTAAAATTTAGAAATTTAATTTTAAATAAAACTATATAATATTTAGAAAACTAATTTATTTAAAATAAAAACAATTTCCTTTTCAAATGAGAAATCGTATTTTTGTTGCATACCTTAATAAAGTTATTTTTAGGATTATCATGATAATAAATATTTATATGAATTCATAGAATTAGCATAAATATTAATAAAACGTAAAATTGATTTATTAGAAAAAAAGTGTTTTCTCATAGGATGTGGCTTCATGGGTCGGGATCATTATAGTATATTCCACTTCCCTGAAGGAAAATAATACGGGAATGGAGAAAGATGGAATCGGGTGGTGTTGGTCTGGGCTTGGTAGGTGTTTTGGATCTTGATAGAGTGGACATTGGGGATCCAGACCGGCTTGAGGCGAGCAATGGTGTTAACGTGGTAGGCAACCGACACCAACAGTAAGTGATGTCAGTGGCGACGTCGGCCAACAAGGAGGAATGGGACTTCATTAGTCCATGTAGCGACTTCATAGACTGAATTGATTGGTCCATGTAGTGACTTCATTTTGAACTTGTTTGTGGTTGCACTGATTGGTTACCATAACAATTTGATTGATATCTAATTTTACATAGATTTACAAAATAGTTTTAAAGATTAAAAAATCAAAAACAAAAAATACAAACCCAAAAGTGATGAATGTTAGTACCTAGTGCCTAACCTCACCATGAGACTAGTGGGGTGGATATGATGCCACTTTATGGGAGGATGAGAAAAGGTGAGGTTAAAAGTGATGAATGTTAGTAGCTAGTTCATTATTAGGCAGTAAATGGCACTTCATAGTGTAATATAGGTATTATGGATTTAAAATAATTTTGCTCACATTAATAATATTTTTAAGCATCCCATCAATATTCATTTTAAAATTTTATGAATTTTGATCAATATCTATTTTATTAATATTCATCTCAGGGAACCCAAAAAAAAACGGGGAAAGAAAAACCGAGTCAGTCCCATTCGGAGGGCTTAAAAGTAATTTCACGGAATGATGTCCGCGCGCCGGCGATAAGATTCGTGGAGCAACCTTGACGGCGACGCGCGGTCAGCCGCGGCTGGGTCCAGACGCGCCGGCGGGGCCGGCCCGGGTCACGTCGCAGCTATTAAAACGGAAACCCGGTCGGCGAGTCTCGGAGGCGCCCGACAAGACGCACGAGGCGGTGCTTCTCGTGGCGCGAAATTAGGGCGGACGGAGGCCACGGATGGATCCGGGATGCCGATCCTACGGCTACTGGCTCTCCAGGTGGACCCCACAGGCACCCTCCGATGCACGCGCGCCCACTTTATTGGGCTTTCAAACTTGGCGGGAGTCGCTGTCACGGGATGCCTAACCCCCGTGCGACGGCCGGGTTATTAATAAATAATTTTATAATAAAGTTATTTTAAATAATTAATGCCGTTTCAGAAGAAAAAAAAAAAGATATAATGCCCACGCTACAAAATACACTTTAATATTTCATAATAAAATTGTATAGTCAAATCTATACATTCATCGTAGTTGTTAAAAAGTAAAACAATCAATCAATATATATATATATATATATATCATGACTAGCATCAATAAAGAGATTTTTTTTTATAAGAAGTACAAATAACATTAATGAAGAATATTAACCGACGTACAAATGCAAAGCCATGAAGAGAAATTGTACAGTCAGAGCTGGTTGACATCGAAGAGGTCTGAGGCCGCCAGCTGATGGGCCGCATTGTTTCCTTCCCTTTTGGTAAAGAAGAATGAGCATCGAGAAAAGCCTTGACGAAGCACGCAAATTCTCCTGACGATGAAGCCAAATGGCTGGAGTTCTCCGTCGTTGTGGTTAATAGCATTGATAACGATGAGGCAGTCGGACTCGATGATGATATCAACCCATCCACATTCCATAGCGAGCATCATACCTGTCAGGATGGCAGATGCCTCAGCAACAGCGGGTTCCCAGAAGACATGGTGCGATTCATGTTTTGCATCAATGATTTGCCCCAGGTGATTTTTGGCCAGAAGACCGAGAGCAACAAGTCCATCCTTGGGGAGAGACGCGTCCACGTTGAGCTTAAGAATTCCTTCCGGTGGGGGGTTCCAATGAGGGGGGCAGGAGGGGGTTGCACCTGACAAAAAGTGTCCTTTGTGGTCCTTCCAACCCTCAATTCATGACTTGGCCCGTTCAATCCAGAATTCGGGAGGTTTATGAACGTGGTGAAAGAAAGCATCGTTACGCCGGACCCAAATGATCCATGTCAGGGTGCAGAGTGAGCCTACGTTGTTCGATGAGAGAGAGGAGCGCCAACGCATCAGAAGATTGGGGAGGTCAGAGACAATGTAAGTGAAGCATTTGAAGTCGGGCCCCATTTATTCCAAATGTCCTTAGCTCCCAGGCAGTGAATGATAGCGTGCAAAGGAGTTTCTGGAATATTCGGGCAGAAGGGGCATGACTCAGCACTGACCATATGTCGGTAAACGAGCAGACTCATGGTAGGGAGGGTGCCTGTTCACACCTGCCACCAAAATTGGCGTATTTTTGGGGAGACGTTGAGCTTCCAAAGCGATTTCCAAGGTCCCTCTTTCCGGTCGCCAGAGTGGTTGCCAAGAGCAAGTCTGTAACCGGATCTCACCGTGTAGTCGCCCGAAGTGTCGTTGGTCCAGAAAAGATGGTCGGGGCCTGCATCTGGGACCCATGGGATGCTCAAGATAATTCTTTGGTCTCTTTCATTAAACCATTCATGTATCTTTTTCAGACACCACCCCGGTCTCTGGTCTGAAAGGAGGCAGCTGACTGTGGCGTCTTCAAGACCCGATTGGGCAGGGGATGTAGCCCACATATGCGATGGTTATAATCAATATGCGATGGTTAGAAATATCTTATAACCATTGACAATAGTTGATTATGTATGAATAAACAAGTTTTACAAATGCATAAATTATATTGTAATTTTATATGCACTTCTAGGATAAATAAAAAACACGTTTGAAGGTTTGGTAAAATTTCTCAACTAGAATATGTATTTTTGTAACACTTATATATATATTTAATAATTAAATTTCACATGGTTATAGATTTATTTTAATGAAATATGTGAATGATTGGAAATCAAAATATTCAAATTAAACAAGAAAAAGGTCTTAGAAATTGTCATAAATAGTAAAATATAAAGGTAAATAATAAAATATAACAAATAACACAGTACAATGATTACCAAAAATGACATAATGAAATGATTATGTAATAAAAACCATCCATGGTATAACAATTATACATGTTCAATCCAAATGGATAGAGTACTGTTGCACAACAATCTGAATCTCTCGGGTCTCATCTTGGTGCATACATGGGTGCACGACGTGTGCTTACAGTCTACAAGCTGTGTGCTCTTATGCTACCAGAATCCTCATCACCTCCGGTTGGAATCTTCAGATGTTCTTCATATATAATTAATCCATTTTTTGACTATATGAGCAAGAACAAAGAAGGTGAAGATAAGATCTCGGCATTCAGATTTAAAGAACGATTAAACCGTAAATGAGTAAATTAATCAACGATCAGTAAAACAATGATAAAATGATAACATTTATCACCACTAGCTAAAAGTGGTGATAAATATAACTTTTATCAACACTTATAAAATTGTACCTTTTATCAATGTATTTTTTAGCGCTAATAAATGCGCATCTTTATCAACGCTTTTCTCAGCACTGATACAAACTTTTTTATGTGCATATATGTGTATGCGTTATGTTGTGTGTGTGTATTTTGTGTATGTGTATGTATAGTGATTGTACTTGTATAAATGTATGTATGTGTATGTATATATATGTACACATGTGCGTGAAATGTACATATGTATATAACATATGTACATGTGTATATATGGTGTGTACTTATTTCACATTTGATGTATATTTTTTTTTGATATAATATTTTTGAAATTTATTCATTTTCATACATATTTATATTTTACAGAGTATTATTTTTAATGTTTAATTTGTCTGATTAGTATATATTCAATTTTATTTATTAAGTTGTAATATTTTTAAAATGTTTAAAATTTATATAATTAAGTTATTTAAATGCATTTTTTAATATTTCATTCATTTTCGTACGTGTTTACAATTCATGTAGTTAATCTTACATGAATTCGCTTTTTAAAATAGTTTTGTCTATTAAATCCTATTTATTGTTTTTTAATATTGCTTTCATTTAATCTTATTTATTCATTTTTAATATTTATTGATTTTTATATTTGTTGGAATTTAATCATTTTGTAATATTTATTTATACATATATTCATTTACTATACATGCAATATTTTGAATATATTTGTAATTTATATGAATCATATTTATTTGTTTTTGTTTATTAAGTTTTAACATTTAAAATATGTTTGAAATTTATATAATTAATCTATTTAAATGTTTTTTTAATAATTTTGTAATTTAAAAAGTTAATTATAAAATTATAAATATATATAATGTTTAAAAAACATTTATAAAATTATAAATATATAAATAAATAAATATATAAATAATTAAATAATTATATTAAATATATTAAAATAATAAATATATTTATTATATTTACAACTATATATTTATATATTAATATATATATATATAATTATATAAATATATAAATATATATAATTATATAATTATATATAATTATATAAATATATATAATTATATAATTATATTTATAAATATATTTATTTATAATTATAACTATAAATAAATAAATAAATATTTAAATAATTCTAAAATTATAATAAATATATTTACAATTAAATATATTCATAATTATATGCAAATATTTATAAATATATTTATATATTTTTTAAAAAGGTTGAGGATCAAACCGCTTTTATTGAACATAAAAAAAAATCTATTTAAAAGTGGGAAAAGAGGGAACTCATTACAAGTAGGGGCAAAAAACCATAACAGAACAAGACCCGGAGGTCTTGATGGTCCCAAGTACCCAATGAGAAGCAATTGTCAATATAAACAACATAAAGAATTTCATTGCCCTGTGACAGACAAAGCAACAGTGAAATCAATCATTGATGAATCATCGCCCCCTGCCAAGAAGTTGCATTGAGTTGAACCAACACAATGCGACAGAGCACTCCTCACACCCACACGAACATGCAGGAGGAGGACCGAATGACAGGTGTCACCACACCTATCTCTCTTTCAAGCTGCCCACCCGATAATGCTTGTGAAGAACTCATCGCAGTGTCAACCTGATGCCATGCAAAATCAGATAGAAAACATCGTGCAAAGTCAAAGCCTGAGTACCCATCCGTCCAGCACAAAGGACAAATGACTGAATGATGGGTATCATACCCATCCCTCTTTTGAGGTCGCCCACCCAGATCACTTGCAAAAAACTGTACCACCATCCAAATGCAACGGGATAAACTCCAATGCTCACAAAGACTTCTGCCACCCAAACAGGTAGCCGGTTCCACAAAACATCACAGATTCAACAAAAAGACAAAATTGAACTACCCCGAAGGCGGTTTTGATAGAATTGAACATTGCCGCCACCAACCCCACTCATCCCTGCAGACTCCAAAAGCCGTACCACGAGCATCCTTCCCCAAACCAACGCCGCACAGTCCAACACCGCCATTGAATAAGCACGCCCAGGCCAATAACTTGTTGCCTGCAAGGAAAAACCACACCAGATTTAGGGGAGGATCACCCAGGAGACCCGCGCCTTGATCTAACCACTGATGCAGAAGAATGAACAAGGTCAGATTTGAAGAGATTTGGGTTCGTCAACCGCAGACCATCACCGCAAACTCCTTCTGCAGAAAGCAATGATGGCCAGACCTCCCGAGCATCTAACGCCAACGCCAACGCAAAACACTGATATCAATGTCGACCTACACCACGAAGCACATATTTTCCCCATCGTGATTAGACCCAACGGAGTGAAGTCACCAACGCTCAACATCAAACCACGATGTCAAGAACCATATCCGCATGAGTAGGGATGACAATGAGCAAAAGAACTAAGAGATCCAGATAGATGAGATGGAGAAAAATGGCGCACCACAGAAAGAGCCACTGCCTTGGAGGAACTAGGGGAGAAACCCTAGTGAGTATCTAGTGCGAGAGCACCCGCTAGAGAGAGACCACTAGGCGATTACGGAGCCATCAAATAAATAATTATAATCATATATATATAATTATATAAATATATTTATAATTACATACAAATATTTTTAAATATATTTATTTATATTTATAATTATAAATAATGAAATATATATTTTAATAATTATAAAATTATAATAAATATATTTATTATATTTATAATTATATATAATTATAAATAAATAAATAAATATATAAATATATATAATTATATTTTTTAAAAACAGAGGGTGATGGTGGAATCTAGAGAGTGCAGAGATGACGATTCTTTAATACTTTGATCTCCTCACTTCATTTTTTGCCTCTCTCATCAGCTACGGTCTCAGATTCTTCGACCCAAGTGACTGCAGAGGGGAAACCAATATCTAGGAAGAAAAGTCTCTCATTCGCAGAAGCCCTAAATAAGAAGTCGACTTAGGACAACAGACGACCTATTTTGACCTCGTTCGAATCCCCAATCTCGATATCTGAGGATAGTAAGCTCTCGATCCTTGTTAACCAAGATGCTCTTAAGGAGCAACTTGATTTGTGTCGGTTCTCCTTGATTAGTAGACTTATTATTGTGAAGAGTGACCAACCCCTAAATATAGATGATTTGTCGTGAAAGTTGACTTGCATTTGGGGCTTTGATACTTGGAAGATTATACCCGTGAGGAGATGGTATTTTCAGTAGTTTTTCAATCATAGTCCCAATGTTCTTCGACTTTGGAATCTAGCTTCTATAATCTGAACCCTGGTATTTTTAGGCTTTTGGAATGACACCTAAGTTTTAATCCGAATCATTAGAAACACACCAATGCCCAAGTTTGGGTCTGGTTTCGCAGCCAAAGATGTGTTTTTTGGCACCCTCAGATCTTGAAAGACATTGCCTCCTATATTGGTGCTCCTTTGAAGCTAGATGACAACACAGTCCAGGGGAAATTTGGATACTATGCTTGGGTCTTGATGGATGTAGACTTCTTGAATCCTAGGCTTGATAGTGCTTCTTTAATCGCTAATGGTGAAAGAATCGAAATTGAGTTTGAGTACGAATTCTTACCTGACTTTTGTAATCTCTACAAACGGATTGGGCATGAGATTACCAATTGCAGGAAAATCCATAAACTTTGTAAGAATTCTATTTTTGAGAGGGGGGGCGGGCTGCCTCATTTGCAAAGCATCAGAAGCACTTGAATAAGGACTTAAAGGTATAGGAAGACAAAGAAGATCAACATTGGTGGATGCCAGTAAGCAGATTCCTTCTCCTAAGTTCCTTAGGAATGTCATAGGTTCTTGTTCTAAATTTTTTGATCCAACTCGTGCCCCTATTGATGGGTTCAAGATGAAAATCCTGAATTCCTTTGGTAACCAAGATCATGAGAATTCAAGGGAGGGCCCTGAAGTCCTGCCCTCTAATATGCAGGCTGAAAATTCTAAAGCTGGTCAAATTCTTTCTCCGATTGAAGCTGAAAACAGGTTATTTGAGTCTAGTATAGACTCCTCCTTACATGTCTTAGTGCAGAGGCGGGGTGCTCGTGAATCTGATATGGATTTACCAAGTCATAGGCATATGAACACAACTGTTGGAATTAATGGATAGGTGTAGGGAATATCTTATGTTACTTTAATGTAGCACGAGCAACCCCATGGACCTGCTGGTGAGCATGTGGAATCTAATAAGGAATGTGATACTCAGGTTAGAGTCAATATAAAATTGAATAAGGAGGGCCTCCCAACTGCTTCTTTTAATCACAATGGGAAGAAAAATCATTTTTGGTGATTCTTGTATGCATGCTAACCATCTAAAGGTTCCATTACTAACAAGAGGAATTTTCCTTTAGTTCCCTCTGGAGTAACTCCTCAGGTTGAGGAAAAGAGGCAGGATGCATTTGGTGAAGCATGACTTACTAAGGATATCCTGGATGGGCAGGAGAAGGGCTGTAAAGCATGGGATGACGTAGTGAAGGAGGCCTATGATGTCTAGAGTCTCGGTACAACTATTTATGAGAGTGAAATACAAGCTGCTGCAACTAGTGATGACACTCAAAATTCCCTTATTATGGAGCAGTCCTCTGCCGTGGCTCCACCAGACTCTAGTAAAAATAATTTTAGTTGACATCTTAAACATGTCTAATAGAAAGGAGGTCTTCTGTGAGGAATTTGATAATACTCATGGAGTTATCCTTGTTGATGAACAACCCTCAGGCATTGAGACTGTCAAGTTAGTATCGGAGGGCTCAGTTTTGATGGAAGATCCAACCCCATCAGATGATAATGATGATGAGACATGGTAGTATCTCAAAACATAGAGGAGGGGACATCATCTGAGAGGTAGGGGCGGTGGATGATCCCATAGATGAATATTTTGTTGCTGTGAAGTGGTATGTCACTTGCTTACATTTCCCATCTCCCCTTGTACTTTGTGGTTCTTTTATTTTCAATAAATTTCAGAACCATGGGCTATAAATCATGGTTCACGCGGTTTTGGTATGCTGTATTTATAATTATATAAAAATATTTATAAAAATATTTATTTATAATTATAATTATAAATAAATAAATACATATTTAAATAATTTTAAAATTATAATAAATATATTTATTATATTTATAATTATATATAATTATATATTAATAAATATATATAATTATATAATTAATTTTATAAATATATATAATTTTATAAATATATATAATTATATAAATATATTTATAATCATATAAAAATATTTATAAAAATATTTATTTATAATTATAAATATAAATAAATAAATAAAAATAAATAAATATATATTTAAATAATTATAAAATTATAATAAATATATTTAGTCAAAAATAGTGTGAACCATGGGATAAGTCCATGGCCCCGAAAAATTTATTAATAAAAAGGTAAAGACAGAACAGACAGAAGCAAAACAAGCACACATACATGCGCCACCTAAACATAGATGACATATTCCGCCATCCCATTTCCACACTATAAAGGCACAACAAACAAAAAAATTTTAACGCCTGGCATGACCTCAAGGATGACGTATCCTCGTCCATTTAGGAGTAACCCAATGGCCACCCCGATCGTCCAAACTAGCCCCATGCTCCTTGAGTGCAGACTCCTTATCCACCACTTCTTGCTGTCCATCATCATCCTGATGCTCCTGAGCTACATGCCCCTTGTCCACCCTTTCCTGCTATCTATCATCAACCTGCTGCCTCACCTCACCTTCCTCTTGAAGAGTTGAATGTTCATATCCATCTACAAGATGGTGCCTAGGTTCCTCAATGCTTAAGGAATTTCCTTCACCTCAAAATATTCCATGGGCATTGCTAAATTCCTCAAGGAAAACCTCCCTGCTATGAGATCTATTTAAAATGTCAAAACATTCTATGGTAATTTCCAAATTCCTAAAGGAAAACCTCCCTACCGTGGGATCTATTTAAAATGTCAAGCATGCTGAGTGAGTTCTCCCTTGCCACTACTTCATGCATAGGGGTAACCACTGCTAACGGTCATCAGAAAAGCCGACGGATCACATCCATCCTTTTTAGCAAGCAAAAAAGTCACTATACTATTATACTTAGATTGATCCATGAGGTGAGATAGAGTGCTAGCCTGAATAGGGGTTCCCATCACATCATGCGATCCCATAAGATTCGAATGCACCTGGAAGGATGCATCCGCCCTACTACTTTTATTATTGTTTTTAGTGCTAACAAAGATCAGTTTTATTAGACCTTATTATTTTCATGCTATTAAAACCACTCTTTATCAATTATTTTTTGAAAGCATCGTTAAAACCCTTCTTGATATTTTAAATAGAACCCTAACTGAGTTTTCCTTGCTCATGCTATTCAAGCTCTTACAGAATTGAATCTATATCATCGCTCTCCCTTGATCATTTCAGATGAATCAACACCTTCCAAATTCAAGGTATGTGATCACTTTTGATTTTTTTCTCCCCATCGAACATCTTTTCTTGTTTTTAATTTTCCAAAATGCTTTCTGTGCCTATAAAATCCCGTGATTTACACCATTAAAATGACCAAAGTGTGCCCACATAGCTCAATCACCATGCCCAATATAGACTGCCTCCTAAATGTCTCCAACAATACTATAGTTATGACCCACATCTCCATTCCATGTGCCATGTATGGGAAGTTCATAGATTCTTCATAGCTTAGTTTTGTGTCGCCTGTAAACCAATGCTCCATCGAGCCACCTTGTTCCATTTACGTGATACTGAACTACTTCTGTATGTCCATGTGAGCCCACTAGTGCAATTTTTCACGTAAAGGAACTTAGTACATGACTCACTTAGATTTCCATGGTCTTTTCCTTCACCACACACATTTTCACTTATTTACATGCATGAGCTACTCCTATGATAAATCGGTTTTAGGATTTTGAATTTTATTTAGTGTGTTTTTTTTGAAAATTAAATTATATTTCTTTTATGAATTTTTTATTTGATGTAAATGTGGGAATATTCTCACTGGGCTACCTTCTTTTTTTTTGTTTGGGATGTGTTTTTTTGGCCCTAATCTTAGCCCGACCCGGTACTATAACAACATGCACAATGATCTTATTGTGCTCAATCTACCTCATCGTTTCTCCACCCAATCTCCCTTACCTCAATCCATTGTTGGTTCACCCTATCCCTCGTCTTTATGTTCATTTCACTCATTCATCATTATTTCTCACTCTGATTTCATGGAGATCCTAGCTATGTAGCAAAAAACTCAACCAACTTATCATGTATGGCAGTGAATGCAAATGATAAGTAGGTAGAGTTTTTTTGGTGCACAAATGGTAATCAACTTCAATTTACAAGTATCCCTCCTACTCTTATGGATTAAAATCAAACAATTCTTCCCAATTTCCTTCCATTACCTGGCAGAAGAACCTTAATCATTTTAATATCTCCTGATTTTTTATAAATTTTATATGAATTATAAAACAAGTTTAATTTAGTTTGTATAATTTGTTCCAATTTTTTATATTTATAGCACTTGATAAAAATTATTTCATGATACTTTTGATACTTATACACATACTCTTTATTTATATGCTTTATTTTTTGTTTTAAGTTTTCCCTTAATAATTTTATCTTGTTATAACATTAATAAGTTTTTTATATTTTTAAATATTGTTTAATATTTTTAAAATTATTATTATTATTATATATATTTTATGGATACCGATTTGTTATATATTTTACACATGTGATAAGGCATGAACACATGAGTTATACACATGAATTATGGATGCATAATGAACTATCACATATTAAAGAACTTGTCGTTATTATATAACTAGAACACGGGTGGTGTCAATTTCTTATATGCCGTTAGAAGTTTATATTAAATCAAAAACAAAAACATCTTACCTTACCATGAATGGATTATGAATATGTTGACATAAGACATGTCATTGCTCCAGCGTCAATATAGCTAACAAAACCAATTCAACACAATAATCATTGCGATGCTCAACTCCTCCACTATTTTTGAACTCCAACCTGTTACACTACATGATGAGTATTTAATATTATTTTATCTTCTTAATATTGTTCTTAATTATCTAATAATTAATGGTACTTGAATTCATTTAAAGGTGCTTGATGCAGGCTCAAAGTATTTTGCAGTTCATGGAAATGATAGTTGATTTATAGAGTGCTTTACCAAGCCGAAGAAGAAAAGTTTTTTTTTTCATTCCTTATTAATAAAGGAACTAAATGAAGTATACATAAATATAAATTTAGATACATTATTGCATATCTTAACTCAATGATGTGTGAATATGTGCAACATGATGAGTGGTATCTATATTTATAAATGCATACATGTGTAAGGACATGGGGTAGTTCAGAAACTTAACAAACTAGCATCCTTGAAGAGGTATTTATGATGATAATTACAATTTCATTTAAAATATTCACTAAAACTTTATTTATTTATATTTTTACAATACTACCAGGACTATCAACAGTCCTTGTATTCACAAGAGGAAAACGTTTTTTTAGAATCGAATTGGAAGAATACATGGTGTTAGATTGCATACAAACATTATGAGGAGGTGACTTCCTACTACTTATTTAGTGAATTTTATCACCATTTTATCTACTTTTTTTAGTTAATTCCCTTATCATTTTTATTTAATACTTATTTTGTTAATTTCCATAGAGACCACGAAGAATGATGATATAATCATGATGCACTCATGTATTATGATTATGCACTCAATGAGGATGATGCACTCATGATGATGAACTTTTATTTTTATTCTATAATGCATTCAACATTTTGGGTTATCAAACAAAAATATTGTTAAATAACCCCAAATGTTGAATGCATCAAAAAATAAAAAGAAACAGTGTGATGTGTACGAATCAATTTCAACTCAATCCGATACATGGTATTCCCAATATGACTTTAAGATTAGGTTATTAGTTTAAAGCTGGAATTTTAGTTCAAAACACGCATTACATACTCAAAATAAAAAGTCATTTGTGACATGTAGAAATTATCCGCATGTCAATCCGACACATGGTGTGACCGGTATGACTCCAAGTGTGTTTTTTTATTTAAAATTGAAATTTTAGTTCAAAACACATGCCACATACTCAAAACTGATCAAACATATTCATATTGTTTTGATACTCTTGAAAAATGATACATAAGTCATTTTTGATGTGTAGGAATCATCTATACCTCAATTCAATACATAATGCGCTCGGTATAACTCAAAGTGTCTCTTATTAGTTTAAAATTGACAATTTAGTTCAAAACATGTGCCACTCACTGAAAATTGAGAAAATTATTGGATTGTATTAATACTTTGGTAAAAAATTCATAATACATCTTTGATGTATAGGAATTAGTCTCACATCAAAACGATACAAGCAGTGATCAGTATGACTCAAAGTGTGTGTTTTCAGTTTAAATTGAAATTTTAGTAAAAAAGACATGTGACATACTCAAAATAGAGAAAAAAATTTTGTATTGTCTTGATACTTTAGTACTACAATCCTTAAGTTAGTTGTGATGTGTAAGAATCAACCGCATGTCAATCCGGTGCGCGATACGACCGGTATGACTCCAAGTGTGTCATTTTATTTAAAAATGATATTTTAGTTCAAACACATGTCACATACTCGAAATAGAGAAAAAAATCATATTGTTTTGATACTTTAGAAAAATGATCCATAAGTCATTTGTGATGTGTAGGAATTAACCTCACCTCAATCTGATACACGATGTTCTCGGTATAACTCAAAGTGACCGTTATCAGTTTAAAATTGACAAGTTTGTTTAAAACATGTCACTTACTAAAAAACATGAAAACATGCTTATATTTTATTGATTATTTAGGAAAATTATTCATAGGTAATTTGTGATGTGTAAGAATCAATGTCATGTCAAACTGACCCATGATGTGACCAATATGACTCAAAGTGCTTGTTTTTAGTTTAAATTAACATTTTAGTAAAAAAGACACGTGTCATACTAAAAAATGATAAGATGTATTCATATTGTCATTATAATTTAGAACAATAATTTTTAATTAATTTTTGATGTGCAAGAATTAGCCTTACATAAATCTGGCACACGATATGACTGGTATTACTCTAAGTGTGTCTTTTTATTTAAAATTAACATTTTAGTTCAAAACACATGTCACATGATCAAAACTGAAAATAAACATTTGGATTATTTTGATACTTTAGGAAAATGATCCATAATTTATTTTTTATGTATATGAATTAACCTCACCTTAATCTAATACACGATGTGCCAGGTATGACTCAAAGTGTCCATTATCAGTTTAAAATTGACAATTTAGTTAAAACATGTGCCACTAACTAAAAACTGAGAAAAAAATATTGGATTATCTTGATATTTCAGAAAAATGACTCATAATTCATTTTTTATGTGTAATAATTAATCTCACATCAATTCGACACATGATGTGACCAGTATGACTCAAAGTGTGTATTTTTAGTTTAAATAGACATTTTAGTAAAAAAGACATGTGACATAATCAAAACCAAGAAAACACATTCAGATTGTATTAATACTTTAGTAAAATGATCCTTAAGTCATTTGTGACATGTATGAATCATCCAAATTTCAATCTGGAACACGATGGGACCAGTATGAATCCATGTGTGTCTTTTTATTTAAAATTGAAATTTTAGTTAAAACACACATCACATACTCAAAATTGATAAAATGTATTCAGATTTTTTTTATAGTTTAGTAAAATGATACATAATTCATTTGTGATGTGTAGGAATTATCCGCACCTCAATTCGATACATGGTGTACTTGGTATGACTCAAATTGTCTGTTATCAGTTTAAAATTGATAATTTAGTTCAAAACGTATGTCACTCACTGAAAACTAAGTAAACATGCTTAGATTATCTTGATACTTTAGGAAAAAAATTCATAGATCATTTGTGATGTTTAGAAATTAGTTTCACATCAAACTGACATATGATGTGACCAATATGAATCAAAGTGCATGTTTTGAGTTTAAATTGAAATTTTAGTAAAAAAGACACATGACATACTCAAAATTGAGCAAACACATTCAAATTTTCTTGATACGTTAGGAAAAAACCCTTAAGTCATTTGTGACATGTAGGAATCATCCACACATCAATTCAATGCACAATGTGACCAATATGACTCCAAGTGTGTCCTTTTATTTAAAATTGAAATTTTACTAATGTATTGTTTCATATTCATGTTTAATTTATTTATTTATAGTATTACTAACATAAAAATTGTTTTCTTATATAAGTAGATTCGTTTTCTTTAGTTGGGGTTGTTTGTTCAACAACTGATACCAAAATCAGGCTTTTTTTGAGAGGGGGTTGGGTTCCAAATATAATGAAACTTCTGATGTTTTTGAATGTTTGTGATAGTACTTGCTAATGTAATTATACAAAACAATGTTTGAAACGTGTAATATATATATTTTTTCTTTTATTTATGGTGTAATTTTTATTCCAAATAAATTATGAATTTTCTATATATAAGTGTATTTTCTACTATAGCGTGCTGTGATTTCAATAGCACACTATAACAGGTTAGCCTTTATCAGCGCTACTTTTAGCACTGATTAAAAAACCCTTTATCAGCTATTTTCCTATGATGATAAAAGTGGATACATTTTAATGGAACTTATATAAACAATGCCTTTTTATCACTAATAAAGGCTTTATCTAGAACTTTAAAAATCCACTTCTGTAGTAGTGAAGGTTTCGAACATAGAGAACGTGCTAATTAGGTAACAGGAAACTTATATTTTTATCGAAATCAATGAATAATCCTAGTTTTAGATAAAAATGGTTAGTCATGAACAAAAAATTAATTCAAATATTAATTTTCATAAATGGAAGAACCAAGATGACAATATCATCACAGATAATTATAATTATTTTTTGTAAATAAAGAATTACCTCATATTGGAATTATTTCTTTGTTGAAGATTTAGTTGACCACTTGGCATACCATCCTTGCTACGAGAGGATTAAAGGGTAGAATTTCTATATGGAGATCCACACATGTACAATGAACCTTTTAATACTGAGGTAGAAATCCTTGGGTGCTAGCGTAGAAGATTTTGGTGCTTTCATCGTTTGTTGATGATTACCACAAGAATCGCCTTGAGCACAACATGATTTTTCTTGTTCTCTCTAGACTTGAAAGAGAGGTGGAAGATAGTCTCTATCCTTTCTTGAAATCATTCTAGTAAAATGAGCTCTCTAGGGTTGTAGAGGATTATCTAGAATTTCATTGGCCACAACAACTATTAGGATTGAGAATGACATAATTGGGTTTATAAAGAGGTAAGGTTAGGGAACAAAAAAATTACACATGATCCCTTATCATTATCTTAATCTATGAATAACCCCATGTCTAAGTAATAATAATAATAATAATAATATTATTAATATTATTTACTTTACATGTGATAGACTCAGAGATAAATAAATATTATTTATTAAATAAATAAATTTTAATTTATTCAAATAATATTGAATATATTATTTCTCATCGGAACATTAATTCGGCCTGCCATGACATGAACCGACCCACCGAGGCCCACCTTGATAATGGAAGGCCAAGACACACCTACCCCAATTCTACCTTTATAGGCCATGGGTTGGATAAAAGTTCCAAAAGGTATAAATAAAATGGGAGGCCTTTTACTAAAGTACCCATACACACACACACCCAACCATCTCCATGTAGAAGTGTAGAGGAATAATAATAAAATACTGTAACATCTAGAGTAAAAACCATGCATAAAATAACCTACAAGGAATACAAAAGAGTGTGAAAATGTGATAAAAAAAGTAAAGGGAAAAGTAAACAAAAAACTAGAAAATATTTCCCAATCTGACAATCGAAAAAGAAATATTGAGAGAGCTTGACTCTAGATCTCCAAGCCCCAACCACCATATGCAGTCAAATGAACTTGAGTATCCCTATAATACTACGAAATCACCACCGACCTGTCTGTCATCTGCATAAGACATGAAACATGTGGGAAAAGATTATGTAGGGGTGAGTATATACATACCCGGTAGGATTCCCTGAAAACTGGAGGGTGAGAAAATAAGAGACATGATAGAAGTAGTTAGCTCAGCCCAATCAAGAGGGAAACAAAACCCAATAAAAAAGATATATATGCTCATAAAATAAACCCAAATGAGAGATAAAGGGGATCCCATCCCACATCCCAACCCAAGAAAAGAGTCTTACAACAATCCCAAAGGTCCATCATCAATTCCCAATATCTTTCTTGTCAACCTGAAGAAGTAACCATGCAGAGTCACACCTCACCACTATGCCAAAAAGTAGAGGGGATATAATATCTAGGTAGATGAAACATGACTTGGTAAAAAAGGAGGTTTACACTCAGTAAGTAGATTAACCATGCCCTGATACAACAGGAGGGTTCCACTTAGTAGGTATAGGACCTATATCTTGATACAATAGGATAATTCCACTTAGTGGATATTGGACCCATGGCCTAACATAGCAGGAGGGTTCCACTCAGTGTATACATGACCCATGCCCTAACATAGCAGGGGGATTCCACTTAGTGGATAGAGGACCCATGAACTGACATATTAGGAGGGTTACACTCAATAGATAGAGCACCCATGCCTTGACACAATAGGAGAGTTTCACTCAGTATATAGAGAAACCATTCAATAACATAGTAGGAGGGTTCCACTTAGTATATAGAGGACCTATGACCTGAAAAAATAGGAGGGTTACACTCAATTGATATAGGACCCATGCCCCAACACAAAAGGAGGTTTCCACTCAGTGGATAGAGTACCCATGCCCCGACACAAAAGGAGGCTTCCACTAAGTGGATAGAGGACCCATACACTGACACAATAATAGGGTTCCACTTAGTATTTATAGGACCCATGCCCTGACACAGAATTAGGGTTCCACTCAATAGGTAGAGTACCCATGCCTTGATATAATAGGAGGGTTCCACTCAGTGGATAGAGGACCCATTCCCCGACATAGCAGGAGAGTTCCACTCAGTAGGTAGAGGATTCATTCCCTAACACAGAAGGAGGTTTCCACTCATTAGGTAGAGGACCCATGCCCTGATATAATAGGAGGGTTCCAATTAGTGGATAAAGGACCCATGACCTAACATAGTAGGAGGGCTCCACTTAGTGGATATAGGACCCATGCCCTGACATAGTAAGAGGGTTCATATCAATGGATATAGGATCCATTCCCTGACATAGAAGGAGGGTTCTACTCAGTAGATAGAGGAACCATGCCTTGAAAAATAAGGATGGTTCCAATTAGCAGATATAAGACCTAAGACCTGATAAAATAGAAGGGTTCCACTAAGTGGATAGAGGATTGATGTCCTGACACAAAAGGAGGGTTACACTCTGTGGATAAATGACCCATGTATTGACACAACAAGAGGGTTCCACTCAGTAGTTAGAGGAAGAATATCCTAACATATAAGGAGGGTTCCACTAAATAGGTATAGGACCCTTTCCTTGATACAATAGAAGGGTTTCACTTACACTAATATGAGTATGAGAGAATTTCCAACCCTGACCTCTCTCTCTAATGATCCTGTCTGACCACTGCCGTCATCAAGCAATTTATAAAGAAGTGTTGTGCTCAAAAAATATCTCATCGTATCCCTAAAGACACTATAAATGAAACCATTGCATTTTATGTGAAAAAAGAATCAGGATAGGCTACTCATGGGCCAAATTTCAAGTTAAAACAAAGGATATACGAGAGGTAGAAGGTTCCTTAAAAAGGAAGTACATGATGTATAAGGGGCCCACACGACATGTGGCCCCACTCATCCACTTGGTCGTGTATTATCTATCATAATGATTGCTGACCATGTAGCACCACATGACATGCAAGAGTACTACATGGTGTGTCTTGGCCACCCGTGCCCTGACTGTGTGATCTTGGCCTTACCTGTGTACAATGCCCATGTGCCAGTACACAACATGTTCCATTTATGTCTGTGTTCGTGTATTCTTGGAGCACACATTATTCTTGCATCACTAGGTTAAACAGTGTGTGGGGATCCCACATGACATGTGATATTTAACTCACTTGGAAACCCTAGTCACTACATCCGGTTCACTACACAGTGTGCGTTCTTCCCAGTACACGCCGTGTGGTCAGAATTTTCATAGAAAGTCTAGATTCCTTCACGCATCATCATCATGCCTCCACCACTACCATCTCCACCTCGATTCATGCCGATAGACCTAGATCTGGGGCCATTCTTTCCCGATCCATCACCGATGGCTGGAATCTGGCCACCTGAAACCCGTACAACTTCGTCCGTCACTTCGCTATTGAGTTATCATGCATCCCGTGCATCCCGTGCATCTCACGTTTCCCATTTCCATTCATGGATCCTAGATCCATGAAGTACCACCCATGATCCATCCATATTTGTTCATAAAACACATATTCATTCATCATATGTGCATCCTCCATGATTCTGGGTGTTCGATTGTGCACAAACCTTTCCGAAAATGTTGAACTGTGACCCCATTAGACAACGGTAAAGAACATGAAGAATGGTGAGGGAAAAGTACAAGAACAAAGGTGCATCAATCATTGTAAAAAAATTATTAGAAAAAAAATTTCATAATAAAGGATAATTGAGATTAAATCATGGCATGAAAATAACCACAATCAAATAAACAAATTATTCTTTCAACAGGGATCATGCGATGGGTACAAAAACACTGAATCAAAAGAAGATTACAATCCATGCTTCAAATATTTAATCAAAGGGGTGGAAAACAAAAATTAATGAGTTACAACTCAAGATTGGATCAATAATTGACGAAGAAAATGTTTTCTAGTGATGATGATGATCCACTGTGTCTTCTTCCTGTCGATTCACCTCGATCCGATCACTGGTCATTATTTGGTCTCGATTCGCCAACAAAGGTCATTAGAGCTCCTCTCAAAAAACTCATAGGGTTATGCGACTAACCCTAGAGAAATTTCATAATGACATATTTATAGAGGATTAGAATTAGGACATTTAAATTAAAATAAATAAATAAATAATCTATTTTAATTTAAATGCACTGGCCAACAGCTGCCACATTCGAACATCCAATGCCGACTAACTTTAGGTTGCGCTAGGGTAAAACCCATGCTCCAGATTTAACCATGGTCTCAATTTTTTTGATTTGAGTATCTATTCAAGAGATATTCGATTATTTATGTAAAATTGTTTGTGTGTGATATAAAATATATTTAATATTTTTATAAAATTAATTTTGGGCTCACCAGGCCTTGGAATTATGTGTTGTCTTAGCACTTGGCTTCGAATATGTTTTTTAATATATTTCAAATTATTACAAGAAAAAAATAGATTCTATAAATTATTCCATACTTCTAAATTTTCATCTCTAAAAGGTACAAACTCAGAAAAAAGGTGGGGATACTAAGCCCACATCTAGATCTCCCACTCCCAGGAGTTCTCCTGCATGCTCTCATGCTGCCACAACACATGAACCAAGAGAATGGTCTATCCACGCAGGATCCTCTCCTATCAATACTTGATCACCACTAGGTATTCTACTGTAAGAACCCATATCTTCTTTTTAGGTATGTTTTTCCCTTTCTGGTCGTTTTTGAGGAAAAAGGAAATTATGGAAATTTTCTAAGTACACGCCGTGTACTTTATGAGTACACGCCATGTACTGCCTTACCGTAGGAGGTCATGTAGTAGCCACACACATGGCCGTGTGGGAGTGACTTGGAGGCCGCTTAAAGCGGAGTATGGAAACGGAAAGTACACATCGTGTACTTCAAAAGTACACACCGTGTACTTCAAAAGTACACGTTGTGTACTTTTTTTTTTCATTTAACGCATCGGGGCCGCGTCTAATTTCCAGAATGCTCTTCTTTTAGGTCTCGTTCGACCGAGAGATCTGTACGACTATGGATCTTTGACGAACCCCCGAGTGTGAATACGTCCTCCAAATCGAACACCGCCGGTTGCATTGGAATCACATCGGTGAGTTCTATCTTCTCCTAGAGCACCATCTTCTGATTTCTCTTCTCTCGTGAGATGTCTTGGGTTGAACATTTTAGATTTTTTTTGTAGATCTTCAGCATTATAGGGTGATTCAAGCTTCTAGGTTCACGTATATCATTCCTACAATGCCGAGGTAGGTGGTTTGTGCCTTTCCGTTCAAATTCTTTGAGTATTATGTGCAAATTCCACCAATACCCTTGAACAGGGTATTGCATGTTTACCGTTTTACCCCTGTTGAATTGTCTTCCATGTTCGCATGTTTTGTAGAGGTTATTTGGATATGAATAGGGTTTATTGCTATGCTTTGGATGTATTTTTCCCATGCATGTTCTGTTTACGACCGTTTGGTCCTTAGCCTTTGGCTGCTTTACGTGTTTTCTATGCCTGTTGCTGTATGATGGAGAGTTTTTGTTCTGACTTGATTGATATGCTATAGACTGATTAGCCAAGTAGTTATATAGGTTTATTTAGGCCATATTGTTTTTCCATTCTCGTTGACCTACACAGGGCCGTGAGAACCTGGTGTAGTAGACTATAAGGGGAATTGACTGAGTGAGATTCCTCAGAGAGTCTTTGAGCACTTTGGGATATACAGGGAATTGACCAAGTGAGCTTCCTCAGAGAGCCTAGGACCATTTGGGGATATAAGGGGAATTGACCGAGTGAGCTTCCTTATAGAGTCTTTGATTTTTATTCCTGAACTGTTTATACTATAAGGGGAATTGATAGTGAGTGCTTCCTCAGAGAGTCTATGAATGACCTGGGATATAAGGGAAATTGATCGAGTGAGCTTCCTCAGAGAGTCCTTGAACTTGGGTATATAAGAGGAATTGACCGTGTGAGCTTTCTTAGAGAGTTCCTGACTACCTTAGACTATAAGGGGAATTGACTGTGAGTACTTCCTCATAGAGTCTTTATATACTGAACCAGAGGGGTTAGGCCGAGTGCACTGCCCAAAGGGTTGATTGTACTTGTTAGGTAGGACCAGAGGGGATGGCTGTGAGTACTTCCCAGAGGGTTACGTGTTTGTGTTTAGCTGTTTGATTAGATGTTGCTTGATGTTGAAACTGTGGATTGTTTACTGCTGAGTACTTTCATGTTTACTGCTTTCTATACTTTACCTTCCATATATTCACTGACGGTTAGACACAGATCTTTGGGTGGTTGCCTACTGGGATTTAGTCTCACACCCTGTTTGGGCCATGATTTTAGGCCCAAACAGATTATATTGTTGCAGGTATAGACAAGGTCAAGCACCCTTCTATTTCAGGTACTTTACTTGCTGTGGAGCTGGAGAGCATGGGACCAAGCTAAGACTTGCGATACTGAGGATCTGTTTATCTTTTTCTTTTGTACTTTGGTTTAGAACTATTTGTATTTCCAGCATTGTGACTTTTTTGGCTGCTTTCCTAGACATATGTATCATATGCATCATTTTATATATATACATGTGCTCCAGCTGTTTATTATTCCGGTCTTCCATTGTTTACTGTTGTTGGATATTTACTGCTTCCGCTATTGCATGTTGTTTACTTCTACTATGTACTCTTCCAAATGAGAACATAGTTTCCCCACTTTCACACCCAATCCCTCACTACTAGTTGGCAGCCTCTAGTGTGAGGGAAAATTCACTTGAGGCCATGTGACGAACCGGGTATGGGGCGCCTCTGGGTGGCTTCCAGAAACGGGACGTTACAAAGTGGTATCAGAGGAATTATTTTCTCTTGATTTACTGTTTGGAGCCTTTAGCCAGGGATAGGAAGGAATGGGTACTTGGTAATAAGCTGTGCCCGAGATTAGCTAACCTGTGTACAGGGAAAAGCCATCCTACCTTGTTTATTGAAATTTCTTCGGGTTTTGCAAGATTAAGGTTGACCTGATTTTCACCGTTGGGTGACTCACATGTTTTGTGTTATTACTGTTGACATTATTGAGGTTCTATTTCTGTCGCAACCCAATGAGATGAGGGTATTCCATCTCATACATCATATAGGCACTTTCTAGAAATCACATGTCATGCATTCTTTCCATGTCATCTAGGATGCATTAGCGATTGCATGTTGTTGTGATAGATATTGTGTAGAATATGCATGCTGTTGTGATAGATTCCTTGATAAGAATACCTACTATTTTGATAGGGTATTATTGTGTAAGGTTTTGTTTGATTGAATTCAAATCTTTGGTTCTTGAGGTGTTATGGGCCCTCATGGACCATAATTTGGTGGATCATTTCCTTGTTTTCCTTGTTATAACATGTATAAGATGCCAAGCTTTGATTCGTGGAGAGTATGGCCCCCCATGGATCGGAATTTGGTACTTCCAATGTTCCTTTCAGTGTTTTTCTGGGTCCCAGAGTAGTTTCTAAGGATTACTATCTGTAAAAACCTAGAATACATGCCGTGTAGTTTTAACTACACGCCATGTGTTCTTCTGTTTGGGAAGAAACTGTTTTTCTTAAGTACATGCTGTGTACTTTATATACATGTAGTGTAGTCTCTAACCATGTTATAAGCCATGTGGGAAGAGGCACGGGATGGGGAAAGTCTGGTGGGAACACACCATGTACCGGTCGAACACGCCATGTAGTGTTGGCCTTGTGTCCGCCCATGTAACTAACAACACAGATGGATAAATGTTAAGCTATACACGTCATGTTAGGATTGAACATGCCATGTATTCTAACCCAGGTACCCGACCGTGTCACTAACAACATGGGTCGATGTTATCCTTTCACGTACATGCCGTGTCTGTCTAGAACACGCCATGTAGTGTGAGCTGTGTGTCAGGCTGTGTCACTAACAACACAGGCTAGGTGAAGCTTGTCCAGTACATGCTGTGTCTACCTTGAACACCCCGTGTAGTCCTATCTTAGGAGAGCCGTGTGGATTAACCGTGTAGAAGGACTTAGGCAGGGAAAGGGGATTCAAGTAAACCCCATGTGTTAAGACAACACTCCGTGTGTTTCGGGTGTTACATGACCAGTTTGGGTAGGTGTACATGCCCATGTAAATGACTTAAGGGAACACGCTGTGTAGGAATTGTACACACCGTGTAGTCATGTTTTGTAAAACTTGAATGCTTTCTTTCTCCTGTTCCCTTCCTATGCTTCTAGTTTCAGTCCTTGATAATATTGATCTAAGGTGTGCGCTTGACCTTGTAGATTCATGCCACCGAGACATCCTCCGGTTGTACGCCAGTTTCCAAGCGGTGATCAGACATCGGACATGGCCGATCGGGGACTCCCAGTGGATCCTCCAATTGTGTCAGCCTTGGAACCAACCGTTTCACCTAACATAGGTGCTGATGCATAGTTCAGGGAGGGCCTTTTGAGGATGATGCAAACCTTCCAGGGAGCGCCGCCTCCTACCCCATCGATGGCAGAATTGACACGGGTCTTTTAGCAGCAACATCCTCCTACTTTCTAAGGGGATGGAGGACCCCAGGCTGTAGAGTCATGGCTAGAAGCCACACTTACGATTTTCAAGCATCTGGAGATACCTCTAGAGAAGAGGGTGAATCTTGCTACCTACATACTCTAAGACTCCGCCAAGAGGTGGTGGGATGTTATCTCACAGGCGGGACGCCAACATAATATGACTTGGGATGAGTTTTGGCATATCTTCTACGATTACTTCTATCCATAGACCTTGAGGGCCGATCAAACCCGAGAGTTCATGAGTCTGGAGAAAGGTAATCTTACTGTTATGGAGTATTCCTCTCGCTTCACAGAGATATAGTGTTTCACGCCTATTCCAGGAGGTGATGAGTTGTTCCTTGCACGTAAGTTCGAGGATGGTCTTAGGCACGACATCCAATCCCAGGTGAACATCTTCAGGTTGACTTTGATATATTCTATCATCAACCAGGCGATGATCACAGAGCGCAATATGAGGGATTCTGGAGTAGTGATCTAGGGAGGTTCAGCATCCAAAGTTAGTATCCCTCCTCCTGACAGTAGGAAGTGCTATAGGGAGTTTGCATGAGGAGATCAGAGTAGGTGCGATGCATCTTCTGGTATCCAGGTGGTGTGCTACCAGTGTGGGAAGAGCGGGCATATGAGTCCACATTGCATGAGAGACCCAGTGGAGTGCTGATCTTGAAACAAGATGGGTCACCTTCAACTCTTTTATCAATTATTCTCACCATCAGCTGGTGACATGGGTTCTTCTATGACCCCGTGTTCAAGAGCAGTGCCACCAGTTTCTCACTAGTCTGGGAACTGGAGTTTTTCCAGCCGTTCGGGCTGAGGTGGAGGTTGTGTATGTGGTAGTCAGTTACTGGTTCTTCAGAAAAAGCAGGGTGGATCAGCTCAGAGTGGTCAAGCAGGGTTGCAAGGCCGTGACATAGGTCAGAATTTTACAGTGGAGCAGACCCAGTAGAAGCAGGATCCCAGACCCTCTATAGTTCAAGGTACGATCCTAGTTGCCTCAG
Source organism: Viscum album (assembly GCA_963277665.1). Taxonomy (NCBI): domain Eukaryota; kingdom Viridiplantae; phylum Streptophyta; class Magnoliopsida; order Santalales; family Viscaceae; genus Viscum; species Viscum album. Next base: position 1,367,127,666 of record OY728140.1, on the reverse strand, counting down.
TTTTATCTTCAGCTCTTTTCGACATAGGGGCTTCCCATATATTTATATCTCTTGTTGTTGTGGAGATCCTTGAGTTTTGAATCTTTTCCTCTGCCGATATCTTAACGCTAGACACTCCGTTGGGGACTAGAATGGCTAGTGTACATCATTACAGGAAGTGCCCACTAGAGGTTGGTGGATGTAACTTTCTATGGGACCTCTATGTCATAGAGATGACAGACTATGATGTCATTCTTGGGATAGACTGGTTAGTTACATTCCAGGTATTCGTCAATTATTATCGTCGTAGGGTGAGTTTCGTATCACCATAGGGTGGATCCTTTCTTCATAGGGGTGAGTGGGATGTACAGGCGAGAAGAGCAGGTCCAGATAATCATGGGTTGGGAGGAGTTATAGCTTAGATTGCTAGTTTATATCTGGATGACCAGGGGACTTTGCAGATGGACTTTCCTCCAATGGTGGATCATTTTAGAGATGTCTTTCCAGAGGACTTTTCAAGTTTGCCTCCGAAGCGCGAGGTAGAATTCTCGATTGAGCTTGTGCCAGGGGCAGCACTAGTGTCCATTCCTACTTATAGGATGGCTAAACTAGAGTTGAAAGAGCTCAAGAAATAGTTGGAGGAGTTTCAGGAAAAGGGTTTCATCTGACCCAGTACTTATCCTTGGGGTTCACCTGTCCTGTTTGCGAAGAAGGTAGACGAAACCCTCAGGCTTTGCGCAGACTATCGAAATTTGAACCAGTTGATGATCAAGAACCAGTATCCATTGCCAAGGATCGATGATCTCTTTGACCATCTTCGAGGAGCTCGGGTGTTCCTGAAGATTTACTTGAGGTCCGTTTATCATCAGTTGTGCGTTAGACCATCTGATATACCTCTTACAGGATTCTGGAGCAGGTATGGTCTATATGAGTATATGGTTATGCCGTTCGGTATCACGAACGCACCTACAATTTTCATGGAACTGATGAATAGAGTGTTCCATCCATACTTGGATTCCTTCATGGTTTTTTTGTGTATGATATCTTGGTGTACTCTCACACTCGACACAACCATGCTACCCATATTGAGATTGTTTTGAGTATACTGAGGGAGCATCAGTTATATGCTAAGCTCTCAAAGTGCCACTTTTGGATGGATCAGATTCACTACCTGGGTCATATTATCTCAGAGGCAGGAGTATCAGTAGACCCAGAGAAAGTGAGATCTGTAGTTTCCTAGGATCTGCCGAAGAATGTCTTTGAGGTATGAAGTTTTCTAAGGCTGGATGGATACTACAGACGTTTAATACGAGACTTTTCATGCTTAGCAGCACCACTGATGGGTCTGAATAAGAAGGGTGATAAGTTTTTATGGCCAGATTCTTGTGAGTCAGAATTTCAGGAGTTGAAAGGGAGGTTGACTTCAAAACCGACACTAGTCTTTCCAGAGCTGGGAAAGAGCTATACTGTTTACTGTGACATGTTGGGTATCGAGCTGGGAGTTGTGCTAATGTAGGGAGATGGAGTCGTTGCGTACGGGTCTCGGTAGTTGAGGCCACATGAGAGGAATTACCCGACGCATGATCTGGAGTTGGAAGCTGTTGTTCATGCCCTATGCTATTGGAGAAATTATCTCATGGGAGAGAATTTTGTGGTTTTCACCAACCACAAAAGTCTCAAGTACATCTTTAATCAGCATGATCTGAATTTAAGACAACAGAGGTGGGTCGAGTACCTACAGTCCTTTGACTTTGATCTTGCCTACACGCCTGTGAAGGGCAATGCAGTGGATGATGTGTTGAGCAGGAGGACTCAGATATAGGCAGTCCAGGAGGCCAGCAGTGAGTGACAGCTTATGGATCTATTCTCTAAGATGCATTTTGAGGTGCACGACAATCAGGGGCATACTTTTCTATCATCTGTAGTTGTTACCTCTACTCTTCTTGATCAAGTTCGAATGAGGAAGCTATTAGATTCTGAAGGCCTAGTTCTAAGGGAGAGTGTGTCAGGAGAGGACCCTATTCCTGGATGGACAGTAGGTAGGGATGAGATCATGCATTTCCAAGGGCGCGTATGGGTGCCAGCAGACATACGCGAGGAGCTGATGTGGGACTTTCATTCCTCTGTTTGGGAAGTTCATCCTGGTGTCACCAAGATGTATCATGATCTACACTATCAGTATTGATGTCCAGGTATGAAGAGGAATTTTGCTAGTTTCGTTATGAGGTGTTCCACCTGTTAGCAGGTGAAGGTGGAGCATTAGCAGTCAGCAGGGCTCTTACAGCAGTTACCCATTCCCGAGTGGAAGTGGAATGATGTTGCGATAGATTTTGTGACCAGTTTTCCAAGGTCGCCTTGAGGTAATGATGCAGTATGGTTTTTCATTGACAGATTCACAAAAGTCACTCACTTATTTCTGATCAAGGAGACCTTTAGTGTTGATGAGCTGGGGTGATTGTACATCTGAGAGATTGTACGTCTGCATAGAGTTCCACACTCCATTATTTCAGACAGGGATGCTCATTTTACTTCTTGGGTCTAGAAGGGTCTTCAGAAGTCTTTGGGTACATAGGTACTTTTGAGTACAACTTACCATCCCCAGACAGATGGCCAGTCCGAGCATACGATTCAGGTTCTTGAGGATATGATCCGGGCATACATTCTAGATTTTGGAGGTTCTTGGGAGAAGCATATACCTCTTGTGGAGTTTTCCTACAATAATAGTTTTCAAGTAACTATTCATATGGAACCTTATGAGGCTTTGTACGGTAGGCCATGCTGATCACCCTTATATTGGCTGGAGACAGGAGAGACAACTTTTCTGGGACCTCGTCTTGTTCAGGAGACCACCGAGTAGATAGAGTTGATTCAGAAGAGGATGACTACTACACAGTCTCGTCAGAAGTCTTATGCTGATCAATGGAGACGACCTCTAGAGTTTGAGGTTGGAGATCGAGTTTTCCTGCCTGTCACACCAAGGTTGGGACACAAGAGGATTAAGAGACATGGTAAGCTTTCACCAAGGTACGTCGGGCCGTTTGAGGTGTTAGAGAGATTTGGGCAGGTTGCTTATCAGTTGCAGTTACCTCAGAGGTATCGAGCTATGCAAGACGTCTTCCACGTTTCTCATCTTCGACATTACTTTTTAGAACCATCTCATGTTTTCCAACCTGAGGAGGTTGAGTTAGAGGTGGATGCATCCTCTGAGGAGCATCCTATCCGGATTGTGGATTGAAGTACGAAGGTTCTCCATGGCCGGTCTGTTCCTCTGGTATGGGTGCTTTAACAGCATGGACGATTACAGGACGAGACTTAGGAGAGGGAGGCAGACATATGATCACAGTGGTTGGAGCTGTTCAGGGTTTCTTCTTCTACACCGTGCTAAGGAAATTCGGGGACAAATTTCTTTAAGGGGGAAAGTTTGTAAGAACCCATATCTTCTTTTCAGGTATGTTTTTCCTTTTATGGTCATTTTTGAGGAAAAAGGAAATTTTGGAAATTTTCTAAGTACACGTCATGTACTTTATGAGTACACACCATGTACTACCTTTCCATATGAGGCCGTGTAGTAGCCACACACGCGCCCGTGTGGGAGTGACTTGGAGGCCGCTTAAAGCGGGGTACGGAAACAGAGAGTACATGCCGTGTACTTAAAAAGTACACACCGGGTACTTCAAAAGTACACACCGTGTACTTTTTTTTTCATTAAACACACCAGGGTCGCATCTAATCGCCAGAATGCTCTTCTTTTAGGTCTCGTTCGACCGAGAGCTCCGTACGGTAACAGATCTTCGATGAACCCCCGAGTGTGCATCTGTCCTCCGAATCGAACAACGTCAGTTATGTTGGAATTGCATCGGTGAGTTATCTCTTATCCTAGAGCACCATCTTATGATTTATCTTCTCTTGTGAGATATCATGGGTTGAACATTTTAGACGTTTTTGCAGATCTTCAGTGTTATAGGGTGATTCAAGATTCAAGGTTCACGTATATCATTCCTACAATGCCGAGGTAGGTGGTTTGTGCCTTTCCGTTCAAAGTATTTGAGTATTATGTGCAAATTCCACCAATACCCTTGAACGAAGTATTGCGTGTTTACCATTTTACCCCTGTTGAATTGTCTTCAATGCTCGCATGTTGTGTAGAGGTTATTTGGATATGAATAGGGTTGATTGCTATGTTTTGGATTTATTTTTCCCACACATGTTCTGTTTACAACCGCTTGGTCCTGTTTAGCCTTTGAATGCTTTACCTATTTTCCATGCCTGTTGCTGTAGGATAGAGAGTTTGTGTTCTGACATGATTGATATGCTATAGACTGATTAGACAAGTAGTTCTATAGGTTTACTTTGTCCATATTGTATTTCTATGCTCGTTGACCTACACAGGGCCGTGAGAACCTGGTGTAGTAGACTATAAGGGGAATTGACCGAGTGAGCTTCCTCAGAGAGTCTTTGAGAAATTTGGGCTATACGGAGAATTGACCGAGTGAGCTTCCTCAGAGAGACTAGGACCACTTGGGGATATAAGGGGAATTGACTGAGCAAGATTCCTCAAAGAGTCCTTATCTGCTTTAGACTATAAGGGGAATTGACCGAGTGAGCTTCCTCAGAGAGTCTTTGATTTTTATTCCTGAACTGTTTAGACTATAAGGGGAATTGAAGGTGAGTGATTCCTTAGAGAGTCTATGAATGACCTGGGCTATAAGGGGAATTGACTGAGTGATATTCCTCAGAGAGTCTTTGACCTTGGGGCTATAAGAGGAATTGACCGTGTGAGCTTCCTCAGAGAGTTCTTGACTACCTTAGACTATAAGGGGAATTGACTGTGAATGCTTCCTCAGAGAGTCTTTATATACTGAACTAGAGGGGTTAGGCCGAGTGCACTACCTAGAGGGTTACTTGTACTTGTTAGGCAGGACCAGAGGGGATGGACGTGAGTACTTCCCAGAGGGTTACCTATTTGTGTTTAGCTGTTTGATTAGTTGTTGCTTGATGTTGAAACTGTGGATTGTTTACTGCTGAGTAATTTCCTATTTACTAATTTATGTACTTTACCTTCCATATATTTACTAACTGTTAGACACATATATTTGGGTGGTTTCCTACTGGGATTTAGTCTCACACCCTGTTTGGGCCATGCTTTTGGGCCCAAATATATTATATTGATGCATGTTTAGTGTAGAGACCCTAAGCCTGATGTACATGTACATTACATTACTTTTGCAGAATAATTAATACATAACAAAAATAGACACACAAGGACCGTAATAGTTTAGTGTCTTTGGAAACTTGGAACGTAATCTTCTAATCCTGGTGAAAGATCTTCAACATATCCCATAAAGATCTTCCCCTTTTTTTCTTACCTAAAACCTTTCTTTATATCCTGGGGAAAAGAAAACATAAAAAGGGTGAGCTCAAATGCTCAGTAAGGGTAAACAAAAGAAATATCAATCACATCATATTCATAAGAACATAACATTTTTGAAATCTTAACCTGCAAAAGAGATCATAATATCATAACATGGGATAAATCATAGTAGTGAAATGTTATCCCAATAATCATAACTTAAAACATTAAACTTTTTTTCATACAAAAATAATCATATATAATCATTTCTTATTAGTCAAGACTCATTGCCAAGACTATCTTAGTGGAAAAATTCCATTTCTGAACCGAGTTCATTCCTCGTTTCAGTCCTGTTTCACTGAACCAGTTTAACCTGTCGTTCCAGCCATGTCTATCTCATGAGATATAAAATCTTTACCCAATGCATTTGAGGGAGATATAGGTCCCACCCATCTCATAATGATACCATTCATATGTGTGCCACAAAATCATAAATCATACATCATTGCATAACCCATGTAATAAAAATGGGATTCTTAAACAACATGACATCATAAAACAATTCATATAAGATAAAGGAATTCATAAAAATAATTCCATCACAACATAATCAAATCAATGTAATAATATGGATAGAAACATAACCCTATATTATCTTAGATGGAAAATAATTTTGATAAAACACTTGAACTCCATTCTTGAGGAAAATATCCTTTCTACTTAAAAAACATATTCCTTTCTTAACATGTCATACAATTTTAAACTAAAAGAATCTGATTAAAAATAAACTTGAAATCTTGTAAAGTTTTCTTCTTGGAAATAATGTTTTAAAAATCCATTCATGCCGTATAAGTTAAAAAAAACATTCTTCTCGTACTTTTGTCGGAAAAGTCAAAAAGTACCTCGTATGAAAAACGACAAAAGATTCCTTTAATATATTTTACTAAAAACTCACCGAAGGGTAAAATTGGATTTAAAAAATTGTAGGTGGATGGAAATAATATTACATATTGAGGAAACATGGATGTGGATGATAAAATACACCCCAGTAAATTCCAAAGTATAAACAATCTCGGATAAAAATGAGATTGTGATATTTCCCTTACCTTAGGTCTGATATGCTTCGTATGTATCCAAAACTCCCGTATAATGATTTAAATAATGTCATTGAATTATTACAGAATCATATTCATTGTTATTATATCATATATGGTTCACTTATGACTTTATATTACCCGTTCTTTTGTAAATTCCATGTTAAAGAGTGTTTTGGGTAAAATCGTTTCATTTGTCGTCCGTGTTTTGACTTGTAATTATTCATATGATTACTTAGATAATGATTACTTAATTCCAGAATATAAAACATGTTTTATATATAATATATTTTCAGAATATACATATATATAATAAATCATTAAATGGAAAGAAATACACCGTTCATGGAGACGGTAGGCCGTACGTACGCATGAACACTGTTTTCGTTTCCTTATTGAGTTGAATGGAATTAAGTAGATGACACACATATATATACACATAAATCCAGTATCATTATTATGTCATATATTTTATGATTACTTATTATATATACTTTATAATAATTCATGAATGGTTAACATGGAGAATGAATCTCATCGCGTCGTGGAGACGGTAGTCCGTACGTACGCACGAGCGATGATATCATTCCCAAGATCATGGAATTGTATTTGGAGTGTATGTATACTATTTCAGAATAAATATAACTTTAAAATAATCATATATAGTTATTTATTTGAACCATTATACCCATACAAGTAAGGTGGTTATGGAAAATAGATTACACCCCGACGTGGAGACGGTATTCCGTACGTACGCACGTGCGGTAATTTCGTTTTCCGTAGGATGGATAGATGGTGAAATAGGGTTGTTTCATTATTATAATAACATATCAGTATATGAGTGATACTGATGTTATTACTTCATAATGAAACAAACTAAGAAGAATAAGTGGAATAAGAAATAAAGTTGAAAGAATCAGTAACGGACATTACCTCTTCTTTGAAGCGCCTCTTTGAGTCCTCCTCTTAGGGCACTAAAATTGGTCTTTGAAGAAGACCAGGACCTCTATAATGTTTCTAGGGAAGTGGAGAAGATAATTTGTCAGGTGTTGGCCGAGCTTTAAGGCTCAAAGTGGTGTGAGGAAGAGAGGGAGGAGGTGCCCTTTTATAAGGGAGGAGAGGGGCACCTTTGAAAAAACTAAAAATATTATTTTATTATAAAGCCATATTCGGTTTTAAATAGCTCAAAATTGATTTATTTATAAGATAAGGTGGGGATGGGTCGAAATAATCTCATCCAATAGAATTTGGACAAGTTTAGTTTACTATTTTAACCTTATCATTTAGTTTTAACTTTAAGTTAGATAATTTTACTTTTACCGTGTTTTTTTGTGTTCTTACACTATAAGGTTAATAAACTTACTATAACAAGACAAACGAACCCCAAGTTATTTATTAATAATATATATAACCTTATCTAAGTCATTTAACCGAACCTTAGATTTTTATGAATAAAATAACAATTAATAATATAATATTTGTTTTAAAAACTATTTTATGTCAATTTTGACACTATTTAGTAATTGATTTTTTTTAAAATCATAACAGAATTATTAGTTCGAAAAAAGTTACTTAAATCAATAATAACATGTCATATTAACCTAGAAAATTAGTGGAATTTATAAAAAGTCTCAAATTACATTTATTTGGGTATTTATAACATCAATTATGTCAATATTTCAGTAATAAGATAATTACTGCATCATCGTTGTGTCATAAATAAATTAAATTATTTAATGTCTAAAAATTACAAATAAAATACCATTATGTAGGAAATATTTTTATCTTTCTAATTAATATTTATAGTCAAATTTATCTTATGTATAACCCTATATTAAAAATTATCTACTTATTAAACTTTGATTTTAACTATTTTAACCCTTCTTTAAATAAATTGATAATAAATGTCCTAATCTAATCCAAGTGGGCCTAAATGGTCATATTTTATTCCTAAGGTTGTTTTTGGTCGAATTAAACTTATCCAATAGAATTAGGACATGTGTTAGGGTAATAATAATAACACTTTTACCCTTAATTACCCTATTTACTTTTAACCTTGGTAAAAAAAGTAAAAAGTTACTATTCACCAAAAATTATTTTCATCTCATTGAACCATATTTTAGTCCTTGATATTAACCGTGTCTCTCAGATTTTCGAAATTCCACTCACAGAAGTGGTAAAATTAAGTTTTATGAAAAATTCAGTTTTTTTAACTACCACTTAGTGGTTTCACTATTCATCAAAAAATGAAAGTTTCCAGAAAAATACCAAAAATTAGGCCTAAGATATATTTGATATTATGAATTCAAAAATGATGTCTATTTTATAAAATTCAAAACATATCAGTTACATTAACTAATTTAAAAATTAATTCCCATCGTCAAAACAAATAGCGTGTTTTTAAGAGATAATAACTATCAATAGATTGACATTTGTTTATAACTGGTTTAAATGTGAAATTACATCCAATGACCAACATTGTATTAAATTGTAAAAATATATTCTAAATATACTTTAAAACCACTCAAATTAATAATTTATCACTATTAATTATTTCGATTAAAAAATTTGTTTTTAATTAAAATTTAGTAATTTTCACTATTCATCAGAATATGAAAGTTATCCGAAAAGTACCAAAATTTCACCCTAAGCTAATTTTGATATTCCGAATCCAAAAATGAAGTCCATTTTGAAAAATAAAATTTAAAAAATTTCAAAAAGTGGTTATTACTATTCATAACGGCTGGTTTTAATAATATTTTAATAGTATATCGTTGTTTAGTGAAACTCGGTATTGTGTACTACACACGCTATCGAGGAAGGTCACGATTTGCGTGTAATGCAAGACAAGTCAAGGATGAGTGTTGTACAAGATCCTTTTGGTGTAGCGTACAACACAAGACATTAATGAAATTAAAAGAATATTTTTCATAAAATCTCGGGGTGTTACATTCTACCCCCTTTAAAATGAATTTCGCCCTCGAAATTCGTCGGGGTTATAAATGGTTTACTACTTGAAAGTTTCTTTAATAGAAACCCACATTGTAAAAAGGAATACCAATACTTGGCTTTAAAAACTAAAGTCTGAAATGTAATGGTTACCCAAATTAACTCATCACTGGGTTTCCACGTAGGAGAATATAGGTGAAAATATGGATATGGAAGAAAAATCTAACCATCAAGTTCTGATGGAGAGTGGTAGAGAACATGGCTATGGAAAATCCAGCAATCACAAAGCCATAAATTTGTGATGATCTAAGGTACCATCTGATTCATCAGATATAAGAGCACTAGGACAACATTTTTGGTTTTCAAGATCATTTCCCTAAAGTTGATGAAATTGGAATTAGAAGAAATACTTTCGTGATTTTGGTACAGTGTCACCGTTGGTCGTTCTTTGGACAATTTCCACTTCATCACTTAAATAAAAGAAGTTGAATTTGTCTTTCGTGATGTGTTAGCAGATCATGTGATAGAATGATGGGTCATTCTATCTGTCTCGAACAAAAGGTTAGAAAAGTTATCAAAAAATACATAAGTCCATATATAGTGAGATTAATCGTATACGATTCCAAAAATGAACTTATACTTCATATATCATACCACGTAATAAAATAAAACTAGTTTCTACTAACTAGGGACTTCCTGTAGGCCATTGGTAGGTGATAAAGGCCAGTCGCACTTCGGTTGTGGGTTCAATTCCCACAGCCTTGTCCGACGCGATGGGCTGTCGCCCATCCTGCAGGTTGTTCTTTTTATACATTACTATAACATCCCATAAATAATATAAAAAAACTTCTATCCTTAAACAATACTAGATTATGTCCAACATAATCCATTCCAATCTTTAGGTTTATCCAAAATACTGCCGTCTAATCTCATATTATAGTGAAAATGATTACCAAAGAGTTCATACAACTAGCATGTTAATACCATCATTGATCCCCATATATCATGAGATATGACTTGTTGGTCACATTCCAAACATTCTAAGGCCTTAATCATGTATTCTCTTGAAAAAAATGAATACCCATTGAATCTCAGTGAAAACATGAGTGATGTCAAAAGTTAACTCTTTCCACATACCAAAATCCAAAAATTCTATATACTCAAACCATGATATAACCTTCTCCTTATATCAGTCATGAGCTCATTAATACTATCAAACATTTAATTTTCTCCTTATCCCTTCATTATGCGCATATCATCTACATTCCAAAAATATCTGAATAACCATTCATGGATACTGGTACCATTAATCAGACACTTTCGAAACTCAAGGAAAGACAACAGTGTAACAATCCTTAGATGTATTTTTATTCCATAGTACCATGAGATTACTTATACACCATTACACTTGATAAACATGTAATCATTCCACTACCTTCTTAAACCATTGACCGAGCTTCAACAATCATTTCATCTCACATATCATTTATAGTCTCTTCATCATCATCAACATAAATACTACCCATACGACCGTACTGATTCTCTTTATGAGACTTTCCTTTAGGGCATTGGTTTACATAATGACCGTACATTCCACATTTAAAACATTTAACCATTGTTGATTTCGTAGCAATACCATTATACTCATCCATGGTGTTAACTGAACCTTTTCCTTTGCACTTACTAGATTTGTGTCCTTCTTTTCCACACCCAAAGCATCTTCCAGTTCCCTTGAAACAATCTCCCCGATGCCTCTTCCCACATGATTTACATGAGGGAAATTGAACTTTCTTTCCCCTATGATCATCATGAAACTCCATCTTTCTCTTATTATCTGAGTCGGGAAACTTACCAAAGTTGAGATTATTGATCATATTATGAGATTTCTGATTAGGCATAATAACGATGTTTGGACTTCCAAATCCCGTTTTATTTGGTTTCTCATGAAGAATATCATTCCATTGTCCGTCATATCCTCCATAATCATGAATCTTCCTGTTTCCAGCCATTTTCTAAAACCCAAAAAGAATAGCGTGAGAGGAAAAAATCATGCTAGGGAAAACAACATAGTAAAGGGGGAGCACCCTCAATATCTAACATCTTAGGTTAAATTCTAAGATCGTTACCGTAGTTCTAGGACTATATACTATACATATACTTATCCTTAGGGACATCCCTAGACATACCTTAGAAATATCTCTAGGGATCTCACTAACATTTTCGCATCCTAGTTTCCAAAGGTTGACTAAACCTTTCCTCTGATACCAACTGTAGAGACCCGAAGCCTGATGTACATGGACATTATATTACTTTTGAGGAATAATTAATATATAACAAAAACAGACACACAAGGATCATAATAGTTTAGTGTCTTTGGAAACTTGGAACGTAATCTTCTAATCGTGGTGAAAGATCTTTAACATCTCCCACAAAGATCTTCCCCTTTTTTTTCTTACCTAAAACCTTTATTTATATCTTGGGGAAAATAAAACATAAAAAGGGTGAGCTCAAATGCTCAGTAAGGGTAAACAAAAGAAATATCAATCACATCATATTCATAAGAACATAACATTTTTGAAATCTTAACCTGCAAAAGAGATCATAATATCATAACATGGGATAAATAATAGTAGTGAAATGTTATCCCAATAATCATAACTTAAAACATTAAAATTTGTGTCATACACACATAATCATAGATGATCATTTCTTATTAGTCAAGACTCATTGACAAGACTATCTTAGTGGACAAAGTCCATTTCTGAACTGAGTTCATTCCTCGTTTCAGTCCTGTTTCACTGAACCGGTTTAACCTGCCGTTCCAGCCATGTCTATCTCATGAGATATAAAATATTTACCCAATGCATTGGAGGGAGATATAGGTCCCACCCATCTCATAAAGATACCATTCATATGTGTGCCACAAAATCATAAATCATACATCATTGCATAACCCATGTAATAAAAATGGGATTCTTAAACAACATGACATCATAAAACAATTCATATAAGATAAAGGAATTCATAAAAATAATTCCATCACAACATAATCAAATCAATGTAATAACAGGGATAGAAACATAACCCTATATTATCTTAGATGGAAAATAATTTTGATAAAACACTTGAACTCCATTCTTGAGGAAAATATCCTTTCTACTTCAAAAACATATTCCTTTCTTAACATTTCATAAAATTTAAACTGAAAGAAGTTGATTAAAAATAAACTTGAAATATTGTAAAGGATGCTTATTGGAAATAATTTTTTAAAAATCCATTCATGCCGTATAAGTTAAAAAAAACATTCTTCTCGTACTTTTTTCAGAAAAGTCAAAAAGTACCTCGTACGAAAAACGACAAAAGATTCCTTTCATATATTTTACTAAAAACTCACCGAAGGGTAAAATTGGATTTAAAAAATTATAGGTGGATAGAAATAATATTACATATTGAGGAAACATAGATGTGGATGATAAAATACACCCCAGTAATTTCCAAAGTATAAACAATCCTGGATAAAAATGAGATTGTGATATTTCCCTTACTTTAGGTCCGATATGCTTCGTACATATCCAAACCTCCTGTATAATGATTTAAATAATGTCATTGAATTATTACAGAATCATATTCATTGTTATTATATCATATATGGTTCACTTATGACTTTATATTACCCGTTCTTTTGTAAATTCCATGTTAAAGAGTGTTTTGAGTAAAATCGTTTCATTTTTCATCCGTGTTTTGACTTGTAATTATTCATATGATTACTTAGATCATGATTACTTAATTCCAGAATATAAAACATGATTTATATATAATATATTTTCAGAATATACATATATATAATAAATCAATAAATGGAATGAAATACACCGTTCATGGAGACGGTAGGCCGTACGTACGCATGAACGCTGTTTTCGTTTCCTTATTGAGTTGAATGGAATTAAGTAGATGACATACATATATACACACATAAATCCAGTATCATTATTATGTCATATATTTCATGATTACTTATTATATATACTTTATAATCATTCATGAATGGTTAACATGGAGAATGAATCTCATCGCGTCGTGGAGACGGTAGTCCGTATGTACGCACGAGCGATGATATCATTCCCAAGATCGTGGAATTGTATTTGGAGTGTATGTATACTATTTCAGAATAAATATCACTTTAAAATAATCATATATAGTTATTTATTTGAACCATTATACCCATCCAATTAAGGTGGTGATGGAAAATAGATTACACCTCGGCGTGGAGACGGTATTCCGTATGTACGCACGCACGGTGATTTCATTTTCCATAGGATGGATAGATGGTGAAATAGAGTTGTTTCCTTCTTATAATAAAATATAATTATATTAGTGATACTGATGTTATTACTTCATAATGAAACAACCTAAGAATAAGAAGTGGAAGAAGAAATAAAGTTGAAAGAATCGGTAACGGACATTACCTCTTCTTTGAAGCGCCTCTTTGAGTCCTCCTCTTAGGGCACTAGAATTGGTCTTTGAAGAAGACCAGGACCTATAGGATGTTTATAGGGAAGTGTATAAGAAAATTTGGCAGGGGTTGTCCGAGCTTGAAGGCTCAAAGTGGTGTGAGGAAGAGAGGGAGGAGGTGCCCTTTTATAAGGGAGGAGAGGGGCACCTTTGGAAAAACTAAAAATATTATTTTATTATAAAGCCATATTCGGTTTTAAATAGCTCCAAATTTATTTATTTCGAAGCTAAGGTGGGGATGGGTCGAAATCCTCTCATACAATAGAATTTGGACAAGTTTAGGTTACTATTTTAACCTTATCATTTAGTTTTAACTTTAAGTTAGATAATTTTACTTTTACCGTGTCTTTTTGTGTTCTTACACTATAAGGTTAATAAACTTACTATAACAAGACAAAAGAACCCCAAGTTGTTTATTATTAATATATATAACCTTATCTAAGTCATTTGGCCGAACCTTAGATTTTTAGGAATAAAATAACAATTAATAATATAATATTTTTTTTTAAAAACTATTTTATGTCAATTTTGACACTATTTAGTAATTGATTTTTGTGAAAATAATAACAGAATGATTAGTTCGAAAAAAGTTACTTAAATGAATACTAACATGTCATATTAATCTATAAAATTAGTGTAATTCATAAAAAGTCTCAAATTACATTTATTTGGATATTTATAACATCAATTATGTCAATATTTCATTATTAAGATAATTACTGCATCATCGTTGTGTCATAAATAAATTAAATTATTTAATGTTTAAAAATTACAAATAAAATACCATTATGTAGGAAATATTTTTATATTTCTAATGAATATTTATAGTCGAATTTATCTTATGTATAACCCTATATTAAAAATTATCTACTTATTAAACTTTGATTTTAACTATTTTAACCCTTCTTTAAATAAATTGATAATAAATGTCCTAATCTAATCCAAGTGGTACTAAATGGTAATATTTTATTCCTAAGGTTTTTTTTGTCCGAATTACACTTATACAATAGAATTAGTATATGTTTTAGGGTAATAATAATAACACTTTTACCCTTAATTACCCTATTTACTTTTAACCTTGGTAAAAAAAAAAGTAAAACTTACTATTCACCAAAAATTATTTTCATCTCATTGAACCACATTTTAGTCCTTGATATTAACCGTGTCTCTCGGATTTTCAAAATTCCACTCACAGAAGCGGTAAAATTAAGTTTTATGAAAAATTCAGTTTTTTTAACTACCACTTAGTGGTTTCACTATTAATCAAAAAATGAAAGTTTCCAGAAAAATACCAAAAATTAGGCCTAAGCTATATTTGATATTATGAATTCAAAAATGATGTCTATTTTATCAAATTAAAAAAATATCAGTTACATTAAATAATTTAAAAATTAATTCCCGTCGTCAAAACAAATAGCGTGTTTTTAAGAGATAATAACTATCAAAAGATTGACACTTGTTTATAACTGGTTTAAATGTGAAATTACATCCAATGACCAACATTGTATTAAATTGTAAAAATATATTCTAAATATAATTTAAAACCAGTCAAATTAATAATTTATCACCATTAATTATTTTGATTAAAAAAGTTGTTTTTAATTAAAATTTAGTAATTTTCACTATTCATCAGAATATGAAAGTTATCCGAAAAGTGACAAAATTTCACCCTAAGCTAATTTCGATATTCCGAATCCAAAAACGAAGTCCATTTTGAAAAATAAAATTTAAAAAATTTCAAAAAGTGGTTATTACTATTCTTAACGGCTAGTTTTAATAATATTTTAATAGCATATCGTTGTTTAGTGAAACTCGGTATTGCGTACTACACACGCTATCGAGGAAGGTCGCGATTTGCGTGTAATGAAAGGCAAGTCAAGGATGCATGTTGTGATAGCTCCTTTTGGTGTAGCGTACAACACAAGACATTAATGAAATTAAAAGAATATTTTTCATAAAATCTCGGGGTGTTACATATAGACAAGGGCAAACACCCTTCTACTTCAGGTACTTGACTTGCTGTGGAGCTGAAGAGCATGGGACCAATCTTAGGCTTGCAATGATGAGGAGCTTTTTATCTTTTTCTTTTGTACTTTGGTTTAGCACTATTTATATTTCCATCATTGTAACTTGTTTGGCTTCTTTTCTAGACATATTTATCATGCATCATTATATATATATATATATGTGTTCCAACTATTTATTATTCCAGTATTCCACTGTTTACTATTGTTGGATATTTACTGATTCCGCTATTGTATGTTGTTTACTTCCACTGTGTACTCTTCCAAATGAGGGAATAGTTTCCCCACTCTCACACTCAAGCCCTCGCTGTTAGTCGGCAACCTCTGGCGTGCGGGGAAATGCACTTGAGGCCATGTGACGAACCGGGTACGGGGCGCCTCTGGGTGGATTCCGGAACCGAGACATTACATCCACAAAGGTGGATCCATCATCAATGTCCATATCTCCCTAGTTAATAACATGCATAGGATCATGCATGTATCTCCTCATCTGCAACATATAGAAGATGTCATGCACTCACTCTAAATGTGTGGGTAAGGTGAGGCGGTAAACAACCTCATCAACCCCATGCAAGATCTCGAATGGCCTGATGATCCTTAGGGATAGCTTGCCTCCCTAGCTGAATATATACAATCATCATCATGGGGAGAATCTTAGGAAAACATGGTCTCCATGTTCGAACTCCAAGGGACCATGTCGTTGATCTGCATAAGATTTTTTCCTGCTCTAGGCTCTCCTCACCAGCCTGTGGATCACATGGACCTTCTCTGTCATTATCTATACTATCTCTGTTACAAAAAGGGATGTATCACTGATCTCAGTCCAACATAAGGGTGACATGCAGGGCCTCCCATACTGGGCCTCAAAAGGTGACATGCCAATAGTAGAGTGATAACTATTATTATAAGAAAACTCTACCAAAGATAAATGATCCTACTAGCTCCGTCTGAAGTCTAACATGAAATATCTCAGCATATCCTCCAACACTTGAATAGTGTACTCAGTCTACCCATCTGTCTAGGGGTGAAAAGTTGTACTCATCCTCAATTGGGTCCCGAATACCTCCTGTAGGCCTCTACACAACTATGATGTGAATCACACATCATGGTCGGAGACAATCGTTGAGGGAACCCCATGAAGGTGTATGATCTCCCATATGTACAACTGCCCCAAACTCTTCACCGAACTCTTTACCTGATAGCAAATAAGTGAGTTGACTTCATAATTTGGTCAACTATCACCTGGATGACATAATTGCCTCTTTCTATCTGTAGAATCTTTGTCACAAAGTCCATGAACATGCCTTCCCATTTCCACTCTAGGATCTCAAAAGGCTGCGACAAACCTACTAGAACCTGGTGCCCAGCCTTCACCTATTGATATGTGAGACACCAAGAGATGAACCTGATCATGCTTCGCCTCATGCCACCCAACCAAAACTACCTCCGAAGGTCCTTGTACACATTCCCCACACTAGGATGTATAACTAAAGGAGGAGTGTAAAACTCAATTATCATAAGGGTGTAATTTCGGCCTGACCCGGTCCGACCCAACACGAGCCAGGTCTGATCGGGCTGAGCCTGCCCTCCAAAAAATCGGACCACGAACCACTATTTGGGCATGGATGGGTCATCCCAAACAACTTCATGAGGTGGCCCAAGCCCATCCTTGAGCTGGCCCAAATCGTTATACCGGGCCAAGCTTTTCGGGCCGAGTCACAGGCCGACCATTACATGATTTTTTTAAAATGTGTTTTAAACATTTTTAAACTCTTTTTTAATAGTTCAATTTTTTTTAAAACATTTTTTAATTGTTTTTTTATAATTTTTTTTCTAAAATGTTCTTTTAAAACATTTTTTGAAAAAATATTTTCCAAAAAAAAAATTTAAAATTTTTTTTAAAATGTTTTTTCAAAACATTTTATGAAACCTTTTTTAAAAACATTTTTTAAAAAAGTTTTTTGTAAATGTTTAATTTTTTAAATCTTTTTTTAATTTTTTTTAAAATGTTTTTGTAAAATGTTTTTTTAATATTTTTTTTAAAAAAAATTTAAAATATTTTTTAAAATATTTTTTTAAACACTTTTCGTTAAACTATTTCTATTTTTTCTAAAAAAATGGATTTTAAAATGTTTTTTGATCATTTTTTAAAACATTTTTTGAAAATATTTTTTCAAAACATTTTTTGAAAAAAAAATTCAAATTTTTTTAAATTTTTTTTTGAAAACATTATTTCAAATTTTTTTTGAAAACATTTTTTCAAACCTTTTTTTCAAAACATTTTTTATTTTTTTTTCTAAAAACATTTTTCAAAAAGTTTTTAAAAAAGTTTTTTTAAAAGCTTTATAATTTTTTTTAATATTTTTTTTAAATGGTTTAATTTTTTTAATATATTTGTAAAATGTTTTTTTCATTTTTTTGTAAATTTTTTTTATTAACATTTTATAGTTGAAATATTTTTTATTTAATTTTCAATCATTTTACATATTTTGAAACATTTTATAGTTGAAATGTTTTTAATTTAATTATCAATCATTTTACATGCTTTCAATTGTTTACTTCATAAGTTTCAAAAGAACCCTAAACCTCACATTCCTATTATAATAATAATATTTTATTTTATTTAATAAAAATCTAAAATATAGACCTATTCAGAAAATATTTAAAGTTAAAATAATTTATTTGAAAACATTTAATTACAAAAAATGAATCTTTGATGACTGACCTGTTTAAATAAATATCAATCATTATAAAAAATAATATTCATAATAATTATAAATCATAAAATAGACATAAAATAATTAATTTCAGGTTATTTTAAATTGATAATTGAATGAAAATTAATTAAAAAAATTTAATATGGAATTTGATCATTTTTCCCTAAAAAATGAATATGGAATGATATATATATATATATATTAAGGATTTTAGTTTAAAAACAGGCACACTGCCTGAACTAGTTGGTTCAGGCATAGTCTTGGAAGATTGCGGTAGGAGGTTCGAGTCTCCCTACCAACAGTTTCCCAACTATTTTTTAGGGTGGGTGGGCTTTTACGGGCCAAGCTTTATACATACCAACGAGTGGGCTTCAGACGGCCTAGCCTGACCTATCCTATGGGCCTGGGCACATAATCCTTGTCCCGACCAGATGAATCAGAAGCCCGAGCCCGACCCAGCCCGATTCGGGCTTTGTCGAGCCAGATTTCTTGGGCTTTCAGGCTGGGCCAGTCATGCTTTTGGGATACCAAGCCAAAATTACATGACTACCTCATCACCTCCTCTCACATTGCAATTGAAACCACCATCCGTACTTGGGAAAGGATGACATGATTCCCTCCTTGAAAGAATCCATATGGTGAATCTCCTAAGGATATCTACTCACATAACATATAACAATCAATATCCACGTGTTGCATCTCCCTAGCTCCCAGAAGGAGCGGAGGGATAAAAACTATTGACTAGAGGTAAAATGAACTATCCTAATGTGTCTCACATGATCCAACCCTAAAATTGAGGACATGAGGGTACCATCAAATAAGACTATCATGAACTGATCCAAGAAGGGTTAAGGATCTAGTTTATAAGTTTCAAGATTTTTCTAAGGCGTACAACTTGCTATAGGGTATCACCATGAAATCAAAACATCCATAGTGTCTTTGGAAATCCATTTCTAGTATATCCTGCTCCAAAACCAAAGCTATTAATAACCTGCCTCGAGGTTAAAACATGACAACCACTTCACCCCAAAACACTGGTTGAAGAACTTAGTGATTCTAGGAAGTAGATATTCTTCCTTGTGTTACTTGGTTAAAATGGCATAAAGCCACACCCAACCTCAAGAACTCATCTTCCACCTAGGTGAACAACATTGGGATACCCAGGTGAACACACCAAGTCTTACTAAACTTGTTTCTATGCCAACTCCTAACCGCACCTTCAGATTATAAATCTCAACGGGTGCCACCTGATATGCTATTTCAAAAATCAAGGGAAATATCTGGTTCCAGTCCTTGTAAATTCCTAATTATTGGTGAGAAGATACACCAAAAACATCCCTAGAAAATACATCCTCATACTCCACCACCAACATAGGAAAACAAAAGCTCATAAAATCCATTACTCCAATGGTATCACTGGCCAAATTATAAGAAGTCAGTTTTAACCTCCTGTACATGAGCTTATCCTTATATTCCTAGGATCACTCCTTATCAAAGGAGGAAAAATACTTCCTAACAATATGAAACACTAATACACCCACTAGTAGAAACCATATAAGCATGGATGGAAGATAACTAGTCTATATTGAGGTCAACATCATAGGGTCTCATTTCCACTATGAATATATTCCATGCGAGGCTCTCTCTCTCCATAGAGTTAGGTCACACTGTTGGTAGAATCATGTAATCACTGATCCTCTCTAAAGAAGACACAAACACAAGGGCTAAGAAAAATGGATCCACTATTATCACAAGGTCTCGAACAGGGGATATCTCAGGGATAAGTTGATCATGACTCTGTGTAAAAACTGCAACTGGGGCAATAAAGACACACACTGTACCTTGAACTGAACTTGAAGCCTATGCAATATCCTACTTCTTGGAACTCATCATTCCCATTTCCCACCTGTTTACTACAACTAGGGCTTTCTACGACACTTTATATCATCAAAATGACCTCAAACACAAAATTCAAAGTAACTCATCCACCACACCTCGATACTATCCGCTTTGGGTGGCACTGACTCACCCACACAGTTTTGGATCATGTCTCAAGAATTCATATCATTGGGGGAATTTTCCCTATTACTTATATGTCCAAATTTATACTAAACATCACCAAAAAAGGGATCTACTAATGACCTATGTCTCCCTAGAAAAGATAAAAACAAAAGAGGAAAAATAACAGCTTGTACCTATGTATAACAGTATAATAAAAAAAGTATAAAGAACATAGAACATACCTAAAAACACTCCTAGAGCCTCTGGGTAAAGAATCTTTAGCACTTGTGGCTGCCCAAGATTCTGACCACTAGCTTCTAGAGCATGGAGTGGTCCACCTGGGGGTGGTGTTGGTAGCATCAAACCAAAGCACCAATCACCTCCCAATGCTTCCCTAGATTTTCCTTTACATCTGCTGCCCTATGGACCTCCTTGCTCCAATTGTTACCTCTACCTACATGGTTCATCAATTGCCTCTCTGATTGTAGTACAATGGGTAGGATAATCCCATTCAAGATGTACATACCCATCAAAGGCATATAAATGATCATTCCTCGGTGAACTAAGCTACCCCTGAGGTCTATGTGAACAATAGTGCCTCCTATGATGTTACCTTTATCGCAAACCTACTATCGGTGGGTCCTGATAGCCCTGCATCCCAGGAGATACCTGCCTTGGAAGATCATTATACATGCATGATCCTTATGAATCATCATCTAGCACAAAAATATATATCCACGACTCAATTATACATGTTGTATTCACCTAAACTACTGAAGGTGGGTCTATAAACTTATCAAAAGGAGAAAAAACCACATGTTAACCATCCTAAAGAAATACTACCTTGTGACTAACCCCCTTTAGGGAGGCCTCTTCACTCATCAGGTCATACTCTCTACTTTGATGTGGAAATATCACTAGCTATCATTGTGGAAAAATCCTAACAAGAGAAAATATGTACCACGGTCAATGATCATATATATATGGGGAGATAACTTAGTAAGGATAGTCAAAGACTCAATTCTATATGATGCATGTTCCAATGTTCCTTACAACCAATGTATCAATATTCCAAGTCAATAAGTAGGTAGTGAGAGTTCTGGTCAATGGATACATTGGATGCCACACCAACACCAGGTTCCCTATATTGAAAGCTTCACTTGAGACACTTTGACACCATTTCCCTAAATTCCCAACCAAACCTCATAAGGAAAAAAACTCCAAACACCATCCTGAGGTCAAAATACATTTGATACCAATCTGTCACAACCCAACCCACTGAGGCCTACCTAGCTAGTAGAAGTATGAGCCACAACTACCCCAAGACTTCCTCTATAGGCTAGGGGATGGTGACAATCATCTAAAGACATAACTAAAATGGGAGGCCTTTTCCTAAAGTACCCATATGCACACACCTGAACATCTCCATATAGTAGTGAAGAGGAATAATAATAAAATAATATAATATATAAAGTAAAAACCATGAATTTAATAACCTCTAGGGAATAAAAAAGAGTGTTACAATATGATATGGAAATTAAAGGGTTAAGTACACACCCAAATAGAAAATATGTCACAATACGATAACAACTAGAAAAGAAATGCTGAGAGGGACTGACTCCAGGTCACTAATACCCAACCACCGTATGCGGTCAAATACACTAGAGTATCTCGATGATCCTCTAAAATCATTACCAGACTATCCATAATATTCATAATACATGACACATGTAGGAAAATTCCATTAATGGGTGAGTATATACATACCCAGTAGGACACCCCAAAAACTTGAAGGGGAGAAAATATGTGACATGATAGAAGTAATTAGATCAGCCCAAGAAATATGGAAACATAATCCAAATATATATATATAAATTATCATGAAATAAACCCAAATGAGGGAGAAATGGGATCTCCATCCCATAAACCAACCCAAGAAAAGAGTCTTCAAATAGTTTCAAATGTCCATCATCGATTCCCAACATCTCGCGTGTTTGCCTGATGAAGTAACTGTGTAGAGCCACACCTTTCCACCATGCTGTAAAGTTAAGGGGACATAATATCAAGGTATAAGACCCATGAACTAGTACAATAGGAGGGTTCCACTCAGTAGGTAGAGGACCCATGACCTGATACAACAAGAGGATTCCACTCAATAGGTGGAGGACCCATACCCTGATACAATAGGAGGGTTGCAATTAGTAGATAGATGAACCATGGCCTGAAATAGTAGGAGGGTTACACTCAGTGGATAGAGGACCCATGTCCTAACATAGTAGTAGGGTTACACTCAATGGATAGAGGACCCATGCCCTAACACAGTAGTAGGGTTCCAGTCAGTGGATAAAGGACACATGCCCTGACACAACAGGAGGGTTCTACTCAGTAGATAGAGGACCCATACCCTGACACAACAAGAATAGTTCTACTCAATAGATAGAGGAACCATGACCTAACACAGTACAAGGGTTTCACTCATTGGATAGATGACCCATTCCATGACACAACACGAGGGTTCCAGTTAGTGGATAGAGGACCCATGTCATGATACAATAGGAGGGTTGTACTCAGTGGATAAAGGAACCATGACCTAACACCGTAGGAGGGTTCCACTCAGTAGATAGAGGAACCAAATCCTAACACAATAGGAGGGTTCCACTCAGTGGATACAAGACCCATTCCATGACACAATAGTAGGGTTCCACTTAGTGGATAGAGGAACCATGCCCTCACACAACAGGAGGGTTCCACTTAGAAGGTAGAGGACCCATGCCCTGACACAGTAGAAGGGATCCACTAAATTAGTATAGGGACTATGACCTAATAAAATAAGAGGATAATACTCACACTAATATGAGTATTATAGGGTAATTTCCAACCCCAATCTATCCCTTTGGTTATTTTTGTCTAATCAATATCACCATCAAGAACCGCCTAAAGAATATTCACACTCACAACATATCATATAATATCTCAAAATTCATTATAAAGGCCACCATCATGTTATACATAGAAAAGCACCCAAGATATATTACTCATGGGCCAAAATCTAAGTCAAAACTAAGGAGATACGAGGGGTAGAAGGTTTCTAAAAACAAAGTACACAATGTTTAATGGGACCACATGATGTGTAGCCCCACTCCTCTACCTAGATGTGTACTCACTAGGACATGGATTACTGACCATGTAGTACTACATGATGTGCAGTAGTACTACATGACATGTCTCGACCACCTGGGGATTGCCTGTGTAATCCTGGACATGCCTGTGTACACTACCTATGTGCTAGTATACAACATCTGCCTGACCATGTCCATATTTATGTACTCTAGGATTACACACAATTCCACCAAATCTAGGTCACATGGAATATGGGGGTCCCAAACAGTGTGTGATATTTAACTCACCCAAAAATCCTAGTCACCATAGCTGGGTTTCTACATGTTTTGTGTTCTTCTCAGTATACATTGTGTAGTTGGTATTTTCACAAAAAGTCCATCTTCCTTCATGTGTTATCATCACACCTCTAATAGCACTATTTATACCTCAATTTACACCTATATTCCCATATATAGGGCCCTCTATTCCTAATTCATCACCACTAGCTGAAATCCGGCCTCCTAAACCCCATACGCCTTCACCCATCACTTTGCCATTGATCCAACACGTGCGTTGTGCATATTACATCACCCATTTCCATTTATGGATCTTGAATCCAAAAATTACCACCTATGATCCATCCCAATTTGTCTATAAAAAACCAATTTGTTCATATTACATGCATCCACCATGATTCTGAGGGTTCAGTCATGCTTGAACCTGCCCAAAAATGTTGAACCATGACCCCATAGGCCAACGATGAAGAACATAAAGAATGGTAGGGGAAAAGAATAAGAATGAAGGTGCATTAATCATCAGAAAAGACTTCTTGGCCAAAAATTTCATAATCATGGATAATTGGGGTGAAATCATGGCATAGAAATGATCACGAACGAATAAAAAAATATTCTTTCAATGGGGATCATGTGATCAGTGAGAAAACACAGAATCGAATGCAGATTACAATCCACTCTTAAAATATTTAAGCAAGGGGGTGAAAAAAAAATAAAGATTTATACCTCAAAATTGGATCAATCATTGGTGAATAACATGTTTTATAGTGATGGGGATGGTCCATTGCATCCTCTTCCTATCTTTTCACATGGATTCGATCACCATTCATCATCCGTTCTTGATCCACCAATGAAGGTCATAAGAAATCCTCTCAAAAACCTCCCAGGGTTATGAAAATAACCTTGTAGAAATTTCATAATTACATATTTATAGAGGATTAGATATATTTAATTTAAATTAAAATAGATAAATTAATCATCTATTATAATTTAAATTCACCCACCAACGACTTCCTCATCTGAACGTCTGATGCCGACCAAATTTAGGTCACGCCTAGGGTAAACCCCATTCTCTGGATTCAACCATGGCCTCAATTTTTTTATTTGAGACTCTATTCAAGATATATTCCATTATTACTAAAAAATTATTCATGTGTTATATAAAATATATTTGATATTTTTATAAAATTAATTTTGTGCTCATCGGGCCTCAGAATCACGCACCATCCTAGCTCCTAGCTCTGAATATATTTCTTAATATATTTCAAAGTTTTACAAGGCAAAAATAGTGACTCTACATGCTAATCTTCCTCAGTATTTATCAACTATTGAATAATGACTATTTATTTAAATAAATAAATTCTAATTCATTAATCAATAATAAATAAATAAATAATATATTAACTAAAATAGAGAATAAATATTTATTAAATATTTAACTCACATTTAATATCTCGAATAATTGGTGATTGGATATTTTTGATCAATCCAAACATGTATAATTATTAAACCATGTACATGAATAATATTTTTCCAACATGTTAAATGTTGGATTTGGTTCCCAAAAACCAACTTGTTTAGTGCTTAATTACATGTTTTTCTTAATAAATAAGTTTTCTTATCACATCATGATTTTTCTTTAGCATAATATTTTTATGTGATAATTTACTTATAATAAATGTCATGCTGAAAGGTCATGGTAGTTCCCAGCTATAATGAGAACCTAGAGGTACAAACAATTTCTTCTTAAAACTTGTTCTATGGCCGAATGATATTGTTTTATGGGACACAGACAATACAGGATATTAGGGGTATAAGGATCATAATACATATAGACATATTCTCATGACGTTTTACCTTTCTAATATCCAAGATAGGAGATAATGAGAATAGACTCATTAATAGGAAATTCATATTTCCATGTTTCATTGGATGTTCTTATATACAGACGTGTGTATTGATCCTTAAAATTTAATATTATCATTAATGGATATCATGAATCATGTGCTTTGATGTATTGATGAAAATCACGATGAAATGTGTTTGTGGTGAAGTATGATATGTTGGGTGCATCATGAATGATTTAACATTAATGGATAATGTGAGAAAGGATTTATCCCTTTTGTATCTTGATGAAATTTAATACCTCAGACCCTTTGATGGGAATTAAATTTCTTGAATAATTCCATGAACATGGTGTTCAATGAGAGAGTTAATTTTCAAAAAGTAAAAAAAGATAAATCAAGTGTATAGGTTGATTATACAAGAATTCAACCTTCTTTATTTGAGATATTATGATAAAAAGATTATATTACATGGTAAACATTTATAGGAGGTTGGACATTGTTGCGACATTAAATTATTTCTCTATGGATGGCTTGATGTGTTGCTAGATTCTAACCTTGAACTTTAGGGGGTTATTCCTAATGACACTGAGAAATAGGACTAGATGGCCACACACTAAGTTTATCTATAGTCTCAGTTAAATTATATTATTGAATTTAACAAGTTAGAATAAATAATATTTATTTGATTTTGGTTGATCGCCATAATTTAGTCACAAGTTATTCAAAATAATTATTTATTTAAATAATAATAATAAATATTTATTTTCATTTTTTTGAATATAATATTTATTATGTTTATCATAGAATAATGCAGTAACATTTATTTATTAAATAAATAGTCATTATTTGAGGATTGCTAAATATCGATAAGGGAAATCAGAACAGTTTTAATGGTCCGATTGGAAATAATACAAATGATATTTATTTATATATTCTTAAAGGTGTTGCACATTTCAAGAGATTGATAATAATAATAATAATATTATTATTATTATTGGATATGAGGTCAATTAAAAATTATAAAGATGGAAAGGGTTTAGTGTGCAATTTTCTAACCCTAAACCTATCATAATAAATATCTAATTATATATATTTCCTAAAATAAAATTGGTGTGAACAATGGATAGAGTGAGACTCTCTCAAGAAATAGAGAGAGATGAAGAGATATAAAGTGATCTCACCCCCTCCTTTCTCAAGAAAATGATATACCATCAAGAGTTATTCCTCTATAAGAAGAATTATGCTGCGATCAACCACGAACAATGCAAGCAATCAGGATCATATGTGTTAGCACCCGATGATTCTATGACACCGCTAAGAGATTATGTTTCACATGTGGATCATTGGTAGAGGGATTCTATACTTGGATCACACAAAACAATGATGGTGCAATGATATCTATTCCATCGATCATCAATGAAGATAAAATTACGAGTTAAGGTAATCCTATATCTGCTTATAAATTAATTATAAATTACATGTGAAGATATTTCAACCATTGTTTTAGAATTTTTAATATAGTCAAGTGATTTAAGGTTTTTATTGGAAATGACTTTTTGATCATGTAAAACAATGATTACACATGATTTACGACTAAAATTCGAGTTGGTTATACCAACAGAGGATTATTTCATTGTGCCCAAAACTTTCAAGTGGTATCAAAGG
Source organism: Viscum album (assembly GCA_963277665.1). Classification (NCBI taxonomy): domain Eukaryota; kingdom Viridiplantae; phylum Streptophyta; class Magnoliopsida; order Santalales; family Viscaceae; genus Viscum; species Viscum album. The sequence goes on along the minus strand of OY728140.1, from coordinate 1,367,100,136 downwards.
GGTCACATATTTAAATTATAATTATTTATTATTTATTGATCGATTTCATGTTTTTTTATTTTTATTCTATGAAGATCAATTCTTTTTAATATTTGACATCATCGTCTCTTCCTTTCTTTGTTCTTTCTAACATAACCAGTAATTGGTTAATGATTAATAATGAAGAATCATATGAAGAACACCATCTAGAGGATCGAAAGGTTTTCCTAGACAAAACCAGAGTACATGTCATGTAATTATAATATACATGTAGTGTACTTATATTTTCACTTGCATATCATGCAACACATTTAGATATATTTGATCTAATACAATCTAAGATCAGATAAAATCAGATCCCCATGTGGATTTAGATATACTGGTACACGACACAAAGAACTACATGATGTGCAGTCCCCATTAACTTACAGTTGAGTATACAGGGTGGCCCAAGAATTCCATGTATTGGATACACGAGATGGAGACTGATATGCCCTAATAAATGAGTTCATATGATGTGTATATTAGAAAACATGCTATGTTTCTCAAGGTTGTCTATAGTAGGGAACACGACCAGACCTAAGGAATGTACTGCTGACATGGGAAAAAGATAAATACACATTGTGTAGTCTACTGCTAACAATGATCTCAAATTTTCATAGAAAGAAGAATTAAATGTATAATTAAACCTATTGATTATGTGTTTTTTGTGTCATTAATTCAACAACACATGCCATATCATAGGATTAACAATTATATATTAAATCTATTTCCATGTTAAATTTTTGATGAACACACGAGGTTTCCTCCAAGTACACTTATACACTATATTAATTTTAAATGAAATAAATTTTGCTTAAAATTATAGATGATGGTGAGTTAAGGATGGTTGCATAGAATTAATATAAATTGAATTAATTAGATTAATTTGTGGAAAATTATCTTAATTAAGGAATGAATCTAAGTAATTTATAAACAATATTTAAAATGTATGTTCATTTCTTGATGTGTGGACAATCATGAGATTAGTTTAACCCTTTTGTATGATTGATGTTATTAAAATTAGGTTAAATACCATGAGGGGGGGGGGGTGAATCAGGATATGATAGATTAAAACAATTTCCCCTTTGGATATTGTTTTGTTGTTAAACAAAACACTCTTTTTTTCTCTTTCTTGGTGCAATGTATGAATAGAATTTAAATCATGCAAAAGACACAACAATTTTACTTGGTTCACCCTCACTTGGCTATGTCCAAGGATCATACAACAGTGATGTGATGATGTACCAAATTTACTAAGGCTCACTACCAAATTACAAGATTTTGGGTAGATCACTTCTATGCCGAGGCTAACTGCCTTTATAAGCTTTATAGTCAACTCACTAATTTCCCAAGGGTCACTCCCTATGTCTCTTTCTCTAGCTCACTACTAGTGGAAATGATCACTGTCTTCCTCTTCCTTTTCTCACTGCTCTTGAAAGGTATCCACTCACAATTTATAGATTTGTAGGTCCCTTCATTTTCACGAATGCACACATCCTTAGTTGTATATGGATGCTCTATTGAAGTCCCATTTTCACCTATAGATGAAATCCAATTTTACACTTGGTTTGCAGAAATTACTTTTTTAGATTATTGAATCCTATGCGAACTGCCCTTCTTCCTTCATGAATTGACTTGCAATACATGGGGTGAGTGCTTCACATACCACTTCCTCTTTCACGGATTGCCTCCACCCTCATAGACCACCTGTTCTTCTATGAAACTCTTCTACTTCCACATGCCGCCTCTTCTCCCATGGACCCTTCTCTTTCACAGATGAATGATGCCCCACAGACCACCTATTCTATGTGCCCCCTTTTCCTTTTTGAGAAACTGTGCTCTAAAAAACATCTTATGCAAAATGAATTCCATGAACCACTTCTCCTTTCATGTAATCCTCCTCACAAACCTCTTCTCCTTCATAGAATTCTCCCTCACAAACCTTTCAAACTTTTACAAATTTATTCCCAAATATAATATGTTTTCTAATGAAAATTTCTCTTTATAATGATGGGATTTGCGGTCCTTATATTGGAAAATAGATCCACAAAATCCTCTAATCCATTTTACTCAAATCTTTGATGCGGTATAGCCTTCACCACTGAATGTGCTATGCAGTCTACACAACACCTTTCTTTCCTCATGGTGGCCAATCTATTCTACAAAATAAATCCTTTACGGCTCCAAAAATTGCCACCTTATTTCTACAAATAACAAGCCATACCATTAATTATAAGACTTCCATGGACTCTAAGCCTCTTGTGAACTATTTTTTGTTTGTGGTCCGTGTAGCATCCTTTGCAGTCCGCATAGCACTACTATGCAGAAACACTTCCTTGGCTGATTTTCTTCACCATTCCATGTATACCCTTTACAGTCCAAAAACTATGATTTGTGGTCCAGAAACCATTATTTGTGGAATACTCTACATAAATTTTTTATTTTCCAAAATAATAAACTCCAAAATTTGAGGCCTAAAAATTTGGCAAACACTGGGAAACTACGCCACCTTAAAAACTTGCTTTGACAACATCAACCAAACTCATTCTCGATCATTTGGATTTGTCAAAAAACACAATCACCCCAAAAACATTGAGAGGATTCCTTGAGGGATTTTTCCCAACAATATCCCCTTTGTTTTTGTTGATAATTATTCTCAATTTGATACATCGTTAAATCTTCTTCTATCTTCTACCAATATTTGCTTCTTGCAATTAAGATAGCGATCGAGGATTTACTCAACACACATTCTAACCCCACATGAGCCATGATTGGCATGAGAAACATGATTATAATAAAAATTTCATCAATTAATCACTTTATTTAATTCTAAAAAAACTCATATTATTTCATCACGAACTCCATCTATTGTGATATATAATATTTGATCAATCACCTTTAGCATCATCAGATTTAATACTCCCCCTAGCTCAATACTCCACCTAACAGCTTCAAATCCCCCTATCTCATTTCTCCACCTAACAACTTCTCCCCATTTCTCAATTAAGACATTTTCCCCCTTTTAATATCCAAAATTTATCCCCTTTATCAATGAACATGAAGGTCACTTCGTTGTTGTCCATATCAGGGTAAAGAACATAGATCATCTCATTTAGGAAAAAACACACCATACCTCAAGGATGGGGGGGTCCCACATACACACCTTTTCAAGTTTAGGGAGTTTACTGGACTCCTAGATCTAGTTAATGTATTTCAAATTCTTATTTGGATAAGGACTTTGTAAGAATGTCCGCAACCTGTAGTTCTATAGGCACACACTCCAACTTCACAAGCCCTTGATCCACCTTCTCCTTGATAAAATGATACTTGATTTCAATGTTATTTTTCCTTGAGTGATGGAATAAATTTTTGATAAGATTTATAGCACTTGAATTATCATAATGGATTCTGACCAAAGAACTCACTTCAGCTCCCATATCTTCAAGCTGCTGCTTCATCCACAATAACTACATGCATGCTTGAGTTGCTGCAATATATTTAGCTTCTATAGTGCTCAATGAAATAAAATCTTGTTTCTTTCTTATCAAATAAATACATAATCCTACAAGATAGAATGCACCACCTAATATTGATTTTGTATCATATGCCGAACCAAACCAATATGCATCTGTATATCCCAATAACTCTTGCTGAGATTTTTCATTATACATCAAACGGAAATCCACCGTGCCACTGATATACTGAAGTATTATTTTCACTAAAAGCAAGTGGGTTTCCTTGGGATTTATTTGATATATTACTTCTTGGAATTTGGAAAAAACAATATACAGTCTTTTCAATATCAAACACAATAGACTACTAATGATTTTTCTGTATTCAGTAATATTGACTGCATTTCTCTCAACATCCTGTGAAAATTTCATTCAGGTAGCCACTAGAGTTTTCATCTCCTTAGAATTATAAATTCCGAATCTTTTCAGTACATCCTTGGCATATTTTTATTGAGAAATTAATGTTCCATTATTTCCTTGTGTCACCTGTAAACCAAGGAAAAACGTCAATTCACTGATCATCGACATTTCAAATTTACTTTTCATGAATTCTGTGAATTGCTTGTATTGAGTTTCATCTGATCCACCAAAGATTATGTCATCGACATATACCAACACCATCACCCTTTTATTACTTTCATGATTGACATATAGATTGTAATCAACTCCACCATGCTGAAAACTGAGCTTTTTCAAAAACTGATATAGTCTTGAATACCATGCTCTTAATGCTTGATTTAACCCATATAGATCCTTATTCAGCCGAAAAAACCTATTCTCATTTTCAGGAATGAGAAAACCATCTGGCTGCTCAATGTAAACTTCTTATTCTAGAACCCCATTCATAAATACTGACTTGATATCCATTTATAAAACATTGAACTTTCTTTACACTACTATGGCCAAGAATAGCCTGATTATCTCTAGCCGTGCAACATGTTCAAATGTTTCATCAATGTCGATACCCTATATCTGGGAGTACCCTTTGCACACAATTCATGCTTTTTTTTGAATCACATCACCATATTCATTCATCTTGTTATGAAAGAACCATTTAGTCCCGATGAAATTATTGTCTGTTGGTCTCAAAAAAATCTCCCATGTTCAATTCTTCTCAATTTGGTCAATATCTTCATTCATATCCTAAACTCAATTCTCATCTCCAGATACTTAATCAAAACATTTAGGCTCTACCTGTGATAAGTATGATGCTTGTTGTAGAGTCTTCATTCTTATTATCTACATTGGTGCAGTCTGATCACCAATTATGTTCTATCTATCAATTTTAGCTCTTATCTTATGTCTTTATGAAGATGCTGAATTATTTTCATCCTTTTCATTATTTGAATCTTCTCCCTTGAATAGAAATCAAATATCTTCTTCTCCACTCACAAGGTAGAGATTTTATTTCGTATAGTTTCCCTAGAAAACAACTACACCGTCTTTTTCCTTGATGAAACATAATTTCTTTTAAAAGATTATGGAATTTCCTGAGTCACACAGTTGAATGACAATAAGAAAGTTTTTACTGAGACCTTAACCAACTAAGACATCAGCATGTCTCATGTCTTTCCCCCCAAACTTTGGTTTTTTGGAGAAAAAAATCTTCAGGCCTTCATCATTACTAAATATTAGGATACCTTCTTTATCATACCTAATTCTGGTCACTAGATATTTATTACCCATCATATGATAGGTGCATCCACTATCAATAATCCATATTCTAGTGTGATATGAATCTTTAAAAGAAATATTTGTAACCACTGCTTGTTCAACTATCTTCTCCGTTTTACTCTATGTTTTTGACTTCATACCCGATACAGATTGATAATCTTGATCTTCCTTGAAGTATGATGGATCAAATTCATCTTGAAATAATAAAAATGAATTTTTCATCTTCATCTCATTTGATGATACATTGAATTGCTGCTTATGAACACATTAATTTTTATTTGGCACACTTCTCTAAATTATTGGTGAACAATATTTTTCCATGCGCTGGAATCCTCCACACTTTAAACAATGAACATCAAACTATGTTATGAAATATTGAGTTATGTATGGATTCCTCTGTTGGTATTTTTCCCTTTGGTACCACTTGGATATGGAACAAACATTTTGTGAGTGCCCCATATTTCCACAACAATAACATCTCATGTGGGGTGAATTATTGTTTGGAATTAATGCACCACTTGTCCTCCCTTGGGTTCTTGGAATTTTCTTATTCTGATTCATTCCCAAATCAATATTCAATCTTGTAGCAGGTGCTTGTGGTCTAACTTCAACCATTACTTATTTCTATTTTTGATCAATCCTTATACTAGCGTTATCATTTGGATTTTATTGTTTCTTTTGTTCAGCTGTACCTCTATGTTCCATTTCTATCTTTTCTATTGCCCAAATTATCTTCTTTCATGAAGTCATATCAGGAATCAAAATATTTTATTTATTAACTTTTCTTCATAGACTTATGACTTTCACTTCAATATCTTAAATAAATTTGATTTTATCTTTCATAGTGATAGTCAAAATATTGATTTATCTTTCCTATTATTCAATTTTGATCTTATACTCAGCCACCTTTTTTGATCTTTCTAGCATTAAATACTTTTTTTCAATTTATTTATTCAGCTCAGACTTCTCTTCTTCCTACTATTGAATATAAAGTTTGGCACCATGAACCACTTTGTTGGATTTCTTCATTTTGTCTCTCCAAAGATCTATCTCTTCAAGAGAAGATTCTAATTCAACATGAAGGTCAACTCTTCCTTCTACTTCTAGCTCATCATTATCACTTTCTTACCTTGTTTAGGAATTTCTCAAAACTACCACCATAGAATATAATTCTTGATCCTTGTAGTCCTCCAAATCTTCTGCATCAGATTCTTCTAAACTATCATATTATTTTGAAAGTATATTCTTCTTTTTGAAGAAGTTTCTCTTAAAATTTTTCTTTCCTTTCATGTAGGCTGATGGATTTTTCTAGGGAATTTATTCATTGTCTTCATCGTCATCTTCAAACTTATTAAAACAATTTTCTGCAAAATTTCCAAAATTTCTACATTAAAAGCAAAAAATTATATGTTTACCTTTGAACTTTCCTCTTTCTATTTGCATATTTGAGGTGAGAAATGAAATGAAATCATCCAAATTTTATTCCTCCTAACTATCTTCAACAAAGATATTTATCTAGGACTTGAATGCCACTTATTTGGACTTACCCTTTTCCACAACATCTTTATCATCATTTCTCATTTCATATGCAACAAGAGTACTATGAAAGTTATCCAATGTTAGCTTCTTTAGATATTTATATTCCAATATAGAAACATTCTAATTAAACCAAGGTAAATTTTTTCTCAAGATTCTCTTGATAATCTTTATATATTCAATAATTTCTTTGAGACCACACATTTATTTCATAATAACATTCACCTGATCAAAGAATGTATCAACATACTCATTAGGGTACATTTTGAGATCCTCATATTTGTTCCATAAAACCTGAAACTTTTCTTCTATAAATTTTGAGTCACCATCATAAATGTTCAATAGATTTTCCCACATAGATGTGATGTTTTAAATGAAATCAAATTCATATAGATTTCATTGGATAGGGATCCACCTAAAGTATTGATACCTTTGGCATCAGAATCCAATTCCCTTCGACCAACTTCTGATAAAACACCACCATCGATATTGGCCAAAATTCCATGCATCGCTACTATAAATATATCCATTATTAATGATCGAAAGTAGTGCTACATCCGATTTTTCTATAATTTAATTTTTTTCCATTGAATATTAGAATCCCTTTGTGATTGAAAACTACCATTTCTTATACTGAGATAGAACTACTAAATTTCAACCTTTTCCTCTAATACCAATTTTTAGCCCAATTAGGTTAAATACCTCGATAGGGGGGAGGGGGTGAATTAAGGTATGATATAATAAAACAACCACCCCTTAGGATCTTGTTTCATTGTAAAAAAATACTATTCTCTCTCTTTCTCGGTGCAATGTATGAATATAATTTAAATCATGCATAAAACACAACAATTTTACTTGGTTCACCCTCACTGGGCTACGTCTAAGGAGAATACAACACCAATGTGCCTATGTACCAAATCCACTAAGGCTCACTACCAAATTAAAAGGTTTGGGATAAATCACTTATATTCCCAGGATCATTGCCTTTACAAGGTTTAGGGTCAACTCATTACTTTCCCCATGGTCACTCCCTATGTATTTTTCTCTAGATCACTACCCATGGAAAGGATCATCATCTTTTTCTTCCTTTTCTCACTTCTCTTGGAAGGGATCCACTCACAGTTTATAGATTTTTAGGTCCCTTTATTTTCAGGAATGCATGAATCCTTTGTTATAGATTGATGCTCTATTGAAGTCCTATTTTCACCTGTAGATGAAATCCATCTTTTTTATTGGTTTTTGGAAATTAATTTGTGGATTCTTGAATCCTCCATGAACTACCCTGCTTCCTTCATGATCTGACTTACACCACATTGGTTGAGTTCTTCATTGACCACTTACTCTTCCACGGACTACCTCTGCTCCTGCAGACCACCTATTATTCTATGGACCTCTTCTAATTTTGCGTGCCAACTCTTCTTCTATGGATCCTTCTCTTCCATGGATGACTGATGCCCTAAAGACCGCATATTCTATAAAACACATTTTCCTTTGTGATAAACTATGCTCTAAAAAACCTCTTCCACAAACTAACTTCTATAGAAAACTTATCCTTTCATTGTGGAGGACAATCTCTTCCAAAAACTAAATCCTTTGTGGCTCCAAAAATAGCCACCTCTTTTCCACAAACAATGAGCCATCCCATGAACTACAAAGCTTCCGTGGACTCAAAGCCTCATGTGAACTGTTTTTCATTGACGGTCCATGTATCATCCTTCGTGGTCCACATAGCACTGCTATGAAAAAATACTTCCTTTTTCCAATTTTCTTCACCATTCTACATATATCCTTTTTGGTCCATGAACTATGTTTTGCAGTCTGTAAACCATGATTTGATGACTCCTTTTCATAAAACCTTTCTTTTCCAAAATAATACACTCTCGATTTTGAGGCAATTTTTTTTGGCAAACATAGGGAAACTATGCCACCTTAAAAACCTGCTTCGATAACATCAACCAAACTCATTCACGGTCATCTGTCTTTGTCAAAAAACATAATCATCCCAAAAATACTGAGAGGATTCCTTGAGAGATTTTTTCCTAACAATTTATTTCTTATAATTTATTATGGTTAAATTATTATTGAATGCCTCAGAGTCATTCCCTCCTAATTATTTAATGGCCTATGTGTTCATGGTTTCCTTTATGTAAACCCCCTTTATCCAATACATCAGACCCTATCATCCATGTGTGAGTAAAATCTTATGTAAGGATGGAGATCCCAAGCAAGAGTAGGCAGTCTAAGTCAAGACGCTGAGTCAAAACTAATCAAGTGATGCATAGGATCCAAGATGGAATACCGCAACACAAATCAAGCTATAGTTAAAATGTGTTTTTCCATAGGGTTGAGGGTAAGTTTATCATATTCAATATTAAATAACCATTATAGAATCTCATGATCATGCAGCTTATATTTTATTTTTATCAGTTTAATGGTTAATTATTTATGTTTTGAAAGATGTGCGATCACCTAATAAATGAATTAACAAGCATGCAAGATGTAATAAAATATAATTGGATTATGTGTAAATGTTTTATCAGACATGGTTAATCACTTAAGTAAAATCCAATTAATTTTAACAAGTCACATGAAAAGAGAAAAATGGGATTTATATATAAGGACAAAAATCCATCAAACTAAAATATTAATTCGTTATAGACTTTCACTACCCAAGTTAGAATCCAACTCATAGTTTAAAGTTCTTGACCAAACCAAATTGGGGTGATTTCAATTATTGTGGAAATTTTAGATTGAAGTTTTGGGTTAAATTAAATTAGTTTACATCAAGGTTTGACTGCCCAAGTGGAACTTGGTGTAACTAAGATGAAAAGGTTGAATAAATATTAAAATAAGATTTAAGGATTGGGGATTCCACTCAATAGATCAAGGAACTACATGTTAATGTAGTTAGAAACTTATGCCTACCTAAAACCCTTCAAATAGCTTGTTAGGACCAAGTTTGAGTTATGATAAGGGAATATGGATCTTTCCACTAGAATATTTATGCAACAAGATATTCCAAAACTGATGGTGAGAGAAATTAAGTTTTAAAAAATAGTGGTAGACTAAAAATAATTTAATTAATTTTAAATTTATTAATCTATTCTTGTAATAAAAACAAGTACTAATTATTTTCTCTTAAATTATAGAAATGGGAAAAAATATCACTATAATCTATACTATATAAGGATAACCTTATCACGAGTGTGAATTTCTAAGAATGGTATAGGCACTTGAGCATTATACTATACCATGAATGGAAATTATACATGATGAAAACCCCACTTTCTAAGTCGGTTTCCAATGAGGCTAGTGAGAAAGAGGTATTTCTCTATATAAATCATGTAGATGATGCAATGAATATCTAATGGTTTATGTTATCTACCATGTAAAATGATATATTAAAGCAATATGAGGATATGAATGTGTATAACATAGTTTCTCACCTTTGTGATCTTTATCAAGAGAAGGTGAGATCAGAGAGATATGAGATCTCTAATGATCTATTCACATGAAATATTGGAGTTTCAGCACTAGTTGGGGTATATTTAGTCAATATTATTGGATAATTTGAGTGCATGGACATCTTGGGTTTCAAGATCAGTGATGAGCTATGCACAAATCTCATTCTGTCTTCACAACCCAAAGACTTCTCTAGTTTTATTGTGAATTATAATTTTATTAATAACAAGAAGACACTATAAAAAATTCTTATTCTTATCTTCCAAGTTGATAATGACACAGAGCCTGGAAAACCCACTATATTTATGGTGAATAATAAGAATAGGAACAAGGAAAAGGGGATGGAGACTTATTCCACGTCTAAGGCTCTGGAGAACAGTTCCTCTAAGAAAAATAAGATCCAGAGGAAAATAAATAAATAGGATGCAATATGTTTTTCATGAGTTAAGAAAGGACACTCTAATATTAATTTCACCTAGCCAACGAATCAAGGGGAAGCTTCAAGTTTATTATTTATTGAGTGAAATCTTTCCATATCTATAAGTTGAGTATTAGATACTAAATGCGGTTCTCACATTTGTATCCAAATATAGGAACCGAGTCAATTTTAGAAGATTACCATAGATGAGGTGAATCTACAGTCTACCAATGGAGCAAGGCTGGTTGCTCTATCCATTGGATACTAGAATATAACATTGTTAAAAAGATTGATTTTGGTTTTAAATAATTATTATTATGTTCCTAGTGTTACCAAGAACATTATTTATATTTCTTACTTAGATATGGATGGATTTATTTTTATATTTGGAAATAAAGGATTCTACTTTTATAAAGATAGCATATTTTATGGTATGACACAATTGAATAATAGACTTTATGTATTGAAATATGAAAACCAAATATTAGAAATTGATAATGAAAGAAACATAGAAAACTCATATAAAACCTAGTTGCGACATCATTGTCTTGGTCACATAAATGAGAGAAATTTGAAAAATTTCTATCAAGATGGATACTTAGACTCTTTTGAGATTAAGGAACTTGAAAGATGTCATGTTTGTTTATAAGGAAATATGACTAAACCACCATTTATTAGTCAAGGTGAAAGGGTCACAAAGATTCTAGATTTGGTATACACTGATGCGTGGAGACATTTTCAAGTGGAGGCTAGAGGTGGCCACTAATAATTTATTACTTTTACTGATGACTTGAGTAGGAAAGATTATATCTACTTGATTATTTATAAGTATGAATCCATTGAGAAATTAAAATATTTCAAGAATGAATTTGAGATCCATATTGGTAAGAATATAAAGAAACTTTGATTGGATCGAGGTGGTGAATATCTCAAACAATACTTTATCAAAGTTCTATAGGAGTATGAGATTTTATATCAACTCACTCCACCTCATACATCAAAGTGGAATGGTGTTAGTGAGAGGAGGAACCATACCTAGTTGGACATAGTAAGGTCAATAATTATTTATATAAGCCTTTTATTATCCTTTTTGGGATATGCATTACAGACAATATTATACATAATAAAACAGGTACTAACTAATGCGAAAAATGATATTACCTTTGAGTTATGGAGTGTAAAGAAACCTATTTTTTTAACATATTTATACATGGGGTTGTGTGGTGTTTGTTAAATCTATCCCAAGAAACAAACTGGAAACATGAGGTATGAAATGTATCTTTATAGGATATCCTAAGGAAACAAGGGGATACTACCTATACAACCCTTCAGACAAGAAATTAACTTTCACAAGCTAGGCCATCTTTCTTAAGAGGGAGAAAATTCTCAAGGAGGATATTGGGAGAAATATTGAATTCGATAAAGTTGATGCTCAAAATACACAAGAGTTGGTATAGGAACTAATTCCACATGTCTCCATGTAAGATTTTGTTCCTGAAACACAAGTACTATATAGAAACGCTTGAGAGGTAAGAGAACTATAGAGATATGATTTTCTAGTCACTGATGACGGTGACTAATTATTAGTTGAAAATTATGATCCTCTCTCCTATATGGAGGTAGTAGAGATCTTAGAAGCTATAAGGTGGATATAAACCATCAATTATGAGATGGATTCTATGTATCAAAACCAAGTTTTGGTTTTGATCAATCCACTGGTTGATGCAAAACTTGTTGGGTGTAAATGGGTATTCAATAGAAATATGGAAATGGAAGGTAAATTAAATACCTATAAATCATGACTAGTGGATAAAGGGTTTATAAAACATCAAGGAATTTACTAAAACAAAACCTTTTTTCTAGTTTCCATGTTTAAGTCAATTAGAATTTTACTTTCCATAGTAATTTACCATAACTATGCGATTTTAAAAAAATAGACGTCAAAAATGAATTACTTATTGGGGAACTTAAAGAGGATGTGTATATGACACAAATAGAAGGGTTTGTAATACGAGGAATTCCAAAATGGTATACAAGTTGTAGAGATACATTTATGGATTAATGTAATCATCTAGACCATGGAACATTCAATTCAATGAATCCATAAAATAATTTTATTTCATTAAAAATGAATGTAATAATGTGTTTACAAGTGGTTTAGTGGGAGTAAAATTATTTTTATAGTAGTATATGTTGATGAAATATTACTAATTGGAAACAATATACCAACCTTACATGAGGTTAAGACATGGTTGAGAAAGTAATTCTCCATAAAGGACTTAGGTTAAGCATCCTACATTCTACAGATAAAGATCATGTGTGATAGATCCAAGAGGATTATTAGACTAAGTCAAGGTATATACATTGACTAGATACTGAATAGGTTTAGTACGAACCAATCCAAGAGGGGATTTTTTCTACTATTACATGGTATACATATTTCCATGAAAATATGTCCTTAAACACAAGAGGAAAGAGATAGAATGAGTAATATCCCATACACTTCTATGATAGGATCTATCATGTATTCCATGTTATATATTAGGTTTGATGTTTCCTATGCTTTGATCATGGTAGGAAGATATCAAGAAGATCCAGGTGAAAAACATTAGACTACTGTTAAGGCTATCCTTATGTATATGAGGTATACTAATGATGTGTTCCTTATGCATAGAGGTGATGAAGAACCAGTCATTAGAGGTTATATAGATGATAGTTTCCAGACATATTAGAATGATCTAAAGTAATATTCTGGATATGAATTTTTTCTCAAAATAGGGTCTATGATATGGAAGAGTTAAAAGTAGTTAGTTTTAGCTGATTCTATAGTAGAGTCTGATTATATTGTGAATTTTGATGTAGCAAAGGAAGAATTTTGGATTCAAAAATTTATCCAATAGATTGATGTAGTACCTAGTAGTAAATATCCTATCACAGTTTATTGTGATAACACTACAGTAGTGGCTCTCTCTAAAGATCCAAGGTCACACCAAAGGACAAAGCATATAATTCAGAATTTTTAAATATTGAGGTATTTTTCTCAATGAGGTGAAGTTGTGGTGAGAAAAGTATCCATGGATGAAAACATTATAGAAACCTTAAAAAATGATTTATCTCAGTAGAATAATGAGTATCAAGTGATAACCAGTGGACTGAGATCCATTGTTAGTTGGTTCTTGTGAAAGTGTGAGTCTATTGGTGTTAGTGCCCTATAACCAACTTGTTTATTAGTTGATTAAATGCTTTTCTCATTAAATAAGTTTTCTTATCACATCATGATTTTTCTTTTAAATAATATTTGTATGTGATAATGTCATAATAATATATTTCACATTGAAAGGTCATAGAAGTTCCTTGTTATGATGAGAACCCAGAGGTTCCATGATATTATTCTTGAACCTTGTTTTATGTTTGGTTGATATTGTCTATCAGGGAAAATAAAATACAATCTATCAGGGGTATGAGACTTATAATATATTAAGACATATTCTCATGGGTTTCCTCCTTAATAATATCTATTATAAAAGGTTATGATAATGGACCCGTTAATAAGAAATCCATATTTCCATGTGTTATTGAATGTTCCTATCCACATACATATGTATCAATCATTATAATTTAATATTATAATTAATTAATACCATGAATCATTCACTTTGATGTATTAATGAAAACCATGATGACATGTGTTCATGGTAAAGTAGGATGCGTTGGGTGTATCATGAATGATATATAATTAATGGATAATGAAATAAATGATTTAACGTTTTTGTATCTTAATGAAAGTTAATATCTCATGTACTTTGATGAGAATGGAACTGCCTAAATAAATCCATGGACATGGTGTTTGATGGGAGATTTCATTTCTAGAAAGTCAAATAAAGTGGCATCAAGTATACATGTTGACAGAACCAACATGAAACCTGATTGATTTGTGATATTGTGATAAAATAATTATATTACATGGTAAATGTTTGTGGGATTTTGGATGTCATTGAGACATAAAATTCTTTCTATATTGATTCCTCTGCATCTTTCTAGATTCTAACCTTGTACTTTAGGTGTTTATACCTAATTCTACTGAGAAAGAGGCCTAGATGGTCACACACTAAGTGTGTCTGTAGTCTTAGTTAAATTCTAGTATTGAATTTAACAGGTTATAATAAATAATATTTATTCATATTTGGTTGACTACCATAAATTAATAATTTGTTATTAAAAATAATAAGTGAGTTAAATGATAATAATAATAAATATTTATTTTCATGTTTAGTGAATATAATATTTATTATTTTTATTATAGAATAATGAAATGACATTTATTTATTAAATAAATAGTTATAATTTGAGGATTGGTAAATGTCAATGAGGGAAAGTGAGGAATGTTTAATGGTCCAATTGGAAATAATATAAATGATATTATTTATATATTATTAAATGTGTTACACATGTCAAGTGAATAATAATAATAATGTTATTATTATTGGACATGGGTTCAATTAAGAATTATAAAGATAGAAAGGGTTTAGTGTACAATTTTCCAACCCTACACCTTCCATAATAATTATCTAATTATATATATTTCCTAAAACATAATTGGTGTGCACAATGAATAGAGTGAGACTCTCTCAATCCCTAGAGAGATATAAATATATATAGAGTTCTTTACTCCCATCCACTATTAAGATAATGAGATATCATCAAGATATCTTCCTCTCTTGAGAAGAATTCTGTTGTGTTCAACCATGAACAACATAAGTGATCAAGATCGATCTTTCTATAACTTAGTGATTCTATGGAATTGTTCATTGATTTTGGTGCACATGTGGATCCCTGTTAGATAGATTCTACACTTGGATCCTACAAAACAATGATGGTGTGGTGATATCTATTCCACCAAACATCAATGAATAGATAATTAAAAGTTATGGTAATTCTACATTTTCTTATAAATTAATTATAAATTACATGTGAAGATCCTTTTCCCACAGTTCTATTATTTTTAATCTAGTCAAGTAATCTATTGTTTTTGTTGGACATGACCTTTTAATCATGAAAAAAAATGATTACATGTGATTTAAAAATAAAACTCGATTTTTTCATACTAGCAAAGAATTCTTCTACCACACCCAAACTTTCATTAAATTCATATAGAATTTAACTGAGGTTCTAGATACATCTATTGTGTGACCCTATAATCCCCTTTCTCAGTGGAATTAAACATAACCACCTAAAGTACATGGTTAGAATCTAGAAACTTGCTGGAATACTCATAAATAAAGAAGTTAAGTGTTAAAATGACATACAACCTCATACAAACTTACATTGTGTAATATAATCCCTTTATATAGACATATCTAATAAAAAAGGTGTTGAAAAACCACCAAAACTTCAAGCACCAGTAGTTTATTCATTAGTAGATCACTAGGAGGAAATAGTTCACCAATATGGATTCTATGATAGTTCAGTGCACCAAAACTTGGATGTATTGTTACACCCAAATCACAACACTAAATCCAACACACACCCACACAAGCATACATGAAAATGGAAAAAAGTACAAAGAAAGAACACCAATTTTACATAGTTCATATTTCATCCTATTTCCATGAGAGAACACTATAAAGACTTTATTTCACCGAAATTAAAAATTTCAGAACTTGTAACTTGTTAGATATGTGGATCAAAGAGTACAATCATCACTCAATGATTTAATATGCCTCAACAGAGTGTCCCCACCCACTTTAAATAGAGGTCCCCACTTGGTTAACTGGTTTCACCGACTTCAGACATTTTTATTCAACCATCCTTGCACTGTGGAACTATATATATCTTGTAGAAACCATCATCTTAACCACCTATCACTAGTAATTGAAAAATTCTCCTATGCCTCACCCTTTCACACAAGCACCAGCTGAAATATGATTCAAATATAGAATTTTTTTTCTTACCGTTGACTCCCACATCATAACTTCCAGTAACCTAATTTTCCAAACTTCAAATAGCCCATATCCTTATTGATAATCCTACCAAAATTTACTTTTGGTGATCTAAGTCACAAACTTATGGTAAACTAATACTAGATCCTTGAAGAGACTTAAAAACCCTAAAAATTTCCCACTTAAATACTATATCAAGTATACTTTGGAAACCATCTGATCTTTTCGGTTATTAAAGTATTCTCTATCCTCCTTTGTCTCTATTCACCCTAGCCCCACTAAGGTATAATATTACCTCAGGATTTATTATACTAACACATTGGTGAAAATTTCCACTGGGGTTTCTTTTCTAGAAATACTTTCAAGTTTTTTCTCCCCATCTTCCAAAAACTTCCAAATATAATGGTACTTAAGGTCATTTTTTTGGTCCTCGCATGAAAAAACCAAATTATTCACCAAGTGAATAAAACTTTGACCGTTATAGTAAAGTGTCCTATTTCCTTATTCTTTACCAAGTTATTAAATAAGACTCCTTAACCACACCATTTCTTTTCCTACTTTCATTGCTACAACATATTCAACTTTTGTTGATGAGAGAGAAAAAACTAGTTACAACCTCTATATCCAATTGATAATTATTCCTTTATAAGTAAAGGAATAACCATAAGTACTCTTTCAAGTATCAGAATATCCTCCAAAATTAGAATCAATATATACCTGTAAGGGTTTTTTATACTGAATCACTAGGAAGTATATATCATTCCTATAAGACATCTAATAATCCACTTCACAACCTCATAATGTTTTTTTCCAGATTTGTAATGAATTGAATAAAAACTCCCATTGAATGAGAAGTATTAAGACAAGTAAATACCATGGAATACATAAAACTTAAAATGGAAAATGAAAATGTAATTTTATCCCTGTTCTTTACCTCATATTCTATTTGATGTGGTTTCTATTTGGATAATTTTAAATGCTCAACAAGAAGAGTAGTAATGGATTTGCATCTTGTCACAAAGAATCATTTGATGAATTTCTATATATACTCCTTCTAGGAGAGTACCAAGATTACAAAACTTTGATCCATTTCAATATTAATGTCCAAGATCTTTTTATATTCACCAATATTTTTATTCCAAAACAAACTGAAAAATATTTCTCCATACTCTAAATCTATTGGAGATTCGGCCAAATCAAAATAATATCATCCCCATACAAGAGTAGGATAATGAAACAATCGTCCTCAAATTTCTTTTGGTAGCAACGATAATCCAAGTTTCCCTACATAAAACCATTCTCAGATATAAAAGCATCAAACTTCTAGTTCCATTTCCTTGGTGCTTGCTTTAACCCATAAATAATCATTTTATGTTTACACAAAAATTCATGATCTCATTTTTCAAAAAAACCATCAGGTTTCTTCATGTATATCTCTTTATCAATATCCCCATGAATAAATGCTATCTTCATATCCATTTTTTCAAGATAGATATTTCCTATAGAAACCATACTTAGCACAACCCTAATAGTAGCATACTTAACAACCAATGAAAATATTTCTAAAAATTCAATGCCTTCCTTTAATTGGAAACCTTTCACCACCTGTCTAGACTTATACATTTTAATTTTATTGGATTCTTTCTTTAAGTTCTAGATCCATTTATTGTAAAAATCATTCTTTAATTATAGAAGTTCAGCCAAATCCCATGTGTTATTCGCATATAAAGAATCTAAATCCTCATTCATAGAAAACTCCCACTTAGAAGAATCATAGAGACTAGCTACTTATTATAGACTTTTAGGTTTTCCACCATCCGTTAAAAGTAAGAATTAAAGATCAGCTCCATACCGATATATTATTCTTATAATCCTAGAAGATATTGAAAATTCAACCTACACATCATTTCTTCTCAATCATTATACTTATATTAATTCACCTATTTATGCTCTGACTCAAACTTCACAAACTATTGAGCTATCTGGTATATTAACTACTATTATACTGTTAGAATTTTTGGTGTTTATTTCTGAACTTTCCTCCAAAATTTTCCAAATTTATGGAAGACTCAGTACCCCCTAAAATTAATGGTATTTTAATTCTTATATAATTTATTCATCGGTCAACATAGATATGTGATGATTCTTTTCTCCCATATTCATTTATCACCAAGTTCTAGTCCTTCCATAGAACCTATTATTTGAAGAAAAAATTTCTACTTTTGATAGATTTCTTCTTGCTATCATCCCAAATACCAAATATATATTCTTTATTTCCATATCCTATAAAGAAACATATGTGAGACTTTTCATTAAGATTTTCTTGGTCTTTGATATCCACATGAGCATATGCCACACAACCAATGATTTTGAAGTGATGATGTTCCGATGTTTTACTAGACCAATATACTTCTGGTAACTATTGATCTAATATAGATGAGGGAATTAAGTTGATCAAATATGAACCTATAAACATAGATTCATCCCCAATATCCTTATACATTCCAAAGTAAATTCTAATTCTTCCTGCCTTATCCATTAATTTTGGATTCATGCTTTATACAATTCCATTTTTTTAGAAATTTTTGGAACCTGTTCTCATATTTGATTCCCTTATACTTATAGTAGTTTCAAAAACTAATTTTTATATACTAACCCCCACTATCAGATCTTAAACACCTCACATTACAACCCATT
Organism: Viscum album; assembly: GCA_963277665.1. Classification (NCBI taxonomy): domain Eukaryota; kingdom Viridiplantae; phylum Streptophyta; class Magnoliopsida; order Santalales; family Viscaceae; genus Viscum; species Viscum album. The sequence goes on along the minus strand of OY728140.1, from coordinate 1,367,080,877 downwards.
TCCCTATATACTATTTCTTTCCATAGAAAAAAGTTCCAAACGCATCTGACTTGTGGTTCAGAAAAAAAACCATTACATTTCTAAAGAAATCATCAATGAAAGTCACAAAGTACTAAGATCCAACATGTTATTTTACTGGGGAAGGTCACCTAATATTAGTATATATAATCTCTAACATTTTTTTCTTAGTATTTCTTTTACTGATATTAAAATATACCTTCCATTTCTTTCCAAGTATATTTTTTTTAAAATTATGACATATGAACACTCAAGCTTCAATATCAATTTCTTACCTAGAATCTTCATACTCTTCTCATTAAGATGTATCAACTAACAGTTATAAAAAACTAAATTTTTAGAAGTTGATGTTCTAACCATTGTGACTCCTTATGTTCTTTTGGTAAGGTAAATGATTCTATATTTAACCCCATTATTAATGATGAGAGAACCTCAAGTAACCTATCATACTTTGTTTGAAAAGTATGTACCGAAACTGTCATCATCCAACTGACCCATAAAAATTAGATTCATTTAGAGGCATAGAATATATCGAACAACTTTCAACTTAAGAAATACTCTATTCTTTATCCAAATTTTCACATCCCATTTTCCCAAAATCTATAAAGTTTTTCAATCTAATAAATTCAATTTTATAAAATTTATAGAAAAATAATTCGACATTCCTTTATCCTATTGAATGGTAATATGTTTCTAAATCAATAATCCATTTTTCAATTGGAATATTAACACTTCATTATCCAGATATGGTATTTTCATAGCTTAAACTTCTTGAGACTAATATTAAACAATTATTAAGATCCTACCATTCCTTCTTGAGGTTCCCCCACTTCCCATAATTCCAACATATAGGACTAGGTCTGATAAATTTCCCTCAACTACTTCCTCAATATTTTCCACTGAATGTATCAAGTTCCTTATCTAAGGTGAATGACCTATTCCATTTGCATTCATTATTTTATGAAAAGTTCCCTAGACTTTCTTCCTCTTTAGATCTTAATTTTATATCATATTCTAGATTTCAATAAATACTGGGTTTGATTTACCAAAAGAATTGATCAATATAGTCATCATCACTTCCCACAACTCTATAAAAGAGGGCAACAAAAAAATTTCCTAAACATTATCAGTAAATGAAACCTTTACTATTTCAAGATGATTCTATATTATTTTGAAATCATTAACATGACTTGCAGATTATGAGAACCCTGCTTGTATTACAAACTTAAACATGATTTATTACATAAAACTTCACTTGATACAAAAAAGAATATCGAGAGGTTTAGTGTATTTAGGGATTAGGATCATTACATAAAAACTTAAAACATGAAATACAACATCTTTATTTAAAACTTCCTTTACATGACCACTACATTCCCTCGTACTTAGCATTGCATGGGATAACCTGAGGACATGCATAAGAAAAGGATGAGCTACAAATCCCAGTAAGGGAATACACATGGAATAACATGAGGAGTAAAATACATGTTAGACAATAGGAATATCAATATAGCATAAGAGAGACATGAACATAAATTCATGATAAGGCATGATAATCAAAACATGGAAATGTGGCAACAACACTTAACATGGAATTAGCATGAGCCATGACTCATTGCACATGGAGCATGAGTAAATCCTCATTGTACATAAAGCACGAGTAAACCCTCATTGAACTTGAATTAGCATGAGTCAACACTCATTTCACATGACGTATCACGATACTATACTTTACCCAATGCATTGGAGCGCTATAAGGGCACACCCTTCTTAAACATTTCATTTCATGCATAAGTGTGCCACATGGATCATAAAACATGGATTCATAAAACATAATAATTTATTCCACGATAAAGGAATGACAAATTAATACATGAAACTTTATAATCAATAAGTAAATGTGCATAAAGGTGAATACCCTTGATGGAGAAATGGTCATGGTATTCACTACACAATGACATTGGCTTAGAAAATCGGTGCGATTTCGGCAGCGTAACGGCGTGACATAAGAATTCATAAAAATGGTTGATGAGAGATAAAGGGGTTCCTCATCATATTTAAATGTAATGGACATTAAGGAGGTCATATATATACATGTCCCAAATTTTTTAATGGAATTTAGATTCATGATACAAAAGTATTGCTTGAATGTAAAAGAGGAGAGAGAAGTTTCTTTCGGAATTTCGACATAGTAACGAGTGTACATGGGAGGAATTTAATGAGAGAGAAAGGGGTCTCCCATCATTAAAAAATAAAGAGGTAAGTATTATGGAGGTGTTAAACCATACCCAAACATTCATAATTGAAATTAAAAGTGCAAAACAACTTAAAGAAAATTGGACAAAAATGAGAAAGGAAGAAAAACCCTTACTTAGAAGTGTGCTTCCAAAGGCTAGAGAGAGGCTTGTGAGAGGCTTATTGGGTGCTTGGGGCACCTTGGGAGGATTCTAGAGAGAGTAGGGCAGAGTTTGGATGAACTCCAAGGGATTTTAGTGAGGAGGAAGTGAGAGCTTGGGTGGGTTTATATAGGAAAGGTGAGGGAATTATTTATTATTTAGGTTTGGGTCCCCTTACATTAAATTAATCCAAACCACAAACCATCCCATGATTTTTGCCCATGGTTTTTGGAAAAGGGAAGAGGAAAATAATATTTTATAAGGCCAAAGTCCGAAATTCTTAAAATAATAAGGTTGCTTGTGTGGAGGTGAGTCACACTCCCATGGAAATTAATTTAAAAAGACAAGGTGTTTAATAAGTCTTGAGGGGTCCATTAATGCTTTGAAAGGTAAGTCACACAAACCCAAAATCACATTATTTTAATGTTAAAACATATATTGGCCGAAAATAAAGCTTATAGTATTTTATTACATCACTATTGGGTCATTATGATGTCATAAAACACATTATATATTTAAACGGTATTTAATTTTTACCCAAAAATTTGACTGTCTCAGAAAATTATGAAAAATTCACCATTGGATAATTTTGACATCATGATTCCAGAAATAACATTTATTTTATCTAAATAATTTTCTAAATATTTTAATTTTAACTTTTAAAATAAAAACTGACATTTATCGAAAATTCACGGGTTTTGACAGAAATGGCTTTCAAACCTTAATAAAAATTATAATTGCATTCATAAAATTATAAGATCATTTATATTTAATAAAAATTAATTTAATAATAATAATAATATTTTATTATAATATTATTTAATTCAAAAATCCCTTAATTTAATAAAATATAATTCTTAATTAAATAATAACTAAAAACACTAGTTGTACTTTAAAAACTATTTACAAAGTATCAATAATGGCTAGAAATTATATTCATTATTATATAAAAAAATAATGTACATGAACATAATACTACTTATTTGTTACATAACCCCTTAAAACAGCCGCATAAGACCTAAGGGTAAGGTGTGCGATGGTGACAGACTCTTGGGGTGGCTTGGATAACATCGCTCGAGTGGTAATTTCAATCAACTTCCACTTTTCCCGTAGACGGTCACGTTCGAGCTTGACATGATGAAGATCAGCTTGGGATTGGTCAAGAGCGAAGCCCAAAGACGCCACCTCTTTTCCGAGCTCCGACAAATGGGCTTCGTATAGGGAAATTCTACCGGATGAGGCCATCACTTCCTTTGTCTGAGTAAATTGGATTTGTTAAAGTCATATATTTATACTAATCATGTGATCACTGCTCAACGACTATATTAGAAACGGTCAAAATTCTTAACATAAAACCAAAGAAGTTGACATCTTATAAAAAAAATATTTTTCATAAAGAGACATTTAACTAGATCAAGAGGGATTTTCCATTAATGAAACTTTGAGTCGTTACACAGATGATCTCCCTTGAAATATTCTCAAGCTGAAATTTTTCACATAAAAAACACTTTGTTGAGTGCAGCTAACTTCTCATACATATCCATCAACACTAACATACATTCTACAATTGTATTATTCTCCTTGATGTTGAAGGAAGAATTCCTTTCCAATGTAATCCATATCAAGCAAAGATCTTTCCTATCTATCCACTCCCATTTATCCTTGTAAATATTCTCAAGTTTAATTCCAGTAAATAGAACTTCAAGATCATTTTAAATCATACAATCCTATATATACATCTTATAGAAAATAAAGTCTATTACATAAATCATATTCATCCTCTCCTTTCCCTCTTTAAATGAATTGAAACTAACATAGTAACTCCTAATGAAATCAAATTGTCAAGGTAGGTAAAATAACATACCTTTGTATGATAAGTGTAACCCCTTGTTGTGAATAAATCTCTGACACCACTTGTTGAGAAACCATTTGAAATTCAGGCATCATAAGCTCATTCATTAGTAGATAATAAGGAGAAAATATATCATCGATATGGATTCTTTGATAGTTAAGTGCACCATAAATTAGAAGTATTTATATACCCAAATCACCACATAGAATCCAACACACACACATAAGTATAGACACAAAGGAAAAAAACACAAATAAAGAACACCATTTTTATGTTGTTGGTATTTTCATCCTACTCCCATAGAATAACACTATAAATATTTTATTTCACTGAAATTACAAAGTTCATAACTTTTGACCTATCATCCTCATGGATTAAAGAGCACAATATTAGATTGATGATTCAATACACCTCAATAGAGTGGACCTACCCCTTTAAATAGAGGGTCTCACCCATTAAACAAGTTTTAAAAACTTACTATTTTTTCAGTTGACCATCTATTGCACTATACAACTACTAATCTCTTATAAAAACTCTCATCTTGATCGACTGTCACTATTAATTGAACAATTATCACACGCTTCACCCTTTCAAGTACGATCTGACTGAAATATGATTCAAATATAGACATTTTTCCTTTCAGTGACTCCACTATTGGAAGTTTTGAAAACCTAACTATATGAACTTACGATAGTATGACTCCTTGATGAACCTCATGCCAACATCTAATTACGATGATCTGAGTCATGAACTTATAGTAAAATGATACTGGATCCATGAAAGGACTTTATAACCCTAACAACAAATTATATATTGATCTCATCAACCTATGTGCTTGATGTATCTTTCATTGAAATTACAGAGATAAAATTTCTGATATAATTCTATGTAAATCAACTTAATAATGATTTTACATTTCTATAAAAGGTCACAAGATATCAACTTATGTTAAATAAAATAAGGGACGAATCCTTTCTCACACTATTCATTAATACCTATCGCTCGTGATGCACCCAACAAACCCTACTTCCCGCAAACATATGTCTTTATAGTTTTGGTCAATATATCAAATAACATGACTCATAATATGAATTATTAATAATATTAATTAATAAGGACCATTAAACAAATCCATATATAAGAACATCTAATGACACATATAAATGTGGATTTCCCACAGGAGGGTAAAGTTCTCATAAGCCCCTCTCTTAAGATTACTGAGAGTGTACACCATAAAAAAGTGTCTCAAAGTCCTTTGAGTCTCCATATATGATATCCTATATCATTTATATCCCATAAAATGATATCATCTAACCATAGAATATATATTTAATAATACCGTCATAACACTTTTAGGTTCTCATCATAGTAGGGATCTTCCATGAGCTTTCATTGTGAAAATTACTCCAAGAAAATTATCATAATCATTATCAAACATAATAATGATCAAGATGTGACAAGATATTGATAAATATCCAAGAATATGAATACAACAGTAATATAATGTTTATATTAGGTGGTTATAGGGAACCAAATCCAACATAATCTTACTTGCACTAGGTCTAACTGATAACTATCTAGATTGTTAGACTCACATAATGACCATGAATTTTCTAAGGTATGTATATAATTACTTATCCCACTGTTACACCCATAGTTGTTCTGTTTACTATGACCTCATCATTATGAAAAAATCCATCATGATATGATATCTCCAAGTATATACCTTTTTTATTATGAACTTTTGGACAATACCATAGTTAAAATTCATCATGACATGATAGAATTTTTTCTATCTAGGTAAAACTCTAAAATTTGGAAAAATACATCTATTAAAATTTCTTATTATGCTACATAAGAATATGAAATGTACTTGGTTAAATATAGATATGAAAACTACTAGTTGTAATAAGGTTTACTCTTTCATATTACCTTAGTCTTTCTATGATTCCATATCAAATTGATCTAAATAATACTAGTTTTATATCTCCTTAAAACTATTATTCTCATTTCTATAATTACCATGAACTCATCTAGTTTTACTTTTATAATCACTTTCAGATAGTTCAAATCTCTATCTTATACAGTTCTCCTGGTCTTGTTTGATATTTTTGTTTTATGATTTATGCATAATCAAGATAAAAACTAAGTACATATCGTAGAATGTGAAATATATTTTGTAACACCTGAGACTTTTATGTTATATAAATCATCAAAGGAATCTTTTTCTACACAACACTTTCTTGGCTTGCTTTACACGCAATCGCGACCTTCCTCGATAGCTTGCATCGTACGCAATACCGAGTTTCACTAAACAACAATATGCTATTAAAACTAGCCGTTATGAATAGTAATAACCACTTTTTGAAATTTTATAAATTTTATTTTTCAAAATGGACTTCATTTTTGGACTCAGAATATCGAAATTAGCCTAGGGTGAAATTTTGGTATTTTTCTGAAAACTTTCAATTTTTGATGAATAGTGAAACCACTAAGTGGTAGGTTAAAAACTGAATTTTGCATAAAAATTAATTTTACCGCTTCTGTGAATGGAATTTCAAAAATCCGACAGACACGGTTGATATCAGTAAGTAAAATGTGGTTCAATGAGATAAAAATAATTTTTTGGTGAATAGTAACTTTTTACTATTTTTACCGCAGTTAATAGTAAATAGGGTAACTAAGGGTAAATATGATATTAATATTACCCTAACACATGTCCTAATTATATTAGACAAGTGTAATTCGACCAAAAACAAACTTAGGAATAAAATATGACCATTTAGGCCCACTTGGATTAGATTAGGACATTTATTATTAATTTATTTAAAGAAGGGTTAAAATAGTTAAAATCAATGTTTAATAAGTAAATAATTTTTAATATGGGGTTATACATAAGATAAATTCGATTGTAAATATTAATTAGAAAGCTAAAAGGATTTCCTACATGATGGTATTTTATTTGTAATTTTTAGACATCAAATAATTTAATTTATTTATGACACAAAGATGATGCAGTAATTATCTTATTAATGAAATATTGACATAATTGATAATATAAATACCAAAATAAATGTAATTTAAGACTTTTTATGAATTCCAATAATTTTCTAGGTTACTATGATATATTAGTGTTGATTTAATCAACTTGGTTCGAACATATAATTCTGTTATGACTTTCACAAAAATCATATATCAAATAGTGTCAAAATTGACACAAAATAGTTTTTAAATCAAATATTATATTATTAATTGTTATTTTATTCCTAAAAATCTAAGGTTCGGCCAAATTACTTAGATAAGGATATATATATTAATAATAAACAATTTGGGGTTAGTTTGGCATGTTATAGTAAGTTTATTAACCATATAGTGAAAGAAAACAAAAAGACATGGTAAAAGTTAAATTATTTAAATTAGAGTTAAATATAATTGATAAGGTTAAAATAATACCCTAAACTTGTCTAAATCCTATTGGTTGATAGGATTTCGACCCATCCTCACTTTAGCTTCGAAATAAGACCCTTTGTAACCATTATAAACCGATTTTGACTTTAATATAAAATAATATTTTGAGATATTCCTAAGGTGCCCCTCTCCTCCCTTATAAAAGGGCACCTCCTCCCCCTCCTCCTCACACCAATTTGAGCACTCAAGATCGGCCAACCCCTGCCATTTTCTCCTCTCCACTTCCCTAGAATAATCCTAGAGGTCTTGGTCTTCTTCAAAGACCAATCTTAGTTCCCTAAGTGGAGGATTCAAAGAGGCGTTCCAAAGAAGAGGTAATATCCATTACCGATCTTTTCAATTTATTTCTTCTTAAACTTCTTCTTCTTTAGTTGTTTCATTATAAAGTAATAACATCAGTATTACTTACATACTGATATGTTATTATAAATATTAAACAACCCTAATTCACCTTCTATCCATCCCACGGAAAAATGAAATCACCGCTCGTGCGTACGTACGGAATACCGTCTCCACGCCGTGGTGTAATCTATTTTTCCACCATCACTTTACAAGGATGGGTATAATGGTGTAATGAGTAACTATTTATTATTATTATAAAGTAATATTGATACTGAAATAATATATATATACACCAATACAGTTCCACGATCATAGGAACGATATCATCACTCGTGCGTACGTACGAAATACCGTCTCCACGATGTGATGCGACTCGTTCTACATGATCATCATTACATAGTAATTATATAAATGAATTGAATGAATAAATATGATATATGTTACAATAATACCATTCTGGATATAAGGTATCTATAACCTTAAAAGAAGAATAAGAATGTATTCGGAAAAACACGCATAAGAACAAAAGGCAATAAAGACCTGAGTAACAAGTAACAATGAAATATTACTAACAAGAAGCTAAGAATATGACCATATATGATATCATATCAATATGTATGATTCTGGAATAAGTCAATAACATTATTTAAACCATTATACAGGAGCTTCGGACATGTACAAATCAAATCGGACCTAAGGTAAGGGAAATATCACAATCTCATTTTTATCCGAGATTGTTTATTCGTAAGTATTTACTGGGGTGTATTTTATCATCCACATCCATGTTACCTCAATATGTAATATTGTTTCCATCCACTTACAATAGTTTAAATCCAATTTTACCCTTCAATGAGTTTTTAGTAAAGAATATGAAAGGAATATTTTGTCGTTTTTTTCGTACGAGGTACTTTTTGACTTTTCCGACAAAAGTACGAGAAGAATGTTTTTTTTAACTTATACGGCATGAATGGATTTTTAAAACATTATTTCCAAGAAGCTTCCTTTACAAGTTTTCAAGTTTATTTTTAATAAACTTCTTTTAGTATAAAGTTGTATGACATGTTAAGAAAGGAAAAAATGTTTTTAACGAAGAAAGGATATTTTCCTCAAGAATGGAGTTCAAGTATTTTATCAAAATTATTTTCCATCTAAGATAATAAAAGGGTTCTGTTTTTACCCCTATTATTACATGGATTTGATTATGTTGTGATGGAAACATTTTTATGAATTCCTTTATCTTATATGAATTGTTTTATGATGTCATGTTGTTTAAGAATCCCATTTTTATTACATGGGTTATGCGATGATGTATGATTTATGATTATGTGGCACACATAAGAAAGGATTCATTATAAGATGGGTGGGACCTATATCTCCCTCCAATGCATTGGGTAAAGATTTTATATCTCATGAGATAGACATGGCAGGAACGGAAGGTTATTTCGGTTCAGTGATACAGGACTGAAACGAGGAGTGAACTCGGTTCAGAAAGGGACTTTGTCCACTAAGATAGTCTTGGCAATGAGTCATGACTAACAAGAAATGATTTTCCATGATTATGTGTGCATGCCACAAAGTTTCAAGTTTTATGTTATGATTATGGGGATCTCATTTTCACTTCTATGATTTATTCCATGTTAAGATATTATGATCTCTTTTGCAGGTTTTGATTTTCAAAAAGATATGATATGATTTTTATTTCCTTTATTTTCCCTTGCTGAGCATTTGAGCTCACCCTTTTATGTTTTCTTTTCCCCAGGTCAGGAAGATGGATATTAAGTAGAATATGCTAAAAGGGACCCTAGATATGATGAAATAAATGGGAGACACTATAGAAGATTTATGAACCAGTTGTTTATGTTTCCCAGTTTCTAAAGACACTATACCTATGCGGTCCTTTGTGGTTTTGTCATATGTTGTAATAAGTGTTCTTCAATTTTGAAGTATTAAAAATGTATGTAAAGTATGGGTCGTTATATATTTCCCATGTACTCTTAGGTATATATAGTCTATTCATCACAAGAATACCATTTGACACCAGAAATAATTCAGATAAATTATTCCAACTCGTATTTTTCAATACCATGTCAACTGTGTACTATGACTTAGATAAATAAGTCCCTTGATCTAAACTAATAGACCATGTTACCTAAAATTTGTATTCCTACTTAATTCATTATGTATAAGTAAAACTTAATATTAATTAAAAATAAGAATTATTATATGTTTCCCATATATTGTTAAAGAATTATATATTGGAAAACAATAAAACTCCCACTAACCTATTGTAGACATTTAGAAAAAAATCGTTTCAAATGAATATACTATGATCACTATACTTGTTTCAATCCATAAATGAATCCTTTAAACTTGAAATTTATATTGGATTTCTTAGAAATCATAAACCATTTTGTTCACAATATATAGACATGTTCTATAAAGTTTCCTCCATGAGAGGTGGACTTGATATCTGATGCCTAATATAATGATCACTTTATCTATAATAAGTATAATTTAAATGGATTTAATCTTGATGAATTGGTATATCCATTAAAGACTTATTGGTACCTTGCTTATACCATACATATATAATTTATATTGAATTCCATTCAATGATTTTATATCAAACACCAAAATATAGAATAAACTCTGGTACATGGAATCCATATTTAAATACACAAGAACTTTTCAATCATAGATAGTCAGAACTTACTACTCCTTATAGGATTTATTATTCCTACCAAATAATATATCACCCATCTTAGTGAATATAAAAATACCATAATAGTTTTAACCATCCTACATATTATATGGATCCAAAACAATTCCTCCCACTAAAACTTGCGAAGTTTAATGTTCTTATGACAACTTATGAATATGGATCCAAGATTCAACTGAATTATTGATTTCCCCTACTATATAAAAAGAGATGTACTCACCAAATATAAATGTAGTTGGTATGAATAATAACTTTCTATCTTTGGAATGTTTATATCCTCAGTAGTTTTAGGATTATTAATTGAGATTAACCTTGTGTTTCCCTTATTGTACATTTGAATCTAAGTCCATATTAACAAATATATCCCATCATAACACTCGGGGCTATGAAATAATGATCTTTTATTAATATAGTAACTTATATTATTTCCATTAACCTACATTATTGGAATATGGTTAGTTTTTATCCCTCTATTTGTAAAATATATCTAGTCTAGAATCATGAAAAACTGCAATACATATGTAATACTTTTCCCCATCTACCTCATCTTTAAGATGTAAATAAGGCTATGTGAGTTTAGGAAAACACTCACTCTGTCTAAATGATCGATGAATACTTGGTTAATATGTACTACAATATACCATATTATATGATCATATATCCTTTACTAAGTTCACAAATAACTTCACCAATAATTCCTAATATTTTTAAAGGAATATCACAAGTACATGAATTTACAACTAACTTCTCCCTGAAACAAATAACACTATCTAGTTGAACTAACTCCATAATCTTTTTGGATTATTTCTAAAGGTTTATTAGTGTAAAAATAAGTATTTCATATATCTAATAGTTTTATCTCTAAAGATTCTAAATTATATACTAAGTATAATGTTTTACTTAGATAAGATCTAGCTTACCACAACTGGGTATGAGTCTTATAATTATATTCATAATTGTTTTTTTCAATTATGGATACTAATGATTCAAGTTTTATTGGACTAAAAATTATGTGAAGTTTACTATAACAACATTAATTTCTAAATAAATAACATTTCATTGCGTTCAATAGATTATTGATATAAATGTTTGGTAATACTTAAGACAAATAATAATTAAACTAGAATCAATCCACTGGGAAATTATAAGTTGTGTGTTTCACATTATTGATATATGAATCACAATTTCTCAATATATATAAGAAAAAATATTACTTCCAAAGTCATTTTTTCTCACTATTGACATAAGAATCACCCTTTCTCACTCACTAGGATAACACACTTTACTTATTATAATGTTTATATATGATTCTCACTGCTTACATAGGAATCACCCTTTCTTAGCCACCATGAGAACACTCCTTACTTCTTTGGTTCTTATATTAAAATTAAAATGTATTAAATACCCAAGAAGTGAAATATAAACATTATATACTATAATGAATATATTTCGAAAGTAGATGAAATTGATTGTTTATTCTTTAATTAATTGCAGTTTCTTTTTAAATAACCTTTCTATCCATATAGGAAGGAAATAAACATCAATTTACTACACTACATATGAATCTTTTTTCTATTTGAAATATTTTATAAAGGAAACGATTAATTAAATTCAACCATATTTTCTTTTACCTTTCATTTTTATCTTGTTCACCATAAGTGTTATAGAACTGAGTTCCCCATAACTCTTATTTATTTGGAAAATATTAGTAAAAAAATTCCCAATCTATCCATATTTATTATTCATATTATAATACTAAATGAATATGGAGAACCTAGAATATAAGGATAATAGTTTGAGATTTAAAGATATTTTTTATCTATATGGAATCCCAAACTTTACTAAACTATAAATATATTTTAGTATACTGAAGACAAGATCAATAACTAAGTACCCTCTTCAAGTTTACACTAGTATAGTGTAGTGACAATATCATCTATTCAAAGCCTCTATTTCTCCTTCTAAAGAGATAAGAGATGAGATTTCATGGTATACCCATCCATGTTCTTATGTTACATTATATTTTCTTTGCACAAAAATGATATCTTGATGTAATGGAGAATCTAAGCATCCCCATGTACCTTCTACATGCATCATTCTCACCTTCACTTGCTGTATGAGATGGATAAATAGGTATAGGGAATTAAAAAAATAGTATGAATTTTCCTATGGTAGTTCAGGGTATGAAACAACTGTAACACCCTTGAAAATATTTCAGATGAGTACAAGGTATCGGTCCTGAAATATCACAATGTTATGACGATTTCTCTTTCCATAATCTTAATTAATTAAATGAATATATTAATTTTTATTTTGATTACCATAATATATGGTGTAATAAATTTTATTTATTAAATTCCCACGATTTTATTGAAACCCAAAACCCTCACCACTGGTTTAAGAAATATACACTTTCATGGATATTCTAGTGGGAAAGATTCATATTTTCCTTCTCATAACCCAAATGAGGTCTTGGTCAATTACTCGAAAGAATTTTGGTAGATGGGTTTTTATCAACCACATTAACTCACAACTCCCTGATCTTTTGAGTAGACCCCCTAATCCTGAAATCATGGACATAGATTTCCTCAATAATTTCCTTGATAATTTCTTCTAAACTTACACCAATTATAGTGAAAGATACTTCTATTGATTTTAATTTTGTTACATAAACCCAAAACCTTATTTAAAACTTTATATTAAATAGTAGTGTCTTATTGAGGTCCAGATCAAACACTAAAATCTAGTGGTTCTAGACTAAATTAGGAAATATAAGGCTATACCGACTTATATTTCAATTGAGATATTTTTATCATTATGCATAATTTTATCATTTTATCTTATTATATGATTTTTAATATTAAGTATATTTTAATTACATGATTATCCATTCTAGATAAAATTTTTATGTAATCCAATTTATTTTAATTTTAACTTGCATACTTGTTAATTCATTTATTAAGTGATAACGATAAAGCCTCTATAAATAATTAAACATGCAACTAACAAAAATTAAATAATAAAGTGGTATGATCATGAGATTTTCTAATGGTTGGTTTATCTAGTGTATTGTAAGACAAACCTTGAACCTAGGGAAATAAATCCTAGAACCATGCTTGGTTCGAGTTGCAACATTCCACCTATGCACCTATGTACCTCCTAGGTTGGTTTCCCCTTGGATCCTTTTTTAGACCTCCCCCTCTCACATGGAAGATCCATAATTTACATATATTTTTACTCACAAATAGTTTAGGGGAACCGATAGATTAGTTAATGAGTTTCACATAAAATAAATCATGATAACACAAGCACTTACCTAATAAGAAGGGGATGACACACAACCACTATTAAAAATATGACCTATACCAATTGACCTATAAATTTTTTTTGACAAAACCATTAGTATATGTATGATTTTGGCCACCTATACCAACAATTTGGTCAAATATTTGGTATATTTATGTCTTATGTCCACCTATTCCAAAAGTTTTACGATGTTGTTGGAATAAGTATGGGTTTTGGTCACATATACCAATATTTTTCTCAAATCATTGGTATGGGATTTTCTTAAAGCCACCTATACTAATGGTTTTGTCAAAACTTTGTGATAGTCCACCTATACTAATGGTTTGACCAAACCATTAGTGTGGGAAAAACTATTATTTATGTGTAATAATAATAAAAATAAAAATAATAACAAATACTTCAAAATTAATAACTATTTTTATACATATATACATACATACATACATATATGTATGTATATATGAATATAAAATTTTGTATAGAAGAGTGGTAAAATATTTGGAAAATAAAGAGAACCTGGGATAAAAAACTATTTCTATAGGTCTTTCCTATGACATTACCTATAGAAATGGTTCTCAAACCATTGGTATAGACCCCTATACTAATGGTTTGACCAAACCTTTTTTATATGTCCATCCTATTGGAAAATCACCCAATGAATCATCAAACGATTAGTATAGTTTATAAAAATGGTTCCAAACCATTGGTATAACCTTTTTCTCTCACTAGAGAGTCCATTATTTTAATTTAATAATAATAAATTAAAAGAAACAAATAACATAATAGGTCAATATTTGTTTATAATCATCCAAATATGAAATAAATATGAATTTAATAAACTATAATTCATTTTAATCATTCTTAATTAAGATAAAACATACTCGAATTAATTAATTGACTCTCAACCAAGTTAAAAGAGGGATTTCTTTCATAATAAAAAGGGCCTCAACCACAACCTATTAATTTTTTTATCTTTTTTAATTAATCAATTCATTCATCTCATTTTACATCCAATTTTTCCTTGATATTCTCATCCATTATAAATTTAAAAAAAAATAACTAACTTAATTTTAATTAAAATTATCTATGTACAAAGAATTACTTAGAGGAAACAAAATGGGTACCCATCTAAACTAATTGGCATGCATTTTGGTAATATACTATTTACTCGTATGACATATATCATACATGTTATTTCATGCAATTACATAACATGTATTTTCAAAAAATGACACATGAAAACATGTTATTTAAATATTATGTAATGCTTTTAATGTGTGCAGAGTGGTCAACATATCATGAATATAAAAGATATATAGTTCCAAATATTACATTTAAATTAAATAAGAATTTAATATATATATATATATAACCCATCACATGATGTAAATTTTCAATAAACGATACATAAAAACATGTCAATCAGGAAAAATGGAATAATATATTAATTTTAATTTCTATGTAAATAGGTAGGATACATGGCGTATACATACCAACTACATGCCGTGTATGTATCTTTATTGTCTATCCATGACAGACACCTAGGGACTTGCATATATGTAGGTCATTTATATTTATGAGGTATATGGAATGTTTGAGAGTTACACACCATGTGGCCTTCGAGTTTTTAGTCCCACACATCATGCAATAAATACATGACACATATTTAATTATGAACCCCCTTTGAAAATGCATGGACTACATAATGTGTAAGTGAGTAACCTGACATGTAGTCCAAAAAATCATGTTCTAGGATAGCTTGATCAGAATATAACATGTATTAATAAAATCCACATTCATTTATTATATGACGAATCAGATATCTCATGGATTATCCTGGTGCAGTGTTCATAGGTAAAGGACATGTACCCATGGGATACACATCATGTACTCTTGTGTTATCTATCTAAAATTACGAACAACTCCAGGTGGGTTATTCAGATGTTATTTTTATAGATTTAATCCATTTTATTATACGAGTGATAATGAATAAGGTGAAGATAATATAAAACAATTCATATTTACAGAATGATTAAATTTTAAATTAAAACTCTCAGTAAATGTATAAATCAATAAATGATCAATAAACATTTTTAAATTGACATGTGACTACTCTGATACCACTTGAAGATTCTAGATGCAGTGGAATCACCTATTGTGAAGTAGTTAACTCGACTTTTTTTTTTCATAATCAATGACCAATCTAAGTTGTACATAACAATGGTTAGTCATGAATAACAAATTTATTTAAATATTAATCAACATAAACACTAAAACCAAGAAGATATGGTCATCATATATAAGTTATAATTAATTTATTTAAATAAATAATTTCCTCACATCAGAATTATTTGTTCATTAAAGATTCAGTTAACCACTTATTAGTGTACCATCATTGTGATGAGAGGATTAAAGGGTAGAATCCCTCTAGAAACGATCCACATGTGCACCACGAACCTCTAAACATTATAGTAAAAATCCTCAGGTTCTAACATAAAATATTCTGATTCTTGCATCATTCATTGATGACCTCCAAAAGAATATATTTGAGGTCGGAAGGATTCTTCTTATTCTCTCTAAACCTGAGAGGGTGGCAGATGAGGGTCGCTCTTCATTCTTGAGAGAAATATAGACAAATGATATCTCTAGGGATTGAGAGGATTCTCTAGAATTTCATTGTGTGTAACAACCATTAGGGTTGAGAATGACATAACCAAGTTTATAAAGAGCTAGAGTTAGAGAATAAATAATTGTACATGATCCATTATTATTATCTTAATCCATAGTTAACCCCATGTATAAATAATAATAATAATATTTACTTGACATTCAATATACTCGTATATAAATAAATTTTATTTCTTGAATAAATAAATTAAGATTTATTCATCTAATATTTAATTTATTATTTCTCACCAAACCATTATCTCAGTTCATCATTCCTCCTTGGTATTTATGAAACCTTGAATAATGAATATTTATTTAGATAAATAAATATCGCTACATTTCTCACCAATAAATAAATAAATATTATATTAAATAAAATAGAGAATAAATATGTATTAAATATTCAACTCATATTTATTCTCTAGAATATCTGATGACTAAATGTTTATAATAAATCCAAACATGAATAATTATTAAACCACATATGATAATAATATTTATCCAATATGTTAAATTCATATAGAATTTAACTAATGTTTAGGATACACACAGTGTATGATCCTCTAGGCCCCTTTCTCAGTGACATGATGTATAAATTTAAGTACAAGGTTAGTATGTAACAATATGATAAGGTACCCATAGAGAGACAAGTTAAATGTCTTAATGAAATACAATATCATATTAATGTACACTATGTAATGTAATACCTTTACTGTGATGTCTCTAATCAATCATATTGCATACTAATGTCATCAACCTATGTGCTTGATGTATCTTTCTTTGGATTTATAGAAATGAACTTATTGATAAAAAATCACAAACATGTACTTAATTTTGAACTTATATTTCCATCAAAGGGCATGATATATCAATATATTTTAAATAAATGAAGGAAAAAAAATCCTTTCTTGCATTATTTATTTATATATATCACTCATGACACACCTAATGTACCCTACTTACCATGAACTTATGTCATCATGGTTTTGGTCAGTACATCAAAGAACACAGATCATAATCTGCATTAATAATAATATTAAATTCTATAAACCATTACACATGTCTATAGATTAGAATATCCAATTACTGGTGGGTTAAGTTATCATAATCTCCACTCTTGAGATTAAAAAGAGTGTAAACCATGAGAAAACAACTCAATGTCCTATAAGTTTGTACTCCCAATAGCCTATATAATTTGTGTCCCATTAAATAATATAATTCAACTATAGATCATATATTTAAGAATACTATCATATTACTTCTAGGTTTTCATTATTTAGGGGAACTTCCATGAGCTTTTAGTGTGATAAATACTCAAAGAACATTATCATATTCATTTTCATGTAGAAGAACAATAAATATGTGATATGATAATAAATATCCAATTTGATGAATATAATAGTAATATAATATTTAGAGTAGTTGGTTCCAGGGAACTAACTCTAATAGATTCATGAAAAAGGTACACTTATCTTGATGGAAATACCTAGGAAATTCAGGGTGGAACTGCTCGATCTGTGTGACCACAAGTCATGAAAAACTAGTAATATGGTCTATAAAAATAGCCCTATACCAATAGTTTTTAGGTAATATTGGTATAGGTTATCCCTATACTAATGTTGTTTTGAAACTATTGGTATATGTTTTCTATTCCAATGATTTTAAAAACCAATGGTATAGGGTTTTGTCCTATACTATCCACCCGACCCCCCTTTTCTAGCCCGATTTTAGCTTCCTCTATGGCCAGTCTCTCCCTCCACATTAATTCCCCTAAGTATTAATCTATTATTTATATTTTTTATAATTTTTTAGGAGGAATCATCATGGTATATTGTTTTTATTCACATTCTCCCTTATTTTATTCTCTTTTTTCTATATTTTCATGCCCTAGATCGCAATGATGACCTAGGGTTTCATGTTTCATGAATTTCATTGATTTTTTTTTATTTTTAGAGTTTTTAAACATCAATTATGTACCGTTCTTTGTTTCTATAAGTAGAATAATAATGGGAATTTTTGGATTCTTCATTTTGGATAGGAGGTTTTATACACCTCCTTTGGTTTCCATAACCATAACAACTTAAATCATTTTAATTATATTTTTATTAGTGATTAAATTGAAATTCACCAGACTTAGACCATTGATTAGTGTCCTAGTTGAAGGGTTATTGGGAACACTAGCGTGCCTCCCCATACACTAGAGGTTTTCTAATAGTAGTGGGGATCTAATGTGGTACCATGGGGAGATTATACCCCTATATCGAAGTAAAAAATACATTAAAAAACAAAAAAAATGAAAAATTGGAATCTATATAAAAAATTATTAAACACATAATAATTAAACAATTTCAATACTATAATAATGTAATATAGAAGCTAGTAGTCACACATATTGATGATCATGCCAGTATATAATGAATTACCACACATTAAGATGATCACATAAATGTGATAAATAAAATAATAAAAGATAATAGGATCTATAACATCTTCATTCCATACCTTAATCCCAATCTCCAAATCCATATGATCTATACCAATCAATCATGAAACAAATTGCCTCTACCAAAACTAAACCTATGAACAATGAAGTTTGTTTGGGTACCTAAGTTCTATGCCTACCTAATAAGGGTGTGAGTATAACTAAGTAGGGAACCACCAACATAGTCCTAAATATAATAAGTAAATACCATCTGTACACATATGATATTATTAGCTAAATAAATAAATAAAATAATTAGGGAAGCATAAATAAATAATCACCATTAATCCTCAAGTTCTAACATGACACATGGGATCGACTATACCTACTTCATCCAGTGTCGAAGTGTGTCCGAGCATGCGATGTATCCGTGAAAACTAGTACTGGGCCCAATGAAAAAATAATTATAGTCATAAACACCAATTCCTAGATAATCCTAGGAAATATAGATTGTATGATTAATATAGCTGATTCCTAGGGGGATAAACTTAGTAAATTCAGTAATAGAAGGAATTCAAATAATTTCTAGGGAATGACCCTTGGAAATCCATATAAATGAGGCATACTATTTGGATTCCAATAACATATTTGGAATCCCATAGTCATTAGGCTCTATAGATGAATACCAAAAATCATCGTGGATATTATAAGTATTAGGTGCATCCAATAAATCCTAGGGATCATATCGAGGAAAAATAACCCACCTCATGATGTCTCACACTTCAGTGTTCAGGGGTAAAATGACCACCTGAATGTATCTCATGTAAAATTAATCTCAAGGATGAATATTAGGTGATACCCTGAGCATTTTTTAGTTATCAGAAATATGTTGAATACTAGGAGGTAATACTAGGAAATCCAATAGTAGTGATTTCAAGGGCTGAATCCTAAGGAGTATCTTAGGAATTTTAACTATATTAGGATCATTATCAACTTGGGTTCTAAAGTAAAACCCTAATTCATTAATACCCATTACCAATCATACCCTATCTAAGTTTATAATACTATTAGGGAAACCACTAGGGTCCCCTAAGTGAAATCAACCACAAACACTCCATATGGGTTCCTTAGTCTCAATATTACCTCTTAGGTTATTTGCTATAAATCAAATGGAATCAAATTCCTTGAAATAATTATAATCATCTAAAGGCATCAATGTACCCATTGGAAATCTATATAGGCACGTCTCTAGAGAGATTGCTGAAAGCCCATCGCACTACCCAAGTTATCCCTTTCTAATACAGTCACCCAACCTATTCGTAATTTACCTAGGGTATTCCAACTTGGGTACTCACAATAAATAGGGAAGGAATAATCACCATATTCCTATCTCAACTATCTATAAGATATAATGGTATCTTAAAGTTCTCTAAAGGCATACTAGGGCCACTCACTCAAACCCATAATATTCTTATACTCGGAGGTCACCAAGGTACTTATACTAAGGGCCACTATGTTCACTTAATTTATTAAATTATTTTCCCTTAGGGTCCTTTTATTTTAAGGTATCACATTTATAATCAATTACTCAACTATCAATAGCTGAGGCATAAAGATAATTCAAAAAGGATCATTATGGAGATTGACACTTACTTCAGTCCATTTATAAGAATTTATTTTTAATTTATTTTTTTAATTTAAGATGTGAATCACTCAATGGAAATACCACACATAACATTCCATAAATAAAATTCCTTAAACCATAGGGAATGTTTATAGAGAACACCTACTTCAAAACAAAGTTATTCCCTTTTCAAGTATAGACTAACTACTCTCGCTCGAGCGTATATAACTCTAATAGACCATTCTTAATCCACATGAGGCCCTAACTCAATCCAAAGAATCAAAATTGAAGTTCAAGGATCAAATAACAATTGATAAAGGGGTTGAATTAGTTTTTCACTTTTTATAAGTTTCAAAACATTAAGAAACTTAACCCCTATAACATGTTAAGATTTATTTCCTTATAAAACTTTAACAAATACTTAATCATGTAAGAATAGTTAAGAAAGTAAGGCACATATGATTTACAAGGTTCATCCTCAATGCAAGAACCTACATCCTTTCCATAGACACTCCTGTGGGTCTATAGAAATCCACTATAAAGAAAAAGTGAATAAAAATTGTGTTAAATCCCATTAGAAACCTTCTATCTCCTGATAAGAAATATTATACTAAATTCCATCAGTTTAAAATGTTTTCTTAAAGAAAAATTAAGCTAAACACAAGACTAAAAACTTTATTGAATCTGCTCCACAAATTCTTAGTCCGAATCCTTAGTCCGATTTGGTTAAGTTCGATCTTCTCAGTAAGATAAGGATGGTTATGATTTTTCATTTCCTTAAATACTCAAAGAAAACTTCTTCAATCTAGTGGGAAACTTTCACTTTGAATTATCCAATGCTCCACCTTTTCTGTATGTGTAAAAGTTGAAAATGAGTAAATTATCTAAGCACATATTTATAGGCAACTTAGAAAATAAATGAGAGAATCTTGAAAATCTTTCCTACTTCCTAAAATTTCAAAAACTCTGAAAATATATCACATTTAATATTTAATCTTTGAATTTATAAAACCTCCTTAAATTTCTTTGAGATTTATGCAAAGTTGAAATTTGGATTTGATAATGCTGAATCTTGATTATGATTTTTTTGAAGAATGCTCAGAAATGTGGTTCATATTTTCTGAGAAACATGCTAAGAAATGTGGTTCAGTTTTTCTCAGAAACATGCTCAGAAATGCAGTTCAGTTTTTCTCAAAATCATGATCAGAAATCAGGTTCTGAATTGTTCAGAAATTAGGTTTCGAATTGTTCCTAAATGAGATTCCAAATTTCTCAGAAATCAGGTTCTGGATTTTGTAGAATTCAGTTTCGGAATTGTTCATAAATCAGGTTCTAAATTATTCAGAAATCAGGTTTTGAATTGGTCAGAAATTAGGTTCTGAATTTCTCAGAAATCAGGTTATGAATTTTTTATAAATCGGGATATGAATTGTTCAAAAATTAGGTTCTGAATTGCTCCGAAATCAGGTTCCGAATTGTGTAGAATTTTGGTTCCAAATTGTTTAGAAATCAGGTCCCAAATTTCTCAGAAATTAGGTTATGAATTTCTTATAAACTAGGTTCCAAATTTTCTAGAATTCAGGTTACGAATTATTCAAAATCCAGTTTCTGAATTTCTTAGAAATTAGGTTCTGATTTGTGAAAAAATCAGGTTCTATTTTTCCCAAAATGTTGTTCAGAATTCTAGATCTGATTTTTCTTAGAATGTTGCTCAGAATTCTGAATCCTATTTTTCTTAGAATGTTTCTCAGAATTTTGGATTTGATTTTTCCTAGAATTTTTCCTAGAATTATGGATCCGATTTTTCCAAGAATGTTGCTCAGAATTCTGGATTCGATTTTCTAGAATTTTTCTCATTGAAACTCTTCAAACCTCTTCCCTATTTCTTCAAAAACTTTTATCATGAAACTTTTCATGATTTGTGATAACTTTAAGATAAAAAATTTCCTTAAACTCATCAACTTATTTCTTTCTCTGCATCTTCCTTCAAACTCAACAACTTCCTTTAAGCTTAGAAACTTCCTTAAACTTAACAACTTCTTTCTTTCTCAACAACAAAGATAAAATTCCATCAACCACCAAACTTATCTTCCTGTATATCAAAAACATTCTTTAAGAAAAAGGTTAGTTTTCAACAAATAAAAAACCTTGTTAAAATAAAACACCATAAAGGTTCTTCACAAATTAATTAATTAAAAACATTTTAATATTAATTAAATGATTTAAAATTAATTATTCAATTTAATTTAAGTAAGAATAATGACTAAAAACACATAAATCATTAATTTCATATAAAAATATTAAGCAATGGGGTATGGTCTACTTTAAAAATGCACATGAACCTATGCCATGAAAAATCCCCAATATGAGATGTCTATTTAATATCCAAACTAAAATAATTTAATAAAAAACTCTAAGAAAAACCACAAGGTGACACACCTATATTGAAATAACATCCAAAAATGTGCAATCACTATATTGAGACATCATCTATCCAAGCCATATAAAATCCCAATCATATCAGGATGATTTAACTATACTCTAGTGGAAGAGATCCCTTGGCCATTTCTCATAAGAGAAATCCCTAGGCACTATTCTCAACCGAGCATAAAATCCTAGGCACTATAGTGAAGTACACTTTCCTCTCTTGAAATTTCAAGATGAAAATTCCTAGGTAAAATATTGTTTGCACCACAATGTGGTGGTCACTATGTTCTACCAAAATAATCATAGAGAAGATCCTACACCATGGTGGACTCATTGTTTCCCTCCCAAATATCCACTATGACTGGACTCCTCTACGCCTATTTAAGCATTTTGGTCCCCAGACAATGCCCAGACACACCACAATGTACAAAATACTATGTTAAACTCTCCATGTTTCCCATAGGAGTGACCCCTCATGATCCACTCCCTCTAGACTAGGTTTTTCTCCCTCAACCATGGTGTCCACCACAACATGATCCTCATTATAGTGGTACACCTGCATCAAAATTCAATTACAAGTTCACCCAGGTTGACTCCACCATACACCCAAGTACCTTAACAAATCTTGGGCCTTATTCCATATTTAAAAATATCTCATCAAGATGATCAAACTGTTAGAATTTTGATCTGAACCCCAGTTTTAAAAACAAACCTTTCACTAATATCAAAATTCAAATTTATTTTGAAATTCACAACCCATAAAAGTGTAGATCTTTATAACCTACCCACCATAACAATTATTATCCGTGAGAAGTGTCAATTATCTTTCAACTATGAATTCTAACCTATCACGATTTCCAATTCAAATCTAACACCTCACATTATACTCTAGAATGCTGAATGAGTTTACACTATGCAACTCCAAATATGAGGAACATTATTCATTAAAAACTAATCCAATCCTTATAACCATCACTAAAACACCGAGACAAAACTCCACAATACCTGTCAATCCTAAGAAACCATATTGTTATTAATCAATTCACTATCAGACTCATAAGGTCCGATTACAAGCTATAATTCTCCCCAACTTTAGAATCATCCGCTGAAATTCATTCTTAGCTATCCTACAACATACTTGTTATGGTTTCTAACTCACTGCACCTAATCTCACTCAAAAACACTAGTCAATCATTATCTAGATGATCATTCTTGAAAACACTTGGTATCCCCCACTAACACACTTTAATATCACCTAATCGTGATTCTTTAACCTATAGAGGCATCATGAGATCATCCAAACACCCACACCGAAGTCCAAGCTTGAATTTTAGTTTAATTACATGGTTGGGTCACTAACCAACCAAATAAAAATCCACAATTGTTCTCTTACTATGAGAAGAAACTCACCAACGATATGAATTACCCTCAGATCACATCAAAACTATCCCAAGATTTATTCTAATGCATGAACTCCATCCATCACCACAAATGATGACTTGACATGGCTGCTCTGCTCATACCCAAGCACCAACATAAAACATCACATGCTAACTATTACCAAATCACTCGAAATGTCATCCTTGAAATATCTTGAATTACATATGTAATAACAGAAACAACCTTTGACAACTAATGGTTCAATCCACACTATACCAATTTTCATATATTATAGATCAAGCATAATTCCCAATGGATTTGCAACATCACACATCCTTGAAAATCCATGACACTTTTGTCAAGGAATGAGCTCAGATCGACCATACCACGATACCCAGATCTTTGTAAAATGTATCTTATAGCATGTATTGACATCTATTATGTCATAAAAATCCTCGAGTAACCAAGATCATAAGAATTTTATTAAATCTATTGGTCATCAACTTGCACTCAAATTCCCACCAATCCATATCGATTTAATTTGAATCCAATAGGAATACACTCACATACCACCCAATCATAGAATCTTCCACACACTACCATGAGTTTTAAATCATCAAAACTATGCTCACATTCTCAAATCATAGACCATGATCATATCATATGTCAAAATAATAAATATAGAAGCACCCTCATTGTTCCTCTTCAAAATAAAGGCATCTAACCATGCAAAGGTCTGTCACATGAAATCCCTCCAACCGACATCTTACTAAACCAAAAGAATCTACCCACACTCTCACCACACCATAAAAAGTGTATATAGAACCAATAGGGCCAGAAAATTGATTGGTCCTACCCTCCAAAACCCAATATTAATACCAAAACAATATCACTTAAAGCTCATTTCTGATTAAAATTCTCAGGCATCTCTATGCTTATACAACACAACTGGAAGCACTTTATGTGCACCGAATTCATAAATTGAACTATATAACCCTGATTATCCTCTCTAAAGAACTCACAAACCTAGGATAACCCCTCACCTAGGTTACCCTCACATATCACAACTCATCTCAACTGTAATCGATGACTCACTAATATCCTATGTCATATCTCAAAAGCACTAGGATCTCCCACCAAGACTATAAATCATATCTCACATAGGTCATAACTTATGGGAAAAAACTCTCTGTTCCCATATCAAACATCTCAAAGTAACTCACATTCCAAAACACACACTGTAGGGTTCACATATATAGATATTTTTAGGAACCACATGCCAAATCATTAGCCTAATAGGGAACTAATCCTTACGTAAAATCTTTATACGTTACCACACCCTTAAGGATCATGATAAAATATAGGTACCCATATATATATATATAATGACATCATTAAATGATGATTAGTGTTGAGTAAAACCATATTCATATGGTTTAGTTAAGTATAATTCCACCAAGAATCTATATGGGAAAACACCATATATGTTTTTTTAAAATTTTAAGAAACTAAATCTATTTTCTCTCAGAACCAATACCAAGTTATTTTATTCCTATATTAAACTACTAAGGTTCACTATAAATCCTTTATAATAGGGGCTATAATTGAGTTAAGTAAAATTCCACCAATAAGTTATATGGGAAAACACTATATAAGTTTTTGTTAAAACTTTAAACAACTAAACCCCCATCATTATTGATATCAATAACATACAAGAAGGAATATTTCATGTGAATCATATTTGTTAAATATGATTCAAATACATGGCCTCTTTCCAATGGTCCAAGAGAAAAAAAACCAATAAATCATTAATCTAAAAACCCAGGTGCATCACACTTGGTGAAATTATATAACCATGAAAGTGGAAACAAAGAATAACAATCCTATATCCCTAGTAACTTGGACTTCATATTAGAAAATATGTTTGTGATGCACCAGTCAAATATCCATCACAAGCTTCAAAACATCCCTAATACTTATCTACCATATTCAAAATAGTAAAATAAAAGAAAAGGATACTTAAATACCAATTTGTAACACTATAAACATGGAACACTAATTAGTATCCTATCTAGAGGGATACTGGGTCCTAAGACACACCTCGCCTTATGCAAGAGCCTATCAGCTAACCGAGAGGGTCTAAAGTGGTATCATAGGAAGACTATAACCCTATATTAGAGTTAATAATGAAATAGAATCTAGTGGGAATAACAAAGTGAAATCTATATTAAACATAATAATAAACATAATAATTAAACAATGTCATGCTATAAAAAAATATAATGCAGAAACAGGTTTTCATATAGACTCATGGTTATGTCAACATAAAATGACTGATCTCCCATTAGGGTGATCTCATAAATGAGATAAATAATAGAATAAAAGATAAGAGTCTTTAATACATCCTAGATCTACACTTTAATCACAGTCTTTAACTCCATTTGAGCTATCCTTCTCAATCATGTAACAATGAGCCTTTACCCAATTTGAACTTGTGAGGTGTAAAGCCTGCTCAGGTACCCAAGTGCCATAATTACCCAAGAATGGTGTGAGTATAACTCAGTAGGGTACCACCATTTTTCTCCTCAAAATAACCAGAAAATACCATGTGTACAAATGTGATATGACTAGATGAATAAATAAATAAAATATTTACAAAAGTATAAATAAATTATCAACATCGATCTCGGGTTTTAATGAGACACCTAAGATCAACTATACCCACTTTGGCTAGTTTCAAAGTGTCTCTATGAATGTTTAATAACTTTTAAAACTAGTATTGGTACCAATGAATAAATAATAGTAGGTGCAATCACCAATTCCTAGAAGGTAATCCTAGGTAATCCAGATCATTCCAGACATACAATTGATTCATAGGGGAATGGCCTTAGGAAATATAATAGTAAATATCATACATTCGATTCCTAGGGTGTTGACTCTAGGAAAAGCATATAAATAATTCATACTCACCAGATATTGATAACAACAAGGAAATACCATAGTCATCAGGCTCTATGGTCAAATATTTGTTAGTATCCTAGGAATTCCAAGTATCAGGTGCATCTGATAGATCCTAGGGAGTATCCTAGGCCTTATATCAATGGAGAAAAGTTCCTGATTTGTGATGTCTCATACATCAGTGCTCGAGAGAAAACACCCACTCAAATATATACCATATGAAATCAGGATCAAGGATGAATCCAAAGTGATCCCATAGGAATTCCATAGTCATTAGTTATAAGCTTAATACTAGGAAATCAATATAGTAGCGAGATCAAGGGTTGGATAATTAGGAGTATCTCAGGTATCCTAATTGTGTCAAGATCATTTTAGATTTAGGTTATAAGGTTTTATTGACAATAATTACTATCTATTACCACTCACACCTTCTATAGGGTTATAATAACACCAAGAAACCAAATTGGATCCCCAAGGTCACATCAAGTACAAACTCCTTACACGGGATCCTCATTATTAATCTCACCTCTCTGGTTATCTACCATCACCTAGATGGAATCATGTTCTTATACATAGTCATAATAATATCAATACCTCAATGAAATCCTAGTAAATCCGTATGTGTACCACTCTAGAGAGATGAAAAAAAACATCTCAAAAACCAAGTCATCCTAGGCTAGTCCACTCACCCAACCTATGCGTAATCTACCAAAGGAATGCCCACCCAAGTACTCACAAGGAATACTAACCCAATTCCCATATCAACTATCCATAAGATATAATATTATTTCAAGAGTACTTAAAGTCCTACTAGGTACAATCACTCTAACCCATCACATTTCTCTACTCATAGGTTTCTAAGTCACCTATGCAAAGGGCCAATAAATTCACTTAATTTATTTAATTTCCCCCCTCTGGGTATATGTAACACAAGTAATGACATTTATAATCAAGGCCTTAAACATCAGTGGCTAGGGAATCAAGATAGTGTACAAGGGACCATCATGACCCTTAGATATTTATTCAGTCCATTCATAAGCATTTATTTTTAGTTAAAAATTTATTTAATTTAATATGTTTAATCACTCACCATGGTAATACCAAAAATCAAATTCCAAAAAAATATTCATAAACCATAAGGAAATTTCATAGGGACCGCCTACCTAAAAAGATAGTTATTCCATTTTCAAGCATAGATCATCGACTCTTGGTTGAGATCATCCAATTCCAACCAACCATTTCCAACCCATAAGAGGCCCTAAATCAAGATAAAGAATCCAAATTAATTAACTATAATCTTTTATAATTAATTAAATGATTTATAATTAATTAATAAATTAAATTCAAATATGAATAATGCTTAAAAACTCACCGATGATCAATTTATCACTGAAATATCGAGAAATGGGGTGTGGTTTACTCCTGAAACACACTCAGATCTAAGCCACACAAAAACCCCAACACATAATGAAAATTAAATAACCAAAATAAATTAATTTAATTAAAT
Organism: Viscum album; assembly: GCA_963277665.1. NCBI lineage: Eukaryota > Viridiplantae > Streptophyta > Magnoliopsida > Santalales > Viscaceae > Viscum > Viscum album. The sequence goes on along the minus strand of OY728140.1, from coordinate 1,367,051,791 downwards.
ACTCTTAAAAAAACCTTTAAGTTATGTACCTCCAAAGAAATGACACACAAAGATGTGAGATTGTTCTAATGGGACATTATTTATCAAAGCCACATAAAATCCCCATCATATTGGGATAATTCCACCATGCTCAGGTAGAATCCTTAATGAAATCCTAATATGGGTTGCCTAAATTAGAAGGAAATATAAGAGGAAGATCAAGGAGGAAGGATAAGGGATATCATACCTCAAAATGTTAAAGAAATTACATCACAATACGAAAAAATTTAGGGGGGAATCAAGGTAGTGGAGATGGTGAGAGACCCCATAGTTTGGTCAATAATGATATAGGATAAGGAGGGTGTGGGTGGATTAAAATTCGATAAGGGAAAAAGTGTAAATAAAAATTTAAAATTGTTGGGTAGGGGTGCACGATGAAATGAACAACACCATGAACTATGCTGCAGTGAATCTCCGTACAACCGTTGAAAATCCCTAAACATACTTAGGATTATGGAAAATCCCATATTTGATCACTTTGGTGCATATGGATATCCACCTAATACCACATCAAGCTCTACGACATAGTGTAGACCCCTTGTCCATTTCTTACAAGGGAAATCCCAAGGTGTTACACTCATCCAAGTGCAAAATGAAAATGCACTATAGTTAAATCTGATCCTATCCCATGATATTTCAATTTGAAAATTCCCAAATCTACCATGCCTTGTACCACTTTGTGGTGGTCCCCATGGTCTACGAAATTTCTTAGATAGAAGGGGCTAATCCATGGTGGACTTGATATTTTGGCCACAGAGAGTCACCACAGATGGACTCCCCTATGCCTAGATCTTGGATTTTGGTCCCCAAACCATGCCCAAGTACACTATGATTCCCCAAATACTAGGCCACCCTCTCCTAATTTCTTATCAGGGAGACCTATCATGCACCCAGAACTATGAAACCCCCAGTTTGGGCATTTCTACCTCCCCATTTTCCATAGGGAGAGATCATGGGAACCATGTGAAACCTCGGTACCACACCCTCTACCATGGGGTCCACCATGGTGTGGTCCTCCTTGTGGTGGTGCACCTATAGTGAAATTTAGTTGTAGGTTCACCCGACTTCACTCCATCATCAACCTGAGTACCCAAAATAACTCTCAAGCCTTGTTCCACATAAAATGATATCCCCTCAAGATGTTCAAACTCATATAATTCTAATCTAAACCCCTTTTCACAAAATAAATCTCTCACAAACATTCAAATTCCAATTTACTCTAAAATTCACAACACATAAAAGTGATATTATTTATAAAATTGTGTTTAATATTGATGAAGAAATATTAATAGTAATATATCAAGTTTAATTTCGTTTTAATTTGATAAATTTTGATTTTTTCTTTTAAAATGAACAAATTCAATTTTTAAAATAATATAGAACATAAGGTGCTTAATGGAATGTCATTTTCTTATAAAATAATTTATGTTGTCTCTATAAATTATTTAAGGGGTATTATAAACAATGATATTTGATATTTATACCACTAGTAAAACTATCATTGTTGTATATTTTCAACAATATGTTTTTTTTGAAAAACATAATCCTCATTTTTAGTGATAAGTAGTTGTTATTGATATATTTATCCCATCATTATAGGTGAGGATATTGAGTCATGGTGGTTAACATGTGGTGTTTTTCATGATTACACTATTGTATATAGATATTTTTATGTGGATGTAGTGATGTGTATGGTTTGGGAGATGACCTATAAATTAGGGTTTATTATGTTGTTGTTCAAATATTTTTTTAAATTGATTAATATTTAAACATGAAATTCACAAGGACATTGTTATGTATTTTCACTTAACATTGGAGAATTTAGAGTATCATTATATTTGGTATGATTTTATATTCAAACAATTAATATTTTTTGTCTTTATTACTTATATGATATTTTTATGGTGGTTCTATAAAATTATTATTTTGGAAAAATTTTATATAACTTGGAGTAAAATGAGTTTTGGTTTGGTGTTACTCATTTAAAGTTAGAAGATTGTAATGTATTTTTTAAAACTAATTTTATGTTTTTATTTACTAATATTTATAATGGTTTTATTAATTTTTCATTAGATATGTAAATTATTGAAAAAAATGTTTAATTTATACCATATTATGGTATTATACCCTTTTTTCTACTCTCCACCTCTCGATCGATTAGAGATGGGATTATAGTATTACTTTTGTACTCATTTCTAACTAAGGTGGATTCCCTATGGGGACTAATAGAGTTTAAATTAGGAACTAGAGTGAATTGTATGGGTTAGTAAGATAATTGTATTATATGATCATATTATATGAAATATGATTGGGAAAATAGATTAGGATATAAAGGATCCTTGTGATTCTACACACTATATTTGATCACTATGGATCATTAATGATGGAATGAGGTATTATAAATATGGTTTCATACATTAATAGAATCATGTATGATTTAATATTATTCCATGATGATTGCGTGTGATATGAAATTAATTTATCAGGTGAAATTTTTTATTATTTATGAATTATAATTTTATATTAGTGTTTTATAAAATATGAAGTGAATTGATAGAATTTTAAAAAAAATTATGATTTTATGAATATTATATTATAAAATTTGAGAAACAAAGATAGAAAAATCATAAAAATTAATATTATCAATATTTTTTTGTATTTATTTTCACTAAATTTAAATCAAAAGGCATATGAGATGAGATATTAATGTTTTATAAAATTTCAAAATTCAAATCAATAATAATTCTTTCAATTTCCATGCCAACATGTTCATAAAATAATTGTAATAATTTTTTTTATAAATGAATATTTTTTATTTATTTTTAATGTAATAAAAATAACAGACTTAAAATGTATGAAATATAGAAATTATGGAAAAAATAAATTATATAAATGTAATAAATCATCCAAGATATCATAATTTGTAGGAACCATTGAGTGTTGGAATTATATGTTCCTCCCAATGAGCTATAATAAAAGATTAGTTAACATTAACTAGTGGGTTGTGGTCACTTGTTAGTAGTTAGTGATAATTTATCTCTTTTTGAAGTTTTTTTATTACTAAAAAATAATTAAAGAATTTTTAAATTAAATATTTAATAGTAAAGTAATATTAATAGATCATTTTTTCAATAAAAGTTCATTATTTAGTTATACATAATCACGATTGATATGATAATATTTCAAAAATTATTAAAAAAAACCTTTAATTTCATAGGAAAGCCACATAAATTTCCCATTGTTTTTCAAAATATAGACATTTAAAAAAACTTGTTAAAGAATACTTATATAACTTATCACTTATGAAAAATTTTTAAAAGGAAATAAATATGTGTTGGTTTTGTTTATGAAAAAACATGCACTTACATTTCAAAATAAAAACGTATAAATAAGTGGTTAAAGAAAGTTATTTAAGTGTGATAAAATAACCCTTTAAGTAAAAAACTTAGTATTTATTAGAAGAATTTTATAATGGGTAATTTAAAGTTGATTCTAGAAAATAATAATACTTGTACCCTTAAACTTATTATAAGTAATAAATTATATATTATGTTTTCAATTCATATCATCAAACATGATCTATGTGTTGTAATATATTTTAAGTGTTTGCACAGGGTTGTAAAAATAATTATATATACCATATGTCCATTTGCATCAATGTTAAAAAAGAATTTTTTTTAATAATTTTAGATCAAACACACCATCAACCATAAGACTAGTTGTAGCCATCTTCAAGAAACCACATATCCATTGTCATCATCTTTGTCATAAAAAACAGCAACATTTGTATTTTTTGGAGTTGAACTAAAATACAATAAAACTAATTATTTTCTCCAGAATGGAAACTTGTACACACTATCCTAATAAAAAACTAAAAAAACCAATACATTAATCAATTTAGTGAGGTAAAGAAATCAAATTTCACTTTTAATTCAATTACAACTTCAAAATAAAAATTCACAAATACACTTAACAATTTTAATTCAATAGAATGTTTAAAATATAAATTCACAATGGAACTCCAATAAAAATAAAATTAATCATTTGAAATAAAATATTGGATTATTTATAGAAATAAAATACACAAACACACATAAAAACACACTCACACACACACACATTGAATGTGGGGTTTTGAAATTATAAATAAAATAAAAACCTCTCAAAAAAGAATTTTAAGTTTTTACATGTAACAAATGAAAATAGTCTCAAATCTTATTCCTATAATATAGTATCATGTCACATTTTATGTACTAGAATTCATATCCTTGAAGCCCAATTGAATATAAATTTTAGAAAAATACATAGAACTACATTCCTTGATGACAACCAATTATAATATAACATAAAATAATAAAACCAATAGAAAATTTACCTTTTGGAACTTTTTAAATTGACACACATATACAATATGGTAACATATATGAAATATACTAAGAGTATATACTAAAATTATAGTAACATATATAAAAAATATAATAATAGTAATTATAATAACATATACATTGGATTTAACATACTAATAGTGAAAAAACACACCAACAGTTAATGTAAATAGATATACAGTGAAAAAAACCAAATTTTAGTGAAAGAATAGACTAGAAGAACATAAAAAGTTCTGAAAATGAACATTAAAATCCTAATAAACAAGTTCTTGTAATTTAAGATACATAAAAAATGATGGAAAATAACATTAACATAGAAATGTTACAAAAATTTAAGATATATAAACATGTTTTCAGAATGATTGATCAATAAATACTCAAGTTTATATATACTTTAAAGAAATATAACATAGAATGGGTGAAGAAAAAAATGATTTTCAAATTAAAAAATAAGTAGAGGCGAAAGGTATATAAAAGGAAATAGGAAAAATGAGAATAAAAAGGGTAATTCTTTCCCTACACATCAAAACAACTTCAAGATATGTTGGGTGATAATAAATAACTTAGAAACACCCTCACATAAATCTCATTGGTAAAACTAGAGGAAAACTTTGAAGTAGAATGTGATAAAATGATTGCAATGAAAATAGAGGACCTCCATCTAAGTAATGGGTTATTTATCAACTATTTTCATATATACTCTATTTATTATCTATTAATTATTTATGGGTTATTCTATAAGGTAATGTTGTTATTTGAAAATGATCTCTGAATGAGCTTTCTTAGGGTTAATTGAATTTTATGGTTTTAATAATTTTAACTCCACTCATACTTATCATTATTTAATTTATATATTCAATCTAATTTATTTTTTAATAATTAATAGCACATAATTATGGTTATAAATGACATATAATGTAATGATATGAAATTCCATCTATTATTAATAAAATTAATCATGTTTCAAAATACTTATTTTATTATGTTTTATAATAGAAGCACATATAAATAATATTAAATTTCATACGAACATTACAAATCATGAAATAATATTAACTATAATAGAAAGGAATAGTATAAGGAGATAAACACCAAAGAATAATTCACACACTAATATAAACTACACAAGATCTAATTCTCCCATGAGGACCACTCCAGCTAAAAATACCATTAAAAGAAAGATAATCATTTGGAATATGATATAAATTATCAAGGGAAGTTTAAGAACCTTTTATAACTTAAGTATTAAATTATGAAGTATGAAAATTTTGGTATATATATAGGGTTTAAAGGGAAATGTAACCATTAGTATCTAACCATTATATGATCATAACCTAACTATTGTAATGTGACCTTTATATGATCATTAGAATACTAATAATACCCAATAGAATAATAAAATACTAGTTTAAAAATAAATTCAAATGTATTATATATAATAATTATATTTTAAATATCAGTTAATATTTACGAATCAATACATATTAAATTTAAGGCTATGTGCCTCTGGGCCTTTTGTCCTTCAAGATTTATATATTCTATGGTGTATGACTTTTAATGTGTTCTCACTTAATATAGTTCAAAAGGGTTTTTTCTCTCTTTTTAAATAAAGGGGCTTATATCTAACCTATTTAAATAATTATTTCTCATAATTAAAAATTTATTTTCATAAAATAAATATTATATTTGAAATTATAAGATAAAAATTATCTAATGGTGAATTATTCATAATTTTTTGAGAAAATAATTTTTTTCACTAAGTAGTAAAATACGACAACCATATAATATAAATATTATGAAATTATCATGATATAAAAATGACATAATAATTAATATAATTGAATAACCAACCAAAAATAATTTATTTTATTAATATAATACATTTTAATGAATTCAAATGAATTTCCAAACTTTTAAATTACTTTCCAAAGTCTAAAACCGGAATTAATGTTTTAAAAAAAATATTTTGTGGAAAAATTATATTCCCATGTCCAGAATAATATAAAATAATGGTATTATGTTATCAAAATAAAAAATGTAAAGAACAATTTTCTTAATGTCATAAATCATGAAATAAAACCATGGGTAAGTCAATGGTTTTTAATTTTTACACAACCTATAATTCTAAGGCCTATGTTTAGAAATAATAAACTATTATCAAAATTTTTCTATAAATACCCACCTATCCACCCCATTTCATTCACTCTGAAGAACATTATCACATCCCTACCTCTTATAGTTCATAATTAACACCTTTTGAGAAGCACCCAAGCTCTCAATTAATCACCTCTCTAAGATTAGGAAGTAGTACTTAAGGTAAGGGTTCTCTTCATCTTTCCTCCTCTCAATTCAAGAAATTAATTTTTAATAAGTCTTTTATTTTAAATTTATTTTGTTTTCTTGTATTTATAACTATTTATTTACTATCCAAATCATTCTTTATTAATGAGAGGCTACCATTGTCTCTAATTAATCCCATTCTATAATATGTTATCTATACCTATTCTGCCGATGAAATCATTTTTTGATTTTCCATTACATAATTTTGTGTTGTGAATACCGAAACCTATTTTTATTAAGATTATTCATATAGATAAAACTATAATTATTTGATTGGGGTCATCTACATATTAAACCCACATTCTCTAATCATGGGTTAAAATGATGAAATACACTCTTTTGATATATGATCTATGTGTCACACATAAAGTTATGCATATGAAGGGTTTACCCTGATAGCACTCCAATGTACTAGGTAAAGAATTAATATCTAGATATAAATTATTTATGATACCTTAGTAGAACACCTTGGTAATGTTTCATGATACCCTAGTGAATAACCTTGGTAATATGTTTTATGACACCTTGGTGATGAACCTTACTGATATTCTTAGGAATGTATCATTTTTAGGATATATCCACATTTCCATATTATTCCTTATATACTTATGATCATGCTATTATTTTATACCTCATGATTTATATATTATGTTTACTTAATTTTCATTCCTTTCATTTATCCCCTTATTTATATTTATACTCACCCTTTCCTTTTCATGTATGTATCTAGGAAATCATATATATTAAGGTGACATAATATAGATTTATAAAGGAGTTTTTCAAGAGGATTAAATAACTTCTATGTTTTTTTGTGTGATCTTTGAACTTCATGTATTATGTACCTAGTTTCCAAGATATTATATCTCAAATGATCATGTGGAAGTTATTAATGTAATATTTTATTAAGTAATTATATTAAGAATCATATATGAGAAATGGGGGTCACCTTAGTCAATTTCAAAGAAAAATTTCATTATTTATGGAATTTAAGACTAGAAAAAATTACTGAAAACCATATAGACAAGTATAAATAAAAGAAACCAACATAATATTTTGGTAATGTATAGAGTGTGTGGTTTCCTTATAATAGAATCTCTATCTGGATACAAATAAGTGGATGAAGGCTCTATATTAGATGCACAAAGTGGTAAAAACCCTAAAAAAGGATGGTTGGGTATTAAATCAATCTTCACTTAGTGAAAAAATAGGCCTAACTACACATATTTATTTACACTCCTAGGGGATATACTTTGGTTGATCACATGCTCCTTATAAATCATTATGAAGGATATATAACTAAATTAATTTTTTTAACATTAGAAAATATTAAATTATAAGATCCTAAAAGTGTGATATTATAAAATTTTATGATTAAAACTATATTTAGAATTATTATCATATGATTTATAATAGTATAAGTTTTTTCATTAAAGTTTTCTTCTTTTATAAAAATGGTATAAAATAGAAGGACCCGTGTAAATAACGAATGCGACAAACAATAAAACAACAACCTTCCCAATTTGACAAATGCTATGGTTAAAAACTTCATAATGATACTGAATCAATTATCCTAGGTTATAAATAATAACCTAAATAATATAGAGCATCCAACTTTACAAAGGAAGAAAAAACTAGTAGTTTAATCCTTCATTTTCTAAAAACCACTTTCTTTTAATGGATTTATCAGTTAAAAATCCTAGAGGATTTATTAAAAATCAAGGTTAGATAGGGATTACATTATTAAATTTGGTAAGTAAAATTTCATCACAAACCTCATGGTCATTACAATAGTAGAATTTGACATAATATTAGGGATGGATTGGATCTCAAAGTATAATTCCATGATCAACTATATAAGTAAGGAAATTTTAGTTTTATTGAATGGATAAATTGAAATTGTTTTCAAATGAGAGATATACAAAACTGAGTTTTATAAATTACCACCTTATATAGCCTTCTTTATAGAAATTATTGGTGAATAATTGGAATAAATTGAGAGTAAAAAGATAGAAAATTCACCCATTATTTATGAATAAATTAATGTATTTCCTAAAAAATTATATGAAACTACCCTAGAAAGAGAGGTAAAATTTTCAATTGAACTCATACCTAGATCCAAAATAGTATTTAAAACCCCATATAGAATGGAATTTGTGGAGTTATAAGAATGAAAGAAATAACTAAAATATATTTTGGTGGAAGATTTTATTCAACAATGTGTGTCTCCTTAGGAGCACCTATTCTATTTGTAAAGAAGAAGGTTGAATTAATGTGAATATTAATTGATTATAGAGAACTTAATGGGATCACAATGAAGAAAAAAAATACCCTCTTATAAGGATTGATGATTTATTCAACCAGCTTCATGGGGATCAATTATTCCCCAAGATCAACCTTTGATTTAGGTATTATTAGTTGAGGGTGAATAAAGATGATATACCATAGACTGATTTATAAACAAGATATAGAAATTATGAGTTTATTTTTATGACATTTTTATTGACTAATTATCATTATATATTAATGTATTTTATGAATATAATCTTTAGGGACTACTTGGGTAAATTTTTGGTGGTCTTTATTGATGATATTCTAATATATTCCAAAACTCATGAAGAATATAAGGATAATCCAAGGTTTATATTTAAAACTCTAAAAAAAGAGTTGTTTTTTTCTAAATTTAGTAAATGTGAGTTTTGGTTACAAAAAAGTATCATTCTAGGGACATATTTTAATCAGTGAAGGAATCTCAGTTGATCTAGTGAAGATAAATTCCATAGAGGAGTGGCCCCATCCTAAATAGTGACTAAGATTTATAGTATCCTTAGATTAACAGGATACTATATATTATTTGTGAAAAACTTTTCATGGATTTAAAATCCACTAAAAAAATTAACTCAAAAGGGATTTAAGTTCATCTGGATAAAATAATGTGAAGAAATTTTTCTTTATCTAATGAAGAGGTTGGTTAGTGAACCTGTGATAAATTTACCCTCTAATGGAGAAGTATTTTTTATCTATAGGGATAAATCCTTAAAAGGAATTGGATGTGTACTCATATTTAATTACAAGTATATACATCTTGATAGTTGAAACCTCGTGATTAGAATTATCCTACCAATGATTTGGTGTTAGCTACATCTATTTTTTCATTAAAGATATAGAGGCATTATATTTATGAGGTGAATCATGATATATACATAGAACAATAAAGTTTGAAGTACATATTCACAAAAAATAAACTGAATATGAGATAAAGGATATTGTTGGAGATTCTTGAGGACTATGATTATTCTATTCATCATCAACCTAGAAAATAAAACAAAGTCATTGATGAATTAAGTAGGAAAAAACCTAGTTTTTTGGTAATGATGAAGATTGAAGGATATCCATTGATTATGGACTTGGTAAAGATAGAAATGGAATTCATAAGGGAAGGTAAATCATTAATCCAATACAAAGTGATTTATCAAACACCATTACTAGATAAAATTAATAAATCACAAAGAGATGATCCTTTGTTACAAAATAATATTGAATATATAAAAAATGGGAGGTTTCCTAAGTTTAATTTTGATAAAGAGGGAAAACTGAGGTTTGGAACAAGGCTATGTATCCCATATATTTTAGAGACAAGAAAGAGCTGATGGACAAGGATCAAATATCTATATTTTGAATACATCATGTAACCACCAAAATATATATAGATCTACGTGATCATTATTTATGGGATAATATGAAGAGGGTTATTTTTGATTAGACTGAAAGCTATTTGGTATGTTAGTAAGTTATGATAGAGTGAAAACATTCCAAAGGAGTACCAAAACCACTAGCTATACCTGTATGGAAGTGGGAAAACATCACTATATACCTTTTTACTAGACTTCCCAATACATCCAAGAGAAACAATGATATATGGTTAATCATTGATAAATTAAAAAATTCATCCTATTTTATCACCATGCGAGATGATTTATTTTTTGAATTCCTTTATAATTTATATATTCAATAAGTGGCGAGACATCATGGAGTGCCACTCTTAATTATTTTTAACTGTGATCCAAGATTTACTTCTAAGCTCTGTAGGAGCCTTTAAAGGGATATGAATAAAAAATTAAACTTAAGAACAATCTATCATCTTTAAACTGATGAAAATTTTGTCAGGAAAATTCAAATATTTGAATATATCTTAAGGGATAACTCACTTGATTTCGAAGGGAGTTGGGATAAATAACTTCGACTCATTGAATTATCTTATAATAAGAGTTTCCAATCAAATATTCAAATAGATCATTATGAAGCATTCTATGGTAAAAGGTATATAACTATAAAATTTTGAAATTATATTGGATATGGAAAACTATTAGTATTAGACATTGTGAAAGAGAATACAAAGAAGATATAAGTGATCTAAAAACATATTAAGACTGCTCATAGTCAATTAAAAATTCATGTTGATAACAGAAGGAAGGAATTTCATGTTAGGGCTTATGTTTTCCTCAAAATATCACTATAGAAAGGATACATGAGATTTGTAAAGAATGGGAAACTGAGTCCAATATACATCAGACCATTTGAGATTCTAGAGCGTGTTAGAGCAGTTTTTTATTTGTTAACGCCACCTCCAAATTTTTCCAATGTCCATAATGTCTTCATTGTGTCCCTTTTAAGAAATTATATGGTGAACAAACCCAAATACTTGGCATAAATGGGGTGTAATTGGAACTTGAACTATCATATGAAGAGGAAATTATATAGATTATAGATGAAAAGGAATAAGTGTTGTGGAACAAAACAACATGACTCATAAAATTCTTATGGAAAAATCAAAACTTTGAAAAAGAAACCTCAGATCTTGAAGGAAAAATATTCCCATTTATTTTGATTAAAAACAAAAATTTTGAGGGAGAAATTTTTCTAAGTGTGGGAGAATGTAACGACCCTAAATTTATTTCTATTATTAATAAAATAACTATTTTTTCAAAATAAAAATTTTATTATTTTTTACAATATAAGCACATAGAAAGCCTATTAAATTTCATAGGAATATTACACATCATGAAATAATATTTATTATAATAGTTAGGAATAGTATGGGGATAAAAACACTAAATAATAATACACACAGTAATGTAAACTCTATAGGATTAAATTCTACCATGAAGATCACCCATGCCAAAAAGAGTGTCAAAAAGAAAGAAAGTCATTAGGAATATGATAAATATTATCAAGGGAAGTGTAAGAACATTTATAAGTGAAGTAGTTAAAGTTAAATTATGATAATGGTTGTATATATATGGGGAGTAAAGGTTAGTGAGTCCATTAGGGTTTTACTATTACATGATTGTTACCTAACCGTTGATATGTGACCATCAAATTACCATTGGAATAATAATAACACCCAATGGAATAGTTAAAAACCATTTTAAAATTAAATTAAAATGTATTATATATAATAATTAGATTTTAAATATAATACACTCTTTAAGAATCATTACACATGACATTATAAAATTCTGAATTCTTTAAAGTAAATAAATAATGATTTTCTTTTTAGAAATAATATTTTATATAAAATGATTAATATTTATTTAAAATAACTATTTATTATTATTATGAATTTATTTTAATTAAATAAACATTATATTTGAAATCAAAACATCTAAATTATCTAAAGGTTAATTTTTTTATAATTTTCTGAGATAATTGGAATTTCTTCTAAATATTAAAATATGGTAAGCATACATTGTAAATATTATGACATGATTATGATTTAAAAAATATTTAATAATTAATATAATATAATATTTAACCCAAAATAAACTATTTTATTAATATAATGTATTTTATCGAATTAAAATGATTTTACAAACTAATAAATAACTTTGGAAATTATGAAATGGAAATTAAGGTTTTAAAAACAATATTTTATTGAAAAATTATATTCCCATGTCTAAAGTAATATAAAATAATTATGTTCAGTTATAAAAATAACAAATTCAATTTTTTTTCTTAATCTCATGGTAACGTCCCGGTTCCAGAAGCCACCTAGAGGCGCCCCGTACCCGATTGGTCACATGGCCTCAAGCGCATTTCCCCAAACGCCAGAGGCTGTCGACTAGTTGTGAGGGCCTTGGGTGTGATAGTAGGGAAACTATACCCTCATTGGAAGAGTACACAGAGAAAGTAAACAAATACATAAAAGAGAGAAAGCAGTAATAATATCATACAAAAAAATGAACAATGGAAGACTGATAGAATAAACTGGAGCACATATATAAAATGATATATGATACATATGTCTAGGAAAGCAGCAAAACAAAACACAATGCTAAAATATAGTACTAAACCAAGTACAAAAGAAAAACAACAATCAGCTCCACAACATCGTAAGCCTAAGCTTGGTCCCGTGCTCTCCAGCTCCACAACATGTCAAGTACCTGAAGTAGAAGGGCTCTTTCCCTTGTCTATACCTGCAACAATATAATCTGTTTGGGCCCAAAAGCATGGCCCAAACAGGGTGTGAGACTAAATCCCAGTAGGCAACCACCATAAGATCTGTGCCTAATAGTTAATGAGTACATGGTAGGTAAAAGTACAGGAAACAGTAAAGAGGAAGGTACTCAACAGAAAACAATCCATAGTTTCAATATCAAGCAACAACTAACAAAGCAGATAAACACAAACAGGCAACCCTATGGGAAGTACCCACAACTGTATCCCCTTTGGTCCTACCTAGAAACACAAGAAAGCAACTAAACACAAGGTAACCCTCTGGGAAGTACCCACAACCTAACAGTCAATGAGTATATTACAGGTAAAAGGGCACTTTCCCTTGTCTATTGCAATCAGCTCCACAGCATCGCAAGCCTAAGATTGGTCCCATGATCTCCAGCTCCACAACATGTCAAGTACCTGAAGTAGAAGGGTGCTTTCCCTTGTCTATACCTGAAACAATATAATCTTTTTGGGCCCAAAAGCATGGCCCAAACCAGGTGTGAGACTAAATCCCAGTAGGCAACCACCATAAGATCTGTGCCTAATAGTCAATGATTATATTGCAGGTAAAAGTACAGGAAATAGTAAATAGGAAGGTACTCAATAGAAAACAATCCACAGTTTCAATATCAAGAAACAACTAACAAAGCAGATAATCACAAACTGGTAACCCTTTGGGAATTACCCACAGCCGTATCCCCTCTGGTCCTACCTAGCAACACAAGTAAGCATCAAAACACAGGGTAACCCTATGGGAAGTACCCACAACCTATACCCTCTGGTCCCACATAACAAGTACAAGCAACCCTTTGGGGAGTACACTCAGTCTAACCCCTCTGGTTCAGCTTAAGCATAGACTCTCTAAGGAAGCACTTACCGTCAATTCCCCCTATAGTCTCATATAGTAACTAAAGGTGCTATGGGGAAGCACTCAATGTCTCATTCCCCCTATGGACCATGTCGAGGAACTACAAACACTCTGAGGAAGCACTCAATGTCAATTACCCCTGTGGTCTTGCATCGTAAGTAAAACAGAAACTCTGGAGAATCCCTCAACGTCCATTCTATCTATGGTCTATACACTAGGTTCTCATAGCCCTATGTAAGTCAAGCTAGTGTAGCAGTGCATAACGGCCAAGGTAAACCTCAAGAACTACTTGGCTATCATTCTACAGCATAACAGCTTAACAAAAGAATAGTCACACCATCCTACAATACCAGGAATGGGAAAGTAAACAACAGCCTAACAAGAAAACTAGACCCAAAGGTCAAAACCGGAAAAATATGTATGGGCAACACATAAAAAGCACAAAAATTCACCCTATTCACAATCAATTATCATCTACTCAAGAATAACAGTACAACAGGCAAACAATAGGGCTAAAATGGTAAACGCGCAATACCCCATTCATGGGTATTGGGAAAATTTGCACATAAAACTCAAAGAATTTCAGTAGAAAGGCACAAACCACCTACCTCGACGTTAAGAGATCTCTATACGTGAACCTCGAGGCTTGAATAACCTTAGAACGCTGAAGATCTAAAAAAATGTCTAAAACGTTCAATAGAGGATAACTTGATAAGGAAGATGAATCATGGAACAAGGCTCAAGAAAAAGAGAGATCTTATCGAGGTGATCCCAATGAAATTGACGGTGGTTGAATCGGAGATCGAACAGAGTCTTGGGGGCTTGGAGAATAATCGTGGCCATACGGGTTCTCTCAGACGAACGAGACCTAGAAGAAGGGCGTTTTGTCCGTCAGACGCGACCCCAGTGCGTTTAACGAAAAAAAGAAAGTACACAACATATACTTTTGAAGTACACAATGTGTACTTATTGTTTCCGTACCCCGCATTAGGCAACCTCCAGGTCACCCCCACATGTCCATGTACATGGCCGCTACATGACCAGCACACAGCTAGCCACGGTAACCGACTACATGGCATGTACTCATAAAGTACACGACATGTACTTCAAAAATTTCCATAATTTCCTCTTTTTCTAAAAAATGACCGGAAAAGGAAAAACATACCTGAAAATAAGATCCGGGTTCTTACAAACTTCCCCTCTTAAAGAAATTCGTCCCTGAATTTTCCTAGCAAGGTGGCGTAGAAGAAGAAACCCCAAACAACTCCAGCCACTATGATCATACATCAGCCTCCCCCCCAAGTATCATCCTGTACTCGCCCGTGCTGCCATAACACTCATACCATAGGAACAAACCAGCCACGAAGAACCTTTGTACTGCGATCGACAATCCGGATAGGATGCTCCTCGATGGATACATCCACTTCCAACTCAACCTCCTCAGGTTAGAAGACGTGAGACGGGTCTGAGAAGTAACGTCGAAGCTGAGAAACGTGGAAGATGTCATGCATAGAACGATACCTCTCGGTTAACTACAACCTATAGGCAACCGTCACAACTCTCTCCACAACCTCGAACGGTCCGACATACCTCGATGAAAGCTTACCCTGCCTCCTAATCCTCCTGTGTCCCAACCTTGGTGTGACACGTATGCAAACCTGATCCCCAACCTTGAGCTCCAGAGGGCCTCTCTGATGATCAGCATAAGACTTATGTCGAGACTGTGCTGTATCCATCCTCTTCTAAATCAACTCTATCTTCTCTGTGGTCTTCTGAACAAGACAAGGTCCCAACAAAGATGCCTCTCCTCCCTCCATCCAATATAAGGGTGATCGACATGACCTACCATACAAAGCCTCGTAAGGTGCCATCTGAATAGTTTCTTGAAAACTATTGTTGTAGGCAAACTCCACAAGAGGTATATGCTTCTCCCAAGAACCTCTAAAATCCAGGATGCATGCTCGGAGCATGTCCTCACGCACCTAAATTGTACACTCGGACTGGCCATCTGTCTGGGGATGGTAAGCTGTACTCAAAAGTACCTACGTACCCAAAGCCTTTTTAAGCCCCTGCCAAACCCAAGAAGTAAAATGAGCATCTCTGTATGAAACAATGGAGTGTGAAAATCCATGCAGACGTACAATCTCACGGATGTACAACCATCCCAGCTCATCAACACTAAAGGTCTCCTTGATCAGAAAGAAGTGAGGGACCTTCGTAAGTCTGTCAATGACAACCCAAACTACATCATTCCCTTGGGGTGACCTCGGTAAACCTATCATGAAATCCATCGCGACATCGTTCCACTTCCACTCGGGAATAGGCAAATGCTGTAAAAGCCCTGCTGGTCACTGATGCTCCGCCTTCACCTGCTGACCGGTGGAACACTTCATAAAAAAACCAGCAACATCTCTATTCATACCTGGCCACCAATACTAATAGTGTAGATCACGATACATCTTGGTGACACCAGGATGAACTTCCCAAACTGAGGAATAAAAGTCCCGCATCATCTCCTCGCGTATGTCTACTGGCACCCATACGCGCCCTTGGAAATGCAAGATCTTATCCTCGTCTATGGTCCATCTCGGAATAGGGTCCTCTCCTGACACACTTTTCTACCGGACTAGGACTTCAGGATCTGATAGCTGCCTCATTCGTGCTCGATCAAGAAGGGTAGAAGTAATAGCTATAGAAGAAAGGAAAGTATGCCCCTATCTTTCATGCACCCCCAAATGCATCTCAGAGAATAGAGCCATAAGCTGCCACTCACTGCTGGCCTCCTGAACTACCTGTATCAAAGTCATCCTACTCAACGCATCAGCCACTCCGTTTCCCTTCCCAGGCGTGTAGGAATGCTCAAAGTCAAAAGACTGAAGGTACTCATCCCACCTTCTCTGTCTCAAATTCAGATCATGCTGAGTGAAGATGTACTTGAGACTTTTGTGGTTGGTGAAAACCAAAAAATACTAAGATAATGTCACCAACAACATAAGGTATGAACAACTGCTTCTAACTCGAGATCGTGCATCGGGTAGTTCCTCTCATGTGGTCTCAACTTCCGAGACCTGTACGCAATGACTACATCTCCCTATATAAGTACATCTCCCAGACCGATACCTGAAGCATCATAGTACATAGTATAGCTATTGACTGACTCTAGAAATACTAGTATCGGTGCTGAAGTCAAACTCCCTTTCAGGTCTTAAAAGGCTGAATCGCAATAATCTGACCACAAGAACATCACACCCTTCTTAGTCAGACCCATCAGTGGTGCTGCTAAGCGTGAAAAGTCCTGAATGAAACATCTGTAGTATCCAGCCAGACCTAGAAAACTTCACACCTCAAAGACGTTCTTTAGCTACTCTCAGGAGACTACTACTCTCACTTTCTCTGGGTCTAATAACACTCTTGTCTCTGAGATAACATGACCCAAGAAGTGAATCCGATCCATCCAAAAGTGACATTTTGAGATCTTAACATATAACTGATGCTCTCTCAGTGTACTCAGAACGATCTCAATATGGGTAGCATGGTCGTTTCAAGTGTGAGACTACACCAAGATATCATCCAGGAAAACCACCACAAAGGAAACCAAGTATGGATGGAACACTCAGTTCATTAGTGACATGAAAACTGTAGGTGTGTTCATGAGACCGAACGGCATAACCATTTACTCGTATAGACCATACCTACTTCAAAAGGCTATGAGAGGTATATCAGATGGTCTAATGCACAACTGATGATAACCGAACCTAAAGTCAATCTTTGAGAACACCCAGGCTCCTCAAAGCTGGTCAAAGAGATTATCAATCCTTGGTAAAGGATATCGGTTCTTGACCGTAAATTAGTTCAACTTCCGATAATCCACACAAAGCCTGAGGGTGTTGTCTGCCTTCTTCGCAAATAGGACTGGAGAACCCCAAGGAGAAGTACTAGGTTGGATGAAACCCTTTTCCTACAACTCCTCCAACTGTTTCTTGAGCTCCTGCAACTCTGGTGTAACTATACTATAAGGAGTAATGGACACCGATGTCTCTCCTGGAACGAGCTCAATAAAAAAGTACACCTCTTGGTCTGGAGGCAAACCTAAAAAGTCCTCTGGAAAGACGTCCCTAAAACAATCCACCACTGGAGGAAAGTCTAACTGTGAAGTCCCCTGATCATTTAGATATAAACTAGCACTCTGGGCTATAACTCCTCCTAACCCATGATGCTCTGGACCCACTCTGCTTGAATTTACGTCCAATTTACCCTTATGAAGAAATGATCCACCCTCTGGTGATATTATACTCACCCTATGGTGATAACAGTTGACGACTACCTGGAAGGGAACTAGCCAGTCCATTCTGAGAATGAAATTATAGCCTGTTATCTCTAGGACATATAGATCCCATAAGAAGTTACACCCACCAACCTCTATAGGGAACTCCTTACACTGATGTGCACTCACCGTTCTAGTCACCAACCGAGTTTCTAGCATCAAGATATCAGTAGAAGAAAAGATGCAGAGCCCAAGACTCTCCACAACAGCAACATATATAAAGCTATGGGAAGCCCCTATATCGAAAAGAGAATAAGCTAAAACTGAGGCTAGTAAGATCGTACTTCAAACTGTAGAAGGTCTGGGATCCTGCTCCTACTGGGTCTGCTCTACTGCAAAAGTCTGGCCTGATCCATGGCCCTGTGACCCTGCCTGACCACTCTGAGCTGATCCACACTACTGTCACTAAAAGACCAGCGACTGACCACTTTGGCCATGACCTCACCTCTTACTGAATGATTAGAAGAAATCCAGTTCCTAGACTCGTGAGAAACTGGTGGTGCTGCTCCTGAATGCGGAGTCATAGAAGAACCCCAGTCACCAACTGCTGGTGAGAAGATCAGACAGAATCACTAAAGGTGACCCATATTTCCGTATGATCGGCACTCCACTGGGTCTCTCGGGCAGTGTGGCCTCGTATGACCACTCTTCCCACACTGGTAGCACACCACAAGTCTACTATAAGAAGTGTCTCGCCTCCTCGGATCAACACGCGAAGACTCCCTGCGACGCTTCCTACTGTCAGTAGGAGGGATGCTAACTCTAGATGCCAAGCTGCCTTGGCTCACAAATTTGGAATCCCTCAGATTGCGCTCCGTGATCAATGCTTGGTTGACGATAGAAGTTATGAAAGTCAACATGAAGATGTTCACCTGGGAACATATTTCATGCCTGAGACCATCCTCAAACTTCCACACTAGGAATAACCCATCTCCCCCTAGGAAGGGTGTAAAGTGATGAAGCTCAGTGAAGAAAGAGAAATACTCCATAACAGAAAGAGTACCCTGCTCCATAATCATGAACTCTTGGGCTTGATCGGCCCTCAAGGTATCCGGATAGAAGTAGTCATAGAAGATGCACTGGAAATCCTCCCACACCATAACCTGATGGCATCCCGCCTGTGAGATCACATCCCACCACCTCTTGGAGGAGTCCCAAAGCATATAGGTAGTGAGCTTGACTATACTATCTGTAGGCGTCTCCATATGCTCAAATATCGTCAGCATGAATTCTAGCCATGACTTTGCAGCCTGAGGTTATACTTCCCCGGAGAAAGTGGGAGAATGCTGCTGTTGGAAAACCCGCGTCAAATCTGCCATCGACAGGGCAGGAGGCAGTGCGCCCTGAAAAGTCTGTATCATTCTCATGATGCCTTCCCTGAACTATGAATCAACACCAGTATCAAGTATAACTGCTGGTTCCAAGACTAGCACATCAAGAGGATCTGTGGGAAGTCCCTGATCAGTCGTATCCGGCGTCTGATCACTGCCCCATAACTGGCAGAAAATCTGAGGACGTCTCGGTGGCATGAATCTGCAAGGTCAAATGCACACCTTAGATCAGGATTAACATGGACTGAAACATAGAAGTGTAATAAGGGAACAAGAGAAAGAAAAAATTCTAGTTTTACAAAACATGACTACACGGTGTGTATAACCCCAACACGGCGTGTTCCCTTAAGTCATTCACATGGGCGTGTACTTCTGCCAAAACTGGTTGTGTAACACCCCAAACACACGGCGTGTACTTGAATCATCTTTATCTACCCGAGTCCTTCTACATGGTTAAGCCACACGGTTCTCCTAAGACAATACTACACGGTGTGTTCACAGTAGACACGGCATGTACTGGACACGCTTCACCTGGCCCGTGTTATTAGTGACACGACCTGACACACGGCTAAATCTACACGGCGTGTTCCAGGTGGACACGACGTGTGTAAGAAGAGACTACACTGACCCGTGTTGTTAGCTACACGGCCGGGTTCCTAGGATTACACTACACGACATGTTCAATCCTGACACAACGTGTATAACCAAATATTTATCCGTCCGTGTTGTTATCCACACGTGCGGACACAGTTTCAACACCACACGGTGTAAAAAACTAGTACATGGCGTGTTCCCACTATAATTTCCCTACCCGTGTATCTTCCCACATGGTATACAACATGGTTAGAGACTACATGGCGTTTACATAAAGTACAGGGTGTGTACTTAATAAAAACAGTTTCTTCCTGAACATAATAACACATGGCATGTAGTTAAAACTACACAGAGTGTATTCTAGGTTTTTCTGGACAGTAAGCCTCATAAACTACTCCGGAGCCCAGAAAAACACTAAAACAAACATTGAAAGTGCCAAATTCCAATCCGTGAGAGCCCACAGTCCCCACGAATCAATGTTTGGCATCTTATACAAGTTATAAACAAGGTAAAACAGGCAATGATTCCCCAAATTCCAGTCCATGAGAGCCCATAACACCTCAAGAACCAAATTTTGGCATCCATTCAAGCAAAACCTTACACAAAACAATACCCTATCAAACAGTAGGTATTTTATTGAGAAATCCATCACTACAACATGCATATATAGCATAACATCTATCACAACAACATGAAATCTCTAATTCACCCTAAATGGCATGGCAAGAATGCATGACATGTGGTTTCTAGAAAGTGCCTATATGATGTATGAGATGGCATACCCTCATATCATCGGGTTGAAACATAAATAGAACCTCAATAACATCAATGGTAACAACACAAAACATGTGAATCGCCCAATAGTGAAAATCAAATCAACTGTAGAATTGAAAAACCAGAAAAATTGCAATAAATGTGGTAGATTAGATTTTCCCCATACACGGGTTAGATACTCCCAGGCACAACTTATTACCAAGTACCTATTCCTTCCTATCCCTGGCTAAAGTCTCCAAACAGTAAGTCAAGAGAAAGGAATTCCTCTGATACCAATTTGTAACCTCCCGGTTCTAGAAGCCACCCAGAGCCACCTCGTACCCGGTTGGTCACATGGCCTCAAACACATTTCCCCGAATGCCAGAGGCTGATGACTAGAAGTGAGGGCCTTGGGTGTGATAGTGGGGAAATTATGTCCTCATTGGTAGAGTACACAGTGGAATTAAAAAAATACATACAAGAGCGGAATAATAAATAATATCATACAAAAAAATGAACAGCGGAAGACTGATAGAATAAACTAGAGAACATATATAAAATGATGCATGATACATATGTCTAGGAAAGAAACAAAACAAAACACAATGATGAAATATAGTACTAAACCAAGTATAAAAGAAAAATAGTAATCATCTCCACAACATTGCAAGCCTAAGATTGGTCCCGTGCTCTCCAGATCCACAGCATGTCAAGTACCTAAAGTAGAAGGGCGCTTACCCTTGTCTATACCTAAAACAATATAATCTGTTTGGGCCCAAAAACATGGCCCAAACAGGGTGTGAGACTAAATCCCAGTAGGCAACCTCTATGAGATCTGTGCCTAATAGTCAATGAGTATATGGCAGGTAAAAGTACTAGAAACAGAAAACAATAAGGTACTCAATAGAAAATAATCCACAGTTTCAATATCAAGCAATAACTAACAATGCAGATAAACACAAATAGGTAACCCTCTGGGAAGTACCCACAGTCGTATCCCCTATGGTCCTATTTAGAAACACAAGAAAGTATCTAAACATAAGGCAACCCTTTGGGAAGTACCCACAACCTGTTCCCTCTGGTCCCAGCTAAGAGTACAAGCAACCCTCTAGGTAGTACACTCAGTCTAACCCCTATGGTTCAGCTTAAAAATAAACTCTCTGAGGAAGCACTCGCCGTCAATTCCCCCTATAGTCTCGTATCATAACTAAAGGTGCTCTAGGGAAGCACTCAACATCTCATTCCCCCTGTGGCCCGCATATAGGAACTACAAACACTCTGAGGAAGCACTCAACGTCAATTCCCCTTGTGGTCTCGCATCGTAAGTACAAAAGACACTATGGAGAATCCCTCAACGTCCATTATCCCTATGGTCAATACACCAGGGTCTCAAAACCCTTTATAAGTCAAGTAAGTGTAGAAACATGTAACGACCAAGTTAAACCTCAAGAAATACTTGGCTAGAATTCTACAGCATAACAACATAATAGAAGAA
Organism: Viscum album; assembly: GCA_963277665.1. Lineage (NCBI taxonomy): Eukaryota > Viridiplantae > Streptophyta > Magnoliopsida > Santalales > Viscaceae > Viscum > Viscum album. Next base: position 1,367,029,164 of record OY728140.1, on the reverse strand, counting down.
CAATCACACCATCCTACAATACTAGGCATGTGAGAGTAAACAACAACCTAACATGAAAACTAGAACCAAAGGTTAAAACAGGAAAAACATGCATGGGAAACACATCCAAAGCACATAAATTCACCCTATTCACAATCAATTATCATATATTCAAGCATACCAGCAAAGCAAGCAAACAATAGGTCTAAAACGGTAAACGCGCAATACCCCATTCATGGGTATTGGTAAAATTTGCACATAAAACTCAAAGACATTCAGTGGAAAGGAAGAAACCACCTACCTCGATGTTAGGAGATCTCTATACATTGATATCGAGGATTGAATCACCTTATAATGCCAAAGATCTACAAAAACGTGTAAAACGTTCAATAAAGGATAACTTGAGAAGGAAGAGGAATCATGAAATGAGGCTCAAGTAGAAGAGAGAGCTTACCGAGGTGATCCCAATGAAATTGAAAGTGGTCGAATCAGAGATCGAACAAAGGCTTGGGGGCTCGAAAAATAATCATGACCATATGGGTTCTCTGAAACAAACGAGACCTAGAAGAAGGGAGTTTTTTCCGTCAAGCGCGACCTCAGTGCGTTTAACCAAAAAAAATAAAGTACATGGAATATAATTTTGAAGTACATGGAGTGTACTTTCCATTTCTGTACCTCGCATTAGGCAGCCTCCAGGTCACCCCCACATGGCCACGTGCATGGCCTCTACACATCCAACACATGGCTACCTACGGTAATAAAGTACATGGCGTGTACTCATAAAGTACACGACATGTATTTTGAAAATTTCCAGAATTTCCTCTTTTTCTAAAAAATGACTAGAAAAAGGAAAAACATACCTGAAATGAATATTCAGGTTCTTACACTTATAAAACATGAACTAAAACCATGGGTAGGCTAATGGTTTTTCATTTTCCACAACTTATATTTACATGGCCCATGTTTATAAATAATAAACAATTCACCTCTTTTTTCTATAAATAACCACCTCTCCACCCCAATTTAATTCAATCGAAATGTAATTAGAACATCCCTACCTATCATAGTATCTCATTAAGATCTTTTAAAAAGCACATAATATCTCAATGAATCTCCCCTCTAAGCTAAGAAAGTGGTACTTAAAGTAAGGGTTCTGTTCCTCTTTCCACCTCTCTAATCAAGTACTTAAATTGTAATAAGACTTTTGATTTTCACTTTATTATGTTTCCATGTTATTTTAATAATTTAGTTACTAAAAAAATGATACCCTACTAATTATAGACTACCATTCTTTCTCATTAATCCCATTACATAATCTGTTATGTATACCTGTTATGATGATAAAATAATTCTTTGGTTTTCCATGCCATACTTATAATAACTTGTATATAGCCAATTCATAATTATGATTTTAATATAAAGGATTTTTAAGCTTATTATATTTCCATGATATTTTAGGTTTATAGTTATATAGGATTAAGAAAAAACATACATTTATATAGGTAACACTATCACCTAGTGTCTATTATTAAAAAAAACGGGTTCTTATGTCTACACTCCCATTTTTATCCCTAAAACACTTTCTTCTTTCAAGAAAAGTCCTTATTACTATAAGTTTTACCTTCCTATATTTCCTATACATCCTTAATAACTATTATTTTTTTTGAAAATATGGGATGGGAAAGATAAATCCCATTAAGGAATATAAAATGAAAGGAAACTTAGTACTTTGAAAAAAATGAAAACCTATATGAAATTTTCACCTGGCGGTGTCTTCCGGCGCCGGTCTCACTGTTCGCGCTCCTCTTCCTTTTTGTCTTTTCCTCTGTGAAAAACCCTAGATCCAGTTTTTCCCTTTTCCTTGTATTTTGTTCATTTGGTTTCTGTTTGGACTCGATTGGATGTTGGAGTTGTTCGATGTTTCTCCATGCCGACGATGTTGGTTTCTTGATGTTCTTCACCTGGCAGTGGCTCCGTCGGCGGGGCATGGAGGTCATGGCGGTGTCCACATCCTCTGTTGGCTTTTGTCTGCTCCTAACACTACTTTGGCTCCAGATTTCCTCCAATCCTCTCTAAGCTGGATTCGAATGGTGGTTCTCAAGGTGTTTTGGGATGTGAGTTTCGATCAGTTTTCAGCATTTCAGGATGTGTTTTCCCCATGGTGGTGGATTTGACTCTAACTATGGGTCACCGGAGGGCTTGTTTTTCATGATAGTTTGTGGTGCAGATTCAACATTTTTGTTGCTTCGATGGTTTGTGGTGGTAAATTTTTATTTTCAACGGCAGAGAAGATGGATTCATGTGGATGGTCCCTCCGGCGAACTTTTGTGGATGGTGGATATGAATGGTGTTTGGGTGCGTGACGCAAGGCAGTTTTGTGAAGACAATAGTGGAAAGCGTATCTGTGGTACTCTTCTATGGTGTTTTTTGCTATGGTATTTTCAACAGCGTTGATGGATTCCGATGGACAGTTCTTGCGGGCGTGCTGGTGTTATGGCATTTCAGCTGGTGTTAAACTTGAAATTTGAAATTTGAAATGAGGCGGTGAATGTTTTTGTAAGTTTACCACTTTTCTTTAAAGTGTCTCTTTCAATAAAATAATAAAAAAAATGGATTGAGGCCACATGAAATTTTCTGTTTTCAAGTAATCAAATTTAATCTCAAATAATCACTTACTCTTGAAATCAGCTTCTTTGCCAAAATATTTTCAAAAAAAAATTCAAAAGAAAGCATAAATGAAGAAGCATAATCATTATGGTTACCTAGGTTGTCATAATCATGTCATTATTTCAATATCCCTCATAATGGAATAACCAACCTAGTTAATTAAAAATTATTTATAGGAGTAGCTTATGTTTAGATAGCTTTGTTATCATTACATCATTATAGGATTTACATATATGCACTTAAATCTATCCACTTCATATGAGTAACTTATAAATAATCAACTCTATCCACTTTATAGGAGTAACTTATAATCCGTTAACTCTATCCACTTCATTAGAGTAATTTATAATAAGTTAACTCTTTCCACTTTTTATGAGTAACTTATAACCAATTAACTCCTTCGACATTACCTAATACATTAAAGGGTTATATCAGGCCCACTCATCATCGTATATAATGTCCAAGAAACCTAAAATAAATAAAACACACCAAGTCTTACAATTTTACCATAAAACTCATAAAAACAATCATTTTAACCTATAAGTATAATAACTTATAGTTATCTAATAAAAAATAAAAGGAAATATATTTTTCATTGACAACACTTTAAAATTAAAAATTCACCAAACAACAGGAATTTAATTTAATTTGGAAAACCATGAAAACTTAGATAGGAATATTTATAAAAACAAACTCTCATAATGGAGGGAAAAGGAATTCATGTGGTAAATGTTGAAAAAAATATTATTTTCACACCTCAATAAAGAAGATAAAAAATATACCATATTGAAAATGCTGAAAATATTCCTTTTTAAACCTTTGTAAAGAAAGTAAAATATAGTTAAAAATGAATTTAATCACTCATTTGATTATATAAAAGAACATAATTTAAACATTTTAAAGAATATGGGCATAGAGGAATAATATTTTAAAGTAATTCTTTAAAACATTTAAAAGAAGTATTAAAATAAAAATCCCATATTACTTTAGTAACTTTTCAATCAAAAGGATGTTGAAGGAGAGAAATTGAAATGTATTTTTAAACTACTTTAATTTTTTAAAATTAATGATAAAGTACATCAATATAGTAGTCTATATACTATAAAAAAATAGAACATATGGTGAAATATATTAAGTCTCAATTAAAGGAAATTGATATGGGAAATCCATTACCTCTGACTTCCACTTAGTCGAATGAGCTCTAACTTCCCTTTTCCTTGGATAATATCCATTGAAAAAAACATTAATTATTCTTGAATTTGTCTTTTGGGAATAAAAATAGATCTAAAACATAGATAAGAGTGCTGAGGATGTATTTAGGTAGGTCTTGGTTTAGTTAGATTGCTAAAAGTGTGTGGAGATGTTAGGAGAGGAGTTTCCCTTTTAAAAGTGAGAGGAGTGATCCTCTAGTAAATATTAAGTAACTTTAAATATAATAAATGTAATTCCCTTGTAAAGTGGATACAATTTAGTCTAATTTTGAATATAGTATTAATGAATGTATAAATACACTCAATTAATACAATTTATAAAAATTTAGAGATATTTGAAGCTTTATATATTAGTTTAACCCCCTCTTTAACCCTTCTAACCATTAATGTGGTAACTAATTTTTAGTATGGTAACTTATTTATATGAAAAATAGTAAAATTGAGATTAATAAATAATTTTAAAATATTAATAAATATTTTATATTCATTTTACAATATTTAATTTCTATTGGTGGTAAAAATTACTTTTAATATAATTTGTAAAATGTAATGAAAAACAATTCTTAGAAAAAATACTTTATAAGAATAAAAATTATTTTACCCAAAAAACATGGTTATACTTGATCCTTATTTAATTTAATGGTTTTTAAATAAATTATAGATAGTTATGTGACTTAAAAAACAATCCAAAACCAATTTTAACCTTTTAATTACTTAATTTATGGAAATGATAAAAAAAATTCTTTTATTATAATAAAATATCACTTAGAATTTAAAACGACAATCAAAGGTTTCCAAATTAATCATAATAATTTTAAATGATATATTTTAATTATTTAATATATATTTTTATCAAAAAATGTTTCATAAATATTAAATTCATTCTTATATAATGATAATGTCATAAAAGTGACGGTATTTAAAAAATCAGTATTTTTCACTATTCACTTAAAAATCATCCTTTTTAGAAAAAACCCAAAAAATCTACCCTATAATGATTTTTAAATGATGAATTAAAAAATGAAGTTAATTTCATATAATTAAAATTCTAAAATAAATAAATTTAGCATCTAAATTAAAATACAAAATATAAATAAAACCCGCTTTTATAGAAAAGAACCTTTTAAACTTTAAATATTTTTAATATTATTTCATATCAATTACTAATTAAATTATTGTTAATATACTAGTTCACACATTTAAATATTATATATTATAATCATGCTTCAAAAGTGATAAATTTAATTTATTAGGTTAAAATAAAAAATAATTTAAAAACAGTTCTTTGAAAATCAATCTTTTTGACATTAAATGATATAATTATTTATCTTATTAATGTAAGAATTTTTAATTGATTATATCTTTTTTTACTACAAATTTTATTATTCTTATATATTTCATAATAATGTTCATATAATATGCCTCCACTCATTTTAGTTTTGGTTTGTGTGTAACATAGGCTATTAAACATAGTACATTCTAAAATATCAGGGTGTCACATCCATCTACCCTTAATGAAATTATGCCTTAAAAAGTTTAATTAGTTCTTACCAAAATGAGTGTATCATGTCATAATAATAAAATTTTATATAGATACTATCATGATAATTAATTTCTATGTTGTTGGCTTAGAAAAACGATTCCTTATTTTAATGATCCCAAATCATATTTATAACATTTTAAATAAATTTCATGTTTTATGTTAGTAATTTTTTTTGATAAACTTATAAAAATGGATAAGTTTGTAAGTGAACATTCCTACATACCACATGTAGACAACCTACCGATTTCATGTGTTATTGTACTAAATTTATGAACAAACTACTTACCATGCACTAATTCTATCTAAGTCTTATTTTGATCATGTGTTGAAGTTAAAGTGACTGCTTGTGAACTAAACCTATCATTTGTCGAATTTAAAGTGATCATATGAAGGAAACTACCTACCGCATGAAAAAACCTAGTTACCATGTGAAGGTAAGGAAAATTTCTCTACGTGATGTATTTACCACATGTGTTATTTTAGTGACCGCATGAAGTTATGAACCCACTACAAGAAAAAATGAAGTGACCATGAGAAGAAAACAAGTAACTTCAATAACAAGTTAAGTGACCGTAAGAAGAAGAGTACCTACCACATGAAGAGATATACCTACCACCTGAAGTCATGGACCCACCACATTAAAAAATTTTGTGACCACATGAAGGATTGAAGTGACCGTGCCTAGTTTCTATTCCTATCGACTGTTCCTACTAATTGTGAGATGAAGTAATCCTGACTAAGTGAAGACTAAGTAACCATGTCTAATTGAAGTAGTGGATTATTTTTAAAACTCCAATAGCTATATTTTGGAAAATTTGCTCATAGTTAGAAAATTTAATGAATAATGAGTATAAGTATTAAAGAATGAATATTTTACAATGGCTAGTTTATAGAAAATACCTCTTTAAGATGAAAATACCAATGTGAAAAAACTATGAAAGAGATACACACACATGTAAGAGATCCCTGAGAAAAAGTGATACACCGAACAGACTGAACACAATGCTTTTATGATAATCTAATTTCTTGCACTTTTAGTCTAAACCCGATTGAATATTTTCAAGGACAAATTAAAATACCCTTGATCAACTGATACTGATCATACTAAGTTGCATCAAATCTTCACATATTTTATATTTTGATCTATCTCTCTATTAGATTACTTTAAGAGTTGTGGTTTGATTTAATTTATTTATTTATAAACTTAGTCTCTTGTATTTTATTATAGAGTGAAAATATGATCTCTATTATTCTTTAAAATTTAAGTATCCCATGTAGAACTATAAAAGAGGCTGGTTGTATGTTGGAATTCCAAAGTATAGTCATATTGTATGAAAAGTGATCTAGGTTATTGATTATTTTATTATTTAATAAAATTCTTAGTAGTGGGGGATTTCCAACTAGATGAGATTAGGTCTTGGCTTGATTTTGAGCCACTTTTTTAATTCCACTATGCGATTTTAGTTTTGTTTACACTATTTTAAAGAAAAACAATATCTATTTTCAAAACCTTTATAGAAAAAACATTACTTTGATATTTGACCTTGATTTTTGTTTTATATACAATGTTTGATTCATTTAAATCTGTTTCAAAAGTTAGAAAGATTGTTTAAACTTATTTTTAACTGAGTTTTGATCAATCTATTGAGAACCTTTTTGAAAGATAAAATTATATAATTCAATAGTTTTAGTTAACTATAAATTTTTATTAAATTAGGGGATTTTAGTTTTTAAATCATTTTTAATAGATTTTTTTATTGGAAACCCAATTGAACACCCTCATGAGTGTTCCACTATGGCCAACATTTGGTATCATAGGGTAATTTATCTCTTTTAAACTATGATATTATTTTATCAAAAAATAAAAAAATTTCTATTAATTCAAAATTTCAATCTTTATGGATTATAATAGTCAAGAAGGAAAGAGTACTAATAGGATTCCTTATTTTAATTAAAGTAATTATGCTTAATGGAAGATCAAAATGAAAATCTATGTGGAGATAATGGGATTTTATATTTGGACCATTATCAAGGACAAATATAAAAAAACCACAGCTGATAGAGCTAATTGAAGTGATGCCAGTAAGGCCGTATATGTCTGCAATTGTAAATCTATGAATTTATTAATTTTTGAATTAGGATAATATTAGTTTAACATAATATCTGCCTACTACTTTTAAAATTTTGGATACTCATGTTATATAACATGAAGCAACCTAAAATATTAAAGAGATGTGTTTAAATATTTACACCATTAAGTATGATACCTTTAAAATGAATATTGATGAATCCATTTTTGATATGTATCTCAGGTTTAATAAAATCATCAACACCATGCATGCACATGGGAAATAAATTGATAATAAAGATCAAGTGAGGTGAATTCTGATATGTTTACATGATAGGTAGAAATGAACCACTATTTATTTTATAGAATCCTATAAAATCAGCAAATTACTAGTAAAATGGATTATTTGGAATCTTATTATATATGAGGAGCAATTTCAAGTAAACAAAGAAAATAATGACCCTAATATAAAGTTAATAACCTTCAAAACTTCTGACTCAAAGCTAAATAAAAAGAACAAAGATGAAAGTTTGAGTGATGATGAATCACCAGATGATAGTGATGAGGAAATGGATCACCTATCCATATGTTTCAAAATGATCTATAATAAAAATAAATTATTTAAGAAATAAAATTATAGAGGTAAGTATGAAAATAGAGGAAATTGGAGGAAGGAGTGGAAAAAGGATGATTCCACTAATGAAAAAACATATTATGAGTGAAAAAAACACATTATGATCAATTTTTCAAGGTTGAAATATAAGAAAAAGTACGAGGACAAAGGAAAATAGTATAATAAGGATATGTAATCCACATGTAGCACCTATGAGGATAGTTCAAGTGACTCCAACTCAAGCAGAGAAGATAAAAATGATCGATATAACATGTGTTTTATCATAAACACATCCGAGGTACTAAATAATATTCATACATCTCTAGAAAATATATCTTATCCTTATGATAATGATAATGATGAATAAAATATGCATAGATAAGAGTTATTTGATTACTATAATATGCAAGAAGAATGTAACACCCAAATGTTTTAATGAAATATTTTCTTTAAATAATTTTAATTCTTTAGTAGCTTTAATTACATGTAATTGTGACTTTAAATGAAATGCAAAAAACCCTTTGTATAAAATTACTATTATAGCCTATCTGTTTGGTTAGCGGGAATAAGTATAACTAATTTATCAAAATTCATTGTGAATTCATTGGCTATCAATTATTTATGAAAAATATAAAACAATTAGATATTTTTATTTTTGATTGAATTACTATTGGAAATGAAATTTATGAGATATATATGTTATATACTTAATAAAATATTTTTGATATTCATCCAATGGATATTTTAGTCATAGGGTATGAATTAACCCTATTTGATGTATAAAAACCTATATTTTTTTAAAAGAGAAATTTTACACATTTGAATGGAAAATCCATTTTGAATTAATATTTTTACACATTAATAATTTTTATATGACAAAATAAACATTTTATTTTGTAGCAGGATATAAAAATTTACTTTTGATGAATTTCTACTATTTTTCTGATAACTTTCAAGTTTTTATGAATAGTAAAAAGTACACTAAATTTTATGAAAACAATTTTTTTCATTGAAATAATTTATATGGTTATATTATAATATTTAATGTTTTTAAATTATAAATAGAATATATTTTTATCATTCAATATAATTTATATCATTAGAATTAATTTTACATTGAATTTTGATGTAAAAACAATTAAATCTTTTGCAATGTTTTAGCATTTAAAACTCATTCTCTCTTTCTGACAACGATATTAATTTTAAATTAATTACTACAACTTATGTGTTTTGAATTTTTAAAAAATTTCTTCATATTTGGAATCAGTAGGTACAAATTATGCAAATAGATTTTTTGGGCATTATGAATAGTAACTTCGATAATTTTTATTAATATGTTAAAAGGGTAATCTAGGTAATTAATGGTAATAATACTATTATAAAATTACCCTAACATGTGTATTAATATCATTTGATGAGTTTGTTTTAACCTAAATCATCCTTGGGTCGAAATGGTATCCATTTGAATCCACTTGGACGTGATTGGGACATTTAATTTATTTTATTTAAAGAAAAGTTAAATATCTCTCACTCAAATTTTAATAACTAAATAATTTTTAATATAAGGTTATACTAAATATAATTTTTATTATAAATAATCATTTGAAATATAAAAGTTTTTCCTTTATCATGGTCATTTGTTTTTAATTTTTAGGATATAAATATTTACCTTAATAGATTATACTTTAGTGATGTAAAAATTATTTAATTGATGAAAAATCAATAATATAGTTATTATTAAAATAATAATATCTAATTAAAGGTCAAAAAACTTAATCAGATCTTATTTATCGGTAATATATTGACTATAATAATCCAATGGTTGAGTTATGGACCATTTGGAGCCCTATAGAAGGGATTTTGACACTAATATTTGTTTTATTTAAAGTGATGTTAAAGTTGTCACCTTCATAATTTAATAAGAAAAACATTTTGAATATTGTATTTTCTAGAATAAAAATTAAAATACAAGTATTATTATGAAATATATTATATTTATATTAATCATAGTATTTTTTTTTCAATTTTTATTCAACAATTAATCATATTAAATAATTACACAAAACTGTTTTAGTAATTATTTTATTAAGATAAATATCAAATAAATGTTATTAAAAATATTAAAGTAAATATAATTTGGGCTAATTAACATGTATAATGTATTTTATATATGACCTTAAACTTCTAAAAATATAATAAAATTGTTATTTTGAATTTACCTTGTTATATTAATATTTTTAAAAATCAATGAGTTGAATATTGTCAAAATTGATACTATTGGTTGTTCATAAAAATAATGTATTATTAAATTATCTAAAAATCATCAATTTTTTTAAAAATATATAATAATTATGATATGGTATAAAATTATCTAATTTATTTATTTATGGTCTATTTTACATCAAATAAGTAAATAATTCACCCTTTTAATATTGAATTATTAGTTACCCTAGTTAAAAATTAAATGGAATAACTAAGTGTTAATTAAAAATACAAGGTTTAAATTGATAGAAATACTGATCAAAAATTTATTTGTTGATGATATTACGACCTTATCTCATATAATCTTTAAAATTAGGACATTTTTGAGGTTTTTGGGTAGGGTTTGATTTTATTATAAATTATTATTTATGGAGTTTCCAAAGTGACACTCACCTCAATTATAAAAGGGCACCTCCTCCATCACCTATTCACTTAACTTTGAACCTTCAAAATCAAACATCCCCTGCCCTTTTTACTTCTCAACTTCTATATTTATATTCTAGAGGTTCTGGTCATCTTGAAAGACCAACTCTAGCGCTCTAAGAAGAGATTTAGAGGAATCACAACGAGGAAGAGGTAATCTCTTCTACCAATTCTTTCAAACTTATTTCTTCTTATAATTACTATTCATTTGTTTTTTCATTATAAATTAATAACATCAGTATCAATCATATATTTATAGGTTATTATGATTATGAAATAACCATATTACACCTTCTATCAATCCTACGAAAAACAAAAATCACCACACGTGCGTACGTACGACTTACCATCTCTACACCGTGGTGTAATCTATTTTTCACCACCACCTTACTTGGATGGGTGTAATGATGGAAATAATAAATATATATGATTATAATAACATGATACTGATTCTGAAATATTATACACCATCCAATTCAATACCATTCAACAATTATGAGAATTATATTGTCGCTCGTGCGTACGTACGACCTACTGTCTCCACGATGCGATGCGATTCATTATATATGATATTAATTAAAACAAGATTCTATACAAGAATTGAATGAATAAATATGATATATAATATACTAATATCATTCTATAAATTATATAACTATAACCTAATAAGTAGAAAATGAACTTATCCGACAAAACGCCCATAAGAACATAAAACAGTTAATATCTGTATAACGAGTGATAATGAAATGTTACTAACAAACAGATGATACTATAATAATATATGATATCATAAAAATTACTATGATTCTGGAATAAGACAATGAAATCATTTAAATCATTATATAGGAGGTTCATATACATACAAAGGATATTAGACCTAAGGTAAGAGATTATTTTGTCTCGCTTTTATTTCTATGGGACATATGCCTTATACAAAATATATTTAATTATGTCATGTTTATGTTTTCTATGAATGTTTCTATTATTATTATTATTAAGGTTATGATATTTACATATTTATATAATTTTATTTATTTTATGAGGCATACGATTTGACTAATTATAATTGGCAAGGGATAATTTTGCAATTTCATTACTATCCGAGATTGTTTATATATAAGTATTTAATGGGTTATATTTATCATAAATGTACATGTTTCCCATGTATGTAATATTATTTATATTATTATAAAATTTTTTAAAGTTAATTTTACCCTTTGGTTAATTTTTATTAAATGGTATGAAAGGAATATTTTGTTGTTATTCGATACGAGGTACTTTTTGACTTTTTCCGTAAAAGTACAAGGAGAATGTTTTTTTAACTTATACGACATGATCAGATTTTCACATCTTATTAATTTATTATTTCCATGAAGATTCTTCTACATGATTTAAATTTTATTTTCAAATAAATTATTTTATTTTAAAATTGTGAGGAATTTTGAGAAAAGAAAATGTTTTTGAAGAAGAAAGGATATTTTCTTCAAGAATTAATTTCAAGTGTTTTATCAAAATTATTTTCCATCTAAGATGATTCTCTTTAAATAGAGTTATGTTTATATCCCTATTATCCCTATTATTTTATTGTGTTAATGATGGAATGATATTTTATATGAATTATGTTATAATGGAATGATGTTTATGAAACCCATTTTATTTCTTGGGTTATGCTATGATGAATGATTTATGTTTTTGTGGAACATGTAAGAATGACTTAATTATAAGATGGGTGGGACCTATATATAATTCCAATTAATTTGGTACATATTTTTATATCATGAGATAGTCATGACTGGAATGACAAGTAAATCTAATTCAGCTATACAGGGATGAAACGACAAGTATAACCAGTTCAGTAATGGACATTGTCCGCTATGATGGTCTTGGAAATGAGCCTTGAATAATATGAAATGATTTTATATACTTATGTTTATGCCACAAAACTTCATGTATTATGTTATGAATTTTGGTATTATGACCATTAATTATTATAAACTTTTATCCTATGACATGATATCACGATCTTTTATTTGTAGGATAAGACTTCCAAATGTTATGTTCTTATGTCTTATGTCTTATGATATGATTGATATTTTCATTATTTACCATTAATGATCATTTTAGATCACCCTATTATATATTTCTTTTCCCCTGGTCATGAAGAAGGGTATTAAGTAATATATGTCAAAAAAGATTCTAGTTATGAAGAAATAAGTGGGATACAATGTAGATGTTTTATAAACTAGTTTTTTATGTTTCCAAGTTTCTAAAGACACTATATCTATATGGTCATGTATTGTATTTGTTATATGTTCTAATGAATATTCTTAAATTTAGAATTAATATCAATTTATGTAAAGTATGGGTCATTATAGTTGGTATTAGAGGAAAGGTATAGTTAACCTTTGGAAACAAGGATGATAAATCCTAAGTAAGAACCCAAAGGATATGTCTAAGTATAGGTTACAACCCTATTGTTTTATAAATGACCATGAATAACCTAGGATAAAAACTAAAGTGTCCTAAATTGAAATTTTATTCTTGATTATGTGGTTTTCCCATTATGATTAGTGCTTCTCACACAATGATTCTTGGTTTTAGTCAATGGTTGGAACCCAAAGGAATCGCGTTAATAATGAATTCAATGAGCAATGCAATGATTGTCCTACTAAGAAACCAAATGTTATGAGAGATGTAATGAAAAATATTATAGCTATGATCACACCACTTTCTCAAGCTATGAATCATCTTGTAATTCCAAACAATCAAAGGAGGGAGAAAAATTCTTTTGAGCCCTTCATGAGGTAGATTCCACCTTCTTTCAATGGATCTTTTGATCCATTAGTGGAAGAACAATGGATTAGTACCACTAAAAAGATATTTTCAGTTATACAATGTCCTAAAAATGATAAAGTAGTCTTAGCAGTCTATCATCTGGAAGGTGAATCTGATCAATGGTGGAATCTTATTAAGAATATGAGGCAAAGGGATTAAATTGAGTACATAGAATGGGATGAGTTCAAGAACTTATTTTTCCATAAGTACTTTCCTCTTATTCTTCGAACAAATATGGAGATGGAGTTCCTTGAACTTAAGAAAAATTATGATGAATACGTTGGTACCTACGAAGAAAATTTTACATGATTTGAAAGGTACACTTTTGGAATTATTATTCAACCTGAGAGTAAAATTGATTGATTCATTAGTGGCTTAAAACCAAGTATCCGAAGGGAATTATTCATAAGGGACTTTAATATCTATGAGGAAATCATTCAATGTGCTCTAAAGTTTGAGATGGAGATTGGATTAACCTATCAGTCTTATGGGTCTGATAAGAAGAGAAAAATGGAATTCAGAAAAAAATATAAAGACCATACTAAAAAGAAGATGAGTTTTCCCTTATGCCCAAAGTGTGGAAACATACATGGAGGAAATTGTATTAAAAGAACTAGTAAATGTTTTAAGTGTGTAAAAGAAGGTCATCGGGTAGTTTAATTCCAAAGTGATGGGAAAAATATGTCTAGTGATGTGAATAGAAAAAAGGCTACACAGAATGCATCTCCTACACTTCAATGCTACAAGTGAAATGAAATGGGGAATTATGCTAATTAATACCATAATCCAATGTTTATTGATGATGATATGTAACATCCCAAGATTCCACAGTATGCTTTTCTTTGAATAATACAATATCTTGCGTTTTATGTAGCTCTGAGTTCTAGCACACCACGACCAATCAAACTAGCCATTTAAAAAGTAGTTTTAAATAGTAATACCCAATTTTTAAAATTTTAGAAATTTTATTTTTCAAAATGTAATTAATTTTTGGATTTGGAATATTAAAATTATCTTAGGGTGAATTTTTAGTATTTTTTTGAAATATTTCAATTTTTTGATGAATAGTAAAAAACACTGCGTTATTGTTTAAACTGAATTTTTATTTAAATAATCATTTTTAAATTTAAATTTATTTTAAATTCAAAATAGATAAATAATACTTATATTAGTATAATTTTATTCATTTTAGTAATTTTATAATAAGATTAGATATATAAATTTTTATTGAACTTTTTAACGTCTTTTACCCATCTTCTAGGTACATTTAAAAATTGGCATAAAAGAGAATTTTACCCCTTCTGTGAATTGAATTTAAAAAAATTGACACAAAAAATTTTCATCATTAAGTAAAATTTGGTTCAATAGGATGAAAATAATTTTTGGTGAATAGTAAATTTTTGAATTTTATTTACCACGGTTAAAAGTAAATATAGTAATTAAAGGTAAAAATAATATTATAATAATATAAAATTACCCCAAGACATGTACTAATTATATTGGATAAGTTTAATTCAGACAAAATCAAACTTAGGACAAAAATATTATCCTTTTTGATCTACTTGGATTAGATTAGGACATTTATTATATTTTATTTTAAGAAGAGTTAAATGTTTTAAATTCAAATTTTGACAAGTAAACCATTTTTAATATAGGGTTATACATAAGATAAATTTGACTATAAATATTCATTATAAATATAAAAATATTTCCTACATCATAGTGTTTTATTTATAATTTTTAGACATTAAATAATTAAATTTATTTATGACACAATGATGATGCAGTATTTACCATATTAACAAAAGATTAAAATAATTGATATTATAAATATTAAAATAATTTTAAATTGAAACTTTTGATGCCATAAAAGAATTTTATATGTTAATATGAAATGTTAGAGTTGATTAAATGTATTTGTTTCGAAGGAATCAAGTTCTTATGACTTCCACAAATACCAAATACTAAATAGTGTGAAAATTGACATAAATGAGTTTTTAAAACAAATAATATTTTATTAAATTATATAATAGTCCAAAAAATATAATATTTAGAAAAATGAATTATATACTATTAAATATTTTATTAATTAACCACTTTAGGTTCTCTTGACATTTTATAGTTACTATATTAACCATGTCGTATAAAAATACAATAAGACATTGTAAATGTTAAACTATTTAACTAAGGGTTAAATCTAAAAGATAAGGTTAATATGGTGACATAAACATGTATAAAACCTATTGGTTGAGAGTATTTAGACCCATACTCATCTTAGATTCTAAATAAATCCATTTGGATCTATTTTAAAACGAAAATAATTTTATAATAAATTAATATTTCAAGATTTTCCTAAAGTGCCCCTCACCTCTCCTATAAAAGGGTACTTCCCTTTCTCTTAAATTCACACCTCCAAATCCATTTGGCTCGGCCAAAACCTGATCAAATATCATCCCAGATACTCTAACTTCAACCTAGAGTACTTAATTTAATCTGAAACCAAACCTAAAGATCCATTTTGTTTAAATCAAAAGGAAGCACCCGAAGAAGAGGTAATTATTTTATCACCTCTTTCAAAGCTCTTTCTACTTCTACTTCATCTTTCTATGTTGTTTGCATAATAAAATAATAAATAAAGTACCTTATACATACTAATATGTTATTATAAATATGGTATAACCATATTCATTATTTTATCCATCCTATGAATGATGAAGTCACCATACGTGCGTACGTACAACTTACCTTCTCCACGCCATGGCGTAGTTTGTTATTCAACACTTCATTATTTGGATGAGTATAATAATGAATAAAATTGATATAAATAATAAATATAACATGGTAATGATTATGTATATATAATATACCATCCAATTAAACACCATTTCACCATCAATAGAATGATATTGTTGCTCGTGCCTACGTATGGCTTACCGTCTCCACGACGCGATGAGATTCATTTTCAACGTTCACCATTCAAGATTTTTTATAAATATATATATATATATATATATATTGATTAAGTATGATATATATGAAATAATATTTATACTGGAATAATATATATTTATGTAGATAAATATATGTCTTTTACTTCCATACTATATGATAAGAAAATGGAAACAACGTTCATGCGTACGTACAGACTAACGTCTCCATGAATGGTGTTTCCATTTCATATATCTATATATTATACATATTTATATTCTGAATATATATGATATATAAATCATGTTTCATATTATGGAAGTATGTAAATCATGATCTAAGTTATACGATCAAGAATAACAAGTTAAAACACGTACGATATAGAAAGCGATTATTACCCAAAATGTTACTTTAACAAGGAAATTATTATTAAATGGGTATTATAAAGTCATAAATGAATCATATATGATATAATAAATATAAATATGGTTCTGGTATAATTTAAAAACATACTATGGTCATTATACATGAGTTTAAACGTACCCTCGACTAAAAGAAAGTACAAGGTAAGGGTTAATTCCTCAATCTCATTATTATCTGAGATTGTTTATGTGTAAGTATTTACTGGGACATATTTATCATCCATGTCCATGTTTCATAATTTTTTTTTCAAAATTAATATTTTAAGGTTTTATGGAAGGGACTCTTTAACTAGGACATCATTTTAAATATTTTAAGGACTTATTTTTCTAAATCTATTTAATTAATGTCAATGTTTTTAAAATGATTTTAAGGATTTATTTATATGGACATGATTGTTTTAAAATGTTAATTCCATTAAAAAGTTTCAAAGTTTTATGGGAAAATTTGATTCAAAAATCTATTTTAAATTATTTCCTTTATAAATTGTGTGACTTTTAAATGATTTCATGAAAATCGTATATTTCTCTCAAAGGGTTTTACTGATCATTTTCAACTATGTTAACATCCTTTAGTGGATATTATTCTTGATAGAGATTGATTTATTATAATAAATTATTCCATACTATATTGAATGAGTTATGATATTTTTGATTGTGGATGTGCTATTTTTATACCATTCATGGTTTATGGTTAAAGTATTGAAATTTCGTATGCTATTTTTAATATGAATGTTTATGTTATGTTTCACCCATTTCATATGAGGAATGCATTGGACTTAGTTAGTGACGGAAATGGAATACTATAGACCCTAGATGAATCAGTAGATCTCATGATACAAACTAGTGTTTTGGCATAAGGATTTTACAGAATATTTGTGAATGGTCTTGGCACAAGGCCTTGATCTAGTAGTTATTATGTCCATCATTATGCATTCCCTCGTTATGAAATTAGTTATTACATGTGATTATTCTACTAGTAGAATATCCATGTGCATGTTTATATGGTAATGTTTGATTTATTTTTTCCATATTATGTTTGAGTTTATTGTTTAAAAGGATGATGTTTTTATTATACATCTTACCTTAAAAGTTTATAGCTTCTATTGAATTATTTACCTTTACTGAGGATTTGAGGTCACCCCTTCTTATGTTTTATTTTCCTAGGAATCCAAGAAGTGTATTATGATTGATATTCAGGGTTAATCTAGGGGAATAATGGAATTATCAAATGATTATTTATGTTGTGTTTTATGTTAGAAATTATAATGTAATGTTCATTTATATAATATATTTCCAAGACTGCTAAACTGATCGGTCCTTTGGGACTTGATTCCTCGTAATCATTCCAATGTATTAAAATAATGCACCGACTCCGGTCTTATGGGGTCGGGGCATTACATGATCAATGTTAGCAAACTCTTAAGTCCAAATACAATGTAAAGTCACATGAAATCACTATCGGTGATCTAGAGTACGATAATGATGTGGTGAAAGGTACACTTACCATCCACTCAAAATTAGAAAATGTTTATTTGATTTTGGATCCACCCAATATTTTATTTCTGAAGAATTTTCTAAGGGTATCACTGTAATAACTCAACAGTTAGATGTTGAGTTAGCTGTGACAACTCTTAATAGAACAACGATCACCCCTTCTTATGTTTTATTTTCCTAGGATGCCAAGAAGTGTATTATGATTAATATGCAGGGTTAATCTAGAGGAATAATGGCGTTATCAAAGGATTATTTATGTTGTGTTTTATGTTAGAAATTATAATGTAATGTTCATTTATATAATCTATTTCCAAGACTGCTAAACTGATCGGTCCTTTGGGACTTGATTCCATGTAATCATGCCAATGTATTAAAATAATGCACTGACTCCAGTATTATGGGGTCGGGGAATTACATGATCTATGTTAGCAAACTCTTAAGTCTAAATACAAAGGAAAGTCACATGCAATCACTATCGGTGATCTAGAGTATGATAATGATGTGGTGAAAGGTACACTTACCATCCACTGTAAAGTAGAAATTTTTCTATTTGATTTTGGATCCACCCACTCTTTTATTTCTGAAGAATTTTCTAATGGTATCACCGTAATACCTCAACAATTAGATATTGATTTATCTTTGACAACTCCTAATGGAACAACGATCACATCAAACGTTTATAATTATTCTCCGGTTGATGTTTTTGGGAAAGTGCTTCCTACAAATCTTGTGATCCTTCTTATCATGGAATTTGATATGATTCTTGGCATGGATTCTCTTTTCATATATGGATCTCATATCAATTAACAAGGGAGGGAAGTCCTATTTCATATTCTAGATCAATATATAATAATCTATTGATACATGTATGAATATAACCTTCCTATAGAAATTTATTCCATCTTATGGGTATTGATCCCTATAAATGAAGGTTATCTATCTCAAATGGTTGGGGAGAAACTCAAAATTAAGAATACACCCATTGTATGAGATTTTGATGATGTCTTTCTAGAGGAATTTCTAGGTATTCCACTAAATCGTGAATTTGAGTTTTCAATAGAACTCATACCGGGTGCTATGCTTATTTCAAAGACACCTTATAGAATGGACCTAATTGAGTTGTAGTAATTGAAGAAGCAACTCCAAGATAATCTTGATAAGGGATTCATACGACCTAGTGCATCACCTTTGGTAGCACCTATTCTGTTTTTTAAGAAGAAAGATGGATCAACGAGACTCTGAATTGGTTATCAAGAACTTAACAAGATAATTATCAAGAACAAATATCCTCTTCCCCACATTGATGAATTATTCAACAAACTATGTAGAACTCAATACTTTTTCAAGATTGATCTTCATCTAGTATATCATCAATTAAGGATCAAGAAGGAGGAAATACCAAAGACGACATTTCGTACAGGGTATGAATACTATGAATTTATAGTGATACCTTTTGGTCTTACCAATGCCCCCACTATATTCATTCATTTAATGAATAGAATCTTTAGAGACTATCTTGATCAGTTTGTGGTAGTCTTTATAGATGATATTCTTGTCTATTTTAAGATCAAGTAAGAACATGAAGACCAATTGAGAATTGTACTGAAGACCCAGAGAAAGGAGAAGCTTTATTAAAATTTTAGTAAGTGTGAATTTTGGATTCAGAAAGTTTCATTTTTGAGTCACATAATCTCAAGAGATGGGATATCTGTGGATCCATCAAAAGAATAAGTTGTTAAAAGTTGGATGAGAGTAAGAAACGGTAACTAAAATCTGAATTTTTCTTGGTTTGGATGTATATTATTGACCTTTTGTGAAATATTTTTCATGATTATATAATCCACTCGCCAATTTGACTCAGAAAGAAGTTAAGTTCATATGGACAAAGAAATTTAAAGGGAATTTTAAAGAGCTAAAAAGAAGGTTAGCCAGTGAACCTATGCTCACACTGCCTTATAATGGAGAAAGATTTTTGATCTAAATTGATTCATCCAAGAAGGGTATGGGATGTGTTTTCATGAAAAATGATATGGTGATAGCTTATGCCTCATGGTAGTTGAAAATCCATGAGTAAAATTTCCCAACTCATGATTTAGAGTTAGCTGTGGAAATATTTTCATTGAAGATATAGAGACATTATCTTTATGGTGAAAGGTGTGATATTTATACTGATCATAAAAGTTTAAAGTATATTTTCACACAAAAGGAGCTGAATATTTTCCAAATAAGATGGTTGGAGTTGATTAAAGATTATGACTTCTCAATACATTACCACCCTGGGAAAGCAAACAAGGTGGAAGATGCTTTGAGTTGATAAGACCATTCTAGCCTATCCTTGATGAGGATAAAAAAAGGTCCATTATTTATGGATTTCTAAAGAATAGATCTTAAAATTTTAAAGGAAGGGGAGAAATATTATCTTTCTCAAATGAATGTTTAACCATCTATACAAGTGAAGATTAAGAAGGTGTATAAGAAAGATGTAGAGCTTAAAAATTAGGTGATAAATGTTCCTAAATTCAACATTGACTGTGATGTAATAATAAGGTTTAAGAATCAGGTTTGTATTCCTCCCATATCATAATTACAGAAGGATATATTGTATGAGGCTCATAGTTCTTCATTCTCTATTAACCCTGGAAGAACAATGATGTATTGGGACCTGAAAGAGTATTTATTGTGGGATGGAATGAAAAGAGATGTTGTCGAATATGTCTCTCGATGCTTGGTTTTTCAGTAAGTTAAATTTGAGAGATATGAGTTTAAGGGTATGTTACAACCAATAACCATACTAAAATGGAAATGGGAAAAAATCAATATTGAATTTTTCATTGGACTTCCCAAAACATCCAAAGGAAATAATGCTATATGGTTTATAGTTGATTGCCTTACGAAGTCGACACACTTCATTACTATTAGAGATTATTTCTCTCTTGATCATCTTTTTAGGATATATGTAAATGAAGTGGTAAGATTTCATGGTGTACCACTTTCCATTATATCTAACCAGGATCCAAGGTTTACCTCGATGTTCTAAAAAATTCTTTAGTATTCTCTATATATAAAGTTAAGTTTCTGCACTACTTATCATCCTCAGATAGATGGCCAGTCTGAGAGGAAAATTTAAACTCTAGAAGTCATATTGAGAGCTTTGTCTATGGATTTCAAAGGTGGTTGTGATCAACACCTACATTTAGTGGATTTTTTTTAAAACAATAGCTTTCTCTCTAGTATTTATATAGATCCTTATGAAGCCCTCTATGGAAATAAGTGCATAACTGCAACATGTTGGGATGAAGTTGGGGAAATAAATCCATTAGGACCTGACCTAGGTAATGAAATGGTAGAGAAGATTAGATATAATCAACAAAACATAAGAGTAGATTAGATTCGACAAAAAAGTTATGCTGACAATCGAAGAAAATACCTAGAGTTTGAAGTGGGTGATAAGGTGTTTCTATGAATATCTCCCTAGAAGAGAGTAATTAGATTTGAAAAGAAGGGTAAGTTGAGCCCTAGATATATCGGTCCTTTTGAAATTCTAGATCATGTTGGGAAGGTAGCTTACCGATTAGCGCTTCCACCGAATCTCTCTCAAGTTTATGATGTGTTTTATGTATCTATCCTAAGAAAGTACATACCTGATTATTCACATGTACTAAACTTAGAAGTATTACCACTGGTGAAAGATCTTTTTTATAAAGAATAACCGATAGAGATTCTGGATCGTAGAAAAATATTTCTATGAAACAAGACAACTTTCTTAGTTAAAGTTTTATTGGAGAATGGACTTGTGTTGGAGGTAAAATGGACTCATGAATGGTTTTTATTGGGAAACCCAGATAGTCTACAAAGAATTACTTCAGATGTGGATTAGATCTAATAGCCTCCACTATGAGTGGCTTTTTGGATTTGGATGATTGAGAGGGTATGGCGATGCCATCGGTTTCGGGCCCGTGCGTTTTTTGCACGGTACAACTTTCTGAACATCCATGCACTGGTGGAGGCATGCCATAACGATGTTGATTCTAGGAAGGTGTATTTTCTATATAGTCTTGTTTTGGGTTGCAACCCTCTTGATTTTCAGATTTTTTTATTGCCTCTTTGTCCTTGAAGTCATGTGAGGTTTCCCCCCTTTCCTCTTAAAAGGGGTTTTATCCAAAACTAATAAAGAGGGAGATATATCCTCATCTGTTTATTTCCATGTGACGAATTTCGAGGGTGAAATTCAGTTTAAGGGGGGTAGAATGTAACACCCAGATGTTTTTATGAAATATTTTCTTTAAATAATTTTAATTAATTAGTAGCTTTGATTTCATGTAATAATGAGTTTAAATAAACCACAATAAGAATTTAGTATAAAATTACCATTATATCCTAGCCATTAGGTCTGCTGTAATAAGTATAACTAACTTACGAAAATGCATTGTGAATTCATTGGCTATCAATTATTTATGAAAAATATAAATTAATTAGATATTTTTATTTTTGAGTGAATTACTATTAGTAATGAAATTAATGAGATATATATGTTATATACTTAATAAAATATTTTTGATATTCATCCAATGGATGTTTTAGTTATAGGGTATGAATAAATTCTATTTGATGTATAAAAACCTATATTTTTTAAAAGGGAAATTTTATTCCTTTGAATGGTAAAATCATTTTAAATTAATATTTTGACACATTAATAATTTTTATATGAAAAAATAAACATTTTATTTTGAATAAGGATATAACAATTTACTTTGGATGAATTTCTGATATTTTTCTGATAACTTTGATGTTTTGATGAATAGTAAAAATACACTAAATTTTATAAAAACAACTTTTTTCATTGAAATAATTTATATGGTTAAATTATAATATTGAATGGTTTTAAAGTATAAATATAATATATTTTTATCATTCAATATAATTTATTTCATTATCATTAATTTTACATTGAATTCCAATGTAAAAACACTTCAATATTTTGTAATATTTTAGCGTTTAAAAACCGTTCTCTCTTTCCGACAACGAGATTAATTTTAAATCAATTTTTGAAACTTATGTATTTTGAATTTTGAAAAATGGAATCCATATTTGGAATCATTAGTACCAAATTATGTAAATATTTTTTTTGGTCATTATTAATAGTAACTTCGATAATTTTTATTAATACGGTAAAATGAAAAACCATGTAATTAAGGGTAAGAATACTATTATAAAATTATCATAAAACTTGTATTAATATCATTGTATGAGTGTGTTTATACCTAAATCATATTTGGGTAGAAATTGTATCCATTTTAATCCACTTGGATGAGGTTAGGATATTTAATTTAATTTATTTAAAGAAAATTTAAATATGTCTCACTAAAATTTTAATAACTAAATAATTTTTAATATAAGGTTATACTAAATATAGTTTTTATTATAAATAATCATTTGAAATATAAATTTATTTCCTTTATCATTGTAATTTATTTTTAATTTTTAGGAAATAAATAAATACCTCAATAGCTTATAATTTAATGATGGAGAAATTATTTAATTGATGAAAAATCAATAATATAGTTGTTATTAAAATAATAATACCCATTAAAAGATCAAAAAATTTGACCAAATAATATTAGTCAAGTATATATTTACCAGAATCATCCTATTGTCTAGTTATGGACCATTTGGAGCCTTATATAAGGGATTATGACATTAATATTATTTTATTTAAAGTGATGTCAAAGTTTTCACCTTCATAATTTGATAAGTATAACATTTTAAATATTGGATTTTACAAAAAAGAAAAATTTAACTACAAGTATTATTATGAAATATAGTAGATTTATATTCATCATAGTATTTTATTTTTAATTTTTATTCCAAAATAATTATATTAAATAATTACACAAAACCATTGCAGTAATTATTTTATTCAAAGAAAAATCAAATAAATGTTATTAAAAGTATTAAAGTAAATATATTATGGATAATTAAAATGTATAATAAATTTTATAGATGACCTTTAACTCCTATAAATATAATATAACTGTTAATTCGAAGTTATCTTGTTTTATTAATATTTTTAAAAATAAATGAGTTGAGTAGTGTCAAAATTGATACTATTGATTGTTTATCAAAATAATGTTTTATTAAATTATTTAAAAATTATTAAACATTTTTAAAAAATATATAATAATTATTATATGGTATATAATGATATAATATATTTATTTATGGTCTATTTTACATCAAATAAGTAGATAATCACCCTTTTAATATTGAATTATTAGTTACTCTAGTTAAAAATTAAATAGAATAACTAAGTGTCAATTAAAAAGATAAGGTTTACATTGATCGAAATACTTGTCCAAATTTTTTTGGTTAATTATATTACAACCCTATATAATCTCATATTATAAATTGGTATATTATGTATCTTTTTGGGCTGGTTTTGATTTTATTATAAATTATTATTTATGGATTTTCTAAAAGTGCCCCTCACCTCAATTATAAAACGGAACCTCCTCCCTCATCTTTTCACTTCAATTTTAACCTTAAAGATTGAACATACCCCACCATTTTTCCTTATCAACTTCTATATTTACATTCTATATGTTTTGGTCATCTTCAAAGATCAACTCTAGTGCTCTAAGAAGAGATTTAGTGGAAGCACGTCGGGGAAGATGTAATCTCTTCTACCGATTCTTTAAAACTTCTTTCTTCTTCTACTTAATATTAATTAGTTGTTTCATTATAAAGTAATAACATCCGTATCAATAATATTATTATATTTCATTAAAATTATGAAAAAACCATATTCCACCTTCTATCCATCATACGAAAAAGAAAATCAGCATGCGTGCGTACGCACGACTTAACATCTCCACACCGTGGTATAATCTATTTTTCAACACCACCTTACTTGGATGGGTATAATGATGGAAATAATAACTATATATGATTATTATAAAATTATACTAATTCTGAAATATTATAGACCATGAAATTAAATACCATTCAACAATTCTGGGAATGATATCGCCACTCATGGTAACGTACAACCTACCGTCTCCACGATGCAATGTGATTCATTCTACATGATCTTCATTAAACCATGATTATATAACTGAATGTAATGAATAAATTTGATATATATAATACTAATATATTTTTGTAAATGATATAACTATAACCTAAGAAGTTGAACATGAACTTATCAGACAAAACCTGCATAAGAACATAAAGTAATTAATATCCGAATAACGAGTGACAATGAAATGTTACTAACAAACAGATGATACTATAATATTATATGATATCATAAAAATTACTATTATTTTGTAATAATTCAATTACATCATTTAAATCATTATATAGGAGGTTCAAATATATACAAAGGATATCAGACCTAAGGTAAGGGATTATTTTTTCTCACTTTTATTTCCATGGGACATATTCCTTATAGACAATATATTTATTTTGTGTGGTGTTTATGTTTCCCATGATTTTTTTATTATTATGAAGGTTATTATATTTACATATTCATATAATTTTCTTTATTTTATGGGGCATACAATTCAACTGATTATAATTGGTAATGGATAATTTTTCAATCTCATTATTATCCGAGATTGTTTATACGTAAGTATTTACTAGGTCATATTTATCATCCAAAAACATGTTTACCAAGTATGTAATATTATTTATATTATTATAAAAAATTTTAAAGTTAATTTTACACTTTGGTAAATTTTTATTAAATGGTAGGAAAGGAATATTTTGTCATTATTCGATACAAGGTACTTTTTTGAATTTTTTCAGAAAAAGTACGAGGAAAATGTTTTTTAATTTATACAGAATGATAAGTTTTTTACATCTACATAAAGTATAATTTAAATGAATATTAATTTAAAAAATTTCAAGTTTATTTTCGAATAAATTATTTTCTTTTAAATTTTCAAGGCATTTTGTGAAAAGAGAACATTTTTGAATAAGAAATGATATTTTCCTCAAGAATTAATTTCAAGTGTTTTATCAAAATTATTTTCCATCTAAGATGAAACTATTTAAATAGGGTTAGGTTTCCATTTCTATTATTTCTATGATTTTATTGTGTTAGTGATGGATTGATATTTTATATGAATTATGTTATGATGGAATGATGTTTAAGAAACCCATTTTTTTTCTTGGGTTATGCTATGATGAATGATTTATGTTTTTATGGCACACGTAAGAATGATTTAATTATGAGATGGGTGGGACCTATATCTGACTCCAATGCATTGGGTAAAGATTTATATCTTATGATATAGAAATGACTGGATGGACAAGTAAATTCAGTTTAGTAATACAGGGCTGGAACGACTAGTAAACCCGGTTTAGTAATGAACATTATCTGCTATGATGGTCTTGGTAATGAGCCTTGAGTAATATTAAATGATTTTCTATGACTATGTGTATTACAAAAAACTTCATGTATTATGTTATGAATTTTGGGATTATGACCATTAATTATTATGAACTTTTATCCCATGACATGATATCATGATCTTTTATATTCCAGATATGACTTCGAAATGTTATGTTCTTATGTATTATGATTATAATATGATTTATATTTCCATTGTTTACCCTTACTAAGAATTTGAGCCCACCCTTTCATATGTTTCTTTTCCCCAGGTGATGATGAAGGGTATTAAGTAAGATATGTCAAAAAACAGTCTAGTTATGAAAAAATAAGTGGGATAAAATGTAGATGTTTTATGAACCAGTTGTTTATGTTTCCTAGTTTCTAAAGACATTATACCTATATGGTCCTATCATGAATTTATTATATTTTACAATTAATATAATTAATTTTTGAAGTAATTTCAATGTGTGTAAAGAATGGGTCATTATATAGAAACATTCAATGATATGAAGGATAAATATAAATGTTTAAAGAAGCAGCATGCTTTATCTTCTCACATTAAATATGATTTTACTATAGAAATAGAAAAAATAAAAAATTATTAAAGTTAAATAATGAACTTAAAATGTATAATTAGAAATAAAATAAGGATCTTGAAATATTTAAAAATGGTATGGAAACCATTACAATAATTCTTGGAAAACAAACCACACCCTAGTATACCACTGGGATTGGGTTTTAACATGGATAGAGGAAGGTTTATAAGAAAAAATTTATTCTTAGCTCACATTATAATGGATATATAAACAATTTTCACTCTTATGGACCTAAGAAAGTGTTTATTTCTAAATTTATAAAGTCTGTTTTTAGAAAACTAATTAAAAAAATTTTTATTTCTAAGTCTCTTATTACCAATATTTATAGACCTAAGAAACTATGGGTACCAAAATCATTTCTTTTTTAAATTTTGCTGAAGGAAACCTACTTGAAGAGTACCAAAAAAACTTATGGTATTTAGATAGTTTATGTTCTATTTACATGACTGGGGACTATTAATTCTTCAATAACCTTATCAAAGTAGATGGTGGACATGTCACTTTTAGTGACGATTCCAAATAGAAGATAATTGGACTTGGTCAAATAAGTAACTCTAGTACTGTTTTTATTTTTAAAGTGTATTTTAGGATAGATTAAAGTATAATCTATATAGAATCTCATATTTTTTTGATGATGGTTATCATTTTAAATTTGAAAATAATGATAAAAAAATTTATAATTCTAATCATGTATTAGATTTCAATTCCCTATGTAATGATAATGTTTATACTATTGATTT
This sequence comes from Viscum album, assembly GCA_963277665.1. Lineage (NCBI taxonomy): Eukaryota > Viridiplantae > Streptophyta > Magnoliopsida > Santalales > Viscaceae > Viscum > Viscum album. The sequence goes on along the minus strand of OY728140.1, from coordinate 1,367,000,988 downwards.
AAATTTTTTATTTTCTCAAAATATTTCTTATCTAAGGGAATTTCATAAAGAGTATTTATTTTTTCATAGAATAATAAGATAGTGCAACCTTCACTCACTTATAAAGATAACTAGGAATGTATTAGTTAAGGATCTTTATAAACTAAAATTCCCAAATAACAAAGTGTGTAATCCTTATCAAAATGGAAGGCAACCGAAAATATCATTCAAACCAAAGAAATAAGTCTCAAATTCTCAACCAATGAAGTTGGTTCATATATTATTGTTTTTAATATCTATATTTTCTAGATTAAAAGAAAAGTACTATGCTATGGTTCTTATAAATAAATTTTATAGATACACATGTGTATTATTTTTATCTCAGAAAAGGGTAGATTATTCTTATTTTTTCAAATACTAAAAATATTTAGAAAATCTTAGTTTAATCTCTATAAAAACCTTAAGGAATGATCATGTTTGAGAGTTCAAAAATCAATAATTTTAATCTCTATGCTCATAACATTGCTATAATCAAAACTTCTCTAATCCTAGTACCTCCCAATTGAATGGTATAATAGAAATAATAAAAATAAATCTTCCGGAAATTTCATGGACCATGCTTAATGAGTATGACCTTCCTATTTAAATTTGGGAAGAGGATGGGAATATAAATTTTTATATTATTAATAGAGTTCTAGTTAGTTATCTTTTAAAGAAAACCCCTTAATAATTATGGAATTAATTACAACAAAAAGTTAATTATTTTAGAGTTTTTTTCTATAAGGTATTTATAATCAATAAAGGACAATTCAGAAAAATTTCCATCCAAAAGCGATGAAGGAATATTTATAAGTTATTCATCATTTAATAAATTATACAAGGTATTCAATTAAATAATCAATATCATGGAAGAATATATACATGTCAATTTTAATGAAATGGATCCACATGATCCTAACACCTTTTTAAAAACCTTTAGGATAACCTTTCAAATTTGAATATTAATGCGTCAACCAAACCTAGTGATAATTATTTGAAACATGTCATAGAAAAATCACCTAGTTCTGGGGAACTATTTGTACATGAACCTATAGATGAAAATGAATTATCAAATACTTATATCCCAAGAAATTTTATGACTCATAGAGATAATCCATTATATTCTACAGTTGTAGATCCAAATAGAGGAACTTAAAATAGAGATTCTCTTAGAAATCATATTTAACCTCAACCCTTCTTGTCACAGATTGAACCTAAAAACATCACTGAAGGAATATATGATGAATTATGGATAATGGAATTGTTCAAATGATTGAATCTATTTAAGAGAAATATATTTTGGGAACTAGTAAAAAGACATAAGGACTTCTTGACCATTGACACTAAGTTGGTGTTTAGGAACAAGGTAGATAAGTCAGGCATAATAATTATAAATGAAGAAAGAATGCATGTACTTGGATATTTTCAAGAAGATTGTATTGACTATAAAGAAACATTTTCCTTAGTTTCTAGAATTGAATCTATTAGAATATTGCTTGCCTGTGAAGAACATTTATATTTCAAACTATATCAAGTGGTTGTTAAGGGTTCCTTACTATGTGGTTATATAATTGAGGATTTTTTTGTAGAAAATCTCCCTTTATTTCAAAACCTTAATTTTCAAAATAATGTATTTAAATTAATAAAATATTTATACACTTTAAAACAAGATCATAGAGCTTCGTATGATATGATTAACTATTTTTTGATTTCCAAAGGATTTTTAAAAGGAATATATGACCCAACTTTATTTATTAAAATAATTTCAAAATATTTTTTAGTATTAAAAATCTATGTTGATGATATTATTTTTGTATCATCCAAAAACTCCTTATGTATTGAATTTTAAAAAATGATAAAAAATGAATTTGAAATTATTTTTAAGGGTGATTTGAAATTATTCCTTGGTTTTTGTATTTTTAAAATAAGAAATGAATTATTTTAAAATAAATAAAGTACACTAAGGATATTTTAAAATGTTTTGGAACAGATGGTACAAAATTTAGTGATACTCCCATGCGTATAGGCTATAAACTATATATTGAAGAAACTAACAAACCAGTTGATCAAACCACATAGAGAGGTATGATTGGAATCCTATTAAAATTAACTAGTAGCTGGTCTAATATTATGTTTAGTGTTTTCTTGTGTACATGATTTAAATGAAATCCAAAATAATGACATTTAATTGCTTTGAATATAATTTTCAAATATCTAAAAAATAATGAAAACTTAGGACTGTTTTATTCTGTAGGACATAACTTTGATTTTTTATTTATTTAGATACATATTTTGATGGTTATAAGTTATATAGAAAAATTACTTATAGAAAATCTCAGTTTTTGGGAAGTTTATAGTTTCATGTTGTAGTAAAAAGCATAACCATGTTGAAATATTCATTTTTTAAGTTGAGTATATAGAAGTAGTTAGTTATTGTGAGTATATTCTATGGATAAAACATACATTACGAGACTATGGATATTAATTTTGAAATTCTTCTATTAATTGTAATAATACAAGTGTAATAAATATCTCTAATAATCTAGTGTCTCATTCAAGGAGAAATATATTGATACTGGACATCAATTTTTGAGATATCATTTTCAAAAAAGAGATATTACTCTTGAATTCATTGGTTCTGAAAATATTATTTTTGATATTTTTAAAAATCCATTGAATATTGAGAGAATTAATTATATCAAACATGAATTAGGTATGAAAAACTATATCTAATTATTTCATTTTCGTTTTAATCTTTTTATTTATTTGAATTCCTGTTATAATTTCTTAAATTTATTTATTAACATTTTTCTTGAAGTTACCATGAATTTTATTTCACACATTTAGTATACCTACCATGACTAGCTGGTCATATAGTCACTATACATATCATCAAACTTAACTCACATGGTCACCATACTTACCATGAGTATATGGTTAGTATACCTATCATGCCTCATCTAAGATATGAGTATCACATGGTCAATATACCTACCATGCATAATTATACTTAGGGTTTTTATGTAAATAAATTTGGGAGGATTTTATTAAAGGTTTATTATTATTTTATCCCTAAATGGTAGAATTTTAAATTTTAATAAGAATCTGAATGGATGCACATCTCTATCCAAAAATGCATTTTTTCTTTTTGAATCCTCACATGATATCTAAACCATATTTCATGATAACTCTGTTTCCAACTTGAACTTCCTTGTATTGAACATCTCACGTGAACCCATACCTTTTGAGTTTGAATCGAAACATTATAATGGTGAGGTTGAATCATGCTTCTGACATCTTACCTCCTATCAAATCACCTCTTATGAAGAAATTGAGAAATGATAAATTAATCTCGAGTGCCATAGTGGAACCTCACAACCCACATCTGATTGATCATCCATTATGTACTAAAAATTAAGTGGATGATCAATAGATTTGGTTAAGAAAATTTATAGCATGAAAAGTGATTCAGAAATAAGGACGTGGTTATTGGTTTTTAGAAAATGGTGAACCATTCAATCCAAATATTTATTGAGGAATTCTATGAGAATATGGATTTTATTTTTGGAAAGTAGTGAGAAAACATTAGGATAATGGTTAATGGATAAGTTCTAGAGTTTTTTTCAATGTTTTGGTAAAATTTTTTGTTGTGACACACAATGGTGATCATGAGAAATACCAATGTTATTATCCAATAAATCATGATCATTTGGAGTTTCAATGTGATTTACAAGAGCTGACTAGAAATGGAACACCCAGAAGAACAACCACTATAGATCTCAGTGGTGAGTAAAGGTTATTAGCTAAGTTTATATTGTATTTGATCTATCCTGAAAAAGGGGACATCAGTATCTTGAAGCACAAGGATATTTTCTTTTTGATCTTGATTAAAAATGAGATAAAGATCAACTTAGAAAGGTATGTAATGAGTCACATGAATGACTTATGTATGCCCTATCTAAATTCTATTCCTTACCATATCCAAAATTTATTTCAGCTCTATTGGAGTATAACAATTTAATTATTATGGTGTAGGAAAATATAACTTCATTAGATGGTATGGCCCTAACTAAGAGAATTTTAGACAAATGAATGTTAATTGGAACCCATGAAATAAATAATGGATTGCTGGCATAGATAAGATATATGATAATTTTGATCCTGTGAAATATCCTATTAGACTAAGGGATTTAGTGGATTCATGTCTTGAACCAGATGAAGTTGTTAGTTATTCTGATAATAAAGTGGCTATTGCTATGGAATAATTTAAAGTTAAGGAAGTAAATGAAGAAGAAGAAGATGAGATGGGTTATCTTGATGAAGAATCCAGGGAAACCCATGAAGATGATATGAGGATCTATCTTGTTATTCCTTTTAGATCACTTTAATCTACCTTAAATTTACCATCCCATAAAGAAGAGTTGAAATCTAAGGACCTTGTAGAAACTAGGGTATTTTTGAGTGGTTATGAGGATAAACCTAAATGGGATGATTCTGGTGAATCTGATGAAGATGAAAATATCTCATATAGATCTCTCATGATAGGAAGAACTCCCAAATGGTTTATACCTGACACTCTTGCAGAGGGATAAAAGACCCATAGGTTTGAAATATCAGGATTAGAATACATAGACTCCAAGGATGATGAAAATGGGGGTATTCCACGTTGACATTGTAGAATTTCCATCCCTTCTATTCAAAGGGTTCTAAAAGAATCTTTAAATACTGAGATAGTTTATTATAATGGGATTGAGGTGTATCATGCGAGGAACTCTATTGATCAATTTTTGGAAGGAATTTTTAGCCCTAATCCTTCAAATAATGTTGATGAACCTAATGATAGAAATACAATAACTCCTATTAAATCTATTGATACTGCTCCTCTTAAAGTTAAAGAATAAGTTAATGCTGGTGATATAGATGGAGTTTAGTCTGTGATATCTAGATACGTGGATATAGAGGATGATGGTAGATATCCATCTTATGAACCATCTCATTTTATACCTCTTTCTATCTCTTCTAAATCCCATGTTTCTAAATATTATTTGAATTAGTTAAAATCAGATATATTGGGGGTTTTGAAAGAGTTATTTTTTGGTTTTGGAAATTCTATAGATACAATATGAGAAGAATATATTTCCAAGTCAGTGATGTTGGTGATTTATCATATCCAACCTAAATTTAATCTAAAGATAGATTTAATTAGAAATGAGATTGAGGATTTGAAATCACATATATTTTCTTTTTAGGCTAATATTTATTATATGTTTATGCAATTAGACCAAAGGTACTTGAATTTTGTGTTTCAAGATTCTACATATATTTATCCACATGCTTCTCCTCCTATCCCACCATATTTTGATGAAGGAAGAATCATAGAACTGATTAGGGAAGAGTTTAATATTATGCTTGATGATTTTAAACAAATAAGGGAGATGGTGTTTGTAGTATTTCAAACATAGGTTGCGAAGACTTTGGTGGTAGTTTGAAATGATGTTGAACAAGATAACAAAAATAAAAAACTATAAAAAATAAAATTAAATACTACCTTATTAGAATCCTCATAGATTCAGATATCAAATTTATGTTTAGATCTTTGGATACTAATTTTGGGATTCCTCCTTTGACCTAGTATTTTAATTATCTAGTCGAAAATCTCAAAATTATAACTCCATTTATGGAATATTTTATAGAAAATAAAGAATATTATTTCCAAGAAATATATTATGGATCTAGAGTAGTTAAGGAATTTACTATAATGATGAAACCCTACCTATATTCTATAAATATATTTGTGTTAGATCCTCTTACTATACCTATGTTTTTAGATCCCGCTACTACCTCCTCCACTCTTGATCCTTTTGTCTTGTCTCCTAGACAAGCACTCCAACATCCTAGAACAGTTTCCAGATGTGTAGTCATTAGTGACCATGATTCCACCTATGCACCTTAGAATAAATCTTCTATACCTACCTCTACTAACAAATTAAATGATCCAATAATTCCTATATATATCTAGGATGTGCCAGATTTAGATTCTGATTAGAATTCCATAATGGGATTCCAATTGCATTTCTTTTGCAGTATCTTTTAATATTAATGGAATATCTTCAATAAAATTTATACTATACCAGTTATTTATTTTTACCATATATTTTCATTTATTATTATATGTTATATTGACCTAACTTTTTGATAATACCAAAAGTGGGAGTAAATTTGATAACTCAATTAAATTCATTAATGAAATTATGGAATTTGATAACACTTTATGCTATTGAGAAATATCCGTTTCAATTTATTGAAAATATTTTTTTATGTATTCAATTAATTTCCTTTTAAATATCATTATTTGTGATCATAATAAAGGGATATATTGTTGGTTTATAACAATACCTCCTTATTTAAGGATTTAAAATGATGTTTATAGTGTTTTTAATGAATTTCATGTTTTATGTTAGTCAACTATTTTTATGGATAAACTTGCAAAAATGGATAAGTCTAGAAGCGACCATGCCTACCTACCAAATGATGAAAACATACTAAATGAATGTTTTACTATACTAGCTACATGAAAAAACTACCTAACATCCTCTAAGTTTATATAAACCATATACTAATAGTGGACTGAAGTTCAAGTGACAACATGTGTACTAAACCTACGATATATTGAACTTAAAGTGACTGCATGAAAGAAACTTCCCACCACATGAAGAAACTTAATTACTGTGAAAAGGTAAGAAATTTTTTTCTAAGTGATGCACTGAATTCATGTGTTATTGTAGTGGCCACATGAAGAGATGAACCTACTAAAAGAACAAATTAAGTGACCATGAAAGGAAAAAATGTAACCACAAGAACAAGTAAAGTGACCAGAGAAGAAGAGTACCAACCACATGAAGTGATGTACCTAATTCATGAAGTCATGAACCTAATGAATGAAAAAATATAGTGATTTAATGAAGGATTTAAGGGACCATTCCTAGTTTTCATTCCAACCAACTGTGACTGCTAACCATAAGCCAAATTTACCATGCCTTAGTGAGTACCAAGTGTTCACGTCTAACTTAAGTAGTGGAGTATTTTCAAATATCTAATTGATATATTTTAGGGAATTTACTCAAAATCAGATCACTTAATGAGAAATGGTTACAAGGATTAAATAATGAATATTATCTAATGAATAGTTTAGAGAAAATATCTCTTTATGATGCGAATACCCTTGTGGAAAAAATGTGAATGAAATACACCCACATGAAAGTGATAGCTGAGAAAAAGTGATACACTGAACAGATAGAACACAATGCTTCTATGATACTATATTTTCCTAAAATTTCATTCTAAAATTAGATGAATAATTTTATAGAAAAATTCAAAGACAATTTATCAACAAAATCAGATCAGATCAAGCTACATTAAATTTTCACATCTTTAATCTCTTTCTCTCTATATCTAATAGATTACTTAATGAGTTGTGTTTTTCATTAATCCATTTATTTATAAATTATATTTCCTGTATTGTATTAGATAGTGAAAATATACCCTATTATTATTTTAAATTTAAGTATTCCACATAGAACTTTAGAAGAGGCTCGTTGTAACGTTGACTATCGGAGTGAAATTCTGTTGTATAAATCCCAATCTAAGTTTTTTTATCAATTTATTATTTATTACACTAATTTGTTGTGAGTGATTTATAAGTGGAGGGGATTAGATCATGGATTGATAGTAAATCCTATATTTAATCAGGATGTGTGATTTTTTGTTTTGTTTACACTATTTAAAAAAAAACTAACATCTCTCTTCAAAACCTTTATAGAAAAACATTACTTTTATAGTTGACTTTAATTTTTGTTTTATATTCCGTGGTTTATTAGAGTTAATGTATTCTAAAATTTAGAAATAATTTTCAAACTTATTTTTAACTGAGATGCGATCAAGATGTGTAGAACCTTTCTCAAAGATAAAATTATATAATTCTATAGTTTTAGTTAATTGGTATTTTTTATTAAATTGGGGGATTTATATTTTTAAGTCATTTTTAATTTTTTTTATTAGAAACTAAATTCACCCCCTAAGTGTTTCAATCTGACCAACATATATCACTAATAGGAAAATTTCTATTTATTAATTAAATATTTCTAAAACCATGTATGTTTAATTATTATACTTATGCTTTTGAATGGTTTTCCAAAATCATACCTTGATAAATGAGAGATATTTTCCACATAATACTTTATAGATTTATCTTACTATTAATTAAGTTAATGAATTCATTTTCTATCAAGATAGAGAATGATAAAAAATATATACTTGATTCCTTTACATTGAATTTGAATAACTTCATCATTTTGTTTTTTTGAGTAATTTTCCATATCTTATTTATCATATATTCTAAATGATAATAACCATGATGAATTTTTCATTCCAGTAGCATTAAAATTAACTTTTAATGGATCATGAGATGCAAAAAAGGGATGAAATGTTATTCCTCATATCCTCAGACATTTACTAAAACAAAAAATATTTAGAACAAGTAAAGATAATACTTAAAAAAATGTGAATAAAACTTAATATGAATATATAATACATCAATATTCAAAGCCTCAATAATAACACTCAAAGTTCAACTTAAATCATTCAAAAAATAACATCAACCACTTTCATATAAAATACCTTAATAAATAATAATTTTCCTTTCACATTAATCCTATAATATTCCAAAAAATATAACAACCCTTTATCCCAATTAACCACAATTACCTCAACATTAAAAAATTTATTAACCCTAAAAGTTATCTATAACTTTAAACCAATGAACATAAAATATAATGGAATTTTTCTTAAAATAACCTTTATAATAAAACAAATGTTAAAATTAAGGGTTACATATACTTTAATAATTTGTTAAAACTCAATAAAAATATCCTAAAATATCATTAATAATCTTAAAATATAATCACATAAAATCTTAAAAAGGGTATCTATACCTTTGATCTTATGATCATAAATAAACATATCAAAATATAAATAAAATAACACTACATCATATCTCTTGAAACCCTATATATAGAGACATATATCATTCAACTTCCTTTCTAAACTTTTAACCAATATTTTTGAACTTATTCCTTAATACTTCCATTTATACATCATTCATTTTTTCTTCATCTTCAAATGTGGTAGAATATGACTTTTTTAAACCTTTAATTTTATGATTTTGATGATTTCAACCTTTCATTCCAATCTTTGGGCATACATTAACTGAATTTCCCATCTCATTTTAATTAAAACATTTCATTTCTTGATTACCATTAATGGTCTGACCATTACCACTATTCATTTATCTATAGTCTTGAGCCAAACGTATATTACTACCACATCAATAACAATTTCTTGATCTTATCATACACTCTCTAGAATGATTCTTACCACAATTAGAGCATGAGATAAATATACATTATAATTTTATTTTTGATTATTTATCCATCACTTTCTAGTTTTTTCTATTCTTATCCTTATTGTTATAAGAGAAAAAAGAGTAAAAAAACTCCATCTCAACCCTCTTAGAACATCAATTTTTATTTTATAATTTCTAAATTCATGAGTAACTAGTGAAATTCATAAAAATGGTTTCAAACCTGAGTAAAATATATCAATTTTAATTTCATAACTTAGTATAACATTTTTTTCATACTTAGAAAATCTGGTGAATGTTTATTCATAAACAACCACTAGGTCATCATCCTTATATTTTAACTCTAGAAATTTCTTTTCCATCCTAAGATAAATCACTTTAGGAAAATATTTTTCAAGAAATAGATCCGTAAATACCTTCCACTCCATGTTATTAATATCATTTTCCCTTTGGTATTAATTATCAATGACCACCATTGATAAGATTCACCTTTTAGATAGTAAATAAAAAGTTGTATTTTTTGTTTCTTTGAACAACCCAACACTAAAAATATATCTTCAATTGAATTTATCCATCCTTATACCACCACTGGGTATAAAGGTTCTACCAAATTCTAGAGGATACTGTTATATGAAATGATATACTATTAAATGTTTCTTTTTGGGGAATTTGGTCATTCATGGGTACCTTCATTTATATTCTGCATTAATTGGGTTAACATAACAAAAAACAACACAGCTCTAATGACGATCATTTTTATTTTTTTGATTTAGAAGGATATTTTCCTCTTATTTCCTTTTTAATTTATTCAACCTATTACCTTAGTAAAAAACCATTCTAAAATAGAAATATATAAGGTGAATAAATATGTAAACCCTTAGTGTAATTACATTCCCTCATAACTACAAATTAAATCATCATTCCTTGATAATATAATCACCTCTAAAGTTATATAAAACTTTTCTCTAATACCTACTATAACAAACCTTATATAACCAACCCTTATATAACAAGCCTTATATAATAACCCTTATAACCGTGAGATATAGATCTATTAATTCTAGTGTCATTTTTCACGGCTTGAGAATCATTTACAATTAAATACAAAAGTTCTTGGAAAACCATATAGATGGTTAGATTTAGGTCTAGAGAAAATTTCATGGATGTCACTTGGTTTTTCTAACCATGTAGCTATTACTAGGTAACCATGTACTTTAGTTTTCATGGGATAATAGGAACCACATGGTAAATGCATGGTTTGTCTTAACGTGTAGCCTAACCATGTTACCCATATGAATTTATTAAAAATGGAAACTTACCTTAATAAAATTACTCATTTTAAATGAAAATATTACAAAAAAATCTCATTTTTTCAATCCATAATTTCCCTAAAATTCTAAATGGTTCTCACCTTTCTGATTTGGTGATTCTCCTTCAGTCCTGATGGATCTCTTTGAGGTATGTTCTAATTTCCACCCAATTTATCTTTCTCTTTCTAGATCTTTCCTTTATATATCTTCACCTTCAAGTGTTCTAACTCTTAAGGGTTGTGATGTATAAATCTAGATATTTCATATGTAATTGATGAATTTTATTATGTATATAGGCTTGAGAGGACCTGATATATATATATATATATATATATATATATATATATATTTCCAATATTAATTTTTGAAAGCGACTATGTTTCATTTGTTGGCAAGGTGGGTGTTTCTATACAATGGTTCTTTCTCATTGAACACTTTATAGTTATTTTTTCTTACTTTGTATTAGCTTATGATTTTTTTATTTGATATCTATGTGGATTATTTTATGTAATTACATATTTGGTGGCATGGAAAATGGTTTAAAAGGGGGTTTTATTTAAAATTAGTTCTATGCACTTCATGTGTTTTATATAATGAATAAAAAAAGGTTTTGAATCTAAAATGGGTTTTCAATCATGGGATAAGAAATTATTCACTTGTATAAATGTTTTATTAAGTTTTTTTCATGATTTAATTGAATAATTAGAGAAAAAATATCACATGGGAACCTTGGGTACTTTGAGTTATGGACAAATACACATTTATAGTTAGTGTTTCACCACTAGGGATCTTGGTTGAGATACTAATAGACTGTTTAAGGACTTGGTATTATTAAGATTCACATTACAATGGATAGGGTTCCATTGATGTTCTGGTTATTTATTACCATAGGCAATATCCCAATTTATGTTTTGTTTAATTTATGATGGTAATGTTTCATCATTTATTCCTCACATGTTTATTTTATGAGTTTCTATGGATTGTTTTGGTTCTTTCACTATACAAAATTACTTAAATTTTCTTTATATTCTCTATTTATTTGAATATGAAATGTTTTCGAAAAAACCAAAGTATTTTGTATGTAATTTTTTTAAATTAAATTGATTTATGAAAATTGTTTCATTTTAAATCTAGAACTAACAGTTTCATAGTGATATACATTGAATAGATTCATGGTAGTATCCTACTAGAAATTTACCTCATGCCCTAAATATTCCTTTATAAATATAAAGACTTTGTTTTATAGGATCTAGGTAAAGGTAAGGGTGTCATGTATCTTGAAGTATTATATTGTTTGATGCTGATTCGTGGTGATTTGGGATAATGGTGAAAGACGGTCACATGGAGACTTGGTTTTGGTTTGTTTTTTGGATTGTTCTTCTGGATTTGTTTTGTTATGTATCATGGTTATGTACCTATTATTCCATAATATACTATATTAATTAACCATTATCTTATTATAGATGATACATGTGTGTATTATTTTAGGGTAATGTTTTTCCCATGGTCATGTGTGTCGATACCCAGCTACCTTTCACTGGCCCATGGAAATCGATAATATGCCTCAAGCCTTATGATGTGATACCTTGGGTGATGTGTCAATTTGAACTATGTTGGTTCATTAAAAAATGGTATCATTGGAGGTTTTTTTGGGTGGTTGGTATACTATTGTTAGGATAATCATAATTCAGGTGGTCAGTACATAAGGGTTCCAGACAAGCTAACTTTTGTATTTGACCATTAGTTACCATGGGCAGTTAGAGATTTTTTATTAAGATTTTAGATTGATTTTTTGGGTTTATTTAGATAAACCTTGGCATGTTTTTCTATTGGTTTTAAATGTTTTATAATCTTTCTAATCATGTGTCATCTATTTTACTTAATAGATAATGCATCCCGAAAGGATCTATTTGAATTAGAGGGAATGACCCATGAGGATATCATTGGGATTACCTTTAAAAAGGATTTTAATCAGAAATTCTATCTTGAGACACTGAAGGTGGTGAAGGATCCTTAAGTAGTGATTTTGGAGTAGGGAGACTATTTAGTGATGGAGCATTCTACCCAGTTTTCCGAGTTAACTAATTTTCTACTAAGATCCTCACAATCGACTATCTCATAGAGATAAATTTTAAATTGGATTGAAATTTAAGATCAAATAGATGGTTATTGTCCTTTTCCTACCAAATTATACCATGGTGGTGGGTTAGGTAGCTATATATGAGGAAAATTTAATAAAGAAGATGTGTCTTAGTGGGGTTTCTTTATTAGTGGTCCTACAAAATCCCAACTCATCTCACTCTAACTATTATCTGAACTTGTTCACTATATGAACTCAAGAATGCCTCCCCATAAACCAGAAGCTATCAACTAGCAGTGAGGGTTTAATGAGTAACATGGGGAGACTATACCCCCTTTATCAAAGTGAAACAATAAATAAATTCCTAATAAATAATAACAATCATTAATAAGATGAAACCAATAGGTAACCACATATCATATAACCAATTCTAAAAATTGGGTAAATTCCCACAGACCAATATAATAAACATTCTACATAATAATAGTGCCATCTATAAAAGGGAAAAAAAATAAGGACACACTAAATGTACCCTAAACGGGTTGAAAAATTATGTTAAGACCCCTCATCCATGCTCCATCCCAAGTCCCAAATCATCTATCTATAACATGACCTTTTACCTTATCCATACCCATAACCATTAAATCTACCTAAGAGCCAATGGAAACCCAAGAAAGGTGTGATTATAACTCATTAGGCTGCCACCAATAGTGTCTAAATAAATATATAGAATAAAAAATAGTGTATATAGATGTATAATGGAGATAATATACATGAAAATAATGATAAAAAATTTTAAAAATAAATAATAGTTTAATTAACCTTGTTAGCCCTCAGGTTCCAGGTGATCCTAGAGACAATATTACCTACCTTATCCCATATTGGTTGTTTGAACAATATTCCATAGGGGTCACATGTTTTAATCAAGGAGTATCAGTCCAAGAATTCAACCTAAGATACATAGTGCTATTTTTAATAATCCCAATCAATGATGTGGAGTTCTATGTCCAACATCCCAACAAAGGGGTGTGGAGGATCATGTCCAAAAATTCCAATCAATGATGTGGAATTTCATATCCAACATCCTCACCCATGGGTGTGGACTGCCATGTATAACACCTTTTACCATTCCATTAATAATAAATTTCCAAGGTCTAACTTACTTGAAATTTTAACAATTTTAAACAGGGGTTCAAATTTCTCAATATTCATTATTTCCCATGGTCCATTATATTCAACACATTCTCAAACCAATTTATAAATTAAACCATTTCACTAATCATACATTTAGCTTGATCATTAAATATTATTTAAAACTATTTAACAGTATGAACATACCCGTTTAACCATTTACCACTTTTTCCTTTAATCATATAATAACACATTTAGTTTTCTATATTAATCCAAACAACCCCTTATACCTTGATAACATTTCCAAAAATAATTAAAACTATTTAAATATCACAAATCACCATATCCCACCATTGATAGCCCTTTTTATCATTTTCTAGTGATTGTCACACCCCATGGGTGGCCATAGGCTTAATCTCATGGTCATCAACATGCCCGAAAAGATCTGGAAAGGGGGAAAACATCATTTAATTTCCCAATCTGTTTTTATTTAAGAAATAAATGAATGTTAATCAGAACAATATCATTTTACAAAAGGAATAAACATGAATAATAATTATACTATGAGAATTAGAACTTAGACCACCTACCTTAGGTTTGTATACAACCAATTTTCTAACCCCAACCTTGGATTCATTGCAAAATAGATGAAATAAAAAAATCAAAGAACTACCTAGAATATGGATCATGAAACTTAGAAGAATAGGAATCTCCAAGCCATGAATCATCTAGAAAATAGAAGGAAATTGACTCATAGACCTAGTTAAGGCTTTGAATAACAAGAAACAACACTTCAAACATTCTATAACTGATAAATATCTACCCATTAAATATGAAGAAGTGTATAGTTTTAACCCAAGGAGTGAAATTAGAAAAAAATAGGGGGATATAGATATAATATTGGGAGGGAAAAATCATAACATATCCACTTTTAATGAGGAACAGTTTTTTGGATTTATGGTTTTACAAATTGTGAACCAACCATATGAGGTCCTTTGTCTATAAAGAATTCAAGCCTCACAGTATCCTAGGACACCGACATGGTTTGTAAAACCATGTAGAAGTCATATAAATGGATCTTGACTAATTCCATAGACTTTCCAGGACACCTCACATGGATTTGACAACCATTCTTCTCCACGGACTGTGGCACATGGCTATAGTGTATGGTTAGCACTAACTAGGCACCAAACATATTAAGCTCTCATTTTCTATATTATTCAAGTCCTAAAGCATCAAGACACTCCCAAGAACATTCTTACTCTTGGGAATCATTCCATAATTTTTTTTAAAATGAGTTTAACCAAAATTAAAATAGAAACATAGTTCATCAAAGGGATAGGATCATATAATCTTCCCACCATATAATAGATCATACTCACACTATAATCCCTAGAATAACTAAGAATCCAAGGTGAAAATATCAGCTTCCCTATAATAAGTTTTCTCTTTAATATATCCCTACTTCCACAACACTCTAACCAATGAAACGATCATACCCTAAAGAATTTTCTAACTGTGATCCACTATATGAATTGTTTTCTTCACAAAGGATGCATCAACCTCAAGATCAACATCATGAACATCAATTGCATGAGAAGGGTCAGGATGATACCACTAAAGCTATAACACAAGAAAAACAATATTCATAGTACTATAATACTATGGAAGACCCATTAAATATGTAACTTGACTGATCCTATCCACAGTCTCATACGACCTGACATACTTGGGGACCAAATTACCCTACATCAAAACCCAATGATGACCAAATCTCTAGAACACATGAAGGAACACACTGTCACCCACTAAAAACTTGAGAGGCTAATGAAATCAATCAACATATGACTTCTATATACTCTGGGATACATCCATATGCTTCTAGATCAATAGGACAAGATCTAATGTCTTATTCATGTGACTTGGCCCTATTAACACTAAATTTCCTACCTCCATCCATCAGAAAGGTTATCCACATAGTCAAACATATATTTCATTGTATGGTTCCATATGAATAGTCACCTGATAATTATTTTTTAGGTAAACTGAACAAGTTCTAAGTTTTTCTCCCAAGTTCCCCCATAATCTAAGATGCATGATCTCTATATATCCTCTAACACATTGATAGTATATTCCAATAACCTATCCATTTGCAGGTGGTAAAGTATACTAAAAAACACCTATATACCAAGTTCCTTATAGAACCCTTTCTAGAATTGTAATGTAAAACATAAATCATGATGTGAAATAATGTTCTGAGGCACCCCATGCAAACATACTATCTCCAAAACATACAAGTCACCCAAATGATTGATAGTAAAAATCTCTTGAATCAGTAAAAAATGGGATACCTTATTCAACTGAAACACAATCACCCATATCAAAACACTCTAAAAGGATTCCTTGACAGACCTAGCAAAAAATCCAGGGTAACATTGTCCCACTTTCATTATGAAATAGGAAACAACTATAGTATACTAGAAGGCCACTAATGCCTATCCTTCACCTACTGACTGGTGTAGAATTATATCACAAAACCTATGATCTCCTTCTTCATTCATGGCCATCAGTACCATTTAATTATATCATGGTATTTTTTTTCAAACTAGTATGTACCACCAAATTCTAAGAATTAAACTCACACATAATCTACCCCCATACACAAGTATGTATGTAGACACGACCATGAATGTGAATAATCTCATAACCATCGATAGTCCAATTGGGAGGAATATCCACACCAACAAATATATCTTTCAATAATAGTCACTCTAGATGCTCATACTGTTCCTATTGATTCAGTTTAAGAGAGAGAGAGTACAACAGACAAATACCCGAGTTTTGTATGTTCCTACTCCTCTTGAATACCTATATGAATACCAATAAATAAGGACACCATATTTCACTCGAAAATAGACTCTTGAACTGCCCAAGTCAGTGTCTTTAGACTTAAGGAATCAATAGCCATGTTTCTTTTACCTAACATATAAGTTAACTAAAAGTCAAAATAATGCATATATTCAACCCATATCCCCTATTTAATATTTAGATCATGATAGGTAAATATATACTTGAGGATTTTATGATTAGTATAGATAGTAAAATTATCACCTATGAGATAATGCTACCAAAATTTTAATGCTTGAAATATCATGGTTAACTCAATATATTGCATAGGATAGTTCTATTCAAGTGGACTCAACTATCTTGATCTATATACCATGGCTCGGTCTCCCAACATCAATACTTCCCCTTGTCTGAATCTGGATGCATCACAATATATAGTATACTTCTTACCAGATTTAGATAAGATCAGAATTGGTGGTGTGGTCAAACACCTCTATAGTTTCTAGAATGAATTATCACATGATTTAGACTACTCAATCTTTATTCCCTTTATGGGTATTATTGAGGGTGGATCTTCCAATCAAGAAGTTTCTATGATGAAACTTTAATAATAACTCACTAAACCTAAAAAACTTCAATATAAAAAATTTTCTTGGGATACTCCCAAGAAAAAAACACCCATAAATTCTTGGGGTCTAATGACACACCATATTTTGAGTTGATATGACCCAATTTTGGTACCTTTTCAATCCAAAAATGAAACTTAGATAGATTGGAATATTTCTTATTCTCTATTAGTGCACTCAAGAATATATCAAGGTGTTTGTAATGACTATCTCATATTTGGGAGTATAATAAGATTTCATCAACAAAGACAACCACAAAATAATATAAAAATGGGTGAAAATGTCAGTTCATCAAGTTCATTAACATAATAGGAGCATTCATCAGCCCAAAAAGCATCATGAAAAACTCATAAAATTGTCTCAAATCTAGGAGTACTCTAAGATGTTATCAACGAAGAAAACCACAAACTGATATAAGAATGGGTGAAAAATTTATCTCATCAAGTCCATTGACATAATAGGAGAATTCAACAGCCCAAACATCATCAAGAAAAACTCATAGAATCCATACCTACCTCTAAAGGTAGTTCAAGGTATATCAGACAATATCCCCCTTATATAATCATACTCTGATCTCAAATCAATCTTATAGAATACACTGTCACTCCTCAGTCGGTAAAAAATATTATAAATACATGGAAGTGGATACCAATTATTGATTATCTTTAGGTTTAACTTTTGGTAATAGACACATAAGCACAATGTTCCATTAGAATTATGGGAAAATAGAACCATAGATCCTCAAGGTGATGTAGTCAGATGAATGAACCCTTTAGCCTAAAATTCCTCTAGTCGAGTCTTAAATTCTTAAAGCTATATTGGTTCTATTAAATAAGGTGGAATGGAAACTAGATCATCTCTAAGAAGCAACTCAATAATAAACTCATTTTCTCTCTTAGGTGGTTCCCCTAAAAATTTCTCATAAAATAGATCTTGAAATTGATCCACTATAGTAGGGAAGATATCCTTATTTACTTCCCCATTATCTAAAATAAGACTCAAAACCTAGGAAATGATCTCACCTAGTTTCTGATGAAATTTACCTATATGACCCATTTGGATATCCAATTCCCTATGATGAACATAGGTTTCACCCTTAGGAGACGTGAATGTCACTCTCCTATGGTAATAATAAATGCGATCTTGATATGAAATCGACAATTCCATACCTAGTATCAAGTAAAAACTTGTAATTTAAATCATGAAATTATCCCAAAGAAAATGTTACTCACCAACCATGAGGGAACACCCCATACAAAGATATATTCCCTTCGATGACACTGCCAAAGATGTGTTGATCGACATGACTCCAAACAAGAATTACACTACCGGACCTTAATAGTTAAAAATATGGATTGATATAAAATAATTTGAAGCTCCTATATCAAATAAGGAACTATACAGTGTAGAATATATATGAATCATACCTTAGAAAATCGATGTTCTAGCCTCACTATCGATAGGTGCAGGCTAAATTTCATGAAGCTAATATGTATCTCTACCTTTACATCCTATCTAAGTACCATGAACTACACTACTCTAATAGTATGTCCACTCCTATCCTGGTGTATATCATCCACCAACCTGACTGGTAGAACTAGTAGAACTCCAATTGACAGACTAATACGTGGTAGAAGATCCCCTTTCTGTGCTCCGTATCAGCCTAGGTCCTCTATTACTTCCAATATATCGAGGTTTCTTATAGAACCTATATGTTATCACTATCCTACCACATTATTGGAACTCCACTATTTTTCATGGAAATTGACCTCACATGTAACCCGGGTTGACACATTAATAAAATACCATAGGATCACTTCCTTGAGAAGTAGATCCTCTCCCATAGCTACTCCTCCCACCACCACCTTGGTAAAAGTTATCATAATGATACTTACTAATACTTGATGATGCACTACCATATCAACTCACTAATACTACCTATCCTCCATTATAATACTCCTTTAGGTTCGCCTCATAAATGAGATCCTGGTTTATCACCTCTGGGAAATTATTCAAATGAAAGATAGTCACCAGTGACTTGACCTCACATCTAAGTCCTTCCTGATTTTTTTTCTCCAGCTACCTCATCTCTATCCAATGTTAGGGAAAAAAATTCAGATTAGTGAAGTGGCTATCATAATACATGACTATCATATTTCCCTAGGTTAATTGAATAATCTATAAATCTCTCTCCTATATCGTATTATCTTGGTAGAAATTCCAAAAGAACTTATCTTGTAAGTCCTTCCAAGTTATTCTCTCTAGCTATTTATCATGGACTAGAATATCCCACTGGTGCTTCGATAGTCCCCACAACATATAAGATGCCAAATTAACCCCCTAATCTGGAGGAGTCTCAAGGTGACCCAAAATCATCTATATAGAATCAATCCATAACTTATCTACCTCATGTCCACTCTCACTAGAAAACATCAAAGGATGATAAAGGTGGAACTCCCTAGTCTATTCAAACATACTCAGCACTTCCCACACTAGGTATCTATAAATAAAATGAAAGATATAGGAAAAATTCTAATGTAACTTCTATTCCTCCCTATCACTTGGAACCAAAGGTGGATATGGTTCCACTACCAGAGGCGTATTCTTAGAAATTTCCTCCTATCAACATACTAGTAAACTTTATCATTGATGCATCCCTTTATAATTCCAAACACACTTCTCAAAGAACATAACATACAATTCATCACAATTATACTAGTATGGGTCAAAACTATCTATATCATGTTACTCTATATCCACTATCCCAATAATTATAACTACAACACTATCACTACACCCAACCATCCTTATCGAGGTCCACTATCTAACTCAGGGTAAAAAATATTCCGAATCACAAGTTTTCATTTGATAACATCTTAATCATTTAAATTAACATATTAAAATTTAAAATAGTTGCAACCTATTTATTAGAAACCATTTATTTAAATCCATAAAGAAACAAAAAATCATTTTACATCCCACAACCCACCCATAACATGATTTTCTATGTGTACTGAATATGATGCATGTCACATAAATCTCCGAGTGCCTAAAATTATGCATGTATAAAAAATATTGTGTTTTTCTACCCCATGAGTAAAATATCATAAAATAGTAACAACACACAACAAGTGTACCAACGATAGTGAAATAATATTTCAACTATAATAAGAGAACATCAAGAATCATAATCTCACCAAGGAAACTTGTGTTCCCCCCTGCACATGGGTTTAAAAATCCCATGAATGAGCTAATTATAAAGGCATGACACATCCTAATCTCATGTATACCTTTACTAAATAGTAAATAAATATAAAATAACCATTATAATACCACTTTGTAACTTCTTGACCCAAATCAATCTAACAAGTAGTCGGACTTGTTCACCACATGACCTCAGGTGAACCTACCCATACTTCCTAGGTTGTCAAATTATAGTGAGGGTCTAATAAAGATCATAGGGAGATGATAACCTCTTTAACAGAGTGAAAAAATAGTTGAAAATATAATAAATAATATGAAACTACTAAAAGGTTACCACATATCATATAGCCATATTCCAAAACTGGCTAAATTCCTATAAACCAATATAGTAACCATGAATTTTCATAATAGTGTCATGTATCAAGGGAAACAAAAAAATAAGGACACATTGACTGTCCCACAAAATGGGTCCCAACATAATGTCTCGTCCTCTAACATACTCTATCCCAAGTCCCAACTCAACCATCTATTACAGGGCCTTTTCCCTTATCCAGAACCACAAATATAAAATATTCCTTTATACTGATGGAGTCCTGATCACGATGTATGTAAAATTCAGTAGTCCACCACTGATGGTTACTAAAGAAATATCTTGTATCACAATAATAATTTATGTTGATGTACAAGGGAGATAAAATAAAGATCAATAATTATAAAAAATTTCAAAAGTAAATAGTAATTTAATTAAACTCATTGGTCCTCAAGTTTAAGGTGACACCCTTTCCAATCAATACAACTTTTCCCCATGCTAGTTGTCTGAATAATATTCCATAGGCACCACATGTTTTAATTATGGAGTATTAATCCGTGCATTCAACTCAGGATACATAGTTCCATTTCTGATAATCCCAATCGATGATGTGGAGTGATATGTCTAATATTCCAAACAAAGGGGAATGAATCGTAATTTCCAACAATCCAAATCAATAATTTTGAATTCCATGTCCAACATCCTCACATGTGGGTGTGGATCACTATTTCCAACACCCTTTACCATTCCACCAACAATCAATTACCTAGGTCCAATATACTTGAACTTTTAAAAATTTTAAACAAAAAGGGTGAACCTTTCTCAACATTAATTATTTATTAGGGTCCATTACATTTAACACATTCTCAAACCAATGTTAGTTTTAAACCACTTCACCATTCATTCATTTAGATTGACCATTAAATATTCTTTAAAATATTTTAATAACATAAATATAACCCTTTAACTAATTAACACTTCTTCCCTTAATTATACCATAACACATTTAGTTTTCCAAGTTAATTCAAATAGCCCTTTATTTAATGATAACACTCTAAGAAACAAGTAAAACAGATTAAATCTCCCAAACTAACCATATATCACCAATTACAATGAATTTTAAAATTTTTAAAGGATTTTTACACCCTATAGGTGGCCATAGGCTCAGTCTCATGGTCTACAATGGACCTAATAGAATCCGTGAAGGGTATAATGTATCATTTATTTCCCAAATATATTTTAAATTTTGCAAGGAATGAATGATTAGAAAATTGACACCATTGAACATAAGTCATACACATAAATAATAATGAGACTATGGGAAATTTTACTTAGGCCACCTAACTTAAGTTTGTAGATAACCACTCATCCAACCATTTCCTTTGATTCCAACTAAAATGGAGAAAATCACAAAAGTTAAGGGCTCTCTATAAGTAGGGATCATGAAACTTAGAAGAAGAGGAATCAAAAAGCTATGAATTATCCAAAAAAATAGAATGAAACTGAATCATAGATTTACTCGATACTTCAAACACTACTACAAAAATGGGAAAGGGAAGCGCCCCCTTATATCAGCGCTAAGCAAAACCGCTGAAAAAGGTTACCCTGTATGAGCACTAAAATTTTAGTGCTGATACAGGGTAACCTTTATCAGCACTAAAATAGTGCTGATAAAAAGACCCTTTATCAGTGCTAGAAAAGCGCTGATAAAGACTCCCTATATCAGCGCTAAAATTTTAGCACTGATACAGTGAGGATTTATCAGTGCTTTTAGTAGCGCTGATAAAGGTAGTCTTTATCAAGGCTTTTTAGTGCTGATAAAACCTTAGTGCATTTTTTTATAAAGTCGGTCGCACAGTGCCCTCGTTTTATCGCGACCTAAAGCTCTCGCGGTACTGGAACTCTGCGACTCCCCTCTGCCACCCGCTGAGATCACGTTGCCGGACCTCTGCTGCCCTCGCTACTCATTTCCGAACCTCCGCCGCCCTCAAGCTTCAGTTTTCCGGACCTCCGTCGCCCGCAACGCTTTCAAGCTTCGGTTTGCAGGACCACCTTTAAGGCATGTTTTCGAAATATTTTTTCAATATTGTTCTCCTCTCCCATTTGTATATCAATTTTATAAAATGATTTTTTATTCTATGGGTGAGTATTATGGATTGAACGATTGAAGAAAATGGACCATACTTGATGGAAAATTATTTAAAGGGGATGATTCACATGTGTTTACTAATTTTAATTATATTTCTCAAGAACATGGTGCTTGTTTACTTTTATTGTTGAAAATCATCATTGTTTTTTGGTGGGGTTTTTTAAGAAGTTTTTTATTAGTTTGGTTGTGATAGATTCCATTGGGGGAAGATGTGAGATGGTTGAGGTGGTAAATCGTGGAGTGGGGAAGCATCAACCTTTCCATTGTTAAAAAGATGTAATGAGTGGGTTATTGTGGGAGATGACATTGTTAGTTGATATGGGTTTTCCTTTTAGTTTCCCAGTGACAGAATATAGTTGTTAATGATGAAATTGAAAAGGTTTTGGTGGGAATTGAATAACTTCATGGATAAAAATGAAATGGTGGCTATAAAACTATGCTCACCCCCTACGCGATGAGTGTATCGGGTGGTTCCCTCTTCTAAAATTCAAATATGTGAGTTCCTTTACCGAGATATAAACCTATGACCACTCTTAATTCAGGAAACATCCAACTCTAGGTGATAATCCTAGGTTGCCTTAGGTGACGAGAATATGAAGTCCCTATGTTATGGGAATATGAGATCTTCTTTATCTCCCAAATAATGTTCCCTTGATTATACCTCATGAGATTATAAATAGATTCATTAGGGGATATGCCTAAGAGTCCCCTAAGTGATGATCATAAGATCTCTTATTCATCTCCTAGGTAATGATCCTATGATTATACCTTACATGAGGAGCATGATATTCCTTAGGCGATGTGCCAAAGAATCCCCTATATGATGAGCATACTATATCTAAACACTTCCCTTAGTAGATGATCTTATGTTCTTACCTGGTGTGATAAGAACACGATTCATTAGTTGATAAATATAGAAATCCTTATGTGCTATGAATATATTTTATGAACCAAATTGGTGTAGATTCCTCACATGAAAAATGTGATCCACCTTGTGTAATGAGACCAAATATCCAATTCAAATGGGCCTTATTCTATGGGAACCATACATATTAGGAAATACTCTAAATTAAAACATTCCCACACATAGAGGACCATATTCACTTAGTGTTCCATACTCCTACTAGTTGAAAAAACCCTATAACACATAGAGTCATATTTTTTGTGAATCCAAAATACACTCATTAGGATATATCCCCTTTTAGTTAGACCAAAAATGTCTTATCACATATATTTACCGTACTAACTTTCACTTGGTATCATTCGAAAAATAATCTATACAACTTTATGTTAAACTATATCAATTATATATTATTAGAAGTACATTGCACATGGTTGTGATAAATACCCTCGGTGCATTCACTAACCCATGACATGTTGGAGGATGGTTTTAGGGGGTCACTAGAGTATAATCTACTAACCAATAGAGGGATCTAAATGGGTATAGGCCATGAAATAGTGTTATCAAAGAATTTTATTTGGAGATATGATGGGGTTTGATGTTAGGAACATTTGAGGATTTCAATGGTTTGGTTTAGAAAGTATTTCATTTGAATTCATTGGTATGTTTTGGGTGTACCTTTCCTTAGGTTTCAAATTATTCTCTTAGTGGTTCTTCATGGTTAGTGGTTGTAGTCTCTTATTTGGGTGAAGGGATGTGTTCTTAGTATATTTCCATCTTATGATGTTCTTCATGGTTAGTGGTTGTAGTCTCTTATTTGGAGATGTATGATGTTCTTGGTGAGGGCCACTATCTAGCTAGTGGTGTCGTTGTATATGAGAAAGCATCGATGTAGTTGGAGATGTATGATGTTCTTCATTTGAGCAGACTCATTCAGATTCCAAGTGGGTGTTTCTATACTATATCTTCTTTTTGGGATTCATGTGTTTCATGAATTCATATTTTATCCATTTGAAGTTGGTTAGACATGTTTTGATCATTTTGAAGCACAAAATAACCCTATTAATGAAAATAATATATGGAATGGATGGTATCTTGTTGTGAATTAACCTTCTTCATTGAAATAAATTAGGTTTCCTTCTAGACAACATGAAATCCACTAACCTATTCTCAAATACCATGTTTTTCCATCTTGTTTGGGGTATTTTGATTCACTCCCCCCTTTTGGTTTCCATTTCTTCTTGGCATGATCATCAGGAACGATTTCACTTCCACCAGCAGTGAGTATTTAGGCATGATGAATAAATACTAATGGTTAGGCTCTATTAATCTCCATTTTTATAAGGAAGTGGTTATCTTCTACTGTATTTGGAATTATTGTTTTGTGTACTTGAACCATAAATACTAATATTTGAGATTCTAATAGGATGGAGATGAATAAAGATTGGATGGATGCTAATCATTTAACAATAGAGTACGAGAACGGAGTGAAAGAGTTCATCAAGTTTGCAAAGGATCACGCAAAGGATCCTTCTAAAATACTTTGTCCGTGTTTACGTTGTTGTTATTCTAGACTACTTACTCTAGAGGAGTTGGAAGAACATTTGATATGTCATGGAATAGATCAGAGTTATAAATGTTGGAATAAACACGGAGAAAAAGAGAATGTAGCTACTGGCTGGGATAAAACTGCGTTTTATAGATCGTCATATATGAATACAAATATGGATAATGAAGAAGACCGTATGGAGGATGTGATTACAGATGTCCATGATGATGAATATTGTATTGAGGAAATTACAAAGACAATTCAAGATGAACTCCATGATTGCCCAAAATTGTTTGAGAAGTTAAAGAGTTGTGCAAAGACGCCATTGTATGCTGCTTGCACTAGGTATACAACATTGTCAGCTGTACTGAAGTTGCATAAATTAAAATCAGGAAATAGATGGAGTGATGTCAGTTTTACGGAGCTACTTGTTCTCTTGAATGACATGCTACCGGAAGATAATGAGCTCCCAAGCCAGACATATGAAGCTATACGAATGCTACGCTCGATGGGAATGATTTCTGAAAGAATACATTCCTGCTCGAAAGACTGTATATTGTCAAGAAAAGAGAACAAATCACTTATAGAATTCCCAAAGTGTGGTGCTTCTCGATAAAAGAAAGATATATCCAATCCTATGAAAGTTGTATGGTACTTTCCAATCATTCCAAGGTTTAGGCGTCTATATGGAAGTGAAGAAACTGCAAGACAATTGTCGTGGAATGCAGATAAAATAAATAAAGATGGGTTATTACATCATCAGGATGACTCTCCTCAATGGAAGAAAATTGATCATGAGTATCCTGAATTTGTAAAAGAGCCGAGAAACCTTCGTCTTGCGTTATCTACAGATGGAGTGAATCTTTTTGGTTTTCAAACCAGCACTCATAGTACATGGCCTGTTATGTTGGTAAATTATAACTTGCCACCTTAGTTATGCATGAAGCAGAAATTCATCATGTTATCTATGATTATATTAGGACCAAAACAACCAAGTAACGATATTGATGTTTATCTGGCTCCTTTGATCGAGGATTTGAAGTTATTGTGGGACTCAGGTGTAATGTTGTATGATGCTTATAAAAGTGAATACTTCACATTGAGAGTGATGTTGTATGGGACAATAAATGATTTCCCTGCTTATGGAAATTTGTCAGGCTATAGCATTAAAGGAACTCAAGGGTGTCCCATGTGCGAAGAAGATACAGAATCAATTAGGTTGAAACATTCATCGAAATCTGTGTTTCTAGGACATCGTAGATTTCTAACTCGTCGACATAAGTACCGATCTTAGACGACATCATTCAATGGAAGTTCAGAAAAATGTGCAACACCGTCTCCACTAACATGTGATCAGCTGTTTGAGAAATTAAAAGATCTGAAAACTATTTTTAATAATCCATTTTCGAAAAACCTTACGAAAATCGGTTGGAAAAAGAGATCAGTTTTTTTTGAATTACCATACTGGAATTGTTTGTACGTCAGACATTTTCTTGATGTGATGCATGTGGAAAAAAATGTATGTGATAGTGTTATCGGAACGTTGCTAAATTCCCCTGGAAAAACAAAATATGGAATTAAGGAAATGTTGGACATGGTTGACATGGGAATACGAGAAGAGTTGGCTCCCGTGAAGGGTGAAAATCGAATGTTTCTTCCTCCATCTACTTATACTTTTTCTAGGGAGGAGAGATATCAGTTTTTCAACTTCTTCAATGATGTAAAGGTTCCAGAGGGCTACTCATCAAATATCAAGAACATTGTGTTAATGAATGATTTGAAGTTAAAAGGTTTTAAATCACTTGATTGTCATGTTTTGATGGAAGATCTAATTCCTATAGCTTTACGTTGCATTTTTCCCAAGAATTTTCATCATACGTTAACCAAACTTTATTTCTTTTTCAAAGCTCTATGTAACAAAGTTTTAGACCCGGGGAAATTTCCAGCTATGGAAAAATAAATTTTCATCATATTATGTGAATTAGAAATGTTCTTCCCACCAACATTCTTTGATATGATGGTTCATTTGATGATTCACTTGGTGAGAGAGATTCGACTTTGTGGTCCTGTGCACTATAGATGGATGCATCCTGTTGAACGGTATATGAAGATTTTGAAAGGGTATGTCAAAAATCGAAGTCGGCCAGAGGGTTGTATAGTGGAGTGATATATTTTTGAGGAAGCCATTGAATTTTGTACTGAATACCTATCTGATGTGGAAAGCATTGGTCTCCCGAAATCTTGTTACACTGGACGCATTGAGGGTGAGGGAATTTTTGGAAGAGAAGTTGTGACAATCAGTATTACAGATCGGGAGTAGGATCATCTTTATGTTTTTCATAACAGTTGGGAGGTTTCTCCATATATTAAAACTCACAAAGAAATTCTTAGGTAGTTGAATCCCTCGAGGGATGAAAATTGGTTATCAGATACACATAATCACCAGTTTATAGGATAGTTTTAGGACCATATTTTTAAGCAGTTGGATGAAAATCCGAATTCAATTTCTGAAGGTCTTCGATGGCTAGCCCCTGGACCAAGTGTGTATGTATTATCTTATAGTGGTTATGTAATTAATGGTTATACATTATATATAGATGAACATGATGAAGATAGTACCATGAAAAATAGTGGAGTTACACTAGTGGCTGAAGCGATGCATGTTTATGGTAGTAAGGACAGAAATCCAATTTATGCAAATATGTCATACTTTGGAATTATCAAACTAATATGGGAGTTGGATTATACAACATTCCAATTGCCGATTTTTCAATGCAAATGGGTTGATAACAATAGTGGTGTTAAAATAGATGAATGGGGATTTTTGAAAGTTGATTTTAGTAAAGAAGGGTACAAAGACGAATATTTTATAATGGAATCACAAGAGGTACAAGTTTTTTATGTTCCAGATCCCACAAACCGAAAGTGGTCAATTGTTCTGTTATCATCTAAAAATACTGAAGGTTCTGATGAAAATTCATTTGAGGATGATCCTTTTAGTGGTACGTCACAATCAGTTCGGAGCGGTCCCAATGCAGATGATGTTTTGTATGTTAGAGGAGACCACAATGAAGGGATTTGGATAGTCGATAGAGGTGTCAAATCCCTTCAACCTTTGAAAAAAAGAAAGAGAGTTCAGTAAACAGGTTATATTTTGTTTGTAATATAGATCTTGTTATCTCATGTTATTATCTTATCATTACTGAATTTATGTAATCTGAATTAACTGTTCAACCAATCTTGCAGATAATGACTTCTGCACATTCTGATGCTTCTAACCTTGAGGCTGAACAAGTCTCTCAAGCAGCTGCTGCTGCGGCTGCTGCTGCTCCTGCAGCTCATGTTGCTGCTGCTGTTGCTCCTGCTGCTCCTGCAGCTCATGCTGCTACTGCTGTTTCTCCTACTGCGGCTCCAGTTGCTCCTGATGCTCCTCCTGCTGCGGCTCCTGCTGCTGCTGCTCCTCCTGCTGCTCCTCCTACTGCTCCTCCTACTGCGACTCCTGCTGCTCTTAGTGTTGAGGTCCAACAACCATCAACACATGTTGTTGATACCATTCTAGATGAATATATAGATGATGTTGATATCGATGAAATGGTCGGAAATGAAGGACCAGCATCGCAGAAATCACAGGTGCGTCGTAGTTTGACGGTGTTAGCCAAAATTCTTAAGGCGAAAAGCAAAGGCATCAAATTTGAAGTCGGATGGAATGCACGAGGCCAACATGTGAATCCAAACAGGGCTATGTTTAGCAGCTACATTGGATTTTTCACTCAGAAATGCGTGCCAATTGACATAGACTCATGGCACCATGTTGTGTTCGGGCTGAAGGCTGTGATCTGGGAAGAAATTACGACAACATTATGAATTTATTTCTTTAATTTACTAGAAAATATAATAATGAAACAATGTCTTACTCTTCTAAATCTCTTACAGAGTACATTTATAGTAGATGAGTCACACAAGGATTATATACTAAGGCTTCCAGGAAAGATTCATCAAGGTTTTTGAACTATTTTAACAAGATGTCACCTCAAAGATTATAAAGGTAAAATAAACCCGCACCCACCCATTGTCTACGCTCACTTGATATCCCAAGAAGCATGGGATGCATTTATTGGCCGTCGTGGGGATGAGAAGTTTCAGGTACATTGTGAGTGATAATACATTGTATGAGGATATCTGTATTCATCACTTTGATTGTAAATATTTCATTTATGAAACAGAAACTCTGTACTGAAAATAAGGAACGTGCTTCAAAACCAACATACCCCTATCGTAAAGCAAGGATGAGGTACGCTTCATTAGAAAAGAAAATGGTACGTATTTTAAATTTACAATAATATTGTTAGGTGCCAATAAACAACATCATAATTATTTTTCTATGTTTATATGTAGATTGATGAGTCTAAAACCAAATGCACTTCCATCCCACGTCATGTGCTATGGAAGGAGGCACGTCTGAACAAAGATGGGAAGTTAGTAGATGAGAACACACAGAAAATGGAGGAAATATGTGTAAGTATGACACGAAGATAAAATAATTTGTTTAAAATTTCCATTACATAAAAATAATTAGTTATTTTCCTATATCCGACTGTCATAGGAATCAGCTACTCCTGTAGCTGATACAGACCTATTATCGACAGCTTTGAAGCAGCCAGAAAAATACGGTCATGTCAGAGGTTTAGGGTTTAGGGTGACACCCCGAGTATATTTTGAGAAGAAGAAAAAAATGGATGATATAGATGAAAAATTGGAACAAATGAGCGAAAAAATAGCAATCCTTGAAGAACAACTGCAACGGCAGGGAGAGTTGCTAGCAACTTTTATGGGTGGGAAGCAAAGGGAAGCCACAACTCAAGAACAACCATCACATGAACATCCCACCCCATTCCCCACCATCTTTGAGGCGAGCCATTCGCCTCAAAGAACTGTCTTAGCCATGGTAATCAATATTCTAATAATTGTTCCCATGAAATATGAATCAGACAAACACTGATAATTTTTCTGTACTCATCTTCTACAGGGTGATTATGATTGTGATTTATATCTGTGAACACCCCACCTATCACCTTGTAGTGAGGGCTATAGTGTTCAATATCCCAGATGCCACACTGCATAATAGACCACTTACGAAAGATCATATGAAAGTGACGATTACTGTAGCTCATGAGCCAAAGGAATTGCTACCTATTCCAATTGATGACGATGATATTCATACGGTCGAAAAGGCTATTGGGACATTCATTGCATGACCATCACAACTTGTAAGAGTACATGCGGACAAAGAGGTATTTATTTCCTTTTCTTTTCAAGCTAAAACCTTAACAATTAATGAAAAAAGGATCTGAACCAATGATTGTTGTTATAGATGGAGAAAGGGAAGGGGGTGACAAACATCTGCTCAAAACCATCTAAAGGATCAACCAACCAATCCCAAGGAGCTACTGAAGGAACAATAACACAACCTGTTCTCTTGCCACATTTACTAGCATTGAAGACTCATGTGGATACGAAGCTAAAAGATGGTAATAGTCATATAGTGGTTTTTGAAGAGAATATATAAAGAGAGGAAAGTCAAGATTTCGTTGCTAATTAAAATGTAAATGAAATCCTTGAAAATGGTTGGCTAGGCATCACAATTGTAAATGCATATATGAGGTTTGTTTCCATGAATTGTTTTTCCAAAAGCTGATCTAGTGTAAAAATTATGACTAAATTCATTTTATATTGTTGATAGATGCATTTATGAAAAACAATTGAAGGAATTTTCCCATGATCCAAGATTTGGACTGGTTATTCCTCATATCACATCAACACACCTAACAAAAATAGATCCATCAAAAAGGAATGAAATAGTGAACGGCTTGCTGAAAACATTTGAACGCAAGATTACAGATGACAAACTTTTCCTAATACCAACCATGCAGGGGTAATACTCTATGATTAAAGAATAGCAATTATATTTTCACTTCTTTTATTAATTATTCCTTTTTGTGTTTTTAGGAAACATTAGTTGCTAATTACGGTCAACTTGGATACTCTGAAGATTTATTTTCTGGATTCAAAGCAAGGATATCCCTCAAACCGACCACACATGATGGAGTTTGTGAATCTGTAAGACACTACATCTTACGTTTTAGGTCTAAAAATCAAGTAATATAATTTATATTATCTTTTACTGATAGGGAGGTGTATCATTATCGTCTAAAAAAAGGAATGCGGCCAGGGGATAAGCATAAGGAGGCGATCAAGTACTACGTCTGGACAAATATCAGGGTATATATAATAAAATTTCACTATCCAAACACATCTCAACACAATTTAATTATTCTCCTAATGATCATTTTTTTTTGCAGTGTCCAAAACAAACAAACGATAATTATTGCGGTTATTATGTCTGTAAATTTATGAAAGAGATCGTTTTTCATCAGCAAACTAGCATCCCTAAATAGGCATTTTTAAAAACAACTACTAGTTCGTTTAAGTTATTTATTAATTCTTTATTTTTTTATTTTGAAGTACTACTATGACAGCAGAAAAGCCTCATACTCACAAGATGATATAGATGTGTTCAGAAATGAGTGGGCCGCATACCTGATGGAAGATTATACACAAATACAATGAAGATCTAACTTGGGGACATGTACAATTTGTGGTCATTTTTGAGAGGGGTTAAGGGGATCAAAAGATGAAACATTGTTGTATGTAAATGTTCGTAGGAAAATTGTAATTGTTATTAAATAAAATATCCTTTCTCTAATGAGTAATTTTCCCATTTTAACAGATGATATGAACCAGAAACATGCAAGAATGCTGAACCACTGAAAGGGTCTCTATTTTGTTTAAAATGGACAAGATTTTAAGTGAAAACAACAACTGACCTACGGAAATCTGACCAAACGCATTCGGATTGCATTGATATTTTATAAGAACAATCCAAGGGTCCTTGGTAAGATGTACGAGTCAACCCCGCCTCAATCCAAGGCACGATGTGGCCTCTAGCACTCAAAGGGTCTCTAATTTGTTTAAAATGGACAAGATTTTAAGTGAAAACAACAAATGACCTACGGAAATCTGACCAAAAACATTCGGATTGCATTGTTCTTTTATAATAACGATACAAGGGTCCTTGGTGATGTGTATAAGTCAACCCATCCTCAATCCGAGGCAGGGTGTGGCCGCTATCACTCAAAGGGTCTCTATTTTGTTTAAAATGGAAAAGATTTTAAGTGAAAACAACAACTGACCAATGGAAATCCGACCAAACGCATTTGGATTGCATTGATCTTTTATAATAAAGATACAAGGGTCCTTGGTGACATGTACTAGTCAACCCCACCTCAATCCGAGTCACGGTGTGTTCTCTAGCACTCAAAGGGTCTCTATTTTGTTTAAAATGGACAAGATTTTAAGTGAAAACACCAACTGACCTACGGAAATCTGACCAAACGCATTCTGATTGCATTATTCTTTTATAAGAACGATACAAGGGTCCTTTGTGATGTGTACGAGTCAACCCCGCCTCAATCAAAGGCACGGTGTGGCCGCTATCACTCAAAGGGTCTCTATTTTGTTTAAAGTGGACACAATTTTAATTGAAAACAACAACTGACCTATGGAAATCCAACCAAACGCATTCAGATTGCATTGATATTTTATAAGAATGATAAGAGGGTCCTTGGTGACGTTTAAGAGTCAACCATGCCTCAATCCGAGGCACGGTGTGGCCTCTAGCACTCAAAGGGTCTCTATTTTGTTTAAAATGGACAAGATTTTAAGGGAAAACAACAACTGACCTACAGAAATCCGACCAAACGCATTCCGATTGCATTGATATTTTATAAAAACGATCCAAGGGTCATTGGTGACGTGTACGAGTCAACCCCACCCCAATATGAGGCACGGTGTGGCCTCTAGTACTCAAAGGGTCTCTATTTTGTTTAAAATGGACAAGATTTTAAGTGAAAACAACAACTGACCTATGGAAATTTGACCAAACGCATTCCGATTGCATTGATCTTTTATAAGAACAATCCAAGGGTCCTTGGTGACATGTACGATAGTTGAACTTCTTAGAGAAGATTTTCTAGAAGAGTATAAGAGACATGAAGCAATGAATATCATTAGAGTGTTGGAGAAAATGTGGTTGCTACAAATAATGTGGTAATTGGCTTGTGCAACGCAGCCTAAGTTACAACTTTCAGGTATTGTACTTTTTTTTTCTGGAGGGTTTCAGTGTAAATGAATTTTTGAATGATCATTTCTATTCATTGTCTTTTAGGTTTTTTTGACAGCCGAGGGGAAAGGGTGGGGTCTGCAGAAGAGAAGGTGAAAGTCTCGTAGACGAACAACATCAACAATGAACATCCACCACCCTTTCACTATATAAATCAAAATCATATCTTTAAGAACGTCCATGTGAATTTGTATCTTACTTACATCGAGGATGATACATGTTGGTCAAATTGTTTTAGAAATTGTTTATCTTTATCCGTGCCTTGTACTTGCACCCATGAATTTGAAGGTGAGTATGTGTACACGATAGTTGACCTTCTTAGAGAAGAATTTCTGGAAGAGTATAAGAGACATGAAGCAATTAATATCATTATAGTGTTGGAGAAAATGTGGTTTCTACAAATAATGTGGCAATCAGCTTGTGCAATGCGGCCTAGGTTACAACTTGCAGGTATTGTACTTTATTTTTTTCTAGAGGGTTTCAGTGTAAATGCATTTTGGAATGATCATTTCTATTCATTGTCTTTTAGGTTTTTTTGACAGTCGAGGGGAAAGGGTGGGGTCTGAAGACATGGGAGAATATGTCAAAGGGTGATTTTGTGTGTGAATATGTTGGAGAAATGGACTCTTTTTCCTTCAAGCTCCCCGAACCCTGATGGTGATCGGGGTTTAGGGAGCTTAAAGGGAAAAGAGGCCATTTTTTTAGATGTTAGATACTATATAAATGTTGTAAAAATATAGAATGTAATTTCCCATAAATTCACCCTTTGACATATCCTCCAATGTCTGCAGACCCCACCCTTTTCCCTCGGCTATCAAAGAAACCTAAAAGACAATGAATAGCAATGATCATTCCAAAATGCATTTACACTGAAACCCTCCAGAAAAAAATAAATTACAATACATGCAAGTTGTAACTTAGGCCGCGTTGCACAAGCCAATTGCCACATTATTTGTAGCAACCAAATTTTCTCCAACACTCTAATGATCTTCATTGCTTCATGTATCTTATACTCTTCCAGAAACTCTTCTCTAAGAAGGTCAACTATCGTGTACGCATACTCACCTTCAAATTCATGGGTGCAAGTACAAGGCACAGATGAAGATAAACAATTTCTAAAACAAGTTGACCAACATGCATCATCCTCGATGGAAGTAAGATAGAAATTCACATGGACGTTCTTAAAGATATAATTTTGATATATATAGTGAAAGGGTGGTGGATGTTCATTGTTGATGTTGTTCGTCTACGAGACTTTCACCTTCTCTTATCCTCTCGCTATGTCTTGGACATCATGCAATAGCCTTATATCATGTGGGTTAAATTGAGGTTGCTGAGAAACTATGGCACCGCATGATCTTTCATGTACAGTTCCCTCATGATTGTTTTTATAATAAAGCTTCCTCTGATCATTAGTTGCGTGTAAAGGTGGTGCGGCAGCCTCCATGATAGATTGGAAGTTGACCAATCCATTTGATGAACAAGATGGGATGCTAAATCTGACATTAAGAGCATCCAATACAGGAAATTGTTCCAATGATTCAGCAAGTGAGGCTACATTTAAAGATATTTCCTGTGTTTCATCAAGCGAGTCAGTTCCTAGTTCCAAAAATCATTCACAAACATCACTCCTCAGTTTCCTCAAGGATAAACTTGGGTTCATGGCTTTGTATGATCCAAGAGATCTATTATCTATTGCTTTTACAACCTATGTGGTGCATGTTTCAAATTCCTCCAGGAAAAAGGAACAAATGTGGTGAGTTGTAAGCCACATCTATTTGATGTTTTGAAATGTTAATTATGTTTTGAAAATGGGTTCAATCTTTGAGGAAAAGTTGAATTGTACTTGATTCATGTATGGATGATGGATTCACATCCATTCCAAGTGGTTTTGATGGAAAGGATGGATGGTAAAATTGGTTGGTTTTCTCATGGATGTCTAAGAATTGTAAGTTAGAAAACATGTTGGGTATGTTGTGGAGTTTTATTTGGGGTTCTAGTGGTTCTTTCCCGATGATGGAGGTGTTAAACATCAGATGGTGGTGTTTGTGAGCTAAAGCGTATAGTGGGGAGCACCATAGAAATTAAGTGTTTGGTTGATGACATGATCGGTGTTTTGAATTGGATAGTCTTGGGTAAAATCCATCTTGGTGTTTAGATCGGTTGAGTATATTGAGATGAAGGTTGTGGTTGGGATGTGTTATGGGTGTTTGGGGCAATGTAAGTATTTAATGGTACCTTTATGTTTTGCATAATGAATAATTAGTAGATCACATTCAGATTGCATTGATATTTTATAAGAACAATCCAAGGGTCCTTGGTGACATGTACGAGTCAACCCCGCCTCAATCCGAGGCACGGTGTGGCCGTTAGCACTCAAAGGGTCTCTATTTTGTTTAAAATGGACAAGATTTTAAGTGAAAACAACAACTGACCCACGGAAATCTGACCAAACGCATTCTGATTGCATTGATATTTTATAAGATGATACAAGGGTCCTTGGTGACATGTAAGAGTAAACCCCGGCTCAATCCGAGGCACGGTGTGGACGCTATCACTCAAAGGGTCTCTATTTTGTTTAAAATGGACAAGATTTTAAGTGAAAACAACAACTGACCTATGGAAATCTGAACAAACGCATTCGGATTTCATTGATATTTTATAATAACGATCCAAGGGTCCTTGGTGATGTGTAAGAGTCAACCCTGCCTCAATCCGAGGCATGGTGTGGACGCTAGCACTCAAAAGGTCTCTATTTTGTTTAAAATGGACAAGATTTTATGTGAAAACAACAACTGACCTACGGAAATCCGACCAAACACAATCAGATTGCATTGATATTTTATAAGAACGATCCAAGGGTCCTTAGTGAAATGTATGAGTCAACCCCGCCTCAATCCAAGGCACGATGTGGCCGCTAGAATTCAAAGGGTCTCTATTTTGTTTAAAATGGACAAGATTTTAAGTGAAAACAACAACTAACCTATGGAAATCTGACCAAATGCATTCCAATTGCATTGATATTTTATAAGAACGATCCAAGGGTCCTTTCTGACGTGTATGATTCAATCCCGCCTCAATTCGAGGCACGGTGTGGCCGCTATCACTCAAAGGGTCTCTATTTTGTTTAAAGTGGACACGATTTTAATTGAAAACAACAACTAACCTATGGAAATCTGACCAAACGCATTCGTATTTCATTGATCTTTTATAAGAAAGATCCGAGGGTCCTTGGTGACATGTATGAGTCAACCTTGCCTCAATCCGATGCACGGTGTGGCCGCTAGCACTCAAAGGGTCTCTATATTGTTCAAAATGGATAAGATTTTAAGGGAAAACAACAACTGACGTACGGAAATCCAACCAAACACATTTTGATTGCATTTATCTTTTATAAGAATGATCTAAGGGTCCTTGGTGACATGTAAGAGTCAACCCCGCCTCAATCGGAGGCACGGTGTGGCTGCTAGCACTCAATGGGTCTCTATTTTGTTTAAAGTGGACAAGATTTTAAGTGAAAACAACAACTGACCTACAGAAATCTAACCAAACGCATTCGGATTGCATTTACTTTTATAAGAGCTATAAAAGGGTCCTTGGTAATGTGTACGCGTCAACCCTAACTCAATCCGAGGCACGGTGTGGCCGCTAGCACTCAAAGGGTCTCTATTTTGTTTAAAATGGACAAGATTTTAAGTGAAAACAACAACTAACCTACGGAAATCTGACCAAATGCATTCGGATTGCATTGATCTTTTATAATAACGATCCAAGAGTCCTTGGGGATGTGTACGAGTCAACCCCGCCTCAATATGAGGCACGGTGTGGCCACTAGCACTCAAAGAGTCTCTATTTTGTTTAAAATGGACAATATTTTAAGTGAAAACAACAACTGACCTACAAAAATCTGACCAAACACATTCCGATTGCATTGATATTTTATAATAACGATCCAAGGGTACTTTTTGATGTGTACGAGTCAACCCCGCCTCAATATGAGGCACAGTGTGGCCTCTATAACTCAAAGGGTCTCTATTTTGTTTAAAATAGACAAGATTTTAAGTGAAAACAACAACTGACCTTCAGAAATCCAACCAAACGCATTCCAATTGCATTGATATTTTTTAAGAACGATCCAACGGTCCTTGGTGACATGTACGAGTCAACCCCGCCTCAATCTGAGGTATGGTGTGGCCGCTATCACTCAAAGGGTCTCTATTTTGTTTAAAATGGACAAGATTTTAAGTGAAAACAACAACTGACCTACGGAAATCCGACCAAACACATTTCGATTGCATTGATATTTTATAAGAACGATCCAAGGGTCCTTGGTGATGTGTATGAGTCAACTCTGCCTCAATCCAAGACACGGTGTGGCCGCTATCACTCAAAGGGTCTCTATTTTGTTTAAAATGGACAAGATTTTAAGTGAAAACAACAACTGACCTACGAAAATCCGACCAAAATCATTCGGATTGCATTGATCTTTTATAAGAATGATCAAAGGGTCCTTGATGACGTGTAAGAGTCAACCCTGGCTCAATCCGAGGCACGTTGTGGCCGCTAGCACTCAAAGGGTCTCTATTTTGTTTAAAATGGACAAGATTTTAAGTGAAAACAAAAACTGACCTACGGAAATCCGACCAAACGCATTCAGATTGCATTTATATTTTATAATAATGATTCAAGGGTCCTTGGTGACGTGTATGAGTCAACCCCACCTCAATACGAGGCACGGTGTGGTCGCTGGAACTCAAAGGGTCTCTATTTTGTTTAAAATGGACAAGATTTTAAGTGAAAACAACAACTAACCTATGGAAATCCGACCAAATGCATTCCAATTGAATTGATATTTTATAAGAACGATCCAAGGGTCATTTTTGACATTTAAGAGTCAACCCCACCTCAATCCAATGCACGGTGTGGCCGCTATCACTCAAAGGGTCTCTATTTTGTTTAAAGTGGACATGATTTTAATTGAAAACAACAACTGACCTATGTAAATCTGACCAAACGCATTCGGATTGCATTTATCTTTTATAAGAAAGATCTGAGGGTCCTTGGTGACATGTACGAGTCAACCTCGCCTCAATATGAGGCACGGTGTGGCCGCTAGAACTCAAAGGGTATCTATTTTGTTTAAAATGGACAAGATTTTAAGGGAAAACAACAACTGACCTACGGAAATCCGACCAAATGAATTCTGATTGAATTGATCTTTTATAAGAACGATCCAAGGGTCCGTGGTGACGTGTACGAGTCAACACCGCCTCAATACGAGGCATGGTGTGGCTTCTAGCACTCAAAGGGTCTCTATTTTGTTTAAAGTGGACAGGATTTTAAGTGAAAACAACAACTGACCTACGAAAATCCAACCAAACGCATTCGGATTGCATTTATCTTTTATAAGAACAATCAAAGGGTCCTTGGTGACGCATAAGCATCAACCCTACCTCAATCCGAGGCACGGTGTGGCCAATAACACTCAAAGGTTCTCTATTTTGTTTAAAATGGACAAGATTTTAAGTGAAAACAACAACTGACCTACGAAAATCTGACCAAACGCATTCAGATTGCATTGATATTTTATAAGAATGATCCAAGGGTCCTTGGTGACGTGTACGAGTTAACCCTGCCTCAATCCTAGGCACTGTGTGGTCACTAGCACTCAAAGGGTCTCTATTTTGTTTAAAATGGACAAGATTTTAAGTGAAAACAACAACTGACCTACGGAAATCCGACCAAACGCATTCGGATTGCATTAATCTTTTAAATGGGGGGGTCATGGCATGTGATCTATCAGGGGACTCATATATATCAATTCATGGTTGTCCTGGTATACTTGGGTGATCATGTGTTTGGGTCTATGATACTTATGGGCTTATATCTGGATGAAAATACTCCCATTT
Source organism: Viscum album (assembly GCA_963277665.1). Lineage (NCBI taxonomy): Eukaryota > Viridiplantae > Streptophyta > Magnoliopsida > Santalales > Viscaceae > Viscum > Viscum album. The sequence goes on along the minus strand of OY728140.1, from coordinate 1,366,961,297 downwards.
GGGAGGGTGAATATGCTTATGGGTCTTATTACTTAAATGAGAATACTCTCATAGGGGAGGGATGAGATGTATATAGGTATTATTACCCAAATTAGAATACAACCATAGGAGTGGTATGAGATTCTTATCGGGAATATTCACTAAATGAAAATAATCCCATAGGGGAGGGCTGAGATGATTATATAGATTATGCCTCAAATGAGAATACACCCATATTAGAGGGTTGATATGCTTCTAGGGATTATTATTTGGATGATAATACTCCCATATGGTAAAGAATATATTCTTCTTAGTATTATTCCCTAAATAAGGGTACTCCCATAGTATAGGGATGAGATCCTTGTAGGTCTTATGCCTCAGAATTGGAAGAACACATAAGGGTGGTCTGAGATACTGTTGAGGGTATTCCTTGGATGAGAAAACTCCCATAAGTGGATTTCCATGATGGAGTATAAATAAAACTCACATATTGGAGGTCAATGATAATTATGTATATAGTGGGGAGACCATGGTATATTATATGTTTTGTGTGGTTCCTATGATGTACTCAGAGAAACCCTAACATTGGATGAAGTAGGTATGGTTGATAAAGCTTTAATACTTGAGAATCAATGTGTCTTGATGTAGATGGGGTTGGACTTGATCAAAATATATTTTTATAATGTCGACACGATCCTTGTGAAATTCTTGGTAAAAGTTTAGCAGTTGGAAAATTAATTTGGGTTTAATCATGGTTATGGATTTGAGGATCAATGATGATTTTTTATTAGTTTTTTTCCAGTTCTTTCTCAACTAGGTTGTGCATATTGCCTGATCATGCACTTACAATATCCTATTTCAGGTTTAATATTGGGGGTTTATTAATGAGATTCACCCCCCCCCAAGTATGTGCACCTCAGTGTGTGTACAAACCTTATAAATTCTTTGAGGTTGAGAACATGATGCATAGTGGATAGAGAAAAGTCCAAAGATTTATGTATTGATAAAACACACCCATGTGGAGCCTTAGGATTGTACTGGAAAGCCCCCCGGACACCCCCTACCCCCCTTGGACAGCCACCCCAAACCCTTGAACAACCACCACAAACCCTTGAACAGCCCCCAAACCCCCTGAATTCTGAATTGATTTCTTTAAGTACTTGATTAACTTATAAATTATGTGTTAATGGTGTAAGAGTATAATTGTTGTATGGTTATACTTGGTCTAATATGATTATGATTTATGATTTAATTCTGTATGGGTATACTTGCTTTAATTGGATTATTGAGATGCTGTTTTTTTTGCAGGTGTTCGGGTGTGCTGCTGCAGATTTATCGTAGCATCAGAGAGTGCATTTATCAGCGCTCTTTTAGCGCTGATAAATCGTGCTTTTATCAGCGCTAAAAGAGCGCTGATAAACCACACCTTTATCAGCACTAAAGAAGCGCTGATAAAAGATAAGTTTATCAGTGCTCTTTTAGTGCTGATAAATTGTGCTTTTATCAGTAATAAAAAGGCGCTGATAAACTACACCTTTATCAATGCTAAAGAAGCGCTGATAAAAGATAAGTTTATCAGTGCTAAAGGAGCTCTGATAAAACAATAATTTATCAGTGCTAAAGAAACACTTGTTTTATCAACGCTTCTTTAGCGCTGATAAAGTAACCCTTTATCAGTGCTTACTAAGCGCTGATAAAGGGGTACACCCTTTATCAACACCGAGGTTTACAGTGCTTTTTAGCGCTGTTAAAGCCCGTTTTTAGCGCCGTTAATTCCCGTTTTTGTAGTAGTAAAATCTCCAGAAATAAAACTTCAAATTCTCTAGAACAGAAGGAGATCCACCCTTGGAAGAGGAGGGAGAGTTTTGTTTACACCTTGGGCCATTTGGAGTGAAATGAGGTGAAAAATATGTGGAGATAGATATAAACCCATGAGGGAAAAATCCTAAAATTTACGCTTTTAATGAGGAGAATGGTTTGAATGAATATTTTTAAAAATTGTTTTCCAACCATGAAATATCCTTTGTACATAGGTAATTCAACCCACACTATCTCCTGGGGCACTCACACTGTTTAAAAAACTATATATAAGCCATGAAAATGGATCTAAATTTTTTTTTCTTGGTTTCCAGGCTACCTTGCATAGTTTTCAAAACTATAATTCCCCCTGAACCATGCCACATAGTCATAGTACATGGTTAGAATCGAAAATGTGCTAAACTTATGTTGGATTTGGTTTCATAGGACTACCTATTTGTACTTTTTTACTTGTATGTTTGATTATTTGAATATTAGTAAAATATATGGTTATATATTGTTAATTTTTTTGCATGAATTTAATGTAATAATGACCTAGGGTATCTATCATATTAATAAGGTCAAATAAATTCCATGCTATGATTTGGAAGTTAAAATTATATGATTATATTCTTAAATTTCTTCATAGAATTTGACTATTAGGTGAAAGTTGTCATGAAACAAATTTGGTCTCCATCAAAATTGGCACCAAACCTGGCCCATGACAAGGACCAAAGGGTGTTCCCGATCCCCACGGGCTGGCACAAGTGCCCGGGTATCAAAAAAATTAAATTTGGGAATTATTTACCCAAGTTTATAAACATAAAACAATGAACTGATACAATAAACAAAATCTGGATTTTTCAAACCAAAACATCTTTAAAAAAAAATTCAGAATTTAATTACATAATCTAGAACAAAGATCAAAGACTATAACAAAGGAAAAAAAGTAAAAAAGGACATCCCAAGAACATCCTCATGGAAAGGGGAACTACCCTCAAACCATCTCCATGAAACTGCACCAAGAAGGACAGTTAAAAAACCCAAACCACTGGCATGAAAAGCTTTACCCAAACCTATGAAAAAATAACCAAGTCTAACTACACCCAAGGGTGTAAGTATGGTGTGAGACAAATCCCCATAGTATTCCACCACAAAAATATTCCATGTTAAAATAATTATAAGACAAAAGATTACAAGTTTTGTAACCAATAAATGTTAGTAATAATTTCTGAAATATACAACTTTAAATAAAAACTACTTTCAGGTGGGATACTTTAAAAGAAATAAACACTTTTAAACAGAATGAAAAAGATACTGAATTTATCCAGAAAGACATACCGTATTCCAACAGTAAGAATAAAATATCTAATGAGCACTAGCAATGGGAAAACAACCATTGGTACTAGCTTGCCGTGGGTCCCAGGTACCTCGTACACGATGAAAGTAACCATACAAATATCCATTCTCATGCACACGAGCCACTAGTAGGGATCATACCCATAACCTAGTGGTCCCCCAAAAACATCATCATCATAGTTTAGTTAGTGTTTGCATCATCAAACTTTCTATGTGAAATAGGGGCCAAACCCCACAGGATCACTAGCATACTAGTACATGTCTACCCACCTAGATACCCTAGTTTTTCCTCTTGTGATCAAACAAGTTCCAAAATACATGAAATGTAATTTTCATATGAAAATACCACTTCCAAACCACACACACACCAAACATACCGCACATATGTCACATGATCTCCTTTTTCATTCAAATTTATTTGAGAAATCATACTCACATCAGAACATCCCACAACACATTTCACCTCTCTTTCACACTTCAACAAATACTTTAAATTTTTTTATAAAAACTTTCCAAGATTTTAAACATAACATAACAACCCTTTCAAATTAAAATAGACCATTTAAAAAATATACTCCTACCAAAACAGTTTGGCAACATAGTTTCACCTCTTACATAAATAAAGAGACCATTTAAAACCTTCACAAAAGAATTCCAAGGAGTGTAACCATGTTTTACACATAAAATCCTTCTAAAAAACCTCTTTAAATACCAAAAGCATACCAATATCACATAAAACCAGAATTTGTATCCATAAAATCATTCAATAAATCTATTCCATAAATCATAAAACAACCTCAATGACCACAACATGGAATACACACCAAAAATATTCATTTTTGCACAAAAATGCCACTTAAAAACCAACCTCTAAATAAATGCTACCAAATATAATTTTCAAACAAAAAAATGGAATATAATCATATTAAAATTATAAATCAAGAAAAACTAACTCATCTAATAATGCTTACACATGGAATCACCTAAAATTTGTGCAAAAAACTCCAAACCATTGTCTGAAACTTCAATCACACCACCACCATACCATCCATCCAATGGCCTGAAGGCCTTCATTTTTTTTATTGATTTTTATAATCCACCTTTCAAGGGGTGAGGTGGAACCCTTACAATTCCCATAGGTGTAAGTATTACATGGCCTGTAGGCCTTAAAGGAATTCATTGACCGTAGGATTAAAACAATACATACATCCCAACCTAACTACTTGGAACTTCTCCTCCCTAGCATCTTCATCATGAAATCAGCTCTCCACCTTCACATGGATGTTCAGCTAGGCTATCCCATTCATGCATAGGCTTATCCCGATGGCAGGTGCCATACCCTCTCATTCTTGTAATCCGTGTAGTTTTTAATATGGTGAAAGATCCTTGCTCATCCTCCTATAGATCTTATTCCTTGTAGGTATTCTGGTTTGCATCTACACTTAAGGTGTCCCGAAGGCCTTACTGGCCTGAAGGCATGGGTGGCCCGAAGGCCTTAAAGGACTCGGGGACCAAATCAGTGGCCCGAAGGCCCACAAGGGAGTGAAAAAAACCTAAAAACACAATATTTTATTAAAAATACACAAGGTTAAACCTTATGTCCGAAACCTAACTTCTGGACACTTTATAACTTCCTGAAAAGATGGGAGAAACCCTTAGAAAATGAGAGGGGGAAGGAAGGAAACCCACTTACTTGAGGGATCCTGAAGAAATCGGCCCAAATGCACCAATAGTTGAATTTGAAGTAGAAAAAACTTGTAGGGAGGATATAATAAGTATTAGTAGGTAAAGTAGAGACTAAAATGGGGGAAAAAGATTGAAAATTGAAGGAGTTATGAAAGAAACATTTTACCTCTTCAAATATGGGCTATTTGAGAAAACTAATAATGATGTTCCTAATACATAGGGGAGATTCACTCCAAAGAGGAAAAGTTGATAATGAGGGAATGAATTAGGTTTTTGGATTCATTTGGGAGGTAGAATCACAAAAAAATAGTAAAACATGAATGAGATATTGAAAAATTAAAAAATTAATTTAAAGTAGGAAATGGGCTTTCGAAATGACCCAATACCTTTATAAAAACCCCAAATAAATGAGTAATATGGATTCCTATGGGGTACAAATTGATATGGTGGTTTTAATATACCATGGTATGGCAATTGGGAATTGGAAGGGTTGTAAAATGTTGAAAAATTAAGGAGTTATAAAAACAATTTTGTTTTTAAAACATGAAATGGGCTCATGGTTTGGCCCAAATCATGAGAACACACCCTTTCCTCAAGAACTACATGAGAAACCCCCAAAAAAAAAATCAAGAATAATAATTAAATGAAAAATATATTTTAATGAAGTCATTTATGTGAAAAATCTCCCTAACATAAAACATTCCACCCTCAGAAAGCCACAACAAGGCTAAAAGTAAAAACCAAACCCAACTGAAAGGCTAAAAGTCCTCCAATTGATCAATCAAAGAAGGAATACTCTCACAAACCAAAACATACACCACTTCATGAAATGATCAATAATATTCCAACTAAATCCCTAAAAAAACACCTAAAACACTATCCAAACAAGACTCAAGAAACTTACTAGGAATGAACAACAAAAACGAACGAGGTCACCATAGTCTTACTTCAAGAAAACCATTGGGCACACTCCAATCCCAACGTTTACTCAAGGAGGGAGTTGGTGGTTGAATAAATCCAAATGAGACTACCTATTAACATAAAAACACTAGGGACAAAACCATGTTACTGATATGGTGAGACACAAACAGACTCCCACCATAAGGGGAAACTCATTTTTTTCTAAGATAGAATCAGGACACTAACAGGGGGAGGCCCGAACAGAATCTCGGCATATGGGTTAGAATTTCATTAGAATTTTCTAAAAGAACTTACATGAGACTCAGAGTGGTTCTATAAACCATAATAACCAACCATTTTAACTAACTGAAACAACAAAACACGAAAAGACCCCAACATTTAAAGAGTTGGAACAACCACATGGTTCGTCCGCACGGTTTGGGAAACCGTGCACTAACCGTGCGGATCATTCTATCCAAAGGGGAAGATTCACACAATTACATGGGCCAATTAGAATGACCGTGCATTAGCTAATATCACTTATCACACAGTTTCTTAGGTTGGTGTACGATTACTACTAACCATGTGCAAACCGTTCTCTTCAATCCACCTAGACCAAATTTCATCATTTTCTCTAAAAATTCAAAGGAAACCTAAGAAAATAACATGAACTCAGGATATAACATGGAAACGAGGTCCTACCGCCTCTATCACTGAATGGGAACAACTGAAAAAATATGAAGACACTATAGGTTTAAACTATTACCATATTTTATACTGAGGATAAAACTTTAACCAAAGGTTTGAGCGTCCTAGGGTTTTCCTCTGACTGAGCGCCAAATTTACTCCAGGACCTATGGCTGGAGATCATATGATTGAAGAATATTCAGCCTCACAGTCTAGCTTTGGAAACCTTCAAATAGAAATTCTTATTTTGGTACTACAAACAACTACATCACAATCCCATATGGGTTTACCAAGACATCACACACTACAAAACTCACTTTACCAAAACCTGACATTTTGTTGAAACAAGGGCTTAGAAGATGCACACACATCACCTCTTGTTTCTTCGGATGAAAAATGGAAGGAGGAAAGGACATATGGAAACACCTTCCTCTAAACATAGGATGTTGAGATTTTCTAAAGGGAGACACACTTCCTACAAAATAGGGACTCATAGATGATTGCACAACCTTCACCTTTACAGTCAAATGAGCACACAACATCACAAGGCGTCACTAAACATGACCATTGTGACTAATAAAAATAGAACAAGGAGAAGGACCTTATGCCGAGTCCCAAACAACACAAAATTCATAAAAGTAGCCATAACAGCCTCACTTGGCCCAATTTTTCACTGTAATGGCCTAACATGAACTCTTGCTTTGACAAGACTGAAAACAGACCTAGGGGACCTCTTAGACAAAATCTTACACTAACACACCCGAGCTTCTTTAACCTTTGGATACTCAGGTAACTTAAGAAGATAAGGTCTTTTTAAACCTTCCACGACCACTCTCCTGCTACAAGAGGATCCACAAAACATGGAAAGGTAAATGGGGTGTACTTAATCTCTAAAACTCAAGAAAAAATTCCAGATGTTGATTAATTGGATAATTTTCCAATGGAGAAACAATATAGGATGGACTTCATTCATTCATTAACTTTTATTGGGGGCATACATTATCCAACGAAAGAACCCAAGGACCCAACCAAGATAGTTTATTGGTCAAAACTCACCACACACTATAACTAAACACAAGAGGAGAACCACCATAAAGGCTTCCCGGAACATTTCTCATAATGAGACCACTAACCATCCCTTCAACACAACTTTCTGACCAAACACAAACCCAATACAACATTCAACAAGAGGGGATCTTTAGCTCAAACATACCAAAACATCAACATTTATAAAAACACATAATACACCCCACCCAAATCGGTCATCAAGACATCAAGTTTTCCCTTAAAAGAAATCACTTCATTGAAAATAAATGGGTTGGTGGTTAGAGCATCCCCCAATGCTATCCCCTGGGCCTCACACATGCATGTTTCCATGCCACACCTGGAACCCTCCTCATACCCATCCCAACACTCATCCATTTACACCATTAACTATCCACCTTTCCATATAACCCCATGTATGTGGTCGCCAATAAAAATACTAAAGGTTAAAACAAAAATTCATTCCACTTTTCAAAACCTAGACACTCAACCAATACATCCTTTTCCTCAAGACTGCTAACCACAAAATAAAAACCCAATTTACATCTTAAAAAACATTTTAGAAAGGCCCAATCATTCAAATAAGAACTCACTTTCAAGCTATTCACATGAATTTCAAAACATCTCAACCCATTTCAAAACACTTTTGGTTTTATGATAAACACCATTTGATCAACACCCATTCATTGAAAAACTAATATCTTATTATTTAAGACAAGGTTCCAATGATTCGTCAAAATTTTAAAATTATCTCCAGTTTCCAAATCAAAAATAAATTTCAAAACTCCACACAAAAATTAAAAAACACTTTATTCCATTCAAAATACTTTTTCAATAATTCAGAAAGTTCCATTTGAAACAGATTTTCAAAATCCACTTTGACTTAATTTATACCTTCAAAGAGTTTAAATAAACCATTTACCATGTCAAAACAATTCTAAAAATTCAGTTCCACCATTTCACAAATCAAACCATCCCCTCTTTATTAGAAAATAATTTCCCAAAAACTATACTCTTCTTAAGACCAAGTCATTGTTTCTTTAAAACCAATATTACAAGATTCTAATACTAAAGGACATGGGACAATGCGAGAGAAAACTAGTTTTGGTGGGTGAGTTGAACATATGGTTGGTGGCCATATGAAAATCACTTCACAATCAAGAGAGTGTTCTAGGGGATTAACCCCGGCTCCACATGGCTTTCTAGTCCTTGCGAGATCAATAAGACTATTAACCCAACTCTATTTTCATTTCCTCTAATCATCATCAAACCAAGAAAACCAAAGGACTAAGATAAAACCTGACTTCCCATGGAGACATGAATCATGTCACAAGGTGTACTGGCCAAGCACCATACTCATAATTAGAATGTCAAGTCCCAACAATCCTAACCCCTAAATATCCTAACTCTTCCCCAAATAACATGACCCAAGAGAGAGAACCTCCTTTGTTACCATTTTCTCATGAACCGAATATGGTTTACATCAAAACCGACACCAAACTCGGACCGTGACATGGCCCAAAGGGCATTACCAGTCCCGAATGACTGTAACAAGTTCCCTGGTATCAAAAAATGAAATTCTGGAATTATTTACCTGAGTTTATAAACATAAAGCAATATGAAAATCCAATAAACAAAATCTAGATTTTTCACACCAAAACATCTTTTACAAAAAATTCAGAATTGAATTACATAATTTTGAAAAAAATATCAAAGACTATAAAAAAGGAACAAAGTAAAAAACGACATCCCAAGAAACTCCTCATGGAAAGGGGCACCTACCTCAAGCCATCTCCACAACACTGCGCCAGGAAGGAGCACTAGAAACCCGAACCACTGGCACCAAAAGATTTAACCAAACATGCGAAAAAATAACCAAGTATACTTACACCCAAGGGTGCAAGTAGGGTGTGAGGAAAAGATCAGTGGGATTACAAAACAAAAATATTCCATGTGATAATCATTATAAGAAAAAATCTTTCCAGTTTTGTAAACAAGAAATGCTATTAACAATTTCTGAAAGATGCAACTTTAAATAAAAATAGCTTTCAAGTGGGACACTTTAAAAGAAATCAACACTTTTAAATAGAATTAAAAAGATATGTAATTTCTCTATACAAACATACCATATTCCTAAAGTATGTATAAAATATCTAATGAGCACTATCAATGGGACAACAACCATAGGCACTAGCTCATTGTGGGTCCTAGGTACCTCGTACTCGGTGAAAGTAACCATAAAAATATCTGTTCTCATTCACACGAGAAACTAATAGGGATAATACTCATAACTGTGTGGTCCCATAACATCATCATCATCATAGTTTATATAGTGTTTTCATATTCAAACATACTATGTGAAATATGGTCCAAACCCCACGGTACCACTAGCATAATAGTACACGTCCCCCCACCTAGATACCCAGGTTTTGCCTCTTGTGCTCAAACAAGTTACAAAATCCATGAAATACAATTTTCACATGAAAATACCACATTAAAGATACACATACACCAATTATTTTAGACACATGTCACATGGTCCCCTTTTTCAATCAAATTCATTTTCGAAATCATACTCACACCAAAACATCCCACAACACATTTTACCTCTCTTTCACACTTCAAAAAACCCTTTAATTTTTTTTATAAAACCTTTACAATATATTACACATCACATAACAAACCTTTCACATAAAAATAGATCATCTCAAAAGTAAACTCCTACCAAAATAGTTTGGCAACATAGTTGTACCTCTTACATAAATCAAGAAACCATTTAAAACCTTCACAAAACAATTCCAAGGAGTGTAACCATGTTTTGCACATAAAATTCTTCTAAAACCATCTTTTAAGACTAAACTAATACCAATATCATATCAAACCATAATTAGAATCCATAAAATAATTTAATAAAACAATTCCATAAATCATAAAATAACTCCAATGAACACAACATGGAATAAACACCAAAAATATTCATTTTTTTCACTAAAATTACACTTGAAAACAAACCTATTAAAAAATGATACCAAATATAATTTTTACACCCAAAAAAATGGAATATAATAATTCTAAAAATATAAATCAAGCAAAGTAACTCATCCAATAATTATTACACATGGAATCACCTACCATTTGTGCCAAAAATTCTAAACCGTTGTGTAAAACTTCAATCGCACCACCACCACACCAAAAAAGAGTAAAAACCAACCTAAAACCCTAATATTTCACCAAAAAAACACAATTTTAAAACCTAGGTCCTAACCCTAACTGCTAGACACTTTAGAACTTCATGAAAAAATGGGAGAAGCCCTAAGCAAATGGGAGGGGGAAGGAAGGAAACCCACTTACTTAAGGGATCTTGAATAAATCGGCCCAAATACACCAATAGTTTAATCTTGAAGCATAAAAAACTGGTAAGTATGATCTAATAAGTCTTATTAGGTCAATTGGGGACTTAAATGGGAGAAAAAGAGTGAAAATTGAAGAAGTTATTGAAGAAACATTTTACCTCTTCAAATATGGGTGATTTGAGAAAGACTAAGAAATATTTCCCTAATCTATGGGGGAGATGCACTCCAAAGATGGAAAATAGATAATGGGGGTTCAACTTAGGTTTTTGGATTCTATTGGTAGGTATAATCACAAAAAAAAACAATGATTGGGATATTGAAAAATTTAAAAAATTATTTAAAGTAGGAAATGGGCTTACGGGCTCGCCCAATATCTTAATAAAAAACCCAAATCAATCATTATTATGGATTAATATGGGGTAAAAATTGATATGGTGGTTTTAATATACTACGGTATTCTAATTGAGAAGTGTAATAGGTGTAAAATGTTAAAAAATGAAGGAGTTATAAAAAACAAAATTTGTTTTTAAAACATGAAATGGGCTCACGGTTTGACCCAAATCATGAGAACACACCCTCTCCTCCAAAACTACATGGGAAACCCCCAAAAACATATCAAAAATAGTAATTAAATGAAAAATACCTTTAATATAATTCATATATGTGACAAAATTACTCATAAGTGGATGAGACTTCTTCTCATGAAGTTCACACTTGGTAATCTCTAAGATGTGAGATTATGAGAGAAGACCCACCATTAGGAATTTTGTATATTTTTGTGTCATGAGATGTTCATACCTTTGTGTGTGTGATGGTTCTTAGAATTTAATAATATTATTATTTATTATTATAACTCACATACTTAGATGTATTTCATAAACCATGAAAATATAGTTCATGGTGAAGTTGGATACGTTGGGTGAATTATGAATGATGTGTTATTAATGAATAAGTTGGGGAATGATTTTTTACTTTCCATATTTATGGAAGTTAAAATCTCAAACCTTTAATTAGAATATAATAATTGAATTAAATTCCATGCCCACGGTGTAAGGATGTGTTTATTTTAGATAGTAAAATAAATACGTATCAAGAATATAGGTTAGTGACCTGGATGTGAAACCTTCTTAAGGATATATTATGATAAAGGGATTATATTACATAGTGAGGATTTGTATATGGTTGTCAAAATTGAAAAATTAATTACTTTCTCTCAGGTTACTTGATCCATTACTAAACAATAATCTTGGAATTTAGGCAAGTCTCCCTAATTCCAACGGGGATGAATCCTAAAAATCCACACACTAAGTGTTTCTATTGATATCGATTAAATTATATTTGAATTTAATTAATGTAATAAATATTATTCTCAAGATAGAGGAAAAATTTTATTCATGTTTTATCAATCATAAATATTTATTGGTGAATGAAATATTTAATTAAATATTTATTCATGAATTCAATAAATTCTGTGGAATTAGAGTGGACTAAGTTAATTTATGATAAAAAATATTTATTTTCAAGTCGGTAAATAATATTTATCATTACACAAGTTAGAGTATGATATAAAATAATAATAATAATATTATTATTTGGAATGGGGTTTGATAATAATAATTATAATATTTAAGTTTTGACATGATATTTAATAATATTTTATCCTAAATCCCAGGTTTATAAATAGATGTTTATTTCTATTGTGTTGGGTTAATAGATGCTTGAGAATCATTGCACATAGTAGAATTATCTCTCCATTACCCCTCCTCTCTTCCTCAAAAGATCAAAAAGTGCTAGATATATTCCTTCAATCTTGAAGAATCTTAAATAAATCAAGACCAACAATGCAAGATGATTGATACTCCGTGCTAGCACTTGAAAATAAATCAGCGTCATTTGGATATCAAAGGAGCATGTGTGTATTAATACTTCAGGGATTCTACACTTGGATCCTCACTAGAAAACAAAGGTAATATAGAAAAGTATTTTTAGATGATAAACATCATTATAGAATAAATTTCCTTGATGATATATTTTTTATAACCACAAATAAATTAATTATAAATTTAACATGAAAAGATCCTCTGTTTGGGTTTTGGGTTTTCTCTATGTCAATATTCATTTGAAAAATTTCACTTTCCATAATGTTTATGTCTTTTACAATAATACGAATGATCCACCGAATCAAAAAACCTTTTGGTTTATTTCCTACTAAGGAGATTCTACCATTACAGAAACCTTTAAGTGTTATCATAGGGGTCACATTTCAAATTTATAACTATTTATTTGATTATTTTATCTATATGAACAACAATGGTTAGTTTATTTAAAGAATTATTCCTTCTTTAATGTGATTTTAATAAACATGTTTTTTTATATTTTATTCACGATCGTTCAGTATTTCATTTTATTAAAGGAATAATAAAAGATGAAGAATGACGAGAGATTCAATTAGGATGTGCTGAGGATTTTGTACAGATAACATGATATTACATGAAATTTAGCTGGAGTAAATTCCATGTATCCAAGTTCACTACACCTAATCATGTCTTGGGATTCACAACACCTCGAGCAGTAACTACTTGTAGTGAATTTATTTAACACCGCTTATAGACTAGGCATACCTAGAACAAGACATGTTGAAATACATAGGGTGTAACTGGTGTATACGCCTTGTAGTCAACATGGTTTATTGGAAGAATTCATTCAAGCTGTGTGGTCATAACATGGTCAAAACTAGATGAGATTGACAACCTAGATAAATAATGACATACATGACATATATCCAACATACACGATATTTAGTTAATAAATTCCCATGTATTTTATACACTTTAATCCCTTTAGAGAGTTATGTTGATGCACGGCATGTAATATACCCAACATGTAGCTCGATTGTATATTTCATGTAGTCCCATATCATATGAACATGTCAATTCCCTTAGTGGGTTGTTTGAACACATGAAATTTAGACCACACATGTAGCCGGTTAGTGCATGCTATTTAATCTAGTCGGGATACACATCGAAGCACCAAAAATTTATCCCAAGCACACGAAAAGAGGAACACACAACATGTATCTAGTTAGTACATAGTGTGTAGTCCATCTAAGATATAAACCAAAGACCCATGCATGTATCTCGGGTACATGAAAATTAAGGTACATGACATGTAGCTCATAAGTATACTTCATGTAGTCTTACAATAAATTACATTGTTAAATTAAATTAAATTGATAATTTCACTATTAAAAACCTTATTATATTGATTGAAAACTATTGTGTTTAAAAATTTAATGACGTTTTTAAAGAATTATTAAATGATGAATTAATTTATTTTAATTTTTTGTTATTATTGTTTCTGCTATTTTTTCCATTAATTCACTTATGATGAGTATCTCCAAGTGAATTTGGATGGTTATTAAGATAAAAGGAATAGATAAATTAATTAGAACTAGTGTATTTATCTTAGTAACAAAGAACAATTAAAATTTAATGTTAAATGGTTTTACTTTTTCATATTAATTGCATGTGTATGACTATTTAGTAGCTCAACCAATACTCGTGTTTTCATTGATTTTATTTAATTTAGTTTATTTCATGGGTTTTTAATTATTAATTATTAAATTAAATATGATGTACTACGATTCATCCCTCACTCAATTATTATAAAAGACTTGCATGTTCATGGATATTTATATAATTCCCCTTCACCAATAATTTGGTTCCTCTCACCTTTGTGTGTGTTATAAATAAATTTAATAAATGTAATAAATGGAATATCCCACAGCATGTAGTGACTGTTCAAGATAGAACCAAGATGATACCAACCTAGGTGATACATAGGTGGATAGGTGGAATGATGAAACTCATCCCAAAACTGACACAAGAAGGTTTCTATAAGTTATAGGTTGATTTATTTTCTACTCAATAAATCTATTATTTGATAAGATTATGATGGGATCATTTATTTTCTTATTTATTTATATCTTTTTCATTATTTATTTTATGGATGCATGACCATGATCAAAACAATAAATGAAGTAATGTGAAAATATATAATTTAAATAAATGGATTATCCATATTTTTTTTATCAATCTATACTAATAACTTAAGTAAAATTATAAAATACCAGAACCTGTACTCCAAAATCCAGTGTCAAATTCATAAACATTACATTTTAAGATTTTATATCAAATTAGGTGAACCAATTTTCTCCAAAAAAAACTTATATTATCAAAAAGAAATATTGTATCACTTACACCCATATACCGTTTTGGTTTATAGTTTTAGATAATTAGGACCAACTTGAATCAACTTGGATTCATTAACAACTTGCTCCTAATGATGGACATAATATCCTATTATACAAAAATTTTCTTATTTCATAATAGCTCATTAACATCATCCATATGAAATTCCTCCAATATATTATTTGTTATACCTCATTCTTTAAAACCCCGAGTTCAATCTGGCACACTTTTTCTTTATCTTACTCTTCTTTGGGTATACTCATTAGGATTATAATAAAGAATTGATAGTGTTGGTCGGAGTGGTTTACTCAAGAGGGGGGTGAATTGAGTACCAATTAAAATTTCTGTATTTAAAAACACTGTCTTAAAGACCCCCAAATAAAATAATAAATTAAACTATAGTGAATTTATATTAAAGTAGAGGTTCTGTTAGATTCTCAAGGGATTGATTAATTCCCAGTTAATCAACACAGGAGTGTGTGATTATCTTTTGAAACTAACTTACTAATCTACACTTAACATAAACACTTGCTAATTTAATTATCAAAGTAACTTAAAAAAAGTATTGGTTTTAAAGTGATTAGCAGAGGAATAAAACTTTGAAAGAGATGGCACAACAAATGTAACCAAGAGGTTCAGTCTCAAGCCGAGACTTAGTCCTCTCAAAAGTTTATATAAAAACGATCCACACCCTGGATCGGGGTTCAACAGTTTACAACTTTCCAAGTCCAAGACCTCTACCACTGTTCTTCGTGGGAAACAGTACAACAGCAACCAGCTGTCCAGGTCACACACGACCTCTACCACTGTTATTCGTGGGAAAGAAGGAATGCAAGAATTTGGTAAGGATTTACAAATCCTCCAGTTTAGGTGCAGGAGACAGTGTATGTGTTAGATACAGCAGATAACACACACTGCTCGAAAAGAATAATAATAAATCACAGAACAAGAGATGTAGAGTTTAGAAATGGTTTTGGTGATTTCAGTGTAGCTCTGGACTCCTTTGGATTCGATCAGAAGTGAGTCTGAGTCCTCTTCTCATTTCTGTTTGAGAAACAGAGTGTCGTATGCTCCAGGTTCACAGACAGTGAAAATGTAGTAGTTGAAGTTATTGAGTGCTCTTCTCATATGCACAGAACACTTCTCGAGTATGCTTGATTGTCTATGAGCTTCTCTGTGTTCTTGATGGAACTGGTTTTTCTCTTCTTGATTCTTCTCGTTCTTGTGTTTCTGGTATATTCCATCCACCACACTCCCCTCTTTTCTTGTTTTGTTTTTTGTCGTTGTTGTTGGGCAGCCTAGTCTTCTCGTATTTATCTCACGGGCAACAGGGGACAGGAAAGATTTCCTTTCTACAGGTACGAGGTACGGATTCCTGACATCCGAAAACCTTTATCAGATATTTGAAAAATCATTAAAATGTACATGATATGACCGTTAGATAGATTAAATAAAGATAAATAAAGAAATTCAAACAGTGAGTCGAGTGATCGGTAGGTAATCAGCATCGGTAGCTTGGACATCGGTAGCTTGAACATCGGTAGCTCAATTTCATTAGTTGCCTTGACTCTATTGGTGGCTCTATGCGTCGGTTGGTATATGCTTGTATCGGTGACTTTGTTTATCGGTAGCTCCATGCGTCGGTAGCTTCATGCGTTGGTAGCTCCATGCGTCGGTAGCTCCATGCGTCGGTAGCTCCAAGCGTCGGTATCGGTAGCTGTGAGTCTGTCAGTAGCTTTGTCCATCGGTGTCGGTGACTCTTATTCCATCGGTAGATATTTATACTTACACCGGTAGCTCTATGTTTGTATCGGTAGCTGTTTGTAAGTCAGTAGCTTACATTTATAAGCACATCGGTAGCTTTGTGTTAAGTATATCAGTAGCTCTGTGTTAAGTATATCGGTGACTCTGTCTGTCGGTAGACTAAGTCTATCGGTAGACTGGGTACCGGTAGCTCTTTATCAGTAGCTATAGGCAGATTACTTATCTGTTTTATGCAGAACACATCCGATTGTGTTAGAATCAATTTATAACTTGTATGAACATGGATAAATGAGGATTAACATATTCCAAATACTATTTTAAAAATTATTATTGGTTTGATCACAGATTTGAAAGAATTAATGTATAGATCAATGATACTTAAAAAATATCATAGAGAATGAAAACATAATTGGGATTTTCAACACATATGAATACATGATTGAGATTATCAAAACAGGTGAGGTCAACAATCTCCCCCTTTTTGATAATCACAATTTATGATATGGGCATTTAACATAGTGAAAATATAATAGTAAAGAGTATAATATTGAATTCAATTTTCTCATTGAAAACAGCATCAGAGATAATAGAAATAGTATGATATAGACATAAGTTATCAGAGGTAACAGTCATAAGGTACCGAAGGTAAAAAGAAACATAATAATATCAGAGATAAAATTGAAAGGAAGGTTATTTTTCTCCATTGAAAATATTTTTCATTCTCTCATTTTGTTCTCCCCCTCATTCTCTCATTTTGTTCTCCCCCTTTGTAATAATCAAAAAGTGGGAAAGCATATATAGGAGACAAATAAAACAAGAGAATTAAAAAGAGTTCTTCTGTATTAGAGCAGTCAGAAAGTACATAAATAGAATACAAAGGAAGTCCTATCAAAAATCCTGGCCACTGGATCAATCCACATCTTCCACGTGAGATTTTCCTTTGGGATCAGAAGAAGGCTCGGGTGGTGAGGATGCAGGTGAAGGTTTTGGAATGCCAGAAAAGATCAAAGGAGGCTGAGCTACGGACACAGAGTCAGGCCTGTAGGTTGAAGATCTTTGGGTGATCATTGGTGTGAGGCTTCGAATAGCTTGAGCAGGAGTCAGCTGGACTGTGGAAGCAGCTGAGGCAGAAGCAGGCAAAGAAGGAGGTATGATGACTGGTCTGGCATCAACATGCAAGAAGGGAAGCAACAGATTTCTAAAATCCATAATAATTCCTCCTCCTCTTTCCATAGCAGAGATGAAATCATCTTTGTTCTCCATGAATTTCTCCAAGGCAGGAGTCAATTCTCTTAGTTTGCTCACTTGTTCTCTAAAAGCTTGAGTTACTGGAGGTAGCTTCATGTTTTCCAACATCAGCTTGAAGTGGTGTTCGAGTTGATAATTGGTGAAAATTCTGGTGTAGTAGTAGTCCACTTTGCTCTTTATGGATTCCTGAGAGGCAGAGGCTTCTCTCATATAATATTGAACAATCTTCATTATTTCTCTAGCAGAATATCTTGTAGAAAGCACCACTCGGCTCAACTCTGATGAGTCCACAGAGCTACTGGTTGAAATAGAACCAATCTCCTCCTTCAACATTGCTCGAACTTGATTCAGGTCAACTGAAAGTTTGGATGTGAGAGGGCCAAGAGATAAGGAAACAATTTCTTTGAAACTCTTAGACAAACCACTGATTAGGCTTTGAACTTGAGAGTCCTGTAATTGAACATGATCCTTCACTGAGGTTTTGAAACTTTCAAACACCGAGACAAACTGGCTTACTACACTCTTGACATAAGCTAGGTCCTTGTCAGCTTGAGACTTGGAGCTCATATAAGAATCCAAAGCAACAACTGATGTCTTGAGAGCTTCAAGATCTGCTTCGATTCTAGAAGACTGAGTCTGGAACTCTTTCACTTCTTCCATAAGCTCAGACACAAAATAAGATAAATTACAAGCCAAAGATAGCTCGAAGGATCTCTCTAACATTTTCATTTCTTTATTAAATCTTTGCTTCATGTCAGCAACTGATACACTGAATGATTCTTTCAGTTCATTCTTCATGGATTCAAGATCAGATTTAGAGACAAAATCATTTGAGACAACTGCAGCAGATCCCTTTGCTGAGGCCAAACTAACTACAGAATCAGTCATTATTGATTGAATTGAGGATGCAAGGGAGGTTTCCATTAACTTCACTTCTTCAACAAAACTGGTTTTGAGGTCCTCTTTCAGCTTATTCAGATCATGAAATCTGACCACATTATCTGGCAACAATTCAGAAGCAAGATCATAATTGGTCTTCGGTCTATTCACAGACATCTCATTGTCTGAATCCGGATAATCCAATCCACAGACTATAAACCCTGGGTCTTCTACCCAGTCTCCAAACTCAACAGCTACTGTAAAATTTCCAAGAACAGATTGATGCTCCCCCTCAATGGGTTCATTCTCATGTATCACAACAGCATTCAGTGCTGGATTCTCTTCATCAGAATATTCTACTACAAGTTCCATCGGTGCAGCATCTAGAAGATCTTCTGATACAGGTACAACTTCTTCTGTATCTCTTTCTACTTTAGCAGTCGGCATAGCTGAGTTTCCAATCAAAGGACTCATACTTAACCTACCAGAAGCAGACGATTCAGATACATTCTCCTTTTCCTTTTCTTCTTGGTGTGGTGCAGACTGGTCTTCCTCATAAGTAGACAAAATTTCCTCTACCTTTCCTTTCCTAGAATAAACCAATTCTACAACAGGACTTGGGGGAAAGTCTGGATCTCCTCCAACATCCATGGGAGTTTCTTCTTCTTCTTCTTCTTCTGTTTCATCACTATAAATAGGTTCCTCTTCATCAGGTCTCAGACTCAGATCTCTCTCATCCTTTGGTCTTGAGGGATGATCCACAGGATTAAACCTATCATATATCTTCTGATCATCACTGACCCATTCTCCCTTCCATGGGTTCCAGTTAATTTTCATGTACTTACAAACAGTCGAGGTGATGCAGAAATTGTTCCTGACTACAACTCTCTCATCCTGAGACTCAGCTATTCCTTTTACTTTTATCATTACTGAAATCAGCTTGGCAAAGAATAAAGCATTAGTCTTTGACTTTGGTCTAATCATGTCTTCCATTTGAAGCATTAACAATCTGCACAGATTGATTTTTACACCATGTCTTAGCAAATGAAGAAGATAGATGTCTTGATATCTCAGATTTTCAAAATCTCCTCACCTCGGTATCAACACATGCTGAACAAACTTGAAGAGCAGTCGATTCTCTCCATCCATTTTCGCAGCAACCACTTGCCTTTGATTCCCATTACCGGTCAGTTCTTTTAAGGCGGTTTCATAATCAAAGATGTCACTGCTAGGTGGAATTTCTCTTGATACATACCCAAAGACACCTTCATGTGGTACTTTTAAATACTCAGCCCACTCTACTGAAGAAAAAGACATCTCTTTTCCATTTAAAAAAGAGCTTACCCGATTCTCATTTTCAGACTTCTCAAAGCTTACAAACTCGTAGAACTGTTTTACCAACTTCGGGTAGTATGGGACATTGTTATTCGAGAAACAATCCACCCATTTCTGGTCCTCCAGAATCTCGAGTACTAACGATTTTCTAGGCAGTAGCCATTCCACGCACAGTTCCTTCTCGATTACTATGTCTCTATTCTGCAAGTGAGGATTCACTGGTCGCCTTCCCGATCTAGTTCTGACTTCACTAACACTGGCTTTATGCTGTGTCTTCTGCTTCTTAGCATTTGGTTCTACACTTTCATCTCTGACGATAGGAAGCTTAGTTTTTGCCATCGCGGGTTTAGGGTTCTTGGTCGTTTTGGGAGCTAAGGTTCGAAGGTGAGAGATTTTGAGATCGGTGAGGTAAGAAGTGGCTTAGACTTAGTTTTATCATTTAGGAATTCCAAATAAACGACTAAAATAGAGTAAGATAAAATAAAATAAAACGATTTGTATTCTTGGCGGCAGACAGATGTTTTAGAAAACATTGCATCGATGTGAGTTAAACATCGGTGAGAGAAAAATCGGTGAGAATTTCACGTCGGTGAGAATTTCACATCGGTGAGAATTTCACATCGGTGATCGGTTGTGATTAAACATTCCCAATTCGTGTCTTATGTAACTTAGCCTATCCGAACCTAAAAGTTTAGTGAAAATATCATCCAATTGATGTTCAGTTCCAATAAATTCAAGAGAAATATCACCTTTTTGATAGTGATCTCTTAGGAAATGGTGTCTTACATCTATGTGTTTGGTTCTAGAGTGAGATACATGATTCTTAGAGATGTTTATTGCACTGGTGTTATCACATTTGATTGAAACATGTTTAAAAACATATCCATAGTCCAAAAGAGTGTGTTTCATCCACAGAATTTGTGCACAGCAACTACCAGCAGCTATATATTCTACTTCGGCAGTAGATAATGCAACTGAGTTCTGTTTCTTACTACACCAAGAAACTAAAGATTTTCCAAGCAAATGACATGTTCCTGATGTGTTTTTTCTATCTAACTTACAACCTGCAAAGTCAGCATCTGAATAACTCATTAACTCAAAGGATTGTCCTTTTGGGTAAAATAAACCTAAGTTAACCGTGTGTTTGAGATATTTAAAAATTCTTTTAACAACAAGAAAATGAGATTCTTTTGGATTAGCTTGAAATCTAGCACACATACACACACTAAACATA
This sequence comes from Viscum album, assembly GCA_963277665.1. Lineage (NCBI taxonomy): Eukaryota > Viridiplantae > Streptophyta > Magnoliopsida > Santalales > Viscaceae > Viscum > Viscum album. Next base: position 1,366,939,782 of record OY728140.1, on the reverse strand, counting down.
ATATCAGGTCGACTAGCAGTAAGATAAAGTAAACTACCAATCATACCTCTGTAATTTGTTTGATCAACTGGTTTCCCAGTTTCATCTGCGTCCAATTTACAGGTAGTACTCATAGGAGTTTCACTTTCCTTGATACTATCCAGATCAAAACGTTTTAAAAGATCCTTTGTATATTTACTTTGATTCAAAATAATACCATTTTCATTTTGAAATACTTGAAATCCAAGAAAGTACTTAAGTTCTCCCATTAAGCTCATTTCAAATTCATTTTGCATACTTTTTGAAAAATCAGTACATAAAGAGTGTTTAGAAGATCCAAAAATAATATCATCAACATATATTTGTACAACTAAAACATCTTTAGAAATTCTTTTAATGAAAAGAGTTGGATCAGCAATCCCTTTAGTAAAACCATTTGAGATAAGGAAATTACTAAGTCTATCATACCAAGCTCTTGGAGCTTGTTTTAAACCATACAAAGCTTTAGAAAGTTTAAAAACTTGATTTGGAAAATGGGGGTTAGTAAATCCAGGTGGTTGTTCTACAAAAACATCTTCAATTATAAAACCATTTAGAAATTCACTTTTCACATCCATTTGATATAACTTGAAATCCAGATGTGCAGCATATGCAAGTAAGATCCTAATGGCTTATAGTCTAGCTACAGGTGCAAAAGTTTCCTCATAGTCTATACCTTCTTCTTGACTATATCCTTGTGCAACTAGTCTAGCTTTGTTTCTAACTATATTTCCAGATTCATCTACTTTATTTCTAAAAACCCATTTTGTGCCTATTGTCAAAGTGTCCTTAGGTCTGTCAACTAATTCCTAGACTTTGTTTCTTTCAAAATGATTTAATTCTTCCTGCATAGCTATTACCCAGAATTCATCATTGATAGCATCATTGATATTTTTGGGTTTTAGATGTGAAAGAAAAGCTTGATGTTCAACCTGGTTTCTTAGAGAAGCTCTAGTTTGTGTTCCTCTATCAAGATTACCAACAACAACTTCTAAAGGATGATTCTTTAGAATCCTTATTGATCTGGTAAAGGTTGGACTAGAAATTTCAGGTTCATCTATAGGTTCAAGTTCAACAGAAGCAGATTCTGGAGAAAGTCCAGAACTGGATGCTTTTATAACAGGTTCTTTAGATTTATCATTAAGGTCTAGAATAGACAAATCTCCTTCAAGATTCTCAAGAGAGGTTTTAGGCTCATGTGGATCAGTTTCATTGAATTTGATGTGAACAGATTCTTCCACACATTTAGTTTTCTTATTGAATACTCTATAGGCTTTACTTGAAATAGAGTAACCCAAAAAAATTCCTTCATCACTTTTGGAAGCAAACTTATCCAGATTATCTTTAGTATTCAGAATAAATACTTTGCAACCAAAAACTTTAAAGTAATTAACCTTAGGCTTTCTATTTTTCCACAATTCATAAGGGGTTTTCTTAAGAACAGGTCTAATTAAGACTCTATTAATAACATAACAAGCTGTATTTACAGCTTCAGCCCAAAAATAAATAGGCAGGTCATATTCATTGAGCATGGTTCTAGCAATTTCTTGAAGGGTTCGGTTTCTTCTTTCTACTACACCATTCTGTTGGGGTGTTATAGGGGCAGAAAAGTTATGAGTATAGCCATTGTGTGAGCAATAAGATTCAAAATCTTGATTTTCAAACTCACGACCATGATCACTTCTCAAAGTTTTAATCTTAAGTCCACTAAGGTTCTCTACAGATTTAGAGTATTTAACAAAAGAAGAACAAGCTTCACTTTTGTGAGCTAGAAAATATACCCAAGTATATCTAGAAAAATCATCTACAAGAACATAAACATAGTGCTTCCCATTTAAACTAGAAACTCTTGATGGTCCAAACAAATCCATGTGAACCAATTCAAGTGGTTGAGAAGTCGAAACTTCTTTCTTTGATTTAAAAGAAACTTTGTGTTGTTTTCCCTTTTGACAGGGGTTACACACTCTATCATTTGGGAATTCTAATTTAGGTAGGTCTCTAACTAGGTTTTTTCTAGAGAGTTTTCTAAGTGAGTGAATGTTGAAATGTCCCAATCTTCTGTGCCATAGCCAAGATTCTTTATGGAAAGCATTCAAACAAGTAATATTCTGCTTAGCTAAAGAATTCAGATTAACAGCATAAACATTTTCATTTCTTAAGGCAGAAAATACCAAAACATTCTTAGAATTAAAAACTTTGAAAGAATAATTTTCAAATTTAACATGAAAACCATCATCACATAACTGAGAAATACTTAATAAATTGTATTTAAGGCCATCAACAAATAAAACTTTAGAAATCAAAATTGAATCAGTGTTACCAATCTGGCCTAGGCCGATGATTTTTCCTCTTGAATTATCACCAAAGGTGACAAAGCCTCCATCAACTTTTATTAAACTCTTGAAACAAGAGAAGTCTCCTGACATATGTCTTGAACATCCACTGTCCAAATACCGGGTCTCTTTACAGGAGCTCTTTAAGAAAGTTCCCTACAAAACAGATTCAGATGGGAGATGATTTTGGTACCCAGATTTTCTTGGGTCCAGACTGGTTAGCCAATAACACTTTAGGTAGCCATCTTTGTCTAATGGGTCTCATATAATTTGTAGAATTGACATGCTTTGAAAGATAAACTTTATTAGATCCATAGCTATGTATATAACTGGTTGAAGAATATGAGGTTCCAGAATTACCTTCATTCTGTCCAGATTTAGAAATGAATCTAGTTTTGGCAATTTTCCTTTGTCCAGGTTGGTATCCTATACCAGTAGTATATTTAGGTGCTATTTGCTTTCCTAGCATCTGTGTTAGTGTATTTTTTCCATGGGTGAACTTCTCTAAGTCTTTCTTGAGTTGCTCATTAGATAGTTTCAGTTCAGTGTTTTCTTTTAACAGTTGAGTATTTTTCTCTTTTTCAATAGTGAGTTCGGTTTTAACTGTAGTGGTGAGATCATGCTGTTTCTTTAATGACTTGTATTTATCCTTAAGTTCATTACATGTCTCTTCCAACATATCACAGTACTCAGACAATTCATTTTTAGACATTGTTCCAGAATCAGAGTCAGATTCTGCATTATCTCCAGAGTAATAATTTAAAGCAGGAGTTTCAACAGTTACCTGAGAAGTGTTTGTCATAAAGCACATGTTTGCCTTATTTTTGTGTTCAGTTTCAGAGCTTTCAGATTCAGTAGAGCTATCCTCAGAAGCACTCCAAGTATCCTTCATGGATTTCTTAAACTTATTGTCCTTATATTCATATTTCTTTTTATACTTCAGCTTTGGACAGTCAGCTTTAATGTGTCCTTTTCTCTTGCACTCATAGCAGACAACATCATCTGATTTGTCATTCTTCTTCCAATCCTTTTTCCATTTACCTTGGTGATCATACTTACCCTTATAATTTGTTTTTCTGAAGAACTTCTTTTTCCTATAAAATTTCTTAAATATTCTAGCAATGTGAGCCATCTCAGCATCACTGTCAGAATCACTTTCACTGTCTTCACAGCTTGAACTTTCAACTACAGCTTGAAGCTTTTCTTTGTCCTTATTCTTTGAAGTTGAGGATTTGAAAGCGACAGACTTTCTTGGAGGTTCATTTTCTTCCTCTTTATTCACTTTAAGCTCTTCTTCATACATCATCAGCTTGCCAATTAGTTCCTTGACAGGTAGAGCAACAATGTCACATGATTCTCTGATTGAGACAGATGTGCCTCTCCATCTATCAGGTAGACATCTCAAAATTCTCATAATTTGTTCCTTCGAAGAGACATCCTTTCCAAGCGAGATCATTGTATTGAAAATTTCATTGAACCTGAGATACATGTCAGAAATGGGTTCGTCAGGCTTCATTTAAAAATTATCATACTTGATAGTATAAGTGTTCAATCTCATTTCTTTAACATTCATTGTTCCTTCATGAGAAACAGCTAAGGTATCCCAAATTTCATATGCAGTTTTACAAGAAGAAATTCTATTAAACTCTTCATCTCCTAGAGCACAGTACAAGGTATTCATAGCTTTACAGTTGTTATTGTAAGCAGTCTTTATAGGTTCATCCCAAGTAGATCTAGCAGTTGTAGGAATTTTGTATTCTGATTCAATAGCAGTCCAAATATCAAAACCTATGCTTTCTAGATGAATTTTCATTTTCAGTTTCCACTGAGCATAATTAGTTCCATTGAAGAAAGGTGGCCGGTTAGTAGCAGCACCCTCAAGTCTATTGTCCATGATGAGAAAATTTTAAAGAGATAAAAATTTAGATATAACAGAAATTTTAAGAACTTTAAAATACAACTAAAATCACAGTTCAAAAGCAGAGTACTTTTAGAAAGTATTTTCAATCCTCTGATACCAAGTGTTGGTCGGAGTGGTTTACTCAAGAGGGGGGTGAATTGAGTACCAATTAAAATTTCTGTATTTAAAAACACTGTCTTAAAGACCCCCAAATAAAATAATAAATTAAACTGTAGTGAATTTATATTAAAGTAGAGGTTCTGTTAGATTCTCAAGGGATTGATTAATTCCCAGTTAATCAACACAGGAGTGTGTGATTATCTTTTGAAACTAACTTACTAATCTACACTTAACATAAACACTTGCTAATTTAATTATCAAAGTAACTTTAAAAACAGTATTGGTTTTAAAGTGATTAGCAGCGGAATAAAACTTTGAAAGAGATGGCACAACAAATGTAACCAAGAGGTTCAGTCTCAAGCCGAGACTTAGTCCTCTCAAAAGTTTATATAAAAACGATCCACACCCTGGATCGGGGTTCAACAGTTTACAACTGTCCAGGTCCAAGACCTCTACCACTGTTCTTCGTGGGAAACAGTACAACAGCAACCATCTGTCCAGGTCACACACGACCTCTACCACTGTTATTCGTGGGAAAGAAGGAATGCAAGAATTTGGTAAGGATTTACAAATCCTCCAGTTTAGGTGCAGGAGACAGTGTATGTGTTAGATACAGCAGATAACACACACTGCTTGAAAAGAATAATAATAAATCACAGAACAAGAGATGTAGAGTTTAGAAATGGTTCTGGTGATTTCAGTGTAGCTCTGGACTCCTTTGGATTCGATCAGAAGTGAGTCTGAGTCCTCTTCTCGTTTCTGTTTGAGAAACAGAGTGTCGTATGCTCCAGGTTCACAGAAAGTGAAAATGTAGTAGTTGACGTTATTCAGTGCTCTTCTCATATGCACAGAACACTTCTCGAGTATGCTTGATTGTCTATGAGCTTCTCTGTGTTCTTGATGGAACTGGTTTTTCTCTTCTTGATTCTTCTCGTTCTTGTGTTTCTGGTATATTCCATCCACCACACTCCCCTCTTTTCTTGTTTTGTTTTTTTGTCGTTGTTGTTGGGCAGCCTAGTCTTCTCGTATTTATCTCACAGGCAACAGGGGACAGGAAAGATTTCCTTTCTGTAGGTACGAGGTACGGATTCCTGACATCCGACAACCTTTATCAGATATTTGAAAAATCATTAAAATGTACATGATATGACCGTTAGATAGATTAAATAAAGATAAATAAAGAAATTCAAACAGTGAGTCGAGTGATCGGTAGGTAATCAGCATCGGTAGCTTGGACATCGGTAGCTTGAACATCGGTAGCTCAATTTCATTAGTTGCCTTGACTCTATCGGTGGCTCTATGCGTCGGTTGGTATATGCTTGTATCGGTGACTTTGTTTATCGGTAGCTCCATGCGTCGGTAGCTTCATGCGTCGGTAGCTCCATGCGTCGGTAGCTCCATGCGTCGGTAGCTCCAAGCGTCAGTATCGGTAGCTGTGAGTCTGTCAGTAGCTTCGTCCATCGGTGTCGGTGACTCTTATTCCATCGGTAGCTATTTATACTTACACCGGTAGCTCTATGTTTGTATCGGTAACTGTCTGTAAGTCAGTAGCTTACATTTATAAGCACATCGGTAGCTCTGTGTTAAGTATATCAGTAGCTCTGTGTTAAGTATATCGGTGACTCTGTCTGTCGGTAGACTAAGTCTATCGGTAGACTGGGTACCGGTAGCTCTTTATCAGTAGCTATAGGCAGATTACTTATCTATTTTATGCAGAACACATCCGATTGTGTTAGAATCAATTTATAACTTGTATGAACATGGATAAATGAGGATTAACATATTCCAAAGACTATTTTAAAAATTATTATTGGTTTGATCACAGATTTGAAAGAATTAAAGTATAGATCAATGATACTTAAAAAATATCATAGAGAATGAAAACATAATTGGGATTTTCAACACATATGAATACATGATTGAGATTATCAAAACAGGTGAGGTCAACAGATAGGTTGGATTTCCTCCCAAACTAAGGATTTTTGGATGAGGTGAGGGAATTTGGGGTGTTATTTGGGTGTGCTTGGCCTATCTCAATAGGTTTTAAGGTATGAAGAATATAGGAGAGGGGGTATCCTTTTATAAGTGGGGTGAGTGGCACAATTATAATTTTTTTGAAAGAAATAATTCCACACTCATTTATTTTCTTGTAACCAGGATAAAAAAATGTCCATTCTCAATACTAGAAGGTATAAGGTCGAAATATGTCCATGTAATGTGATTTGGATAAGTATTGGGTCATTTTTACACCTTATATTATATGTTTAAGCACTAAGTAAACTCATTTTTACCTTAAACATTGAAATTAATGTTAAATATTTTTACTAATCATTATGGTTAATAATTACGCTGGACTTATTATAAATTATGGAATCCATTTTTCTAAATTCAATTCAGATTAGTGGAAAAATTTAATTTAATATTAACCCTGTAGACATGGCGAGATAAGGAGTTTTTAAGAAGAGTATTTTTTTAGAGAAAGATGATTATATATTAAATTTATGACTAATAAGAATCATTATATGAAACTAAATTACAATTTACTGATATATTTTCTAAAAATTTCATTTAAAACATTCCCTATTAGGTATTATTTTAATTAATTAAAATATAGAATCATTATGAATTTTAAAATAGTTTTTAGAAAAACCCATTTTTAAACCCAAAAACAAATATATACTAAAAAAATATAAATTTGATTCAAATTAATTAATTGGATCAAATATATCTAAATAATACTTAGGTTATTTGAAAACATTCAAAACATATTGGGTACAACGACCCTACTTTTCTTACATTATTATTACATCATTTTAAAAGAAAACAACATTAAATAATTAAAAAATGAGGATACCAAGGTTTAGTGTCTTGGGAAAATGAAGAACATACATAGAAAATAGGAAATAGAAAATAAATATTTATTTAATTCCTTATTCTCTAGTTTCTTATTGGCCCTTGAATTCTCTTTCGTACATGTAATCACCTGGAGATATACATCCAAAAGTGGTGAGATAAAATCCCAGTAAGAGGATAGATATGAACATGAAACAATATAACATGTGGTGATAGTTATTATTATCATCATAATATAGGAATAGGGCATAATAATGAGAGGAAGTATTAATAAAAGTCATGGAATGTGGCAATGTATAAAAATGAAACATCTTGTCTTTGTGGCCAACTACCACATAGAGTTGTGAACACAGATAGAATCATGTTAACACATATTTGACTTTATCCCATGAGGTTATTCACATTACCCAATGAATTGGAGCATTATATAATTCTAGTTTCACCCATTACATCATTACATTAACATTTCACTATATAATTTCGGGCACACCTGTTACACTATAACATTTACATTATCATGCATGCCACATAGAACATATACCAATCTTGAACATATAATAACCCATGGAAAGGAATGGGTTTTATTTCATAAATCATAAATTCATAAACTTTTGGTTTCCATATTAAATAAGGAATAAAATACTTCATATAAGAATCATCAACCTTGACTAAAGAAGAAACAATATCGATAGGTAAAAGGTGTGTTATTTTTGAAAGAAGAGTTCTTTTGGAAAATGTTGTGTTTGTTATAAAATTATTTAGAAAACATGAATATCCAAAAAAAGGAAATATAATGAAGAATAAATTATATTTAAGTAATATCTATACTGAAAATGGGGTGAAAGAAGGAAAACCCAAAGAAAGAGAGTTGGGTTCGAGAATTTCCCTTACCTTGTGTACGAATGCTTTATTTAATTTAATTTCCTATATAATCACATTAAATTCATCAATTAACAATTAAAGAATATTTTATCCATGAATATGATTCATTATGGTTTTATTATATTATTTTATGTTTCTTTGGATGAGTTATAGAATTTAATTTCATCGTTTGGGAGCATTCATTTTAATGGTTTTCACGATTGATTCACTCGTATTCATGAATGGAAGTCTGTGTAAAATGATAATAAATATACAAAATTGTTGTTATATGTAATTTATGATATTATAGAAGTTCTAATGATCTTATTAAGAATTTATTTATATGTCATGAGGATGAATCAATAGATAAAAGTTATTGATGACCGTTTTAGGTTAATTTTGGTGGTTTTTCGATCACAATGAATTTGTTTTGATTTATTGTTTAGTATTATGTGTATAAGTTAGTTACATAACATAAATATGGTTATAAAATAAAATTTAAAATTTGTTTTCAACCATTTAATAGTTTTATTAACATCTTTGAATGTGTTAAAGGAAAAGGAAAGCGCATCCCCCATGATGTCAATCAATTGACACATCACGGGCGATGATTTCATTTTTAAAAAATAAAAGAGAGAGAGGGTCAAGTTTATTGATTTATCTTAAATTAACATGATATAATAACATTATATCAAACATAATTTATTTTTCATTCCATTTGGATAATATAAGGTGAGTATAAGATAAAAAAAGAAATGAAATTGAAAGGTAATTAAAAGAAAGAGAGAGAGGATTTACCTCTTGAATTTATCCACCTTGAGAACCTTCTTAGAGAAAGATTTTTCTCTTTTGATGATACGAAGAGATACTAAAAGTAGTGAGGGAAATAGGAAAGAGTATTGGGAAGAATATAGGGAAGGATCACAACTTGATAAGTGTGAGGAGAAGTGGGTGTGAGGGGTGGTATTTATAATGGAGGAGAGAGGTATTTTCTCACTACTAAAAATATGGCCTTTATTAGCGCTAGAAAAGTTGATTAACAGTGCTAAAAAAGCTCTGTTAATCGAGGCGAAGATATAGGGGGGTCCCTTTTATCAGTGCTCCAAAAAGCACTGATAAAGGCCCCTTTTATCAGTGCTAAAAAAAGGGCTGATAAAATACCCCTTTATCAGCACTTTTTTTAGCACTGATAAAAGTGGAATTTATCAGCACTTTTTAAAAGTGCTGATAAAAGTAAAAACAATAAAAAAATAAAAAAATTATATAATACGGGGGGGGGGGGGGGAGCTTTTAACAACGATTAACCCCCCCTTTATTAGCGCTAGGTGGACCCCCCTCACACTCTCTCACGTGCTGCCCTTCCTGCGCATCCCCACATGCGCGCACCCCTTTGCTTCCACCCGAACTTGATCCCGCGACCTCCCCCCTTTCGCGGCTGCACCTTTACCACTAAGCCATTTTGTTTTTTTCTATATTTAATGACATATCTATTTATTTATATATATATTGTTATATTTATTCATATATTAATATAGATTCATATTAATATAAATATATTTATTTATATATTAGTATATAAATATTCATTCAAATATTAATATATATATATATATATTTAGTTATAATTGTTTATCCATATATTTATTTGTATATTAATATATATTTATAAGATTAGTTTTAAATACATTTATGAAATATTTTTTTATGTGTGTTTATAAATAAATAAATAAATACATACTTACTTACATACAACACACACACACACACATAGAAACATATATATTTACGAATAAATACATATATATGTGTATTTGAAAAGCCATATAATGTTAAAACGACCATAACTTATAATTCAGAAGCCCATTTCAACTCTACAACCAGTAAAATAGAAGAAAATAAAACAATCTTCGATATGATATGTGGTACAGGCCTAACAGACATCTAGATCAGAAGTTATACTTGTTTGAATGTTAACAAATTGGGGTATCTTGACTAAAAACTCAGTTTAGAGGTCTTCTCGAACTTTTTTGGACTAAAAAAATGTGACATTTGCTTTTTTTGTTTCATTAACGATTAGAGATCGTCACAAGATTCAATTTGATATGCTCTAGAGCCCAAACAGACACCCATATCAAAAGTTATGGCCGTTTGAAGTTTGAGTTACATTTTCAACTTATTTTAGATCTTTTATTAATTTTTTTGATTTTCTGTGTCTTCAAATTGTTATTAAATGATTTTTAATCAATAATAATTGGTAGATTATTAATTAATAATATATTTTAAAACATTTTATAGCCATTTTAACTAAATTTCTTATGTATTAAATGTAATAGTCTATTTATACTTCTCTAAAACATATTTAAAAAATAGATATTATATTTATATAAATATAAATATACTTATATAACAATATTTTATTTTTCATGATTTTTTTTGAAACATAAAATTTATCAGTGGTAAGAAAAAGTGCTGATAAATTCCCCCTTTATTAGCGCTACTAAAAGAAGTGCTAATAAAGGGGTCTCCTTTATCAGTTATTTTTTTAGCGCTGATAAAAGTATAGCACTTCCATTGCCCGTTTTTGTAGTAGTGTCTCATTATTATATTAGTTTATTATTTTGGATCAATACTATGAATATTTTAAGAATTATCTACAAATATATTAAAATAATTAATTAGTGTTCGAGATTTTGGTCTTACATCAGCCTTACTTTATCTATGACTCCATAATTCATGTATTTATCTTTTATCATAAATTATCATATTTTAATATTCACTAAAAATTCAAGTAATTAAGAAAAATTCCAAAAATTAACCCTAACCATTTTTTGATATTTAGAATTAAAAAATGAACTCTATTTTATGAAAATAATTTTCTAAATATGAGTAATTTAATTTTTAATTAAAATCCTCATTTACTAGGAAAATACAGATTTTAAAATTATAACTCATTTTATAACACTTTAAAAAATTACTTAAGTTATTATAAAATTATCTTAAAATCATAATACATCAATATATAAATTTATGAATTCATTTTATGAAATAAATTTTCTTTTAAATTATTAAATTATTCATAAAATTGTAATTAAATATTTAAAACTAATAAAAATACCAACACATATTTAATAATTTTTAAAATATTTACTTAATTATACTATGATATAATTATATCATATTTTTAACTATAAGATCCCAAAATTTTATTTATACCTTAATGGGTGAAGATACTATTCATTTGGATAGTTTACTATTCACAAGAGTCACATTACTATTTATAAGGTCATGTTACTATTTCATCCGTATTCGTTCCTTAACTTCTAGAAATACTTCTTATTTCTTTAATTAATCATTTATAAAGTTTTTTCTATGGTATAAAAGTGATTATATGTGATTTATACTCTATGAAATTACTATAATAGGGGAGAAATTCCATTGATAAAAGTTTGGATCGTTACATTCTTCCCCCTTTTTAAAATTTTGTCCTCAAAATTTCGTTTTACATAAATAGGCGACGGTACTTCTCCTTAATCGCTTCCTCTAGTTACAATGTTGCTTCTACAAACTTATGGTTCCTCCACAACATTTTGAAAAGGGGGGTTGTCTTGTTGTTTAGATTCTTATCTCTCATGTCCAGAATCTTTATTGGTTACTCCTTATAAGAGAGATCATCTTCCAGCTATACCACCTTTCAGTTTAGTACATGTGAGGGAGTTGTTATATAATTCCTCAGGAGTGATACATGGAACACATCATGAACTTGATCCATATTCATCTGAAATGAAAGCTGATAATCAACGACTCCTATGCGATCAAGGATTTAAAAAGGGCCAATGCACCTTGGACTTAGCTTCCCTTTCCAAATCACACGACTCTCTTTCATAGTGATATTCAAAGGAAGAATTTATATGTAGCGTCAAACTCCAATTCCCTTTGATTATTGTTAACATAGATCTTTTTCTAACTTTTATTAGATTTTATATGTTTCTATAAGGATTGAACCTTATCTATCATGTATTTCACAAGATCAGTTCCAAGTAGATTTATTTCACCAACTTTATCCCAACAGGTTAGTGTTCTACATTTCTTCCCATACAGAGATTCATATAGATCCATCTAAATACTCGATTTTAAGCTATTGTTGTATGATAACTCAACCAATGGGATATTATAATCCCATCCACCTTTGAATTATAAAGATCATGTTCTTAGCATATCTTTGAGCATCTGAATAGTCCTTTCAGTTTGTCCATCAGTTTGGGGGTGATAGGCCATGATGGAATTTAATTAAATACTTAAATCATATTAAATACTCCTCCATAATTTAGATGTGTACCTGGGATCATGAACAAAGACAATTGAGAGTGTAACTCTATGACAACCCTACTTTTTATTACAACTTAAACATGCTTTATTACATAAAACTTCACTTGATACAACAAAGAAGATCGAGAGGTTTAGTGTCTTTGGGGCTTAGGATCATTACATAAAAATTTTAAACTTGAAATACAACATCTTTATTGAAAACTTCCTTTACATGACCACTACATTCCTTCGTACTTAGCATTGCATGGGATAACCTGAGGACATGCATAAGAAAAGGGTGAGCTGTAAAGCCCAGTAAGGGAGTACACATGGAATTACATGAGGAGTAAAATACATGTTAGGCAATAGGCATATCAATGGATCATAAAATAAACATGAACATAAAGGCATGATAAAGCATGGTAATCATAACATGGAAATGTGGCAACAACACTTAACATTGAATTAGCATGAGCCAAGGCTCATTGCACATGGAGCATGAGTAAACCCTCATTGCACTTGAATCACGAGTAAACCCTCATTGCACTTGAATTAGCATGAGTCAACACTCATTACACTTGACGTATCATGATACTATACTTTACCCAATGCATTGGAGCGCTATAAGGGCGCACCCTTCTTAAACATTTCATTTCATGCATAAGTGTGCCACATGGATAATAAAACATGGATTCATAAAACATAATAATTTATTCCACGATAAAGGAATGTGGAATTCATACATGAAACTTTGTAATCAATAAGTAAAGGTTCATAAAGGTGAATACCCTTGATGGAGAAATGGGCATGGTATTCACTACACAATGACATTGGCTTAGAAAATCGGTGTGATTTCGGCAGCATAACGGCGTGACATAAGAATTCATAAAAAAGGTTGATGAGATAGAAAGGGGTTACTCATCATATTTACATGTAATTTACAGTAAGGAGTTCATATAGATACATGTCCCAACAATTGAAATGGAATTTAGATTCATGATACAAAAGTATTGCTTGAATGTAAAAGAAGAGAGAGAAGTTCCTTTCGGAATTTCGGCATAGTAACGGGTGTACATGGGAGGCATTAAATGAGAGAGAAATGGGTCTCCCATCATTAAAAAATAAAGAGGGAAGTATGAGGGAGGTGGGAAACCATACCCCAATATTCATAATTGAAATTAAAAGGGAAATACAACTTAAAGAAAATTGACAAAAATGAGAAAGGAAGAAAAAAACCCTTACTTGGAAGTGTGCTTCCAAAGGCTAGAGAGAGGCTTCTTGGGAGCTTGGGGAACCTTGAGAGGATTCTAGAGAGAGTAGGGAAGAGGTTTGACGAACTCCAAGGGATTTGTATGAGGAGGAAGTGGGAGCTTGGATGGGTTTATATAGGAAAGGTGAGAGAATTCTTTATTATTTAGGTTTGGGACCCCTTATATTAAAATAATACAAACCACAAACCATCCCATGGTATTTTCCCATGGTTTCTGGAAAAGGAAAGAGGAAAAAAATATTTTACAAGGCCAAGGTACGAAATTATTAAAAAATTAGGGTTGCTTATGTGGAGGTGAGTCACACTCCCATGGAAATTAATTTAAAAAGGGGAAGTGTTGAATAAGTCTCGAGGGCTCCATTAATGCTTTGAAAAGTAAGTCAAACAAATCCAAAATCACATTATTTTAATGATAAAACACATATTGGCCGAACATAAGGATTATGGTATTTTATTACATCACCATTGGGTCATTATGATGTCATAAAACACATTATATATTTAAATGGTATTTAATTTTTACCCAAAAATTTGACTGTCTCAGAAAATTATGAAAAATTCACCATTGGATAATTTCGACGTCCTGATTCCAAAAATAATATTTATTTTATCTAAATAATTTTCTAAATATGTGAATTTTCACTTTTAAAATAAAAACCGACATTTATAAAAAATTCACGGGTTTTGACAGAAATGGCTTTATAACCTTAATAAAAATTTTAATTGCATTCATAAAATTATAAGGTCATTTATATTTAATAAAAATTAATTTAATATTAATAATAATATTTTATTAAAATATTATTTAATTCGAAAAAATCCCTTAATTTAATAAAATATAATTCTTAATTAAATAATAACAAAAAACACCATTTGTACTTTAAAAACTATTTACAATGTATCAAAAATGACTAGAAATTATATTAATTATTATATACAAAAATAATTCACATGAACATAGTACTACTTATTTGTTACATAACCCCTTAAAATAGCCGCATAAGACCTATGGGTAAGGTGTGCGATGGTGACAGACTCTTGGGGAGGCTCGGATAACATCGCTCGAGTGGTAATCTCTATCAACTTCCACTTTTCCCGTAGACAGTCCCATTAGAGCTTGACATAATGAAGCTCATCTTGGGCTTGGTCAAGGGAGAAGCCCAAAGACGCCACCTCTTTTCCGAGCTCCGATAAATGGGCTTCGTATGGGGCAATTCTACTGGATGAGGCCATCGCTTCCTTTGTCTGAGTAAAATTGGGTTCGTTAAAGCCATATATTTATACTACTCAAGTGATCACTGTTCAACGGCTATAAAAGTAACAGTCACAAATCTTAACATAAAACTAAAGAAGTTGAAATCTTATAAAAACATTTTTCATAAAGAAACTTTTAACTAGATCAAGAGGGATTTTCCATTAATGAAACTTTGGGTCGTTACAAACTCCATGAAGTCTCACCACTTCCTTCACATATATCTTAGAAAGACTTTCAAGTGAGGGATATTCCTGAATAGTGATAAAGTGGGTAGTCTTGGTGAGTCGGTCTTCCACAACCCATATCATATTATTTCATTTAGATGTCTTTGAGAGACCCATGAAAAATTCCATAATGACATTCTCACATTTCCACATGGGTATAGGAAATGTTTGTATCATCCATTTTGAATTTAGTCACTCAGCTCTAACTTACTGACACATCAACCACCTTTAGATATATTTTTCAGTATACTTCTTAATGTTATCCCACTAGAAGTTTTATCAAAGATTGCAGTACATCTTGGTGTTACCAGGATGGATAGATAATGTTGAGCTATGTGCATTATCCAATAGCTCCTTCTTTATCCTAGGTGATGAAGGAAAACAAAACCTTTTTCCAATCCGAATCACACCATCATCATCGATATGGAACTCTTTCATCTTCCATTCATTTGCTACATTCACCTTAATTTTTAACTATGGATCACCCCTTTATGCCTCCTTAATATTCTCTTAGATAGATGGCTAGTAAATAATTTGGTAAAGGTAGGATGTATTTCCTACTGCTAAGATTTCCAAATCCATCCATTGCATATACCAAAAGATAGGGTCTTTCTAAATCTGAAACATAGATAGAGTAGTAGGTTATTTTCTACTAAGATCTTCATCTACATTGATTGCCTTTCTGAGATGATATTGAAAAGAGAAATCCTAGTAATTGATTATCTCTAACCATATCCTCTGACAAATGTTGATCTGCTTTTATGTGAATATATATTTTATGCTCTTTTGATCAGTATATTTGTCATACTTCTCACCATAGAGGTAGTTCCGCTAGATTTTCATGGAATAAATCGTAGCCACTAGCACCAGATCATGCGTCAGATAGTTCTTATCATAGATCTTCAGCTGCTGTGAGGCGTTGGCTATCACAATATAATTTTTCAGGAGTACAAAACCCAAAACTTTCTTGGAAACATCACTATATATCACAAAACCTTTTCCACTTTTTAGTAATGTGAGTACAGGTGAAATGATAATCCTTCACTTTATCACCTTGAAGCTTTACTCAAATTTTTCTATCCAGTCATACTTTACCCATTTCCTTGTTAACTGAGTTAGTTGTCTTGAAAATAATGAGAGATTTCTCACAAAATGTCAATACAACCCTACTAATCCAAGAAAACTATGGATTTATATGACACTAGAGGGTATGGTACATTCCTCAATCACCTTTGTTTTTGAAGGGTCCATAGAAATTCCCTCACTTGTGATCACATGTCCCAAAAATGTGACTTGCACCCAAAAGTCACACTTTCTAAACTTGGTATACAACTTATACATACTTAATTTCTCCAACACAAGCGTTATATGTTCTTCATGTTCCTTTTTTCTCTTTAATTATATGAGAATATCATCGATAAATACTACCAAGAATTTTTCAAGGTAATGTCTAAATAAATTATTCATCAAATCCATGAATATTTCATGGGCATTAGTAAGTCCGAATGGAGTCACAAAAAACTAAAAGTGCCCATACCTTGTTCAGAAGGTATTATATTGTATATATTTCTTCTTCACCTTTATCTGATGATATCTATAATGAAGATATAGCTTTGAGAAGTACCTAACTCCTTGTAGCTGATCAAACAAGTCATCAATCCTTGGAAGAGGATACTTGTTCTTTATGGTCATCTTGTTGAGTTCCCGATAATCGATACACAACTACTTTGATCCAGACTTCTTCTTAAAAAGATCATTGGAACACCCCAAGATGATTAACTAGAGAATATTAACACTTTTTCCAAATGCTCTTGCAGCAGGTTCCTTAACTCCTCCAATTCGATAGGATCCATCCTATATGGGCACTTTTAGAAAGGAGTAGCTCCAAGTATGATTTCTTTTGAGAAATCTACCTCAAGATCAGGGGGGGGGGTTCAGGTAACTCTTTAGGAAATGCATCATCGTATTCCCTCATGATGGTAATTTACCCTTGGTTGATACCTTCCTTTGACTCAACCATTTGAACGAGGTATGCTTATTTACAGAGAATCAATACCCACACCATTGTTGGATTTTCTAAAGGAGATTCATGATCTTCCTTATATTTTTAGAGGATCATGGGATGGTTTGGAATATGAAAATATATTTCCTTTTCCTATAATTTGATATGTAATATATATAATGAGATCCAATCCGAAAAATCCTAACAAAAAAATGGATGGCAAGGGCGCTTCGCTAACCCTACGGTGATGATGCCTGCCGCGACCCCTCCTCCCATGGGGGGGAGGGGTCTCTGCCTCATAATCACGATCCTGGAGCTACGAAATTAAGAAATCTTGACTTATTTCGATCCTCGTCGGATGAAGGTCTCTTCGTCCCTGAAATCCAGGTTTCTCCGAAAGTCCCTGGTTTCATTTCAGGTCAGCCTATTGTTCTGGTTTCGTTTAAGGAGTTCTCTGAAGTGTCAGAGTTACTTTCTTTGGCTCTGATTGTGAGATTTGCGCGGCGGAGACCTCTTGTGGAACACTTTTCCAAGGCCATAAATGAAGATTGGGGCTTAGAAAATCGTGCGCAGGTAGGTATTCTGGGTCCGCGTCAATTCCTTAATATTTTTGCTGATGAAGAAGATCTGGGGAGGGCTTGGTCTAGAAAGAGGAAATCTTTCTCAGGTCTCCCTTTCCATTTGCTTCGCTGGTATTTTGATTCTCACATGAACCGTGATTCTCCCTATATGGCGATTTGGATTCAATTTCCCGACCTTCCTCTCCCGTTCCAAAATATTGGGTTGCTGAGATCAATTGGAAAATCTATAGGACGATTTGTGTGCAGTGATAAAAGGACAAAATCTTTTTCGCATCCCATGTCGGCAAGAATATGTGTTAAAATGGATATCTCAAGAATTCCACTGGAGATCGTATAGATTGTTGTTGAGGAGGAGTATAGGTATGCACAGTCGATTGTCTATGAATCCTGGACTGGCTTCTGTTCATATTGTCACAGACAGGGTCATGATAAATATTGTTTTTGAAGAAGGTCCGGGAGTGTCCGACCCTCTGAGACCCCAGCTGTGCCTATTGATGCACCTTTGAGGGGTGGTGTGGCCATCCCTAATGATGGGAAAAGTAGTGTCCAGACCACATACGCAGGCCTGTCTCAGGACTGTCAGGATCCTTCTAACCTAATTGATGAGAATATCTCACTAGTGCCGGGGGTGTCTTCAGGAGAGGTAGGATTGGATGAGGTTAGGAGGAAGGTTACCATGTCTGAAGATGCTGTGGCTATTCCTCTAGAGGTTTCTGAGCCGTGTAGGAGGGAGACTGGTCACTCCAAATTTCTGATACATGATGTTGCTCTTCAGTTTATGGGCAGGGGACTTGAGAACCAGCACGACTCTGGCGATCCTGTGATCCCAGTTCAGAATTCTCCAATCAATTCGGTGAAGGGTGTGGATAGTGGAGAAGGACGGGTGGCCGGTTGCTCCATGGAGGCTTGTGTGGAGGTTGGGAAGAATATCTCCCCGATGATAGATGTGGCCAGAGAGGCATTTTCTGTTCAGATGGATCTTATGGACAAGGGGATGTAGGAAGGTCCGGTCCAAATTGAAGTAGCTGGAGGAAGTGCAGATCAAGTCTCTCCGGAGGGGACAGAGGAAGAGGAAGCTGATTTTATGCAAGGGATTATCTTGGAGGTACCTTTCCAGACCAGTTTTGGAGAAGCAGGGGGTTTGGGCCCTGGAAATCAGGCAGGGGGTGCAGATTCTTCAACCCAGACTTCAGTCATCTTGAGCAACAGGTTTGATAGTCTTGCTGAGGTAGAGTCAAGGAATGAATCATCTAAAGAACTCATTGAGGTTAGTAAGGGCTAATCTGAAGAAGAACCTGTTTTGAAGAGAAACAAGAGTAATTGGAGGAGGATGGGTAGGAAGGACTACTCCTCCTTGCCACCTCCTATGAGGACCCGATCAGCAAAAAAGACAGTTGATGTGAAGTTGGACAGCGGGGTCAGGTGTCAGCTAATTCCACCTGGTCAGCCTGAACTATCCTTGGACTTGATTTTGTGCTCGGATGACGAAGTGAAAGAGCAGGTTTTATTTCTCAATGTCTCAGAAGAGGATACAGCCAAGATTATGGGTCGGGCTATTGAAATGGATCTTAATGAGGAGCAATATATCTGGGTTGACAAATAGGACATGATCCTAGTTGGGGGCTTCAACAAGGGGATGATCAGGCTAGAGGAGTACATTTAGATCTGGAATAAACTGACTTCTGCATTTGAAGACCTGATAAGGGAGGATCCACACTCTTAGGTATCCACTTTATCCGGGAAGTTGTTTAGGGATATGGACTCTGGTAGAATTCAATTGGTTTTCAATGATTCTTCTTTCTCCCTTGACATGTGTGGAAATGTTTGAGGGTCAGATCGGCTCAGATGGGACAGAGCACGCTACTTTCTCCACTTCAGGTCATTTGGGACTTGGTTGAATTTGAGGGAGGGCTTTGCCTTCGAGAGGGACCATGCTTGAATGGGATCGCCGAGTGGTCCTTCATTGGATTTGGCAGTTGCTTCCTATGCTTGGATGAGACTGTTTCTAGTTTTCTGTTTGGGGCTGTTTGGTGCTTGTTGAACTTTTTGGTTTCTCACTTTTCCCACAAAAGTATTTTTCTTAATAACAAAAATAATTTCCCACCCGCCAGATCCAATCCATCCCTAATATAGCATCAAATTCTACCAAGGGAAGTATTATGAGATTTGTTGGAAGTATCTTCCCACATACACCAATGGGAGAAGAGTCTAACACTTGGGTTACAATGATTTCACCACTAAGTGTTTTTATGGATATCTCTACTTCAAGGTTTTGGGGCTCTGATTCAATAGTTCTAGAAAAATTGCAAGATATAAAGGAATGCACATAACATAAATCAAATAATACTTTTACCATTATTGAGTGAATAGGAAGTGTACCTTGTACGGCTTAATTTTATTGCTCCACTACCATAGTTGTGATGACATAATCCTTCCCTGGATCCTTTTTCTTTGGTGTCTAATGACATTGATTACCCTCAAGAACTCGAGGTTTAGTGGACTAGCTTGTATAGTTCCCTTGCTCCCCATAGTTGTAGCATTGGACCATGGGTGGTTATCTCCTTTCCTCCACCACATTTTCCTATTTCCTCATGTATTTTCAATATTAATGATCTTGTTATCCTTGTCTCCCACACTTGAATCCTTTCCCGGTCCCTTTGAGGTAGTTCCCATGATGCATCATTACACATTTTTGATATGTGGGCCGTTGAGTTTTCTTACACCTTTCTCATTGGATCCTCTTTCTTGAAACTCCATCTTTATTTTCTTATCACCATAGCCATGGGACTATTCTACAAACTCCATCTCCACTTTGATAGCACATAAAACAAATTATTCATAACTCCCAAAGTATCAAATTGCTAGATCATTTTGAAGATGTAGCTTTAAATCACTATGGAAATTATTAGTTTTTCTATCATTTTTGATAACAAAACCTGAAGCATACAATGAAAGCCTTGTGAAATTTTCTTCGTAGGCCATGGAAGATTCTCCTTACTTTTACTTTAGATCTTTGAATTATCTCTACATTTCTTTTTGATGATTTTTATGGAAATACTTGTTAAAAAACATTATCTTAATGTCTTCCCACTCCCTCTCTTCAATTTGATCCATAGGATTGGTATTCTTAATCAAATCCCACCATTGATCGTCCTCTCTATCTTGATGATAAAAAAAATATTAAACTTCTCCATTTCAGAAATATTAAGAATTTAAAAGATATTATCCATTGATTTGACACACTATTATAAAACTAGTGGATTGGAAGATCCACTAAACATCGATGGTCATTTCCACATAAAACACTTGATATCCCTTTGCTCCCTCTTAGGTGAAGGCGGACATTGCACATTATTCAGGTTATTGTTCATATCCTGAGATAGCTGGGTAAGCATCACCATGAAATTTTTAACTCCACCTCCAAAATCATTGGGGATTTCACTCAGGCAGTCCTTGAATTGTCCCTCACATGTGTTGTTGGCCTAGTTTCTCCTAGTTCCCACCATTTTCTAAAATAGAAAAGGTTTGAACAAAACATAATTCAACAAGTGATGAATAAATAACTTATTATTTTTTGAAATTAATTCTAAAGGAATATATTTTAGGCTCTATATGTTTAGAATTTTATAAAATAAAGATTATTGGGTGCTCACTTATGCGTAGTCTCATACTAAGGGTTTTCACTAAGGTTCTATTATCCTAATTCCCAAATTAACTAAATCGTCCTCTGATACCAACTACACGACCCTACTTTTCTTACATTATTATTACATCATTTTAAAGGAAAACAACATAAAATAATTATAGAGTGAGGATACAAAGGTTTAGTGTCTTAGGAAAATTAGGACCATAGATAAGATTTACAAAACAAAACATCAACATTTATTTAATTCCCTCTTCTCTTGCTTCTTATTGTCCATTGAATTTTCCTTAGTACATGTAATCACCTAAGGATATACATAAAAAATGGGTGAGTTAAAGTCATAGTAAGAGGATAGATAAGAAAATGAAACAATATAACATGAGGTGATCATAGTTATCATCATCATAACATAGGAATTGGATCATTATCATGATAGGAAGAATTAAGAAATGTCATGGAATATGGAAATGTATAAAAATGAAACATCATGTCTTAGTGGTCAAATACCACACATAGTTATGAAAAATTATAGAATCATGTTCACACATATTTAACTTTATCTCATGAGTTTCTTTAGATTACCCAATGCATTGGATAACTATATAATTCTGATCACAGCCATCACATCATTATATTAACATTTCACTTTATAATTCTGGGCACACCCATCATATCATAACATTTACATTATCTTGCATTCCACATAGAAAATATATCAATCTTGAACATATAATAACCCATATAAAGGAAGGAGTTTGATTTAATAAATCATACATTAATAAACATTGGGTTCCCAAATGAAAGAGGGAATAACATACATGATATAAGAATCATCAACCTTGATTAATGAAGAAACAATATCGGGATGTAAAAGGTGTGTTTTTTTTGAAGGAAGAGTTTTTTTTGAAAACATTGTGTTTGTAATAAAATTATGTAGAAAACATTTATATCAAATAAAATTTAAGATAATGATTAATAAATTATATTTAAGGAATATCCATACTAAAAATGGGGTGAAAGAGGGAAAACCTAAAGAAAGGGAGTTGGGTTCGAGAATTCCCCTTAGCTTGTGTCTGATTGCTTTATTCACTTTGACGTCATATATAATCACATTAGATTCATTAATTAACAATTAAAATACCTTTTATACATAAATATGATTCATTATGATTTTATTATTTTCTTTCATGGTCTTTTGGATGAGTTATATAATTTGATTTCATCATTTGGGAGCATTTGTTTTCATGATTTTCAAGACCGGTTCACTTGTATTCATGAATGGAAGTTTGTGTAAAATGATGATAAATATCCATAATTGTTTTTATAAGTTATTAATGATATTATAGAAGTTTCAACGATCTGATAAATAATTTTGTTATATGTAATGAGGATGGCTCATTAGATACAAGTTAATAATGATCGTTTTAGGTAAATTTCGGCAGTTTTTCTTCACAACAAATTCGTTTTGTTTTATCATTTAGTATTATGTGTATAAAATAGTTCAAGAACATAAGAATGGTTATGAAATTCAATTTAAAATATTTTTTAACCATTTAATGGTTTTATTAACATCCTTTAAGTTGTTAAAGGTAAATGAAAGCGCATCACCCATGATGTTGGTAAATTGACACACCACGGGTGAAGATTTCATTTTAAAAAAATAAAAAGAGAGAGGGTGAAGTTTATTGATGGATCGTCCATTAACATGATAAAATACAATTATATCAAAAATATTGCTTTTATCCTGACATTTGGATAAGATATGGTGAGTATAATAGAAAATAATAAATGGAATTAGAAGGAAATTAAAGGAAAGGGAGCGAGGATTTACCTCTTGAATTTATCATTTTTGAGAACATCCTTAGGGAAAGGTTTTGGTCTTTTGGTGAGACTAAGAGTTCCTAGATGCAGGGGAGGGGATAGGGAAGAGTATTGGGTAGAATATATTCAAGGCTCAAAGCCCGAGAAGTGTGAGGAGAAGAGGGTGTGAAGGGTGATATTTATAGTTGAGGAGAAGGGTGTTTTCTCATTATTATATTCATTAGTTTATTATTTTGGATCAAAACTATGTATAGTTTGATAATTATATCTCAATATATTAAAAAAATGAATAAGAGTTCTATATTTTGGGATTACATCAGACTTACATTATCCATGACTCCATAATTCATGTATTTAACTTTCATTATAAATTATCATATTTTACTATTCAAAAAAAATTTATGTATTTCAGAAAAATCCCAAAAATTAACCCTAATTTTTTTCATCATGTATAATTAAAAAATGAAATCCAATTTTTTAAAATAATTTTATAAATAATATTAATTTAATTTTTAATTAAAATCATCATTTACTTGGAAAATAGAGATTTTAAAATTACAACTGATTTTATAACACTTTGAAAAATTACTTAAGGTCTAATAAAATTATCTTAAATTCCTAAGACATCAATATATTAATTTATAAATTTATTTTATGAAATAAATTTTCTTTTAAATTATTATTTTAATCATAAAATTGTAATTAAATATTTATCACCTATAAAAATACCAACACTTAATTAATAATTTTTAAAATGTTTACTTTATTATACTATGACATAATTATATCATGTTTTTACTTATAAGATCCCTAAATTTTATTTATACCTTCATGGGTAAAGATACTATTCATTTGGCCAGTTTACTATTCATAAGGGTCATATGACTATTCATAAGGTCATGTTACTATTTCATTGTTATTGGTTCCTTAAATTCTAGAAATACTTCTTATTTCATTAATTCATCATTTATAAAGTTTTTATTATGGTCCCTAAGTGATTATATGTGATTTATACTCTATGAAATTACTATAATAGTGGATAAATTCCATTGATAAAAGTTTGGATTGTTACGTTATTCCCCCTTTTTAAAATTTCATCCTCAAAATGTTTTTTACATGAATAGGTGAGGGTGATTCTCCTTCATCGCTTCATCTAGTTACAATGTTGCTTCTTCAAACTTATGGTTCATCCACAAAATTTTAAAAAGGGGGGTTGTCTTGTTGTTTAGATTCTTATCTCTCAGGTCCAGAATCTTTATTGGCTACTCCTTATAAGAGAGATCATCTTAAAGCTGTACCACCTTTGAGTTTAGTACATGTGAGGGATTTGTTATATAATTCCTCAGGAGGGATACATGGAACACATCATGAACTTGATCCATATTCTTTGGAAGTGCAAGACAATAATCAACGACTCTTATGCGATCAAGGATTTCAAAGGGGCCAATGTACCTTGGGCATAACTTCCCTTTCCAAATCACACGACTCTCTTTCATAGTGATATTCAAAGGAAGAATTTATATGTAACATCAAACTCTAAGTCCCTTTGACGATTGTTAACATAGATATTTTTATAAATTTGAGTAGGTTTTATATGTTTCTATATGGCTTGAACCTTATCTATCATGTCTTTCCTAAGATCAGGTCTAAGTAGATTTCTTTCACCAACTTCATCCCAACTGGTTGGTGTTCTACATTTCTTCCCATACAGAACTTCATATAGATCCATCTAAATACTTGATTGGAAGCTATTGTTATATGAGAGCTCAACCAATGGGATATGCTAATCCCATCCACCTTAGAATTATAAAGAGCATGTTCTAAGCATATCTTCGAGCTTCTGAATAGTCCTTTTAGTTTGTCCATCAGTTTGGAGGTGATAGGCCATACTGGAATTTAATTAAATACTTAAATAATATTAAATACTCATCCATAATTTCGATGTGAACCTGAGATCATGATCAAAGACAATTGAGAGTGTAACTCCATGAAGTCTCACCACTTCCTTCACATATATCTTATAAATACTTTCAAGTGAGAGATCTTCCTGAATAGTGATAAAGTGGGTAGTCTTGGTGAGTCGGTCCACCAGAACCCATATCATATTATTTCCTTTAGATGTCTTTGAGAGACCTATGAAAAATTACATAATGACATTCTCCCATTTCCACATGGGTATAGTCAATGTTTGTATCATCCATTTAGACTTTAGTCGCTCATCTCTAACTTACTGACACATCAAACACCTTTAGATATATTTTTCAATATACTTCTTCATGTTATCCCACTAGAATTTTTCTCAAAGATTACAGTACATCTTGGTGCTACCAGGATGGATAGATAATGTTGAGCTATGTGCATTATCCAATAGCTCCTTCTTTATACCAGGTGATGAAGGCACACAAAACCTTGTTCCAATCCAACTCACACCATCATAATCAATATGGAACTATTTAATCTTCCATACATTTACTACATTCACCTTATTTTGTAACTCTGGATCACCCCTTTATGCCTCCTTAAAATTCTCTTAGATAGATGGATAGTAAATAATTTGGTAAAGGTAGGATTTATTACCTAGTGTTATGATTTCCAAATCCATCTTTTGCATATCCCAGAAGATAGGGTCTTTCTAAATCCAAAATATAGATAGAGTAGTATGTTATTTTCTACTAAGATCTTCAGCTACCCTGATTTCCTTTCCGAGATGATATTGAAAATGTAAATCCTAGTAATTGAGTAGCTCTAACCATATACTTGGACAAATGTTGATCTCCTTTTATGTGAATATATATTTTAAGAACTTTTGATCAGTATATATGTTACACTTCTCACCATAGAGGTAGTTCCCCTAGATTTTCAAGGAATAAATCATAGACACTAGCTCCAGAACATGCGTCAGATAGTTCTGGATCTTCAACTACTATGAGGCATTGGCTATCGTAATATAATTTTTCAGGAGTGCACAACGCAAAACTTTCTTAGAATCATCACTATATATCACAAAACTTTATCCAATTTTTAGTAATGTGAGTACTGGTGAAATGATAAGTCTTCAATTTATCACCTTTAAGCTTTCCTCACATTCTTCCATCCAGTCATACTTTACCCATTTCCTTGTTAACTTAGTTAGTGGTATTGAAAATCATGAGACATTTCTCACAAAACATCAATAGTACACTACTAATCCAAGAAAACTATGGATTTCTATGACACTAGAGGGTATGGTCCATTCCTCAATCACCTTTGTTTTTGAAGGGTCCATAGAAATTCCCTCAGTTGTGATCACATGTTCCAAAAATGCAACTTGCACCCAGAAGTCACACTTTCTAAACTTGGCATACAACTTATACATCCTTAATGTCACCGACAAAAGCATTATATGTTATTCTTATTCCTCATTTATCTTGGATTATATGATAATATCATCGATAAATACTACCAATAATTTTTCAAGGTAATGTCTAAATAAATTATTCATCAAATCCATGAATATTTCAGGGGCATTAGTAAGTTCGAAGGGAGTCACAAAAAACTAAAAGTGCCCATACCTTGTATAGATGGAATTATTTTTAATATATTCCTTCTTCACCTTTATATGATGATATATATAATGAAGATACACCTTTGAGAAGTACTTAACTCCTTGTAGATGATCAAACAAGTCATCAATCTTTGGAAGAGGATACTTGTTCTTTACGGTCATCTTGTTGAGTTCCTGATAATCGATACACAACTGCATTGATCCAGACTTCTTCTTAACAAAGAGCATTGACACAACCCAAGATTATGAACTAGATAATATAAACACTTTGTCCAAAAGCTCTTGCAGCAGGTTCTTTAACTCCTCCAATTCGATATAATCCATCCTATATGGACACTTTTAGATAGGAGTGGCTCTGAGTATGAGTTATATTGAGAAATCTACCTCAAGATCCGGGGGGAGTTCAGTTAAATCTTAAGGAAATGAATCATTGTATTCCCTCATGATGGTAATTTACCCTAGGTTGATACCTTCATTTTACTCAACAATTTGAACGAGGTATGCTTATTTATAGATAATCAATACCCACACCATTGTAGGATTTTATAAAGGAGATTCATGATCTTCATTATATTTTTAGAGGATCATGGGATGGTTTGGAATATGAAAAGATATTTCATTTTCATGAAAGTTGATATGTGATATATATAATGAGATCCAATCCATCCCTAGTATAGCATCGAATTCCACCAAGGGAAGTATTATGTGATTTGTTGGAAGAATCTTCCCACATACACCAATGGGAGAAGAGTCTAATACTTGGGTTACAATGATTTCACCACTAAGTGTTTTTATGGATATCTCTAATTAAAGGTTTTGGGGATTTTATTAAATAGTTCTAGAAAAATTGCAAGATATAAAGGAGTGCATAGAACATAAATCAAATAAAACTTTTACCATTATTGAGTGAATAGGAAGTGTACCTTGTATGAATTCGTTTTATTGCTCCACTACCACATTAGTGATGACATAAACCTTCCTTGGATCCTTTGGATTTGGTGGCTGATGACATTGATTACCCTCAAGAACTCAAGGTTTTGTGCACTAGCTTGTATAGTTCCCTTACTCTCTATAGTTGTAGCATTGGACCGTGGGTGGTTCTCTCCTTTCCTCCACCACATTTTCCTACTTCATCATGTATTTTCGATATTCATGATCTTGGTGTCATTATCTCCCACACTTGAAGCATTTACCTATCCCTTTGAGGTAGTTCCCACGATGGATCATTGCACATTTTTGATATGTGGGCTGTTGAGTTTTCTTACACCATTCTCATTGGATCCTCTTGCTTGAAACTCGATCTTTATTTTCTTATCACCATATTCATGGGGCCATTCTCCAAACTCCATCTCCAGTTTGAGAGAACATCAAATAAATTCTTCATAACTCCCAAAGTTTAAAATCACTAGAGAATTTTGAAGGTGTCACTTTAAATAACTATGGAATTTATTAGTTTTTCTAGCATTATTGATAACAAAACCTGAAGAATACATTGAAAGCCTTGTGAAATTTTCTTCATGGGCCATGACAGATTCTCCTTCCTTTTGCTTTAGATCTTTGAATTATCTCTCCATATTTTCTTGAATATTTTTAGGGAAATACTTGTTAAGAAACATTATATTAATTTCTTTCCACTCCATATATTCAATTTGATCCCAAGGATTGGTATACTTAATCAAATCACACCATTGATTGTCCTCTCTATCTTGATGATAAAAAAATATTTAAATTCTCCATATCAGAAATATAAATAATATAAAAGATCTTATCCATTGATTTGACCCACTATTATGAAAATAGTGGATTGGAAGATCCACTAAACATTGATGGTCATTGCCACATAAAACACTTATAGCCGTTTGATCCCTCTTAGTTTAAGGAAGACATTTCACATTATTCATGTTATTGTTGATATCTTGAGACAGTTGGGTAAGCATCACCATGAAATTTTTAAATCCACCTCCAAAATAATTGGGGATTTCACTCGGGCAATCCTCGCATTGTCCATCACATGTGTTTTTGGCCTGGTTTCTCTTGGTTCCCACCATTTTCTAAAATAGAAAAGGTTTTAAGAAAACATAATTCAAAAAGTGATGAATAAGTAACTTATTTTTTTTGAAATTAATTTTAAAGGAATATATTTTGGGCTCCATATGTTCAGAATTTTATGAAACAAAGCTTATTGGGTGCTCACTTATACTTAGTCTCATACTAATGGTTTTCACTAAGGTTATCTTTTCATAATTCCTAAATTAACTAAACTGTCCTCTGATACCAACTATAGCAACCCTACTTTTCTTACTTTATTATTACATAATTTTAAAAGAAAACAACATAAAATCATTACAGAGTGAGGATACAAAGGTTTAGTGTCTTAGTAAAATTATGACCATACATAAAATTTACAAAACAAAACATCAACATTTATTTAATTCCTTCTTCTCTTGCTTCTTATTGGCCCTTGAATTCTCCTTAGTACATGTAATCACCTGAGGATATACATCAAAATGGGGTGAGTTAAAGTCCTAGTAAGAGGATAAGTAAGAACATGAAACAATATAACATGGGGTGAGAATAATAATTATCATCATAACATAGGAATTGGATCATTATCATGATAGGAAGCATTAATAAATGTCATGGAATATAGAAATTCATAAAAATGAAACATCATGTCTTAGTAGAAAACTACCACACATAGTTATGAAAAATGATAGAATCATGTTCACACATATTTCAATTTATCTCATGAGTTTATTTAGATTACCCAATGAATTGGGGCACTATATAATTCTGAGCGCACCCATCACATCATTATATTAACATTGCACTTTATAATTCTGGGCACACCCATCACATCATAACATTTACATTATCATGTAGGCCACATAGAAAATATATCAATCTTGAACATATAATAACCAATATAAAGGAATGGATTTGATTTAATAAATCATGAATTCATAAAATTAGGGTTCCAAAATGAAAGAGGGAATAACATACATGATATAAGAATCATCAACCTTGAGTAAAGAAGAAACAATATCGGGAAGTAAAAGGTGTGTTTTTTTGAAGGAAGAGTTCTTTTGGAAAACATTATGTTTGTAATAAAATTATGTAGAAAAAATTTATATCAAATAAAAGGTAAGATAATGATTAATAAATTATATTTAAGTAATATTCATACTGAAAATGGGGTGAAAGAGGGAAAACCCAAAGAAATGGAGTTGGGTTCGAGAATTCCCCTTAGCTTGTGTCTGTTTGCTTTCTTCACTTTGATATCTTATATAATCACATTATATTCATTAATTAACAATTGAAATACCTTTTATACATTAATATGATTCATTTTGATTTTATTATTTTCTTTCATGGGCTTTTGGATGAGTTATATAATTTGATTTCATCATTTGGGAGCATTGGTTTTCATGGTTTTTACAACCGGTTCACTTGTATTCATGAATGGAAGTTTGTGTAAAATGATTATAAATATCCAGAATTGTTGTTATAAGTTATTAATGATATTATAGAAGTTTCAATGATCTTATAAAGAATTTGGTTATATGGAATGAGGATGGATCATTAGATACAAGTTAATGATGATCATTTTAGGTAAATTTTGACAGTTTTTTGATCACAACAAATTCGTTTTGTTTTATCATTTAGTATTATGTGTATAAAATAGTTCCATAACATTAGAATGGTTATAAAATACAATGTAAAATATTTTTAAACCATTTAATGGTTTTATTAACATTCTTTAAGGTGTTAAAGTAAAATGAAAGCGCATCTTCCATGATGTTGGTAAATTAATACGTCACGGGAAAAGATTTCATTTTTAAAAAATAAAAAGAGAGTGGGTGGAGTTTATTGATGGATTATACATTAATATGATAGAATACCATTATATCAAAAATATTGGATTTATCATGCCATTTGGATAAGATATGGTGAGTATAATAGAAAAAAATAAATAGAATTAAAAGGAAATTAAAGGAAAGGGAGAGAGGATTTACCTCTTGAATTTATCATTATTGAGAACATCCTTAGGGAAAGGTTTTGGTCTTTTGGTGAGACCAAGAGTTCCTAGATGCAGAGGAGGGACTGGGGGAGAGTATTGGGTAGAATATAGTCAAGGATCAAAGCCTGAGAAGTGTGAGGAGAAGAGGGTGTGAAGGGTGGTATTTATAGTGGAGGAGAAGGGTGTTTTCTCATTATTATATTCATTAGTTTATTATTTTTGATCAAGAATATGAATAGTTTGAGAATTATCTCTGAATATATTAAAAAAATGAATAATAGTTCTAGATTTTGGGATTAAATAAGACTTACATCATCCATGAATCCATAATTCATGTATTTAGCTTTCATCCTAAATTATCATATTTAATATTCACAAAAAATTTAAGTATTTCAGAAAAATCCCAAAAATTAACCCTAAATTTTTCGACATGTATAATTAAAAAATGAAATCCAATTTTTGAAAACAATTTTCTAAATATGATTAATTTAATTTTTAATTAAAATCATCATTTACCTGGAAAATAGAGATTTTAAAATTATAACTGATTTTATAACACTTTGAAAAATTACTTAAGTTCTAATAAAATTATCTTAAAATCCCAAGACATCAAAATATTAATTTATAAATTAATTTTATTAAAATAAATTTTCTTTTAAATTATAATTTTAATTATAAAATTTTAATTATATATTTATCACCTTTATAAATACCAACACTCAATTAATAATTTTTAAAATGTTTACTTAATTATACTATGACCTAATTATATCATGTTTTTACTTATAAGATCCGTAAATTTTATTTAAACCTTCATGGGTAAAGATACTATTCATTTGGCCAGTTTACTATTCATAAGGGTCATATTACTATTCATAAGTTCATGTTACTATTTCATCAGTATTCGTTCCTTAACTTCTAGAAATACTTCTTATTTCATTAATTCATCATTTATAAAGTTTTTATTATGTCCCATAAGTGATTATATGTGATTTATACGCTATGAAATAACTATAATAGGGGAGAAATTCCATTGATAAACGTCTGGGCTGCTATATTGGGACTTTTAAATTCTTAATTTATTAAAAATAAAATAATTTTTACAAAAACCAGTATTTTTGTCTATTCACTAAAAAATCAATATTTTTTGAAAAATACCAAAATTTCACCCAAAGTAAAATTTTATTATCTGATTCAAAATATAAAGTTCAGGTTATAAAATATATTTTTTAAAGTTTAAATAATTAATTATAATTTTTTTCTTGAAAATCAATAAAAACTATTTTTGAAGAAACTATATTTTTGATGAATATAATCACTTCACTAAAAAATGATTGATTATTTACTAAAAATTTACTAATAAATTATATTGAATATGTAATTTATATATAAATATATATATTTCATAAAATATATAATACTATTTATACCCACTAATTTAACGGTTGAGTTATAATAGTAATATATATCATGGGTCGTTTAGGTTCGGTGTTGTGTGTTAAATACACCATCGAATATAAAATTATAATGGTCGAGCGTAACAATTTATAAAATAATTATTGCATATAATTCAAGTTGAACATAGTGTTGCATGTAATGCAATATAGACTCTTTGTTGCGTTTCCTTTATCCTATCGAATATAATTCTCTTATTTTAAAATGTCAGGGTGTTATATCCTCCAGCCTTTAATAAATTTCATCCGTGAAATTTTAACTTTATCTCTATAATAAAAGAATAGACATTTGAAAATACATTTTCTAAAAACCCACATCATAAAAGGGTTAATAAAAAATCCTCTTAATAAGAGATAAAAGTACATATGAAGGTCATCTATAATAACTCATAATTTCATTTCCAAATAGGATAACATAGGCAAGAATGGAGGAAAAGCATAAATAATTATAGAGTGATTTAAGTCATTGATCTCAAGAAAATGAATGATCAATGGAAAATTTATGGAATCAAAACCATAAATCTCTGATAATCAAAAAGACCATTGGTTCATCATAATTGAAGTACTAGGTTAATAATTTTGTTTCAAGATCCTTTTCTTAGAGTTGAGGAATTCTCTTTCCATATCGACTAAGAGAATATGGAATTATACTTACTTGTTGAGTATAATTTCATCCATTAATCAATATCTTCCACAATCTCATATTTTTCGCCAACGATGTGTATTCCGGATGAATTTTTATTTCTTGAAGCACAAAAATGAAAATTTGAAGACCAAATAACAATAAAAGGGATAAAAATCTATTCCTATTATCTTTAAAAATTAAAAAAACCAAAATGGTTAGCACATGATAATATAATTCAAAAAATTAATAAACCTTCATACATTTATTTCTAAATTTCAATAGTAATATCCAAAGTTCAAACAAAATCATTCCATGAATTACCATCCTTAAAATTATTCAATAAATTACAAAATAAGTTAAAAATCTAAAGATTATAATGATTTTACCATATATTCTTCCGAGATAAATAAATAATTAATCTATAAATAGAATCCCATAAATTTTCAAAATAAACTTAATATTTAGGTGTAAAAAACATTCATACAAACTAGGATATCACATTGTCCAGTAGTGGGCATAAAACCCTTATCATCCTTTGGTCATAGGTTCTAGACCTACCACCTTTAGGGATGCGATGGGTTGTCACCCAATATATGATTTTTCCATTTTTTGTCTTTAAAAAATAAATATAATTCCTACCTAAAAAAACTTCATGTGGATCCTAGTGGTTACAAGTACCTAAACCAAATAAAACTTCTCTAAAAATGTTATTTTATCACATTAGGATATCATTGAATAAAATATCAATGGGGTTTCTAAGACTTTGAGCTTATGTTCATACTTATTCTTATAGACTTATGATGGTTTCCATAACTCTTAAGATAACCTTTCATGAAAACATTACAATATCCTATGTTATCTAAACCCTTCTCTGATACCAACTATAATTGCTCAGAACCCACACTCCCAGATCCATTGAAAAATTCAAAAACTTTTAATTTTCAGATTTTATGCCAAATAAGGTGAAATGTTTTTTACAAATAAAAAATTAAAACATAAAATATAAATATTTGATCACTTATATATCTATGGACCTTTTTGATTTAGAGTTTTAGAGAATTAGGACCAATTCATATCAACTTGGATTCATAAACAACTGGTTTATAAAGATGAATATCATTTCCTATTATACCAAAATTTCTTATTTAAAATTATTTCACCAATATAATCTATATGAAATCCATTCTATACATAATTCATTCAGCGTCATTCTTTGTAACCTCAAGTTCGATTCATCACACTTGATCTTTATCTTCCTCTTCTTCAAGTATCCTCCTTAGGTTTGCACTAAATCCAAGAAAGGTTGAATTTATTCCAAAAATAAGACTTATAAAATTAGATTAGGTAAGTTTGGTAGTTATTTGGTCAAGTATTGTCCAAAACCTATAGGTTTTAAGGTGTGAATAAGGGAGGAGTGGGGCCAGCCCTTTATAAGCGGGGTGAGTGGAACACTTATAATTATTTTTGAAAGAGTGAATTCCAACCACATTTTTTTCATTTAAATAAGTCCTAGTAATGGTATATTATACTTAATATAACGGATAAGCTCAAAATATGTCCATTATATGGGCTTTGGAAAAGTTTTGTGTCATTTTTAATACTTATATTCTTAGTTTAACCTCAAAGTAAATTCATTTTTATTTTAATCACTGAGATTAATCTTGATGTTTTCACTAATCATTATTGTAAAAAATTAATTTGGTAATATTAGAAATTATAAAATATATTTTTACAAATTAAATTAATATAAGTGGAAAAATTTAATTTAATATTAATCCTGCAAACGCTGTGAGACAATGAGTTTTAAGAAGAGTAATTTTTTATAGAAAAAGATGATTCTATATTAACTATAAGACTTGTAATAATAATTGTATGAAAATAAATTAAATTTTAATGATATATATTATATAAATTTAGTTTAATAAATTCCCAATTAGTGATTATTTTAATTAATTAAAATGTAGAATCATTATGCATTTTAAAGCCGTTTTTAGAAAGAACCCATTTTTAAACCCAAAAACAAACATAAACTAAAAACCAATATAAAGTTGATTACAAGTAATTAAGAAGATTAAATATAAATAAATAATACTTATATTTATTTTAAAAATAATCAAGATATATTGGTACTTTTATATTACTTAGTTTATTAAAGATAAAATACTTTTGACAAAAACTGGTATTTTCACTATTCACTGAAAAATAAATATTCTTTGAAAAATCCCAAAATTTCACCAAAATTAAAATATGATATTTTGATTCAAAAAATGAAGTTAATTTTATCAAAAAAATTTCATCAAAGTTTCCAAAATTGATTATAATTTTTTATTCATGGAAAGCAATAAAAATCATATTTGAAAATTATGTAATTTTGAAGAATAAAATCACTTTATTAAAATAAAGATTGATTATTTACTATTTTTTAATAAATTATATTGATTTGGAAATATATATATATATATATATTATGAAGTATTTAATACTATTTATACACACAAATTTAATAGCTAGGTTATAACGTTAATATATATCATGGGTCGTTTAAGTTTGGTGCTGCGTGTTGAACACACTATCAAATATAAAAATATCAGGGTAAAATATAAAAAAAGATAAAATTAGGTTTCTATGTAACCCAATATGAACATTGTGTTGGGTGTAATTAAATATAGTCTCAATTTTGTGTGTCCTTTATGCTATCGAATATAATTTTGTTCTTTTAAAATCTCAGGGTGTTACAAAAATATAGTTAATATTAATAAGACATGTACAAGATAAAATAAGAAAAGTTTTCACATTATAAAACAAAAAGACCCTCAAGTTAATATTTATTTATTATACATTCCATCATCAAAATTAAAAAAACCCATAGTTAAAGTATTAGTTTGGCCAATGTTGGGGGTACTTTTAATTATCAAGAAATCTAAACTAATAAAGTGGGTTAACTTAACCAAAAGTTTATTAAATTGAACAGAAAAGGAATATTCAATAAAAATTTTGAGGAAAGTGTCAAGGAAATATCAGTAAGGATTTATGGATTGTGGAATCCACTCAATTGATCAAGGGGATGTAAGCCCACAGTTGGCGAGACCATCTACCTTAGTACCTTCTCATGATTTTCATGGACAAATTGGATCATAATAAAAAGAAATATGGATCCTTTACTCTACATTTTGTTTTGTGAATGGACATACCAAGTTCAGTGGTAAGAGAAATTTATAATTTCTAAAATTTTGGGAGATTTAGTAAAAAAATTAATTATTATTATATCACACACAATTTTTAATCAAGAAAAGTACTAATAATATGCTCTGTTAAATTATAGAATAATGGAAAGTTTTTAATCCACATTATCCTAGTAATATATAATGTATAAATACCATATAATAAATGGTAGTAACTTCTAGGAGTTGTTTATATTCCTTAAGGTTGTGTTGGACCATTAATATAAATTTTACATACTAGAATCCTCATTACCAGATCCACCTGTTTAGGTTGTGAGTGATGAAGATTTCATTGTCTATAAAAAAAATTTGAATGAAGATATTGAATTTTAATGTTTGATGCCACCATTTATGTCTAGTGAACACATGAAGTTTCATTAAAAAATAGATTATTATAGCATGCTCTAGAATATTTGTGGTTTTTATTAGGAGAGGGAAATATAGAAGAAGTTTGAGATCTCCAAGGAACTCTTTTTGAGTAATCTTGGAGTGAGAGTTCTAGATGGTCCTCACATAGTCAAAATCATTAAACACATTGTGCTTCTACAGGTTCTAGGGTTTAAACTACTTGATGAACTTCACATGAATCTTATTCCTCCATCAATCCCTTAGTGATTCTCCTGATTTTTTATAAATGTTAATATGAACAACATTGAAAAGTATCTTCCAAATTTTCTCACTCTTTTTTTCCATGTAGATAAGGATAAAAATAGATTTTTTTCCATACTTATGATGAACAATCAGAAATTCCAAGCAAATATATCTAAGTTTAAAAATTCTTTAAAACTCCCTTTTGAGAAGATAAACATCAAGGGACAATAAATGGGGAAATATTCTATCAATTTTAAATGCGGAAAGAATTGATACTATAATAAAAATTACACCCCTCTAAAGAAGTAAGGGGAATATTTGAGTGCAATTTTTATTGGGTTTAATTTATCTATTTCTATAAATTGGGTTTTAAATATAAATTTTAGTGCTGTAATATGTATTAAAATATAGAAACCAAGTAGATTAAAAAATATTTACTAATGGGAGGCATATTTATAAGAATTCAATTCATAAAAACTATCTAATATGGCTATCAGGGACTACCACCTCACATTTCCAATGTAAATGTTCTTTGTTTTGATTTTTTTATTATATTCCATCCATTACCAAAAACGTATTTATGTATCTGGACTTGATAGAGATGGATTTATTTTCAAGTTAAGGAAAACATGTTTCTTCTTTTATAAATATAGATTTTTTTGGTAAGTCGCATTTAAAAAATGGTCTCTATGTGTTGGATTATAAAAAAAATTAATGGAAATCAATAAAGAAACTACTTTACACGACTTATACCACAAAAAACTTTATCATCATCGACTAGTTAATTTAAATGATTTTTTTGTCTAAATTATATGAAGATGGATATTTACATTCCATTTAACTAAAACCAATTGGTGTATGTCACACATTCTTATAAGAAAAAAATGTAAAAATCCCCATTTAGTTGAAAAAATGAAAGGGACAAAGTGATTCTAGAATTAGTTCATACACATATGTGTTGACCATTTCCTATTTAAAAAAAGGATGAGTACTCTTGATTCATAAATTTTAATTGTGATTTTATTAGATTAGTATATTTTTATATGATAAGGTATAAGTTATATTCCTTTGGGAGATTAAAGGAATGTAAGAATGAAGTTGAGAGCTAGTTGGGTAAAAATATTAAGAAAATATTTTCAGAACATGGTGGGGAACATCTTAATTAAGACTTCGTTTATTATTTACAGGAGTTTGGGTTTCTATATCAAATCACCACTCATTATAAAAATCAATATAATGGTGTAAGAAAAATGAGGAACCACACCTTGGTAGACATGGTGATATTAATGATGATTCATGTGAGTCTTTCATTATACTTTTGGGGATACACATTACAAAAAGAATCATACATACTAAAATGAGTGTCAACTAAAGTGTTAGACTATATTCTATACCAATTGTGGAGTAGATAGAAACCAATTTTGTCATACTTTCATGTTAGGGGATGTGAATAATTTTTTATGTCCTCTTTAGGTAATAAACGTTCACCTCAAAGCATAAAGTGTAACTTTATAGGAAATACCTAGGAACTAAAGCGATAATACCTATACAATACTTTAGATGAAAAGTTTGTGGTTGAGATACATCCAAAATTTCTTATGAAGGATCATATATATAAATTAGATAGTAGGAGAGAGATATATTTTTATGAAGTCCCACCATAAGACAAAAAAGTGTTGGTATAGGAACAAGTTCCACAAATCCCCATGGAAGAAGAAGTTCTAGAGACACAAGTACTACATAGGAGTAAAAGTGATGTTAGATAAATTGAAACATTTCGTTTTCTAGTCCCCAAGGATGGTGGATCAATATTATTTTATAATAATGATCCTCTAACCTACAAGGAAGTAGTAATTGGCATAGATGTTTCCAAGTGGCAAAAAATTATGACTTTTAAAATAGATTCCATGTACTATAACCAGGTATGTATTTTGGTATATCCTACAACAGATATAAATACCATTGTTTATAAGTGGTATTAAATAAGAAACTAGACATGGATGGATAATTTAGTTCTTATAAGTCACAACTGGTAGTAAAAGGGTCCAAACAATGTGAAGTCATAGACTATGATGAAACCTTTTAACCAGTTGCAGTGCTGGAATTCATTATAATTATTTTTTCCATTGTGTCATATCATAAATATGAGATTTGTAAAATGGATGTCAAAATTTTATTCCTTAATTGTAACCTTTCAGAATATATCTATATGACACAACATGATGGGTTTGTGGTTCCCAAGTATGCCAACAAGGTTTTCAAATTGTAAAGATCCATTTATGTATTAATGAAACCATCCAAGTCATGGAACTTTCATTTTTATGAATCCATAATACAATCTCATATCATAGTGAATAAATGTGAGACTTGTGTTTATAAATGATTTAGTTATAGTGAATTCGTTTGAATAACACTTTAGGTTGATGACATATTACTTATTGAAAACAAAATAATAGTATTATAGTCTATCAAGGCCAAGCTGAATAAGTGATTATCCATGTTGGAATTTGAAGAAGTATTATACATACTTGGGATCAAAATCCATTATGATAGGTCCAAGATACTAATCATCCTAATTCAAGGTACATATATGACAAGATACTTAGTAGATTTATTATGGAACAATCCAATGGGGGATTATTTCTAATGTCACATGACATTCACCTTTCTAAGAATATGTGATCTCAGAAACATTAGAAAATATAAAGGATATAAAGGATTCCATATACATCAGAAATTGGGCATATCATGTATTATATTCTATATACTAGGTTAAATTCCACCTATGCATTAAGCGTAGTAGGAAGATATCAATCCGACCTATGTGACTGCTATTGGATGATAGTCAAGATTATCCTTAAATATCTTAGGTATACCAAGGATATATTCCTAGTTTATAGAGGAGATTAGGTACTAGTCATTAGAGGATATGTAGATACTATTTTTAAAATATATCATGACAACCTGAAATCATATATGGGATACATTATCACCTTTAATAGAGGTACTGTGAGCTGGAATAGCTCAAAGAAGGTAGTGGTTGTAGATTCAACATCAGATTTTGAGTATATTGTAGTTTCTGAGGAAGATAAAGAAGCATTTTGGATATGAAAATTCATATAAGATCTTAAAATGGTACCTGGAAATAAATATCCTATCATACTCTATTTTGATAATACTATAGTGATGGATCTCACAAAATAGATAAAGCCAGATCAAAAGATGAAGCACATTCTTCAAAAGTGTCAAATTTTGAATGATTTTTATCAAATAGGTGAAGTCATAGTGAGCAGTATTTCTATGGAAGATGATTTGGTGGACCCATTGACTAAATAATTTAATCTTAAGAAACCGGATTATCATGTGAGGTCTAGTGGATTGAAAGTCATATGCAGTTGAATCTAGTCCAAGTGGGAGTTTTTTGGAGTTGGTGTCATAGGACTAACAGTTTATACTTTGATTACATGTATATCTGACTATTTTATTATTAATAAAATATGTTGTTACATATTTTTACTTATTATACATGAATTTAATATAATATTTTTCAAGAGTTTATATCTCATTGATTAGGTTATAGTAGTTCCTTACTATGATGAGAACCTTGAAATGCTATGAAGATATTCTTAAATATACTTCTATGGTCGGATAACTTTCTATGATGTGATACATAGAATGTGACTATGAGGTGTGTGTAATCATAATAAGATGTGTCTTATTCTTATGATGATCACACATGGTAATCCCCAAGATAAGAGATTATGAGAATCAACCTGCTAGTATGAATTCTGCATGTTTTAGTGTCATTAGATATTATTATCTATGCGCATGAGTGATGGTCCTTGGGCTTTAATATTATTATTAATGCATATTGAAACTCACACACTTAGATTTATTTCATAAACTATGATGATACAATTCATATTAAAGTTTTATATGGTGGGTTCGTCACAAGTGATGTGTTATTAATGAATAAATAGAAGAAAGATTTATGCTTTCCATATTTATGGAAGTTGATATCATGACCCTTTTATTGGAATAGAACCATCACATTAAATTAAATATAACAAGTTTAGTGATGTGTTTATATCATATAGATTAAGAAAGATGTATCAATAATATAGGTTGGTGACACGAATGTGAAACTTTCTTAATGGGATTTTGTGAAAAAGGATTATATTACTTGGAGAGAATTTATATGTGGTTTTCAACATTATGAATTTTTTTTATATTGGATGATTTGAACCATTAAAGTATAGTAATTATAGAGACCCAATCCTTTTACATATATTATTACATGATTTTTAATATAAACATCCATTAGTTACAAACCAAATACCGTGAGACCTAGTGACTTTAGGAGACTAGGTAGTAAAACATAAAAAAAACTAAAACATGGAATATTTATTTTTTATTCTCCTTAGTGAGCTCCTAAATCTATTTGAGATCCTATAACTGCATTGGACTTCCTAGGGAATACATAAAATAAATGGGTGGTCTAAAAATACGAGTAAAGGAATAAACATGATAAGAAAACATAATACGTGAGTCAAAGGTATAACATGATATTATAAAATAAAAGGATCATGAGTAATCATATGGGACCATAACATAAAGAAACTATTATCATAAGATCATTTCAACATATTAAGGTGCTAGAAACATACAACATGACATAATTATAAGTCAAGGATAACTTCTAAGACAATATCACATGGTGGAAAAAGTCCCATAATAGATTAAGTTTATTCCCAAATCCCATACATAATATCTCATGAGAGAAAAACATTACCCAATGCATCATATCACTTGTTAAGTGCACCCATCATAACATGTATAAGATTTTTCATTCCATAAAAATGAAATCAATCCTAATTTATAAACATAAGAATCACCCATAGAAAGAAATGAGCTGCATAATCTTGCCTCATGTCATAATGATAGGAAATTTCATAAATAATTCATTTGATAAATGAAATTAAGGAAAATGTTACCACATAAAGGAAGGAATAATGATCTAGGTATATATATAAGATAAATATATATATAATTTATAAGTAATTATTAACATCAAAGGTTTTTATCACTGATTAAAACATCTTTAAAATATCACATGGAATATTTCTTGAGAATAATAAAAATTTATCTTTGAAATCACTTCTTTAAAAAATATATTTATTTTAAAAATTTAATACAAAAAATTTTATTTGAAAATAATCATGGAAACATGTAAATGAATTTTCAAATCATTGAGCAGTTATGATGGAATGAAATTTAGTTATTTCTTTACAAGTTAAAATAAATCCTTCCTTTGACACTTTTATAAAAAAAGTAAAAATACCTTGTATGTAAAATGATAGAAAGATTAGTTGTACACAATTTTGTAAAAAATCAAACATGGTTAAAAATTTATTAATTAAATAATTATAGAATAGTAAAAGTATTTTTTTAAATTTTTTTATGAAAAATATATACATAGAATAGAAATATTCTAGATATAAATAAAGATACATGATCAATATTACTTAAAGACAAATTTCTTGATGTTTATTTGTTAAATAAGGGAGGAAATGGAAAAAAATTATGTAAAATAAATTAATTAACATAAGATAATAAAATAGATACAGTTCAAGAAAATTATTTTATATGAATTTCCCTAGAGGAACCTTGAACGTAAATAATCTAAAAAATAAAGGAGATTGTAACCTAAAGCCTTTAACGCTTTGGTAACTTTCAAATCAAACACCTTTTGATGAATTAAAATGATTTGTAACTTAAAATACCATGAATTTTGAAGTATTAATAATATAATATGTAAAAGGAGAAGTATATATTCCTTATAAAATAAGTTTGTAACATTACATTATAATATGACCCAATTAAGGGAAATTGAGATGAAATCCCAGACCTTGAGTTTAACTCATCACATACATATTGTGTATTTATTAAAAAAATATTATTTTAATTTTTTACTCACTTAATAATTTTTTTATTTTTATTATTCCTTTAATTTTTTATTACCATGATTTTATTATTTAGTTAATCAAATAAATTCATGGTGAACATTTTAACGATATTCGGTTTATTTGTCCAAAATGAATTTGGTAGGTTGATTGTGGTAAAATAAGTAATTGTTCCATAATATATGAAATAATAATCATGAAATAATTATAATTTTTATATATAAATTATAATTTTATATCCAAATATGAAATATTGTTATTAAAAACAAACTATGTTACAATCATGGAGAGTGTATGCCGTACTTATGCATGAGGAACATTTTCATTTTTTGACAACCATTATGGAAAGAAGGTAAGTATTATTTTATCTTTAAAAATAAAAATTATATGATAATACCATATTATTTTTTAATTTACACTTATATATAACATTTATGTGATTTGGTGATGAAAAATGAGTCACATTGCTTCGTAGAGGTGGTAGTCCACATGTACACACGAACAACATTATCATTTTTCAGTGAATGGAAAAGTAAAAAAATATGCGATATATTAAATTTATAAAATGATAAATATTTAATGAATATAATATATATATTTTAAATCCATATTCATAAATATCCATGATAGGTGATGGTGGAAAATGAATTACACTGGTTCTCAAAGCGATAGTCCATCGTACGCAGGAACAATGATTTCATTTCCCAATTGATGGATGATGAGATAGATATAGGTTATGAAATTAAAATTATAAAATATTAGTATATGGTAGATAATTATGCTATTATATCAACATGGTTGAATACTATTTGAGGGATGTTGAATAACACATAAAAAAATGATCAGTTAAGAACAATACATCTTCTTTGGATAACCACTTTATGTTTGCACCAAAAGCCTTTTTAGGAGGAGTTTATAATAAAAAAAGGAATATAATATGTTTTAATGGAAGTAATTAATTCATTTGGGTAAGTATTTTTTTTAAAAAAATTCTTTTTAAGTGTGAATAAAATAGGATAGAAGGTTCAATTTTATAAGTGAGAAGGAGTGGATTTTTTTTAAAGACCTAATACTATTCAATAATGGGAAGTCATTCTCGACAAAATTGCCTCCAAAATTGATAAATATGTATTTTATGGAATAAAATTTCAATAAAACCTTCAAAATTTAAAAATAAATATTTTTTTAAACATTTTATTCCTCTTACCTTTATGGTTACTTACTTTTCTGATTTTAGTTTTCACCACGGTAACTAGTTTTTACCTAGATAAATTATACTTTAAGATTAAAAATAAAATAAGCCTTATTAGATAATTTGGTCCCACTTATTATAAATATTAAATCCAATTTATAAAATAAAATCCTATGTTTTTGGAAAATTAATTTTAACATAAGCCCTTGTAACGTGCAAAACCTCTTTTTAACCTTAACTATGATAATAAATATTTATTGTTTTTACAATTCATTATGATGAAAAATTAATTTGACCTTATTAAATAATATTAATTTTTATTATTCCAAATGTTGAATCAATTTTATCAAATTCATTTCATATAATTGTAATAATTTAATTTGAAATCAATCCTACAAAACATGATGAAAACTGAGTTTTCAGGAAAATACATTTTTAGAAAATATATGATCTTATATAAACTCCATGTTTAATAATAATAATTTTATGATTTTAAATTAATAAAAATAGATATATAAACTAAAGTTTTATATAAATATTTTCTTAGTGGGGGTTAGTATAATTAATTAAAATGGATAAACATTATGCACTTAAAAACAGTTTGTAGAAAGCCACATTTTTAATCTTAAAAATAAACTTATACCAAAATCATGAAAATTAATTATTAAAATGAAATTAATTATATTATTATAAATAAATTTTTTTATATTTAACTTTAATAAAAAATTGAAAATATAATGTTAATTTCAAATTACTTTATTTAATGAAAAGATATGGAAATATTTAAAAAATTAGAAATTTTCACTATTCATTAAAAAATAAATAATTTTTTTAAAAAAACCCAAATTTCACCCTAATTTAATGTTTATATTTTAATTTAAAAATTTAATTTAATTTTATAAAACAAAATTTTGAAAATTTCCCAAAATTTATTATAATATTTTCTCACAAAAAGCAATAAAAATCATCTTTGAAGAAGATTTTTTTGAAGAATAGAATATCTTCTTTAAAACTTGAGTGATTATTTTAT
Organism: Viscum album; assembly: GCA_963277665.1. Classification (NCBI taxonomy): domain Eukaryota; kingdom Viridiplantae; phylum Streptophyta; class Magnoliopsida; order Santalales; family Viscaceae; genus Viscum; species Viscum album. Next base: position 1,366,894,955 of record OY728140.1, on the reverse strand, counting down.
AATAATTTATCAATTAATTTATATTGAACACAATATTTATATATATTTTATAAATTAGTTCATCCTATTCATAACCACCAATTTAACATCTTGGTTATAATGATCATATTTTAATAATATTATTTGACGGTTTATTTAGGCTTGATTTTATGTGTCTTATACACTATCGAACATATTTTACTTTTTAAAATATATGGGTGTAAAATTATCCCTCATCTAATAAATTTTGTCCTCATAATTTGAACTTAAACTCAGTAATCCAAGGTTTGAGATTTGAAAATACCTTTTTTTAAATCCCACAACATAAAATGGTTAATAATACTTCCTCTTCAAAATAGGAAAAAATAAATATGAAGTTTATAAAATAAATAAGTTTCCAAATAGAAAAACATTAGTGGGAAGTAAAAATATGGACTTGGGGAAAACCGAAACTTTTAAATAATGATGGATAGTGCTAGATAACATTGATCACATGAAGGTTAATGATTATGAAAAAGTTAATGACTAAAAACTATAAATAAAAGAGTTGTAAAAAGAACATTGATTCATAAAAAAATTAAGGCAATAGGATAAAAAATTATTTTTTATTTCTAGACACTTTTACTAGAGTTGAGGAATTATTTTACAATCTTGAATAATAACATAAGGAAATATACTTACTTGATAAGTATAATTTCATCCTTTAATAAATTTCTACCAAAATCACACCGTTTTATTTAAATGATGGGTATTTAAGATGATTTTTTATGCTTGAAGAAATAAAATCAACTTATAATGGATCAAATAATCCATAAAAGTATAAAAAACTATTTTTCTTGGATTTACTAAAACCAAAATGGTTAGAACAATGTAAGATAGTACCCAAAATGAATAAATATTCATAAGAAGAAATAATAAATTAATCTTCAAAATATGCTTAATCATTTCTACAAATAGACAGAATCATCATAAAGGAACATTAATATCATATATTCTTATTAATGATAATTAAACCTTTATTCCTTAAATAATATCCCATAATATTCTATTTATCATAACCATATTAGGTTACAAAAATAGCTAACTTCTTATAACATAACTTTAATGACTTAATCATCAAATCACTTTTCAATCCCATGGTAATAAATAAAACATATGTCCCTAAATTACAATAACCCACAATTACCTTAATATTAAAGATAATATAAACCCTTAAGGTTTTTAATACCTCTAAACTTATGTTCACAAAATGTAAAGGAATTATTCCTCAAATAACCTTTTTTCCTAAAATCCATTCTAAACTCAAGGGTTATATTACCATAAATTTCTCCCATAATACTCTTAATCATTTTATACTTAATAACTTAAAACCTCAAAAGGGGTATATAGGGCTTTAAACATATCATCAACCATATACTTATTATCCTAAGAAACATCAGGTTTATCCAATATCACAATGGAATATAATAGGTTTATATTGGTTTAATTATCACAATCATCATAGTTGTTTATAAATAAAATGTGAATGAGTCCAAGAATATCCCCCATGAGTATAAAACTAATTTCACATTAAGGGCACACTCATCATTCACTATAATGATGGTTGATATGTACTCAACCAACACTTATCAGGTTTATTAACCCTAGAATAATCTATGCCAAAATCATTTCCAGTTTTTGTATCCATGTGTATTGCTTGGAAAACTATATAAGATCTTACTTAAAAAAACTTTAGGATGTTATCAAATTCTTAGAATTATTTGTGAGTTTTATAAAAAAGTTCTCTAATCCAAATACCAAAAAATAAATATAATTTTTTTGATAGCAACTATAGAGATCGAAGCGTTTTACACATATTATTACATTATTTTGAATGTAAACATCCATTAATTGTAACCCAAAGATCATGAGGCCTAATGTCTATGTAAGATTAGGTACATAAAATATTAAAATAAACTAAAACATAAAAAATTTATTTTTTATTATCCTTAGTGAGATCATAAATATATTTGAGATCATAAAAATTTATAGGATAACCTAAGGAATACATAAAATAAAAGGGTGAGATAAAAATACTAGTGAGGGAATAAACATGAAAAGGAAAAATAACAAGTGAGTTAATGGTTTAACAAAATATCATAAAAGAAAAGGATCATAAATAATCACATTGAGTCATAACATAAATAACATGTTATAATAATATTCTGGAGACATTATAAAGTTTCAGAAATATATAACATTACATAACAATTAGTCAAGGATAACATCCAAGAAAACATCACATAGCGGATAAATCCCCACAATGGGTTAGGTTTACTTCTTAATATAATACATAATGTCTCATGATACCAAAAAAATTACCAATGGATTAGATAAATTTATAGGTGCACCCATCGTAACATGTACATGATTATGTGTGACACAAAAAATAAATCAGTCAAAAGATATAAATATAAGAATTGACAATAGAAATAAATTGGTTGTATAATCTTGCCTTATACAATAATCAAAGAACATTTCATAAATAATGAATTTGATAAATGAACTTAAGGGATGTGTTATCCCATAAAAGGAAGAGATAATGAGATACTTATATATTTAAGAGAAATATATATAGAATTTAGAAGTAATCTGTGATATCAAATTTTGTCATCGTTTATGAAAACATCTTTGAAAGTGCACATGGAATATTTATTGAGGAAAATACCATCTTCACTTTGAAATAACTTCGTTAAAATATAAAAAATTATAAAAAATTATAAAAAACATTTTATTTGAAAATAATCATAGAAACTTTTAAAGTAATATTAAAAGAATTTAGTGGTCATGATGGTGAGAAATTTTGTTCATGTCATATAAGTTAAAAGAAAACATTCCTGTCATACTTTTTTAAAAAAATTCAAAAAGTTACTTGTTTGAAAAATGATATAAATTTTAATTTTAAACCATTTTTTTGAAATGAAAACATGGGTAAAAATGTATTTAATAAATAATTTGAGAGTATTAAAAAAAACCTTTAAAATATTTTAAGGAAAATATAGACATGGAAGAGAAAGATTCTAGATATAAAGGAAGATAAAATACTGATATTACTTACAAACAACTTCCGTGATGTTTATTTTTTCCATAAGGAATGAAATGAAAAAAAATGTAAACCAAATTCATGGAAAAAGGAGAGTGAAAGATATATTTTTCCAAAAAATAACTGTATATAATTTCCCTTAAAGGAACCTTGAACATAAATAATCTCTAAATGAAAGGAGATTGTAACATAAAGCCTTTATCACTTTAAAATATTTCAAATAAAATACCCTTGGATGAATTCTAATGAATCTTATTTCAAAATACCATTAATTATGATGGATTTATGATATAATATGTAACATGGGAATTTTATATACCATATAAAATAAATTAGGTGGATAACATTAAAATATGCCTCAATAATGGGAAATTGAGACGAAATCCCATATCACAAGTTAGAATAATCATATATGTAATTTATCTTCCTGAATAATAAAAATATATTAATTATTTACTTGATTAATAACATTTTTTATGTTTATTACAAATTTATTTTATTTATTTCTATGTTATATTTATTTACTTAATCGATTAATTTCATGTTAGATGTTTTGACTCTATGTGGTTCATATATCCAATATGAATTTGGTAAGATAACTATGGTAAAATAAGTAATTGTCCCATCTTCTCAAAAATAATAATAATCAAATAAATATATTTTTTTACATAAATTATACTTTTAAAAGCATCCATGAATTATTTTTATGAAATATGAACTACGTTACAATCACTGAGATGACAAGCTATATGTATGCATGTGTATGTTTCCATTTTAAATTATCATGATGAAAATATGGTAAGTATTATTTTATTTTTAAATAATTATAATTATATCAAACATAATATATTATTTATTTAAATTTACTCATATATACTATCCATGTGATGTGGTGTTGGAAAACAAACCACATTGCTTCTTGGAGGTGGTAGTCCACACGTATGCATGAAAAACATTATAATTTTTCAATGAATGTAAAGGTAAGAAAATTTGTGATATGTTAGTTTTAAAAATTGAAAAATATTTCATTAATATAATATATACACTTTTAATACATAATCATAAATATCGATAATAGGCGATTATGTGAAAAAAATTATTTGGTTTCATGAGGTGGTAGTCTGACGCACGCATGAACAATGATTTAGTTTCCCATTTTATGGAAGAGAAGATGGATGTAGGTTATGAAATTAAAATAATAAAATATCATTATATGGGATACAATGACGTTATTATATCATCTAGTTTGAATAATATTTTAAGGAGGTGGAAGCAGAAATAAAATAAAACCCTCGATTAAGAATGATACCACTTCATTGGACAACCTTTTAATGTTTGCACCAAAATTCTTCATAGGAGGGTTTTCTAATGAAACCAATAAATTTTGGATATTTTAAGGAAATTAAGGAAGATATTTTGGGTAGGTATTGGTTAAACTAAAATGATTTTTATGAATAAAGAAAAGAGGAGAGGTATATCCTTTTTATAAGTGAGAATGAGTGACATTTTTGTAAATACCCAAAACTATTAAATAATGGGAATTCACTCTCAAACCAAGTTCTTAAAAAATTGATAAATTATATATTGGAGAGAAGATAATTTTTATCCACACCAAAAAGATTAAAAAATAAACATTTTTTAAATATGTTATTCCACTTAAATTTCCAATTAATTTCTTTTATCATTTTAGTTTTCACCATGTTAACTAGTTTTTAACTTGGTAATTTATCCTTTAAGACTAAAAATAAAATGTTCCTTATTAGATAGTTTAGACTCAGTGACTATAAATATTAAATCTAATTTATCAAATAAAAATCTAATATGTGTGTAAAATTAATTTTAACACAAGCGAATGTACCACACAAAACCCCCTTTTAACCCTAACCCTAGTAATAATTTTTTACCGATTTTACTATTTTTTTAAAAGGTAATGTATAGGAGTGGACTTTTAGAACCCTCCACACCCAGAAACCCCCCTCACCATGAAGAGTTCATCCGAAGAAGCCCCATACGAGAAGCAGCTGTTTCTAACAAAGATGAAAGAGCATCCCATAGGGTAAAAATCCAATCAGTGATGGCTCGATACAGAAATCCATCAGCTAGGTGGTCTACATTCTTATTCCCACCTAGTGAGACATCAGGTGACCTAGAAAGGTGAGTAGAGCATGGGAGGTGGAAATTCCCCCAAGAGTGAGCTCCAAGGAAGTTCCCCCAAGAGTGGGATCCCAAGAAAATTTAAGTTGACATTATTACTTAATATTAATCATTCCGTTTAAAAATATGTTATCCATTTTATAAAATTTAATTTATATAAGTGTATGAATTTAATTTAAATTTAAACCTGCAAAACATGATGAAAAATGGTTTTTTAAGAAAATACATTTTCAGGAAATAATCGATCTTATATTAACTCTATGACTATAAAGAATGATCATATGAATTCAAATTCATAAAAATGGATATATAATATATAAATTTCATTTAAATATTTCCTTATTAGGGGTTATTTTAATTAATTTAAATAAATAAACTTTATGCACTTAAAAACAGTTTGTAGAATACCATGTTTTTAAACATAAAAATAAACTTTTACCAAAATCATGAAAATTTATAATTAAAGTGAAATTAATTATATTATTCTTAATAAAATGGTTAATACGTCACTTAAACATGAAATCCAAAATAAAATGGGTCTTTTAAATTACTTTATTTAATGAAAATTAATGACAATATTTGAAAAATGGGCAATTTTCACAATTCAGTAAAAAACCAACTATTTCAAAAAAATACAAAAAATTCACACTAAGTTAATTTAGATATTTTGATTTAAAAATTGAATTTTATTTTATCAAATAAATTTTATAAGAGTAATCAAAATTAATTATAATATTTTCTCATGAAAATTAATAAATAATCATTTTTGAAGAATACAGTTTTTTGAAGAATAAAATATCTTTATTAAAAATTGAGTGCTTATTTCCTAAAAATTTATCAATACATTTATATTGAGTAGTATATTTTTATATATATTTCATAAATAATTTAAATCTATTCATACTCTCTAATTTAACGACTATGTTATTATAGTCATATTTAAATAATAATATTTCATGTTGTATTTAGATCAATGTTGCTTATCGTATATGCTATTAAACATATTTTTATTTTTAAAAGATATAGGTATTATAGTTATCTTGGAATCTAGATAATCCCACATAATTCTAATGGGAAATAATCCTAGAGAGACACACTCTAAGTGCTTCCACATACCTAGATTAAATTCTATTTGGATTTAATTAATAGAATAAATATTATTATTAGGATTGATGAATAGATTTTTTAATGTTTTAATAATAAAAAATACTTTTTTATGTATGAAATAATTAATTAAATATTTATTTAGGCATTCAATTATTTCTGAGGATTTGGATTAGTCTAAAATCATGTCCGGTGATGGATATTTATTTACAAGCCAGTAAATAATATTTATCATTTTGTAAGTTAGCGCACACCATAAAATAATAGTAATAATAATATTATTACACGAAATGTGGTTTGATAATGATTATTATATTATTTAAGTGTTAAAATGAAATTAAATAATATTTTAACCTAAATCCCACTTTTATAAATATATGGGTATGTCTATTGTGTAGTGTTAAGCAAGAATTTAGAATCATTGTGCATGAAAAAATTCGCTTCCCATTCTTCCTCCTCTCTTCCCCTCAATATAAAGAAGTTCTATAGAGATTCAACCAAGATCTAATGATCTTGAAGCAATCAATACAAATAACACAAGATGATTAATTTGTCACGCTAGAACCTAAAAATCAATTGGCATCATTTCGAGATCAAATAAGCACATATGGATCCCTGATAAAGGGATTATACACTTGAAACATTACACTACAATGAAGGTAATATGAAAAAGGGTTTTCAAATGATCAACATCATCATTAAATAAAATTTATTCATGAGGTAATATTTTCTTCTTATCATAAATAAATTAATTACAAATTTTACATAAAAAGTTACTATTTTTGGGTTCGAGGTTTTCTCTTTGTCAATATTCATTAGAAAACTTTCATTTTTCATGGAATATAAATAATTAATAATATTGAAAATAATCCTCTAAATCAACCAAACCTTTTGGTTTATCACAAAAAGGGTTCTTCTGATGTTTCTAAAAACTTTACCATGCACCATGTACTATCATCTCCCTTTTGCTATCCTTTTCAAGTTCTGAACCACCAAGATTCACCTGAGGAATTCCCTACTCCTGAGAATCACTTCAAATTAAATTTTAGTGGAGTTTCAAAAAAATTAAATAGGAAATATACGTCATCAAAAGTTTAGGATCTTAAAAGGTGTTATCTAGAGATCTTCATTTGGATAGATGAGGAAATGGGATAAACCTCACCGGGGAAGTGGTAAGGGTGATCAATAGTTACTTGGTTCTATACAAGTGGCTTATTTTGGGCATAAGTTGGTGTCTTGAAATCAGTGCTGGAATTTGGCCATACCAAACCTGATTTCACAGAGGCTCTGAGGGTATGCCACCGGTGTGGGTGTCTGATTCATGTTTAATACATCTATTGGGATTCTATTTAGGGGAGTTGTGCTAGTTATTCATTTTATAGGGGGTCATATGTATGTTTGTATACTTATAAGGGTGTGGGATCTAAATGTTTGTCTAAAGGGGAATCTCATATAGCTAAGTAAGATTAGGTTGGTTTTGAGATGGGACATATTTGTCTAGAAGATGTAGCACCCGAGGACTTTGATTTTGGGATATCCACTATGATAGATATAATATTTCTTAGATATTATATAGATTTATCCTTTTTTTATATGAGTAATTCTCATTCATTTATAATATTATAGTTTCTTGATTCTTTATGTGTGAAAATAGATCTGATGATATTTTTACTGGATTTTCTTACCACTTTGGGAAGGAAAGAGAAAGTTTTTAAGTGCTAAGAGTGTTGTGTTTTCGATGAAAATGTGGAGGTCATGTGAGAATTCATCATGTTATATTTTGAAATTATCAATCTCATTATAGACATAGATTAGATGATATGTTTCAAAGATTAATTTGACTAATATTATCATAGGGTCTGGTTTCTGTCTTCTAAAAGGAGTAATCATTTCATCTAGGGTGAGTGGGATCCAAGGTTAGGGAGGGAAAGGCCCATTACTCTAGATGTTGGATCAATAACACATTATTTTTCTATATTTTTATTTATGGATGTGGAGAAGAGTTTATATGGTTTTATTATAGTGGTTGTGGAATGGTACCCTGAGGTGTTTTCTGATGACTTTTTTGGGTTAACTCCCCCATGATAAGTTGACTTCATCATCGATCCACTCCCTAAGATGAACCAAATTATATTTCCATCATACCCAATTGATGCTATTAGTTTTAAATAGTTAAAGGATCAATTTTAAGACCTTGAAAGTAAGATATTTATCGATAGTGTCACCAGTGTTTTTTTGCAAGGTAGGAAGAAAAGAGTATCCAAAATTGTATAAACTATCTTAAGCTAAATTAATTTTCCATTAATAATAAATACCTATTTTATAGAATTGATGATTTTATTGATCAAATTTTGGGAGCCCAATGGTTTTAAAAGATTGAAATGAGGTCAGGGTACCATCAGTTGAGGGTCTAAAAAGAGGATATTTTTTAGACTTCCTTTAGGAGTCTATATGATAACTTTGAGTATCTAGTTATGTCATTTTACCTCAGCAATGCTCCTGCAGTCCTTATAAAATTGATGAACCACACATTCCATAAATTTATAAACCCTTTTATAGTGATGTTTTTATGAAATATTGATGTATTTCAAGATAGAGGAGGACTATGGAGGAAATTTGAGTATTATTTTGGGTAACATGAGAGGGTATCATATATATTAGAAATTTTCCAAGTGCTGATTATGTATCCAAGATGTAAAGTTTTTGGGCCATATTATTTTTGGAAAAGCGATTTTTGGGGACTCCTAGAAGATGTAAGTGGATATGTATTGAGAATAGAACAAGAACATTTTTGAGATTTGGTGCTTTTTTAGGATTGGCTGGATATTACATGAATTTGGTTTTGGTCATATACTAGATAGATTCTCCCTTGAAATTATTTAATTAAAAAGGGGTGTAATTTGAGTGGAGTGAGAAGTTATATCCTTATTTTTAGGAGTTTCAGGTTCATTTGACATCAAATCCAATATTGATTATTCATGTTCCTGAAAAGGGATATACAATGTATTGTGACACCTCAAGTGTGTTTTCTGAGTGTGTTCTAATGAAGGAGGATCATGTAGTGGCTTATTGATCTCATCAGCTATTCCCATATGAGAGGAATTATGCCATCCATGAGATAGAGTTATATACCATGATGCATGCATTGAAAACTTGGATCCATTACCTATTTTGGGAGAAGTTTACAGTTTATTTATATCATAAGAGCCTATAGTATGTTTTCACCCTAAGGTAATTGAGCCTTAGATAGAGAAACTAGGTGGAATATCTTTAGAATTTTGATTTTTATATTTATTATACACTCTAGAATGGGATAATTATAAAATTAATGGATGAGTGGAGTTTGATGGGATTTTTCACTAATATGAGTCTGTAGTTATTAGATAATAGAGATAAGGTCTTCTTAACCAGTGTTCTGGTCGTGAACCCTCTTGTTTACTAGTTTTAGTGTGAGTAGGCATTGGACCCAGACTTATAGAATGTTAGATTAGTTTTAAATGGTGGAGAGACCTTAGGTGATTGGTCTCAATCTTCTGATGATTGCCTAATTTTTAGTAAGTAGTAAGCTGTTCCCACGACATTAAGGAATGAGATGATTTACAAGGGTAATTATTTGAGTTATTACATTAAACTAGGGGATACCAAGATTTTTTTTATACACTAAGGAGTTGGTTTAGGTGTTTGCAGATAAGATGATAAATTTTCTATTTTTTATCCTAACGTATTACCTTCCATAGGATCAAGAAAGAGCATTAGAGGCTGACTGTGTTGCTTCATCCTCTTCCCATTATAGTGTAGAAGTGGGGTGTGATCTCTATTGATTTATTAATCAATATACCTCATAATATTGGTGCTAAAGATGATATTTGGGTGATTATAGACCAGTTTCCTAATTCATTATATTTTTCTCCCATTAGGAAGTCAATGAAGGTATAGGATCTCAGACACCTATATGTTTCTGAGATAATTATGATTCATGGGGTGTATTAAGTGATAGTTTTTTAACAAGATTACCGTTTTAATTCTCATTTTTGGAAGAGTCTCTAAGATTCCATTGGAACCTAGTTGATTTCGATCATGAATTATCACCCACATATGAATGGTAAAAATTAGTGGTGAATACATATTCTCTAGGATATGCTTCATGCATGTGTTCTTGAATTTGGGGGTTTGTGGGAAAGGTTCCTTTAATTTGTAGAATTTTCATAAAATAATAGTTACTAAGACTCAATTAAGATGTTCTATTTTGAGGGGTTTTATAGAATCCATGTGGGTCCCCATTGTGTTGGGTAGAGATGGGTGATAATTCCTTATTGGGAATGAGCATCATATAGGATAAGACGAATTTTTTTTGATAATTCAAAATAGGTTAAATAAAGAAAAGAGTCACCAAAAATCACACATCGATCATCACAATCTCTTTTTGGTGTTTTGGGTTGGTGATTAGGTGTTTCTTTGATTATCCATTTGACTGGGACATTATCTCTTGGGAAACTAGAGGTAGTTTTCACCCCACCATGTTAAAACATTTTAGGTTGTGGTGTGTCTTGGGAAGGTAGCCTATTGGATGGATATACCATTAAAACTGACCATGATTCATGAAGTGTTCAATATATCCTAGTTGAAGAAGTTTAATATAGACCCATATCACGTGGTAGAGTGTGAAGGTTTGGATTTGGAACCTAACACCCCCATTTTGGACTAGTCTGTTTATATCTTGGATTTTTAGGACAAGGTGATGTATATTAATTCAATCCTATTATTTCATGTCATTTGAAAATTTGGTTATGATATCCATGAGGCTTGGGAGTGGGAAGTGTTAGTGAGGGAGCAGTAGCCTCACCCGTTTTCATCTAAGGATCCTTGAGGACTTTCTGGGGGTATAAAGTGGCATGGTAGGGAGAATTGTGACACCCTCCCTATCACATGTATGTTTTATTTTGATCCTTTTCACCTTTTATGTTTATAATGTATTTAGGAATTAAGGATAAAGTTTTTGGAATTTTGGGTGAAACAGTCTAGGTATATAGTTAGTGCTAACCGTGTGGTAACCATACGATATGGATCTTTTGATTACAATGACATTTTTCATGGTTTGAGAACAGTTTAAATAAAAGTGTGGGAGTTTTAAGAAAGACATACATATGGTTGGTTTTAATTATAGAGGTTGTATCATGAATATCATATGGTTTGTCTAATCATGAAACTATTCCAAACTAAACTTTCACTTTATTTTTAAGGTAATATAGGGACTTCATGGTTACTACACACTTTTTCTAACCATGTTGCCTAACCATTTGACTGGTATGAATTTATTTAAATTATAAAATTACCCTAATAACCTTTCTCATTTTAAACCCAAATATCACCCTAATATTTCATTAGCTAGACTCCACCTTTACTTAATATTCTAGGTGGTTCTCCCTTTTATGTTTTATATATTCTCTTTCTGTATTGGTTGATCTATTTGCAGTATGTTTTGATTTCCAATTTATTTATCTTTATATTTCTAGATCTATCCTCTATCTATCTTATTATTCAAGTTTTTAAAATCTTAAGGCCCATGATGGTTGGATTTAGAGGTCATTATGGGTAATTATTTATGTTTCTTATGGATCTAAGATTTAATGTACCCGATCCCTTCATTTCCAATCACCATTTTCAAAGGTAACTAAGTTTCCTTCATTATTTAGGTAGGTTTCTCTATACAATGATTCTTTATCATGGTACACATTATAATTCTTGTGTTTTCATTTTTTTTGACTTATACAAATGGTTGATTTAATATCTATGAGATTTGTATTGTGTAATTTCAAATTTGGAGTCATTGAAAATGGGTTTAAATGTTTTTTCTTTAAAAATAGTTTAACCAACATCACGTGTTCGATGAAATTCCTTAAAAATATGGTTTTGAATATAAAATGTTTTTTCAATAATGTGATTGGTATGGATTTTATTGTAGAAGTGTTTTATTAAATTGTGGACCTGATTTATTTTAATTTTTTTAAAACATGTCACTTGGTAACTTTGTATGTGTTGAGTTATGGGTATATACACATTTCTAGTTGGTTTGGCACTACTAGGGATCTTATTTGAGATACTGATAAACTGTAGTAGGAATTAGTATCATCAAGATTTACAATATCCCTAAAATTGTTTCTGGTATATTGTAGTTATTTTTTCCCATAGGCTAGAGCAAAATTTGTGTTTGGTTTTGTTCCTGATGCTAATGTTTCAGGCTTGATTGATCACATGTTTATCTTATGATTTTACATGGATGATTTTGATTATTTTCCTCTACATACTTATTTTTTTATTCATATTATTGGTTTATTTGAATGTGAATTTTTTTTGAATGAAACAAAATTATTTTTTATGTAAAATGTTTTTATGTGAAATGTCAATATGAAACTAGTTTTGTTTTAAATCCAAGTCTAATGATTTTATGGTGAAAGACATTGTACAGATTCATGGTAGTATTCTATTGGGAGTTTTATTCACACATACATATTACTTTGGGTATATACATACTTATTTTTTTAGGATACCAATATAAGTAAGTGTTTCATGTAGCTTTATAAATTCTCTTGGTCTATTTCGGTTCATGGTGGTTCGGGATGGTGTTGAAAAATAGTCACACGGAGACTCGGTTTTGGTTTGTTTTAAGGATTATCATTCTAGGTTTTTTATGTATCTTGTTTATGTACCTATTATTCTATGATGAACTATAGTTTTTTACCTTTATCTTGTTATACATAATACATTATTTTTTAATTTATGATAAATCATTCCCATGATTATTTATGTTGATACCCTGGTGCTTGTCGCTAACCCATGGTGATCAGTAATGTGCTTTGGACATTGTACCATTCCAACTTGGGTGAAATATCAGGTCAACCTTAGTTTTTTAGTTACACCATTAGTCCTTTGAAAAATATGAAAACACATATGAAATTTTATCTTTTCATATGATAAAATTTTGATCTCAAGTAGTCACTTACTTAGTCTTGAAATCAACTTATTTACATAAATTTTGTCATAAAACATTTCATAATAATGAATAAATGAAAAAGAATAATCATAATGGTTACATAATAAATTATAATAATACCACTCTTTAAATCACCCTTATAATGGAATAACCTAATAGGTTAGTTAAAAATTCTTTATTAGCGTAGTTTACATTCAGCAATCTTCTTCATCACTACATCATCATAGATGTAACATATATATGGTTAGTTATGTCCACTATATAGTAGCATCTTATAAATAGTTAACTCCATCCACTTAATTGGAGTAACTTATAATTAGTTAACTCTATTTACTTTTTAAGAGTAACTTATATTCAGCCAACTCTATCCACTTCATAGGAGTAACTTATAAAAAATTATCTTTTTTAACATTACGCAATGCATTGGAGGGTTATATTAGACCCACCCATCATTATATATAATGTCAAAAAATCAATACATAAATAAAACACATAGGTTCGTTAAATTTCATAATAAAAAACATAAAAACATTCATTTTAACCCATAAACATAAGAACTTATAGTTATCCCATAAAAATAATAGGAAATAACCTTTTTCTTTGATAAATATTTAAAATTATAAATTCACTAAATAATGGAGGCACTATAGAAGGAACTATAGTGGTGGAGGTACTGTAGCTGGGACTATAGTTTCCCCAATATTGTAGTAGTACTATTCACCAAAGGGACCTTGGGGCCAAAAAATGGGCTTTCATGCCTTGTATTTAGGAAACTTTGCCTTGGGCCTTAGAGCTATGTAATTGGTCTCCCTCTATCCAGTCAAAAGAGGTCTTTTATTTAATAATAAAAATAAGGCTTCGGCCCAACATGTAAAAAAAAAAAATGGAGTAAAAATATTTTAATGTAACACTTTAAAACAATTTATATAATTTTCTAAAGAAAAATCCCTTACGACTTTATCAACTTTGGAATCAAAATTACATCAAAGGAGAGAAATTGAATGGGATTTATAGATTAATTGAATTATAGTAAACCAATCATAAAATAAATACATTTTTAATTTTTTACACCAAAAAAATAAAACATGTCATGAAATTGGAATAAGTCTCAAAGAAAGGAAATTGTGACTAGAAATCCCTTACCTTGTACTTCCACTTAGTTGAACGTGATCTAACTTCTCTCTTCCTTGGATAATATGATTTTTAAAACACAAAAGGATTCTAATATTGGTATTTTAGGAATATAAAAGCTCTATAATGTGTATAATAGTGTTGTAGAGGTATTTGGATAGGTATTGGTCAAGTTAGATTTGTCAAAGCACGTGGATAATTAAGGCGATAAGGTGCCCTTTTATAAGTGAGAGGGGGTGATTCTCTTATAAATATTAATAATATTTAAATATAATTAATACATGTCTCATTATATACAGATGAAATTAAATAAAATTTTAAATTTATGAAAATTTAAGTTCGAAATCCAATAATCCAATCAAATTTAAATAGGTTTTAGATATATTTAAATCCTTATATCTTGGTTCAACCACCTCTTTAACCCATTTAACCCTTAATGTGGTGACTAATATTTACTATGGTAACTTACTTATTTGAAATAAAATAAAATAGAACATATGACCTAGTTTTAACTCTTTATTCCAATTATGAAATCAATTTTACAAGATCAGATTTCTATAAATTTTAAAAATTACTTTTAATATAAGTACACAAAACAAATTAAAAATATTTCTTTTAGAAAAAATGAATTTTATAAAAATTATTTTACTCCAAAATAATGAGTAAAATTGATCCTTATTACATTTATTGGTTTATTAATAAGAAATTATATATACATGACTTTAAATCCAATTTAAAACTGAATTCATCTTTAACATTACTAAATAAAAGAAAAGGATAAAAAATAGTTCTTTTATTATAATAAAACATCACTTTAGATTTATTGTGCCAATCATAGGTTTATAAATTCATAGTAATATTTTTAGATTATTTATTTTAATTATTAAATATTTATTTTTAATATAAAACGTTTTAATAAATATTTAATTCATTCTTATATCATGATAATGTCATAAAAGTGATAGTATTTGTCAAATTGGAAATTTTCACTGTTCTCCCAAAAAACACTTTTTAGAAAAAATTCAAAATTTCACCCTAAGATAATTTTGAAATTATGAATTCAAAAATTAATTTAATTCCAATAAATTAAAATTCTAAAATTCTAAAGTTTATCTTTTAAATTAAAATAAAAAATATAAATAAAAATACTTTTTTAGAAAAAATGACTATTTAAACTTTAAGCGTTGTTTTTATTATTTTATATAAATTTATAATTAAATGAATCCTAATATATTTTTTATACCTTTAAATATTTTATATTTTCATAATTATCTTTTAAAATTTATCAATTTAATTTATTTGGATAAAATAAAAAATACATTAAAACCAGTTTTTAAAAAATCGATCATTTTTAATTTTAAATCATATTAATTATTTATCTTCTAAATTTAAACATTTTAATTAATTACTATATTTTTATTTACTATATCATTTATTATTCTTATAAATTTAGTAATAATTTTCATATAATGTTATGGATCTCGTTTTAGTTTGATGTTTCATGGAATATATGCTATCGAACGTAATACATTCTAAAATCTTGGGGTGCTACAATAATTTTGTGTTGTGAATAACCATACCTAATTTAATTCTTGGGTATTAATATATATATATATATATATATATTAATATACTTCATTAATTGGGTACTTCTATGTATGAAACCCATATTCCCTACTCATGGGTTAAAATGATGAAATACACCCTTATGATATATGATCTATGTGGCACAAATAAAGTTAGGCATAGGAAGGGTGCACTCTAATAGTGTTATAATTCATTATGTAATGAATTAATCTATATAATAACATTTTTATTATACCTTGGTATCACTCCTTGATAAAGTTTCATTATAATTTAGTGAACAATGTTGGTAGTATATTTTATAACACATAAGTGATTAACCTTGGTGATATACTTAGGAATGTCTCATTTTCTCAATGACATTTACATGTTAGGAATTATATAGTTATGATCATAATATTATGTTATGCCTAATTATATATCCACTATGTTCACTTAATTTCCATTTCTTTCATTTTCCCCTTACTAAGATTTATTCTCACCCTTTCCTTTTAATTCATGTACCCTGGAAATCATATGCAGTAAGGTGAACGAGGATGTATTTATAAATGGGTATTTCAAGAGGATTTTTTTTGATTTTTATGTAATATATGAACTTAATTCATCATGTACCTAGTTTAGAATATACTAATCAATAAATAATCTGGTGGAAGTAATTAATAAAATATTTTATTAAGGAATTATGTTTAAAATCATATATGAAAAATGTGGGTCATTTTGTATTGGTAGGAGAATACTATGTCCAATTAATTATTTCATTTTAGATACATAATTATAATTAGTAATAAAC
Source organism: Viscum album (assembly GCA_963277665.1). Taxonomy (NCBI): domain Eukaryota; kingdom Viridiplantae; phylum Streptophyta; class Magnoliopsida; order Santalales; family Viscaceae; genus Viscum; species Viscum album. The sequence goes on along the minus strand of OY728140.1, from coordinate 1,366,878,140 downwards.
TAATGGGTTGAGTTCATGACCATTAAAATATTTAAATTTATCAATACATATGACAGTATTGTCTTCATGATTACTGAAACATCACTTCATTCTTGTTAAAATTATAATTAACTTACTTAATAGATTTTTCTGTGGTTATTGATACATATATAAAAATGATAAATTTTTTATTTGATGATCTAGGTGATGGTGGTGATGATCCAAATGGTGATTTAGAAAATTATCTTCAAGGTGTCGATGATGATGAAGTTGTCCAGGATGATGATTCTTTCGATGCGTTTCAGGGGATTATGACAACCCATATCTTTAATAAAAATTATTTCATGGTTTATATCATAATTATACGCTTAATACAATCATAAAATATTACGGATACTAGTGTATTTATCCAATTATATAAATCACACAAAAACTTGAAACAAGGGTAGATTATTTAATATCTCCATAACATGCCCTTATATTCCATTTATATTCAAATACTTCATGAGACAACATGGGGATGTACATAAGAAATATGTGAGCTATAAACTACAATAAGGTAATAATAAAATCATAACATAAATTAAGGTAGTAAATGTGATTAAAAGGCATAACATGGTGATATAAGAAGCTGATAATCATAATCATTAACTTTGAATCACGACATAAGATGATAATATCAAGGAATAATAGGAATGTGACAAAATCATAAAATAGGAAATCAAAAACATAATCCAAGGATAATCATCAAGACATCATAAAATAGTATTTTTAGGCCAACCACCCATGCACTATATATGGTATATCATGAGATAAAAACATTAACCAATGCATTGTAAGGCTATATAATTCCAGACCCACCTATCAAATTCATATCATGTACATGCATTTGTGTCCCACATAGATCATAAAAAGTAAGAACATATTTCATAAGTTCTAATACCATGATTAAAAAGTTTGGGTTACATTCAAGGAAGTACATAATCAATGAAGGATAGTTACATCTTGGTGAATACTATTTAGTGGAAATGGGTATGGGTATTCCCAATCCAAAAGTTTGGTATGGAAAATCATGAGATAATTTTGGAAACATAATGGTTGTACATGAAGGTTCATAGAAGGTTTTAATGAGTGTTAAAGGTGATATGTGATTAATTTTTCATTGTAAGGGCCACAAATGAATGTGTAAAAACATATTCCAACATGAAAATTAAAAATACAATTGTATAATGTAAAGAAATTACTTAGATAAATAGGAGAATAGAAAAAATCTCATACTTGATAAGTTTCTTATAAAAGATTAGGAGAATATTATTTAGAGATTGGTAAAACATTGGGAGGTATTTATGAAGGTATATGGAGAGTAAATTCATGATTAATGGGGTTTGAGTGTAGAGTAATGAGAGGTTGGGTGGGTATTTATAACAAAAGTGAAAGGAATTCTTTATTAATTTCTAAACATAGGTTTTAGACTCTATGAGATAAAATAATAAAAACAACAAACCTTACCATGGTTTATAAAAAATAATATTTTTATTAAATATTTTATTTCTCAATGAACCAAACTCCTTAAATTAATACCATTGATGATGTGAAGGTAAGTCATGTTCGTAAAGAATTGTTTTTTAAAACATAAAACATAATATAGGTTTTGGGGGATTCATTAATGTTTTATAAGATTAATCAAATAACTTAAAAAACACATTATTTTAAAGGTTAAATCTATTTTTGTCTATGCACACCCTTTATAGTATTTATTACATTACTTTTTTGGGTATTAAGATGTCATAATACCTACTGTATATTTATATCATATTGAATTTTTTCACAAAAATTTGACTATCTCAGAAAATTATAAAAAATTAACCATCGGATAATTTCAATTTTATTATTTCAAAAATAGTATTTTTTACCAAAATATTTTTCTAAATATGATAATTTACACTTTTAAATAAAAATCACAATTTTATATAAAACACTAGTTTTTACGACACTAAGAACTTTCTGAATCTGATAAAATTTATATTGAACATAATCAAATTATAATAAAAATTATATTTAAATAAATATTTTTTAATAAGAACATTTTCTGAAAATATAATTTATTTAATTTTTGTTAATTTATCAAAAAGTGTGTTTTAATTGAAACTAAATATTTTCTAAAAATACAAGTTTGGTTTCTTTGTATAAAAATATATTTTTTATCAAAAATAATTATATAATCATATATATAAATTAATAATAAATGTATAAATATAATCATTATTTTATTAAAAATAAAATATAAAATTTTATACCACTTGGGTTTAGATACATAACCCCTTATTACACCAGCTTACACCCTAAGGGTATGGTGTGCAATAATGGTAATTTCTTGGGGTAGTTCAACGAACATGGTTTGGCACATGATCTTGTTAATCTTGATATTATCCCATAAATGGTTTTAATCATGTTTTTGTTGTTAAATATCATATTGTGATTGGTCTTGGGACAATCCTAGTGATTCCATCTCTCTATGAATTTCAAATAAATGGGATTTATAGGGTATGAACCTACTAGTTGAGGACATCGCTTCTTATTTCTTTGTAAATTTGACCTTATTATATTCCTTAATATATAATAATCTTAATGGTCACTGGATAATAAATATATTATCAATAGTTATGGTTCTTAATGGTATTTTTATCCTATCAGAAAAAGTATGACCATATTTTATAACCGTTAAAAATAAAAAATAAAATATAGTGCATGTGTTTTTTATAGCTAAATTTCTCAGTAAAAAAATTTATTCATTCAAATGAGAATTTCATTTATAAAAGTTTATTTCATTACATGGATGATGGTAGTTATGACCATGATGATAATGGAAACTATGATAACAATTTTTTGGAGTGTGATATTGATCTACTCCATTTATGAATTTATATTTTAGAAACTTCCAACATTATAGATGAAATATTATGACTAAAAATGATTTTATAAATGTGTTATCATTTTGTTTTTATGTTATTAATTAGTTTAATGTAAAATATATAATACGTATCATATTTTGAATGTGTATTATGACAGGTTATATATTTTTTTGTAGGTTGTTTGTAGAGGTTGATTCTTGATGAATGCTACTATATTTTAGAGGGGTTATGACAATAGTAACTTGAGTCATTGATATAGACTTATACCAATGTTTCCACAAACCATTGGTATAAGGATATAACAATGTTTCTAAAAAACCATTGATATAACCCTATCACCATAAATAATTTTCCAATACATTGGGAAACAATTGGTATAGTATATAACAATATTTTTAAACCATTGGTATAGTCTATAATTCTAGTAGTGGTGGTATATAAATAATGTTCCTGCCTAGGTACATAGCTAATTAGGGATTAGGCCTCATTCTCTGAAGCTTGAAATACATCACACTATGTATCATCTTATTCATTTTTATAATATACCAATATCTCCATGTGAACCAATCCACTATACAACTTATTAAAAATATCTATCCTTGGCTTGGGATTACCCCAATATAACCTTATAACTGAATTCAAGTAGTGAACGACATTCAATTCATAGAAACTCGAGTTTCCAAAAATCAAACACAACATCACCTCATAATTTCCACATCCTAGAATACATAAAAACCTCTTGAATTATTAAAAAAGATCAATATTATTGAATTTGACTCAAAAAACATCATGAAGATCAATGGAGGTTTGGATTTTATCTGTTATGAAATATTGAATCAAGGATTAAACCCCTTGTCTAAAAATAAACATTTTACATCTTCTATCTATCCAAAATTAAGAAAATATTTAATGTTATTTACATGTGATTTCATCCGAAAAAAATAGGGATACAAGGATCATGAGGTTATTTTAGAGGGGATAATAAATAGAGGGAGAAGATAAGAACATGCATACATATAGAAATACTCTTAATTGACCCAACATGGAATCCATACCATGTACATCAAATAATCCTAGAAAGATCTTCTATAGTCTATTTAAATTCTTTATCCTTTTCATTTTTGAGGGTTTGAAACTTTCTTACATGGCCCTAGATTTTAAGTTGAGTGGGGTTTTATTTTCTTATTGTATTTTTATATAGTTTATTTCAATTTAAATATGTTGTAAATTTTTTCACTCTTTTCTTTCCCAGTTCTTTGTGTTTATTCCACAATGACACCTTAACTTCATATACATGGATAACTAACCTGATTCCTAATCATAGGGTTGGTTTTATGTTTTTTTGAGTTCCCCACACTAATTGATCTATATGTTTCATTCTCATTTGATATTTCAAAGTGATAGTATGGTTTGGTGTGGTGAATGTGCACCTATCTTTAGTATCTTCAACGTAATTTTTCCCTATATCATATATATCCCTTATCCCTTTTCTCAACCAACACTTTATATGGTGGAGTTGGGTTGGGTGCGGGATGAATGAAATATATTGTATCTAGGTGTTGTAAAATTGAATTCCATTAGTAGATATATATTTACTACCCCTTCACTATAAAGGTGGTGGGACCTGATGTGGAAAATAGGTCTTAAAAAAACATTGAATTTAAAAATATAAATAGAGTATGAAAATCATTGAATGTTATTGAGTAGATTATTTAATGTATTTTAAAATAATTAAAATGGATAATGAAGGACCCATGCAGTAGAACCTAGGGCTAACACCTTTTACACTAATGCTCATATTTTAATTATTTCATTGTTTTTTTCACTTTTCAAATATCTTTCCATGATTCTTTATTTTCATTAAAATATTGAATACTAAAAATATCAATCAGTTTAATTGGGTAGTGTGTGTTTTCCATTAGATCCTCAGGGAAAACCTGAGGTCAACCAGTTGGTTTCATACATTAGGACTGTAAATTCTATTGATAAGGACCACATACTAGGTGAATATTAATTTTATTCCATTATTGGGGATCCAAAGAAAAAAATTTATTTCCTTTTCACACTTGTAAATACATTTATTGTTTTCATATAAAAAACCACATGCATTTTTAGGACATGTATCTAGCACAATAAAATAAATGGTATGATATTAAAAGACTAATCAATTAATAAAAAACCATATACTATGATTATAATAACTATTACCCAACCCATAAATTTGAATGACATAATTATTTAATTAAAAATTCATGTACACATGCTCATAATATAGTAAGATATAATATAAAAAGAAAAAAATTTATAAAATACAAATTAGTAAATGAAAATGTAATTGAATTCATTGAGTTTCAGTTAATCAAAGAATAGTTTTCTAGTAAATGAGAAAAAATTGGATAGTAAGCTTATGAAGATATAAAATAACAGTCATTAACACATTTCTAACTTTGTTTTATTGATATTTTTTTTAAAGTGAACTATTTATGAGTCTCATATAGATGTTGACATTCGATATTTTAAATATTCAATGACATCATATCTTTTCAGAATACTTTATTTATAAAAAATGTTGTAGAACTATACAAAAAGAACATATTAAGAAATTTAAGAGGTAAGATACACTATATAATAATAATTTTGTTTTAAGGAACTATCAAGGAGTTACACAAAAATGTAAATGTGTACAGTTAGTTTATATATAAAATTATAGATAGTTTGTTAGAAAGAAAAATTTTATAAAACATTGAATAGAAAAAATTCATGGGAGAGAACTAAGTATGTAAAATATAAAAATTTACAGTTTTGGAAAATGGTTAAATATATCAACTAATGGTTAGTGAGTATTTTCATTCATTTTTTTATCTGGCATTGATCTAGAGTGAAATGTTTGAATATCCTCTATTGTTGAAGTTGATAAACTAAAATCACTTATGAATTATCTTTTAGAAAAACCTTATTGATGAAAATTATTTTATGTAACTAAAAAGAATATGTTATCAGTGAAAGGTTAAATTAAAATAAGATAAATAATATAGAAAAAACTACATACATATAAACTGAGTGAAGCCTCACCCATACTATAACCAAATTGTATAATCTATAGTACGTTGTGGGGGAAATCCCTTTGGCTAATCCAGGGCCTTTATACACTTCTTTTGGACACTACAACCATAATTAAAGCTCCATATTTGAATATAAATAATATAGAAATAACTAAATATATATTAAATTAGTGAAGCCTTAGTTTCTTGATCTATCTGCTTGTTACACTCCTTGTGCAGTCACTCAATGCGTGGATTTGATGGATAATAATATACAACCTCTGTTTCTGGGGACAGGATTCATGAAGCTGAGAGATTCTAAGTTAATAAAGGATCCAAAGGATGGTGATTGCAACCCTAATTCACAAACCACTAATTTTTAAGAGGATATCCAACAAAAAATTAAATCATTGACAATATCAAATAAGTGTGAGTTTGTTTTTGATGATGAAAGGGTGACAAAAACAACCCCCTCAAATATTTGGATCTTGATAAATCCACATTCAAATATATTATTAAAAATGTAAAGAATAAGTTGATTGACATTGAGGGATTCATCTCTTCCCCCCTGAAGAGAAGAATGATGAAAGACTTATCTAATGTGCCAAAGATCGTGTCAACCAAATACTCCTCTAAGGTGTCATAGAGGGTCAATACTGAGATACTCATGATCTTTAATCAAGATAATTCACAATCTTAATGGGAAACTACTGATGAGTTTGGTTATGTGAATAATTTTTCATACTATGATATTTAGTTTTTTTCTATTGGATGTGGGAAATTGTGGTCTACCCAATATTATCCCCTTGTTGACTTTATTATTTCTGTTTAATAAATTTTCACAAGATTATAATTTTAACTGGACTTTCCTAGTAACAAAATTTCTCACCCATACTATAAATGAATTGCATGATCTGTTGTACATTGTGGGGAAAATCCCTTTGGCTAATCCAATGTCTTTATAATTCTCTTGTATCCATTGAAAACATAATTCAAACTAAAGATATGATGATAAATAATATATCAAGAACCACCTACATAGTAGGAACCACCTATATATAAACTTAGTGAACCCTCACCCATACTGTAACTGAATTTCATGATTTGTAGTATATTGTGGGGCAAGTACCTTTAGATAATACAACATCTTTATACTCTTATTGCAGCCACTGTAAACATTTTTCAAACTGAAGACATGAAGATAAATAATATATCAAGAACTACTTACATATGAAACCTATGAAGTCTCACCCATACAATAATTGAATTGCATGATCTATAGTACATTGTGGGAGCAGTCCCTTTGGATATTCCATTATCTTTATACTCTTCTTTCATGCATTAAAAACATCATTAAAACTCCAGAGAAGAAGATATATAATATAGTAATAACTACCTACATATGATCATAGTGAAGTCTCACCCATACTATAATCAAATTTTTTGATCTTTAGTATGTTGTGTGGGCATTCCTTTGGATAATGTAGTGTCTTTGTACTGTTTTTATAGCCATTGAAAACATCATTCAAACTCTATATATAAAGATAAATAATATAGAAATAAATACCTATATATGAACTCAGTGAAGTCTCACCCATACTATAACCAAATTTCACAATCTATTTTACATTGTGGGGGAAATCCCTTTAGCTAATCCTGTGTCTTCATACTCTTCGTGCAACCACATAGTTCAATATCCATATCTGAATTTTTTTCCTGTAACCCCAACTCCATAATCCCAATGAAATCCTTGAGATAATAGTTTTTATCTATCGAAAAATGAATGCAAATCTAACAACACATCGTGTTTTGAATGTATCCAACTACCATACAATATATATTATTATGTATATAAGAATTAAAGAGATAAAATGATAAAACATTGAAGGAGATGTGTGCAGAATTACAGAGTACAAAAATAACTAATTTGTGAGATATGGGTTAATATTCACCATTGATAAGAGAAAATCCAACTGGCATAGAATATATATGAACATATAAAAAACATTAAGCAAGCCATTAGTTAATGGATGGTGTTTTTATTAGAAGATAATTAAAGTTTAAACAAGAAAAATACCCTAACTATTGTATAATAAAGTCATTAAATTACAGGAGACATTATTATTCAATATACTATGATACCCTTCCTTTACATTTTATTTTTTTACTTCATGATAACATCATATAGATAAGGAAAAAATGGTAAATCACTAAGGAAACTTATAGGCATTGAACATCTTTATTGATGAAAACTTATCTGGTGGAGATGAAAAAAATAGTGCAAAAAAATTCGCTAATAGAAAATTAAGAGTGTGGTATATAAATGTATAATTATAATACCAGATGATTCATTATTCAATACAGAGTATATTTCAATAGGAATTAATCTTAATGCAGCTTTCATAATACAAAAAATAGAATAATTAAATTTCATTAGCGTTATCAACCTAATTTACTAGTCTACATAAAATAATATCCTAAAAATTATAGATAAATAAATCTTACACAACCCTCCTGTAGACAATATAGGAAACAATGGGATAACTCAATAACATCACCAATATATTAGAGTAATTATAAATGTATATGTAAGATTCATTAGCATCCATAAATAGACAACATAGTAAAAAAACCCATTTCAAGCGTATATGAATGTGAAAGATCAAAAGAATCATATTTGAATGAGAAAGGCCAGAGAAAATAAAATAGATCTACAACCTAGTCCCTTTCAGTTAAAAATAATTCAATTTAATTGAAAACATGAATCTATTCAAGTAAAATCCATATCATCAAGGGTCAATTCATTATTGAAGAATCATATGCCACCACCATAATATCAGAGAAACTAGAAAAAAACCAAAAGACCAAAATCAAGCTTCCTTTGGATTATAATTGTATATAAGTAAGTGATTACCACCTTAATAATTCATATTTTTAATGTATTATTAAAAAATGGGTAATGAATGACATTTTATTAAATGTGTTTCTAATATTAAAGGATTACAATATAGTATTACATACCTTATCCGGTTTAATCCTTACCGAGGATCTTGTTCCAATAGTCTTGCAAGTGTGAAGAATGGATTCCTTCAAAGCCTCCAAAGTCAAACATGTATTATGAATTCACCTTATTAGAAGCATGGGTGATTAATTATGGAAAAAATATAAATATATAAACTAAAGCACAAACCATGGTAGAGGCAATGAACCTACTAAGAGAGTTAAAACCTAAAAAATATTTCTTCATGTTTTAATGTTTAAAACTATTCCAATGACTACTCATTCATAAAAACATGATAGGAATATAAAAATATAAAACACACATATATATAGAGATAGAGAGCAGAGTGAATACACACACACACGCACACACATACATACAAAACTCATATGCATACAAAACATGTAAAGAAAAAGAAAAAGTAGACAAAATATAAATATATATAGAGCAAAAAGAATATATATATATATATATATATACAAAACCCATGTTTATAGAATATATATATATATATAATTAATAAATATAAAACATATATATAATCAATATATAGAGAATATATATATAATAACATCACCATAACTATGTAGGAAAGATAAAAGTAATAAGGTAAGTCCCGAAATGCATGAAAGTATTCTCGGGACTTTAAAATTTAGAAAGGAGTTTTAATTTTGAATGTAAAAGGTCAAAATTAGATCATATATAAAATGAATCTAATAATTTATGATTTTAAATTAAGTAAACCTAAATAAAAATATATTTTTTGGAAATTATAAATAAATTGTCTTACATGGTGTTCAAGCTATTAATGAACTAATAGATAATATGTTATGAATATAAATTTATCCTATAGGGTTGACAACTGAACAACTTGAAATGAAATCATTATCATGAAAAGTTAAATTTTGGAAAGGAATTCTGTAAAATATAGTATGTTTGGTCAAACCATTTTATAAGATTTTATAAAATTCTCACCCCTTTCATTATATTCTCAACCATATAATGTTTAATTATGTGAAAAGGAAATTTCTAAACCCATAATATGTTCAAAAGGCCAGGACAAATATGATTAAGTGAAACCATAAATTTTTGGTGAAAAAAATGAAACTATATAGGAAATGGTAAACAATTAAAGAAACCATAGAAAATATCTCTGGGTAAATTAACTATATGTAAAAAAAACTTTCAATTAATTAATATTTCATGTGATTCTATGCAAGTAAATTATTACTTTATTTATAATATCCTCCTCAATGGTTATGTTTTCATACTATTTGTTAAATATGGATTTCATTTAATATTTCCATACATACCATGGAGGAAGAGAATGTCACCAATGAAAATCATGACCACAATTTGTGAAAACCCAATACAATCCATAGTATATATTTTTAAATTTCTCCAAAAAGAGATTATAAACCTAAAAATAGACATGAAACTATTAGTTACAAAAAAATTACAGAAAAGTGAGCTCGTTTTTTTGTTTAAAGTATCTATAATTAAAAATTTGATCATGTATATAATGTAATAGAATTACAATTTTAAATTAGATATAAAACAAAACCATCTAATTACTCATGATATAAATATATAAAATGTTTCTATAAAATTATAATCCCTTGAAAAATTCATGGCTATATTAAATTTTTCGTAATATAAATAAGTAATTAATTGAAAAATATAAAAAAATTAGATGTCGATGCTAGGTTATAGGACCATTGAAGCTTTGAAGTAGGTTGTGGTCGGTTGATTATAGTGGTGAGGAATGGAGGAGATCATAGGTAGAAGAAACCCTATATAGGGAGAAAGTGACAGAGTCGAGTTGGAAGATGAAGGTAAAAGGGAGATGAATGTGATTCAGGGGAAGTCATACAATTACGTTTTTATATTTTTAGAAATAATCTAACAAAAAAATTAATATATAGATATAGTTATAAGGAATCAAAATTGTCATAGTCAGAGTCACTATTCTGGTCATTTTCTTATCGGACTAGACACCATGAAAAAATAAAGAAAGTATAACAATGAAATGAATCAATGATAATTAAAGGTGTGATGCCAATTGTAAAAGGAAAATATTATGTCATTCTATTTTAGAATTATACAAACATGTTTGCAGTGGTTGGAAAATCATTTGAATAAGGTTAATCCTTCTTATTTTTTTATATGAAATAATAAAGTAAATTTCGCTTAAAAGTAAAGGCCCAAATGATATCAAATGTAGAGGAAAAAATAAAATACATGGAAAAAATGATTTATGTTAGATTCAAGATCAAAGGGAACCTAAAAATACAGTTACATGTATGAAGTTTTATAAAAAGAAACTAAGGAAATAAAATTCATTGAAATAAAATATAGGATGCTGGATCATAGGAAAACTACACAAAGAGGATAAAATATTACTAGGGGTGTTATACTTATAATAAATAGAACATAGGATGAGAAGGATATAAAGGTTTGATAGCCGACTCCCAGAAATAGAGAAAATTAGAGAGAATAAAAAATCGACGAACCTAGAGAAGATTCAACTGGAGATGAATGAAATTCGATGGAATTAATGCAATGATTTTTCCATTCTAAAATTCAAACTAACAATAATGTTAATATATAGAAAAAAATTCAAAATTCATCAATATATTATGGTTTGAGACATAAACCTGGTTATTTCCTTTTATCAGAATAACTAATACAGAAAAATATAGAAATCAAAATAAAGAAATGAATCCAAAAAAATGAAGGGTGAAAATCTAGTTGATAAAATATAGATAAAAGGAAAATATTAATTTTCTACCTTTTAGAATGACACAGCTTAGGTTGCAGTGGAAAATCTAACGTTTGAATAGGGTCAATCCTTCCTATTTTGATCTATGAAATCATAAAGTCAATTTTAGTTGAAAGTAAAGCACACATATGATATCAAATTTATGGGAAAGTGAAATAACATATAGGAAAAAAATGAATTATTTAAGATAAAATATCACATGAAACCTAAAAATATAGAGACATGTATGGAATTTTATTAAAAGAGAAGAATTAAATAAAATTTATTGAAAAATATTAAATATTCTAGATTATGGGAGAACTACACAAATAGAAAGAAATGTTACTAGATGTATTCGACTTTTAAGAAATACACTATATAATTATTAAATTATAATGATTTGATAGTATACTCCAAGAAATTCAGAAAAGTATAAAGATTTTCTGGAAGAGTCATGAGATAAATGTGATTGGTTATTATGAATTTATAATGAGAAAATTTCAATAAATAATATATAACATTAATTTAAATAATCATATACATAATTAAGTGACAATTTTGAATGATGAAAAATGACTTAAGAGTTTAAAAACATGATAGTTCATTCAAACTAAAATTTTTTATATCCTAGAAGTGTGTAAAAATATATACACCATAAATTTAAAAATAGTTAACATTTACTTTAATAGAAATTGAAAAATATAGATTAATTGTGATTGATTATTCTATTTTTCTTTCTACATCAGTGTATGCATAAAACTTCTAATAAATATTAAATTAAAAATTATAAAACAACAACATACATTAAAAAAATGAATATAACTATTGGGATGTGCTAATTTCACTTTTAAAAGATCATAATGATCAAGTAAAATAAACAATTTTATTATTATATTTATTAATAAAAAAATGAATTTATGAAGTGATTAGAAAAATTGAACAAAAAAAACAAGTTGTAAATTTGATATTGATTTAAGGATGAGATACATTTTGGAGACATGAACAATCCTAGATATGAACAATGTTGATAAAGGATATTTTATTAGTGATTTAAAATAAAGAAAAATCCTGATGCAATATAAATAGAGGGATTTTGGTATGAGAAAAAAAAGGATAACAAGAAGTGTACCATAAGTTCCACAGTAATACAGACATGGATAACCAAAATAAGGGATGTAGGATTGGTGTCTTCATTATACACTGATGTTCATTGAAATACTTTTTTAGATCATCTGAAGTTGAACCATCTCTACTACAAAAGTGGTGTCTTTATCTCCTGTATCAAATATTTTTTGATCGAATTTATATTCTAAATATCACTATAAAAAATATTATATGTAAAATATGAGACAAACTTCATATAATAAAAAGATATATAATTGAATGTATTGAAAATGAATATGTATTTTAATCAAGCAGAGTCATATAATATGTTTACATTTGGAACAATTGAATTATGTGAAATGTTGATTATAGTTCGTGAATAGTTGATGAAATTAAATTTTTTGGAAGACAACATTATAACTTTGGTTCCCTGTTATACTAACTTTCATTAATGAATGTTTGTTCAGGTTCTTGGGACAATACCATTGCCATGAAAATATTTGAAAATGAAAAATACATTGTAAAAAACTATTACTTCGAATAGATTATTCCATAAAAATAACTTATTATTCCTTCAAATAGATTATGGACTTAAAACTATTAATAATTTATCTCAGGGCTATACAAGTTCCCATAAATATTTTTCATAATCAATATAATATGGGTTTCATCAATAATTTATGGTGGGACTATATCAATAATTAAAATTGAAAAATTCATTTTAATTTTATTGAATTATTATGATATGTGAATGTTTTGAATTAATATTATAAATATCCACATAAGAGGTCATAAATAATAAGATGTTAATTGGTCATTGGAAAACCAAAATCTTGAAATAATGAACAAAGAGAAAGAGACAAACCATAAGATATTAATAACCTAAAATATATTAGGCCAGGTGAATGTTGTGGTGTATAATGTGCCTGATATACATAATTAAAATCTTATATAAGTAGTAGAATTATTTTTTATCCTTATTAATATTCTATGAAATCTATCTTCTGTGGAAGTGGTCTAGAAATCAAAAATTTTTGCATGACATATTTGTAATTAATTGATAAGGTTTAAAAGACAATAATTATATTTATGCATTAGAATATATAAAATATTATGAAATAATAAAACTGAAAATTATTTTTAATATATATTGTGAATACTCAAGTCAATATCCAATGTATTTAATTTTTTTACTAAACTGCTCGGGGTGTACGACCTTCCCGATGTGAGTATAATGTTATATAAAATATGAAATTTAGACATGATTAATATGTAATATAAGAATTATATTAGAAAAATTTTGATACAAAAATATAGTATTATATAGAAGAATATACATTATACATATACAGAAAATTAGTATACTAAAAAGTGGATAAGTAACATGATTATACGACATATGCATACAGAATGTGATCATGAATAATGAACTTTTACCTCTCAAGAGGAACATGAAAACCACTACTTTAATGATGCATCCTCATTTGAAGAGAATTTCATGCTTTATATATGAATCACTTATAACTAATAATGTAGTGATCTATAGATGTCACCAGCATCATGCCTCATGAAGATATGTTCCCACATTATGCCCACTAATGGAAATTCCACCCTGAAGTAAATGAATTCAGAAAAAAAAAACATTAATTCAAAAAATTCAAAATCATGGAATAATTATTTCATGTTTTCTAGAGTAGATATCTTAATAGATTAATAATAATAAGTTGAAAATTCAAAACATTGAATAAAAAATTAGAAATTAATCTATTATCATGTCTTAATAAATAAAAAATAACCAACAAAAACAGAATATTTTAAAATAAATAACTTAACCATGAAGAAATTAAAATTTTTATAGTAGTAATATACCTTCACATACATGGAGAGTCATGTGGATAAATAAATAGCCAAAATAAATTAACATCACCACCTGCAATAGAAACCTATTGAAGCTGCGATAATTTAGGCTAGGTCACAAGGTAATGGTTACCAGTGGGTCTCCCTGAAGTGGGAAACCGAAAAAATAACCTAATATAAATTAAAATTTCTTAATATAATATAAAAAACATAAATCATAAACCAATTTATTCATTTGAGGTGATTAAATTGAGTGATAAATATAAAATCATTCAAAATTTGATTAAAAAATTTGGAAGTAAATAACTATCAGCTCATAATAAATAAAAAATTACCAATTTAAATTGAATATTTTAAAATCAATAAAATAACTATGAAGAAATTGAAATTCTTGTACTAGTAACATACATTCACATTAAAGAAGAATCACATGGACAAAAAGAGCCTAAAACCAATTAACATAAACGCATGTAATAGAAACCTGTTGAAACAGTAAAGGTTTGGGATAGGTGGTGAGGGAATGGTCTCCTATAGGACTCCATGAAGTGAGAAACTTGAAGTATCAAAAATAAAATAAAATAACATCATTACTCGTGGTTTGTGTAAAGAAATATTAAATCGTTCACATGTTAAGAATATGATTGATCCCAAAAACCCAATGTAGATTTAACATTAGGAGATCAAAGCTGTGTACAGATCCATAAATAAAATATCATCACGGTGAAGGGGAAGGGGAGAGTGTGAATTTGATTTTTCATATATGAATCCATACCTATGGTCTAAATGAAAATTTAGAAAAATTTTGGTAAAAATTGTTATAAATAGGAACTCATCATTAGAAATTATTTCATAGAGGAACTCATTGTATGAAATTATTGTAGAGAGGAACTTATAGCTTATTTAAAAAAACTCATATCATAATATAATTGAATAAAACCGTAAACCTTGAATCATCCAATCCGTGTAAAACTTCCGGCAAGTTGAATATGTTTAAATCTAGAAATAAGATAGCGGATTTGGACGTCGACTCACCTATATCAGTCGTAGAAGGAATCGCTTCTCAGGGAAGGACACTGAGAAGTGGAAATAAAAAATCATATGAAACCAATATGCAGCAAAGAACTTGAATATGTATATATACTAAAGCATGTTCCAATGAAAATCATTCTTAGTAAAAATGAAAAAAATAATTTTTAATCAAAATAAAACATGACAGCAGAAATTAGAGTGTGATGTGGGAAAATAGAAATCACAACTACAAATACGCCTTTTTCCGCACTAAAAATGGCCTTTAACAGCGCTGTAAAAGCAATGTTAAAGCCAGAGAAGATAAAGGCGGGGGGGGGGGGGGGTCTTTATCAGCGCTCCAAAAAGCACTGATAAAGATCCCTTTTATCAGTGCTAAAAAAGGGCTGATAAAAGGGGTCTTTTATCAGTGCTAAAAAGAAGCGCTGATAAAAGGGTCCTTTATCAGCGCTTTCTTTTTTGCACTGATAAAAAACCCTTTTATGATCGTTTTTTCTAGTGGTGATAAAATTAAAAAAGAATTTAAAAAACATAAAAAAAATTTAAAAAAAATTAAAAAGTCATGCCAATCGTGGGGGCTTTTACAGCGCTTGAGCCCCCCTTTTAACAGCGCTTTCCAGCCCCTCCAATGCCCACCCACACCCCCTCCACCCCTTTATCAGCACTAGCCCCCCCCACCCCCAAATCCACCCCCATGAGCACGTCCCTGCCTCCACCAAGTTTTGAACTCAAGACCTCCCCCCTGCACGCCTAAGCCCTTACCACTCCTCTATTTTGATTTGTTTTCTATTTCATGATATCTCTATTTATATATATATATAGTTATATTTGTTCATATAGTAATATATATTTTTGTTAATATATATAGTTATATTAAAAAATATATATATAGTTATATTAATATATATATTTTTAGTGATATTAATATATATATTTATAGCTATATGAATATATATATGTAGTTATATTAATATATATATATATATATAGTTAGATTAATATATAGGTATATAAATATTCCTATATTTTTATTTTAAATAAAACGGATATTAGTTATTATTTAGATAAATCTAATATATTTGATAAGTAAATATATTTTATTATTTATATTTATAATTAAATTTTTATGTGTGAATATATAAAAAATATGTATATATTATTATATATTTGATTATAAACAGCAGTGCATTATAAAAAATGATAAATTTTCAAATACATAATATCAATATGAATGTAATACCTTGGAATAAATTCAGTCCCCACAAAAAAAACCAATAATACCCCCGTAAACGAGGCTGGAAATCCACAAAATGTTAAAAAATCGGGGTATCCCGACTAAAAACTCAGTTTTGGAGGACTTCTGGGCCTTTTTTGGCCTCAAAAAGTGTGAAAGAGACTTTTCCTGTGTCACTAGCACGTAGATCTCATCACAGTATTGGATTTGATATGCTGTAGAGCTCAAACGGACACCCGGATCAAAAGTTATGGCCGCTTAAAGTTCGAGTTGCGTTTTCAACATATTTTGGGTCTTTTTTAATTTTTTTTAATTGTTTTAGCGTTCAAATTGTTATTAAATGACTATTACTCCATAATAATTAGAAAATTATTTATTAAAAATATTTTTTATTTTTTTTATAAGCCATTTTCACTAAATATCTTATATATTAAGTGTAACTGTATATTTATGCTTATCTAAAATATATTTAAAAACATATTTAAAAAATATATATTGTATTTATATCAATATAACCATATCTATATATTTAAATAATAATATATTTTTTTAATTATTTTTTTGTAAGTAGACCCTTTATCAGTGCTACTAAAAAAGCACTGATAAAGGGGTACCCTTTAATAGCGCTGTTAAAGGGGGTACCTTTATCGGCGCTAAAAAAAAGGGCTGATAAAGGGGTACTTTTATCAGCCCTGTTTTTAGCGCTGATAAAGGTACCCTTTATCAGTGCTTTTTTTAGTGCTGAAAA
Organism: Viscum album; assembly: GCA_963277665.1. Lineage (NCBI taxonomy): Eukaryota > Viridiplantae > Streptophyta > Magnoliopsida > Santalales > Viscaceae > Viscum > Viscum album. The sequence continues at coordinate 1,366,860,477 of OY728140.1, read as the reverse complement.
AGGTACCACATTTATCATAACTTTTTCGTTAGCGCTGACAAAGGCTGGCGCTGGCCTTACCCAGTTTTGTGGTAGTGAATGTCACATGGTGAGGAGTCAAAGGAAGTGGCAGAAGCGGAGGTGGGAAGAAGGATGAGAAGGGGGGAAGGAGATGGTATGGGTAAGTGGATTAGGTGGGGATGATGACCTTGGGTAATTAGTTTTGGTTTTGAGGATTTTTAGATGTCGATGGGGAGGCAAACTTATAGGACAAGGCTGAGACGGAGGCTGAGGTGTAAAATGTCACGACCCGTCCTCGGGGCCCGTGCCGTGACTACCCCAAGCCCGCCTTCCATAGGCCAGGGGCTGGCGACTAGCACCAAGGCGTAAATCCCGGTAAAAAAGGGAAGGCATTGCCTTTGTAAAGTAAACAATCACACATAGTACAAGCGGAAGAAGTAAACACTAAGTAAAAACTGAGTGCAACAGTAAGTGCGGAAAGTAAAAAGGGGCCGGAAATACAAGCCCAACTGTAAAGTACAACTCGAAGGGAAAACAGCAACTGAAAAGTAAAGCTGCTACGCCGAGCTGTCCACTGGAAATCCCACCCGAAGGGTGGGTACAGATAGCTCCTTTGCTCCTCAGGTCCCGCCGTCCGCTCCGAGTATGTCCGCACAGTGGTCCACCTTCGGGTACCGCCTCGTCGTCACGTCCACCTCTGGGTACCGTCTCGTCATGAGGTCCTCCTCCAGGTACCATCTCGTCGTATAGTCCACCTCCAGGTACCGTCCAGTCCTCGAACACTCGGCCTCTGTCAGCACTGTCCGTCGTCTGCAACCAACACAACGAGGTGCGGGCATAGCCCGTGCAGGGGTGAGTATAACGATACTCAGTAGGGACCCCGAGACCTTCAAAGTCTCACTAAACCAACAAGGATAACCACAAATAAGATCTCAACAGATAACCTCTACTTAGGTATATGCCCATACATATACCTAAGTTATCAAGTAACCCATCTCAATCATGAGGAAACACAAGGATTGTGAAATCAATGGATAACCACTACCCGGGTATATGCCCATACATATACCTAAGTTAGCAAGTGACCCATCGCAATCATGAGGTAAACACAAGGTCAAAAGTCTCAGCTCAAACCAGGATTTTCATTATCGAAACCGTAACTGCTGAAGAGCTCCGTCTGAGGAGTGTACAGTGGTCCTGTCACGACTCCGAGGTACTTCTCACTAACCTAAGACTGCTGAAGTACTCCTCCTGTCGAGTACTGCGGGCCAGCCACCCAAACACAGTAGTGCTTCCCGCCGAGGTATGTCACCCAAACACAGTAGTGCACCCCCCCCCTAGTAGCCTGCTGAGGTACTCTCTGGACGAGCACCGCAGGTCTGCACTGTCACACAGGTAGTGCTCCGTCCACCATGGGTCTGCACCTCAGAAAGTAGTGCTCCGTCCACTGGGCTAGTCGACTCACTCCAAGTCGAGTCGGTCAAGCAGTCGTCAGGTCTCAGCCACCTACACGGTCTCCGTACTCCGCACGCTCGTCACTGGGATGGTCCGCTCAACGAGCTACAGGTCGATACTCCAAGTATCTCAAAGGACCGCCTCGTCATAGGGGTCTCAACGCAACAGACGACACGTCAATCGGACGCCCGGTCTGTGAGTTACTAGCCTTTTCGTCCCAGGGGCCCGGTTGGTTTCGTGAGCGAACGATATCCGGCCGTATCTCAACTGTACCCCGAAATCTCATAGGGTATACTCATAGGGACCATTTCTCAACGAGATCACCAACGCCGCTGACGGTTCGTCAAATGAACGTTCTGTCAGAAAGATATCAGCTTTTCCGTTCCAGGGGCCCGGTTGGATTTCGGGTGCAATCCAATCCCGTCCACTATCCAACTGCATCCAAAACTCAGGCGAAGGATTCCAAAAGTTCCGTATCGTCAATAGGAACGCAACTCAATAGACGGCGCGTCAATCGGACGCCTCGTCTGGATGTTATTGGCTTTTCCGTCTCACACCCACCCTGGGAAACATCCCAGGAGGTCACCCATCCTGATCACTACTATAGGCCAAACACGCTTAACTATGGAGTTTTAACCACGTAGCCTCCCGAAAAGGAAGATGTACCTTGAGTATAGTATACTGAAACGACCGTCTCGATACAAGGATCGCGTTGCCGCTGACGGCGAGTCGTTTGGAGGCCCGTAGCCCAAGATATGAGCGAAAAACCGAAACCCGTCCGAAACCGGGGGGTCTGGGCCCGAACCGACCCGGCCCGACCCCCCTGGTCCGACCCGAACCGGGTCGACCCGACCTGGTCCGGCTGGACCTGGCCCGGCCGGCAGCGCGACCCGGCCGGCGGTGCGGCCAGCACGGCGGCGCGGCCTGGGCGCCGCACGTGCGCCGCACGTGGGGGGTAAACTGCCCCCGGGTTTTGTGGATCTCGGCCGGCCTTAGGCCGGCCGTTTTCCTTTCACACGCGGGACCCGCGGGTCCCGCCTCCTAAGAAAACTGGCGGCCGATCGGCACGGCCGGCCGCCACTAGCTGCTCCGCCGCGGCCGAGCCGGCCGCAGCTCTTCATTAACCGCCGACAGCCGGTTTTCCGGCCGCCCCTTCCAGCTCTGCCGCGGCTCAAGCCGCGGCCCTTGTTCGATTGGCACGGCGCGACGGCGCCGAGCCCCTCCTCCGTGGCCCGACTCCGGCCGCGGTCTCTTCGACTACCTTCGACGCGACGCGACGGCGTCGCTTTCTTGAAATCTTTCAACGGCGCGGCGCGATGGCGCCGCACGTATCTTCCGCATTAAACCGCATGAACCCGCGTGGTGCGACGTCACCACGCCCTTCCGAACCATTCCACAAAAAATCAACATCAAGTAAAAGAGGAGGATCAGCTGGGTTTGTACGGTCCGAACTCCTCACGTTATAAGGATAGGAATCGACCTTTAACGAATAATAAACTTTCACAATCTTTTTAGATTAAATAAAAGATTTGAAAATCAAGGCCCGACAAATATAAACAATCAAGTTCGAAGAAAGTTCCACATAACTTTAAAAAAAATTTACCACGAAGAATTTTCAAGTCAAAATTCTCGAACAAATATAAACAATTGAAACAAACCCCTACCTCGGTTCAAGTGCGGAGCACGTCAACAAACCGCGGAAGACAAGCGTCGCAGAGGTCGAGCATTGCGGTAATCGTTCATCGATTCCGTTGACGTAGACGTACGTCCGAAGAGGTACGTCGTTGGTGAATCTTCGTAAGCCGACGAAGAAAGTCCGAGGAGGAAGCAGCGTTCCCTTTCGTTGACAGGGAAGGCGTCGTCGATCTTCGGAAACAATCCGGCTAGGAAGAAGAGAGAAGCGACGTTCTTGAGTATTCTTCGTGTTCTTCGTCAAAGTTGAGGATGGTAGAGAGAGCTTCTCAAATCCTCTCAAGTGGAAAAAGAAACCAACCCCAAAATGATAAAATAAGATTAAGCTTATTTTATTACACAACCTCCCTCTTAGAATTTCAAAGGTTTGAAATTTAAAACATCTCACCTCAATTAATTATTCCAAGAGTCAAACATTAATTAAAGTGAGTTAAAGGGGAGTTTTAAAAAGAGGAGGTGAAGAGTTAGGGTTCGTGTGGGCCCCACCACACTTAATCCTCTCAAGGGAGGTTAAGTGGATGTGGGTCCCACCCCTAACTCCCTTTGGGAGGAGTTAACCAACAAGTTAAAAATAAAATGTGTTTCCACATTTTATTTAACTTTATTTTAAAAACCTAAAAACTAACTCTCAACCCGTAATAAACGCAACCTCGGAAAAGGTCTCCTTAAGCGAATATCGGCGCTGCGAGTTCATCGGTGCCTTCGGAATTCGATTCTGGGCAATGGTTCAAAAGATAGAAATTCCCGCTCGCTCGTTCACTGAACGTACCCGAGCCAAACTTCGGAAATTAATTCCGGGCACACCGGACCTCGGAATCAGGCGCCGTCAGAAACTGCGTTCTTGTAAAATTACAAAGAAAATTAAGAAAAAATTTTCCTTGAAATTTCCGGGTCTTTACATTATTCCCACCTCAGGGCTTTACGTCCCCGTAAAGCTTCAACACAAACTAGTGTCACAAAAGCGGTACAGAGCACGCATCTGAGCCTTCCACTCCCATGTGCTTACCTAGAGGTTCCGTACTGCCAAAGAAAGTGCACCCAAGGAATCGATCGTCCTCGTAGGATCTGCTCCTGTCGATCCTCGATCCCCACTGGAATCTCCGTGAAAGACACCCCATCGCCATCGTCCAACTCCTCATGGTCGATGGTATGCGAAGGTTCGAGCACGTATCTCCTCCGTTGAGATACGTGGAAGTCATCGTGCACCTGGTGCAACTGCGGTGAATGGGTCAAGCGGTAAACCACCCCGCCTACCCAGCTGGGGACCTAAGAAGGTCCGCTGAACCCCGGAGATAACGTGCCGCCTTGGCTACATCTCCGTAAACCTCGTCGAGGTGAGACCCGTATAAGGACGTGATCGTCATCCTCGAACTCCAGAGGTCTCCATTTTCTGTTAGAACTGGAACTCGAAAGGCTGCTGCCACGAGGGTAAGGTTGACCGACTCAAGAGTGATCGGTCTCACTCTCCTGTGCAAGAGTTACCCTATGCTGCCTGGGGTTTCCTTTTCCGCCGACCAAGGAAAACTCATCCCGACGTTTGCCTAAAACCGTCAATTTGAGTATGAACAGTTATTGCCCATTCCATACTCAAACTAATGTCGTAAGGCCTCGACGCTGCCACCAAGAGATTCCAACCGAAACTCTCGCCTCGAGGGTCTGACCACACCATCGGCGTAAGTGTGATTATCGAGTCTCCTCCCAAGGTATCTCCAGACGTGAGGGTCAAGTCCACGACTTACCGGAAACTCTAGGTCTGGAACAAGATTTGTGAAAGAGAGGAATGATTAATATCGACGTCTGTTACTTCAGCAGATAGTAGTGGACACAGAATGTCCCTTGAATCATTTTTAGAGCCATTGGGTCACACTCCTTGACCGCATGCAGCCGCATTCTTCCACCGCCCTCCAGCTCCCTGAGCTTGGCGGGGATAACTAAGGCGGGTGGTTGTACCATGTTAGGATGTACACCACCTCATGCTTCTCTCCTAGCTCAGCCTCCACGTCTACTGCTTTGTAGACTCATCTCTCCTTTAAGCTTCCTCTTCTTAACACGCCCGAGTCTCTATGAATGGCACTGGTTTCCTGTTTCTTACTGCACTGTGCAGTCTTCATCCTCTCTTGGATGTCCTGGACCTCCTTTAGTCTCACAAGAGATGCTATGATTTCTTCTTTCTCGATAAGAGAAACCCGGTCTCATCCCCTGGATGAACCACATTCGTTTCCTAATACAGTCAATCCTGACATGAATGATGCATTCATGCCATGGATGACGTCGTAAGGCCTCGACGTATCTACTAAGAGATCCAACTGTCACTCTCGCCTCCAAGGATCGAGTCACACTTTCGGCATCAGTGTGAGGTCACTGGGTCCCCTCCAGTAGAAATCTTGAAAGTGAGGGTCAAGTCAACAGTTTAACCGGGACCACTCAGTATCAACCAAACAAAAGGACAGGAAAGCAAACAAAGATAAGTGTATTTTTATTATTGCAGCTCATAGTACAAAGACACGAATACAAAGCAACATGGAACTAGAAGTACAAAGGACGTATCCACTAGTTCCTATCCTGCCCACCTGCTCTCGGAGCTCTACTGCCTTGTCCACTGCTCGGCTGTTGCTCAAGCACTAGTCGTTGCTTCTGTCTCGGTGGCTCCTCCAACACCCGCTGATCAACCGTACGAGGATTTGGACAGTCACGTGCCAGGTGACCCTTTCCGCCGCATGAGTAACATTGTCCGTTTCTGGCACGCCTGGCTCTAACCCCACCTCGGGTGCCCCGCACCACCGGTCCTAAAACCCGAGATCGTCTAACTGCTAGTATGGTCCTCCTGGACCTCTGCATCATCTGTCTACTGCCCACAGATGACTCGGCTACTGATCGAAAAGCACGCGGCAAAGGCATAAGCTCCTGTACACGCTCGGGGTGTAGAGATACTGGCACAAACTCCACCCTGAAGAAGGTCTCGAAGTCTTCCCATGTGAAGTTCATCTCATCGCAAAACTGGAACAAGTGGCTCCACCACCTGCCTGTTGCTGCCTGAAGGAGGCTGGTAGCAAAGATCACCATGAAGTCTGCCGGCGTCCCCACTAGCCTGAAGACTCTCACCACAGCCTCCCGCCAAACCTCAGCCGCCTGCGGGTCCGTCTCTCCCTGGAACTTGGGTGGCCTCTGGCGCTGGAACTCGTGCAGCGCACTCAAGCGTCGTGCATCGCCTACTGCTGGGGCTGGTGGCATCGGTGGCCCAACGGGTAGCAGTACCGCTGGTGCCTCCGCTGGTGCCTCAACTAGGATAGGGCCCTGTACTGAGGCCTCGTCGCTCGGCGGGCTGTCAGTACGTACCACTCTCGGGGCTCTAGCTGGTCGTTCATGAAAAGGAATTCTGAAAGAAACATCGTGACACGGTCAAACGTTTATACCTGGTGAGCTGACCTGGTTTGAGCTGTTTTAAGGGAAAACCTTTGAAAACGCACACGCAATTAGTGTTTTCGTGCACAAAGTCAGAAATCAGTTGTCAGGGTCCTGGTGTATGGATACGTCGGCCGCCCTCACTAACACTGGACTCCCTGAACTGAAAACCACACTCGGTACTCTCAACACTATTGCTTCACAGAAAGAAACATCAGAGTTATAAGTTCTGCGGTAGAACCGAACTCCTCTGATACCAATTTGTCACGACCCGTCCTCGGGGCCCGTGCCGTGACTACCCCAAGCCCGCCTTCCATAGGCCAGGGGCTGGCGACTAGCACCAAGGCGTAAATCCCGGTAAAGAGGGAAGGCATTGCCTTTGTAAAGTAAACAATCACACAGAGTACAAGCGGAAGAAGTAAACACTAAGTAAAAACTGAGTACAACAGTAAGTGCGAAAAGTAAAAAGGGGCCATAAATACAAGCCCAACTGTAAAGTACAACTCGAAGGGAAAACAACAACTGAAAAGTAAAGCTGCTACGCCGAGCTGTCCACTGGAAATCCCACCTGAAGGGTGGGTACAGATAGCTCCTTTGCTCCTCAGGTCCCGCCGTCCGCTCCGAGTATGTCCGCCCAGTGTTCCACCTTCAGGTACCTCCTCGTCGTCACGTCCACCTCTGGGTACCGTCTCATCGTGAGGTCCTACTCCAGGTACCATCTCGTCGTATAGTCCACCTCCAGGTACCATCCAGTCCTCGAGCACTCGGCCTCTGTCAGCACTGTCCGTCGTCTGCAACCAACACAACGAGGTGCGGACATAGCCCGTGCAGGGGTGAGTATAACGATACTCAGTAGGGACCCCGAGACCTTCAAGGTCTCACTAAACCAACAAGGATAACCACAAATAAGATCTCAACAGATAACCTCTACTTAGGTATATGCCCATACATATACCTAAGTTATCAAGTAACCCATCTCAATCATGAGGAAACACAAGGATTGTGAAATCAATGGATAACCACTACCCGGGTATATGCCCATACATATACCTAAGTTAGCAAGTGACCCATCTCAATCATGAGGTAAACACAAGGTCAAAAGTCTCAGCTCAAACCAGGATTTTCATTATCGAAACCGTAACTGCTGAAGAGCTCCGTCTCAGGAGTGTACAGTGGTCCTGTCACAACTCTGAGGTACTGATCACTAACCTAAGACTGCTGAAGTACTCCTCCTGTCGAGTACTGCGGGCCAGCCACCCAAACACAGTAGTGCTTCCCACTGAGGTATGTCACCCAAACACAGTAGTGCACACCCCCTAGTAGCTTGCTGAGGTACTCTCCGAACGAGCACCGCGGGTCTGCACTGTCACACAGGCAGTGCTCCGTCCGCTATGGTTCTGCACCTCAGAAAGTAGTGCTCCGTCCACTGGGCTAGTCGACTCACTCCAAGTCGAGTCGGTCAAGCAGTCGTCAGGTCTCAGCCAGCTACACGGTCTCCGTACTCCGCACGCTCGTCACTGGGAGGGTCCGCTCCACGAGCTACAGGTTGATACTCCAAGTATCTCAAAGTCCCACGTAAAAGTATCTCAAAGGAACGCCTCGTCATAGGGGTCTCAACGCAACAGACGACGCGTCAATCGGACGCCCGGTCTGTGAGTTACTAGCCTTTTCGTCCCAGGGGCCTGGTTGGTTTCGTGAGCGAACGATATCCGGCCGTATCTCAACTATACCCCGAACTCTCATAGGGTATACTCATAGGGACCGTTTCTCAACGAGATCACCAACGCTGCTGACGGTTCGTCAAACGGACGTTCTGTCAGAAAGATATCAGCTTTTCCGTTCTAGGGGCCCGGTTGGATTTCGGGTGCAATCCAATCCCACTCAAGAACGCCGCTTCTCTCTTCTTCCTAGCCGGATTGTTTCCGAAGATCGTCGACGCCTTCACTGTCAACGAAAGGGAACGCCGCTTCCTCCTCGGACTTTCTTCGTCAAAGTTGAGGATGGTAGAGAGAGCTTCTCAAATCCTCTCAAGTGGCAAAAGAAACCCACCCCAAAATGATAAAATAAGCTTAAGCTTATTTTATTACACAACCTCCATCTTAGAATTTCGATGGTTTGAAATTTAAAACATCTCACCTCAATTAATTATTCCAAGAGTCAAACATTAATTAAAGTGAGTTAAAGGGGAGTTTTAAAAAGAGGAGGTGAAGAGTTAGGGTTCGTGTGGGCCACGCCACACTTAATCCTCTCAAGGGAGGTTAAGTGGATGTGGGTCCCACCCCTAACTCCCTTTGGGAGGAGTTAACCAACAAGTTAAAAATAAAATGTGTTTCCACATTTTATTTAACTTTATTTTAAAAACCTAAAAACTAAATCTCAACCCGCAATAAACGCAACCTCGGAAAAGGTCTCCTTAAGCGAATATCGGCGCTGCGAGTTCATCGGTGCCTTCAGAATTCGATTCTGGGCAACGATTCAAAAGATAGAAATTCCCGCTCGCTCGTTCACTGAACGTACCCGAGCCAAACTTCAAAAATTAATTTCGGGCACACCGGACCTCAGAATCAGGCGCCGTCAGAAACTGCGTTCTTGTAAAATTACAAAGAAAATTAAGAAAAAATTTTCCTTGAAATTTCCAGGTATTTACATAAACCGAGGCCAAGGCGGAGGTGTAGATCAAGGCAGAGGAGGAGTGGAAGGTGGAGAAGATGTGTTGTAAGATGGAGAGTCCTAGTGAGAGGTGTAGACTAAGGAAATATGGGATTTCATGAAGGCAACATAGGTGGTGTAATTTTATAGTTTGAGGCAGAATGGGAGGTAGTGGAGGAGGTAGAGGTAGTGAAATCACAGAGAAAATATTAATAGAGGGGTGGAGGAACTCAGAAAACATAGAGAGGTTTCCATGTATGGAGGATGGATGTTGTGTCAACACGTGGCTGGAGAATGGAAAAACTATAGTATATATAATACACAAGGATTTCATGTAGGAAATTCATATAGAATATAGAAATGAATATAGGTAATTCATATAAAAATGCATAAAGGCATTGGATACAAAATATTAATAGAGAATATTTGATTATATAATAAGTTAAAATGAATATATAATAAATGTATATAGGATATGGAAAGAAAATATGATTTTACATTATGATAGGTGGATATACAATATGGTTATTCATGAAATGAATATAAAACATAAACAAAGTAAATAGGAAATAATGTGATCATATTAATAGGAAAATAATATACAAAAGATAGGAATACAATATAAAAAAAAACCAGAAAAAAGGAAACATGGATTATTTTTTATATTTGGTTATTGAATTGGAATGTAAAAAAATTATCAATGAATTCATTTTTCAGCAACATTAAAGGTATTTAACATAGTTTAGCCTATAATCTAGGATGTAATTTCAATGATTATATAAGTAATAAATAATATAAAATTTAATGGCATTGAATTTGGAAAAAAATTTATGAAATAAAGAATTCATCCATACCAAATATATAATGGTGTTTATTGTTTTAATAGTTAACTTATGATGCAACCAAGTTTCCTTATAATGAGAAGTTTCATTGGAAATCATTTTTGACATCTTTGTGATGGTATGAGAATGAGAGTGTAAAGTGATCATTAATAAAAGTGTAAGAACTTTTGGATATGAAAATAGTTTGGAGCATATGTAATAGATTTAAATGAAATGAAAATAATATCAGGGAGTGACATTATGATAAAATATATTTATTCATTGATGATATTTTTAAAACAAATGATTGATCTCTATAACAGGTAAGATGAATGATGCTAATTTTTTAGGAGAGATGGTATGATTTTAATAGCTTATAAAAAATATATTAGAATAGGAATCCATGAACATAATTATTGAAATATTTATAAATAAAATATAAAAAATTTATGAGATAAAATAAAAAAGAGAGAATTGAAGTTAAGGAATATATATCGTTCTTTATTTAATAAGATAATAGATATGATATACAACCAAAAAGTAATTCATATGGTTTTAAATATAATAACATAATAGCAGAGACATGCTGTATTGAATAAAGGTTATATAATTTTATCATAATAATTTAAAAAATAAAGAAGAAATTACTTTTTTGATAAATTGAAAGTGAATTATACATGTATATAAATTGAAGTTGTGTTAAATTAAAAGTGTGTTAAATTTAAGGTCCATACAGAGTATGCACACAGGAAATGCATAAAAAAATTAAAAATTCATAAAACTAATGCTTACAAGTATTTCATACAGGGAATGCACATTGAATATGGAAATGAATTCAAGTAATGTATATATGAAATGCATAAAGTAAATGGATACAAAATATGAATAGAGAATATTTGATAGGATAATGAGTTAAAATGAATCTATAAGAAATACATATAGACTATGGAAACTGAATATTATTGTACAGTATGATAGGTGGATATATAATATGGTCTTGCATGAAATACGTATACAACATTCACAAAGTCAAGAGAGCAGTATATTCTAATAGTAAGAGGCACATAATATATAACATATAGGTAAAAAATGTGAAAAAATATGTAGAAAGTAGGAAACATGGTCCATTTTTTATATTATGTTATTGAATTAGAGTGGAAAAAATTTCCATTGGAGGATTTCTTCAACAAAATTCTTGGGAACTGTAACTATAAAATAAGAGTTTCTATTATATAAAAATAGAATTTTATAATATGGTTTCCTAAATATGGATACCACTATTGTTGAATAAGAAAAATAATATCTTCAATTGCAAGAAAAAATCATCTGTAATGAAAAAAATATGTAGGAAAAGGTAAAAAAACTGGGGTTTTAAGGAATTGGATGATATGTTATAATGATAATCAATGAAATAATTAATAAATATAAGATTTTTTAGAGTAAAATTATAGAAATAAAATTATAGTGAATATAATGCTTTAAATATCCAAATATATAATTTGAATGTTAACCCGAGACAGTTGATATATTGGTACCACTTATTCATTTAAAGAGAGAGGAACTATCCAAATTAGATCATCAATGAAAATAACAAGATACAAAAATAGGGATGTTGAATATTTTCTGAAATGGGAAATAAAACACCAATGAAAACCAATTAGATGATTAGATATAGAATCTTAATAAAATAAGATAGTGAATTAAAAAGGGATAAATATATTAGTGAGGGTATAAAAGGGGAAAAGATGAGGGACATTGTGACCTCACCTGAGTATTTCAATTGATGAGTGTCATATTCGGTGAGGAAGATCGATGATCATTGACTTTCCCAATAGATGGCTAGGAGGAGTCATCTTATTATGATGATGATATTAATCAATCATTTGGATGAAGCTGGATATGGTGAAATATAGTGAAGGAAGGTGGAACTACTCAATGAAATTAGAATCGAGTTGAATGAAGCTAGGGTTTAGATGTAGAATTGGGAAGGAGGAGTTAGGAATGATGAAATGGTGTGGTGGATTATGGCATCAGGACTGTATTAGAAGAGAAGGAGAGGCAGAGGCTGAGGAAAATACTGATTAAAAGGAGAAGGCAGAGGAGGATACCATGGTGAAGGAGGAGAAGGGTGTAGGCAATGATGGAGTCGAATTCTAGGGTGGAGGTGGAGGCTGATATGGAGGGGGAGACCAAGGTGGAGGAGATAAAGGGAGGAGAAACAATTTTAGGAATCATTTGTATGGGGAGAGGAGAATAACTGGGTAGGTATAAAGAGACTCATGGAGGTGGCCAAAGTATTATAATTAAAATAGTGGAGGCACATGGATAGAAAATTACAAGCTTTAGTATATATATTGGATTTCTTATAAGTAAAGAAAGAAGGCAATGAACTTGGAGAATGTTAATTGAGCCATTATATATAAGAAATGAAGGTATAAGTGGACCAAATTACTTTAAATATTTATGAAATGATGATTTAAAATAAATAAAAAGAAAAATAATTATTAGAATAAGAACAAGGAGTAGTTGTTTCTCTAATTATCTCAATCATGAAGTGAAATAAAAATCTTAAATCTAGAACCCACTACTTATCCCAATAAATGGATTTTGATAGGATTTTTGTGTAGAGATTTATATTTATACTAAAAAAATTAATGAGTAAACATTTTTTAGAATTTATTTCTTTTTAAATAATTTTATCTTTTCTATTTAATGATATTATTTTCACTGTCATTATAGAACCAAAAAATTTGTTTCTATCCCATAATATTTTGATAATAATGTAACATGAGAGGTAGTATGATTTGAGTAAAAGATGTAGAATCTTGATCTATTTACTTAGATATTTTAGAAGTATGTAATAGAGTTTCAATCAATTGTAGAACATCCTAATAATGAAAAAATAGAATAAAATCCACTTATATGAGCAAGATGAACACATAAAGTGGACTTCATAGCTCCTAAAATAGAAGATAAGTATGTCCCTTATGTGTTATTTCCACCCGAAATAAATCTTGGAATTTTACTGCTAAAGGGGTGGATATACTCTACATAAATTATGGTGATATAAAAATGTTTTTTATGAAGAGTGTTTGTGCTAGAAGGATGTGGGTATTCTGAACTCAATCCCCCCTTTAGATTGGGGATGACTTAAGAACCACCTGACAGTAGGAAGAAAAAATATAGCATGCCTTGGAGGATGACCTAAGATTATGTCCCCACCTCTATTTTTCTTATTTTTTACTTTAAATAATATTCTCACATTGTTTATGTTTTTATTTAAGGTTGGAATATGCACCAATGGATAGAAGATGTGTTCTTAACTCAACTTCCATTAGGGAATAATAATAAGGTTTATTCTCCTTTACCCTTTTCTATTCAAAATATTATATTTTAAGTTTATATGTTCTATTGAGGTATAGTTACATTCATATGTTGGGGAGGGGTATTTAATTTTTTTTGAACTTATTTTTTTTAATTTTAGTGTGTTTAAAAATACAAACTTAGAAAAGTTTTTACTTAAGAGGAACCATTTCACATGATGACACATAACCATATTTGAGGAATTTACTAATTTTTAAATTTTAATTTAAAATATTAATAACATGAGTTGTATTTTATTTATAATGGAATTGAACTTTTGTGAGTAAACCTCATATAAATGACCATTCCATGTACTAATTGTTATATAATTTTATCCCCTACCCAAGAGTCATTTTGAACCTTATTTGACATATTATTTATGGTATATTAATTTATTTAGAGTATAAGGACAAGTATAAAATTATAAATTTCATTAATTATTGTTAAAATATATAGTATTCATGCGTATTAAGTGTAATTATTGTAATATTTCATTGATAAATCCTTTATAAAATCCATTTTAAAGGTCACATTTACATTTGACCCACTTTAATTCTTTGAGACCATGAATCTTTTATTATGTAAGCTTCATGAAAATATTATTAATTACTAATAAACCATATCATAGTGCATTTCATGAAGTATTTTTACATAAGTGTAGGTGTGAAGATGTATTCATTGTACCTCTTTAAAGAAAGTACATAGTTTTGTAAAGGATACGAGGAGATTTAACATTTTTCTATAGGAAGTGTGGCTATAAGATATACTTTTTCATTTTAATAATTTTTAATATCTTCATCTCTAAGAAAAATATGATTATGAGAAAAAATTATATATATGAAAATAAAATTTTGGAAAACTATCAATGAAAATGGAGATAAGGGGAATTTTATCTCATTTATATACATTATGTATGCTTGTAAATCACTAAAGAATAAGGCAGAAAGGATTTGAGAGTGTTACACATTGAAGGAGATGAGTGAGGAACCTTTATTATGATACACTTTTTAAAATTATATCATGTAGTATGCTATTGAGATAAAACCCCTCTATCTGTTTCTAAATTTTTTCACATGAAAAATGTACTAGACCTTGTACCCCAATATAAATTGTTATAATAACTCATGAGTGTTATAATTTATTCTTATAATAGAGAAATTAGGTTCTTTTTAGGCCTATTTTGGAATTCATCTACTATGAGAATAAGGGAAAATCGTTTTCAAATGTTCCAAGAGTAATGTTGGAAAAATTATCTTGGAAGGTAGGTTATTGGTGGCATATGCATGAGTGTTAAGACTTGGAATTTCCATGTATTTTTTTTTAATTTTATTGGAATTTTATGAGTCAGTGAAAATTTATGGCGCTTGATTCCGACGCCTGGTGTGCCCGAGATAAATTTCTTAACTTTTTTTCGGGTACGTTCAGTAAATGTACGAGTGGGTTTTTGTAACTTTTAAACCGATGCTTGGAATTGAAATCTGAGGGCATCGTTGAACTCGCAACACTGATATTTGATAACGGATACCTTCACCTTGACCGTAGTAGGTCTAGGGTGAAAGATATATTTTGTGTTTTTTGTGGAAAGGAAAGATAAAATAAAATAAAATTTTATTTTATTTCTAATAAAAACTCCCACATGAATGTTAAAGAGGTGGGGACCACCTGAACTAAAACCCCCATTTTGAATTCCAAAGGTGGGGACCACCCGAGCCCTCTTAATGGGAGAAACCCCTTGAAATCCCTCGTTAATGAAGAGTTAACCCATGTAATTTTTCCAAATTTATTATGCCAACATGGTAAAATTAATTGTGCCAACTTAAATTAAATTGATAGATTTAATTTAATAAGTTGGCACCTCTCATTTTTTCCGGGTTGAAAATTGTTGGCAAAGTGAGAAGCTTGGGAGACCTTAGAGAAAATCATCTCCAACGAAGAAATTCTCCTCCAAATGAAGAATTCCATCTCCATCAAGTAACATTATTTGGAGCCAAGAAAGAGGACAACACACAAGACCAACTTCAGAATCGTGTTGTGGAGGCGACGATCATTGGAACCCTCTTTGCCTTCACCATGTTCATCTCACGACACAAAAAAAACTGTCGGGGTAGGGTTTGATGTTTTAAATACCTCCGTTACCCGTTCTTGATGTTCTTCGTGATTCAAAAGTTGTAAACCGCTTGCTACCGCTCTAACACGGAGGGTGTGGGCCAAACGAACATGCCCCGAACTCTCTGCAATCCCTTGTGATTTTTGATGAAATCTTTACGATTGAGGAAGAAGGAAATCGGAGGCCGACCGCAAGATGGGGGTGGCGGCGCGTGTCTGCACCTATCGATGAACAAGGGGCCGCGACTTGTTCCCTGACGACGAAGGGAGGATGGCCAGCCAAGCTGGTCACTGGTGAAGGTGCAGCGTGCGACCACGCCGTGTGGAGAGGACGACTAGCCATCGGGACAGCCGCGGCGGACTGTCGCACCGCAGCCTCCCCGCCGGAGCGCGGCGGCCCGCCGCACCGTGCCTGCCCCGCCGCCGCGTGGCTGCCCCACTGCGGCGCGGCTGCCCCGTACACCGCGGGCCTCCCTGCACTGTTCGGACCAACCCGAACCGGACCGGGTCGGCCCCGGACGGGTCGGGCCAAATCGGAACGACCTGGTCGGACTGGACTCAGACCAGTTTCGACCCTATATGTTCTTTTGTCCGTAACTTTGGCATTGGGTGTCCACTTGACGAACCATCTATGGTGCAAGAAACCTTAGGGAAAGACAGTTCCTTTGGCATATCACACTTGAGATTTGGATAAAGTTGGGGTATGGTCGGGTTGGATCAAGCACGAATCCAACTGGGCCCTCAGAACTAAAAGGCTAATAACTTACAGACCAGATGTCCGATTGATGCACCGTCTGTTTAGTTGAGACCCCTATTACATGGTGGTTATTTGGGATACTTCTTCATGGTACATCATGGAAGTTGGAGTATCGACCCGTAGCTTGAGGAGTCTAATCTCTCGGAGACGAGTAAACTTAGTGCGGGTACCTTGTAGCTGGCTGTGACGATGTACTGAAGATGTACTAGGATCCTGTGTGGGTATAACAATGTTCTGACAATGTACTAGGATCCTGTGTGGGTTTGACAATGCACTGACGATGTACTAGGACCGTGTGTGGGTCTGACGATGTAGTGATGTTGTACTAGGATACTATATGGGTCTGATGATGTACTGAATATGTATTAGGATCCTTTGTGGGTCTAACGATGTACTGACGTTGTACTAGGATCCTGTATGGGTTTGACGATGTACTAACATTGTACTAGGATCCTGGGTGGGTCTAACAATGTACTAGGATCCTGTGCGGGTCTGTAATTTGTGATCCTTCGTGGGTCTGCCTCTTAACCGAGTAAGATGAATTAGTAGTTACATCTAATCATCTCTACTACTGTACCTAAGTTATACCTGGTACGAGCTGTGTCTTTACCTTCATGGTGATACCTTTGTGGTATTCTTCTGTTTGGAATACCTGTGTGGTACTTACCTTCGTGGTATTCCTTCCTTTGTGGAATAGTTGAGCTTTGGGCTTTTGGGTTGGACCCTGTGTTTCCTCATGGTTGAGATGGGTATACTTGATAACTTAGGGATATGTATGGTCATATACCTAAGTAAGTTTTTTAGTTGATTTCATGATTTGTAGTTCATCGTTTGTGGATTTTTTGAGACCTTGATGGTCTTGGGGTCCCTAATGAGTATCGTTATACTCACCCCTGTATTGGCTATGCTCCCACCTTGTTGTGTTTGGTGCAGACGACCGATAATGCTGATCGAGGCTGAGGGTACCAGGACTGGACGGTGCCCGAAGGTGGACCATACGGCGTGTCAGTACCCAGAGGAGATGAACGGATGTGGAGTACTGAGAAGGCGATATGTACCTACCCTTTAGGTAGGAACATAGGAGGATGACCTTGTAACTGTCTTTCTCTTTCTTTAGTTGTATTTTATTTCAGTTGTACTTGTACCTTTACTGTTGGGATTGTATTCCGGCCCCTCTTACTTTCAGCAGTCCTTTTTCTATATAGTTTACTTGTGTTCGTATCTTGCTGTGTGATTAGTTGCATGTTTTTATAGGATATAATTCCAACGCCTTCCTGGTTTTAGGGAATATGCCTTTCGGTGCTAGTCTCCATCCCTTGTCCAATGGAAGGTGGGCTTGGGGTAGTCACGACATGGGCCCCGGGGGACGGGTCATGAAAAATTGGTATCAGAGGAGTTAGTTCTACCATAGCAAATAATACTCTAATATTTATTTTAACAACAATAGTTTTAAGTGTAGTGAGTGTGGTTATCAGTTTAGGGAATCCAGTGTTGGTGCGGTGGCCGACGTATCCATACAAGAGGACCCTGACTTCTGATTTCTGACTCAGTGCATGAAAACACTGATTGCGTGTGTGTTTTTCAATGAGTTTTCTTTGTGATCTCTTTGAGTCAGCTTAACAGGAATAACCTTTTAACCATGGCGCACCTGTTTCTTTTGAGGATGCCTCCAAGTAGACATCCAGCAAGGGTACCGGGTATAGTACACTCTGATAGCCCACCGAGCGATGAGGCCTTGTTGAAGGACCCTCTTATAGTAGAGGCACCAGAGGAGGCACCTGCGGTACCATTACCCGTTGGGCCACCAATGACACCAAACCCAACAGTAGAGGGTACACGCCGCTTGAGCACGTTGCACGAGTTCCAGTCCTTCCAGAGGCCACCCAGGTTCTGTGGAGAGACGGACCCATAGAGAGCTAAGGATTGGCTGGAGACCGTGGTGAGAGTCTTTCGACTGGTAGGGACACCAGCAGATCTCATGGTGATCCTTACCACCAGTCTTCAAAAGGAAACAACATGCAGATGGTGGAGTTTGATGCTCCAGGTTCATGATGAGGTGTTGCTTCTCTGGGCGGACTTTGAGAGCCTGTTTTGGGTAGAGTTTGTCCCTACGACTCTTCACACAGTGCTCATTCAAGAGCTTCTTCATCTACAGCAGGGTATCATGATTGTGGCTCAGTACTCAGCAAGGTTCACTGACCTCTCATGCTAGTCCACTGATATGGTACGAGACCCATTATTCAGGGCCCAAAACTTTGAGCAGGGACTCAGACGGGTGGTCAAGGCTTCGATGATTTATCTCAGCATCCCGACGTAGGTGATAGTGTTAGACTGAGCCCTCTTAGTGGAGAGTTTTCTTGATGACCAGTCACCATCAGCGAGAACCACCACCATTCGTCATGTAGCAGAGTCTTCTATAGATGGAAATAGACAGTTGTCATAGAGGTCCAAGAGGACCATACCTATAGGTGGACGACTGCATGACTTAGGATCGATTGTGCGGGTTATTGGAGACAGAGCCAATCTTGCGAGGAACATGCAGTGTTTCACTTGCGGTGGGCAGGGTCACTTGACTTGTGACTGTCCGACCCGCCATATGGATGATCAGCAGACGGTCGAAGGAACACCCAGGCAAATACATAGGTTTGACCGAGGAGGTCCGCAGGGAGCAAGCATATGTGGCGGAGGAACTGGTCGTGCAAATGGCGGTGGGAGACGATTTGAGATATTACCGCCACCACCACTAGGTGGTCCACCCCGACCACAGGGAGCAAGTGGTCAGGGGTGAGCTCAGCTTCAGGTAGTTGAGTCCTATGACCATGGCGCTTCGGAGATGATACGAGGTACGATATGTGTCTAGTCAACCTTAGCTGCATTACTTATAGACATAAGTGCCGATCATTCTTTTATTTCCACTGACCTCTTTCAGATATCAGAGATTCTGACAGATCCATTGGCTTGATCCTTATGACTAGAGACTCCTACGGGAGCGGATTCCACGATTACCCACAGGTTCTGGTAGTGTGAGCTTACTATAGGAGGTGATAGCTTCGGCTGAGATCTTCTAGTAGCAACGTCGAGGCCTTACGACGTCATCTTGGGTAGGGACTGGTTATCTATAGTCCATGATCATATTGACTGTATTAGGTGCAAAGTGTGGTGTTTCCACTCATATGGGACCGGTTTTACCTTCACTGGTGAGAAGGGGGGCTTTGCAACACAAGATGGACTTACCTAGAGGAGAGTGCAGCTGATCACTCATCAGTTAGCTAACCTTACCCTCGAAGTGGTTGATGTGGAGAGTCCAAGATATCCTACAATGGTGGACCAGTACGTGGATGTTTTCCTTGATGATGTTCCAGGTCTACCTCCTCATAGAGAGGTGGAATTTTAAATTGACTTGTACCCCAAGACGACACTGATATCCACACTAGTGTATCAGATGGCTCCTACGAAGCTTCGTGAGTTGCGGGTACAGCTAGAAGACTTACAAGGGAAAGGGTTCATTCGACCTAGTGTTTCTCCATGGGCAGCCCCGATTTTGTTCGCCAATAATGAAGATGGGAGATTGAGGCTTTGTGTTTACTATTGGCGCCTAAACCAGGTAGACGTGAAGAACAAGTAACCACTCTCAAGGATTGATGACCTCTTTGATCTGCTGAAGGAAGCATGCTGGTTCTCGAAGATAGATCTCAGATCAGGCTATCACCAGCTCAGAGTGTGAGACGAGGATGTGCAGAAGACGAATTCTAGATGTCTGTATGGACATTATGAGTTCTTGGTTATTCCTTTCAGAGTGACCAATTCCCCAGCAGTGTTCATGGGACTCATGAACAAGATCTTTTATCCATACCTTGATCGTTTTGTAGTATTCTTCATCGACGACATTCTGATCTACTCGGCTACTGAGGAGAAGCATGCCTATCATTTGCAGATAGTTCTGGACACACTTTGAGGACACCAGCTTTATGGTAAGATCTTGAAGTGCTAGTTCTATATCTGAGAGGTTCACTTTATGGGACATGTCATATCCGAGGCTGGAGTTGTAGTAGTTCCAGTGAAGATTGATGCGATACTTTCTTGAGAGCCACCCAGAAGTGTGACGAAGGTATAGAGTTTTCTAGGTTTTTCTAGATACTACCGAAGGTTTGTTACAGATTTCTCTAGAGTTGATTCACCTTTATCAGCATTGACGAAGAAGGGGAAACCCTTCGTGTGGTTGGAGAAATGTTACCGGAGTTTTCTGGAGCTGAGGAAGAGGCAGACTAGTGCCCCCATCATGAGGCTTCCAGAGGAGGGTGTAGGGTACGTAGTCTACTGCGACCCATTAGGGTCCAGGCTCAGATGTGTCCTGATGTAGAAGAGAGTTGTGATCACATATGGTTCTCGATTGTTAAGACAACATGAACAGAACTATGCTACCCATGAACTGGAGTTAGTAGCAGTGGTCTTAGCCTTGAAGATGTGGCAACATTATTTGATGGGTGAGCATTTTATAGTCTACTCAGATCACAAGAGTATCAGGTATATCTTCTCACAGAAGGACCTGAACCTGAGATAGTGACGTTAGATTGAGTTCCTACAAAACTATGACTTCGAGATAGTCCACAAACCCGGGAAGGGGAATGTTGTAGCAGATGCACTCAGCAAAAGATATGGTATACAGCTGCTGGGCGAGGCGATGAAGCACCTGGCTGCTTTGCCGATATCCTTTGTGGATTGAGATGGAGAAGATTTACTTCAGTCTCTTATAGACACTCCGCCACTTCTTCAGCGATTCAGAAAGGCGCAACATGGGGATGCTGACTACGAGGCTCGACGTGCTCAGATATCCACAGGACATGCACCTGATGGATTTTCTGAAGGTGGGGAACATGTCATCCTCTTCAGAGGATGTACCATGGTACCAGTGTCACTTTAGAAGGTAGTGATAAGGGAGTTCCACACATCCCATCTAGCGGTATATCTAGGAGTAGTGAAGACGTACCAGGATCTCCGAAGACATCACTGGTGGCCAGGAATAAAGAAAGCTGTAGCAGAGTTTGCCTCTCAGTGCTTCACTTGTCAGCAAGTGAAGGCGGAGCATCAGGTACCAGCAGGCTTGGTTCAACCTCTAGAGGTCCCAGATTGGAAGTGGGATGGGATATCCATGGAATTTGTGACAGGACTTCCACATATATCCACAGGTCATGACTCTATCTGGGTGATTGTTGACTGACTCACCAAGTCGGCCCACTTCCTACCGATCAGAGAGCAGGGTTCAGTAGAGAGCTTGGGATGCTTCTATATACCAGAGATTGTGTAGCTACATGGAGTACCCTTGACGATTGTCTCTGATTGTGACACAAATTTTTATTCCCAGATATGGAAGGGGTTGTAGGAGAATTTCAGGATGCAGCTTTGTTTGAGCACCGCCTTCCATCCTCATATGGATGGCTAGACTAAGCAGACCATTCAGACCCTCAAGGACATGCTGCGTGCTTTTTCCCTCAACTTCAGTCATAGTTGGGAGAATCACTTGCCTTTGGTGGAGTTTGCATACAACAACAACTATCACTCCACCATTGGGATGACACCTTTTGAGGCATTGTGCGAGTGACCTTGCAGATCACATTTATGATTTACTGACCCAGGGGAGTTAACACTCATGGAAAAAGATATGGTACAAGATACCATAGAGAAAGTGTAGACCATCCCGAAGTAGATGAAGACTACACAGAGTAGGCGGAAATCTTATGCTGATAGGAGACAGAGACTGCAAGAGTTCGAGGATAGAGACCACGTCTTTCTACGGGTCTCACATCGACAAGGTTTGTAGAGATTTGGCTGGGGTGACAAGTTATCTCTGAGGTTCATTGGACCCTTCTAGGTCCTCAGCAGATTTGGAGAGGTGGCTTACTGCCTAGAACTTCCCCCTCAGTTGCATCGGGTGCATGACGTCTTCTACGTATCCCAGCTGACGAGATACGTGCACGACCCTTCTCACATCTTCAACCATGATGAGATAGACGTCGACGATGGGGCGACATTTACAGAGGTTCCAGTTCATATTGAGGATCGACAGGAGCAGGTCCTTCGTGGGTGGTCGATACCTCTGGTGCACATTCTCTGGCAGCACGGGAACCTCCAGGAAAGCATATGGGAGCGAGAGGCTCATATTCGTGCTCAGTACCCCCACTTGTTTTCCTAGTTTTGTGATGTGTCTTTTGGGGATGCAAAGGCCTATGGTGGGGAGAATTTAAAGACCCATAATTTCCATGTAATTTTTTTAATTTTGGGAATTTTACGAGTTCGTGAAAATTTATGGCGTTTGATTCCGACACCCGGTGTGCCCAGAAAGAATTTATGAACTTTTTTCAGGTACTTTCAGTAAACGTATGAGTGGGTTTTTGTAACTTTTAAACCAGTGCTCATAATTGAAATCCAAGGGCACAATTGAACTTGTAGTAATAGTATTCGCTAAAGGAGACCTTCACCTCAACCGTAGTAGGTTGAGGGTGAAAGATAGATTTTTTGTTTTTTGTGGAAATGAAAGATAAAATAAAATATACTTTTATTTTATTTCTAATAAAACCTCCCACATGAATGGTAAAGAGGTGGGGACCACCTGAACTAAAACCCACATTTTGAATTCCTAAATGTGGGGACCACATGAACCTATTAATGGGAGAAACCCCTTATATTCCCTCATTAATGATGAGTTAACCCATGGACTTCCTCCAAATTTATTATGCCAACGTGGTACAATTAATTGTGCCAACAATTAATTGTACCAATGTAAATTAAATTGATATGCTTAATTGAATAAGTTAGAACCTCTCATTTTTTCCGGGTTGGAAATTGTTGGAAAAGGGAGAAGAATGGGAGAGCTTGGAGAAACCCATATACAACAAAGAACTTCTCCTCCAAACAAAAATTCTATCTCCATCAAATAACGTTCTTCGAATCCAAGAAAGAGGATGACGCATGAGCCCGACATCAGAAGCGTGTTGCGGAGGCAACAATCATTGGAACCCTCTTCGCCTCCACCGTGTTCATCTCGTGACACAAAAACAAACCTTCGAGGTAGGGTTTGATGTTTTAAATACCTCCCTTACCTGTTCTTGGGGTTCTTCATGATTCAAAAGTTGTGAACCGCTTGCTACCGCTCTAACACAGAGGGTGTGGGCCAAATGAACATGGACCCACCTCTCCACAATCCCTTGTGTCTTTGATGAAATATTTGAGATGGAGGAAGATGACAATAGGAGGCCAACCGCACGTCAGTGGCAGCAGCGTGCATCCACGCTGCCCGGCGAATAGGGGGCCGCAACTTGTGCCACGACGATGAAGGGAGGACGGCTGACCAAGCTGTCCAGCCACGACGGACCGCTGCACCGTGGCGCCCCGCCGCATGGTGACTGCCTCACTACCACGCCGCACCGTGGCCACCCCAAACCGCGGGCCACCCAATGGGCAGGGCCTACCCAAATCGGACTGAGTCAGCCCAGGCTGGGTTGGGACGGGTCGGTCCGACCAGGTCAGACTGGACCTGGACCAGTTTCAACCCTATATATTCTTTTGGTCGTAACTTTGGCATCGGGCATCCATTTGACTAATCGTCTATGGCTCCAGAAACCTTAGGGAGAGATGGTCCTATTGGTAATCCCCACTTTATATTTGGATAAAGTTGGGGTATGGTCGGGTTGGATCGAGTACGAATCGAACTGGGCCCTCAGAACTAAAAGGATAATAACTTACAGACCAAACGTCCGATTGATGCACCATCTATTGCGTTGATACCCCATTATATGGAGGTCCTTTGTAATAATTATTCATGGGACTTCATTTCAGTTTGAGTATCGACTATTAGGTAGAGAAGTGGACTCTCTTAAAGACGAGCAAGATTAGTGCGGGTACGTTGTAGCTAGTTGTGACGATGTACTGACGATGTACTAGGATCCTGTGTGGGTCTGATGATGTATTGACGATGTACTAGGATCCTGTGTGGGTCTGACGATGTTCTAAGGATGCACTAGGATCCAGTGCGGGTCTGAAAATGTACTGACGATGTACTAGGATCTTGTGTGGGTCTGAAGATGTACTAACGATATACTAGGATCCTTTGTGGGTCTGACGATGTAATGATGTTGTACTAGTATCCTGTGTGGGTCTGATGATGTAATCACATTGTAATAGGATCCTGTGTGGGTCTGACAATATAATAGGATCCTATTTGGGTCTGCAATTTGGGATCCTTCATGGGGTTTACTCTTAACAGAGTAAGATGAATTAGTAGTTGCATCTAATCATTTCTACTTCTGTACCTAAGTTATACCAGGTATGGGAAGATTCCTTACCTTCGTGGTGATACCTTTGTGGTATTCTTCTATGTGGTGTACCTGTGTGGTACTTACCTTTGTGGTATTCCTTCATTTGTGGAATAGTTGAGCTTTGGAATTTTGGGTTGGACCTTTTGTTTCCTCATGGTTGAGATTGGTATACTTGATAACTTAGGTATATGTATGGGCATATACCTAATTAAGGTTGTCAGTTGATTTCATGATTTTTGGTTTATACTTTGTGGATTTTGTGAGACCTTGAGGTTCTCGAGGTCCCTACTGAGTATCGTTATACTCACCCCTGCACGGGCTATGCCCGCACCTTGTTGTGTTTGGTGCAGACGACTGATAGCACTGATCGAGGCTGAGGGTACCAGGGTTGGACGGTGCCCGGAGGTAGACCAGATGACGTGTAGGTACAATGAGGCGATGAGAAGATGTGGAGTGCTGAGGAGGCGATATGTACCTACCCTTCATGTAGGAACCTCGGAGGACCACCCAATAGTTATATTTCTATTTCTTCAGCTGTATTGTATTTCAGTTGTACTTGTACCTTTACTGTTGGGATTGTATTCCGGCCTCTCTTAATTTCAGAACTCTTTTTACTATATAGTTTACTTATGTTAGTATCTTGATATGTGCTTGGTTGTGTGTGTTTACATGATATAAATGCAATGCCTTCCCGGTTTTAGGGAATACGCCTTTCGGTGCTAGTCTCCAGCCCTTGGCCTATGGAAGTCGAGCATTGGGTAGTCATGGGACGGGCCCCGGGGGATGGGTCGTGACAATGAGTAAAAAATTAAAAACATAAGTGAAAGGAAGTTGGTACGAATCATAACTTATAAAGTAATCATCATATATTTCATGATGAATCATTAATATTTCACTTCTTTGGAATGTGGGATTTAACATAATAGTTTGAACATATTTATTAAATTATTTAACATTTCTAAGTTTTGTAATAATAATAGTGTGGGGGGAGTGTTGAAATCCTAATATTACATAATTTTAATCCTGAAAATCCCCTTTAATGGAATAAAACATCAGAATATAATTCAATTTGTTAAATTTTTTTAATTTTAGAACTGAATTGTTATCCTAATATTAGTGTTTTTAGATAAAGAATTTCACAAACATGTATGAAACCCCATTTTCATATAAATAAATTTTAAAATGTGTTGTACATTTATAATTAGTTTTCATTCTCTATGTATGAGTAAAATAATATTTTTTTGGAAAAATGTTTCAACCCTCACTAATTGATCTACCCTCATGGACACCCTGAGAAGGACATGTTCTATGTAGGTTGAAAGACCATAAAGTTTGAAGGAATGGTGGAATATGAATAAATTAATGGATTGGGGATGAATGATAGGGATAATGAGAAAAAATAATGGAAAAGATAGACACTACCCAAAGGAATCACCTTGGAAGTTTGGTGAAGAACTATTCGAGATGTGTGACCACAAACTATAGTATATAAATGATGTGCCTTCTAAGAAAAAAACCTGATGTGGGTTAGGTCTTAATTCACTATATCATAAAATAAAACCCATTATTTATAATATTATCTATCTACAACATAAAACATCACCTCTAAACAAACTAATACAATCTTTAAATCATACAAAACATCGAGCATAGGCTCAGGAGGACACCATTGCACCCTTATCACTCAACAAATTTAATGAAATTCTTTGACCCCTAGACAGCCGAGATTCTACAAGTACATTATTGTGTTACATCATATACATCATGTTTGGGACCACAAAAAATACATTTTAATTTTCAAATAGAATCTTGGAATCACTAGAGTAGACTTAATATCTTTCATAAGGATCAATAGAGGATGTGAGATGATCAATCATGCAACATGGAAACCTAGGATGAACCAATCATACAAAAAGAAACATTTAACAACTTCTTTAAATCTAAATATGGTAAATACTAAAGACCTTTTCATCTGATTTAATCCATGAAAATCGGGATACATAGATTTTGGGGGTGGACTTTGAGGTGATAAAAAATAGTGGAAAAAATTGAGAACATTCATAAATAGAGGTATCCTATCATTCAAACCTACATAATATCCATCCCATACACATTGAAGCATTCTAGAAAGATACTACACTACCTATTTAAATACATTGACCCATAATTATAGAATTTAAAACATGATCCCTTATTCATGGATTTTAAACTGAGTAGGGTTTAATTTATTTACTATTTGTTCTATAGTTTATTTCATTTTTAAACTATAGTTTCTTTATTTAACTCTTTTATTTCACTATTCTTTGTTTTTATTCCACCGTGACCTCTTAGATCCATATACATGGAGAAATAACCCAAGAATAGATCCCAAGGAAGGTTTTATAGTGTAAGTTCCATACACTTCATATTTTATGTGACTCATTTCTATTTGAGATTTGGTAGTGATGGTGTTATGGTTTGCTGCAACTGCCATCCACCTATCCTTAGTATCATATACAAAAATATCCCCTTTATAATATTTTATCCCCCAAATTATCTTGAAATAATCTTTATATGATGGATTGGAGTTGGTTAATGTATGAAATACATATGATATAGAGGAGGCTGGACTTGATGTGCCAAAGAGGTCTTTAAGGCATATTAAGTTTCAAAAAATAAATATGGGGGGATGGTAGGTAATAAATTAAAATTATTCAATTTATCATTGAATGGATTTTAAACCCAATGAAACATTAAATGAAGGACCCATGTACCTTAACCAATGCTTACCACCTTTAATAATGAAAAATTGTTTTTCAATTATTTATTTCTTTTAATTTAAGATTTAAAATATCCTTCCATGATTCTTTGAATAAATTTAAATAAAAAATTAAAAAATATAAATAAATTTTAATAGGTGAATGAGTATTTTTATAGGCTCATTAAGAGAAAATTTAACACCCGGGACTAAATTATAATAATCTTTTCTTTCTAGAGAAACAAAAACCCAATGAACACAACTTTATTAAAGAATGAAATAAAAACACAAATTTACAATTTTTAAATATTTTATTTGATGAAATTAATTTCATTTTTTGAATTCATCATGATAAAATTAAATTATGGTGAATTGATTATATTTTTTAGACGTGGTCAATTTTTGGGTGAATAGTGAAAAATACTGATTTTACCAAAACTATCAGTTTTATGATGTTATGATGATATAATAATCATGTAAAATTTTATGAAAAATTATTTTATAGAATAAATATATATTAAATAAGAAATATTATTCATATAAAAATACAATTTTCAACTTATAAATATTTTCTAACATTTTTGAAATCCAAGTTATAATTTTGTCCCAATAAAAACTATTTTTCATTATTTTATATTAATCAATTTTTAAATAGTTAATTTAGTTTTGGGATTTTTTTTAAAGAAACATAATTATAAATTTATTTAAAATAATCTAATTAATTCATTTTCGATCAATATTATACTTTATTTTTTAGAAAATCATTTTTATGTTTTAAAAACATTTTTTTAAAACGGTTTTCGTTGCGTTTTACGCAATTTTATTAACTTAATTTTATGAAAATTATAAAACATTAATACTATTAAATAGATTATATATTTTAATCATCATAATTAATATTAGTTAATAAGGTCAACTTAAGTTTTGGTTATAATGAATAGTAAAAATAATTTAAATTATTTACCACGACTAAAAGGTGTTGATGAGGGGGTTATACTAAGATATAAGAGTATAAATTCCATTTAAACCTCATTTATTGGTTTTATTTAAACATTAAAATTATTATATTTTAATATTTTACAATTTGATCCACTTTCACAAGAAGAATATAATGTATTATTAAAATATTTTAAGTAATTACAAGTGTGTCCTTTCCCTCACTTATAAAAGGGAACCACTTATCCTCTATTATTAACACCACTTAAGACACTTATCTAGAAAATTACCTTACCAAATCACTTAAACATATTTCTACCCATGACATAGAGGCTCTTTTATCATCAAAATGGAAACTATAAGGGTTAAGGTGTAAGCCAAAGGTGGTTTTTTGAAGAAGAAATATAACTTTTAACCGGATGTTTTCATTTTATCTCTTCTTCTACCTCATTCAAATATTCCATAACCGTTATCATATAGTAACATAATCATATTATATATACTTATTTTTTTTATTCTTGTGTAAAAATCCATATTCATATCCTTTACATCCTATGAAAAAAATTTAAAACATCACTTGTGCATATATATGACTTACTATCTCCATGTCGCGATGTAATTCACTTTTCATCACCACTTTACTCGGATGGTTTTAAATATGTAAATAATTAAAATATATGATAATTATGATATAATAATTATAATTAAAATATAATATTTAATTTAATTTCTATACATTTCACTCATTAAAAAATGATAACGTCCCTCATGCGTACGTGCAGACTACCACTTCCATAAAACGATATGATTCATTTTACATGTATTAATTTCAAGAATGATTATAAATATGTTTATAATGAATATATATTTTATTTATTTCATGAATAGAATTATTTATATGATGAAATAATGATCAATAAGAATGCATCAAAACTACCAAACTGAAACTTGCTTGATAAATGACACTATTAACACTCAAAATGATGATTTTAATAGAGTTATTAATAAACAGGTGTTGAAATGTTATTAGTGAATAAAATATGATATTATAAGTATTTACATGGTTTTTTATAGAAATATAATAAATTTAAATTTATTATAAAGGAGGCTAGAATCACTTATAAACCATGTCAGACTTGAGGTGAGGGTTTATTTGACAATCTCATAATTATTTGAGATTGTTTTTGTTTAATTTTCCACTGGGTGAATTATTTTATTGTTATATGTTAAAAATAATATATTTTCATCCCCTATTATTATTTATTGAAATTACAAGTTTTCCTTTCATTTTACCATCTCTATGCACTTAATATTCCTAAAGAAGTTTTTTAAATAAAACCAACTTGTTTTTTCTTTCAATCGGGAATATTTTTCATCCATGTAAATATTTTATTTAAAATATATTAAATAATATTTTTAATATTATAACTTTTTTATTAAATTCATTTTACCCATATTTTACTTATTATTATTATTTTTAAAAGCAATCATCTTATTGTCTTCCGAACGAGGAACTTTTTATCAATGGTATGAATAAAATATTTGTTTTAACATGCATCACATAAACAAATTTTTCCACCATAATGAATAATATTTGATTTGAATATTTGTTTATAAGTTTCTATGGATATTTAAAAAAGAAATTTTTTCCTTATATATTGAAAATTGTTATATTTTAAATAAGTTTTTTCAATGTGACAAATGTATTTTCCTCAATAAATTTTCTCATTACCTTTTAATTTATTTTCAACTATATCTATATACATTGATAAATATTATAGTTTAATTAGGGTATAATATAAGGATACTATCCACCATATTTATCTATATTTATTATATTTATTTTTACTGGGGAAATTGTTGACATTCTATATGCTAGTTCTTTTAATATAGAAATATTTTGATTTTTAAGGCACATTGATTAAGTTTTTTTGTTTATTCATATGATGAATGAATTAGAATGATTAAGTGACTGGTATAGAATTCAATTACATATCCCCTTGATTCATTAGTAATTCTCACGAGAAAAAATAGTTTGGGTATTTAGACTAGACCATACCCATTTATGTAAGATATTTTGGCCCAATTCCTCAATGGTAAGTTTAATATGTCCAACATTATTCATCTGATCATTATGAAATTAGTTATTTTTTATGATGTAATTAATCATACTGTTATGTTATCACTATATAAGTTTCAAGATAATATGATTATTTGTATAAAATTATTTGGTCATCATTTACTTCTAAAATATTATTCATGCCATATTTATTATATAATAAATTCTGCTATATACATTCCCTTACTTAGTATCTAATCTTGTAATTTTATTTTTTTTATTTTACCAAATATTCCTTAAAGTTTTCTATGATTTATATTCAAGGATATCCTAGAGGTAAAAATAAATTTTTTAAAGAAAATACTATGTTGTATTTTATGTTTTAAAATGTAATATGAGATCCAAGCATGCATCTAGTTTTACAATAATACTAAACTATTTTCTATGTTGTGATGTGATAGAATTTATCTAGTTCTATTTTAATATAGTAACTAATAGCTCTGGGATAGTAGGGTTAGTGTTTCTATAGTTGTTATGAAAGTAATTTTAGTATAAACCTATTGAATTAGATTTACGAAAATAAATATTTGAGAAAATAATCCAATGAAAAAAATATTATGATGAGTCCTAGTATATGATAATCTAATAAAGTTTTGGTGTGATGAAGAATGTGTGGTTTCCTAGAAAATAAATCATTTCTCAGATAATATAAATTGGATATGACTCTGACACAAAGGATTCTATGTGAAATAACTTTTAAAGGGGCATAATGGATATTTACTCGATCATTCTTGGTTCATGATGAGTTAGTTTAACACTACACACTAGGATAAACACTCTAGGGGGATATGATTTGGTTGATTCAAATTCTCTTTAAAAATCATTATGAAATATATCAAAATATATGAATGATTTTAGGATATTCTCAATGATATTAATAAGAGGCTTTCATTGATTTTCAATTTATGTTAAATGTTTTATTAGTTCTATAATTAGTCATTATGATTCATAATGTTATGATATAATATAGTGTATTCCATTATTTAGAAATGGTTTATAATAGATTTAATGAAAATTATATCAGTATATGTAATCTTTATAGGGATTTACCGACTAGGAAAGACAATGAATCTTGAGTTGGAGATAGATCTGAAAAAATTACAACTATATTGGGGAAAATGACTCAAGTTATGACTAATAACTTTGTCTTATAGACTATCCTACTAACCTGCAATACAATGCAATAATGTGAGACCATTTCATAAGACAACAACCTCCATCATTCAATAGAACCAAAAATCCATTTTTAGCAGATAATTTGATAAGTTTATTAGAAAAAATATTTCTATATTTAATAAGTAATGGATGAGATAAGTTTATCATGGTAGTTTATAATATATTTTAGGATTAAAATAAAGGATTTTCATTGATTCAAAATGAAAAGTATGTAGATTAAATAGTGAGAATGGAGTGAAAGGATTTTAAGTCTCATTTCCTTGAAAAATATTTTAATCACAAACAATGAGTTGATATTGAGATAAAAATACATTGTCTAATAAAATAGAAAGAGGAAAATGTAACTAAGTATAAAGAAAACTTGAAAATTTTACAAAGTAATGTTGTGGACTATATGCATAATCCAAAGATTAATATTGACCAATTATTGGATAGGAAAAATATGATACTTCGAAGGGAGATAGTCTCCCAATCATTCTCATCATATGAGGATATAATATCATTTTCTATTAAGAATAATAAATAATTCTCCAATTTATATCAATTATAAGTAATGTAAAATAATAAGAGGACATTTGAGAACCTCATAAAGAAAAAAATAGATAAGGTAATAAGATAAGGGGTAATTTCCAACAAGTTATACTTGTGGAAAGAAACACCCTAGTACATTCTTGAATAGAACATGAGTTTAATTGAAGTGGGGATAAAAATGACATAATTATCATAAATGTATGGGTAAGGGAGAATCCATCAAATTATAGTGCTTTAATTATAAATATATATGAAACTATGCCAACCAATTCCCCAAACATCAAGGGAACTTACCGTAGAATATGATAAGGTGAGAAGGCCAATCCTATGTAATTACAACAATCAAAGTTAAAGTTCCTAGAGACATAGTGGTAGTTACTTTGATCATAAATTTAATTTTAGTTAATTATTTATTAAATTTTAGATACAACCAATCTTTTTTGTCTTCCATGTTTTTAAATAAAATTAAATATTTTTATAGAACACTATGAAGGGAGTTATCAATCAGGACACCTAGAGGAAAAATTATTACATAAAATATATTTTAGTAAATCCCTATTATGATGCACAAATGTACCATATTTTTTATTTTTATTATTTTACATATGATTGAATTTGATACAATAATTAGTATTGATTTAATTTCAAAGTATAATGAAAATATTTATTTTCATGAGAAGGAGATCACAATTTTTGATGATGAATTGGAACTCATTGTCTTTAGAATAGGGACTTAATCATCTAAAACATTCCTAGATCCACCCCTAGTAACTTTCCTTAATTAAATTATTAGAGAATAATAGAAGATAAAGATATGGATAGGAAAGGTAACCCAAGTATATAATATTTTATTATTGTAAAAGAATATATTGATGTGTTTCCTGAAGAACTTTCTAGACCTACACTTGAGTGTGAAATTAAATTTTCTGTTGAACTCATCCTTTATCTAAAACCTATATGAGAGACTCCCTAAAAAATGTACACAATAGAGCTAATTGAGTTAAAGAAACAACTAAAAAAGTTGTGTTATAAGGGTTTCATTTGCCTAAGTGTTTCCCCATGGAGTGATCCTATTCTTTTTGTGAAAATGAACGACAAGACTTTGAGACTTTATGTTGATTATGGGGAAATCAATTCCATTATCATGAAGAAAACTTATCCTCTATAGCATGTTGATTAATTTTTTAATTAACTTCAAGAGATCAATATTTTTTATAAATTTATCTTCATTATAGGCATCATAAATTGTGAGTAAGGAATATATTCCAAATACAAAATTTCATATGAGGTATATACATTATGAGTTTATAGTAATACCATTCAGATTATTTAATGAAGCCTCTATTTTTATATATTTTATGAATAGAGTATTCAAGGAATATATTGATAATTTAAATATGATATTTATTGATGATATATTTTTATGCTATAAAACTTATGAAGAATATATGATTCATTTATGAATAATTCTTGATACTCTTAGAGAAAAGGATATATATAGAAAATTTTACAAGAGCGAATTCTAGATTTAGGAAGTTCCTTTTCTTATATATATTTTCTCTAAGGATGGAATATTAGTTGATCATTCAAAGAGAATGGTTCTAAAATAATCACATATGCTAACAAAAATAACAGAGTTACGTAGTTTTATTGGGTTAGTAGGTTAATATAGATGATTTATTCAGAAAAATTCATTACTGGAAAATCCATTAACCAAGTCGACTTGTAAAGGGGTCAAGTTATTATGTATAAATGAATATAAAGAAAGTTTTGAATAATTAAATATTATATTGATCAATGAACCGTTGTTGAAATTACCAACAATAGGGGATCAATGTTAGATATATGGTAACACATCAAAAAAAGTAATTGGATGTGTCCTTATATAGAATGAAAATGTTATTATCTATACATAAAAGTAGTTAATTGTCCATGAATAGAACTATATGACCCATTTTTTTGAGTTGTAAGTCATAATTTTTTCCTTGATGATTTGGAGGGATTATCTCTAAAGTTAAAAATATGAGATATATACTGATGACAAGATCTTGAAATATTTATTTTCATTTAAAATATTAACATGATGAAAATGAGATGGCTATAACTACTTGAGGATTATTGTTTCTCAATATAATACCACCATTGAAAGGACAATAAGGTAACCAATGTGTTGAGTATGGAATATTATAGAGTTATAAATAAGATGAGGATTTATAAGGATTATTTATTTAGGGACTTAATAAAGTTATATTTGGGAATTATTTGGGAAGGGGAAAGATCAATCCTTTTCCAAATGATTTCCAAACCATCCTTATCTAAAAAAAGTTATGAGGTCGATGATTTTTTTTTTAAAAATTTAAAGCTTTTAATGGTGGTAAACTCGTAGTCTTTTATGAATATGTGTGAAAATATTTTGAAAGTGGATATGTATTCTACCCATACCTAATCTAAAGATAGAATTATTAAATATAGTCCATGTCTATAATTGTATCTATACACACTAGTAGGAAAAAAATATACATGGATGTGAAATAATATTTTTGGAGGTATAATATGAATTGTGAAATTTTATACTATTTATCATGATTCTTGGGTTTTCAATAGGTAAAGGTTAAAAGACTACATCCTAAAGTAGTTATGAAACCTCTACCTATTCCTGTGTGGAAGTGGGATGATATTACTATAAACTCTGTAGCTAGATTTCCATAATATCCTAGAAATATTGATTCTATAAGGTTTATTATTAAACACCTTAACAAGTCCTCACATTTATTTATTATAAGGGAAGATCTACCCATTTATCACCTTTATCGACTATATATTAATGAAGTTGTGAGACTTCATGGTATACTTTTTTCAATTGCATCTGACCGCGATACAACATTTACATGGAAATTTTAGAAGAGTGTTTTAAAGGATCATGACGCGAAAATATGTTTTAGCACTACATATTTTCATCAAACTGATGGGTATTATTAACAGAATACTCAAAAATTAGAATGTATATCGATCTCACGCGTGATTGATTTTGAAGGTATGTGAGATCAATATTTTCCTCTAGTGGAATTCATATATAATAATAGCTTCCATTAAATAATTCAAATGGAACCACAAGAATAATTGTACGATAAGAGGTTTCATACTCTAACTTATTGAGATGAAGTTAGTGAAAAGATGATTTTATGCCCACATCTCCTAGAAGGGATAATAATAAAAGTGTCGACTATTCAGAATCATATTAATACGATTCAAAGTAAGAAAAAGAGATATGAAGATACTTTATGGAAGGATCTATAATTTAAAGTGGGATATCAGGTTTTCTTAAATTAATATTCATGCAATGGTTTTATAAGATTTATAAATAAAGTGAAACTATGTCCTAGGTACATCAGGCCTTTTGAAATTATAAAAATAATTGCAGCTATAACAAACCATTTTGAAATGCCACATAACCTCTCTAAAGTTAATGGTATGTTCCATATCTCTTTATTAAAGAAGAAAAGGAAAGAACCAATTTTTTTTCTCACATATGAGTAAATATAATTATAACTTAACTTATCTTATTGTGAAGGTCCTATCAAATTATGGACACTATGGAATAAGTGTTGCAGAATAAAATAACTCAATTAGTGAAAGAACTTTAGAGAAATCATAAAATAAAAGAGGCGACATGGGAACTTGAAGAAGATATTATGAATAAATAACCATATTTATTCATGAGTTGAGATTATGGAAATTTCTGGGAAAAGATTTTTAAAGGAGGGAATAACATAACATCAGATATTCAATTATAGTAAGTTTTTCTTTCTAGAGAAATGAAGCACAATGAACATTAATTTATTTAAGAATAAGATTAAAATCTAAATTATTAATTTTTTTAAATTTAATTTAACTAAATTATGTTAATTTTTTAATTTTAAATTTTCAAATTATCTTAGAGTAAATTTTTTATTTTTTAGATATAT
Source organism: Viscum album (assembly GCA_963277665.1). NCBI lineage: Eukaryota > Viridiplantae > Streptophyta > Magnoliopsida > Santalales > Viscaceae > Viscum > Viscum album. Next base: position 1,366,824,456 of record OY728140.1, on the reverse strand, counting down.
TTGGGTTTTAGGTGAATAGTGAAAAATACACCTTTTACCAAAATTGTCATTTTTTTTGTCATTATAATTATAAAAGAATCACTTTAAAGTTTATGAAAACTTTTTTATAGTCTATATGTGTATGATATAAATAAAATAATTAATATAAAAATAAAATTTTAAACTTAGAAATACATGCTTAACATTTTATAAATCTATGTAATGTTTTTCCAAATAAAAAAGGTTTGCATTATTTTATCTTAATGAAGTATTTTCAGGGTTTATTTTGGTTTTAGATTGGTTCCTTAGATAAATAAGACTCATTTTATTTAAAAAATTCCAATTAATTCTTTTTTTATCAACATTATACTTTATTTTTCTTTAGAATCATTTTTAGAGTTAAAATAAAATGTTTCTTAGAATGGTTTTTATTGTATTTTGCGCCCATATATTAAAATTAATTTAGTAAACTTATAAAAATTTAATTTTGTTAAATGTATTCATTTTTTTAATAATAATTATTAATATTAGGTAAGAAGGTAAACTTATTTTTTTCATGATGTATAATGAAAAAAATAAAAATTTGTTACCACAGTTAGGGTTAGAATGAGTTTATCAGGGGGAGGTTAAACTAATAAATAAGGATATAAATGCATATTATACTTTTATAAACCTTATTGGTTGGTTTTATATCAACCTTACAATTATTATATTACAATATTTGAAAACATTTAGCAACTTACACAATAAAGAGGCTTTATATTATTAAAATATTTTTGGTAATTCCAAGGGTGTCATTTCCCTCACTTATAGAAGGGAACCACTTATCCAATCTCCTTAACACCTATTGAGCCCCTTTTATAAACAAATGATTGAAAAAATACCTTCCCAATATTACTCACCATGACGTAGAGCCTTTGGTCCTCTCATATTACTAACCTAGATGTATTAAGGTGTAATCCAAATTTGGTTTTCCAAATAAGAGGTATAACTTTTTACTGAGTGTTTTCAGTTTATTTACTCTTCTATGTACCTAAAATATTCTATAACCATTATTTAAAAATAACTTTAGTATCATACGTAAAATTATAATTTTTTGTTATTTTGTGGAACAAACTATATTCATACCCTTTCCATTATATGGAAAAATGAAAACATTGCTTGTGTGTACGTAAGACTTACCATCTCCACATAGTGGTGTAATTCATTTTTCATCAACACTTTAATTGGTTTCTTATAAATATATAATTAATTAATATATATTATATTTATGAAATAATTATTATTTTATAAATTTTAAATTTCATTTAACTTCTTCCCCTTCCACTCGTTAAAAGATGACAACATTTCTCGTGTGTACATGTGGACTTCCACCTCAATGTAGCTATTTACTTCCTTTTTCAAGTACGCCTTTAAAGGATTATTTAAAAAAAATATAATAAATTTATATTATATTAAAATCATGATTTAAATTCTTTATATTCCAGAGCCATGATAAATATACAGTTCTAAAACTACCAAATAGAAAACTATATAAAAAAACTATTAACACTAAAAAACTATGATTTTAATAAAGAATTATAAATAAAAAGGTGTTTAAGTTTTATAAATGGATAATATATGATATTATAATTATTTATATAGGTGTGGTATAGAATCATAATATATTTAAATTTATTATATAAGATGCTGAAAGAAATTACAAAGAAATTCATACATGAGGTAAGGGTTTATTTCAAAATCTCTTCATTATTATGGATTCTTATCTTTAAGTTTATATTGGGGAAATTAAATGATATTAATACATTAAATGAAATATATTTTATTATCCTTTTAATATTTCTATAAATTGTAATCATTACATTCATTTTATACTCCCTAAATACTAAAAAGTCTAAAATAAATTTTTTAAGCATAATCGACTTTATTTTTCTTTCAGATATGAATATTTTTATTACTTATCTATATTTTCTTTAAAACGATTTAACAAATGTTTTTACTATTATAAAATGACTAATTTAAATCATTTTTACCCATTTTTACTTTTTATGAAATGGTTTAAAAGTAATTTTATTGTCATCTTCCAAAAGAGAATCTTTTTAACAAAGGGTTGAATGTAATATTTTTTTAATGTAAATTACACAAAATAATTTTATCTCTTTCATAAATACTATTTTTTTTAAATATTAATTTACATTTTTACATGGTTCTCTCCAAATAAAAGGTCTTTTTTAATATTTTTTAAATTTTTATATTTTAAATTAGTGATTTCAAATTGAAAAGTGTATTTTCATCAATTTTTTCCATTGATCATTTAAAATTATTTTCATATATCCCATCACACTTTAAGGAATCTTTACATTTTTTGAGTATATCCTATAATAATACAATATAACATATTTTTATAGATTTCTTATTATCATTTTGACTGAGGAATGTATTGACATTCCATACACTAGTTCTTACTATATTTAATTATTAATTATTAAGCAATGTTGATTAAATTGTAATGTTTATTTGTATAATGAATGAATTGGACTTGTTAAGTGATGATCGAGGATTATAATTATATATCCCCTAGACACATCTATATCTCTTATTAGACAAAATAGGATTGTTATTTTTCCAAGTTCTTACCCATTTATGTAATTTGTCTTGACATGAGGCATCAATGATAAGTTTAAGATATTTGACATTATGTATCCCTCATTATGAAACATTATATTTATTTACATTTTAATATTTATATAGATATTTTGTCCATTGATAAATTTTAATCTTATGTGATTATTTATATAGAATTATTTTATTATCATTTATTCCTTCCATATTATTTATTCCTTTTTTATTTTATGATAGATTCCGCTGTACACATTCCCTTAATGAGCATTTAAGCTCATAATATTATTTTTTGGGATGATTACATTGTGTTGAACTTAATTTTTGATTATATTACTAGAAAAATGAAAAGAATAGAAGAAAATTATTGATGAAAACTGCACACATTCAGTCGAATATATAACGATTACAAAATAATAAGAGTATTATCTTTATCTTTTATTCTCACCCCTTTTAAATCATAATATTTCTACTAGTATGGAGGAGAATATACACTTAATTTATTATGAGGAACTAAATATTTTTTTAATAAATATAATTAGAAATAGAAGGATGTAGTGGTTCTTACCACATAAACTCAACCCCCTTCATATTTGAGATGACTCAATAATTACCTGGACATAAGTAAGAAAAACATAGCACTACTAAGGATATGACCCAATATTCTTTTGGTTCCTCATTTTTTATTTTATTAAAATTTTCTTATTTTTTATGTTTTTATTATAGTTTATAATAGGTACTAATTTGTAGAAGATAAAAGCTTAACTAAACTTCCATTATAAAATAAAAACAAGGTTGTATTCTTTTAGCTCATTTGTTCTCACTATCTTAAATTTAAGTTCATGTGATCTATTGAGGGATATTGACACTGATTTGTATGTGAGGGTTATTTACTTGTTTTATAAATTCATGTTTATTTTCTAATTCTTTCATGTTTTAAATATATAAATTCCCAAAAAGTTTATGCTTTATATCCTCCCTATCAATTGATATACATATCCTTATGTGAGGAATTTACAAATTTTGAAGTTTGAATTTAAATTATTAGTGATGTGAGTTATCGTTTTGATTTCATGAAATTAAAATTTTATAAGAAAACTAGATATAAATGAATATGACATGAACTAACTATCCGATAATTTATATCCATTACTCAATAGAAATTAGAAACCTTATTTGGTAACTTCTTTTTCATACCTTAATTTCTTGAGACTCAGGAGATGTATGGTAATAGAAGTTTTTTTTATTCCAATTAAAAGCTATATAATTATAGTATTCCAAGTGTAATTGATGCCATAATTTATTAATAAGGCCTATATAAAATCTATTTTAAAGGACACATTTTCATTTAAACCCCCTTAAGTCTTTGAGACCATGGATTTATTTTTAGTTGAGCTATAATAAAAGCCTATTAATCTATATATACTCATATCTTACTATATTTTTATTACATATTTTCTGCTAAGGGTAGGAGTGAAAGTGTATTAATAATACCTATTTAGAGGAAGTTCAGAGTTTTGGTAAGGATGTGTTGAGAATTTATATTTTTTATTTGTGGTTCTGATGTACTATGGTGTTCTATTATGGTGTATTTATAGTGGCAGTGATGGATTATGGTGGGAGAATCTCACGGACAAATTTGTGTCTTCGATGGGTTTGATTTGTGTTAGGGTGAATAGCATGAGGCTATACCTAGCCCGAGGTCGTGATGGTGGTCTCAGTTTGATTTTTTATTTTTAAAATTTTTAAATTTGTTTTCATGGTGGTATGTATGAATCAATACAATTGTGTGTGAATGTTTCTATAAGTTTCTCACTTAGAAAAATGTAGATTTTCAAAAAATAAATAAAATAAAAAATGGATTGTTTTGGGTAGTATGGTTACAAGATAGAAATTGTTATTATAATACTCATTACCCTCTTACTCTCTAAGATAAATATTAATATTAGAAAATAATTTACTTGTGAAGAAAAACAAAACAAAACAAAAGAAAAATAATAATGAAAAATAGATATAAATGGATGCATATCTCAATGATATACATTACGCATGATCGTGACTAATGAAATAATAAGAGAGAAATGAGTCAAGAGTGTTACACTTGGATAGATATAAGTGAGTTAAATATTTTGTGATATATTTTTTGAAATTATATCATGCATTGTTCAATAAAAATAAATCTCCTCATTATAGAACTAAATTTTTTCACGTAAAAACCTACCAAACCTTTAACTATATAAAAACATGTTAGAAGTTCTTATGATTGGTATACTTGATTCTAAAAATAGATAAATTATTATATTTTCAAGACTATAGTGAAATTCACCTACTATGGGAATCATAAAACCTCCAATTCAAATGTTCTGTAAGGGATGAGTAAAAAATTCACATGGAAGGTAGTTCAATAGTATAATGTGAAAGATTAAAAAATTAAAAACATAATTAAAAGGAATTGGGAATGAAACATAACTTTTAAAGTGGGCATACTAAATTTCATGATTAATTAATTAATAAATTATCACTTCTCTAGAATTTATGTTTTAACTTAGCATGGTCACTATATTTCTTGAATTATTCACCATTCCCTAAGAGTGAAATGAGAATAGTGTGGGGGGAGTGATGAAATCCTAATATTTCCTATTTTTATTCAGGAAATTCCATGTTAATAACTTCTTTAATAACATAAATCATAGGTATATAATTTATATTTTTGAAATTAAGGAATTTTGAACTAAATTTTTAGTTGACCTAAAATTTTTATTTTTTTGTTTTATTATATATATGTTTCTAAAAATATGATTTAAAGACATTTAAATTTAGTGATTAATTTTTTAAAATTGGTTTTTTTAGAGTATACAAGGAATTGAACAATCATGTATGTATAAAACTCCACTTTCATATATTTAAATTAGAAAATGTGAGGGGGGAACATGATTATATGTATTTCCCTGTGAATAAGTAAAATGGGATTTGGATGAGGGAAAAAATGTTTCAAACCTAAAAATTAAATCTAAAATCATAGAAATCTTAAGAAGGGAAGGTTATACACATTCTTAGAGATCATAAAGTGAATAATAATGTTTTCACCGAGTTAAATATGTGGATTAGGAGTTTTTAAAATGGTAAAGGATTAGGATGGATGAAATGGAAGGCACTTCCCTTAGGAATCACCTGGGTAGTTCAAGGGTGTAACTACTCTATCTATGTTACTATATGTTGTGTTTTATAAATATGGAGCCTTCCTAAGAAAAAAAATTAATTTGGTCTGGGTCCTAATTCACTATATCATTAAATTAGGCTCACTATTTATCTTTTTCTCCATCTGAAGTGTGAACCAACACCTCCATGTGAGCTGAGTCACCCTGTCAGTCATGGAAAATTGTAAGCATATGCTCATGAATTATCCAACACACCCTTATCACTCAACACACATAGTGAACCACTGTTGATTCCTAGGAATCATATATTTTACAAATTTACTATAGTATCACATCATACCCTCTATATTTGATCCCACATACAATCCATTTTAATCATTAAAGAAGATCTAATATTCACTAGAGTAGAATCAAGGACCTTCATAAAGATTAATGAAGGCTATGAGATCATATCTCATGAAACTTGGAAACCAAGAATGAAACCCCCACTAAAATGAAAAATTTAACATATTTTATATAGAAAAATAAAGTAAAACTTGAATAAAACTATAATAATATTTCATCCCAACATAATAGGGAAACATATATTATGAGGATATTTTGGAGGTGATAAAAAAATAAGGGAGGAATAAATATCATGCATACATGGAGAGATCCTCTCAGTCAACCCTAATTTTAATACATTCTATTTATTTTGAATCATTATATAAATATATCCCACTGACTATTTAAACACCTCACCCCTATCATTATATAGGAATTGAAACCTGGTGACATAAAATGATACAATCTATAAATTCAGGACTCCAGGTCATCTCCTTCCGGGGAGTTTATGTCACATTCTACTAGGCCTTAAATTCATCTAGATATTGGGACTTTATTCTATCAATATTTAATAAAATTTTTATAGTAGTTTATTTCTATTCCTTATGGAGAGGTGTGAGTATTGACCCACCTAGGTGCCTTGTTGTGCGAGTTAGTTACAGTTTGCAATCCTCTCTACCTATGATAATAATAATATATAACTATATGTTTTTCACTCTTTTCTTTCTTTATTCTTTTATTACGACTCTTAAATCTATAGAAATTAATAAATAAACTAATAAGTAATCCCATATGATTTTTATGGGGTTTATGAGTTCCTTTAACTTTATGTTTAATATGTTTCATTTCTATTTGATATTTCATAGTGTGGGTGTTATGATTTGGTGCGGTGGTTGTCCACTTTTCCTTAGTTTCATTAGGTTGATTCCTCTATCTATAACATATATTCTCACTCCCTTTTATTGGAAAACTATTTATATGGTGTAGTTGGGATGGTCGAGGGATGAATGACATATGTTGGAGTTAGGTGTTGGGAAGGTGAATGCTCTCAGTTGAATATTTGTTCATTACCCCTTCACAATAAAGGAGGTGGGACTGGATTATCTAGAGTGGTATCTAATGCTAATTAAATTTGATAATACAAATAAAGGGGTGGTAATCAATGAATTTTATTGATTTGATTATTAAATTTATTTTAAACTACTTATAAATAGATTGTGAATGACCCATGCAATATAACATAGGATTAACACTTTTCAGACCAATTCATTTTTTTTTCAATTATTGATTTTTTTGTTTTTACATTTCAATTATTTTTCCATAAATATTTATTTCCATTTAAAAATAAAATACCTAAAATATTACTATGTGTAATATGGAATGAGTGTTTTTCATAGTCACCTCGAAAGATAACTCGATGTTAGTCACTAGGATTAATCCTTTGAGATTATAAATTTTATAGATAATGACCTCATGATAAGTGATTGTCTATTTGGTGTCATTTTTTGGATCCAAAGAAACCATTTTTCTATCTTTGTACACTTTTAATAACTATTTATTTTTTTATATATAATGGCACATGGATTTTGAGAACTTGTCTATCACACACAATAATTCATGGGATGATCATAAAAGATTATTTAAAAATTTAACACCCATATACTGTGATTTTATCAATTTTTTAACAAGTATCGGATGATGCAAATAAATCTAGATCATGTTAACTGACCCATGATATGCATGAAATATAAGAACAAGTGAGACCTATTTCATTAAATATGTAACAAATGATAAGAAAAAATTTAGAAGAAGACAAATAATCATTTTAATAAGAACCAGGAGAAGTAGATCCTCTTTTATTTTCAACCATGAAAGTGTATAAGAAGATTAAAGTATATATCCCACTATCTATCTCGAAAAATATAATTAAGGAGGTTTATCATAATGGGAGGGAGATTTATATTGAACTTATTTAGGAGGGAATTTTTTTTTTGAATTTATTTTATTTTTATTTTTTTATACCTTGACAATTTTATGATCTCCCTTGCACTTTCATTATAGTACTAGTAGATTCGTTATAGGACCTTGTAAAGATTGACTAAAATGTCATTGTTTATGTAGTCATATTTGAGGAATATATGGAAGATCATGGGATATTCACTGAAATGGAGGTGGAGGATAGAACAGAGTTAAACTCTATTTTAGATTATCGTGCATAAGAAAAATTATAAGTAAACCCATTTCTAAGAGAAAACTTTAAACATCCAATGGATGACATATCTTTTTTAAACATAATATGTGGATTCCCCTTATATTTTTTTCCCACAGCTAATACATATTTATATTGAAATTTGGAAGGCGGTTGATATGCCCTATGTTTATTATGAGGACCTAAAAAAGTTTTTGATGAAGAATTTTTGGATCTAGAAGGACATGGCAGTTTTTACCACCTCGATTCAAGCCCCCTTAAAATTTGGGATAACTAAAGAAATTCTTGGATGCAAGAATGAAAAAAATATCACCACTTGGGTGATGACCCATGATTATTTCCATACCTTTATTTCCTTTTATTTTTCAAATAAAATTATCATGTTTTATAAATTTCCTATATATTTGGATAAGAATTAATATATATAAGGTAAGGGATTAATTTTATCTCAATAAGGTGTCTTTAAAGGGGGGGGGGGTGTGAATTGATGTTTATTGAAACTTAAAAAGTTTCAATCATTTCAGTAATGTAAAGTTTAAGAGATAATATATTCCAAATGTATCTGTGTTGTGAATTATAAATATAGTAGAAATAAAGGATTTGAAATATGTGAACTATTTTAATAATAAAAATTTATAAATAATAGGTAAAAAAAATAAAGAGTACAACCTAATGTATAATATACATTTATATTTTGAATGAAAATATGTGAACCACAGAATAATTTTTATTAAAGTAAGGATATATATGTTCTTATCCGCAAAACCTATTTTATTTTAAACCAAAATTGTAGGTGGTTCTACCTCTAATTCATAAGTAAATTAGGTCTTAGAGAAGAACCACTTTGATCTAAATGACCAGAAGGAAAATTTCATATCCTTATACTTCCTCAATTAAATATTAAAAGGAAAAACCTTTACCCCAAAAATTATTTGATCCCTGAGAATGGAAACACCAAATTCTTATCATCAAGACTTCTTCAATCATATAGGATCGAAAGTAAAAATTTTTAAATATAAAAACTATGTGATTTTACTATGTGCTCACAAAACCGTAATCACTTAGATCACACTAAAAAATAAGTAAATATAAACTCTTAATTCAAAGTTCATGATTATCTCTTGAATGTTATCACATAAAAATTTGGTCCTCAATGCCCTGATCCTATATTTTTAGAATTTTGAAATAAAAATATCTTCAAGATATTCTTGATAAAAAACTATTAAAATAACTAATTTAGACTTCCCTCAGTTTTTTATTACATTTGTGTAAAGGTTCAGGTGATTCTTTGAGATGTTCCAGAATGACTTTGATTCAAAATGGGTTAATTTTGGAGATACATTTTAGAATTCAAAATTATGAAAATTCATACTTGAAAGATATTTAATTTAACTTAAATAAAATATGAAGTGTATTGTGATTTATCAAAATAAAATACCAAAAGATATCCTTTTTGGAAATTTACTGAACTATACCCCCTTTTTGACAACCACAAGACACATTGAAAAAGAAAGTTTAAAATAAATAAAGAAAATAAAAACATCCCATTCTTTTAAAAAATAGATCCCCTTATTCCATATAATATTCAATAATTCCACAAGTTAATTATCCATAATATAATAAAATTTTCTCCCCCTTTGTGATTTCAGAAAAGAAATAACCATAGTTAAGAAATTATCAAAGTATAGTAAAATAAAAGAACATAATATCTTATTTATTCATACAAAAATGAAATTATGTTCTAGATTTATGTTTTTTGAGATTATTTGAATAATTTCTTAATATTCTCTAACCTTTATTCCCTACTTGAAAAATAGGATACGACCACAAACCTATATCCACAGTTTCAAAACCGTGGCTATAGGTGGTTGCAACCACGGTTTTAAAACCATGGCTATAGGTGTTTTTTTTCAGGGCCTATAGCTACGATTTTCAAAACTTTGGATATAACCTAAACCTATAGCCATAGTTATGTGGCCTATAGCGACAGTTTTAAAAACTGTGGTTATAGGTCTCCCACCCTTGCGCGGGAGAAAAAATTTCCTACTAAAAAATGGAGAGAAGAACTATTGCCACATTTTTCAGGATAATTCCACGGTTTTTAATAATATATATAACATATTATATATATATACACAAAAGACTTTGTGGTGTATTTTTTAGGTTTCAGAAACGTGAGAGGAAGGTGTAGAGATCAAATTTGGCTAGGCACACATTATTTTTATCCTATTACCATAGTTTTCTAGGGCTATAGACACAATTTTAACCATGGAAATAGGCTACCTATTTTCATCGGTTTCTGGGGATACATCCATAGTTAAAACCATGTAAATAGGCCACCTATTTCCATGGTTAAAACCGTGGCCAAAGGTCAACTACCATGGTTGAAAATAGAGACACCTATGGCCACAGTTTTCAAAACTGTGGCAATAGGCCACCTATTTCCAAGGATAAAACTGTGGCAATAGGTCAGACCCAACTGCTATGGCGATAGCACCCAAAGTTGGGAAAAACTGTGGCCATAAGCTATGTCCATGGTTTTGGTCCCCATTTCCACAGTTTTGAACCATGGAAATAGCCCATTTTTCTAGTTGTGATTCTTATTCTTTTTTTATTAGGTGCCTCATTCTCAAACTATAGTTGTTGAATATATAGATATTTATATTCTATATATAAATATATTTTATTCATGTTTCAAAATTTATGAAAAACAATCATATTTGAAACCTATATGATCATACTTAATATTATATTTTTGATAAAATATGTCTTTTTGATACTTAAGTACTCGAGAATCAACACTTTGATCTTGCATTTCACTTAGTCTGGTGCAAATCTATGAGAGTATAGAATTATACTTAGTCATTTTTTATATTTATATTCTTCCATAATATTTATTTCTCAATTATATATGACCTCATATTGACTTCAAAATTGAAAAAATATTTAAAAGAAACCAATTCCTCATATAGTATTTTATTTGAATATTTTTCCTTTACAAACTGATGGATCCTTTCAAACACTCACTATGATGATTTTTATCAAACAAAATTATATTTTGGACTCTTTTATAGATGATATTTCTTAGATTAATGAATATAATCAATTTTGATGATATTTTTTTGACTATTTGTATCATTATTTTCTATCATTATTACTTTGATCTTCATTTTCTATGAGTAAGGAATTCAGTGTTTCTTATAAACTAGTTTTTTAACAGCTTCTTCTAAATACTTGGAAGTATTAGATTTATATAATTTTTACATCTCCCTAGAACCTGATTATATATTTTTAAAGTTTCTAGTATTTGAAATTATTGATACAAGTACATAATATATAGTATTCTAACAGTAAGGTGACACTTAAACCTCTTATAGTGAAACATATTTTTCTGTAACCTCTATAAAAACTAGTAGGTCAAGTCTACTAGACTTTTATCCCTTCTCAAGATACAGTGATCAAAGAGTCTAAAATTTTTATTTCACATCTATATCTACTACCTTAATCTTAACTTTTACCACATGAATATATAATAAGTCAATATTCTTTCTTAGAAGCTAGTCTTCTTGATTATCAACCTATCTAAATTTTACCATTAAAAAAATTAGAAATCAATTCTTTAAAATTATATAATTATTATTCATTACTGTCTCTCTTTTTTCCTCAATATATTTAAATTCCCCTTTACTCTACCCAAATTATGAATTTTCATTCTCCTTTTCTATATCGTTTCTTTGAATCTCCCTAATTCTTTTGGATATCTTCTTGGAACCGATCCACTAATATTTTCTATATTTCATCAACTGGTTCAAAAATATGATTACTTTTTTTAGACTCAACATCTTATTCTTAAAAACTTTTCATGTTCCTTGTCCAATCACTTTTCTTAATTTTTTGAGATTTATGCTTCTATAAAATTTTAGTCAGTGGAGTGTCCTTTCAATATTTATCAATAATTTTATTCTACATGATATTATACTATGACCACATCATCGTTATAGTTTCTTCATTTAATGGGATTTCTTTTTTTCCCATCAGAGTTCTAAAGTCCTTCTCTATATCCTTTTCTAATATCTTGATGAAAATACTATTTAAAATCCATAAATATGGAATAATTTTCAAGGTAAATAATTATATATATATATGGAATAAATATAATTCTATATAAAATGAATTATATTGAATGTAACACCCTAATATTTTAAAAATAAATCTATGTTTGATAGTATATATGACACATAACCTCGAGCCTAAACAAACTATGAAATATTATTATTTTAACATGATCATTACAATAGAGCTGTTAAATTAGTTTGTATAAACTAAGTTAAAAAAATTAGTACATATATATAAATATCATAATAAATATAAATTTATTGATAAATTCTTATTATATAATCACTCAATTTTAAGTGAAGTCATTTTATTCATCAAAAAATTTGTTTTCTTCCAAAATGAATTTTGTTTTCTTTTTGTGAACAAATATATTAATTAATTTCATGAAATTTTAGAAATACTATTTTATAAAATTAAAATAATATTTATTAATCAGAATATCAAAATTAACTTAGGGTGAAAGTTTGGGATTTTTCTAAAATGTTTGATTTTTCTATGAATAGTGAAAATTGCTTATTTTTAAAACACTTTTATTTATTTCCATTAATTAAATTAATTTAAAGTATAATTATATTTTGGATTTTTTATTAAAGTTAAATATTAATTATTTTATTTATAATAATCTAATAAATTTCATTTGAATCTGCAATTTTCGTGATTTTGGTAAAAGTTTAGTTTTATAGTTAAAAAAATAGTTTTCTGAAAATTGTTTTAAGTGCATAAAGCTTATAAATTTTATTTAATTAAAATAACCCATAATAATTAATTATTTGAATATATATATATATATATATATATATTTATATATCTCTCTCTGTGTGTGTATTTAAATCCATATAATGACGATTACTAGTCATAGAGTTAATGTATGATCATCTTATGCTTGAAAAATATATTTCGTGAAAAATTATTTTTGAACACATTTTATGGGTTAAGTTTTAAAATAAATTTTTACAAATTATGTGAATTTAATTTGATAAAATGTAATATTTATTTTTAATTATAATAATTAATATTATGTAATAAGTTCAACTTAAATTTTGTTCATAATGATTTTAAAGAAAGAGTAAAAAAATTTCACAACGGTAAAAAGGTAAATTTGGTTAACCTTGGTTAAAAAGAAGTGATAAGGCCACCATTTTTCATCTTAATTTTTATTGGATGAATTTATTTTGACCCTTATAACCTTTTCCCCGATATTTATTTATTTATGTGATATGTTTTCATTAAATTGACACATATAATAATTTAAGAATAGAAAAATAAAAAATATCACACTCTTTCCTTTTAATAACTCTTATATATTCACATAAGGATAAAACAAAGTGGTTAATTAATATTAAATGTTATTTTGAGTAAAATGAAATTATTTTATTAATGGTAATTTATTTTTAAATTTTAGTGATTATATAGTTACTGTAAAATCTTATACAATGGTGACACAATGCTTGCATAAGCAGTGGAAAACCCAAGATAAATAATTAAAAAAATAAAAGTAATATATTTGGGATGATTTCTGGTTCCAAAAGAATTTTATAGTTAATAATTATGTATTATGTATGGTGAAATGTATTATTTTCTAAATTAATTATTATCTTCATGTCTTTAAAGTCAAATTATATGAATAGTTTGCTAAAGGGCATTAATGGTATTTTATGTTAAATAATATATTATTTAATTATTAAAAAATACTCAAAATCATGAAATAATAAAATTAGGATGATTAATAGTTAAAAATTTCATCACTTTTATATTAATTATCCAATTTTTATATTACAATTAAAACTATAACCCATTTATTTTTAAACAATTAATTGTCGTGGTTAAGGTTAAAAGGGGTTTAATGGGGGCTAAACCAAATAATAAGTGTAATTTTTTAAATTAAACTATATAATAAAATTCTATGACTATATTTAAACCTCATCCTATCCAAATTAGAATATATGGATATTTTTAATCATTTCAATTGGGAATGAATTTATCATTTTGTATTCTTTTAAGAAATTTTTTAGTGGGTCCTCTCCCCCATATAAAAAAGGAAACTATCTTTCCTCTTCTCTCCACACTTCAAGATACTTTTGGATTATAAAATAAATAAAATAATACCTTTATTAAATCCCTTCCCATTTCCTTTAGTCCTTGGTTTTATCTGAAAATTACCCTAGGGAATCTTTTGGTCTAAACCTTACAAGGTTGTTCGAAGAAGAGGTATAGTTTTGAATCAAAGTGTTTTTCTTTATTTCTTCTTCGACCTCCTTAAAATATTATTCAAACATGCTGATAAATTAACATGAGTATATACCATATATTTATATTTTTCATATAAATGTAATACCCCTTTTCTATCTCTTCTTCCATCAAATGTGAAATGAAACTATCATTCGTGTGTACCACGAACTACCACCTTTCGAACCGATGGAATTCATTTTCAATAACATCCTCTTATGACTGGTTATAATGAAGGATTTCATATATATATATATATTATATTGATTAATTTTTTTATATTTTTTAAAATATAATATATAATTTACTTTCTTACTTTTCTATTCACTAAAAAATGATAACAATGTTCATGCGTATGTGTGGACTACCACCTCCATGAAGTGATGAGATTTATTCTTCATCCCCACATCACATGGATTATATAGATAAATATATTTAAAAATAATAATATTAAATTTATGATATGATTATGATTATATAAATATAAAATAATACTTACCTTCTTTCGATAATGATCGTTGAAAAATCGAAACATTTCTCACGTGCACGTATGACCTACCATCTCAATGAATGTAAAATAGATAATTTTTCATAACCATATTTCATGGTTGTTTTTAAAATTATAATTTATGTATAAATATATAATTATTTCATTATTAATATTATGTAGATGATGGAATAATGACTACTTTTACCATAGTCCACCTTCTGAATTCATTCTAGACATTTGTTTCGAATATCGTTAAAATATCCCATGTGAAATTAATTGATTATATATAAAAATAAAAATTATAATAAATAAAATAAAATTAATAATAAAATTGAAAATGGGTATTAATAAATTTAGTAATTAACATAATTTTATTATTTAGGAAGATAAAGTACATACGTGACGATTCAAACTCGAGGTAAGGGGTTTTGTAACTCAATTTCTTTTCATTGGGTTACATCACCTATTCATTTTCCTTGGTATTATAAGATTATGTGTTTAAGGAATTTCGATTATTTTATTCTATATCTATAATTTTTTTTGTGTATTTAAATTTTATACATATAATCAATTGATTGATTAATTCTCACTTCAAGGGTATGATCTTTGTAATGGATTTCATCTCCGTTTCGCTTCATTTTGGCATATTTTAATAATATACACCAAATTTTATTTATATAGTGTATATATTTTTTTACATATTATATCATGAATAATTTATACATCATGATATTCTAATTTACAATTTATTTTACTTCGTCCATAAGGATTTGACTCGAAATTTACCAATGTGGTAACGGTTTCATGTTACAATATCATTTATTTGTAAGATTGTTTATGTTTAGGTTTACTCTGAGAGGGATCATGTTTAATTATTATATTGAAACATATATATTTTATTCTAATCTATTTATGAATGTGTTTTACATGATTGGTTTCCATTTCTTACCTTATTGAATAAAGAAACATCAATAATGTTTTTTGTAAGTAATACCGATCCTATATCTTCTTTTTGATTTAGAATATTTATCTTCCAAGTATATATTTTACTTGAAATATTTTAAAGAATGTTTTTTATATTATATAATTATTTATTAAATAATTTTTTATACATTCTCTATTTTTTTACAATTTTTTATAAAAAGAATCTTTTTTATCCTTTTCTGAATAAGGTGTTTTTCACTTTTTTTAGAAAAAGTGTAGAAGGAATGATTTATTTTAACCTATACTTCATGAAACGAATTTCCATCCATCATGAATGCTCAATGATTTGAATATTCATTTATAAGTGTCCATGTTTATTTTCAATGAAAATATTTTCTATAATATTTTTTAATTTTTAAGTTTTAAGAAAGTGATTTCAAAGTGAATAGTGTATTTTCCTCAGTAAATATTCCATATGATCTTTTAAGGATGTTTTAAAAAATTATGAAAACCTTTGATTTTACATATTACTTATAAATTATGTATAAATGTATCTAACATAAATACCCATGTTATTAAGCCTTCATTTGATGGGTTAATATATGCCTTAATTTAATTTATCAAATGCCTTCTCTATAAAATTTCCTTTGATTATGACCTCAGGAAAGATTATACAACTAATTTATTTTTATGGTTAATTATTATGTTTATACCTCATGATTTATTTAATTTTTTTATAACACATAATCATGTACATGTTATGATGAGTGTGCCCAGATTGCACTCTAATGCATTGGGTAATTTTTTTGCTCTCATAAGATGTTATGTATGGGATTAAGGAATAATCCCAATCCAATATGGGACATTTTTCCACCATGTGATATAGTCTAGGAAGTTAGGATTGACTCATATTTATGTTATGAAATATTTAATTGTCACATTTCCTATGTTTCTATGGTATTATGAAACCATGTTCTTTATCTTATTCTTCCATGAGATTATTCTCTAGCATTCTATTTTTTGATATCTTGTTATAACTTTGACTGAAACATTATTTTTATTTTTCATGTTTATTCCCTTACTAGTATTTTTATCCCACCTATTTCTTTTATGCATTCCCTAGGTTAGAACATGCAGGTTTTTGGACCTCAAATGGATTTAGGAGCTCTCTAATGAGAATAAAAATAAATATGTTATGTTTTTTTCTTTTGATGTTTTATATACCTATTATTATAAAGACACAAAGACTCATGAATTTTGGTTTGTAATTAGTGTATATTTATGTTAAAAAACAAGTAATAATTTGCATGGAAGTCTTAGGTCAGTATAGTTTGTATTAAAGAACAATGTAGTTATTTTTTTGGATTAACATTAGAGATATTTAGTAAGAACTCTAGGGTTAAGTCTAAGTATATTATAACATCCTAATGTTTTGGTATGTAAGAGGTTATGAGGTTTTCCTATACTAGATAAGTACCTATGTTATACCAATCATTGAGGTGAAAGGATTGAAACATTTATGTATTTGAATTCGAGAATAATGTTGTAGAAGTATTTGTATCAATGGTGTTTTGGTTATTAGAATTTTGAAACATCTATGGATTGTGTTAATTTTTGAAATCATATATGATTTTACTATGGATTTATGGTTATTTATGGTTTTCATAAAAATTATCTGTTGAGTCAATAAGGTTTTCCTTATGACTTCTCCATTCCTTCTTATTTTGAAAATCACAAACACCTTATACTTAAGAAAATATTATTTTTACCCTCACAAGGAAAGTTTACTTCTTTAAGGAAATTTACTTTAACCTAGATTTTCTTATACATAGTAATATTATTCTTCAATCCAAAAATCGGATTCATAACTAAAAATCCGGAGTCATATAATGAAAAGGTTTGGAGCATTCTGTTTTTAAGATCCGAATTCTGGATGTGATCTGTAATGATGTTTTAATCCGAATTCCAGACTCCGAACTCTCAAACAGTTCGACTCCGAACTCTTAAGAAGTTCGACTCCGAACTCTGAAGAATTCTGGACTCTGAACTCTCAAATAGTTCGACTCCAAACTCTTAAGAATTTTGACTCCTAACTCTGAAGAAGTTCGACTCCAAACTCACATGTAGTTCGACTCAGAACTCTGAAGAAGTTCGACTCCGAACTCACATGTAGTTTGACTCTGAACTCTTTAATAGATCGACTCCGAACTCCTTTAATAGTTCGACTCCGAACTCCTTAAGTGGTTTGGATCCGAACTCTGCAGGTTCAGAATCCGATCTCTGGTGAAATCAGACTCCGAATTCCTACAAAATAGAATCTGAATATTTCTTAACATAGACTCCGAACTACTTTTTGGTTAGACTCCAAAATTCTTTTTGGTTAGACTCCGAACTTATTATTTTGATTACACTCCGAACTATTGATTAGCTTTCACTAACATATGCTTTGTTTCAAAATGATGTCGTGCATTCAGTTTTACATGGTCTGTTCTAAAACGATGTCATCTTTTCTGTTTCTATTTAACTGTTGGTTGAGTTACACGTGTACAGGTCCCTCTGAGTTTCATGGAAAATATGACCGTTGGAGGAGGGAGTCGACCGTTGGAAATTTACCTATAAATAGGAGCTCATTTGAAAGAGCTCAAAAAACAACATAGAAGTTGATCGATCTAGAGACCACACACTGCTAAGGTGATTTCTAGAGAGAGAAATTTTTTCATTCCTTGTGCGTACTGAACCGCTCGTTCAGTTTTTGCTTCGTGCGACTCCGAATGTTGGTGATTACATTTGAGGACTTCCGGGGATAGGAAGACAAAGGTTCCGACTACCTTGAAGTTCGAGGGCTTCTTTGCTAAGGAAGACAGAGGTTACAACTACCTTGAAGTTGAGGGCTTGTGGGGATAGAAATATAGAGATTCCGACATTCATATCGCGGGCTTACCCTAGTGTGGGTAAGATAGACTTTCTTGAAAGTATAAATCAAGAAACCTTTATCCAAGGTTGTTGGATACCCTTTTCTTTGGGTTAAAAGACTTATATTTTGTTACTTGTAGTTTTACTACTTGTTGGTTTCCGCTGCGTATTGTATTGTAAGGAAAGCATAACTTTATTATACTTTCTTATACTCTGATAAATTTAGATTGTATACGCTTTAAGGTAGAATCTCATATTTTAATCTTTAGTTAAGTTTCAACTTTTAGAACCATAATCTCCAGAACCTACTTTCGGAATCTATTTCCAGTTTTAAGCAAGTTCATAGGACTTGAAGTTTATAACTTCATTCTTTATTCCAAGGTTTCATTTGGTGTTAGAGGTGTTGTGAATTTGTTTAGTTTAAATTTTTTAAACTTTGTTCTTTCCTTTTTTTAAGGAATAAATAGTTATTCGTAACTAACTTTAAAGGTTCTAAAATAATTTTTAAAGTATACAATTCACCCCCCTCTTGTATATTGAGCATCTATATCATTATTTAGATCCTACAATTGGTATCAGAGGAGGTCTCTGAAATACTTATACTCACATATAAGTTTTTCTTGTTTTTTTTTCAAATACTCATTCCGAACTTTGTCATTCTTGTCATTCTGAACTTTGTCATTCCGAACTTTCTCATTCTGAACTTTGTCATTTCGAACTTTCTCATTCCGAACTTTGTGATTACGAACTTTTTCTACTAACAAGTTTGTGTACCAAAGGTTGTTTTAAGTATGGCAGGAATCAATGTTGGTTCCATTGATAATCTAAATCCTACAAGACCACCAATCTTTGATGGTAATGACTATGAGTACTAGAGAGATCAAATGAAGACTTTCGTTATCAATACTGGAGTGGAAAACTTTGTTATGCTTACTGGTGATTATAAAATTCTTGATAAGGAAGTTAGAACTTTCACTAACCAGGAAACGCAAGAGTATCAACTCAATTATAAGGTACGCAATACTCTACTGTGTTCAATGACTAGAAATATATATAGCCAAATCTCTTCTTGTGAAGCAGCTAATTGTATCTGGAAGAAGTTAGAGGTTACACACTTTGGAACTTCTAAAGTGATTGAGACTAGGAGAGATATTCTTAGAACTGAATATCATGGTTTCAACTTTCCGTATGGTGAACCAATTTGTAAAGTTCAACAGAGATTTATGACTTTAGTCAACAGCTTACAGTCTGTGGGAGAAAAAGGTTTAGATGATTAAGCACTTGTGGATAAGATAATCGATATTATTCCCAATGAGTGGGAATCCAAAAGAACTGCTATAGACAAGAATAGGAAGGTCACTCAAATTTCTCTTGATGAGCTATTTGGAACTCTTTTACAACATGAGACAAGAATGAAGAGAGATGCTGACATTATCAAGAAGAAGAATGGGAATGGTACTGTTGCTTTTACAACAACATCAAATCAGATGAAAGCTTAGACTCCAGAGAGAGTAACCAGATCCAAGTCTAAGAAAGTTATTTTCCAATCTGAATCTAGTGAGAGTGAAATCTCTGAGAATGAGTTAGAAAATCTTGCTCGAAGGATGAACAAGATAGCTGGCCAAAGAAGTTTCCAATCCAAGTATAAGAAAAAGGAAAGGAAAGACAGAAAAGATAGAGAAGTCACTTGTTATGAATGCAAGAAAGCTGGACATATTAGACCAGACTGCCCTTTGCTTAAAAAGAAAGAAAGGAACGAAAAGAATTCAGATAGGAACAGAAAGAAGTATTATAAAGCCAAAGCTAAGAAAGTTTTGAAAGCTAATGATACCTGGAGTGCCAGTGGTGGTGACTCTTCAGATGAATCTTCTGATTATGAATCTTCAGGACAGAAGAATCTTGGTCTTATAGCCAGATTACCTATTGAAAATCATTGTTTTATGGCTAAGGTACGAAATACTGAATCATTGACCAATGTTTCTTCAAATTCTAATGATTGTAAGTATTGTAACTCTTCTGATGAAGAATCCTCTTCTTATGAAGAAAACACTTTACCTACTTATGAAGAAGTTTCTAGGTTTGATGAACTTCTTGAGATTAAGAATTCTAAACTCAATAAAAAACTTGATAAAGAAAACTCTAGGAATTCCATTCTTACAAAATAAATATCATATCTTTTTAAAGATCTTGATAGAAAAAATGATTATTTTGAAAGTATCTCAAAAAATCTTGAGGAAGTAAGTTCTGAGAAGAACAAACTTGCTAAAGAGTTAGAAAAAGTAATTTCTATGAAAAATGTTTTTGAGCCTAGCTCTAGTTCTAAATCTAATGATTTTGAAGATAAAAACTTGGTTATAAAACTCAAGTCCAAAAATTTTTCCTTAAAGAAGTGTTTATCAAACTTTACCCATGGTAAGGAAAATTTTGATAAAATGTATTCCCAAATAAGACCTTTAAGAAATAAATCCGGATTTGGTTATACCCATGCAAAACCATTTTTTAGTAACAATTATTTTGTTCCTCAAAGTGCCCCATTTTGTACCAAGTTTCAATGTGGTGATCATTAGGCAAAGAATTGTTCCTTAAACAAAACCCAATCCTTAGGTTTTCATAAATCTTATTTCTCAAAGAAGATATGGGTTCCTAAGATTTTGTTGTCTGGAAATCTCGGATCCAAGCAAGTTTGGATTCCGAAAGACTAATTATCTTCTTGTTTTTTGGAAAATAAAAAGAATACCAACAACAACACGTGGTACATGGATAGTGGATGTTCCCGGCACATGACTGGTAACACAAGCTATTTTTAAAAGATTATCAAAATGAAAGGAGGAAAGGTAACTTTCAGAGATAATGATAAGGGAGAAATTGTTGGTATTGGTAATATTGTTCTTTTTGGTAAAACCATAATTTCAAATGTTCTGTTTGTTAAGGGTCTTAAGCACAACCTCATTAGCATAAGTCAATTATGTGATGAAGAATAACTTGTAAATTATATGAATGATAAGTGTTTAGTTCACAATTCCAAGGAAGAATTTATTCTCTCAACCAATAGGAAAGAGAATGTTTACACTTTGAACCTAGAAGACCTCAGGAGTCAAGATTTACCTTGCCTAAGTGCAATAGAAGATCATTCCTGGTTATGGCATAGAAGACAAGGTCACTGTAACCTTAGGAACTTATGCAAACTCTCTAAGAAGAAACTAGTTAAGGATCTACCAGAGCTTAGATTTTATTCTTCTAAAGTTTGTGATCCTTGTCAATATGGCAAGAAACATAAATCTATTTTTAAATCAATCGGTGAAGTCTCGACAACTGGTGCGTTACAGTTAGTGCACATGGATCTTTTTGGTCCAACACAAACTGGAAGTATTGGAGGCAAATACTATGTGTTTTTTCTAGTTGATGATTACACTAGATTTACATGGGTCTATTTTCTAGCAAAGAATTCTGAAGCTTTTTATTATTTCAAAACTTTTATAGCTCAAGTCAAAAATGAGAAAAATCTTCCTTTGAAAACTATTCATAGTGATCATGGAGGATAATTTCAAAATTCTGATTTTGAAACTTTTTGTAGTAAAAAAGGTATTACTCACAATTTTTCAGCACCTAGAACTCCTCAGCAGAATGGTGTAGTTGAAAGAAGAAATAGAATTCTTCAAGAGATTACTAGAACCATGTTGAGTGAATATTCTATAGCTAGACATTTCTGGGCTGAAGCTGTAAGTACTGCTTGCTATACTATAAATCGAGTTTTGATTAGACCTTTTCTTAATAAAACTCCTTATGAGTTATGGAACGGTAGAAAACCAAGACTTTCCTACTTCAAGGTTTTTGGTTGCAAAGTATTCATTCTGAATACTAAAGATAACATACATAAATTCCCACCAAAATTTGATGAAGGTATTTTCCTAGGCTACTCCACAACTTCTAAGGCATATAGAGTTTTCAATAAAAATACTTGTATTGTTGAAGAAACAATGCACATAAAATTTTATGAGTCAGATCCTTTTGTTTTTAAACCATACCAACCTACATCCTCAGATGTGTTTTCAAAAACTGAATATCAAACTTTGATAGAAGAACCTTCTGATAAGGAAAATGTTCAAGAAGATACTTCTGAAATATTTACCCCAGAAGATTTTCTACCCTATGTTGATGAACAGGTTTTACAAAACCCAAATCAGGTGTTTCTTAAGAATCATACCAGTGATAGTATCATTGGTGATGTAAACCAACCTGTAAGAACTAGAAGTTCCTTAAGAAATGAAATAGAACATCTAGCATTTCTTTCCCAATTAGAACCAAAAAGCACTGATGAAGCTTTAGGTGATGATGATTGGATCAAAGCTATGCAAGATGAACTAAATGAATTTGAAAGGAACAAAGTCTGGATCTTGCTTAAAAGACCTAAGGAAACTTCTGTTATTGGAGTAAAGTGGGTCTTCAGAAACAATTGTGATGAAAATGGAGTCATAGTAAGAAATAAAGATAGACTTGTTTCTAAAGGCTATAATCAGCAAGAGGGAATAGACTATGAAGAAACCTATGCTCCTATAGCTAGACTTGAATCTATCCGTATTCTACTTGCCTTTGCAACATTCTTTAATTTCAAACTTTTCCAAATGGATGTGAAATGTGCTTTTCTTAACGGCTATGTCCAAGAGGAAGTTTTTGTTGAACAACCTTCTGGCTTTGAAGATACAAAACATCCTGATCATGTTTTTAGACTTACCAAAGCTTTGTATGGTCTTAAACAAGCCCCAAAAGCCTGGTATGATAGGCTCACTAGATTTTTGCTTCTATATAACTATGTTAAGGGAAATGCAGATCCAACCCTTTTGATAAAGAAAGATAAGAAAAATGTTTTGATTGTTCAAATTTATGTTGATGACATCATATTTGGTTCAACTCAGCAATCTTTAACCAACTCCTTTGCAAGTCTAATGAAATATGAGTTTGAAATGAGTATGATGGGTGAGTTAACATTTTTCCTTTGTTTTCAAATTTCTCAAAAACCAGAAGGAACCTACATATCTCAACATAAGTATATTAAATATCTTCTCAAAAAGTATGGTTATGACAATACTAATAGTATAAGTACTCCTATTGGTACCTCAAACTCTTTATATCTTGATAAAGCTGGGAAACCAGTAGATCAAACATATTTTAGAGGTATGATAGGAAGTTTACTTTACTTGACAGCTAGTCGACCAGACTTAATGTTCTCAGTATGATTATGTGAAAGATATCAATCCAATTTTAAGGAATCTCACTTAAAGGAAGTAAAAAGAATTTTTCGCTACCTTAAGGGAACCATGGATCTTGGATTGTTTTATACTTCTGGAGATGATTTTATTCTAAAAAGATTTTCTGATGCTGAATTTGGTGGATGTAGAATGGATAGAAAAAGTACATCCGGAACTTGTCATTTATTAGGAGATTCATTAGTTTCTTGGTCCTGCAAGAAGCAACATTCTGTAGCACTTTCCACTACTGAAGCCGAATATGTAGCAGCTGGAAGTTGTTGTGCTCAAGTATTGTGGATGCAACACACACTCCCAGACTATGGTTTGAGCTTTACTAAAACTCAAATTTTGTTTGATAACACAAGTGCTATTTCCTTAGGTAAGAACCCTGCACATCACTCTCGTGCAAAACACGTAGATATTAGGAATCACTTTCTTAGGGATCACACACAAAAATGAGATATTATCCTTCAGTTTATCGGAACACAAGATCAACTTGCTGATATCTTCACAAAATCATTACCCTCTGATAGATTTGAATACATTAAACAAAAGTTAGGAATGATAAATGTAAGGTAATCATTATTCATTAACTTCTTGTTGAAAAATTCTCCTAACAGTAATAAACTCCTCTTCATAGGGGGAGTACATTTGGTTGTTAGTGTTTTTTTTAAAAAAATTTCGGAACTGAACTTCCGGAATGGAAATTTATGAAACTAAAATTTCCGGAATGGGAATTTCCGGAACTGAAATTTTCAGGACTGAAATTCTCAGAATGAGAACTTCCAGAATGAAAGTCTTCATACTGAAGACTTCCAGAATGTAATTTTCGTACTAATAAATTTCGTAACGAGATTTTCGGAATGGAGGTTTTTGTACTGGTATTTTTGTAATGAAGTTTTTTTCCCTTTAAGAAGAATATTACCAATTACAAATTATATTTCTTGTTAATCCGTAAGTTGTGATTTTCTTACTTATAGTTTTGTAATCAAATTTTTCTTACTGGTATTTTCCTTATTTTTAAAAAGTTTGGATTCTAGTTTTTCCTCAAATCCGAATGATTTCCTTAAAAACCTCAAAAGATCGGAGTCAAATTTTCCTTGAGAAATTGTTCTCAACCATCCGATCAGATCATATCTTTTTCAACCGTTAGATGGATTTTGGAAGACCAACGATCAAATTATTTTCCTATATAAAGGGGACCACGAGAATCGTCCCACATCAGTTTTTCAAGATTTTGCGTCTCGAAGCTCTGCTGCTCCTCTTAAGGCCGGTTCCGAACCTTGTGAAGATGATCCGAATCTTACAGTTTATTTCATTCCGAATATCTGTTGAAGCAACCTCTCAATAAATGTCAACTATCAAACCAATTTCAAATTGGTTAGTTTACAGGGAAAGGTTAGTTCATCCGGATTTTTAAAATCACGATTCTCTTATTTTGAAGAATATTAGACTGAATGGATGGGAAGATGTATGCATAACAAAACCAGATAAACAGGATCCGGTTTATACTGACTTGTTGATAGAGTTTTATGAGTCTGTTTCCTTCCTGGTGGAAGATGTCAGAGAAAGGTTTTCTTTCAAGTCTTATGGGAAGACTTATAAACTTTCTTACACTAAGGAAGAAAGCCTGGTTGGTATAGAATATGAGGGAGAAGCTGGATTCTGTTCTCACAAACTTCCCAATGTGCAAGGAAGTTTCAATAAGGAGAAGGAACTGAAGTGTCTTGGGCTTAAGGATGATTCAATAACTAAGATTAGTTGGCTCACTTCGAATAATAGAATACTTCAACTATGGGTTCATGGTTTTCCGGTTCCGAGAAGAGGAGATAAAGACAATATAAAGAAGAGTGATATCTATGTATTAGATTTTTTGGTAAATCTAAGAAAGATAAATCTGGTAAGGCATGTCTTGGTTACGATCAAGAATATCAAAGAAGGAAATCTGAGAGCTCAGATTATGATGTTTCCTGCCTTAATGTCTATATTGATTTTTCGATGCTTAGAATCTTTCAAAGTTTCCTACAAATAAAAGATCCGGAATTGCAAGCTCATGCTTGTCAGTGATGATACGCTTAAGAGAATGAAGATGGGATTTTCTAGTGAATCTGGAGAAGCAGAAAACCTATACAGATGAAGTTGCAGCAAAGTGGAGGAAAGATAAAGAAATGAGGAAGGAAGGGGATCCTCAATTCGGACTGGACCCTGCTGAGGCTAAGGCATTAAAAGAAAAAGCTGATGAGGAGCTAGAAAGACAAGCGAAGGAAAAGAAGTTGAGAAAGAAGATGTCTGAAACTAATCTAGTGTGATCTTTGTTAAAAGATACAGAGTTGGCTTCCGAAAGGCTTCCAGTTTCGGAAAATTTTGGTGTTGAACCTTCTTTACCAGAAACTCCAGTGAAAAACTATGTCACTCCAGAAAAGGACAAGGGTAAAGAACCTGTAGTAGAAGCTGAGGAGGAGGTTGCTGAAGCAGTTGAGGAAGAAGTTGAAGAAGAAGAAGAAAAAGAGGAGAGTTAAGATCTTGATACCTTGATCAAACAAGTTCAGAATTTTAAAGATAAGGCTGAATCCTCAAAAATAGTATCTCCAGGGAAGGGAGATGAGGAATCCAGCAAGCAACTTCAAGAATAAGAAGAAGAGAATGAGCTGTTTGATGAAGAAGAATCCTATGAGAGGAACTTTCTTGAGGAAGGAAAAGAAAGACAGAAACTAGATGAGGATCAGATTGTTCAAGTTTCTGAATCTGAGGAAGTATCTCCTAATGTGAAATCCATTCCGAAATCTGATAAAGGGAAGCAAACTCTAATAGAGACACCCATTAAAGATGTCATCAGAAGGAAAGAGGTTGGTGGTACCTCCAAAAGGAAGCTTGTGTCAGATAAAGAATATGGACCTCAAAAAGAAGTTTCTTGATTCGGAATCATCATCTCACGAGCATGATTTTGTTGTTCAGTCTTTGAAGAAGTTGGTGGACGTCATTCCGATTTTTACCACCATTGACTCCAGATGTCAAATGCTTCAGCAAACTCAAAATCAAAAATCAGAGACACTAACCATGTTAATGGAAAAGTGTCTGAAGGTAGGAGAGGAACATCAGAGTTTTCTTATTGATTATGATGTGCATACGAATTCCTTCCGCAAGGTAACCAAGTGGTCTAAGAGAGTTGATGAAGATTTAGTTCACTTTGAAAATTTTCAGGCTGAAGTTAAAAATGCCTTTCAAATGGAGGATAAAAAGGTTAATGAGATTTCTGAGAAATTGTCCCAAGAAAAAAATTTCCAGAATAAACAAGTCGGGGATCTTAATGGGAAACTTAACTCAGTATCTCAAAATTGGAAAACTGAAAGAGATTTCCGGATTGAGTTCCAGCAGAAAATAGAAAAGCAAGATGAGTTGTTGAAGTTGCAGAAAGAAGCTTTGGAGGCTCAGGCAGAGGCTTTAAAAGTTCAAGAAGAAAAGGTAAAAGTCTTGGAGAGGCAAAGAGAGGAAGATCAAAGAGACTTGAAGAAACTCAATGCCTTATTAAAGCAGCTCATTCCGAAGGAAAAGGACGACAAATGAACCCACTCCGATCTTTTGTTATAGTTGTCTTTCCTTAAAAAATTTTGTTACCTCAACTCAAATGAAATAATTATCTGGTTGGTTTGTATATTGTTATATACTAATGTTTCAGGCACTATACTTTGTTTTCCATTCCCTTAAATTATTTTGAAAATCACAAAGGGGGAGAAGGAAAAAGAACTACTCCTACGGAGGATAAAGGAACAAATTTCTAAGAGAAATATCCTTAATGAAAGGGGGTGTTTTCCACTACGAAGTTTTCACTCTTATATTATTGAAAACTCCACTCCGGAAACTCAGAATACAATCCTTAGAGTTTCAATGCCTAAGGGGCAGTTAGTTTTATTCATTTCTATCCATTAACAAAGGGAGATAAGTTTTATTTTCAAATTCTAATAAATTTTTCAAGATCCTTATATGCTTTCTCATAAGGAAGTTTGTGCTTTCCAAAAAGGGGGATATTTTTGAGTCAATAAGGTTTTCCTTATGACTTCTCCATTCCTTCTTGTTTTGAAAATCACAAACACCTTATACTTAAGCAAAGATTATTTTTACCCTCATAAGGAAACTTTACTTATTTAAGGAAATTTACCTTAACCTAGATTTTCTTATACATAGTAATATTATTCTTAAATCCAAAAATCGGATTCATAACTAAAAATCCGGAGTCATATAATGAAAAGGTTTGGAGCATTCTATTTTTATGATCCGAATTCTGGATGTGATCTGTAATGAAGTTTTAATCCAAATTCTGGACTCTGAACTCTCAAACAGTTCGACTCCGAACTCTTAAGAAGTTCGACTCCGAACTCTGAAGAATTATGGACTCCAAACTCTCAAATAGTTAGACTCTGAACTCTTAAGAAGTTTGACTCCGAACTCTGAAGAAGTTCGACTTCGAACTCACATGTAGTTCCACTCAGAACTCTGAAGAAGTTTGACTCCGAACTCACATGTAGTTCGACTCCGAACTCTTTAATAGTTCGACTCCGAACTCCTTAAATAGTTCTACTCCGAACTCCTTAAGTGGTTCATCTCCGAACTCTGCAAGTTCAGAATCCGATCTCTGGTGAAATCAGACTCCGAATTCCAACAAAACAGAATCTGAATATTTCTTAACATAGACTCCAAACTTCCTTTTGGTTAGACTCCGAACTTCTTTTTGGTTAGACTCCGAACTTATTATTTTGATTACACTCCTAACTATTGATTAGCTTTCACTCACATATGCTTTGTTTCAAAACGATGTCGTGCATTCAGTTTTACATGGTTTGTTCTAAAACGATGTCGTATTTTCTGTTTCTAATTAACTGTTGGTTGAGTTACATGTGTACAAGTCCCTCTGAGTTTCATGGAAAATATGACCGTTGGAGGAGGGAGTCGACCATTGGAAATTTTCCTATAAATAGGAGCTCATTTGAAAGAGCTCAAAAAACAACATAGAAGTTGATCGATCTAGAGGCCACACGCTGCTAAGGTGATTTCTAGAGAGAGAAGTTTTTCATGCCTTGTGCGTACTGAACCACTTGTTCAGTTTTTTCTTCGTGCGACTCCGAATGTTGGTGATTACATTCGAGGACTTCCGGGGATAGGAAGATAGAGGTGCCGACTAACTTGAAGTTTGAGGGCTTCCTTGCTGAGGAAGACAGAGGTTCCAACTACCTTGAAGTTGAGGGCTTGCGGGGATAACAAGACAAAGATTCCGATATTCGTATCGAGGGCTTACCCTGGTGTGGGTAAGACAAACTTTCTTGAAAGTATAAATCAAGAAACCTTTATCCAAGGTTGTTGGATACCCTTCTCTTTGGGTTAAAAGACTTATATTTTGTTACTTGTAGTTTTACTACTTGTTGGTTTCCACTGCGTATTGTATTGTAAGGAAAGCATAAATTTATTATACTTTATTATACTCTAATAAATTTAGATTCTATACGCTTTAAGGTAGAATCTCATATTGTAATATATAATTAAGTTTCAACTTCTGGAACCATAATTTCAGAACCGACTTTCAGAATCTCTTTCCAGTTTTAAGCAAGTTCATAGGACTTGAAGTTTATAACTTCATTATTTATTCCAAGGTTTCATTTGGTGTTAGAGGTGTTGTGAATTTGTTTAGTTTAACTTTGTTTAACTTTGTTCTTTCCTTTGCTTAAGGAATACATAGTTATTCGTAACTACCTTTAAAGGTTCCAAAGGAATTTTTAAAGTATAAAATTCACCCCCCTCTTGTATATTGAGCATCTACATCATTATTTTGATCCTACATTATTGTCATATATGATAAGGGAATATACATTTTGGAATGAGACTTTATGAGTGATTTATTTTATTTTGAGAAAAATGTTAATTTCTTTGGATTAATATGCGATAAAATCATTGAAATATTTTGGTTTCCCCATAGTTAAGAATATTTTGAAGAATTTTTGGGTTTGTTCTTTATCAAATTATCTAATATGAACTTTGGGTGTTTTTTTTACTTTTTATATATTAAAGTTTTTTATTATCATATGATGGTTTATTCATTTTGGGAATTATTTTACCTTGTGATATCCATTTTGGTTTTGGTTAATGTATAAAGATAAGAGGTATATATTATTATCCTTTTGTGGATTTTTGTGAACCATTAGAAGTATACTTGATCACTTCATACATAATAACATTTCTTGTTTAATACTTATCATTTTGAGTAATTTATGAGATTTTGGGGGAAATTTATTAAAGGATGAAACTCTAATTATCAATTAAGTATATATTCGTTATGTTCTTTGTATAGATGGAAAGTAATTATACAACTCTAGTAAAAATATATTAAAATGAAAATGTTATCATGTTAGATTTATTTTAGACGAATCGATGGGTTTTTACATCATTAGGGTTTATGGTTTTATTGTACTTTACTTTATCATGATTATTCAATTTATTATAATCAATGACCCCCCTTGTAACATCCCAAGTTTTTTAAAGGAAACACTATGTTCCATATCATACACGATACACCTTATTTAGCTTAAATAAACAACTTAATATTATTATTTAATATGATATTTATAATATAGCCATTATAATGGAGGGAATTAAAAGGATTAAATGAATTAGTAAAATATGGTTCACAAATGTTTATATAATGATTAATTGGTTACCAAATTAGTTAGTAAATTAAATTAAAACCAATTGAATATAAAGAACGTGTTTTTATGAAAAACTATTTAAATATGAAAAATTGTCTACATAAAATAATAAAATAAATGTTTTTGGATTATATTAATGAAATATAAATCCAATATAATGTTTAAAATCCATATTATGTGTTTTATAGACTTTTTAAAAGAACAAATACATTTTTACAGATAAAATGAGTGTTTTTCTGAAAATGTAGTTTTACAGCCTTTTGATAGAGAACCCATTTTAAATATAGTTTTTTTTCAAATTTTATATGTTTTATTTTAAAAAATAGACATTTTTATATAATTTGTACATCAATATTTAATTTAGATAAATTTTGGGTATTTTTCAGATAAATTTCTTATTTTAATGAATAATAAAAAATACTGCATTTTAGTTCAAAACTACTTTTCATATAATATATTTATATTGTTACATTTTAATTTTACAGGTTTTAAGGTATAATTAGATTATTTTTTATAATTTAATTCAATTTGTTTCATTTTATGACTTTTCAAATTGAAATTATAGATAAAAACATTTCAAACTTTTGAATGTTTCACTTTAAATACCCACTTTTCAGTTTTGTCTGCGGAATTAATTTTAAATCTAATTCTCCCAATTTTTTGAATTGAATTAGGTAAAATGGATTCCATTTTTGGAATAATAAGGTCTAAGTTAGGTTTCGAGGTCAATTTTATTTTGATATGTAAAAAATTTACAAATGTAAAAAAATTATTTACCAGAGTAAAAGTAAAAGTTTGGCAAAGGTTAGAATTAAAAGTTAAAAGCTTAAAATACCTTAAAACTACAAAATTAAAAGGATTTATTTGTTGAAAATTGAACCACAACAGCTTAAAAAACATTAATTACATGTTAAAGTCGTTCAATCTAATCCCTCCACTATATGTTTAGCTTTTAATATAAAATAATCAGTAAATTAATCACTTGAACCCACCTCTCCTCATGTATAAATAACAACCCTTACCTCCCCATTTAGATCCAAAAAACTTTTTATCTTATAAAATACTGTAGAGAACCAAACCGAACGTACTTGGAAATTACATTACTTTTGCAGAATACTTAATACATAACAAAAACCAACACTCAAGGATCGTAATAGTTTAGTGTTTTTGGAAACTCGGAACACAATCTTCTAATCATGGTGAAAGATCTTCAACATCTCCCATAAAGATCTTCCCCTTGTGTTTCTTACCTAAAACCTTTCTTTATATCCTGGGGAAAATAAAAAATAAAAAGGTTGATCTCAAATTCTCAGTAAGGGTAAACATAGGGAACATAAAACAATCCATAAACATTTGAATGCAAAAACTTGAACATAAAATCTAAACATCAAAATCTTGAGTAAAGACATAAATCTTGGAAGTACGTAAGGAATATATCATAAAGGAACATAAATCATGATAAAATAGAATGAGAATAAAACATGTAATTGTGGAAAACCATTAATCACTTGATATTATTTCCATAGTAGCTAAGTCATTGCTTCCAGGACTATCTTAGTGGAAAAATTCCCTTTCTGAATCGGGTTCACTCCTCGTTCCAGTTCTGTATCACTGAACCAAATTAAGTTAATGTTCCAGACATTTCTATCTCATGAGATATAAATCTTTATCCAATTCATTTGAGGGAGATATAGGTCCCACCCATCTCATAATGAAATCATTCTTACATGTGCCACAACATAAACAGAAATCATTCATCATTACCCAAAGAATAAAATGGGTTTCATAAACATCATCCCATCATAACATAATCCATATAAAACAAATGAATATCATTTCATCATAAGAAAATTGAAACCATTTAAATCATAGATAAATTATACTTGAAACATACACATATGAAATAATGTCACCTTATATGGAAAATGGTTTTGATAAAACACTTGAAATGAATTCTTGATGAAAATATCCTTTCTTCTTCAAAATCATTTTCTTTACAAAAAATGCCAAGAAATTTTAAAAGAAAAGGATTTTGTTGAAAATATTCATGAAATCTTTTATAGGAGGCTTCATTGAAATAATTTGTTATGAAACCGTAAAAATCTGTTCATGCCGTATAAATTAAAAAAAACATTCTTCTCGTACTTTGGACGGAAAAGTCAAAAATTTTCTCATACTGAAAATGACAAAAGATTCCTTTCATATCTTTTACTAAAAATTCACCAATAGTTAAAATTGGATTTAAAAAATTGTATGAGGATAGAAATAATATTACATATTGAGGAAACATGGATGTGGATGATAAATATGCCCCAGTAAATTCTTAAGTATAAACAATCTCGGATAAAAATGAGATTGTGAGATTTTCCCTTACCTTATGTCCGATATGATTCATATGTATCCGAACCTACTGTATAATTATTTAAATAATGTCATTGACTTATTACAGAATCATATTAATTGTTATGATATCATATATGGTTCACTTATGACTTTATATTACCCGTTCTTTTTTAAATTCCATGTTTAACCAGCGTTTTGGGTAAAATCGTTTCATTTATCGTACATGTTTCAACATGTTGTTCTTGATATTATTACTTATATCCTAATTTACATAATTCCAGAATGTAAAACACGATTTATATATAATATATATTCATCATATAAATATATATGATAGATCGATAAATGGAATGAAATACACCGTTCATGGAGACGGTATGCCGTACGTACGCATGAACGCTGTTTTCGTTACCTTATTGAATTAAATAGAATTAAGTAAATGAAACATATATGTACATAAATCCAGTATAATTATTATTTAATATCTTTCATTATTATTTATTATATATACTTTATAATCATACTTGAATGGTTAATCATGGAAAATGGATCTCATCGCGTTCGTGGAGACGGTAGTCCGTACGTACGCACGAGCGATGATATCATTCCCATGATTGTGGAATTGTATTGAAGTGTATGTATAATATTAGAGAATAAATATAACTTTACAATAATCATATATAGTTATTTATTTACACCATTATACCCATCCAAGTAAGGTGGTGGTGGAAAAAAAATTACACCACAACGCGGAGACGGTATTCCGTACGTACGCACGCGCAGTGATTTCATTTTCTGTAGGATAGATAGAAGATGAAATAGGGTTATTTAATATTTATAATAACATATAATTATATGAGTGATACTGATGTTATCAATTTATTATGAAACAAATAAATAATAAGAAGCAGAAGAAGAAATAAATTGGAATGAATCGTTAAAGGATATTACCTCTTCTTTGACGTGCCTCTTCTTAACCTCCTCTTAAGGCACTAGAGTTGGTATTTTGAGGAGAAAAGAACCTCTATAATGTTTATAGGGACGTTTATAAGGGAAATGGGTAGGGGTTATTCGATATTGAAGTCTAAAAATTGTGTAAAGAGAAGAGGGAGGATGTTCCCTTTTATAAGAGAGGAGACGGGCACCTTTGGAAACCTCAAAAATATTAATTTATAAAAAATTCAATCCCCACTTAAAAACTTCCAAAATCACTAAAATATGAACTTAGATGAAATAGGGTTTAAATCTAATCAACCAATAAAATTTATACATGTTGTTAATTTATTTTAAACATTAGCAACTTGATTTATCCTTATTTAATCTATTTAATTTTATTTGTGGTTATAAGATTCTAAATTTTAAATTGTTATAAATAATTACTTATGTGTTGTGAATTGTCCATAATTGGATTATTTATGACATTTTAGACCATATAAATTTCAATTTATAATTGTTAAATATTTTTGTGATTTTTAAACAATTTTATATTATGTTATTTTTATAAAATAACAATAGTGTCAATTTTGACACTATTCAATTATTTGAATTTACATAAAATCCAAAAAACAAGATCTGTTCAAAATAAAAGCTTTAATAGATTCATAACATTTCATATTTATCTATAAAATTAGTTTATCACGTTAAATAGTTTATATAATATTTATTTTAATATTTTTAAAACCATTTATTTGATATTTCAATCAATAAATTAATTTCAACATCACTATTGTGTCACCTTTAATGATAATTATTTAATCCCTAAAAATTCTAAATAAATTTACCTGATGTATATAATTTTATTATATTTATGGAGACTATTCATGTTTGAAGTTTCATGAAGTTTATCAGTAAAGTAAAATTATTATACTTATAATATTTAAGAGAGTGACATATTGTCACTTTCTTTGGTTTTAATAATAATTAAATTATTTTCCTCGTAAAAATTCCATAAAATGAATCTATTACGAAACTTAGGTGATATGGGTCAACATTTAGTCATCCAATAGAATTTTTTCAGGTGTTAGGGTAAATTGATAATCTTATTTTTACCCTTAATTACCTGATTTACCTTTAACTACAGTAAATAAAAATTACCATAGTTACTATTCATAATATCAAAAAAATAAAAAGTAACATATTAGCATAATTTGGACCCACTGAATTAAAATATGGAATCCATTTTTAAAAATTAAAAACACAGAAGTTGCAGTAATTAATTTAAAATTAATCCTGTTGTTAAGAAAACAGGTTTTAAAAGTTAAAACATTGCCAAATATTGAAATGTTTTTACCTATTATTCAATGTAAAATTAATGGTAATGACATAAATTATATTAAATGGTAAATATATATTCTATTTATACTTTAAAACCATTCAATATTATAATTTAACCATATAAATTATTGCGATGAAAAAAGTTGTTTTTAATTAAAATATAGCGTGTTTTTACTATTCATTAAAATATGAAAGTTATCAGAAAAATATGAAAAAATCATCCAAAGTAAATTTTTATATCCTGATTCCAAATAAGAATTTTATTTTGTCAAATTGAACTTATAAACATGTCAAAAACTAAATTTAATTTGTGTGCACCATCAAAAGGCGACAAAACTTCATTTTTTGAAAAATACTTATTTTACCCGAAAAATTTATTTTGTTCTCATATGATGTTATATAAAATGTATAAGATGAGTTATAATGTCATAAAATTCAAAATTTAGATACTAATATTCATAACGACTGTTCATAAAAATATTATAACAATATATCATTGTTTAGTGAAACCCAGTATTACGTACTACACACGCTATCGAGGAAGGTCGTGATTGCGTGTAATGAAAGCCAAGTCAAGGTTGCATGTAGTATAATCTCCCTTTGTTGTTGCATATAAAATAATAAAAACTTATTTCATTTATACATTAAACAAAATCTATACATAATGTTGGGTAGAATAATTTCTACAAAATCAACTTGAAATTGTGTGTAACCCGAGCCAAGAATAGTGTTGTGTATACTGCAAGGTAATGTAGTGTTGTGTATAGCACAAGCTAATTTTGGTGTAGCGTACAACACAAGAAATCAATGAAATTAAAAAGAATAATTCTCATAAAATCTCGGGTTGTTACACTAAGTCCAATACATTCCTCATTTCTATAAATCAAAGTGTCTCAAACACTTTGATTTATTAAATCACTTATCATTCCAAGTGTCACGTATTACTTGGTTTCTCATTTCATATTATTCAATGTGTCCCATACCACTTCAAATAATTTAATTCTTTATTCCATAAAAGGCCAGTTGATTTTGTTTACATTCTTAAGTATTTGAATATACAAAGTGAATCATGCATATAAATGTTAATAATAATACTCTCAACTGTATGACTATTTCATTGAATGGTAAACATGATTAATAGATAAGAGCATATGTGATGACAACTAATGTACTAAAAGAAATATATGTTTTGTCACATACAATGATAACCTTGAATTCTAAAACATTATTAATCAATACATATTGTAATTTCACCTCGATGCATAATTAATTAAAAGATAACGCAAATATTTCATATGGGGTATTAAAATCATAGATTCTGAAACATTTATTACTGATATTCTTCTGTATAACATGTCACAAGGTTATACATAATGTTAAAAAATAAAAAGCTTGAAACTCAACCATAACTAATACCACTTAATATATATGAAAATAAGTGATTGAAACATATGTATGTAAGAGTATCAAACCCCAAATATTATACTCATGAATTCTCCATAAATACTAAACGCATCCAAAGTATAATATTTGGAGTATCTAAAATTAGGGTTTAGTGTTTTGTAAACCTGTTTATACACAAGGGTGTATATAAATAATTGTATATAAAAACAACTCATACATAGAAAACAATATGTGTTTTCTTTTATAGAAGTCCTTGGAAAATTCTAAATAAAATTGAGGATCAAAGTTTATATGTATACACATATATTCAAAAAACCAAAAAATACATTATGTATTCAAGGGTTTAAACCAAAAATCTAATGACACCCATATGACTTAAATTTGTAGGACACATCAATTAACTAGAGTCCTTAAATTTTAAATAATTATGTGAAATTTTAATGGTTTATTTATTAAACAAACTTATATATATATGTGTGTGTGTGTGTGCTTATGTAAACATATATAACTTATCTGTATAATAGAGTATACATAAGGGCCTTACACCAAAGTTAATTGAAACCTACTTTTTTATCAAAAACATAAATTAATCATTGATGTTGAATGTAAAAAGACTTAAAACTGGTCTAGAGGGTGAGTTATATAAACTGTATAATTATAAATTCCCATGTATACTATATATATATATAATTACTTATGTTTTAAACAATTCTACCTCAACTTTGAAACTCAAAGTTTAAAGGTCTTAAAACCAAACATAATAGAGGTTTATTTAAAACCATATGGTTATATACATGTGTTCATATATAATTGAATATATAAGGTATATATATAAGTTTTGAATGAGAAATAAATCCCTCAAGTTTAAAAATAATACATAAACCCAAAAAATCCATAAGTCCTAGAATTGGGTATATGCCGGTTTTCATCCAAACCACAAGGATGTATACATATGTATACAAGTATATATATATATATATAAATGTATATACCTTCAAAACAACAAGGAAAGAGGAAGGACTGAGACGTTAGAGTTCAAATGAGAGGTATATTTGTAAAAAAATATAATAGAAATTATATAAAACAATAAAATTCCTATTTCATGGAAAGTATAAGACTACTTTACTTAAAAAATTAAAGAGGTATGACCTTGTGGAAGATATGAGCAAGGAGGACCAACCGGTCACAGGTGTGGAAATACGGTGTAAGTGGGAGTAAAATAGGTCACTGGTGAAGTGTATGTGTAGGAAGAAGAAGATGTCATGGGGGGGAAGAATCCAAAAAATGAACGGATGGCTAGGATTAACCGAGGGAAGATCAGACAGCTACAACGTGATTCAGTGAAATGAAAAAGCAATGAATTGTCCAGATCAGATTGTGACTTGATCTGATGGCTACGGCGCAACGTGGAGTTTAAAAAATATATGGATGGTCGCTATTAGATCCATGTTGGATCGGATGGATTAGATTCAATTTGTTGTTTTAAAAATACCCAGATGGTCATAATTAGATCCATCGGGATCGGACAACAAACAAAAAACATGAAATATAACGCGGCTGCTCAGGTTAGATAGCCGGAATGATCCAACGGATCAGATCACGCGTTGTGTGATCAAATGGTCTGGACTCGATCTTGGCCAATTTTCCTCTTCCCACATCGAAATAGAGGGGCCTTCGCTACTTCCTAATAAGCCTAGGACTCTGGGCATTTGTTTAGATTAATCTCTCCCCCCTCCGGGTACCGCCCTGTACCGGGTTCTACCGGCGTGCTCCTGTGCCCACCAACCCTATCATTCCTCCCCACAAAATGGTGTGCTCTGATCCCTATGCATGCTTCAAGCGTGGACACAAACACATCCACATGCCGGCCTATGCTGAGGCTAAAGGCTAGGCCCGGCTGCCTAGCGCATGTTGCCTCTTTCGACCCAGCTAGACGGCTGACCCTTATAGGCATTTTTTTGTCAACAATAATACAAGATTTCATTACACATATATAGGTTTTTTTCAAGCCAAAATTTCCCTTAGTTTTATAAGCACTACAGTTTTAAAACACAAATTTATAAATTAAAATTTAATACATCTATGTGAAAACTTTATACTAGTATTATAAAAATAAAAGACATAGTTTAGTTAAAACCTTATTTAAGCATTAATAATGATAAAAAATTACAAGATATTTGAAATATTTAAAGGTGTTTAAAATATTCACCGTATTTTAAAATCACACTAAGTGTAGCTCAAAATATTAAATCATTGTCCTTTTAATGTTCATAATAAGTGGTTATATTATAATTTAAATACATAAAATAAATATTTTAGAAAACTAAATTACACTTAGATATTTTTAATTTATCAACCAAAAAGACCAAAAAATATAATTATAGCTGTTAGAACTCAATGGTCACCCATGGGGAAATGGTCAAGTTGATGCCTTATAAAACCATACATTATAGCGTACCAAATTAAAGACAATTGAAGAAGATGGTGCATATCATTCCTCTGATGTTCAGTGATGTTGAAGTGGATCAAGCCATACTATTGTTCATTGTGACCTATTCAAATGACCCATATTATCTTCTTGGGGTTCTTTTGGTTTTGGGTGGTCTCCCAATAATTCTAATAGGTTTTTTAATAGGTATTTTTGGGTAAACCGGTGTTCCTTTGATCTTACTGTAATGTAAACACTTTGGTGTTCAATTAAATAAAATGTATTTGTGTTTAATATGTAAGTTTTGTTCAGATAACATAGGAAATAAATAAAATAACACCATAATATGATTATTACATGAGAAATAAGTTTTGGGGCATCACCCCCCCCAATGAACACTTTTAACCTTAACTACAATAGCAAATTTTCATTGTTTTTACTATTAATTATGACAAAAAATAAAAGTAAAATAATTAATAAAAATTTTATTTTATGATTAAAAATATGTAATCTATTTTATAAAATAAAATCCCTATAAGTTATATAAATTAAGTTTAAAAAAATTTCTCAAAATGCAATGAAATTTGTTTTAGATCAATTCATTTTAAATCATAAAATTGAGTTTATATAATTAATTTAATAGTAAAAACTATTTTATAAATGTTAAAATATTTTATTGAATATATATTCTATACATTTCAGTAAAATCATAAGTCAATAGTTGTTTTTGTTTAATTTATTAATATAAAAAACATTGCTAACAAAAAATTCGTTTTTAGAAAAATAACTCATTTTACCTTGAACTAGTATTATCTTCATTTATAACCCTTAGATAACTAATTTATGAAAGAATATTCATATGTTATCAGTAATTTTCATTAAAAACCTTTTTAAATAGTGATCAATATATAAATATGAATTATATATATATAAAATAATTCTTCAAAAAATTTTCCTTTTAATCATGAATTGATTTTAAAAATAATTGAATGATTGTTTATTAAGAATTAATCATTACATTTCCATTAGAGATAATATATATATATATATATTGTAATTTTTTTAATCA
This sequence comes from Viscum album, assembly GCA_963277665.1. NCBI lineage: Eukaryota > Viridiplantae > Streptophyta > Magnoliopsida > Santalales > Viscaceae > Viscum > Viscum album. Next base: position 1,366,784,042 of record OY728140.1, on the reverse strand, counting down.
TATACATTCCCACAAATATAATGGCCATGTTATAAAGGTTATAGTATATCTTGGTTCATCTAGACTTGGGGGTTGTGTGAAAATCATACTATCAATTACATAAAATTTATTTAACTCAAATAAATATAAAATATTATTTTTTGTTGAAGAAATTAATGGGATTTAAATTTAAATTAACTAATAGGAAATTTTTGTTATCTAGGACTTAAAATTGGTCAAATTTAATGGTGACCTATAAAATGGATTTTATACGGTATTTCTTACAGAATGATGACCTTAATTATACTTAGTATACTTGAATCATATAGATTTGAACAAAAATCAAGGAAATTTATAATTTCATAAATTTATTGAGACTCTCAAAAATATTAATGTATAAGAAATAATATGTAAAATAATATTTAGATGCCTCTTAGATAAGGGACAACACTTATAGGACATTTAGTTCATGGAATTTTCATTTATATTTAGTTTACTAACACAAGTTCAATTAAATTAAAATAAAATAAAAACTCTTATAAAAAATCATTTAAATTCAATAATTCAAAGAATTTAAATTACTAAAATATATTTATACATCACCACTTGGAAGGGTGGATTTAAATCATAAATTTTTTGAAATTTTATTTTTAAAACACACCAAAATTAAAAAGAGAAACACGTATAAAAGTTCTAAAGCAAGTAAATAACCCTCCCCAACATGAATTTTATTATCCCTCTATATAGAACATAAATATATAATTTATTACAGTGAAAAAAAATGATCTTAAGTAATATAACCTTACTGTTTATGTCTAATGATTATTGATTTAATCTCTTATCTTATATTCATTAGTACCTCCAAAAACCTACAAGGAAAACATAAAATAATGATAATTTTATTAAAATTGAAAGAAAAATAAAGATTGTTTAGGATTTAATCTTGTATCATCCCCTAAGAAGAATAATTTTATTCATTCCTATAGTCAAGAATTTATTGATTCATCCCTAATATGAAGGGGGGTTGTGGTTTTGTGGTAAAAACACATGTATCCTTATATAACTATAAAAATTTATTTGTGGTACCAATAAAATATGAAATATATATACATACCATCACTAGTCACAAGAACAAAATGTATTAGAAGAGGAAATAAAATATAAAGGGCCTCCTCGACTTCTATTTTAGGAGTTATGTGGTCCCATATATGTGTTTATTTTTATTATAGAATTGGTTTGTCTTCTAATTTTTATTTAATGGGATTATATCCAATTGGGTTCAAAACATTATAATCCTACTCTACTATATTAGTGAAAATCCTATATTATAGTAAAGTTCCCTCAAATCTGATTAACATACCTATGAATGTTTTTATCAAACTCTTCTAGGCCCTATAATAACTTTTATAGTTCTAAAATTACTATGCAAGAAAGATCATAAAAAATTAAAGATCTAAATTATAAAAATGAAATAAATTCAATAATTGTGAGCCCTAAATTAGCTTGTATGAATATCCATCATGGTATGTAAATCCTCTGGAAATCCATCTATTGGGATAGTAAGTGGGTTATATTATTTATGGTTTTCCTCTACCATTTTGATTAACAAGATTAGTGAATCTACTTCTCATGGTAATTATTATATTCATTATTGCTCTTATATATTTTTCTTATCATTTATTAAATATTGAAGGTAATTTGGTACACAATGCATGATTTTACTACTTGTCATATATTAATTAGAATGCTCTATCATTATTTACATCTTACTCAAATAATGGTAAATTATTATAATCAGATTATATGGTTGTTAATTGATAGACTTGTCTTTTAATATCATCCCATGAATTGTGTTTTTCTAGAGTCATATCCTCAAAATCTGTGTGATTTTTATATGAAAATAGGAAAAATAATTACAAGTGTGAAAAATATAGTCAAATAGTTGCTTTGGATCTCCAATAACAACATAAAATTGATAAGACCCTATCACAAGGCCCTTTTTATAAAAATTTATAATCCAAAAGGATCCATCCAAGAGGTTGAAAATGAATTTTCCCTAAAGTATTTAATTCAAAACCCTCACTAACCTATTACACTTATTAATATTTTGGTATTTTCAATTAAAATGGAAATAAATAATCATGGAATGATTTTTCAAATATAAAATTAAAACAAATTTATAATTTAAAAACAACTTTCAAAGTGAATGTTGTTAATCCTGGGCTCTTCTGCATGGATCCATCGTTATCCATTTCAAGTGGTTTAAAATAAATTTAATAATAAACTCAATTAATTTTTTTTGATTACCCCCATATATTCATATAGTTAAACTTAAGAGGCCTTGGATACCTCTTCATTAGGTCAAGTCGCACATCACATACATTCTAGATGAAATGAACACATCTCAAGAAAGATAATTCACAGTCACAACCCCTAAATATAACATATATTGTTCATTCATTGGGATATATATCCATGCATATAGAGTTAAGGTATCACAGTGGAAGAAAAATAAATAACTAGGGGGGATAATAGTTAAATAAATCTACTATATATGAAAAATGATATAAATTTTAGGAAAATACAATTGGAAAATAAATCCCTACTATAATAAAAATCCATAGACATGGGGGAGTTTTTTAACCATATACAATTAAAGAGATGAATTTTTTAAATAGGGATTGGGGGTATTTCTATAATGCTTCTACATGAATGGTATGACCTCCATGTAGGGTTGGCCGAGAGAATGTCTCTATGTGTGCATGTTATCGATTATTCCCTTGGTTTTTTATCCTATCCCAACCTAATATATAATAAATGTATATGTATTTTTCTTGGATAAAAACACAAGATAATTCTGTTTAGAATTCACCTCATTTTGATAAATAAAAGTTGTGAAATGTTACTTTTTAATTCAAAGGATTCATGCATAGCAACCACATTTCATGACATATGATGTCACAATATCCATTGATCTTCACAAAGGCTATCGATTCTTATCTAATGATTCCATGACCTTGTTTGATAATTTAGAAGACCTGCATTTTGGATCATACATGGAGGGTATAAAGTAAAACTGTGCTTTATTTTCAACTGATAATATTCCTATAAATGTTTTGAGGCCTAGAGGAAGCGAAGGAAGCACAAACATTTTTTTTACCAAATTCAAAAAATAAATCATGAGTAACCTGATGAGTGAAATTGCATAATCTCTTAGATAATATCTTTCAAATTTAATTCATAATTAATTTAAAATAATATTTACCTCAAAACAAGAATTATTTTTGATCAATTTTGGATGTCACTCTTGTTGTCTCATAATTTTGGTAGAGAATCCAAGTGAATATACCTTTATTTATATTAATGTGTTCTCCAAAAATCTTTGAAGATCATTATTAGTATTCCAATTACTAGAACGAAGTAATCTAAATCTCTATGTTCTTCATCATTTATTATATGAAGTGGTTCTCTAGTTCCCTCTATGTTATTGAGAGGGTGGGAGGAGGGTTTTATCAATAGGCCATGGAATAATTATCAAAATATTATCCATAATGCATAAGAAATATATCTATTATGTTAAAATTATGTAAGTATGAATTTATACTTGGGGATAATATTCCATATTTATACAATGGTCCTTTTTTAAATATTCATGTTTAGTAACTCTCCATGTCTAATAATAATTTTATTATTATTATATGTCATCACATGTTCATATTTAAATAAACCTGTTAGATAAATAATAAATTTTTAGTTAAATGATATTAAATAAAATATATCACATCCATTTTCCTAATAACTCACCGATAAATTAACCATTTCCTGAACCTTCAAATAATAAAATATTTAATAAAATTAATATTATTCAACTAATAAATATATATTATATCAAATAAAATCATGTATAGATATTTGGTTTAATATTCACATAAATAAATAAATATTAATGCCAATCTTTACACAAAATTAGTGAATAAATAAATTTTTATTTGTTACCTTGTGAAAATTAAATAAGAGTTAAAATTAAACACAAATATTCTAAACTAAAATATCATGTGATTTCATTTTTACAATCAACAATACTTGAATAATTATTATTCTACAATCCAAGAATAATGTTTATTATTCATGTAAAATTAAATAAAATTTAATGAGATTTTAAATACACTTAGTGGGTGACCCTCTATGAATTTTTCTTAATTGAATTAGATAAAAGTACCTAAAGTGAAATATTATCATCAAGAAACATGTCAAGGAACTCATAGAGAAATATGTTAACGTCACAACAATAAATAAATTCATATGAATTATACTATGTAATATAATATATTTTTCTCAATACCTCATCAAAAAGGATTCATATTTGTTTTATCACCCTATGTGCTTAATATATTGTTCTTTGACTTTTCAAAATGAACTCATTGATGAGCTACCATTGGCATGTAATTAATCAAATTGATCAATTTCATTCAAAGTATCAAATATATATTCTATCATTGACTCAACATGGAAAAATAATTTATTAACTTATTAAATTAATATCATATCACTTACAACACACCAATTGTGTGTTACCTTGTCATGAGCATATGTCATCATGGTTAGCATCCATATGAAAAAGAACATGATTCATTATATATATTAATAATATTCTAAAATTTTAGGACCAATACATACATTCATAGATAAGAATATCCAATGATAAAGAAACATCTGGATTACCTATTAGTATACTTTTCCCCATAAACTCTCTTCTTAGATATCACAAAGTACAAACTTCATGCGAAGAATTATCAAGGTCTTATTATTCCCCAACACCAAATAGTCAAACACCATCTATGTATCATTAGATAAATGTAATCTATACTATAGTGTTTATTTTTAATAACATTGTAATATAATTTATTGGTTCTCATTATAGTAGGTAAAAGTTATAACATTTTAATGAGACAAATACTCTAAGTACATTATCATTTTAATTCTATGTAGAGTAAAAATAATCATATGATAAGATATTGTTAATATTTTTATAATTAAAAATAAAAATTAATTTATTTCTAAGAGACCACATCCAATAGACTCCCACATTCACTATATCCAACTCAAAATAACATTTATTCCACTATCTCTCACATTGTATTGAATTTTCTACTAAGATGATAATGTATTAAATAGGTCTACCAAATTCTCATTTATGGTTACTCTACTTACAATAACTTCAATCAATTGAGAAAAAAACATAAAAAATTGATACTTATTAAGTATATGATTTGTTCAATGATGTAACATCATCTCTTTATATTGAATCACTATTATGGTATCATCACAAAAAATAGTGATAAAATCATTATTTCTAGGCAATACACTAATATCCTAGATAAACTTACATAACCACAATTCTTATTTATCTATATTAGAATCCACAATATACTCATTATCTATTCTAAATTAAGTGACCATTGGATTATTATAACTATTCCAACTGATAAATCCACCATTAATAAATAAAAACATATCCCATCTATGATTTCAAATCATTTTGACTAGTTTGGAACTAGAATGCGTGTATCCCCTCACAACTATTTCCCTATCAACTCCATAAACGAAGAACATATCTTTTGTATGACTCGAGAACATTATGATATTCTTAAAACTAACCAATGTGTCTATCTTAGGTATGATTAATATCATCCTTCCATGATCAATGGGTTAGAAACATCGAAAAAGGTACATAACATAGAATACTTGAAAGATCCAATCAGAGAACCATAAGGTATTCTACTCATTCACCCTCTCTCTCTCTCTCTTCTTTTATGTACGAGGATGCATTTTCTTAGAGAGATGTATACCATGTGAAATTAGAACAATGTTATCTTAAATTTTCCTATATTAAATCTCTTTAATACCTTGTCAATGTATAGACCTTGAATTATTCAAATAATCTAATTAGATATATCTTGATGGATCTTGATACCAATAATGTAGGGTCCTTCACATAAATATTTTGTGTAGAACCATTTACTTAACCATGTCTTAACAGACTGTATGACTATTATCTTATTTCCCAATAATAAAATATCATCAATACATACAATTAGTAAAACTAATAAACTCACACTAAACCTCTTATAATTGTATATATCACACTCATTCTTTATGAAAAAATCACAAATATATTCATCAAAATGAATATCACATGATCTTTATGTTTCCCTCAACCCATAAGCAAATTTTTTCAACCTTCAAACCATATTAAAACCCTTTATTTATCATGAACCCATCTAGTTGTACATATAGACATCTTTCAAAAGGATTATATTAAGTATGGCGGCCTTGAAATATATTTTACAAATCTCATAATCATGGAAGTAAATAATGAGAAGTAGAGTTATAATGTATTTTATCATAGTGATTGGTGAAAAGGTTTCATCTTACTCTATGACATGTGGTTTCTTAAACCCTTTAAAACCAGTCATGCCTTGTAGTTACAAAATTTACCATCTATTTCCATTTTTTTCTTGAATACCCTTTTGAACCCAAAATACTTCACATCAACTAGTGAATCTACCAAATCTCAAACTTGGTTTTGGTATATGGAATTCATTTTAGAATTCATTGATTATTTATACCTTGAAACTGTTGAGATAGTTATTTCCTCCTTATAAGATAGAGGTTTATTATTATAAATTATTAATATGTCACCTTCATTGGTTACCAAAAAAACAAATCTTATTATTTCTCAAACCACACTGGCGATTCTATGTAGTACATGTGTCTATGGAATGACTTATTCAACTATGTTCTGTGGAATTTGTTCTTGTTCAAAATCTTAAACACCATAAGATTCAACTTTATCAAAGTATACCTATATCTCTTAATAGTATATATTGATGACATATTACTAATTGGAAGCAAAGTACCTGTCTTACAATCAATTAAGGAATGGTTGGATAAATGCTTCTCTATGAAAGACTTGGGTGAGGATGAATATATTCTTGGGATCAAGATCCAACGTGATAGATCCAAGAGAATGCTGGGCCTGAGTCAAAGTATATACATTGACAAGATACTGAAGAGATTCAGTTTGGAACAGTCCAAGAGGGGATTGTTTCTAGTGTCACATGACATTCATCTTTCCAAGAAAATGTGTCCTTAGACACACGAGGAAAGAAAGAAAATGGAAAGGATAACTTTTTCATCCGTGATTGGGTTTGTCATGTATGCTATGATATGTACAAGGATATATGTTTCTTACGCATTAAGTGCGGAAGGAAGATATCAAGCTGATCCAGGAGACAACCATTGGATGGAAGTCAAGAATATCATTAAGTATATGAGGTGTACTAAGGATATGTTCCTGGTTTATAGAGGAGATGAGGAACTAGTCATCATAGGACATGTAAATGATAGATTCGAGAAGGATCAAGATGACATGAAATCATAGACTGGATACATATTCAGTTTGAATGGAGGTGCAATGAGCTTGAAGAGATCAAAGCAAGGTGTGGTCACATATTCTACAGAAGAGTCTGATTATATCGCAGCTTTTGAGGCAACTAAAGAATTAGTATGGATGTGAAGCTTTGTCCAGGAGCTGGATGTATTACCTATAAGTAAAGATCCTATCACACTCTATTGTGAAAATACTATAGTGGAGGCACTTGAAAAAGTGCCAAGGTCACATCAGTAGACAAAGAACATACTTCAGAAGTATCATCTCTTGAGGGAGTTTTCTCAGAGAGGTGAAGTTGCAGTGAGAAGTATTTCCATGGAAGACAATGTAGGGGACCCCTTGACTAAATCTTTGACTTAGCAGAAACATGATCATTATGTGAGGTCTAGTGGGCTAAAAGTCGTAGGCAGTTGGTACTAGTCCAATTGGGAGTTTGTTAGAATTGGTGTCCTGAGAACCAACTATTTATAATTTGATTACACGAATGTATACTTATTATATATTGTTTATTGTTCTGCATGACTATAATATAGTAATTTCATGGAATATTTGTTGCATTAATAAGTTCATGGAAGATCCCTGCTATGATGAGAACCTTAAAATTCTATAAAAATATTCTTAAATAAAGTTCTACGGTTGAATGAAATACTATGATAGGACACATAGTATACAAACCATCATGTGAGAGTACTCATAAGAAGATGAGAATCTCTCTCATGGAGTTGGAACTTGGTAATCTCCAAGATGGGAGATTATGAGAACAAACCTGCCAGTAGTAATTCCGCATGTCTTGGTGTCATCATAGTCGAAAAATGTTCCAATTTTATTGAATGTGATGATATCTATAAAAGAGATAAAGAGATATAGGTATACTTTGATAAAGTTGAATCTTATGGTGTTTAAGATTTTGAACAAGAACAAATTCCACAGAACATAGTTGAATAATTCATTCCATAGACACATGTACTATATAGAATCACCAGTGTGGTTTGAGAAATAATAAGATTTGTTTTTTTAGTAACCAATGAAGGTGACAGATTAATAATTTATAATAATGAACCTCTATCTTATAAGGAGGAAATAAATATCTCAATAGTTTCAAGGTATAAATAATCCATGAATTATAAAATGAATTCCATTTACCAAAACCAAGTTTGAGATTCGGTAGATTCACCAGTTGATGTGATGCATTTTGGGTTCAAAAGGGTATTCAAGAAGAAAATGGAAATAGATGGTAAATTTTGTAACTATAAGGAATGACTGGTTGTAAAGGGTTTAATAAACCCCATGTCATAGAGTTAGATGAAACCTTTTCACCAATCACTATGATAAAATACATTATAACTCTACTTCTCATTATTTATTTCCATGATTATGAGATTTGTAAAATATAGTTCAAGGCCACCATACTTAATACAATCTTTTTAAAAGATGTCTATATGTACAACTACATGGGTTCATGATAAATAAAGGGTTCTAATACGGTATGAAGGTTGAAAACATCTGATTATGTGTTAAGGGAAACATAAAGATCATGTGATATTCATTTTGATGAATATATTTGTGATTTTTTCATAAATAATGAGTGTGAGACATACATTTATAAGAGGTTTAGTGTGAGTTTATTAGTTTTACTAATAGTGTGTGTTGATGATTTTTTATTTTTGGGAAATAAGATAATAGTCATACAATCTGTTAAGATGTGGTTAAGTAAATTGCTCTACACAAAATATTTATGTGAATGACCCTACATTATTGGTATCAAGATCCATCAAGATAGATCTAATTAGATTATTTGAATAATTCAAGGTCTATAAATTGACAAGGTATTAAAGAGATTTAATATAGGAAAATTTAAGATAACATTGTTCTAATGTCACATGGTATACATCTCTCTAAGAAAATGCATCCTCATACATAAAAGAAGAGAGAGAGAGAGGGTGAATGAGTATAATCCCTTATGGTTCTCTGATTGGATCTTTCAAGTATTCTATCTTATGTACCTTCTTCGATGTTTATAACCCATTGATCATGTAAGGATGATATTAATCATACCTAAGATAGACACATTGGTTAGTTTTAAGAATATCATAATGTTCTCGAGTCATACAAAATATATGTTCTTGGTTTATGGAGTTGATAGGGAAATAGTTGTGAGGGGATACACACATTCTAGTTCCAAACTAGCCAAAATGATTTGAAATCATAGATGGGATATGTTTTTATTTATTAATGGTGTATTTATGAGTTGGAATAGTTCTAATAATCCAATACTCACTTACTTTAGAATAGATAATGAGTATATTATGGATTCTAATATAGATAAATAAGAAGTGTGGTTATGTAAGTTTATCTAGGATATTAGTGTATTGCCAAGAAATAATGATTTTATCACTCTTTATTGTGATGATACCATAATAGAGATTCAATATAAAGAGGTGATTTTACATCGTTGAACAAATCATATACTTAATAAGTATCAATTTTTTATGTATTTTTCTCAATTGATTGAAGTTATTGTAAGAAGAGTAATCATAAATGAGAATTTGGTAGACCTATTTAATATATTATCATCTTAGTAGAAAATTCAATATAATGTGAGAGATAGTGGAATAAATGTTATTTTGAGTTGGATATAGTGAATGTGGGAGTCTATTGGATGTGGTCTCTTAGAAATAAATTAATTTCTAATTTTAATTATCAAAATATTAACAATATCTTATCGTATGACTATTTTTACTCTACATAGCATTAAAATGATAATGTACTTAGAGTATTTGTCTCATTAAAATGTTATAACTTTTACCTACTATAGTGATAACCAATAAATTATATTACAATGTCATTAAAAATATACACTATAATATAGATTACATTTATCTATTGAGACATAGATGGGGTTTGACTATTTGGTATTGGGGAATAATAAGACCTTGATAATTCTTCGCATGAAGTTTGTACTTTGTGATATCTAAGAAGAGATTTTATGGGGAAAAGTATACTAATAGGTAATCCAGATGTTTATTTATCATTGGATATTCTTATCTATGAATGTATGTATTGGTCCTAAAATTTTAGAAAATTATTAATATATATAATGAATCATGTTCTTTTTCATATGGATGCTAACCGTGATGACATATGCTCATGACAAGGTAACACACATTTGGTGTGTTGTAAGTGATATGATATTAATTTAATAAGTTAATAAATTATTTTTCCATGTTGAGTCAATGATAGAAGATATATTTGATACTTTTAATGAAATTGATCAATTTGATTAATTACATGCCAATGGTAGCTCATCAATGAGTTCATTTGGAAAAGTCAAAGAACAATATATTAAGCACATAGGGTGATAAAAAAAATATGAATCCTTTTTGATGAGGTATCGAGAAAAATATATTATATTACATAGTATAATTCATATGATTTTTTTATTGTTGTGACATTAACATATTTCTCTATGAGTTCCTTGACATGTTTCTTGATGATAATATTTGACTTTAGGTAATTTCATCTAATTCAATTAAGAAAAATTCATAGAGGGTCACCCACTAAGTGTATTTAAAATCTCATTAAATTTTATTTAATTTTACATGAATAATAAACATTATTCTTAGATTGTAGAATAATAATTATTCAAGTATTGTTAACTGTAAAAATGGAATCACTTGATATTTTAGTTTAGAATATTTGTGTTTAATTTTAACTCTTATTTAATTTTCACATGGTAATAAATACAAATTTAATTATTCACTAATTTTGTGTAAAGATTGGCATTAATATTTTTTTTATTTATGTGAATATTAAACCAAATATCAATACATGATTTTATTTGATATCATATTTATTTATTAGTTGAATAATATTAATTTTATTAAATATTTTATTATTTGAAGGTTCAGGAAATGGTTAATTTATGGGTGAGTTATTAGGAAAATGGATGTGATATATTTTATTTGATATCATTTAACTAAAAATTTATTATTTATCTTACTAGTTTATTTAAATATGAACATGTGATGACATATAATAATAATAAAATTATTATTAGACATGGAGAATTACTAAGCATGAATATTTAAAAAAGGACCATTGAACAAATATGGAATATTATCCCTAAGTATAAATTCATACTTATATAATTCTAACATAATAGATATATTTCTTATGAATAATTGATAAGATTTTGAGAATTATTCCATGGACTATTGAGAAAACCCTCCTCCCACCCTCTCAATAACATAGAGGGAACTAGAGAACCACTTCATGTAATAAATGATGAAGAACATAGAGCTTTAGATTACTCCGTTCTAGTACTTGGAATACTAATAATGTTGTTGAAAGATTTTTGGAGAACACATTAATATAAGTAAAGGTATCTTCACTTGGATTCTCTACCAAAATTACGAGACAACAAGAGTGACATCCAAAATTGATCAAAAATAATTCTTATTTTGAGGTAAATATTATTTTAAATTAATTATGAATTAAATGTGAATGATATTATCTAAGAGATTATGGAATTTCAATCATCATGTTACTTATGATTTATTTGTTGAATTTGGTAAAAAAATGTGTGTGCTTCCTTCGCTTCCTCTAGGCCTCAAAACATTTATAGGAATATTATCAGTTGAAAATAAAGCACAGTTTCACTTTATACCCTCCATGTATGATCCAAAATACAGGTCTTCTGAATTATCAAACAAGGTCATTGAATCATTAGAGAAGGATCAATAGCCTTTGTGAAGATTAATGGAGATTGTGACATCATATGTCATGAAATGTGGTTGCTATGCATGAATCCTTTGAATTAAAAAGTAATATTTCAGAACTTTTATTTATCAAAATCAGGTGAATTCTAAACAGAATTATCTTGTGTTTTTATCCAAGAAAAATACAAATACATTTATTATATATTAGGTTAGGATAGGATAAAAAACCAAGGGAATAATCGAGAACATGCACACATAGAGACATTCTCTCAGCCAACCCTACATGGAAGTCATACCATTCATTTAGAAGAATTATAGAAAGACCCCCAATACTTATTTAAAAAATTAACCTCCTTCATTGTATATGGTTAAAAGACTCCCCCACGTCTATGGATTTTTATTATAGTAGGGTTTTATTTTCCAATTTTATTTTCCTAAAATTTATATCATTTTTCATATATAGTAGATTTATTTAACTATTACCCCCCTAGTTATTTATTTTTCTTCCATTATGATACCTTAACTCTATATTCATGGATAAATATCCCAATGAATGAACAATATATGTTATATTTAGGGGTTGTGAATGTGAATTATCTCTCTTGAGATGTGTTCATTTCATTTAGAATGTATGTGATGTGCGACTTGACCTACTGAAGAGGTATCCAAGGACTCTTAAGTTTAACTATATGAATATATGGGGGTAATCAAAAAATTTAATTGAGTTTATTATTAAATTTATTTTAAACAACTTGAAATGGATAACGAAGGATCCAGGCAGAAGAGCCCAGGATTAACAACATTCACTTTGAAACTTGTTTTTAAATTATATATTTGTTTTAATTTTATATTTGAAAAATCATTCCATGATTATTTTTTTCCATTTTAAAAAAAATACCAAAATATTAATAAGTGTAATAGGTTAGTGAGGGTTTTGAATTAAATACTTGAGGGAAAATTCATTTTCAACCTCTTGGATGGATCCTTTTGGATTATAATTTTTTATAAAAAGGGCCTTGTGATAGGGTCTTATCAATTTTATGTTGTTATTGGGGATCCAAAGCAACTATTTGACTATATTTTTCACACTTTTAATTATTTTTCCTATTTTCATATAAAAAACACACACAGATTTTGAGGATATGACTCTAGAAAAACACAATTCATGGGATGACATTAAAAGACAATTCTATCAATTAACAACCATATAATCTGATTATAATAATTTCCCATTATTTGAGTAAGATGTAAATAATGATAGAGCATTCTAATTAATATATGACATGTATGAAAATCAAGCATTTTGTACCAAATTACCTTCAATATTTAAGAAATGATAAGAAAAATATATAAGAGCAATAATGAATATAATAATTACCGTGAGAAGTAGATTCACTAATCTTGTTAATCAAAATGGTAGAGGAAAACCATAAATAAGATAAACCACTTACTATCCCAATAGATGGATTTCTAGAGGATTTACATACTATGATTTATATTCATACAAGCGAATTTAGGACTCGCAATTATTGAATTTATTTCGTTTTTATAATTTAGATCTTTAATTTTTTATGATCTTTCTTACACAGTAATTTTAGAACTATAAAAGTTATTATAGGGCCTGGAAGAGTTTGATAAAAACATTCATAGGTATGTTAATCAGATTTGAGGAAACTTTACTATAATATAGGATTTTCACTAATATATTAGAGTAGGATTACAAGGTTTTGAACTCAATTGGATATAATCCCACTAAATAAAAATAAGAAGACAAACCAATTCTATAATAAAAATAAACACATATATGGGACCACATAACTCCTAAAATAGAAGTCGAGGAGGCCCTTTATATTTTATTTCCTCTTCTAATACATTCTGTTCTTGTGACTAGTGGTGGTATGTATATATATTACATATCATATTGGTACCACAAACAAAATTTTATATTTATATAAGGATACATGTGTTTTTACCACAAAACCACAACCCCCTTCATATTAGGGATGGATCAATAAATTTTTGACTATAGGAATGAATAAAATAATTATTCTTAGGGGATGATACAAGATTAAATCCTAACCAATCTTTTTTTTCTTTCATATTTAATAAAATTATCATTATTTTATGTTTTCCTTGTAGGTTTTTGGAGGTACTAATGAATATAAGATAAGAGATTAAATCAACAATCATTAGACATAAACAGTAAGGTTATATTACTTAAGCTCATTTTTGTTCACTGTACTAAATTAAATATTTATGTTCTATATAGAGGGATAATAAAATTCATGTGGGGGAGGGTTATTTACATGATTTAGAACTTTTATACGTGTTTCTCTTTTTAATTTTGGTGTGTTTTGAAAATACAATTTTTAAAAATTTATGATTTAAATCCACCCTTCTAAGTGGTGATGTATAAATATATTTTAATAATTTAATTTTTTGGAATTATTGAATTTAAATGATTTTTGATACGAGTTTTTATTTTATTTTAATTTAATTGAACTTGTGTTAGTAAACTAAATATAAATGACAATTCCATGAACTAAATGTCCTATAAGTTTTTCCCTTATCTAAGAGGCATCTAAAAATTATTTGACATATTCTTTCTTATACATTAATATTTTGAGAGTCTTAATAAATTTATGAAATTATAAATTTCCTTGATTTTTGTTCAAATCTATATGATTCAAGTATACTAAGTATAATTAAGGTCATCATTCTATAATAAATTTTTCTGGTAAAATAAGTATTTTTCAAAAAATGAAGTTTTGTCGCCTTTTGATGGCGCACCCACATTAAATTTAGTTTTTGACATGTTTATAATTTCAATTTGACAAAATAAAATTCTTTTTTGGAATCAGGATATAAAAATTTACTTTGGATAAATTTTTCATATTATTATGATAACTTTCATATTTTAATGAAACGTAAAAACACACTATATTTTAATTAAAAACAACTTTTTTCATCGCACTAATTTATATGGCTAAATTATAATATTTAATGTTTTTAAAGTATAAATAGAATATATATTTACCATTTAATATAATTTATGTCATTACCATTAATTTTACATTGAATAATAGGTAAAACAATTTCAATATTTGGCAATGTTTTAACTTTTAAAACCCATTTTCTTAACAACATGATTAATTTTAAATTAATTACTGCAAATTATGTGTTTTGAATTTTTAAAAATGGATTCCATATTTGAATTTAGTGGGTCCAAATTATGTTAATATGTTACTTTTTTTTATATTATGAATAATAACTATGGTAATTTTTATTTACTGTAGTTAAAGGTAAATCAGGTAATTAAGGGTAAAAATAAGATTATCAAATTACCCTATCACCTGCCAAAATTCTATTGGATGACTAAAAGTAGACCCGTATCACCTAAGGGTCAGAATAGATTCATTTTATGGAATTTTTACGAAGAAAATAATTTAATTATTATTAAAACCAAAGAAAGTGACAACAGGTCACTCTCTTAAATCTTATAAGTATAATAATTTTACTTTAGTGATAAACTTCATGAAACTTCGAACATGAATATTATCCATAAATATAATAAAATTATCTACATCATGTGAATTTATTTATAATTTTTAGGGATTAAATAATTATCATTAAAGGTGACACAATAGTGATGTTGAAATTATTTTATTGATTGAAATATCAAATAAATTGTTTTAAAAATATTAAAATAAATAAAATATAAAATATTTAATGTGATAAACTAATTTTATTGATAAATATGAAATGTTATGAATCTAGTAAAGATTTTATTTTGAAAATATCTTCTTTTTGGATTTTATGTAAATTCAAATAATTGAATTGTGTTAAAATTGACAGTATTGTTATTTTATAAAAATAACATAATATAAAATTGTTTAAAAATCACAAAAATATTTAACAATTATAAATTGAAATTTATATAGTCTAAAATGTCATAAATAATCCAATTATGGACAATTCACAACACATAAGGAATTATTTATAACAATTTAAAATTTAGAATCTTATAACCACAAATAAAATTAAATAGATTAAATAAGGATAAATCAAGTTGATAATGTTTAAAATAAATTACCAACATGTATAAATTATATTGGTTGATGATATTTCAACCCTATATCATCTAAGTTCATATTTGAGTGATTTTTGAAGTTTTTAAGTGGGGATTGAATTTATTATAAATTAATATTTTTTAGGTTTCCAAAGGTGCCCGTCTCCTCCCTTATAAAAGGGAACCTCCTCCCTCTTCTCCTAACACAATTTTGAGCCTTCAAGATTAGACAACCCCTACCCATTTACATTATAAACTTTCCTATAAACATTATATAGGTTCTTTTCTCCTAAAAAGACCAACTCTAGTGCCTTAAGAGGAGGTTAAGAAGAGGCGCATCAAAGAAGAGGTAATATCCTTTACCGATTATTTCCAATTTATTTCTTCTTATACTTATTCTTATTTATTATTTTCATCATAAATTAACAACATAAGTATAAATAATATACTTATATGTTATTATAAATATTAAAAAACCCTATTTCATCTTCTATCCATCCTACGGAAAACGAAATCACCGCGCATGCGTACGTACGAAATACCGTCTCCAAGCCTTGGTGAAATCTGTTTTCCACCATCGACTTAATTGGATGGGTATAATGGTGTAAATAAATAACTATATATGATTATTATAAAGTGATATTGATTCTGAAATATTATACATAAACTTCAATACAATTCCACGATCATGGGAATGATATCATCACTCGTGCGTACGTACGGACTACCGTCTCCACGAACGCGATGAGATTCATTTTGCATGATTAACCATTCAAGTATGATTATAAAGTATATATAATAAATAATCATGAAATATATTACATAATAATGATACTGGATTTATGTACATATATGTTTCATTTACATAATTCCATTTAATTCAATAAGGAAATGAAAACAGCGTTCATGCGTACGTAAGGCCTACTGTCTCCATGAACGGTGTATTTCATTCCATTTATCGATCTATCATATATATTTATATGATGAATATATAAAATATATAAATCATGTTTTACATTCTGGAATTAATTAAATCAGGATATAAGTAATAATATCAAGAACAACATGTCGAAACACGTACGATAAATGAAACAATTTTACCCAAAATACAGCTTTAACATGGAATTTAAAAAAGAATGGGTAATATAAAGTCATAAGTGAACCATATATGATATCATAACAATTAATATGATTCTGAAATAAGTCTATGACATTATTTAAATCATTATATAGGAGGTTCAGATACATAAGAAGAATATCAGACATAAGGTAAAGGAAAATATCACAATCTCATTTTTATCCGAGATTGTTTATACTTCAGAAATTACTGGGGCATATTTATCATCCACATACATGTTTCCTCAATATGTAATATTATTTTTATCCTCATACAATTTTTTAAATCCAATTTTACCTGTTGGTGAATTTTTATTAAATGATATGAAATTAATCTTTTTTTGTTTTCAGTACGAGAGACTTTTTGACTTTTCCGGCCAAAGTACGAGAAGAATGATTTTTTTAACTTATACAACATGAACAAATTTTTACAGTTTCATAACATATTATTTAAATGAAGCCTCCTCTACAATATTTCATAAATATTTTCAATAAAATCATTTTCTTTTAAAATTTCTTGGCATTTTGTGAAAAGAAATTGATTTTCAAGAAGAAAGGATATTTTCATCAAGAATTCATTTCAAGTGTTTTATCAAAACCATTTTCCATCTAAGATGACATTATTTAAAATGTGCATGTTTCAAGTATAATGTTTCTATTATTTACATGGTTTGACTTTTCTTATGATGAAATTATTTCCAATTTTTATATGGATTATGTTATGAGGGGATGATGTTTATGAAACCCATTTTATTCTTTGGGTTATGATGAATGATTTATGTTTATGTTGTGTCACACATAAGAATGATTTCATTATGAGATGGGTGGGACCTATATATCCCTACAATTCATTGGGTAAAGATTTATATCTCATGAGATATACATGGATGGAAGGGTAAGTTAATCCGGTTCAGTGATACAAGACTGGAACAAGGAGTGGACTCGATTCAGAAAGGGACTTTGTCCACTAAGATGGTCTTGGAAGAAATTCCTTGGATACTATGAAAATCATATCAAGTGCTTAATGGTTTTCCACAATTTCATGTTTTATTCCCATTCTATTTTATCACGATTGACGTTCCTTTATGATATATTCCTTATGTACTTCCAAGATTTATGTCTTTGCTCAAGATTTTGATGTTTAGATTTTATGTTCAAGTTTTTGCATTCAAATGTTTATGTATTGTTTTATGTTTTCTATGTTTACCCTTACTGAGAATTTGAGCTCACCCTTTTTATGTTTTCTTTTCCCCAAGATATATATAAAGGTTTTAGGTAAGAAAACAGAAGGGGAATATCTTTATGGGAGATGTTGAAGATCTTTCCCCTTGATTAGAAGATTGTGTTCAGAGTTTCCAAAGACACTAAACTATTTCAATCCTTGACTGTTGGTTTTTTTATGTATTAAGTATTCTGGAAAAGTAATGTAATGTACAAGTACGTCAGGTTTGGGGTCTCTACAGTTGGTATCAGAGGAAAGGTTTAGTTAATCTTTGGAAACTAGGATGCAAAAACTTTATTCAGATCCCTAGAAGATATTTCTAAGGTATGTCTAGGGATGTCCCTAAGGTTACATATAAGTATAGGTTTTAGTTCTATAATTACGTTAAAGATATTATAATTTAACCTAAGATGTTAGATATTGAAGGTACTCCCCCTTGATTATGATTTTTTGCCTCTCACACTATTTTTTTTGGGTTTTAGAAGATGGATGGAAACATGAAGATTCACGATAATAGAGGATATGATGGACAATGGAATGATATTATTCATGAGAAACCAAATGAAACAGGATTTGGAAGTCCAAACATCATTATTATGCCTAATTAGCAATCTCATAATATGATCAATAATCTCAAGTTTGGTAAGTTTCCTGACTCAGCTAATAAGAGAAAGATGGAGTTTCATGATGATCAAAGAGAAAAGAAAGTTCAAGTTCCATCATGTAAATCATGTGGTAAGAGGCATTAGGGATAATGTTTCAAAGGAACTGGAAGATGATTTGGGTGTTGAAAAGAAGGACACAAACCCAGTAATTATAAAGGAAAAGGTTCAGTTAACACCATGGACAAGGATAATGGTATTGTTAAGACATCAACAACGTTTAAATGTTTTAAATGTGGAATGTACGGGAATTATGCAAACCAATTCTCTAAGGGAAAATTTCATGAAGAGAATTAGCATGGTTGTATGGGTAGTATTTATGTTGTTGATGATGAAGAGAATACAAATGATATATGAGATGAAATAAATGATGATGCTCAGTCAGCGGTTTAAGAAGGTAGTGGAATGATTGTATGTTTATCAAGAATATTGTATGGTACTATGGAGTAAAGAAAAATATAAGGATTGTTACACTGTTGTCTTTCCTTGAGTTTTTGAAAGTATATGATGAATGGTACCTTTAACCATAAAAGGTTATTCAAATATTTTTGGAAGTTAGATGATATATGCATAATGAAAGGATAAGGAGATAAGGATATGTTTTATAGTATTAATGAGCTCATGACTGGTATAAGGACAATGTGATATCATGGTTTGAGTATATAGATTTTTGGGATTTTGGTATGTGGAAAGAGTTAACTTTTGACAACATTCATGTTTTCACTAAGGTTCAATGGGTATTATTTTTCAAGAGAATACATGATTAAGGAATTCACATGTTTGGAATGTGACCAACAAGATATATATATATTATGATATACGGGAGATAAATGATTGTATTCAATGCTTGGTAGATGAACTTTCTAGTAATAATTTTATTTATACTATGAGATTGGACAAAAGTATTTTGGATAAACCTAAAGATTCAAATAGATTAAGTTCGACATCAGATAGTATTGTTTAAGGATAGAACTTTTTGTTATGTTGTAATAGTATAGTTATAAAAAAAGGACAACCCATAGGACGGGAGACAACCTGTCGCGTCGAACAAGGTTACGAGAATCGAACCAACAACCGAAGTGCGACATGCCTTTATCCCCAACCACTGGCCTACAAGAAGTCCCTCGTTAGTAGAAACTAGTTTTTTTTTTAAGTAGGATGATAGATGAAGTATAAGTCCATTTTGGAACCATATCCGAATAATCTCACCATAGATTAACTTATGTATATAACTTTTTCTAACTTATGTTTGAGACAGATGGAATGACCTATCATTCTATCACATGATCTGCTAAAACATCGTGAAAGACAAATTACACTTTATTTCTTTAAGAGATGAAGTGGAAATTTTTTGAGGCATGAGCAATGTTTAGATTGTACCAAAATCAAGTAAGCATTTCTATTAATTTAAAGATTCTTCAACATTTGGGAAATGATATTGAAAACCAAAAATGTTGTCCTAGTGCTCTTATATCTGATGAATCAGATGGTACAATAGATCAACACAAATTTATGGCATTGTGACTCTTGGATTTTTTCATAGCCCTGTTCTCTAAAACTCTCCATCAGAACTTGACGGTTCGATTTGTCTTCTATATCCATATTTTCACCTTTGTTCTTCTATGTGGGAACCCAAGTGATGAGTTACTTTGGGAATCTGTTTTGATTCTAACATTCATTTTTTAAAATTAAGTTTTGGTATTCCTTTTTACGATGTGGGTTTCTATGAAAGAAACTTTCAAGTAGTAAACCATTTATAACCCTAATGAATTTCGAGGTCGAAATTCATTTTAAGGGGGGTAAAATGTAACAAACCGAGATTTTATGAGAATTATTCTTTTTAATTTCATTGATGTCTTGTGTTGTATACTACGCCAAAATTAACTTGTGGTATACGCAACACCGTATCAGCTTGTAGTGTACACAACACTATTCTTAGCTCGTGTTACACACAATTTCAAGTTTGTTTTGTAGAAATTATTCTACGCAACATTATGTATAGATTTTGTTTATGTATAAATGAAATAAGTTTTTATTATGTTATATTCAACAAAAAAGGGAGCTTTCACTGCACGCAACCTTGACTTGGCTTGCATTACACACAATCGCGACCTTGCTCAATAGCATGTGTAGTACGCAATACCGGGTTTCACTAAACAACGATATATTGTTATAATATTATAATGAACTAGAAGTTATGAATAGTAGTATCTACATTTTGAATTTTATGACATTATAATTCATCTTACACATTTTATATAACATGGTATGAGAACAAAATAAAGTTTTCAGGTAAAATAAGTATTTTTCAAAAAATGTAGTTTTGCCGCCTTTTGATGGCGCATCCACATTAAATTTAGTTTTTGATATGTTTATAAGTTGAATTTGACAAAATAAAATTCTTCTTTAGAATAAGGATATAAAAATTTACTTTGGATAAAATTTTCATATTATTCTGATAACTTTCATATTTTAATGAATAGTAAAAACACGCAATATTTTAATTAAAAACAACTTTTTTCATCGCAATAATTTATATGGTTAAATTATAATATTTAATGGTTTTGAAGTATAAATATAATATATTTTTACCATTTAATATAATTTATGTCATTACCATTAATTTTACATTGAGTTCATAGGTAATAACATTTCAATCTCTGGTAGTGTTTTAACTTTTAAAACCCGTTTTCTTAAGACTGGGATTAATTTTAAATTAATTAATGAAACATCTGTGTTTTGATTTTTTAAAAATGGATTCCATATTTGAATTAAGTGGGTCCAAATTATGTTAATAGGTTACTTTTATTTTTTTATATTATGATTAGTAACTACTGTAATTTTTATTTAATGTAGTTAAAGGTAAATCGGGTAACTAAGGGTAAACATAAGATTATAAAATTACCCTAACACCTGCCAAAATTCTATTGGATGACTAAACGTCGACCCATATCACCTAAGGGTCAGAGTAGATTCATTTTATGGACTTTTGACGATGAATATAATTTAATTATTATTAAAACCCAATAAAGTGACAACATGTCACTCTCTTAAATCTTACATGTATAATAATTTTAAATTAGTGATAAAAATCATGGAACTTAGAAAATGAATAGTCTCTAGAAAGATAATAAAATTATCTACATCATGTAAATTTATTTATAATTTTTAGTGATTAAATAATTATCATTAAAGGTGACACAATAGTGATGTTGAAATTATTTTATTGATTGAAATATCAAATAAATGGTTTTAAAAATATTGAAATAAATATTACATGAACTATTTAATGTGATACACTAATTTTCTAGATAAATATGACATATTATAAATCTATTAAAGCTTTTATTTCAAACATATCTTCTCTGTGGATTTTATTTAAATTCAAATAAATGAATAGTGTCAAAATTCACACTATTGTTATTTTATAAAAATAACATAATATAAAATTTTTTAAAAACCAAAAAAATATTTGACAATTATAAATTAAAATTATATTGTATAAAATGTCATAAATAATCCAATTATGGACAATTCAAAACACCTAAGTAATTATTTATAAGAATTTAAAATTTAGAATATTATAACTAAAAATAAAATAAATTACCAACTTATATAAATTTTATTGGTTGATGATATTTTGAACCCTATCTCATATAAGTTCGTATTTGAGTCATTTTGGAAGTTTTTAAGTGGGTTTTTAATTTATTATAAATTAATATTCTTGAGGTTTCCAAAGGTACCCCTCTCCTCCCTTATAAAAGGGCACCTCCTCCCTCTTCTATTTACATAATTTTGAGCATTCATGCTAGGCCAAACCATGACCATTTCCCTTCTCAAATTTCCTAGAAACATTATATAGGTTCTTGTATCCTCAAAAGATCAACTCTAGTGCCTTAAGAGGAGGTTAAGAAGAGGCGCGTCAAAGAAGAGGTAATATCCTTTACCGATTCTTTCCAATTTATTTCTTCTACTACTTATTCTTATTTATTTGTTTCATCATAAATTAAAAACATCAATATCAATACTATACTGATATGTTATTATATATATGAAACAACCCTATTTCATCTTCTATCAATCCTATGGAAAGCGAAATCACCGCGTGTGCGTACGTACGGAATACCGTCTCCACACCGTGGTGTAATCTGTTTTCCACCACCAACTTACTTGGATGGGTATAATGGTGTAAATAAATAACTATATATGATTATGGTAAAGTGATATTGATTATGAAATATTATACATACACTTCAATACAATTCCACGATCATGGGAATGATATCATCCCTCGTGGGTACGTACAGATTACCGTCTCCACGAACGCGATGAGATTCATTTTCCATGATTAACCATTCAAGTATGATTATAAAGTATATATAATAAATAATCATGAAAGATATTACATATTAATTACAATGGATTTATGTACATATATGTTTCATTTTCTTAATTCCATTTAATTCAATAAGGAAACGAAAACAACGTTCATGCGTACGTACGACCTACCGTCTCCATGAACGGTGTGTTTCATTCCATTTATCAATCTATAATATATATTTATATGATGAATATATATTACATATAAATCATGTTTTACATTGTGTAATTAATTAAATCAGGATATAATTTATAATATCGAGAACAACATGTTGAAAATTGTATGATAAATGAAACGATTTTACCCAAATGCTGCTTTTACAAGGAATTTACAAAAGAACGGGTAATATAAAGTCATAAGTGAACCATATATGATATAATAACAATGAATATGAATCTTTAATATGTCAATGACATTATTTTAATCATTATACAGGAGGTTCAGATACATACTAAGCATATCGGACTTATGGTAAGGGAAAATCTCACAATCTCATTTTTATCCGAGATTATTTATTCTTCAAAATTTACTGGGGCATATTTATCATCCACATCCATGTTTCCTAAATATGTAATATTATTTTTATCCTCCTATAATTTTTTATATCCAATTTTACCTATTGGTGAATTTTTAGTAAAAGATATGAAAAGAATCTTTTGTCGTTTTTAGTACGAGAGACTTTTTTGACTTTTCCGGACAAAGTATGAGAATAATGTTTTTTTAACTTATACGGCATGAACGGATTTTTACAATTTCATAACAACTTATCTCAATGAAGCCTCCTCTATAAGATTTCAGGGAAATTTTCAACAAAATCCTTTTCTTTTAAAATTGCTTGGAATTTTGTGAAAATAAAATGATTTTGAAGAAGAAAGGATATTTTCATCAAGAATTCATTTCAAGTGTTTTATCAAAACCATTTTCCATATAAGACGACATTATTTCATATGTGTATGTTTCAAGTATAATTTCTATATGATTTACATGGTTTCACTTTTCTTATGATGAAATGATATCCATTTTTTTTATATGGATTATGTTATGATGGGATGATGTTTATGAAACCCATTTTATTCTTTAGGTTATGATGAATGATTTATACTTATGTTGTGACACACTTAAGAATGATTTCATAATGAGATGGGTGGGACCTATATCTCCCTCCAATCCATTGGGTAAATATTTATATCTCATGATATAGACATGGCTGGAATAATAGTTTAATCCAGTTCAGTGATACAGGACTGGAATGCGGAGTGAACTCGATTTAGAAAGGGACTTTGTCCACTAAAATGGTCTTGGAAGCAATGCCTTGGATACTATAGAAATACTATCAAGTGCTTAATGGTTTGCCACAATGACATGTTTTATTCCCATTCTATTTTATCATTATTGATTTTCCTTTATGATATATTCCTTACGTACTTCCAAGATTTATGTCTTTGCTCAAGATTTTGATGTTTAGATTTTATGTTCAAGTTTTTGCATTCAAATTCTTATGGATTTTTTTATGTTCTCTATGTTTATCCTTACTTAGAATTTGAGCTCACCCTTTTTATGTTTTCTTTTCCCCAAGATATAAAGAAAGGTTTTATGTAAGAAAACAAAAGGGGAATATCTTTATGGGAGATGTTGAAGATATTTCACCATGATTAGAAGATTGTGTTCCATGTTTCCAAAGGCACTAAACTATTACGATCCTTGAGTGTTGGTTTTTGTTATGTGTTAAGTATTCCGGAAAAGTAATGTAATGTCCAAGTACGTCAGGTTTGGGGTCTCTACACTTAGTATGTGATGGGTGAGGCCCACTATAGCCCCTTGATGCATCAATAGGTATCATGAGACCACGAGACTTGGAATTGGCTGAGGCCTTTCCCGATTATGATTTATGGATTTTGGCCAAGGCCTTAATCATTAGACATCTTGGCCGAGGCCTTGACAGAGTCTCACATATGCACTTTCCTCATTATGTTTATGATAATTAATTAACCAAGTGGATATTAGACTATTAGAATATCCATGGTTATGAGCTAGTACTTATGAGTATCAAAAGAAGTAAATGCTTATGGCATGGCATTTATTCTGCACTAAGAAAATTCATTATCCAGTTATGACTTACAGTTAGTAATGAAAGAAATTTAACTAATTATTATGCGCACTCTGATCATGTATTTCTCTTAGTTATTAACTTTACACTTTCATAATCACATTACAAAATTTTTTATAGTATCTTTTACTTATTATTTTGAATGAGCCTGCTTATAATTGAATTTTTATTCCTTATAACTCTGTCAGCACTCCATGAAATGTGCCCTTATAATTATTAGACTTAATGCTATGTTATGATGCATGTGTTTTAGTATTCCTTAAGAAAATGTTTTATCAGAAATTTTAAAAGAATGTTTTCAAAAGTTATATTTTCTGAATTATGTTTTTTTGAAACCCCTTACTAGGCATTCATATACTCACCCTACTTTTTTAAATAAAATTTTTTAGGTATCTGTTTTCAGCTGAAGAAGCATGTAAAAAGTAGCTGGTTTCCCAGAACCTGAACCCTAAAGATCCTCTATATGGGACATGATGTGTAAAATATCAATTCATGTTTTTATAAAAATTACACAACATGTTTTAAGGCACCAGCTCCGATTATTCTTGTGTCGGGCTATGACATTTGGTCTCGGAGGATTTGGTTTAGATAACTCTTGAAAAAACAGAACTGAACAAAGAAATATTTACTTAATAATTACTAAGTATGGTTTTTATTTAATTTTTTGGTGGAAAACGATAATACCATTCTTTTGTCTCTTCCTATTGAGGCCCTAGAAACCATAGTTTTCATATACATCCACAACAACTTTGTAAAATATGCACACATTCGTGTGACATACGAACACCTCTACAATGCGTCAAACTCTTCCTGTGTACTTCAACTCCACTAAGGAGTGGTTTTGGACTACCTCCTTATGATGCAAACCCAATTTCCATCCAATGAATATCAGGGAAAGTACTTTGAGGGACTTTTTAGATGCTTCACTGTAGTAGAAGGAATCAAGTACCTCATGGATTTCCTAGAAGATACAACAACAGGTGACCTCCGCGCTTCATATATGTGCCAAATATCGTACTATGGATATTATGGTCAAGTAATGGGCTTTGAAATCCTTGAAATTGAAGACCTCCATTCTGTGTACAGACATCAAGTACATACTAATGTCTTTCAGATTTACACCCCTCATGTCTCAATTTGAAGACACCATAATTGTACCCATGAGATTGAACCAGACTGCCCGGGTTGCATTTGGTTCAGGGATATCGGGAGTTTTGAAATTATTTTGGGGATTCATGTAACTTTGAACTGGGGAAACCATTAGTAATGGGTGTTGTGTACCAGTTATTTTATGAAAATAAAATTTGTTGTTTCTTCTTTCTTCTATGTTTTAGAGTTTGTCTTTCACTAATTGGACTTTCATGAAAGTGTTTTATTTTCAGATGGAAGGAAAAACCCATAACTTATCTCTTCTCATTGAGGTACTAGAGGCCATTATGGTCAGAACCTGTGTAGAAGAATACCTTCCCTTCACAAACCTGTGTCGAACATGCAAATATTTTTACAATGTCTTAAAAAGTCCAGAAATTATCTACTCTTTCTAAGGGAATGCCCATATCTACCATCAGAAAGCCACTACTCAAATCGCTGAGTATAGATGAAGGGGAAATTACCATGAAGGTATTTTCTTATGCTTCACTCTATCCCGAAACTTCACAGCCAAGGTAAGGTTTCAGGAGACTGCCTTGGTGGGGAACCTTCACGCAACGTACAAGCACCAAATCATGAGTTTTAGTTTGTATAAACACATTTACGACATTTACATTCTCGGATAAGAGATAGTTTGAAGAGTTCTTAGAGAGTTTGTCCATACAGAAATCTATGAACTTTCTACTATTCGAGCCTCCCTTTGGAAGACTGAGTGTATAATATATGAGTTTAACAATTACTCTTCGAGGGGAATTTGGGAAAGGGAAGTGGAAGAATTGAACAAAAATTTGGGTATTCAGCTGGCTACACCTAAGGATACTCCACAATGGAGGATGTGGTGAAGAACATCAAAGAGTCTCTTTTTAGCATGGTTATATGCACACACACACACACATATATATAACCATATAGTTTTAAATAAACCTCTATTATGTTCGATTTCAAGACCTCTAAACTTTGAGTTTCAAAGTTGAAGTAGAATTTTTAAAACATAAAGAATTATATATATATATATATATCTATATATATAGTATACACGGTCATGTATAATCATAAAGTTTATATAAATCATCCTCTTGACCAGTTTTATGTCTTTTGACTTTGAAATTCAATGATTAATTTATGATTTTGATAAAAAAGTATGTGTCAATTAACTTTGGCGTGATACCCTTATGTATACTCGGTTATACATGTAAGTTATATGTGTTTACATAAGCACATATATATATATATAAGTTTGTTTAATAAATAATCCTTTTAAATATCACATTATGATTTAAAATTTATGGACTCTTGTTAATTGATGTGTCCAAAAAATTTATGTCATATGAGTGTCATTATATTTTTGGTTTAAACCCTTTAATACATAATGTATTTTCAGTTTTCTAAATATATGTATATACATATAAACTTTGATCCCCAATTTTATTTAGAATTTTCCAAGGATTACTATGAAAGGATAAGACATGTTGTTTTTAATGTATGAGTGGTTTTTATATACAATTCTTTATATACACCCTTGTGTATAAACAGGTTTACACAATACTAAACCCTAATTTTAGATACTCCTAATATTATACTTTCGATGCATTTGGTATTTATGGAGAATTCGTAAGTATAATATTTTGGGTTTGATACTCTTACATACATATGTATGAATCACTTATTTTCATATATATTAATATGTATTAGTTGTGGTTGAGTTTCATGATTTCTAATTTTTAACATTATGTATACCCTTGTGACATGTTATACGAAATCATATCAGTAATAAATGTTTGAGAATATGGGATTTTGATACCCCACATGAAATATTTGCTTTATCTTTTAATTAATTACGCATCCAGGTGAAATTATAATATGTATTGATTAATAATGTTTTATAATTCAAGGTTATCATTGTATGTGAAAAAACTTATATTTCTTTTAGTACATTAGTTGTCATCACATATGCTATAATCTTATTATCATGATTTCCATTCAATAACATAGTCATACAGTTGATAGTATTGTTATTAACATTTATATGCATGATTCACTTTGTATATGAAAATAATAAATAATGTAAACAAACTCAAGTGGGATTTTATGGAATAAATAATTAAATTATTAGATGTGGTATGGGACACTTTGAATAATATGAAATGAGAAAACAAGTAATATGTGACACTTGGAATGATAAGTGATTTAATAAATCAAAGTGTTTGAGACACTTTTATTTATAGAAATGAGGAATGCATTGGACTTAGTAGGTGATGGGCGGGGCCCACTATAGCCCCTCAATGCATCAGTAGGTGTCATGTGACAACTAGACGTGGAATTGCCTGAGGCCTTTCCCAGTTATGATTTATGGATTTTTTTCGAGGCCTTAATCATTAGACATCTTGGCTGAGACCTTAACACTGTCCCACATATGAACTTTCCTCATTATAATTATGATTATTAATTAACCAATTGAATATTCGACTAGTATAATATTCATGGTTAAGAGCTAGTACTTATGAGTATCATAAGATGTAAATTCTTATGGCATGATGTTTATTCAGCTCTCAGATAATTCATTAGCCTGTTGTGGATTAGATTTAGTAATGAAAGAAATTGAAGTTATTATTTTGTGCACTATGATCATTTATTACTCTTAGTTATTAATTTTTCCCTTGAATATTCACATTCCATACTTATTTAGAATATATTTTACTTATTATTCTGAATGAGACATCTTATAATTGAATTGTGCTTCCTTATTACACTGTCAGCACTCCATGAAATGTGCCCGAATAATTATTAGACTAAATGATTTGTTATGATGCTTGTGTTTCAGTATTACTTAAGAAAATGTTTTACAGGAAATTTTAAAACAATGTTTTAAAAAGATATAGTTGGTGAATTATGTTATTTTAAAACCCCTTTCTGGGTATTCATATGATTACCCAACGTTCTTAAATAAAAATTTTCAGGTATCAGTTTTTAACTGAAGAAGCATGTTAGATGTAGCTGGTTTTTAAGAACCTGAACTATAACGATCCTCTATATGGGACATGATGTGTAAAATATCAATTCATGTTTTTATAAAAATTACACATCATGTTTTAAGGCACTGGCTCTAGGTATTCTGGGGTCGGGCCTCCATAGTGGGGGTGGGGGTTGAACTAATAGATAAGGGTAAACATGACCCTTAATATTGTATAAATATTATTGGTTGAAGATATTTTGGCCTTATATTATCTTAATTTATAACTAGTGGCCAATTTGTTTTCACATTCACAAGAAAGTTACTTTATATTATTTTAATATTTTTAGTAAGTCCTTGTGTGTACCTTCCCTCACTTATAAAAGAGAATCTCTTATGCTCTATTATTCACAAACATTGAGCCATATAGTTCAGAACGTATATACCAAAAAACCTTCAAAGATTACTTAACTTCATTCATTAGGTCTTCGTCTTACCGTAGTACCATTATAATAGGTCTTAAGGTGTATGGCGAAGGAGGTATCTCAATGAAGAGGTAATCATCTTACCCAAACCTTTTCATGTTTATTTCTTCTTATACATTCTTTAAATCTATTATATACATCCTAAAACAATAAATATAATATCATAAATATATAGATATGTTATTAGGATTATGGCCTAACTATATTCCATATATTTTCTATCAAATGGGAAATGAAAGTATCGCTCGGGAGTAAGTGTGGGCCACCCCCACCACAAAGAGACATGATTAATTTTCCATCATCACCTCACATGGATGGTCATAATTATGGATTTAATGGATATATATGATATTTATTATATTTAAATGGTTATTTAAAGTTGAATTATTGTTTACCTTTCTTTCATTCCATCCATAAGAAAGTGGAAACATCACTAATGAGTACATACTGACTACCATCTCCATGGAGTTATATAATTCATTTTTCATAAAATCTCAATATGAATGGTTATAAAAATTTATACAATGAATAAATATAATTCTTATGAAATTCTTAGTATAATATAGAATATTTTACCATGATCAAAGTGCAATGACTGGAAGTAATAAACCAAAAAATATTTAAAAAAATAATTAACATGCATAATAGGGATTTTAATAGTGTAATGTTAATAATGGGGTGATAAAATTTCATTAGTAAAAGATTTATTATTTGGGTATTAACATGGTTTTGGTATTTAATTATAATAAATTTTAATTTATTATAAAGGTGGTTATAGATCTTACGAAGCAACTCAGACCCGAGGTAATGGTTTTATTCTACGATCTCTATTTTGACTAGGATTATTTATGATGGAGTTTATGATGAGTCAATTATATGATACATGTGAAAAATAGTTAATAATTGATATAATATAATATTATATAAATAATTAATCATTTTTTAATATATATTTATCATACATTTATAAATAATTTTATAAAAGTTTTCAGTTGAAAAAGTTATAGTTTTATTTAACTCATTTTTTTTTCATGAATTACAAAATTTTATTTAAAAGATAAATTTCATGATTTTAGAATTTAAATTAAATAAAAATTAATCAATTTATTGAATCCAAATTTCAAATATATCATAGTATATTTTGTTTATTATTTTTCTAAAATGATTTATTTTTGACTGAATAATAAATTTTTTTGATTTTTGAAAAACTATCTTTTTTTGCTTTAAAAAATTAATTTAAAAGTCACAATTATGTTTTTGATTTGGTATTATTGTAACATAAGATAAATTTTATGAAAAATAATCTAAATAATTTCATATGAATCTGTATTATGTTTTATTTGTTATAAGTTCATTTTTATACTTAAAAACATAATTTTCTAAAAATTGTTTTCATTTCATTTTGGGACTTATAGTAAAAGTAATTCCAACCAATAAATAAAATTTAATATTAAAAAATTAATTCCATATTTTTAATTTTTTGGCTCAAAATTTGCAATTATTTCACTTCTATTTTTTTTATTATGAATAGTAACCATGGTAAAAATGCTTCACCATAGTAAAGTGTAAATTGGGTAAATTAATTAAAAAATAATTGGTAAGGAAATAAAGTATTATCTTAATTATTATTGAATATTTTAATTTATACCATTATCTACTTATATCCTAAATTGGATAGTTTTTTATTAAAATTTCTTTTATTAAGCCTTTATAGTATTAAAAAATTTAGAAAAATTTCAATTGTGACACTCCCCTCACTTATAAAATTTATCCTCATTTACTCCCTTAATCACACATTTTTAGGAATATAGTTTGGCCAATACATACCCAATACACCCCCAAAATACCTCCTCACATCCTTGAGGTCATGGTCTCCTCAAAATACCAATCCTAGAAGGCTTAAAGTGTATGCCAAAGGGAGATATCTAAGGATAAGGTAAAACTCCTAACTAACCTATTTCAAGTTTAATGTTTATTCAAACTCTTAAAAATATTATTTTACCCATATTAAATAATTAAATAATTAACTAAAATACAGTAAAATTTTATTATTATTATGGTAAAAACATTTTTATCTCCTTTTCCATCTTATGAGAAATGAAAATATCATTTGTGCATACGTGTGGACTACCATATCCTCAATGTGATGTGTTTTTTTATTTATAGATCATATATATTGATAAAATGAAGGAAAAAATAAATATATATTATATTTAAGAAATATTTAATTTTCTTAATACAATATATTACTTACTTTCTTAACCTTTCCCATCATTGGAAATTAATAATATCGCTCATGCGCATGTGTGGAATACCACCTCCATAAAGCGATGTGATTCATTTTTCATTTTAACCTTATAAATAAGGTAATGAGAATAAAAATAACGATTAAATATGAAATTTATAAAATATTTACAATTATGGAAAAGTGGAATATCATCTAATTTTTTTCATTTCCACGTGTTTGAAAAATTGAAATGCCATTCGTGTGTATGTACGGACTGTCATCTCTCTGAAATGATGTGATTAATTTTTAAAGGGTTATTTAATATATAAATATGATAAATATATAATGTTTAAATTTTGATAGATAATTTTACCATAACCCTTTGACCATGGTCAATACACTGATGTGTTTTTGAGGCTATAAATAGAACTACCCTAAAACACCCAAAGTGAACTGATCAATTTTGGGAACTAAATAAAATATGGTAATAAATAAAACAACAAGAATAATAATAATGAATGAACATGAAAATAAAATTAATCTATAATAAATGTAATATTATTTTATTATTTAGTATTTATATAATATATAAAACTAGTAAAGATTTAATACAAGTGATCTTATTTTTAAAATGTTACCTGAAATATTTTACACACTTCCTCCTCCAAATCCATATTATTTTAAATGTTTCAGGAATGATATTATTTATTGTTAAAAGGTTTATAAAGGTTATTTTTAACTATATTTGGTTTTATTTTCTATGTTTTAAAAAATAATATTTTAAATATTTCTTATATGGGACGAATTTTACTTTTTTACAAATTTGGAAAATATTTTTTTAATAAACACAGCTCGACTGACTTTTCTCACCATCGTAGATTCTATTAATTATTAATATTACATTAAATGTTTGACTATATATTTTTGAATAATTTTTTTTAATATTTTAGGAATTTTTTATTTTGAAATGTTTTTCAAATTAAATAAAAACATTTTCTCATCTTTATGAGACAATTGAAAGTGTGTTTATTACTGATTCAAATGAGTTTTTAATGTGTTTAATGATGAATAAATAAATAAAATTTTCGGTCGTGATAGGGTACTATAGAATGATATATGATGATATGTGAGCCCACTATAACTCATGAATATGGGTTAGACCGATATAACTATAAAATTTATTGGGTAATGAATAGATTTTGAAGGCAAAAAATGAGGGAGATAATCAGGTAGGTTACTCCTATGGAATTAACAGGGATTTATTTATTCTGTAATGGTTTAAATATGATTGAACATGGGTTATTAATACGATTCTACAATATAAAAATATTATACTCTCAAAAACTATTTTTTATAAAATATTTTTGATTTCAAAAGTTAATAAAAGGTTATAAACTTCTAATGATGAAAGGTTTGTTTCGGAAATAAAATATTCCCGAGTTTCCACATGCATTAAGATACCTTTACAGGTTTTCCTATGATATATAATGGGTTCTAAGTATTTTATTTTAGAAAATATGGATTTTAACTTGTGGATATGTTTTATTTATGTGATCAAAGTTTTATTGTGTAAACATAAACGTCATCATGGGTTTTTATATTTTTTTGGATAAAAAAAATTACTTTTTTTAAATACCTTAATGATTTTTTTCCAATCACACATTTTGAAAAATTTTCACTAGATATAAGGATGAGTTTCAATTTTATCATGTTCATGATTTTCGTTATGGTGAATCATCTTATGAAAGAAAACGTTTCTTGAATAAAATATGGGTAAACTCAACACTATATTTTTATGAAAAAAATATATACTTGGGAGAGGTACAAAATTTATTATTTAATGTTTATACCTAATTATTGAATATTATAAACTAAAAAGATCCTCAAAATTTAAGGAATTGAAAAACTTGTTATAAACTCGGTCATTATGGGCTGAATTAGGCATAAGTCATTATTGTTAGTATCATAGGAAAGGTTTAGATACCTTTAAAAGTTATGAGAATGTCAAAGGAAACTTTAAAGAGAATAGGATTTATGGTTATATTATCATGAGATGGATTTTGAATAATTTAATGTTTCTTAATATAATCCATGTATGTTAAGAATGGTTTTCCATAGAAGAAATGTGGTTGATATAGTAGGAAGGTATCAAGAGGATAATAACCTTCCAAACTAACAACTAGGAATGGCTGGAATAAAATAGTTTTTTCATAGTATTGAATTATTTGATGCATAAAATTAAAATTTGAATCCATGAAAGAGATATATGGTATTATCTATAGAATAATTTTTCTATAATGGGGTATTTCATGAAATAGACCACTTAGATATTCAGTGTATCGTCAATCCTGTTGAAATTTGTAGGATGAATATGTGATATAGAAAATATATTTGATGTTTTTAGATGTATATAACGTCAAAATAAAACTATTTATATTTATTATTTTTAAGGTTAAGCCCATTGATTGTGGTATCTAATTAAAAATACTAAGGAAAAAAGATGACATTGATTCCATGGAGTGGACATACTTTAAGTATTTTTTTTATTAATAATAATTTTTCAAATGTTATTCATATTTTAATTAAATGAAAATTTATAGAGTGTAATAAAAATGAAGAATTCTTAGTGTCCACTTATGAGGAAAATTTTACCGGACATGACATGCATGTACTGAATTATATTTTTCATCATTAGAGTAAAATCGATAGATTTTACATAGGTATAAAACCATGTTTACAAATAGTGTTGGACTCTAGTGAATTTAAAAGTTATGAGGAAGCCTTTCATTGCACAGAGAAAGTTGATATAGAGTTTTACGACACTTCTCTACTTCTTTATGATAAAAGTAATAAGTGATCCTAATAGAAATTACTTGAGAGTAATTCAACTGAGAAGTAGAGATGTCATGTCCCCAAAATGTTCCTAACATGAAAAAATAAATTTTAAAGAATGTTTTTTAGGATAAAAAAAGTGTCACCAATGATGTAATTTGACTCATGAATGTAAAGAAAAGAGTTCTAATCAGACCAATAATGGGTAAATAGATAATCGTCTAGTAGTGATGTGTTTTAGTTTCAATGAAAATAATAATAATAGTAAGATTGATGGAAGATATTTAAAAGTCATATGTTAATTTTTAGAGCGAATTTTATTTTGTATAAGTAATGATTTCATTCCTTTTAAAAGATATTAAGAACATGAGAAATTGATTAAATATGGAAGTGAAAGTTATATTTCACATATTTCCTAAAATATAATAACTATTCAAATTTATGAAGTTCTATTAGTTAATGAATATTTGGATTCATTTACTGATAATTTTCTTGGTTTTATTTTTAATGGGGACGCTGAGTTTACTATTGAATTAGTACCTAATGCTAATAAAATTTCAAAACCTCCTTACCAAATTGATTAAGTTGAGTTGTTATAATTTAAAAAATAGGTATAATAGTTTCTTGATAAGGTTTTTATCCACCATAACAATTCTCCATTGGGTGATCATATTCTATTTGTTAAATTTAAGGATGGTTCTTTGAGACTTTCCATTGATTATTGAGAATTCAATAACATCACTATTAATAAAAAATATTTTTTCCTCATATCGAGGAATTGATTGATCAACTACAGGGTGCAAAATATTTTTTTGAAAAAAAATATTAGGTCAAGGTACCATCAAATAAAAATTAAAGAATAGGAAATTATGAGGATAAAGTTGAGAACTAGGTATGGTCATTATGAGTTTATGGATATTCCATTCAGATTAACAAACAACCCTAATGTATTTATAGATCTAATGAATCGAGTGTCCAATGAGTACTTGAATAAATTTATTGTTATGATTATTTTTGATATTATGGTACTGAAAGGAATTGTCATGGGTGCTCTCAAATGATGTTCAATTTGGGGTTATTTAGGTGCAGTAGGGTGGCTGACCTAGGTTGTCTCTCAATGAGGTAGTAATTAAAACAACATAATAAAGGTATTTTTAAAATAAAATTAAATAACATATACATAGTAATTGAAAGGATGAGGTGGGTTTTTATCATTTATAAAACTTGAATAAGTTTTCTGGAAGAAGATTACATTTTTTATGTTTTTATTTTTGAAATGAAGTTCTATTAAAAAGACACGACATGAAGATATTTTTTGAAAATATTTTAAAAGGCATAATATATCTAGATCTACATCTTAAATAAATTATTTATCATTATAATTTAAATTAATATCTACCTAATTAAGATCCCATAACTTGTTAACCCCTTAACCCTATGAGAATTTACTTTACCACAAATAAGAAGTGAATTAAACCCTAAGATATCTTTGAAAAATGAAATCACAGCACCAAGTTTTGATTGATGTTATAGGGATAGATTATAGTGAGTGGTATATTAAAGCACATATAAATTTTGTAAATTATGATTAATTGATCTTATGAATTTTATTATAACTCAAAAAATTTGTCCCTTGTGTTATTGGTTTACTGATTTAGTTTGGCTCTCACAATTTACACAAATTTCCGACCTCACATGTTTTTGTGTTAGTGGTTCGATTGCTTACTTAGTTTATTTTAATTTAAAAAATAAATTCATAGATAATATTAAGTGAATTATAGAATATCATTTATTCAAAATAAATTATTGAATAATGTTATAGGTAGATCATTTACTAAAAATAACTAACCTTCTGTGGGTGGTGTATTCATCATTGAAGCGAATTACATTTGCAAAGGATTAGAAAGGGTATAACCCAATCTCATTTATACTCTTTGATTTCCAGACCAAATAGGAAGATTAAGATATGAATAAAATTTAAAATTACATAAGTTATTGAATAAATAAAAAGAATAAATATGAAGTTTATTACACAAATGCAAACATAACAACTTGGAGAAGAAGGAGAAGGCTTCAATGAGGGGATCCTTGATTCAAGAGCTACCCCTCTTAAAATGGTTTGAGAGTTTGATTGAAACCAATTCTAATGTACCTTAAATCTCTTAATTCATATCCCAACCCCTAAAAATGATAAAAACACTAATTTATAGAGTTGAGGGGGGATAGGTTTAAAGAGATTTCAAGTGTGAATGGGGAAATTCGGCTAAATACATTAATCCATATTATACCTCCTGTTTGACCATCAAAACGCATGAACCAGGGATCCTTCCATAAGGATTATTTGTGAAAAAATGGGTCCTAGTGATCCTATAAAAAATATGGGTCTCATCCAAGCAATAATAAAGAAGTTATGACCCAAATATAGAACCAATTTCCAATCTGGAGAGCCCTCCCATCTTTGACTTAATGACCCATTTTCACCAACCAAATGCATGATTTAACTAAAATGTCATGAATAAAAGTTGTATAAAATTAAGTCAAGAACACATTTACAAATTATTAAATTCAACTAATTCACATAAAATTATTTACTTTCTAAATAATTCAATGAATTTTTGAAGGGTAAAAGTAGAACATCCTAATATTTTTTCAACTCTCCCAAACTTACCCTTTCACACTCCCAAAAAAAACTCATATCATGGATTCGAAAAAAATTGTGAAAATATATGCATATTAATATTTCTCAATTAATAGTGAAAATATATGCAAATTAAGAATCCCATCAATCGTCAATATCAATATATTTTAAATTCATTGTCTCATAAATTTTGTCAAAACAAAATCTAGTGAGATTCATAACACTAATCATAGAGAAACAAGTCATGGGTCTACCATGAAACAAATTCATTTTGTGTGTGTGTATCAACCATTCCGAGATCATAAATCCACCCTTTATTCAGTATATTCATGTTAAGTGAAACAACTATTCTTACCTGATTTAATTCACCAAACTAGTTCTACATTCCTTAGCAATTGAATTTCAAGACCCACTCGCTTAAGCATTCCCAAAATTCAAACCTTATGCTCCCGACATATATATTACCATATGTTGTACATTTCGTCACTCCGATCATTTTTTTAAGTGTCACTTAGTAAAAATCTGACACTCAACTCTCAGCTCATGTTTGATATCCTCAAGACACTAATTGTAATTGTTATAACAAGACAAAGGGTCGATGAAGAGTGGTTTTTAACTTTTCTAAGAAACAACCCATTTTTTTTATGGTGTACAATAGTCGGATAACAGGTACACACAAATAGGTCAATTCATTATAGTAATGAAACCAATCGGAAGAGAAATGAACGTAGGTATTAACTGATGAATTTTTTACCTAACTTGACTGTACCTTCAGTTGAGTTAGAAAAATTTCACAAGTAATGGTTGAGTGAAAATTTGTGTGGAGAAATAAATGACACAATTTGCATTGAACAAATATCACAAATAATGATATAAAAATATAAGGGGTTTTATATTGACACAACCATTTATATCATAGACAACTTCAATTTTTATAAAAATGATCCATTGATGATGAAATCTTACTCATGCTTATAATTATACTAATGAGTTTGGAAAACATGAATTTTTCATATGTTTCACATGATAATTTTAAAAGATATATTTGTTTTTTATTGAATTTTTTTAAAAAACATTCTTCTAAAAACATAGAAGAAAATACACACAAAACAGACAAATGAAAATCCTAAATTTCTACCCCAAAATGTTATCCCTACCCCACACTTAAAATATTTCATTGTCCTCAATGTGAACCTATGAGATGATATGTTCACATGAAATGTATAATTTTAAATAGGAAAAAAGAATATAAAAGTGAAAGGGTTAGGAACATCCTTATATGCTCAAGTGATGATGGGGTCCTGAAGTGTGATGAAATCCATTACATCAGTTAGAAGTCCCTCAATATATTTCTTCAAATGTTTTCCTTTGACTATAAATCTACTTCTAGTGTTTTCTTGTGTGATATACACTACACCATAATGGAAAACATTAGATACAATATAAGGACCTAACAATCTAGAATGAAACTTACCAGTCATTAGATTTATTCATGAACTGTAGAGAATGACTTTCTCTCCCATATG
This sequence comes from Viscum album, assembly GCA_963277665.1. Lineage (NCBI taxonomy): Eukaryota > Viridiplantae > Streptophyta > Magnoliopsida > Santalales > Viscaceae > Viscum > Viscum album. Next base: position 1,366,744,528 of record OY728140.1, on the reverse strand, counting down.
AAACTCTGTTTGTTGGATCATTATATCATGAGATTCTTTTGATCTTTCCTTTTAGAGGCTTGAGTTATCATATGAAGACAATAAAATCTTCTGAAGCTCTAGAATTTGTAGCTTCCTATGAATTCCATCTGGGGTGAAATCCATATTGCATTTCTTTGTAGCCCAATAAGCCTGATGGTCAACTTCCATGAGGAGATGACGCACTTTCCCAAAAACAATCTAAAATTGGAAAATTCCGATGGGTGTATTGTATGCTATTCTATAAGCCCATAACACATCATCCAATCATTTTCTTTAGTCATTCCTATTCGGATGCAAAATTTTATCCAAAGTTTATTTCAACTCACAAATTGAAACCTCAACCTGATCATTTTTTTGGGGGTGGTATGGTGTTGATGTTTTGTGTGTCACCCCATACTTCCGAAGGAGGGAATCCAAATTCTGATTGCATAAGTGTGTCCCTTTGTTACTAATGATGTCCTTTGGTACTCCAAACCTAGAAAAAATTTATGTCTTGAAAAATTCTACTACAACATGATAATCATAAGTCCTGGTGGACTTATCCTCCACCCATTTACTAACATAATAAAAAAACCAAAATATACAAAAAACTAATGGAACTAGGAAAAGGGACCATAAAATCTATTCCACATGTATAAAAAATCTCAGAGAATAGTATGGGTTGTTAGGCCATCTCATGTCTCCTAGAAATTTTCCCAGTGTGTTGGTAACAAGATCATGACCTAAAAAACACATGTGCATCATAGAATAAGCTAGGCCAATATAATCTATATTCTAATACATTATTGGTTGTCCATTGGGATCCAAAGTGTCGACCAAAAGCCAGTGTATGACATAAATGTAAAACAGACTCAAACTCATGATCATGAACACAACTCCTAATAACTTGGTCACTATACATTCATTAGAGGTATGGATTATCCCAAACATAAAATCTTGACTCACTATTTATCTTTTGGAATTGATGTTTCTTTAAATTTGTAGGGATTTCAGAGGAAATAAGGTAGTTAACTAAATATGGATACCAAGGATACGTACCAGAGATGGCATAAATATGTTCATCGGGGAAAGTGTATTGAAGTGGTACCTGGTCCTATGTGTCATCCTCTAGTGTGTGAGTAAGCTTACTCATGTGGTCCGCCACCAAGTTCTATGAACCCTTGTTATCATTTATCTCAATATCAAATTTATGAAGAATGAGAATCCATCAGATAAGCCTAGGTTTTGCATATGGCTTTTTTAAGAGGTACCTTAGAGATGCATGGTCATAAAAAACAACTACTTTTTGAGCCTAATAAATATGAATGGAATTTATCTAGAGAAAATATGATTGCAAGAAACTACTTTTTTGTAGTTGTGTAGTTTTATTGGGCTGGATCCAATGTACTTGATGTATAATCAATCACATGTGAGTGTCCCTCCACCCTCGGATATAAGACAACTTTGACCACTAAATTAGAGGCATCACACATATGCTCAAAATGAATCTCCCAACATGGGGGCTGTATGATTGGTGGAGTGTTCAGACACTTCTTTAGCTCAACAAAGTAAGTCCTTCAAGAATCATCAAAGATAAAATTAGAATCCTTTCGAAGTAATCGTGACATAAGAACATCAATATTACTAAAATATTTGATGAAGCGTCAACAAAATCCTGTATGCCCTTAGAAATATCTAACTTCATTCACACATGAAGGATAGGGTAAGGATGAAATAATATCTTGCTTTGATTTGTATATAATTATCCCAGGTTTTGTAACTATATAGCCTAAGAAAATGCCTTGTTCCACCACAAAATGACACTTTTCAAAGTTCAAGACTAGATTCTTCTCAATAAAATGATTCAAAAACTTTCCCAAACTAGGGATAAAATCATCAAATGAATACCCACACACTATAAAATCATCCATGAATACCTCCATGAAGGTCTCAATGAAATACGAAAAAAAATACTCGCCAGGAATCTCTAGAAGGTACCTAGGGCATTGAATAGTACAAATGGCATCCTTTGGTAGAAAAATGTGCTGAATGGACAAGTGGTTGTTGTCTTATACGGATCCTCCAGAGCTATAGGAACCAGAAAATATCCAGAAAATCCATCCAAGAAACAATAATGTGTCTTCCCATCTAGTCTCTCAAGAATTTGATCAATAAATGGGAGGGGAAATGGTCCTTACAAGTAGATTTATTGAGTTTCCTATAATCAATACAGACATGCCAACTATTTTATACCCTCATTATAACTAAATCATCTTTATCGTTTTTTACAATTGTAACACTACTTTTATTAGGCATAACTTGAATAAGACTTACACACTATGAATCTGAAATTGGATGAATTATACCTTCATCGAGAAAATTTTCAATTTTTTTACAACTTACAGAAGAGTTGGATAAAGCCTCCTTTATGGATACCTCAATGGTTTAGCACCATCCTCTAAAATAATCATATGCATGAAAATATAGGGGTTAATACCAGATATGTTAGACAAGGTCCACCCGATTTCCCTAATGTTCTCCCTGAAAAGATTCAAAAGTTTTTCTTCATGTTCAAAAAAAAAATATTATTAGCAATGATAATAAGTAATTTCTCACAACTCAATAAGAATGAGTTTTTGAGATTAGGTGGTAGTGTCTTGAGTTCCAATGTAGGTGGGTGATGTATGGATGGAGAAATTGAAGGAGTTGAAATATGTTCACAATGAATAACATTATCAGAATATACATCCTAAAAACTAGATAATAAAGCATCAAACCAATCAGAATACTCAATTTCCATGTCATAATCTGAGTTCACATAATTAAAATAAGAATATGAATCCATTTGAAAATCAAATCTAAGAGAAGTTTGTGAATTAGAAACAGGTTTGGAAGTACTCTTAGACATCAAACTAGAACTAATTCTCCGAATCTCCCTAAGAATATGACAATCAAAATCCATGGGGTTTTTACTTGGTGGTTCATAATGGGAGATAAAAAAAGCAGAATGGCCCTTTGAGGGGGTACTTCATGGATTCAATAACATTATATATAACAACTTCATCTCCAAACTCCATGGAAAGTGTACCTTTATGAACATTTATGAAAGTTTTGTAGTTTTGAGGAATAACCTACCTAAGATAATGGGAGTACGTGGACTTGCCTGATTGTCCTCCATTTTAAACACATATAAATCTGCTGGAAGGTTCATGGCTCTTACCCAGACAAGTAAATCATCAAGGACTACCATTGGATATGCTGTAGCTCTATTTTCCAACTACACCACTACTCTCATCAGTATCAACTCACCAACCTACAAAGAAGAAAATATAGAGTAAGGAATTACATTTATAGAAGATCATAATCACAAAGAGCATCATAAAATTGTAACTCCCATATGGTGCATGAGATTGTGAATATCCCTAGATCCTTTAAATTTGTTGTCATTACTAGAGTTTGTGTATTGAGTGATTAAACATTCCTTCCAAGATTGATCGTCTCATTTCCATTCATCCCTCTCCAATTGGTACAAAGTTATTTTAAGAATTTTTCATACCTTTAAATTTTCTAAATGGCTTCAAGTTGAGGGATGTTGATCTCCTTATGCTTGAATGTGTCCAAAACATCTTTTTTGCATCACCTCTTCAGCCACATTCTTGGTTTACACAATCGTATTTAGAAAAGGAAGGGGTTTAGGAGGACCATCATAAATCATTTTCTTACCTTAATATTTCTCCTTGTATTGCTCATCTATTAGTATGGAATGGGGCTTCTCTAGAGTTGAGGTGAATCCAAATGGAATGATAGGGGTAAATGTATGATACGTTTTCTTCACAGTTCTCAAAGTGATGGAACTAGCATTCCCCTTGGGATTTGGAGTAGTCTGGGATGGCAGATTTCTAGAATTATTAATCACCAGTTCATGGAGGGTAGTGGAAATCTGGCTCATTTGAGTCCTCAACTCCCTCAGCTCTGAACCTTAACTTTTCATCATATTCTTTTGATTAAGGAAAATTTGTTTCAAAAGATTATCAGTGTTAGAATCTACCTTTGATTGATAAGTACCATGTTGTTGATTTGTTGATACTTGAGCTTCAAATATCTTTTGGGGTTGTTGGAAACCCTTTTGGAAAGGCGAAGGTTACTGGAATTGTTATTGAAAAGGAGGAATTTGTTGTTGTCTAGAGCCATAACTCATGTCTTGTTATCATTCCACCCTTGGTTTTATATTGGTGAAAAAGAATCATACTTCTTTTGGGGATGTGGGTGTTGTTTCCGCTGATATAGTCTCCTAGGGAATACTGCTGCACAATCCTCTGAATCTTATAATTGTGGGAAACAATTAGTTGGGTGATCTGTTTCAGTGAGGATGACAAATGGCCTCATAGGAGTGGGTTTTGATGTCTTTTGATCTAAAGAAATCTGTCTCACTATAGTGGTCAATTATTTTAACTTAGTACCAATCAATTTTTTTTCAAGAGAGGAAGTAGTTACCTGAAGTACTCCTCTAACATGTTGTGTAACTCAATTGCCAAATTGTTGGGAGTTTTGTGCGATCTTATTGATCAACGCATGTGCATTTGCTGGTGTTTTTTTGATCAATTACCCTCTAACCACAACATCCATTATGATTCTATCCATATGTGTGAGTCCTTTAAAGAATTATTGGATGATGTGTTGTTCACAGATTTTGTGATACGGACATCTTGCGCACAACTTCATGAATCGCTCCCAGTGCTTAGAAATTTACTCCCCTTGTGCTCGATTGATCCTAGATATATCTTTTAGAATGTATGTGGTCCTTGATTCTGGAAAAAATTTCTACAAGAAAAGACATTCCAAATCATTCTTACAAGTTACATATTCAGGTTGTAAATAGTACATCTAATATTTCAGAGCTCCATCAAGAGAGAATGGGAATTCTCTTAGTTTGATGTGATATTCAGATACATTTCTTGGTTTCAGGGTTGATCAAACCACATTAAATTATTTATGGTGTTTTTTTGGATCCTCACCAGATAATCCATGAATTTTTGGAAGAAAGATAATTAATCCATATTTTAATTCAAAGTCTGATTCAAGATTTGGGTATGTAATACAATTTGGTTGATAATTAATGTCTGCTGCTGCCAATTTTAGAATAGTTCTATTAAGTTCATTTTTATTGTTTTCATCTATTGGTTCTTGTTTTATGATTTATTTAAAAGTTTTTCCAATTTCTGTGTTCCCAGAATGGATAAATTCTCCAATTGGTTGAATATTGAAACTTTCCATAGACTGAGAATGTCTAATTCGATCCCTAAAGCTACGTTCAATATTGGGTTCAAGATCTAAGAGATCTTCAAGATTAGTTTAGTTCATAAATAAAATAAAAATAAAAATAAAAAAATTAGACCATAATAAAATAAAAATGAGAAGTTTTAGTTGATGGTCCAAAAATAATAAAAATAAAATAAAAGAAGAAGAAAAAATTCAAATTTGGTAAATAAGTAAGATATAAGAGAAGAAGAGAATAAAATGTAACTTAAAATAAATACCTATAATTGTTTGAAATAATTACTTTCCTCTCCAGCAACGATTCCAATTTGAAAGGTGATATCATGGGTGCTCTCAAATTATGTTCAATTTGGGGTTATTTAGGTGCAGCGGGGTGGCTGACCAAAGGTTGTCTCTCAAACAGGTAGTAATTAAAACAACTTATTAAAGGTATTTTGAAAATAAAATTAAATGACATAAACAAACTACTTGAAAGGATAGTGAGGGGGTTTTTGATCATTTATAAAACTAGAATAATTTTTCCAGAAGAAGATTGCTTTTTTTTTAATTTTGAAATGATGTTCGATTAAAAAGACACAACAAGAAGTTGTTTTTTTGAAAATATTATAAAATGCGTAATCGATATAACTCTACCTCTTAAATAAATTAATTATAATTATCATTTAAATTTACATCCACCTAATTATTAACCCGTAACTTTTTAACCCCTGAATCCTATGTGAATTAACTTTACCACAAAAATGAAGTGAATTAAACCCTAGGTTATCTTCAGAACATGCAATCACAACACCCTTCGTTGATTGATGTTATAGGGATAGAATATGGTCAGTGGTAAATTAATACCTATATCCATTCTATAAATGAGGAAGAATTTAGATTATAGATTTTATTTTAACTCTACAAATTTACCCCATGTGGTCTTGATTTGCTGATTAAGTTTTCCCTCTCATAATTAACACAAATTTATAACCTCACATGTTTTTGTGTTAATTGTTCAATTTCATAATTAGTTTATTATAATTTAAAAACTTAACTCATAGATAATATTATGTCAATTGAAGTAGCTTATTCATTCAAAATAAATTAATGAAGAAGGTTAGAGTTAGATCGATTACTAAAAATAACTACTCTTCCATGGGAAACGTAGTCATCATAGAAACGAATTGCATTTGAAAAGGTTTAGAAAGGGTATAACCCAATATCATTTCTACTATTTCATTTCCAAACCAAATTGGAAGATTAATATAAGAATAAAATTGAAAGTTACATAATAAATGGAAGAAATAAAAGAAGAACTAAGAAGTTTATTACACAAATCCAAACATTACAACATGGAGAAGAAGAAGGATTCGATGAGAAGATCCTTGATTCAAGAGATTACCCTATTAAAATGGTTGGATAATTTGAGTGAAACCAATTCTACTCTACCTTCAATAACCTAATTCACGTCACAACCCCTCAAAATTATGAAAAAACCAATCTATAGAGTGGAGGGGAGGCTAGTTTTAAAGAGGTTTCATGGGTGAATGGGAAAATTTGGCTAAATAAATTAATCCAAATTGTACCCCGTATTTGACCACAAAATGTATGAACCAAATATCATTCCATAAGGATGATTTGTGAAAAAACGATTCATCAAGATCCTCTCAAAATTTTGGGTCTCAACCAAGCATGTATGAAGAAGTTATGGCCCCAATATAGAACCAATTTCCAATATGAAAAGTCCCCCCCAACTTTGACTTCATGGACCATTGTCACCAACCAAATTTATGATTTATCTCAAACGTCTTGAATAAAAGTTGAAGACATTTAAGTTAGGAAAACATTTAAAAAATATTAACTTAAAATAATTCAAATAAAATTATTTATGTTTGGAATACTACAGTGAATGTTTAAATGGTAAAACTAGAATTTTAATCAAATTTTCATTTGAATGATCTAATCACAAATATTTTATAAATAAACATATTTAACATAATGTGAGGAAATTATGTCTTTTATTAACAATAAAATATTCAACAAAATTTTTTTTTATCAACTCCCCCACACTTACCCTTTTCTACTCCTAAGAAAAACTTCATATCGTGTATTAGAAAAAAATTATGACAAGATATGAATATTCATATATCTCAATCCATAGTGAAAATATAGGAAAAGTAAGAATCCCATCAAGAGTCAATATCAATAAATTTTAATTTCATTTTCTCATAAATTTTTTCAAAACAAAATCCAATGAGATTCATAACACTAATCATAGCGAGCAAGTCATGGGTCTACCGTGCCACTAATTCTCCACATTTGTGTGTGCTTACCATTACAAGATCATAAATACACCCTTTATTAAGTATATTCATGTCAAGTAAAACAATTATTCTTACCCAATTTAATTCACCAAACCAGTTCTACATTCCTTTTTAATTCAATTTCAAGACCCACTCACTTAAGAATTCCGAAAAGTCAAACCTTAAGCTCCCGATATAGATATTCCCATATGTTGTACATTTCATCACTACCCTCATTTTTTTGTTTTTTTATGTCACACTTAGAAAAATTCTCACAATCAACTCTCAAACTGTGCTTGATCTCTTCACTACACAAATTGTAATAGGTATAACAAGACCAAGGGTTGATGAAGAGTGGTTTTTAAATTTTCCAAGACACAACCCATATTTTTTTGAGGGCGTACAATAGTTGGATAAAAGGTAAACATGCATAGGTTAATTAGGTATAGTAATGTAATTGATCAGAAGAGAAACAAATGTATGGATTAACCAATGACTTTTTTTACCTAACTTGACTATACCTTCAATTGATTAGGAAAAATTTCACAAGTAATGGTTGAGTGAAAATTTGTTTAGAGAAATCAATGAAACAGGTTAAATCACCCAAGGGAAGCACATACATCCATATTGGTGAATAAGATATCCAAGAAAGTCGAGATAGAACCAATCATACTAAGATAGGTAGGTTGATAGGCCATATGACCAGTCTCTTTATGAGTGATCAAGGGATGAATCTTGGGTAATTTTCTCCAATTTTGGATCATTTTAAGTACATATTCCTTGATGATTTATCCAACTTTCCTCATGAAAGGGAGTTCATGTTCACCATCAATCTTTTACCAGGTGTCGCACCTATGTCCATTCTTCCATATAAGATAATACCTACAGAACTCAAGGAACTCAAGAAGCAGTTTGGAGATATAGAGGAAAAGGGTTTTGTCCGACCCAAAACATCTCCATGGGGTTAGTCTATGCTTTTCACCAAGAAGGTGGATGGTACCCTTAGATTGTGTGTGGATTACATCTTGTTGGACCATATCATGGTGAATAACATGTATCCCTTACCCTTGTATAGATGACCTCTTTAACCAGCTCTAAGGATAAATAGATTTTTTAGGATCTATTTGAGGTCCAGAAATCATCATGTGAATGTCAGATAATTAGACATACCACATATAGCATTCCAAAGTAGGTATGGCTTATAAAAATATCTTGTTATACCATTTTTCTTGAAGAACCTGCTATTCGTCTTCATGTATCTAATGACTTGGGTTTTACATCTGTATCTTGATTCTGTGGTTGTTGTTTTCATAGATCGCATCTTAGTGTATTAATTCCCCAGGAATGACCATGATAATTATCTTTAGATCATGATGAGTACACTGAGATAAAACCAACTGTATTCTAAACTCATTAAATTCCATTTTGGATCAGAAAGGCTCACCTTTAGGGTCATAACATATCTAAAGTAGGATTATTAGTTAACCCAGAAAAGGTGAGCCCCAAGACTTCCTAGGAGCATCCGAAGAATGTATTTGATATATAAATATTCTTAGAGATGGATAGATATTAAAAGAGATTCATAATGTATTTCTCATTCTTGGAAGGACTGATTATGGGCATGATCAGGAGGGGTGTTAAATTTGATTGGAATTAAGCTTGTGAGATAAAATTTTAGGATTTAAAGGGAATACTGACTTCAATGATGATTTTGATTCTTTCTGAGCCCAAAAAAATCAATAATATTTATTTTGATGCATAAAGAATGAGGCTGGGTTAATTTATAAAGGAAGATTGTCAAGTTTTATCTTATGTGTCTTTCTAGATGAGGCCTTATGAGTGGAATTACTGTACACATGACCATGATATAGTGACCATGGTTCATACATTATGATTTTGGGGGAACTACTTTTTGGGTGAACGGTTCATTTTTACATGGATCATAAAAGTATTAAATATATCTACATATAGATAGACTTGAATATGAGACAACATAGGTGTGTGGAATACCTAAAATATTTTAATTTTGAGTTTTCTTACGCACCGGGTAATGGTAATACAATGGCTAAAGCCTTGATCTTGAAAGATTTGTTTGAGGCCATCATGGAGGAATGTAGTGAGTGGCAGATAATGGCTCTATTTATTAGTCACACTTGTAGGTTTAAGAATAACATGAGAGTCCAGTCTTAGCAGTGATGGAAGAGACATCCTCCCTTCTGGAGAAGGTCTGAATGAGGCAGTTGTCAAATTCGGAGGGCCTTGTTTTGTAGGAGTGCATCACAGGTGAGAACCCACCTTTAGGTTGGGTAGTAGATGATAATGGGACCTTACTCTTCTGTGGGAATGTTTGGGCGCCTTCTAATATATGGGTAGAGTTAATGTGAGAATATCATGCTTATTTTTGGGTAGTACATCCTATTCTAACCAAGATGTATCGAGACATACATCGTCAGTGTTGGTGACCAGGTATGAAGAGGTAGATTTAAAGATTTATTACCCAGTCCTCCACCTATCATCATATTAAGGTAGATCATCAAAGTATTTCTGGACTTCTAAAGGCCTTATCTATACCTGATTGGAAATGGAATGATTTCATAATTGATTTCATGATGGTCTTTCTGAGATCCCCTTGAGGTAGTGATGTAGTATGGGTGATAATTGATATGTTGACCAATGTTTCACACTTCCTATCGATATGGGAGGCCTTCTTAGTTGATGAGATTGGAGGGATTTATATTTTCGGGATAGTCCACATTCATGGTGTTCCCCATTCTATAGTTTCAGAACAAGATTCCAGGTTTACCTTATGTTTTTGGAAAGTGTTGAAAAAAGAGCTAGGTTCACAAGTGATCTTGACAACAATATATCACCCTCATACTAAAGAAAAGTCCATGTGGATGATACGGGTGTTATAAAATTTTCTTTGAGCATGAATCCCTAATTTTTTATGTTCATGGTAAAAACGTATCCCTCTTGTTGAGTTTTCCAACAAAAATAATTTTTTGGGTAACGATTTAGATGGATCTATATGAGGCTCTTTATGTTAGGCTGTTCCTTTTACCACTGTGTTGGTTAGATGTAGGCGAGGTAGTGCTACTATTTTCTCTTCTCATTCAGTTGAATTTATAGAGAGTAAAACTAATTATGATGTGTACGACTAGAGGTAAGTCTAGTAAAAATTGTTATACAGTTCATTACAGTCAAACTATGGAGTTTGATGTGGGATATTAGGTGTTGCGGAATTTTTCTCCTAGGTTAGGTCATAGAAAAATCTTGAGATAAGGGAAGTTATCAACTCTATATATTGACCCTTTCAGGATAGTGGAGAGCGTCGGGCCGTTCGCCTATCGATTGTAGTTACCTTAGAGGTATTATGACTTGATTGACATATTCCATGTATTATAGCTTCAATGGTATCATGATAACCCATATCATCTATTTGACCATGAGGATATTGAGATGGAGGCAGAAACATCCTTTGTAGAGCATTTATACATATTGTTGACCATAGTATGAAGGATCTCTGAGAATATTAGTTCCTCTATTCTGAGTGCTATAGAAGCATGGACATGTTCACGATGAGACCTAGGTACGGGAATCCAATGTATGTGTATAGTAGCCAAAACTTTTCTTACATTACGTTTTACTACCCTCTAAAGGGAAACTCGAGGATGAGTCATTTTAAGGATGAGAGGTTGTAAAATCCCAGCTTTTATCAAAGGTATGAACTATTTTTTAGGGTGTAAATTCATTTTTAGACCTTATAATGATTCCTAATGATTTCAATGATTTATCGAGGGTGTAATGTGTTTTTTTGGTGCTCGAAGCCATAAAATTTCAAGAGAAAGACTAATTCGCATGGTTAGTAGAAACCGTAAATGCCAGCCTGCATAGTTTATCTAACGGTGGGACATCAGATAGTGGGTGATGGGGCTTGTGCAATTTTTCTACAACTATGTGACCCCAGATTCATGGCTATATAGGATTTTAGACCCCCTATGATTGTGTAATTTTCCACAATTTTCACATAGTTAGAAAAACCATTTACCTAGCCCATGTGGGGTGCCCTTTGAAAAGGATCATTACACAAGGTTCAGGCATAGAATATTCAGCTATGTAGTTAAACTGTTCTCCCTTGCCTATGTGGGTGAAATTATGATTTTTCCCTAAAAATTTTTAAAACCTAAAATACATCTTCCTCCCCTTCCATTCTTGTGGACTCCTCCTCCCATTGCTCCCCATCTGGTAAAACCTAGGGATTAAGGGAACTCCTCTATCCAAAATTCATTTTTCTCACCATCAGATCCATTGGGAATATGGAGGTGAGATATAAAATTCGATGTTTTCAATTTCAAGTTCATCTGCATCTTCTTTGTTTTGTCTTGATGTAATCTCATTTTCCACAATTTCAATGAACTTGAAAATTTCTACAATATCTTCCATTCTAACTCAAATCAAAGGCTCATTCTGGACAAGAGAAGAAATACAGAGCTAAGGTAGGTGGTCTAGGTTCGTTCCCCTTGTCTCATTTCACCCTATATTATCTGTCATTATTATTCAAGTCAGACCATTCAGGATACACTTCTTAAATGTAAAAAAAATTAAATGAAAAGTATTATCAAGCCAAATTTTACTTGAGCTAGTGGCGAATTAATACCTTGGGTTGATTGTCTTGGTTTATTCCACCCAAATGTGATTTATTAAGCTTTGAGACCTAAAATAATTTATTCTAAATTGGTTAAACGCCCCTTAATTTGTGCTACCCAATAATTAATACCTTGGAACAATTAATTTGTTGAACTAATTCAATTGGCCAAGATATTAGGCCATGTTATTTACGCCTTAAGACAAAAATGGATTTCCCAATGGAAATACATTAAAAAATATTCCTTTAATGTTGAAAATTATTGTTTTTAATTAGTATGGATTTTATAACCAAGTCATAAACTTACCTTACACCACGGGTGATAAAATGGGTTTCGAATTAATGACTCATTGGATGGGATAATCATTCCTTATTTAGAATTTGTTAAATATTTTTAAACACCTAGGGGGAGACATTATCTATAACTCAATATCACCAACAAACTTTATTTTATATTTTACCTCTAGATGAGTTACACCGGTTCCCTAGGGGATACCATGTAGACAGACTCAGTGGAATTATGGTTATACCATGATACAAGAGAAATTCAGGCCTGTAACACCCTGACCCCACGATCCTAGAGCTTGTGAATTATTTTAATACATTGATTTGATTAGAAGAAATAAAGTCTTGAAGAACCTATTGATTTAACAGTCTTGGAAAATGGTTTATATACATGAACCTTACATTATAATTCAAAACATAAAATACAACATAGACAATCCTTTGAGAATGAATTTATTCTTTAATATTAAGCCTACATATTAGTCATAACACACCTCTTGGAATCCTGGGAAAATAAAACATAAGAATGGGGTGAGACAAATGCCAAGTAAGGGAAAGTGTAAAAAAGAAGATATTATGAATATATAATCACAAACCTTAAGGAAAGATGTATAACTAAAAAACAATCCATTTAAACATATTTAGGATAATATGGAATGAATAAATAAAATCATATATAACAATCAAAACCATGGATATTCAACCAGTTGAATAATCACATGGAATATCCACAAATAATATCACAATGAGAGAATTAATAATGATGGATGTATAAAAAATAAAGATATACCTTCAAGATAGCTACTATCAAGACCTATCCTCAAGAAAGTTTAAGTCTATGGGTATAAAATCATCTAATTTTTGTGAATATCTATACTCCTAACAAGGTTAAACTACATAGAAAATAAACGCGAAGAGTTTTCCACCAACTAATTTCATCTCATGAAACCTAACAATGAATCAAGGGGATATAGTGTTCCCCGAACTTCACTTAATAAATCCAATACATTCCTCATATGAAAATGGAAAATCAAAAACAACATAATCATTTTTATTAAAAACTAATATATGAAATATGAATACTTTGACCATAAATGAAGAATGATATATAAGTATCACGTCCATAATCAAACTGATCAAAATCCATTAAATAAAATATGGTAAATTGTATCATAAGAGATCAACCTTAATTAAGAATAAGATCCAACAAATTATGTAGAAAAAGATGAAAATACTATATTAAAATCATTAAAAATATCTTGAGACAAATACCCCTTTTTGTTTGAAATCATTTTTTCAAAATCTATATACTTATAAAAGAAGACATTTCAAAATAAATTTTTGAATCAAAGTGTGCCATTCCAATTTGAAACTTTTAAAAGGAATTAACATTTTAAAACATTCATGTTCATATAAATAAATCCTTAAAATCATTTTGAAAACAGACATTAATGAGAAATTTTTATAAGAATAAATCTTTAAAACATTTAAAATGATGTTTTAGTTATAGAGTCCATTACATAAAACCTTAAAAATATTACTTTTAAAAAATATTGAATGTAATTAAAAAATAGAAATAAAATTTTCTTTATAATCCTTTATATATATATAAATAAATATGTATGATAATATTAAGAATATTGAAATAGAAGAGGATTAATTCTTCAAACATTCAAAGCGTCCCATTCCACTATGTACATTTAAATAATAAGAACAATATATTCAAATGAATATTTAAATACCAATAAGGTAAATGTATTCATGAAATAAAATATAATAGGGGTATTATGTACACCACACACAATAAATAGGTTGTGAACATGGATTATAGCTAGTGAAAGTTAAAAGTGAGATTGAATTCCATTACATTTGGTCCGATACTCACCGTACGTGTCCAAAACTCCAATATAATTATTTTAAACATATTATTAACTTCTAATAGAAGAATAATAATATTTATGATATCATATATGATTCATTTATTAATTTATACTACCCTTTTATTAATAATTTCCAAGGTAAATCAACATTTTGGGAAATAACAACTTTGTTTGTCATATGTGTTTCGACTTGTTATTCTTGATTATATAATTTAGATCATGATTTAATTAATTAAAGAGTATAAATAATTATTTATATATCCTATATATGTATTTATAATATAAATACGTAAATAATAGATAGATATATGAAATGGGATATACCGTTCCTGGAGACGAAAGGCCGTATGTACAGAAGAATGTTATTTCCGTTTTCTTATCATATTGAATTGAAGTAACTAAATGACATATATATATATATTATAGTAGTATTATTAATTCATATATTTCAAAATTATTAATTATATATATATATATTTTATAGTCATTCTTGAATGGTTAACGTGGAGAATAAATCACATCATGTCACGGAGACGGTAGGCCATGCGTACGCACGAGCGATAGTATCATTCTTTAATGGTAAAGGGGGTAAGGAAATGGATGGTATATTAATTATAAAAAATAATTATCATGTAATATTAATTATCGATATCCATTATATTATCCATTGTACATATTAAAATAAAGTATAAATAAAAAAGAGTTTACACCATAGTGTGAAGACGATAAGATGTATGTATGCTTGCATAATGATATTACTTTACTTTGTATAGATAAAAGGCGGAATATGGTTTTAAAATAATCATAATAAAATCTCAGAATATAGTATATTATGTATTTATTAATTTATTATGGAAATAAAATTTTAATTGGAAGTACAAAAAGAAAATAATTTGAATTGAATTTTTAAAATAATTACCTCTTCTTTGATTATATCGTTTTAATTTGCACAAAAGGATTCCTTAGGGTAGAATTATGCTAAAAGTATGGACTATAGGATGAATTGAGGGAATTTGGGAGGAGAAATGGTCAAGGTTTGGTGGATACAAATGGATTTAGAGGTGCGAATAAAATAGAGGGATATGTTCCCTTTTATAAGAGAGGGGAGGGGAACTTTAAGAAGCTAAAAAACTATTAATTTATTATAAATTGATTTTCGTTATAAAATTGATAAAAAGTGATTTATTTTTAGTTTAATTTGAGAATGGGTCCAAATCCTCTCAACCAATGAATTTTATCCATGTTTTGGTCACAAAATTTACCTTATCTTTTAGGTTTAACCCTTAGTTAAACTATTTAACTCTTACCATGACAACTTATTTTTTTACACTATAGGGATAATATATTTATTTTAAAATGAAAAAAAGCTAAAATTGGATAATTTATCTAGTATTTAATATTATAATAGTTATTTTTATTAAATATTTATTTTTATTAATTTGGTATCATTTAATAAATTATTATTTATTTTAAAATCCCATTTATTTCAATTTTGACACTGTATATTATTTAATTTTTTATAAAATTATAACAACTTGATTACTTAAAAAACTACATTAACTCATCCATAATATTTCCATTTCATACAAAAAATTCGTGGATGACATTAAATGTTTAAAATTATATTTATGTTCATATTATTAATATCATTTAACTGATTCTTCCTTATATTAATCAATTACTACATCATCATTGTTTCACCATTTAATTTGATTATTTAATTTTAAAAAATAATAAATAAATTATCATGATTTAAATGAACATTTTATATTTCTAAATAATATTTATAGTAAAATTTATCTTATGTATAACCCTATATTAAAAATAATTTAGTTATTAAAATTTGAATATCACATTTTTTACAATTCTTTAAATAAAATATAATAAATGTTCTAATCTAACACAAGAGGCTTAAAAAAGATTATATATTAGACTCAAGGTTTATTTTGGTCAAAAAGCACATATCTAATGATTTTTTTTAAGTATTAGGGTCATTTTTTAACAAAATTATATTATTTTTTACCTTTAATTACCCAATTTACCATTAAGTGTGGTAAATAAATAAAAAATTACTAATGTTACTATTCTCAAAAAAATTAAGTTGACCCTATTAGATCAAATATTTCATACTAATTACAACCATTTATTTCCATTTTTCAAAATTCCATTCATACAAATAGTAAAATTACGTTTAATGCTAATCCCACAATGCAGCTAGAAGATAGGTAAAAGAGACGTTCAAAAGTTCAATAGTTATTTTATATCTAATTATATTATAATAATGATTCTAATGACCTGTAATGGATTAATATATGTATTATTTCTCTATTTTGGCTTTAAAATCAATTTAAAGTGATATAATTATTTAAATGAAAAAGTCAGTTTTTAACTATAATGCAGTATTTTCCACTATTCATCAAAAACTGAAACTTTTGAAAAAGATACTAAAAAATCACCCTAAGATAATTTTGATATTCCAAATTCAAAAATAAAGTCTATTTTGTAAAATATAATTTATAAATTTCATAATTTCGTTAATATTATTCATAGCAACTATTTAAACAGCTAGTTTGATAGGTCATGGTGCACTCAATCTTAGTGTTTAGTGCAATGAAAGATATTAAAGAAAATTTATTTATTTAAGAAGAGGGATAATGTAAAATCTTATGGAGTTATATTATCCTCTCTTCAATAAACTGTGTCCTCGAAATTTTAAATTTCACATTGAAAATAAAATGATGATAGTTGAAAATACTTTTGTGGAAAACCCACATTGGAAAATGTTTTAATAAAATACTCGCTTAATAAGAGGAAAAGGGAAATATAAAGGTCACCACAAAATTAGGCTTTTGAATAGGAGAAAATTAGTGGAAAGAAGAGATATGTACATAGAGGAAATCATAAATAGTTATAGGGAGTGATTGAGGTCATCAACCACAAGCATATGAACAATCTATTGAAAATTGAGGGCCTTAAAGCCAAAAATCTCTGATGATTTAAAATAACACCAATTATCTAAAAAAATGTATTAAAATAAAACATTTTTTGATACTTTTTCCTTGAGTTGAGGTAATCTTTTACTATCCAGAAAAGAACTCAATAAAAATTTCTTGATTTCATTCCCTGTGATAAGAATAATATCATCCTTTCGTTTTTCTTTAATATTTTTACTAAACCCCTTATAGCTAGAAATGAACATTCAAAATGAATTTTCACACGTGAAGCACTGTTGATAATTCAAAATTCCCATAAGTATTTCTTTAATACTTTAAATTTTAACTGAAACAAAAAAGGTTAGCCCAAAGTATCCAATAAATAACAATTTCACCATAAACAATAATATATAATGTTCAACTTACTCAATTCCAAACCTAAAAATCATCTAAAAATACTTCAATATGAATTAACTGTCCAAAAATGTCTCTAAATTTCCAATATCAATCATTATATCAGATTCTCCAAAAAAATTATTGTATCTCTTATTTACAAATGCCATTATAACCTCAAAAACCTTAGTGAAATAATTCACGCTTAAAAATACTTGATGAAGATGTACTGTAGTACAATATTTATATATCTGAGGAATATGATAACCATAGCACTGTTGATGTAATAATTCTTGAATCTAAATACAAAATAACCTTAATCATTCCACTTCACTCTTAAAACATTAAATATTCTTCAATATATTATTCCTTAATACCTTATACACCTAATTTTTATTTTTTAGCCTCTTCATTATCTAAAGTATAACCATTACATGTATAACCTTGATGATTATAACTATTAACAAAAATTGAAACCATAATTTGAAAAACACTAATAATTGTGATATAGTTATAAAGAATCATTTAAAGGATTTCCAAATTATGGAATCTTTGCCTCAATCGGTTTGTCTATAGGATTAACCTAGGTAATCCATTACCAAATATAAAGGATGATATCCTATACATATAATTGTTCTCAAAGTCATTCATTGGGTTATTTTTTCTAATCTATGCTTTTTAAATCTAATTTCCAAGGTTGTTGCTACTATTTCTGTAATACCAACTTTAACGCTCCGACCCTAGAAGCCCAGAGACAATGTATTATTTTAATACATTTTCATGATTACAAGGAATCAAATCCCAAAGGATTAATTTGTTTAACAGTCTTGGAAAATAGATTACTTACATGAACCTTACATTACAATTCAAAACATAATATACCACACAAATAATTCTTTGAGAACACAAATATTCTCCTGGAATAACCCTACATATTAGTCATAATAAACCTCTTGAAATCCTACGAAAATAAAACATAAGAAAGGGGTGAGCTTAGATGCTCACTAAGCTTAAGCATACAATGGAAGATATTATGAATATATAATCATAAACCTTAAGGAAAGATGTATAACTAAAACACAATCCCTTTAAACATAATCTTCAGGATAATATGGAAATAATAAATAATATCATATATAATAATCATAAGTATAGATATTCTACTAATCAAATAATCACATGGAATATCAATAAATAATATAATAATGAGGCAATGTATAATAAAAGATGTCTGCACTATCAAGACATATACCCAAGATAGCTACTATCAAGATCTATCCTAGAGATACTTTAAGTCTATGGGTAGAAGCCCATCTGATTTGTGTCAAGTTCTATCTTCCTTATAATGCTAAACTCCTTGAAAAAAAAACACCAAGGGTTTGTTACTAACTAATTTTGTCTCATAAGACCTACCGATGTACTAAGGAGTTATAGCGGGCCCCACCCATCACTTACTAAGTTCAATACATTTCTCTTATAAAAATGATGAATCATAAACAAAATAATCTTTCTTATTAAAAACTATTATATGAAATATGAATACTTTAACCATAAAACAATAATGATATCTAAATAGGACATCAATAATCAAACTGATCATAAATCATTCAATAAAATATGTTAAATGATATCATAAAAGATCAACCTCAATTAATCATAATATACAATAAATGATGTTGACATAGATTAATATACTCTATTAAAATCATTGAAAATATCTCAAAAAAAATACCACTTTTCCTTTAAAATCATTTTTTCAAAAGTCGTGCACCAATAATTGAATACTTTTAAAAAGATATTTTTGAATCAAAGTATCCCCTACAACATTGAAACATTTGAAAGGAATTAAAATTTTAAAACATTAATTCCCATATAAATAAATCCTTTAAATAATTTTCAAAACATGGATATTAATGATAAATATTAAGAAGAATAGATCTTTAAAACATTCAAAATGATGTTTTATTTAAATAGTTCCTCACATTAAACCTAAAAAATATTCCTTTTGAAAACATTTGAATGAAATTAAAAAATATACTTAAACTTTTCTTTATAATCCTATATATAAATATAAATAAATATGTATTATAGTATAAATAATATTGAAATGGATAAAGGATTAATTCTTCAAACATTAAAATCATCCCATACCACTTTGAATAGTAAAATAATAAGACCAATATATTCAAATAAATATTTAAATAAAATGAAGAAAAATTCATTCATTATATAAAATATAATAGGGGTATTACATACACAACAAGCAGGAAATATGTGGTGAACATGGCTTATATCCCTCGAAAACTAAAAGTGAGATAGAATTCCCTTACCATATGTTTGATACCTTCCATACGTGTCTGAAACTACTGTATAATGGGTTTAAAAATATTATTAACTTCTAACAGAATAAAAATAATATTTATTATGTCATATATAATTCAATTATGACTTTTTAATACCCTTTTATTAATAATTTTCTCATCAAAGCAATTTTTTTGTAATAATCGATTTATTTGTTGTACGTGTTTTGACTTTTTCTTCTTGATCGTATTATTTTGATCATGATTTACTTACTTTTATAATGAAAAAAATTATTTATATATCACATATATATATATTAAGAAAATAAATATATATAATATATAGATATACGAAATTAAATACATTGTTTATTGATATGGTAGGCTATTCGTATGCATGAACGTTATTTCTGTTTTTATCATATTGAGTGAAAGTAAGTAAATAACACACACGCACACACACAAATATATGTATATAAATATATATATATATTATCCCAGTAGAATTATTATGTATTATATTTTCTACTTATTCATTATATATATTTTTATAATCATTCTTGAATGGTTAATGTAGAGAATGAATAACATCCCGTCGTAGAGACAGTAGGCCGTACGTACACACGAGCAACAATATCGTTGTTTAATGGTAAATGGATAAGAAAATAGGTGGTATATTAATTATAAATAATCATTATAATATCATATTAATTATTTATATCCATTATATTCATCATCATACCCATAAAAATAAATTATAAATGAAAAATAGTTTACACAGTTGCTTCGAGATAGTAAGATGTACACACACATGGATGGAGATATTTCATTTCATAAGATTGATGAAAGGAGGAATATAGTTGTTCCATAATCATAAAAAAATATTATAATACATTATATATTGGATTTATTATTTTATTATGGAAAAAATATTGGAAGAGGATGTATTAGAATAAAAGAAAGTGAATTGAATTTGTAAAACAATTACCTTTTCTTTCAGTATATCATTTTGACTTTCACCAAAGGACTCCTTAGGTTGGATTTATGCCCAATGTATGGAATATATAATATATTTAGGGTAGTTGGGAGGATAAATGAGCTGGTTTTTTCTGAAATAAATGGATTTAGTGTTCTGAATAAAATATAAGGACATGTAAAATTTTATAAGTGGGGGGGGGGGCACTTTTGGAAACTCCAAAACTATTAATGTATTATAAATTGATTTTGGATTTAAAATATATATTAATCTAGTTATTTTGTGTATAATATGATGATGGTACCAAATCCTCTAAACTAGTGAATTTTATACATGTTTAGTTTATAGAATTAACCTTATCTTTTTTCTTTAGATCTTAGTTAAACAATTTAACTCCTACTGTGACTACATGTCTTTTTAAACTATAGGGTTAATATAGTTACTTTAAAATTCCAAAAGAACACCAATTTGATAATTTATGAAATATTTAACATTATCCTAGTTAGTGGGATGAAATATATATTTTTATAAATTTTATATCATTTAATAAAAAATTATTTATTTTGAAATCTTATTTATGTCAATTTTAACACTATTTATTGTTTGAATTTTTATAAAATCATAACAACTTTATTCCTTAAAAAAACATCATAAAATAATCGATAATATTTTAATTTTATCCAAAAAATTCTTGTATGTAATTAAATGTTTCAAATTATATTTATTTTAACATTATTAATATCATTTAATTTATTCTTGAACTAATAAATCAATTATTGCATCATCATTATGTCACCATTTAATTTAAATATTTTAATTTATGAAAAATTAAAAATAAATTATCATGACGTAGATAAAAAATTTATATTTCTATATATTATTTATTGTAGAATTTATCTTATGTATAACCCTATATTAAAAATAATTAATTATTAAAATTTGAAAATTAATTTTTTAACTCTTCTTAAAATAAAATATAATAAATGTCTTAATGTAACACAAGTTTCTTAAAAAAGGATCATATTTTAGACATAAGGTTTATTTTTGTCGAAAAAAACTTGTACAATCAAATTAATACTAGTGTTAGTATACATTTATTATAATATTATATTTTTTTACCTTTAATTACTCGATTTACCCTTAACCATGGTGAATAAATAAAAATTTACTAAAGTTAAAAATAACCATAAAAATTAGGTTGATCCTTTTAGATAAAAAATTTAGCAGTAATTAAAATCTTTTATGTTTATTTTTTGAAATTTTACTCGCAGAAGTTGTAAAATTATGTTTAATGTAAATCCTGTATATGTGGTTAGAAGGCGGTAAAAGAGACGTTCAAAAGTTCAATAATTTTTTATATATAATTATAATATAAGAATGATTAAAATTACCTAAATTTAATTAATATATGTATTAGTTATAATGTTATATTTTAAAATTAATTTAAAGTAAAATAATTACTTAAATGAAAATGTTAGTTTTAACTACAATGTAGTATTTTTCACTATTCATCAAAAATTGAAACTTTTCAAAAAAATACCGAAAAATTAACCCCATATAATCATTATATTAATAATTCAAAAATGATTTATATTTAGATAAATAAAATTTCTAAATTTCATAATTTGGTTAATACTATTCATTACCACTTTTTAAACGTCTAGTTTGATAGGTCTTGGTGCAATCGATCTTGGTGTTGCGTGGAATAAAAGCTATTAAAAAAATGAATTTATTTAAGAAGAGATATATTGTAAAATCCTAGGGTTTTATAGGCCCTCTATATGTGATACCATGTAAAGGCTCGAAGGATAATTCATGCTATTTTCACACCATTTTGGAGTGGAAGTTGGGATCTCATTTTTCAGTCACCTTGGATAGAACCCCAAGGAATTGGACTTATATCAAGCCCTTAGAGGGATACTAGAAATTATATCATAATTTTAACAGATGAGATTTGGGTTACTATCTATATTTTATAAAGTAGTTCAATTAAGCTAAATATTATATTAATGATTTTAAATTAGAAATAATCCTTTGGTTTTGGAAATGTAGGGTAATGTCTACCAATCCAAATGAAAATATTTGGGATAGTCCATATTCTTACAGATTATATCAATCACTTTACCTTTAAAGTATCCCTTGTTTCAGACTCACCAGCTTAAGCTGAAGGAGGTAGAATTGGATGGGTGACCAAATGGATCCATGCCTGGCTTATTTATTTATTCGGTATTGCATTTATTTATTAGAAGTGTATTAATGAGTATATCTCACAACCTTATTACTCCGGATTTGGTACCCAAGAAGACTTCTTGGATATTGGTATTGATAAAGGGAAGCATATATCTTCTGATTCTTGATTTTTAGTTCTAGGATAAAGTATGGTGAATTGGACTGAGCCTATACTCGAGATGCTAGTTGTAATAGCATTTGGTATTTTTGGTATTTTGTCTAGAATTTGGTATACACCTATATCCCACGACCCTTGAATATTCAATTTTTTTATAGAATCATCATAATGGACATCTATTATTTACTCATCTTTCATTTGTCTACTTATATTCCTTTTTTTGTTTCTATTAATTCTGGTACTATCTATTGTTTGTTTATACTTCTACTATGGTAGGTTATTGGTCTAGTCATATATCATTTGATTCTACAATATCTTATTCCATATATATTTTTGTTCTCCATTCTGATTATTGAGGGCATAATCTACCCACAAATATACACTATGTCGTCGCTACTAGTTGGCTGCCTCTGGCATTTAGGGAGTTGTGCTTGTGGTCTTGTATCAACTGTCTCGGGGAACCCTTAAGTGACATATGGGGTGGGAAACTAAAAAAGAATAAAATATTAGATAAAAAAATTATTTTGAAATATCAGTTAAATATTTCATGAGTAAAATAAAATTTCAATGAAAATCACTTTTTAAAAATAAAAATTCAAAAAATACATTTCTTTGAAAATAAACTTTAAAACTTATACAGAAATCTTTAAAATATTATGTGGTCATGATGATGGTAATTTGTTTATATTACATATATGTTAAAAAAAATATTCCTTTCACATTTTTGATAAAATCCAAATAGGCCCGGGTTTGAAAATGACATGAATATTCCATTAAAAACATTTTTTTAGAAGTCAAACACGAGTAAAAAATTATTTAACAAATAATTTTGAGAATTCTATAAAAACTTTTGAAAACATTTTAAAAAATAATTTTTTAACAGAAAGGGTTATCGACAAAAGAGTGTAACAAAATATGATTTTTCTTAATAAAATTATTTTTAGATATTTATTACATAGAGGGGGAGATGAAGAAAATCTTTTATTCTCATTATATAATCAGAGGATAAAAACATTCTACAGTTTTTTGAGAGATAAATCATAATATTTCACCATTGAAAACATAATCATAAATAATACTGATAAAAACTAAGATTGTATAATAAAACCCTTAACAATTTTCTAACATCCAATTATAATCTCCAATGAAATAATAACATAAAAGTTAATATAAAATTTCATGAGAATAAATAAATTCATTATACTTTATTTCAATGGGATTATGTATATACATTATAAAATAATATAAATATAAAAATTATCTTAGGGATTAATTTTGGGAATAAAATTAATTTTTTAAATCAGTATATTAAAATTATATTTGTGTGAATTTTTGATAATTTTTTGAAAAGTTGATTTTTTATGAATAGTAAAAAATACTGAATTTTAATTGAAAAGTGCCTTTTTGTTTAAATAATTTATAAAGATAAATTAAATTTTAAATTGGTTTTAAAGTAAAATTAGAAACATTATATATCTATTAATATAATTTTTGTCATTGTAATAATTTTAACATTGAATTATGATATAAAAACTTCGTAAACATTTGAATATTTTTTCTTTAAAAACTCGCTTTCTCGCCATATCCGCTAGATTGATTTTAAATTTAATTTTTCCACTTATTTGAATAGAATTTTGAAAAATTAATTCCTATTTGGAATCATTATAATTTATATTTTTTTTGTAATTTCAACTTAATTTGTGAACATAATTATAACTAAAAACAATTAAAAATTAATTACCATGATTAAGGTTAAAACGTGGTTTTGCTTATTACTTGCGCTTGTGTTAAAATCACCTTATACACACATATTATTTCTATTTAATAATTTATATTTAATACTTATAATCATTTGGTATAAATTATATAATAGGGATATTTTTATTTTATTCTTAAAGGATAAATTAACTTGGTTAAAAAACTAGTTATCGTGGTGAAAGTAAAAATCGTAAAAGTGAGTAAAACTTAAAGGATATTGAATGAAAATTTTAAAAAAAAATTTGAATAAATTTTGGTATTTAATAAAATTCCACTACTCCTAAATTGTAAAAGGTCACCATATCTACTCTCTTATTCACACATTATGCCACTTTTGGTTCAACCAAGACCTGAAAAAACACTTCCAAAACTCTCCAATATCATCCTATAATCCTTAGTTTGGGTATAAATCCAACCTAGGATGGATTTTTGTGAAAACCTAAGGAGGTTTCCCAAAGAAGAGGTAACATTATTGAACAAGATTTTTCATTTTATTACTTACTCAACATCATTCAATTATTATTTTAATATGATTATATAAAAACATAAATATATTTAATATATTTATTTGTTGTTTTTTAATTTCATTACCTACAACCATCTCATATTATATCAAATGTGTTATGAAATCACCGTTCATGTGTACGGTGGACTACCACATCGCAAACTAATTTCACTATTTTTTCCATTTCCTCCTCTGACGATTGGGTATAATTATGGATATAAAGTATATATATATATATATGATATTTATAACATTATTATTAATCTGGAGTAATCATATCATATATAGTTTTTTTACTTTCCATTCTATAAATTACACGATAAGGTCACTAATCTTTACGGTGGACTACCTCCTCGCAAAGCGATGTGATTCTCTTTTCACCAATGCTTTATGTGGAAGATAATAAGGATAAATATATGTGATATAAGTAAAATATTTATAATATTCATGAAATATTTATTATTATTAAATGATAATATATATTTTTATTTATTTCCCTTTCCCTCAATGAAAGATGATAATGTCATTTGTGTACATGTTTTATACCACCTTCATGAAATGATGTGACTATATTTTCATCAGAAAATCCCATGGATAATATTTATATATAAATTTAAAAAATTAATATTGTATTTATGATATTATTATCTTCCTATAATGATTATATACTACCTGCCTCCATTCCATAATTAACTTTGAAAAATTGAAATGTTACTCATGCGTACGTATAAACTACAGTCTCTATGATCATACATAGTTAATTTCTCAAAAAACCTATTTTTTTGAAGGATATTAAAAGTATAAGTTGTGTATAAATATGATAATTATTTCATAAATATTATTGTGGATATGATTAATCCTTTCTAAAATTAAGAATACAGAAAATAATAGAACAACTCCAATATGAAAAACAAAGCAATTATTACCCTAAACACAACTTTAACATGGAATTGTTAGTAAATGAGTTATATAAAGATCTGAGTAAATAATATATGATATTATATATATTTATGGTTTTTAATATATTTTTAATAAACTTATATTTGTTATATAGTGGGTTCGAATGAGTATGAAGGAAGTCGAGACTTACGGTAATGGATTTCCATCTCACTTTTATTTCCTATGAGACACAAATCATATTTACAACACATTTATTTGATGTGGTGTATATTACACTGATGAATTTATTTTATGATTATTATCATAAAAATTATTGTTATTTAAATATTTATTTTAGGATCTCTCTTTTATGGGATTTTCGGTTTACAAGTTACCAAAGCGGTAAGATATTTTTGTCTCAAATGGCCTTCTTTGGGACATACGTTATGTTATGAACCTATATTATTCTATAAGGTGTATATAATTCCCAATTTACATGTTATATATTAAATATCATTCTTTTTATTGAATTTTTTTAGCCTAAATTTTCCCAATTTTTTTAGAATGGAAGTGGTCGCTTGTAGTGTAGCTTGGGTTGTTAAATCCTAAGAGACCTTAGAAGAAACATACACACCCATACATTATCTAGATTATTTTTGGCTATGAAGTGTAAAAATATAGTTTTATTTGATATGGATTAAATTAACACTATTAGAACTAAGTGAATTCATTTTAGATAATGAGTTGATCCTAGGATATCACTTGGGGGTGTTTGGATGAATTCATTTTTAAATTATTTCCATTTCATTAACTTGAGAATGATTAATTCATTAAAATCAGTATGACCTCATAAATTAGCAGTTCAGAACCTTCCAATACATATTATGATCCCATATACCCTTATAGGATCATTTTCATGAGAAATCCAATTTAAAGGATCATATTAACACATGAAAAGTGTGGTGAAAAAAAATTCAATAAGAAAGTGGAAGAGAGAAAATCATTGAACGAAAAACCAAAATAAAATAAATTATTAAAAGTTTATAGTGTGAGAAATAACATCTAATACAGACCCTTGATACCCACTTTCATCAAACCATAATATATTTATCCCAACATTTATTCTATGCTCTCAATAGAAGTAGGAACTAGACTCATGAGGGCGGAATTGAAGAGGTAAAAACAACAAAATGATGAAAACTCCAATGTTGTGTAAATGATTTATCTCTTTTATATGGGAATTAATTCACACATTAATAAAATTGTATCAAAATTTTAATAAAAATAACAAAATATTATAATAAGAAGAAATTTTATTAATTTTCTAATGTGATTCGAATAACTTACAATTGGAGTTAGAATGTTACAAAGCCAAATCGACATCAAAACGTTATAATGAAGAAAACACCAAGAATACTCAGACTCCATCACCAGCAATGACATAAAAAGGCATTTAAATATCATTTAATCAAGTAACAAATAGTAAATGTATTTCCACTTGAGTATGGAAGGCCTAGGGTGGTGGAATGTATATGGAGTGTGGACTTTTCCACCCTTGAGCAGAAATGGAGGCCAAATTGTGTGCCTCTAGAATATATGTCCAAACTAGAATCTAGATGGATAAATTTTGGTAGGAAATTAAATAATACATTTAATACTTATATATGAAATAAAATTCTATAAAATATTAGCTTATTTTGATTTTTGGTTTTGCAGATATAATCAAAATGACATGTTGTTATTTTGTACTATAGAATCAATCCTGCAAATTCTTCTTCTACTTAGATATCCCATAACTCCAATAAAAACTAAAAATTATCCCTTTTTAATTTTTTATTAAAAATTTCTCATGATTTTATATATATCTAGTTTAAATTTAAGCTCTATTGGAGTTGTAAAATGTTTTTATAATGAAAAAATGGAAATTTTGTCGATTTAGCTACACCCACAAAATGTCAGCATGAAGGCCCATTTTGATGGTCTTATGATGTGATTATTCATGTGTTCTAGAATGATGAAATATTAAAAATGGAATAGGAAATATAAAAATGTGAAATTAAAATAAACATAAATGAAGGATTTTCAATGTGTCTCTAATCATACTAAGTAGTACTGCACTTTAAGCAAGAATCAAAATCCTGATGTGAAATAATGTTCAAATTGTAAAATGCACTAAAAATGGATTTTATGAATAATTATAAACATGATAATTATAGTAAATACAATAAACATGAGACTCTTTCAGTTTATAATCACACCCATCTTGTTTTTTTCTAGTCCTGAGCAAAAAATCTCTCGAAAATATAAAATTTAATTCCTTTTTAAAAGAACATTTTTATATACAATAAACACCAAAATACCTCATAAAAAAAAATTATAAAACCCATAAAACCATTTAACACAAGATATGTTTACAAGAATATTCCTATGCCAGGTCCATTCCTTTTTCAAATTCATCCCCACATTTCAACCAATTTTAATTAAGTTTGATGATGTGTTGTGTATAATAATAGACTTGGGGGATAATTTTTATTCTATAGAAATAATATAGAAGAGTTAGGTTGAATAAAATTTTAATATTAATATGTTTATTCATTTTTTTTGTGTTTTTGTGTTTTTTTTCATTTTTTATATGGTGATTGATATTACACTCAATCATTTCAACCCCTATAATGCAACTTTTCTGATGAATCCCAAGCTCTAAGACCTCAGGGAACCAAGGGAAGCTCCCATTCTTGAGAGTTATAATGATCTAAATCAATGAAAACAAATTAAATTACGAAAAATAGAGATAAAATTACCATCTATTGGAAGAAAGATATGGATTCTTGATCGCAAAGTGCTGAAAGCCACACATAATGTCAATTCATTTTTCTACGTGCAATTTTATTTATTTATTTTTATTTTCATTTTTTGATGATTTTTTGAATACTCATGTTAAAATTAAAATGATTACCGAAACTACTCCATTTATTATGGGACGTAAAGAAATTAATCTAATACCCCACAATCCTAAGGATGTGCGTTGTGATTTTTTTAAATAGATGACAATATAAATGAAATAAAAATCACATTATACAGCCACACTTTACAAAACTTATTCTCATGAACTTAAAAAAGTTTTAAAATAAGAACTAAGACATAAAAAATTATTTTATATTCAGTATAAGATTTTTTAATTTGAATTATAATGTTCATTGTTAGGGTAATTTTTCCTTCCATTAACCTATATTTTTTTTCATTTCAAATATTTTTTATTATTTTTTGTTTTTTTGTTTTTTTATTCAGACAATTTTTTTTTATTTCTCCCCACAAAATTGAATAATGTTATCTCTAGTATTTAAAGAAATTAATATTTAGAAGGTGTTGGAGGTAGAGGATGGGAGTTCCAAAATAAAATTTGAAAATTAGAATCTTAGAGTGAAGTCACTTGGTGGTTAAAGTTTATGTTTTTGATGATTCCATTTAGTCCCTTGATCTCCATGTTACTTATAGAAGCCTCATAAAATATGAAAATATATATTTTTGTACAACTGGAAGATATATAATTTTATTAAAAATTTATTAATCTCTGTAGCCCCTGAATCTTATAAATAACAAAATTATAACAAAATAAAAACCCCTTGAGGTCCCCTTAACTAAAACCAAACAAATACAAAAGGAAAAGATAGAAAATATAACTTTTTAAGATTTTTAAATTTAAATTTGAGATAATTTATATGTGAAATTGGTATTGAATCCCAGAAAGTTCTTTGTTTAATGTTGTTATCTTAACATTGAACCTAATTCTATCAATTGCTTTTGTTTTATGTGTTGGAATAATTAACACATCCTCTTGTTTTTTTAAATGATTCATTGAATGGTTTTAACCTGTGGCCATTAACTCTAAAAGCATGACCACTAATGGGATATTGCCTCTATATTTCCCCATGAGTGTATACTTGATGCACTGTGTTAGTACCTGACCATATTGACCTAAACATTCCTGCGTGTAAGTGAAGTTTGCAACTATATAAAGAATAAGTTTTCTCAGTTCAAAGTGTTGAATTTTATATTCCATGATTCGTAGGCTAGATCTCTAGATTTATTCAACATTAAATTTTTCGTATGCCTCCATAATAAGTTCCTCAAGTTCATTACGGTCTAATTTTCTCTTTTTTAACCAAGGAAATGTCATAGTTCATTTTTTTGATTTTCGAAAATGGATTATGTTCAATTTCAAATGGTCAATGGCATGTTTTTTCATAAACTAGATTATATAATGACATTCCAAGGATGGTTTTTAATATAGAATAATATGACCAAAGGTAATCCAAGAGCTTCTCAGACTAATATTTCATAGAGGAATAAACAATTTTTTAAGAATTTTCCCAATTTTTCTATTTTCCAACTCAGATGTGCCATTGGTTTGTGAATGATAGTTAGGTTAAAATTATTAAGAACTCTCATACTTTTACATGAGTATTAATAAGGGATAGTTGTAGAAATGGGTTCCATAATCACTGATGATAACACATGGAAGCCCAAATCTAGAAAAGATATGTTCTTTCAAGAATCAGATTACAACATGATGGTCATTAGACTTGATAGGAATAGAATCTGACCATTGGATACATAATCAACTACTTTGAGGACGTAGACATATACGCTAGAGTTTGGGAAGGGTCCCATGAAATCAATTCCCGAAAAACCAAATATTTCTATGACCATAATGGGATTAAGTTAAATTTTATTTTTTTGGTAATGAATCTTAATTGATGTCCCTTGTAAAACTTGATTTTTTTTTGAAAACCATATTGAGGATGGGATAATAGAAACAACTTTAAAGAACCTTTTTAGTGGTTTTTTTGTTGAAAATTGGCCCCACGTTCCTCTCCATGATAAAATTTAAGAATGGAATCTTACTAAGACTCTATAAGACATATCTTAATGACTTGATTTGGAAAGAACTTGAAGAGGTATGGATCATTTAACACGTAGTGTTTCACATCGTAAAAAAACTTCCTCTTATCTTGGGTTCCAAGGAGTTTTGGAATGAATCCAATTACCAAGTTAGTTTCTATATAAAAATACCATAGGAAATCACTCATAGAATAGAGGTACTCATTAGGAAATGAATCAAACACATAAAGGTGATGTGAGTTTTCTTCGAATTCCATCCTAGAAAGGTGATCAACTAAAAAATTTTCATAACCCTTTTTATCATTAATTGATATATCAAACTCTTAAAGAAGAAGAACCCAATTCATTAATCTATCCTTGGAATCTTGTTTTTGGGAAATTTATTTTGGATTTGAATGATCAATAAAGACAATTATGGGTGATCCTATGAGATTGGGATTGAATTTTTATTTGGAAAATAAAATAGGAAGAAACAATTTCTCGGTGGTGTTCTATTTGATTTGTGCATAATTTAATGATTTTATTGCATAGACAATGAAATATAGAGTTTTATTGCAACATTATCCTAAGATAAACCATTAAACCAAATCAGTTGCATCAAACCTGAGTTTAAATGGATGTATACAATTGGTATATAGATTGATTTTAGGAGAGATAAGAGACAACTTGAGTTTTGAGAATGATTCATCATATATTTATATCTATAAAAATGGTGTATCTTTCACCAGCAATGAAAAAATTGGTAGATAAATGGCATTAAAATTCAAAATTACCCTTCTATAGAATCCAGAATATATTAAGAAGGACATAACTTATTTGAAAATTTTTAGTGAGGGAAGTTTACAAATGATATCAACCTTTGGCTTATTAAATTTAATTCCTCTTCCAGAAACCAGATGACCTAGAACAAGTGATTCCTTTACTATAAAATGCAATTTTTCCATTTTTATGATGGTATTCTTATCCTCAAATCTAGAAAAAACCATTTCATCATTTACAAGGAATCCCTCAAATATATCCCTAAATATGGAGAAGTCATTCAAAAAGACCTCTTAAAAATACCCCACCATGTTAGAGAAGATTCTTATGAATAACCACTGGAAGGTAAAATGGCCATTACATAACCCAAAGGGTATCCAATTTAATGAAAAAATGAAAAATGAATGGGTGAAGGTTGTTTTTACTTGTTCTTATAAGGATTCCTTGATTTTATATCAACCTAAGTATAAATCTAGAAAATAGTTGAACTACTGACCCCCCACTCACTCTAGGGCTTTATCAATGAATGGAAAAGGTAATTGTTCTTTCTTTGCACATGAGTTTAGCTTCCTATAGTCAATGCACAATCTCCATCCACTATTTACCCTTTTGAGGAGAATATCACCCTCCTCATTGGTTGTCACTAGGATTCCATCATTCTTTGGAAAAACATGAAATGGGTTTACCCCATCACCCTCAACAATGGGGTAGATGATACTGAACTTAGAAAACTTAACAAGTTACATCCATAATATTGGGATTGATTCTCTACTGTTGATAAAAATATAATTTGGAATCATATTCTAGAATAATTTAATAAGTTCCAATGATTAGGCTAATCCTAGTAATATCATACAAGGTTAATCAAATTTATTTCTTGTGATTTCCAAGGATATATATGATAATCCCTTATTGACCCACTTCAAGAGAAGAATAAATGAAAAAAGGTAAGGTTAGATTGTCCGCTAAGAATTAATTATTGAGTGATAATGGAAGGACCTTAAATTTTAGATTAGTTTTGTTTAAAAATTCAAAATAATGATGAAACATTACATCAAAATCAATTTATTTTCCCAAATTTCTTGACATACTTTGTTCATTTTGAATAGTAGTTTTGACCACCACTTTGGCTAGATTAATGTCAAGAATGGGTATAAAAGTGTTGTTTTTCTTTCCTATAATGGTTTAATTGATTTTTAATGCATAAATATAATCAATGGTGCTATGATAAAGAGATTAAATATTAGGAGATAAATTCCCCACATGTGAACAAAGGAAATAAATCTCATGATGGCTTAACATCCTTAAACAATTTCTTAATGTTCCCCAGGTTCACTATCAACATTTCCTATCCAATTTTCCTTATATATCTCTTCATGATCCCTAATTTGAAAGTTTAAATTATATTTTTTTAGATAGAGGCCCATGTTTGTAAATGTTATTATCATGTTACCATTACCAACTTAGATGATCGAGTTGATTATTGCTAAGAAAGGATGACCGAGGATGATGGGGGGTTTTCTCCCTAGGACCAAATATTTGGTTATTTTCAAGGAAATTTATTCTAGTATGTCAAATGAGATTTTAAAATTTCACCAAAATATCATTTAAGATTCCTATAGGAACTCAAACAATATAATCAACAATTTAAAGATTTAAATATGTGGTTTGGAGTTCCTTGATCCCTAATTGATAATATATGGAATATGGAATGAGGTTTACACTAGATACTAGATGAAAGAGGAATTTGAGAAATTTATTCTATCCTAAATCAATGTTGATGTAAGAACATTTGGGGTGTTTCAATTTAAGAGGAATGGTCCCTTGAATGCTTGTACTCACATTATCAGCCAAAACGACTTGTTTTGTGTGTGAAATTTTTCCTTTAAAAGAGAAAAATTCCTTAAGGTAATTTGAGTAGGAATTAATTTTTTGGATTTCATTAAGATGTTTAATCTTTGTCTTAACATGATATAATATTTCCATCAATGTTTCATTCAGTTCTAGTTTTCCACTCATGCATTTAGGGAAGGAAGAAAGTAGTTTATTTTTTTTTGGTTGTGGTTACTTCAAATTCTTTTGATTTTTCAAATTCTGGGGGTGGTTCATAAAAATTTGAATGTCATATTGAATTTTTTAATGGTTCTATAATGGATTTTTCAGGTTTTAAAATGTATTTTCTACTTCTTAAGACAATATATACTTTTAGTTATTCAAGTGATTGTTGTGTGCTGGTTGATCCCCCCCTTGTGGTTTGATTATCATGAGTTTTCATGGCTTCTTTGAAAATTTTTATGGATTTAAGTTCATTTTTATGTGACGAGACATCAAAATTCATTATTTACATTTTTTTACACAATTTTTCAAGTATTTGGTGAGGGATATATTAGGCTGGGGTTTGTGTTAGTTTCTTTATCCTAGAAGAATTCTTTGGTTATTGAATTAGACATTGAATGGGTTGCTAGATGGGTTATTGGTATCGGATAGAAGGATTTTGGTATTATATTGGTTGTTCATAGAACTAATTACAGGTTTGAAAATTTGTGTAGGGTAGGGGTTTAGTCCTTGTTTCATGACTTGGTTGCTGGTTATCATTCCAATAGAATCCTAGATTAGAATTGTACCATGGATTGAAAGGGTTTTGGTACTATGAATTTTTTACGTTCAAATCATTGAACACCACTGGTGTTCCAAAAAAGGAACATCAATTATGCAATTGATGGTTGGGAAGTTATCGGTATTATCTTCATGTTTGTCATAACATTTGTAAATAGGGTCAATAGTTTGGATTTCTTGGACCTTTCTAAGATCGTTCTCCCCAACCTTCCATGTGCTGGAAAAAAATTTATTTGTGAGGATTTATTAATCACTAAGAGTCTGAATTAAAATATATTTGGGTGGCTTCACATAGTAAGGTTATTTTCCCCAAGTTTTGTTTATTTTGGCCAGACATTCCAGATAGTCATAAGAATCATTTAGGGGTTTGTTTTTGAAGGTTCTCTTACACATCATGACAAGGAATAAATTTTTTCCTGAAAAAACCCTTCATAATAGATTTTAAATTGTTTTATGATTAAAAATACATGGTGAGGTACCATTTTGAGTGTGACCTTGAATCTTTACAATGTTTCATAAAATAACTCCCCATATTTTCAGAAAATATTTGGATTCTATTTTTCAGTGAATTTTTTTTGTGATGCGTTAAGTATTTTTTATAGAATTCTATTTTTAAATTTTCCCTGAAGTGAATTGATGAAGGAATTAATTTTCAAACAAATTTTTTGATCAATCCTTCAATGATAAATGAAACAAACTCATATTAGATTGCTCAAGTTTATGTGGTGGGAAAATTATTTCAACAATGTCAATGAATTCCATTACATAAAGGTAGAAAATTTTCAACTCCATCCAATGGAAGGTTAGATAGTGGTTTATGATATAAGAGTTGAAAACATTGTCGGCTTCTCATAGGGTATAATTTCTAATGTAAGAGAGTTAATTTTTCAATGCAAGTGTGAAATAGTTTTTCTTGGTTTCATCGATAACATTATCCAAGTTTGGGAGCACCTCATTTGTATTTTTGTTTTGGTTCCCACCCCGGAATATGTATTATTTTATTTGTAGGGAATTCATTGGAATATGATAAGTATTTGAATCTAGGATATTAAGAAGATTATGATATAATAAAAATAAAACCTTAAGTTTACTTGACTCCCCAAGCCAAGGAATATCCACCCCAATTAGATAGTTCGATTGGTCAAAGTTGTTAGAGGGCATGAACCCAGAAAAGCGGATAAAAAGAAATGGGAAAAGATTCCACATCCTGGATTTGGGATCCACACAACGGGTTCCCTGAACCCAGTTGGTCACATGGCCTCAAATGCATTTCCCAAAATGCCAGATTCTTCCAACTAGCAATGAGGTCCCAATATTGATAGTGTGGAAACTATGTCTTCATTTGTCAAAGTGTAGCATAGTGGAAAAAATATGAAACATACAAAAGATAAAGCAGTAAACAATATAAACCTAAATAGAAAACAGAACTAAAGTAAAAGATAACCAACATTCATATATATGATGATTCAACATGTATCTATTTCTAAGAAAGTATCCAAAACATGATACACTACAATCTAATATAGTACAATATAAGGTACGAAGTACATCAAACAAGACAAAGCAATGTAATAGGAACACAATAGCATCGTAAGCCTAAGATTGGTACCCTGATCTCCAACTCCTCTAAAACAATAATGTAACTATGCAAGGTCCCTTGAACTTATCAACATCTACAACAATATAATCTATTTGGGCCCAAGAGATGACCCAAATAGGGTTTGAGAAATAAATCTTAGTAGGCAACCACCAAAGGCCCATGTACAACTATCAGTGAAAATGTGCAACAAAAGTGTGAAATAATAAATCGTAGTAAACTAGGATGTACTCCAAAGTAACTATTCCTACTAGTTATATTTCCATTTTAATAATTATTTAACAATTTCAAGCATGTGATTTATCTTGGAAGGTACAACATAAAAAATCACCACATTGAATATTTAAAGTAAACATAGTCCTTAGACATGCTAGTCCATACCCTAAGGTGAAAAGAAACGAAACCCTCACATGACTGCCCTCAAGTATAACGAATATTTCCCTCTGGAATAAGAGATATTTCCCTCAGGCATGGGAGATACTGCCCACAGGCTTAAGAAATGTTTCCCTCAGGCTAAACGAAACACTTCCCTCAGGATAAGAAAAACACTTACCTTAGGCTAATAAAGTAACCAGGTAGAACACAACACATAAGCAAGAAATATATGTATTTTTACTCAAGAAAATTCAAAAACATACTATAATCACGGCATACCCATGAGTATCTTGGCCAAACGACTAAACAAGGGAAATGCACCAACGGCGAGGCCCTGGATCAAGGCAACGATCCCAAAAAGTAGTTTATACCTGTTCATTAAATTACCTATGAAATTATAGGTATCTTAACAGTCAAGGCCTCAGCCATACGACACCCCAAACATGGGCACATAGCACTACGGTACACAAAAACAACTCGACAGTTAGAAATAAACTCCTGATCACCTACCTCGATCTCCTCTGACCGATGTACATAAATGACACCTCCCGAATCAACCGAGAATGATGGAGATTTGGGATACAAATTTACCCATTCAAACAAAAATAACTACCCTTAGGGAAGTATTGGAAAGAGAGGTTCAAGAAGAGAGAATATCTCACCCGTGTGATTCAAACGAGATTGACGATGAAGGAATCAGAGCCCCGGTGTGAAATCAGGAGCTCTTCCAAGTTCTGGCCTCCTCTCCCTTGGATCCTATTGAGTTCTATGTCTCTTATGCTGAAAGAGGAGGATATTTCTAGTTTTTAATGAAAAAACATAAGCACACGGCATATACTCTCAAAGACACGGCGTGCAATTTCCATTTTTTAACTTTTCCGCTGGTGGATTCTTTCCACCGCACCACTGTTCATCTGCTGACTTGGTTACATGACATGTATTATCAAATACACGGCGTGTACTATCGTTCCATTGGCGGCTAATCCCACCACCTTACTTCTCACCTACCGACTGATTACATGACATGTATTACCAAGTATTTGGCGTCGAGTTGGTTTTTACACCCTTAATCACCGATAAGCCTACACGCCCTATATTCTCATCCCACATGGACAAAGTACACGACATGTGGAAAAGTACATGGTGTGTACCCATAAATTTGGGGGTTTCCCCCATTTTTTCTATTTTCTCAAAATATTTAAAGGAAAAGGAAAAGAAAAAATCCATACCTCAAGAATAAGAATTGGGTTCTTACAAAAGATAAGATAAATTGGATGAGAAAATAGAAATGGGGGAGAAGAGAATATAGTTCTTAGTTGACTTACTTAGATCCCCAAAAATGATTCCAAAATTTGACCTCACCCAAATTCACCCAAAAGTTTAGGGTTGAAGTTGTTGCTTGTAGTGTAGCTGGGGTTGTTGAATCCTCAGAGACCCAAGAAAAAACCTATAGAAATATATATTCTATGGATTTTTTTTGGATTTAAAGTGTCAAAATTGAGTTTTAGTTGATAGAAATTAAATTTACACTAATATTACTAAGTGATCTAAATCAGAGAGAATGAGTTGATCCTAGGTTATCTCTTATGGCGGTTTTGACTAATTCCTTTTTAAATTATTTAAATTTTATTAACTTAAGAATTATTCATTCAATGAAATCAATATAACCTTATCACTTACTTGTTTAAAACCTGAAAATACTAATTCTAATAACCAATAAGCTTATAGTATCATTTTCATGAGGACTAAAAGGTAAAATATCTTATGAGTGCATGAAAAGTGTGGGGAAAAAATCAATAAGGAAGATGATGAGATAAAATAACTGAATGAAAAACTGAAATTAAAAAATTATTAAATACTAATATAGTAAGAAACAATATAAAATCCCATCCATTTTTAATAACATAGATCAAAACATAATAGGGTTATCTCACCATTGATGCTATACTATCAATGGAAGCGGGATGTAGACTCATGAGGGTAGAATTGAAGAAGTAATTACAAAGAAATAACAAAAACTCTACTATTGTGTAAAGGATTTCACTCTTCATTGTGTGAATAAATTCACACATTAATTAAATGGAATTAATGTGTTAATAAAAAATATATAAAATGAGAAGATTAAATATTTTATTTTGATAATAAGGTGATTAAAATAACTTACAATTAAAAGAAGAACCTTACAAAGACAAAGCAACAACATAACAATACAATGAATCAAACACCAAGAATCCCTCAAATCATCACCACAACTAACTTAAATAGAAATTTCATGAATATTAGGTCAAGTTACAAATATACCAAGTATTCCCACTATATTAATGTAGGCCTATGGTGGTGTAATATTTTTGTAATATGGACTTTTACACACTTGACCCAAAATGGAAGCCAACTTGCATGCTTATGGAAAATGTGTCCAAATAAGAATATAGATGGAAAAATTTTTGTATTCCATAGAATAATAAATTTAATACCCATATGTCCCCTGACATAATATAAACTTTCACACCATTTGGAATTTTTTTATAAATATGATCATAATGGTGGGATGTTATTCTAGGCTATAGAATCTATCATAGAATTTCATCTTCCACTTGAGCTACCAGTAAATCCATTAAAAAACTATAATTAGATATGGAAATTGGTAATTAAATGTTCCCTATGATTTCCTATATATGAATTTAAAATTTTATATTCATTAAATCTATGAAATGGGTGCCTCATATTGATAATTAGACTATGATTGAGTTTTCCTTTCCCAGAATTTGTGGGCATGAAGGCCCATTTTTGTGGTCTTCTAATGTGATTATTCATGTTCTACAGAAGGATGAAATATTCCAAATGGAATTGAAAATCTAAAAATGAAATATAAAATTAAAATCAAGGTAATTGGGTTATTTTCAATGTGTCTAAAAATTTACTAAGTAATTATATATTTTATCCAAGAATTGCAATCATGATGTGAAATAAAATTCAAATTGTTAAATGAACTAAAAATGGTGCTTATCAATAATGAAGCACCATAAAATTATAATAAATATTTTGAAAATGAACCTCTTAATGTGGATAATAAATATTTAAAGTTTCATTTATTTAATTATTTCATGTGGATTATGATTCAAAATTACTAAATTGATTTGGGTTTTATCTTATAATCTCATCGTTTATCAGGGTTATTTAGGATTAATTACCTGATGTTAAAATATTATGATCCATATCTTAAGATACACATTGATCATATCCTTCTATGGTTATGTAATGAAAATAATTTTTTCCCCTTTATTTTCCTCTCATAATTTTATCAATATTTTAAATAGAATGTTTTTATTAAAAATCATCCTTTTGGTTGAAAACCCATTTTCTTAAAAAACCTTGTTTTTTAAAAGTGTTTTGAAATATGTTTTTAACATTATAAAAATTATTTATTAAATAATTCTTTACCCATGTATTAATTTTTACAATTTTTATGAATGTAATATTCATTTCATTTTCTAAATTTTTATCTTTTGGATTTTGTCAAAAATGCGAAAAGAATCCTTGTTTTTAATATATAGGTCATGAATAATATTTACTACTCTCATAACCTCTCAATGATTTCAGGAATACCATACATATTTTAAATTTTATTTTCAAATTAATTTTTTCTTAATATTTGGATTGTTTTTACATTTTAATTAAACGACTTCAAAGTGAAATAGATCTGGATTTTATGATTCTTTTAAAAAACTGATTTTCAATGTGGAATGGATAATTTTATCCAAAAATGTTTTAAATTATTTTTTAATCTTCAATTATAATTTTTCAAAGTTATTTTTAAATAAAAGGTCATTCATTTTTTTAGTTTTAAAAATGTATTTTCAAAGTAAATTTATTTTTCTTAAGAAATTTTCCAAGCGTGTCTTCAAATTAATTTTCCCTCTAAGATGAAATCTGTTGATGTTACCTATTCCATTCAAGGGATATGTCCAATGATACCATTTTTATTGATTTGTCCAATGGTTTATGTTTATGATTTCACAATGTTTAGGAAACATGTTTCTATTCCATGAGTTATAGTATGATAAAATTCTTATGAAACACCCTTGTTTTATGGGGTTATGCTATGTTGAAATAATGATTATGAAATTAGTCTCTTTTCTATTGGGTATAACTTTATTAATTGTTTACGAAACCCATTTCATTTAATGGGTTATGATATACTGATTTTTTATGATCCTTTGGTAAATATAAATATGGTCTTCATTATGAGGCAGTTGTGATCTATATCTCCCCCAATGCATTGGGTGACGATTTATATCTCATGAGATAGACAGGACTGGAATGGGGGGTGAACTTAGTTAAGTAAGGGAATTTTTCTACTATGATTATTTTTGGAGTGAACATTAACTACTATGATGTTTTGGGGACCGAACCTATTCCACTATTATATCCTTAGAAATGATCCTTGACTGCTAGGGAAATGATTTTATATGCTTATGTGTATGTCATAATTCTATGTTATATGAAAATGTTATGACCTCATGGATTATATTCTTTAATTTAATTATAATTAACAACCAATGAAATCTAAACATTCATCATATATATCAATATTACGATATTTGAAATGTAGGTTATGGTTTTCAAATGGTAATCCCTTGTTTTCATACCCATTTTCTCATGTAATGATAATGTGATCATTGATATGTCACATTCTCTCCCTTATTGAGCATTTGAGATGACTCTCCCTTATATTTTCTTTACCCATGTCATGAGGAAACGTCTTAAGTAGTGTATGTCTATGAAGTGTACTAATGGTTAATATAATTATGGAATAAATTTAAGATCTTTAACGAATTAATAATATTACGTTACATGTTTATAAAGGAACTAATCTAATATGTTCTCTAGGCTTGTGTTTTTGTAATGTAATGAATATTTATCTAAACATATGTAATATCCATGTATGAGAAGTCAGAGTTGTTATTATTTAGTAACAAAATAAGGATTATAATATGAGGGGAGGTAAATAAAGAAGTGTTTTGTGTAGGTATTGTTCTAACCAATGGGTTTTGGAAGTTTTTAGAGGATTGGAAGGTGGGTAGCATTTTATAAGTGAGGTGAGTGACACACTTACAATTCTTGAAAAGAAAAAGGTGAAATCCTATTTTTCACTTAACAAATGGGTCTAAAATTGTCAATTTTTAAATCTTATTGGTGGTAAAGTTAAAATATGTCTATAAAATGGGTTTTAGATAAGTTTCTAGTTCATTTAATACCAAATCATTTTAGTTTAACCCCCAACAAACCTATGATAATCACAACCATGATAAATGATTTTTACTATTTTTAGGATTAGTTATGG
The DNA here is from genome assembly GCA_963277665.1 of Viscum album. Classification (NCBI taxonomy): domain Eukaryota; kingdom Viridiplantae; phylum Streptophyta; class Magnoliopsida; order Santalales; family Viscaceae; genus Viscum; species Viscum album. Next base: position 1,366,702,475 of record OY728140.1, on the reverse strand, counting down.
TAAAATATTAGTTGAAATTATTATATAATATAAATTAGGATGATTAAAATTATGGAATTCATTTTTTCAAATTACATTTATATAATTGGAAAGTTTTAATTTAAAATTATTCTTACAGATGCAACGAGAAACCGATTTTCTAAAGAGAAAAGGCTCAAAAGTACAAAACATTTTATATAAAAATCATTATAAAATTGATTATAATGAATTATTTTTTTATAAATAGTTATAAAATCTAACCAATGTTACTTTTAAAACAATATTAGAATAATCAATAAATTTTTAAATCTTTTCAAATAAATAAAAATTCTTAATAAAAACCAATACTGGTCATTATTCATCAAAAAATATTTTATTTTAGAAAATTATCAAAAAATAAATCCAAGATAATTTTGAAATTATTCTTTGGAAATTTAATTTTATATTGTAATATAAGATTTATAAATGTTACGAAAGATTTATTTCATAATAATCATACAAAAATTTGACAAAACTGTTTTTTAGAAAAATTTAGTTTTTAATCATAAAATTGGATTTATTCTGATCTATTTTATAGAATGTACATAAGTTGAATTTAATTTTTTTATTGAATATATAATATAAAAATTTATGTAAAATAATTCTAAAAAATGTTTTTAATTTATTGAGGTAAAATTTTTTTTTCATAAAAAATGTTTTAGAAAAAGATTTCCATTGTTTTCGAATCGTTTTTATTTTCATTAAAAATTAATTAGTCACCAAAGAATTCAAATTATATAAATGTGTAAAACGTATATTTTTATAATTTAGTTAATCCTAATCATATCCATCATTCAAACATCTAGGTGATAACTATCATGTTAAATATTAATATTTTAGTAGTATGTCACCTTTTGTTAAAACATGGTGTCATGTGTGATAAAAAGTTGAACTTAGTGTTACGTCTAACACAAGATATAATCAATTTTGTATCTAATAAAAGTAAAAATTAGTGGTGAATGTAATAGAAAATATTTAAAAGTTTAAATTTATCTTAAATAAAGATATCAAAAAATATAAGTGTGTTTTAAGTACATGATGTGTTTCATGTTCATTTTCTAAGAAAGTACATACCTGATGAATCTCATGTTTTAAGCACTAAAGTGGTAAAATTAGAGGATAATATCCAATATAAAGGAAATATATTTAATATTTAGTATCAATGAGATAATTTAATAAGAAATAATGTGATTTAATAGGTTAAATTTTTATAGAAGAACCACTTCACTGAACAACAAATATTTTAATCAAAAAATGCTACAAGGAAAAAATTTCCTCTATTGTTTAAGTAATGAAAAAATTGTGAGGACATAATTTCATAAGGGGTGCATAATATCAAAAATTTATTTATCCAATAAACTAATAATTCTTTTTATTTACAATTATTTATTTCATGGATTTATTTTCATTATAGTTTTATAAATAATTTTATAAAATTTTTGAGTTAGAAAATGAATAGTTTTATATAACTACATTATTTTTAAGTGAATTACTAGGTTTTATTTAAATAAAAATTTATTAGTTTAATAAATTAAATTTTATAAAATAGAATTTATTTTTTTAATTAAAATATCTAATATATATTTGTATAATTTTTTGGGAATTTTAAGAAAAGATTGATTTTTGAGTGAATAGTGGTAAACATTGATTTTTTTAAAAACTATATTTTTTTCTTTAAAATAATTAATATTAAAGTCCCAATATATTTTATTATTTTGTTTAAAATTATTAGATGTTATTTTTTTAATATAATTTATATAATTCGATATTAATCAACATTATATTTCATTTTTGTGTAAGTTCATTTTTATGCATAAAAACCCAATTTTCTGAAACAAAGTTTCATTGCATTTTGTGTGATTATATTTAATATAATTTATTCAACCAATGAAAATTTAATATTGAACAATTTATTCCATATTTGGAATCATGTTGTTAATATTTAGTAATGATGAAAATTTTATTTTTGTTCATTACAATTAATAGTCATGGAAATATTGTGTGAGCATAATAAAGAGAAAATATTGTTAACTAATGTAAAAACAAAATGATAAAGAAAGAAAATATTATATTAATTACTAAAAAATGTTCTTATTTCAACCCTTATCACATTATTTTGTAATTCTTATAGTATTTGTTACCCTATCCCATGATTAAGACTTTATAATATTTAAAATATATGAAACTTACGAGTTAGCCACTCCCTTTACTTATGAAAGGGATCACAATCTCCTTCATTACTAACAACTTTTGAGAAATATATTTAATCAAATACCTACCTAAAAGACTCCCCTAAATCCATCCCCACATCTTCAGGGTCCTTATCATCTAAAAATACTGATATTATAATTCTTAAAGTGTATTCTAAAAAAAGGTATTCGAGCAGAAGTTAAAAGTTCTAACCAACCAATTTCACATATATTTATTACAATAACTCATTAAAATGGTCTTCAAACATGTTGAAATAATAATATCATTATATTAAAATATAATAAAAAATTATTAAAATTATTCTAAAACCCATTTAATCTTATTTTTGTTCTCTTGAGAAATGAAAACTTCACTCATGCATACGGGTGGACAATGACCTCTACGAAGAAATTTATTTTTTTATTACCATATCATATTTATGGTTAAAATTATGAATAAAATGGATATATAGGACATTTATAACATAATTATGATTATTTAAAACCAATATATTACTTATCTTCTTACTATTTCCATCCATTGCAAATTGATGATGCCACTCATGCATATGTGTGGAATACCACCTTCATGAAGAAATTTGATTAATATTTTATTTTCACATTACAATGGTTGTCATAAATATATAAATAATGTATAAATATTACCTGTATAAAATATTTATGATTTTTAAAATCAAAATATAGTCTAATTTATTTCTTTTCAATCTTTTATAAAAATAAAAACATTTTTCATGTGTACATATAGATTACCTTCTCAATGAAAAGATGTGGTTCATTTTTTATTAATACCTTACATGGTTGGTTTTTATAGTGTATATAATATAAAAATGTGATAAATATAATAAATATAATTTTTTATAGATAATTTTACTATAAACCATTTGAACATGGTCAATGCACCTATGTGGTGATGAGGTTATAAATTGAACGACAGAAAAACATCCATCATCCTACTGTGAAGCCAACTAAAATATCCGATTTGAAATTAAAATTTTGAGTAACTAAATAAAGAATGGTAATAAAAGAAATAAAAGGAATAATAATAATGAAATTTACATTAAAATGGTTATAAATAAATTATAAAACTAATATTAAAGTATTATTCAGGAGGAAGAGAACATATGAAGCCAGATGAGAGTTAAGGTAAGTGATTTTCTTTAAAAATATTTCTTAAAACATTTTAAAATATTTCTCATAAAAATTAATGCCCTTATAGTTTTTTTGATAATGTTATTATTCATGATTCAAAGGTTTTTAAATCTAATTTTTACTATATTTTTTTATTTACATTATTAGAAAAAATAATATTTTTAATTTTTTCTATATGGTTTAATTTAAACTTTTTTACAATAGTGAAAAATTAATGTTTTGTTAATGTATAAGACTTGACCACTTTTTCCCACTATCAAAACCATTTTTAATTTTCAAGATTCATTTAAACTTTTCCATGTTTATTAAATAAGAATTGATTTTTCTCAATATTTTTAAAATTTATAATTTTAAAAATATTTTATATGGAAACAAAAAATTTTTCTCATGTTTATGAGATAATAGAAAGTGGTTTATTTATGGGTATAATTGAGTTTTTCATGGGTTTTATAATGAAAAAGTGCAATGTAAATTGTTTTTGATAATGATATGGTACATTATAATTATAGATGATTGTGTGTGATATTGATACATCATGTTATGTTAGGTGAGATTGACAATGTATTCTAATGTAATCTGTAATTAATTATGTCTAAAATTGAAAAAATATAGAGATAATTTGGTAGGTTACTTCGATGAAATTAAATGTTGTACAACAATTATGACATGTGTTAAAAATTATTAAACATTTATTATGAATATTATGCTATAGGATATCTATATTATTCTTGAAAAAGTGTTTTGTAAGGAAATGTTTTGATTTCATGAGGTAAATAAAGTTTATAAACTTATATGGTGAATGTTTTATTTTTCAAAATGTTTTATTCATTAGTTCCCATGTGCCTCAGGATTTCTTCATGTTCTTTATTTTTCTTTATAATGGTTTTCTTTAAGAAAATATTAAATTTCAAATGTATAAATGTTTTATCTATATATATAAAGCTTTATTGAAAAAAAGAAAATATCCTCATGGGTTTTCTTGTTTTCACTGGACTAACATTTTTTATTTATTTTTATATCCCTTAATTAACTTTTTTTTTTCACATCCCATGTTTCTATATGTTTTTCATGGATATATTTATGACTATAAATATTAACATTGTCAGGATTTATACTATGGTTACTCATCTCATATAATAAGTGTCTTGAATGAAATATGGATGTAAACAGAAAGCTTTGTTTTTGTGGGAAAAATTTATTCTATGTGAAATTGTCTAAATTCTTATATAATTGTTTTTATATAATTTTCAAAATTGGTTAATCAAATATATTCTACAAATTTAATAAAGAGAATTTTTTTTATAAACTATGTAATTATGGGTTGTATAATGCATGTTTCATTGTAATCTATCTTCCAAAAATATTATTTAATTTATTCTCCTATGGTTGTTTCTATATATTTCAGGTTTTTATTTCATTTATCTATCCCTAAGTACTCAAAATATTAAAATAATTTTTTAAGGAAAACAAAATTATTCATCTATTCGGTTAAGAATACTTTTGGATGTCTAGATTTTATTTAAAATGTTTTCCAGAATTTATTTACAATTATACAATTATTAAATAAAGTCATTTTTACCCATGTTTGAATTTTTTTAATATTTTTAGAAATAATTTTCAAATTTTTTTCTGGATGAGTTACTTTTTAATGAATGTATAAACATAATATTTGTTTTTATGAATAGTATAGGAATACTTTATCTCTCCATCAAGAATACCCTTTTTTTGAAGCTTTATTTACAAGTTTCTAGGGATCTTTTCAAATAAAATGTTTTTTCCTAATATTCTAGAATTTTTAAGATTTCAAATAAGTGATTTAAAAATAAAAAGGGTATTTCCTCAAGAAATTTTCTAGTGATATTTAAAGGTATTCTCATCTATAGTAAAATAATTTCATGTTTTTTATGATTTTTTACATATATGATCTAATGATGCCATATTTACTCATTCTGTTGATGGTTTACGATTATGATGATGAAATATTGATGAAACATGTTTTATTTTCCATGGGTTTGGATATAAAAATGATATGTTTGTTCATTATGTTATGTAATATATTTTAATTGATTAGGATTATGTGATGGAAGGGTCCATTATAAATCTCCAATGCATTGGGTATTTTTTAATGTTTTTGAGATAAATGGGTGTAAAAGAGGTTATCCCATTCCTAGAAGAGGGTACCCAGGTGGTTATCCTAATCCCAACACATGGATGGTTAACCCAATAATAATATGTAAAGTATTTCTTGGTAGATATACTTGATATGTATTTTATATGATCATTATTATGCCAATTTTTATTCCAATATCTAGGATATGTTCTCTATTCTTATTATATGAATGCATGAATAATTATCTTTGATTATTCTATTTATTATATGTTAAAACATATTAAAGACTTATGCTAGGATTATGATCTATGAATTAATTTGAATGGGTTTCAAATGTTTAGGTCATATTCTCGTACCCTCATTCCCTTGTTACATGTACATGTGAAAATTGACTAATATCTCACATGTTTACCCATTATATGTATCTATGATCCCCCTTTATAATGTTTTATTTCATATAATTATAAATAAATGTTTTAACTTGGAAATTACTAAGTAGTGTACTATGTGAGAAGATCTTTTTTAGGATATTTTGAAGATCTTTCACAAAATAGTATTATTATATATATAGTCTTCAAAGACACTAATCCTTTACGGCCCTAAGGCACATATTATTATGAAATGTATTGAATATTTATTCAAAATGATACAATATTTATATATTTCATTCTTATGTAACTTGTATTGGTATCGAATAAGGGTTTAGTTATTTTTAAAGATTAGGATTAGATGAATTTGGTGAATGTTCTTGGGATATTTCTAAGTTTAGGAGAAAATATTGAGTTATTTTAAATATAAAAGAATGTTTTTTATATAAAATACATATTTTTATTGATACCGGAATTTATATGTGGATATGAAATATATTTACGTAAGAGTAAAAAATCTAAAAGTGGAATATTGGGTTTTAACTTGATCATCATTAGGGCATGATTAGTGGGATAATGTTTTCAGACCTGAAAAGACACTCTCAAGGGATATGGCTGCATTAATTTATATTTTACTTATGAATAATTTTGAAGGATTTGAATTGATAAACAAAGTGGATGATATAGGTTAATATTGAGGTGTCTTAGATTGAAAATGAGGTGTCTGGATTTAAATATCATGTGAATGATATTTCATGATGATAATATTTATCACTATGATTATTATTGATCAGACTTTTTTTTTTGTTTTTGTCAATGGAAGGAACTAGGAGGAGTCATGTTATCATTTAATGTGATGGAAAATAAAATCATTATTCACCAATGATACCAAATATTATGGGATCTAGAATAAAAACCCTTATTTCAATGTTTATGCAATATTATAAGTTATAAATCCCTTTGAACTTCAAAATGATCCTAGGAATAAACAAAATAAAATCAAGTGCTTTATGAGAAAAAATCTAACTTATTTTTATGGGTCTTCTGATCCATGAATTTATAAACAATGGATTAGTGAAATTAAAATGATATTTTCCATTCTATAGTACCCAGAGCATGAAAATGTTATTTTGGTTGTTTATCATTTGGAAGGAAAAATAGTTCAATGATGGAATCTTGTTAAGAACACAAGGAAATAAGTATAAATTGAATAAATGGAGTGGTATGCATTTAAGAGATTAGTATTCAATAATAAATATACTCTTATTCATCATATGAGTATGAAAAAGGGATTCATTGATCAAAATAATAAACATGATAAATAAATTAGTACCTATAAAGAAACTTTTACTAGAATTGTGATGTAATCTCATGGTATTATCATCCAAAATATTATCAATATTGGATTATTATTTAGTGTATTAAAACTAACTACATAAAAGGTTATTTTCATAATAGACTTCAGTAGCTTTAAATAAATCATTATATGATCTTTAAAGAAGGAAATTGAGATCGTAGTAACCCATGACTCTCATGGTTTTGATAAGGAGGGATATATGGAATTGAAAAGAAATTGTAAAATTAGAAACCATGTGGGGAAGAAGATGCATATTCAATTATTCCATAATTTTAGAAATAAACATAGAGGACATTTTCTTTAGGGGACTAATAAATACTTTTAATGTGGAAAGTAGTTTATCTTAAAAATGGATGATGAGGTGATGGTAAGAGGTTATTTAATTATATAAATAGGGAGATTGATCCACAAATTTCACCAAACACACTCCAGTGTTTCAAATACTAAAAGTATTAGCATTATACTAACTAGGGATGAAATCCAAGGGTTAATGACAAGGATTGATTCCAATAACCTCTTAAGCCCATAGATAAAGGGAAATCTTATGTGATCTCTATTTTCGACATGGGTTATGAGAATGAAGTGGTGATAATTAAACATACCGTACACTTTAGAATTTTTAATATAATATTTTTTATGGTTCTACCCAATATTTTATAGCTCAAGAATTTTCTAAAGGTATAACATTTTCAACTTAATGATTAGATATTGAATTAGCAGTGAAAACAACTTATGATATAGTGATCACATCACAAGTTTATGATTATTATCTGATTGAATTTTTTTGGGAATTTATTCTACAAAAAATTATTATTATTCCTCTAAATAAATTATATATGATATTGGGAATTAATTTTTCTCTTTATATTGTGATCATATCAATTTCCAAGGAAGGGTAGTCACATTACATATTATAAATGAACCTATGATAATTTATCAGTGTGTGGATGGATATGATCTTATATTGTAATTTACATCCATTTTATAGGTCTTGATTCCCATTTATATGAGTTATTTTTTTCAAATGGATAGCGAGAAACTCAAAATCAAAGATATTCCTATTATATAAGAGTTTTCTAATGTATTTCTTGAATTCTTTCAATGTATTCCACCAAATTGTGAAGTTCTATTTTCTATAGAACTAATATTTGGTTATCCTTTTATATCAAATAATATATATATATCTAATGGACTCAATTATTTTGTGGTAATTGATGATGCAACTCCAGGAAAATCTAGATAAGGGATTCATTCTACCAAGTGTGTCACCACGGGGTGAACGTATAATTTTTTCTAAGAAGAATTATTGATCAATGTGACTCTGAATTGATCATTGATAACTTCAAAGGATCATAGTAAAGAATAAGTATCCTATTACCCTTATTGATGATTTTTTTTAAATAATTTTTAGGATCTCAATAATTATCAAATATTGAACTTCATTATGGATACTATAAATTATGGTTAAAAAGTGAAGCAATACCTAATAAAACCTTTCATATGAGGTATGAAAACTTTTGATTTTTACTGATTACATTTGGAATTACAAATACCCCCAAAATTTTTATTGATCTCATAAATAATGTCTTTATAGAATACCTTGAATAGTTTGTGGTTGTCATTGTAGCTAATATTTTATTTACTCAAAGATAATGGAAGATCATGATGATCAATTGATAATTGTATTGAAGACCATGAGGAAGGAGCAAATATATTCAAAATTCATGAAGTATGACTTATGTTTATATAAAGTTCCATTCTTGGGACATGTAATCATAAGAAAGGGAATATTATTAGATTATCCTATGACAGAATTCATTAAACATTTTCCTTTGATAAACCTATGACCAAGATCTATTATTTTATTTGAATGTAAAGAGATTATCAATTATTTGTTAAGAATTTATCATAGGTATCTTATCCAATCACCATTTTAACATAAAATAGAGTGATGTTCCTTTGGAATGATTAGTATGATGAAAATTAAGAGGAGGTGAAGAGACGGTAGGTCAACGCACCTATAATCACACTAACCTATAGGTGAAAATGGTTTTTGATCTATAGTTATAAATATGTGAAGTAACTATGATGTCTTGTTATGAAAAATTACATTGTGATAGTTTATTCCTCTCATCAATTAAAGTTTAAAGTGAAGAATTACTTTTAAGATGACTTGGAGTTAGTAATGGTAAGATTTTCATTATATATATATTATGGAGTTATAATTCTAGAGAAATGTGTAACATATATACTAAATATTAATCTATTAATTATTTATTCACCTAGAAAGAGTTTAACATGCTCTAGATAATATAGTTGGCATTGATTAAAGATTATGACTACTCAATACAATACCTCCAGGGGAAAGTGAATAAGGTGGAAAATATTGTGATTTAAAATGATCCTAAAACATTATCTATGTTGAAAATCTCAATGATATGATATTTATGTTTTTGTAAAGGTTTGATATTACAATCATGAAATAAGGGGTAAAACATTATCTAGATAAAATGAGTGTTTAAATTCCATTCCCTACAATGGTTTATAAGAACCCAGTTTTTATTCTTCAAGTAAAAGTTTTTTATTTTCCTCGTTCCTTAAGTGTTTTTGAGAAAATAAGGGAATTGGGGGAAAATAAAAAATTTGGTGGGTACACACCATGTACTTTTCCACACGTCGTGGCCATGTGGGATGAGTACACAGGGCATGTAGGCCTGTCAACGATGAAGGGTGTAAAAACTGACTACATGCCATGTACTTGGTATTCACATGCTGTGTAATCAGTCAGCAGGTGAAAAATAAGGTGGTGGGAGTAGCCACCAGTTGAGCGACAGTACACACCATGTATTAAAAAATACATGCCGTGTAATCATGTCGACATATGAACAGTATGACGGTGAAAAGTATCCGCCAGAGGAAGAGTTAAAAAATGAAAAGTACATCCCGAGTACTTGGGAGTACACACCGTGTAGTTTGTTTTTTTTCTACTTAAAACAGGAAGTATCCTCCTTATTTAGTATAGGACATATTGGATGTAGTTGGAGCACCAGGAGAGACGGACGGAGTAGTGAATAGCCCCCGAACGCACACCGGAACTCGGTTTCCTTTGCTGACAGTCTCGATTGAACCGCGCTGGTGAGTTATTCACTTCTCTTGAACCCTTCCTTCAAATTATTTCCCATGGGAAAGTTATTTGAGTTTGAACGAGTAGTTTTTAATCCCATATCTACACCATTATCAGGTATTTCAGGAGTTGCCGTTCATTTATATTTATCAGAGGAGATCAGGGTAGGTGGTCTGATGTTTATTTCCAACTGTTGAGTGTTTTTTTGTACCATTGTTCTACTCGACCATGTCAGGGTGTCATATGGGTGAGGCCTTGATTAATTATGATATCTAGAATTTCATAGATAATATGATGATAATTATGAACTTCTCTTTGGGATCATTTCATGGATCCAGGGCCACCCCATGGGTGCGTTTCCCTTGTTTAACCGTTTGGCCAGGATACCCGAGGGTATGCATTGATTTAGCATGCTTTGAGTTTTCTTGAGAGGAACTGTATGTAATTTATTTCTATGTGTTGGACTCGGCCCGATTAATTTCTTATCCTGAGGATAGTGTTTTGTTTAGCATGAGGGAAAGTATTTGTTTAGCCTAAGGGAAAGTGTTTCATTTAGCCTGAGGGAAATGTTTTCTATGACTGAGGTCAATTGCTTCCATGTCTAAGGGCATTATATCGTATGCATGAGGGAAATATTTGTTATGAATGAGGGTAATCACCTGAGGGAATGATTCTGTTTAGCATGAGGGAAATATTCTGTTTATCCTGAGGGCAAGTTTCTGATTGCCTGAGGGTAAGGTTTTTCATGTCTGAGGACTCTGTTTACTTTGCATATTTATCATGGTGATTTTATATGTTATACCTACCAAGCTAAAGAACACATTTGGAATTTTTTTACCTTTTACTTGTTAGATAACCTGTTATAGTTTTTATGTGGCACTATTTAGAAGATTTTCGGCTGAGGATGAATCTAAAAAACTTATAATTTAATTACCTTGAATTGCTAAATGATAATTAAATGGAAATGGAACTAGTAGGCGTAGCTATTTTTGAGTACTTCCTAGTTTACTGCTTTTCCATTACTGCACACTACTGATGCACGAATTCACCGACAGTTGGGCACGGGCCTTTGGTGGTTTCCTACTGGGATTTATTTCTCACACCCTGTTTGGGTCATGTCTTGGGCCCAAACAGATTATATTGCTGCAGGTGTGGATTAGGGCAAGGTCCCTATACAGGTACTTCATTGTTGCAGAGGAGTAGGATAACATGAGACCGAGCTTAGGCTTGCGATGCTGCTGAGTTCCTACTGTACTTTTTATTTTTTCTTTGCTGTATTTTCCCTTGTATTAGATTGTTCAGATTGTAGTGTATCCTGTTTTGGATACTTTCTTAGACTTAGGGACATATTTCATCATTATATATGGTTGTTGGTCTTTTCTTTAATTTAGTACTTTGTCTATTTCATCAATGGTATTGTTTATTGCTTCCACATTTGTATGCTTCTATTTTGTTCCACTGAATTATACTTTGAAAAATGAAGGCATAGTTTCCCCACTATCAGACCTGGGCCCTCACTGCTTGTCGGTAGCGTCTGGAATTTGGGGAAATGCACCTGAGGTCATGTGACCAACCGGGTTCAGGGTACCCGTTGAGTGGCACCCGAATTCGGGATGTTACAAAGTGGTACCAGATGATTTATTTTCTTTGACTTACTCTTTGGAGCCTATGGTCTAGGATAAGACGGAATAGGTACTTGGTAATGATCTTTTCCCCGGAGTAGCTAACCCGTGTACAAGGAAAAGTCAATTTACCTCGTGTTGCAATTTTTATAATTTTTCAATTTTACAATTGATTTTATTTTCACTGTTGGGTGATGCACTTGTTGTGTGCTGTTTATATTTTTTTTAAAGCTGGGTTCTATTTAGTTGCATCCCAATGAGATGAGGCTATTCCATCTGATGCATCATTTAGGCACATGTTAGAATCCCAGACCATGCATAGTTTCCATGCCATATAGGTGCAATAGAAATTCCATGTTGTTGTGATAGATGTTGTGCTAGAAAATGCATGCTGTTGTGATAGATGCCTTGATAAATACCTACTATTTGACATGGTATTGTTATATAATGTTCTATGAATGAATTACAAACTTTGTTTTTGAGGAGTATGATCCCTCATAGACCAGAATTTTGTGGATCATAGACTTTTTTACCTTGTTATAACACATATAAGATTCCAAGAATTGATTCGCGGGGAGTATGGGCCCTCACAGATCGGAATTTGGAACCTAGGTGTTAGTTTCAGTGTTTTATGAGCTCTAGAGTAGTTTCTAAGGCTTACTGTCCGGAAAACCCAGAATACACGCCATGTAGTTTTAGTTACACACCTTTTAATCTTTTGTTCGGGAAGAAAAGAAAAAATTTTAAGTACATGTCGTGTACCCTTAGTACACGATGTGTAGTCTCTAACCATGTCATAGGCCGTGTGGACAGATACACGGGATGTGAAGTTCTAGAGGGAACACGCCATGTATCGGTTGTACATGTCGTGCATGTTGACCCTGTGTCTGCCCGTGTAACTAACAACAAAAATAGTGGAAATCTTCCCTTATACATTCCGTTTCAATTATGAACACACCGTGTAGGATAAACTAGGAATCCGACCGTGTAACTAACAACACAGGTTAGTGTAATTCTTTCTTTTACATGCTGTGGAAATCTAGAACACGCGGTGTAGTGTGATCCGTGTGTCAGTCCATGTCTTTAACAACACGGGTCGGGAAAGCTCGTCTTGTACACCCAGTGATCCTGAAGGACACTCCGTGTAGTCTTGACCAGTGAAAGACCGTGTAGACTTAGCCATGTGGCTAGGGAAATGGGGTTGTGTACATGTTGTGTGTGGGTGTAATATGTGGTGTATTATCAGCCAAGTAGTTAGCCATGTCACTAACAATACAGGCAGTTGGAATCTAAGCAGTACACGCCATGTCTATATGGAACACGTCATGTAGTCTAAGCTATGTACCCGGTCGTGTAACGGACAACACGGGTCGGTGATGCTTGCTGAGTAAATGACATGTAGACCTTGTACACGCCATGTAGCCTTGTTCAAAAGAGAGCTGTGTGGATAATCCATGTAGAGGGACTCAGGTAGCAGAGAAAAATCAAGTACACGCCGTGTGTGTTGACAACACACCGTGTGTTTTGAGGTGTTACATGACCAGTGCTGGCAGAGTACACACCCATGTGAAAGACTTGAGGAAACATGCTGTGTAGGTATTATACACATCATGTAGTCATGTTTTGTAAAACTTGAAAGTTTTATTTTCCTTGTTCCCTCTTTATGATTTCGGTTCTTAGTCCTTGATAATCTTGATCTAAGGCATGTGTTTGAACTTGTAGAGTCAAGCTATCGATACAACCACAAGTTGTTCACCAAGAGAGCAGCAATGAGTATACTCCAGAGACGGTGGGCCACAGGCTACCGATAGATCCTCCAGCAGAGCTAGATGCGGCACCATCCTTTATACCAGACATAGGAGTGGAGGCACAGGTATGTGAAGGCATCATGCGGTTCATGCAGACCTCCTAGGGAGCACCGCTGGCTGCCACATCTATGGTAGAGCTGACTCGTATATTCTTACAGCAGCATCTGCCTACATTTTCAGGGGATGGCAAACCACAGGCTGTGGAGTTTTGGCTGGGTTCTATGTAGACTATTTTCGACCATCTGGAGACGCCTCCTGGACAGAGGGTCAAGCTCGCTACATACATGCTACGTGATTCTTCCAATAGGTGGTATAATGTTACCACCCAGTCTAAGAATCAACGGGACATGGCGTGTGAAGATTTTCAGGCAGTCTTCTATGACTTTTTCTTCCTGGAGATGCTAAAGAAGATCGAGCTCGAGAGTTCATGAATTCTGCTACAGGGAGCCATGTCAGTGATGGACTATTCTGCCCGCTTCACAGAGCTACAACACTTTTCACTTATTCTGAAGGGTGATGAGACATTGAAGGCTCGATGTTTTGAGGATGATCTTCAATATGACATCTGAGTACTGGTGAACGTTTTCATGTTACCTAGAGTACATGCTATTGTGAACCAGACATTGATTACTGAGCGGATCCAGCGGGAAGGTAGTGGTGCAGGCCAAAGTGGCTCGACACTAGTTCATGGTACTATTTCTACCGGTAATAGGAAGAGGTAGAGGGATTTCTATCAAAGTGGCATTACTAGTGAGAATAATTCTTATGGTGGACCGTTGAGGTGATACCAGTGCGGTAAAGGAAAGCACATAAGACCTCAGTGGCCATGTGACCCAGTGGATTTCCGAGTTTGCAGCAAGATGGGTCATCTACAACGCTTTTGTAGGGTGTTTCCACCAGTGGATAGTGAGAGGGGTTCTGTGTAGACTTCATGTGTGGGAGTAGGGCCAACAGCTTCTTACCTATTAGTGAATTGGGATAATTCGGGACGTATAGGCCGAGGTGGTGGTCATGGCCATGGTAGTAAGACACCAGGATCTCAGAGACAGTAGGGTGGTTCAGCTCAGGGTAGCCAGGCTGTGTCATAGGGCCGTGGCACTGGGCAGACATATGCAGTGAAACAGACCCAACAGGAGAAGGATCCCAAACCTTTTACTTTCATAGGTATTATTCTAGTTGCTTCTGTTTTGTCTTCAGTACATTTCGATACTGGTGATATGCATAAATTTATATCTGTGCCCATTTTGGAGAGACTTGGCCTCTATGTTTCTTATTTTTATGATCTTATGATGCTAGACACTCCGTTGGGGATTAGAACGGCAGGTGTGCGTTAGTACAGGGAGTTCCCCCTAGAGGTTGGTGGGTGTCACTTTCTATGGGACCTCTATATCTTAGAGATGACGAGCTATGCCATCATTCTTAGGATGGACTAGTTGGAACCCTTTCAAGAATTTGTTGATTTCAATTGTCACAGGGTAAGTTTTACATCACCAAAGGGTGGAGAGTTTCTATACAAGGGAGAATGGGATGTCCAGGAGAGCTGAGCTGGACCTGAGCATTGTGGGTGAGGTGGAGTGACAAGCGAGATTTCGAGTTTGTATCTATATGACCAGAGAACTTGTCAGAAGGACTTCCCTATAGTAGTTTATTGTTTGAGGGATGTCTTCCCCAAAGACTTTTTAGGTCTTCCTCTGGAGTGAGAGGTGGATTTCTCTATTGAGCTTATTATAGGAGCAACATCAGTGTCTATTCCTCCTTATAGGATAGTTACACCAGAGTTTCAGAAGCTCAAGTGACAGTTGGAGGATATTCTGGAAAAGGGTTTCATCTGACCCAGTACTTCTCCTTAGGGTTTACCTGTCCTTTTTGCAAAGAAGGCGGACGATACCCTCAGTCTTTTTGTGGATTATCATAAGCTGAACTAGTTGACGGTCAAGAACCAATATCCCTTGGTGAATATTGATGATCTTTTTGATCAGCTTCAAGGATCACGGGTGTTATCTAAGATTGACTTGAGATCCGAATGTCATTAGTTACGCGTTAGACCATCCGACATACCGCTTATAACTTTTCGGAGTAGATATGGTCCATACGAGTACATGGTCATGCCGTTCGGACCCACGAACGTGCTAGCAGTCTTTATGGCCCTGATGAATCGTGTGTCCCACCCATATCTGGACTCTTTTGTGGGAGTCTTCATAGACGATATCTTGGTGTACTCTCACACTCGACACGACCATGCTACCCATCTTGAGATCATTGTGAGTACCCTGAGAGAGAATCAACTATATGCTAGGCTCTCAAAGTGCCACTTTTGGATGGACTAGATTCACTTCCCGGGTCATATCATCTCAGAGGCAGGAGTTGAGGTAGACCCAGAGAAAGTGAGAGCATTACTTTCCTGGGAGAAGCCTAGGAACGTGTTTGAGATATAGAGTTTCTTGGGGCTGGCTGGTTAATACAGGCGCTTTATACTGGACTTCTCCTGCTTAGCAGTGCTATTTATGGGTTTGACTAAGAAGGGTGTGAAGTTCATTTGGTCAGCAGCTTACGAGACAACCTTTTAGGAGCTGGAGGGAAGGTTGACATCAACACCAGTCCTGATACTTATAGAGTAGGGGAAGAGCTATACAGTTTACTATGATGCATCAGGTATTGGGATGAGAGCAGTGTTGATGCAGTGTGATCGAGTAGTTACATATGGGTCTCGGTAGTTGAGGCCACATGAGAGGAATTACCCAACGCATGATCTCGAGTTGGCTACAGTTGTTCATGAATTATGATTTGGAGACATTATCTCTTGGGAGGACATTTGTTAGTGTTCACAGACCACAAAAGTCTCAAATACATATATACCCAGCATGAATTGAATCTGAGACAGCGAAGGTGGGTTGAATACCTTCAATCCTTTGACTTCGATCTTGCCTATACACCTGGTAAGGATAACGAAGTTGCTGATGCACTGACTAGGAGGGCTCAGTTACCGGAAGTCTCGGAGGCCAATGACGAGTGGTAGCCATGGATTTGTTCTCTGAGATGAATTTGGAAGTGAACGATAGTCAGGGGTGAGCCTAACTTTCTTTTTTAGCTATGACTTCTACCCTTCTGGATAGAGTGAGGATGAGACAACTATCAGATTCGGAAGGCCCAGTTCTACGGGAGTTGGTGGAAAGTGAGGACACTCCTCCTAGTTAGATGATATGCGATGATGAGGTACTTCATGTCCATAGAAGAGTGTGAGTTCTAGGGGATATACGTGAGGAGCTGATGTGGGAGTTTCATGATTCAGCTTGGGCAGTGCATCCCGAAGTTACCAAGAAGTACCGTGACTTGAGACATCAATATTTCTGGTTGGGTATGAAATGGGAAGTAACTGGTTTTTTTGCGAGATGTTCCACCTGTCAGTAGGTGAAGACAGATCATTAGAGTCCATCCAGACTGTTACATTAGTTTCCCATTTTAGAGTAGAAATGGGATGATGTCGCGATGGATTTTGCAACCGGGTTACCGAGGTCACCCCGAGGTAGTGATACCGTGTGGGTTTTTGTGGAAGGACTTACGATGGTAGCTCACTCTTTTCTGATCAAGGAGACCTTCAGTGTTGACAGGATCAAAAATTTGTATATCCGAGAGGTGGTATGTCATCATGGGGTTCCTAATTGTATATTATTAGATACGGACACCCATTTTACATCTTATTTTTGGCAGAGTTTTTAGAGGGCACTGGGTACACAGGTGCTTCTGAGCACAACTTACCACCCTCAGAATAATGGCCAGTGAAAGAGTACGATATAGGTTCTAGAGGACATGCTGTGTGCATGCGTCCTGCACTTTGGGGGCTCTTGGGAGAAGCACATACCCCTGGTTGAGTTTTCCTACAATAAAATTTTTCAGGAAACTATTGAGATGACACCTTACGAGGCTTTATATGGTAGTACATGACGATCACCCCTGTGCTGGTTGGAGGCAGGTGAGGAATCTTTACTGGGACCACGTCTCGTGGAGGAGACTTTGGAGCAGGTCTAGTTAATTTAGAAGCAGATGGATACTGCACAATTTCATCAGAAGTCTTATGCTGATCGATGTAGACGACCCTTAGAGTATGTGGTTGGGGATCATGTTTTCTTACATTTTTCACCGAGGTTGGGACACAGGAAGATCAAGATATAGGGTAAACATTCACTGAGGTATGTGGGGCTGTTTGAGATTCTGGAGAGAGTCGAACCAGTTTCCTATTGGTTGCTATTACCATAGAGGTATCGGGCCATGCATGGCGTCTTCCATGTATCTCAGATGTGCCATTATCACTCAGACTCATCTCACGTCTTTCATCCCGGGGAGGTTGAGCTTCGGGATGATGCATCCTTTGAGGAGCATCCGATTCATATTGTTGATAGGAGTACGATGGTTCTCTGAGGTTGGTCAGTTCCTCTCGTACAGGTGTTATGTCATAATTTCCGAGTATAGGATGAAACCTGGGAGCGGGAGACTGACGTACGTGCTCAGTGGCCTGAGTTTTTCTGATCTTTATCTTCAGCACCCTTTGGAGGACAATTCAGGGACTAATTGCTTTAAGGGGGAAGTTTATAAGAACCCAGTTCTTATTCTTGAGGAACAAGTTTCTTCTTTTCCTCTTTCCTTAAGTGTTTTTGATAAAATAAGGGAAATGGGGGAAAATACCAAATTTGTTGGGTACATTCCATGTACTTTTCCACAAGCCATGTACTTTGGCCGTGTGGGATGAGTACACAGGGCGTGTAGGCCTGTCGGCGATGAAGGGTGTAAAAACTAACTACACGCCGTGTACTTGGTATTCACACGCTATGTAATCAGTCGGTAGGTGAACAATAAGGCGGTGGGAGTAGCTGCCTGTAGAGCGACAGTACACGCGGTGTATTCAGAAATACACACCGTGTAATCATGTCAAGAGATGAACAGTACGATGGTGAAAATTAGCCGCCAGAGGAACAGTTAAAAAATGAAAGGTACACGCCGGGTACTTGGGAGTACACACCGTGTAGTTTGTTTTTTTCATTTAAAATGGACAGTAGCCTCCTCATTTTGCAGAGGAGGTATTGGACATATTTGGAGCACCGAGAGAGAAGTACGGAGCTTGGAGGAGCTCCTGACTGCATAACAGAACTCGGTTTCCTTCATTGATGGTCTTGATTGAACCGCACGAGTGAGTTATTCACTCCTCTTGAACCCTTCCTTCCAATTATTTCCTGAGGGAATGTTATTTGAGTTTTAATGAGTAGTTTTTAATCCTAGATCTACTCCATTATCGGGTGTTTTGGGAGGCGTCGTTCACGTATATTGAACAGAGGAGATCAAGGTAGGTGGTATAATTTTTAATTCCAACTGCTGAGTGTTTTTGTGTACCATTGTGCTACGTTCCCATGTTTGGGTGCCATATGGATAAGGCCTTTATTAATTATGATATCTATAATTGCATAGATAATCTGATGATAATTATAAACTTCTATTTGGGATCATTTCTTGGATATATGGCCACCCGATGGGTGCGTTTCCCTGGTTTAGCCGTTTGTCCAGGATACACGAGGGTATTCCGTGATTTAGCATTCTTTGATTTTTCTTGAGAGGAACTGTATGTAATTTCTTTCTATGTGTTGGGCTCGGCCTGATTACTTGCTTAGCCTAAGTTCAGTGTTTTTTTTAGCCCGTGGGTATGTGTTTGTTTAGCCCGAGGGAAAGTGTTTTATTTAGCCTGAGGGTAGTGTTTTATATGCCTGAGGGCAGTTGCTTTCGTGCCTGAGGGCATTATCTCATATGCCTGAGGGTAATATTTGTTATACCTGATGGAAATCGCCTGAGGTAGTGATTCTATTTATCCTGAGGGAAAGATTCTGTTTAGCATTAGGGAAAGGTTCTGATTACCTGAGGGTATGGTTTTGCATGTCTGAGGACTTTGTTTACATTCCATATTCACCGTGGTGATTTTATACGTTATACCTAGCTAGATAAAGTATCGTCTTGGTATTGTTTTACCATGTACTTGTTAGACAAATTGTTGTAGTTTTTCTATGACACTGTTTAGGAGATTGTCAGCTGAGGCTGAGTCTCAGAAACTTATAATTCAATTACCTTGAATTCTTAAATGATAATTAAATGGAAATGGAATAGGTAGGATTAGTTGTTTTTTAGTACTTCCTAGTTTACTTCTTTTCCATTACTAAACAATGATGATTCACCAATTAACTGACAGTTGGGCACAAGCCTTTGGTGGTTGCTTACTGATATTTATTTCTCACACCCTATTTGGGTCATGTCTTGGGCCCAAACATATTATATTGCTACATGTGTGGATAAGGGAAATGGTCCCTATATAGGTACTTGATTTTTCCAGACGAGTAGGATAACATGGGACTGAGCGTAGGCTTGCGATGCTGCTAAGTTCCTGCTGTGCTTTTTATTTTTTCTTTGATATATTGTCCCATGAATTGGATTGTTCATATTATAGTGTATACTATTTTGGATGCTTTTTTAGACTTAGGGACATATTACATCATTATATATGAGTATTGGTCTTTTATTTACTTCAGTACTCTGTCTATTTCAGCATTGGTATTGTTTAATGCTTCCGATTTTCTAGGCTTGTATTTTGTTCTCCGGCATTACAATTTGACAAATGAGGGCATAGTTTCCCCACTATCATACCTGGGCCCTCACTACTAGTCGGCAGCCTCTGGCATTTGGGGAAATGCGCTTGAGGTCATGTGACCAACCGGGTTGGGGCCAGCCATTGAGTGGCACCCAAATACGGGATGTTGTGGGGTTATATATGAACATATGGAAGATGTAGAGCTATAAAATAAGGTGATAAATTTTCTTAGGTTCAATGTTGATTATGATTGAATGATATTGTTTACGAATAGAGTTTTTATCCTTATTATATCATAATTGAAGAAATGTATATTAGAAAAAGATAATAGCACATTATTGTCTATTCGTATTGGAATATTGAAGATGTATAAAGAACACAATGATAATTTATAGTGGATAACATGAAGAGAGATATTTATGAGTATGTATATAAGTGATTGTTGTGTGAAAAAATTAATATTGTGTAAAAAAAGTTTAAGGAGATATTATAACCATTCCTCATACCATTAATTAAATTAAGAAACAATCACATATATTTAATCGTCACACTCTTCAATACATTTAAAAGGCCTAATGATATTTGGGATGTATTTGATTAGATTAAGATGTTCTCACATTTATTTTTTTAACTGAGAATATCACACTCTTTATCTACTTTCCTGGATATAAATTAAAAAGGTGGTAAGGTTTCTTGATATTCCATATTGTATTGTATCTGAGTGAGGTATATGTTTTAACTCAATTTTATAGATAAGTCTTTAAAAATATTTGGATATAGTGTTATGTTTCATCATTACCAATCTTCCTCAGATATATGGCCAGTTTAAGAGAACCATTCAAACCCTAAAGTATATAGTTAGATCATATTCTATTGTTTTCAAGGTTTTTTTGTGTTCAACACCTTCTTATTGTCCAATTCTCTTATAGATACAACTTTTACTCGATCATTCAGATGTCTCCTTTGGATTCCACTACAAAATGATGTTCTTAAATATGAAATATTCTGATGATTTTTGATAAAGAAGCTGTTGGGATCTGATTCAGCTGTGTAAATGGTAGACAAATTTGAGACATTCTGCATTACATCAAGGTAGATCAGGGTCAATAATTTGTTACGGTAAAAATTGACGATGATATATAGATTTCAAATTTAGTGATGATGTGTTCTTATAGATATCTACATTGATAAAGGTTATTAGATTTTGAAATAATGTAAATATGAGACAAGGTATATTAACCCCTTCAATATTATTGATCTACTAGGGAAAACATCCAATCATCTAGCACATCCACTAAACCTCTCTCAAGTTCATGATGTATTAGATGTATCTTTTTTTAGAAATTAAAATATTAATTCTTTACATATTCAGAACTCAACATTCATACCACGAAAGCATGAACTTTTATATAGATAACAACCTATAAAAATATTGGATCGTAGAGATAAATTTCTATGGAATAAGAGTAATCACCTAGTTAAAGTTCTTTACAAAAATGAGAAATTCAAGAAATATACTTGGTAATCCAATATTGTGATGAGGAAGAAATATCCTTAATTATTTTTATCAGAGGGATGTAATTTTCAGGGTAAAATTACTATAAGGGGGATATAATGTAACACCCAATATTATATATGAAATGCTTTGAAATAAATTAATGTATTCAAAAGAAATCTTTACATAAACCCCCAACTATAAATGAACCATGGAATATTATAACATTTATTGAATAGTTTTTAGACTGGAGGGTATTAATAAGACTAGTAAAATTATGAAACATATATAGAAATGTTTTATATAATTCAAATGTATTTAATAAATCCTAATAAATAGATATCAAATTTTTAATTAAATAATTTCATGATTTAAAGACCTATTTTTTAAAATAGGTTTTTATAAATATAATTTATTTTTATATATTGATATTTATTCAAAAAATATTTTAATTAAATTTAGTAATAATTCATGAATAATATTTCATATATCAATTAACTAATGGTTAGAAATAATGATAAAATCATTTGAAGGTAAAAGGGGTATTTTTTCAGGAAACTATTTTTTATGTGCATAATGTGTTTTTATTTTTATAAATTAAATAAATCACTATAGATTAATTATATTATTGAAATTTATAGATTTTACATTCAATTTAATATTTTTAAATCCATATTGATGTTTTTTCTAGTTGAGGAATAAAAATTAAACTCAGTTTTATGGTTAAAATGTATTTGTCTAGAAATAGTTATCGAATAATTTACAATTTCTTTTATACCACTTATAAAGAATGAATTTTATAATTTTTTTTAACATATTTTGAATAATAATTTCCAAATTTGGTAATGATTCCACTTAAATTTTTTATATAATTAATATCAAAATTAGTAATAATTTGTTATCACGGTTTAGGTTAAAAAGGCTTACCTGGGGGTTAATATAAGAGGTAAGAATAATAATTCCATTTTAACTTGCCTAAACATTATTTTTGAAGGTATTTAGACATTTTATTATTTTAATTTATAAATAAATTTCTATTTTTTATACTTTTACAAGAAGTCAACTTTATATTATTTTAAATTTTTTATTCGATATGTGTCCCTCCCCTCACTTATAAAAGTGAACCTCATCGCCTTGCTTATTAACAGACATTAAGAAATCTATATTGTCTAATAACTACCCAAAAAATTTCACAAGCTCCTTAACTTTATTCTTTACAGCATGGTATTACCCTATGACTATCCTAATAATGCTTAATATATAAGCCAATAGAGGTTTCTCAAAGAATAAGTAATTGTATTACTTGACTCATTCAATATTTATTTCTTATTGTAATTCCAATAATTTGTTGAATCTATACAAAGATTATGAATATATTATAATAAATATACTGATATGTTATTATGATTATGTAAAGAATTATCTACCTCATTTTAATCAAATGGGAAATGAATGTATCGCTCATTCGTATGTATAGACTACCACCTCCCAAAAATGATGAGATTCATTTTCTATCATTGTCCCACATGAATGGTTATAATGTTATATTTACTTAATAAATATTATATTTATGTTATAATTATCGTTTTTGTAATGAAAATTATTACTCATCTTTCTTTTGTTTCACCTATTGATAATTAGAAACATCACTCATGGGTACATACAAACAACCATCTCTACGAATTGATGTAATTCATTTTTCATCACTAATTTATTTGAATACTTATTAAATGGTATATAATGAATAAGTATTATAATAATTAAATGATTGTGAATCTAGATATTATGGAACTAAGATAAAATTTTACGGACCAGAACTGCCGAACTCAAGCATGCATGAAAAAAAAAATATTTGCCACCCAGAAGAGTGTTATAAAAAAATAATGTCTAACGAATGGGAAATAAGATGCTATAAGTAAAACATGTATTTTATAATAAGTAAATATATATATTTTTTGATATAATTATAATAAATTTAAATATTTTATATATGAAGTTAGAGTTTTTACGAAGAAAGTTGGCTAGAGGTAATGATTTTATGTTATAATCTCACTTTTTAATAGGGTTGTATATGCTTAAATTTCTGATGAGGAAATTATAATATATTTCTCCCAAAAATATTATGGATCGTTTTATCCTCTTGTTACTAATTTAAATTAAAAATTTTCTTTTCAATTTTCTCTCATTAAGTAATCAAAACTAAGAAATAATATTTTTAAGGAAAATCGACTTTGTTTTTCTATTCGGTCATGAATATTTTTTTCCATGCCGAGATTTTTCTAAAAAAAAATTCAAGACTATTTTTAATATTCTACAATGATTTATGGAATTTATTTCTAAACATTTATTATTTATATAAATATTCATAGTTGGAATCTTCTTATAGTTTTCTGTATGATTCAATTATCACCAATTATGTGAACATAACCATTTTTTTTAGTGTATAACACTTAAACGATTTCCCGCCTTTATGAATAATCATTTCTTTGATAATTACTTTACAAGTCTCCTTGGTTATTTTCAAAGAAATGTTTATCCTAATATTTTAAAAATATTTATATTTTAAATAATTGATTTCAAAATGAAAATGATATTTTCCCTAAGAAATATTCTTGTGACATTTTGAAGGTGTTTTCATCTATAATAACATCCTATGATATTTCCAATTCTTCATTGGAAAAAAGATGCAATGATACAATATTTATTAATTATTTTGAATTTTATGATATTATGCTGAAATATGGATGAAAACTGTTTTCTTTTCCATTGGATAAGATATGACGAAATTATAAATGTTTTCACGATCATAGGGATTATATATAAATTGATTATGATTATGTTATGAGTTGTTTAATCGTAGTTATAAAATGCACTGGGAAGTGTTTAATGTTTATAAGCTCAAAGGATACACAAGAGATTATATCGAAATTGAATTAGGGCACATAATAGGTTATCCCATGCCCAAAGAGGGTAGATGGGTGGTTAGCCTAGGACTGGAAAGTGATGGATATCTTGGTAGATATCATTTAAACATAGTTTTCATGATAATGATTTCCCCCTTTTTTCATCACTCACTATGATATGTTCTTATGATTATAATATGAATTCATGGATTATGATCTTTTTCTTCTTCAATTATTCAGGTCTTATGAATTTCCAAATCCATATTCCACAGTTTTAATATATAGATTTCTATGTATGATTTTCAAAATTTTAGATAAAATTATATTACATTTATGCTCATGTTACACTTACATGTGATCATTTACTAATATCTCATATGTTTACCATTACTGATCATTTGAGCTCACCTTTTCATATGTTTTTTCTCTAGGTTATGAAGAATGTTTTTAAGTTGGGTATTAATAAGTTGTGTATTATGTGAGAAGGAATTTATGGGACATGTTGAAGATATTTCAGAAAATAAGTTGATTATGTATCTAGTCTCTAGATACACTAAACTTTTAAGGTATTTTGTATATATTATATTGAAATTTATTGAATTTTCATATAAAATGATGCAGTATTTATTTATGTTATGCTCTAATCCCTTGTGTTACAAACGCATGTTTTAGTGAATTTCAAGACATATTTTTAGTTAAGTGTATGTGTGAAGGGGAGTTTATTATAACTCTTTTGAGTAAGTTTATAGTTTCTGGAAGGATGGAAAAATACATTACATTTTTTTATGGGAAATGAGGTGCCAAGAATAAATTTTTCATTGAAATAATTTTCACCATATTACTCTCTATGTAAAACATGTATATAAGAAAACATTATAGATATAGAAAAAATATAAGAACGGAAAATTATTATTTAAGAACTAAATGTGGATATATCTCTCATTGATACACATTATTTATGCTTATGACTCCCTAAATAATAAATAATAATATAGTTGTATGTTTTATAATTTGAAGGATATGAGTGAGATACCTTTGTCACGACACACTAATTAAAATCACATCAAGTATTATTTTAAACAGATAAAACCCCTCATTATACCTTTTGAAAATTTTGACATAAAAACATGCCAATCCATGATCCAAAAATTAACCTTTTAGAAATCCTCTAAAGTGGTATACTTGATTTTTTAAGTGGATAAAATTATATCTTTGGAAATAATATGGTATAATTATTTTCCTCTGAGAAAGATAAAAAAATTATTTTAACTGTTCCATGATTGATGAGGGAAACCTTCACATTGAAGGTATGCCACTAGTGGAATGGTAATGTGTAACAAATATAAAAATAAGTGAATGTAAGTAGGTATCAAGATTAACTAATAAATTGAAGACAATATATTTCATGATGAATGAATTTTTAAGTTTTCACTTCTCATCCATGTGTGTTTCAACTTGGAAGGGTGATAATTTTTCTTGAATTATTTGGTATTTCCCAAGAGTGCACTAGAAATAGTTTTTGGAATTGATAAAATCAAAATATTTAATTTTTTTTATTCTTGAAATTATATGTTAATTTCCCCCTATTAATATAAATCTTAGAAAAATAAATCTATATATTGAAATTTTGGATTTTGATTACTAAATTAATAGGCATAGAATCATATAAATGTTTAAGTTTGTAATTTGTTTTTTTGTCTAAATAGATGAATGTTCAAATTTTAAATGTGGGGTTTAGTTTTTTTGAAAGATCGTATGTTGGATTAAATAAAAAATTACACAACTATTTAAGAATAAAACTCTATTTATATATGATTATATTAAAAAATTGAGGTGATATATTTGATTAGTTTCCATTACATACCTATGAGTAAAATAGGATTCTGTTGAGGAAAAAATGCTTCAAACAAAACCGTGAAATCGAAGATCATAATGAAACTAAAGAGAAAAAATTCAATTAAATATTGAAGACCACTAAGAGATAAGAAAAGGACCCCCCCTGAGTAAATAACTGTAACATGGATGAAGAGAATGAGAAGAATTTGGACACATGAAAAATAAACATTAACTAAGTGAAACACCTATATAGTTTGGGTAAGAACTAATCATGCTCCGTGACTGCATGTTGTAGTATATAAACAGAATTCTTGGCTAGGCAAAAAACCAATGTGCAATGGGGAATAATTCTTTATATCATCAAATATTGACCATTGTTTATCATATTATCATTTGAAAACATAAACTATATTTTCCACAAGATTTTATCCACTATAACAATCTTTTAAAATATCAAACGTAAGATATGGTTTACTACAACAGACCCTGATCACTCAATGCGAGTTATGGATTGCCTTCAATGACTAGGAATCTAAGCCTTTTCATATGCACTATAGTGTCACCTCGTAACCTCCATGTCTAATCACACATGAAAGCCTTTGAATTATCAAAAATGAGATATAAATAGTTAGAGTAGACTTAATAACCTTTTTGAAGATCAATAGATTCCATGAAGTCATATCTCAATGAAAATAATATCTAATCATGGAACCCTTGACCAAAAAGAAACATTTCACATCATTTGTCTATAAAAATCATGTAAATACTAAATTAAATTTTTACATGCATTAATCCTAGTAAAATAGGAAGACAAGTATTTTTGGGTTGTTTTATGGGGATAACAGACCGAGGGAGGAATGATGAACATGAATAGTTGGAGAGATCCTCATAGTATACCCTTTATAAAATCTATCTAATACACACCGAAGAATCTCAAAAGATCCCCCACGACCACTTTAGACACTCAATTACATTAGTTATACATGATTCAACATTTTAACCCTTGTATTTGGATTTGGATTAGAGTTTGGAATTATTTTAATACTAAATTTTTCGATTGTTTATTTCATTTTTAATATAAAGTAGCTTTATTTCACTCTTTTCTTCAGTTTTCTTTGTTTTTAATCCACAATGTGATACAAACTCTATATACATATAGATATAAATTGACTATTGAATTCGAGGAATGTTTCATTATGTCCTCTAGTTCCCTATAATTCATGTTTTATATGTTTCAATCCCATTTGATATTTAGGAGTGGGTGTATTATGGTTTGGTGCGACAGTCATCCACCTATCATTAGTATCCCAAACT
Organism: Viscum album; assembly: GCA_963277665.1. Classification (NCBI taxonomy): domain Eukaryota; kingdom Viridiplantae; phylum Streptophyta; class Magnoliopsida; order Santalales; family Viscaceae; genus Viscum; species Viscum album. Next base: position 1,366,674,539 of record OY728140.1, on the reverse strand, counting down.
AGGATCGTTCCTAAACCATATTTGTTCTATATGCCTTATATTTTCATACTATTTATATAATGGAGTCATGTTGGTTTAGGTATGAATAAAATATGTTTGATATGGTTGTTGTTAAGTTTAATTCTCTTAGATGAGATCTGTTCACTGCCCCTCACTATGGAAGTGGCGAGACTTGCGGTTCCAAAGATGTATCCAAGGGTTGTGAAGTTTCCCAACATAATTAGACAAGGTTAATCAATAAATGATATTTGGTTGATTAATTAATTTATTTTAATAACCTTTAAATGGATAATGAATGGCGTATGTATCTGAACATTTTATTAACACTTTTTTACTTTAACACTTGTTTATACTTATTGGTTTTTTATTTTTTCACTTTTAAAATATCTTTCCTGGATTCTTTATTTCAATTTAAATTAAAAATTTAAAAAACATCAATAAGTGTTATAGGATAGTGAGTATTTTTTATATGATTCTTCAGAGACAACCTGTGGTTATCCAGTAGGCTGTATCCTTTGGGATTATAAATTATATTTACAAGGTCCCAAGGAAAGGTTCCTATTAAAAAATAATTATATATTGCTAATATAAAATATATTTTATTCATTTTTAGTCAAAATATATCCATCATACACTTATAAATGACTACATATCCTCCATATTATAATAAAAAACCACATTTTTCATTGTTTTCCTCCCTATATTCGTCTTACCTAGCTTATCCCTCTTTTGAAAATTTAATATTAATGTTAATTTTATAAATACTTTATATTTATTTATGTTTATATCAAATATTCCATATTGTATATTATCCATGTACAAGTTATTATATCTATGGTATTCTGGCATAAAAAGTTTAAGAAGAAGCTCTAATTGAAAATGAGATTCCATGAATTCCTTATTAACGACTTATAGACACCTTTTGGAGTATTATTATTATTTATAAGAAATAGATATTTTATATTTTAATATAGGGTATGTGATAATATAATTAAAATTTTTAATATATAATCACATTATTATATGTATATGATACATACTATTCCTTTTCAAGTTATTATTCTTTCATTGCTACCTTGATAAGTGGGAGTGGGAAACATTATCGGGGGTTACCAGGAACATAGAAATTTATAAAATCATAAGGTGTGATATAGGGAATAACTAAAGTATTAATTTTATTTCAGAGTATTTATGTATCTTTAACATAATTAAAATTGATTATTTTGTTTTTTTTATTCTTTAAATATTTTAAATGTGATGAAAATTTAGGATAGGTAATAACTGACTCACACAATTAAATGAAAAAGTTGAAAATGAGATGTGTTGTATGAGTTGAAAAGTTAATGAGAACTTATCCCATCATAAATAATGATCCATCAAAGATATTTTTTCATCCTTTTTCATTTAATAAAAAATGTTATGTAGTCATACATCTTGATATAAAGAGAAATTTATTGATTTATTCAAATGAATTATCTATAGTAAAAAGTAAAAATTACATGAAAAAATCTCTTTTTAGATAAATATATATGTTTCTAAAAGTGTTATTGAATATTAATTATGTATCCTTAAAGTGTCACTTCACTTATTAGATTCACATCCTACTTACTTGAGTGAGATTATTTATAAATGGAACTGAACATTTTAAGGGAGGAAGAATAAAAACAATGGTTGGGAAGCAATAGGTTATCACTATATTTGTTACTCTATTCATTGGATCACTATAGATAATAAGAATTATAATAAATAAAATACAATATTTAACTCCAAATTAATATTTTAGATTCACTTCCTTATACGAGAAATATAGGATAGTTCTCCATTAGAGTTTATTTGTGGTCACAATAAAAGGAGAAAGGAAGAAAACACATTTCAACAATGAATATTCACATAAATCTAATTAAATCAACATCACAATAAGAAGAAAATAGGAAAAATAACACTCAATATAATTAAATTTAATGAATTAACATTAAATTAGTATGAAAAATTAGAGAAGCAACATAGAAGATGAAGAAAATGATAGAAGCCTATCTAGTGGAATTTTATTCAGTGAAAATAGATTAAAATAGTTGGGTAGGATATTACATGGTGGGAAATTATTATTTTATATTTATTATAGTTTAATATTTATAGGTATAAATTGATGATTTTTAGATAACTGTTTTCTAGATGAAATTACTAAATCCTATCTTATAATGATATAAGAATATTTATAAAATTTACAACTATTTTTATCTCCTCTAGTGGAATAAAATGTGTCCCGATCATATAGATGTTGGGATTCATGTTGATGTGGTCATTCATATGATTATTAAATTTTATGCATGTAGGAATATAATGGATTTTTATATTGTTGGGATGCTAATTTTTGGGCCTATGAGAAGTGTATAACCCTATTTTGTCAATTATACCAAACACCATCATTTTAGATATGTAGAAACAAATGTGATCAGGATCTAGAGAACTACTTTGTTTGTTTAAATTGGAAGAAACCACCTTAGTTTCAACCTACGAGATTAGTCTTTGAAAAAAAATAACTCTATACCCCATGTAAGGTATTTGTTTTTTGAATCAAACACTTGTATTTTTATTGAGGCTTGAGGGTTTTGAGATATAGTTTGGATGTTTTTTGAAGTGGAGGGTAGAATTTTGGCTCTCTATATGTTCAAAATAACATGATGTAAGGAATCATGGGGGCCATGGGGGTGCTGTGGAAAGAGTGATTTTCCTTTGTCATTCATACTGAACTTGGGAAGTGTAAAACCCATAATTAAGTTAATGATGTATGGAGAATTACCTATAATAAAATAGGAATGGAATCCATGGATATTGTGGAGGGAGTGGGGTCATGGGAAGACTTGGGAGTTTTCCAGTTCTTCAGTTGATGTTTTTGGAGGTGACCATGCCTGTGGGGTTAACATTTTAGTGGGAATGGAGCATGAGAGTTTCCATGCGAGTAAAAAGGATAGTTTAAACACATGGGTTGATGGGAATATTGGTGAGTTGAGGTGGGGGAATTCTTATACAAAAATATTGGAAATGAATACCATGGTCTTACCAAGTCATGGGCAGGGTTATGTTGAGATAAATCAATGAATGAATTTCTTCTGCATTGTTGTGAACATTTATAGTGGAAGTATGGGGATTGAAATAACATTTTCCACTCCATGGTGCATGAAATAGTTCGGGTTAAACATGTTTTATGTAGTTTTGGATATTTTATTAGGTCCAAGGGGATATTACTGTTACAAATGTTTTAAAACTCAAATCTAATTTTGACTATAGGAACCACAATCATTATTGGAGTCAGCACGAGAAAAATAAATACTATCTTGAATTCTCTATAAATTAAGGGACTGTTCTCCATTGGTTTGGATTTTATTTTCTCTATTCAAATCCAAGATGACTCAATTCACTCTTATTTATCTTTAATCATTTCTCTTATGGATTTAAACCTCTTGATTCATTATGATCAAAACCACTTGACTCGAGGCACTCTCGTATCCTATTCTTCGATTATTTATTTTCCTCTTTAATTATATAGTTTTTATTCAACAAGGTTTCTCTATTTTTGGTTGATATTTTATCATGGTTTGATAGGGGTTTGATGTGGACAAGTTCCTTAGTAGTTTCTAACAAGTTTGGCGGTGATTGATTTCTTATTTATCTATTTTTATTTGTTGATTTTTTTAAATCCTTGTATCAAGGTAGAGGATTCATGAACTTTAGTTTATTATGTTACATTAGTTTATTAACATTATTTATCATCAATTATTAATTGGTTTATGTTAACCTAATTAATATAATAATCTAGAATCAATGAATGGAAAAAATTTGAAATGTATGCTGTGATTAAAATGAAGTTGTCTTATGTTTTGATAATTGATCTTGATATTTTCAAGATATTTTTCATCTTGAATACCTTGATTATTGTTGTTCTCTGGAATATTTGAATGATAAAATTGATTGAATAAAGTAATGATGGTAATAATAAGTGAATGATGAATAAGGTAGGTGAATTGAGTTATGATTCTTTATTAATACTAATGAACTTGAATGTGTTGCTCGAAGCATGTCAATAGATGATATTATCTATTTTTAGATTTGAATATTTGGTTTCTTCTTCAAAAAATATTCTCATAATGAAACCAATTTATTTAAGAGGGGAAATGAAATTCGATGTTGAAGGAATCTAATTTTCAGGTATATTTTGTTGCTCAACCTTATTTTCTAAGATTTTATGCTTGATATTATGGCCTTAGTTTCCTCTTGTATATTTTGTGATGAAAATATGTTTTTTTACACACACACACATACACATATATATATTAGTATTGTAATCCATTACTATATATTATTTTGAAAACTATTATTTTTATGATACTAGGAGAGTGATGCGTTTATTTTCATTGGTTATGGAAGTGGTTTGATATGGATGAAACTGTGATGGATGTAACATTTTGGGAGAGGGGATTTTGTATTTTATGGATAATTATTTTATAGTTTTTGATAGGATGTTTATTACAAGTTTAGATCCAGGATTTCTCATTTTTATTTTAGTTTCTTGTTCTGTTGGTTGCTTTTATTATTTTAAGGTAGATACAATTTTCTTGTTCCTTTTGGAATTATCTCTCTATGAGATGGGTCTGGTTGAATCTTATAATTCCATATATTTTGGAATGGTAAAATAATTATATAAAACTCATGGGATTGTGTTTTTATGTTGGTAATTATTAATTCCAAGGAATCCAAAGATTGGGTTGAAATTAATGCTCTAAGAGCATAGGTTGGAAATATTGAAATTGTAATTTTGAACCCAAAATCAATTTTGATATTAATAATATAAAAATTTTAAACTAAAGTGATGATGGGGTTAATAAATGATTGGTAATTTATAATTAATAGATGAATTTGGTTAATGTTGGACATTGATGCCTATATGGTTATTTAAGATCTATCTTTCTTATACTTAATGATGGTATCCAGATTATCATGGGGAACGATATGGGTAGTTTGAATCTATGGCTAGGTAGTTTCCCATAGTTTGGTTGTGGGAAATATATTCATTATTTTTTTTATATTTTTATGACCCATCATTTATGTCCGTTTGGGAATCCAATATCCACATTGATGTTGGGTTCTTGGCATTTTACCATCATTTATGTTATAAAATATATAGATGTAAGAACTCACTCTCACCCCACTTTGTCTTTTATAAAAGTATATTTTACACATATATATTCTCTTTAATGGATTGTGGTAGAGGTTATGTGATCATATGGGTATGATTGATCTTAGTTTTACTATAGATGTATATGCGAGATATAACAGATTGAGATTATAATATATATGTCTTTCAACCGTGGGGACTATGGTTTCTACTATTAAACTGTAATGGGTATGCTTTTTATAGGAATAGTACATGATACATGTGTTGTTATGGGTTTCAGATGTTCTACTTTGTTTTGGATATGATGAGATGTGGCTGATATTTCTATGCTTGAGTCGAAAGATGTGATGATGATGTGGTTATGATATGGTTTTCTTTATGGGTAGGATCACTTATAGAGGGGATGTGAGACCTAGTAAGTAAGACATTAGATTATTGGTGGCTAGTCATGAGGGAATGTGGATGTAGGGTAAATTTATTATACGTAATATTTTGATATAAAATTTCTTACTTCATTGTGTTAATTAGTAAAAGATCCTTAGTGAGTATGGGATATAGTTTTCCATATTTAGGGATCTAGAATTTTCCCTATATTTATTTACTTAGATTTAGTATGCTTATTTTACATTAGAATAAATGTTTCAGGGAGGATCCTAATAAGTATACCTATATGATCACCGCATATATATATGTATATATATATTTGTTTTTAGGTACATGGGTATTGGTTGGTGATCTATTTGGGAATTACATTCATGCGAGGTTATTTTGGAGATGATTTAGTTTGTAGTCACTACATAGGATTTGTACAAGGTATTTTCATTTGTTTTTATTTTATATGAAATAGAAATTATATTTTAGGTTGTTTTATCTATCTTTTTATGTGATCGAGTTTATTAGTGGATCATATCTCCTAACTGAGATTATATATTGAGTTTAATTACTTATATTTGTATGAATTGTATACCCTAGATACTAGTATCCATCCCATGTCCCATTAAAGGTATAATTTAGGGGTCATTGTAGTCTTTACTACTAATCCAGGAGGGGTACCAGCTGAGGGAGGGTGGGAGGGTGGGGGAGGGTCACGATTGAGTGGTATCTGAGCTTCTTGTTGTGAAATATTATGGAGTTTAGAGATAGAAAATGGTGAGGGTTGTAGATTAAAGTAGGGGAATTACATCAGTTAAAAAAAACATGTGATAGAATATAGGAAGACCATCTTGGAAATAGAATTTTTACCCTATTTCATTTGACATAGGGACCTTAATCTAATTGAATGTACAAAAAAAAGTGATGTTTATTATTGGGTAGAAACCTAGGTAAGTCTCATGCATCATTATTTTCCGTTCTTATCTTTGAATTGATTAGAAAATGGTAATTAGGTGGAATCTGAATTGAGTAACCTTAAGTGTTCCACATTCTTAGTTTTTTATTCCCTAACACTTTTATATTTATTAGGTATGGATTCAGATCGACATCCCAATTAAGTTTATGCTGATGATGTCTACCAGGATAACACCATCAATATAGTATGTGATGCATATTCAGATCAATGACATTGTATTAAGAGTTTTTATTTATAATATTTTGTTTTCATAGGGTGACCAATTTTTTTTTCAAAGATGGAAGATGGTATTCTACGACTATGTATCAATTATCATCACTTTAATTTGATAAAACTAAAGATATGCTATCATATTACTCATATAGATGTATAATTAAATCTACTGAATGAAGATGACTAGTTGTCTGTGATATATTTATGGTCAAGATATCATCAGATGATAGAAAAGGATGACGATATTCCAAATATAACCAGAATAAGTTGTTATGTGCATTATTATTTTATATTGATGTCGTTCTGTGTCAAGAAATTTGATATAGAATATATTTTCATAGTTCTTCATGTTAATTTCAATGAATAAATTGTCAATGATTTTTTTATTTTGATCTTAATTGCATCATTATTGGTTTTTAATGATATTTTGGAAATAATTGTAAAAATGGTTTAATTTAAATTTTCAAGTCTTTTTTGTAATTTTATATATAATTTGAGCAATACATGAATTTTATTTTAATTTTGAGAATTTTTAGGAAAATTTGGTTTCTGATCTTAAAATTAGAAATTTGGATAAGTTTGGATGATAAGAATTTTAATTCATAATTGTATTTGTTTTTTCCATTATCCCAATACATCCCCCAGATGATCAGTATTCTTCATTGAATGAGTTTAGTCCAATCATAAGTCTTTCTCCTAATCTTGTAAATTTTGATTGAACTATAATCCATTTTCTACATAATATGTGTTTCAATGTGAGCCTTTCTTTTCTAAATTTATGACTTCAAAACCAAAATAATGGACGAACTTTTATATAGTAACTATTTGGAATTTTTATTATATAGAGGATCGTATTATAGAACCTAAGAAGTCTTATAACGGGTAATTTTTAAAATTTTTAGGAATGTGGTAATCTGTAAAGAACCTCTTTGTTTTCATAATAAATTATATATATTATTTTAAAGTGAAGATCAAGAGTAGATGCTTATAGGAGATTTAAAGGAATATTTTAGGAGAGAAATATATTCATGCCATGTGTGGAGAATTACTATTTCCAACCTATACACATAAGAATAATTCAGTACTGTTTCCAATTGGAATTTGATTGTAGGAGCTATCGAGTATGCATATATATTCTTAAATATTAATTAAACATTAGAGAATAAATTTAAAATAATTTTCCCTCTATCATAGAACTATAAAATAATCCAAAACCATGACTAAATAATGGGTCAACCATTTTTAGTGCAATAAAAGTATAGGTTCTAAATGATGGGTAGAAATGATCAGATAGAGGATAAATAAGAGAAGTGAACTAAACATGACATGCTTAAATGACCTCCCAAGTGGCCTTGGTAGTGGGGATCTAAGGGGAAATTTTCTTTTTAGTTCTCTCACTTCACTATTTAGTTTTATATATTTTTCATAAACTGTATTTTTTATTAAGGAAGAAATTTTTATTTCTTAAATATTTTTTATTCTAAGATTTTATGGATGGGTTTTCAAAATGTTAATGTAAAGTATTTGTTCTTTCTCTTTAATCTTATTAATAAAGTTTTCACTTTTGATCACAAAAAGTTAAATTAGTTTTGCTTACTCAGAGGTCTTTAGGAAATAAAATCAATTTTATAAGGGTATTCACAACGAAATTATTGGTCTCAAAATGGTTTCAAGGTATATTATGTCTTCTCTTTGAGGTGTCCAAGTTGGCACTGAGAAATATAATTATATTATTTTATTAGATATGTATATAGGTAAGTGTTTGAGGATCAATGTGATTCGACTAATCCTAAAATAATTTTTATTTTCCCTTTCTATTTTATCTATTTTGATAATAGTTTCAAACACATGATTTAATTTTATTTTCTACTTCCTTTAACTTATTTACCAACAATCCCCACTTTTAAATCTAATATTTTTTTAATAAAATTAACAAAGTGACAATTTTATAACTCAGTATAAAACCTCATAATTATACAACCCTATTCACCACTAAATTTCATTTATAAGGTGAAAATTATAAATACTGGATTTGATGAGAAGATCCCTTCCTTTAATTTTAATCATTTTCATAGAGGCTTCAATATTTTTTAATTTTTTGTACATATATTGTATTTCAACCACTAATTTAGAAATTTTAAATAAAAATTATGATTTGTGATGATTACTCATATCCTTGGCCTATTCATGAGAGATTCCATGGATATAATAGTAATAAGTCTTGGGAATCAAAAATGAATTTGGGTGATGTATTTCTTCAATAAGTTTGTAAAAAAAAATGTAAATCAATTACAAATCAATGATATAAAATGAAAAAATCCAAAAAAAATCTTATACAAAACACTTTACATATTAAAGAACCTTGTGTGACTGAGTTAAAATATGCGTTGGAATTTTATTTTTTGAACAGAATATAATAAGTTATTACCAAATTATTCACTAATTTTCCTTTAATAAATTAATATTTTTTCAATTTTTCTAGAGAAATAATTTATAAAATGATATTCCATGTGAAACATCTAATTTTCAAGTTCAAAAATCAAAAACTTTGTATCAAGAATTGGGTAAATAAGAAGATACACATGAACATGTAAATTTTGATTGGCACTTAGAAGATCATGAGTTAGTTTTTTATTTATAAAATGTATTTAAAAAATTAAATTCCCATACAATTATTATTAAAATACGATATTTCAAATAGAGAAATATCATACTTTGATTTATTTATTTATGATTATATTGATAATAAATTTGAAAATTCTTATCCTTGTGTATATTTTATTCCAACTATTTTAATGATGACTTATTTTTTATGAAGAGAAGTGATGAAACTTATTTATAAATAATAAATCATTTTTAATCTAAAATTAAAGATAAACCACATCCTAGAATGTAATTCTAGAAACTGGTGTTTTTAAATTTTTATGATATAGTATGGTCATGGTTCCCTTTCATTTCTCCCTCTTCCACTATTCTATAAGAACAATAAATACATAGATGGAAACATGAGGAAATATTTTTTTGGGAACTTGTAAAAGAATTTAGAGTTAAATAATATTGGAAATAATAATATTTGATGGGTTTTGAATAATATTGTTTATCCTCATTCATAATTGGGATAACCCCGTGCTACTGTGAATCTATATACTACATAAAAAACAACACCCATGTGGGGATTCAAACTTAGATTCCATCCCATTTACTTTAAAATTTTTATTTAATTTCATAACATAAATTTTTTATATTTTATTTCTTTTTTTTTCATTTATATTTCCATGTTGTATCTTTTAAGAATATAACTCAAGGATGTAGATGCATAATAAATTCCTTGTTGTGTCTTTCTACTCCACTTTTTTTTGTAATATATAAAATTATTGATTATATCTTCTTTTATTTAATATGTTACAACGGTAAAAATTTCATATAATAATTTTTTGTGTGTGTGAAGGGTGGGGGAATAACTATTGTATGGATTTTTTATTTATCTTTTTTTTTCATCTTTCTTTGACCATATTTTTGTTTTATTTTTTTCTATATGAATATCAAATTGTTTGTTTTTATTTTAAATTTTATTTGGTTTTGAATCTTATGATCTCAAAGAGATTTTATTTTTCATTTTTTAAACCCATTTGAATGAGTGAACATATTTTCCAAATGAAATTATGGTTAAGTTAATATAGAAAATGAATTTATTTCAAGTTCATAATAATGGGGATTTAGTTAAAAGACCTCAAATTTTTGAATCCCATGTTACATTTCACTATCCCAAATTTTAGAATCAACTTCCCTTGTATTTTGTTTAAATATTATTTACATTCATCTCATTTCTTAAAGGAGAAAAAATATGATTAATTAACCCAAATTTGCTAAATTTTTATCAAAACTAGAGAGTTTAAGGCACTAATATTGTTCCGATTGAGGCATTTATTTTGTTTTACAATCATTTTTTTTAAAATAAACATTTTTTATTCAGGAATATCCTTTACATTTATTTTTTTTTGTAGTATTTGAAGTATTTAATAAATGATTATTTTGTCCAACATATAAAACACTTTTAATTATCTAACATGCTTTTGAAGTAAAAATTACATTATATAAGTGAACTTAAATGTGGGGGATGCTATATTTTATTTTTATCAATTTATATTGACTTTTTTTGGAAACAATCTCGGGTCAGAAGTTGTTTCTGGATGTAAAAATATTTATTCCACTGGTTTCGTTTGGAAGATATTTTGAAAAAATAGACATTTAAAATGAAAATATGCTATTATGGGGATTCATAAATATTAAATAGAAATCAATTTGCAGTTCTTTAATTTTTTATTATTATTATAAATAAATTATGAAAGTTACATGAATTGTTTGTAACATAAAAAACCTACACTAGATTAAAAAGTCAAGGTGTGAAAAACTTAAAACAATCAATAAAAAATTCAATTCAATTGAGGTATGGTGATTGGATTAATTTTTATTATTAAAAATTTTAGGTTATAAATTAATATAAATTGTTTCAATATTTTTTACAGATTATCTATTTCCAAGGGTAGTATTAATGATTATACTATAGTGGAAATTTGAATCATGAATTTTTTTCTTTTAAAATAGTCAACCACCCATATTCTATGTCATAATTTTTAACATATAATAGCTACTAGACATAAGACACTAGAAAACCATGGGAAACCCCTCAGGGTAAACACATTTCCTTTGCGCATTTTAGGTGAAGGTTTATGAATTTATCAATCATATGGTGACCCATTCATGTGTTTGGAGGAGATTGTTTTTTAAATCTACACTTATGTGAAGAGAGAATAATTAATTTAGGGTATGTGTTTTGGGTACTTGAGTGGGGAAATGAAGGGTACAAGAATTGATTGATCTAAATTGAGAGTTTTTAATTAATGTCATTATGTATCCATGGTAATTGTTTGTTTCTTGGTGTGAAATTTATGTATCTCATGTGTATGCGATTTAAAATTTGAATGGATATAATTTTTTGTGTTCAATTTTATAGGATTAAAAGTATTAATTTTGGTGGAATTTATAGAGAAAATGTTTAATAACCTTTCAAGATAATTTCAATGAATAAATTATCAATAATTTTTTATTATTAGTATAATTGTATAATTTTTTATTTTCAAGGATATTTAGGGATAATTGTTAAAATTATTTAATTTGATATTTGTATGTGTTTCTAATAATTTCTAGGATAATTTGTTTAATCCAATCCATTACTTTTAATTATATAGATTTTTTTGCAAAGATGGTTTTTGGGATTGAAATGGGAAATTTGGATATGTCGGGGCCATATGTAATTTTGTATTTAATCCTTATTCTCTTTACAGTATCATAAGACTCCAAAAAGACCATAAGACTTTTTCATTTGATGAATCTGGGATGATCTTAAGTATTTTACCCCGATTGTGTGACTTTTTTTGAACAATAATCTCTTTTTACATCAAACTTATTTCCCCATAATCCTTTATTTGTCAATCATTTTACTTTAACATGAAAATACCATGCCACGTTTCCTATCATACGACTTTAAAAGGACTTTTAACAAGAAATGATAGATCCTAAAATGTCAAAAGATGAGTTCTTTGTGAAAAATTTAGTGAAATAGAACATGAAAAAGAAAATATTGTATATCACAATGACTCATGTGTATTCATTCAAATAGAATATTTTGAGGTATTGATTGTGGGATATTTGAAGGAATATTTAAAAAGAGAAATTAATTCATTCCATTCATGGAGAATTAAAGTATCCAACCCATGCATGTAAGGACAAATTCATTACTACAACCACATAGAAGTCGATCACAGAATATGAAATTCTTGTATGGATATTCCCAAGGTTCAATTAAACATACAATACAATTCAAACCAGATTTCCATCCAAAATTGGCTTATAAAGAATCCACAACCTTGATTGAAGAAATTATCAACCATTTTTAGTATACTTTTAGATATAGATATATATTCTAGTAACAAAAGAAATTATATATGTTGGATAAGATATGAGAGATAATTTTTCCATTCATGTATAACCTCCCAGGTGGCCATAGTAGTGTATATCCAAAGATATGTTTTATTTTGAGTTTTTACTTCACTTTATCTCTATATATTTTCACTGGAAACTATAGTTTTTAATGAATTTTATCCTTTTATTTCTTAAATACACTTTCTTATAAGCTATTATATATTATTTTTTACTTTATTAATATAAATTAATTGTAATTTTTATTTTAACATATTGATTAAAGTCTCAATTTTGGGCACACATTTAATTAGTTTTAATTTCTCAGAGGTATTTGTGAAATATAATAACTTTAATAAGGGGATAAATACCCATATTTTAGGTATAAACATGGTTTATAGTAATATTAGGTGTTTTTTAGGGTTCTAAGTTTACTATTAATAAATAAAACAATATTATTTAATTGGGCAAGGATAAAGGGGAGTCCTTAAGGGTCAAAACTTGTTCAAAATATCTCACCCAATTATTAAATTTTATTATTTTGAAATCTGTTTTTATTATGGATTATAGAAAATGATTTAATATTATTTTTACATCATTTAACTTATCTTATAAAAATCCTCACTTTTAACACAAACATTTAACAAAAAATAATTAAAAAAGTGATATTTTGAAAAATTAACCTCCAACCTACTCATGAGACAACCATAATCGTGAATAAACTGCATTTAAATATTTAAATATATTAATAAGGCATTTAGCCACAATATACATTCAATAAAACTTACCCTAAACATTCATGGGAATGATGAATTCTGTGTTCCATTTATTTATAGATTAGTTCATGGTGTTGTTCATTGATAATATCTATATTTATTCTGAGTCATAGGAGGACCATGTTGATAATATATGAGTTATTTTTGTGTTTTTTTAGCACCATCCAATATTTGGTAGGATTTCAAAGTGTAATTTCTAATAATTTGAGGTTCTCAGTGTTGTTTTTCTATGTATCCTTTAATGATCATTGTAGTGTTTTCTTGGGCATTCCTTAAGAATATTGTGAAGTTGAGAACATTATTTGGTATTTAAAGATATTATAAGAGTTTTATACCCAAATTCTCTTGAATGATTACCCATATGATATATTTTACTATAAAGGATTAGGATTTTGTTTTGAATATCCAGTTGGGGGATACTTTTGAGTATTTAATGGAAGATACTTTGATTATTCATTTTCTACTAGTGGGATTTTGGTTTGGGGTTTATTTCAGTTCTTCAAGTATTAGATTGGGATGTGTTTCAATGTTATCGATAGGATTAATCTCCCATGGGTGTCTAAAGTTACATAGAAATAAACATATCAATACCACCCACGATCTTGATCTTTCTTTGGTTGTGTTGTCTATGATGTTTTTGATGTATTTCCTCATCAATTAAGGCTTTGTGTTTTTCATAGATCACAAGTGATTGTGTTTTATATTTTCCTCTAAGACCTATGGGTCATGTAATTGTTTCTAAGACTTCAGGCCTTGTAAGGGTTCCACCTCACCCCATGAAAGGTGGATTATCAAAAATAATAAAAAATGAAGTCATTCAGGCCATTCCAACGGATATTATCGATGATTTTGGCGATGATTGGATAGTGATGGAGGAGTTATCCATGATTAACCTTGATATGATATAAATTGATGACAGATGAAATCTTTATTAGATGATAGAGAAATTATATTTTATATACATTATGTAGGAGTCCTAGTTGGGGGCATTAGAGTGAGGGGTTTGTTGATATCAAGTAGTTTGTGGTGATACTACTAAGGGATGGTTTTATAATGATTATCATTGTTGGTTATTCCAAGGACGAATCTTCATTCCTTTGGTATTGTGTGAGGTGGTTCTCTGTGGGTTCTATAGTTTTCCTTTGGTAATATATCCTAGTGTGGATAAGATTTAGCATTCCTTATGAGGTTAGTTTTGTAGGCTAGGGATGAAGAGATCAGTTGTAATGTTTGTCTCATGGTGTTCAGTCTACCAGAGGGTGATGGATGAGCATCATGTTTCCAGTGTATTTCTTTAGCTTCTTAATTTTACTAGAGGAAGTGGAAGGAAATATCAAAGTAATTTTTCACTAGTTTACTCTGATATATAAGTAGGTATAATTCTATTTGGGTGATCATAGATCATTTTATGATGTTAGATCACTACTTGGAAATTAAGGATCCAATTAAAGTGGTTTTTATCATGGTTTTATCTGGGGGAGGTGGTGAGGATTCATGGGGTTACAAAGAATGTAATATCTTATTGTGATCCCAATTTTACCTCTTGAGTATATATAGGTTTCAAGTATGTGTTTTTCTCTTAGTTATTCCATATAATATCTGTTCATCCATTGAAGAAAGATCAGAAATTCCAAATTATCCATACTTTTGAAGACATGTTGCAATAATGCATTTTGGATTTTATAGGTTCATGGATGAGGAACCTAACCTTAGAATAATTTCCACCTAATCATAGTTACCACTATACTATTTGTTTCATCCCTTTTTAATAACTCTATGGAATACATTATAGATCTCTGTTACATTTGACTAAGGTCAGAGAGTAGGATGTTATTGGACTGGAGTTGGTGTAGAACATGACATAGAATGTGTAGATTATTTTCTAGAGAATAATTCTTGATATGGATCATCATAAGTACTATACTGATCATAAAAGAAGACGTTTATAGTTTTAAATTATAGATCCTTTTCTTTTGAAGTCATCACCTCATCATGGGTGGGAGAGTTTGGGCCATGGGAGTAAGATATCTCTCTAATTCATCGAACGATTCAAGGTTTTAATGTCTGATGTAGCTCTTTCATATTGCATAGATTTTCACCCATAAATGATCCAAATTTATGATGTCTTCCATGTATTATTTCTTCATCGTTATATTCATGATGATTATCATATTATTTATTGGGGTGAGTTATAATTTTAATATGATGCGACCTTTTAGGTTTTTGTTGATATCTTGGACCACATGGAGAAGGTGTTTCAGAAGTGTTTTATTAATTTGTTTCATATACTATGGGTTTACATTGTGTTGGGAGTGTTTTATTAAAAGTGTGAGTTGTATAAGTGCGCTAAATATCCAAAGATTTTTTATGTTTGATTTTCTTCAGATGATGCATTTGTAACATTTTGATTTATCATATGATTGAAGATGTATCATGTTTATGTTCCTATATCCTATGATGTATTGGATTTTTTCTTGTTATATTTATATCACTGAGTGGAATCTCTTAGGGTGGATGTTTTGATAACCTTTTATTTTTTACACTAGGTTTTAGTTTAATTATTGAGTATAAGAATTTTTTAAGAAGTTCCTAAGTATGGGTTTGGTTTTATGAATCCCTCCTATTGAATTTTATTAGGGAATTAGGGTGTTTAAAGAGATTTTTTAGCTATTATAGAGTTTGAGAGTAGTGTTTTTTACCTTTAGTGGTTCACTACACCATGGTGGTCAGTATAGTGGAAGCCGTGGTGGTGATATCACCATTGTTCTTAGATTTGGTGGTTCTTTGTGAACTCAACTAGAAGAATAACCACTATTAAGGGTTTTGTATAAATAAAATCCACTATATAAAATAATTAATATATCTGTGCCTATGGTGGAGGGTTTGGTGTCACAAGAAATCTTGGAAGTTCTTATATTCTTTTGTTCAGAATCATGGAGGTTTCTGTTGTACATCTCGAACCTCTCGTTGTTTGATTTTCATGATCACAATCACTTTCATTTTTATCTAACATTGTGTTTTAAGTGTTTGTGTTGATAGGCATTTGATTGCCAAGAAGTTGACCAAGGAAGAGGCAGAAATGGACTGAAATTCAGTCCACCGGCCGACCGGTGGCTTCACCACCGGCCAGCCGGTGGCACCCAGACTCAAGGGGTAGCTACTGCCTCCCCACCGGTCGACCGGTGGCTCTGCCACCGGTCGACCTGTGGCATCCAGCCCAAATAGTGCAATCTACTGTCTTTCCACCGGCCAGCCGGTGGCTCCTCACCGGTCGACCGGTGGAGCCTGGATCAAGACTCTTCTTCTCTACCAAGGCACCGGCCAGCCGGTGGAGATGTACCGGTCGACCGGTGGCCCCTGGACCAGACTTCTCCTCCACTGCCAAGGCACCGGCCAGCCGGTGGAGCTGTACCGGCCAGCCGGTAGCACTGGTCAAACTAGCCGTTGGCTTTGACCAGTCAACTCCAAAAGCCTCCCAACGGCTCCGAGGCCTTTTCCAACGGCTCCAAAGCCCTCCAACGGATACTTGAAGGTTCCTAGCCTATAAATAAAGTCCTAGGAAGCCCCGGAACAAGAGACAAGCCACCGGACACATTTTTACATCTTTGGCGAAGCTCCGACGGATTGTTCCAAGGGAACCCAAAGTGCTCCAACAACTTCCACATCCAAGAGCACCTCCATAGAAGCTTGGAAGCGGCCCTCAAACATCATCAATCAATCAAAGGCGCCCAAGGCTTCTCCATTACGGGTTTTATTGTTTATCTCTTTTTGAGCTTTAAAATTGGGTTTGTGCCTACAAACCCCAACTCTTTTCTCATCTCCCCTTCTTTGGGTTCTCACACCACCACTAAGGTGTGAAGAGGTTTTCTCAAGCTTTTCCTTTAAAAGGCTTGTGTCTCGGTGATCTAGTCTTCACCCGTAAAAAGACTAGTGGGTTCTTGCTAAACCATTAAAAGCAAGTGGGTTCTTGCTAAACCACAAAAAGCAAGCTGTAATAGGTCCTAGTGCTACCTTAAAGCCTAGTGGGTTTCTTGCTAAAACCATTGAAAAGCAAGCGGTAGGAATCTCTCAACGGTTGAGTTGGGAGCGGAGACGTAGGCCGGGTTTTGGCCGAACTCCGTTATCAAGTTCTTGTGTCTTGCCTCTTTACTTTCCGCTGCATTTATACTTTGATTTAAATTTCTTAATCAATTTTTTAAAAAGGCAATTCACCCCCCTCTTGCCATCATTCCCTTGTTTTTTCCGACCCAACAATTGGTATCAGAGGGACCTTTGAGTAATTCCTTAACCCGGTTTCAAAGTTAAGATCTTTTTTATTTTTTTTTGATGGCATCTACCTCTTTCGCCCCCGAGGGCTACTCTTTGGGTCGGGCTCCATTTTTTGATGGGACCGACTATAATTATTGGAAAACCCGCATGACTACCTTTCTTAGGAGTATAGGATATCCCATTTACAAAATTGTCATGCAAGGTTACACTTTGTCTACTCCCGACGAATCCAAATGGACCCAAGCCGACATTAGAAATTTTGAGCTTGATGGCAAAGCCATGAATGCTCTTCATTGCGGCCTAGACCGAAATGAATTCAATCGAGTGTCTACTTGCACCTCCTCACATGAAATTTGGAAACTTTTAGAAGTAACTCATGAGGGTACTAACAAAGTCAAAGACACTCGGTTGGACATGTTTCGTCAAGATTTTGAGTCTTTTTCTATGCACCCAAATGAATCTATTTCTGATATGTTTACTCGCTTTACTGACGTGTGCAATGGAAGGAAATATCTTGGTGATGATGTTTCAGCCGAGACGATGGTCAAGAAGATTCTATGGGTCCTTCCGAGCTCATGGGCACCAAAGGTGACGGCGATCCAAGAAGCTAAGGACGTCAAAAATATGCCGGTCGAGGAGCTCATCGGATCCCTAATGACCTACGAGATCACGATGAGGAGGCAAGCTCAAAAGGAGGGCACACCAATCAAGACCCCAAAGAACATCGCCCTCAAGGTACAAAAGGAAGTAAGCTCCTCCTCATCTTCTTCCTCATCTCCTTCCTCATCATCAAGCGGCGACTCAGAAATGGAGAATCTCGCCCGCCAAATGCAAAAATTCATGAAGATGTACAAGAAGAAGAAGAAATCCCGCAAGCATCGAAAGCAAGAACCCACCGCAAGACCCGAGCCCAAGGTGAAATGCTACGGGTGCGGCGAAAAGGGCCATTACAAGCCCGATTGCCCACTCAACAAGAAACGGGCCACGCCAAAGGAGAAAGGAAAGAAAAAGGTCCTCAAGGCGACATGGAGTGACACCTCCTCATCCTCCTCCTCCTCCTCCTCAAGCGACAACGGTACAAGATGCCTAATGGCATTCCATGAGGTAACATCTTCCGACTCCTCCTCTTGTTCTTCAAATTCAAATTCTTTAAATCATTTATCTTATGAAGAACTCTCTCATGCTAGAGATCAACTAGAAAATGGTTTTCATGAGCTTTCTTCAAAATTTGTTGCTTTAAAAAAGTCTTTCAAAAAACTCTCCTCCGAAAAAGAACAACTTCTCAAAGAGAAGGAGGAGATGTCCCTTAAAATCCAAAATTTTCCAAATGTTGATTCCATGGAATCAACCATCAAAGACCTTAGGGAGACCCTTGCTAAGTTCACCCAAGGGGAACAAAATTTGAACAATTTGCTTGGTTCCCAACGTATATCTAGAACCACCCAAGGGTTAGGATATACCAACCGAGCCTCCTCCTCCCATGCTCAAACTGTTTTTGTAAGGGGGAGCTCCGATTACAAATTTTGTAATTATTGCAAGAAAACCGGGCATCTCATTTATGAGTGTAATTGTAAAAACGCCCGGTATGGCCAACCCAAGTCTATTTTCTATAGTGACGAGTTTTATAGGAGAAGACCCGCCATGAGACAAGTTTGGATTGAAAAATCCCTCCTTGCGAGTCTCTCCGGGCCTAAAATTGTTTCTTTTCAAAATCCCACTCCCCGGTGATTCATTATTTTTATTTAGGGGGAGAACTTTCTCATTTTTAATTCAAAAATTACATTTGGTTTCAAATTTCAATTTTCAATTCTTTTTCAAATCAATTTAGAATTTTCAATTTTCAATTGGTTTCCAACAGTTGGTATCGAATTTGTTTTTGTTTCAAAACTTTCAATTCAAACTGTTATTCAAATTTTCATTTCAATTTCAAAAATCTCAATTGATTTTCAAATCTCAAATCTTGTTTTTAAAATCTCAATTTCCCTCAATCAAGTTTTATGCCCCATTCTATTTTGATAATCACAAAGGGGGAGAAATTTCTTGATTGATTGGGGGAGAATCCTTTTTCATCATGCTTTGCATTTCCTTTTAATTTCATTTTTACTTTAATTGTTTTGGTGATTGTGATCATCAAAATAGGGGGAGATTGTTGTACATCTCGAACCTCTCGTTGTTTGATTTTCATGATCACAATCACTTTCATTTTTATCTAACATTGTGTTTTAAGTGTTTGTGTTGATAGGCATTTGATTGCCAAGAAGTTGACCAAGGAAGAGGCAGAAATGGACTGAAATTCAGTCCACCGGCCGACCGGTGGCTTCACCACCGGCCAGCCGGTGGCACCCAGACTCAAGGGGTAGCTACTGCCTCCCCACCGGTCGACCGGTGGCTCTGCCACCGGTCGACCTGTGGCATCCAGCCCAAATAGTGCAATCTACTGTCTTTCCACCGGCCAGCCGGTGGCTCCTCACCGGTCGACCGGTGGAGCCTGGATCAAGACTCTTCTTCTCTACCAAGGCACCGGCCAGCCGGTGGAGATGTACCGGTCGACCGGTGGCCCCTGGACCAGACTTCTCCTCCACTGCCAAGGCACCGGCCAGCCGGTGGAGCTGTACCGGCCAGCCGGTAGCACTGGTCAAACTAGCCGTTGGCTTTGACCAGTCAACTCCAAAAGCCTCCCAACGGCTCCGAGGCCTTTTCCAACGGCTCCAAAGCCCTCCAACGGATACTTGAAGGTTCCTAGCCTATAAATAAAGTCCTAGGAAGCCCCGGAACAAGAGACAAGCCACCGGACACATTTTTACATCTTTGGCGAAGCTCCGACGGATTGTTCCAAGGGAACCCAAAGTGCTCCAACAACTTCCACATCCAAGAGCACCTCCATAGAAGCTTGGAAGCGGCCCTCAAACATCATCAATCAATCAAAGGCGCCCAAGGCTTCTCCATTACGGGTTTTATTGTTTATCTCTTTTTGAGCTTTAAAATTGGGTTTGTGCCTACAAACCCCAACTCTTTTCTCATCTCCCCTTCTTTGGGTTCTCACACCACCACTAAGGTGTGAAGAGGTTTTCTCAAGCTTTTCCTTTAAAAGGCTTGTGTCTCGGTGATCTAGTCTTCACCCGTAAAAAGACTAGTGGGTTCTTGCTAAACCATTAAAAGCAAGTGGGTTCTTGCTAAACCACAAAAAGCAAGCTGTAATAGGTCCTAGTGCTACCTTAAAGCCTAGTGGGTTTCTTGCTAAAACCATTGAAAAGCAAGCGGTAGGAATCTCTCAACGGTTGAGTTGGGAGCGGAGACGTAGGCCGGGTTTTGGCCGAACTCCGTTATCAAGTTCTTGTGTCTTGCCTCTTTACTTTCCGCTGCATTTATACTTTGATTTAAATTTCTTAATCAATTTTTTAAAAAGGCAATTCACCCCCCTCTTGCCATCATTCCCTTGTTTTTTCCGACCCAACAGTTTCAATGCCTGTTGGGTAGTCATTTTTATGGGTACAGTTTTTAAGAGTATCCCTATTGGAAATGGGAGAAACTGAAATGCCTGTTTTTTTTGATAATGGTGGTGAGTCAAGGTTTAGTGGATATGAGTGATGAAGAGTGGATACAATAATCATAGCCTCGCCACACCATTGTTAGGGTAATGGTGAGATAAAATTATGGGTGAATTTCCTCTATATCGTGGTGTTCATCTGGGTATTGAAATAGAGTCTCCCATATCATGGTGCATGTCATTGTGTTAGTAAAACCGATTTCAATAATTTTTGGAGATATCATGAGGTTTAGGAGGATATGAACAATATACATATGTGAAACTCATATATCATTCTTTTTAGAGGAACCATGACTATGGATGAAGTCACCATGCCATGGTGGATGCATATATTGATTTTTCTAAAAATATTGTTTAGGTATCCTAATGTTAAATTTGTATGTTATCTATATAAACCCTAGTGGACCCTAGGCCCTCCTAGTTCTCTTTTGTAGTTTCTATAGTGGTTTTACACCTCTTGGTTCATCAAAATTGAACATTTTTTATTCAAATTTCTCTCTTCCACTATTATACACTGTTTCAATACACTTTTTGTTATGGATTTTTTAAATGTTTGGGTTTCTTTGTTTTTTGTTGATATTTGAACATGGTTTTATGGTGGTGTGAAGTGGATAAGTTCCATGGAAGTTTTATTTATTTTTGGTGACGATTGATTCATTTTTACTTCGTTCTTTTGTGGTTTTTTGAATATTCATATAGAGGTTGTGGATTCAAGAACTTTTTTATTTTATATGAACGTTTTTTATTAGAATGATCTATCCTCACTAAGTAGATGTTTTATGTGAAAATAATGAATATAATAATCCTGAATTTATAAATGGATGAAATATTAAAGGATTATTATGATTATTATAACATTGCGTTATGTTTTGATGATGCCTTTTGGTATTTTCAAGATTGTGTGATAATTAATTATAGAGAATGTTGATGTTCTCTAGTATATTTGACATGAAAACATTCCTCAAAACATATAAATTTGGTAAGATGAATTGGATAATGAATGAGGCATATATATTGAGTTATCACTAATTCCTAAACTATTAACCTTGAAAGTGATTCTTAAAAGATGTCTAGAGATGCTTTTAGCTACAATAATATACTGAAAATTAGGTTTCTTAGTTTTGAAACCTTCTTATAAAAAATCATATAATTCAAGATGGAAAAGAGAAGGTGTTATGTGATGGAATATAATGTTTGGGTATGTTTTGAAGCCCAATATTTCTTTCTAAGATTCTTACGCTTCTTGTTATAGCCTTTGATAGAAATTAGATTTTATATGATGAAAATATTTTTTACATAACTATTTATAGCATAGGATAGTAATACCTTCTATCAATTATTTTAAAACTAGGTATGGTTTGGATACTAGGCATGGGATGAGTTGGTTTTATTTGGTGGTTGTAGTTGTTCTTTGTGGATTATGCTCAAATGTATGACATATTTTGAGATATAGGATTTTCTATTTTCTAAATATTTATGTTGTGGCTGTTGATATGAATGTTTGTGTGAGTTTTTGAATAGACTTTCCTATGTACTGTTATCTTTTTGTTGGGTTGGAGGATGTGATTATATATATCTTGAGGTTATTTTATTGTTTCTTTGAGAAATATCTCTCCACGAGATCTGTTTTGTTATGTCTTATAGTACATGGGATTCTAGAATAATAAATTATTTATAATGATCTATTGGTATTGGGTACCAACATTGGTAAAGATCAAGTCAAAGGAAACAATATAATGAGTTTGAATGAATTCTATAAGATGACATGTTGGAAATCTATAAATATTAATGTTTAACTCAAAATAACATTAGGGATATATGATATAAAATTAAAAAAACCAAATTTATGATTGTGTTAATAAATGATTGGTAGTTTCTTATTTATAAATGAATTTTTTTGATGGTGAACCTATATACTTGTATACCTTTATAACATTTAGCTTTCTAGGACTTAGCAATGAAAACTGGTTTTTTGTGTGAGATGGTAGCTATAATCGAAGACCATGGATAGGTAGTTTCACCTAGTTCTATTGTGTATGATATATTACTTATGTTTTGGTATTTTTATGCTTCACCACCTGAGTCATTTGGGGAGGTTGGGGCCCAAATTTTCATTGGGTTCTGGGTGTTTTTACCAACATCTACATTATTAAGGATACAAATAGTTGACTACCCTCACACATCACTATCTCTCCTATATATAGATTAGTATATGGGAACATATAGGAAATAATGGATTATGTTATAAGGGATAAGATCATATACGATCATATGGATCTCATTTTAATAATACATGTAAGTGTAAGGTATAACAGATTGATTTTATAGAATATACATGTATACCAGTTGTTGTGAGTGGAGTTACTATAGGTGTAGTTTCATGACTATATTGGATTAAGATATAGTTCATGGTGAATAGGTTTTAATAGATTTTATACTTACTACTTGGTTATGGGTTTGATAATATGTGTCTGAGATATGTCTTCATGGGGTGAAAGATGAGATAATGATATAGCTATGACATGGTTTCCTAGATGGTAATGATGACTTATGGAGAGGATTAAAGAAATTGGATATAAGGTGTTGGGGTTTGAGAGACAGGTATGGTTGGAAAGTGGATGTGGGGAATATTTTTTATGTATATGATCTTGATATATAATTTCTTACTTATATGAATGACATAGTGAGTTTAATTATTGAGTATGGGATATATTTTTACATATTTAGGTAATGAGTTTGTTTCCTCTGTTAATTTATTGAAAATTTTCATGCGTAATTAATATTTTTATGATATTTTTCAAGGAGGATCCTACAAAGTATACATGTATATTCCCTACATATATAATACATTTTTTAGGTTTTTGGGAGTTAACTGGTGATCAAACTAGGTCTTATTAGCTCATGAGGAAATTTAGGACTTGCTGGAGTTTGTGATTTCTACCTAGGAGTAATTCTTAGTGTTTTCATTTTTTTAATTTATATAAAATTACGATCATGTATTGGGATTATTTACCTATTTTTTACATGATATGTTAAATGGTTGATCTTAACTCTCTCTTTGTATATACATTGAGGGTAATACCTACCATTTTTTTTCATTATAAACCTTTGGTGCTAGTTTCCAACATGTGTTATACTTGATGTTGCTTTCAAGGGTTATCCCCATGTTCATTGCGTTCCTAAGAGGGTCACTGATAGAGGGTGGAAGGGGGGGGGGGGGACGTTGTTACACTCTTGGGGTATAAAACACACAAACCCATTCAAAAAACTTTTATTCCATAACCACTATGATTGAAAATACTTATTTCAATCCTTCAACCCAAAAACCAAGATGAAAAATAACTGATTCAAACTCCAAGGAATCCCCCTAACCTCTAGTGGTCATCCACTTCCATGGTAATAGAATATCAAACCCCATTTATTACTTTCATTTAATGAGTTTTCTATATTATAAATCATCAATGGAAAATTATAGTAAGGTATCTTGATATGAACATATCCAAAAAAATAACATAAAATATATCCCCACTGTACCACTAAAGCACCTCGATCTAGTCTAATTATTGAAAATTTTTAATCCCACTATAGTAATGATCTTACTTTTCCTTGAATCTTCAACATATATCAGTAGTTATAATAACTGAACAACCACCACGATCCACTCTTTCTTTAGAGGACCATACCTATATCCAAAATCATTTTATTACCAGAAAACCAAACTTGTACATTTAATTACATATTGGCCATCAAAAGCTTCATGAACCCCTTGATAACATCCACTTGTGAAAAAGTGCCTATTCAGACAATAAACTCCAAACTAGAATTAAATTTCCTAAATTACTTCCATTTTAAGTCTCTTAAAATAAGAAAACATGCTCAGATTTTAAATAACAATGTTCACCAATTTGGGTTTATAATAGTGTCCACAACTTTCCAAAATTTCAATGAAATTCACCGAACAAAAACTCAACCACTTGTGCTAGAAACAGTAAGATAATCACTTAAAAAAATTATATATTGATTATTGTAGTTACATAACAATAAACCCATTATATAATGATATAACTAGATACACTTCTCAAGGGTATAATCCTCCAAATTCCATGGTGGATTCAATACACTTTTCTAAGGAAATTTCCACGAGAACATTTTCTATTCCTATGAAACATAGGGTAAAAGTTCTAATATATCCATTGTTCTAGTGTAACTTTTCCTTGAAATGGTTCAATGGATCCTCCATGGCATAAAGAAGATAATTTCAAAACTTTTCATGGTCCAAACATCTGCAGTTGACATAATCCCTCAACTAGAATCCAATTAAAAACAAACATTTATCATATTGATATACAAATATTTAACATACACATGAATATTAATGTCTCTCAAACCACAAATAATTCTTGGAAAAAATCAATTTGGAAAAGTAGGAACAAATAAATATCTCTAAACTATCTCTTCTTTCCTAAACTAATCTTAAGGGGCACCCTAAACATTATCTACAGTGAGAAATGTAAAATAGTAAAATAATTGATTCCAACCCTCAATTACTATAGAATAAATCTTCCCCTATGATTGAGGTTTGGTGGAGTTGAACCATGTCCAAATTTTCCATTTGTTTTATATCCATAAATGTGGGTAAATTCAAGACCAAATAAAATGTCAAGATAACATAACTATTAATTTCCAATAATTTAAATACCTAAAATTTTAGTATATTACATAAAACAATCATGAAAAAATCACATTAAAATTACAATTTAAAATTTTAAAATATAATAAAGGTTTTCAGAAACCTGTAAAATATATCCAAAATAGTTTTTTAAGATTTAAAATACTAACAAGTCAAAAAATACATTCAATCAATTTTCAAAATTATACCACAAAAAATATATTATCATATTCATACTTTTATTTCATGTAAAAAAGATATTTTTAGATGAACGAACCAAAAATATAGTTTAGGATTTTAAAATAAAAAATATATTTCAAATATGAGAAATAAATTGCATGTTTATATACATTATTAATATTCAATGTGCCACTTTAGTTTCAATTATAATAAATATATTTTCATATAAATGAACAATAAATTTCATTTTTAGATTCCAAAATTTATAATATATTTCTTATATCAGTAATTACATTTCGTGGTAATTTTCATCATTAATATTCAAAAAACAAAACAATTTCGACTTATTTAGAAAAATAAAGTAGAAAAAATAAAAAAACATAGATAATGAATTATACATAGGTAATTAAAATTAAGTAAAGTGTATTTTAAATGAAAGTGAAATAAAATATCCCTAAAAATCACTTGTGATAACTTCTCACACCAATTTTTTTAAATTCCTTGAAAAAACATAACATCCCAAATGAAATATATATATATATATATAATATAATATAATATGATGAATCCTTTAATCAATTTTAAAAATTAAATACATCATGTTTTTTCATAATACCAATATAAATTTTCTTTTATTTTATCAAACTAAAATTTATTCAACCTCAGTTATCCATTCATGTACCAATCAAAAGCTATAACATTTGAGGCTTCAAAACTACTTATGTAGTAGTTATATTAAATTGTTGGTATAGAATAAAAGAGTTGTAGAAGGATATAATGATTAATAATTCTTAGAAGAATAGATAAATATGTATATAATATTTTGAAACATAAGATATATCGTGAAGAGAGTGTGATAATGTTAATAACCCATCCGTAATATCATTGAAAATTACACATAGTTCTCTTATAGCTTTTGTGGGGAAAGGGTAACAAATATTGGTGAGATTAGATTCTTAGTAGCATGAATTATACAGGTAATCTTTCATAACATCATAAGGGCACTCCATATTGATGAAAATAAATGAAAACAAGAATAAATATATCCATTGATCTCGTATTGGTGGTATTCCCAATTACATCCATCAAATATTTTTGTGAGGGTCTTGTGCCAAGAAATTATCCAATTAGGGGAAGTGGTATACACTAAAACCCAACTTGTTTTGTCTCATGAGACCTGTAAATTCATTGGGAGGTTATATAATTCTGGTCCCCACCCATATACTGATTATATCCAATGAATTCATCATAAGAGGCTTAAATAATTTTCATATAATTCCCTATGAAACCACCGACTGAATAAAAACATAACTATATATATAATGATAATTATATAACAAATAATTATTCATTAAAATGTGAAGTTCTATGAGAACATATGTTTTTCAACATAGAAACTGTGGGTTATCATCAAACAAGGAGTAGGCACCCTTATTAATGAAATATATGGATGAGGGTAATATCAATGTGTTGGGTTATCCATAAAACATAGTAATTGGGTGTAATAGTATGTATTGGAAGGAGACCACTAAAATGGTATCAAAAATCATTTATCATGGCTTATAAAGAGATAGTGAAAATTTCAAATCATAACCCTTAAGAGTGTCTATCTAGGTATGTAGTCTTAGTCCCATTCAACGAGCATCTGGGTGATGATTGAGTTAACTCTCAACCAACAATTTTTGGGGTTATTAAACCTAGGTGAATATGTTCCACAACTACATCCACTTTCTAGTATCCATATAGGTACATATTTTCTAGTAAAATACACACATTTTTACTCTTCTGAAACATAGAATATTTTTTCCAGCGTAGTAATTATTGAGTGTAATTATGATTTTTGTTACTATGAAATCAAATCATATGGGGAGGGAATAAAAATATATACTTAAAAATCCATTAAATTTAATGACTAGTATGCAAAAAAATCTTTAATGGAAATGTATGCACAACACAAAATGAAATTAGTGGGGAATATAACATGAGTCCCAAAGAATGAAAATTGAGATGAAAAAACTAAAATATGGGATAGGTAGAAATTAAATAAAAACATATTGAAATAGAGTGAATAAAATTTATATTAACATACCATGAATAAAATAACTTCAAATTATAAAATCTCAATTAGATAGTATATACACCACATAATGAAAATTTGGTGCATAATACACAACATATAGCCAAGAGAGTAATTTGAAGCAAAAAACCCATACATATTATCTTTAATTTCTCTTGTGTAATTTAACATTATATATAGAAAACATATATATGATAATAAATTAATTTATAACATTAATATTATCCATTTTCTTTATAATCTTCATAAAGATTCACTATCTAAATTAATTCTTTTGATTTTCCACATTTGGTGATTATATTTTTGATCATTTATACTTGTTTCATAATTTCAATGTATTTATTCATTATAATTGAAACTTTTATCACTAATAATTATTTAAATAAAATATTATGGATTATTTATAATTATTTATGATGTTTCAAATTCTTTCCATTTTTTTTATCATTTATCCTTGCAGATGAAATCGATAACAAGCATGTTTCACTAATTCCTATCGATCGAAGAGTGTTTTCTTAATTGATGAATGAAATATTTATATAAAATCTTTATAATAAAAAAAATTCATTTGTTTACACATTTAAATTATATTTTACTTTTAATTAGGTTCTCAAATCAATTACTTATTTAAATAAATATTTTTTCAAGTAGGCGGTTAAATCGGCCTAAACATGAATATACCATGATTTAATGAATGATTATGAGGTGGTTTTGTTACAATATAATTGTAACATAAACATAATGATATTATTGAGTTTTATTAGTATTATATGTCATAATTAATATTGAATTATAAGAAAAATTAATGGATATGAAAACATTACATAATTTCTATAAAAGATTTTCCTCTTAGTATGCTTATTTTAACTGGTTAATTAATAAGAATTGTTAATTTATCATATCATTAATAAGGTCTCTAGTTTCTCATAAAAAAAATTAATTATATCTAAAATTTATTTTTTACTTATTAAATCCATTAAAAAAACCAGAAAATGATGGATGGTGATGAGGAATGAATTTTGTTGCTCTTAGTGGCGGTAGTCCACCCGTACGCACGAATAATGATTTTTTTTCTTAACAGATGGGATATGGGAATATAAATTATAATAAAATTAATTTATTAACATTATAGTATTTAAATTATAATGATATCATTATATTTGGTTGGATATATTAAATTTTAAATAATATATTTAAGGAGGAAATATTAGAATTTGATAATACTCACGTTGGAGACTTGAATTTTCCTTGGAAGCCTCCTTGTAAAAAAGCCATTTTGTTAAATAATGGATTCTAGAATTATTTTAAAGTGGAAGAGTGTTTTATTAGGAGAAAATTGGAATATTTTCAAGTGTAAATGATATATAAAAGTGATAGTTGATGTGGTTTATATGATATAGTTTTATAAATGAGGAGAAGGTTAGTTTTGGTAGTAGCTCTTACATTTTCATTAATGTAAGGTTACCATCTAAGGATAAATATCCAAAAGAAAAAAACTAATTGGGATTTGTTGAGTGTGAGTATAATTTAACCTAAAAACTCCATTTTTAGGAAGTATTGTTTGTTTTATGGTTTTTTGTCTTATATTTTGTCTTTTAACCTAATTTAATTTTACCTAGATAATTAATTTTTAAAGTTTAGAGTTAATTTTAATGAAAAATATTTACATGGAACCTTTTAACTAATTGGAAAAAACTAATCTAAAATTTAATAATTATTTTATAAAATAAAATTTATGAATGTGAAAAAAGTTAATTTTATAAAAACACAATTAATCGCATAAAAAAAGTTTTTAGAAAAATTATTTTAAGCTTTAAATTTACATATAAGATAAAGTTATCTTAGATAATGATTTTGATGAGATAAATGGATTTATTATATAAAAATAAATTGTAATAGTTTTAAAATCAATCCAAAACTAAAGCTCTCTTGAAAATAATTATTTCAATGAAAATATCATTTTTTTATTAAAGTATCAATATAATTAGTTTTAAAAATATTGTATGTAGGATTAATAAATTCAAATGATATTTTAAAATTTACATTTTTATTCTTTAAATTTATATTTTATTACTTATAAGGTTTTTTAAAAATCCTGGACATTATTATATCATGATAAAGTAAAAAAATACAAGTTTTTGGGAAACTGTATTTTACAAAAAAAATACCTTCCTTTTCACGTTGAACTCAAAAAAATCATACAATATTAATTTTGATATTATTAATTCAAAAATAAATTTGGTTTTGTCAATTTCAAATTAAAAAGATAAAATTTTAAATAAATTTCCAAGTAAAGGCTCTTTAATTTTTGTATTTTGTGATAGTTCTGGATATAGTGTTTACCTACTATTGTAGGGTCTCATGTATTATAAAACCTAACTTCGATAGAACTTTTATCACAATTAATTTAATTTTAAATGATTTAAAATTTTATAATCATCTCAAGAACATGAATTTGAAGCCATAATATTGATAAAATTATCACTGGGCCATGAATTATTAAAACAACTTGTACTAATCATGAGAATTTTTCAATATTGTAATACTAGCTAAGGGTTGGTGGGTATGAATTAAAAAAAGTGGCCATGATAAGGAGGATAATTTGAATATTAATATAATTCATGGTCACTTTAATAATTCTTAATTAATATTAACTCTTTCAATCCAATTAAAAAATGTCTCCTCGTGATTTATTTTATTTATTTTGAATTTGGTCAATGATTGATAAACATGATTTTAATGAAAAATGAATTATTTTTTCTCTATTATTTTCATTTAATTTTCATTTTTAAATTTATTTTTAAATTTAATATATTTTTTTTAAGTTTTATTTTTTAAAATGAATAAGATTCAAAATTTAATATAATTAAGGATTTAATTATCGTTTGTTTGAAATGACCAAATATATGTTACACTGATACATTTTCCAATCAATGTCCCTCCACTAAAAGTAATTACATAAAGGGCCTTATTACCCACCTATTATTAAAATAAACTGGAAAAAATATATAGAGAAAGGGTAGGTAATGATAAAATTGGCTAATGGTATAGCTTAGTCCAATGAGTGCATTAATGAAAATAAAAGGCCTAAAATGGGTTGATCTTAAATTTTTCTCAAAGTGGATACAATTGGCCTAATAAAAATTCACCACAATCATATATATACAATCCTTCATTATAATATTTTAATAGATAATATAATCAAGTTTATTTGAAATAATAAAACTCAACTTCTCTCAAAAAATGATGTATTATAAAAGAGATGTAAATTTTTTTTAGAGTGCCTTTGAGGATGGAGGGAAAGATTTTGGATAACCATTTATGAGAATATATTATTAAAATATTTTAAACTCATAAAAATGTTTGATATACAATGTTAACATAAATATGTCAAAAAAATTATCATTTAGACACATTTTCTAAAAACTAATGTGATCCCATAAACATTTATCAAGTGTATGACATTATTAAAGATTTTTTGTTTCATCTCAAAACATAAAACAAACAAAAAACTTGAAAATTTTACACTATAAAATAATATGTGCCCTCCCCTACTCTAAATCCATACATTACACTCCCATTCATTAATAAAAAAATATTTTTTATTCAAAAATTCTTGCAATTTAGTAAAATAATAGGATATGAAGAGGAATAATATTACATGGTATTTTTTTAAGTGGGTAAGATAGATATTCTAGTTATACCTTTGTGTATAGAGGCTTCCCCTATAAATACCTAAAAATAGAAACTAATAATACATCAAAAAAATTAAAACAATCAAAGAAAATACTATCCAATTACTTATTTGAGTGGTGGAATTTACTATATTTTAGTCTCTAATACATACACATATTCTGTTTACAATTGAATTATTACACCACAAACCCTATAAAAAAGTTATTTAATGATTACGAACAAAAGTAAATTAAAAATATCAGAAATGTAATGAAACGTCTTGGGATTAATCTCCAAAGTATGATGTATTTATACTATCCACATCTAGATAATTCCCAAAACCCTTCCCCTGTCTAGCGGTGGCTGTGGTTTTTGTAGATAGAACCACCATAGTTTTTTATTTATGGATTTCTATAAAACCAACAAAAAACAACCATAAAAATATATTTAATTAGGATATAAATGACATGAATATTACAACCATCGGTTTTATAACTTAAAATCTTCCATTGATAACTTATTCAAAGAGAATAGGGATCTTACACAATTCATCTTTAATTTATTATTCATCTTCGCAAATTAATAGATTATTATCTTTAGTTGTTTTATAAGCATAGTGAAATTTTATCTTTATTTTATGAAAATTAAATTCAACTAAATTCAATAATGACATATATAACAATTTTTATTTAGATTATAACTCATATTAAACAAACAATGTTCTTTATAGTAACTTTGATTCTAGAGGATGGTAGTCAACCTCCTCCTCATACTATTATATGAAAACTTCTTCATGTTTGTTGATTGTTGGATGTGATATTTATTATTATAAAATCACCCCTTAGTTTTAGGTTTAATACCCTTTGAGTGGCTCTATCTTGAGTTATAATGTACAGTAGAATTATTAGGTGGTTTATGTCTTTGATAGAATCCCACTAAAACTGTGAGAACTTCTCATTTGGATATGTCTGCAACAATTTATGATAAATTGAAATGATATCTTAATTTTTTAGGACCCATGGGTATCTTTTCTTCATATTAGAATCAAATCCATGTGAATTTATAATTACTAGTTTAATTTAGTGTAATAAAACCGAAATCAAAAGAAATAACAAGTGATTTGATCACCATGATAGATTATGCCTCCCTGAAAATGATGGTGCAAAGTGATAATGGGTGGCCTTGTTGAAGGGCCACCTAAAAATTTTAAATTCATAAACTCTCATGGACATTCATATCCTCAAACCTGAAGGATCAGTCTATCTAAGAGGATTTAAATATCATTTATAGTTTCAAATGCTTTTTTATTCTTTAATGGTTTTAAAATATTTTTAATGTGATGAAAAATAATATTGGGAGATGATTGAATTAAAATATGTAATAAAAAAGTAAAAAAGGAAATTCGGTGGATGATATTAAAAGTTAGTGGAGACATGTACTATCCAACGGAAATATTCATAAACAATACTAGTTCATCATTTTTCTTATATTGAAAATTTTATATTATTCATACTTAATATATTTAATGGGTGATGACTTGATTCATTTAACCTACTAATCGATTTAGAAAAGTTATAGATACCCATTAAACACTTTTTTATTGGAAAATTTTATCTTATTCTAAGTGTTTTGGAATATTATGGATGTATTTTTGATATAAAAATTCACTTATTCAAGTCACATTGCACATGTATGAACAAGTTTTTTTAGGAAGTTGAAGGAAACTATTAGATAGAGGAATAAATAAAATAATGGCTAACAAAAAATGGCTTGTCCCCACATTTTTTATAGAATTTTATAAATTCCTAAAATAAACATTAAATAAAATCTATGAAATAAATACATTGACTCAAAATGATAAATCTTGGTTCTCTCCCTTAGGCTAGACACAGAGGTTATCTCTCTATAAGAGGAGATTAAAGATTATGAAATAAGGGATGAACGAAGAAATAACACCTAAATTATGGATAGTCACATAAAATAATAGAAATTCACAACAAATTTTTGTAGAGAAGAGGAATAATTTTTTTCCCATAATCAAATAGGATGGATTAGAATGAAATTAATAAGGAAAATTAGAGAAAAACATATATTTAAGAAGAAAAGAAGATTCAAGCCCACTATGTGGGATTTTGTTCATAAATTTTTTGGTAGTATAAAGAGAAGTTGTTTCCTAATAGGAAAATGTTATTTAACATTCATAATAGTGAAATAATTTATTTAAAAATACAGAGATAAATTTTTATGTCACTTTTTTAAATGTGGTAGCCACTAAGTCCCCCAATTTAATTAACCTATGAATCTCAAAGAAAAATCTTAAAATTTTTCTCTCTCTTTTTATGTATATATGTGTTTCATAATTATTAGTACACTGGGATTTATATTAATATAGGAAGGATTGGATTGATGTAATATAATACATGAAGGAATGTGTTGGATTTTTATGTTGACTGTCTATCAAATTTTGGGCCTCAAACTATGGAAAACCTTCATTTGTTTATTGGACCCCAAATCCATAAATTTCTTTATGTAATAGTGAATGAGATTAGGCTCCAAGAAACCAACTTTTATAATGAATGAAAAAACATACACCTTGGTTTTGGATAAAATATTGGGCACCTGAACAACACAAACAATATAATCTAGGGGATGAAATCAAATGAAATTTTACCATAAACTAGAATTCCACACCCACCATAAAAAATACTACTTGTATGATCCTTCAATTAAATAAACTACATAAAAAATCCCAAATCCAAACTCTAGGGAACTTATTAACATATTTTTTAATTACCCAGAAATTCCTATATTATATTTTCCTTTTAAATAAATATGCGAGACATATTTAACTATAATATATAGAATAAAACAAATTGACCATGTAATATATTACAATCATGTTTTATTTTATTACCACATTAAAATTATATACCAAGGAAAAATACATTCCATATAATAAAAAATATTTAAAAAGTGATATAAAAAATAGCATAAGTAGAATTTTAAAATCCGTAGTGTTTTGATCTCCCAAAAACACCATAGTAATAAAAATCATTGCAAGAAGAAATCCATTGAATATAAATAGTGTAGAAAAAATAATAATGAAAAATATAAATAACTAAGTGAAACTAAACATGTTTAATGTGTTAGGTTATGTGGTATATATAGGAAAGTAAAATATGACCATTGAAAAAATGATCATTTAGAATAGTAACATGATTTCCAAGAATGGTAACCTGACCATTAGAATAGTAATTTTACCAATATAAAAGTAAAATTAATTGTAAATAATATTTAACATTACTAAAATAAATAAATATAAATTTTAGTGGGTTGAAAAATTAAAAATCAAATTAGAAAAATCCAAGAAATTATAACTATATATTCTTAGAAAATATTATTTTAACATATTTAAAAAAACAAAAAAAATTAATGTTAATATTAAAATATTAAAAATAACCATTTTTAAAAATTATTTTGATAAAATGAGTTCCATTTTTTGAATAACCATATTAAAATTTTCCATGTGTGATTTTTTAGTATTTTAAAAAACTTCTATTTTTAGGTGAATAATAAAAGTAAGGGTTTTCAAATAACACATATTTTATAATATATTAATGATGTAATAATTACCTTATAAATCATAAAAAGGTTACCTTGACCAAAAATATATTCCATAATATTAATATTTAATTTAAAATTAATAAACCTGATTTCCAAATAATAAATTCTATTTCCAAAGTCTAAAAGTTAAAGTTAACCATTATAAAACAAAATTTCAAATTTTCTCCCTTTATTTTTTTATAAACTTATAAATTTAGTTATAAAATATTTTAAAATTAATAAAATTAATAAAATATTAATAAAATATAAATCATAATGTCAAATAACACCACTATTCCATGTTTATCTTTGAAAATAATATTGGATTCATTATTTTTACATAAAATTCCCTCCTCTCAAGTATAAAACTTAACTTTCACTCATTTAAAAAATACTAAAATACCAAATATTCACCCAATTCCAAACTCCAAAGACTTCTTGAATACCTATAGATATTCTGGAGTCATAAAATGCGATGCCCTATCTTACATCTCTACATTTAATGGGATAAGGCACATGAACTCATTTGTGTCTCCCCAAACATAAGTGGATATGAACTAGCAGTGATTATATAAATTATAAAATGGAGATAATATTTCCTCCTTATTAGCTATCCAGAAGATAAAAAAAATACAAAAAAGTAAATAATGATAATAATAATAATACTAATAATAATAATTTTTCTAAAAAGAATAGATGGATAAACCAATATCATCATCATATATAATACCAAAATGTCACACAATCCATAGTAAATGATGTCAAAAGAGATATTTACATTCAAAAGATCTAGATATATTAAATTTTAAAAAATAATAACGTATGAGCCCGAATAACAAAATATCTCGGGGTATGTACTTACATAGCCTTAACCCCAACCACTATTATCTACTTAATAGTCTGTCATAGGGCCCTTTCCCTTGGTTGGATCCCTATTGGTGAAACTTTCTTTCACATTAAGATGATTGTATAGGCTATAAGTATGAACCTAGTAGGACATCACCAATGGGCCTTTAGCATAAGTGTAGTATTAATATAAATATATCTACATTGATAGAAAATAAATAACATATAACATTAAATTCCATTGAGTCATCAAGTAATAACCTATACAATATTAATTCCCAACTATACCTGCAT
Organism: Viscum album; assembly: GCA_963277665.1. Lineage (NCBI taxonomy): Eukaryota > Viridiplantae > Streptophyta > Magnoliopsida > Santalales > Viscaceae > Viscum > Viscum album. The sequence goes on along the minus strand of OY728140.1, from coordinate 1,366,637,890 downwards.
TGATTCGATACTGGAATAAAATGTTGAAAGGGGCCTCAGATACAAACGAGAATATGGATATTTCTTTTCCACTTAAAAAACATCCCCAAAGTATGTAACCAATGATAACATCTCAAGTAATTGACCATCCCCTATTACTCAGGGTAGGTCACACCATCAACCCATATCATGACCTGATCTAATGGGGATCAAGTCTAAACTACCCTAAGCCTGACTTTATAGGTTAGGGGATGGTGACAAGTGTTGAAAGCCGTAACATAACTGGGAGGCATTTTCCTAATTTACCTACACATACACAACTGAACATCTCAATGTAGATGTGTAGGGGAATAATAATAAAAGATGCAACATCTATAGAATAAACCATGGATATAAAACATCTATTGTTTTCAAGATTATTACAATGTAAACTAAAAATGAAAAAGGGGAAAAGTACATGCCCAAATAGAAAGATGTATCAACTAAAAAAATTGGAAAAGTATTTTCGGAGAGAGCCTAGCTTCAAATATCTAATATCATACCACTATGTGCGGACTAATGCACCATGTGTCCCTATTCACCTCTAAAATCACCATTTACCTTTTATTCATCTGTATAAGACATGACAAATGTGGGAACATCACTTGTAAGTTTGAGTACATAAATAACTAGTTTGATGCCATGAATGCTGAATGGGGAGTATTAATACACATGATAGGAATAGATAACTAAATCTTGAGTAAGAGAGTAAAAAAATTCAATGAAATTGATACAAATATATATATATATATATATATATTAATAAAAGAAACCCAAAAGAGAGAGAAATCAGATATCTATATCACAACCCAACCTATGAAAATAGTTCCAATAGTTGCAAAGGCCCATAATCAATTCTAAACATCTCATGTGTCTATCCACAGTAGTAACTGTGTGGATGGACCATGCCTCAACTCTGTACTACACCATTGACTGGGAACAACATCAAAGTAGAGGACCCACTCTGTAGTGTGTCAGGGGGTTCCACTCAGTATAAGGAAGAAGTACTCCCAATCTGGTTAGGGGTACAACTCTGTAGATTAAGGATCTCTTCCCTATCCATCTGGGGGTTCCCCTCATTATAAGTTGGAATGAAACCCTATCTGATAGGGTTACCACTCCATAAATATACGATTTATTCCCTAATTACATAGGGGGTATGAATCAGTAGATAGAGGGCATGCTCCCTAATTCTATAGGGGGGCGGGGTACCACATAGTATATAGAGGACCCACACCATAACACCATAGGTTGGTATGAGTCATTAGATAGAGGGCTCACATCCTAATTCCATAGGGGGTACCACTCAACATATAGAGGACCCACACCCTAACACCATGGGGGATGGGGGTGGTGGGGGGGGGGTACCACTCAATAGATGGAGGACCCACTCCCAAACACCAAGTGGGGGGGGGGGGGGGGAGGTACAACTCAATAGATATAGGACTCACACCTTAACTCTATGTGGAGGGTACCACTCTATGGTCTTACCTAATCATTTCCATCATCATGGACTTCATAAAGAATCGCCACACTCTAAACAAGTTTTATCACATCTCATAAGATACCACGAAGGCTACAATCATGTTCTGTATAGAAAAAACTAAAGATAGGATACTCGCTATTCAAAATCTAAGTCCTAATGAAGAAGATATGAGAGGTATATGTTTCCTCCAAAAGAGGGTACATGATGTGTTGGGGACCCACATAGTGTGTGGTCCCTCCCTAATTCTGGGCCATGTCTCTAACAGTGCATAGATCACTACCCATATATCCATACATAGTTTTTATATGGAATATATTGTGAGCCTCAACCACTCGTGTTCCTGCCTGTGCTCTTATAAGTGTTTGTGTACTTTGGAATTTCTCTTTTACTCTGATACACAGCATGTCCTCCTACAAGGGTCCTCCCGGTGTGCTCGTTCCACATGGCCCATCTACCTAGGGAGTGTCACACAGTGTGTCCAACCATAGATCTTTTGATGCTTAACATTTCCAAAACCATTGCACTGCAGACATAGGGGTACCATATAAAATGTGTTCATCCCAACACACATAGTGTAGTATATATTTTTAAATATTGTTAGATGTGATTAACATGATATAGATCCAAATATTCCACTTAGAATATTTCCTGCAGAATAACCATAATTGAAGGATAAATCCTCTAGCCATCATTTTCAGCCATTCATTGGCCGAAAAATGGATTCTCGTATTTTCACTCGTAGCCATATGCATCATTTTTTCCCATGTAACCTCTAACCTCCACCTGTTGACTCACCAACTTCCTAATCCATGTTGGAATCACACGCATCCCACAATAAATCCAAATATATTACCAATTATTCAGTCCATTCATCTAATAAGAATCTATTATGGATCCAAATCTATGATCTATCTTGATCCCCCCAGAAATGTTGAAAAGATACCCCATAGGCTTATTAGTTAATAACATAAAGAATGATTGGGATAAAGACACCAGAAAAAATGTGAAACAATTTTTTTCCAAGAGTTATTTGAAAAATAAAATAAAAAATAGGGAATATTTGGGTGAGAAAAATGGCACACCAGACATAGATTTAATAACCAATTGAAAATTTGTATGCGAGTGCATAAGAATGTTCATAATTGAAGAAGATAAATGGGATATGATTGATTATGATCATTATTTTAATAAAGCTGGGTAGAGTCAAAAAATTATCAGTCCTACCTCGATATTGTATTTTTTTTTTGATGAATAATGTGCTCACCAATGAATGAGAGAAGTTGTTGTGTTCGTTATGTCTCAATTCACCTGAATCTAGAGGTTTCTTTTCGACTGAACTCAATTTTCCAATGGAGGGTGGAAGAAATATCCTCAATTATCCTAGTGTTATACTACTAACTCTATAGATCCTCTATATCATTTTATTTAAATATAATTTCTCTTTAGATAACTTAACTAATTAATTAAATTATTTATTTAATTATTCCTCTAAATATACCACCAATGGTTTCTTTTATGAAAACATCCCACACCGAACCACTTTAAATTGAAACTAGGGTAAAAATCACATTTTGGAATCAACTATTATCTCAGATTTTCGATTCAAGAGTCTCTTGAATAGTTATACAGTTTAATTTAACAAATTTTGAATGCATAGTATAAAATATTTTTAATATTTTTAGAAAATTAATTATGAGAACACTGGACATTGAAATCGTGTTCTGTATCAGCTCTCGGCTCTAAAAATATTTCTATATATATTTAAAAGTCATACAAGTCGTCAAATGTCTCTATATTATTCCCTCCTTCAATATTCCCATCCTTGAAAAGAAAAAAAACAAAAGGTTGGGATACTTAGCTTGTATCTGACTCTCTTACTTACAAGATCTTTCCTCTATGCTACATTTCTTCCATATCACACAAACCATGGGAATGGTCCATCCACATATTATTCTTTCAATAGATTCTAAATCACCACTGGGAGATCCAAAAAAGTGGCTTCATCCTTGATTTCGATCTCTCCCCACTCAATAACATCAATAAGGTCTTGAACATATCTCATTTAATGCAACACATGGAAGATGTGGTGCACTTATTCTATCTTTGGGGGTGGGCGAGGTAGTAAGTATCCTATATATCCCTTTGAAATATATTGAACAAACCAATGAACCTTAAAGATAAATTTTTTTTCCAAGAAGAATATCCGTATAACTCGTCATGGGTAGAATCTTAGGAATATATTGTCTCCCTACTCATACTCCACGGAACTTCAACATTGATCTATATAAGATTTATGCCTAATTTGGGCTGTCCTCATACAATCAAAGATCACAAAAAACTTCGACATCATCTCCAAAACCATATATGGACCAAAGAAGATGCCTCACTGACCTCGGTCCAACACAAGCCCTCATCATATCCTCTAGCACCTGGATAGTGTGATTAATCTTCACATCTATGTATGGGTAAATTTTTTTACTTCTTCTTATATAGCTCCCAAATTATTCATGCATGCCTCAAAAAAATCATGATGTAAACCATGAATCATAATCAGAGACAAAATTTAAGGTAACCACATAAAGGGAGATTATCTAACGCACATACAATTACCTCAAACTCTTCACCAAACTCTACAACATGATAGAAAATAAGTGTGTTGAATTCGTGAGTCATTTAACTATATCCAAAATGTTGTTGTGGAATCTCGTGGTCTATGGAAGATAATTCTTGAATTGAATTGATATTCCATCCCATTTTCTTTCTAGTATTTGAATAGCCTATAATAAACCTATCAAAACCCTGTGCTCAACCTTCACATGCTAACATTTTAGTTGGAAAGTGATGAATTCATCCACACTCTGACTCATGTAATCCCACACAATATGCCACTGAATTTATCTATACATATTTCCCAAATTAGGATATCAATCCAAAGGATAGGTTTGAAATGATGTATTCACATCCTTCCACATCATGACTGAGACCACCATCCGTCCCCTAAAAGGATGACATGATTCCCTTCATAAGAAAAACCTCATGGTGAATCTTTTGAGGATATATCATCACACAATATCTCATATTTGATGCATCACAACTAGGTTTATCTCACATGTTATTGGAGTTTATTATTCAACACCATCACCTGGAGAAAATGTTCACCCTCCTTCTCAACCAGGTTCAGTTGCAAGGAAGCCAACTACTTAGATGGATTCTGCAATAAACGAGCTCGATATATTCTACTAAGGGAATCTTACAACACATTTCCCTTCATAAGAGTATAGAATATATCCAAGTATTATTCCTATAAGAACTCCAAGAAGTTCCTATTCTTCGGGTTCATGTTTCTCTACATAAATACATACCTAATGATATAGTTCCCTATGCAAAAACAATGTGATATACTAGAAGATAGTGCCTCCACATCCTGAGGGAAAAGAATAAAACCTCCAACTCTAGGTTTTGAGTCACTTAATTTTGTACAATGGGTCTCAACTGCCTTGAAACATATGTGATAACTTTCTCTCTCTACATCAACACACAACCTAGATTAGCTACTAAGGCATCACAATAAACTACAAACTCTAAGACCTCCTCTAGTAGTCTCAAAATAGGATCACTCATCAACATCAACCTTAACTCATTGAAGGATATCTGGAACTACTCAGTCTAGGTAACTGTTTCCCTTTCTATTTTATGGTAGAAAAATGGGATTTAATCCTAGATAAGTCTACCAAAAAACTTATGTAGTACCCCTCCAAGAAAAGAAAACTCAGAACCTCTAGCAGGATCTTTGGTGGCTCCAAAAAAATTTATGGATTTTTTTCACCTGTTATATAGCTAATCCATGCTTAGAAATGACATGATCATTAAAGTGAACCATGTGAATCCTAAACTGGCACTTCGAGATCTTACAATAAAGCTGGTGCGCCTAAAATAAATCTAGGACCATCCTCAAGTGCTCTACATACTCATCCATTATCATAGATTTATGTGTATGTTTTCAAAAAAGATAATAAAAAATAATTCAAGTACATATAGAAAATAAAGTTAATCAAAGCCATAAAAATAGTGGAGGAATTCATCACACCAAACAACATCACTAGGAACTCATAGTGTTCATATCATCATTGGAATGCCAAATTCAAGATATTAGCACCACTAACTCCAAACTAGTGGTATCCAGAACTGATACCAATCTTTGAGAACCATATCGTACCTTATAACTGATTAAAGAGGTCGTAAATCCTTAGAAATGTGTAATTGTTCTTTATCATGACCTGATATATGTGAATATAATCCAAACAAAATCATAAGATACCATCTAAATTTTTCACGAACAATTCTAGAGCTTCCTAGGGGACACCCTAGGTATGATAAAACTTTTCTCTCAAAGGCCCTCTAACTATAATCACATCTTCTGGAGCTTAGAATGGGCCATCTAATATTCCACAGAAGATATCAATGTGGTCCCATGGTGAATGTAAATGAAAAATTACATATACCACTTCATAGGTATTATCAGAACATCATTAGGTAAGACATCTATAAAATACTCCATGAATGAAGTAATACAGATACCTAGAGATCTTTATGTGGAAATGGATACACTTTTTAACTGATGGGAGATCGAATGCAGAAACCTACTTAGAAAATCTACTCATCCCACCATGATATCTCTATCTACAAGTAAGTATAATCTTGTACTATCAGTGTGAAGGAATATGAATAATATGAGGTAATAATCAATATGGTATTGGACCATGGAAAACTAATCCATATTCAACATGACATAATAAGGTTTCATCATGATGACTAGAAGGTCCCATGACAAACTACCTCCACCAAGAAATATCTCAAACTATTGGTTGGTAAAATATATAGAATAAATGTTCCCTATATAAACCTCTAGAAATATTTTCTCGGATAAAGCCTCAACTAGGAGATATAGATATCACAATTGGAGTAAAGATATAAAGGAATGACTCACACATGTGTTTACTAGAACTGAAGAAAAAGTATAATAAACACTGATTGTACCTCTAACATCTCATGTGCCACTATATGCCACCATATCCTGTATATTCCCATGGTACCAACCATAAGATTCCGGATCCAAATGTGGTCCACCTGGTGTTGTTGGTGGAATGATTTATTTTCTTTGTCCACTACCCATAGATCCTCCTCCTCGATCACCACCTTCTCCTTTGTTAGCTCCGCCTCCCTAGGGTCATCCTTCCCTCACCTAAGAGATGTGTGATCACAAGTCCACATTATGCATGATTTCCCATCCACTATTAGCCTTCCCATATCATAATTTCTTTTTTGTCAATGGAAATCCATGTGACCTTTCCCATAACATGCATATCACTTCCCCTCTCCTGGTTACCCTTTTCCCCTATGCGGTCTTTGTTCTGCACAACCATGTGTCTGAGTCTGGTCATGAGGAGGTCTCTTATGATCAGATCTTGTCGACCGATGCCTTCTAGCTATTGTAGATGAATCATACCTATAAATATCACTATTAACTCCATCTGGTTGGCATCCCTTAGATAGTAAGCAATCCATCACTAGCGCCCACTCCAATAATATGAAATAAGTGGTAATGCATAGGGGAACTACACTAACATGTATATCTCTTTAGAAACTCTACTCATACTTTCTCAGGGATAAGTATCTATCTCAAATCATGTCAAGGGAGTATCCCATGAGATTATTGAACTTGTAAACATACTCAACAACAATCATCACTCCTTGTTGTAGCTCTAGAAAATCCTCTGTTTGAACTAGGAAAAAGCATAAGGGGTAGTACTTCTCAAGAAATAGCTACTACAAGTCATTACATGAGAGGGTTGACTCATCATGCATTCATGTAACTAGACTCCACTGGTGCCTAGAAGATCCCTAGAAAAGGTTGGCTTCTAGCACAATGGTAAGTGGTTTTACCAAAGGTATGTTATCAGTTTCCCAAGTTGTTTTACCCAAATGAGTATAATACCCATAAGGGGTCAATCCACAGGAAAATAGAAGATATTTTTTCCTTGATTATCTAGTTTTTATTTTTGTCCTAGTGAAGTGTACTAAATTTAGAGTCGACTTATAATGTTTGGATTAAAAGAGTAATTGGATTTAAGTTTCTTTATCAATTTACTAAATGGATAAAGGAAAATACGTGAAATTCGTTTTGATGAAAATATGGAGGGGAATACATTGGGGATGCATATTCTTAAGAGGTTTTTTTAAATAATATTTCTTTTGAGGTAGTGTTGTTCATAATAACCCAGAAACCTGGGTATCAATTTGTAGAGAGGTTTCCTTGGTCTGGTAAACTAATGTCCAGAGCTAAGGAAACCGACTCCTTGGTCTGGTCATTAGTGTTTCACAATTCTTTATTTGAAATATTCCATTTTTGAGTCGATGAATACTTCAATATATCAAGAAAGTATTCATTGTTATTCTTCTTTTGAGTCCCTGAAAATTCTTCCCTTAGTTTGGCTCAGTATTTTCAGTGATAAAATGAAGTGATTAAAGAATAATAAGAAGAGGTTAAAAGGAAAAACACATTCATAAAAACTAATATAAATTAAAACTCTTTCATCTCCCATAACCCCAACACACTGGGTATTTATTTAAACATATTTGAAAAGATAAAAATACAACCCTTGATACCAGATGTGATCATCGCAAAAGCTTCAAGGATAGATTGGATTTTTGGTAGAATGGTAGAATGGAGAAGTAGCAGAATGATGGTAGCACGACAGCAGTGTAGTAGAAACTTTTTCCTTTGGACCTTCACCCTTTCCTCTCTCTTGAACTGGAGGCCAAGGCCTCTATTTATAGAAAATTAAAGTACACAAAATTTGGATAAATTACACACTGTGAAGTCTTGTCAAAGTTCTTTTGTCATCTTGTTCTCTGCCGCTGGGTGGCCTAACACACCTTCTTTGACTTGGAACATGGTGTAATCTGGTGGGTGGATATACACGGCGTGTAGAAAAACTATACACGGCATGTACTAAATTTTATCAGCCACCAACCTCTTCTAGAATGGAAGACACAACGTATAGATGATGTACACGGTGTGTAAACGTCTTCCGACCCCATGGGCATGTAGACTTCTTCTAAACCACCAACCACTTCTTGAAGACTATACACAATGTGTAGCTTTGGTACATGGTGTGTAACTGATTCTACTAACTTGGGACTGTACTTTTCCTTTCCAATCTGCATCTGAGTCTGAATGTACAAGGCTTGTAAATATATAAACACTGTGTAATTGTTAATTTTTCTTAGTTTTCCCCCAGTTTGTGTGTTTGGCCATAAATCAACTGGAAATGAACAAGATAACCAAAATCAAAGTATTTTCCACTAAGTAGTAGGTAATTTATGAAAACATGTTCTTATTTTTAATAAACTATGTGGAAATGTATACACAAATCTATTTCATCAAACTCCCCCACACTTAGTTATTTTCTTGTTTTCAAGCAAAATATCAACATCTAATGAAACTTATATTCTATTTTATGCACATTGTTCAACATTTCATAATGACACATTCCACTTGATGATTTTACTCACTAGAAAATAATACTTGCATCACTCAAGATCATTTTACCAGAGTTGTGCTCAATCTTAAGAACATGCACTCTATCCATAGGTTGGAAGTTTTCTGTAACACCCGAGACTTTTATGTTATATAAATCATCAAAGGAATCTTTTTCTACACAACACTTTCTTGGCTTGCTTTACACGCAATCGTGACCTTCCTCGATAGCTTGCGTTGTACGCAATACCGAGTTTCACTAAACAACAATATGCTATTAAAACTAGCCGTTATGAATAGTAATAACCACTTTTTGAAATTTTATAAATTTTATTTTTCAAAATGGACTTCATTTTTGGACTCAGAATATCGAAATTAGCTTAGGGTGAAATTTTGGTATTTTTCTGAAAACTTTCAATTTTTGATGAATAGTGAAACCACTAAGTGGTAGGTTAAAAACTGAATTTTGCATAAAACTTAATTTTACCGCTTCTGTGAATGGAATTTCTAAAATCCGACAGACACGGTTGATATCAGTAAGTAAAATGTGGTTCAATGAGATAAAAATAATTTTTTGGTGAATAGTAACTTTTTACTTTTTTTTACCGCGGTTAATAGTAAATAGGGTAACTAAGGGTAAATATGATATTAATATTACCCTAAAACATGTCCTAATTCTATTGGACAAGTGTAATTAGACCATAAACAAACTTAGGAATAAAATATGACCATTTAGGCCCACTTGGATTAGATTAGGACATTTATTATTAATTTATTTAAAGAAGGGTTAAAATAGTTAAAATCAAAGTTTAATAAGTAAATCATTTTTAATATGGGGTTATACATAAGATAAATTCGACTATAAATATTCATTAGAAAGCTAAAAATATTTCCTACATAGGTGTATTTTATTTTTAATTTTTAGACATTAAATAATTTAATTTATTTATGACACAATGATGATGCAGTAATTATCTTATTAATAAAATATTGACATAATTGATGTTATAAACACCAAAATAAATGTAATTTGAGACTTTTTATGAATTACACTAATTTTCTAGGTTACTATGATATATTAGTGTTGATTTAATCAACTTGGTTCGAACATATAATTCTGTTATGACTTTCAAAAAAATCATATATCAAATAGTGTCAAAATTGACACAAAATAGTTTTTAAATCAAATATTATATTATTAATTGTTATTTTATTCCTAAAAATCTAAGGTTCGTCCAAATGACTTAGATAAGGATATATATATTAATAATAAACAATTTGGGGTTCTTTTGGCATGTTATAATAAGTGTATTAACCATATAGTGAAAGAAAACAAAAAGACACGGTAAAAGTTAAATTATTTAACTTAGAGTTAAATCTAATTGATAAGGTTTAAAATAAGATCCAAACATGTCTAAATTTGATTGGTTGATGATATTACAACCCTATTGCATCTAATCTTCGAATATGATTCATTTTTGGAGGTTTTTAAGTGGGGTTAGATTTATTATAAATTAATATTTTTAAGAATTCCTAAGGTGCCCCTCTCCTCCCTTATAAAAGGGCACCTCCTCCCCCTCCTCCTCACACCAATTTGAGCATTCAAGCTCGGCCAACCCCTGCCATTTTCACCTCTCCACTTCCCTAGAAACATCCTAGAGGTTCTGGTCTTCCTCAAAGACCAATTTTAGTGCCCTAAGAGGAGGTATCAAAGAGGCGCTTCAAAGAAGAGGAGCTTCAGACACGTACAAAGCAAATCGGACCTAAGGTAAGGGAAATATCACAATCTCATTTTTATCCGAGATTGTTTATACTTTAGTGTTTACTGGGGTGTATTTTATCATCCACATCTATGTTTCCTCAATATGTAATATTATTTACATTCACCTAAAATTGTTTAAATCCTATTTTTTCCCTTTGGTGAGTTTTTAGTAAAAGATATGAAAGGAATCTTTTGTCGTTTTTCGTACGAGGTACTTTTTTGACTTTTCCGACAAAAGTACGAGAAGAATGTTTTTTTAACTTATACGGCATGAATGGATTTTTAAAACATTATTTCCAAGAATCTTCCTTTACAAGTTTTCAAGTTTATTTTTAATCAAATTATTTTATTTTAAAGTTGTATGACATGTTATGAAAGGAAAAATGTTTTTGAAGAAGAAAGGATATTTTCCTCAAGAATGAAGTTCAAGTGTTTTATCAAATTTATTTTCCATCTAAGATAATAAAAGGGTTCTGTTTTATCCCTATTATTACATTGATTTGATCATGTTGTGATGGAATTATTTTTATGAATTCCTTTATCTTATATGAATTGATTTATGATGTCATGATGTTTCAAGAATCTCATTTTTGTTACATGTGTTATGCAATGATGTATGTTTTATGATTTTGTGGCACACATAAGAAAGGATTCATTATAAGATGGGTGGGACCTATATCTCCCTCCAATGCATTGGGTAAAGATTTTATATCTCATGAGATAGACATGGCTGGAACGGAAGGTTATTTCGGTTCAGTGAAACAGGACTGGAACGAGGGTGACTCGGTTCAGAAAGGGACTTTGTCCACTAAGATAGTCTTGGAAATGAGTCATGACTAACAAGAAATGATTTTCCATGATTATGTGTGCATGCCACAAAGTTTCAAGTTTCATGTTATGATTATGGGGATCTCATTTTCACTTCTATGATTTATTCCATGTTAAGATTTTATGATCTCTTTTGCAAGTTATGATTTTCAAAAAGATATGATATGATTTTTATTTCCTTTATTTTCCCTTGCTGAGCATTTGAGCTCACCCTTTTATGTTTTCTTTTCCCCAGGTCAGGAAGATGGATATTAAGTAGAATATGCTAAAAGGGACCCTAGATATGATGAAATAAATGGGAGACACTGTAGAAGATTTATGAACCAGTTGTTTATGTTTCCCAGTTTCTAAAGACACTATACCTATACGGTCCTTTGTGGTTTTGTCATATGTTGTAATAAGTGTGCTTCAATTTTGAAGTATTAACAATGTATGTAAAGTATGGGTTGTTATAGTTGGTATCAGAGGAAAGGTATAGTCAACCTTTGGAAACTAGGATGTGAAAGCCTTAGTAAGAACCCTAAGGATAAGTCTAAGCATAGAACACAATCTTAGAAATGGCCATGAATAACCTAGGATAAGACCATAAGCATGAAAATTTTATTCTTGAATTATGTGGTTTCCTATTATAATTAGTGTTGCTCACACTATTCTTCTTGGTTTTAGTCAATGGCTGGAACCCGAAGGAACCGTGTTAATGCGGAATGCGATGGGCAATGCAAGGATTGTCCCCCTGATCAACCAAACGATATGGGAGCTGGAATGCAAAATCTTGTAGCCATGCTCACACAACTTTCTCAAGCTATGAATCATGCAGGATTTCCAAACGAGCAAAGGAGGGAGCAACATTCTGTTGAATCCTTCATGAGGCAGCGTCCACCTTCTTTCAGCGGGTCTATTGATCCATTAGTTGCTGAATAATGGATTAGTACTACTGAAAAGATATTTTCAGTTCTTCAATGTTCTGAGCATGATAAAGTCATCCTAGCAGTGTATCGTTTGGAAGGAGATGCGGATCAATGGTGGAATCTTGTTAAGAATAAGAGGCAAAGGGATGAAATTGAGTCTATGTAATGGGACGAGTTCAAGAACTTATTTTTCAATAAGTACTTCCCTCATATTCTCCGAACATAGATGGAGAAAGAGTTCCTTGAACTGAAGCAAAGGGATGATGAATCTGTTGGTACCTATGAAGCAAATTTTACAAGACTTGCAAGGTACGCTTCTGGTATTATTATCCAACCAGAGAGTAAGATCGATCGATTCTTTAGTGGCTTAAAACCAAGTCTTTGAAGGGAGTTAGCCATAAGGGACTTCAATAGCTACGAGGAAATCGTTCGATGTGCTCTCAAAGTCGAGATGGAGATTGGAGTAACCCATCAGTCACATGGGTTTGATAAGAAGAGGAAGATGGAATTCAAAGGAAACTCTAAAGAGCACACTGAAAAGAAGATGAACTTTCCATTATGCTCAAAGTGTGGAAAGAAACATGGAGGGAGTTGTCTTAAAGGGACAAGTAAATGTTTTAAATGTGGAAAAGAAGGTCATCGGGCATTTGAATGCCGTGATAATGGGAAGAAGATGTCTAATGACGCAAACAAAGGAAGGGATACACAGAATGAACCTACTACACTTTAATGTTTCAAGTGCAAGGAGATGGGGCATTATGCCAATCAATGCCCAAATCCAAGGGTTGATGATGATGGTCGACGTCAACAAACTCTTAAGGCTAAAGACAAAGGAAAGTCACATGCAACTTCTATCAGCGATGTGGAGTACGATAACGAAGTGGTGAAAGGTACACTTACCATCCACTCTAAAGTAGCAAATGTTTTATTTGATTTTGGATCCACCCACTCTTTTATTTCTGAAAAATTTTCTAAGTGTATCACCGTATTACCTCAACAATTAGATGTTGAGTTATCTGTGACAACACCTAATGGCACAACAGTCGCATCAAAAGTATATAATTCTTCTCCGATTGAAGTTTGTGGGAAAATGCTTCCTGCAAATCTTGTGATCCTTCCTTTGGTGGAATTTGATGTGATTCTTGGCATGGATTGGCTTTCTCTACATGGAGATCATATCAATTGCCAAAGAAGGGAAGTCACATTTCATATTCCAGATCAATCTACGATCGTCTATCAATGCAAAGATGAACATAACCTTACAGTGGAAATTTCTTCCATCTTATGGGAATTTATTCCACTAAATGAAGGTTATTTATCTCAAATGGTTGGTGAGAAACTCACGATTAAGAATATTCCCATTGTACGGGAGTTTGATGATGTCTTTCCGGAGGAATTACAGGGTCTTCCACCAAATCGTGAAGTTGAGTTTTCAATAGAACTCGTACCGGGTGCTTTGCCTATTTCAAAGACACCTTATAGAATGGCCCCAATTGAGTTGCAGGAATTGAAGAAGCAACTCCAAGAGAATCTTGATAAGGGATTCATACGCCCTAGTGCGTCACCTTGGGGAGCACCTGTTCTATTTGTTAAGAAGAAATATGGATCAATGAGACTCTGCATTGATTATCGAGAACATAACAAGATCACTATCAAGAACAAATATCCTCTCCCACGCATTGATGACTTATTTGACCAACTACGCGGAGCTCAATACTTTTCCAAGATTGATCTTCGTTCAGAGTATCATCAATTAAGGGTCAAAAGGGAGGATATACCAAAGACGGCTTTCCGTACAAGGTATGGACACTATGAATTTATAGTGATGCCATTTGGTCTTACTAATGCCCCTGATATCTTCATGGATCTAATAAATAGAGTCTTTAGAGACTATCTTGATCAATTTGTGGTAGTCTTTATAGACGATATTCTTGTCTATTCAAAGAGAAAGGAAGAGCATGAAGATCACTTGAGAATTATATTAAAGACCCTGAGAAAGGAGAAGCTTTATGCCAAATTTACCAAGTGTGAATTTTGGCTTCAAAAAGTTGCATTTTTGGGTCACATAATCTCAAAAGAGGGGATATCCGTGGATCCCGAAAAAACAGAGGTTATCGAAAGATGGTCGAGACCAACAACAGTAACTGAGATCCAAAGTTTTCTTGGTTTGGCTGGATATTATCGACGTTTTGTAAAAGATTTTTCACGATTATCTAATCCACTCACCAAGTTGACTCGGAAAGGAGTTAAGTTTGTCTGGAAAGAGGAATGTGAAGAGAATTTCAAGGAGTTGAAAAGAAGGTTATCCAGTGCACCTGTGCTCACACTGCCTTGTAGTGGAGAAAGGTTTGTGATCTATAGTGATGCATCCAAGAAGGGATTGGGGTGTGTTCTTATGCAAAATGATATGGTGATAGCTTATGCCTCACGACAGTTGAAAATCCATGAGCAAAATTACCCAACACATGATTTGGAGTTGGCTGCGGTAATCTTTGCATTAAAGATTTGGAGGCATTACCTTTATGGTGAAAGGTGTGATATTTATACTGATCATAAAAGTTTAAAGTATATTTTCACACAAAAGGAGCTGAATATGCGCCAAAGAAGATGGCTGGAGCTGATTAAGGATTATGACTGCTCAATCCATTACCACCCTGGGAAAGCAAACAAGGTGGCAGATGCATTAAGTCGACAAGACCATGCCAGTTTATCCATGATGAGGATCACAAAAGATCCAATATTTATGGATTTACAAAGGATGGATCTTGGAATTATAATGGAAGGGGAAAAATCTTATCTTTCTCAAATGAATGTTCAACCATCTATACATGTGAAGATTAAAGAGGCACAGAAAGAAGATGTCGAGTTACAAAAGAAGGTGAGAAATGTTCTTGAGTTCAACCTTGATTGTGATGGGATAATAAAGTTCAGGAATCGGGTTTGTGTTCCTCCCATCCCCGAATTAAAGAAAGAGCTGCTGGATGAGGCTCATAGTTCTTCATTCTCTATTCATCCTGGAAGCACGAAGATGTCTAGGGACCTGAAAGAGTACTTCTGGTGGGATGGCATGAAAAGAGATGTTGCTGAATATGTCTCTCGATGCTTGGTTTGTCAAGAAGTTAAAGCTGAGAGACAGAAGTCTAAGGGGATGTTACAACCATTACCCATACCCGAATGGAAATGGGAAAACATCACTATGGACTTTGTCATAGGACTTCCTAAAACATCCAAAGGAAATAATGCTATCTGGGTCATAGTTGATCGTCTTACAAAGTCTGCACACTTCATTGCTATTAGAGAGGATTTCTCTCTAGATCAGCTTGCCAGGATATATGTAAAGGAAGTGGTAAGATTGCATGGAGTACCACTTTCTATTATATCTGATCGAGATCTGAGATTTACCTCGAAGTTCTGGCGAAGTCTTCAGCATACTCTGGATACAGAGTTGAGTTTCAGCACTGCTTATCATCCCCAGACAGACGGTCAGTCTGAGAGAACAATTCAAACCCTAGAAGATATGTTGAGAGCTTGCTCTATGGATTTCAAAGGAGGTTGGGATCAACACCTACCTTTGGTGGAATTTTCTTATAATAATAGCTTTCACTCCAGTATTCAGATGGCTCCTTTTGAAGCTCTCTATGGAAAGAAATGAAAGACTCCTACTTGCTGGGATGAAGTTGGGGAAAGAAAGCTATTAGGACCTGATCTCGTTGATGAAATGGCAGAGAAGGTCAGATCTATTCAACAACATATAAGAGCAGCTCAGAGTCGACAGAAAAGTTATGCCGACAACCGAAGAAAAGACCTAGAGTTTGAAGTGGGTGATAAAGTGTTCTTACGAATATCTCCCTGGAAGAGGGTTATGAGATTTGGAAAGAAGGGGAAGATGAGCCCTAGATATATCGGTCCTTTCAAAATACTGGATCGTGTTGGGAAGGTAGCTTACCGATTGACGCTTCCACCGAATCACTCTCAAGTTCATGATGTGTTCCATGTATCTCTCCTGAGAAAGTACATACCAGATCCTTCACATGTACTCAGCTCAGAAGTTGTACCACTGGAGCAAGATCTTTCTTATGAAGAACAGCCGATAGAGATTCTGGATCGTAGCGAAAAAGTCCTACGAAACAAGACCACTCGCATGGTGAAAGTTTTATGGAGGAACCACCAACTTGAAGAATCTACATGGGAGCTTGAGGATATGATGAGGGAGAATTATCCTCATCTGTTTGTTACAAAGTGACGAATTTCGAGGGCGAAATTCTTTTTAAGGGGGGTAGAATGTAACACCCGAGACTTTTATGTTATATAAATCATCAAAGGAATCTTTTTCTACACAACACTTGCTTGGCTTGCTTTACATGCAATCGTGACCTTCCTCGATAGCTTGCGTCGTACGCAATACCGAGTTTCACTAAACAACAATATGCTATTAAAACTAGCCGTTATGAATAGTAATAACCACTTTTTGAAATTTTATAAATTTTATTTTTCAAAATGGACTTCATTTTTGGACTCAGAATATCGAAATTAGCTTAGGGTGAAATTTTGGTATTTTTCTGAAAACTTTCAATTTTTGATGAATAGTGAAACCACTAAGTGGTAGGTTAAAAACTGAATTTTGCATAAAACTTAATTTTATCGCTTCTGTGAATGGAATTTCGAAAATCCGACAGACACGGTTGATATCAGTAAGTAAAATGTGGTTCAATGAGATAAAAATAATTTTTTGGTGAATAGTAACTTTTTACTTTTTTTACCGCGGTTAATAGTAAATAGGGTAACTAAGGGTAAATATGATATTAATATTACCCTAACACATGTCCTAATTCTATTGGACAAGTGTAATTCGACCAAAAACAAACTTAGGAATAAAATATGACCATTTAGGCCCACTTGGATTAGATTAGGACATTTATTATTAATTTATTTAAAGAAGGGTTAAAATAGTTAAAATCAAAGTTTAATAAGTAAATCATTTTTAATATGGGGTTATACATAAGATAAATTCGACTATAAATATTCATTAGAAAGATAAAAAGATTTCCTACATAAGGGTATTTTATTTGTAATTTTTAGACATTAAATAATTTAATTTATTTATGACACAATGATGATGCTGTAATTATCTTATTAATGAAATATTGACATAATTGATGTTATAAACACCAAAATAAATGTAATTTGAGACTTTTTATGAATTCCAATAATTTTCTAGGTTACTATGATATATTAGTGTTGATTTAATAAACTTGGTTTGAACATATAATTCTGTTATGACTTTCACAAAAATCATATATCAAATAGTGTCAAAATTGACACAAAATAGTTTTTAAATCAAATATTATATTATTAATTGTTATTTTATTCCTAAAAATCTAAGGTTCGGCCAAATGACTTAGATAAGGATATATATATTAATAATAAACAATTTGGGGTTCGTTTGGCATGTTATAGTAAGTGTATTAACCATGTAGTGAAAGAAAACAAAAAGACACGGTAAAAGTTAAATTATTTAACTTAGAGTTAAATCTAATTGATAAGGTTTAAAATAAGATCCAAACATGTCTAAATTTGATTGGTTGATGAGATTACAACCCTATCTCATCTAAGCTTCAAATATGAGTCATTTTTGGAGGTTTTTAAGTGGGGTTAGATTTATTATAAATTAATATTTTTAAGAATTCCTAAGGTGCCCCTCTCCTCCCTTATAAAAGGGCACCTCCTCCCCCTCCTCCTCACACCAATTTGAGCATTCAAGCTCGGCCAACCCCTGCCATTTTCACCTCTCCACTTCCCTAGCAACATCCTAGAGGTTCTGGTCTTCCTCAAAGACCAATTTTAGTGCCCTAAGAGGAGGTCTCAAAGAGGCGCTTCAAAGAAGAGGAGCTTCAGACACGTACAAAGCAAATCGGACCTAAGGTAAGGGAAATATCACAATCTCATTTTTATCCGAGATTGTTTATACTTTAGTGTTTACTGGGGTGTATTTTATCATCCACATCTATGTTTCCTCAATATGTAATATTATTTCCATTCACCTAAAATTTTTTAAATCCTATTTTTTCCCTTTGGTGAGTTTTTAGTAAAAGATATGAAAGGAATCTTTTGTCGTTTTTTGTACGAGGTACTTTTTTGAATTTTCCGACAAAAGTACGAGAAGAATGTTTTTTTAACTTATACGACATGAATGGATTTTTAAAACATTATTTCCAAGAAGCTTCCTTTACAAGTTTTCAAGTTTATTTTTAATCAAATTATTTTATTTTAAAGTTGTATGACATGTTATGAAAGGAAAAATGTTTTTGAAGAAGAAATGATATTTTCCTCAAGAATGAAGTTCAAGTGTTTTATCAAAATTATTTTCCATCTATGATAATAAAAGGGTTATGTTTTATCCCTATTATTACATTGATTTGATCATGTTGTGATGGAATTATTTTTATGAATTCCTTTATCTTATATGAATTGATTTATGATGTCATGATGTTTCAAGAATCTCATTTTTGTTACATGTGTTATGCAATGATGTATGTTTTATGATTATGTGGCACACATAAGAACGGATTCATTATAAGATGGGTGGGACCTATATCTCCCTCCAATGCATTGGGTAAAGATTTTATATCTCATGAGATAGACATGGCTGGAACGGAAGGTTATTTCGGTTCAGTGAAACAGGACTGGAACGAGGGTGACTCGGTTCAGAAAGGGACTTTGTCCACTAAGATAGTCTTGGCAATGAGTCATGACTAACAAGAAATGATTTTCCATGATTACGTGTGCATGCCACAAAGTTTCAAGTTTCATGTTATGATTATGGGGATCTCATTTTCACTTCTATGATTTATTCCATGTTAAGATTTTATGATCTCTTTTGCAAGTTATGATTTTCAAAAAGATATGATATGATTTTTATTTCCTTTATTTGCCCTTGCTGAGCATTTGAGCTCACCCTTTTATGTTTTCTTTTCCCCAGGTCAGGAAGATGGATATTAAGTAGAATATGCTAAAAGGGACCCTAGATATGATGAAATAAATGGGAGACACTGTAGAAGATTTATGAACCAGTTGTTTATGTTTCCCAGTTTCTAAAGACACTATACCTATACGGTCCTTTGTGGTTTTGTCATATGTTGTAATAAGTGTGCTTCAATTTTGAAGTATTAACAATGTATGTAAAGTATGGGTTGTTATATGTTCTCATTCTCTACTTTAGAAATTTTAAATCACAAAATTCAATAGGTCTTTCATCAAGGTTCAAATGTTTCTAAGTCTAAGGGTTGGTAGGTTGTAATGTGAAAAATAATACCATAGGCCTGAAAAAGGGAGCCTAAATTCTTAAACCACAATGCATTATATTCAAATATTAGAGATTATAGAAAAAGAATCTTCAAAAATCTCTGTCAGATCCCCTCATCACCACCATCTCCCTTAGTTAGGTAGGGTTCACAAACTAACAAGTGAGTATAAGGTCCCATTGTCTATATCATTATTTTCATAACAGTACAATGGGGACCACTCAGAAAATCCACAAATAGAGGTTTGGAACCCTCTATGACCCAAATGAACAAGAGGCTCTCCCCCACAATTTATTTCACGACAATTCTAGAAAATGTGCCATGTATTGACAATTCCTTCTTTAAAGCTCAAGTGAATAATCATTCAAAGTTAAAAATAATTACGGTAGGAAGAGAAATAGGCTTATAATATGGCTTCCTGTCAAGGTTGTTCATGGTTTCTAGGGGCTTCACAGAGATCAAATGTAGGGTTGGTCTCAAGATAAAAGGGTTTGAAATAATCTAATTCCTCGATAATTGTAATGTAATTCAAAAATTCTTCAGGTTTCGAACAGAAAAAACATTCAAATTATTATAGTCATGTATATCCTAAGAATATCTCAATAAAGAGGGTATATAAGAAATAATATGTCAAAAAGTTTTAGAATACCTCTTGCGAATAAGAAAAAAGATAAATGGTTAACCAAGGCATGGCATGAGTAAAAGTGTATAGTTTAATAAATGTATATGTCCAAGAATTTAGTTGGAAAATCAACCATATCAACAATGATTTTAAAATAATTTATCAAAATTTTTAAATAAACATATAACTTCTAAAATTCTCAACTATGCCTTTATGATTTACAATTATAATTAATCAAAAATTTTCTACAGTTTAAAATATTTCATCAATTAATGATGTATCCTAGATTAGTTTGGGGGAAAAAGAGCAGTGTAGATGAGAGAAGCTCCCCCACACTAAATAGGGCACATGGTCCCCCATGTGCCACTGAAAGGTGGAGAAGGAAATGTGGGGACACAACAGTGGAACAGGGCATGGGAAAAAATGGAAGAAGTAAAACATGAAAGAAAAAGAATACAATAAAAAACAAAAAAACAATACTCCCCTCAGGTCTAGGTGAAGAAAAAACGGGAAGTATTGGATAAGTGCAGCCCAAAGCGTGCCAGAGTACCTGTGACGGTCATGGAGAGTGAACACTGCAAGCATACTCAACATACATAGGCACAAGATATCACAAAAATATGTATATAATGAAAGAAATATTTTCAAAAACTAGTCAGGGGGTCGACTCATAATAGACATCATCTGGTACTGAAACAGTCAGGAGAGAAGGATTAGGAGCCGTATAAACTAGAGGCTTGGAATTTTCACTCAAAAGAAAAGTCGTAGGAGTTGGATCCACCAGAGATGGACTCAGAATAAATGGATCAACAATGATCCCCGGACTTTTAACATTAGTGGTTGCAGCTGATCCCATAGTGGAGAAGAGAACTGAATCTGTGGCCAGTGTGGTAAATGGAAGTGGAGATGTGGAAGAAGGTCCAGGAGCCGAGGGAGGGGAAGGTGGTGGGGGTAGTGGAATACCATGATGATGAAGAAGAATCCCCAACATCTACTCGATCCAGTCCTAACGTCGATCGAGACGAACCAAGTGCTGCTTCACTGCAGCTAGGTAGAGGGAAATGTAGAGATCGACTGAGGGTGAAGAGACAGGGGAGGTATATGGAACAGAAGAAGGAATTCCAGAATAAGAGGGGTGGGTTGGGGAAGTGGGAAAGGGTGGGTAAGTAGGTGCAAGTGCATCAGTGGGGGTAAGAGCATCAGGAGGTGGTGGGGGTGGTTCCTGGGCAAGGAAGTAAGGGCCCTTGAATCCAGAACAATCCCATGAGAACAAGCATGAGAAATTCCATCCACTGGGGGGAACCTAACTGGTCATGGGGAAGGAAAGTCTCAAAACCCTAAGGTGGTGGGAAAGGTGGGTGGCATAAAACTCACCGTTCAAATTTCCCTGACGGCCGGTAAAGAAGGCGTGGAAATAAGAGGTGACAAGGTAAGGGAGGTCCAGGTAGTCTTGTCGGATGACACACGTGAGGAGATCCATGTCACGTCCTGTCACAACCACCATATCCTCGTGGCGGAGAAAAAGTATGGGGCTAAAGCACCGGTTGGTGAAGTAGAGGATATGGTCAGCGATAAGGGTACTCTTCTGAGAAGTGGGGGTTTAGTTGTGGTCATGGCCAGTAATATCCCGCCACATGGAAATGAGCTTAAAATTATTAGGCTAGGTCATGGTGGAGACAGGGGATGGGGTGATGAGATGAGGATAGAAACCACATGCTCAGCCAAACTTGGTCAAAATAAATGAGAAAGGTCGACCGCCTAGCTGAAATCGGACCACTGGGACCGCTTCTCCAGGTGTCTCCTGGTACTTGGGCCCATCGAAATCGAAGGAAGCATCAAAGTCCAAAAATAAATCTCTAAAAATAGGAGTGTTGACCTGGAAGATCGTGAGTAATGGTGTGTGCCCGAGGTGGTGAGTGGTGGAAGGATGGCCAATGGAGGAGGCTGGAACACTGGATAGTCCGGTGCTGGTGTCGTCGCAGGTTGGAGTCAGATCCGCCGAAAAGTGGGCCTCTTTCCCTCCATAGTAGAGGCAGGCTGCTTCCCATGCGAAGCATCTCTGTCTACCATATCCTGAAAAATGAAAGAAAACAAAAACAAAAGAAAAAGAAAAAAAATTAAAAGAAGAAAATGTGAGAAAACTGAAAAATAAAAATTACACGATGTGTATATCCAGAGTACACAACGTTTAGTGAGAGCTGGTTAGAATCTCATATTCTCTGGATAGACATGCCGATTGAGCATGGAATAGACCAGGGAAGGATACATGGCGTGTACCGAACAAACATGACATGTACGTGCAAAGTGCTCCTGGTCTTGTGGTTCTAAAGACATTGTCACCATATGAGTAGATCTAAAAATATAGTATACGCCATGTGACGTGCTCGACACAGGATATCCTAGATAAATGGTATACATGGCATGTACCAAACAGACACGATGTGTACTGGAACATGGTGTGTGTGGCCATGTGAATAAGGTACCTGGGCATGATTTGGGATGGTACACGGTGTGTACCGAACATACACACCATGTATTTTCAAATTGTAATGTATTAAGTGTGTGGCCATGTATAGAAGTACTCATCTTGATTTCTTCATATCGTGCTCGTGTACTGTGGAAGCCAAATGATCAGACAATCCAAAAATCACCCTAAACACCTATGAAATGTTGAAATAAAGGGTGGAGAATGGCGTAACTAGACCGAGGATCATAATTCAGGAGAAATCGGAATCTAAAATTCAATAAATTCAGAGATTTGGAAATGGGGAGGCCGAATGACGTGCGGGAGAAGAAACGGGGGGGGGGGGGGGGGTTCCGCGCAACACAAGCTGAAGCCTGGTTGGGAATAACCTTTATAGTCGTGGTACACGAGTGTATCAGTGGCCTACATGACCTGTACCACAATTATATATATATATATATAATTATTATTTTAAATTATATAATAAATAATAATAATAATATAAATAAAAGATATATATATATACATTATTTATCAAAAATAAAACTATACACGTAATGTATTTGGAAATACACGTCGTATGTTCTAAAATTGGAAAAAGAGAAGTACAACCATTGGTCTGGTGCTTAGGGAGAGATTCGAATCGGTGATCGGCAGTTCCGAACAGAAGCACTCAACCACTAGAGAAAAAATTATACTTCTAATCCGATATATTACTTATATATATTTAATGTACAAGGCCTATACTACATGGGAGTAATGAAATACACGGTGTGGGGTTTTTAATTATACAAAAAGGGATGAAGTAAGGAGATTAGCCGGGTTCAAATTCGGATCTTTCGGATCCAGGGCCAAGACTAGGACAATCTTCCAACTTCACCCATATGTATTTCTTTATGTTGAAAACCCTTTCAGTTTATTAATGAAAATATAGTTCACATGACGTATTTCGAAAGACACACCATGTGGTTTCATTAAAATGATAAATGATTGAAATGGGGTGGCTGTCGGGATTCGAACCTGGATCTTTTGGAACCAGGTTTCGACCCAGGCCAACTTATCCATCCCCATCATGGGTTTTATTATATGTATATATATATAATGTAAAAAATACCACACACTCCATGTAATAAAATATGAAGATAAAAATGAGGAACCTCGTGCCGAAGATAGATCAGGAGGGATTCGAACCGGTGACTGCTCTAATATATTCCAGTGACCTTACCATCAACACCGACATTATCTATGTTTATTAATTAATTAAGCTATATATTTATAATAGTTTGAAGATAAAAAAAGGAATATGTACATTCCTTTTATATAGGTGGTACACAACGTGTTTCCTCTGGGTTTTCTCCCATCTAGAGCCTTTGTTTGAGGTAGTTGGCTCGACAGACTTACCTCTGATTACCTGAGATGTAAGGTGGTTAATATTACCACTGTATGTTCCATGTGATGGTAAGTCTTCAACCTCTTTCTATTCACCTTGAATGGTTGACCAACCTCTCCAGAAATTTCCCCCACTCTCTAATGGAACAATCGTATGACTTGGAATGGTCCCAACCATCTTAAATTTAACTTCCCTAGGAATAATCAAAGACGAGAGTTAAAAAGAAGTACCTGGTCACTGGGTTGGAACGTTTTTCATGAAATCATCCAGTCATGATTTTCTCCCGTCTTATCCTTGTACCACTTGGAATTCTCATTTACCTTTAATCAGATTTCATTAAGTTCTACGGTTGGAACTTATGATTCTCTTCAGCTACCTTCAGATCAAAATTTTGGGCCTCAATGACCCAATAGGCCTTGTGCTCAAACTCTATAGGTAGATGGCATTGCTTTCTATAGATGAGGTAGAATGGGGATATCCCCAGTTTTGTTTTGAAAGAAGTCTGATATTCCCACAAAGAATTGTCTAGTTTCGTGGACTAGTCTTTCCTCAAAGTGTTCATTGTTTTCTCCAGAATCTTCTTGAGCTCATGGTTAGAGAGCTCCACTTGTCCACTGGTCTGGAGATGATATGGCGTCCCCATATGATTCTTTACTCCGTACTTCGATAGTACTCATTTATTCAACATGTTGTCGAAGTGGTTACCTATGTCACTAATTATTACACTGGGAATGACGAACCTGCTGAAAATATATTTATTTAAAAGTATCACGGCTACCTTGGCCGTTCTGTTTGCTATAACATTGGATTCTACCCATTTGGATACATAGTCAACACAGACCAAGATATAAGTGCTCCGAAAGATGGGGGGAAAGGTCCCATGAAATCTATGCCCAAGACATCGAAGATCTCGACCTCTAGGATGGGGTGCTGGGTCATCTCAGCACGACATCCCACATTACCTCTTCTCTGGCATCGATCAAAATGGGAAACAAAGGCTCTGGCATCTCTATTCATGGTGGACCTAAAAAACATGGATTACAAGATCTTTTCTATAGTACAGTCATGCCCATGATGTCCCCCAACAGGTGAGGCTTGACAGAATTCGAAGACTCCATGAACTTCAGTTTCTGAGATGCAACAACGGATCACCCCATCCCCATAGGATTGAAATAGTATAGGATTTTTCCAGAAGTACATCTTAACATCATATAGAAACCTCTTCCTCTGCTGGAAGGAGAGGTTCGGGTGGAGGGAACCTATAATAAAAAAATTAGCAATATCAACATACCGAGGTCTAGGTGTTTCTTTGACTGAAAAGAGGTTCTCATCAGGGAAATCCTCCCTGATCTCTTGATCTTCCTCCTTCTCCAAATGAGGCAGCTCTATGTAGGAGAGATGATCAACAACAATGTTCTCTCTGCCTTTCTTATCTCAGATATCCATATCAAATTCTTGTAGGAGGAGTACCCATTGGATCAGCCGTGGCTTCACATCCTTCTTGTTCATTGGGTACATTAGTGCTTCATGGTAAGTATAAAAAATAACATTAAATAGCACTATGTAAGAACAGAACCTATCAAATGTGAACACCACTGCCAGCATCCCCTTTTTTGTTTTGGTTTAGTTTATCTGTTCGTCATTGATCATCGTTCTAGCATAATAGATGGGCCAAGAAATTTGTTTAAGTCATTGGCGCATGAATGCTCTCACTATATAGTCACTGGGATTGCACATTAGTTTAAATTGTTCCTCCCAGTTGGGAGAAACCCATATTGGATATTCCACCAGGTGCTTCTTTCGGTTCTCAAAAGATGTGGTTCATGGTTCATCAAACTCAAAAACAAAATCTTTGGTCAAAATATTGTTGACGGGATGGGATATTTTTGAGAAGTCACAGACAAAACACCTTTATAAACCAACATTACACCTCTATCCCCATCACTAAGATTCTATGGCCAAAGACGATGCAACTTTTCACTATGAAATGAATGTTTCCCCAGTTCAAAACCAGGTTAGTGTTCTCACATCTTTCAAAAACTAGCTCCAGGTGGAGTAAGAAAGTGGTGAATGATTTTCTGTAATTGGAAAAATCATCCATGAATACCTCCAGTATCTGTTCTATCATGTCAGGGAAGATAACAAACATACAACGCCAAAAGGTGGTGGGGGCGTTCCACATACCAAAGGACATCATTCGGTAAGCAAACGTACCACAGGGATAAGTAAATTTTCTCATATCTTGATCCTACGGAGGAATGTAAATCTGATTGAAACCAAAATTTCCATCAAGGAAGTAGTAAATGTTGTTCCCCACTAGTCTCTCTAGCATCTGTTCTATGAAAGGCAGGGGTAAATGATCTTTCCTCATGGCATCATTCAGCTTCCTATAGTCCACACAGACTCTCCAGCTCTTGACAGTGTGTGTGGGGATGTGATCGTTCTTATCATTTGAAATCACAGGGATACACCTCTCCCTTTTTGGGTACCACTTCCAAGGGACTCACCCACTGACTATCCGAGATTGGATAAATGATGACTTCATCCAACAACTTAGATACTAGTTTATTCACAACATCCTTCATGAGGGGATTCAAGTGTCACTGTGGTTGCTGATATTACTTCACACCATCTTCATGTAACAACTTGTGGGTGAAAATGGTAGGGCTGATGCATTTTATTTCTGCAACTATCCACCCAATAGTGTGCTTTTTCTATTTCAAAACCTGTAGAAGTGCATCCTCTTGCTCCTATGACAGTGCTGCACTAAGTATTACAGGCAATGTTTGATGGTCTCCCAAGTACCCGTACTTTATAGAAGATGGAGGAGGATCCAGTTCTAGTTCAGGAACCTTTAGAATCTAAGGTACAAGTGGTTTCACCTTTGACGACTCCAGAATATCGATTGTAACTGCACACTGCTAGTAGTGGTCACCTTGGCCTTTTAGAAATTGTAGGTCCTCTAGTGATTTATCAACTAAAATGTCTAAAAACCAAGTCATCTGAGATAAAATAACAAACCAGATCATCTGATTCTTTGCTCAAGTGATCATCCACTGTGGTCACTACCTAACAGCCCTCATGCTTGGACAATGATGCATGCTTGACGGGTTTGAGGACATAGTTGGAGACTCTCTCCTCTCATACCTATAAAATTATCTCCCATTGGTGCACGCCGACCAGTACCTTCCCAGTGGCCAAGAAAGGCCTTCCCAAAATGATAGGGGCCTATTGGTCTTTCTCCATATCAAGGATGATGAATTCTATGGGGAGGATTAGCCTACCCACCTTGACCAGCACATCCTCCAGTAGCCCCTTCAGATATTTGATGGTTCAGTCGGCATGCTAAAGGGATAATCAGTTAGGTGTGAGGTCTCTGTTCCCTAGGTTTTTAAAAACATTGAGGGGAATGAGGTTGACACTGGCCTCTATGTCGTAGAGGGCCTTCCCAAACTCACATGGTCCAATAGTGAATGGGATAGTGATGCTCCCTATATCTTGGAGTTTGGGAGGAATCTAATGCTAGAAGACCACTGGACACTCCTTAGTCATTTCCATGGGGCCTAGATCCTTCATATTTCTTTTGTTGGAGAGGATATCCTTCATGAATTTCACATACGTGGGCATCTGTGTCAGTGCCTCTGTAAATGGAATATTAATTTGTAGGTTCTTGGACATGTCCTTGAATTTTCTGAACTGGTGGTCCAACTTTATCTACTTAATCCTCTCTAGAAAGGGTAAGGAAGACTCAAAGGGTTTGAAAACCTCTTTTCCTTTACTCTATGAAGCCTCCTCCAGTGAGACCTTAGACAAGTAGGGGTCTATAACTATGCCTTCTTCATCAGGAGGGGGTGTAGGTGAACTTGGTTGTACTAGTTCCTTCTATTGTAGCTCCCTTCAACTCTATAGTGTGATGGAATGGGCCTCCTCCCTCGGGTTCTTCTCAGTGTTACCTGGTAGTGTACTAGGTTTCCTCTATGAGAATTAGTTTTCCATCTGGACAATTTAGTTCTCTAGGCCACACATTGAAGTCTCCTGATTCTCGAATCTAGCCTCAGTAGGAGATATAAACTTGTTCATGAGATCCTCTAACCTTGAGGTATTCTCTTGCTGAGGTAGATGTGTAGATGGTATAGTTGGTGGCTACTGAGGATGCTACAGGAAAGTGTTTTGGTACCCTTGCTGTTGATAAGAGCCTTGTTGGTGCTGCTTTTACCTCAGGTACTGGTTCTAATAAGGAGGCTGACTATAGCCGAGCAGTCGGTGGGGAGGAGGATACTGCTGTTTTTTGGCTCCAGCCTATGTTTTGTTGATCACTCCATTCTTGGTTATTGTACTGCTGGTACTGGTTTGACCATCAGTATTAGGCAACATAACTCACCTCTCTTGTCAAAGGGGTTCCTGTAGGTCTCGGGCATTCTCCCATCATGTGGTTATCACCAGATTCGCTGCACACCGGATGGTTCACCGCTTGTACTTGGGACACACCCTTCAAATTTAGTGCGTCGATCTTTTTGGACACCATGTCTGACTCGGTAGCTTGCATAGTAGTGGAATCAATATTATTCATACCTCGTTTCTGTGTGCCCTGATCGGAATTCCACTTGAAGCTGTTCGCGGACATGTCTTCTAGTAGTTCAAAAATATCTTCAAGGGATTTCCTCATAACTGTACCTCCAATAGCAGTATCCACCACAGATTTTGTTTTCATCTTCAGTCCTCCGTAGAAGTTTTGGACCTGCATCTAAAGTGGGAGTCCATGGTGTGGGAATTTTCACAGAATCTCCTTGAAGTAATCCAATGATTCTTATATTGACTACGATTTGGGCTGTTGGAAATTTATTATTTCATTCTGTAGGGTCACCGTCTTCAAGGGTGGGAAGTTTTTAGAAAAGAATGATTGGGATATCTCCTCCTATGTGAGGACAGATTGTTGCAGAAAACCTTTAATCCAGTCTTTCGTCTTATCCCTCAGAGATAAGGGGAAGTGGTGAAGACAAATGGAATCCGTGGGTACTTCGTGGTAGAGGAACGTGTCGCAAACCTCCAAACAATTGGAGAGATTGGCATTGGGGTCCTTGCTAGGATTTCTGCTGAACTAAATGGTGTTTTGGATTAGCTGTATAATGGAAGGCTTGATCTCGAAGTGTTGGGGCTGCACCGGTAGATGGACGATGCTCGTGTCTGCTCCATGAATAGATGAAAGGTCGTACTCCTTGAGGGTATGTCTTGGAGGTGGCTTCTGAGGGAGTGGAGGCAGCATGTATTGTTGTTCCTAAGGGGAGAAGTATGGACCCTTTCCTGGTTGTAAAAATGGCATCCACTACGGTTGGAACTATTGGAGGTTTTGCGGGACATACCCAAGAGCAAGTGGAGATTGATCATTATGGTTGTCATCTAGACCAAACGGTTGTACAGATCCTTAGAATACAGCTTTATTTCATTCTTTGTTCTATGCAATGTGATTGTTTTGGTTGTTCTCATTCATGAGTGATCATTGTCGCCTCAAGAGTGTCCGTTCGAATTCTGGGTCAATTGGGAAAAACCCAAAAGACTCAACATTTTTGGAATGAGTGAGGTTTCCGCTCATACACCTTCAAACCTAGACAATAATAAACACACCAAGAATAAATGAGGAAGAATAAAGATAAAAAAAATGAGATTAGAAAAGATATTTTTAAGAATTTATGATTTTAATTTCCATTAAAATTTTATACAAACATTATTAAAACAAGTACAAAATTAATGTTTCTATTTCCCAGGAAACGACGCCAAAATTTGGTATGTTATTTTACCGAAGGTATGTTATCAGTTTTCTAAATTATTTTACCCTAACTATTATAGTACCATTAAGGGGTCGATCCACAAGGAAAAAGAAGTTATTTTTGTTTTACTTATCTAGTTTGTATTTTGGTCTTAGTGAAATATACTGAATTGAGAGTTGATTTTTAATGTGTGGATAAAAAAAGTAATTGTATATAAGTTTCTTTAGAAAATTACTTAATGGATAAAGGAAAATATGGGAAATTGGTGTTGATACAAATATGGAGGGAAATCCATTTTGTTGTGGATTATTAAGAGGTTGTTCATTAAATAAAATGGCTTATGAGGATGTGTGGTTCATAATAACCCAACAATCTGGGCTTCAATTTGTAACATGGTTTCCTTGGTCTAGTAAACTTTTGTCTAGAGCTGAGGAAACTGACTCCTTGGCCTGTTAGTCGGGGTTTCACAGTTCTTTATTTGAATTAGTCCATTTTTGAGTCAGTTAACACTTCCAATGATCATGAAAGTATTCATCATTATTCTTCTTTTGATTCCCTGAAAATTTTGCCCTTGGTCTGGATCAGAATTTTCTGTGATAAAATGAAGTGATTAAAAAAGAATAAGAATATGTTAACAAAAAAACATTCATAACAACTAATCTAAATTAAAACTCTTCCATCTCCCACAAATCCAACACACTGGGTATTTAGTTACACATAGAAGAAAATATAAAAACATAACCCTCAATACCTGATGAGATCAGTGCATAAACTTCAAGGAGAGATTGAATCTTTGGTAGAGTGGTAGAATGGCGAAGTAGTTGAATGATGGTAGCATGGCAGTAGAGGAGTGAAACTTATTTCTTTTGGACCTTCACCCTTTTTTCTCTCATGAACTAGAGGGCAATGCCTCTATTTATAGAAAATAAAAGTACACATCATGTGGATAAAGTACACATTGTGTAGTCTTGTCAACATGATTTTTTCATCTTTTTCTCTGACAGTGGGTGGCCTAACACGTCGTCTTTGACTTGGAACATGGAGCCACCTAGTAGGTGGATATACAAGGCATGTAGTGCTTTAGTAAACGACGTGTACTCTCTTTTATATGCCACCAACCACTTCTATAAGGGGAGGCACGACGTATAGATGATGTACAAGACGTGTAAACATTAGCTGACCACATGGGCATGTAGACTTCTTCTCAACCACCAACCGCTTCTAGAAGACTATACATGGTGTGTAGCATTTGTACACGACATGTATATGCTTCTGGTAACTTGGGAATGTACTTTTCCTAGCCAATAAGTGGTTGAGACTGAATGTACATGGTGTGTATATATGTACACGTCATTTAGTTATAAATTTTGCTCAGTTTTTCCCTGGTTTGTGTGTTTGGCCATAAATCACCAGACAATGAACAAGATAACAAAAATCAATGTATTTTTCTACTAAGTATTTGGTAATTGATTAAAACATGTTCTTATTTTCAATTTTTTTTGGAAATATATACACAAATCGGGTGCATCACACAACCACCTGATCAGTCTATGTTTGGATTATCCAAAATACTCAGATCATTGACTCTATCCAATCCTCCACTGCATGTAGATCTAGATTATGACAGAACCTCAACGACCTCTAGAATTAGAACTCACAGTGTGGACTAATCTTGTACACTTCAACAGACTACTCTACTCATATGATCTATCACTTGATGGGGGGGGGATTTTCTACTAACTCTTGACCTTGAGGAAGAACCTCAAGTGATTGACCTAGATCTATGGCCTCATCAATCATTAGATCATTATCAGGATCCGGAATCGGTAAGATGGATGGATGTCTTCATGGAGGTATCCTAAAAATTAAATCAAGATGCACCATGGTTAGATGAGCATATATATACATGGTTAGCTGCCTCAAGAAGGATAGTAAAATGCTTGATCCTATATGATTCATGTACCATTGATCCCCACAACCAATGATACTATTTACCTTAATCTAAACCAAATAATTGTAAGGGGAGTACCCAAAACCCCATACCAATGAATTAACTGGTATGATACCAATCTTTCATGACCCGACCAAATGGGACTCGAGCTGAAATTTCAACAAGCCCATCCCAATAGGCTAGGGGCTAGAGATAAGCATTGAAAGGCATAACTAAAATGGGAGGCCTTTTCCTAATGTACCTATATTCATACAACTTACCATATCCATGAAGAGGTGTGGAGGACTAATAACAATACTTGCTTCATCTATAGAATAAACCATGACTGTAAAACCTCTTGGGGGTACAAGAGTACAACAATGTAAATTGAAATGGAAAAGGGTAAAAATAAACTCCCAACTAAAATGATGTCCCATATTTACATAACTCGATAAGAAAATGTGGGGAGTTTCCATCCCCAAATATCCAAGATCAAAGCACCATACATGGTCCAATGCACTAGGTATCTCTATCTTCCTTTGAAATTGCCACCTACTTGTCCATCATCTGTATAATAAATAACATGTGCTGGAAAAGTCCATGTAGTTGTGAGTATATACATACAGAGTAGGGCGCCCCAAAATTTTAAAGGGATAAGTAAGATACATGATACGAATAAATATATAAACTTAAATTATGAGAGAGAAAAATCCATTGTTATGGATACAATTATATTTGTGTTCAGAAAATAAACCCAAGTTTTAGACAAATGGGATCTCTATCTCACAACCCAACCTAGGAAATGAGTGCCAATAGTTACAAAGTCCCAACATCTCACATGTCTATAAATAGGTGTAAATATGTATAGGGACCACACCTCATCACTGTGTTGAACAATCAAGGGGGGTGCAATCTCCAAGAAAAGGACCCATGCCCAAGTGCATCAAGGGGTACCACTTAGTGTTAGGAGGAGCTGAACCCTATATGATTAGGGGTACAAATTATTGGATATAAGACCCACACCCTATCCATTAGCGGGTTCCACTCAGTTTAAGGAGGACCCATGTGATATATGTTATTGGGGTACCACTAAATAGACAGATGATTCAAACCATAACGCCATAAGTGGGTACCACTCGATAGATAGAGGACCCACTTACTAACACCATAGTGTGATACCACTTAGTAGAAAGAGGAATCACACTATAACTACATGTGGTGTGGGGTATACCAATCAATAAATAGAGGAGACATTCCCTAACACTAGAGGGGGTACCACTCTATGATCCTTGTTGATCATTACCATCATTGATAGAAACATAAAGAAGAGTCACACTCAGAAATTCTTGAATCATATCTCACAAGAAACAATTTAGGATACCATCATGTTCTATGTGAAAAAACATAGGATAGGATACTTAGGGGTCTAGAATCTAAGTCCAAAGTAATGAGATATGAGATGTAAAAGTCTTCTCAAAAAGAGGGTACATGGTGTGTAGGTGGACGTACATGGTGTGTGGTCCTGCCCTGCTACCTAGATGTGTCCCTAAGAGTATATGGGTCATTTTCCATGTATCCATATACAATGTTTAAGGTGTATAAATGGCATTCCTTATAATCTTGGGGTCCTTCACATTCTCATGGACATGTCTGTGTACCATGTCCATGTTCGCGTAATCTGATACAAGCGTGTCCTCCCACATAGTGTCTTTACCATGTGCTTCTACCACACAACCTGTCTACTTGGGGTGTCACACAACATATTTCCTATCCATATATCATGTGATCCTAAACATTTCCATAACCCTAGTTCCACAACCATAGGGGTACTACACCATGTGTGTTCATCCCAATACATGTTGTGTAGTCAAGTTTTTAATAGAAAGTCAGATATTATTTGAAATATCTGGATCCTTGAATGATGCTACAAATTTTTCCTCTACTAAAACTTAAATAGATATAAAACTCATCTAGACAATGTTTGTGGCCATTATTTGGACAAAAAAATGAATTTTCGATTTGTTGGTTGAATTTGTTCGAGTCGCCATTACACTTGGTGCCTACAGTTGCCACCCGTTGACTCATCAGATTCATGATCCAAGTTGTAATCACCTGAATCCCCTAATACATCAAAATCCACCCCTAATTCACTAATCCATTAGTCACACATGATTATTCCATGGATCTTTTGTTCCAATTGAGCTTGACCCCACCCGGTAATGTCAAACCAATACCTTGTTGGCCAATAAATGAAAAACGTGAAGAAAGACTAAGAGAAATGAAAAAAAACAAAGGTGAAAAAATTGTTGGCAAATTATTATTATCCAAAAAATAAAAATTTGGGATGATTTGGGGGATTTCCTTGGAATAATAGATATATATTTGTAAAGCAATTACAAATCATTACACAAGCGCTTGAAAAGGCTCATAATTGACACATATTAAAGAGATATGAATGATCAAGTTAAATATTTTAATCAAATATTTGAGAATAAAAAAAATGAAAAGTCCTAACTTGATATTGGATACTTATTCTATGAATAACTTCCTAGCCAATGAATGAGATGAGTCATTTCATTTGGTACCCCTAGATTCACCAAGATCTGGAGGATCATTTTCATTTAAACTTGATTCACTAATGGAGGGTGGAAGAAATATCCTCTCTATGGTATCAAGGTTATTCAGATAACCCTAAAAATCCCCCATTATATTAATTTTTTTTTTAATTTTAATTTATCTAATTTAATAATTGAATTAAATTAATTTGTTAATTGATCCACTAAACATACCACCAACGGTTGATTTTATTCAAACATCCCGCACCGACCCACTTCAGGTCATGCTAAGTGTAAACATCACATTAGGGATTCAAAAATGGATTTATTTTTTAGATCCAAGATTCATTTTATGATTTATCCAATTTTCTATAAGAAACATTTCATGCATAATATAAAATATATTTATTATATTTAAAAGATTAATTTCCGACGCATTGGGCTTTGAAATCACACACTGTCTAAGTGCATGGATCCAAAAAATGTCTTGATATATTTAAAGTACTAAATTCACAAATTTGAGTGTCTAAAACCCCATAATATCACTCAATATTGGGCAATGGTAGTCATTACTATCACATAAATCATGTATTATCCCCTTTTACTCTAGGAAGGTCACATAGTCTGGTTCAAAAAATTCCATCCCACTTAGGGAAGTTAGTACCCAATACCAAAAAATCATATTTATCTCTATCCTATCACTCAATATGAGTTAAAAAATCATAAATTTTATATGTAGATAACCAAATATAATAAAAAACCTTGTTATACTAACTAATCACTCTAATACAAACCACCCCATGGAAACCGTACCCTTATCAATGATATGGAGTGAGGTTCCATAATGTCAAACTAATTACACATGAAATCCCCTATAAGAATTCAATTAAATCAATACAAAACTAACTAATCACTTTGATACATAATGAGGGTATCACAAGGCTACAAAAGTACCCACCTACGATTCAAGATAAAAAAATCCGTACATAATTTGTGACATGATAAGGAATTCCTACCTCGAGTTTAAAAAAGTGTACTTACAAAGCCACCCAACATGATTCAATATCAAAACTATAAAACTCAA
This sequence comes from Viscum album, assembly GCA_963277665.1. Lineage (NCBI taxonomy): Eukaryota > Viridiplantae > Streptophyta > Magnoliopsida > Santalales > Viscaceae > Viscum > Viscum album. The sequence continues at coordinate 1,366,602,237 of OY728140.1, read as the reverse complement.
GAATATGACCAAAATCATTAAATTTTTGGTTTAACTAATAGAAACCAATACATAAAGGAATAAAGAGACAAATAAATATTGAACAGTGTAAAATATACCAAGAGAGATCCTTCGTAATGAGAGAAACTTCAATCAAGAAATATATGGGAACAATGGAGCTCAAATTTCTAATAAGAATCCCAAAAATGTATTCCCAGTCACATAAATATTGAGGTAGTGGAGGGTATGTAAATTAAGGGGGTCTATGGTCAATTTACCAAACATCACTTTTTTTCTAAAAAAACACCCGGTGACATGGTAACGACACAACCTAGTGGTTTCATTTTGGAATATCCTCACCATGACTCATCATAACATTGATCCAAATGTTTTTAGCATGAACACTCTTCGGTTGAGGGCATTTAATTCAATCCAAACCATCGTAACATAACTATCCATCCTTTATAACATGATCCCTCATACTCTTAGAATCACATCACAATGCCCAAGAATTAAACAATGACCACCCACCAAGAGTATAATTTCAGATTTAGGGTCAGGTTGGTTCCCCAAAACTCACCCTAAAGACACTATTAATACCTAAAACTACCATAGGTAATCAAAATTTATTATAGAAAATATAATTTTAACACAACACACCATAAAATTTGTGGTGTGTTGTAAACTACCCCTCTAGGTACTTCTCATCCCCAAGAAGTGTCTCAAGGGGTCCTAGACAAATAGTTATAAACACTAAACCAGAACTTATGATTCCTAATCCTATGTATCCTCCTATATTTTCCCCTATTATGATAAAACATGGAAAAGACACACCATCTTACCACACATCAAATTTTCAGTATGATATATAATCTATAATGGGAATTCATTAAATGAATCATCTATCTCTAACTCAAAATAATTATCAGTGATATTTTTCATATGGTCTAGCTCATACATTTAGAGTTACAACACATGAAACACATTACACATACCTTCATTTCATGGGAAATGATCCATCTAGTAATACAACATCCAAAATTTTTACACAATCTCTAACGAACCAACATCTTGAGGCATGAGATTACCCTAACTCTTCAAATAATAATCAACCAAATGAGGTAATACCTATAATAATACTAGGACATTTTGGAAAAATATACAAGGGTCGCTATCTTCAATTATCATACAAGCACTACTAACTCATCTATTTCTAACAAAAACAATAATGATTGACATGGAATACCACAAGGAGCGTCAAAGTGAGGTGTATAGATTAAACCATAAAATTTATTATGTTATATGAACTCTTATAAGGACATATGGTCATACCAAGCTCCCTCATAATTTATAACACATTCTCTGATCATATTTAGTAGTTTCTAGATAATCTTCTCTTAATTTTGTTTGGTTTTGGTGTGATACACTAATCTTAGCTTCATTTGAGACCACATGTCTCTTTATAGAACTTTCTTGAATCTTTATGTGAAGTGAAAATCTTGATCTAATACAATACTCATAGTAACACAATGAAAATGCACAATCTACTTCATATACATCCTTCCTAACTCATCCAAAAACCAAGTATATTGAATGGGAAATGAGTTTACAATATTTGTGAACTGATCAACAACTACCCACACTACATGATAACCTATCAGTGTCTAGGGTAGTTTAGTAAAGAAATCTATGGTCACCTCCTGAAAATTTCATACCATCACTAGAAGGGTTTTATGCAACCCACTTACTCATTGATTCTCTACCTTTATCCTATTATAGTTAAGGAAACAAGAAATATATCCTACAATATCCATCCTCATATATAGACACATGAAATGGACCATATTATAATGATAAATCTTGATCAATCCTGGATGCACCACCCATCACGAGGCATAAGAGTCCCTCATCATCTATTCTCTCATGGAAGTACCAACTTCAACCATATCGTCGATGTATAACACATAGAGCCATCCAAGGACTATCCTAGAATATAACGATATCACATAAGTTATTCATACTTCAAAAGATAATCAGAATCATACTCCTAGATATCCTTTACTCAAACAACTAGTTAAGGGGTTAAAATCCAAAGAGGATAAGACACCACCTCTTGTTCATCTAAAACATCCATATGCAATCCAATGATCAAGATAATTATCTTATACTCAAATGAGCATTGAAATCCATTCCTCTCAGTCTTTATACACAAAAAATCCACCCTAACATTCCTATTTCTTGAGGCATATTCTATCTCAAAGTATAATTTCTAAAGTAAATACAACCAACATATTTATCATAGATTTATTTATTTCTTGGAGAACATATACCATATGATCATGTGGTCCATATAGATGAAAAACATCTCACCAAAGAGATAATGGGTCCATCACTTCCATGCATGACCCATATATTCCATCTAAAAATTATGGATAGCTTAGTTACATTCCTTGGGTCGTAGCTAATGATAACCATAAGTGACGACATGGTCCCCCAATATCATGAAAACCCCAATATAACTCCCAAGTAATCTAAAAATACCATATATCTGATCCATGGGTCTAGAGGAATCATAATTAAAGTAGATTTCATCCACTTATTTATCTCTTAGAAGGTATCACATCACCTTCTAGTCCACCCAAACTTTACTACTTTCTTATTCATCCAAGTCATATGAATTTTTGAGTGAGATAAGTTATCAATGAATTGCCTATAGTTTTCATCCAATATATGTAAACTCTAAAACTCAAAACACGTTTTTGGTTCATGCATAAGAAATTATAGCCTATACTTTCCCTAGATCATCTAAGATACCTGCCACTAAGATCACATACATAAGAAATAACACCTACTAAATTAAAAAGTGACACTTAAATTACATGGTATAATGATGATGATCATAAAGGACACTAAATAATATCTTGAGGTTCTTGACATGTGACTCATGGGTTTGTTAATATAAAAAAAATTTCATTAGAAAACACCATGATAAGGAATATATATAGGGATAGAAAATTAGGTTCACGACATACAGGAACATTGTTGGTTCATTCATCAACCTGAAAAATATTATATGTTATTCATATATCCAACAATTTCTCATAAATAGTATTTTAAGTATGTCATTTTCTCAAACCAACTACTGATTGTAACCGACTCAATGGTTGATCTTATATAACCACCAAGCTCCCCTCAGCTGGTCAAACACATTGTATATCCTAAATAAATGATAACATTTCCTCACTATGACCTAGTTTAGATTTTTTTGGATCACATACAACCTGATGTCACTATCCTAGTTATTGGAGAATAGAATTAAAGCACCCTATATAGAGGTACACAGGTGAATAATTCCCTTCACCTCAAGATTCATGATCTGGGACTTCATCACCTTCATATTGGCTATTTCTATATGAAAAGGAGGAATCAATATGTAATTTAAACTTGACCAAAATAAATAAATAACAGGGTATTCCTATTAGGATAAAGTTCTACGAAATAATCTAGAATGAAATCTTGGAACATGATCTAACCTTGGAGAAAAAGTGATTGGAACCATCTCTTGGTCAATTATAAGGACTATGCACCCCCCCCCCCCGTGTTGTAATTTCTCCCACTAAGATAATGTATGGTCTAGGTATACCAACCCATTCATCCCACCATCACACTAGAATACACTCCTATCCCATAAGGGAGGTAAAAAACACCAACTTACGACTATAGTAAATGTGATATCGAAATCACATAGGTCAATCTATCTAAAAAATGTCACAAATACTCATCATATCTAAAATTAGTGGACCCTATAAATTATAATATTCTCTGACCACTATGAATTAAATTGGACCCCCTATGACCATGATCTAAGAACATCCCTTGTGGGGTATCCAACACCGAAAAATTAGGTAAGAAAATCCATGATCAAACCCAACCCATATAATGATCAGGTAGAAATAATTGATTGAGAATAACAAATATCATATAAAGTAATTGAAATCATCAAGGATGATAATTATACCTCTAAATATTAAAGGGACCTTATTTATATAATCAATAACCTAGATTAAAATCATACACTCGTCTTGCATCAGATTCCAGACCCTACGCTTGCGATCCCTGACACGCCTATTGAGTTAATCCCTAAGGTGTCTACTATTAAGATTGCATATGATACCGTTGGCTACCTTCTTGGACAAACCTCTCAAACAAGACCTTATAATCCATATGAGATTCTATAGTCCATTTTTAACAATGAAGGATTTTCAGATTACATCATAGTAAGTAGTTAGGTAATAAAATATCACATAAAACCTCATGTTTGTTTCAATAAATATACTAAACCTATTATCCATATGAAATTTATTATTGGCCAATAATTGATAAAAATTGATAACATTTTTGAAACAAGTAGAATATTTATTCATGGATATCATCCCTTGTGGTATATCTATAAAATATTTAGCTATATCCAACCATAATTTCTATTTAAATAATTATTAAATAAATATTTTCTTAAAGGATTTCTATGATATACCCTCATGCATGAAAGCTAGAAACATTATTCCCCACCACCTCATGGTGGGTCACTATAACATTTGTGTTTCTATCTTCACATACTAGTTATTAGGTGTTTCCACAAGCTCAAATACCCCTTTCGGGATTTTAACCCAATATGTTGAATCATGAGGATCACTCAAACCCTCAAAATCTAAAAGATGTGACAGCTAGAAATCATGAGAAAAATTCACCATCATAGGACCTCCCTAATGGCCGTCTATTCCCCCTATTGGTATTATATGGAAAACACTTGTCTAAAGAGGCTCTTCTTTCTTTACCATAGAAGAATAATTAGGAGCATAATTAGCATGGACCTCTTATACATATTTAGGTATAATAGAGAAATTCCCAAATTTAGTATCATCCTCACCTTAATACCTAGATGACATTATGGGACATAAAAATTTAATTATTATCTAAAATAAAAGTGTGGAAAAGCAGGAATTCCATTAGTATCTAAATTATTAATAGAAAATAAGAAATTAATAGGTGCACAAACTTGCGTCTACCTTAGAAAAAACACTGTAAAGGACTACTCACAATTTCTTGGTGTATAATATCTTCCGTAAGACTTACCCAAGGCCCAAACCTAAGTATTTGATATGCTTAAATTAGCCTTAATCATAATAAAAATAAGAGTAGTCATGATCATCTTGAATTTATTAAACGTTTCTAATGATGTATTTGTGAAACCACAAAGTATATTATTTTTTGAATTTAATTAATTTAGACCTAAATCAGTCATAGACAGTCATGTGCATGGCATGTGAACTTACATACTTATCCATGGAACATTAAATCACCGACCCTCACCAATAAATCTAATAAAAATATCAAAAAATATAAAATAATCACAATATTAGGATAACCACTTGAAACTATAACTTCAAAACCAATAAAATAAAATCCCACTTACCTAGAAACTTAGCCATCCACTACATATGTGTTATCCATACATATACATAATTTCTTACTCAAATTAAAAACATAGAACCTCTTTTATATTGAGACATAAATAATAAATCAAATGATAAGGTCTCTAATACAACTTTGTGATTCCATATCTCTAATAATTATGTCTGAGCTAGTGTGATATATGACCTCATGCATGCCTCCTCATACACAAGAGGTAAATGACTATAGGAGAGGGACTAAACCATACCATAGGGAGATTATAACCTTGTTATCAGATTACCATTTAAGTAAAATCATACAATAGAAGAAATAATAATAATAATAATAATAATAATAATAATAATAATAATAATTGGAAGAAAGAAGTAAAAAAAAGAAAAAAATGATATCATCATATGTAATATCAAAATGATATAAAAGCCCATGCATTTGAAGTCAAAAGATATCTGTAAAAGTGGTTGTTGAATATATATAAAATTAAGAAAATAAAAATAATTATAACTGAGGTATAATATAAAAACATCCTGAATCATGTTCCGACAATAACTTAACCGCCATCCAACATTATCTAATTTAAAGTCTATAATAGGAACCTTGCCCTTAGTCTGATCCCTGACCATGACATCTGCATGTTCATTAATATATATTTACACGGTATGAGTTTGATCCCATTAAGAAACCACAAATAGACCGCTAACATAAGTAGAAATAATTAAATAGAGGCATATTTATTGAGTGAAAATAAATAACATGGAGCATAAAATTCCACCTAGTCATCCCCTGCTAATAAGTATGTGAGGAATTATCATTAATACCTACTTCATATTTGTTGGTCAGAGTAGATGACTCAATAGGGGGTGAATTGAGTCTCTATAAAAATTTCTGTTAAAAGGGTTCTTTACAAAATAATATCCCCCTATGAAAATAAACACAAAGCCAGTTTGTTGTGAATTTATAAAAGTCTTGAAGGTTCAATTTGGTTCTTAGAAGATTGATTAGTTCTCAGCTTTACCAATTTAAAGAGTAGTAAAACTTTTGAAACAAACCTACCACTTCAAAACAGATGTAAACACCTGCTAAACTAACTATCAAAGTACAGTTTATCTTAATTCCAAAAATACAAAATAGATAAAAATATAAGATAAATATCACAATATATAAAACCAGAGGTTTAGTATCAAGCATATACTTAGTCCTATCCACTTGCTGATCACCTTCTACCAAGCAGTTTATATTAATAAACATTTGATCCACACCCTAGATCGGGTTCACAGTAGCAGAAAAGCTGTCCAGGTCACACTTGACCTCTACCACAATTATTCGTGGTAAAAAATATATATCTCATAGGATCTCTTCCATAGTTCTACGTTGGATACAAGTGTAAGAAGGGATTGAGAGTGAGGATATTTTTTTATCCTCCAGTTTAGCTCAGGAGACAGTGTGTGATATTCAAACAGATATACACACTACTCAAAATAGAAATGATAAGAACACAATAGAGTTATTAAAGAGAATAGGGTTTAGAATTCTCAGGGTGTTGGGAATTAATTCTCTAGATTCAATAGATGTAGAGGAAATGATATTTGTGTCCTCTTATGAATGTTGGCTTCAGAAAAGAGTGTCACAGTTTCTTATGAAGGAGTTAAGTGTTGAGTCAATAAGGTTTTCCTTATGACTTTTCCATTCCTTCTTGTTTTGAAAATCACAAACACCTTATCTTTAAGGAAAATCGCTTTTGTAAGGAAAATTGCTTTTATAAGGAAAAATGTTTTCTTAAGGAAAAACGCTTTTATAAGAAAAATTTATCCTTATCATATTTTCATTAATATTTTTCTTAAGTATGAAATTCGGATTCACTTTCTCGGAATCATTAAAACTGATAAAAAGCATTCTGTTTTAGGGTTCGGATTCTGGACAAGAACTATAAGGAAGTTTCACTCCGAATTCCGGTTATGAATTCTGACTAAGTTCTATTCCAGATTCAGGATACGAATTCTGAAGAAGAATTCCCATTACGAATTCTAATGAAGAATTCTCATTACGAATTCTCATTACGAATTCTGAAGAAGAATTCTCATTACGAATTCTAATGAAGAAATCCCATTTCGAATTCTCATTACGAATTCTGAAGAAGAATTCTCATTACGAATTCCAATGAAGAATTCTCATTACGAATTCTAATGAAGAAATCTCATTCCGAATTCTCATTACGAATTCTGATGACGATTTCTCATTACGATTTCTGATGAAAAATTCCTATTCCGAATTCCTATTCCGAATTCTCATTCTGAATTCACTCATTAAACAGAATCTGGATATCATTGTTTTATACACTCTGAATTTGTTCACTCCGAACTTTCACTCCGAAATTTCTATTCCGAACCTTTATGTTAGGTTTTAAAACGATGTCGTACTTTCTGTTACACTTACTTTGTTATAAAACGATGTCGTCCATTTTGTTATAAACTAACCGTTGTCTAAGTGACACGTGTACAGGTCCCTCCGAACTTTAAGGGAAATATGACCGTTGGAGAAGGAGCCGACCTCACCTATAAATAGGAGCTCATTTGAAAAAGCTCACGACGAAAACACGAACGGATGGATGAACATTTGAACTTTGTGCATACATGCTGTTGAAGTGATTTCTAGAGAGAGAGTCTCTTATTAACTCTCAAAGCTTCGTGCGACTCCGAATGTTGGTGATTACATTCGAGGGCTTCCGGGGATACGAAGACAGAGGTGCCGACTACCTTAAAGATCGAGGGCTTTCTTGCTGAGAAAGACAGAGGTTGCCAACTACCTTGAAGTTGAGGGCTTGCGGGGATAGCAAGACAGAGACACCGATCTTCGTATCGAGGGCTTACCCTGGTGTGGGTAAGACAGACTTGCTTGAAAGTATAAATCAAGGGACCTTTATCCAAGGTTGTTGGATACCCTTCTCTTTGGGTTAAAAGACTATTATCTTGTTACTAGTAGTTTTACTACTCGTTTCTATTCCGCTGTAATTTGTATCTTAAGGAAAGTATAACATTCTTATACTTCCTTACTTACTCTGATTCATTCAGATTCTATACGCTTTAAGGTAGAATCTTATATTGTAACTTTTGTTAAGTTTCAAATTCCGGAACCATATTTCCGGAACCTACTTTTGGAATCTCTTTCCAAGTTTAGTTCGGTGTTAGAGGTGTTGTGAATTTACTTAGTTTAACTTTGTTAAACTTAGTTCTTTCCTTTTCTTAAGGAAACTCTAGTTATTCATAACTAACTTAAAAGGTTCCTAAGGAATTTTTAAAGTATACAATTCACCCCCCTCTTGTATATTGAGCATCTCATATTATATTTCGATCCTACAATTGGTATCAGAGGTTGGAAACCTCTTACTCTATACCATTCTTACATTTGGTATCAGAGCGAAGGTTACTGAAATACTTGTACTCACGTTCAAGTTTTTCTTGCTCACTTTTCAATTCCGAACTTTTTCATTCCGGATTATCCATTCCGAACTTTTCCTATTCCGAACTTTTTAATTCCGAATTTTTGTTATTAACAAGTTTGTTTCCAAGTTATTTTCAAGTATGGCAGGAATGAATGTTGGTTCGATAGACAATTTGAATCCTACAAGGCCACCAATCTTCGATGGTAATGATTATGAATACTGGAGAGATCGTATGAAGACTTTTGTTATCAATACTGGAGTAGATAACTTTGTCATGCTTACTGGTGATTACAAAATTCCTGACAAGGAAGTCAGAAACTTTACTAACCAGGAGAAGCAAGAATATCAACTCAACTACAAGGTACGCAACACTTTATTATGTTCAATGACTAGAAATATATATAGCCAAATTTCTTCTTGTGAAGCAGCTAACTGTATATGGAAGAAGCTAGAGGTTACTCATTTTGGGACTTCTAAAGTGATTGAGACTAGGAGAGCTATGCTTAGAGCTGAATATCATGGCTTTAATTTTCCTTATGGAGAACCTATCTGTAAAGTACAACAAAGATTTATGACAATCGTCAACAGTCTACAGTCTATGGGAGAGAAAGGTTTAGATGATGAAGCTCTTGTGGACAAGATAATTGACATTATGCCCAATGAGTGGGAATCCAAGAGAACAGCTATAGATGAGAACAGGAAGGTTACTCAAATAACTCTTGATGAATTATTTGGAACTCTTCTACAACATGAGACCAGAATGAAGAGAGATGCTGACAACATCAAGAAGAAGAATGGAAATGGTACTGTTGCTTTTACTACAACTTCGAATCAGATGAAAGCTAAGACTCCTGAGAGAGTAACCAGATCCAAATCGAAGAAAGTCATTTTCCAATCCGAATCTAGTGAAAGTGAAGTTTCAGAAAATGAATTAGCCAATCTTGCTCGAAGGATGAACAAGATAGCTGGACAAAGAAACTTTCAATCCAAGTATAAGAAGAAGGATAGGAAAGATAAGAAAGATGGAGAAGTTACTTGTTATGAATGTAAGAGAGCAGGACATATTAGACCAGATTGCCCTATGCTCAGAAAGAAAGAAAGAAAGGAAAGGCATTCAGACAGGAACAGGAAGAAATATTACAAAGCTAAAGCTAAGAAAGTTTTGAAAGCTAATGACACCTGGAGTGCCAGTGGTGGTGACTCTTCAGATGAATCTTCTGAATATGAATCTTCAGGACAGAAGAATCTTGGTCTTATAGCCAGATTACCTATTGATAATCATTGTCTTATGGCTAAGGTACGAAATGCTGAATCTTTGACCAATGTTTCTTTAAATCCTAATGATAGTAAGTATTATAACTCTTCTGATGAAGAATTAACTTCTGATGAGGAAAATACTTTACCTACTTTTGAAGAAGTCTCTAGATTTGCTGAACTTCTTGAGATTGAGAATTCCAAACTCAACAAGAAACTTGATAAGGCAAATTCTAGGAATTCTATTCTTACAAAAGAGATATCAGATCTTTCTAAAGATCTTGATAAGAAAAATGCTGATTTTGAAAGTATTTCAAAAAATCTTGAGGAAGTAAGTTCTGAGAAGAATAAACTTTCTAAAGAGTTAGAAAAAGTAATTTCTAATAAAAATGTTTTCGAGCCTAACTCTAGTTCCAAAACTAATGATTTTGAAGATAAAAACTTGGTTGTAAAACTCAAGTCCGAAATTTTTTCCTTAAAGAAGTGCTTATCAAACTTTACCCATGGTAAGGAAAATTTTGATAAGATGTATTCTCAAATACGACCTTTAAGAAATAAATCCGGATTTGGTTATACCCATGCAAAACCTGTTTTCAGCAACAATTATTTTGTTCCTCAAAGTGCCCCATTTTGTACTAAGTGTCAATGTGGTGGTCACTGGGCAAGAAATTGTTCCTTAAACAAAACCCAATCCTTAGGTTTTCATAAAGCTTACTTTTCTAAGAAAATGTGGGTACCAAAAATTTTATTGTCTGGAAATCTCGGATCCAAACAAGTTTGGATTCCGAAAGTCTAACTTTGTTCTTAATTTCAGGAAAATAAAGAAAGTTCCAGCAACAATGTTTGGTACATGGATAGTGGATGTTCCCGGCACATGACTGGTAACAAAAGCTTCTTTGAAAAAATTATCAAGACGAAAGGAGGAAAGGTAACTTTCGGAGACATTGCTAAGGGAGAGATTGTTGGTATTGGTAATATTGTTCTTTTAGGTAAAACTTTGATTTCAAATGTTCTTTTTGTTAAAGGTCTTAAGCACAACCTCATTAGCATAAGTCAGTTATGTGATGAAGGTTACCTTGTGAATTTTAGGAATGATAAATGCTTAGTTCACAATTCCAAGGAAGAATTTATTCTCTCAGCCAACAGGCAAGAGAATGTTTACACCTTAAACTTAGAAGACCTAAGAAGCCAAGATTTACCTTGCCTAAGTGCAATGGAAGATCATTCTTGGTTATGGCATAGAAGACTAGGACACTGTAATCTTAGAAACCTATGTAAACTCTCTAAGAAGAAACTAGTTAAGGATCTACCGGAGCTTAGATTTGATTCTTCTAAAGTTTGTGATCCTTGTCAATATGGCAAGCAACATAAATCTAGTTTTAAGTCAATCGGTGAAGTCTCAACAACCGATGCATTACAGTTGGTGCACATGGATCTTTTTGGTCCTACACAAACTGGAAGCATTGGAGGCAAATACTATGTGTTTGTTCTAGTTGATGATTACACTAGATTTACTTGGGTCTATTTTCTAGCAAGGAAATCTGAAGCTTTTTCTTATTTCAAAAGTTTTAGAGCTCAAGTTAAAAATGAGAAAAACCTTCCATTGAAAACTATTCATAGTGATCATGGAGGAGAATTTCAAAATTCTGATTTTGAAACTTTTTGTAGTAAGAAAGGTATTACTCACAACTTTTCAGCACCTAGAACTCCTCAACAGAATGGTGTAGTTGAAAGAAGAAATCGAATTCTTCAAGAAATAACTAGAACCATGTTGAGTGAATATTCTATTGCTAGATATTTCTGGGCTGAAGCAGTAAGTACTGCTTGTTATACTACAAATCGAGTTTTGATTAGACTTTTTCTTAATAAAACTCCTTATGAGTTATGGAATGGTAGAAAACCAAGGCTTTCCTACTTCAAGGTTTTTGGTTGCAAAGTATTCATTTTGAATACTAAAGATAACTTACATAAATTCGCACCAAAATCAGATGAAGGGATTTTCTTAGGATATTCCACAACCTCTAAGGCTTATAGAGTTTTTAATAAAAATACTTGTACTGTTGAGGAAACAGTACATGTGAAATTTGATGAGTCAGATCCTTTTGTTTTTAAAACTTCCCAACTTACATCTTCAGATGTGTTTTCAAAAACTGATTGTCAACCTTTGTTAGAAGAACCTTCTGATAAGGAAATTGTTCTAGAAGATACTTCTGAAACATTTACCCCAGAAGACTTTCTACCTTATGTTGATGAACAGGTTTTACAAAACCCAAATCAGATGTTTCTTAAGAATCATCCCAGTGATAGTATCATTGGTGATGTAAATCAACCTGTAAGGACTAGAAGTTCCTTAAGAAATGAAGTAGAACATCTAGCATTTCTTTCCCAACTAGAACCTAAAAGCACTGATGAAGCTTTAGGTGATGATGATTGGATCAAAGCAATGCAAGATGAGCTAAATGAATTCGAAAGGAATAAAGTCTGGACCTTGGTTGAAAGACCTAAGGAAACTTCTGTTATTGGAGTAAAATGGGTCTTCAGAAACAAATGTGATGAAAATGGAGTCATTGTTAGAAATAAAGCTAGACTTGTTGCTAAAGGCTATAATCAGCAAGAAGGAATAGACTATGAAGAAACCTATGCTCCAGTAGCTAGACTTGAATCTATCCGTATTCTACTTGCCTTTGCAGCATTTTTTAATTTCAAACTATTTCAAATGGATGTGAAATGTGCTTTTCTTAACGGTTATGTTCAAGAGGAAGTTTTTGTTGAACAACCTCCTGGCTTTGAAGATACAAAACATCCTGATCATGTTTTTAGACTTACCAAAGCTTTGTATGGCCTTAAACAAGCCCCACGAGCATGGTATGATAGACTCACTGGATTTTTGCTTCAAAATAACTATGTTAAGGGAAATGCAGATCCAACCCTTTTTATAAAGAAAGATAAGAAAAATGTTTTGATTGTTCAAATTTATGTTGATGACATTATATTTGGTTCAACTCAGCAATCTTTGACTGATTCTTTTGCTAGTCTAATGAAATCTGAGTTTGAAATGAGTATGATGGGTGAGTTAACATTTTTCCTTGGTTTTCAAATTTCTCAAAAACCAGAAGGAACCTACATATCTCAACATAAGTATATTAAAGATCTTCTAAAAAAGTATGGTTATGACAACACTAAGAGTATAAGTACTCCTATTGGTACCTCAAACTCTTTAGATCTTGATGAAGCTGGGAAACCAGTAGATCAAACATCTTTTAGAGGTATGATTGGAAGTCTACTTTACTTAACAGCTAGTCGACCAGACTTAATGTTTTCTGTATGCTTATGTGCAAGATATCAATCCAATCCTAAGGAATCTCACTTAAAGGCAGTTAAAAGAATTTTTCGCTACCTTAAGGGAACCATGGATCTAGGATTATTTTATACTTCTGGAAATGATTTTGTTCTAAAAAGCTTTTCTGATGCTGACTTTGGTGGTTGTAGAATGGATAGAAAAAGTACATCCGGAACTTGTCATTTCTTAGGAGATTCATTAGTTTCTTGGTCATGCAAGAAGCAACATTCTGTTGCACTCTCCACTGCTGAAGCTGAATATGTAGCAGCTGGAAGTTGTTGTGCACAAGTGTTGTGGATGCAACACACACTCACAGACTATGGCTTGAGTTTTACTAAAACTCAAATTTTGTGTGATAACACAAGTGCCATTGCTCTAAGTAAAAACCCTGCACATCACTCCCGTGCAAAACACATAGATATTAGGCATCACTTTCTTAGGGATCACACACTTAAAGGAGATATTATTCTTCAGTTTATCGGAACGCAAGATCAACTTGCTGATATTTTCACAAAATCTTTACCTTCTGATAGATTTGAATATATTAAACAGAAGTTAGGAATGATAACCGTAAGGTAATCTTCCTTAATTAATTTTCTGTTGGAAAAATCTCCTCACAGTAATAAACTCCTTTTCATAGGGGGAGTACATTTGTTTGTTTATTTAACAAAGTTTTTCAAAATTTGTTTTCAAATTTTTCGGAACGAAATTTTCCGGAATGGAACTTCCGGAACTACAATTTTCCAGAATGGATATTTCCATACAAAATACTTCTGGAATAAAAGTATTCGTATTGAAAATTTCCGGAATGGAAAATTTTCGTACTGGTATTTTCATAATGGAAAAACTTTCGTATTGAATCTTCCATATCAAGTTTTTCGTATCAAGTTTTTCGTATTGAGTTTTTTTTCGTAGTCGTCTTTACATTACCCATTACGAATAACTTTCCTAAGCTAATCCGAAAGGTATGACTTCCTTACTGAAGTTTTCGTAATCATATTTTACTTGCTGGCATTTTCTTATAGTTTGTTTTCGTTTTTTTTTATTTCTTGAATTTTGTTTTAATAAAACCTCAAAAAGATCGGATTCAACCTCTCAACCGTCAGATCTGATCTCAGATCATTCTAAACCGTTAGATCAACCGAGGAAGTTGAACCGTCATTCCAAAGCCTATATAAAGGGGACCCTATTTTCTCGTCCCACATCGATATCAAGCTCTTGCGTGCTGAAGCTCTGTCTCTCTGATTTAAGGCTGTTCCGAACTACAGTTTTCCAGTTCCGAACTTCAGTCTTCTCAGTTCCGAACTTCTCAGAGACTTCTAATCCGAATGTCTGCAGAGTTAGCTTCTCAAGAGATGTCTTCAACAAAGCCCATTTCACAGTGGTTAGTCTACAGAGAGCGGTTAGTGCATCCGAATTTCTTCAGCAACTATGATTCTATTATATCAAAGAATATCAAGCTCAATGGCTGGGAAGATGTTGCGATATCAAAAACTGGCAACCAAGATGAAGTTTACCCAGACTTGCTTGTTGAGTTTTATGAGTCGGTTGCTTTCTTCGTGGAAGACAATAGAGAAAAATTTTCCTTCAAATCGTATGGCAAGACTTATAAGCTATCTTACACCAAGGCTGCAAGCTTGGTAGGGTTGAATTATGAAGGGGAAGCTGAGTTTATCTCGCATGTTCTACCAGACTCCTTGGGTAGTTTCAACAAGGAGAAAGCCTTAGAAATTCTCGGACTGGATGATGATAAGGCTTCGAAAATTGCAACCCTATCTACAAACTTCCGGATTCTGGAGTTATGGGTGCAAGGGCTTATTGTACCGAGAAAAGGAGACAAGGACAGCTTGAAGAAGAGTGAGATATACATCTTAGATTTCTTGATAAATCAAAGGAAGTTCAACCTGATGAAGCATATCCTTCTTAATCTTGAGAATTTAAAGAAAGGGAATCTGAGAGCTCAGATAGTAATGTACCCGGCAATATTGTCGAAGCTGATAGTTCGGTGCCTTGAGTCCTTCAAGGTTGCTTGCAGTTCTAAACCGAAAGTTTGCAAGATCATGTTGCTCAGTGATGCAACTCTTAAAAGGATGAATATAGCTTTTGACAAGAAGTCTGGCATGTTTATTGATCTTCCTCCTCAAGAAGAAGTGACTCCGAAAGTGGCTGATCCGGAATCGCCTAAGCCGGTAAGGAAGAGGAAGCTGAAAGAAGTGGTAGGTGAAGCTGAAGAACCTAAGTCTAAGGAAGTCCATTCCGCACCTCCTAAGCCTAAGAAGAAGAAGACATATACTGATGAGGTTGCAGCGAAGTGGAGAGCTGACAAGGAAAAGAGGAAGGAAGGAGATCCGCAGTTCGGATTGGATCCCGCAGAGGCTAAAGCTCTGAAAGAAAAGGCTGCTGATGAGCTCGAGAAGCAAGCTAAGGAAAAGAAGCTGAAGAAGAAGTTGTCAGAAGCTGAGGCTGTGCAAGCCTTGTTGAAGTTTAATGAAATGGTTTCAGCAACCATTCCCGTTCCGAGAACTTTTTCTTTGGACTCTCTACCTGAGACTCCAGGAAGAAATCTCGATGATCCGAAAGAGGCTGCTGCTAAGAATGCTGAGGAAGTAGAGCTAGTGGAAGAAGTGGAAGAAGCTGCTGAAGGAAGTGGTGAGACAGGAGATGTGCTCAAACAAGTAGATGAATACAAGGGAACTCCTTCGGAACACCTGTCGCTCCGAACTTCTGAAGCCGAATCTTCAAAACTAGTTACTCCAGTAATAGAAGGAAAGGAAGGAGAGGAAGAAGTTTCTTATCATGGAGAAGAAGAACATCTTTCACTTGATGCTGCTCAGAAAGAAAATATAGAAGTTGTTGATGAGGAAGATTTGGTTGTTCAAGTTTCTGACAGTGAGAAGAAATCTCCGGAACAGGTTTCTATTCCGAAACAAGATAAGGGGAAACAAGTTATTGCTGATACCCCGAGTTCAGAAAAGAGTATGAGGAAGGAAGCTGGTAGTTCTTCAAAGAGGAAGTTGGAGCTTATTGAAGAAGAAAATTCTCC
The DNA here is from genome assembly GCA_963277665.1 of Viscum album. Lineage (NCBI taxonomy): Eukaryota > Viridiplantae > Streptophyta > Magnoliopsida > Santalales > Viscaceae > Viscum > Viscum album. The sequence continues at coordinate 1,366,585,713 of OY728140.1, read as the reverse complement.
TAGCAAGATGTCAGATTCGGAATCATCTTCGTTGGGGCACGATTTTGTTGTTCAATCCTTGAAGAAGTTGGTGGGAACCATTCCGACTTTCTCCAGTATTGATTCTCGGTGCCAGATGCTCCAACATACGCTGAATCAGAAAACCGATTCCGTATCCATGGTAATGGATAAGTGTGTTGAGATAGAAGCTCAGTTCAAAAATTTCTTCATTGGTTACGAAGCCCATAAAAGATCTTGCAAAAGGATGACTAGCTGGTCGAAGAAGAATGTGGAAGAGATGAGGTTGCTGGATGAGTTTCAGGAGAATGTTAAGGATGCTTTTAAAACCGAGGATAAGAAGTTTCATGAGATGACTGCATCATTCGATGAGAAATTGGCAGAGGAAAAGAACATTCGGAGTCAGGAAGTAAGAGATCTGAATGGAAAGCTCAACTCTGTTAATCAAAGTTGGAAATTTGAAAGGGATCATCGGATCAATTTTCTAGAAAGGATAAAGTCTCAGGAAGAGAAAATGGAAGCTCAGGAAGAAAAGTTGAAGGCTCAGGAAGAAATCATTCAAGCTCAGTCAGCAAGAATAGTTGCCTTAGAAAAGCAAGCAGAGGAAGATCATAAGGACCTCAAAAAGATCAAGACTATTCTCAAGGGGCTTATGTCAAAGGAGAAAGATCCGAAATAATCAATCCGATCTTTTTGTTGTAATCTGTTTTTGTTGCTGACATTTCAAATTTAATGAGGATCGTGCTTGTTGTTCTGTTTTGTTGTTGTTACTAATCTTTCAGGTACTTTGTTATTTTTTTTCCATTCCCTCGAAATTCTTTTTGAAAATCACAAAGGGGGAGAAGGAAAAGATCCTTAAGAAAAAGAGGAAATCTAATAAGTGCTTATCAAAGGGGGAGAAAGAAAAATACCCAATGAGATAGAACTCTAATAAGAGTTTGTTTAAGGGGGAGTTTTTATCTTAAAGAAATATCACTCCGGAAATATGAATACGATCCTTAGAGATTCAAAGCCTAAGGGGGAGTTAGTCGTATTCATCTATATTCTTAAACCAAGGGAGATAAGCTTTATTGTGTTTCTTTCTTCCTAGAAATAGCTTTTTCGTAAGGATGTTTGTGCTTTCCAAAAAGGGGGAGATTGTTGAGTCAATAAGGTTTTCCTTATGACTTTTCCATTCCTTCTTGTTTTGAAAATCACAAACACCTTATCTTTAAGGAAAATCGCTTTTGTAAGGAAAATTGCTTTTATAAGGAAAAATGTTTTCTTAAGGAAAAACGCTTTTATAAGAAAAATTTATCCTTATCATATTTTCATTAATATTTTTCTTAAGTATGAAATTCGGATTCACTTTCTCGGAATCATTAAAACTGATAAAAAGCATTCTGTTTTAGGGTTCGGATTCTGGACAAGAACTATAAGGAAGTTTCACTCCGAATTCCGGTTATGAATTCTGACTAAGTTCTATTCCAGATTCAGGATACGAATTCTGAAGAAGAATTCCCATTACGAATTCTAATGAAGAATTCTCATTACGAATTCTCATTACGAATTCTGAAGAAGAATTCTCATTACGAATTCTAATGAAGAAATCCCATTTCGAATTCTCATTACGAATTCTGAAGAAGAATTCTCATTACGAATTCCAATGAAGAATTCTCATTACGAATTCTAATGAAGAAATCTCATTCCGAATTCTCATTACGAATTCTGATGACGATTTCTCATTACGATTTCTGATGAAAAATTCCTATTCCGAATTCCTATTCCGAATTCTCATTCTGAATTCACTCATTAAACAGAATCTGGATATCATTGTTTTATACACTCTGAATTTGTTCACTCCGAACTTTCACTCCGAAATTTCTATTCCGAACCTTTATGTTAGGTTTTAAAACGATGTCGTACTTTCTGTTACACTTACTTTGTTATAAAACGATGTCGTCCATTTTGTTATAAACTAACCGTTGTCTAAGTGACACGTGTACAGGTCCCTCCGAACTTTAAGGGAAATATGACCGTTGGAGAAGGAGCCGACCTCACCTATAAATAGGAGCTCATTTGAAAAAGCTCACGACGAAAAAACGAACGGATGGATGAACATTTGAACTTTGTGCATACATGCTGTTGAAGTGATTTCTAGAGAGAGAGTCTCTTATTAACTCTCAAAGCTTCGTGCGACTCCGAATGTTGGTGATTACATTCGAGGGCTTCCGGGGATAGGAAGACAGAGGTGCCGACTACCTTAAAGATCGAGGGCTTTCTTGCTGAGAAAGACAGAGGTTGCCAACTACCTTGAAGTTGAGGGCTTGCGGGGATAGCAAGACAGAGACACCGATCTTCGTATCGAGGGCTTACCCTGGTGTGGGTAAGACAGACTTGCTTGAAAGTATAAATCAAGGGACCTTTATCCAAGGTTGTTGGATACCCTTCTCTTTGGGTTAAAAGACTATTATCTTGTTACTAGTAGTTTTACTACTCGTTTCTATTCCACTGTAATTTGTATCTTAAGGAAAGTATAACATTCTTATACTTCCTTACTTACTCTGATTCATTCAGATTCTATACGCTTTAAGGTAGAATCTTATATTGTAACTTTTGTTAAGTTTCAAATTCCGGAACCATATTTCCGGAACCTACTTTTGGAATCTCTTTCCAAGTTTAGTTCGGTGTTAGAGGTGTTGTGAATTTACTTAGTTTAACTTTGTTAAACTTAGTTCTTTCCTTTTCTTAAGGAAACTCTAGTTATTCATAACTAACTTAAAAGGTTCCTAAGGAATTTTTAAAGTATACAATTCACCCCCCCTCTTGTATATTGAGCATCTCATATTATATTTCGATCCTACAATTGGTATCAGAGGTTGGAAACCTCTTACTCTATACCATTCTTACATTAAGCTCTTCTTTGTGAGGATGTTCAGCAAACTCTACTAGGTAGTTTCTAGGTGAGCCCAAGGTTCAAGTTTCTCTCTTTTCAATATTCTGAGTTCACATAGTCTATATTTTAGAATGTTCTCCATGATCTATGTGAAATTTTATATATCTCTCTCTATCCATATATTGTTGAGCTCTGATTGAAGTCATTTTATACTTCAAGATCCAATAGGCATGAAGATCTACGCACGTGCATGTACCTCGTACTCTCTATAGATAGTCCTAAAGACAACATTAAATAATGTTAGAGACATTAATTTTTCAAAATATGACAGTTATAAATTAATTTTAATTAATTAAATGAAAAAAAGTATTTAAGATTATCGGTGAGTCATCTTTGGTCTGTTGTCTTTGGTTTGGTAACATTGGTCGGTCAACTTCGTTGTGTCAAATTTAGTCTATCAACATTGGTCTTTCAAATTCAATGTGTCATCTTCAGTGTGCCGACTTCGGTGTGTCAATCTTTGGTGTGTCGGCCATTAGTGTGTCGAACATCGGTGTGTCAAACATCGGTGTGTCGAACATCGGTGTATCGAATAGCGGTGTGTCGAACAACTGTGTGTCGAACATCAGTATGTCGAACATCAGTGTGTCGAACATCGGTGTGTTGAAGTTTGGTGTGTCGAACATCGGTGTGTCGAACATCAGTGTTTCCAACATCGGTGTGTCTTACACAATTCATTACAAGACTTAGTGTTATCCAAAAATACATGTATAAATACACTTGTAAACATATTTATTCATGAATATAGGTTATTGACTTATTTAAGTATATTTTTATATATGACATAATTGATTTACTTAGAGATATTTAAATGTTATAAAAGAGTAGAATATGTATATTGACCTTATTTGTGATTATGAAAAATACAAAATCATAGAGGGTCCAAAAATCTTCATTAATGAAGCAATTATTGAGAGGATATTTAGATAAAAACCAAAATATGGAAAATCACCTCTCACCTAATGAATCACTCCATACAAGTAACCAATCATAACTATATCATGTAAAAAAAATTCCCTCTCTCTTAGGGCATGTCACATTATCAACCCTATCCTCTCACTCAGGACTGTTCTCAAAGCATCATTAGTGCATCAATATTGGTCTATCACCTCTTACTCGAGGGGGGTCACATAACCCAGTATATACCATTTCCACCCACTAAGGGAAGGATATTAAAAATACCACAAAAACATCCTCATATACATCCAACACTATATATGAGGTAACATTTAAAAATCAAACTTATTTTATATAGATAGTAGGAAATAGTAAACAACACCACGCTAGATCTATAACTCACTCTATATCAGACCATCAACCAAGGAAATCCAATCCCTAAAAAAATATGGAGTTATGTTACATCATATCCAAGTTACAACCTCTACATTCCCCCACTAAATAGTCACCTAAATCCATACTTTAATGATTGATTTTTTTAAATTGAACTCTTTATTTATTTTTATATATTTTAATTGGTCTTTATTTAGTAGTAGAATGGGGTTATGGGTTGTCCAGGGAATGAGAGATGATATATTAAAAATATTAAATATATTAAACTCTGTGAATTCATATTTCTATAATTAATAGAATTCATTTTGAATGGGGAACTGAATGGGGAAATCAGGATAGCCATTGAATACGATTCAGAGGTTTTACCTCATGAATAAATTAATGTTTGTGCACATCATACCCCAGGTCTATTTGTAGTTGTGTGTAGATATTAAAGGAATTAAATTTTCTAAAAAAAATTAACATAATGGCCTAATTAGATGATTTAACCAATAAACTACATGATTATACCTACTTAATAAAATTATATAGGGTTAGCCACAAAATTGAGAATTAAGAGAAACCACTGAAGTTCTTCTACTGAGATATTAAGGATGGATAGTGAGTCAATTTCCAGATTCAATACTAAATCTTTGTCAACGTCAATGTGGAATTGTTCTTTACAAAAAATAGATACAATGAAGTTGTAAGAATCATTTTTTATTTTATCCTATCTTTTTAAATTTCATGAATATATTAATTTTCTTCTTCAAATTATTTTTTATTTAATTCTTTTAGCATGGTCCAATTGATTTATCATTTATTCCATTAGCCCTAGAACTATTTACAATATTTGTTTTCCCATATGATATCAGTTTATGTGATTGAAAAATATGGTTGGAATCATAATGTCCAATGAATGATTGACTTTATTTATTGTCTCTTTATCCCCTAATCATTAACATATTCATCTCTGGCCAATGTTAAAATGATTATTTGAACTCAGTCCATTTCGTGACATGATCAAACCTCATAGCCATGATTTTTTGTGAGATTGATAAAATAGATGATGATTTGTGGAAGTTGTGAGAAGTGATGGTGATATTGGATGGAATATTAAGGTTCGAACCCTCATATGATGATGTAATTCATGATGGGATTTGTGTGCGTCAATGTGAATCCCGCTTTTTGCATATTGGAGGTTAAAGATCAATGACTAGAGTATTTTTCTGTGAGTTCACGACAACAAATGAAGACCACAAAGAAATCAACGGATGAATTATTAGATGTGGAGACTCTTTAAGAAGATGTCTTAGTTTTCTATGAAATTATTGGTAATAATCTATGTATTCCATAATAACAAAAAACATATAGTCTATGTATTGTGACAACTTGAGTTTCCTGTCAAATTAAATATCACACGACTTTGTGGTGTGATCAATTACCATGTGAGTCTACTGAGGAATATGGTTCATGTATGTATATTCCACACCTAGGACCCTAGTTAGTCCCACACACTATGTCCCTCAAGCCACACACTATTTATATGATATTTTACTCACCGTGAGATGAATTAGTGTATGAAGAAGATTTTTCTTGGGAGTACACCGTGAACCCTAAAAGGAAAAGCTATGAAATTTCTAAAAAATATTATACCTCTTGTATCCACTTCCTTGAGCTCATAATCAGACCTATAAGTTCTTCTTCTTGAGAATAATTTTGGAAAGGGTGTTTTTGAGACCATTATAATGAGGTGGCATGAATCATTCTATCATTATATATTAGTTTGTTTATGTCAAGAATCAAGTATGATATCCATAGTGAAATTAGGTTTGTTACCCCATTAAAGAAAGTTTTTGTCAACGTGTAGGTCCCAAAAATTCTTGGTAGAGATAGAATTGGTCTCCCTCACACTCAGTTGTGGCATGGGTCTCCTTTTGTGGCGTCAACACCCCATCATATGATATATAAAGAGTCATGGGTCCTCAACTATGGTCGATACCCCCTCAACTGTGATGTACCATAAATGAGGTGTCGATCCCCTACTATTAATCTGGTGAGGCTACATTGGTCCCTTGAAATCAAGACAATATTAATACTTGGAGTTGTGATTAAACTTATCATCCTTAGTAAGATGTGAATATCTAGAGTTCCCTCCCTCCTTACTCTCTCTCTCCTTTAATCAGTTTCTTGTCCTTGAATATCTATTTGTTGTGATTCTTCTCTATTTTTATGGGATGAGATAACTATTTATTTATAATACTTACCTTTGGGTTTTTAGGAATCCTACTGGTTATGTAATCACTCATCCGAATGTAGTCTTTTCCTACTTGTGTTGTGTCTTATGTAGATAATATATAGTTAGACGAGAACTTTGGTAGGTTTAGTGTTGGTAAAAATTCAAAGCACTCAGTGATGGTGATTATAGGTGGTTATTGATAATAGAGATCATGTGTACGGTTCTATATCCTCATTAGTTATTAGTTTGGAACTCCCACTACTTTATTGACGAGAATGTGTTTTTACCCTTCATATGATGGATATGTTTATATCATTTCACTATAGTTGTCCATATAGGTTATTGTATGAATTTTTTCAACAGAAGTAATTATAGTTTTATCTTTCCATCATGGTTGTTAAGTACCTAGAGGTGTGTGTTCATGTGGACATGTTCATTAGGAAAATGCATCCTTTTTTAGATATACCTAGTTATAGTTAGTCATAAGCCCCTGATCTCTTGTAAATAAGCATGGGGTGTCACACTTAGTGTACTTCCAGTCATGGTGGGGAATTGATTGGCCATGTCATTATAGTGTGCTATCGAATAAATTATACCTAATGTAATTTTTTTGGATTTACATATGTAGTGAGGACCAGTTTGGGATCCTTAATAAATGATGCTATGGTTTCTCAAGCTTGGATCTTAGTCTAGGAGACCCAATTATAGTGTGAAAACCAATTTATATATACACCATGACTGTAATAACATACTTTTAATATAAATATATTGATACACTCTTTGTAGGAATCCAATACTACATGAATCATATAATAATAGGTCTTTGACTTACTGGTACTTTTTATGTCATCTCCCTAGATATGCACATTAAACCATGGTATGCCTTGTTAACTTTGAGGATAATTCCATGAATCTATCCAACTATGATTACATGACATGATTATAATGATGGCTAGTTGTATGTTGAGGATTCATTAGATAATCCTGTTCATGATGTGTTACCTCTAGGAAAGGAGATGGTATTACTTTCACCAATTGAGAGATGTGTGGACACACATCCAATAGTTTATACTTATGTTCGTCTTAATGTTGAGTAATCAATTTACCCAATAGTACATCACAATGATTTATAAAATATAAGTTCCTTTCATGACTTATAGAAGTTTATATCGTAATTTTTCAAGGAGATACAAAACCACATGCAACATAGGATTGCACAGAGTCCCTAGTCTATGTATTCTAACTCATAAATACATCGAATGATTAGATGATTATACTTTTCACTAGTCATTTTCATTGATTAGCTGGGCACTGGTGGGGTCTGGTGATGAGATGATACTCTCATTTATAGAGTTTCAGTAATTTTTCCAGGATTAATACTATCCTCAAACCACATGATTAGTACATATGCATGAATTTATGTAGTTGAAATAGGGTGAAATGACAGTTATGAAGTACACATCTAGGATCAATAATCTCATGTTCTACTCTCCTGATATTTTGGCATATTGATACATTTGGGCCTAAAAGTTTGAGAAGGGAATCTGTAGCGACATTATTTCTAGTGAGCTTTTTCAATTAGTTTAACTTATGTTATGGTGATAGAGTGGGCTTTGGTGAGTAAGAAATTTTTAAAAAATAAGAATCTGGTAGATGGAGATGGAAGCAGGTATCATGGAATAGATTGGTTTGATGTAGCCAAAAGGTGTAAGAAATCATGTTCTTGGAGAAAGAGTTATTCACATAGGCTTACTCATTCCTTGGTATTAAAAAAACATGTAAAATTCTTGGGATCTAGTTAGTGGAGAGATGGATGGTGTTATGCATGTGAAAGGATGGACCACCTGGATCATGATTGGATGAACTGATATGGTTAAATAGGTGGCCAAATAGTGGGTTTAACTCTCAAGTTGAGGAAATTTAATGATTAGTCATCTCCAAAGTGTGACCAAAGAGGAACTTAAGGATGTGGTACTAATATATGTGTTTGATGAGCTGTAAGAAGATGAGGACTTTGCTATAAAATACTTCCACCACTAATCACAAGTGGTCTACACTAGGCTTAGTAGGCTATTGGATGAGTTCAAGGTTTTCTATCTGTTATGGTTGGATATGATTAGTCTATGAGTGATATTATTATAGGTATGACCTCTGTATTCAATAATTTGTCAACAATACCTGTATACATAGGTGTGAGTTAGTATTTCATCACATTTTACCTTATTTGAAATATTTTTATTCTTATAAAGCCTTCATCCCATCATTTATGTATAGAAATTACTACAGAGAGCGATTACACTATTTTTCACATCTTCCGAAATTGTGAGTCGAAACTCAGTGTAAAGATATTCTTGTAGAATGTCCTGGTAGTTTTGATGAATTCATATGACATCATTCTCGGAATGAAATTCTAAACTATGATGCATACATAGATAGACTATCATTGTAGGATATTTAAGTGATTATACGTAGATATAATGATATTGATCTTAAATGTTGATAAGGACCTTCTGTTGGAATGAGTGGGTCTCCTAAAGGGGAAGATGCAACCTATCTCTCCTCAGTTAGGGAGTTTAACCCTTTGTGTAGTAGGCCCTTCAGGCACCTAGATTCCAATGGTATTATAGTAACTCAAGGATTTGTTTCGAATAGATGTACCTGGATTAACTCTATTTTAAGTGATTGAATTTTTTAGTTTATTTCACCCTTATAAATTTTCAATATTATCTAAAACATATTGGATGAACCCTTCTAAACTCTGGGAGTTGACGATGTTTTTGGAGGACCTTCTAGATAATGGATTTACCAGATGTAGTGTATCCCTATAAGAATCTCTAGTATAGTTTATTAAGAAAGTATATGGGGCTTTGAGAGTATATTTTGATTATAATCACCTATGTTAGCAGTTGATCAAGAAAAGTACCCATTCCAAGGTTCGATGACATTTTCAATGAGCTTCAGGTCACCAGAAGGTTGTCATAGATTTACATTAGGTCTGACTACCACCAGTTTCATGTTAATGAAGAGGATATTATGAAGGCTGTGTTCTAGTGTCACTACATGAATTATTGGTTTTTGGTTTTTTCCTTTCACGGGATAATTTTTCCCAATTCTTCATGGGACTTATGAATCAAATCTACCAACCTTTCATGGATCAGTTCATGATTGATTTTATTGATGACATCCTGATTTACTCTATGTATGAAGAGGAGAACACATATCATTTGATGATGGTCAAGGAAATAAAATGTGATTTCTAGTTATATATAAATATCTGAAAGCGTTAGTTTGGGATTATAGAGGTTTAATTATTGGGAATGTCATGTTAGAACATGGTGAAACTTTGCACCCAGAAAAGTTAAATGCAATGCTAGCTTGTGACCCACCAAAGTGTGTATGATAAGTGAAATGTTTTCTTGGATTTCATGGGTAATATTGGGGGGTTTTAGAAGAAGTTTCCACAATTGTGGCCCCCTTGACTACCTTGACCATAAAAGTGAATTTTTTTCTTGGATCAAGAACTTTTAGGAAGCATTTGAGGAGCTATGGTTGAGGTTGGCTAGTTCCCCTATTTTATGGCTGGAAAAGGAGGGTATTAAATATTTAGTGTTCTATGATTCCTCTAGATTAGTTACTGGGTGTGTGTTGATGTAGTGATAGATGGTGACTTATTATGTATCTAGTTAATTGAGAACCAATGAGCAAAGCTACACTACCCATGACATAGAGATGGATGTAGTTTTCTCTATATTAAAGATGTCAAGAAAGTATCTTCTGGTATAGTAGTTTTTAGTTTAGTAAGACCACCAGATTTGTAGGTATGACTTTTGTAACACCCCAAGCTTCCACGGTACGTTTCACTTCGAATAATGCAATAGCGTGTGTTGTACGCAACCTCGAGCTCTAACACACACCACAACGAATTAAACTAGCCGTTGTGAATAGTAATACCTAGTTTTTTAAATTTTATAAATTTTATTTATCAAAATGGACTTCATTTTTGGATTCGGAATATCGAAATTAGTCTATGTTGAATTTTTGGTATTTTTCTGAGAACTTCTATTTTTTATGAATAGTGAAAAATACTTAAAAAAAACTTTTTTAATAAAAATAATTTATAGTTATAAATTATACTATTTAGTGGTTTTAAAGTATCATTAGAATATATTTTTACCATTTTATCCAATGGTGGTCATTAGAATTAATTTAACATTGAAATCAGACATAAACAATTGCCAATCTTTTGATATAAATTGTTTCTTAGAAACAGGCCATTTTTTGTAACAGCGGGAATTAATTATAAAATTAATTAATGCAACTTATATGTTTGAAATTTTGTAAAATAGACATCATTTTTTAATTCGGAATATCAATTATAGCTTAGGGTGAAATTTTGGCTTTGTTCTGAAAAACTTCAATTTTTGATGAATAGTGAAACCACTAAGTGGTAGTTAAATAACTGATTTTTCGTTTAAATGAAATATTACCACTTCTGTGATTTTATTTTCAAAAATCCGACATACATGGTTGTCATTAAGAAGTAAAATGTGGTTCAATGAGATTAAAATAATTTTTTGGTGAATAGTAACTTTTATGTTCTTAATCACGATTAGAGGTAATTAGTGTAGTTTAAGGTACAAATAATGTTTTAATAATATGAGATGAGCATGAAACTTGTCCTACTCCTATTGGATGATTCATGGACGACCAAGACAACCCATGGGTCAACTTGGGGACCCCATGGAGCCACTTTAGTTGGAAAATGACATTAATATATATTTATTTAATGTTAAAATTAAATTGACACAAACATGAGTTATTTTACTAAAACAGTTTTTAATTGAGGTTACACAAGTCCAAATTTTGACTATAAATATTCATTAGAAAGCTAAAAAGATTTCCTACATCATAGTAATTTTTTTATAATTTTTAGACATTAAATAAATTAAATTATTTATGACATCATTATGATGCAGCGATGACCTCATTATTTAACGATTTTAATAAAATGAAAAGATAATGTAAAATACAAGCCTTACACTTGTTTAAAGACTATTGGATGGGTATATTTAGAACCCCTATAACCTTATACACGAATTATATAAGTGTGGGACCTTTATAATCCGAAAAGAAATGTGTAATAATGTAACATTTCAATCTTTCCAAAAGAGCCCCTCCTCTCCACTTATAAAAGGCCCCCACCTCTCCCACCTTATTCACACCTTCAAGCCATTTGTCTCGGCCAACATCTGCCCAAATACTCTCCCAACTTACCCCTATTACTCCTAGAAGCCTCACTTTGGGCAGAACTCTTCTCAAGGAAGCCTTTGGCTCAAATCAAAAAGAGTTACCTGATTTTGAGGTAATGTCTTCTCTAATGTTGTTTTGTTTTATTTTTCTTCTCCAACCCCCTAAACTCTTTTTATTCATTTCTTTTGTAACAACACCAGTATCATAAATATACTAGGATGTTTTTATAAGAAGTATTCTAGCTAAACTTACACACACGTACATCTAATGGTTAAAGAACATACGGTTTCTGTGGATGGTGAATTTCTGCCTCATGAAACGATGACTGTTCAACACTCATATAACACCTTCAAAGGTGTCCATTAAGATGTCACTATTTTTATATATGATATATAATATGTTTATGTTTTACTTATGCTTCTGTATTTCTCATTTATGGCATACTTTATGATTTCCATTATGGGTAAAACACGATAATTTCATTTTAGGAAGTGCGGACTACCGCCCCCTCAAAGTGATTTGAATCGTTAATGCCATATGTGGGATGTATAAAGGATGGAGTAAATGGTATTATACACTATATTATACTTGAATTATATTATACATTTATATCATTATGATTTCGTTCCATTAAATATGAAATTGAAATGAAAGTAGCGTTCATGCGTACGTACGGCTTACCGTCTCCATGAACGGTGCATTTCATTTCTTACCTCTAAATGTTACGTAATATTATAAATGAATGTATATACTGGATATATATGATATATATGACATCTAAATCATGAATATAATTCTGGAGATAATGGATATTCTACCACATAAACAACTTGTAATTATAAGAAGTTTATTGTTGAATCAAGTACTAAAGATCGACAAAACGACCGTTATTAACTTAAATAATTACATAATGTTCATATCATTGTAATAAGTGATATAAAAGGAATAATGAACATAAAAAAGGTTATTAATTAAATATAAATTAACTCTAGTTTATTATTCAGGAGGTTAAAGAACGGTCGAGTCAGGACAAGACGCAAGGTAAGGGAATTTCTTAACCCAACTTCCATTCTTTGGTTTAATCTCCTACTTTCCAATTATGTCATGATATTATTATGTATTATTTTGTATTTTTTACTTTCTTTATGTGTACCTATAGTGAATACACATAATAGATCTATTTTATTTTAAAAATGATCTTTTTAAGGACTTCGTCTCAATCTCCTTTCATTGAGTCATATTTGGTTTTATACACAACTTTCTTTTATACGGTGTATAAACCCCTTTGACTTTTACGTTTATTCAAAAGGAATATTTTTTATACAAAGCGTTTTACTAAACGACAAAAAGGGAATTTTTTTCTTTCCGTACTTATGCGGCGACAACAACTTCTCCTCCGCCGTGACCATTATTTGAGTTTTGGCTTCCTCTACAAGCCATCATTTTTTTAATGAAAAATAAATACAAAGTTTTAACTTTATTTTATTTTGGTATTGAAAATGGTTTTGAAAGAATTTTTATTATATCAATGTGTTGTATTTATATCTTGTGATTGAAATGTGGAAATGTTATGTTTCCTTTATGAATGTTTTATGTGATACGATTATGTTATAGTTTATGATATGTTTAAACCTATTCATATGAGGAATGCATTGGACTTAATAAGTGACGGGTGGAGACCGCTATTGCTCCTCGATGCATCGGCAGGTCTCGTGAGACAAACTAGTGTCTTGGCACGAGGCCTTGACAAAATCTTATTTGTAGTCTTGGCACGAGGCCTTGGCTACGTGGTTATGATAGTCTGGCATTATGCATTCCATCATTATGAAAGTGGTTATTGATATTGCATGTGATTATTCGACCAATAGAATATCCATGTGAAGAAGTAAATGGTATTATCTCATTTTACTTTTGCCATATTATGTTGATGTTCATGTTTAAAAGGCTTTTGTTCTAGTTATACATTGCCTTAAATGTTTATGTTTATTTATGAAAGCTTCCGCAATATTGTTATCCTTACTGAGCATCTGAGCTCACCCCTTTCAATGTTTTAATATTTTCCAGGATGTGAAGAAGTATTTTATGAATGACCTGCAGGGATTGTCAGAAGAGGATATGAGTGTGGACTATGAAGACCATGTTATTTTAGTTTTTCACTTTATGATGTAATGTAACGTTTACGAATGTATCTAGTGTTTCCAAGGCTACTAAACTAATCGGTCTTTCGAGACTTGATCTTTTTTGATCATGCCAATGTTACGAAGTAATGCACCGACTCTGGGTAGCTGGGGTCGGGGCGTTACAGTTGGTATCAGAGGTAGTTTAGTACTAACCTTGGAAGCTAGATTTAGATAAACTCTGATTAGAGCACATACCCCAAAGATAGACTTTGAGGATTAGTATGGAATAACTTCCTAGAATTTTGTTATTGTAGAGATTTTGTGAGTTTTCTGAGCAATACATCCCTGTCTGGATACGAGCAGGTAGAGGCGGCTTTGGCACAGATGTACCTAGGGGTAAAACCCGAAAACACCGCTTTGAGCTAGACTCGAACGGGAACTGGTGCACGACAACGGTCCTTGCTGCACTCTTGGTTACGACACTCCCGGGGGATATGCTTAGGATAATTCTCGTTTTCTTTACAATCCACTATGAACGGTTATGAGTATATACTTTCTCAAAGAAAACCTTTTTATGATTATGGATTATATCCATAAATAGTTCAATTTATGTTAAGTATTTTATAAGTATGGAATTATGTATTTCGATTCATAAACTAACCTAGTTTATGTCATTGTTTAGAAATGGCACCCAGTAGAAGGAATGTGAACTCCCTCAATACGTATGATCCAAAGAGTAAGAAGGATCATATCTTTCATGGTATTAAGCCAACATTTAGAAGGTAAATATTCTCCCATGTGTTATCAACATATGAAGAAATAGTAGAATGTGTTAATAAGATAAGTAGAGAATTCTCTGAGTCTTATGGATTTGAAGGGATGAAAGAGAAGAAAAGGATGGAAGAGAGAATGATGGATAAAGGGATGAGGGAAAAGAAGAATTTTCCAATATGTGATAACTGTGGGAAGAAACACCTTGGAATTTGCCTGAAGGGAATGAGAGTTTGTTATATGTGTGGAGAAAAAGGACACCATGTGCGTGACTGCAAGGGTAAGAAAAAGGTTTCAAATGTACAATGCCTCATCTGCAAGGAGTGGGGACACTATGCAAACCAATGTTCAAATCATCAGAGTATACCCCAAATGATGTTATTGGATAATAATCAAGTTATGATACTACCACAGATGAGGAGGAATGATTAGAGTTCTTATGTTGTTATTAAAGAATTTTTTAATTTGAGTGTTGTATCAATGATGTACTGGTTACAATAATTATGGAGTATATAAGGATTGTACTGCAGTACTATTTCATCTAGGACTTGAGATTGTGTGGAACCAAGAAAAGTGACTCCACAGTAGGTTAATTTTTGGAAAATATATGGTTGAGAGAAAGATAAAACATAATATGGTTCTGATACGGAGATAGTGATTTTGGAATAAGACATGATTGATTCGGATAAATTATGTTGGATATTCTTAACATCCTTGAAACTGATTAATGATTTGTATACATTTTTGGATAGAAGGAGTATATCTAGTTTTCTATAAGGAATAAGGGATCATGAATGTAACCAATAAGGATTTATGGTAATTCAGTATGTTGCAGTGTTTTAAAAGAATACATGATGAAGGTGTTCACATGTTGTAACGCAGAAAAAAAAGGGAGCTTCATTATGTTTCCCTTCCTCATAAAATATGGACTGTGAGTTGGACAGAATTATTTTGGATAACTATAAAGGTTGGAATGGATTATATTTTACATTGGATACTATTGTTAAGGTTATTTTTGGATATTTAAAAAAAGGGCAACACGCAGACCGAGTGACAACCCATCGCGTCGGACAAAGCTGTGGGAATTGAACCCACAACCATAGTGCGATTGGGATTAATCGCCTACCACTGGACTACGTGAAGTCCCTGGTTTTTACAAAATATTTTTTCTAATCTAAATGGTATGTGATAAAATTTGGAACCTTATACAATTAGGATAAGTATAATATTTTTGAGTTCTATTATCTTTTTGAGTGAAAGATGATTTGAAGGTTGAAACTCTAGTTGTCAAGCATAAATATATATATACCTATCTCTTATTCAATGAATAAATTAATTCTTAAACTTTAGTAAAAGGATATTAAAACAAAAAAAATGTGTTATCCTAATACCTTATGTCTTGTTGAACTGATGATATTTTAAATCAACATCGATTGAAGGCTTTGAGGCCCTCAATTTGACAGTTGATTGTGATTGATGACCTCAATCACTCCCTACAAATATTTACATTTTTCCTCCAATTATATGTCTCTAATTGACACCAATGTTCTCCTTATCGAGATCATAATTTGGTGGTGACTTTCTTATTTCCATTTCCCTCTTATTAAGACTAAATTTTATTAACCTTATTTCCGATGTGGGTTTTCCACAATGGTATTTTCTATTTTCCACCTTTTATTTTCAAAGAAAAATTTCATATTGCGAGGAAGCAATTTATTGAAGGAGGGGAGAATGTAACACCCCAAGCTTCCATGGTACGTTTCACTTCGAATAATGCAATAGCGTGTGTTGTACGCAACCTCGAGCTCTAACACACACCACAACGAATTAAACTAGCCGTTGTGAATAGTAATACCTACTTTTTGAAATTTTATAAATTTTATTTATCAAAATGGACTTCATTTTTGGATTCGGAATTTCGAAATTAGCCTATGTTGAATTTTTGGTATTTTTCTGAGAACTTCTATTTTTTATGAATAGTGAAAAATACTTAAAAACAACTTTTTTAATAAAAATAATTTATAGTGATAAATTATACTATTTAGTGGTTTTAAAGTATAATTAGAATATAGTTTTACCATTTTATCCAATGGTGGTCATTAGAATTAATTTAACATTGAAATCGGACATAAACAATTGCCAATCTTTTGATATAAATTGTTTCTTAGAAACACGCCATTTTTTGTAACAGCGGGAATTAATTATAAAATTAATTAATGCAACTTATATGTTTGGAATTTCGTAAAATAGACATCATTTTTGAATTCGGAATATTAATTATAGCTTAGGGTGAAATTTTGTCTTTGTTCTGAAAAACTTCAATTTTTGATGAATAGTGAAACCACTAAGTGGTAGTTAAATAACTGATTTTTCGTTTAAATGAAATATTACCACTTCTGTGATTTGATTTTCAAAAATCCGACATACATGGTTGTCATTAAGAAGTAAAATGTGGTTCAATGAGATTAAAATAATTTTTTGGTGAATAGTAACTTTTAAGTTCTTAATCGTGATTAGAGGTAATTAGTGTAGTTTAAGGTACAAATAATGTTTTAATAATATGAGATGACCATGACACTTGTCCTACTCCTATTGGATGAGTCATGACCGACCAAGACAACCCATGGGTCAACTTGGGGACCCCATGGAGCCACTTTAGTTGGAAAATGACATTAATATATATTTATTTAATGTTAAAATTAAATTGACACAAACATGAGTTATTTTACTAAAAAAGTTTTTAATTGGGGTTACACAAGTCCAAATTTTGACTATAAACATTCATTAGAAATCTAAAAATATTTCATACATCATAGTATTTTTTTTATAATTTTTAGACATTAAATAAATTAAATTATTTATGACATCATTATGATGCAGCGATGACCTCATTATTTAACGATTTTAATAAAATGAAAAGATAATGTAAAATACAAGCCTTACACTTGTTTAAAGACTATTGGATGGGTAGATTTAGAACCCTTATCACCTTATCCACGAATTATATAAGTGTGGGACCTTTAGAATCCGAAAAGCATTGTGTAATAATGTAACATTTCAATCTTTCCAAAAGAGCCCCTCCTCTCCACTTATAAAAGGACCCCACCTCTCCCACCTTATTCACACCTTCAAGCCATTTGGCTCGGCCAACCTCGGCCCAAATACTCTTCCAAATTCCCCCTATTACTCCTAGAAGCCTCACTTTGGGCAGAACTCTTCTCAAGGAAGCCTTTGGCTCAAATCAAAAAGAGTTACCCGATTTTGAGGTAATGTCTTCTCTAATGTTGTTTTGTTTTATTTTTCTTCTCAAACCCCCTAAACTATTTTTATTCATTTATTTTGTAACAACACCAATATCCTAAATATACTTGGATGTTTTTATAAGAATTATTCTAGATACACTTGCACACACCTACATCTAATGGTTAAAGAACATACGATTTTTGTGGATGGTGAATTTCTGCCTCACGAAACGATGATTGTTCAACACTCATATAACACCTTCAAAGGTGTCCATTAAGATGTCACTATTTTTATATATGATATATAATATGTTTATGTTTTACTTATGCTTCTGTATTTCTCATTTATGGCATACTTTATGATTTCCATTATGGGTAAAACGCGATAACTTCATTTTAGGAAGTGCGGACTACCGCCCCCTCAAAGTGATTTGAATCGTTAATGCCATATGTGGGATGTATAAATGATGGAGTAAATGGTATTATACAGTATATTATACTGGAATTATATTATACATTTATATCATTATGATTTCGTTCCATTAAATATGAAATTGAAATGAAAGTAGCGTTCATGCGTACGTACGGCTTACCGTCTCCATGAACGGTGCATTTCATTTTTTACCTCTAAATGTTACGTAATATTATAAATGAATGTATATACTGGATATATATGATATATATGACATCTAAATCATGAATATAATTCTGGAGATAATGGATATTCTACCACATAAACAACTTGTAATTATAAGAAGTTTATTGTTGACTCAAGTACCAAAGATCGACAAAACGACCGTTATTAACTTAAATAATTAAATAATCTTCATATCATTGTAATAAGTGATATAAAAGGAATAATGAACATAAAAAAGGTTCTTAAGTAAATATAAATTAAATCTAGTTTATTATTCAGGAGGTTAAAGAACGGTCGAGTCAGGACAAGACGCAAGGTAAGGGAATTTCTTAACCCAACTTCCATTCTTTGGGTTAATCTCCTACTTTCCAATTATGTCATGATATTATTATGTATTATCTTGTATTTTTACTTTATTTAGGTGTACCTATAGTGAATACACATAATAGATCTATTTTATTTTAAAAATGATCTTTTTAAGGACTTCGTCTCAATCTCCTTTCATTGATTCATATTTGGTTTTATACACAACTTTCTTTTATACGGTGTATAAACCCCTTTGACTTTTACGTTTATTCAAAAGGAATCTTTTTTATACAAAGTGTTTTACTAAACGACAAAAAGGGAATGTTTTTCTTTCCGTACTTATGCGGCGACAACAACTTCTCCGCCTCCGTGACCATTATTTGAGTTTCGGCTTCCTCTACAAGCCATCATTTTTTTTAATGAAAAATAAATACAAAGTTTTAACTTTCTTTTATTTTGGTATTGAAAATGGTTTTGAAAGCATTTTTATTATATCAATGTGTTGTATTTATATCTTGTGATTGAAATGTGGAAATGTTATGTTTCCTTTATGCATGTTTTATGTGATACGATTATGTTATGGTTTATGATATGTTTAAACCTATTCATATGAGGAATGCATTGGGCTTAATAAGTGACGGGTGGAGCCCGCTATAGCTCCTCGATGCATCGGAAGGTCTCATCAGACAAACTAGTGTCTTGGCACGAGGCCTTGACAAAATCATATTTGTAGTCTTGGCACGAGGCCTTGGCTACGTGGTTATGATAGTCTGGCATTATGCATTCCATCATTATGAAAGTGGTTATTGATATTGCATGTGATTATTCGACCAGTAGAATATCCATGTGAAGAAGTAAATGGTATTATCTCATTTTACTTTTGCCATATTATGTTGATGTTCATGTTTAAAAGGCTTTTGTTCTAGTTATACATTGCCTTAAATGTTTATGTTTATTTATGAAAGCTTCCGCAATATTGTTATCCTTACTGAGCATCTGAGCTCACCCCTTTCAATGTTTTAATATTTTCCAGGATGTGAAGAATTATTTTATGAATGACCTGCAGGGATTGTCAGAAGAGGATATGAGTGTGGACTATGAAGACCATTTTATTTTAGTTTTTCACTTTATGATGTAATGTAACGTTTACGAATGTATCTAGTGTTTCCAAGGCTACTAAACTAATCGGTCTTTCGAGACTTGATCTTTTGTGATCTTGCCAATGTTACGAAGTAATGCACCTGTAACACCCGAGACTTTTATGTTATATAAATTATCAAAGGAATCTTTTTCTAAGCAACACTTGCTTGACTTGCTTTACACGCAATCGCGACCTTCCTCAATAGCTTGCGTCGTACGCAATACCGAGTTTCACTAAACAACAATATGCTATTAAAACTAGCCGTTATGAATAGTAATAACCACTTTTTGAAATTTTATAAATTTTATTTTTCAAAATGGACTTCATTTTTGGACTCAGAATATCGAAATTAGCCTAGGGTGAAATTTTGGTATTTTTCTGAAAACTTTCAATTTTTGATGAATAGTGAAACCACTAAGTGGTAGGTTAAAAACTGAATTTTGCATAAAACTTAATTTTACTGCTTCTGTGAATGGAATTTCAAAAATCCGAGAGACACGGTTAATATCAAGGACTAAAATGTGGTTCAATGAGATGAAAATAATTTTTTGGTGAATAGTAACTTTTTACTATTTTTACCGCGGTTAATAGTAAATAGGGTAACTAAGGGTAATTATGATATTAATATTACCCTAACACATGTCCTAATTCTATTGGACAAGTGTAATTCGACCAAAAACAAACTTAGGAATAAAATATGACCATTTAGGCCCACTTGGATTAGATTAGGACATTTATTATTAATTTATTTAAAGAAGGGTTAAAATAGTTAAAATCAAAGTTTAATAAGTAAATCATTTTTAATATAGGGTTATACATAAGATAAATTCGATTGTAAATATTCATTAGAAAGATAAAAAGATTTCCTACATGATGGTAGTTTATTTGTAATTTTTAGACATCAAATAATTTAATTTATTTATGACACAAAGATGATGCAGTAATTATCTTATTAATGAAATATTGACAAAATTGATAATATAAATACCAAAATAAATGTAATTTGAGACTTTTTATGAATTCCACTAATTTTCTAGGTTAATATGATATATTAGTATTGATTTAATCAACTTGGTTCGAACATATAATTCTGTTATGACTTTGACAAAAATCATATATCAAATAGTGTCAAAATTGACACAAAATAGTTTTTAAATCAAATATTATATTATTAATTGTTATTTTATTCCTAAAAATCTAAGGTTCGGCCAAATGACTTAGATAAGGATATATATTTTAATAATAAACAATTTGGGATTCGTTTGGCATGTTATAGTAAGTGTATTAACCATATAGTGAAAGAAAACAAAAAGTCATGGTAAAAGTTAAATTATTTAACTTAGAGTTAAATCTAATTGATAAGGTTAAAATAATACCCTAAACTTGTCTAAATTCTATTGGTTGATAGGATTTCGACCCATACCCACTTTGGCTTCGAAATAAGACCCTTTGGAACCATTATAAACCGATTTTGACTTTAATATAAAATAATATTTTGAGATATTCCTAAGGTGCCCCTCTCCTCCCTTATAAAAGGGCACCTCCTCCCCCTCCTCCTCACACCAATTTGAGCACTCAAGCTCGGCCAACCCCTGCCATTTTCCCTTCTCCACTTCCCTAGAATAATACTAGAGGTCCTGGTCTTCTCCAAAGACCAATCTTAGTTCCTTAAGTGGAGGATTCAAAAAGGCGTTCCAAAGAAGAGGTAATATCCATTACCGATCTTTTCAATTTCTTTCTTCTTCAACTTCTTCTTCTTTAGTTGTTTCATGATAAAGTAATAACATCAGTATTACTTACATACTGATATGTTATTATAAATATGAAACAACCCTAATTCACCTTCTATCCATCCTACGGAAAAATGAAATCACCGCGCGTGCGTACGTACGGAATACCGTCTCCACGCCGTGGTGTAATCTATTTTCCACCATCACCTTACAAGGATGGGTATAATGGTGTAATGAGTAACTATATATGATTATTATTAAGTAATATTGATACTGAAATAATATATATATATATACTCCAATACAATTCCACGATCATAGGAACGATATCATCACTCGTGCGTACGTACGGAATACCGTCTCCACGATGTGATGCGACTCGTTCTACATGATCTTCATTTCATAATGATTATATAAATGAATTGAATGAATTAATATGGTATATACTACACTAATACCATTCTGGAAATGAATTATCTATAACCTAAAGATAAGAATAAGAATTTATTCGACAAAACACGCATAAGAACAAAAAGTTATAAAGACCCGAGTAACAAGTAACAATGAAATATTACTAACAAGAAGCTAATAATATGACCATATATGATATCATATAAATATGTATGATTCTGGAATAAGTCAATAACATTATTTAAACCATTATACAGGAGCTTCGGACACGTACAAAGCAAATTGGACCGAAGGTAAGGGAAATATCACAATCTCATTTTTATCCGAGATTGTTTATTCGTAAGTATTTACTGGGGTGTATTTTATCATCCACATCCATGTTCCCTCAATATGTAATATTGTTTCCATCCACTTGAAATAGTTTAAATCGAATTTTACCCTTAGGTGAGTTTTTAGTAAAGAATATGAAAGGAATCTTTTGTCGTTTTTCCGTACGAGGTACTTTTTGACTTTTCCGACAAAAGTACGAAGAATGTTTTTTTTAACTTATACGGCATGAATGGATTTTTAAAACATTACTTCAAAGAAGCTTCCTTTACAAGTTTTCAAGTTTATTTTTAATCAACTTCTTTTATTTTAAAGTTGTATGACATGTTATGAAAGGAAAAATGTTTTTGAAGAAGAAAGGATATTTTCCTCAAGAATTCAATTCAAGTGTTTTATCAAAATTATTTTCCATCTAAGATAATAAAGGGTTCTGTTTCTATCCATATTTTTACATTGGTTTGACTATGTTGTGATGGAATTATGTTTATGAATTCCTTTATCATATATGAATTGATTTATGATGTCATGATGTTTCAAGAATCCCATTTTTGTTACATGTGTTATGCGATGATGTATGATTATGTGGCACACATAAGAAAGGATTCATTATAAGATGGGTGGGACCTATATCTCCCTCCAATGCATTGGGTAAAGATTTTATATCTCATGAGATAGACATGGCTGGAACGGAAGGTTATTTCGGTTCAGTGATACAGGACTGAAACGAGGAGTGAACTCGGTTCAGAAAGGGACTTTGTCCACTAAGATAGTCTTGGCAATTAGTCATGACTAACAAGAAATGATTTTCCATGATTATGTGTGCATGCCACAAAGTTTCAAGTTTTATGTTATGATTTTGAGGATCTCATTTTCACTTCTATGATTTATTCCATGTTAAGATATTATGATCTCTTTTGCAGGTTTTGATTTTCAAAAAGATATGATATGATTTTTATTTCCTTTATTTTCCCTTGCTGAGCATTTGAGCTCACCCTTTTATGTTTTCTTTTCCCCAGGTCAGGAAGATGGATATTAAGTAGAATATGCTAAAAGGGACCCTAGATATGATGAAATAAATGGGAGACACTGTAGAAGATTTATGAACCAGTTGTTTATGTTTCCCAGTTTCTAAAGACACTATACCTATACGGTCCTTTGTGGTTTTTTCATATGTTGTAATAAGTGTGATTCAATTTTGAAGTATTAACAATGTATGTAAAGTGTGGGTCGTTATAGTTGGTATCAGAGGGAGGTTTAGTCAACCTTTGGAAACTAGGATGTGAAAGCCTTAGTAAGAACCCTAAGAATAAGTCTAAGCATAGAACACAATCTTAGAAATGGCCATGAATAACCTAGGATAAGACCATAAGCATGAAAATTTTATTCTTGAATTATGTGGTTTCCTATTATAATTAGTGTTGCTCACACTACTCTTCTTGGTTTTAGTCAATGGCTGGAACCCGAAGGAACCGTGTTAATGCGGAATGCGATGGGCAATGCAATGATTGTCCCCCTGAGCAACCAAACGATATGGGAGCTGGAATGCAAAATCTTGTAGCCATGCTCACACAACTTTCTCAAGCTATGAATCATGCAGGATTTCCAAACGAACAAAGGAGGGAGCAACATTCTGTTGAATCCTTCATGAGGCAGCGTCCACCATCTTTCAGCGGGTCTACTGATCCATTAGTTGCTGAACAATGGATTAGTACTACTGAAAAGATATTTTCAGTTCTTCAATGTTCTGAGCATGATAAAGTCATCCTAGCAGTGTATCGTTTGGAAGGAGATGCTGATCAATGGTGGAATCTTGTTAAGAATACAAGGCAAAGGGATGAAATTGAGTCTATGGAATGGGACGAGTTCAAGAACTTATTTTTCAATAAGTACTTCCCTCGTATTCTCCAAACAAAGATGGAGAAAGAGTTCCTTGAACTGAAGCAAAGGGATGATGAATCTGTTGGTACCTATGAAGCAAATTTTACCAGACTTGCAAGGTACGCTTCTGGTATTATTATCCAACCTGAGAGTAAGATCGATCGATTCTTTAGTGGCTTAAAACCAAGTCTTCGAAGGGCGTTAGCCATAAGGGACTTCAATAGCTACGAGGAAATCGTTCGATGTGCTCTCAAAGTCGAGATGGAGATTGGAGTAACCCATCAGTCACATGGGTTTGATAAGTAGAGGAAGATGGAATTCAAAGAAAAATCTAAAGAGCACACGGAAAAGAAGATGAACTTTCCCTTATGCTCAAAGTGTGGAAAGAAGCATGGAGGGAGTTGTCTTAAAGGGACAAGTAAATGTTTTAAATGTGGAAAGGAAGGTCATCGGGCATTTGAATGCCGTGATAATGGGAAGAAGATGTCTAATGATGCAAACAAAGGAAGGGATACACAGAATGAACCTGCTACACTTCAATGTTTCAAGTGCAAGGAGATGGGGCATTATGCCAATCAATGCCCAAATCCAAGGGTTGATGATGATGGTCGACGTCAACAAACTCTTAAGGCTAAAGACAAAGGAAAGTCACATGCAATTTCTATCAGCGATGTGGAGTACGATAACGATGTGGTGAAAGGTACACTTACCATCCACTCTAAAGTAGCAAATGTTTTATTTGATTCTGGATCCACCCACTCTTTTATTTCTGAAAAATTTTCTAAGGGTATCACCGTATTACCTCAACAATTAGATGTTGAGTTAGCTGTGACAACACCTAATGGCACATCAATCGCATCAGAAGTTTATAATTCTTCTCTGATCGAAGTTTGTGGGAAAGTGCTTCCTGCAAATCTTGTGATCCTTCCTTTAGTGGAATTTGATGTGATTCTTGGCATGGATTGGCTTTCTCTACATGGATCTCATATCAATTGCCAAAGAAGGGAAGTCACATTTCATATTCCAGATCAACCTACGATCGTCTATCAATGCAAGGATGAACATAACCTTCCAGTGGAAATTTCTTCCATCTTATGGGTATTGATTCCACTAAATGAAGGTTATTTATCTCAAATGGTTGGTGAGAAACTCACGATTAAGAATATGCCCATTGTACGGGAGTTTGATGATGTCTTTCCGGAGGAATTGTCGGGTCTTCCACCAAATCGTGAAGTTGAGTTTTCAATAGAACTCGTACCGGGTGCTTTGCCTATTTCAAAGACACCTTATAGAATGGCCCCAATTGAGTTGCAGGAATTGAAGAAGCAACTCCAAGAGAATCTTGATAAGGGATTCATACGCCCTAGTGCGTCACCTTGGGGAGCACCTGTTCTATTTGTTAAGAAGAAAGATGGATCAATGAGACTCTGCATTGATTATCGAGAACTTAACAAGATCACTATCAAGAACGTATATCCTCTCCCACGCATTGATGACTTATTTGACCAACTACGCGGAGCTCAATACTTTTCCAAGATTGATCTTCGTTCAGGGTATCATCAATTAAGGGTCAAAAGGGAGGATATACCAAAGACGGCTTTCCGTACAAGGTATGGACACTATGAATTTATAGTGATGCCATTTGGTCTTACTAATGCCCCTGCTATCTTCATGGATCTAATGAATAGAGTCTTTAGAGACTATCTTGATCAATTTGTGGTAGTCTTTATAGACGATATTCTTGTCTATTCAAAGAGCAAGGAAGAGCATGAAGATCACTTGAGAATTATATTGAAGACCCTGAGAAAAGAGAAGCTTTATGCCAAATTTACCAAGTGTGAATTTTGGCTTCAAAAAGTTGCATTTTTGGGTCATATAATCTCAAAAGAGGGGATATCTGTGGATCCAGCAAAAACAGAGGTTATCGAAAGATGGTCAAGACCAACAACAGTAACTGAGATCCGAAGTTTTCTTGGTTTGGCTGGATATTATCGACGTTTTGTAAAAGATTTTTCACGGTTATCTAATCCAATCACCAAGTTGACTCGGAAAGGAGTTAAGTTTGTCTGGACAGAGGAATGTGAAGAGAATTTCAAGGAGTTGAAAAGAAGGTTATCCAGTGCACCTGTGCTCACACTGCCTTGTAGTGGAGAAAGGTTTGTGATCTACAGTGATGCATCCAAGAAGGGATTGGGGTGTGTTCTTATGCAAAATGATATGGTGATAGCTTATGCCTCACGACAGTTGAAAATCCATGAGCAAAATTACCCAACACATGATTTGGAGTTGGCTGCGGTAATATTTGCATTAAAGATTTGGAGGCATTACCTTTATGGTGAAAGGTGTGATATTTATACTGATCATAAAAGTTTAAAGTATATTTTCACACAAAAGGAGTTGAATATGCGCCAAAGAAGATGGTTGGAGCTGATTAAGGATTATGACTGCTCAATCCATTACCACCCTGGGAAAGCAAACAAGGTGGCAGATGCATTAAGTCGACAAGACCATGCTAGTTTATCCATGATGAGGATCACAAAAGATCCAATATTTATGGATTTACAAAGGATGGATCTTGGAATTATAATGGAAGGGGAAAAATCTTATCTTTCTCAAATGAATGTTCAACCATCTATACATGTGAAGATTAAAGAGGCACAGAAAGAAGATGTCGAGTTACAAAAGAAGGTGAGAAATGTTCCTGAATTCAACCTTGATTGTGATGGGATAATAAAGTTCAGGAATCGGGTTTGTGTTCCTCCCATCCCCGAATTAAAGAAGGAGCTGCTGGATGAGGCTCATAGTTCTTCATTCTCTATTCATCCTGGAAGCACGAAGATGTATAGGGACCTGAAAGAGTACTTCTGGTGGGATGGCATGAAAAGAGATGTTGCTGAATATGTCTCTCGATGCTTGGTTTGTCAACAAGTTAAAGCTGAGAGACAGAAGTCTAAGGGGATGTTACAACCATTACCCATACCCGAATGGAAATGGGAAAACATCACTATGGACTTTGTCACAGGACTTCCTAAAACATCCAAAGGCAATAATGCTATCTGGGTCATAGTTGATCGTCTTACAAAGTCTGCACACTTCATTGCTATTAGAGAGGATTTATCTCTAGATCAGCTTGCCAAGATATATGTAAAGGAAGTGGTAAGATTGCATGGAGTACCACTTTCTATTATATCTGATCGAGATCCGAGATTTACCTCGAAGTTCTGGCGAAGTCTTCAGCATACTCTGGATACAGAGTTGAGTTTTAGCACTGCTTATCATCCCCAGACAGACGGTCAGTCTGAGAGAACAATTCAAACCCTAGAAGATATGTTGAGAGCTTGCTCTATGGATTTCAAAGGAGGTTGGGATCAACACCTACCTTTGGTAGAATTTTCTTATAATAATAGCTTTCACTCCAGTATTCAGATGGCTCCTTATGAAGCTCTCTATGGAAAGAAATGCAGGACTCCAACTTGCTGGGATGAAGTTGGGGAAAGAAAGCTATTAGGACCTGATCTCGTTGATGAAATGGCAGAAAAGGTCAGATCTATTCAACAACACATAAGAGCAGCTCAGAGTCGACAGAAAAGTTATGCCGACAACCGAAGAAAAGACCTAGAGTTTGAAGTGGGTGATAAAGTGTTCTTACGAATATCTCCCTGGAAGAGGGTTATGAGATTTGGAAAGAAGGGGAAGTTGAGCCCTAGATATATCGGTCCTTTTGAAATACTGGATCGTGTTGGGAAGGTAGCTTACCGATTGGCGCTTCCACCGAATCTCTCTCAAGTTCACGATGTGTTCCATGTATCTCTCCTGAGAAAGTACATACCAGATCCTTCACATGTACTCAGCTCAGAAGTTGTACCGCTGGAGCAAGATCTTTCTTATGAAGAACAGCCGATAGAGATTCTGGATCGTAGCGAAAAAGTCCTACGAAACAAGACCACTCGCTTGGTGAAAGTTTTATGGAGAAACCACCAACTTGAAGAAGCTACATGGGAGCTTGAGGATATGATGAGAGAGAAGTATCCTCATCTGTTTGTTGCAAAGTGACGAATTTCGAGGGCGAAATTCTTTTTAAGGGGGGTAGAATGTAACACCCGAGACTTTTATGTTATATAAATTATCAAAGGAATCTTTTTCTACGCAACACTTGCTTGACTTTCTTTACACGCAATCGCGACCTTCCTCGATAGCTTGCGTCGTACGCAATACCGAGTTTCACTAAACAACAATATGCTATTAAAACTAGCCGTTATGAATAGTAATAACCACTTTTTGAAATTTTATAAATTTTATTTTTCAAAATGGACTTCATTTTTGGACTCAGAATATCGAAATTAGCCTAGGGTGAAATTTTGGTATTTTTCTGAAAACTTTCAATTTTTGATGAATAGTGAAACCACTAAGTGGTAGGTTAAAAACTGAATTTTGCATAAAACTTAATTTTACCACTTCTGTGAATGGAATTTCAAAAATCCGAGAGACACGGTTAATATCAAGGACTAAAATGTGGTTCAATGAGATGAAAATAATTTTTTGGTGAATAGTAACTTTTTACTATTTTTACCGCGGTTAATAGTAAATAGGGTAACTAAGGGTAATTATGATATTAATATTACCCTAACACATGTCCTAATTCTATTGGACAAATGTAATTCGACCAAAAACAAACTTAGGAA
The DNA here is from genome assembly GCA_963277665.1 of Viscum album. NCBI lineage: Eukaryota > Viridiplantae > Streptophyta > Magnoliopsida > Santalales > Viscaceae > Viscum > Viscum album. Next base: position 1,366,556,778 of record OY728140.1, on the reverse strand, counting down.
TAAAATATGACCATTTAGGCCCACTTGGATTAGATTAGGACATTTATTATTAATTTATTTAAAGAAGGGTTAAAATAGTTAAAATCAAAGTTTAATAAGTAAATAATTTTTAATATAGGGTTATACATAAGATAAATTCGATTGTAAATATTCATTAGAAAGCTAAAAAGATTTCCTACATGATGGTATTTTATTTGTAATTTTTATACATCAAATAATTTAATTTATTTATGACACAAAGATGATGCAGTAATTATCTTATTAATGAAATATTGACAAAATTGATAATATAAATACCAAAATAAATGTAATTTGAGACTTTTTATGAATTCCACTAATTTTCTAGGTTACTATGATATAATAGTATTGATTTAATCAACTTGGTTCGAACATTTAATTCTGTTATGACTTTGACAAAAATCATATATCAAATAGTGTCAAAATTGACACAAAATAGTTTTTAAATCAAATATTATATTATTAATTGTTATTTTATTCCTAAAAATCTAAGGTTCGGCAAAATGACTTAGATAAGGATATATATTTTAATAATAAACAATTTGGGGTTCGTTTGGCATGTTATAGTAAGTGTATTAACCATATAGTGAAAGAAAACAAAAAGTCATGGGAAAAGTTAAATTATTTAACTTAGAGTTAAATCTAATTGATAAGGTTAAAATAATACCCTAAACTTGTCTAAATTCTATTGGTTGATAGGATTTCGACCCATCCCCACTTTGGCTTCGAAATAAGACCCTTTTGAACCATTATAAACCGATTTTGACTTTAATATAAAATAATATTTTGAGATATTCCTAAGGTGCCCCTCTCCTCCCTTATAAAAGGGCACCTCCTCCCCCTCCTCCTCACACCAATTTGAGCACTCAAGCTCGGCCAACCCCTGCCATTTTCCCTTCTCCACTTCCCTAGAATAATCCTAGAGGTCCTGGTCTTCTCCAAAGACCAATCTTAGTTCCTTAAGTGGAGGATTCAAAAAGGCGTTCCAAAGAAGAGGTAATATCCATTACCGATCTTTTCAATTTCTTTCTTCTTCAACTTCTTCTTATTTAGTTGTTTCATGATAAAGTAATAACATCAGTATTACTTACATACTGATATTTTATTATAAATATGAAACAACCCTAATTCACCTTCTATCCATCCTACGGAAAAATGAAATCACCGCGCGTGCGTACGTACGGAATACCGTCTCCACGCCGTGGTGTAATCTATTTTCCACCATCACCTTACAAGGATGGGTATAATGGTGTAATGAGTAACTATATATGATTATTATTAAGTAATATTGATACTGAAATAATATATATATATATACTCCAATACAATTCCACGATCATAGGAACGATATCATCACTCGTGCGTACGTACGGAATACCGTCTCCACGATGTGATGCGACTCGTTCTACATGATCTTCATTTCATAATGATTATATAAATGAATTGAATGAATGAATATGGTATATACTACACTAATACCATTCTGGAAATGAATTATCTATAACCTAAAGATAAGAATAAGAATTTATTCGACAAAACACGCATAAGAACAAAAAGTTATAAAGACCCGAGTAACAAGTAACAATGAAATATTACTAACAAGAAGCTAATAATATGACCATATATGATATCATATAAATATGTATGATTCTGGAATAAGTCAATAACATTATTTAAACCATTATACAGGAGCTTCGGACACGTACAAAGCAAATTGGACCTAAGGTAAGGGAAATATCACAATCTCATTTTTATCCGAGATTGTTTATTCGTAAGTATTTACTGGGGTGTATTTTATCATCCACATCCATGTTCCCTCAATATGTAATATTGTTTCCATCCACTTGAAATAGTTTAAATCGAATTTTACCCTTAGGTGAGTTTTTAGTAAAGAATATGAAAGGAATCTTTTGTCGTTTTTCCGTACGAGGTACTTTTTGACTTTTCCGACAAAAGTACGAAGAATGTTTTTTTTAACTTATACGGCATGAATGGATTTTTAAAACATTACTTCAAAGAAGCTTCCTTTACAAGTTTTCAAGTTTATTTTTAATCAACTTCTTTTATTTTAAAGTTGTATGACATGTTATGAAAGGAAAAATGTTTTTGAAGAAGAAAGGATATTTTCCTCAAGAATTCAATTCAAGTGTTTTATCAAAATTATTTTCCATCTAAGATAATAAAGGGTTCTGTTTCTATCCATATTTTTACATTGGTTTGACTATGTTGTGATGGAATTATGTTTATGAATTCCTTTATCATATATGAATTGATTTATGATGTCATGATGTTTCAAGAATCCCATTTTTGTTACATGTGTTATGCGATGATGTATGATTATGTGGCACACATAAGAAAGGATTCATTATAAGATGGGTGGGACCTATATCTCCCTCCAATGCATTGGGTAAAGATTTTATATCTCATGAGATAGACATGGCTGGAACGGAAGGTTATTTCGGTTCAGTGATACAGGACTGAAACGAGGAGTGAACTCGGTTCAGAAAGGGACTTTGTCCACTAAGATAGTCTTGGAAATTAGTCATGACTAACAAGAAATGATTTTCCATGATTATGTGTGCATGCCACAAAGTTTCAAGTTTTATGTTATGATTTTGAGGATCTCATTTTCACTTCTATGATTTATTCCATGTTAAGATATTATGATCTCTTTTGCAGGTTTTGATTTTCAAAAAGATATGATATGATTTTTATTTCCTTTATTTTCCCTTGCTGAGCATTTGAGCTCACCCTTTTATGTTTTCTTTTCCCCAGGTCAGGAAGATGGATATTAAGTAGAATATGCTAAAAGGGACCCTAGATATGATGAAATAAATGGGAGACACTGTAGAAGATTTATGAACCAGTTGTTTATGTTTCCCAGTTTCTAAAGACACTATACCTATACGGTCCTTTGTGGTTTTGTCATATGTTGTGATAAGTGTGATTCAATTTTGAAGTATTAACAATGTATGTAAAGTGTGGGTCGTTATAGCACCGACTCTGGGTAGCTGGGGTCGGGGCGTTACAACTTTACCTATATATTTTTTAGTATGATGTATAATAATCAGATATTATTCTTGTTATACTAAAAATTTATGATATTATATTCTACTGGGAAGGAAAATGTGGTATCAAATTCCCTTAGATGGAAATGTTGTATTCCCTAGGTGGAGGAGGAATCCAATAGGATTGAATCCCTATAGTTGTAACTTTTATAGGATATGATTATATTATCTTCAGTCTATGTTTGCAACTCAATCGCTCATATAATTTTCAAAAGAGTGGAAATTGAGAGACATCGATTATGAAGTTCTATGTGACCAGATATCCTCTGAAGATACACCATATGGATTTTATGATGGTGGGGAGAATATTATTATTTTTCAAGGATAGATAATAGTTCAAGTTTCATTGAATTAAGAGGTTTTGAGAGTGTTTCAAACCTCTATACGGTGGTAAATACTTGAGTGGAGAAGATGTAGTAGGAACTTCTATGACTATTTTGCTGGGGAGACATGAGGTGAAGTGTTGCTAAGTTTTATTCTCTATGTCCCAACCATCAATATGTGACCATAGAGAACTTGGTTATAATACGTTTGAATTTAATTATCTATATCATTGAGTATAATTTGGATAGAATATATATGGATTTTTGAATTTGGCTATCATGGATAGAAAGAGGACATAACGCCATCCGAGTGACTGTTGATCAACTTTCAATGTTAGCTCAGTACCTTTCTATTTAGGATTAGTGTTTAGTGGAGAGTTTTAGGGTATTTCACAATATATATATCATAAAAATTGATGTGGGTAACCTCAATTATTTTCTCTTACCATTATTCTCGATTTATATCATGGTAGTGGAGTGGTATTCAAGTGGGATTTGATACCCATTTATTGATGTGAACAATGTTCCACCCACATAAAGATGAACATAATGAATTGAAATTTCACCTTTTGAAGGTATATTGAGATCCTGCATGGTGAAATTTGTTCAGATTTTGGAGGATCACTTACCTGTGGGGAGTTCCCATACAATAATAATTATCAATCCACTATCATTATGATGTTGTTGGAGGTTCTTAATGGGTTACCCTACAAGTCATCCTTATACGAGATATAAATAGTTGAGTCATTTATTATGGGACCCGATTTCGTGTATGTGAAGATGAAGAAAGTTTAGGTGATATTGGAGAAAGTAATGAAAACTGAAAGTTAATATAAATATTATAGAGACCAATGTCATTAGAACATGGAATTCAAATAGGGAGACTATGTGTTTCTAGGAGTCTCTCCAAAACAAGGTTTTCTGTAATTTCCTAACCTAATATCCACATAACTGGTGACCTAAGATAGTGAGTCACATGGCCATAAGAACGCCTCCCCATATGCCAATGGCTGCCAAATAGTAGTGAGGGTCAAAAGTGGTCAGTGGGTAGACTATACCCTCACAGAAGCATGGTAAAACTAATATAATAAATAAACATACAATAGTATAAGCATAAATAAACAAGTGGAATAATGAAAATAATTCAATAATAAGCTATGAAATCATAATAACCAAGAATCTAAATAATAATTGTAACAACCCTACCCTAGAAGCGTGAAACTAGGGACATACTTTATTACATTGTAATGATTACAAGGAATCAAATTATGACGGACTGACCAATTTTGATATTTTGGAAAACTATATTGCATACATGGAACTAAATTTACACTGGGAATAGGGAAATCATAATACATAAAAAAATAAAATGCTAATAATCATTGAAACTAACTCAAAGAATTAATCTTCATACCCTAGGGAAAGGAAACAATATAAGGGTGAGAACAAATGCCCAGTGAGGGAAAATTATAATGGAAGCTATTATAAATTAACAATGAATAATCAATATGTAAAGAATAAAACATGATAGAATAATTCTTTATAAATAATCATATGAGTTAAATACTTGAACATGGATATAATAACTTATCAAATCATCACATGGAAGAATAAAAATGATGGAATGAATAGTATTGGATTTATACACTATCAATATATATATATATATATCCTAAATATAGTTACTATCAAGATATATCCTTAGTAATTTTTATGTATGAGGGTAGAAACCTATCTGATTTTTTTGAAGATCAATCCTCCTACCAATTAAAACTTCTTGGAAACAAAAAGGAAGGGTTTTTCGCCAACTAATTTATTACAATGATAAAAGCAATGTACCAAGGGGATTTCAATGACTATTACCCATCCCATATATTTTTTTCAAAAAATATAAATAAAAATATTTTGAAAAATAAATTTAAGTCATAAATAAATTTACTTATCAAATATCCATATTGAGTAAAAGACACAAATTTATCAACATTTCCACAATAAATTATATTACATTAAAAGTGAAAACCATATATAAAGATAGTATATGGTTTAGGAAATAATAATATCCAATACATTTGAATATGTATATTTAAATAAAAATTATCACAATGAAGTGATTGTTTCAAGAGAATGATAACAATCAAAAAACAATGTGATATTACAAAGATAACTTTTACCACTTGGTAATCTTCATATCAAACCCCTAGGATGGGATAATTCAAATTGAAACTTATAATACCATGAAATATGAGTGAATAACGATATTAAATGAAAAATTTTCAGAATATAAACCACAAAAAATAAGTAAGTTATGAAAATGGTGTATGCCACATGGAAGAAAAAGCGGGACAAGAATCCCTTTTCTTGAGATTCACTTGTCCCATGTCTATCTATATTTCTGAATTATAAACTTATGTTAATTATTTAATTTCATGATATATATTTTCATATTTATTATTAATTTTACATCACTTAATACAATTTTTTATACAACAACTTAAACAATTATGTTTATGTTGTATGTTTTGATTAAATTCAGTTCATGTGTTAAAAATAACTTTAGTAGGCCAACTATAGTTAATGGGGTAATTGTATAAAATATTTTTCGAATAATAATAATTATATTTTTATCATATTTATAAATAATTTGTACTTTTAAAACAAATCATGTAATTTGGCTATGAAAAATTAATTAACTTTACGATCATGTAGATGATAGGGCGTACATACTCATGAGTAACATTTCCATTTATTTCAATGATCATTTTGTAAACAAGGTAAGTAACATTTTATTTTTAATAAATTATGATTGTATCATAGATAATATTTTTAATAATATATACTTATATATATAGTTATTGTTATGTAAAAGGAATCACAACGCATCGAGGAGGCGGTATTCCACACATCCACGAAAGACGTTATCACATTTTTTGTACATGAAAGGGGTAATGAAAAAAATGTTATATTATATTTAAAGAAATTTAATTATGTCATGAGTATCATATATATTTTATCCATGCCACATATTTTAATTTAAATACATAGTTAATGTATTCTTTGTAACTTGTGAATGCATCACATCGCTTTGAGAAGGTGGTAACCCACACATCCACAAACTATGTTTTCATATTTAAATAAAATTTAAAAAAATGAAGGTATGTGTTATATAAAAATTATAAAAGTTTTAAGAAAAATATAATAAATATAATATAAAAATAGTGTCCAAATTATAATTCCCAACCATGAGAGGTGGTAAAGGAAAAATATTGACATCGTTACGTGAGGCGGTAATCCACCGTACACACGAACTGTAAATTCATCACCCATTTTGTAGAAGTGTGTGTAAGTGTATCACTATAACATGACATAAGAAACATCAGTATAATTATGATACTAATTTTATTATATAATAATAGAATATTAATAATTCAATGTGTTGATAAAGAAATAAAACAAAAGCAATCGTTAAAGAATGTTACCTATTTTTTAGGCAACTCTATTTTGTTTTCTACAAAGGAATTCATTGGATTGATTTATACCCAATGTGAATCTTCTAATATTAGGGAAGGTATTCTAGTATATTATTTGGTAATGTTTTGTATGATCCAAATGTCTTGATATATGTGATTAATTTTTAGGGGTGAGTTTCTTTAAATAGTAGTGGAGGAGTGAAAGTATTATAAATATAAAACGTTAAACAATATTTGGAGGTCTCCTTTACCACTATTGACCCAAAAATTGACAATTAATGGATTAAAGTTAATTTATGATCGATCAAAACATCCATCAAAAGTTTATTTGTATAATCTTCTTCCTTAACTTCTATATTTCCCACTTTTACCATTTTTCATATTTTTAAGGTAACTAGTTTTCATACCTAAGTAATTTAACCATAAAAGATAAATTAAATTAATATTTTTTTATAAAATATATACCCAACTAAATATAATATGATATATAATTTTCAGAAAAAAATTCCATGTTTTTGAAAATTAATTTTTATAGATGTGAATGTAACACACAAAAACACTACTTTAACCCAAATCGTACTAATAATGTTTTTACTATTTAGGGGCCAATATGATCATTAAAAAAGAAAAATTGGTCAATAAATAGGAGATATTTTATATCTATTGACATTGAAAAAACAATTTGATGATTGTATAATTTTTATTACTTTTAATTCTTTTAATGAGATGTCATTTATTATAAATTAAGATTAATTTCAATTTTGACAATATTTATTTAATATAAATTTTAAAAAATAAAGAAAATTATGGATTTAAAATATATTAATTTAAAATCCACGTAATATTATCTATTAACCTAAAAAAATAGTTGAACAAAATAATTCATCAAATTTTCATCACGTTTAATATATTTAGTATCATTTATTTTATTTAATTATTAACAAAATAATCACTCCATTGGCATTTATTAAGAATTTCAAGTAACCAATCTGTCTATAAAAATTAAAATTAAATTATAAATAAAAAACATCTCATTTAACTTTAAAAATAATTCTTATAACCGAATCTATGTAGCTTATTCCATACTCCAAATCCTTATTGTAATTAAAAGCAAGGAAGGTACATTTTTTTTGTCTTTTTCTTCACTTAACTTAATATATGGGTCACTTTCTTGAACATTCATACCAATAACTCAAAAACATAGAACTAAAATGGGTTATATGGTTTAAATAAGGGAATATAATTACTTTTGGATAATTTTCTATGTCATTTTTCCTTTAATATTAATGTTTAACAACTAAGTAAAATAATTTTTATTTTAATCTCTGTAATTAATTTTAATCACTTTCACTAATATTTTTTGTCAAAAACCAAGTTGATCTAATTAAAAAATAAATATTTTAATTATTTAAACAATTTATATTAATTTTACTAAATTAAACTATTATAAGTGTCAAAATTAAATTTAAATGAAATCCCAATGTTATAGTGAGAAGGTATGGTTTTATTGCAAAAATGTTCAAAAGTTCATTATGTTTTTATGTCTAAATTTATTAAAAAAATAATTAAAATGAACTAAATTAGATTAATATATTTATATTTCATATATTTTTTTATATGAATTTAGAATATAATTTGAAAATAATAATTATTTAATCGAAATGAGAGTCTTCAACAAAAATGATGTATTTTTAACTATTAATAAAAAAATTAAATTTCTTAAAAAAAACCAAACTTTTTACCCTAAGATAATTATGACAATCCTAATTATAGAATATTGTTTATTTTAAAAAATAAAATTTATAAAATTATAAGAATTATGTATTAAAATAGGAATTCCATTAAAAGGTCACAAAACTAGATCTTGTGTTTAACACATGCAAACTCAGTGTTGTGTGTAGCGCAAGCTTAACAAGGTGTTGCGTATAATGAAAAATATAAAAAAATAAAATTTTAATTATATGAAAATATAATTAACGATTGGGGTGTTACATTCTACCCACCTTAAATAAATTTCATCTTCACAATTAAATCTTGATATCAACAATCGAGGGTTTGATATTTGAAAATACAATTTTCAAAAATACCAGATCGTAAATAAGGTTAATAAAAAATTTTATTAATAAGAGATAATGATAAGTAAAAAAGTCACATGGAACAACATATAACTAGGTTTCTACATAGTACATCTTTATTGGGAAGTGAAAATATGTACTTGGAGGAAACACATAAGTAATTATAGAGAGTGGATCCCTTAATTGATCAGAAAAAGTAAATGATGAATGAAAAGTTTAAGTACTCAAAGACATAAATATTTAATGAATTAAAATAACATCGTTTAAAAAAAGGTATTAGGTTAATATTTATAAGATAGTTTTTCCAGGATTTGATGAATTATTTCACCCTATAGGAATATAAGGAAACATACTTGATGTGATTTTATTTAATAAACACATTGTTATACTATTGTTTCACCTTGAACAATTTATACATCATCAATTAGCACATGATTTATCATATGGTGATGTAATACATTATTATATAAAATTTTATCTAATTTCCAACTTAAACCATTTCATAAATGGTTATCTTTTCCAAAATATTATGATCCATCACTTCAGAAGGAAGGTCACTAAATTTCCAAAATGAACTTATCATTAGACTTAAATCAAAATAAAGCATTTGTTAATTGTTAAATTCCAAACATGTGAATACCTTAATCATGTATTATCTTGAAACATTGTAATAACTTTAATTACCATAAAAAATTTTAAAAACACATCTTCCTACTTATTCTTTATGTAAAACACATGTTATTGAATATAGTCCTTAAAATAAAAAAGTGTTGTAAAATCCATCAATGTTGGCATTAACCATGTTTTCAAAATATGATGAATTAGTTCCATGGTATCCAGTATTATCCAATTTACTTTACCTATACCAATTATATCTTTTCCCAAAAATAATTATATAAAAATTAGGAAGATATTAGGGACTAACTTTCCCTCTATCATATGTTTTCCATGAAGTTGAAATTGTTACCAAATCATTTTTCTTGGCCATAAGTATTGATCAATATACAATTTTAAATACTTGATAAAAATGTAGTAGTGCACAATCCTTATATATTTTATAATTTTCATGACTAGTACCATACTCAAATGATACAATTCGTGAATCTAAACACATGAATATTAATAATTTATCTTCATCTATGTTAGTAGAAAAGTATTTACTATGATCTGTTTTCCTCATTAGGAGTATATTACTTTTATTTTTGAGACATCAATTTACATATTGTACTATCTCCTTGTAGTTGAATCATCTTAAACATGAAACCTTTTTCTTATGGAAAGATTAAAAATCACTGTAGCCTTTCTCTACAAACATATAGCAAACACCCATACCTATTAAGTATGTATCAGGGTGTTTATTTCCATAGTTATCACATTTGGTAAATACTACATTACCTCAATCAGTTTAGACAATATTTTTATTTTCTTTCCAATTATTCTCTTACTTATGATAAAATCTATAAGACTTGGAGAATTCATTACCTATCTCATTACCGTATGATACTATGTACTCATATGATTAGAATTATAAGGACATTAGTTCCTTTCAAATGATTGGAATAAGAACATAAAATAATTCATCATTCTTAATACTCACATCATGTACATTTATGAGGTTCGCATTCCTTCTTCTAGGTGACATTTCTAAATGAATACATATACTTGATTAGATATTATCATTTATAATACACAAACTAGTGAAATACATAACATTTATTTAAAATTTTATGCACAGATAATATCATAATCATAAAAATGGTTTCTTTGGGATGGTTTTCTATAATTATCCTCAAATTATATCATATTGTTATTTTTTAATCTATTTTTTCCTAAATCTAGTTTGAAAGGTTTCTATTAAACATCATTTGATACCAGTCATAAAACCCCGACCATAGAATCCCAGAGCTTGTTCCTTAATTTACTACATTGACATAATTACAATAAATTAAATCCTTAAGGACCAATAATTTTAGTAGTAATGCAAAACTTGATTAGATTGATGGAAACAAATTTACATTAGGAATAAAACAACATAATACATAACAAAATAGAATGCCCATCATCGTTAAAACTTATTCCAAGAATTCATATTGATACCCAGTGGAATGGAAACAAAATAAGGGTCAGATCAGATGATTAGAAAGGGTAAAGTATAGAATAATATATCATGAATTAATAATGAATAATAAATACATAATGAATAAAATATGATTGAATAACTCTATATAAATAATCACATGATATTAAAACACGACCATGTATATTCTAACTAATCATATAATCACATGGAATAATAATAATTATAGAATGGATGATGTTGGACATCTGCACTATCATATCAATCCCCAAGATAGTTAATTTCAATATCTATCCGCAATATAGTTTATATTTTTGGGTAGAAACCAATCTAATTTGGGTCAAAATCTATCTTTGTGAAGATTTAAAACTGCTTGGAAAAAAATGCAAAGTGTTTTTCGCCAACTGATTTCATCCGATGAGACTACGGATTCATCGATGGGATTTAATTTAATGGGAAATAACCTATATTATATATGTCTAAAACAATCCTTATATATATAAAAATAAATTTAAATCACAAAAAAGTGCCTTATAAAATATCCATATTGAGTAAAAGATAAGAATTTATCATCATTTCCCCAATAAATCATATAATATTCAAAGGGAAAACCATATGTAAAAATGGTTTAAAATTTGAAAATAATAATATCCAATTCATTATAATATGTATATTTAAATAAAAAAAATCATAAATAAGTGATTGTTTCAAGATAAATTAAACAATCACAAAAGAAAGTGATATTGCAAAGATAAATTTTACCACATTGTAATTTTTAAATCATATACCTTGGATGTGGTAATTCAAATTTAAACTTATAATAACATGAAATATGACTGAATCATAATATTAAATTTCAAGGATTACAAATATAAACCACAAAAAATAAATAAGTTGTGAAAATATTTAATGTGTCATGGAAGAAATAGTGAGATAAGAATCCCTTACCTCAGGTTTGACTTGTCACATATGTCTTCATCCTCATGAATACTAAAATTATTAATTTTTTTTAATTTAATGATGAAAATTTTCAATTTTATTATAAATTTTACTTCTCTTATTATAATTCTTTATACAACTACTTAAAAAAATTATGTCTACATTAGGTGTTTTGACCAAATTCAGTTCATGTGGCAAAAACGACTTTGGTAGGATGATTATGGTTAAAAGGATCATTATATAAAAATATCTATAATTATTATAATGATATATTAATAATATTTATAAAAAAATTATAGTTTTAAAATCAATCAAGGATGATGGTTATGAAAAATTAAGCAACATTACGATCATGGAGACAGTACACCGTACATACAGAAGATTAACTATTCCATTTTTAATGATCATTATAGAAAGAAGGTAAGTAAAAGTTTATATTTTCGAAAGGATAATTATATAATATTACTATTTTTAGTAATATATAATTATATATATTATTATTGTATTTTAAAATAAATCACATCACATCGAGGAGGCGGTAGTACCCACATTTACGAATGATGTTACCACTTTTTTAGTGTGTAAAAAGGGTAGTAAAGAAAATAATATATAGTATTTATATAAAGGTAATTATGTAATTAATATCTTATATATTCTTTATATGTGACATATTTTTAATTAAAAATATCATTAATACATTTCTTGTAATGTGTGAATGCATCACATCGCTTTGAGGAGGCAGTCGTCCACACGTCCAGAAACGATGTTATCATATTTACAAAAAAATAGAAATCATAAAGGTATCTATTATATAATAATTAAATATGTATTAATACAACAGAAATATCATATATATCATATAAAAATAGTGTGTACTTAATAATTCCAAACCATGAGAGGAGGTAAAGGAAAATGAATGACATCGTTTCACGATGCGGTGGTCCACTGTACACACGAACAATAAATTAATTACACATTTGATGGAACTGTGTGTTCATGTAGGTAGAAACCATAACATAAAAACCATTAATTATATTTAGGACAATTATTTTGTTATATAATAATTTAATAATACTAATTTAATGGTTTTATAAAGAAATTAAACAACATCGATCGTTGAAGAATGTTACCTCTTTTTCATATAACACCTTTTATTTTTCACTAAATGGTTTTATTGGATTTATTTCTACCGAAATCTAGGCATCTAGTTTTAGGGGGGGAGTTGGGATGTTATTTTTTAAAGTTTATTATGATGAAAATGGCTTGATACATGTGATTAAGTGGGAGTAATGAGTACCTTTTTATTATGGAGGGGGAGTGGCATTCTTGTAAATATAAAAAGGTAAACTCTTATAGATAGTTTCCCTTACCTTATGTGCAAAAAATATTGATAAATAATGGATAAAATATAATTTAAGGTTTATAAAAATCTCCAAAACATAAAAAAAATCAATTTTTATAATTTTTGTTCCTCAAAATATATGTTTTCAACTTTTACCATTTTATTTTTTATTAAGGTAACATGTTTCGCAACCTATGAAATTTTACCACAAATAATAAATTAAAGATATGTTTATTAAAAAATATATTCCCAATAATTTCTAAATATGATATGTAATTTTTAAATAAAAATCCCTTGTGTGTTGGAAATTAATTTTAATAGGACCACATATAATGCGCAAAAACACTTATTTAACCTGAACGATACAAACAATGTTTTTTCCATTTAGTGGTAAATATGTTAATTATAAAATATAAATTGGTCTATTAATATAAAATATTTGATATATATTAACTTTTAAAAATCAATTAAAGGAGGATATGAGTTTTAGTTATTTTAATTATTTTAATAAAATAAAATTTATTATAAAACAACATTAATGCCAATTTTGACATTATTTAGTTAATTTGAAATTTAAAAAATTAATAAAATGATTTAATTAAAATATATTAATATAATATCCATTTAAAATTAAATATTAATATACCAAAATAACTTAACATAATATTTCATCGAATTTTCATCACTTTTAATATTTTTAGTATCATTTTTTATTTAATTATTAACTAAATAATCACCCCATTGGCATTTATTAAATATTTTAAGTAACTAAATTCATATATAAAAATTAATTTTTATTTATCATGGCTAAAAATAAGAATTTACCTTTAAAAATGGTTTCTATAACCCTAACCTTGTAGCTTCTTACACACTCCCAAGATTAATATTAATTAAAAGAAATGAAGGTATACTTTTGTCTTTTTATTCAATTAACTTATTATATGGGTCACTTTCATGAACATGTGTCCCAATAACTAATAAAATTTGAACTTATTGGGGGATATGGTCTAATTATGGGCATAAAATGGCTTTGGGACAAGTGCCTATGTCATTTTACCCTTTATGATTAAAGTCTGACCACTAAGAAAACTAATTTTTACCTTAATCGCTATAATTAATTTTAATCACTTTCACTGATTTTTTTGATCAGAAAATAAGTTGATATTATTATAATATAAAAATTATAGATATTACATCTATTTATATCTAATTTTTTAATTTAAATTAACTGAATTGAAAAAAATTAAATTTAAAGGTAACCCTATAGAGATGGTGAGAAAGCGGGTTTTTAACGTTAAAATGTTCAAAAGTTCATTATGATTTTATATGTAATTTTAATATAAAAATGATTCCAATGACTTAAATTATTTTAATATATGTATTATTTATCTATTTTTACATTAAAATCAATTTACAATTTAATCTAACATTAATAATTATTTAAATATAAAAACAATTTTAGATTAAAATATTGTATTTTTCACTATTCATAAAAAAAGTGACATTTCTCAAAAAAGTACCAAAATTTTAACCTAAAATTATTTTGAAATTATGAATTATTAAATGAAATTTATTTTGAAAAATAAAATTTATAATTTTTTTAAAATTTAGTCTTTAAATAAGAGTGATAGTAAATTTTAATAAAACTTGATCATGAATGTAACTAAAGCTAAATTAGTGCTCTGTGTAGCATAAGCATAACATGGTGTTGCACATAAAGGATGATATAAAAAAATTAAATGTATTATAAAAGTAAAATATCATAATGTCTTGGGGTGTTACAATAATAAAAATCCAATAGGTCGAGTCATATATAATGACGTCATGGAATGCTGAAATAGAAAAAGGGGAAATATAGGATAAGTATATACAATATGGTATAAAAAAATATAAAAAGTCTAAAATACTACACCACTAGAATCATAAAAATATTCTCAGTCCTTTACTATCATTCTCTATGTTATATGAGTAATAAATCAAATATCTGCAATATGACACTTTTCCTTATCCATACCTGCAAAAATGAGGTCTACTCGATTTCTAAAGGAAGCCCGAGTAAGGGGTGAGATAAACTCAGTATGACACCACCAAAGTTTTATAGAAATAATACAGCATGAGTAGATATCATATTAGTTTGTAGGTATAAAGAATAATAAATAATTCCATCTTAAAAATACCATCCTTCCCATGTTCCTATAAGATACCAGGCTAGCTCTACCTGATTCAGTGTAAACCGATGAAAGTTGGATTTGAATATGATATATATATATATATAAGTACTAATATATATAGTTTTATATTGTATACATGTATATTCAATAATTTTTCAAGGACATAAGTGGGAATATACATGGATACTAGGAGCTAGCTAGACCCAAGCCGCAAATCATGCGTCCATAACCAGTCTAATGAGATGTTGGCTCCAGCAAGGGTACATGAATTCAATGTCATTATGGATGTGATAAATCATGATCGACACTCAATATAGGTGGGGTGAGATGTCATTCCCCACACTCAATGTATGATAATGTGAAGTCTCATTCCCATATCTAGATACAAGTATAATGATGAGAGATACCATGCTCAACATACGATATAAGGGAGAGTAAAATTTATTGCTAAAAAATTCTATTAACCATCTTTCAACAACCCATAATAATGGAATAATAATAATAATAATAATAATAATAATAATAATAATAATAATAATAATAATAATAATAAAAATAATAACAATCACATGTGGTATGACGTCTCGTGCACCAATAACCATTTATCGAAAACATCATTGAGTGCACAATTAATACAATTAATGTTAATATTTCTAAAATATGAGGTGTGGACTTCCAACACATTAAATTCAATTTAAATACACCATTTAATTTTACAAGGAACAAAATCATTTCGATAGTCAAGAAATGAATGTATAATGTGCTTTGGAAAACTATATATTCAAATTAAATAGGGGAATTCCATTTATAAGTGAAGACAAACACGTAAAAGGTGTTCTAATTCTTGAAAAATTATATAAAAGAGGGATATTTCATTTTCAATGAAAAGATGAACACTTAAGAAATGATTAGTCGTTTAAACAATTTATATAAAGAGAGAATTTCATTCATCACACCCCTAGGGATGTTTATGATTGAGGTTTTAATCCTTTAAACACTTTCATGGTTTTATTAGAATACAAAAACATGTTTACAATTATTTATAAAGAAAAAACATATTCTAAGGTGATTCAAGAAAAATTATGATATGCCACAGAATGGAGAAATCTTGGAAAACACTATAACTTTTTGGAATGAATTCTAGAACACCAACATTAGGGATGTAGATGGCTCCTCATCCAATAGTAAATTCATATTTGATGTAGACTAGAAGAAAAAGAAATAATGGTCAAAACTCCGTGAAAATAGGGTGAATAAGATAACACCAAAATAGCACCAAATATGGAAAGAAAAAACTATAATATAAGAAAGAGTATTCAAGGGACTAACCATATATTTCCAATGCTTCCAATGATGATCCATTAGAAGTTAAAATGAATAATCACTCTAGATCCCTTGCATGGGAGGAGGGAAACCCATGAGAGTAGAGATGGAGCTCCTGCCACTGGAAATGGAATACGAATATAGTGTGGTGATGTTTTCTATTCATTAAGGGGAAAACAATAAAATCACTACTATTAATCGGGTCGCATGGTTTGGCTATATGTTTTTACAAACCTCATGCCAACCGTGCACACCCCACTATCTAAAGAGGGACCCCACAAGGTTTTTTCATATAGTTTTCTAAACCATGTGCTAACAGTGTGATTTTGATCTACTAAAAAAATGTAGAAATATCACATGGGTGTGCGACTCAACTTATATGGTTGTCAAAAAAATTAGACTCTTACTGTACAAAACTTCCACACATATTTAAGCCATAAGATTATTACTAACCATGCACTAACTATTTGTGCCACACTATTTGTCTATTTTATGAAATTATAGTCTTTGAAAAATCCCTAAATGCTCCTACAACTTTCCTTAAGATATATATCATGTTTAATGAGAATTAAAAAGATTAAAAAAAATAGATACACCTTTGATAAAATCCAGGTATTTACAAAATCCCCTCCTTAAATCAACTAATATCTGAGTTGGAATTTTGAGATTAAAGTAGCATCATCTTAGAAAAGTTCTGGCCACTGATCTCATATGTCAACTTCTGGCTCCTATGTATCATCCTTTACTCAACCATGATTCCATATCTCCCATACTAAAGGGACTGCCCTATCTTAGAGTGAATTTACTTTGTGATCCAAAATAAACATTGGATATTCCTAAAAAAGTCATCTAACTCTTACTTAACCTCATAATGTTAAAAAACATCAGATAGGTCAATGTAAAACTAGTGAAGTTGATATATAAGAAAGACATCATGCGTAGAACAATATATCTGAGGATGTTCTAACTTGTAATCCATTAGACCAATAAGTTTAAAAATATCAAACGGTCCAATGTATCATTGTAAAATTTTACCCTACCTTTGAATATGTCGAATACCCAAACTAGGTGAATCTCACATGAAAAACTCAATTCATGACCTCGAACTCAAGAGGTCTTTGGTGTCAGTTTGTATATGAATGCCATCTGAACTAAGCTATCAACATCTACTTTCTCATAGACAAGACTTTATCTATAGTCTATTTAATGGGATGTGGTCCAAGAAAAACCACCTCCCCTGCCTATAACCAAAACCTAGGTGATGTATAATGCCTACCATATGAGGCTTTATATGGATAGATCTAAATGGTAGTCTGAAAGATATTATTATATGAAAATTCAAAAAGGGGAATTAGATTATCTAAAGAACCCCAAAATTTAAAGAAATATGCGTGGATAAATTACTCTAACACCTGAATCCTTTGATTTATCTATCCATCAGTCTAAGGGTGATAGGCCATGCTCAGATGCCCCTATGTACACAAGAACTTCTGCAGGCCCAACCAGAATTGAGACTGGTATCTAAAATGCCTATTAGATATCATAGATAATTGAAATCCATGATTATGTACAACCTATATAAATTATACCCTCCCTAGCTAATCTTCTTGGATAGTCTCTATTAAGGGTAATAAGTGTGTGACCTTCATCAAACGATCAACGAATAGCCAAAAAATATCATTACCATAAGGTGGTCTAGACAAACCAGTAACAAAATCCATAGATACATCATCCCATTTCCACTCGAGAATGGATAACAGATGTATAATTCCTACCAGTTACTAATTTTATACCTTTACCTACTGAAAGTTAGAAGAACGAATGACAAGGATAGAAATATCCCATTTCATAGAAGGCCCCCAATATTGGTGACATATATCTTTATACATCTTGATAAAACCCCTATGTACTAACCTAATTTATGCATGAAATTCTTGCATCAACTCCCCTATAATGTAATATGGGACCCAAAAACACACTTCAAAGTGTAAAGTCTCATACTCTTTCAAGGTCCAACCAGATGATGAATATTCATCTTAGATAAATTTCCATTGGACTAAGCCATCTAGATCAGAGAGTTTACTCATTCTCACCCATTATAGAAGATTATAGGAAACTGATAAAGTTGAGAGGATAGTCTACCAATGATCCCCCTGAACCTCAATATGAATCTCTGAAAAAAATTCAATGGGATTCCACTCGCCACTAGCCTTCTAAATCACCTATGTCCGAGTCTTCCAGCTCAGAACATCAGTTAGAACATTGAATTTTTTAGGCATATTGGAAGGCACAAAATCAATGTATTACAGGAACTCAACCCATCTATTCTAGAACTTTTGATTTTATGTCATGTAAAGATATACTTGAGGATTTTGTGACTAGTGAATACAAGAAAATTATTTCTAAGTAAATAATGTCTCAAAAAATGCAAAGCATTAACAAATATAGCTAGATCAAGGTTATGCATCAGAGAATTATCTTCCTGAGGAATCAAATGGAGAGACCCATTCATGATGAGTAATTCAACCTACATTAGAACTCCTCCAAGACTGATACTTCATGTTTTCTAGTAAACAGTATTACTCCTGCCTAGCTACACCAGAATCAGGATCAGTACAGATGTCAATCTTCCCTCCAACTCCTAAAAGTCAACATCTTATGCTTCTGACCATTCAAATTTCACACCATTCTTAGTCAATCATGTAAGGGGAAATTATAGGAATGAGAAATCCTAGATTAAGCATCTATAATACCAGGATGACCCCAAAAAACTCTGTATGTAATTTACATTCTTGGTATTCTCCTAGGAATATATAACTCTCACTTTCTCTTGGTATACTGATACTCCTTATTCTCAGCTTATGTGACCCAGGAAGTGGACTTTTTTGATCCAATAGGGGAATTTGATGAGCTTAGTATAAATATGATCCTCCCTTAGTGTATCTAACATGATATCAATATTTTTTTCATAGTTGTGTCTTGAATGAAAATATAGTAAGATGTTGTACACAAATACTATGAAAAATGAGTCTAGATGTAGACGGAAATCCTGATATATCAAAGCTATAAAAGTAGATGACATATTCATAAGACCAAAAAACATTTCTAGGTACTCATGAAGACCATACCTACTATTGAAATTTTTTTGAGGTATGTCTAAAGATATAAAATGATCTTAGTGTTGTCCTAAACTCATATCAATGTTCGAAAACACGCTCACTCCACAAAGAAGATCAAAGAAGTTCTCTATTGGAGGTAGTGGATAATGATTCTTAACTATGAGCTGTTTAAACAATCTGTAACCCATGAAAAAGACTTAGGATAATATCTATCTTCTTGATAAAAAGGACCAATGAACCCTAAGGATAAGTACTGTAGTCTATAAAGCCTTCAGTCTCTCTATATTCTAACTATTTATGGATCTCTAGAATCCCAATAGGTTCCATAATGTTAAGAGGAATTGCCACTGGTGAATCTCTTGGAACTAGTTCAAAGGTGAATTCTACCTCTTTCACTTGAGGTTTCCCAAAAGAGTCATTAAGGAATAAGTCCCTAAATCAATCCACCACAAAAGGAAAAACAATATCTTCTATCCCCAGATAATCCATGAAAAGAATGGAAATATTAGATATCACTCCGCTCAGTCCCTGTTGCTCATGTCTTCATCGAGTAACTTAGATATCACATTCTCCCTTAGGGATATATCTATAACCCTTTGGTGATGTAAACATCACCCTATGATGATAGTAATAAATATGGTCATGATAGGGAAATAACTATTCAATTCCAATAATTACATCAAATCCTCTCATGTTGATGAAGAAAATACTCCAAATGAAGATATATCCGCCTATATCAAGGGGAAAGTCCTTACAATGGAGAAAACTATCTAATTAGATACTCAAAGGGGTATCGAGGGTCATCATGACTTAAAAGTTTTCTATCTCATGGCCCAGACTCTCCATGATTTCCTTAGATATAAAATAGTGCGACTCAACTATGTCAAATAAAGTAGATACTAATATGTGGCTACTAGAATAGTACTTTGTATTGTAGATGGTCAAGAACTCTTCTATTATGGAATAGGTTTCACTACATGTAACTGGCCCATACTGTGGTCCTAAGTCATATCATGACTTCCCTGAGTATCCCTTCTCTACTAATAATATGAATCCTATGTCACACAATCTCTGCCTCAACCGTCACCTCAGTCAGATCAACCAGTGGTGTTCCATCTGCCTCCCGGGTGAGGAACTACTTTCCCTGATCTGGAATGTGGGGTAAGCGTATTTCCCTACTCTATAGGAACTAATGGAAAGGTCTTGAATAAGAGGAAGATATGGCCTATCCTTCCATATCCCTTGAATTCAACTTGATCCTATAAACTATAGTGTTTCAAATGTACCGAATTCTTGAATTGGTGAGATATAAGGAAACTATCATCATGATACTTCTGAATGATGCTACCCCTACGAGAAACATCAAAACACCACTTCCACCCACTACAAGAACCACTAGTGAGTCTGGGTTCCAAACTCCCCTAGTTCCAACTATCAGTTTCCCTCAAGATCTACTCAATAATGAGGTTTTGGTTGACTATCTTTGAAATAGTTTTCATCCTAAAAATATTGACCTTAAATCAGATGGTGTATACTATCCCAACCACAAATATCCTCACATTCATAAGATCATCACTAGTTTTAGCTGATATGAATCATTGAAACTTTGAAAAAATAGTAGAATACAACATGAAAAACATGGATCCCCACTACAGGTTCATAAAATATACAGCTCGGTCTGCCATTAGAGTATGTGGGAAGAAGTAGTAATAGAATATTTTCTACAATTCTTCCCAGATGTTATCACAATTTTAGTTTTCTTGGTTAATGAAATCACACAATTTCTTGGAATAATCACATATCATATATGAAGTGAACTTGACCCTCCACTCTAGATGTATCTCTAGATACTCAAAAATAGAAATCGTGGACTC
Source organism: Viscum album (assembly GCA_963277665.1). NCBI lineage: Eukaryota > Viridiplantae > Streptophyta > Magnoliopsida > Santalales > Viscaceae > Viscum > Viscum album. Next base: position 1,366,534,982 of record OY728140.1, on the reverse strand, counting down.
TAGAGATGACTCAACAACATGAGGTCTTCCATTCATCGAAAAGAAGGGAGGATTTTAATACTAGAACTTCCAATACAACTCTTACATAGTTGTTGAAGGTCAAGCAAGACCTTTCATATTTTTATCATAAGAAAAATTAACTCTTGAAATTGGGCATTAGTGTCCATAATAGGAAAAATAGGTGGTGCCATAAGTGTCACTACATGAGGGATCCCTAGAGGATTAGGGCCTTCCACATATAAAGTGTTTTCATCACTAGCTTTTTTGCCTACGAATCAAGGCTGTATTATTGACATGATTCTATAATTCCAAATGAACAACTTTAAAAAGACACCAATAGTTTAAATATTATTGAAAGATATAAGGACAGACACATATCCTTCCAATAGAAATATTACACCTCCATGCCTATGCCTAAATCAATATCTATGTGAAAATAATATATCATAACATGCCATAATAACTGTAATATATTATCCAACTAACCACTACTATGGTCCAGTTTGGGTTTAAGTTTTAAATAAAACAATAAGGGTTCTGGTATATGGAGTTTCGATTGCATGTTATAGAGTAAAAAACCATTTAATTTACAATTGGAATCCAATTTAGTAGTAACCATTTTCTTTTAAAGAGATAACCTGACCTGATTTCATAGTCCTTATAAAAATATTTACACTTCTCTATTTCCAAAACCAATAGTTCTAGAACCCATATCACAATAAAATTTGAAAATTATTGTTTCATCACCAATCAATATAGGAGAACATTATTTATATTAATTTAGTCACTTTAATTAATCCAATTATATTTTTCTTGTAAGAAATTTCAGAACATTTCAATATATAATAGCCAAGAACTAACTATATTTAGTTGGAAAATGAATGAAAAAAGTACATGTGACATGAAAAAATGCATGGAATATTAGTCCTTTTTTTCGATAACGATTCTTGAAATTACACACCCTAATTTCAATGGGCATTTATAGATGCAATATTATTGCAATAATACCAATAATAATAACATCATAAGACATTTGTGTTAACCAAAAGTTAATTTAAATCATCTGTAATTGGAATAATTGATAAATAAAACATCCTATCCAAGGTAATTTGGGTTCTCCCTATGCATGGGTTAGCTACACCCCGTCACAGGCTCATTAAAATGTTATGTTACCTCCTATTATCATTTCTAATTGCTTAATAGTAAGAAAAAAGGATAATAATTCTTTGATACCACATTGTAACATCTCTACCTATGATCCACCTAACCAGTGCCCAAAGCCGGTGGGTCACATTGTATCAAGAATGACTCCCCATATGCTAGAGGATACCATCTAGTATTGTGGGAATAATGTGGTAAAATAGGTATAGTATACCCTCATATTAATGTGAATCATCATATATAATAAAAAACAAAAGAGTATTGGAAGTATATATAAACAGATGGTTCGACAGATTCAATATAAAAATAAATTTCATAAGAATAATAACCAAGCATATGAATAATAATCATATTCCTAATGGGTGAGTCATATATAATGATTTCATGATAGGATGAAATAAAAAAGGGGAAATAAGGGATATGCATATATAACATGCTAACAAAAAGACAATAAGTCCAACATTATACTCCACTAGCATCACGAGCACATGATCGTTCCTCTTTTCTCATTCTCCATGATATACAAGTAATAAATCAAACATCCATAATAGGATGATTTCCCTAATCCATAGATGATGATATAAGGTCGAATTAGGTATCAAAGGTGGCCCGAGAAGGGTATGTGATAAAATCAGTATCCCACAACCAATGATGTTTAGAAATAATCCAACCTATGTACATAGCATAACAACGTGAATGTATATAGAATAATAAAAAATGATGAATAACAAATAACATCCCTCTCAAGTTCCAACCAGCCACCTGGCTGGCTGTACCTACTTTGACATAGGCCAGTGTATGTGAAATCCTAACACAATATATATATATATATATATATAGTTTTATACTATACAAAGATATATGAACTATGTAAGCAAGGAAATAATTAGGAATATACATGGATATTAGGTGCTAGCTAGACCCATGGAATTGGTAAGGCCTCCATAAATGGTGTAACAAGCTATAGGCTCTAGAAAGGGTACACTCCCTTAATCTTGTGGTGAATAAGAGACATCATTATCAACCATAAATATTGATGTGCTGAGATGTCATACCCAACACCCAAATCTAGGGAATGCGGAGTTTCCCTTCGTCCATATAAAATTATAATGATGAGGGATGCCATTATCAACACCCAATGAAAGATAAATTGGAATATCATGCTCTACAAGCCTCTTAACCATAATTCAACATACCATAATAATTTAATAATAATAATAACAATAATAAACACATGATGGATCACCTATAGCGAATCATTAACCTTTTGGAACACATATCCACAGATGAAACATTGATACAATTCACATTAATTATTCTAAAATTTGAGGCGTAGCCTTTCCACCCATTCCATTCAATTTAAACAAGCCATTTAAATTATCAAGGAAAGGAAAATAATTTACAAGGACAAGATATTATCTTAGAAGGTTTTTTGGACCACTAGATAATGACATAAAATATAGAAATTCCATTTAAAAGTCAAGAATTACACTTAGATGGTGTTCCAGTCCTTGAACAATTATTGAAAAGAGGGATTTTTTTTCAATCCTAGAAAAAAACATAATCAGTGTTTGGTCTATTAAAAAATTGAATTAAAGATGCAATTTACTGTGGTCATCATCCTCTAAACACTTATCAAGGGTTTACTAGAATATTACAACATGTGTATAATTATTTATAAAGTAAGAACACATTTTAAGGTGATTCCTATAAAAGTACGATATGCCACACAATTGTGAAAGATATGAAAACCCTGAAACTTTTTGGGAAAAAATTATGAACAACCTACCTTAGGACCATATATTTCTCCTTGTCCAATATGGGATGTTGATTTGAAGTAGGTCAGAAGAAAAATGGATAGTGGTCTAATTCCATGAAAATGAGGTGAATAATCTTGCACCAAAATAGCCCAAGTGATGGAAAGAGAAACTAATAATGGAAGAAAGATGAATCTAAATCTTACCTCAATATTTTCAATTCTTTTAATGATGAACCATTTGGAGTTCGTATGAAGAAGCACTCAAAATACCTATCATGGGATGAGGAAGAACCCACAAGACAAGATAAGGAGCTCCTACTGCTAGAAATGGGAGAGGGAAAAAAGGGCGGGGTTTTAGGTTCATTTAAGGGTGAATTGTAAAATCACCCTCCAGCACTGGGTCACATGTTCTGGCCACACTGGTGGCCAAAACATGCACCAACCATGCATGCCCAACCATCTCAGGAAAGACAAAACAAAATTTATCCACATGTTTTCCAAACCATGTGAAATTTTTTGGATTTTTTTGTGATAAAAAATTGAAGACATCCCATCTAAGCATATACCTTAGATCTCACAGTTGTAGAAAAATTGTGCATCCTCTTCTTGTAGAAAAGTGCCCCATACAGTAAGGCCACACAATTAGTACTAACCATGCATTAAGAGTGAATCCCAGTAAGTTATTATTTTTTCTAGAACTCTAAGCTCCAAACAATCCCTAGACACTCTTAAAACCCTCAGTAGGCTATAGAGCATGTTTACCAATAGGAAACAAAACATTCAAACCAAGAACAAGTGAGCGATACCATTGAGAAAATCTGGAACATTAATTTTTAAAAAATATGGTCAGGGTAACAAGATATCCTCAAGGTTCTTTTGGAAATTAAAGATCTTATGTGGGGTTGGGGAAGATTAATTCCACTTGTAATTACCCACTCTGTTTGAATAGGATAATGATTTCTTCCATGTATTTTGTGTAAAGAGGTACATGCATGGCTCATCTCACATGATTGAATAAGGAGAGCTTGTTTTCGAGGATAGTGTAGAATTTTCAGAATACCTTTTAGAAATTGAGTATTGATAAGAGATAATTCTTCATGGGTGAACCATTCTACTTGTGTAAATTCTTTGGCATCATGAGAACCTCTACACGAGCTTGTGGGAGTGTGACCGAGATATGAAAACTTAGCACCCTCACTTTTTGAGTTGGTTGAGATTTTTACGTTGAAAATATTTGAATATAGATAAAATGTAATGACTTCATTTTCTTGTAATTTAACACTTTAAATATTTCAATATATTATTCTATGTTTTATTTCAAATATTGAAAGAGGATACAAGTCTGGTAAAGCCCTGAGACTGATATATTAAAAATATAAAGTGTATTAAACCATGAAAACACATAATTTTAGAATTTCTATTTTTTATTTTATAAAAGGACACATATGTGGGAACCAAGACAACTATAGAATCCAAGATATAAGTTTTACCCAAGGCGTAACTTAAGTTTCAGTCACATGAAATCCGAAGTCAGTGCCTCATCCGCAGCAGTAATTAGAATAACTAAATTGATTAAAATAAATAAATAATTTAATGCCAAATTCGATTCTTAAACTTAGAAACCACTCATTTAACTCCACATATGAAAATTATACAGGGTTTACTTCATAACCCTTATAATTTAGATCCTCCAAAGGACAACTTCTAATGAATTATATGATAAGTGATCATGGATCAATAATCAGATTCAACAAAAACTCATCATACAGAACAACACAAAATTATTATTCATTAGAGACTAGTCTAATGATGATAAAATTATCATTATTTATATATTATTTCCCTATGTTTTATTTTAATCACTGATTACTTATATTCTTCAAATTCTTGTTTATTCTTTACTTTGGGCATGAAATTATTGATTTACCAATTTATATCTGGCCTTAAAAGTATTCATTGAACTGGTTTTCCATTTTGTTTTTGTTTTTAGATTTTGAAAAATGGGAAAGTATGAAATGACCATCATTTAACTCAAGTTACTGATTAAGGCTTCCCCCCTACATTCTTTCCATAATCAGCATTAGCCTATGTCATAAACACAGAACTTGGTTCATACCTAGATTTTCAAGTTTTGATAAAGAAAAATGGATCTGTTAGGGGTAGTAATATTCATGGGGATATTGTCCAAGAATAAAAAATGATCTAAAATATTGATCACATGGTGGTTGGATCTAATATTATGGTTATGATCGACACGAAGAATGCCTTTGGTTGATCGTATTAGATATTTATTCATAAATATCTAAGGAAGTGTGTATTCTCGGAGTGGTCATGTGACCACTTGTTAGAGTGTTTTCCTTCCCCCAAGTTCTTCATATCCCTCATAAGAAATATTTTAGCCTTATAAAATTGGTCATGGGTCTATGAAAAAGAAATATACTCTCTCTGAGTCTCTTAATTCAGGATCAACATATTCCTGGAAGGAATCTTAATAAAGGATTGGTTATTAGGCAGATTCTATACTTTATATGGAGGTATGGATTTCCAATAATTTTATTTTCTACAGATTATATTCCACTATTCACTAATGGCTACAAAAATGGAATAAGAAACCTCAAGAAGATCTTCAAGAGTATACTGTTAGAAGTGGGAAATGTATCATTTTTAATAAGAGTGGTGTCTTTTTCTCCAAAAATTTCACCACTATGAGATCTAAATATATCTAGGATGGACTATATATTTGTTTAATGAGTTTTCCAATGTATTTCTTAAAGGTGTATATTTATAATGGAAGGACCCTCATTTATCACTTCACTATCCTTTCCAATTGAACCAATTGAATAATTCTCAATTTGAAGAGGTTCCACCTCTCCTTTGGATGTTGGATTACCCTTGTCAATAATTTTCTTTTATTAAATCACCATGAAAATTTTATTAGTGTAAAAATATCCCACGATAATCATTCGGAGAATTGAGCTCTCCCTTAATAGTTTCATTTTGGACTCCCATCAAGCGGCAATGAATCGTTTGTCTTTCTCGACTAGGATTTCTAAACCTATATATCAAGGGGGTATGGTTATCATGGCTATCTAGGAGAGTATATTGTTCCCTCAGGATAAGTTGGTACAAGAGGCCATTTTCAGACACCCCTTATGTGAAAAATTCATTTAGAACATGTATGGAAACTCTCATATAGATTATAAAATATTCCTCTATGGATCTACTGTGTGTCTAAACCAATAGAGACAAACCTAACATTTATTTGATAATTCCCGATGGATTGTTGGAAAGAAATGAATTTTATTCTAGAAGGAAAAAATGGGTGGGAAATCCTTAGTTCTACCTGGGGTCTCTATTTCCAAAAATCACATCGATAAAACCTAGTTCCCACATTCATTTTATAGATGCTATTATTAATGAGTGAAAAAGATTAATTTCAGATGGTATATAGTTAGTGGATGATCTGAACCACTATATATTCTCTATGTCACCAACTATGACCTTTAGATATGTGGATTACCCAAAAATGATTCATCCGATTTAGCTTCTTAATGGTATGGACCAAAAACTACGGTGAAAGCCAATAGAATACAAATTATCCATTATCATTTTGAGGTTCTGTAGTCAGAGAATCCCTACTAACATGAATATCAATAAAATTGGAATTGATCACACATTCAGGTGTGTATACTGTGATAAGGTAGATTTCAAATTGGTACAATACTTATTTGTCTATAGACACTAAGAAAAACTCATACAAGATTTAATTGGGAATATTATGTATATAAGAACTGGATTTAAAATGTGCAATTTTTCATACATTATTTCCTAGAGGTCCAGAATGGCATACAATCCAACCTCTAGGGTAGGTGAATGTTTATCACTATAGGCTGCTCGACTATTTGAGAGGTCTGTAATGTGGTACGTCATTATGATCTTAAATGTAATGTGGTATATCTCAAATTAAAGGCATTTTCGCGCATACATTCACTTGGTGAACTTTGTAAATAAGTAGTGCTTCCACCTTCTCTAATGTTCTAGGATCAACATGTTATTTTAGATTTGGAAGGTGTATGTAGTGATAATTGGGGGGGGGGGACTAAGTCTGTTTGAAACCTATGAGATATGGAATCAAATTGAAGAGGGTTTGATCCTATATAAATGGATGTATATTTAGAGGTTTCCTGGTTATTGATTCCATTGGTTCAATTATCCTTGGTTTTTCAACGACCTATTGAGAGAGGGAATGTCTTTACAGGTTAAATCACACGCCATGTAATCTGGTATCAGTCTAGTAGATACCATCAAAGGGGATTTCCAAACATTTTCATTGATATGGGGGTTGTGGGTGCTTTCTGGAAGGAGATATCATATAAGTAGAAATACCTCATATCTCTCATCAAAGTATGAGTTGAGGTCGAGTTGACAGTTGGCTCAAGGTCGGAACACTAAATAGACAACAAATTATTGAGATATACCAGTGGATCTACATTTAAAAAAATATCACTCTATATATGGTTAATGAAAATTTCATCCTAGTGGTTAATGCTCAATTGGTTAAGTTTGTCTATCATTAGAGCATTTCCTAAATGATAATAGAATTTTGGAACATACTAAATTCAAATATGGTAATATGTCAAACCTAATGGGATTGGAACATGGTTTCCAATCATTTGGCCACCAAAGATGACACATAAGAGTGTGTTCAAATCTATTTAACTTATAGATCTATTATATTTGACTTTATTAACAACATCTAAGGAGATTCCCTCACACCGTATCATTTTCACCAACACGAAAATTTTTGTTTCCTGCTCTATCCTAATAAATATTCCAATTATTAGTTAGTAGCCTACGAATGGGAAAAAATTCAACCTTGGTCTGTTTTGTATAATGATCATATTGTTTTTTAGAAAATATTTAGTTTTACAAGAAAATATTTTGGGATGGAGGTCATAAAAGTGATTTCATATGATAAATTCTATAATACTGATTATATCATATAGATTTTATCAGAGTGACTTTTTTACATCAGTTTTTTCTTGGGTACCATTTATTAAAAGTTTCATGAGATGGTTAAATAGAGAATTAGAGTTTTTTCAAGTAAATAGGTGCTTGAAACCTTATCTTAATGGTCAATATAATGATTTTACCGATTTAATACCACTTTAAAAAAGGTGATGAAAAATATTATGTTCATATGATCATGAAATTGTTTTACTGAATAGTTAGTGTTTATAAATTAATTTTTTGGGACATTTTAAATAGATAGGAATATGGTGATCTTTTTTTTATTATCTTATATATATGATATTGAAAATATTTTCAGTGTCATCCTAAGTTGTTGGATATTTTTATAAACAATTTAAATATTGTTTTTCCATTTGTTTTTAAATTTACATATAAATCATTTTCTTATAATTTTTCATAGTGATTAAGTGAGATAAAATAATAGTTTTAGTCTACTAACTCGGTGTAGGAAGTTATCATACTACCAAAAATCTAAAAGGATTATGGTTAATTCTACTGTCTCGGATGAGCCAACTCGGATGACTGTCTATCAAGTGGACATTTTTATTTCCATATCCATTAGGTCAAATAAATGATGTGTTTATCCTCTAATCATGTACTCGTAACAAGTGTTTACAATGGTGTTTTTCCAATAAATTATGATGAATTTTTTTTCCTCAGTTGGTCTCAACGAATCAAGAAAATTTGATACCATTGAAAGCATTAGACCAAGGATGAGATTAGGTGGATGGTTAAAGAATTATGAAATCCAAAAGAAACTTATATGTGAGATATTATTGGTTTTTGTGGAAAATATTCAGTTTTATCTGAAAATTTTTCTATAAGGAATTCATCAGATATAGATAATTAAATTGATTTCATCAGATGGAGTATATCTAAAGTATATTTACCATTACACGGGATTATTCTATTGTTTATTAGACTTTTACCTAGTCAACGAGGTATTTAAATGTTAATCGCAAAGGTTAGTGCAACCTGTTCTTCAGTTTAAGATCTCTATAAAATAGATGGTGGCATAAATGATGTTTTTATGTTCAATCATGTTTTTTTTCAGAATAGTGAGAGTTTATAGGATAATTTTAAAATAATTTTTAAATATATAGTTAGTGAGTGATGTGTTTTGAATTCACTTTCATCTCCTATAATGATTATTTTTACAGTGTTCTCCCTTGGATATAAGACTATTATATGAACCAATTATATTTTGTTTTTCTATTTGTTTTTTCATTTGTGATTGAAGAGTTTTCATGGGGTTTTTTATGTTTTTGTGGGATAACCTCAATATTCTTGTGAAAAAAATTAGTGGAGATGTGTATCATACAAACAATTATTTGATGAGATTGTGGATAATTCGGTAGTGTAGTTTGATGGGATTAGGATGAATGTTCACTCAGTTGAAATTATGGATACCTTGTCCATCCGATGCGAGGGATGGAGTACTAATCCTATGATATTTGAATCCCAATAGATAAAGCCTTTATCCCATGTTGTTTGGTGTGATTAGTGATGAAGTTGATGATTTACAAAATTGTTTAGGTTCTTTGGAGACAATTTATGTAAGATTGAGTTTGAAACCATCATATGGTTATGAAAGGTGTGCCAAGCTTTACATTGGTCAAAGGGAATCCATTCTCCATACACTGAAAGTCATAAATCAATCATTGTAGATTCCTTTTAGTTCTAGACTAATTAAGAAGATCACCATGAGATAAATGGTTTAATCAGTGGGCACGATAAATGTTTTTGATGAATTGTTAACCTTATATGAAATTTCTAACTAAAGGCTATGTATTACAAAATAACACACACTGTGTAGTCTATGTGTTGTAGTGAATTGGTTTTTTGGATGACTTATTCATAACAAAACCATTTGAGGGTACCACATGTTATGTGAAACTAACCGATTAGAATAATCGTGTATAGAGAGTACATGCTAAGGACACCAAGAAGGCCAACAAACCATTTTTTTAGAACACACCCTTTCTATATAGTCTTTTACATTTTATCTAGGGAAGCATAACATGGAAAAGATTTGAATTAGGAATATAACCCTTTCACCTCTAAAGGAAACATCATACACTTCCTCTAATATTTTCTACATACCATATCTCATTACTTATTCTTGGAATTGGACCCAGATATAGTCTTTCCTTAGAAGAATTCCACATAGGACGTGATGGTGGCCTTTTCTTTGATGTCAAAGATACTTCAGAAGATGTTGTGAGTGTTTTTAACTTTATGTATCATTTATTTTATTTTAATACTTGTGTGTGATGTTTGGATTAATGTTAGGGTTGTTACCCTCTGATAACACATTTATATCTGGGCTTGGGTCCCCCATATCCTTGGTAGAGAAAGGGTCAGTTCCCCTAAAAACCCACTTTGGGTATGAATATTATATCAATGGAGTCACTACCCCCTCATCTAAGCTACGAAGAGGCATGAGTCCTCAACTGGGGTTATTACCCCTTGACCATGACTTTATCTCATTGTGTCAGGGGTCCCCTACTATAGACCTCGTGATGTTACATTGGGCTACTATAATTGGGAAAAAACATGCACTTGTAGCTATCAGACAATATAATCATCCTTAGCTAGATGTGAAGATCAAGAGCTCCCTAAATCTCTCATCATATTTAACATAGTTTATTCTATGATCAAAAAAGTTTATTTTTTATTTTTATCCACACTTGGATTTTTGGGTTGAGATAACTATTTATTTATACAAATTCCCTTTGGTTTCTAGGTCATCCAACTTGTTTGTATATAATCACCCCTACATGGTATTTTCCCATACATATTGTATTTTTTTCAGAAGATAAGTAGTGAGATAATGAATTTAGTGGGTTGGGTGTCGGTGGATCTTAGAATTACTAAGTGATGGTGATCAAAGGTGTATGTCACCATTAATGTTTATGAGTAGTGTTCTACCTACTCATTAGTTGTTAGGTTTAAGATTAATTTAATTTCATTTTGGGTGTGTATTTTTACAATTAATATGTTATATAGGTTTATATTTCTTTATTCTGGTTGTTGTTAGATATTTTTTTAGTGCATTTGTTCCTGTTGGATTAGTAATGTTTTATCTATACTACATGGTTGTGATGTACTTGGAGGTGTGAATGTGTATAGGTTCATTAAGATAAGGCATCCCATTTTTTTTATATTCTATCAATTCACTGGTCTCTATCCTCTAACCTTTTAGAGGTGATTTTGGGGTGTCATACTTGGCCTACCAAAGGTCTGGGTGGGGCCCTAGTTGGTCAATTCATGAAACATACATATTTAATTGGTTAGGTTGTCACCAAAAGTAAGGACTCATTGGCATACACATGAATCAACATGAAATTTAAGTTATAAAACTTTATATGAAATTCATATCATGGTTTAGACTTCCTTCCTCGATCTTGATCATGCGTACTCTTCAATACGCACTCCTCGACTCATGAATAAAACATAAACCCCTAAAATCAACAAAAAACCTCACATTTTATATTTATAAAATATAAACTAAGAACTATAGGAATATTAAGTCATATATAACTTAAAAAACATTATAATAACAATGAGATATCTTACGTGATTAATGGAACTTCAAAAAAGTAAGAGATATGAATGGTGGAGGTCAAATCACCAAGAATCCCATAACATCATCCAAGTCACATGATTGTTGTAGGATATTGATGATTTGTAAATTTATGTGTTATATTGTCAATTTATCAAAATAAACTTTGTCATAAAAACCATCCCTCAATATGGTTTCAGCACGATCATGTGGTCACACCATGTCCTATCGCCACCTTGCCTCACTATAACATGACTATTCCTAGAAAGAGGTCATGTACCTAAATATATTCCATTGTGGACCATATTTTTTTCCTTATCCCCACAATTCTCCCTCATTATATATTTGTCTCATGAAACCCAATAGTTACACTGTAATCCCTTTCCTGCAGCATAATTTTAGCAGCTGGCCTGATTTGATTCCCCACAACTAGTTCATATAATAGCTCAAACAACTGAAACAAGTAGAGTCCATCATGATGAATTCTAATAAATATAAATTATCTAAAAATCATGATAATATTTTTGGTTAATTACATAAATATTCAATCCTTCATGGAATCAAGGGTTGTTGTGAAGGAGAAAAAAAACAAGGTAATGTTCCTTCATTTCATTCATTTGAATTTAATTTTATATTTTTATGTTATTTTTCTATACTACAAAAAGTCCCCCCCCAATATTTTTTAATCATTATATAAATATAATATTATTGATATTGGGATAATTTAAAAATATTTTTTTACATTATATACATAGCATATATCTTTATCCCCCTCATTGACACATCTTGTAAATGCTTGGTTTTTTCAAAAAATAAATACATTTCCAATTATTTACATATGAAAACATTCATGATTGGATAACATATATTATTTATATTTTTTAGAGAATTAATTTTATTTTTTTATGTTTTTTTGTAATTATATTAATTTATAAATAATAAGGATTTGAAATGCTGAAATCGAAAAAAATTGGGATAGTTCAATGAAACATAACATCAACCATTTCATCTTAAACAAATTAATTAATGGATAAATATAATGACTATAACTGATAATGAATAACATAAAATAATTTTATTGACTTATGGACTAATATTTTAATAACCATATGTTAAATGTATAGGAGGTGTTAGTGTAACAAATATAGATGGGTCATATGGTAATGGGACTCTCAAACCCAAATATTTATATTAGGTTAAACTTTTTTTCCTTGAAGTTTTCACTATGTTTATACAAGAACTTCTTCTAAATGTAATATATTTTACTTTACCTTTTTTTCTTTCCTGGGGATATGAATGTTTTAATATTTTTTTGATGCATTCATTATCAAATTTATGATTTTTATCAAGTTTTTTTTCTCAGAATCTCTTATTTATTCTTATTATATGTATTGTAGTCTTCTCAATAAAATATTAGTTTTTATTTATTTATGATTAATGTTTATATCCAAAAAAATCATTAAACTTATTATTTTAAGAATATTGTATTTTATTTACCATTATATGATTTATTATTCAATTATAAAACCCATACCATTATCTTGGGTTTATTTCATGCGTATGACTGATATATGTTTCCTTTCAATGTGATATTCATGATCATGAGCGTAGTATGATGTGGTGCTTGGTATTCTAATTTAATATCTCTCAAATTCATTGTGTAATTGGATTTATGTCATGAGATTATGTAATTAAATAGTGAAAATGATGATAAATTTGTTAAAATTAAATGAAATATTCACTCTACCCATATGTTATGCATGACTATGATGCTTGATTTTCTCACATTTGATGATTGGGATTTGTGAACAATTATCTGATCATTCATTACTAGGAATGTACCATATTCCATTCCTACTTTAAATTATTTATTAATTCTTATGATGATGATCATATATTTATGATATGTTGATTATGATTATTTTCATGCATTTACTATATTGATTCATGTCTTATGTCCTTTTTATATTATCCTTACAATTAGAGAAATTTTAGGTAAAAATTTATTTAATCTTTTACCCAAGTGATTACAAGTTCTTATGAGACCCTGAAAGCACTAAAGAGGAATATTAAAAAATAATTACGTAAATTTAATTTTAATATATGTTCTCCTATTAAACGTGCCTAATTTTATAAAGAAAAATAACATATTGATTTTATAATATTAATCATTTTGTATGTTTATCTTAAAAAAGATGTATTAATAATATGTGTACGATATTATTATATATATATATATTTTTAATATAGAACAATTGAAGAAAAATGTATATCCTCATTTATTACATTCATTTAATAGGTTATCTATACTCTCTATTTTCATGAAATCACTTTAACCGCTTTAATTAATTCTATCTTTCTTGTGGTTACTTAAAAATTATGGATTTATGAAATGATTTTTAACTAGAGACACCCAAAATATAATATGAATTTGAGGGAAAAATGTATATAGGTTAAGGATATAACCAAAATTCAATCCTTTTTTAGGAGGGGGATATGATAAGTCCTTTTATTTGTGAGTTTTGAATGAAATTTCCACAAATATTCATTCCATAATGTTTATGATTTAATTTTAAATGGAAATTGGTTATAAAATGAGAAAATAATAGAGATTGATAATTCAACCTAGCTTATAACCAATTAATACATAAGGTTTCATGATATATTAAGTCATTTCCACTTAGTTTAACCCTTTTTACCTCATTTTACATTTAACTTGGTAACTCATTTTTTACCTCAATAACTTATTTTTATGCCAAAAAATGAAATTAAAATTCTATAATAATTTGTAAATACTGATTAAAATTTTAAAATATAGTTAATCTAACTGATTTTTAAAATATGATAAATTTAAATTTTAAACGAAAGCATAAAATATATAGAAAAAACATTTTTCTTGAAAAATGAATTTTTGATGTTTAAGTGTTATTAACCTGATTTCATATCAATTAAAAATTAAATGAGTTCTAATAGTTTTTTATTTATTGAAACATAACATTATATTTATCATTTAAAAGTTACCAGTTTTATTTATTAAGAAAAAAATATATAATTTAAAAACAATTCCTTGAAAAATTTCCCCTTTATAATTAAATGGCTCTCAATTTTTTTATAACTAATTAAATATTGATGTATAATTGTTTATTTATTATATATATATATATATATTAAAATAAATTTATTTTTATAATTTATATATTAAAAATATATATTTTTAATAAAAAATATAGTATATAATAAAAAGTATGATTTTATATAAAAAAAATTATGTTTAGCCATGAATAATGAAATTTGTGCTCTTTATATTTCCAAACTTATTTTTGGGATATTATTCAATTAGTTTTATAATTATTTATTGAATTTTTTCAATAAATTTTGTTGATGTTTCTCTTTAATAGTAATATGTCACAACTCGTACCCCCAAGGCCCGTGTTGTGACTACCCCAAGCCCGCTTCCCATAGGCTAGGGGATAACGGCATGTGCCGAGTAGGATTTTCCCACAAAAGAAAGGAATTTTCATATAAACATGTACACATGCATCCTCTCCCAGGAAAAGTATCGAAACTAAAAACACTATGTAAACATGGATGCAAACCACTAAGAAAACCCACTCAGAGTACGATACAAAACTTAAAGAAAAAGGGGCTAGAATACATGCCCAATAAAAATAGAAAGGTACAAGATACTGGATCTCATATGCAGAATACACTACCTGAAGTGTAGGTATAGTAAGATGTTTGAATGTTGCTGAAGCAAACCACATCTCGGGTCACCTTAAGGAACCCCTATCTCAAGCCCACCAAGGACTCCATCAAAGCTGCTGATCATCTGCACAAGGAACGACACGTGCGGGTGAAGCATGTGCAGGGGTGGGTAAAACAATACTCAATAGGGAACCCAAAACACAAAGAAATTACAAAAAGTATATATCATAAAGAATATCACTAATAAATACACCAAGTGGGCTACGAAAGAGGCACACTAAGTGTAGCCTTTAATAGGTATAGTCAAAAGGGTTACTAGAGTCAGCTCACACCAAGTATAGGTCTATGATACGTAAATAGAATTGTTGTAAGAATCCACAATACCATGAAGTAGTAAAACATAGAGCTTTGGTAACAAACAGAGTGTAGGTAACACATGGAGAGTCGGTAACACATGGAGTGTGGGTAATACACCGAGTGTAGATCACACATGGAATGTTGGTAACTCATGGAGTTTGGGTAACACATAGAGTGTCTTCATAGAATAGAGGACTCACACCTAGTGGGATGGGGTAGTACCAAATCAGTCTTGGTAAGAAAAAAGTATAAATATGACACATAGTCTAGGTAAAACATGCAGTCTAGGTAATAACAAAGCTTCTAGGTGGTAGCGAGTCGTAGGATTCCATCCTTAGCGCACCTATCCTCAAAGAACCTCCTCCTTGATCCAATACACCATATGAAAAAATACATGGAAACTTACTTATATTATATTAAAATAAATGACTCATTAGAGGGGTCTCATCGATGCAAATGGATGGTCAAATGGACACATGGTTTTGGAGTTATAGGCTTTTAAGAAAAAAGGGGCTAGTTGGGTCTGAGTCCAGTATGACATGGTCAGACTGACCCGACCATACCCAAATGTGGTCTCACCTATCCCGACCCACTGAGTTAACCCAAACTGTTGGTTCTGGCCCACCCTCGAGATGCTCGACCCGCTCGAGAGGGCTGGTCCATTCTACCTGGATGCGGTGGGTGCCGCATACCCGACTGGTCAACATGGCCAACCACTACGTTCAATGTGGTCGGCTGCTGCATGAACTATCCCTTGGTACAGATAGAGCACAAAACTTTGACATGTGACATAGATTCATACTGCATCTATTTGATCACATCGCCTGCGGCCGCTGTGCCATGTGGTCCTCTACCATCGACATTCAAGCCAGTGGCGGCTTGCTGTCAGGTAGTCGCGTCACCCCCGGTGACCCTCCTTCTGCGGGTTGTCAGTTGCACTCTGTAGCTTTATTTTTTGAAACAGAAGAACACCTATAAAGCTTAGGGTTACATTATTAATTTCAATGGGATTGAACTCATTTTTCCATCACATCGGGGGTCCGGTCACATTTGGAACCTCCCAAAATATCCTGACATGACCAAGGGGGGGTCTGTCGGTGAAGAACACATGATCAAGGGAGAGAGATAAGAACAAGAACACACTTAGAATGGACCAAGGACTTTTTTTAATGGCTTTGGTTTATTCATGTCAAAAATATTATATAGAATAATTAATTATCCGTATGTTACCTTTAATCTCACAGTTTATCCATCTCGAAAGAATGATCGAACAACAGATGAACTTGTTCATGGGTTGGTCCATGTTCATCGTTAGAATCAATAATGAGGAAATAAATCATGAAGAAAATAAACCCCTTTCCTAGAAATAGGATCATTCAGAGGAAATAATTCTTTATTGGTGGTGATATTTCAATGAATGTACTTGATCCGTCATTCCTCAGCATTTGTCGTTCGTCGTCGCCAGTGAGAGAGCTTCCATATCCTTAGGGAATCTTCCAAGCTCCAGGTAAATTCTCCAGCATTATGAATTATAATGTTGGTACCTATTTTGGATTAATAGAGAAAACACATCACTATGTCTCTTTTAAACAACTTCACCACACTGTTTCATTTATAAAAGGGAACCACTACTTGTCACTTCTTAAAATTGAAGAAATAAAATACAATAACTTTTTAAATATATCTTATTTATCTCTTAAAATGTCCAAAAAAGATATTACTTAGTCAACCTGCACCAATCAATGTTAGGTCCTACCTATGCCAAACCCACTACTCTGAACACAATGGTGCCCTTAGATTTCAAATCCGAGCACTCATTTAAAAGTTAATAAAACCACAGATGCGTTCTATTTTTTGTAAACATAAAATATTCTGAACATTTATTATAGGCACCCTAGTTCTCAGAATCACATTCTATCTCCATTCCTATTCTTGAAATGATTCTAAATAATTTTCAATAATTTTACATGGAAAATATAGGACATTACATTCTCCCCACCTTAGGGCTTTATGTCCTTGAAATCCAAAACCTGGGCTAAACAAAAAACGGGTATACTGAGAATTAATCTGAGTCTCCCACTCTCATGTACTATCCTGGAGATTCCTCTGCTACCACCGAACGTGCACTAGAGGAATTGATCACCCACAAAGGGTCCTATTTTTTCAATCCTCGATTTCCACTGGGTAATCCATGAAATTTTCTCCATCATCAATGTCCTTCTCCCCCCATTCAATGACATGTGAAGGGTCATGTACATATTTAATTAGTTAAGATACATAAAATATGACATGAAACCACTCTAATTGTGGAGGTAGATCCATGTAGTACGCCACCTTGCCCACTTCACACTGTATGAGAAAATGTCCGATGAACCTCGAATATGACTTTCCACCCCATCCAAATCGTCATATCGAATGTCAAGGAGGGACCTGAAGGAACACATGGTATCCCTTCTTTAACTACAAGGGTCACTATAGGCTATCGACATAAAAGTTATGATGGCTCTGTGTAGTCTTCATCCGCTTCGGGATGACCAGAACCTTCTTTACAGTGGTTCGTACCATCTCAGGGACAATGAGTGATGACTCTATGAGGTCAGTCCAACAAAGTGGGGACCTGAAGGGTCACCTGTAAAAGTTCTCAAATGGTTCCATACTATTGGTTGAGTGGTATCTATTGTTGTAAGTGATCTCCACAAAGGTTAGGTGATTCCCCAAACTTCAGCCAAAATCAGGGATGCAAGCATGTAGCATGTCCTATAAGACCTGAATGGTCAACTCCATCTGGTTATATGTCTACGGGTGGAAAGCTGTGCTCAAGAAAAACTAATTCACAAATGCCTCCTACAATCCCTTCCACAATCAGGATGTGAAAAAAGCATCATGATATGAGACTATTGTAGATATAACTCCATGGAGTCGAACTAGCTGCTATATACAGAGGCCTCCCAAGATCTCAACTGAACCCTGTTCCTGAATCAGTAGGAAGTGGGTTGAATTGGTAAGTCAGTCAACGATCACCTAGATGGTATCATTCCCTATAGATGTACATGGTAGTAGCTTCATAAAGTCCATAAATATTCTATTCCACTTCTACTCTGGCACCTCAAGGGGTTGAGTCAAACCTGCTGGAACTTGGTTCTTGACCTTCACTTGCTGAAAAGTGAATCATCTAGAGAAAAACTCAGACACTTCCATCTTCATCCCCAACCATAAAAAATAACATCGAAGGTCCTAGTACTTTTTTGAAACACCTGGATGTATCGCTAAAGGGAATGTATGGAACTCCCTCAATACCTCCTCCCGCAACTTCGCTAGTACAACTATACGTCCTCTGAAAAAGATGATGTGATCCCCACATTTTGAAAATCCATCCAGGTCATACCCTATGGATATCTAAGCACGTGGAGTCTTACAGCTGACATCTCTAAGCTGTGCCTCTGACATGATCCGTAAGAGGGGAGGGGTAATCACTATCTACTATAGATAAACTACTCCATCTCCATCCATGAAGGATATCAGAATCGAGTCCAACTACTCTAAGGCCTCATTCAGTATTTGTGAACTCAATCTCCAACTGAGAGAATCTATCACCATGTTCCCCTTCCCAAGAATATATACCATCTCAAAGTCATAGTTTTGGAGGCGCACTAGACAAACCCACTTTTTCAGGTTTATATCATTCTGAGAAAATATATACATGAGACATTTTTTTTCTGAGTAGACGATAAACCGCTCTCCCAAAAGGCAATGTTGCCACATCTTCAATGCAAAGAAAACCACCACCAAATCTGGATCGTGGGTCTTGCATTTCTACTCAGGTAGTCTCAAATGTCGTAAACCATAGAAAATCACCACTAGCCCCTAAATAAAGACACAACCATGCCTATTCCCTGATGCTTTGTAGAACACCATCTACATAACACAATCCTCTAGCTATCTCAGGATGAGATAACTCATCAAACTCTGTCTTAATGGCTAAAATATCTATTGGAACTTTTCTGTCCATATAAAAGGATTCCCCTTTTGTGCAAGTATGTCAAGGATACTACTACTCTGGAAAATTTAGGTAAAACCCCTGATAGTACCTTGCTACCCTAATGAAAATACACACCTTGGTAATGTTCTTGGGTGGACTACATGTAGGAACCACCTCTATCTTCACTGGATCTTCTAAAACACTAGCCTCGAAAATTACATGTCCAAGAAAGTGGAACTCTCGTATATAGAACTAACACTTTGAGGGCTTCTAGTAAAGCTAGTTCTCTAAGAGTAAGTCAAGGACCATCCTTAAGTGTATCACTTGGTCCTCCTTAGACACCGATTACACCGAGATTTAATCAATAAAGACCACTTCAAACCAATTTAGTTAGGGAAAGAAGATCCTATTCCTGAGTCCCATGAACACTGTTGGGGTGTTTGTCATGCCAAATGGCATCACTAAGTACTTGTAGTGGCTGTAGAGACATCTGAAATCTGTCTTCGAGATTTCCTCATCCTGCACCCATAGTTGATGATAACCATATCTGAGGTATATCTTTGAGAACCATATTTCTCCCTTCATCTGATTGAAGAGGCCATCAATCCTAAGTAGTGGATTCTTATTTTTCATGGTCACCCGATTCAGTCATCAGAAGTGCACACATAACCTCAAGCTCCTGTCTACCTTTTTGGAAAACAATACTGGTGATGCCCATGGTGAAACACTCGGTATCACGAATCCCTTCCTCTGCAAGTCCTCCAACTATACCCTCAATTCAGGAAGCTATGAAGGAACCATCTGATATGCCAATGTAGATATTAGTACGGTCCTATGGTATATGTCAATACAAAAGTCTACCTCCCTATGAAGAGTTAGTCCTGGAACATCTTCCCAAAATAGGTCCTCGTACTCATCCACCACTGCAAGAATATGATGAATCATCTTATCCACTACACTAAGGGTCATACTAGCCAACTAATTTGTGATCGGATTCACCCTTCTATGTGTGAGTCTATCTTGAGATGCTTGTGTTTCCTTTTCAAAAAAAAGGAAAATATGGCCCCACCTATATGGATACACCAAACTATGCACCTAAAATAGTCTATCTGAACACAGACTATGGATAACCAATCCATACCTAGAATGAATTTATAATAATTTTATGCTTCCACCAAGAGATCCCAACTAAAACATTCACCCCAAGATTAAGGGAACACTATCGATACTAGTGTTTGATCATTTAATCTCCTCTATTAGGAGTCTCTAAGTGTAGGTATCGAGTCGAAAGTTCAACTGGAATATCCATGTCTTGAACAAGGGTCATGGTGAGAAAAGACTAACTATCACCCATGTCTATATAAACTATAGCTAGGGTGGAAAAAGGATTAGATCATACCTCTAATCATCACAAGTGTCTAGGGATCATAAGCCTCTATTGCAAGGAGTTGGACTCACCCCTATCCACCAGCTCCCTGAGCTGAGGGTGGACCACCTGAGTGTGGTGGTGGAAGGCCTTGAACCTCTTTCCACCTCCTACCGCTCATCCCACTCATCCACCACATCCACTTCCTAGCATGATGCCCTGTTTTTTCCTCCACCGCTACCTCAGAGGACCCCCGACTGTCTCCTAGTTGGTCGTATGGCTGGTCAGACAATATCTAGCCATATTTACCTGATCGAAACATGAGTAGCACAATCTGTCATTCCACTGACTCGCTATTCCCTTGGAGTGTAGCACTGTTGATCCCGTATCTCGGTGTCCTCCAATAGAGTGATTGACTAACTTGGATCCCTTCATCATCTGTCAGCTAAAATCTGCTGAAGAATCTGCTACCTTTCACCCGATGGTTTCTCCCACCGCCAGTGCTAGCCCTGAATGAAATCTATCTACATGTAGAGCTCGCTCTAGCATAGGAATATACATTGGGATTCTAAGGGATATCATCAATGCCTTGATCTACCAATGTATTCCCTGATCAAAGGTATGGTCCCCAAGGAACAATCCCCTCACCATGTCGGCGGAGTAATGAGAATGATATATGAATCTTACCGAGTACATGCTACTGGCTAGCTTCCCTACTGCAAGTGTAGTAGAACCTATACGCACATAGAGCGTAACATCGCCAGGACGAATTCCTCCTGGTAGAGGCGGTCGAATTATTTCCAGGGTAACGTCACCTTCTTATGTGTTAGATTCATCTGGTACCCCCATCTCCCCACCGATACCTGAAGAATGTTCAGGGCTAGGACTTAACTTGGTCGGGAGGCATCCTCACTATGAGGAAGACTCGCATCACTGCCTCCAACATATCCTCAACTATCTGAGGATCTGTCTCACCTTGGAATCATGGATGTCACTATATTTGGAACTCATGAAACAGATTTAGCCTCAGTGTATCCTCTACTGGTAATGCCGGTAGGAACTGCTAATCTCCTGGTGGTGGTATCACTCCTACACCACCTGGAGATTTTATCTTTGGAAAAGGTCCCTACAGTGTACCTCATCGCTTGGTGGACTATCCTCATGGTCATTCCCAAGAATCATAGCTGAAAGCCTATGTGGAAGAATCCTGGAACTAAACAAGCTGTACCATTGTCAATAGAGTATAACTAGTGAGCTGACTTAGATTTATGAAGGAAATGAGAACACACTCAATTCTTATATTATGTAAAAATAATTAATTTACCATGAAACTAGAGTTTTAATATACCATTTTGGTAAGAATAACTCACTGTCTTGGTGAATGGATACATTGGGTGCTGCACTAACATTGGGTTCCCAAGCTTGAATACCAGACTTGAAACATTAACATGGTTCCCCTAGTACAAGAGTAAAACCAACCACCCCTATGATACCACTATGTCATGACCCATCCCCCAAGACCCTTATTGTGACTACCATAATCCTACCTCCCATAGGCTAGGGGATGAAAACTAGCCCGGAGTAGGCATTTCCCACAAAGGCGAGGAATTTTTTTATAAACCTACACACATGCATCCATCCCCAATAAAAGTACCAAAACTAAAAACACTGAGTAAACATTGATGCAAACGACTAAGAAAACCCACTTAGATTAGGTTACAAAACTGAAAGAAAAAAGGGGTTTGAATAAAATTCCTTTTGAAATAGAAAAGTACAAGATCATGGATCTCATCTGCAGAAAACCCTACATGATGGGTAAGTATAGAAGCTGTATGAATGTCACTAAAGTGAACCACATTCTTCGGGTCACCAAGAAGCACCCCTATCTCCAACCCACCAAGGACTCTCTCAAATATATTGATCGTCTGCACAAGACATAAGGCGTTCAGGGGTATCCCATGTTGGGTTGCGTAAAATAATACTTATTAGGGACCACAAACCATAAAGCAATTACACAAAGTATAACACAAAGACTAGAACTAACAAATACACCCAGCAGAATGACGAAGATGCACATGAATTGTATCCTCTAAGAGTTAAAATCAAGAGATTTACTAGAATCATCTTAGTCAAATTATAGGTCTATGTTATGTAAATAGTATTTTCATAATAATCCATAGTACACTCAATTAATAATTGGTAGAGCATTGGTAACACATAGTGTGTCGATAACACATAGAGTGGAGGTAACACATGGAGTGTAGATAACACACAGAGTGTTGGTAACACACAGAGTGTAGGTAATACATGAAGTTGCATCAAATACTAGAGGACCTGCAAAATTGTGGGAAAAGGGAGTACCAACTCAGTCGTGGTAAGAAACAAATTCCAGATAAGATACATGGTCTATAAAAGACATGGAGTCTTGGTAATCACATATCTTCTAGGTCACAGCCAGTCGTAGGATTCAGTGCTTAGCACGATCATCCTAAGATCACCTCCTCCTCGAGCTTATAGGACATATTCCAACTTCCATAGAAACCCACATAGAGTATCTCAAATGGTCTGCCTCATCTCAAGGGTCCCAATGCCACAAATAGCTCATCAAATGGACACACAGTTTGAGTGTTATGGGATTTTATGTAAAAAAGGTTCGGTTGGGTATGGGTCCGGTCTGACCGAATCTGACTGAACTGACCTAACCCAACCCACTAAGGCGAGCCGGCCCACTGGGTGCAGCCTGCCTCGGCTGGGCCCACACCAGTTGGGCCCGTCCTACTGCTAGATCAGCCGACTTCTCACTAACAGGCTATCGGTCTGGCCTGACGGCTCTGGCCCATCCCGCTTGAGCAGGCAGGTTCATTCCAACCAGATGTGGGGGGTTCCGTGTCCCCACATGGACAATGTGGCCAAAATCTACATTAACCGCCCTGTGGTCTAACAGGACCATGACTCATTGCCGCACGATGCAACTTCGTGCAACGTCAAGTCGAGCCTACTGCCAGCGACCACTGTGCCATGGGGTCCACTACATATCATTTATTTCAAACCGTAGACATGTTTATTGTATTATACTTAAATAATATATACCCTTTTATAATATTTATATAAAGGGTAAATTACCCCATTTAATCCTATAAATTCATTCCATTCAATCTTCCATAAGTACACTTCCCATTCTTATTATAGTTTTCATTATGGATTTTAACAAATTCTTTCTCCATTAAGGATGTTATTTTTATTATAGGTTTAGTATTACTATTGGATATTTTCAATGGTGGAGATGATGCATGAGATTTTATAGTTGTTAAAATATTATTATTTTTTTATTTATTGTCAAATTTTCATTTATACACTTATAGAGGATACAATCATCCATGGTATGTGAAAATACATGTTATATATTGATATATCATGGAGAACCTTGATGGCACAATATTGGTGTATGATTTTTTATTTTTGAATCTCATCCATCACTTAATAAACTAATCAGATTATAAACTCTTAAACCAGAAGATGTTACTTTTCAGAAGCTACAGCCTGCGAAACAGAGCCTCAAAACCTCCTCTGATCCGAGGATCCCCCATGAATTTGAAAACTATAAAACTTGAAGCTTCACACCTTGGTCAATAAATTGATTCATCATTATATGGAAAAAACTCCCCCACATATAACTCTTCAATACCATTTTATTGACCAAGAATTTATTCAATTAAATTTACATTCTAAATATATAATTTTATCACTTATAAAAAAATCACATTATATAATTCAAAAACAGAACATGATAAAACCAAATAAAATTTTATTATATTAATTTAAACATTACATTTTGATAATATACATGAAAATAAGAATGATATGCATTACAATGAGAAAAAAATAGAAAGTATGATAACAATTATGGGAATATCTGGATCTTCCCGATGCACCAATATAATTACACTCACGAAAAACATTATAGAAATAAAAAGAATATTAATAATGAAATATGAATTTTTAAAATGTCCATATATATATATATTTGAGATAAAAAAGTATTTAATAATGAATTAATTAAATTTAAATAATTTATGTTAAGTAGGGAACCCATGTGACAATTACAAATATGACCATCAGGAAATGAAACTTACCATTAGAACAGTAATATGGCCACATCGAATAGTAACCTCACCTTTTGAAATGTAAAATAATATTTATCAATCTTACTAAATGAGAATATGACATATATATATCATGATATAAGTAAATAAATTTTTTAAATGAAAAAAATAAGTGGTCATATTTTTGTAAATCATATTTTTTTTTACATTTTATAAAAATATAAAAGTTTTAAAAGATATCTTATTTTTAGAAAATGGGTTTATTATTTAATATATAGTTGTTTTAATATGATGATATTTTTTTGAGGACATAATTAATTTTTTAAAGGGTCCCAAAATTTATCATAATATTAAAATTGGTATTTTTCAATTACAAAAGATTTATTTAAAAAAAATTACACATATTGATAAAATTATTTTCATAAAAAGGATTTTATTTTTATAATATGAAAATAGAAAAATGGTTGCGGTGAGTATTCAGTATTTCTCTAAAATAGTTGAAAATTTGATGAATAGAAAAATACAACACAATACAATTTTATAAATTATTAGTTAAATTCATGAATTTATGTGTCATGGATGATGTAAGAAACCTGTATTTGTTACTCACATATTCGATTTACTGTATATGGGAATAATATTCATCACTATTGGTAGTCTTGATCCAAAATAATAAACTGATGATTATTATATTTATAAATACCACTCTCCTACCTGTATAAATTCCACCCCTCAACACCCCTTATACTCACATATTCTAAGCCTTGAATATTGAATTTTTTCCCAATTATCTTTAAATTATATCCCCCACATATTTTTGATACTCGTATCAACAAATACCATTTCAAGTAGCCTTAAGGGGTTTTCTATGAAGAGAAAACCAAATGATGTGGTAAAATTCTTAACTAAACACGTTCAATTTTATTCATCTTCTACCACCCCTTATTTTTTCCATACACCTAAGAATATTAATATAATTACCTGAAATATAATGATATGTTATTATTTTTGTGAAATATCAATCTTCTACTCTCCCTTATTTTGATTATAAAACAAAAATGTTGTCTACATTATGGTTGGTTCACCGCTCCAAGAATAAACATACTTCGTTTTTCTCCACCGCCTACAAGGCTAGTCATAAAAATATTTCTATGATTAAATAATACAATAATAAGTAAATAAAATTATATTTACTTTTCAATAATTAATATATGGACATAATATTAAATAATATGAAATTAGTTTGTGATGGTTGGTATAAACACCTAATTGAACTAACAGTGAAAAGTTAAAGTTTTTATTAAATGTATCTTCCTAGTGTATGAAAAAATGATATTTGAAACCATTTAAATTTTTATAAGTACATAGATATAATTTAATTTTATTGAGAGTTAGTTTAATTGATATAAACATCAATAATTATCGATATGTGTTCGGACCATAGAACAACAATAAGAATGGTCTCCCAACAAAAAAATTAAAAAATATATCCCCTTTAAGTGGTTATAAATGAGTATAAAAATTTACAGTAAATAATTTATAGATGTAAAAATTTATTTATTTACTAATTAATTAATTTAATTTAATTTTACAAGATATTAAGTGAAAGTGTAGAACTATTCTGGAACATAATGCAAGGAATATCTCCAAGAAACCCTATTTTCATTAGGTTATGAACTTCCTCTATAAAACTCATATTATTTCTATATTTGATGTCATAAAATGATTATATGTTATTTATATATGTCTCTTATATATATACCTATCATATTCCACCATCCTTTTGTGGGGTAATAAATATTTTAATTTCATTTTTAAAATCTGTTCTTTAAAGTCAAACCCAATGAAGGGGAATATTTCTAAACCATAATCATCTTATGTAACACTAAATTAATTAATTTATACTCAATCATTATTTCTCAAATTTCTTTAATTTTTTCCTTAAACCACCTTTTTGAATGTTTTTTTGATACCTAATTATCACTACCGCAAAAAAGGCATTTAGCGGTGGTTTTTTTCGTTTCACGGCGGTTTAAACCTCCGATAAATCGATTGGCGACGGTTTTCAAAAACCGCCGCTAAATTGTGCGTCGGGAAAATATTCGCGGCGGTTTTCAAAACCGTCGCAGAACGTTTCGCGGCGGTTTAAACCGCCGCTCAATGATTCAGCGACGGTTTTTTTATTTTTTTAGTTTTTTATTTATTTTATTTTTGTTATTTTTGTTATTTTTGTTATTTTTAATTTTATATATTTATTTTTATTTATTTATTTATTTATTTATTTATTTATTTATTTCGTATTTATTTTATTTATTTTATTTTATTTTTTATTTTATTTATTTATTTTTCGTATTTATTTATTTATTTTATTTATTTATTTTTTGTACTTATTTATTTATTTATTTTATTTATTTATTTTATCTATTTATTTTATGTATTTATTTTATCTATTTATAATAAATAATAAATAAATAATAAATAATAAATAAATATTAATAATAAAAAATAATAAATAAATATAAATATAAATAATAAATAATAAATAAATATAAATAATAATTACTAAATAATAAATAAATATAAATAATAAATAATAAATAAATTTAAATAATAAATAAATATAAATAGTAAATAATAAATAATAAATAATAAATAATAAATAATAAATAAAGATAAATAATAAATAATAAATAATAAAAAATTAATAATAAATAAAGATAAATAATAAATAATAAATAAAGATAAATAATAAATAATAAATAATAAATAATAAATAATAATTAATAATTAAATAAATATAAATAATAAATAAAAAATAAAAAATTATATTTAATAAATAAATATAAATAATAAATACTAAATAATAAATACTAAATAATAAATAATAAATAATAAATAAATATAAATAATAAATAAATATAAATAATAAATAATAAATAAATATAAATATAAATAATAAATAAATAATAAATAATAAATAATAAATAATAAATAATAAATAATAAATACATATAAATAAAAAATAAAAAATAATAACTAATAACTAATAAATAATAACTAATAAATAAATATAAATAATAAATAATAAATATATATAAATAATAAATAATAAATAATAAATAATAAATAAATATAAATAATAAATAACAAATAAATATAAATAATAAATAATAAATAAATATAAATAATAAATAATAAATAATAAATAAATATAAATGATAAATAAATATAAATAATAAATAATAAATAATAAATAATAAATAATAAATAATAAATAATAAATAATAAATAAATATAAATAATAAATAATAAATAATAAATAATAAATAATAAATAATAAATAATAAATAAATAATAAATAATAAATAATAAATAATAAATAATAAATAATAAATAATAAATAAACATAAATAATTAATAAATATAAAGAATAAAGAATAAAGAATAAATAATAAATAATAAATAACCAGTTACAAATAATAGATTATAAATAAATTAAAGTATATTATAAATAATAAAGGAAACACGTGAAAAAGTATGAAAAGACGTGATAAGGGATGAAAAATCATGAAAACGCATGAAAAAAGGATGGAGAAACATATGAAGAATGAGGCATTAGAAAGAATGAGAATGCATGAAAACTCGTGACAACTTTGGAAAACTCCTTAATAATTCAACATAATCATCATAATAACCCACAAAAAACCATTGAAGAAGGTAAAAAGTCATGGAAACGCAAATAAACAGTAATAAATGGAGCTACCGTTAAAACCCGTCAAAACGGTCATAAAGAGACAAAAACATTGGACTCACATTAACAGAGATAACTTATGATCTGAGAGTCCATTTTAGATCTGCGACCTGTCAAATCAAAGATCCTGAAACGATCTTCGACCTAAAAGGTGAAAGTGTCCGAATGGACAGGCGCATCGGATGTTATGACCATTTAAAAAAAAAAGCTGACGGGGAACAGGTGCTAGAAACGAGGAATTGAAAAACATAACAAACCCGATACCCACTAAAAAGGCCATAACATATGATCTAGGAGTGAATGTGGGCACCGCGACCAGTCAAACTAAAGCTCATGGAATGAGCTATGATCTGGCAGGTGGAGGAGGCCGAACTGACATGCGGATCGAAAGTTAGGTCCGTTTGAAGACAAGTTCGACGGGACACCGGTGACGGAAATGGGGTTTTAGAGGCCTTTGGAGGGGTTTTTGGGGTCGAAAAACATGACAGAATCTATCTTGTGTCAATCTAGTGCGTAGCTCTCTTCGCTTGCTTCGATTTGATATGTGGTAGAGCCCAAACGGACACCCGGCGCGAAAGTTATGGCCATTTGAAGTTGGAGAACTTTTTTCAACTTTCTTATAACTCTAATATCGTCCGCACCTTAGACCGTCTCACGGTTTTGATTATATGTGCCTCTATATCTCTTCATGAGCTTCGATTTTACTGGTCGTGGTGCTTCAACGGACGCCCGGATCAAAAGTTATGGTCGTTTTAGTGATTTCGGGGTTTCTCGTGTTTTTTTATTTTTTTCATTTCATTTCGCGGCGGTTTTACTGAAACCGCCGCTATTTTGCGGCGGTTTTTTAAAAAACGGCTGCTAATCATCGAATAAAATAAAAAAATAACTTTTTTTTTCCGTTGAGCGGCGGTTTTTTCGCGGTGGTTTTAAAAACCGCCGCGAAATACCGGCCCGAAACGCATTTCGCGGTGGTTTTAAAAACCGTCGCGAAAAAAGCGCCGCTAAACGGTGGTTTTCTTGTAGTGTATTCTCCCATTTTCATGCAATTTGTTTTTCAAATGCACAACATATCATTATAATTAAGGGTATTTATATATATATATAAACTTCAATGATATTAAATTCTTTTCTCTATTTGTAACATTTATGAAATATCCTATTATTGTGATATGAGAAAGGATTATACAACCCATTTTTTCCATGAATAATTATAATGTTTATGATTTAAATATGATTTCCTTTATTGAAATATATAATAATGTACTTGTAATTATGGGTGTCCCCAAATAGTTCTCCAATGAATTTGGTATTCTTTATCTATCATGAGAATATCTGTATGAGATTAATTAGTAAACCAAAACCTCGATGACACTATATCCACCATGTGGTGTTTTTTGGGATGTTTTCTTTTAATTTTCCTTATGTCATGTTATATATTTCTTCCATATTCCCATGTTTTCATGATCTTATAATTCCATGTTCTTTATGTCATGAAATTATATCCTTATTCATGATAATTTTCTTTTATGATTTAATTTTATTCCTTTCAAATCATACATAAGGCTTCATAGTCATGTTTATTCCCATACTAGGATTTTTAGATCACCCCATTTGTCTATATTTTCCCTAGGTAACATATTCAGTTTTAGATCTCATTATTGAGATTAAAATAGGGAAATTTTATTTTAGTTTCATGTTGATATTATATTTACCAAGTATAGTCATTTCGATCATTGGTTTTTATTTATTATTATTTATGTTAAAAATCATCTAAAAACATGTGTAAAAGTCTTATATATCTATAGTTGGTATTAGAACAACCTCTAGTTATTTTGGGGGACTATAAATATAATAATTTATTCAAAATAGTAGGGGTAATTCTATGTATAGGATAATATCCTAAAATCTTGGGGAAGTATAGATTGAGTGGTTTCCAAGAAATTAAAACCCTGTTTGGATACTATAAGTGGTTGTGGATTTGACATGGTTATACCTATGGGTAATAACCCTAAAAATGGTGAATTGGTTTTTAACTTTATCTTTAACGGGTTCATGATAAAGACTCCTTACCCCAAAATTCTGAGTTATATGGTTTGGAAAATTAAAAGACTCTTTATGAACTACTTTGATTGAATTGAATAGATTGATAGGTCAAAAATCCAATAGGAAAATTACAACGAAAAACCTAGATTGATACCTAGAGGCTCAAAAATCAGGATAAAATTTTGATATATAATTTTTTTCTTTTAAGGATAATTATTTCTCATTTTAAATAATCTCTAGTTTTATTATTATTATTTTATTTTCTTTAATTATTTTTATAGAGGGAAATATGAGAAACCATGCCAATAAGCAATGTGATAGGAAATGTGATGAATTAACTAATAATATGGTTGAATTGATGGGATATGGAGATAATAATTTCATTGAAGTATGGGATCTACTAACTCTTGTTATGAATAATAACATGAATCATATGGAACTCCCTCCTTCTACTAAAAAAAGAGAATGTTCTGGTTGAGTCTTTTATATAAAAAAGGCATCACACCTTTATGGGATTTTCAAATCATCTCATTATGAAATAATGGATTAAATTTATTGAAATTATATTATCAGTCTTACAATGCCTCGAGTAATAGACTATTACTCTATCTATTTATCGCATGGAGGTGGATGCTGATCTGTGGTGGGAACTGATCAAGAACACAGAGTCTAAATTTGAATTTGATTCCATGAATTTGGAAGGATTCTATTAAGTATTTTTCAAAAAATCTTTACCCCAAACTATTATTCTCAAATTGGAGAGGGTGTTATTTGGATTGAATCAAAAGTAAGATGGTTTTATTCTGACATATGAGGAAAACTTCAAAAGGTTTTCATAGTATAAATATCGCTTTATCATCGAAACTGAAAGTATGGTGGACCTTTTCATTATAGTATCAAGGAAAAGTCTATAAAAATACTTGGAAATTAATAAGTTTTACAGCTTTGAAGACATGCTTATTTATTATTTAAAGGTAAAGATGAATATTTGTGACTTTAAGTGGTCTTGTGTGACATGAGATTAAAATCATAAAATAAATTTTAATTTTGTTGGATCAGTAGATGAATCCACCAAAGTAATGAAAAATCAACCTCCCACCTATCAAAAGTGTGTGTAGAATCATCATAGAATCTACCTCAAGTGAATCTATAAATGATTTAAGTGTAAATAATAGAGGAATTAGAATAATCAATGATGAAGAGAGTTGAATTTTACCCACTAAGGAGATGGTAAAAAATATGGTTCAGATTACCACTAAACCTTTAGAATGGTGTTTCAACTATAAGGAACATGGGAATTTTGTATGATAATGTCCTAAGCTAAGGGGGTTTGGAGAAAATCAACAAAAAAAATCTCTAAGTCCTATAGAGTAAGGAAAGTCACATCCTATCACTACTCCCAAGGCGAATCTGAACAATGACATAGGGATAGGTACATTGGTTATTTATTCAAAAAAATTGATAATACATTTTGATTTTGGTTCTATACATTCTTTAATATCATTCAAGTTTAGTAGAACTATTCAAACGCCACCTCAAAACATGGGTATAGATCTATCAATGACAATTGAAAATAGATAAATTATTTTATCCCAAGTATATAAATCATCATTAGTTAATGTTTCTCTATTAAATCTATAGAAAATATTTTTGTACATAATTTTTTGGAATTTGATATTATATTGATCATGGATTGTCTATCCACTTATAAATCCAACAAAAATTGTGAGGATATAGAGATCACTATTTACATCTCAAGTCATCCTATGATTATATATAAGTGTAGGGAGGTGGTTGAATCTTATTTTTAATATTTTTATGAAGAATGGGTATTATTTGTTTATGAGCAAGAATTTATTTCTCAAATAACTCATACCAAGGGAAGAATTATTCTATAATACAAGCGCATTTTGAGGAATTGTAATCATGTATTCCTTAAATAATTTTCTGTTGTTCCTTATGACTACGTGGTTGATTTCTTAGTCAAAATTATAATTTGATCTCTAACCATATATAAGACTCCCGATCGAATATCCACCATTGAGTTAGAAGAATTGATGAAATAATTATAAGATAATTGGGATAAGGTTCTTATTTGATCGAGTTCTCCACCATGGTGTGTGCTGGTCCTCTTCATAAAGTTGACGTATGGGTCAACACATATCTTCATTGATTAGAATGAACTCAAAAAAATCATGATAAAGAACAAGTATTCAATTCCATGGATAGATGAATTATCCAATAAACTATGTGGGTCCTGATATTTATATATGGTGTAGCTTTGGTGAGGATATCAATAATTAAAAGAGAAGAAGGAAGATATTCCCATGAAAGCCTTTTGGACATGGTATGGCACTATGAGTTTATAGTGTATCCCTTCATACTCAATAATGATTCATCAAAATTTATGGAAATAATTTAGAGAGTCTTTACAAATAAATTAGAAAAATTTGTGGTTTTATTTATATATGATATTCTAATATACTGTTATAGTAATGAAGAGCATAACATGTGAATTCTATGCTAAATACTTTGTGAAAGGGAATTTGGTATGAAAAATTACATTAACTGTTAGTGATGGATAGAGGGAGTATCATTACTAGCGATTGTTCTCAACATCAATGGGATATTTCTAGACCATTATAAGATAATGAAAATTGAGGAGTAGCTTATAAAAACATATGTAATGGAGATCCATAATTTTTTTAGCTATTTGGCTGCTACTGATGATTTGTGAGATATTTCTCATGATTTTTAAATTTTATAATGAAATTGACTTAGAACATAGTATAATTTCTGATAGATGAATGTGAATTGAGAAATGTGTAACTGAAAAATAGGCTTATCACATCACTTTTCCCCACAAAACTATCAAACATGGAACTTTGTATGGTATATAAAGATACTTTAATGAAGGGATTGAGCTATGTACTAATTCCGAATGATAAAGTTATACCTTACACTTCAAGGAAGTTAATATTTGATGAAAATAAATCCTAAATACATGATCTGAATATGGATATAACAATATTTAAATTGAATATTTAGAAACATTATCTTAATTGTGAGAATTTTGAAATATATATAGATTAAAAGAGATTAAATTTTATATTCACATCAAAGGTGTTTAATATGAACAGGTGAAGGTAGTTAGATATGATCAGGGAATATGGCTACTCAATCAACTACTATTCTAGGAAATAAAATAAAGTGGCATATTATCTCAGTAGAGAGGATCTGGAAACCATATAATTGATTAGAACTGTGAAGGATCTAATATTCTTAGGATGGAAAAGTATTTACATTAGGATCATAAATTATGAAATTTCATCATTGCTTTCCCAAAATTATTTCTCAACCATACATTATAGAAAAGGTAAAGTATTCTAAATGAGGTGTTTTTTAAATATTGAAGAATGTGGAAGCTATAATAAATAGGAAATCCTTATAGTTTAAAAATGTTGATGATAGATATTTAAAATATGGATCTGAACTATGTGTACCATGAAATACTCATATAGATAAGGATATTTTGAATGATTCACATAAATTCATCTTCTAAATACATGAAAGGATAATGAAGATGTATTGAGATATCTGAGAGAATTATTATTTTGAAAATATAAAGGAGATAATAAAATATAAATCAAAATGACTAGTATGTAATTAGGTGAAGGATGAATGGGAAAATTATAGGAGGATGATTCAACCATTACCCATACCTATATAGAAATGAGAAAACGTCACCCTAAAATTCATCATAGGTCTTACAAATACATCAAGGGAAAATAAATATATATTGGTTTTTGTGGGTCTTCTTACAAATACTGCTCATATAATTGAATTTATAGAGAAATTTTCCTTCAAAAAACTTGCAAGGATGTTTAGTAGAGAAGTGTTGAAGATGCATGGAACACCACTACAAATTGTATTTGGCAGAGATTCGATATGTTCTAGGAAATTATTCCACATGTTCTAAACACTAAATTGAACTTAATATATGATTATGTCCCCCAAACTAAAGTAAAATCTAGGAAGACAATCTAGAAGCTTCAAGACACATTTAGTGAATGATCGATATCCTTTTAAAGTGGGTGGGATCATCATATTACTTTGTTAGAGTTATCATACAATAATAGTCTCCTCTCGGGAATCGAAATGGATCCATATAAATCCCATTATATGATGATATGTGGAACACTTATGTTTTGAGTTGATATTTGTGAATGCAAGTTGTTGTGTCATGAAATAGTTGAGGAATTGGTATAAATAGTGTAGACCATTCGGTAACACATTAGGGTTTCTCAAAGTTGACAGAAGATCTATGATGAGAAGCATCGATTAGACAAAAATATTGAGGTTGAAGATGGGGTGTTGCTCCATATTTATATACAGAAGAGATTAATGACATTTTGGAAGGTGGGAAATCCATGTACTAGGTATATTGACCCCTTATTCTTAATTGTATCAGAGATGCGGCCTATCGACTTGATTTCCCAGAAAATATTTTGCAAGTACATGATATATTTCATGTATCTCTATTTAAGAAGAATATACCATATCCCTCACATGTTATGGATTTATAGGTGGAACATATTGAAAATGATCTTTCTTTTTAGGACTAGACAAAGAAGGTCTTGGACCTTTGAGATGAAATTCTACCCAATAAAAAAATCACCTAGTTAAAGTACAGTAGTGAAACAATATGTAGGAAGAGGCGACATGGGAATTAGAGGATTCCATGGAGAAGTTCCATCACCTAATTTAACCTTAGTATGTAAAATATTTTTTCAAGGGTGAAATTACCTAAGGGGGGAATAATGTAATGGCCTATAATTTTATCAATAGAATTTACCATTTTAATATATAATGATGTCATATTTAGTAATATAATATTATATAATGAAAAAATCCCACATGATAAAATGAAATAAATTTTATTATATTAATTTAAGCATTAAATTTATTGAATTAATATGGACATAAGAATTTAATTTATTTATGTGAAGAAAATTGAATATAAGATAGTAATAATTGAAAGATTTGGATCTACTTGATCCCCTAGATAATCTCACCCACGAATAAAACAGTATAAATAAAGAAATATATTAGTAATGCAATAAATGTTTTAAAATAACATAACATATATAACATTGAGATAAAATATAAAAGAATGATCTATGAATTAAATATAAGGAATTTATATAACATAAGAAACACATTTGGCCCTTATAAATTGAAAATTTGGAATAGTAATATGACCATTAGAATAGTAATATGATCAATAGGAATTGTAACATGATGATAGGCATAGTAAAATAACCAATGGGGTTATAAAATAATATTTAGGTTTTTATAAATTACTAATATCACATTTACATCCAAGTATGAGTAATTAAATGTTTTAAAAGTTAAAATCAAGATTTATATTTTCATAAAACATAAATTATTTATTTTATTTTTTGTAAAAAATATAAATATTTAATAGAAATATTATATTCAATGGATGGGTTTATAAATTATTATTTTGTTTCATTATAATTATAATATAATTTTATGAAACCGTAAGTAATGGTTCAAGCTGTCCAAAAATTTAAAATAACATTAAAATTGGTATTTTTAAAAAAGATAAGGATTTTATATAAAAATTAAATTTATCCGATTTATAAAACTTTTTCCAAATAATATATTTCCTTTTTTTAATCTATATATTAAAAATAGAAAGGGCATTTATTTTATTTCTATAAAATAGTTGAATTTTTGGTGAATAGTGAAATACGAAAAAATGATATTTAGTATTATAACTAAGTACATTAATTTTTAATTCATGGATGATATAAGAATCCATTATTTCAAACTAACATACACCATTTAATATACATGGTCAAAATATTCCCCACTATTGGTATTGTTGAGTCATAATAATTATGTAATGATTATTAAAATAAAAAACACCCATCACCTCCCTTTATAAATACCACCCCTCACCACCCCTTCTACTCACATCTTCCCTACCATAGGGATTGACCAATTTTGGATCAATTATATTACCAATGATATCTTCTAGTTCCCAGTGCTACTGGTCTCACCAAATTCTAATTTGAGGATCATTTAAGGGTGGCCTAAAAAGAGACAACCAAAGGAAGAGGTAAAATTATCAACTAAAGTCTTTCAATTTGGTTCAATTTCTACCACCCCATTGTGCTTTTAAAAAAACATGACAAGGTAAAAATGTTATAATAAATAAATTTAAATGTTATTAAAATGTTGTAATAGCTTTCTTCTACCCCCTTATTTAGATTTTTTAAAAAATGTGGTTTATAATATGGTTGGTTCACCACTACAAAGAACAACGTACTTCATATTTATCCACTACCTTCAAGGATAGTCATGAAAATACTATAAGGATTAATTAAGATGATGATGAATATATTATAAATTATTTCATATGGATTGTATATATAGACTTAATATTAAATAAAAAAATTAGTAATGTTATGTAAAACTGGCTAAATGAACTTACAATATAACATTTACATTTTCTCTAAATGAATCATCCCTATGTCAGAAAAAGTATATTTTGGACCATTTAAATTTCTATAATGACATGAAAAACATTCCATTCACAAGTAGAAAAAATTCATATTTCCATGGTTCAAAACTGTGGAAATGGGCCCAAAAACGTGGTCGTAGCCTACCACCACAGTTTTGGCCAACTATGGCTGCTAACACTATGGTAGTTGGTCCTAGCCTATTGCCACATTATTTAAAACTGTGGAGATAAGCCTAAAAAATGCCCATAGTGGCAGTTGACCTATAGTCACAGTTCAATTAGGGGATATAAAAAGCTAGTTCCACAGTTAAAACCATGGCTATAGCCTCAGTAAACCATGGAAATAGCTTAAATACAAAATGTATCCAGCGTGTTTTTGTCCCTGTAATACACATTAACAAACCATAATACTAACAACTAAACTGCAAGAAAATTTATATATATATATATATATATATTAATATAAACTGTGGGAATATCCTCAAAACCGTGGCGGTAGGTCTTTCCACCAAATTTTGGGTGGAATTTTTTATCTGCGGGAGCATGGGAACCCAATTGCCAAGGTAATGAAAAACTATGGCTATAGTCCATCAAAACAATTTGCCTATACCAATGGTTTTAAAACTATGTATATAGCCCATAGAACCATAGCTATAGCCACAACCTATATCCATGGTTTTCAAAACTGTGGCTATAGGCCACCGAAAACTTGCCTATATCCACGGTTTGAAAACCATGGTTTTATTGCAAAAAACAATGGATATAGGTCCATGGTAGTAGCCTCATTTTCTAGTAGTGATTTCAATTCTGTAGTTATAGTCCCATTATCCAAAAACATAAATAATTATCCACAAGTTATCCGACATTGGAACAACGAAACGAACACCATCAGCACAACTAAATTAAACATTATATCTTTTTGAAGTGGATTGATATTAAGATAATAAAATTATAGTAAATAAAAAATATATTTGAGGGTTCTGAGTTAATAAATTTAAAAAAACTAATTTTTATTTCTAGGCTACTTAGTGCAGCTCAAAAGTGATTATAGAACCTAAGGTAAGGGACCTCTCTGTACCACCGTAATTTATGTGGGTTATGAAAATTATCTGTATAAATCACATTATATCTCTATCTTATGTTATAAAATTATATAAATTCTATATATAATTCTCTTTCAAATATTTCAATCTCATTATCCATACTACTGATATGAAGGTACGTGATTTTAATTCATTTCTTAAATGTACAAATTAAAATCAAATCGGATTAAGGGGAAATTTCATATCCCTGAACACATTAATATATAAATCTTTGAAATTATATATTAACATCAAGGATTTAAGTAATTAAATAAATATTTTAGCTATAATCATTCTGGTTTATCACTATTTCTCAATTGAAATTCTATAGTTATTATTTCTTAAAAGTTTTTAATTGATTCCTTCAACCACTGCATTATAAGTTCATTTATATACCCTATTATCTACCATTTATCATGATTTTTTTCGAATGAACACCATATATTGAGACCTATGATTATGAATTCATATATGAATGTCCAAAATATTTAATTTCTTATTATCTCTGGAATCATTATTAAATATCCTTTTATTTTTATACAAGTGAAGATTATAAAACCCGTTTAGTTACATGAGTAATTATTATGTTTATGCCCTACATTTTTTTCTTTTTGTGGAACACATAAGAATGTATATCTTAGAATGGGTGTTCCTAGAAACTTCACCAATTAAAAAGGAATTTTTTTTGTCTCATGAGATGATATGTGTGAGATTAGTGAGTAAACCTAATCATTGATGGGACTTGATCCCGCATGCGATTTTTTCTTGGTATTTTTCCTTGAAGTATGATTATATAATTTAATATATTGCTTTTCAAATTCCAATGTTTACATAGTCTTATGATTACATGCTCATTATGTTATGCTCCCATATGATTTTTCATGAGCCTATTATTTTATGAAAATGTGTTATGTCTTCTAACTAAAATGTAATTCTTCATTATCGTGTTTATTCACATATTATAATTTTTGGATCACCACTTTCTTCTATATATTCCACAAGTTATCCTATATTCTTTTATCATATCATTATATATATTAAAATAAATACATTTTATATAAGTTTCATGATGATGCTTTGTGGTCCTTGTCTTCCAAAGACACCCGGTATTTTGATCTTTGGTTTGAATTTATGAGATATTTTTGGTAAAAATCATGTTGTAATATGTACAAAAGGATTGTGTCACTATAACATTCCTACTTCCCGATAAGTATCATGAATGGAAATTGTTAAAAAAAACATGAATCCTTGTCCTAAAAGATATAAAATGGTTCTAGAAGTGAGTCTTATATCTTCATGAGAACATATAACCTCTTCCCTTTCATTGGAATAAGATATATCTGAGTTATATGGATAAAACAATTCCATAACTAGATTCAATAGAAATAAGCACACCAAAACCTTTCATTAAGATATCCTACCTATAATACTCAAATTATTAAGAAAAATGGATGATGGGATGTGACATATTTAGTAGAACCTCCCTCTACTACTGCTTATTTTAGTGTATGCCTCTACCCAGTATTCAACTTTCTTCCATTGAAACTAAGCCATCTGACCATCATATTTTGATTCCTTAAATGCATAATTCTTGAATTATTCTAAAATATTGTTAAAAACATGAGATATATAGATAAATACTTCTAGTAATATTTCCAGTATCCACCTTCTCATCCTTCTTGAGAAAGTGACACTTGTGATACTTTACTCTGATCTTCATGGGAGACCGTGCATATAGTCAAAAGAAACTACCACCAAAATTTATTATCTCTATAAATTATGAAATATACATCCCTTATATATTTCAAATTCCATCACATCCACTAAAAATCCATTATACTAAACAAATATTCCCCTTTAATTAACATCACTTATACCTACAAAACATGATTAGGCCTATAAGTTCATGCATCAAATGTTTTTCCTCTGTATTCCCACACACAAAACACACTGCTCTATATTAATTGAACATTATTTTATAACATTACATTACTATATTATATGATATGAAATTATATATGCCTTCCCAGTAGGTACACTCAACCATTATTTTTGTGAAATATTTTAGGGAACTTCTTCCACTAACATGAATCCACACATTAATGGTGAAGGTGAATCTCGCTCCACCTAGATTTCCCAGTGTAACTTCTAGATACATTATTTTTGTATATTTTAACTCTTTATATATAAAATATTTCTCATAAAAAACCTAACCATCTACCACATGAGAGTTGGTCTCACAAGAAACATTCAACAATCCCTCATTTGAAGACTTTTCTAAATATCCCACCAAATCCCCACCATTCAATATAGAGACAACTATAAAATTATTTCATGGTTCTATAAAATGAATCTTTTAATAAGATTGGAACCACTGAATAAATAACTTCTTTGTTCTCTGAAACATGATCTCAAATGAATGCCTTATATGAAAAACTCCCATGAAAGTAGGAACAAGTTCTCATCCTCCGACATTATTGATGTCCAAAAAAAATATATGAATTTCACTAGGTGCATATACCTTTTATATCTAGTCAATACATTTAAGAATCATCTAACATCAAGATTATACAACATCCATGAGTTATTCAGTACAAAATCCTCTATCAATTAGTTCAGAAATATATCTTCATCCATTGATATAACTTCCAAAAAATAAGATTCCATAAGATAAAAAAACACCTACTAAATCTTCACTGAGTGAATTCGAGGAAAATGGTATCCTTAATTACCACATTTTTTATAACTAGGGTTAAATATTTTGTAGAGATCACTTCTAGTCTAGGGACACTTCTATTCCTCTACTGATCTTCCAATGATCACTTCCAAAATTATAAGAAACACCAAAGTCATCCCCACAACTATTTGAAAAGAAATATACCATAGACTAGTGGTTTTCCACCATATGGAATAAATGTGATCAAGAAGAAAATCCAAAATGATTTAGTGAGGAGAGAGGAAAAGTCATCCTAGATTTTGGACATAGAATGCCTCCAAAATATCATTCCCCAAAAAAATTAATTTTCCAATTCAAAAAACCTTATCGTGTTTTAGGTCAATATCCTAACACTATAGGATATCTTAACCAACAATTATTATTGATCCCACTTTCTTTATAATATCATCCTATAATAATATTATAATAACATAAATACACCATAGTTCTACCTAATATAGGATACAAAGGTTCCTTAAACACATTCTCTAGATGACTAACACTTGCACTCACAACCCACTTTATCAAAGAAGTACTTTGAAGTTTCATTGAAACCAGTGAGAAAAAACAATTAGAACTTACCAAATTTCTAATTAAAAATTACCCTCCTTTCAGAGAATGAACACCTACAACTAATTAAGAATAGGGAACTCTATTAAAGCTCTTTTCACTATGTAACTGAGTTCTATCATGCTATAAATTAACTAAGGGTTTTCAACCACCTCTCATTTTAGTGACCATGATTCCATGACATAGGTCCCAATGCTTCTATAATGAAAAATTATTTCATTATTTAATATGGCCATGTTCCACACAAATGAATACCACATCATCTGAAAATCTCTGTATAGATTACCTCTCCTTCTGATGAACACCATAGCCATATTTGATCAAATTTGAACCGTTATACACTCCTTCTTATAGAACCACCAGTTACTTGAGTTATTTGGAACATTCCACTTAATCCCTCATTGATGATGATTGATTTTAACTAGTTTCAAATCACCTAAAATAGACATGGGCTGTAAAAAAATGTTTCTTTGGACACCCACCACATTTATCTATGTAATTACGAATCCTATACAAGTTACCTTATAGAAAAAAAAATTAATACCACGAATGCTTTGGTAATCTCACTTTTTTGGATTCAATAAATGATATCACCTGAATAATTGGAACTATCCAAATTCCATCGACACATAAATTTAATGAAATACGTGATCCCTATGATTTATCCATTAGATCCACCTTTTGAGAACATGTGTCTTTCCAACAAAGTACATTATTTAAAACATCCCTCTACTTAAAATCCCATACTACAATATTCAAAACAAATAAATTTCAGAATATTATCCATAAAAAATATATCCATAACCATCTATGAGTTGCAATAGTCGTATTCATGAATGTTTATATCACCAACCATTCAAACAATCAACCCTTCCTTACCCTATACACAAGGTATTATTCAGAGGCAACACATCACTAATTCAGGGTGACATAGGGATCACAAAATTATATTTATACATTTAACAGTATCTTCACAATATTTATGTTTCCTCATTGATGAAGAAAACATGCATGTAGTCTCTTAATGATACTAGAAATTATTT
Source organism: Viscum album (assembly GCA_963277665.1). Taxonomy (NCBI): domain Eukaryota; kingdom Viridiplantae; phylum Streptophyta; class Magnoliopsida; order Santalales; family Viscaceae; genus Viscum; species Viscum album. The sequence continues at coordinate 1,366,492,198 of OY728140.1, read as the reverse complement.
TGGGTAACCCATACTCCCTAGTACCATCCCCATCTACACTGGTGGAATCCTTCTAGAGACTTAGAAACTGTCACACAAAGGGGAACCTAGGTAGTCCTCATACAAAATCACATATAGATACATGATAAACTTCCAATGATGTTATCTACATCTAAATTATGATACCAACTTTTTTTAATCTAGTCTATCATATGATAAACACATAGTAAGATAACCTCTTCGATCGTCATAAGATACTTGATAAACACTACAAATTATGAAATATATCTCTAGAACATACAATGATTAGAAAAACCCACAAGGCATCAAATAAAAAAAATATTAATCTTCACACCCAAGAAATTGTATAAGTTCATACTTATATAGTTCTAGATACCCAAATTAGTATTCTTTTGGAACATTGTGATATCCCTAGTGTCATGATGTTTTTATTTTTGTCTTATTTTATTATGCCTTTTGTTGCATTGATTTTATGTTTAAAGTGGGTGAAAGAATTCATGTTTTTGGAGGATTTTTAAGGGGAGATGATTTTCCATCATATTTAGTTGTAATCATGTGGTTACCATGAGGTTTCATGTATGGTGGGTAACATTCATTTTCATAGTTTTCTAGACTATGTGGTTAGTTAGAAAATTTTTAAGGATTAATTTTTCATAGCTTCTGTAAAATTTGGAAAACAATGCAAAGCTTCCCAAAGACTATGCAGAGTCTTGGGTGTGTCTGGAGTGAGATTCCTAGTTTTTATAAACCATGAAACATCTTAGGGGAAATTGTATGGTGTGGGGTGCATTAATAAATTTCCCCTTTCATTGTTGGTGCACAGTTAGGAAGACTGTGTGAACTATCTGTGTGTTTTATCCAGTAAAATATGATAAATCAATTATTTTATTTCTTCTTCTATTTTTTTAATTTCCATCATCATATTTTATTTTTCAATACCACCATTAAATCTGAGTCACGTGACCAGCCCCTACCCTCATCCTTCATGGAAAGCCACAAATTTTATAATATCCTTTTCTTCAAATTGACTTATCCTAAATCTCTTGGGGTTTCTTAGTATATATTTAGTGTTAAGGTCTCCTCTTGCATCCACTTTCCATTTTTTCACACTATCACCCCTCTTTGATCGAACGAACACTAGGACAAGGTTTGACCTAGTTTTTTATTACTTATTTCATTTTTAAAGCATACCATGTGTCTCAGGTCATCTTCATGCTTGTTTCGGAATCCACTGTGGAAGGTGAATCATTTCAGATTATTCTGGATTCCTAGACACTATTTGAGGTAGCATTTCTACAACCATTTGGATTATACCAACATAATTTGGGCTCTTTCAGTGTTTATTGGATTCCTCTTGTTCTATTAGGATGTTTTTTGGTCCTTTGAAGAAGACTGACACAAATATGAATATGTAGATATATATATATATATATATATATGTTTTCCCTTTATATATATTCAATCATAAAGGTGTGATTATAAATATTTGGTATAGGTTTTTTTATATATATTGCAATATCAACTTAAGAGTAAGGGTAGATTCGAGTGGTCTCCATTAAAGGCGATGTGCTCCATGGTGTTTTTAATTGGTAGTCATCCCTTTATTTTTTGTGTCACTATTTAATTTATTTCATTTTGAAATTTAGAATGTTATTATACTTTTTAATTAATTTTTTTTCTTAGAGTAAAATTATATATAATATCCCTTCAGTGTTTGAAAACCTTTTATTGGTATTTTGACTTTGAAATAAAGGTGTTTTCATGTGAATTCCATTTTTCATGATTTTAATAGAATGTTTAAATATGTTAATCATTTTTGAAATGCTCTAGGGTCTTTTGAAATAGTATTCAAGATATTGTTTTTGGATTTTAACTCATGTTTAGTTTTCAAAGAGGGAATTCTATGTTTTAATAGGGAATTTGATTTCAAAATGAGACATTGAGCCAAAAAATATTTACAAAATAGTTTCTTTGTTATATTTAATATTATGATTGGTAATGAGTGTGTGGTTTTACCCATGTGAAATTCAATATGGATTGTTTTAATTTTTTTATGGAAATGGATGTTGTCATGCCCCGGCCCTGGACTGCCCTAGAGCCGATGCAGTTTAAAATAAATCATGGTGTGTGATTTTTCTTTTTTATAAAAACAGAATGCTGAGAAATCAAACATCATGTTCCACTAAAGAGGATATTTTTGGTTTAGGTCATGGAGAAATAGATATAGTTATTACAATTCATTAAAAACTGAAAAAGAAAAAGTCTCCGCAAAGTTTCCACCAATCCGAGTAACGCAAAATTACTAAACCTATAAAATTGAAAAGTGAACATAGAGTGAGCATAAGAATGCCCAATATGGGTTTTTTTTAAAATAAAATAACATTTAAAATGAAACCGTTTGAAAAAATTCAATTTTAAAATTAATCATAACATTTATTCTTAAGGAAAGATGAAATACAAGAATCATAACATAACATTTTGTCCAATAATTATAAGTGAACATTTCAAGGAATAATAACAGGTTTACAATAATACATGTTCCAAATATAACCATTCTTATAAAAAATATAGGGTGTGAGTAATATTAAGTAAGAGTCATTCTAACTTTAATATGTGTGACAAGGCAAAGTACAAGTACCAAATTTACAAATCAGAGTAATACATGATCATAATTGTACATAAAATACTACCACTAATTCCTTCCTTAATGACTATAAATCATAAAATAATAAATAAATATCTTAATGCTGAATAAACATTATGCCATAAGCATTTACTTCTTTTAATTCACATAAGTACAAGATCTTTAACGAAGTATATTTAACTAGTCGAGTATTTACTTGGTTAATTATGTTTCATAGTCATAATGAGGGAAGTGCATATGCCAGACTATGTCAAGGCCTCATGCCAAGACTATAAATAATCATTTTGTCAAGGCCTCGTTCCAATACCATATTTTGTCTCATGAGACCTACCGATGCATCGAGGGGCTATAGCAGGCCCCACCCATCACATAATAAGTCCAATGAATTCCTTATTTCCTTAAATCAAAGTGAATCAAACCACTTTGGTTTGTTAAATTACTCATAATTTATCATTCCAAGTGTCACATAATACTTGGTTTCTTATTTCATATTATTCAAAGTGTCCCATACCACTTTGAGTAATTTAGTTCTTAATTTCATAAAATTCTATTTGGGTTTGATCACATCCTTTAGAATTTACATATAAAAAGTGAGTTGTGCCTATAAGTGTCAATGAAAATACTAAAAACTGCAAGGATATATTAATAAATGGCAAGTTTAGTCGGCAGATTATATCACATGTAAAAATAAATGAAGCTTATAAAATAGAGGGCTGTCATATAAAATGATATCCCTTAAATTAAAAAAGTCTTATTTCATAGATATTGTATATTTTAAAATGTATAATTTGGAATTAAGAAAGATGTCATTTACACAAAACATGTGATTATAATTGGCCACATAAAATATAATACAACTAGTTAAAACGTTTATAGTAGCCAATTGAATTGTAGTACAACATTTGTTTTATTTAACCCATAAATGCATAAATATTTAATTATATATATCAAAATCATTCCTTAATCAGTGAAGTTTGTTTAATAATAAAATTTAATTTGGGTTATGGTTTAAAACCCATAGGAGTATACATATAAACATATATAGTTCAATTACAACAAGATAAATAGAATACTGACACGGTATAAAGGTATGTTTTCAACCTTCAAAATTGAAACACATAAACAAACCAGTTGTTGTAAAATAAACATATGTGTATATATAGATTTAACCAAGTATAAAATATATTTAAGCTTTTTTCACAACAAAAATAATCCTTAAAATTTTCATTACACTTTAAAAACATCAATTAAGGACTAAGAAAACGTAGAAGGTTTGGAAACTTGATAGAATTTCAATGTATATAAAACTGTATGATTATTTATATGTTTATACAACCGATATGAAAAGTGTATAAATATGTTTTTCATGAGAAATATAACCCCTCACATTTTAAAATACTACTTAAACCATGTGACCCAATTTCCAAAAGTCTTATAATCAAGAATAAGAAAGGATTATCTAAACTATAAGGTTATATATATATATATATGAGTTTACATATATATATATACACACATTCAAAACATAACAAGGAAAGAAAAGCTAAGTCCCTTACCTCATTTGAATAAGGAGAAGAAGTTCGGAGAGGCTTGATTAAGGGTATGGAGAGGAAGAACACCATATGGTTTGGTGAAAAAAGATCTGTATATATAAATCATATATAATATATTTTTAATGCCACTGGCATGAAAAAATGAGGCTCCTCGGTTTAAAATAAGTCTGAATGTGTTCGGTCTTATGGAAAATGAGTGAAAACAGAGGCCACCCAGTCATGGGTGTGGAAAAAATTGAAAAGAAAGAGTTTAATTTCTATTGGTTTGGCGCACATGGGAGGTAGAAGAAGAAGAAAAAGAGGAAGAAAAACGGGAATGAAATGGATGGTGCAGATTATGTGGGATCAGATCGGATGTCTAGGGTGAAACTTGAGTTTTTAAAAAGAGATGAATGGCTGGGATTAGATCATATTTGATCGAACGACAGTGGACAATGCAATGTTTTAAAAAGATTTGAACGGTCGTGATTAGATCCCGATGGATCGAACGGTAGATAAAAATGCAGAGGGTAATCCACGGCCATGGGGGTTCAATGGATGAACTGATTGGATTGCTCAGAGTCTGTGTAGAGAGATCTAATGGTCCAGATATAATCCTAGCTGAAATATTTCTCCCCACATCTAAATGAGGCTACTCAGTGCCTAACTTTATAAGACTAGTGCTCTTAGCCTTCACTCAAAATACTCCCTCTTCCCTCCCAGTACCGCCCAGTACTGGGTTCTACGAGCGCACTCTATGCCCACCCTTACCGTCGTGCTGCCCCACATGGTGGTGCGCTCTGGTTCCATTGTCCGGGCCTCAGGCATGCACACACATTCCCACTTGCCCATGGGCTGGCCTGTGTTGTGCCTGAAGGGCCTAGGCTCAGCAGCCTAATCTTGGAGTAGCGCGAGCCGCCTCCTTCAGACTAGTTAGATTGCTGGTCTAATGGGTTTCCATTTTTTTTAAAAAAACTTTGAAATAAAACATATAAACATAGAAAATAAAAATGAAAATTATAAACAAAAAATTAAATAAATAATATCTTTAGTTTCATAAAACATTATAATTTCTTAATTTACATGTTGGATGATTAAAGTGAAAAAATAAATAAGAAATTATAATTGATTTTATACCAAAACACCTAGTAATAACATTATTATTTATATTTAAAAATAGTTATATTTATAATTACTATACGGAAAATTAATTTATAGAACTGAGGACCATTAATTCAAAACATCTTTAAAATATCATTATAACACTAGGATATTTAAAAAATCTGAAACATATTTGGAATACACACCTATGATTGAAATGATAATAAGTTTTAATGATACAACTTAAGATATGTGAAACATATTAAAACAATTAAAATTCTTAAGGTAGTTATATAGGTTTTATGAAAATTTATACAATATATCTTAAATTTTTAATTAAATTAATTTGGTTTAACAAGATATTAATGGTCACCTTATTTCAAACTCCAATTAGCATAAAAGGAATAAAATGGTCATATATAACTCCAACCTTAAAAAAGTCCCTTATAAAAACATGATTAGGGTAATTCAAATTCTAAAAAACCTGGTGAAAATGGTGGTCATCATTCCTCTGATTCTCAGTACAGTTGTAGTGGTTCTGGTTATACTAATGTTCATTGTGATGGATCCGAAAGACCCTTACTATAATCCTGGGTTTATTTTTGTATTGGGAGGTCTCCCTGTAATTATAATAGGTCTATTAGTAGTATTTTTGGTTAGTTTGATTCTCTTAGCCTTGAAGTAATGTAATCCTTTCAGTGTTCATCAAATAAAGAAAGTGTTGTGTTTATTTTCAAGTTTTGTTTTGGATAGCATGGGAAAGTGGAAAAACCCAAAAATATTTTTGTTATATAAGGAACAAGTTCAGGGTGCCACGTCACCCCCCCGTCAAAAAATTGTGTCCTCACAATTCTAAAATATATATACACAACCCACTAGTTAAACCAGTCACACGTCACTCTCGAGGTCCCTTCACCAGGACCACCCCCGAGGGTAGGGTGCTGACGACCTCAGGTAGATTCTTAGGGTAGTATTTAGCTCCTCGATTTCCTTGTTCTAGATACACTGTGAACATCTGGAGTCAAAGATTTTCAAAAATCACTCAACCGTCTATAGTGAGGAATTATAGGTGTGGAGGTCGGAGATTTCATAGTGGTATTTTTTTCTATAAATCCCTCGTTGCACATCATGCTTAAAAATATTGATGTCGTAGAGTTCCCCAAAACATAATAAAAATCAATACCTAGAATAGGTAGGCCTCTCGATGGTCACCTTCCAAAGAAGCTTCTAAAAACATACCTATAGCTTTGTAGTTATCAACCAAAGTGAAACATAAAAAAAGAGCTTCATGATACTTTCCTCTTTGCCTATATTCTACATATTGGACATTTTTAATATAGTAATAGAGAAAACTATATCCTTGATAGAGATATAGGTTGTTTGGCCAGTTGGACACCTGACGCAGTTGTTTTCAAGACAAAGGTAAGTTTGCATAGGGCTGGTATTCTTCTGATCATGTCTTGATAATTATAATCTCTAAAAGTTCTGTTGGAAGTGATAAGAAATTGGTTGGTGAACTCATGTCTTATATTTGAAAATTTCAAGAGATATATTTTACTCAGCAAAGCATAAAAATATTAAAACAGAGGATGTTAATGTACTAAAACATAATGTATAACATTTTACAATTATAAAAAGTTCATAAACCCAAGGTGTTACATAAAAACTCGCTCCCTCTCACAAAACACCAGTATGGACTTTTGGACATCATCCATGATGGTACATTACCGGTTTCACCGGTGTTGGTGATTTCCCCAATTCCCAGTTAAACCGATCCCTAAGGTGGTTCTAAACTCTTCAATCTCTTTTTTCCGGATGCAACATGTGAATCTTGGATTAATCGGATGTGGACATCTAAAGTTCCAACAAAGGAAAGCGTGAAGTGTACGTAGTTTGGAGACATCAGCTTGAACATGCAATCTATAATGAAAATGGGTAGACTCATCCTTGAGAATATTGAAGTCCATGACCTGACGTTGAAGACTGTAGGTTAGATTTGACAAAGGTATTCTTCCCATAGTTCACCCTCTTGTGTAGTCTCCTCGAAGTTCATTAGTGATTGAAAATTGTCAGACAAGGTGAAGTATCTGAATAGACCTTTATAATACCTTCCCTTATGGGTAGAAATTGAAAGTTGGGCATGCATCATCAGGAAGTTATCAAAGCCAGATCCTTGGTGATGTTGGAGTACATGAGGAGAATTGGATACACGGTAGAGGTGTTTACAGGACAACATATGGGTTTCAAATGTCTTGTAGACCTATAAATCCAACTTGGAAACCATAAGCATTTACTTCTTCTAATTCACATAAGTAAAAGATCATTAACCAAGCATATTATACTTGTCAAATATTAACTTGGTTAATTAAATTTCAAATTCATAATGAGGGAAGTTGATATGCCAGACTCTTTCAGGGCCTCATTCCAAGACCATAAACTCTATGTCAAGGCCACGTGCCAAGACCATAAATAATCATTTTGTCAAGGCCTCATGCCAAGACCGTAGTTTGTCTCAATAGACCTACTGATGCATCAATGTGCTATAGATAGCCCCACCCGTCACATAATAAGTCCAATGCATTCCTCATTTCTTTAAATCAAAGTGTTTCAAACCACTTTGATTTATTAAATTACTCATCACTTATCATTCCAAGTGTCACATAATACTTAGTTTCTTATTTCATATTATTCAAAGTGTCCCGTACCACTTTGAATAATTTAATTTCTCATTTCATATTAGTCAAAGTGTCCCATACCACTTTTAATAATTTAGTTATTAATTACATAAAAGTCCATTTGAGTTTGTTCACATTCTTTAGCATTTACACAGAAAAAGTGAGTCATACATATAAGTGTCAATCACAATACTAAAAACTGCATGGCTATGGAAATAAATGATAGGTAAGGTAGGAAGATTATAACATATTTGATAATAACTCAAGAATATGAAATTCATGTTTGTCACATAAAATGTTATACATTAAATTCAAAAAAATTTATTTCATAGATATTGTATATTTTAAAATTCATAATTTTGAATTAAGACATATTTAATTTACAAAAATCATGCGCTAATAATTGGCCACATCAAATAAACTACAACTATTGAAAACATTTATAGTAGCCAATTGAAATGCAGTACAATAGTTATTTTATGTAACACATACATGCATAAAAATTTAATTATATATATTAATATCATACCTTAATCACTGATGTTTGTTTCATGCAAAATTTAGTTTGGGTTATGGTTTAAAATCCATAGGCGTATACAAATAAAAATATATAGTTCAATTACAACAAGATAAATAGAATAATCACATGGTATAAAGGTATATTTTCAACCTTCAAATTGGAAACACATAAACAATCTAATTATTGTGAAATGAACATATGTGTATATATATTTGACATAATATAATATAAATTTAAGGTTTTTTAACAAAAAAATAATCCCTCACATTTTCATTGAACTTTAAAAACATCATTTAAGGACAAAAAACAAAACATAGAAGGATTGAAAACCAGAAAAAATTACAATGTTTATAAAACTGTATGATTATTTATATGTATATATAACCAATATGAAAAGTGTATAAATATGTTTTTCATGAGAAATATAATCCCTCACATTTTCAAATACTACTTAAACCTTGAGACCCAATATCCCAATGTCTTAGAATCGAGCATAAGAGTGGTTTATCTAAACTGTAAGGTTATATATATATATATATGAGTGTAAATACATATATATATTCATAAAATAACAGTTAAAGATAATCTAACTCCCTTACATGGTTTTAAGAATGTGAAGAAGTCCAGAGAGGCTTGATGGAGGTGTTGGAGAGGAAGAACACCATATGTTTTGCTACAAAAATAGTATTATATATAAATCATATATAACATATATTTAATGCCACATTCATGGAAAACTGAGGCTCCATGGTATAAAATACGACTGTGGGTGTCTGATCTTGTGGAAAATAGGTGAAAATAGGGTCCACCCAGTCACAAGCACGAAAAAATGAAAAGAAAGAGTATCATGCCTACTGGTGAGGTGCATGGGGGAGGTAAAAGAAGAAGGTGAAGGAGAAGAAAACCAAGAATGAAAAGGATATCCCCGATTAAGAAGGACCAGATCATATGGCTATGGTGAAACTAGGGTTTTAAAGAAAAAATGAAGGGTTGGGATTAGATCATATTTGATCGGATGGTTATTGATGATGCGATGTTTTAAAAAGAATTGAATGGATGTGATTAGATCCGGATGGATCAGACAGTTGATAAAAACACTGAGGGTAATCCGTAGCTGCGTGGGTTTGATGGATGAACTGATTAGATGGCTCAGAGTCTGCGTGGTGAGATTTGATGGTCCAGATCTGATCCCAGTAGAAATATTTCATCTCACATCGAAAAGTGGAAACTTTGGGCCCAAATTTATAAGCATGGAGCTCTCAACCTTCATGTAGAATACTCCCTCCCCCCTCCCGGTTCCGCCCCATACTAGGTTCTACAGGTGTGCTCTGTTCCCACCCCTTCCGTCGTGCTACCCCATACGGTGGCATGCTCTGGTTCCCTTGTGGGTGCCGCAGGCATGTTCACACACAAGAACATACCCATGGGTTGGCCTGTGCTATGGCTGAAGGGTATAAGCTCAGCCGCCTACTCCTAAAGTAGCGCGAGATACCTCCTTTGGCCCAGGTAGATGGCTGGCCAACTGGGTTTCTATTTTCTTATAAACCATCATTTAAATAAAACATATAACCATAGAAAATTAAAATAAAAATTTCAAAAAAACTATTATATACAGAATATATTTAGTTTTATAAAACATGATTCCTTCTTAATTTAAACTTTGGAGGATTAAAGTACAAAAATACTTAGAATATTCAAGATGATTTTATACCTAAAAAAACTTAGTAAGAACGTTATTTGTGGTATTTAGAAAAGAGAATATTTATAATTACCATACCTAAAATTAATTTATAGAACCGAGTACCATTAATTTAAAACATCTTCAAAATATCATTATAACAATGGATATTTAAAAAATTTGAAACATTTTAAAAGTATTTGAAATGATTACCTAAGTTTGAAATCATACTATATTTTATAAAATACGATTTTAAATATAAAACCGTGATGTTAAAGATAAAACTTAAGACATGTGAAACATATCAAAACAATTAAAATACTAAAGGTAGTTATATAGGTTTTATGAAAATTCAGAAAATATATTTTTAATTTTTACTTAAATTAACTTGGTTTAACAAGATACTAATGGTCACCTTATTTGAAACTTAAATTGACATAAAAGGAATAAAATGGTAATATATAACTCCAAAGTTCAAAATGAACCATATGAATACATGTTTAGGGTAATTAAAATTCTGGACAACTTGGTGAAAATGGTGCTCATCATTCATATGATGCTCAGTATGGTTATGGTGGTTCTTTCTATACTAATGTTCATTGTGACGGATATGAAAGACCCTTACTATCTTATTTTTTTTTTGATTTATTGGGTTGTCTCCCTATAATTCGAATAGGTCTCTTAGTAGGTATTTTTGGTCAGTTTAATTCTCTTATAATTGAAGCAATGTAATCATTTCATTGTTCATTGAATAAATAAATCTTGTGTTTATTTTTAAGTGTTGTTTTGGACAACATGGGAAAGAGGAAAAACCAAAAAATATTTTTATTACATAAGAAATAAGTTTGGTGCATCGCAGATTTCTCATGGCCTTTTTTTGGTTTTTAAACAGAAATAGCCTCTTTCTAAGGGCATATTTGAAGTATTTTTAACACGTTGGTGATTTCAATTTTATTAAAGAAATGTATAAAATTGATATTTGTAAAATGTAGAATGGATTCGAATGAAAAGGCAAGATTTTTTGTTAATGGTCCTATTGGAACATTATTTTTAATTTGTTGAGATATAACATTTGATTTTAACTCTTCTATGTACCTCTTAGGTGGGGTTTCATCACAATATGTGCTTATTTTCACCCCATATGTAGTAATGTTCTTATTATGACATGGGTGTTTGTTTTATATTTCAGGGACTACTCATTTTTTGGGTTCTTGTGTGGTGAGGGTAACATTTGTTATGACTTGAGTGTTGGAATTGAATTTTTTCTTGCAAAATTCATCAATTTCTAATAGTCATGGTGTTTTGGGTATTATGTAAAATACCTATCTTGTTCCTCTAGTTTTCTCACAGACTACTAGTTTCCTACTAATTTCAATGCACAAGGTCTAGGGGGAGGTTCTTCATCACAATGATGCTTTCATGGGATACCTAGATGTGTTTTGAGTAGAATTTAGGGTATGCCGATAGTGTGATCCTGGGTGGTTATACCCATATATAGTAAGTTCTTTATATGTTAGAGATTCATGTTCGGGCCTATGACACATTCGAGTGTTTGATTATTTTGTGAGTAAGAGATATAGGGAAGTTAATATCATTCTTTTTTGCATCATTTATCTTGTTTTTGTTTTCACAGAACCATTTTTTTCATAGATATACTCATTTTGATATATGTGTTTTCTTCTTGTTATAATTGATCTATGTTGGTGTTGAGTTTTTTTCCATTGAAAATAAGTTTTCAAAGATGTTTTGAAAACCAATTTTGAATTTTAAAGGATTTCATGTGTGAATTCTTTAAATTTTTTTATTACTGGGGTCTGGAGTAACTTCAAATGGAGAAATGTTTCTTAGAAACCATCTTCACTTAAATAAAATTAATGGGTTGTTTTCAGAAATTGAAAATGGGTGTGTTGTTTAGAAATAGATTAGGCCTCTAGATTTGTTTTCAAAATTCAAGTTCTTAGTTTTAGAAATAGAAAAAATGAATTTTTAAATTTAGTTTATTGGAATTTTTAATTCTATAAAGTTATATGAATACAAAGAATATTTTCTATTTTATCTTCAATATAACATTGCTGAATTAACTTAAAAAAATTCATAGTTTTAGTAGGCTGTGGTGACCTAATAGGATTTTTTCCGCACACCTATATTATTCTTTGTTCTTGGTTCCCTTTTGGATATTTTTTATTTCTGTAGATGTAGAGTAATTCAGTGGTGGAGACCTGTGATGTCGCAAGAAGGTTTGTCTAGTTTTCTTTTATTCTATTTATACTTATTTAAAGTTATATTAGGAACTATTATTCGTGTTTATTTTTTTTATTTGTGTTTATTTTTTACACTATAATTTATCTCTTTTTTTGTGGTGAAATCATTCCTAAAGGGATTACTATGGTTTCTGGGAAGTAGTTTCCATCTCATGGGGTCAGAAACGCCCTTCGGGCCTTGTGAAAAGCTGGTTTGGGTGGCATCTCAGGTTCATTTGTTAGAAAATAGTATGAAAGGCCATGAGTTTTTTTTCTAGGATAATAAGTTTCTTATATAGTAAATATTATTTAGAGATGTCCTGGTAGAAGAGAGATCAAGTCTATTAGAGCTTGAGAAGCAAGGGTGGGGAGTGTCTAGCTAGCTCTTTTCTATCCTAATCCTTAGGCTTATAGGGGATGTCAGGTTTTGAGTTTCTAATTCAAGATTTTTTCTGATGGATTTTTTGATGATTTATGTTTTAATACCATCTAACCATGCATGTGATATTGGAGGTCTCTCATCAGATTTGGGGTGGAATTATAAAGAACCTAAATAATTGGATGTCACACATGGCATGAAAAAACATGCGGTGTTTATGAAATCGAGTATGTCTCTTTAGTAGGGTTTCCAACATGATTGACAATTAGGCACCCAACCTATGTGGTCAAAGAATTCATGATCCCATTTTTTTCTCAGATACCATCTATTATACACCTCATAAATTTAGATTCTCCAAATGTGTTTCTATTGTTTAAAGGTGGATTAAGGAGTGTGTTAATTACCTTTGTGGATATGGTTATTGTAAATATTTCATGAAACTTATTTAGTGCTTGTGTGTGCTACTTTTTTTAAACCTATATTTTATAAAATAAAGGTATATTTTTTATTTTTTCCAACTTGGTTTTAAATGCAAAGTGTTAAAAAATTGATTTCTTCCCTTGAAATATATGGAAATTAAATTTGTTTCAACCTTTCTTCTATAAGTTTTTCTAGGATAATGTGATTTTAAAATGGGGATTAGAATTTTTTTTGGATAAAAAGTGCGATTTCATTTTGGAACAACTTTGAATGTTTTGTTAAAAGTGGGGAAATGGTTTTTTTGGGTATTATGGATTCTTGGATTTTGAAGTGGAAATATTATTTTGAAAGGATATTTTCATATTAACTTATTTGGGTTGTGTGTTTTTGTGTTTCACCATGGGTGTTTGATTTTTAAAATTTAAGGTCGCTTGGATTTCAAGTGTGATCCTTGGTGGAAGGTGATTTCAAAATTATTGGTGAAAATAGTGATTTCAAAATCATTTATTAATTGTTTTTTATGTTATGTGCTTCATTTGGTGGATTGTTGTTTTGTTTTGTTTCCTATCTTGAGAGGGAATTTTTGGGTTTCTATTTTGAATAATGAATTTATGGGGTTTATGTCTCCTTCTGATTATTATTGTTGTCCCCCAGAATGGTCAGAAAGGTTTCATCCATTTTGGTTCCTACCAAGACTCTGAGTGGATTTATAGACATGAAAACTTCTTTGCTCATAGGCATTTAGGGTTAGTGGAAGTGGTGATGTCACGAACAAACCCGGGTCAACCCTAAACCAGTCACCCGAGATGACCCTTGACATGGACCGAGGTGCGTTCTCGATCCCCATGGGCTGGAAACTAGTGCTGAGCATTAAAAATAAAAAAGTTGGAATTATTTGGCAGATAAAGGTAAATAAAAAAACTAGAATAAACAGAACACATCAAGATAAATAAACCTTAGAAAAAAATGACCATGAAACGACTAACCTGTCCATGACTAAGATTCCACATAACCCCGTGGGATACTCTCTGATACTGAAAGTCAAACATTGCCCAAGGCGATCTGAACCAGAGTTGGAACCTGCAAAAGAAACTAAAAACAAGAAAACACTATAGGCATGATTATTAAAACTATATAGGTAGGCTCATCTAATCTATTCCCAATGCACATTGTTTAAATAAAGAAAATATTTATTCCTATGTTGAAATACAATCTATAAATATAGAATTTTCTACACGTTTCATTTTTTAAGGTAAAAAAATCACAAACATAATCAATTGCCCTCAAGTTTTAAGATAAGGTGAAAGCGGAAGAAAGAAAATGAGACCAAAAAGGAATTATTCATTTTTCATAAAAGTGTCGAAAGAAAGAGTGATTGTTCGTTTGAAACATTTTTCATGAAAAGATCTTTAGCAACCACACACATACAATTTTACAAGAAAACACCAAAAATAAGAACAATGGGTATCACTACATATAGTGAGGGAAATAGTACTAACTATACTAGTGTTAAAGGAACACGATAAAACCTAGGAACACAGAGGAAGACCAGAACATACTATACATGTGACTCATCCAGAAGGCATGCCCAACTCAATGACGTCATAACACCCTAACGCCCGACCATTGCCCTACCTGGCCTGGTCTAGGGGCCCAATCCCATAGTAATAAAAAAAACCATCCCACTACTATGGGGTACTAGTAGTACATACCCAAACTAGTGCAGAAATCGTCTTGGTAAACCTCTTTGCTATGATAGATTCCCATGTATGTTTCACAAAGGGGTGTTCCATGCAATTCAAATAACAAGACACATATATATAACTAAACACGCCACAAAACTCAGCACCACCCTGGCCACCTCAAGGGTAGTATTTTACTTAATATATTAATTATATAAGGAAGGTCCCATAACGAGGACTCTTCCATCTCATGATGGAACGATGAGGCAAGAGACCCAACCCAAGATGGGTTTTCCCCAAATAACCATTCAAAAGTGCCAACTGGGCCTTTACCTTTGCAACACTATAATTTTTTTCCAATCATTTAAAAACCATTTCTAGATTAAAGGCAAACTTCATTTTACATAAACATGTCCAAATGGGTCTGAAACAATTATTTAACACAAAATCATTTCCAGATGAAGCAATACATGCCATTACTTTGAAAACCAAATGCACTTGGAAACCCATCTAAGAAACTCAATTCACCACTTTAAATCCGAATCCCATTTTCAAGGGATAAAGGGGAATTTCATGAAACACTTAGTAATCACATTTTATAAAATGGCTTCATGCAATTCAAATATAAAGTGTGTTAGTTTATTTCACAACAATCAGCTATTCATAAATCCCTAAATTAATAACGAGTATTTAATAAAAGTGCGAAAAACAAGAAATAAATAATTCTTTAATTTAAAGGATAATGCATACGAAAACCTTCTTGGAAGTCATGGAACAAGGATGAAACACACCCAAAAACCTGCATCAACTCTCAATGCACTTGGAACCAAGGTGGAAAGATGACGTCGACCCGAAACTGATGCGAATCTCCGTTCGCACCTCAACCGCACCATTTTGGGTCAAGAACCAACTATAATCATATGAATTGAATGAAAAGAATCACAAAAAAACTACAAAACATTGTAACAAGATAACTAAGGGTGCCTCAGAGGTGATATTAATATTTGAGAGAAGTTGAAAGCATGCAAGTGCAAAGAAATTAATCCGAAAGGGAAAAGTAAGATTCACCTACCTCAAACCAAACACGGACGTAGAAACACTCCAGTAGAAGGAAGAAAAACCTCCCATGCACCAATTTCACACCTAAAAGAACGAGGAAAGAATGCGAATGAAGACCTGAGGATTTGGTACTTGGAGAAAATAAATAAAAACACAAAAAGGTAGAAAATAAAATCACCCAACCACCAAAAGAACATCCAAAACTATTTTTATCATGTTGTAATAATCCATAAACATCATGATACCCCAAATGAAATAAAATTAAGTCAAAAAAGAACCCATATATGATACAAAAACCCATGAAACTTTTAATAAGGTTGATGTTAAAAGAAAACACTATTTTAAAAGTAAGTAGTTCCAAATGGGTCTTTAAGTATTTCACACCCCGAAAGAAATTACCAAAGCCCGTCAAAAACTATTTTTTTCCAAACAACGTGAAATATCCTTTTCAAAAAGCATTGCCAACAATCCAACTCTTTTCCACACACACCAAAATCATTTCAAAACACAATTAACATTTCTCAAAAAATTCAGAAAATACTTTCAAAAAAACCGTAATAAAACAAAATGAAAACATATTCATTATCCCTTATAAAATACATCTTCATTACTTAAGTATACCGAAACACATTTTCATAACACCAAATAAAACCATGGAACACATTTACAAAATCACCCATGTATATTAAGAACATCCAAATAAAATAAGCTAGGAAACACCTACTGATTGAGTGAAATAGAAACGAAGTCTTACCGAAAGGGAGTAAAACACCCCGCAACGATCTGTAATCACTAAAACCCCAATAAAATGATCCAGGCACTAAATAGGGATTTAGGGTTCATCCAAAATGAATAAAACCACAAAACGTTATTAAACATACACTTTGGCTAGAGCGGGGAGGACTGTCTGAGCTACACACGCCCGTAAGGTGTTCCGAAGGGCCTCTCATTGATGGAGAGGAGGCTGGATCACAGCTGCTGGGGAAAGAGGGCGAAGGGAGTTGGTGAGGTTCTAGTGCACTGATGTATGCTGGATCATGGAAGGAAGAAGGCTGGCTGCTATCTCGGGAAAGACCGGTATGAGGCATGGAGAGAGGGAGGTGGTGTGCAAGCAGGAGCCCGCAATGGAGGGCCTGGGTGTGAGCGGGAGGCTGAGGCCCTGGGCGAGCCGAAGGGGGCGAGAGGCGAGGGCAAGGGGAGGCCTGTAGGGTGGCTTGAGGACATGGGAAGCGAGGCTGACACATCTTCTTGGGAGGATGACAGTGGACATGGGAGGCAAGGACGGCGCATGCGAGGGGTGAAGGGAGGGTGGAAGTGCCACAGATGGAGGGCGAAGGGCAACACGAGCTTGGTGCGTGGACAGGAAATGAAGAAGTGGGGAAAGGGGGCACCACGCTGGTAGTATAGGTTAAGAAAAAATATATATATATACATATATATTAAGTTATAATAATAATAATAATAAAACCCAAAATAAAATTAATAAAAATTACAATGACAAAGATAATAATAATTAAAATTACAAATAATAAAAATAATAATAATTTCGATAATAATAAAAATAACAACGAGAATAAGAAAATAATTATAATTTCTTTAATACAATAGTAATGATAATAATAATAATTATAATCATTTAAAAAAACAAAAACAATAATAGTAATAAAATAATGAGCAATTACATGACACCTGGGCTAGCTGTGTGGCTAACGCTAGTCGTGTAGTGGCCGTGCATGGGTCCGAACCCCACTAAAAACATTAAAATCCGAACATATTGATCCGGGACCCCACTCAGACCTTGGAAAGAGAACTCGAGGCCAAGAATTAAATAAATAAAAAATGAATTAAATGTCAGGGTGTGAAAATTCTCCTTACCAATACACTTTCTTCACCCAGAAAGTCACCCGACCGAACAATAGACAAAACAAGAGTACATGCTCGTCTGAGACCAAAAGAAACCACAATACAAGAGAGTAGGAGAACACGAGAGGGTTTTCCCCACCAGAAGAGCTCAGCTAGCACGAAAATTTAACACCCAACCATAACACCCGGAGAAGGGGGGGCCGACACGGGAACTCTCAACCAATCCAAACTAAATTCTAATAAGCAATAGAAACAACACCTTAAATGAAACTTAGAACCTTTAACCCATACCAAAAACACCCAATACTAGAGAAAAAACTGTGAGCGGAATGTATCCAAAGAAGTAAACCTGATAATAACTACAAGCCTTGACTTCTTAACAGGAACATATCTCTATAAATGAACATAGCTGAACCAGGACTAACCCATACAAGAGTCAAACCCACTTATAAGAAAAGTGCATGATTTGGAAAGCCATGATTAGACAAAAAAACTGGTTGGATTATAATAGAATGAGTCCATAATAACTTCACGACAAAACAATGAACTTAAAACAATGTAAAAACACTAGTAGTAGAAAACAATAATGAAAAGACTTTAAATGTTCCACTGCCAATACGAAACATAAAACCCAGACCAAGGCTTCACACCCCTAGAAACTCCTGACTGCATGTGAGCTTCTCCCCAAGACCTGTGGCTGGAGATCTGATGGATAAAGCATCTCCTGCCTCATATTTAGGCCCCAGAATTCCTCTGGTCACAACGTCTTCCTCAGGCAACGCTTCCTGCAAAACTTTTCTAGACGTCTGAGGCACCCACAATGATGACATGTATTTGGATAGATGTGACCTGATGGTTTCTCATGCCTGAATCGGCCACACTGGTGGCACACCACTGTATGGTCCGACAAACTGGAAGACAGAACCACTATAGAGAACTCTTTAGAAACAGGTTTCTCTGGCACACCCTGCTTTCCAGATAGGGAACCTTCCTGTGAAACTGGGTATGCTGGATTTCCAACCATCTGCGCTCAAGAGACCAACTCAGCTAAAAACGACTCATCCACCAACTTCTCAAAATGATGGTCCCTAGAAGGGAGGACCCGCTCCTTGATCATTGGATGAAGACCCCCAATGAAGAGGGAAGTATTTATCAATTCTTACGACACTACTTCCAGATAAAATGTCACAAGCTCCCTAAAATGGTCAACATATTCCTTCATCGTCCGTTGTCCTTGTTGAATACGCACAAGCTCTTCCCTTTTCTTCATATTAACTTCTTCAGGTATAAACCATCAGATGAAGATAGATTTAAAGAGATCCCACATCATTCTAACTTGTAGTGATGGTTGGTCAAAAAACTCTCATTTGTCCGGGTTTGGACCATCGAACATCCCAAAACGACACGCACTCTGACAGCTTCTGGAGTTCCCAACAACCTAAAAGCTCACTCGACCTCTTCATACAAAATAATTACCTTTAATGGACCCTGATCACTGTTAAGTACTGCCAATGTCCAAAAAGGACCAAAAATTGGGTATGGCTTATTAAAAACTATGGGGACCTTTCTGGGTGGAAGGTTTTGAACAATATATAAAACAAAAATCCAAAACCAATATCAAACCGACGCAACATCAACAAAAGTGATTTCATCCAAAAACAGTCAGCTCAATAACCAAAAAATACAAAAATATCACAAAATTCCCTTTTCCATTTTAGATTTCAAAACCTCCTTCTTTCAAGGCCAGTTTTCAAATACCAAACCCACTTTTCTAACCAAATTCAATTTTCCAAAAATCATTTCCCTTTTTCATTCTCAAAACAAGATTACATCAATCAAAACCAAAACAAAACCAAACTTACAACAAACCATCGGGACGAGGAACTAGTAGTTACGCTTAACTTGGAGACTTGGTAGTAAGCCATGCCCCAATCAAGAGGAAACGACCAGGAGATGTTTAATCATGCAATCAGACTCTAAGTGGGTCACTACTCCATGTGAGGTCATGATATAACATCGGCTTGCCTCCATTGTCATCCCTCAATCCAAAATACTCAAAACAAGACATGGAATCAATTCCCGAAAAACCCCTGGCGACTTGAGGTTTGGAATGGGTGAGGGTTCATGACATCCTCCCAGTACCTAGCTCTCGAGTCCCGAAAATCCTAATCTCTATCTTCCGGACATCCAAAATATTAAGAACCTCCCTTTGATACCAATTTTTTAGGAACCAACACAAGTTGACCCTGAACGGGTCACCCAAGCCGGCCTGTGACATGGCCCAAGGGGCATTCCCAATCCCCATGGGCTGACATCTAGTGTCAGGCATCAAAACTGAACAAGTGGGAACAATTTGGATCATAAAGATAAAAAAAATAAACAAGAATAAATAGAACAAAGAAAGATAAATAATCTTCAGGGGAGAAAACGACCAAGACACGACTAACCTGTCTAGGAAAAAGACTCCACATAACCCCATGGGTTACTCTACGATACCGAATTCAAACATCACCCAAGGCGATCCAAACCAGATTTGGAACCTTCAAGAGAAACTAAAAACAAGAAAAAACTATAGGCCTGAGAATTAAAACTCAATAGGAAGGTCGGACTAATCTATTCCCAATGAACATTCTTTAAATAAAGAAAACATTGATTTCAGGTTTGAAATACAATCTATAAATAGAGAATTTTCTACACGTTTCATTTTTTAAGGTAAAAAAATAACAATCATAATCCATTGCCCTCATGTTTTAAAATAATGTGCAAGAGGAAGAAAGAAAAAGATACCAAAAAGGAATCATTCATTTTTCATAAAAGTGTCAAGAGAAAGAGTGATTGTTTGTTCGAAACATTTTTATTGAAAAGATATTTAACAAACACACACTTACAATTTTACAAGAAAACACCCAAACTAAGAACAATGGATAT
This sequence comes from Viscum album, assembly GCA_963277665.1. Classification (NCBI taxonomy): domain Eukaryota; kingdom Viridiplantae; phylum Streptophyta; class Magnoliopsida; order Santalales; family Viscaceae; genus Viscum; species Viscum album. The sequence continues at coordinate 1,366,471,477 of OY728140.1, read as the reverse complement.
CGCTAAATATAGCAAGGTAAATGGTACTAACTATACTAGTGTCAAAAGAACACATGAAAACATAGGAACTCAGAGGAAGAAAATAACATACTATACATGTGACTCATCTTGAAGGCATGCCCTAGTCAATGACATCATAACACCGCCCGACCGTCGCCCTACCTGGCCTGGTTGAGGGGACCAATCCCATAGAAATAAAAACAAACCAACCCCCTTCTATGGGGATCTAGCACTACATACCCAAACTAGTGCAACAATCATTCTTGGTAAACCTTTTTTCTATGCTAGATTCCCATGTATATTTCACAAATGGGTGTTCTATGCAATTCAAATAACAAGCCACATATATATAACTGAACACACCACACAACTTAGCACCACCCCAGACACCTCAAGGATCATCTTTGACATAATATAATAATTATAAAAGGAAGGTCCCATACCGAGGACTCTCCCATCTCATTATCGAACGATGAGTCAAGATACCCAACCCAAGATGAGTTTTCCCCAAATAACCATTCAAAAGTGCCAATCGGGCCTTTATATGTGCAACACTATAACATTTGTACAATCATTTAGAAAACCATTTCCAGAGCAAAGGAAAACTTCATTTTACATAAACCTGGCCAAATGGGTCTGAAACAATCATTTAACACTAAATCAATTCAAGATGAAGCAACACATGCCATTAAATTGAAAACTAAACACACTTGGAAACCCATCTAAGAAACTCAATTCACCAGTTTAAATATGAAGTTCATTTGAAAGGGCCAATGGGGAATTTCATCAAACACTCAGTAAGCACATTTTATAAAACAACTTCATGCAATTCAAATAGAATGTGTCTTAATTAATTTCACAACAAGCAGCTTTTATTAAATCCCTAAATTTATAAAAATCATTTAATAAAAGTGAGAGAAACAAAAAATCCATAATTCGTTAATTTAAAGGCTAATTCATAGAGAAATCTACTTGGAAGTCATGGAACAAGGATGACGCACACCTGAAAACATGAAGCAATGATCAACACACTTAAAACCAAGGCAGAAAGATGACGTTTCCTGAAACCGATGTGAATCATCATTCAGACCTCAACCGCACCTTTGCAGGTCAAGAACCACCAATAATCATAGGAATAGAATGAAAAGAATCAAAATAAAACTCCAAAACAAATTAATAATATATCTAAGGGTTCCACAGAGGTGAGAATAATATTTGACAGAAATTGAATGTATGCAAGTGCCATGGAATTAATCCAGAAGGGAAAATTTAGATTCTCCAACATCAAACCAAACGTGGATGCAACAACACTCCAGTGGGAGGAAGAATAACCTTCCGTGCACCAATCTCACACCTAAAACAATGAGGAAGGTGTTCGAATCAACACCTGAGGTGTAGGGACTTTTCCAAAATAAATAAAAACGCCAAAATTTAGAAAATAAAAACAACCAACCACCAAAAGGACAACCAAAACAATTTTTATCATGTTATTATAATCCATAAACATCATGATACCCCAAAATAAATAAAATTAAGACAAAAAAGAACCCATATATGATTCAAAAACCCATTAAACTTTTATGAAAGATGATGTTAAAAGGAAACACTATTTTTAAAGTAAGTAGTTCCAAAAGGGTCTTTAAGTGTTGCACACCCCAAAAGGATTTACTAAAGCCCTTCAAAAACCATATTTTTTTCCAAAAAATGTGAAATATTATTTTAAATAAGAATTTACAAGAATCCAACTCTTTTCCACACACACCAAAATCATTTCAAAACACACTTCACATTTCTCAAAAAAATCATAAAATATGTTAAAAAACCATAATAAAACACAATGAAAACATAGTTATTATCCCTTATAAAATCCATCTTCATTACTTTAGAATTCTTGAACACTTTAGTAACACAAAATAAATCCATGGAAGACATTTATAAATTCACCCAATCATATTAAGAACATTTAAATAAAATAATCATAAAAACACCCACTGATTGAGAGCAGAAGCAAAGAAGTCTCACCCGAAGGAAGGATAACACCCCGCAACGATCCGAAATCCCTAAAACCACAAGAAAAATTGTCACGCACCAACCAGGGATTTAGGGTCCAACCAAAATGAAAAAACCACAAAAATTAATAAAACAAACACTATGGATGGAGTGAGGAGGACACCAACAAGGTAGGGGGGTCAGCTGTCCGAGTTTCGCATGCCCAGAATGTGTGCCGAAGGGCCGCTCATTGATGGAGGGGAGGCCAGATCAAGACTTATAGGGGTTGATGGTGGAGGGAGCTGACGAGGGTCGAGTGCACTGCTTCCTACTGATGCATGGAAGTTTGAAGGCCAGCTGATGGCTCGGTCAAGTCCAGCATGAGGCAGGGAGCGAGGGAGGTGGTGTGTTAGCGGGAGCCGGTGGCGGAGGGCCTAGGCATGAGCAGGAGGCCGATGTCTTGGGCGAGCCGAAGGGGGAAAGAGGAAAGGGTGAGGGGAGTCCTGGAGGGAGACTTGTAGGTAGGGGAGGTGAGGCCATCACATATGCTTGGGAGGACGACAACAGATAGGGGAGGTGAAGCCGACGCAGGCGAGGAGTGAAGGGAGGGTGGAAGCGCCACAAATGGAGGGTGAAGGCTAGCATGGGCCTGGTGCATGGAAAAAAAATGAACAATGGGGGAAAGGGGGCACCTCGTGGGTAGTCTAGGGTTATAAAATTTATTTTTTAAGTTCTAATAATAATAATAATAAAATCCGAAAAAAATTAAAAAAAATAACATTGAAAAAGATAATAATAATTAAAATTTCCAAAAATAAAAATAATAATTATTTTGATAATAATAAAAATAACAACGAAAATAAAATAATAATTATAATAGATTTAATACAATAGTAATAATAATAATAATAATTTCAATCATTTTAAAAAAATCAATAACAATAATTGTAATAAAATAATGAGAAACTGCACGACACCTTGGCCAACTGTGTGGAAACTGCCAACCATGCGGTCACCTCGCACAGATCTGAACCCCGCTACAAACATTAAACTCCAACCATTTTGATTCGGGACCCTGCTCGGAACTTTTCAAGAGAACTTGAGGCCAAGAATTAAATAAATAAAAATGTATTAAATGTCGGGGTGTGACATGTGTGGTAATTTGAGGAGATTTAAGTGATCCCTAATTATCAAGGGACACATATATATTTATAAGAGAGAGTATTAGATTGATAGTATATTCATGTTAGTTATGTTTTTTGGGAATTAGTGGTGCCTTATATTTTGTATGAGGGCATGTATTGGAAGTTATTTATGTAGTTTTTATTTAAGAATAATTTATTTTAATGGTTGTAATATAGGTTTGGTTCTTAGGTTGTGGTTTTTATGATCTTGAGGATGGGTCCATTTTTGGTATGTTTCTCATGGTTGGTTGGGAGTGATGTTCTAATGAGACTCATTATTTGGGTGGACGTTTTTAGAGAGTTATGATCACACTTATCACTCAATGAACCTTTTATATGCTTCTTTTCTGGACATGAGAGAGCCCCTGGGTGCACGTTGGGGAATCTAGGGTGTGGTTTACTATTTGAGTTTGGTATACTAATGAGTGTATGGATATGGGGCTTTTATGAGATGCACCATGTGAGGGTGATCCACTATGACCCAAGGCTACCATTTTTTGTCGTAACCTGAGGTGAGTTCTCTTGTTGTTATTTTAAGGTTGTTGTTATTTTTCATCCTTATCTCTAAGGTTTGGCAGTTCTTGTGGTTGAGAGAAGTATTTCTCTCTTGATTGATCAATTGTTCAATTATATGTTTCTAGTGGTTTCTTATCAAACCATTTTGAAGGAATAATAAATAGTTAGGTGACCATAATAGAGGAACTCTAATTGGTGGGGATTTTATGTTAGGTATCCCTTTTATTTTTGGACTTATATCATGAGTCTCTATTTTGGAATATGTTAGAAAATCTTGGTAACTTGTGGTCGATCACTTTAATCATTTTGAGGATCTTGGTATTTGGATTTGATGTTGTGCGGTTTTGAGCGATTATTTTGGGATATAGTCTCTTTATAATTTATATTCTCTCTATTTTCTTTCATTTGACTGGGAGTTTATTGGTGTAGAAAGTGGCATGGTGTGGATTTTGTGTCACAAACACACTTGTCACATTGTTTTTTATTTTGGTCTTATTTTTTGTTTCCTTGAGTGGTTTTTAGTTTTGGTTTGGGGGGGGGGGTGAAAATTGATGTTTTGGAGGACTTTTGGGATGGTCAGGGTAAGATTGTAAGGATAGTAGTAAAAATGTTCTTCCCTTGAAGGTTTTTTATTAGGTATATTATGGGAATCTTGATCTGAACATGGTTTTTAGATCATGTGGTAATCATGCATGTTGGCCTCAACATGTATTAATCGTGTTTTAAAGATCACAAATCTTATGCATTCTGTAAAACTTGCTAATCCAGTTTAATCTATCTCAAATCATGTGTACATATGGTTAGTTTTTTTATGCCTTAAATACTTATCGTAAACTATTTTATAGTTTGTGTTATAATGTATTTCCATGATAAATGATTGAGTGTAATCCATTATATGAATATCATTTTCTAAGTCTGTGTACAGATATTTGGCCAAGTTTGAGAAACCGCGAGTCTTCCACCAGTTATGCTTATCTGGAAAAGGACACAGACATAGTGAACAGACACCACGACCTAGACATCGTGACTAGACATGGTTACCCAAAAACCATGACCTAGATACCATGACCCAGACACCGTGACCAGACACCGTGACCCAAACACCATGACCCAAACATCGTGACCAGACACCGTGATCAGACACAACATTTGTGCTTCCAGTTTATGATCTTTATACAACTATGCCAGCATGACTATCTCATCACTCAAAGGCAAAGAGGGAGACACTGTTTCAAGGAGACACCGTTTCATGGAGGTACTGTTTCTAGATAGACAGTGACACTATTCTTTAATCTTTTTTGTTGTTTTTAAAATTAATTATTTAACAATCATATTTTATTCTTTTGAATGAAATAACATAATTAATATTTCTTTATAGACATATCACCTGACATTATGAGGTACAATGTTCAGAATACATGCATACTGTCGACTCCAACAAATGCACTCCAAGAATAAAAAGAACAGTATGGTAGGAAAAAAGAGAGGATAAAAAATAAGTGTGCGTGATAACGAAGAAACACGAGAATTCATGAAAAAAAAGAACTGACACATGAAACATGATACATCTAAAGAATGCACTAAGAAATATTGAATCCAAAAAGCTGTGATACCATAGATCAGATTCAAGAACATCTTCGCACGATCAAATCCACGAAGAACACGATCTAGATCTAAACCAGAGCACCAAACTTACGATACTTTATTTCTCTCAATAGGACTCGATACCTACATCTGCTTCATCATAGAAGTCCATAGTTGCATAAAATTAAACTCAGAGCATTTCTAACCTTATATCATCATCTTGTCTCTATTGTGTATTGTTTTTAGCTTTCGATCCGTTTATGTGTCTGTATAAAAACACGCACTATCTCATACATTAAACTGGAGGATATAAGATATCCTTCCTCCCATATCGTTTTACACTTGTTTATTCCCAAAAATAAGTGTGGAAGATGTCCTTGAATGACCTGCTAGTTCATACCCATGAAAAATTGTGGAAGATGTCGTTTGACCTGGACAATCCTATGTACTGTTGTTTACACCGATCCAGGGTGTGGATCAAGTTTATTAATATAAACTTCTTGGTTGCCGGTGATCACCAAGTTGAGTGGGTTATGTCTCGGCTTGAGACTGAACCAATTGTTTTATATTTACTGTGTTTTTTGATTTAGTTTTCAATATTTTACTATAAAATTCAGAAATCAATAAACTTGCTTTGATAGTTAATCTTGGAAAAAAGTTATAATTGCTTTTCCTTATTAGAATAGCTTCAAAAGTAATATTAATAACTGATATTAAGATTACTAAGAATTAATCAGTATTCTGAGAAGTTATTTAAATATTCAAACTTTCATAACATTATTACTTCGATTAATTGGGCTGTATTTTTTTGGGTGAATTTTTAAGAATACTTTTCAAACAGAATTTTTTATAGATAATCAATTCACCCCCCTCTTGAGTACTCTACTCCGACCAACAATTGGTAACAAAGGGTGCTTGTTATTTCTTTTAAGACTCTGTTTTGACCCTATTCATCAGTGATTTTAGTTGTACTTGAAATATCTATAAATTTATGTTAGTTATAAATTTCTATATCTTTAAATGTATTTATTTATTACAGATAATATATTGGAAGGTGTTGCAACAGACAAACAACCATTATTTAATGGAACCGATTATGCTCAATGGAATATTAAAATGAAAATACATTTCGAAAGTATGAGCTTTGAAATCTGGTTTTCAATTATAGATGAGTATAATATTCCTGCTACTGATAGAATCAATTGGGATGTCCTTACGAAGACTTCCGACAATAGAAATTTCAAATACATGAATGCTTTATATTTTTCCTTAGGAGATGAATAATTTAACAGAATTTCTGCTTGTAAAACTGTAAATGAAATTTTGGATACTTTGTCTATTTCACAGGAAGTAACTTATAGTTTGAAAGAAAAAAGACTTAATAATTATACTATTAAATATGATAACTTTAAAATGAAAACTGATGAGCCTATTTCTGACATGCGTCTTAGGTTCAACGTAATTTTCAAAACAATTATTTCTTTTGGAAGAGATGTTACTGCCAAAGAATAAGTTATGTGGATTTTTAGATACCTACCTGAAAGATGGAGAGTAACCTATGTCTATATTAGAGATTCATGTGAAATCATCAAGTTACCTGTAAAAGAACTCATTGGGAAACTGATGATGTATGAAGAGGAGTTGAAAGTCAACATGGAAGTGGAGGATACACCCAAAATAAAATCTATGTAATTCAAAATCACCACTTCTAAACACAAAGAGAAAGGGAATTTGGAATCCTCAATACAAATTTCAAGAAATGAACAATCCTCACCTCACCGTGATGAGAAGATGGATCAATTAGCCAGAAGGTTTAAGATATTTTTCAAGAAGATGGTATTTTTTTATAAATCCTAGCTTCAAGGGAAGATATTATCAAAAGGGAAGCCATGAGATATATTCGAAAAGAAGTGACAAGTATGATGAGATTGTATGCTATGACTGTAGGTGAAAGGGACATGTAAAGGATGACGGTCCCAAGATCAAGTACAAAAAGAAGTATGAGGACAAAGATAGAAAGTATAAAAAGGAAAGGAAAGAACCATAGAGAACTTATGATGACATTTCAAGTGACTTATAATCTTCACATGATTTATAGGCTAACAAATCCAATATGTGTTTTATGACTAACACATTTGAGGTAACACTAGAGTCTCTGGTACATAATTCCAATTAATATGAAGATGAATTTTATTCTAAAAACACTACAATATAATTTCCGTTTATCAGCGGTTTTACGAGCCCTGGATATCACTTTATTCGCGGCGGTTATAACCGTCACGAATAAACTCAAATTCCAGCGGCCGTAAAACCGCTGCTAAAGTCATGGTAACCGACACAGAATGAGGCATCCACGATGATCCTATTTAGCGGTAGTTATATCCACCGCTAAATGTTAATTTTATTTTACGTTTAGCGGCTGTTTTCACCATTTAGCGACAGTTTAAACCACCTCCAATATACATTTCCCGGCAGTTAAAACCACCGCGAAAAGCTACCCAGAATAAAAAAAAAATTCATTACTTTTGCTGCACCACTGCCCTGAAAAACAAATAAAACTAGAAAAAACCATCCCTGGCCTCCCACCAATGACCAAGAGCTGAATATCCAGAATAAATCACAACATCCAAAAAATATGTTTTTCTCTCAATTGGAAATAATATACAACTTTAATATTTAAAAATAGAACAAAAATCTGATTCCCTGGAAAATAAGACTTCCTATTAGAGAAAGTATTATTAACACAGCAGTCAGATATCCATAAAAGGTTCCAACAAATTCCTCATACTCATGTATAAAATATCCTAAATAGTAAATACAAGGAAGATAAAACTCTATTGATACACCATTGTAACATCCCAAACTAGATTTCACTAAATCTTATAACTTCACTTTCTTAGGATATATCATCCATAGTGATTCCAATCTACTTATAAAAATTGATAATTGATGAATTAGTATTTATATTAGTACCAACCCATTTATATAATGATTTTTTTGGTTTTGTGGCCTATAAACCATCCTTAAAACATATAATAAATTTGAACTGATGAAATATATTAAATAACACATTAGAAATATATTGTTATAAAAAATCCTATTGTGCGAATATTTTTAGAGTTACATTGGGATATAAATTTTATAGGAATGTGGATATTTACAGTGAGTCTTAGTTGACATATTTTTATGTTGGAATATAGGTTAGGTGGGAGATTCTAGTGACCTTTTAGTAATAAACCTAGAATTACAGTTGATTCCTCGTGTTATGTGAGGGGTTAACCGAGCTTTTCTAGCATCCTTGGAGATATTAAGCATCATTGGATGCATCTTTTTAGTTTTTGGTCATAGAATGTGTTTTTATGTATTTTGGGATTGTGTAGGACTCTAGTTGTGGAATTATTCCCCAAGTTGGTAGGCGATCAAAACAATTATGGTTGGAAATGGTCCATTGTAACCGGTCAATTTTATTTTGTGGTTCTAAGTTATGTTCAACAATTTAAAGGGAATTTCATGGGATAATCATAAATTGAAAATTAAGGTATGTTTGGTTATATTATTTTTAGAACTTATACTCCTTGGGTGTTTGGTTTGAATGTGAATTTTGAAATTTCATATTCTAACTCTAGAAAGAAGGTTGGGTTTATAACTAATCCTCATGATGTAATTCTAGACTTTGTTAGACCATCTTTTATGGTTATGGGAATATTTTAAATGTTTCATTTTTTCTGTAAGTATAGCTTGAGGATGAGTTGTCCTATAGTCGGGAGTATGTAAAAATCCACTTTTTGGACTATTTTGAATTTTTAAAAAATCAGTCATAGTTTAGTAAGTGGAGGTATGTATCCTCAAACAATTCCAATAAAAAACTCAATACTCATCCATTTATTCATCCATTTAAAAAAGAAGAAGGATAGGGGTGTGGATTCTGCTCCTTTTACCTCCTTTGTTTTCTTCATTTCTCTAAGTGTTATCATTGTGCAATCTTATATGCCCTATTTTTAGTACTTTTTTTAGGTTATCCATTTTCATATAATTTTTATTAAATCGTGAGACATAAATATATGAGTTAACCATTCTAATATTGAAGTATTTGGTAGAAGTTCTTTTCTTAAAATTCATGTTTTTATAAGACATACCAATTTTGCATGATGTCGACATCCATCTTCGAGATTATATTTTAATTTATAAAGTTTTCTTGCCTAAATTCATGGACTTATGCTAATTTATCACCCCTTAGTCACACCTATATCTTAGAAAACCACCCTTTATTTTGAATATTCCATGGAAGAAAAATTTCACATCCTTAATCCTAGGAATTAGTTTGATGAATTTATGACCCTCATTAAAATGTTCTCACTCGAAATGGTTAATTAATTAATTACTCATTCTGTATACCATGTCATACCTATGGATGAGTCTTGACCAATTAAACAATTATCCCATTAGGTTACCATTCTTCATAGTTTCCTATTTAGATATGTAGTGTATTTAAGAGTTTTATAACCTAGGAAGCCACCCAAATAAATTTAATTTCGTGTTTGACCTTAGATGTCACAAATGACTTAAGAAACATGCTCATGACATTTTAGAAGAGATAGATCATGTTTAGATACTTTTGATGCTTAAATCAGACATTTTCAACAGTGGGCCTCACCAAAGTGTCCACAACACTATCCCCTTGATCACTATGAAATGACCCAATTTGTTCAATACATCAACAATGGCTTTAACTCCTAGTCAACCAAAATATTGACTACCAATTCAAACACATACCTAAATGGAATGATATATAAAACACTAAAGAAATTAAGACATAAAAAGAAACATCAGAAACCAATAAAATGCATAAAAAGAAACATGAGAAATCAAGGAAATTTTTAGGACATTAAAATGTCTGGTGGAAACTATGTGCCAAAAATGTTACATATACAAACCAACTGTTTCCATTTTTGTTCAACACATCAACAATACAACTACTCAGGGTCCAATGATGCATCGTCACCCTCTCCACCTTCATTTCCACTTTGTGCTGTCACCTGTAAGAACATTATATTGAAACTTAAATACGGTTACATATTTATATTAAAACTTAAAACCAATGAAAGTTAGCGAACTAAATGATTTTGATTTTCTGTGATTTACCTACATACCACCAATCGATGCACTCCCACTGGGGGCATATCTGCTCATCTGCTGACGTATTTCAGTCAACTCTTTCTGCAATGCAGATATCTTATCCCCCTACTGGTGAACTGTGTTTCGTAAAGAAAAAACTATTTATTAGAATATCTGGATATGGGCTGACTAAATTTAGGAGTAGATGCAGTAGCTATACTCGGTGGCCTACTAAAAACCTCAGATGGCACGGCTCCCAAATCCATCCCACGCACTCTCCCAGGATTCTCCTTCCCATGGACTTCAGAAATCGGGTCATCCTGGGAGACAGAGTAGGAATGCGCAGGATTGGTATCCCATAGTTCTTTAATTTTGACCTATAAATCAAATATCAATATATATTAACATAGTAAAAACTGATAATAAGTTATTATGATAAAAAATTGACTTCATACCCCAACATCTTTTGCAGGCTCATTAACAAAACATCCATCTGATTTTTTGTGAACATCCAACCATAGTTCAGTTCTGGATACTTCATAGCCTAAACTATGTGACTGCATTAATCAAAGATAAATCAAAAATTCAATATATTAAATAGATAATATTGTCTTATAAATATATAAACTAATTAAAATATTAACAATGTCATTCGACTTCAAGAAAAACTTTTTGAGCCCGCAGTGTGCGGGATGACTTGCTTCGCTCAGTTTGACACATTCTGTCTTGAGGGATCCTGAAATAAATAAAATGAAATTTAATACTGATGTATTGAATGTCATGTCCTTTTCATATACATTTATAAATGTAAAATGAGGATAATATAATAATATATATATTTCAATACCATCCGCTTCTGATCCCGATGCCTGTCAACAAACACTTTCCACTGCTCTTTCAGTACCTCACCAGGTAGCTTCTCATACATTTGCAGTGCGGTCAACAAAGCATCATTGACATCACACCACAATATCCATTTAAAATCTTTATACTTCTTACCTAGATTTTTCAATGTCCACTTCTGTTCTATCACATCAGCAACGGTAAAGTGGAAGAACATCTGTATACAGAAATTCATTTTGAACATATTAGTAACATGAAATTCAAATAAACCATAATGTAATAAATTTACCATGATTTGAGAATCAAACAATTCATTTTTCCATGTTGGAGGCATATGTCTCCAATCGTCATATGAAATGGGAAGGGAAATGGGCTCCGCTGCCAGCTGGACTAGAATCTGGCCAAGTAACCCCGCGGTATCATCGGTAGGGACCCCGTAAGAATCAAATGGCACAACAATCTTCTCGCCATTAAGATTCCAAACATCTGAAATTTTTATGTTTTTCTCCATGACTGTATTTTTTTCATCTTCAATGAGAAAATAATTATTATAAAAAAAATGCAATAAATTTATTTAATTAAAATTTGTACCTATGATAGTGACACTCCAGTATGTCCGGGATGAACTGGAAGGGGTGCGTCGCTGCCCCACTGCTGAGGCTCCTAAAGGGGGAGTCAATGATTCAGCCTCTACTAGGACATCCACAGATGGAGTGAGAGAGGGTGTAGGGGGAGATGGTGCAGGGGTGTCGGAAAATGGTGCCTCAGATGTCATGGGGAGGGAGCCAGATGGATATTCATCTGTCGCAGAACTGGATGAAATAAGGTACCGCTTATCCCTTGGCATTCCTATCATTTAATCAAAAAAAAATTATTTTCAGAATATATATTTCAAAAATATTATGCAGAAAAAAAATTAAAAATGATAACAGATGGAGTACTAATAGACAAAATATATATAACAATGATAATGAATGACTGCAGAAATGAAACAAGTGGTTTCTGAATAAATAAACAATTGTACATACAATCATTTTCCTCTTCAATCATATCGGATTCCTTCTCCATTACTTCATCCACTTCATTCAACCTTGCTAGACTAATATTTTCAATATCATGATGCACAAATAATTCTTCTTCTTGTTGCTGATTAAATTCAATTTCAGAGGTCAAATTTTCCACTTCATCACCCATATCATACAAATCTCTTTATATTATGTGAGAAACTACACTCCACCCTTCATTGGAAACATCGTTAACATAATATACCATTTTTATTATGATGCTAAGATATATGTATCATGTAGTTCACGATCACCAACATCCATCAAGCGAGAGAAGTTCACAGAAGTAAATTGCAAGGAATCTCTTTTAACACCTATGATAATATCGACCCATTTTCATTTGAATAAAATAACCAAAAAATGTCCATGGTAGTTTAATTTAATAATATCATGCAGCTTTCCATAGTATTCCACTTCAGCAAATGTAAATATACCACTATTCTATGTTCTCAAACCCACTTCTCGATCGACTTTACGAAATCTAAATCCATTCACATTATAAGCATCGAACTTTCTAACTTCTTTTATAGGACCTCTAGAAAGAAACTTCAAATATTCTGACACCTCTGCTCGAGTATCAGTATTCATGATCTGAAAAAAGAAATATACTTTATTAGATTTACAAAATGTATGTGTCAAACTAATATTCATATTTATTGTAATATTTATGAACTTACACGTCGTGAAAACCATTCTACAATCTCTTTATTAACAGATTTCGTTATATCTTTCACATTTCATGTTCGACCTCTCATTCGTCTCTTTATTTGTATCCTCAACTCTTCAATAAATGGATCTGCAATTTCAGAATTCAGCAGCACATATCTATGTTCCTGTAATAATTCCAATTCAGTTAGTGTCACATTTGAGGTCCTCCCAACTGATTAGCCAATAATAGGAAATATTTTGGATTTCTGATGTATTTGAGATTGAGTCGATGTGTCTTCAACACGTCCAACTCGATTAAATATTGTCTCAATATCATCCACGTATCGAGAACAAAAGGTAAGACACTCCTCATCCACATAGCCTTCAGCAATTGAGCCTTCTGGTTTAGCTTTATTTCTCACGTATGATTTCAAATTCCCAAGACATCTATGAAATAAAATAAACATAATTATGCGTTTAATAAAGTACCAAAAATTGTTTCCTTAACTGGAAAACATATAAATAAAGTACCTCTCAATTGGACACATCCATCGATAATGAACGGGGCCTCCTAATTTAGCTTCCTCAACCAAATGTACAGTTAAATGCATCATTACAGTAAAAAAGGATGGAGGAAAGATCATCTCTATTGCGCAAAGGGTCAATACAAACCTCTCCTATAGGTTGTCAAGATGAAATGGATGTAGAGATTTCTCACATAGTTTTGTGAAAAATGTGCAGAACTGGAGTACAACAACAGTAATGTTTTTAGGTAATAATGTACGCAATGCCAATGGAAGTAACTGTTGTAACAAAATATGTGAATCGTGGATTTTCAATCCATGTAACTTTCGATTATTCAAGTCAACACACCTTGAGATGTTACTTGAATACCTATCAGATACCTTAACATTATTTAAAATTCGATGGAATGTATCTTTATCCCTATTTTTCATTGCAAAAATTTCCGTAGGATACTTTTCATTCTCATCTGGCCAGAGATCCTGTTTTATGTTCATTTCTTGTAAGACTTTGCGAGCATTGAGATGATCCTTTGACTTTCCATGCTCATTAAGAAATGTGAAAATCAAATTGTCACAGATATTCTTCACAATATTCATCACATCAAGATTATGCCGCAACAAATTAAATTCCCAATACGGAAGTTTGAAAAATATACCTTTTTTCTTCCATTATTGCGTTCCGGTTTCGCTTGATGATGCACTTCAGACCCGTTTTCCACTATCATTCAAATGATGAACCTTCCCAAATTCTGTTTCAACATTTTCAAGCTGTGTCAATATTTAAAAACCATTTAACAACTTTGGAGGTGGTATACGATGAATGGAACCATTAAAGTTTTATCTGTTCATCCGAAATCTATGAGATGCATCAAGAAATATTCGATGACACAAGAAGGACCATTTTCTCTTTTGAGGTAGCCATTTGGGCTCAAAATCAAAGTTACAAATGGGACAAGCCAAAACCGTGTAAGTGTTCCAACCAGATAAATTCTCAATCCCAGGGAAGTCACTAATGGTCCACATTAAAGCAGCATGCATTTTGAACATTGTTTTAGAAGAAGCATCAAATGTCTCAACACCGTTGCTCCATAACTCCTTCAATTCATCAATAAAAGGATGCAAGTATACATCAATATCATTTCCAGGAATTTTTTTCCTGGAATAATCATTGAAATGATAAAAGATGTTTGTTTCATAAACATCCACGGAGGAAGATTATAAGGGATCAGAACAACTGGCCAAATGCTATACTTGGTACTCAAAGTCCCAAATGGGTTGAATCCATCGGCAGCCAATCCCAATCGAACATTTCTAGGATCAGCTGAGGAATCGAGATGTAATGAATCAAATGTCTTCCATGATTGGGAATCTCGTGGATGTCTAATTAACCCATCATTGTTATTATCTACAGAATTCCACTTCATGTGTTTGGAATTTTTCAATGACATGAATAATCTTTGCAATCGAGGATTCAAAGGAAAGTACGTAAAACCTTTGCAGGTCTGCTCCTTTTTTTCTTCTCCATGAAATTATGTTCATTCAGACTTCCAACATTACCCTTTTCCTTCCATCTAGAAGAAGAAAATTTCTTTCAATTCTATCTACTTCAATCCTCTCCCAAATAAAGCATACAATCATTGGGACACGCATGTATTTTTGTATAATTAAGACCAAGCTTGTTAAAAACTTTTTTCATACCATAAAAATATTCTAAGATTTTTGCTTCGGGAAATGCATCACGAATCAATTACAATATCATGGACATTTCCTTATTTGTAATTCCACATAGACATCTGATATGGTACAACTTCAGCAGAAATGAAAGCTTTGAATATTTCAAACACCCATTAAACAACTCTTGATTTCCATCATCAACTAAATCATGAAACGCATTTTCCTCAGTGAAGTTTTCTATTACATTTGGCTCCACAGAATCATAAGGAGGATCCAATGATATGTGACAATCTCGATCTGCCTGTGTTACAGTCTCAAAAACATCACTTGTCACATTGCAATTTGTAGCACCCTCTTCTGGTTGTTCAGATATGTTTTGATGATGATAGTGGTGTCTTGCAGTGCCGAATGCATCATTTATTAGGTTTTTCATTTCATTTTCCATTGTTGATGAACTTGGGACCTCATTATGTAGATTAACATCAGTTCTTAATCTCTCTGTGACATTCCATTCTCCATGCCAAATCCAACACAAATATTGAGCAGGGAATTGCTTCAGTATTAAATGTTCATAAACCTCATCCCTCTTCAACCATGTTCTAAATTTACATTTAGGACATGGACATTTTATTCTCCCTTCAATGGATCGATTAGAAATTTCAAAATCTAAAAACTCATTCAAACCCTTAACATACTGAGGTTTGTTCCTCGGTAATGTGATCCAACTTTTATCCATGTATATCACAATGTGCCTACACAAAAAACAAGGAATCAAACATGAGAAATCTTCTATAACCCCATCATCAAAAAAAAATAATGATGAAAAAAATTTCCATAATAGAGAAAAATTCAAGGATATATCAAGAAATGGGTCTCATAATTCCTCAAAGTTCTTAAACTGGAAGTACAAAATGGATGAACTCTTTCTATAAGAATGGGCCTTTTCATCATGTTATGGTTCATCCTGCCTCTACTCCATGAACATTGGATTCTCTTCATTCCACTATTAATTTTTTGCATACCTGATAAAACTAAAGAATGAAAAACCATCGATTTCCAAGAATATTTAACTTCCATTCACATGTCCCTAGTGACAACCTCCAAAATGGATGTTATGCCTAAAGAAAGTAGAGATGTACCAAGGTCTGGGTGACGACCATCACCAAATAAATGATCTTTCTCATAATTGATGACCCCTATCTTTGGAGAAAATATAACAAACCTTGAAAGGTTATTGACATACTCCCATAATGATCTGTCACCAATAAAAAGTCTCATGAGATCAGTCTATTTCTCTACATTCATTACCTTATGAAATAGCCATTAAAAAATCAATCTTGATGAGATTCCAATTCATACATTTATGAAGTTAAGAAGGTACCACTGACTCCCACAAGACTCTACTAAAACTATAAATCCAGTTCTAAAAAATTCTCACCCACAAACTATCAGGTTCCATACGATAATTGAGGATCACCTCAATTTGTTCTAACTACCTAACTACTTCCACTGACCCTTGAAAAACACTTAATGAAGGAAGATAGTGATTCAGGAATCCTATGATGGTGTCCAAGATTGAAAATGATTTAACCTCAACAAATCAACACATATTCTAGGTCGGAATAAGAACTAAAGAATCCTTTTTGAAAATTACAGTGGACAACAATAACATCTAAATGAACTATATCAATTAAATACTCAAAATAAAGCCTAATTATTCTATATTAAAGTAACAATAAAAGACAAAAAAAGTATAAATTAAACAAGGAACACACTAATGAAACCAAAATTACTTTTCGTTTTAAACCACTATTTTTTATAAGTAATTATGAAATACAACCTCCAATAAGTGTGAGCCTCATTTTTAAAATATAGATTAGAGAGGATTTGAAACATGATAATAGGGGGATAAATTGTGATATAAATGCTTTGGCTTTGTGGGATGGGTGTCTAGGCGCAAACCATGAATACATTTTTGAAACTTGTTCTCTACTATGAGTCGATTCATCTTTCGGTAATCATTACAAAGGTGAAGGGTTCCATAATATTTATTCACAAGAAACAAAACCATTTCCCAATATTAAAGGCTTGGGAGAATAAATACTTTATCAGATATAATAGGTTGATCAAAACACATCATAAAGGAAAGAACATAGAACATGAAATAAATATGTCCCTACCATAAAGAATGAATGTCAATATATACATTCCTATGTGCCTATCATGATGCATGAATACTCATTTAACACCATTCTTGGCCATGAGTATAAATATCAAGAATCAAAATTCATCACTAAACAATACCATCACAAAAAATAAAAATCACTTAAGGTGTAATAACATCAACTTTCTCAATAAAATAACATAATAACCAATATCTTCCATATGAACACATATTTCCCCAATACATTGGCTAGATACTCCTATTCAGAAGCTCATTGCTATGTCTTGGTACATCCTAGTATCTCTTATACCTTTCCACAAGTAGTAATGTAATATAAATTAAAACATGATTCTTTGATACCACTTTGCTACATCCCCTAATCCCTCACTCTCTCATGTGGCCAAATCAGGTTTTTTATGGGACCTCATGCATTCCTACCAATATTCCACATGTCATTGACTAGAAATGAGTGTGATATTTATAGTGGGGAGACCATACCCTCGGGTATGTAGTTATATAGAAATGGAAAAATCAACATAAATAACTATAAGAAAATAAATATCCGTAGAGGAAACCATATAATAAAACATGTAAACAAAAAAATCCAACTAAAGAATCCAATAAATAATAATGGAATAATGTAATGAGATGATGTAATTAAAATGAATTTATTGATGGTTGCAATATAGAGGAAAAGACCATGTGTTTCAAATAGCGACACAAAAGTACACTATCCCAATCCCCATTTCAATCCCTTCTCCAAAATCCAACCCATCCTATATGAAAAAATTAACATAAATGTCTCTTTAACTTTTTGAATACTACATCCTTGCAATCTCCTAGGGTTCAAAATGTTGAGATGAGGAGGTTGTGACTAAAACTTATTAGGTCAACACCATTATTCATATAAAAAACAGTTGGATATATATTGTACACAGTAAGGGGATAAGAATGAATATTAATTAATCAATCAACACAATACACGAATCATCCTAATACAGAACCATGTCATATTATCTTTGATCTTATTACACAACCATGCCAACAATAATAATAAACCATGGAAAAATTAAAAAACTGGGAATATCCCTCTATATAAGCGTTTCAACCATTGGGAATAGCCATATATATAATTAGTTCAACATGTGTCCATTGGAATAGATCACTATATTAACATGATAAGATTCCAACCGATCATTTACAATTTCAAAACCAAAATTCATTTCCAAAATATTATAAAGATCCAATCAGGATTTAAACTTTTTCAAGTCGAATGAATTACAAAAATGATTCCTAACCATTTCTAAAACAACATAAAACACTACTTTCATGTTTATAATTCCAAGAGGACCTTTAAACCATTTATAAACCAACCATGTTCGAAAATATCAAATGGGAAAAGTTTCAAATTACACATTTGAAACGAATTTCAAAACAACATAATGTAACCAATAAACCTTTTGATAGAATGAGTTTTATAGAAAAAATTATTCTAGAGTTCAATTTTTATTTGAATGTCCATCCATGTGTGCCCCTCATGCGCACATGGATGTTCCAACACCCAATGACACCCATTAAGTATCCATAGAAACAACCAAAATCCATTTTCAAAGAGACATCACATGCCTTCCAACCAAAAAAACACCACACTATAAAAGTCACCAAATTCCACATATAAATCCCAAACAACAATCCAACCAATTTAATAATACAAATATAGGGGGAAACCACACAAATCATATAATTTTACCTTAAAATATCCATTAAAATTTGATCAAACACATTGGGTGAATATATACAAAGGAATATTTGAAGAATCACTTCAAAACCAATTTTTAAAAAATTCTACCAATACCAAAGCACCATAAAAAACCTAATAAACACATCACAAGAATGAAAAACATATTTATAAATTTATTTAAATCACCCTAAGAATCAATGGAATGAGTTAGAAGGGAAAAATATGGAGACACCTACATCAATGGAGTTAAGATGTGATGAAACTCTTTGGATAAAGAAGAAAACACCCCAAAGAACAATCCAGACACCCTAAACATCAATAAAATAGAACCAGACAACAACCCTAACATATATGGTTTATAGAAAGGGATTATCCCCCAAGATAAACCATGAAATCATGAGGGTAAAGATAAAAGAGGAGGAAAATGAAAAAAATCCAACGAATCTTACCTTGGAAGCTTCACGGACCACTAACAGAGAGAGAAAAACTAAGGGTCGTGGGGTCTCCAAGGTCGAGGGGGGCCGGGGTCGCGGGGTCTCTGGGGTCGCGGGGGGCCGAGGTCACGGGGGAAGCGGGGGGATTGGGGAATCTGGGTGAGGAGGGTTGGGGTGGGGGAAGGGTTGGGCTGTTAAAAGAAAAACAATGTTTCATGTCAGTTTATTATAAACCACCGCTAAACAACCGTCGCTAAATAGTAGTTTTGTTGTAGTGAAATATGTGTAATGAAGAAATGTTTGAGTAATGTAATATTCTTTAAGAGACATGTAATAAACTAAAAGATAAATAAAATTCTTTAAAGAAAAAAAATGATCTTACCTCAACTATTAAATTTGAACTTACTATAGAAAGTGAGAAAAATGCTCAATTACATTAAGAAAATAATGAACTAGTCTATCTAATTAGAAATTGGAAAAGGACATTGAAACGTTTACTAATGGTAAAGATACTCTAGTACAAATTATTGGTAAAAATATTGCTCCTAAATATACTAATGGTATTGGATATCAACCTGGTAAAAGAAATTTTGGAAGAACTAATTTTGTCTCTAAATCTAGGACATAAAGCTTTACTCCTAGTTCTGGAAAACATTCAGCTAGTTCTTGTTATGGTACACTCTCTACTGATTCAAGATTTTATTGACCAAATAGAGTTCATTTTTCAATTAATTTACATAATTATTATAGGAAACCTATGAGGTAGATATGGGATCCTAAAGAACTAGTATCTAATATTACTGGAACCAAACAAATATGGGTACCAAAATCTGTTTTTATTTAACTATTTTGTAGGAAAGATTCTTAAAGATCTTCTGTATAATCTTATGGTACTTGGACAGTGGGTGTTCAAGACAAATGAAAGGATACTATTCATGCTTCAGGAATTTAATAAAAATTGATGGTGGACATATCACCTTTCTTGACAATACCAAAGTAAATATCATTGGATCTGGCCAAATTGGTAACTCTAACTCAGTTTTGATTTCCAAATTACTATTTGTTGATGAATTGAAGTATAATCTGTGTAGTATTTCACAACTGTGTGATGATAGATTTCATGTTAAATTTTAAAATGACATTTTAAATTATTCAATTCTAAAAATGAATTTGTGTTTTCTACATTAAGAAATGAACATGTACACTCTATTAACTTAGATTCTTTTGTCTCTCAGAATGCTTCTTGTTTAAGTGTATTTCAAAAAGAGTGTAGGATTTGGTATAGAATACTAGGACACTATAATATTCACTCTCTTAAAAAGTAAAATAGAAAAATCATAGTCAATGACATTCCCAAACTTGAGATTCCAAATGAAAAAGTGTATAATCCTTGTCAAAAAGAAAAGCAACAAAAAATTTCCTTGCAATTAAAGAAAGAAGTGTCAACTTCTCAACCTTTTGAATTGGTTCACATGGATTTGTTTGGACCATCTAGAGTTTGTAGTTTAAATGTGAAGCACTATGTTTATGTTCTTATAGATGACTTTTCAAGATATACATTGACATTTTTTGGCTTACAAAAGTGAATACTACTCTTATTTTACCAAACATACCAAAACTGTAGAAAATATTAGGGGACTTAGAATTAAATTTTTAAATATTGATCATGGACACGTGTTTAAAAATGAAGAGTTTGAATCTTTTTGTTCTCGAAATGGTTACAGTCATAATTTCTCTTCCCCTAGAACACACCAACAGAATGGAGTCGTAGAAAGAAGAAATAGAACCTTGCAAGAGATTTCTAGAACCATGCATAGTGAATTTGACTAACCTATTTATTTTTGGGTGGAAGATATAAATACAAAATGCTATATTATGAATTGAGTGTTGATTAGACCCATTCTTAAAAGAACTCCATATGAGTTATGGAACAATTGAAAACCCAAAGTAAGATACTTCAAATTTTTTGGTTCCAAAGTCTATATACTTATTACCACGGACAATCATGACAAATTTTCAATCGGGGGTGATGAAGGAATCTTTCTAAGATATTCAATCTCTAGTAAATCCTATAGAGTGTTCAACAAAAGAACTAAATGAGTGGAAGAATTTTTCCATGTCAAATTTGCTAAAATAGATCCAAATAAGCCTCAAACCACTCTAAAGAACATAGAGAATGATGTATCAAATATGGAAATTAATTCAAAATCCTTTAACCATCCTGTAATGGAATATGTGAAAACTTACAATTCCAGAAATTCATTAGATTCAAGTGACAGTGAACCTAACAATATTGAAGAACCTGAAATCACGAGTCCTTTTTCAAGAGCTGTTAGAACTTTTAGAAATCGTCCTTTAGATGTTGTTGTAGGATACTTAGTTAAAGGAACTCAAACTAGAGCTTCTCTTTGAAATATGGTTGAACATCAAGTCTTCTTGTCACAACTTGAACCTAAAAACATTAATGATTCTATCAATGATGAATTTTGGGTGATGGTTATACAAGAAGAGATTAATCAGTTTTAAAGGAACAATGTTTGAAAACTTGTTAATAGACCTAAAGACACATTTACCATAGGCACTAAATGGGTGTTTTCAAATAAGGTAGATGAAGCTGGTAATATAGTTATAAATAAGTCTATATTGGGTGCACAAGGCTATATTCAAGAAGAATGAATTGAATAAGAAGATACCTTTTCAGCAGTAGCTAGACATGAAGCCATCAGAATTCTACTTGCTTTTGCTGCACATCTGAATTTCAAACTATATCAAATTGATGTTAAAATTTAATTTCTAGATGGGTATATATCTGAGGATTTATTTGTTGAGAAACCCCCTAGTTTTACAAATCTTCATTTTCCAAATCATATTTCTAAATTATCTAAAGCATTATATGGTTTAAAACAAGCTCCAAGATCTTGTTATTATAGAATGAGTAGTTTTCTTATTTCCAAAGGTTTTATAAAAGGAATAGTTGATCCTAAAATTTTTGTAAAACGAATTTCTAATGATGTTTTAGTAGTTAAAATTTATTTAGATGACATTAACTTTGGATATTCAAGAAATTTTTTATGTATTGAATTTTATATAATAAATCAAAACGAATTTGAAATGAGTTTAATGGGTGAACTAAAATTCTTTCATGGATTTCAAATCATTAAAAATAATGATGTTATTATTTTATATCAAATCAAATATACCGGGGATTTTCTAAAACTTTTTGGTTTGGATAGCACGAGAAGTTGTGACACTCCAATGAGTACTACTTGTAAGTTGGATCTGGATGAATATGGAAAATCTTTTGATCAAACCACTTACAGAGGGATGATTGGAAGCTTACTCTATATAACTATAAGCCGACCTGACATTATGTTTAGTGCATGTATGTGTGATTTCTTTCAATAAGACCCTACAGAATCTCAATTAAATTCTGTTAAGAGAACTTTCATATACCTCACGAATACACCCAATGTAAGACTATTCTATCCCAGAGGACAATCAATTGAGGTAGTTAGTTTTTCTGACGATGACTTCAGTGGTTGTAAGTTATATATAAAAAATACCAATGGAACATTTCAATTTTTAGGCAAGACACTAGTATCATGGTGTAGTAAGAAACAAAACTCTATTGCATTATCTACTATAGAAGCTAAATACATAGCTACTAGTAGTTATTGTAGAAAAATTTTGTGGATGGAACACACTTTAATAGATTATGAATATCAATTCAGGCATGTACCTATAAACTGTGATAATACTAGATCTATTAAATTCTAAAAAAATCATGTTTCACACCATAGGATAAAACATATTGATGTAAAACATCACTTTTTGAGAGATCATTATCAAAAAGGTGACATCACTTTGGAATTCATTGGAACTGAATATCATATCATTGATGTATTCACAAAACCATTAAATTATGAAAGAATAGATTACATCATACCTGAATTGGGAATGATAAATCTTAAGTAGTATGTATACTATTTCAGAGGTTACTATTTCATTGTTTACAGTTTCACAAGTCACTATCATAAGAATTGTTGTTTCATGTTTACGGTCTCACAGTTACTATCTATATGTTACTATCTGGAACTTACTCTCTCAAACAATACAGTCACACAGATTAGAAATCACACAGTTACTGTCTCACCATGAAATCCAATTATGTTATCACCATGAATGACGATTACGGTATTATCGTAAAGATGATTTATTGTTTTATTTAGGTATTATAACCCATATCGCAGTAATTAATTATTTTTTCCTTTAATTTCCCACACTTTTGATTTTTCAATGCTTAGCATCCCTATATGATAAATACAAAAGAAGTTTCACTCTTTCATCATCCAAGATCACTTCTCTCAAACTGTAACCCCTCCTTAAACCTTTCTCTCTCTCGAACCTTCATTGAATTCCTAGGATGAAATGCCCATCTTCGTCAACTCCTGAAAAGAAAAGATCTAAGAAGAAGATGAAAATAGCACCAAAGTTATCTCTCTAATATCCTTTGAATCCGAATATGGTGAAAAAAATAATGGTTCTTGAAAAGTAAATTTTCCCCAAGTGGATTTTGTTAAGTATTTGTTATTGGAAGTGTTAAGAGAGAAAGGATGGATGGATTGTTTCAAAAAGAAGGATAGACAGATTTACCCAAAGCCTGTTGCATAGTTTTATCAGTTTGTTCAATTTTATTTTGATAAAGATGATGATTTTTTTGTGAAAGATAGATTAATGGCCAGAGATGTACCTTTTCTTCGAGGTTAGGGGCCACATGCCTAAGGATACCTCATGAGGGTATTTGCGAGGACTACCAGAGAGGTCATCTTCCTCCAAGTGAGTTCTTTGTTTTGGGAGAATCATTAATAAGCATACCAGGAAATGGAAAAATGAGAAGATCTATAGCTGCTAAGCTAGATGGTGAAACCATACTTTTGTTCAAGTTTGTTCAAAATCTGATTAGCCCCAGAATAGATGACTTTTCTACACTCCAATATCATGATGTATTTTTGATACATCTCATGAATAATGGACACAAGTTCAACCTATGCAGGTATGTTATACTTCACATGTGAGAGGTGATCAAGACACCATCCAAGTTAACCTCCCTATTCTACTCAATATTAATCTCATATATGATTCAAGAAAAAGGGTTGGATGGAAGAGATGAAGAAGTCATTAAGGAATATGAATTTTTTCTTTCAAAAGTTACAGTAAAGAGAATAAAAATCAGTTTGAATACATAGAGAAAATCATGGGAGGAAGATAACGACAAAATTTATAAAATGTTCAATCTGGTGAAGCACTCTTCTAGAACTAAAGACATTCATAATCATGGTTTGGTAGTAGATGAAATCATGGACTATTCTGATGAGTAGGAAGAAGAAGAGGTTGTTGCACCTATAGGGGAAACTATTCTGGATGAGAAAGACAATGAATCTATTTTCCAACACTTAACTGAGAAAGAAATGCTTGTTCTTAAATAAGTTTATAATCTGGAAGAACAAACTTCTTATAAAGAAAAATCTGTTGCTAAGGTATGTGAAAAGGATGTTTAGAAGAGCATATAGAAGAGGATATTTCTCTTGTGCAAGAATCTTCTTATGAGGAACATTTGGGGGAACAAGTTGTGCATGAAATTATCCCATCTGTTAAAGATATAATGAAGCAAGCCTTTCAGTTGGACAAAAAGTAAATGGGTGAGGCTATTGGGGGTAAAATCTTGGAATTTGATCATGGATATAAATCTCTCCATCCGGAGACAGATGGACCTATTGAGGGAGGGGGGGAAGCCCCCCCAGTCTGGAAAGTGTTGAAGTTCCTAATCTTGTTGATCCAATATTAGTGGATACATGGTTTAATTTCCTAGTTATTTTGAGGTGAATGATTCCCAGGAAGTATTAGATAAAGGTATAGACCACTCTATTGTGTTTCAATTGAAATTAGTCTCTCATATACTATCTACAATGAAACCTGAGCCTATCCTAACTTCCATTCCTGAAACATCACAAGAACTTTCCACCTTGGTGAGTAAGGTTGATTTATATGAATTTGGAGCTACCCTATTGGTTGGGGTTGAAAACTCATGAATAATCAACCTTCTCCCATGACCAACTTTAGTGAAATAGATGTTTAACTATTGTTGGAAAAGATCATATGGAAGATTTAGCCTAGGATGCTTTATAATATTCAAGAGTTCAAAGATGAGAAAAAACAATTAAGAGATGAAGTGAAGTATTTCAGAGGCATGGCTGATGATATATAAAGAGTGATGAACTCAAGACCAGAACTTGTTTCTCATCATGTTGAGGGTATCGATAGTTAGATTCCATAGGAATTAGCCTCCCTAATTCAACATAATCTAACCTCCTTGGCTGACAAGGTAACTGAAAGAAACAAGAAAATTGTTCACGAGATGTGTGAGCTTGTTATTGGTCTTAATAAGTTGATTGTTGAGTATAATGGTTGTCTCTAGAAAGTTATGAATCAACTGAAGTCTCTTACATCATATTTTACTACTTTTAGTGCCTCTAGAAAACCATATCAACCCTCCTTGTATAGTGATCTTATCAGAATAGTTGTTAACTAAGAACTCCAATTTGTGATCAATGGTTTTGAAAAAGAATCTCAATCTGTGGTTTTCAAGAACAGTGAATGATTTCTTGATTTGGTGAGAATTCATTCCAAAATAGAAAATGATGCTCAGAAAGTGATTACTAAGAAGTTTTACTTCTTCTTCAATAGGATATTATCAAATCATTACATGACCAACCATTTCAAATACCTTGTCGAGAATATAGGTATCCCTCCTCTAACTCAATCTTTCAAAAATATGTCCAAAAGCTCTAAGATTTCACTCCTTTGTTGGAAATGTTTATAGAGAACAAGAAAGACTTTGAGAAATCCATATAGTGTGGTGGTGAGATTATTACTGACTTTATCAATATTTTCAGGCCGTTTCTTCATGTACAGAGTACTGCTGTTGTGGCACCTGCAGCTACACCCTTAAGACCTGGCTTTCCTACCTTCTCATCCTCTACCATTGCCTCAACTTCTATGTCTATCTCTAAGGCACTAATCTAGATTAGGCATTTTATTCTTGAAAAATAATTTCCCCAGTCATCCACTACTCCTACCTTGGCCCCCTATGTTTTTGAAGGACTCCCTTTACATTCTCTGTCAGTTGGTACACTTCCTTCTTCCAATTACACCTCCAATCCTACGGCTTTTTCTGATGCTGCTACCAAGGGCAAAGAGAAGACAACTAGTGCTGAATAAAAGTGACTACTATATTTTGATAAAGATCTTTTTGAATTTGTTTTTATTTCCTACTATTTATAATGACACTTTTTATCTAATTCATTGTGAACTCTTTTTATCTGTACACTTCTTTACTCTTTTTGAAAATACCAAAAGGGGGGAGATATTCACACTAAGAGACGTTCACACTGAATAAAAGTAATAAACACATTCACTAAGAATATATCTCCCACTCACATGATTTGTGATCATAAAAGGGGCAGACTGTTGGCCTCCTCATGTGTTAATCTTATTTTAATTATCACAAATCATATACATTCTATAAAACTTGTTAATCCTCTTTAATCTATCTCAAATCATGTGTACAAGTTATTAGTTTCATTATGCCTAAAATACTCACTACTAGAATTTAGAGTATTCCCAACTTTATTATACCAACGGTTTAAAGTAATCGTTGGTATAGTGTAACCTTTTCCAATAGTTTGAACAAACCGTTGTCAATGTGTAAACTAATTTTATATTTACCAACGGTTTTCCAAAACCATTGGGAAATCATGATTGTATTTAACATATACCAATGTTTTTGTTAAACTGTTGGTAAAGATAGTCTTTTCCAACGGTTTTTAATAACCGTTGGGAAATATTTTCCCCAAATACAGACCACCTGAGCCACCACTCCGCCTGATTGCAGATAGACCCTAATTGAGCTCCTCTTGAATTATTCTTGGCCGTGAGACTCCTTCCATAAAAGATTCATCTTCAATCAAACAAAATTTTATTTCACACTTCAAATTAGTAAGTGTTACCATGGTCTTATTCTTTTTTTTTTGGTTTTTGATGTTTTGATTTAGGCTAAATTGGGGTTGCTGTCTACGGAACCCTTGGATTTGTTTTCTGTTCTTTTTTATACACTTTAAACATGGTAAAGGGTTTTTTTAGTTGAGTGATATGGTACTTTTGGTGGAATTTAGTTTAGTTGAAAATAGGATTTTGATTTTGATGAATTTTTTTTTTCAATTTGGGGTGGGGGAGGTTGTGCAGATGTGGTGGGGGAGGAGGTCGAGGGATATCCAAGTGTAGTGGGGGAGGGCCTGTCTAGGTAGGGTGGGGGAGGGGGATGGGTTATCCAAATGGGGTGGGGGTAGGGATGTTTGGGGTGGGGGAGGGTGTGCAGGTGGGATGGGGGAGGGTGTCCAGGTAGGGTTGTCCAAGTGGGGTTGGGAGGGTGTGCAAGTGGGGTGGGGGAGGGGATGTCTAAGTAGGGTGGGGGGGGGGGATGGGTTGTCCAAGTGGGGTGACGGTAGGGCTATCGAGGTGGGGTGGGGGGGGGGGGTGGGTTTTCCAAGTGGGGTGTGGGGGGTAGGGGTGTCCAGGTGGGGTGGGGGGGGGCTGGATTTTCCAAGTGGGGTGGGGGTAGGGCTGTCCAAGTGGGGTGGGGTGGGGGGGGGGGGGGTTTGGTTGTCCAAGTGGGGTGGGGGTAGGGTTGTCCAAGTGGGGTGGGTGGGGTGGGGGTAGGGTTGTCCAAGTGGGGTGGGTGGGGGGCTTGGTTATCCAAGTGGGGTTGGGGTAGGGTTGTCCAAGTTGGGGGGGGGGGGGGGCTGGGTTGTCCAAGTGGGGTGGGGGGTAGGGCTGTCCAAGTGGGGTGGGGGGGGGGGGGGTTGTCCAAGTGGGGTGGGGGTAGGGATGTCCAAGTGGGTTGGGGGTATGGCTGTCCAAGTGGGGTGGGGGGGGGGGGGTTGTCAAAGTGGGGTGGGGGTAGGGATGTCCAAGTGGGTTGGGGGGGGGGGGAGTTGTCCAAGTGGGGTGGGGGTTGGGTTGTCCAAGTGGGCTGGGGGGGGGATGTCCATGTGGGTGGGGGTAGGGCTGTCCAAGTGGGTGGGGGGGGGGGATGGGTTGTCCAAGTGGGGTGGGGGTAGGGATGTCCAAGTGGGGTGGGGTGGTGGCTGGGATGTTCATGTGGGGGTGGGGGTAGGGCTGTCCAAGTGGGGTGGGGGTGGGGGGGGGGGGCTGGGTTGTCCAAGTGGGGTGGGGGTAGGGCTGTCCAAGTGGGGTGGGGGGGGGGACTGGGTTGTCCAAGTGGGTTGGGTTGATGTAGTATTGATCACAAATATGTTTTAGCTGACTTGACCATTATGTGAATTTTCAATGTTTATTGGTTGTAGTTTTATTTGAATTGCATTTTCTAATTTGGAATTGAACTGTATTCAAACCTAGTCAAACAATATTTTTAACATGGTGAAAATTACAACTTCTATGATTTATTAAATCCATTCATGCTCTTCTAAAACAATTGATAGCTAAATTACCAATGAATCCCCCTATTCCCTCATATATTTAGTTTTTTGGGTTACACATTAGTTTCATTTTTCTAATTAATTACATATTTGTTTTCAAATGCAGGAAATGTAGCCAATTGAAGAGAGACGAAGGAAAAAAATGATGGAGAACAATTGTCGAATGATGGATATGGGAGTTCCACCATTAGTGCCTACAACGAGTACTTTATTTCAAATATATATATTTAAATAATATATAAGGTCATGTTATTAATTTTTTAAAACATTTTTCTAGGATCCACCTATACTTCGATAGTTATTTGACGAGGAGCCTAGTATTGGTCCCAGTACTCAGGCCGGTGGTACGAGGAGGGTTCGTACCAGAGGTGGACAAGGAGCTTCACGTAACCGACTAGACCCTGCCCCTCCCACTGACATGTCATCCTTCCCACATTCTGATCCCTGTGTGTCATTAGGGACACATTGTATATTTAGGGCTCCCATGTTTTCTCCACCTTTTGCATCTTCTAGACTATCTTTTTCATATCCTGTGAAGATTCCCACTCCCAGGTTAGAATCCGGTCATAGAGCTATCCCATATTATTTTTCTTCTACTTATGTCTCTCTGAGCTTCTATATTCCATTTTCTTCGACTCCTGTTACACCACAGGGTGTTCCATCAGTTTCTGTGGATCCAGTGGCACTCAGCGATCAGACTGGTTCATGTATATTTGTAGAACCCTAACAAATTTTTATAGCAATATTTATTTTCATTATAACATGTTTTGATAAAATATTTGTTTTTATTTCATGACAGATACATCTAATGACAAGAGGCGGGAGAGGGGGCATACACGCATGCGTGCGGTGTGGAACCGCCACACACATGTTATGGTGGATTATAATGAAGACAACCAAATGGTTGAGAAAACATGGCAGCAATGTCAGAGTTTTTTGGAGACTCTTGCCAAATACTCCAACATCATTCCCATTAGCCCGTTATCATGGAGACACTTGCCACATGAGGTCAAGGATAGAGCTTGGGCAGAGATATGGGTAAAAAATCTGTTGTATTTAATGCCATTAATTATTTTTGTATTTATATGAATTAATATTTTGATGTCAGCTTCGATTTAATTTTATTGATGGTGAGGGTGCACGACTGGAACTTCTAAAGGATTTAGGCGAGCTTTGGAGAGCCTACAAGCATGATTTGTATATTGGTGGGCGTGCTAGAGTTGGCACTGAGTTAGAGGCGGTACCCGTCATGGATGATTGTCCTATAGAGCAGTATCGTCAGATGATTACTCATTAAATGACTACCCAGTTAAATGTATTAATTAAATTTGAGGTATTTAAATAATAACATTCAGGTTTTTCATTTATAATATCTTTTTCATTATCAAATTTTATTTAGGAATCATCTGGAAAAAATTAAAAAAAATGATGCAAAAAAATACCTCCACACACTGGGACGTACTACGATGCCAGATCATGAGAGGAAGCAGGTATGACAATTGTTTATAAGTTTTCTTTACGACTTACACTTTCATTTTCTTCCTAAATTATTTAATAATTTGCTAATTTTTTAATATAACTTTAGTTTTCAATTTCATTGTAGAGGCAAATACAGAATATTGAAGGACGTGTGCCTTGAGCAAAACTGTTTTGCTCGAGTAGACAGAAAATGGATGCAAGTTCCGTCAATGAAGCGACTTAGAAGTAGATTATAAGTTTTAATCTGTTGATTTTATATTTTAATATCTATTTTGGAACTTAATAATATATTTATATTTGTAATAGGCTGCTTCAAAGGCCCTTGATTCCCATGAACCAGACAATTTTGGGCCAACTAATAACTTACATCAGGTGTTGGGAGTGGAGCATCCTAGGAGAGTACACTGCCGACTTAGGATAGCCCCGACGAGGTATTGGCCCTCCTAAGGTACGATTTGTAGTGCCACTGCGCTACAACAAGTTAGGGAACAGGCAGAACAGGCTGACAAAAGGGCCATAGAGACGACATAACAGTCTGCTAGGGAAAACAGGGCATTTATGAAATTGATTGAAGTTCTACGTCCAAAACTTCCACCAGAGGCCAGCCAAACTTTTGATGAATATATGTCGTCGATACGTTCTATATATAGTGCACCTGGTGTCAGTTCTAGTGGTGGTCAATATTATTTCCATCCTGAGTATGATGATAGCGAGGAGTCTTATGTGGAAGAGGAGGGAGAGGAGGAGGGAGAGACGGATGGAGAGGGTGAGGAGGAGGGAATTGAGGAGGGTGAGGATGAGGATGAGGGTGATGATGATGGTGATGGTGATGTGGGACAAGTTTATTTGTTAAATTTTTCATAAATATTACTAAGATTTTATGTTTAATATATTCTAGTTGTTGGTTTTATCTAGACCCATAGTATAGTATTGGAGTTGAGTTATTTTTATATATTGTCTATTGTCATGGATGTTGATGTCTTTTAGTGGTTGAGGTGTATCTTGAGCATGTTTATAGAGTTTTGTGTGTTTGGGAACTCCCTGGACAACCCCCCTCCTTCTTGGACCCTGGAAAAAACCCCACCATCCTCCTTGGACCCCGAACAGCCCCCTGACAGCCCCCCTGACAGCCCCTTGGACATGCACCCCACCCTCCTCCTTGGTCCCCAGACACCCCCCGGACAGCCCCCAGACAGCCCCCCGGATAGCCCCCCACCCTCATACCTGGACCCCGGACAGCCCCCCCAGACAGCCCCCCCCCCCCCGTACAGCCCCCACCCTCCTCCCTGGACACCCAGACAACCCCCCCCACCCTCCTCTTTGATTTCACATGCCTTTTTTTTATTTCTCTAATCATGCAATGTTATTTAGGATTATTCCATTTTTGTATGTATTGAATTATATGAATGTATTGGTAAGATTATTAGCTCAATCTCATCAAATGCATGTGATTATATGCTTTAATTTGAATACAAATCCTTGTTGTACATTCTCTATGTTATGTGAATTATGCATTATTTGATTTGGTTTACTTTTCAACTGTTAAGATAAGACATGGGTTACATGTTAAGGACTTGTGAACGGTGTGGCGGGTAACACTCATGGAAAGTGATCCATGGGTCATTTGTGATGTGTATGAGTCAACCCCATCTAAATCCGAGGCACGGTGTGGCCGGTAACACTCTAACTGTGTCTCTTTTGTTTAAAATGGATGGTATTTTAAGTGAAAAGAACAACTGACATACAGAATACCAACCAAACGCATTCGGATTGTATTGATACTTTATCAAAATGATCCATGGGTCATATGTGATGTGTACAAGTCAACCCCAGCTCAATCCGAGTCACGGTGTGGTTGGGATCACTCTAAGTGTCTCTTTTATGTTTAAAGTAAACATCATTTTAAGTACATACGGAAAACTGACCAAACAGATTCTGATTGTTTTGATAATTTAGAACAACTATTAATGGGTCATATGTGACGTGTATGAGTCAACCCTGCCTCAATCCAAGGCACGGTGTGGCTGACACCATTCGAAGTGTCTCAATTTTGTTTGAAATGGATAACATTTTAAGTGAAAAGTACAACTGACATACGGAAAACAGACCAAATGCATTAGGATTGTTTTGATACTTTTTAAAAATGATACATGGGTAATTTGTGATGTTTATGAGTCAACCCCATCTAAATATAAGGCGCGGTGTGGCCGGTAACACTCTATCTGTGTCTCTTTGGTTTAAAATGGTTGGGATTTTAAGTGAAAAGAACAACTGACATACGTAAAACTGACCAAACACATTCTAATACTATTGGTACTTTATCACAACGATCCATGGGTCATATGTGATGTGTACAAGTCAACCCTGTCTCAATCCGAGTCGCAGTGTGGTCGAGATCACTCTAAGTGTCTCTCTTATGTTTAAAGTGGACAACATTTTATGTACATACAGAAAACTAACCAAACAGATTCTGATTGTGTTGATACTTTAGAAAAACAATCCATGGGACATATGTGACGTGTACGATTCCACCTCGCCTCAATCTGAGGTGCGGTGTGGCTGGCACCATTCAAAGTGTCTCACTTTTGTTTGAAATGGATAACCTTTTAAGTGAAAAGTACAACTGACATTTGGAAAACAGAACACACGCATTCCGATTGTGTTGATACTTTATGATAATGATCCTTGGGTCATTGGTGACATGTACGATTCAACCTAGCCTCAATCCAAGGTGCGGAGTGGACGACACCACTCGAAGTATCTCTCTATCGTTTAAAATGGACTTCATTTTAATTGAGAACAACAACTAACATACGGAAAACCAAACAAACGCATTCATATTCTATTGAAACTTTAGGAAAACGTTCCATGATTCAGTTTTGACGTGTAAGAGTCAACCTCGCCTCAATCTAAAGTGCGGTGTGGCCGGAACTATTCGAAGTGTCTCACTTTTGTTTGAAATGGATAACATTTTAAGTGAAAAGTACAACTGACATACGGAAAACCGTCCAAATGCATTTGAATTGTGTTGATACTTTAGAAAAATGATCCTTGGATCATTTGTGACGTGTAAGAGTCAACCCAGCCTCAATTCAAGGCACGGAGTGGCTGGCACCACTCGAACTGTCTCTCTATAGTTTAAAATGGACTTCATTTTAATTGAAAACAACAACTAACATACGAAAAACTGACCAAACACATTCATATTCCGTTGAAACTTTATGACAATATTCCATGAGTCATTTGTGACGTGTACGAGTCAAACCCACCTCAATCCGAGGCTAGGTGTGGCTAGCACCACTCAAAGCGTCTCAGGTTTATTTGAAATATACAACATTTTAAATGAAAACAACAACTGACATACGTAAAACTGACTAAACATATTCGGATTCAGTTGAAACTTTAATAAAACGATTCATGGGTCATATGTGACATGTATGAGTCAACCCCGCCTCAATCCAAGGTGCGGTGTGGCCAGCACAATTCTAAGTGTCTCACTTTTTTTTGAAATGGATAACATTTTAAGTGAAAAGTACAACTGACATATGGAAAACTGACCAAACGCATTTTTTTTGTGTTGATATATTAGGAAAATGATCCTTGGGTCATTTGTGATGTGTAAAAGTAAACCTAGCCTCAATCTGAGGTGCGGAGTGGCCGACACCACTCGAAGTGTCTCTATATTGTTTAAAATGGACTTGATTTTAATTGAAAACAACAACTAACATACGGAAAACTGACCAAACACATTCAGATTCTGTTTAAACATTTGTAAAACATTCCAAGAGTCATTTGTGACATTTAAGAGTCAACCCCACCTCAATCCGAGGCCATGTGTGGCAGGCACCACTCAAAGTGTCTCAGGTTTATTTGAAGTAGAAAACATTTTAAATGAAAACAACAATTGACATACAGAAAACTGACTAAACGCATTTTGATTGTGTTGATGATTTAGAAAAACGATCCATGAGTCATATGTGACATGTACAAGTCAACCCCACCTCAATTAGAGGTGTGGTGTGGCCGACACCATTCGAAGTGTCTCACTTTTGTTTGAAATGTATAACATTTTATGTGAAAAGTACAACTGACATACTTAAAATTGACCAAACACATTTGGATTGTGTTGATACTTTAGGAAAATGATCCTTGGGTCATTTTTGACATGTATGAGTCAACCCAGCCTCAATCTAAGGTGTGGAGTGGCTGGCACCACTCAAAGTGTCTCTCTATAGTTTAAAATGGACTTCATTTTAATTGAAAACAACAACTGACATACGGTAAACAGACCAAACACATTCCGATTCTATTGAAACATTAGGAAAACTATCCATGGGTCATATGTGATGTGCAAGACTCAACTGCACCTCAATACGAGTCACATTGTGACTGGTATCACTCTAAGTGTCTCTCTGTTGTTTAAAATGGACAACATTTTAAGTACATACGGAAAACCGACCAAATGAATTCTGATTGTGTTGATACATTAGCACAATAATCCATGGGTAATATATGACGTGCATGAGTCAACATTGCCTCAATATAAGGTATGGTGTGGCCGGGACCACTCAAAGTGTCTCTCTTTGGATTAAAATGGACTTCATTTTAAGTGAAAACAGCAACTGACAAACGGAAATCTGACCAAACACATTCAGATTCTGTTGAAACTTTAGTAAAACGATCCATGGGTTATTTTTGATGTGTAAGAGTCAACCCCACCTCAATCCGAGGCACAGTGTGGTTGGAACCACTCAAATTGTCTCTCTTTCGTTTAAAATGGACTTAATTTTAAGTGGAAATAATAAATGAAATACAGAAAACTAACCAAATGCATTATGATTCCATTGAAACTTTAGGACAATGATCCATGGGTCATATGAGACATTTAAGAGTCAACCCCGCCTCAATACAAGGCCTGGTGTGGCCGGCACCACTCAAAGTGTCTCACATTTATTTGAAATGGACAACATTTTAATTGAAAACAACTACTAGAATATAGAAAACTAACCAAACACACTTGGAATGTGTTAAAAGTTTAGTAAAATGATCAATGGGTCATATGTGACATGTACGAGTCAACCCTGCCTTAATACGAGTCATGGTGTGACTGGAACCACTCAAAGTGTCTCATTTTTTTTTGAAATGAACAACATTTTAAGTGAAAACAACAACTGACATACGGAAAACCGACCAAACACATTCTTCATGTGTTGATGATTTATGAAAACGATACATGGGTCATATGTGACGTGTAAAAGTCAACCCTACCTCAATCCGAGGTGCGGTGTGGCTGGCACCACTCAAACTGTCTCTCTTTTGTTTAAAATGGACATCATTTTAAGTGAAAACAGAAACTGATATATAGAAAACTAACCAAAGGCATTCAGATTCCATTGAAACTTTAGGAAAACGATCCATGGGTCATATGTGATGTTTACAAGTCAACCCCTCATAAATACGAGGTGCAATGTGGCCTTCATAACTCGAAGTGTCTCAGTTTTATTTGAAATGGAAAACATTTTAAGTGAAAAGTAGAAATGGCATATGGAAAACTGACCAAACACATTCTTATTCTGTTGAAACTTTAGGGAAATGATACATGGGTCATATTTGATGTGTATGAGTCAACCTTGCCTCAATCTGAGGCACGGTGTGGCCGAAACCACCCAAAGTGTCTCTCTTTTGTTTCAAAAGAACATCATTTTATGTGAAAACAACAACTAACATACAAAAAACTGATGAAACACATTTAGATTCCATTTAAACTTTAATAAAACGATCCTTGAGTCATATTTGATGTGTATGAGTCAACCCTGCCTCAATCCGAGGCTCGGTGTGGCCGACAACACTCAAAGTGTCTCATGTTTATTTGAAATGGACAACATTTTAATTGAAAAAAACTACTGGCATATTGACAACTGACCAAACACATTCTGAATTTGTTTAAACATTATAAAAAATATTAATGAGTCATATGTGATGTGTATGAGTCAACCATGCTTTAATCCGAGGCATGGTGTGACTGGAAACACTCAAAGTGTCTCATTTTTTTGAAATGAACAACATTTTATGTGAAAACAAGAACTGACATACGGAAAACCAACCAAACGTATTCTTAATGTGTTAATGCTTTAGTAAAAAAATACATGGGTCATATTTGATGTGTAAAAGTCAACCCTACCTCAATCGGAGGTGCGGTGTGTCCGACACTACTCAAAGTGTCTCTCTTTTGTTTAAAATGGACATCACTTTGAGTGAAAAAAACAACTGATATACGAAAAACCAACCAAACACATTAGGATTCCATTGAAACTTTAAGAAAACGATCCATGGGTCATATGTGATGTTTATGAGTCAACCCCGCCAAAATATGAGGTGTAGTGTGTCCATAAAAACTCTAAGTGTCTCAGTTTTATTTGAAATGGAAAACATTTCAAGTGAAAAGTAAAACTGGCAAAAAGAAAACCAACCAAACACATTCTTATTCTATTTAAATTTTATTAAAATGATCCATGGATCATATTTGATGTGTATGAGTCAACCTTTCCTCAATCCGAGGCGTGGTGTGGCCGGAACCACTCAAAGTGTCTCTCTTTTATTTCAAAAGGACATCATTTTAAGTGAAAACAACAACTGACATACGGAAAACTGAAAAACTGCAATCATATTCCATTTAAACTTTAGGAAAACTATCCATGAGTCATATGTGACGTGTAAGAGTCAACCTTTCCTCAATACGAGGCCCGGTGTGGCCGAAACCACTCAAAGTGTCTCACGTTTATTTGAAATGGACAACATTTTAATTGAAAACAACCACTGGCATACGGAAAACTGACCAAACGCATTCTGAATTTGTTGAAACTTTAGAACAACGATCAATGAGTCATATGTGACATGTAAAAGTTAACCCTGCCTCAATCTGAGGCATGGTGTGGCCGTCACCACTTATAGTGTCCCATTTTTTTTTGAAATGAACAACATTTTAAGTGAAAAAATCACTGGCATACAAAAAACTAACCAACCATTTTCAGAATATGTTGATACATTAGGAAAATGATCCATGAGTCATATATAATGTGTATGAGTCAACCTCGCATCAATTATATCCATAGTGTGGCCGGTTTCACTCCAAGTGTATGTATTTTGTTTAAAATGGACATCATTTTTAGTAAAAAAACTGGTATAAGAAAAACCAGACAAATGTATTCAGATTCTGTTAAAACTTTAGGAAAATGATCCATGGGAAATTTTTGACGTGTAAAAGTCCACCCCGCATCAATACGAGGCACGGTGTGGCCGATACAACCCTAACTATGTCTGTTTTGTTTAAAATGGATGGGATTTTAAGTGAAAAGAACAACTGACATACGGAAAACCAACCAAATGCATTTGGAATGTTTTGATGCTATAGGAAAACAATCCATGGGTAATTTGTGACATGTATAAGTCAACCCCGACTCAATAAGAGGCCCAGTGTGGCTGGAACCACTCAAAGTGTCTCTCTTTTGTCTCAAAAGGACATCATTTTAAGTGAAAACAACAACTGACATACGGAGAACCGACCAAACGCATTCGGATTCTGTTGAAACTATAGTAAAACGATCCATGGGACATTTTTTATGTTTACGAGTCAACCTCGCATCAATAAAAGGTATGGTGTGGCTGGTATAACCCTAAATGTGTCTCTTTTGTTTAAAATGGATGTGATTTTAATTGAAAAGAACAACTGACATACAGAAAACCAACCAAACACATTCGGAATGTGTTGATGCTCTATGAAAACGATCCATGGGTCATATTTGACATGTAAGATTCAACCCCACATAAATCCAAAGCCCGGTGTGGCCGGAACCACTCAAAGTTTCTCTCTTTTGTTTCAAAAGGACATCATTTTAAGTGAAAACAACAGCTGACATACAGAAAACTGAACAAACACATTCGGATTCCGTTGGAACTTTAATAAAATGATACATGGGTCATATGTGATGTGTATGAGTTAACCCCGCCTCAATCTGAGGCACGGTGTGTCCAAGACTACTCAAAGTGTCTCTCTTTTGTTTAAAATAGACATCATTTTAAGTGAAAACAACAACTGGTATTTGGAAAACCAACCAAACACATTCAAATTATGTTGAAACTTTTGGGAAACGATCCATGGATCATTTGTGATGTGTACGAGTCAACCCTACCTCAATCCGAGGGGTGGTGTTTCCAGCACCACTCAATGTGTCTCTCTTTTGTTTAAAATGGACATCATATTAATTGAAACCAACAACTGACAAACGAAAAACCAACCAAACACATTCGAATTCCATTGAAACTTTAGTACAACGATCCACGAGTCATATGTGATGTGTACGAGTAAACCTTGACTATATCTGAGGCGCAGTGTGGCTGTCACAACTCGATGTGTCTCAGTTTTATTTGAAATGGAAAACATTTTAAGTGAAAAGTACAGCTGGCATACTGAGAACTGACCAAACACATTCAAATTCTGTTGAAACTTTAGGAAAACGATTCATGGGTCATGTGTGACTCGTACGAGTCAACCCCACCTTAATCTAAGTCCTGGTGTGGCCGACACCACTCAAAGTGTCTCTCTTTTGTGACAGACCAAATGCTTTCGAAATATGTTGATACATTAGGAAAACGATCCATGGGTCATATGTGACATGTACGAGTCAACCCCACCTCAATCTGAGACATGTTGTGGCCGATATCACTCTACGTGTATGTATAATGTTTAAAATGGACATCATTTTTAGTAAAAACCACTTCTATGTATTCTTAATAGTGTATTACACATATAATTACTTATTCAGGTTTTTATGTATTATATTGATAATGGATAATTAAATTTTGTATGTATTCAATTATGAATTGAATTCCGGATTCGATATATAATTGTCATCTATGTTTTAAATTGAATTCTAAATCAATTATGTATGTTTATAATTTCGTTATGAATTATGATTTAATTCTGGATGTGTATAGTTCTAGGGTGCAATGCTAAATGTGTATGAATTATATGTTAAATATTTGGAAAGGAGAGGGAATGGTAAATTACAACACAATGGATAGAATTACAACATGCATAAATGGGATTGCAGACCCTGCTGTGCAAATTGCCGGCTGCTGTGATATTTTCACAGCATAGCCTATGGAAATGGTTTCAAACCGTTGGCATAAATTTTGTAGGATTTTTTTACCAACTGTTCTCATAGAACCATTGGTAAAAATACTTTCCCAACGGTTTACAAGCCATTGGAAAAGGTTCCTAGAAGAGGTTTTGCCAACAGTTTGGTTGAACTGTTGGCAAAAACGTATACCAACGGTTCCACCAAACCGTTGGTATAGGTTAATGTAACTAACCTATCCCAACAGTTCTACATAAACCATTGAGAAAACGTTTTCGCAATGGCTTACTTCCCTATGGTTGGAAGAACCATTGGTATAAGATATACCGACGGTTCTGGAGCCTATCCCAAGGGTTCTGAACTGTTGGGAAATATACTACTTCCAGTAGTGACTTATTATAAACTATTTTTTAGTTTGTGTTATACTGGATTCCTTGACATATTATTGTGTATAATCCATTCTATGACAATCATTGTTTATGTATGCGTACAAATATTTTCATAAGTCTGAGAAACCTTGAGTCTGCCACCAGTTATGTTTTTCTGGAAAAGGACCCAGACACTGTGACCAGACACCATGACCAGACACCGTGACCCAGACCCCGTAACCAGACACCGTGACCCAGAAACCATTAACGATACACAATGACCCAGACATCGTGACCTAGAAAATGTGACCCACACATCGTGACCCAGAAACCATGACCCAGACACCATGACCCAGACACCGTGACCCATGCACCGTGACCAGACACAGTGACCATACACAGTGATCAGACACCACATCTGTACTACCAGTTCCTGATATCTATACAACTATTTCATCATGTCTGTCTCATAACTCAAAGGAAAATATGGAGATGCCGTTTCATTGGAACATTGTTTCCAGATAGACTGTGACACCATTCTTTAATCTATTTTTTAGTTTTTCAAATTAATTTTGAATAGTAATATTTTATTCTTTTAAATGCACTGACATAATTAAAATTTCATTGTAGACATATCACCTGACAGTATGAGGTACGAGGTGTTGAATACATGCATCCTCTTAGCTCCAATACATGCACTCCAAGAATAAAAAGAACAGCGTGTCTAGAATAAAAAATATAGGATAGAAAAAACAGGTGTGTACGATAACGAAGAAACACGAGCATTCTTGAAGAAAAGAACCAACACATGAAAAAAGATACATATGAAGAACACATGAAGCATTCTCGAATCGAAAAATCTATGATACCATATATTATATTCAAGAACATCTTCTCAATATCAACTCCATGAAGAATAGGAGGCAGATCTAGACAAGAGCACCAGACTTGCGATACTCTGTTTCTCTCAAGAGGATTCGATTACAGCGTCTGATTCATCATAGAAGTCTAGAGTTCCATAGACTAACACTAAGAGAATTTCTAACCTTATATCATCATCTTTCCTCTGTTGTGTATTTTTTTAGATTTCAAGCAGTGTGTTTGTGCCTGTATAAAAATACACATTGTCTCATGCATTAAACTAGAGGATTCAATATATCCTTCCTCTCACATTGTTTTACACTTTTTTATTCCCATAGATAAGTGTGGAAGAGGTCCCTATGTGACCTAATTGTTCATACCCATAATAAACTATGGAAGAGGTCACATGACCTGGAAATTCCTATGTATTGTTATTTACCTTGATCTAGGGTGTGCATCAAGTTTATTAATATAAACTACTTGGTGGAAGGTGATCACCAAGTGGAGTGGATTAAGTATCAACATGAGACTAAACCACTTGTTTTATATCTTCTATGTTGTTTGATTTAGTTTTATTTATTTCCCTTTGTAATTCAGATTTCTTTAAACATGCTTTGATAGTTAATAAAATGTAATTTAATACTGTTTTATTGAATGTCAGGTTCTTTTCATATACTTGTATAAATGTAAAACGAGGATAATATAATAATATATATATTTCAATACCATCTGCTTCTGATCCTGATGCCTGTCAACAAACACTTTCCACTTCTCTTTCGACCTCTCATTCGTCTCTTTGTTTGTATCCTATAGTCTTCAATAAATGGATCTGCAATTTCAGAATTCAGCAGCACATATCTATGTGCCTGTAATAATTCCAATTCAGTCAGTGTCACATTTGAGTTCCTCCCAACTGATCGGCCAATAGCAGGAAATATTTTGGATTTCTGATGTATTTGAGATTGAGTCGATGTGTCGTCAACACGTCCAACTCGATTGAATCTTGTCTCAATATCATCCATGTATCGAGAACAAAAGGTAAGACACTCCTCAGCCATATAGCCTTCAGCAATTGAGCCTTCTGGTTTAGCTTTATTTCTCACGTATGATTTCAAATTCCCAAGATATCTATGAAATAAAATAAACATAATTATACATTTAATTAAGTACCAAAAATTATTTCCTTAACTGGAAAACATATAAATAAAGTACCTCTCAATTGAATACATCCATCGATAATGAACGGGGCCTCCTAATTTAGCTTCCTCAACCAAATGTACAGTAAAATGCATCATTACAGTAAAAAAGGATGGAGGAAAGATCATCTCCATTGCGCAAAGGATCAATACAAACCTCTCCTAGAGGTTGTCAAGATGAAATGGATGTAGAGATTTATCACATAGTTTTCTGAAAAATGTGCAGAAATGGAGTACAAC
The DNA here is from genome assembly GCA_963277665.1 of Viscum album. NCBI lineage: Eukaryota > Viridiplantae > Streptophyta > Magnoliopsida > Santalales > Viscaceae > Viscum > Viscum album. Next base: position 1,366,429,162 of record OY728140.1, on the reverse strand, counting down.
AGCAGTAATGTTTTCAGGTAATAATGTACGCAATGCCAATGGTAGTAACTGTTGTAACAAAATATGTGAATTGTGGCTTTTCAATCCATGTAACTTACGATTATTCAAGTCAACACACCTCGAGATGTTACTTGAATACCTATTAGATACCTTAACATTCATTAACATTTGAAGGAATGTATCTTTATCCCTATTTTTCATTGCAACATTTGCCGGAGGATAATTTTCATTCTCATCTGGCCAGAGATCACGTTTTATGTTCATTGCTTGTAATTCTTTGCGAGCATTGAGATGATCCTTCGACTTTCCATGCTCATTAAGAAATGTGAAAATCAAATTATCACAGAGATTCTTCTCAATATTCATCACATCAAGATTATTCCGCAACAAATTAAATTCCCAATACGGATGTTTGAAGAATATACTTTTTTTCTTCCATTGTTGCGTTCCGGTTTCGCTTGATGATGCACTTTAGACCCGTTTTCTGCTATCATTCAAATGATGAACCTTCCCAAATTCTGTTTCAACATTTTCAAGCTTTGTAAATATTTAAAAACCATTTAACAACATTGTAGGTGGTCTACGATCAATGGAACCATTAACGTTTTATCATTTCAGCCGAAATCTATTAGATGCATCGAGAAATCTTTGATGACACAAGAAGCACCATTTTCAAATTTTAGGTAGCCGTTTGGGCTCAAAATCAAAGTTACAAATGGGACAAGACAAACCCGTGTATGTGTTCCAACCAGATAAATTCTCAAGCCTAGGGAAGTCACTAATGGTCCACATTAAAGCATCATGCATTTTGAACATTGTTTTAGAAGAAGCATCAAATGTCTCAGCACTGTTTCTTTATAACTCCTGCAATTCGTCAATAAAAGGATGCAAGTATACATCAATATCATTTCCAGGCATTTGTTTTCCAGGAATAATCCTTGAAATGATAAAATATGTTTGTTGCATAAATATCCACGGAGGCAGATTATAAGGGATCGGAACAACTGGCCAAATGATATAATTGGTACTCAAAGTCCCAAATGGGTTGAATCCATCGGCAGCCAATCCCAATCAAACATTTCTAGGATCAGCTAAGGAATTGAGATTTAATGAATCAAATGTCTTCCATGATTGGGAATCTCATGGATGTCTAATTAACCCATCATTGTTATTATCTACAGAATGCCACTTCATGTGTTTGGCAGTTTTCGATGACATGAATAATCTATGAAATAGAGGCTTCAAAGGAAAGTACGCAAAAACTTTGTAGGTGTGCTCCTTTTTTTCTTCTCCATGAAATTATGTTCATTCAGACATCCAACATTACCCTTTTCCTTCCATCTAGAAGAAGAACATTTCTTGCAATTCTGTCTTCTTGAATGCTCTCCCCAATAAAGCATACAATCATTGGGACACACATGTATTTTTTTATAATTCAGACCAAGCTTGTTAAAAACATTTTTCATATCATAAAAAGATTCTAAGATTTTTTATTCGGGAAATGCATCACAAATCAATTCCAACATCATGGACATTACCTTATTTGTAATTCCACATAGACATCTGATATGGTACAACTTCAGCAGAAATGAAAGCTTTGAATATTTCAAACACCAACTATACAACTCTTGATTTCCATTATCAACTAAATCATGAAACACATTTTCCTCCGTGAAGTTTTCTCTTACATTTGGCTCCACAGAATCAAGAGGAGGATCCAATGATATGTGACAATCTTGATCTTCCTATGTTACAGTCTCAAAAACATCACTTGTCACGTTGCAATTTGTAGCACCCTCTTCTGGTTGTTTTGATTTGTATTGATGCTGATAGTGGTGTCTTGCAGTGCCGAATGCATCATTTATTAGGTTTTTCATTTCATTTTTCATTGTTGACGAACTTGGGACCTCATTATGTGGAATAACATCAGTTCTCAATCTTTCTGTAACATTCGATTCTCCATGCCAAATCCAACACAAATATTGAGCAGGGAATTACTTCAGTTTTAAATGTTCATAAACCTCATCTCTCTTCAACCATGTTCTAATTTTACATTTAGGACATGGAAATTTTATTCTCCCTTCAATGGATCAATTAGAAATTTCAAAATCTAAAAACTGATTCAGACCCTTAACATACTGAGGTGTGTTCCTCGGTAATGTGATCCAGCTTTTATCCATGTATATCACAATGTGCCTACACAAAAAACAAGGAATCAATCATGAGACATCTTCTATAACCCCATCATTAAAAAACAAATAATGATGAAAACAATTTCCATAATAGAGAAAAATTAAAGTATGTATCAAGAAATGGGTCTCAGAATTCCTCAAAGTCCTTAAACTGGAAGCACAAAATGGATGAACTCTTTCTATAAGAATGGGCCTTTTCATCATGTTATGGTTCATCCTGCCTCTACTCCATGAACATTGGATTCTCTTCATTCCACTATTAATTTGTTGCATACCTGATAAAACTAAAGAATGAACAACCATCTATTTCCAAGAATATTTAGCCTCCATTCACATGTCCCTAGTGACAACCTCCAAAATGGATGTTATGCCCAAAGAAAGTAGAGATGTACCAAGGTATGGGTGAAGAACATCACCAAAGAAATGATCTTTCTCATAATTGATAACCCCTATCTTTGGAGAATATATAACAAACCATGAAAGGTTATTGACATACTCCCATAATGATCTGTTACTAATAAAAAGTCTCATGAGATTAGTCTATTTCTCTACATTCATTACCTTATGAAATAACCATTAAGAAAATCAATCTGGATGAGATTCCAATTCATACATTCATGAAGTGAAGAAGGTACCACTGACTCCCACAAGACTCTACTGAAACAATAAATCCAGTTCTGAAAAAATTCTCACCCACAAAGTATCAGGTTCCCTACGATAATTGAGGATCACCTCAATTTGTTCTAACTACCTAACTACTTCCACTGACCCTTGAAAAAAACTTAATGAAGGAAGATAGTGATTTAGGAATCCTATGATGGTGTCTGATATTGAAAATGATTTAACATCAACAAATCAACACATATTCTAGGTCGAAATAAGAACTAAAGAATCCTTTTTGAAAATTACAGTGGACAACAATAACATCTAAATGAACTATATCAATTAAATACTCAAAATAAAGCCTAATTATTCTATATGAAAGTAACAATAAAATACAAAAAAAGTATAAATTAAACAAGGAACACACTAATGAAACCAAAATTACTTTTTGTTTTAAACCACTATTTTTTATAAGTAATTATGAAATACCACCTCCAATAAGTGTGAGCCTCATTTGTAAAATACAGATTGGAGAGGAGTTGAAACATGATAATAGGGGGATAAATTGTGATATAAATGCTTTGGCTTTGTGGGATGGGTGTCTAGGTGCAAACCATGAATACATTTTTGAAACATGTTCTTTACTATGACTCGATTCATCTTTCGGTAATCATTACAAAGGTGAAGGGTTCCATAATATTTATTCACAAAAAACAAATCCATTTTCCAATATTAAAGGCTTGGGAGAATAAATACTTTATCAGATACAATAGGTTGATCAAAACACATCATAAAAGAAAAGAACATAGAACATGAAATAAATATGTCCCTACCCTGAAGAATGAATGTCAATATATACATTCCTATGTGCCTATCATGATGCATGAATACTCATTTAACACCATTCTGGGCCATGAGTATAAATATAAAGAATCAAAATTCATCACTAAACAATACCATCACAAAAAATACAAATCACTTAAGGTGTAATGACATCAACTTTCTCAATAAAATAACATAAGAACCAATCCCATCCATATGAACACATATTTCCCAAATACATTGGCCAGATACTCCTATTCAGAAGCTCATTTCTATGTCTTGGTACATCCGAGTATCTCTTATACCTTTCCACAAGTAGTAATGTAATAGAAATTAAAACATGATTCTTTGAGACCACTTTGCTACATCCCCTAATCCATCACTCTCTCATGTGGCCAAATAAGGTTTTTTATGGGACCTCATGCATTCCTACCCATATTCCACAGGTCATTGACTAGAAATGAGTGTCATATTTATAGTAGGGAGACCATACCGTCAGGTATGTAGTTATATAGAAATGGAAAAATCAACATAAATAACTATAATTAAATAAATATCCATAGAGGAAACCATATAATAAAACATGTAAACAAAAAAATCCAACTAAAGAATCCAATAAATAATAATGGAATAATGTAATGAGATGATGTAATTAAAATGAATTTATTGATGGTTTTAATATAGTGGAAAAGACCATGTGTTTCAAATAGCGACACAAAAGTCCACTATCCCAATCCCCATTTCAATCCCTTCTCCAAAATCCAACCCATCCTATATGAAAAAATTAACATAAATGTCTTTTTACCTTTTTGAATCCTACATCCATGCAATCTGCCAGGGTTCAAAATATTGAGATGAGGAGGTTGTGAGTAAAACTTATTAGGTCAACACCATTATTCATATAAAAAACAGTTGGATATATATTGTACACAGTGAGGGGATAAGAATGAATATTAATTAATCAATCAACACAATACATGAATCATCCTAATACAGAACCATGCCAGATTATCTTTGATCTTATTACACAACCATGCCAACAATAATAATAAACCATGGAAAAATTAAAAAACCTGGAATATCCCTCTATAAAAGCGTCTCATCCATTGGGAATAGCCATATATATAACTAGTTCAACATGTGTACATTGGAATAGATCATTATATTAACATTCTAAGATTACAACCGATCATTTACAATTTCAAAACCAAAATTCATTTCCAAAATATTATAAAGATCCAATCAGGATTTAAACTTTTTCAATTCGAATGAATTACAAAAATGATACCTAACCATTTCTAAAACAACATAAAACACTAATTTCATGTTTATAATTCCAAGAGGACCTTTAAACCATTTATAAACCAACCATGTTCCAAAATATCAAATGGGAAAAGTTTCAAATTACACATTTGAAACCAATTTCAAAACCACATAATGTAGAAACACACCATTTAGAAACCAATAAACCTTTTGATAGAGGAGTTTTATAGAAAAAATTATTTTAGAGTTCCATTTTCATTTGAATTTCCATCCATGTGTGCCCCTCATGCGCACATGGATGTTCCAACATCCAATGACACCCATTAAATATCCACAGAAACAACAAAATCCATTTTCAAAGAGACATCACATGCCTTCCAACCAAAAAAAACACCACACTATAAAAGTCACCAAATTACACATATAAATCCCAAACAACAATCCAACCAATTTCATAATACAAATATAGGGGGAAAACCACACAAATCATATAATTTTACCTTAAAATATCCATTGAAATTTTATCAAACACATTGGGTGCATATATACAAAAGAATATTTGAAGAATCACTTCAAAACCAATTTTTAAAAAATTCTACCAATACAAAAGCACCATAAAAAACCTAATGAACACATCACAAGAATGAAAAAAATATTTATAAATTTATTTAAATCACCTTAAGGATCAATGGAATGAGTTAGAAGGGAAAAATATAGAGACACCTACATCAATGGAGTGGAGATGTGATGAAACTCTTGGGTAAAGAAGAAAACACCCCAATGAACAATCCAAACACCCTAAACAGCAATAAAATAAAACCAGACATCAACCCTAACATATATGGTTCATACAAAGGGATGATCCCCCAAGAGAAACCATGAAATCATGAAGGTAAAGATAAAAGAGGAGGAAAATGACAAAAAATCCAAAGAATCTTACCTTGGATGCTTCACAAACCACTAATAGAGAGAGAAAAACTAAGGGTCACGGGGTCATCGGGGTCGCCGAGGAACCGGGGTCACAGGGTCGCCGAGGTCGCGGGGGCCCGGGGTCGCGGGGGAAGCAGGGGGCCAGGGGAATCTGTGTGAGGAGGGTAGGGGTGGGGGGAAGGGTCGAGCTGTTAAAAAAAACAATGTTTCGCAGCAGTTTATTATAAACAGCCCTGAAACCTTTTTTACAAAAGGTTTAGCGGCAGTTCCTAGAAACGCCGCTAAACAACTATCGCTAAACAATGGTTTTGTTGTAGTGTTAGCACCACTCGACTAACTGTTCGGGTCCATGACATTTCATAGGTGTATCAGAGGGTTGTTTTTCTTGATAGGGATTTCGTAGCAGCATTTGAATGAATACTAATGAGATCGAGACAAACTTTTTATGTCTGCTGTATTACTATTTGGGATATGGAATACTGGAGTTAGGTTTTCCTTGAAACATGGTTTCAAGTTTGTGTTCTTATTCCTGCAACCCCAGGTATAAGGAATTGAACAAGTTACCTTTGGTAGGAATTTTGTTTTGATTTTTCTCAGATTACTGTTTATATGAATTCCACCTTAGTGGATCACTTGGTTTGTGATGATTATTGGTTTTGATATGTGAGCCTTGACCCCGTGCGGTAAGGGATAATTGGACATTGTCCCAATATGGTAGGGAATGATCATCTTGATTTTGATAGGATCATTTTAGGGTATTTCAATTTCATTACTGCAAGTATGATTTGTGAAGAGATAATACCATGTTAATAATATCAATTTTTATGCTATCAATGATTTTGAAATGTGAAAGGTGAAATTAATGATAAAATTGATTGATTATTTTAATATAATATGCTATTCTTTAAATTATGTAAAATTTGATGTGGCATGACATTTGGGCCTAGCTAGTATATGAGAAGTCTATTAATATGAATAAGGTGATATTGGTCACTAGGATATGGCATCCAAGACAATGGTTTGAGGTAGTGTGGCTGTTAGGATTGGGAGACATAGTCATCAGCTTGAGGCAATAATGGTTGTCGGGACGGGCATAAACTGAGGTACATTAGATACTTGGTTTTGTTGATGATATGTATGGAGGTTGTGAGGCCGGGATGCTATGGAAAATGGTTCTGGTGGGGGGAGTAAGGGTAGTTGTTATGAATTACCTATTTACTTCTGTCTTTATCAGCATAATATATATATATATTTTTATATAAGTGGGATGTTTATCAATTTATGGTATTCAGTGGTTTACTCCTAGGTGACTCGATAGAATGCCAGGCGGGTAATGGTACATTGCTGCATGAAAACGATCAGTTTCAGACACCTGAGGGACATTCCTAGCATGAGCCGCAGGTATAGGCTTAGGGATAGGATTAGGTTCAAGACCCAGTTTTTGAAGAGCATCATCCAGGTTTGGAAACGTTTGTTCCATGGCTCAACATGGAGCTCTGGTCTTAACTGGTACATCTTTTTCAGGGTATCGATAGAGGCACGCATGGTGCTGATCCTTTTATATAATATCCAACTCAGGAGTTATGGTTGTAGCACCTATTGATTTTTCAAGATGATGGTGGTCGTCAGGAAGCTGAGGACTGGATAGAGATAATGCAGATGATCATCAAACAGCCTGAGATGCCTCCAGGGAGGTGTGTCAAGCTTGGGACGTACATACTGAGAAGACCGGCAAAGGGTTGGTGGGATGTGCAGGTCCAGGATCCCATACATGAAGGATTGGCATGTAAGGACTTTAAGGAAAGGTTTTTTTAGAACTTTTTCATGGAGACGCTATGGGAAGAGATATCTCAAGAGTTCTTCAGCCTCCCATAGGGTGACATGTCCATCTTAGACAATGCATCTACCTTCCCTGAGCTGTCTCAGTTTGCACTAGGTATGATAAGTGATGTCACCTCGATGGTGAGGTGCTTCGATGATGGCTTACAAAAATACATTAAAGTTCAAGTAAACATCTTTAAGAGGACCTCATTCTTAGAGGTGATGAATTAGGCACTTATGGCTAAGGGAAAACTGACAGAAAAATCCCATTTGAGTAGGTCGTCAGCTTGAGGTATTGATTCATATTTTAGGAATCGATTTTGGGATGAGTTTAGTAGGGTAGTCATACCATAGACTCAGTGAGTCCCCCTCATGGTTGTTCATCAGTGGTTTTCATTAGGTGTGGGAAGCCCGGGAATGTTAAGACTTAGTGAGATAGGACTCCAAAGGAGTACAAGGCATGCAGAGAGGTTGGACATCTAGAGAGGTTCTGAAGGTAGCCTTCTCAGACAACTGGAAGGTAGGGACTAGGATAGACGGTGCTATATGGGGTCGATTCAAGATTAGTACCAAGTGAGGGTAATTGAGGCTCAAATACACGCAGAGGATGTGTCAAATATAGTGGGACCCAACTGAGGGGTCAGTGGATGGTGATTGGAGAAGAACAGTAGGGAGGTCAGGAATTAGGTAGTCGTACTTTAGGCCTGGTGCATGCTGTTGAGCTACCGGAGGCTGAGTAGGCTAGTGAGCCAATAATGGTTAGAGGTAAGCTATGGGCATGGCCATGATTTTATTTTTTTCTTTTTGGCATGGCCTATTAAGGTTGTTCGTCTTCATGGAGAACTTATGCTTTGTGAATTACCCTCCATGAACATGTTATCCACATGGCAAGGTAGGGTTTTGTGCTTCACAAAGAACATTTCTTTGCAATTATATGCTTCACATGGCACCCTTTCTTGGTGAAGTACTTCTCCACGAATGCCTTTTTACTTCTTGAAGCACATTCCATATACACATATTCCCTAGGCCTAGGCTAGGCCACTTCACCTCGTGAAGTATACCACTTCAGGAATCTCCTCTATGATATGGAGTAACAGAGCTTTACGAGGCTTCTAACTATGAACCCCTTTGCTCTGCAACTCTACTCCCATGCAACCCTCCAGGTTTGCATGAAGTAATTACGAGATCCCTTGGGTGGTACTTTATATTGGGTTGGTTATCCTCATTCTTCTTCGCATGGGCATGCTAATAGCTATTGCTTCTTCACATAGCCATGATAAGGTGGACCCCTCAATAGATCACTCAATAACAGCCACTCGACACGACATTACTGATGCCTTCCTTTCCTCATTGATGGGTAGGTATCAGTTATGTAAGTCTTCTGGGTGCGGAGTGAACCCACCACGACCGGGATGCAGGTCGTTAAACTGCTAAGCACCATCGTCCTCATCACATGATGATAAACTGTGGCCTTGCCCCATACATTATATGCAGGGTTCCCCATATCATAAATTCTCTATACCCACTAGTCTCCACGCGAGTGAGATCATCCCTCACATGGAATGATATCCTCTTTATCGGAGTGACGTCTATCTGTAGGGAAAGGGAAACCACCTCGGTGTAAGCCCCTAGCCTTTCTTACTGGAGGTAGCATCCTTTCAACACATATCTTCTTCCTAGCCAAAGACTAGAGGGGGGGGGGATGGGAACCAGATCCCTCCTTTCTTCGGTGCCAAATCCCTCTCCCTTGGGAATTTGTTGCCACCGGGCCTCCACCCTGGAGTAAGTCCCAATCTCCATATTCTTGGGCTGCTAACCACGTGTTAGACCCTATTTCCTCTTTTGGATGTGGACCACGATTAAGCCCAGGTTTTCATTTTGGGACATTAACTACATGTTAGACACACTATACTCCCAACGGATTCACCTTTCATGACGTGATCGTTTGGTCTTTACTGCCTCTTGTTTCTTACACCGAGCATGACTCACATGGGATTTGAGTAAGCATCGACCATGAAATCCCCTCTGGGAAACCTAGAGTGTATGACCTACAGTATCCCGATCTATATGGAATTTGATCCTTACCAAGGTAAGTTAAGTACGAAGCCTCTTTGAGGTTCAGGACAAACTAACATTGGTCCCGAACCCTTCCACGTCTGTTCACCAACACCATCCCGAACTATGTGTACATTGATCCTTTCTAAGTAAAGGTAGATAAGAAGCCCCCCCTGAGGTTCATGATCAACACCCATTATAACCATCCACCTTCATGTCGGTTCCCACTTCTTCTGAACTACATGATATTTGATCCTTTCCAAGGCAAGGTACGTGGGAAGCCTCCTTGAGGTTAAAGCCCACCATCCCTTGGTCCCAACCACCTTCATGTCAGTTCACCAAACCCCTTATTAACTATGTGGACTTTGATCCTTTCCAAGGCATGGTACGTAGGAAGCCTCCCCGAGGTTAAATCCTACCATAAATTGGTCCCGAACACCTTCACATCAGTTTAAAAATACCTCCCAAACTTGTGGACTTTGATCATTGTCTCAAAGATAGGGTACGTAGGAAACCTCTCTGAGGTTAAATCCCAACAACCACTAGTTCCAAGCCCCTTCACGTTGGAACACCTTCATCTGACATGACGTTAAATTGCATGCCCCATTTTCATCCTGCACGATGTTAAAATGCATCCACCATCCTAAACTACGTGTGCTTTGATCCATGTCTCTTAGACATGGTACGTAGGAAGTCTCCATGCGGTTCAACCACATCCAACGGTAAGCCATTGTGCCCCATCCAATGGTTATCCATTGCAAACCCCATCCAGTGGTAAGTCATTGTGCCCCCATCTAATGGTAATCCGTTGTTCCCCCATCCAGTGGTAAGCTGTTACAAACCCAATCCAGAGGTAAACCATTGTGCCTCCATCCAGTGGTAAGGCATTGCAAACCACATCCAGTGGTAGGCCATTATGCCTCCATATAGTGTTAATACATTCATCCCTCATCCAACGATAATTCATTGTGAACCCCAAGCAACTGTAAACCATTGTCAACCCAAACCGAGCGGTAAGCTGTTGTCATCCCTTCTGTTGGAACCCATATCTCTGGTCTGTCCCAGGGGCGTAAGACCATCCTCGGGCTGCTAACCACGTGCAAGCCACAATATATCTTCATGTTGCTATCCTCTATGCACACCCCAATTATATATACCCATCCTACACTACGTGGACTTTGATTCCCTGCCACATGGATTTGTAGGAGGTCTCTTCAAGGCTAAAACCCAACATCACTGTCGCCCATGAGTCAACTCCATTTCGTTCTCCATCCACTTTGCTTAACCATCCATCATCCATCCTGATTGTTACCTGGGCCGCCAAGTCCCTGTGAGATCATGTCAATTCACCTCATAGAATCAGTGTTCCCTCTAGAGGTTTCACCCATCTAATCCACTCTAGTCAGTGTTCCGATCAGTTTGATCCCTCTCCACTAGATGTTAAAACTACGGAATACCCTATGTTAAACTTGGGAAGTTGAGGAAAACCTCAGATACATGCCTATGGCATATAATTCCCAAGATTTAACATGGGATGCCTTGGGATTATACACCCTTGAGAATACCTATAATAAGTGGATGAAACATAGTTGGACTAGTGTTCCAGCATCCCGACACCCCAGTGATTTCCAACGTGACTAATCCCCCGACTGAATGTTGCTGCCCAGACCAGACCCTTTGGAATGTCCTAACATAAGCAATGTAATTAACCGATATCCATGAAGATATGGCACTGGGAATATTTTCATGAACAAAGTCTTAATATATAATTTAGACCCAGACTAGGTGATGAGTTCCAAGGTGGAATCCACAGAAGGAATAATCAAAATACCATCATACCATTTAGATCAAGGAGAAAACGTCCCTAAATAAGTGATGGATGCTGCCCCCTTTAGAAAGCGAGAATGATGCAAAACAACCAGGGTGTCTCATTGTCCTCATCGATAGATGGATGCACACGCCCCAACAAAAGAATTGAAAATAGAAATGGTGAACCCGATGTGAGGGTCTTCTCCACAATGTGATGATTAGTAGCATTCAAGACATCAATATACTAGCATGTCACCAGATCCAGTTATCTGACTTTGGGTCCCACAATGTAAATAGTGGGCCTGGCGTGAATCTCACCTAAAGTTAGGGTGGTCAAAACGTTGGGCATCCCGGTCTGCGATGTTGTCTGCATAGACCGTTCGTACCAGCCCTGGGAGAAGGAATGGCGCTGGGGCATTGGACATCGATTTCTTTGTTTCAACACTAATGGTTTAATCTCCCTACATTCAAGAACTAAACTGCTGCATCAGGAATCAGATCACCACATGCCCACCGACACAGGGGAAGGGGCAACGCCAATGTGAAAATCCCATGGGGCTCAACCGCTTCTACGACGACTTCCACACCCACAGCTGCTGGGTTCCCACGTCCCATCTCCCCTTCTAAATTCGTACAACGAAAGGTGATAAGTGACCTTGTATGAAGATATGAGGAGGAGGAGATTATCCTAACTCAGGATATGGACCTCCATGATTTATAGGTGTTTGTGACTCATTGCCATAGCCACCCCCAAAGGCCGCATAGGGATCCACTTCTTCCCACCGCAATGTACAAACGTTTTGGGAAACTCTTCCTCGAATATCTCGATGACTCCCTTCCCTACGCCGACGAGGTAGGGGATGTTTGGGCCAGCCTGGCTAAGATCTTGTTCTAGGGGCCCATAAAGAGGGCCCCCACTAGGTCGTTCCATCACCACCACCCAGTCCCATGGGCTGAAGAGAAGGTTAGCTATGTACCTACACCGCCGGCCCTGATCCGATTGACCCGACGCCAGCATTGGGCACAGGCCAAGGAGGACACCCGCTAGGGGTAATCAACGTAGGAAACTACTGTGGATAGGTCCACCTCTGATGTGTATCATCATCCCTTTATGTACATTGACCATGGGTACTTATATACCAGACCCAGATTTAGGCCCCAAGCACCCCACGAGAAGGCTGGGTTGACTCTCCTAGTCATCGGTGCATGCACTGACCACCGCAAACCAACCTGTAACAACATCCACCAGTATGGAGGTCCTCCACGTATCATCACCATGGAAAACACAGGTCCTCCCTGCTTCCAAAATCAGCACATAGGTCCACCCTATGACACCTTTAATCATAATTAGGGTCTTCCCCATGGTAGCGACACTCAACACGAATGCCTCTACCATGCTCATTACATCAGGTATGGAGTTGTTCCTCCCGCTGAGGGTTTCCAGTGTTGGGAAATTACACATCCGGTCAATCTCTAGTATGGGGGAATTCCGTATGTTCTTACAGTATCCATTGAAGGTCCTCCTCTTCTTAGTAATCAGAGCTGTGAAGGTCAGATTCACTTTCTGGGCACCCAGTATGGAGTTCCTACCCGTGTTCAGCTTGACCAGTATGAGGACCCTCCACGTGCTGACGCTGCTAGGGGAAGTAAGCATGGAGGTCCCACCCATGATCCTATCATCTCTAGTAGAGGTCCTACCTTCTCCAGCGTCTCCCGCAGAGATTCCCTCCACACATTATTTAGTGGACACGAACGTCCTCCCTTTGTTCCCTTTGATACCTGTCCAGGTGCTCCTAGCACCTCACCTCACCCAGGTACAAATCCTCTATGACTTAGCACCTATATGGATGAAGGTCATCCTCATGATGAAAATATTACCTATCCCGAAGAACCATCCAGGGTCAGGTGGGTGGGTCACAACCTCCATAAAAGGAATTCCAAGAAGATCAGGACCGATATTAATCTAGCCATTTTCTTAGATTCTGAGGTGGAATAAAACGTAGCAATGAAACCTCGCCTAGATCCTATGTGTCAAGGGTCGGGGCAGTAACAAGGTGCATTAGCCTCATGCTTCTTGAATGTGAGGTACATCGGATTCCAGACTCCCTCCACAGGTATATCTAGGAGGATGAAAATTTGGCAACTCCATAGGTTACAGCTGTGAAATCATCACCATCATAGCGAAAAGCACTCTCTACCTTGACTAGAGATCACATAGAGCTATTATGGGGACCAAAGGTGGATGAGTGGAAGTGTGGCCCATTTCCCATATTCGTAGTCCCTATGCTAGAAACTGCGGTTTCCAGCCCCTCTTATCGTGATGTGATTGCTAAGTCACTCCACTCTTCGGAGAATTGCCCATGATGCAGCGGCTTGTCTGCCTGCTCTCTATATTCTCTGCTAGCTAGCCTTCCATCTCAGTGGTCTGCATCAGTACCACTACTAGTTCCCCATCCACCTTTGGTTGATGAGTGGGGAAATAAAGGGAAAAACCCAAAATCTGGATCAAGGAGCTTGTGGGATATTCTCGCAGTAGACCATTTCCCTGAGATGTTTTGGCCAGTTGCAGAACTAAATTTCATGGCACCAGAAGTACTCACCCGAGATAAGGTTGGACGCTTTATCCAGAATCTCTGGGTGAATCATTTCCTCCTTCGACATCGATGATTGTAATACCCCAAGAGTTAGACACACTTTGAAGACATCGTGAAACAATGTCGTTTAGTCGATTTGGACACACTCCCCGTGGCCCAGCGCCTTGAGTCACTAAGCCGCCATAAGACCCTCCAAAAATGATGCGTCCAGAGCTTTAATGTGCTCCACAAGATAATCAAGGAGGCTTCTACCCATGTGAAAATTTGTGGCTAGGGGTAGTACATGACCCACCATTTGAGTTCTATCTGATGCCAGCCTGATTTTTCATGCGACATAGAGGATATGCCTCTAGTCAAGGTCGCGGTTACCATGGCTGACTATTAGATGGAGAGAATGAGCTAGAGCTCTTTGATGGAGACTTACTACCTGAGGGAGTGCCACAATCATTGGATCTGTTAGGAAGGGTCACTCACCATCAAGGAAATCTACTGGGTCTTCCCGTGCCCATCATGGCACTAGTCCTCAGCTGGAATCCCAACAAGGTCAAGGAATACTTCAGAGCTGTCAAACCCTTCGACCTGTATGTCATTGTGCAGAAGGAGGAATATGATCCTAAAAAATCAGCACTGCGTCAACAACTCGCCAAAAACAAGAAGATGGTCGACAACCTCTTCGATAAACATACTGCGGAGTGATAGCCAGACTACGATGATCCTCGACTAGGGCAGTAGGGGAAGGCACAACATACCCTTGGCGAACTACCCCCAAGTGACCCTGACCATCCAACCCATGCAGAAATAGTTGCGGCTGGAACTTATTGAAAGAGGGCATGGTATGTGTCACCAAATCCTCCTAAAATGGTGTAAAAATCCTCAAGACCCAGCTCAGGTTCCCCCAACAACTCCACAAGTCATTCCACCAGCTGCTCCATGAGCCTCTGGGACTGTTTATCATGTCGAATAACCCAACAATGCACTAGTGGTTAGAGATCCCCGCCAAGATAGGAATACCCACCAAGATAATCCAATGATGGCACTCATCGCCTACCTCAAACTTTTAGAGACATGACTGGTGGTAATCCTACCTGATGAAAGGCCATATCCGTCATGGGTGGATGATATGCCAACACACCCAAGTTTCATAAATCCCACCTTTTCTCCCTTCAATGGGACAGGGGACCCACCGCAGAACCTGACCCACTCTATCTCAAGGCGTGGGCCTTTATTGGGGTGTCCAGCATATTAGGAAGCCCCCAAACTCTGGTGTTTCGTACATACATTGTAGTGGCCAACGTTTGTCTGGTACAACTAGCTCCCCATCAGATTGGTAGCCCGTTGGGATGATCATAGTAGGAAATTTCTCTTCCAGTTCAGTTCCACCACTCGGTAGAAGAGTATCATGGACCTCTTCAAGTGCAAGAAGAGGCCTAATGAGTGCATTGCAGACTTTTTCACCTAGTGGAAAGGTCTCAAGTACTCCCTTTGCATGCCACTAACTTAGGAGAAATAGCTGACGATGTGCATAGGAAATGTCAAGAAAGAACTGGTCCCCTCTTTGATCACCCATAACTACACCGGGGGGTTCTGAGACTTCTCTGCTAAGACCCAGTTACAAGATAATGCATTACAGTAGGATAAACAGGCACATCCATTGCCTCCTGCAATCCCCGTGAGAAGGGCCACAAGGGCCGAGCCCGCCGCAGTGACTCAAATAGAACCCTCTAGGCAACTAGAGTTGTTATTAGTGGAGCCACCTCCACAACCTCGCAGAGGACCTCCACCTCATGCGTAGCCACTAGCCCAGCAACGCCCACCTCAAAATCGATAGGTTCCCCTATGCAATGCACTGCCACTGCCTAGGTGAGACAACTAGGCTCCACCTCCTCGACAGGATCCTCCAGCCCATTCGTTAGGGTCAACCTCCAAGGGACCTAATTATGGACAGGAGGAACTGTACCTACACGTTAAATGAGGTCCAGGTCCCCGGTTATATCCAAAATGCCTTGGAGTAGGGGATTGTATGTCTACCTTAGTGTAGGAGGCCAAAAGAGGAAAACATCACTGATCGCCCTAATTACAGACCCTATCACCGGATCCTGTGGAACAACCTCATGCAGTGCTATGTGTTTAAAGAATGGCTACAGGATGAGGTGGATAAAAACATTGTACGTTTAGGCCAAGCTCTGGAATAGGTGGCATGTGTCTTCGTGAGGTTAGACAACATCAGCGACAGTGAAGGCGAGTGGCATCATGTTTCTCACCGCGGGTCCCAGAAGAATAACGATTGGATGGCTCGTAAAGCAGTCGCTCGTGCCCATGGTGTTATCTGTGCATACCTGAATCAACTATGGCCTTTAGGATCCATATCTACTACTTCTACACCATCGTCTCAGTAGTCCCCTTCTCAGAAGAGCAGGCACCGGTGGTGTAAGGGAAATCCAAGACCCCCGCCAATTCCATCAATATCTTATACTATCGGAGACTTCATGCCTCTAGAGATAACGATTACTTCTAGAATCCATCCGGTAGTGGATGAATCTTTCAGTGATATTATAGGGTACACCTTAGTTAATACTGTAGAGCTCATAAACCCCTACATAATTCATGACGATGAGGAGCACTAGGAAGATCCTCCCAACGTCCCCACCCGTTGTCAGTGTCAACGGACTCGTGGCTATATGGGTTGTCAGAGTGCCTCAGTCTACACTTTTAGCCAGACAGTGCATGCTATTGAAACCAGGTAGCAGGTCCAGCGTAGTGCTCAACACGCCCTGCCTTCACATCTGGGCTCATCAGGTCTTCCTTGGCCTCCATTCGTGTTGTGGTATTAGGCAGATCCATCTTGACCGCACCATGAACAACCACACTTTCCTACAGGACGGTCTCAGTCTTCTGGATCTTATCCAGTAGTCACACTGCAGGTATCGACTAGTGAGAAGTGGGATATTCCTAGAACTGGTTATCCGCCGACCTAGTCAGTAGGGCCCACCATACCTCCTGTCATAGGGAGACCACCTGTAATCATAAGTTCATGCCTGTCACGAAAGTATGATGTCCTAAAGAATCTTTCTAGCATTCTAGAAAATCTCTCTATCCTTGAGTCCCTTAGTCTATCATTGGATATGCACAAACCCTTTCCGATGCTTTAAGAAGACCCCTCCAGTTTGAACCAGAGGTAGCAGCTGCAGCAACCTTCCATGATGAGGCCGTCGAGCATGCTGAATGCCAGGCCATCATCTCGTTCTCTAGAGATGATTAAGTCTCTCTTATACATGAGAAAATTCCCGCACTATACATCATAGGCCAGTTCAATGCTGTGGATGTTCATTGTTGTCTTGTCGATAGGGGCTCTAGAATAAACCTATTCCAGACTCAGAAACAACGATGATGGGGTTGTTTGAGGAGGTTCTGAGTCCCTCTAACCTAAGAATCTAAGGATATGATATGATGGAACATACACTAATTGGCAGGATCCATTTGAGGACCCCGTTCGGTGGTCTAGTTGCCAGCACAAAGATTATGGTGGTCTCCTAGGACACAACCTACAATGTGTTGATGGGTAGGCCATGGATTCGCATGCATGCAGTGGTTCTATCATCGTATCACCAGTTCCTAAAGTACTCTCTTAAATGTTGAGTGGGCATGGTTCAAGGTGACACATCCCTCTTTTCATCTTGTGAATTCTTATATCTAGATTCTGACTATTTCAATAGCAAGTACAAGAAGATTCAGGCTAACAAGGTTGAGCATGGTATGCTCGAGACCGGCTAGTAGACAGATTTAGATGCCGCCAACATATTTCCAATCCATCGATTGGAGGCTAAAACTCTAGAAATGGGACAATGATTCATTGTTTCAGGAATTTGGTGGTGGGGGGCACATTACCAAGTCTATGTGACTCTGTAAGATCACCTCATACTCTTACACAAACAGGGATCAGGTGATCCTGGATCCACCTACTCCAATAAGGTATTGGAATGTCTGCCCCATGTCAATGGAAATACATCATACTTTCTTGTTTCACTAGGATGAAATTAACCAGATCAAAATGACACACCAATATTGCTTTGATATCATTATGTGTGGCCCCTTGAGCTAAAGACGAGATGGGATCGGGTCAAAAACCTTCATCGCTATGGTTTCAGTGGCATAGGAGTTCCCCGGTGTGGTGTCCACTGCAGCTCAAGCTAGTACCAGCCCCTATCGGGATCTGTCATCTCAGAGGAAACTCCTCCCCCTAGGGATTCCCTCTCCATGAGTGAGGAAGAGGATTAAATAATGCTCCCCTGCCTTTGAAGTGGGCATCTCTACCATGATTGATGAATTGGTACAGGTGGACCTCAGTAGCGAGACAGACCCGAAACCATCACTGATCAGTGTCGCTATGCCCCTTGAGAAGCAAAAAAAGTACATAGACTTCCTTAAACAACACCATGATGTATTCACTTGGAGTTATGAAAAGCTTCCCAGACTATATCATTAGGTAGTCGTCCACCACCTCAGTCTCCCAGCAAATCATCACGGGTTCAAGAAGCCTCCCAGAAAAATGCACCCTTCTTACGGTGCCATGGTTGAGGAAGATGTTGATAAGATCATCAGAGCCAATTTCGTAAAGGAGGTCTAGTACCCCAGGTGGCTCACCAAAAATGTGCCATTCAGGAAGAAGAACTGACAGATCAGAGTCTACATCGACTTCCAGGATCTCAACTATCACTGTCCGAAGGATGATTTTCCCCTTCCTGTGATCGAATTGTTGATCAATGCTACAACTGGTTTCCAAGACATATCCTTAATTTATGGGTACTCCGGGTATAACTAGATCTTAATGGACCCTAAGGATGAGGAGTCTACAGCCTTCAGGTCTCCACAAGGCAATTTCTGTTACCAAGTCATGCCCTATGGTTTAAATATTGCAGGTGCCACCAATCTGCGAGCTATGAATTACATATTTTAGCTGATCCTTGAAACTATGGTGGAATCTTGTGTGGATAATCTGGTGGTCAAGTCTCACCAGCGTCAAGACCTCTAAAATACCTTGATAAAGTGTTTAGATTTGTCCGTTCTCACCACCTAAAGATAAACCCATTAATGTGATCCTTCGAGGGTCACAAATGGAAAGTTTCTCGGCTTTGTTGTTAGATAAAATGTAATTGAGATTGACCTAGAGAATATTAAGGCCATTATCTAGATTTCCGCTTTGAGAAACAATCGAGAGCTTCGAGGTTTTCAAGGCCACTTAGCCTACATGCACCGATTCATTGTTAATTTTTCAAGAAAGTGTAAGACCTTTTCTTGGCTCATGAAGAAATGCAGCGTCTATGACTGGGACAAAGAGTATCAGACTGCTTTTGAGGAAATCAAGTAGTATCTAATCCAGCCTCTGATATTAATGCCACCCGTCTTTGGAAATCCACTGGTCCTTTATGTGGCCTCCTTGGAGAGATCTCTCGAGTCCCTTCACATCCAAATGAAAAATGAGGGAACAGAGAATAGCTTGTACTACCTTAGCCGCATAATCCTCAATACGAAAAATAGATACTCCCCTATTGTGAAAAGCTTCCTTGCACTAGTACTCGTAGTAAAGAAATTGTGAAATTACTTGCAGCACCATGAGGTACAGTTGGTGTCCCGAGTAGGTCCAATGAAATACATCCGGAACCACCCCATGTTGACAATCCATCTAGCTCAGTGGGCAGTGTTCTCCAGTAGTTCAACACCAGGTTTGTCCCTCAGAAGGATATTAATGGAAAAGCATTGGAAAATGTTCTTTCTACTCATCCAGCTCCTACAGACTAGTATTTGGACCTTGATTTTCCTGAGGAGGCAATCCTATCGATAGACCAAGCCATCCCATGTTGGCAAATGCACTTCAATGGTACTTCCTGAGGCCCCACCGAGAGAAGTATCAATGACCCCAGACTCAATAGATTATGTCTGGGTATTTTCTTCATTACCCCAGCACAATCCATTCTGGCGTATTCATTCCGGTAGTCAAAAGGATTCACAAACAATGTGGTGGAGTATTAGGATCTCATTACTAGCCTCAAGCTGGCCCTCGAGATTGATGTGCCCCATTTTCATGAGAAAGGGGAGTTTGAACTAGTCATCAAGAAGATCAATGGTGACTATGTCATAAGAAAGCTAGAGCTCGTACCATTTTTGGAATTCCCTCCCTATCTAATGTCCCAATTCCTATCTTGGCTACAAGTCACTCATGTCCCATGATATTAGAACGGACAAGTTGATTCCCTAGACGGCCTAGCCACAT
Organism: Viscum album; assembly: GCA_963277665.1. Lineage (NCBI taxonomy): Eukaryota > Viridiplantae > Streptophyta > Magnoliopsida > Santalales > Viscaceae > Viscum > Viscum album. The sequence goes on along the minus strand of OY728140.1, from coordinate 1,366,408,805 downwards.
TACTTTCTGAGCCCAAAACAGAATGATTGGATTATCTACATGGCACACTGGAGAGTCATTACTTCCATTACTCTAGATGATGAGGACAACCCTCAGGTAAGCCACATTAGCAATGACACCTCCATGTCCAGACCCGTATGTTCCCCGAATGCAGTGATTGAAGTGAATCCTGACTGGCGAACCTCCTTCGTCAGGTACCTCAAAAATGGTAATCTCCCGATAGAGCGGGCCGAGTGTGAGAAAATCCGATGCCACGCATTACAGTTTACCCTCCACGATGGTCTTGGTTATGAGAATATTCTCTACTAGCCAGGGTTTGATGGAGTTCTACTCTTCTGCATTCAAGGTTTCAAGATTTCCCAGGTCATGAAAGAGGTTCATTCCAGTTCTTGTGGGGCTCAACATACCGGGCCAAAACTATCTCACCAAATCCATAGACTGGGGTACTTTTGTCCCTTTAGGATTTATGACTGCATAGAGTTCACCAAAAGGTGTCATTTGTGCCAAATTCATGCTATATTTATGCATCGAACACAAGATCCTCTCCACTCCACCAAGTACTCTTGGCCAATTACGGTGTGGGGACTTGATGTCATGGGACCATATCCACCGGTGACAGATCACCAGTGCAGGTTCATCATGACCACTACAGATTTCTTCTCCAAGTGGTCAGAGGTAATTCAGTTCAAGGCATTCAAGGCACATTCCATCTTTGACTTTGTTAACTCCAAAAACATCTACATATTTGGAGTCCCTAACTCCATCCTCACTGAAAACGGCACGAACATCTGGGAAACTGTGATGAGGAAGTTGTATTCTAAGTACAAAATCTGTTCTAACCATACCTCCTATTAACATGTGCATGAAAATGGATAGATTAAGGCATTCATCAAAACCCTCTCTAACATTCTGCATAAAATGGTTGGTTATAACAAGACGGGTTGGCCGAAAAATCTCCCCAACGCCCTCTAGGTTTATCAGACTATAACTCATAATTCTACCTAGGTGACCCTATATTCCCTAGTGTATGGAACAAAGGCCATCCTGCCCATTGAGATTCAGTTTCTCTCATTGCACATAGCTATCTATGATCAGCAAGCACTATATAAAGTATCTCAAATCCATCTGGCTAAGTTGGAAGTGCTCGATGAGAACAAGCATCGTTCCCTGCACAATCTAGAAAGGCATCAAAACTAGATAGCTGGAGCTATCAACAAGATAGTTCACCTCCACTCCTTCCTTCAAGGTGACTTGGTGTTGTCTCTAATTACACAAATGATACATAGAAGGAAACCACCCATGTTGGATCCCAAATGGGAAGGACCTTACATCATTCACATGGTTTACTCCATTGGCGCATACTCCCGGGTTACCGTGGATGGTGAGCGTATAACTCCCCCACCAATGCCATGTTCCACAAGCAATACTTTTCCTCAATCACATAGTCTCGTATGACCATAAAATATATGATCCTACATAACCCCAAACTGCATTGTGGTCCCGCATGACCTTAAACTGTATGGTCCCCCAGGACCACAAACTGCATTGTGGTCCTGGATGACATTAAAATATGCGGTCTTGCATGACCCCAAACTGCATTTTAGTCCCACTAGACCTTAAAAAATGTGGTCCTACGCGACCCCAAACTACATTTTGGTCCTACATGACCTTAAACTGTTGGGTTCTACATGACCTTAAATTTTTTGGTCCTACATGACCTTAAACTATAAAATGTCACACATGATGTTAAACTGTATGTCATCCCGCATGATGATAAAATGTATGTCACCCTACAAGACGTTAAACACAAGAACTACATACTTATTGGTTTCCATCCTCATGGGATACATAGGAATTCTCGAACACCTCGTCTTGAGTCCAGCCCCAGTCTCATCTCTGACAACCCCCTGGTTATAGTTATCTCAGAGCATCCCACATGGTTTCATATAGGCTTCTTTGGCTCCACTCAAGTCCGGATTACGATTATTGAACCATGTTCCCTATCTCATTCTTCTCCCCTCCAACGTCCTCCCCACACGATGTTAAACCTCATAGCCTTCAGAACAATTGAAGGCTTGATTCCATTTCTTATGGGATACGTAGGAACACCCGGACATTTCATTCGTTGGCCCAACCCCAAAATTGGGACCTCCCATTGGGTCGAAGGACATGGTGTGGTACATTCTTTTTCCTTCATCCATGTCGAGTTCATCATGACCGTATCATGTATCCCTCATCCCTGAAGATCCCCACCTCTTCTACTATACAGCTTGACTTCAAGTTTCATGGGAATATTTATGCTCTACACATTCCATAATCAGGACTTCATTATATTTCACATCCGAAGGGACCCCCAGATGGCATGGATGCTCATCCAAAGGATTCTCCTATCATTATGGGCCAACTTCCTTATGGTTTTCGAATGAAAAATTGATACAAGTCCTGCATTGCGAATATGTTTAGTGGTCGATGCTCGTTTGTTGTTCCCATTTCAAGTTACCATGGTGTGGATGCTATTTTTCGAATTTCATCAACATATATCCTTATTCATTGTTGTCACCCCCATATGTCCCAAAAGTAGAGTGTAGTGGATCGTTCTTCCCTTCTGTCTCTTCAAGATTTGGCCTGCCTCAGGTAGGAGTGTGATTCCAACTGTCAGACCCTTATATGATTGGAAGATCATAGTCCTACTCCTTGTTTCACACACTGAATATTGCTTAAGTTATATTAGGAGATGAGGTAAGGCAATACCCACATGAGAGATCATTTGGCTACAATTGGCTAGGACACCCAGCCTCAGGTCTATCGACCCTTTCAACCCCCTGGCTCGAGTTCTCATTTAGGAGTGTGCGGTGTGGTATGGAATCACATCTTTATTCACATCGGGCTATTTTTCCACACTACAAATCCCCCCATTGTGACATCCCACCAATTATCATCCTTTCTGCAAGCATAGGACCTACTGTGCTTCACAAGCCCCATAATTTGGGTTTCCATCATCATCTATATCCAAAAGGACCCTCGAATGGCATGGATGATCAACCCAAGGGCTCCCCTACCATTACAGGCTAACGCCCTTGGGGATTGCGAGCGACAAATTGAACAAGTCCCGTGATGTAGATATGGTAAACAATCGACTCTCAATTGTTTCCCCCAACCTCCGATCACATTGATACGAATACTTTGTTATGAACATGGTCAAAAACTATCCCCGATCATTGTCCCAATTTTTTGGATTTCCACAGGCACAATGATTCTCCCTCTTTACTCAAATACCCCATTCATATGACATTAAACTAGGCATCAACGGTTCGAGATCTATGACCTTAAATTAAGATCATAATCGTCCTCACTGCAAGACGATAAACTGTAAGCTGGCTATGACATTCTGTATGTGGCCCAGCCTCATGTCCCTCAACCTTCTCGGGGCCCAGGTCCAAGTTTTCACTTAGGATTGTATGGTGTGGTATGGGATTATGTCCTCATTCATGTTGGGTTACTCTTAATTCTATACACGTCCCTCATTGAGGTATCTTACCCTTATTTTCATCCTTGCTTCATGATGATAAACTGCACAACATCCTAATCAGAACTACATATGGCTTGATTCCCATCCTTATGGGATACATAGGACCACCTGAACGTCTAGTCTTCAGGTCCAGCCCCATCTCTTAGAAACCTCCCTATCATCTTGGACCCTTGGCCTGCATTCTTCCAGGAGAGGTGTATATATTGTATTATAGGATTTTGTCCCCATTCACGTCATGTTTATAACAACCATGACACATACCTCTCTCTCCTAAGCACCCTTTCCCCTTTCCATACATTCATCTTGTCGAGTCAACTACCCTTACGTTTATTTGCTCGGCCCTCTTCAGTGATTCACCAATGTTCTTAGGAGTACTCTCGTTCAGAGCCTGGAGTGTTAGATTCTACCTGGACATGCTTGCATCCATTTTTCTTGGCTTCATGTTCCCCTAAATTTTGTCTTCTATTATATTTCACATCTGAAGGGACCCCCAAATGGAATGGATTCTCAGACCAAGTAATCTCTTACCATTACAGGCCAACATCCTTGAAGATTTCAAATAAAAAATCGATACAAGTCCCATGTTGCGAATACGGTCAGCGGTTGATGCTCATTTGTTGTTCCCATTTCAAGTCACATGATATTGATGCAGTGTTTCAGTCATGGTCAACAATTATCCTCCATTTTCATTCCAACCCCATCAAGCCTTAAATATCAGTTACATGATTTATATAATTTTCCACCACACCATGTCCAAGTGGAATTTTGGCACTCTTGGTACTATCCCTCGGGGTGAATTTGCACATTAGGAGGACAAAGCTGCGGTGAGGCATCGTTCGAGACTCCACACCTACTTCCCCATTACGTACAACCCATGTGTTGAAAATAATCCTTCCTCCCTTGTTTTCCACACCAAGTTTTACTTGTGTGGGCTTAGGTATTGGATCCTGGTATGCACCTACTTGGAAGAGCTCCGCTTCTCCATAGTCCGAGCTCTAGGACCTTAAAAAAATATCTCTTTATACGTACCCTCTTTTGAACTATGTATGGATTGATTCCCATCCTTATGGGATATGTATAGACTACCAAACATCTCATCTTTTAGTCCAGCTCTAGTTCCACAAATTTATATATTCTCTTCATCCTTTTAGTCCTTGACTCTTATAGGACCGCATGGCATGGAATGTCTGGGCTTCTTCCTTCGCTCACATTGGGTTTATAATAGCTTCACCACATACCCCCCTTCAAGGAGCTAGTCCCTCCAACCTCTTGTCCTATATGATATTAAACTATATATCGTCCAACATGATGTTAAACTGTATGTTGTCTTCCATGACGTTAAACAACACATTCTAGAACAATGTATGGATTGATTCCCATCCTCATGGGATTCATAAAAAGGCCTAGACATCTCGCCTTTGGGTCTAGCTCAACTGAGAGCTAGTCTCTCCTACCGCATATTCTTTAACCCTCTCGGCCCAAGGTTTCTTTCTTGGAATAACACGTGGTGTGATGTAGGCCACATCCTCATTCTTGTCGAGTATGCTTTATCATGCCATGCACATTCCCTATTTAACCTCATATATCCAATATATGTTTGAGCCATATGAAGCTAAACTATTCTACCTATTCTCGCATGACTTTAAACTATTACGCCTATACTTCACGACATTAAAGTGCATGGTTGGTCCCTTCACATGACCCCAAACTGTGACATTATCATCCATGTCACAAGACAAAAAATAGAACTACATTGTGGTGTCCTCAATCGAGGGGACATAATGTTTGGTATCAGTCACCCCATTCCATTTTTCAATGCCTGCATAGGGATTGGTTCTTGTTGCTATTCCTAGACATTCTATCCTAGGTCTGCCACATCCAAAAAAAAATCGTCATAAAGGACTAACAATATCTATCAAATGCCGCTTCTTTTGGTTCAAGGGCCAGACCCGCATGACCTTATTATCTCTGGAATTGGTATTTTACCATGCCACCCATAAAACTATGCAGGGATTTATTCCCATCCTCTTGGGGTGAGTAGAAATGCCCAAACACTTTGCCCCAGGATCAGCCTAACATTTACTTTTGGTCCCATGATCTAGATGTTTACTGGGGAGAACATTGTGGTGGAACAGACTCATACTATCTTCGTTCATATAGGGTTGAGTAATTATTTCACCATGTATCTCTCTTATTCAATTCCACGGTGGTCTGAGCTCTATGACCCTAAACTAAGACCACTATGCATCCTTGCCGCAAGAATTTAAACTGCATGACATCTATTAGAACTATGTATGGCTTTAGTCCCATCCACATTGGGTACATAGAAACACCCAGACACTTTGCCTTGGGTTCAGCCTAACTTTCACTTTCGGTCCCCTGATCTAGAGGTTTACCAAGGATCACATTGTGGTGGTACGGACTCCTACTCTCTTCATTCATGTTGGCTTGAGTAATTATTTCACCATGTTTCTCCCTTCTTTACTTCCACCATAGTCTGAGCTCTATGACCATAAACTAATACCACTATGCATCCTTACTGCAAGACGTTAAACTACACAACATCTCTTAGAACTATATATAGTTTGACTCCCATCCTTATTGGGTACATAGGAATTCTTGGACACTTTTCCTCGGGCTAAGCCTAACTTTCACTTTCGGTCCCCTAATGTAGAAGTTTAATGGGGAGCACATTGTGGTGGTACGGACTCCTACTATCTTTGTTTATGGAGGTTTGAGTAATTACTTCCCCATGTGTCTCCCTCCTTCAGTTCCACTATGGTCTGAGCTCTATGACCATAAACTAAGACCACTCCGCGTCCTGGCCTCAATATGTTAAACTACATGACATATCATAGAACTACGTATATCTTGACTCCCAACCTCATGGGATACGTTGGAATTCCCATTCATATTGTCTCCAGGTCCAGCCCTAAAAATCTAAAATCCTATCCCCTATCATTCGGCACCAAGGTACGAACTCTTTTGGGAGCATGTGGTGTGGCGAGTACCTCATGGGTTCTCGTTCATGTTGGGGTTTTCAGTAGCCGCACCGTGTGGCTCCCATGCCTTTTTAAACCTGGTCCAAGTTTTATGACCGTAAACTAAGATCTCCCTGTGGGAACTGTGTGTCAAATTTGGCCACTTTTCCACCGTATGCCGAGTCCATTAAATCAAGACCCCCTTAATGGCCCATCCTACGACCATTAAGTTTTAAGAGTGCAACCCCAGGACCCTTTCCCTTGGAAAGGTACCCGACTCCCTTTATTTGATACGTCTCTTTTGTTGTACTCATATGTGTTGTGATATAATGTATAAAGTGTGGAATTTTCATGGGGACATTCCCTCATTCCGTGTCCAAGATTTGGGAGCCCATTATTTGGATCCTCACCCTCTTCCATGTCTAAAGGGACCCCCTTTATGGTCTAGTCTCATGCCACATTGTCTTTCCTAACATCTTGGGCCAATGTCCTTGAGGACCCTGGACGACATTTGTATTAGGTTCTGTGTTTCGAACATGGTCAGCAGTCGACCCTCATTTGTGTGTCCCCTTTCCAGGCTAACGCGAAACAAATACAGTGTTTCAAACACGGTCAATCGTTACCCACTATAGTCATGCCACAATCATTGTGGTCCAGATCTTGAGCATCATGATTCACATATTTTTACTTCCTTATGTTCAAGTGGAATACCAATATACTCGACTTTACCCCTTCATGCATCTAGGTCCTTCAATGAAGCAGTTCAACATTATTGGGACATTGTTCACCTAGTGTCCCATCGCCCCTAACACGTGTCATCCTATTCTAGGAAAGTCCGATCACTACTCATTGTTTCCCACATCAAGAACGACTCACATGGGGTTAGTAGTTCTAGTAGGAAATGTATTGGAACAACCATGCCACACATGCCTTTCATCATCCCGCATGACGTTAAACTGCACTTAGGACTACATGCATCTTGATTCCCATCCTAATGGGGTATGTAGGAATTCCCGAACACTTTTCCTTGGGCCCAGCCTAACTTTCACTTTTGGTCCCTTGACCTAAAATACTTCCTCCAAGGATACATAGTGTATTGTGGACTTCTTAGGTCTTCATTCACATCGTGTTTACGACTACCAGATCATGTTATCCCTTCCTGGGATATTCCCTTTCATTCCACATCCTATCATATGATGTTAAATTACACAATTCCATATGTCCTCAATGCATGACACTAAACTATGGTTCTTCCCTGAACAATTTTAGGATGCCCCATGTTAATCATGGGATGCACCAAATCCCTTTCCAAAGAAGACTTCCCCATTTAGTGTTGGCATCCAGCCACGCTGTGCTTAAGAATAACGTTTTTCTTGATTCTCATACTTATGGGATACATAGCGACAGCAAGGCATTTATCCGTGGGAACAACCGCATGGTCATTTACCATTCAAACCCCTTGGACTTGATCATGGTCAAGGTAGTATAAATTTTAAATTATGTGAACCATCCTCACCGTATGAATTTTAAACTACATGCCTATCATCCACATTTGTATGATGGGAAACAATATAGAATTCCAGGTCCTTACTGGAGAGGTCCTGCTCATAAGTATGTTTGATACCAGATTAGAAAGATACGCCCACCTAATGTTTTTCCACCACATTGGCATGATTTAAATAGTGTTGGACTCCATTCGGACATCCCATCACTCCACACTCCACACTTTGTGTGCCCTTTATTCGGACCCACGTCCACTTTCACGTCTAAAAGAACCCCATAAAAGTATGGATTCTCGGCCTATGGCTTGCCTTCTGCCCTAGGCCTACATTCTAGAAGACCAATGGATGAAGTTTCAAGTTAGGCCCTGTGTTTCCAACATGGTCAATGGGAATCCCTCATTTGTTATCTCCATTTCAAGCAAACACAATAAGGGTACTGCATTTCAAACACGGTCAGTGGTCATCCTTCATTGCCACACCGCCTCCACAGTGTTCCGAATATGGGGTATCATGATTCACACTTTCCACTCCCTTATGTTTGAGTTGATTTCAAATTCCCCTGACATTACCCCACTTGTGCACTAGAGCACCTTAGGAGGACCACACGTCGATTGTTTTGAGGCCTTCCTCCTCCAGTCGGGCCTCTCCTTTGCTTCCCAAAAATCTAGATTGGTTGTTCAAAACCTGGATGCCCGATGTTTGGTTTGCACTCTTATATTCAGATAGAATGATAATGTGGCCATCCCGTGTTTATCGCATCGGGCCCAACCCATGTGAGCTTAGATACTAATCGCTCAATGTTCCATGGATATAATGGAAGTGTAGTAGACCAAAAAATGATTAACAGAACTCATGCATGCATCTAGCTTGAATAATTAATAAATGAAGATGCGTTCAAAAATTACATGCATCAGAGTACATAAGGATCGACCCCACCCATGGAAGGGTTGAAACCATCAAAAGAGAATTGAAACACCACCACCCTATGGCATGTGGTGTCCAGGATTCTCTATCACCTATTCAGTTTCCAATTATCCTCGGTAGCGATGGGGTGTAGTTCGTCAGCTGCGATTCGAGCCCACTCCTCGTTGATTCGGATATTGGTAATCTTTTCTGTGTCCTACATCATGTTCTCTTCAGCCTCTCCTAGATGGGACTTCAGCCATGATATAATCTCCGACTGCACGTTGAGGTAATCATAATGTTCATCTGCCTGGATTTACAACAGTTGAATCTTATTTTCAACCTCTTGGAACCTCTTGATGTTCACCGCTTTCTCCGCTGCCAACCCACACCAAGGCCACAGTCATACTCCCAGATCTTCTCTGCTATTAGATCTCTAATTATCATGTGGGGATGCTGGGCATCGATTCCACTAGTGCACAGTTCACGCAGTCATGAACGAAGTCTCTCCATATGGTATATCCATTGTTCTTGAGGGGTGTCAACGATAAAGAGAATGATCATATTACTTGACCAGCAGTGGAATATCTTTTTTTCCTCTTCAATAGAGGCCATCTCATCCTAGTCGACGGGGTTGGCCAGTTCACATGTGGGGATCACCCCCAAGAACTCATCAGCAGGGTCTGCATCTAGTGTCTGATCGGGTATGGCAGGACCCACATTGTCTGATCGATCTTCATCGTCGGATCCCACCCCAATAATCTCAGGCTCAGCCCTGCTTATGGTTAGAATAGTGACCAGGAGTTCCGCCGCTTGGTCAGTCGGAATATCCAACTCCACGACCACTGGCATTCCCCTAGGAAGGGTGCCCCTAAGAGTACCAACCAACCTCGCCAAGGAAACCCACACCATTTGAAGAACTATGCATAACAAGAAGTGCATAGATGTTAGTTAACCTGATCAATGGGTGGAAGGCTTGAATTATTTTTTAAGGGGAATTACAGTGATCAAATTGGAGGTCTCTCTCCTGGGTTTTTTCCATTAGGACCCCAAGGAGTGATCCTCCTTATATTGTATGGATTTCTAAAGACTTCGGGGAAACATATAAGATTTACTAGCCCCTCTAGACGTCGTAATCACCATAGCCGTAGGTGTAGATCCCAAAGACCCCACATCTTTATCTTCAGAGGGAAGAGAACATGTTATATTTATGAGGCCCTACTTCAATGTTAAAATAATAGTGAGGGGTCCAAAGTAACTTAGAAGCAGATCTTGGAGAAGGGAATCATGATTTTACCTTGAGAGCCTCTACAAACTCTTCATGTTCTGGGTCCGAATCACCAACTTCACCCTCCTCCAAAGGGATCCCTCTACTTTCTTTCTCCCCCTAGGAGGACTCATCTGACACATCAAGAAAAGGGAAGTGATCCATAAATTTTATAGCAGGAAACTGTGGAGGGGCCATTCGATCCAACAACACCGTCACCTGGTCTGTCATTGGAAGCGAGGCACCCCAGGAGAGCCTGAAGTCCTTCAACCCGGCTATGTATTACTCCGACTCTTCCTGGTATATTGCAAAGCCGGACCTGATGGGGCCTATACATGGAAAATCCATCCCGAGACGGTTCAAGTGTTTCCACATCTCAGATGGGCTGATGAATTTTCTATTGACATCCCAGATATCCCAGGCCTCTGAGAAGACAACATTATCTGACATGTCTATATGGTGTAACTACTTCCCCGGTGCCTGGGTGGATATTCTGAAAAACCCTCTTGGTGGCCTCCCCTCTGGTTAACCCTGCTCTTCTACGACCACCAGGTCTGATGCCACTGCTGGATCCACTGCCGCTGCCTCCCCCTCACCTGGTGTGGGCCTCACCGCCACGAAAACCCCACTACCATGGGATGTCCTTGCCACTGTCTGGACACATACTCGAGGTTGGGGAGGCACACCATCAATGGCCTAAATGGTTGGCTTCTTCAACATTTCCCCGGGTAGGCCGCCTCCCATCTTTTGGCGTACTCCTTCACAAACCCAATGACATTTGTGGGTGGAGGTAGCTCATTCTGCATCTTCCCATATTTCTGTGTGAACATGAGCCACATCTTCCTCATCACGCATGGGTACTCTTGGTAGTTCACCCCCAAGTAGACCCGCATGGTCAACCGATGCATACACCAGAATTTCCCTGCATATCGGTGCAAGGTGTACTGTTCACAGAGGGACTCATAATCCCCCTACGCTACATAAGCACCACCCCGAAAGGCTATGAGATAGGATCAATACTCCTCTTTTACTTGTCCATCATCACTGAATTCACCCATTGGCAACGTGAACGGGTAAAAATTGAACTCCTCCACCTTCCAGACCCGGTTCAATACCGCTTGCACGGTCAGCTTGGTCCGAAAGATCCTTCCTGCATTCAGAATGGTTGGGTGAAAATTCGATTATGGAGGGTAGATCGGGTTTGGATACTCATAGGTGCCTTTTACTTACATCACTATTCACTCATATAGGAGGTGTAATGGCCCACATATTCTCTATGACTTCTTCTCCTCACTGATATGCCACAATATCTTGTATAACTTGGTGAGCATCAGGATCCCAAGGCTGACCTGTCCTGCTGTCGCCAATATGGAAACCATGATAAATGTTCTTGGTCACACACCCATGTTTGTGTCTCTCGCCGGCATGATCCAACTGTAGATTTTCACTACAATGAATGCAACCAACCTGACTACCAGTTGTTGCTCAGTGCTGATGCTAAATCCCTAGGTTTTCAACTAGCTGTTCTCTTATAGCCGCTTGTATGAGCACTCCTTAGCCCATTGACCCCCATTTGGGAATGTTTTAGGACTCACCAAAAACCGCCTATCTTCCAAAATGTTCACAAACGTCTTGAACCATCGTTAGAAGTGGAAATCCCTCATCGACTGCTTTTCCGCTCTTGATACTAGTTTTATCAATTCCATCGCTAGCGGTGGAATTTTATCTGAATACTCCCACGCACCCATAATAGGGAGGAATTCATCAAACATCACCCCTAGTATCGAGACCTCTAAGATCTGATGCACAACCAATACACTAATTCCAACCTCTCCATGGTGCAAATTGAAGGTATTTGTACTCGATGAACATCTGCTCAGAAACTCAGGCATCAACTTATTCAGTTGATTAATGGGAATTGGGAGGCCCATGTTACCTCATATATGCCCACTCTTCTCAGCTTTGCGCTAAATTCCTTGCATGAGAAACCTACCCAGCAGTCCTAGACCCAGTTGTCTGTGAAGTTGCCGCCTTGGCGTAGATCCAACTCATAGGACCACCCCTTTCCCAGGATCCTCAGGGATACATTCAATATGGTGGGGTATAGAAGGGGTGGGGGGGGATGTCTCTGGCTGTAGTTTCATCCACTAAAAATTGTTCAGATTATTGTACATACAATCAGCATTTACAGGTGTGAAGTCCTCCCTAGTATGGCCATCATCCGCCTGGAACTGATGGCGCTAGCAAAACGTGATCTTGAAATAGTAAGCTGGTTCATCACTACTCGCTTCAGGGATGAAGAGTTCATCCCTGCTCTCTTCAGGGGTGAATAATTCATCCCTGATCACTTCAGGGATGAAGAATTCATCCCTCACTCCAAATCCATACAAAGGCAGCCTCCTACACAGTGGATAGTCCTTCTGGATTTCCAACAATAGTGCCACCAGCGAGTTATGGTCAGAATGGCTTCGGACAAACTTTCATATACTTGAGCAATTTTGCTATCTCCTCCCACCGGGAATCATCTGTAGGGACCCCCTGGCAGCCTCTTGGTGAGCCATTCAGTTTTTGATATTGAGCATTTTTTTGGTTTTGGTTCACATAGCTCTTTTACGGAGCTCATTCATAAAGATTGTTTACAGAGCCCTGCCCCAGTCTTTAGACACAAGACATACAACGCTTCGTCACGAAGTCAAGAAACTTGCTGTGGGCTGTGAAGCAGAAGGCCTGATTTAGGAAGAGAAATCATGGAGTATGCAGAGCTTATCAAATCACAAGCGCTAAAATCCAAAATGATGGATATGAGAAAGGAAAAATGAGAGGTCAACCTACCCTATTTATAGGCAAGGAACCTCGGTGATTCTTGGAGCTTCTGACCAAAGAAATCTTCGTGGTGCGCTCAGCCCGTATGTCGCCCCTCCGCTTCTCGAGCCTCCTTCACAAGTTAGCTTCACGATTGACTAAAGAATTTTGGCAAATGACCCTCAGACTTTGACCCTCTCTTTCCCCTCAGCTTCTAGTATGAGGGGGGCATTTTTTGTTCCAAAATTTTGGAAGAAAAAGAAAAAATGAAATCCTTAAGGGATGCCTTGTGATTCTTATTCGCGGAACCCTCATAGACCCGCGGCCTGAGAAAATATTCCCCTCCGAAAAGGCACCACAGAGCAAGGATGCGGGAGGCTCCACGAGCCCATTTGACATTTTTGAAGCTGCTATGGAGTAAGGAGGTGGGACACTCTGTGAGCCACTTTGACATTTGTGAACCCACCATGGAGAAAAAAGGCAGTAGGCTTCACGAGCCCCTTTGAAATTTGTTAACCTACCGCGGAGCAATGAGGCTGGAGGATTCACGATTACGACAAAATGCCACATGTCTTCAAGCCCAGAGTGGTATGCTTCACGACACCTCTTGCCTATAAATAACAGGCTCCCCTCGAGTCCAAAGGATGGATCCTCTGACATTTATTCTTATTAGCTCTCAAATCGCAAAGAACATTCTATTTTGAGAACCATGAGCTCTTCAAGGTACTTTAGCATCGTGAAGCACCTCTCCCTTTGTTTGAATTCATCCCCTCTTGAAATAGGTATGCCCTTCACGGAGCCCATGGGCCTCCTCGAAGGAAGGGGATCCCTAGGAGGACATAGTTCTTCACAGAGAACTTATGCTTCGAGAAGTAACCTCCATGCCCATGTGTTCCACATGCTAAGGTAGGGTCACTGTGCTTCATGAAGAAATTTTTTTCACAATACTATGCTTCGCAGGGAACACTTGTTTCACGAACTACTACTCCACGAATTCATTTTCACTTCCCAAAGAACCTTCCATATGCACCTATTCCTTATGCCCAGGCTAGGCCATTTCACTTCATGAACAATACCCCTTCGTGAAGCCCCTCTACTAAATGGAGCACCATAACTTCACAAGGCTTCTACCTATACCCCTTTTCTCCACAACTCCTTTTCCCGCGAGACCCTCCAGGTTTTCACGAAGTAATTTCAAGATACCTTGGGTGGTACTTTCTATTGCATTGCTTCGCCTCATGCTTCTTCTCATAGGTACGATAACAGTTATTGATTCATCTCATAGCCACGCTAACATGGACCCCTTAATGGATCACTCCAGAACACCCCCTCACCATGACATTTCTGATGCCTTCCCTTCCTCATGGGAAGGCAGATATCAGTTATGTATGTCCTAGGGGTACGGAGTGAACCCGCCTCTTCCGAGCTACAAGACTTTAAACAACAAAGAACCATCATCCTCAATACATGACGTTAAACTGTTTTCTCTCCTATGAATTATACGCGAGGTTCCCCATCTCAGACATTATCTATGCTCACTGGTCTCCACAGGAGTGGGATCACCCCTCAAGTGGAATGAGATCCTCTTCATCAGAGTGGCGTTTGTCAGTGGGGAAATGGCCACCACCTTGGTGTAAGCCCCATGCCTTTCTTGTAGGAGGAATCTTCCTTGCCCTCCTATCTTCTTCTTGGGAAAAGACCCAATAGGTAGAGGGGGAGGGGGGATGGGCACCAAATTTCTCCTTTCCTCGGCGCTAAATCCCTCTCCCTTTGGTCTTAGTCTCCATTGACCCTCCACCATGGAGTAAGTCCCAATATTCATCCTCCTGGACTGCTAACCACAAATAAGCCCTTGTTTCCTCTTTGGGATACAGACCACGCATAAGCACCTATTTCAATTTTGTGTCACTAACTACATGTCAGCCCCACTCTGCTTCCCACAGACGCAACTTTCATGACATGATCATCCGGTCTTTGCTGCCTCGTTTTTCTCACACCGAGCATGACTCGTGTGGCATTTGAGTAACCATCGACCATGACATCATCTCTAGGTACCCTAGAGTGTAAGACCAACACAATCCCGAACTACATGGACTTAGATCCTTGCTAATGAAAGGTATGTAAGAAGCCTTCTTGAGGTTCAAGACCTACAACCATTGGTCCCGACCTCCTTCACGTCGGTTCACCTACACCATCCTGAACTACGCTAACTTTGATCCTTGACAAGGCAAGGTACATAGGAATCCTTTCTTAGATTCAATCCCAACACCCATTGGTCCTGACCACCTTCACGTTGGTTCCAACTTCTTCTGAACTACCTGGTATTTGATCCTTGCTAATGAAAGTTATGTAGGAAGCCACTCTGAGGTTCAAGACCACTATCCATTGGCCCCGAACACCTTCATGTTGGTTCACCAAACCCCTTTTGAACTACGTGGAATTTGATCCTTCCCATTGAAATGTATTTAGGAAGCCTCTATAAGGTTTAAGCTCACCATCCATTGGTCCTGACCACCATCACCCCGGTTCACCAACCCCTCCCAAACTAGATGGACTTTCATCCTTTTCTCCTAGAAATGTTATGTAGGAAGACTTAAAATTGTTCAAGCGCAACAACAACTGGTTATGATCCCCTTCACATCGAACCAACTTCATCCTGCATGATGTTAAACAGCATGCCCCCTTTTCATCCAGCACGACGTTAAACTGTATCCACCATCCTGAACAACGGGGGATTTGATCCTTGTCTCCTAGACAGGGTATGTAGGAAGCCTCCATGAGGTTAAACCCCATCCAGAGGTAAGCCATTGTGCACCCATCTTGTGGTAATCCATTGCAAACCCCATCCAGTGGTAAGTTATTCTGCCCCCATCCAGCGGTAAGCCGTTGGGCCCCCATCCAGCGGTAAGCCATTGCAAACCCGATCCATCGGTAACTTCTTGTGCCTCAATCCAGATGTAAGCCATTGCAAACCCCCCTTAGCGGTAAGTCGTTGAGCCTCCATCCATCGGTAAGATGTTGTGCCCTCATACAATGGTAAGTCATTTTGAACCCCCTTCAGCGGTAAGCCATTGTCAACAAAAACCCAGTGGTAAGCCACTGTCGTCCCTTCTGTTGGGACCCATATCATAGGTCTATCCCAGTGGTGTAAGACCAACCTCGGGTTGCTAACAATGCGTAAGCCCCAGTATATCATCGAGTCACTATCCTCTATGAACGCCCTGATTCTATACCCCCATCCTAAACTACACAGACTATGATTCCCTGCCACGGGGATATGTAGGAGGTCTCTTCGAGGATGAAGCCCAACATCACCGTCGCCTATGAGTCGACTCCATTTCATTATCCATAAACATAACATAACCATCCATCATACATCCGGATTCTTACCCGGGCTGCCACATCCCACAGAGATCAAATCAATTCACCTCCTAGCATCAATGTTCCCTCTAGTGGTTGCACCCATCTAATCTCCTCTAGTCAATGTTTCGATCAGTCCAATCCATCTCCGTTGGACATTAAACCTACGGAATACCCTGTGCTAAGCATGGGATGATGAGGAAAACCTCAGATACATGCCTATGACATCTAATTCCCCGTATTCGACATGGGATTCCTCTGGCTTATGCACCCTCGAGAAGCCCCATAATAAGGGGAAGAAACCCGGACTCACAAGTGTTCCATCATCCAGACACGCCAATGATGTCCAACGTGACTACTCCCACGACCGTAGGTTGCTTCCCAGACCAGACCCCCAGAAATGTCCCAACAGAAGCAGTGTAATTTACCAGTGTCCATGAAGATATGGAGCAGGGAAGAGTTTCACAAACAATGTCTTAATCTCTAAGGGAGACCCAAACCACATGAAGAGTTCCACAGAGGAATCCACAGAAGCAAGAACTGACATCCCATCATCCCATTTTGATCAAAGAGAAAATGTTCCTGAATAAGAGATAGATTCCACCTGCCTTTGGAATGTAAGAATTCAGGGAAATAACCACTCAGTATTCATCATCTTCCTTGACAGATAGATGTGCGCGCCCAGTCGAAATGATTAGAAACAATCCTAAAATCAGAAAAAGCACCCAAACTACCATTGAATCATTCCAAACACATGGGAATCCCTCATAGTTCCCATCAAAACATTTATACTGGATTACATTAATTCAAAAAAACATAAATCCCTAAACGTTATGTCATTTTCACATACAATTATCTCCATATATGAAGAAGAATCAACCACCCAGATTTGAAAACTAGGAAAACCAAATGAAAGAGGTTCAAACAAATAATCAAATAGAGGTGTACCTAAAAACATATATGATATTACACATATAGTTACACAGGGTCCATAGATTGGGAAAGAGTCCAACAACTGATCTTGGATCTGATGTGACATTGGTAGGAAATTCTAGATTCTCATTTTCTTGCATCTGTTTTGATAGTGGATAGAATAACTAGTAGTGCGGGCTACAAATTACAGTGATATAGAATCATCTAGGAAGGTATAAATCAGGAAATTTTATCTTTTTAGTTACACATGATCAAGATGAAATATTAAAAGTATGCTAGAGATTTGATGACATTTAGAGGTATGATTAGAGGATTAGGTTTTGTTTTTCAAGATGGGTACTAGTGTACAATGTTCATATATGATTAGTGAAATAACCAGATGCTGATAGAGATATAAAAATCACATATTATGTGGGTATTTGGGGTATTATTTGATAATGGGAATTAGGTATGATTTTGAATAATGATGGATAATGGAATGGTATGTGCTATATGAATGGGTATGACACCATCATTTTGTTTGGAAATTTGGTTTTTCTTATTACATTTAGGTGATTTCTATAATGGGTAGTGACCAAATAAGGGATTGGTTTATTTGTGGTAATTGGGATGATAAAAATGAATTTGGAATCATATAGAAATGTTAAGAATGTGGTGAGTGAGATATTGAGTTTTCCAAAAGAGTTGGATAGTATATGGATGAGAATACTCAGAGATGAGTTATCATATGGTGGGTTTGTTATAATAACCATTGTATTTGGGAGTAGTGTGTTAGGTTGATTCATAGATTTACTATTTGAAATAAAACCATAATGATATGTCAAAGGTGTCATTATAGTATTAGGTTCTAGTTGTGGGATTTTTATTGGGACCATGGTTTGAATTTTTGTGAAATTATACTATGCTGGATTTTGGATAATTTATGCATGCTAGAAGTGATTTTTTGGGTGGGATTTGTGGAAATTTCACATCTGGAGACGTTTTTTTGATGAATTTTAATGATTTTTTATGCTATTTTTTTTTTAAATTTAGAAAACCATCGTACTTAAGTGTCATTATACATATGTTCTTTCAGGCATATGATTAATTATAGTGTTTGAGAATAGATAAGTCTTTGAAAAATTATGATCACAATTTATGATCTTTTTTTAAACATTTGGGGGTCCAAAACATCAGAGTACATCTATTTTTGATAAATGGAATTATTTTAAGACCTTGTGATACATAAAATTTACTTTAGGTCAAACTATATTATATATATATATAAATATATGATACATATAAGACATCATTAGAATGTTTGTAAAAATGGTAAACTATTGATATATATGGGTTGATACAAAAACTTTATATAGGTAATATGAAAAAGTAACTCTGAAGGTTCTCTCTGTATGTAGGAGTAAAATAGTATCAAATGGAATACATAAAAATAACTTTTTGATGCCTAAGTGTTACCCTAGGATGCAATATTTCGATATATGTTGAGTTACCCTATTATACATAAGGGTAAGATATATATGGTTCCTCATATGTTCAAAAAATTGGTCAAATTTTGGATTCACTAAATGATATATAAAAGTTCATTTCATATTATTTTAAAGAAGCTTTGAATCCCCTTATGATATATAAATCTCATTTTCGTGATATGTAAGTGTTCTAGACTTAGTGACTATTGACGAAAATGGTAAATGGGTGATATTTAAGGGTCCTTAAGAGGGGTGACATTTAAGGGTATTGATGGTTTTCAAAAATTTAGTGTGATGAATAATTTATAGATGTTTCTAAAATGATAATTAAATTATTTATTAATTATCATGGGGGAGAGGGAATATGATATTCTGACCTGAATAAAGTTGGTGTGCTCTATTTCTATTCTATCTTTCATTAACTCATATTTATCTTGGTATATTTATCGATTATTACTTGTTCTTATTTATTTCAATGGAAAAGATAATCTATGGGAAAATGTAGATTTTATGAAGTTTTTATTATTTGTTTATGTGACCATTTTTTATATTATATTCTTTGTTTGATAAATTGTAGATTTTGTTATATCACCTAATATCTTTGTATTAGAGGTAGATTGGATGGAATTTCTTAATGAGTGGAGTCCTTATAACTCTACAAAGTTGGTTCCTAGAAATTTTCTAGGTTACATGTTTGTCTATGATTTGTGTAATATAATAGATTAGGTAGGTTTATATGAGGGACAAGAACTAGAAGAACTTACAGATTCTGTTGTCCATAAGTTATATTTTGGGGTAGTATCTTGTGGTGTAGGAGGGTGGTTTTACCAAACATTGTTTTGGGAATCTACTGTAGTTTGGTTGAAATAGGGGCGATGTTGTTGTCTATAGTTATATAAGAGGGATACAATGTATTTGGAACCATGGTTACAATGATAATTGAGATCATCAAATTCAAGTTCAATTATTTTCATATATGTGGTATATATTAGGGTCAATGAGTTGGACTTTGAAAATGAAAGGTGTGTCTATTCCATTAGTTATTTAAGGATGTTGAGATGATAGATTGTAAATGGTTCAAATGATCATGGTTGTTGGGTTATATTTTGAGAACTTGTTATATGGGTCAATAACTTAAAATGCAATTTTTTTAGTAATGGATCAGTGTATGATTTCAAGTGGCATAAAATTGGTTGGATTGATGATGTCACTTATTTTATGAAAAAATTTACACATATTGTTCTAGTTCAACATTATTCAAAGAAGTCAAAGGGTTATTCAAGGATATTTAAGCATGAGTGGATTAGTTTGTGTAGAATGTTTTATTTTTTATTTTTTTTGGAATGCATACAATGGGGTGTGTATAGAGATTACCTAGGGAAAGAATTGGTGCTGGCATTCTAAATTCACATCTACACCATGCAAGAGCCCTCTAGGATGTTTGAAGACTTTATCTCTCATAGAATCTGTAATTGTAAAAGTTCATCATCAACATCCTAGTGGTGATGTGAGGGATAATATTGAACATTATAAACATTATAATTTTGCAGATGGGATAGGTGGTTCCCTGGTGAGGTGCATGTGGTTTATTATCGCTGACTAGATTGTACTTATATGATCATACTATCTGTGATCCAATTTATTTTTATATAACTGGAATGTAATTATTATTTTTTCATTTTTCTTGTTTAATTTGGCTATTTGTTTCTTGTTATTTATATATTATTCAACAAATTTAGCGTTATATTTTATTTATATAATGAAGGTATATTATTCACACAATAAGACCATAGAACCTCTCTTTTAGTCAACAACAATTATTATTTAAGGAGGAACTCCTAAGATCTAGTGGTACTATGATCTGGTTAATTTTGAGTGATTTGGGTTGGGACATTATAAAATTTGTTCATTCCATTTTTATGATATATCTAAATATACTTAATATGTTAACATGTGAAACCCATATACAAACCACTTATCTATTAATATATCACATGTTTGAATAATAAATAATTCTTCCACCCCTTTATCACTAACTAAAATATCTCAAATCCGGATTTATAAAACACTTTTCCCCTTTTGTTTATATGAGTTTGGTTACTTATTGTGTTGTTCCATATGAATTTTTATAGGCTACCAAGGATAATTTATATATTGAATTAAATATTTGACTTTGTGGGACCCTAGAAAACCCTTATAGGGGAGGGGAGAATCAAGGTGTCAAGGTTCTCTCTTAACATGGTTGATCTTTTTCCCATGTTGGTAGGAACATTGAAATCCTATCTAATAGAATCGTGTAGTTATTAAAATTTCACATGCAGGGAGGCAACAAATCAATTTTACTTGGGTCACAACTAAGAGATATTATATAGAGAACAAACCAATATTGTGTTGGTCATTTATAAATCCCATAATACTCACCAGTTATTGTGTATTATAGAAACTTATACATAGTCACTCCATACCAGGAACACTGTCTTTATGGCAATTTTAATGATAGCACAATTCCTCTCTCATAGAACTTATGTCTAATCCCTCACACTTCCTTTTGTGAATCATTACACAATTTAATAACTTGAAGGTTTCATCAATATATTGAGAAATTACATCCTTTTCCATGATTAGAAAGTGACTCCTCTTTTACCATTGACTTATGATGATGAACTTAAAAGAAATGTTCACTAAAACATTATGTTCAAAACTAATGTTTGTAAAGCTCACAACCTTCAAAAAACCATCTTTATGTTCCAGATAAATTATATCATTCACATACCCAAACACCTTTGTTATGCTACCATCCTTCATAATTCTCCCATTATAAATAAATATGACAACCATTGAAAAGATCACTACCTTCACCAAGCTAACTTCCTTCGCAAAGAAAACTCCCATCATGGAACACTAATTCATCATAGAACAACTCATCCTCTATAAAATCCTTTTTAAAAGATACTAAATCATTATTCAAGAATTAAGTATTATTTTTGTGATACCAAATCTCATAATGAATTCCAAATTCTAGAAGCACTAAGACATCATGAATTTAGAATAATTGAAAATTTTCTCCAATTATCTTCATGTAAAATGATGATTTTATGGTAACCTATTTACAATATCAACCTGATATAATGTAATAAGATCCCAAAAAACTTTTTTTAGAACTCCTAAAATCATGTTCATGAAGCTTGTTGGCTTTAAAAATATCCATTGAAATTTAAAACATTCGTAAAGCTTCTCATAATCGCAAATATTTACCATCATAGCATAGCACATTTGCGTTGCTCGTTCATCATATCCCACATCTTCATGATGATCAACCTTCATAAAACCTATTATTAAAAAAAACTCATTCAATTACCATCTTTTAGAAGTGTAAATTCTAAAAATCATCTTTCTTAAAACTTTCTCATGTTGCTCCACACCTTCATGAAGCAGAGTCATTCCTCCGAATTTTGAGATCATAAAATATAGATAACACTAGAAAATGACACCATCTTCAAAAATGAATCCATCTGATCCATATGATAAATTCGCTTGAAAACTCCCTAACCAACCCTAGTAAGAATTTTAAAAAACATAAAACACACTCCGTTTTAGCTAATGAAAAACATTGATTCCAATAGGCTAGTAAAAAGATATCAAATTGATGATTTATTATTCCAACCAAACCCTATAATACCTCATACATTCATCCACTCCTGAAATATATGTCTATGTACACTATTGGGTGGTACAAAAATTGTACTAAAAAGTTTAAAATTTCCATTGATTTAATAAGGTAAAATTTTGAGGGATATACATTGTTTATAGCCTATCCCTAGGTTATATATATATACAGAAAATAAACAATATGATTTGACAGATTAATAATAGGTTATATTCCATCATGGGATTTATGTTTTTCATTTTTAGGAAAAAAGAAACAACCTCCCACTATAGCCGAATAATCCATGAATACTCAACAAACACTTAGGTCTATAAGTGATTATCTTATTCTACCATGTCAAGTTCACTCTTTATCACACATTTAATTTTTAGGATGGGATATGAAAACTCACCCTTAGTGATCACAAATTACTTCTAAATTTGGTATATGAAATCCATATTTATAAATATGATTGAATAGAGAAAAATCCTTTCCTCTCTCTCATGTACTAGTTCTTAGAGGATTGATTCAAGGAACATACTGAATTAGGATGCAATATCTGCCTTAGTAAGATGTACCTTCATCACCTTTATCTGTTTAAACGCCTCTAATAATTTTTTTTGGTCACATGTGAGTCATGGTAGTTAAATATGTCAACAGACAGGAATGAAAAATAGTGGTGGATGTTTCCTATTGGTCTTTAATAACCACTTGTGCAGTTTGGCTAATTTGGGTGTGAATATTCTACCATGCATCATATCTCATCACCTTTTATGAAATAGTAGATTCAATTTTCAACTATGATTCATTTATAGATTCTACCTCATAGACTAAGAAAATATTTTATAGAGGATTCAAAGACATATCAGGTGTTTGTATTATCCCATTCACCAATAATTTTGGTTTAACAGATGCTGACTCATGGGTCATCATGGATGCTGTCGATGTCGGCACAACTCTTATAGGTGTGGCAAGAAACATTAATTCAAAATAGATATTCCTAACATCAATCACTATTCTAATATTATGGAATTCAATACCAAGGGGTCCTTTTTAACCAGGATCATTGGATCCACATTTATTTATTCTCTAATAAATGTGTGGTGAAAATTTGGTTCCTGGTTTTTTTTAAATTATGATATAAAGGGCTAATGGTTTTCATTAGGTTGAATAATAGAGGGAAATATGAAATTGGAAAAAATTGTAACACCTTTCCCATAGTTATGTTTATTTGTATTCCCTCACGAATGATTATATCAATAGTTGTGTACATGAGTAGGGTTAATCCTAAAATGAAAAAAATGATAATACATGATTATTCACTAAGGTATATGAAAATATGATAATCAATGTTTTTGATCATTTAATGCTCCTAAAATACAACAATGTCGTAAAGTATGTACATAATGTTTTATTACCAATATAATAGATATCACCATGAATATATGATTTCTCCACCACTAAACTACTATTCCCTTTATGAAATTATAAAAATTATATCACAACCGTTTAATTCTGATTATGTTGACAAAGGATCCTTGGGAGTGTTCACTATATCATACAAATCTTTTGGTACATTTTTTATGAGAGGAATTTGAAAGGGGAATAATTTCATAATGAATCCATTGTCAACCTAGAATGCATTGATATATATTGGACTCAAGAGACACCATGAAAGAACAATTTAAACTAGGATCGATGGATGGTTTCTACATTAAAAAAATAAATAGCTATTAAAGTGAATATTGATCAAAACTAAAACTATTTATAGTTTATTAATTATTTTAAAGGGCTGTTTAGTTAGTAGTCACTCCATAAAATATAGTATATCATTTTCAGAAATTATGTCGCCAAGTGGCGAGGTTTCCGTTGGGTGAGCTAAGAAGCCATGATAAATGTATACTATTAGGAACTTTGGTTCAAATAAAAAATCATTAGATAATATATTATTAGTAATATTTTATGTAATCCATAAATTTTATTTCATCTATTTAATTCATTATTACACCTCCAATACTATGCCTTATGGGTTTCTCTTTTAAGGGTGGGTTAATATACACAATCAATTCCCTTATTTTAAAAATTTCCAATCCCACTTGACCTCTTGATGTTTTTATATTTCTCATGACTTTGTTGATATATAATTATCGACATAACAAATAGAATATCTTTATATGGATTGGGTTCCTTACAATGATAGTTTTTATAGTTCGAAACAGTTTAGGAGTTATACTTGGTGTCTTCCATCATCATTTAAGGCATATGAGGGAATGGGGAGTGAGGGGTGAAATCATCAAGAATTTCCCCAAATATTGTGACTCGTTATATTTTTTGAACATTTTATATGTTTATTCCAACCTATCCATATAGTAGGTGAAATGTGTTATACCTATATATCTCTCATGATTTTTTCAATATCACAAACACTCTCATGGGTATCTAATAGTTTCATTTATGAGATTTCATTTTACATGATTATGGATTTATAATACCTTGAAGTTCCACATTGAAGTATCATGGGTAATCCAAATGAATACATATAATATTTTTTTAAATATTTTTGGATGTCATTTTTGAGAGTTGAAATAATGTAAATGTTCCTAAATCAATTAGTGGAGGTTACAAAAATGTTGAAGGGCCATGGTAGAGGATGGGATGCTGTAGATGGAATCAAATACCCAATGGAGTACACTGAATATACCTTGAAAGACGATAGAACCAGAAGTATCCAAAGAATACCAACACACAGTTGGTGGACTTTGGATAGAATTGGAAGCCTGCAGAGAATACCTCAACTAACCAGTGGCATTAGGTGACTAATTAATGGCTTCATTCCAGAATAATCATACGAGCATTAATTTTTTTTTAAAAATGGTTAAATTGAGTTGTTGAATCCCCAAATTGATCTTTAATTCCCAAACATATATGAATCCAATAAATTGAGACTTTGGGATTCTTGGATCTTATCTGAAAATAATAATGGATTGAGTTATCAAATCAATTAACACTTCACCCAAAGATCTCAATCAATTTTCTCATAATATCATATCTCCCCCTTAATAGATAATTACATTATTTTATTTTCAATAGATCTAAATATATAATTATTATCTATATATTTCCATTGAGATGAAAAAGTCAAGAATTGTAATAGATCTATTCCAAAAAATATATTTTTTCTCTCCCAACATTTTTAATTAGCTTCTTTCTTCATCCAAGTAAAATAAAGGGAGCTTAGTTTGTTGATACATTTATAGATAATAATGGCTCTATTGGTTTCTTTCAACTTATATAATTTTTTTAAGAAAATGGTTCTTTAACTCCAATAAAATCATGGAAATTAGAAAAAACCTCCCAAAACTAAGGTAGTGGACATAGAGGCTCACACCAATCTATTTCCAAACACCTTTATCAAACAATGTTTGTTATCTATTTCAATTTATGAATTGAAAGAAATAATATTAATATGAATAATAGGATAAATTCAATTAATTTTTTTTCTTACTATTCTCACTCACTTAATTAAAATTTATGCCATCTTCTATAAGAAAGATCAAATTTATCACATTATTTTACAATTATTTTAAAATTTTTTAATTTAGAATTAAATTTTTTCGTTTAATTTAATTATAAAATGAAATTCACCCCTATTTCAATTATTCAATGACCAAAACTTGGAATTAGTGGAGATAATTTTATTTATATAAAAAATTTCTTTTTTTTAAAATTAGTTTTTATTTTAAAAATATTATTCAATTTTGAAATTCAATAATTTTCTAATGGAATTTAATTATTATTCTAGTGCTATTTTTTATGTAACCAATTGATTTTATAGGGAAAATAAATTTATAAATTTTTGTTTTATAAGTTATATTGTTTGATGAATATTTATATACGAATATACATATTCTAAACAACCATATTATAAGTAGACACCAAATTATATTAATGTCCTTGAGATTAATAGATAATCCATGAAATTTATCTATATAGATCTTAAATGATACTAATTTAATAAAAAATATTCTTTCCTGAATTCCCTTGAAATATATTTATTTATATAACTATTGCATGAAGGAACCAACACAGATAAGGACACAAGATTTGACATGATTAGGATTTTTTTTAAAAATTATATGCATTAAAATGAATCTATTACTATTATATTTATGAGGTTTACTGTTATTTTAATTTTTATAATGTGATCGCCTCAAGAATTTCAATGCATGAAATACAAAAAATGATTATGTACCCTCACCCTTAGAAGAACACGCCTCACACTAATTCTCTTTTTCTCAATATTTTCACAATATACCAACATAGCCCTCTCAAAACTACCAACATATAATCCAGGTCTGTCGCCTCTAGTTGTTGTTGCTCTGGAAATTATTTAGGTGTCACTTCACTTCCTCCTCACCTCGATGCTTTGGGACCCCCAATTTTGGCCTAGATCTCCAACAAAGCATCAATGTATGAATATATATGTTTGGATTTTTGACTTGATATACCTATAATACCTTCTATATTCATGAGTTCGATGGATCAAGAAATGGTTGATGGTTTCCTATCCCTTATGCTATCATAGAATTAATTTATAGAAGCTTACTACTATCACTGATGGTCCCTTATTGTGAAATTCTATATGGATCTCCCTTATATTGTGACATTATCTAGTTTTATTAATTATTAATACCTATATGGTGTGGTGGTGGTTTCAATCATTAATATGAAATACATTTTCATCCATCTTCTCTTATACATGGATTTATTTTGGGCTTAGGCCAGGGAGGTGTGATCTTACAATTGTCAGATCTTCCTTATTCATTGGTGGTCACTTGATGCCCATCGAAGTAAGGATTATTCATTAGACATATTATGGATTCATATACCTAGATTCTTGAACAAATATCCAATAATCATTGAATCCATTGGAAATTAATTTAGTTATATACTCTGTGATAATAATATTTTGCTTCATATGGAACATAAAATGGTTTCTCGTATATTCAAAGAACTTGATCTAGCCTTGTCTCTTTCGAAAAAAAACCTTATTCATACTAGGTATAACCAATTTCACTGAACTCGATCTTTCTCTATAGGGTGATCTCATTTGATGTTCTCCTATAACCTATGCAGACATATCTATTGATCCTCTTGATAGTTCTATAGTTCCAATATATTATCAATTTATGATAGAAAAGCCTAATGCACCATTCAATAGGATTTTGATCCTTTTAATTGCTGCTTTCCCCCACTATTAGTGTTTCCCATGCCTACTCCCCAAGCTACTGGTTCTTCTCTTGAGGATAATTAGAATCTTAGTCCAAAGGTTCTTGTTTCCCTTATCCCTGTAGTTGTGTCTAGTGTTATATTTTTTGATACTCTAGGTGATACAATTCAAATTATAAAGGGAAGGTATTTGAATCCCCAAATTTTTCAACATATTTTCCTCTTCTGATAAGGTACCCCCAGTCCTTCCCCCTTAATGGAGTAATAAGATTATTTCCTATATTCTATCCCAAACTCACTTCAGTAGAATAACCCACTCAATAAAATATTAATGTTCTATTATTATGGATATATCTAAGGGTGTCTATGATTCTAATGTATCCATTGAATGAACCAAATGATTTGTTAAATGATTTATAATTTTATGGGGCCCTGTTACTTAATAATGATTAGTAATTTCCTCAAAGTGACAGTTGTTAGAACATTTCAATATTAGAAATTTTGGAACTGAAAAAAGGTATCCAGTATATTCAAGGTTATTATAATAACTTCCCATGAACTACATTATGGTTTTTATCCTAAAAATTTCCATATTTGGGACTTTTCGAAAGGTCATGTTCGAGTGGAAATTGTTAATTCATCTTTTCAACATATTTATTTAACGGATAGTAAGAATTTTTTTTCTTATTTCAATATTTTATGAAAGATGTGATGTTAATGAAAGAGTCATCCTTTGGAACCCCATATATCCTTACAATCCTAAATCCCATGAATTGTTTCTATTGGTTGACTTAAACTCTATTATGAACTTATATAATAAGAAGGGTAGTTGTAATGTCCTTTTTGGACAAGACTAACTTGATTGATTTGGGATACTGTGGTAATTGGTCCATCTTGTGTAACATAAAATGGTACTCAAATAAGATTTGTAGTAGGTGGGATATATACATGGGAAACATTAAAGCTATTAAACTATTCTAGGATTTGGGTGTTAAAAATTTGTCTCTTTCGCTCTCTGATCACTCTCCCCATATCCTTCAAATCCATTCTCTAATATTCAATAAAATATGATTTTTTTTCTAAAAAATTATATATTCTTTTAGTTTTAGTGATTTGGTCCAAGAAACTCAGATGTGACTGATGATGGGGCCTCTATTGGTTAATATCCTAAATATTTCTAGGATACTCTAAGGGAAATATAATCTCGTGGAATAATAGACAGAACTCTCATGATTTTGGTATCCAAATTCATAAGGAGTAAATTTACTATCATGATATGTTGCTCTAGACTCATTGTGCTGATGTTGATTTCATATTTTTTTTCCAAAAGTATAATTTCCTAGAGGAAGAAATCCTAGACTAAGAACATGATTATAGAGAACAGTTTTACAGACCCTGAACCCTATATAACAGATTTTGGGGTTACTTTATTACATTAACATATTATATAAAGAATAACATCTTGATGTAAGGAATAATTTTGTAGTTTTGGAAAACTGGATACATAATTAAAACATCAATTACAATTGAAATTAAAAAATAACAAATAATGATTCTTTTACGAACACCATTTTTATCTTAGAATATCTCTACATGTAAATCATAATATACATCTTAGAATCTTGGAAAAAACAAAACAAAACAAATGGGTGATCTAATATTCTTAGTAAGGGTTACATAAAAAGGAATCCATCATAAATAAATTAGCATAAACATTAGGTAAAGGTGAACAATTGAAACAAAAACCATTTAAAAAAATCACCAACATAATATGGAAATAATAAATGATAATAAAATAATGCCACATAAATTATCACATGAATATTCTAGTAACCTAATAATCACATGGAGTCTACATAACTATTCTTTTAATGGTGGAATGCATAATGCAGGATATCATAGACATAATTTCAAGGAATTGGCTGAGACACTATACATAAATGTGTAAGGACTCGTCCAATATCCAAACTTGTTTGAATCAGGAGACCAGATGATGCATCCATGGTCTATAGTAAGACCTGATCATCATATAAAAAATATAATGAATTCTTTATATGAAAGGGGTGGAACATAAATAATGTAAACATTTTTATTGAAAATCAGCATATGAAATTTGAACACATCAATTTTAAACCAGAAATAGTATTAAAATACACATCCCATGTAAACATGATTATAAACCATTCAATAAATTATGGTATAAAGTATCATAAGAGATAAAACTCAAATATTCATAAAATTGAAAAAATTATGTTGATAAAAAAGAAAATACATAAATACAATCATTAAAAAATTCAGGAGATAAATTCCATTTTTAACTTTGAAACCACTTATTTAAAAATCCATGAAATTATGAAAGAAAAAAATTCATTTGAAAAGAAGCATGTAAATAGGTAAATAAAGCTTAAAAAAATTTGTATTCATCAATTCAGAAAAATACTCTCAGACCATATAATTTAAAAGAACATTCCAT
The DNA here is from genome assembly GCA_963277665.1 of Viscum album. Taxonomy (NCBI): domain Eukaryota; kingdom Viridiplantae; phylum Streptophyta; class Magnoliopsida; order Santalales; family Viscaceae; genus Viscum; species Viscum album. Next base: position 1,366,378,714 of record OY728140.1, on the reverse strand, counting down.
TCATATTTTTGTTGAAAAATTCATAAATTACCATGTTTAGAAAACAACAAAAACATTCTTTTCAAACTATTTTATAAAAAGATGAACATGGGTAAAAAGAATTTAGAAATTCACAGGATAATTGTAAAAAACTTTTTGAAAATATTTTTATAATAAATGGACATGGAATTAAAATATTATCTTAGAGTGACTTAGAGAGAAACAATCTCAATTACAGTTGAGATTCTGAATTAAACCATAACCATAGTTTTGATTTCCTCCGTACATGTTTGAAAGTATTATATAGTGGTTTTAAACATATTATTAACTTATAAAATAATAATTATAATTATTAAATAATATATTATCCCCTTATAACAATTTACCACATGTTTATTAATAATACTTTATTCATTTCACTATTTTGGGTGTTAATTTCCATGTATTCTCATGCTTGTTTTGTCTTGAATTCCAAGGTTCTCTTATACAGGATATATATCCAAAATATACAGAATGATATTCTGATCATAAATAACATATTTAATCATTAAATGTTTTTTAACCACTCATGAAAGTTGATCATAGATAATGAACATCATCGCTTCATGGAGATGACAATCCATACGTACCCACATGCGATGATATCATTTCTATATGGTTGAAAGGGGAATAAATTGGAAGGTATATTAATTTTATATAATTTATATCATGTAATAATTTATATATATTTATTATTTCCATCATTATAACTATACTAGAAAAAATGGTGATTAGAAACCAATTATAACACAATGTGGTGATGATATGCCGTATATATGCTCATGCGGTGCTTTCATTTTTTGTTGGATGGATAAAAGGAGGAATATAGTTATATAATAATTATAATAAAATATATTAATACATATTATAGTATATTATCACTTTATCATGGAAAAAGAATATAAAGGGTAACTATTAGATAAAATTAACTTGAACGAGTTGGTAAAAATGATTACATCATACTTGGTGGATTTCCTATATATCACCTCTTAAGGTATATAGGGTTGGTATTTTTGGTAGAATAGAATATCCTATATTTGAATAATTATGTTTCAAAGATAAATTTTTAGGGTTTTTAGAGCTATAAGGCTTAAATTTGTGTGATGAAATGATAGAGGAGGTTCTCATTTATAATTAATGTGAGGTGAACTTTTGGGAACACACCAAATATTAAATTAATATAAATTCAATTTCAATTAAAAATTGATAAAAATATAGTTATTAAGAATAAAATATTATTCTGGGTATAAATAATCTTATACAATAATTTTTATATATAATTTGGTCATATTCTTCCTGTTATATTTTTGGTTTTAACCATTGTTTAATCCCTTTAACTCTTTCCATGACAACATGGGTTTTTACTTGTTTAGAATCATTATTATTACTATAAAATGTAAAAATAAACCTAAAAAAATAATTTATAAAATTTTATACTTTATATATATATGTTCACATAATTTTATAATTTTATAATTTTTTTATCATTTAACAAAATATTATTTATTTTAATATGACATATTGATAATTTTGAAACTATTCATTACATTGACCTTTAAAAAAATCAATTAAATAAAATTTCATAGAACCAACTATTTTTTCATAAAATAAAATGGCAAAGATATATAAAAAATTCATTTATTACATTAATTATCTAAAATTATACTTCTTTTAGTATATTTTGATAATAATTTATTTGATATTCCCATTAATTACACAATTATTAAATCATCATTCTGTAAACCATTACGGTAATTATTTATTTATTAAAAATTTAAAGATAATTTATCATGAAGAAGATAAAAATTTTATTTTTCAAATTACTATTTATAGTCTGAGATATGTTTTGAATAACCACAAATTAAAAATTTAATACTGATTAAAAACATTAGTATGTTATATTTGACTTTTCAAAAAATAAAATTCAATAAAAGGATAAAAGTTATCCAAGTGGATCCACGAGCACATAAAATGTAAAAAATTATTATTTTTGTCTATGATGAGTCATCAAATAAAATTTAGAGAAATTTTATGATAATTTGATAATATTTATAATGTTATTTTTACAATTAATTATATGACCTACCCTCAATACTGATAATTAAAAGTACCAACTATGCTATTCAATTTGGGAAAAAATTAAAGGGGAATATTTAATAAAATTTTCCCTTATGATTCAAAACACAGAATAAAATTTTAAAAATTTAAAGAGGGAAAAAAATAATTTAAAATAAATATCATAGATGGGGAGAGAAAATGAGTTTTTAAAGTGAAAACATGCTAAAGTCTGAAATGTTTTTATATTGACATTCAATAATAAGGATATTCCAATGAACATAATTGGTTTAATAGATTTATTGTTTATTTAATTATATATTAAAATAATTTTAATATATAATTTAACTTAAAAAAGTAATTAGATGAAAATGCAGTTTTCAATCAAAATAAAGTATTTTATTACTATTCATAAAAAAAGAAATAAAATATAAAAATACAAGAAATTAAATCATTATAAAATTTGATATTCATATTTAAAGAATGAAGTTAATTTCATCTAATATAATTTACAAAAGTCTCATAATTTATTTTTAAAACATGTTTATCATTAAAAGGTGGTAAAATATTCTTTAGAAAAATATTCCTTTTTATCTGTAAATGTGGATTTATATATATATATGATGCCTATAAAATGCATAATATGAGTATTATAAGTTTTATTGAACATGAAAAATGCATAATATGTTTAATTTTATTCATTACCTTCAATTTAAGGGCTAGGTTATAACTTTCATTTTGAATAATAATATTAATAGTATATCTTGGTTCGTTTTTGTTCAGTGTATTGTGAAACATAAGCTATTGAATAAGTTAATTTTAAAAATAGAATGATTGGAAAATATTGGGGAGTTAAATTATCCTATATTTCAATAAATATTTTCCTTGAAATTTTAATTTTCTCTTCAAAAATTAAAGGTGGATATTTGAAAATTTCTTTGTGGGAAACCCATACCACAAATACTATTTATAAAAATCCTCATAATTAGAGGTATTGATAAATACGATGAAAAAATAGTATTTTTAATAGGAAAACATTACTTGGTAGTAAAAACATAGAAATGGAATATAAACTTAACTATCCAGTTCTTATGAATAGTGATAAAGAACAAGATAATTAGAAAGTTAGCCATAAAAAACCATAAATTTGTGATCGATTAAAACAAAATTTATTTCCTAAAAGGAAAAAGTAAACAGATAATGTTTTCTTCAAAAAAAATTCCAAGAGTCAAGGGAAACTTTCAATATTTAGATAAGATCTTGAGATAATAAACATTCTGGATTAATTTCTATGTCATGAGAAAAATATCAATCTTTGGTTGTGATTCGATCTATTTTATACTCATTTTGTACATTTTTAGTTGGATATTAATGAGGAATTTTATTCCTGATGCACTTTAATGAATCATAAGGTCCATAATTAATTCCTTCATCCTTTAAATATATATTTAAACCTAAAAGGGTAACACATAATATCTAATTAATCAAACTTTAACCTTGAAAAAAAATATCCATCATTAAACAAAATCCATTTAAACCCTAGTAATATTCTAAAATACATCTGTCCATTTTCATAGTCCAAAGATTTATTAGGATGGTCATTAAATTTCCAAAAATTGACTTAACATAAAACTTCCCCCAGACAACATAATACCGATCTTTTTGTCACATACTAAATATATGAATTCTTTTATCAACTTTATACCTTAATGATCACATCCATTTTTCTAATAATAAAACCAATGGTTTATTTATTAAATCCAAATGGGTAGTAAATCCATAAAATATAATATAAACCATCAAATTAACAACGACTTTCATAGTCACAAATACTATTCCATAAACATATCATTTTCATTATTATCTCAATATAAAGCGTATATCAAGGTTTGTCTTCCCTAAAACATTTTTTTGAAATATAAACATGCCACTAAATCACTTTTCTAGGTCTTTGGTACTATTCAACATATTCTCTCTAATCCATAATGAAGAAGTAATTTAGTGAAATCCATATATATGTCTCATGATTATTATAAAGAATAACCTTGATAAAATACTATTACAACATAATATTTGATTCCAGACACAAGCATGTTAATCATTCCTATTTGTTTGTGGTAGTAGAATAATCTTGACTATGATCCATTATCATCTTTTTGGGTATACTATTTTGATTCTTAAGACATAGATTTATGTAGTGTCCCATCTCTTTACTATTGATGCATTGTATATTGGAAACCCTTTTCTTATGTTGAAATCACAAGCACTGTGTCTTTTCTCTCGACAATTATAGAAAACTACAATTCCATATTATTTAGTACCATGGTGATTCTTTCCCCAATCATCACATGTGGGAAAATAATTCTTTCTCTAAATTACATTATCAATCTTTTTTCTAGACGTACTTTTGATCTCATACTTCCCCCGGAATCCATAATACTTAAATAATTCGTTATCTTTCTCAAAATCAAACGATACTATGTCCTCATATAACAATAATGTTTGGGAGACTTGTTCCCTTCAATATATTAGATTAAACCCATCGATGAAATGATCATTATTTCTGGTTGGATTATTTGAATTAATGTGGTTCCCATTCCTTCTGCTTGGCACCATTTCTAAAGGATAGAATACACTAGATTAGATCATTACATTATAAAACGTAATTTATAATCATATAACTATTGAATTTCATAACCTAAATTGAAAATTTGGGTAGAACTAATCATTAAATCACAAGTTGTGTTAGTTTGAAAATATTTACAAATTCTTTCGTATGGTTTCATTCTCTAATATATGTTTTCCTAAATCTTCTTCCCAAAGTTTCTACTAAACATCCTTAGATATCAACTATAACGACCCTAATACTTTTATTGTTGAGTTAATGATTAATTTATTACATTGACATATAATAAATGGAATCCCATCCTGAAAGATAAAACTATAGCGTAGTTTTGGTAAATTGGAAACATACTTGAAATATACATTACAATTGAAATTATAAACTACAATATAATGATTCTGTCTATAACCTCATCATCCTCTTATAATAACCTGATATTTCATTAATAATATAGAATAGTCTTCCTTATAATGTGTTGATGATAGATTGGTCTTCCCAAGATATACTTTCCCTATTGAATATCATGGGTCCTCACTTTACAATAATGAAATCACTATTCATTACTCAGATGAGATATGAAACAAAATATCTAGATTAGTTTCCAACTTGAAAAGTAAATTTCTCTCTTTTATAGGGATAATTACCTTGGTGAATAGTGAATTGTCCTCTATTCTAATTCAAGATTTATCAGTTTCTTAGTCTCTAATGGCAGTGTTTATAAATATTGAAAAAAACCCTCAATGTGTTTATATGGGATTCTCATCTTAAAGGGAGACACCACTGGGATAATTGAAAGAAGATGAATAATACATTTCAATAATGAGGCATCACACTAAAAATAATTACTCAAAAAATCCATTAAATGCTGGCCAAACACTCTTGGGAGGCCCTCTCAGGTCATTCCCTTTGGGCCACATCGATCAAGAAGAAATATAGGTTTTCACTTGCCTACTGGTATGTGGGAACTTCATGATTAAATATCTATCATGGAATTCATAATAGTATTATAATTTTATTGATAACTCTCACTAGATTATTAGTCATGGGGAAATATCATACTAGTTTGACAATCATGGAGGGTTATCTCTATATTTTATAGGTTTTCCTATTCCAGACATTTTCTAGAAATAAGATTTCTCCTTCCCTCATTTAATTAAGACTTTTTTAAATGATCATTTTAAATTCTACATAATATAATTCAGATAGAAGAAATCCTAGTTCTTATAATTTTATCTACCTCCACTTTCTGATATTTAAACTATTTAGCTTTCCATGATTTGATTCAGGATTAGTATACTTTTGACCAGGAAGGAAATGTTAACTAGTGTAAATAAATTCCCTTAAAATTGACCTTTATTATTTGGTTCCTCCGCAAAAAATGTATTCTTACTGATGGTGAAGTCTAGAATAATGGAATTCAACTTACTTCTAACTGTTATTTTTGTAACAACTCTAACACTGAATCCATGTTTCACCAGTTCATATAAGGGTATTGGACCTTGTTAATCTACAATTTTCTTGGAGGAAACACATTCTTATTTGAATCCCTGGAGCCTTTATTTTCCTCATGTTTTTCTTCTCAAGAATTTGATGCATTAAATGAAATTTTTCATAATTTATTGTTCATTGATGAATTCTTGGTTACATAGAACATTCAAAATTGTGTCTTTCACTAGGATCATAAGTCCAATTTTTAATATCAAAATACCAAATTTTGATATGAGATAAAATAATAATATCTAGAATGAAAATGAGAGGTCCTTAAATTCTATATTTTATTACTTTTTCACTAGGCTTTGGAAGTGGGTATGATTATATCCATGGTAAGAGGCTGCTGGATCTACTTGAAGGATCCCTTGGTTATTCTTAAACTCAACTCTGACAGATCCTCTATTCAAAGCATTGTGTGTGGAGGTGAACTTGTCCATGATGCTTGTGGATCAGTTCTAATTCGATTTTCAGATCACTTTAGTGAATTATATTTACATTAAAAAAAGTCTCTATCCATGACAATTGATTTTTTTTATTTGAAGGTCCTTAAACATCTTTCTTTCATGTTATTAATCTGATTCCTCTTTTTTGGTTAATTCTTTATTGGGAACCATTTTAGGCTGGTGAATTATTATTTACTCAATTAGGATCTATTAGATGACATTTCATAATGAAGTTTAGGTTCTCTTATCTTGGAGGGAGTGTAATAAGTCCACCTACTTAATTGCTTAAAAGGGAAAATAATAGGTTAATGCCAAAAAAATGTTCATGATTAGGTTATATTCTTGTGTATTGTATTAATATCATCCAAGGGTATAGACTTAGTCTTCATCATTATAGACCCCCTTAAACTTTATCATCCATTACCTTTTCATAATTTTTTGGAAAAATAAGAATTAAATTTTATTTAGTAAATGGTTGAAAGACTTTTTGTGGTCATTTTTCTATAGAAATATTAGTGAATAACATTCTATAGGTTAAAAAATTAAATTCGTCTCCCAAATTTAAGAATACACAGGAAGAAACGTATGTAAAGATAATTTTGGACGAAGATATTTTTAGATCTCTCATGAAATACGAAATTACCATGAAGTGTTAATATGAAAAATATATAAAAGAATAGAAGGAAGATAAATAATCAAAATGAAAAATAGAATTCGATACTATTGATGATGAAGTTTTACCAGAAGATTCATCTAATATTTAATGCTTGACCATGAGATTGAAAAAATTATTCAAAAACAAGAAAGCATGACATAATTCTTAAATGATAAATAAAATTATAAAATTTTAGGTAAAATTCTAAGAATGAAATAATAAGGGTTATATTAGACTATAGTTTTCTATTAAAAGAGATAATATAAAATAATAAAGGTAAGAATGCACTTAAGGTCTCAAACAAAAGTTATTATGAAGTCTTACTTGAATTGACTTCCACTTGAAACCCATGTCCTAAATTTATCATGGAACATATCAAAGAAGGTGATGAGGTTAGTGATTCTATTTCTTAGTATCATTCTCTTTCATGATCTACCACACATTCAACCTCTTCGTATTCTTATTCTAATCTAAAAAATGACCCGATGATTTTTTTGATGAACTATTTTCTAAATATAATGATCTTACAATAAAATACCAAAAAGTTTTTATTGAAAAGTATATTATTTCTATATATTTTTTTTGGATTTGAAATTACAAGATCAACCAAACATTGAGAAATTTGAATTTAAAATTAAAAAGATTCAAAATATTTTCTCAATTCTACTACAAAGATCAATACCTTAAATTAGTTTTGTACTATGAAAATTCCAATAAAACTTATCATAGTTTTTGTTTTCAATAAATGAAACTTCTTACAAGAAATTATATTTTCTAAAACGTATTTTACAAAATATATTATTTAATGACTTTCATAAAATTTAAAATCTAATTTATGATTCTGATTTAAAATATTCTATAAAAATGATACATAAATATATTTTTTCTTTCATTTAGAATAAAACATATAAAATATCATAATAAAACATTTGGGTTTAAATTTATTTATTAGGAAATATTAGTAAAATAATATTGTTTCAGCATTATATTGTCTATTAGATACATGGATTGACCCAAATATACAATACTACCAAAAGGTACATGATTTGGAGTTTTTGTAGGACTAATCCACTAGACATAATTGGCATATTAAAAATTTTCTTTTAAATAAAAATTGTCTTTAAAACCTTAAATGTTTATCTTTTGTTACCTATTTATCTCTATTTTAAAAGGTCTAAATGAGGGGGAGTCTATATTTTACCTTTATTATAATGTTTGTACATCAACCCTCTTCTCATGAAGGATAGATTAAGTTATTAATTTTATCTTCAACTTAAACATAATTTTGAGATATCTCCCATCTCTCTCTATCTCATGTATATGGATTCTTATTATTAAAATAGGATAAATTACCTTTTTATTTTTTTAAATGATGTTTTTTATTCCCTATTTAATGTTAAAATTATTTTCAAATTTGTTTTTTATATTTTTTTTCAATTTTTTTATTATATTATTAATTTTTTTTTCTTCAAAATATGGTTTTTGAAATATTAAAGATTCAATCTTATTTTTTTGTCTGAAAAGTTTTTATCATCATTAATATCATAGGAATATCCTTTTAATTTAAGATGATGTGTGTTTTTTCTATAACCCATATCATGTCCTTTAGTTCTTTTTTACCATATATATTATCTATAATTTACAAGCCTTATTGTCTTATCTTGGGTTTTTAGTTTATGATAATAATTATGGGGGAGGAAGTATATCATTTGACTATTTTTTTTCATTATATGAAATTACTTTTTTTCTAAAATTTATTTTCGTTTAATTTATTAATTTTATTTTAATATCTCTGATTGGGGTGATTTATTTTGGTTTTTAGTGTTAGAAATTTTTAGTTATTGGAGGATAAGTTTTTAATAATTGGGTAGAAGTGTCAATGGGGAGTAGTTAGTTTACATTGTGTTACATCTATCTATTTATTAGATCAAATATGTTATTCTATAAAATATTAAATTTTTTGAATACATGTTTCACTCTTGATTTAAACATAACATATATTTTCTTATTAAGTGTTTGTGATTAAAAAAGGGGGAGATTTATGTGTATATATATATATCTATATCTCTCTTAGAGTTTTCATGATCACAAATACTCTATTATGTTACTAATGGTTTCATTTTATGGATTTTTGTTTTTGACTATTATGGACTTAATAAACACTAAAGTATCACATTGAAATATCTTGGGTAATCCAAATGAAGACATTGAATATCATTTACATGCTATTTTGATGTAATTTTTTATATGTTTAAATCCCTGAATGCAGCTACTAATTAATAAAAGGAAATTGATGGAAACATAAAAGAACTTGGTTAAAATTGGGATACAATTGAGAACATTGGATATTCAGTTTAGTGCTCCGGTAGGATAGTGTAAGTGGATAGAATCAATAGTTTCTAAAAAACCCCACAAGGACCCATTGGATCTCACTTGCTAGCTGGTGGAATCTATATAGAAGTTACCTCTTACAAAAAAATACACAATCCTGGTGATGGAACATGGAAGATAGATTTATGAGGAGTATTAATTGATGAAAAAATATGGTCAATTATATAAATTAAATCCCAACTCCACTCTATACCTACCACTCTCATGTGAAGAATATAAATAAATAACCTAAGAGGATTCATGACAATTATGTCAAAAAGAACGAAATTAATATTTAAATTTCTCTTAAAATCTAAAAAATTTGACAAAACTCTCAACACATGTTGAGAATAAATAGGGGCTCACACTGAACAATTTTTGAACTCCATTATCATTCTATGTTTATTGTCTCTTTAAACATAGACATTTAATAATCTGATATCAACAAAAATAAATGAATACATGTGATTTTTTAAATTTTCCCTTTTCATAATCCCTTAAGTAGTTTTGATATTATCTTTTATAATAGAGATAAAATGTTTCTATTTATATAGTAATCATTTAAAAATTATTTAATTTTGAAATTACCATTTTTATTTTCATTAATTTTTAATAGAAATTCACCCCACCTATTTACATTCCTATCCGGATAATAAAATGAACTTTCTACATGATCCAATAGATTAATTGATTCATAATAATTCCACTTGTAAAATTGGTGGAAGACTGTATAACCCATCTTGCTTCATATATTCCTAAGGCATTCAATTCTGATTCAAAATAAGAATAAATTTTTTAGACCATATATTCCAAGTACCAATAAAATATCAATCCCAAAAATGGTAATTTTTCTAAGCATGATTTACATATGTGTTGATTTTTAGTGATCGGGAGTCAAAGGATGGATTAATAGCTATGGATTTTTGGATCAATATCTTATTTTACGGCATAAGATATCTGTAGAGAGTAACAAAATATATACCTAGTATAATATTAGTCCTATCAATTGTAGTATTCATTAAATAATATTTTTTCCTCATTCTGCATCATTCATATTAAAATAAAAATTCACTAGTGTGTTAAGATTTGGTGTTTGAATGATTATTTTCCCATGAAAACTGAACTAATATCAGGGAATAAGACTTAAAAAAGGGTATTATAAAATATTTTATATTTGAGTAGCTAAAAAACCTTATTATATTGGTTGGATAGTCTATATTCAATGTGATCGATGAATTTAGGCATATATATCAAATGGTCCCCCATAGTTTTATGAGGATGATGAGAAGAGTAGAAATCAATTTTCCTTGAACGAAGGAAGAAGATTCTTCTTTAGGAAGAAATTTAAAAAATTTATTAAATCAAAGGAAACTAAATGATACATAAATAATGACACATAAAGATCATGATAAAATGAAAAAAATTACCAACTATTAAAAGTATATAGAGAATCTAATAGTCGAAGTGGGAGGATGTAGATGTGTAAGTCCTGAATATTGTGAATGATAAAATAAATCCATTATCACTATGAAAATATAATGATTTATCCATGTGTATGTGTCTATACTATTTATTAGTGAAAAAATACCATTAAAAGGACTAGATTTATTAATGTATAAGAAAATGATTTAATACCCTTTATTTTTCCATATTATTTGATCCTTTTTATCCGAAATAGATAACAATTTATTGGGGGATTTTAGATAACGATAATATTGTCTACCAAAGTTCCTAATGTTGTTATTTTTCACATAATCGTAAACTACACAACATATTTTTCTTCTCTTATAACAATAAATTTTAAGGAATTATTTTCCCATATAGATCTAAACTGCTTGTCAAACCTGCTAAGTTGACTATGATTTAAAAGCCTAGTTTATCAGTGGAGTGTTTCATGACATGTAATATATATTTAAAGTGAGTCATTAAACCACATGAGATTTTCCCCCTACAAGGGAGATATGGAAATCACTCTATAGTTTCAATCCTAATACCTTGCCCCTATTCGACTCCTTTTAAATCCTTACACTTTCCTTAATAATAAAAAACCTAAAAGTAAATGATTGATCTTCCTAGATGAAATATAGCTACAATATAACTTTCAGGTAGTCCTATAAAATCATGAACTCCAAAGTTAACCACCTTTATAGATAAAAATATTAAATTTTCCATTTATGTCTACCTGTATGGATGGAATGGCCCAAAGGCTATAAATTATTTATTTATTTTATTGATAATACACTTTTTAAAATATCTGTGAGGGAAACCTTACATGAACCATAAGACCAAAGTAACAATGCCTAGTAAATAACCCAAAGTTCCAAGACATAAATAGCCTAGAATTAAACATTTCTAGAATATGATTCATCCATGAAACGTAGTCTATGGACCCAATCTATTATTAATGAAATTTCATTTTTTAATGAATAAATGACCTATCAATTATTGTAGTTATAGAAAAACATGCACTACATTGGCTAGTTTATAATATTATAAAATATTTCTTGTAGGATTTAAAATATCATTATGTATCATAATTGACAATATTATATCAATTATATAGTGATCATATGATGAGTATATATTTAGTGATATGAAATTGTCCAATTAATAGAGAAAAAGGAAGCAATGGCCTCGACTAGTATGATTATACCCTATGAATCCCATTTATGAGAGCTTATGCAGGAGATAACTTCACTGGGATTTTCCCTCGACTAAGCCCAATGCATTATCCCACAAATAATGGATGAAATTTTTTTATAGGGGAAGTTTAATCTCATTATGATCACGACCAAAACCATGTTCACCAAACCACCCCCATAAAATGTCATCAGCACACACCTTACCCTTTGAGCATTTGTTGGTTTAATAAACAACTATTTATCGAGACCATAATATTATAAATTTGGGTATTTTATATTCAATAAAATAATGTTTATAATTATTCCTTTTATTATTACTTTTTAAATGATAATATAATTAGTTTGATAAAAAATATATTTTTAATGAGGAAATACAAATAGTATTTTTAAGAAATACACACACATATATATATTCAATAAATTTACACATTTATAGGAATTCAATATTTTTTTAATTAAATTCTATTTCAATAAAATGTATTTATTAATTAAAATTTATTAAAAAGCAATTATAATATATTTTTATGATGTAAAATGTAATCATTACATGGGCCAGAAAACAAATATTGTAAAAAAACCCAACATTTTCCAATAGATGGAGTTTTTTATTTAAAAGTGTAAATTATCATATTTATAAATTTTTTTTTTAATAAAAATACATATTATTTCTAAAAAAATATGTTGAAATTATCCAATGGTTATTTTTTTTATAATTTTCTAATATAATTGAATTTTTATATTTAATATTTTATAAATAAACGATATGTATTATGTGATCAAAATGACCGAAATTCATAGTAATATATACCTTAAAATTTATTAAGGAAAAAAAATTAAGTTTTAATTTTAAAAAAATGTGTTTATGATGTTATTTTATTAATTTTTGAAATTCATAATGAATATTGTAAAACATATATTATATTTTATGTTATTAAAATCAATTGTTTATAAACATGACTCATTTCCACATCACTAAATGAATTATTAAGAAGTTTGGTTATTGCTTTTACAAAACAAGTAAAGACACTAAATATTGAAATAAAAAATGGGAATAAAACATTATATGGTGTTGATTTGGATTAATTTATCATATAGAGTACAAAACCTATGTTTGAAAATTAATAAATAATTCCCCTATCTTTTTCAATAAAAACCCACCCACCCAACCATTAATCATAAATAAAATCTCATGGAGGATAATTTCACCCAAACTTATCTCTATAAATCAATAATAAGGTACCCCATATCACTTATGAAAATTTTCTCAAGATTTAAGAAACACCCACTAAATGTATGATATCTTCTCCTTATCCTCTTAATTCAGGCACCTTATTTATATTATGCATTTTTATTTTGAATTGATCATGTTGAAAAATGTATTCACATATATCTATTATTTTCATTGTGATTTCTAAGAGATTATATACCATATTAATCTCATTAAAAACATTAATGAATCATTATGTACCCCCATTATGTTTCTGAAGTTATCCTATAATTTTCTCTGCCACCCTTTGGTATAGTAAATAATCAGCCCCATTTACAATATAGGTTTTTTCTAAAGATGTAAATTTTATTCATTTATTGGGGAGTCCCAGGTATTTAACTCACACAACTTAATCATGTAATTATAATTGATTAATGAAATCACTTTCTTTTATGATTTTTAGAACCCATAGGCATGCACAAGATAAAAAAGTGATGGGTTGGTCCAAAACTATATAGAACTTCAATAAATAGGGTAATATTTTTTCAACATGATAAATTATTCAAGGGATTAGTTAGTGAACCTAATATATTATGGGGTAGTTTCTACTGTGTAATATTTTCATGGTAGTCACCCTTGACATATGCTTATGCCATGTTTTATATTGTTTCCACATTCCTATATTGGCTTTATGTTATAATGTTGTATAGTGAATCTTTATTCAAGATTATGATTCTCCCCTATTTTTTTCATTTTTATATTCATATTCACTCCCATGTTTTACTTATATCATGTTATTATTTGATTATTCCCTTACAATGCTTTATAGGTCACCCCTTTCTTATGTGCATCCTTAGGTTATCCCATATGGTTTTTGAGGATCCATGGAATATAAGTAGATGTTATTGAACATTTAAATGAATTTTTTGTATTTATATTTGAAGTTGTTATGTTATGTACCTAGTTATTGAAATACTCTAGGCTTTGTGATTTGAAGGGTTAAATTAAGTGTTTCTTTATGAAATAAATCATAAATTAATATTTATGAAAGATATGGGTTACCATATGAAAGTGCCCAGTCTGAGTAATGTATCACTGAGAGGGGGAGGGGGTGAATCAGTGATACCATTTTTCTTTTATGTTTCTTCTGCATTGAAACATCCTTTGCCTCCTATTAAATATTTCAATTCCATACTGAGAAACTAAACAATACACATCTAGAGGAACACAATGGTTTACAAGGTTCACTATTTAATTAGAATCGATATGTCATTGATATGGTTTGGAAATGATCCAATACCATAAAATTCCCCAGAAATCAATCGTTGTATTGTAATGAGTAGGATGTACCCTTTCACTAGTGTTTCACTATGAAACAATACAACTAGTGCATGTGCGTACTCTTACCACAATAAGGTAATACTATTATTTTGTAATAACTCATGTTACCTGTGATTATTTTCAATTAAAAAAATAAATTCAATTGAAATAGAATTCATCAATTATTTACCCAAAATAAGGGTACTAAACTCCTAGACTTTGTTATGAAAAATAGAGTCTGATCTTTTCAAATTCTGATTCCTCCGTGTCCGATTCTTACAAAACAATACCCCCATTCTGATTTTTTGATAGAATAAATTGGAAATGAATTGACACAAATACAATACCTGAGTACGATGAAACTCAGTATGATAATTCCTCAATCTAGAAATCTTAGATACAGTTATACATAGTTTAGAAAATCCCATGTTTATTTATTCATCTAGATAGCATACTTATACAAACACAATCCTCATTGAAATTTATTCAATTCAAAACAAAACGATATAATTTTACCTCACTGAAAACTCGAAGATACTCTATCTTTTTTGGTGATCATTACCTAGAATTAGAAAGCACAATGTACCTGTTTCCATTTTATAGGTGACCCAAAATGGGTTTAGGTGGGTATCCAAAAAAATTTCCCGCTCACACCAATTCGCCCACATTTTAATTTCACCTAAAATATTGGAGCAATTATGACTTCATCAATGATTCTCGAATCCACTAGATACTTCCAAGATCTTCAACAGTTCTTCCTAAAAGAAACCATTTCAATTTTCTAGATTCATTTCAATTGTTTGGAATACTTGTGTTCGATCACATGGGTCTTATTCGTCAAGCCAATTGCTAAATATGATTCTCAGAACTGATTTGAATCAAAATATTTTATATGAAATATCAGATCCTCCATGAAAAATCATTCACAAAAATTATTCTCTTTTATTTTATCCTGAACCAGTTTAGAAACAATAAATCCTTAAAAAACTAGTGCGTGAATCACGACAACCTTCATGAATTTGAATTCAGTGAGGATTAGCTTTAGAATCATCTGACTTCAATTGGAATGTACTTTAACTTTCCATTCATTCCTACTTCTTTATATTAATCTCAACCGAAGCATTATATTTTTTGAATAAATAATGGTATGGATATGCTCATATTGAATATGATCATTCTAGATACGATCATTATATAAATGCTCATTTATGGTTAAGATCATTCTGGTCATACTCATTCTAGTTATGATCTTTCTGGATTTGATTACTTGTTTTGATTTCTAGGTACAATCAAATACAATCTAAAAACAATGATATTCCCAGATATGATACAATCTAAAAATGATGATCTTCCCAAATATGATACAATACAATCTAAAAACGAATCCATCTTGATCCGCACCATCTCCTTTCTTTTCTTCTACCTGAACACGATCAATTACATTATGAATATGATTCCTTTTTTATCAGTATCATCTCTTATCTTTAACCCAAAACTGTCTAATTGCAATCTGATAACAATTATATTTGATTCGTACCATGTCTATTTTTTAACTGTCACCAGATAAGATTATTTTGAAAAACAATCAGTACCATCTCTTACTCTTCTATAAAAACCCTTTTTAATCAGCACCATTTTTCCATTGAAACCAATTTCCAATTGACATCACCTATTCCATCAGCACCACCTATCATCATCACCACAAAATTACAAATTGATGCTATATTCAATCAATCATACTTTTTCATTGGCACAAATTTTCATCGACACCACTTTTCATCAGCACCACCTTTCATCGACACCAATTTTTCAAACTGGATAGGATTGTTTTGTGAAACCATTGGTACCAATTACTTCTCTCTACTATCCAGATATGATAAATATGATTGTGATTATATTCCAATTAGTAACATCTCTTTCACTTCCGACATTCTTCTATCAAGATTGAATCACATGTTCTCAAAACAACTCATGATTTATATGAAATATAAATCAGCAAATCATCATCACAACTACATCAGATAGTATCATAAATTTTCATTCACTCAAGTTTTCATATTTCCTTCTCATTCTCATCCTAAGTATAAAATTTCTGAATACCGGAGTCCAATTTTTAGATAACATATGTCCAATTATTTACAAAAACAAACCCAAAACAATACTTCTCACAAAACAATGTGAAGTGATTTCCTTTATTCAAAACTTACCTTGACATCAAAAGAAAAAACTTGAATACAAAACACCTTCATCATCAGCTTGGTCCTAACAAACCCCCCCCCCTTGGATTTTTTTTCAAACAAGTTTCATAAATAACTGAAATTTGTATCCTCAGGAAATTAATTACATATAAATAATTATAAGCCTAGGTGAGCTAACTCATTATAGGAAACAATAATCGTTAACAGAAAAAGAGTGATATCAAAAAAATGATCATGTAAACCTCTTTATTTTATCATTCATTTCTTCATTTTCTCAGGAAAAAAATACAATTTATTTTCTTACAACCATTTAAAAAATCAGTTAGAATAGTTCACACACAAAAAAATGATGAATTCAAAGCTTACCCACAAATCTCACTTTTTGTGAAATAGATTTATGAAACAAAACTATTCTCCTGCTTGAAAAAATAATCCAAAGGTAAGATGAGAGATGGGAAAAATATACATACCACCACCATGAATAGAAATAGGTTGGACACTCATGTTCTAACTCATTTTTGAAATTGATTCATTCGATAAAGTTTTTGTAGATATATTAGCAACCTGTTCTGATGTTGGAACATACTCCAACTTCAATTTATTCTTCTCCACAGTCTCTTTGATGAAATGACATTTGATAATAATATGTTTTGAATGTGAATATGGAACAATATTCTTGTTGAGATTGATTATACTTTGATTTTCACAACCCAATAGAAAGGGTAACTTCACTTTAATAATAAAATATTCCAATTGTGTTTTCATACACATAAGTTGAGTAGTGGCTTGATTAAAAGAAACGTACTTAGCTTCATCCATACTGATAGTTACTAAATTTTCATTCATTGATTACAAAATAACATAATTCTTTCCCAGAAAGAATACACAACCAGATGTGGATCTTCTATCATCAATATTTCCTTCCACATCAACATATAAATACCAATACAATTCAATGCAATTTGAGCCATCATATTTGATTCCAATTTTTTTGTGCCTTTTATTTATATAGTAATTATTTTTCTGTCAAGTAAATGTGATTCTTTTGTATCTCTTTGACATATTTTACATAAGGTATCAACATAAACAATGTCTAGTCATGAGGTAGTAAAAAACAATAGACTTCCAATCGGCTTCAGATACTATTTTTGATCAAAATCTTTTCCTACTACATATTTACTCAGATTTTTCCCATTGAAATGCGTGTGGAAGTAAATTTTGAATTTTCCATGATAAACTTCTTGAGATGTTCTTTTGCATACTTTTCTTGGTAGAGGAAAATGTATTCTTTCTTTTGCTAGATTTGTAACCCATGATAGAATTTAATTTCTCTTAGAATGCACATTTAAAATATATTCTTCATTTATTTAGAAAATCTTTCACAACTTCATTCATCATTCCAAGCAAAGATAATATCATAAATATTAACAATTAATGTTAGGTAATACTCTTTAATTTCTCTGATGTAAATATTTCTATCCACTATTCCTTTTTTAAAATTATTCTTTCTTAAGCATGTATACAATTAATAATACCATGCCCTTAGAGCTTGATTTAGGACATAGAGTTCCTTTTTTAATCTACACACAAAACCTTAATATTTTCCAATAACAAAGCCAAAAGGTTTTTTAATACAAACCTCTTCTTCAATATCACCATTTAGGCATCTAGATTAGACATCCATTTTAATGATCTTGTATCCTCCTTGTGTAGAAATAACAGAAAGATTCTAATTGATTCAATTATTTCCACTAGAGAAAAGGTTTCATCAAATTCAATACCCTCAACATGTGAATACCCTTGGCAAACCAATCTTTCTTGGTTTCTTATAAATTCACATTTTTAATTCAGGTTCTCTCGAAAAAATCCATTTTGTTCTAATGATGTTTTTTTCAGGCATGGGTATGAGTTCCCATATATTATTATTTTCAATCTAATCCAATTCTATATTCATGGCTTGAACCAATTCTAGTTGCTCAAAATATTCTTTCACATCATTCAAATAAACTTTTAATTACAAAGAAGTATGTATAATGGAAATGGTTGTTCTTCTTGATTGAACCTTTTTATGTTGATCAAAAATTAAATTCTATACTTCTATATGTTTCCTCATCCTTGGATAATATTTCTGATTCTATTACTCATCATTGGAAATAGCTGAGTCCGATTCTCCACCTTAATTAGGATTAAAATCATTTTTATCCTTATCAGAATTATCTTATTCAAGTATCTTAACATTATTTTCTATCAGAACATGTTAATATTTATAAGATACTTCAATCACTTTTACATCAACTGAATAAAAAATTATTTTTGTTTCTTCATTGAAGAATCTGTACCCATTTATTTCCAGAAAATATTTAAGAAAGATTCAATCCTCACCTTTCTTCTACAAATTACTATAGTTTCTACCCATTATATTTATAATAAATAGGACTCTCGAAAACCATCAAGCATTTCAAATTTGGAGTTTTTTAATAAAAAAATCATACAGAGGCATACCTGATTAAATCCTATAGAAACAATGATTATTAATGTAAACATCACTACACATGGATTTCCTCCAAAATTAATGAGAAAGGCCATGCTCAAGTAACATAGTTCTTACCATTTCCACCAGGTATCTATTCTTTATTTAAAAAAAACCCATTTTTTGGAGAGTTTATAGAGGTCTATACTCATTAATAATTCCATGCTTCTTAGAATAGTATTCAAACTCTTCACTTTTTCATTTACCAACATTATCAATTCTTAACTTCTTCATAGAATATTCATATTCTTTCTCAGCTTTTCCTATGAAATTTTTTAACATTTTCAAACTGTCTGATTTTTGTTTCATGTACATAACCCAATTAATGTGAGTAAAATAATCAATTAATGTAATTATGTACTTATCTCCATGTGTTTATTTTTTTTTCTCATTGGCTGACATATATCAGAATGGATCAGCTTCATTAGTTGTTTTCAAAAAAATATCAAATTTATTATGCACAACATTTGTAATTTTTTCGTTTTTGGAAGATAGTGAAACACAAATCTATTTGTACTTGAAAATTAGGAATGTCTCGAACACTATCTCTTTTAGATAAGATTATCATGTTTTCTGGAAACATTTTTCTAAGCCTTTTATGACATAACTGATTCTCTTTTACCATACTCATGTAACAATAATTTTGTGAATCACAAACCTGAAAGAAATTTCCTTTCATACGTTGGTCTCCTATAACAATATTTCCTTCTCCCTCGATCTTTACACACATATATATTTATTGAAGAAAACCTTGTTACCCACATCACACAATTGTGATACACTTGGGAGGTTTTCTTTCAGCCCATAATCATACAATGTTTTCTTTGATTTGATCATTTCTTTTTAATAATGGATGACCCAAAACCTCTGATTTTCAACAATTCATCATTTAAAAATGTCACTATGCCTTCTTTATAATATTTTACATCGTTAATCAATTTCATATCTTATTCCATGTTAGAAGCTCACCCACTTTCATGTATCTAGGGTTGTTCTACTTTCATGGATTTTAAAGCAGTTTCAACCGCACACACTTTTCTCCATTCTTTTCATTCTCCACCTTTGGATTTTGATAATTGAGAATCTTTTTATAATTTAGAAAATAATACAACCTTTGGAATGGTGTATGGGTTGTTTATATATTTAACAAATGCTTTCCAAGTGTTGGAACACATTTTCAATATTCACTTCATTCATTTCATTTTTCTTCAAGACAACTTTCTCATTTTTCATTATTTGAGGATATTGAGTCCTCCTTAATCTCTACCTTACATAACATGTGAGAAAAAATAAATATTTTTGATTAAACCAACACATATTTTCTATGTGCTCGAATCCCACATAATACCAATAGTACAAAAAGAAAGAGTATTTTCCTCTGAAGCTTCTGTACTGATCAATATCATGAATATGCTTCTCAATTACTTTCTTTCATGAGTCATCAACCTTTATTTTATCAACAAGGATATTCTTATTATCTACTTCTTTATTAGATTCAAAATTATTATAAAAATTCTTGTAATTTTGTTGTTTTAAAAAAAGATTGAGGTTTCTATAAGACTTCAGAACTTCTAGCATTCTTCTTTATAGGAACAACTTCATTTTTCTTCTCACCATTTGAATGTATCTTCTGTTGAACCTTATCAGGTTTCTCATTATAATAATATTAAACAATATCAGTGATAATGTTTTTGACACTCATATTTTTATTTTTAGCTTCATAGTGTTTTTGTTGGAAATATTTCAACTCTTCTTCCTTTTCCTTCAGCAGTACATTCAAATTCACATTACAATTCTTTTCATTATCAAAAGACTTCTTCATATTTGGACAAGAAACATTATCTTTTTTTATTTGAATAATTTATTTACCTTTCAATTGTCTCCATTTTTTTCCATGATCTTATTGATTTTCATTATTCAATATCACTATCCTCATCTTTCTTTCAATGAGGACAATTAGCCACAAAGTGACCAACACCTCAACATTCCAAACATTTCAAAGGAAATTCCCCTTTGTATTTCCCTATACCTTTTTTCACATTATTATAAAACAAGGATATGATACCATATATATCTTAACATAACTCATTTTTAGAGTAAGAGTCACCAGATTCATCTTCAATAATAATATTTTATGACTTTTCCTTATTCATAGCCCTGAAAAAAATTTCTCTATCAACCTTTTCTTTTATCTTCATAGAATTATCTCCTCTCATTTAATAAGTATTAAGGGTTATTTTTAAATCATCAAGAGATAATGTTTCATGATATCTATCTTCCAATTAAGAATCTTTTGCATCAAATTTTTTAGGAAGGATTCTAAAGATCTTTTTAACAACTCTATAGTCTTTTAGATTTTCACCAAGACATCTGATAGTACTCACAATGCCATTATCCCAGGTAAATAATTCCCCAACAGATTCATGCCCACCCATATTCAAATCATCATACTTCAATCTAAATATTTGTAACTTTTCCTTGTTTACTTTTTTGTTTCCTTTGTATATGTTTTTCAATTTATCCCATATACCTTTAGTTGTGGAAACGCCTTTCACTTTCAAGAATTTATTTTAGAAAGGGATGATGATATAGAAATCTTGGCCCATTCATCATTCTGAGGAAAATGTTTTGTCAACAGGTGTAAGTGGAGCACTATCATCAATGGGAATTAACCCAACTGTTGTAGCTTCAAGAACATCACACTCTTCTTCATTTTTTATTGTGTGGGTATTTTGGATTATCACTTAGTTCTTCCACCAAACCACTCTCAACTACATGAATAGATCCTTGTATTATTTTTTTGATGTTAATACCTGATCCACCAGATGTATTGAAATTAGAATATATATAATTGAAACATTACCTATATAATTAGCAATAATATTTGAAGATATTGAATCATAGAGATATAGTATTGCTAAACAAGACTACTCACCTTGTCGATGTTCTATAAATAAATTATAATTTTGAGGATCTATGTGAGAACATGAAGATTTATCAAGAAAATATTAATCCATGTTATTATCTATGTAATAAAATCTCGAGGGTGAAATTACATTAAGTGGGTAGAATTCACCATCTGAAAACTTTAGTATATATTTACCTTTAAATAATATATATGTGTTTAAAATTTTAAAAATAAACATATAAAATAACATAAGTAAACAATGAATTATATAAATATGATATAATATTTAAAAAATGAAATACATTACATGATAAATAAATGAAACATAATTAAGAATATTCCAAAATAATGAAAAGACTCATAAATAAAAATAATAAAACTTTGAAATTCTCATCATCATGATCTATCATGAAGGTCATACAAGAAATGATTACTATATAAATAATTAATTTCATTTGAAATAGGGTAGACATATTGAGAATGAAATTAGGGAATACTGTGAAATAGTTTCTATAAGAATGTAAGTATATATATAAGAATATAATATTTTGGTTGATTATATCACAGTTGGATATATTTTCATGGGTTATATGGCCATGGGATATATGGAAAATGTATATACCCATATCTAAATGTTTTAATTTTCATAGATGAAAGGTGGTAAAATATAAAAAAAAGTTAATTCTTAAATAATAATATTTATTTTTGTAATGAAATAAAATTATAATAATGTATTAGTAAAAATATTTTAATTTTTTAAATGTGTATTTTTATATAATATATATTTTATATTTGGTTTGAATAACCTGATATATTTTCAAAATTTGATGAATTATATAAATAATAATGGATAAATAATGATGAATTAATGATTGGTAAATAAATAAAAATGTTTACAACCATATAATACCAACAACATATATTTTTAAAAAAATATTTATCTAGGTATTGTATATTTTTATATTCATAAATTAAATTGATAACTTTTAAACATAGTTTGTAAGGAAATTTTTTATTTATATATAAAAACAAATTTTTGGGAACTCATTCTTTGATTAGTAATTAATATGAACAATTAATGTTTATAATGTAATTTTTCAACAAAAATTCTATTTCAAGATAACTTATGTTTCCATTTCCAAGTTAAATTTATCATATTTTTAATTTTTATAATAATATGGAGTAAAAATTCATAATCAACACATTAAATATTTTTATGGGATATCATATAATATTGTTTCTCGATATGTAATTAACATGGTTAATAATTAACTGATGTAAACAGTGGTAAAAGGGGATGAATTGAGATGGATGAAATTTTTATTAATTAATATTAGATTTATAAATTCAATTAGTTTATAGATAGGTTTCACACTCAATATGAAAATTTTAAACAATATATCCCTACCCAAATCTCATAATTCCAATTTGATTGTACCTTTACCCGTATAATAACTTATGATTTCAATGAAATGTCCCCTATTTTCACACATAAAAGGATCTCCCTTAAACCCACTCTATATAAAATATATAATTTTGTTTTATCTTGAATCCCTACACAAAGTTATTCTCTTAAATCATTATTTTATGTTTGGTTTCCTTTGGTACCATGAAGGAGGCTTAAGTTCCTCATTCCAAGGGAGGCCTAAGAATGAGTTATTTTTCAAATTTGACATCTAACTCCTCATATATAATATGAAAAAATTTCATATGAAATTCTAATGAGATACAATTGACAACATAAGGATTTTAATAAAGATATAAAAACTATATAATTTTTTATACTTATTCATTCATTTGTTAAAATAAATTTTTTACATGGGTCAGATTTATCACCAACATTATTGATGATATAACACTTCCACATTAAATGATTAAGAAAACCTAAATTATAGTCACATGTGGTCAGAATGATTAATTAAACATATATTTTGATGTATTTTATTTAAATATATATAATTAATTTTAATTAATAAAATAATTTCTTCAAATTGATTCTTTTTTCATAGATTGAATTTTTTTTCACTATTAATTATTAAACATCACAAAATTTTTCAATTAAAAATATTTTAACATTAGAAAAAAACCAAAAACATCCATACGTTTCACCGAATATTCTGATAGGGATGATCACATGATCCAGGGGTGAGGAATATAACTTCCAATTTGTATAATTAGTGGAAAAAATGAAATAGTTAACATCAAAAAATAAATTTTAATAGCGAATAATTAAGAAATGGTTAATAAAATATTTCAAAATAATTTTATCAAGTAAAATAAAAATAAATCATATTTTGATATAGATGGAAATTAAAGATAAATTCATTATACAGTATGTAAAAGCATTTCTGAACATATGGGAATCTATGGTTAGTATTTTATTCTAAATTTATACTCATTAATGAATGTTTTCAAATTATCTAAATATATTTAAAAAAATGTCTTACTTAACAATCCATTGAATTACTTTTTCATAACTAAAATATGAGTCAAGGGATATAAATTTCCATTTTAGGATATATATTTTATATCTTTTTGACTCACACATTACTAAATTGATAATTATTTTCTTAATAAAATATTTATTTCCATTTGTCAACCTCTTTAAATTTCAATTATAGTCCTCATAATTATATATTTTCAATCGCTATACTATTAAATATTTTATAATTTATTTCATTATTTGGAAATTAAACTTTCATACATGATATTCTTGTTTAAATAATTTATTACCTCATAAAAATTTTGTATTTTAAAGAAAAATACAAATAATTTATTTTTGTTATTTATCCCCAAAACATATGTGTGTTCATATCAAAATTATTTTCTTTTACCATTGTTATATTTATATAGGTATTTTATTCCAAACCGTCAATATTTATCTTTATAATTATTGAAAAGGGAAATATGTAAAATTTTTATTGATGTGGGTTTACATTAATCTAATTTAAAATACAAGAAAAATAATTTATTCCCACTTATGTATATTTTTAATCCTCTACACCATATTTAGTGTTATCAACACTAATATAATTTTCATGGATAAATTATTGGGATTTGTTTTATAAAATTATTTTGTATCACTATTTTTCAAAATGATTGTTGTAATGACTTATAACATCAATTTTATGACCACATTGGAAATGTTTTCATAAAAATATTTTCTCAATTTCAATTCCATGTTCCTCTCTATATCTAAAAAATATGACTCTTATTGATTTATGTTTTATGTATCACCCCTATATTATGGATACCCATACCATAAAAAAATAATATTTAATAATTTTTAACTTTCATTTCCAATAAATAAAAGTTAATGATATAGAGGTCCAATTAAATTAGATATTTAAAAACCAAAATACATCTTCATAAACAAAATAACATCATATTAATTTTGAAATACCCATAGTTCTCCAAGATCCTATGGATCTTATAGAACATAATTTGATATATGGGGGAAAATAAATAATGAAAAGGGTGATCTTGAAACCCCAATAAAGGAATAAAAATAGAAATAAATAATACCATGAGAGTTAACAGGAAAATTATTATATCATAAAGGGTATGGTCATAAAAATAGATACATGTTATAAGGAAATGATATTATAATATCGTAATCATATAGAAGCTACATGAATCATGATATGATAAGTATAATTCAAGGGTCACCCCCAATACCATCATCATAAAGAGGATAAAGTTACACGGTGGATTTGGTTAACTCCCTAATCCCTTACATAACATCTCATGATATATATTTATTTTCCCAATGAATTGGATCACTATATAATTTTGGAAACAATTGTGACATAAATGGAAATTATAATTTATATTACACATATAGAATATGATTCTTACATAAATCATAAGAATTATTTAAATAATGAAAAGAATGTGCGTTTTATAATTATTATTCAAGGAAAAAGATAAGGCTATGTCTAAGGATTTCCATGAGAAGAAGTAATTAAATCATTTTTATATTCTTTTATGAAAATTGAGAATAGGTATCCATCACGGTGTTCCAGTATATATATTTTCTGAATTGGGCCATGATGGAGAAATGATTTAAAAGAATATTATTAAACATTATTTTTAAAATTATATAAGTAAAATATGATATTAAAATGAGTTAAAACTTAATAATTCTTCCAATTTGAAAGGATAACGTTGATGGAAAGTGTAATTGTGGAAAAGTTAGGGAAATTATAGTTTAAATAAATTTCAATTATTCTTATTAATGTTGCAATTTGAAAGAATATTATAACCCACCAATAAATAATATTAGAATAAAAAGTGATCTATCAGTATAGATATATGGTATAAAATATGAAATGAAAGAAAAAACTCAAGGAGAGACACTACAACACAAGAACTAGGATTTAGTTTAGAAAAAAAAATTATTTTAGGGAAGACATCAATAAACCCCACAACATGGATGATATTTAATTGATATGAAATTTCCAAGTTGAAAAACTAATTTATGAATTTACAAGTCTCGTGGGGTAATAATTTCACCAAAAAATGGTGATTGATCCATAAAATCTGAGCACGCCTTAATGAAGTGATAATGAGATGATACACTTTCAGTTTAAGAAACATTCTCACCAAATCCCTTGAAAGAAATAATGTTTAACTTTTAAGTCTAAATATATTGAATAAATATAAATAATGAGATTATATATCAAATTATTATTACATAAACCATTTTAATGAAATTAGATGTATAATATAAAATATGTCTGAAAGAATAAAATTTATTGAATAAACCCTTATGGCGTGTCTAAATGTTCTCTACACATGAACTTAAATTACTAAATAATTAAATTATAATTTTTTATATATAAATAAGATCATTATTCACTAATATTTAATTTTTAAAGGTCCGTGCATTATATTTTTTGGCTTATTTTCAATGTAATATTCCCTTATGTCAGTTACTTAGGGTTGTTCAATCCATTTTACTATAACTACATATGTATATTGAACATTATGGAAAGTGTTATAAAATAGATTCATAATACTAAGAATATTAGTAATTTTATAAAAAAAATTATAACTATATATATATATATAATATTTTTTAACTATAACCATGTTGGGTTGTGATTGAAAAAGAATCTCTTTTCTCATTGAAGTGGTAGTCTGCATGTTCATACGATTAATGTGTCCACCTCAAAATGAATTATAGGGAAATAGTTAAAGGGTAATTTCAACCTTCTATAATTATATATATTATTGATATAAAATTTATTCATCCATTACATCCTTTTAATCATCCATGAATGGTGGTGATGAGAAACAAAATAAATTTTTGTGTGGAAGCGGTAGTCCTTTTAAGTCACTAAAAATGGGTTTATTTTTCTTAGAGGATGGAGAGGAATAAATAATGGTCATTCCCTTTATATATTGTAATAAAAGTATAACAATGAAAATTATTTAATTAAATATATATATATATTTTTCAACTTAATGATTATGGTGAAAATGTTATGAAGATTATTATACATATGTTGGAGACATGATATTCTTCTTATATATTTTCTTAGAAGTGATGTAATTACAATAAATTATAGAGATATAGGTATTTATGATGATAGTATAAATTATTTTATAGGTATTTTTTTATATTCTCTTGGGAAATTAAAAGGGATATTTAATCATGGTGGGGTGGAAGTGATTCCCTTTTCTAAGTGAAGAAATGTGATCATTTAGGAGAACCCATTACAGTTTCATGGCATCAATACACTATTCCTTCAAAAATGAGTCCACAATTTCATAATAATTGAGTGCTTAGTGATGTTGGGTCTATTAATCATCATTAAATATTTTAGACACATATTTTAAACATGTTTCATGACTTTTTCCATAGGTTCCTAAACTTTTACATTTTGATTTTTTCCTTGGTAACTAGTTTTTTGACAATTTAATTTATATTATATTTTACAATATTAGGTAGGCCACATGAAAAAAATTATGTTTTGATAAAAAATTTAATATAAATTTAATCACATTGAATTTATTAATATGATAAAATATACTTTAAATTAAAATATATAATATATAAAAATATTTTTTTGTAAAGAAATGATTTTAAACTTTTACGTGTCCTTAAATTTATTTATTATTTATTATTAATATAAATAATGTGTGTATATTTATATATATTTATAAAAATAATATTAGGGTCATGAATTAAATTATATCAATTTTATGGATTAAATAAAAAATTAATGATATTAATAAAAAAAT
Organism: Viscum album; assembly: GCA_963277665.1. Taxonomy (NCBI): domain Eukaryota; kingdom Viridiplantae; phylum Streptophyta; class Magnoliopsida; order Santalales; family Viscaceae; genus Viscum; species Viscum album. The sequence continues at coordinate 1,366,350,005 of OY728140.1, read as the reverse complement.
TCATTAAAATAACTGTTTTACCATTATTGTGGTTATAAAAATGAATCTTAATAATATATTATCTATTTAAAAAAAATTGACTAATAGTAATAAGTTTTACTCAAATTGAAAATAATTTTTTTATATTTAATTTATAAAACAGATAATGTCTAATTTAAAATATGTACACCTCAAAACAAGTTTACTGTGAAATGTTACTTGACTTTTATAAATTTTAAAAATGTGTTTTATAATTTCTACATAGTTTTTTTGAATCATATATATTAATTAATTTATATATATTCTTCATACCAATGGGTTTTCTTAATCGTTTAATTAATTCTAGTAATATAAAAGCGATTGTTTTTAAAATGTTCATTTTTAGTACTCCGTTGATATTGAAATATTTTTTTGAATTACATATATAAAATATCTCATATTTTAATAATAAAAGTAATTTTTCTACACATAACTCATTAATATGAAAATATATACTTTTAATATTTTAATATTATATTTTTATTTCATTGTAAATTTTATTACTTTTTATTTACTACTTTACTATAAATGAATTTATTATTCCTATTATATATATGAGAAACGACCATATTTTCAATAACCTTATACTCATAGACCATATTTTTAAGGATTTTATTTTCAGTGAACATATTTAATTCATATATATGGTCTTACTAAACATATTCCCTTGACACATACCATTTATATATATTTCATTTTAAATATGACACCATGATTTCACCTTTTGTGGTATTATTTATCGTTATTGGTTTTGTTATACTAATGGTGATTCTAAATTGAAATGGTGGTCCATGGATATTTCTATTCCTATAGATGTTATTAATTTTAATTTATTTTCCCTTTAAATTTTTAATGTTTCAATTGATGTAATCATTGATGATTGTAATAATATGTTGCATGTGATAACATAGGCCTCAACTTGGTTAGTGAGGACACTTCAAGTGGATCCCAGAGACCTGAGATCAGCGCTAGGTGGAGGCGTATTTCTTGGTTATTATAATACCATTTTAGCAGGAACTATATCAAAAACATTATAAGGTTCTATTTGATGTTGTAGCATTTGAAACTATTCACCCATTTGGTCCTCGAGTCCTTCAAGGTCGTCGAGCCAGCAAGGATTTCGGGCAACCTCAATGCCTTTGGTACACCTCAACGAATTCAGACCACATAAAATGAATATAAAACCAGGTAGTTTTTGAAATGAATAAGGCTATATATGAGGATTTAGAGAAGGTGTCTTAATCAAAGTAGATCTAACCAAACTTGGAAGAATGAGAGGGTATGACATTTCTATCGGTTCTGGGCCTGTGAAGCTCTATATAGGATAGATAGCTGACCAGTCATGAAAAGTTTGAGACATTATATAAACATATATGTTGAGTATTTTAAGTTACATTTAATCTTTTTTGAATGAATTCTTCTAGGACTTCAGTTCATGTAATGGTTCGCTAAGCCTACAGGTCGTGTAAGGGTTCCCCTTTAACCCTTAAAAGGAGGAATATAAAAAGTAAATAAAAAATTAATACATTATGACCATTAAAATATGGATACATGGTTTCATATACGATCATTGTATTGTCAAATTATAATTTAACAATGACACATTATCTTGGTTTATATATATTTTTCCAATCTATAGTCAACAATTACTTATTTTGAAAGTGTAGAGAAACATTGTAGGGAAATAATTAATGTCTCTTATAACCCAGGTCGTCACACCCCCTAAATAAATATTGTCCTTAAAATTTAAATTATTAAATTTAATTGAAAATATATATTGGTATATTGTAGATTGATGTGACTCGATATATAATTTATATAATGATATCAACCTTACAAAATTTGGAAAAATATCTTTATTTCTTTGAGAAGGATTATCCATGACATTGAGTTTTCACCAAATTGTTTTGCCAAGAGTACACTATTATTTACAATTAAGATTCATATTTAATAATTTTCTTATAAAGGATGTTCTTAATCATCATTTAATAGATTATCGTTGGTCGATATATAATGTGATCTTATTATTCCATGTCAATATTCAAAATAAGTGGAGATAAAAAATGGATTCACAAATTTAATATAAATTTATCATGGGAGGATAAAAAGTATTTATGAATACATAATATCATGAACAAAAAAATATTGGGATACATTAATCATAAATCTTTTCTTTTTTTATTAATAATTCAACATCCATACATCGATGTGATGATTTTATGATCTCATAAAACATTCAAGGTATAATGGAGTTGGTTGAGCAAGATAGAAATATAATATTCAGAAATATTTATTGGATGATTTATGTTCCCCAATACCAATAATTTTCCTAAAAAACATATATAATTTTAATTTCATATAATTTCACTTGGTCCAAAGAATTTGATTTTATTGACGCATATCATAATTTTTAACCTTTTCATTAGAAAATTGACTAATATAGTTCCCACGTTTTTTCACACATGATTAATTTCACTATTAGGGGTGAGTTTTAATGTATGATTAAAACAAAAATGACTATAACTAGCCTCTTAATATTCCTATTGTATTATTCAAACCATTTCATTGATATTTGTGGCATATAATAAAATATGTCTCAAATAAAGAAATTTTGAGGTGAAACCCTTACCTCATTTATGAAAGTTAAATGAACATGTATTCAACATCATGAATAATTCAATTAAAACCATAAAATATATACTTATGAACTTATTGATTCATATATAAGTTTATATGTTTCATATATTATGTTTTGGTAGTTATTTTGATTATAATTTTCTCTTTGGTTGGTTCCTTAGGGTTGTTCGATCAATTTTTCTACAAGTCCTTCTGTATGTTGACCCATGGAAGGATTTGTTGTAATATAGTTTCATAATATACATAATAGTATAATTTTTATTTTTTTAATATATATATATTAAAAATATTTTAAAACCCAACCATGATGGGTTGTTATGGAAAATTAAACTCACTACTCATGAAATTGGTAGTCCACTCAAACAGACGATTAATGTTTCTATTTATCAATTAATTAGATTAAAATAAAGTTACTGATAATTTATATATTTTAAAATCATATTTATGATATATATTCTATATTTCTTCATCAATTACATTCTTCTCAATTCCCATTATTTTTAGTGATGAAAAAGGGACAACATCGCTTTGTGGAGGTGATAGTTCTCCCAACACACTAACAATGCTTTTGTATTTCTTATCAGATGGAGATGAATAAGTAATGACTATTCCCTTGATATAATAATATCAAAATATAATAAATATAATAATTATATAATTATATTTATTTGGATATAAGAAATTTTTAATAGAATATTAAAGAGAATAATTTATGAAGAATGTAATACTAATGTTTGAGACTTGATCTTCATCAATGAGATTTCCCTATGAGTAACTGACATAAGATGATATTTAGAGAACAAGGAATTATGTAATATAAAATGATTTTGTTCATAGTTTCAAGGTACAATAGAATGGTAAATTAAACCATGGAAGGGATGGATGTGATCCCCTTTTATTAGTGACAAAAGGGCCCCTTTGGGAATACCCTTTACACATCTATGATAACAATAAAATATTCTATTCTAATGGGGTAAATAATTTTATAATAATGAAGTTTGGGGGTGATATTAGACATATTAATCCTCATTTAATACGTATTCCCATGTTATCAACATGTTTGAAGACTTTGACCATATGTTTTTACATTCTTATGGTTTGATTTTTACCTTTGTAACTTATTTTTTAATTATGTAATTTTAATTTTGTAAAAAAATATAGAGAAAATACTATTATATTTTTTAAAAAATTTAATTTATTTTCAAATTAACTAATTGAATTAATGAATATTATAATTCAACTATTAAATTAGAATATATATTATGTAAACAAAATTGGTATGAAATTGAATTTTGAACATTATTTGTTTTTAATCATATTCAGTATTTATTATTGATTGAATGAGATTTAATATAATTATATGTATTTTTTAACATAATATTAGATAAAAAAATGAAAACATTATAATTTTATTGATTTAGTAAAAAATACATGTTTCTAATAAAACAATTAACTAAAATAAAATATTTTACCATTATCACAAGAATTACCATTAGTTTTATTGATATAATCTTTATTCCTAAAAATGAAATTGAATATGTTAGATAATATTTAAATATTTAAATAAAATTGGATTAAATTTTTTATTTTTTATTTATAAAATTGATAAAGTTTAATTTTTAATATAAGCATGAAAACTGTTTCTAGTATGATATATTTCATGAATTTCTAAAACATAAACATGTGTTTTATGAATTTTGCGTATCCTTTTTATAAATTTTATACTACTTTTAAAGTAAATATTTTTTATATCCAAATGGGTTATTAATATTTAAATACAATCTTTTATTATAAAATTCATAGTTTTTAGCAATCATAGCATTCTTACTATTCATTTTAAAAACAATTATTTCAAAAAAAATATCCACAATTTAAACTTAAAATCATATTGATATAATGAATTCAAAAATTAATTTTATTTTATAAAATTATAATGGAAAAACTTATATATTTTTATTTTAAAGAGATAATAGAAAATATAATTAAAAATTCTCTTGTTTGAAATTGGTGTTTTTAAACAATATATGTTCTTAATATTATCCCATATCGATTTCATATTTAAGTTATGTTAATATATTAGTTCATATATCATATATTTTAAAGTGAATATTTTAATTAGTGAAAAATATAAAATATTTAATAAAATAGATCATTTAAAATAGATATTAATTTTATATTAAATATGATTTTAAAAATATCAAAAATTAATTACTTATATTGTAAAATTTATTTTTTTATACTCTACTGCTATGGAAATATTTATGTAAAAATTATATATAAAATATGTAATATTTTAATAACTATAAAAATATTTATACGTGACACAAATATATTTATTTATAATTTTTTTATATAATTTTTTTCTTTCATTGTGAGTTCTATTATTTCAAATTTAAAACTTAAAAAATCAAGAAATTACTATACCTATTGGTTATATTTCCAAATACCGTATCTGTAATGACCATATTTTCAATGTATAGATTTCATCCATTTATAGAGTATTACTTAACTTAGTCCATTCACACTTCTCATCTACATAGTGTCCATTGTGGATCTGAAAATATGTTGTTCCTTTTAGGGTATCCATTACTATTGAAGTATTAGTTTTATTAATTATTAATCTTCATGGGAAAAATAGTCCATTGAAGTTATAATCTATATGGATATCATTCATTACAATTTTTCCCCACATTTAATTATTGATATTTTAAAGGGTGTAATCATCGATGAATTGTAATAATCCATTTTATGTGAAACATAGTTTAATATTACCTCATTATAATGTTAAATGATAAATTAATAAATTTATGTTATCATAGTTTGTATCTTGTAAGGCCCAATCTCTGGTCAGTTATTATTCTTTTAAAATAATAATAATAAATAACAGGGAAAAATTAATGGTCATAAAAACCTAGGGCGTCATATAAATTCACAAATGATATATTTATAGAGGGTGAATTAATTTTTGATATCAACTAATCCAATTCCGTGTCTATTCTTATGTGACACCATTAAAAAATGACAACTCTGTGATTTTAAGTACACAATTTAATAAATAATTGAAATATTATTGATTTTATGTTGGACACACATATGTATAGTATGCCATTATGTGATTATTTGTTTAAAACAAGAATTCCAATGTATTGATCAATGATTTATATATCATGTGATAATTCAATTATTTGTAAGGATATGATTACAACCATTTATGTTCAACAATAAAATCGTTGGAATGATTGTAGTTATCTATGTTGAATAATTTGTGTCCGGACATGGTTATATTTATCAATGTTCAAATAGTTATGGTTTAACTATTTCTATGTTATTAAAATATTATTATCATATCATTTCTCATTATTATTCGCTTATGTTCCCATATTTCTATGATAAGTGTATGTTATCTTTTCATGATAACTATTTTATAATTTTATTTTCAAATTACATGATTTATTTTAATATATAAATACTTTTAAATAACTCTTATAACTCTATGTTATTTTTACTCTTGTATTTTTACCATCTTTTTATTTGGTCACATATTAATGATCTAATAATATCATTGAATCCTTAATTTTAATTTTCCCTCACAAATCATTTAGAGTCACAACTTAGTTTATTTCACATTTCTCTAACAAATTATATATAGGAATTTTTATATAACAATTACTACTATAAATGTATCACCCCAAGCTTCCACGATAAGTTTCTCTTTGACTAATGCAATAGCTTGTGATGTACGCAACGTCGAGTTCTAGCAGACCACAACAAATCAAAATAGCTGTTATAAATAGTAATAAAAACTTTTTGAAATTTTATGAATTTTATTTTTTTAAATGGACTTTATTTTTGGATTTATAAAATCAAAATTATCTTTAGGTGAATTTTTGGTACTTTTATGAAAACATTCAATTTTTAATGAATAGTGAAAAGCACTGCATTATTTTCTGAAACATAATTTTTATTTAAGTAATTATTTATTTTATTTTAATTTATTTTAGGTTAATATAGATAAATAATAGCTATATAATTTCAATTTAATTCATTGTTGTCATTTTATAATAAAATTAGATGTATAAAATTTTATTGAACATTTTATCATTTTTTACCCACCTTCTAGGAACATTTGAAAATTTGCGTAAAACAGAATTTTCCACTTCTGTGAATTGAATCTAAAAAATTTGAGAAACAATTTTGACATCAGTATGTAAAATCTGTTACAATTCTATGAAAATATTTTTTTGTGAATAATAACTTTCGAATTTTATTTACCACGGTTAAAATTAAATAGGGTAATTAATGGTAAAAATAATGTTATAATTTCCCTAAAAAATTTCCATGTTCTATTATATAGTTGTTTTTCAACCAAATTAAACCTTATAAATAAAATATGATCCTTTTTTGTCCTCTTGGATTAGATTATATCATTTATTATTATTTAATTTAATGAAGAGTTAAAAGTGTTAAATTCAAATTTTCTTAACTAAAAATTATTTTATATAGGGTTATAAATAAGATAAATTAAAATATAAATATTCATTATATAGATAAAAATATTTCCTACATAATGGTATTTTATTTATAATTTTTAGAAATTAAATAATTAAATTTATTTATTACATAATGATGATTTCATAATTACCTTATTAATGAAATATTAAAATAATTGATATCATAAATATAAAAATAAATGTAAATTTATACTTTTTATGAATTACACAAATTTTATAGGTTAATATGACATGTTAGGAATAATTTGATTAATTATTTATGAAGTAATCATGTTTTTTTGACTTTCACACAAACCAGATTCTAAATAGTGTCAAAATTGACATAAATGATTTTTAAAAAAAAATACTATATTATTAATTGATATAATATACCTTAAAATATATGGTTTTGAAATGGTCTTAGATAATATTATATTTTTCTATAATTAAGCACTTGGGGTTCTCTTTTCTTTTTATAGTGAGTTTATTAATCATTTATTATAATAATACAAGAATACACGGTAAATGTTAAACTATTTTACTAAGAGTTAAATGTTAAAGAGAAGGATAATATGGTGACCTAAATATATCTAAAACCTATTGATTGAGAGGTTTTGGACCCAAACCCACCTTATCCTCGAATTAAATCATTTTAGAGCCATTATATACAGAATATGATTGTATAATATATTAATATTTCAAGCTTTACCTAAAGTGACCCTCACCTCTCTTATAAAAAGATACTTCTCCTTCTCTCAAAATCACATCTCCAAAGCCATTTGGCTTGGACAAACCTTGTTAAAATACCCTTCCAACCACCCTCGATTCAACCTAGAGGCTTTAATTTTATTAGAATCTATTCTAAGGATCCCTTTAGATCAAATCATAAGGAAGCACCGAAAGAAGAGTTAATAATTTAATCACCTCTTTCAAAGTTATTTTTATCTTCCACTTCCACTTTCTTTGTTGTTTATATAACAAAGTAATAACTCCAATTCCTTATTCACACTGTGATGTTATTATATTTATGGTATAAACATATTAATTTTCTATCCATCCTATGAATGACAAAGTCACCATACGTGCATACGTACGACTTACCACCTCCACGTCGTGGTGTAGTTTTTTATTAAAAACAACATTATTAGAATGTGTATAATAATGAGTATAATTGATGTAAATAATAAATATAACATGTTAATGATTCTTTATATATGATATACCATCCAATTACATATGATTTTACCATCTATAGATTGATATTATCGCTCGTGTGTACGTATGGATTACTGTCTCCACGAACGTGATTAGATTCATTTCCCCATCGTAAGTATTCAAGATTAATATTAATTTGATGATTAATTTTTTTTAAGAAATTAAAATAATTCTTTATATGAATCAAATAAATCCCATTCATAACAATCATGACATACCTAACAAAATAAATAAAGGAAAACAGATCAGTTAACACCCAAAACAACGATACTACAAACATATTATAAACAAAGAAACATTAGAAGATCATATATGATATCATATTTATGTATATGGGTCTTGTATAATTTAATAACAAATATTTAACTGTTATACATGATGTTAACATACCCTCAACCAAGGATAAGTAGAAGGTAATGGTAAATTTTACAATCTCTTTATTATCCAAGGTTGTTTATACGTGAGTATCTACCGGGACCTCTTTATCAACCAAATCCATATTTCTTAAAAATTTATTTCAAATCATATTTAGTATTTCCGAGAATATTGATTAAAGTTATTTTAACCCTTGTTTTAATTTTTATAAATTGGTTTGAGAGTAATCTTCTGTCATTTTCCTAATAAGGTACTTTATGACCTTTTCGACAAACTAAGGTAAGAATTTTTTTAATGTATACAGCGGGTGAGGCTATTTTCCACCATTACAACACATTCAAATCTTCCCTTACAACCTTATAAGAATATTTTCAAAATAATGTTTTTCTTCTATAATTATGCGACTTTTAAATGATTTCAAAATAGAATGAGGTATTTCTCTCAAATAGTTTTGATTTCATTTATGTCAACATCCTTTGATGGATTTTACACATGTTTTATATTGATTTATTATGATACAATATTCAATATTGTATTGAAGGTTTTGTTATATGTTTGACCATGGTTGTGTTATTTTTATAACATTCATTGTTTATGGTTAAAGTATTAACATTTCGTATGATAGTTTTAATAAGAATGATTATGTTACGTTTCAACCCCTTCAAATAAAGAATTCATTGGATTTAGTAAGTGATGGGTGAATCCCGTTATAGCTCCTCGATGCATCAGTAGGTCTTATGAGACAAACTAGTTTCTTGGCACAAGGCCTTGGAAAAATCTTATTCATAGTCTTGGCATGGGGCCTTTACTATGTGGTTATGATGTGCAACATTATCCATTCCATTATTATAAAATTAGCTATTGATATTACTTGTGATTATTTGACTAATAGAATATCCATGTGAATTTGTAAATGATATTATTTGATTTATCTTTTCTATATTATGTTGAAGAATAATTGTAAAAGGATTTTCTTTTAGTTGTATAAACTGAATTAAATGTTTATGCTTATTTATGATTGTATCCACTATATTGTTATCCTTACTGAGCATCTGACCTCACCCCTTTATTATGTTTTTTCCTAGGTTGTGAAAAGAATATTATAATTAAACTGCAGAGGTAGGCCAAAGGACATGAGTGTGTTCAAAAGGGACACAATGTTTTTTTATTTCATGATATTTGTATAACTTATATATGTATCTAGTACATCTATGGATACAAAAAGAATCAGTCTTTAAGACCTTCATCTCCTGTGATAATGATAATGTTATTTAATAATGAACCAAATCTGGGAAACTAGGTTTGAGGAATTATAGATGGTATCAGAGAAAGTTTTGTACAAAACATGGAAGTTAGATTTAGAAAAACACTGATCAGAGATCATTTCCCTAAGATAGGATTTGAGGATTAGTATAGAATAACTTCATAGATTTTTAGTAATGTAGATATTTTGTGTATTTTCTAAGAAATGCATCCCTATTTGGATTCGAGCAGTAAGAAGTGCCTCTAACATAGATGTACCTAGGAGTGAAAACTACGATAAGGAGTTTTGTGCTTCACCTAGGGTATCTGGGTACATGAAAATGGGCCTTGATGCACTCTTTGTTACGACACTCCTAGGGTATATTCAGAGGATAATTCAAATTTTATTTACAAAGCATTATGAGGGATTTATGAGTAAATACTTCCTCATAGAAAAATATTTTTTATGATTATGGATTATATGCATAAACTGTTAAATTTATGTTATGTATTTTACTAGTTTGGAATTATGTATTTGCGATTCATAAACTAATCTAGTGTATTCTATTGTTTTGAAATAGTGCCTAGTGGAACGAATGAAAGCTATATCAATGCACATAATACATATAGTGATTTCCATCCTACTCAAGATAATTATAGTGGAGCTGGTGATACAACCAGTGATAAAAAACGTATAACCATACTGGAAAAACTCCCTCAGGTTACGAATTATAACCTTACCCATATGGAGCACCCTGATCCACAACACTGAGGACCAATGATAGACCACTTCATGAGGCAACAACCACCAACATTCAATGGGACTACAAATCTATTTTTAGGTGAGTAATGGATAAGTTCCTTAGAAAGAAACATTTCATGCTTTGGGGAGTAGCGAAAGGGAAAAAGTTTTCATGGTAGTTTATTGCCTCACAAGAGATACATATTAATGGTGGTTAATAATTCAAAACACAAAAGAGGATGAATAAGTATAAAATATGGAATGGAGGGTGTCTAAAGTAACTTTAATAGAAAAATACTTTCCTCGTGACCATCACACAGATATAGAAAGACAATTTCTATGTTTGAGGAAAAAGGAGGAGGACAATGTCTCAATGTATGAGTCTAACATTACAAGGTTGGGAAGGCATGCATAAGATTATATACATAACCCAAGGAGAAATATTGATTGATTCATTGATGGCTTAAAACCATTTATCCATATAGAATTATTCTCACAATCCTTCTCATCATACGAAGATATTGTCTCATGTGATATCAAGATAGAAAAGGAATTCTATAGGTCTTATGAATTTAAAGAAAATAAAGAAAATAAAGAAAAGAAGATATTTGTTAAACTCTCTAGAAATGGAAATAAGGGGAAGTGTGGGAAAAGTTGAATTTCCATCCTATAGTAAATGTGGGAAGAAACACCCCAGTACTTTCCTGAAGGGAATGAGAGTCTGTTCCAAGTGTGGTGAAAAAGGCCCCCAAACTTGTGATTGCAAGGGAAATAAAGAGTCTATCAATGGTTAATGCTACAATTTTAGAGAAATGGGGCAGTATGAAAATGAATGTCCAAAGCGCCAAGGAGACTTACCTCCGAAAAGAAAAAGGGATCAGGGCCATGCTTATGCAATCACTACTACAGAGGTTGAAGCTCCAAATGACATAGTTTTAGGTAATTTAATGGGTTCCTCAAATTTAGACAATGTTTTAATTTATTTTGGATTAGATTATTGTTTCATATCTTCCCAGTTTTCTATGAAAAGTAGATATTGCCAATTTGATTTAACAAGGTAGTTTTAAGTCAAAACTCTTAAGGGAAGTATCATTGCAAAAATGATTTTTGTGAATGAGTTCTCATTAGGGAAAATAAATGTGATTTATCTACTGAGGTCATCATAATACCCATGTTATAATTTGATATAATTCTTAATATAGATTGTATTTTGGACCATGATACGAAAATTTATTGTAAGAAGAAAATGGTTACAATTTTTTATGATGAGAAGGAATAACTTATATTTAGAGAAGAAACAACACCATTTGATTCTTATTTATATCCAACCCTAGTATCTCAACTAAATTCAATTATTGGGGAGGAATATAGTGAAATAAATATGGGTGAGGAATGAAATGTTCAAATAGATGATGTAATTATTTTGTAAGAATATGTTGATGTGTTTCTAGAGGATTTACCTTGACATCCTTAAAAATGATAAATTGTGTTATCCATTGTTTTAATTACAGGTTCAAGGACCATATTGAAGACCCATTATAGAATGGACACTATGGAAATAGTGGGACTAAATAACCAACTAGAGGAGTTCAGTAATAAATGATTTATTTTCCCTAGTGTTTCTCTATGGGGAACCCCTATTATTTTTGTTAAGAAGAAAGATGGATCTACGATGTTGTTAATTGAATACACGAAGATCAATAATATAACAATTAAGATCAAGTATCCCCTACCTTGGATTGATGATTTATTCGATCAACTTGATGGCGCTCAATATTTTTCAAATATTGACATTTTATTTGGATATCATCGGTTGTGTGTGAAGAAGGAAAACATTCCGAAGACAGTATTTTGTACGATGTATGGGAATTATGAAATTAAAACAACTCCTTTTAGACTGACTAATGAAACCTATATCTTAATGGATCTAATGAATAGAGTTTTCATGGAATATCTTGATGACTTTGTAGTTGTATTTATTTATGATATCTTGGTTTACTTCCATAGCAATGAAGATCCTAAAAATCACTTGCGAACTATTCTAATTATTCTTAGAAGAAATGAATTATATGGGATGTTTATCAAGTATGAATTTCGGATTCAGGAGATTTATTTTTATTGGACATATTATCTCCAATGATGGAATCTCTGTTGATCCTTCTATGACAATAACAATACATGAATTACCAACACTGAGAAGTATAACTGAGGAAAGCACTTTTATTGGTTTAACATGCTATTATTGGTGTTTTTTCAAGAATTTTTCTTGATTGGATAACCCATTAACCATTCTCACAAGCAAATGGGTTAAATGTTTTTAGACAATAGAGTCTGATGAATGTTTTGAAGAACTAGATAAAAGATTATTCAATTAAATTACCTTGAATATACCATTGGGGAATGGTGGGTATGTTATTTATAGTGATGCATCAAAGAAAGGACTCAGTTTTGTCCTTATGTAGAATTATAGAGTTATTTCCTATGCAGCATGACAACTAAAAACTCATGAACAAAACTATCCCAATCATGATATTGAGTTAGCAGCTATATTATTTGTTATGAAAATATGGAGACACTATCTCTATGGTAAGAAATTTGAGATTTATATAGATAAGAAGAGTTCAAAGTATATTATCTCACAAAAATAACTCAAAATGAGCCAAATATGATCGATATAACACACAACCACCCCGGGAAGGAAAATAAGATGCCAGATGCTTTGAGAAGAAAGTATCAAGGATTTTTGAACAAGATGAGAGTTGAAAGGGATCCTATGTTCATGGATATAGTAAATATGTATATGGGAATAATCATTGAAGGTGAAACATATATACTTTTTCAAATGGTTTCCAAACCACCTTTACTAGAAAAGATAAAAAGTTCTCAGACTGGTGATGATGAGTTACAAAAGATAATTAAATCTGTGAATGATTACAGATTTATTGGCTTCATATATGAAGATGAAATTTTGAAACTTGGGTAGAGGATTTGTGTTCCTGACATACTTGATCTAAAAGGGAATTGTTGGATGATTCTCATAGCTTTAATTTCTCTATAAACGGTGGTATCAATAAGATGTATATATATTTGAAGGAACATTTTTGGTGGGACAACATGAAAAGAGATATTGCGGATTATGTGTCAAGATGTATAGTGTGTGAATAGGTAAAGGACGTAAGACAACATCCTAGAAGAGTTATGAAACCTCTTCCCATATCTAAGTGGAAATGGGATAATATTACGATAGAATGTTTTATGGGGCTACCAAAGACTTATAGAAGGAATGGTGCATTATGGGTGATTTTTGATTGTCTTACCAAGTCATCACATTTTATTTCTATAAGAGAATATTTACCACTTGAACGTTCAGCACGACAACATATCAATGAAGTTGTAAGACTTCATGGCGCACCCCTATCTTTTGTTTGTGATCGTGATCCCTATTTTACATCAAGAATCTTGAAAAGTCTTCCTAAAGTCCTAGATATTGAACTTTGTTTAAGCATTGCCTATCACCCTGAAACTGATGGACAATTAGAAAGGACTATTCAAACCTTAGAATACATGGTGAGATCTTTTTCACATGACTTCCAAGGTATGTGGGATATATATTGACCTCTGTAGAATTTTCCTATAATAATAACTTCCATTCAAGTATTCAGATGGAACCATATGATGCGTTATATGAAAATAGATGTCGCACATCAACTTGTTGGTATGATGTTGGTGAAAGAAAACTCGTAGGACCAGAACCTATTGAGGAAACAATGTAAAAGGTGATGATAATCCTAACCCACATCAAAGTAGATCAAAGTAGGAAAAAGATCTAAGCCGATAACTAGGGAGATGATCTGGAATTTCAAGTAGGATATCATGTTTTCTTAAAGGTATATCTATGTAAGTGTGTTGTACAATTTGGTAAGAATGGTAAATTAAGTCCCAAGAACATCAGACCTCTCAGAATTCATGAAGTAATTGGAGTTGTACCTTTCCATTTGGAAATGCCTCCAAGTCTTCCCAAAGTTCATGATGTGTTCCACGTATAATTGTTGAGAAAATAGAAGCCTGGCACAATGAATGTAATCACCTATGATGAAATAGAACTAGAACTCAATATGTCTTATTGTGAAGATCCTATCAAAATTATTGATATTAGAGAACAAGTGCTGAGAAACTGGACGACTCATCTTGTAAAAGTTCAATGGAGAAACCATAAGATGGAAGAGGCAATGTGGGATCTTGAGGAACTTATGATGAAAAGCCACCCAAATCATTTTATGTAGTAGTATTGGAGAAATTTTTAGGAAAACATTATTTGAAGGAGGGAATAGTGTAACACCCCAAGCTTCCATGGTACATTTCCCTTTGAATAATGCAGTAGCTTGCACTGTACACAACTTTGAGTTCTTAAACACCGTGACCAATCAAACTAACCATTATGAATAGTAATACCCACTTTTTTTAATTTTATAAATTTTATTTTTCAAAATGGACTATATTTTGGGATTCAGAATATCAAAATTAGATTAGGGTGAAATTTTGGTATTTTTATGAAAACATTCATTTTTTGTTGAATAGTGAAAAAAACTGCGTTATTGTTTAAAACCTACATTTTATTTAAATAATTATTTATTTTATTTAAATTTAGATTAGGTCAAAATAGATAAATAATACCTATATAAGTTTAATGTAATTAATAGGGGACATTTAATAATAAAATTAGATGTATAAAATTTTATGGAACATTTTAACGTCCTTTACCCACCTTCTAGGCACATTTGAAAATTTTCATAAAACCTAATTTTACCGCTTATTTGAATTGAATATCAAAATTCCAAGAGAATTGTTGATATTAGTAAGTAAAATGTGGTTAATTAGGATGAAAATAATTTTTTGTGAACAATAACTTTTGAATTTTATTTACCATGACTAAAAGTAAATAGAGTAATTAAATGTAAAAATAATATTATAATTTCCCAAAAACTTGTCGTCATTCTATTGGATAATTTTTTTTAGACCAAAATAAAACTTAGGAATAAAATATTATCATTTTTGATCCGCTTGGATTAGATTATGACATTTATTATTATTTTATTATAATTTCCCTAAAACTTGTCATAACAGAAACATTTTTAATATACAGTTATCCATAAGTTGAATTCAATATTAAATAATTATTAGAAAGATAAAAATATTTCCTACATAATGGTATTTTATTTATAATTTTTATACATTATATAAATAAATTTAGATATGATACAATCATGACGTAGTAAGTACCTTATTAATGTAATATTAAAATAATTGATATTATAAATATACAAATAAATGTAAATTGATACTTTTTATGAATTGAAATAATTTTCTAGGTTAATAAGACACATTATTATTTATTTAATTTATTTAGTTCCTAGTAATCGAGTTTTTTTGACTTTAACAAAAACCAAATACTAAATAGTGTCAAAATTGACAAAAAAAGAGTTTTAAAAAATACTATATTATTAATTGATATAATATTCATAAAAATATAAATATTGGGAAAAGGACTTGTATATGGTTATCTATTTCAATAATGAACCACTTGTGGTTCTCTTGTATTTTTATAGTGAGTTTATTGACAATTTATTATATTAATACACGAATACATGTTAAAAGTTAAACTATCTAACAAAGAGTTAAATATAAAAGATAAGGTTTATATGGTGACCTAAACCTGTCAAAAACCAATTAATTGAGATTTTTTGGACCCATAAACACATTATCCAAGAAATAAATCTATTTGGAGCTATTGTTAACCGGATATTATTATATAATGAATTAATATTTCAATCTTTTCCTAAAGTGACCATCACTTCTCTTATAAAAGGGTACTTCCCCATCTCTCAAAATCACACCTCCAAAGCAATTTGTATTGGACAACACCTACTCACATATCCTCATAACTACTCTCACATCATCCTGGAGTCCTTACTTTTATATGTATCTAACCTAAGTATCCATTTGATAAAATCAAAAGGAAGCACTCGAAGAAGAGGTAATAATTTTATCACCTCTTCAAAGTTCTTTTATTCTTCCACTACCTCTTTCATTTTTTTCCATACCAAATTATTAAATCTAGTAAATTATTTATACTATGATGTTACTATAAATATGGTACAACTATAATAATTATATAATCCATCCTATGAATGACAAAGTCACTATACGTGCATATTTACGACTTATTGATCCCACGTCATGGTGTAGTTTGTTATTCAACACTTCATTATTTGGATGGGTATAATGATGAGTATAATTGATGTAAATAATAAATAATTTTTTTAATGATTCTGTTTATATGATATAACATTCAATTAGAAATGATTTTACCATTAGTATAATGGTATTATTGCTCGTACGTACGTACAGATTACCGTCTCCATGAACGTGATAAGATTCATTTATCCATTGTAAGAATTCAAGAATAATTTTTATTTGATAATTAAAAGTAATATTTAAGAACCTAATACCATTCTAGATACGAATAAAATACATCCTATCCATAAAAAACATGACATACATGACAAAATATATAAAAGAAAATGAATCAGTTAACACCCAAAACAGTGATACTACAAAAATATTATTTCCAAAGCAATATTAGAATATCATATATGATATCATATTTATTTATATGGTTCTTGTATAATTTAATAAAAATTATTTAAATATTATACAAGGGGATAATATTCCCTTGAACAAGGAAACGTACAAGGAAAGGGTTAATTTTATAATCTCTTTATTATATGGGGTTGTTTATATGTGAGTATCTACTAGGACCTATTTATCATCCACATCCATGTTTTTTAAAAACGTATTTCACATTTTTTTTACAATTTTATAGAGTGTGTGTTAAAATTATTTATACCCTTTTTTTAATTTTAATAAATTTTTTAAAGGAATCTTTCTTTCATTTTCCAAACAAGATACTTTGTGAAAGTTTCAAAAAATTAAGGTAAGATTTTTTTAACGTATATGGCAGGTGAAACTATTATACACCATTAAAACACAATAGAATCTTCCCTTATAAGATTATAATAATATTCTAAATATAAATGTTTTCTTTTATAATTATGTGACATCTAAATGATTTCAAAATAGAAATAGATATTTCTCTCAAATAGTTTTGATGTCATATATTTCAACATTCTTTGATGGATTTTACACTTATTTGAAGTTTATTTATTCTGATACAATCATCCATAATGTATTGAAGGTTTAATGATATGTTTGAATATGGTTGTATTATTTTTATACCATTCATGATCTATGGTTAAATTATTAACACTTCCCATACTAGTTTTAATATGATTGTTTATGATATGTTTCAACCTTTTCATATGAGGAATGAATTTGATGTTGTATGTGACATGTGGAGCCCGCTATATCTCCTCAAGGCTTTGGTAGGTCTCATGAGACAAAATAGTGTCTGGGCACAAGGCCTTGAAAAAAATTTATTTGTAGTCTTGGCATGAGTAGTTTACATTGTTGTTATGATGTCCAACATTATGCATTCCATCATTATGGAATTGACGTTTGATATTACATGTGATTACTCGACTAGTATAATATCTATGTGAATAAGTAAATCAAATTATTTTAATTATCATTGCTATATTATGCTGAAGTTTAATTTTAAAAGGCTTATGATTTAGTCTTATACATTTACTTAAATGATTATTCTTATTTATGATAGTTTCCACTATATTGTTATCTTTACTGAGAATTTGAGCTCACCCCTTTCTTATGTTTTATTTTTCCTAGGATGTTAAGAAGTATATTACGATTAACCTACAGGGATAAGCCAAAGGATATGAGTGTGTTAAAAGGGTACACAATGTTGTCGTTTTTTATTTCATGATGTAATGTAAATCCTATGTATGTATCTTGTACTTATAAGGCTACTAAACTAACTGGACATTCTAGAAATGATCTATTGTGATCATGCTAATGTAATGTAAGAATGCACAGACTCTAGGTTACTAGGGACGAGGAATTACAATAATTGATAACTATTCCCATCGACCTAGTAAAAATGTTTTCAAGAAGTATTGTTATAGGCCTTCCTATACAAATGGTTTTGAAGAAATGTTGGGATATGCAATTTATGTCAAGCCTATCTCAATAGTTATAAAAAATTATTGGGATTAATATTTCTAGACCAACATTTTTTTAAACCATTGGTATAGGTATGACTATAACAATGGTTTTAAAAATCCATTGGTGTAGGATTTCCACAAGTACCAGCCATTGAGGGATATCCTCATCCCATCATCTTTTCATCCAGAACCCTATTAGAATTTGAAATTCTAATTTATTCACCAACCATGATGATTGTTCCTCTATTATTCTCTTAAATCCATTTTTCTTCAAAATTTAATTTGAGAATTCCTAACCATTTAGGTATTCTATGAACCATAAATTTTATTTTTCATCATGATCAACTAAACCTTGGTAGATTCATTTGTTGTCATTGTTTATTTTCTTTTCAAATGATTAAATCCTCTTGTCGTTGTTAAAACAAGTGTTTTCCAAACAAATATTGATGGATAATTTATTCATTTTAATGTTTTTCATTATTTATTTCTCATTTTTATACATGGAATACTTCCATTTATGTAATTTAATTTTTAATTGATTGTTTTCACATCTCAATCCCTAAAGAGACTTATTTAGTGATAGGATTTTCACTATAATTATTAGCCTTAAATATTTTATATGTGGAACCTAATTTTTCTCACTTTGTAATTTTTTCACTTATCATTTTATATTTGAATTTTTTAATTGACTTGTAAAAATGTATTAGCTTTAACATCTATTAATATTAGATGGGTTAATTACTATAAATAACCCCCATAACAATAGTTATTCTGTTATCTCTAGTATGTCACTATTCCCTATTAAAGGACAGTGTCACTATGGTAACTCTCTATTGGTCAATTATGCCTCATCAATTTATTCGATCAATTACCCCCATTTAAAGAATACATCTTGGTATTTATATATCATAATTAAAATTATAGTAATAAAATCCATAACCCTTGATGGATGAGGATTCAAGCTAGTTACAACATTCCACCATGGATTTAGCACATTTTTTGATTTAACTATATTTATATCAACATAAAATATATAATTCACTAATTTTAAAAAAGGTCAACTAGAAAATGCAGAGAGAAAAACATATTAAATTCAATATAAAAACATTTCTTAAACTATGGGGCAGTTTTAAATGACCACTTATCTTATAAGAAAAGTGATTCCTTCTTCAAGAACATCACAGTCATAGATTTGTAGGACTATCCAAATTTACTGGTTATTTATCTCACAGATGGGGCACTAGTTCATTCCAACAACTTACAAAAAAAAATAGAACAGTTATAATAACCCAAAAATTTATTTAAAATTTCCATAAATACTAAGTATGTCACTGACTAACCATACTATGATGAAATTGTGACTAGATACATGTGGATATTTTATAAGAAACCCTATGAAATATCAATGAAAAAGATATATCACTAAAAAATAAAAACATAGTCACTTTAATATAATTTATTTTAAAAAAATAAGGAAAACTTCGGTCCATATAAAGAAAATGGATACTCACTATTCTGTAATACCAGAGATTCCTCTTTTACTAAATGCATAAAACCTCAATATCATTTATGAATACCCTGCTATATTACCATATAAAAATTCCAAAGGAATTTTTTGAGTTTTATTTATATCTAGAAAACATCAAATTTCAATGGTTTTATGCTCCTATGTAACTATATTGAGAATATAGTCCCACACTATAAGAGTCACATAAAACTGAACCTTTTATCACTCTAATAAACCAATTTCAATGATCACGATTCATGTCAATTCCATCTAAAAAAATTCTTTATAAATCCCCTTAAAAATTGGATATGCCGCTAATTCTAATGTATACTGCATGCACACCCACCACCCTATAAACATTGCATAATACACATCATCAAACCACACATTCTCTACTTGAGATATTCCCATCTATAGTCATCATCAAATATCCCCTTTAAAAACCCAAAAAATACACATAGTTAGGAAACCAAATTATACTTTCCTCAAAATTTTCTTTGACACCAAGGCACATACATTGATGGTCCATTCATCAGAAAAATCCAAGTCATAACTAGGCCTACAATATATATTTGTATATATAATATCAATAACATTTTTTAAATGTAAATTCTATAAGAGAAAAAATAATTTATAAGCAAAGTGTTTTATATTATTATTTATATTTATTAATCATTGATATAATTGAATTTCATACCATTGATTTATATTTATTGTAATTAAATATATATTTAGTATTTTGTTATATTTTTTGTTATGATTATGATATAAAATAGAATTTATGATCGGGTTTTATATAAAGTGGAAAATTCTCACTTCATTAAATATATTTTCAATATAAATACAATATCATTTAATTTTTTTTAAAACATGACATAATTTTTAATTAAATGGATTCAATTTAGGTATATGAAACTAATCAGATCTGAAGTGATTTAAAAAAAAAAACATAGATATTTTTTTAGATTTTATATGTTACAATACTTTAGATAGTGGTCACATACAGTTCCCATGTTGTAATTTTGTTTGATGACCTTGATGATGTTGTGAATAATTTAGATACCCTATTACCAAATATAGTTCTCAAACAAAAAAATATGTCTGGTATCATAATAGGGTGAAGATGCAATCTCAAAATGTTAATGGTCTGAATGAGATGATTGAATTGGAGAATTTATTATACAAATAGTTTCCATTTATTCATCACCACGAGAAAGATAGATGTCAACCAAAGATGAATTTGAAACTAGAACACATTTGGCATGTAATGAAAATTATTTTGTTGATATGGTTAAAAAATTGAATAGTGTTTTTTGAAATCAATTATATCAGTAATGCGGTAAAATGAATAAGATAGAATTTTTAATTCAAGTATTTTATTGGAAAAAAATGTATGATATTTCTAATACTTACATTTATCTCATTCTTAACCTACTACAAAAAATATATCCAAATGATGCTGATATTCCATCAAACTATTATTTTTCATGGAATTTTGTTGATGAATTTTGATTTATTAAAACAAAAATTATTTTTCCCGAATATCATAGCTTTTTCACAGTGGTAACTACTTATTAAAATGATTTTATAAAATTTGGAACATCCCAATAGAATCCAAATGGTGATGGAACACCATCACACACATCATTAAAAGTAATAAGGTAATTTACAATAATTCCCAAAATCCATAATATTTTCATTGATGATAAAATATCCATAAATATGTGATAGAATGATGTTGAGAGAAAATAGTATAATGATGTGTTAATTCATCCTTCTTATGGATTTGTTTCAAGGGTATTTCTTCTTCGATATAGTGATTTTTCAGATGATGTGTGTAATGTTTGGGTTTTTCTACCATGTGATGGTTTTCATTTTTTGGGAAGATTCTGAATTTATAAAACATATGGTAATTTTTATAAACATTTATGACCTTATTAAAGGGATGTGTATGAAAAAACCATTCACTTTAATGATTATACACATATATGGACCTTCTAATCATAGAAATGTAACAGATGTGTACATAAAATCATTAATAATAAATTTGATGATTCTTTTTAACTTCAGTCTTTGCACATTTGATGCATGGTCAAAAAATATATTTAATTTTTTTTCTATAAATATGTGGATGATAAAATATTTTTCTATATATGTAATGATTTCTAGGTTGGGAATTTAGGGAAAAAATCATTTCCTATTTTTATGAGGGAAAAATGATCCATAAGTATTAAATATACCAATAGTTTTTGACTAATGAGTGATTGATGATTATTTCCATTGGATCATCCATAAAAGAATAATCATCATAGGCATGAAAATACCACTCAGACCGAACATCAGTCTCAGTGTATATCAAGAACTAATGTTCCAAATGAATTGAATGATATCAATTTTTCATTTATGTATGGTCAGAAAAAATATTAATGGAGAAATAATGTTTTAAATTAATCTAATTAAAATTGGAAAAATAAAAGTAACTTATTTTCATTTCCTTGTTATTCAAAATTTTTTATTTCATTTATTTTATGTAATAGACATTGAAAAAAATATGTTTCTTATATTTCAGTTAATTATTCTAAATTTAAATGGAAAAAATATAAGATTTATTATATTGGTGTGACTTGGTGGATTGGGTTATCAGAAATAGATTTCATCATGTGTGTATCAATGAAAATAAATGGATAGTTCAATGTTATAAATATATGTTGAAACCTATTGGAAAAATAAATTTCTGGAATTACTATATACTGTTAATGATCATGATGGGAATTCAAGAAATATATCAAAATGGTTCAATAGAAGAGTGTTGAATCTAAAATCATTCAAGACTCATTATTATCACATCCTTCTACATGGTTTGATTCCAAAATAAATCTAGCATCTAATATCCCATATTTTAATAGTGGAAGTTATTCAGTTGTTCCATTTTTAAAGTGTTCAATGTTCAAATAATATTTTCAAGTGTTTCTTGAATAAAATAATAGAAGATGAACTGTTAATTTTGTTCAACTTAGATAAAATATTTCCTCCATCATTTTTCACATGCATGATATATCTAATTGCCCATATTTCTACCAATGTATTTATTATAGGACCTATTTATTTTCATAGTATGTGTCCATATGAAATAAATATATACACATTGAATTCCAATGTTTAAAACAAGAATTCTCCAAAAGGTCTTATTGTGTACATTTACTTGGCTAAAAAATACATAGATTTTTAATGTATTTTCTCTGATGTGACTCTGAGATAAAGTTGACCAATGAGAAGTTATTAAGATAATTATGAGAAAATTGAACCATTTTTCCCTAACATACCCAAATAGGGGTAATTATCAACTCATTTAAAATGAAAAAATTATGAATTGAAGAGCGTGAGATGGTACATTACATATTTTTATTTTATTGTAATTATTTTGAGGTATATATCAAGTAAGTAAATTGAACATGTATATGTTACATCATATCATGTAATTGTATATATATGATAAAATATTTAGATTCTTCGTATAGGGAATATAAGAAAATTATAAATAGAACTCATCACTATTTATTTTTTTAATAGAGATATAATTTTTGTAGGAATGATTTTTTATATGGATGAAATTGAATCTAAAATAATTAATATAATAAATTAATAAAAATAATATTTATTTAATTTTAATATATATTTATATTTTAGGTATTGACTTTTCTCACTGACTCTATCTCTGAGGAAATAAATTATTATCCTTCTTTTCTTCATTTTGTGATTTCTGAATGAAAATAAATTTTGATCAATGGGTAGAAATTTATTATGAAATAACGATAAATGAATAGGATACCACATTATGATGGTGTTATGGTAACTGACACACTACACTGTTATTCCAACTCATTTAATATTAGACCACTTTTTGAAAATGTATCTTATTATGGAGTATTTTATAAAATACAAATATTGGATTATTAATCCCCTAGTCTAGTCACTTTGAATAAATTAAAATGGGTTTCTTCATTAATATAGCATGACACATTAATTTATTATTATGTATTGTGAGTCATTATCATGAATCACACTCTTCCGACCGATGACAAATATATATTGGCATCAATGGACAAAAATTGTTTTTATGTGATGATTATCCAAAAACTGACTTTGATATCATTGTTGAAGTAATCCAAAAAGATATTTTTGATCATGATGATGATGAAATTGAAACCATCCCTTATCCCATTGGTCACGATCAATTTATTACTTATGATGAATCCTATAGTTAAATTTTCAAAGATAATTGTGAACATGATGTTGTGTTAGAAAATATATAGAATCATTCATCTGTCTTCTATGTTATTTTTGTTTAGATTTAATTGGATTGTTATGGTTGGTAATATTTAAATTTATTTACTATTAATTAAAAATATTTTTTTTATCCAACTTAACATTCATCTTCATTTTTAATATATACCAGTTTTAGTTTTCTTTGTTTTTTATTTTCTTATTTCTAATTAATTTTTTTTAGAACCTACAGAACCAAACAAAACTGAAACAGTTAAATTGAAAGAAAAAAATATGAATTATATTGAATCATAATAAAATAATTATAATAAATTTAAAAACCAATGAAAAGAAGGACCTAATCTATTTTTATTAAAATGACATAACCAATAATACGAACCAAGTGACCGAACTATATAAATAAAGAAAATGTCCAGATCAATTGAACCAAATGAACTAAATAACCAAACCAAATTTTTTTTATATTGAAATGAAAGTAGAAGAAAACTATATTATAGCCATGCTAAAACTGAAAATATTAATGTAATGATTTTTCTACTACACATATATTATCTTTTGATATTCTAATTAATTAATATAAAATGATTTTGTTATATAACTATATATTCTTTATTTGGTTTGACAATTTGTATTTCTAAATTTTGTTTTGTAAAATATTATTTCTTGTTTATCGTACACATTATTTATGAATTTAAAATTATTTCCATAATGGTTATAGAATATAAGTAATAAAAAAATTAAAGAGATATGAAGGAAAGGGATAACAAACAGTAATCACAACATGATAGAGATAGGTATCCCACCTTTAGTAGTATTTTTGAGTTTTATATAAGTATATAACATATAAAGACTTGTGAAAAAAATTTATTCTTATTTTTAATATGGATTCAACAACTAAGATACAATTATTCTTTGAATAATCTTGTGGTGGCCATGCTCATCCAGATAATGTGGGGGGGGGGGGGGGGTTCTAGAGCGATGCACACCGCTCATCGCACCAGACCACACCCTATCCCTTCGTCATACATACCATATAACACACCTTATTACCCCAAATCATCAGTAGTGGAACTCAATATAATTAGGATTTTTATGCACCATAATTAGAATCTGACGCTCCTCAATTTTATCCCATGTTCCGATAACATCTTTTACTTCCCATACATATTATACATTTCCACATACCACTATATCATCTTGTTTTACATCTAATTACCTTTCCCCATGATTTTATGTTCATGATCCTTAGACTTCTACTCTGGAACATTATGAGCCTCTTATGATGAAAAAGGTTCCTACTCATTTTATTTAGGTTGATAATCTTTTCGATCCAAGGCATCCATTGAAACCCATTGATTAGATTTCCCCATGTATATTTATTGAACTCTTGAAATTTTTTTTTCTATAATTTAATTTTATTATATGATATACTGATACAATTTTTTTAATTTCATATCTAGATTTACCATTATAATGTATGTGCATACTTGCATGCATTCAACGTGGAACCGCTGAACACAGATGATGGTTGAGTATGAAAAGAATAATGAAATTTTTAAAAAAAAATTAGAATTAAGTATAGGAGTTTCATGGAGACTCTTACCAAATACTCTAACATAATTCATATTAGGACCCTCCCCTAGAGAAACCATAAAAATAATTTATAGGATAATTCTTGATTTAAAATATGGGTAAGAATATTTATTGGATTTAATGATATTTTATTGTTGTATTTATATGAATTAATATTTCAGTACCAAGTTTGTTATATATTTAATGATGGTGAGAAAATAAGGATATAATGCCTCATGGAATTGGGTGAGATATACATATTATATAATAATGAGTAGTATAGTGGATAGAGTGTTAGAGTTGGTATGGTTTTAGAGGCCCCAACTACCATGAATGCAAGTCAAGTAGCACATTATAGAGAAGTGAAGTCTTATTATAAGAGTATTTCGTTTTTGGTATTAATAAAATTTTAAGGATTTTCAATGAAATTCACCATAAATTTCTTTATTAATTTTTTCTTATTTTTAAAAATAATTTTTTAAGAAGTTATAGAAAGAAATAAAAATAAAAGGATGTAACAAAATATATCTACACTTCGAGGCGTACTACAATGCTGGAAAATGAGAGTAAATAGTTACGAAAATTATTTATAATTTTTATATAAATATAAATTTTGAATATAGAATTTATTAAATTTTAAACTATATAGATTAAGTATTTTTTTCAGAATAACTAAATTTAATTATTAAATAGTTCAGAATATGTTGAAATATATTTATTGTTGGGAAGTGTAAAATGAGTTTAATAAAGAATATTTTCTTGTGGAATCCAATATAACCTCTTAATGATGTGTGAAAGCTGTATTTGTTATTTAGGAAATTTTTTTCAAATAGAGTGGTAAACCTATTATGTTGTAATTTGAATGTGGTTTTTGGGGAATGGTTATGATAGATGTCAATGATATAAAACATATCTAATCATTTTAGAAACCTATAACAAGTTAAAAAGAAAATTTTTTAGAATAATTGAATATATAAATAATGAAAATAAATAAAACAAACATTATATATATTAATAATTAACCTAGATGATTGATAATTATCAGTTAAAAGAAACCACTAGGTTTTTTCTTCATATGGTAATCCACCCATATAGAAATATTGATATATCATTACAAGGATCGTGTAACACCCCAAGGATTTACTAAATTTTCATTTAAGAATAATTTTTTTTGTTCCTAGATTACTTTATACAAAAAAAAGTTATGATTATATGAAACACAATGTAATGTTAATCTTTCTCAACACAAAAAAACAAGGTTTTCATGCCTTATACGCAATACTGTCATTCCTTGATGGATTTTGTAACATGCAATAAAATGTTTTACTAGAAAAAATATATTTCTTAGAATATTATTATTTAACATAATAAGATATAACCTAGACATTAAATTTATGGTTATTTATTGTTTTATATAAATTATAAAATTATATATTTGAATTCATTTTTATCCTATTAATTAGAAATGAATAAATAAATTAAATGAATATAATGGGAAAGATTTTATAAAAAACAATTATTATGGGAAAAAGGTTATTTATCTGAATAAGATAAAATATTCACTATTATTGAATGATATTAGTAAATTAATATTCATGAAAATATTTTTTATATTCATCCAATAGTCTTTATATTCATAATAAAAAACAAACCCTATTTTACCAATAAAAACTTTTATTTTTATAAGGGGAGTTTTCCTGCCTTTTAATGGTGCACCTACAATAAATCGGAATTTTGAAACTCTTTTGAGTTTATTATGTAAAAATAACTTCATTTTTGAAATATAAATATAAAAATTCTTTTAAGGAAGAAATATGATATTTTTCTGTGAAGTTTCATTTTTCGATTAATAGTGAAAAATACTGAATTTTAATTCAAAATTTCATTATCTTATAATTTAATTTTAAGTGTAAGTTAAAAATATGGTTATTTTTAAATGATAATTAGATAAAAATAAAATATATTGATCAAATTTAGGTCATTGGAATCATTTTCATATTGAATTTGGATATAGAAACATTGAAAACTTTTCAGTATTTTTACATTAAAAACAAATATTGTCATCCTATATGTGGGATTAATTTTAAATTAATTTCATCCACTGATGTGATTGAAATTTTTAAAAAATTATTTTATATTTAGAATCATAATAATTTATATTGAATTATTTGGTTAACATATTTTTTTCTTAAAATATTAGTGAATGTAGTAAAAATATATTTCAATGGTTAAGAAGAAGTTTAGCTTCACAAGGGACCAACCCTTTCAACATAAGGACCAAAATGACCTAGAAACTCTTCCAAAATCTATATTATATCCATATTTTGACCCTATAATTCCTTTTATCGAATTTGTTTTCATAATTGGTTCCAATTGACATGGTAAATACATGAACATATTTCCCATTTTCAAAAATTTAGATTAATACCACTCATCCACTAAGAAAAGGAACTCACCCCACCCCCTTATTCACACTACTCAATCACCTTCATTTTCCCATGATATAATTTAATAATCCCCGAAAATTCCTACTACTGTACTAGATTCCCCACTTTGGAATAAATCCTCCCAAGAAATCCCTTTGGTGAAATCCAAAAGGATTTACCCAAAGGAGAGCCAACATTCTTTCTCAAGATCTATTGTTTTATTTTCATTCTTCACCCGCTCAAATATTATTATTAAATTATTTTATAATAACATCAATTTCCTAAATATAAAGATTTATTTATTTTATGGGTTTTACCTACACTTACACATAGTACCATATAAGGGGTAACAATGTTACAATTTATGCCTAAGGTGAAATGCTGCCAAACAAAATGATGTCATACATTTTTCTTCCTTTACCACATCTACTGGTTGGGGAATAGGATTGAATCATTATTTATATACAATTTATTTTTTGTTTATAATGTCTTTATTTTTATTTAAATACTTTTACCTTTATGTAATTTATTTTTTGGGAATACGAAAACTTCGTTTGTGGTTGTTTGGACTATAACCTTCTCAAAGGGATTTGATACGTTCACAAATTACATGTAATTTATTAACGATAGTTTTAATAAATAATAAGTAATATAAATTAAATATGTATGATATTAATGATGTAATTACCTGTATTTAAAATAATATATTATTTCTTTTATTACCCTTTTCTTAGACTAAAAATGTGATAATGTCGTTTGATAACATGTGGAATACCACCTAATTGACACGATGTGAATATTTATACATCATAAGAATTAAATAAATAAGTATATGTGGTTAAATATTAGGTAAATTAGGATATAATGATAATTATAGAATAATATAATTCTACTTACATTATTTCGATAATAGTTATTGAAAAATCAAAACGTTACTCGTGTGTACATACAACCTGCCATATTTATGATTGTAACATTGGTTCATTTTCCACTGCCATATTTCATAATTAGTTTTAAAATAATAATTTATGTATGAATATTGTACTTATAAAATTATTAATATTATGTATATGTTTATATAATGACACCTTGGAATTTATTCTTCCTACCAAATTCATTTTTGACACATGATCTGAATTTGGTCAAAAACCCATGATATAAACCTAATTGTTTCATTTGTTGTATAAAACATTGTAATAAGAGATGAAAATCTAATAAAAAAAATTAAAAAATGTTAATAATTAAGTAAAAAACATCATATGTTTATTATTCATGAATATAATTACACATGTGACAAGTCAGACTCACAGTAATGGATTCCAAATCAATTTAGATTCCATTGAAACTTTTTTTGTTGTTATGCACCAAATCACTTTTTATAGTGTATATACATAATTTGGACATATTATTTGAGGAATATAGTTATTCTAATGATATTATAATTTTCATTTAATGTTATTACATCATGATTTTTGTGATTAAAATGTTTCTAAGTGGTATGACACACTTTGGAATGTTTAAAGATGGGTTCTCCTGAAGAATTTATAACGATATTTCAATGGAATTTCAATTCATCAACACAAAAAACTAATGAATTTAACTATCCTACATTGAAGAAATATTGATAAATATATATTATTTACTCAATCAGATATTTTTAATGGAATATTTTATATTTAATTGAATCAATTATTTGATATGAGGAATGCTTTGGACAGGGAGTGACGGACGAGGCTCTATAAGAACCTAGTTCACCACTCAGGTATGGATTCATTAAATTTTGGTATAATTATTTATTTTAGACCTATAATGGATCTATAATGAGTTATTAATGGTCTTGAGGGTGACCAGGAATGGTACAGATCCCAGAATCTAGCATTTTTGGAAAATAGTCCAAGCGCACAATTTATAAGAATCCCTATTGGAATGTCGCATGGTTAGAGAAAACCATGCGGGTGGAATGTTTTTGGACCGAACCTTACCTCACATTTGGAACATGATTTACCTAACTGTGTAGCCTAACCATGTGAGTACCCCTCTTCCCCATGTACCCATGCAAGGTTTTCGCATGGTTTGTCAAACCATGCAAACAAACCATGCATAGGCTAAACATTGGGTAATTTTATTTTTTCCCCTTAATGATCAAATTAGGCCTCCTCCTTCCCCATAATATGATTTTATGTATTATTGGACAGTTTTTATTCACATTTGGAGATAATTGAAGGCATAAGGTTGGGATTGGATGATCTCCTTCATTCATGAATGGATCAGGCTTCCGTTCTTCATGTTTGATGTATAAAAGTATGTACTTGAGTCCTTTTTAGCCATTCTTCCCTTATTTTTCTCTCGACATTGTTTTCTAGGTGTCAGAGTTTTCCCCATTTTCTTAGATGTACTCTTTTATAATACAAATTAGAGGCCGATATCAGAGTATAAGGATAGTACCTCCCTAAGGTGGGTGATCTATAACTAATCCCTCATGTCCGTTTATTTTGGAATCTTTGTATGGGGACCACTGATTTCATCAGGTTCCATTTAGGGAATTTATTTTTAATGATTAGAATCGTTTTATTTTTATGATTATGCTTATTCTTTATAT
The DNA here is from genome assembly GCA_963277665.1 of Viscum album. Taxonomy (NCBI): domain Eukaryota; kingdom Viridiplantae; phylum Streptophyta; class Magnoliopsida; order Santalales; family Viscaceae; genus Viscum; species Viscum album. The sequence goes on along the minus strand of OY728140.1, from coordinate 1,366,318,760 downwards.
ATGATTAGTTGTTTCTGGTTACATAGACAGTTCCCAGAATCCCATGTAGTATGATATTCCATAACTGTGTTTTTAGTGTTTTAACACTTTTGAGCCATCATTCGAATGTGCTCAAGCATGACCAGCCTCATGGTAGGCCTTCTTATCATAAATTCTTATTTTATCATGTGATGGTGATTAAAAAGTACCATGTCACATTCAGTTGACCCGCCAGAGGTAAGTTCGAAAATTTAAAATTAAATGTGAATGGGAAATTGAAAAGTATTCTATATATATATGACTTGAACATATTAGAAGTGAATTAATAAAAGGATTCATGTCTATAGAACACCTTAATATATTAGTCGAAGGTATCCGAATGAACCTTTATTTTTGAATATTCTTAAATTGATTAAATGAATGGTTTTGTGCTACTTGACCTTATCACATTAATGAAAGGAAAGGTTTTAACCAAATGGACTTATTGATTAATTATGATATAATTAAATGTTTTCATGGTATATGACCTTATCACACAAATAAAAGTCAAGGCCTGAACCAAATAAAATATTACAAGGCTTCATAATTAAATAAGTGTTTCCTGACTCGATCTCACCATGTATTCTTATCAAGGAATTCCATGAGCACTCAGAAACACCATAACGATTCAAGGATATGACTTTCTTAGTTGAGACCCACCAAGATCCAGATCCTTTTCTATTCTTGGATTCCCAATATAACACTATAGGATTCCTCATATAGTATTAATGAATGCCTTGGATACACTCCATGGATCTAGCATGGACAAGTTGGTGTCATGTATAAAGCCCATAGTTCCAAGTCACTACTTAGACCCATTTCACCTTGGACAATCACATTGGATTCTATAGGAATATTTTTGTGGAATGACTTATTATATGCCCATTTTACTACACTCTTACCCTTATAAACATGAAATTTATTAATGAGTTGGTAACCCATGAGGTCTACGTTCCCTTGGTTATTACCTTGGAATTTCATTATAAAATGTAACTATAGGTTGCCTTGTCATAACACAGAACGTTAACTATTTTTAACATGTAACTTATTTATAAAAAAGTAATAATCAATTAATGGACTAGTCACATTCAAACACCAACCAAGGGACTAGGAAGGTACTTGGTTATTTAGTTACATTTTACTACTTTACACTATATATGCATTCTTGCACACTATTATATTTCCATTAAATAGGATAAATGTTATAGAAACCATAGGTGGTGGACCACTGGGATTGATATCACACCATCCCTAAGATAATTTGGGTACATAGGGTAGATTACATGAATGAATGTGTTGAAGAAGAGAACCATCTGGCTTTAATCACTTGATTGCCTGCAGTTTAAGATGGTTCTTGATAGAAGAGGATGGAACTGGAGATCAATATTCTTGTGATAGTATTTTGATTTCCTTTATAATTTTTTATAATATTTTATAACTACTCTCATATATCCATGTTTTTATTTTTATAGTGACATGAAATATCACCATCAGTTGTTGTATTCCAGTATATTATTCCATTTATTTCATTTATTATTATTATTTCCCAATTTTCCGATGTTCCATCTATTTACCAGAATTGATTTATCTATTTACCTCCATTTATATTTATCCAATGTGTTACACTTTGGTAATTATGGAAAATTCTCCCCATAGACACCCCTACTTCGTCACTACTATTTGGAAACCACTGGAGTTTGGGGAGATGTGCTTGAGGTCATGCGGCCCACTGGGCTTGGTTCACCTATTAATTGGAATCTGAGTCTAGGACATCACAAAGTGGTATTAAAACATATTCCTTTTTTTACAATTTTGATAAAATATATTGGACATTAAAAATACTTTTTAATTGTTCATAATTCATGCATTGGGGTTGACAACCCATGTACGAGGTAAAATCCAAGTTACACAAAATGTAATTGTTATTCTGCTGTTATTATAACAGTTTTCATTATTTTTCATTTGGGTGACACACATGTTTTGTGGAGTTGTGGATTATTATTATTCTAATTTAATATTTATTTCATCCTTGTCCTGATGATATAAGGGGAAGGATCATTGTTACATGAATCTTATTAGGAACTTAGTTTTTCATGTCATTCATATAGAAATTTTATATAGGTGCATTTCACTATTTTTCATTGCTTGATAAACCTAGAATTGTTGAGTGATTCTATGATATTTAGTATATTCTTGTATTACTCTTGTTTATGATTGAGTGAATGCATGCCTCAATTCATGAGATGTATCGACCCTCGTGTTTTGGGATGATTAATCTAGTGAGTCGAACCACTATTCTAAAAATAATTGGGTTTTGTTTCTATTAAAAAGGTGTATGGTAACTGATTCCTCATGAATGGATATCCATTATAAAGTGAATAATGAAATAAAAAATGAAGTGGTTGTACATCCTTATCACATCTTATAATCTTTATGAAAGCTAAAATAGTGAACCTATAAATTATATGTAAAATGAAATATAACATATACTTGACCACTTATTAATATCTAGAAATCTGAGCTTGTAGTTGGGGTAGTATTCCTTGTGTGCTGAGTCTTCATACGTTCATTTTCTGCTAGTGATGCTATCTTTCTTTTTAAGCTTGTTCTATGGAGTGTGCTTGTCATTTGTAGAACAATGACACTATGATTTCCTCGTATCTTATTCCAGGAAGATAGAGATGACCACAGTCCGGATGTGGTGGGCCCTAAGCTTCCTCTCTTACATCCACGAGTTCCACTCGAGGCATCACCTACTATAGCTGATCTGGGAACTGAGGCCCAAGCTCATGATAGTTTCTTGCGACTAATGTAATGTATTCATGGTGCTCCATGGGTTGCACCTACTATGGATGATGTGACTCATGAGTTCTACAAGTAGCATCCTGCTACCATTTTAGGGGAAGGTGGTCTACAGGCTGATGAGATGTGGCTATAATCCACCCTATATATCATTGAGTATCTTGAGACACCTCCAATGTAGAGGTTAAATATTGTCACATACATGTTTCATGATTTATCCAAGCACTACTGGGATGTGATTACCCAGAATGGTCATCATCAGGGCATGTTATGGGTTTATTTCCGTACTTCATTCTTTGATAAGGTATTTACTTAGATGCTGAGAGCTATTTAGAAACCCTGAAATGTTTTCCATGAAATTTTCTATAGTTTGAAGATATGATTCTCACAAGGACTAAAAATGTCATGTATGTGTAAAGATGTTTTCACTGTGAAGGAATAATATTCATACTAGATTTTTGTGTTCCAAAATACTACTCCATACCAATGGATAAGTTGAATGAGTCCCCCATCCAGGAGTAGGCAGTGGATTTCAAAGATCGATGAAAAAAGGTGTGAACACATTAAATTCAATTTTTGAGTTTCATCTGAGTAGACTTGGTAAATTCACCACTTAAATAAGTGTATATCACATCGAGAGATTCGATTTGACTAGTTGCGGATCCCAAAAGGACTTACGGATCAAAAGTAAATGCACTCGAAAGAAAAATAAATTTTATAATGGTATTTTAAGTACTTATGTGGAAGATCTACATGGAGGACCTATGTGGAGGACCTACATGAACAGACTCATTTTGGCCTTCCCCCTCCTTTCCTATAAATAGTACCCTTGAGAGCTGATTCATACTCTGGTGTATAATATGGACAATGAAACATTGGAGGTGATCCCTAGTGGGGAAGAAATTTTCTCATCCATGTAGAAGCTTAACCCAGTGAGCGCAAACAACCTTGATAGATTTCCAGGATATTTTTACAGAGGGTTGTGTGATATTGTAAAAAAGGAAATTACCATGTCAATACATGACTAATTATGAGGGGGGAGCCTTCCTAGAGTTTCAAGTTCTACCACCCTGGTATAGATAACCAAGATTAAAGACCCCTCATCTCTGTCACACTATTTTCCAGCGAGCTTATACAAATTTCCTTACAAAATTATAATGAATTTTATTAATTAGAGGATAACAAAACTTCTCCCTCGGTGGAAATTGATTGAGCTGAATAGTTTTGTTAAACATAAGGCCATACATGGAGCAATAGCTCTAGCGCATGATATGATCTGAGACATCCACATTAAAACTCATGGATCCAATACGGAGATCAAAGTGGATATGAGCAAGGCATATGAAATGATTTAATGGAGCTTCATTAACAGAGTCTTTATAGGTATTGGGCTAACGACAATGGTTGTGGATCTCCTATTTAGGTGCTTCAGCTCATAGTGGATGGTGGTCTTTTTCCGGGGAAAGGCCCATGGATTCTTTAAGGCTACGAGAGGCCTCCGAAAGGGAGACCCCCTTTCGCCAAGTATCTTTATCTTTGAACAGGATACCCCAACATGCTTATTATCAGAGGCCTTTCTCAAGGTGATATTATTCAATTCAAGAGAAATATTAATATTCCATCAGTTTCTCATCCACTGTTTGTGGATTATAGAATTATTTTCACTAACGGAGGAAGGGGATTGGTCCATGGGATCAAGGAAATTATGGATGAATATTTCTACTGAAGTGGGCATGTCATTTGTAGATAAAAAATATGTTTATTCATTACCAGTAAGAACTCTCCCAGATGGGTTTCCTCTCTATGAAACCATTTGGAAATGAAACATGGTGTATTTCCAATGCTGTACTTGGGAATTCAGATTTCCTCATGTTGTCTTCGAATAGAGGACTTTTATTACATTTTTAGTAGGATAACTATCCATGTACTTAATTGGAAAGACCAATTCCTCTTTTTTGGTGGCCATATAGCCCTAATTAATAGTGTACTAGCTACCATTCCCATTCATGTGTTGGCCTCTTGCAACGTTCCGCAAGGAGTGATTAAAAACTTAGATAAGGTCTTCTGTAGTTTTGTCTCAGATGCCAAGTCTAAAGGACAGAGAAACTGGGATTTATGGGGAAGGCTGGTGAGGTCCATTACTAATGGTGGGATTAATTTAAGTTGCCTTTAGAGAACAGTTCACCTTATGCATGCTAGTATTACATGGGAAATTCTGGTGGAACATACTTTGGGGGGAAAATACGTGGCTAATCATTGTGGATAAAATACAGAGGTTGCTCATGGTTATGTTTCTCCCGTTTGGTAAAATCGTTACCCTATGATTCAGTCTATTGAACCAAAATCTCTATGGATTGTTGGTAACAGAGATCTACTCTTCTGGCACAAGAACTGGGTAAGATCGATTCTCGCTTTCCCTGGATGCCCATCCCTGCTTATCATAGTTAAGGATGCTTGACAACATCCATGGTTCATCAAGGAAGTTCTCAACAAGGAGAAACATGATCTTCTGGAGGACATTGAAATAATTTTTGAATAGGATAAACGTGTGTTCATCCCTTCAAATTCTGGGGTTTTCCCTTAAAGATTTTCATCATCTGAATTCAGAGCAGGATCATCCGGATGGCCGGAATGGAGCTTTGGGGTGCCGCAAGATCCCTGCGATGTTTAACATCCTCATGGGGCACATCCGAAACCAAGATTTAGCTACTGATTCGAACATAAAAAGCAGGGAATTAGTTTGGCTTCAAGGTGTCACTGCTGCAAAAAATAGGAGGGAAAATATTATTCAATAATGGGAGTAATTTTATTAAAATAATGGAGGGATTACACCAGGCAAAAGGATGTAGTTTTGTTTACTTCACGAATATAAAGTGGGATCAACTCAACAAGGATATCATCACTCCACGTAATAGCATGGGTTACACCCATATTTTCCAGAGCATCAGCAATCCTGTTGGCTTCTCTATAAGTGTGTGTTGTAATAAAGCTGATGGAGGAGAGAGAATGAAGGCAGTTAATCCAGCGGGAAGTGAGCTTCCAAGCTAGGTGAACTGTACCCTGCCAAATAGCTTGAAAAATGGTAGATGAATCACTCTCAATCCAGATGTTGCTCCAATTACGGGCTTTAGCAAATGAGATAACGTGGATAACACTCCACATCTCAGCTTCTAAGGAGGAGGCAGATCCACATGAGCCATAGAAGCATCCAAGGATCTGGTCCAAATGATTTCTGAAGATGCCACCACAACCCACTGGTCCCATACTTCCTTTTGGAGGTTTCTCGATGTTCTTTTCTCAAGAGTAGTCTGTTTCTCACTTTCGTGAGAGATGGTTACATGAGACTTCTAGATCCGAGAAGGAACAAATGGTTCAATTGGTTATCTTTAGTGTTGGATGTTGGTGTTTGGGGCAAGACATAAACCAGCCATAGTTTGAAGGCTTTATTGCATCGGTAAGGTCCATTATTATTAGGACCCATTTTCTTTGGAATGACCTGGATCTGATCATCAAGTACTAGTGGGTGGCCCCTTATTTCAACTTTCTGTAGGTTAGGGTCCCCTTGAGTTTTCCCTCTATGGACGAGCTGCAGGGGAACTGGTTGTGCAGGCAACCCCTGGAATGTGGCTCAAGAGGAATATTGATGTGTTCTGCGCAGTGGGTGTTATGAAAGGAGGGGGGTGGGTCATGGATCTGGGGTGGAGGTGGTGATGGATTTTACATACTTCTTTGGTAGTGGGAAATCCATTTTTTCTGAGGAAAAGGCCATGCTCATGGGGCTCACCCTCTACACACAGGAGGAGGTGGCTATTACTCAGGCGGAGACATACTCCGTGATCCTTTGTGACTCACTGATTGGTAATGGTTATATTCTACGGTCCATATCCAATATCGTCCAGAAATGAAAATAATTTCTTGAAAATAATATCTAAGGGACCCATACGTGGTGAGATGGTAATAAAGTCGCAGATCACATAGCTTTTTTTACAACTCAAAGCTCTAATAACATTATTCTCCTCTCTATCAATATATTGAAACTAGAGGGTGTTAACTTGATTAAAGGGGATACCCCCAGTTAGCATTATTTTAGACCTCCATAATCCAGGGGTTTCTTTGAAGTCTTACCGAACTCTATGTTTTTCCTTTGAAAATAAATGTTATGGATTGAGAGATTTAAAGGAGGAAATGCTGTTTAAAGTCACATTAGGGTTTAGAACACAAGTATATATTCCAAGGACCTACCCAAAGCACATACGCGAAGGGCCTGCAGGGAGCACCTGCGTGTCACACCTTGGAGGAGTACCTGCATGAAGCACCAACATGACCTTGCTGGTCCATACCATGAGGGTTGTGCCCTCGCACCCATGCTTGGTCCGAGACCACAACCCGACACCGACCCTGATAAAAAATGGATTGTCGCACCACAAAATTTTCTAGCAGGCCGATGACATTTTTCATTGAACCCTTTATGTTTCCCGACTTCCTTCCTTTGAGTACCATGATTTGAGACACTCCATCACACTCAATTAAGTGACTTGAGTAGACTTAATCCTCTTGAATCCTTTCACTTGTCATGATTTTGGACTCTCCTTATTAATTTCTCGAGTACCTTGAGTCGACACACTCCTCAAGAAACTCCTTAACCCTCATCGCCTGACTCTAATGTCAGGTTAAACCTAAAATGGGCATCCTCCTGAGGAGTAAGCCCCAACCAATGACTAATAAGGGCACTCCCACTAAGGCATTCCCCTAATCATCTACGGTCTAAGCCACATGACCCCCAATGTCATCCCACATCGAAGGGTTCATCGTTCCGCACCCTCTTCAATAGTTTTCTCATCCTCATCCACCCTCACCACCATAGGCCCGCCCTCTTCCCTTGACGGAGGAGGAAAAGTTTCCATGTACCTTTGTTGAATATTTTCCACCCTCTTGTTTCTGACATCTAACATGAATCACATGGGTTTAGATATTTTTCTTGACCAAAACATTTTCATAGACACCCTTTCTTAAACTATGAGAACTTTGATTCCAACTATGACTCGAATACATAGGAAGCCTTCCTATGGTTCGAGATCCATCTCATTTCATAAAAAAATTGGCATCCTCCATAAGAGTAAGCCCCAAATTAAACCCCAAAATCACCAACAAATACTTTTCAGGAAGTAATCCCAACCTAATTTCTCTCAATGGACTAGACTCTCATATGAGACTCATCAAAATTTGCAGGAATTGATTCCCATCCAGCTATGATATGTCAGAAACCTCTTTGAGGTTCAAATCAAACACTTCAAATCGACCATGTTCTTCCTAGGACTTATTACCAATAGGGTCTAATCTATCATGAAAACCATACTCTTTTCCAAGTTCATTAGGCTAATTAGACATAATTACTACACCAAACATTGAATATGAACCTTTCTATTAGATGTCCTTTCCACATGACATTAAACTATACGACTAGGTCCTTACCACATGACCCTAAATGGTATGATGTGTCCCATTAAGTGTCAATGAACTATGAGGGTTCTAATTCCTTCTACAAGGATACGTAGATAGCCTATTTTTGGGTATGATCCCAAAACCAAAACAAAGCTTCATCTCCCTGGATAACAATAAATTCTAGAGTGCCCCACTGAGTGGCATAAAAACTAGTATCATCAGAACGGTGGTTAAAAGAATCTCTAAATAGTATATTAGAGGATACCATTGATGCATGACCTCAAATACATATGGATGTTTCCATTAATGAATAATCTCAAATACATACAGATGATTCTAAATTTAACACATATAAATAATTGATTGAAAATTCCTATAGAAACCTATGTTATACATGGAAAATTTATAAGGATTCTTGAAAATATCTCAAATATATAAAAGTGTCCCAAAGTAGGAAATAATCCTCCCCGAAAGGGTGTGATTAGTCTGAATTCCCATCCTCTTGACCAATGCATGTTCATATGTATCGTAAGTTTAAACATAGAGAGAAATTGCGTTTGGCAAGAAGGTCCCTTTAGATAAATTACTGTAGGATGTTTCCACTTCCATAAATAAATCCAATGGAAACTACATGGAAATAGTGATTCCTAACCAAAAAAAATGTTCCGTGGGACAAGGAAATAATATGATAGTTCTGGAGAGTTCATGCATCTCGAGTAGGGATCTATTTCATTCATATATGTTTCCATGAATTTCATGGAGCAGCCGTGATTTTCACTACTTCTAGTCGGTGATGATATTTTGTGTGCTAGAGGTTTCGAGGATGGGTTCTAGTATGCCATATTATTGAAGGTGAATGTATTCCACCTACCTGCCATTTAATTAATAGCCAATTGGGCTCTTATCACAGAGCTTAACCTAAGTAATGAAAATAATACGATGCATAGTGGACCGGTTCCACGTTAGGCCAGTAGGTCTTCCAGGGGTAGGAAGCAATCCATCAAGGTTTCTCATCACGGTAGTGAAAACTATAGTGTCTATTTGGATAGCTCCTAATTTCTTCATTATAGTGGATGATAGTGGAACATGAAGACTAATAGTGATAGAGACCTAATTGAGCGCCATTATTATGGACGTATGGGGCACCATCATCATTTCTGAGGACGTTTCGAATAGCTTTGAGTGGAAAAGGATCAATGCCAGCTCCACCATTAGGTGTGGGTTTTTTTTTCCACACCATGCGGGGAGTTGGAATAGCACTATTAGGACTGGACACATAGGAGGTCATGGACATTGTATCTAGACTCCTGACCACCTGTAGGGCCAAAAAAGCAGTTATGATCATTGTATTCCATGTATTTCATTGGGCCGAAGATCATGCCAATTGCATGCACTGTAGTCGATACCTGAGGATTAGGATACAAGACCATCTATAGTGTGAGGTAATATTATTATGTAATCTTCGATGATATCTTCTTTATTTGATACTATTAGATAAAAATATTTTATCTCTGTATCAATAGTTGAATGTCTTGTACTGAAGATACAATATTACTGTGGATTAATGACCCTAGATACACCATTAGGTGTAAGAAAAGAGGGTATATTTCTATGTAGGGGCTATCCCCTTGAGTTAGGTGGTTACGCTTTCTTATAGAACCACTTTTTTCCCCAAGATTATTGGATTCAGTGTCATTCTCGATATGGATTGGTGGATTCTATATAAGGATTTTGTATACTTCTATCACCATAGGGTATCATTTACATCACCATAGGTCAGCATTTATCAACATAAGGGTGAGTGGGACGTACAGGCTGGTAGAGTAGGACCCAAGCATCACTAGATAACCAGACTAACCTCCCATATTGAAAATCACATTATAGAGGATCAGGGTTTATGACAAGAATATTTCCTTCCATTATTTAGTCATTTTAGGGATGTCTTTCCTGATGATTTTTCTAGCTTACCATGAGAGGGAGAGATTCAGTTTACTGTTGAACTTTTTCTTAGAGGAGTTCCAGTGTCCAGTAATCCATACAGGATGGAACCTATAGAGTTTCAGGAGCCCTTGTGGCAGTTAGAGGATTTCAAGGCCAATTGTTTTATATAGCGCTCTATATCCTCTTAGCATTCACTCATGATTTTTTCCAAGAAGGTGGATGGAACTTTACATCTATGCATGGATTATAGAAGGTTCATCCATCTTGTGATCAATAAATTATATCCACCGTATCAAATATATGATTTCTTCTACTAGATTTGAGGTGCTAGGGTCTTCTCTAATATTGACCTGAGATCGGGCTATCACCAGGTAAGAGTCAGGACATCAGACATACTATGTACATATTTCCATAGTAGGTATTTTCTATATGTGTACCTTTTTATGTCATTCGGTCTTATGAACACACCCACTATTTCAATGGATATAATGAATTTGGTTTTTTATCCCTATCCTGACTCTTTTATTGTGGTATTTGTGGAATACATCTTTGGGTATTCTAATACTCATTGAGACCATGAGGGAATCCATGAGATCATTCTATGTACACTGAGAGAGCATCATATTAATGCCAATCATGTTATGTTACACTTATGGGTTGACAAAGATTACTTCCTAGGTCATATTATTTTAGAATATGGCATATCTATTGACCTAGAAATGGTTAGTGCTCTAGCTTCCTAGGATAGTCATAAGAACGTGTTTTAATGGTATTCGTGAAGATTATATAATATCTCAGAATTAGTATCACATTATAATAATCATATATAGTTATTATTTCCACCATTATACCCATCCTAGTAAGGTGGTGGTGGAAAAGAAAATTACACCACGTCGTGGAGACTGTATTTCGTATGTACGCACGCACGGTGATTTCGTTCTTTGTTGGATGGATAGAAGGTGAAATAGGGTTGTTTAATATTTATAATAACATCTCAGTATATTAGCGATAATGATTTTATTACTTTATAATGTAACAAATAAGGAAGAGGAAGTATAAGAAGAAATAAATTTGAAAGAATCTGTAATGGATATTACCACTTCTTTGACGCGCCTCTTCTAAACCTCATATTAGGGCACTACAGTTGGTCTTTAAAGAAGACCATGACCTCTAGTATGTTTATATGTAAGTGGAGAATAGATATTTACAGGTTTTTGCCGAGGATGAAGGCTCAAAATGTTATGATGAAGAGAGGGATGAGGTGCCCTTTTATAAGAGTGCAGAGGTGCACTTTTGGAAACATACAAAATATTAATTTATAATAAACTCAATCGCCACATAAAAATCTCCAAAAATGACTCAATTCAAATATGTGATAATATAGGGTAGTAATATAATCATAAAATAAAATTTAGTGATGTTTTATTTTTATTTTAAACCTTATCATTTTGATTTATCCTTATTTAATATATTTAATTCTATTTTTGGTAATAATATTCTAAATTTTAAATTGTTATAAATAATTACTTATGTGTTGTAAATTTTCCATAATTGGATACCTTATAAAATTTGCGACCATATAAATTTCAATTTATAATTTTTAAATCTTTTTTCATTTTTAAACAATTTAATAATATGTTATTTTTATAAAATATCAATAGTGTCAATTTTGACACTATTCAATTATTTGAATTTTAATAAAATCCACAGAGAAGATATATTCGATAAAAAATATTTAATATATTCATAACATGTCATATTAATCTAAAAAAATCATCTAGAACATAAATTTGTTCATGTAATATTTATTTTATTATTTTTAAAATCAGTTATTTTATATTTCAATCAATAATATAATTTCAATATCACTATTGTGTCACCATTGATGATTATTATTTAACCCCTAAAAATTATAAATAATTTCACATGATTTTGATAATTTTATTAGATTTATTTTGACTTTTTATTTTTGAAGGTTTATAAAGTTTATCACTAAATTAAAATTATTAAACTTATAAGATATAAGAGAGTGACATGTTGTCACTTTCTTTGGTTTTAATAATAATTAAATTCTTTTCATGGTCAAAAGTCAGTGAAATGAATCTATTCCGACCATTAGGTGATATGGGTCCACTTATATTCATCCAATAAATTTTTTTCAGGTGTTAGGGTAATTTTATAATCTTATTTTTACCCTCAATTACCCAATTTACATTTAATTGTAGTAAATAAAATTTATAGTAGTCACCATTCATAATGTCTAAAAATAAAAAATAGCCTATTAAAATAATATATACCTACTGATTCAGAATATGGAATCCATTTTTCCAAATTCATAACATATAAGTTGTAGTGTTTAATTTAAAATTAATCCCACTTTTGAGAAAATGGGTTTTAAAAGTTAAAACATTGAAAAGGATTGAAATGTTTTTACCTATGAATTCAATGTAAAATTAATGATAATGACTTGAATTATATTAAATGGTAAAAATATAGTCTATTTATACTTTAAACAATTCAATATTATAATTTTACCATATAAATTATCTTGATGAAAAAAGTTGTTTTAAATTAAAATTTACCATATTTTTACTACTTATCAAAATACGAATATTAACAGAAAAATATTAAAAAATTATCCAAAGTAAATCTTTATATAATTATTGCAATGAATAAGTTTTTTTTTTGTAAAATTGAATTCATAAACATGTCAAAAACTTGATTTAATATGGGTGCACCATCAAAAGGCAGCAAAACAACATTTTTTGAAAAATACTTATTTTACACGAAAAATTTATCTTGTTCTCATACCATCTTCTAGAATATGTGTAAGATTAATGATAATGTTATAAAATTCAAAATGAGTTTAATACTATTCCTAATGGATAGTTCATAAGAACAATATATCACTATTCAGTGAAACTCGATATTGCGTACAACACACACTATTGAGGAAGGTCGTTCTTGCGTGCAACACAAGCCAAGAATAGTGCTTGCGTATACTAGAAGCTAATATGGTGTTGCGTATAGTGAAAGATAATTTTGGTGTAGCGTACAACAAAAGACATCAAAAAAATTAAAAAGTACATAAAATCTTAGGGTGTTACACTAGGAGGCCAGGTGCCACCATTTTGGAGTCCCAAAGGTGTGTCCACATCTTTCCTAGATGTTCTTGAGGCTATGTAAATTGATAATTCAATATCTTATTCTTCCCCACTACCATGGAAGTCTAAACCCCTTGTGATCACCCGAGGAGGAACATGATGTAATCTCGAGATTCATACTTGTATTATTTTGAATGATACTTTTAATTACAAGTTTATGTTGTTTTTCTTCATCCTCTTTTTTTATTTAATTGAGTTATATACTTGTATTTCATACTCAATCTCAAATTATTTGGTTTGGGTGTACCCTTTCATGTGAAGTTTCACACACCCTTCATCCCTTTTCCCCTCTCATTTAATTGTGGTGTTTGCGTGGTTCATATTGGTCAATTGAACTCACATAATCACTGTCAAGGGAATTTACATTTATGTCATGGTATCACAAACAAATAACATAAAATCCTGGAAAAAACGTCAAGTTCTTTATGTTTTTCCTTGGTGAGTTTCCGTTATGAAGTCGAACAAAAATAACCCAATCATCGGCGGTGTCTGGTGAATCATTGTGTGTTTTTGACAGAACCCTATGAGGTATCCAGGTATAAAATTAGTAACATTATGGTAATAGTTGATAAAATTCAAGTATTAAAAGATATATATCCTTTCTCTCAAAGTGATGAAGGCTGAGTATCACGATACCCCCTAGTTTGATCACGTTTAATTAATCTTGTTCATTTCTAATTTGTTTTATCACTTTAGTTTTTCTATTTTAATATTTAATCATAGAACCAAAATTTTAATTTAATCCAATTCCACTTCTATCTTTACAATCAAAAACCTCATTTTCATTTATTTTTTATGGTTCAATTGAGAGACGACCTAGAGTTGCTGCTATACTAGATAAATTCTAGTAAATACTTAACAACTAATTTGACGCGCTCGATGACGCGATCAAATTTTGGCACCACTACCGGGGAGAAAAGATAATTTTTCATCACTTTCTTTATTTACTTTTTATTTATATTACTTATTAATTAGTACATATTTCAATACCCCACTGCCAGATTATTGTTTTTGTTTTGGGTTTTTTGGTTGTTTTTTTGTTTGCTTTTGTGGGTCTTCTCTCTTCCTTTATCTCTTCTTCTCTCTCTATCTCTCTCTTATTATCCATTTATCTATCTATAATTCTGTAGTATAAAATTCTATTTTCCCTTCATGATTATTAAGTAAATTTATCCACATTCAATCATTAAAAAAAACTTCACAACTTATTTTCATGACCTGATCAGAAAAAGAAAAACATCTTGAATTTGACCTAAAATTGAAAAGACACTTCCCTAAAAAATCAGGGAATCTAGAGTCAGAAAAATAAGTAACACTTATGAACCATTTTTCTAACCTCAAGTGGTCCTAATCCACTCAAAAATTGAACCATATCAAACCCCAGAAATTATGTGTTCAAATAACCAAACATTAAAAGAACTGACCACCCTGGATGTGGAGTACCAACCTGCGTACTTCCAATATCCTGAGAAATCAGCTAACATTGAGTTGAGATCACGCCTCATCCACCTTGTTCCTAAATTCCATTGTCTTTCAAGTTTGGACCCTCATAAACACCATAAAGACTTTCACATATTTTTTTCCACTATGAAACCCCAAAATGTGTCTGTGGACAAAATAAAGTTTAGGGCCTTCCCTTTATCCCTTGATGGTGTAGCCAATGATTGGCTATACTATTTTCTCCCCAAATTAGGGGATGTAATGAACTAAAAAGACTCTTTTTAGATTTGATCTTCCCTAACTACCAAACTGGATTAATAAGAAAACAAATATGTGGCATTAGGAAATCACAAGGCGAGACCCTTCATGAATACTAGGAGAGATTCCAAAGGCATTACTCAAGCTGCGCCAACCACCAGATTCGTGAACAAATATTAATCCAATACTTCTATGAGGTACGTATCCCCATGTATTGTGGAATTATTGATACTATAGCTATTGGTGCGATATTTTATAAAACTCCTTCCGCTACTTGTGACATAATAGCCAACATGGCTCAAAATACATAACAATTTGGTACAAGAGCTATCACACCAACCTGAAGAGTTCATGAGGTAAGTCATTTATATCTAGAAAAGAGGTTGATAACAATCTTAATGATATGAATACGCTTCTAAGGTGATTATCTTATGCACAAGGTAACTCGTAATCTTTTCTTGTTCCACTATATCATGGTATTTGTTTTGACAATACTCATTTTTCTAACTAGTCTCACAACTTCATGATTCACATGAGTCATGGGAAACTATGATCCGAAGGTGTAAATTCCTACAAGAACCTCCCTTAAACAAAGAACAACATAGGCAACATCCAAACCCTAGATGGAAAGCACAAACCCAGTACCAACAAAGAGGAAACTCATGCTACCGCAAGCACAATTGTTATCTACAAGACCAAGGTATGCAACCTTCTTATCCTTCAACTTCTCAAAAAAATTATCCCACTCTTCCCAAATATGAACCAAGACTTGAGGATATGGTAAATAAAATGTAAACCCAGAACCTACAATTCCAAAAAAATAGACAATAAGCTATTAAAGACCTGCAAACTCAAGTGGGGAAGTTGGAAAACATCATCAGTGAGCTTATGATGCAAGATTTTGGACAACTACCACCCCAACCCATTGTGAATCCAAATGAATAAGTTAATGTATGTGTATTTAAACATCATAGTGGTAAAGAAGTATCTCCTTCTACTGATTATACACAATAGGTCTATCCCCCTCTTGAAAACTCTATTTCCCAGTGAAAAAAATTCAAGTAAGGAAAAACAAGGCAAAAAGTGTAATAAAATTATCATTCATGATTCAAATGAACAATCCATTCCTCTTACATTTCCCCAAAGACTCTCTAAATCTACAAAGAATTTTGATAATGAGATTGATAAAGAAATAATGGATACATTTCAGATAGTTCAAGTTAACATTCCTCTAGTGGATATGTTTAAACAAATCCCTTGATATGCCAAATATCTTAAAGGGATTTATCCCCATATAAGGAGACTAAAGGGGAATGAGAGAGTAAACATTGGAAGGAATTTCCCAGCCTTCATTCAACTATAAATTCCATCCAAATGTAAGGATCCAGGAACATTCACGATACATTGTACCATAGGGGAGACCTTCTTTTTTGATTATATGATAGATTTATGTGATTCCATTAATGTAATTCTTCTCTCCATGTATAATTCTCATCGATTTGGATAGATTCAATCAAAATACATTATTGTATAAAAATCCACTCAAAGTACTACTCGTCCAATAGTAGCGATTGGGGATGTCCTTGTAAGACTGTAGAGTATCATCTTCCCCACTGATTTCTACATTCCTGAGATATAAGATACCCAAAACCAAGGAAATGCTCCACTCATACATGGGAGGCCATTCCTCAAAACAGAAAAAAAAGATCATCAATGTTAATGATGGTACACTTTCTATGGAGTTCAGAGGAGAAGAGGTATGTTTTAACATCCTTGATTCTATGAAACACCACATTAAAGAGCACTCCACTCTTCTGATCTATTTGATGGAAGTGCTCTCAAATGATTCACACAAAGACACATTTCTCTCCTCAAACCATACTATTATTCATTTTCCTCTCCTTCACCCATGGATGATTTGAGCTTTTATACATATTTTGAGTGTTGATTGGGTTCTAAAAAGTGTAAATTTTATGCTTTAATTTATGGGTGTGTTCATTATGAGGTACCCATGACCGTTGATGATTCTGTAAATCTCACTTCAAAAGATTCTCTATCCTTATAGAATAACATGTGAAGATTGAGAGCATAATATAATTCATTCCCCTTAAATACCATCCCTTAGTCCAAACCCCACCAGTGTTGGAATTTAAACCACTTACAAATAATTTAAAATATGCATATCTTGAGGGTACTGACTAATTTCTCATCATTATTTCCAATAACCACTCTCTATAGCAGGAATCAAAACTACCAAATCTTTTTAGAGAGTGTAAAAAGGAAAAAGGATGTATATTGGTAGATGTTCCTGGGATTATCCCATATATTTCTATTCACCATATAATTTTGGATGATGAGGATAATCCCATGAAGAAATATCAATGTCGGTTGAATCCCACACTCTTTGAAGTGGTAAAATTGGAAGTCAATAAATTACTTGCTATAGGGATAATTTATCATATATCTGATAGTAAATGGGTTAGCCTAATGTAAATTATGCCTAAAAAACAGTATTACCAATTGTGTCAAATGAAAGGAATGAATTGGTTCTAATACGTGTACAAAATAGTTGGAGAGTCTGTATTGTCTATCATAGACTAAATCAAGCCATATGGAAGGACCTATTTCCTCTAAATTTCATTGGACAAATGTTTAAATGATTGGCTGGTAAGTCCCATTATTGTTTCCTTGACGGATCTTTGGATTTTTTTTTCGAAATCCATATAGCCCATGAGTATAATGAAAAGACAAAATTTTCCTATTTATTTGGCACATTTGAATATAGAAGGATGCCTTTTGGTCTATGTAATTCTCCCCATATATTTTAGCGATGTATGTTGAGTATTTTTTCTGAGTACCTAGAGAATTGCATGGAAGTTTTTATGGATGATTTCACAGATTATAGAACATCCTTTTATGATTGTTTGGATCACTTAGTTTTATCCTCCATTGTTGCACTGAAAAAGTTCTTGTACTAACTTATGAGAAATTCCATTTCATGTTTGAATGAGGGATAGTTCTTGGGAATTTTATTTTAAAAGTGATAATTCAAGTGGATAAATCAAAAATTGAATTAATTTTGAACCTTCCATATCTAAATTTTGTTTATGAGGTGCGATCTTTCTTAGGTCATGATGGTTTTTACTATCGATTTATTAAAGACTTTAGTAAGATCACACTTCCCTTGTCCCAGTTATTACAAAATAATTCTGAGTTTGTTTTTGATAAAAATTGTGAGGATTCTTTAAATTCATTAAAAATGAGTCACACATCCCCTCCCGTCATCAAAAAAACAAGGTGGGATCTACCATTTGACCTAATGTGTGATGCCTCTAACATTGTAGTTGGGAAATGTTTATCACAAAGGGTTTGGAAGGCTCGTAATGTCATTGTATATGCCTCACATACCCTGAATTAGAGGAATGACTTACCACTTAGAGTGCATACATCATTTCAAAAAATGATTTTTGATTTTTGGAAATGTGGAGATTTTTTAAAATTTTGAAATAGTTTTCAAATCAATGATTTTGAAAAAGATCATGGTTCTAGTATTTCAAAAATGTTTTCATATTCAAAATAATGTTGAATATTTTGAAAAAAATTGCTGAATGTGGAATATGCTAATTTGGAAAATAAATTTTGTGATAGTTAATGTGATAAAATTTGAAATTCTAATGCTTCATCTACATTAGAGTGAGACATAATGAATTTGTTTTTTTTTAGAAAATGGAACTCGATAGGTGTCATAGAAACCAACCGGATGAAATTGTGGAGAATGTGGTTTCACCTAAGCTGTTGGTGAACAAACAATTGGTTCAGAGTATCCTAAAATCATTTCATTCTGTCAAAATAAAGAACTGTATGGATGATCTAAGACAAGTAGATCATTAATGATGGTTCCAAAAATCTAATCCACCAATATTTTGGGGTGTTTTTGAACCATAAAAGGTAGTGGTGTGGTTATAAAGGATGAATCGTATCTTAGACTTCATCAGCACACCAAGGAAGCTGAATCTCAAGATAGAAATTTATATGATAAAAGATCTTGAATGTCGGTGGTGGGATCTAGTGGTGTAGGCTAGAGAGGATAAATTCCTTAGTTGGGAGGATTTTGAGGAATTGATCGATAAAAAATTCTATCATCAAACGTTCAAGATTCAATGGAAGACATACTTCTTCAGAATGATGCAGAAAAATAAATTTTTCACTATGTATGATGATAAATTCATGAATTTAGTCCAATTTTCACTTAATGATGTTCTAGTGTGTCATTGAAGGAACACATTTTTTAATCAGGTCTTAGACATGAGATGTTCGTGAAGATTATTTTTCAATGTATAACGAACTATACAAAGATACTGAATTGGGAAATAATGGATTTATGGGAAATCTCAAGGGTTATGTGAGGAGGAAGTATAATAATACACATGGGAACTAGTGATAAATCTAATTCTGGGAGAAAGGGGGAGAGTGATACACACCTCTAGGGTGGGAGTGAGAAGAAGAATCTGACATCTTGATTAGTGAATCTTCCTTCGAGACCCACAAAAAAGTGCAATGTTTCCAATGTGGTTCCTTTGATAACATGAAGTGAAGGTGTACAACACCACCAAGATCATTCCATGATTGCAACAAGATTGGACATCTTAAGAGCTATTGTCAAAGTGGTCTAATGTTGGGAGCTCGAGAGACTTCTCAGGTGTTGTAAGAGTTGTACGATTCGATGGGGTGTGTATAGTAGAATCAATCTCAATAGCATAACAATGCTGGCCATGATGAAACCAAGAATACCATAACTCCTCATTGAGGGAAATCTCAGTAAGGAAACAAGGAGCAGAGTGCAGTGACGATGAAGTTATACAATTCCGAGTAGAATATTATGAATGATAATGCTAGAACATCTATGGTGAGAGGTGTGATTCTTATGAATTAATCCCTTATGAATGTGTTCATTGATAATGGGTATCTCATTCGTCCATGGCTTCTCTGGTTGTTGAATTTTTAAGTTTAAAACATGATATGATTCATTCAGTGATATATCATTAAACTCATATGGGTCAAGGAGAATGTAAAACCTTTGTGTGTACTAAATATTCTATAATTTCTGATAGAGTTGATATGAAAAGTGATTTATCTATGTCAGAGATGGATGTTTATTATATGATCATGGGTATGTATTGGTTAAAAATGTTCAAGGATCACATCAACTGTTATAGAAGAATAATTAATTTCATGAATGAGGATGGTGTTGAGCATCTCTTCAGAGGATATATGGTTGTGATGATTGGAGAAACAAGCTTGTTGGAACCGGCAGTGGGAATGATCTCCTAAAAGTTGGTGGTGTGGACCTTTTCATAGATGGAAGACATCCAAAGTAATAGTTTATTATATGTGGTTGATATGTTTATAGATTTATTTCTAGAAAAATTATCATGGTTTCCAACTGTATGAGAAATGGATTTTACGAATGATATCCTCTTGGGGACCAGTCCTATCATAGTTTCTTCATATCAAATAGAACCAATTGAATTAAGAGAGATAAAAGTGTATTTAGAAGATATAGAAAGAAAGGGTTTAATTTAGATGAGCAATTCTCTATGGGAAGAACCAATCTTTTTCATAAAGAATGAATATAGAACTCTTTTTATTTGTGTCAATTATCAAAATAATAACTAATCTATGATAAATAATTGACATTAAATTCCAAGCATTGGTTATATGTTCTATCAATTGAGGGGATCTCAATGGATCTCCAAGTTTAATTTTCAATCATGATATCACCAATTGTACGTTTGGGAGGAGGATATTCAGAAGACAACATTAAAAAGTAGATATTTTCATTTTGATTTTTGGTAATGCCTTTATGTCTCATTAATGCACAAGTAGTCTTTATGGAATTGATGAATCATAGATTTCATATATATCTGGATTTTGTTGTTGTGGTATTTGTGGAAGACATATTGCTGTATTCATGGACAATGGTTAGGATTGAGTAACACTTGGAGATAGTGTTGGAAATCATTAGATACCATCATGTGTATGTCAAACTACATAATTCTGATTTTTTTATACAAGAGTTATGCTTTATTGGAAATGTAATTTTTGAAAGAGGTGTTTCAGGGGATCAAGAGAAGGTAGAATCTGTTATATCTTTGCAACCACTGAAGAATGATTTTGAGTTATTGTGATTTCATGGCCTAACTTGTTATTATCAATTCTTTTTCATGACTTTTCACTGCTATCTCTCCAATGATTTCTTTTAAAAAGAAAAATTTTCAATTCCAATTGACAGAGGAATGATATAAATATTTTAAAGAGTTGAATTCTTTCCATACATTATAATCTATCTTGATATTTCCAGGATTAGGAAAAGGGTGGGTTGTGTTCTATGATGCTTTATGATCTAGGTTATGATGCATTCTCATGAAATAAGATAATGAAGTTTCTATTAGATTGATGAATTTGAGGGTTCATGAGAATAATTACCAAAAAATGATTTGTAGTAAGCTATAGTTGTTCATTACTTCAAGACATGGTGTCATTATCTATTTGATGAGAAATTTACTCACTCCACGAATTATATGATCTTGAAGCATATTTTCTTCTAATAGGATTTTAATATGAAGTAATGGAGATGGATGGAGTACCTCTAAATGATCGACATTAAAATGATGTGTACATTAGGTAAAGGTTACATATTGGTAGATGCATTAAGTAGAAAGTCATATGCATTGTTGGAAAAATAATCCTTAGATGAGTGGTAGTTCATGATGGTCCTAGATGACATGCACCTAGAATGTGAAAATCGAGGTCATGTTGTAGTTTTCTTCTCTATTGTAGTGGTTCCATATTTGATGAAGATGGTAAAGGAGGCATAAATATCCGATACAGAATGTGTTTCATTGGGTTTAAAACATTTTGGTGGAGAGACCATTGAGTACTAAAAATTGGATGGATGTTCAATTTGTGGTTCCAAGATCAGATGCTTGTACATATTTTCTGTGAGGGAAAACTTATTTAGTAATACTACTTTTCGAGATGGATTATTCATCTAAGAATATAGATCATGTATAAGGCATAGAAAGTGCAGTTTTGGTGGGTCAGTAAGAAATAGAATGTGGATGATTTCATTTCTAGATACATAACTTGTTAGCAAGTTGAATTGGATCATAAGAAACTAGCGGTTATGTTGCAGTCTTTACCTATCCCTATTTTGATGTGGGAGCAGAAATCCATAGATTTTGTTAAGGGTCTTTCAAAAATGGTTTGTAAACATGATTCCATATGGCTAATAGTGGATTGGTTTGAAAATATGGCCCATTAAATTCCTATTCATAAAACTCATATGGAGGGGGTTTTGTCCAAAATATATATCCTAGAAGTATTAAAGATACATGGCCTACTAGTTGATATACTCTCATACCTATATTAGAGGTTTATGAATTATTTATAGAAACCATTATATAAATCCCATAGGACTTATTTGACTATGAGTATGACATATGATCATCATACGGATGGATAATCTGAAAGGAATATTCAAACATTGGAAGACATGATGTAGGCTGAGGTAATGGATTTTGGTGGCTCATAGGAAGAGCACAAGCTGCTGGTGGAGTTCCCATATAACAACATCTATCAGGACTTTATACATATGGATCCTTTTAAACTATTGTATGTGTATCCTTGTTTCTATCCATATCGCTGAATGAAAAAAGTGATATATCACTAGTAGGGCTGAGTTTTTTCCAAGATAAAATGGAGAATATTCAGTGGATAAGGATGTGAGTGGAGACAACATAGAGTCCCAAAAAATCATATGAAGATCATAATCAATGATTTTTTTCATTCATGGGGAGTGACCATATATTCATAAGTACCTCTCAATGCCATGGAATTTTATGTTTATGGACGAAGGAAAAGTTATCTCCTCGAAAAATATACCATTTTGAGATGCTGTAATGGGTTAGAGAGGAGGCATATCAATTTGATTTTCCACCACAGTTTTGTGGGATACATAATGTGTTCCACCTATCCTAATTTAAAATATATCATCCTGATCCTGACCATGTGATCATATGGGATCACGTTTACCTATAGTTTAAGGCTACATTGGTATTTATCCTGGTGAAGATTTTGGATAGGTAATAGAATTTATTGTGTGAAAAAGCATCAAACTAGTGAGGGTTTTGTTGAAAAATGTTTAGATTTAATATGAGAATTATGAACATGTGAAAGAAATTAATGATTTATGGATGAAACTCTTTTAGGGAAATGATGGTTTTCTAATTTCCATGGATGGAAAGAATAAATATGCAGAGAATGTTCCACCCCTGTTATCTATAATGTAACCCTTTCATTATGATTTTTATGTATAAAATATATAAGGGTGAAGGTAGGGAGAGTTTTAAGAATTTTTTTCGAGTTTTTAGGGCTTTCCTATAGGTTCACAAGTAGTGCACAATTTTTGAAAACCATGAAACACTTGTAGGAAACCGTACATAATGAGACATGGGATAAAGGTGAGTCACACAACCTTTGCAGGGTTTTTCCAAACCATGTGGAAGCCAAGGATAAACTATATGGTGTGGTGAAAATATTGGATAGAGTACTTTGGCATGATCGGTGCCCAGTTTTGAAGCTCGACAAACCGACCATGTGAGGTATTTCTTATGATAGAAGAATGAGCATTGTTAGCACATGACTTATCTAACTGTGTGACAAAACTATGCACATGGTCAGATATAGATCCTTAAAAAGTGGATGTTGTTCCTCTGAAGGTTTTAATTCCTCATTTTCCCCAAACGACCATAACTTGGGATTTTGGTCTTTCAAATGTTGGAGAACCTATCCCATGTAATTTAGATGTGATCCAGAGCCACCCATGGCATGTTGAAATTGATTCTTGCATTATGGATTCATTCTTTATCATTCTAGATGTTTTTCATAGGAATACTTATTATCTTCTCTCATTTTCTTAGAACTACGCCCATTTTCTATATATCTAGGTTTTTAAAATCCAAAAAAAATTAGTTTTTTCATGGTTCTAAATAGGGGAATATATATAAGGTGGGTTCATATGGATTCACCCTATTTTGTGGAATTTTCAAGCAATTTAGTTTATTCTCCGAAACATATCTAGGTAGGTAGCGTTATTGTTGCATCCACTTTCTACAATTGATTGGATTAGTTTTAAATTTATTAATTAATTGAAATTGATCATTAAATCTTGGTGAAAATCATGACACAAATAATATCTAATGATTATTTATGATTTTTCTTGAAATTGTGGAATTTTGGTGAATTTTGGTGTACATTAATTTAGGTTCTTGATTTTGAATTAGTTATTTTAAAATAAGACTTTGCTAGATTTTTTAAATGGTTTTTCAGATAAAGGGGATCACTAAAAAAATTGTTTTATTGAGATAATTTTGTCTTATGGGTATTGATGTAGTTTTTGGGAATAAATTGCATGAGGGTTCATATTTATTTTTCCAGGATTGGTTGAAATATGACCTTGTGCTTGATTCTAAAGGAATAATGGAACATTGGAAAAAATTACCTTGTGATGACATGGTAGATTGATGTGATACTACTCATGAGTATGTAAATGCTATAATGATTCATGCATGGATGGTGATGTGAATATGAGAAATAGAATGGATATGAAAAATGGAACTTGTTGATTTTTTTTAAATCATGGAATAGTTGTTTTAATGAAAAATATATTTTGATGGAAAAATCGGGTGATAATGTACTTGTTTATTTTAGTTTATAAAATATTTTAGAACATGATTATATTTAGTTATAAACAATTTTGGAAATTGTTTTATATGAACTGTTATATAAAAATGTTTCTGACTCTTCTATCACAGTGGAATGAGTATTAAAGTCATTGGGGAAAACATAATGATATTTAGTACTCACCCTTGCTTTGGAAGTTTTATTCTTTTGCAGATAATATCTACCGGGACATGGGAAAAAGAAATTTATCACACACTTTATGCACTACCTAGTTAAAATAGTCTTTTTTGATGATTTTGGACAAGGGAGTCTTGTAGTTGTCTTAGTGTCTTATTATTTTTTCTTCCTCTGTTTATTTGGATGTTATAATATTCTGCTGAGGTATGATATTTGTGTATTATTTTGATAAATGAATTTTTAGTAGCCTTTCATTGTTATCTTGCATCATATATTAGTTATTTTATTATGAATTACTTTTTAGTAGTTTTATTTATAAAGGGTAAATTTCCCCTCCACTTGTATTGAATCCCTTAGTCATTTATTTCCAACCTTGGGCACCTTGGGGATATCTCCTAAGACCAAGTAGCATCCTTCATCCTTTAAAATCCAATGAGTAGGATTGATGTTATATTTATGATTTTTATATGAATGGTGTTATTTATGTTGAACATTGTGGGAGATGATATAGATCATTTTTGAAATATTATTTTATTTACCCAAGGTTCCAAAGGCATTATACATATATAATTTTGGAATGGGTCATTTGTTTCTTATAATGAATATTCATCTATTAACATTTAATATTTATGTAAGAAATGTATGGGTCACTATACTAGGTATTAGAGAGAGGTTTAGTTAACCTTTGGAATCAAAGGTGATAAAAATTAACTATAACTCTTATTATAATCCTATTTGTTAGAGAATATCCTAGGTTATGGTAAAGAAAGATGTGTGTTTTTACTATAAGAACATCTCTATCTCGATTCTACAAGTGGATGATGTTTTGTAATAGGAAACAAACCAGAATTCTATCAATGAAATTTCTATTCTGATTATTCTTTCATATAGCATAAATCTCCTAAAACCTATTATAGAAAAAAATTGAAACATTATAAATGAAGAACAATTTAAATAAATTATATTTTTAGAAGTTAAGGAACCTATATTGATGAAATATTTACTTGATTTTAGGAATAGTAATATGAACATTATTAATTGTAAATTGAAAAAATCGAATTGTAAGCTCACCCATGAAAGTATAACTAACATTTAGGAATCTTATAAATGAATGTATGATAATATTATATCGTAGTATAAGTAAATAAATATTTTAAAAAATATTAATTAAGAGTTGGTATTTTTGTAAGTCATAAATATATAATTCAAATTTGATAATTAAAATACTTAGTTAAAAAATATAATTTCATAAAATATATTCATATATAAATAAATTGTGGTCTTATGATTTTTAGATAATTTTATGAGACCATAGTTATTTTTTCAATGTGTTAAAAAATCTGTTATAGTTATAAAATATGTATTTTTTGAGTAAATGATTATTTTTATTAAAAATTAAATGTCTCATACTTATATAATTATTTTAATTAAATGGAGAACGTTTTTTTAACTATATATGTTGAAAATTTGTTAGGGATAATTTTTTGGTTTTTTCTAAAATACTTGAATTTTTTGTGAATAGTAAAATACCACAATTTAAGATAAATGTTAAATTCATTATTTATCAAGTCATATGTGCGTATGGATGATGTAAGACCATAATATTGAACTATAATTCAATATATTAATATATTTTCAGGTATTAACCAAACTATTCATAGTCTAGATCCCAAATAATAAACTAATGAATAAAATATTTAAGAAACACCCCTCTCCTATTCTATAAATATCATCCCACCACCTCTTCTAATCACACCATAAATGTCTTGATAATTGCCTAAATTATTCCAAATAATCATTAAAAACCCCTCCCCCATTCTTATTAACTCATGGTATCATAAAAATTTTAAAACCAATCCCTTTATGGTGGTTCTCAAGGAGGATAATTCATGAGGTAAAAATCCTCATTCATTTCTTTAATTTTCTTTTCAATTTATTTTATTTTATTATTATTACATCACCTAACATTTACAAAGAGACATGATAAATATAGTATCATTTATATACTATAATTATATCATATTAATGGAATGTCAATCATCAAAATCCCTTCTCTCTCTCTCTCTTATTCTATAAATGAAAACATCATCCGTGATGTGTCAATTTGCCGACATCATAGACAATGAATTTTTATTTTCCAGTACCGCCATAATGAATATTCAGAAAACCATAATTATGGTAAAAAAATATTTTATTATACATATTATAAGTTATTTAGTATTCTAGAATAGGTATATATACAATATATTAATTCATAAGATAAAACCAATCAATGGCGATCAAAAAACCACAAAAATGATCTAAACAAATGTCATTAAAGATTTATCAAGTGAATCATCCACATATGTGAATAACAATATATAAGAACATTAAATATTATATATGTTCATTACTGACATATAATTCCAATTCTGGATAATTATTCCAATTTTAGATGATCTTCATTACTTATAAACAAACAATCCAATGATGAAAACCAAGAAAATGAATGCTCCCAAACCATGAAGTTAAACTCTATAACTCATAAAAAATCCATAAATGAACATAATAAAAAAATAATGAATCAAATTCTCATTTTAAAGGTTCTAAATCATTTAATTAATTTATTTAATTCTATTATCCAGGATGTTACGGTCATATTGAGAACACATTCAAATATAAAGTAAGGGGTTTCTCCCAAAACCTCCATTTTCATTCGGGTTATTCGTTCTTCCTCCATACAAAAATGTAATTATTAATTATTTTTATATTCTTGTTAAAAAATATACTTATATATTGAAAACATATTTATGGATATCATTTCATTATTTTATTATGCGAGTTACATTTTTACAAGGATCATTTCGCAATTCTTCCCGATAAGCAAGCCCGACTAAAGGGAAAATCTCGATTTCACACCAATTTTCATGTACAATACATAATCTATTATGAGAGATTTTTATTTTTATAAAATTACTACTTTTAACCTAAAACACTATATATGTTAATTTTTGGTTTTATACAAACAATTATGACAATACAAATGACTTTTCCAAAATAACTATTCTTTATAAGTAACATATGTATTTATTTAAAAATTTCCTCGATGGTTTTATTAGAGTATTTTCATCTATTTAGAAACATTTTTTTCATTATATAATTTATTGAGATTTATCATTTATGATAATAATCAACCATATTTTATTAAATGGTTTATCATTATCTTGACTTTTAATGTGCTATATTGATACCATTCACTATACTACATAGAATTATTTGTGATTATGTTTAGAGATAATTTAAAGTTAAAAATATTTCATTTATATATTGTATATTTTTAGACACATCAATATATGGAATTAATTTGAATTAGTATGTGATTGGTGGGGCTATCTATTACAACTCGAGGCATCGATAGGTCTGATGAGAAAAAACTAATATGAACCTGGCTGAGGCCTAGAAAATTTTCACATATGTTTTTGGATGAGGCCATAACCTTTTACTTTTATATGTATTGTAATGTCCTCAAAAATTTGTTTTAGATGTATAAAATTATTCATTCTATAATTTTGATATTACTGATCCATAATCCATGTGAATAATTATCTAGTTAGTTATCCATGGTAAAAAAATTATTTTCATGTTAATATTTTTGTGGAATTAATTATTCAACATTTATTCATGCCATGCAATACACAAGTTTAAGTTATAAAATATTGTGTTTTCAGTCATTCACCATGAATTTTTGTTTATGTTATCTTATTCTATATTAAATACCTATATTGAGCATCTGAGATCACAAATTTGTTGTTTTGTTTTTTCCCATGTTGTGAAGATGTATATTACAAATGACTTTACATGATTATCTTGGAGTTTTTTGTTTTCCTAGTGGAATTTATCTATTTATTTACATTAATATTGTAACATAATGTCCGTGAATGTTACCTGGATTCCAAAATTACTAAACTATTTTATCCTATGGGATTTGAGTCTTGTATCTATGCCAATATATTACTGTAAGGAACCGACTCCAATCTACTAGGTTTGGGGCCATTACAGTTAGTGTTAAATTAATTTTAGAAGAAAACATAAAAACTAGATTTAGAAAATGGTAGATTAGGTATCATAACCCTATGATATAATTTTAGGATAATCATACAAGAATATCCTATATTCTTGAATGGTTGAGATTATATGGGTATTCCTAAAAATAAATCCCTATATGGATATTGCATGTGGATGTAGTTATGACATAAATGTACACAGGGATAACAAATCTAACAAAATTTTTGAATCCTTGCTTGGGGTAACCTGGAACATGAAAATGGGCCTTACTATGCACTTGGTTTGACAATCCCAGGGGATATGGTTACGGTAATTCAAATTTTCATTACAAATCATTTTGAAGTATTTAAAAGTAAACATGTCCCCAATAAACCTTGTTTGTTATTATGATATTAGATATGCATAAAATTCGAATTTATATTAAGTATTTTTCTTGTTGTATATAATTTTCTATTACTCCTATTGTAATCTAGTGTATTACATTATTTTGAAATGGCACCTATTTGACAGAATGAAAAATGTATCAACCGTCATATTCGATATAGGGATTCCCACAATTGTAAGGTAAGGATATTATTACGAAAACATCTAATAGTGTTGATCAAATTAAAACTATTTTTTAAAAAATGTATCAGGTTATGAATAATAATATTAAACATTTAGATAATCCAAGTTAACAAAGTGTAGGATCAATGTTACACCACTTTATGTGACAAGAGCCCCCATTATTAAATGGGACAAAACCCTTATTTGTAGCTAACTAGTGTATATGTTTCATTGAGAATATATTTCTCACATTGGGAAGTAATAAAATGGGGAAGGTTATTCTGGAATTCTATCATCTATCATGAGATTCATGTTAATAGAGATCATTATTTCAAAAAATAGAGGTTGAAAAAATTATATATATTGAATGAAGGGAGTATAAGAAAATTTTCGTAGAAAAAAATTTTCATCAAGAATAATGAGAAGTTATGGAGAGAAAATTCTTGTGTCAGAAATAAAAGGATAAAAATGTAGCAAAGCATTAAGTGAACATTACATGGTTTTTAAGGAATTATATAGAATACATAGATAATCCAAGGAGAAATATTGATTGATTATTTGATGTTTTAACACCATTTCTCCATAGGGAACTGGTCTCCCAAAATTTCTCATCATATGAAGATATAGTATAATGTGCTATAAAGATAGAGAAATAATTCTAAATATATTATTAATTTACGGTAAGAAAAATATAAGAAGGGGTTGGTGGAGGAAAGAATCAAAAAAGGGTAGAATGAAATAAAGAATTTTCAATCATCTAACACTTGTCAAAGGAAACAACTATTTGTCCACTCAGAAGGAAAAGAAGTTTTCTACATGTTTGGAGGGAATGAACATCATGAAAATGATTAAAATGGAATGGAAAAGGAAATAAATGTTCAATTTTAAAATTTATGTAATATAGGACACTAGGATAATTATTTTTCAAAGTGTCAAGGAAACATTCCATAAAAATGGAAAAAAGATGATGGCCAAGCATTTGCGATTACTGCTGCTGAGGTTTAAATTCTACATTCTGTGGTGGAAGGTATTTTAATCATGTCCTCAAATATAGGCCATTATTTATTTTATTCTTGATCATCACATTCATTAACATCTTACCTATTTTGGAAAAAGTTTAGAAATTCCCCTTTTTTATTTAATAATGATGTTTTTAGTCAAAACTTCTAGGGGAAGTATAATTGAAAAAATGATGTGTCATTAAGTCCAGATTATGAATCATAAAAATGTTTTAGATGATGTAATTTTCATCATTCCTACCATTCAATTTGATATGATCCTTCTTGTGGATTTCATTTCAAAATATGATGCAAAAATATAATATGAAAATAATGAAATTACCATTGGTGAGAAAGATGTGAAATACATTATCATTAGAGTAGAAACTTCATCATATAATTATTACTTTGATCCACCCAAAATAGTGTTGATGAATTAAATTCTTTTAGATGAAGATAAATAATCATATATGGATGGGGAAAAAAATATTCAAATTGAAGATGTACATATTGTGAAAACAATATAGTGATGTATTTTGATAGGATTATCCAGGATGTCCTTCAAAGCTAGAAGTTAAGTTATTTATTGATTTAATTCATGGGGAAAGACATATATAAAAGACTCTTTATGAAATGGGCACTGTGGAATTTCTATAACTGATGAAACAACCTGAGGAAATGAGTGATAAATGATTTATTCACCCTAGTGTTTCCCCATAGCGAGCCCCAATTTTATTATTATGAAGAAAGATGGATCCATGAGGTTTTTCATTCAATAGGTGGAAATAAATTATATTATGATAAATTAAAATTATCTGCTAACACGTATTGATGTTTTATTTGAAAAAATTAAAGTAGCTCAATATTTTTTGAAAATTGAACTTTGTTTAGGATATATTGTCTCTATGGATTGAATCTCAGTTTATCCTGCAAAGAAAATGGTTGTTTAGGAGTGGCCTACACCAATGAACATAAATGAAGTACATTGTTTTATTGGATAAGTTGGTTATTATAGATTACTCATTTAGATATTTAATTGATTAGCTAACCATTGACCCATGCATACTGGAAAAGGTGTTATGTTCATATCGATAAAATAATGTAAACAATGTTTTTTTAAGAATTCCAGAGGATATTAGTCAATGCTCTAATATTGACTCTAAAATTGAGATATGGGGGATTTGTGGTTTATAGTGATTCATCAAAAATAGGACATGGTTGTTTCTGAATGAATAGTGATAGACCTATAGCCTATGAATCGAGGAAGTTAAAAAATAATGAATAGAACTATCAAAATCATGATCATGAGTTAGTATCTGCAATATTTTCTTTGAAAATACATTGACACTATCTCTATGGTGAAAGATGTGAGATATATACAAATCCTAAGAGATTTAAATATATCATCCAATAGAAATAACTCAAAATGTGTAAAAGTAGATGGATCAAGATACTCAGGGATTAAGATTGCTCGATACACTACCACCTAGGGAAGACGAATATTGTAGCAGATGATTTGAGCAGGAAGGATCATGGTGTAAAAAAAATGATGGTTGATAAAAAGAGTGTGTATATTGATCTAGAGAAGATCGATATGAGAATTATCAAGGAAGATGAAACATCATTACTTTTTCTATTGGTTTCCCAAACATCTTTATTGGGAAGGCTTACATGTTCTTAGTCAGATGTTGAGAATCTTCAAAAGAAAATTAACACTTCGAATAATGGGAAGTTGGAATACATTGTGTGTGAGGATGTAATTCAAAAATTTGGGAAGAAGATTTTTGTTCCCTCTATATCCAATATAAAAAGGTACTTACTGGATGATTACTAAATCATGAATTTATCTATACACCGTGGAAGCACTAAGATGTATATGGATTTGGAGGACTATTTATAGTGGGATAATATGAATCATGATATTGTTGATAATGCATCATGATGATTAGTCAGTCAATAGGTGAAGGTTGAAAGACAACATCCTAGTGAAGTAATGAAACCTATACCTATTACCATATGGAAATTGAATGACATCACTATGGATATTTATATTTTATTTTCAAAATATCCAAGGAATATTATTGCAATATATATAATTGTCGATCAAATTACAAAATATGTGCATTTCCTCAACATAAGGGAGGATTTTGCATGGGAAAACCCTACAAAACTCTATATTAATGAATTCTAAATACATTATAGAGATCCTCATTAAATTATATCTAATCATTATCCCTAATTTACATCAAAAGTCAAATGAGTATTCCCTATTCTTTGGATACTGGGCTTAATTTGAATATTTTTATCACCCTCAAACATATAGGTTGTATATAATAACAATTCAAACATTGGGAGATATTTTGATATAATTATCACATGAATTTCAAGGTATGTGGCATTAGTATTTACATTTGGTTAACTTTTCCTATAATAATAGTTATCATTCTTGTATTAAAATGTAATAATAAAAATCATTATATGGAAAGAGAAGTTGTACATCCACTTGTTGG
This sequence comes from Viscum album, assembly GCA_963277665.1. Taxonomy (NCBI): domain Eukaryota; kingdom Viridiplantae; phylum Streptophyta; class Magnoliopsida; order Santalales; family Viscaceae; genus Viscum; species Viscum album. The sequence goes on along the minus strand of OY728140.1, from coordinate 1,366,285,676 downwards.
GATGATGTTGGTGAAAAGAATCATGTTGTCCTATAGCATGTAGAGGAAAAAATGAAAAAGGTAAATAATTTTCAAACACATATCATGTTAGATAAATATAGGTCAAAGATATTTTATAATAATCTAAGGAAGGCATTGTAGTTTCAAGTGGGAGATCATGTTTTATTGAAAGTATATCCAATTAAGGGTGTTATAAGATTTTGGAATAAATGGAAACCGAGCCCTAGGTATATTGGCCCTTTTGAAATATTGAAGAGATTATGAGTAATGGGTTATCGATTGGTGATCTGATGAATCTTTAATAAAATACCCTATGTGTTCCACAAATCATTTTTTAGAATGTTCATGTCATACCCAACCCATGTCCTCACATTTAATGGAATATATTTTGATCAAGATATATCATACTGGGAAGAACTCATCTAGATTTTGGACTATAAATTACAAATGTTGAGGAATTGAATGACTCATATGGTAAATGTACTTTTGAAAAATCATCAAATTGAATATGTGATGTGGGAACATGAGGATGTTAAAATTAAGAATTACCTAAATCCTTTTATGAGGTGACATTCTAGAGAATTCTAGGATGAATTTTTTATAGGAGGGAAGAATGTAATGAAGTAGATTTATATCAATTAAATTACATTTATTATGATTATTTCATATAGTATTACTCACATAAAATCACTTAGATAACATAATAAAAACAATAGAAATTGTGAATGAAATAAACAAGAGGAATTTTTAGAAGTTAAGGATCCTATACTGATGAAATTGTAAGTGTCCAAAATAACAGTATCATCACCCAAGAAACCGTGAATAAATTTAGGCATATTATATATGAATGTATGATATAATAATATAATATTATAAGAATATAAATATTTTAAAAATTATTAATTAAGTGTTGGTATTTCTTGTAAGTCATAAATATTTAATTATAATATTATAATTAATATATTTATAAAATTGGAAATATAATTTCATAAAATAGATTCATATAATAATATATTTTTGTATTATTATTTTGATATAATTTTATGATAACATTGTTAATTATCCGAAGTGTTATAAAATACGTTAATTTTTAAAAATGATCATTTGTTGATTAAATTAATATTTTAATTAACAATTAAATTTCTCATAATTATTAAATTAAATCAATAAAATGGGGCTAATTTTTTAATTTTAAACATTAAAAAAGGTTAGGGTGATTTCGTTTTCTAAAATACATTACTTTTTGGTGAGTAATAAAATAATATAATTTACAATAAATACTAATACATGAATTATTGATTCATAGGTGATGTCATGAAAATGTAAGAACATAATATAGAAATATACTCAATTATTTTAAAATAGTTTTTGATAATGAGAAAAATATTTATAGTATTGAGCAAAAATAAAAAACAAATGAATAAAATTTATAAAAAACACCTATCTCTTCCACTATAAATACCACCTCTAATATCCTCTTCTCCTCACACCATCCAATCCTTGATAATTTTATAAATTACTCTGAGTACTATTCCCAAACCCCTCCCCCACATCCAAGATATCGAGTTCTAATAATAAACCCAAAACCAATCCCATTAAAGAGGATCTCGATGGGGAATAATTTAAGATGTAAGAAACCTCTTTCTTTTATTTTATTTTCATATAATTTTATTTTCTTATCCTTACCTCACCTCCCCAATCCAAAGATACATGATAACTCCCTTCTATTTTATATAATTAAACTATATAATTGTAATGAAATATATATCATCAAACCCATTTATTTCTCTCTTTTATTCTATAAATGAAAACATCATCCATGATGTTTCAATTTGCCGACATCATGGACGATGCATTTTAGTTTTCCATTAACACCTTCAAGTCAAGTAAAAAACCATAGTTATTTTTGAATCATATTTTTTTATACATATTATATGTTATTTCATATTTTGGGACCGATATATATACATGAATTAATTAATAAAACAAAACTACTTCACGATGATCGAAAACCCCCAAAAATGATCTAAATGATTATCATTAATGTTATATGTAATGAATAACAATCATATCTAAAAACAAAAAAATATAAGACAATTCAATCTTTTATATTTTCATTAATTACATATAATTTTAATTTTGGGGAATTATTTCAATTTTACATGAATTTCATTACTTATAACCATGTTAACCGATCATGAAAACCCAGAAAATGAACGCTCTCGAACAATGAATCTAAACACTCAAACTCATAAAAATGGCCATAAATGAACTTAATAGAACTATAATGAATAAAACGCATGTAGAAATGTTTATGAATTTATTAATTAATGAATTTAATTTGATTATCCAGGACATTATGGTCACTTGGGGAACAAATTCTGATATTAGTTATGGGTTTTCTTCCTGAAACTCCATTTTCATTCGCGTTATGATTTCTTCCCCTATAGTCCAATGTAACTCTACCATATTTTTATATAAATCCTATAATTTCTGTTTATAAAATCAAAAATTAATTATCCATATCATTTCATCTTTGGATTATGGGAATTACACATCTTACTAGGTTCCATTATCAATTCTTCCTGATACGGAGGCCCAATTAAAGGGAACTTCCTTATTTCTAAACCATTAACAAGTAAAATACATAATCTATTTTAAGACACCATTATTTTAATAAAATCAGAAATTTTTACCTAAAAGTCTATATTTGTTAATTTATTGTTTTATACAAACAATTATAAAAAATAAAAATGGTTTTTCTAAAATAACTAATATTTTCATGTGAATGTGGTATTTCTCAAAAAAATTACTACATGGATTTTTAGAGTATTTTAATTAATTTAAATGAAAATATTTAATTATATGATTTATTGAGATGTAACTCTTATGATTATCAACTACCATATTTCATTAAATGGATTGTGATCAGTTTGACTATAGATGTGCAATATTGATACCATCCAAAAAACTACTCAGAATGATTAGTTATTATATTTAATGATTGAGGATTTTTTTTACATTTCATATGTATATATTGTCTATGATTAGAACCATTCATATGAAGAATTCATTGGACATAGCATGTGATATGTTGGGCCTGGTATATCTCCTCAAGGTATCAGTAGGTCTCATGATATAAAATAGATATTGGCTTTGATGAGGCCTTGCCAATTTTCCGATATGCTTTTTGGATGAGTCCTTAACAATTTTATTTTTAGATGCCTTGGAAAAGGCCTTGATAATATGTTTCAGATGTACATTGTTGTGATTTCCACCATTATGATATTATTAATTGATAATTCCTGTGTATATTTGACTTGTATAATGTCCACGGTTAAGCTTTATTCTCATGTAATTATTTTTATATCATTATATATTCAGCTTTCATTCATGCTATATTATGCTCAATTTTTTGTTTTGACAACATACATTTTTTTCAATCACTATGCCTTGTTATTTAGAGTATATTCAACTATATTACTTACCCATACCAAGCATCGTATTTCACCCATTTTTTTCATATTTTCTTAGGATGCAATGTTATATATTATAAATGATACTATGTGATAATCTCAGAGTGTGTGGGAGTTCCAAATGGAATATCTATATTTTATTTCCTTTCATGTTGTTATATAATGTTCTATTATGGAATATAGTTTCCAAAAATACTAAATTGATCTATCTATTGGGATTTGAGTCTTGTATCTATTCATAAGTGTTAATGTAAGGCATCGACTTTGAGCTATTAGTTTTAGGGTCATTATAGAACATATACATTTATGGGTCATTACCAAGAAAATACTTGTTCAAGTATCTAAAATACAACATTCTAGTTCATTTTGAGTGTGGCATTCCTACCTACCTAGTTTGACACTCTTGGGGGACATTCATAGGAAAATTAAAATTTTATTTATGAACCATCATAATGGATTTGAATAGAATATTTCCTAGAATATTCCTAAGGTGTGAATGGATCCAAACAAGTTATCATGATTTAAAGGTATTATAAATGAATTTTCTTGATTTTGTGGATTACCACAATGAATGTTGTTTTTCACACAATTCTTTTTGGATTTATTAAATGGATAGAACTGGACGGTTCTATATTAGTGTTTAATTTCATGGACAATCAAATTATTTTCCATCTCAGTATCTAAAAGCTTTTGGATATGGTCTTAAAATCTCATTATAATGGTTTGAAAATATTCTCAATCTAAAAATCATGATAATATTCTTCAGTATCAAAAGGTTAAGAACATTATATTGATTTCAAAATGTGGATTTTTTTCATTTATTGGGTCTAGTGATCCTCTAGTAACTGAGTAATGGATCAGTACCACTAAAAATTTATTTTCCATTATCTAGTGCTTGTATCATTCCAAATTTATTTTACTTTTCTATCATTTTTAATGTTAAGTATATATATGGTGGAGTATTGTCATGAATTCAATGAAATAGTGAGAAATTTACTCAATGTATTGAGATGTGTTGAAATTGTTATTTTTCAATAAGTAATTCCATTATATTTTTCGAATGAAGATATCAAAGTAATTCATTGAGATCAAGTATAAGGATGATGATATTCTGGTACATATGGGGAAAATTATATGAGACTTTTGAGGTATTCTTATACTATTACTATCCAACCTGAATGAAATTTTGATCAATTTTACATTTTCATAAATACTCTCCAAAGAGTGTTATATATAAAGCATATCTGTAGCTATGAAGAAACCATTTGATGTGCCATGAAGTTAGAAATAGTGATTGGAGTTATCCGTTAGTCACATGTTTGTTTTAAGAAAATAAATATAAAATAATAATGAAACTGATAAAATCTTGGATTGATGAGTATGTGTCTTCCATTACCATGATGTGTGGGAGGAAACATGGTCAAAATATTATTAATTGACCATAAAAGGTTTTCATTATGGAAAATAAAGGTTACATGGGAATCAAATGCTGAATTGATGGGATGAAATTAGATAATGATTAAAATAGAGAGAAAATTCAATAGAATACACCACACACACTCTATTGTTTCAAATTAATTGATTATGGGAATTATGATAACCTGCGCTCAAATCTAATGGTTAATGATGATGGTCAACATTACTAAACTCTTAAGATATGAGATAAAAAGAAATATGACATGATCACTATTTAGAATGAGGGGTATAATAATAACACGGTGAAATTCACACATACTTTCGACTCTAGACATGATAATGTATTATTTAAATATGGTTCAACCCACTGTTTTATTTGGGAATAATTTTATAAGGGTATAAAATGACACACTAATGAAAAGATTTTGAATTATATTTCAAAAACTCTAAAGGTGTATGGATATTATCTCAAGTAAATAAATCCCTCATCAATTAAAGAATAAGGTATGTCAAGTTTGATATTCAAAACCAAATTATAAAAATATTTTAGTGTGATGATAAACGTGAACATCCAATGGAAATCAGAAATATGTTATGGGACATGAGTCATACTGAAAAGTGGTGTTTATCTCAATTGGTCAAGAAATATAAATTACAATGATATACCTATTGTGTTTGAGTTTGTTAAAATATTTCTAAAAGAAATTACACATATTACGCCAAATTGTGAAGATGAGTTCTAAATAGAAAATTTAATGGACGTTATACATATTTTATATAATTCATGTAGAATGGCCCCAATAGATATATATTAATAGAAGAAGAATTTCTAGGAAAATATTGAAATATTATTTATTTGGAAAAACGATTCACCATGGGGTGGACCAATTCATTTTGTTAAGAGGTAATATGGATTTATGGGGCTCTACATTGATAATAAAGAAAATAAATATATCAATATCTAGAAATTTTTTCCTATACCCCATGTTAATATCTTGTTTGGAAAAATGCATGGAGTTCAATACATTTTCTAGATTTACCTTTATATAGGATATCATCTATTGAGGGTCAAGAAAGGGTATACATCAAAGATCATGGAGGATCATGTAGATTAGCAAGAGATTGAATCAAAGACCATAAGTAATTATAATTGGTTTAAAATATTTACTATGTGTGAATTTTGGATGTGTAAATTTTCATTTCTAGAACATCTATTTTATAGAGATGTTATATCAATGGATCCATCAAAGATTAATGCTATATAAAATTTTCCCAGACAATCCACTTTTTGTAAGACCAAAAAATTCTTCTATTTGGATAAATATTATCAATTTTTTAAATGTTTTAATGGATATATAATCCACTCAATAAATTCACTTTATTGAGATCCATGTTACTTTGGATAGATGAATGTGAGTGTACATTCTAAAAATGAAGACTAGGTAAGTCAACACTCCTATGAATATGTAACCAAATAGTGGCGGAATGTTTGTGATATTTTGTGATGCATTGTTGAGGAGTCAAGTATAATTTTGAGTGCATAATTTTATGCTGATAGCTTAGAACTCATGATAATTGGAGGTACTTGAGAAAATTTACGCAACCAATCATTCGGAGTTTGATGAGGTGATTTTTTCATAAATTATATGTTTTTATTATATATATGTATAAATATTTTATATATATACTTATTATAAAAGTTTAAAGAATATTATTACCCAAAAGATATGAATATGTACCATATAAGATAGTTATAGAGGATTAAGGATTACGAGTATTCAATAACCTACCACCCAAGGAAAGTGAACTAGGTTGTTCATGATTTCAGTAAAAAGGATCATGTAATATTTTCTATTATGAGGATAAAAAAAGATCCTCTATTTAGGGATTTGAAATGAATGGATATTAAAATCATGATGGAAGGTGGGAAATATTAACTTTCTCAAATGATTGTTAAACCAATTATCCATATGATTAATAAGGAGGCATGAAAGGTTGGTGTATAGGTCTAGAAGAATCCGAGAAATTTTATTCAGTTTAACCTTGACTGTAATGGAACAATAATGTTCTGTAACTATATATGTGTTTAATTCATACCAAATTTCTAGATATATATATATATTTTGAGGCTCAAAATTTATAATCATTTTATTATTATGGAATTATAAAGATGTATTAATATTTGAAAGAGTTTTTCTTATGGGACAACATGAAGAGAGAAATTTCTGATTATCTTGGTCTTTGAGATGATATAAATTTAAGGTTGATAGGTTTAATTCTGATGGTATATTACAATTTTTACCCATTCATAATGGTATTTGAAAAAATGTTACCATATACTTTTTTAATTGACTCCGAAAAATATCTATGGCCCATAATGGTAATTTGGTTTTGTAAATCAATATAAAAATGTAGCATACTTTATTTATATTATAAATTTCTCTCTCTATATTATATTTAAAGGATATACATTACAGATTTTTTATGTATTCATATATGTCCATTTTCTATTTTATCTAGTTGGGATTTATGTTTTACATTGATGTTCAAGAGAATTTGTCCGAAGACTCTAGATATAATGTTGAGTTTTAATATAGTGTATTGTGATAAAAAATATATATTTATTAGAGGACTATTAAAACCCTATTGTATATTTTTAAATCTCAATCTATAGATTTCAATGGGTTTTAGTCTCAACATGTTCATATATTCACGTTTTCTTACCATAATAACTTTAACATGAGTATTTAGATGATTCTTTATAAAGACCTCTAAGGATATATATATAAAAATACAATACAATAAGATAAATTTGGAGAAATATATATATAGGAATTTTATCTAGATGGTAAAATTATTTATAAAGTCCAAACCATTTGATAATATATCAAGAAGTCTAAGAGTTAGCAGAAAAATTACACTGACAACTGTAGACAAGATCTTGAATTCAAAACGGGTGAGAAGGTTTTATTATAATTTTTCCATGGAAGATGATTATGAGATTTGAAAATAAAGTATTGATGAACCGTTAGTATATTTTACTCATAAATATTATTGATTTGTAGGTATGTTAACTTATCACTTGGAAATTCCATCGAACTTCTCTCAAGATCATGATGTATTCTATATATTTATCCTGAGGATGTACATTCAAAACCTGTCACAAGTAATAAACTTAGATTTTATACCTATATAGAATTTACTTTTCCATGAAGAAAAATTGTTAATTTTTTAATTTATATATATAAAGTGTTATGGAATAAGACTACTCAACTAGTTAAATTTATATATTGGAATCTAAAATAGGAAAAAGAAACATGGGAATATGATGATATGATGATACAATAAAATAATCATATTTTTGTATCATCATAATTGATTTTTAGCATGATATTAATTAATTGGGGGGGGGGGGTAGAATGTAACACCACATTTTTTATGATATACTTATTTAAAATAAATTTATTTTCTTTGATCACATGCTGTAAATTCAATCCCTTTTCCAAATAAATGCTAATATAATATACCGTTATAAACTAGCCATAAAATTTGGGGGTATGAAAAGAAATGTTCCATTATAAAAGGAATATATATTAAACTTTTATAAAATTAATTTATCGGCATTTAATTTATTGTAAATGAAAATTTATATCCTTTGAATATAAAAGTAATTTGTTTCCGAAAAAAACTTTTTTATGCGCATAATGCATTTTCTCCGTAATAAATTAAATTAATCACTATTGATGAATTTTTACTAATGAAATAAATATTGAATATTTTAAATAAAATTTTTTATTATTCATAAAATATTTTTTATAGGCATGGCAAAATAATAAATCATGATTTATGATTTAAAACAATATTTTTTCAAAAACTTTATTTCATCATATTTAACGTAGTTATTTTCAAATTATTTTTTCAATATTAAAAATTTATTTGAAAAGATAAACATTATTTTTAAAAACAACAAGTAAAATTAATCATCAATTCAATTTTTGATAATTCTGTTAAAACGTTAATTTTTCAATGGATATAAAACAATATAGTTTTTCATTAAAAAATTTCTCTTCTTTGAATGCATTTAGAATATACTATTTTTAAAATGGTGTCAAAATAAAAATTAGTTCCACTATATTATTATCAATATAATTTAATTCATATGAATCAATGTTTTTTTAAAATTTTATAAAAAAACATATTATATATAAATTATTTTTAGAAAAACTCTTGTCATCATGTTTGGAGGTATAATTTTAAATTAAATTTCTACACATAATAGAATTTAATTTGATAAAATGGATAAAGTATTTGGACTATTTATTATGAATATTAGTTAATATGGTAAAATTGATTTTTTTTAATAATTAATAGAAGAATAATTAATAATCTGTTACCATGGTTGATGTTAAAACTTTTTTACCAGGGTCATATAGAACTTGTTTGTCGTAGTGGATAGTTGGTTGGTACTTCAAAGCTGGTTGAAAGGACAATCTATGAAGGTGGTTTGGCTATTGGATTAGACCCAATACAGGGAATGACCAACTTTGGTGATCCTATGATAGTGCAAGGGAATGTGAATGAAGGAATGGGTGGCCTTATGGTGTGTGGTGGACTTGCAGTTTCTGATGAGCGGGGTGATTAGGTGGGAAGCCCCTGCCTCGGCAAGGCAATGTTGGGTACAACCACTAAGTGGGAGGTGCAAAAATACTTTCACGTAGAGTTGAGCATGCATGATTGTGTTGTGAAAGAGGTTTCGGAGTCACTCAATCCATTAGTGCATCGGTTATTTGAGTGGATAAAATATGGGATTGGGGTTGTTGACCTACCTTTATTAGTGGGAGCTACTTGTAATGTGAAATCAGATGGTGGATTAATAAATAGAGAAAGAGGTGTGGCTGCTATACAGGGTAGATAGGTCCTCTCAGGTAATAGGTTCACGGGCTTAGAGGAGGATTAGCCACCCACTGTGATGGTTTATCTGCAGGTGCATGCAGCCTTGAATCAGCATATTGGTTCCAGTAGTCGAAAAAACATTGAAGATAATGTCTCAAGGGTGAAGAGTTTCGAGGACCTTGGAAATGAGGTGAACACTCAGTTTCTATACCTGATTGATCATAATAGGCTCTCTTAGATGATTGGAGGTGATTCTCTAACAACCTCAGAGGGTTTCTTGATGAAAAACGATAGTGGGTGCACAAGTTTCTTCCCTGTAAATATCACTGGTAAATGGTGGATTGTATCTTCTAGTGACAAGGAGAATGACTAAGGGGTATCAATACCTTCTTATAGTGATATTGTTCGTGGTTTTTGGAAGACTTTGTTTGAAGCTGAAGGCGTGGTGACGGCTCCACCCAAGAGGAGACCACGTAAGGACTATTATTACTTACCGAAGCCAGTATCCACAAGGTCCTCATTCATGAATAAAAAATGGGATTACACTGATTCAAAAAAGAGAGGTGTGACTAAGAAATTAAATAAGGAGAATCTCTTTGGAGAGAAACTAGAGATCAGATTGAAGTAGGCCAAGGTTCTGAAGCCATATGATACAAACTCCGAGAAGGAGTCGACTACTACGGAGGATTCACCTAATTATAGATGAGGTGATGATTATGATTACTATGATATGTAGCTGTTCTTTTCTAGTTTGAAAAGATATATGGATTTGGATGGACTATATGTCTGTACTCTCACTCATATCCTCTTGTACTTTTTTTAATAAAGGGTCAGATGCCTTCCTCTAACTGAGCATTCTTGGTAGTTTAACAGGGCATTAATCTGAAAAGAGAAGGCTTAAATTGACCTAAACACTTTATAAAACTCCATTGGTTTGTGAGATTTATATATTTAACTTATAAAATTTTAATAGGAGTTACTTTTTGACCAATGTTTCTCAAAATTTATAAGTAATTATTTTTAAAACATCTAAAAATTACCAGTGATCCACACACCTCAATTATAAAACAGAACCTCATACCATAATTTATTCAAACTTATTATGCCATTTTTATAAAGAAAAACTAGAAAAAATATCTCCCAAAAATTCTTATACACATTTTAGTTCTTATTTTATTCCCAAAATACAATCCCTAGTTTCCTTAATAAGAGATCCAATGAAGGTCTTTCTAAGTGAATGCAATTGTCTTCACTATGATCATTCCATTTTTACTTCATATTTTACCACATTTTGTTATAACTTAATAATTAAATATAATAAAATAGATATCTAAAAAAATATTAGATGAAATTATATTTATTTAGTAACATATATCAATATCCTGTTCCTTCAAAAAGGAAAAAGGGTGCTGATTGTGTGTATAAAAGATAAAAGCTTCATAAACTGATGTAATTTATTTGCATCGCCACCTATCCCTAATTAATATAATTTTGTATTAAATATATATATATATATATATGTATATATGATACTTATAAAATAATTATAATTATTTTATTATAATATCACATATTCCTTATTACCTTCATAAATAGTTGTAAAATAATAATGTCACACATGCGTATGTGTGGACTACTTCCTTCATGAAGTAATGTGACGTGTTTGTCATTAATTTTCTAATTTGATTATAATAAGGATAGATTTAATGAATATATATGGAATATATAATGTTATAATTATTTTATAAATGATATTTTTTTTTCATCTTTTGGAATGTTAAAAAAAACCACTCATGCTTTAGTACGTCTCACAGTCTCCATGAAATGTAAAATTCAGTTTTCTATATCTATACACTGTGGATGACTATAAAAATACATATAAGTAATATATATTAAACGTTTTGCATCATTAAAATAATTTAAATAATGTAAAAGTGATAAATATATACGTACATTAACTACAAAACCAAAACTCTCATTAAAAACCAATTAATTAACATTAGGAAAAGATGTTTTTAATAAAGAATAGTTAATAAATTAATGTTAAAATACTATAAGTGGATAGTTATTCATATTTTATATATATTTTTATTATTATGTTATAGAATGATAATAAATTTATATTTATTATACAGGAGAATAGAGTGCCTTCAATTCATGTGGAAGTCTTGGTAATGGATTTTTCATCTTATTGTACTTTTATAAGAAACATGCCATATTTGACAATTTTTTATTTTATATGTTTAATATAATTTCCATGAATATATTTTATCATTACTTTTGATGATAATTATGGGGCTATACATATCTTTATATGGTTCTCCATTACATGTTGTTTTGATTTTACTTATACCTAAGTGGTAAGGGTTTTATATTATGATTTAATCATTCATCATGACTGTATGTGAATAAATTTCCGATGTCAAAATATTATGATATATCACACAAGAAAATTATTAATTTTCTTCTCATGCGGTTATTTGTTTAGAATAATTTATTTTTTAGTCAATTTTTTCATATTATGTACCCAAGAGACCAGAATATTTTTTAATGAAAAAATGTGATTATTTTTCTCATTAGTGAAAAAAAATTCTTCTCCATATATAATGTTTAAAATATTATACTATTATTATATAAATTCATTTTTACCCATGTTATAATTTTTTAAATTTTTTTCCATATTTTTTTTTCATTTATTAAATGAGGTACTTTTGACATGTTACTGAAAATGTTAATGGAATCATTATTTTAATGAATAGAACATTATTGAAATTTCCCACCATCATGACTGGTCAATTATTTGAAACATATTTTACAAATTTCAATGGTTGTTTTCAATGAAAATGTAATCTTATATATTTGTGAAATTGATGGGTATTAAATACATTATTTGAAAGTTAAATGTTTTTTTCATAATAAATTGTTTGAGTTATCTTTTAAAGGAATTTTCCTTGTAATATGAGATTATTTGTTGTTTCATAATTTGTTATAAGGATATGATCATTAATACCTTACATATCATTTAACTCTATGGTTTATGATTATGATGATAAGATGTTTATGAAACCAAATTCATTTTCACTAGTTATGATATGATGTATGTTTTATGATCTTCTTGAATACATATGTATGGTTTTTCCTTATGTGATGGGTGGGACCAAAATTTTATATCTCTCCCATGTATTTTTTAAGATGGATATATAATGAAAAAAATAGAATTTAAGTGGGAGTGAACCATATTCTATAAAATAATCTATCCCATATGATAGTCTTGGAAGTGAACCTTGACAACTGTATTGGTTTGGTTACTGAACCCAATCAACTATATTTGTCTTAGAAATGACCCCTGAATAATAAGGAAATGATTTTATATGCTTCTGTGTATACCAATAACTCATGTATTATTCCTATGAAATACAATCATGGATCATGTTATATGATTCATTATGATTCATGTATTTGGATCTTCCAATCATTAATTCATGACTCTAGATTATTATCCATGATATATAGGGTATTGTTTTCAAATGTTATACTCATGTTCTTATTGGATTATGCTCATAAAATTATTATGTGATCATTGATATGTCCCTTATTTTACCATATTGAAAATATGAGCTCACCCGTTCTAAATATTCTTTTTACCATGTCATGAATAATGTTATTATGTATGATATTTCTTTATAGGGTTCTTGTTTAGATGAATATAGCAAGAGATAATGTAGTTCACTTGTGATAAAGTTGTTTATGTGCCAATGTTTCCAAATTGATTGGAATTATTTTATTTTGGGCTATATAGTTATGTTATTTTAATTAATATTCATATATCAAGATGTAATAATTATTTATGAAAAATATGGGTTTCTATAATTTATAACCAAACCCAAAATTTTACTCAAACCAAGGAAAAACTGATCCTATTTCTGTTTATTTGTTATGCTTGAACATATAACATTTTAAGGGATTTTATAACCAACATACAACCCTTAAAATTTAATATAACTTGATATTATTACATATAGATAAAAATATAATGAAGTTAAAACAATATAGACCAGATAAAAAATTAACGATATGAGTTACCAGGTAGAATGTTCTTCTCTAACACCGATGGATCAACCAATTGAATTGCATTAGAGAGAATTAATTAATCACCATGGTATATCACATAGTATAGTTCAAGAATGTCATCAACCTCATTATATTGACCATGTTATATAAAAATCAATGTATAATGTTCTTCTATTAATATATATTAAAACATCATTTCAAATGAAAACAAAAGTATCTCATTAATTGATATCGAACTACATCAGAGTTGTTTGATCATTACTATATTTCCATATGATGCACATGTTGAACATGATCATGTTGCACCCTAATGATAATCTATAAAACAATTTATATGAAAAAACATTTCAAAACATCTAATATGTTACTTTATATACATAATAATCCATATTATATATCTTAGGAACACTAATATAGAGTGTGAAAGGATAACTATTTATATCTAAAATAATTAAAATTGAAATAGTTTATGTTTAAAGAAAGTAGTGATTGAATTTCAATGTTTAATGAAATTTTAATTTATTATAAGTTAACTAAAAATTTATTTATATATGGTCAAAAAATTAATACTAATTAAGTAATAATTTAACATGAAAAAATATGTGAAATAAACATGTAATAATTCAAAATATATAAATGTTTAAATAATATAGCATGTTTGAACTAGAAAATAAAAAATTAATTATGATACCATGGACCTCAAATAAGATCATTCATGTAAGATATATACCTTTCCAAATAGAAGATCTATTTATCCTAAAAAATAACTATTATTGAAGACCCATGTATTCTCCATGGAGCTCAATGTTTTCGAATATATGCTATATTTCTCACATAATATCATTTACTAAAAAAATGTTAAATTAATTAAAAACAATGCTCAACCTATTCTGAAATGATCTCTTTTTATTCTCATAAACGTTCATTACATTTCATGTATGTACCAATACATTAAATGAAATTGTAGTTGCGAATTTCCTTTTTCACTCAAGGAAGATAAATTTCACTGATAAAAGATTAATTTATTCTTATTAATGATACATATCATTCATTGATTAAAACACATGAAAGTCACATTTCACTAACACTAGATCTATTTAACTCTTAGAATAATCAATACTAATTACAAACTAATACTCATAGGAGATCCATTTCACTTTTGGAATTTACATTTCTCTGGGGAAAAAATCAATACTTCTCAAGGTGGAATACTTATAGAAACATTAGATAATTAATAGAAGAATAAGATATCTCATGGAATAACATTAAAACTCAAGGAAGATAAAAATATTTTCCAAATTTTCACCTAGAATGTGTTTTATAAAATTAACATGATTCACTCTGACAAGAAAAACTTACAGCAGAATAACTGATACTCATTATGGAGAAAATAGTGGAATAAAATAGACCTTGTTGGAAATTGGAAATATGCAATAAATAATTATTCTAATTTTGAAAAAAGTGGTCTGGTGTCACATCAATAATCCCAATTCTATGATAAATCTAACACCTTATAAGTAATAACTATAATAATCTTTATAATTCAATTACAGAACCTAGTAAATTCCAAATTTAAGGTATCTGAAAATTTAATTAATTTTCCCACCTAAAATGAAACTGTTGAAATGCGCATATTATAATTTGATGATCAAGTTTGGAAAAGTTTAAAATAATTAATAAATCACAATTAATAATACAGAAATTATATTAAAGAGTAATAATTTATGGGAAAAATATAAATAAATGCTTCATTTATAAATGTAAATATTATATTAGATTTTAATTAAAAAACCTAAATAATATATATACACATTATAATTTTAAAATTGATAAATATTAGCAATTAAATTTTATATAATCTAGATATTTCAAATAAATCAATTATATTGAACTAATACAAATCCATCATATTTAAAATCATGAGATATTTTATGAATACTTTCATTCTCGAATAATAAATATTAAAAAATTTATACAATAAATTTACATAAATTACATAAATCATATTTTATTTTTCGTTAAACCATAGATCATATAATCAAAATCTTCTTCTGAAATGGTTTGAATAAATTTTTCAAATAAGGCCTTGATATAAATAGTTTATTTTTATATTTATATAAAATTCATAAATAAATGTGAATGATTTATAATATATTTATAAATTAATCAATATGAGAATAAAACATAAAACTATATTAAATATAGAATTATTTTGATCCAAACAAAATATTTAGTGTGGGACATCATATTCCATGATGGTGAATAGTTTTTTCAATTTTAGGTAATATAAATTCCCATTGTATTTCCCCTAAGAATCACATCAAGTACTTCATGATTATCC
Source organism: Viscum album (assembly GCA_963277665.1). NCBI lineage: Eukaryota > Viridiplantae > Streptophyta > Magnoliopsida > Santalales > Viscaceae > Viscum > Viscum album. The sequence continues at coordinate 1,366,269,479 of OY728140.1, read as the reverse complement.
CTAGGTATGAATCTTGTGATAGGAAACAAATACCATTTTATTTTTACGAATATTATGTTTCGATCCTATTATTATACCATAAGACTCAACAATTTTGGAATATATTTTATGTCACGATGTTTTTTTGGGATTTAAATTTCTTCCTTGTCTTTTATGTTATCCAATTAATTTCTCGAAGAACATAAAAAACATAAAATGTATTGAAAATCCGCACAATGTCTCAGTCGGTCACGATTGTGGATTCCACTATTCCAAAATGATTTTATATCTGTGATTTAAAAGGATCGTTTTATGATTTTATGCCCTTCACACTTTTCAACCCCCATCAACAATTGTCCTTCCATAGGTTTTATAGTTTGGTGGTACAACTTATATAGTCATCAAACCCATTTTTAAATAGACTATTATTTTTCTTAAAAATGTAGTATCAATAAGCATTTTTTGAATTTGGTTATTCAATGGTATATGGAGATATTATTTTTTAGTTTATTTATCTATCAAAAAATCAACGAAGACAATAATTTATCTGATCTAATATGATTTAATTGTTCTAGAGGAGTTATTATACTTATATATGTCATGGATGAAAATAGTAAAACCCAAATGAACTACTATCAATCTATAATATACAAATATATAATCAAATTAAGATGAATGGAATACCATAACTTGGAATACCTAAGATTAAAACAAGCATTCGATGCAGATCACTGTAGAGAAACTGAAGACTTCTTCCCCCTAGGATTTCTATTGATTGTAGAAACCATTTGATTATTAGTAATGATTTATCTCAATCACATGGTTTTCTAGAACCTTAGGTTAAAGGACTATGTGATATAAGTGTTTTATAAAATCAATATTGAGGTGTTTGAATCATCAAAAAATGATATTATTCCCACATTCATTTAAATTTATATGATTTATATCTTCCTCTATGATCCAAAAATGTTTAATTAATATTTATGATATTCTTTATAAACACTATCCATGATTAGAAAAATCAACACACATTTCATACTCATGATATTGATCGCGAATCCTTTGGAAAATCATGAAATCTATCTAATATCCTAAAAATAAGAACCCTATAATGAATAACTGATCAATAAATCCTTTAGAGTGGTGGATTGAAGAAACCAAAACATTATTTTACAATGGGATAATTATAAGCATGATAACCATGATGTATTGGATTTAATTTTTCAATAAAACTCCATAAATAAAACCATAAAGTCATCATTCCATATTTATTGTAATTCAAGTGAATACATAAATCAAACAAAAAAATAATTAGGATTAATATAATGAATGGTATATTAGATAATATGGTGAATAACTATAAAGGAAATATGATTGTAAAAGTGTATAATGTATAGATTTTTTAAGAACATATAAATTGAAATATATGAACAAACATTTATTGATGACTTATTCATATATGTCAATGAGATGGTATGAACCATTAGAGGTTTTAGTGAGAATTTAAATGATTCAAAAGTTTTTAAAATTATACTACACATATTGTTTAATTTTTTTTATGTTCCAGTGTTGGATCTTAATTATCATGATTATAGAACACTTATATTTGATTATTTCCTTAGAATATTCGTAATAGAAAAAACGGGGTAAAATATAAATTCAACCAAATTGACCTAACTCAGTGAATGACATGAATTCTTGATCAACATAACATGGCGTAAAGCATCAGGGTAATATACAATAGAAGATGGTAATTATTTCATATTTATTTGAAAATTTTTATAATGAAACAACTAAAGTAAAACAAAAGATAAAAAGAATATATCAAATATCATCCATCAACCATAAAGCTTACATCCAACACCTAGATAAGAAGGAATTGAAATATGGAATGATGACCACTAACAACATGGAACCCGAAACAACCCAATGGTTTAACTTCCCAAGACCATTTTCACCATCCCCCCATCCCACCCGTAGGAAATATGAGTAAGGGAAGTCATCCTGTAGAATATTATATTCTTTTTAACTATATCCATTTATACTATGGCTAAAAAATCCTACAATAAAAGTAGGATGTGATCTTAATATCCATATATGATATCACCTAGTACTTGAATAATGTATAAATTTGTGATTCTATGAGTTTTTTATTAAAATATATTTATAAAAAAATTTGTAAAAAATAGTTTTCCATTGATAAAACATACTTTTTCTTCTTTTCAAAACATGTGATTCCTTTAAGATTTGGTTTTAAATATTAAAATAGAGAAATATGACATTTTATATTACCAATTACATATGTATATCAACAAATAGTTTTAATTTATTAATACACATACCATAAATAATTGGTCATATAAATATATCAAAAGATCATGAACATAATGTAACCAAAATTAAAAAATGGAAAATCCTAGAAACATGTTTATAGTTAAATAAACCAACAAGACACACACAAAGGAACACTAGCTAGTATATATGAATCTGATATAATTTAAACCTCTTTAGTTAAAAAAAGATTCCCCATATTCACTATGACATCAAGGGAACCTTCCTCGGTGATATAAAACTACAAATTGGTTGTATGTTTTATGTTTTACCATTATCATATGGTTTTCATTTGTGATAATATATCATCATTATGATCATAGGATCAAAATATTTCCGAGGAATTTTATAATGTACAATCCAAAGCATGTTCCATAAAACAATTCCCAAGGAAATGTCTTTTTTAAATCATACCCAACATTTATAAAAAATAGTTTTGATAACAACACCATACTGCTCACATGATTGAAATACCATTTTAAATTTAAATATTCATTAAGGAATTTTATTAAAAATACATAATGATAAATAAATATGGTATCTAGAAAAAAAACATTTTCAAAATTCCTTTTATGGTCTATAAAAATAAAATACAATTCCAAATATATGTTTTATAATCATAAATAATGGAAATCGTCACAAGAACCTAAGGCATGCGAAGGGTTACAACATTGAATCGAGAAAACTTCCATGACAAAGAATAAAAAATGTTTCATCTTCAAGAGTGACAATGGGAATCAAGGAAATCAGAGCCTAAAGAACCTAGATCATATGAAAAGAGGCCAATTATACAAATCTGTGAAATATTGAATGATCTAGTCTCATGATAGCTAAAAAATAATTTAGAAGTAGTGGAGAATTTAAATTAAAAAGACTCATATATCTAGATAAGAAAAAGGAGAACAAAGACTTCAATCCATATCAATTATTTACAACTACAGATGGGGAGAGAGAGAAAACATCAACAAGGCTCTGCTAAAGTCAATTGAAATTAAAATAGGTTAAAAATATGACATAAATATGATAATTTATTAATTGGAAGTGAAAATCATATTGATACCTACCTAATATCTATATTATAGATTCTACGGGAATTCCTATGGCTACTAGTTGGGATAATATAGTTTTAGAAAACCTCCTATTATAAGGTGCAAAATAAATACTTTCAATCATTCTTCTAGGTAGCACTAGCTCACTAGTTCCATCCATTGTCTATCCAATTTCCCTCTTCTCTATCCATATGTGAGAAAACAAACTCAAAAATCAAATGTAACCAATAACATGATACAATAAAAGTAAATGAGTTCCATTTCTGTGACCTGCAGACCTAGTTGTGACAATAGTTATTTCATATAAAATGATGAATAGAAGTAATATTAGGAAGAATATTTGTGAAAAAAATAAAAAACTATTACGGTTGTGATTTAAGGCATGTGCCAGAAATAATTTATAGAGGAAAAGATATTTTTGAATTAGAAGCCAATTTAGAGATGATGTTTTTCAAATTAATGTCATTCATCTCAAGAAATTTTTTGGAATAATGAAGTAATGTTTCAAAGATATTTTTCTCTAATTTTTTTAGATGTGGTTATATTATAAATTCATCAACAATTCCATAAAAAATTTTAGAATAAGAATATGATTTTGAAATTGAGTCATCAATAATGTATAAAAAGAACAAAACAAAAAAAGTCCACATGTACAAATTTTCAACCAAGGTAAAATGTATGAATGTCCCAAAAATCAAAAAATAGAAATTTTCCTTCTTTAGTAGTTATTGGTGAATTTTATAAAGAATATTTTTTTTGAAACATGAACTAATGGAATATTGAAATTACTGATGACTAATTTGAAAAGCGATTATTTCCAAAGTGTTGATGGCGAAGGAAATGATTATGAAAATAATTTGAGAAAGATTTTATACTAATGTAAGGATTTTAAAAGCATATTTGAAATACTTCAATGTAATATATCGTGAAAATTGTTAATAAATATTTTAAAAAACTTTTAATATTTATTCTATTCGTACTGAATATTAATAAATGTTTCTAATGATTATTGAATTTGTGAAAGTGTTTGTAAATGATTAGAAGTTAATAATGGTGTTTATGTTATATAAAGTAAAAATAAAAGGATAATTAACTTGTAAATGTTTAGATAAAAACTATTAAAATAATAATGTCAAATGAAAATTTTAAAAATAAATTCTACATGTCCATAGATGGAGTTGGATAATTCTCAGAGGGAATTTTAAAAAGGGATGAAACAAGAAAGTCATGTGATGATTATGATTATTATAAAAGGCCACGGTCTACAAACATAAAAAGTCATGAATTTTTGGAATAAATCTATGATTTTATATTAATGGAAAATGAATTTATTAATAATGATTTTTTTTGGAAATTATTGAAATATAAAAATTATTGAATTACATAATTGAATGAAAGATATACTATAGATAATAGACTAATAAAAATAAGGAAGAAACCTAACTAATCAAAGAAAATGTCATATTTATTAAAGAATTTTGTTTCATAAATACGAGGACAAATAAGATTTTCAAAAACTAAGATATAATTTTTTTCATAGTTCAAATAATATTCAATAAATTAATGAAATTTGTAATTTTACTTCAAAAGATAGAAATATAGAAGGTTCAATCATATTTTTAAAAGGATCATGACTAATGAAATGTTTTTATGTAACATAGAGCTTTTGAATGAAATATTTTTATTAGAGATAAACCACTCAAAGAAGGAAGGATCAAATAAAAGATAAGAAATATTAGATGAAGAGAGAGAATCAATTTACAATGTTGAAGGAAGTCTGTGGATTTTTTTCAATACATGTAATGAAGATGAAAACTATAATACAATCATCTTAATTCAATTGAGTTTAAATTTGAATAAATAAAAATTCCAATTTAAATAAAAGAAATTAATGTAAAAGGAACTTGTAGTGGTGGTTTTAGACATTTTATTAAATGATTCTCGGTTAATGAAAGGGATTTTTATGAAACTTGACTGTCTAGTAGAAAATATTTTATTGGAGTCAACCTACTCGAAGAAGGAAGCTTCAAATAAATTTTAGAAATCTAAGGTGAATAGAGAGAATTGGTTTCTACTTTTAAAATATGTCTATAGAATATATGACAAACTGTTTTATAAAGATGAAAATTTTAGTAGAGTAATTTCAACTGACATGACTAAAAATCTCAATATCTAAAAGTTTAGGATGAAATATAATGTTGGATTAAAAAGAAAGTGTATTTTGATATTTAATTAAATCTTCATAAAATGATTTTACTTGTATTTTATATAGTATATTTTTATCTTTCATGAAAGGTGATATGATTCTTATTAAGTAATTTTAAAAGTTCAAAGAAAGATCATTATCATTCAGGAATGATTGGTGGAATATAAATGACGGTTTTGGCTCAATAGAAACCTCTATGAATATTCCAAAATTGGAAAATACATTTTATTTCATTTGATTAAAGTGTAATACCCTTAGTGGTTTCCTACTATTTGATAATGTGAATGATTTTTTACAATTTTTTGGAAAATTTTCAAAATTTTACATATTTTAAAATTATAGAAAAATCATAAAATATATATATATATATTGGTTTGGACATAATAAATATGAAATTGAAATAATTGGAAAATATCCTAAAAAGTAAAAAAATGTTGAGATTTATAGTAATGATCAAATGGGAGATGTTTCTTTAATATTTTCACACGATGAATGAAAATAGTTTTTTAGTCATCAAAAGTTGAGAATATAGGTAAATTATTTTAAATATTATTAATGATTGACAATAATTATTTCATACATAGAGAAAATTTTGTAAAATTCATTCCTCATTATATATTAATGTTTAACAGAGATGTGTTAGTGAATAATTAAACCATATATAATTATTAGATTCAATATATGAATAATTAGTCCATATTAAGATGTGAAATTTGTGCTTTTTGGGAAACTATGTTAATGAAAAATATTTTTAATGGATAAAAGAGCGTCTTTCATATCATATTTAATGAAATTAGTGATATTATTTTGAATAAATAAATAGTCATTTGAAATGGTTCTTCTCATATTAATGTTATAAACATTATAGATAAATTAATAATTGTTACAATTCAGGGGCTATTTCAATTTTTCCTTGTATTAATCATGAAAAATTATTAAATATTATTCAAATTGATGTCAACCTAGCCTTTGAAAGTGGTTATCATGAATGGAAAGTGTATTTAAATTATCCTAAAGGATTCATTCCTAAATATGATGAAGGAAGCTATTATAGGATAAATAAGGCCCAATACAAAGACACACACACACTCACGAACTCACACACACACACACACACACACATATATATATATATATTAAAGTATGAAGTAGGGAATGATATTTGAATCATGAATCATTCCACAATTACTATAATTTAGAAAGGGAAAATTGGATGACCACTTCTACATCAAGGTTAATTAAGGGGTTACACTAATCTATATTATATATGTCATATATGTTATATTTTTTATAGACAGTGATGATACATGAAAGATGTTTGACACCCAAGTGGAGATGATTTTGGAGATATCGAGTTTGGAAAAACTGATATACATATTATTTCTTCAAATTTGTAAAGATGTGTATCATAATTTTTTAAGAGATGTATTTCCAAAAAACTATTGAATAAGATTTCTATTGAGGGTGTAGTGATAGTTTCTACTATAATAGTTGTGGGAGAAAAACATTATAAATATGTTGAAGGTAAACAAATGAATCAAATGGAGTTTCATTTTTTTTGTTTTCTCTATTTTAATTTTCTATAATGTAGTGTATAAGATATCCAAAAGCGACAATTGAGTCCAACATTATAGAAGGGTAGTGAATTCCATGGTATAATAATTGCACTCTTTATTTTTTTCATATATATCAATGAGAAGTAAGTTTAGAACATTAAATATTTATTGATAACAATTATTTTGATTGTATTGATAACTAACAATATATTTCCAATGATGTATTATCTTTTATTGATAGACTTGTATCTTTCTACATAAAGAAGAAAAGTTCATTAGATTGAGTTAAAAAAAGAGTGTGACACTAATACATAAGAAGAAACTCACTTGATATTTAAGTTCATAAAGTGGAAGTAATATTCACAATGGTTATCATTTCATGAACTTACTTTCATGGAATTATAGTGAGATGAAAATGTGTCTGGGCATGAATCCCCATACATTTCTCCAATAAGAAATGGATTGGAGACTACTATCCAGGGTATCAATTATAAAACAATGAGAGGCATTAACCACAATAATTGAAAATTATAACCATATATGATATTGAAACCAAAATTTGAAAACAAAACAACATAATTAGGATATGTTGGAAGATAAAAACACAATAATCCAATGTATACTTATAAATAAAAATTTATAAACTCCATAAAAACCCATAAATACCCATGAATTGTAGCTAATAAACATTAAACCCATAACCAATATTCTCTTGGAAATTTGATAAATAATATATAATGAATAGAAATGAACATAAGTATACTCTTTTAGATCCTTACCCAAACCAACATGTTTCAATATCTAAAGTGTATAGTAATGTATTTATAGAAGGTAAATTTAAAAAAGTAAAATCCTATAGGATTTGAAAGTCATCCCATCCTCATTGAATGAACCATCACCATAAGACACATGTCCACAAAAGTATATTATTTATGTATAACCTACACAAAGAATGAATCAAAAAAATAAAGGACCCACATAACAACTCCCACTGGCTATCTCACTACATTTCCCAATGCATAATGTATTATCTATAATACATCAAATCTATTCATAGTTGATGGAGAGATTTAAATACACTACATGGATATGAAGTAACACACATATCCCTCTTTATATTTGTCAATCCCAACCATGAATCTTTAGTAATGGTTTGTAGAAGATGAAGTGTGTATATAACCATTAAAATATGATAAACATACATGATATAAATAAAGTCCATGTGAAATAATTTCTATCAATTCAATGTATTCACATCGTTACATTTAAAACCATTGTCATATTTTTTCCCTGCATTGAACAATTGTTGATTATCCCTAAGAACCATTGGTAGTATATTGGCATGAGAAATTAAATTTTAGACAATGATAGAACCCACATATATCCATATATACATATATTTATATTCATGTCAATATCTATATAAATTGTTGTACAATCCCAATATATAATATAATTTTTCCATTTTAATTACCACATATAACAATGTTTCAACAACTACCTAGAAATTGATTATATTATTTTAAATGTATTCACAAATCATATATGTTTTCTATTATTACCGCACTCATGATAATGGATTTATATAAGAGAAAAATAATGTGTATAAACCCGATGTAATATTTGACATAACCCATTCTAATGTGACGCTACATGCCAAAAATTAAACACCACCAAATGTAACATCATACTCAATGCCTATTCATACTAAAAGGTGGAATGAAATTATTTCCAATGTGGGAAGACATGTGTAATTCTACCCCAAATTACTCCCTCCTCCCATCACAATCACCCAAAATCATCCATATATTATGTGGAATAAAACCTTATTCTCAATTGGAATGATCCAGGTGGATTGACAAATATTCCTTCATTCCACCCATAGGATAGAATTCCCATGATTTTTAGTATTCCAATATATAATTCCAAATGATTGGAATTTAAAAAATACCATATAATCACCCAATATCAAATATAAACAATCATTTTCATTACCAAAAACACAACCAATAATTATATTATAAATAATAATCCATTGATAAATATTTAATTCACTTTTCAATGGGTATTTGTTCTATCAAAAAAATTATATATAAATTCAATTTTATAAAAATTTAAATATCACAATATATATTCTATATAACAATTTATGAAATTAAAAATCATTTTATGGATTAAAAAACTCATATTTTGTGTCAGTATTGACCTCATAAGTTCTGTTTTTCTAGCAGTGAACCGTGTGTGACACCCCATGACCGCCTTAAAAAGTACAGTGGATGAAAACCAGTGTAATCTACACATATCTCACACATGGGAGGACTTATCCAAATCACATTCACACACAAACCCACACACACAGAAACACATCTCCAAATTCCCAAAAAGGATAAATGTTATAAAAATACATTTGATAACATAATTCATGAATAATATATATCCAACATCTATGTATAAAAAGAGTACAAGAGAAAAAAATGAAAAAATAGAATACCACCAGAATGAAAACAACCGTCACACCTACTCAGATAGAGTGTAATACTATCAAAAGTAACACCTTGTCCAACTATAGTCTGTCCATCCCAATCTATGATCTTTTGACTCCTTCTCCTCCAATTATTCCATAAAATGTACTATATTCATTATAATACATTATATATTTTGGCAGAGCCCATGATTGGGTTAGAATAGAACTACCTATTTGGACACACTGAAATAACCAAATATAATGAATAAATAGATTAGTCATATCAACAGAAGGTATTTATATATGGATATGTAACATAGTAATATGAAAAAACCCAGATATGATCATAATAAAATAAAATCATTTTTTTATAATTAACTATACTTCCATCCACATTATTATTCATTGATATTTTGATAGGACTGTCATCTGGGAGATTTGACTCCTTGATCCAACCTTTAAACTAATTATTCTCACCTGAGAGATCATACTCCTTGGTTATGTCCATAAATTATATATTATAGAACTCTAAATATATTGAGACCAAGACCAATGATCATACGTATGATCAGTGGGGTAATCCATGAACCCTTCTAGAATAAACCACTATGTATGCTATCATATGTAAAATAACACTACGAACCATACTACCTTAACTTGATACATAGGGGATCAAATCCTTGTTCATGGGGGATACGTTGATACCATGAATCCTACCTATGGTAAAAAAATAAATATTATAGGGTAAGACCCTAAGTCATACAGAGGGACCCCAAAAACACTATACAAAACTTATCAGATTTAGTGGGAACAAAATACTATTCCATATAAGTAATAACACCTTATACCCTCATAGGGACTAGTCTATTCTAAAATGGTTTGAGGGTAACCACCAAATCTCAAACCAGAGTTGAATTTATAAGAATGAGGGCCCCAAACTCCCCTTAATAGAGTAAATGGTGCATCCCAAAAGGGTTCATAGTGTATCTCACTACAAAGGGATCTTCTAGTATATCGATCTCAAAAAACATAAATTTTCCCAAAATAAAAAAATGTCAACCATAGTGAAACATGGAGAGTATATTTCTACCAAGAAAACAACATTCCATCTTCCCACACTCATGTACCATATGATGTTCATGGTGTACATCCTAAAATACAAATATTGTTGAGACACATGGGCTCCTAGGTGGGTTCTTTCTATACTCACTGATCCTTCCACCAAGGGTAACACTGCATGTGACTTGGAATACATGGCCTAAAACACCACATTATTTCCCAGGGGTCTGCTCCTTGTTTATTCTATGATATCCATATAAGAGTCACATGGAATGTGGTTGTACTAGATTGAATGTTATATTTATCCCCATGTAGAAATCATAGTTTCTACACAGAGAGGACTACAGAGTGTGTGTCCCTATAGACTACACGGGGTGTAGTTCAAAATTTCTCATAAATTCCATATGACTGACACATCATATTATTGAAATTCATCCACCACCACATCCACTACAAGACATGATTTAATTCCTTTATTTAGTTCATTGAGACCTTTTGTGGCTAGATTTTTTCCATCTAATTCAATCAAGAAATGATAGTCATTTTACCATATTTCAATCATCATGGAAAACCACAAATAATGATTATTGATCCAATCTAGGTCTACCTTCAATCATCATCCATAATCATTTAATCTCTATGAGACCCTTAATTTTGAAACTGATCTAATAACATTGATCTGTTTCATTAAATAACGACTATGAAAGTATCGATTGTTAGGTATTTTTTTAAACCACTAGCGGGGGGAGTACTGATGATTAATCGTGTGGAGAAATTGTGAGCGAAAAAAATAAAAAAAACCAAAAAATAGTGATGGAACACATTTTTTTCATCATATTGGCCTCAATTATTTATTATTAATTTTAATAAAAAATTATAATAATATAAAATAATACAAATTCCTAAATCCCTAGATGATAAACCCAATATTGCAAACACGAATGAACTTGAAATCAATCTACTGGTGGATCTTATTTTCATTTTTCTTGGGATATTCATTCTAGGAAGAAATAAAATGAAAATAAATTAAATTTCTAATGTTTTATAGATAAATAATGAAGAAAATTCACATTGTCATCATTGGTGAGAACCACAAGATATGATATTCTCACAAATCTTGAATCCATAATCCCCCATTTGTCATACAAGAATCCTCCATGAACAGTCCTCTGAAGGCTCCTATACATCTGGAGGGTTATGTGGATAACCCTAGAGGCTAGCCATAATATGCATTTTATAATGATAATAGTTGTATTTTTTTCCAAAATACTAACAAACTTAAAAAATATATTAGTTTCATTATTTTTCCTATAACTTTACCCTCAAAATGGCTAACACATACAACATTTACATCACAACTAAAGAAAAATCACATTCTAGACTCAATGGATATATTATATTTCTGACTCGAGACCAAAATATAAATTAATAATATTATTTCTGGAAAATTATTCATGCATGAAATAATATATATAATATTTTTATTAAATCGACACCAAGGATCACTTGGCCATGGAATTTCACACTACCTTAGCGACTGAAACCAACATTGTTTCTTAAAATATACTGATTTCTTACATGAAAAAATAGAGATGTTAATATTTCCACACTGTTATGTATTTTCACCCTAAATCAGAAATTATAATCACATGTGATGATATTGGGACCTCATATGGGTCACTATCTCTCAAGAGCCTTCTTAAAGATTCCCATACATTTAAAAAGAAATCACCAATGGGAATTTTTTCCCATGATGGTTATTCTCTACTAGTTTCCAACTGCCACTGGGAAACTCGAAAACCAAGATCAACCCTCAATGTACTACTCTTTTTGTTCATCATCATGGAACTATAAGTATACATGACTTCTAAGATGTGACAGATGGAATATACCACCAACTTGATCTAACTACATTTTTATGAGTAAGAGGTAGGCCACGTCACTACTCAACACAATAACTAGTAAAGGGCCGCCAAACCCTGAATTTAGCTAGCCTTTCTAACCAAATATCAATAACCTGAGTCGAGTTGAGATCATTTAGAACTCAATATATCTTCATCAAAGATCAAAATCTACTATCATCAATCCACTAGAGACCCCAGATGTTATCTGGCAGTCTTTACCCCCAAATGGATGAACCGCACCTTTAATAACCATTCATAGCACCAACTCTAGTCCGAAAATAATTTCAACCCATTTTTTATGACTACTACAAAGGTTAATTCCAAGGTCTCCCATACAAGGCCTCCAATGGTTCTACACTCAAGGTGGAGTGGTAACAATAGTGATACACCGAATACACAAATGGAAGATGATCCTCCTAGCTACGTATCACAAGTAAGATGAAAACATGAAACTAGGTCACCAGAACATTAGTAGTCCACCATACATGGTCATATGATTTGGTTATAAACATTGATCAATTCACACTAGGACACACGGCCTCCTAAATCCTATACGCAATCATGATGTGAATGAAGAATAGTGGTCTGAAATGATTGTTGATTGAATTCCACAAATCCAAACTACATTGTACACCACATGTATCCAAAAATATCTACTAAGACCATCTCTGAGATGGTTATAATGTGGGAAAAATTGTTTTTAATTAATTTAAACAATACATCATAATCTAACACTGATCATGAAATCCATTTCATGAAAACAATATGTATACCATCACATTTTTACTTACATTAAGGAATATCATCTTTTACTTAATTATCAGTGATACACAATGAGTTAAACACCATAAAAGATAAAATTTATTTTCTATGAACACTAGTGAAAATGTGTCTTGATATATCCTCATCTTTCCCAGATTTATTGCTAAGAAATGGATTCCCCCTCAGCACCTCATTTCACTATGTGAAAGGTTTCATCTTTCATCCATGTTGAATGTTGGAGTACTCCCCACATTCATGTAATCCATCATGAACATGTACAATGTATATCTATTCACATATGATCTCTGAAAATTAATCTCCAAGATGTGCCTCCCAAACATGATGAAAATTTTTAGGGGAAGGAATCATCGATTGGAGGTATGTCAACCATCCTAACTATCTAGGGATTACAATAGAGGGGCTAATGGACCAGTCAAATCTCCCAAAAAAGAGATGAAATATTCATTGTGTGTATTAGTTACTAAAGCCATACCCTTATATGGATCTCAAGCTAGCACTTACATAATAGTTATTAGGTCTATCTTCAATATCTTTTCTAGTAATACATTCTATAGGATTTGGACTATAGGATTTCAGAACTGATACTTCAAGAGGTTCCTATAAAACGATTACTCTCAAATAATTTCTATAACCACACTCAAGTATATCACATTACCAAAAACATATGCAAAGAATCATATGATTTCATATGTGGGGACTATAACTAACTGATAAAAAATGGGTCCTTTGATCGGGTTGTTGATCCTCCCAACACTACTAGGGTGTTCAACTCACCTAAAGGTATTTCCCAGACTTTTAAGCACCAATGTCAGCTTTAAAAATAATCCTTTTATACATTATATTATTAAACCTGGAGCTGGTGATAGACTTTCTTTATGTCAAACACTATGGACCACTTCACGACTCACCAGAAGATAAATAAGTCCATAATTCTTAAGGATTTATATTCCTACTATATGGTCAACCGGTTTAAGTCATATTAATGGATAGATAAACTTAATATTTTTACATCCTCCATCATGAACAAAACTTGGCATCCCAAAATAAAATACTTGGGGTTAAAATTACCTGCCTATATAGGTCCTCCAACTATAGAAAGAAATATTAATGCCTTATGAGGTCATCTAATATAAAGAAGAAGACAAAAAAACATTCATTGGTGAAATTATATATAAAAATAAATTGGTAGGGATGTAAGCATGGAATATCTGTAGTATAGGATTCCAAATACCAAACCAACACCATAAGGAACTAAAATCTCAAAGCATCCACTACTCCGAGGGTAATTTTGGTACCACTTTATTTTATAGATAAAAAATCTTGTTTTTTTGGTTTCTAATAATATTAATGTATTGGGATAGTAAATCATATTCTTATCAATTTATGTGGTATCCGAAAATGACCGAAGGCCTTCATTTGTTATTATTTTTGATAATCCACCTTTCAAGGGGTGAGGTGGAACCCTTACAAGGCCCGAAGGCTTAGAGACAATTACATGACCCATAGGTCTTAGAGGAAATCACCCAGACATGATAACATAGAACTCCTCCTCCCCAGCATATGTCGTACTATTAGCACTCCACCTTCACAGGGCTAGTTGGAAAGTTGTCCAATGAAAAGTTGCATAGGCCCGATACTGATGGAAAAGCCATACCCTCTCATTCTTCCAATTTTGGTTAGTTCAACTCTAGTGAATGTGCCTACCCTAATCCTCATATAAAGCCTTGTCCCTTGTAGTCTGACTGGTACATCTTCATCATGTGGCCGGAAGTCCATTGGGGTGGCCTTAAGCCTTTAAGGTGGACCGAAGGCCTTGAGAAACAACTGGCCCAAAGGCCTTGGGTGTCCCGAAATCCTTACAGGACCCGTGTACCAAACCGGTGTCCTAGAGGCCAAGATAGATGAATAGTTTCAGTTGCTATAGTACAAAACAATGCCTACTAAAGTGCCTTCTACAATACTATTATAGTACAACTACAATATCAGAAATATTGACTCCACTATGATTTGATCTCAGGTCTCTTGGATGCACTTGCTGAGTCCTCACCAACTGGGCCGAGGCTCATGTGTTCAATTTATATAAATATATATATGTTTTTATAAAATTTTAGTTCATAAATTCTACCACCTATTACAATTAGTTACCATCTTCCAAGGAATTAAACCACGACTTAACAATAGATCACTTGTTCATGCCTCCTACCTCTAAAATTTTCTACAACTACTTAAACTATTCATTAGACAAGAAAATATAAAAATGAGTGAATATAAGACCATAGTCAAATTAAGTTCTGATAATGAAAATGTAACAACATCCAGATGGATCTACCATCATGTAGAGATATATATTAAGTGCTACATTTGATCTATACTACCATTAGTTTAACAATCTTGTCACTAGAGAGATGTTATTGTTCAAAATATATACCATAATATGAATATACCTTTGATTAAGATCTACCAAAAATATTATCTACCACAATTAAGGATATAAAACTAGTGATTCTATGACAAGATGGGTACCATTTCCACACATAATTAATTTCAAAATTAGTCCTCCAATACCACATTAATGTGTTCAATACTAAAAATAACTACGTATATTTATTAATGAGAATTCATAAATAGATCCAAAGAAGAGGTAAATAAAAAATAAACATTTTGTGGATATTTTAATCAGTATGAGGTTCTTTATTATTAAAATATTATATTTCTTTGGATAATTGGACCAGATTCTCTATAAATTCAGAACAACCATCCCCATGAATGATGAAACTAACATGAATTAGAGGAATATTCTTGAACATAGAATCAATAAATCTCACACATTGATAATAATAAATTCAATAAACATGTGTGTGGATTACACCTATAGATTCAGTGAAAAATATTAAAATCATTCTATAGATTTCAAAGACTCCCTATATTACTACAGTTCCTATGAACATTGTTCAATATCCTTCCAAAGATGAATAAATTGGATTCAAAACAACTATTACTATTTAAACCGAGAATCACTACATTTTATCATATCCAATATCATTATATTTCAATTTAGGATTTGTATTTGAGCTAGGTTTTTGATTTACATGTTATATTAAAACAATATCCAGGGCTTAATTGTACAGTAATTAATACTCTATTGAAGATTTTCATTTTTTTCCAAAAAAGTATGGAAGAGGTCATATGTGAAATATTATTCTTTTTTATTATACACATAAATATAGAAGAGGATATGTGACTAAATATCCTAGATATATGTTTTTATAAATACTATCCTTGGCAGTGGATCTGTTTATTTAATTAAAAACTACTTGGAATACAGTTATTTCCAAGTGTAGGTATTATATCTCATTTTGAGACAAAACCCATTTTTCAAATCACTTTTCCTATATTTTATATAACCAATTTTCTAATTTATCATATTGTTTTTGTCATTTTAATGAATAAAGTTTATTGTGGTCTAAACTTCTAATCAAAACATATCAATGATATATAACTTAAACTAGTGTATTATATATTGTGTTTGATGCTAGTATATTAGTTTCAACTGTTTGAGTATTTTCAAAAGTATCTTAACAAATAAATGATCAAAATTTTGAGAAACATTTCAAAATATCAAATGATATATTTCTTCTATTTTTGTAAACATGACATTTTTATCGAATTGGGGGGATTTGGTTTTTAATTTTTTTATTAAACAATTTAATTAGAAACTCAATTCAACCCCTCTCAAGTTTTCCACTTTGACCAAAGTATTTTATCAAAAGGAATTAAAAATATAATTTTACTCTGATCTTATTTTATTTATTTATTATATATATATTATCTAAATATAGTTATTTATTGAAAATCATATACAAGAAGGAACTGATATTAATTTTACTCATTATTTTAAGGGAAAAAAGTATTCCCAATAATGGAATAAAATCATAATTAATTTTTAAATTATGGACTGTGATATCTAGATTGATTTTGAATGTTATTAAAAAACATCAAATTTTTAAACATTCTTGGATTTATGCCATTGAAATAGTATACGATTATAATTTTAAATCTATAAATTAATTACACCATGACTTAGGTAAAGATGAGTTTAATAGAAAATCATTATGGACTATTACTTTCGAGATTTGAAATACTGTTGATTTATCTCATGATGAAATTTACAATGTTAAATAAATCAGATTAAAAATTTATTCTATTAAACATTATACTTTTAGGATGATTCCTAATGATTCTATCCCTGATATGTATCTCAGGTTAAATGACATTGTAAACACAATGCATGCCCAGGGAATGAAAATTGTTGCTAATGATCAAGACATGTGACTTCTAATATGATTACCTAATAAAGAGAGAAGAACATTTATGTCCATAAGAGTTTTATACGACATTAAAACTATACTAGTAAAATAAATTATTTTGAATTATATTTGTGTATGAAGAGGAACATCCACTGAAAAAGAGGACGTGGATGATCCTAAAAGGAAATAAGTATCTTTTATAACTTTTAAATCATAAAAGGAGATGATTAATGTTAACGGTATGTGGGATGAAGAATAAAAATCTTATAGTGATGATCGAATGGAACACCTTAACAATTTTCCTTAAATATATGTAAAGGAATTATTTTTTTATTAAATCATCCTATAAAGGTACACATGATAATATTTGGAATTTGTGAAAATAATGGAATATGGAAAATTATTCCAATGAAATAATTTGAAATGAATATAAGAATAAATTAAACAAAAAAGTATATTTTTTAATCATAAATAAAATAATAAATATGTTGAAAATAATAATTAAAAAATTATATAAAATCCACATAGGTTTCCAATGAGTATAACTGAAGTATTCCTTACAGAAGTCGAGAAGAGAGAAATGAAAAGCGAAAATATATTCTATAAAATACACATATGAGGTACTAAATTTGTTTATAAATCCCATATACAAATTTATATTCCATTTTAAATAAAAAATAATGATGATAATATGTCGAGTGATGAATTATTTTAATGTTGTAACATGATATAAGATGGATTTAATGAATTAAACGACAAATATATAAATGTAATGTTTTAGTATGATACTTATTCTCAGATTAAAACCAATATCACTATAGAGTGGGATAAATATGATCAACTACTAAGGGAATATAAGGATAAAAAATTATCTAATGGTAAAATATAGAATGATCAGGAAATATCTAAATATGGAAGAAAAACCCTTACCGTGATTCTTGGTAAACAGACTACTCCTAAGTATACTATTAGAATTGGACCCCAACATGGATAGAGGAATATATAAAACCATAGATTTATTAAAAGTTATATTCCATTATAGTTCTATGAGCAATTCTTATTGGACCTGAATCAATTATGTGTTTTCTTCTAAAGCATTAATATCTACTTATCAAATACCAGTAAAAAAATATGGATTCCAAAACCACTTACTACTAACATTATGGACCAAATAAAATATGGATACCGATATCATTTTTGGTTTAAATAAAATTTTTAGGAAACCTTCCTAAGGATTTCTAACAATGAATTATGGTATCTAGATAATAGATAATATATATATATGACTAGAAACTATTAAAATTTCAATAAACTAATCATGGTTGATGGTGGACATGCCACTTTTGGTGTCAATGCCAATGGTAAAATTTTTATACATGGGAAAATCAATAACTAATGGACTATTTTAATTTATAATGTTTTATTTATAGATAGTTTGATGTATATTCTTCTTTTCAATTCAAAATTATGTGATGTAGATTTTCATTTAATGTTTGAAATGAATTCTTCAATTTTTCTTGATTCCAAATGTGATTTAGTATTTACTGCCCAGTGAAATGAAAATGATTATGATGTAGATTAAAATTCCATGTTTTTTAATGATTCTTGTTTGAGTTTTCAATTATTGTTAATGTACATTAGATTTAATATTTGAGTGCATTTCACAATGAAACTATGATTTGTAAAAAAAATATGCTATTGAAATATCCACTCTTTTAGAAAGCTAACTAAGAATTGTTTAGTAAAGGATATACCTAATATAGAATTTGAAAAAGATAAACTATGTAATCAATCTCAAAAGATAATGTAGCACAATTATGTTTTCAAACCAGCAAAGGAAGTATAAACTTCTATACCATTAGAGTTAGTTCAAATGAATTTTTTGGTACCTTATATTGTTTCTATTTTAACAGGATAATGTTATTTTTATTTTATAGTTAAATATTATTCTAGAGATACATGGGTTTTTCCTTTATTATAATAGTGATTTATATTCCAAATTTTCCAAATATGGTAATTTATTTGACAATTTTCATGGACATAGAATGATGTCCTTATGGTGTGATCATTTATGTGGGTTTGAAAATTAAGAGTTTGACTCATTATTTTTACAACATGGCTATAGTTAAAAAATTTGATCATAAGAACCCACACCATAACGTTTTAGTGGAGAGAACAAATAGAACCATTCAAGATTTTTCTTGGACCATGCTCAATGGGTATGGTTTAACTATCTATTTTTTCAACAAAATATATTACTATATCTTGTTATTTGATTAATAAAGTTTTAATTAGATGTATTTTTAAGAAAACCCCATTTAAATTATTTAATGGTAGAAAACCAATGGATTGTAACTTTAGATTTAGTGGTTGTAAATTCTATATACAATAAAAAAATTTAGATAAGTTTTAATACAAGTGTGATGATGGAATATTAAAATAGTTTGTTTAATTAAAGGAACAAGATTTTGGATGAATATATAAATTTCTTATCTGATAATAAAAATCCACATGAGCCTCAAACCCATTTTTAAAATATGTTAGTAGATATTTAAAACCTGGATATCATTGCTAAAACTACAGACAATTCTTTTAGAATCCCTATAAAGAGCTTTCCTAGTTCTAATTATTTACCTAAACCATATCCTATTTATGATAATGTAACTTAAACCCCTTATATTCCTAGATCTATGATGACCCATTGATATCATCCCTCAGATTCTATTTTATTTTACCATAAAACCTGATCTCAAACTAGATATTCACTCACGAATAATGTTAAATATACATATTTCTTTTCAAAACGAGAGGATAAGAACATCAATGATGCAATTAATGATTAAATGTTGTTAATCGATATAAAATAAGAGTTAAAAGTGTTTTAAAGAACTAATATTTAATAAATAGTTAAAATACAAAAATACTAACCAATGATTAACACTAAATGGGTGTTGAGAAACACATTTTATGATTTAGGAACTATAATTATAAATAATGAAATAACAGTTTCACATGGATATAGTAAACAAAAATTTATTGACTATATGGAAACATTTTCACTAGTAGTTAGACTTATATCCATCAAAATGTTCCCTGCCTATATAGAATATATGAATTTCATGTTATATTGAATGAATTTTACAGGACATATTTTTTCATATTTATGATGATGATATTAAATTTGGAATAAAAATATAATATTTATGTACCGAGTTTCCAAAAAATATAAAAAAGTAATTTAAATGAGTTTAATTGGTGAACAATATTTTTTTCTTGTTTTCATTTATTTCAAAATAAATATTGAATTATATTAAATAAAATGTTGTATATAAAATATATTTGAAAACGTTTTTGAATGTATAGAACTAAAATTAGTGATACTAACATGAGTAATAACATTAAATTGGATCCTAAGGAAGCTAGGAAACTAGAATATATGACCACTTACAGAGGTGTAATAATATTTTTTATCTACATAACATCTATATGACTATATGTAATTTTTATCATGTGTATGTGTAATAATTTTAATAAAACCCAAATGACACACATTGACATTCCTTCAAAAGAATCATTGAATATTTCAATGGTATATCCAATTTAAGACTATTTTATTATTGAGGAAAAGAATTTTTCATTAGAATTTATTCAAATTCATATATTTGTGTTCATAAATTAGATAGAAAGAGAACTACTAGAACACCTCACTTATTGGGAATGTCTCTAGTTTATTGATGTAGAAAAAATTGAATTTAGCTGCATTATCTATTACAAAATCTTATTATATAGTTATAGGATGTTATTGTGCAATAAGTCCTTGAATGAAACACACATTGTGGTACTTTGGTATTACATTTCCATATATTCCATTAAATTTTGATAAAATAAGTCCTGTTATAATTTCCAAGAATGTTGTGTCTGTTTTGAGAATCGAAACATTGATAGAAGAAATATCTTTTGAGAGATCCCTTTCAAATGAGCGATATAACAAGTGAGTTCATAGGTAATAAGTATCAAGCTTGCTGACATATTTACAATGCCTTTCCACTTTAATTGATTTAACTATATCATAAAATAAAATGGAATGAGATGTTTTTCGTTTTCTCTTTTCCTAATATTAATTCTGTATAGAGATGAAAAATTAGGCTGTTGGTGTTTGACCATTTATGATCAATCATTGGTGATCTATCATTAATAATGAACTGACAAAATCTTCCATTCGGTTTCTAATATTCTAGTGCTTCTATTTGATTTCTTCTATTCATATGTTACTACTCTAGTTTTTATTCAATTATTAGTTAATTATTATAGGGTATATTTATTTATTTACTATTATTCATATTTTTGATTTCAAATCCCTATATAATCGTATTTTACCTAAAATAATATTTTTAGAACCCCATTATTTATCTCTCCTCTTTTAAACCTTATCTTCTCAATTTTATCTCAAACATTAACCATCCAAATTCAATCCTTCTTCCCTCAATATAGTAGGAAAAAGGAGAGAGTCAATAGTCCATCTAAGTCATCTCTTGAGGAATAAAATCCCTCAAATAAGTCATTGTTTTAATTTGTTCAACCTATTTTTGAACAAAATAATCCCTAACTATATTCAAAAACTTTCATAACAAAGATATAGTTAAATACCCTATGGTTGAATTCGAACAAGTTGATAATTTAGAGAGTGATCTAGGGCAATAGATGAGTGGAATTGTTCTTGAGGGACAATTAACCATTTTACCCTTATTTGGGTCAAGAGTTTTATCAGCTTTTGGATTACGATTTCAGTGAGAAGAATGATGTTATAAAGGAAAATGTTGGTAGGATAGAAAAGAGATATGTGTCTAAAGTATCTATAATGGTTCATTAATTTTCCTCATAAAGGTATATCTCACTAATTCCAAGACTCCATTCCATGTAATAGGGAGACTATTGTGTTTGAGGATTCATTATTGGAGTTTACTGGGAATTCTATTTTTTGAAGGCCTACAACTTTAGATATTTTTGGTGACTTTTTTTCAATACAAGTATATTCATCAAATGCTTTGTCCAATAAAGGGGGACACTAACATCATGTGGTATCAAAGTGTATTTTTAATATTTCTTATGAAATTAAGAGATATGGTATATCCATGAAGATATTTGATGGTCCATATAATTTAGTTGAAAATCCCTTTTCTAGATCAAACTATTTAGCCTGCACTATGTTGATTTAATCTATGCTAAAAGCTAATGGTTTAGTGTCATAAGGTGGTCAAAAAATATATCAAATGTGATGGCCCTGTTCCTAAGTGATATTACTTGTAAGATAATGAGGTTTAATTAAGACTCTAATGAGAATAATTATTTAAATGTTGTTGATAAATTATATTATAATTTTTACCTTGTCTAATACCCTAGTATACCCAGTGACATGGTTGACCCTAGGTTGGATCCATATGAGTTTATTGTATATTCCACTCATGTTGAATTTAAAACTACATAATAAGTTTTATTGGCTAATTTAGTGGAAGTGTGATGTTTCCTAGATTCTTATAAGATCCCTATCACGTATTTTAGATCCATTAGTCCATCAATTTTCCTTCCTTCTATAGAGTCTATTCTGAGGGAAGCCTACGAGTTAAAATAAAATAAATTATCTAATGGTTTACACATTTTCATGTCTTTTTAAGAGACATATGAGGATATAGTAGTTATTTTAGATGACTTTGGGAATGACATTTATGGGCAATATGAGGATAAATATTATCATCCATATTAGACTATTTATGAGACCAACAGATATTCTAGTGGTGAATGGAAGGGTTGAGATCCTTAAACATTAGAAATCTATGCATCTAATGATTGAGGTGATCAAGATGTCCTGGCTTCCATCAGTAATGTTGAGCCATCTACCTTTAACAGATATGAGGATGGAGAACATACCAAGGGGTAGAAATCCAAAGATATTATTATCATGGTTGGGTCTAATCTGAGTTATAGAATTATAGTGATGATGAAGATAAATGAATTCCCCGAGAACACATTGAAATTATATTTTAATTGACCATAGGTATCCAAAGGGATCATTAGTAGAGGGGAATGACAAGGTATATTATTAGGATTCCATTCCTTTTTGTGATCCTACTATGAAAACTATACATGGGGATGTTTCTATACCTATCTAGGAGGAGAATACTACATCCCCTACTTCTCTTACTCATTATAAGTAAGTGTTTTAGTATAATTTGAATAACATTAAGGCCATCTTTTTGTAAGATCATTATGGGATTCTTAGGTATTCTCCAATTCAATGGTCCAATATCAGTGAATAGGACATCTAGAAGATATTTACCTTTATTATTTCTCATATCAATCCCATAATGGTTTTAAATATGGAAGTACATAATATTTAATATAAAAGGTTTTCTAGGAAGATGGATGTCATATAGATAACTAAATAGGACATGAGTTCCATCTTTAATAGGAGAGAGATATCTAATTTTGATAGGATAAATAGTTTCTCTACTACCATAGAGTTTTCTTTTAGAGATCTACTTCTTCAAACTATTGATTTAAAATGAATAGTTTCCATATGATCCACAGTTATAGAGGAGTTACATGCAGTATTGGATTGTATTTCATCATCTCAGCAAGATATGATTTTACAGATCATGTAACATGGTGATCATTTTATTCAATTAGTAAGAGAATGTTTAAATTTATAATGATGTATTAGAGAAACTATTACTTAGGTTATTAAGTATTCTCTTTCAAGGTTTTACGCAAATAATCAAATTAATTCTCATTTTGATGTTTCTATCATGAAGAATTTGAATGAATCCTTTTACTATATAATTCAAGGAGAAAGTGAATAAACAAAATGATCTAGGTTTTCCTCTCCAAATAACTATTATATATATGAATGAAATACCCAAGATTATATAGCATGGTGGAAGAATTTTCACTCATTTCATTGAACTGATGGATCCCTTTTTTTATAGTAAAAGGACATCATAAATTTCAACAAGAGATCCTTATGAAACAAGTCCCTTGAATTGATCTATTTCTGCATCATTCTATGAACCTATACAGACTACCTCCCTTTAATTTTATCCATTATGCTTCACAATTATTTATTTTATTCGAGGAAAATTAGTTATATGATTAGTACTAGCATTGTCTTTTGGACACCTATAGATCTAACTCCACCTGCCACCTCTTTTATGTCTCCTTCCACTAGAAAAGGAATTGAGACACTGGATCAAAAATCTATCATAGATGGCTCTCCAATTTCTATTATGTAATATTATGATTTTGATATATTAGGGAAATCCTATTTTGTTGATCTTTATGTCTCTTTGTTGAATTTCTTATTCACTTTAACTTTTTTATAATCATAGAAGGTGGATTTAAATTTATAGAATGATTTTTCACAAACATAAAATTGAAAAACTATTTTTAGAAGACTATTTTTCATTTATCACTTAATTTATATATATATGATAAGAAATTAAATTAATTTTTTTCATGAAAAATTGGTATATTATTGGAATTTACTTATTTTAATGATTATAAATAATGTTTGTTTTAATAAAAATATGTCTAATGTTTTTTGATCATAAATCACTTTCTGGTCATGTTTTTATAATTCAGATAATTATTAATATACCATTATTTCATAAGGATAAACACTAGTATTAATGATATACATTCGGTTTGGGAATGGTACCATTTGATCACTAAGCTATAGTGAGTTACACCCTCTTACCACCATACTGGTCTACTAATTGTTCAACTCTCCTTCATACAATAGAAGTAACTATTGAGTGATGTTACCTCCATTGTTAGTGTGAATGGAATGATTTCTCAATCGATCTTCCATCAAGAAGAGGTAACTCTAGTCTATGATACTATCACACTATTCTACCATCAGTTCAATGGTGCTACCACCAAAATCCTGATACCATTAATAAGAGATTCCATAATATGGATCAACCATCGATAAAGAACTACAACATGAATTATCTTAAACGTATAAGGATCTATTTCCAGAGATGCTACCACTAGAGTTCCACCATAGCTATACAAAATTAATTTCAAAACATATTCTCTAATAGTTTTATTAAGAATTTATTGTGGGACATAATAGTGTGGATTTAAGAATGATTAATCATAAAATATCCATGGGTGTATCAAAGAAAAATCCAGTAATTTATGGATATTTTGACAAGTAAGAGGATCCTAATAACTCTTATATTATCATTTAATGTTTTTTATTTTATTTTCTATAAATTCAAAAGAACCTACCTTGTGCATGATGAAAAACATGTGACAAAGTGGCACATGAATGATAATTAAATCATTTAATCTCACATGATGAGAAAAAATGTCCATGAGAAACATGCTTTTGGATGCTCACTAGATATTCATAGTTGTAAATAAAAAAGATCTTCAAGACATCCACTAATCCCTATTTTACTATAAATATAGTGTAACTTATTCAATTTACATAAAAATTTGAATCCTATACATCTATCTAGATTAATCAAAAATGAATTTCATCCCCTCTAAAATCATTCCCTTTCTGTTTCATATTTATATTTGTTTTTGTTTGTTTTAATATTTATATTTATAAAATAATGTCCCCAGTGCTAAAATGGAGAGTACATGAATCTCTGTCAAATAATTTCAATTCTATTACCATTAACACCTATGCAAGAGGTTTTTGGGGGGACTGGTATTTTGTTTTATCTCACACATAATTCTAGATGAGTCTATGTTCCTAAAAAATGTTGATTTCTTTTGTTTTTATATACCAATTCTGGTGGTGGACCAGCTTATATAATAATAAACAACATGCATGCGTGTGATATTTATGTGGATGGGATTAAGTCCCATCTTGAAATTGATCCCATTTTTACTTTCCATCATGCTATATTTTCTATAACTGATTTACTTCATTTTCAATTTTTGGAATTTAAACCAATTTACTATATTATAATATTATAAAAAAAATATTATATATTTTACATAAACTATTGTTTTATATATTATGTTTGATATAATAATATTGGTTAAAAAATATTATATATTATAAAGTATTTTATATTATATGTTATTGATCATTTAGGAAATTCTTCAAAAGAAAAAAAAATAATTATGGTATTTTTATTAACTCGTTAATTTTATGAAATGCAATAATTTAGTTTTTTATTTTATTATTAAATTTTTTTGAGACAACATTCACCTCCTCTTGAATTTTCCACTCTGACCAATAGGACAGAACGTAAAATTGATAAGAAATCAATTGTATCCTCCTAAACAGGATCTCATCTTAGGATTCATGGGATTAATCTATACCATAGGAGGAAAAATACATTAAAAAATTTGGATACACTATATCCCTCATTGTTAATTGTCAACTGATAAAGGATTATAGATAAAAAATATATATTGTAGAAAATTTCATAGGGTCCCACTACCATTATAGAGTATTTCTATTTGAGGATATATATATACCTTTATCCCCCAGAGTCCGGTGAAATAGATGAGAAATATTTGTTCACTAATCCTCTATGTTGTAGATATATAATACAAGGGTTGAGCTATGGGATCTGTTGGAATCTCTAATCCTCAAAATATGGATATATAAAAATAATAATGTCCCATGATTGTCTATATAAAACTATATTAAAATTATAAATGAAACAAACTGTACCTGGAAACTCTACTGGAGCTTCTGGGGTATAACTCTGTAGTGATTAAAGCTACTAATATCTCATACCAATAACTTCTTCATCCTAAAATTGACCGCATTGGGGTCCTGGTGGTTTGAAAAAGTCAATTTGCCAACCACCTCCTTATTCACTCCCAGATCATCATCCTCACTCGACTCCCCATGGACCTCCCTCTTTTAATCGTTGAATCTACCATGGTTTAATATTTATTTTCTCTCTTCCTACCATACAATGGTTAATAAAATCTCACATGAGAATGAATCAAACATCATTGGCATAACAGTCTCTCTAAAATTATGGATTGAGCTTTGTCTAGGGTTTTAGTGAATGATGGAACCTCCTATGACGTGACTTGTAAAAAAACTATTGTCAATGGTCTCAAACCTTCCTATATCCCAAGTGATAGCTAACATTGAACCCCAATTTAAATGTTTGATCTCTATGTGACATCATATTTCACTTACAGATTCATCCATGAATCCACATGACCTGATTCAACAATATTAACCACAAGTGGGGTGTGGGGTTAATCTATTGATCCATGTGTGTATGTACCGCCATAGATACACTAAAAAGAAAGAAAAAACTTCATGATTAGAACCTACATAGATTCCTGTACCATATTTGGCTATAAAATTGAATCTACTACAGAAGCCTCATTTTCTATAGTTGTGGAAACATCCCACAAAGAGAAAGGACATATCATGATCAGTGATTATATCCGGGGGTGATGATTTGAGATGGATCTGGAAACTAGAACACATTCTTATATGTTGGATGTAGAAATGTTTTTTTCCTAAACTTAGTGTCTATGTGTACATATTCAGAAAAAGGGTATCGGTGTCATGGTGAAAGGATACGTTAACTGCTACATCAACACTGGAGTCAATATTCTTGTAGCCTAACTTGAAATACTTCAATTCCATTTCCCTAGTTCCTTAAAAAATCTCGTTGATTAAAAACCTACAGAATCAGGTCCTAAAATGAATCTTACCATTTTATACAACTCTATTATGAGACCACTGAGTATTTCCCACCTAGAAGGTGGTGAGGAATGTGCGACACCACAATCCTAGCATCAACATGCTATCAATAGGTTACCAGCATTGAGTATGAAGTTCCCACACATGGGAGACATTAGCCTAATCACCTGTTCAAACACACACCTCAAAATTCACCTAAAATTTGTAATTTTTCAACAATAAATTTGATATCATAATGATTTAATAACAACTATCCCACATTAGAATATGAAAGATATACTAGAAAGAGAAAATAGACTAAATACTAGACCACCAAAGCTTAAAAAGGTCCAACATACATAGAAGTAGAGGAATTATAAGAAAATAATCCCATAATACAATCATGGTCAATTTCTCCAATACAATTCCATATATACTCCAGTTCCTCCATGAGCTCCATATAAAATCCTATTGTTTTCATAAAATAAGAACATTACATGAAGACCTCATGCATTTGTGAGTATAACAATACTAAGTACGATGTCATAAAGTCACCAAACATAACTAATCAAGAGTTTATTGACCTCAAAAAAAGGAATGTAAATTGGAATATGATATATAGTAAAAGAATAACACGAACCCATATATAGTCATAACATACTCTTGGTCTCAAATATGTTTCAACTCTGCTACTAGCCACATGATTTTTTTCATCAGGTTTCATGTTGAAGATATTTTGGGATATTCTACTACAAGTCCCAAGATATAATTGATTTTTTCCATCTAAGAGGTCATGCTCATTAGGTATCACCATCGAAGATACATGCTATAGCAGTGAATATCTGAACAACCATAAATGGGATAACTCGAAGATTGATAGGGGAAACCAAACCCCTTCTGCAATAACCTAATAACAATGAGACCGTATGTATGAGGATACTATGAAATAAAATAGATTAACCTTCTAAATAGGGGATCAAATCCCTATGTATGGTGTTCCTAAAGATTCCATGAGTCCTACCTAGGCTGAATGATGGAATGATACCCCATGTCATATATTGGGATACCAATAACTCGATCTAAAACTCATCCCATAGATAGGATCCCAATCCTATGCTAAGGATGTAATGTTACACTATAACCTCATAATTAATGACTAAGTGAACACCCTCAACTGATACTATTATATACTAAAATTGTAAGAATGAACAATCCACACTTATACCAGAGTTCACCTGTGATGAATTAGAGATCTAATATTCCCTTCAAGGAGTATAAGGTGTGTCCTATAAGTGATTACAACATGATCACTATTCCTAGAACATGCAATGTTTCGTATGAAAACAACATGAATTTTCCATGAATACATGGTGTGTCCCATATTGGTTCACAATGTGTAGTTTTCCAACCAAAACATGGAGTTCCATATGCCCATAACCATGCATATTTCAAATAACTCAGTCTGATTCCTACTATACATGGAATGTGTAAAAACAATTCTTATGGATGTGTGCTCCCTATACATGTTGGACCATCCTCTAAGGTTTAGATGTTGTCTAACATTGACACAATACATGTAGCACCACATGGACTCTGAGGATTGTACTCAAAATAAACATTGATCTAGCCAAAAAATGGAGTCCCAATGTGTGTGGGACCACTACATGGAATGTGATCTTTATCCCTATGTGGAAAACCAAGAATCTAAACAGGGATTACTACATCAAATATATCCCTCTGGACTAGAAAATATGCAATTAAAAATTTCTGAGAAATTTTAGAATATTAAGACATCTTCCACCTACACCCTAACCACCTATGGACCTTCCAAAAATCCAATATTTGGTTAACTAATCCTCTCTATTGTAAGAGATATGATTCCAGCTATCCCATTCACTCAAGAACTGGTCCCCTTTAACCATGTTGCACACTGCACACCAACCTACATCTAATGAACCTTAATACGATCCAAAAATACCTTTAATCATCCACTATCCCAATCTCATCTACATCACACCCTCGATCATATACCTTAATGACTGGTATTGATTCATTTTATTGAATTTCTCTTGGAAAAAGATTTATTGTCGAGTATTGAGATCCACAACCAACCAATGAAATACTGGTGATGAATAATATGAAAAAATGGGGATGAAAATAATATATCCAAAAATGACGAAAAAACATTAACCATTGTTTGGATTAACCTTTATATTTTGTCTTTATAATGATTGATGGAAGGAAAAAACAATAATACAAATTTCTGAATCCTTGGAAGATAAATTTGATCCCCTAAACATGGACAACCCATGAATCAATCCATTGGTAGATGTGTTTTTTGTTTGTCGTGACATAATCAAATATGAAAAGAAACAATTAAAATCAACACCCTATCTTATGTGGGATTGATCATAGAAGAATTCATATTCGAATTTTTGATATTAGAAATATACCCAAGCTCTTATTGGCTCACCGATCAACAATTCTCGATCCTTTATTTTTCTTCTATAAATCCTCCAAGAACGCTCTTTCAACCTCTACTCTGAATCACTAGGGTTATGTGGCTAACACTATGTGCTTGACATAAGAGATATTTTTTAATGAGAGTATATGTTCTATGTTTCAAAAACTACTAAAATTAAATAATTAATTAATTTTTTATATTTATAATTATTCTTTTAACGGTACTTTATAAAAATGACCAATGTTAATAATGTTTTTGTTGCACCTAGGGTAATTCCCATATTATAGACTCAATATTGGTCTCATATTTCTAATATAATTCTTTATTAAATATGTATTCTATTATCTCATGATATGTTTATGTGAATGATATATTATATTTAATATTTTTATTATATCCACTCTGGGGATCAAAATACCTTATAATCTTATGTCGCCTTTACAAATAGCCTGGAAAATATTACTTAAAATATTCCAAATTCTTATGTGGAAAAAATTGAGAAATTTTATTTTAAAATAATGATATTTCAATATTAATATTTCCATTTCAACACTCAAAAATAAAATACATAACATATTTATAAAAATTATATATGACGAAAGAAAAGTTCTAGAGTCACCTACATTGATTCCTTATTTTGTATAAGTCTTAGTTCCTCAATAATCACTATTGATTTCACATTTAATGTTTTTATTCAGCATTCAATGATTTTTTTATTCTAATAACAAATGGTTTACATTTTGTAGAGAATATATGAAATAAAATAATGGGATAAAGAATGAATTTAATGGTGGAAATGTATTTTAGGGTTTATTTCTAAAAGTTGAACTACTATTATCACAATGGTACTCCACCAACATAATTACCCATCAATTACTTCTCTTTTTTCCCACCAATCCCCCATTTTACACTGATTAATTATATATTTAAAAATGACCTCTATTTTTTAAAAATTAATTTTTTATATCTACTACTTCAAAAATTGCATGCTAGTGCCATGTTATAAAATATATAACGAGAAACAAAATAAACAATATGAAATAAATGATTGAATAAAAATTTGAATGAAAATTTTAATTTCAAATGTTTTCACTGACATCTATTATCAATGAAAATTTCTAAAGGCATTATAAAATTTTAAAAAAATATTGTAAAGGTAGATGTCCCTTCTATAATCCAAAGAGAGAATAAAAATTTTATTCCTAGTTAAAATTGAATTACCAACCCTCCCTTTGTGAATAATGTTTCACTAAATATTATAAACTCCGAAGCATTTAATTTTTAGAAATCTATATTACATACTGCTTTAAAAAATTTCATCCTTAGGAAGAATAACCCTTAATAATAAAATTGGATAAAAATATATAATTACATCATGTCAATAATTATGATTTATTCATAATACTTGAATTAAATATAGGGATAAATTTTTTATAATTTATAGAACTGAATTCCCATATGGGATTCCAATCCCTAGAACATTCTTCCATTCCACCATTCTTCCACATCACCAAAATCGTGGAAATAAAGTATTTATAACGAACAATTTATTAATGAACCTAAATCTCTATAGGGTGTTTTATGAATTCATATATTCCATAGAATCCATACCCCCATTTTAATTACAACAGAGGGGTCGTTAACGTATTTATTATGCTGAGATAGATTCAATACCTCAGGAATATGACTAAACTAATGGGGTAGTGGTTCATTATTAGTGTTATCTTCAACATGATCCAAAAATAAGAAAAGTATGATAACACTTTTTGAAAGATTATTTACACTATTAAACCAATGTTTCCCTAGATGAGGGGATTTATTAGGAAATATATGGTAACCAAATATGAACTCCAATATCCTCTTTCTCTGGTCTCGAATCAACTATTTTCTACCTTGATCTCTTCCCATATAACTTTGTTTTGAATTTGGTCAACCATATCTTAAACTAAAAATACCATAATAATATATTTTTCACCATTATCGAACCAAATAAATCATAATCGAGAAGGTCATACCTATATTATAAAAAAAAGGATCCATAACAATGGAACAATGATAACTAAAAATATATAAATTCCCTCTCAATTTTGAATAATCCATCCAAGATTCAAAAATTTATATAACATAATCCTCCATCATATTCTATCACTTTCGAATTATCCTTGTAGATTATCCATCTATTTTAGGAAGGAATGTAGTGCCCAGAAAAACTGGGTTCCAAAATCATTTTTTAATCCATTCTAACATTGAGAGTTAAACAATGAAATACCATTCATGAATATTTTACATAGAACACCAAGTCACCAGATAATATATTTTATATTTTAATTACAAAAAAATATCATTAATAGGTTATAAATGAGAATAAATAATTACGATATCCATAATAATCCAAATTATGAAATAACCCTTAAAAACTTTGTATAGTTCTGGAAATGATATCAAATCTTGGAAGAGGTGTAGTGGGATTAAATAACATGGTGAATATTTATAGAGAAACAAAAGAAGACAAGATAGAATATATTTTCAATCATGGGGTCCTTTTTTAGTGTGTATTCATTGAATTTTCTAATGATATTTTTTTTCTAATGCCTCTATTTACATTATTTTATGGTATGTTTTATGGTGAAGAGATTAGATTTCAGAAAATTAGTGAGGGTGCATCATTAAAGAGATACTCATTCCCCATGACACATCATTATTTCTTAGAATTTCCTCAGTAAAAGTGTAAATAAAGCCATTATAAGGGGTATATACTAACCATTTACAGACTCATATGGATTCATAGGATTGCACCACTTATTCATCATGGATGACATATTCTTTTTCAAAAAAAGAATAAACAAATCTATCCGTGATACTAATAATATCCTTAATGTGTATAAAAATAGAAGTGTCCAGAGTACCCATGTCATAAATTTTATATGACACATTTGAACCAATATCATGGGATCAGGGTGAAAACTAATTGAGTATTGGTTATGCATCTCGAGAGGGAGACTTCCTAGTGGATGTATATGTGATCTTCATTCAAATTTTTAAATTCCTATCCCCCACATTGACTATATTGTTTAGGATTATAGAAGGAAATATAAACTGAAAATGTTAGTTAATCATGTCTGGAGAAAGTTTCACATTAGTAAATAATGTATTATCTTGAATTCCAATTAAAAATTTCATTGTGTGTTTCGTTCCTAGGATAGTTTTCCTGAAAATTGAAAAAAACTGTGTTATTTTATCTAATATTTATATATGGATGGTTGAAATCATTGGGCTAGATGGTCTTGATTTGGGAGATCCAATTGTGGCAGGGGGACTAACCTTAGATGTCTTTATTAATCCATATAATGTTTTTAAAAAACTGTTCTTCTAGGAATTGAATTTGGGCCAATTCCTCTAGGATATATTTATCAATAGTAATCTTTAGGAATTCCCTATCTCTTAGAACAAGGGAATAAATGTTCATATATTTGTGTAAACATAAAAATTTTCATTAATGTTACTTATGAAAATATTAATGGATTATTGTTAAATGTGATATTAATTTATCTAACGATAATTAGGTGGTGTCCCAATTTTTCATCCATGGGATCCAAACACTAGATCTTCTCAACAACAAGGTTTTTTGTTATATTTCATTCATGGAGGAAATCATTAAATAATCCCAGAAAAATAGAACCAACAATATTAAGCATGTTAGTTAATTAAAAATTTGTTATTTTTCATGATCACCAACAAGCCACTTCAGGAGAATAAATTTCCAATGGATCATTCCTAATCGCCATAACCATTATATTTGGGTTTGTATCTTATAAAATATTTCTATCCCAGGGGAGAATTTTTTCTAGTGGGGAATATCAGGAACAATGATGTTCCGACTAATGATGTGGTTAAAAATAACAGTATCCCATTAAACTAAAGACACTTTGTGGTTTTTATCTCTAGTTAATGGGGGTTATGAGAGAACAAACACACTTTGGGTCACCATTTAATGTTTCCTACCTTAAGGTTCATCTTGTGTAGGTTCCTCACTCTAGTAACCGTCCTCAGCTCACACATTACGGTGTTTGTTATCCCAAAACCCCTATTTGTCCAAATTCATATGAGTGTAGCTATATGTTCTTACATATATGGTGGTGCATGACATTGTTTGATGTTAAATACACATTCTCAGGGCCTCAAGATGATCACTAATTGGCATTTTATTAAGGAAATCTTGGATAGTGATGGATTCATTAATTATTATTCAAGATATTAAATATTAGAATTCATTGAAAACATATGTGTAAATTTTATGTTAGGTTGTTTTTTTGGATGGTTTACCACCCCTGAGTTTTGTGTGTTTTGGCATAAAATGGTAAAAATTTGGGAAACATTCAGAGTCACTAGGTTAGAATCATTATTAATTTAACCATTCAGCCCAGTCCTATAGCATGTGAACACTTTTACAGTGATAATGTTTATAGTTATTGCATTAATTGCTTGACCATTCATGTAATGCATTAATACCTCCGAAAGATGGGTATTTTTAAACTTTTGGGTTTTTTTTATTCGGTTTCTTCCCTTTGATCCCCCATATATTTCACCTAATCATGGAACCTCACCCAGTCCTCCTTGTTTCTTCCAAACCCCACTATGGTGATTTTAGGTTGGTTTCATGGTGAATCTTTCCCATGTTTTAAATGTTAGATCTTAACTCTCTTTATGATTAGGCTTTACCCAATTTTCCTCCTCTCATATAAAACTATTATCAATTTTTTTAATGAATTTCATTCCTAGGGTTCTGGTCAATTGATATTTTTATGAAATGGTTGTGATACGTAGTAATAGTCTCTTTTTGGTGGATTTCATATAAGGTGACATGGTTCAACCACATGAGGTAGCTATTTCAAATTAATTTCCATTGGTTTTTTATTTCCATGTTCTTTTAATCTGTTAAATGTGTTTTAGATTTAATGTAGTGATGCATAAGATAATTGGTTTGGATTTTTAAAGAGTTTTACTCACTTGGGTTGGTTTTCCTTAGGAAAATGTGGATGATTTTTAAAGTGAAATATAAAATGGTATTAATGTGGTGTTTTATGGATTTTTCATATTTTATAAAATACCAAAGGGGGGTTATTTTTGTAACGAAATTTCTTTAGGTATAAATTCAGAAGAGGCATTGAAATTGGGATTAATTTAAAATTCAAATGTAATCCTTGATTTAAAGTGTTGTTTGGTTTTATAAATTTAAAATGTAACATCACATGAATTATTTAGTTGTGATTTGATGTGTTTAATAATTATTTTAGAATTGTGGCTAAATTCCAATTTTTTATCTGCATGGTATTTCCAAATCTATATGATATAAGTAAAGGCCTTGTTATAAACTATGTTGTGATGTTGATTATAGCCTTGTAGAAACACCTTGTGTTTTCTATGATGTGGTGTTATCCATGTGATGTGTTACTGTTCAGGAGATTTATATCATTCTAATGGATTTTGGATATTATTGAGGGTTGTAATGGATGTGTTGGTTGTTATTGTCATATTATCCATATATAATTTTTTATTGTCATGTGATTAAATTGTTTTCTCATAACAAAACTCTATTTTTATTCATTGGGGAGATAAAGACTACAAAGTGGGAAGTAGAGTGACCGAGTCTGGGTAGTTCAGTTTATCACAAGGCAATACCCCCCAATTGTATGTAACACCTAGCCAGCAGGATTTTTCATTTGTGAGACTAGGTCAACAGTGATTTGGTTGATGAATGTGTGAAAATTAACTTATTGGTAGTTGGTCCACCTATATGTGTTGTGAACTATCCTATTGATCAATAAAGTGTTATCTTAGGATATGAATCTATGTTCTGACTTGGTTATGTATATTTGTTTGTGAGTGACTTATTTATTGGATGGATTTTTATGATGTAATTATTCTCTTGTCGTTTATTCAGGGTATTAAATAATTTTATTCCATCTATTTAGTGTATTTATTTATAACCTAAAATGGATTTGTTTCATTATTTTTACCTTTATATCCTTGTTAACCTTTATGTTTGGTGTGTAATAATATTTAATGAGAAAAAGGGGAATTTTTTTTCATGGTGAATTCTTTCTTAGAATTATATTGAAATGTTTTAAACCAAGTCGGGGGGTTATTTTTTAACTTGTGTTATTTTAAAAGATAAGTTGTTAGAACATAGAATTAGCATTGTTTTTGGTAAAACAACATTATAAAATGTTATATGAAAAAATTTATTTTAGAATGTGCATGCTCCCAAAAATTTTATCCCTATTCAATATAAAGGAAAATGAATACCTTTTTGGTCCATTATTTCAAGACGTGAAATCATGGATATTTTTATTAAATAATTGAATTGGAATCATGGTGCTATTCTAAATGCTTCATCTCCTCCCATAAAGACTCATATCAGTTGGTATGAAATCTTTATTTCTTGTGCATGTCTCTTTTAGATTGGATTTTAGGTTGGATTCCAGTTCTACATTCCTTGAGAAGAAAGTGGTTATATAGATCTTAATAGATATTTGTGAGTCATAGGTGAAACAATACACAATGATTATGTTAGGTACCCTTTATTCTTTTTATCATATGTGGGGGGAGGGGGGATAATAGATGCCCATCAAGTATTTTGTGGGATGGCATGGTAATCTAATGGATGGATTTTTCTAACTGGTTCATTAGAATATGGTATCATATAAATAACTAAATTTCCATTTGGTGTGGTATGGGTAGTTTTCGAACTATGATTTTCATCAGGTCTTGGGTAGAGTGTGTAAGTAAGGCATTGGAAAGATCATCGATATAGTAAGCCTCTAGGTTCCATCGGTGTATCCGGTTTGATTCCAGAGTTGGGTTTGGATTTGGATATTTTGATGAATTATCATTGTCTTGATATGATTCACTATTCCCTATTTAGTGTACAATTTATTCTGTGGGCCAATTTTTGATTTGTAGGTGAATATGATGAATGGAACATGGTCACTTTGTTAGCATGAAAAATATGGTAAATGATAAGATGCATGTGTGACATGGTTTTGCAACCATTATTGTTCTTGTTACATGGTTAACGTAAGGCTTACCTGCTAGTGCAGGGAAACCATCAACAATGAATTTTCCCCATTAGAATTGTCCTCTTTCCTCCATTTAATCCAATACTAACACCAATAGAGTTTTCCATTAGGTTTTAATATTGTAGGGGAGTTTAAATTGATATTTTTATGGTATTTGATGTGGTTGAATGTGTTTTTATTTCAGGTGTGTGTTCGTGTGATTGATTTTTCCCTTATAAACTATGTTTTTTAACGTGGAAAATAGGTTTTTAAAATTAAAAGGTGGTTCATTTTTTTAAAACCTTTTTATGGTCATTTAGAAACCATGTGTGTTTTCTTTTGACAATGATATAAATAAAAAAGTCTTATTTGAAAATATTTTTTGTTCAAAAAGTGTAATTTTGTTAAGAAAATTATTTCATAAGGTGAATATTTAATGAATTATTTTATGAAAAACCATTATTTGACGTGGTTTATTTGAAAGGGGAGTTTTGAACTTGTTTTGGAAATATATTTTAGACTTATTTTTTATAAAAATTTCTATGATGTTTTTGAAGAGGAAGGGGGGTTGACCCTTTTATCAAATGAGTTATGAGACCGGGGGTCTTGGTGTTTGGTTTATGTTTTTTGGAACGAGAGGGGGGAATGTTTGATATTTAAATTAATATTTAAAAATATTTTAGAAAATTGTTTTTAAAGGCTATTTTGAAATGGCATTTTTTGATTCTCTTTGGTTTAGTGCTTTTGTTATTATTGTTGGGTAATGGGTGGTTTGGATCCATTCTTGTTTTGGTTTCTATGATCCCCTGAAAAATGTTTTCGTGGAAATAGATGATGATACATTAGTTCTTATTAGATTTATAATTCCCTAGTGTAAAATTATAAAACATTTCATATTGGATTGTATTGGTATTTATAATGTGTTAATGTTGAAATAATTTTTCCCTTGAAAATAATCGTTACTTGGAATTTCTCGTTAAACTTAAAATAAAAAGAGATGTTAAATTTTAAGAATTTATGAAAAATGAATATATCATTTAAAAGGATATTTAATCTCATTTGGGAACTGAAATGATGGTGGAGGTGTGGGTTTAGAACTTTTAATGATTTATATTGGGTGAATCATGTAGAGATTTAATGTACCATGTGCTTTCAGAATTTTTTTAAAATAGTTTTAAAAAGTGTGTGGGGTTTTAAAGGGATTTATCCATGATCAATGCATATTGTGAAATTTTAAAGGGTTATTTATATCCAATTTAGGTTTTTATGGGAAAATACTTTGGTTTTATAAAAATTTCCTTAGCGATATTGGAAAAAATCAATGGGAATAAGGTTTTAAAAAAAGGAGCTCAGTTTTGAAGTAATGGTATGAAGTGGGACTAAAACCATATGAAAGATTAATTTTTTGTCTTCATAAAAGTAATGGGTGAGTTTTTTTAATCAAATTTAAAATTTTATTTTGAAACTCATTTGAAAATTGGGTTTTGAAAAAAATGTTTATTTATTTGACTAGTTTTTTGTGAAATAATTGAACAAGGCTAAAATGAGTATTTGTTTTTTATATGTTTTCTTTTAGGACATATTTTTATATTTTTTAACTTAAAAGGGGTTATGGAATGGAAAGCATAATTTCAGGTCATTGTTTACTAGTAAAAATTTAAATCATTTTTTAAATTATTGTGTGTTCTTTGGAATATTGGTTTTTTGAAATAACCATTCTAGCTTGTGAGACATGATAGAATTTGATATTAGGAGAATACCTCATTGTTTTGGTTGTTTTCCATTTTATCATTTAGTGTATTATTGTGCTCTGACCTAATTTAATGTTAGTTTTTTATTGATTTAGTAATTAGTGAACTTTTGGATGATTCATGGGTAATTTGGATGAATATTGACATTAAGAATTTAAGCACTCAATTATACTAGTTTTGTGGGGATCCAAATGGTATTGTTTTTTTATTGAGGTATTAGGTAACCCCTAAAGTACGTGACCAAGGTCAAGATCCAATGTATTCTATTATTCTAGAATGCCTTGGGGTTTTCCCTTATGAAGGTTACTTCAATGCTTGTTGATGTATATGCTTTGTGGATATTGAGATCCTTGATGTTTGTTCTACTTTTAGGATGTGGTGATTTTTTCTAAAGATTTATTCGAAACCTTTTTGATGATTTTTCCCCATAGTGGTTGTCTTTATTCAAAGTGTTCTCGATTGTTAGTCTTGTTAGTCAATTTCCAAATATTAGGGGGAACTATTCCTAGTCTGTATTTTCTTTTGGGACTTGTATTGGTTAGAGTGATTGTGTTATTCTTAGATACATCTGGTTGGATAATAGATTCATTGGTTCATTTTTGAGTAATTATTGTTGCTCAAGAGTTTCTTCTTAGGTACCTCTATAGTGGTTTATCATCCAACTCACATCCTAACAAGAAGAGTGGGTTTTGGGATTTTCGTTTTTTACTTCCATATTGACTTCGAACATTATATGGGAATAATGAGTAATTTTGTGGTGTTTCTAAAACCCTTAGGGTCACTTTTATGTGTGAGTATTTTTTGGATGGTTTAGCCCCATGAGTTTTAAGTGTTTCTAGATAAAATTGGGAAGATATGGGTAATTTTTTCAGGTTTCATAGTTGAGGTACACATTTATTTTAAAAATTAAGTCTATGTATACATCCCATTCACCCTTTAATAGAGGGGCTCTTAACAGTTTCCACATAATTGTTTAACACTTTGAGTATACTCTACATCCAAAATGAGGAGGGGTATTTTTTTCCTTATGGTTTGTTTTATAATGGATTTTTCTTGTGTTTTTACCACTTCTTTTCCACTAGTAATGGAACCTCTACCATCCCTAATTAACTCTTAAAAATCCCCTAAAAGGTAATTTCATTGTGTTTTCTTGTTTATTATTCTCCCAGTTTTATTTGTTAGACCTTCCATCTCTATTTCCCTAGGTTTTCATGCATTTTACCCAACTCATCTTACCATAGATTCATGTTTTCGATGATTTCCATTCATAGGGTTTTGATAAATTATGTATTTTGTTTCAAATGGTTTTGCGATGTATAGGGAGTCTCTTTCTAGTGGACTTCATCAACAAACACTTGGATCCATCAATTGATGTAAGTGTTTTATGAAACATTTTTTAATTCAAGAGTTCCGTGTTTCGATGTTGCTTTAATTGCGGTTTACATTTAATGTAGTGATGTATATGATATAGAGTTTAGATTTTTAAAAGTTAGTCTATTTTTGGGTCCATTTTCATTAATAAAAATTGGGTTATTTTATTGGTGAAATACACTATGTTTTTGAAATTGCATTTTAGGTATTTTTAATATATTAAAATGTACCCATATTGGTTTTCATTATGAAATGAACTTGTTATTTGGGATTAAAACCAAATGGATTTTTCAAAGTTGGAGAGGATATTCCATTTTAAGTGTTTCCTTGTTTAAATGGGGGTTTTGGT
This sequence comes from Viscum album, assembly GCA_963277665.1. Classification (NCBI taxonomy): domain Eukaryota; kingdom Viridiplantae; phylum Streptophyta; class Magnoliopsida; order Santalales; family Viscaceae; genus Viscum; species Viscum album. The sequence goes on along the minus strand of OY728140.1, from coordinate 1,366,228,167 downwards.
TTTATAATGTGAAAATGGAGCTTCCCATGATTTATTTGGTTATTCTTGTATGTGGTATTGATTTCTATTGACATTGTGTTTCAAATTTATATTTTTTAATGAAGGTATTTCCAAATATATATGATATATTTGAAAGAAAATTTGGACATTGTGTTGTGATACTAATTATGACCTTTTTGAGCCCCCATGTGAATTTTATGATGTAGGGTTATCCACGTGTTGGATTATTGATTATGATATTCATGTTATGTTCCTGAAGTTGTAATGTTATTATGCATTGTGTGGGAGTAATAATGAATGTGATTGTAGTGTTATCCATCAGGGAATTTTTTTATTTTATGAAATTATTTTCTCATGGAAAAAACAAATTATTATTTCACGGGTACACCAAGGATACTATGTGGTAAGTTGAGCGATGGAGTTTGGACAGTTTGTGTTTACACTGGTTTATCCCACTAGTTGTACGTTACACCAAGCTAGTGGGATTTTCTCCTGAAGAGACTAGTTTTAGAGTGATTTAGTTGATGAATGTGAGATACATAACTAGTCATCATTTTTCCAACTTGTACGTGTCCAAATATATCACATTATTTCCAATATTTAGGTCTCATGATATATATCCATGTAATCCCCTTTGTTATATATATTGACACAAGTGTTTCTTTTTGCTTGGATGGATTATCTGGGTGTTGTGATCCTCACCTGGTTGAGGCATGTTGACATGTTTTATTCCATATACATATTTTAATAATTTATAATCTTATATGTTTTAGTTTCATTATTATTCCACTTATTTCCTTTTTTAACTTTTTTTGTGTGTGTAAAAATATCAAATAGGAAAATTGAGAAATTATTTTATGTTTCTCATTTCTTTTTAAAATGGTTTTGAAGAGTTATAAAAAATATTCGGGATTGTATATTTAATTTTTTTAATGATAAAGGGTTATCTCATTCAATTGGTATGATTTTTGGTAAATAATAATTATATATTTTTTTAAAAAATGTTTCTTTGTGAAAGTTAATGTTAAATGATTTGTTTGTCCCAGTACTTTATTAAGGTAAATTAAATATTATTTTTTCTATTTTTTCCAATATAGTGATGTTGGATTCTTTTATAAATGGAATTAAATTCACTTATGGTGGTATCCTAAGGGATTTGACTCACACCCTTTATAATCACGCTGGTGGGTGTGTATTCTTCAAGTCATGTAAACATTTCTCCAGTTTTAAATTGTTATTTTGTTTTTATTAATGATTTCCTTGGGACACGGATGGTTGTTGGGATTATAGTGGTGACTTGTCAGTCATAAGGAGATGGTGATCAATCCATTTTTTTGTGGAACCGAGTGTCTAGAGTTTTTGTCATATCCCCTAGGTCCATTAATTATCTTTTCTATTATATTTAATTATATTCTTGTAATCTTGTTTCAAATTTATTGTTATTTTATACGTCCTTCATCATGTATCCTTTTTTATTTTCAAATTATTATTATTTGAATGTTTTTTTTGGTGTTGAGGGTGAAGTTATCCATAATGGTTTGGTTTGATACCATTGACTCTGTTTTTCAACTCATGGTGATCAATGATGCCCCTCGAGTGTGTTGTGCGCAATTTAAAAAAATCTGATGGATTGATTTACCATGTTGGTTCAATACACATTCTCAACCTATTTCTCATTGGGGATTTCAGTCTAAGTGGTGGTACATGTTTTTGATTCTGATATTTCTATTTCAACATTATATAACATCAATATTGCGGATGTTCTGTCAATATTATCAATGGAGATCAACACTTTGGTTGGTTTTTCACCTTTACAATAGTGCATCACCTACGTCATTTATGAGTTAAAAGAGATGCAGAATCACAGTGTTGAAATCCTCCACCCTTAGTGTGAAGATAATAACATGGTGTACATTATTACTTCCAAAAGATATCTGTAGAATTTAATAATCATTAACTGTAGTATTTTCTTACTTCTATATAATTGTTGGATCATAGTCAAAAGGGATTTCCAAGGACTTCATCACTTTTGTCCTACATAACTCGTATTTTCCCCCTATCTACATTCATTTTTTAATTCTAAAAATTATCAAATATTTAAATATTCTTGATCTTTTGAAATTATATACTAAAATAAATGATATATCACTACAGATCACCTATTGATTTATTCATTCGCAACTACTAAAACATACACCTTAGGGTGTAATACATGTTGCTAATTCCATGTTGTATTATTCCATTTAATTATAGAACTAAATTAATTCATATTCACACTAGCATTGAGGGAACAAAATTGATATCAAAATAGAATATGATGCTCTTCCACTTTATACTACATATCTAAATAATTGATAATAATTATAAAATATATCCATAATTCATTTTGAATATACCAAATAATAGACTCTACAACTCTTTACTTAAAAAATAATTATATATTTATCTGATAGAGGAATATTTTTTATATAATTTACTTGTACCTAAATATAGAGTTAATAAATCCCCTATTAATTTTTACTCATTACTCGATTCATAAATAATATCACATTGATATATTATACCTACTGAATCTTATACAATATACAATTTTCCTAGAATATATGATATAATAAAATAATATTGTTATAGAAATTCAAACTACAGTCTCTACATTATGATCAAATCCTATTTGAAAATATAGGTCTCAAAATCTTTTAATTGTTAAATACTAAAAATTGTTCCCCATGTAGATAATTCCCCAAAGTCCAATGATAAAAAACCAACATAGAAAGCTATTAATCAGAGATAATATAATTATATTATTTTGTTTATAAAAAACTATTTATACAATCAGTAACACCATTATCCTATATTAATTGATATGTTGAATCATGATGAGAAGTAAAACAATGTAATTAATAAGGTATTCCATCGTATAATAATTATGTAATTACAATACTTATAATGTTTCTCTAAATGTGTGGGAATGTTTTTTGGGATAAGTATATTAAAGAAAAATGTTTTATCCTTTATTGGTTAAGGGGTATAAATATGAAATTATAGAATAAAACTAAAAAATGGCTATTTTATTACACCATATCAATCCCACAAAAATAATTACCTTAGTAAGATTCCCTATTAACATTTTTTCAATTATTGTTTTATCTTTAATGCATTTGATGATGAAACCCTTCTTCGATATAACATTCCCTTTGAAATGAACATTAATAAGTAATCAATGACACTTTTCCCCAAAAAAATTGAGGAATATTTAATATTTCTAAAATAATCAATATATATTATATATGATTCTCCTCTATTTATGAAAAAAATAATTTCATCGACCAATACAATAATATATTGATTTATATGTTTGAAAAATCCTATTAACCCATCCAATAAATTCTAGAGGATAAATTATAGAAGTAAATGAAAATTACAATAAATTTATATTTACTACACTAATGTTAAAAAAATTATAATATTCACATTATTCACCATCATTTGATGGTAACTAGATCATAGATTCATATTAAAGAACCAACTCACACCTGTTATTTAATAAAACTGACCATCAATTTTGGATAGTAGAAAATGGATATTATAATGACCCAAAATGTGGTCTCCCAGAGCCTATGTGGGTTTTATTATATGTTAATCATATTTCATGTTATTATATTCCAGGTATCGAGGTTCAATATCCCTTAAGATAAATTATTATCATACATCACATTAAATCATTAGAAATTACATAAATGGAGTAAAAATCATCATTCTTAAATTTTATCCATAAATTTGATCATATATAGTATTCTAATTCATTACCTATAGACCTTAGAAACATGAATAATTAATTATATTAAATTAAATTAATGGATCGTATAAAGTAGAATATAACATGATATAATAATGTAATAAATAAAATAAAACACATAAATTTTGTCTTATTAGTGAATATAAATTCACAATGTAACGAATAGATATAATGAAAATAAATAATCCCATGGATGGAAATACATAATATGTAAATGATGGAAATTAATGTAATTCATAATGATTTCCATTATAAGATTATTATCATAGCCTGAAACAAATAATTCAAAGCAAAACTATAAGGTCACCCCCTATAATGAATTTACCTGTATTAGGATAAATAAAAGTTTACATAGGTGATATATAATTACATTCCACACACATCACATTAAATAATATTCAATTCCATCATATACTAAAATATATAGACAATACATTGCCTAATAATCAAGAATGAACAACTTTGAAAAACATAGTATAATTGATCACTAAATCTTTACTAATAATATTTTTTCATATAGTATAATAGATTATACAAACATGTATGTATCATCCTTAGAAAATTGATTAATAATGATATATAGGCGAATTACCTTCAATCATATTAAAATTATTCAATTATTAATTATTTTCATATAATAAAACTTATCAAGTGAATAATTATAAATTTTAGTTATCAAGTTCTAATAAATATTATGTATATCAATGTGTGTAGGAAATTGAATGTTTTATTTTCAATGGTAGGAGGAATGTAATTTATAGATATACACCCACTAAAATTTGGAGTATGTAATCACATATATGTGATAGAGATAAGGGAAATAAAATTATCATATGGTGAAATAACCATATTGGTATACTTTGATAGTAATGGTTAACTTGTGGAAAAATAAATTTTAATCCAATCGAGACCCAACTAAGGCTCTTTTAGGTACATAAATACCATCCTACCATCATAAATGGTAACCTATTAGAAATAATGTCTCCATAATTTAATAAATCCATTTCATATGTAATGTTTCATAACTATTGGATAATATATAATCGCATGCCTCTTTGAAGAAATTCGGGATTACAGTGGATTATGTGTGGAGTATACTGTGGGTGATATATGGTCTCACTAACAAAGTATATAGTTAAGAAAATACATAAAATTATTTTTCAGTATTATTTGAATTAAAAATTCTTAATTGAGAATGATACTACATTAGAAATGTAAATCAAAATTTGAAAAGAGAGAAAACGAGACCATACATCTCTTGATCATTCTTGTCTAGAGATGACCCTTATAACCCACCAAACTATTCAATATAAAAAATAGAGTAATGGGATAGTATCCAAGAGATATCCACAGAGGGTGAAGTAAAAATTTGGTTATGGATAAATGAGAAGTGGTTGTGGGTATTTATAGGTTTGGGGATTGAAAAGTTCTGGATTAATGTATTGAATATTATATTTCTATATAATATTTAGTCTTACACTACCACATATAGGGATCCATTACATAGTTCAATGCACCAATATAATAGTTATTACCAAATTTTGGTTAATAAAACTACATTGGAAGATTTCATTCAAGATTACATATATATGACTACATATATATGATTTTATATTTACTATTTTCCAACATTTATTATTTTATTTTACATTTTTTAAAATTTTATTCTTCAAATTTCACCACTCATCTAATTTTAATGTGTTGAATCAAAATATGAAATCCATTTTTATAAAAATATTCATTTAATTAAGGTCATTTTAAATTTTATATAATGATAAACCATTGGATAAAACTGTGGATTTAGATTAAACTCCATTTTATTTATCAAATAATATACACATCAATATAGATTAATCCCTTGATACATTACACCTTCAGACCCTTGAATAAGGTAAATTGACCCAATATATTATTACTTGAGTATTTCATCATTTTCTAGATAAATAACATAATATTAGTATATTCCCAAATAGAATGGTTAAGAATTTTCAAAAAATTAGGCTCATACATCACTAATACATAATAAAAGTTAAAAACTATTTCAATCATTAATAATAATACCTTTAAAAATACCATGTTCTCCTATGTACATATTTTCCAATGAGAATATTTATAAATGAAATGGGTGAGAAAAATACCAATAAGGGGGTGTAATAACATTGATGGAATAATAGACAAGGATCAATATTACATGGATGATAATTACATATATGAATAAATTATAGCACTATAATTGGGAAACATTATGATTCATGTTCATCGATAATACCAATGATATCAGGAAAAATATTAAACAACCTAATTAATTGGATATATATATCATTTTGGGCCAACCAGTTACATCACAAAATGATATTGTTCATGAAAAACACATGGAAATTAGATATATAAATATTGGATTCCAGAAATAAACTTATGGAATGGAATGGGTTTTTTAGATACTTCATATAACATACATTAATTAATTATCCTCATGTTTAAAAAATTAATATGGTAAATTATATTTTGTTATAAAATATTAGCATTTAGGGATAGAGAAGAAACAACATAGGAGTATACAATGTATTGTTCTAAGAAATGAAATCATTTTAAAATATGATTAAAATTTCCCTAGGATTCAGGAATTAGAGGAATATTAAAATGAAATTTTATGGTCATTAGAGAAATTTCTATTTGTAATAGGATAAATACATAAATTATTAGTCATTTTCGAGAATCCTCTTATCATATATCAAAATTTATATCATCGATTGTCCACCTCATGTATAATGGTATTAGGTTTATTAAAAAATGGAACCATAAGTGAGTTATTGTAACACCCTGATATTTTATGAGAAGTATTTTTTTATATCTTATGTTATATGCAACATAAAAGGAATCTTCACTACACACAACACTAGCTTGGATTGCGTTACACACAAAAGCAACCTTCCTCGATAGCGTGTGTTGTACGCAATATCGAGTTTCACTAAACAAAAATATGTTATTAAAATATTTTATAAAATAGATGTTATGAATAGTAAGAACTAATATTTTGAATTTTATAACATTATTATTCATCTTACACATTTTATAGACCATGGTATGAGAATAAAATAAATATTTCGAGTAAAATAACTATTTTTAAAAAAATGCAGTTTTGCCGCCTTTTAATGGCGCACCAACATTAAATCTAGTTTTTGACATTTTTATAAGTTCAATTTTACAAAATAAAATTCTTCTTTGGAATCAGGATATAAAAATTTACTTTGGATAAATTTTTCATATTATTCTCATAACATTCATATTTTAATGAATAGTAAAAACATGCTATATTTAAATAATTTTTTTTTCATTGCAATAATTTATATGGTTAAATTATAATATTGAATGGTTTTACAGTTTAAATAGAATATATTTTTACCATTTAATATAATGTATGTCATTACCATTAATTTTACATTGAATTCATAGGTAAAAGCATTTCAATCTTTGGGAATGTTTTAACTTTTAAAACATGTTTTCATAACAACGGGATTAATTTTAAATTAACTACTGCAACTTCCATGTTTTTAATTTTGAAAAATTAATTCCATATTTTAATTCAGTGGGTCGAACTTATTTTAATAGGTTACTTTTATTTTTTGTATATTATGAATATTAACTACGATAATTTTTATTTACTACATTTAGAGGTAAATTTGGTAAGTAAGGGTAAAAATAAGATTATAAAATCACCCTAACACTTGAAAAAATTTTATTGGATGAATAAAAGTCGACCCATATCACCTAAGGGTCTGACTAAATTCATTTCATGGACTTTTGACCATGAAATAATATAATTATTATTAAAACCAAAGAAAGTGACAACATGTCACTCTCTTAAATCTTATAAGTGTAATAAATTTAATTTAGTGATAAACATAATAAAACATCGGATATAAATAGTACCTATAAATATAATAAAATTATCTACATAATATGAATTTATTTATAATTTTTAGGGATTAAATAAGTATCATTAATTATGACACAATAGTGATGTTGAAATTATTTTATTGCTTGAAATATAAAATAAATACTTTTAAAAGTATTAAAATATATATTGTATGAATTATTTAATGTGATCCACTAATTTTATAGATAAACATTACATATTATGAATATATTCAATCTTTTAGTTCGAACATATCTTCTGTATATATTTTATTTCAATTCAAATAAATGAATAGTGTCAAAATTGACACTATTGTTATTTTATAAACATTACATATTCTAAAATTGTTTAAAAATCACAAAATTATTTAAAAATTATAAATTAAAATTTATATGGAAGAAAATTTAATAAAGTATAAAATTATGGAAAATTCACATCATATATGTAATTATTTATAATGATTTAAAATTTAGAATATTTTTACCACAAATAAAATTAAATAGATTATATAAGGATAAATCAAGTTGATAATGTTTAATATAAATTCCCAACATGTATAAAATTTATTGTTTGATGAGATTACAACACTATATCATCCAATATTCGGATTTGAGTCATTTTCGGTGGTTTTTAAGTGGGGTTGGAATTTATTATAAATTAATATTTCTTATAATTCTAAAGGTGCCCCCCTCCTCCCTTATAAAAAGGGAACCTCCTCCCTCTCCTCCTAACACCATTTTGAGCCTTCAAGATCGGCCAACCCCTGAAAATTTCCCTTATAAACTTCCTTATCAACATACTAGAGGTCCTGATCTTCTTCAAAGACCAATTTTAGTTCCCTAAGAGGAGGTTTCAAAGAGGCGTGTCGAGAAAGAGGTAATATCCGTTAACGATTCTTTCAAATTTATTTCTTCTTCTACATCCTCTTATTTAGTTGTTTCATTATGAAGTAATAACATAAGTATCAATAATATACTGATATTTTATTATAAATATGAAACAACCCTATTTCACCTTCTATCCATCCTATAGAAAACGAAATCACCGCGCGTGCGTACGTACGGAATACCATCTCCACACCGTGATGTAATCTGTTTTCCACCACCACCTTACTTGTATTGGTATAATGATGTAAAGAATAACTATATATGATTATTTTAAATTGATATTGAATCTGAAATAGTATACATACACTTTAATATAATTCCACGATCATGGAAACGATATCATCGTTCGTGCGTACGTATGGCCTACCGTGTCCACGATGTGATGCGACTCGTTCTACATGATCTTCATTGAATAATTATTATATAAATGAATTTAATGAATAAATATGATATGTATTACATTAATACCATTCTGTAAACTAGTTATCTATAACCTAAAAAGAGGAATAAGAATCTATTCGACAAAACATGCATAAGAACATAAAGCAATGAACACCTGAATAACAAGTAGCAATGAAATTTTACTACTAAGAAGATAAGAATAAGATCATATATGATATCATAAAAATAAATATTATTCTGTAATAAGAAAATAAAATTATTTAAATCATTATAAACGGGTTTCAGATACGTACAAATCATATCGGACCTAAGGTAAGGGAAAATATTGCAAATCTCCATTTTTATCTGAGATTGTTTATACTTAGGTAATTACTCGAGCATATTAATCATCCATATCCATGTTTCTTAAATATGTAATATTATTTCTATCCTCCTACAATTATTTGAATACAATTTCACCCATTGGTGAGTTTTTAGTAAAAGACATGAATGAAATTTTTTGTCGTTTTTAGTACGAGGTACTTTTTGACTTTTACTGCCAAAGTACGATAAGAATGTTTTTTTAACTTATACGGCATGAATGGATTTTTATGATTCCATAGAACATTATTTCCATGAATTTTCCTTTAAATATTTTCACGTTTATTTTTAATTAACTTCTTTTATTTTAAAATGTTATGACATGTTAAGAAAGGAAAACTGTTTTTGATGTAGAAAGGATATTTTCCTCAAAAATGGAGTTCAAGTGTTTTTATCAAAATTATTTTACATCTAAGATAATGTAGGGATCTTTTTATATCCCTATTTATAAATTTATTTTATTATGTTGTGTTGGAATTATTCTTATGAATTCCTTTAACTTACAAGAATTGTTTTATGATGTCACGATGTTTAAGAATCCCATTTTTATTACATGGGTTATGCTATGTTGTATGATTTATGATTTTTTGGCACACATAAGAATGGTTTAATTATGAGATGGGTCGGACCTATATCTCCCTCCAATTAATTGGTTAAATATTTATATCTCATGAGATAGACATGACTGGAATGGCAAGTTAAATAGGTTCAGTGATACAGGACTGGAACGAGGAGTGAACTCAGTTCAGAAATGGACTTTGTCCGCTATGATAGTCTTGTAAATTAGTCTTGAATAATAAGAAATGATTTTCTATGATTATGTGTGTATGCGAAAATTTTTCATGTTTTAAGTTATGAATATTTGGGATTACTTTTCATTACCATGATTTATCCCATGACATGATATTATGATCTCTTTTGCAGGTTAAGATTTTAAAAATGTTATGTTCTTATGAATATGATATGATTGATATTTTTTTTACCCTTACTAAGCATTTGAGATCACCCTTTTGTATGTTTTCTTTTCCCCAGGTCAGGAAGAAGGATATTACGTAGGATATTCCAAAAAGGGAATCTAGATATGATGAAATAAACGGAAGACAACGTAGTTTATTTTATGAACCAATTGTTTATGTTTCCCAGTTTCTAAAGAAACTATACCAATACTGTCCTTTCATGGTTTTTTTATATTTTGTGACAAGTATGCTTCAATTCTGAAGTAATAACAATGTTTTTAAAGTATGGGTCATTATTGTTCGTATTAGAGGAAAGGTATAGTCAACCTTTGGAAACTAGGATGTGAAAACCCTAGTAAGAACCCTAATGATAAGTCTAAGAATAGAAGATAATCTTAGTGTTTTAAAAATGGCCATGAATAACCTATGATAAGACCAATAGTGTGAAATTTTATTACTGATAATGTGGTTTTCCTATTATAATTAGTGTTTCTCAAACTATGCTTCTTGGTTTTAGTCAATGGATGGAACCCGAAGGAACTGTGTTAATGATGAATGTGACAGACAATGAAATAATTGTTCTCCTGAGAAACCAAACATTATGGGAGTTGGAATGAAAAATCCTATAGCCCTGCTCACACAACGTTCTCAAGCTATGAATCATGTAGGACTTCCAAACGATCAAAGGAAGGACCAACATTTTGTTAAATCCTTCTTGAGGCAGCGCCCACCGTCATTTAGAGGGTCTTCTGATCCATTAGTGGCTGAACAATGGATCAGTACCACTGAAAAGATATTTTTAGTTTTACAATGTTCTAATCATGATAAAGTAATCTTAGGAGTGTATTTTTTTGAAGGTGATGCTGATCAGTGGTTGAATATTGTCAAGAATATGAGGAAAAGGGATGAAATTGAGTCCATGGATTGGGACGAGTTCAAGAACTTATTTTTCAATAACTACTTCCCTTGTATTCTTCGAACAAAGATGGATAAGGAGTTTCTTGAACTGAAGTAAAAGGATGATGAGTCAGTTTGTCCCTACGAAGAAAATTTTACAAGACTTGCAAGGTACACTTCTGGAATTATTATCCAACCTGAGAGTAAAATCAATCGATTCTTTAGTGTCTTAAAACCAATTCTTTGAAGGGCGTTAGCCATAAGTGAGTTAAATAGCTATGAGGAAATTTTTCGATGTGCTCTCAAGGTTGAGATGGATATTGGAGTAAGCCATCAGTCATATGGGTTTGACAAGAATAGGAAAATAGAATTTAAAGGAAAATCTAATGACCACACTGAAAAGAAGATGATTTTTCCTTTATGCTCAAATTGTGGATAGAAACATGGATGTAATTGCCTTAAAGGGCCAATAAAATGTTTTAAGTGTGTAAAAGAAGGTCACCGGGCAGTTGAATGTCGAAATAATGGGAAGAAGAGGTCTAATGATGTGAACAAAGAAAGGGATACACAAAATGCACCTATTACACTTCAATTTTTCAAGTGCAAGGAGATGGGGAATTATGCCAATCAATGCCCAAATCTACCATTTGTTGATGATGATCAAAGTCAACAAACTCTTAAGGCCAATGAAAAATTAAAGTCACATGCAATTTCTATCGACGATGTGGAGTATGATGACTAAGTGGTGAAGTGTACACTTACCATCCACTCTAAAGTAGAAAATGTTTTATTTGATTTTGGATCCACCCACTCTTTTATTTCTGAAGAATTTTCAAAGGGTATCACCGTATTACCCCAACAATTAGATTTTGAGTTAGCTGTGACAACTCTTAATGGCACAACGATCGGATCAAAAGTTTATAATTCTTCTCCAATTGACGTTTGTGGGGAAGTGCTTCATGAATATCTTGTGATCCTTCCTATAGTGGTATTTGATTTGATTCATGGCATGGATTGGATTTCTTTATATGGAGCTCATATCAATTTTCAAAGAAGGAAAGTCACATTTCATATTCCAGATCAATCAATGATCATCTATCGATGCAAGGATGAACATGACCATCCAGTGGAAATTTATTCCATCTTATGGGTCTTGATTCCAATAAATGAAGGTTATTTATCTCAAATGTTTTTCAATAAACTCATGATTAAGAATATTCCCATAGTACGGGAGTTTTATGATCTCTTTCCGGAGGAATTTTCAGGTCTTCCACCAAATCATGAAGTTGAGTTTTCAATAGAACTCATACCGGGTTCTATGACTATTTCAATGACAACTTATAGAATGGACCCTATTGAGTTGCATGAATTGAAGAAGCAACTCCAAGAGAATCTTGATAAGGTATTCATATGCCCTAGTGCATCTCCTTGGGGACCACCTGTTTTGTTTGTTAAGAAGAAAGATGGATTAATGAGACTCTGCATTTATTATCGAGAACTTCACAAGATCACTATCAAGAAAAAATATCCTCTCCCATGCATTGATGACTTATTTGACTAACTACGCGGAGCTCAATACTTTTCTAAGATTGATCTTCGTTCAGGGAATCATCAATTAAGGGTCAAAAGAAGGGACCTACCAAATATGGATTTCTGTATGAGGTATGGACACTATGAATTTATAGTGATTCCATTTGGTCTTACTAATTCCCCTGCTATCTTTATGGATCTAATGAATAGAGTCTTTTGAGACTATCTTGATCAGTTTATGGTAGTCTTTATAGATGATATTCTTGTTTATTCAAATAACAAGGAATAACATGAAGATCAATTGAGAATTGTATTAAAGGCCCTAATAAAGGATAAGATTTATGCCAAATTTACCAAGTGTGAATTTTGTCTTTAAAAAGTTTAATTTTTGGGTCACATAATCTCTAAAGATGGGATATCTGTGGATCTAACAAAAATAGAGGTTATCGAAAGATGGTCGAGACCAACAACAGTAACTGAGATCCAAAGTTTTCTTGGGTTGGATGGATATTATTGATTTTTTGTGAAATATTTTTCAAGGTAATCTAATCCTCTCACCAGGATGACTCGAAAAGGAGTTAAGTTTGTTCGGACGGAGAAGTGTGAAGAAAATTTCAAGGAGTTAAAACGAAGGTTATCCAGTGCACCTGTGCTCACACTGCATTGTAGTGGAGAAAGGATTGTGATCTAAAATGATGAATACAAGAAGGGATTGGTGTGTGTTCTCATGAAAAATGATATGGTGATAGCTTATGCCTCACAACAGTTGAAAATCCATGAGCAAAATTACCCAACTCATGATTTGAAGTTAGCTGCGGTAATCTTTTCGTTAATGATTTAGAGGCATTACCATTATGGTGAAAGTTGGGATATTTATACTAATCAAAAAAATTTAAAGTATATTTTCACACAAAAGGAGATGAATATGCGCCAAAGAATATGGTTGGAGCTGATTAATGATTACGACTGCTCAATTCATTATCACCCTGGGAAAGCAAACAAGGTGGCAGACGCATTAAGTCGACATGATCATGCTAGCTTATCCATGATGAGGACCACAAAAGATACAATATTTATGGATTTACAAAGGATGGATCTTGGAATTATAATGGAAGGGGAAAAATCTTATCTTTATCAAAGGAATGTTCAACCATCTATTCATGTGAGGATTAAAGACGCACAGAAAAAAGATATAGAGTTTCAAAAGAAGATGAGAAATTTTCCTGAATTCAACCCTGATTGTGATGGGATAATAAGGTTCAGGAATCGGGTTTGTGTTCAACCCATCCCAGAATTATAGAAGGAGTTTATGGATGAGGCTCATAGTTCTTCATTCTCTATTCATCCTGGAAGCATGAAGATGTATAGGGACCTGAAAGAGTACTTCTGGTGGGATGGCTTGAAAAGAGATGTTACTGAATAGGTCCCACGATGCTTGGTTTGTCCGTAAGTTAAAGCTGAGAGACAGACATCTAAGGGGATTTTACAACCATTACCCATACCAAAATGGAAATGGGAAAACATCACCATGGGCTTGGTGAACGGACTTACAAAAACATCCAAAGGCAATAATGCTATCTGGGTCATAGATGATCGTCTTATGAAGTCGACACACTTATTTTCTATTAGAGAATATTTATCTCTGGATCAGATTGCCAGGATATATGTAAAGGAAGTGGTAAGATTGAATGGAGTAACACTTTCTATTATATCAGATCGGGATCCGAGTATTACCTCGAAGTTCGGGCGAAGTCTTTAGCATACTCTAGATACAGAGTTGAGTTTCATCACTGCTTATCATCCTCAGACAACTGGTCAGTCTGAGAGAACAATTAAAACATTAGAAGACATTTTGAGAGCTTGCTATATGGATTTCAAAGGTGGTTGGGATCAACACATACCTTGGGTGGAATTTTCTTATAATAATAGCTTTCACTCCAACATTCAGATTGCTCCTTATGAAGCTCTATATGGAAAGAAATTCTGAACTCCAACTTACTGGGATGAAGTCAGGGAAAGAAAGCTCTAAGGACTTGATCTTGTTGTTGAGATGGCAGAAAAGGTCCGATCTATTCAATAACACATAAGATCAGATCAGAGTCTACAAAAAAGTTATGCCGATAACTGAATAAAATACCCATAGTTTTAAGTGGGTGATAAAGTGTTGTGACGAATATCTCCTTGGAAGAGAGTAATGAGATTTGGAAAGAAAGGAAAGTTGAGTACTAGGTATATCAGTAATTTTGAAATAATGGATCATATTAGGAAGGTAGCTTATCGATTTGCGAATTCACCGAATCTCTCTCAAGTTCATAATTTATTCCCTGTATCTCTCTTGAGAAAGTACGTACCTGATCCTTACATGTACTAAGCTCAGAAGTTGTACCGCTGGAGCAAGATATTTCTTATGAAGAAAAGCCGAAAGAGATTCTAGATCATAGCAAAAAAGTTCTATAGAAGAAGACCACTCGCTTGGTGAAAGTTTTATGGAGGAACCACTAATTAGAAGAATCTACATGGGAGCTTGAGGATATGATGAGGTAGAGGTATCCTCATTTTTTTGTTACGAAGTGATGAATTTCGTGGGTGAAATTCATTTTAATGGGGGTAGAATGTAACACCCTAATATTTTATGAGAAGAATATTTTTTTATGACTTATGTTATACACAACATCAAAGGAATCTTTCACTACACACAACACTTTCTTGTCTTGCGTTATACACAAAAGCAACCTTCCTCGATAGCGTGTGTTGTACGCAATATTGGGTTTCACTAAACTAAAATATGTTGTTAAAATATTATATAAACTAGCCGTTATGAATAGAATTAACTAAATTTTTAATTTTATAACATTATTATTCATCTTACTCATATTCTAGAACATGGTATGAGAACAAAATAAATATTTCGGGTAAAATAAGTATTTTTCAAAAAATGCAGTTTTGCCGCCTTTTGATGGAGTACCCACTTTAAATGTAGTTTTTGACATGTTTATAAGTTCAATTTTACAAAATAAAATTCTTTTTTGGAATCATAATATATAAATTTACTTTGGATAAATTTTTTATATTATTCTGATAACTTTCATATTTTAATGAATAGTAAAAACAGGCTATGTTTTAATTAAAAACAACTTTTTTTCATCGCAATAATTTATATGGTTAAATTATAATATTAAATGGTGTAAAGTATAAATAGAATATATTTTTTCCATTTAATATAATTCATATCATTACCATTAATGTTACATTGAATTCATAGATAAAAAAATTTCAATCTTCGGCAATGTTTTAACTTTTAAAACTCGTTTTCTTAACAACGGGAATAATTTTAAATTAATTACTGCCACTTTTGTTTTTTGAATTTTTAAAAATGGATTCCATATTTTAATTCAGTTGGTCCAAATTATGTTAATTGGTTACTTTTTTTTTATATTATGAATAGTAAATATGATAATTTTAATTTACTACAGTTAAAGGTAAATCGGGTAAGTAAGGGTAAAAATAAGATTATAAAATTATCCTAAAACTTTACAAAATCCTAATTGATGAATAAAAGTATACCCATATCACCTAAGGGTAAGACTATATTCATTTCATGGACTTTTGACCATGAAATAATATAATTATTATTAAAACCAAAGAAAGTGACAACATGTCACTCTCTTAAATCTTATAAGTGTAATAATTTTAATTTAGCGATAAACATCATAAAACTTCGGATATAAATAGTCCCTATAAATATAATAAAATTATATACATTATATGAATTTATTAATAATTTTTTAGGATTAAATAATTATCATTAATTATGACACAATAGTGATGTTGAAATTATTTTATTGATTGAAATATCAAATAAATTATTTTAAAAGTTTTAAAATAAATATTATATGAACTATTTAATGTTCTCCACTAATTTTATTGATAAAAATGGAATTTTATGAATCTATTAAATCTTTTAGTTCGACCATATCTTTTATATATATTTTATTTAAATTCAAATAAATAAATATTGTCAAAATTGACACTATTGTTATTTTATAAACATTACATATTATAAAATTGTTTAAAAATCATAAAAATATTTAAAAATTATAAATTAAAATTTATATGGCCTAAAATTAAATAAAGTATACAATTAAGGACAATTAACAATAGATAAGTAATTATTTATAATGATTTTAAATTTAGAATATTATTACCACAAATAGAATTAAATAGATTATATGAGGATAAATGAAGTTGATAATGTCTAAAATAAATTCCCAACATGTATAAATTTTATTGGTTGATGAAATTACAACCCCATATCATCTAATATTATTATTTGAGTCATTTTTTGAGGTTTTTATGTGGGGTTAGAATTTATTATAAATTAATATTTCTTATAATTCCAAAGGTGCCCCTCTCCTCCCTTATAAAAAGGGAACCTCCTCCCTCTCATCCTCACACCATTTTGAGCCTTCAAGATCGGCCAAAACCTACCCATTTACATTATCAAATTCATTATAAACATACTAGAGGTCATGGTCTTCTTCAAAGAACAATTTTAGTGCCCTAAGAGGAGGTTTCAAAGAGGCCTGTCAAAGAAGAGGTAATATCTGTTACTGATTCTTTAAAATTTATTTCATCTTATACTTCCTCTTATTTATTTGTTTCATTGTGAAGTAATAATATCAGTATAACTCATATACTGATGTTATATTATAAATATTAAACAACCATATTTCACATACTATCCATCCTACGGACAATGAAATCACCGCGTGTGCATACGTACGGAATACCGTCTCCACGCCATGGTGTAATCTGTTTTCCACCACCACCTTACTTAGATGGGTATAATAGTTTAAAGAATAACTATATATGATTATTGTAAATTTATATTTATTCTGAAATAGTATACATACACTTTAATACAATTCCACGATCATGGGAACGAGATCATCGCACGTGCGTACGTACGGCCTACCATCTCCACGATGTGATGCGAATCATTCTACATGATATTCATTGAGTAATGATTATATAAATGAATTGAATGAATAAATATGATATATATTACATTAATAACATTCTTTAAATGAGGTATCTATAACCTAAAAATGAGAATAAGAGTTTATTTGACAAAACATGCATAAGAAAATAAAGCAATGAACACCTGAATTACAAGTAGCAATGAAATATTACTAATAAGAAGATAAGAATATGATCATGTATGATATCATAACAATGAATATTATTCTTTATTGAGTTAAAAACATTATTTAAATCATCATACATGAGGTTCAGATACGTACAAAGCATATCGGACCTAAGGTACGGGAAAATCTCACAAATCTCAATTTTTATCCGAGATTGTTTATACTTTGATAATTAATGGGGCATATTTATCATCCACATCCATGTTTCATAAATATGTAATATTATTTATATACTCTTACAATTGTTTAAATCCAATTTTACCCATTGGTGAGTATCTAGTTAAAGACATGAAAAGGAATCTTTTGTCGTTTTTAGTACGAGGTACTTTTTGACTTTTTCGGCCAAAGTACGAGAAGAATGTTTTTTTTAACTTATATGACATGAATAGATTTTAATGATTATATATAACATTATTTCCATGATTTTTCCTTCAAATATTTTCATGTTTATTTTTAATTAACTTCTTTTAGATTAAAATGTTATGACATGTTATGAAAGGAAAAATGTTTTTGAAGTAGAAAGGATATTTTCCTCAAGAATGGAGTTCTTGTGTTTTTATCAAAATTATTTTACATCTAAGATAATATAGGGTTCTGTTTATATACCTATTATTACATTGATTTGATTATGTTGTGATGGAATTATTTTTATGAAGTCCTTTAACTTATATGAATTGTTTTATTATGTAACGATGTTTAAGAATCCCATTTTTATTACAAGGGTTATGTTGTGTTATATTATTTATGACTTTATGGAACACATAAGAATGGTTTCATTATGTGATGGGTGAGACCTATATCTCCCTCCAATTCATTGGGTAAAGATTTATATCTCATGAGATAGACATGACTAGAATGGTAAGTTAAACTGGTTCAGTGATACAGGACTAAAACGAGGAGTGAACTCAGTTCAGAAATGGACTTTGTCCGCTATGATAGTCTTGGCAATGCGTCTTGAATAATAAGAAATGATTTTCTATGATTATGTGTGTATGATACAATTTTTCATGTTTTATGTTATGATTATTTGGGATTACTTTTCATTACCATGATATATCCCATGACATGATATTATGATCACTTTTGCAGGTTATGATTTTAAAAATGTTATGTTCTTATGAATATGATATGACTGATATTTATTTTGTTTACCCTTACTGAGCATTTGAGCTCACCCTTTTGTATGTTTTATTTTCCCCAGGTCAGGAATAAGGATATTTAGTAGGATATTCCAAAAAGGGACTCTAGATATGATGAAATAAACAGGAGACAATGTAGTTGATTTTATGAACCAGTTATTTATGTTTCCCAGTTTCTAAAGATGCTATAGGTATACGGTCCTTCCATGGTTTTGTTATATGTTGTAATAAGTATGCTTCAATTCTGAAGTAATAACAATGTATGTAAAGTATAGGTCGTTATGGTTATGTTCATTTTTACACCCTTTAAAATAAAATTTGATGGATTTTATTTCCTAATTCCTTTTGTTAATTGAGAAATTTATTGATATCATATTTTACTTGAAATATCCATTTATTCCTTAATTTATGGAACATTCTTTTTTTATACTTATACAGTATTATGACTAACTACAAAATCAAGAAAACAAATATATTTTAAAATTTATATATTTTAAATAATTTATCATACCCTTGAATAATGTTGGGGGTAATAATAGAGTGGTAAATGGCTATATTGGTGGTTAAAAAACTATTTACAGGACACTATCAAAATAGTACGAGAATATGAAATATAAAATTTTTATAAATATTATTGTTATAGTAGGTCAATTACATAATCAAATGTTAACATACCAATTAAAAAATATAATTTTTTATGGGATTTAATGGAATAGATAAAATCATGTAGAGAGAGGAAAATGAAAGAAAATGTGGGGGAAACCATACCATCATCTCAATCTTTCTTCATTTTAATGACTCACAAATTCGTGAATTCTTGATGATGAGTTAATAAATATATTTCAATGTATTTAAAGGGGAATACAATATGAAATTTTTCAAAGGGGGTTGGCTTTGTATGTGAGAGATAATTTTTTTCTACGAGAGTGAGAGGGTGTATTTATATTGGAGGGGAAGAGTAGGTTTGAGTTAATATATTTAATTAAATATGATTTACATTATAATCATTGTAATACGGTTATACTTGGATTCTGATGTAATATTTGAAAAAATAATAATTTTAGGACTTTTACTGAATTCCAATTACTAAATACTACAATTTATTCAAATTAATTTGAAAAAAAGATTAATTGTTAATTTAATGTAACACAATATCATTTTATACCTATAAAAAAACCAACTTTTGGAATTTACTATATTGTTTTAAAGGACTGATTTATCCTATTCAATGAATTTTTTTTTTCGATATATAAGTTATATAATTTATAATATCATTATTACATCATGGTTGATGTAATTAAAATACCATAGTTATGAAAAAAGGCATTTTATCTATTAAAAAAAACGAATTTACTTAAAAATATTTATAAAAACCCTCTATGAAATTTTTATTTTATTATTTCAGAAAATATACTCCATTTATGAAAGTAATTTTCATAAATTGGCAATTTTAAATTTTTTGTATAAATATTAAAATTTTTATAAATTACATTAATTTTTTTATAAAATATTTTTATAATAACATTGAGTTTTCAATCTTGGTATTTATTTAATAGAATTTTTTTTAAATTACCAAGGAAAAATATTATTTGTAATAAATTTTATAATTTTGAATTTAAATTACTCCTCCAACAGTTAGGTGAATTTTCTCAATGGTCATGTTACTCTTCCTAAGGATTTAGTTATATTTATAATGGTCACAATACTGTTCCAACATTCATGTTACCTCATATAAATACCATTTAATTGCTTTATTAATAATTTAACTCAAATATGATGAAGGTTCACGACTTTTCATCTTTATAATGCTGATTAAACATCTATTTTCTATATATTTTTATAGTTTATTTACTCACTACAATGATTCTAGGTGATCAAAAGGTTTCAAATTTCCATATTCTTGGGAATATATATTTTTTATATTATTTTATATTCTAATATTTTTACTTTTTGGTAATATATTTATTTTTTAGACACTTTTGTTCATTTAATGAATGAAATCATTATGCGGTTTTTGTGTTTAAACTATGTTACATACATTACTATGAAAATCATTATTTATTTATAAGGAATATTATATATATATATATATTTACATATATTAATGTTTTGTATGTTACATGAGGTCTAATGGTATGGTTTTAAATCGTTTAACTGTTAGGGGTTGTTAAAAAATCATTAATGTTGTAGTGATTTCAAATAACTTGAACTTCAGTTATATGAGATTCTAATAGAACAACAATTAATGATGTTTTACTTAGGAATGGTATAAGAAAACCATAGTACTAATCCCTCGTTTATACTAAAAGAGGCTCAGTCGTGGGTTCAAAGACCCCTGACCCCAAAATTTATTAAAAAAAGTTTAAAGGTGCAAGATATATGAGGAAATGCTTAAATGAGGCGTACCACATCTAGATAGAAAACTCAAAAACACATCCAGACATTACCTTTTTCTAGGATGACCTCAACCCCTAGACCCTCCACGATTAGCAGGATGGGGCCCTTGCCCCCAATGCATTCCAGATTCATTCTCCAATTGAAGAACCTCAATATTAAGAAATTTGTTTTATTTAGGAGAATCTCCCCTATGCAACATTGACAACCCAACTTCAATTGAGGTAGTGCCATACTGATGATCAAAACCAGTAGGAGACTACTAATATAGGTCCTGAGGATCCTCTTGTATAGTCTTAGAGTCCTTCACATCATTGAGAGAATGTGAAGTAGTGTGAACTAGATATTCCATCTCCTTTGGGTTCTCTAAACTGTCAATAGAGCCGGTAATGAGGGAGATCATCTTCGATTGCTGCTTCCTGCATTCTTGAGCCCTTCAAGATTAATCATATCAAACTCAAGAGTACTAATAGACTCTAACATGGAAAAGAAATTGAAAACTGGGTTTAGAGGTTTTTTTCAACGCCTCATCACTCAATTAAACCATTGGAGAAGAATCCATATTAGTCCCCCCTCTGATCCAATGCCATTAGAGGGGATCATTCCTCCAAAATAGCAGGGGAGATCTTTCCAGAATATCAACCGGCATATGTGAAAAAGATCACGCCCGACCCTCCTCCCCTGGATCACCTTGCTGACCAGCATCCTTCTCAACAGAAGCACCTCTCTCCATTTGTACACTCTCTTGAATCCTCTGCTGTACAATAACTTCTCCTATAACAACATTGTCCATCAACAGATCATCTTCCATCAAAGCACCCTCATTGGGCACCTGAACATGGAATGCCCTCGGCTTCTTAGGCATCACTAGCTGGAAAAAACCATTGAACCTTGGAATTTCCTTCTGTTTCCTTCTAAATTAAGTAAACCCATTCCATTGACATAATATTATGTATACAAGGTTCCCAGAATATAATTAAAAATCCATCCAATAGTTTTTAGAATTATATATTTTTCTACTCATTGTTTTTTTGATATTATTAAATATATATCATACCTTTTATGTGTATATTCCATATGATCTATATCTAATACCATCCATTCACCCAAATTATTACAATATATTGTAGTTTGAAAAATATTTCCTTACATGTTTTCATATGGTGACATTTTATAATATAGTATAAACTATTATTGTATGAAAACACATATAAAAGTAACATATGATCTTAATAACCGTGTATTTAAAGTGATAATGACCTCTGTAAGGAGTATAATGTCTAGAGAGTACATATAGACTATAAATATATTATAGTATTATAAGAATTTTTTGATTAATACCTCTTTTTAATATCATCAGAATACTCCTCCAAAATTGTTATATTTACCATGATTTATTTTATGATAAAATTAATAAGGGAATACCAGGGAGATATAAATAATTATTTACATAGAGAATAGAAAGAAAATCATGTGTAAAATATTCTGGAATTTATAAGAAATAGGATGACATTGTTTGATGTTCGGTAGAGACATATTAATTATTCCACCATAGATTTTATTGATAGACATGTGATTTATCAATAGTAATATTATCCCACTTCCACATTAGTATATGTAATAGTTTCATAAAACTATTGGGACATTTGCTTTCAATATTCAATTTGTGGCATACTAAGCATGTTATAGTGTAATATGAAACACATCACTCCATATTTTCCAACAAAAAAATATCCTATATATCCATATACACCATGAATTTTGTAGTAAATATCAACAGATTTATGATATGTGATTCTTAAAATAGATGATTCTACAACAATAGGTATGATGGACCACATAATTATTTCATATTTCTTAAAAGTACATGATGAATAATATTGAACATATTTAATTTCACTTTTTTCACATCCATCACCATATTTTTTAGGGCCTCATCATCTTGTTGATGTTTTTAAATCATATATAATAAAAAAAATTTGTAACTACATTGAATATTTATGATTATTCCCCATCCATGGTAATACTCACATTTTTTATCACCAAATAATTTAGAATTAGATAATACTTTACCCACATTAGAGATATGATACCCTAACACATTATTCTTATGCATATGAAATGTTTTTTCTTTCCAAATATGATAATGTATATAATAATCATAATCTTTGATTTGGTCCAGCTATCTCTATTGCCTCATATTAAGATCTTTCTATGTAATGATATATTTAAAACTCATATTGTCTATGTATATATATTATATATATCTCCCACTATAGATATAATGTCACAATATATTTATTGTGAAGATCATCCCTACTAACGCCAATTCACGGGTAAGATAATTAATCTAATGGTGTTCAAATTATATGGATTCATATTCCACCACTCAATTAGTTTTTATCAAGAAACATCTATTGAATTTCCTTGATTACTATTAAAAATAAATTACTATACTATACAAAATTGATGAGTTAGTATAGGTTTATTTACCAAAATTCATATAAATTATTAAAAGGTACATTGACAATAGTTTTTATATGTGAATTTTATCAATTTACATGTAATTTTGATTAATATATTAGCTAAATTTGAAATGTTCCCTACAAACCATCCATAGTGACCTTTTAAAAAAAGTAAACTATGTATTTTAGTATGTTTTTTTTATTTAACACTACATGGATACCCTTGTTTAACACAATATAATAAATATGACATCCTTGTGTAAAATCTGGAAAAGGAAATAAAATTAGTGATTCCAATATTTTAATTTTACTAATTTCTTATGTAAATACTTTTACCTTAGAGCCACAAGAATTATTTTTTAATTGAGTTTCAAGATCTTCATAAATATTAATGAATATAGGAATAACATCAAATAATTTTACCAAGAACATATGAGGATAATACATGAATAAATTCTTAATTAAATCCATAAAAATAAATGGGGAATTTGTTAATCTAAAAGCATTTATAAGACCACATAGTTAGCATGCCTTGAATAAAACGATGTTTTTGGAATATCCATTAAATCATATTTAATATAATGATAATGTGACCAAATATAATTTTTTATTTTGATAAAATAGGCTATATTCATGTCTTGGTGGATAATTTTTACTTATTGTAATTCAATTTATTTATTTATAATCAATGAATAAACCCAGTGAGTTATCCTTCTTATGATAAAATAAAATAAGTTATCCCCATGGGGATAACCTTGGATTTATAAAACCATTATCTTGTATGTACTATAATTTATTGTTTAAATTGACCTAATCCCTTATATCCATTCTATATGGAGGCCTAGATATGGATTTTCATAAGGGGATATATCAATATTGTATTTAACTAGTTTATTAAAGAAAAATTCATGTAATTCACTAGGAAATACATCAATATATTATTTTTTAATAATTAGAATATCGTCAGTTATATGAAATTCCTACTCATTTATTATCTTCTTTATCATCAAATAAATTATTATGGATTTCATTATGATACATTTCTAGTTATAGTCTCTGAAAAGATTCAGGTAATGAAACCTCCCCTTTAATGAAGTGTAATTCCATACCAGGTTTACTAATTCTAACTTCTTTCACACAATAAAAACATATAAATTTATAATTATATAGTTAATATATCCCCAAAATTATATCAAAATGAACTATTTGTGTGATAATAAAATATTAACTAAGATAAATCCCATAAAATAAAAAATTTACTACCTAGAATATTATTTTTGTAATCAAAATACCACTTAATGTTATA
Organism: Viscum album; assembly: GCA_963277665.1. Classification (NCBI taxonomy): domain Eukaryota; kingdom Viridiplantae; phylum Streptophyta; class Magnoliopsida; order Santalales; family Viscaceae; genus Viscum; species Viscum album. Next base: position 1,366,202,912 of record OY728140.1, on the reverse strand, counting down.
TCTAATAAATGATTCCCTAAAATTTAAAGGGGCAATTGAATAAAATTTTATAATATAAAAGATATAAATATTTCCAAAATGAGAGAAATTATTTTCTAGAGTTGAATTTATAATCAATTTACATTCTATTATATCACATAGGGGTTTAATAACAGAACTTTTTTTTTGTTGAAAAACATTATCCTTGTTCAATAGGCCTCTTTTGGAAGAATTTACTTTGGTCCATGGGGAATTGCTTCCATTATTTTAATAAATCCTTTCAATTAAAACATTATAAATTTTTTTTATCTATTTTTTTCATTCATGATCTTGATAGTGTTTCAATATACATTTAAATCATACATCGAATCATAATAAGTTGTCCTTCAGTAGTTTTTATCCACACATATTATATATAGGTAACTCTACTCTTCACATCATTTCATGTTGTTTCTTCAATGTGATGATCGATTATACTTTTATAAAATAGTTTCCCATTATAAAAGATTAATTTAGAAAACTATTTTAAATTATTTATTTCACATGTTTTGATATCAGTATATATTGAAAAAGGCTGAGAAACTTATTAACCTTACAAAATTTGAATTAAACCATTAATTGAACGATCAATATTTCTTTTCGGATTATGTTGATAATCCAAAAAACAATTAAGATACATTTAAATTAGCTTCATTTTCATCAATAATCAATCATTTTCTTTTTTTAGATTATATATTTACATTTTCCTCTTAATGTATTATAGTTGTGAAAAAACAATTCTAGGGAAATCACCTAAATGAATCCCAGTCCATGTTTTCTATATCATCCTCCTTAGAATTTTAAATTATCTTATAAATTTATACACCATTTCTATTTAAATGATATATCACCATGAAAATTATTTCCTTCTAATAATATATCTATGACGTGAAGATAATCTCTATCATTTTTTTGTTACCCAACTAAATAGTATTCATAGACTGAGTGAATGAAGAAGTTTTTTCCTCATAAAATGACATATAGAACTTGATCCTTATTCAGGTGTAGTTTTTTGTTCCATGTGGTGTGGGTATTCATTATAGTATGATTAAATTTATTTTGAATGGTAATAATTTTTAACAACACCCATAATAGTTTTATTATCATAACTTTTAAGAAAACCTAAACACTATCATCAAATATTGTCTTCATTTTAATTCTATATTATAGGTTCTATAATATAAAATTAAAAAAATCCTAATTAGAATGATTTTAGACTTATATTTTATAAACCATGACTTATATAAAATTATTTCATTAATATTTACATATACACCAATTTAACCAATACAATAATAACTTGCTAAATTTTATACATAAAAATTATATGTTATCAATGTATGTTTTCCTATATCTAGTTTCTCTATAAAAGTATTTACAATGATACTAAATATAATTCCTATGAACCTTGTAATATATAAGAATTGTGCAAATTATTACATGCTGCTCGAAATATATGTGATTATATACCTAATATAAAGGTTCTATAGTCTTTATGAAATTGGATATATAACAATTACATTACAATAATAAAAATGATGTATTTTTTGTAAAAAAATTATTCCTCAATTCTATTCATAGAGCTTCCCATAAATTGGATTAATCTTTATTACTGATGGAATTGTGAAACCTATGGTATGTGTGTTCTCAAATTCACAATAGGGGATAGTGTACAAAAGAAGATGACTAGAATTAATAATGACACAATCAGTATTACAAAGAACAATGTTTCATATTAATTAATACATCATAGTAATATAACCCACAGTTTACATGGAAATAAATAATCTCATGGGAGATATTAATTGATCACATTATGATGTTAACAATAATAATTCTTAATTTTATACAATATAAATAAACAATTAGGGAATTTCCCCAAGATATGATACAAAAAGGATAAGGAAACTCTTATTACACTGTCTTATTTCCCCCCCATGTCCAACCATTATACTATTAGGATATAAAATTATGAGCCCCATCCTTCAAATAAAATTCCAATTAATTACATAATAATTTTGAAAATAAAATTTAATACAAGGAAAAATCTTCAATAAAGAAAAACATAGTAAAACATAGTAAAATTTCTAAATGAGGTTTAACATAGAATATTTTCCCATAAATATTTAAGGATTATAAGGATGTATTTGTATATTCCCTTAAAAATGACTTAGTAAATATTTTTAGGTGAATTTACATAAATATTATTCATTATAATTTGAAATTTACAATTTTTAAATAGGCACCCATATCATGTTAAGGATTTAAAATTGTATTTTTCTTATACATAAATTGATCAAGTTGGTTAATGTGTTCAGATAATTAATTACTTGTATATGAAAAGATAGGGGAAAATGAAATTTATTGATAAATACCAATTAAAAATAAGAATAAAAAATTAGATATTATTTTATAATAACATTCACGATAAATATTGGTTTAATTAAATAATTTTGGTCAATATATATTGATAGAAAATGGGAAGTTGGGAATGAATTGATATTAACCCATTAGGGACAGGATATATCCTCAACCGTATATATTTTTACTCTCTATAAATTTAAGAAGCTGTCTCTTAGAAATATATTTTTCATTATACCTTTAATTAGTGGAATATATCAGGTTTTTCTCACAATAGAACAATAGTGAAATATATACTTCTTATGACAATTTTGACATTATAATTGCTTATGATCATTGTGTAATGTGAGTCAAATAGGGTGAAATTTTAAAGGATACCATAATATATGTACCCAATATAATATAAAAATATAATTGCAATACAAAATTGAAAATAAAAAATTATACTAAAATATAAATAAAAATAATAATTGAAAAGAAAAATAAAAAGTTCACTTACCAGTAGAGAACACTATAATAATTAACTTACCCTTAGAAGAAATAAACACTCATCATGAATGAAGATACTACTAAAGGAGAAAAAAATTAGGAGACATATAAAGAAATGAATCTGAATTTTTCATGTTATAAATAGGAAGAGTGTATGGCTATTAATATGTTTGGTGATTGGAATTTTATAGATTAAAGTTTTTAATAGATTTCATTTTAAATTACTATAAATTCTCCACTACACCGTTTTGTGCCCCATTACCTCCATTAACTATCCAATATAATTTTCATTGGAAAAAATTGTATAATAAAAAAAATAAGCTGATGTTTGTCAAATACATATATTTTTTCACATTTTTGTATTAGATCACATTTTCCCTTAATTATAGTATTTTAATTTTTTTAACAAATATTATAGAACATTTCCATATTTCTAATTTTTTAATCCTAATTGAAATTATGTAATATTTTTTTAAAATTAATCATATTATTGTGTATATATTTAATTTTAAGTTATTTTATTTCTTTTTTTAAAAAGGTTTTATTAGAGAAAAAACCTTATGATTACTACAATAATTTACACAGTAGTACTACTTAAGACCAATGTAAATCACATATTATAAAACATATATAATTCCTAAGTTAATGGTGTGAAATAATGATACTTTCATGTGGTGGTTTGATTAACAATGTTCTTGTGATTATATCTATTAACTTGATACTCTCCCCCAACCAATTCTGCTGAGGCCTCAGTTGTTGAAGATCTTATTCAGCATGTTCAAGGGTAAAGACTTTTGTTTCTACCTCCATCAATAGCTCTAACAATTTTTATTTATAATGAATATTATAAAATTTTTGTGTCTGGTGTTTCTCCCTTATGTTCTAATTAACTATCATCATTACCCTTTAGATACTTGTTTATGTAATGGCTCCCCCCTTTTTCATCTTTTTTTATTTTGTTGTTTTATGTTACTCATTATAACAACAATTTTTATTGAATAATATAGGCCATGAGACATGTACATTTTACTATAATTATTTATTTTACTTTATCATAGATTATATTCTATAAAATCTTCTATAAATTAGTATATTTATTTTGTATTTCAACTTTAATATTTTTTTTATTTTAGGAATTCCTCGTGTATTATAGTTCATAACATTATCATAAATAAAATAATAGTAGTATGTATATAATCTAAACCTAAAATATAAATTCATATCAATTAGAACATGTGACTACCATAGATAAACACTAGATTATTTGAAACCTTTTTATTTTAAGTCATATATTGAGGTCCGAAACTCTTATAAATTAGCTAGTTCCATTCACTATTCTTCCATCACAATAGTTGGAAGTCCTACTTACAACTCTATCCAAAACTATATATGATTCTGGAAGAGAATTTTTATCTATTAAAAAATAATAATATTTTAAAATTAATGAAAAAATTATACTAATTGTAACATTCTTTTAATGTGAAAATCACAAAAACCGACCAAAAGGAAGGTAAAATCCCATGTTATAACTCATTATCTCCCTACATGAATATAACCTACATCGATAAATTCTATAGTTTTTTTAATGATATATTTAATATATCCTCAATAATAGTAATCAAAATAGGTTATATATCATATAACTAATCCATCTCAATAATGACGTCATATGAATGTATATATATAACTGGACTATATCCCAAGAGAATCTATCACCTTATAAAAGTAGCTTCCAATACCGACATACCTCAAGAATCCTTTCTCAGGATGAAAAATCTACTAGAAACTCATGTATAATATAACATATATATCTCTTAAGATTCAATCATTGAAAAAATAGGGCTGATAAATGAATTTTAGGAACAATTGTAAAATTAAAAATTCATAGTGGTATAAAATATATAAATCACACATCAATCTACATTTGACCTCAATACCTTTTCCACTCATTCTATTTTAATCATTCAATGGCCAAATATTCTATCCCAAAGATCTTTATAAGTCCCATTACCTTTCCATTTAATAGTAGGTGGTATATATTGTTCACAAGGAAATTATTTTCAACATCTACTATCTATGATTAATGGTTTTCGTAGAATCCTTTTATATAGTTGTTATTCTATTATACGTAAATAATATTTATATTTCATCAATAAATTCCAACCAGATCTTTCAAACATAATATTATAAAATTATACATTAAAAGTGGAAAAATATAAAACCTAATATTTTAAAATGAAATACTATGTTTGATAACATACTAGACATGAGACACAGATCTTAAACGAATAATGAAATAATATTATTTAAATTTAACTATTACAACATACACTTTAAATTGGATTTAATGGATTATATTAACAACATTAGGAAATATATAATGATTTTAGTAATTTTTAGAAAAATATTACAAGGTAAATGACTCTTTATTAATTTATTTTTGATTTTTTGCAATACATAAGTCATGTTTTGAGTGGTTATGAAGGGTATTGGTATGTTTTAGTGAAATTTTTGGTGGTCCATGGTTTTTTCATGGTTGCTAGAAAACATGTAGAATCTCATGGAAGTCATGTAATGGTATAAAGTGGGAATAGAGAAGGGGAATGGTTGTCCAAAACTAGGTGAATTCACAGTATAAACTATGTTACTTGAAAAATGTGGACATGCATGTTTGGCATGTAATTTTCTAACTATGTGAGTTAACTATGACAGGTATGAATTTAATCCAATATCAACTCAAAATTAGAAAATGGGTTTTCCAACCATGTGTCCTAAACAAGCAACGTACAATTGTACCTCCTTAAAAATTGGACCTAATATGAAGATACCCTTATGACCTTTATTTTTCCAAATCCTCCCAAAATTCAATATCATTTTTCTCACAAGGACTAATAGATGATTCCATCGATAAGTGTGAAATCCTTAAGAGAATTAAATCTCATTGGATGTCTGATGTCATTGTCAAGTGCCTGTTATTGAATGATATTTTTAAAGAAAAGGATCTTCAATCACTCTTTATTTATATATATCTCTCTCCCTCTATCTTTAAATCACATATCTAGTATGTTGTTGATAGATATAAGTTTTTCGAATGATTTTTGAAGAAAGTTTCTTTGGTCTAGAGAAGGGAACACGCAATATAATAAAATATTTATGTTTTTTGATCAATTATCATCAATGTTTGAGAAGTAGGATGCCTATCTATTGACGCCATATGATTTATAACATTATGGGGTATTTTAAATTAAGTGATTTTCTCAAAATATGTACTAAATACTTATTTAATTCTTGGTTGAAATATTATATTGTTATTGTCTTGGAAATGTTGTAGAGTGATTAATTTTTAGAAAACCACATCGTAATACTTTATAAATGATGATTTAGAAGTATGATTTTCATTGATGAATTTAAATTAACATTTTAAAGACATTAAAAAATAAATTCTTTTATTGAAATTATATTTCATAATTTTGGAATAAATGGCTAGTTATGACTTGAATGGGTTGGATAGTGGTCATGAAGTACCTCTATCAAATGGTATGGTTTATAGAAATGAATTTCTATGATCAATAGTGACACAAAAATTGTTATTTCACAAATCAATCTAGGATTCCATCTATCATGGCACTTAGCCATGCATGTTCCGTTGCCCAAATATTGGTATCAATCCCTATAGGCTGGAAACTAATTGTTGGTTATCAAGTAACACATTTGGGAATTACTTCTCCCTTGACAAAAATTTATAATCATTCAAAAAAAAACAATCCATCATATCATAACCAACATGACTAGTATAAAAGACCAAAGTAAAGTTAAATAAGCATGAGTAAAACATTTATCACTTATAACTGAAAAAATTACAAAAATGGGAGGAGAACAACTATACTAACAAAAACCTCATTGTCGAATATGGCCTCCCTATCAATTCCACAAAGAAAGAAACTAATACAATCGAACTAATAGAACATAGACCCACCATATCCATAAAATAATTCATTTCCTTTTCTTATGTTTAAAAAAACAATGTTTATATACATTATAAGGATAATGTAGGGTGTGAGAAAAAATATTAATTAGGATACCTCTAAAAGATTCAATGAAATGACATTAATTAAAAATTAACATGTTCATTTTTAAAATAATGAATTCGAAAAAAATTCATTGAAAAGAGGTTTTATTTCAACTAAAAGGGGATGACCATGTGAAGTAAATTTAAATAGTTAAAACAGAACCAAACCACAATGGGAGACTCTCTATGTAGCTAGGCTGTTAGGTCCATAGAATCCTCAAACCTCAATGAATGCATCATATAACAAATTCTTGTTCATAATCTACAAGAGAGCTTATAACCAATGTTCTAGATCCCCCCTTTCATTTTCATATATTTTGTTAGTTTTGTAGCATTAAATTTCTACAGAGCTCAAGTTATTTCCTAGTAAAACCAAATTGTGTACTAATCAATAAAGACACCATAGAGTACTTAGGGTTTCCTTGTGCTCTACATTAATTTTAATATCATGTTAAAACCCTTTAATATTGTCAGAATTTTAATAAATGAATGAAGAGTTTATGAACAACCACTTTCAAAGGTGGAATTAAATATTTCACCAAAATTACACACCAAAACCGAAGGAAAAATCATTTATACTACCCTAAAAAACTCATATAAACCATTTCTGAAACCATAGATAGAAGATTAAAATCATAAAATATTGTCAAGGCTTAGAACCAATTACATTTTTCTAGAAATTTCTATGAATTGGTTGGAAAACACAATCCACACTATTTGGTAACCATAATGAAGAAAGAACATAAAAAATATATATAATTTTATCATAAATAAAATTTATTGAAAAAAAATTGGTCAAAAAACATTCTGGCGGAAAAAGGATAGTATAATGAAGGAATAACAGACCAAGAAGAGTGAATAATGGGTGATAGTAGAAGGTTACATGATAATTTCTTGAAAATTTAATCCCCAAACACCCAATTTTTTTGGGAAAATGAGGGAAGGATGGAGAGGGGGTACAGATAGGGATAGGTGGTAAAATGGGTGAGAGTGGGGTGATTGAGGTTTGAAATCATAGAGGATAAAATAAGAATTGACTATATTTTTAATGATCTTGATGGTCGTAAGATTTGGAAACATAGTTTTCCAAACCCTACTCAAATAATATAGCACCTCCATCGAATATAAAAGTTTGCCACATAGTTTTCCTAGAGGGGTGCCCAACCTAGATAGTTGCACTTTCTTGGGAACATGGTTTGTTTGATAGGGCCATACACACATGTGCAAGCCCATTTTTCTTAGATACTTCCATTTTCCATGGATGTTTTGGATGGTAATGCTGGGTGGATTTTCATCTATACAGATATTTATTTTTGGAAAGAAATTTAGGTTGGTGATGTTTTATTTTTTCCAGTTTTCCCAATCTTGAATCTATCCTTCATGGAAACCACTAGGTATCCCACACTTGTTAATAATATTTTAAACTACCAATTGATTAAATTATATGATAATATTTGGTTTCTTTAGGACTCATATTGAAGTGTTTTAATGGTATTAGCATTATGTAATTTCAATGGGAAACACTTCAATAAAAGTTATCATTATTGAAGGGGGATGAGAAACAAGTCACCAAAATTATGGTACAAATATATATTGAGGAAGGTGAATTTATTTTTTTGGACATTGAGAAATAAGGCACTCACAAAGGATGATATTGTTCTGAATAAGGGAATGTTTTATGTCACGACCCGTCCTCGGGGCCCGTGCCGTGACTACCCCAAACCCACCTTCCATAGGCCAGGGGCTGGCGACTAGCACCCAAGGCGTAAATCCTGATAAAAGGGAAGGAATTTCCTTTATATAAGAAATCAAACACCACAGAGTACACAAGCTGAAGTAAACGATAAGTAAACTGAGTAGAAAAGTAAGTGCTGGAAAGTAAATGGGCCAGTATACAAACCCAACTAAAAATACAGTACAACTGAGAAAAGAAAGTACAATAGCTAAAAAGTAAAGTAGCAACCACCGAGTTGTCCTCCATAATTCCCACTTGAAGGGTGGGTATAGATAGTCTCGTCGGCTCCTCAGGTTCTGCTCTGAGTACATCTCGCCTAATAGTCCACCTCCAGGTACCGTCCCAATCCACAAACCTCAACCACGGTCAACGTTGTCCGTCGTCTGTATCTAACACAATGTAGTGCGGGTATAACCCGTGCATGGGTGAGTATACGATACTTAGTAGGGACCCCAAGACTCTCAATGGTCTGCTAGAGTCCACAAAGGAATAATCCAAAAAGGAATAAGATAAAAACAATGTATCAACCAACACTACTTAGGTATATGCACATACATATACCTAAGTCATCAATTCCAGTTCGGCTCCAACTTCTGAGCCCAAGTTTAACCCATTACACACAGGAAAGTACCACTTATTCCACACAGGAAAGCAAGACAATCATATCGAAGATATAGATTGAAAGTCAAGACTCAGCTCACACAAGTATACTACTCACGAAGAGGGGTGGAGATGATTAGATGTAGCCTCAGAATCATCTCTTCTGCCGAACCCACGTAGGATCCAAGTATAGAAGTCGTCACTGTCGAACCCACAAAGGATCCAAGTATAGAAACCATCGCTACCGAACCCACGTAGGATCCATGTACAGTTTTCATCTCTACAAAACCCACGGAGGATCCATGTACAGTTTTCCTCACTGCCGAACCCACGTAGGATCCAAGTACAGTCGCCATCGTCGTCGCAGTCGCAGCCAGCTCTAGGGATCCCGCACAATGCATGCTCGATTCTGGGAGGGTCCTCTCCATGAGCCAAGATATTTGATACATAAACTATCACAAAGTCCAGAGTTTATGTATCATGAAGTTTCGTATCATCAATAGGAAATCAACACGACAGACGGCGCGTCAGTCGGACGCCCGGTCTGAGAGTTATTGGCTTTTCCGTCCTAGGGGCCCTATTGGTTTCTAAGCTAAAACCAACCAGATCATACTACAGCTGCGTCCAAACCTCAGTCGGAGTAAGCCAAAAGAACCGTATCACTAATAGGAATTCAACATAATTGACGGCATGCCATTCGAACTTCCGGTCGTTAAGTTATAAGCGTTTCCGCTCCAAGGGCCCAGTTGGTTTCAGGTTCGAACCAACCTGTCCATACCCAAACTTCACCGAAACCTTGAGTGTAATATACTGAAATGATCTTCTTGATCTAAGGATCCCAATTCAACTAACGGTGCATCTATCGGAGGTCCGTAGCCCATGATATGGATGTTAGAACGAACGAGATCCGAAAATAGGGGGTTTGGGCCCGGTCTGACCCGACCCAATACCCCCTGGGTCGGCCCGACTCGGGTCCTGGTCCGACCAAATTTGGTGGCTTGGCCTAGCTGGCGCGGCCCGTCCCAGCTGGGCGCGGCCCGGCCCGCGGCTCGGCTCGCGGCCGAGCGGGGTGCGAAGGGGGGGGGGGGGTACCGCCCCTTATCTCTGAAACGGCGGACCCATGGGGTCCTCCCTAGGGTTCTGTCAGGGGGGGGGGGTTACACCCACCTTGGTTTTCTAAAATGGTCGGCCATGGGTGTAACCGCGGGACCCCCACGGCCGGCCGCCCCATTGAAGACCACAACGGCCTTATGCCGCGACTCATGTCAGACCAGCGCGGCGTGACGATGTCGTGCCCCTCCACCACGGCCCGCCCCGATTGCGGCCCCTTGAATCTACGGCGCGGACCCCCCCATCGCGGCCCACTCTTAGTCGTGGCCTCCTTCGGCCTCACCATTGCGGCGTGACGACGGCACGCACCATCGCCGCAGCCTGCTTTGGTCGCGGTCCTTTTCATACCCGCGCGGTGCAATGGCACCGTGCCGCCTTCGCCACAACGATCAACAAAGATTAACATGTTAAGCGGAGGAGGATCGGTCATGTTTGTGTATTCTAATCTCCTCCCGTTATCACGGTAACAAGCGGCCAAACCAAATGAGATTCCCAACAATAAAACAAGCACAATTTTAATTCATTAAAATTGAACATAACCCCCACCTTGAGAAACGATGTCGTTTGCCGGCTACGCGGAAGATGGCGTCGTGGGGTGAGGATTCGAAGATGGAATTGGTGTGCATAGAAGGAGGGGACGACATCTCACAGTAGCTGTGGAGAGAAGATGGAATGGAACGTCGTCTCTCATTGTGGTGAGGGCGTTCTTCGTCGAAGGGTGTCATTCTTCGCGGAAGGATGAAGTTATTCAAAGGGACATAGAGCTCTCTCCCAAAATCCTCTCACAACAAGCTAACAAAATAAAATAAGGCATCCCCTTATTTTATTATTTTCCATGCATTTCCAAAAACCCAAAATTCAAAAACAAATTCACTTAATTAATTAAACTTGAGTTGTCTAATTAATTAGGTGTTATGTTGGAAAGTTTAATGAGGGAGAGAGAGAAGTTACTCACATAAAGAGGGGAGTTAGGAAGTTATGGAATGTGAAGGGTTGGGCTTGTATGGGCCCCACCACATCTTTATCCTCTCATGGGTAGTTAGTAACTAGTGGATCCCACCCCAACTTCCACACCTAGGATCTAACCACTTAGAATAAAGAATAAAAAGTGTTCTACAATTTTTACTCGATTCTTATTTAAACAACAAAATTAAACTCCTTCTCCTGTGAAAATGCATCCATAGTAAAAGTCCTCTTAAGAAATTTCTGGTGTTGTGGTTCCATCAGTTCCCTCGGATTTCAAATCCGAGCACCATTTCAAAAGATAGAAAAACCCACTCGTTCGTTCACTGAACGTACCCGAGCTATACTTCATAAATTGATTCCGGGCACACTGGGTCTCAGAATCAGGTGCCGTCAAAAACTCTGTACTCGTAAAATCCCATAAAATTTAAAAAAAAATTCCTTGAAATTTATGGATCTTTAAATTAATCCCACCTCAGGGATTTACGTCCTCGTAAAGATACATCATAAACTAGGGAAACAAATGAGGGTACTGTCCACGCATATGAGCCTCCCGCTCCCATGTGCTCTCTTGGAGGTTCCCGTGCTGCCACCTGATGCACACAAGAGGAATCGACCATCCACGTAGGACCTACTCCTGTCAATCCTCGATCTCCACCGGGACCACCGCAAATGTCGCCCCGTCATCGATGTCTAGCCCCCCGTGATCAATGATATGTGTCGGGTCGTGCACATATCTCCTCAGCTGAGATATGTGGAAGACGTCGTGCACCCGGTGCAACTGAGGTGGAAGATCTAGGAGATAAGCCACTTTGCATATCCTACTGAGAACCTGGAATGGTTTGATGAAGCCCGGAGATAAATTGTCGCCCCGGCCAAATCTCTGTAATCCACGTCGTGGTGAGACCCATAAGAAAACGTGGTCCCCATCCTCGAAATCTAGTGGTCTCCGCCTCCTGTCAGCATAGGACTTCTGTCTGTTCTGAGCAGTCATCATCCGCTCCTGGATGATCTATACCTTCCCCGTCATCGCCTGGACCATCTCTGGTCCTACACGTGGTGACTCCCCAGGGTCTGTCCATCACAGAGGTGATCTGCAAGGTTGGCCGTACAATGCCTTGTATGGTGCCATCCTGATGGTGGAGTGGTAGCTATTGTTGTACGCAAACTCCACCAAGGGTAGGTGATCCTCCCATCTGCGACCAAAGTCAAGGACATGTGCATAGAGAATATCCTCAAGAGTATGAATGGTCCTCCCCATCTAACCATCTGTTTGAGGGTGAAAGGCAGTGCTTAGGCGTAGTTGTGTCCCAAATGCCTCCTACGACCCCTTCCAATGCCCGTAAGTAAAGAGAGTGTCTCGATCGGAGACGATAGATGATGGAACACCATGAATCCTATGATCTCATGAAAATAGAGGCGTCTCATGCTGTCTACTAAGCCATGATCTCTGATAGGTAGAAAGTGGGCTAACTTGGTGAGTCGTTCCACGATCACCCAGATGGAGTCGTTTCCTCTTGATGTATGTGGAACCCCTATCACGAAATCCATAGATATCCCATCCCACTTTTACTCTGGGACCTCTAAGCGCTGTACCAAGCCTGCTGGTACATGGTGCTCTGCCTTCACCTACTGGAAGGTGAGGCATCGAGAAACGAACTCTTCCACAACCTTCATCATAACCGGACACCAGTGCTGTTGTCTGAGATCCTGGTACATATTCTCTACTCTTGGATGTACCGCCAATGGGGAAGTGTGAAACTCTCTCATCACATCCTCCTGTAATGCAACTGGTACCATGGTACATCCTCTGAAATGGATGAAGTGCTCTCCTCCTATAGAAAATTTATCAGGTGCCTGTCTTGTGGATATCTGTGCACGTCACGTCTCATAGTCAACATCCCCATGCTGTGCTTCTCTGACCCACTTAAGTAGTGGAGTGACTGTGAGTGACTATAGAAAGGCTTCCCCATCTCTATCCACGAAGGATATATGCAACGCAGCTAGCTGATCCATCGCCTCTCCAAGTAGTTGAATGTCTGACCTCCTGCTGAGAGTATCAGCTACTATATTCTCCTTCCCATGAGTATAGAATATCTCAAAGTCATAGTGTTGGAGGAACTTGAGCCATCGTCGTTGTCTCAGGTTCAGGTCCTTCTACGAGAAGACGTACCTGAGACTCTGGTGGTCAGATAAGATTGTAAATCGCTCGCCAATCAGATAGTGCCACCACATCTTCAAGGAGAAGACCACTACTACTAACTCCATGTCATGGGTACCATAGTTCTTCTCTTGTGGCCTCAACTTTCATGAACCATAAGTGATAACTGCCCACTCCTACATCATGACACACCCGAGTCCGGTTCCTGATGCATCGCAGAAAACTACGTACCCTACGCCCTCCTTTGGTTGCCTCAAGATGGGTGCACTGGTCAATCTCTATCTCAGCTCATGGAAGCTCTGCTGACATCTATCTGACCACACAAAGGGTTTACCCTTCTTTGTCAAAGCTGAAAGTGGTGATTCAACTCTCGAGAAGTTTGACACAAATCTCAGATAGTACCCTGCCAGACATAGGAAACTCTGCACCTCTGTCACGCTCTTGGGTGGATCCCAAGCTAGCACTGCCTTGATCTTCATAGGATCCACCACAACTCATGCCTCATAGATGATGGGCCCCAAGAAGTGGACCTATAGAATCCAAAACTGAGACCTCGAGAGCTTACCAAAAAGAGGGTTCTCTCGGAGTGTATCCAGTACAACCCGCAAGTGGTAGGCATGCTCCTCCTCAGTAGTCGAATAAATATATACATATCGTCAATGAAGACTACGACAAATCGATTGAGGTAAGGATGTATGATACTGTACATGAGAGTCATTAACACTGCTGGATAATTCATTACACCGAAAGGCATAACCAAGAACTAATAGTGGCTATACCGACACCTGAAGGCCTTTTTCTACACATCCTCATCTTGAACTCTGAGCTGATGATAGCCTAACATGTGGTCTATCTTCGAGAACCATCGTTTTCACTTGAGCTGATCGAAGAGTTCATAAATCCTTGGAAGTGGATACTTGTTCTTCACAGTCAACTAATTCGGGCAACGGTAGTCGACACACAGTCGCAAGATCTCGTCTGTCTTCTTGGCGAACAAAATAGGGGAAGCCCAGGGTGAAACACTGGGTCAAATAAATACCTTGCCCTGCAAGTCCTCCAGTTGTACCCGCAGCTCTCGAAGCTCAGTAGGAGCCATCCGATAAGCTGGAGTAGATATCAGGGTTGTCCCGGGGTACATGTCAATATAGAAGTCTACCTCTCTACGAAAAGGTAGTCCCAGAAGGTCGCCAGGAAAAATGTCCGCATATTGATCCACCACAACAGGAAAACTCAGACTCCGCACATCAACTGCTCCTAGGATGAGACTAGCCAACTGATGAGTGATCGGATGTCCTCTCCTCCGTGTAAATCCATCCTATGCTGCAAAGGCTCCCTTCTCACCAATGAAGGTGAACCTGCTCACATCTGTGTGGACACACCGCACTTTACGCATAATACAGTCGATCTGAGCATGGAATGTTGATAACCAATCCATGCCCTAGATGACATCGTAAGGCCTCGACGCCTCTACAAGAAGATCCCAGCCAAAGCTCTCACTTCTTATAGTAAGCTCACACTACAGGCACCAGTGTGTAATCGTCGAGTCTGCACCCGTAAGAGTCTCTAGCTGTAAGGATCGAGCCAACGGATCCATCGGATACCCCAAGCTCCGAACAAGGGCAACGACAATAAAAGAATGACTCAATCATGTGTCTATAAGAACTGCATCAAGGGTGGATTAGACACAGATAGTACCTCGATACATCTCATGTGCGCCATGGTCGTATGCCTCCACTGCCTGAAGCTGAGCCTGCCTCTGCCCGCCAGCTCCCTATGGTCGAGGTGGACCTCCTTGTGGTGGTGGCGGCAGAGCCCTGAAGCGTCTTCCACCACCACCTGCTCGACCAACTCCTATACCTCGTCTGAATTCTCCCTGTGGACCACCACGGTCAAACTTCTGCCTCTGCCTAGGTGGTTACTCAACCGTATGTTGCTCCTCTACATGGAGAGTCAGGCAGTCACGAGCCATGTGGCCCTGCCCGCTGCATGCATAGCACTGTCTGCCACTCGTATGACTGGCTCTACTGCATGTGCCCCGCACCTCCGAACCTGTATCCTGAGGTCGCCCACTTAATGGTTAGGTCCTCTTGGACCTCTACATCATCTGTCTACTTCCAGCTGCAGAAGACTCCGCTACGTGTCACCCTGTGGTAGGTCTCGCTGCTGGTGTAGGCTAAGCAAGAAAGCTCTCCATAAGAAGGGCTCGCTCCTATACTCATGCCTGCGTTAGAATGCTAAGGGAGATCATTGAAAATCTAATCTAAAGCCTCAGTCCCTGCTCGAAGGTCCGGGCCCGGAAGAATGGTTCCCGTACCATATCCATGGAGTAGCGCGAGAGATCAGTAAATCACGCCGAGTACTGGGCTATTGTCATGTTGCCCTGCCGTAGCTGTAGTAACTCCTGGATGTGCACCACACGGAGGGTGGATGGAACAAAATCTGAGCCAAATGGGCTCTCAAAGTCCATCCAAAGAAGATATGCCTCGTCGTGCACCTTGAGCATCTGGCTCCACCATCTACCTGTTGCCATGTGCAGGTGACTCGCCGTAAGGATTACCATAAGATCTGCTGGTGTCCCTACCAATATGAAGACTCGAACAACAGCCTCCAGCCAATCCTCAGCTACCCGAGTGTCTGTATCCCCGCAAAACCTGGGAATTCTCTGATTATAAAACTCATGCATTGCACTCATGTGACGTGAAATCTCAGCTGCTAGGGCTGGTGGCAACGATGGATCGGGGGGTAGAGGTACTGCCGGTTCCTCCGCTGGAATGGGGCCTTGAACCGAGGCCTCATTGCTCGGTGGGCTGTCATCTCGCACAAGGCTCGGAACCCTAGATGGCTGCCATCGTGGGACTATCCACATAAAGAAACAGGTGCGCCACAGTTAATACAGTATACCAGTTGAGATGACACAATGTAATCACAAATAAAACTTTTGAAAAACACATGCAATCAATGTTTTTGTGCACTGAGTCGGAAATCAGAAATCAGGGTCCTGGTGTATGGATACGTTGACCTCCGCACCAACACTGGACTCCATGGACTGATAACCACACTCAATACCATTGACACTATTTCTTCACATAGAAGAAATTATTAGAGTCCTGAGTTCTGCGGTAGAACCAACTCAACTGATACCAATTTGTCACGACCCATCCTCGGGGCCCGTACCGTGACTACCCCAAGCCCGCATTCCTTAGCCCAGGGGATGGAGACTGGCACCGAAGGCGTAAATCCCGATAAAAGGGAAGGCATTGCCTTTATATAAGAAAACGAACACCACAGAGTAGGCAAGCTAATGTAAACACTAAGTAAACTGAGTACAAAAGCAAGTGATGGAATGTAAATGGGCCAGTATACAAACCCAACTAAAAATACAGAACAACTGAGAAAATAAAGTACAATAGCGGAAAAGTAAAGTAGAAACCACCGATTCATCCTCCGGAATTCCCAACTGAAGGGTGGGTACAGAGAGTCTCATCAGCTCCTCTATTCCGATCGTCTGCTCTGAGTACGTCTCGCCTGATAGTCCACCTCTGGGTACTGTCCCGCAGCACAAACATCAACCACGATCAGCACTATCCGTCATATGCATCCAACACACCATAGTGAAGGCATAGCCCATGTAGGGGTGAGTATATGATACTCAATTGGGACCTTGAGACTCCCGATGGTCTCCCAGAATCCACAAAGGAATAATCCAAAAAGTAATAAGATAAACACAAAGTATCAACCAACACTACTTAGGTATATTCCCATACATATACCTAAGTCAACAAATCCAGTTCGGCTCCAACTCCCGAGCCCAAGTTCAACCCAGTCCACATAAGAAAGTACAACTCAGTCCACACAGAAAAGAAAAACAATCATATAGAAGATATTGATTGAAATTCAAAACTCATCTCACACAGGTATACTACTCACGAAGAGAGGTAGAGATGATTAGATGTAGCCTCTGAATCATCTCCTCTATCGAACCCACGTAGGATCCACGTACAGAAGCCATCACTGCCGAAACCACATGGGATCCAAGTACATTAACCATCGTTGTCGAACCCACGTAGGATCCATGTAAAGTCCTAATCTCTGCCGAACCCATGGAGGATCCAAGTACATTCGTCCTCGCTGCCGAACCCACGTAGGATCCAAGTACAGTCACCATCGTCGTCGCAGTCGCAGCCAGCTCTAGGGTTCATGCACACAGCACGCACGATTCTGATAGGGTCCGCTCCATGAGCCAAGAGGGTCGATACATCAACTATAACGAAGTCCATAGTTGATGTATCATGAAGTTCCATCTCGTCAATAGGAAATCAATACGATAGTCGTCACATCAATCAGACGCCTGTTCTTAGAGTTATTGGCTTTTCCGTCCCAGTGGCGCTGTTGGATTCTAAGCTAAAACCAACCCGACCATACTCCAGCTGCATCCAGGCCTCAAGTGGAGTAATCCAAAATAACCATCTCACTAATATGAATTCAACATAATAGATGACACATCATTCGGACGTCCGGTCATTAAGATATAAGTGTTTCCTCTCAAAGGGCCCGGTTTGTTTCGGGTTCGAACCAACCCAGCAATAACATAACTTCACCAAGGCCTCGAATGTAATATACCGAAACAACCATCTCAATACATGGATCCCGACACAATAGACGGTGCGTCAATCGGAGGTCCATATCCCAAGATATGTCTATTTGAACGAACCTGGTCCGAAAATAGGGGGTTTGTACCGGGTCTGACCTGGCCCAATACCCCCTAGTTCGGCCCAAACCGGGTCGACCCGACCCGGGTCCGGGTCTGTCCCAATTGGGCGATGCCCGGCCTATGGCAGGGCACCGCCTGCAGTGCGGCTTGGAAGCCGGCCGCGGCTAGGCTCGCGGCCGAGCGGAGTGCGAAGGGGGGGGGGGGGGTCGCCCCCTTTTCTCCAAAACCGCGGACCCGTGGGGTCCTCCCTAGGGGTTTTGTCATGGGGGGGGGGGGTACACCCCCTCCGGTTTTCTGAAACAGCCGGCCGTAATGTCTGGTATTGGGTGTAACCGTGGGTCCCACCTTTAGGTCACGCCGGTGGCTGGATCAACCGACCGTCCCATTGAAGGCTGCTGCGGCGTTTAGCCGCGGCTCCTGCCCGACCGGCGCAGAGCGACGACACCACGCCCCTCCTCCATGGCACGACCCAGCTGCGACCCCTTGAATCTCTTGGGTGGCTCCCTCTGCCGTGGCCCGCACATGGTCGCGTCTTCCTTCGGCCTCACCGGTGCAGCGCGACGATGCCGCGCACCATCACCGCGGCCCGCTTCAGCCACAGATCATTTCGTTCCCGCGTGGTGCAAAGGCACCGCACCACCTTTTCCAAAATGATCAACGAAGATTAATAAGTTAAGGGGAGGAGTATCAGCCATGTTTTTGCGGTCCCATCTCCTCCCGTTATAACGATAACAAGCGGACAAAACAAATGAGATTCCCAACGATAAAACAAGCACAATTTTAATTCATTAAAATTGAACTTAACCGCTACCTCAATAAACGATGTCGTTTTCCGGCGACGCGGAAGATGGCGTCGCAGGGTGAGGTTTCGAAGATGGCATTGGCATGCGTCCAAGGAGGGGACGACATCTCACACTAGCTGCAGAGAGAAGAAGGAATGGCATGTCATCTCTCCTTGTGGTGACGGCGTTCTTCATCAAAGGTTGTTGTTCTTCACGGGAGGATGATGTTCTTCAAAGGGACTTAGAGATCTCTCCCAAAATCCTCACACAACAAGTCAACAAAATAAAATAATGCCTCCCCTTATTTTATTATTTTTCCAAGAATTTCCAAAAACTCAAAATTCAAAACCAAATTCACTTAATTAATTAAACATGATTTGTCTAATTAATTAGGTGTTATGTTGGAATGTTTAATGAGGGAGATAGAGGAGTTACTTACATAAATAGGGGAGTTAAGGAAGTTAGGGAATGTGAAGGGTTGGGCTCATGTGGGCCCCACATCACCTTTTTCCTCTCAGGGGTATTTAGTAACTAGTGGATCCCTCCCCAACTTCCACACCTAGGATCTAACCACTTATAATAAAGAATAAAAATTGTTCTAAATTTTTTACTCATTTCTTATTTAAACCACAAAATTAAACACCTTCTCCCGTGAAAACGCATCTATGGTAAAAGTCCTCTTACGAAATTACCGGTGCTGTGGTTCCATCGGTGCCCTCAGATTTCAAATCCGAGCACCGGTTCAAAAGATAGAAAAACCCGCTCATCCATTCAGTGAACGTACCCGAGCTAAACTTCGGAAATTTATTCCGGGAACACCGGGCCTCAGAATTAGGTGACGTCAGAAACTGCGTACTCATAAAATCCCATAGAATTATAAAAAACAATTCCTTGAAATTTACGGGTCTTTACATTTTAGGTTCCAAATTCAACTATTCATCATTACTACAACAAGAATCATCACAACACATTTCTTAAGGGTGACTGTGAGAAGTGGTTTTCATGATTTTTAGGCCATAGAATGAATATACTTGCTAAAGGAGACACAATTCAGGAGGCCATCATCATCTATTATAAAAGTGATAGTGAAAAGGGGTTGGAGTTTAATGTCTATTCAATTGTTTTTTGAATAGTGTTTCAGACACTCTTGGATGGTTAGAATAATAAAAGATAATTTAAAATGTTAATTCATATTTAATTTAAGGAATGAGTTAAGGTGCTGGTTATGATTCTGGGTTCCTCTAATCATGGTGGGTAATTAGCTATTATTTTAGGTTAACTATAATATATATGATCATTTTTGGAAATTAGAATGGGAAATCATGGTAGATTTATTCAATGGAAATATCCTACCATGTAGCTAAAGATAAATCTGGATGGATCATGTATTTCAGGGAATATGATAAGTGGAAAACTAGCGAGTGACAACAATGTTTGGTTGTAGTTGGGTTTTAGTTAATTTTATGGGACATTGAACTCCATCGAAGTAGAGGCAATGGATTATTCAACTAGTCTTATATTGTGTAGGGTGTATAGTATTCATATTATAGAAGTTGAAATTGATTCCACTATTCTATTGGCATTTCATTTGGGAAGATAAAGGTAACATTGAATGTTCTCTTACCTTGTTAGGAATTACAGAATTTTATTCTTCCAAAGGATCAAGGTCAGTTACACTTAGAGAGTATAAAATTTCATTGCCGATGTGTTAGTTGGAAAATGGAGTAAAATTGAGAATATTATATTATATGATGGGGTGGGGTCCTTGACCAATGATTATAAGATAATTATTAATAAAAATTCAAATGGAATACATCATATTAGTCCCTCATGAGATCTGGGGTGTTTTTTAGTAAACATTTAAATATTAAAAATTCAATTTTCAGTCAGTCCATGGAACACAATTTACAATAGGTAGGGGCATGATTTCTCCTAAAAATGTAACAATCACATGACACATCCTTCGCAATAAAAACCATTTTAAAAAAAAACACTCAGTAATTCCATATAAAAAATTAAGACTTGAAAATAGATAAAATACCTCAATAGAACACCACAAATGTTAAAATTATCAAATCCCTGAAAATGTTCCACCCTCCGAAAATCAAACTAAATCCTAATCAGAGAATAAATGAGGTTACTGATCCTCTACCAAATAATTCCATTCCCATATCTCATTCTCATTATTTCTCTGCTGCCAAATGAAATGAACCATTGGGTTGGATTCCCCCCTAATCACACTATATTGGGAATCAATTATTCTCCCTAGTCACTCGATCAAAGAAAAATTAGATTCTAGCTCTAACTCCCCCAATTCAGAAAATGATACAGGTCTGTGTTATACTTCTTCAATTGTGAAACATGGAACAACTCATGGATTGGTGATAATAGATAAACTAAATATAATTTTTATGTCACACAACCAATAATCTTGGTAATCTTGAATGCTCCAACATACAATGGAGTAAACATTCCATGTTTTCCAAGATGATGGTGACTCAGTCGAGGTGACACCTTTAGAAACACCGGGCCACCCACAATGAATTCCATGTCTTAGTACCACTGATTGAAAAATTATTTGTGGAATATTTTTTCTTGTAGAAACCACTACCTGATCAATAAAACATTATTACATTTATCTTACATAGAGCACACTCCCAGAAAATAACCTTTTCCCATGTCCCAACAATATAGAGGAACCCAAATGGATGACCATTAAGCACCTAAAAGGGTTCCATTTTGACAAAATACTGGAACACTTATTATTGGACGAGTCAATAATCCCAAAAGGTTATCCCATGAGCCTCAAAAATTGATCATGCATGCATCGATCATATCTTCCAAAATAGTGTTATCTCTCTCTGTAAAACAATATGTTTGGGGATACTATGCCATAATGAGTAGAATTATTACCCAATTACCTTTTTAATCCCTTTATATAAATAAGAGGTAAAATCGGTTCCCTAACCGAAGCAATAGTTGATAGTACACCATTAATCTTCACAATCTATTGAAAATAAAATCAGACCAACTCATCCCAACTGGTCGAATCCTTAATTGGAAGGAAATTTGAAGAAATTGATAGGTTGTAAATGACAAAAAAATGGAATTCCTTCCATCAGTTGGATGAGATAATATAATAATGAAGTCTTTGGTGACATCATCTAACATTCAGGTATGAAATGGTAGTGTCTAATGAAAACCCATTTTCCTCAGGTGCTCAAATTTAACCTCCTGATATTTAAAGAATATATATACAAAGTCTATAATATCATGCCTCAAACATGGCCACCAATACCAGTGACCCACATCAAAGAACATCTTGGTGTTCCTATGATAAAAGACCCACTATGACTATTTTATATCCTATATAAGAACAATTATAAATGAAAACGGTACCATAAAGTGGACTCTAAAATAATGAATTCCATCAGAAGATAAAGACTAATAACTGGGAACCTCCCCACCTTTTAAAAAATGTATAGAGCACTGGGAAAAACTCTTCCATATGATTCTATTCCTAAATTAGCTCTATAAAATAGGGAATATACTGAATATTAGAGAAGAAGATGCCTCCAATATACTCCTTATAATCCATTCGAATCTAGTAAAAAATAAATATCAATAACCATTCATCACAAGACTCCATTATTAATTTCACCGCCATCTTCCCGCTTAAGGTGTCCACCACCCCATTACCATTTCAGGTGGTGTGGAAAATATTGAATTCAAACCCTATAAGGTACTCAACCCATCATTACTGCTATAGATTCAAATACTAATGGGAGAAAATATAAGAAAAGATTATATCATCTGTGTAGACTATGAATATCTCACTGAATAGATAGTGATTCCAATCATTCAAGGAATGAATCGCTTCTACTATTTTCAGGTATGAGTTAGATGTTTACTTTCATGTGGTACGATTTTGAGGGATCCATATTCTACCACATGGTCATCCTGTATCAACAAACACCCAAGACTCGTTCTCACGAAACCAAAATATACCACATATCACATTATAGATTCTAATAAGATCAAAACTAGTGTCAGGGTAAACACCCACATGAGTTCATCAAAATATTCCTAAAATATTAATCTCTATTCAACCCTTACCTATTTTTAGGTATGCATGGTCATGGGATAAAAAATCTGATATAAATATCTAAAAAACCACTTATAATACCCTTCTAGGACCCAAAAAAACCTAATCTTGAAACATGTGTCTGTTTTTCCCACAACATCACTGCATTGGTTTTCTTGAGGTCCACTAAAACACCATTTTCAAAATTAATGTGACTTTGAAACTTGACATCCTGGATCAAGAAAGAAAACATGTTGAGAATAGTATAGAATATTTTTTCCTCAAGATTTCCAAAAAAATACTCAAATAATACCCATGCTCATCCTTCATCCTGGAGTATACTTGGATTTAATCTCCAAACAGCACAAAAATGGATTATACATACATATGGAACTCCACTTTCATAAGATCCCTGAAAACCACTAGAACTTTTTTCATCATGGATGGCATGACCAAATACCCGATGTTTTCATACTTACTTCAGCAAGATATTTTGGGAAATATTGCCCCTCTGAGTCAGACATGGGGATGCCTAGAATACAAATCAATCTTGGAAAGTCAACTTTCTCCCTTAATCTGATCAAATAGGTCATAAATGTGGGAAAGTGACATTTATTCTTTATTTTTAACCTTTTTAGCTTCCAATCATCAATACAAAACTAAAGTGATCTTCCATCCTTTTTAGAAAATAAATTGGGATGGACTAAGGTGAGATGCTTGGGAGAATTATTCCTTTGGATTCCTAAGATCCCAACTATATATTTAATTCAATACACTTAGTGAGGACCATAGAATTTATGGTACGATATGAAGGTTTTGTTCTTGATGTTATGTCAATGGTAAACACAATAGATCCCACCAAAGGTGTACCCGAGAAGTCATTATGAAACCCCTATAGAATGTCATCCACTATAGGAGTAAACCCATATTTAGAATAGATGCCTTAATCCTCTTGTATAAGAGATTAGACAATGATTGTGAGATTTCCCAAATCTTAATGGGGAGATATATTTCTCCATGATCAGAGATCCCATTCACTTTGGAAAACATGAGTATTCCACTCAGGTTGTGCAAACGTTACTCACTGTCAAAAAAATTGATATACACATTAGAGTACACCATACAATCCACACCCAAAATCACATATAAGAGTTTCATTTATATAAATCATAATTCCCCATCTAATTCAGCTCCTTACATCGTGATAACATAAGATGGAAATTTGAAAACATGTTCTCTCTTCTTTCTAGGTGGCATAACTAACTATATGGTGTAAGGCATGGGAACAAAGGGAAATTTCAATAGTTTCACAAGGAGAGAAAAAATAAAATAATTAGAAGCACCTATATCATATATATTTAAGGATTTAAATGATGAAATAAAATGAGAACCTCAAATAGTCAGAGGTGCTGCATCTGATTCCACAGGCTCCTGGCCCATATCAATGAGGTTTCTTCTCTCTATCCAAGCATCAGAATGACTACTGACCATCATATTTTCCTTAAGCAAAAAATACCTAGTGGTAGATGTATTCCTAACTCCATAACAAAAATGTGGGACCCATCATTCTATATAGACAATCCCAATATAAGAGTTCATTTTTTTTAAACTGTTATAAGTGTCTCGTAAGAATAAACCAGTGACATCGCCTACCTGGAGCTAAATATGCAATTTGTATGTGTCCTGGGGTTCCAAACTAATTTAACATGATTGAACCACAAATAGTGTTTAAAAACAAATTTTTTTAGAAGGAATACCCTAGCTACCACCTCTGTTCTCCTCATACTCATCAAGCATTAATTTATACTCAAATATTCATTGACTGCACTATCCTACTACAAAAAAATCCCTAGTGAAACCATCCATACTATAATGATCAATCATCACCATTAAGGATTGGTAAACCAAAAAAGTATATGTATTCATCTAGAATAAGAAAACCTGAGGTCAAATAGTTTGTTGTGATTCCATTTTGAAACTGTTGACAATTCAATATCTATTTAGAGTCAACCTTCAGTGAAAAAAAAACCAATTCTACAAAATAGTTTTCATTTTCCAACATGATATCATCCACCTACTGAAGATCCAAAATATCTTGTGTCATGAATAGGGAAAAGGTCACAGCGAAATACTACTCATTGAAGTAAACATTGATGTCCTTCCAACCCATTAACTCATTCTTCTAGCCTTGGATCACTGTGTCCCACCACATGTAACTGAGGCCTTCTAACAAGAACGTGGTTCATTTTACCATGACCTCATCATGAGTACTATGAATCCCAAAAAAATTTATCTATATTTTCTACCCAATCCAACAATTCCTTGTGGTCTGTGCTACCCCAGATGGAATGATTTTTGTTCTTTAAGAACTCCTTATATTTACTAATTTCCAAACATGGATTGATTTCCATGGCCTAATAAGAAGCATAGACTTTTCATAGTTCTAATTATCAAAAATACCTAACCCCCACTTCCAATAATCTACGATCAACTACTAAAGGAGAATTCTCTTCTGTGTCTTATTCCAATTTCATATGACGTATCCATGGGGTATAATTCTGCATCATTAAAAAAATATAACATTAACACATCAATAATAGGGTTTTAGTAACAATAAGATTTATATAATCCAAAAAAAACCATAAAAATCATAATAATAAAATAAAAATCCACCTAAAATTGGTGTCTATGCACAATATACAGCATAGAGATTAATCCGGGGAAGGATTCGACCAAATACAGTACATCCCATGGTTATCCATCTCAAGTCATGAGGTGTGTTGGTCAAACACCCCACACGAAACTAGAATCTAAATCCCTGACAGTCCAAGTTCCTATCTATCTTGACTATCCCAATTAATAAGACCCTAGAAAATAAAAACACACTCAATTGTTTCAACTATGATAGGCCTCCATCCAAATCAACACTTATCCTATCATGTGGCATGGAAGAAATTGAATTCTGAGTCTGCATTGGTCAGAAACTAGTTCTACGGAATCCTATAATACCTTTGTGAATGTTTTTACCATGAAAATAATCTATAAAACTAAATAAAATAATCCTACACATAATAACGAATAACCATAACATAATATATCATTTGAAATCACCACAAGCATGAAATTTAAATTAATCATTTACAACTTCAATCCTAAATACCCAAAAGGTTAGGGGAACATCTAAACCAACTATAACTTATATGTGGCATGTAGGCTAACTCTCCATTCCACCACCACCAACACATGAGAAAAAGGAACCAATTACACATAGAACCTCCATCCCCACCATGAAAGGAATTTTATTTACCCAATTCAAGAAAAACAAGGTCTACATACAACTGAGGTTCCATTTAGGGTGAGAGATCAGATTCCTTATAAGATACAATCGAAAGATTCCATCCAATGATATTAAAATAATATTTAACATGTTAATTTTTAAAATAATTAATTTTAATCAATTTAGATTGAAAATAACATTTATTTACATAATAGGTGTAAAATATGTGAATATAATTTAAATGGTTAAAACCAAACCAAAGAACTATGGGAGACTCCCTAATTAAATAGTTTTTAGGGCCTTAGGGTCACCATACCTTAGTGATCGAATAATATAAAACTTTCTCATGGAAGAGAATCTAGGGATGTCACATACAATGTTATAGATGTCCCCAATTCATTATCATATTGTTAGTTAGTGTTTTATCATGAACTTATCAGAGAGATGAGGTGATTTCAAAACTGACCCAAATAGAGTAATAGTTCATAACATCCCACCATGAATAACTAGGGTTACCGAGTTATATATTTCAATTTCAATTTAACATGAAAACCATTTCATATAATCACAGCTTTAGTAATTGAAACCACACCCAACATATAACCACTTTCAAAGGGAAAATTCATCATTTAACCAAGAACACACACCCAATCCCATAGGAATGAACCTTTTCACCACCCACACAATTTATATAAACGTTTTTTAAAACCATACAATGAATTATGAAATCATAAAAATATTTCTTGTAATTGAAACACCTAACAATTACATTGAATCACCGAAAATTGGTTGGAAATCAAAAGGCACACCAAGAGGGGACCCTAAGGAAGAAAATTAATTCCAAAACTAATGATATGTAACATAAATAAAATATCGTGAATTCAAAATACAAAAAAACCTTTATTGGTGAAAAGGGAATAGAAGAAGAATGAAATAAGAGACCATGAAGAGGGAAGAAGAAAATAAAGGATAAGATTATTGGATGATTTTCTATCAATTCCAATAAAAAACCAACCGAATTTTTAGACAAAATGCAGGGAAGAAGGAGGGAGTTTCCCTAGCGTAGAGGGGGTGAATGGTGTGATAGATGAGTGATTGTGGGTCAAAATTTTCATGGGGAAAATTGGAATTGAATTTTTTTGAAACATATGGAACACCTATCTTCCTTCCAATCTCTGCGCCAAGAATATTACACCTCTATAAAAGAGAAAAGTTGGCTTCATAGATTTCCAGGTGTGGGAATATGCATGTGAGCCTATGTATCTATCCTAGACAGTTCCAATATTCCGAGTTATGTTTTGTTTTTGGGGGATTCACGCTTTTCTGCTAAGAAATTTGGCCTGGATAGTGAAAATATCCATGGAGAATATTTTCAACCATTTAAGTGCACAATTTCTTCTAATCATATTTCCAACCATGTGCCTCCATATTCCAAACCATAAAAACCCCACTTTTTTCAAAAACTTATGGTAAATCCATGTAATATTATTATAAATGAAAATAATAGGGAAAATAACTAAAAGAATGCCAAATATCTCCCATGTGTGCATGTTTGGTAGTGTGTGTAGACGTGAAAAAGAATATCGAAAATCAAATGTGAAATAGTTTAAGGAAATTTTTATGCTTTCCCTTTAAAACTAACTTATAGCATTGATACTAATTATTTTTACTACTTGAAACTACTTTATTTACCTGTTAAGTTGTTCTATACTAGTGTAAAGAGTTGGGAAGTCATTGTGGAAATTGAACTATTTTTATAAGGAACCATTAACATAGAATGATTATGGATTTTCAGATATCATATTTTGGGATATAGATAAAGGTAATGTTCTCTATTAAATAGTTATGTTTCATGATATTATTTCCTTAAAAACAGGGTTGGATTTTGGACTTGGTGGGGAGTTACTAGTTATTATATCTTTGTATTTTTGTTTTTTTTGTAATTTTAGTATTATTGAGTATGAATTATTTCTTCCACTTATATTCTAATATGGTTGGATCATTTTGTTATGTATGTAGTTTTACTTTTTATTAATTCATCATATAGAAGTTTTTTTGTTATTGTTTTTTATGGTTGGATTGTTTTTTTATTTCAAAGGTAAAATCATCCCCAAAATTTTCATGAGTACCATTGAATTTATTTCCACCCAATGGTGTCTTGGGGATGTCACATAAAGATTAGTATGTCCCACACTACTCCACACTCAATTGAGTAGGGGAATGCTATTAAAAATTGTATCAGTTTGTTTGATCCAGGAAAAAACAAATGGTTTCACTTTTTCGATCGTGAACATAATAAATGGTACAAATATATGTTGGTGATCTATATTTTTGGGAAAAATAGTATCAACATTATTCTAACATAGGAATCAAAAATAGTGTATGTTTCAATAGATCTTGAAGTTGGAAATAGTATGAGTATGTCTTTTGGGATGGTAGTAAGAAGTGTGATTGTTAGAACATGAAATGTTGAGCATAAAAAAGAAAAAAACATCATTATTATAAACATAACATTACTTAGGAATTTAAGTACATAATTTTTTTATGAAACATCTATAAAGGTTATCACCACATCATATTGGGTTTCAAAACTGAATTTTTTATGGAATTCCTTGATTGTACATCTTTTTAATAGGACTGTATTTCCCACTATGAGTTAAATATTAATTAAATAAATAATTTGTTTTTGTTTATTGAAATTATTAAAAATGTTTGTTTTGAAATTCATGGTGGTTTTATTTTGAAAAATTATTAAAATGTTTTGAATGTATGAAGTGAGGAAATATATCTTGAAATAGGGGTTGATGTGGTAGACTAAAATTACTAAAACATTATTTGATACTGGGTGGCACTAAAATGATTTTTTTCGTTATTGTGAATATAACCAAGTGTGATTTCTTAAAGCCAACAGGAAGAGGCTATTGAAAACGTGGTTAAAATAGAGGTTCATAAGAATTAAAATATGGTTCAAATATTTTTCTAGGATTTACTGGTAGTGGAAAGTTCCATATGAATGATAAATATCTCCATGTTAACCATTCAGTTCAATTCAAAAAGTAGAATCAACAAATATTGTTTGGGGGATTTCGATATAGAAAATGAAGAAGTCTTGTTGAATATAATTAATCAAATCCTTGATTTCTTTTGGGAACTAAAAAATCTATAGGTATATTTTAAAATGAAATCATGGTATGTTATTTCATACCAGTGGTGGGAATTTGATGTTTTGGGTGAATGGTATAAAGGCAAGACCTTGTAGGATTTTGAAATTTTTTTACCAAATATTTCTATGCTAATAGGATACATATGGTCAATAAATAGACTATAGAAGAACGAGATATCTAAAGAAATACCATTTTGAGGATCATGTTCATTCATATGTGAATAAGTGGAAATTTTGATACTTGGAAAAATTATAAGGACAAAACCCACTTCTAGAGCTTTGGGACACATAAGAATAAGAACACAGGATCTGTAAATCTTTCTCCTCAATCAAAAATTAATTTAATATGTTTTTATCATTGTTCACTAGATAAAATAATTTGATCTTTAATAGAACCACCTAAACCATGTCACAACTGCAACCATTTAGGATATATGTAGTGGTATTGTCATTGTGCTCCAAGGAATGGAAACATAGACACAACTCATGATTCATGGAAATCAAATGTTTTTATGGGATAAGGGAAGTAAAATAATTCACAACATTAAAATAGATCTATCCATTGTTATTCAAACAACACCATAACTCCTTATCCTAAACAATTTCAACATGCTGAAAAATAAAAAAGTTTAGACAGTAAGTAATTGTTTGTGGTTGATGAAATGATTGTTGATGATAATTCTGGTCCTTCAATAATGATAAGTATAATTCTTTTGAATTGAACGCTAATGAAATATTTTTTTTGGTATGGGTACATCCCAGTAGTTAATTTCTTATAGAATTGTTGATCATTTTTATATCATGTTTAGGTAATAAATTCTATTTTAAAACTTCAAACTCCTCTAATCCAATGATTGTGTTGAGACTTTATGTGTAAATCATATTTCATGACTATCAGTGTTTATAGGTTGTTTTGGTATATCATTATGACTGATATCAATGTTTTTGGAATAATTTTTAATATGGATTGGTTGAAATAATTCAATTTCCAAATAGGCTGTTATTCCCAAAATGGATAGTTCCACATATTTGGATATCATCAAGCATATCTGTAGAAGATATTGGTCATAATGAATAGTTAATAAGGAAATTAAAAATTTGAGGTTGGAACCATCTCTTACAAGTTGGAAGAAATTACCATGGGATCTATGAATGGTATTGGGAATGAATATTTTCCCACTATGTTTTAATAGTTTCAACATAGTTTTACAAAAAAATTCCCATAGGTTTCCACCCAAAAGAGATGTTTAGTTTCCGATTTATCTCTTCCTTTGGACCATTCCTATCCCACATCTTTATTATTAGATATAACATGTATAATTGATTGAATTTAATGTATAGTAGGAAGAGATTGAATGTATAGGGTTCAATTGACTATGTATATCCCTATATGTTGCAGTAGCTCTCTTTTCTGAAGAAGGATGATGAAAATCAAACAATTTTTGTTGATTATCGTATGATTCACCAAGTTATGAAAAAGAATATTTTTTATCCACCATATATTGATGATCAATATGATCAATTGAGGGTATACAAGTTGTTTTAAAAAATTTACATGCATTCTGTATATCTCCAATTGTGATTTTGGATGAAGGATTTTCTAAGACATCATTAAAATGACGATATAACTATTACTATTATCTCATTAATCCATATGATATTAAGAATTCACCATCCACCTTTATGTAATTTATGAATCAAATTTATTATAGATATTTAAATTCCATTGGGGTGATGTTTTTTAACGATATACTAGTGTATTCTAGGACCAAATTGAATCATGAGGAACACATGAAAATTATTTTTGTTTTCTTGTGGAATGATCATCAATATGAATAGTTTTTAAATAATGATTTTTAGAATTATGTGGTATATTTCCATGGCCATTTAATTTCCAATAAAGGCGTTTCTATAGATCAAGAAAATATATAAGATATTATCTCCAAGAAACCACCTAAGAAGGTAATTTAGATACATAGTGTACATTAATTAGTGGGGCACAACGGATACTTCATATGTGAATTTTCAACCTTGCATCATCGACTAAATTTTTGACAGGAAATGGTGTTCCTTTACAAGGGAACACAATGTTTCATAAACACTCTTAAGAATATAATGTAATACACAGATAAACACCTATCATAAAATTTTCATAGTGCATGATGTGTTTTGTAGTCTATTATAATTTATTGGAATATGGGTTGGGATGTGTTCACACATAGTAATCTCATGTTGTTACTTATTGTTCATGGAAGTTACAGTTCCATGAGAAGAACTATTAATACAGTATTTGGAACAAGGTTTTATGGTTTAGTCATTGAAGACTTTGTTTCCTTACATATTGTGTGAGAAACTAACATTGTTTACATATTATATGATCTGGAAACACAGTTTTTGACAAATAGATTTTAATTATAGATGGTTCTAATGGATAGATTATCGGTAGATGTTTGATTTTAACATAATGCATACAACGAGTAAAGAGAACCCTATGGATAATGAATTGAAGAGGAATTTATATGATCGTTTAGAATAAGTGGATATAGAGAAGTCTTAAAAAGTAATTTTCATAGAATATTTGCATATAGATTTCGTGGAAAAAAATTTGAAGCAGTTTTTTTCCATTTTAGTTTATTCTTAATTTGGTCAACCATGTTAATATTTCTCAGACATCTGATCCTGATTGTGTTACTATGAAGTTAAAAATCAATGGTGGTGAGTCCATTGAGGGTTATAAGCTGGATAACATCAAAGAATCAACAAATAATGAGAATGTTACAGTATTTACCTATTCCCAGGTATGAATAATGTAATGCCCCGACCCCAGTTGCCCAGAGTCGGTGCATTAATTACATAACATTGGCATGATCACAAGAAAGATCAAATCTCGAAAGACCGATTGGTTTAGTAGCCTTGGAAACACTAGATATAATCATAAAGTTTTACATTACATTTCAAAGTGAAAAACTACAACAACAACAAAGTCTTCATATCCACACTATTAACCCCTCATAATATCCCTGCAAGTCATTTATAATTTAATTCTTCACTACCTGGGAAAAATAAAACATAAAAAAGGGGTGAGCTCAAATGCCCAGTAAGGATAACAATATAGCGGAAACTTTCATAAATAAAAATAAACATTTAAGGCAATGTATAACTAAAACAAAAGCCTTTTAAACTTGAACATTTAACATAGTATGGAATAAATAAAATGAAATAATGCCATTTACTTATTCACATGTATATTCTACTAATCGAATAATCACATGCAAAAATCAATAACCACTTTCATAATGTTGGAATGCATAATGCCAGACTATCATAACCACATAGCCAAGGCCTCGTGCCAAGACTACAAATAAGATTTTGTCAAGGCCTTGTGCCAAGACACTAGTTTGTCTCATGAGACCTACCGATGCATCGAGGAGCTATAGCGGGCTCCACCCGTCACTTATTAAGTTCAATGCATTCCCATATGAAAAGGTTTAAACATAACATAAACATTCGTATTAAAACTAGCATACGAAATGTCAATAATTTCACCATAAACTATGAATGGTATAAAAATAGCACATCCACAGTCAAACATATCACAAAACCTTCAATACAATATAGAAGTTTTGTATCATAATAAATCAACTTCAAATAATCTTAAAATCCATCAAAGGATGTTGACATAGATGAAATCAAAATTCTTTTTAAAGAAATATCTCCTTTTATTTTGAAATCATTTAAGATACATATAAAATAAAACATTTTCTTTGAAAATATTCTTATAAGCTTGTAAGGAAATCTTTGAAGATTTTATAATGGCGTAAAATAACCGCACCCGCCGTATAAGTTAAAAAAAACATTCTTACCTCAATTCTGTCGAAAAGGTTAAAAAGGACCTTGTTTTGAAAACGACGAAAAGATTCCTTTATAAACCTCTTATAAAAAGTCAAACAAGGGTATAAATGACTTTAACCCATATTCTTGTAAATAGTAAAAATGTTTTGAAATACATTTCGAAGAAACATGGATGTGGATGATAAAGAGGTCCCAGTAGATTATTACGTATAATACAACCTCGGATAATGAAGAGATTGTGAAATAACTCTTACCTTGTACTTTTCCTTGGTTGGGGTAGGTTAACCTCCTGTATAATAGTGAAATAATTGTTACTAAATTATACAATAATCATATACATTAATATGATATCATATATGATCTTTTAATATTGATTTGATAATAATATCTTAGTATTATCGCCGTTTCGGGTGTTAACTTACTCATTTTCTTTATATGTTTTGTCACATAAGTCATGTTTGTTCTATCTTATTCATATCCAGAATGATATCAAGTCCTTAAACATCATTTTTAAATAATTAAATGATAATTATACTTGAATGGATACGATGGAGAATGAATCTCATCGCGTTCGTGGAGACGGTAGTCCGTACGTACGCACGAACGCTACTTCCATTTAATTTTTATTTTAAAAGAATCGAATACAAATGATACATAGGTATATTACTATTCCAGTATAATATAATATTTTATATATGTTACTTAAGTTCATTAACACCATCCTTTATACGTTCCATGTGTGGTATGAACGAGTCATATCATTTTAAGGGGGCGGTAGTCCGCACTTCCTCAAATGAAATTATCGTATGTATATACAACATGAAACGAATAATGGTATGGAATACAATGGAATTACAGAAGCTTATATATAAAATATATATCATTAATATCATATTTAATTACAGTGCCATCATAATGTCCACCATGAGAGGCGGTAAGATGTATTTGAACAATCATCGTTTCGTGAGGCGTTAGTTTGCCATCCACAGAAACATTATGTTCATCATCCATTAGATGGAGTTCTGTGTATGTGTAGTTTGAATCCTTCTTATAACAACATCCTAGTATATTGAGGATACTGGTGTTGTTACAAAAGAAAGGAAATAAAAAGAGTTTGGGGGTTGGAGAAGCAAAATAAATGAAAATAATTTAAGAGAAATCCTTACCTTTAATTTAGGTAACTCACTTTGGTTAGAACCAAAGGACTTGTTGAAATGCTTTCTGCCTAAGGGGAAACTTCACGGAGGAGGAGAAAGATGTGGGGAGCTTAGTTGGGCAGAGTTTGGACGAGCCAAGTGGCTTGAGAGGTGTGAGGAATGAGTAGAAGTGGTCTCCTTTTATAAGGGAGAGGAGGGGCTCTTTAGGAAAGTGTGAAAGTATTACTTTATAATATATTTGTATTCGGTTTATAATGGTCCAAAAAATCATTGAGGTCGAAGATAAGATGACTAATATTCTAAATAACATCAACCAATAAGAATTGGACAGGTTTTAGATAATATTTTAATCATTATAATCTTATTTATTTAAATGATTTATTAATGAGGTAAACATTGCATCATTATTGTGTCATTAATAATTTAAATTATTTGATGTCTAAAAATTATAAATAAAATATCATTATGTAGGAAATCTTTTTATCTTTCTAATTAATATTTATAATCGAAAATCCAACATGTATAACCCTATGTAAAAATTGTTCTTCTAAAAGATGTAAGCTTATACCATTTTTATTTTTATTTTAACTTTATTAATATAATGTGTCATTATCACTTACAAGTGGATCCATGGGGTCCCAAAATTGACCCAAAGATGCCCATGGTCGACCATGTATCAACCAATAGAGTTAAGACACGTTCTAGGGTAATTTTGTATTATTATAATATTATTTTTTAACCCTTATTTACCGGATTTACCCTTAACCATGGTAAATAAAATATTTACCGCAGTAATTATTCAAAATGTCTAAAAATAAAAGTTACCTATTTACACAATTTGAACATCCTGATTCCAAATATGGAATCCATTTTCCTAAATTCAAAACACAGAAGTGGCAGAAATTAATTTAAAATTAATTCCCGCTGTCAAAACAAAAAGCGTGTTTTTAAGAGATAATAACTATCAAAAGATTGACACTTGTTTATGTTCGGTTTAATTGTAAAATTATGTCCAATGACCAACATTATATTAAATGGTAAAAATATATTCTAAATATACTTTAAAACTACTAAAATTTATAATTTATCACTATTAATTATTTTGATTAAAAAAGTTGTTTTTAATTAAAATTTAGTAATTTTCACTATTCATCAAAATATGAAAGTTATCCGAAAAGTACCAAAATTTCACCTTAGGCTAAATTCGATATTCCGAGTCCAAAAATGAAGTCCATTTTCAAATATAATATATATATAATTTCAAAAATTAGGTATTACTATTCACAACGGCTAGTTTAATTAGTTGTGGTGTGTGTTAGAACTCGAGGTTGCGTACAACACACGCTATCTCATTATTCAAAGGGAAACGTACCATAGAAGCTTGGGGTGTTACATTCTCCCCTCCTTCAAATAATTGCGTCCTCGCAATTTCTAGGGTATTACTGCATAAAAAGACTCGGGTGGTTCTTCATCATAAGTTCCTCGGGTTCCCACGTTGCTTCTTCCATCTTATGATTTCTCCACAAAACTTTTACCAGACGCGTCGTCCGGTTTCTCAGCACTTGTTCTCTTGTATCAAGAATCCTGACAGGCTCTTCACAATAAGACAGATCGGGTTCCAGTTCTAATTCCTCATAGGTGAGTACATGCGTTGGGTCAGGCATGTATTTCCTCAACAGAGATACGTGGAACACATCGTGAACTTTGGAGAGACTTGGCGGCATTGCCAATCGGTAAGCTACAGCCCCAATTCGTTCTAGAATTTCGAAAGGTCCGATGTACCGGGGACTCAATTTACCTTTCTTACCAAAACGTATGACTCCCTTCCACGGAGATACCTTCAGGAAAACATGATCACCGACTTGAAATTCCAAATCCTTCCTTCGATTATCGGCATAGCTCTTCTGCCTACTTTGAGCTGCTTTAATGTGATTTTGGATTACCTTCACCTTTTCCACCGTTTCCTCCACCAGTTCTGGGCCTACAAGTTTTCTTTCACCAACGTCATCCCAACAGGTTGGTGTACGACATCTCTTTCCGTATAACGCTTCATATGGTGCCATCTGAATACTCGAATGGAAGCTATTGTTATAGGAAAATTCTACTAGTGGTAAATATTGATCCCACATACCCTGAAAATCAAGTGAGCAAGATCTCAACATGTCTTCTAAGGTCTGAATAGTCCGTTCTGATTGTCTGTCTGTCTGAGGGTGTTAAGCAGTGCTCAAATGAAGTTCAGTATCCAGGGATTTCTGAAGACTTTTCCAGAATCTTGAAGTAAAACGGGGATCACGATCAGAAACAATCGATAGGGGTACTCCATGAAGTCTCACAACTTCATTAATATATAGTCTTGCTAGACGTTCCAGGGGTAGATATTCTCTTATAGCAAGAAAATGTACTGTCTTGGTAAGACGATCAACAATAACCCATATCGCATCGTTCCTTCTAGGAGTCTTTGGTAGCCCCATGACAAAGTCCATCGTAACATTGTCCCATTTCCACTCCGGTATGGGAAGAGGTTGCATGACTCCTCCAGGATGTTGCCTTCCAGCTTTCACTTGTTGACAAACCATACATCTTGACACAAAATCAGCAATCTCCCTCTTCATGTTGTCCCACCAAAAATGTTCCTTCAAATCTCTATACATTTTGGTGCTCCCAGGGTGTATAGAGAAATTGGAACTATGAGCATCATCCAGCAATTCCCTTTTTAGATCAGGTAAATTGGGAACACAAAGTCTCTTCCCGAATTTCAAAATCCCATCTTCATACACAAAGTCTCTCAATCTCCCATCATTCACAGCTTTAATCTTCTTCTGAAATTCTTCATCATCGGTCTGAGAACTCTTAATCCTTTCTAGTAAAGATGGTTTGGCAACCATTTGAAAAAGCATTGATGTTTCACCTTCCCTGGTTATTCCCATGTCCATCTTCACTAGATCCATGAAAATTGGATCCCTTTCAATTCTCATCATGTTCAAAACACCGTGGTCTTTTCTGCTCAAAGCATCTGCCACCTTGTTTGCTTTCCCCGGGTGGTAGTGTATCGTGCAATCATAATCCTTGAGTAATTCAAGCCATATCATTTGCCTCATGTTGAGTTCTTTTTGTGAGAAAATATACTTCAAACTCTTGTGATCAGTATAAATCTCACATTTTTCACCATATAGGTAGTGCCTCCATACCTTCAAAGAAAAGATCACAGCTGCTAACTCAAGATCATGAGTAGGATAGTTTTGTTCATGAATTTTCAACTGTCGTGATGCATAGGCAATAACTCTATCATTCTGCATAAGGACACAGCCAAGTCCTTTCTTCGATGCATCACTATAAATAACGAACCCATCATTCCCCGATGGTAGAG
This sequence comes from Viscum album, assembly GCA_963277665.1. Classification (NCBI taxonomy): domain Eukaryota; kingdom Viridiplantae; phylum Streptophyta; class Magnoliopsida; order Santalales; family Viscaceae; genus Viscum; species Viscum album. The sequence continues at coordinate 1,366,165,013 of OY728140.1, read as the reverse complement.
TCAATATAGGAGCATTGACTAATCTTCTCTTTAGTTCTTCGAAACATTCTTCACACTCTTTTGTCCAAACAAATTTAACCCCTTTACGTGTGAGCTTCGTTAATGGGTTAGCCAATCGGGCAAAATTCTGGACGAAACGTCGATAATAACCTGCCAAACCAATAAAACTACGTACCTCAGTTATACTCGTAGGTGCTGGCCATTCTTGGATTGCTTTGGTCTTAGAAGGATCAACAGAGATTCCATCTTTAGAGACAATATGGCCATGAAAAGAAATCTCCTGAAGCCAGAATTCACACTTGCTAAACTTTCCATATAATTCATGCCTCGTCAGAGTCTTCAAGATAATGCGCAAGTGATTTTCATGATCTTCGTAGGTTTTGGAGTATACCAAGATATCATCAATAAATACCACCACAAATTCATCGAGATACTCCTTGAAAACTCTATTCATCAGATCCATGAATACAGAGGGTGTATTAGTCAATCCAAACGGCATTACAGTAAACTCGTAATGCCCGTACCTGGTTCGAAATGCTGTTTTCGGAATGTCTTCCTTCTTCACACACAACTGATGGTATCCAGATCGAAGGTCAATCTTTGAATAGTATTGAGCTCCATGCAGTTGGTCAAATAAATCATCAATACGAGGTAGGGGATACTTGTTCTTTATCGTTATAGCATTGATCTCCCTGTAGTCGATACATAACCTCATAGATCCATCTTTCTTTTTAACAAAAAGAACAGGGGCTCCCCATGGAGAAACACTAGGGCGAATAAATCCCTTATTACTCAATTCCTCTGGTTGTTTCTTTAGTTCGACTAACTCTACAGTGTCCATTCTATAAGGGGTCTTCGATATAGGCCTTGATCCAGGAATCAAATCAATGGAAAACTCAACTTCTCGTTCTGGAGGATGTCCAGGTAAATCTTCTGGAAATACATCTACAAATTCTTTCACAACAGGTATATCCTCTATTTGAACATTCCTTTCCTCACCGACAGTTATTTCATTCTCTTCCTCCCCAATAATTGAATTAAGTTGAGCTACTGGGGGTGGATCTAAATAAGAATTAGGTGGTGACAATTCTGCTCTAAAAATAAGGTGCTCCTTATCATTATCATCAAGAATCGTAACCTCTTTCTTCTTACAATAAATCTTCGCATCATAGTCCGAAAGCCAGTCCATACCGAGGATTATATCAAACTCAATCATAGGTATGATGATGAGATCAGCAGATAAAGAAAATTTATGTGCTCTAATGGGGACTGATTCACAAAACTTTGTTGCAATGATACTTCCCTTAGGAGTTTTAACTGACAACTCCCTTATTAAATCAAATTGGAAATATCTAATTTTCTTAGCAAACTGGGAAGATATGAAACAATGCGATGATCCAGAATCAAATAATGCATTTGCTAAACTTGAGGAAACCATTAAATTACCTGCCACCACGTCTTTTGGAGCTTCTACCTCTGCAGTAGTGATAGCATAAGCCTGGCCTTGATCCCTTGGCCTTTTCTGAGGTAAGTTCTCCGGACGCTTAGGGCATGCATTTGCATAATGCCCCATCTCCCTGCAATTGTAGCACTGAACGTTGGTAGCTTCCTTCTTCCCCTTGCAATCATGAGCTTGGTGGCCTTTTTCACCACACTTGTAACAGACTCCCATTCCCTTCAGGCAAGCACCGGGGTGTTTCTTCCCGCACTTACCACAAGATGGATATTCAACCTTTCCCTTCTTCCCCTTATTTCCATTCCCAGATTGATCAACAGGTCTCTTCTTCTCTTGCTTTGCTTTAAAGTCATAAGGCTTAGAGAATTCCTGTTCGGTCTTGATAGCACATGAGACAATGTCTTCGTACGATGAAAAGGATTGTGAGACTAATGCTCGACGGAGAAATGGTTTTAACCCATCAAAGAAACGATCAATCTTACTTCTTGAGTTGCGAATATAATCACCAGCGTACCTCGCTAACCTTGTAAAGTTAGCCTCATACTTTGTGACATTCTCATCTTCCTTTTGTCTCAGACTCAGAAATTGTCTTTCCATATCTGCTCGATGGTCGCGAGGAAATTATTTTTCTAAAAACAGATCTTTGAACTCCCTCCATTCCATGTTTGATACTTCATCATCTTCCTTCATGTTTTGAATCAATGACCACCATTGATCAGCATCTCCAGTGAGGCGGTAAACTGCCATGGTAACTTTTTCCCTTTCACTACTCCCCAAAGCCTGAAATATTTTCTCTAGGGAAAATATCCATTGCTCAGCTACTAAGGGATTTGTACTCCCATTGAACGTTGGTGGTTGTTGTCTCATGAATCGATCTAACATTGATCCTCCAAGATGCGGATCAGGGTGCTCCATACGGGTAAGGTTATTATTCATAACCTGAGTAAGTTGTCCCAGTACGGTGATTAGCTGATCAGCACCAGTTGCATCACCAGCCCCACTATAATTATCTTGAGCAGGAGGGCAATCCCTACATGGAGTGCGTGCATTGATACGGTTTCTATTTCTTCCACTAGGCGCCATTTCTAAAAAATGGCATAAACTAGATCAGTTTATGAATCAAAATACATAATCCCAAACTTATAAAACACTTAACATAAATTGAACTATTTATGGATATAATCCATAATCATAAAAATGTTTTCTTTGAGGAAGTATATACTCATAAACCCTTCATAATGATTTGTAATGAAAATGAGAGTTATCCTAAGCATATCCCCCGGGAGTGTCGTAACCAAGAGTGCAGCAAGGCCCGTTGTCGTGCACCAGTTCCCGTTTGAGTCTAGCTCAAAGCGGTGTTTTCGGGTTTTACCCCTAGGTACATCTGTGCCAGAGCCACCTCTACCTGCTCGTATCCAGACAGGGATGTATTGCTCGGAAAACTCACAAAATCTCTACAATACCAAAATTCTAGGAAGTTCTTCTATACTAATCCTCAAAGTTCATCTTAGGTCTACGTGCTCTAATCAGAGTTTATCTAAATCTAGTTTCCAAGGTTTGTACTAAACTTCCTCTGATACCAACTGTAACGCCCCGACCCCAGTTGCCCAGAGTCGGTGCATTAATTACATAACATTGGCATGATCACAAGAAAGATCAAATCTCGAAAGACCGATTGGTTTAGTAGCCTTGGAAACACTAGATATAATCATAAAGTTTTACATTACATTTCAAAGTGAAAAACTACAACAACAACAAAGTCTTCATATCCACACTATTAACCCCTCATAATATCCCTGCAAGTCATTCATAATTTAATTCTTCACTACCTGGGAAAAATAAAACATAAAAAAGGGGTGAGCTCAAATGCCCAGTAAGGATAACAATATAGCGGAAACTTTCATAAATAAAAATAAACATTTAAGGCAATGTATAACTAAAACAAAAGCCTTTTAAACTTGAACATTTAACATAGTATGGCATAAATAAAATGAAATAATGACATTTACTTATTCACATGTATATTCTACTAATCGAATAATCACATGCAAAAATCAATAACCACTTTCATAATGTTGGAATGCATAATGCCAGACTATCATAACCACATAGCCAAGGCCTCGTGCCAAGAATACAAATAAGATTTTGTCAAGGCCTTGTGCCAAGACACTAGTTTGTCTCATGAGACCTACCGATGCATCGAGGAGCTATAGCGGGCTCCACCCGTCACTTATTAAGTCCAATGCATTCCCATATGAAAAGGTTTAAACATAACATAAACATTCGTATTAAAACTAGCATACAAAATGTCAATAATTTCACCATAAACTATGAATGGTATAAAAATAGCACATCCACAGTCAAACATATCACAAAACCTTCAATACAATATAGAAGTTTTGTATCATTATAAATCAACTTCAAATAATCTTAAAATCCATCAAAGGATGTTGACATAGATGAAATCAAAATTCTTTTTAAAGAAATATCTCCTTTTATTTTGAAATCATTTAAGATCCATATAAAATAAAACATTTTCTTTGGAAATATTCTTATAAGCTTGTAAGGAAAGCTTTGAAGATTTTATAACGGCGTAAAATAACCGCACCCGCCGTATAAGTTAAAAAAAACATTCTTACCTCAATTCTGTCGAAAAGGTTAAAAAGGACCTTGTTTTGAAAACGACGGAAAGATTCCTTTATAAACCTCTTATAAAAAGTCAAACAAGGGTATAAATAACTTTAACCCATATTCTTGTAAATAGTAAAAATGTTTTGAAATACATTTCGAAGAAACATGGATGTGGATGATAAAGAGGTCCCAGTAGATTATTACGTATAATACAACCTCGGATAATGAAGAGATTGTGAAATAACCCTTACCTTGTACTTTTCCTTGGTTGGGGTAGGTTAACCTCCTGTATAATAGTGAAATAATTGTTACTAAGAATCATATACATTAATATGATATCATATATGATCTTTTAATATTGATTTGATAATAATATCTTAGTATTATCGCCGTTTCGGGTGTTAACTTACTCATTTTCTTTATATGTTTTGTTACATAAGTCATGTTTGTTGTATCTTATTCATATCCAGAATGATATCAAGTCCTTAAACATCATTTTTAAATAATTAAATGATAATTATACTTGAATGGATACGATGGAGAATGAATCTCATCGCGTTCGTGGAGACGGTAGTCCGTACGTACGCACGAACGCTACTTCCATTTAATTTTTATTTTAAAAGAATCGAATACAAATGATACATAGGTATATTACTATTCCAGTATAATATAATATTTTATATATGTTACTTAAGTTCATTAACACCATCCTTTATACGTTCCATGTGTGGTATGAACGAGTCATATCATTTTAAGGGGGCGGTAGTCCGCACTTCCTCAAATGAAATTATCGTATGTATATACAACATGAAACGAATAATGGTATGAAATAAAATGGAATTACAGAAGCTTATATATAAAATATATATCATTAATATCATATTTAATTACAGTTCCATCATAATGGCCACCATGAGAGGCGGTAAGATGTATTTGAACAATCATCGTTTCGTGAGGCGTTAGTTTGCCATCCACAGAAACATTATGTTCATCATCCATTAGATGGAGTTGTGTGTATGTGTAGTTTGAATCCTTCTTATAACAACATACTAGTATATTTAGGATACTGGTGTTGTTACAAAAGAAAGGAAATAAAAAGAGTTTGGGGGTTGGAGAAGCAAAATAAATGAAAATAATTTAAGAGAAATCGTTACCTTTAATTTAGGTAACTCACTTTGGTTAGAACCAAAGGACTTGTTGAAATGCTTTCTGCCTAAGGGGAAACTTCACAGAGGAGGAGAGGGATGTGGGGAGCTTAGTTGGGCAGAGTTTGGACGAGCCAAGTGGCTTGAGAGGTGTGAGGAATGAGTAGAAGTGGTCTCCTTTTATAAGGGAGAGGAGGGGCTCTTTAGGAAAGTGTGAAAGTATTACTCTATAATATATTTGTATTCGGTTTATAATGGTCCAAAAAATCATTGAGGTCGAATATAAGATGACTCATATTCTAAATAACATCAACCAATAATAATTGGACAGGTTTTAGATAATATTTTAATCATTATAATCTTATTTATTTAAATGATTTATTAATGAGGTAAACATTGCATCATTATTGTGTCATTAATAATTTAAATTATTTGATGTCTAAAAATTATAAATAAAATATCATTATGTAGGAAATCTTTTTAGCTTTCTAATTAATATTTATAATCGAAAATCCAACATGTATAACCCTATGTAAAAATTGTTCTTCTAAAAGATGTAAGCTTATACCATTTTTATTTTTATTTTAACTTTATTAATATAATGTGTCATTATCACTTACAAGTGGATCCATGGGGTCCCAAAATTGACCCAAAGATGCCCATGGTCGACCATGTATCAACCAATAGGGTTACGACACGTTTTAGGGTAATTTTGTATTATTATAATATTATTTTTTAACCCTTATTTACCGGATTTACCCTTAACCATGGTAAATAAAATATTTACCGCAGTAATTATTCAAAATGTCTAAAAATAAAAGTTACCTATTTACACAATTTGAACATCCTGATTCCAAATATGGAATCCATTTTCCTAAATTCAAAACACAGAAGTGGCAGAAATTAATTTAAAATTAATTCCCGCTGTCAAAACAAAAAGCGTGTTTTTAAGAGATAATAACTATCAAAAGATTGACACTTGTTTATGTTCGGTTTAATTGTAAAATTATGTCCAATGACCAACATTATATTAAATGGTAAAAATATATTCTAAATATACTTTAAAACTAATAAAATTCATAATTTATCACTATTAATTATTTTTATTAAAAAAGTTGTTTTTAATTAAAATTTAGTAATTTTCACTATTCATCAAAATATGAAAGTTATCCGAAAAGTACCAAAATTTCACCTTAGGCTAAATTCGATATTCCGAGTCCAAAAATGAAGTCCATTTTCAAATATAATATATATATAATTTCAAAAATTAGGTATTACTATTCACAACGGCTAGTTTAATTAGTTGTGGTGTGTGTTAGAACTCGAGGTTGCGTACAACACACGCTATCACATTATTCAAAGGGAAACGTACCATAGAAGCTTGGGGTGTTACATTCTCCCCTCCTTCAAATAATTGCGTCCTCGCAATTTCTAGGGTATTACTGCATAAAAAGACTCGGGTGGTTCTTCATCATAAGTTCCTCGGGTTCCCACGTTGCTTCTTCCATCTTATGATTTCTCCACAAAACTTTTACCAGACGCGTCGTCCGGTTTCTCAGCACTTGTTCTCTTGTATCAAGAATCCTGACAGGCTCTTCACAATAAGACAGATCGGGTTCCAGTTCTAATTCCTCATAGGTGAGTACATGCGTTGGGTCAGGCATGTATTTCCTCAACAGAGATACGTGGAACACATCGTGAACTTTGGAGAGACTTGGCGGCATTGCCAATCGGTAAGCTATAGCCCCAATTCGTTCTAGAATTTCGAAAGGTCCGATGTACCTGGGACTCAATTTACCTTTCTTACCAAAACGTATGACTCCCTTCCACGGAGATACCTTCAGGAAAACATGATCACCGACTTGAAATTCCAAATCCTTCCTTCGATTATCGGCATAGCTCTTCTGCCTACTTTGAGCTGCTTTAATGTGATTTTGGATTACCTTCACCTTTTCCACCGTTTCCTCCACCAGTTCTGGGCCTACAAGTTTTCTTTCACCAACGTCATCCCAACAGGTTGGTGTACGACATCTCTTTCCGTATAACGCTTCATATGGTGCCATCTGAATACTCGAATGTAAGCTATTGTTATAGGAAAATTCTACTAGTGGTAAATATTGATCCCACATACCCTGAAAATCAAGTGAGCAAGATCTCAACATGTCTTCTAAGGTCTGAATAGTCCATTCTGATTGTCCGTCTGTCTGAGGGTGGTAAGCAGTGCTCAAATGAAGTTCAGTATCCAGGGATTTCTAAAGACTTTTCCAGAATCTTGAAGTAAAACGGGGATCACGATCAGAAACAATCGATAGGGGTACTCCATGAAGTCTCACAACTTCATTAATATATAGTCTTGCTAGACGTTCCAGGGGTAGATATTCTCTTATAGCAAGAAAATGTGCTGTCTTGGTAAGACGATCAACAATAACCCATATCGCATCGTTCCTTCTAGGAGTCTTTGGTAGCCCCATGACAAAGTCCATCGTAACATTGTCCCATTTCCACTCCGGTATGGGAAGAGGTTGCATGACTCCTCCAGGCTGTTGCCTTCCAGCTTTCACTTGTTGACAAACCATACATCTTGACACAAAATCAGCAATCTCCCTCTTCATGTTGTCCCACCAAAAATGTTCCTTCAAATCTCTATACATTTTGGTGCTCCCAGGGTGTATAGAGAAATTGGAACTATGAGCATCATCCAGCAATTCCCTTTTTAGATCAGGTAAATTGGGAACACAAAGTCTCTTCCCGAATTTCAAAATCCCATCTTCATACACAAAGTCTCTCAATCTCCCATCATTCACAGCTTTAATCTTCTTCTGAAATTCTTCATCATCGGTCTGAGAACTCTTAATCCTTTCTAGTAAAGATGGTTTGGCAACCATTTGAAAAAGCATTGATGTTTCACCTTCCCTGGTTATTCCCATGTCCATCTTCACTAGATCCATGAAAATTGGATCCCTTTCAATTCTCATCATGTTCAAAACACCGTGGTCATTTCTGCTCAAAGCATCTGCCACCTTGTTTGCTTTCCCCGGGTGGTAGTGTATCGTGCAATCATAATCCTTGAGTAATTCAAGCCATCTCATTTGCCTCATGTTGTGTTCTTTTTGTGAGAAAATATACTTCAAACTCTTGTGATCAATATAAATCTCACATTTTTCACCATATAGGTAGTGCCTCCATATCTTCAAAGCAAAGATCACAGCTGCTAACTCAAGATCATGAGTAGGATAGTTTTGTTCATGAATTTTCAACTGTCGTGATGCATAGGCAATAACTCTATCATTCTGCATAAGGACACAGCCAAGTCCTTTCTTCGATGCATCACTATAAATAACGAACCCATCATTCCCCGATGGTAGAGTCAATATAGGAGCATTGACTAATCTTCTCTTCAGTTCTTCGAAACATTCTTCACACTCTTTTGTCCAAACAAATTTAACCCCTTTACGTGTGAGCTTCGTTAATGGGTTAGCCAATCGGGCAAAATTCTGGACGAAACGTCGATAATAACCTGCCAAACCAATAAAACTACGTACCTCAGTTATACTCGTAGGTGCTGGCCATTCTTGGATTGCTTTGGTCTTAGAAGGATCAACAGAGATTCCATCTTTAGAGACAATATGGCCATGAAAAGAAATCTCCTGAAGCCAGAATTCACACTTGCTAAACTTTCCATATAATTCATGCCTCCTCAGAGTCTTCAAGATAATGCGCAAGTGATTTTCATGATCTTCGTAGGTTTTGGAGTATACCAAGATATCATCAATAAATACCACCACAAATTCATCGAGATACTCCTTGAAAACTTTATTCATCAGATCCATGAATACAGAGGGTGCATTAGTCAATCCAAACGGCATTACAGTAAACTCGTAATGCCCGTACCTGGTTCGAAATGCTGTTTTCGGAATGTCTTCCTTCTTCACACACAACTGATGGTATCCAGATCGAAGGTCAATCTTTGAAAAGTATTGAGCTCCATGCAGTTGGTCAAATAAATCATCAATACGAGGTAGGGGATACTTGTTCTTTATCGTTATAGCATTGATCTCCCTGTAGTCGATACATAACCTCATAGATCCATCTTTCTTTTTAACAAAAAGAACAGGGGCTCCCCCTGGAGAAACACTAGGGCGAATAAATCCCTTATTACTCAATTCCTCTGGTTGTTTCTTTAGTTCGACTAACTCTACAGTGGCCATTCTATAAGGGGTCTTCGATATAGGCCTTGATCCAGGAATCAAATCAATGGAAAACTCAACTTCTCGTTCTGGAGGATGTCCAGGTAAATCTTCTGGAAATACATCTACAAATTCTTTCACAACAGGTATATCCTCTATTTGAACATTCCTTTCCTCACCGACAGTTATTTCATTCTCTTCCTCCCCAATAATTGAAGTAAGTTGAGCTACTGGGGGTGGATCTAAATAAGAATTAGGTGGTGACAATTCTGCTCTAAAAATAAGGTGCTCCTTATCATTATCATCAAGAATCGTAACCTCTTTCTTCTTACAATAAATCTTCGCATCATAGTCCGAAAGCAAGTCCATACCGAGGATTATATCAAACTCAATCATAGGTATGACGATGAGATCAGCAGATAAAGAAAATTTATGTGCTCTAATGGGGACTGATTCACAAAACTTTGTTGCAATGATACTTCCCTTAGGAGTTTTAACTGACAACTCCCTTATTAAATCAAATTGGAAATATCTAATTTTCTTAGAAAACTGGGAAGATATGAAACAATGCGATGATCCAGAATCAAATAATGCATTTGCTAAACTTGAGGAAACCATTAAATTACCTGCCACCACGTCTTTTGGAGCTTCTACCTCTGCAGTAGTGATAGCATAAGCCTGGCCTTGATCCCTTGGCCTTTTCTGAGGTAAGTTCTCCTGACGCTTAGGGCATGCATTTGCATAATGCCCCATCTCCCTGCAATTGTAGCACTGAACGTTGGTAGCTTCCTTCTTCCCCTTGCAATCATGAGCTTGGTGGCCTTTTTCACCACACTTGTAACAGACTCCCATTCCCTTCAGGCAAGCACCAGGGTGTTTCTTCCCGCACTTACCACAAGATGGATATTCAACCTTTCCCTTCTTCCCCTTATTTCCATTCCCAGATTGATCAACAGGTCTCTTCTTCTCTTGCTTAGCTTTAAAGTCATAAGACTTAGAGAATTCCTGTTCGGTCTTGATAGCACATGAGACAATGTCTTCGTACGATGAAAAGGATTGTGAGACTAATGCTCGACGGAGAAATGGTTTTAACCCATCAAAGAAACGATCAATCTTACTTCTTGAGTTGCGAATATAATCACCAGCGTACCTCGCTAACCTTGTAAAGTTAGCCTCATACTTTGTGACATTCTCATCCTCCTTTTGTCTCAGACTCAGAAATTGTCTTTCCATATCTGCTCGATGGTCGCGAGGAAAGTATTTTTCTAAAAACAGATCTTTGAACTCCATCCATTCCATGTTTGATACTTCATCTTCTTCCTTCATGTTTTGAATCAATGACCACCATTGATCAGCATCTCCAGTGAGGCGGTAAACTGCCATGGTAACTTTTTCCCTTTCACTACTCCCCAAAGCCTGAAATATTTTCTCTAGGGAAAATATCCATTGCTCAGCTACTAAGGGATTTGTACTCCCATTGAACGTTGGTGGTTGTTGTCTCATGAATCGATCTAACATTGATCCTCCACGTTGCGGATCAGGGTGCTCCATACGGGTAAGGTTATTATTCATAACCTGAGTAAGTTGTCCCAGTACGGTGATTAGCTGATCAGCACCAGTTGCATCACTAGCCCCACTATAATTATCTTGAGCAGGAGGGCAATCCCTACATGGAGTGCGTGCATTGATACGATTTCTATTTCTTCCACTAGGCGCCATTTCTAAAAAATGGCATAAACTAGATCAGTTTATGAATCAAAATACATAATCCCAAACTTATAAAACACTTAACATAAATTGAACTATTTATGGATATAATCCATAATCATAAAAATGTTTTCTTTGAGGAAGTATATACTCATAAACCCTTCATAATGATTTGTAAAGAAAATGAGAGTTATCCTAAGCATATCCCCCGGGAGTGTCGTAACCAAGAGTGCAGCAAGGCCCGTTGTCGTGCACCAGTTCCCGTTTGAGTCTAGCTCAAAGCGGTGTTTTCGGGTTTTACCCCTAGGTACATCTGTGCCAGAGCCACCTCTACCTGCTCGTATCCAGACAGGGATGTATTGCTCGGAAAACTCACAAAATCTTTACAATACCAAAATTCTAGAAGTTCTTCTATACTAATCCTCAAAGTTCATCTTAGGTCTACGTGCTCTAATCAGAGTTTATCTAAATCTAGTTTCCAAGGTTTGTACTAAACTTCCTCGGATACCAACTGTAACGCCCCGACCCCTGTTGCCCAGAGTCGGTGCATTAATTACATAACATTGGCATGATCACAAGAAAGATCAAATCTCGAAAGACCGATTGGTTTAGTAGCCTTGGAAACACTAGATATAATCATAAAGTTTTACATTACATTTCAAAGTGAAAAACTACAACAACAACAAAGTCTTCATATCCACACTATTAACCCCTCATAATATCCCTGCAAGTCATTCATAATTTAATTCTTCACTACCTGGGAAAAATAAAACATAAAAAAGGGGTGAGCTCAAATGCCCAGTAAGGATAACAATATAGCGGAAACTTTCATAAATAAAAATAAACATTTAAGGCAATGTATAACTAAAACAAAAGCCTTTTAAACTTGAACATTTAACATAGTATGGCATAAATAAAATGAAATAATGCCATTTACTTATTCACATGTATATTCTACTAATCGAATAATCACATGCAAAAATCAATAACCACTTTCATAATGTTGGAATGCATAATGCCAGACTATCATAACCACATAGCCAAGGCCTCGTGCCAAGACTAAAAATAAGATTTTGTCAAGGCCTTGTGCCAAGACACTAGTTTGTCTCATGAGACCTACCAATGCATCGAGGAGCTATAGCGGGCTCCACCCGTCACTTATTAAGTCCAATGCATTCCCATATGAAAAGGTTTAAACATAACATAAACATTCGTATTAAAACTAGCATACGAAATGTCAATAATTTCACCATAAACTATGAATGGTATAAAAATAGCACATCCACAGTCAAACATATCACAAAACCTTCAATACAATATAGAAGTTTTGTATCATTATAAATCAACTTCAAATAATCTTAAAATCCATCAAAGGATGTTGACATAGATGAAATCAAAATTCTTTTTAAAGAAATATCTCCTTTTATTTTGAAATCATTTAAGATCCATATAAAATAAAACATTTTCTTTGAAAATATTCTTATAAGCTTGTAAGGAATGCTTTGAAGATTTTATAACGGCGTAAAATAACCGCACCCGCCGTATAAGTTAAAAAAAACATTCTTACCTCAATTCTGTCGAAAAGGTTAAAAAGGACCTTGTTTTGAAAACGACGGAAAGATTCCTTTATAAACCTCTTATAAAAAGTCAAACAAGGGTATAAATGACTTTAACCCATATTCTTGTAAATAGTAAAAATGTTTTGAAATACATTTCGAAGAAACATGGATGTGGATGATAAAGAGGTCCCAGTAGATTATTACGTATAATACAACCTCGGATAATGAAGAGATTGTGAAATAACCCTTACCTTGTACTTTTCCTTGGTTGGGGTAGGTTAACCTCCTGTATAATAGTGAAATAATTGTTACTAAATTATACAAGAATCATATACATTAATATGATATCATATATGATCTTTTAATATTGATTTGATAATAATATCTTAGTATTATCGCCGTTTCGGGTGTTAACTTACTCATTTTCTTTATATGTTTTGTTACATAAGTCATGTTTGTTGTATCTTATTCATATCCAGAATGATATCAAGTCCTTAAACATCATTTTTAAATAATTAAATGATAATTATACTTGAATGGATACGATGGAGAATGAATCTCATCGCGTTCGTGGAGACGGTAGTCCGTACGTACGCACGAACGCTACTTCCATTTAATTTTTATTTTAAAAGAATCGAATACAAATGATACATAGGTATATTACTATTCCAGTATAATATAATATTTTATATATGTTACTTAAGTTCATTAACACCATCCTTTATACGTTCCATGTGTGGTATGAACGAGTCATATCATTTTAAGGGGGCGGTAGTCCGCACTTCCTCAAATGAAATTATCGTATGTATATACAACATGAAACGAATAATGGTATGAAATAAAATGGAATTACAGAAGCTTATATATAAAATATATATCATTAATATCATATTTAATTACAGTGCCATCATAATGGCCACCATGAGAGGCGGTAAGATGTATTTGAACAATCATCGTTTCGTGAGGCGTTAGTTTGCCATCCACAGAAACATTATGTTCATCATCCATTAGATGGAGTTGTGTGTATGTGTAGTTTGAATCCTTCTTATAACAACATCCTAGTATATTTAGGATACTGGTGTTGTTACAAAAGAAAGGAAATAAAAAGAGTTTGGGGGTTGGAGAAGCAAAATAAATGAAAATAATTTAAGAGAAATCGTTACCTTTAATTTAGGTAACTCACTTTGGTTAGAACCAAAGGACTTGTTGAAATGCTTTCTGCCTAAGGGGAAACTTCAAGGAGGAGGAGAGGGATGTGGGGAGCTTAGGTGGGCAGAGTTTGGATGATCCAAGTGGCTTGAGAGGTGTGAGGAATGAGTAGAAGTGGTCTCCTTTTATAAGGGAGAGGAGGGGCTCTTTAGGAAAGTGTGAAAGTATTACTTTATAATATATTTGTATTCGGTTTATAATGGTCCAAAAAATCATTGAGGTCGCAGATAAGATGACTCATATTCTAAATAACATCAACCAATAAGAATTGTACAGGTTTTAGATAATATTTTAATCATTATAATCTTATTTATTTAAATGATTTATTAATGAGGTAAACATTGCATCATTATTGTGTCATTAATAATTTAAATTATTTGATGTCTAAAAATTATAAATAAAATATCATTGTGTAGGAAATCTTTTTAGATTTCTAATGAATATTTATAATCGAAAATCCAACATGTATAACCCTATGTAAAAATTGTTCTTCTAAAAGATGTAAGCTTATGCCATTTTTATTTTTATTTTAACTTTATTAATATAATGTGTCATTATCACTTAAAAGTGGATCCATGGGGTCCCAAAATTGACCCAAAGATGCCCATGGTCGACCATGTATCAACCAATAGGGTTAAGACACGTTTTAGGGTAATTTTGTATTATTATAATATTATTTTTTAACCCTTATTTACCGGATTTACCCTTAACCATGGTAAATAAAATATTTACCGCAGTAATTATTCAAAATGTCTAAAAATAAAAGTTACCTATTTACACAATTTGAACATCCTGATTCCAAATATGGAATCCATTTTCCTAAATTCAAAACACAGAAGTGGCAGAAATTAATTTAAAATTAATTCCCGCTGTCAAAACAAAAAGCGTGTTTTTAAGAGATAATAACTATCAAAAGATTGACACTTGTTTATGTTCGGTTTAATTGTAAAATTATGTCCAATGACCAACATTATATTAAATGGTAAAAATATATTCTAAATATACTTTAAAACTACTAAAATTCATAATTTATCACTATTAATTATTTTGATTAAAAAAGTTGTTTTTAATTAAAATTTAGTAATTTTCACTATTCATCAAAACATGAAAGTTTTCCGAAAAGTACCAAAATTTCACCTTAGGATAAATTCGATATTCCGAGTCCTAAAATGAAGTCCATTTTCAAATATAATATATATATAATTTCAAAAATTAGGTATTACTATTCACAACGGCTAGTTTAATTAGTTGTGGTGTGTGTTAGAACTCGAGGTTGCGTACAACACACGCTATCGCATTATTCAAAGGGAAACGTACCATAGATGCTTGGGGTGTTACAAATAAGATAAGACTTTTATATATTTTGTAAAAAGTATAAAATGGATGTTTAAAACACGTGATCCCTTTGTAGTGATTTTAGATAAAATCATAAAATTTTCCCATTTAATCCAAATTAGAAAAAATAATTTTGTGGGGGACCTCTAAAAATATTACATTCACCAAATAGTAAAGATGCATGATGATCTAGTCTTGAATATATCAGATAGAGACCCTTGGTTTATGTCTCTTTTGTTTTTTAAATACTTTTACCATTCCTTTGTATCATAGTTGACTATGAGTACATCTAATAATCCAAAAAAAGATGTAAATTATTAATTGTAAATAAAAATTATGGAGTAAATGATTTAGTCTTGTATTAATGATTTTTGTTTCATAGTGTTGGAGGATTTACTTTTAATAGAGTTATCATAAAATTAAAGTTATCATGAGTCAACATATATCACTCCTTTTGAAGCATTGTCTAAGTGTATGTATTTTTTTACTTTTTGGGAGGAAAAATGTGAGATATTATTAATTGGACCCATCTATGTGAAAGATAAAATAGGTAAGATTTATTTTCTCAAAATGGAAATAGTGACGGTTCAAAGATTTTATTAAATGTATAAGGACCATCATCTTCACCCATAATTATATGAGGTGCATGATCATATGTTCTTGATAATCCCTCCATGTTCTGGGAACCATCATTTTTGTGTGCTTGAAAAGATATATCTTCGATACATATTATCTTTTGATATACATGGATGAGTCTATAAGGTGGTATATTAGTTTTATTTTTCTACTACGTTATAGTATAGTGAAAAACGTGTTTCATGTATATTAGTTAGCGAATTCCCAACCAAATCCTAACCTTGTGATTTGATGGGATCACATTGACCAACAATCAGATTCTAAATTGAAGTCATGTTTCGTTAAATATTTTTGATGGGAAATAGATTATATTTTATTAAAAAGTCATCGGTATAATGTGGGGTTTTTGGTAACATGGTGTGATTTAAGAAGAAATGTGGCATAATGGAAAAGAAACATTGTTGCATTGTCCCAAACTCTTCTAGGACAGTATCATTTTTTAGTTTGCAATGAATGAAAGGACAATAGGGGAGAAATGTAGAACCCCCTATTTTAGGTACATGTACCTTTATTAATTTATTTTCACACTATATAATTATAAGGATCTATTTTAAGAGTATCTAAGATGTTTTGGAATGTAATGGAAGCCCTTTTAGTGATTCAGAGATTGTTCATGGCTTGTAGAAATTGTGAACCATCCCAATGAAATTGTGAAATGGTATATAATGGGCCCTAGATAGGTGCACGGTTTGGCCAAACCACAGAAATGATCATATGAGGCCATTATTATTGAAATAGAATGAAATTCATGGTTAGTTCCTAGACTTATGAAACATGAAATATAACCATGTGAGGTACGGTCTTAAGATAGTATCATTGCATGATTGGTGCAAGGTTTTCCAAAAAATACAGCCTAAACATGAAACATAAAATCAACCCTCAATAAGAAATGGATCTAATATATATTATCCCATTAAGATACAGTTTTTTCCAAAACTCTCCCATAACACTAATTTCATTTCCTCCTTTGGTGTGAGGGATGATTCTCCTCAATCGATGAGTGATCTTGAGGAGAATTATTGTTCATTAGAGGGATAAATTCATTGGTAAGTGCTGTTTCTTCTTCGTTCATCTTATATATAATGTTCTTATGTCTCTAGAAATATAGATCAAGTCTACTATAGACACATATACGTGTTATGAATTATTTTATGATGAAATATTGTTGGATATAGTTTGGTTATCATGGGTTTTGATCATATGATGATATTAATTTGTACCATTCATCATTTTTACCAATGTTTTATAGTCATGTGGCTTATCTTGTAACTACTGTCGATTTATAACATGATGGTATAATTTTAATGAAATTATGCACCTGAATGTTTTGTTAAATATTTGTGTTATTATGGAAGGAAATATTGTTTTGGTATTGTATTGTAATATTCATAATGTTAATGGTTTTTGTAACACCTCATTGTTATAATTTGATATTAAAAATTATAAAATCATGGTTTGGTTTGAATGATGTAATGTAATTGTTGAAATGATTTAAATAATGAAATATTTTTATTGAAAATATGTAGAATTACTTTCCAATAAATGGTTAGGTGTGATTTGAATGGTATGGATAATGATTGTGAAGTACAACCATCAAATAGGATATGGCATGGTTTTGAAGATCCACTATAAATAGAGAGACTAAGATTATGTTCATGTGTGGTTTTGTGTATGAAAAGAGAAATGAATATTCTAAATCAAATCCAAAATATTTTAAGGTATTTTTTGAGTATTTCCATGTAAAAATGGTTTATAGAATTCATATGAACTATTTGAACTTCCCGAAACTAGTTCATAAATGTGTTAACAGCTTTTATCATAATGTAAATAGTTGGGCTGTCATTATGGAAATACTACTGAGTTTTTACTCACCCCGTCATAGGAACTATTGTGTGTTTATGAATTTCAACTATTAAGAGATAGGTAAATGCATGTAATCTTATTTCTTTAGGGATGCATCTTGATTATTTTGGGGTCTGGCTGATTGTTGTCACTTTGGGGTTTTGAGTTTGTTGAATTTTTGGTGTTCTTGATTATGTATATTTGATTCCACATAAAATTTGATATGGTTGTTTTTTATAATTTTATTTTTTACTATTTCATTATATAGATGTTTGTTGTTACTATTTTTTTGGTTTGGATATTTTATATTTCAATCTGAAAATATTCCCAAAAATGTTATTATGGTACTATGAAATTATTATCATGTTTTAGGCTCTTGGGTATGCCACCTAAGTCTTAGTAGATCTCCCATTACTCATTAATCCAATGAAGAGGGAATTTATGTTACATGTTGTTAATGTTCTAACTAGTTCTTTGTAAACAAGAACACAAATTTTATTAAAATCATTTTATTAATCAAGAAAATATTTTCATCAAATATGAGTTCATTATTTTTAAGAGGGAATAATATAATTAATTTATAATCATTTGAATGTTTATTTGAAAAAATGACTAAATTTTTTGAATACATCATATCAATATCATCTTAGGATTAAATATTGAGAATTTATTGATATATTTGACTTTCCAATGAATTGTGAAAATAAAAAATTGTATTGAAATTATATTTTCTTTTTATGTATTTACAATTTAAATTTTATATTTTTTAATTTATTTAGAATTTAATTTGTTCCATTTGATTTAAAATAATACAATGATGGGTTTTAAATAAATTTTATACTTGGATCTAGTATAACTAATTTTTATATATAAAAAGGAAAACTTTTACGAAGTTTTTTCCATATGTTCATCTAGATTAATTCTAAAATAATTATTTACATTATGGGTTTTAATTTTTAAGTATTTATTCTCTATTTTGAATCAAAATTTCCAAATTTGGTTAATATGACCCTTTTATTTCTGGTCAATATGAATTATAACCTTAATAAGATTTTTTAATATGAAAAATGGTAAATAAGGTA
Organism: Viscum album; assembly: GCA_963277665.1. NCBI lineage: Eukaryota > Viridiplantae > Streptophyta > Magnoliopsida > Santalales > Viscaceae > Viscum > Viscum album. The sequence continues at coordinate 1,366,146,224 of OY728140.1, read as the reverse complement.
ATTAAGGGTTATAAATAATATGATATGGACTATAAAATTACCATAACACATTATATGATATATTTTATTGGTCTATTTCATCCATACTCATCCACGATTCTATAAAATTTCCTTTTGATTCCATTTTCATGTGATTATGAAATTTAAAATAGTTCATGTAATAAAAATTAAAAAATGTCAAACTCATGTTTTAATGAACTGTAACATTTAAAAAATTGGAGAACTGATGATATATTTGTTTTTAAAATAAAAATTTAAATATAAAAAATTTATATTCATCTAGATGATATAATTTTAATTTTTTGTAAATAAATTATTGCATTAAATTTTTACACAATATTGAAGTTGTATTTATCCAATTAATGGAAAATCAAATAAATGATATTAAAAATACTAAAATTTTCATAATTGGAAATAATTAAGATGAAAAAAATTAGCTTTTTATTGGATGTTAGGAATTTATTAAAACATTTTTTTAAATTTTATTTGTTTACTTTATATTAATAGTGTATTTACTAAATAATTCTAAAACTATTTTTGATATGTTATAATAAATAATATTTTATTAAATATTTTAAAATTCATAAAAGTGTTATCCTAAGAAACTTTATTGGTATATGGTTCATTATATCCACCAAAGTCCATTTATGGGCCTCTTTCCAATTACATTAACTATATAGACCCTCTAATTTATAAAAACCTTATTGTCTTGATATGTTTGAAAAGAGATAATTAATGGTTGAAACATAATGAAAATTGTTAAAAAAATCGAAATGCTTTAGAATTTTTTTTAGATTCTAGAGACATATAATCATATATAATTAAATTATTATCAATTTGGGTCCATTTTGAAATAAAAAGTAATATATATTATTTGAATATTTTAATAAATTCCATTAGTTCCCACTCTTATATTATAAATGGGTTCATCAACTTCTCATTTATTTGAATTTAGAGAACTACTTTAAAAAAAATATTTTACCAAATACCATCCCAAAATCCATCCCCTTGTTATATCATCCTTCGTTTTTTCATAATAAAAAGATTACCGGATGTAAGTGGTTAACAAAAGGGGATTTTTCAGAGAAGAGACAACTTTTTTTTCTGACTGTTTAGTTTTTATTATTTCCAAATCCAAAAAATATTCTTCAACCATGCTAAAGTTTTCAAAATATTCTACTTAATATACTAAGAATTTATTATGTTATTGTTGTAACCTATATTTATCAACAAAATACATAAAATGGAAAATTAATCCATCGTTCATGGTTATGAAAGACTATTTTAGAGATGATAGAATCATGAACTATTTTACCAAATATAACCCACCAAAACGTTTTGGACTTATGCAAAGAATATCGTCTAAATATAGAACATGAATTCAAGAACTAATTGATCTTATATAACATGGTAGCAAGTGATATAAATGTAATAATTTATTTGGAAATGGTTATTAAGTGAGAAAATATTTAACATATGTGTATGATTTTGTGGATTTATCTTTATAGACATAAAAGAATTATAAAGTAATTTTATATCTATTTTTACGTTATAAGTTATTAAAAAGTAATATTCTAATAAAATTATTTGAGTTTATCTAGAAAAAAGAATGGATTTTCTATACTAACATATATGATGAGGAAATCATTTTCCCACTATCGCAACTATTATAGTATTTTTTGGATTCCTTTATAGGATTTAATGTTTTTTTCAAATATATACCATTTTCCCCATTTTCCAGATATTTAATTTGTATAATGGGTTTTAATGGAAATAAGAATAATAATATTTGAAAATGTATTATTATGAGTGGAAAGGATATTTTTATGTGTGAATACTTTCACATATTTTGATTTTGTAATGATATTTTGGAATTTTTATTTGAACTGGTAATTTTTTATTTATATATAATGGGTGAGCCCATTATAGCTCTCCAATGCATTTTTTATAGCTATGTAATTAACTTATTATTTTTCTCCTAAGTGTTTATGTGAATCTAATATATTGGTTATTCAAAATATGGGGAGTATTTGATCAATTTGGATTTTAATAAGAGATTACAGGAATATACTACAATGGTTATTACAATATTAATCTTTCTGGTTACATCAAATTTAGAAATTATTATTATTAAGAATATTATTATTATTTTTATTATTTTTGTAACTGTGATGACTACACCATTTATATTTGTGATTTTTGTTTCATATTAATAATGTTAGAAGTATATAACTATGAAAAGGTTTTTATGTGTATTACCTTTGTTCCAAAGTACCATTCATGAATTTTATTTTCTATATTATGAATTATAGTGAAATCAATAATGAATAGAAGGTGATTTCATTCCTAAAAAAACTTTAGACCAATTTTTTTGTTTTGAAAAAATTTTTTTTATAAGAAATCATGGACTAATAGTTTTTTCCTTAAACATGTGTCCATTATTGAGACTTATGTGCACATACAAGGTTTAAAGTGTTTTTGATATCATTTCAAGTATAAATACAGAAACATATGACATCAGGATAAATATTTTGAATATGATTTATGAAAGGAAATATTGTTTTGTTTAAGAAGAATATATTATGAAAGAATGGATACTGATAATGTTAGACATGTAAGGGATATGAACTAATTATATAATACACCAAAAATAAAATACCCTTATTAATTTAACATATTGAATTATAGTCTAAAAACACTTGAATATTTTATTATTTAGTATTTTCCCTTGTAGTTTTTATTGAAGTAAATGTTTAAATAACATTAGAATATATCATGCTATTTGAGAATAAGTAAAACGTTTTCTATAACAAAAATGGTTAGTATCCTAGTGAGGATTATAGTTATTTTGGAAAAAATAGTTAGTTATAATATATATAAGTATATGTTAGTCTTTATCTTCTGTATATGATGGTTTATTATGATATACTCACACTAATTGTTTTCATTTTATTAAATTATTAATGCCACTAGAAAAAAAAGTAAGATTGGATATGAATTAAAATGATGTGGTTGTCTAAATGTGCCACAAAATAGAATATGACATATAGTGAGGAAATATTATGGTTATAATTACTCAATTATTTGGACTTATAATAAACAACTAGAACCTTTTTTAATTTTCCAATACCTAAAATTTTAGGGAAATTAAACCCTAAGGATGTTTAAGAGATAATAGTCATAATGGTAAATATATTTAATGAACTATGTGTCAATAATGTGGGAAGAACCATCCATGAAAATTTATATAATGAAAATAAATATTTTATATATGTGGTAATGGATTTTATAATGATATAATATTCCTAGGAAAAATTTAGAGTTCATTTTACTCTATGAATGTGTAATATGTTCCTCCCAAAGTTTCATTTGAATGTTTTAAATGGGGGGAGTGTGGTCATTATGAAAATTTATTTTTTAAGATAAATGATCATGAATGGGATATGAAGGACCATACAAACAAATTTTTATAAACACCTAATTGCATTATCTTTATATATGAGGAAACATAAAATGACATATGAAAGGTTTGGATATACGATTGAAGAATATTTGAACCATAAGATTATTATATGAAAGCATTATCCGAAGAAGAATTTTATTTTCATTTTTTAGACATTTTTTCAATGGTATTGATATCCTCTAGGTTTTATATGATTATTGAAGTTGAGGTAATTATTGGTTATTATAGTTTTTGAATTAAAGATGAATGGTTTGAGATAAAATTTAGAGGATAAAACATTAATTGATATGGGATATTTCAATGATTTTTACAAGGATGTTTATCACATTTCATGGAAAAATATTGGTATTATATTAATATAGTTCTATATAAAGGAAACCCCTCGAGTAAGGTGACAACCCATCACATTTGGAAGGTCCATGAAGCTTTAACCCACCACCAAAGATTAACATGGGTGAATCACCCACCTGTGACCTACCTGATGTCATTATTATCATTACATTATTTTTATTTACATAAATGATTTTATAGATAATTATTATCTTGTTTTTGATATTATATGTTTAATTATATAATTAACCATGGTATTTTAAAGATATATTATAATTAGGTGATTAATGTTATTTTGGAAGAAGATCACTATATTTTTGGGGAACATTATATGATTAATTTAAATTGAATATTATGGGATATTATGTTCACTAATATATTTTTGGTTGTAATTTTGTGAATATATCATTTTTTATGGATGTATGGTGATTGAGGTTATTTATGGAAATGATTATCATATATCACAAAATATTATTTATGGAATATACATTTTGTTATGAGAATCTAAAGGTCATTTCTGTTTTGTAGAGGTAAATGTTATATTAATATTACAAGAATATGTGATAAAATACTTCTTATATTTTAAGTTATAAAATTATTTTTGATAATATAAAGTAATTTAAATGAGAGTTTTTTAAAATTGTTAATTCGAAACTATGAATATCTATTGAATTTTTTGAATATGAAGCAGTTTTTTTGCTTGATGTTTTTTTGAATAATTCTACCATGTGAAAACCATTTTGGTTTTAGTTAATGTTTAATTTTATAAGGAATAAACATGTATTATTAATGGATCATTTTATTTGTTTGGTTTTTAATTTTATGATATATGCATGAAGAATCCATCATAAATACTCATAGTTTTGTGAGATGAATTTGATTGGGGTGGAAATTGATAAAAGCGTGAAACTATTAATGACATTTAAGTATATTTTATTATGTTCTTAGTTTGGATAGTAAATTAATTCCTCATCTTTAGGGTTTTTTAATTGAAAAATTATTAAATTATATTTTTTTTGATGAATAGACATCCTTTTCACTCCCCATTGGGTTGTAGTTTTTTGGACATTATGTTTCTCAAGAACATCTACTTTCTTATGATAAAGGATATCCAAAACTCATTATCATTATTTTGAAATTAAAATTTTCTTTGAAATTCAAATTTTCACTTTCCACTGATGTTCTCCCATTTGGAAACCAAGTAGGTGTTATTTTATTTTTCTTTTTTTACTTCTCTTTATCTCATTTTATATGGAATCTTTATGAACCCTTTTAATGATGTGGGATCTAAAAAAATTTATTGATGAATTCAGAACATTAATTAATGATATTGAGTTAAAATTGGAAGTATTAAATTTATGAAATGGGGAAAATGTTGTATCCCTATATTTTAAATGGAAATAATATGTTTAAAATCATACAATATATGTGACACTAAGCATAAATGAACTACTAAATATTATGATTTAAATGTTTATATCATATTCAAGCCATTACATTGGTAAGAATAAACTTTTTAAAAACAATATGAAATAAATAATATTTCTAGTCATTTAAAAAATATTAATTAATTCATTGTAAACTAGAACTCAATTTTTAGTAAAATTATTTTATTCTTACAAAATATATTTTCCTAGAAAATCTGTTTTTTTCTTTCTAAAAGTAAAAATTATAATTATTTATTCAAAATTTTATAAATTTATTTCAAAATTTTAATTTCATATATTAATTTACCACGTCCATAATATCTTTAAATAAATATTTTATAATTGTCTAAAAATATTATTTTTTAATGAATAGTGAAAATACTGATTTCTATTGAAAATTATATTTTTTTTACGAATTTACATAATAAAATTCAAAATTTGGGCTAGTATATAAATTTTAATAGCTATTTTCTATTTTTCAATAATCTAATTATTGGTTTTTAAGCTAATTTTAAATAAGAAATTAATATAAAAACATTTTATATTTTAGTAGGTATTTTTTGTAAAAAATAGTTTTTCATCATCTTTTTAAAGTTTAATTGGAAATTAATTTTCGAAACATATCTATTTATAATTTTGAGAAATAGATTCCATATTTTTAATTATAAGGTCCAAACATTGTAAATTGTTCAAATTTATGTTTGGTCAATATTAAGAGTAAGCTTTAAAATTTTGATACAATAGTGAAGGGTAAATTGGGAAATTAAGAGTTAAATATAATATGATAAGGACTAGAAAACTAACCTTCTACTCGACTTAATTTTATTGGATGATTAAATTTCATCCATATTTTTCCTATAAAATGTTATATTATCATTTAGTTTTCATTTTGATGTGACTATGATGTTTAAACTATTTTATGTAATGAAATGTCAAAAAAGTAATAACCTTTTTTAATAACTATATTATTTCTAACATGGGAATAATATATGATATATTTGTCTAGAAATATTACATTGAAATATAAAATATTCATCTTCATCCTGGTATTATATTTTTAATTTTTATTAATAAATAAATTACCTAAAATTATTACATGGGGCTGAAAAAAGAATTGTTCAATTAATTTAAAAATGAAATTTATGATTTTATAGTAAATTAAAATTTGTATAATATATAATATTTAATGAGAACCATGAATTTTATTTAAAAAAATAATAATTTTTAGGGATGTATTACATTATTTTTATGATTTTTTCCCTAAATATTATTAATGTCAATGTAATGAATAGTTCTAAATTTACATTGATGATAATTTATAATAAATAATATTTCATTAACTGAAATTAAATTTCCCACAAAATTTATCCTTTGAAACATGAATAATATTTTGTTTAGAAAATAAACAATAGTCCATTTAAAGATATTTTCTCATTTAAACTCAATATGTTGACTCTTAAAGAGGAAAAGAAATTTAGTCACGATTAGTGTGAGAAGAGTTACTAAAGGTTTAAATTAGAAGGATAGGAATAATAATTTGATATGAACTATTTGAAAATTTATTTTATGAGATTATTTTGACTATTAATCATAAAAAATTCTAATAATATCCATTTGGATCCATTTGACATCAAAGTTAATTTATATTAGATTTATTAAGGCTCAGATCAGGGTGGATTAACCCATTGCATGTTTCTAAAGAATGAGTTGCTCAGAGGAGGCTTGGAGGAATTGTGGAGGTGTTTGGATTCTATAAGTTGGAAGTATATGTATTTCAAATCCTGAAATAAGGTTATGAAACATGATTATAGTGTTCTTGACTTTTATAATTTTAGGGATAAAAAATAAATGATGTGAATAGGTGACCCATTTTTTTGTGCAAACCAAACCATGGGAAATAAACAATGTGAAAGGGGATTAAACGCCATATAATTAACTAATGTTTTTTATTATAAAACATTTTCTTCCCCTTTGGTGTTTCAAATCCTATGACTCTAGTCGATCCCTCTCAATTTCAGGTGACCCGACAACCCCACTTCGATGTCATTGGGACTCCTTCATTAGTGATTGATTCTTATATTCCCTCCTTTGGTCCGTAGTGATCTATCTTTGATCCAGGGTATACTATACCTATTTTCTAGTTGTTTATTTGATCTCTTTCCTCTGATTTCAACTTTCAATGTTTTTAACATGGTCGCCATGTTTATAATAATGTTTTCTTAGTTGTTAACTGGTGTGGAAGTTCTATGGTGTCTTTGTTAGCATGCATTTGTTTTAGGAGAATAGATTATCATATGTTGCGTGGTTTATCCTCATGTGAAAATCATCAAAGACCATTTTGTGTTAGGTAATTTTTGCTACTATATTTATTTATATGTAATCATAGAGTTATCATGACTGATTCAGTTGGATCATAATGAAATTGACCTAATAATTATATGAACATGATTAAATAATTTGAATAGATCACATAACGATGTTGTTGTTTTGAACCATGATAAATATTTTTCATCTTAATTTTCACGATAGTGTGATATCTATGAATTTCTTGGTTTATAATTTTTTTCTTAAAAAAAATTGGTAAATAATGTAAATATAGAGTAAATTGATAATTAATTTGCTAAAATATTAAAGAGGTGTGTTTAGTGAATCTGATTTTTGTGGTATTAGTTGACACATGGAGTGGTGAGATGCATCGGTTTATGCATGCCGGTGTCAGGGACGACACTTAAGATGAATAAATGGGTTGAAGATGGGATTTCCCAATTATATGAATCATTGATGCCTGTTTGAATCTATTTATTTGATTATGGACATGTTTCATGTTTATCTACTTTCATTTCCCCATAGTTTGTGGTAGATGGATGTTCTTGGTATTTATACTAGTTTGGTAACTAATGATGTCTTCCTATATTAGCTAGTAATATAGAAAGTAACAATGTTAAAAAATAAATAATATTAAACACAGGCCGTCGGAGCTTGTTTGGATGAAATGATGAGGTTATAATTCCAAGAAGAAGTGGTCATGGATTTATTATTCTTTAATGGAATGTATCTTTCTTATAATGATAATGTAATGAAATTTGGAAAATGATAATGGATCATTAATGTTTAAAGATTTTATTCTTGTAAAGAAAAAGAATAACCTAATTTAAAGTATCTATTAAAATGGTTTGTGTGATTTTAGGATATATAGTTATATTGTTGGTAGTTGGGATTCTGAGAGACATTAACTATCAGGGAGTCTAAGTATACGTTATTCCCATAGTGTGGTTGTGAGATTTATTATATCATGTACATTTTTTGATTCTATATGATACTCCACCGTATTAGTTAGGTAAACTGACACTCTAGGGATTCTGAGCTCTGGGGGTGGGGGGGGGGGGTGTTCCCCAACTTCTCAGTGGGTGGATAGATGGATGGATACCCCCTTTGTCCCCACTATCTTCTCTTGGTAGTTACTTATGTTCGTATGTGTGATAGTTAGTTTTCCCCATATATGTGTGTAGATGTTTGTGATGTATTTTTGTAATTTTACACTCATGTATTCTAGATATAGTTTCATAAGGAATGATTTTCGTATAATGGGTATAGGCTGGGATGGCTTGAGGATCCATACACAATGAATAGGATATGATGGCTTGAGTTATAATACTTGATGTTTGATACATGTTACGTGGGTTGTGTTTCCTCACAAGTAGTACCTAATTTCTTTTGGTAAGGTTTATGTGGTTGTTTGTTTGATGTGGCTGTTTTTGTGGCGCTTCACCCAAGTGTCTATGAGATAGAATATTTATAAAGAGATGCATTGGATGTGCGATGATAGGGAAGATCAAGAAAACCAATGGGGAAGTGGAATTGGGGTACCATTGATATTATTTATTATATTACATTCTATTGTATGTGAAACCTGGTGAAATTATCCATGGTGGTGCTGGGAAAATAATAAATATATTTAGGTGTTGAGTTAGTTTAACTTGTTGTTTATTGTGATTTAGAAAGATTAATTTACCTTTTTTACGAGAGGAACAGGAAAGGGTCCTATTGAGTATAATGTTACACTAACCCTATGCATATATATAATATTTTTAGTTCAATTGGAGTGGGTTTAAGATCATCTTGGTAACTAATAGCTTTGGGATTTTTCAAGATCTATTTGGGATTTGTGGGTGTTATCATCCTTAATTTTCTTTTAGTACTTAATGTTTTCCTTTCAGTTGTAGTAGTTCTTGCATGATATTATATATGTGTACATGGTTTTATTTTATATTTTAGTATTAGAATTTTTTTGTCACAACCCGCCCTCGGGGTCAGTGCCGTGACTACCCCAAGCCCGCCTTCCATAGGCTAGGGGCTGGCGACTAGCACCAAGGCGTAAATCCCAGTAAAAAGGGAAGGCATTGCCTTTATAAAGTAAGCAATCACCACAGAGTAAGAAAGCGGAAAGTAAACACTAAGCAAAAGCAGAGTACAACTGAAAGTGCGGAAAAGTAAATGGGCCAGTATACAAACCCAAACTGAAAGTAAAGTACGACACGAAAAGGCAAAACAACAACTGAAAAGTAAAAGCCACTACACCGAGTTGTCCACTGGAAATCCCACCTGAAGGGTGGGTACAGATAGCTCCACTGCTCCACGGGTCCCGCCGTCCGCTCCGAGCACGTCCCGCCCAGTGGTCCACCTCCAGGTACCGTCCTGCTCTGCAAGCCTCAGCTAAGATCAACGATGTCCGTCGTCTGCAACCAACACAACGTAGTGCGGGCAAAGCCCGTGCAGGGGTGAGTATAAGCTACTCAGTAGGGACCCCGATACCCCTGAAGGTCTCTCAAAATCCACAAAGGATAAACCACGAAGAAAGGTACAATCATGAGTAACAACCGACACTGCTTAGGTATATGCCCATACATATACCTAAGTCATAAATTTCAAATACGCTCCAACATCCGAGCCAAAGTACAACTCAGTCCACACAGGAAAGTAAACGTATTCCACACAGGAAAGCAAAACATAATCCACACAGTATAGCACAACACAATCTACACAGGAAAACAACAGGATTCATCTCACACAGGTATACTTCTTCATAGGACGATAAAGATGATCTCTGATCCATCTAAGTCGTCGGAACCACGAAGGATCGAAAGTTAACTAACCCCCGCAAAAGACCCACACAGGATCAGGCCCACATAGGACCTGTAGGCGCTGGTTCACACAGGACCGTTGAGCGCAAGGACCCACACAGGATCGGACCCACACAGGATCTGTAGGCGCTGGTTCACACAGGACCACTGAGCGCAAAGACCCACACAGGATCGGACCCACACAGGATCGGGCCCACACAGGACCTGTAGCACTGATCCACGTAGGATCGCTGAGTGATGTAGTCGTCGTCGTCGAATCTACACAGGATCTCTGTACTGTCGTCGTCGCAGTCACAATAGAAGTCGTAGCAGTAGTAGTCACAGTAAGAGTTGCAGCCAGCACTTGGATTCCCGCACACAACAAGCTCGTACAGGAGGATCCACTCCACGAGCCGAGAGGCTGATACATCAACTGTCACAAAGTCCAGAGTTCATGTATCCAAAAGTTCCGTACCGTCAACAGAAACTCACCGCAATAGACGGCGCGTCGATCGGACGCCCGGACTGAGAGTTATTGGCATTTTCGTCCCCGGGGCCCGGTTGGGTTTTAAGGCAAAACCAACCCGACCGTACTCCACCTGCGTCCAAACCTCGGGCGGAGTATTCCAATAGATCCCTCTCACTAAGAGGAACACAACAAAGCTGACGTCACGTCAATCGGACGTCCGTAGCTCAAGATATGAGCGTTTCCGCTCCGAAGGCCCGGTTGGTTTCGTGTACGAACCAACCCGGCCGAACTCAAAATATTCCAAAACTTTGAGTGCGATACACTGAAATGACCTTCTCGATCCAAGGATCGCTTTGCCGCAGACAGTTCGTCATTCGGAGGTCCGTGGCTCAAGTTATGGCCAAAAGACCGAATTTGTCTCGAAAACGGGGGGTCCGGGTCCGGGCTGACCCGGCCCGACACCCCCTGGGTCGGCCTGAACCGGGTCGACCCGACCCGGGTCCGACCCGGCCCGGCCGGCGGCGGTCCGCCGCGGCGGCGCGGCGCGGCCGGCGGCGGCGCGGCTTAAGAGCCGCGCCTTTTGGAGACCCCCCCCCCCCTCGTGGGGGGGCTTGCTTTGAAGAGAACCGGGGGTTTAATCCCCCAGAATTCCAGGAAACGGCAGGCCGTTTGGCCGGCCGAAAAACAAAACGCGGGACCCTAAAGGGTCCCGCCCATGGACCGTCGCGGCCGGCTTTGCCGGCCGCCTGCTGACCATCGCGGCTTAGCCGCGGTGGGTTACTCCGGCGGCGCCCTCCGCCGCGGGTCGCCGGCGCCGGCGCGCCGGAGCGGCGTGCGACCGCCGTCTTTCGCGGACCACCGGACGCACTCCGGTGGTCCGTTCCTCTTGCGGTCTTCACCCGTGATTTTCTCGGATCGAGATCTTCGGAACGGATACCTCATTTTCCCATTTCGGATTTGATTCCTCTTCACGGTCAAAACCACGCACCAAAAACAAAACTACGGAGGGTTGTCGGGCCGTGTTTGTTCGGACCGCACCCTCCGCATTAGATGCTAACAATCAGGAATAACCACCACCCAAATGGCACAATTTTTAATTAATTAAAAATTGAACCTCGATTCAAACGATTCACACGTAAATTAAATAAAAATTCCCAACAATCCTCATCAAACATTTTTCCCAAACCCACAATAGATTTAGAAGGGGAAAACATGGAAAGTGATAATCATATTGAAGTAAACCCCAACCTCGAAAAAATGACGTCGCACGTCGGGTATCGCGGACAAAGGCGTCACGGCGTCGGACGTAGATTCCGTGGATGTCGGGGTGCGTCCGAGGAGGAAACGACGTCTCTTCACTTGTTGCTATGACGAAGAAGAGAGGTACGTTTTCATTGGCGATGATCACCACGGTCGGCGACTTCTCCCTTGTCGAGGAGGAAGATGAAGACGGAAGAATCCGGGATGCCGAGTCTTGAAGGTCGTGGGGTCGATGTTCTTCGTCGGAGAAGAACCGTTCTTCACGTTCTTCATCGAAGACGAAGAAGATCTTCATGTCTCTCAACGATTCTCCCAAACATCTCAAGCAAAAAAGAAACTAACCAAAAATAAATTAAGCTCACACTTAATTTATTAACACAACACCAACCTTTGAAATTTCAAGAGTTTGAATTTCAAAACTCAAATTAAACTCACTTAGTTAATTATGCATGAGTTGTGTAATTAATTAAGTGTTAAGTTGTCAAGCTTTTAAGAGGGAGAGAGGGGAGTTAGGGAATTTGAAAAGGTGGGGCTCGGGTGGGACCCTCTTCACCTTAATCCTCTCTTAGGTGGTTAAACCACCCAACTTCCAACAAAAGATTTTAACCACTTTAAATATATAAAATAAAAATTGCATCACAAATTTATTTTACTCTTCATTTCATCCAGAAAATTAAACATCTCCTCCTAGGAAAACACAACTTCGGAAAAGGTCTTCTTAAGAGAATATCAGCGCTGCGAGTTCATCGGTGTCCTCGGATTTCAATTCCGAGCACCGGATCAAAAGTTAGTAATTCCCGATCGTTCGTTCACTGAACGTACCCAAGCCAAACTTCGGAAATTGATTCCGAGCACACCGGGACTCAGAATCAGGTGCCGTCAGAAACCGCGCTCTTGTAAAATTCCATAGAAAATTAAGAAAAAACATTCCCTTGAATTTTACAGATCTTTACATTACTCCCACCTCAGGGATTTACGTCCCTGTAAAGATACATCAAAAACTAGGGAAACAAATGAGGGTACTGAGCACGCATCTGAGCCTCCCGCTCCCATGTGCTCTCCTAGAGATTCCCGTGCTGCCATCTGATGCGCACAAGAGGAATCGATCGCCCACGCAGGACCCGCTCCTGTCGATCCTCTATCTCCACCGGGACCTCCGTAAAAGTCGCCCCATCATCAACGTCAAGCTCCCCATGGTCAATGATGTGCGTCGGGTCGTGCACGTATCTCCTCAGCTGAGATACGTGGAAGACGTCGTGCACCCGCTGCAACTGAGGTGGCAGAGCCAGGCGATAAGCCACATCTCAAATCCTGCTGAGGACCAGGAAAGGTCCGATGAAGCGCGGAGATAACTTGCCGCCTCAGCCAAATCTCCGAATACCACGTCGAGGTGAGACCCGCAAGAAGACGTGGTCGCCATCCTCGAACTCTAGTGGCCTCTGCCTCCTGTCAACGTATGACTTCTGCCGGCTCTGTGCTGTCCTCATCCGCTCCTGGATGACCTGGACCTTCTCTGTCGTGGCCTGGACCATCTCCGGTCCCACAAGTGCTGACTCCCCAGGGTCTGTCCAGCACAAAGGAGATCTACAAGGTCGGCCGTACAATGCCTCATAAGGTGCCATCCTGATGGTGGAGTGGTATCTGTTGTTGTACGCAAACTCCACCAAGGGTAGGTGGTCCTCCCAGCTACGACCAAAGTCGAGGACACATGCGCGGAGCATGTCCTCGAGAGTCTGAATGGTCCTCTCCGTCTGACCGTCCGTCTGAGGGTGAAAGGCTGTGCTCAGACGTAGATATGTCCCAAACGCCTCCTGTAACCCCTTTCAAAGCCGGGAAGTAAAGCGAGCATCTCGATCGGAGACGATAGATGATGGCACGCCGTGGATTCGCACAATCTCCTGAATGTAGAGACGTCCCTAGCTCTGCACTGAGCCCTGCTCTCTGATGGGTAAGAAGTGTGTCGACTTGGTGAGTCGGTCAACAATCACCCAAATGGAGTCGTGAACTCTGGATGTGCGTGGAAGTCCAGTCACGAAGTCCATAGATATTCCGTCCCACTTCCACTCCGGAACCTCCAAGGGATGTACCAAGCCCGCTGGTACCTGATGCTCTGCCTTCACCTGCTGGTAGGTGAGGCACCGAGAAACGAACTCTGCTACTTCCTTCTTCATGCCCGGCCACCAGTGCTGTCGTCTGAGGTCCTGGTACATCTTCGCCACTCCAGGATGTACCGCCAAAGGATAAGTGTGAAACTCTCTCAGCACTTCCTCTCGCAAAGCGACTGGTACCATGGTACGTCCTCTGAAAAGGATGTCGTGCTCTGCTCCAAGGGAGAAACCATCAGGTGCCTGTCTCGAGGATATCTTTGCACGCCGTGTCTCACAGTCAGCGTCCTCACGCTGTGCCTCTCTGACCCGCTGCAGTAGTGGAGGGGTGACTGTGAGAGACTGGAGGGAGGCTGCTCCATCTCGATCCACGTAGGATATCTGCAAAGAGACTAGCTGCAAAGATTTCTCCTTTTCCGAAAAGTGAAATCCGGTCTCATCCCCTAGATGAACCATGTTCCTTGCCTAAAATAGTCAATCCCGACATGATTAGTTAATTCATGGCATGGATGACGTCGTAAGGCCTCGACGCTGCTACCAAGAGATCCAACCGTTACTCTCACCTCCAAGGGTTGAGTCACACTGTCGGCATCAGTGTGTGGTCACTGGGTTTCCTCCAGTACGAATCTCTCAAGTGAGGGTCAAGTCAACAGTTTTTAACTGGCACCGCTTAGTAAAAACAAACAAAAGACAAGAAAACAAAAGTCACCAAGGCAAGTGTCTTTTATTACTTCAACTTAAAGAACATGGTCACAAAGCAACACAAATTACGAAGCTAGAGGCATTATGGGAAAATGCCTCTATGCCTGGAGCTAGTCCCGCACTAGTCCACCCGCTTCTGGAGTTCCATGATCGTAAGCTTCAGCTGCCTGAAGCTGTGCTCTCCCCTAAGGTCGGGGTGGACCTCCTGGTGGTGGTGGTGGTAGAGCCTCGAAGCGTCGCCCACCACCTGCTGCTCAGCCAGCTCCTCTGCCTCGTCCTCCTGCTCCCTGCGGACTGCCACGGTCGAACCTCTGCCTTTGGATAGGTGGTTCCTCAACCGTGTACTGCTCCTCTGCATGGCGGGTCGGGCAGTGACGAGCCATGTGGCCTTGCCCGCCGCATGCATAGCACTGTCTTCCACTCAAAAGATGGGCTCCGCGCTGTGTGCCCCGCACTGCTGAGCTAGTGTCATGAGGTCGTCTTCCTGAAGGTCTGGTCTGCCTGGACCCCTGAGTCATCCATCGACTGCCTGCCGCGGAAGACTCTGCCACATGCCGCCCTGCGGTGGGTCTCGGTGCTGGTGTAGACTCAGCAAGGAAGCTCTCAATCAAAAGGGCCCGCTCCAGTACTCCTGTCTGATTCGGTATGCTGAGGTAGAATAGCGATGCCCTGATCTCGTGTCTCAAACCCTGCTCGAAGGTCCGGGCCCGGAAGAATGGGTCTCGTACCATGTCGGTCGAGTAGCGTGAGAGATTGGTAAATCTCGCCAAGTACTGAGCGACTGTCATGTCGCCCTGTCGCAGCTGAAGAAGCTCCTGGATATGCACCGCACGAAGGGTGGCTGGGAAGAACTCCGAGCGGAAGAGGCTCTCAAAGTCCGTCCATAGAAGAGATGCCTCATCGTGCACCTAGAGCATCAAGCTCCACCATCATCCTGCTTATGCGTGTAGTAGGCTCGCAGCGAGGATCACCATGAGGTCTGATGGTGTCCTCACTAGCCTAAACACACGTACCACTGCCTCCAACCAGTCCTCGGCTGCCTGGGGATCCGTCTCCCCGCAAAACCTGGGTGGTCGCTGGCGCTGAAACTCATGCAGTGCGCTGAGGCGACGTTCATCGTCAGCGGCTGGTGCTAGAAGTATCGGTGGCTCGACGGGTAGAGCTACCGCCGGTGCCACTACTGACAAAGGGCCCTGCACCGAGGCCTCGTCGATCGGTGGGCTGTCGTCACACTCGACTCTGGGATCCCTAGCTGGCTGCCATCGTGGGGCCATCCTGAAAAGGAGTCAGGTGCGTCACGGTCAAACAGTATACCTGGTGAGCTGATATAAGTAATCACAAAGAAAACTTTGAAACACACACACAATTAATGTTTTCGTGCATTAAGTCGGAAATCAGAAGTCAGGGTCCTGGTGTACGGATACGTCGGCCGCCGCACCAACACTGGACTCCCTGGACTGAGAACCACACTAAATACGCTAAACATTATTGTTTCACATAGAAAAGATCAGATTTCGCGGTAGAACCGAACTCCTGTGATACCAATTTGTCACGACCCGCCCTCGGGGTCCATGCCGTGACTACCCCAAGCCCTCCTTCCATAGGACAGGGGCTGGCGACTAGCACCAAGGCGTAAATCCTGGTAAAACGGGAAGGCATTGCCTTTGTAAAGTAAAAAATCACCACAGAGTAAGCCAGAGGAAAGTAAACCCTAAGAAAAAGCAGAGTACAACTGAAAGTGCGGAAAAGTAAATGGGCCAGTATACAAACCCAAACTGAAAGTAAAGTACAACTCGAAAAGGGAAAACATCAACTGAAAAGTAAAAGGCGCTACACCGAGTTGTCCACTGGAAATCTCACCTGATGGGTGGGTACAGATAGCACCACTTCTCCACGGGTCCCGCCGTACGCTCCGAGCACGTCCCGCCCAGTGGCCCACCTTCCAGGTACCGTCCTGCTCTGCAAGCCTCAGCTAAGATCAACGCTGTCCGTCGTCTGCAACCAACACAACGTAGTGCGGGCAAAGCCCGTGCAGGGGTGAGTATAAGCTACTCAGTAGGGACCCCGAGACCCCTGAAGGCCTCTCAAAATCCACAAAGGATAAACCACGAAGAAAGGTACAATCACGAGTAACAACCGACACTGCTTAGGTATATGCCCATACATATACCTAAGTCATTAATTTCAAATACGCTCCAACCTCCGAGCCAAAGTACAACTCAGTCCACACAGGAAAGTAAACGTATTCCACACAGGAAAGAAAAACGTAATCCACACAGGATAGCACAACACAATCCACACAGGAAAACAACAGGATTCAGCTCACACAGGTATACTTCTTCATAGGATGATAAAGATGATCTCTGATCCATCTAAGTCGTCGGACCCACGAAGGATCGATAGGTAACTAACCCCCGCAAAAGACCCACACAGGATCGGGCCCACATAGGACCTGTAGGCGCTGGTTCACACAGGACCGCTGAGCGCAAGGACCCACACAGGATCGGACCCACACAGGATCTGTAGGCGCTGGTTCACACAGGACCGCTGAGCGCAAAGACCCACACAGGATCGGACCCACACAGGATCGGGCCCACACAAGACCTGTAGCACTGATCCACGTAGGATCGCTGAGTGCTGTAGTCGTCGTCGTCGAATCCACACAGGATCTCTGTACTGTCGTCGTCGCAGTCACAGTAGCAGTCGTAGCAGTAGTAGTCACAGTAACAGTTGCAGCCAGCACTTGGGTTCCCGCACACAGCAAGCTCGACTGGAGGATCCGCTCCACGAGCCGAGAGGCTGATACATCAACTGTCACAAAGTCCAGAGTTGATGTATCCAAAAGTTCTGTATCGTCAACAGGAACTCACCGCAATAGACGGCGCGTCGATCGGACGCCCGGTCTGAGAGTTATTGGCATTTTCGTCACCGGGGCCCGGTTGGGTTTTAAGGCAAAACCAACCCGACCGTACTCCAACTGCGTCCAAACCTCGGGCGGAGTATTCCAATAGATCCTTCTCACTATGAGGAACACAACAAAGCTGACGTCACGTCAATCGGACGTCCGTAGCTCAAGATATGAGCGTTTCCGCTCCGAAGGCCTGGTTGGTTTCGTGTATGAACCAACCCGGCCGAACTCAAAATATTCCGAAACTTTGAGTGCGATATACTGAAACGACCGTCTCGATCCAAGGATCGCTTTGCCGCAGACATTTCGTCATTCGGAGGTCCGTGGCTCAAGTTATGACCAAAAGACCGAATTTGTCTCGAAAACGGGGGGTCCGGGTCCGGGCCGACCCGCCCCCCCCCCCCCACGAGGCCTGGCGCCGCTGATGTCATGCGCGGGGGGCTAAGCCCCCGCTTCCACCTGGCGGCGCGGCTTAAGAGCCGCGCCTTTTGGAGACCCCCCCCCCTCGTGGGGGGGCTTGCTTTGAAGAGAACCGGGGGTTTAATCCCCCGGAATTCCAGGAAACGGTCGGCCGTTTGGCCAGCCTAAAAACAAAACGCGGGACCCTAAAGGGTCCCGCCCTTGGACCGTCGCATCCGGCTTTGCCGGCCGCCTACTGACCACCGCGGCTTAGCCGCGGTGGGTTACTCCGGCGGCGCGCCTCCGCCGCGGGTCGCCGGCGCCGGCGCGCCGGAGCGGCGTGCGACCGCCGTCTTTCGCGGACCACCGGACGCACTCCGGTGGTCCGTTCCTCTTGCGGTCTTCACCAGTGATTTTCTCGGATCGAGATCTTCGGAACGGATACCTCATTTTCCCATTTCGGATTTGATTCCTCTTCACGGTCAAAACCACGCACCAAAAACAAAACTACGGAGGGTTGTCGGGCCGTGTTTGTTCGGACCGCACCCTCCGCATTAGATGCTAACAATCAGGAATAACCACCACCCAAATGGCACAATTTTTAATTAATTAAAAATTGAACCTCGATTCAAACGATTCACACGTAAATTAAATAAAAATTCCCAACAATCCTCATCAAACATTTTTCCCAAACCCACAATAGATTTAGAAGGGGAAAACATGGAAAGTGATAGTCATATTGAAGTAAACCCCAACCTCGAAAAAATGACGTCGCACGTCGGGTATCGCGGACAAAGGCGTCACGGCGTCGGACGTAGATTCCGTGGATGTCGGGGTGCGTCCGAGGAGGAAACGACGTCTCTTCACTTGTTGCTATGACGAAGAAGAGAGGTACGTTTTCATTGGCGATGATCACCACGGTCGGCGACTTCTCCCTTGTCGAGGAGGAAGATGAAGACGGAAGAATCCGGGACTCCGAGTCTTGAAGGTCATGGGGTCGATGTTCTTCGTCAGAGAAGAACCGTTCTTCACGTTCTTCGTCGAAGACGAAGAAGATCTTCAAGTCTCTCAACTATTCTCCCAAACCTCTCAAGCAACAAAGAAACTAACCAAAAATAAATTAAGCTCACACTTAATTTATTAACACAACACCAACCTTTGAAATTTCAAGAGTTTGAATTTCAAAACTCAAATTAAACTCACTTAATTAATTATACATGAGTTGTGTAATTAATTAAGTGTTAAGTTGTCAAGCTTTTAAGAGGGAGAGAGGGGAGTTAGGGAATTTGAAAAGGTGGGGATTGGGTGGGCCCCTCCTCACCTTAATCCTCTCTTAGGTGGTTAAACTACCCAACTTCCAACAAAATATTTTAACCACTTTAATGATATAAAATAAAAATTGTATCACAAATTTATTTTACTCTTCATTTCATCCAGAAAATTAAACATCTCCTCCTAGGCAAACGCAACTTCGGAAAAGGTCTTCTTAAGAGAATATTGGCGCTGCAACTTCATCGGTGTCCTTGGATTTCAATTCCGAGCACCGGATCAAAAGTTAGTAATTCCCGCTCGTTCGTTCACTGAACGTACCCGAGCCAAACTTCGGAAATTGATTCCGGGCACACCGGGCCTCAGAATCAGGTGCCGTCAGAAACCGCGCTCTTGTAAAATTCCAAAGAAAATTAAGAAAAAAATTTCCCTTGAATTTTACGGGTCTTTACATTTTTGGTTTGTTTCTATATTATATCTCTCTTCCACTTGTGTTCCTCTTAGAGGGTAATGACACCCATCTTCATGTTTATCATACACTCGGTGCTAGAATCCAACCCACTGCCTACTCGATGAGGGACTTGGGAGGTCACTAAAACTCATCTACATTTTTTGGCCCTGGAGGGTTATATATTGTGGGAAGGGGGACGTGACATAGAGGTATCATAGGTAGGTTGGGGGATAGGATGATGATTTGAAATTGGAACATGTGAGGTTGAATGAGATGGTAGGGAAACATTTTTAGCTATGTTTAGAAAGCATTATAAGCATGAGAGACCAAACGATACAAGGGTATTTAGTTCCCCTAGTGATCTGATGCATGGAAATTTATGCTTAAAATGTCTAATATGTTATGTTATACTAGTTTCAGGGTAGATACATAGGAAAGGATAATTAATCATTCTTCCTTGCATTTGTGTTTGGATGTGTAGACCATGAGATAGGTTAACCGAAAATAAATAATTAAAAAAATTAATTACTAGTATATTATTTCATATTCTAGGTTTAGGAGATTTAACTCTATAGTATTTTGTAGGTATAGAACTTGGTCAATGTCCTCTTCAGGTTCATGCAGAAGATGTTCAGCTAGAACTTCCAGAA
Source organism: Viscum album (assembly GCA_963277665.1). Lineage (NCBI taxonomy): Eukaryota > Viridiplantae > Streptophyta > Magnoliopsida > Santalales > Viscaceae > Viscum > Viscum album. Next base: position 1,366,125,671 of record OY728140.1, on the reverse strand, counting down.
GATCATCGCAGAGTAGAGGTTGACAACGAGGACACATAGAGGAGAATAATATGATAGTTTATATTCCATTTTTTGTAGAGTAATGAGGGTTCCATTTTGGATAAATTCATATTATATTTGATATATAAGGTTTGGAGAAATTTTAGTTTAGTCCATGCATATAAGTAGCACCAGGTACCATTTGTTGTGATGATGCTGCATGTGGCAGTGAGGCAGTGGTGGGTTTTATTCCTGAAGAATCACAAGGATTTTGTTTTCTCATGGGAGGAGTTCTGATAATATTATAGAGATGGATTTATTTATTCATACATGAAGGTGGTATGTTTATAAGAGGTTATTACCCTTAAAAAGGGGGTCTCCAGTGTGCGAGGGTTTGTAATCAGTTTTCAGAACCTTATGGGATATGCTTCAGACCTGTTGCTAGATGAGGTGGCCAGGGTGAGGCATTCTAATGAGGCTTTATATAATCACCCATACTTTACATACATGGTTATTAAATCATAATTGAAGTATGATTATTACAACATATAACAAAACCATGATAGGACCGTATAGGTATAGTTTCTTTAGAAACTGGGAAACATAAACAACTAGTTCATAAATCATCTACATTGTCTCTCATTTATTTCATCACATCTAGAGTACCTTTTGGAATATCCTACTTAATACCCTTCTTCCTGACCTGGGAGAATGAAAACATACAAAAGGGTTATCTCAAATGCTCAGTAAGGTTAAACAAAAGAAATATCAATCATATCATATTCATAAGAACATAACATTATGAAAATCTTAACCTGCAAAAGAGATCATAATATCATAACATGGGATAAATCGTAGTAGTGAAATGTAATCCCAATAATCATAACATAAAACATAAAGCTTTTTGGCATACACACATAATCATTGAAATTCATTTCATATTATTCAAGGCTCTTTTCCAAGACCATCATAGAGGACATAATCCATTACTGAACCGAGTTCACTTCTCGTTCCAGTCCTGTATCACTAAACCAGATTAACTTGCTGTTCCAAACATGTCTATCTCATGATATATAAATCTTTACCCAATGAATTGGAGGGAGATATAGGTTCCACCCATCTCATAATGGAACCATTCTTATGTGTTCCACAAAATCATAAACCATATATCATAGCATAACCCATGTAATAAAAATGGGATTCTTAAACTTTATGCCATCATATCATAATCCATGTAAGATAAAAGGACATCATAAAAATAATCCCATCATAACATAATCAAATCAATGTAAAAATATGGATAGAAACAGAACCCTATATTATCTTAGATGGAAAATAATTTTGATAAAACACTTGGACTCCATTCTTGAGGAAAATATCCTTTCTACTTCAAAAACATTTTTCTTTTCTTAACATGTCATACAATTTTAAAATAAAAGTAGTTAATTAAAAATAAACTATGAAACTTTTAAAGGAATATTCATGGAAATAATGTTCTATGAAATCATAAAAATCCATTTATTCCGTATAAGACAAAAAAACATTCTTCTCGTACTTTGGTTGGAAAAGTCAAAAACTACCTCGTACTAAAAACGACAAAAGATCCCTTTAATATCTTTTACTAAAAAGTCACCAAAGGGTAAAATTGGATTTAAAAAATTGTAGGAGAATAGAAATAATATTAAATATTGACAAAACATGGATGTGGATGATAAATATGCCCCAGTAATTACCGAAGTATAAACAATCTCAGATAGAAATCGAGATTTGTGAGATTTTCCCTCACCTTATGTCTGATATGCTTCGTACGTATCCGAACCTCCTATATAATGATTTAAATAATGTCATTGACTTATTACAGAATCATATTTATTGTTATGATATCATATATGGTCATATTCTTATCTTCTTATTAATAATATTTCATTGCTACTTGTTATTCAGATGTTCATTGCTTTATGTTCTTATGTGTGTTTTGTCGAATAAATTCTTATTATTATTTTTAGGTTATAGATACATCATTTTCAAAATGGTTTTAGAATAATATATATCATATTTATTCTTTAAATTCATTTATATAATCATTATTCAATGAATATCATGTAAAATGAGTCGCATCACATCATGGAGACGGTAGGCCATACGTACGCACGAGCGAAGATATCGTTCCCATGATCATGGAATTGTATTGAAGTGTATGTATACTATTTAATAATCAATATCAATTTACAATAATCATATATAGTTATTCTTTACACCGTTATACCCATCCAAGTAAGGTGTTGGTGGAAAACATATTACACCACGGCGTGGAGACGGTATTCTGTACGTACGCACACATAGTGATTTCGTTTTTCATAGGATAAATAGAAGGTGAAATAGGGTTGTTTCATATTTATAATAACATATAAGTATATTAGTGATACTTATGTTATTACTTCATAATGAAACAAATAAATAAGATGATGTAGAAAAAGAAATAAATTTGAAAGAATCAGTAATAGATATTACCTCTTCTTCAACACGCCTCTTTGAAACCCCCTCATAAGGGAATAAAATTGGTCTTTGAAGAAGATCAGAACCTATAGTATGTTTCTAGAGAAGTTTATAAGGGAAATGGGCAGGGGTTGGCCGAGCTTTAAGGATCAAAATTATGGAGGAGGAGAGGGAGGAGGTTCCCTTTTATAAGGGAGGAGAGGGGCACCTTTGGAAAAACATAAAATATTATTTTATAATAAAGTCATATTCAGTTTTCAATAGCTCAAAATTGATTGATTTCAAAGCTAAGGTGTGTATGGGTCTAAATACATTCAACAAATAAGTTTTAGAAAAGTTTAGGTCACTATTTTAACATTATCATTAAGATTTAACTCTAAGTTAAATAATTTAACTTTTACTCTATCTTCTTGTTTTCTTACACTATATGGTTAATAAACATACTATAACAAGCCAAAGGAACCCAAAGTGGTTCATTAATAATATATATAGTCGTATCTACGTAATTTGGCCAAACTGCAGGTTTTTAGGAATAAAATAACAATTAATAATATAATATTTGTTTTAATAACTATTTTATGGAAATTTTGACACTCTTTGGTAATTGATTTTTGGGAAAATCATAACAGCATGATTAGTTTTAACAGAGTTAATTAAATCAATACTAACATTTCATATAAACCTAGAAAATTATTGGAATTCATAAAAAGTCTCAAATTACATTTATTTTGGTATTTATAATAACAATTAATTTAATATTTCATTAATTAGAAAATTACTGCAACACCATTGTGTCATAAATAAAATAAATTATTTAGTATCTAAAAATTATAATTAAAATACCATTATGAAGGTAATATTTTTATATTTCTAATGAATATTTATAGTCAAATTTATCTTATGTGTAACCCTATATTAAAAATGTTTTAGTTTTTAAACATTGATTTTAACTATTTTAACTCTTCTTTAAATAAAATAATAATAAGTGTCCTAATCTAATCCAAGTTGACCTAAATATTCATATTTTATTCATAATGTTATTTTTGGTCGAATTAAAGTTATCTAATAGAATTATGATATGTGTTAGTGTAATAATAATAACATTTTTACCCTTAATTGCCCTATTTTATTTTAACCGTGGTAAATAAAAGAAACAAAGTTACTATTCACCAAAAATTATTATTATCTTATTGAACCACATTTTACACCTTGATATTAACTATGTCTCTCGGAGTTTTGAAATTAAACTTAAAGAAGCGATAAAATTATGTTTTATGTATAATTGCAAATGCTCCTAGGAGTTGGGTAAAAGACGGTAAAAAGTTCAATAAATTTTTTTATATATCTATATTATTTTAAAATTACTCCAATAAATTACATTGAACTTATATATATATTATGTATCTATTTTGACCTAAATTAAATTTAAATAATAAAAATGATTATTTAAATAAAAAGTCGATTTTAACCAATAACTCAGTGTTTTCACTATTCATTAAAAATTGAAAGTTTTTAGAAAAATAACAAAAATTCTCCCTAGGATAATTTCGATATTCTGAATCCAAAAATGAAGTCCATTTTGAAAGATAAAATTTTAAAAATTTCAAAAAGTGGGTATTACTGTTTGTAACAGCTAGTTTATATAATATTTTAATAACATATCGTTGTTTAGAAAAACTCCATATTGCGTACAATGCATGTTATCAAGGAAGGTTACTCTAGTGTGTAATTCAAGACAATACAGTGTTGTGTGTAGTGAAAGATTCCTTTGGTGATGTATATACCATAAAAAAAATATTTCTCATAAAATCTCGGGTGTTACATTCTACCCCCCTTAAAATGAATTACGCCTTGGAAATTCATCACTTTGTAACAAACAGATGAGGATATCTCTCCCACCTTATATGCTCAAGTTCCCACGTAGCTTCTACTAATTGGCGGTTCTTCCATAATACATTCACCAAGAAAGTGGTCTTGTTCTGTATAACTTTTTCACTACGATCCAGAATCTCTATCGGTTGTTCTTCATAAGAAAGATCTTTCTCCAGTGGTACAACTTCTGAGCTTAGTACATCTGGAGGATCGTGTATGTACTCTCACATGAGAGATACATGGAACACATCATGAACTTGAGAGAGATTTTGTGGAAGTCCCAATCGGTAAGTTACCTTCCCAACATGATTCAGTATTTCGAAAGGACCGATATTCCTTGGGCTCAACTTTCCCTTCTTTCCAAATATCATTACTCTCTTCCAAGGAGATATTTGTAAGAACACTTTATCACCCACTTCAAACTCTAGGTCTTTTCTTCGGTTGTCAGCATAACTTTTTTGTCGACTCTGAGCTGCTCTTATGTGTTGTTGAATAGATCTGACCTTTTTTTCCATCTAATCAACATTATCGGGTCCTAATAGATTTCTTTCCCCAACTTAATCCCAGCAAGTTGGAGTTCTGCATTTCTTTACATAGTGATCTTCATAAGGATCCATCTGAATACTAGAGTGAAAGATATTATTATAAGAAAATTCCACCAAAGGTAGGTGTTTATCCCAACCACCTTTGAAATCTATTGAGCAAGCTCTCAAAATGTCTTCAAGAATTTGAATTGTCCTCTCAGATTTACCGTCTATATAGGGATGATAAGAAGTGCTGAAACTCAAATCTGTATCTGGAGAATGATGAAGAATTCTCTAAAACTTCGAGGTAAACCTCGAATCCCAATCCGATATAATTGAAAGTGGTACTACATGAAATCTTACCACTTCCTTTACATATATCATGGAAAGCAGACCAAGAGACAAATCTTCTCTAATTGCAATGAAGTGTTCCGACTTCGTAAGACGGTCAACTATAACCCAGATAACATTATTGCCTTTGGATATTTTAGGAAGTCCAGTGACAAAGTCCATAGTGATGTTTTCTCATTTCCATTCGGGTATGGGTAATAGTTGTAACATCCCCTTATAATTCTGTCTCTCAGCTTTACCTTGCTGACAAACCAAGCATCAAGAGACATATTTAGCAACATCTCTTTTAAAGCCATCCCACCAGAAGTACTATTTCAGGTCCCTATTCATCTTCGTGCTTCTAGGATGAATAGTGAATAAAGAAGTATGAGCCTCATCTAGCAGATCCTTCTTTAATTCTGGGATGGGAGGAACGAAAACCCGATTCCTAATCCTTATTATCCCATCACAATAAAGGTTTGATTGTGGAACATTTCTCACCTTCTTTTGTAACACTACATCTTCTTTTTGTGCCTCTTTAATCTTCACATGTATATATGGTTGAACATTCATTTGATAAAGATAAGATTTTTCCTTTCACTTGTAATTCCAAGATCCATCCTTTGTAAATCAATAAATATTGGATCTTTTGAGATCCTCATCATGGATAAGATAACATGGTCTTGTCGACATAATGCATCCACCACCATGTTTTCTTTCTCAGGGTGATAATGAATTGAGCAGTCATAGTCCTTAATCAAATCCAACCATCTTCTTTGGCTCATATTCGGCTCCTTTTTTGTGAAAATATACTTTAAACTTTTATGATCAGTATAAATATCACACCATTCACCATAAAGATAATGCCTCCATTTTTTTAATGCAATGATTACCGCGGATAACTCCAAATCATGAGTTGGGTAATTTTTCTCATGTATTTTCAACTGTCATGTGGCATAAGATATCACCATATCATTTTTCATGAGAACATACCCAATTAATTCTTGGATGCATCACTGTAGATTTCAAACATTTCTCTACTCCATGGAAGTGTGAGCACAGGTGCACTGGATAACCTTCGTTTTAACTCTATGAAATTATCTTTACACTCCTCTGTCCAAACGAACATAACTCCTTTTCGAGTCAACCAGGTGAGTGGATTAGATAATGGTGAAAAATATTTCAAAAACGTCGATAATATCCATCCAAACAAAGAAACCTTAGAATATCAGTTACTGTTGTTGGTCTCGACCATCTTTCGATAACCTCTGTTTTTTCTGGATCCACAGATATCCTCTCTTTTGAGATCATGTGACCCGAAAATTAAACTTTTTGAAGCCAAAATTTACACTTGGTAGATTAGGCATGAATCTTCTCCTATCTTAGGGTCTTTAATACAATTCTCAAGTGATATTCATGTTATTCATTGCACTTTGAATAGACAAGAATATCATCTCTAAAGACTACCACAAACTGATCAAGAGAGTCTCTAAAGAATCTATTAATTAGATCCATGAAGATAGAAGGGTAATTAGTAATACCAAATGGCATCACTATAAATTCACAGTGTCCAGACCTTGTACAGAAAGTCGTCTTTGGTATTTCCTCCTTTTTGACCCTTAATTGATGATACCCTGAATGAAGATCAATCTTGGAAATGTATTGAGATCCGAGTATTTGTTCAAATAAGTCATCAATGCGTGGGAGAGGATATTTGTTCTTGATAGTGATCTTGTTAAGTTCTCGATAATCAATGTAGAGTCTCATTGATCCAACATTCATCATAACGAACAAAACAGGTGCTCCCCAAGGTGATGCACTAGGGCATATGAATCCCTTATAAAGATTCTCTTGGAGTTTCTTATTCAATTCCTGCAACTCAATTGGGGTCATTCTATAAGGTGTCTTTGAAATGGGCATAACACCTGGTATGAGTTCTATTGAAAACTCAACTTTACGATTTGGTGGGAGACCTGGAAATTCCTCTGGAAAGACATCATCAAAATCCCATACAATGGGTATATTCTTAATCATGATTTTCTCTCCAACCATTTGAGATAAATAACCTTCATTTATTGGAATCAAGACCCATAAGATGGAAGAAATTTCCACTGGAAGGTTATATTCATCCTTACATTGATAGATTATAGTAGATTGTTCAGGAATATTAAATGTGATTTCCCTTCTTTGGCAATTGATATGAGCTCCGTATAAAAAAGCCAATCCATGCTAAGAATCACATCAAATTCCACTATAGGACGGGTCACAAGATTTGCAGGAAGCACTTTCCCAAAAACTTCAATCAGAGAAGAATTGTAAACTTTTGATGAGACTATTGTGCCATTAGGGGTTGTCATAGCTAAATCAATATCTAAATTCTGAGGTAATATGGCGATACACGTAGAAAATTCTTCAGAAATAAAAGAGTGGGTGGATCTAGAATCAAATAAAACATTTGCTACTTTATAGTGGATGGTAAGTGTACCTTTCATCACTTCGTTGTCATACTCCACATCGCTAATAGAAATTGAATGTGACTTTACTTTGTCTTTGGACTTAAGAGTTTGTTGACATCAATCAATATCAACAACCCTTGGATTAGGGCATTGATTGGCATAATGTCCCATTTCCTTGCACTTGAAACATTGAAGTGTAGGAGGTGCATTCTGTGTATCCCTTTATTTTTTTGCATCATTAGACATCTTCTTCCTATTATTTCGACATTCAACTGCCCGATGAAATTCTTTTCCACACATAATACATTTACTTGTCCCTTTTATACAATTATTTCCATGTTTCTTTCCACACATTGATCATAAGGGAAAACTCATCTTCTTTTCAGTGTGGTCTTTAGATTCTCTTTCGAATTCCATTTTACTCTTCTTATCAAACCCATATTATTGATGGGTTACTCTAATATCGATATCAACCTTTAGAGCACATCGAACAATTTCCTAAATGCTATTGAATTCCCTTATGGCTAAAGCCCTTTGAAGACTTGGTTTTAAGCCACTAAAAAATCGATCGATCTTACTCTCAGGTTGGATAATAATTCTAGAATCATACCTTGTTAGTCTTGTAACATTTACTTTGTAGGTACCAACAGATTCTTCATCCTTTGGCTTCAGTTCAAGAATATATTTCTCCATATTTGTTCAAAGAATACGAGGGAAGTACTTATTGAAAAATAAGTTTGTGTACTTGTCCGATTCAATAGACTCAATATCATCCATTTGCCTCGTATTCTTAATAAGATTCCACCGTTGATCAGTTTCACCATCGAAACGATATAATACTAAGATGACTTTATCATGTTCAGAAAATTGTAGAATTGAAAATGTATTTTCATTGGTACCGATCCATTGTTCAGCCACTAATGGATCAGAAGACCCGCTGAATGAAGGTGGACACTACCTCATGAAGGATTCAACAGAATGTTTATCTTTCCTTTGCTCATTTAGAAGTCCTGCAAGATTCATAGCTTGATAATGTTGTGTGATCTTGGCTACAAGATTTTTCATTCCAGCTCCCATAACGTTTGGTTTCTCAGGGGGACAATCATTGCATTTCCCATCGCATTCATCATTAGCACGGTTCCTTCAGGTTCCAGCCATTGAATAAAACCAAAAAGCATAGTGTGAGAAACACTAATCATAACTGGAAAACAACATAATCAGTAATAAAATTTCACACATTAGGTCTTATCATAGGTTACTCATGGCCATTTCTAAAACACTATGATTGTGTTCTATGCTTAGACATATCTTTAGGGTTCTTACTAAGGCTCTCACATCCTAGTTTCCAAAGGTTGACTATACCTTTCCTATGATACCAACTATTACGACCCGTACTTTACATAAATGGTTATTACATCAGAATTGAAGAATAATTATTACAACATATAACAAAACCATGATAAGACCATATAGGTATAGTGTCTTTAGAAACTGGGAATCATAAAAAACTAGTTCATAAATCATATACATTGTCTCCTGTTTATTTCCTCATATCTAGAGTCCCTTTTGGAATATCCTACTCTATACCTTTCTTCCTGACCTGGGGAAAAGAAAAAAATACAAAATGGTGAGCTCAAATGCTTAGTAAGGTTAAACAAAATAAATATGAATCATATCATATTCATAATAACATAACATTTTGAAAATCTTAACATGCAAAAGAGATCATAATATCATAACACGGGATAAATCATAGTAGTGAAATGTAATCCCAATATTCATAAATTAAAACATGAATATTTGTGACATACACAAATTATCATAGAAAATAATTTCATATTAGTCAAGGATCTTTTCCCAGACCATCCTAGTGGACAAAATCCATTACTAAACCGAGTTCAGTTCTCGTTCTAGTCCTGTATCACTGAACCAGATTAACTTGACATTCCAGCCATGTCTATCTCTTGAGATATAAATCTTTACCCAATGCATTGGAGGTAGAGATAGGTCCCACCCATCTTATAATGAAACCATTCGTATGTGTGCCACAAAATCATAAATCATATATCATAGCATAACCCATGTAATAAAAATGGGATTCTTAAACTTCATGCCAACATAACATAATCCATGTAAGATAAAAGGAAATAATAAAAATAATTCCATCATAACATAATAAAATCAATTTAAAAATAGGGATAGAAAGAGAACCCTATATTATCTTAGATGGAAAATAATTTTGATAAAACACTTGGACTCCATTCTTGAGGAAAATATCCCTTATACTTAAAAAAACAATTTTCCTTTATTAACATGTCATACAATTTTAAACTAAAAGTAGTTAATTAAAAATAAACCTGGAAACTTATAAAGAAAGATTAATGGAAATAATGTTCTATTAAATCATAAAAATCCATTCATGCCGTATAAGATAAAAAAACATTCTTCTCGTACATTGGCCGGAAAACTCAAAAATTTACACTTACTAAAAACAAAAAAATTTTCCTTTCATATCTTTTACTAAAAACTCACCAATGGGTAAAATTGGATTTAAAAAATTTTAGGAGGATATAAATAATTTTACATATTGACAAAACATGGATCTGGATGATAAATATTCCCCAGTAATTACTGAAGTATAAACAATCTCGGATAAAAATTGGGATTTGCGAGATTTTCCCTTACATTAGGTCAGATATCCTTCGTACGTTTCCGAACCTCATGTATAATGTTTTAAATAATGTCATTGACTTATTAAAGAATCATATTTATTGTTATTATTTCATATATGGTTATATTCTTATCTTCTTATTAATAATATTTCATTGTTACTTGTTCTTCGGGTGTTCATTGCTTTATGTTCTTATGCGTATTTTGTCGAATAAATTCTTATTATTATTTTTAGGTTATAGATAAATCATTTAAAGAATGGTATTAGTATAATATATATCATATTTATTCATTCAATTCATTTATACAATCATTATTCAATGAATATCAAGTAAAACGAGTCGCATCACGTCGTGGAGACGGTAGGCCGTACGTACGTACGAGCGATGATATCGTTCCCATGATCGTGGAATTTTATTGAAGTGTATTTATACTATTTCATAATCAATATCAATTTAAAATAATCATATATAGTTATTATTTACACCATTATACCCATCCAAGTAAGGTGGTGGTGGAAAACAGATTACACCACGGCGTGGAGACGGTATTCCGTACATACGCATGCGTGGTGATTTCATTTTCTATAAGATAGATAGATGTTAAAATAGGGTTGTTTCATATTTATAATAACATATCATTATATGAGTGATACTGATGTTATTAAATCATAATGAAACATCTAAAGGAGAGGAAGTAGATGAAGAAATAAATATGAATGAATCGGTAACAGATATTACATCTTCTTCGACACGCCTCTTTGAGACCTCCTATTAGGGCACTAAAATTAGACTTTGAAGAAGAAAGAGACCAGTAGTAGGTTTATAGGTAAGTTGAGAAGGGAAATGGGTAGGGGCTGGCCGAGCTTTAAGGCTCAAAATTGTGTGAGGAGGAGAGGGAGGAGGTGCCCTTTTATAAGGGAGGAGAGGGGCACCTTTAAAAAATCATAAAATATTATTTTATAATAAAGTAATATTCTGTTTTTAATAGCCCCAAATTAATATATTTAAAATATAAGGTTGGGATGGGTCAAAATCCTCTCAACCAATTGGTTTGAGACAAGTTTAGGTTACTTTTTTAACCTTATCATTAAGATTTAACTCTATGTTAAATAATTTATCTTTTTCTGTGTCTTCTTGTTTTCTTACACTATATGGTTAATAAACAAACTATAACAATACAAATGAACCCCAAGTGGTTAATTATTTATATATATAACCTTATATAAGTAATTTTGCTGAAAGTTAGATTTTTAAAAATAAAATAACAATTAATAATATAATTTTTTTTAAAAACTATTTTATGTCAATTTTGACACTATTTGGTCATTGATTTTTGTAAAAATCATAACAACATGATTAGTTAGAACAGAGTTAATGAAATCAATACTAACATGTCATAGTAACAGATAAAATTAATAGAATTCATAAAAAGTTTCAAATTACATTTATTTGGCTTTTTATAATTTAAATTATTTTAATATTTCATTAATTAGGTTATTACTGCATCACCATTGTATCATAAATAAATTAAATTATTTAATGTCTTAAAATTATAAAAAAACTTCTATTAGCTAGGAAATATTTTTATCTTTATAATGAATATTTATAGTGGAATTTATCTTATGTATAACCCTATATTAAAAATGTTTTAGTTATTAAACATTGATTTTAACTATTCTAACTCTTCTTTAAATAAAATAATAATAAGTGTCCTAATATAATCCATGTGGACCTAAATGGTCATATTTTATTCCTAAGGTTATTTTTGGTCGAATTAAACTTATCTAATAGAATTTGGACATGTGTTAGGGTAATAATAATATCATTTTTACCCTTAATTACCCTATTTACTTTTAACTGTGGTAAATAAAAGTAAAAAGTTACTATTCACCATAAATTATTTTTATTTTATTGAACCACATTTTACTCCTGGATATTAACCATGTTTCTTGGATTTTCTAAATTCAACTCACAGAAGCGGTAAAATTATGTTTAATGTACAATTGCAAATTCTCCTAGGAGGTGGGTAAACGACGGTAAAAAGTTCAATAAAATTTTAATGTATCTATATTATTATAAAATTTCTCCAATGAATTAAATTTAACATATATAGGTATTATGTATCTATTTTGACATAAAATAAATTTAAATAAAAAATGATTATTTAAATAAATAGTCGGTTTTAACCAATAACTCAGTGTTTTCACTATTCATCAAAAATTGAAAGTTTTCAGCAAAATAACAAAAATTCACCCTAGGCTAATTTCAATATTCCAAATCCAAAAATGAAGTCCATTTTGAAAGATAAAATATATAAAATTTCAAAAAGTGGGTGTTACTATTCATAAGAGCTAGTTTATATAATATTTTAATAACATATCGTTGTTTAGTGAAACTCGGTATTGCGTCTAACGCAAGCTATCGAGGAAGGTTACTCTTTTGTATAACGCAAGAGAATATAGTGTTTTGTGTAGTGAAAGATTCCTTGGGTGATGTATATAACATAAAAACAAAATATTTCTCATAAAATCTTGGGTGTTACACTTTAGGTCTAGATATCTAAAACCAGTTCACCTCGTTTATGTTGAAGATGTATCTAGAGGTGTTAGAAAGATAAAACATCATTGAGATTATGTTATATGGAACTAGATTGTTATGAGAGAGGAGTCATCAGGATTCCTAATGTAGTAGAGATGTGGTTTGGGGTTCCCAATTGTCCGGATATAAGAGCATACGATTAGTTAGTGGTATGTTCCAGCCCTTAATGCAATGTTTCAATGTTAGTGGTGTCTTTGAGGCCTATAAAAAGGGATCAAATACATGTTTTTCTTGTGGACGATGCGTTCATTAGTGATGATAGTACCCAAACGTACTAGTTAGTAACCGTGTTCCAATTATTCCATATATGGATCATCTATTCCGGGCGTTCTAGATGAGGTAGAAATATTATTTTTCTCTAGTTTTGTATCAGTAGAGACTAAATAGGGTAGGTATAGGACATCTTCAGGATTCTACACATCCTCAGAGAGCCCAATAAGGATGTGGAAGATGTCATATAAAGGGTTAGATAGGTCATATAGTTGGTCGTGTTTAGCTTCATGATTTAGTGTTTCCTACGCTGGGCGATCTATACATTGTTCAATATAACCATCGCTTGTTTTCTACTTAGGTTCATGACTTGTTTGGTCCAATAGTGATGTACAAATTTATATCACATACCCTTTTACATGATTTAGGACATGAGTTTGAGAGACTTCCAGTTCCCTTGGCATTGACTACACCTTTTGGAGGGAGAGATGATTTGTTTGAATTATGTATTTATTTTTTGCTAGTATTGGGGAACATCGCTCATACAAAGTTATCTTATGTCTATGGATAAAAGCATATGACATAATCATCGAAGTTGATTGTCTTATATTCAGTTCATGTTATCAAGGATTTATTCGGGTTGGAAATTGAGTTACTAGATGCTGATGGAGATCCGATAGTGCTTTTTGGAAAGAGAGATGCTCAGATGGGCCAGATGCATGTTCCTTCATTGTCTTCCATGATAGGTGAGTCTGTGTTGAGTTCATCATAGGTTTAGTACTCATCATTTCCTAGGGTTGTCATAGAGTACCCTACTCTATTTCTAGAAGTGGTTTTAGCATTACCCCCTCGACTAGAGATTGTGTTTGAGATCAAAAAACAACTATGGATGTAGCATATCTTGATATATCCACATAGGATGGAGCATTTTGAATTATAAGAGCTATGTATACAAATAGATGGTCTATTATAGTGCACTTTTGTTTGAAAAAGTGTTTCACTATGGGGTGCACCAATTTTTTTCATAAATAAGGTCAATCGAAATTGGTGGTTTTGTATAGATTATCATCACTTGAACCAAGTTATAGTGAATAACCATGAACCTATTCCACGGATTGATGACTTACTCAATCAACTAAAGTGTGAATGTTGGTTCATTAAAACTTATGGGAAGTCAGGATATCATCAGATGCATGTAAATGATAATGGTATCCCAAATACTATATTCCATTGTCGTCATGGGACGTATGAGTTTGATGTGATTCCATTCGATGAGATTAATTCTCCAGTAGTGTTTGTGGGGTTAATGAACGATGTGTTCTATGAGTTTCTATATTTTTTCAGGATGGTTTTCATCAACAAAATCCTTTTATACTCTAAACCTGTGGAGGATGATTCAGAGAATATGCCTGCTGTTTTGGGAGTTCATTAATGAGTGAATTTGTTTGGTATGTTTCCCAAGTGTTTTAGGGCTTGAGAAGTTAATTTTTTGGGGCATATTGTATCCCAATAGGGAGTAGATGTGGATATGTTGTTGATAGATGAAGTTGAGTTTTGGGAATATACTAGGACCGTGGAAGATGTCTGATGTTTCCTTTGCCTTCAATTCTATTATAGGGGTTTCTTATCCAATTTCATTTGGACTGAGACTCCTTCTATAGCTTTTAGTAGAAAGGATTAGGAATTTGAGTCGACATCACATTATTAGAAAATTTTTGAGTATCTTAAGGAGAAGTTGGTCAATGTTCAAATTATTTTTCTCCAAATATATGGAGTAAAATTTTAGGTCTTCTGTGAGAATTCATGTCTTGGGTTGGATAGTATTCTGACACAAAAGATATCAATTTTTTCTTACAGGTCTCAACACTTACCTAACCATGAGTGAAACTATTCCACCCATGATCCCGAGTTTGTGGTGACAGTGTTTTACTTTAATTTATTTATATATTACCTCATTGGAGATTTTTTGTGGTCTTCACTGATAATAAGTGTCTGAGGTATGTTATCTCCTAGTATGAATTGAACTTCAACTAAGGTCGGTGGATGGAGTTCATATAGGATTACGACTTTGAGATTTATTATACACATAAGAAGGGTAATGTTGTGGATTACGTGTTTAAGAGGAATTTAGGTAGTGATGGAGTGTGTGAATTTGGTGATTCTTAGATATTAATGGAAGAAATATTAACATTACAACAGGATATAGAAAATTTAGAGGGAAGAGGACATATTTTTTTAGATGATGGTGCAGTCATCTATGGTGAATTTGGATGAGGAGTACGAATTGAGGGATCTAGAGGTGGAGGTTTGCAGAAACCATGTAGTGTTTCGGAAGGCCCCTGATAGTTTTTATGAGGATTAAAAAAATAATGTTTTGTTTTATGGAAGGATTTTTGTTGCTTTTGGGATTCCTTAGATGGTTCTCATAGAGCTCCACATTTCTCTATTGGCATTGAATATCGGAATGATAAATATGTATAGATCTTTGAGAGTTTATTTTTTGTTTCCTTGATTAATGTTTGCAGATTCATAGTTTATGACTTCATGTATGGTATTTTATAAGGTTTTGGAAAAGAACTATGTTTCCAATGGTTTTCTCCAGCCATTAGATGTTCCTTAGTGGAAGTGGGAGGACATCTCAATGAACATTGTTACCCATTTACCTAGATCTCAGGGAGTCTATAACTATATATTGGTGGTAGTGTATCATTTGATGAAATCTACACAACTTATAGCAATAAAAGAGTCATTCTTATTGGAGGTATTGCTGAGAATGTATCAAGTTGACGTGGTGAGACTCCCCAGAGTTCTGAAGAATATAATTTCTGATCAAGATTCTCATTTTACCTCTAGGGTGTACAGTGGTCCCTAGCATTATTTTGGTTCACATCTCTGATTTAACACTACATTTCATCTACAGATTGGTAGTTAAAAAGAGTAGACCATCCTGGATCTTGAATACATTTTGTTCTCTTTTGACCTGGAAATTGGAGGTTCTTTCACAAGAAACTTTCCCATGGTATAGTTTTCTTACAAAAAAAATTAATCCACCATCGGTATGGTGTTGTTTAAAGACATGAATGCCCGAACATGCCATTATTGATTATGATGGACTGGGGTCAGAGATTCATAAATTCTATAGTCGGAATAGGTACATTTTAAACAATATATGGTTCAGCTGATTCATGAGGGGATAAAAGTAGGTAAATATCATCATAAATATTATATCGATCATGGAGGATACTACTAGAATTCAATGTTGGGTATCATGTGTTTCTGATGGTGACTCCCCATATTGATCAGTGATGGGTTAATCATGGGAGTATGATTTATATCCAATTTTTTGGGTCATTCGTGGTGTTGGATCATGTTGGATCCATGGAATATAAGATTTTTTTTCCCACATTGATGAGTTGGATATGTAATGTATTTCACATGTCACATCTCCATAGTTATCTTTATGACGACTAGCTCATCATCGATTTGGGTGATATTGATGTCAAAAAGGACGTGAACATTGAAGAGTGGACTGTAGAGAACTAGAACATCTATGTGAAGGTATTTCACATGCATTATATCCCCTTTTTTCATGTATTTTTGTTACACATTATCATAGAGGAGAGTACCTGTGATGGTGAGTCGTAGATACAAACTTTGTACCTTGAGTTGTAATGCCCTGACCCCAGAATCCAGGAGCCAATGAATTATTTTAATACATTGGCATGATTACAAGGAATCATTTCCTGAAGGACCGATTAATTTTTTAGTCCTGGAAACAAGATTCATAAATAAGTTCTACATTACAACATTAAAAGAAAAACAACACTAATTTATTCCGTTAAAACCATCCAAGATTCCAAGATTATTCCTACATGTAACTCATAACTAACTTCTTCATATCTTAGGAAAATGAAACATGAGAAAGGGGTGTGCTCAAATGCCCAGTAAGAGTAAGCAATGTAGTGGAAGATAACATAAACATTAGGCATGGTGAATAATTGAAAACACATTCCTTTAAAAATAATAAATATGAACACTTTATGGTAGGAATATGAGCTGAGTAAATAATTCCATAATAAAACATAGTCATGGGTATTCTTCTAGTTGAACATCCAGATGAAATGTCAATAGTTAATCTCATAATTATGGAATGCATAATTCAGGACAACATAACCATATAGTTAAGGCCTCGTGCCAAGACTACTAAAAGGATTTTTTCAAGGCCTTGTGCAAAGACACTAATTTGTCTCATGAGACCTACCGATGAATTGAAGAGATATATAGGGCTCCAACCGTCACATACTATGCCCAATTCATTCCTTATATTAATAGGTTTAAACATAACATAAACATATGTATTAAAACTACCATACAAAATGTCAATACTTTATCCATAAACCATGAATGGTATTAAAATAACACATCCACATTCAAACATAACTCATTTAGTACAATATGGATGATGGTATTATAACACATTAACCACAATATACAATAATGAATGATATTGACATAGATGAAAAAAATCATCAAACCTATTTGAGAGAAATATCCCCTTTTTTCTTGAAAATATTTAAAAGCCTCACTATTTATCAAGAAGTCATTTAAAATAGATTTTTGAATCAAAGTGTCCCATACCACTTTGAAAATTTTAAAAGGAATTTTAATTTGAAAACTTAAATTTCCATAAAAATAAATCCTTAAAATAATTTTTAAAACATTGAAATTAATGAGAATGATTTAGAAGAATAAATCTTTAAAAAATTTAAAATGATATTTTAGTTAGAGTTACTAACCAAATAAGAGACACTTGAATACAAATAATTAAGTTAATAAAAACATTATAATATCATGATAATAAAGGTATTCATGATATAGTATATCAAAGTACAGTATATACACCAAATAAAAGTGAATTGGTGCATAACAACAAAGAAGACTCAGTGGAATGTAAGTTGACATGTAATCCCTTATAAAGACTGTATCCTAAGGTTAAGGATAAATCAGTGACATAATTATGTGAAAAAAATATAAATACACACAATATGATTTGATATTCAGTATAAATGAATCATATAACATTCACAAATATTCTTGTAAAAACAACACCAATGAATTGGATGTTTAACTCAATGAATGTAGATTGAGTTAAAATTACTCTTATCATGTTCATATCAGTGACTTGAGAATTTATCAATGGAGTGATTATGTGTATCATAAGTATATCCACATAACGATGAGTGGAAATTACTACATAAATAGTAAATATTTATTTCACACATAATCTTGGAGTAAAATAATCAATGATGTATCTGTAAAGCCTAATGAGTAGAAATTGAAATTTTATATCCCCTTACCGATTTGGTAACTTATGAAGCATACACCCCATGAAATAAGGATCATACGATGAATATGTAAATACCCATAAATTAAATTATATTACACAAAGATTACAATCATGGGTAGTACATACACCACCCAAAGGGAAATATTGGCCCATATTGCCTGAATCTCACAGAAATTAGAAGTGAGATGAAAGCTCCTTACCACGTTGTAATAAATCGAGTCATATTACCAAAAGTTAATAACCATCAAATGAATAAAATAATACCATGAATATGATGAGAATAATGATAATATATATCAAATGGAAGTACACAATACATCACATTCAATGAACGAGTGGAAAACTATGGATATATCATGAAAATAAAAGTGAGATAAGAAACCCCTTACCTCAAGTCTGACTTGTCCAGTATGTTCCTTGTTCTTCCTGAATAATAAAATTAAGTTAATTTCTAATTGATTAAGAACGTTTTTCAAGTTTATTATTCATTTAATATCACTTATTACCTTTCTATAACAATTAGTTAATTATTTGAGTTCATATAGGATATTTTATCGATGATTGGAACTTGAGTCATAGATGAACTTGTTATAATTACAATTTATCTATGTGGTAAAAATTATATTATCTCTAGAATGATATAGATGATTTAGATATAATATAAATATATTATGCATATAGTATATATATATATATATGTGTATTTATAATAGTACATAACATTTGGAGATATGAAATGAAATGTACGGTTCACGGAGACGGTAAGCCGAATGTACGCAAGAACGCTACTTTCATTTCTATTTTGTATTTTAATGGAATTAAAACAAAATGATACATAAGTATATTATAATTACAATATAATATAATATATAATATCATTAAATATATCATTTATATGTCCCACATAAGGCATTAATTAGTCATGTCATTTTGAGGGGGCGGTAGTCCGCACTTCCTTAAATGACCACGATGAAAGGCGGTAGGAGATTATCGAATAGTCATTGTTTTGTGAGGCGTTAGATTGCCATCCATAGAAGCAATATGTTATTCACCCATTAGAAGTATATGTGTGTATGTGTAGTTTGAATCATTATCATAACAACATAATAGTATATTTAGGATACTAGTTTTGTTATAAAATAATGGAATAAAAGAGTTTAGGGGGTTGGAGAAGTAAAATAAAACAAAATAAAACAAAATAAAACAAAAGAATTTAATAGAAAGCGTTACATTTAATATGGGTAACTTCCTTTGTAATGAACTAAAAGGACTTCTTGTAGTGCTTTATGCCTATGGTAAGGTTTCTAGGAAGAAGAGGTGGATCTTGAAAGATTATTTGGGAAGGGGTTAGATGAGCCAAGGGGCTTGATAGGTGTGTGGAATGGGTTTGAAGTTGCATCCTTTTATAAGGGGGTGGAGGGGTTCTTTAAAAAAGTGTGAAAATATTATTTTATTATATAATTATATTCAGTTTCTAAAGGACCAGAAATAATTAAAGTCTAATATAAGATGAATCATGGTATAAATAAAATCATTCAATAATAATTGGATAGGTGTTGTATATTTTTTGATAATTAATAATCTTATTTATTTAAATGATTTATTAATGAGGTAAATAGTACATCACTATGGTGTCATAAATAATTTTCATTATTTTTGGTCTAAAAATTATAAAAACATTACCATAATTTCGGAAATCTTTTTATCTTTCCAATGATTATTTAAAGTAGAAAATATTACTTATATAACCCCATGTAAAAATTGATATACTCAAAGATAGTTGTTATTGTCATTTTTGTCTTCAATTTAAATTAATTAAAATAAAGTGTCATTATTATTATTAAGTGGCTCCATTAGTTCCCAAAATCTACCCAAGGATGGAAATGGGCAGAAATTATTCATCCAATAAGGTTACAACAAGTGTTAAGGTAATTTTATATTATTATAATATTCTTTTTACCTTGAATTACCCTATTTACCTTTAACCGTGGTAAATAAAAGCCAAAAGTTATTATTTATCACAAATTAATTTCATATTATTGAACCACATTTTACTTACTAATATGATCCATGTATCTCATATTTTCAAAATTCAATTCATAGATGTTGTAAAATTTCATTTAAATGAAAACGTCAGATTTTTATCTACTATTTAGTGCTTTCACTATTCATTAGAAATTGATGTTTTTCAAAAAAATTACAAAAATTCATCCTAATCTATATTTTATATTCCGAATTAAAAAATAATAATTATTTTAAAAAATTAAAAACAAAGAAGTTGGATTAATTAATTTAAAAGTAATTCCAGTTGTAAAAACAATTAGCGTGTTTTTAAGAAACAATAACTATCAAAAGATTGATTCTTGTTTATGTATAATTTCAAAGTGAAATTAATTATAATGAAAAAAATTGGATTAAAGGGTAGAAATATATTCTAATTACACTTCAAAACCAATTTTAAATTTAATCTAACCATATAAATAAATTATATTAAAAGGAATTTTTGAATTAAAATATAGTATTTCTCATTATTAATAAAAAAATTAATATTATTATAAAAATAAAAAAATTTCATCCAAAGTAAATTTTGATGTCCAAATTATTAAGAAGAATTTTATTTTGTCAAAATAAATATGAAAAAGGGTCAAATATTATATTTTAAAAGGGATCTCCTTTAAAAGGTGGTAAAATTTATTTTTTTTTTTAAATATTTTTTTCATTTAATATGTCCAAAAAACACATAATACACAAGTTAAAATTATATGGAGTATATAAAATTCAAAATCCAGTTAATACTATTCATAACTGCTTTTGAACGGCTAGTTTGGTAAGTAGTGGTGCACTCTAACTCGGTGTTGCGTGTAGCGCAAGCTATTGAATTTAAAGAAAATAAATTTATATTAAATTTTAGGGTGTTACATTATCCCCTCCTTTAATAAATTGGTTCCTATATATTATAAATTGTTCATTGAATATAAAAGGATAAAAATCAAAAAATACCTTTGTGGAAAACCCACATCAGAAATTGGGTTTATAAAATATTGTCTTAATAAGAGGTAAAATGAGATGAAAATGATAGAACCAAATTATGATCTCGATTATGAGAGAATAGGTGGAAATTAGAGACAAATAATTGGAGTAAAATTTAAATATATACAGGGAGTGATTGAGGTCATCAATCACAAATAGGTGTAAAATTGAGGGCCTCGAAGCCATCAATCTATGACGATTTAAAATATCATCGGTTCAACAATACATAAAGAAAAAGGATTAAATTCTTTTTGTATTAAAACCACTTTCCAAAAGTTTAATAATTAATTTATTCATATTATAAGAAAACAAAAAAATACTTGACAAGTATAGTTTCATTATTCATATAATTCTTACCACAAACACATATTTCACTACTAATGATGTGTATTAAAGATGACTTGGTCACACCTGAAGTGTTAGAATCAACTTATAGAGAATCACGTAATCCATAATAGATGAACTATATATTTCCATTTTCTTTAGACATTAACCAAAACCAAAATGGTTAGTAAAAGATCAGATGATCCCGAAAAAGGATAATACATTAGAGAAAGAAATACTAATCTTAATTTATAAAATTAAACAAACAATACCAAATGTTCAATAAATACTATTCAATGAACAATTGTCCAAAAATACACAAAATATAATCCAAAATAATATTGAAACCCAAAACTCAAAATAATTATCTTGCATAGTCTTCCACGTTAAATTGTTTCTCCAAACAATATCGACTACTATTAAAGTCACATACATAAAAGTAATTAACCTAATCACATGTTTTCTATGATAGGTTAATCATTTCCATAAATAACCCAAATCTCTATAAATCCAAAATAAAAACATAGGTAAAAAATACCCACCATGACTCTTCAAATGAAATCACATATTATTTTATTTTCATAGGCATATAGTATTCCCTAATAGAGAGAATGTATTCCAAAATAACATTTATTACTTATTCACCAAATAATTTTCCTATAGTAACGATATCTATTTGATAAGACATAAGATCCCAAATCAACTTATTATTGATCAATAAAATCATTTAACTAAAAATAATTAGTCACACTAACTAGGGACTTCACGTAGTCCATTGGTAGGTGATAAAACCCAATCACACTATGGTTGTGGGTTCGATTCCTGCAGCTTTGTCCGACGCGACGAGTTGTCACACGGTCTGCGTGTTGTCCTTTTTCAAAAACTATGTAATTTTATAATATTACCAAAAATGAGATAGATTACTCAAAATAACTATAACATAATTTCATCACAAATATTATCTCATACCTCGCATTTTCATTCCAAAATTTAATAACATGTAATTTCCTCAAACTCAAAGTTCATATAGAACCAAATTGTTGTTTTTAACTATATCCAAAAAGGAAAAGATAATACTTCCACAAATATCATTTTCACATGGCAAAATTCAGGGTTACAATTACAGGTGAAAATTATTCCAAAGTAATCCCATAAAAAAAGAGCACCAATACTTTTTAAACAATTCGCCATATTTTTATTTCCACATAGCTTCTTCGTTGACCAAGAGGATATCCTATAGAATAGGGAATTCTCTAGGGTAATTTCCAGGTCCCCTACATTTATGAAAATGAATGTAAATGGATTCTTGGGACCATTTTTATTTTCTTCCATTTTACCCTTCATTTTTCCTTAAAAATTCATTACTTTATGTCCTTCTTTCCCACAGATAAATAATTTCTTTGCTCTATTAAGACACCTTCCTTGGTGTCTCCTTCCACATTTCATGCATGGTGGAAAATGTGATTTCTTTTCTCTATGGTATTTACTACTGGAGATCTTATCATTCACCGATTTTCTCTGCTTTATTGAGTACAAGAGTGGGTTAATTTATATGTTTTTTATCATATTTTTGGAAAAATGATTCGACACGAACACAATATCTTTTACACCTATAAACATTTCATTTTTTTTTTCTCTTTTTCACCATTATTCAAACATTGTGCATCATGCTCAATGTTACTATGACTTCCTTGGAATCTAGCCATTGACTAAAACCAGGAAGCATTGTGTGAGAAATAATAATCATAAAATCAGATTGAGAATATCAAGACACCTTATTTTCAATTTAAAACACCTTAGGATTAACCAAGTTTATTTATTATCTTATTATAGTAATATCCTTCAAATCGGTTTGTAAAGAAAATGTAAATTATCTTAAGCATATCCCCCATGAGTGTCATAACCAAAAGTGCAGCAAGCCACATTGTCGTGTACCGGGATATCCTGGGTCAAGCCTGAAACTCCTTGTCAGAGTTTTCACTAGGAGGTACATCTGTGCCAGAGCTGGATTTATCTTCTTGTATACAGACATGGATGTATTTCTTGGAAAACACACAAAATATCTACATTACCAAGATTCTAGAATGTTTTTTTATACTAATCCTCAAAGTCTCTCTTAGGGTAATGTGTTGTAATCATAGTTTATCTTAATCTTGTTTCCAAGGTTTTTACTAAACTTCTTCTAACACCAACTGTAACGCCCGCACCCCAGAATCCAGGAGCCAGTGCATTATTTTAATACATTGTCATGATTACAAGGAATTATGTCCGGATGGACTGATCCGTTTAGTAGTCTTGGAAACAAGGTACATACATAAGTTCAACATTAAAACATGAAAAGAAAAACAACACTAATTTATTCCATTATAAACATCCAAGATTCCAAGATTATTCCATTAAGTCACTCATAACTTACTTCTTCATATCCAAGGAAAAAAGAAATATGTGAAAGGGGTAAGCTCAAACACTCACTAATAGTAAGAAATATAGCATAAGATCACATAAAAATTAGCCACATTGAATAATTAAAAACTCATGCATTTACAAATAATAAACATGAACACTTTATGGTAGGAATATGATTTGAGTAAAATAATTCCAAAATACAAAATATTAATGTGTATTCTTCTAGTCGAATAACCACATGAAATATCAATAGGAAATCTCATAATGATGGAATGAATAATGTTGGACATCATAACCACATAGTCAAGGACTTGTGCTAAGACTACTAATAAGATTTTATCAAGCCCTTGTACAAAGAAAGTAGTTTGTCTCATCAGACCTACCGATGCATCGTGGAGCTAGAGCAGGCTCCACCCATAAATTACTAATTCCAATTTATTCCTCATATGCAAAGGTTTAAACATAAAATAGACATTCGTATTAAAATTAGCATCCGAAATGTCAATACTTTATCCATAAAACATGAATGGAATAAAAATAACACATCCACAGTCAAAAATTACCCATTCAATAAAATATGGAATATTGCATTAAAATATATAAACCTAAATCTAGAATAATGAATTATATTGACCTATATGAAAAAAATCATCAAAACTATTTCAGAGAGACATCCCCCTTTTTCTTGAAAGCAATTAAAAGTATCACTATTTATCAAGAAGTCATTTAAAATAGATTTTTGAATCAAAGTGTCCCATACCACATTGAAAAATTTAAAAGGAATTTTAATTTGAATACATTAATTTAAATATAAATAAATCCTTAAAACAATTTTTAAAAAAGGACATTAATTGGAATGATTTAGAAGAATAAATATTTTAAACATTCAAAATGTTATTTAATTAGAGTTCCTAACCAAATGAGAGACACTTGAATAGAAATTAATGAGGTAATAAAAAATTTATAATATCATGAGTAAAGGTATTCATGATATACTTTGTCTAAGTACAGTATATACACCAAATAAATGTGAATTGGTGCATAACAACAAGGAAGACTCAATGAAATGTAAGTTGAGATGAATTCCCTTATAAATACTGTATCCTTAGGTTAAGGATAAATCAATGACATAATTATGTGTGAAAAATATAAATACACTCAAAAATTATTGGATAATCAGTGTAAATAAATCAGATAATATTCACACATATTACTGTAAAAATAACACCAATGAATTGGATGTTTAACTCAATAAATGTAGATTGAGTTAAAATTACTCTTATTAGGTTCATATCGATGAATTGAGAATTTTTCAATGGAGTTATTTTGTTTATCAAAAGTATATCCACATAAAGTTGAGTGGAAATTACTACATAAATAATATATATCTATTCCACACATAATCTGGGAGTAAAATAATCAATTAAGTATCCATAAATCCCAATGAGTGGAAATTGATATTTGATATTCCCTTCCTGATTTGGTAACGTATGAAACATACACCCCATGAAAGAAGGATCATACAATGAAGATGTGAATACCCATGAATTAAAGGATATTACACCAATAATACAATCATGTGCAGTACATACACTACACAAAAGTAAATAGTGTCCAATATAGTATAAATCTCACGGAAATAAGAAGTGAGATGAAAGCCACTTACAACATTGTAATTAATCGAGTCGTATGAAAAAAAGTTAATAACCATAAAATGAATCACAAAATTCCATGAACATAAATTACAATCATGATAATATATATCAAATAAAATTACACAATACACCACTTTCGATAAACAAGTGGCGAACAATGGAAATATCACAGAATTAAAAGTGAGATAAAAAACCCCTTACCCCAAGTCTGACTTGTCTTCTGTGTTCCTTCTTCTTCCTGAATAAAAAACTTAAGGTAATTTATAATTGATTAATAAAATTTTTCAAGTTTAATATTCCTTTAATATCACTTTTTACATTTCTATTACAATTAGTTAAGTATTATAGTTCATATTGCATATTTAATCGATGTTTGGAACTTGAGTCAAAGTTGAATTTGTTATAATTACAATTTTACCATGTGGTCAAAATTACATTATCTCTAGAATGATATAAATGATTTAGATATCATATATATATTATATATCCAGTATATATATATATGTTTGTATTTATAACAGTACATACCATTTTGAGATAAGAAATGAAATGTACCATTTATGAAGATGATATGTCGTACGTACACATGAACACTACATTCATTTCTATTTTTTATTTTAATGGAATTAAAACATAATTATACATATTTATATTATAATTCCAGTATAATATCAGATATAATATCACTAAATAAATCTTTTATACATCCCACATAAGGCATTAACGAGTCATATCATTTTGAGGGGGCGGTAGTCCGCACTTTCTCAAATGAATTTATCATGTTTTACCCATAATGGAAACCGTAAAATAATGATATAAATGTAAAATACAGAATCATAAAGAGAAAATAAACATAATATATATATTATATAAATACAGTTCCATCTTAATATCCACCGTCAGAGGCGGTAGGAGATAATCGAACAATCATTGTTTCGTGAGGCATTAGTTTTCCATCCACAGAAACAATATGTTCTTCACCCATTATATGGAGGTGTGTGTAAGTGTAGTTAGAATAAATCCCATAAAAACATCCTTGTATATTAATGATACTTTAGTTTTTATAAAATAATGGATTAAAAGAGTTTAGGGGGTTAGAGAAGTAAAACAAAACAACATAAAACAAAATAATTTAAGAGGAAGTGTTACCTTTAATTTGTGTAACTTCCTTTGGCTTGAACCAAAATGTCTTCTTGAAGTGCCTTATTCATAAGGTACAGCTTCTAGGAGGAATATGGGGATCTTGATATATTATTTGGGTAGGTTTTTGATGATCCAAGGGGGTTTAGAGGTGTGTGTAATGGGTTAGAAACAGTGTCCTTTTATAAGGGGGAGGAGGGGTTCTTTATGAATATCTGAAAATATTATTTTATTATATAGTGATATTCAGTTTATAAAGGTCCAATAGTAATTAAAGACAAATATAAGATGAATCATGGTCGAAATAAATGCATCCAATAAGAATTGGGCAGGTTTTGGATATTATTTGAATATTAATAATCTTATTTTTTTAAATCATTTATTAATGAGGTAAATACTACATCACAATGGTGTCATAAATAATTTAATTTATTTTCTATCTAATTTTTTTAAAAAAATACCATAATTTAGGAAATCGATTTATCTTTCCAATGATTATATATAGTTAAATTTATGACTTATATAACCCCATGTAAAAATTGATATACTAAAAGATTTTTGTTAATGTTATTTTTGTCTTCACATTATGTTAATTAAAATAAATTATCATTATTATTATTAATGGATCCATGGGGTCCCAAAATCGACCCAAGGATTCCAATGGTCGGCCATTACTCTTTCAATTAGGTTAGGATAAGTGTTAAGGTAAATTTTTATAATTATAATATTTTTTTTACCTTGAATTACACTATTTATCTTTAACCGCAGTAAATAAAAGTCAAAAGTTACTATGCAACAAAAATTATTTTCATCTTATTAACCCAACTTTTACTTACTAATAACAACCATGTATCTCATATTTTCATAATTCAATTCACAAAAGCGGTAAAATATTATTTAAATGAAAAATTCTGATTTTTAACTACTACTTAGTGGATTCACTATTCATCAAAAATTTATATTTTTCAGAAAAATTATAAAAATTTAGTCTAAGATATATTTGATATTATGAATTCAAAAATTATGTCTATTTTAATAAATTTAAAACATAGATTCTGGATTAATTAATTTAAAATTAATTCCTGTTGTCAAAACAAATAGCATGTTTTTATGAAACAATAACTATCAAAATATTGATGCTTTTTTATGTATAATTTCAAAGTAAAATTAATTACAATGAACAACATTGGATTAAAGGGTAAAAATATTCTAATTACACGTCAAAACAAATTTAAAATATAATCATACCATTTAAATAAATTAGATTAAAATGTTGTTTTGAATTAAAATACAGTATTTCTCACTATTCATAAAAAATGAATATTATTAGAAAAATTCCAAAATATCATCCAATGTAAATTTTGATGTCTCGATTATAAAGAAGAATTTTATTTTGTCCAAATAAATTTGAAAAATGGTCAAATATGGGATTTTAAAAGGGTTCTCCATTAAAAGGATGTAAAATTGATTTTTTTGGAAAAATACATTGTTTATCTAAAAAATTGATTTTCTTCTTAAAGTATGTATAATAAAAACATACTAAATAAGTTTAAATTAGATGGAGTACATAAAATTCAAAATATAATTAATACTATTTGTAACTGCTTTTGAACAACTAGTTTGGTAAGTCGTGGTACGCTCAAACTCGGTGCTGCGTGTAGCACAAGTTATTGAATTTAAAGAAAATAAATTAATATGAAATCTTGGGGTGTTACATGAGTTGATTTGTGTATATAAATTTTCTTGTAATGATGATCGTTTTGTGGTTTTATACCATTTTCTAGTTTATGATATGACTCACTCTCTCTTGTAACTTTTTAAGAATTACACTCTTTCAATAGGAGGAAAAGATGCACGAGTTATGCAATGTGATTTATGTGTTTCAATTCTTGAGGATAGATGTGTATAGTATCTTGGAATTGGTGCTTAATAATCAATAAGTCGTTCAGATACTCAACGGGTCAAACCCCATGTGCTTGGATGGGGATGGTTGAGCTCATATGGTTGTGAGAGATTTTGAGAGGTATCTAATGGGGAGGATGTTCGGAAGACTCATTTATTGTTTCCTATATAAGATGGTTTAATATTCTTGAGGATGATAATATTTTGAGAGGTGTATAACGAAAAGGGATGGATCCATTTTGAAAGACACTTTGCCTGTTTTTTAATATTTGTGTTCTCAAAGGAGGCTCAGAAGATGTCTGGTGGAGTTCGGCTGTGATAAGCCTGAAGAAGGGGGAATTTACATAATGAACATGGGATACATAAAGTGAATATGGTTTTTATGATGTGTAATTTTCGGGTTTTGATAGATAAATAAAGTGAAGAGGCTATGTGTTCTTTAGAGAATACCGAACCCTACGAATTATATGATGTGAAAGGGCATTATTGTTATTGTCATTTCTCGATGTAACATTTTTTAAAACATTTTCATCATCTTGTGTTTGTCAAACCCTAAGACTGCAGCATCTCCCTATCGATTCTTGGAGACTCAAAGACTCCTATTTTATTTTTTGGGGATTATATCATAGATAATTGGTTCCTAGAATCCCTCTTTCAATCAGTATAGATCTATCTTTTTCTAAGGTATGTTATACCTCCTTTCATGTGGTTTTTTGATCTATTTCCTTACATTTTCTCCATTCCATGTGATGGTGCCTGATATATTTTTTAATATAGTTTTCTTGGATTTTGGATGGGGTAGTTGTGTCACATCATCCTTGGGTGGATGTATTTTTTGATGGAGAGGTGATTGGGATCTATTGCATGGTCCGTTATCATTCAAATAATGTCCTAGACCTTTTTGATGTTACAAATTTTATGCTTCTATATTTCTTTACATGATATCATAGAGTTAGAATTATTTATCCAATTGGATCATATGGAAATTTACCAAATAATTATTTAATCTGGATTAATGATTTTTTATTGATAGAATTGTAATATTCATACTTTTTACCATGATAAATATTTGCCTCTGGATTTTATATATAGTTTTATATTTATTCCCCCCTTTTGTAACATGTTTATGGTGATGAAAAGGAATATAAAATTTAAATTCAAGGTGAATATACAATTTATTGGATAAAATATAAAATAGGCGTGTTTAATGAATCCAGTTATTATAGATTCATCTCACAACTACTGTGGCGACATATATCGGTCCATGCATGTCGGGGTTGGGTAGGAAACTATAGATATATAATGGGATGAAGTTGGGATTACCCGTTGATATTAAAGTTAAATTCTTGTTTGAATATGTTGATTATTTAATGAACTTGTCACTTGTTCATCTACTTTATTTTCCCCACTACATGAGGTAGAAATATGTGTTTTGTTTCTGATTTTATGGTTGCATAGGATGTTTTCATATACTTCAAGTAATATGTCATGTAATAATGTTAGTAAATGAATAATTTTTAACCCATGGGGTTGGAGCTTGTTCTGATGAAATGATGATATTAGAAAAATGTAAATTTGTGGACTCTGTTTGCTTATTCATGGAGGGAATAGATATTTTTTGAAGTGATAATGAAATGAAATGTAGAAAATGATCATGTTTAATAAATGGTTAAAGAATTAACAAATAGAAATATAATATTAGAAAAAGAAAAAAATATAATTCAACATAGATCTTTAAGTGGTTGTGTTCTTTTAAGATATCTAATGTTAATTGTGGTATTCAGGATTCCAAGAGATGTTAGGTGTTTTGGAGTCTTGGAATACGATATTCCTATTTTATGGTTGTGAGATATATTATATCATGTAGTTTATGGGTTTTCAATTTGCTAGTCCATTCTATTAGTTAGGGAAACTGACAACATGGGGATTCTAAACCCTAGGGGTGGTGTTTTCCACAACATCTCGGTGGGAGGAAGGATTGATAACTAATGACTTTTTCCCCACTCTATCCTCTTCATAGTTACTTTTATTTATATGAATGTTTGTTACTTTTCCCCATTTATACATTTATAGGGTTGTTAGGGCTTGTGGTTATTCACAAACAAGTATTATAGATATTGTTTCCTAAGGAATGCTATATGTATTACATGTATTGGATATGATAGAATAAGGATCCATACACGATGTATGTGATGTGATGGATTGAGGTACAATGCCCGATGTTTATTATATGTTATGCATGCTGTGGTGGATCCCTAGGACCACCAAGTTACTTTTATTTATATGGACTTGGTGGATTTTTACACCAGGTTCATGTTGTTGTGCTTCACCAAGGTGTCTACGGTCTAGCCTCTTACAGAGAGATACTCATGACATGCGACATTGGAGTAGAGTTGAAAATATTGGGAATGTTTTAGTGGGGTACCCTTAATATTATTTATTATATTATATGATATTTTATTAAATACATGGTGAGAGTTGCTATGGTGAGTTTGGGAACTCAATATACCTATTTATGTGATGAGATAGTTTCATTTATTTTTCACTATGCATTTGCATTATTTTGTTACCTTTTGTATGATCTGATCTGAGAAGGATCCTACTTAGTATACTATTATTCTCACCCAATTCATATATAAACTATTTTTTGGTTAGTTGGAGATGGATGGAGATTAATCTAGTGGCTACTAGCTTAGAGGTTTTGTATGAGTTTTCTAGGCTTCATGGTCACTATCATCAATACTTTTCATTTAGTACTTGCTATTTTCCTTTAATTTATAGTAGATAATTCATTACAGTAAACATTTTGGAATGGGTTTAATTTTATATATTGTATTCTGAATAGGAGTTGGTTGGCTTATTTATTATCTCTCTATTTCGCATGTGTTTCTCGTTGAGGGTAATGTCTCTCATCTGCATGTTTATTTTAACTTCGATGCTAGTTTTCAACCCGGGGCCTACTAGAGGTGGGACATGTGGGTTACCACCTCTCTTAAACCATTTTTGGACTAGGTGGGATACACTTTTTTGGGATGGGGTCATGGAAAATTTAATCTTTTATGAAATTCTAAGAGTTCCCTCCAATTTCTTATTAGATGTTATATCTTATTCTCATTTATTCACACTTAAAAAAATGATTTCCATAGATTTCCTCACAAAATACAATACTAAAATTAATCCCCACATTATAAAGGCCTTATTTTAGGACTAATACCAATATTATTGGTCATAAGGTTTTATTCAATGGATACTTTTTAAAGAAGAGGTATAGTATTTATTATAATATTTTATTTTTGTTTCTTCTACCACCAATTTAAAATTTTCCTCATACATGATATAATAATAACACTAGTATTCTATATATACGCACATGTTATTATATTAATGTAATAACCTATATAAGTCGTCATCATCCATGAAATGCTATAGGAATCCATTTTTTATGTGTACGGTGAACTACCACCTTGTTCAACGATGTAATTTGATTCCCACACCCACCTATGATGGATGGTTATAAAGGTTTATTTAAAATATATATATATATATATATAATATTCCTGAAATTGGGATAATTATGAAATCAAAATAGATCATGAAATTTAATAAATTTTCATTCTTTGAAAAATTATAAGGTCTGTCATACGTATGTGTGGACAATAACCACAACTAAGCGATGTGATCCATATTTTCCCCATATCCCATGGATGAAATATAAAAGTATATTTAATGAAATTATATGGTATATATGATTATATTGTAATTATATAATTATAAAATAATACTTAAATTCTTTCAAAAATGATATTTTGAGGACAAAAATAACACTCAGGTATGCGTGCATCCTACCATCTACACGGTTATAATGTAGATTATTTTTGATAAACATTTCCATGATTTGTTTTAAATGTTAAAATTATTTAAACAAATATAATTATGTTATTAAAATTATTATATTTTTTATATAAAATTGACATATTTGACCATATTCAACCAATAGAATTCATTTTGGACTTATGTATCAAATATCATCAAAACATATAACTTGAACTAAAATGATTAGTAAATTTAATGTAATATTGTAATAAGTTTTATAAAAGGAATAATAAATGAGAAAATAGTTCTTTCTATAGTAATTTTGTTTTTCTAATTTCATTATTATAGAAAATAAAGAACTGATGTGATGAGAATGACTCATGGTAAAGGACATTCTTTTCAAAGTAATCCATAAAAGAATACATTAAAACTCCATTTTTCTTCCATGTGGATTTTTTAAAATTATATTATGGAATTAGGTATATGGATAAAAATTAATTATTAAAATATTTAATTTCAATTTTATTTGATTTATATTTTTTTCAAAATAAATCTTTTTATGGAATGTTTAGAGTTTCTTTAAAAAAATAGAAAGAATAATATTTTTTAATGTATATGGTGATGATGATTTTTTCCTTCTACCATAATAATTATCATGAATACAGATTTCTATATAGGATTTTGTTTTTTTCAAATAATACACCAATTTAGTATTTTTTTAGTAAATTCTAATTTTAAAAATATGATTTAAAAGAAAGGGATATATCAATATCTTAAATTTTTTTCTTGTAAGTGAAAAGAATAATTAATGATTGAAATCTGTCATATATTATGAATGTGTTATGGTTATTATTAATCGATTATATGGACACATGGATCCAAAATAAACATAAAATTGTGGATCATGTGATATCTCTTCAAATCATTGGGTACATGGGAGGAGTTGACTGATTAGGATTATCCTAATAGATTTTTGGAATATACTGTGAATGATTTTCCTTATGTGGGACATAGTTGACAGATTAAGAGTATCATAAGAGATTATTGGAATATACTATGATAATTCATCCAACTTTAAATGTGATATTAATATAAAGTGTATCTTTATTGATTACATAAAGTGTAGGCATCATGGTTACTAAAAATTTAACAGTAATGGTTAATGTTAGTGCAAGAGTGATGGTTACTATACTTATAACTATGATAATAATTCAATTTTTTTGGATGTAAAAATTATAAATTTGGTAAAATGTATTCATTTGAATTTCATTTTCTTCAAAGAACCCTTAATGGTTTCTATTTTGACATAATAATTAATTTTTTTTATTAAGATTATTGGGTGTGAAAGATGATTTATTTAGTAATAAAATGTATAATTTGAAACAAAATATTATTTTTAAAAGGAAATTTCTTTAAAATCAATCATTAACTAATTGTTTCATTCTTTCACTTTATTTTTTTATTTACATTTTTAATTTATCACATATTTAAAAAAAAATTCACCAGAATTTAAGGATTAGTTGGTATAAGGATAATGTTTATAGGAATGCTGGGAAAAAATTTTATATAATGAAATCAGTTAATTTTTAAAGTTCTTATTGTGTAATAATGGATGCGAATCAGATGTTCTATCTTCATTAAATATAATGTTATATGTAACAGTTGTGACCTAATTAAATGAAACATAAATGGGAAAGATACTCAGAAATGTAATGAAGTTAATTATTGTCTAAATACACTTTAATATATTATTATTAATATTGGGTCGTTATATATACAGTATTTCGATATTATAAATACCATTACCAAGATAGAAAAATGGAATATAGAGAGCCCTATAATGTTTAGAACTACATGTAGAACACCCTTAAGACCACCCTTTTATTAATCACACGAATAGAATATATGTAAATAAAATTGAAGGAATTATATAATATAAAAAACTAGAACATGAATTTTTTCAATCACCCCATGTTGGATAATAACAAAAAAAGACTTAGCCTACCACCATTGATGTTTTCCCCACTTATAAAAACTTTTTCAGCCTATGGTATTTCTCCTAAAATGGATTCAAATTCATAATACCCATTGAATATTTCAATCCCTAAACACATAATCCAAAAGTAAATCTATTTAATTGATCATAAGATTTTTACTAATGAGTAAAATTCCATCATAGATAAACATAACTATGAGATAAATTGAAAATAGTACATATTGAAAACATCGTGACTTCTATAACAATTCCTTATATTAAAGGATAATGGATATTAATTCATGATATTAAATTACAATCTATTTAAATTAAATAAATCCTTCACTATTGGATGATAATAAATCCTAATGATATTGCATACAATTGAACATTGTACTCAATGTTTGTATTAGATGATATTCCAATTCATATTCTTTAAGACACTATATATTCATTATATACATGATTTTAAACATATATTTTGATTACCACATTTTTTTTAAATGATAAAATTCCTTTTCTCAAGTATCATCAATGTTCTTTCATATAGTCGTTGCTTACTGCACCCACTAAAGCTATTCTGTACCATAAAATCAATGTCCAAATCCACTATACATTTTTATTATGAATAACATGCCCTCAATACTATCATAACAAATATGGAATAATAAAGAACACATTATTCTACAGTTTACACCCTAAAAACCATTAACAATTATACTCTACAAACATACATCATTACCAGAATATATATTGTGCATGTTCACACCTAATAAAATATAACATATATAACATAATATACATTATGTATTGTTGATAGAATATCAAATCCAATGAAAAAGAAATTATTGATCACCCACATCATTTTCCAGTTTCAATATCCAAATATGTATTCCTGGGTTTAGATATATTATTTACTCCCAAATACTAATGGAACTTCCCAAATTCCATATTTTTACTCTATCATGAAAAAAAATTTTACCAATAAAATTTTTATGACCTTAACATAATGTGACTCCTAATGAGATGTTAATTAGAAAAAAATATTAACCCCCATTATCTAGTCTAATATGAATTGTGTCGGAAACTATTACAAAGTTAAATAGTACTAAAAATGGGAAGAATCACCATTTATAAGTAAAAACGAAAAAGTTCTATGACACAAATGTTAAATGAGATAAATAAAATTTTAATTTTTAATTAGAAAATATTGAAAAAAATAAAGTATAAAAATTTATAAATAATCTCAATTACACCCATTAAGAGAAAAAACAATAAATCTAAAATACCCCAAAAGAACACAAAATATTTTTAACACACTTGATCTATAACACCTATATTCTATGAACAATATAGTAAAATTACATAAATAATCGGAGCGAACATAAGAATTATCATTACTTTCCCTTCTAAAAAAAATTAAATGTGTGAATATAATAACGATTCTTATTTTCATTGATTAGATAAAAATAATAAAAAAAAGTAAATTTTCAAAGTATACACATCCTCACTAAATTCACCCTTACAAAGAATGTATAGTAATAAGTATAATCCACATTAAAATTTAATCTCTATTTATGGTCACTCACATACAACTCTTAGTATAAATATATCAATAGATACCAATTCAATATGAATAATCTCCAATAGATCAATTATGGACCTGATATAGGGGAATATAATAAACTATCATTCAATTCAATAAATGGTATCTCCTACATGATGTTTTCCATTCCCAACCTCTAGATATTGTTTATGGAATCATAGTATAATATGTATACAAATAAACATGATAAAAATATTAGAATACAAGATATACACACAAAAACCAATCCTAATAATAAAAAACAATTTGGTATGTATACACTAAATCTTTTATCACCATTCATAGATGTTTATATGGTATTTTTGGTAATTAAATTATAGAACCATTGGTAATAAACAATAAATTATAATAAAAATACCCCTAAATAATGCTACATATATATCTAGTACCATATCCATTTCATTATCAATATCCAGATCCATTTCCATTATTATTACATCATTACTTCCAATATAATTATTTCATTCCATGAATTATTAATAATATATCCCAATATCTAGCTAAAATTCAAGTGCATTAATATTTATTTTAATTGAGATCCCCCATATTATTATATACTCACTATAAATAAAATTGGGGAATGATATGAGATTAATGAAGAGTTTATGAAATAACCCAAGAATTGGAATTGACCATTCTTAAGTGTCATGAATGTGTAAAAATTATATATTTACCTATTCAACTTACTATTTTAGGGATATTTATTTGTGATATTGGGATGGTTAAAAAATATAATATATCATGGAATGTGTAACTCTCTACAATGTTATTAAACATAACATCACTTCCTCTTCAAATATATTCTTAAATGAGGACATATCCTCTAGGTATAATTTGAAGGGGTAATTATGATTGATATAAATTCCATCCCTTCAACTCCAGGATTTTGTTCCTATGTTTCTAATTATTGTAGTCTCTAATTCAATATTTTATTTCATTTCAAAATAATACTTTACTAAAAATTATGAAGAACTAATTTATATTTCCATAATTATTTATATATAGACTAATTAAAAATGGAAATATAATATAATGATGAAAAATGAGCACACTTTTATAGTGTTTTTATTTATATCAAAAATTTCCTTAAATATAAAATGCAAAAAAATTATTTTCATAATCAAGAATTTATTATTATTAATTTATAAAATATTCAAAAATAAATAAATTAATAATTCAACAAATAATGTATCTTAAATATATATTATCCTTATTATTATATATATTTTCTACTCTCAAATAATAAATTTAGTTATTTCTATAATGAATACAAGAAATAGGTAATGGTCAAGAGTGATCTACTTGGAATTCATAATGAGATTTAGGCAATATTCATTTTATGATCATAATAATTTTTTGCCAACATTTATTATTTATTATCCATGTGTTCTATGAGACTTGTTAATTTTAAATGAGTTTTTAAGAGAAGATATGAAATAAACAAATATTTTATATATTGAAATTAAAGGTTAAAATTAATTCAATTACTAAAATCTAAAATTTCACCATCATTAATACAACATAACATACCATTAAATTTCCCTAATCAATCCTCCCCTATCTATTCTCATTAGACACCCCATTTATCGATTAATTATGATTCTCCATAGACATTACTATCTAACAATATTATTAAATAAAATATATCATTACAATACATTCTTATTATATTTTATTTTTATAATTTTATATAATTATAAAAAACATTAACAAATATACCCCATGTTTTTTTGATTAAAATACTTGTTTCAATCTATATAGGATAATAAATAATCTATAACAAGGTTTAAACTTCTTCTATAATTTATACATACCCAACACCTCTATTGAAATATCAGATGTATCACTTTTTTTCTAACCTGACGAAAAGGAAACATTCTAAAGGGGTGAGATCATATGATCAGTAAGGGATAAACTATGTAATCAAGAAATACCATGGTAATGTTTTGGGTAATAACATATTAATTTGAAAATAAGAAAAATATTATAATTACCTAAGGTATAACTTTATCATAAGAACATGAATCATAACATGGAAATGAGGTCACAACATAAATATGATATATCCCTTAATGTATCACTAAATTTCATGTCTATGATTTTGTGAAATTGTAGTACAAATTCTATTCACCGATTAATCATAAAACATTCCAATGGAGTGATTAAATGGTATAAGTAACTTGTCTTCCCTAGTGATTAATTCTATACCTAATTTATTGGACTTCTATTTGCGAGGATACCTCATATATCTACATTTTTTTGTGTGACATAAATCAAATTTGATAAGAACATATTATTTTAACCAATGAGATGGGAATTTAATTTCAAAAATTGAATTCACCAATCAATAAAATAAGGATACATCTATTTTATTACCTATGAATTATATTAGAGTTATGTATTCTCAGTATGATGAATTGACGTATAAAATGAAGTAATTACTTGGATATTTTTGATATGTATACAAAAGGGGTTACATAATGTGTTTAATGATAGAGAATATTAGTCTCTAAAAAATAGGGATAGATTTTTACAATAAAGGATTTATTTTGTGATCGATGTACACTGAAGTCACATATGTGTGATTTATCAATAATTTCTTGATTTTGTGATCTCCTCTTCTATGGATAATAAATGAATCCATATGGGTGGAGAAAACCTCCCCTACCCTCTATTTGTCTTATACACTATTGGTTGGGCTTCATAAAAGGAGGTTTATTGGTAGATTCTAGAAATGGATCATCATTTATTACTTTTCCTTATCCAATTTGTTGATCAAGGTTGATCAGTCATCATATTCAGGCTCCACTCATTTAATTTATTTTCTGATATGTCCAATCATTACAAATTTCTATTCTCATGGTTTTGGTGGTAGAGATGTCATTACATGTTGTGCAAAGCTGGTCAGTGTTTAATGATGGTGGTGTGTGTAGTCTCTTTCTCTCTAAAACTTATATCACTCAAACTCTATGATAATTCACCAATTTTCTATTATTTCATGCTTCAGGTTGAAGGGTGTTGGGTGGTTGGTGATAGAATGAGTTTGTATGGGTCATGGGTTATATATTTTGTCCTTGTTCGAATGGGTTTGTGGGAAATGGATTGTCGATGATGAGGGGTTCTATTGGTGATTGGTTTTCGAACCTTCTCTAGGGAAGAATTCAATGATGGTGGTTAGGAGGATTCCATACGAGGTTGTGGAATTTCATGCGTGGATTTGGGATAATATATGTAGTTTCTATATCGCGGTTTTCACATTTTTCATCAATTGGTTTCATGTGCAATGAAAAGATAAGGAAAATACATAAATGATTTTGTAATGTAGTAACACATTATTTTTGAATAGGTTTTATATGGTGGGTGACCTACGAAGACAGTTGAATTTGAGGTCAAAAATCATTCATCCATCTAACCAAATTATATTGGTTAATGATAGGCACCCATAATATGTATTTATTTGTTGTGATTTATCTTATATGAAGTAGAATATCAGGATGATGAAGAATCATGAGACTCACCATCATTTTTAGCTATAAGGATCAAAAGTGAGACTTGTGTTCTTGAACATATCATCCTATCCTCCCCAACATGCTATTATTGGATAGGGGAATTCTCAAAAGAATGTGATAGAATAACATAATGATTTTTCATGGAATATTTTAGTGATGAAACATCCTTGATAAGAAACATGGATTCAATGAATGATATGGTGGATAACGAGTCATTTGTTTGGTGCTCGACATGAAACATTCTACCTATTAGGAATTCGGGATATCTAGGGTCGGGGGTCCAAAGGTGTTGTTCTTGGTTCCAAATGATAGAGACCATTGATTTTTTACATATGTGAATTAATTTTTGGAATTTGGGTCATTTTGTTTTTTTGGACTATTATAGGGCTATTTTACCATGTTTCTAAAAGGTATTTGTTCCTCTGGGCATATGATACTTATTATGAGTTAGCTCTATTACTAGATTTAAAATATGTTACCTTTTTTAAATTTAGTAAATTGTAATTGAATATAAATGTATTTAATAATATTATACACACATGGTGGCAACACAACATAAGAAATAAATAGGCTAGAAATACATAGAGATGACATATAAACATAATAAGTGACTAGACGAAAGAGATTTATAGAAATGGATTATGGAATGGGTTTACTGAGACAAAATGGTGGTATCACATCAGTTTGAGATCATTTGTAAAGTAAACTATTGATTATTAAAACTTCGAATCATAATCATAGGTAAATTAAAATTTATTAAAACATTAAAATATGACATGATGAATTAGTGAGTGATTTAAACAACATGACGATATACTCAAGGGACTATGTAATAATATTAATTAGAGATAAGGGTATTATCTCAACTATATAGAATAATTTTTGTTTTAAAGGAAGAATTAGGAACCCATGGAATAATTAAAATACAAAAAATTAAAATGTTTTATTATAGTATAAGATCATGAAATAAAAAGATGTGTGAGGGAATGTTGGAGTAGTTTTGGAAGCCTAACGACTATACAAATGGGTTTATTAAATGCCTTTAATGAGAGATAAGGGTAGTCTCCAATCAATATTAAATCATTTGTATATTAAATTATTTATTAGGAACACACAATACTAAATTCATATGTAAATCAATATGGAATATTTAAAAAGTAGTACGTTAATTAATGTAGGAGGGGAAGAACCCCTACAATGCTAAGGAAACTCTCAAATATTGGGAGGAAAACATTGAATTAGAGGAACCCTTTTGGAGGATTTTGGGAATTTATAAATATGGTAATATCATGAAAAAATATTTTTTGGTGATGAGGGATGAGAAAATTGTTTCAAGTGAGCTCCTATTATATGGGAAAAGAGGATTTTTCATGAAATCAAATTTTATGTAAGGATTAATAGTTTTATCAAATGGGGTAAAGTGGGTTTGGCGATTTATTTGAATTGGGAGGGAAATTTTTGCTGAGACATTTATGTATTGATTTATTACCATATATTGTATTATATAATTCCTATGTATCAAATATATTTATTAAAATTTAAATCTCATTAGATTTCACTTTTTTATAATTTATTTATCATGATTATATTTTAATCCTGTTTATTATTTTATCACTAAAAATAATTGATTACACTAATTACCAATTTTTTGTTTTGGTCAATCTAATGTTATAAACCATTTAATTTTAATCACTTTTTAAATATAAAAAAACTGACTATTATATTAAATAATAAATTGTGTAAAAACCCATTTTTAGAAAAATGCAATATTAATTATTAAGTATGTGTATTCATTTTAAAATAAATTATTCAATAAATGAGTGTTAATTTTTTGTATATATGTAAAAAAATTATATTTTATAGTTAATTTAAAAAAAAATCCATTTAATTTAAGATTAGAAAATACTTAGAAAATTACCATTCATTGAAAATTTAGAGTTTTACCATGGCTGATTTTTAACTATGTAATTTTATATTAATAAATAAATTAGGACTTATTATCTAATTTGGACCTTCTAATTCAAAATATAAAATCTCTTTTATCTAAAAAACCAAGGTTTATGAAAAATATATATTAATAATAACACTTTTAACATGTATAAACCCTTTTAAAAAAGTGTATTCTATTATGGCGATCCATGGTTAATCTAATTAAATTCCAAATTCAGAAAAATGAGCATCATAAAAGAGAATTTTTCTACCCGATACCATTTCATTCAATTTTCATCATTGTTTTTGTAATATGGGTTCTTCCTTTTATAACATCAAATTAAATGGCTACATTATAATTTTCTAATTTTATTTATACATGTCTTTGTTTTTTTAATTTATTTTTTAATTTCAATTAATACATTAAACACATTAGTTTTTAAAGAAGACATATAATTTCAATTCTTAAGGATTTACATGTCCCCACATTAATAATTTTCATCATCTGAATTTTAATTTTAAAATGCTAATAAAATTCATTAAGTAAATATAAATGATAATCATAACTGAAGAAATAATTTCCAATGAGTAATCTACCATACTCTCAAGGGTGATACTAAGAAACTCATATTTCCCCATACTAAACATATGTCTTGAAATTCATTTTTTAATTTTTTTTCTGACAGTATTTTGTAGTTGCGTAGAATAATATAATGGTTTCTAGAGACATACCTTTTAGAATATTATTTTTCTTGATCCTCTATTTTACCAAATACTAATTGGAAAATTCTTATGAATATATATTTATCCTAGTAATGTATCCTTCCTATCTACATTTTCATTCCAAAATGTATTACTATTCCATCTTACTATATATTTTTCAATATTGGTTATCCATGGTAATATTCCTATAAGGATATCTAATATAACTACATTATTCAATTTTCAAATCATCTATAATATTTTTGAATGAGTATGTGATTAACCAAATTATATCACCTGGGTGTGTCCAGCTTGTGGTGTAGTCTTAGGACAAATCATCATGAACTAGAGTGATAATTGAATTGATACAATTCTATCTTTATTTGGGATGATTAACCCTCAGTTCTACGTTTCTACAACTGAATCTAGACGATAGTATCCTAATATGGATGTTATTTCTAGGAAAACTACTTGAATTCAACTTTACCAAAACATCTAGATGTTATATTGTAATAATAGTTATTTATAATACATACACATAGTGTTTTCATTAACTCAATCTTATAATGATCCCTAAAATATCAATATTACCTCAACTAACATAAATTTTTATATATTTATTTGAAATTATTACCAAACATAACTTAATAACCATAAAATATCCTCAAATAACATCCTAACTACGAAAGTTTTATATACATTAATATAATATAAAAAATGATACCCAATTAATCTGAACGTCTAATTAATTGTACTAGAGAAAAAATTTCATTAAAATTATTTCCCATGATCTTCTAGGATTAGTGTCTTAAATAATTAGAATATGAAATTAACTGACAAAACCGACTTATTTTTTAACTAAAAGACATTTTTTCACCCTATAATATTTATATAATTCATCCCTAAAAATTAGTTTACATCACCCAAAAATTATTCACACAGGATATTCTTCTAAACACATCATACATATTACTTTTCATCATAAACTAGTGAAATGGAAACATAAGAAAAGGGAAAACATATATGGTATGTAATGTAAAAGTATTGAAATCAGAAAAAATGTGTAAAACATTGGACATAACATAATAATTTTAACAAAAGAACATGGATATACATACATGGGGAATTAGAAAATCACAATAACATGTAAATGTGTAAGAAATATAAAAAAAATACATTCATAAAAATAACAGTAATGTTCCCCAATAAGGTTATATAAAATTAGATTAATGTTATTATTAACCATGGAATAATAATAAAAATACAAAGGAATATTTCTCAGGTATCAGGGACATGTCATGTCTATAGATAAATACTTTATAAAATTCATTTGTGTGATATTAGGGCACAACAATAATATGATTGTCATTATGTGCCCCACATCAAACAATGGTCATAATTACATATTCATTTATCCAATTCATTGGTAATATGGGAATCAATCTTTTATATGAACATGTAATAATTTGTTTAAATATATATGATACTATTGATTGATATTATGGTTTAGTATCCCAACATGAGGATATTTCATTGAAAAAATGGAATGATTTTTGTAGCGTGACAAGTCTACCAAAGGGGACAGGGAATTGGATTACACAAAGAGAAGGGAAGTATCCCCTAAAGTTGGAATCATTTGTAATGTAAGGGATTTATTATTTACACTTTGAAGCATAATCATATGGGAAATAAAGAGTTTTATAACATTAAATGATGATATGGAAAATTATGGAGTTACATTCACATCATGACTATTATACAATGAGAATTATGAAATTCATTTAATA
This sequence comes from Viscum album, assembly GCA_963277665.1. Classification (NCBI taxonomy): domain Eukaryota; kingdom Viridiplantae; phylum Streptophyta; class Magnoliopsida; order Santalales; family Viscaceae; genus Viscum; species Viscum album. The sequence goes on along the minus strand of OY728140.1, from coordinate 1,366,081,409 downwards.
TGGGAGAAGGGTAATCTATCAATAATATGGACTCATATGGATATTAAAAGATTTATTATAAACAAATTGAATCATAATCAAATGGAAATCACAATGATATATAATATTAAAATAAGAAATGGAAAATCAAGGAGTAATTTATATCGCTTGATGGGTATAAATAATAGATTATGAAATGGGATTAATGAGAGAGGAGGGTAGTCCGTCATCAATATGGAATCATTTGGATAATAAATAATTAATTATTAATTCATTGAATGATATTAACAAGGAAATAAAAATGGTATATTAAAATGAATTCATTAATCAAAAATAGGATGGACAGAATGAATGAGTGAGTTTGGAAACATGATAGATATACAAAACCAATTATGTTGGGGTTTAATGAGACATAATTGTTGTATCCCATAAATTGTTAATAAATTTTAACTAAAACTCTTTATTATTAACATTTATAATAATTTTCCAAAGAAAATAAAATGGATTATCATAAAATATTAACATGAATAAAAATGTTGTGGAGGGAAAGAAACATTACATGGATAAGTATCTTTTTAAGCATGGAAGGAATCCATAAACCCATCAGGATGCCTAGGGATAATTTATAGCTGAGTAGGGAACGAATCTCCATTATCAATTACATTTGGTTTTAGATGTATTAGAGAATTTTTATGAGTGAAATCCATTTATAATATAAAAATTAGCGATTTTTATGGAAACATAGGTTCGGAAGGGGGTAAGAATCCAATAACATAGGTGATAGGTTTGGATGGTGACCTAGGTGTATTTGGCATAGATATTTTTTTGATATATTTAGGCAGTCATTTATAATTTAGGAAAGTAATTATATATATTATAATTATTAAATATATTTAGTAAAATTATTGGAACATTAGATTACCCAATTTAACACTTATTAATCATTAGTAAATAATAATAATGGTTGCTAATTTTTCCCTAAAACCATAATACTACCGTTATTACAAAATTGTGACATTTTGAATCTGAATTTAGTATCAATTTAAAATATTTATATAAGGCCCCATCCATAAATGTTATTAAATACTGAGTTAAGTCTTTAATTTTCATTAATTCACATTGATGATATTTTAAGGTTTATATTTTTAGATAATTATTTCATAATAATGATATAAAAACTCAAATATTACAAAGTAGACACATCTAATCACTATAGATTTTTACAAAAAATAAATCTCTTTAAAATAAAACATGATTTCATTGTCTTGTAAAAAAACATCATAACATTAATCTTGACTTCTTAATTTCTCTTACCTATCCTTATTCTCTTTGGAAAACATTTTAACACTTGGGATGAGCACAAAATGACTAATAAAGCACATAAAAGAAGGAATGAAATGTTTAGTACATGATTATTTAAAACTATTGAAAGCATTTTAAAATAATCATACATTTCACCCCTAAAACATAAAATCTTAATATTACCTGATGAAATCAAAACATTCTTGTAAAACTCTTTAGACATAATAAATCAGAATGGTAACATGTTTCATCCATATTATTATTACACTACATCTTTCATGGTTACATAGGGATTAACCATCATGGTTACAATTTAAATACCCATCATGATATTTTCCAAAATTCTCTTAAGAGAAACCCTAACATTAAAATAAATTTCATTGCACAAAGCATTGGAGATCTATTATGATCTCATCTTCCCCTGGTTTATCATGAAACTACCCATATACATAAATAGTTCCCATTAAAATTAACACAATCATAACAAAAAAATAGGCATAAAGTGAAAAAACAACACCTTCAAATCACAAGATATAATTTCAAAATATTGAAAAAAACCAATCCATTTTTATATGAATTTTCAATATAAAATAACTTAAAAGTGAATAAGGTATTTATTTTTTTTAAAAAAATATTATGGCTTGAATAGGAAGCCAAATATCAAATAATGGTTGTGGAAGCGGAAAAGTCATTATGTCCAAATATATTTAAAAATATTACTTTTGTTTTTTAGTAAAATGATTCATATATAAATATTACTTTTTAGGACATTTTAATGAAATTAAATGTAAAAGGGGTTGATTATACACCTTATTAAATAAGGTGGTGCATAACATCAAAATATTCCTTAATGAAAGGCGATTGAGATGAAGTCCCTTACCTTGAGTCTGACTCATATCATGTATATTATTTTTCATCCTGAATAATAAACTCAGGTTAATTTACAATTTTGTGTGAAACATTTTCCTTATTATTATTACTTTTATTTCACATAGTACCATGTTATAAAAATTTCAAAACTATTTAATTTCATATCGGATGTTTTGTCGATATTTATTAGTTGAGTGGAAAATGAACTTGGTATGATGCCAATAGTTCATCTAGTCAAAATTATATTATTTCAATAATAATATTCATGACATAATAATAATTTTTATATATTAATTACACCATTAAATATATTAATTAAAAATGTATACAAAAGAGGAATAATGTTACTATCATTGAGACAGTAATCCATACACATGCGTGAGTAACTTTTCAATTTTTCATTAGTCACTATGAAAATATGGTAATTATTATTTTACCTTTCAATAATTGTAATAATATTATTAATGTAATAATAATAATTTAAATAAAAATACACACACATATATATAATACATTTTCTGCGATGAATAAAATTTATTTAGAACGCTTCGTGGAAGTGATAGTCCAAAAGTATCCATGAATGACGTTTTCATTTTTATGTGTTTGGAAAATTATGAAATTATTGATATATTGTTATATTATAATGATATTTATGTCATTAATATCATATATAAACATTAATATTATTTTTATAACCATTTTTGTGAGATGGTAATCAAAAATAACTATATCGGTTTGTGATGTGGTAGTCTGCCGTATACACGGCGGAAAAGTTCAACTCTAATTTGATGAAATTGGTGATGAATTTAGTTGATCATAATAACATAATAAAATATTAGAATACTTAGGATACCCAAGTTACAAATTCATTACGGTATAATAATATTTTAATGAAGAGGGTACAGAAATAAAGTAGAAACACGTAAATAAAAACATTACCTTTCCTTTGGATGATCACCTTTATTAACACCTTGACACCTCTAAGAAGGATTTTCTACCAACAATAACGCCTCTATAATGAGGACTTGAATTCTAGGAATGGTTATTTGTAGATTATTTCTGAATCAAAAGTTTTTTATATGTATGTAATAGAGTTGAATGGGTTCCCGTTTATAGGAGGGGAGAGAGACACTACTGGAATTTTCTAAAGTATTAAATTAATATAGATTAATTTTTTTATTAAAAATTTGTCAAAAGTTATTTTTTTTAGAATAAAGGGTGATAATCGGTCTAAATATAATCATTTGGTGAAAATAAGATCAGTTTTTTATTTTTTTAATCCTTATATTTTTGTTTTGACCCTTTTAACTTTTACTATTTTATTAAGTAATTTACAATTTTAGAGTAAAATAATTACCATAACAGGCCCAAAGATAAATGAATGAGACATTAATCAAATTTTTATATATTTGAAAAAAAAATTCCTAAATTTTATATTTTTAGATATTTGATAAATTTAAATGGAAATATTATATTTTATAATAACATAAGTGTCAATTGTGACATTATTCATTAGTAGAATTTTTAAAAATATTTTCAAAGAATTATAATTTAGAAATAAATCTTTCAAATCATCCAAAACATCTCAAATTCATCCATGTTTTTTGTATTGCATAAATAATGTCAAATTATATTTATTTTAATACTTATAAAATCATTTATTTAATTTTTTACTATTTATAAAATTACAGCATCATCATTATGTCACAATTTACATTAATTAATTATTTCATTAAAATTATTTAAATATTATCATGATATATTTAATATTTTTATCTTTATAATTAATATTTTTAGTCTAATATATCATTTATATAACACCATATTATTTTATTTTGGTAATAATAGACATGATTATGAAATCTCGGTCTTTACATAAAATAAAATGTAATAAATGTCATAATCACACCCAAGTGGCTTCCAAAAGCCACAATTTTGGCCCAAATGTTGTCCTGGAAGAAATTAACTCATCCAATAAGAATAAGACAAGTGTTATAGTAGTTTTATAATATTTATAAAATTATTTTAAGCATTAATTAACTTATTTACACTTAACCGTAGTAATAAAAGTAAATACTAATGTTACTTTTCATAATGTCCAAAAATAAAAGGGACCTATTTGAATATTTTGTACTCTATATTTCCAAATATGGAAAACATTTCCCTAAATTTCATAAATAAAAGTTTCAAAAATTAATTAAAAACTAATCTCGTTGACAGAATAAATAAATGTTGTTTTAAGTAAAATGGTCAAAAGATCACATTGTTTTTCAATTAAATTTCATTGTGAAATTAAATCCAATGAAAAAAATTGGATTAAAAGATAATAAAATAATATAAATATATATTAAAACTAATTAATATATAATTTAACAATATAAAAAAATTTGGTGAAAAATTAGTTTTGACTTAAAATGTAGTATTTTTCACTATTCATTAAAATATGAATTTTATTATAAAAATTCCAAAAATCAAAAGAAAATAAATTTAGATCTTCTGAATCAAAATAAGAAGTTTATTTTTTTCAAATATAAATTATAAAAGTTTCAAAAATTAGTTTTGAAATTGGTTCTCCACAAAAAGGAGGCAAAACTACCTTTTAAAATTATTTGAACTTTTTATGCATAAAATTGGATTCATTCTTATTTTTAACATATAAAATTTATTAGAAAACTGTTACTAAATTTAATAAATATGTTAAAAAATAATGAATTTTTGTAATTAGATCTCTCCAACAATATATATATTCAATAACTAACATATAAAATAGTAATATTAATAATATATTGTTTTTTGATAATGCTCATTCTTGTGTGAAACGTAAGATTTTAGAGAAACCCATTGTTGCATTTTGGGTATGGTATGAGGAAAAAGATCCCCATTAATGTAAAATTACTATAATTATTCATAAATATAAATAAATATTAAAATTTAAATTCCATAATTACATGGGATGCCACATCCTTCCCTACTATGCGAAATTGCACCATAAAAATTTTATTCAATTATCAAATAAGTGGGGGTATTTATCCCCCATAGCATTTTCAGATTCCCATGTTGTCTCTTCTACCATATGGGATTTACATAAAACCTTAACCTAACGAAACACCTCATTCTACAACATTGTCTATCTGTGATCAAATATTTGGGATGAAAGTCCCTCATGAGAAATATTCTTTTTGAAATGAAATACATCTTGTCTCAAAACATGGGATAGATCTGATATATATGTTCATAACATTGAAACATGAAAAAAAATTTGTACTTAGGGTAAACATAGAGGTAAATCCACTCTTTAGGTAACTGGTCTAACTTATCTAGGATTTCATAGGGTCCAATGAATCGTGGACTTAACGTTCCCCACAAACCAAAAGACATCATACTTGTCTATAGAGAAACATTCAGAAAGACATGTTTTCCTAACTCAAAAGAAAGATCCTTCCTACAATTATCACTAAAAATTCTCTTCATACTATGAAATTTACTCATGGTCTAATGAATTTGTGAAAATTTATCTTTCATTTCATCTACTAACTGGGTCCCATAAACTTCCTTTCACATACTTCATCCCAAAATGACTGAGTTCGACATTTCATTCTATATAATTATTTAAATAGTTCCATCTATATACTAAAATAAAAACAAGTATTATAAATATACTCAAACAAACAGATATGTTGATTTTAACTTCCTGGGCAATCCATTTAATAATAATTTATAATATTTTCCAATGCCTAAATATTTCATTCTCACTATCCATCTGATTAAGGATGAAAAGATGTATAGAAATTTAATTCATCTCAATATGTCTTTTGAAGACCTTTTCAAAGGTTATAAGTAAACTTGTTATTAAATTCTGATAAAATTGATATATGAACACCATGTAACCAAAAAATATCATTAATATACAACTAATAATGTTTGTATAGAGATAGTTTATCTCAAAGATGATCAAACAAAGAATATTTAGTCAGTCAAACAACAATAACCCAAATTACATTGTTCCATCAGGAAATATTTTATAATCCCACTTTGAATTCAGTTGACATATTTTCCCATTTTCACTCTGGAATTAACAATGGAAAAATAATCCTCTTTCTCAACTATCATTATAATTTAAAATGTAGTTAAATTAGAAAACTCAAAAAAAAATTAGCAATGTCTATTTTCATTCCATTACACCAATAATACCTACTACGGTCTATGTACATTTTAGTTCTTTCAGGATAAGATGAAAAGAGAGAGATATGATATTTACACAATAACTCTTTATTCAACTATGAATCACAAGGAACACATAACCTCTTACTAAATCTCAAAACATTTTCTTTATGAATGTTAAATTTTAGAAACTTACCTTTTGAAACAATTTTACCTTTTTCTCAAATTAAATTTTTTCCTTATATTCTCTCATAATTCTCTCTAATAGGGATGATTACACTAAAACACAAAAAACCATGGAATTTCTTGTACCAATAACTTCCAGGGAAATGTTCATCAAATGATTAACCAATGTTTCTTGTTCCAAATATATAATGGTTATTTTTCCATTACCTTTTGGCTCAAACCATGAACCACTTTTTTTTTCTAATATGGGAAATAATCATCAAATCATAATCCTTGATTACTTCAAACCATCTTCTCAATCTGAAGCTCAATTCTAGATTATTGAATATGTAATTCAAACTATTATGGTCAGTATGTATTTAAAATTTTAATCCATACAGATTATGCCTCAAATGTTTTATATGAAAAACAATATAATCTAATTCAAAATCATTTGTATGGAAATTTAACTCATGGGGTTTCAACTAATATGAAGCATTAACAATGACATTATCATTCTGTATTATGACACAACCAATTCATTAAACAAAACATCATTGTAGATGAAAAATTCATTATTTCTTGAAAGAATAAATAGAAATAGATCATTCACCAATCTTAGTTTTTATTATGGAAAATCATAATCACTTACTTTTATCCAGATTAACTAAAACGTTCTTGAGTATACTTAGTCAGTTGGTCAGATAACAATGAAAAATTGTAAAAAAATCCTCCAATAATATCCTTATAAACCTTGAAAACATTTAATCTTGGTTCTAATTTTGGCTCTTGGCCATTCTTCATCAACTTTTGTTTTTTATGACCAAATATTATTCCATATTTAAAAATTATGTAACCATGAAATTAATTTTTTTCAACAAAAATTCAAACATACAGAATTTCCCATACATTTGTTTAATATTAAGGTATTAAATCAACCCTTAGTTGTATTTCATATTCCTTTTCACTTTTATAATGTAATAAAATGTCATCAAAAATCTAAACCAAAAATATATCCAAGAACTCACTGAATATTCTATTGATAAGATCCATGATTAAAAAAATTACATTAGTTAACCCAAATAACAAAACAAAAAATTTATAATTGCTATATATATCCAGAAACATAGCATTAAGAAGATATTATTTCTTTATATTCAATAAAAAATGAGAACCACATGATCATGTTCCAAGTCGAATGAACATGTTATCTGATAACTCTTATAATAAAAATCTAAAATTTCAATTTTAGCTATTTGATAAGGGGGTTTTGAAATTACTTTAGCTTTGGAAACTAAGTCAACAGTAAATCCACCTTCCTAATTAGTTAATGTACTAGGAAAATCATCAAAAAAACGTTAAATTACTTATTTTACACCGGACCAGAATTCATCAAAACAATTATTTTTTTAACAATACATGAAAGATAAAATTCATTTCCATATTTTAATAGTTTCTTAGCATCTTGATATGTTATCAATGATAATTATTCATTCTTGTACAGAAATTCAATATCTTTATTAAAGTAATATTCATTATCTTTTTTCGAAAATGTGATCATGTTAAAAAGAAGGCCAATCCATACCCAGAATAACATAATACTCTTCATGATGGAAAAAATACAATTTTTTCATTTAAATTATTACCTTAAAAAGGAGAAAAAGATTCTTATAATTTCCTTTTTCCTCAACATTTCTCCCCACTATTTTTACCATATTAGTAGGATTTATTTCTTAAGGAGGACTTTACAATTTACAATAGAATTTCATAGAAATGAAAGAATGTATTGATCAAGAATAAAAAAACACATTAGAATAATATGAAAAGATACAAAATATACCTCATACCACTTTATTTGATGAACCATCATATACTGAAGTAGTTTTAATGTATTTCACCACACATTTCTACTAATAATCTTGCCTCTTTCATCATAATAGTTCTTCATCAGACAGTCAATTGCGTAATGACCAATCTCATTACAAAGAAAACATTTTACTTACTATAAATCAGATTTTGTCTTACCACTACCATTATCTTTTTCTTTGTAGTAATGAGCCTTATGTCCAATTTTACCACATAAAGGGAACTTACCAAATTTTTGAAGGCATTACCCAATGTATTTTTTATAAAATTTTTCACAAACTATAAATTTAATTTTACACCATCATAACTTTTGATGAATTCTTCCCATTTTCTTTCATTCTCAGACTTTTATTTTGTTGTCTGTCAAAGAACACATGATCATCAGCGATGTCCATTTACACCTTCTCCACACATTGAAAAATATTTTCCAATCTTTTGAACGCATGAGAAACTAAAACCCTTTGATACTTTTTTTTAATATTGAGTGAAAACAATTGACATTACTCTCAAGATCCCAAATAAAATTTGTAGTGTACCTTGACAATTGAGTAAATTTTTCTTCATATACAGCCACTGAGTCATCATATTAGCTCAATTCAATGAATTGTTTTCCATCCTAAGTCGAACCACCTTATGAAAACATTTCTTAAGGAACATGTATTTAAATTCATCCAAATCATGAGAATCAATATCCTCAGTGTCCCTGATATCATTATCTATAGACCACCACTGCTCGGATTCACCTTTATAATATTAAAAAATAGGATAATCCATTTTATTATTTGAACACACCATGACATAGAAAATATTTTCAAGGGATTTAATCCATCATTCAGCTATTACATGGTCAAAATATTCTCTGAATTATGGAGAATGTTTCTTTCCTAAATGCTAAAAAATAGACATATTCCTCAATGGTTGATTAGGATGATCTCATGCAATGAATGGACCACCATTTATAGCCTATGTCAATTGTGCCATCCCTACAAAAAACTATTTAGTTACGATTCTGACTATCTCGGGATGATGAATTGGAAGGTTGGTTTCCTCTATATATTATCCCAGCATATCTATCATTTTTATCTATGGAAAAAAGTCAAAAAATACATATCGTAGATGAAAAAACATGTAAATAATAAAATTATATATCATTTCAATATTACCATAAATTAAAAATCATTTATCGGAATTCAATTTACAATATCCTCATCCTTGAATTTATCTAAGCTTTCCTTTGAAAACAACTATAAGGCCCCATAATTAAAAGTCGTATAATATAGATTTGTGTCTTGAATTTTCATTAATTCATATTAATTTTCTTTTCTTGTTTAGTGTTTTAGAAAAATAGGCCATAATAAATACCTTCAAAGTCAAATATTACAAATTAGACACTTATTCCCACTATATAATGCTTCCACAAAATAAAAATACATAATATAAAACATGCTTTATTTCTAATGATAAAAAATTTAATAACAATCATGTTGACTTCCTCATTTTCATTACCCATATTTACAACCTTTATAAATCAATTTTAAAACATGGGATGAGCCCAAAAATCCGAAAAGGTCCACAAAATAAGGTAGGAAACTGTTAGTCCTTGAATATTTTTAACTTATGGAAACATTTTAACAAAATCATACTTTTCACCCATTCAACATAAAATCTTATGATTACCTCATGAAATCATTAGATTCATGAAAACTATATATAAATAATAAATCATAAAGGTAACATGTGGAATCCATATCATTATTATATTTTATCTTTCATGGATACAGATGAAGTAACCTTCTTATATATAATTGGAATATCCGACATGGTATATTCCAGAAATATCACTAAAGAAACCATACTATTTAACTCCATCTCATTTCCAAATTCATTGTATAGCTATCATGGGTTCACTCACCCTTGTTCTTTCATGTAACAACCCATAAACATAAAAATTTCCAAATAAACATATCATGATCATAACACATAAAACAAGCATAAAGGAAACACAACATTTACACATTGTAATAACAAGATATCATTTTTATATATTAAAATAATAAACACATTCTAAAACCCATTTGAAATTAAAAAATACTTGAATACAGAAAATAGTATTTATTTTTCTTATAAAAAATATTATGGCTTGTATATAAATATAAATATAAAATAATGGTCAAAAGTAGTAGAAAAGACATTTCCACCATATATGTTAAACAACATTCCATTTTCTATTTTGTAAAATAAAATCTATAAAAATATTCTGTTTTAAAACATTTTAATTAAATTATATTTCAAAGGGTTTGATTATGCACCTTATAAAAAATGGTTGTGTATAACATTAAACCAAGCCTCAATGAAAGGATGTTGAGAAGAATAAGCTTTCCTTGAGTCTATATCATCTCGTAAAACATGAGTTGATTTATACATTCCTAAAAACCTAATTATTTATTTATTATTATTATTTTGTCACTTCATACCATTTTATAACAATTACATAATTATTTATGTTCATATTGGATGTTTTGTCGATATTCAGTACATCGGTTGAAAATGAACATGGTAAGTTTTCAATAGATCATGTGATCATAATTAAATTATATCATAATTAATATTCATGACATACCAATAAATTTTGAATATCAATTATATCATCAAATAAATTCATTAAAAATATATATATTTATGATTAATAATGTTACCCTCATAGAGATGGTAGGTTTTATGTACGCATGAATAACATTTCCATTTTTCATTGATAATTATGGAAATAAGATAATTATTATTTTATATATATTATATGATAATAATATAGTTAAAATTCCAATAATAATATAAATATGCTAATATATATATTTACCATACAAGTGATGTGGTGAATAAAAATGATTAACATCACTACATAGAGATAATAGTTTACACGTACACACAAACGATGTGATCATTTTTATGTGCATCAAAAGTAATAACATAATTGATATATTATTCTAATATAATTATAAATATATCATTAAAATCTAATATATAAATTAATTTAATCATTATAAATAGTTTTTAGAGATAGTAATGAAAAATAAATTATATCAGTTCGAGAGGCGGTATTCCACCATATACATAATGAAAAAGTTCATTTCCCATATGATAAAATTAGATATGGATTGAGGTGATAATATTAACATGAAAAATTATCATTATATTTGGAATACTATAGTTATAATTTAATCAGGGTTTAAGAGTATTTGAATGAAGTGGATGAATAAATAAAATTGAAAACTTAAATAAAAATATTACGTTTCTTTTGGATGATCACCTTTCCTAACACCTTACCACCACTAAGGATATTGTTTTTCTAAATATAGTTCTATATAATGTGGGGGTGTATTATATGAAGTATCTTGGGTATATAATGTTCAATATAAAGGTTATTTATTTTTAAGGAATCTATAATAATTTGTGCACTTTTATAGAAGATGGGAGGGGCGCTCCTGGAATTATTATAATTATTAAATTAATATATATTCATTTTCTATTCAAAATGGGTAAAAATTAAATGAATTTTATTATTTGAAAAGAATGATTCATATTATAATCATCCAACAAAAATTATGATCTTTGGAATATTTTTTAATGCTTGTATTCCGGTTTTGACCTTTTTAACTCTTACCATTTTATTAAATAATTTGAAATTTGAGAGTTAAAATAATTAACATAACATACAATATGAAAAATTTATGAGTAATTAATAAAATTTATGGACATATATAAATTATTTGGATATAATTATCATTTTTAAAAAATTTATAAGATTTTATAATTGTTTTTATTTTAAAAAAAATATTGTCAATTATAACACCATTCATTAATTGTGTTTAAAAAAAATTAGAACAACAAGATAAGTTCGAACCAATTCATTTAAATCATCAATGTAATGTGAAATTCATGCCAATATTTTTGGATGGAATCATTTATGAAAACATATATTTATTTTAATATTTATAATATGATTTATTTTCTTCTTTCATTAATTAAGAAATAATTTCATTATCATTGTGTCACAACTTTAATTATTTATTTCCTAAGAATAATAAATAAATTACAATAAAATAAGTTTTATATTTTTATATATGGACTATTTATAGGAAAAACAATCACATATATAACCCCATATTATTATTTTTATGTAGTACGAGACATGATTTTGAAATCTTGGTCTTTAAATTAAATAAAATGTTACAAATGTCATAATAACACCCAAGGGGCATCCAAAGGCCATAATTTCTTCCCAATGATTTCATCGGTTGATGATAGATCATTAAATAAGATTTTTAAAATTGTTAGGGTTGTTTTATAATATTTATAATATTGTGTTATCCGTTAATTACCTGATTTAACCTTAACCATGGTAATAAAAATAATAAATAAAGTTACAATTCATAATGTCCAAAAATAAAAGTGACCTATTTGCATAATTTGGACCTATGATTCAAAAATATGAATCCATTTTTTCAAATTCAAATTATGTAATTGACATAAATTCATTAAAAAGTAATCATATTGATTGAATAAGGAAACCATATTTTTGAGTCAACCATTGAAAAGTTTACACAATGTTTCAATTCATTTTATTTGTGAAATTGATTACAATGACAAAAATATTATTAAATGATAAAAAATTAAATATATACTTTCAAACCATTTGATAGGATAATATGACAATACCAATAAATTAAATGAAATATTTATATTGAATTAAAACACAGTATTTTCCAATATTCATTAAAATATGACTTTTATCTAAAAAATACCAACAATTCTGAAAAAATAAATTTTAATATCCAACTTCCAAATAAGAAGTATATTATTTACAGTATATTTTATAAGAGTTTTGAAATTTATATTTAAAATGGATTCACCACCAAAATGTGGTAAAACTTACGTTAAAAAATATTAGATCTTTTTATGCTTAAAAATGGATTTTATGTTATTTTAAGCGGATAAAATTTATTATAAGAAAGTGGAATCATTTAGTAAATTTTTTTAGTAATAACATATTTATTTATATTAATATTTATCAATACATTTTATATTTGATAACTATTAATATAAATAAAAATATTAATAATATATTATTTTTCGATTTAACTCAGTCTTTTGTTCAATGTAAGATTTCTGAGAAGCCCATTGTTGCGTGTGAGGAACATAGTTGTACATAGAGTCCACTTCAATGGAAAAATACTGTCTAATTTATAAATATAGTAGGTATGAAAAATAATTATTCTATTATTACAAGGGAAGTCACAATTTAAATATCTAAATACTATAGTAATAACTTTTAAATAAAAAATTATAATGTTTTTTAAATAGGTTTTTAATGATGTATTAATCGTTAGGTGTTTTTAATATTATTTAAAATTAATTCTAATCAAAATTAGTCTTAATTTAGTTAAATTTATTTATAAAATTAATTATAGGGTCTTAATTAAATATAAATTAATTTTATTTAAAAATACACAGTACATTGAAAAGTATCAATCTTCAAAAAATAATTCTTTTACCAGGGTAACTATTTTTTACCTATGTAATTTACATTTTATTCTTAAAAATAATATAAGAATAATTACATATATTTTAAATAATAATTTAAAACTAAATATATATTTTATTAAATAATATTCATATGTTTAAGAAAAATCAATTTTAACATTTGGGCATATAACATGGGAACACGATTTTTTAAAAAGGGTATCTTTAAAATTAATTTTTTATAATCATTATAAAATGATACGTTTTATTTTTGATTTTGACGATATAAATTATTCTTTTACAAAAAATCAATTTTATGTGGCTATCAAAAAAATCTTGAAAATAATGTTTTCATAATAAAATTTAATTATATGAAAAAAATTTCATTTATTGGAAAATATGACATAATTTATTAAAATTTAATGTTTTCTTTTATAGTATTTTAAAATATATAATTTTAAACTTTAATGATATATTTGATCAATTAAAAATGTTTTAAAAACATAATGTTCTTTCCTTCAAACATTATTATTCACATTGACAAAAAAATCATTCATATTAGAAAAATCAAAATAATAATAATAATAATAATATTGGGATGATTAATTTAAAAATGATGTAAAATTAATTAAAAAAAATATAATATTTATAAATTTATCTTCTAAATACAAAATACATAGAAAAAAATTAATTTAGAATAAATATTATTTTTCATTAATATTTAAAAATATAAATATGGATAATACATTTAAATAATGATGTTTTATTAATAATTACAAGATTTTTTTAATTTTAATTTCAAGTTTTATATCCCCATAAGGTATAAACGTACGATCAATGAATACTGTAAGAATTGGTTGTAGTTGAGGGTGGTGATTCCACTAGCATTTATGTAAAACCCCAGGTAAATAAATAATATTACATTTTCATATTTGTCCATATATTTGAATAAAATATTAATATGACTTTAAAGGGGATACTATGCTCGATGGCGTACCCAACACGCAACAACGAGTTTCTTGGGAATCTTACGTTGCACTCTAATAATAAAATAATATTATTTTAAATAGTAGTTAACATGTAGCTGTTGTATTGGAGGGAATGGATAGAAATAACTAAAATATGATTATATAAGTTTTTTAAATGTTTTTACATTTTTCCAATAAAAGATAAAGGCTTAAAATACGGAAAGAATTCAATTTTAGGCTTTTATACCCTAATTTTCACTAAAGGTTCATTTATCGCCTTTTGATGGAGAACAGTCATTAAATATAGTTTTTTTCACTCCTAAACATTCTATTGGACCAAATAAAACTCTTCTTTAGAATCGGGACATCAAATTTTACTTTGTGTAAATTTTTGGTATTTTTCCGATAAAGTTCATTTTTTAATGAATACTGTAAAATGTTGTATTTTAATTCAAAACCTCTTTTTAATCTAATCTATTTATTTTATTAGATTATGATTTTAATTTGTTTTAAAGTGAAATTAGAAAATATTTTTACCATTAAATCCAATATTGGTCGTTGGAATTAATTTCACTTTGAAATCGGACTTAAACTAGTGTCAATATTTTGATACTTATTGTTTCATAAAAACAGGATATTGTCATGACAGCGGGAATTAATTATTAAATTAATTAATGTGACTTATATGTTTTGAATTTTGTAAAATAGACTTCATTTTTTAATTTGAAATATCAAATATAGCTTATGGTGAATTTTAGGTATTTTTCTGAAAAACTTCAATTATTGATGAATAGTGAAACCACTAAGTGGTACTTATAAAAACTGATTTTTCGTTTAAATGAAATTTTACCACTTCTGTGTTTTGAATTTCAAAAATCCGACATACATTGTTGTCATTAAGAAGTAAAATGTGGTTCAATGAGATTAAAATAATTTTTTGGTGAATAGTAACTTATTAAGTTTTTAATCGCGATTAGAGGTAATTAGTGTAGTTTAAGGTAAAAATAATGTTTTAATAATATGAAATGAACTTGAAACATGTCCTAACCTCATTGGATGTGTCATGGCCGACCAGGAAAACCCATGGGTCAACTTGGGGACCCCATGAAGCCACTTTGGTTGGAAAATGACATTAATATCTTTTTATTTAAAGTTAAAGTAAAAATGAGACACACATGAAATGTTTTACTAAAATAATATTTACACGGGGTTATACAAATCCGACTTTTTACTATAAATATTAATTGGAAATATATAATGATTTCATACATCATTGTATTTTTTTATAATTTTTAGACATTAAATAAATTAAATTAGTTATGACATCATGATGATGCAGCGATGACCTCATTATTTAACGATTTAAATAAAATGGAAAGATAATTTAATATCTAAGACATACACATGTCCAAAACCTATTGTATGAGTGGATTTATAACCCTTATCACCTTATCCTCGAAATAAATTAATGTGGTACCTTTAAAATCTGAAACACTTATGAAAATAAAGTAACATTTTGTAACTTTACAAGAGTGCCCCTCCTCTCCTCTTATAAAAGCCCCCCAGCTCTACCTCCATACCCACACTCCCAAAGCCTTTTTCTCGTCTAAAACCTGCCCATTTTGTCTCTACACATCCCTCTCTAACTCCTTTAGGCCTCAATTTGGGCAGAAGTTTTCCCAAGGAAGCCTTTTAGCTCAAACCAAAGGGAGTTACCCGATTTTAAGGTATTGTCTTCACTTGAGTACTTTTGTTTTATTTTTCCTCTCCAACCCCCTAAAATATTTTTATTCATTTATTTTGTAACAACTCCAGTATCTTAAATATACTAGGATGTTGTTATAAGAAGTATTCGAGCTACAATGACACACACCTACATCTAATGGTTAAAGAACATACTATTTCCATGGATGGAGAATTTATGCCTCCTGAAACGATGATTATTCAACATTATTTTAACACCTTCAAAGGTGGCCATTAAGACGTCACTATATTTATATATGATATATAATATGTTTATGTTTTACTTAAGCTTCTGTATTTTTCTTTTTTGGCATACCTTAATGGTTTCCATTATGGGTAAACGCGATATCTTCATTTAAGGAAGTGCCGACTACCACCCCCTCAAAGTGATGTGATTTGTTAATGCCATATGTGGGACGTATAAAGGATGGATTTAAAGTTATTATATATTATGTTATACTAGAATTATAATATACCTCTATATCATTATCATTCCATTCCATAAAAATATGAAATAGAAATGAAAGTAGCGTTCATGCGTACGTACGGCTTACCGTCTCCATGAACGGTGCATTTCATTTCTTACCTCTAAATGATTATGTAATTTTATAAATACATGTATATTCTGGATATATATGATATATATGATATCCAAATCATGAATATAATTCTGGATATAATGAACATTTGACCACACGAACAACATGTAATTGTAACAAGTCCACTTTCGACTTAAGAACCAAATATCAACAAAACAAACATTATTAACTTAAATGATTAAATAATGTTTATAACATCACAATATGTGATATAAAATGAATAATGAACTAGAAAAAGGTTCTTAATAAAGTGGAAATTAAATCAAGTTTATTATTCAGGACGTTAAATAACGATCGAGTCAAGTCGGACACGAGGTAAGGGACCCTACCCCTCTCATTCTTTTTAAGTACACTCTTTTATGTCATCCCCTTTAAGCTCGTATTTCTTGTGATCGGGATGTTATTTTATATTTCTAATACTTTAATTTTTCTGTTCATATGATGAGAGACCCGATTATCTCTCATCAATCCATTTTTGATGTTTTGAGTGGCGTCTTTAGGCTGTCGAATTTTCGTAAGAGATCTAACCCCTCTCTTTCTTTTTAAGTACTCTCCTTTATGTCACTTTTTTTAAGCTCCTCTTTGTTATGTTGGGGGATGTTCTTTTTTATTCCTATTTATGTATACTTTATGTTGATGTGATGAGAGACCCTATTTCCTCTCATCAATCCATTTTGGATGTTTTAAGTGGCGCCGTTAGGCTGCCGAGTTTTCGTAAGAGATGTTTCATATCACTTTTATTCTCGTGAGATTTATGCTACATTTACCACAATTTCCTTTGAGTGGTTTATGTACTTTCCATTATTTCACTACTTTTTTAATATAATTCTATTTATGGGTATTTTCATATTCATTGTATGACACTTCTTCAATGGGGTGTACTTTTCGAAAGTTACCCAAGTAGGTAAGGGAACCTTTCACCCTCCTCTTTTTAAAAGACTTCGTTTGTTATGTCTTTTAATTCACATAATATTATGTTGGGATATGTTCTTATATATCCTGATTGATGTAAATTTTATGTCCAAGTGATGAGTTTCCCTTTTTATCACTCATCAACTCATTTTCTGAATTTTTGAAGTGACGCCGTTAGGCTGTCGAATTTTACCAAGGGAACTTTTTAACCCAATTTCGATTTCTTTTGGTTCAACATGTAGTTATTGAATATGTCATCATTTGAATATGTGTGAATGACCTTTTATTGTTTTACACTTAATATCCAATTATATTGGGTGTATTTTCATTTGTCACACCTAATTTTGAGATTGATTTATCCTTAATTTAAGGATACCTTCTTTATAAGGGATTTCATCACATTTTACATCTCTATTGAGACTTCATTGTTGTTATGCACCATTTCAATCTCATATAGTGTATATACTGTACTTTGGAATATCATATCATGAATCCATTTATTCTCATTATATTATAAAGTTCT
Organism: Viscum album; assembly: GCA_963277665.1. Lineage (NCBI taxonomy): Eukaryota > Viridiplantae > Streptophyta > Magnoliopsida > Santalales > Viscaceae > Viscum > Viscum album. The sequence continues at coordinate 1,366,062,804 of OY728140.1, read as the reverse complement.
GATTAAATGTTATTCCTCAATTATTGTATTCAAGTGTCCCTAATTTTGGTAAAAACCCTTTAACCAAAATATCGCTTTAAATGTTTTAATGATTTGTTCTTATTAATATCCATGTTTTCAAAATGGTTTTAAGGATATATTTTTATGGATATTAATGGTTGAAAATGTTAAAATCTTCAAGGTGGTATGGGACACTTTGATTCAAAAATCACTTTATTAGATGTTTTAAAAGGAATTGAAAATGGTTTTTTTAATGGATTCATTATTTCAATATCCTGAAATGTTATATTGTGATTGAAATGTGGAAATGTTATATTTCCTTTATGCATGTTTTATGTGATACATTTATGTTATGGTTCTTGGGAATTATTATGAAGATGGGTGGTTCCGTGATAGACTAAGGGCGGGTGAGCCCGATATAGCTCTCCAATGCATTTGGTAACGTGAAGGAGTGAAACGTTAAGGTTTCTCCGAAGAGATTTAGGGAATATACTTTGATGGGTATTCCAAACGTAACCAAGAGGGTTACTCCCTACGTAAGGATGTTATGGATGCCTCAAGTTACCTTTATGTCTTATGATTTCTATGATTTATTCATGGTTTGATAAGGTATGTTAAAGTGCCTATGTTTTATGGGTAAAGTATGATTTCATTCTTAAGTATATATGAACTCATGTTTCCTTTCCATATTTTCATAACCCTTACTGAGATTTTTATGCTCATCCCAGGTTTTTGAAATGTTTTTCACAGGTCAAGGGAAAGGTACAAGATGTGATGATAGTGTCAAGGATGTGTCAATAAAGAAACCGTGTTTTATTTTCAATATGTTTCCGTTGATGGGAAGAATGAATACTGTCTTTTATGCAACCACTTTGATTAAATGTGGAATGTAATGCATGTTTCATGATCTAATTCTCTAAAACTCTAAACCTAAAAAGATCCTCAATGTGTAATCTTGTAATAACTCAAGATTAAGTAAGGTTTAAGGTTGGGGCCTTATAGTTGGTATCAGAGGTCGGTTTAGATAACTTTAGATGTTAGGGTATTCTTTAAGCATAAGTGACATTACCATAATGGTTAGGATTTCAGAAAGATTCCTAGTTTTAGATAAAGTGAATGAGTAAGTATATCTTAGTGTTTACCTTCCTCATTAGTACATGATGGTTTTGTTGATATACTCACACTGAAATTTCTGTTTTTAGTGAATGGATGGATCTAGCAGGCACCAAAGAGACAACGGGTTTGAAGGAAACTGTAGTGGTTCTCTGATTAAGATACTAGATAAAATGGAGGATTCAATGAGGAAACTCGTGGTTGTTCTAAACCAAATATCAAGGAGTCATGATCAACCACTTTAACCTTGGTATGTTCTGTATTGCATCATGTACGAGATGACCAATCGATGTGGAAGTTTAGGTAATAATTATAAAGGTAACCATTAGAGTTTATATGATCTTTACTTTTGAGGTAATTATGGGTTATTATATGATATGCTGGAAAATGAAAGGCATGACATAAACATGAGGTTAAAATATGTTATGATCATTTTTGATGATTTTATCTCTATTTGGGGAATTATTTAAGAATTATATAGTTTTGGAAAAAGGACAACACACAGGCCATGTGACAACCCGTCGCGTCGGACAAAGCTGCGGGAATCGTACCCACAACCAAAGTGCGACTGGTATTTATCGCCTACCACTATACTACATGAAGTCCCTGGTTAGTTTCAATGATTCTTTTTAGTTATATGATTTTATGAATTAAGAGTAAGTTTATTTTGGGTTATTTATGAAAATGATTAACCTATCATGGAGGATATGTGATTTGGTTAATTACTTTTCAATACGAGACTTTAGGAGAAACTGATGTTGTTTGAAGATAAACGTTACAATATAACTTGGAAGACTATGTAAATAAATCCTTCAAATATTTGGGTTTCAATCTTAGATTGGTTTACCTTGAATAATTTTATGGACAAATTGTTTATCGGATGGTCCTCGTTGATCTTTCGGTTTTGTTGGACAAATTTTGGAGATTAAGCATAGATTTTCTTTTTAATGGGATATCCTTTTCTGGATTATCTGACCTTGTACTAACCTTTTTGGTTTTGGTTTTGGTTAAAGCCTAAAGACATGGGATGTATATAGTTCTCTTTGGTGGATTAGGTGATTCTCTATAAGTTGATTATAGTACTCTTAATGCGAACAAGTCTCCCTAAATACTCATCTTTTGGAAAAAAATATGAGTTTGATTAAGGAATATAGTAAAAGCTGAAAGTCAACATGATAAGTGATTATGTTTACTTATGAATAAATTACTCAATAAAAAGTAACTTAAAACAAAAATGTTGTGTATTAAATTTTCCTACTGGGGAATTAAATACCGTTTAACCCATCACAAGTTTGTGATTTTCTTATGGTTAACATTCTCCTAGACATGTTTACTATCACTCTCCATCAGAACATGACCCTTTTTTTCTCCTCCATATCCATATTTTCATACTTTGAATCCTAGTATGGGTTAACTCAGGTGAAATTTGTACTTCTCTCCCATTCTTTTAAAGTGATTGTTTTACCGACTCTTGTTCCGATGTGGGACTTTCAAGAATGTTTCCAAGATCAATTTTAAAAATTGCGAGGATGCAATTCCCAAAAGCGGGAAAGGATATAACACCCCAGGTAAATAAAGAATATGAAATTTTTATATTTATCTATATTTGTGAATAAATTATTAATATGACTTTAAAGGGGACACTATGCTCGATGACATACCCAACACGCAACAACGGGTTTCTTGGGAATCTTACGTTGCACTCTAATCATAAAATAATATTATTTTAAATGGTAGTTAACATGTAGTCGTTGTATTGGAGGGAATGGATAGAAATAACTAAAATATGATTATATATGTTTTTTAAATGTTTTTACATTTATCCAATAAAATATAAAGGCTTAAAATACGGAAAGAATTCAATTTTAGGCTTTTATACCCTAATTTTCACTAAAGGTTCACTTATCGCCTTTTGATGGTGAAATATCATCAAATATTGTTTTTTTCACTCTTAAACATTCTATTTGACCAAATAAAACTCTTCTTTAGAATCGCGACATCAAATTTTACATTGTGTAAAATTTTGGTATTTTTCTGATAAAGTTCATTTTTAATGAATAGTGTAAAATGTTGTATTTTAATTCAAAACCTCTTTTTAATATAATTTATTTATATCATTATATTATCATTTTAATTGGTTTTAAAGTGAAATTAGAAAATATTTTTACCATTAAATCCAATAGTGGTCGTTGGAATTAATTTCACTTTGAAATCGGACTTAAACTAGTGTCAATCTTTTGATACTTATTGTTTCATAAAAACACACTATTTGTCATGACATCGGGAATTAATTATTAAATTAATTAATGTGAATTATATGTTTTAAATTTTTTAAAATAGACTTCATTTTTGAATTCGGAATATCAAATATAGCTTAGGGTGAATTTTTGGTATTTTTCTGAAAAACTTCAATTTTTGATGAATAGTGAAACCACTAAGTGGTACTTATAAAAACTGATTTTTCGTTTAAATGAAATTTTACCACTTCTGTGTTTTGAATTTCAAAAAACGGACTTACATGGTTGTCATTAAGAAGTAAAATGTGGTTCAATAAGATTAAAATAATTTTTTGGTGAATAGTAACTTATTAAGTTTTTAATCGCGATTAGAGGTAATTAGTGTAGTTTAAGGTAAAAATAATGTTTTAATAATATGAAACGAACTTGATACATGTACTAACCTCATTGGATGAGTCATGGCCGACCATGAAAACCCATGGGTCAACTTGGGGACCCCATGAAGCCACTTTGGTTGGAAAATGGCATTAATATCTTTTTATTTAAAGTTAAAGTAAAAAATGTGACAAACATAAAATGTTTTACTAAAACATTTTTTACACGGGGATATAAAAATCAGATTTTTTACTATAAATATTCATTGGAAATATAAAAATATTTCCTACATCATAGTATTTTTTTTATAATTTTTAGACATTAAATAAATTAAATTAGTTATGACATCATGATGATGCAGCGATGACCTCATTATTTAACGATTTAAATAAAATGGGAAGATAATGTAATATCTAAGACCTACACATGTCCAATACCTATTGGATGAGTGGATTTAGAACCCGTATCACCTTATCCTCGAAATAAATCAATGTGGGACCTTTAAAATCCGAAACTCTTTTGAAAATAATGTAACATTTTGTAACTTTACAAGAGTGCCCCTCCTCTCCTCTTATAAAAGGCCCCCACCTCTACCTCCATACCCACACTCCCAAAGCCATTGTATCGGCCAACCCCTGCCCATTTTGTCTCTAAAATTCCCTTTCTAACTCCTTGAGGCCTCAATTTTGGCAGAAGTCTTCCCAAGTAATCCTTTTATCTCAAACCAAAGGGAGTTACCCGATTTTAAGGTAATGTCTTCACTTGAGTCCTTTTGTTTTATTTTGCCTCTCCAACCCCCTAAAATCTTTTTATTAATTTCCTTTGTAACAACTACAGTATCTTCAATATACTAGGATGTTTTTATAAGAAGGATTCGAGCTACACTTACACACAACTACATCTAATGGTTAAAGAACATACTGTTTCCGTGGATGGCGAATTTATGCCTCCCGAAACGATGATTGTTCAACATTTTTTAACACCTTCAAAGGTGGCCATTAAGATGTCACTATATTTATATATGATATATAATATTTTAATGTTTTACTTAAGCTTCTGTATTTTTCTTTTTTGGCATACCTTTATGGTTTCCATTATGGGTAAACACGATATCTTCATTTAAGGAAGTGCGGACTACCGCCCCCTCAAAGTGATGTGATTCGTTAATTCCATATGTGGGACATATAAAGGATGGATTTAAAGTTATTTTATATTATGTTATACTAGAATTATAATATACCTCTATATCATTATTATTCCATTCCATAAAAATATGAAATAGAAATGAAGTAGCGTTCATGCGTACGTACGGCTTACCGTCTCCATGAACAATGCATTTCATTTCTTACCTCTAAATGAATATGTAATATTATAAATACATTTATATTATGGATATATATGATATATATGATATCCAAATCATGAATATAATTCTGGATATAATGAAAATTTTACCACATGAACAACATGTAATTGTAAGAAGTCCACTTTCAACTTAAGAACCAAATATCGACAAAACAAACATTATTAACTTAAATAGTTAAATAATGTTTATAACATTGCAATAAGTGATATAAAAGTAATAAAGAACTAGAAAAAGGTTCTTAATAAAGTGAAAATTTACTCAAGTTTATTATTCAGGACGTTAAAGAACGATCGAGTCAAGTCGGACCCGAGGAAAGGGACCCTACCCCTCTCATTCTTTTTAAGTACACTCTTTTATGTCATCCCTTTTAAGCTCATATTTATTGTGATCGGGATGTTATTTTATATTTCTAATACTGTAATTTTTATGTTCATATGATGATAGACCCTATTATCTCTCATCAATCCATTTTTGATGTTTTGAGTGGCGCCGTTAGGTTGCCGAATTTTCGTAAGAGATCTAACCCCTCTCTTTCTTTATAAGTACTCTCCTTTATGTCACTTATTTTAATCTCCTCTTTGTTATGTTGGGGGATGTTCTTTTTTAGTCCTATTTCTGTAAACATTATGTTGATGTGATGAGAGACCCTATTTCCTCTCATAAATACATTTTGGAAGTTTTAAGTGGCGCCGTTAGGCTGCCGAGTTTTCGTAAGAGATCTTTCATCTCACTTTTATTCCCGTGAGATTTATGCTACATTTGCCGCAATTTCCTTTGAGTGGTTTATGTAATACCCATTATTACACTCCTTTTGTAATATAATTCCATTTATGGGTATTTAGATATTCATTGTAGGCCACTTCTTCAATGGGGTGTACTTTTCGAAAGTCACCCAAGTCGGTAAGGGAACCTTTCACCCTCCTCTTTTTAAAAGACATCGTTTGTTATGTCCTTTAATTCACATAATATTATGTTGGGATATGTTCTTCTATATCCTTATTGATGTAAATTTTATGTCCATGTGATGAGTTTCCCTTTTTATCACTCATCAACACATTTTCTGAATTTTTGAAGTGACGTCGTTAGGCTGTCGAATTTTACCACGGGAACTTTTTAACCCAATTTCGATTTCTTTTGGTTCAACATGTAGTTATTGAATATGTCATCATTTGAATATGTGTGAATGAACTTTTATTGTTTTAAAATAAATATTCAATTATTTTGGGTGTATTTATATTTTTCACATATAATTTTGAGATTGATTTATCCTTAATTTAAGGATACCTTCTTTATAAGGGATTTCATCACATTTTACATCTCTATTGAGACTTCATTGTTGTTATGCACCAATTCACTCTCCTATGGTGTATATACTGTCCTTTGGAATATTATATCATGAATCCATTTATTCTCATGATATTATAAAGTTCTGATTAAATGTTATTCCTCAATTATTGTATTCAAGTGTCTCTAATTTTGGTAAAAACCCTTTAACCAAAATATCGCTTTAAATGTTTTAATGATTTGTTCTTATTAATATCCATGTTTTCAAAATGGTTTTAAGGATTTATTTATGTGGATATTAATTGTTTAAAATTTTAAAAGCTTCAAGGTGGTATGAGACACTTTGATTCAAAAATCTCTTTATTAAATGTTTTAAAAGGTATTGAAAATGGTTTTTTTAATGGATTCATTATTTCAATATCCTAAAATGTTATATTGTGATTGAAATGTGGAAATGTTATATTTCTTTTATGCATGTTTTATATGATACATTTATGTTATGGTTCTTGGGAATTATTATGAAGATGGGTGGTTCCATGATAGACTAAGGCGGGTGAGCCCGATATAGCTCTCCAATGCATTGGGTAACATGAAGGAGTGAAACGTTAAGGTTTCTCCGAAGAGATTTAGGGAATATACGGTGATGGGTATTCCAAACGTAACCAAGAGGGTTACTCCCTATGTAAGAATGTTTTGAATGCCTCAAGTTACCTTTTTGTCTTATTATTTCTATTATTTATTCATGGTTTGATGAGGTATGTTAAAGTGCCTATGTTTTATGGGTAAAGTATGATTTCATTCTTATGTATATATGAACTCATGTTTCCTTTCCATATTTTTATAACCCTTACTGAGCTTTTTATGCTCATCCCAAGTTTTTGAAATGTTTTTCACAGGTCAAGGGAAAGATACAATATGTGATGACAGTGTCAAGGATTTGTCAAGAAAGAATTCGTGTTTTATTTTCAATATGTTTTCGTTGATGGGAAGAATGAATACTGTCTTTTATGTAACCACTTTGTTTAAATGTGGAATGTAATGCAAGTTTCATGATCTAATTATCTAAAACTTTAAACCTGAAAAGATCCTCAATGTGTAATCTTATAATAAATCAAGATTAAGTAAGGTTTAAGGATGGGGCCTTATAATTTATCTCATTGAAATCTTAATGAGCATAAATTTCTCTTCGATAAGAATTCTCTCATACCATATTTTTTAGTAATGATTGGAGTTAGTATATGGGAAGTCTACTAAAGGTACATGATTTCAAGGAAAATATAAATAATATTAAAATGGGATGTTTCACAGTACCCTATTCCATATCATTTCGTATTTTTATAAGATTTGTAATATAGTTTCATTAATTTTTACTAACTAGTTTAATAGTTATAATAAAATGGAAAATTTTTATTTTAATATTTCATAGTCATATTTTAGTTCTATATTTTTCAGGAAGAAAACTATTTAAACCCAAAATATATGTTAGAAAATATATAATTTTAATTATTAGGGAGATACATCATTAATGTTATTCATTTAAATATAAACTAACATGACTCTTTATATATTAAATTAACACCCATCTACTTCCTATGAAATTATATATTTGTTTCAAAATATAAAATATCACATATTACATAAAAAACCACTTTATCAAATATTCTATATATTATATTATTTAACATAGAATATAATATTTAATTAATTTCATAATACCCATAACAAAAAAACATGGAAATTGATAAGAAAAGTAAAAATAATTTATTGAAAAGGAAAGCAAAAAATCCTGAATCCAATGATGCGAACAAAATATGAGTTTTAGAATTCGAAGAATACTTAAATAACCCGTTATAAAAATTGTTTTTCAAATTATTAAAACCATTAGACTGAATATTTATTAGAATTTACCTCTGACTTATTCTTGTAAAAGTACGATCAATATTTTGAAGAACCCAATTCATAATTTCCATCAATTAACATAGAAATCAAGTATCACTTCATTAATGAAATAGTTTAGATTGTTTTTTTGAATAAATATTTTTTTATAACATTGAAATGATAGATAGTACTATAAAAACCAATCAATACATTATTTACAAAATAGCTTCAATTTCATACATTTCCAATATCATTTTATTTTATTGTTTTAGAGAATTAGGTAAAACGTTATATTCTATTGTGGAAATTTGTACACATTATCCATTTTTATTCTAAAAAATGTTCTTTATAAATACACACTTGCTTCATTAAAGGAAAATCTAATATCTTAACTCTAATATTTCTAAAAATTTTACACAACCTTAAGACATGTAAAAATTCATCTGAAAATATCAGAGGAGAAAAAAATATTTTTAAATGATATTAAATGAAATAGGCCTGTTAGTCCATTTTTTCACATGAAAATTCAATAATAATATATTACATTTCACAGTTTTTTATATAATTTTTTTTTACTTTTAATGAAAAACAACATAATTTCTTAATATAATTTAGAAAATAGTAGATACGAAAATTATAATGTAAAAATAATAAATATAGTTTTTTTTATTTTAAAATATGAAAACTCATGAATACCATTCCTTATAAAATAATTGTTTCACCTACATAAAATATATATTATAAATTTATTACTAACATAATCTCACATTCCTACTTTTTGAAATAAAAATATTTACTTAATAATCAATTTCAAACATATCATGCATCTACCTTGGGAAATTATCCTTACATTCACAATTAATGGAACCCTTATTGGGTTATTATATAATCAACTAATTATTATATATCTAAAGAATAACCTGTAACTACTAAACATAATCACTTTAGGCAATAAATTATAGATCATTATCAGGATCCCCTATCATCAGATCTAATTTGGGCACACCCATCCTTTGTATAAAATTTACAATAACTATATCAAGAATACAACACATATATTTTTCTCTTTAGATATAAAATTAATTAGAATTATAATTCAATCCCATTGGTAAAAAATATTTATTTATCTCAAAAAATGTGAAAAAGTTTTCAATTAATATAAAATAAATTTTTTTAATAAATAATGAAAAAAATATAGAAGGAAATATTTTCTTTGTAAAAAACATTGTAAACTTATAAATGAATCATGAAAAAGAATATGGATATGATAGTGAAAATAATAATTCAATCCACGTATGTTTGATGAAATAGATTTTACTATTTACTTAAAAAATTCTGATAATATCACATCAATGTTCAAATTATTTAAATGATGTTGTAGATGAAAGAAACCTGAGATAGTTTACTCATAACTTATACCATATTCTCATATATCTCCAATTAGGTTACAAATTAATCCTTATATAAAAAATACCTTGAAAAAAACACATATAAGATGTTGGAATTGATGTTGGGGAGATATTTTTTAATGGATTATATAATCTGTAGTTCTTAAAATTCATAAGGAATTGTGGACAAGAGGTTCCTTTTTCATGTGTGGGGACTGGGAACCTGTAATATTTCTATGAAATTAATAACAATAATTTTTTAATATCAGGAATGTGGAAAAATAAATATAAAATTTATAATATATCGAGATAAGATTAAAAATAATCATAATATAATAAATTACATATGATTTTTTGGCATTATCATTTATCTCTGACCTCAATTAGCACTATTTACTTGTTATCACAGTGACACATTTTTACCATGGTTAATATTTATAATGAATTGAAATGAAATTAAAATAATTAATACATTTTAATGTTATGATAATAAATACGGAATCCAATTTTCATGATGTAATTTTTATATTTTAGTGATATTATCCTAAATATAAGTTTTCAAAACACCATGAAAACTAGTTTGAAGAAACTTTTGTTTTGAAGCATGAAAATGAGAATATAACAAAAAAATTATAATGATTATTAAAATGGGATTATTTAAATTATGGTCAACAAAATTAATCTTATGTTACTGTAAAAACATATCTAAAAATATTCTAAATTTAAATTACTTTATATGATGAAAATAGAAGATACATTTTGAGAAATCACCATTTTTTATATTTATTAAAAAATAAATGATTTTTGAAAAACACAAAAAAATAATCCTATGTTAAATTTGACATGTTGATTAAAAAAATTAATTTATATTCATAAAATTATGTTTCTATATTAATGAAATTTATAATTTATATAAAACCATATATTTAAGTGAATTGTTTTTAAATAAAACTATTATATCTTCGACTGAATAATTTTTTAAATATTTTATTAAATAATTTATGAAAATAAATCTAGAATATTGATAATTATAAATAAAACTTGAAACATTTCTATGATTAAATATGTTCCCTAATTTTTCACCTATTATAATATTCTATCTTAATAATATAATTCATTAGTAAAGCAAGTGAGGGTATTTTACCTCATAAAATTCTCATATTCCTAGTTTCTTATATTGCATAAAATTATTCCATATATAATTTAGTTTATGGATCACCATATTTTGTAGTAAATTCTATCTAAATTCCAAAATCTAAACCATATTTTATATATAATATATATTATAATATAATATTATCAGCTCAGGGATAAAAAAATCAGATGCATCATGTGTAATCATTCTTATAAAGTTGAAATAAAATAGTTCACATACAAAAGTTGACCTCTGTGATAAATGTTCTCTATAAATAAATCATCATACCTTTTAAAAATTTAGTATTGAACAATAAAACATATACATTCCATTTGATCCAAATCACATAGCTCTTTTTTTGGATGTTCATTAAGAGAAACATGATGGCATACCACAAATGCGACATTTTCAACCTATTATCATTATAAATATTTTTATTAATTTTAGATGTAAACATCTGATAATGAAACCTATTTCAATTATCAATAGTCTATTATTACATCTATGGTCCCACAAATTTCATTTCATTTACTAAAAATCAACAAATTAGAATCTGACATAACTTTTTATATAATTCTTGAAAATGTGCCATCAGTATACACGAATGAAATAATTTATTAAAAGATAGTTCAACTAAGGAAGGATTTCAATCCCAAAATCCCTAATAATGAAATTATAATTCTTTAATTATGTCCTCTATATTCTAAATCGTATTATTCAAATATTCATTATATAGGGGATGAAATGTTTTACTAAAATTTATTTTTAAAACCTTAGTCTTATGAAGTCCATTAGAAAAATTTAATGTAAATATATGATTACAGTCTGATATAACTAAAGGGATATCTATATTTACCATGATCATCTCTTTAAAATAGAGTCTTCACGTGTGATCGAAAGACATAATATATCATATAGGTAAAAAATAAATATATTTCTTCAAAAAATAAATAATAACTCTAATTTTATTATTAGATTTGATATGTCTTTTCCAGTACATCAATCGAAACCATCGATATATTCTCCACTTTATATTTAGACACTAGACAATTTTGAATATCTCTCTGAGGTTGTTTCTCCATAACATTAAACTGTTTTAAAATCAAATGTTTTATGGTAAAATAACAAATAAATTTCCTCATACATTCTAATAAAAAACTATTCCCAAACGTCTATGTAGATCATACTACTTCTAGGATAAACATAAAATGATGATTTTTACGCTTCACAAAAATATTCTTTTTTCTATGAAGAGTGTCCCAATAAATCCCTTTATAAATATGATAAAAACATCTTTATGAGAATTTTACATAGGTAACATAGAATTCATGACAGATTATACTATTTCATAAAATACATGACTTTCATTTTTAGCCTCCTAAATTATTTCTTCCAATGATTAATTTATAGATACTAGATTAAAAAACATAGTAGGTTTATGAATAAGAAAATTATAGGAATGAAATCATTAAATAATTAACTAATGAATAATGTTCCAGTAATAAAATAGTTAATTAAAAATTATCTTTTTTACTAATGTAGTTAAAATCCATGTTTACATTACCAGGATAACAGTGAACTATGAATTCATTTCCCTTAATTTGTCCTAAGAATCATCATTATTTAATGTTTAACAATTTTCGATACAATATATATAATTTAGTCATTTATTACCAATATATATTTTACATTAATCCCCATATAAATGATGCCACAATTTTTTAAATAAAGTGATTCAACAATCAACTCAAGGTCATGTGTAGTATAGTCTTGATCATGGGGTGTAAATTCATGAGATTTGTACATGAAACCTAATCATTATTTGTTAATAAAACTATCTTCAATTAATGATCCATCGTTATAAATAAAATATTCAACATTTCTTATTATAATGCTTAAAAATGGAGAATTTACCATTATCCTTTTTAATTCCAATAGTAATATTCATATTCCATTGCCCAAAATAATTTATCTTATTTTCATGTTAACTTCCTTAATGGAATATATCACCACGAAATGTTTTAAAAAAAAGAGTTACAAGTAAAATGGTAATAAAATTAAACTTTCAACATTAGTGAATTTTTTTCGTCCTTGGAAGATATTTCACCAAATTGGTTTTAAAAAATCATTATTTATTCCATATTTAAAATAAATATTCCTAAAAAATATATTATCTGCAAGATTCACATTTAATGTATTTTTAATACCACTATTTTTTATCTAATAGAAAAAAATTAATTTGTTGTTTCTCAGGATCTTCATAGCTTTTATACTATACAAAAATATCATTCATTAGAAAAACCAAAAAATTTATCCAAATACTTATTGAATAACAAATTCATTAGATCTATAAATAGTGAGAGTGGATTCAGTAAATGAAAATATGTAACCAGAATCTCATAATGATCGGACCCTATAAATAACTTCATCTTATGAATATATTCCTCCTTTAAAATCAAAAAGATATAATATAACTTAATATTGATCTCCAAAAAATATTTTTCACCTTATATATGACCAAACATGTAATTGATATGAGGAAACCAATATATGTTCTTAACAGTGATGATATTTAGTGTTGTATAATCAATTCATTCCCTCATTGAACCACAATTATTATAGAAGAAAACTTACAAAACCATGTGTTGAAGGGAATAGGTGAGTGAAAAAATCATCAATAATATATTGAAATTTGGTTTTAAATTATTAAAACTCAAATAAATCTATTGGATTTTGGGGGTTTTGAAATTTTCATTACAATATGAACAATCTATATAGAACACACAACCTCTCGATCAGGAGTAACACTAGAAAAATAATCAAGAAATACATATATATACTCTTTTTAAAAAATACACATCACAAATTTGAATATTTAATTTCATAAAAAAATCTTGGTAACATTACCTTCCTTATTAATTTATTTTAACAACTTATTAATATTTTATCAATGTATAAATAATTTTTTATATTCAAATAAAATTTTATTTAAAAAAATCATTATATCTTGAATCTATTTTTGTATGATAAATCAATATAAAATCTTTTACTAAAATATAAGAAAATACGATAATTGTAACCACCAATAATTCTAATTAAAAAAACTATTTCTAATAGTATATTTGACTCACAAAACAAAAAATAAACAACCCAAAAAATATATTTCCTTAAATTTTATCTCGTGGATAGCTAATGGAACACACTAACCAGCGTCAACATGAACCATGATATAATATACCATTGTAACACAAAAATTACATTAGAGGGTATGGATATTGATACATTAAAAAAATTATTTTACCTAATTATCATAAATAAATATTTAAATCATTATAAAGAAAAGGAAAAATTTTCTGAAAAAAATGTACTTTTCAATGACAATTTAATCACCATTATCACACATAATTAAAAATTAATTATTACCAAATTAAGAATTTTTTTGGAAATGATAAATTTAAGTATTGATGTCATAAAATAGAAATTATCATAGGGTGAATTTTGGGTATTATGTTTTCTGAAAATTTTGTTTTTTAATGATTAATTAAAAATACATAATTTAAATTAAAAACCGCCTTTTAATTTTAATAATTTATAATGATAAAGTATTATATTAATAAATTTTATAACAATATTACTGTATAGTTTTGTATGTTAATCCAATTTATATAATTGTTATAATATTTAAATTTAATTTTAAGATGAAAACTTTGTTATCATTCTAAAATTTTCTTGTTCAAAATCGGCTTCCTCATCGTGTTTGTGGGATTAATTTAAATTTCAATTTATTGACATAATTATATAGAATTTTTTGAAATGGATACCATATTTGGAATAATTATAATTTATATTATCTATTGAGGTTATATTAATTTTTTTCTAAAATGAAAACTGAGAATAGTGAAAATTATATACCACTCTTAAAGGAAAAAATGTAATTATCTGGGGTTATTCTGAAAAGATAGGTGTAAAAATAAGCTAAAAGTTTTTGAAAAATTTATTTTATAGAAAAATATAGTCCATAAAATTTCTATTTCTTGATAATATCCCATTTTTTGTTTTTGGGGTGTGAAAAATATCATCACCCCATTTTCTTTTCAAAAATTACTTGTGTGTCACTCACATCAATTATAAAAACGCCACAAGCTCTCCACAGTTCTTCTCACCATAAATGTTTTTTAAAAATACATTCCTATATCACATCCCAAAATCCACAATATAATAAAATATTCCTTATATTTATATTAAAAACAACATATAAATTATTCTGGTGAAAACAAAAAGTGGTTACATAGTGAAGATGTAATGTACTTCAATGAGAGTTTTTATTTTATTTCTTTTCCAAGCTCCTAAAATTATTATTAAAACAGAATTATTTATAAAAATCAGTATCATAAATATAGTATGTTCCATTCATGTTATTTTGATTACCTATAACTATCTCAACTTCTATTTAATTGGTTATGAATTCATCATTCATATTTTTGGTTGACTACTACCTCGCGTGCCGATGTCATTTTTTTCCATTACCACCTCTCACAGTTGGGTATGTTGGAGAATTTATAGTTTATATATGATATTATAATCATAATTATAAAAAAATTTATTATATAATATTTAAAATTTTAATTTCAATTCCATTGGGGATTCCATAAGATCGCTCGTGTGTATAGTAGACTACAGCCTTAGAAAGCATTACGATTTCTTTTTCCCTAACAGTTTACAATAAAGGTAATAAGGAAAACTATAAGGAATAAATATGAAAAAAAAATTACATAATAAGGATATTAATGACATATTTATCATTAATATAATATAATATATCATTTTCATTGTTACATTGAAAAATCATAACATCAATCATGTACATGTGGACTACCACATTCACAAAGCGATGTGACTCTTTTTTCATAAGCCCAACACATGGATTATAGATATAAGAATATTTGGAGAAATAATATGGAATATATTTTATTATTATATTTATATAAACTTAAAATTTTACATACCTCTTATCTATAATGATCCTTCTAAAAAGGAAATGTAAATTATTAGTAACCATGGTGTACCGTTTCAATGATTGTATCATAGTTCATTTTAAATAACCATATTTAATGATTAATATTAAAATATTAATTTATATATAAATATGAATATTATTTAATAATTATTATTATGGATATAATTTAATAATATAATATATAATTTAACTGTATCCTTTATGAAAAAGTGTGAATGAAAAATAAGGAAGGTAACACCAAAAGCCAATTAAAATAAATACATATTATTATCAAATGGGTGATAAAAACTTTTTAAAGGATAAAATATGATTTTATAATGATTATTTACTTATATTTTAATAAAATATTTATAACCAAGATTCCAGAGGTGAGATAATTATTGAACAAAAGGAAATGTCAAATTAGAGGCTTTGTCTCAAATTCCCTAAATCGAGAAATATTAGATTGTTATTTTAATAATTTGTTTTATATAGTTTATATAAAACCAATTTTACATGTAATATCATTCATGATTCATTATTCATTGTATTATACATTTCAATTTGAATTATTTCATTAATGGTTAGTTTACCTTACAATTAACAAGGGGTATTGAATTTAATATCTTTATTTCTTCTCATTGGGTTATATTATATCATCATTGCCTTTGATATTATATATATATATATATATATATATATATGTTTTCTTAAGTTTTAAAATATATTAATCTATATTCACATGTTTAATTTGTATTTTAATTATTTACAAACAATCAATTCTATTTTTAATTATGGCTTCAATATTATGATCTTTCCAAGGGTTTATCTCAAAATTTTATTTAATCGTGATTATTTATACTTGAATTTAAATTGCAGAAAATATGTTGATAATATTTTAATAAAACATTTAATTTTATTCTCCTATTGTTATTAAAGATATTTTTGAATTAATATTACATTTTTACCACTCTTCAGTACATAAAACTATAGTGAAAATACTTTTTAGGAAATTGGGATTTATTTATTTATTTATTTGAAAATTATTTTTTATTAAAAAACCATGTTTTATAATTTTTAGAAAATTTTATTTACATTGAAAAATGATTAATCAAGCAAGTTTTTATAATTTTATAATTGTTTGATTTTTTTTGAAATAAAACTTCATACAATTTTTAGAAAAAAATGATTGAAATTTATTGAAAAATGAAAGGAATTGTTGTTTTAATGAGTACGACATGGATAGAATTTAGAAATATATTAGAAAAAAAATTTGAAATTTTTTTTAATTATAATTATAATTTTTAATGAAAATTATTTTAAAAATGTTTTGTGTATTATTTGTGTGTTAAAAGGTGATTTTAAAACTAAAGAATATATATTTTTATCATGAATGTTTTAGAGATCATTTAATGCTATTCCTATTAATCTACAAAAACAACCATATATTTTACATACTGTAAAATGGGGGAATAATTTATTGATTCCATTCATATCGTATATATTGAGGATTTATGATCATTTGGTCCAAATATTATATTGATATTCATTGCCTTGGTTTGTTTTTGTATTATTTAGGTTTTATATGAATTAATCACATTCTTGTGATCATTTTTAGTGGAAATTATATTTCATTTAAATATAAATATTATTGATTTGGTGTATATAAATATTTCATCAACCATATTCCAATTTTACATATGTCGTATTATTTGGATTATATTTGTTTAACTAGGTAAATTTTGATGAATATGTACCATTTAGTGAATACAAATATATTTTTAAAGGCATATTGATTCATGAATTAAATCAATTTTTTCATATATGATGAATTATTTGGACCTGTAGTGATGGGTGGCTCAGAATTATATATCCCCTGGATGCATCAGTAGTCTAACGAGGAATATAAGTACGAATGAATTAACTAGGTTTTTACCTATAATTTTAAATTGTATTGTGAATGGTCATTATGGTAGATGTAAAATATTTATAAATACGTGACATGAAATAATTAATAATTTCCTTAATTGAAAATTAATTTATTAATATCCCTGATATTTTCACAATGCTATTCCCTCAAGATGCATTTTATACTCAGTTAATTGATTAGATGACATTTGTTTATAATTATACACCTTATCATATTGATTATGCCTTATCTTTTAATCCATGATATTTTCACAATGATATTATCTCTATAAGAATTTCATAATCATTTTATTGATTTAGTGGAATGTGTTTTCTATTTTTTACATTTCCTTATTTATTATTCCTTAGAATAATATCCATGATATTTTCTTAATGATATTATCTATAGATGCATATCATTCCAAATTTATTTATTTAATGGAACATATTTTCAATTATTTACCATTCCATATTGATGATTAATTATCTAATTATTATATCCATGTTCTTTATTAAATGGAATGTGTGCTTACTTATGATTTTTAAATATTGATTATTCTTAATATATTCATGATAACATCCATTTTACTACAACCTTATTGAGTATTTGATCTCACCCTTATTTTTTTCATTTATATAGAGTCTATAAAGATCATTTTTAATGAAATTAAATGTTATTATAGAGGTAATAATATTCTTCCCAAAATTATTTTGTAATTTATGTATTCAAATAAAATGCAGGTCTCAAGTTTGAATATAGATTACTAATAATAAAAAGATATTTGGTCTACCATGATTAATCCCTTATATATAATGCCAATGTAAATATGTATGATGATATATCTAGGTAATTGGGTTTGTTGTTATTACATTGGAAATCAGAGGAATATTAGTTGAAACCTTGGGAACTGATTAAGAAAAATATATATTATGTAATATAAATATATGATAAACATTGATAATAAATATAGAAGAACATACTAATGTTTTTTTAAAGATGGAATTATGTTATTTTTAAAATAAATATATTCCTTGATTAATACTAAATTTGGATGTGGTATTGGAATAGAGGTAAATTTGTATAATAACTTCAAAAATGGTGTATTTTGCTTTACCCGATAATCACCCGATACATAGAAAATTTCATTAATTCACACAAGATATGCACCTCCTAGGATATATGATTAAGAAGAATAAAATTTCATTTATAGAACATTATGAATGATTCTAAAATAGTTGTATCCCCAATGAAACCATATTTATTAAAATCATATTTTCTTTGCATAAATTTTTGAATTAATGTTATGAATTTCAATAGACTGGGGATTATAAATTATCTTTTTAATTATATGATCTAATATAATATATTACATTATATATAATAAGTTAATAGAATAATAATTGGAAAAAAATCAATTAATGTAATCCATACATTAAGAACAATCATGTATTTGGTGTTATTAATCCAATAATTCAAATGGAACTAGTCTCATATACATTCTCAACATATTAGAACACTATATCATGTGTTAAAAGTCATATAAATAATTATCTAAGTATTATGGATTTGAAGGGAGGATAGAGAAGAATATTATTGAATGGAAGGAAACAAATAATGGAAATAAGGTAATTAAGGGTTTCCTTCATGTGATAATTGTCGGAAATAACACCTTGATACATAATTAAAGGGAATTAGAGTTTTTATCAACAGTAAGGAGAAAGGCCCCCATGAACATGATTTCAAGCATATGGAAATTTTTTCCAATGATTAATAGTTAAACTATAGCTATATGGGGAACTATGCAACACAATACCCCAAGCTTGAATGGAATAAACCACAAAAGAAGATAATTAGGCATGGTCAAGTTTAAGCTTTAAGCAAATAAGAAGTGGAAGGTTTAATGTGATTTTATTTAGATTCACAAATTATTTCATTATATTATTTTATTATTGATAAAATATTTATTAGACACATGAAATTTATACAGATTTTACTTTGGTACTTTTTAATTTAGGATTTGAAAGCATATGTTGAACAGTATCGATGACCTATAAAATGTTTCTTTGGAAAGTTAAATTTATTTAAAAACTCATTAATGACTGAAAGATAAAACATAATATGTTTATAATAGTGAGATACTGATTTTTTATAGAGATATTACTGATATAGTAAATGTAAATTTGATATTATTGAATAATTTGGAACCAATTAACGATTTGTTGACAAAGTGGTCTATGTTATCATTTGATTGAGTGTAGAACTTTTTAGGTTTTATGTAATATATCAAATATTCTATGATTTAAATTTTTAATATATAGTAATTCTTCTTTTCACTAGTTTATTATGGTAATTATTGTTGTTTATATTTTCCTAGAGAATACATTAGGAAAGTATTGACATGTTGGCTGTGGGATAATTAAGTGCTACATTATGTTTTAGTGGAATTAATGTTTTGTTAACTTTTGGTAATTCATTTATCTTATTTATAAAGTATTATACCATAATCTTGTGGTGGGATATTATGTTTAACCATTTATGAAAAGTTTTAATATTAAATTTGTACACGGTATTATTGATTAATGTATTACATTACAATATAGAGATTTATTTATAATGGATAACCTCTACTAACCAATTTTTCCTAAATATAACTAGAGGTTAAAGGAATAATTTATCATTATACCATGGATTTTAAAAATTTTAAAAGTGAATTTTAATTTATCAGGAATAAAAATATCATTTTTGGATAGTCAATTCATAGAGTATGTGATAAATTGGAAATTGATTAATGTAAATAAAAAATGATAAAATTATGCTTATGAAATAGTAACCTATCATGTGAGTATATTTACTAATATTATAATTCATTAAAATAATTAATTTACTAGACCTTGAAAGAAAAATGTATCCCATTACCTTCATATCCTAAGAATCGTATGATCTTTTAAAATTATCATAGATTTATAGTTTTGAAGCCTATAACTATCAATTGAGATTTTAATTTATTATTACTGCTAACCTCAATAATTATCTAAAATTATTTACTATTTTACTACATTGAAAAATATTCACATTCCACCAATTATCACATTCAATGAAACCTATTTGTAGTTTATGACATATTATCTTTCAACATCCATATAACTCTTATTAAGAGGATGTATCTTGGTCTCTTTTTATGACACAAAATTTTCAACACTGTTATTTCAAAAAAGTCAAACCATCGATTACCAATATCAAGATTAAATTGTGAGGAAAATGTTAGTTAATGTGGATAGAATCTGAAACACATAAATTGTAAAAGAATGACATTGTATTCTGTAGTTTATGAGACAAGAAACACTAATATTAACCACCCCCAAAAATATATTTCTTAAAATTTAATCTCTCCAATAACTTGTGGAGAATGCCATATAGGGTCTAAATAAACCATAATTTATATATAATTATAACTTAGACATTAAATTGGTGGTCATTAATAGCACTAATAAAAATATTAAAATTATATTATCTATTTATTAGAAATAAAAATTAGAATCATTTTATAGAGAATGGTTTATTTTATGAAAGAATATCTTTTTTATAATGATGGTTTAGTAACCCATTGTGCACATGTTAATAAATATATTTTTAGAAATTTTGTAAAAATTATTTGAAAAATTAAATTTAAATGATGAAATTAAAATATGAAAATTATCTTAGGGTTATTTTTATGTATTTTTTCTAATAAGTATCAATTTTTATTAACAGTGAAAATACATATTTTTAATTGAAGACATTTTTTCATTTAAATAATTAATAATTTTCAATTATAATTTTAGTTCTAATTATGTAAATTTTTATAAAATGCATTCAAATTAATAAAATTTATAAAATTTAAATAAATTTTATATTGAAATTTGATATAAAATCTTTTTAATCACTTTGAACATTTTCTTTATGAAAACTCACTTTCTCATCACATCTGCAGGTTTAATATTAAATAAAAATTTTCCACTTTTCTGAATTGAATTTTGAAAAATGGATTTTATATCTTGAATAATAATAATTTATAATTTATAATAATATCAAAAAAAAATTAACTAAACAAATTGTGAAAATAATAATATATATTTACCGTAGTTACGGTAAAAATGAATTTACCATGAGATTAAAATAATATGATATTTGTTAAAAAGACATAAAAACTTGTCAAAATATTATTTTAGGGAAATATTTACATATTATATTTTCTAAGGATCTATCATAATACTATTTAGAACCTTTTAACATGTGAAAAACATGGTTGGACCTTTTTATTTTCAAAATTAAAGTCGTACCACACAACTTACTTATAAAAGGTCACACCCTTAGCTCTCTTATTCAAACATTAAAACACTTTTATGGAAAATTCCTTCTGAAATTAATTTCCAAAAAAATTCCTTTAATCCAAAAATCCTTAAATGGTGTATAAATCCAACCAAGGATGGTTTCTTATGAAAACCTATGGAGGATACGCCAAAAAAGGTAGTATTCTTCAACCAACATGTATATTTTATTTATTCATACATCTACATAATTTATTATTGAAATATTGTGATATAATAACCTCAATATCAACCATACACTAATAGGTTATTATGTTAACGGAATGACCTGCAAACATTTCCGCTCCCATTATCTTTTTAAAAATCATTATTCTTGTCTTTGGAAGACTATCACCGCATAGGTCGATGTCATTCATTTTTCCATTACAACATATCATGGTTTGTTATGATGATGGATATAAATTAAATGTTTTATATCTATAAATTTATTATAAATATGGATTAATTATATCATACATAAATTTTTAAATTTCAATTATATATGGTAAATGATTACATCCATCATGCTTATAGTGGATTACCACCTCACGAAGTGAGGTGATTTGTTCTTCACTAACACTTTACATAGAATGTCATAATGTAATTAATATAACTGATATAAAGGAAATAATTATGATAATAATGAAACATTTATCATTCTGAAATGATAATATTACATTTTATTTCATACAATGAAAAATGAAAACATTATTCATGTACATGATGACAACCAACTTCATGATGTTACATGACTCTTTTTATCACCAAACCACATGGAAGATATATATAAATATATTTGAGGATCAGTATGGTATATCTGATATTATTATAATTATGTAATTTTGAAATATTAATTACCTTATTTCCATGATGATAATTGGAAAATGGAAAGGTTAATCATTAATATGTATGGCCTATCACCTCTATGATTGTAACAAAGTACATTTTTTATAACTATATTTTATGATCGGATTTAAAATTACACGAAATGTATAGATATTATAATTATTTTATTATTATTATTATTCAAGATATTAAAGAACTATAAAATATTCACTAGAACATAATCTTTCATTACAAAGCATGATTGGGGAAACAATCCAATTATTACCCGAAAGTATTCAAATAATGGAATATTATTATCAAATAGGTAATAAGATGTTATAAATAGATGAAATATGATATCATAAATATTAATATGCTTCTGTTTTAAGTTAATAACACGTTTAAAGCCCAAATACAATATCTAGAACCATCATATTTAGGAATGGGGATATGCGAGGGGTTCGTGGTAGTTTGTGATAGAAGAGGATCTGTGCTTATGGGCTTTTCTGCCTTCTTCGATGAAGGTGATTGAATTTGGTATGATGCTAATGAATTGAATACTGGTTATTTTTTTTAGAAACCAAATATCTTATTTTTTGATGTTGAGATATATTCTTCCATTATGACCACCTTTTTTATAGAGAAGTGTGATGTTCTTTGGGAGATGGTTTACAGGATCAAGTATTGCCGGAAGAATATTAATATGAATATTTTGGTATATTACACCTTGCAGGAAAGGAATTATCCTGCTGATTCATTAACTAAAAATGGTAACGTGGGAGAGATATTTATTATCTATAATTCATTAGGATTCCCTTTTGATGATTATAAACATATTGTTAGGAATGATTCCCCCGACCTCTACTACTTCCGCCCCCTTGATCTTTTCCATGTTGGATGTTGTTTTTATGCTTTTAAATAAAAATTGAGAATTTAGTCATTATACATGATGATAATGCACGTTTAACCAATAGGATGGATTTTGTAAGGGACATCATCTTAATTCTCCATCATTAGGGAATATTTTATAATTTTGAACCTAATTAATTTTATATGTCGCATAAAATATTCTTATGAAATGTAATTTCATGAATAATTTATTATTAATTATATTTTATATTTTAATTTAAATTATTTATTCCATGTGTATTTGAAATGAAAATTAATAAGGGGTAATGAATTTTATAACACAATTTCTTCTTGTTGCATTATAAAACATTTTCATTTTTATTAATATTATTTTATTATGTGTGTATTGAATTTTTAATAAATTATTTTTTATATACCATTGTTTTATATGGATTCAAATTAGATAAAAACAATCGATTGATTTATTTATTTTAACAAGAATGTTATGATCTTTCCAATAGTTTATCTCAAATTCACATTTTATTCAATATTGTTTTTACTAGAATTTGCATTGAAAGAAATTATCTGATCATTTTTAATAAAACCTATGATTCAATTATAATATGATTATTCATGATATTTTTCCTACAGTATTACCATTTTCCACATTTTTGTAATAAGAATTATTTATAAAATATTTTAGGAAAAACCAACAGTATTTCTATTATCGAAAGAAAATCTTGATTCATAAAAACACATGTTTTGTAAAAAAAATTGACAAATATTTTACCCCATTCCAAAATGACTTAATAAAATAATTTTAAAGATTCTTATTTTTAGAAATTTCATTGAATGGAATATTAATTTTATTTCAAAATATATTACCATTTTGATTTTAATGAATATCTAGAAGGAATATTTGTATTAGTGATTATAAAATCAATAAAAGTTTATACCACCATGACAAGTAAATGTTTTAAATATATCATTATAGGTTTTAATGGTAATTTTCCATGAAAATTATGTTTATTTTTTTGTGAGGTTTTAGTTTTAAAAGTTGATGTTTCAAATGAAAAAGATATTTAACTAGAGAATGTTCTAAGTGATATTTTTATAGAATTTCTATTAATCAATGACAAAACCCCTTTATTTTACTTATACTAAAGTGTGGATATGTTTTATTGAAACCATAAATATTCTTTATATATATTATTTATGATTTTTTTCAATAATTATAGTACTAAAGGTCAATTCCTCGATTCCTTTTTATAGTAATTAACATTACCTTGAATTAATAACTTCACTGTGATCATTTTTCATTGGAAATAATATTTCATTTAAATATAATTATTATTTTTAGTGGATAAAATTATTTCTTAAACCATATACACTATTTATATATAGTGTATATTTTGAATGTTAATTTATTAACAAGAAAAATATTGATAAATCCATATCCTTTAATATATATTGATATTTTCCAAAAAAACCTATTAATTAATGAATTAAAATAATTATTCATTATATGAGGAATTATTTGGACCTACAGTGCTAGTGTGAAAAAAACTAATACACCGCTAAATTCATCTATAGTCTCATGAGGAAAATCTGTAAGTGAACATTATATGAAAGTTTACTAGTTGTTTTAAGGCTTCTCAAAAAATGAGTTGATGAATGAGGTATCATGGTTCTAAGAACATGTTATCCAATAATTATTCATTTCCTTAAATTTGAATTTATTTATTATTATCCATGATATTTTCTAATGATATTATTTCAGCATTCATTTATATTTAGTTTATTGATTAAATATAACGTGTTTTCAATTGCTTACCTTTCCAAATTGATTATTCATTATATTAGTTTCCATTAGGTTTTCTTAGGGAAATTATCTCTATAATAACTTCATTATAATTTTATTGATTTAATGGAATGTATTTTTAGTTATTTACCTTTTTATATTGATTATGACTTATCATTTCATCCATGAGACATTCACAATGTTATTATCTCTATATGAATTTGATTCTCAATGTTTTGATTAAATGGAATGTGCTTTTAGTTTATTACATATCTAAATTTATTATGACTTATATAATTATGAAATCCATGTTATTGATTAAATATTTTTTTTGTTATTTAACATTCCATATTGAAAAATATTGATTTATGCATAATATATTCAAGTCTAAAATTTTTTTATTAGTCTATTGATATCACCGTTAATTTTTGTTCTTTCTTAGGAATATGTGAAGTGTAACTTGACTGATATGAAAGTTTATATTGGAATGAATAATGATATTATTAAATAAATTTGTATATTGTTTATTCAAATTTAATGCAAGACTGAAATATACATTTTTTTACCAAGACATCTTAAATATTAGGTCCTTTAGGATTTGATTCCATGTCTCATGTTATAATATAATATTGTAAGATGCCAACTCTTGGTAGCTGGGGTTTGGGGAATTATAAAAATGGGGAGTAAAACACAGTTTTCCTAATGAAACCATTCCAAATATGTTAATACGAATATTTTTTTAAAACTAATACTTAAATTATAAAAACATATGGTTTTAAAAAAATTTATTAATTCATGTCATGATATTATATTGAAAATTTCGGAGATATAAAATAACTTGTGGATCCCTAATCAAAAAATACATTCGAATAATTCGAATAAATAAGTAATTTTCTTATAAGAACATCAATTTAGTGTCTTAAATCTTCAAAAATAGTAAAAATAGACTTCTCCACTCATTTTGTCTGGTCATGATGAATCCATCCGTGAGTTACAAACATTGGACATGAATTATTACAAAGTCTCAAATGTTTGAAATTAAAATATTTTAGCATTTTATTTTCAAAATCATCATGAAAACATTCATTTATAATTTTTCTGTAGTCATGTGCCATATGTGAAGGCTTCCTAGATTAGTAACACTTCCTGCATCTTATCATAAATTATAAAAAGCTACTCTTTCTACAATTATCATCATTAGGTAATTACATTTTCATACCTTCAGGTTTCTTTGATGAACGATTTTCCATTACATTCCACACAGATCACTTCATATCCTTATTATTGTAAATGTAACATCATATAAATTTTAGATATTTATTATGTTCATAATAAATTTATTGTTTTATAATTTTTATAAATTATGTTATGAAAGATCTTTTATAGAATGAAATGATTTTATATAGTAAAACTAAAATATTATTATACACTCTATGGAATATTTAAAATTATAATAAAACAAAGAAATAATACTAGACATAATATTTCCTTGTTTTATTTTTCAAATTACTATATCATTATTATAACCAATCATTTATTAAATTATTTTATCAATTATTCTATAATTAAAAATTTAATTTTTTCAAATATTATGTCCAAAGATTTGTTAAAAAATTATAATATTCAAGAAATAATATTATATTTTAAATTTATATTTAAAATTAAAGATAAATACTACATTTATAAATCTGGTTTCATTTAAAATTATATTTTAAAAAATAATATTTGTTTCAATATATATATATATATATATAAATGTTTTCTGTAACTAAATAATATGTTTATTTGGAAGGATTATAAAATTGTTGTAAATAATTATATTTAATTACATGTTATATTCAAAATAATAGAAATATGTTTTAATATAATAATTAATTTTTGAAATTAAAGTGATTATCATTATTAATGTAATGAATTATTTAACATATAATTTTATAAAAAATCATCATTTCAAAAAAATAATACTTTGTTTTAATATAAATAAATAAATTTTTGGAATTATTATTTTACAAATAAAAATATTTTATAACTTATATATAATTGTATTTATAAAAATTAATTATAACAAATAAATTTATAATAATTTTGATCAAATTATAATGTTATAAATTCTATTTTTATTAATGGTAGTAATAGTTATTATAAAATATATGAAATAAAAAAAAAGATTTATAACTATAAATATGAACTTTTATGTCAATATATTATATAATATATGAATAAACACATTTACAATAGTTATTTTAAAAGAATTTAAATTTGAATTGTATTATGGAAATGATGAAATGAATGAAAAATGAAATGAAAATACATATTTAAAATAAATTGGGGTTCCGATTTGGATAAACCCCAGGAAGGGTTTCTCCATATAAGAGTCAAATGATGGTTATTTTCTAGAGAAATGGGGATTGATATATTCGACCACTAGACAAGGGTCGAACGATCTTGGTTGGGAATCAGATGGGTATTGAGGAGTTGAACTTTGGTGATGGATCATCTTTCAATGAGGTAATTTGATTGAGGTTCAACCAGATTAGCATTTCAACTGAATATGGGATTTACCAGATGTATGGGGTAAATAGAGAGTGAGCTATTTCCATCATCTTATATATCCTGTATTCCAATTTATATGTATTTATTTTATTTTTGGCAATTTATTCTCACTCCCATGGTCATTTTCAATTTAGAAGTGACCTATTCATCATCAATCTAGATTTTTTTCCTCAATCCTCATACATTTTCCTATATTTGTTGTCTTCAAGTTTATTCTTTTTGTTCTTTCAATGAATATAACATATTTTGGAATGGATAATGGATAATAGAAATGACAGTTAACTTTGTGTTTATTAATTTTGTACATTGATGTAGTCTGTAGCTTCATGATAAGGCTTGATGAATCCATTTTTAAATTACATAAAATCTTAATTGACTTTAAATTCAGATGACATATGGGAGAATGTGGACCCTGGTTTTAATTTATTCCTCTTTATCCTTCACTAGAATAATCTACATGGAAATTTATAAATATTTTTCATCATTATAAAAGATTTAAAACCCCATTAAATTATTTAATTGACATCCACTCTCTATCTTTATCAAAATGGTAGATATTCATGCGTTTATTTTGGAAGGAGCACTAATGCTTCATATCAATAGCTAGATATTGACTCTTCGTATAATATTATATCTCTATAGTGATCCGGAGTTATTAAATAGGGTGTTTCATTTAGTATTGCCTCCCTTATCTTTTTGTGTGTGTTTCACTTCCTTTTTCATTCCCTGCATGAGTGTTCCATACCCCTTGGGTATGTTTCACAACATGCCTGAGACATATATATGACATAAAGTGTGTCTTCTGACAGAAACAATATTAAGCAACCATTTTTCTTCTACAATTTTATTTGGTATTGTATTTTTTTTTCCAAAACAATATTCTAAATATATTAGTAGATTAAAAATTTGTTTAAATGTAATATTTTTTTTACATCAATTAGGTTTTAAAACATTTTCTTCAAAATGACTATTATTTAAAAAAAAAAAAATTTTGTAAAAATAATTTTTGGTTTCAAACAAAATTATGATTATTAATTTTTGTAAAATATTATATGCATTTAAATTTATGTTAGAAATTATTTTATGATAAAATATATTATAACCAGGTGTTTTGTTTTAAAATTTAAAACATTTATTTATGATTTTATGTATAATGTGTAAAGTATTTCTTTTGAAATAATGGACATTTCATCTTTATATAGACATGGCCATGCATTGTTCACATCATCGATATTACATAAATTAAACATATATGTTCATTTTAATTTTAAGGCTTCTTTTGAATGTGTTAAATTCATGTATTTTTTCAAACACCAATGAGGTTTATGATAAGCTTCATTTTGAAAATGGATTAAAAATTAAAAATTATATTGTACCTCAAATTAATTCATGTAAATTTTTGAAAAAAATTAATGGTTTTTGATGGGTTATTTATGTTAAAGGTGGAACATAAAAAAATTCTTAAAATTATATTTGGTTCTTGAATATCAATCAGTAAAATGGGGAATGAGAAGTGAAACCATGACCTCCATATTATCTTTTCCGTCTTGGGATACTACTATTTATCAAAAACATTATATAAGATATATCATGTATCAATTAATTCATAAATTTATTGTTATTTTTAAATGATATTTAAATATAAATAAAATTAATAATTCATCAATTATTTGGGAAAATCAATTTTTAATTGATAATTATTTTTGAAAATTATTTTATAAATAAAATATCTATATTTTATCTAAAATGTTTAAAAATAATTTTTACTAATCATTTATTAAATTATTTTAAGTTGGATTTAGAACCTTATTCTAGCAAATTTTATGCTCATGCCATGATTTTAAAATTATTTCCACAGGCATCCTAGAAATGAAATAATAGATGAATTAATTTATGAAGTTAGAACACGTGATGAAATTCAGTTATTTAATTTTATTTTTCTATAACACTGATAAATTGAATTGTGTTGTCTAATTAACTATAACCTAGATCAAAAA
The DNA here is from genome assembly GCA_963277665.1 of Viscum album. Taxonomy (NCBI): domain Eukaryota; kingdom Viridiplantae; phylum Streptophyta; class Magnoliopsida; order Santalales; family Viscaceae; genus Viscum; species Viscum album. The sequence continues at coordinate 1,366,032,752 of OY728140.1, read as the reverse complement.
GTACATGGATGTATAATATTCACTTTGTTATCCATTTTTCATTATAATTAATGAAAAATAATCAATATATTTGTAACATTGAATCTGAATTTGAGGGTTCAATTTATGACATTTGGGATCAAAGGAATGATATAGAAAATGCAGAGACTAGGTGTCTTCTTTATAAAAATATAAATAATATTATTTTATTCAAAACCTCATGATAAATATATTCAAATTGATGTATTATAGTTTCCTAATTATATTAATGGAAAATCAAAATTTCCAGGGTTCCAATGATTGAATTTAGAGGGGAGAATTGATTTAAGGGGGTATAAGATAAAATCATATAAATTATAGAGTTTTTATAAGTACATAAATAAATAATTCTTTTATAATTTAAATAAAATAAATTATGAAATCTCTTTTATAAAATTATTCTGATTTATTTAACAAGAAAATTGATTATATGTTAAGTGGAATTCATAAAATTGTAATAACACATAAAAACAATATTTGAAATAATATTACTTTGTATTGTTTTTTAAATAATAATTCCTTTATTTTATATAAATTTTTATAAATTTGTTTTATCAATTATGGTTTTATGAAAAATTAATATTTTTTCAAAATTATGTTATAATTTTTTAAATAATTTTTTATTTTCAAGAAATAATAATTAATTTTAAATTAATATTTAAAATAATAAACAAATAGAAATTTTATACACATGGTTTTATTTATATGAATATTATAATATAAAATTATTTATTTGATTATTTTAAAAAACATATGTTCTTTATAACAAAATAAATTGTTTATTTAGAATTATTATAAAATTGTTATAAATATTTATATCAAGTTACATGTTATATTAACCAAATAGAAATACAGTTTAATATGATAAATATTTTTTTTTGTTAACATGGTTATCATCAATATCTTTATGTATTTGTTAACTTATAATTTTATTAAAAAAATTACATCATAAAATGATATATATTTTAATTAATATAAATAAAAAAGGGAATTATAATTTAAAATATAAAATGGATTTATAACATGTAAATAATTGTATTTATATTTATTAGTTATAAAAATAAAATTTAAAATAATGTGAAACTAAATATAATGTTATAAATTATGTTTTTATTAAAGGAATAATAAGTTATTACCATATAATTTATACAAATAAAAACATGAATAATAATATGTATAGATATTTATGTCAATATGTTATAACATATATCAATAAAGAATTATTAATGTTATTATTAAAAAATATGAAATAAATAAAAAATAAAATGATAATAATTGTTAAAAATCAGAGGGGGTGTCAATTTGGATAACTCTTAAGGAAGGGTTTATTCGTAGAAGATTCAATCATGGGTCACATTCATGGGAAATGGGTTTTGATGGATTTGACTGTTAGACGAGGAATAAATGATATTAGTCGAGCATCAGATCTAGATCAAAGTGTTGAACTCAGAATATGGATCAGATACAAGTGGGAGAGTCAGAGTGAGGTTAAGAATGATGGGGGTTTCAAACATGATGGGGTTTTTGAACATAGATTGATAAAATAGAGGGTGATATGGTTCCACAACATTAATTCTCATTTATTTCAATTTAAATGTATATTTTTTTTTCTGGTTCTTCCATCTCTGGTCATTTTTATTTTAGTAGTGGCCTATTCTTCATTAATCAATATTTTTCCTCCTCAATTCCAATATTTTTTCCCCAATTCATCATTTTCTAGTACCTTTTGTGGTATGATCAATGAATATAAAATAATTTTTAAAGGATATATTTTAACAAATTATTTATCTTAACATTAAGTAAATTTTCACCTAGATGTGGCTTGAAGCTTCCCGAGGAAGCTTAATGTTTTATTTTTTTAATTTCATACAAACATAGTAATCTTTAGACTCATTTAAATTGTATGAGTATTTGGGAAATATTTTTAATTTATTCCTCCATTTCATTCCCCGAGTGAATCTATATGGATATTTAAAAATATTTTTCATCATTTTAAAGGATTAAAAACCATAAAAAACTTAGTTAATTTTATAGATCTCTCTACATTCATCAAATAGGTAGATATTAATGATTTGATATTCAATATAATTAATAATATTTATCTGAAAGTCTAGATATTGAACATTCATGTAATATTATATCTATATATTTAGATCGTTTCTAGAGAGGGAGTTTCATTTAGTAGTGCCTTAATTTTGTATGATTGAGTGTTTTACGCCCTGCTGCACACCTCCTTGAGTGTTGGATTCCCTATGTGAGTACTGTACACCTCACGTGAGACTAATAGAAGAGCTAAAGTGAGTCTTTGTCATAAAAAAGTATAAGTAACCATTTTTCTTCTGAAATTTTATATGTCATGAAAGTATTTTGTTCTTTAAAAACATATTTTGAAATCATTCTTAGTTTTAGAATTTATTGATATATAAACTTATTATTTTACTTCAATTATATATTGGATTTTATACTACAAATGGATTATTATTATCTTATTTTGAACTATTTTTTTTAAAATGAATTTGAATTTCAAGAAAATTATATGATTTTATATATTTTTAAAATTTTTATGATTTTAAATTTATATAATATATTATTTTTTGAATTAATAAGGGATAATAAGTTGATGTGTTTAAATTTGTTTATTTTTAGTCATTATTTTATGTCTAATGTGTTAAATTTTCATTTGAATTTTTTTTGTTTCATTTTCATATTGATGTGGTCTTGCATTATGCACTACATCAATATTTGATGCATTAAACATATTAATTCAATTCTATTGTAAGGTATGTCTTTAAATTTTTTAAACATGTGGATTTATCCAAATTCTAATTTGTAAAGACCAGAAATTTCTATATAAATTTAATTTAAATTATTTGTGACTATTACAAGTCTGTGAAAATTGACGACAGATGATTCTAAGGCTCAAAGAGCCCAGAAATTGTTTTTGAACTGTCATTTAGGTATGTTTTTTAAACATGTGTGCGGTGATTTCTCTCTTTGATCCATTGCTTGGATTAAAATTTTGAGGACACCGTTGAATTCACAGTGCTAGGATTCACTTAAGGAATGATAAACATATTTTTTAACAAGTCTGCTGAAAAAGATAATTTTTAAACATTATTAAAAAATAAAAAATAAATTGATTAGTTATTTTATTTAATTATATTTAACCTATGAGAGACATTTGTGGGACCTCTAGGTTGTTATATCTTTTAATGGCCTGTTACACTTGGTTGTTTAACCGTACCATCGGGAGATTAATATATTCATTAATTAAATTCATTAATGAACGACATTAATTGTGCGGTGAGTTAAAAAAATATTCTTTCTATTTAAATAATCCATGGGAATGAGTTTTAGGGACTCATGAGAGGAAAATCTATGGAAGTGCCAATAACATCTTTCATAAACATAGAATGAAGCATCAACGACCGTTGGAGGATTCAAATGGGACAACATCGAGCGACGACGAACACATTCGAGCACAAGTTCATCTCAGTCATCTGTAGCATCTTTCAACGTGTTCGAGGTAGGGATTTGTCTTATTATATTTCTAATAGCTTATGAATTTATATCTCTTGATAATGTTTCATATAATTCTATGTTAATACGGTAATGTGGAGGGTGTGGGTCGAATCGAACAAGGCCAAAACACTCGGTCGTTCTTAGTTCAGCTGCGTTCATTGTGGACGACCGATCAACAAGGTGGTAAGGCCAAACCGGTGGCCATCCAGTGAACGAAGGTTCTCTAGTGGCCCGTTGGCATAGTTAGAAGAGAAAATATACCTCTAGAGCCTCACCAAAGACCGGTGGAATCTTCATCGGCATAGCGGTGCCGACGCCCGAAGAAGGTAGTGACTGACTCCTACCGGCCACAAAGAAGAGGTGTGGCCTGAAGGTGTGGCAGCGGACAAGGGCCACCCGCCACTGATGGCCGCGTTGATGATAGTGGCATGCCCTAGTGGAGGGACATGGTTTTAAGCTGCAGTGAAGGTTGGACCCATGCTCGTGGGCATGCTGTTAAACAGTCCATGAAGACCTGCACCAACTGTCGTCGTTGCTTTAAAGACCCCGAACGGCCGAGCCGTTCGGTAGGGAAGAAAACCCTCGTTCCAGCCAATCGGTTGCACCAATTTGGGTGTGTCAGGCCGAACCTATAACCCATTGGACCGGACTAGGCCCAACTGAACGAGGCTGCGCCCAGCCCCTTTGGGCTGGTCCTTGCATGTCGGGTCAGACCGGACTCAGACCCTTTTAGGTCCAGTTTCACTTAAATGGTCATATCTCTTAAACCAGATGTTTTTTTGATGATCCGTCTATTGATCATGGATGCTTAGGACGAGGTGGTTCTTTTGGGATACTCCACATGGGTTTTGTAGAAATTTGGAGTATGACCAGGTTGGATCGGACATGAATCTAACCAGGGTCCCGACACAAAAATTCCTATATCTTACAGAACAAGCATCTTATTGATGCACCGTTTGTTTCATTAGAGCCCTTATGACATGGAAGTTTATCGGGTTACATCTTCATGGGACTTTTTGGAGGTTTATGATTAAATGATATCTTGAGGAGTGGAACCTCTCAATGTCAAGCATGCTAAGTGCGAGAATAATGTTGATGGATGTCACGTATCTTACGATTCTATGTGGATTGGTGACATACAACCCTTTGTAGATCACTGACATATAACCCTATGTGGATCACCAAATTTTGACCTTGTGTGGATCAATGACATTCGACCATGTATGGATCGACGACATAGGACCCTATGTTGAATGACAGTAGTGCGACTGGACGAGGACCTACTATAGAGTGGCCTATCATGGATCAATGAATAACAAACTTATTTGGATTGACGAATTGAGATCCCATATAGTTTATTTCCTTGATATCCTGTGTTGGTAAGCCTCTAGAAATCCTGTGTGGGTCAGTATCTATCGATCTTATGTGGGTCAATAGCAAAGCCTCTCATTTGAATAATATGATCTAGCTTTTCGAATAATCATCTTTACTTCTTTACGAAACTTATAACTGGTGTGAGAACTAGTTTTTTTGTGCTTTGTGATCGAGATAACGCTTTGTGGTTATTCCATTGTGGAATTAAAAGAGACCTTTGAGGGTCTTGAGGTCCCTACTGAGAATTGTTATACTCACCACTACATGGGCTTCGCCCATACCTTGTTTCGTCTAGTGGAGACGACAAGTAGTATTGACTGGGAGTTGGGGAGTGAAGGATTGATGGTTTATAGATGTGTCCATTTGATGCGGAGAGCCGCAGTGACGAGCTGTACCTACCCTTCATGTAGGATCCTTGGTGGGTTACCTCAGGAGATATCTTTTTTCTTTTTACTTGTACTTCAATTTTTGGTTAGGATTGTATTATGGCCCCTTTAACTTGTAGTACTTAATTTTACACTCAATTAAGGTTTTTGGTTGTGGTTGTACTTGTCTTCTTCGGTTGTGTTTTACATGTGCACAATGTGCCCTGTCTATGTGTGTATAGGTTTTGAGGAAATTCCTTCACATTTTAGGGATATGCCTTCTGGTTTTAATCTCCAACCCCTCGCATATGGAAGGCGTTCTTGGGGTAGTCACGACAAGGTATTTGTGGTACGATTCATGTAAAAGTCTTATCAGAGGTGGTCAGTTCTACAAGAAGAACATAGATTCTATGTTTTAAATGCAGAAATGGTGTTATGTGTCTTGATTTCGGGTTTTTTTTGTGGTGGTGCTGCCGGTACACCACCCAAAGATGTTATCTACCGTAGGGAAGCAGTTTCCCCCATCCCCACTAGTAGACTGTGAATGCCGACTTAGCACATCGCACAAGTTCCAGAGATAAAGGCCTCTAAGTTTCTATGTATGATAGAACTGAATGCATTGAAGACTGGCTGGAGGTTGTTGAATGGGTTTTTTTTGGTCGAGGCACCAACATACCAGATGGTGATCCTAGCTGATAGAATCTTCCAGGCCACGACTAATAGGTTGTTGGGCCTGATGCTCCAGATGCAAGATGAGGGGACCCTCACCTAGTTAGACTTCAAGAGAATCTTCATGGTGGAATTCATTCTAGCGACACTACGCTCTGTACGTATTCAAGAACTCCATCACTTATAATTTGGAAGCCTGATAGTATTCGAGTACTGGGTGAGATTCACTGAAATCTCTTGCTACTCCAACGACATGGTAAATGAACCTTTTTTAGGGCTCTGACCATTGAGAAGGGTCTCTGAAGGGTGATTAGAACATCGATGATATTTCTCAATATCCTGACATAGGTAGGAGTACTAGAGCGAGCACTATTAGGGGAGAGATTACTAGCTGAGATGACACCAATGGTGAGATCCACCACCAGTTGAAAGGAATTCAAGTCATCTGTAGTAAGTATCAGGCAAATGAAGTAGAGGTCCAAGAACGCCATGCCATCTGGAGGGAGACCCATTATATAGGGTCAGAAGTGTAGAGCTCACTGGATAGATGAGTTCAGCAGAGGAGAAGACTATGCTACACGTGCGAAAGGCAGGGCCACATGGCTTGTGACTTCCCAACCCATTGTACTGATGGTCATCAGATAGTTGAAGGACCGCCGATGCAGAAGTAGAGATTTCGGAAGGGAGCTCAGAAGGGTGGTGGATGTAGAAGAGGATTTGGCCATGCCATAGCTGGTGGGTGGCGATTTGAGGTTCTACTGCCACCACCCCTAGGTAGACCACCCTGACCATTGGGAGAAGGTGGACAGGGGTGATCTCATCTTCTTGCAATATGGACCTATGATCATGATGTTCTGGAGATGATCTTATGTACGATCTGTGTCTACACTACCCTATCTATAGTACTTATAGACATAGGTTCATGTCACTCTTTATTTACCATTATATTTTTAGAGCTCAATCATTCTAATTGAGTCATTGGCTAAATCTTTACATTTAGAGACTTATACGGGAGATGATTCAATGATTAAACATAGGTGCAGGTAGTATGAGATTACTCTTGGAGTCCAGATATTTGGCTGGGATCTCCTATTAACAGCGTCCAGTCCTTTCTATGTCATCTTGGGTATGGACTGGTTATCCATAGTCCATGCTTAGATCAACTATTTTAGGCACAAAGTGTAGTGTGTCCACAAGTATGATATCAGTTTTTCTTTCACCGATGAGAATGAATCCTTTGTAGTAGATGATGTAATTTCCCATTAGAGGGTGCAATAGATCACTCATCAGTTGGCTAGCCTCACCCACGGTGTAGTGGACTAGAGGAGTCTGAGCTATCCGGTTGTGGTGGACTAGTATGCTGATGTATTTTCTGATGATGTTCCAGGACTACCTCCCCGTAGAGAGGTAGAATTTTACATCAATATGTGCCCTGAGAAGACATATCTTATCTCTCATAACAGATGGATCTTGTGGGGCTTCATGAGGTGAGGGTATATTTATAAGACATGCAGAGTAAGGGGTTCATAAGACCTCGTGTTCCTCCTTGGGCAACCCCGATTTTTTTCGCTAAGACGACCGATGGGAGTTTGAGGATTTGAGTGATCTATCCACGCCTGAACTAGGTGAACATGAAAAAGAAGATTCCAATCCCAAGGATTGATGATCTTTTCGACCAACAGACAGAAGCACGGTAGATTTCAAAGATAGAAATTAGATCAAGCTATCATCAGCTTATGGTATAGAATGAGGACGTATCAAAGACATGATTCAGATGATTGTATGCCCACTATGCATTCTTGGTGATTCCTTTTGCATGAACAACACTCTGGTTGTGTTCATGAAACTCATGAACATGATCTTCCAACCTTACCATGATCTATTCGTGTTGGTTTTCATTGATGATATCCTTGTATACTCTACGATGGAGGAGGAGCATGCCACACATGTAAAGATAGTTCTTGACACACCCGAATAACCCCAGTTTTATGGAAATATATCAAAGTGCTAGTTCTAGATACTAGATGTGCACTTACAAGGACATTTTATTTTTGAGGTTGGAGTTGCTATGGATTTGGTGAAGATATGAGAAGTGCTTGATTAGGAGCCACTAAGAGTGTGGCCAGGGGGCGGAGTTTCTTGGGGTTCACTATTTACTACCAGAGATTCATACGTGACTTTTCTGGAGTAGCAGAAGCCTTTTTGGCTTTTAAAAAGAAGGGACATCCTTTCTTGTGGGCAGAGAGATGCCATAAGAGCTTCTAGGAGCTGAATCAGTGACTGAAAAGTTACCCTATATTGAGGCTACATGAAGAGAGATTTAGATATATAGTCTACTATGACAAATCAGGGACCGTACATGGTTGTTTCATGATGTATGAGAGAGCATGGATTGCCTATGACACACTTCAACTGAGGAAACACGAGAAGAATAATGCAACCTAGGACCTTGAGTTTATAGCAGTTCTATTTGCACTGAAGATGTTGTGGCATTAATTTATGGGTGAATAGATTACTGTTTACTCTGATGATAGGAGTCTCATGTATATCTTCTCACATATAGACCTGATCCTATGATTGCGAAGATGGATAGAGTTCCTCCAAGACTTTGACTTCGAGATTGTATAAACTATAGGGGAGGGGAAGGTAGTTGCCAACACACTCAAAATGAGGTATGGTCTAATATTGCTGAATTTTGAGACAACACAGTTAGCCACATTGTAGATATCCTTTGTGGATATTGATGTATCAGCTGACCTCTAGTCTATGACATTCACTGCCCCACTCCATGAGTGAGTTTGGGAGGCACATCCTGGAGATGTGGACTGCAAAAACCGATGTGCTCAGATATCCACATGATATGATCATGAAAGATTTTATGTAGGTGGGTAGTACATCAACTTTTTCATAGGGCACACCATGGTACCATTGACGCTACAAGAGGAGGTGTTGAGTGAGTACCACACATCCCCTTTGTGGGTACATCCTAGAGTTGCGATGATGTACCAGGACATCTGATGTTAGTACTGGTGGCCAGGGATGAAGAATGTGATGGCGTAGTTTATTTCAAGATGCATCACATTCCAGAAAGTGAAGGCTGAGCACCGGTTTCTATTAGAAATGACTAATACACCTGAGGTTACAAAATTGAAGTGGGATTTCATCTCCATGGACATCGTGACAGACTACCACATACGTCCAGGGGACACGATTCCATCTGTGAGATCGATGAATGACTCACCATATCGTCCCAATTCTTACCCATCAGATATCATGGATCATTTGAGGGATTGTGATACCTCTATATACAAGAGATTGTATGACTTCACTGGGTACCATAGATGATCATCTCAAATCATGACAATCGTTTTACATCCCAGTTGTGGAAGGGATTATTGGAGGTGTTTGGGACTCATATATGCTTGAGCACCACCTTCATCCTCAGAAAAATGGTTAGACGGAGTAGAATATACAGTCACTCGAGGACATGATTTGTGATTGTGTCCTTGATCATAGTCGTAGTTGTGAGGTCCACCTGCCACTGGTGGAGTTCGCATACAACAATAGTTATCACTCCAGCATTTGAATGGCACCATTTTAGACCTTGTACGGGAGACCATGTAGATCACATCTACGCTAGAACGACATAGGTGGTTCAACACTTATGGGTCTATATTTGGTATGGGATACCACTAAGAAGGTGCATATCATCTTGGAGGAGATGAAGACTAAATTGATCTAGCATAAGTATTATACCGATAGGAGGTTGAGACCCTTGGCGTTCAATGAGGGGTCACATCTTCCTAGGGGTCTCATCTCGATGAAGTTTTTGAATATTTTTACTATGAGGTTCATCATACCCTTTTAGTTCCTCATAAGAGTTAGTGAGGTGGCATACCATCTGGATCTTCCCCCACAGATGCACCGGGTGCATAATGTTTTCCAGGTGTCGAAGATGAGGATGTACATGCATTATCCCTCAAATGTTGAAAATTGGAGTGAGCTGGAAATTGATTATGGGGAAATGTTCAGGGAGTTCCTGGTGGAGATAGAGGCTCAATAGGGGTGGGTCCTTCATGGGAAATCGATTACTCTGGTGCAATTTATTTGGTAGCGTGGGAATCTCTAGGAGAGAAAATGGGAGCAAGAGGCTCATATAAGTTCTTAATACCGCTATTTCATTCCCTAGATTTGTTTTTTATTTCAGGGACATAATTTCTAAAGGTGGGGAGAATTTAATGACCTAGAATTTACATATATTTTTGTTAAAAAATTATTTAGGATTATTACGTGTCTGCTAAAATTAATGGCACATGATTCAGAGGCATGTAGAGCCCGGAAAATGTTTTTGAACATTTTTATGGTACGTTTAGTAAATGTGTGAGTGGTGATTTCTATATTTTGAACTAGTGCTAGGATTAAAAAACTAAGGGCACCATTGAATTCACAAAGCTGGGATTCTCTTAATGGAAATGTAACATTGTTCGGAAAAATTCAGTCGAAAAAGTTAATTTTTAGACTTTACAAAAAATCATTAAATAACTCCATGAGTTATTTTATTTCTTACTTTGTAACCTATGAGTGACAGAGTTGGGACCACTGGATTTTCATATTATTTAATGGCCGGTCACACATGGTTGTGTAACATCATTTTTGGGAGATTAATAGGTTCATTAATTAAATTAATTAATGAACGACATTATTTTTGCAGTGAGTTAAACTCATATTCCTTCTGTATAAACAAATCTTGGGCATGAGTTTTTGGGACTCACGAGAGGTACCTATGCTTAAGAGCCAATAACATAGTCCACCAACATAAAACAGAGCTTCGGTGACAATTGGAGGATTTGAACGGGACAACGTCGAGCGACGATGAAAACCTTTGATCCCAGGTTCATCTACCTCATCCAAAGCGTCTTCCAATGCGTTTGAGGTAGGGGTTTGTCTTGTTTTATTTCTAAGAGTTTATAAATTCATATCTTTTTATAATGTATAATCTAATCCCTTGTTATAATGCTAATGTGGAGGGTGCATGATGAGAAGTAGAAAGCCTGGACCCCCAGTTGTTCTTAGTTTGGTTGAGTTCATCATGGGCAACCGAGCAACAAGGCGGAAGGAAAACAGGGAGCCACGCAGTGATGGAAGCATCCTAGGTGGCCCGTAGGGGCACTCAGAAGAAGAAACAGACCTTTAGAGCTTCACCGGAGGCCTGAAGAAGCTTCATCGACGCAGCAGTGCTGACGACCAGAGAAGGTGGCGGCTTGCTCCCACCGACTGTGAAGAAGAGGTGGCGCCCAAAGGCATCACAGTACACAGGGGTGGCTGGCTGACACTAACCACAGTGACGGCGGCGGTGTGACATGGTAGCGTAGCACAGAGGAGGGTCATGGATCCATGCTATGGTAGAGGGAGGACCCATACCAATGGTCCACTATTGACTAGTCCATGGGGCCCATCCAAGTAGTGATTCTACCTAAAAGATCCCAAATGACCACTCTATTTGCGAGGGATGTGCAAGACCATGCCAGCCAGCAGGCCAGGTGGTTCTACTGCCCAGCGGGCCATGTCCATGGCCCAGTAAGCTGGATAGGGCCCAGCCAAATGGTGTTGATCCCGGACCCTTTTTCCTATCCTAGCAGGCCAGGTCGGGATGGTCCAACCAGACGGACCAGACCTAGTCCCTTCTAAGATCCATTTCTCTTAAATGGGCATATCTCCTAAACCAGATGTCTGTTCGATGAACCGTCTATGGTACCATGACCCTTAGGACTAGGTGGATCTTTTAATATAATCCACTTGGGATTTTTATAATGTTTTAGTATGTTTGGGTTGAATTTAATCGATTCCAACTGGTCCCCCAACACTAAAATGCCTATAACATATATATCGGGTGTTCGATTGATGCAAATTCTATTGTGTTGGGACCCTTATGATATGGCGGTTCATTGGGTTACTTCTTCATGGGAATAAATTTTTGTTCTTGTATGATCGATATATTGTGGAGCGGATCCTCCCGAAGTGAAGCGTGCTATATGCCGGAATCATGTGGCTGGTGGTCATGTAACTTATGACCCGGTGTGGATTGGTGACTTACAACCCTATGTGAATCGGGGACTTAAAAACCTATGTGGATTGATGACTTAAAACCCCTTACTGATCGACAACTTATGACCCTATGTGGATTGATGACATATGAACCTCTATGGATCCACAACAGCGTGAACTGACAAGGACTAGCCTTAGAGTATCCCGTTATGGATCGACGACTTACGACCCTGTGTGGATCGACGACGTGAGATCTTGTGTGGGTTAGCACCTAGAGATCCTATGTGGGTCAGTATATAGTGATCCTATTTGGGTCAGCATCTATCAATCATGTGTGGGTCTGTAGCAAAGCCTCCCAATAAAAAAATATGATATATATATATACGACTAATCATCTGTACTTCTGTACATAAGTTATACCTGGTGTGAGATGTATTTTTCATTGTGCATTGTACATGAGAACATGATTTTTGGTTTATATTTGTGGAATTTTGAGAGACCTTCTGGGGTCTCGAGGTACCTACTATGTATTGTTATAGTCTTCCCTGCACAGGCTTCCCACACACCTTGTTGTGTCTTGTGTATACAATGGGAAACTTTAACTGAGACTCGAGGATCCATAACTTAATGGTGTATGGAGGTGACCAGTTTATGTGGAGATCCGCAGTGGCATGTCGAACCTATCATTCTTGTAGGATCCATGGCGGGTGACCTAAAGAGTTTTTTTCCCATTTTACTGGTAGTTCTATTTTCATTTGGTCTTGTATTATAGACCCTTTTAATTTCAGTGATTAATTTTAGACTCAAATATTATTTTTCATTGGGGTTATACCTTTATTCTTCAATTGTGTTTTACTTGTGCACAGAGTGTCATGTCTGTGTGTGTACGGGTTTTGAGGCAATGCCTTCATGTTTTAGGGATATGCCTTCCTGTGTAAGTCGCTAACCCCTGGCCTATGGAAGGTGGATTTGTGGTTGTCAGACGTAAGCCCTAGGAGACGGGTCGTGATACAATGTACGAGGAATGAGGATTGAGCTCATGACCTAAATTTGATTATATCCTATCAGTGATACTGCTAAGTGACCATAAGGGGGTTTATAAGAACTTGTAAGTGTAATTTTAATCCAAAAAGTATATTATTATCAATTTATTTTTAGGGAGAACTCCAAATACTTTTTGAAATATTATTTTTGAGAATTATTTTCAAAATGATAAATATATTAAAAAAAAATTTATATATAAACTATATATATTTTATATATAAAATTTTAAAAGAATTTTTATGTGCGTTTTTATTAAATTATTTTACACTTGTTTTTAAACCCCTTACTGGGAAATTTTATTCACAAAATTGTTTTTGATAAATATTCCACATGATTATTAGATGTCCTAAAATGGATGAATTTGTTTAAGGAGATATCATATATAAAGAAAAATAGTTAATTTAATTTAAATTTATACAATAATGATAAATTATATAGTTTTTTCTAAATTTAGAGAACTATACTCAACATTTTATTCAAATGTATAAAGTTATGTTTATTTTAAAATTATATTTTTAGTTTAAAATACCCATTATGTTTTAATCACAAAATCGAGAATCATGGGTTTTAGTCATTAGAGTAAAATTCCAAAAAAATATCTCTAAATTCATATCAATACACAATGTTTCCTCATATATTTTGAACTCATGAGTTACTAGAGGCCTTCATAAACTTTTATTCAATCCTGAGTAAAATCAAACAAGTTTACTAAAATGGTTTTGAATGAAATTTGGTTTATACGTGGAAATTATAGTAATTTTCTTAGGCGAAAAAATATTCTTCTTCAATATACATCGTTTTATGGAATTTAAATATATTAATTTATTAATAAAATTAGGAAAATAAGTTTCATGGAAGATATATTTATTTCCCATCCATTATATAGAATCTATTTCTTCCTTTTCCTTAGTGTTCTTAATAAAATACCCCATTGATCATAATCACAATCAAAATTATATATATAAAGTGTTAAATTATGATTTTCATAATATTCTAGTTCATAAAATATGTTTTATAGTGAATTAAAAAATATTTTATACATTAATGTGTCTGAAGACCCACTGAATGTTCGACGGTTTGGTTTCTTAAAAATATCCACTATGGAAATGTTTATTTACAGAGGATTTCATTTTTTTCTTTTCAGGTGGCACTGTAAGCAAGACCTATTATCTATGTCAGAAATGATTCTAACTAATTATTTCTATAATTCCCCATTACATTTCTCGCATCTATATTATTATCTATGTTTTTGGTTTCCAATTATCATTAGGTGGGTATTTTTTACTATCAATTAGAAGGATACCCAAAGTAGTGAATTCAGGGAGCTGTTAGATTTTTGACATGAATCTATATTTTTAATTGTTGGATAAGAAGTTAATTTAATTTGAATGGGGTTTTCTGAAATTTAATTCTTATAAGACTCATATAATGATTTTTAACACACAATGTGCCAATTTACATGTTGTGTATGGGTTACACATCATGTAATGTGAAAACCCTCTTTTTAATCAATAAGGCGATGTGGTTTTTTTGAAAACAAACAATAAAAGGGATTCAAAATGTTTAAAAGAAAAAAACTCATATAATTACCTTAGTTATAGTGATTACAGTGTGGTATGGCTGTATGAGGATTCATTGTCCTTTTAGACATCTCTCTATTTCTAGAGATCTTAGCTAAGGCATTTGTGGGTGACTCCCTTCTATATGAATCACTCTGTTTAGAAATTTATCAGCACATTTAGGTACTTTATCTCTTCTTGTATGACTTCCCATAAGATTGTAGTTCATTTGTGGTTGTGAAACTATATTTAAAGGGAATTGTAATTGGATGTTGTTTTTACTAGTATTTTTCTGTTACTAGTCATTCCTTGTTTCTGAAGGATGATCATGTGGTTTATAATATCAATTATCAGAGGAAATTAGGTTTTTTATGTTAATGGGATTGTTTGATCTTATCAATTGTTTTCATATCCTCATTTTCTTATTTTCCATATTAATTTCATGATATTCGAAGTCGAATTTCAATTGTGGATATTGACTAGTGCATGGTATTATGTTTGAAATGGGTTTTATTTTAAAATGTAATTTCTATTATTTGAAATCACAAATGGGTTATCAAACATTGAATACTCTTAGCTTGGATTTAAATTTATTTTATTAAGAAAAATTCATCAATTTTAAAATATAAACTGACTAAAATTTATAAGTAGAAACCATGGGCACAACGACATAGAAACACAGGTATCCTATGTGTGTTACACTATTACGAGGTAACCTCTAGTATATTGATGTTCTATGGTAGGTCTCAATGTTAGTTGGATAAAACATTATGCCTTGGTAGGTTTGTGAGTGTCTACTACGTATTTTCCCATGATATGGATACTATAATAAATGTGTATTGTTGTTTTTTATTTGTTAATTACATGATAGTATTTTTCAAGAATGTCGGATCACATGTATATATATATTTAGTGTCTTTTTCTACATTCCCTTTTTGTATTTGGATACATATTTTTCAATTTTTTAAAACTCAATGATCGTTTTTAAATGTCTTTAAAATTGATTATATATAAAAATTATTAATAAACTAATTTATTTTAAAGGTTGAACATGTAAATTATTGTTACTCAAGCATGTATAGATTCTGTAGGGGTATCTTACTGAGATTGGTTAATCAGACGTAAATTATACTACTGGTTGTTAGTAGAACATGTTTGGAAGGATTCCGATAAAGGAAAGAGAATTATATAGCACATATGATTCT
The DNA here is from genome assembly GCA_963277665.1 of Viscum album. Classification (NCBI taxonomy): domain Eukaryota; kingdom Viridiplantae; phylum Streptophyta; class Magnoliopsida; order Santalales; family Viscaceae; genus Viscum; species Viscum album. Next base: position 1,366,016,951 of record OY728140.1, on the reverse strand, counting down.
CTTTACATTGATGTCTCTTTATGGGATAGTTTGGAGGAGATGATTGGTCATGTGGAGGCTAGTTTTTTCTTTACATGTCTTTTTTTTCTAGTTTATCCCATTTGACTTGGTAGTATCTCCCATTGTTCCTATTTTTAATATTATTTTATGTATTGAGTAACTTATAAATGTGTAATATTTTATTATCCTTTTTTACCCCACCATGTGATGGACTAACTAGTCTGGTTGACCCTGGAAGGTCATTGAAACTTGGTATCAGTGGTGTTTACACTTCTGGATGTGTATTAGCACTTCCTGAGTGGCTTCTGTGTCTTGGTTAGATAAGAGTTTAATCCCTATATTTTCAATATTAAGTGTGAAATGGGGTTCTATCCACCGTACATCCATTTCTGAATCTGATTTTCCATAGGAGTTTAAGAAAATATTTACTAATTCCAAGATTAGGTATTTATTTTCATTTAATGAAATTTTTTGGAATGTATATTTAAATAAAACTAGATAAAATATATGATGACTTGGAGTGTGTATGACCGTTTGAATAAACTAAATGGTGAGTTTATTTAGAGGGACTAGTTCATTTAAAATGTGGTTTCCCATTTCTGATAAGATTCATAACTGCATTAAATTCTTATTGTCTTAAAGTATTTTTCGGGATTATTATTATTATTTTGATGGTTTTGGAGTTTTCTCATGGATTATGGATTATTTTTGTGTGTTTATAAAACAATTCAACAAATAATATCAATTCAAAATAATATAGGGGAAGTCATGAGTCAGTTTCTATTAGGGGATCTAGTGGTGGAGCCTTCATTGTTTGAACTAGTGATCTAAACCTTTCAGACTACAAGGTTATTGGGGGTAGAGAACCCGAGACAGGTTGTGGATCACAAATCCTAATTTAGCAAGAATAATCCACCTATCTTCTTGTATAAATGACCACATCAATCAGAGGAGTGGAATGAAAAAATTGAGAGGATCATAAATTTTTTTAATACTCTTAGGGATTATCAGGTGGGTTTTCAATGTATATTCATGGAAACTAGGAAGAAGATGGTGGTACTCAATATTTAAAGCTAAGTTATAAGAAGTTATTACATGGGTGTGGTTCAAGAAGACCTTTAATAAATATTTTTTCATGATAAATTAAATTTAGAAAAGACCTAGGAATTTATGGAATTAGATAAAGGGATATGTTTGTTCTGTAGTACTCCACCCAATATATTAAATTAATTTATTTGTTAAAAGAGATTTTCTCCAAATATTTTATAAAGAATTGGAGATTAGACGTGGGGATAAGGGATAATGTTCAGTTGATCATATTTATTTTATTCCTTTTGAACATAATGGAGGTAGTGTAAAAATCTTCGTTAATTAATTAAGACATAGTTGGAAGTACATTCTTGGGTAGAGCTTCGGTGGGTGAACTAGTTAGTTAGGTTTCTTCTAGTCACAAAATAAAGTACTAGAGTGGTCATTTGTATGAATGAATTTTTTTTGGGATTATATAGGGAATAAACGTGATATTTTCTACCAATTTTGGGTACATAGGAATTCCAAGACATAGTGTATAGTGGATCCTAGAACATGTCATATTTATGGGTGATCTTTCCATCTTAATAGTTTCTGTGATAATTATTACCATATTAGTAATGTGTTATCTACTACATCAAAAAGTATATGGTTCTTTTTAATGATTCCAAGGGTGGTGGTTCACATTATCATACCATGGAGTTTTCCAAGTGGATAAATCAAGATTTATTTATATATAAGAGTGCATTCTATAGGAATATGAAGCAAGGATAACTACTATTTAAGGTACGATGTTTTTTTGGGTTTTACGGTGATATCTTTTTTTTATATGGGTGCAACTCGTTTTTTCATATCACAAAATTTAGTTGACATGTTTTTTTATTAGGATATTATTCTATTATTGTTCTACATTTACATGATGTTAACATAGTGTTCCAAAAAAGGTTTCAAAGGTCCCATGTATCGGGTGGTGATAGGTGACGTTGACTTGGTTTTGTAATTCTTTGTACTTGATTGTGAAATATTTAAATTTATCATTTAAATTGATTAGATGAGCATCATAAAAGCAAAAATATACTAAAATCACCTTTGGGTGTAGTTATTATCTACCAATGGGGTCACGTGTGTTTTCTTGAGTGAGTGGGACTCTATATCGTGAATGGAATGTCTGATTGTTATTTATTCCTATTTAATCTCATTCCAATTGTTAGAAATGTTTATTGATGTAGTTAACCTATACTCAAGGAGTCAAATTCATTCTATTGTGTGGGTATACCCTGAGGTCTTTTTGGATTATTTTTTTTGTTTTTCCCCCACCGAGAGAGGTCATGTTTACTATTTATGTGTTACCTAGAACGATTCCCATTTCTGTGCCTTCCAATCAAATATAGCCTGCTATGTTTGTGGAACTTAATGTCCAGCTTAAGGACCTAGAGGTTAAAGGATATATTCTTATTCAAAATTCACTATAGCATTTACATATACTCTTTTATAATAATTTTTTTTAATTTATTAGTATTCTTATTGACTATAGGTAGTTAAATCTGGTGACCATAAATCACAAGTATCATTTACCCTGAATTGATGATTTCTTTGATCAGTTGAGGGGGATTTTTGATTTTCATTGATTAACATGAAATAAGGGTACAACTAGTTGGTTGTCCGAGAAGATTATATTCCCATGATATCATTGTAAATTCGGTATTGTAATTTCAAGTTTTATGTTATTCCATTCAGACTAACTAACATGTTAATGGTATTCATCATTTTTATGAACAATATATTTGATTTTTTCTTATTCACATTATTGATTATGTTCGTAGATGATAACATAGTGTACTATAAGATAGAGGAAGATCACATAAACCATTTATATATTAATGTTTAATTCTATAGGGAACATTATTTATATGGTAAGATATCAATGTCTGATTTTTAGATCTAAGAAGTGATGTTTCTAGGGAATACGATATTTGAGATGGTCCATTCAATTGATCTTGAAAAGGTACATCTAGTTATGTCTTGAGAGTATCCAATGAATTTTTCTGAGATCCAAGGATTCTTGGGTTTAAGAGGTTATTATAGAATTTTTTTAGGATCAATGCAGGCTCACATATTCTATGATTTCATTGACATGCATGAGGTTGAATTCAGCACCAGTTTTGATTCTTCTAGAACCTAGTTTATGTCATAATGTTTTCTAAGATGATTCTGGTAGGGGTCTGGGTAGTGTCCTAATGTAGAGGGAAATATTTTGTGCCTTATGGCCCTCCCAGGTTACACCCTCGTGAGAAGAAAAAACTTACCCATGATCTTGATTTTGCACCCGTTATGCATGCACTCAAAATGTGGAATCACTATTTATTTGGAGAGTGGATTACTAAATATTATTTTCACAAACACATAATTATATTTTCACACATAGATATCTAAAATAATGTAATATATGCTACATTGTGTATATTTAGACACTCGATTTTCATATCATATTTAACCTCATGAATGGATATGTGGTGAACAATGTATTGATAAAACTTTTTTGACTTGATTTGTGAAGAAATCAGATGATCATTGGTCTCTATTGATTTTGTTCACTAAAATGAGACTGGTAGTGGAGGATAACGTTAGAAAAGTGTTTTTGGATTTAACAAAAATTAAATCATCATTTTATTTGTGATTTCAAATTGATAAGATCATAGAAACAGAGAGATAATGATTAAGAGAAATCTTAAATGGTGGGGATTCCTCATGAGAGTTTTCTTGGTATCCCACATGAGCTTTCTGCATCCATAGGAGGTTGGTTGTTTTGTTTCACATGTGAAAGGAGTTTCTATACAATGGATACAAGTCAAGTAGGACCTTGTAACCTAAAGATTGAAAAATATATTATGATTTGAGATATTGGTATTATATTTGAGGAATGAGGAGGTAAATTACTGATTTTTTATCACTATGTCTGACATTTAAAATAGTTGAGGCATCAAAGTAAATACCTGATGGTTTGTTTCCACATTTACCCATTTTAGTATGGATGTTGAATGATATTTCCATTGATTTTTTTGTTCCTCTTACAAGGTCTCTAATTTGGAAGGAGGTGATTTGGTGGATATTTGGAAGACTCACATTAACTATGCCTTTATTTCCAATTAATGAAACCATGATAATTGAACAACTAGGGGACTTATTTGCTTGAATTATTTTGGAGATTCATGGGGTTCCCTCATTAGTTGTTTATAATAGGTACTTGAGGGTCTAATCCATATTTTTTAAAGGTTTATTGGAGGTAACAAGTATCTAGTTGAAATTGAGAATGACTTATCATCTATAGACTGATGTTCATCCAAAAAAGGCTAGCAGTGTTATTAAGTATATAATCTGGGCTTGTGTGCTTGATTTCTGTGAAACATGGGTAATAAATTTTCCATTATTTGACTTTACCTATAATAATATCTATCATCCTTCCATAGGGGTTGCTCTATTTCAGGCATTGTATGGACATCTGTGTTGATCTCCCTAATGATGGTTAGAGTTGGGAGAGCAGTCCTTGGTTTGGCTGAGTGTTCTTCAGGAGATTCAATAGGTGGTATAGTGGATCCAATGGTATTTGATCATGAAAACTTATTTTCATAAATTATTTACAGACTATTATTTTTTGCCTCTGGAGTTTAGGGAAGGTAATGGGTTATTTATCAGAGTCTCACCATGATTGTGATATTATAGGATGGTAATATAGGGTAATTTGGCATCGTGGATTGTTATCCCCTTTGATATCAATGAGTGACTAGGAAGGATGTACTACTTTCTGACTATAAAATCTTGATTGAATTAAATTCATGATGTGTTTCGTGTTTTCTAGTTGAGGTGGTATATACCGGATCCTTCCCATGTGATAAGATGATAGGATGTTGTTCTTGATCCTAATAACCCATTGGATGGGCCTCTAATTCATATTTTCGATATCCATGATAAGGTAATGCATGGTAAAATTATCCCACTGGTCTGGGCCTTGTGGCCATGAAAAAGTATCACTAAGAGACATGGGATAAGTGGTCGATGGTAAGGTATCATTAGCCCTCTTTTTTTGTTGTTGGTTCTTGAGAAAATTATTGGAACTGAAAGATTTTATGGATCGGATATTGTGAAACCACATTTATTTTATTTTAGGTATGTTTTTATATCTGATTTGAGTTTCTTTTTCTCTATGGGTGGGTATTTTTGACCTTATTTTGGGAGGATACTTGTAATGGTTATACCAAGGGTTTTTTTTCATTTTCATCCCAAACATATTGTTTCTACTATTCACTAGAAAGTTACATGATGTGTAGTGGGGTTTCATGACATGTAATGTTGGATAAAATCATCCTGTGAGTAAAATTCATAGCCTGATAAATAACATGTTGTGTACAGGTTACAAGTCAAGGAATATAAAAATCTACTTTTTAATTAATTAGGTGATATTTTTTCAAGATAACATAAAATAAAAGGTATCACTGTTGTGTCAATGATTTTATGACTTTTAATTCCTTGAGTTATATTTTTAGGGTTTCATATCTGTTTGTGAGGCTTCATTCTATTTTACATCCTTCCCCACTCGGCCATAGATTTTCCTCTAGGTTTATTTGGGTGATTCCCTTCCCTCTGAATCTCTCCATCCAGGTATTGATTTTTAGGGATATACATTTCTTTTCTATAGTTAATCCTACCTTCTATTTCCTCTCTCATATGTGGTTGCAACACCATTTGATATAGGGATTAGAAATTGGAAGTTGTTTTATATCAGTTCTTTTTATCCAAAATTATGTGTTGTCTTTATAAGGGAAATCTTGTGGTTTTCAATAAACTTTGTCAATGTCGGATAGGTTTTATACACTCCTGATGAAGATGGATGTGGGATAATTTTTTAATTTCAATGATTTCATATTGTTCATAATTATTTCTTGATATTTGATTTGGAATTTCATTTATTGAAATTTAGATATTCCTAGATTCACATTTTAAAAAGGTGGTTTTCTTTGAAAATGGAATTCTATTGAATTGTAATCGAAAATGGGTTTTCATGCCCTAGAGTAGATTGGCATGGATTTTTTTCATCAAAAGGTACTCATGGATTTTAAAAAATAAATTTATAAACATTTCATCATGGTAACCTTGTGTATGTAGAGATAGAGACACATATAGACTTACTATGTGTGACACCAATAGGAGTTTATATCTTGTATGTCTATGGTCTTTGGTAGGACCCAATGTTATTTGGGTCCAACCATATACCATGTTAGGCTTATGAGTGCCTAGGACATATTGTATGATAAGCTAGATCCATTCTGGTGGATGCATTGTTTTTTTTTGTAATATATTATGTGATAGATGATTTAAAGGATGTTGGATAAAATATATATTTATATTCAATATCATTTCATTATTTTTATTTAGATTTGGATGCATGTTATAATATTTTTGAAAACATAAGAGTTGATTGAAAAATGATTTTAGATAATTAATTTATAAACATTCTTGTTGGACTATTTTGTTTTATATTTAGACGTTGTTCAGGACTGTTACAATAACTTGGGTAGATTCTTTGGTGGTATCATTCTATGCTCTCTTTCACACACAAAACTTCATCCAGTAGTTGAATATAGACATTGTTTTGCAGGATTCTTGAAAATGGGAATGAATTATTTGACATTGATTCTTTACTTTACATTTTTCCATCATTATGGGATAGTTTGGTGGTTATTTTTGGTCACAAGAAGGTTATGTTTTTCTATACCTTTCATTATATCTAGTTTATCATATCAGGTTTAGTTGTATCTCCCATTATTTTGTCTTTTTACTGTAGTTTTATGTCTTATTTTCTTTATATGTGATAATTAGTTTTTCATTCTTATTTTCAACCACCACATAATGTGACGACTTGGGATACTGGTTTGGTTGACCCAGGTTGATATCTTAATGTTTCAAATAGTTATTGGCGGTTGATTCAGAATTTTATCATCAACTTGATGTATTTTTACCATACCTTCCCTGTTTACTCTATAAAAACCCATTTTTAATAAACATGTATTAAATGTAGAAACATTAAATACAGAAAAACTAATTACCATTATAATATAACAATAAAATATAGTATACATAAACTTTATTCTCATAATATCAAAACCACTAATATTATCTAATCCATTCCTCTGATAATGACTATAACATCTTGTACCATAAATAACCCATAATGGTATGATTTATTATAAATGATTGAATTTATTATATTTCCAACCATTATTTTGTATATATTTTTATAGAATTAGGTGGAATGTTATAAAAGTGTGTACATTTTAATAAATCATTCATTTCCCCATAAATAAAAGTTATTTATAATGATAGACATTTTTCATCATGGAAACACTCAAATCATGAATTTTGAAAATTTTATCTTATTTAACATTCCATAAGCCATCTAAAGGGAATTCAAAAATGTGTATGTAAATAATCAATCTATATAGGGGACATAAATGAAAGGAAACACATTATTCCATTTTTAAATATGAAAAATATTTAAGAAATGATTCTTCCAGTAAAAAAACATTTGATCTCAAATATATACATTTTTTCAAGAAAAAAACTTATATTATTAATAGATTTTATAAATAATTTAATAATTATAAAATAATTGAATATTTTAACCATATTTTTTTCTTGAAGACGTGGAAACATATGAAAAAATTTCTTTAAATACCTATCCTTTCATTTTTATATACAACTGCATTAAAGTTAACTTAAAATATATTATCGTTTCCTTACCTTTTGAAATAAAAATATTTCCATTGAAATCCATTGAATTAATTTCATGTAGGAACCTTTAGGAATTATAAATTCATTGAACCTTACATTAATCCTTTCAATGGAAACAAATAACCACATAATTCCCATATATCATAATAATAACATATAATTGGTAAACATTGTTACTTTACCAAATGTATTAAGTATATGCATTAGGATAAATAGTAACCAGATTTATTTTAGGCTTGCACATCATTCATATAAAATATATAGGGTATCATTAATGAATATGACGCAAATTTATAACTTATTAATCATATATCAAATTTTAATTAGAAATAAATAAAATATAAAACAACAAATTAAGATTCTACATAATAATGATTAAAAGTTTATGTTTCCTTCATGAAAATTCATAAAAATAATATTTTATGAAATATGGGTAGAAGTTTTTTATTTGATTAAATAAATTTAAATCATTAAAGAAACCTTGATAATTATAATTGACTATAATTATAGGGAAATATTTCTAGATATATACAATAACAAAAGAAATTTTTTCACTTTTTTAAAAAAGATGATAATAACCGTTTGGAAAATGATTAAAGGATTAATTTTAATAACATTTAAAGTACATAAAATATATATGAAAATTAAAATTAACATACCTTCAACTATAAATAAAAAAATTATTGAGACATTATAAATAACATGGAGATATAAAAAATACTATAAATGAATACATTTAAATATGATTTTAAAGAAAATTCCCTTACCTAATGTCATGTATTGCTTCATCATGTTTTGTAATCAAGAATAATAAAATTATATTAGTTTACCTCTTTCATAATTTTTTTTATGTTTATTTAACTTTCATTATTCATTTTATTTCATTTATTTCCTTGTTTTATTAGACATCTAAATGGTTATGTTTACACTAGACATTTTGGGATCATTTTATTTGTAAACTCACAACCACAATGGTGCGTTGATCAGGGTCAATGTAATGATGGATATATTATCTATATTATTTTAAAAAATTTAAAGTTATAAAATTTATATATTTTAAAATTTTAAAAACCAACCATGTATAGTTATTAGGGCAAATGGACCATGTTGTTTTATAGAGATAGTAATCAGTATGTACACATGATCACCGTTTTCATTTTTCTAATGACTTGAAATAAAAAGGAATATAATAGAATAATTTTTTAGAATAGTATTTATTTTATAAAAAAAATGAATTATTTTAATTATTTTCATTTATATTACCATTCTTATAAGTTAAAAATAAAAACTAATACACTTATCTTTTTGGAGGAGGTATTCAATAAGTGTTTATGTGTGACATTATCAATTCCAATGAGAAAAAGTATAAGAATATAGGTAATATATTATATTTATAGAATCGTAATTATGTAAAAATTATCATATATGCCCAATTTTTCAACAATTATATTCAACAATATGTTCTAGTGATGAAAAACCAAAGGCATCGCTTTAGGGATGTGGTATTCCACGTGTATTCTAGAAGACATTTAAATTTCTTGAAAGATAAAAAATCATATGAAAATGTATTGTAACAAAATAGTCAATTTTTTTAATATTTTATATATTTACTCTATTATCCTATCATTTTTTATAATATTTGAAATAGTTTCATTAAGAAGAAAATGTATAATGTATAATTTTTGAATTATACCCCCTCTTTAGAAATCACCTTTCGGGATACACTTTAATATATCTAGGACATGTTTATTGAGAATAAAAGTACCACTAGGAATTATAGAGGGATATATAATAATGTTTTGGACTAGGATTTGGTGAACTAGAGTGCTTATAATTTCTGTGTAATGGAGGTGTTAAGGTTCCCTTTTATAACCGTGCTGAGTGAAACACTTGTATATTTAATATAAATTTAAATATTATATAGTCTTAATCACGGGAATGTTTTACTAAACCTATCCAATATTAAATACTAGGTAATGATGTTAAAAATTCCATCAACCTATAATAATTAAGACAATATTTTTTGGCCTTATTTCCTTGTTTTTACCTTAATTATCCCGATTTATCCTTTTCCATGGTCACACATTTATAACATGGTTACTTTTTATATAGATCAAAAAATAAATTTACATAATTAATAATTTTAAAAACATTATTAGAAATATGAAATAAATTTTTATGGTAAAATTAGTTTAATTATTATTACTTTCTATTTATACATCTACATAAAAATGAATGACATAATGCATTTTTAGAGAATCATTTTTTATGCGTGAAAATGAACATACACCAAAATCAAATGTAACATTTATTGCTTTGGAATTATTTAGATTATTTTTAAAAAATGGATAATATGTTACATTAGAGGAAAATACAAAATATAAGAGTACATTTAAATTATTTTATTTAAGAAAAATAAATGACAATTTTTTCAGGAACATGAATTTTTCAATATTCAATCTGAATAATTATATTATAAAAATCAAAAAAATAATAGCAGGCTAAATTAGAAATTATGATTCCAAAAAATTAATCCCATTTTAAACAACCATTTATTTTTCATTAGAATACCTTTTTAAAATTATTTATGAAAAAATTTATGAATAGAAACACATAAAATAAATAATTATAAATCATTATATTGATTATTTTAGGAATAGTTTTTTATGTAAAAAATGATTATGTGAATTATGTGTTTAGGATTACATTGTCTATGTACTAATTATGATGGATTAGATCGATGATGGGAATTCAACATTATTATTGTTAAGGCTAAGGCATGTTAATTTAGACCCTAAAATCATAAATATTTAATTTTAATTAAATAGTTTATATGAAAAAATAAATTCAAATAATATATATTTATTAATGGTGTATAATATTTTATATTGGAGTTTTTAGAAGGAAAAATCCTAGAAAACAACTATTTTTATGTGACAGAAAAATATTTGAGCAATTATAATCTGTTTATTGATTATGTGTGAATGATTTTTTTGAAACAAATACATGAATATTTTTGAGTAGATAAATATGTGTACATGATATTATTACTATAATTATAATGATTATTTATCTACTTTTAAAAAAACCCATGTACCTATAATTTTTATTTTTCATCTGAAACCCCTTTATAATCCCCAAATATCATCTAAACCATCCTGGTAATTTCCCTTAGGAGAGACATCATTAGACATATATGGAATACATTCATTGTGGATTGTCTCATTCCCTCAACATGTGCTTCCCAAATCCAAATCATATGGAAACTAAAACTTTAATATTCCTGAAAATCAATAACGTTTAAAAAAAATTAAATAGCAACTTGGAATTCATATATAAAGATATATAAATATTTCATTAGAAGCCATTTTATAACATTGATATAGTTCTTGAGATATTATATTGTTGAATTATTATTATATAGAGATAGAAATATAAATTTCTATACCACTCTATTTTGAACATGCCCTATACGACTTGAGTTTCTCTTTTGAATCATGAGATTATATAAAAAACACGCATTCATAACACTATTTTCTCATATTACAGTATTCATGATAAAATAAACTCCCCCTAATCCCACATAGAATTCATTCATGGTCCAATAAATATTATAACAACATGACACACCCCATAATAAACTCTTTAATGGATCTACCATCAACGTTATGCTATAAAATCTTACAAAAGAGTGAATCTATTCCTTTCAAATAATCCCGTCATAGTTTAACCACATATCTTACACCATAATTTTCTTTAAAAATGAAATTTCAATTTCATTAAATAATTACTCAATAAAATTACTCAATAATTTATTCATAACGTAACATAAATTTTATGTTTATACACTCACCACAAAAAATATTTAAGTTTTTATAGAACCAAAATTCTTAGAGTAAGTTCAATTCTACATTGATCAAAACAGAGATAATATCCTCTCAATGATCCCTATAGTCATTACACCACATGAAGGGAATATAAATACTTCAACACATATTAAGTACCCCTAGATATAAAATATTATGAAATCAATATAAGTACCATCAGTATTTTCCATTGGATTTATTTTTACTAATCATACTAATTCAAATTAGTTTAAATATGAATTTTGAAATTCAAATACAAGAAGTCCCTCCCTTTAAAATAACAGATAAACTAAGGTATAGTCACTAACATTTTCTCAGATAGATACATTTTTAAACCACCTTATCAATTAATGGAAATAAATAATGTGATAAAAAATTAAATATATATTATATGGATATTAAGAGATAATGCAATCCCAACTGCACTATATAGTGTTAAATTACATCCTTCATTAGAGGAATTTTTAGGATATCTATGACATTAAATTATGTTAAAATGTACTCTAATGAAATATCACCTCATTCCGACCTCCCCTAGATGAAGTTTCATAAAATAAAAATATTCATATACTATTAATGATTCATTGAATTAATTAGATAGTTGATTATAATATTGTTTTAAAAATTAATCATTTACCGATATGAGGCTTTAACTATGATATCTTAAATTTTGGACTTTATATTCAATGTTTTTCCCATGAATTTAGTTTCTAAAACATATTCCTCTTATGTACTGACCTATGGTATAAAAAGTTTCTTTATGGAGTACTCAATTTCACATATTTATCAAATAAATATTGAAACTCTAGAAATATAATTTTTATCTCCCACATATTTACTCAATTTACATTATAAATACAATAAATCTAGAATTATTTTTTCATTATGTAAATGATATGAAAATCCAATGTATCATTTGATATAAGAAAAGATATGTTTCACAACACTAAGATATGACCCCATTAGTTTTCTTTTGAAATGATTTTATAGAAAGAAAGCAAACATGATGTCTCTTTTTGGAAGAGTTAAAAAAGTTATGTTGTTTATAAGCCCATATAACTCCATTTGGTTAATATGTAATTCTTCTCCATCAACAGAGAACCTAGCCTCCCATGAAATAAACATTGATCCCTCACTCCATACTAAATTTCACTATAATCCTATAATAATACATAATTTTTTAGAGATATAATAAATCTATTTTTTTTAATTTTATAACAAATATATATTTTAACTCATTTATCACTGATATCATAAAGAGTAACTTCATTTTGGAATCATGTTTTTTAAATGTATCATATTCATTTTCTGAAAAAAAAATATAATAAATAAACACAATCATGATAATAAATTGTTTTTTATTATACTTCATATATATATTAGAATAAATTGTGCCTTTGTTAAATTTAAAACACATTATATTACATTCTAAATTTGAATACCATGATCAAGGAACTTGTTTAAGATCATAAAATATGTTATTTTGGATTTTATACTTGAGAAACATAATCATCATGGATAAAAACATATAGTTGTTCATTGTATACATATTAATCATGTTTACTATTCCATAATATTATTATCACATCAATTTGGGAAGAATTAAAATTACATTTATCAGATATTTTGAAAAATGTTTTTATTGATTTAAGAGTTATGATTGGATAAAAAATATTATTATTATTATCAATACCCAAAAATTGTGAATACCAATTCTAAAAAATATTAGTGAATTTATTTAATAACCACTCCATTCATGATATAACCTACCCATATTTGGAGTAAGTACCTATAACAGAGTGAAACTATTTATTTAAAACACTCATATCAATGAACCATAATGCACTTCAAAAATGATTTTATTCAACTAAAAAAACTAAATTTTATTTCTTATAAGTCATGTTAAAGACCCCCCAACTTTAAATGTATATCCTTTGTGAATTTGACCATATCCTTTTTAAATAAACTCAAAACTCCCCTTTTTTAATACAAACAATTATGGATTCTATAAACATCAACACTCATCAACTACCATAATCATAAAAGAGTCTTAATTATACTTATGTTGCATTATTTATAGAAGAGTATTGAATAATGATTATTATCATTAAATATACAATAACCAAATAAGGGATGGTAAAACACTATGAAAGTATTTTATAAGAATAAACATTTATGAATTAAAAACATATCCTACCACAATGCACACTGACATTTTCATGATCTATTTATAAATTATAAAATGCTTGATGATGAACTTTGTTATGTTATCACACATGAAAATGATCATACCATGAATTGTTTGTTTTTTTGGGGATGTGAATAACGTTACACTAGTAATAAAAATATTAGGTTTGAAAGGCTCAAAATCTTTTAATAGTATATGTAGCAATGAGAATTTTGTTCTCCTAATGGGTAAGGATTACAAATTCTTGCTATAATAGAGTTTGGTCAGGTATTAATGCCCATGGGAAAAATCTTCTTAAGAGATAATTAATTTATGAAACCATCCAACCACGCTATTGTATTCTTTATTCCAACTTAAAGAACTTGATAATGAGTAAATGTTATTGGTCATTGAATGGGTACTATTTAAATCCAATTATGTGGGAATTTAATTACATTGTTATTCCTACATTGTGAGGGAACCATTTTTTATCAATTATTGTTAATGAAAATAGATCATTCAATGGTATTTTATGCCAAAATAGAAGAATGAATAATATGTTGAGTCAAATTTTTAATTTTTTCTTTTCTATTAATTTAGTTTTAGAATTCACAAACACATTCATAAATACTTAATTAACTAATTCATTCATCCTCGAAGTGTTTTAATTGTTTTTAAATAAAACATAATTTTCTTCTATACATAGAATATATTTGTATTATTCTAGAATTATAACTTATTATTTTCATTTTATTTACCTTAATGGGCATAGATCCGACAATAAATAGATTAACCATATGAAATTGTATTTAAAAGATATTTTGTTTTGTATTCACACTGAAAAAAGATTAAATTGGGTTTAACATCAGAAAATATATTATCAAATTCAAACTGATAAAAATAATCATAATGACATAATGTAAGAAAATACATCATGTTGACTAAAGGTTGTATTCCAAATATGGAAACATATATTCTATCCTTAAAAAATAAATTTTTACAAATAATGTAAAAAAAATTATTTCATGAATTCTATCAAAATATGTGTAAAACAAAATGATGTTGTGTATTCAGTTACAATATGATCATTGGAGTTCTAGGTTTTCGTTTCCTTTAGATAATCACATAGAAAATATGACCCTTGGTAGATCAATATGATCATTGGAGTCTTTCCTATAAATACCAAATCATTAGAATAACTCAATACTTTGTTGATGAGAACAGAAGATTGATGTTGTTGTAGCTCTTGTTGTTATTTTTCACTCCCTATTCTTCTAAAGTGTAAAAAGTATGAACATATTGGTTCTATTATTTTTTATTCCTTTAGAGATTCCTTAGTATAGAAACCCTATATTGTTTTCTCATTAAGAATTTGTTTTATTTACTATGTGTGATCTGATTGTTTTGATTACGATCAAAGGATTTTGTGGATAAGAAGACAAATGAGCTGATCAACTTCTTTATTTTGGTCTTGAGGTGATATAAAAATAGAGCCAATGATCATATTTAGGGAGGTAATGGATAATCACAGTACAAAGTCGATCATTGTATCGAGGGATTTATCAAGTATGAGAAAGAAAGACTTTGTTCTATGTTTAAAACTGGAGAACATTATCCATGTCTAATAAATACCCTTCTCTTGAGATAAAATAATTATATTCAATTGTATTACTTATTTTATTACAAATTTTTCAATTCTACTACAATTAATAGAATGTGAAACTTTTATTTTATTTTTCTATTGGTTTATTCTTTAACATAATATCAGGATTACAATATAAATTTTTATTCTTAATATGATTCTATAGAATTTAATATAGCATCATAAAATTTTTATATCAATACAATAAATCAAAACACGTGTGATTATGATTCTCATTTTACAATGTGATTATGATTAAACTACATTATCAGAACATAGTGAATACAATTCTACATGTTGTTAATATATAATCAATTTTTCATTATGACCTATAGATTAAATTTCAAAATCGACTTGATTATGATATAATTTTCATCAGGTGTAATGGACGAGTCTGATCATTGTTTAAATACATAAGAGGTATTTTTAATATTTTTTGGATAATCTTATATACCAAGATTTTTTAAGAGTAAAAAATAATATTTTTAATTATATAATTCAACCCTATTGTATTTAGTTATATTCATATATATTTTGATCCTATAATTTCTATTAAATCCTATTATTTATTTTACTGATTCCTACATTTGTTATCAGAGGTGTATTCAACTATTCAAATACCTACTCATTGTATTATTTATTTTCTATTGAAAAGATGGTATTTTTTTAAACCTTTTGTTTATGCAAATTTGTCACACTAACGTGTATTGTGGAAAAGATATTGTTTTAATCAGTATTTAAATGGTGGATATGATTACTATCATATCTATAGATAATCTAAATCATACTATACCACTTATGTTTTATTGTAATTATAATGAATACTAGAGAGACATAATGAATACTTTAGTGATTACAATTGGATTAGGTAATTTTTCATGTTGAATAGTGATTACTGAATTCCTGATAATGAAGTTAGAAATTTTACAATTTAATAGTAGAAAGAGTATAAAATGAAGTATAAGGTATGTAATATCTTGTTATGTTCCATGAAATGAAATATATAAATTAAAATTTTTCTTTAGGAAAAAAAAATAGTATTTGGAAGAATTGAGAAATTACGCATTTTGGAACATAAATAGTTATTGAAACCATATGAGCAATGATTAAATATTATTATAAATCATTTGAATCTTCTTATGGTAAACTGATTGGAAACATACAAAATGGTTTAATAAAATTGATAAAATTTTAAATTATTTGTGTGAATGGTTTTGGAGGATTGAATATTTTCTGAAAATATTTTTGATATCTTGCTCAATGTTTGGAATCAAAGATAATAGTTGTTTATAAATCCGAGATGATGATGAATCTTTATATTGATGATTTATCTGGATCCTTATTATAGAATGAGGGTATATTGAAAAGTGATAATGCAAAAGTAAAGAAAATGAATAGTGGAGTTTCTTTTACCACTACTAAAAATCGGATAAAACCTCAAACTCATGAGATGGTTGTAAAGTCAATAATAAAAAAGGTTATTGTCCAATATGATTTCAGTGATTCATAAAAATTTGAGAATGAGTTTTCTAATAATACAAAAGGATGAATAATTTTTTGATAAAATGTATTTTTAGTATTATTATAATAAAAGTTTGAAGGACTACATTGAACATAATGATTCCAATGTTAGCAGTTATGAACCAAAAGTAACTGGATATTTTCCCCCAGATTGTCCCAAATTGAAAAAGAAATATAAAATGGAAACAAATACTAATAGAAATTTGAAAAGGTACTATAAGTAAAAAAGAAAAGATTTTATTTAAAGCTAATGATTCCCATTGTGTCCTATGGATTATATTTTTTTAATAATGAATCAAGATAGAGGAATATTGGTTTTTATGCCATAATTCCTTTTGAAAAACAAATTTTCAATGATAAGGTATATATATCTCATTATTAAACTAATATATAATTAAATAAAAATTATCCTAATGAGAAAGGATATATTTCTTCTGATGCAGAAATATCCTCCACAAATGATAATAATATTTTACCTTTTTATTATCTTGTATTTATATTTGTTAAATTTTATGAAAAAAAAATTATAAAGTTAGTAAGAAACGTGATAGAACAACAAGAATACATGATTTTAAAAAAGAAGTATTAGATATTTCTAAATATCATGATTTTAAACCATTTGAAGTTATAACTCCTTCTAAAAAATTTTATGAAGGAAATTTGGAAAAGGATAATCATTGTACTGATTTAAAAAAAGTCATTTTTGAGAAAAATCCTTTAGAAAGAAAACAGAATTCCAAAATTATTAATTATAAAGTTGAAAAATTAACTATAAATCTGAAATCTGAAATTTCATGTCTATATAAACTTTTATAAAACATTACCAGAGGAATATAAATTTTTTATTAATTGTATAAACAACTAAATCATTATAAATATAGTATTGTAATGGTATATACCTATAAAAACTATTTTTTTCATAATTACATTATTCCAAAAAATGAACCCATTTGAATAAAATGTCATGGTGGAGGAAACTATAAAAATAATTGATCCCATATTAAAATTAAATCTTTAGGATTCCATCAATCCTATTTTTAAAATCAAATTGGGATTCC
The DNA here is from genome assembly GCA_963277665.1 of Viscum album. NCBI lineage: Eukaryota > Viridiplantae > Streptophyta > Magnoliopsida > Santalales > Viscaceae > Viscum > Viscum album. The sequence goes on along the minus strand of OY728140.1, from coordinate 1,365,998,882 downwards.
AAAAATATTACATGCTATCATTTCCGGGCCCTAGATGTTTTGGGTTCTAAAAGACTAATTGTTTTGTTTTCCAAAAAAATAGAGTACAAACAACTTTAATACATGTTAAATGGGTAGTGTGTGTTACATAAATAAGATTGGACACAAATATTTCTTTTAAAATTTTATCAATATTAAAGGTAGAAAAGTTACCTTTAGAGATAATGCTAAAGGGGACATTATTAGGATAGATAATATTCTTCTTCTTAGAAAACCTTTAATTTCAAATTTTTTATATGATAATGGTAATATGCCACACATTATATGAATAAGTTTATTTTTTAATGAAGTTTTCCTTGTAAATTTCATAAATTAGAATTTTATAGTACATAATTCCAACGATGAATTTAGTATTTATTCCCACACACATGCGAATGTACATACACTAAACATAGATTAAAATAAGAGCCAAGATGTACCCTACATTAGTGTAATGGAATATCAATATTGGTTATGGTATATAAGGTTAAAATACTATAATCTCAGAAACATATGTATGTTATCTATGAAAATACGTTTTAAGAATTTACCAGATCTTAGATTCGATTCTTCAAAATATTATGACCCTTATCAATACGGTAAGCAACAGAAGACTTGTTTTAAATCTTTTAGTGAAGTCTGTATTTTTTATGATTTAAATTTCTTTGATATGGTTATTTTTTGTCCGAAAAAAACTGATAGAATTATAGGAAATAACTATGTAGTATTTTTAGTTTAGGATTACTCTAGATATACATAGTTCTGTTTTCTATCAAATAAACATGAATGCTTTTGTTATCTTAAAACATTTTTTAACAATGTTAAAAATGAGAAAAAACAAACCCATGATAATTATTCATAGCTATCATTGTGGAAAATTTAAAAATATATATTTTTAAACATTTTGTAGTTAGAAATGAATAAGACATAACTTTTAATACCCTACATCTCCTCTGAAAAATGGTGTTGTTGAAAGAAGAAATCATATTATTCAAGAAATAATAAAACCATGTTGACTGAGTTCTCAATTTTTCAACATTTTTTTGGTGGAAGTGGTTATGCAACATCACGTTACGTTTCCAGGTACTTTTGATGTTTCTATGCACCTCTTTTTTGGAGTAGTGACTTTGGTGTGCGTTTGGGTGAACTTTTATTTAAAACAAAAGCAGAATGGCTAGTGCACGGTTTGCGCACGGTTTGACAAACCGTGCGACCAAATCATGCCAACCAAGCAGAACTGGACAGTGAGGTACGCACGGTGTGCGCAGGGTTTGACAAACTGTGTGACCAAACCATACAGACTGTGTATCTCTGGAAAGTATGGTCCGCACAGTGTGCGCATGGTTTGATAAACCATTCGCCTCTGCCCAGTTAAACCGTGTGCGACGTTTTTAATTCCACATTTTTCTTTATAAAACCACCCAAACCACCAGTACTTCCATAATTTCAACCTTGTCTTGGTCTTGACTCATTTTAGGTCATTCCAAAGCCTCCTAGAGAGATTCCAAGGTGATCTGAACATCTTTCTTCGAGATTGAATGCTCGGATTGAAGATCTTCTCTCCTCCTGGAAAGTGGATTTCATCCCGTTTTGTTTCACATTTATTCATCTGTCTTTCCTTGATCTTTTCATGGGAGATTTCCTTTGATTCCATGGATCTAAACCTATGAGTTTAGGTATAGATCTAGGATTGTGAATGTAGATATAGGTTTTCAAGAACTTGATTCCTTTGATCTTAATTTTGGTTTTAAGGAGTTAGATCTAGATTTTGATTGACGTCGTTGTGCCGATTGGTTTTTGGGGTTTCTGGTTGGGCAAACTCATGTCAATAAATCGAGGTAGGTGGTTCTATCCAGACTTGCCAAATTTATTATCAATATATTTTCTTAATTTATTTTAATTATTGATTTAAATTCATTTGCTCAAGTTTCATTCAATTAAATTGATAAAAACCCAATTTCGTTGAATTGAGATATTTGAAATGGGTTTGTAATAGAAATTTAGGAAAACCCCAATTCCATTGAATTGGGTGTTTTTAGGGAAAATTGGTCTATTTAAATTTTTTCATTTAAATTGTGGATTTTATGGAAAAGTTTTCAATTAAATTGTTGAATTTAATTGTGGAAATGAAATGTTTAATGATGGAATTGGTTTTGAGTGGATTTAAAACATATGAAAATGGATTCAAATTAATTGATTGAAACCCGTTGGCCTTATCTTGTGAAAGATTCATGTTTTTAAATATAACTTGTTATGGTTTTAAATGGAATGAAGTTGGAACTTTTGAAATGGAAGAATGGGATTGATCATATTTTAAGAATTCTTAAAATAGTTCGCCCATCATGTAAGAGAGCATGCAAGCCTTAGTAGTTAGTGAGTTATTTGGATACACTCTATGATACAGCAACGTTCTAAAACATAAATGTAGCAGGTCACATCCCCAACAGGTTGGTGATGAGTCTCTATGGGCCTATGTCATAGGGACGTGTGTATACATATTTTGGTGAGTTCACATAGAGAGTGCAGAATCCTATAACTAGTTAATACTATCTTACATTTTAGAAGATGATCATGTGGCTCGTTTGTTTGTTTGTATTTTAGATATAAATTTATGACAATGCTTTGAAACTGCCTTTCATGCCTTCTGAATTTATATAAACTATTTTGTATAAATGTTTTACTTAAACCATTGTTTTAGAAATATTCCATCATCTGTAAAGCCTTTTCTTAAAATATTTATTTCCATCATTTGAAAATGTATAACATATTTTGTTAGAATATGCTTTGAATTTCCAAACCTGTTTATTTGAAAATTGAAATCATTTATTTGGATAATATATATTTGGCATATGTTACGGAATCTATGGTGGTATCCTACTGGGCTTAGGCTCACACCCTACTTTTTCCTTTGGGTGTTTGTAGACTTTCTTATTCCAGGATCGAGAAAAGGCAAGGGATCTCTTTGAGGTGGATCCAGTTGTTGATCTCTGGTCATGTTGAGTTTTTTCCATGGGGAATTTGAGATTGTTTTTCCATTTTAGTACTTGGGTTATAGTACTTTTGGCTTTTATCCCTCTTTTAATTATAGTAATTTAATCCCAGTGGAGTTTCCTTTTGTTGTTCATATTGTCTTGTTCCATTTGATTCCACATTATTCTGGAAAAATTGTTCCCAATTTCTTGTTTTGTGATTCTATGTGCTAGTCACAGACCTATGGGGATTGGGAAGCCCCTTCGGTCTGTGTCAGTGACGGATAAGTTATCGGGTTACCAGCGTCCCTAGGATGGTACGTGAAAAACTCGTATTAGAGGGAGGCTATGCATCTTGCCCTGATGAAAGTATGAATTTGAGTCTTCTTGCCAGGACTTAGGAGGTATTTGTGATGGAGTGTCTGGCCACCTCTCACCATAATGAACCTTAAGTCACTAAGGTTGGTTAGGGAAATATGACTTGTGGATTAGTTCTAGTATTTTCCATGTTTTGATTTGGATATAGTGGAATCCAAATCTTGTTATCCCATCTTTTAAAAATAGTTTTCCTTGTTACTCAGTTTGGGTGTTAATATATGTCTTTTTATGATATGCAGCATCATGCCTCCGAGAAGACATGAGAATAGGATCCAAAAAGTGGCAGATGCTGAATCTCAGCAAGTGAGTCCTACTATGGATCTGAGTTTGGTTGAGTTGATTTTTCGCACTGTCCAAGATCTAGGGCAGGCACCACATCCACTTCTTATTCAGACTCCGTCTATATATCATCATAGTTATATTCTCCAAAGTCATTCCCAAGATTTCCTATTCCAGAATCCACCAGTTTTCAAAGGCTCCATTGATCCTCAACATGTTGAGGAATGGTTCAGTAAGATTGAATGGGTATTTGGGTTCATGGATACACCTGATGTGATCAAGGTAAATTGTGACACCTTCGTGCTTGAGGGACCAAGTAAGAGATGGTCGGACACAATGGTGATGGCTGGGAAACATAAGGGTTTGGAGTGGAAAGTCTTTAGGGTTCTATTCACTAACCAGTTCTATCCAGAATCAATGGTGTTGGCCATGGCTGTGGAGTTTTTTAAGCTTGAGAAGGCCAAAAAAATCGTGACTGAGTACTCAAATCGTTTTTTAGATAGTACAGTTTTCTCCTGAGAATGTATCTAATGAGAGGATGAAGGCACGACGATTCGAGTTGGGACATCGATCAGATATCCTTTCTTAGGTTTTAATACTAAAGCTACCCACTTATGCTGATGTTCTTGATAGGGAGATGATGGTTGAGATGGACTTGGCATGAAAGTTAGGGTTGAAGGAGGTTCATTTCCCTCCTAGTGGTAGTGTGGGATCCCTTAATGGAAAACGAAAGCGTGACTTCTCTCATGGTAGTTCTCGGCAGTAGTCTCATCCCAGACCTCTGGTAGCACCAGGAGGGGATTCTTTGACTTTCTATCAGTGTGGGGAGCCATGAAATTCTAATAGGGTTTTCACTGAGGCACCCAAGAAATATAGCTCCTGTGGACGTTTGGGGAACCTACAGATATTTTTCCATCACTTCTCTACTCCGCGTAGTCGAACAAGATCATCTGCACCTCCAAATACTGCGGGGAAATCAAATGATTCACGTACAAAAGGGTTCTAGTCGTAGGAATCTGGAATGAAGCTTCTTCACACAATAGAAGAGTCGCCATAGGTTGCGGATACAGGTTCTGCAACTATGAGAGGTACCATTACTATAGCTTCATCATTAGTGACATCTCTTTATGATACAGGTGCACCTCACTCTTTTATTTCAACTCATCTTGTTAATCTGCTTAATCTACATATGGAAATTTTATCTTGTGAATTGGATATTATTACACCCCTTGCTATAATGAGAGAGAAGGTTCTACATAGTCCTGCTTGTGTCTTCTCTCTATCAGATGTTGATCATGCTTGGAGTTTATTGGTTCTTGACATGAAATCATTTGATGTCATTTTTTGGGATGGATTGGATCATTTACAATAAATCCCATATTTATTGTTATCATCAACGTGTTTACCTTGCTACACCTAGTGGTGTGCCCCTTATTTTTCAAGGATAATGGGACCCAAGGTTATGTAGAGCCGGACCCTCTTATCCAGATTTTGGGAATGTTATATCAACATTTGATTTTTATATATAGAGATATTCAATGTGTGGTGATCTTCCTCCAGTCATCGCTGAGTATCCTGACGTGTTTCCTTCTAACTTCTCTGGTTGTCCACCAGTAAGAGAGATTTATTTTTTTATTGAATTGTTACCTCGTACTCAACTGGTTTCTATTCCCTCTTACCGAATGGCTCTAATAGAACTAAAAAAACTGAAGTATCTGTTAGACGATCATCTTGAGAAAGGTTTTATACGCCCGAGTGTGTCACCTCGGGCAACACCATATCTTTTTTGCCAAGAAGGAGGATGGTTTTCTTCGCTTATGTGTTGATTATCGAAAGCTCAACCGAGTTACGATAAAGAGAAAATATCCTTTACCATGATTTGATGATTTGTTTGATCATTTGAAAGGGGAAACGTGGTTTTTAAAAATTGATCTTTGATCTGGTTACCATCAATTGAGGATAAAAGAATCTAACATTCATAAGACCACTTTTTGGAGCAGGTATATCCAATATAAGTCCCTTGTTATGCCATCGGCCTAACAAATGCTCATGCAGTTTTCATGGATTTGATGAAAATGGTTTTCCATGAGTATCTAGATAATTTTGTGGTCGTATTTGTGGATGATATTCTTGTCAACACTAAGTCTGAGTAGGATCATATACATCATCTGATAATAGTTCTGAATCTTTTATGGAATCTCCGACTTTATGCCAAGATTTCAAAGTGAGATTTATAGATTCAGGAAGTGAAATTATTAGGACATGTCATATCAGAACTAGGAATATCATTTGATCTTAAAAAGGTGAAGTTTGTTACGACTTGGGAACAACCACGAAATTTTTTCGAGATTCAGTGCTTCTTAGGCTTATCAGGATATTATCGCCGGGTTGTTAAAGAATTCTCAAAGCTAGCTTCTCCAATGACTGCTATGACCTGAAAGGGAGTGAATTTTTCCTGGAATGATAAATGTCAGAGTTCTTATGTTGATCTAAAGCGTCTTTTGACTACTGCACCAGTGTTAACTCTTCCCGAGGTTGGGATAGGTTATGTGGTCTTCTGTGATGCATCAGTTTTTGGTTTGGGATGTGTCCTCATGTAAGGTAATCATGTTGTTGCCTATGGGCCTCGTCAGCTTAAGCCTCATGATATGAACTATCCTATCCATGAACTTTGTACTTGCAGCTGTAATGCATGCAGTTAAGTTTTGGAGATATTACCTTTTTGGAGAAAGTATTACTATGTATTCAGACCACAATAGCTTGAGTTATATCTTCTATCAAAATGATTATAATCTCCGCCAAAGGCGTTGGGTGGAGTACCTGCAATCTTTTGGCTTTGAAATTTACTATACCCTGAGGAAAGGGAATGTGGTTTCAGATGTGTTAAGGAGGAAACTTCCATCACAGGCTGTGAAAACATCTTCAGAAGAGTGGAGTTTGATGGCCCTTTTTGTTCGGTTGCATATTGGAGTTTAATGGATGGGGAAGGAAGTTTCTTTATCCAGTGTTCAGTTGAATTCTGCACTCATCATGTTAATTCATCAAGAACAACAACCGGATGATGAATTACATAGCATTAGGGACTCTCTTTATGGTGGGGATACCACCACCCAGTGGTCATTCTCCAAAGAGGGTGTTCTGTGTTATCGAATTTGTTACGTTGTACCGTTATTGGAAAGGAAGGATGTGATGGGGGATTTCCATAAATCTTAGTGGGATGTGCACTAAGGAACCACAAAAATGTTCTATGACATGCAGTGTAAGTTCTGGTGGCCGGGTATGAGATGAGACATTGCTGAATTTGTATCTCGTTGCTATACATGCCAGAAGGTAAATGATGAGCACCAGAAACCTTCGGGTTTTCTTAAACCACTTCTAGTCCCTACATGGAAGTGGGATGAAATCTCTATGGACTTTGTGGTTGGGTTACCTAAAACCCAGACGAAGAAGAATGTGATATGGGTTGTGAACGACAGGCTGACCAAGTCGGCTCACTTTATAACTATTCAAGATACAACCAAAGTTGAGGAGTTGGGAAATGTATATATGAAAGAAGTCGTCTATTTTCAAGGAGTTATATATATGCTATATTATCTGATAGGTATCCTCAATTTACTTCTCACTTTTGGAGAGGCCTTCAGAAGGCACTGGGATCTCCGGTCTGTTTAAGCATGGCCTACCATCCACAGTCGGATGTCCAGACAGAGAGAGCTATTCGGATCCTTAAGGATAGGCTCTGTGCATGTGTTCTCAACTTTGGTGGGAGTTGGGATGATCATCTGGGCATAGTTGAGTTTTATTATAAGAAAAGATAACATTCTACGATCAAAATTACCCATTTTGAGGTATTGTATGGTCGTCCTTGTAAATATCCTTTATGTTGGTTGTATATTGGTGAATGTTCCTTGGTAGGACCTAGTTTGGTCCAAGAGATGACATCTAAGGTCCAGTTGATTCATCAAATAATGTTGACAGCACAGAGTCAGTACAAGTCTTATGAGGATGGTCACCGTAGACCTTTGGAGTTCTCAGTTGGTGACCAGGTGTTCCTGAAAGTTTCACCCCGACAGGTCATTGACGGATTGGGAGGAAAGGGAAGCTTGCTCGTCATTTTGTAAGACCTTTTGATTTTATTGGTCTTATAGGGAAAGTTGGTTAAGGTCTAGCTCTACCACCACAGCTAACGTCGATAAATAATGTGTTCCATGTATCGCAGCTTTGAAATTATCTCTTTGATCCATCTCATGTTGTGAGCTGGAGTGATCTTGAGATTGAACCAAATTTATCTGTTACTGAACGACCCGTCAGGGTTGTTGATTCTAAGACCAAGGTACTTCATAGGAGAATGATACCTCTGGTCCTTGTACTCTGGCAGTATTGTTCTAATTATCATGAGGCGTGGGAAAGGGAGGCACTAATGAGAGATCAACGACCTCATATTTTTGAGGTGGAAGTTTCTTCATAGGATTTCTGGGGATAGAAAGATCTTATGGTGGGGAGGTTGTTACATCGCGTTGCATTTCCAGGAACTTTTGATGTTTCCAGGAACCTCTATTTTGAAGTAGTTACTTTGGGGGTGCGTTTGGGTGAACATTTAAGTAAAAAAAAAGGGAAATGTCTTGTGCACGGTTTCTGCATGGTTTGAAAAACTGTGCGACCAAACTGTGCCAACCAAGCAGCATTAGACAGAGAGGTACACACGGCGTGCGCACAGTTTAACAAACTGTGTGACCAAAACGTGCGGACCGTGTATCTCTACACAGTGTGGTCCGTACGGTTTGAGCACTGTTTGACAAACCGTGCGTTTGGTTTTTAATTCCACATTTTTCTTTTAAAACCACCCGAACCCATGGGACTTCTATAATTTCGAACTTGGCTCTGGCATGACTCATTTTAGGTCTTTCCAAAGCCTCCTAGAGAGATTCCATGGTGATATGAACATCTTTCTTCGATATTGAAGTCTCGGATTGAAGATCTTCTCTCCTCCTGGTAAGTGGATTTCATCCCATTGTGTTTCCCGTTTATTCCTCTATATATCCTTGTTCTTTTCATGGGAGATTTCCTTTGCTTACATGGATCTAAACCTATGAGTTGAGGTAGAGATCTAGTATTGTTAATCTAGATCTAGTTTTGAAAGATCTTGATTGTTTTGACCTTAATTTTGGTTTTAAGGATTTAGATAGAGATTTTGTTCGACATCATTGTGTCGCTCGGTTTTTGGGGTTTCTCGTTGGGCTAACTCCCGTCAATAAATCGAGGTAGGTGGTTCCGTCCCGACTTGCGAAATTTATTATCAATTTGTAATCTTCATTTATTTTAATTATTTATATAAATTCAATTTCTCAAGTTGTTTTCAATTTAATTGATAAAAACTTGATTCCATTAAATTGAGATATTTGAAATTTTTTTTTCATAGAAATTTGGTAAAACCGCAATTCCATTGAATTTGGTGTCTTTATAGAAAGTTGGTCGATTAAAATTGTTTAATTTAAATTGTGGATTTGATGGAAATGTTTTCAATTGAATTTTTGAATTTATTTGTGTAAATGAAATGTGTAATGATAGAATTGGTTTTGAATGGATTTCAAACTTATGAAAATGGCATAAAATGATTTGATAGAAACCCATTGGTTTTATCTTGAGAAAAATGCATGTTTTTGAATAAAACCTGTTATGGTTTTAAATGGAATGAATTTGGCACATTTGAAATGGAAGAATGGGATTGATCATATTTTAAGCATTCTTAAAATAGTTCACCCATCATGTAACAGAGAATGAAATCCTTAGGTAGTTAGTGAGTTATCTGGATACACTCTACCCGATGAGAACATTCTAAAACATACGTTCGGCGGGTCACATCACCGACGGGTTGGTGACAATTCTCCTTTGGCATGTGTCATAGGGATGTGTGTATACAAATTTTTCTAAGTTCATATAGAGAGTGAGGAATACTATAACCGGTTAATATTATCGTACCTTTTGGCAGATGACCATATTACTCGCTTGTTTGTTTATATTTGAGATATAAATGAATTCTAATGCATTAAAACTGCCTTTCATGTCTGATGAATTTATATAAACTATTTTATATAAATGTTTTACATAATCCATTGTTTTAGAAATATTCCATCATTTGTAATGCCTTATCATAAAATATTTATTTCCATCATTTGAAAATGTATAGCATATTTTGTTAGAATATACTTTGAATTTCCAAAACTGTTTATTTGAAAATTGAAATCTTTTCATTGGATAATTTATATTTGGCATCTGTTACGGGATCTTTGGTGGTATCCTACTGGGCTTCGGCTCACACCCTACCTTTTCCTTCGGGTGTTTGTAGACATTTTTCTTCCGTGATAGAGAAAAGGTAAGGGATCTCTTTGAGGTGGATCCGGTTGTTAATCTCTGGTCATGGTGAGTTGTTTCCTTAGGGGCATTGGGGCTTTTTTTCCCATTTTTAGTACCTCGGTTATAGTACTTTGGGATTTTTTTCCTCTTTGTATTATGGTAATTTACTCCCAGTGGTGTTTCATTTTGATGTGCATACTGTCTTGTTCCTTTTTCTTCCACATTCTTATAGAAAAATAATTTCCACTCGCATGTTGTGTGATTCCAGGTACTAGTCGTCAACCCATGGGGATCGGGAATGCCCTTTGGGATATGTCAGGGTCGGGTCTCTTATCGGGTTACCAGGGTACTCATGCTAGTTCGTGACAGGTTATTAATTATTTCTATAAAATAAATTCATTTTTAATTAGTCCCTCTATTAAAAAAACACATTATGAGTTGTGGATATTTCGAAAACCAAATATTTCAAACTTTAGAGAATTTGTATGCAATGTATTCATCTTGAAGAAAGAAGACAACTTACACAGATTTTCACCCAAACAAGATGAAGGTATATTGTTAGGTTACTCCGATTCATATTTAGGATATAGGTTTTTTTAATAAAAATTCATGTACTATTGATGAAGCAGTAATAGTTAAATTTGATGAAAATTATCCTTTTGTTTTTAAACAAACCCAACCAACATCCTCATTTGTGTTTTTGAAAACTGTTCCTTATCCATTGATCAAAGATCCTTCTAATAGGTAGAATAATCATGAAATTATTTCTAAATTATATAAAAAAGAATAACATATTCATTATATTAATTTTATACCTTACTAAACCCTAGTTAGTTTCCTCTAAAGAATCCTTCTAGAGATAGTGTAATTGGTGATGTTAATCAACCAGTTAGAACATGGAGTATATTGACAAATGAAATAGAAAATATTTCTTTTATTTTCCTATTTGAACCTAAAAATCCAAATGTGGTTTTAAGTGATGAGGATTGGATAACAGAAATCGATGATGAGATAAAATAGTTCTAAAGTTTTAAAGTATGGACCTGGGTTGAAAGACCTGTTGAAGCTTCAGTAATTAGAGTAAAATGGGTTTTCAGAAAAAATTGAATTAAAATGGAATTATAATTATAAATAATGCATTACTTATTGTTAAAGGTCATAATCAACAAAAGGGAATATATAATGAAGAAACCAATGTATTGGTATCTAGGATTAAATTAACTCGTATTATATTATACTTTGTAGGATTATTAAACTTTATAAAATTTCAAATGGATTTGAACTGTCCTTTAGTTAATGGATATGTACATGAGGATGTTTATTTTAAACAACCCAGTGGTTTTTAAGATAAAAAACATCATGAATAAATTTATAAACCTAAAAACCATTATATGGATTTAAATAATTCCAAAAAGCATGGTATGATATATTAACTAGATTTTTAATACAAAGCAATTATGTTAAAGGAACTAGTGATCCAAGTCGTTTTATAAATAATGTTAAAAAAGGCATTACTATTGTTTAAATTTATGTAAATGAAATAATATTAAAATATATTCGAAATTATTTAATATATTCTATTTATAACCTTATGACATATGCCTTTGGGATAAGTCTAATGAGCGAGTTATCATTTTTTTCGTAGTTTTCAAATTTCTCAAAAACTAAAGTTGCTTATATATCTATATATATGTATATAAAAGAACTTCTTAAAAAAATATGGATATGAAAATATTATAAGTACTAGTGCTCCAATCAGTACCTCAAATACACTTTGTATTGATGATTATGGGGAACCAGATGGTCAAAAAACATTCAGAGGTATGATCAAAAGTTTACTATACATAACAGCTAGTCACCTAGACATAAGGTATTCTCTTTCAGTATGATAAAAATATCAAGAAAATCCAAAATAATTTCTTTAAAAACTATAAATTGAAATTTTCATTATCATAAAGGAACTATGGATTTTGGAAATTTCTATTCATTTGGGAATAATTCTGAACTAAAATTGTTTTCAGATGCTAGCATTGTTGTTTTTAGAATGTATTGAAAAAGTACTTCTGAATGAATCCATTTCATATGATATTAATTAGTTTATAGGTCTTGTATAAAACAAAACATTCCATATATGTGGATGATTGATGTTTTTGTGGGAACATGTTGTTGTTGCAACACATACTCTTTGATTACGACATGAGTTTTACTAAAACACAAATACTATGTGATAACATAGTTTTCTTTTCCTTATGTTACACCATCTACATAATTATCATGAAAAAAAACAGATAATTCAGGCATTAAATTCTATGGTATCACACACAAAAATGATATATCATTTTACAATTCATTAAAATGCAATAAAGAATTGATGATATTTTTATAAATTCATTACATAACAATAGATTAAAATAAATTAAATAAAATATAACAATCATCATTGTAAATTAATTATTAAAATTATATTCATATTTTCAAATAAAATTATAATATTGGATTTTTTTAAAAGAATATTGTATTTATTTTTTCCCCTTTTTCAAAATCTGATATAAAAAAAGAAAAAGAAATGATCATATCATTGATTTCAATTCTAAAGCCATAATTCATTAATTTTATTCATTTATAGTAATCTATTCTAATATTTTTTATCCTTGTTTGTTGTTATTTTAAAATTTTTTGTTTTATTTTTTTATTTTTTTAATCATATTAATTCAATATGATAATGTTTTGTCAAATATATGTGTTCAAATTATTTTTATAATGTTTTTTCAGAAAATATCATAACCGTTAGATTAGATGGATTAAATCTCAACCAATAGATCTATTTAAAAGATGATAAGTCTCACATGATCACTAATATAAAGGAGTCCCATACAAATGTCCCACATCAAAAATTATCAGAATCATGCCATAAAATGATACGTTATTTATGATCCCCAATATGATTCTCTATATATGTTTTAATCATCTATATCATCTCCAAATACAATGGATTCTATAAAATATTAAAACAACTAGTTTGTATTTCAATAAAGGATAGTTTGACGATCTTTTTATGAAAAGTATGATTTATATTGGAGGAAGATGATAGACATTCAAGGATATGTTTCATTATGTGTGGAACAGTTTGATCCCAATTATGATTTTTACTCTCTTTATTTGGTTAGTCTTTTATGATTCATTAATTTTCTTCATTGAAAATTTAAAAGAAATGTTTTACTTTTGAATTTATCAGAAATATTATCAGATGAAACCAATCTAAACAACATGTTTTCTTAGTTTTATTAGGAAACATATTTATTTATCCCATCTAATATATTACTAGATTAAAAGGGAAAAAAATTTAGAGATAATTTTGGAAAATATTTTCTTAAAAAATATATCAGAAGACGAAAAAATGGCCAGTCCTCTAATAATGGATCATATATTTTTAGCTATTTGGATAAAAGGATTTATTATTCTAATAAATGTTGTTTGAGATACTCTCAAATTATTTCATATTTTAATTATGTATTATATTGTTAATATGAGAAATATAAAATAGGAAGGAATAATTTTTTGAAAATAAAGTACCTCAAATTAGGATCAATCTAGTCTCATATCATAATGTTAATTGGTTTGATTTGTAATATTATTAAATCAAGAATGAAACATTTCAATATTTCTCTAATTTGTGAGTCCATTAGAGAGAATTTTTCATTTATCATGTTTATTCATCGATGGAAGAACATAATCCAAAAAACAAAGAATGTCATAAAAGAAGAAAAAAATAGAAAATTAGACTCCTTATGAAAAAACAAAAGAAATAGAATAAATACTCAAAATCATTTTATGCATAATGTAGAATGAGAAAAAATAAATGAAATTAAAGAGAACATAAGATTGGATTAAACCAAACCATATCCCTTTCTATACGGTTGCATGGTAATGATGTTTTATAAAAAATAAAAATAAATATAAATTGAAAATGTAAAATAAATGAGAATCATTAGTTAAAAGATTTATGAAAGGAGTTGTGGTAGATTTGTAAAATGTTGTTTTATTTCCTATTGCTGGTTTGAAATTTTAATAATTAGATATTTTTAATACCAATTTTTCCTCTACTAATGATAATGGAAAAATTGATGGTGATGATAAGGAATTAATTCCATATAGAAAAGAAGAATTAATACTGGTTTCATAACTTTATATTATATTAAAACTAGGTACTTATGGAATTTAATAAGAACATAATTTTTTCCTATAAAGAGAAGAATATGAATGGGAAGAAGGTGATGAAGAATATGAAGAAGTTTATAATATAGATGAAGGTGAATAAATTTAGGATAATGAAGATTAAAAATAGAATGAAGATGAAAATAAATCTGATAATCCAACTATATGAACATAAAAATACTCATCGAATAAATATTACTCTTTGGAAAATAAGAAGAATGATATAATTAGTTTATAATGAAAGCTCTATTATTTTAAGAAGTTTTATCTTCATCCAAGTGGTATGAGAAATATCAGAACAAAAAGCCCCATGAATGTAAAAAATTTGTTGTGAAGGAAATTGAAAATTATGGTGAGAAAAAGAAATCAGTTACAAAAAAGGAAAAAAGGAAAATAATGAATGAATATTTCAGATCCAGTAAAATATCAAATCATTTAGAATCATAATCATTGAATAGGATTATTTCCCAGGGTCTATATTAATTTTATCATACTTTTAACAGATCAGGTAAATCAATTTCGTATTTTATATGGTTGGAAACTAGCATTGATTTTGTTTTTGAGAATCAATATAGATATTCAGATTATGTTAAATCCTCAATTTTTTTTGATAAAATTACTGTTTGATTTCAAGGTGTTTAAAGAAATAGTTGAGCCACATTTTATGATTTTTAATATGGTTAAAATGGTATCATATTATTGATGATGATATCAAGCTTAATGATGTTATGTTTTTGAAATTTATAAAGTATTTTAATAAAAATGATGGTTCTTTTAGTATTATTACTAAAGACATGGCCAATAGAGTTAAATATCTTGAGCAGTTTAGAAGTAAATCTGATAAATAAACCAAGATATATAATATTTTAAAAAAATATTAATGTTTCAACTTAAAGATATTTCAATATTTATGAACTATAAATATGAAATTACTAATACAAAGAATCAAAATGATGTTTTTTCTGATGGGATCATTGATCAATATGGTCAAAATAATCTTTGGGAAGAAAATACTCATTCTCCAGATAGAAATTTGAATGAACCAGATAAACGGATTCAGATCCCACAGTAATGTATATATGATCATAGAAAGAATAAAAAGTCTCATGTATAGTTTATTGTAATGGGTGAATAAGACATTAAATAGTTTAAGATGTTTAAAATAACCGTCAGATATTTAATTCTAAAGAATGATTGATTTCTTGAAACTCTTGTTGGATATTTTGTATATAAATTTTAAATTGAAGACATTTTCATCAACTTATAATTTTATTATATTTCTTCCAATTTATTTGTATAAATGATATATCACTTGTTTTAGATGATCAAGTACATTATATATTGTGTTTTTAATATTTTTTCCCCAACCATTTTCATGTATATGAATGTATTTCCCTTTTTTTGAAAACTCAATGTTTGGAATTTTATACAAAGGGGACTAATTATCTAATAGTTTGGATATGTTTGTAAAATATGGAGGAAAATATATAAAAGACGGGAATATAAACCTTGGTGTAGTTATATCCTACGAGGAGTTATTAGTATTCACTACTATATTTCGATGAGTTATAAACATAGGGGGAAATATATATTAATGTTTAACACTGAATAAAAAAGATCATAAAAAGATTAATGGACATAAATTTTTTCAATTAAAATTTCAAATTAAATATAGTTGTTTGTGATTTCTTAAAAAAGGGGATATTTTTGTGTCAAAAGTTTTCTTTTGACATTTCCTTTACTTTTGTTTTTGAAATCACAAACACTATCTTAAAAACATAATTAACAATTCATTCATTTATAAGAGTTATTAATTATTTTTAAAGAAAACATACCTTTCTACTATACATATAATTTGTTTGGAAGTACTCATGAATTATAATCTATTAATTTTAGTAAAATAATCATAACGGTAATAGATAGAATAATATTTGGATTCACATTCTCAAATTATATTTAAAAAACATTTTCTTTTATATTTATATTAACAAAATATTTAATCAAATTTAACATTCGAATCAGTATCATCAGATCCATTTTTATAAAATTAATCGTACAGACATACTATATGAAAATCCACCGTTTTTGTTAAAGGATAAATTCTGAATATGGAAGAACATATTATATTATTATGAAATATATTTTTACCAAAAATGAAAATCAAAACTATTCTATGAATTCTTTTACAACATGTGTAAAATAGAATAATGTTGTGTATTTAGTTATAATATGACTATAAGTGTGCCAGGTGTCCATTTATTTATGAAAATATTGAAGAAAATATGACCATTGGAGTATCAATAGAACTAGTTGAGGATTTCCTATAAATACCCTCTCATTTGAAGGGCTCAGTACTTAGATGATAAGAACTGAAGTGTGATGTTTTTATAGCCCCCATGTATATTTTTTACCATCTATATTTCTAATGTGTACCTAGCATGGAAATATTTTTCCTTATCTTATATATTTATATAGAGAGAGTCTTGCAAAAGGAAACCATGTATTATTTTCTACTTATAAATATTTTGTATTTCATTTCTGATATCCAATTTTTGTGATTATGATTGAGGGTTTCCAATGATAGGAAGAAAGATGATCCAATCACCTTATTGAACCAGGTCTTATGAGGATTGTAAGATTGAGCCAATCACTATATTTGGGGTTTCCATGGATAGGAAGACATCAATGATTATCATTGAATTTAAGAATTTCCCTAGTAAAA
Organism: Viscum album; assembly: GCA_963277665.1. Taxonomy (NCBI): domain Eukaryota; kingdom Viridiplantae; phylum Streptophyta; class Magnoliopsida; order Santalales; family Viscaceae; genus Viscum; species Viscum album. The sequence goes on along the minus strand of OY728140.1, from coordinate 1,365,981,950 downwards.
GAATTCTAGATTTTCATAAATGTATATACTAAAGGGACCATTATATAAGGTTAATGGATACCCAACACATTGGGCTAAAAGAACTCTATTCAACCATATAACTTGTTTTATTACATGTTTTTCATTCATGCTACATTTAATATAAAGTTATAAATTTATTTATCTTTCTATTTTTATTTCATTTATTATAATAGCTTGATGACGATATATATTTTTATTGAAAATAATATTTTATACGATTGTAGATAAAATCATTTTGTATTTATATTACTCTAACCAATTTATACATTTTTGAATACAATTCTCATTTTCTATTTTTATATTGATAATACTACATTATAATCACTTACTAATTAAGAATCATTACATTTTTAAGGTAAAATACTTTTTTCTTTACGAAATATAAATTACATATCAGAATTGGCTTCGTTACGATATTATTTTCATCTGACATAAGGGAAAATTCTGATCACCATTTAAATACAAAAGATTTTTTCAGAATACGATTGGTTTAATATCATTAAACCATTCTGGTTTTAAGATTAAAAATGAAAAATTTTAATCTTAAATTTAGCGCACTAATTTATTTAGTTATCTAGATATATATTTCAATCCTAAAAAATCGATTAGTGATTGTTATCTTGGTTATATATTATAGAAATTAATCATGTTGAAAAAAGATATCCCAATAACAAGTTGAATTTATATTATGTGAATAATTATTCAATAAATTATAGGGTATTTTATTTAATGTTTCATATCATTTACTAAATGAAAAAGATAATACATTTCATCTCATTTTCATTTATATTATCTTTTAATAGTTTGGGTATCATAATTAATATAAAATATTTAATCTTATATATCTTTGATAAATGTACCTTTGATGTTCTGTTAATATGTTGATTAAAAAACAACGTTAAATGTAATGATGTTGAAATTTAAATTAGTTATGTTGATGGAATTTTGATGTATTATAGGTTTTTATATTTGGAAAAGGCATGTCCATATAAATTTTTGTAATGTGATTATTCATGCCGGTTGTTATTTTGTAAAATACAATCTAAAAAAGGATTAAGGATTTTATAATGATTATTTATTATTATGGTGTGGATGACTACATTAAAAAATTTGGTCCAACTCGAGGTTGATCATCCACTAGAGACACTAGGCTTCTAATGGAGACAATCATATGACCTCAATGGTTAAATATATGAAGTATCATATTTTTAATTTTGAGATATTAAATATTTTTAGAAGAATATTCCTTGCATAACACTAAACACATGCTATAACTCTTTAGGTCTAGTGATATTGGAAACAAGTAAACATAAAAAATTGGTTTATAAAATATCTAACTCATCTCTATTTCATTTCTGATAACTATAATTTTATTTTAAATATAATGAATAATACTTTTCTTTATATCTATGGTAAATTAAATAAAAGGAAAGGGTTAGATGAAATGATTAGTGTAAGTAAAGAAGGGATATTTTAATCATCACCTGATAATGAGTGCATAATAACATGATTATAACTTCTTAGAATTATACCCTACATATCATATATCATAATCATGATTAATGGAATAAATCATTTTAGTTCATAAGATATGAATCATAAAAGAAAATTATACAAGAGAGGCAAAAAAAGTCCAAGAATTATGTAATACATATAAGAATATAAAATAATTTCCTTAGTATATAATTTTCTATTAAAATAATATCATAGTGGAATGTGTTCACTTCCCAAACCATAATAGTAGTCAAGGTTCACTCCATAGACATTCATAGTATAAAACGTCCCATACCGAACCTATTACACTTTCCTTCAAGTACTGTCAATCTCAGAAGATATAAATCATTAGACAATGAGTTTGAGTGTGATATAGGTTCCACCCATCACATAATGAAATTCATACATATATTTTTCATAAAAAAATAAATCATTCAACATACAAGAAATGATGAAATGAATTTTGATTCATATGCATTTCATCATAACATAAACCATAGAAAAGAAATGTGGTTTATAAACATCATTCCATCTAAGAAATAAACCAACTAGAGAATGTGTAATGATATTATTCATCAATAATTTTTCTAGTAAATTATAAGTTATATAAAATAATATTATTATAGAAAGAAAAATTATTTTTAATGATGATTTAAAGTAATTCTAGAGGAAAATATACTTTATATTCTGAAATAATTTCATCAAATGAATCAAATTTAGAGAACAATGTTTTTTCAAAAATAACATTTTATTCTTATAATGGAATCCTAAAATCATAAGCGAATCATTAAGATTTAAAAAATTGATCATTCTGTTTATGTTAAAGAAAATCATTCATTCCTTATTTTTTCCAAAAAAAAATCAAGAACTTTTCTTAGAAAATGATAAAAAAAATTATTTTAAATATGTTAATCAAAGGTTATATTTTTTTCAACTAATTTTAGAAGATTATAAAAAAATTTAGAAAACATGGAAATTGATTAAAATATTCCCCAATAGAGATATAAACAAAAACAAACTTAAAAAATAATGAGATGGGGATATAAATCAATATCTTAAGTCTCAAAATTCCCCATTCACTTTAAAACCATATGTATAATAAATATGGATTTGTTATAAATTTATTCAGTTAACATATATCTATAATTAAATTTATGATTTATTTATAACAACTTATCACAATTTTATTAATAATTTATTATCAAAATCACTATTTTGGGTGATTACTGCTTCATTTTCAAAGAATATTTCAGTTTTATAGTCCTAGTCCTTATAAATTGATCATGTTACAATATTTTCTAATGTTTTAATCAGGTTATAAAATATAATATATATTCAATATTTAAATTTTTAATCATTCTTAAAAACTATAGTTTGAAAATGGTTTACAAAAATCATGGAGAAGGTAGGTTGAAATTATGCATGAATGTTGTCTCTATTTTTTGACTGATGTAGTGAATGAATGGTAAATAATAATTCAAAATTTCAATTATAATCATATATATCATATATATTCATATGATACATATTTATTACCATCCATGGGAAACATAAATGAAAAATGATTCACATCACATCGTGAAATGGTAGTTCATATGTACAGATGAGTTATGGTAACTTTTCTCAAAATAATATATTATAAAAGTTAGACAATATATTATTATTAAAAAATTATTATTATTTCATAAATATCATATATAATCAATAATCACATAATAATAATTATCCATAATATATGGCATTGAAAAATGAATTGCATCGCTCCGTGAAGAGGGTATGACGTATGTACGCACATACGATACATTCACCTCTTATTTGTTCAGAAAGAGGGTGTATAATACTGGTTTTATAAAAATAATAAAATTTAACGATATTTAGGATAATTAATTTTTTATTTTAAGATAGATATAATAGATTTTATATGAAGTAAATGAGAGTATAAAAATAATTGGATCAGTTAGATTGATTGCCTTTGCATCAAAATGACTCCTTTTAATCTTCTCTAAATTGATCTAGGGTTGGTATTTTAGGAAATAAAGCACCTCTAGAATGTGTATATGTATTTTTATAAGATAAGTTTCTAGGGACGGTCGATCTAAGAGGAACAATGTGTTAAAATGATGTTAAAGAGATGATGTCCTCTTACAATAGAGGTTAGAGGCACCTCTAAAATGTTTCAAATGATTAAAATATAATAATACAATTCTAGATACAAATGATTAAAAATATCCTATAAATTAATATTGGATAACATTGTAGAAAATTTGAATCCAATTTTTCTGTATTTAATACTTTTACTATTTTGAAATAATATAATAAAAAAATAATCCCATAAAATATCAATTTTGCCTACGTAGATAATATTCCTTACTATGATTTGGAAAACATCAAGAAAAAAATTAAATTTCACAAAAACATGTTTATTATATCTTTAACAAGTAAATTACACATAAATACTTTTATTATCCCTTTAAAAACACTGAATTAAATTTACTATTATACTTTTAATATAAGTGATTTTATTTTTTTATTTTTTTAATAATTATTTCATCACTCTCGTATATTTATTTAGTCACCATTTCTTTAATTAATATTGAATACAATTTTTTTTAAATGAAAAACAATAGTGTGAGATGTTTGTTTTTTACCTAAATAAAACATTATAAGAGACTTATTATCACCTATGTGTGCCAAAAGGTCAAAAATTGTACCTAAGAATGATTATTCTCCAAAATTACTCATCCAATAGATTTTGGGATAGATTTTGGTGATTTTTCAAATCCTTATCAAATTATTTGTACACATAATTACCCGATTTACCCTTAATCATAGTAACAAAAATTTGTGGTGTCAATTCCTAATGACCAACAAAATAATATGGTATATTTACTATATTATGACCATGTGGTACCAATTATGAAATCAATTTATTAAAATTAAAAATGTAATAATAGAAGAATTTAATTTCTTTATTAAACTAGTAAAATATTACAAAAATGATTTTTCACAAAAAATGTACTTTTTTATGTATAATTGTTTTATACTAAATTGATATATAAAATAAATTTCAATGATAAATTTTTTTAGATTTAAATAATTTATGTTTTTTAACTAATATAAAATATATTATCATTTTTGTAAATTAATCAAAATAAAATAAATTTTTTGAAGGAAATCACAATTTTCACTATTCACTTAAAATTCATAATTTTCATAAAATTTTCAAATATTAAACTTAAGATTATTTTGAATTTTTGATTTTAAAAATGAAGTTTATTTTTACAAATATTTATTTTTAAAAGTTCAAAAATTAGATAATTTTTTTCACATAGATATAAATTAGAAACTTGTTTGATTTATTATGAGTAAAACGTCTTTAATAAAAAGTTTTTTTTATTAAACAAATTAACAAATAAATGTGTATTGGATAAAAAATTCAAATATATTTCATAATATATTTATTCATATTCACAAAAAAAATTAAACAACTTGGTTATAATTATATTTTTAAAATAATAATATTTTAACAGTATATCACGATTCTTTTAAACTCAATGTTGTGTGAAACACAATCTCTCCTTGAAATAAAATTATTTAAATAGAAAAATTTCCTAATAATATCATAAGAGTACATTATAACCCCATTAAAATTATTTTCTACATAAATATTCATCAATAGAATACAAATATATGAGAATATATTTGACTAATCACATCATTAGGTTCCCACGTAGCTTTCTCCAATTAACGGTTCCACCACAAAACAATAACAAGGAGAGTGGTCATATTTTGTAGATAATGTTTCTTTATAATGTATAATTCCTATTGGTTTGTCATCATATGAAATATCGTTCTCTAGTACCACAACCTCTGGTTTTAGTACATTTGAATGAATGGGTAATTACTTTCTCAAGAGAGATACATGGAATATATAATAATCATGAGAGAGATTTAGTGGAATCAAAAATTTATAAGATACTACCTTGATATGATCATGAATTTACTAAGGCTTATGATAACCTTCTTTCTAATATATTCAATATTTTCTGTGGCGATATTTATACAAATAAATTTTCACCCACCTCAGCCTCCAAACCATTTCATTAATTATCATCATGTTTTTGTATCTAATCCGATATTTCGGTATGTTTTTGTTATATAGAATAGAAATTGTCTAGAATATCATTTTCTAGATCAGGTCCTCATAGATTTCATTCCCCAAATTCATTCCAGCATGTTGGTGTTTTACACTTATTACTATAGAGGGCCTCATAAGGATCAATCTTAATGCGTGAATGAAAGTTATTTTTGAATTAATATTCTATTAATGGAAGGTTTTGATACTAAACACCTATAAAATTCATATATAATGTCCTAAACAAGTATTATGGAGTTTGATTGGTTCTCTCGGACTAACTAGATTTCTTCGGATGATAAGATGTGCTTAAACATAAGTATGTATCTATAGTCTCCTGAAGAATTTTCTAGAACATGGAGGTAAATCCCAGTTTCAAACTTGATACATTGCATACTGGTACTCCATAAAATCTTACCAATTCATTAATATATTTTCTTGAAATCTTATTAATGGAAAAATTTTCACTAATATAAATGATGTGTGTTAAATTTTTAAGGAGATCAACTATAACCCATAATGAATTATGACCTTTAGATGTTTTGTGGAGCATGATGACTAATCCTATGGTGGTGTTTTCTAATTTCCATTCTGATATATTTAATGGTTGTAACACCACCTTAGACATTTTTATCTCAGACTTAACATTTAAAAAACCCATGAATCAATAAACATAATCTGTAAAATCTCTTTTCATACCATCCCACCATATATAATATTAAAAATCTCAATATATATTTTTACTTCCAAGATGAATAATGTAAGATGAAATATGATCCTCATTCATAATATCCATCTTTAAATCTCATATGGCAGGCCACATAAGCTGTTCCTAAAACAAATTATTCTATAATAATCAATGTTAAACTCAGGAATATTTTTACCATCTTTGTAGCTCTACATCATCCTTCTGACTCTCTTCAATATTAAAATTTATTGATGGTTGGAAATTCATTTGATCCAGATAAGATATCACCCTTCCCTTACATTTTATAAGTCTACGATATATAAATCCTTAAATATTTTATATTTTGTGATCCCCATCATAGATAAGCTATTATGATTCCTTCGGATTAATGAATTTTCCTGCTTATTAGCCTTCTATGGGTGTTAATGTATATATATGTCATAATATTTTATCATCTCAAACCATATTCATTTGTTCATGTTCATCTATTTTTATGTGAAAATATATTTGAAACAATTTTTATTAGAATATGTGTGACACCTTTCTCTATATAGATAATGTCTCCATATCATTAATTAAAAAATTTCTACTGCTAACTTCAAATCAATATTTGGGTAGTTTTTTCCATGGGAAATCAACAAGAATTAAGCATTATATATGGCCATATCATTTTACTTGATAACACTTCTTAGTACCTTCTTTGACGAATCACTATAGATCAAAAAACATTCTCTACTAATGGATAGTGTCAGTGTAGGTGAAATGACCAATGTTTTTTCATCTCTTTTAATTTCTATTCACATTACTACATCCATAAGAACATAATTTTTTTATGAGTCATATTTGTGAGGGTATTTGATAATCATGAGATATCATTCAAATTTTTTTGACAATATGCATCCAACCGAATAAAACTATAAATTTTTGTTGTAACACCCCAAGCTTCCACGATACGTTTCCTTTCGAATAATGCAATAGCGTGCATTGTACGCAACTTCAAGATTCTAACACACCACAACCAATCAAACTAGCCGTTATGAATAGTAATACCTACTTTTTGAAATTTTATAATTCTATCTTTCAAAATGGACTTAATTTTTTGATTCGGAATATCTAATTTATCCTAGGTTGAAATTTTGGAACTTTTCGGATAACACTTATATTTTGATGTATAGTGAAAATTATAATATTTTAATTAAAACAACTTTTTAAATAAAAATAATTTATAATGATAAATTATATTATTGAGTGGTTTTAAAGTATAATTAGAATATATTTTTACCATTTTATCCAATGGTGTTCATTAGAATTAATTTCACATTGAAATTGGACCTAAACAATTGTCAATCTTTTGATATATATTGTTTCTTAAAAACACGCTATTTGTTGTGACAACGGGAATTAATTATAAAATAAATTAATAAAACTTATATGTTTAGAATTTTGTAAAATAGACATCATTTTTGAATTCGGAATATCAATTATAGCTTAGGGTGAAATTTTGGCATTGTTCTGAAAAACTTCAATTTTTGATCAATAGTGAAACTACTAAGTGGTAGTTAAAAAAACTGAATTTTTCATAAAACATAATTTTACCACTTATATGAATGGAATTTCGAAAATCCGAGAGACACAGTTAATATCAAGAAGTAAAATGTGGTTCAATGAGATGAAAATAATTTTTGGTGAATAGTAACTTTTTACTTTTATTTACCACGGTTAAAAGTAAATAGGGTAATTAAAAGTAAAAATGATATTAATATTACCCTAACACATGTCCTAATTCTATTGGACAAGTGTATCTCGACCAAAAACAACCTTAGGAATAAAATATTATCATTTAGGTCCACTTGGATTAGATTAGGACAATTATTATTATTTAATTCAAAGAAGAGTTAAAAGAGTTAAAATAAAAGTTTATTTACTAAATATTTTTTAATATAAGGTTATACATAAGATAAATTAGATTGTAAATATTCATTAAAAATATAATAAGATTTCCTACATTATTATATTTTATTTATAATTTTTAGACATTATATAATTTAATATATTTATGACACAATGATGATGTAGTAATTACCATAATAGTGAAAAATTAAAATAATTGATATTATAAATACCCAAATAAATATAATTTAAGACTTTTAATGAGTTACACTAATTTTATAGGATAATATGACATATTCGTATTTATTTAATAGACTTTTTTTGAAGTAATCATTCTCTTATGAGTTTCAAAAAAATAAACTATTGAATATTGTCAAAATTGACATAAAAGAGTTTTTAAAACAAATATTATATTATTAATTGATATTATATTCTTAAAAATCTAAGGTTCGGCCAAGAGACTTATATAATGATATTTATATCATTAATGGGACACTTGGGGGGCTCTTGGATGTATATAGTAAGTTTATTAACTATGTAATATAAAAATACAAAGTGACATGGTAAATGTAAAACTAATTAACTAAGAGTTAAAACTAAAAGATAAGGTTAATATAGTAACCCAAACCTGTCTAAATTCTATTTTTTGAATGGTTTTAGAGCTATACCCACCTTAAACTTTTAATAATCAACTTTGGATCCATTAGAAACCGAATATAAATTTATTATAAATTAATATTTCTAGCTTTTCCAAAGGTGCCCTTCACCCCTCTTATAAAAGGGAACTCCTCCTTCTCATTTCTTCACACCTTAAAAGCCTTTTGGATCGACCAAACCCTATCCAAATACTCTCTATAATTCCCTCACTACAACCTAGAGTCCTTAGTTTGATCAGAAAGCCAACCTAAGGAGCCCTTTTGATCAAATCAAAAGGAAGAACCCGAAGAAGAGGTAATGTTTTCACCACCCCTTTCCAAGTTCCTTTCGTCTTCAACTTATTCTTTCTTTTTTATTACCATTATAAAATAATAACTCCATTATCTTATATATACTGTTATGTTATTATAAATATGGTACAACAATATTCAGTATTCTATCCACCCTTTGAATAACATGTCACCATACGTGCGTACGTACGGATTACCGTCTCCACGTTGTGGTGTAATTGTTATTCAATATATTATTATTTGGGTGGGTATAATAATGATGTGTAACTCATTTAAATAATAAATATAACATGATAATGATTCTTTATATATGATATAACATCCAATTATATATTATTTAAATATCAAAAGAATGATATTGTCGCTCGTGCGTACGTACGGACTACCGTCTCCACGAACGCGATGAGATTCATTCTCCATCATATCCATTCAAGTATAATTATCATTTTATGATTTAAAAATAATGTTTAAGAACTTCATATCATTCTGGATATGAATAAGATACAACCTATCCATGACAAACATGGCTTACATAACAAAACATATAAAAGAAAATGAGTAAGTTAACACCCGAAACTACGATAATTATAAGATATTATTAACAAAGAAATGTTAAAAGATCATATATGATATCATATTAATGTATATTATTCATGAATAATTTAATAGAAATTATTTCAACATTATAAAGGAGGTTAAACTACCCCAAACCAAGGAAAAGTACAAGGTAAGGGGTTTCTTATCTCACTTTTAATTCCTTGAGAATTCCATTGTTCACCAATTATTTATTACATGTGGTGTCTGTACTGCCCATGTTTGTATTCATTGTGTAATATACATTAATTCATGTATATTTACATCATAATTGTATGATCCTTATTTCATGGGTTTATGTTTTGTATGTTACCAATTCAATAAGGGAATTTGAAATTTCAATTTCCATTTATTCGGCTTTACGCAAACTTCATTGATTGTTTTACTCCGAGATTATGTGTGGAATAAATATTAATTTGCTTATGTCATAATTTCCACTCCCCTTTTCTGTGGATATACTTTTGATACACATAATCACTCAATTGATAATTTCTCAAGTCATCGATATGAATTTGACAAGAGTAATTTTAACTCACTCTCCATTTGTTGAGTTAAACATCCAATTCATTGGTGTTGTTTTTATAAGATTATGTGTGAATATCCTTTGATTGATTTACACTGAATATCCAATAATATTTAGTGTATTTATATTTGTCACACATAACTATGTCGTTGATTTATCCTTAACCTAAGGATACGGCCTTTATGAGAGATTTCATCTCAATTTACATTCCATTGAGACTTCTTTTTTGTTATACACCAAATCACTTTTATGTGGTGTATATAATGTAATTTGACATAGTATACCATGAATTAATTTATTCTAATGATATTAAATTGTTTTTATTTCCTAAATTATTTGTATTTAAGTGTCTCTCTTTTGGTTAGAAACTCTAACTAAAATACCATTTTTAAATGTTTTAAAGACTTATTTTTCTAAATCTTTCTCATTAATTTCCATGTTTTAAAAAATGATTTTAAGGACTTATTTATATGGACAATAAAGTTTTAAAATTAAAACTCCTTTTCAAAGTTTCAAAGTGGTATGGGACACTTTGATTCAAAAATCTATTTTTAAATGGCTTCTTGATAAATAGTGTGACTTTAAAATGATTTCAAGAAAAAGGGGGATATTTCTCTCAAATAGTTTTGATGATTATTTTCATCTATGTCAACATCCTTCATTATTATTGATTGAGGTTAATGTGATACAATAAAATCTTCCATATTGTATCAAATGAGTTATGTTTGACTGTGTATGTGCTATTTTTATACCATTCATGGTTTGTAGTTAAAGTATTTACATTTCGTATGCTAGATTTAATACAAATGTTTATGTTATGTTTAAACCTGTTCATATGAGGAATGCATTGGAATTAATAAGTGACGGGTGGAGCCCGCTATAGCTCCTCGATGCATCGGTAGGTATCATGAGACAAACTAGTGTCTTGCCACAAGGACTTGGAAAAATCTTATTTGTAGTCTTGGCACGAGGCCTTGGCTCTGTGGTTATGATAGTCTGGCATTATGCATTCCATCATTATGAAAGTGGTTATTGATATTGCATGTGATCATTCGACTAGTAGAATATCCATGTGAGTAATTAAATGGAATTATTTTATGTTATCTTTTCCATTTTATGCTGAAGTTCAAGTTTAAAAGGCTTTCGTTTTAGTAATAAACTGCCTTAAGTGTTTATGCTTATCTATGAAAGCTTCTGCTATAATGTTATCCTTATTGAGCATCTGAGCTCACCCCTATCAATGTTTTATTTTTTTCCAGGATTATGGAGAAGTAATTTATGAATGACCTGCAGGGATAGTATAAGGGGATATGAAAACAAGACATTGTTGTAGTTAGTTTTTTTACCGTATGATGTAATGTAAGACTTATGAAAATATCTAGTGTTTCGAAGACTACTAAACTAATCGGTCTTTCGAGACTTGATCCTTTGTGATCATGCCAAATGTTATGTAATAATGCACTGACTATGGGTATCTAGTGTCGGGGCATTACATTTTTTACTTTTGTATGTCCATTAAACTTATCTATATGTTCTTTTTTTGAATGATATACTGATATACATTCACATTATGTCATATTGTTCAAAATGACACTTTATAAATCCAATTTTGACACTTGGTAAATATTTCATAAACCACCCTCTTCTTCAAGGACTTAAGAACAATCATCGTTTGATATTTATTTTCTTCCATATTATTTTATTATAAAATAATACATTCTAAACTACTACGAGAATCTAATATAGATAGTCTCTACAGACTCTATTACAAAAATCCATAAAGATAATAGGATAATTATTTTTCCCAAAAGGAATCTCTATAGATTCATACTTTCCATTCATTATAAAGAATGACGTATTGGGTATATCCCCCATCTTCAATATTATTTGATGATATATAGAATGAATTTCAATATTGGAAATGTGTTAAGATCTGTGTAGTTGATTAAACAATTAATCAAAAAAATTTAAAAGGATAATTTTTCTTGAAAGTGATCTCGTTAAGTTCTTGATATTGAATTCATAGTTTCATTAATCTATATTTGTTCATAACAAATAGGATAGGTGACCCCAAGGTGTTTTACTTGGTCATATTAAACCCTTATCAATATTATCATGGAATTTCTTCTTCAATTCATACCACTCAAGTGGGGACATTCTATGAAGAGTCTTTAAAATAGGCATAACACCATAGATGAGTTCTATTATAAAATCAAAATCATGATTCAAGGGAATTCATGGAAATTATATCATAAATACATCAATAAACTCATTCAAAATATGTGTATCTATTAATCTATGTCACTACCAAAATCATTTGTGATATACAACCTTCATTTATATGAATTAAGAACCCCAAGATGGATGAAATTTACATAGAAACTACATATGCATCGTTGCATTAAAAATTGGTTATATGATCATTCACAATATAAAATACAACATCACTTACTGACATATTAATATGATCCCCACATATGTAATATTAATCCCTCGCATGAATAACATCGAATTCTACTAAATGAATAATCCCATGATTTTCATGAATCACTTTCTCAAGAACTTCAATTAGAGAATAAAAATAATCATGAGATTCAATCATTGAGGCATTATGATTTTTAACAGCTATCTCAAAATCAAATTATTGAGATGATGGGGAGATACCCATAGATATTTCAATAAAATGAAATATTTTGTGAATCTAGTATCAAATATGAAATTATATATTCTATTGTGTTTGATAAGGGTACCTTTCACCACATCGTTGTCATAACCAACTTTGATAATCATGATCTCTTGATATTTACATTTTTCATTGGTCTGATGAGGTAATTATTGATGATAATTAAAAATCATCATATCCAAGTAATGATTTAAATAATTACAATATGCATTTCATTTATAGGATTGGAGAGTGGATGCTGTACTCTATGGAGATTTTTCTCTATTCCCATTATTAGATAACCTCTTCACAACAGTTCAAAATACTTTTACCCAAAGAATACACAATCCACACAAGATCGATTTACTATCCCCCTTAAGAAAATTTATATAATATTTCCTTCAACACTATGAGAAAAAAAAGGTTCATCTTATTTTTTCCAGTATTTTTATAATTTTCTTTTAATTCAATTTTCATTTTCATATGAGAACCATATGATTGATGGGTAAATACAATATTTATATTATCATTGATGGAAAATTGAATGATTTATTCATAAATAATGATGTACATTATCGATAACAACCATTAAGGACATGGTTTTAAGTCACTTATGTATTAATCATCCTTATAGTCTTGTTGGATGATAATACTAAAAGCGTACCTCAATAGTCTTGTAAAATTTTCTTCATATTTTACAATAGATTTATCATCTTTTTTACTTTATCTCAAAGAAATTATTTTCCAATTTGGTATGAATAATATGAAGAATGTGTTTATTGAAAATAATTCTTGAAATCATCACAATCCATGGATTAAATTTCCCTCAGTTTCCTTATATTCTTTGTAAGATTCCACCATTGATCTAGTTGACCTTTCAAACGATAGGAAGCTAAAATAACATTCTCATATTCCAAAAATTATAGAATATTGAATATATTTTATAGTATATTGATCCATTTCTCAACCACTAGTGTATCATATGACTGACTAAAAAAATGTAGACGTTGCATCATTAAGGATTCCAAAGAATGGTGCTCCAGCAAGAGATCATTTTGATATTCGGCATGATTCATAGCTTGAGAATGTTGTGTGGAATTAGTAATATAATTTTTAATTCACCAACCAAAACCATGTATTTCGCAAGAGGAAAATCATATCATTTCCCATAATATTCATCATTAACATGGTTTCTTTTGGTTTTATTCATTGACTAATATAAAATACCATAGTCTAGGAAACACAAATCATAATGATAAAACCACACAATACATGGAAATTACTTATAAAATTTAAATTTATGACACCTTAATTATAATGTAGGTTATTCAAGATCGTCATATGTACTCTATGATTTCATCCAATATATATATTTACCCTTACGGTTCTTACTATGGTTTTCTCCTAATAGTTTCCAAATGGTAACTAATTCATTCTCTGTTACCAACTTTATTATACCATGTTATTATTACATATATATTAAATATTTTATGATTAATATTTATAACAAAACATAAAAAATAAACATCATAATGATATAGGTCTTGGGACTTAAGAAACATAGAGACATTAACTACAGGTTAATAAAATATATACATCATTTCCCACTTATTCTTCATAATTAGAAACCTTTCTTAAATGATATATTTAGTATGTTTCTTCATATCCTAGGGATAATAAACCTAATAAATGGGTTATCTCAGATGGTCAATAAGGACAAACAAAGGAGTTGTCAATCATATCTTCAAAATCATTGAATAATAACATGATCACAAAAATTTATAAGTATACCCTCCATACCAAATGTTATAATCTTCAGTCGTGGAATAAATCATGGATGTTTCATTAACATGAATACTAAAAGAACATGACCCATGATAGAATAAGATAAGAAATGGAATTATTTCACACATATAAGCATAGAAAACAATTTCTGTAATGGTCGAGTATCTTTTCATTTATTATCGTAGTGCAATGTGTTCACTTCGCAAACCATCACAGTAGTCATGCTTTAGTCCCAAGAATATTATGGTGGAAAAATTCCCATAATTAAATGGGTTCTACTCCTTTTTAGTCATATATATATATATATATATATATATATCATGAGATAAAAATCATTACATAATTATTTAGAGGGAGATATTGTCCCCCAATCACATAATAAAAACTCTACATTTCTGTTCTATATGAACATAAAAAACTATTTAGGTATAAATTTTTTTTATACAAAATAATTTTATTAAATTAATTATAAAGACTGAGATTAGATTAAAATTAAATAATATAAATTTTAAATTATTTCAAAAAAGATGTTTTTTTTTAAATTATTCAGAATAAAATAATGTTTTAATAGAAATATGTATTTCCCACTATTAACTAAAAATTCAAACATTTCAAAAATGATTCAGAAATTCATCGTAAGATAATTGTGTAATGATTAATTGAAAAATAATTTTTATATTATAAAATAAAATTTGTACTAGTGTAAAAATTTATTTTTTTTATTTCATCATAGAAAGAAGTAAATATTTTATTTAAAATTAGTTTTCTACAAAAAATAACTTTACAAAAAATAATCATTTATTTCCAAAAAAGGATAAAAACATTATGTTGAATATAAAATTCCCATATATTTCATAATATGGTTATTACTATTGATACATTCAAATGGAATGTATTGATTATAATAGTATAGTTAAAAACAATATTTTAATAGTATATCATGATTCGTTTAAACACAATGTTCTATGCAATGCAAACTATAAAAGAAATAATATTATTTAATGAGATAATATTACTAATATTATTTGGGAATTAAAATGTAAGACATAAGAAATGAAGTGGAGGAAGATCCTCTATTATAGGACACACTATGGTAACAAGTTATAAGGAACAATTTTAGGGTAACATAGTGAACTTTCAGTTTGGTGTAGGCCATAATAAAAATTTTCAAGTGTTAAATTGAGTGAAAAGTTTTTTAAACTATAAAATCACACTTTTATAAATAATTAATGGTACTGGTGACATGTATTTTATCTTAAATTTTAAATACCATATGGATAGTGGGATAAAACTATGTAATGTTTTTACCTCCTCACACAACACTGTGAACACACATTTCTTCTTTTTCCTAAAATACCTCATATTATTGACTAAATGATAGATATCTATTTACAACCTCTCAATTAAAGAGTGTTATATAA
This sequence comes from Viscum album, assembly GCA_963277665.1. Taxonomy (NCBI): domain Eukaryota; kingdom Viridiplantae; phylum Streptophyta; class Magnoliopsida; order Santalales; family Viscaceae; genus Viscum; species Viscum album. The sequence goes on along the minus strand of OY728140.1, from coordinate 1,365,965,790 downwards.
ATTATTATATAAATGTAATGAAATGAAACATTAATAGTATATCATATTATTGAGTATAGTTGAATGAATTCATATTGAATATTAGAAGAAAAAAGATAAAGAGAATTATAGGTTACATGTATATAAAGTTCATGATAAAGTATGAATAATGTGATGACCATATGTGAATATGAGTTGACGGTCATTTTATATAAATGGTTATTATTAAAGTACACATTTAAAGAGTGGAATATATTAACATTAGGTGAGTAATTATAGAATCCAGGTGAGTGTTTGAGACAACAAAAAGAGAAAACACATAATAAGAATTCATGAAAATTCAAATCCATTAACGTCAATGATTATTTACTAGGTCTGAATATTATAAATTATATTCATGAAGTATGTATTCAATGAATTTTTTGGTATATATAGCCGACTTCAAATGTTTACAGTATATATTATTCAATAGCCATATGATGGTTACCTAAAATTTTTTTCCCATATCACTATGTTTCATAATCATCAACGATTTAAAATAATTCATTGATGTTTTCTAGAATAAAGGATTTTGAAGTTAGAATTATGAATTTTATGAGGCCAATCTGGACGTGGATTCAAATTACTATATCACAATTTTTTCAATCATGATCCTATTATATGATGAAGGAACAATAAAATTCTAAAATAATAATTTAATAATGATGTAAGAATTATCTATGAGCATTTTATGAATATAAATGAATATATTGATATATTTTATTTAAAATTGGGTTTCTAGAAGTAATAATATGAATAAAGAAGGTATCTACATTTGTGTGTTGTAATTTTGAATGGTAGATGAATGTGAATTTATTAAGAAATATATATACTTATTTAAATATCAAAATGAGAAAATAATAAATAAAAAAGGGGAAATTGACACAACTGTTATATATGTGTATATATTTCTCTTTACAAATAAAATAAGGTGTATTGAGAGTAGTTTATAGTATACCGTTATGGAAGAATTAATTTTTATCAAAGAGTTGAGAATAACTAACTCTATGCATTATAAAATTCAATGAAGAAATAGAATATCTAGGGGTATTCAATTTTACTAAATAAATATGTTGATAAAAAGATATAAAATGTTATTTAAACATTAGTTCATACAAAATAAAGAAAAATATGTTGAGGATTGAAAATGAATGATTTCTTGTAAAATTTGGATCACACAAGATAAAGAAGTTTCATCCATATATTCATTAATTTTGATGAATAAGGAGTAATATCCTGTGATTTTTTTGTAAAGAAGGATGAATAACACATTGCTTTCTAGTGTAACAAATGGAATGAGTGCACTATTTTTCATATATATGAAGAGGAAGGTGTCGTCTTCATACTAATATAAAATTAAGTAGAAAATGAAAAATGTAACACCCCATTATTTTAACGTATATTTATTTAAATATTTTTGATCACTTATATAGATTTTGGTGACATTAAAACCAATTATTTTAATATAATAACACTATATTCTATAGGGTATAGGATACACAACACCGATCAGAAATGAACCATGAAATATTTTATATAATTTTTACCATCAAAAACTATTCATTGAATTGGTAATTATGAATAATATTAAATGAATTAAAAATTATACACAGATTTTACTTAATCAATAAAAATTTAATGTTAAATTATTTGTAAAAAATCACACAAATTTTCAGTAAAATTATTTTATGCTATAAACAATGTTTTCGTCAAAAACGGATTTATATTACAATAATATAATTATCACCAGTTTAGGAAAAAATTTGACATTTTAATTATAAAAATAATAAATAATTTAAAAATTAATAAAAAATTATCCTATATCAATATTTATTTATTTTTCTAAAATGGTTGATTTTTCAGTGAATAGTCAAAATGGAAAATTTTTCAAATACTATATTGTTATTTTAAAAAATAATAAATGAATAATTCCCATTATAATTTGAATTTTATTTCAATGGTAAATAAGTATTATTTTGATTTAACTAAAATAAATAAATAAATTTCAATCATCTTAATACCCATTTCTGGTATAAATTTATTTTTATGCTTAACCACACATTTCTTTATAAAAACTTTTCTTTAAGTTTTTAATGTTTTCCATTTTAATTGAATAAAATTAATTAATATAAGTAATTATTTAAATTATTTTTATAAATTATTTATCTAAATATTTTAATTTTAATCCATATAATGATGACCCCAAGTCATATAGTTAGTAGAAGATCAAGTTATGCATGAAAAATGAATTTCATGAAAACACATTTTGTCGATAAGATTTACAGGATAATTTTACATTAAAATATTCCAAAATTTTCAGTTGAATTTTGTAAAATGTATTTCATATTTGGAATCATAATAATTAAATTAAAATAATAAGTGGAATATAAAAATTTATCAAAACGAATAAAAAATAAATTAAAATTAATTTACTATGATTATGTTTAAAATAGTGTTTTGCGTGTTACGTGTGAATGTGAGAAAATTAATATTTCAAATAAATATATATTTTTATTGAAATATATGATATAATTTTACTAATATGTTGCTTAAAATTATCCAATATGTCTTATTTTATTTTTGGAATAAATGATAAGTTATATTGGTTAAAAAACTACAGAGAAACATAAAATGGTAATAGTAAGTAAACAAAGAGGATAAGGTAACAACATGTGTTAATTTTTTTTATTCCTCTATTGATGATGTTTGTGTAAAAATATATTTCCTTACTAACCCTTATTTATCAATTTATTGACCACAAGGCATTATTGTGACTTCCACTTATTGAATATTTTTGTGTATTCAACAAAATGTCAATCCTCCTCAATTAAAAAGGTGTAGTCCATCGCCTCACCTATTCATGACTATGAAACCAATTAGTTCCACCAAAAACTACCATAATATCTCACCAAAGACCTTATACACACTATAGATCCTTCAGTCTTCCATGTAGGCCAACCCTATGGTCCATAATTATAGATCCAATGTAGGTTCCTCTAAATGATGGTTATTGTCATCACAAATCTCTTTTTTTGAATGATGAATTATATATTAACACATAAAATGTAATAAATCCATTATACACAATATAATTATATTGTATTATGTTTATGGAATAATATTTATCAATCTCATCCTTCATTAAATGTGAAACAAATAGATCCCTCTTGTGTACGAAGGATTACCAGCTCACGAACGGATATAATTTTCTTTCTATCAACAACACATAAGTATAGTGACAATGATGTTAATAATGGATTTAAAATATACTTCTAACCTGATATTATTTTTTTAAAATTAATATACCATCGACTTCATTTCTCTTTCGTCCATTATGGGAATTATATGGTCAGTCGAGTGTACGTAAAACATACCATATCAATGATGCTATGTGACTCGTATTATATGTACATCATTCATGGGTGGTTTTAAAAATTTATCCCATAAGTAAATAAGATATTTATAACATTATTATATTTTTTATGATTTATCTATATGTTGTACATAAGAAACAAAACATTCCTGACAAAACAAACCTGGAAAAACAAATTAATTAACTCCTGATAAATTTATAATAATAAACGATTATTAAAAATGGATGGTAAGATTTAATAATAAGATCATATATGATATAAAAAATATAGTTCTATTATAAATTAACAAAATTCATGAAACTATTATACAATTAGTTAAAGAGATTTCAACCAAATGGATGTTTGGGGTAAGTGAATTTTTCTCAACATTCTTTTATTGAAGTATATTGTAATGTTAAAAACCTAATTTATTTATATAGTGTCTATACATTAAATTCTACATAAAATATCATGAATAAATCATATTTAATGTTATTTATTTTTTTATTTTATTTATTTCATTATAATATATTTGAATTAAAATGCACATGGTGGTAAACAATTTCACAAATAAATTGCTTTTCATTTGGTTATGTTAAATCTTCACTGTCTTTGATATTTTTTGATTATGTGTGTAATGAATTTTAATTATATTATATTATATTTCCACTAGTTTTATGTGGATTTAAATGGTATTAACATAATTTATTCATTGATTAATTCTCACATCAATGTCATAATCACTGTAAGGATTACTCCTCTAAAATTATCATCTTTGGTACATATTTAAAATTATAAACCTATGTTTTTAGGAGGTGTAGATACCTCCCATTTTATATTTTATATAATGAATATATTTATATTCAGGGTATTTAATTTCTCGTTTGATGATATTCTAATTTCTATGATTTCTATATTTATAAAATTTTATACTATGAAAGTTTAGTGTATTTTTTACCTATAAAATCAATGTGAAAATATATTAAAAAGAAAATTATGATTTTATTCCTAATAAATTAATTTTGCATTTTCATTCAAAAATGTAAAAATAATCCTTATTTTAAAATACTCTACATGAATATAACTTTTCCATCATCAGGACCACTTATTTCACTGAAGATTCTGTAATATAATTATAAATATAATTTTAATGGAATTGTGTTTATAATATTTTTTATACATATAATTTTTAAATAATATTTTTAATGTTAACGAGGTATTCTACACGTGAATATTTTTAAATATATTTTTATGGTATATATATTAATATTTTATTAGAACACTCTATTTAACATATTCTCCGATGGAGATATGTTTTAATTATACCATTCTTATTCTTTATCCCAATGGATTATGATCATCTTGACTAATTATTGTAATCATTATAATTACCATGAAATAATCAATTTCTTATTATTATTAGAAATTTAATTTATGTTATATATCTGTAATATGTATCATGTATATACTTATTACATAAAACAAATATCTTTTATAAATATAGTGTTTTACTTTTAAATTTATATGATTGATTTGGGAAATTGAGATATTCTACATTCTTTTTTAATACATATGTAAGAACCCGAATCTTCATTTCAGGTAAGTTTTTCCTTTTCTGGTCGTTTTTGATAAAAAGATGAAAAACTGGAAATTTTTGAAGTACAAGCCATTTAATTTATAAGTACACGCCCTGTAATTTGATGCAGCACCAGGCTGTTTGTTGGCTGTGTCTGAGGCACACACACGGTGTATAGGGGTGATGTGGAGGCCGCTTAAAGAGGAGTACGAAAAGGTCAAGTACACACTGTGTACCCGAGAAGTACACGCCATGTAATTTTTTTTCATTAAACAGACCGGGGTTGTGCCTTATAGACAAAAACACATTCTTCTCCATATTCCTCGACCGAGAGCGACCCGTACGGCCGCGATCATCCTTTGAGCACCCGAGCCCTTGTCTTTTTTCCGAATCGACCAATGTTGATTGCATTGGAATCTCATTGGTGAGATCTTCCTTCTTCTTGAGTTTCATTCCATGTTTTCCCCTCTTTCTCATGATATTGTGGGTTGAACATTTTGTGCGTTTTAATAGATCTACGCCGACCTAAAGAAAATCAAGCCTCGTGGTCAATGTATATTGATCTCCAACAATCAAGGTAGGTGGTTTGTGCCTTACCTCTCGAAGTCCTTGAGTTTTATTTGCAAATTCCACTAATAACCATGAACGGGGTATTGCGTGTTTACCTTTTTTCCCCTGTTGTGTTATTTCCTTGCTTGTATGCTTGTGTAGAGGTAATTTGGTCATGTGTGAGGATAATTTGTTGTGATTGGATATTTTTCACATGCTTTGTTCCTATTTCAACTTTTGGGTCTTGTTACCCTTTGGCTGTTATACCTGTTTTCCATGCCTTGTGACTCTAGGATGGAATGATATTCTTGACCTGTGTGTTTTACTGTAGAATGGTTAACCAAATAGCCCTATAGGTTTAATTTGGCCTTATAGCATTATTATGCACTGACTAGCATGGGACCGTGAGAACCTGGTTTTGTAGACTATAAGGGATAGACCGAGTGAGCTTCCCAGAGCGTCTTGGATATTATAGACTATAGGAGGGTAGACTGAGTGGGCATCCTCAGAGAGTCTGGAACATTATAGACTATAGGGGATAGACCAAGTGAGCTTCCAAGAGTGTTTTGGGTATTATCGACTACAGGAGGGTAGACCGAGTGAGCTTCCTCAGAGATTCTTTACTTGTTTGATTTTCCTTAAAACCATTCCAGGCTAGAGAAGGAATTGAATGAGTGAGCTTCCTTAGAGAGTCTGTGAGAGAACTGATACTATTGGAGGAATTGATAGAGTGATCTTACTCCAAGAGTTTATAGACCTTGGGGATATAAGAGGGTTATAACTTGTGATCATCCTCATAGAGTCCCTGACTACCCTAGACTATAAGTGGAATTGGCCGAGAGTGATTCCCCAGAGAGTCTTATAATTTTTTATGACCAAACCAGAGGGTTTAGGCTAAGTGCACTGCCCAGAGGGTTGTTGGTACTTCTTGGATAGGACCAGAGGGGTTGGCTATGAGTACTTCCCATAGGGGTTCTTGTTGTGGTTAGTTGCTTGTTCTCTGATGCCAATTGTTCTGTGGGTTGATTATTGTTGTATATCATCCTGTTACTGCTTATTGTTTACTGCCTGCAATTTACTGTTACTGTTTACTGATTATTATACTATTGTCTGCCATATACTCATTGACTGTAAGGCATAGAACTTCGGGTGGTTACCTGCTGGTATTAGTCTCACACCCTGTTTGGGTCATGTTTTTTGGCCCAAACAGACTATGTTGTTGCAGGTATTGTCAAGGGAAAGTGCCTTTTGAATTCTGGTACATAATTGTTTGGAGCAGGAGGGCATGGGACCAAGCAGAGGATTGCGATGCTGAGGAGTTTCTTATTTTTATTTCTTTTGTACCTTGGTTTAGTATTTTATTCAGCATTGTGACATGTTTGGATGATTTCCGAGACATAGGTATTGTTCATCATTTCAAACAAACAAGTTGGATCTAGTTGTTTATTGTTTTTGTCTTCCGCAGTTTGTGGTTTTTGGATATTTACTGCATCCGCTATTATCTTCTTTCTTTACTTCCACTGTGTACTCTGCCAATGAGGTCATGGTTTCCCCACTATCACACCAAAGTCCCTCACTGCTATTCGGCAGCCTCTGGCATTTGGGGAAATGTGCTTGAGGCCATGTGACCAACAGGGTATGGGGCGCCTCTAGGTGGATTTCGGAACCAGGACGTTACAAAGTGGTATCAAAGGAGTTATTTTCTATTGATTTACTATTTGGAGCATTTATCCAGGGATAGGAAGTATTCAGTACTTGGTAATAAGCTGTGACCGGGAGTAGATAACTCGTGTACATGGAAAATCCAATCTACCTAGTTTATTGGAGTTTTCTGGTTTTGAGATTTATGGTTGATACGATTTCACCTCGAGTTACTCACATGATTGTGTTATTATTGTTGTTTCTATTGCAGTTCTATTTCTGTTGCAACTTGAAGAGATATGGGTATGCCATCTCATGCATCATATAAGCACTTATTGGAAATCACATGCCATGCATTCTTCCCATGCCATCTAGGGTGCACTAGCGATTGCATGTTGTTTTGATAGATGTTGTGTAGATTATGCATGCTGTTGTGATAGATGTTTTGATAGAATCCCAGCTGTTTGATAGAGAAAATTGTTTATATTGAACCTTATCTTAAATGAACACAAAATTTTGATTCTTGAGGTGTTATGGGCCCTCAAGAATCGTATTTTGGTGGATCATTGACTTGTTTCCCTTGTATTTGATATGTAGGAGATGCCAAGCTTTGATTAATGGGGAGTATGGGCCCCCACAGATCAAAATTTAGCACCTCCATGCCTGATTTTCAATGTTTTTTGGGTTTTGGTGTAGTTTATGATCTATTTCCCAGAAAAACCCAGAATACACGACATGTACTTGACTACACGCCGTGTTGTTTTAAACCGTGTCACTGAATGTGTGAGTAGAAACACAGGGTGGTGAATTTTTTTCAGAAACATGTTCTGTACTGTAGTTACACGCCGTGTAATTGTGATTGTGTACTCAGTTGTGTCACTAACAACATGGGTTGGGGAAGGTAGCATAGTACACACCGGGTTGTGTATGAACAGGCCGTGTAGCCTCGATCTAGATACCTAGCCATGTCACGAAAAAAACAGGACAATGTTATCTCTCTTATACACGTCGTGGTTGTTCGGAACACACCGTGAAAGGGGCACCCGTGTAGCCGGCCATGTAACTAACAACACGGGCCACCAAAACCTTGTCTGTTACACGCCGCGTACATAGTGAAAACACCGTGTATCCTAGGGTTAAGAGGACCGTGTGGGCTAGCCGTGTAAGGAGATGCAGGACAAGGAATGGAGATCCAGTACACACCGTGTGTGGTGACAACATGCCATGTAGTCTGGGGTGTTACACAACCAGCTGTGGCTAAAGTACATGCCCATGTGTCTGGCTTAAGAGGTCACGTCTTGTAGTTTTATACACACCATATAGTCATGTTTTGTAGAAACTATTTGTCATGTCCTCCTGTTCCTGATTTTTACCCTTGTGTTCTCAGTCTTTGATAATTCTGATCTAAGGTGTGCTTTTGATCTTTCAGATCTATGCCTCTAAGACGTCCTCCGGTTTTACGTCAGGTACCAGATGGTGACCAGACACCAGATATGGCCGATCATGGAACTCCTGCAGATCCTCCTGCAGATCCTCCTATTGTGCCAGCCTTGAAACTAATAGTTATACCCATTATAGGCGACGATGTGAAATTCAGGGAGGACTTCCTGAGGATGATGCATACCTTTCAGGGATTGCCTCCTCCTACCCTGTCGATGACTGAGTTGACGTGGGTTTTCCAACAGTATTATCCACCTACTTACTCAAGGGTTAGAGGGCCCCAGGCAGCAGAGTCATGGTTAGAGGTCACGCTGATGATCTTCGAGCACCTAGAGATACCTATAGAGAAAATGGTAAAGCATTCTACTTATATGATCCGAGACACCGCCAAGAGGTGGTGGGAGGTGATCTCACAGTCAGGGTGCCATCCGAGTATTACATGGGATGAGTTTCAACTCATCTTCAATGATTACATTTATCTAGAGACCTTGAGGGCCGACCGAGCCCGACAGTTTATGAGTCTCGAGCAGGGTACTCTTTCGGTTATAGAGTACTCGTATCGCTTTAGCAAGCCGCAACGCTTCAAGCCGATTCCAGCAGGTGATGAGTTGTTCCTTGATAGGAAGTTCGAGGACAGTCTCAGGCAAGATATCCATTCCCTAGTGAATATCTTCAGGTTGGCTTTGATATCATCTATTGTAAACCATGCACTGATCACTTAGCACAATCAGAGAGATTCTGGAGTAGTGAGCCAGGGTAATTCAACATCCAGAGTCAGCGCTCCACCTACAAATATTAGGAAGCACCGTAGGGAGTCTACTCGAGGAGATCAGGGTAGGTGGAATGCATCTTCGGGTAGCTTGGTTGTATGCTAATAGTGTGGTAGGAGTGGGCATACAAGGCCCCAGTGTCAGAGAGGATCAATGGAGTTCTGATCTTGCTGAAAGATGGGCCATCTTCAGCATTTTTATCTGATCTTCTCACCTATAGCTGGTGGTAGGGGTTCTTCTATGACCCCACGTACAGGAGATGTATCGCATGTTTCTCACCATTCTGAGAATTTGAGTTCTTCCAGCCATTCAGGCCAAGGTGGAGGTCGCAGCCATGGTGGTCAATCACCAGGTTATCAGCAAAATCAGAGTGGATTAGCTCAGAGTGGTCAGCTGGGGGTGCAGGGTTGCGGTACAGGCCAGACATTCTCCATGGATCAGACCCATCAAGAGCAGGATCTTGACCCTTCTACAGTTCGAGGTACGATCTTTGTAGCCACAATTTTATCTTCAACTATTTTCGATACTGGTGATTCGTATAGTTTTATCTCTGTTTCTATTGGGTAGAGCCATGGGCGCTGTATCTTTTCATCTACTGACATGTTGACTCTTGATATACAGTTGATAACTAGGACATCTAGCATACTTCCATGCAGAGAGTTCCCTCTTGAGGTTGTAGGGTGTCACATCTTATGGGACCTCTATGTGCTGGAGCTGACAGGCAATGATGTGATTCTTGGTATGGACTGGTTAGTTCCCTTCCAGCCAGTCGTAGATTGCTATCGCTGTAAGGTTAGTTTCGTATCACCACAGGATGGATCTTTTCTTCATATAAGTGAGTGGGATGTCCAGGCGATTAGAGCTGGAACAGAGCATCATGGGCCAGGACGAGTTACAACCCAGATTTCTAGTCCTTATATAATTGACCAGGGGACATCGTCGTTAGACTTTCCTCTAGTGGTGGATCATTTCAGGGATGTATTCCTAGAATACTTTTTAGGTTTCCCTACGGAGCGTGAGGTATAATTCTTTACTGTTGGAGTCATTACCTTCTTGAAGATAACTTTGTGGTTTTCACCGAACATAAGAGTCTCAAGTACATATTCACTCAGTGTGATCTAAATCTGAGATAGCGCAGGTGGTTCGAGTATCTTTAGCCCTTCGACTTTGAGCTTGCTTATACGCCAGTAAAGGCAACACAGTGGCTAATGCGTTGAGTAGGAGAACTCAGATTCTGGAAGTTCAAGAGGCTAGCAGTGAGTGGAATCATGTGGCTATATTCTATGAGATGCATTTGGAGGTTCATGAAAAACTGGGGAAGAATTTTCTTTCATCTATAGATGTTACCTCTACTCTTCTCGATCAGGTATGGATGAGGCAGCTATCAGACTCAGAAGACCTAGTCCTGTGGGAGAGTATGTCAGCAGAGGACCCTCTTCCTGGATGGACAGTGGGCGAGGATGAGATGTTGCATTTCTAGGGATGCGTATGGGTTCCAGTAGACATATCAAAGGAGCTGATGCAGGATTTTCATTCATCAGTTTGGGCAGTTCATCATGGCGTCACAAAAATGTATCGTGATCTTCACTGCATGTACTAGTTGTGATGTATGAAGAGGGATGTTATTGGGTTCGTCATAAGATGTTTTACTTGTCAGCAGGTGAAAGCGGAGCATCAGCCACCAGCAAGGCTCTCACAGTAGTTACCCATCCCTGAGTGGAAGTGGAATGATTTCTTGATATACTTCATTACTAGGTTACTGAGGTCACCTCAAGGGAGTGATGTTGTTTGGGTCATCATCAATAGGCTTACGAAGGTTGCTAACTACTTTCCCATCAAGGGGACCTACATCGTTGATGAGTTGGGATGGTTTTGTATCCAAGAGATTGTATGTCTGCATGGAGTTGCACACTCCATAGTTTCAGACAGGGATGTGCGCTTTACTTCTCGGTTCTGGTAGGGGAATCAAAAGGCTTTGGGTACATAGGTAATTTTGAGTACCTCATACCATCCCCAGACAGATGGCCAGTCCGATCGTACAATTCAGGTGCTTGAGGATATGCTCCGAGCTTGCATTATAGATTTTGGTGGTTCATGGGAGAAGCATATTCCACTTGCGGAGTTTTCCTATAACAACAGTTTTCAGGAGACTATTCAGATGGCACCTTATGAGGCTTTATACGGTCGGCCTTGCCGATAACTTTTATGCTAGCTGGAGGCAGGAGAGGCAGCTTTGTTGGGATGTCGTCTTGTTCAGGAGACCTTGGAGCAGATAGAGTTGATTTGGAAGAGGATGGCTACAACACAGTCTCGACAGAAGTCTTATGCTGATCAATGAAGATGGCCTCGAGATTTAGAGGTCGGGGATCAGGTTTTCATGTGTGTCCCACCGAGGTTGGAACACAAGAGGATTCAAAGACAGGGTAAGCATTCAACATGGTATGTCAGGCCGTTTAAGGGCTTAGAAATAGTTGGGATGGTTTCCAATCGGTTGCAGTTAGCTTAGAGGTAACAGGGTATGCACGATGTCTTCCACGTTTCTCAGCTTCGACGATACTTTTCAGACGTTTCTCATGTCATTCAACCCAAGGAGGTTGAACTTGAAGTAGATGTGTCATTTGAGGAGAATCCTATCCGGATTTTCGATCGCAGTACGAAGGTTCCCCATGGACGGTATATTCCTCTGGTACGGGTGCTATGGCAGTATGGGTGAGTACAGGAGGAGACCTATGAGAGGGAGGCTGATGAACGATCACAGTGGTGAGAGATGTTCGAGGTGTCTCATTCTATGCCTCGCTCGGGAAATTCGGGGAAGAATTATTTTAAAGGGGGAAGCTTGTAAGAACCTAGATCTTTGTTTCAGGTATTTTTTCCTTTTCTGGTCGTTTTTGAGAAAAAGATGAAAATTTGTAAATTTTAGAAGTACACATCGTGTAATTTATAAGTACATGTCGTGTACTTTGATGTAGTGCCAGGTTGTGTGCTTGCCGTGTCCTATCCAAACACACGATGTGTAGGGGCTATGTGGATGCCTCTTAAAGCGGAGTACAGAAAGGCCATGTATAAGCCGTGTACCCCAGAAGTACACACCGTGTGGTTTATTTTTTTTCATTAAACGGATTGGGGTCGTGCCTAATCAACAAAAACACCTTCTTCTCTAGGTTCCTCGACTGAGAGTGACCCGTACAACCACGAAAATCCTCCAAGCCCCCAGGCCTCTATCTATATTCCAAATCGACTGCCATCGATTGCATTGGAACCACAACGGTGAGCTCTTCCTTCTACTTGATTTTTATTCCGTGTTTTCCCCTCTTTCTCAAGATATCATGGGTTGAATGTTTTGTTTGTTTTCATAGATCTATGCCGTTATAAAGAGAAACAAGCCTCGTGGTCAAAGTATATTGATCTCCTAGCATCAAGGTAGGTGGTATGTGCCTTACCTCTCGAATTCCTTGAGTTTTATATGCAAATTCCACTAATACCCATGAACGAGGTATTGTGTGTTTACCTTTTTGCCCCTGTTATGTTCTTACCTTTCTTGTATGCTTGTGTAGAGGTAATCTGATCATGTGTGAGGATAATTGGTTGTGCTTGGATGTTTTTCCCATGCCTTGTTATTGTTACAACTTTTTGGCCTTATTAGCCATTGGCCGTTATACTTATTTTCCATACTGTGTGACTGTAGGATGGATTGATATTCTTGACCTGCTTGTTTTTCTATAGACTAGTTAGTCATGTAGCTATGTAGGTGTACTTTGCCCTTATAGAATTATTATGCTCTGACTAGCACGGGACTGTGAGAACCCAGTGCTATAGACTATAAGGGATAGACCAAGTGAGCTTCCTAGAGAGTCTTGAACATTATATAATACATGAGGGTATACCGAGTGACCTTCCCTAGAGATTCTTGGACATTATAGATTACAGGGGTTAGACCGAGTGAGATTCCTAGAGAGTCCTGGATATTATAGACTACAAGAGGGTAGACTGAGTGAGCTTCCTTAGAGAATCTTTACTTGTATGAATTTCCTTAAAACCTTTCCAGGCTAGAGAAGGAATTGACTGATTGATATTCCTTAGAGAGTCTATGACAGACCTGAGACTATAGGGGGAATTGACCAAGTGAGCTTCCTCAGAGAGTTTCTAGACCTTTGGACTATAGGAGTGTTAGACCACGTGATCTTCCTCAGAGAGTCCCTGACGACACTAGACTATAAGGGGAATTGACTGAGCGAGCATCCCCAGATTGTCTTATAATTTTGTATAACCAAACCAGAGGGGTTAGGATGAGTGCACTTCCTTGAGGGTTGTTGGTTCTTCTTGGATAAGACTAGAGTGGTTGGATACAAGTACTTCCCAGAGGGGTTCCTATTGTGGTTAGCTATTTTCTTCTCTACTTACTATTGTTCTGTGGATTGATTACTGTTGTATATCATCCTGTTACTTCTTACCATTTACTGCCTGCTGTTTACTGTTACTGTTTACTACTTATTGTACTATTTCCTACCATATAATCACTAACTATAAGGAAGACATCTTCAGGTGGTTTCCTACTGGGATTAGTCTCACACCCTGTTTGGGTCATGTATTTGCGGCCAAACAGATTCTGTTTTTGCATGTATAGACAAGGGAAATCTCCCATCAACTTATGGTACTTGATCATTTGATTCATGAGAGCGTGGGACCTAGCCGAGGCTTTTCATGCTGAGGTGTTTCTTATTTGTCTTTCTTTTGTACATTGGTTTAGTATTTTATTCATCATTGTGACTTGTTTGGCTGCTTTCCTAGACATATGTATCGTGCATTATTTCATACACACATGTGTGCTCCAGTTGTTTATTGTTTTAGTCTTTCGCTGTTTATTGTTGTTGGATATTTACTTCTTCCGCTATTGTATGCTTTGTTTACTTCCACTGTGTACTCTGACAATGAGGGAATGGTTTCCCCACTATCACACCCAAGGCCCTTGCCGCTAGTCGACAGCTTCAAGCATTTGAAAAAATGCACTTGAGTCCATGTGACCAACCGGGTACGGGGTGCCTCTTGGTGGCTTCCGGAACCGGGACATTACAACATACATTTATTGATTGTGTATATTGGTTTGTGAATGAAATTAATCAATAGATATATGAGTAATGAATGGGAAATGTAGTGATGGGTGGATCCAACAATTATATATCCCCTCAATGGATTTTTAGCATGATATGAATAAATAAGTGAGCATTAAAATGGGTTTTTAATATTTTTAAATATTTTAGAGAATGTTATTTAAAGTATAGATATCTTGTTTCCTGATATCATGATATCAAATATTATAAATTTCCATTATTATGAATTTATTTATTATTATCATTGATATTATTGTATTTATATTATCCATTAATGCATTCTTTGATAAATATATTGATTAAATGTAACTTGTTTTATAGTTTTTTACCTTTATATATTGATTATTCCAGATTAAATCATAATAGAAATGTTATTGATTAAATGAAATTCATGTTTAGATATTTAAATTTCCATAATGATTAAGCCTTATTGATCATGTATTTTATATTCCTTATATCCTACATATTATGTAAATGTTTTGAGCATATGAGATCACCCTTGTTTTGATTCCCTTCATTGGGATATGAATAAGTGATATGATAATGATTTTAAGGATAATTTTTTTACTTTAACTATGTTTTATTTCATATTTTCAAATGTGATATAAGAATAAATTATGTATATAATTTACTAAGACTAATGGAATATTATTTAAATAAGGATGTGATCTATAATATAATATTCCAAAGTGGAAACATAATGACCAGATCTGGGATAATGTAGTTGGGGTATTTAAAAATAAAGAATCCAATTGCAATATATGAACTATATTTTTATAGTCTAAAGTGATGAAGGAAAATTAGGTTGTTACAAATTTTACCAGATTATAAGGTTCATGGTACAATTATATGTAATATATAATGAATCACAGTTGAGAGACCAGAAAATAAATGTTCGAAGGATATAACCTACTTTATATAAGAACATAGGTTTTCACTCAGTGGTTGTCTGATCCGTGATCTATTTGATTCACAATAAGGATTTTTCTTTCTTATTACAATGTAAATCTTTTTATATTATTGGCTCATTTTAGAGTGTGTTATTGAATATATTAATGGAAAAATGTACAGTGGGAAAAAGAGATATCCATTCACATAAATATAAAATCTTAATTGAATGGAAACAATATATATTAATTAATGTACCAAAAAAAATTTAATCCCGTACAAGTGTTTAGTATTTCAAAATGTGATCCTATAATTCAATTTAGACACATTTAAACCTTAAATTGGATTCAATAATTTTTTTGTTTCCCTCTCTGAATGATTTAAGTTTTGTTTTGAGTTTTTTATGATTTACTGTAATGATTTCCATACACCTGTTTCATATTATAAATCATTACCATCCAATTAATTGATGAAGGGGAAAATTAAAGAGAAGAGATAATTGATGATTTCATGACTGTCATATATAAAATGAGTTTTAGTTTCTAATTTGGGTAAGGGCTAAAACTTATGGAATGAAAAAGGAAGAATAGGTGGTTATGTCTACCTTAAATGTGTTATAAAGCATTTCAAACTTAGAATAATTAAAGAAATCAGATGACTAATATGTCTTTGTATTCCCTTATAAATATTATCCATAAAGAAAAAAATAGATGGAATTATTATATGTCAACAAATTCATCTGATATATCTTATAATGAATTAATATATATGATAAATACCCATTGTAATAGTCTATTCAATTTGCTGGATATTAGAAATTTTCCAGGAAGAGATCATTAACTTAAAGTATAGGATGATATCAAATAAAAAATTTAATGGAAATGGTTATGAATTGCATAGATCCCTCCAAAAAAAGTTAGTGACATAGAAATAAGAAATTTGAATTATGAAATTCTATTTTAATAATATATGTGTAAATAGATCAAATAAATTATAGATGGAATTAATTCTAGAAGAACCTAGAATAAATGGTCCATGTGTTTCAGGAAAATAAAAAATCATTGATGTTATGATAGTAATTCCTAACATAAAGAAAATGATTACAAGATTAAATATCTTTAAAATATTATTCAAGTTATGAATAAAATTTATGATGATAAATTGTAATTAATTAAAAGATATATTAAATAAAATTGAGGAATATAGGGAATGATAATTCATTCTCATTATATATTATCTTAATCATGGTTTCAAGTTAGAAAAAATGAAAACTACTCAAGTTACATATCCATATAATGACAAGGGAATATATTACATTACCACATAGTGATAAGAATAGTGTATTTGTATTTAAACACCTATATTATATGTAATAAAATTAAAAGATAAAAATAAAAAATACTTCTTTTTGTGTTTAACGATTTAGTGTTTTGGCCTTATCAAGTTTCACACTATTTCATCAAAATAGCCACGTTAAAATAAAAATATTATTGTCCAGATAAATATTTTAAATTCATTTGGATCATCTCATGAGAAATCCATATTTAGATTAAAGAAGTGTTTGATGGAGACCCATAAATTTATTACAAATATATTATATCTTAATATATGAATACATAGTATATTTACTTATAATACAAGCTTAATGAATATTATAGCCTTTTTTCTTTGAAGACTAAAATAGTAAACATATTATTTATTTCAAAATTCATCATCTAAACCATATTTCTTTAGATAAAGCACATTTCTATAATCATAACACATAGAACCATTTATAAATAAATGGTGAAGGATAATATAAGAACGGGTGATCTCTAATTCAGAGTAAGGGTAAAAATGGGAGATACAAATTAATAGGGGATAATATAATAAAAATGTTATAAAAATATATTCACGTGTATGTTATCAATGTAAAATATTTTTACGAATAAAATGTTAGATTATAAGCACCAAAACCGATTCATTTCAGATGTATGATCACTAAGGGTGGAAAATAAGAAAAAATTATTCAAAACACATAAGATAGGAATTTTTTATCATATGTATAATTAATCATAATATTTTAAACCTAGATAAACACAATCATGTTCACTACTAATCATATGAGTATGACGAGAAATAATGCATTCTTGTGCGTCAAAATATAAAAAATCATATTCCTAATCTTGTCCATTCATATTATTGTGATCATATATTGAAGCAATCATTCTGACACATCAACATGTGAATAAATCTATTACCAATCAGGTCTAGATTTATCATCTATATCTTAAAAGATATGAAAATTATTTTTTCCAATAAATTCAAGGGATATATAAATATACCACCAATGACATAATGAAAAAAATTAATAAGTGATACAGAATACAAATAAGTATTATTCATATCATAACTCATGCAAATTAAATGGGGTCTATAAACATTTCCTCATTGAATAACTGATCAAAATGAAATTGGTTTCATATATTATTTATCCAATGGGAAAGAAACATGTTTTATAGAATCATCCTCAAATAATAATTCAAATAATACTTCCAAAGTGGGAGTGTGGATGATATAATTTGATTATATAACTAGAAAATCATAAGTGACATAAATGAATGTTATCATCGATGAAATATTCCATTAAAATATTACTAGAACAATTCTTAATGACAAAAACCTTTTTTTAATTCGAAATAAAATATGTAAAATCGGATTTTATTAAAATATTACAAGAAATATTATAATTGAAAAAATCCATGAAAATGTTTAAATAAATTTTAATATCTATAAGATACAATTATAGTGTGATATTCCATTCATGTCATGTATTTAAAATAAATATTCCTTTCAATTTTTTATATAATTAAAAATTACACCATTTAGAAAATGAAAATAAGAATAATTTTAATCATTTTTTTAAAAATTAATTCAATTGAAAAATTGAAACTAAAAAATTATATTTTAATATTAAAAAATTTTATCAATTTTTTAGTAAACAATGATTTTGAAAAAAAAAATTGATTTTTTACCGAAGAGACAGTTATGGTAATGTTTTGTTTAAATATTATTTTATTATATTGAGTTATATAAAAGAAGAAAATAAATAGAAAACATGAAATATCCTATAATAATAATATGGGAATAAAATTAATTACATTCTTAATATATTGGTCATAAATTTCATCATTATAAATATAATCATAAACAATACTGATATATAATGAGATTGTAAGTTAAATCCATTACAACATTGTGATATTTAGTATAATAACCTCATGAAGGAGAAAAACATTGATATCTTCTAAAATCCCCATAGCTCTCATGATAATAATCATAAAATTCATTCATAATATGTATATAGAACACACAAATAAAAAAAGTTGTGAATATGTCTTATATCTCCATATAAATTAATATTAGTTGTAAAACCCTTACCTCAAGACTCATCATTCATATTACATGTTTAAATATAATGTATAATAAAAATAAATTTATTTTGCATGTATTTTATAACCATAAATATATATCGTTTCACATATTATTTTCTTATAACTTGTCATAACTCATTTGTTCATAAATTGTTTATTAAAATAAGTATTCCGTGTGTCAGGTACTTCATTTTTCATGAAGGTTTTGATTCTATAGTCAACGAATTTATAATTCTATCATGGTGACATAATGTACAAAATGTTAAAAATCATATTAATATCTATATATTTACTATATATAATATACAAATTATTATTCATCCATAAAATCTCGACAATGAAAAGGATGTATTTCATTATTCTTAAAGACGTTATGTTATACGTTTCCATAAACATTGATTCCATTATTTAATGGATGAAAAAATTAATATTAATAATAAATAATTTTTTTGAATAATAATAATCTAAAAATATCATTTTTATTTATTAAATCCATCATTATAACCACAAAATTTAATAGATGAGGAAAAATGAATTACACCAATATGTGGAGGTGGTAAGGTGTTCATACATATGAGCTGTGATATTACTTTATGTAGGATCTACAGAATTTCCATAATGGTTATTACATAATTATAAAAATAAATTATCATATTAAATATAATTAAATCATTACTTTACCTTGGTTATCAGTGATTTATATGAGGTAGAATAATAAACAAAAATTAAAATGATCAATTAAGAGTTATAAATCTTTATCAAGAAACCACCTATTTATTACACCTTAATCCTTAGATATTTTGAATTTGGGAAAGACCATAACTTATAAAAAATGTTAAAGAAATAAAAAAACATATTATGGTAGGTATTTTTCAAGCTATGAGGATCAAAAGTAGAGAGGAACATATGGGATACGGTTCTCCTTTATAAGTGAGGTGAAAGGGAACTGTTTGAATAATATAATGAATTAAATTAATATTAACTAATTTTCATGTAAAATTGGCCCATAATATATTTTATTTAATGATATAATGTGGAAAATACTAAATAATATAATCTAGTAATTGTTTGAACTTTTAGGGGTTGTTTTAACTCTTATAATTAGACTTAACTCTTATCATTAGTTTTAACCACTCTGAATAATTTTGAAAATTTCCACAATATCAATGTTTTATACCATTTAACTATGAAGAATGTTGTAATAAAACTTCTATTGATCCCTAACATTGACATGGATTATGATTCCTTAAATATAACATTTACTTGTTTCTATATATTATATTTCTGAATTTTAAATTATTTAATTATATTTTCTTACAATAAAAAACATTTATTTCATTTTTTTATCAATTAATTTACATTTAAAGTAAATAAATCATGATAGTTATTGAATTTTATTATAAATATTTCACACATACCAAATATTTTATCATTATCTAAAAATTCCTTGAACATAAAAATCAATAAAATTTTATAGCATCAACATTTTTAAAATAATTTATTTTATTTTTGTATTAATTGATTAAATATTTTATTGCAATTAAAAAATAATTTAAGGGAATTATTCAGTTATGAAAAAATAAAATTGAATAAAAAAATAAATAAATAAAAAATTATTTTTTATAAACATTCATATCTAAATATAACCTCTATTTATCGATATTAAAAAAAATTATTGATATTAATGAAAAGAAGTTACCATTTTTTATTTTTCCATTTCATAAAATAATATAATTTTCCTATCAATGAAAACTGGAACCGACATAAAATATTTTTCATAAATATATATAAATAATCCAAATCCAATCACATAATTGTATAATGGAAAGTGTTTTTGAATTTTTATTGTGTTATCGCATATTTTTAACCTTGTCTTACCTATTTTACACTTCCTTAGGGGACACATGATTACAATGGTTACTATTCTTAATAACCCAAATTAAAGTTACATATTTAGAAAATATGATCATCTTGATTCAAAATATGAAATAAATTAATGACTATTTTATTTCTATAATTGGAATCAATTCTTTTTAAAAATAGAGAACACCACCAAAGTTGTTTTTAGAAAATTATATTTCAATTCCTAAAAATAATGTATTCATATAATTGGCTTAGAAAATTAATTTTATGAATGTTAAAATAGTAGATCAAATATATTACATATTAATTATATTAAATTATTATACCAATACTGTTTACCTTAATTTTTTAATATAAAAACCCATTTTCAATAGAAAAACAAATTTTTAGAAAAAAAAATTTCTAATCCCAAAATGAACTTATACAAAAACCATTTTTATTATGATTTCCTATGTAATTAGTTTTGTTATATAAAATTATTTTATTAATAAGTTACTTTATGATATATTTAAGGCCTTATAACAGTTTACAACGAAAAGGATATATGGTTTTATAAACATCGATATTTTCACTATTCAAAATAAATAAATATTTTTTGAAAAATACAAAAAAAAAACACTTTTAGTTAATTTTAATATGATGATTTTAAAATTTAAATTATTTTTCAAAAAAAATTTCAATATGTGTAGAAAAAATAATTATCCTTTCTCTGTAAAAATAAAATATCATTCACTTATAAATTAAATACATTTTTCAAGCGTAAGATACCATCACTAAAAATGGGTTATTATTTAATAAATATTAATAAATAATTTTGTATTGAGTAGGTCTATTATAAAATTATTTAATAATTCATTAACTTATACTCAAAACTTATAATTCAATTTCAAGGTAATAAGTTATTTATAATATATCTCAATGTTTTAAATCTTGGTGTTTTTTGTAAATAAAACTATTAAGCTTATTTTTTAAATAATAATTTTCGTGGTATAATATTTCATTAAACATAAGAAAATTATGCCCATACACTGTTTTCATGATCATTAAAGGATTAACATTTGAAAATAATTTTCTAGAGACCCACATCTTACATAGATTCAATTAAACACCATATAAAAATAATAAGCAGTAGATAAATTTTTTACCTCAAATTTCCCATAATTGGGATCTTTAATTAGGGGAACATTATAGAGAATTGAAAATATAGATCTGGATGTAAAAAATACCATCTAAGGAAAAATAATGTGTGACACTGAATATGGTCATGTGAAATATAATGGACACAAATCTATAAATCACTTAGGGGTGAAAAGACCATCAATTCATTATAAATGATACTATAAGGATAAATTTTTTATTTCCAGATTTATTCCCAAATGTTAATGGTATTTTAATTCTATAGATATATAATATTAGAAAATTTAATTTCTTCATTTCTTTAAAATCCATATGTATAATTTCATACATTGGTTTTTCTTTTGATGAAGGTCCTTTTCATCTTTAAATCTATGAAATGAATATTCATGTGGATTTTTTCTTAAATTAATCACAAAAATTAATAATTAATTAATCCTAAGTTCCATAAATGAATTGAAATTAATTGCTTATTTTATATAAATATTCAATAAAAATATAATATTTATCACATGTCTTCAAATACGAATATATATAAATCCGTAATCTCAAAAACTCCTACAATAAATCTAAGAGATCAAAATAATTAATTCAATTAATAGCTGACGTTATGACTCATCCAAAATATTTAAGCCCAAATAGAGAATCAAAAAATCAAAAATAAATTTTCACTTATTATTTATGATATTAATTAATATTTATCCCTAGAAAACGTAATGTAGCTCACATTGTCACAAATATAACATGTGAATACATTTCTCATAAATTTCCATAAAACATACTACTAAACTAAATCTTCATAAAACCTCTATAAAAAATGATATGAATCCAAAAATTAAAACAATAATTTTTCTACAAATAAAATTATAGGATATTGAATATATACTGTAAATCTATAAAATGAAATAAAAATTAATAAAAAAAACCCAGTTTTTCATCAAATCACAAATTAATTAAAAGGTCATTAATAAAATCCATTTTACTTTACCGATGATAATAATCTCTCTTTACTAACAATAAATTATTAACTCAAAATTTACTAATTATTAAGAATTATTAATCCCTCAATCATGTGATTTCTATAATATATCTCCATACCATTAAATCTCTTTTATAGGTTATTGATAAAATTAATCATATATTATCAAAAACATAATGTAAGAAATATCCATAAGAATATTTATATGTCTCATAATTCTTATAACTATAATATCAATGATAAACCAATTTTAAAACATAATTCTTGAATCCCTATACAAAAGCACTTTAGTCATTCCACTTCAATGACCAAAATAACATGGACCCTTCCATTATCTAGAAGTTAGCTCTTTGATTTGGGAATTTAATTACACAACACTATATTTATCCACATATAATAGATTGGACAATAAATAATACTATTGGATGAACATAATTTCCCTCCATATAATGTTTTATTGTAAACTTGATATTACATAACCTATAACCTTGTTTTTTCACACACAAGACATCTTCTAATTCCT
Source organism: Viscum album (assembly GCA_963277665.1). NCBI lineage: Eukaryota > Viridiplantae > Streptophyta > Magnoliopsida > Santalales > Viscaceae > Viscum > Viscum album. Next base: position 1,365,942,535 of record OY728140.1, on the reverse strand, counting down.
TTGAATGATATCCATTCGTTATTCTTCCAAAAAACTAGATATGTGGAATATTGAGTCCACTTCCTTATATGATATATATGAAACCACATTTTCTCTTATTAGGTACCTGAAGAATCAAACCAATGTTAATATTTTTAATTATATAATTATGTTGTGGATTATTCCTAAGAATAAGGTATAACATTCAAGATCTAATATCATTTAGTTTCTCATTTATACAATCCTTCCATTGTCCATCACAATCTGTATTAATATGAATCCCCCTTTTTCCTTCTAATGACTAAAAGAGAAATTGATAGTGTAAGAAATAATAATCATAATGATAGATAATGAAAAATCATTTATTGTATATCAATATCATGACATATTCTTTTCATTCCATTATAAAATATGTTTACATTAGAACTTCCATGATCAGTATCTATTAAAATCCATCATAATGGTTCATAAAAAATGTGAATTAATTTAGTAATATCCCTCTATATCGTCAATCTTGGTGTGTTTTAATGACACAATCACTATGCACGAAAATAATGGTTGAGATATATTGTACTAAATCTTTTCAGGTTTATTATCCGAATATTAAAACATGAAAAAACTATTTCCACATGTAGTATATCGAAAGGTATGTGTGCCTTGGAAAACCAAATAATCATTACCAAGAAAAAATTACATTTTTTTATATACATTGAATTTTCCAAAATGTTTCTAACAAATATATTTAATAAGAATCTATAAAAATTACAAAAATAGTCCTCTGATACAAACTATAGGACTCATACACTTCATACATATATATTACATCATAATAGGTAAAATTTCAGTATATTTCCCCTTAATTATCATTCAATGATTGTAATGGTTTAGTATAATTGGAGAAAAGATATATAAACATCATATTTAGGTATAATATTCATTATCTCAAACATCTTTCTTCCTATACGATTATATTCAAGAAATATAACACATAGAACCCTCCATAAATTCAAGGGCAAGTGAAATATAATAATTGCTGATCCAAAATGGATAATAAGAGAAAACATTGGATAAACCAATAATTAGATGATAATGTGTGTAACGCCCCGACCCCAGTTACCCAGAGTCGGTGCATTAATTACATAACATTGGTATGATCACAAGAAAGATCAAATCTCGAAAGACCGATTGGTTTAGTAGCCTTGGAAACACTAGATATATTCATAAGTTTTACATTACATCATAAAATGAAAAACTAATACAACAACATAATGTTTCCACAGTCCACACTATAATCCCCTCATAATATCCCTGAAGGTCATTCATAACTTACATCTTCACATCCTGGGAAAAATAAAACATAGAAAAGGGGTGAGCTCAAATGCCCAGTAAGGATAACAATATAGCGGAAACTTTCATAAATAAGAATAAACATTTAAGGCAATGTCTAACTAAAACAAAAGCCTTTCAAAAATGAACTTTCAACATGGTATGGCATAAATAAAATGAAATAATGCCATTTACTTATTCACATGGATATTCTACTAATCGAATAATCACATGCAAAAATCAATAACCACTTTCATAATGTTGGAATGCATAATGCCAGACTATCATAACCACATAGTCAAGGCCCCGTGCCAAGACTACAAATAAGATTTTGTCAAGGCCTTGTTCCAAGACACCAGTTTGTCTCATGAGACCTACCGATGAATGTTTTTAGAAGATACTTACATTTAAAATTGCTCAAATATACTTCAGTGCTTTTCTTAAAATATTATGCAAGCTTCTGAAAACAAAATAACAAATTCTGAGACTGCTCGACTAATTACAGGCCATGATGGGTCCACTCCCAATCCATTCCTATATACCAAACTTGAGAGTCAGGTTTTCTGAAAACATTTTTAAGCTTGCATTAAATACGTATACATTTGCACTGGGTTTTCATGTATTTGAGAGAAATATATCTTTTTTGAAATCATTTAAAAATCACATATTTATAATGTAAAACATTTACTTTGAAAATATTCATATAAGCTTGTAAGGAAAGATTTGAAGATTTTATAACGGCGGAAAATATCCGCACCCGCCGTATAAGTTAAAAAAAACATTCTTACCTTAATTCTGTCGAAAAGGTTAAAAAGGACCTTGTTTTGAAAACGACCGAAAGCTTCCTTTATAAACCACTTATAAAAGTAAAAAAGGGTATAAATGACTTTAACTCATATTCTAGTAAATAGTAAAAATGTTTTGAAATACATTTTTAAGAAACATGGATGTGGATGATAAAGAGATCCCAGTATATTATTACATATAAACAACCTCGGATAATGAAGAGATTGTGAAATAAACCTTACCTTGTACTTTTCCTTGGTTGGGGTAGGTTAACCTCCTGTATAATGGTGAAATAATTGTTATTAAATTATACAAGAATCATATACATTCATATGATATCATACATGATCTTTTAACATTGCTATGTTAACAATATCTTAGATTTATCGTTGTTTCAGGTGTTAACTTACTCATTTTCTTTTATATTTTTTGTTACGTAAGTCGTCTTTTTCATGGATAGGTTGTATATTATTCATATACAGAATGATATCATGTCCCTAAACATAATTTTTAAATAATCAAATGATAATTATACTTGGATGGATACGACGGAGAATGAATCTCATCGCGTTCGTGGAGACGGTAGTCCGTACGTACGCACGAGCGACAATATCATTATTTTGATATTAAAATAATATATAATTGGATAGTATATCATATATAAAGAATCATTATCATGTTATATTTATTATTTACATGAATTAAATATCATTATTATTCCCACCTAAATAATAATATATTGAATAACAATTACACCACGACGTGGAGACGGTAAGCCGTACGTACGCATGTATGGTGACATGTTATTAAAAGGGTGGATAGAATACTGAATATGGTTGTACCATATTTATAATAACATCACAGTATATGTGAGATACTGGAGTTATTATTTTAGAATGGTAAAAACAAAGAAAGAAGAAGTGGAAGAAGAAATGAACTTAGAAAAGGGTGGTGAAATCATTACCTCTTCTTTGGGTTCTTCCTTTTGATTTGATCAAAAGGGCTCCATAGGTTGGCTTTATGATCAAACTAAGGCCCCTAGGTTGTAGTGAGGGAAGTTGGTAGAGTATTTGGTCAGAGTTTGGCCGAACCAAAAGGCTTTTAAGGTGTGAAGAAATGAGAAGGAGGAGTGCCCTTTTATAAGAGGGGTGAGGGGCACCTTTGGAAAAGCTAGAGATATTAGTTTATAATAAATTCATATTCGGTTTACAATGGCTCCAAAGTTGACTATTCAAAGGTTAAGGTGGGTATGGGTTGAAAACAACTCAACCAATAGAATTATATAGGTTTGGGTACTTATATTAACCTTATCTTTAAGTATTAACTCTAAGTTAATTAGTTTCACTTTTACAATGTCTCTTTGTATTTTTATATAATATGGTTAATAAACTTACTATATACATCCAAGAGACCCCCAAGTTGTCCATTAATGATGAACCTATCATGATATAAGTCTCTTGGCCGAACCTTATATTTTTAGGAATTTAATATCAATTAATAATATAATATTTGTTTTAAGAACTCTTTTATGTCAATTTTGACACTACTCAATAGTTGATTTTTGTGAAACTCATAACAGATTTATTACTTCGAAAAAGGTAAATTAAATCAATCCTAATATATCATATTATCCTATAAAATTAGTGTAATTCATTAAAAGTTTCATCTTTTATTTATTTTAGTATTTATAATATCAATTATTTTAATTTTTCACTATTATAGTAATTACGGCATCATCATTGTTTCATAAATAAAATATATTAGTTAATGTATAAAAATTATAAATAAAATATAATTATGTAGGAAATCTTTTTATCTTTCTAATGAATATTTATAATCTAAAATCCAACATATATTACCCTATGTAACAATTGTTTTTCTAAAATATATATGCTTGTGTCATTTTTGTATTCATTTTAACTTAATTAAAATAAAGTGTCATTATCACTTACAAGTGGATCCATGGGGTCCCCAAATAGACCCAAAGATGCCCATGGTCGACCATGTATCAACCAATAGGGTTTAGACACGTTTTAGGGTAATTTAGTATTATTATAATATTATTTTTTAACCCTTATTTACCGGATTTACCCTTAACCATGGTAAATAAAATATTTACCGCAGTAATTATTCAAAATGTCTAAAAATAAAAGTTACCTATTTACACAATTTGAACATCCTGACACCAAATATGGAATCCATTTTCCTAAATTCAAAACACAGAAGTGGCAGAAATTAATTTAAAATTAATTTCCGCTGTCAAAACAAAAAAGCGTGTTTTTAAGAGATAATAACTATCAAAAGATTGACACTTGTTTATGTTCGGTTTAATTGTAAAATTATGTCCAATGACCAAAATTATATTAAATGGTAAAAATATATTCTAAATATACTTTAAAACTACTAAAATTCATAATTTATCACTATTAATTATTTTGATTAAAAAAGTTGTTTTTAATTAAAATTTAGTAATTTTCACTATTCATCAAAATATGAAAGTTATCCGAAAAGTACCAAAATTTCACCTTAGGCTAAATTAGATATTCCGAATCCAAAAATGAAGTCCATTTTGAAATACAAAATATATATAATTTTAAAAAGTAGGTGTTACAATTCATAACGGCTAGTTTGATTGGTTGTTAGAACTCGGTGTTGCGTACAACAAACGCTATCGCATTATTCAAAGAGAAGCGTACCGTAGATGTTTGGGGTGTTACATTCTCCCCTCATTCAAATAATTGCATCCTCGCAACTTGAAATTGTTCTTCGAAAATAAAAGGTTGAAAATAGAAAATATATTTGTGGGAAAACCCACATCGGAAATTGGGTTACTGAAATTTAGTCTTAATATGAGGAAAAGAGAAATGAAAGGGTCACCACCAAATTATGATCTCGATTAGGAGAACATTGGTGGAAATTAGAGAAATACAATTGGAGGAAAAACATAAATATTTATAGGTAGTGATTGTGGTCATCAATCACAAACAAGTATAAAATTGAGGTCCTTAAATTCATCAATCTATGATGATTTGAAATACCATCGGTTCAACAAAACATAGGGTATTAGGATAACACATTTTTGACGTTTCAAAATATCCTAGTTCAAATCCCACATCGAAAAATGAATTAATGAGGCCTCTATTTAAAATAAAGAGTCGAAAGTATGAAGATTACCGAAAATAATACATACTAGGGTTCCATGTAGGAAAATATGGATATGGAAGAAAAATCTAACCATCAATTATCTGATGGAGAGTGGTAGAGAACATGGCTATGAAAAGGCCAACAATCCCAAAGCCAAAAATTAGTGATGATTTAAGGTACCATCTAGGAAAACATTTTTGTTCTATGTTGCTTTTCTTAATATTGAGGAATTTATTTATGAGATTGGCTAAGATCAGAAGGAGATATACTTAATTTATAATTAGAGTTTTATCCATTAATAAATTTCTACCACAAACTCATCTTTCACTCTAAAAGATAATAGAATGTAAAAAAATTCTATTTACACTATTCGTATAGGGTTCCAAAATAAACGAATTTATAATTCATCTACAAGATCTTTTAATAAAAACAGCATTATTTAATCCAAGACATCTCGTGGTCCAGTGGTAGGTGATACACCTTTGTCGCCCTTCGATTGCGGGTTCATGTCTCACAGCCTTGCCGGACGCGACGGGTTGCCGCCCGACCTCCGGGTTGTCCTTTTATGGAAATCCTAAATAATCCAAACTAGAACTATCCAAAATACTTCTGTCCAAACTCACAGTCCAACATTTATAAGGAAGGTAAACATAATATAGATCCTTTTTACCCCGTAATAGCATATGAATATCTTCATCATGTATTACCATATTTTTTATTGATTACATTCATGCTCCCTTATTCCATATAGAATGCTGGATATAATTCATTAATCCAAAAATGTTTTAAACCCCAACAATGATGGAATATACAAATCATTAATCAGTTCCAAGGTAGTCAAGAATATCCAATATAATTTATCCAAAACAATCACATATTATTCCAAAATCACTACCTCAGTATCAGAACTATATTATGATTTATCATTCTCTCAACAATATATTTTCCAAAAATTTATCCTTCTATTGAGTCACTTTTCTTTGTTCCACACAATCTCAAGTCCTTAATGAAATAGTACTGTAGTACAATCGTTATATACTCCATAATTATTATAACAAGTACATTGTTGATACAACACTCAATTGACATAATCAACATAAGAACTCTAATCATTCCTCTTCATATGTGGTAGTATCATAACTTGATTATTATCCAATAGCATCATTTGTAGCATAGTCTGATGACTGGGACATAGGTTCGCGTAGTGTCCAAACTCCTTGAAAATGAAGCATTGTACATTTGAAACCATTTTCTTACCCTTGCAGTCAGGTACTTTGTGCCCTTTTCTTCCACACTTATAACAAACTCCAATTCCTTTCAGGAAAGTTCCAGGGTGTTTCTTTCCACAGTTACCACATATGGGAAAATTCTTCTTTTCCCTCTTCCCTTTATCCATCTTTCTCTCTTCCATCCATTTCTTCTCTTGCTTCCCTTCAAAGCCATATGACTCAGTAAACTCTTTACTTATCTTATCAACACATGATATTATTTCTTCATATGATGATAATAATGGGAGACTATTTCTCTTATAAATTCTAGCTTAAGACCATGAAAGATATGATCCTTCCTTCTCTTTGGATCATGTGCATTTATAGAGTTCTCATTCCTTCTACTGGGCGCCATTTCTAAACAATGGCATACACTAGATCAGTTTATGAATCAAAATACATAATCCCATACTTATAAAACACTTAACATAAATTGAACTATTTATGGATATAATCCATAATCATAAAAATGTCTCCTTTGAGGATGTATATACTCATAAACCCTTCATAATGGTTTGTAAAGAAAATGAGAATTATCCTAAGAATATCCCCCGGGAGTGTCGTAACCATGAGTGCAGCATGGCCCGTTGTCGTGCACCAGTTCCCGTTCGAGTCTAGCTCAAAGCGGTGTTTTCGGGTTTTACCCCTAGGTACATCTGTGCCAGAGCCGCCTCTACATGCTCGTATCTAGACAGGGATGTATTGCTCGAAAAACTCACAAAATCTCTACAATACCAAAATTCTAGGAAGTTCTTCTACACTAATCCTCAAAGTTCATCTTAGGTCTACGTGCTCTAATCAGAGTTTATCTAAATCTAGCTTCCAAGGTTTTTACTAAACTTCCTCTTATACCAACTGTAACGCCCCGACCCCAGTTACCCAGAGTCGGTGCATTAATTACATAACATTGGTATGATCACAAGAAAGATCAATTATCGAAAGACCGATTGGTTTAGTAGCCTTGGAAACACTAGATATATTCATAAGTTTTACATTACATCATAAAATAAAAAACTAATACAACAACATAATTTTTCCACAGTCCACACTATAATCCCCTCATAATATCCCTGAAGGTCATTCATAACTTACATCTTCACATCCTGGGAAAAATAAAACATAGAAAAGGGGTGAGCTCAAATGCCCAGTAAGGATAACAATATAGCAGAAAACTTTCATAAATAAGAATAAACATTTAAGGCAATGTCTAACTAAAACAAAAGCCTTTCAAACATGAACTTTCAACATGTTATGGCATAAATAAAATGAAATAATTCCATTTACTTATTCACATGGATATTCTACTAATCGAATAATCACATGCAAAAATCAATAACCACTTTCATAATGTTGGAATGCATAATGCCAGACTATCATAACCACATAGTCAAGGCCTCGTGCCAAGACTAAAAATAAAATTTTGTCAAGGCCTTGTGCCAAGACACTAGTTTGTCTCATGAGACCTACCGATGAAATTTTTTTAGAAGATACTTACATTTAAAATTGCTCAAATATACTTCAGTGCTTTTCTGAAAATATTATGCAAGCTTCTGAAAACAAAATAACAAATTCTGAGACTGCTCGACTAATTACAGGCCATGATGGGTCCACTCCCAATCCCTTCCTATATACCAAACTCGAGAGTCAGGTTTTTTGAAAACATTTTTAAGGTTGCATTAAATACGTATATATTTGCACTGGGTTTTCATGTATTTGAGAGAAATATCTCTTTTTTGAAATCATTTAAAAATCACATATTTATAATGTAAAACATTTACTTTAAAAATATTCTTATAAGCTTGTAAAGAAAGCTTTGAAGATTTAATAACGGCGGAAAATAGCCGCACCCGCCGTATAAGTTAAAAAAAACATTCTTACCTTAATTCTGTCGAAAAGGTTAAAACGACCTTGTTTTGAAAACGACCGAAAGCTTCCTTTATAAACCACTTATAAAAGTCAAAAAGGGTATAAATTACTTTAACTCATATTCTAGTAAATAGTAAAAATGTTTTGAAATACATTTTTAAGAAACATGGATGTGGATGATAAAGAGATCCCAGTATATTATTACATATAAACAACCTCGGATAATGAAGAGATTGTGAAATAACCCTTACCTTGTACTTTTCCTTGGTTGGGGTAGGTTAAACTCCTGTATAATGGTGAAATAATTGTTATTAAATTATACAAGAATCATTTACATTCATATGATATCATACATGATCTTATAACATTGCTTTGTTAACAATATCTTAGATTTATCGTTGTTTCGGGTGTTAACTTACTCATTTTATTTTATATGTTTTGTTACGTAAATCGTGTTTTTCATGGATAGGTTGTATCTTATTCATATACATAATGATATCATGTCCCTAAACATTATTTTTAAATCATCAAATGATAATTATACTTGGATGGATACAACGGAGAATGAATCTCATCGCGTTCGTGGAGACGGTAGTCCGTACGTACGCACGAGCGACAATATCATTATTTTGATATTAAAATAATATATAATTGGATAGTATATCATATATACAGAATCATTATCATGTTATATTTATTATTTACATGAATTAAATATCATTATTATACCCACCTAAATAATAATATATTGAATAACAATTACACCACGACGTGGAGACGGTAAGCCGTACGTACGCACGTATGGTGACATGTTATTCAAAGGGTGGATAGAATACTGAATATGGTTGTACCATATTTATAATAACATCACAGTATATGTGAGATACTAGAGTTATTATTTTATAATGGTAAGAACAAAGAAAGAAGAAGTGGAAGAAGAAATGAACTTAGAAAAGGGTGGTGAAATCATTACCTCTTCTTCGGGTTCTTCCTTTTGATTTGATCAAAAGGGCTCCTTAGGTTGGCTTTCTGATGAAAATAAGGCCCCTAGGTTGTAGTGAGGGAAGTTGGTAGAGTATTTGGGCAGATTTTGGCCGAACCAAAAGGCTTTGAAGGTGTGAAGAAATGAGAAGGAGGAGTGCCCTTTTATAAGAGGGGTGAGGGGAACCTTGGGAAAAGCTAGAGATATTAGTTTATAATAAATTCATATTCGGTTTAAAATTGCTCCAAAGTTGACTATTAAAAGGTTAAGGTGGGTATGGGTCGAAAACAACTCAACCAATAGAATTTAGACAGGTTTGGGTACTTATATTAACCGTATCTTTAAGTATTAACTCTAAGTTAATTAGTTTCACTTTTACAATGTCTCTTTGTATTTTTATATAATATGGTTAATAAACATACTATATACATCCAAGAGACCCCCAAGTGGTCCATTAATGATGAATATATCATGATATAAGTCTCTTGGCCGAACCTTATATTTTTAGGAATTTAATATCAATTAATAATATAATATTTGTTTTAAGAACTCTTTTATGTCAATTTTGACACTATTCAATAGTTGATTTTTGTGAAACTCATAACAGATTGATTACTTCGAACAAAGTAAATTAAATCAATAATAATATATCATATTATCCTAGAAAATTAGTTTAATTCATTAAAAGATTCATATTATATTTATTTGGGTATTTATGATATCAATTATTTTAATTTTTCACTATTATAGTAATTACTGCATCATCATTGTGTCATAAATAAAATATATTATTTAATGTCTAAAAATTATAAATAAAATATCATTATGTAGGAAATATTTTTATATTTATAATGAATACTTATAATCCAAAATCCAACATATATAACCCTATGTAACAATTGTTTTGCTAAAAGATATATGCTTGTGTCATTTTTGTATTCATTTTAACTTAATTAAAATAAAGTGTCATTATCACTTACAGGTGGATCCATGGGGTCCCCAAATAGACCCAAAGATGCCCATGGTCGACCCTGTATCAACCAATAGGGTTAAGACACGTTTTAGGGTAATTTAGTATTATTATAATATTATTTTTTTAACCCTTATTTACCGGATTTACCCTTAACCATGGTAAATAAAATATTTACCGCAGTAATTATTCAAAATGTCTAAAAATAAAAGTTACCTATTTACACAATTTGAACATCCTGATTCCAAATATGGAATCCATTTTCCTAAATTCAAAACATAGAAGTGGCAGAAATTAATTTAAAATTAATTCCCGCTGTCAAAACAAAAAGCGTGTTTTTAAGAGATAATAACTATCAAAAGATTGACACTTGTTTATGTTCGGTTTAATTGTAAAATTATTTCCAATGACCAACATTATATTAAATGGTATAAATATATTCTAAATATACTTTAAAACTACTAAAATTCATAATTTATCACTATTAATTATTTTGATTAAAAAAGTTGTTTTTAATTAAAATTTAGTAATTTTCACTATTCATCAAAATATGAAAGTTATCCAAAAAGTACCAAAATTTCACCTTAGGCTAAATTAGATATTCAGAATCCAAAAATGAAGTCCATTTTGAAATAAAAAATATATATAATTTTAAAAATTAGGTATTACTATTCATAACGGCTAGTTTGATTGGTTGTTAGAACTCGGTGTTGCGTACAACACACGCTATCGCATTATTCAAAGAGAAGCGTACCGTAGAAGTTTGGGGTGTTACAATATGACCATAGTATTATGATAAAATATTCAATATAATGTTCTCAACATAAAATATTCATCATTTTACAAACAAAGATCACATGATCCAAAATATATTCTTTTTATAAGTTTGATGAATAGTGGATTCAAAGTAGTATTCACTATTCAAGAGTCATAACAATGTAATGTTTCATCATAAACATAATAAATGAAAATATTTCTAACATAGATAAAGATAATTATGTTCATGCATAATCATGTGAGTATAGCTAGCATGAAATCACACTCACACATCAAAATCTGAAAAACTCCATTCACCACCATGCCCCTGCATATTCCTATGATAGTAGATAGAAGCAATCACATTCACAAATAAATATGTGGACAATACAATTTTCAATCATGTATATGATTATAATAATCTTCTCATGAAATATATGTATTATGTTACCCAATGCATTTTAGGGATATATAATTTTGAGCCACCCAAAATAAAATGAAAATTCGATATATGGGTGGCATAAGATCATAAAACAATCATCATATCGAAAACTATGAATGGTTAATCAGTTTATTAATCTTTTCATCATTAGATCGTAACATAACACACAGGAAAGAGAAAAGTTTCAAAACATTATGAAACCATTGGAAATAAATAGGTTTCATGTAATCATCATTAAATCATCATCATTATAATACATAAAAAATAAAATTTATGGGGTCATTAGAAAATATCCGAATTAAGATATAAGTAATATCATGGTTTTTATTTATAGATGAAAAATGGATTTAACAAATAACAAGAATATTTCTTGTGTAAAATACCCCATTTACATTGAAATATATTTTTTAAAATAAAAAAAATTAAAATATTAAGAAAAAATTTCTCATTGAAATTAACATTTGAAAATGGTAATGGAATGCTCAAATAATTGAGTGTCCATGATATTAAAAATCTAATGTAGTGACCCAAACTATTAAAATGATAATTTTTTCCAAAATAAATGTTTGTTATATATATATATAATATTATACCCAAACAAAATATAGAGAAACTAAAAAAATATCATTAATATAATATTATCATTAGAAATTTATGAGACCAAATAATGTGAAAAACATTACAGTTGGATTAAAAATAGAAAATAGAAAAAAATAGGATAATAAGGATCACTATAATCATTTAAAATCATCTCCCCCACAGAAAACTCAACATGAATAAAAAAATAAAAAAAATCAAGAAACATATTATAAACAAAAGAAAATATACCCTTAAGTGGAATTGATCTTATTTTTTTGCATCAAATAATGAAGTGGTATTTTTAGGGTTTAAAGGGAAATGTGATTATTAGTCAAATATGACTATTATTCAATATTAACATTGCCAATATGTCCATTGGAAAATATTGCCTTCGTTGATAAATTTTCCATTCTAATTATTGTTTATAAATAGTATAGAAAATTGATAATTTATTCCAAAAATAGAAACGATTGCCTCAACTAGTAGAGTTTTTCCATTTTAAGACCATTTTTCAGAACATTAGAGAATGTAATAAAAAATGGGGGTCTCCCCTTAAAAAATCCCCAGAATAGATTTAATACATGAAGCTTTAATGGGTTCACCTGTGGGATAAATTTACTTTTGTAGACATTACGACACATTTCATGTTATCTAACCCACACCATGGAATTACCACCATCACACACCTTACCGTCAGGTCATATTTGAGTGCAATAAGGAGTTAAATGTCCCAGAAACAGTCCCATAATGTTTAATTTATTTTTTATAATTAATATTCTAATTCTATCAATTCCTTTTAAGAATAGTTTTTCATAATAATATATATATTTAATTTATATTAACATGGAAATTTTATTTCTGTATAAAAATAGAAATTATTTTTTTGGAAAATATATACATTTTTTTAATAATACAATGATTTAAAACTAATAATTTTATGATTAAATTTTATGTTTAATTATTTTAAATTTAATATAGATGATAAAATAATTCAACAATGTCCTCAAAATGTTTTATAATTTTCAAAAATTTGATTGTTCATTAAAAATGAACATTTTCACTAAATATGGATATATAAAGATAAAATTTAAATTTATCATATTTATAGAATTATAATGATAAAATTAAAATTATATTTTAAATAACCACAATGAAATTATGTTTGGGTGAATTAATACGAATATTATACAAAAAGTTATTTTTTTTGTGAATTGTAAAAATATTGTTTTGGGTATTCATTATGTTTTATGACTTAATATTTATATCATAATTATTTAACTATTAATTAAGAATAATATAATACTAAAAATAAATTATTTTATTTTAATTATTTATTTTGAACTATTTTAACCGGAATCTAAAAACATAATTTGTTTTAAAGTTTTCAAAATCAATAATTTTATTTCAAAAAACATTACCTTTTGGAATCATACTTTTCCATGGTAAAATAAGTTTTAAAAAATGGTGTTTGGTTTTGGTGAAATAAAAAAAAATGACTCAAATGTTCATAAAAATATGAAATCCCATGGAAAATCCATTGACTTTTCATTTTCTACAACCTAGTTATCTGAGACATATATTTCTAAATTATTAAATAATTTACCCACTTTTTCCATAAATACACACCCATTTCACCATTCCCATTCAATCCAAATCCATCCACCAGAACCTTCTAGTGGTCATGGCTACCATAGGGTCCCTCAAGGTGTCATCAATTCCCAAAGGTTTAATCCTTACATTTTATGAACAACTATTCAAGTTGTGGGAAATCTATACATCTATTTTGTATAAATTTATATTTCATGTGTCATTTCATACAATTTCCAAAATAAGATCTTTCCGACCGTTTTTATTATCTCACTAAAGAAATAATACTCTTTTATTAGTGGGGGACATTTTTCACCATCATTTTACCGATTTCTAAACCCATTTTCTATACCCCTAATCCTACCAAATTTGCTTCTATAATTTTTCTCTTTTACATGAGAAATTATATTTTTATTTTTATTTGAATCCCCAAACCTCTTATAATTTCAATGGGTATAAAACTACATGTATACATGACATTTTTTATTCAGGTATTTATATATATGAAACCTAATGTTTCTTTCACGGGTTCAAAATTACATAATGGTCATGTCTATGAACACTTTTTTATGAGAGGATTTCGATAAGAAAATCATTAATTATTCTTCCATGGTTATTAATGATATTATTTCTGATGATCTATATAGATCCCATAGAAATAGTAAATATGGATGATCTACCCTTATATAACTCTAATTTAGAGGATAATGTATTTAATCTCTATATATTACATGTTTTAAGATAGCTTAGGGAATAACATTTTCAATTTTCATTTTTGAGACCTTGGTGATTAACCATAATGATATGCTTAATAATGTCTCATATAAATGTTGTAGCACTATTTAAATGTAATTATTCATGTTATTATTATCATTTTATGCAGCTTACTCATTGATTATTGTAATGACTCCTGATCTTGTGGATATGTCTCAGGATCACATTCTTTTAAACCACTATTTCTTATTTTATTTCTATGATTCATGCTCACCCCATTCCTCAAATGTATTTCAAAATGGTATGAGATATAGTAAAAGTAAATTAAGATGAATCCATGAATATATAATTCAACTGCATTTGGGAAAATGTTGTATTTTTTCATGTATAAAGAAACATATTTCCATCAAACTAAAATTTAAAATATCTTTTATTTTCACTATGTTCGGAAATTTTGTTTAATAAAATGGTCAGATTCCATCATTGGTATCAAAAAATAGTTCAATTATTTGTATAAATTGGAATTTTAAAAATATAGGAAGAACCATAAGGAAAAGAAAAAATGTAAGAAAATTTCATAGTGTTTTGGATAGTATTATGTAAGTGGTTTCCAAAAAAATACAACCCTATCTTGATACTACAAGTTGGTTTTTATCTAGCATATATTTACCTTGGGATAAAACTCAAAAACACTGTATTGAGATAAAATTTATTGGGAACTAGTGCATGATAAAGGACCTTACTTCCAAACAAGTTTGATACTCCTAGGAGATACATTTGGTTAATCATAATATTTTTATGAACTATTATGAAGGATATATAGAAATTTTAATTGTTATTATAGGAGATTAATATCCTATTTTTTAATGATTTTTTAATACATAAAATACCTTTTATATTATAATATTCATAAGAGTAACATGTTTCTCACTATGTTTTTATTATTTTAAAAATTTAGGGAAATAGTAGGAATGACATAAATGACATGTGCAATGGTTGATGCACTAAAGGCATTCAAATGGATTATATAATGGAAAACATCATTAAAATGATGAATCAACTAAATAGAGTTATCGATAATATTTTTTATCAAGTTTAGTGACCATATTCCCCATGACTAGAACAACATAATATTAATTCTTTAACGCATAAATGAACACCTTATTTTGTTGATATACTAAACCATTTATTTCGGCACAAAGGATCTTTACTGTAAAAAAGATATTTTCATTAATCCATTATTTGAAGTAAAAGAAATTAACCCTCATAGAATGTCTCTTAGAATGAGAATTTGATCAGTGGTGGAAACTAAATAAAAAATTTCATCCAAGAAGGAAGTCAATGTCATTGATTGGTGATATTTACTAGGAATATATATACATATATATATATATAAAACATATTCGATGTAAAAAAATAGAATGTATTCTTAGAGATAAAGTAGAATTTAAATCAATCAGTGGGATTCAATAAGAAGAACATTACAAGAGATTCTTGATAAACTTCTATCATTATTGTTTACTTATTATAATGGTTGATAGGTTCTTCAGTGGACTAAGACCCCATATGTGGAAGAATATATAAAATTGAGGCCATGAAAGCTCAAGGGAGATAGTGAGGACTTCTAATAAGGTTGAATTGAAATTTTAAGATTTTGTAGGGGTCACATAGACCAAACGAAAATAATAGGGAAATTGATCCAAAAATCAAGAGGAACATCAATCTTGGAGGTGAAAAGAAAGTGAAATGTCTCCCTAGAAAAAAAATGTGGCATTAATAATTTTGTGAACTACTTTATTGGGTGTGGAATATTCTAAAAGTATAGAAGAGATGGAGAAATAGTACAAAAAAAATCGTGGTGAGGTGAATCCTAAACTACTCAACACTAATGACTTGTGGAAGATGGTGTTGTCCCATAAGGATGTTTAATGATTCAAGTGTGTAATAAATTGAAACTTTTCCAATTAATGTCAAATTAATAAGATAATGGTGGGAAACCACTATATGCCTCGTCATTGGCTAAGAAAGAATGGTTGGGAAATTTATATAATGACAGTGAATGTAAGTGATTTTAATAATGTGGTTTAAGGTACCCTTCTTTTAATCTCAAAGATAGAAATTCTTTTTTTGGATTCTGGTTTTATGCATACATTTATTTCAGAAAATTTTAAAATGAATATTAAATCAATCAATGAAGCTAAAGAATTAGGGTTATTAGTTAAGACTCATAAAGGGACTATCCTACCACCAACACTGTAAAAAAACTCTATTATTAACATTTATTAGTACAATATAAATATTTTAGTCAATAACATTATGAAGTTATATAATATAATAGGAATGGAATGGATCTAAAATTATAATTCTACAATAAAATAAAAAAGAAATGAAATTTTAGTACTCTTGAGTGGACAAGCTATATTAACATTCAATGGAGATATGTCCGGAATTGATATTTTTCAAGAAGAACATCCTATAGCCTTTTGTATATAGATGATATGTGAAGAGGGTGAGGGAAATGAAAGTATAAAGATAGAGAAGGTCCACGAAATTTAGGAATGAATTTATGTATTTCATGAGGAGTTACCTTAACCTCTTTAGAAAGAGAGATAATGTCCTCTATTTAAATCAAATATTGATCAAAGACAATATCAAAGAACCCTCTTATAGTAGAACAGACTGAGTTATATGAATTAAATAAACAACTTCAACATCTTCTGGAGAAGGGATTTATCTTACCAAGTGTATCTCCTTAGGAGGCACCTAATCTCTATGTGATGAATAACGATAGATCAATGCAGTTATACGTTATGTATGGTTATGTAAACTGGATCACAAGGAAGAATAGGTAACCTCTCCCCTAGATTGATTATCTAATTCATGAGCATCATAGTGCTTAATTTTTCACCAATAATGTCTAATAATATGGGTTTATTCTGTTGAGGATAAATATAGATGATATTCGAAAGACATCCTTCCTAACATGATATGTCCATAATGAGATTCTTGTAATGCACTTCCACTTGAGTAATTATTTTTCAATACTTATTGATTTTTTGAATAAAGTATTTAAGAACTACCTGCTGAAATTCGTTATATATTTCATTGATGATATTATGATATACTCTAAATTTAGAGAGGAGAATGAGGATCATCTATGTGTTATATAGAATATTATGACGAATGAGAAGCTATAAAAAATGTAAAAAAATTGATTGTTGGTTACAACAAGATTTATTTTGGGGGTACATTATAACAAAAAAAGTAATATCTTTTAACCCATCCAATAAAAAAGTTGTGTAGGAGGGTCCTCATCCTATAATAATAAATGACATTTTCAGTTTCCATGGATTAGTTGGATATTATATGAGGATTATGAATTTATTTTCAGGAAATTATAATCCACTTATAAAGTTAAGTCAAAAAGGGGATAAATTTATATTGACAAAGAAGTGTTAATAATGTTTCTAAGAAATAATGTGAAGAGTAGTTACTATACTTATGGTAACTCAACCATCAGTCAGAGAAGTTTTTATATATAAAATGTTTCATATCTCAATGAAATTGGGTGTAATATCATTAAAAATGATAAGGTGATTTATTATGAAGATCGAAATTTAAATCCTCATGAGAATAATTGTTGTACTCATAACCAAGAGTTAGATGCAGTTATTTTCACACTAAAAATATGGAGGCAGTATCTTTATTTGGATAAATGTGATATATATATAAAAACACCAAAGTTTTTATTATACATTCATAGAAATTTAATTGAATACAAGACAATGTATATGGTTATATCATCATAAAGACTATTAAAATTATATTCATTATCAACCTAGTGAAGAAAACAAAGTCTCCAATGAATAATGTAGAAAATACCATATTATGATGGAAATGTTGAGGATTCATGGATATCCATTGATGAAGGGATAAGTAAAGTAGGACATGGGGATCGTAAGTGAATGAACATCATCAACCATACCCTGAATGACATCTCAACCATAATTACTATAGAAGATCAAGTGGGATCATAGAAAAGATCCATTGATACAAAACAAGATAGATTTTATGAAGAATGAGATGTTTCCTAAGTGAAATGTTGATTAAGAAGGTGTAATAAAATTTCAAAATACTATGTGTCACATCAATCATGGAGTTAAAGAAATAACTTGTGGATTAATCTAATATATCTACATTATATATACATCTTGGAAGAACTAAAATGTACAAGGAACATCCCGATCATTATTGGCGAAGCAAAACAAAAACAGAGATTTCTAACTACATTGTAAGTGATTGGGGTGCTATAATGTTATGAAAAAGTAAGGACTTCCTAAAGGGATATTGCATCCACTACCCATAACTACATGGACGTGGGAAAACCATACTATGGACTTCATTACTCCACTCCCATGAAAATCCAAAGGAAATAATGATAAATGAGTAATAGTGGATCGACACACCCAGACTACCCATGTATTCTCTATTCTAGATGATTTCCCTCCTAAAAAACATGGCATGGAATATGTAAAGGATGTAGTGATGCTATATTTGGTGACACTTTCCTTCATTTCTGATTATGATCTATGGTTGAAAACTAATTTCTGGAGATTTCATCAATATGATCTGAATAATTAATTGAATTTTATTGTGGCCTATCACCCCCAAACTAATGGGGAATGTGAAAAAAATATTTAGACACCTTAGGACATGATGAGAACATGATGAATAGAATTAAAATGATTATATCTACACCATTAATTAGTTGATATCATATACAACAATATATTATGCTTGACTATTCAAATTTAACCATGTGACGCAATTTATAGAATGAAATCTAGAACTCACACATGTTATTATAAAGTTAGTGAGAAGAAGAGACTTGGGCCATATCTTTTACAAGAGATAACATAAAAGTTTCATGCCATATGACAATATATAATGGGTGATCCAAGGTGGAAGAATATCTATGATTAAAAATGATGAAGGGACTTGGAGTTTTAATTTGGAGAAATTTTTTTCCATTACATATCACTATAGAAGAGAGTCATGTGATTTGGAATGAAAGGGAAGCATAACCAATTGTAAATTGTCCCCATTGAAATCCATGATTTCATAAGAGTAGTGGCCTATCGCTTATCCCTTATGAAAAATCTTGCTCATTTTCAAGATATATTCCATGTATCTCTTTTAAGGAAGTATATACCCGATATCTCACGTGTACTAAATACGAATGTGGTATAATGGGAACATGTCCTCTATTTTGATGAGCCGTCACTAGAGATATTGTATTTTAGAGAGAAGGTTCTATGAAAAAAATACCCACCTTTTCAAAGTGTTGCAGAGGAACAATATATATCAAGAAGTGATTTGGGAACTAGAAGAGATAATGGGTTAGAAGTAACATAAAATTATATCAACTAAGAGAATTAGTTTGAAATTTTAAGAATGGAATTTATTAAGAGGGGAAGAATATACAGACCTAGAATTTTTAAATTACATTTGTTTCCAAAAATAAATTTGTGTTATATATATATAATATTATAAAAAATATATACTGAAACTGTTAAAACATTATATCATTAATATGATAATTTCATTAGTCAGCTATGAAAGAAGTAAAATTAAAAACATTATAATTGGGAAAAATGTATAAAATAGAAATTCTAAAATGGGAAAATAAGGATTTTACAAATCTTCTAGAATCATTACCCCATAAAAAATTATTTATAAATAAAATAATTTATAAGTAAACCTACCAACATCTTATGAATCTGAAAATATAACCTTAAGTGTGATTATAATAAATTTTGAGAGAAAAAATGATGTTTTATAAATAAGGTATAAAGGGAAATATGACCATTGGTAACTATACCATTGGTTGATAAATTTACCATTATAATTTTTGTTTATAAGTAGTAATAAAAAGTTATAATTGATGTAGAAAGGATAAAAAATGTCCATAACAAGTATATTTAATCCTTTTAAACACTATATTTCAGAACATAGGATGAATGTAGTATCACTGTGGTTTTTCCTTAACCATTCACCAGACAATAATAAAAAAATGAAGCTTTATTGAATTATTTTATATTAGAAGTTCATGTTATTAGAGATTACCACTTAGTCAATCTTAGTCAGGCCACCACATAAAACTACCACCATATAACACCTTACCATTAGAGTGAATGTGAGTTTAATAAGAAGATACATGTCTATTTCCTTTTTTCTAAATTTTTAATTTCCTTTGTATAAATAAAATTCTAATTACATCTACTCATTTTAAGAATATTTTTTTGATAAAGTATTTCTTTAAGTGAGAAAAATTTGGTAAATTGATATCTGGACTAAAATAAAACATCATTGTTTTAGAAAATATATACTTAATAAACAAAGGTTTATTGAATAATATTAGTTTTGAATAGATATTATTCTAGAACATATTTATTTAAATATAAATGGTAAAAAATTCAATAAAATCCTAGGATGTTTTTATATGTATCAAAAATCTAACTGTGTCTTTCAAACAACTATATTTTTTCAAAATAATGATTTTTATATTTAAAAGTAAAGATTATAATATTAAGAATAATATTAATATAAAATAAGCTTATTATTCTAAATTATTAGATCTATATTAAGTGAGCATGAGTTTATAAGAATTTTCTAAAATAATTGGTTTATTCAGTGAATATTAAGAGCACAATTTTTTATGTTTTGTATATTTTATAGTTTCATAATAATTTTATTATGATGTAATTTTTAATTAATAAAAACACATGACCAATAATATATTTATTATTAACTACTTTAATTCATTTTAATAATTTTTAAAAACTTAAAGATACATTACATCGTCTAAAATGGGAAATTTAAAAATTAGAAGCATTACTTTTTTGAAACATTACACTTCCATGATTAAAAAAAATAAAAAATGGTGTTTCATTATGTTAGATTAAAATTACATAAAATGTGACTATAATTTCCCACATAAGGTCAAAAAATTACTGGAAATACTTTGGTTTTCCATTTTCTTCAACCTAGATTTCCATGAACTATATTTCTAAATTATTAAACAATTCCACCATAGTTGCAATAAATAACTTCCCCTTTGTCCATACCACTTCACTCCAAATTCATCCTCCAAAATTTTCTATTGAATTTTCCTCCCAAGGAGTAATCCCAAAGAGTACTCAATCCCCCGATGTTCCATCATCATTTTTGAGGAACATCTCTTCAAGGTAAAGAAAATCTCCGCATCCCTTTTCCATTAAAGTTCCCTTTTGATGCAGTATGTATTAAAAATTCAAACCGAAGTTCTTTTTTCTACATAATGTTATCCCAATAATATAATAACCATCTTTCTTCAATAGGGTACCTTCTTACTATATCATTATATCCTTTTCTAAAACCATTTTTATACCCATCATGTTATCAAATTTACTTCTCAATTGTAATGGACCAGACCTCTCCATCCATTACTTTGTGAAAATGTGGTGTCGGAGGTGTTCCGGGAGGTCAAGGTGACTTATCCCCAACACTTTGCCAAATTTCCAGTTCTGTCAACAGTGATTTCAGTTTTATGAACAGTATCGGTAGGTGAACAGTGTTTCTATTGGTGAGGTACCATGAACAGTGTTTATATTAGTGAGGTTCTATTGGTAGACTTCTAAAGGTATACTTGAACAGTGTTTCTAGATCGGTAACCTTCTATCGGTATACTTCTAACGGTATACTTGAACAGTGTTTCCAGAACCTTAACCTTCTAACGGTGACCTTCAAACGGTATACTTGAACAATGTTTCCAGAATGGTAACCTTCTATCGGTGGAATTCTAACGGTAGACTTGAACAGTGTTTCCAGAACGGTAACCTTTATCGGTAGACTTCTAACGGTTGACATGAACAGTGTTTCCAGAACGGTAACCTTCTATCGGTAGACTTCTAACGGTAGACTTGTACAGTGTTTCTAGAACGGTAACCTTCTATCGGTGGACTTCTAACGGTAGACTTGAACAGTGTTTCCAGAACAGTAACCTTCTAATGATGACCTTCTAACGGTAGACTTGAACAGTGTTTCCAGCTTCCTACAGTTTTTCCCCTTTGGCGTTTCCTTTGACGTAAAATACATTTAAAGCCTTATTTTAAGGACTCTTAAGGCCGATTCAAATGCCATAAATCCTATATTAATTATTCATAAGGCCAGGATGTATTTACTTGGTCAAATCACGTGGGTTAATGCGATCCGTTTTTAATGGAGAATTAACCAGATCTTAAACCGTCGCCCCATTAAACCAAAAAAAGAAACCAGATATCATTCTCCCATGTTCTTCCTCTTTGTTCTCGGCTATGAGATGCTAAAACCTTTCAATCCATCCCATAGGAGTTTCACAATCAAACTTTACTCCTCAGATCAGTTCCGCTCTATTTTGATGCAACCAAGCTGTGTCGATCATTCTTCAATATAAGGTATGTTTATCATCATTCCTTCGTGGGTCATCTTCTATTTTTCTCCTTTCCATATTAGCATGTAATCTTCATGCTTCTAATGGGGTTCTCTTGGGGTTTGGTTGGTGCGGACGTACCATGGCATCCTCGGGTGGATGCAGTTGTCGCGAGAGGAGGATTGTGACCCGTTGTGTGGATAAAGGACATCAAGAACTCATCGAGGTAGGGGATTCATGGCCTCTCTAATTGTATATGTGCAATCGCAGAATTAGAATGATTTAGTCATTTGGATCAAAATGAAATTGACCTAATTAAATACTTGAACCAGATTAAAATAATTGGTTGATCGCATGTTGTTACTTTATACTGTGATAACGGTTTGCCTCATGTTTTTTTAGATAGAGTGATATCTATGATCTCATTTATTTGTTGTTCGTTCATGATAGAAATTGACAATGAACGTAAAGCCAGAATTAATTGTTAATTAATTGGATAAAGATAAAGAGGCATGTAAATTAATCTGGTTATTGTCGTTGTTTTAGTTGTTCTAATTTAAGGATAATCAAATTAGGGAAGTAAGCATGGTTATTTAATTGTGATAGCTTACTGATTAGGTATCCCTTAATTGGATCCTACGAATAACAAATCTGCTAATTCAATATTGATTAATGAACAGATTATGTGGGAATTTCGAAAAGGGTTCTGAGTTACCCTCTTGTTTGTTAAAGGGTCAAGAGCCCATGGTTGTGATTGTTGTTTTCCTGCTGCTTGTGCTGTGATGTGAGCCTGGATGGCTGTTGTGATATGTGGAGGCATGGATGCCTTGTGGTGGTGACAGCAGATGACGCCTAGAGTGGCAGGATGCATCGGTTTATGCATGTGGGTGTCGGGGAGGACACCAGGGGTGATGGAATGGGATGTATGTGGTTGTTGGATGCTTGTGGTTTTCATTGAATGTTAATCTTCTTTGCTTTTCCCCACTACTCAAGGCAGCTGGTCTTGCTTCCCTTCTTCCGAAGGAGGCAAAGACGCGTGGGGTATGCCACGTGCTTTCCGTGTTTAGCCTCTCGAGGGAGAATGGGTCCATGCTCTTTCTATTGGCGGAAAAGACTTGACGGGTAGTATATCTACTCACCGTGTTGAGCCTCCTTTGTGTTTAGAAGCATAGGATGCTTTTCTAGAATTCCTGGGAATATGGAAAAGTAATTCTATAATGAATGTTTGATTAAATAGTGAAAATCCACGGGGATAGAGATACTAGAATTTAAAGGTGATGTGAATCTTAAATGGAGCAGTTGATTTGGAATGTGATGCCAATTCAGTTTAATGTGGAATTGTTCATGGTTGATTAATGTTTAAATAATTAATTAACGTACATTAGAACTGATAAAATGAGAATGGATTAATCTAATAAAGCTCTTAAAATGTTGTGTGCTTATAGGACACCTAGTCTTATATGTAGCAACCTGGAGTTTGAGAGACGTTAGCTGTAGTTGTATCTAAGAATAGGTAATGCCCATAGTGTGGATGTGAGATATATATATATATATATATATATATATATATATATATATTCTGTACTTTTTGTGTTTCTATACGATACTCCAACCTGTCGGTAAGGGAAACTGACACCCCGGGGGATCTGAGCCCTGGGGATGTTTTCCCCAACATTCGGATGGGAGGTCGAATGGCTGGCTACCCCCTTTTTGGCCTCACTCTCTCCTCTTGGTAGATACATGCGCCAACAGGAACAACTGTTAGTTTCCCCATATACGTGTGTAGAGGGCTGTAATGGCTTGTGGTTTTTCCACAGACATATATTTTGGATATAGTATCCTATGGAGTACTATAGGTGTAATGTGTATAGGCTGTCATGGCTTGAGGATCCCTACTCGGTGTATGGGCTATAATGGATTGAGGTATAATACCCGATGTATGATACACGTTATGTGGGCTGTGGTGGCTCCCAGAACATACCTGGTTACTGTTGGTTGTGAGGATGGTGTGGTGCTTCGCCCAGGTGTCTGCGGGCAGGCCTTTGTGGTGCACGAGGTGCAGATTGTGGAGCTTAGCCCAGGTGTCTGCGGGAAGCTTTTGGAGAGAGATGCACAGGACATATGTCGTTGGGGAAAAGCGGAAAACCAGTGGGGACGTAGTAGCGGGGTACCCTTGAGATTATTTACTATATTCTATATTCTTGTATGTATTACTTAGTGAGAGTATCCATGGTGAGGTTGGGAACTTAGTATACCTGTTTAGGTGACGAGTTAGTTTCACTTGCTGTTCACTGGGCTTTAGCATGCTTTCTTTACTTTTGCACGAGAGGATTGGGGAGGTTCCTACTGAGTATACTGTTATACTCACCCTATGTATATATAAACTATTTTTCAGGTCACATGGAGCAGGTTGGGGATCAAGTTGGTTACTACTATCTTGTGGTTGGAGGAGGAGCTGTTTGGGCTTGTGGTCGCTGTCGTTTTACTTTCTTTTGGGTACTTTTAGTTTCCCCTTTCAGTTGTAGTACTTTTGCATGAAATTTCATATATGTACTTGGATTTCTTTTACATTTCAGTTCTGAGTTAGAGTTGATTGGAGTCTATTCTATCTCTCTCTTCTTCATGTGTTCTCTTAGAGGGTAATGCCTCCCATTTGTATGTTTATTATACCCTCGGTGCTAGTCGCCAACCCGGGCCTACTGGAGGCGGGACTCGGGGGTCATTATCTCTCTTCTCACATTGCCGGACCAGGAGGGGTACACTTTGTGGGGAGGGGGTCGTGACATTAATTTACACTTTTTACATGAGAAATTAAACTTTCTATTTTATATGAATACCCAAACCATGTTTATTTATAATGGGTATTCAAATAGATTTCAGAATGTATTCTTGATCTAGGTATTTAAATATAAGAAACCCAAATTTCTTAATTTGGGTTAAAAATGATGTAATGATATTGTGTTTAAGAACTTCTATACACTAATATTTTGTAATAAAATTATACATTATTCTCTATGGGTTATTATTGAAAATATTTATTATGGTCTATGTGCCCCAAATAAAAGTATGAAATATGAAGTGTGCACCCTAATAGTAATTCAATGCATTGGTTAATGTATTTAATCTTTGGATGTGACATGTTTTATGATAAATGGTAAATAAAAATTGTAATTTTCATTTATGAAACCTTAGTGGTAAATTTTGGGGATATGCTTAAGAATTTATCTTCTAAATATTGGCGCCCATTTAAATGTTATGATTCATGTTTTTATTATCATATTATGCCACTTATTCAATCCTTATCATTATACCATATGTTCTTATTGATATGTATCATGTTCATTTTTTTGTCTCTTAATCTTATTCCATTACTAGGGTTCACACTCATCACATTCATTGATGTATGTCTGTAAAAACAGATGTAACACCCCAAGACATTAAATATTTTTTTGGAAGGAATATAATTTTTATAAGTATATTGTTTTACATAAAACCCCATGTTATGATTATGTTATAGTAGAAATAATTTTTAACATGCACAACACAAAACACTGATGTTAGAATGAGTTATATGAAAGACCGACAATCCCCATTGACTTACGTAACACGTAAGATAGATATTTACTGAAAAATAATATATAATTAAAAATATTAATATTTAAAATAATAAGATATAAACAAACATTAAATTATGTTTTATGAGTAGTATTAAATAACATACGAAATTATGTGGATTACAACAATGTAAGATTAATTAATTAGTTTCTAATTAATTAGAAAAAGAAAATATAATCGAATTCAATATAAAGGGAAAATTTATATTTTTATTC
Organism: Viscum album; assembly: GCA_963277665.1. Classification (NCBI taxonomy): domain Eukaryota; kingdom Viridiplantae; phylum Streptophyta; class Magnoliopsida; order Santalales; family Viscaceae; genus Viscum; species Viscum album. The sequence continues at coordinate 1,365,915,857 of OY728140.1, read as the reverse complement.
TCATAAGAGTCTTCTATTCAAAAAAATTAAACTAATCAAAATCAATTACTGATATTAATTAAATATATATATATTATATATTGATTCAAATATTTTTTATAATCATACACTACATTTTATTAGCATAATATGAGAATAGACCCAATGTTACATATAAAAGAGCTATACTTTTATAAAAGCACTTTTACCGACTTTTAATGAATTTTTATATATATACATTTTGGTACATTGATAAACATTATTTTTCAAAATATAATTCATTTCTTATGGTGAACCATAAAAATTAGGTATGGGATTATTTTAAGTACTTTTTCATGAAGTTTCATTTTTTGATGAATATTGAAAAACTGAATTTTAATATAAAATGGATTATTATTTTATTTTAGTTATAATATTTATAATATTTTAAATGGGTTTTATAAATTAATAAATTATAATTTTTATTTATAAATACAATTTATTTTATCGTAATAAATTTCAATTCAAAATTAGATAAAAAACATTGCAATCATTAAGAAATTTATTCTTTAAAACCACTCATTTTTATCCTGCGTGTTGGATACAATATAAATGAAATTCCCCCAATTTTAATATGTGTAATTTTATAAATTTTTTCCATTTTTGTATCGTAAAAATTTATTATATCTAATGATTTCAATTTATTTTTATCAAAATTGTATATTAAATGTAATTAAAATTAATTAAAAAGTTTATGGTGAAATTAAGCATAGAAAGGGAATAAAATTAAACCATATAGAAAAATTATCCTATGAACCCACCCAAAATACATTGTATTGTCTTATGTAGACCCTATCCTCCCTGTAACTATTTTGGCCCGTTATTGGAGGATCTTTAAATGGGAACATGTGGATGGAATTCTATATACCAAATTCTAAAAAAGTGTCACTCCTCCTCTGCTATAAAATGCACTCAGGCCTCTCAATTCCTCACACCACTTAGACAACATTTTCATGACAAAGATCTATCCAAATATCTCCTTAGAATCCCACCCCCAATCATAGAATCATATTATTGGGATTAAATCCTTCCACAAAATCCCTATGGTGAAAAAAATGAGTTACACAAAGAAGAGTTAGCATCCTTCTTCAATATCATTAGTATTAAAATCATTATCCACTATTTGTATTCCAATTATATGATTGTTATGAAAAAATGGTATCATAAATATATAGTTTTTTTATGTTATGTGTTCAACAAAAATTTATGTTCAATTCCATCTAATGGGTACAAACCTTGTGTTCATGTGTACGTTGAATTACCGCCTCATGAAATGATTACTGATCATTTTTACATTATAGCCTCCCACTGTTGGAATTATGATGTAATTTTTTTACATGATAAATATGATATTTATAATATATTTATTCATAGATAATTTTTTTGTAGCATATACCAATATTCTTTGCATTTTTCGTAAATACGATAACATCATCTATGGAAGCCTCCACAATCCCCCCTCAGAGCCAAGTGATTCAATCACACTATATACAGAATTTATAAATGATTTGTAAAAAAATACAATCTGAAATATATGAAATAAATTTTATAATTTAAATAAAAATATACACATATGTTATTTAATTTTCATTATTTTAATTTGATAATTAAATTAATGTAGCGTTTATGCCAACGTACGACCTTCCCTCTCCATGAACAGTGTGTTTAATTTATTATGTCCAAATGATATAGATTATTCAAAATATATGTATGAAATATATTTGATATTTAGTTTGTGGATTACATTTTGGAGATGATGACACCATGATTTTATTAATATTAAAAACATGTATCATGTCAAAATATACATGATAATCAAGGAAATAAACACCCAAAATAACTAAAATAATGAAAATAATGAAAGATTACTAAAAAGTTAATAAGATATTATTATAATATAATATATGTCATCATAAAAATTAGTATGGTTATTTTATAGATTAATAATTTTTTTTCAAAATATATACATGAGGTTAAATATAACGCAAAAAAGGACAGATAAGGTAAGTTATTTCCATCTCACGTGTTAAATTTATGAGATAAATGTAACATTCACCATATATTTAATTGTATGGTATATGTACATCCATTAGTGATAGATTATATCATGATCCTTTTATCCATGTGGTATCAAAAGCATTCAATTAATTTTACCACTTTGTAAAAACCCATGTCTTCTTTTCCGGATTCCCTTTATTTTCTTGTTTTTTTGAAAAACAGAGGAGTTTCAAGAAATTTTAGGAGTACACGCTATGCACTTATATCTACATGTCATGTACTTGGTTTTCATGGGTATCCATGTGCTGGCAGTGTAATGGGTGAGTGCATGGTCATGTGGGTTACTTGAAGGCTGCCTAAAGCAGGGCATTGTAAAAGAAATTACATGTCTTGTACCTTTGTAGAACACATCGTATACATTTTTTTATTTCACTAAATAGGAAAGGGACAAAACTAATCGAAAGAAAACCCTTCTTCTCTATTTATCTCCTCCAGGAGAAACCATATGACTCAATTCTTCTCTGAACCCCTGAACCACCATCCAATATCCAAATTGACCACTGTCGATTGTGTTGGAACTGCTATGGTAATATATTCCTTCTTATAGAGCCTTGTTTCTTGATTCCTCTTCGCTCATGAATTATTCCTGGTTGAACTTTTTTTTGACATTTTTGTTGATATACAACATTTTAGGTCAAATAAAGGGCTAGGAATCAACTATATTGATCGTACCATGCAGATGTATGTGGTTTTTGACTTTATGCAGTTAATCTTTGAATATTATGTTCCAAATTAGCAAATACCCTTGTTCGGGGTATTGTGTTTTTACGGTTCTTAGACTTATTATTTCCTAATATTCCATGTGTTATTGAGTATAGGATTTATGATTGTAAATTGGGCTACTTACCTTGTTATGGATGTGTTGCCCATGCTTACTTGAGTCTATCCTTTTAGTCTAGATTTCCATGTTAGGCTGCTTTTTTTCCATGCCTAGTTTAGTTAGGATGGAGTTAGTTTATCTAACATGTTGTGAGATACATTAGACTATTTATCCATTTATTTATTGAGGATTAAATTTGATAACATATACTGTTTCATCATGATATATTTACATAGGGATTTGGGAACCTAGTGTAGTACACCGTAGAGAGAATAGATGTTGAGGGCTTCTCCAGAGTGTCTATTTACTTTTACATTATGAGAACATAGGGGGTGGACTCTGTGCACCCTCAGAGTGTCTTTAGTTCCTCGTTTCAAGATAACAGACAGAATTGGATATTGAGTGCTTCCAAAAGTGTCTATAGTTACCGATACGAGACTATAGGGGGAATTGACAGTGACTGCTTCCTCAGAGTGTCTTTGCTAAAGTTCACCAAGAGGGGTTAGACTATGAGTACATCTTAGAGGGTTGATTATGTTCTATTGGTTGAACCATATGGGTTATATTGTGAGTAAATCCTAGAGGGATACTTGTTATTGTTGGTTTTTGAACTAATAAATGAAAATGGATGTAATTGAAACAGTAGGATTGTTTACTTTTGAGTGAAATTTTTTTTCATCTTTATTTTTCTTATTACCTACAATATATATTCACGGACTATTAGGCATAAATAATTGGGTGAATGACTACTAGTTTTCATCTCACACCCTGTGTGGGTCATTCTTTTTGGATCAAATAGATTATTTTTCTACAGGTCAAGATATGGTCAAGCTCCCTTCTACATCAGGTACTTGATTTTTATAGAGCTGGGGAGCATGCCACCAAGCTGAGGCATGTGATGATGTGGATCTGTTTACAAGGTTTTCCTTTTTTAATTTGGTTTAGTACTATAATCCGACATTGTGACTTGTTTGGATGGTTTTCTAGACATATGTACCAGGAAACATTTATATATGTGCCCTAATAGCTTATTTCTTTCAGTCTTTCAATGTTTATATATTGCATGTTATTACAGATTTCGCTATTGTTATCTATTTATTTCTGCCACTTTACTCTATTAATGTTGTCATAGATTACCCACTATCACATCAAAGGCCCTCGCTGCCAGTCGGCAGCCTCTGGAATTTGGGAAATTTCTCTTGAGGCCATGTGACAAACTGAGTACGGGGCACCTCTAGACGTCTCCTAGAACTGGGAAGTTACAAAGTGGTATCAATGGAATTCATTTTTTATTGACCTTATATTGGGAGTATATAGTTAGGGATATGATGGAATAGGTAGTCAGTAATATTCTATGCCCAGGAGTATCTACCCCGTGTATAGGGAAAGGCCTATTTACCATTATTATTATAATTTTTCTATTTTTGCACTTTTTATAGTTGATTTGTCTTCACTGTCGGGTAATTCACATGTTTAATTGTAGTTATCATTGATAATTTGGAGGTTCTATTTTTCTTTCAACCCAATGATATTTGGTTATGAAATCTCTTGCATAATATATGAACTTCCTAGAGATCACATGTCACAAATTTTTTCGAAACCATATATGGTCCATTACTGATTGCATGTTGTTGCGATAAATGTTGTTCTATATTTTCACGCTTTGGTGAAAGATTCCTTGATATAATAGCTGGTACATGATAGGGTTTTGGATTTTTTAAGGTTTCACTTGAATTAACGTCAATAATTGGTTCTTGAGATGTTATGGACCCTCATGGATCAGAATTTGGGTGATCATTTCACTGTTATGCTTGCATAAGACATGTAGAAGATTCCACGCTTTGATTCATAGGGTGTATGGGACCTCACAGATCATAATTTGGATCTTTAATGTTTTTTTGTGTTTTTAGGTTGCAGAGTAGTTTTTGAGGCTTATAATCAAGAAAAACCTAGAATACACTGCCTTTAATAATGAATACACACCTTATATCCTTCTTTTTGAGAATTAATCTTTTCTCAATTACATTTTGTGTACTATATGTACATGCTATTTAGTCCTTAAACCATGTGACTGATTGTTTGGGAAGAGACATGGGGTTGAGAAATATTTGGTGGAACCCGCCATGTATCAGATGTACACACCGTGTTTTTTAGGTAATGTGCCCTTCCGTGTGACTAATGACACATGTGGATTATGGGTAGTTAGTACACAATGTGTCAGGTAAAAACACACCAATTAGAGTCATCCACGTTATCGACCATGTGAGTATCAACAACGGTTGGTGAATTTCTTCTAGTACATGTCATTTCGGGAACAAACACATTGTGTAGCCATGATCTAGGAGAACCATGTGGGATAAGTCATACAGAAGATCTTAGGAAGGAAAAATGATTCAAGTACATGTTGTGTCTTGAGATAACACATAGTGTGTATGGGGTGTTACACAACCAATGTTGGCCAGAGTACACTCCCATGTGATGGCTTAAATGATCACTCCATGTAGAAGTTATACCCGTCGTGTATCCACCTTTTTGAAATACTGAGTGCTTTCTTTCTCATGTTCCCTTGTTACACTCCTGTGTTTCAATATTTGATAATATTGATCTAAGGTGTGTGCTTGACCACGTAGAGTCATGAAACTGAGATGTACTCCAGTTGTATACCAAATATAGGGAAACAATCAGACACCCGACATTATAGAACATTGACTACCAGGAGATCCTCTAGTCCTGCCTTTCTTGGCACCAACAATAATTTCAGACATAGTTGTTGATGCATAGTTCTGAGAAGGATTCATTTGGTTTATTAAGACCTTCTAGGGAATATCTCATCCTTTCCTATCTTTGCGAGAGTTGACACAAGTTTTCTAGCAACAATATCCTCCCACCTTCTTAGAGGAAGGAGGACCTCGTGTTGCAGAGTCATAGTTAGATTCCATACTAAATATCATCGAGCATCTAGAGACACCTCCAGAGTGGAGGTTCAATATCACTACATATATGCTTCAAGATTCTTGTATGATATGGTGAGATGTGATCTCAGAGGCGAGATGTCAGTAGGGCATAGCTTGGGAGAAATTTTAGTGTACCTTCTAAGATTACTACAACCCTGAGGCATTGAGGGATGATCAAGAATGAGAGTTCATGAGTTTGGAGCATTGTACACTTTCAGTTAGAGAGTATTTTAATCGATTCATAGTGTTGCAGTGATTCACAGCCATCCCAAGAGGTGATGAGTCATTCATGGTCAGAAAGCTGGAGAATGATCTTAGGCACGACATCTGATCTCAGGTGAGCATCTCAAGGTTGACTTCCAGACCACTATAATCAACCAATCACTGATCATGGAGCACAATCTGGGGGATTGTGGATCTGGGAGTGAGGGTGGTTTGGCATTCATAGTTGATACCCCTCAAAATGACATCATGAAGATTTGGAAAGAGTCTACGCATGGATATCCATGGAAGTGGGATACTTCATATAGGGGTCAGGTGGTGTGTTTCCAGTGTGGGAAGAGTAGGAATACAAGGCCACATTTGCCGAGGGACCCAGTTGAGTGCTGATCTTGTGGAAATTTGGGCCATCTTCAGGGGTTCTATCAGTTTTTCCCACCATGAGTTTGTTATAGGTGTTCATCTATGACTCTATGTTTAGAATAAGGACAACTAGATTCTCATCAGTCTAAGAACTGGAGTTCATGCAACCTTTTAGGCTGAGGTGGAGGATGTGGGTGTGGTAGCCATTCAGATGGATTTCAGCAACAACATGGTAGATCAGATCTGGGTATTCAAGTAGGGTCATAGGGATGTGGTATATGATAGAGTTTTGCAGTGGAGAAGACCTAGTAGAAGAAGGTTCTTATACCCTCTACAATTTTACGTATGATTGTTGTTGAATTAGTTTTATCTTATGCACTCTTTGATACATGGGATTCACATATCTTTATATCTATTTTTCAGGGGAGATAATTTGACCTTGTATCTTCACTCATGTTGATGTATTGATGTTGAACACTCTGTTGGGGACATGAACAACTAGTGTTCATCAGTGCAAGGAGTTCCCTCTTGAGGTTGGTGGGTTTCACTTTTTCTAGGACCTCTATGTCTTAGAGACGACATGTAACAATGTCATTCCCGGGATGGAATTGTTAGTTCACTTCTAGGAAGTCATCGACTATAATCATCGTAGGGTGAGTTTCACATCAACAGAGGGAAGTTTGTTTACACAAAAGAGAATGGTATTTCTAGAAAAGCAGAGTGAGACACAAGCATCATGGTTTGGGAGGAGTTAAAACCCATATTTATAGTCTATATCTAGATGACTATGAGACATAAAAGTTGTACTTTCCTCCAGTGTTCGATCATTTTAGGGATGTCTTTATATAATAAATTTCAGGTTTTACTCTGGAGAGAGAAGTATACTTTTATATTGATATTTTGCCCGGGGTGGCACCGGTGTTCGTTCCACGTTATAGGATGGATACGCAAGAGTTACAATAGCTCGAGAAGCAGTTGGAAGAGTTGCTGGAGATGTTTTTCATCTGACCTAGTACTTCTCCTTGGGGTTCCCCTATCCTGTTTGTGATGATGGCAGACTGTACCCTCTGACTTTGTGTGGATTATCAGAGTTTGAACTAGTTGATAGTCAAGAACTAATATCCCTTAATGAGGATAGATGATCTCTTTGACTGGCTTCATGGATCGAAGTGTTCTCAAAGATTGACTTGAGATCTAGTTACCATCCTTTGTATGTTATACCATCTGATATACCTATTATATCCTTTCAGAGAAGGTATGGTCTAAATGAGTATGTGGTTATGCTGTTCAATCTCTTGAACGATTCTTCAGTTTTCATGGCACTGACGAACTGAGTGTTCCATCGATACAATGATTACTTCATGGTAGTCTCCGTGAATAATATATTAGTGTACTATAACAATTGAAAAGACCATGTGACCCATATTGGATCGTTATGAGTACACTGATAAGCATTAGTTATATCCTAATATCTCAAAATGCCACTTTTCGATGGACAAAATTCATGTCTTGGGTCATGTAATCTCAAAGACAGGATTATCAGTTGACCCATATAAAGTAAAGGAAGTAGTTTCCTGGGAGAAGATGAAGAATGTATTTGCGGTACAAAGTTATGTAGGGCGTGCTGGTTACAATAGGAATTTCATACAGGACTTCTCACGCTTTATAGCACCACTGACGGGCCTGAATAAACAAGGTGTGATGTGCTTGTGGTCAGATTCTTGTGAGTCATCCTTTCAGGAGTTCAAAGTGAGGTTGAATTTGACACTGATACTACTATTTAAAAATCCATTACTGATATATACTATGTATGGTGATGCATGAATTATTGGGATCAGAGCTGTGTTTATGAAGGTAGAAGGATTCGTTGTGTATGAGTCTCAACAATTGAGGCCACATGAGAGTGACAACCCGACACACGATCTCAAGTTGGCTTCCGTTGTTACTGCATTAGGCTGTTGGAGACATTATCTGTTGGGAGGGAATTTTGGGGTTTTCACTAACCACAATATTCTCAAATATATATTCACTTAGCCTGATCTGAATTTTAGTTAGTGAAGGTGGGTTGAGTACATTTAATCTTTTGACATTGGTCATGCCTATACACCTGGGATAGAAAACACAGTGGATGATGCACTAAGTAGGAGCACACAAATAAAGGCAGTTTAGGTGTCTAGTAGTGAGTGGAATCTTATGAATCAATTCTTTGAGATGAATTTGGAGGTTCATGATAGACAGGGGCAGACATTCCTTTCTTTTTTTGTTACCTATACTCTACTTGATCGAGTGTGAATGAGGTAGCTATCAGATGCTGATGGTCAATTCCTGTTGGAATGTGTGTTAAGAGAGAACCATATTCTTGTATGGACAATAGGTGAGGACGAGATCTTGCATTTTCATTGGCATGTATTGGTGTCAGTCGACATGCTCGTGGAGCTGATGTGGGACTTTCATTACACATTTTGGGCAGTTCATCCTGGTGTCCCCTATATGTAACGAGACATGCACCTTCAGTATTGGTGTAGAAGTATGAAGAGAGATGTGTATGATATTTTCATGAGCTGTTTCACCTATTAGTATGTGAAGGTGGAGCATCAGCGACTAGTAGGGCTTTTTCAACAGTTAACCATTCTCAAGTGGAACTGGAATGAAGTCAATGTGGACTTCGTGGTAGGTTTACCAAGGTCGCCTTGACGGAATGATGCAGTATGGGTTGTCATTGATACACTCATGAAGGAATCTCACATCTTACTAATAAAGTATAACTTCAGTGTAGATGAGTTGGGAAGATTGTACATTTGAGAGATTGAACGTCTACATGGGGTTCCACACTCCATTGTTTCATATAGGGACACATGTTTTACTTCTCGTGTCTGGAAGGGACTATAGTGGGCATTAGGAACACATGTACTTATGATTATGACTTACCATTCCAAGACCTATGGCAAGTATGAGCGTACGATTCAGGAGCTTGAGGACATGCATTGAGAATGAGTCATAGATTTTGGAGGTTCGTGGGAGAAGCACATACATATTGTAGAGTTTTCCTACAATAATACTTTTCATAAAACCTTTTAGATGACACCTTATGAGGCCTTGTATTGTAGGCCATTCTAGTCACCCTTATGGAGGGTGTAACCCGGAGAGGCAACTATGCTAGGACCTCATCTTGTCCAGGTGACCACAGAGCAGATAGAGTTGATTCGGAAAAGGATGGCTACTGCACAGTCATTATAGAAGTCTTATGTTGATTGACAGAGATGACATAGAGAGTTCATGGACGGAGTTTATGTTTTCCTGCATGTCACACTGAGGTTGGGACAAAAGTGGATTTGGATACAGGGTAAGCTTTCACCTAGGTACATCGGGTCATTTAATGTTTTGGAGATAGTCGTGCTGGTTTCCTATCAGCTACAATTACCTCGGAGGTACCAGGATACTACTGACATCTTCCACATTTCCTTGCTATAGTTTTACTTCTCAAACCCGTCTCATGTTTTCCAACCAGAGGAGGTTGACTTAAAGGTGGATGACTCATTCTAGGAGTATCATATCTGAATTGTTTATTGAAGTGCGAAGGTTCTCCATGGATGATCTGTTACTCTGGTACGATTGTTGTGGTAGCATAGTAGAGTACATGATGAGACCTAAGAGAGGTAGTCCGATATATGATCATAGTGGATGGATCTGTTTAAGGACTCTTCTTATATGTCATCTTTTTAAGGAAATTCAGGGAGAAATATCTTTAAGGGGGAAGATTTTAAGAACCTGGATCTTCTTTTCATGTATTTAATTCTTTTTTGGTTGATTTTGAGAAAAATAGGAGTTTCTAGAAATTTCATTAGTACATGCTCTGTACTAATATATACACGCCGTGTACTCATATGTACAAGTTCTGTACTCATTAGTACATTCCGTGTACCCAGTTGTCATGGGTAGCTGTTTTCTAGCCATGTAATAGCCAATTACATGGTCGTGTGGGGTGACCTAGAGGCTACCTAAATCAAGGCTCGATGTAGGCAAGTACACATCATGTACCTTTTAAGAACATGTCATGTACTGTTTTTTATTTCATTAAACCGACTAGGATCACTTCTAATCGACAAAACACCCTTATTCTCTATTGGTCTTGTCCAGGAGTGATCGTTCGGAGAGATTATTCTATGAAACCCCCAAATCACCCTCCATTCTCTGAATCGACCACGATCGATTGAGTTAGAACCACCTTATTTAGCTATTATTTCATCTAGAGCCCTGTTTCCTGATTCTTATTCTTTGGTATGTTATTCTTGGATAAACATTTTAAACGTTTTTATAGATCTACGATGTTTTAGGTAGATTCAATGGATGTGATTAAACTATATTGATTGTTCCAAACCGAGGTAGGTGGTATGTTCCTTTCCATAGTTAGTCTTTGAACATTATGTGAAAAAGTTCCAAATACCATTGTTTGGGGTATTACATGTTTATGGTTCTTAGTCCTGTTATTTCCTGCTATGTCTTGTGTGCTTGAGTAGAGGATATATGATTGTAAATATGGATATTTACCTTGATATGGCAGTGTTTCCCAAGGTTTCATGATTCTATCCTTTTTTGTAGCTTTGCCTATCGGGATGATTTTTTTTCTATGCTAATACTGTTAGGATGGAGTGAGTTTTTCTGACATGTTCTGAGATACTGTAAACTATTTATCCGAGTAGTTCTTGATGTTTACTTTGGATTCCATATAGAATTTGTGCATGATTGATTTACACATGACAATGGGAACATGATATATTAGACCATAGGGAGAATGGATGCTGAGTGCATCTCCATAGTGTATGTTTACTTTTACATTACGAGGCCATAGGGGGGATGGATTTTTTGATCCCTCACAGTGTCAGCAGTTCCTCATTACTAGACCAAAGGGGGAATTGGAAATTGAGTTCTTCCTAAGAGTGTCTATTGTTACCGATATGAGACCACAGAGGGAATTTATGGTGAGTGCTTCCTCAGAGTGTCTTTGCTAAAGATGAACCAGAGGGTTTAGACCATGTGTACTTCCAAGAGACTAGCTTGGGTTTGATTGGTTGAACCAGAGGGGTTAGGCTATGAGTACATCTCAAAAGGTAACTTATTATAGCTGGGTTCTTAACTAATAAATGAAAATGGATGAAATTGAAACTGTTATATTGTGTACTTTTGAGTACTTCCTTGTATACTACTTCATTTTGCTTATTACCTTCCATATATATTCACTGACTGTTAGTCAACGATATTTGGGTGATTTCCTACTAGGATTCGTCTCACACCATGTTTGGGTCATTCTATTGGTCCCAAACAGATTATATTATGGCAGGTCTAGATAAGGACAAGAACCCATTAACATCAGGTACAAGATTAATGTAGAGATAGAGAGCATGCGACCAAGATGAGGGTTGCGATGTTGTGGAGCGACCTACATTGTTTTATTTTATACATTGGTTTAGTATTTTATTCCAGCATTGTAACTTATTTGGCTCTTTTCAAAGACATATATACCATGCATCATTTATATATGTTCAATAGTTTCTTATTTCATTCAGTCTTTCTTTGTTTACCAATTTCATGTTATTCCTGCTTCTTCGATTGTTATCTGTTTATTACCAATGCTTTACTCTTCAAATGTGTGTGTAGTTTCCCCACTATCACACCCAAGGCCATCACTACTAGTTAGTAGCCTTTGGCATTTTGAGAAATTCGCTTGAGGCTATGTGACCAACCAGGTAAAGAGAACCTCTGTATGAATCCTAGAACAAGTACATTACATCCATTATGGGGATAAGGATTAAAATAATTCAATGTGGTATGGGACTCATTTTAATTTTAAACAACTATCTTCCATACGAATTTGATTAATGATACCATTACAGTCTCTCCTTATATTTTGAATGTTAAATTTTTCATAAAAAATAAATTTCATTATGATCATTTCTATGGTATATTCTATTTTTCTATCATATCAATATTCTCATGCAAAGGGTATTATTTAAACTAAAACCTTATACCTTTTTACATATAGTGTTTACGTTGACAATTTTTTGTTTAAATATGGAATTATTTATAAAGACATATATGTTACTCAACACATATATTTGATAAGGAACATTGTATATAGTAAAATAAATAATTTTTTATATGATCAATGCTTTGTACATGTACAACATTGGTGGGGTCTAGTTATAGATAGCCCCTATATGCACTATTTTTCTCATGAAACAAATTAGTTTGAAAAATTATACTCGTTTTTACCCAACATACTAGATCGTAATGTGAATTGTTTTGATGGTAATGGCTACATGTAACAAGGATACATGAAGTCACATAATTAATCATCTCCCAAATTTAACTTCTCTTTTTATTTATCGTTGAAATTTTAAGTCTACATATCTAGGGATGCATATCATATTAAGTTCAATGATTAAATGACATATGAATTAAAGTTATTTCTTTTCAATATTGATATTACCTTATCTATTAGTTTTAATAGCCTTAGATAGCAGTTATTTTGATTAAAATGTTGATTTATTCAAATTTATTCATCATGTGTCCCACTTCACATACCCTTACTGATCACTTGAGCTCACACTTATTATGGTTCCTTTCCCATGTCATGGGTATCATGTATGTCATCTAGTTTTCTAAAATTGATTAATAGATGCTTATAAGGGGTTTTATTATTTTTAATCATGAAAATTTAATAAAATAATGCCCCAACTTTAGGATTCTGGCGTCAGTGCATTGTTGTTGGTATCAGAGGAAGATTACTATACACCATATAAAACAGATTAAGAAAATATTGATTATAGAACATAAGCCTAAGGTAGACATTCTGGATATGTATAGATTAAAATCATATAATTTTGTAAGGTAGACATTTTATAAGGTTTTTTCTAGTAATACATCCCTATCAAGATAAAAAACTGGGTGTGGTTCAGGAATAGATGTCCCAAGAGGTAAAAACTATGAGAAGATGCATCAGACCTGACTCAATGTAACCTGGTATATATCAATGGGTCTTATTTCACACCTGGTTTGATATATCTAGGGGATACACTTAGGATAATTGAAATTTTCTTTATAAACCATTATTTATGAATTGAAATTAATGATACCACCAAAAAAACCATGTTTATTATTATGAGATTCATTATAGAAATAATTTTCAATTTATTATTAGTGTTTCAATAGTTTTGGGAATTTACATTATGTTACATAATGTTATGATCTAATCTAGTATATTCCATTATTTTAGAATGGCATATAGACAGATGAATATTCTCTGTACTCATAGAAATTGTCAAGGTTTCCCTACTGATGAATCCAATATTGATGGTACTGGAACTGAGAATTTTATTGAAATATGAGGGCAGTTTAATTAGGTTATGTAACATAACCTTGCATGGATAGAGAAACATGTTCCACATCGAGATTCTAAAATGTTAGATAAATTCATCAGACATCGACACTAATCATTTAGTGGGACTATTGAACAAATGAAATTTGAGCAAAGTATTAAGTAATTATTGAAGATATTAATGGAATTCAGATATGGTGAAAAGTAAATGTTTACACTTGCAGTATATTGTATGAATATGAATTTATATGAATAGTGGTTGTTGATCTATAATAGTTGGGAGGAAGATGAAATAGAACTCAAGGATTGGTGAACTTTTATGTCAATATTCTTCGAAAAATACTTCCCTCTTGAGAAAAAAACTAATATGACGATAATGTTCATTTATTTATTAAAAAATTATAAGAATGTTTTTGGGTGTATGAATCTACCATTACAAGGTTATTAGGGTGTGTTATAGGTTTCATATTCAACGTAGAATAAATGATAATTCATTTCTTTAAAGAACATATTCCATGTATCCAAAGGGCGTCGATGTCTCAATCCTTTTCTTTATATGATGAAATAGTTTAATGATCTATCAAGGTAGTGAAATATGTTTACAAGTATTATGGCTTTAAAGGGATACGTGAGTAGAAAATAAAGGAATAAAAAATCAAAAATAAAGGTAATAAAAGAAAGATGGATTCTCTTACATGTGAAATCTATGGAAATAATTACCTTGATAAATTCATGAACGTATTGGGATTTATTCATATGTGTCTAATAAATGTTCAACAAGAAAAATAATGAAAATGAAATAAGTAAAAAAATTATATTAATTGTTACAATATTATTTAAATGGAGAAATATTCCAACAAACCCCATCATACAATAGAATCTACTAGATTGGAGGATAGTGGGAGATAGAAAAGATTATGCTATTGATATAGCTGAAGTAGATGATTATTTTTTCTTATATTTGGATCCATGTATAATTAAGTAATTTTTTTATGATGACCTTATTCTATGTATTATGTAATTTAGGAGGATTATACTAAATTACATTTTCCTATATGAATTTTAAATCATATATTAAATGGTACTATGTATTATACTTCAGTAGAAAGTTGATTTTTTTTTGAAAAACACCTTGTTATGGGAAATATAAACATTAATATGTTACTAATATTAATTTATCGATTTTTGGAAGAATAAATGGTTGGTTTGGATAACAGAAATCATATAACTTTTGAGTACCTTGAAACTGAGAAATAATTTATTCACAAAGTGTTTTATGTTCTCATTGATAGAGAATATAATATTTTTGTATTTAAGGAATATAAACAAATTATATGTCTTATTTAAAGAATAAGAAGAATGGATGTTTTGAAAAAAAATTATGGTAATTCATGTTATCACTACATTAACTTGTTTAGTGTTTGATGATTCAAAAATGCAACATGTTATTTGATATGTTCATTTTTCAAATTTTATTACCATCATTCAAGAGGTGTTGGATAGTAACCATTTGGAATAGTTAGCCATTTATGAAATGTTTTCAGTTGATCTTTGGATGAGGTTTTAATGATTAATAAATTAAATCACCATTAGATGTTAGCAGTTCTATGAAATAAAGTAGAAAATATTTAAAGAACAATTAAAGGATAGAATTGTATTTATATATTTACTTATATTTATACAGAGTGAAATAATTCCTTAACTATTTGAAAAATGGTCTTCAAACAAATATGTGATCCTATTATTTTCATTTTTGATGATATCAATGAAATTTTCATAATAGTTGTTTAAGGCTTTGTGGTCATCACCTTTTAGCTGAACATGTTATCTAGAAATCTCTATTTTAACATCATTATTTTATTTTTATTCCATATCCATGTTTCTACTTCCCATATATGTTATCTAACTAGGTAACCTAGTTACGTGACCAAAATAATTTAACTTCATTCTAATTTTAAATATGTTTTGTTAACCCTATTCAATATGTGGTTTTTTCGACAATGGTTTATTTTTAAACATCATTACATTGATATCTACTCTATAATTTAAAATTGTGAGGACATAATTTTTTGATGGTGGGAGACTCTAACAACCTAATAAATTACAATATTTTTATTTTAGAATAAATTAAAATTTTGTTTCTATATTTATTTCAAAGAAACTCAATGTCATGGAAATGTAACAGAAAACATTATTTTTAAAGTTCTTTACATGAAACTCCAAGGTTAGCATTCATTAGATTGAAGGATGACTCTCCTCGATGGCTTGTGTAACACATAAGACAGAGTTATATCGAACAATCATATAAAATTAAAAATGTAATTATTTATTATAATAAGATAATGCATAGAAATAAAATTTGTTGTTATGAATAGTATTAAATAACTCGGGAAATTATACGAAATACAAAAATATAATGCGAGTTCATTGGTTTCCAAATAATGGGAAAAAATATAATCTAATTGAATATAATGGAAATATTTATATTTTTATGCTCAAATGGTATTTTATACTAATAAATAAATATAATTACTATTAGTGAATGATATTAAATAAATATATATGTTATATATTGATTAAAATAATTTTTATATTCTTTCAATTGATTTATAGGCATAATATGAGAACAGAACCAAAATTACACATAAAAACCAAAAATTGTATAAAATAATTTTTACCACCCTTTAATGGTGTGCCTATTTTAAATATATATTTTTATAATTCAGTACATATTATATGTTAGAATAAACTTCAATTTTTAAATATAAACACAAAAATTTGGTTATGTTAAACCTTTAGTTTTTTTCAATGATGTTTAATTTTTAATGAACAAGGAAAAATAAAAAATTTTAATTCAAAACTTTTTTATCCTCAAATTTATTTAAAATTTTAAATTATATTTTAATAATTTTTAAATCATAAAATGTCAATTTTTTATTAGTTAATCCAATTTAATTTATTGGAATCAATTTTACTTTGAAATTGGATATAAAAACTTTGCAATCGTTTGGACGTTTTAGTTTAAAAAACATGCATTGTCATCATTTTTTCTCGATTAAATTTAAAATAATTTTTAAACTTATATGATTGGAATTTTGAGTACCATATTCTAAATTTGGAATAATCATAAATTAAAATTTCTAAAAAGGTAATGTTTGTTTCTGACTATAAATGTTGGTGAATTTAATTAAAATTAATTACAATGATTAAGGTAAAAATAAGCTTAACAATGAACTATTCCTTAGACAAAAGGTCCAAAATGACCTGTAAACGTGTTAAAATCCATTGAATGGCCATATTTTTACCATATCCTCCATTTTATCTAATTTAGTCTATTATTGTATTCAAATTAAATAGAAAAAACGTTTTGCGGAATTCCCTTTTCCATAATTTATAAGAGCGCCAGAACTCTTCCACTATAAAAAGGAACTCAAGCCTCTCACTTTCTCACACCTCTCAAGACACTTTGACAAGAACAAGATCTACCTAGATATCTACCATTTATACATACATAATCCTAGAATACCTACCTTGGGTAATAATCCATTGATGGAATCCCTTTGGTGGAAACCAAGAATACTTACCTAAAGAAGTGGTATCGTCATTTCTCAAGAACTTCAGTTTTATTTTCTTCGCCACTATTTCTATTAATGTTATTATGTTCTTATATAAAAACATTTATCATAAATATATTAAGATTAATTTATGATTACTGTTAGACCTAGAATTACAAACACTTTCATCTAATGGGTAATGATCCTACCGTTTGTGTTTATGGGGAACTACCGCCTCATGGAACGATTATTGATCATTTTTCTTTTACCACCACATGAGGTGGGAATTAAGATAGAAAATATGTTTATATATGATATAAATATATATATATTTTATTTTTAAATTATTTATTCTTATTCAATTTTAATGTAACACATTCCATTATGATATCCATTTTTTGTTATTATGATGACATCATTTGGGGAAGTGTGGACTACTTCCCCTCAAAGTGATGTGATCTGTTAAAACTATACATGGAACTTATGAAGAATTATTTTATTAA
Organism: Viscum album; assembly: GCA_963277665.1. Taxonomy (NCBI): domain Eukaryota; kingdom Viridiplantae; phylum Streptophyta; class Magnoliopsida; order Santalales; family Viscaceae; genus Viscum; species Viscum album. Next base: position 1,365,897,993 of record OY728140.1, on the reverse strand, counting down.
TCCTATGAAGAATATATGAATTAAATATTATTATTTAAATATAATATATATATATATATCATTTATCTTACATTATTTATATATAATAATGAAATGAAAGTAGTATTCACACATTGAAACATCCTACCATCTTTATGAATGGTGCATTTAATTTATAATCTTAAAATATTATGGATATGATATATACATAATAATTTATATATATTATATTTATAACATTGATTAAATTCATTATATTTTGAATCCATGATCTAATAAATATTAATAACAAGTAACATGTCAAAACATACTAAAGAAACAAGGCAATTAACACCTGAAAGAGTGAAAATAATGAATCTTTACTAACAAATGGGTACTAAAATACTATAAAAATATAATATATGATATCATATATATGATTATTCTTATACAATAACTTAGTAACATGATTTACAAAACTATATAGTACGTTATGTGCCACACAACCAAAGGTATGTATTGGGTATGCGATTTTCATCTCACTTTTTACATCTATCAATTAAATGTCATATTCACAACTTACTCATTTTGTATAATTTATCTTCGGAACTTTTTTATATATTATATCATGAACCATTTTATCTTCATTGAATCCAAAAAATTACTTTAATTTTTTTCTTCATGGTGATTATTATTTAATATTTTCAAAGTGGTGTGGGACACATTGCAATGTTTCAAGATTATTTTCCTCAAGTGTGTGTTTAATAATCATCTTTGTAGTATCACATAATTTTTTATTGTTAAAAATATTTTTAATGAAAATCATTATTTATGACCATTATTATTCTATATTAAATTTATCTTAAATATCTTTATTTTCATGAAATCAATATTATTCTTGCATAAAATGTATACCATTTCACATATGGTGTTCACTTTCAGATTAATTTGATTAACTGAGAATTATTGATATATTTGTATATTTTATTTTATATGGATATTTTATAAGGCACATTTTACAATGTTAAATATTTTATTTGATATATGAGGAATTATTAGGTTATGTATGGAATAGTTGGGTCGTGGTTATAGATAACCCCTCGATGCATCTATAGTCTCATGAGATGTATATGTTTGCCAAATTAGATGTTTTTACTCGATATACTAAAATGTCTTGTGAAAGGTCTTGCCGGTAATGGTTCCATGTACAAAGTAAAAAATAAATTAAAATAATTAAAAATTCCCCTCATTTATATTCACATATTAATAATCCATGAGATTTTTTATTAACATATCTATGGATTAATTTCATATACAGTTCATTGATTAAAGGAAATGTTTTTTTAGTTTCTTGCGCATTGATATTGACATTCCTTTATGTAGTTACTTGAATAGCATGAGTAAGTAGTTAATTATCATTTTATGTTGATTGATTCATAATTTTTAATTATTTATTACTATTTACTGGCCCTTATAAGAATTTTAGGTCACCCTTATTAGGACACCATTCCATAGGTTATGAATTGGAATCATTTGAAAGAGTTTCATGGATGGTGTTAATTATATTTTATTATGTTTCATGTTTGTTTTTTATATTTAAAAATGTATTATGGGTATCATGTATGTAATGTGGAATTCCAAAACTGAAAAATTGATCAGTCTATAGGAATTTTATTCCATGTAATCATGGAAATGTAATAAAATAATGCACCGACTCTAGGATTATGGGGTAATGATGTTACGTATGAGATGTAATAAAACTATCTTAGGGTGAACCCATGAAGATTCCTATCAATATAATTTATTATGTTTATGTCTTAAGGTGTTCTGTAACTTAATTATAAGAAATTAAACTTTAAAATACAAAATTGTTGTTTAATTTAATGTGAATTTATGTAATAAAAATGCGGTATTGCCTATCATGTTCTTGTCGTGTAGGTTCAAACAATGACTACATTATTATTTTCAATAAAGAGTCAAATGTACCTCATTTGGAAAATTTTATAAAGATTACATTATTTTTAAAGGAAATTTATTGGTAAAAATGACATTACAAATGATATGATAATATGAAAAATAGTATAGAAAACATTTTTGTTCCAAAAATGGGTATGGAAAAATGGATTATTGGTTGTAGAGATAATTAAAGTCAATTTTTCATAACCACATTCCATCCTTGTATTATGTTATTAAAGAGATGAAAAAATGGAAAAGAATATAATATCATTAAATAATAATTTGATGAAAATATTCATTTTACATTTATTAATTCGTAATAACATTTCATCATCTCCAAATTAATCATAAAATGTCTGGCTAAACTATGAGATTTTAATAAAAGTCCCCGTATGCATTAGTTTCTGTTTAATAATAACCTCATATAAGAGAGAAAATTATATAGAATTATACATATAAATAATTTAAATGAGAATTATCATAAAATTCACTCAACAAAAAATATACACAAGACAAATCAATAATGTGGTGAATATGGCATATGCCACATGGGAAACAAAATTTAGATGATAAACCCTTTCATAAAGTATTGACTTTTTTCATACACATTAAAACAAATTATAATAAAAATAGATTTATTATATATTAATTATATATGCCTATATATTTATATAAACCATATATTAATTAATTGTAAAATCTTATCACACATTTATTTACAAATATATATGAAAATCACTATTTCATGTGATTATTGCTTCTTTTTTCATGCTTATTTCTGTTAATAAGTCTCTTTCTTTATAGTTTAATAATTTCCCAACTAAATTTATTATAAAAACCATAATATTAGTATCAAATATATCATTATTTTTTTATATATAGAGTATTCCTTAAATGTTTGATATACAATAATGAATTACACCATTCATAGAGACGGTAGGACGTATGTAAATATGAATGTTATTTACATATTACAATATATAGAATGAAATAGATTTTAAAAAACTATCCTTATATAAGCAAAATAATTTAATAAATAACATGTATGTATTTAAATCCTTTATTATAACCATCCTAGCAAAACATTGATAGGAAATGAATTACACTACACTGTAAGAATTGTAAAATATATGTATGCACGATCAAGGTTATCTTTCTCATTGGATGAAATGAAGGTGTATAATTTTTTTACCCCAAATAATAAAAATTATTTATGTTAATTATACTTAAATTTTATTTTTTTCATTGATACCATATAATTTTATAAGGTAGAAGAAGAAATAAATTTGAAAATTCTTGGTGAATATTTATATCTCTCGATTCAAAAACCCCATTTAGATGACTAATTAAGCCTTTAATGGAAGGTAATTTGTAATGATAAAAGTTATCTGAAATTCTAAAGATATCTATTAATGTATTATTTTTTTTAATTTTATAATATATAAGGAAAAATCATTTAAGGAAGAGAGGATAAGAGGATATATTTTATAATTGAAGAGAGTTGCACTATTAGAATTTCATAAAATACTATATCAATATAAATTATTTTCTAGGTTATAATGGTTCCATATTGGTATATTTTAAATATTTTATGAATCTATGTCAAAATATTCTAATAAAATAATATTTTTATAATTTTAAATGTTATTTGACCCTTATATCTTAATTTAACCCCTATTTAAACATTTGGAAATTATTGAAATATCACTATATTATACTCAATAAGGGAAATAATGATTCTATAAAAATAAATGTGATGCATTAATGGGTCAGTGTTGATTTTTTATTCATTAAACATTAAATTTTACTAATATTTTATTTTTCAGAATTATGAATAATTTTATAATGTATTTATTATTATAAAAATTCACTAATTAAAATTTTGGAACTATAGATTTAATTTGATTTTAAAATCAACAATATAGTTAGGTAATTTCAATATATTCCTTTCACAAATCATTAATATGATAAATTTAAAAAAAAAGTTTTTTGGAGGATAAAAATTCAACAAAATTATATAAATTTTATCATTTTTGAAATCATTTAATATATTTCTCTCTAAATTAAAAAAAATAATGTATAGGAGTTGTGTAAAAATATACGGTAATTATTATGTTTATAAAAATTAAAAATAAATTAATATGATAAAAAATAATTTCCAATTTATAATAATAATTTGTAATATAATACAACTTATTTTTATTATTAAGAATAAAATATTAGAGGTAATGATGTCAAGAGAGTTGTTGTATTTATCTATTTCTATAAATAATGTAACACCCCAATCTTCCACGGTACGTTTCCCTTCGAATAATGCGATAGCGTGTGTTGTACGCAACCTCGAGTTCTAACACACACCACAACTAATTAAAAGCCGTTATGAATAGTAATACCTACTTTTTGAAATTATATATATATTATATTTCAAAATGGACTTCATTTTTGGATTCGGAATATCTAATTTAGCTTAAGGTGAAATTTTGGTACTTTTCGGATAACTTTCATATTTTGATGAATAGTGAAAATTACTAAATTTTAATTAAAAACAACTTTTTTAATAAAAATAATTAATAGTGATAAATTATGAATTTTAGTAGTTTTAAAGTATATTTAGAATATATTTTTACCATTTAATATAATGTTGGTCATTGGACATAATTTTACAATTAAACTGAACATAAACAAGTGTCAATCTTTTGATAGTTATTATCTCTTAAAAACACGCTTTTTGTTTTGACAGCGGGAATTAATTTTAAATTAATTTCCGCCACTTCTGTGTTATGAATTTAGGAAAATGGATTCCATATTTGGAATCAGTATGTTCAAATTGTGTAAATAGGTAACTTTTATTTTTAGACATTTTGAATAATTACTGTGGTAAATATTTTATTTACCATGGTTAAAGGTAAATCCGGTAAATAAGGGTTAAAAAATAATATTATAATAATACTAAATTACCCTAAAACGTATCGTAACCCTATTGGTTGATACATGGTCGACCAAGGGCATCATTGGGTCTATTTTGGGACCCCATGGATCCACTTGTAAGTGATAATGACACTTTATTTTAATTAAGTTAAAATGAATACAAAAATGACAGAAGCATATATCTTTTAGCAAAACAATTGTTACATAGGGTTATATATTTTGGATGTTGTATTATAAATATTCATTAGAAAGATAAAAATATTCCCTACATAATGATATTTTATTTATAATTTTTAGACATTAAATAATATATTTTATTTATGACACAATGATGATGCAGTAATTAATATAATAGTGAAAAATTAAAAAAATTGATATTATAAATACCCAAATAAATATAATATGAAACTTTTAATGAAATAAACTAATTTTATAGGATAATATGATATTTTATGATTGATTTAATTGACTTTTTTCGAAGTAATCAATCTGTTATGAGTTTCACAAAAATCAACTATTGAATAGTGTCAAAATTGACAAAAAAGAGTTCTTAAAACAAATATTATATTATTAATTGATATTAAATTCCTAAAAATCTAATGTTCGGCCAAGAGACTTATATCATGATAGGTTCATCATTAATGGACCACTTGGGGGTCGCTTGGATGTATGTAGTATGTTTATTAACCATATTATTTAAAAATACAAAGAGACATTGTAAAAGTGAAACTAATTAACTTAAAGTTAATACTTAAAGATAAGGTTAATATAAGTACCCAAACCGGTCTAAATTCTATTGGTTGAGTTGCTTTCGACCCATCCCCACCTTAAACTTTGAATAGTAAACTTTGGAGCCATTGGAAACCGATTATGAATTTATTATAAACTAATATCTCTAGCTTTTCCAAAGGTACCCCTCACCCCTCTTATAAAAGGGAACTCCTCCTTCCCATTTCTTCACACCTTCAAAGCCTTTTGGTTCGTCCAAACTCTGACCAACTACTCTCCCAACATCCCTCACTACAACCTAGAGTACTTAGTTTGATCAGAAAGCCCACCTAAGGGGCCCTTTTGATCAAATCAAAAGGAAGAACCCGAAGAAGAGGTAATGATTTCACCACCCTTTTCTAAGTTCATTTCTTCTTCCACTTCTTCTTCCTTTGTTGTTACCATTATAAAATAATAAATCCAGTATCATATATATACTGTGATGTTATTATTAATATGGTACAACCATATTCAGTATTCTATCCACCCTTTGAATAACATGTCACCATACGTGCGTACGTACGGCTTACCGTCTCCACGTCGTGGTGTAATTGTTATTCAATATAATATTATTTGTATGGGTATAATAATGATGTGTAACTCATGTAAATAATAAATATAACATGTTAAGGATTATTTATATATGATATACCATCCATTATATATTATTTTAATATCAAAAGAATGATATTGTCGCTCGTGCGTACGTACGGACTACCGTCTCCACGAACGCGATGAGATTCATTCTCCATCGTATCCATTCAAGTATAATTATCATTTGACGATTTAAAAATGATGTTAAGGACTTGATATCATTCTGGATATGAATAATATACAACCTATCCTTTACAAAAATGTCTTACGTAACAAAACATATAAAAGAAAACAAGTAAGTTAACACCCGAAACAACGATAATACTAAGATATTATTATAAATCGATATTAAAAGACCATATATGATATAATATTAATGTATATGATTCTTGTATAATTTAGTAACAATTATTTCACCATTATACAAGAGGTTAACCTACCCCAACCAAGGAAAATTACAAGGTAAGGGTTATTTCACAATCTCTTCATTATCCGAGGTTGTTTATACGTAATAATCTACTGAGATTTCTTTATCATCCACATCCTTGTTTCTTAAAAATGTATTTAAAAACATTTTTACTATTTACTAGAATATGAGTTAAAGTCATTTATACCCTTTTTGACTTTTATAAGTGGTTTATAAAGGAATATTTCGGTCGTTTTCAAAACAAGGTCCTTTTAAACCTTTTCGACAGAATTAAGGTAAGAATGTTTTTTTAACTTATACGGCGGGTGCGGCTATTTTCCGCCATTATAAAATCTTCAAAGCATCCCTTACAAGCTTATAAGAATATTTTCAAAGAAAATGTTTTATTTTAAATGGATCTTAGATGATTTCGAATTAAAAGGAGATATTTCTTTAAAAAGAATTTTGATTTCATCTATGTCAACATCCTTTGATGGATTTTAAGATTATTTGAAGTTGATTTATTATGATACAAAACTTCTATATTGTATTGAAGGTTTTGTGATATGTTTGTCTGTGGATGTGCTATTTTTACACCATTCATAGTTTATGGTTAAAGTATTGACATTTCGTATGCTAGTTTTAATACGAATGTTTATGTTATGTTTAAACCTTTTCATATGGGAATGCATTGGACTTAATATGTGACGGGTGGAGCCCGCTATAGCTCCTCGATGCATCGGTAGGTCTCATGAGACAAACTAGTGTCTTGGCACAAGGCCTTGACAAAATATTATTTGTAGTCTTGGCACGAGGCCTTGACTATGTGGTTATGATAGTCTGGCATTATGCATTCCAACATTATGAAAGTGGTTATTGATTTTTTCATGTGATTATTCGATTAGTATAATATCCATGTGAATAAGTAAATGGCATTATTTCATTTTATTTATGCCATACCATGTCCAAAGTTCATGTTTGAAAGGATTTTGTTTTAGTTATACATTTCCTTAAATGTTTATTCTTATTAATGAAAGTTTCCGCTATATTGTTATCCTTACTGGGCATTTGAGCTCACCCCTTTTCTATGTTTTATTTTTTCCAAGGATGTGAAGAAGTAAGTTATGAATGACCTTCAGGGATATTATGAGGGGATTATAGTGTGGACGGTGGAAACATTATGTTGTTGTAGTATTTTTTCATTTTATGATGTAATGTAAAACTTATGAAATATATCTAGTGTTTCAAAGGCTACCAAACCAATCGGTCTTTCGAGATTTGATATTTCTTGTGATCATGCCAATGTTATGTAACAATGTACCGACTCTTGGTAACTGGGGTCGGGGCATTACAGTTGGTATCAGAGGAAGTTTAGTACAAACCTTTGAAGGTAGATTTAGATAAACTCGGATTAGAGCACGTAGACCTAAGATGAAATTTGAGGATTAGTATAGAAGAACTTCCTAAAATTTTGGTATTGTAGAGATTTTGTGAGTTTTCCGAGCAATACATCCCTATCTGGATACGAGCAGGTAGAGGCGGCTCTGGCACAGATGTACCTAGGGGTAAAACCCGAAAACACCGCTTTGAGCTAGACTCGAACGGGAACTGGTGCACGACAACGGGCCTTGCTGCACTCTTGGTTATGACACTCCCGGGGGATATACTTAGGATAACTCTCATTTTCTTTAAAAATAATTATGAAGGGATTATGAGTATATACTTCCTCAAAGAAAACATTTTTATGATTATGGATTATATCCATAAATAGTTCAATTTATGTTAAGTGTTTTATAAGTATGGGATTATGTATTTTGATTCATAAACTGATCTAGTTTATGCCATTGTTTAGAAATGGCGCCTAGTGGAATAAATGGAAACTGTATCAATGCACGCACTCCATGTAGGGATTGCCCTCCTGCTCAAGATAATTATATTGGGGATGGTGATGCAACTGCTGCTGATCAGCTAATCACCATACTGGGACAACTTACTCAGGTTATGAATAATAACCTTACCCGTATGGAGCACCCTGATCCGCAGCGTGGAGGATCAATGTTAGATCGATTCATGAGGCAACAACCACCAACGTTCAATGGGAGTACAAATCCCTTAGTAGCTGAGGAATGGATATTTTCCCTAGAGAAAATATTTCAGGCTTTGGGGAGCAGTGAAAGGGAAAAAGTTATCATGGCAGTTTACCGCCTCACTGGAGATGCTGATCAATGGTGGTCATTGATTCAAAATATGAAGGAAGATGATGAAGTATCAAATATGGAGTGGAGGGAGTTCAAAGATCTGTTTTTAGAAAAATACTTTCCTCGTGACCATCGAGCGGATATGGAAAGGCAATTTCTGAGTCTGAGACAAAAGGAGGATGAGAATGTCACAAAGTATGAGGATAACTTTACAAGGTTAGCGAGGTATGCTGGAGATTATATTCGCAACCCAAGAAGTAAGATTGATCGTTTCTTTGATAGGTTAAAACCATTTCTCGGTCGAGCATTAGTCTCACAATCCTTTTCATCGTACGAAGACATTTTCTCATGTGCTATAAAGACCGAAAAGGAATTCTCTAAGTCTTATGACTTTAAAGCAAAGCAAGAGAAGAAGAGACCTGCTGATCAATCTGGGAATGGAAATAAGGGGAAGAAGAGAAAGGTTGAATATCCATCTTGTGGTAAATGCCAGAAGAAACACCCCGGTGCTTGCTTGAAGGGAATGAGAGTCTGTTACAAGTGTGGCGAAAAAGGCCACCAAGCTCATGATTGCAAGGGGAAGAAGGAAGCTACCAACGTTCAGTGCTACAATTGCAGGGAGATGGGGCATTATGAAAATGCATGTCCTAAGCGTCAGAAGAACTTATCTCAGAAAAGGCCAAGGGATCAAGGCCAGGCTTATGCTATCACTACTGCAGAGGTAGAAGCTCCAAAAGACGTGGTGGCAGGTAATTTAATGGTTTCCTCAAGTTTAGAAAATGCATTATTTGACTCTGGATCGTCGCATTGTTTCATATCTTCCCAGTTTGCTAAGAAAATTAGATATTTCCAATTTGGTTTAACAAGGGAGTTGTCAGTTAAAACTCCTAAGGGAAGTATCATTGCAACAAAGTTTTGTGAATCAGTCCCCATTAGAGCACATAAATTTTCTTTATCTGCTGATCTCATCATCATACCTATGATTGAGTTTGATATAATCCTCAGTATGGACAGGATTTCGGACTGTGATGCGAAGATTTATTGTAAAAAGAAAGAGGTTATGATTCTTGATGATAATGATAAGGAACACCTTATCTTTAGAGCAGAATCGTCACCACCTAATTCTTATTTAGATCCACCCTCAATAGCTCAACTTAAGTCAATTATTGGGGAGGAAGAGAATGAAATAACTGTCGGTGAGGAAAGGAATGTTCAAATAGAGGATGTACCTGTTGTGAAAGAATTTGTAGATGTATTTCCGGAAGATTTACCTGGACATCCTCCAGAACGAGAAGTTGAGTTTTCCATTGATTTGATTCCTTGATCAAGGCCTATATCGAAGACCCCTTATAGAATGGCCACTGTAGAGTTAGTCAAACTAAAGAAAAAACTAGAGGAATTGAGTAATAAGGGATTTATACGCCCTAGTGTTTCTCCATGGGGAGCCGCTGTTCTTTTTGTTAAAAAGAAAGATTGATCTATGAGGTTATGTATCGACTACAGGGAGATCAATGCTATAACGATAAAGAACAAGTATCCCCTGCCTCATATTGATGATTTATTTGACAAACTGCATGGAGCCCAATACTTTTCAAAGATTGACCTTCGATCTGGATACCATCAGTTGTGTGTAAAGAAGGAATACATTCCGAAGACAGTATTTCGAACCAGGTACGGGCATTACGAGTTTACTGTAATGCCTTTTGGATTGACTAATGCACCCTCTGTATTCATGGATCTGATGAATAGAGTTTTCAAGGAGTATCTCGATGAATTTGTGGTGGTATTTATTGATGATATCTTGGTATACTCCAAAACCTACGAAGATCATGAGAATCACTTGCGCATTATCTTGAAGACTCTGAGGAGGCATGAATTATATGGGAAGTTTAACAAGTGTGAATTCTGGTTTCAGGAGATTTCTTTTCTTGGCCATATTGTCTCTAATGATGGAATCTCTGTTGATCCTTCTAAGACCAAGGCAATCCAAGAATGGCCAGCACCTATGAGTATAACTGAGGTACGCAGTTTTTTTGGTTTGGCATGTTATTATCGACGTTTCGTCCAGAATTTTGCCCGATTGGCTAACCCATTAACGAAGCTCACTCGTAAAGTGGTTAAATTTGTTTGGAAAAAAGAGTGTGAAGAATGTTTCGAAGAACTGAAGAGAAGATTAGTCAATGCTCCTATATTGACTCTTCCATCGGGGAATGATGGGTTCGTTATTTATAGTGTTGCATCGAAGAAAGGACTTGGTTGTGTCCTTAGGCAGAATGATAGAGTTATTGCCTATGCATCACGACAGTTGAAAATTAATGAACAAAACTATCCTACTCATGATCTCGAGTTAGCAGCTGTGATCTTTGCTTTGAAGATATGGAGGCACTACCTCTATGGTGGAAAATGTGAGATTTATACTGATCACAAGAGTTTGAAGTATATTTTCTCACAAAAAGAACTCAACATGAGGCAAAGGAGATGGCTTGAATTACTCAAGGATTATGATTGTACGATACACTACCACCCGGGGAAGATAAACAAGGTGGCAGATGCTTTGAGTAGAAAAGACCATGGAGTTTTGAACAATATGAGAATTGAAAGGGATCCAATTTTCATGGATCTAGTGAAGATGGACATGAGAATAACCAGGGAAGGTGAAACATCAATGCTTTTTCAAATGGTTGCCAAACCATCTTTACTAGAAAGGATTAAGAGTTCTCAGACTGATGATGAAGAATTTCAAAAGAAGATTACAGCTGTGAATGATGGGAGATTGAGAGACTTTGTGTATGAAGATGGAATTTTGAAATTTGGGAAGAGACTTTGTGTTCCCGATTTACCTGATCTAAAAAGGGAATTGCTGGATGATGCTCATAGTTCCAATATCTCTATACACCATGGGAGCACCAAAATGTATAGATATTTGAAGGAACATTTTTGGTGGGACAACATGAAGAGAGAGATTGCTGATTTTGTGTCAAGATGTATGGTTTGTCAACAAGTGAAAGCTGGAAGGCAACAGCCTGGAGGAGTCATGCAACCTCTCCCCATACCAGAGTGGAAATGGGACAATATTACGATGGACTTTGTCATGGGGCTACCAAAGACTCCTAGAAGGAACGATGCAATATGGGTTATTGTTGATCGTCTTACCAAGTCCGCACATTTTCTTGCTATAAGAGAATATCTACCCCTGGAACGTCTAGCAAGACTATATATTAATGAAGTTGTGAGACTTCATGTAGTACCCTTATCGATTGTTTCTGATCGTGATCCCCGTTTTACTTCAAGATTTTGGAAAAGTCTTCAGAAATCCCTGGATACTGAACTTCATTTGAGCACTGCTTACCACCCTCAGATAGATGGACAATCAGAACGGACTATTCAGACCTTAGAAGACATGTTGAGATCTTGCTCACTTGATTTTCAGGGTATGTTGGATCAATATTTACCACTGGTAGAATTTTCCTATAACAATAGCTTCCATTCGAGTATTCAGATGGCACCATATGAAGCGTTATACGGAAAGAGATGTCGTACACCAACCTGTTGGGATGACGTTGGTGAAAGAAAACTTGTAGGCCCAGAACTGGTGGAGGAAACGGTGGAAAAAGTGAAAGTAATCCAAAATCACATCAAAGCAGCTCAAAGTAGGCAGAAGAGCTATGCCGATAATCGAAGGAAGGATTTGGAATTTCAAGTTAGTGATCATGTTTTTCTGAAGGTATCTTCGTGGAAGGGAGTCATACGTTTTGGTAAGAAAGGTAAATTGAGTCCCAGGTACATCGGACCTTTCGAAATTCTAGAACGAATTGGGGTTGTAGCTTACCGATTGGCAATGCCTCCAAGTCTCTCCAAAGTCCACGATGTGTTCCACGTATCTCTGTTGAGGAAATACATGCCTGGCCCAATGAATGTACTCACCTATGAAGAATTAGAACTGGAACCTGATCTGTCTTATTGCGAAGAGCCCGTCAAGATTCTTGATACGAGAGAACAAGTGCTGAGAAACCGGACGACGCGTCTGGTAAAAGTTTTGTGGAGAAATCATAAGATGGAAGAGGCAACGTGGGAACCCGAGGAACTTATGATGAAGAACCACCTGATTATTTTTATGCAGTAATACCCTAGAAATTTCGAGGATGCAATTATTTGAAGGAGGGGAGAATGTAACACCCCAATCTTCCACGGTACGTTTCCCTTCGAATAATGCGATAGCGTGTTTTGTACGCAACCTCGAGTTCTAACACACACCACAACTAATTAAACTAGCCGTTATGAATAGTAATACCTACTTTTTGAAATTATATATATATTATATTTCAAAATGGACTTCATTTTTGGATTCGGAATATCTAATTTAGCCTAAGGTGAAATTTTGGTACTTTTCGGATAACTTTCATATTTTTGATGAATAGTGAAAATTACTAAATTTTAATTAAAAACAACTTTTTTAATCAAAATAATTAATAGTGATAAAGTATGAATTTTAGTAGTTTTAAAGTATATTTAGAATATATTTTTACCATTTAATATAATTTTGGTCATTGGACATAATTTTACAATTAAACCGAACATAAACAAGTGTCAATCTTTTGATAGTTATTATCTCTTAAAAACACGCTTTTTGTTTTGACAGCGGGAATTAATTTTAAATTAATTTCGGCCACTTCTGTGTTTTGAATTTAGGAAAATGGATTCCATATTTGGAATCAGGATGTTCAAATTGTTTAAATAGATTACTTTTATTTTTAGACATTTTGAATAATTACTGCGGTAAATATTTTATTTACCATGGTTAAGGGTAAATACGGTAAATAAGTGTTAAAAAATAATATTATAATAATACTAAATTACCATCAAATGTGTCGTAACCCTATTGGTTGATACATGGTAGACCAAGGTCATCTTTGGGTCGATTTTGGGACCCCATGGATCCACTTGTAAGTGATAATGACACTTTATCTAAATTAAGTTAAAATGAATACAAAAATGACACAAGCATATATCTTTTAGAAAAACAATTGTTACATAGGGTTATATATGTTGGATTTTAGATTATAAATATTCATTAGAAAGATAAAACGATTTCCTACATAATGATATTTTATTTATAATTTTTAGACATTAAATAATATATTTTATTTATGACACAATGATGATGCAGTAATTACTATAATAGTGAAAAATTAAAATAATTGATATTATAAATACCCAAATAAATATAATATGAAACTTTTAATGAATTAAACTATTTTTATAGGATAATATGATATTTTAGTATTGATTTAATTGACTTTGTTCGAAGTAATAAATCTGTTATGAGTTTCACAAAAATCAACTATTGAATAGTGTCAAAATTGACATAAAAGAGTTCTTAAAACAAATATTATATTATTAATTGATATTAAATTCCTAAAAATCTAAGGTTCGGCCAAGAGACTTATACCATGATAGGTTCATCATTAATGGACCACTTGGGGGTCGATTGGATGTATGTAGTAAGTTTATTAACCATATTATATAAAAATACAAAGAGACATTGTAAAAGTGAAACTAATTAACTTAAAGTTAATACTTAAAGATAAGGTTAATATAAGTACCCAAACCTGTCTAAATTCTTTTTGTTGAGTTGTTTTCGACCCCACCCCACCTTAACCTTTGAATAGTCAACTTTGGAGCCATTGGAAACCGATTATGAATTTATTATAAACTAATATCTCTAGCTTTTCCAAAGGTGCCCCTCACCCCTCTTATAAAAGGGCACTCCTCCTTCCCATTTCTTCACACCTTCAAAGCCTTTTTGTTCGGCCAAACTCTGCCCAAATACTCTCCCAACATCCCTCACTACAACCTAGAGGCCTTAGTTTGATCAGAATGCCAACCTAAGGAGCCCTTTTGATTAAATCAAAAGGAAGAACTCGAAGAAGAGGTAATGATTTCACCACCTTTTTCTAAGTTCATTTATTCTTCCACTTCTTCTTCCTTTGTTGTTACCATTCTAAAATAATAAATCCAGTATCATATATATACTGTGATGTTATTATAAATATGGTACAACCATATTCAGCATTCTATCCATCCTTTGAATAACATGTCACCATACGTGCGTACGTACGGCTTACCGTCTCCACGTCGTGGTGTAATTGTTATTCAATATAATATTATTTGGATGGGTATAATAATGATGTGTAACTCATGTAAATAATAAATATAACATGTTAAGGATTCTTTATATATGATATACCATCCATTATATATTATTTTAATTTCAAAAGAATGATATTGTCGCTCGTGCGTACGTACGGACTACCGTCTCCACGAACGCGATGAGATTCATTCTCCATCGTATCCATTCAAGAATAATTATCATTTGAAGATTTAAAAATGATGCTAAGGACTTGATATCATTATGGATATGAATAATATACAACCTATTCTTTACAAAAATGTCTTACGTAACAAAACATATAAAAGAAAACAAGTAAGTTAACACCCGAAACAACGATAATACTAAGATATTATTATAAATCGATATTAAAAGATCATATATGATATCATATTAATGTATATGATTCTTGTATAATTTAGTAACAATTATTTCACCATTATACAGGAGGTTAACCTACCCCAACCAAGGAAAAGTACAAGGTAAGGGTTATTTCACAATCTCTTCATTATTCGAGGTTGTTTATACGTAATAATATACTGGGATTTCTTTATCATCCACATCCATGTTTCTTAAAAATGTATTTCAAAACATTTTTACTATTTACTAGAATATGAGTTAAAGTCATTTATACCCTTTTTGACTTTTATAAGTGGTTTATAAAGGAATCTTTCGGTCGTTTTCAAAACAAGGTCCTTTTTAACCTTTTCGACAGAATTAAGGTAAGAATGTTTTTTTAACTTATACGGCGGGTGCGGCTGTTTTCCGCCGTTATAAAATCTTAAAAGCTTCCATTACAAGCTTATAAGAATATTTTCAAAGAAAATGTTTTATTTTAAATGGATCTTAGATGATTTCAAATTAAAAGGAGATATTTCTTTAAAAATAATTTTGATTTCATCTATGTCAACATCCTTTGATGGATTTTAAGATTATTTGAAGTTGATTTATTATGATACAAAACTTCTATATTGTATTGAAGGTTTTGTGATATGTATGACTGTGGATGTGCTATTTTTATACCATTCATAGTTTATGGTGAAAGTATTGACATTTCGTATGCTAGTTTTAATACGAATGTTTATGTTATGTTTAAACCTTTTCATATGGGAATGCATTGGACTTAATATGTGACGGGTGGAGCCCGCTATAGCTCCTCGATGCATCGGTAGGTCTCATGAGACAAACTAGTGTTTGGAACAAGGCCTTGACAAAATCTTATTTGTAGTCTTGGCACGAGGCCTTGACTATGTGGTTATGATAGTCTGGCATTATGCATTCCAACATTATGAAAGTGGTTATTGATTTTTGCATGTGATTATTTGATTAGTAGAATATCCATGTGAATAAGTAAATGGAATTATTTCATTTTATTTATGCCATACCATGTTGAAAGTTCATGTTTGAAAGGATTTTGTTTTAGTTATACATTTCCTTAAATGTTTATTCTTATTTAAGAAAGTTTCCGCTATATTGTTATCCTTACTAGGCATTTGAGCTCACCCCTTTTCTATGTTTTATTTTTCCCAGGATGTGAAGAAGTAAGTTATGAATGTCCTTCAGGGATATTATGAGGGGATTATAGTGTGGACGGTGGAAACATTATGTTGTTGTAGTAGTTTTTCATTTTATGATGTAATGTAAAACTTATGAAATATATCTAGTGTTTCCAAGGCTACTAAACCAATCGGTCTTTCGAGATATGATCTTTCTTGTGATCATGCCAATGTTATGTAATAATTCACCGACTCTAGGTAACTGGGGTCGGGGCGTTACAAATAATATTACAGACATAATAAAAAATGATAACAGGTTTCAATATTTTATAAATGTGTATGTTCATGGATCAAATCCACTCTTCCAATTTGATAAATGAATGATTTTGGGAAAATATAACACTGTATCCCAATGTCTTAACCTTGTTTTATCCATTTTTACACTACTAATGTTTCAAAATATTTACTAAGGTTATCGTTCATAATGAAAAAAATTATATATTTAGAAAATTTTATCATAATAATTCAAAATATATAACAAATATTTATTTATTATATTTATTTGTATAAATTCATTTGAAAATTAATCATAATCAAGTTGATAAAACCATTTTATATGTAATTTTTTTTATTCTTACTAAATTAATTTAAAATAATTAAGAATTTTTTTGAAAAATATTTATTAAATTATACTTAAATTAAATTTAAATATTTCACTAATATTCATTATTTCAATCAATTAAATTTATAACAACTTAGGTGAATGAAAATAGTTTTTAAAAAAATACTTTTATGTTTAAAAATACACATATAACAAAATCGAGTTTAGTGTTGATTCCTATATATATAATTATAATATTTAAAATTAATGGATAACAATATTAATTTATGATAAAATTAAAATAATAACAATACAACTCAATGAATATAAATTATTATTTTAATAAAATATACATTTTTAAGATTCCCTGAAAAAGGAACCTTTTTTATAAAAATTATAATATTTGGAATATAATTATTTTTGATATAATGTTTTAAACTATAAATTTAATTCTATAAAATTTAATATATAAAAGTGTAATGGATTAAATATAATTCCTCTTAGATAATGCAATAAAAATTACTTTTAATGAAAATTAATTTTTAAAGCACCAAATGACTTGTAAAAATTAATTATTATTTCTATATTTTCAACAATTTTTTATTGATTAAGACCATTATTAATTTATTTAATAATTATTTTACTCAAAATAAATCCAATCATTCAATGAAATGGTTATAAAAAGATTTTTATTATATAACTGAGTTTAAATAAGTCTTAATGTCTAGTGTTAAGAAATATATTGAGAATGTTATTATTTTAAATTATATTTTTGTAGGGTTATAATGTTACCATCAATACCTAAATATAATAAGTTTTCATAATATATTATTCAAAATAGTGTTGTTTTTAATAATAATTTTTGAAAAAAATTAATGTGAATTGATGAGAATCATATCACAATGTCAGTAGCATATAAACTATGGTTTTGGACTATTTGCTACGTAAAATAAGTTAAAATTACAAATTTAAATTATTAAAATATACTTTTATATGTTATAAAAATAAAAGACATCATGTAATTGAAAAAACAATGTTTTTTATAGATACTTGTATTATAACTCGTCTAGGAATATATAATTGTATTACATGATAAAAAAACAATTTCTATAGATAAAAGGAAGACCATTTACTCAGAGATAAGGATATTGAAACTACATAATATATAGATTATGAAGAATAAAATATAATATAAAGAGATTTGAAGAATTTTAATTATCTAAGGAATTTTCAATGCATGTGATTATAAGTATGATTTTTTTTCATTTCAATACATGTCAAAAGAATATGGAAATAGAATTACACATAAATTGGTGAAAAAAAGAGGAAAGTGTTCTTTAGGTTAATTTAAATTGAACGATTCTAAAAACGTCATCCCAACATTCCAAAAATGATTCTTATTGGGTAATCTGTGGTTTGAAAACCCCAAAACACCAATTAGGAAACCATACCAAATAGGATCACTATGCCTTAATGGAAAAATTGAATTATTTATTGATATAGATGACACACCATAGATATATGTGAAAAACTGAAAAATATTTTTATTCTTATAATAAATAAAAAAGGAAATGGGAAATGAATCCATGAAAATCATAAAGGAACTAGTTAAATGAAGATACTTGAAAAAAGCCACAGTCAGAGTCTATAAACTTTTTAAATGTTCTTATATTTTTATTATTTATTTTTATAGTATATTTATAGATGATATGATTGGTTAAAGGAAAAATATTAATGTGCTGTTAAAATGAGAAAGACTAAAATATATATATAATTTAAATATACTAGGATTGTTTTTTTAAAAATAACAACCAAATAGTTTTCTAAGAACATCATGGGAAGTGAATCATGGTTGGACATATAGCTAAAGATTATCTTGACTATGGTTCTAACATAAGAAAATAAATGATGATATTGAAAATTATATTATTTTATTCATTTATCTGAACGATAAAAAAATATAAGCATCTCATAAAATTATATTAAATCTTTGAATTGATCCATGATACAAAATGAAATGTAAGATATGAAAAGTGGGTGTGAAAGTATAAATTATATAAGGAATATACCAACTTTCTAAAGAATATCATGTTGAGAATTATATTAAAATTAAATTACAAGTTGTTACAACATATTCCATTTCTATTTTTGTTGTATTTGTGTGCTAACAACATAAGGGTTTGAAAATGAGAAACTCTATCAAGAAAAGAAAATATGAAGACAAAAATTCTAAAAAATTGGAATATATAGACAACTCGATCTACTTTACAGTATTTTCAACTAGATATATACTATTATAATATTAATAAAGAGATAAATCAAGGTGATGATTTTTTAAACTATCCACTTGAGGGGTAAAAATGTTGATAAGATCAAAAAGAAAACCATCGAATTATCCTATCATAGAAATATAACTATTAAAAAAGGTACTTTAAATTATATCTTTGAAAAAGGAATAATTTTTTATTTCATCAATTAAAGTAATATTATAATATTATTATATTAGGAAAGTGAAATTATTTTTATTTAATGAAGTATATATGAATTTTAAGATGATTTATGTTTACATATTCTAGTTTAAATCAATTTTAATTTTTTTAATCTATGTTTTGAATCCATTGAGTAAATTAAGGTGGATTTATTTCATGAGAGATTTTTATAAAAATTGGTATGATAAATTATTTTTATAAATTGACTCAACCAAAAATTTCTAGACTAATATTCAGAAATATAATCAGTGTTTCATTTAAACTAGTAATATATTCTATTTTAATGGAATTATTTTCGTATAAATTAAGCAATATTATTTTTTATTGAAAGCATGGTTGATGTAGACAAAAATATGAATCATTAATTTCAAATTAATTGATTTTTAATTCACACCAATATTCTATGTAATTTTTATTTCTTCTAAAAAAAGGGGGATAATGGAAAATGGAATTACTGATGAGAATGCATTGGAGTTGAATAAAATGATAGATCGACATGAGGAAGAATGGTACACATGTTGAAATATCATTTTAAGTGGTAATTTAGATAAATTGGATAATATTGTTGATCCCATTCATGATTATTATATTTTATTCAATTGGGGTTTATTGATTACAGAGCTTAAAATGAAATTTTATGTCAATATGGAAAAATAGATACACATTTGACTTATTTAAGGACAATCATCAACATTTATAACATACAATCTTCTCACGTAGTTCCATTTTAGTCTTATAATACTCAATACTAATATTTAATACATGGGGAAAAGTAAATATATCAAAGGGTGTGCCATGATGATACACATTGATAAACATTGGAGAAAACATACAATAATCCTGTGTGATTTTTTTAACAACCATGACCATGTATCCAATAACTATTTTCTTCCTTATTTTTTTGGTATAAGATGAAAGGAAATGCATCTCAAAGGATCGAATAGATCATTAATATTGGAAAAATATATACATTCATGATTCCCATAATACATTTGAATACAGAAATTACAACATATTTTTTTTAGAATTCCATTATTACCTCTTGAATATTACTTTATATCATTCAGATTCCTCACACTGGGATCATGTGAAAGGGAACAAAATAAGAGTGAGCTCTGATTCACAATAAGGGTCAATTTAGTGGAAGAAATCATGAATCAGTATGCATAATCAAAATGTCAAGGTAAATTAAAGAACATATAAAAAATTTAAATAAATTGAACATCATGATTATGTATGAAAGAATCGTCAAGTAAAGGTAAATTAAGAAACACATAAGATACTGAAATAATTTTAGTATCATAATTAGATAAGAAAAACTCATTATGGAAACTAAATAACTAATAATAGATTATATTTAATCTATAAAATAATAATGTAGATTATCCATAGATGATATCATAATAAAAATATCACGAATAATAATAAATAAAATATAAATAACATAAATTATTAATTATTAAATTTTATTATCTCAACCATCAAGGTACCCCTAATTTAATGACCTTTAATTTTTTTTTACAATTGCTGGGTATATATAAAGCAGAAACCCCTTCATCTAAATCCATTGAAAAAATAAATCTCATAATATTTCTAATGCATTAAGATAATATCTATACCATGGCCCCCCATGTCTTAATGTCCATCGAATTCTTCATATATCAAATAATTTATTTAAATCATAAAAAATATGCTTATCAAAAAATTATTTCATCAAGTAAGGAGTAAATATTAAAAATATTTTCCACATTAAATCATTTAACATTTAGTGTAAGATTCATTATATTGAAATTATTTATGTTTTAATTAATAAGTGTTTCCCTAATAAATAATATTAAATTTTAGATAAATAAAATGCATACTGATCATAGAAAAGGTGAATATTTCTTAGGAAAGCTAATGACACCAAAATGAATCAACAATGTTGATATCAATTAATTATTTTTTTAAAATGATGAAAAAAATCAATAGATAGAATAAGGATGACATAAATACCACCCATACCAAGTAGTGTATAGGTAACATAATGGTTATAGGACATTGAATATTTAAAAAACCATAAAAAATATTTAAAAATATTATTTAATAATAAATCCATTACATTTTGAAAATAATCATTTAAATCTATAATATCCCAAAATATTTTCAAAATGATTTTATTTTCAAAAAACTTTTGAACAATATTACATAAGGCCTTTAGATTTTACATTATGAACATTTCATTCGATAGTGTATGTGATATAAAATAACAAAATAAAAAGAAAATATAACAACTTGATAATTTATGATATATATACTTTTAATTAAATTAAATCACTTCAATAGTGTTCACCAGACAAAACCATGATTTTATCTCATGTTGACCAAAATAATATGTTTATCTTGTGTTATATGAATCATTGAGAATTGCTTTCATCACCTGAAACATCGAGTAAAAATGAAATGTTTAATATTAGTAAAATAATTTGGTTTAATATAGATTTTTTAATCATGCTATGAAATTGGAGGTTATGAGTATTTATACTTAAAGTATAAAAAATAGTACTATAACCTATATAGATTCCATGAGAAATGATACTGATTAAATTAATGAAAAAATATATATTCAAAGAATACCAATAGAGATGCTAAATATAGGGAGAGATTAAAATAGTATACTAAATAAAATTTAATTCAAATAACAAAATAGAATTAGATCATTGATTTTATTGAATATTCGTATATTTTGATGGGTTTTTGATTGATAACACTTATGAATAATTATCATTGTATAGGATGATACATTTGATAAAAGTAATACATTCAATATTAACAGATGATATTTCATAAATAATAAAATGTTAATTGGGTATTGGAAAACAAAAATCCCTAGATTGTAATAAAATATATGATAGAAACCTTAATATGTCAACCTGAAATATATCCGGCTATGATATTTTCATGGTCTATAATTTTTCTGATATATAATGTCAAAAACATATACGATCTATGGCCTTTTTGTACAGATTTGTAATCCATCTATGAAATCTCGCTCCCATATAAGTTTCTTAGAAATTGAAATTCATGTGTGAAATATATGTAATGATTGATAAGGAGTAGGATATAGTTTTAATATTAATCAATTTGAATATACAATACATTATGAAATAAAAAAATGCTAAACATTAACAATTCGGATTGTGAATACGAAAATGATCATATCATATATTTAAATTGGTATCAAAAAACATCTCAGTGTTTAAAACCTTCTAAATGTGAGTATATTTCTATATACGATGTGTATTTAAAACATTATTAATAAATAATGTATAAATAATTTTATAAAATTTTCAATTTGAAAATACATCATGATATTGAATAAAAATCATTATATATATGAAAAAAATTTAGTTTACGGCAAATTGTATAGGAAATATGATTACACAACAAATGAATACAGAAGGTGAGCCAGCATAATGGTCTTTTACTTCTCTAATGGATGTTTAAAACCATAACTCAAATGGTGTGTTCTCAAGTACAACTAATTTCATGCATGATATATGAATAAGTTATAGTTTGTCATGTAGTGATATATATATGTCACCAACATCATGCCCTGTGAATACTTGTTCACTTATCCACCAACTAATGAAATTTTTTCCCTAAAATAAAATAATTCATAAAAAGCATTTCAAATCAATTTAGAAAATTTCAAATATTCAAAATATTAATTTAAAATGATTTTAAAATTGGTTCTCTCCTTTGTATAAGAATCCCCGATTTTGTCTAATTAAAATTTATAAAACATCGTTTACACAAAATTACCCAATTAGATTATTATTAATGTTTGTGATATTTCCATAATGTTTTCTATAATACATTAAAATATCGACTCAATAAAATTTTAATTACCACCTCCAATAATTCCATATATCCCCTTTAAAAATAGAATATAAGTATCAAAAATCGATGAATTAACAATGAATGTAATTTTAAAACAACGAGTCTCATTTATCAAAAATCCTTCATTGATATTCCTTAGAAGTTTGTAAATGAAACAAAACAAAGTGAATTTTTAACAGTTTTCCATTTGATAGAAAAATGATGAAATTATGTAATTGAATTGACCCATCAATTTAACACTATGTAAATTTTTTAAAGGACACATATGTTATAGTCCCTAAGCATAATTCCTCCAACACAAAACTGATGAAACCTCTTCCTCGAATCCCCTCCAAAAAATATTTAGGTTCGTCTCCATCGCCACTAGTTCCCCCACCCCCTATAGTTTTCTTATTTTATCTACAGAGAGCTTTATGATCCCTTCAATATGTTCTTTGTGATTTTTCAAAACTATAGAGGAACAAAAGGTAATTAGTTTTAATGATCCCACAATTAGTGATAAGCTTGAAATCATATGTAAATTGGATAATCATAAAGGATTGTACCTTAAAAATCAGTTCCTCCTCTTTCACTTTGTGAAAATCCTACAATAGTTGATGCAATACATACTCTGATAAAAAAACTCCATGATGATGATCATTTTTTAATAGATTTATTAAAAGTCTATTCAAAATAATACAACACGAATGAAAATGTTGGTTGTTCAGAATCATTTAAAATTTAAAATTACAAAAATTCAATCAAGGGGTGTCATGCTGGAATTGGTTCTAACATAGATATGAATCTAGATTCTTGAACATGTAATTGCAATAATATCCCATAAATATTCATTACATGTTATCAACAACCTAGAATATTCATTGAATCTTGAGATTCAATATACAATTATCTCACTATCTTTAGGCATCAGTTGACTTATTCTATACTGGTACTTTTAGTGATGAGAATGGTGTAATAAATCCAATCATATTAGAGGTTGTGTATGAAGTAGAATACAAAGATTCAATAGAATTGGATGGAGATAGAGATGTTAGTGACTGAAGATGATGGAAAAATAAATATCAACATCTAAATTTTCGGGGTCATAATATCTATGAGTCCTCTTTAAGAGTAATGTTTGTAAGGGTCTTAAAATTTTCTAGAAGGAAAGAATTATGTGGGTATGATTATAATGCACCCACATAATTGAGGAAATGAAAATAGAGAGCAATGGATGATTTCTCATCTATATTAAAAATTTCCATAATATATTGAAGCAAAATTGTGATGATCTATTGGCAGCTTCCATGACTTATGACTAGTGTTTCCACTGTATAACATTAATTATATTATATCATGAGTCTAATTGGTGATATGTTTTATTCTTATTTTGGTCTTGTGTGAATGTTGTGAGCATAAAATAGAGAGTCATATTCAGAAGATTCATTGTGAATGGATTTCTAATGTGTACCAAAAAAATAAGTGGATCTTACCCTATGTAATTTAATTTACTAAACAAACATCTAACAAAAATTATACTATAAATAAAAAACATATTCAACTACAACACTATCCTGGAGGACAAGAATGACAAGCTACATATGAATAAGTATAAAATAAAATAAAATATAAATAGAAGTGTATTTTTTTTAACTGATGATAGAAAAAAATGAAATGGTGTTATCAATATGAATAGACCCAATGATTTATTTTAGAGTTTTTATCTATTTTAGAATACTTAGTGGATTGAATTCATTGAATTTGATGTCAAAGAAGATGAATTGGTCATATTAATATGCTTGGATAGTGTAAAACCAAATCAGATTAAATTTACATATAAAATAAATGAGACTAAATGTGTAAGAAGTGGCAGGATAATGATACTACAAATAGTTCAAGTGGAAACACTATTATTAAATAAAATTAATCAAATGAAAAACATTGAAATCTTTAAAAACATGAAATACATACCATCATATTCAAACAATTGATAGATGTGACCATTATATATTATGTAACTTCCCATCCCGGGGGCCACATACCGGTTCCCCAAACTAGTCTGTCACAAGACCTCAAGTGCACCTCCCCATACACTACAGGCTATCGACTAGAAGTGGGGGTCTAATAACATTATCCTAGGGAGACTATACCCTGTTTTACAATAGTGATAAACCATTGTAGAAAAATAATAATATATCACCATAAACAGTACAAATATTTCATGACAATAAATGATGTGAAAACAATATCTAATTAAAGCTAAAAATATTCCATGATAAGTATGAGTCAAGGGTATCAAATGAAAACTGAAACTAAATTCACTGAGGAATCCCAAATGGTTCCTGAATCAAATCTAGTTCCCTCATTGATGCTCCATTCAAAAATCAACAATAAAACACAGGTCCCATTACCATAACCTATTCTATATCCGTTATATTTATTTGGTTACTGATCAGGAACCCATAGTAAGATATGAGTATAACACAATTGGACACTAACAATGATGTCTAAAGAAATTTGGTCAATAGAATCTGTATTCAGTAATATAATGAAATTATTACAATGAAAAGTAAACAATTATAACATTATCAATTAATCCTAATTAAACTACACATACCACTGGGTTACTGAGGATACCCATACCTAACTGACTAGAAAATATTTTTTAAGTTAACAAATCACTTTTAAAGAAAATGTGAGAACCCCTAAATCCATCAAATTAACCAAAAACAATAGTACATGAAAACCATAAATAATACAAGTTCTACCTCTACATAGCTACAACAAAATATTAAGACCCACCCTAAATGCATGATAACTAGGCAAGAAGTACTGTGAAAAGGTGCACGGGCAAGGAACCGATGTCCCAGACATAGCCTGTTAACCATCCACTCCAAGTGCCATGAAAAGATGACAACCTCATGCTATGAACCCCAACTGAATCATAACCAATTAAAAGGTTGGATCCCAAACCCCTGAAAATCACCTCCAGTCACACTAACTATTAATTAGAACCTTATTACCAAGAACATGAGGGAATTTGTGAAACCACACATTATCCATCAAAGGATTCAATAGAGTTATTAAATGAAAATATAATTCTACCACAGTCCATATCCCTAATCAACATCGACGATATATATGATACTTGATAGTGCAACACTTTCGGAAATAGGTCTTCAAATGTGGTAGTCAGCTTACCTCAGACCCCTATATATTCCTCGAGCCAGATCTTCCCTTTATTGAAACCCACAACAAGTATCATGTGTTGTGTGTCAACCCAAGAATATCATTCTTCATTTATCTTCCAATAAATATTGTGGCCCATCATCTTGGTCGCTTCCTCTTCAGACACATTGAGGAACATCACCTGCTCTGTGAACACATCCTTCGATATCAGAATCCATTCCAAGGACAGCTCAGCCTGGCCAAATGATTTCAGAGGACACATACCCTCACTATTCCTCATCCCAACCAATTTCTTTCTTGCTGACCCATTCTTCAAGGGGGTGGAAAGGAGTTGTAATCCTTCCTCCTCCTGTTACTATTGTTACTCATAGAACTTGTTTCCCCTACATAAAGTCTTTTACTAGATTTAGTGATCTCTTCCTTACTGCCCCAATTTATACTAAGGCTAACAATGTTATTCTTCACCCGAACGAAATATTGATTCTCCGAAGAGAAAACTTTTTTCGTTCCAACTAATAAATGGTAATCCACAACAAATTGTGCCCCCTGTTTCCCATATTGAAGGTTGTCCCTACCCGAAGACATCTCTATATAGGGAGAAACACCAAAATCCTATTCAACCCTTGCAGCTTGGGTTTGGGCGATAACACCCACTACTATCTAACCATCACTTAGAGCACCCTCAACTGGTACATTTTTTCCATAACATGGATGTGTAGCTTCCATATCATGGCCCCTCCCTTATACGAGCCTGTATTATTAAAACTAGAGGCCTCGGTAGAGCAAACCTCTTAACCATTCACCTCGTACTCTATGGTCCTATCACCTGATAATCTATACCCCCTTCACCAGTATCCATTTGGTTCAGACCATCTTCCACATAAGCCTATGATGTTTTACCCTTCACACCATCATCCTTCCTTAATGAAAATTGAGATCCCCAATGACGATCATCCTTCTTCTAGGGTGGGAGACCCTTACAGCAAACCTATGAAGCATGACCCAACTGCTAGCATGGGGAACAATAGTCAATCCAGTTCTCATAAATGACCTACTTCATACATCACTACTCGTTTCCCATCATAATCCATATATGATCAAAGGGATTCCATGAAACGTCCAATTCCACACAAACCCGTTGACTAACTAGAAGTAAAACCACCTCCGTATGACTATCTGAGCACAAAAACCTAAGGACAAGATTTCCTAGCAAGAAAATTATAGATGGATTCTTGAATGGAAAAGGATGGTTGGGAAAACATACACAAACCACCACAGATGGAAAACCATGATTCATGTGAAATTCAAAGGACCTGAAGAAGAGAAAGAAGAAGAACTCGTTAAAGCTATGTGGAGCCCTTGAACAAGCCTTGATGAGGTCCACTTCATATTAAAACTGAATCATGATGTGTCGACTGTCAATCATTCCAACAATCTCCTATTTCTAGAGATCCCAAGTTCCTATGATGAACATATCAAACATGTCAACTGAAGGCCTCTACATCTTGAAGCAAGAAACCAACGTGATGTTCAAGATGGTGGAGGTTTTTGATAATTTAGAGGCTAAGATCGAATGGTTGGGGACGCCATCAATGAGGTCTGGGACTTTAGGGCTTAAAACGGCTTTCAAAAATGGTGGATGAAAATCTGGGTTGGAGAAAGGAAAAAATGTAGGCCCATATCTCTCGAAGGGTAATGAAGCTACCTCCCCCACCAGGGGGAGGAGCTGGAACTGGAACTGCCATCATCATTGTGGAAGGGAGAGCATTGTAGGGTTCGACCCATCTCCTCAAACCCATACCTCGACACCTAATCCGACCCACACTGAGTCTAGGCCAGGTAAAATTTTCAACTCAAAAATCACATAAAAAAAATTCGATTTCATTATCCACTCTATTTCCCATTCATTATTTTGACCACATGGAACCATAATCCAATCGAAATGTTTTGGGTATAAAACCCCTTTTATGTAACCCCGTTTATCCTTCAAGCATATTTACTATGGGCATAGAATTTATTTCCTCGAACACAAAACCACAACTATGTTTATAAATCATTGGATTAGAAGGACATGTATAGGATCAAAATTCTAAATCATGGGTATATAACATTTTTTATATTATCATTCCTATCACACCATTTCTCAACCATACAGATAGATCCATCATTGGCATATATCATCATGTCTAGAACCACAACTCTCAACTATGTAAGCATATCAATTGTGTAGATCATCTTGTATAACATCCCATTTATAAACCATATATCTATAAAATTATTTAAAGAGCATAGAATGTAATGTATAACACCCCATTTTCCAACCATGATTAAAAAACACTAATCCCCTTTTCATAATTAACCACAACAACTTCCATTAATTAATTCATAAATTAATTACTTAGTGTTCGTTAGTTAAATTGATATTTAATTATCAACAAAAATTTATGTTAATCAATTCCACAATCTATTAACCTTTTAACAAAATTATCAAACAAAAATTAATTCACCAATTTATTATTGTCAATTTACAATTCAACAATTTCATAATTAACAAAAAATTTAATTACCTGAATTTATTAATCAATACAGTCACAATTAATTAAGAAATTAAGTATATTTTTCCAAGCTTAATTTCTTAATTAAATCATGTCAATTACCTCATAATTAATTCCCATAACTAATTATCAAATCTAAAAAATTCCATAGTCCCAAAATTAAGTCTAAAATTAATTATCTCATTCAACAATCCATAAATCTCATAGTTTCACAAATATGTCTATTAATAAATTTACCACATTAATTATTTTAATTATGGATTTAAACATCTAAAAATTTATAGAAATTATAAATCTTGTATATATGTAATCATGATTTTGAATATGTGATTGTGGAAATTAAACCACCTACCTAGATTCATTGAAAATGACTGGACAATGGAAAATCCCAAAATTGAGTTGAAAAAAATGTAGACTGGGTTCCTTATGTATAACCTAACTAAATAATAACAAAACAAAAGATCCATATAATCAAGATCTATATCTACTATACTAGTTATATGTTCACTAAATAATGATCTATATATAGAATAATAGAAGGTAACATTCAATAAAATGAATGAGAGGAGGATTAGAGATGAACGAGAAAGCAGAGGGGCATGATCTACTTGATAGGAGGGGTGCAGATCATTGATCTAATATTCAAATAATGTATAACGGATGTCATATCGACTTAGAATCCCAACCTAAAACAATGAAATTTTCAAAAATAGAGGTGGTATGAGTTTGGGTCTAGTGGGGGATGTTTCTTGGGTTTGGGTGAATTCAAAAATAATTTTTGGTCCATTAAAATTTCAATTCACTATTTAATAGAATAGGGTTCATGTTTCTCCCTAACTGTGTGCCAGACATGGGCCTGTTTTGTTTGGGATGCATAGTTTGACTTTTTGGGTTGCGCAACATGACAAACTGTATGCTGTCTATGTGAACCCCCACTACGAAGGGTTTCATGGTTTCCTGGGATGGGTCCAATTGTATGCTATAATCATGAAAACACTATAAAAACACACCTTTTCTTATATTTTTCTCCATTTTAAACCCAAAAAAGAATAAAATAATAAAAAAATGGTTTTTGGTAAATACACTACTGTACCTAAAATCTAGTTTAATTCAACTATAAAAATTTTCAGGATCATATAATATCCCCCACCTTATAACAACTAATCCCAGAGATAAACTCTACACCTTCTATAAAATTTTGAGCCAAATCAATCAGGGAAATTGTCCCACATATCTACTTCCATTACCTTGGATTCCTATGACACACACCCATGTTTCTACAGTACAAAAACTATTGGAACAATCATTCCCTGTAATACTTTCTCAGTACAATCCAATTCTCACATTAGATTCCCCTCCAAGGATACTTCAATCTCAAGACCAACCTCATCCACATCTATCTCATTATAAGAATCATGGGGATATCGGTACATTTGAGATACATGGAAAACATCATGCATTGTACTATATTTCAGTAGAAGATCCAATTGGTACACCAGTGACCTCATTCACTCCAGAACCACAAAGGTCAAACAAACTAGGGTTCCAACTTTCCCTACCCCTATATCATGTTGTGACAAATACAAGGTGACACCCAAATTAATACATGATATAACACTATATGATCATGGTATTTTTGATATCTATCATCATATGACTTCATTATACTTTAATCCATATCCATATGTTTCTTAATTAGTTGTACCATCTATGACATCTCCTGCCCATGAATTTTTCCCCACTATTATTACCCACCATCTTCCATCCAGTATAATTATGATCCTCACGACCTACAATAATGTTCCCCATATGGTTCCATCTATATCATTTACTTATAACCTTTATTATACTAAAACATTACTAAGTCAAATTACTATTCCTAATATCCATAAAAGTCAAGCACACACACTAATAAGATATCTTCAAGAACTTTTATAGTAAACTCTATCTATCCATCCATCTGTGGGTGAAAAATCATACTAAACGAAAACTTTGTACCAAGAACCATTTTCAAGCCCTTCCCAATGCATGAAGTGAAATATACATCATGATATGAAATAGTGATAAGTGGATACCCATGTAAATGGGATATCTCTTGAATATATAACCCTCCCATAAAATCAAATGTACAATTATTCCATATAGGAAAGAAATGTGAATCTTTCATCAGTCGATCTAGAAAAACCAATATAGATTCATTCTTCCTTGGTATACTTGAAGGACCCAACACAAAATCCATTGTTATGTTATCTAAATTCTATTCTAAAATGGGAAATTACTGCAGAAAACCCCCAGGTCATTGATGTTATACCTTACCCTTCTAGCAACTATAGCATCGTGTCATGAACCATATTATATCATGTTTTGTGCATGGCCACGAAAACTGTCATCATTGGTCCTAGTACATTTTGGTAACACTTGGATTTACCATGCACTCCAAGTCATTAAATTCCTTCATTATCTCCTCTTGTATTATCATAGGAGCACCAAGTTGATTATTGACATAATTGATCTCATTCTTATATATGATTGAATCATAAGGTGAATCCCCACCTTAAAGGTTTTTCATTATGTTCAAACAATACAGTTCCCCGTACTAACTATATCAGATCCATTGAAAAAATGTAGACTCCACAAAAACTGGTACCAGAGTCATCTACTCCTGATTCTCCAAAACCACTACATATATCTCATCTAGTAAGGTTATAATGTTTTACTCAACACTAGACTTCATAACCATTTGTGTTTGAGTCTTTATGCCCACAGCTTCAACCCAACTATTTCCTTTCCCATATATATATACTATCTAAAAAATAAATTTGGCTTCATATACTCAACCCATATCTAATTCCAAAGAATCAAATATAACTACGATAAGATACACCTTAATAACTTTTGATTTGTACACACTAGAATCAACTATCCCAAAATATAATGTGACCAAAACATCCGAGAATATACCAATTTTTATAGATAAAGGTCATTTATAGTGTATTTTTGTTCATGTGGCCTCACCCCCTCGACCCATACATATGGACTCCTTATCTATGCTTCAATTTAGCTCAGAGTTTGATCCCAAATGTGTCCAAAAAACCTTGTAATCCTCATGTGGAATGCGGATCATGGTTTTTTCTAAAGATAAATGATTCTTTAACTCCTTGAAGGAATTATCACATGCTTATAACTATTTATGAATTAGCCATTCTTGGTCAATCTTGAATGTGGTGATGCCCAATAGGAAATGTCTTGTATAATACTCTTGTTGTATCCATCTTACCCCTGAAAGATATGGATATAAGGCAAGTTCTTCGGATGCTCCCAGAAACCAGTACCTGAACCTTATCTTAGTCCACTAAGACACCTTCCTCCAAGATGATGTTCCCCATATAATGTACCAATTCAATCCAAAACTAACAGTTTGATAACATGGATTATAGATAATTCTCTCTTAATGTACTCAAGATGAAGTCAACAGGTTGGGAATGACCATCATGAGTCTTGGAGTACACCATGACTTCATCTATAAAGACCACCACAAAAGGATCCAAGTATATATGTAATATTATTTTTATCATGAAAATAAACACAAATAGTTCATTATTAAATCCAAAAGGAATTTTTAAGAACTCATATAGGACACACATGATTTTGAAATTAGTCATTAGAATGTCATAAGTCCAAACTATCAACTGATGATACCCCAATCTCATTTTTATCATCAAGAACACACAAAGTCCATTTAAATATTCAAATAGATATTTGATAATAGTAAGAGGATATCAATTCATTTCTATCATCATATTCCACTTCTGGTTATCAACACCAAAGAAAAAAATCTAGTTAGACATATTCGATAACATCACTAGAGAACCCCAAGGTGATGTACATGGATATTTAAATACCTTATTATGAAATTCCTCATGAAGATTATTAATATCATCAAAAAATTTCAGTTCCATTATGTAAGATGTAATAGAAAATTTCATATCCTCACACATAAGCTAAAAATTAAACTCCACATATCTCTCAGGTGGTATCCATATGATGTATTCTCAAAAAATATTCTGAAATTATTCCACCATTTGGAGGAAGGAGATCATGGTTTACACCACTATCATACAACAATAAACTAGCATCCCAAGTTTCTATCTCTTCCATTTTGAGTAATTATCCTTTCTAATAATTCCATGATATCATAATTTTCATGGTGAATATTTTGGTTACCATTATTTGACATAAAAGTCACTCTATTCTGGTAAAAATCTATGTGTTCTCAGTATGCATCTAGACATTCTATACAAAAACAATTCCCAGACGTTGAAATTTCAAGGATATATATCCCATAGAAAATCGTACTCCCCAATATCAATAAAACATACCATACAGGTAATTTTGTCTCATGACCATGCTCTCAAGAATATATCTATAGTAATTTACCAAATAATAAAATCCATCACCATGCTCATTTCATTAACATATTTTTCTAATATTAATAAATGAGAGGCACCAGTATCAAATAACGATCTACCTAAAGTACAGACAACAATAATTGTACCTCTTACTGTTTTTGACCTAGCCTCATTATACATATTTGTAAGATGCACCACATGTAACTATCCCATCCCTCTTCATTGCGATGTTGTCCACCTCTATTGGGTTGAAACACTCCATTGATAACAATTCTCTTTCCTAGAAGTACCACATCCACTACCTATACCTCCACAACCAGTAGAGCAATAGTTTCATGACTAACATGGGGCATAAGTTTCCTTTATCGTACCCTGATTCTTACTATCTACTCCATCATTAACTATCTTTATCAGGGTCTTTCATAACTTCTATAGATATCTCATTTTTTAACAGGATTGAAACTCCACTGGTAGATGGGGAAATGTTTATAGAAGTTTATGACCTACAACCCTGGTGGAAAATCACATGGTTAATATCCCTAGTAACTGACCCCCTAACTAGCAAGTATACTTCCCACTTCTCTTGTTAATGATCTCATAATGATTCTTCCTGCTCACGAAATATATACCTCATGATCAATCATATGAAACCACTTGTCTTCCACTAGAAGATTATTTTAGGTTTCCCTTTAATATAACATATGGATTCATGACTTCTAAAAATATCTTTGGCATAAAATATTCACCATGGACTTAATTTCACAATTAAGTCCATCATAAATTCATGTGGACAAAGTATCCTCATATTTCATCAACACTAGAGAAAATAATTAAAAATCAATGAACCATCTATTATAGTCAATTGTGGACATGCTCCCACGATTCGATCTCATTAACTTAGAAGAACCCTCTAGCCACATCGTCTTTGTAAAAATGTTCTCCTAAATCATTTCAAAAATTCATTACATTTCACACTGTTAGTCTGTCTAGTCCACTCTTGATCATCCCACCTTGCTTAATTGATCATTATATAATATAAGAAGACAAATTTACCATCTTCACAGTATGAGTCTCCAAAATTATTTCGTATTTTCTCGGTCGAGTCATCCCAAAACTCAACTCCCTCTGGTCAATCGTCTCTAGTAAAATCCAAATGGTGTTACAACTGAAACACCCTCTTCAAGTATAGAAATCTCTTAATGACCCACCCTAGGTATTTTCCATGAATTCCATGAATAGTGTGAGGTTATCTTGTTATTGATCCCCTGATTCCTTAAATGAATCAATCAATGTCTCAAGTTCCACTGCAAGTAAATTATCTCCAGCCACAACCACTTTCCATCCTCTCAAAAAGTATCATCATTGAGGAATAACTCTACAATTCTAAACATGAGTCTTAGGAAACTTAATGAAACTTGTAAAAAATTAAATTTGTTAAAAAATGACAATACATAATTAGTATTTTTCCTAAACCTCACCATGTTGTCAAAACCGAGGCGTTATCACTTCCCCTAACCATCCTACACCTAGGTCATGGTTAATGAGTGTAAGAACATTCTAACAATTAAAGTTTCCCATTTAGAAACTCATTTAATCACATAATTTCATCATTTTACCATTTATGATTTCATATTAGGAACCTTTTAAATTCAATTTAAAAAACCATGAAAATTGTTTAAGTTCAACAACATACCTAAAATCCATTTTCCAATACATTATTTAAATGATTCATGTCAAAAAATAATCTTGAGTGCTTATAATGAATCTTGAAAACTGAAATCCCATTCCATTCAAAGGAATGAGTCAATTAATAAATAATATTAGAAACTATAATAACATCACACCACAACGATGTCATCCAAGGTAAAATATCATTCATTTATTACATTAAAAAATAATAAAAACAATCCCACGATGGGATCATGGGTAATCCCTCATACATGTGTTAGATAATCTCGTCCAGGATCTTATATCTAAATCCCGAATCTTCATTGTCTCATATATACCTTTTCTAGATAGTAATAATAAATAAGAAGAAAAGAAAATAGTCTCTACTACCAAATTGTAACATACAATCTCGTGTTCCACATACCGGTTCCTCAAACTGGTCGATCACATGACCTCATGCATTCCACCCCCTACAAAAAAGGTTTCCAACTAGTAGAAAGGGTATTATAATCCGATCATTGGGAGACTATTTCCCTTTTTAAAGATGTAATACACCTATGAATATAAAAAAACTAATAAATATTATATAACAAGAAACAATACAACTTTTTCAATATAATTAATGCTAGAAATATAATATCCAATTGATGCTGAATAGATACCAAGTTATTTTTAGGTCAAATTTCAAAAATGAAAACTAAAAATGAAGAAATATATTTCTCCAAAATAGGTCCCAAAGCATGCCTGGTTCCCTCATCCATGCTCCAATCCCACATCAGAGAACTAACATATGCCAATTTCCCTTAACTAGTCTTGAATCCATTAAATCTATTTGTGTACTTATCTAGAAGACTTAGTAGTGTGAGTATAAAACTCAGAAGGACACTACCAATGGTTTATAAAATATATCCAGTAAATAACATGAGTATGATATTTTATAATGAAATAATTTCAATGCATATGTAAACATTTATTAGATTACCAAGTACTCATTATTAAACCATATAGGCCACTACGTTCTTGAGGAAAATTGTACCTTTATTCATGATCCATCCCACACCAGAATAAAATAATGTTACATATTCAACTAAAAAATAACTTAACCAAATGGGATTTCATTATCAATTTTATCTCACATTCAATATTATGGCCACATGGAACCATAGTACAATGTTGATGTTTTGGGTATATAATGACATTTCTAACACCCAATTTATCAATCCGACATATTTACCATCGGAATATAGCTTCTTGTCTTGAACCCCAATTCTCAATAATACATATACATCATCGGAATAGAATTTAATGTCTAGCACCCCAATTATCAATCATGTGCATATAAAATTTTTGTATATAGTCAGGTATAAAACCCCATTTATTAACCATATACATAGATCTATCATTAGAATAGATCATTAGGTCTCGTACCCCAATTCCCAACTATGCTTGTAAATCACTACCGTAAAGCATCATGTCTAACACCCCATTTTTCAACCATATATTTATGTCATTATTTACATAGAATATATAATCATGATTAATGCGCCATTTAGTAACCATGATTAAAAAATTAAACCACATATCACAATTAACCACCACCACAAACATTAATTAATTAATAAATTAATAAATACAACTCTTTTCATTAATTCATAAATTAATTAACATGTTAAATTTCTATTAATAAATTCAACAGTCAATTAACTATTTCACAACCAATAAAATAATAATCCAGCAAATAACTTTTCTCAATTTAAAATTAAAATTTTTTTTCATTAATTCATTAACAAATTATCCCCAATTTCCTAATCCATACATTGAAAATTAATTGACAAATTTATTAACCATATTCAAGATATAATTTCTTATTTTGGAAATCTTAATTACCTCATAATTAATTCCCCCAATTAGATTCTGAACCCATAAATCCCAAAATATAATAAGTAATTCTTCAATTAATTATCTCATTCAACAATCCCAAAATATCACAATTTCACAAATATCTCAATTAATTAATTTACCATATTAATTAATTTAATTGTAGACTTTAATTTCTATATAACACTCTAAATTGTATAACTTTTATATAAATAATCAAAATTAAGAATATGGGATTGGGAAGATTATGCCACTTTCCAAAATTCATTGAAAAACATTCTGCAAATGGGAAATTCCAAAATTGAGTAGTACAATTGCATAGAATAGGTGTTTCATCTATATCATAAATCATTATAAAAAAAACTCAATATCTCTCTAATCTAGATCAAGATTTATAAACATAGAACTAGATACACCTAATCTATATGTAGATCTTGAAAAATAGAATGTCGCATCCCCCAAAAATAAAAAAAAATGAAGATGGGTGGTGAACATGAATTCAAACAGATTAAATCCACTCTCTAGGAGGGGTATGAATCTTCAATCCAGCTTTTAATCACAATGAATATAGTTCTGATGGACTTGGAATCCATCTTGAAATAAAAAAAATTGTCTAAAGTGGAGTGCTTCTATGTTTAAATCAAATGGTGTAATTTTTGGGGGTTCATGTGGATTCTATATTAATTTTTGGGCCATTAAAATTACCACACACAGTTTCATATGAAGAGGATGATTGTTTTTCCTAACCTTGCGCCAACAATCTTACTATAATTTTTAAAGTGCATATGGTCTCTATTTCTTGGTTTCCCGATATGAAAAACCATTTGTAAGCTGTGTGAACCATCACCATCCAGTGTTGCATGATTTCTAAGGATAGTGTGTACAATTTTCTCATAGAATACACCAATAATTCACATCTTCATTTTCTTTTATTATTATTTATTTTCAACCAAAACACAACCAAAATCATAACACAAACAAAATGTAATCAAATTAAGAGAACATAGTACCTAAATTATAGTCTATGTAAATTCAAGGAAATTTTAGGATCTTACAAATTATATGCTCTCTGATGTAATATCAGAGGATAAAATGAATTCCAATAACAATGATGTCGAATAATTTAAATAAATTATTCTTCAAACAATATGATTGATGTGAAATATGACTAATTTTTCATTACTATTATCTTGGATGGATTGAAATAGAATCAGATAAAATTTATAATGAAAATCAATGAGACCAGATGTGAAAGATTTTTTAGGGTAATGTTATCACTAATTGTCCTAGTGGAATCATTCTATGTCAATTCCATTGATCTAAAGAAATACAATGAGAAATTTAATAATAAAATATAATGAGATTCAAACCATTATAATCCATAAATTTATGGATATGTCCATTTGATATTATATGTCTCTTTGATGAAGTATGTGAGGTTAGAAGGGAAGAAGATAAATCTAAATTAGAATAATTGAAAGAAAATGTATTTCCTGCATTGTTTTTTCTGTTCATTATGGTGAATATTTCATCTTTATTAGCTTGGAAGGGGTCCAATGGCAGCAAATAAAATTTATAAGTAAAATCAATAAGACCAAATGTGTAAGTAGTTCATGGGTTATTCTACTATTCAGAGTGCTAGTGGAGGCACTGTATGTAAATTCCATTGATAAAATAAATACATTGAAATAATTAATATTAAAATTAACTGAGATTCGTATATTCATAATCCAATAGTAGATGGGTGTCTCTAAAATAATGGGGATATTATTAAGGATGAATCTTAATGAGGGTCAATACGAATGGATTAACAAGATGAACCTGATATTATTTGGGAACATTAATATTGGAAATATCAACCTAAAATAATATATTTAGTAATGAGAAATGTTGGCCTTTCATTTTGAATATCTCTTTGTGGATGAACTAGACACTCAGTTTCTTAACATCTCTTGGAAACCTTATAGGGAGACTAATTATGGTAGGATTAGGTTTCTCCATAATGACTATGATATTTTTTTTCTGAGTTCGAACTCATGGTTTCTCAGTTTTTCCTCATAATCATTTGAAAATAAAATTTTAATTTTTAGTCAATAACTATTTTTTATTATATGTCATTTTAATGTAATAATTGAGGATGAAAGACAATAAGATAACCGTGAAGTAGATGAAATCAATGAAAATGGATTGAAAACATTATTCCTAATGTGTAAGATGATGAATTGTTTGTCTCTATTAGTTTGGATACCATGACACTAAATCAAATAAAATTTTTATGTAAAATCAATGAGATCTTTTGTGTAATCAATTATTGGGTAATGATACTCCTAATAGTTCTAGATGAAGCATTATTTTTCAATTCTAGTCATTAAAATTAATATATTGAAAATATTGGTAAAAAATTTAAATGAGAGGTATAACCTCATAATCTATCAATTGATCGATGTGACTAATTGATATTATATGTCTCACCAATGTAATGTCTTGGGTTGAAATAAATGTAGATAATGAAAATGTTGTATAATTGAATGAAAATGGATATCATTCATTGTGTTTGATGTGCAAGATAATGAATTATTCATCTTTATTAGAATAGTTGTTGTGAAACTGAATAATATAAAATTTACAAGTAAAATAAAATAAAACCAAATGTGTAAGTAGATTTAGTTTAATGGTACTACTAACACTGCTAGTGGAATCTCTATTTTTCAATTCAAATGATCTAAATAAAATCCAAGAAAAAATTAATAATAAAATCAAATGAAATTTATATATTCATAACATAGAAATTTGCGGATGAGACTATTTGATGTTATTTTTCTCATCAATGTAATATCTATGTTCAGAAGAAAAGAATATAATAATGAGGTAGAATAATTAAAATAAATTGGATTTTATAAATTATTTTTGATGAGAAAGATGATGCATGGTTTATCTATGTTATCTTAATGGGTGTGAAACTAAATCAAATAAAATTTATCAGTAAAATATATGAGATCAAATGTGTAAGAATTACTAGTCTAATGCTACTATTGAATGTCCTTTTGGAAGCACTATTTTTCAATTCCATTGATCTAAATAATTAGTTAATTGTTTAGAATATAAGCCACAGTGTATTTCCCATTCATAATTATCCCACATCATATAAAAGGGGAAATAATGTAATGATGATTGAACCATGAATTTTTCTAAAGCATATAGAAAATTGAGACACCATAACAGGGATCCAAGAATCAGTCCATAGGATAACATGTCCTTTGATATTTATAAATATTGTTAGTTAAAAAGAATGGGTTGATGGAATAGCCTAGGTCGTAAAATTAATCCCATTAATAAAAGATTTAATGTTATCCATCTCATTTATAGAATATTTGGGTCATTCATTCATCTATAAGAGGTTAATAATTATGTATAACTCATATAAGAACATCATGAATGTAGCTAAACATCAAGTCAAAGACAATTGTTTTTGAAAATTTTGTACATTAATGCATCAAATATTCTATATATGGGCTTGGAGATATAAATAATACCAATTTCATTATAGGTTAAAGGATTACAGTTTCAATATAAAATATAATATATCTTAAGGAAATAGAAATATCCTTGAATCCTAAACTAAATTACATGGAAACTTAAAATCATGATTTCTTTTTTTCCTTAGTACGGGTCTATAGTTTCATTGAAGGAATTATTATGGATGTTTTTAGATGTTTCTTTTTATAGTAGGACTTCTTTATTGTTTAAATGATTGTTGTTTGAGGAATAAGTGGTTCATTTTGATCATTATTGGAACAAATATGTGATAGGGAGACAAGTCAAGTAGTTCTTTTCTAGGATATTATTATATATTGAACATGAATTGTACATAATGTATGGAAAAAATATAGTACATTGGTTTCATATTATACCCATTATGGGAATGTAAACTATGTTTATATTTTGTAATAACTAGTCAAATTTTCCACATGAAAATTCCTAAAACTATTAGTATGAATAAAAATACAAATCTTATAGATTTTATATATTTTAATTTTTTTTGTTTTAACAATTCTCAAATGTTCACACAATATAATGGTTGCAGACTGCATGCGTCCAATTTGTTTTTCATGGTTAAATATCTCGGTATTATGTAGCCAGAAAAAGATACACTGGATTTGTAAAATAATATAAGTTCATATTATCCATTGATAAAATTAACCATTATCACTCTCATGATGTGAAATTAAAAATCAAGAGGTGACTATTACACACATATTGATTTATTGGCTTTATGGGGGTACAAGTTTCCTTGAAAATCAAAATAAAAATTGATATATCACCATTAAATTGTATTTTTATATAATTAACAACAATATGAGAATGAAAAAATATATTTGTTCACTTAAAAAACTATTAAAAATTAACTAGACACCAAGGGAACAAATTAGAAAAAATTTAACATCAAATAATAGTAAAGTAAAACTAATAAAATATAGTGACTAAAATATTGAATAAAAAGTCAATGTAAACAATCTAATGAATATAATTCAAGAAAATAAAAATACTGAATCTAGTGCACTACAGTTTAATATAATAAAGCAGAATAAAAGAAATTGAATTTGCACAAAATATTCTGCTAAATCTTCTCTATCTGAATGAAAACTCATTCATTGATTTAGATTTTATAGATTGTGAAAATTTTATATTTTTTTATTTCAAAACATTCATAAAGTACACTAGTTTCAGATTACATGATTACAGTTTCACAAATCTACCCAATTTCTAATGCCCCCTAGTAATGAATACATAATAATATCATGACATTTATTAGAATAATCAAGATATGTGTTTATATATATGATATATATATATATATATATATGAAATAGAATATTAACCCATGTAAAATACATAAAACTATCAAAAAATATATACTTATATGAAAATTTTTAAACCACCAAAAAATATATTGAAATAAGGTCATGAAAAAAATAGGAAAACGTAAAAGAATATGAACTTCCTCGATAAAAATAACAAATATATTGTTATAAAAAATATTTACCAAGAAAATATATGAACTTATTTATTTAATTGGAATCAATTAAATAAAAATATGAACCACTCCACTTGACATAAAAAATCAATACATGTATGAAAAAATATAAACCTATATGAAATAAAAATATACATCTGTTTAAAAACAATATTCAACTATACAAAAAATATTAACAAATTATACAAAAATATGAACCTATTCAAAAATTTTAACGAAGAAATATGAACATGCAACAATACATACATTTGAAAAATTAACTTATTAAAAAATTGTATCCTTTTAACATATTAAAGCATGTAGTAACACCTATGGGAAACATGATTATATGGAAGTATAAAAACATGAAAGAAACAATCTCATTTCAGTAATTTATTTTTAATAAAGTAAATTAGAAATCACAAATGAAAATTATATACGTTGTAAATTTCAACTTGGTACATATAATTCATTACAATCAGAAAACTGTAATATATATAAAATCCATACACGAGTAAATAAATAATTCTAAAATTACAACAAATATATGCTTCCCAATTAGATGGCCTTGAAATATAAAGTTCACACCGATATAAATGTGATTCTAAATTAGTTTATTCAACCCACCATCATTGGTTAAATGGGATAGCATGGTTGAAGATGAAACTGTTAGTTCCTAAAAAGTTGATTCCATGATTACCTAAAAGTGGGGCTCCAATTTGATATCCTCCCCATCAATCCCTATGAAATAGATAAGAGTGTGATATTTTAAGAGAAGATTAAGTGAAATCAAATTCAGAGTAAACAAATAGAATATGAACAATAAAACGAATAATGAAAACATAAAAGGCATAATGAAAACCTAGTAAAGGAAAAAAGTATATTTTTATTACCACTATAACATAAGTAAAACCAGTATCCCCAACATATGAATAATATTACAAATCATGAAATTAGTTTGTTTTTTATACAAAAAAATAGAATACATATAGATACCACAACAATTTAAGAGTTAAAAGTCCAATATCTAAATAAATTAAACAATTTGAATGATATATAAATTTAATAAATAATATCGTAGAAAAAAATAATTAATAATTATATACTTGATAATTAACTATACAAAATGAAGGTTTATAATTTTAATCAAATTATAATTATTTACAGTAGTTTGATGCAAGGTATGAATATATATACTTTTTTCCTTCTATAAGTCAAAGACCCTTTGAAAAATAATTTTATCGTAGTAGCCAATCGGTAGTGAAAACCCATTGAAATTTTGAAATGCTACCCAGAGTAACGGATATTTTAAATCATCACTTAATAGAACACAATAACTCTTATAAGAAAAATGAGGATGTATAAGTATCAAAATAGGAATTAAACAAAATCATTTAACAAACTGATGTTTATCAAAGTAAATAAAAAATATCAAATTAAATGTAATCCAGTTGAGAATTTTAACTCAAAACACACCATTCTATACAATACAATAACCATATTATATTAAAAAAATTCCAGTAAATAAATAATGCTAAAATATCAATAAAGTTATTATTCCTAATAAGATAACATAGAAACACTAACATATGTTTATCAAATTGTGATACACAGTTAATATATCCAACATAACATCATTGGTTAAGTGACAAGGCATGCTTGAAGATAAAACAAAGTTAGTACCTGAAACATTGACGCAATGATTATGCCTAATAAAATTTATCCATTTTCAACCTCTCATTAAATATATATGATGGAGAGAGGTGTGTGATAATTTACACAAGGATAAAGTGAAATAAAGTAAATAGTAAACAAGTATAATATTCAAAATCCTAAAGAAGCTATAATAATTGGGTGAAAATATTACATAGGAATTGGACTGCTAATAAAAAGATGGACTCAACATATAAAATTATGAAATTGATATCCTAAACTGTATATGGCGAATCACCAAGTGCTTTAGTGTAATGATTATGCAATTATATATAAGAAACATCGATGATGGATAGGAATCTTAATCAATATACCCATCGAAATGATAAGAAATGAATATGGTTCTAGAAGAAACAAATTTTTTTTATCAATACAAGAAGAAAATGGATTAATGTTTACAATTGATATGGGAGGGGAAGAATGAAATGGTAGGAAGAGAAAGATGTGGATTCAGGTGCCAAGGCCAAGACACACAGGTAGAGGTACATTAAAATGTGTAGAGCAGAAGGATGAATCGTACGATGTCAAAGTTGTAGGAAGAGGTAGATACCAAGGATGATGATGAGTGAGAGCCTGGGGTAGAGATAAAGGAGTAGATTATGTGGATGTAGAAGTGGTGGTTGATGTGGCTTAGGTGGTAGAGGTGGAGGATGAGGTCGATGCGGTGGATGAGGCATAAGAAGAGGAGATGTAGGGGGAGACCTTACTAGTTTAAGGGGAGAAGAAATAATTGAGTAAATTGGTGCATGGATAGAGGAGGTATTTTGTTTCAGGGAGGCAGAGGCTGAGATAAAGCACAGAGGAAGGATGGGGCATTTACAAAGGTGGAGAGGGGAGTCAGGGAGGGTGGGAGATGGGAATCATTAGGGGGGAGAGGGATATAGAATGTGAGGTAGACGAGAATCATGGGGAGGATTACATGATAGGAAAAAGATATATAGTTCTGACACATATACATGATATTTAGATGAT
Organism: Viscum album; assembly: GCA_963277665.1. NCBI lineage: Eukaryota > Viridiplantae > Streptophyta > Magnoliopsida > Santalales > Viscaceae > Viscum > Viscum album. The sequence goes on along the minus strand of OY728140.1, from coordinate 1,365,853,171 downwards.
TCAATATATATAATATATTATTTTTATCTATTGATTTTAAATAAAATAAGAATCATCTCAAATAAATGAAATTCTGTATTAAAAACTCTATTTCTATAAAAGATAGATTAATCACCCTCTACACACATAATTGAGAATTAATTTTTACTAAATTATGAAAAAAATTATTACAAAATAAAAATAATATTTTAAATAGGAATACAATAATTATTTTAAGGTGATTTTTTTATTTTAATAAAATATTTGTTTTTTATGAATAGTTAAAAATAATGAATTTTAATTAAAATCTAAATTATCATTTACATAGTATTTATGAAAAAATTATATTTATAACTATTTTTCATGAACCATTATTTTAGTATTATATCAACTAATCCAATTCTGGTGATTCATGTATTTTGAATATAATTTTTGATATAAAATAATTATAATCTTTTGAACATTTTCACTTTTAAAACAACTTTTTCCTCCCGCATGTAGGATTAATTATAAATTAAAAATTAGCACTAATGTAAATTTAATTCTAAAAAAATGGAGTCCATATTTTTAATTATTATAATTTTTATTATCTAGTATGGTCATCATATTTTTTTAAAATGAATTGTGAAAATGGTAAAAATTAATTACCATGAGTAAAGTAAAAAATGAATTTAACTGGGGTTAAACTAAGAATGTGAGTGATAAAATGACCCCAAAACATTTACCACACCCATTTTTTGGCCATATTTCGACCAAATATATTAATTTTTTATCACATATCAATTTGGAGTCCTTTTGTATTATAAAAACATAGGGTATCATTGAATATTTTCAAAACATTACAAGTATGACACTCACCACACTCATTAAAGGCCAACCCCTCTCTAATTAATACATTCAAGAGTCATTGGTTAGAAAAATCACATCCCTAATAAATTCCAAAAAATACGCTCTTCCTATAATCCTTAATATTTTTATAAATACAACCTAGTAATTCTTTATTGGAAACCTAAGGAGGAAACCCAAAAAAGAGGTCATATTCTTCACAGAGTGACTTTATTTTGTTTCTTTATCAGCCTCATTAAATTATTATTAAACCATTAAAATATAGTAATATAATTTTCATAAATTTGGTAGAGATTGTTTATAATATTTTCATTACCTACAATGATATATACTTTAATAAAATGGGTCTTGAAATCTTTTTCATGCATATAGAGGATTATCACTTCACGAACCAATATCATTTGATCTTCTATTGCGACCTTTCACAGTGGGGTATTCTGATATATCTAAAGTATATATATCATATTTATAACATTTTTATACTGATGGAGTCAATATTTCATATTTTTTATAATCTATTCTTTACTAATACAACAACGATGCCCGTGTATACGTCAAAATACTACCTTATAAGAGACGAGAACAATATCTTTCAGGTGAAGCATTAGTGAATGATGATAACCTAATATTTCACTAAATATGTCTTTCATGAATAATAAATAAATTCTTTATAAAAAACAACACATGAGAAAAAGAAGTATATTAATAGCTGAAACAATGAAAATAATGGAATATTATTAACAAATGAGAGCAAGGATGTTTTGAAAGGATAATATAATGTATAGTAAATTTTAATATTGTTCTTATATATTTTAATAACATGTTTAAAAACCTTATAAAAGAGTTTAAACAATGTCCAACAAAAAAAGTGGGTGGTAATATATTTCATAACAATTTCATTTTATTGAGGCATATTGTAATGATATGCTACTGATTTTTCAAATTGTGTAAATAAATCTCCTTTTACGTATATGATTTTTAAAAATTTATTACTAATAGTATTTTTAGTTTCAATTTGAATTATATCTTCTAATTTTGTTAGACATAAATGTTTCCATGTGGTAAAGAATTCCATAAATGGATTTCATTTCATTGAGTCATATTATCTCTTAACAGTATTTGATATTATAAGTATATGTATATAATGAATTTTGATTATATTATGATTTATTTTAGTTTTTTAATGTAAACGTAAATATGATATAAATTATCAATCCACTGATTAATTATCAGATCAATATTATGATAATTGTGTGGGTTTATTTAATTATATAAATCTAATAGATATTTTTTATACTTGTATTTACTTTGAAAGAAATTATTTTATCATTTTCTAATAAACACTAATAATTTTATATTCCTCCTGTTAAAAGTTATATTTTAACATAATAGAAAAATTTCACACTTCTTTACATAAAATTTTTGAGAAAATGTTTTTATAAAAACATGTCTTTGTTTCTCCCTTTAGTCAAAAATCATATCTAATCAAAACAAATGTTTTATAATTTGTTTTTTCATATTTTTTTTAATCATTTAAAAATGATTTATTAAGAAATGTTACTCATGATTTAATTTTAAAAATTATTTTAAATGGTATATTTAGTTCATTTTCTGAAAAAAATAACTTTTCAAACATTTTTAGAATTCAAAAGGAATATTATTTTATTTATTATGTAATGTATGAAATTACCCACCACCATTTATTTGATGTATCAACTGAAAGTTTACATGAATATATTTAAATAATTTTTTTCTAATATTCTTGAAAATATTAATTTCTAAATATAAATTTAAAAGGAAATTATTTTAAAAATACATTATATTTTTAGAATTTTTTTTTCTAAAGTATAAATATATATTTACCAATAATTTTTTTAATGGAATTTTGATTGTATTTATATTAATCCATGATATATACACTTTATTGTTTATAGGACACAGTAGGGTCATGTTGTATTGATATTATCTTTATTCAATCTATTGATTTTTTATGATCAATTTGATAGAGGATGTTCTATTTTGATACCATTTTTCATATTACTCAAGATTTTTTATAGAAATGATTATTGATTTTTGAAAATATCAAAATTTGTAAGATAGTTTCTCAATTGGGATTTTTCAATTGATTATAATTCTTCCATTAATATAAAAAATTAAATAAACTTAGTATGTGACATGTGGGTCCTGATGTTATATATTTACTCGATGCATAGATAGGTCTCATGAGTCAAATCAAATGTGTAAATATGATGGGTTTGTACCCATATAATTAAACATTTATCAGGATAGATCATGGATGTAATTGTCTCGATGTTATATCTTGATAGTTCAAACATTTTACATTTTACAATCCATAATTATAAATTTGGCTAATGATATTCCATTTGAATATTTGATTAGTTTGAATATCCATGGTTAAGATATCAGGCTCATGAGATTGTTTGAATTAAATAACATGAGAATAATTTATTCATTTCGTATTATCCTCATGTTATTGAGTAAATTTCATGTGTTTCAGTAACATAACATTCCAAGTTAATTATTCTTTTTGATTCTTAATAGACCATATTTTACATAATCATTTCTGATCATTTATGCTCAACTTTATTTTTTTCATTCCAAGAGAACCTATTAAATATAATATATTTGATATGAAAGGATATTCTAAATGGTATAATGATATTTTAAAATAAATTTTATATTATAAATTTTATATTCATATATAATTTGAGACTCTATTATATATCTAGTTTTCCAAGACTACTAACCCATTTGGTCCTTCAGGATGAAATTCCTTTTATCTTATGATTATATAATAATGAAGCAATTGGCTTCGGTTTACTAGGGTTGGATTTGTTATAGTTAGTGTCAGGGGATGTTTACTAGTAAAATTTAGAAATAGATTGATTAAAAATTTATATTTGGGATCTTAACCATATGATAGAATTTGAAAAGAAGAATATAATGACATCTTTATGTTTTGGTAATGTAGTGATTATATGGGTTTTCCTTTCAATATATACCTATCATTATAATATAACTAGACGCGGTTCTAGAATGGATGTACATAGGGGTAATAACTCAAAAAAATGTTGATTGGGATCGACACTATCATCACCTGGTTCACATAGACAAGAATTATTGTTCACATGGTTTGACACTCCCTAGCGATATTCTTAATATAATTTAATTATTTTATTTACAAACTCTAATAATGGATTTAAAAAATATTTATCCCTTATGAAACCATTTTTATGATAATGATATTTGATATGAATAAATTATTAAGTTCATGTAAATTATTTTACATGATTTTGGAGTATACATTATATTCCATAATGATATGAGCTAATCTGGTGTATGAAATCATCTTGAAATGGTTCCTAGTAGAAGAAATAGAAAACATCAATGCATTTATTAAAATTTGAAATAATGATAGTCTCTATGACAATTTATTTTATGGGAACTATTCACCTAAATATTATCATCATTTGAGTAAATATTATCATGTTCTAAAAGATATAGAGAGTATTATTTAGGTACTATGATTTATGAGGGAAGTAGAGGGATAATAGAAGTACATAAAACAGGGAATGTAATGTTAATAAGGGAGATGATTGATTTTTATTATATGATAACTGTGAAAAGAAACACATTGGTAGTTTTTAAGAGATATTAATACAATCTCATAGGAAAAAGTAAATGTTCTTCTGATTTCAACATAATTAAACCATTTCAAATAAAAAATGGTTAAACTATTATTGGATGGGGAACTATGAAAAAATGATCCCAGTGTCACTGGGATATACCTCAATAGAATCCAACAGAACATTTTCAAGCTTATTATACTACCATAGAAAGAGATAAATAATAAAAATTATTATTTTTGGATAGAGAAATTATTTCATTTGATTATTTTAACAATGATAAATTATTAATAAAAATTAAGAAATTTTTTGTGATAATATTTCTTTATTTTTTCATTGATTGTTCGTAAGAGTGTGTTGAATTGTATTAATAAAAATAATTCATTGGAAGGTTGAACTTATTAGAAAGTAGGTTATCGAGGTGAATATAAACATTAATATATTCATGTTTTCAAGATATCTATTTTGGCATTAATGATAATGGATATGGATAAATTAAATTTTATAGTACTGACTAGCTTGGGACATATTAATAAATTTTAGAAATAGTGGTTTATAATATTATTAATATATTTTATAACATCTTTATATTAATAGAATATATCGAATAATATATATATCACTAATGAAATAAGTAAGAACTAATATTGTGACTTATTTTTTATGGAAATTCAGGTTATTACAATGTTTTAATAGAATACATAATAAAGGTATTGACATGTTTGGAATGTCACGATTACGAGTTAATTTATATTATTTAACTTACTAATAGTATGATAATTTGTTAAATTAAATGATCATATTTATAATTTTTTGGATCATGATATGTAGGAAGGGTTAAAAGAATAAATATTTACAAAATGCATTAATTTGAAAAATGGATGGGGTTGTAGAGATTAATCTATTACATAACCATATGATGATCTAGGAATATTGGATAACTAGTGCTAACTGTATTGGTTTTGGAAAAAATTCAGAGAACTAATGAAATGACTTTCACTCTTTTATGGATCATATTATCTATTAATATAAAATTGTATTTCCTTAGCTATAAAAAGTTCATTTTGGATATTAATTTCTCAGAGTCGGAGAAGGATTGAAAATCGATGGATGCACAACCAATGGATGAAATTGTTCCGATGAAATTAAAACATATTAAGTAAGGATATTTACTTATATTAATAGTGTATAAAATAATTCCTCCACTCTTGGAAAAGGATATTTAGAAAGAAAAAATATCGTAATACCTTCCTTTATGTTAAACCAATGAAATTTTAGATCATTATTGGTTTATGTCTTTGACGAACATAAAATTCCGTTGATCATTCACCTTCTTATGATAAATGAAGTATATAACTCTTAAAAACCGTTATAATTTTAATAATTGGCCATATTTTAATGTTCCACCATTGTTATCCAACATTTAAGGAATTTTATGTGTTATTGCATATGACATTGTTATATCTTTTTCACTCATATTAAGAGAATGTTTTATTAAAACTTTTATGAAGTGTTTATAAAAAAATGGTTTTTCCAAATATCAAACCCTTTATTAAAAATCAAATTTTAAAATTTTTTGTAAATAATTTATTTAAGTTGTTTAGAATATAATCCCCTGATATTTTAAATCATGAATACTATATTCTGTAGTGTATGTGACAGTAAGGAAAAATGATAGAAGGAAATATAACACCAACAAAATTTATGATATATTTATTTTTAAATAAAATAAATCTCCTTAATTATAATTGAATATAGGAAAAATGATTTTACCTAGAGATACACACAACACTATATTGATCTTGTGTTACATGAACTTCTGAGCTTAACTTGTGTCCTAATAACACTTAGTCTAAACGAATTGTGAAATATTAATAAAATATTTTTATTTAACATAATTTTTATATCCAAAAATTTAAATTATATGATATAAATATTAATAAATAAATAATAAAAGTTATATTTATCAATAAATTATAAATAAAATCTGAAACATTTAATATAAAAAGAGATTTTTTAGAAAAATTGTATTTTTCTAAATGACGGTTTTATCATTCTTGGAACATTAAATTTAAAGATAATTTTTTTTATATTTGAAAATTAATTTGAAAAAATAAAAATTAATTTTGGAACAAGAATAGTATAATTATCTTATGTTTTTTTTAATTTTTCCGAATTATTTCATTTTTGATGAGTAATATAAAATACTGAATTTTAATCAAAATATACCAATTCATTTAAATTATTTATAATGATAAATAACATTCTTAATTATTGTTAGAGAAAAATTAATAATAATATATAATAATTGATAAACTTAATTTCTTTCAAATAATTTTTAGATTTGATTTTTGCTTAAAAACTTCATAATTTTTTTAAGAATTTGTCTTAAAAAATGATTTTTTTATCATCTATGGGATTAATTTTAAATTTAAATTTACCACTTCTTTGAGTTGAATTTTGAAATATATATTAAATATTTTTAATGTTTAAAATATATAATATATAATAATTTAAAATATATATTTTTTAACAAAATGATTAGTGATAAAAAATATAAATTTATTAGCACGGTTAAGGTAAACATGTATTTAATAGGTGTAAAACTAAGAATATAAGGGCTAAAATTTACCCACCAAGATGTTCAAAATCCATTTTGCATTAACATTATTCCATATATATTCTATTTAAAATAATTTATTATTTTGGAGGATTATAGAATTATAAAAATGTGATCATGATTGAATCTTTTCAAAAAACTACTGGTAACACCCCAAAATCTCGTGTTACATATAATAGTGATTTTTATATGTAGTCTGTTAATTGAAATAAACAGCTTTTTATGGAAAATTAATAATATTTTGTTATATAATAGAATGAAACACACAAAATGGACATAATGGTATTTATTCAAATAAAAACACCATAGTGTTTACAATAAAACGAGATTAAAAAAGGGAAATCAAGCTAACCATAGATGCCTATTTAAAACCCAATAATGATTACAGGAAGGCCACCCAAAACAACGATAACCCCAAGAATACGATAGGGGTCCGTAGTTTCCATCATTATCATTCTTGGCACATTAAATTTAAAGATAATTTTTTCAATATTTTAAAATTATTTTGAAAAAATAAAAATTAATTTTTGAACAAGAATAGTATAATTATCTTAGGTTTTTTTTAATTTTTCCGAATTATTTCATTTTTGATGAATAATATAAAATACTGAATTTTAATCAAAATCTACCAATTCATTTAAATTATTTATAATGATAAATAACATTCTTAATTATTGTTAGAGTAAAATTAATTATAATATATAATAATTGATAAAAATAATTTCTTTCAAATAATTTTTAGATTTGATTTTTGCATAAAAACTTCATAATTTGTTTTGAGAATTTTTCTTAAAAAATGATTTTTTTATCATCTATGGGATTAATTTTAAATTTAAATTTACCACTTCTTTGAGTTGAACTTTGAAATATATATTAAATATTTTTAATGTTTAAAATATATAATATATAATAATTTCAAATATATTTTTTAACCAAAATGATTAGTGATAAAAATATAAATTTATTAGCACGGTTAAGGTAAACATGTATTTACTAGGTGTAAAACTAAGAATATAAGGGTTAAAATTTACCCACCAAGATGTTCAAAATCCATTTTACATTAACATTCTTCCATATATATTCTATTTAAAATAATTTATTATTTTGGAGGATGATAGAATTATAAAAATGTGATCATGATTGAATCTTTTCAAAAAACTACTGGTAACACCCCAAAAGCTCGTGTTACATATAATAGTGATTTTTATATGTAGTCTGTTAATTGAAAAAAACAACTTTTTATGGAAAATTAATAATATTTTTTTATATAATAGAATGAAACACACAAAATGGACATAAGGGTATTTATTCAAATAAGAACACCATAGTGTTTACAATAAAATGAGATTAAAAAAGGGAAATCAAGCTAACCATAGATGCCTATTTAAAACCCAATAATGATTACAGGAAGGCCACCCAAAACAATGATAACCCCAAGAATACGATAGGGGTCCTTAGTTTCCATCATAATGAACATAAGAATGGTCGAATCCACCGTAGCCACACTAAGCACAAAAGGTATGATACAAACCATTTTCTTCAATCAACTTGAGTTTTAGGACACCCATAATCATGGATTTATAAGACACTAATCTGACCGTTACATCGGGCTGACCATAGAATACTAACGGTGATAAATATAGTTGTTGGCCACTTTGGATTATTAATTGAAAACTTGGAATATTTATTTCTTCAAATATGTGTATATTTGATTTGAATTATATAATTATAATATTATAATGCAGTTACTCATGAAATTGAAGATTGATATTTTAAATTATCTTGATGACATCATTTTTCACTATTTTAGCTAAGCATATAGTTACATAAACCATTATATGAATAATTATATGTGTTATATATATATATATACAATGATATGAAAATTATTATATTATAAATTCGATTAGTGCTTCATAATATTATTAACATTTTTAATATAAAAAAAATTATTTTAATAGAATTATTAAAAATCTACCAATATAAATGATATGTTGAAAAAAAATATTGTTATATTGAATCATATAATAAATGTGTGTAATATCACATTTCAAAATTAAAAATTATGATTATTATAATACATATCCAATTATAAATATAGTTTATAACATTATAAGTATGTAACATGAAATATATGAATATATATGTTATAAAATGATTTAAAAATAATAATAACTTTTACATTTAAAAGTAAGGATAAAATATGTCTAATATATTTTTAGTTATGTTTCGGTTTTGAATTTTTCATTTTATTAATAATATATGAAAATAGAATAAAGATAAAGAAGAAATAATATTAAAAATATTATAAAAATAAAATAGATTGATTGTTTAAAAAAAGTGAAGGATTACTGTAGGAACTTGTGATCCGCATAAGGAGGGAAACAACCAAAAAAAGGAAAAGGTGGGAAATCCCGTGCAGGATATGGGAACCGATAAAAAGAGAGAGTCTATAGGTGTGCATCGCACTCCGGTTACTTGTCACGGGTACTGGTTGGGTTATGGTTTCAGCAGTCCAGCGCTAGAGGTCTTGAGCAGGTCGGGAAAGTGGAGTAGTGCCGCTAGGGAGGACCTTGGGGTGTCTCATCCTTGGTTTTGTGGGGTGTTGTCCAGGTCAAGTCGAGGCGCGACCCTACAATGGTGTCCATGTGGTGGAGTCGAGCAGGGTCCGGTGTTGCTGACGTCGCGCAGGAGGCTGTTAGGGATTTAGCAGGCGGGTTCATCCATGAGGTGATATCGGGTTCAAGTAGTAGGAGGCGCAGACCTGATGTGGTGAACTGTGCGTCATTGAGTGGTTCTAGTGGTGATCGTGCAAATCGGGTCTAGGGAGATTTGTTTCAAACTAGAAGAACAGGGTTGAGGTTTTTCTTCATCAATGTCCACTTAGGGTTTCATTTTTTTTCAGACCTAACAAGGTAGGTAATCCATTTCGGATTTATGTTCTTTATTTTTTTGTTCACCGGTGGACTAAGGATCAATTATTCCTATTTAAACTTTTTGAATGGATTTAGTCCGTTTATGTCCTCTTTACTTCTATTTTATATTCTTATGTCATTGGTTTATAGATGAAGAATTTTGTCTTCTTTGCTTTAGTTCGCTAGTTTTAGTTAGGTCACAATATAAATATATATATTTATTATAATTCTCACAGCAACGTTACAGATATATAAATACTATATAAGAAATTTTTAAAGGGGTGGGGATACTTCTCGCCATCAGAATTCTTCACTCTAATAAGGGCATGCACATGAGTTTGGGGTTCTTCCATGCACGACCTGAGATTTACAACCCCTTCATAAATCTAAGACTATATAAAATGAAGTTGGAATATAAAAAAATGAAAGAGATTTATATTTTTCCTTGGTTAGGTTTCTTTGAGGGTATATACATATATTTATATATATTTTTTCGAGAAAGTAAAACCTTGCGGTTTAGTTTAAAGAAATTTTTCTGTTTCGATTCGGGCCTTCGGGTTTTTGGGTTCAGATAGTATAAAATATGTAAGGGGGATTTTTCTCTTCATGAAAAACAAGTTTCTATGTGCGTATAAACAAATACGGTTTATATATATATATATGTATATAAGTACATACCATGAATATATATGCTAAGTCAGTCTACAACCTTCCATTTTCCAAGGTTAATCATGTTTTAAAAATCCTATAACTTTGAAAGTAATTTTCCCCTAAGATTTCATGCAGATTACGTTTTACATATATATGTATATATTATATAATTTTAAATACATTTTGATGTTTTTTCAATTAAAATTCTAACCCTCTAACCCACTATCATACCCTCGGGATTCCATGATCCATATGTTTTAAAAGAAGTTCTTTTTGTTATTCTTTCAAATTTTATTTCTTTTAAGGGTGGGATATAATATATATATATATATAGTTTTATCAGTAAACATAAATATTTTTACTATAAAATTAAGGTTTTAGAGGCCTAAATTCTTTGTAGAACATACTGAGTTCCATGCTTGGAAAGAGTATAAATTGTTGTTATGTGATTTTTTAGTTTTACAAAGTTACAAAAAGTTACTATAAATTTATATATATACATGTATAAGTATAATTTTGAATCTAAATACATGGCTGAAAATGATAATACAAACCTTCAACATGTATACTCATACTTTCCTATAACTCCATAATTTCATTTTTTTAATGTTCAATTCCACAATGTCAACGAGTTTTGTAGGAATTTCCTGGTAATAACTTTAGAGAAAAATGATAAAGTAGAGAGTCTTGCGGTGTCTTCTTGAACTTAAAACCAAGGCCTTATGTTCTTGAAAAATAATGATACCATGTACCAGTATATATTTACTTAGGTCCAATTACTCATATTTATATGCACTCGCATCTGTGAACCATTTATCATCATGTTTTGTTGATGATACATGTGACTCACGGGAGGATTTTCATTATGAATTAATTATGTGTGCATCACTGATTTTTTAGCACATTTTATTATGCATATTCCACGTTGTCGTCAAGCATGTGTTTCCTTAGTAGTTTCCATATCATATTTTGTGTGTTTTTCCTGAAATGGTGATCACCAAATAATAATTAATGAATCTAATAACCCGTTATTTGGAGTGCTATGGGACGCCCCAAATAACAACACCTTAATCAGGTATCCAAGGTGGTATGAGACATCTTGGATACATAGCCCCTAAAAATTAAGAGGACCATATTGGACATATTATGTGACAGGTGGGGCCTGCCATAGCCCCTCGATGCATCGACAAGTCTCATGAGACAAATCATAGTCATGGAATGAGGCCTGGAAACAGTAACAATTTTGGTGAAATACCCGGACATAGATGATTATGGTCTTGGCACGAGGCCATGACACTGTCTTGCATTATACCCTCCTCTTAATGTTTTAGCGTGTGACCAACCATGGGATTTTTCCAATAAGTAGGATATCCCTGGTTCAGATCCTATTATATGCACACAAAAATTAAATGCATTGATAGGTTATGTTGTAGAAATTTTTGGTCTTGGTCAATTTATCTACAGATTTTATGTCTTATCATATGGGAAATTATGGATAAGTTTATCATGACATGTGAACCGGTTTTTGTTACAACATTTTGATTATGTGTTGTGCACTCAGAGATTGACTTGTTAGTAGATTGCATAACATTTCATGCTATACACAGGCACTATATTTCCCTTTTTATAATTGCGTACTCTGATCATATTTTTATATTTTAAGTTAAATAGTTTTCTTTTATTTCTAGATTAATTGGTTCTCATTAGAAAAAGGATTATATTTAATTTTAACGGTTAGTTTCAAGTAATGGAAGTTTTATTTTATTTTATTTTATTATATTATTTTAAAACCCCTTATTGGGAATTATTTTTCTCACCCTATGTTTTTAAATAAAAATTTTCCAGGTATCAGTCATGTCCTCAATGAACATTTAGAATGCAACTTATTTCCCAAAACTCGAGCCTCATGATCCTTTGTAGCATAGGATAAGATGAAATATTTGTAAATGAATGTAATGTAATATTTATGGTACATCATGTCTCATGGGAACTGGCTCCGGACACTCGAGGGCTAGGGCTGTCTTAGTTGGTATCAGAGGACATGTTCATATAATTCCAGAAAACCAGGTAATGGAAATATATAGCTATGATTGAACCTTACTATGTTATTTTGTTGTAACTTTTATATCGTAGATGAAAATGTGCCTACCAATCTACTATCACTCCCCACTTAGGCCCTAGATACCATTGTTTCTTTAGCCAGCCGAGTGAATTTTCCTAACTATGCTCATATCTGCATGACGTGAAAACACCTGTATGATGTGTCAAACTCACCTCGGGTGCTTTAGTTACACCGAGGGTTATGATTTTATTACCTTATTATGATGATGACCGAATTCCCCTCCTATGTACATCAGGGAATGTACCATGAGGGACTTTTCCGAGTGTTCATGGTAGATGAGGACATTTTCGTTATGGTCCTAGACACTTTTCAAGAAGATGCTGCTGCTGGACACCTCCAAGTAGCCTATCTTCTTCAAATATTGATCTACATCATCTGGGGGAAGTTGTTGGACTTCATAATGTTAAAAGATGATTCCACCCAACTGTCTTGTAGGAAAAGTGTATTTTCATGTCCACCAACTTCATACCCCTCATGCAACACTCCAGATATGTCACATGTGACTCCATGAGTTTAACCCGGAATGCTCAGCCTGTGTTTGGTTTGAGGAGATAGGGAGTTTTAATTCTCTGTGTAGAGTTCATGTCATAGATCATTAGGGGAACTCATGCACTGATGTTTAGTAATAGACATATGTTTTATTGAAATATTATCTTTCCTATTCCTATATTTACTTTATCTGAACATTCAAAGTGAATTATCACGAATATGTTTTCAGATGGCTAGATGAACAGATATCTCTTCCCTACCTGATAAGATATTAGAGGATATCTTAATCAGAACATGCAATATGGACTATCCTTCTTTCCTTAACCTATGAGGATCGTTTCAACTCATGTTTGGCTTTCCTAACAGCCCTAATATCCTTCGTTCCTATTAAGGGAATGACCAAGTCTTCCTCTTCATATCCATTACCCAACTCCCTGGTCATAGGTGAAGGGTGAGATACTTCGAGGGTCTTTTTCAGTGTTTCACTCTAGCATAGAATTTTTCAACCAGAGCATGTTTCCTAGTGGCTACCCAAGATGGGAACCTTATAGAAGCCTTTATGTTCCATATCCTAAACCTCAGTTTATTTAACCGCATCGTTCCAATCGAATATCTTGAGCGAGATGTAGTCCGGAGGGGCATCAGAGAATATGTCCATTTCGACATCTCGGAAATTTTTACCTCTCAAGACCCCCTATGGATGCCTAATTATAGAATTCATGAGTCAAAGTTCAAAACGTACTACTCAAGGTGTATCTGGGATAGAGAAGTAAAGGAACTGAATATCAACCTGGGTATACTATTGACCGAGCAGAATTGCTCGTTTTGGTGATGATAATCATATTGGGAATTTTTTTCCTATGTGCGAATAGAATTTAGAGGACACAATTATTTGTAAGGGGAAATAAAGTAACACCCCAAAATCTCATGTTTCATATAATGGACATTTTTTTAAGTTGTCTGTTAATTGAAAAAATCGGATTTTTATGGAAAAGTAATAATATTTTGTTATACAATAGTGTGAACCACACAAAATAGAATTAAGTTTTTTTATTCAAATAGGCACACCATAGTGTTTACAATAAAACTATATTTAATAAGGGAAATAAATATGACCATATATGCCTATTAAAAACACTCTCAAGATTACAGGAAGGCCACTCAAAACAACTAGAACCACGAGAAGATGATAGGGGTCTCCAGTATCCATCATAACGAACATAAGAATGGCCGATTCCACCGCAGCCACACTAAGCACCAAAGGTATGACACAAACCATTTTCTTCAATCAACATGAGATTTAGGACACCCAATGTCTTGGATTTATAAGACACTAATATGACTGTCACCTAGGGGTGACTATAGAATACTAATGGATATAAATATAGCTGTTGGCCAAGTTGGATAATTAATTGAAAACCTGGTATATTTAGTTCTTGAAATATGTTTATATTTGATTTGAATTATATGATTATAATATTATAAAGCAGTTACTAATGACATCAATGAATAATTATATGGGTTATGTAAATATATATACAAATATATGACAATTATTAGATTATAAATTGGATTAATGCTTCATAATATTATTAACATTCTTAATATATAATAAAATTATTTTAATAGAATGATTAAAAATGTACCAATGTGAATGATATGTTTATATTAATTATAGTTATATTTAATCATATAATAAATATGTGTAATATTAAATTTCAAAATTAGAAATTTTGATTAATATAATACATATCCAATTATCAATCTATTTTTTAAAATTATAAGTATGTAGCATGAAATATATGAATATATATTTTATAAAAGGATTAAAAAATAATAACTTTTAATTTTAAAAGTATTGATAAAATAATTTTAATATATTAGTAGTTATGTTTCACTTTTGACTTTTTCATGTTATTAATAATATATGAAAATAGAATAAAAAGAATGAAGAAATAATATTATTAATATTATAAAAACAAAATTCATTGATTGTTTACAAAAAAAGTGAAGGAATCCCATAGGATCTTGTGATCCACATAAGGAGGGAAATATCCAAAAAATGAAAAGTGGGTAAATCCCATGCAGGATTTGTGAACTGAAAAAAAGAGAGTCTGTAGGTGTGCGTCGTGCTCCAGCTGCTGGTCATGGGTACCAGCCGCGTTAGAGTTTCAGCGGTCCTGCGCTAGAGGTCTCGAGCTGGTCAGGTGAGTGGGGTCGTGCCGCTAGGGAGGACCTCGGGGGAGTCTCAACATCGGTTTCATGGGTAAATGTCCAGGTCGAGTCGAGGCGCGACCCTACGATGGTGTTTGAGTGGTGGAGTCAAGCAGGGTTCGTTGTTTCGGACGTCGAGTAGGAGGCTGGTACTGTTTCAGCAGGCGGGTTCATCCCTGAGGCGCCGTCAGGTTCAAAGAGCAGGAGGTGCGGCCCTGCCATGGTGAACCCTGGGTGCCCGAGTGGTTATAGTGGTGATTGTGCAAACTGGGTCTAGGGAGCTTCGTTTCAAACCAGAAGAACCGAGTTGAGGTTGTGCTTCTTCAATTTCCGATTAGGGTTTCCTTTTTCTTCATACCAAGCAGGGTAGGTAATTCATTACGGATTTAAGATCTGTCATTCTTTATTCACTGGTGGACTAAGGATAAATTATTTCTGTTTAATCATTTTGAATGGATTTAGTCTGTTTATGTCCTATTCAGTTTCATTTTATAATCTTACGTCATTATTTTATAGATAAAATTTTTTTCTTCTTTGTTTTGGTCCGTCCGTTTTAGTTAGGTAATAATAAAAATATATATTTTTATTATAATTTTCTCAAAAAGCTACATATATATAAATACTATATAGGAGAGTTTTAAAGGGGTGGGGCTACTGCTGGACATCATAATTCTTCACTCTAATAAGGTCGTGCACACGCGTTTGGGGTTCTTCCATACCCAACCTGAGGGTTACAACCACTTTGTGAATCTGAGTATTGCTACAAGGCAATTGGAATATAAAAAAAATTAAGGGATTTATATTTTTCCATGTTTTGGTTTCTTTGAGGGTATATATGTATATTTATATATATCTGTTCATGAAAGTAAAACCTTGTGGTTTAGTTTAAAGAAATTATTCTGTGTTGATTCGGGCCTTCAAGTTTTTGGGTTCGGATGGTATAAAAGATGTAAGGGAGATTTTCTATTCATGAAAAAAAGTTTATATGTGCATATATACAAATACAATTTATACATATATGTATATAAGTACATACCATGAATATATATGCTATGTCAGTCTACAACCTACCATTTTCCACGGTTAATCATGTTTTAATGATCCTATAACTGTGAAATGAATTTTCCCCTGAGATTTCATGCAGAATAAGTTTTACATATATATGTATATATTTTATAATCGTAAATACATGTTGATGATGTTTCAATTAATATTCTAAACCTCTAACCCTCTATCATACCCTCAGGATTCCATGATCTATATGTTTTAAGAGATGTTCTTTTGGTTATTCGTTCAAATTTTATTTCCTTTAACGTTGGGATATAAAATATATATATGGATATTAAAGTAAACATAAATATTTTTTCTATGAAATTCAGGTATTCGAGGCCTATATCCTATGTATAACATACTGAGTTCCATGCTTCGAATAGTGTTTAAATTGTGGTTATGCGAAATTTTATTTTTACAAAGTTACAATCATTTACTTTAAAATTATATATATATATATATATAAGTTTAATTTTGTAACTAAGTACATGGCTAGAAATGATAATCCAAAACTTCAACATGTATATGTTTAATTGCCAATAACTCCATAATTTCATTTTTTTCAGAGTTCAATTCCACAATTTCAAGGAGTTTTGTAATATTTTTCTACTAATAAGTTTGGAGAAAAATGTTAAAGTAGAGAGTCTTGCGGTGTCTGCATGAACTTTAATGCAAGGACTTATATTCTTGAAAGATAATGATACCATGTACCAGTATATATTTACTTAGGTCCAATTAGTCATATTTATATGCATTCGCATCTATGAACCATTTATCAGCATGTTTTGTAGATGATGCATGTGACTCGCTGGAAGATTTTCCTTATGAATTAATTATGTGTGCATCACTTATTTTATAGCACATTGTATTATGCATATGGCACTTTTTCATCAAGCATGTGTTTCCTTAGCAGTTCCCATATCATATTTTTTGTGTTTTTTCTGAAATGATAATCACCAAATAATAATTAATGAATCTAATAACCCATTATTTGGAGTGCTATGGGACACCCAAAAAATACATTAATCTGGTATCCAAGGTTGTATGGGACGTCTTCGATACATAGCCCCTAATACTTAAGAGGACCCTATGGGACGTATTATGTGACTGGTGGGGCCCGTTATAGCCCCTCGATGCATAAGTAGGATTCATGATACAAATCATGATCATGGTACGAGGCCTGGTAATAGTTACGGTTCAGGTGAAATTCCCAGACATAGATTATTATTGTCTTGGTACGAGGCCTTGACATAGTCTGGCATTATACCCTCCTCTTAATGTTTTAGTATGTGGCCAACCATTTGATTTTTTTGACTTATAGGATATCCCTGGTTCAGATCCTATTGTATGCACAAATAAATTAAATGCATTGACATGTTATGTTTTATAAATTTTTGGACATGGTCCATTTATCATGATATTTTATGTCTCATCATGTGGGAAGTTATAGATAAGTCTATCATGATATGTGAACCAATTTATGTTACAACATTTTGATTATGTCTTGTGCACTCAGAGATTGTCTTGTTAGTTGATTGAATAACCTTTCATTCTTTACACATGTACTATATTTCCATTTTTAGAATTGCGTACTCTGATCATGTTTTTAAATTTTATATTAAAAAGTTTTATTTTATTTCATGATTAATTGGTTTTCTTTACGAAAAGGATTAGGTTTACTTTGAATGGTTATTTTTAATTAATGGATGTTTTATTTTATTTTATTTTTTTAAAACCCTTTAATGGGCATTATTTTTCTTACCCTACATTTTTAAATGAATATCTTCTAGGTATCAGTCATGTCTTTAATGAAGTTTCATAATGCAGCTGGTTTCCCGGAACCTTAACCTCATGATCCGCTGTAGCATGGGACATAATGTGATATTTTTAAATTAATGTAATGTAATATTTATGGTACATTATGTCTCATGGGAACCGGCTCCGGGCACTCAGTGGATGGGGCTGTCTTACTACTTGTGTACTAATAACCTCTGTTATAACAGTCCACTAACTCTCATATCTTCATCACACATTCAATAATATTGGGATAAGCTTGTACCTAACCAAATAACATCCCAACTTCCATTACCACATCATTCATGAATTATTTTCAACATAAATCTATCGTCAGAAGGATTTAGTGTAAACCAAATAATGAGACATGAAGAAGAGTTACTGTTTCTCAATGAGATTCTTTATATTATTTATTTATTCACATCCGTTAAATCATGTAAAACCATGATGATATGATAAATATAGTATCTAATATATATTTAGTGATTTAATTATACATGCATGACCTAAATCCATTTATACTTAAATTAAATGGGTTAGGATATCATAGGTCAGGTGTACTGCTGACTAATGCCTTGTGAACTGATGCCATTTGTTCTTCTATTAAAACCTTTCATGACTGGGTATGATGATTAATATAAAGAATATATATGATATTTATTATATTTTCATAGTTATGTATCCATTATATATTATAAAACATTTAAAATTCTATTATGTTGGATAAGATAATGTTGCCCGTGTGCACGCCGAACTACCACCTCATGAAATGATGTGATTCATGATTCACTAAATTTTCACATGGAAGGTGACAAAGATAATATTAATTTTAATATGTGATATAAATGAAATAATTATTATCTTCATGATACATTTTCATCACATAAATATAATAGATCATTTTATTTCTTATCTTTTCATCCACTTAATGATGATAACATCTTTCATGTACCTGTAGACTACCTCCTTCACAAAGTGATGCAACTCTATTTCATCACAATAACACGTGGATGATATATATATAGGAATATTTTAATAAATAATATCAAATATATGATATGATGATAATTATTTGAAGATAAAATATTACTTACCTCAATTTCATAATGACCATTAAAAAATTGTATCGTTACTCATGAATATGTATAGCCTACCATCTCTATGATCGTAAGAAACTTCATTTTTCAAAAAAAATTAATAATTTTAATTAAAATAACAATGTTTTTAATAATAAGATAGTTATATAATAATAATTATTTATATGATATAAATATAAAATATTCTAAATAATTAGTTCTTTTAGCAAGAAATAAACAATAGAAAACGAGGCAACTAACATTCAAAACAATGAAAATTATGAATTACAAGTGAAAAATGTGTTATAATGTGTGATTAAAGGGTTACATGTGATTTTATAAATATTGATATGGTTCTATTATAAGTTAATATCATTTTTAAAACCACTATACATGTAATAAAATCATGTACATTAAAAAGGAAGCATCAGGTTAGGCATTTCTTCTCAATTAAATTTCATTGAGGCATATGGAAATGTTATAATACTAATTTATTTTATAGGGTGAAAAACTTCCATTTTAAAAATAATATCATGAATATTAAAACTGTTTATACTTGTTTAATTTTTATTTATGTTGAAAATAATAATTAATAAATTGATTATTTCACACATCATTTTTATGATCCTTTTATGGATTGTTTCACAATCTCATTCTAATCAACACTGTTTATACTTCTGTTTCCATTGAATGAAATTATTTAATCACTGTATAATTTACACATTTAATTTTCTCATACTGTTTTTATTAATTATATATTAAAAAAGTATTATCATTTTGAACACTTTTGTTTTTAAAATACTTGAGAATTTGTTTTTAATAAAATATGAATTTATTTATCTCTTCATTCATAAATCTGTTTCCAAAAGAGCCCATGTTTTCGAAAAATTCTTTCAATTATTTAATCAATTTTTATATGATTTTTTATATAAATCATAATCCATAATATACTTTTACAAAGTAGTTTGGAATGATTTTTCTTATCTTTTTCTTGAATAAGGAGCTTTTCTATTCATTTTACAATGCAAATGGAATGTTGTTTTTACCTTGTATGATAAGTACACAATTTCCCAACATCATTTCATTGAATATCATTTTGAAATTTTATAAGAAAATTTATAAATAAATCTTTTTCCCTAATATTTAGGAAGTTTTTATTTTTTTAATGTGATGTTAAATTAAATGAACATTACATATATTTGAGGATTTTAAAAAATTTATTTACAAAATTATAATGAAATTTTCCATAAAAAAAGTTTTTATTTATGTTTTTATTGTATTTTCTTTAAAAAAAGGAATAAAACTTTTATTATACTAATGATCCACTGGGGACATGTTATATTTATTTCATCCTTATTATTTTATGGAT
Organism: Viscum album; assembly: GCA_963277665.1. Lineage (NCBI taxonomy): Eukaryota > Viridiplantae > Streptophyta > Magnoliopsida > Santalales > Viscaceae > Viscum > Viscum album. Next base: position 1,365,832,399 of record OY728140.1, on the reverse strand, counting down.
TTTTTATGATCAATTTAAATATGGATGTACTATTTTGATATTATTCTCAATATTTCTACGAATGGTTTGTGGTTACGTTTATTGATTTGGGAAGGTATTAAAATTTAATATGATTGCGTACAAATATTAATGATTATTCATTTTGTTTATAAACTTCGTATAAGTATTTTAGTGGAAATTTAATTTGATGTTTGGAGCCATTAAATTATATAACCCATTAGTAGATCGATATGTCTCACAAGAAAAATTAGATAGCCAAATCAGATGGGTTTCTAACAATATTTTTAAACTATATTAGGGATAGATCATAAACATAACATTCATAATTATAGATCATGATATTTCTAATTCAAATCATTATTCATTCCATAATTATGAATTCATTTATTGAAATTCAATGGGATTGAAAAATTAGCTGGAATATTCAGGGTTATGTTTTAAAGAACATGTGATTAATTTTTTGGAATTACATGATCATCACTAATTTATTAAATATTATGCCCAAGTTATTAATTATATGTATTTTATTTTAGTTACATACTTTTTCATGTAGAATTTTCAGATTTATTAATGATATATTATTTTTTACTTAACCCTTATCGAGCATTTAATCTCACATTTATTTTGTTTTGTTTCCTTATCATCCTATAAAGTCTACTTTTATAGACATGGAAGGAAATTCTAGATAGAATTATGTTATTATTGAAAAATTATTATGATTTAATTTTTATATTTTAATGTAATGAAAGACCCATGTATTTTATGGTTTACCAAGACTTATAAAATATTCGGTGCTTCAGGATGAAATTTCTAGTTTCTCATGCCAATGAAATAAAGGAGGAAGAGGCTACAGACTAATGGTGTTGGGTTAATTAGAAAAATTGTGACAATTAAAATATTTAGTTTTCATAATTTATGGAAACTCTATTCATGTCGTACACATTAAAACAAATATTCCATTCACTATTTCTTAAAATAAAAATACGTGACTTTTTGAGAAAAACATGAAGATTCATTAAAAATTTGTTTAAAATCAAAACATGGAAAATATTTTGTTTAATAAATAATTTATATAATTTTAAATAATTTGTAAATACATTTTATAAAATGTTATATTGGGATGAAAAGGTATTTTATACGGAAGGGAGAAATCATTTCAAATTTTATTTAAAACATTTTATTAATAATTTTGAGTACTAATGAGTTTAAACATAGATATATTACATTAAAATTTCATTAATTACTAATGGAGAATGCAATAAAAAAAATTTATGTAACAAAAAAAGTAATTTCTTTTATTGAAAATTCATGCATAAACAATCTCAATAAAAATGCGATTGTGAAATAAACCCTTAAATAGATCATAAAAATAATGTGATATTTGATCAATGAAAATAATGATAATATAAAATAAAATTTCATATTAAAAATTATAAATAAAACATAACACAATGAAAATTAATTAGACATATTATCTTACAATTTCAAATGCAATGAAGAAGTATTATAACTGATTAAAAGAAATTGAGTTATGAAAATCTTTACCACTTAGTAATTTTCATGTCAAAATACTATAGATGAAATTATTCAAATTAAAACATGAAATTCATTAATTAATTATGTATTCATGATATTACATATCAATGGTAAAATATATACATCATATAATATAAATTAACTACAAAGATCACATTGTTCATCAATTAGGGGAAATTGAGATGAAGTACCTTATATCACACTTCCATTTGGTTGAACATTATTTAAATTTATATATATTGTATTTAAAAATTATTATAATGTATTAAATAACCATATTCATAATTATAATATCATATATGATCATGTTAAGAGATTTTACAACCTATTTGTTAATAATATTTCAATATTTTTATTTATTCAGTTGTTAATTGCCTTGTTTTATCATTCTTTTTTTATCATGAATGTGTGAGTGATTTTTAATTGCATACATGTAAATCATAAAAGTATATATATTTTTGTTATACATATCATATTTTCTAATTATATAATATTTTTAATAATTCTTTTATAATGGACATGAAAAACGAATTGGATCGCTTCGTGGATATTACGAGTCGTATATATGCACAAGAAATAATATCATTCCACTAACTAGTGTAAGGGTAAATAATTGGAAGATATATTAATTTTACTGAATTACAATAATTTACTATATATATAATATATATTCATTAAATTTATCATTACTACTATCCACATGGATATTTTGTGAAAAACTAACAACATCACTTCCGGAGGCGATAGTTCGCCTTACATAAGAGCGAAAATATTATACATTAAATGGAATTGAAATAAATAACATATTTCTGATATTATAATTTAATATGGTTAAAAAATCATAAATATCATGTAATTATTTTAAAAAATTGTATTATATATATTTTTTAATGTTGGTGTTGGAAAAATAATTACATTAGTTCATGGGGCAGTAGTCCGCAAGACACATGATCGACGAGTTCATTTCCAATTTTTTAGAAAAAGAGATGGATATACCTGATTAATATAAAAACAGTAATATATTAGTATATTTAATATAATTAGGTAATTGAATATTAATATTTTAATAATATTTAATGTATGTGGAGGAAGAAAACAAGTAAAAGCACTCGGTTAAGAAATATATCCCTTCATGAGACAACTTCTGTAGGTTTGCATCAAAATACTTACTTGGTTGGATTTATGATCAGACCAAGAGATATATGATGTTTTAAGGGGAGTAATTATGCTATTTGGTTAGGTATGGTCCATGAAAAGTTAAATTTTATATCTGAATATGGCAGTAAATAGGGTCAAATTTTACTAGTTTGGGAGAGGATACTAATAGAATTTTTAAAAGAATAATTTAAACCTACATTTTTATCATAAAAAATATTAAAAATGGGTCATTATAGAACCAAATATGTTATAAGATCTATAAATTTCCATAAATATACTTTTGGACAATCTTATGGTTATTTTAACCCCAATATTTGTAGTTTAAACTAGGAAAACCCATTTTTACATGAAATGCAGTAACTAATTCTTATTTTTTACAATTTTATTATAGTCAAAACATTTAAAAACATTATAATATAAAATTAATTATTCTAATTCCAAATATAATATCCATTTTTCAATTAAATTTTCATATTTGTTAGAATTTAAATTAATACTATTCCCCTAGACACGACAAAAAAGTGGGTTTTTGAAGTGAAAATTCTCATAAGTAGAGAATCATTTACTATCGAAACTCAATATGAAACACATTAAAATGACTATATTTATCATTATTTTAATATTTTTTGACAAAATTTACATTAAAAAAATTTAAAATTCATTTTAATCACATTCATATTTTTCAAAAAAATATAGTTTTCAATGAAAATCAACATTTTAAGTATTAATCAAAAAATGAATATTTTTGAAAAAGATCCCACAAAATAACCCTAAAATATTTTTTATTGGAAATTTAAAATCCCAGTTCCATTTTATAATATGTTTTCTAAAATTGTTAAAAATATATTCTTAATTATGTGGGAATAACAGAAGTAAATCTTCTTTTTGAAAAAAATAATTTTTTTTCAATATTTTTTTTATTTCAAATGAATTATATTTTTATTTATAATCAATTGATTACTGATTAAAATTTATAAAAAATATATTTTCATAAATTATCTAGTCTTATAAATAACCACAATCTTAATAACTAGGTTATAACTGTCACGTTTTAAATAATAATATTTTAATAGAGTATTTAGTCTCTATTAAATAAGATGTTTAATTCCTTACAAGATATATATGAGATTGAAGTTATTTGGAAAATAAATATATTATAAAATATCATGTTTTTACTTTATCTCCACCTATAATAAATTTTTTCCTCATGGTTTTAACTTGAACTTATAAACCAATGGTTTGATATTTGATTATTCCATTATTGAAGACCCACATTCTAAAAAGGGTTACCAAAACATATTCATAATAAGAGAGAAAGTGAAGTAAATAGGTCATGTTAAAATAGACATAACTTGGTTTCTAAGTAGGTTATCATTGAATGAAAGTGAAGATATGTACATAGAATAAAAAAATTATTTCGTGTCATAGAATCCATTGATCATAAGAAAGGTATAGATCAATGGAATATTAAGGACAAAACATCACACATCTGGGAATATTTAAAAGACCATTTTATTTATAAGATATAAAGGTAATATGATATATTTTTTATTTTAAGTTAAACACTCTATGAATGATGAATTAATTTGTTATCTAGTAATATATCTAAATATTAATGATATAATTTTGTTTAAGAAGATCAATTAAATCATTTGGTTGTGTCTCGATCAATTTACAATTCACCACTTACTCTAAGAAATGAATAAAAAAATTAATTTTTTATTCTCAATGAAATATAATTCAGTTTTAATGGATCATAATATATATAAAACCGTTGAAAAAATATCCATGTATCTCTAAATATTATCCAAATAAAATATGTGAAGAAGTTGATATCCAATATAATATATTAATCTATAAACCATAATAGTAACACCACCTATTCAAAATTAATATTTATCCATCACATAATTTTATTAAAAATAATGAAGAATTAACAAGAACATAATGTTGGAAAAAAGTTTTTTTGGAACCCTTTTCTCCCTTCTGTTGTGGGTGTAAGCCCTGTGACCATCAGTGGATTTAATTGGTTTTCAACCATTACGTATGTTTTCCTTTTTCCTAGAAAATATTAATAAAATTCTTGTAAAGTTACCAAAGTGTAATAACATATAATTACCTCAACATCATGATAAGATAAACACTAATGGTCACTCCAATGTTTTTAAATATTATAAAAAAATGTAATGGTAATATTCCATAAATAAAATTTTCACTAAAAATTATACTGAACTAAAGGGTAGTATTTCGAAAAATGTTTCCTAAAAATTCTTAATTTTGATATAATCCCATTACATAAAACCTAAAAAAATGGTTGGTTAATACTATGAACATATGATCAATATTTAACTCATAAACCCTTGATGGTATCCTTGACTCTTAAGTTATTGAATACATATATTCTTCCAAAATTAAATATTTCCTTATATTTTTCTTGATACTAAAAAAATTGAAACAATTCTGGTACAATATATTTATTGAATCCAAATAAATGATTAAAATGTTTTATTTTCTAATAAGTCCTCACTTGATATAGGATTTAACCATTAATGTAGGCCATTGAATGAAATAATTACCTGGTTCCCCACATTTTAAGAAATATTATATAAATTGATCCTTATGATTATCTTTATTTATATCAATTGTACAATTCATTTTTCTTCTACTATTCCATGACTTATGCACTTCTTTTCAAAACATAATATATTTTACTCTTATATTGAGTCTCTTTAATGGGATATTATATCATCATTTCTGGTATGAAGTAAATTTATCTTTCATTCTTACATGGTCTCCACCACTCAATCTCTTAGTAAACTCCATTCTTCTCTTATTTTTATGATTATGAGAGTTTCTTATTATATATATATTTAACTATATTTTGGGATAAATTAATAGTCATAATCATTTCATATTTAACTTTTTTTTCATCAAATATATTTTCAAATAGTAATCACATTTTATTTCATATTCAATGATAACATGATTCAATCAGTATCCAGTCATTCACTATATACAAAAAAACATATTGTTGGAAAAAATAATCACACTGGAAAAAACATTAATTCATTTATAGGATTTCAAAATCATGACACATTATTTTCAATCTTATGTAACTTGTGTTTAAACTAGTTAATCCATTTTCATCATGTTTGCAAATCCTTTATAGTGATTTTGATGGAAAATTTGAATTATCTAAAGTATATCCCTTGGGAGTATCAAAACATGTGCGCAGTAAGGCCCATCGTTTTGTACAAAGAGACCCTTATGTTGAGAATTATGTGCTTTTTTAAGTGTTGTTACCATGAGGTACATATGTTTAAAAACCAAGACCGCATTTAGTGTACATTAATGGATGTATTTATAAATACAACCACTTTATTTACAATATACAAAATCACTAGTATGTTTTTATATATTTTCCATCAATGTGTATCATAGTGTTATCTTACTTAATATATATTTTCCAAAATATAGTTACCATAGTTTCTATTGAACACCCTCTAATATCAATAGACTATAAAATAACCCTAGGATCATGGATCTTGTGTCTTATTAATTACATTTTCATAAGATAGGAGGAATATCATCCCAAAGGACTTAATAATTTATTTTCCTTCATAACCTAGATGGATACATCATTCAAATATTAACTTTTAATAAAAAAAATTGAATAATAAATTTTGAGAATATCATTACTCCACATAGAAAATACATTGATATAATTCAATTTATACTTCATATATTGATGGGATGAAAAAAATAAGGGTAAAATCAAATTTTTTGTAAGGGTTATATATAAAAAAGCCTTCATTAATCAATAAGTATAATCAAAATGGAATGACATATAACTGAAACTAAGTTCAATTTAAATTATTTTACTATCTTGATTAGATATGAAATAATAATTATCAAATAGTAAATTACTAAAAACACTTTCTATTTAAATACTTTGAAAATATTTATTTGATAAGTCATAATAAATATATAAAGGTAAATAATGGTAAACAAATTCCACTTAATTTGTAAAAAGGTAATGAAATTATTAAATAGAAAATATCATTGGCAAAATATCATGGAAAATAATAAATTAATAAAAAATTAAGGAAATTATTAGTTCTTAGAAGTCTTGAATGTATGCATCATGATACCTCTACTATTAAGACCTTTCACAATAGAGTTTAAAAATTCATGTAAGGTATATAACCAAAACCCATCTAATCAAGTCTAGAAAAAATATTAACCTCATAAGACTACTGATTAATTGAGGGGATATCTAAAACAAATCACCCCCATATCTGCATGTCCAAAAAATTCCACATATATCGAATAATCAATTTAATTTGTGAACAATATGCCTTATAGAAAAACATACATATAGATTAAGGAATATGTATTAGAAATAATTTTCCCAATCATTAAAATATAATTAAATGTGAAATTATGTTTTTACAAATGATATAAAAATTATGAAATAAAGAAATTAATGATAAATAATAAGAATATTTAGGGAAAATATAATGTCCGATGATCTCATATAGGAGAGTATTTCATGGGAATGTCAATGACTACAAAAAAAATAAAGAAAGTGAATGTAAATAATTTCCCTAGAAAAAAAGGTCATAAACCATTTATATAAATAATAATTATCATATCAATATGACATATCACATGTGAAATATATAAAATATAATTGGTTTTTGTCATTTATGAATATAGATACCATGAAAATATCATTAAAATCATTATTGAGGGAAAAATCATTTTCAATTTGAAATTCACCTTTTAAAACTAATACATACCAATTTTGTTTGAAAATAATTTTATTTGAATGAAACATTTAAATATTATAATGTATTCATTAAAAATGTGTAGTCATGATATATAGAAACTACATTCATGTCATAGATGTTGAAACAAATATTTTATTCAATTTTTTGATAAAATCCAAATAAGGTTTTTGGGTAAATGACATGAATAATTATTTCAAAATAATTATTAAAAATTTAAACATTGGTAAATGTTTATTTTATAATTAATTTGTATAATATTCAAACATTTTTGAAAAATAAATCTGAAAAGATATATGTTGAAGAAGAAAGATATGTTATTCAAAATAGACATGAAGTAAAATTTTATAAAAAAACATTTTCTAATTAATTTTATGTACCAATGAGTGGAATAATTGTACTATTACATGAAAATTTAATTAATAACCATTATATAAGAAAAAAATGGTTTTAATTTTGAAATGATCAAATAATATCCTACAATAGCCATTCAAACATAAAGTATCCCTATTGAAATGAGAATCTGAAATAAACTCAAACTATGAACATAATGATGAAGTGGGAATTAATAAATTAAAACATTATGTTAATTATATTTAAATCCCCCAAAAAATTTAAAATTTAAAATAATATAATAAAAATTAATTACATATAATCTCACAATATGAATGACAATGATTAAGTGACTTAACCTAATGAAAAAAATCCAGTTATGAAATTCTTTACCACATGGTACTTTTCAATCAAAATCAATTCGGATAAAGTAAATCAAATTAAAATGTATAATATCATGATTTATTATGGAATAATTATTTTAAAGTCCAAATAGATAGTATATACACAATATAAATGTAATAAGGTGTATAACATTACAATATCAATCAATGAAGGGAAATTGAGATGAAGTCACCTACCCCATGATTCCTTTTAGATGAATTTTATTTAAAATCCATTATAATTGTTTTAATCATACTATTTATTTTTAAAAAAATATACATATATGTAATATCATAATTTATCATATCATAACATATTACAACCTGTTTCTAAATCACATTTCATTATTTATATATTTTATTTGAGTGTTAATTACCATTTTTCCTCATTCATGTTTTTTCACGAGAGCTCCAGTTATTATGAATATGATATAAATACAACAAATAATGACCAATATTTATGTTATAAATATAATATATACTAAATATATATATTTTTAGAATCATTCTAGAATGTTGGATAGGGAAAATAAATTGCATCACTTCATGGATTCAGTAAGTCATGTGCATGCACGAGCGATGATATAATTAAAATTTTGAGCGTCACGGAAATTTAGAGGGTAATATAATAATTTTAAACAATATATATTATATTTTATTTATCACATATATTCATTAAACTTATTATTATTAAATTTCATGTAAAGAATAATTGAAAAACTAATCACATTACTTCATAAGGTGGTGGTCCATAGTATACATGAGAAACATTATCAAATTTTAAACAGAGTAAAAATTAGAAATATATATGTAATAATATAATTAAAAAATAATAAAAATATAAATTTAATTGTAATAAACATGTGATAAATGCAGAATTATATCCAACCTTCAAATTTCATGATGGAAAATGAATTACATCAGTTATAGAGCCACCATTCCACTATAAACACGATCGATGAGTTCAGTTCCCATTTTGTGGAAATGAATAGTGATATAGGTTATTACCATTATATAATAATATATAATTATATTAATGATAATGTATTTATTATTTAATGAATTTTTTAATAATAACTTCATATGGTGGAATAATAAACAGAATAAAAATGATCACATAAGAACGTTACCTCATCATCGGTCAACTTCATTAGGTTTTCACCAAAAGTCTTCGTAGGATGGATTATGATCAAAACTATAGTTATAGGATGATTTATGTACAGAATAATGTGAGTTTTTATGTTCTTGGATGAGCCAAATGTATTTGAATGTGTGGTGATGGGTGGAGGGGAGGTGGCATTTTATAAGTGGCAGAGAGGACACATATAGAATGTTTGAAAACAATTAATTAAAATCATGTTTTCATCATTCCACTTGACTAAAAAATAGTTCATTCATGGTCCATAGTTGAGATTAGTAATACATATTTCAGTAAAATGAATTTTTCACAAATTTTAGTTCATTTTAATCCTTTTATTATTATTTTAAATGCCGATAAACCTATTTCACCTCAACTATAGAAATTAATTTTTCATAATTTAACTATTCATTATGGTAAAAAATTATATTATCCTTTTTAGATAATATAAATTATTATGATTCCATATATCGAATCCATTTTTTAAAACCCTATTCAAATAAGTGGCATAATCCAATATAAAATTTTACTTGCAGATACGATGAAAAAGCATAATTCCAAAGAGATAATTCACATAGGTGTTAACGTTTTTAATATCATAAGTCAATATGAAATAAATAAAAAATTAATAAATTTGTTAATTTATAAAATTATTTAATTTTTTTACTTCAAATCCAAAATATAATATAAGATCATTTTCATAATTATTTAAATGAAAAATTAGGTTTTAAATAAAATTCAGTACTTTTCACATGTCACTAAAAATTTAACATTTTTAGAAAAATAAAAATAAGATTATTAAAAAATTTTAAAATGTTCATTTAAAAATGAATTAAATTTTTTAAAATGAATTTTCCAAAATTGATAAAAACTAGTTTTAAATTATGTGCACAAACTATGACTATAATTCTTTTTTGAAAAAAAACTTTTAAAATAAAACAACTCATTTTTATTCAAATGAATTTTATATTTTTATTAAATTGATTACCAATTAACATGTATAAAAAATATTTTCCAAAAATTATTTATTTATATTCATACCCTCCAATAAAAATTCATGATTATAATAATGAATTTTTAAATAAAATTTTTCTATAGGGTATTATTTTTTTTTAAACCTGTTATTACATGTTTCGAAAGCTATAAGAAATATAGAATTTCTTAAAAAATAAAATATTTTCTTGTCACTGGGGTGTTAAAATCATAATATAATTGTTGGAAAATGAGACAATGATGATACATTTAAATATTAATAGCCATCATGTCATAGATCATAATTTGTGATTCATGGTATAATGGTCTGTCATAACCAATGTTAGGAGTCATGTGAGATTAGAATCATAAATAATGAATCAAGAACCATGAGATAAAAAAACAATACAAAGATACTTTTTGGAAATTAAAAAATTAATAAATTTTAGTTCCTTAATCAAGGCTAACTATGAATAACATCATTATAGATAGTGTCCTAGAGTGGAATGGGTTCACTAATTTTTCCCATAGAAATATTGGATTTATTTACATAGTGGATTTATTTTACAACATATTACCTTTTTAAATTATCATATAAGATATAAATTTTAAACCAATGCATTATTGGGAGGTATATTTCTTGTCTCATCCATCATATAATTATATTTATACATTTATGTTCCCCAATAACATGAAAAAAATCATATTTATTTATCCGTTAAATAACAATAGTGAAATAGACTTGGTTTTCTTGGGTAATTTCATATAGAAATATCCCATATCATTTAAAAATAATTTTGAATTAAAATTAATTATAAAAAACATAAACATGGGAAATAATATTTTTAAACAATAATGATCATAACTATGAAAGATGTATTCAAACAAAAATCATTAAAATTTATTGTTTTATAAAAAATTATATGAAAAAAAATTAAATCACACTTTGAAAACTTCTTAAAAAGATGAATATTAAAAAAAAATTACCATAATAAAATGAAGATGAATAGAAAAGATAATCTATATAATAAATATAGATATAGAGGAATAATATTCATGATTAAAAGGAGAAAGCATGTTCAATTTAACTAATACACATCCCATCAGGAATATTATTTACAAAGGTAAATGAAATTTATTATTAAAAACTAAAAAATTACTAATAATCAGAGAATAATACTATATTGGATGTTTTAGAGATAATTTTTTATAATATTCCATGAAATTTAAATTCAGTCGCAAAATTCTCAAATTAATAATCTGAATGGAAAGAACCCATTACCTTTTTCTCCCAAACATCATTAATGTTCAGTAATATATAGTATAATAAAAATTAACATCATAACTAATTTTATAAATATGTTATTGTTTAATTTTATAATCATTAATTCAACATTTATTAGTAGTCAATGATTATCTTCATCATTAGATATTAGTAATCTTGATTGTTTTATTTTAGCATTTTAGTAGTGATCCCAAACCAAATTCTATAATAGTAGGCCAAACTTATCTAGATTATAAAATATGATTAAATCATTGTCTTTTAAGTATTTAAAGATATCCATGTTCACTTCAAGGATACTATGGTCTTGGTTTGATAGAATTGGATATAAGATGATCTTTTGTAGGTAATTTACCAATACTAGTTGGTTAATTTATCATGAAAAATAAAATAATTTTATTCATTTAACAACCATATATATTTATAAAATTACTCATAAATATAATATTTATTAATAAAATATATTATGTACCCATAAATGAATCTTGGGGATGCAAAATAGATCACCCAATATATGGAGGCGATTGTTGAAATATTATACCATAAACCCCTTATTTGTTTCATCGAATAGAAGAATGATATAAAATAAAATATAAATTAAGAATCTTAATATTTTGATAAATATAATATTTATTCTTGGAAAATAATATATAAACCAACCATGTAAGGAGGCTATGGAAAATTATCTATGTAATTTACAAAGGACATAGTCCGGAAGTATGCATAGACGGAATGATTATTCTTCTATGGAAAGTAGAGGATGGTGGATAATGATTCAACCATCTAAACAATATAATGTATTATAAAAAATAGATTGTTTTCATTATTCTAATTTGTTTTCAATTAATATTTATTATTTTAGAAGAAAATTAAATACATTAATAGAATGATATTGGGTGATACACAATTTGAGAGTTTGAATATTCACAGGACATATCCATTTAAAATAGAGTTAAGGATCATTCATGGATAAAGGGGATTCCAATAGTATGAGTATAATATAAGGTATTTATATTGATAAATGGGTCAAGATGAATTATAATTTTATGGAGGATGTAAAGGGATGGTGGATGTCTCCTCTTTTAAATTAGGATATTTGTATTTTTGTAATAATAAAAGAGGAAAATTCACAATTTAATGATAAATATGATCTGATAGTTTAAAATGATTAATAGGGTAAGAGTGTGGGGGAAAAAAATCATCAACACGTAATTTAAAATAAATTTAAGTGATTTCAAGCAATTTCACCTTACATTAAACGTAAAAAAATTAAATTTAGAATCATAAAAAATTTCATTCACATGGGGTAACTTATTTTACAAATATAAATACAAATACCCCTATTAGATAATTTAGCTATTAGTATTCCAAGTACAAATACAATTTAATAATTAGGAATTTATAAAAGTGATACACATATACTTATAAAATAAGATATCTTTAATGCATAAATATATATTTTTGAATAAATGAATAATTATGTTTATAAAAGTCAAATATAAGTTTGAAAAAAATTAAAATTTTTAAATGCATAATTTTAAATTTTAAATATATATTTCATTTGAGAAAAGGCATCCTGATGTTTTAGATTGTGGTTATACACTAATTATTTTAGCAAACCACATTATTTATTAAATTTTTATATTTCACTATTCACATAAAAATCAAACCATTTATAAAAATCACAAATATTTACTTTAAGAAAATATTTTTAATTTTAATATCATATATGATGTTTCATTTTTAAAATTAAAATTACATATTTTTTCATTTTTATTATAATGAATTATATAATATATAAAATAAAATAATAATTTTTAAAAAAATATTTATTTTTTATTTACTAATTTATTATAATTTATATTTACTTATGATATTTTAGTACATATTTTTCATTTAATTATCTTGTAATATATTTCAATTTTTATTTTAATAAAAAAATTTACTGATGTCTAGTAACAAAATCCAGTTTTTATTTCATTAAAAACACTTTCAGGGTAAGTGGAATATATAGGACTACCTATATCATCACTTTACATGCACTCAAAACACGCATTACAAAGTTAAAATTTCAAAAAATAAAACAAGGAAATACACTGTACCAATGTCAAAAGATGCACATGTTTCAAAATTCATAAGATATTATATTACTAGAAAATCCCACAAAACCAACTGACTAAATAATGGGCCACCATCCCGATTCACACACCCTGTAACTATCGACTATCATCCGTTTCCATTGGAGAAAACCACCACCCGAGGCATCAATGCAATCATTGCATGATGACCAAATCCTTTTCCACCATCACAACAATCTCTTAGATCTTTCATCATCGATATCGTCATCAACACGTTATCACTGCCAGCCACTGTAATAATGTTCACCACCAACACCCAACATCCTCTCTATCTATTCCCAGCCACCACATCTTCATAATTCTTCAAGCATCCACCCAGAACAAAGAATCCATCAACTACATAAAACCATCACCACTTATTCATCTTCTCACCACCAACAACTAGCACTAAATAACAAACCCACCATCATTGATAACAGACTTCTAGTGTGGAAGAAAACCAATGGATAAATAAAACATGGCAGATACCCAAAATGAAATTGAAAATGGATGTGACTAGGAATGAAAACTGAACAAGGAGAAAATTAATGAAGGATGACCTGCAGGACTCCACAACATTCGAACTACAAGGCCCAAAACACATGTAAATCCATTTCTCATAATATGACCTCAAGAAGAGTGGTGGAGCACTAGGTACGTTTAAGATGAGACAGATGAGGAAGATACACTAGGAATTAACCTGAATAAATCCAATCCTGAAATAATGGAAATATGGAATGAATTCGTAGAAATAATAACCAACACATGAGCATCTAGAAATTCAACATCTTCCAAAATGCTTGCCCAAAACGCATATAATCCCTCACTAAAAATCTGACATGGAGAAGAATGGAGGAACGTTAGGTCAGAGCGCAGTAGAGGCAGTCTGGGAAAAAATATTCCTCTAAATTCTTTAAAAATATTCTTATAGTGGTAGTATAATATAATACCCAATATTCATAGAAAATATTTATCTTTAAATATTTTCTTCAGTTCTTCCACTTGTGATACACACAACAGAAGACTATGTAAGTGATCTTGTTCTATAATATAATCTCTTCAACATATAATCATTACTAGTTGTTCCAAATAATAATAATCATGCTCATGATTCATAATATATGAGTTTATCACATGAAAATTATCATGTATGTATATCATAATAATTATTACATGAAATAAATTTAGAACTTATGAATGATTTGGTGGAAGTTCCCAGTGGTAAGATACCACCCTAATAATATAAATAATAACACATGGTACATTATATCATGGGAATATCATAACCTTTATTTAAAATATAGTCACTTACTTTGAATAAAATATTATTCGTAATAACTTATAAAAAACACTTTAATCAATATATTTCCAATGATTATCTACATAACTACTTTGTCAACTCTATGTTTCCCTAAAATTATATTACATGACTACTAATTTCTCCATCATGTACTCCACTAGGAGTGGTTCATATATCATATGTTCTTTAAATTTATCACATCATGTTAGTGTTCTACACTTCTTAATATATATGACGTCATAGTGAGCCATTTTAACGATCAAGTGAAATATATTATTTTCATAATATTTTACACATGGAATCTGTTGATCCATCAAACATTTGAAATACATAGATTAAACTATCATTATATATATATTGGTTTTGAATGTATCTATTAGAATAAATATTTATCTAATGATTTTATTGAATTATAAAGTTCAAAACTTTACATAATTAATGGTGAAAAAATATCCATATTTTCAAGGTAATCCTCAAATCTTGTTCGAATATAATTGAGAGTGGTACCATAATCATGAACACGAGTTATATAAAATATATCATGTATAACACTCATAATGAACCTCTTTAATCATTAAATGGATGGATTATTGAAAAATAGTATTAGGAATATGGTATTTAGAACCTTATCTCTTGATTTAAATGTTGATCCATAAAAAATACATCAGTATTGGAAAAATTTCAATCCTTATATTAGAAAAGATTGAATTTTCAATCTGACTCAGCAAATCATCCACCTTTACCACCATGTTATGTTGGTGATGTATCAAGATGTTATAATAATTAAATAACTCAAGCCGTCTAATTTAGTGCATATAGACCTATTTTTATGTTATCATATAATTAATGCTTCTATGATCATTGAATATATCACAAAAATCAACGTAAATATAATCTTACTATATTTAAAAATAATAATAACTTCCTTCTGAAAATCACGATTTGTGTAATTTTTCTCTGGAATATTCAATTAGCATATGGAATATCAAACCAACCAGTAAAGTTTTATTGTAATATAACCAAATTCATTTATGGATGCATTAGTATATATGATAATAACATCTCAATTATAGGATAGATTGAGTACAGGTGAAATGACCAACGATCTTTACAGTTCCTTAATATTTTATTTATCTAAACATGTCTAATGGAACATGGTATCCCTTACGTGTAATCATAGTTAATGTATTTAATTTACAGGATTAATATCTAATAAATAATTAGTAGTATCCATCCAATTTATGAAAACTATAGATATTTTTCACAATTATAGACTAAGGAATTTTATTAATAACATCTATTTTTAATGTATCCACCAATATACCATCACTAGTTATTACATAACCCATGAATAAGAATTATATATCTAGATTTCAAATTATCTAAAATTGGAAAAATAATCTCCATCATAACATTATTTGACAAAAAAATTGATTATCTTCATTCCCTTCCATTAATTATGAATATATGAGAATATTTTCATATATATAATACATATATTTAATTAGGGTAATCTATAATTAATATATTATTCAGAACCATGCTAATAATATGTGAATTGGAAATTCAAAAACTAATATCTAAAAACTCATAGAGTTCATACGTCACATTGTAGGTTTTCATGTGTAAATATTCCTTTTTGACCCTTAATTGAAAAAATACATATTGAAGGTCAACCCTAAAAAAATATTCTTCTCTTTTCTATTGATCAGAAAATTAATAAATAGAGTTATGGAATACATGTATTTAATATTAGTCTTGTTAAGGTACGAATCAACAATAAAATGATTTATTTGCCCAAATTTGTTATTAAAGAAAGTAAAAGGTTTACTCCACAGTGATTCACTTATATTTATGAATAAAAATTCAATATTCTCATGTGTTCACTTCATAAATTTGTAATACTCAATTTTAGCCATTTTATAGGGTGTATTTGAAATAGTTGTAGCACCTGAAATTTGATGCATTAAAATGTCAACCTCTATATTTAGGTGAAGTCTATGTAAATCATTAGAAAATAAATTAGAATATTCCTTCCCAAAATGTGTATCAGTAATGCTATATTTTTCCCAGCTATTTGAGCTAAAAAACCTCCTAAAAAGTTAATGTGACCAATATAATGTACGCAATTTCAATTTGAATGACATTTTTTCCCACATCAACAAAAGATAATTGGAATATTTATAATATCAAATGTGACTTCATTCCTCAAAATTTAGTCTTGGATCTATAGAGAGAGATATAATCCAATTGAAAACCAACATAAAACTCATCTATACGTATAATAATATGATTTGTTGAAAGTATATCCTCTCAATCTTCTATCATAAAAGAGTAATATACATATGATGATATAATTTTCCATGAGGGATTTCAACTATATTTAAATATCTAATTTTTGAGGTGGTATTGTTATATCCTTATCTAATTTTGAGGATATTAAATTGTGGGCATAATCAAAACAAAACAATAAATTTATATTTATATAGGGGATGCTAAATGTACGATTCACTAATTCATTATTATGACCCAATTAAAATTTTTAGATTAAAAAATACTTCTATATTATATTTTGGATAATGATGTATTACATACTAATTATCGTCCTTAAACCTTGTATTCATTAAAAAATTAAAATAATGTATATAAACCAGGAAATTATTACATTGGATTATAGAAGGTGCATTTGGTTAATATTTCCTTACATTAAGGATATTCTTAATCATGACCCTTTAACATTTATTGGATAGATGGCCTTATTTACCAAAAATTAAGGATTTTCAATCAATTTATGACATTTTCATTATAAATATTTCTATATTTTTTAAATTATTGAAGGTAAAATTTCATTTTTCCAGTGATTATGACATATAAATTCCCTTGAATATATTATTTTCACTTCATATCCACAGTTAAATGAGGATAATGAGAGTCTTCACTCTCTATTTATATATTGAGATAAATTAAACTTATTATATATATATAAATAATTCTTATATGAAATACCATTAAGAGTATTGGTTTTATGCCATTAAAGAATCAATATATTTTCCTCTCTAGATCAACGATAAAACCAAAAAACACAATACTAATGTCTAGTGATTTTTATAATTTTTATAAATGATTTCATCATATTTATTAGTAAAATGAATTATCTCTATATTTTATTATAAAGAATTTTATAGAAATACATATTGAGAGATATACTCAAAAAATTATCCAAGTACATATAGTAAATTCTATTATGTTTCCTGGTATTCTTAATAAAATTCCATCAATAATTAGAGTCACCTTAAAAATGATAGATAACTAATATAATAATTTTCTTTGTCTGATAATTTATTATTGAGAAATATATATATATATATATTCATAACATTGATCTATTTATCATCAATATGTGTATCATAGGATCCAAAAAATTGGAATATGTGTTTGTACATAAAGGAATTAATATCATGTGTCTCTTTTTGGGGTGCCCTATTGAGATCAACATGGTTCATGTTATTATTCATTAATTAAAAAAATAGTAATTAATTTCTATGAGTTTTTGTACACCTTATCCCATCCCATTTGGTATCTCATGATGATAATCACTAAATTTTCCATAAAACATAACTCAGTTCCTCCTAGTTCAATAATTTTAATAAAACTAAATCTTGTAATATGTGTGTTAAAAATTAATATTAATATTTATAAATCATACGATTTGAAAAATCATTTCGAAGATTTCTTAAGTTATGTAATATTCTTATTAACCATTGAAATTATAGTTTTAAAATACATTATATTCAAATAACTCATAATTTTTTCTAAATTGAATTTAAATTGACCAAAACATAACTCCCAGGAATGTTTAAATAGGTGTACCACCTTAGTCTCCTTCACCATTCAGAATGTAAAGGTCAATTCGATAATCAACCATAATTTTTCATGGGGATTAATCCTAGGAAAACCTATTCCACATATACATACACATGACAGTATCCATGAAAGGATATAATTTCTTAGAAACCACACAATCTATAATTTACCAAACTTTTAGGATTATATCATCTACAAAGAACTCACCTTATTTTTATCACTCTTGTTTATAATCCTAATAAATAAAAATAACTCAAGTACTCTCCCAAAATAACTAAACCTTACTCTAATACCAACTAAGGCAACATGATCATTACTTAAATTAATTTAATATCTTTTATGACTAATATCAGATACATATAACAATAATACACACCTAAAAATATAACTAATTTTAATATTTCGAGGTTAGATACATACTTAAATTATTTAAGAACAATCATAAACATTTACCATAATATTTCTTCTAAAATGGTATGCTTCTAGTCTTATAATATATAATTCCCATATTCATAACATTTTGAAAATTAAATATTATAATGTGTGAGATCATATGCTCAATAGGGGTAATAATGAGAGACATTAATCAAAGATTTTAATTTAGAATAACATAATCATAGTGGTATGATAATTTGACAATATCTAACAAAAATCTTCTATAATAAAAACTACACAAAAAATAATAATTCATGGAATTTATAGATTTCTTATAAAAATACATGAGTCATAAAAATGTGGATTGATCAATAAACAATAACAATCCTTGAGATCATATCGTAAGAATAAGATGACAATAATTTGAATACGCATGTTCATAAAAAATTATTTTAATTTTAGATTTAACTACCAAGACCTTTATAGTTGAGAAAGTATCATAGTTTATGGGATTCACTTTTAATAATTGAAATAAATTGTATAGTGTCATAGAGTGGTTTTTTTAGCATTCATTTCATTTTCAGATTATACCCTAGGATATATATTTATACCCAATGCATTTGATGGATCATTAATTCCATACCCACCAATATAATAGTGATTAATATATATTCATGTAATATGACACCATGAATAAATTCATATTTCATCATCACATAATTAACTATAGGAAAGGAGAGTTAGGATTCATTGAAACATTAATCTAATATTCCCAAATACATCTAGGTAAAAGTGTTTTATAGTGGCATAAAACATATCAGATAAAGAACTTCAATATATGTTAAAAAATATGAATTAAAACATTTTATAATTGTTTGAAAAATTATGTTGAAAAATATAAACAAATACTACATCACATTTAAAAGTAAAATTTTAATTAAAATTACAAGGAAAGTATTTTATAAATTTGTCATGGAGTATTTTTAATTAAGAATACTCATAATAGAGATATAATATATTCTCACAAAAAATATTTAAAGGTTTCTTATTTCAAAAAGAAAAGTACATACCAACTATTTTCATAATTTTTAAACAATTTTATAATATTATAAATTTACCTTGACAAATTATTGAATAATGGATAAGGACATCTAGAGAGAGAATATGAACATTGAGGACGAAGACAACCAACCAAAAATGATGAAGTCAAGTCAATTTAATTTTGAGCATCCTAAGAGGAATACTATTTACATTGACATGTACATTGAGAGAAAACATGTAAAACCTAAATATTAAATAAATATGGAGAAAATTTTTAGGATTTAGTGATTAAATTCACACAATATCCCCCCAATTGTAACTCATTGATAGAAATATCAATTTTAAAATGATATTAAATCAAAACCATTACCTTTATCTCTAACATTTGATGAATGGTATTTAACATCCTATAAAAAATATTAACATGTTATTATATTATTTCAAGAAACATATTAATAACTATAATTATCATCAGCATTTAAATGATTATTCAAAAATAAAAATATCCTACAATTCCCACTGGTATAGGAAATGGAAACATACTACATATGTCTAAAATGATGGAGACCATGAGAGTCTCCTATGAGGATTTTAATCCCTCCTGGATTCAGACTTTGGATGTTATAAAAAAACAATCCCTCTGATCCAGGAATGTTTAGAGAGGACGAGTAGTTTGCTTCCTTATCACATTCATTCCAGGTATGGGACACTATGGTGTGGGTTCTGAGATACCTATGAGCATGTCCTTCACTTTAGAAAAAAAGAGAGGTATGATTCCCCAGCCAAATAGCGAACACTAGGATAACCGAGCTGATATAATCATGGAAAAGACTTCCTCCAATCATGACACCATAAATTCATGAACTATCTCTATTAATCTTTAACCCCTGAAGAGGATTTTACAACCTTACCCTTTTACTAAATGCAAGTAGTGGAAGGGACATCATGAGGGTTGAGGTTGAGCCGCTATAGATTAGGGGCCACCCAACAGATGTAGAGAGCTCTAGACATGTCAAGAATCACTTCTTTGATTCTGTAAATGTTCACTCAACCTGATAAATCCACCCCATCATGGATGTACATATTTTTCTCTTGCCATTGAAACCAACATCCTGCCTATAGAATAAGAGTACATGAGTTTAACATTGATCCCACCTTTCCCGAGCGGTGAAACCATCAAACCCTTATGAGATCATCCTCCATGGTTGGAATATAGACTATAGTGAACTCATTGAGAAAATTCCACACTGATAGTGCCCATTGTCTCTCAAATAATAGGCGAACCAAAGGCTCTTCTTGCCTCCCCCTACAAAAAACGCATTGGGATGCTATAATCACACCACATCTTATAAAATCTTCGTTTGTGGGAAGTTCTCTATTACATACTATCCATAAAATAATGTTATGTTTTGTGGGGATGATTCTAACCTATAGTAACTCATTCCATGCATTTCCTATAGGATGTAGGGGAAGGACACATCGATCGTCTTTAGTGGAGAATGAACCCGAGGAGTATGTGGTGAACACACATTTTTTCAGGGCCTGTAGAGAGTTCGATGAGTTAGAAAACCTCCATCTAGTTTTTATCCCACACTGCATTGATAAAAATAGGATAATAGATGGCATATTTAATTGAAGATATCGGTAATAGGGTATCTCGGTTAGCTGGTGGACTTACCACAACAGTTTTCATGCCAGAAAGAGATAGAACTAGCATCAACGATCCATCAAATATTTGGTTTGATTGAAGAAACCCATGGAGAAATCTCATTCCAATGAGCAGAGGTTTGTCCAGCAAGAGTAGCCACATCCTCAACATAAAATCAATGCATGGTATTTCCCCACAACATGCACTGCTTTACCACTTCCCAATACAGTTTTGAATGCATGCATGCAATGGTATCATGATGATTGCAAACATTAATACCACCTTTACTAATTAAACTCACCATTTTAGACCAAGAGACCCAATTTCATTTTCCCTTGAATATGGGACCCCATATAAAAACTACAAGAACCTTATCCAACTTTCTAATGATGCCCTTGGGGAATTTAATGGAGAAAAGATTTTGGACTGGGGTTTTGAGGAGAACCATGCCAACCCGCCTGATCCTACCCCCGAAGGACAGGAACATGTTTTTCTAGTTGTGGATACTCTATTTGACTCTACTAACTAGGGGATATAAGTCTTTGATCAACATTTTTTCAAAGATATGGGAGGTAAAAGATAAACCATAGGAATTTATCCATTTTGAATACCTAGAGACTTACTCACTGAAAGGATCTGATTGCCTAAACTATTTCTAGATATGAAGAAGCTACTTTTATTCCTATTGATGACATGCCCTATCTAAGGGAAGTAGGCCTCTAGGTCCCTATTTAAACCCCTCACTGACCTTCTTGATAAATTGATGAAGATGATGGAATCATCTGCGATAATGAGGTGCAACATAGATGGAAGACATATTATTCTACATAATGAAAGAATCCCACCGCTACTGATGCTTTGATGGAGGAGGAGGCTAAGAACATCCTGGGTAATTATAAAGATGGTTTGAGAGATGGTATCTACTTTAAGAAGACCCCATTATTCCTTGAAGAAACCAAAGGATTTTCCAATGTATATAATTTAAATCCAGGCTAAGATAAAAAATGAAAAATAATGTTGATATTCCACATAGACAGACCCATAGCTTCCAGAAATTTATTGATGAAGCCCCATTCAACACGATCATAAAGATTACTCATATTTAAATTTATTTCCTTGTTTGAGCCCCAAGATTTGAGGATAATATTTTTTTATAAATTTTGGGGATAGGGAAATAACCACTAGATAGAACATTCCCTCACAAATCAATGTTGTTCTAATGAAATAAAATTGGGAAGATGAAGGGTTGGCCAATAATTTAGGATGCTGGAGATGATACTATAGGGGACATTGCACATACTAATTGGGAAGAAGTGATTAAAATAAGAGAGGTTATTATACTTGGGGATGAGAACAATAGAGGTAGCACTCGCAACACAAGGCAACAAACTTATACCAAATAAATCCTAAAAATATTCGATGAAATCAACATTCACTTTCTCCCATGATGTTCTGTAAAATGCTACAGGGAATCTGTCTAGATCATCTGCACTATCAGGATATTGGTTCTGTATGGACTCACAAATCCATTCCTCTTGAAAAATGGTTCACCAGGCCAAATCGTCGCGAGTAGTAGAACTGTGTTGAACAACATCAAAAAATTACATAATCTTGATTGTTATTTTTTTAATCTATTAAGATCTATATTCATGAAATATATTAATCATTAATATCATATATTTTCATCCAATAAATTTTATGGCCATCCATAATAGGTGGTGATGATAATGGGAATACATTATCTATATTTCATTTTTTTCTCCTATATGGTGAAGGGAATTTTAGTATTCAATATAACTATAGGATGGTATATGATAATTTACCTTTTAAGAATATTAATAAAGTTATAAACAAAACCAATAATCACATTATATCACCTTTGATCCAGATATGTTTATAAGTTATGAAAAACAATATTCTTCATTCATAGAGATGACCGTCCACACAAATTCATGGATATTTATTTCATTCATCTAATAATAATGGTTGAAGGAAGATAAGGATTGTACCCTAAATATAACAATATTTAATATATTAATATTAGTTATGTAATTTATAAAATGACATTAATTGTGTTTTTGGAGGTTGGATTAGAAATTTATGGAAAATTATTTTAGAGAGTGCATGATACATGCGTTGAGAATGTGAATCTTCTCTCGAATGATCCATTATGAATAGGTTATATATTTATTCTTCATTAATCATGAGAATCTAGAAGTTGTATTTGGATCTAGATGTTGTCAAATTGTTATATTTTAAAGGGTAATAAATAATTTAGTGTTTATTTAAAGTTATAGAAGAATTATACTTTTATAAATGACGAGATTAAAAAAATTATATTATTAATGGACATGAAGCTATTAAATATTCAGGTGGAGAAAATAATGGAACACAATGGATATGGAAAATATTTCGGTTGAAAAAAATATTCACCACAAACTTGTTGATAAGACGTAAGTTATTTTTGGATTTTTGTCCACATTTTTAAATTTATTCAACAATTAAATTTTACCCTAGTAACTCATTATTTAACCTTTGGTGACATGTATTAATATCTAATAATATAAATACTTTTATTATATAATTTATATATTTTTTTGAAAATAATTTTTTTATAATATAAATCTTTTAAAAGTGATAAAAAATTAATTATAAAATTAAATTTTTGTAACACATAAGCTATTTTTTTTGAACAAATATTACGTTATATACTAAAATAAAAAGAACATGTTAATAAATAGAAAATAATTGTTATAATTAAATAATTTACATATAGAATATATATTTAATTATAAAAATGGTTTTATAAAATATTTTTTCATGGTTATACCAAAGTTATTTCATAAGATACATGGTATTTTATAAAATTTTATATTTCAAAATTCATATAAAGAATAATCATTTTAGAAAATTCTAAAAAAATTATTCCGAAGAAAATTTTTATAGTGAATTAAAAAATGGAGTTTATTGTTTCATGTTAAAATTTAATTTTCTATAAATTTATCTTTTAATGTAAAAAATGTTGATATATAATTAAAATAATGTGTTTTATTGAAATAAAACATATTTTTTTAGTCATGAATCCTGAAATTAGTAAATATTACTATTACATAATTTATTTTAATATTTATGACTCATTTAATTAATTTGAAATATATTTCCTTTAGGATTTGAAAACCCATTGGTTATATATTTTGTTTTTAATGATTCACATATTATATTATGAATGAATTCTATTGGATAAATTTATTAACAAAATAGGGGTGTTAAAAATATATTTGATGTTAGATGGGGAACCTTGGAATTTTCAGAATATAAATCCCAAGAGCATTAAATCATTATAATAAAGAAATAAATTAGGAATAAAATCATGGATATTATTTTTAATGTTTCTTTTCATTTTTCGTATGAAAAAGTGAAGACCTATATTTTTGGTTTGAAGGAATATGTTGTTGAGGAGTTTGAATATCTTGAAGAATATATAATTATCATTATTATTTCTCTATAATAATGGTTCATGTGATGTTCCAAATATACCTTTAATGATTAAAATGACAATATATTAAAATTTATTTAAAAATATAAGAGGTTTTTAAGGATTTTATTTGTATTGTAAGACATTATATTTGTATAAGTGATGTGATTATTAGTAAAATTGATATGAATATGAGTTATTATGATCATTTTGTGAGGTAGTAATTTTAAAAAGTAATCAATGTTTGTTAAGAATGATTTATCATTATAATGTGTTAAACAACATGACAAAACATTATGGAAAATCAAGGTTACACTTTCCTCTAAGTAGTTATCCAATATCATAAAGACAACTACCCAACAATAATGTTGTGTTAGGACTCATGTTCCATACAAAATTAAAATCCCCTGCGTAGGGTTTTATTAGTGTAAGGAGTAAAGAGGAAAATGTGTGGGGTTATATAGTTTTCAATTAGACCAGTGAAGGTCTTTTGGGATTTATTTTACATGTGTAAAAATTGAAAAATAATAATAATCTTATAGAACTAAATTGTTAAAATATCAAATGGGATCATTTACATGAAGTATTATTCAACATTTAAAAATTATTTGGTGATATGAATTGACTAAATGCATGTTTTTTATTTACATCTAACAAAAATATGTACATTACAAGCAAACTTTTTCAATTATCTGACCCACTATAGAATGAAGGAGGGAAATCAATTTGAAAAACATAATTTTTGTAAGATATATCAATTATTAAAATAATATTAGTCATGTATATCATAATAGTATACCTTTTATAGAAGAATGGTGTTTTAAAATTTAAGGGAGATATAAATAACTATTAGTGAATAGAATTGAAAGCTACACATATCTAAAGTACATAATGATGGAAGATGACAAAGATTACTAAAGGAAATGTTGAGTAAAGTATCATAAAAGGAATACGGGTTCTAATTAATTTCAATTAATAAGTGATTAATTTTGGGACTTCAGATGAATGATGATAGATTTTAAATGAGATTCTGAGATGTTTTATAGAGTGAAATGTTAGTGAGAATTCATGAAGAATCAAATATATTGATTACAATGATGGGTTTAATGGTATTAATACCATGAAATAAATTTATTATCATATCATTCGATAAGTTTTTATATTCTTGGATATTATAAAAAAAAGGATGCAATTTTTTAATAGGAGTTATATTGAATCTATATACTCTTCTTAAGGGTCATATAGATCTATGTAATTTTCACTCGACCTATTCTATATGATTTAATGTATTTATAAATATAAAATATAATGATCATCATTATGATGTATAATGATAAGGATTTAAATGTTTTTTAAATTTTTATAGATGTCAAAATTCCTATGACTGATACATAGATCTGGTGAGTAAAGGGAATTTAAAACATACATTTTTTTATGACAATTAGGTTAATCCTGATCCTATAATTTAATGGTGGATGAATAAGATCTTGGAAAAATTAATTGGATGAAATTTACTATTCACCTAATATTTTTTTCCTTGCATATGTTGATATAATTTAAATAAATACAGATTTTAGTGAAGTAGGAAAAATGAAAGGTGTTCAATGACATTATAGATTTTAAATGGGAATGCATTCGTTTTTTAATTATTATAATCATGTCAAAAAATATAAATTTATTCATCATTTTAAATATCATAATTATAGAAGATAATAATAAATAATATAGGGAAACTGATGGTACAAATATATATATATATATATATATATATATCGTTGTAAGTCAAAGAAGGTGTATTGAGAGTATCTGATAGGTTACCCCAATTAAAAAATATTTTATGTATCAAATAAGAGTTAATTTAAAAGTCCATATATTTAAAAAATAATAAATATAGAATGATTAATTAGCTTATTTATTGTTATTCATTAATAATTTAGTCATATTCAGTAAAAAAATTGTAATGTTTAAGTAAAATAATTGTTTTATTAAATTATTTTCTTATATATTTCTATATAAAATTTTAATATTAATTTTATATAATATTAGTGATATAAAATGAATATAATTTCATAATATAAAAATTAAAATATGTTGAATTATTTAGAATTTTACGAAATAATTTATTTTTTTGACGAATGATGGAAATTAATGATTTTGACTTAAAGAATTATTTTTATTTAAATTATTTACAAATAAAAATAATATTATTTTGGTTGTTTTTAATTTATGAAGTTTCATTTAATTTAATATTATACAATTATGGTATTGGAAAAAAAATAGAATTTAGTCTCACTGAAATTTTTTACTTTAAAAATGATTTCTTATGAAAAACTATTCTTCATCATTTTTTATGGTTTAATTTAAAATAAAATTCCTCAATGATATATAAATATAATATTTAAAAATAGTCTCTATATTTTTAATATATGAGTAAATTTTTATCATATAAGACATTTCTATTTTTTGGAATACAAATAGCAGCCTAAGTATTTTTTATTTCCACTATCAATGGTAATCAGGTTAAAACAATTTAAAAATAAACTTATGAGGACTATAAAATTACCCAAACAAGTGAATTAGTTATTTTTGTAAATTATATTGAATACATAGTCATTAAAAATTCCAATGTATGTTCTTATTTCAATTTAAGCATCATTTTGACAATTATAATATTAAAGTGAATATAAAGAAAAAAATGGAACACGGTTTCATTTAAGGACTTTAATATTTTTAATGTTAGGAAAAAAAGGTTCTATTTGGTTATAAGTATTAATTTTAAATATAAATTAATTTTTAATATAAATTTATTTTTAATTTTTCATGAGGAAAATATTTTCTTAAATGCCTCTGCGATGCTGATGTAGCAATGATGTAATTAATAAAAATCTAAAACAAATGATTTTAAAAATTTTACAAACAATATTATTTGAATGAATAATTTTGGTTCATAACATCTTAATATAAAAATGAAGTATTATTAATGTTTTTATTCATTTTATTCTAATTAAATTGATCTTTAGTATTTTTAAATTTCAAATTAATGATATAGTTCCAAAATTATAATTAGTGATATTTTAAAATAAATAATATATTTTTAAATGATTTAAAATATAAAAATTTATATAATTAAAAAAATTATTTGGGATAATATTGGAAATAGAAGTTTTGTTTCATTTATTTTCAATTTTTCCTTTTAATATAACTATATTATCTGCTTACTCGTAAAAACGTTGACATCATCGAAATTGTAAAAATGGATAACGAACAGTTAATACAAAAATATAATGGTTATCATTTGATCGAAACTTGAAAAAATTATATTTTCTGAGATTATTTCGACCCATTACAATATTATATTCAAATATAATGAATATAGAGTCATTTTGATGTCAAATTTCATTTATATTAATTAAATATGTTAATAAATCACATGTGTGCTCCTCTCCACTCTTATAAAGGTTACCTTTTCTTCTCATTTCATCACACATGAAAATCTATTATTCATGAAAAATACTATAACTTATCCATTCCTTACACCCATCTCCTCATCCTCAAGGCCTTGTATTCAGAATATAAACAACTATAGATGTCTTAAGGTGTAAATAAAAGGAGGTTGAATGAAGAAGAGGTGTAGTTTTTAAACAAGAATTTTTTTATTTTTTATATAATCTAATGTATCCATAAAATATTTCATAACCAAGAATATAAAATAAAATAATTATATAAAATATATTTATATATTATCGTATTAATTTCATATCATATATGCATCTCCAAACTACATCAAATGGAAATATAATCCATCGTTTGTTGGTACAGAGGACTACTGCCTCTCGGAGTGATGCAATTCATTTTCTCATAACGTCCTCTCATGAGTAGTTATAATGACTTATTTATTATAAACATATATATGATATTCATGAAATATTTTTCATTATATAAATATAATATGAAACTAGTTTTCTTTCCTTTACATTCATTGAAAATATGATTGCGTCATTCATGTGCAGGTTTGGGATACCACCTACATGAAGTAATCTAAATCATTATTCATCACCACATAACATTGATTATATATAAGATTATTGAAATAAATAATATTTTACTGATTATTTTTTGATTATTTTTTATAGATAATATAATACCTAATATCTTTCCATAATAATCATTCAATAATGGAATCGTTACTCATTGGTATGTACGACCGACCTTATCAATTAGTGTATTGTAGTTCATTTTACATAATCATTAATCATTAAATATTATAAAAGTATCATTGATTCATAAAAATTAATTTTTTCATTATTATTATTCTTTATATTATGTAGTATTGATCATTTTAACCATATTCAAACTATTTTTGTCATTTTGGACATATAAACCTAATATCATTAAAACATCTGATGTGAATGAAAATGATGAATTAATTTTATATAAAATTGTAATAACTGAGATAAAATGAAATAATAAACATGAAAAAGGTTATAGAGAATGTAAATAATTATCATATTTATTTTATTCATGATGATTAGAATGTACATGTTGAGTTGGGCTCGAGGTAAGCCACTTTATTTTAAAAATCCTATTTTAATGTTTTACTTTTAAATCATTTTATTCTATATACATAATTTTATAGTTATTTTATGTATTTTTTATATAATATTAAAATATTTATAGAATAAATTTTATACATGTTTTATATTTCATTAAATTATTTTTGAAAGGAATTGTTTTATACAATTTCATGACTTTCTTAATAAAAGAAAAAATAAAGGTTTCATTTTAACTTATACGTCATCCCCAAATTTTCCCACCACCACAACCATTATGTGATATTTGGTTTAAATTAAAATATTTAATGTTTTATATAAATAAAACACTAATTCAATATTTCGTTAATTTTTTGAATTGGGTTTCAATATAAAAGGGTTTTTTGATATCCAAATGTGTTTGGTACATATATTTAGAAGAGTTTTTCAAGGGTTTTATTTGTGACATTGTCCTTGGAATTTTTTATTAAGTGATTATCCACATTATAAGAAATGGGTGACCTTGATTTACCTTATAGGAAAGGATGATATCCATTATATATTATGGGTGATCCCAATATAGCTTATAGGATGGGTGGACCCATATATCTCCCCAATACATTTGGAAATGATTATGTTCAACAGAGAATTATTGTTCTGGTTAGTTGTATAGTTATTCCAATTATAAGTGTTATTATAAGGGTTATGTAAGGTTTATATGATAATTATTTTCCATGGAATCTATTTAACATTTATAATATTTCATCTGAATTTGTATGGAATTTATATATTTTTCAAAATTCAAGGAAAAAGATATTTTGTTTGAAAGAAATGATGATGATGTCGACATTGGGTAAAAAGTGTAACACCCCAATGTTTTTATAAAATTTTCTCCATCAACAATTTCTTTTATTTAGTACCTTTTGTTGAAAAAATTGCGAGTTTAAATGATCCATAATATTCCTTTAGTATAAAATTTCCAATATCACCTAGCCATTAGATTAGTGGGATTATGTATACCTGACTTATGAAAATTCATTGTGTAATTTTTGGCTATCAACTATTTATGACCAATATAAATTAGATATATTTATTTTTAGTGAATTACTTTTGGTAATGAAATTAGTGGTATATATACATGTTATATACTGAATAAAATATTTTTTATATTCATCCAATGGATATTTTAATCATAATGTATTAATGAACCCTATTTTTTGTATAACCAATTATATATTTTTCAAAAGGGTAATCTTACACAATTGAATGGAGAACAGGTTATAAATTAAGATTATAAAACATTAATAATTTAATATGAAAACATAAACATGTTATTTTTATGTGGGATATAAAAATTTACTTTGGATGAATTTCTGATATTTTTCTAATAACTGTCAAATTTTGATGAATAGAAAAAAAAAACGCTATATTTTAGGTGAAAATAACTTTTTTCATAAAATAATTAATATAGTTAAATAATAATATCTGATGGTTTTAATTTATGAATATAATAAATTTATATCTGTTAATATAATGTATATGATTATAATTATTGTTACATTGAATTAATAGGAAAAACATTTCAATCTTTTGCAATCTATTAGATTTTAAAAACATGTTCTCTAATTCATTCTACGGGATTGATCTTAAATTAATTTCTAAAAATTAATTGTTTTGTAATTATAAAAATGGATTCCATATTTCGAATTAGATGGTCCAAATTTTTTAAATAGATACCTTTATTTTTAGACATTGTTAATAGTAACTTCAGTAATTATTTTCATTTACAATAGTTAAAGGGTAAATCTGGTAAATAAGTGCAAACAATTAATATTAAAATAATATAAAACTACCCTAAATCATGTCATAATCCAATTTTATGATATATTTCTGACCAGTATTATCTGTGG
Organism: Viscum album; assembly: GCA_963277665.1. NCBI lineage: Eukaryota > Viridiplantae > Streptophyta > Magnoliopsida > Santalales > Viscaceae > Viscum > Viscum album. The sequence continues at coordinate 1,365,800,548 of OY728140.1, read as the reverse complement.
GATGATTTTTTGAGTCCATGTATCCACTAGTGTGTGAGAATAACCGTTTATATATATTTTTTATTTTATGTATAGTGAAATATTACATAAACATGTGTTACTTACTGATATTTTTTAATATTGGATTATTTAAAATATTTCATTAACTATAAATACTAATTTTAATGATACAAATATTTCCTAACTCGTGATATTTTATTTATAATTTTTTTATATTATAGCAATAAATGTATTTATGACACATTGATGATGCACTGATTACCTTATTAATGAATGATTCAAATAAATGATATTATAAATATTAAGATATATTTATTTTGAAAATTTTTATTCCATACAAGAATTTTCTGGCTGCATATGACATGTTATATTTGATTTAATATATTTTGTTTAATGAATAAAGTTGTTATGTCTTCAACAAAAATAAATTATTAAATATTGTCAAAATTGGCAGAAATGAGTTGAAAAAAATTATATTTTATTAAATTATATCATAGTCATAAAAATATAAAAGTTTCCCAAATAACTTATATAATGTTAAATATTTCATTATTTTTTAAATTTTGGTTCAAATGCCATTTTATTGTTTCTATTGTAAAAATATAATATAAAAATACAAGAAGACGTGGTAAGAGTTAATCTATTAAACTATGGGTTATATCTAAAAGATAATGTCAATTTTGGGACCTAAACTATCTAAAACTGATTGGTTTAGAGGATTTATACCCATCATCATTTTATCCACTAAATTTATCACATTGAAACTATTTTTATTCGAAATTAATTTTATAACAACATAATATTTCAAAACATTCCTTATTACCCGTCCTCATTCTTATTAAAGGTCAACACCTCTATCCACATACTCACACCTCTCAAGACCATTGGATAGTCCAAATTATGCTCAAATAAGCTCCCAAAATCAATACCTTCCTCTTAGAGGCCACAAATTGGGAAAAAATATATCATATTGAGACCTTTTGTGAAAATCAAAAGGAGATACTCGAAAAAGAGGTAATTGTATTATCACATCTTTCAAAAATATTTTCTTATACTACCTCATATTATTATTTTTTTTTCATAATAATATTATAGATCCAGCATAGTATACCTGATGAGATGTTATTATAATTATTTAACAACCTTATACCTCCTTGTATCTATCCTACGAATTACAATATCACTGTACCTACTTACATATGACTTACTATCTCCACATTTTGGTGTAATTTGTTATACCAAATTACATTATATGGACAGGTATAATGACACATATAATGGATGAAATTAAGGAATATAACATGATTTTAATTATTTATAATTAATATACAATCAAATTCTATACCATTACACCATTAAGTGAATGATATCATCGTTCGTGCGTACGTACGACCGACCGTCTCCAAGATGCGATGTCATTCATTTGACACGATATTCACTAAACCATGATTATATAAATGAATAGAATGAATAAAAATTATATATATTTTACTAATATAAATATTTATATGATATAACAATAACCAAACAACTGGAAAATATACTCATCCAATAAAACATGCATAAGAACATAAAGTAGTTAATATCTGAATAACATGTTACCATGAAATGTTACTATCAAATATATGATAATATGATCATATATGATATCCAAAATATTAATATGGTAATTTAATATTTCAATAACATTATTTAAATCATTATAATGGTGGTCCAGATACATGCGAAGCATATCATACCCATGGTAAGGGATAATTTAATAGTCTCATTATTATCCAATATTTTTTATAAGTAAGTATTTAGTGGGGTATATTTATCATCCACATAAATGATTCTAAAATAAAAAATATTATTTATAATATTCTACTAATTTTAAAATAAATTTGACCCATTGGTGAATTTTTATTAAATGTTTTGGAGGGATTCATTCTTTCATTTTCCATATGAGGCACTTTCTGACATTTCCAGTATTAGTACGAGAAGAATGTTTTTATCTTATACAACATGAAGGTACTTTTACAACTCCATAACGCCTTATTTCAATAAATCATCCTTTCAAATATTTCATTTTCATTTGCTATTAAATATTTATCTTTTAAAATTGTATAAAATTTTGAGAAAATAAAACTTTTTTTTAAGAAAGAGTATTTTCTCCAAGAATTTATTTCAAGTATGTTATCAAAATTATTTTCCATCTAATATAACATAAGGTTAATTTTTTAACCTCGTTACTACTTTTATTTTAATTTTTTTATAATGGAATAATTTTTATGAAATCTATTTATTTTATATGGATTATTATGGAATTATTCATAATAAATGCAATTTTTGTTCCTTGGGATTTGCTATAATGAATAGTTTATGTTTTTATGGAACATGTAAGAATGATTTCATTATGAAATGGGGGGATCTAAGTCACACTTCAATGTGTTAGTTTATGATTCATATATCATGATATATACATGACTGGAAGGAAAATTAAATCTAGTTCAGTAATATAGGTTTGAAACATAAAACAACATGATTCAGTAATGGACTTTGTCAGTTATGATGATCTTGGCTATTAGCCTTTGATAATATGGAAATTAATTTCTATGCTTATGTATATGCCACAAGACATCAAGTATTATGTTCTTACTTTTGGGATTATGTTCATTAATTCCTATGAATTTTTTTACCATGTCATGATATCATGATCTTTCATAACCAGGATAAGACCTCCAAATGTTATGCTTTCATGTCTAATGATTGTGATATGACTGATATTCTCCCTTGTTTACCCTTATTGGAAATTTGATCTCACCTTTTCATATGTTTATTTTACCTTGGTCATGAAGAAGGGTATTAAGTATGATATTCCAAAAAGGAGTCTAGTTATGAATAAATATATGGGAGATAATGTAGAAGTTTGATGTATCAGTATTTTATGTTTCCCATTTTCTAAAGGCACTATACCTATACGGACCTATTGCGGATTTATTATATGTTGTAATAAATATAATTAAATTATTAGGTAATATCAATGTATGTAATGTATGGGTAGTTATTATTGGTATCAGAGGAAAGGTATAGTTAACCATAGGAAACTAAGATGAGAAATTGTTAGTAAGAATCCTAATGATATGTCTAAGAATATTATAAAATCCAAGTGTGTTAGAAATGACCATGAATAAAATAGGATAAAATCTAAAACGACTTAAATTAAAATTTTATTTTTAATTATGTGGTTTTAACCTTATGATTAGAATTTCTCACACTGAGCTTCTTGGTTTTTATAATTGGATGGAACCTGAATGAACCATGTTATTGCTGAATGCGACAGACAATGTAGTGATTTTCCTCATGAGCTAACAAATGTTATGTTTTATGGATTAAAAATTCTGGTATCAATGCTCACACAAACTTATCAAGATATGAATCATACATGACTTCCAAATGAGCAAATGAGGGAGCAACATTCTTTCGAGTCCTTCATGAGGCAACATCCACCTTTATTCAGCTGGTCTAATGATCCATTAGTGGCTATACAATGGATCAGTACCACTAATAAGATATTTTCAGTTACGTAATGTTCTGAACAAGATAATTTCACCATGGAAGTTTATTTTTTTGAAGGTGGTGATAATAACTGGAGGAATAATATCAAAAATACAAGGAAAAGAGATTAAATTGATTCCATTGGATGGTATGAGTTCAAGAACATATTTTTCAATATGAAAATTCCTTGTATTCTTAGAACAATGATGGAGGAGTTCATTAAACTTATGAAAAAGGATGATGAATCTGTTGGTATATATGATGAAATTTTTATTAGACATTCAAGGTACTCTTCTAGAATTATTATCCCCCCATGATAGTAAAATTGAACTATTCTTTAGTGGCTTTAAACCAAGTCACTGAAGGGAATTAGCCATAAATAATAGTAATAGATATCGGGAAATTATTCGACGTGATCTCAAGGATGAGGTGGATATTGGTGTAACCCATCATTCTTATGGGTCTGATAAGAAGATTGAAGTGGAATTCAATACAAAATATAAAGACCACACTGAATAGAAGACGAGTTTACCCTTATGCTTAATGTTTGGAATGAAACATGGAGTAAATTATATTAAAAAGACTAGTACTATTTAAAGTGTGGAAAACAAGGTTATAAAACTACTGAATGGTGAAGTGATGGGAAAAATATATATAATGATCAGAACAAATAAAAGGATATAAAGAATGCACCTCCAACACTTCAATGCTACAAGTTCAATGAAATGGGGCATTATGAAAATTGATTCCCCAATCCAAGGGTTATAGATGAGGATCGATTTCAACAAAATATTAAGGCCAATGATAAAGGAATGTGAAATTAAATCACTATTGGGTGATGTGGAGTATGATAGTGAAGTAGTGAAAGGTACACTTACCATCCACTATAAAGTAAAAATTGTATAATTTTATTTTGGATCCACCAACTATATTCTTTTTGAAGAATTTTCTAAGTCTATCACTATATTACCTCATCAATTAGATATTGAGTGAGATTTGATGACACTTAATGGCATAAAAGACATATCAAAAGATTATAATTCTTCTCTAGTTTTTGTAAATGGGAAAATACATCCTGAAAATCTATTGATCCTTCCTATAATGGAAGTTGATGTTATACATATCATGGATTAGATTTGTCTATATGGATCTCATAACAATTATTGGGTAAGGGAGTGAAAGTTTATATTCCAGATTAATATATGATCATCTATAGGGGAAATGAATAATATAACCATCAAACAAGAATTTTCTTCCATCATATGGGTTTTGATTCCCATAAATGAAGGTTATTTATCACAAACGTTTGGGTTGAAATTCATGATTAAAAATATCCCTATTGTATGGGAATTTGATGATGTATTTCTAAATGAATTTCCAGGTCTTCTAACAAATAATTATGTTGTGTTTTTTATAGAACTCATAATAGGTGCTTTTCTTATTTTAGAGATACCTTATAGAATGTCCCCAATTGAGTTGTTTTAATTGAAGAAACAAGTAGCATAGAATCGTGATATGAGACTCATACACCCTATCCCCTCTCCTTGGGGAGTACATTTTCAGTTTATTATGATGAAGGATAGATCTATGAGTCTCAGTATTGATGATCAAGAACAAACAAATATTACAATCAAGAACAAATATCATGATTGATCTTCTTTCAAGATATCATTAATTAAGTTTCAAAAAGAAGGATATACCAAAGTCCAGATTTTGTAAAATGAATGGACACTATCAATTTATACTGATGCCTTTTGGTCTTACAAATTGCCCAGATAGCTTCTTGAATCCAATGAATACTGACTGTAGAGAAAATATTGATAATTTTGGGGTAGTATTTATAAAGGATATTATTATTTATTCAATGAGTAAGGAAGAACATGATGACCACTTTATAATTTTACTAATGACCCTCATAAAATTGATGATTTATGAAAAATTTATCGCGTGTGAATTTTGGATTTAGAAAGTTTTGTTTTTGGGTCACATAATTTGAAGAGATGGGATATCCGTGGATCCATAAAAATCATAGGTTGTTGAAACATGGAAGAGACAAAAAATGGGAACTAATATCCGATTTTTTCTTGGGTTGGGAGGATATTATAAACATTTTTTGAAATATTTGTCCCAATTATATAATAAAATTACCATGTTTAAGTAGAATGGAGTTATGTTCGTATGGATAGAAGAATATAAAGATCATTTAAAATAGATAAAAAAATTTATCTAGTGCACATGTGCCCACACTAACTTGTAGTAGAGAAATATTTATAATCTACAGTAATGCATACAAGAAGGGGCTAGGATGCGTTATCATTCACAATTTTATGGAGATAGATTATTCTTTATGGATGTTTAAAATCCATGACAAAAATTTCTCAACTCATGATTTAGTGTTAGATGCGGAAATATTTTCGTTAAATATATAGAGGCACTAAGTTTATGGTGAATGTTGTGACATTTATAGTAATCATAAATGATTAAATTAGTTTTTCAAACTAAAGGATATTAATATTTACCAAAGATGATTGTTGGGATTGGTTAATGATTATTACTTCTCAATAAATTACCACCCTTGGAAAACGAAAAATGTAGAAAATGATTTGAGTTGAAAAGACCATGCTAGCATATCCATGTTGTGGATCACAAATGATCCAATATTAATGGATTTACAGAGGAAGGATATTCATATTTTAATGAAAGGGGGAAAATATTATCTTTTTCAAATGAATGTTTGACCATAAATTAATGTGATGATTAAGGAGGAATATAAGAAAGATCTAGATCTGCAGAACGATGTATGAAATTTTCCTAAATTCAACAGTGATTATGATGAAATAATAAGGTTTAAAATCCGGGTTTTTATTCCTCCCATGCCAGAATTGAAGAGGGAGCTATTGGTTGAGGATCATAGTTCATTATTATATATTCACCTTGGATGAGAAAAGCTGTAAAGGGAACTGGAAGAGGTGGGGTGGAAGGAAAGTAGATGTCACTTAATATGTCTCTCGTTTCTTGGTTTCACAATTTATTAAAGATAAGAGACTAAAGTCTAATCGGTTGTTACAACCTCTACCCATAAAAGACTAAAAATGGGATAACATCACTATGGACTTCGTCATCGAACTTCCGAAAACATCCAAAAGGTAATAATGCTATATGGGTTATAGTAGATCGCCTAATGAAGTTAGAACACTTCAATTCTATTAGAGTGGATTTATATCTTGATCAGCAGGATATGATTAATGTAATGAAAGTTATAAGATTTGATGGTGTAAAACATTCCATTATATCTTACCAGGATCCAAGGATTTCTTCAATGTTCTGTTGAAGTCATTTTCAGGCTCTCTATATAGAGTTAAGTTTGAGAACTTTTTATTATCCCCCGATAGATAGTTAGTTCACGATGACAATTCAAAATCATGAAGACATGTTGAGAAGTTTCTCTAGGAATTTCAAATGATGTTGGGAACAACATCTACCATTGGTGGAATTTTCATACAACAATATCATTCAATCTAGTATTTAGATGCCTCTGTACGTAGCCATCCATGGAAAGAATTGCTGAACTCTAAATTTATGGGATGAAGTTGGGGAAGGAAAGATATTAAAACTTGAACTTGTTGATAAAATGTTAAAAAGTGGAAATCTATTAAGCAATTAATAATACAAGTTCAAAGTCAAAAAAAAGCTATGTTGACATCCAATGAAGAAACATATAGTTTGAAGTGGGTGATAAGATGTTTCTATAAATATCTCCCTAGAAGAGAGTAATGAGATTTTGAGAAAAAGGAAATCCTAGTTCTTGATATATAGGTCATTTTAAAATTTGGATCATATTGAAAATGTAGCTTACTAATTTTAGATTCAACAAAATATCTCTCATGTTCATGATGTGTTTCATGTATCTCTCCTGAGAAATTACAGACGTGATCATTCACATATACTTAACCCAAAAGTTATACCACTGGACTAATATCTTTTTAATTAATAACTACCGATACAGATTCTGGATCATATCGAAAATGATCTACCAAAAATACCACTCCCTTTGTAAAAGTTTAATGGGGGAACCAAAAATTTAACAAATCTACAAGAGGACTTGATGATATGATAAGGGAGAGATATTCTCATCTATTTTTTTTCCATATGACAGATTTTGAGGTTGAATTTATTTTAAATGGGGTATAATGTAACACCCAGATGATTTTATGAAAAATTTTATTTATTTAATTTTTATTAATCAGTAGCTTTAATTCCTTGAAATTAAATGTAATATTGAAACACAAGAGGCCATTAGTATAAAACTATCATAATATCATAAGTTCTGCATTAGTGGGAATATGTATATCTAACGTATGAAAATGCATTGTGAATTCATTAGCTATCAGCTATTTATGAAAAATATATAGAATATATTTGTATTTTCACGTGGATAATGTTTGGTAATGAAATTAATGAGATATATATTTCATTTAATTAATAAAAATATATTTGACATTCATACAATGGAATTTTAATCACAGGGTTTGAATAAACCCAATTTATTGTATAAAGACCAATAATTTTTTTAAAAGTGTAATCCTACGACTATGAATAGTAAACCCCTTTTAAATTAATATTTTAAAAAATTAATAATTTTATATGACAAAAAAAAAATTATTTTGATGAAGGATATAAAAAATTACATTTGATGAATTTTTTATATTTTTCTGATCACTTTAATGTTTTGATAAAAAGTAAACACACAAAATTTTATGTAAAAATAACTATTGTCATCACAATAATTTTTAAGGATAAATTATAATATTTAATGGTTTTAATGTATAAATATAATATATATTTATCATTCAATATAATGTATTGCATTATCATTAATTCTTACAATGAATTTATATGAAAAAATCTCAATCATTTGTGATGTTTTGACGTTTAAAAACATATTCTCTCATTTAGACAATGGGATTGATTTTATATTAATTTCATCCAAATTTTTGTTTTGATTTTGGAAAAATGGATTCCATATTTGAAAAGATAAGGTCCATATTTTTTAAATAGTTACCTTTTATTTTTTCACTTTATAAATTGTTACTTCAGTAATTATTTTTATTTACAATGGTTAAAAAGAAAATCAGGTATATAAGGTTAAATAAATAATATTATACTAATATAATACTATAATGAAACATTTCGTACTCCTATTTTATGATATATATCCTATCACGTGCATCCTTGGGTCGATTTTGAGACCCCGTAGAGCCACTTGGGTGTGATAATTAAATTTTAAAATTTTAATTTAATGTAAAGTGTAATATCATATAAAATAAAATATTATACTGAAACATTTTTAATATATGGTTATGTAAAAGATTTCATTGAAATTAAATAGTAATTATAAATCAAAAAAATTCATATATCATGGCATTTTATTTAAATTTTTTATACATTAAATAAATAAATTTATTTATGAAATAATGATGATGTGGTGATTACCTTATTAATGATTAATTCAAATAAATATATTATAAATATTAAAATAAAAGCAACTCAATCATTTTTATTCCATACACGAATTTTATGAATGAGTATGACATGTTATCATTGGGTGAATGCAGTTTTTTAGAATGAATAATGTTTTTTTGCGCTTTAAAAAAAGTCAATTACTAAATAGTTTTAAAATAGACATAAATAAGTTTTAAAAACAAATAATATTTTTTAAAAATATATAATTGTAATAAAAGTATATGAGTCAAAATAATGAGTAATATATTGTTAAAAATTTCACTAATTATCTGCTTGTGGTTCAATGGACATTCTATCGTAACAATTGTAACCATATATTATGACAATACAAGATGACATTGTAAGAGTTAATGTTTTTAACTAAGGGTTAAATATATAAGATATGGTTAATTTTGTGATATAAACATGTCAAAAACCTATTGGATTAGATTAATTGAAACCAATATAATATCATCAATGAAATTTATCAAATTAAAACTATTATAATACTAAAATCATTTTATAATAAAATAATATTTCCTAACATTTCTAAATTTCCACTCCTCCCACTTATAGAAGGCCACCAACTCTACCCACATACTCACACCTCTCAATCCCCCTGTCTCAATAAAATTATGTTCAAATAACCACCCAAAATACCTACCTTCCTCTCATATGACACTCCTTGGGACTAAATCAATCCTAAAGAGACCTTTTGTGCAAATCAAAAGGAGATACTCAGAAAAGAGGTATTTGTTTTATCACCTCTTTCAAAATTATTTTATTCTTCTACTTCCACTTATTATGTTGTTTCTATACTAAAATAAAAAATATAGTATATTATACATGATGATATGTTGTTATAATTATTTTAGAATCATATACCTAATTTTTTCCATCTAACTAATATCAATATCACCATGCGTGCATGCGTACAGATTACTGCCTCCATGATGTGGTGTAATTATTTATTCAACAATAAATTATTTGGATGGGTATAATGATGATTATAATGGATTTAAATAATTAATATGATATGATAATCATTCAGTATAATTAATATACCATCCAATTCTATATTATTTAACTATTAAGTGAATGATATCATCACTCATGTATACATACGACCTTCCATCACGACGATGTGATGTGATTCATTCTCCATTATCATCATTAAAACAAGATAATATTCATGAATGAGATGAATAAATATGAAATAGATTGTATTAATATCATTTTGCAAATTATATAACTTTAAGTAAATAATTGGAAGATGAACTTATTCGACAAAACATGCATAAGAACACAAAGAAGCTAATATCCGATTAATGAGTGACAAAGAATATTTACTAACAAAAGAATAATAATATGATCATATACGATATCATAAAAATGACTATGATTCTATAATAATTCAGTAAAATTATTTAAATCATTATGCAGTAGGTTAGGATACATACGAAGCATATCAAACCTAAGGTAAGGGATGATTTCATAATCACATTGTTATCTAAGATTGGTTATATGTAATTATTTATTAGGGAATATTTAACATCTTCACCCATGTTTCATAAATATAACATACTATTCCTATTCTTATACAATTTCTTAAGTCACTTTACCCACTGTGGAATTTTTATTAAATGGTGTCGAAAGAATCTTTCTTTCATTTTCCATATAAGGTACTTTTTGACTTTTCCGGTATGAGTATTAGAAAAATGTTTTTTTTAACTTACACAGTGTGATTGGATTTTTACATCATCATAATGCCTTATTTTCCTGAAGCATCATTTATATGATTTCAAATTTAATTTATATTATTTTTTTCTATTAAAATAGCTTGGAATGTTTAGAACTGAAAATGTTTTGGAAGAAGAAATGATATTTTCCACAAGAATATAATTCATGAATATTATCAAAATTATTTTCCATATAAGATGACATAGGACAGTTTTTTATCCCTATTATTACTTTGATTTGGATGTTTTTATGATGGTTTTTTTATGAAATCCATATATTCTATATGGATTATGATGGAATGATGCCAAAGAAACCTCTTTTTTGTTCCTTAGGTTATGCTATGATAGATGGTTTATGTTTTTGTGGAACATGTAAGAATGATTTCATTATAAGATGTGTTGGAAATATATCACCATAAAATTCATTGTTTAAATATTTATATCTATTAAGATATACATGACTAGAACGGTAAGTAAATAAGGTTTAGTAATACAGGGTTGGAACGTCATGCAAATAGAGTTCGACAATGGAATTTTTTCGCTATGATAGTCTTTTCAATGAGACTTGTCTAATATGGAAATGATTTTATATTCTAATGTGTCTTACCAAAAAACATAATGTCTTATGTTTTTACTTTTGGGATTATATCCATTAATTCTTATGAACTATTATCCCATGACATGATATCATGATCATTCATATGCCGGATAAGACCTCGAAGTGTTATGTTGTTATGTCTTATGATTGTGATATGATTGATATTCTCCATTGTTTACCCACAATGAGAATTTGATCTCACCCTTTCTTATGTTTCTTTTACCTAGGTCGTGTAGAAGGGTGTTAAGTATGATATGGAAAAAATGATTATAGTTATGACCATATTAGTGGGAGATAATGTCGATGTTTTATGAAATAGTTATTTATGTTTCTCACTATTCAAGACACTATACCTATAACATACTGTCATAGATTTTCTATATGTTTTAATAATGATACATTACTTTTAAATGGATATCAATGTATGTAAAGTATGGGTAACTAAAAAAAGGTTTTATTGAGAAGATAATTTCAATGGGTTTTAATTTTTTCACTAGAATATTATATATTTTTATTTTGTTATGTACCTTACTAAGATATTTTGTGATTATAACATGTTTTAAAATGTTTTTCAGAGGGTTTTATGATGGTAATTTAATGGGATAAGTTATGAAAAAAATCGTGATTATTTTTCATGAAAATAAATCATGTTCTGTTTTAAAAGATCTATATTTTTGAATAAACGGATTCAAAATACAAGAGTCTATGTTGTGAAATTTTATTTTAATATGTATGAGTTATGAAAATATTTTCTGAAAAATAAAATCTGAAAAATATCCAAGAATTAATGTAAGTGAATTCTATTATAAATTCATAATAATATGTAAATTTTAAGTACATTTCTATAGAGATGACATTATTGAAAGTTTTATACAACTTTTGGGTTTAGGATAATTTTCATAGCATATCCATGAATGATTTTACATTATGGTTAAATTGAAATGATATATAATTTTATGATAACCATATTTTATCAAATAATATATTTTTATTTAGAATGGGATTATGAAAATTATACTACGATGTTTTATTAGAAATGAAATAAGTGAAAAATAGGCTTCTAAATCAATATCTTAGATTTTTTGGAATGAGAAAAAAGAATTTTTTTAGTATAATGAATTAGTTAACATAAGATCTAAAATATTGTGGTATGAAGACAATAGGGAATCAATTTTCACTACAATGGAGTGTGTTTATAGATTACCTTTTAATCAAAAAACACCAATGTATTTCCATCCAACTTCGGTTCTAGTTGTAGTTGAAGGTTGAATCAATTCACTCGAAAAGATATTTGATGTTATGGGGAGTTCAAAATATCAATAGTAAACTCAAGATGTTTATTATTTTTAAATTTGACTATAATAAATAAATGAAATTATTTAATAATTCATTATATAGGGATGATTTTGATTCCATCAAGTGGAAGGTATTTGACAGTCTCTTTTTGGAAAAGTATTTCCATAAGATTGACTAAATTATATTTAAGAAAAAATTATTCAATAAAAGGAAAAAATATGATGATATAGCCTCAACATATGAAGATAACATTATAATATAAACATGGTAAATAAAATATTATATTTTGGATATTGATATAAAAATTAATATATTTTTATTCAACATTAAAAAATATTTTTACAATGATATTTCACCTCCTGAGACTTTTAAAGATAGGATATTTTTTATGATGTTAAATTTTAGATATAGTTTTATAGAATATATGTTCCCATATATAATTAGAGTAAGAAAAGGTCTAGGTGGTACGCCCTGTCGAATACACTATTAAAAAACTATGGATTTGATAAATTAAAGATAAAATATTTTGAAAATAGTGAAAAAATGAATCCTTCATAATTTATTATAAAATATAGGATGTTTTGAATATGTAGAATGTTTTTTCATTTGGATTGTAAATATAAGTATGAGAATCTGAACAATCGATTTGGGGTAACACATAGATGTAAAATAGTGATATTGTTTTACTGTAATGGGTTGGGCTATTATGCTAACATATGCCTATAGTCACTTACTCAGAATGGAAATAATCATAACCAAAATAGTTTTTATATTACTATATTTATTGGTTTTCCATCCATTTATGTGGGGATAAATATTTTACTTGTTTATTCGAACTATGTCAATACCCTTTATGAATCTTAATTTTCACATTTTATAAAATTTAATTAATTTTGGTGTAAAATGTGAATATTTCTTTTTGAATGAAATAGAAAAATTTTGGTTAAAAACATGTTGAAATATTAAATAAAATTAGATTTATAAAAATATTCTTATTGTTATAATTGAGATCATGTATCCTGAAAATCTATTTGAACTACCCAAGGTAGAGTTTGATATTACTTGGGGAATGTATTGAATTTTTATATATCATTCCATGATATATTTCATAACTATGAAATTCATGTTCAATGATTTCTTACATTTGAGAATCTACCATGATGATGACAAATTTATTAGGGATAGATGTGAATGTTACCTACCTCATGTTCTTGTTATGAAATAAACTATTCAAATTATTGATTTCAAAATAGTATATTAATATCTAGATGCATTCCTCAATAATATTCCTTGTGTTATTCCAGATCAAGAGGTTGAGTTCATTGTTCACAAAGTTTCTCATTCTATGAATATTTCAAAAAACCCCATACCAAATGGCTCCTATAAAACTTGTCAAATTGAAAAATATATTTCATGAGTTACTAGATAAATTATATGTGGAATTTTCTTTAGTTAATTATTTTTTTAGAAATTAATTAACATAAAGTGAAACTAATAAAAAGGTAATGAAATAATTTATTAATGCTCTTTAAGTTGTTCTGTTCTTATAGGATATCTAGTCATAGAAGTGGAAGCCCAGAGTCCGAGAGACGTTAGCTACAATTGAGTATAATACTAGGTTATGCCCATAGTGCGGTTGTGAGATATTTATATTCTATACTTTTTTTGTTTCTATGCGCTACTCCACCATGTAAGTAATGGAAACTAACACCCCCGGGATTCTGAGCCCTAGGAGTGTCTTCCCCAACATTCTGGTGGGAGGATGAATGGAAGACTACCCCCTTTGGCCACACTCTCTTCTCTTGGTAGATACTTGTGCTGCTATACACATCGGTTAGTTTTACCCATATATGTGTGTGGTGGGATGTAATAGATTGTGGTTATTCACACACATATATTCTGGATATAGTATACTATGGACTACTATAGGTGTAACATGTATAGGCTATGATGTCTTGAGGATCCTTACTCGGTGTCTGGGTTGTAATGGCTTGAGGTATAATACCTGACATATGATACACGTTATGTGAGTTGTGGTTGCTCTCGGAAACTACCTAGTTACTTTATTGCTTGGACGTGGTGGTTTTGTTGCATGAGGTTCATTTTGTGGTGTTTTACCCAGGTGTCTATGGGAAAGTCTTTTTGGAGAGAGATTCATAGGATGTGCGATGTTGGGGAAAAGTGGAAAACAAGTGGGGAAGTAGTAGTGGGGCACCCTTGATGTTATTTATTATATTATATACTCTTGTATGCGTTACTTGGTGAGAGTAACCCTGGTGAGGTTGGGAACATAGTATACTTGTATAGGTGACGAGTTAGTTTCACTAGTTCTTTACTGTGCTTTAGCATGCTTTCTTTAATTTTGCACGAGAGGCTTCAGGGAGGATTCTACTGAGTATAATGTTATAATCACCCTACGTATATACAAACTATTTTCCATGTCACTTGGAGTAGGTTGGAGATCAAGCTGGTTTCAAATAGCTTGGGGTTGCAGGAGCTGTTCGATCTTGTGATTGATGTTGTTTTTACATTCATTTGGGTAATTTCAGTTTTCCCATTCCAGTTGTAGTACTTTTTCATGAAATTACATATGTGCACATGGGTTTTCATTTATATTTCAGTTCTGAGTTAGAGTTGGTTGGTGTCTATCTTATCTCTCTCTTCCGCATGTGTTCTCTTAGAGTGTAATGCCTCCCATTTTGGTGTTTACTATACCTTCGGTGATAGTCGCCAACTCGGGGCCTTCTAGAGGTGGGAATCAGGGGGTCACTATCTCTCTTCACCCATTGCCGGCCCCAGAGTGGTACATTTTGTGGGGAGTGGGTCATGATAGAGTGGTATTAAAGGTCTAGTTGAGGGACAGGATGGAGTTTGGAGTTAGGCACATGTGAGGTTGCATGGGTTGGTAGGGAAACAATGACATTCATTTTTAGCAATCGAGGTAAATAGTAGAGACTGGTTGAGACATAGGCATTTAAGTCCCCCTATAATTTGATGTACATAACTTTTATGTTTACAATGGCTACTAAACAAGGTGATACAAGTTGCAGGGTAGAGATCTAGGAATGGATCATGCATCATTTTTCTTTGTGCCTATGTTTGACTAGGTAGACCATGAGATAGGTTAACCTAAAATGAATAAAAAAAATTAATTAATTAATATCGAGTCTTACATATTCCAGGTTTAGGATCTCTAATAGTTTGTTAATTTACAGGTATGGATCTAGGTCGACGTCCTCATTAGTTTTACGTAGAAAAAGTCTAGCGTGTTGTTCCACCAGATCACCGCAGGGTAGAGGTTGATGAAAAATACACATGGAGGAAGACACTCTGAGAGTGCCAGCGCCAGATTCTATAGAATTATGAGGGATTCATTTCAGATTCAGTCACGTAATACTGGTTGGAGGTTGTCGAGATCAGCTTCAGTTCGATCAATTCATAGAATGAGAACTGGGTGTCCTTGTGTGTGATGATGTTGTGTGAAGCACCGAAGCAGTGGTGGTTCTAGTTCCTCGGGGATCGGGAGGAGTTAACAATCCCATGGGTGGAGTTCTGAGACAAGTTTAGAGTTTAGTTTCTTTCTTAGACCGCGAAGGCGTCCAGTTTCCAGGAGCTTGTTACCCTTCAATAGAGGATCTCCAGTGTTTGAGTGTTTGGAATCATTTTCAGGAACCTTTAATGATTGGCTTCAGACCTGTTTCCAGATGAGGAGGCCAGGGATACACATTTCTAGGAGCCTTTGCATCCATAGATCCAATTCTATGTCACACCATTTATGCTATGGAGAAATCTTGAGGTACCAGTGAGGGTATAGGTTATTGATAATACTTTGAACAGGACCAGATCATCACGAGAGGGGGGTCATCGTGATTCCTCACAAAGCAGAGTTGTAGTATGGGGTTTATGGTTTTTAGGGTAGAAGAGTTTTCATTCATCCTGGGGTAGGTCCTAGCCCTTCACATCTCGTTTCCCTAGAGGCAACAACTCTCAGCCCTATGCCAAGGGATCAGGCAATTTATTTTCTTGTTGTGGTCACGGTCATCGGTAGTGGGAGTGCCCGACTATTCAGAGCGGTCATCGTGCACCAGGTTCTACGCTCTAGGTTCTTCCGTTGAGGCAGTTCCAGCTGAGGCAGCAACAGCAGGTTGAAGAATATTTAGATCAGCAGAGGGTAGATAGGATAGGGTGAGGACAACCCCATGATTCTCCCATTCCTTAGAGAGAAGAGTGTGACCATGGTGGTGGTCGTCATCAGGGTTAGAGAGTCCGTGAAGGAGTTCATGGTCGGATAATGCTCTAGCATTACCAGCTCCAGGAAATCTAGACGTCATTTGAGGTACCATTTGCTTGTTTTCTTCCTTGGTGTCTTCGTTTTTTGACTCAGGAGTAGCACACTCCTTCATATCACCTACCCATGTCCAAGCTTTGGGACATGAGGTAGAGAGGCTTCCAGTGCCATTGGCATTGACTACGCTAGTTGGAGGTCTAGCTGACCTGTTTGGAGTATGTAGATATTGTGAGCTAGTGTTGTGGCATCCCCGCTCATGGGGAGATTTCTGAATGTTTATGAATACAACCATATGATGTCATCCTCGGCATGGATTGGTTGTATTTGGTGCAGGATATCATGGATTGATTCCAGAATAAAGTCCGTTTCATTGGTGCGGATGGAGAGCCAGTGGTGTTTTTTAGTGAGCGAGATCCTCATATGGGTCATTGGTGCATTCCATTCTTATCATCCATGATGGATGAGATGATGCTGAGTTCTTCAGAGGTTCATCATTTGGTGTTTCCTAGGGTCGTAGAGGAGTACCATGATGTCTTTCTAGAAGAGTTTGTAACATTACCCCCTTAACGAGAGATCGATTTTGGGATCAATCTATATCCAAGAGAATATCCTATATCTTTGTCTCCATATAGGATGGCCCCTTCTGGGTTATGGGAGATACGTATATAGATTGTAAGTCTATTACAATGTGGTTTTGTTTGTCCACGTGTGTCACCATGGGGTGCACCAGTTTTGTTTGTGAAGAAGGCTGATGATAGTTTGTGGTTGTGTGTCAATTATCATCGCTTAAACAAAGTGAAAATAAAGAATAGATATCCTCTTCCATGTATTGAGGATTTATTTGATCAACTGAAGGGTGAAATTTGGTTCTCGAAGATCGACTTCTAGTTTGGATATCATCAGATTCATGTGAAGGATAATGATATCTTGAAGAATTATTTTTGTTGTCATCATGGGCACTATGAGTTCATTGTAATTTCGTTTGGCATGATTAATGCTCCAACTGTATTCATGGGATTGATGAATGGTTTATTCTGTGAGTTCTTGGACAAGTTCATGGTAGTTTTCATCGACAACATCCTTGTGTACTCCATATCTGAGGAGGATCATTCAGAGCATCTACAAGCCGTTTTGGGAGTTCTTCGTCAATATCAAATGTTTGGGAAGTTGTCAATGTGTGAGTTTTGGGCTCAAGAAGTCCGTTTCATGGGACATTTTGTGTCCCAATATGGAGTAGCTACAGATCCATTGACGATTGAAGAAGTTGTGTCTTAGGCATCCCCCAAGATAGTGTCAGAGGTGAGAAGTTTCCTTGGTCTCTCAGGCTACTACATGAGGTTCGTAGCCAATTTCACACGAATTGTGACTCCTCTGATATATTTGACCAAGAAGTATCAGGCATTCATATGGACTGATCAATGTCAGGCATCTTGCGAGTATCTAAAGTAGATGTTAGCAAGTGCCCCAGTTCGTTCTCTTCCAGGTGAGGGAGTTCAGTTTGATGTTTTTTGTGATGCTTCACATCTGTTGTTAGGTTGTGTTCTCATTAAGTAGAGGTTAGTTGTTTATTATGGGTCTCAGTAGTTTTTTCCCGATGAACGTAACTATGCCACCCATGATCTTGAGTTGGAAACAATGGTGTTTTCTCTGAAGTTTTGGAGACATTTCCTCATTGGTGAGGGTATTGTGGTCTTCACCGATCATAAGAGTTTGAGGTATGTTATCTCATACATGACTTGAACTTACGACATCGTCAGTGGATGTAGTTTTTATAGGAATACAACTACGAAATATCATATACACCTGGAAAAAGGAATGTTGTAGATAATTCACTGAGCAAAAAGTCACGTAGTGATGATGTGCGTGAATCTGGTGATTTTTGGAGAGTAATGGATGAACTGTTAGCATTATATCTTGATATGGGAGAAGTTGGGGGTAGAGGTTGTCTTTTTCAGATGATGTTACGGTCAACCCTGATGTAGAAGGTGGAAGAGTCTCAGTTGGGGGATCTTAAGGTTGAGGTCTGGAGAGACCAATTTTTTTGTGGCGTGGCCCCTGATGGTTGGACTGAGGATAAACATCACCGAGTGTTGTATCTTGGAAGGAATTTTGATCCATTGACGATGTGTGAGATGGTTCTCAGAGAGTTCCATAGATCACCTTTAGCGGTGCATCTTTGCATGAAAAAGATGTACCAAGCATTGAGGAGGCAGTTTTGGTGACCGGGGCTGAAGCGTACGGTTGCAGAGTTTCTGTCTCGATGTTTGGCCTGCAAGAATGTGAAGGCCGAACACCGTGTTCCAAGTGGTATTCTCTAGACATTAGAGATTCCTTAGTTGAAGTGGGTGGACATATCAATAGACTTTTTTTCTGGTTTACCTTGAGCTCTTGGATGACATGATGCTATTTGGGTGGTAGTGGATCATTTAACATAATCATTCCACTTCATAGCGATCAAGGAGTCAAGCATATTGGAAGTTTTGTCGAGGTACTATCTAAAGGAGGTGGTGAGACATCATGGAGTCCCAAGGATGATAATTTCGTGCTGAGATACCTGTTTTACCTCCAGGGGTGGAGAGGTCTCCAACATGCATTCGGTTCTCAACTATGTCTTAGCACTTCTTTTCATCCTCAAAAGGACGGTTAGACAGAGCGAACCATCTAGACTCTTGAAGAAATGTTACGCTCTTATGTTCTTGATTTTGGTGGTTTGTGGATGAAGTACTTACCCATGGTGGAGTTTTCTTACAATAATAGTTTTCACTCTACCATCGGTATGGAACTGTTTGAAGCCTTTTATGGCCGACTATTCTGTTCTCCATTGTGCTGGACAGGGGTCAGAGAATCCGCAATTCTTGGACCAAAACTAATGAAAAATACAACAGAGATGGTTCAGGTGACTTGTGAGAGGATGATGATAGTGAATGATTTTCAGAAATCATATGCTGATTAAACGAGGAAGCCCATAGAGTTTGGTATTGGGGATCATGTGTTTCTGAAGGTGACTTCCCATCATGGGAAGTGAAGGTTTGGTCGTGGGAGTAAGCTTTATCTCTACTTTGTTGGGCTTTTCGAGGTGTTATCTCATGTTGGTGTTGTGGCGTATCGAGTAGAACTTCCCCTACAAATGAGACAGAAACATGATGTTTTTAATGTATCACATCTCCTTCATTATCTTCATTATTACTCTTAGATCATCGATTGGAGAAATATCAATGTTGATGATGACACAACCTTTGAAACTAGACCTGTGAAGATCCAAGACCATAAGGAGAATGTGTTGTGTGGGTGTTATATTCCATTGGATCATTCCTTGTGGCGAAGCGGTGGCATGGAGGAGAGTACCTAGGAACGTGACTCACAGATACGTGCTCAATACCTATATTTGTTTGATGTTTAACTATTTTTCATGAATCGAAGTTGATTTTGTGGTTATGAACCTTTCATGTTTATCACATGGCTCCCATTATCTTTTTTGTGGCTTGCACTCTTTTAAGAGGCTTCTCGAAGGGTGTTTGTTCATACCCTATTTCGTTTTCACAGTAGAGGGGTTTCGAATTCTTGAGGACGAGAATATTTTGAGAGGTATCTGATTTAATGATCCGGACCACTTCGGTCCATTCTTAGTAAAAAATGGTGTTTGAGGTGTTCCAGGATGTCAATGTGACATATCACCATCACTTTGAAAATTTTCCCGTTCAGTGAATAGTTCCAACATTAGACAGTTGTGAACATTGAAATAGGAACCTTCTATGAATTGTGCATCACTGACCATATGTGAATAGTGTCATCGGTAAACTTCTATGAACAGTTCCATTGGTGAATAATTTTATTAGTAACCTCTAATAGTAACCTCTCTTTCCAATTTAAAATTTCCAATCTTGTAAATAGTTCTATCTGTGAACAGTTTTATCGGTAACATCTAATGTTAATCTCTATTTCCTTTGCCAAATTTCCAATTCTGTGAACCATTCCATTAGTGAATAGTACTGTCGGTAACCTCTACCGATAACCTCTATATCCTTTTCCAAATTTCGAGTTCGTGAAAAGTGTTTCCTGACCAGTGAGGTTCTAACAGTAGCCTCTCTTTCTTTTTCCAAATTTTGAGTTCATGAACAGGGTTTCTAGACCAGTGATGTTCTAACAGTAGCCTCTATTTCCTTTGCCAAATTTCAAGTTCATGAACATTGTTTCCAGACCAGTGAGGTTCTAACAGCAGCCTCTATTTCTTTTTCCAAATTTTGCGTTCATGAATAGTGATTCCAAACCAGTGTGGTTCTAACAATAGCCTCTATTTCTTTTTCCAAATTTTGAGTTCATGAATAGTGTTTCCAGACTAGTGAGGTTCTTAGAGTAGCCTTTATTTCCTTTTCCAAATTTCTAGTTCATGAACAGTGTTTCCAGACTGCTGAGGTTCTAACAGTAGCCTCTATTTCCTTTACCAAATTTCGAGGTCATGAATAGTGTTTTCAGACTACTGAGGTTCTAACAGCAGACTCTATTTCCATTTCCAAATTTCGATTTCATGAACAGTGTTTCCAGATCAGTGAGGTTCCAACAACAAACTCCATTTCCTTTGCCAAATTTAGAGTGTGTGAACAGTATTCCAGAATGGTAACCTTATACTGGTAACCTCTATTTCCATTTCTATATTTTTAGTTTTTGATCATTGTTTCCAGAATGGTAACCTTCTAACGGTAACCTCTATTTCCTTGGCCAAATTTTGAGTTCATGAATAGTGTTTCCATCTTCATACAGTTTCACACCTTTAACATTTTGATTGACATAAAAAAATTCAAAGCCTCATTTTAAGGACTCTTAAGGATGATTTAGAGGCCAAAAATCCTATATTAATTATTCTTAAGGCCTATGATGTTTTTATATTTTCAAACCATGTGGTTTAATGTGATCTGATTTTAATGGTAAATTAAGTGTATCTTAAACCGTCGCTCTGTTAAATCTTCAAAAGGGGAAAAATATCTTTATCTCTTGTTCTTCATCTTTGTTATCTTCTCGGAGACTCTATAACCTTTCAATCATTCCCATAAGAGTTGAAAAATCAAACATTCCTCCTAGGATTGGTTCCAATCTCTTTGGATGCAACCGAGCTGTATCAGTAGATCATTGATATAAGGTATGTTTTATCATCGTTCTTTTGGGGTTCATCTTCTTCTATTTCTCCTTTCCATATTATAGCATGTAATATCTATGCATGTAATGGGGTTTTCTTGGGTTTTGGTTGGTGCGGTCATACCATGGTATCCTCGAGTGGAAACAGTTGACATGAGAGGATAATCGTAACCCCTTGGGTGGATAAAGAACATCAAGAACTATTTGACGTAGGGGATTCGTTGCTTCTCTTTTCATTTACATACAACTGTATTGGTAGCATGTTTTATCCCACTGGACCAAAATGGAATTGGCATAATAAATATTTAAACTGGATAAATAAATTGATATCGGTCATAGGTTATTTCTCTTTGTTTTCTAGATAGTGTGATATCCATGCTTGCTTCGCTTAGCCGTTCATTCTTGATGAAAATTTTTAAATAACTTAAACCAGAATTAATTTATAACCATTTTCTATGGATGAAAAGGCATGTAAATGAATCTGGTTCTTATGGTATTAATTTAATGTTAATAAAATTAGTGTAGTAAGCATGTTCAATTGTTTTTGATACCTTATGGAATATGTTTCTCGAATTTTCAAACCTATGAATAATAAATCTATTAATTCAAGATAGATTAAAGAACTAATTGTTTGATAATTACTTGTAGGGTTCTGAGTTACCCTCTTGTTGTTAAAGGGCTAATATCCTAATTGATGTGATGTTTCTTTTCCTACTGCTTGTGCTATGATGTGAGCCTGGATGGTTGTTGTGATATGTGGGCGCATGTAGACTTTTGGTTGTGGCTGCATTTGACACCTATAGTAGCGAGATGCATTGGTTTATGCATGTGGGTGTCGGAGAGGACACCATGGATGCTGGAATGGGATGGATGTGATTGTTGGATTTTTGTGGTTTTTTATTGGTTGATTATCTTCTTTACTTTTCCCCACTACTCAAGGAAGCTGGTCTTTCTCACCCTTCTTCCGAAAGAGACGAAGATGCGCGGGGTATGACACATGCTTTTGATGTTTAGCTTATCAAGGAAGGATTTTTCTACGCCCTTTCTATAGGAGGAAAACACACTATGGGAAGTACATATACTAATCATGTTAATCCCCCTTGTGTTTAGTATTATAAAATGTTTTTCTACAATTCATGGAAATGTGGGAAAGTAATTTGGTAATGAATATTTGAATAAATGGTGTTAACCCCTGGGGTTGGAGTTTTCCAGAACATAATGATGAGGTCGTAATTTTAAAGAGACAGTGGACTTTGGGTGTGATTCTAATGAAATTTAATGTGGAATTGTCTTTGATTAATTAATTTTTAAGAAATTAATTAACGTAAAGTGAAACTAATAAAAAGGGCATGAAACAATTTATTATAGCTCTTTAAGTGGTTGTATCCTTATAGGATACCTAGTCTTAGAAGAGGAAGCCCGAAGTCTGAGAGAAGTTAGCTGTAATTGAGTCTATGACTAGGTTATTCCCATAGTGTGGCTGTGAGATATAGTATATTCTGTAATTTTTATGTTTCTATACGCTACTCCACCCTGTTAGTAAGGGAAACTAACACCCCAGGGATTCTGAGCCATGGGGGGTGTTTTCCCCAACATTCTGGTGGGAGGATGAGTGGCAGACTACCACCTTTTTCCCCACTCTCTTATCATGTTAAATACTTGTGATGGTAGGCACAACAGTTAGTTTTCCCAATATATTTGTGTAGAGGGCCGTAATGGATTGTGCTTATTCACATTCATATATATTGGATATAGTATCCTATGGACTACTATAGGTGTAATGTGTATAGGCTGTGATGGCTTGAGGATCCTTACACACTGTATGGATTGTAATGGTTTGAGGTATAATACTCAACGTATGATACACGTTATGCGAGCTGTGGTGTCTCCTGGAAACTACCTGGTTACATTATTGCGTGGAAGTGGTGGTTTTGTTTCACAAAGTGCATATTGTGGTGCTTCGCCCAGGTGTGTGCGGGAAAACCTTTTAGTAAATAGATGCTTAAGATGTGCGACATTGGGGAAAAGAGACAAATTACTAGGGAAGTGGTTGCAAGGTACCCTTTATATTTTTATTATATTATATACTCTTGTGTGTGTTACTTGGTGAGAGTAGCCCTGGTGAGGTTGGGAATATAGTATACATGTTTAGGTGATGAGTTAGTTTCAATTGTTATTAACTGTAATTTAGCATGATTTCTTTACTTTTTCACGAGAGGCTTCGGGGAGGATCCTACTAAGTATACTGTTATACTCACCCTATGTCTATTCAAACAGTTTTTTGGTCACATGCAGCCGGTTTGAGATCAAGCTGGTTTCTACTAGATTGGGGTTGCAGGAGCTGTTCGGGCTTGTGGTTGCTACTTTTTTTACTTTCTTTATGGTACTTTCGATTTTTCCCTTCCATTTGTAGTACTTTTTCATGACATTACATATGTGAACTTCAGTATTCTTTTATATTTTAGTTCTGAGTAGTAGTTGGTTGGTGTCTATCTTATCTCTCTCATATGCATGTGTTCTCTTAGAGGGCAATGCCTCCCATTTGTGTGTTTACTATACCATCGGTGCTAGCTACCAACTCGGTGCCTAAGAGAGTTGGGTATCGGGGGACATTATCTCCCTTCTTACATTGTCGGCCTAGGAGGGGTACACATTGTGGGGAGGGGTTCATGACAGAATATTTCGAAACGGCTGTGTTTTTGTATTATATATGGGAAATATGAGTTTTTAGTAGTGAACTTTTGGTTTTCTAATACCCTAGTTTTATTTATGGACTATATAATTAGATTATTCCATTATCATTTAGATGTGTTTTTGGTTTTATTTATTGATAACATATTAGTGTTTTCTTAATTTCATGAGGAGAATAAATGGAAATTATGGATTATTTTTTAAAGGAATAAATTAAACGATAATATATATATAATATAATAACTATTAATTTTGTTTGAAAAAAATTATTTCCATAGACATATTTTATCTAAATACGGCATAATTGTTGACCATTTTATATATAATGTTATTCAAGAGATTCCAAGACCTACCAATGTCATATATATTCATAGTTTTCTTAGATTTTTATATTACTAGAAGGATTTTGTTGAATATTTTACATAGTTTTTTAAACCATTAACCAGGGAAACTCTAAAATAATTTAAATTCATCTAGACGAATGATTGTGAAGATATTATTCTAGAAATGAAAATAAGATTGGGGAATTATTGAAATTTACAATTTTCCTCCAGAATTAGTGACTTTTTAATTTATGTTGATTAATTATTGAATGTCTTGGGTGTGTTTTGATGTAGGATGATCAGGTAATTTTTTATGCTTCATGATAACTTGAAACTAATGAGTTAAATTACCCTAGAAATGATCCAAAAATTTGTTTCCTTATTTTGTAATTGAAATATTTGGAGGACTAATTTTTATTGTGTAAAGATTTAATATATATTGATGAATTTTTTTTGAAGTATATATTTACTCGGAATGATTTTAACATGAGGAAGATAGGGTGAAAGTAACTAATTAATAATTAAGATTTTATGATTCATTATCATCTAAAAAAAGAAAAAAGTATTTGTTTATTTTGGTTGGAAGGATGGTGATATGTTAAAATTATTATGTTTATACCATGAATCATTGCATAAGAATTTGATAAATTTTTTCTTATTATTTTTTGTTATAGGAAATTATCCATTTTGGTCTGAGGATTTACTATAGTAGTATATATAGGATAGAATAAGACAAACTCAAAATAAAATATATCTTTTATAGTGAAAGTTATAGTTGTTTTAAAAGGGTAAGATGGCTGAATTTCATGTTGAAAATGAATCTGTTTTCATATTTTGAAAGATATTATCTTGCTTTTTTAATCCTAGTTTATTAGTGAATTAGTGAGTGAAGGTCACAGTCTCATATTTTCAATTCACCATAGAATCACTAAGATATACATACACCTTCAAGATTATTAATGGTGGGATAGAATAAAGTGTGATATTTATCAATTTATCATGAAATGTTTTAATTTTAAATATGTTAAAGATAAATAACTATTACTAAAAAGGATGATTCATCCTTTTCTAGTACTGAAGATGAAGTGAGAAAATATATCCAGAAATTTCAAAGTGATATTTTCCAAGAATTCTTGAGGAAATAATGGAATTTGGGTCATTGATGTGTGATTAACTAAATTTTGGCATTTTCAACCCACTCAATATGTAATGTCTTTAGATGATCATTTTCAAATGTACCACAAAGGGATAGTATGATTACATGGAGTTACAATCTATATTTTATCTGATCATTATAGTTGGTTAACTTATAATTTTTTTAAAGAACATTAAATGTTATTTGGTATTGTATAAAATAATAGTATTTGCTTTCATATTCAATTTGATGAAATATATAAGTAAAAAAATTATACCACGTAAGATAACATAGATTATTTTTAAATGGGTTATACTTGAAGTTGTGATAAATATATTTCATTAGGTGAGTTTTATTATAATAACTGTTTCCATTATTGTATACATATAAAAAATTTTGATGCATTATATAGAAATATGTGTCGAACTCTAGTATTTTGGGATGGGGTAGGATAAAGGATGTTATTGAAAGTAGAATTGGTAAAGGAATTTTTTACGAAGGTATGTATGATTTTGAAAAAAAATTAGTATGGCTCTGCCCAAGAAGAAAACTTATGTGGATAACCATAGAAAAGATCATTCTTTCAATGTAAAAGATCATGTTTTCTATAAATTAACTCGATGGAATAGTGTTACGATTTTTGGTAAAAATGTTTAGTTAAGTAAATGGTTTATTTGACCATATGAAATCATATATTATTTTGGATCATTTTCGGACAAAGTTTCCTTTCTTATACTTTAATCCCAAATATAAAATATTTAAAATGTTTAAATGATATGAAAATATAATCCATATTTATCTCAAGTTTTAGTCCACTACGTAGATCTGTTGGAAGATTATCATTCATTTGATGAAGAACCTATTCTGATTCATGATTTTCGAGATTTTTTATTGTGGAACATGGTAATTCAGCATGTTACAATTTTGTGGAGAAAATATATGGGTAATGAAGAAAAATTGGTGTCTGAAAATTATAAGAGGGAATGATATCACCATTTATTTGATTATTTTAAAAAGTAGGATTAAATTTTAAAAATGTGGAATAATTTTCCAACCAAGTAATTAAATTTTGATGTTTTTCTTATTTATTAGTCTTCATGATTTTTAAATTCATATTCAATATAAAAATGATATGTAATTTTTTTATTAAAAAAGAATTATATTTGATAAATTGTTTTTCATTATGTATTATATAAATGTTATGTTTTGAAATTATTTAATTTTAATTCGAAAAAATTTAATTATTTTTTTAATTTGTCATTTAAAAAATATACAATGATGACTTTTTGGTATATTTTTTAAAATATATCATTTTACAAAAATAGTGAAAATTATTGATATCGTTGAAAATTGTATTTTCTTTTAATGAATTTACATATTAAAATCAAAACTCGTTGATTTCTAATGTTTTTGTTAATTTATTATTAAAAATATTCTGTTTATTTTTTAATAAGTTTTATAATCATAATAAATATAAAATAATTTTTTTCAAAATGGAATTTAAAAAAACTATTTTTCAATCACTTTATCTAACAATTAGTTTTAAATTAAAATCATTAAATTCCTTGAATTTAATAATGAAAAATTTATTATTTATTCTGAATTAGTGGGTCAAAATTTACTAAACATGTAATTTATAATTTTTAGTCAAAATTATTAGAAACCTTAGTAATATTGTTTACCACTATAAAGGATACATAATTTAATTAAAGTTCAAAATAAAATGATAAATACAATAAAATGACCTAAAATATTTACTTAATTTTGTTTTATATGAATATAACATCCGAAATAATCTAATTTTATATTATATGGGATATTTTTTTCTACTTGGACAAAATTTTGACCATTATAATATTTATATGAATATAATGCCCGAAATATCACAATATTGGTATAGTAAATAAATTATTTTTAATATAGGGTTAAATAATTGATAGGTATGATTATATAAATTCATTTTAATTATATGTTTTTATAATTGTATTAGGTTTTAAATTTTTAGTGAATGTATAATTACCATGAAATCTTATGAAATGGTGATGTAGTAATTATTAAATCACTAGAAAAATTAAACAATGATTTAATAAATATAAAAAATAGTATTTTTTGAATGAATATTTATATTCCATGATATTTTTTGAAAAACATAACATATTTAGGATGTTTGGATTCATCGAATTTGAATTTTATTATCTTATTTTTGACATAAAAGTCATATTAATGGAATAATTACAAAACATACATTAATAATATCATATAATAAATAATATATTATTAAACTATTAAAATTTTCTATAAATAAAACCCTATAATTGGATTCTGGAATAACATTTCTTATATCATCCATGGACAATATATTGGTGGCATCTCCTTTTATAGTAACTGTATTAACTCCTTAAGAGTGAAAACCATTGATATAAATATAATTTGGAAACTGTTTAACAAAGTGTTAAATGAAAGATATAGGTACAAATGTGATACAAACAGGTCCGTATTTTATTGGATGAGATTATTTAAACTCACCTATATTTATTTTAAAATATTATACATTTTTAGAAACTTTGAGATCAAAATTAATATATATTAATTTAAAATAGTAGGAAATTTAAAAAGTTCCCCTCACCTATTATTTAAAAGGGAACTTGTCATCATTTCATCATGCATAAAAATATTTTTGGATTAGACAATAAAATAAAAAATTACTTCTTTAGATCCATATTTATTTCATAGAGTCCATAGTTAGGTCGTATAACTAATCATTTATGTCCTAATGGGTAATGGAGAGGTAATTTTCTAAACAAGGTGTATTGTTCTTAACCAATGGTTTTTGAAATATTTCTTGCATCCACCTATATAAAATATTTAATAAGATGGATGATATAATAACATAAATATCTACCATATACATTTATGTTTTTATATTAATTCAATAAACTTTATATATATATACAACCTCCATTAGACGAGAAAGTAATCAATCATTCATGTGTTTTATGGACTACCGTCAGAAGAGCTGATGTAATTCATTTTCCCTCACAACATATGATGGTTGGTTATAATGAATGATTTAATATATATATATATATATTATTAATAAGATATTTATTGTTAATTATATATT
Source organism: Viscum album (assembly GCA_963277665.1). Taxonomy (NCBI): domain Eukaryota; kingdom Viridiplantae; phylum Streptophyta; class Magnoliopsida; order Santalales; family Viscaceae; genus Viscum; species Viscum album. Next base: position 1,365,771,185 of record OY728140.1, on the reverse strand, counting down.
ATAAAACACATATGTTCTATCAATTCCAATCACTAAAAATGGATAACATTATTCAGGTGTACTTTTCGACTATCACCTACATGGATCAATGTGATTCATATTTCATCATCACATCACAAGTATTTCATAACAGAATATTTAAAGAAATAATATGGTGTTAATGATATTTTTTCACTTTATAGCAATAAAATAATACATACATTCTTTCCATAATGATCATTGAAAAATGGAAATTTTACATATGTTATATAAGGCCTACCTTATCAATGATCATAAAGTAGTTCATTATTTATTACCACTTTCCATTATTGGTTTTAAAATTATAATAAATTAAAAGAATATTAATTATGTCAATATTATTTTTCTGAAAAACCCCAATGGACCAAGAGTACGAACAAAAATTATTATTTTTCTCGTGTATGGTTGAGAGAATGTCAAAATTATATATCGTGGTTGGTTTCCTAGAAATACCCTTTCTTTGATTATGTCGTGATAACCTCTACTGATTAAATTCCATATTTCATATTACATGTGGTTTGGTGGGTTTAATATACATTATTATTGATTATTGTCCCTTTATTCATGGGTAAATTTTATTCACTTTCACATTTACCATTATTTGTTTATACTATGGTGTATATAGTTTTTCTATTAAATAAGACATGTGTGGGTGTGTTGAAAATATCATATACGGTGGTTTCATTCCATTATTTTTCCCAGTTTTACTTGGTTTAAATGATGGTTTAGTTTAGAAAACAAAATGGATTCTTATATAATAATTATTATTTGAATAATTTTTATATGTAATCATATTTTGAAAAAATGTGGTTTCAAAATAGACATTTTGGTTTTCCTAGATAAAGGCCTAAAAAAGATTCATTGGTGAATCATAATAGTCTGTTTTCCCCAAAACCTACATATTTCTATGGGTCTATGAAAGTATTTTATTATAGGAAATTACCAATGATATGAGAACGAGTAATTTTACTGTATCATGTTGATTATAGATATCATTTATTGTTTCATATGTGTGAGATATTATTTAAATATTTCACTCATGTGGAGACGTATTGGGTGGTTATTACGGTTGAATAATATTGTGTTGGGCTTTCACGATATTATTTTTTTTGTTGGATAATGTGAGTATATTTATTTTTAATAACATTATATGTAATGAGGTAATGATCATATCTTTTATCAATTTACAAATTAAATCTATTATTTATTTTTATATCATTTATTTCATTTTATTTAGATCATATGGTTTCCTAATTTATGGATGGGTGAATGTTGATACCATTATTAAAGTGTTATTTTTCAATCCTTGGTGCTTGTCTCTAACATGTAGTGACCAATAACAAACTTTGGGCTTTATAGTTATCTAGATCAGGTGATCAGTTGAGCTTTCCTAGGATGGTTTGGTGAAAAATGATATTAAAGGGTATTTTTGGTCAGGGGATAGTGGAATATAGAAGATTGGACCATCAATTATCTATTTTTCTATGTAATGGTGTTCCTAGTCTTGTCTCTATCATTCTAAACCTTGATTTTTTGGGAAGTTATAAAATTCTTATAATTTAATCCTTTTCCTAGGTTTATTTGATTATATATAATCTTTTTCATCATTGGATTTGTGGTTCGGAGAGATCCCATTATATGTTTTGATACATTTTTAGTTTCTAGGAGAAATAGGGTAAATAGGTTACAGCTAACTATGAAAATACCATGTGACCGGTTTTTCAAATCAACAAGTTTTGTTTCACATCTGTCGTGTACAAGAATTCTAATTATATGGCTAAGCTATGTGTCATTCAATATTTTTTAAAATTCTAAATTTTACTACCATTCCTAATTTGACTGTGTTTCTTATATTTATGATGATTGTTTGAAACTGAGTAAAAGGGAATATTTTGAGTTAATTGGTGTTAACTGAGACTCACATTCCTTACCATGTTTTTATCACCACTTTTTTAAACAATGCCACTAATAAGGTCCTCTTCCTAAAGTTAAGAGGTTTCAACTAGTCGTGTTCATTTGTAAGATCCTCAAGGTGAACATCATTTTTTGGGTTAATTGATTTATATAATCCAATTTCTATTATAAGTGGATGATAGAGTCCACATTTAAAAAATGGACCATTTTTACTAGTATACTAAGGGAAATGAACCAGTTATCCATAGAATCATGGGTACCATTGAGAACTAGAAATAAACCAAAATGATTGAGTATATCTTTCTCTTCATGAAGTGCCCTCAGAAAATAAAGGTGGTCATCACCACTTATATATTGGACGTATCATGTAGTTAATTATGGAAATCAGTGGTCCTAGAGAAGATGTATATGAATATCACCGAATCTACCTTTAAAAATGATTTTATTCAATGTTTTTATCAAAAGATTTTAAATCTTGATAATACCCATGAGTTCATGATTATGGGGTAAGAATACTTTTTAGAGATTGAATATGTTACCCATGTTATTGAGTTAATTCATTTGACAACTAATATCATCATGCTGACTATATCAAGGAAAGATATATTGAATTGTTCTAGAAGTATGATAATAGATAATTTATTTTTAAACTCTTACTGATTTCTTATGTTGAGGTCATGGATATAGAACTGATGACTAATGTGAATTTATTAAAGAATACATGACATAATAAGTTTTCTTCATCAATGTCCACTATCTAATGTTCTTCCACTATCTAGAAGAGGATATATGATGAACCTATTTATAGTGGTAGAAAAATTTCACCACTGTTTTTAGGTTTGTGATTAGTATCTTACTAGTGGCCTAAGATAGTGAACTTTTACCTAATATTGATGTATAGACCTCCTCGACCTGATTACATAATGGATATAAGGATATGCACCTGGTTTGATAATCTAAGTCATCTTAAATGATTAATTACATACTCATTTTAAGTAAATGGAGGTAGTTATTCACTTATTAAGGGGTCATAGGTGTATTTAGATGATTTTAATTGTTTTAAATCATACCATTTTTCTATGTGGGGAAACACAGGTACCCTGGTTGTCTTAGTCCATTTCTGAGCCTGAATATCTTTATTCATTAGATGTGGCACCTGAGGACTCTGAATTTGGGCTTACCAGTATGAGATGTATGGTCAATATTTCGTCATAAATGGATTTAGCCTTGTATGATATGTGTTATTCTAATTAATTTATATAATTAGTGTTTCTTTATATACTGGGTATGTGAACATAGTTTATCCAATTTGTGATGGAACTGCTTACCACTTTGGGATAGAATAAGGGGAAAGCCATTAAGTGTTCAGAGTGTCTTGTTTGAGTTACTGATGTGGTGGTTTTTTGACAACTAACTTTGTAATATCTAGGTGTTTTCATTGTCATCAGCTATATTGAATAAATTAATAGTTTCAAAGCTTATATTTATTATTATTAAATTTATGTACAGCTTAAATATCATAATTTTAACAGTTGTGTATTCCAGGGTGAGTTGGATCCCTGGTTAAAGATGGAAGGGCCCATTTATTTGGATTTAGTATTGATCTCTTATGAGTTGTATAGGTCATCCCATAATTGTTTATAGTCAGATTTAGATGGCAATATTATAGAGGTTGTAGACCTGTACCCTGATGAGCTTCAAAATAAATGTATCAATGTCACTATATTGCGCCATATTATGAAGAATATGATTAAATTTATTAACAAAAATTTGAAAACTCAAAATGAATTTTAATGGAATTGAAATTAATTATGAAATAATTTATATAAGATATTGATTAAAATGAAAACTCATTATTCATTCAAAAGTGGAACATTACAAAAAAAATTAGTACACACCGTGGATTGTAACTTTCCATGGACAAAGTAAGTCAATTAACAGTTCTAAAATCATGAGGGAAAAGTAGGTATAAAACAATAATTTCTTCTTCTTCAGGAAATATCTAGGATTATATAAATCTGGATGATCACCAATATCCAAAAAAAACATGTAATGTGGAATCACATCATGTAAAGAGAAATAATTGTGAAAAATACCTAATATGAAATAAGAACTCTTCCCCTTGAAACGATAGCAGAATGTAGGAATAATTTTTTATGTCTCTATATAGTAATCAAATAGGGATAGTATAGATATGGTATCTAAAAATATGTTCATTTAAACTATGGTCATTGTAGATATAGTCATCAATCTTAAATCAAATTGGCATACTAAAATTTGTTGTTTTTAAAAATATATAACTAATAAAGAAATAAAAATATGACATTAAAACACTAAGTATATATATATATAGATATTAGTAAGTCACAAAAAATATAATTTTTCAAATTATTAAAATATGATATTATATATATAAAAAATTAAAATAAATATCTAAATATCAATGGAGTATTAAAATAAAATTTTAGAAAATAATTAATTATTCAATGTTATTTGTTAATGATTATTTAGTGTAAAAGGAATATTCATTTTCACTAAACAATTTTATTAAATATTATATAATTTTTCCAAATAAATTAAATTATAACATTTGAAATATTATTTTATATGACCAAATATGTTAAGAATATTTAAATTATAAATAAATATGTAATAATATTGCGAACAAATAAGTTTTAAAAACTCCATTTTCAATAAATGAATTTATTTTTAAAATAAATCTATTTTTTTAATGAAAATTATAAAATATTTTTAATTTTGATTTTTTAAAGTAAAAATAATTTATGATTTAATTATATAATAATTATATTTGGATGAATTTTTGATATTTTTCTAAATTAATATATTTTTATGTAAAGAGTGAAAAATAATTATCTTTTTAGTACCATCAATTTTATATAAATTAGAACCTTCTAAATAAAATATATATATATATTATTTATATTTATATGTAAAATATATAATATAAAAAATATCATTTTCAATTCATAAAACCCATGTATATAAATTTTGGAAATAAATTTATAGTTTACGAACATTATATTAATTCTAAATTTATGCAAGGATAAATTATATCTTAGTTTTATTTTAATTAAAAATAACCCTTATTTAAATAATAATAATATTCTTAATATCATTATAATTAATAAAATTGATAATATTTTACAATACATAATCATTATTCTTAAATATAATCTTTTTCAAAAAACTGGTTTTTATGTTTTCGATGGGAAAATACTAAAATTTATTTATCTACATTTATTCCTTTTCATTTTTAAAATTTTCTTAAAAATATAAGTAATTTTTATAAAATTATAAATTAATTTTTATTTTTATTTTATCAATTAAAATTAGTTTCATAGGGTTATAAATGAGTTACCACTATAAAGGTAAATTAGCAAAATAACGGTTTTAGGTAGTTCAAAAGGATAAAACAAGGGAGAAAACATGTTTTATATTATATTATTTACATATTATTAGAATAATACATTTCCCAAAACCATTAATGGTAATTTTGGGGCCTTTATTGTTTAATAATTAGTTATATTTTTTTGAAATAAGGATTTTTTACAAAAAATGACCCCTTTTATTACTTATAAAAGGATCCCCCCTCCTCTCCATTTTGAAACCCATTAAAATCAATAAATAAGTGATCTAGCCTCTTATAAACACCCTCCAAATGTATTTAAATAATATTTATGATCATAATGCCATTTTAACGAGTCTTAATGAGTGACCCAATTGAGAAATTATATTGGAAAGATAATACTCAGAAACCAACTTCTTAAAGCTATTTTATAATTCTAATAACACCCATACCCCTCTAACCTTGTAGGTATTATAAATCCATAATTATTTCAATTATGAAATTTTATTATAGCAATGTAATATCATTTCAATTATTTCATCTAGAGAGAGTTGTGGAAAATAAAAATGTCTTCCTGTTTGTATTAATACTACTGCCTCTTTAAATGGAATTCTTGGTTTTCCTTGACTACCTAACATATAAATCATTAAAAAAGAATTTATAATGTAAAATATATATTTTTTTAAATTATTAATTTTAATAAATTAAATTATATGATAATATATAAGTAATAGAAATAAAAAATGGTTTAGTTACTTTAGCCCCATTAAATGGTCACTTAAGAGAACATTTCTTTATATCAGTCTTATTGGGATAAAATTTTAATATTTATAATTAATTTTAAAATTTTATATTTAAGGAAATTAAACATCATTATTCTTTAGGTCATGAAGTTATTTTATGGCCTGATGACCACTTTTTACAAAATGTTTTTTATTATGTAATTAACCAAACAACCACGAGTAACTGATGTAAACAAAAGCTATATTAAAAATAAGTTCTAAAGGATAATATATGGATAATATTAAATTAAATTTGGATGTATAAGGTTTCAGTGGAAATATTTCAGGAAATTAGTATAAGTATAGAGGAATTAGTGTGCAAGTATATAGTTCTTTCAAATGTGAAGTAAGGGGTTTTAATCTCAATTTCTCTTCATTAGGATACTTTTTATTGTTATGAATCAATTTCATAATTATTTGGTGTATATACTTCCCAATAATTTATAATGGAATAATACATTATATAATAAATTTTATTTAAATAATTATATTATTTTAATTCTTCCAATGATTTTTGATTCATACACTAGATAAACCATTTGGGATTTTTTCTCAAAAAGTCATTCTTGGAAACACTTTTTCTTTTCAAAAACCTATTTATTTTAAATATTTTCTATAATTTTATTTGGATATTTAATATCATGTATTATATTTATTTATGGTATTTAATCTTCAACATCAATCTCAATATCTTTAAACTTATTTATGTTAGTATTTTTCTTAAGACAAAATACATTATTTAAACCACCCTCGTTGCATTTTAGTTACACATTCTCTTTAATTCTCTATATTTTTCCTTATATTATTCCCATGTGTGTAATAAATATTATAAATATTTTTTCTATTTACTAATATACCATGTTTTCTTTAAACATTGTTATTATGGAATAAATATTTTTCATTTCCATTCAAATATTTCACTTTTAAGTGAACTATAATTAAGGGAACCTTCCAAAGTCTAATTTCATTCCAAGTATCTCCCAATCAAATATTTTATATCATGTATATTATACCAGATCGCTCATTATTTTATAATTTTTTTGAGGATAATTTGTTTTTTAAAGAAAATAATTTGTATTTAAATATCCATTTATGATTTATAAAAGCATCACACCTATGGAAAATGTTTTTTCATAACACTCCATTATCATATGAGTTTATTTAATGGATCTCCTTGTTTAATGATTGTGTTTTATTTTTAAAATTTGAAATTACTAAATGATTTATTCCCTTATTATTATGGGAATATATCTGATATGGATTCTTTTTTTTAATCAGATAGGATTATGAAACCCACATACTTATTCTCAATTATATCAGTATTATGATTTAAGCACATTTTCTTTTCACTTTTGTAACATGGTGATAATTTTTGATAAATTGTTTAAGAAATTTTATTGTATTTCATAACGACTAATATTTTTTTTATAAGAATGTTTTTTATAGGAATAATATGTAGACTATCCTAAGGATCTTTTTTATGAAATTCAATTTTTTATAAAAGAATCAAATCCGTATGCATAATATTCAAATCATCAGATACAAAAGAATTAGTGGTTGTAATATTTTTGTTGGATGTATTCCTTTTTCATAATCGGAGAAGGAAAAAAGTTTCCGAGTAAATAAATAAGCTAAATACGAAGAAGAAAACAAAATAATATTCCAAAAGTTTGATGAATATTTCAAGTGGTTAAAATTGAAGTTAATTTTTTACCTAATTCTAGTAGATATCTAATGAGGCTTTAAAAAGCCTATATTAAATTATAAATTTGAGTTATTTTTTGAGTTTTTTAAATTATGCAATGCCTGGATAGTATTCAAGTTTCTCGGCATTCCATTCTGAGCCTCCAATAAACACATGCTTAGATCAGTTGATTTATTTTGTAACATTCATGAAAGATGGAAATGAGGAGTGATGATGAAATCAAGTGAGAATCATTTTCGGCTAGATAACATTGGAGGAGGATCAAACAGTTGAATTATTCTTTACCGGATTGAGTAATATCAGATTGAGATGATAATATTTAGTCAATAAAATTTATTCAGTTGGAATGATAAAGATCATATTGAGGAATTGAGAAGAGTTTGAGTTTTATAGATTTAGAACTGTTTTCTTGTGTTGATTCTATTATATTGAGAGAATCTAATCTAGACACATCATTTTGTGAGAATGAGATTCATGAATCATCAGATTGAGAAAATAAGATGAATCCTAATCATAAGGGGGATTAGTTTTGGGAAATTGAATATTAGTTTCAATAAAGTATTTATATTTTTCCTAAAATTTTTAATAGAAAAACATTGTGAACTGATATGTTTTAGAATAATATTTCTTAGCAGTATATAGAAGGTGTCTAATGGGAGTTGGTATAGGTTTTATTCACTATTTTATAATATTGGATTTAAATAGACCCATAATAATGGAAATATCTAGGATGTAGGTTCTCGCACTGAGGACTAACCTTCTAAATCTAGGGTTCATTACTTTCCTTCCTACTTTTACAAATTTGAGTACTTACTAAAAGTTGATAAGTAATTAACTATTAACTGGTTTTAGGTGTTTCATTCTAAAAAGTATTGAATATTGGAAAAATTAAAAAACTAATTCATCCCCATCTATTTCACATTGGTAATTTTATCTTTTGAAACATCAGTTAGTTTCAAAGGCATGTCTTGTTATTAAATCCTTATCACGGATAATATCAATTCTTTCAAGAGTAGATGAATTCTTAGATTCGATAGAAAAAAATATTATGGTTAGAAAAATATAATGTTTACTTATCTCCTATCTGTTATCATAGATTTTTTTATTCCACTACTATTAGTATTCTAGATATTGAGAAATATTCCCCATTTACCATTGTTGATAAGAGTAATATTAAATTTAATGGAAATGTTATAAATTTTATTCTCACTCCCTTATTAGAAAATGTTCATTAGAAGGTGATGGGTCTCAAAAACATCAAAATATTTGTAGTACAATACATATAGTGTTTTCAAAGTCAATAAATAAGTTAAGGAAGAATAGAAAAAAATTATTGCATAATAAGTATGAAAAAATCAGAATGAGAGATGAAGAAAATATTGATGAATACATCACTAGAGTAAATGAATTTGTTTTCAGTATCAGTGGATTTAAATATTTCATACAAGGTTTGAGAATTGTGAAGAAACATATGAAAAATTATCTAAAAACATTGGATTCTATTATTTCTTCATTAGAAGACAAGGATGACTTATCTGTTGATTAAATGAATCATATTCCTGTTGGTTTTTAAATGAAGAAATATTAAATATTAAAAAAAAGATGAAATGGATTTTGAAGCAATGACTAAGATAAAAACCCATGATGTTAATTAATTAGATCATTTTGGTACTGATGTTAAATAGGATGATGAGATGAATGGAAATATCACGTCTCTTATATCAAAGAACTATCTAGGATGATGAGGAATGTATGGGGGTGAAAATTCTCTAATTTTTTTTGTTTTGTAGAATCAGATACTTCGCTATGAATTTCCCCAAAAAAATATTGATGAATATCAAGAAGATTCTGATGAAAAAAACATCGATGGAAGACGTTAAATCGTCCCTATGAATGTGACTACGTGAACTAAGTTCTTTGATCAGGTGCTTCGAGAACACTTTAGTGAAATGGTGTACTAAAACATATTACTTCCATTGTGACCCAAGATGAGATCAAGGTTACTTCAAATAAGGACATCCCTTCGTGAACCTACTACATGAAGGGTCTCTACGACAGTCTTCACAATTTGATAAGAATGGATCTTCCCCTATGCCTTAGGACAATGAATGCTCAAGAGTTTTTTTGGAGAGGTATTTTCGGATGCTACTTGAAGGGAGGCCATGGAGAAAAATATTAAAATAGGAGAATACATCCAGAGAACATCTAATCACCAATATTTGATTGAATTATTAATTAATGTGGGTAAGGAATATCCGAAGTGCAGGTTATTGTTGTTGTATGAGTTAGTCTAACGGGATGAAGTCTCCATCCCAAAAACCATCATATAAGAGCCATCTTATTGGTTTAGGAGAACCCCTGAGCAATATCAATGCTATATGGTTTTGGAAGGCCATATTGAAAAATAAAATACACTTATCATGACACATTGCCTCTACGATCAAGTCAAATTCATTGATGAAAAAAAATTATTAAAAGAGATGTCTCCACCTCTATACAAGATGATTATCAATGTAGGTCTTAGGAATCTAGAAAAGGGGTGGATCAAGAGATGAGATCTATGCCAGGGAGGAAGCTTCATTGATGAGTGGGCCTGGGACAATATGGAATGTGTCCTCTGAAGAGTTTGACAAATTACTAATGAAGGTAGGCCTCTATGAAGTGCCCTGGGCCTCCCAAGGCATTCATACAAGAACTACTATGGTGGTTCTCACTAAGTACCAACACTTTCCACCTACATTAGGAGGAGGTTGGAAACATTTTCAAAGACCTTCATCAAATTTTTTCTATCCCAATCCTAGGATTGAGGTATGAAGAGTTCCTCCATTCCATGAACATCTAGGAGGGTTTAGATCATATTATAATTTTTGAGGGCATTGCTGAAGCTAGTACCAAGTACCGATGAGGATAAAAACGACACATGAGATGTATACTTTAAGAAGTGGTTCGACTATTTTATAAACATCCTATAATAAGAATAAAAACTAATAACATGGCCTCCCACATGTTCATGTGGTGATCAATGGGGTAAAAAAGTGTCATACTGGAAGACCTTAGAGGACAAATAGTGGAAAATGTGGGGTTATAGTGTCAAGACAGGCCATCAGCCAATGGTCAGGGTGGAAAAAATTTTCTCCGTTCTGATCTATGTGGTGAATATACTAGTCAAAGATGTCACCATTGGGGTGTGACCAATTACATTCATCATGGTGGATTAACTAGATGGGGGATGTCTTATAAACGTGTTCATTCCGATGCTAGTGAAGTTGTTCCAACTACTTTGGAAGATCAGTGAGGGAAGGAGGCCACTGTGGGTGTGTGAAAAATTCCACATTATATAAAAATGGATTGTTGCACACATGGGGGGATATAAAAAATATTAACCCCATTGGTCCTCCAGGGATACATTATTAGCCTTTGATTTTGAATATTGTAGGGAGATCCCCATTGAAGCTAGACATAGTGACCACACTAGGTAAGATGGAGCAGACAAAACATTTCATCTTCTGCCCTTTCATTTTTCCAACCATATCATACACTGGAGATGACATAGATACTATAAATAAGTTGTTAAATATACTATATTTTCATATTGGTGTTCTGGTGGTAAGAGTATACTACGAACCTATATGAGAACCATATACCCCACACATGTTCGCATGACAATTCCAGTGTATACAGAGGCAGACCCCACATGTGTACTCAAATGTTCACCATTAAATCCAACCATGTGTGATGCCATAACTGTAGATGATATTTATAAGGGAATATAGGAAGATGTTAAATGAGTTACCTCTACCCAATTTTGTATTTGGATTTCTTCATGATAATTCATTGAACTAAGAGGCTGCCTACCTGAATGAGATTCCAAAATGACCATATATAGAGGCCAGAAAATTAGTGGATTCTACATATTGATGTTCGAATGTGATGACGGGGGTATATTAAGAAGTTGGTGCCAATATGGGTCAATGTGATGAAGTTGTATCTACAGTGGCTATCTTCGTTGAATCAGTATACCCCAGAGCAGTGATGGGGGGAGGTGTATAGAGGGAGGTAACAGTTCCAGGCCTGGTGTCTCACTACTAGAAAATGATCCTATACCCATGGTACAAAACTGTGGGTATAGACCCCAAAACTATGGGTATAGGCTATACCCACGGTTTGGGGAACCATTTTCATTAGTGGAATCAGTATAGGTCCATCACCCATACAGATGGTCTGGAAAAACTGTGGGTATAGGTTTTCTAACCATGTCATAACTCTATACCCATGGTTTGGAAACCGTGGGTATAAAATATTTTACCAAATAGTGTCCAGTGCGATTCGATCTCACGAACACTTCTCCGTTCACGTTCATACTTACCACTACCCCATCACCGTATATATTTATGTATATATATCTTTTATTAAATATTTTTATTTAAACCATGGGTATAGAAGTATAAATGGTGGGAATAGAACTCCCGCCAAATAATTTTTTTTTTCTCGCGGAAAAAATAAATTTCTTGCACACATACTGGAAACCTATACCCACAGTTTTCAAATCCGTGGGTATAGGTTTTTTTATCCGATGACTATACCCACGGTTTTGGGAAAACTGTGCGTATAGGGAACCATATCACCACATTTTTGGGAAAACTGTGGGTATAGGCATTTTTGATACCCTATACCCATGATTTTGGAAAAAATGTGGGCATAGGGTACCCTATACCCACGGTTTGGGAAACCTGTGGGCATAGGCTATCAAAAAATGCATATACACAAGGTCTTCCCAAAATCGTGGGGAGAGGATGACCTATCCCCAAGGTTTTACCAAAAACCATTGGTATAGGACCATTTTTCAATATTGTCTCCTTCTGGGGGGACCCGAGATAGTGGTGAATCATCTGTAGTCTTTCACAAGATTCCCCTTAGGCTCTGGGGGAGGAAATAGGTTTATTATAAATTCATTTTGATGTTTTCTTACTAGATTATAGGGATAATTGGAAGAATAAAGAACAATATCTCAGTGTTGACAGCCAGTGTATGAGTTTGAATAAGCATCACATAGTTCTAGGAGAACATGGGATTTCTAAGGGTGGGTTCGGTGCTACCTCAACAAAGGGAATAATTTTTGTGATGGAACTGGTGGATATAATACACATCCAGGGAGACATGGGATTAATGAAACGCCGGTTAAGGGTGCTTTTGAACATGACTACCCCATCAGAACTGACGACGACTCCATAGGAAGAATGCATTCTATTTTATAGTCATGAAGTTGAATCTTGGGAGGAAGAAGACATGAAGGTAGATTAACATCAAAATATGGATGAAATAACATCCAAGGGAGCTTCATCTGTGGAAGGAAAAATAATGGCCTCAGGGGGAAATCCTTGGGAATCTTTTCTGTAGTTCTATAAGTGAGTTTCAACACCTCTTCGTTTCTACATTTCTCTTCTTACATTATCTTGGTTTCTGAAACTACACATATATGTGCATGTCAATTGTGAACGAACTCACCAAACTAATGGGGACGAAGGGTTTCTAAACACAGTGAAAAAAACACTAGGACCTATAGGATGAGGGATATTGGTTATGGAATCTAGCAGGGCTAGGATAGCAGGGGTGGCCTCCTCGGAATCATCAGAGATAACAATAATATATGGAGGGTCACACCTTGGAATCTTGGTGATGAGAGGCCTTAGGTTAGATCAAGTGACTAAGAAGTGTATGTATCATTCTTTAGAAATGTACCTATTTCTTTATTGATCATCATGGATAACATGAACAATACCTGCATAGACTTCATGATTGAATTCATGTTGTTGGTATAAATAGATGGAATAATTGAGGATCCTCTCTAAGGAGGGGTGTCAGTATATATTGAATCAAGTTCCCATGTTGGTCTGGCTGTATTTACTTATAAGAAACCAAAAATGACATGTGGTTCTACTAGAAGGGATATTTACATAGCTGGTTGGGTTGATATCATTGAGGCAGAGTTGGGGGATAAAGATAAATCTGATGACTCGATGTTCAGTTCTTCAGATGTAATGTCTGATGGAGATCCTAATACTGAGAACATAGATGAATTCATTAAATATACACCAACTAATCATCTACATATAGATGAATCTGACTCTAACTCAATTGATAGTAGCAAGAAGACCCAATATCATGTATGGATGTTTATCAATCACTTCACCAAGGAGGTTTCTATGTCAGAGTGGATCAGTCAAATGGGATCGCTCAACCTCTGGCTATGAGATATATGCGATAGTGGGGCAGATATGTGACATATTCCCATCCTGGTTCAAGATCACCTTTCCAAAAATATGAGGCAGGGCATTCAAGAGTGGGATTTCCAAAATAAATCCAATAAAATTTAGAGGATAGAATAGGTTGAGCCAGAAATCCAACACCTTGATGAGAAACAAGGTGAGAAATTCATATTCATTACAATGAGGAAATGATTAATCGATCATATAAAGGATCAATTGGAGGAAAACCAAGATCAATTGACTTAGTAAAATTACCATGTGACAGGACACCAAGCTGAGTGTGACTGAATGTTGAGAAGAGTTGAGAATTTTTACCTCAAGGTTGTTGATGAAGAGGAGTTCAAGAGACTGTAAGATGATCTAGAAGCCACGTGATGGATATTGGTGGAATTGAATAATTCAATAGAGGGAGTGGACCCATAGAGGTCATTCTATTTCAATCCTGAAACATAATCCTTTTTTACCATACATCGATGGACTTTTATGTTATGTTCATCAATTTTCGCATCTAGAAAGCACCCATGAAGCAACCGACAATCAATCCCTAAGATCACGTGGGTCATGCATGGTGTTTGAAACAATGGAAAACCACACAATTGCTCACATTGGATGTGAGAGTTTCCTTCAACGAATGAAAACTCAAGGTCTGAGTGACCCCCCAAATGTTTTGTGATAAGATAGGGGTTTTTTATTAGAGAATAATGGTCTCTGAATAGATGAAATTGTTTCCTAATATACTCTAGTATATAAGAGGGATGACATGATGGGTGTTGTAATCAACCCGAACAAAGAGTAATGAGAAAAGTGTGAATCACAATAACCAAAATTCAGAAAATAGTGATTGTGGAATGACGATAGAGGATAAATGCTAACAGTGTTCAAAACAGACTATACACATCACATTGTTTTGAAACATGGAAAATCAAACAAGGGACGACCACTGAAATTTTTTTAAAACTTGGGACCTATATTGAAATGTTTTATGATGTCTTTCGAAACGTTCTCCCAAGATGGTAGGTGAGAAAAAATAGTGTGGGACCATGCCATTAGGGGGTCACTTAGACATGAATGTGGATGCAGATCCAAATAAAGAGCATGTGAAACATTGAGATGGAATGATGGGTTGTTGGAATAATGTCTCGTACTTGTGGAATTATATTACTGTATTGAAAGTATACTATGAAAGCCTAAAAGTCATAGAAAAGTTAATACCTACTCCAAAAAGGTCCTTCAATGGTGAGATCCATGAATTCCATATAGTTTTACATCATGGAAATGATGATGATAGACACGTACTTTACCTTTGTATGATACAGGCCTAATGGGTCTTAGTTTATGGTAATTGAGATCAGACCAAAGGGATGTGATATTCTTCCAAGAAGGCGTAAACATTGAACAAATCTTGAAGTTGATGTGATCTATGCTTGGTGTGGGAAACACAGGTAGAGAATATATTTACAATGCATTAGACACCTAGTAGGGGAGAAATGGAGAAGAGCCAATGATGACCCCATGATGTTGATTCATTCTCACAATGTAAAAAGGTACACAGATGGACAACACATGTTTTGTCAAACTATTACCTGAACATTATTAAATGGAGAGGGTTGTGAATCATGAGATCAATATTTATGGCATTATGAGGATTGAATAATGATGAAGGGTAACTATTAACGGTATTCAATCTACTGTATCCATATCATGTTACCTGAATTGGTAATAGGCACCTGAGAGTCATCCTCTAATAGTATTTGAAACATGGATCCAGTCAAAAAATTTCATTTGAAATCCTTAAGTATGTTTTCCTGAAATGGAATGAGCGACATAAAGAAAATAATTCATACCATTCAGATGTCCTTTCGAATGAGAAAGATGATGGAAGTTGAAATAATGGGACATATGCAGCAAGGAAATAGATCAAAAGAAATTACATGAAGAAACCAACATTCTGAGGCCTAAACCATATGGCATATGAGCGTGTTGATGGGCCATGAAAAGGGATGAGGGGTCTTGTTAATTTTTTACGATTCACTAATGAAAGTGGAGGAAAAGAAGGAAATGGATTTATAAACATAGGGCTAGGCTTGATGATGAAATGTATGCGCATTACTACACATCCCATTAGTATGGGAATCAATCCACACATATTTCTAAAGAACCATGTTGTTTAATGTCATGTGTTAAGGATGAAAGTGACAGAAGGGTGATCCCCGAAGGGAAATAAATAGCGTGGCTATTATAAACCCGATGTGAATGGGGACCAAATAATTTTGAACCATGACACATTCTTTCAATAGAGATCGGGCCAAGGGGATAGAAAAGATGCATGATTTGTGGTACCTGAGGCTGTACCAATTGATGAAATACAATTCGGAAATTCTTAGGTATTCCATAAATGTGGGAATCAAGAAATTGGTAGTTATTTATTATGTTTTACTATTTAATTTTATCTAGTAAGGAAAGGGGAGAGATGTATCCCAAAGGGGGGAGTGTGATGTGGTTATTGGAAAACAAGCATGAATGAAGTCCCAAGAGACCTCATGCCACACCACAGAAACCCAAAGAGATGAAGGCAAAAGTGATGAATAAAAGAGACAATAATTGGAGCCTGGGGATGGATCCAAAGATGAAATTATTGGGAATTCCAATATATCCCATAAGGATGGGAATCAATGCATACATTATTTTGAAGGAAATTTTCATTTATGTCTAGCCCAAACACTGAATGAAAAGGCATTTCATGGACTAATTTTTTTGTGTCGGTGTCTTTTTTTTGGATTAGCTGAGCCATGCTGGAGAATATGAGAATCACCACAGAAATCATTCCATAAGAAATCATTGAAAATATAATGGTGGATGACTGATGCCAAACTAGATGCCCTCTCAAGATATGAAATAATAATCTGAGCCATTTTTTTATCAGGTGGCCATGATGATAGTCTCACAATTAAAGGTTGTATGAAAAGACCAACCCATGCAATTTTATGTAGTGTGGTAATGATGAAACATTTTAATGTCATGTGGGATTACGCATCATAGTTTAACATCCTATGGTTTAGAAACATGTAGAAGAATGAGGATCTTAATGGAATTCACATGGTGTGATAAAGAATACCCAATGTGAATGAGGACATAAGTCCACACCACACCATACACAATCCTAAAATGAAACCTCAAGCCAAGGGTTCTGAAAAGATCAACCAGCCAGGGGCCAGACCCCAAGAGGAAATGTCCCAGCATTCCAACATATCCCATGAGGTTTGGAATCAAGACATATGTTGTTCTTAAAATCCAGGTAGTTTAATGTCATGTGGTAACAATGAATAAGGGATACCAATTGAAGGGGGGGGGGTATGTGATAGGATAGTAGTTCCTGGCATGAAAGAGGAAAAGTGTCCACGCTATACTATGTGCTCTAAGGATATATCGGCCACGGGGCAAACAGGAATGCATAATCTGTAGCACCCAGTGCTAGACCCAAAGAAGACATATCCGTGTGTTCCAATGTATTCCATAAGGATGTATATCAATCCAAAATTTGTTCATGAATTTTCATGAAGTTTAACATCTTGTGGTAAGGATGACAGACATATTAGTTTGCGGTAATAGATATTGGACCATAGATGCCTATTTTAATTTCATGTGTATGGTACATGCCCGTGTAGTTTAATGTCATGTAGTGAGAACAAAAGAATGGAGGGCTCTTCAGATAGATATGTGGAATGCATATTATAAATCCAACATGAATGAGGGAATTAGTTGACACCACACCATATAATCTAGGGAGAACATAAGTCATGGTGCCAAATTAAATAGGTGGTTTTCAAAAATTAGGAATTGACTCGATGTTGAAACATCTGTGTGTTCTTATTTATCCCATAAGGATGAGAATCAATCCATATTTAGTTATCAAAATTTTATGTAGTTTAACATCACATGGTAAGGATTAGGGAGGTCTTAGTTTATGTTCCTTGAACAAAAACCATATATTTCTTGTTTGATGTCATTTTTTGTGCTATAGGATGAATGAAAAATGGGATTCATCATCCCCTATTTTTGGAAGAGTGTGGGGATGACCATAAGGATTTAGGGTAACTACTAACCATGTCCTCAACATATTATATGTCCCATGTGGCCTCTAATGGGGAAATACAATTATGAAATTACCACCAAGCATATTCTCAATGTGGGACTTTGTCAAATTGTCGTTCGAGATCATGCGGGATGTCGGCCAAAAATGGATGGTGAGAAAAGGCTGCCTTACACCAGGACTCTAGGGGGGCCTTTCAGATGTTAAATTTAATGGAGACCCAAAATATAGTCTGTGTCAAGTGTGTTGGTACACATTCAAGTTAACATATTGTGGTAAGGATGAGGGATATCTTAGTTTAAGGTCATAGAGCTTATACCATGAGGTATGTTTACCACTTCCAATTTTTCTTCATGTAAGATGAAGGAAATCTTAGTTTAAGGAATTATATCTTAGTCCATTTACAGTTTATTGTCATGCATAATGATGGTTTCTTAGTTTAAGGTCATAGATATTATACCATATAATGATTTACATCTTGAATAACAAAAGGGATCTTAGTTTAGGGTCATAGATCTTGGACCATATACTATTTAACTACTTTTATGAAAAAAGGGGTCTTAGTTTAGGGTCATAGAGATCATACCATATACAGTTTAATGTATTATAGGATGGATGGGATCTTAGATTTGGGTTATAGAGCATGTATGATATACAATGGAACACCTTGGATGATGAAAGGGATCCTGAATTAGAATCATAAAACGCGGACCATATACAGTTTAACCACATAAATTATGAAAGGGATTTTATTTTAGGGTTGTAGAGCTTGGATCATAATGATGGTTACCATTTACTATTTAACATCTTTCTGGATGAAGATGAGAGTATTCAGATGGACAGAGAGTCCCTCATGTGAAGTACTACATTAAGAATTATGAATATGTGGGATGAGTTATACAATCACCATCAATAGTGATTAGGGAGTATGCACCCATGGTGTAAACCTTGTGAATGATATATTGTCCCTCCCATTTGGGCTCCATCTATGGTGGATTCCAACTGGGTATCATTAATAGTCTACGGGACAATACGGTCACTCATTTTAAGAAAGATAAGAGGCAAGCATTCTTACTAAAATCTCTGGCAATCATTTTCTGATGCCTCTCTAGATTAAGCAAGGCTGAGAGCCAAATATCATCAAGGGCTCCTAGTTCCACCAAACAGATATCTGTTACACTGTCGGATGTCTTTTAATCATAGACACATATGTGGATTGATGGTAACTAAATTTCAATGCGGAGGACTACCACTAATCTATACACTATTGAATATTGGGTCACTTGGGTGGAATTGCGAGTCATTGTCTGAAAATATAGGAGCATGTTGGGGAGTTTGTAAAGACAACTTTTGATGTTTTGACCAACCATATTTTTAAAGATTTTAGAGAATATTTTTAATATCTCATTCTATCCATTATCTTGTTCATGATACAAAGAGGTATGATTAGAATGAATATTGATTACAATAAAACTTCATTAGCTTTGTTGCCTAGAAGTTTGTTCGTTAACGGAGAGGACTATGTGAGGGAAAATGAATTGATAGATGATATTGATTCTCATGAAATCTATGATAGAACATGTTATGACATCATTGAGAGGGATCACCTCTTACCATTTGGAAAATAAATCCATGGTGGTTTGGATGAATCTATATTGGAGAGTAGTAGAGGGTGGATATGGTCCCATGACATCGAGCCCCAAAACTAAAATGGGCCAGGAGTACATGGTTTTATGGATAGGTTATCATTGTTAGTGCCCAAAATTTGCATGAATCTAGCATTTGTTTCACCATTTAGAAAACTAAATATAGTCAGGGATCATATTGGACCAAAATTAACCCATCGTTCAGATATAATGAGAGAGTTTCCAATATGCCTGATGAGATCCACATGAAACGACATAAACATCCTACATAAACTGAGAAATATCTTCTCCTTGAATGAAATAGAGGATAATCCCCTCAAATCCACTTCTGTAGAGGACCTGATCAAGACTGGGACCACTCTGGATGTTGAACTGCACTTTCAACCGACGATATCACTCACATTCGGCTGGGCATGTCGGGAGACTACCATGTCGAAGACACTCAAAAAAATGGATTCATCTAGTTATGTGTATATTATTATTATATGGAAAGGCACCTAGATGTCCCAATATGAAGTCATGAATGGTATGTTGGATTACCTGATGGTTATCATCATCATCTAGGGTGGAAGTAACAATGACCCATCACTCTTTCACATGGATAATCAAATCATCGTGGTCAGGAACTGCATGAGATGTAGAAATTCTTTCAAAGGAAATGGCTTGGCCAATCTATGATCAGGGGATATCAGTAACAATTTTCCATGAAGGGAACTGAGTCATAAATTAAAAGGTGCATTCAAGAATGGGTAAGAGATATGGTGTTTTTGATACATAGTATCCATCCATCTTTTTGATGACTAGTTAGGAGTCCCCTTTCACATTCAGGTGATGAAAATCAATCTTAAGGGATACTTAGAGACCAGTTATGAGGTCTTGATACATGGAATCATTATTAGTTCAGCCTTTTAAAAATTATAATGAATAGGTAATGACAGCTTGGTGAGGGGTGATGGAGATGATACCCATGCCTACTTTATTGAGTCTAGGATCATTGAATCTCCTACAAGTGGGGCTATGCAAGGAAATTTTGAAGTTCATTTTCCATCACAAAACAATGTGATCCACCAAAATGATTTCCTCATTTGGGAAATCATGATCTAGATAATGATCTATGGGGGACGAATCGGTAATAATGATGTATTCCAATGCTTTTCCCTTCATAGATTTTTTGTGAAAAAACATGATGTCAGACTATTGAAGGATCACTACCCACAGAGATAGACAACCTGTCAACCTGGGTCAGTTCAGAATGTACTTTAGTGGGTCTATACATGTCACTAGTTTTATCTCATGGTACTATAGGTAATGTTACAACTTATGGATTTTTAATATGAACATGAGTTATCTCTTCTCGATAGAGTAATACCTGGTCTCTTTATTTAGTACAATGTGTAATATATAATATATACTATTCTCATTCCCTTATTATTCTTCTTGGAAATAAGGGTGTCAAGGGATCCTTCCAGGGTGGTCAC
The DNA here is from genome assembly GCA_963277665.1 of Viscum album. NCBI lineage: Eukaryota > Viridiplantae > Streptophyta > Magnoliopsida > Santalales > Viscaceae > Viscum > Viscum album. Next base: position 1,365,749,919 of record OY728140.1, on the reverse strand, counting down.
GTAAACGACTAGCAGCTTTCCAAAGATATGTGGAATCAGAACAAGAGGGTGTAGCAGGTACTTCTTGACCTCCTCAAATGTGGCATCATAGTCTTCATCCCATTGGTATTCAGTTCCTTTTACATGAGCTAAGAGAAGGGATTACACTTTCTGGATAGATTCACGGTGAATCATCCAATATAGGGTTTGATCCCTTGAAATCCATGGAGCTCCGGAATATTACATGAGGGAAGCATGTGACAGATGGCCATGATATTTTATGGACCTCTCTCAATACTTCTCTACCTAATGATGAAGCTGATGAACATTCTAGAGGTAATCCCCAAAGAAAAATTAAAGGGATTCATTTTCATATGGTGTGGATGAAGGAATCCGAATACTTTATCATGATCATTTATATGGTACTCACAGTATAAGAATTTTACCACCAAATCATACACATAGCCTTCGTTCAAATTCTTGAGAATGGACTAGAATATATGGTTCATGGGATGCATATAGGGGGTTTCTGCATTCTCCATTCCAAAAGGCCTTACATGGTTACCGAAAGTACCTTATGGTTCTCTTATGTTATTAGAATAATTATCCTCGGGGCCATTTAGATTTTATTATATCCGGAAAACCAATCAACAAAGGGGAGGTCATGAAATATTGAAATGTCGCCAATCAACAGTTCTATCATATGAAGGGGAAATCATACTTTGGAAAATGATGGTTGAGATCCCAAAAGTTGATGCATACTCCGATTTATTCATTCTTCTTCCAGATGGGAACAATGTTGGATAGCCATCTTGGTTTCTATACTTCCTTGAAGAATTTGACATTAATAATCTTATCAACTTCGACCTAAAAAATGGAACCATGATAGGGGAGCATCTTCATGGGAGTATGTTAGAATCCATGATGGTTTGTTGGGATACTGAGGCAGTGAAATGAAATCTATGGATCCAATACTGGAATCTCACTATATCTCCAGGTGAATACAACTTAATGCTTCTTCGAGAAACCCACGTATTGTTGTTTCTCTTCTATAGGCATTGTAACACTGACCAGTGTCTATCTCGGATATATCTCTAGGCCAATGATCTAATATGAAAATTCATCGATTGTGGTAGTGACTCCTTATTCAAATGGGGGAGGGATGACTTCCAAATAATATTCTTTATCAAAAATGAGAAGATCATCGGTAGAGGGAAACTCTTCCGAGTTGGCTGATCCAAACGGAATGCTAGAGCTGATCTAGGCAGTAGTGGAATCTTTAATAGAGGGCCCACAAACCACTTCAATCATGGTTACCAAAGCTTTCAATCTGATCCCATTAGTCCTATGACCCAAGGGGTCACAGTTGATAATATCAAATATGTAGTGGTGCATCGTCTTGAGTCGATTCATCTCTGGCCATCAGAATAAGCATTTATGACATATTGTGGTACCATGGGGTGAAACTCCTAATACATTATTGGGTTTGGGGCTCTAGGATCACTAGATACTGATTCTTGTATGCATATGAAGTGATTTTTTTTGTTCCTTGTTCTGGGGAATGATCCTTCCCATCATCCCAAAGATGAAAAAATAGTTCCCCTTGTCCAGGGTTATGGCCTTCAGTTGATTAATTGGGGATATATATGCATTATCTGGGTCATCCAATGAGTTAGCCAAAATGTTAATTCACTCAACCTCATTATCCAATATCTTCTAATCATTTCTATTGTATGTGTCAGTATCTAAAAATCATTCTTCACAAAACATAGTGGGAGATACATCACATTGGATGACACCCACTCGGCCAATGAGGGAGTACATAAGGAATTGGTATTATGAAGAAGGGACTAACACATGAAGGTAGAGCCATGGTCTTCCCATCAATGTGTTAAATGCGGTGTTTTACCCAACAACAATGAACTATATGCCATTGATCAATCCACATAATTATGTATACAAGATAATTATTCCAATAGGAATCTTCTATATCTTGTCATTACCATGATTCTTAATGATAGATGGAATTAGGTTTGTTTCAGATAGTCCAAATTTACGGAGCATCTGATTGTGTAAAACATTGATCTAGAAACCTGTGTCGAAAATACAATGCATGAACTACAAGACACTAAATTAGATAGTGATATACAGTGGGTGGATGTTCCCCGGTATGGGGGAAAATTCATCTTATCCAGAAAATTAAGTGATATCCTAACACTATGCTCGCTCATATTCCTTGGGAAGTAAGGAATCTACAGTTTCCACATATATCTCAAAATGGAGGGGGCTTCTAAAAGATTCATGAAGGGCTTCATGTATATATATGGATAAGCATAGAGCCTAGAGTATCAATAGCCTCAAAATAATGCAGGAGAGGTTCTTGATAACATCTTAATTTCGTTCCTATTACACATTATTTATATCAAGAGGATGCTCGGTGGTAGCATGCATGATAGGTGCCGCGGGACGGACTGGAAGATACTATTTGGTACTGGGAATGTCATGTTGTTCACTAGTCAAACCACATTGAGTGACAATGGATGGACCACCATATGACTAAGGCATGACCACAACTGAATGTGGTTGGTCATCATGTGATCATGGTGGCTCTTCCTGATCATGCAATAAGAATAGTAGTGGGCTGAGTCTGACGAGAAAGGGTGAGAAGGATGAACATTTAGGGCTATGCGATGGGCCAGCTATCTGGTCATAGTGGCTTACATGAATTGGTTGGATGCACTAGCCAATGCATTTTGATGATTCACATATCTACTACTTTGTCAATGCTGGAGTCAAATAGGGACATTAGGAGGGTCTTCCAGACATTCGTCATCCTTAGGGACCATGTATAGGCCACTAAATCGATAGTTCTCACTAAGGAAAACTTTTGATCATATATTGAAGTGTCTTTAATTTTTGGGAGAATTAAGGGAGAAATACCCATCTCTAGGAGCATGAATTCACCAATAGAACAAGATTGATATGGTATCGGTAGAGGGATTTCCATCCCCTTGCACCAAAAAATCTTGATCTTCTAAGAGGGTGAAGGATGATATGTTGACGCTGTGGTAGTAGTAGAAGGTGGCATAGTGATTTAAGAAGTATTGGGTTGGTTTAAATTGGAATAGTTAATACGGTGGGTGCGAGAAACATCCTTTCATGCAATCTGGTCATCACACTTTCGAAATACGCGACAAGAGAAATCCTACCATTCACCCATGTGGTCCCTATCAGGATGAAAACACACATTCCACCTAGGCCAGGGCTGGAACCAATATGAATATGATGTTATATACATGTTATTGAAACCAATTTTGAACACATAACACTACATGAGAGTGTGTTAAAAAAAACACGTGATAAGCGAAGTAGATTGGGAGGTTAATGAGATATTATTTTTTTGGGTCTCTTGCATTCTATAAATATTAGGATCCCCTATTCCATGGAACTAAAAAAATAGCCAAGAACAAGGGTATCATTAAATTAGGAGGTATGGTTTATCAGACTTAGGAAAGGGGATATGGGAGCCTGACACAAATGAGGGGCTGGGTGAGAGACTGATGAGGTGGTGGAACCTGATTATCGGGCCTAGGTAGTTGGGGTGAATTATGGGGGGTGCCTACCAATTATGAGGTGAGCACTGCTGAGCTGTAGGTTATGCCTGATGTGGTGGTTCTCGGTGTGGTTGTAGAGGTGGGTTTTCCGGAAAAAATTCCAGCTTTATAGGGGCTCTAATTGTGAAACAACAGTGGTCTCGGCCTTGGCGGATCTTCTCATATGAGCTTTGGGAGGTAACTGACATTCCTTATTGTCTTGTAAAAAAGATTCCACTATGGGTTGAGATTTGCCAGTGAAATCCCAGAATTGGTCTCGGAGGTCTTGAGTGATGAGACAATAGAATAGTTTAGACATAACATTCCCCATGCACATTATTAGTAGTTATTCCTAATTCAGAAGCATATCGAGTTAATATTTGAGTCCCTTCCACCTGGAGGAAAAAGTTAGTGACACCCTCATTGGGTTGTTGCATTCATATAAAGAGTTCAGAGATGCTATTCATGTGGGTGGTGGAAATGAACTGGTAAAGAAATAGACTATGAAGGACTTCCCAACCATATATGGACCAAATGGGTTACTAACTGTACAAGTCAAATGCTGGTACGTCCAGTGTGTGTATGAAAATCTAGATCTTTGTAGCTTCATGTTGCACTATAGTTTCGAACATGTGTCCAGACATTGAAATGAAGTGGTCCAGATGGGGCAGAGGATTGCATGTTGCATTAAAAGGGGATAGGTTATTATTTCCAAAGAGCTCGTGGGCTGGCATATCGTCCCCCATATTGTATATGGCTTTTTGTCTGGTGGGATCAACATATTTTAGGTTTCTTAATCCTCAAGGCGGGAAATGAGTGTTTCCATTGGATAATATTGACAAAAATTCCTATCGTGGAAAGGGTATCTGGAAAACAATTCAATGGTAGGTTCATCAAAATGGTAATCCATTATGACGACTCATGGAGCGGCTAGTGGATTGACCCCAGGAAATACTGGAGGAAAGACCTATAGAGTTTCCCATGGAACCTAAGCCGAGTCCCGAGGAGGATTCTATCACCGCTTAGGCATATTTGGGGACACATATCATGTACTTCCATCATAATCTTTGATCTATACTATTCCTATATGGACATGATTATCAAGATCACTTGGAGGAAAATCATAGGGGGGGGGAGTTGTGCCTACCCATACTGCCTCGATTGATTGTTACATTAATTGGGTCATCATTCTAGGGCGTGCTCAATGAGGATCTTGTCAACCATCTTCCTTTGTTCAACAATATGTTGACATGACACAACACTTTCAAGATCATCTTCTGTCTTCTGTAATGAGGTAGACAGGTCAGAAGGATGGATTGTCCCAGTATGTGCTTTTCCCTTGCTAGGATCTCGACAAGAAGGCAATGACTTAGAATGTAGAGGAAGGCCAAGAAATGTTCTATACTGGTGAGTAACAATAGAAACCCCAATTTTTCTTATATTACTATTACATAATTTTAAGGATAAACAACATAATCGTATTAAACATATAGGATCCAACGGTTTAGGGTCATGGGAAAACTTGGACCATACATAAAAATTATGACATCGAGCATAAACACTTGTTCAATTTCTTCTTCTCTAGCTTCTTATTGGAACATTACCACTCCTTAGTACATGTAGTCACCGAAGGATATAAATCAAAATGGGTGGTCTAGAAACCCATTAAGGGGACATATAAGAATAATATAGCATGGGTGAGCATAATCATAATAGAGGCAAAGGATCATGAACCTAAGAGGAAGCATAAATATAATACTTGTAATGTTCCAACACATAAAAATGAAACATCATGTCTTATTGGTTAACTACCACAAAATCAGGTGAACAATGCTAGCATCTTTTTCACAAATAATTTTACATTTACACGTGAGAATAATCACGTTACCCAATTCATTGGAGCTCTGTATAATTCCAGGTGCACCTGTCACATTCAAATATTCATATTGCGCTATATAATTCCGGTTGAACCCGTCACATCATAACATTATCATTATCATGAATCCAACACAGAACATATATCAATAATTAACATAACTAAACCATGTAAATTAATGTGTTTCATATCATAATAACACATTCATATACATTAGGATCCAAAAAGAATGAGGTAATAACATACTTGATACAAGAACCATCAACCTTGAATGAGATGTAAAAGGTGAGTTCTTAAAAGAAGTGTTATTTTGGAAAACATTTATTTGGACATATACATCAGTAAGAAACAATTAAATCTAGTAAAAGGTATGATAATGAAGAAAAATTAATTTTTACAGAATTAATATACCAAATTTTTAGTGAAAAGGGGGAAGCTAAAGAAAGATAAAATTGTTCTAGATTTTCGACTTACCTTATATCTGAACGCTTCCTTCACTTTAATGTCATGTATCACCACATTAGATTCATTAATTTTAAAATTACAGAACCATTTTTTCATTAATTTAGTTCATTATGGTTTCATTGTGATATTTTATGTGCCTTTGGATGAGTTATAGAGTTTAAAAACATTGTTTGGGAATGTTCGTTTTTATGGTTTTCTTGAGCGTTTCACATGTATTCATGAAATGAAGTTCATGTAGAACTTGGATAAACATAAAGAACATATATTCCATGTTATTAATGATATTACAGAAGTTAAAATTAACTTATAATTAATTTCCATGTATTCCTTGTAGATGAAACATTAGATAAAGATTAAATGATGATTTTTTGAGTTAATTTGGGCAGGTTTTCGACCATAATGAACTAGTTTTGAACAATCATTTAGTAATATGTACATAAGTTAGATCTAGAAAATTAAATTGGACAAAAAACACATAACTTATTCTGGTTGAACCATAAAAATATTTCCATGACCATATCTGAAGGTAGAAATGAAAAAAATAAAACATGTCGTTCTCGAAGTTGATAGAATAACACCTTACGAAAAACACTTTATTTTATAAAATAAGTAAAAGAGAAGAAAGGGGGTTGGATGATATAACATCAAATTAGTATAATACAATTACATTTTATTTATAATATTGGATTTACCAAACCATTTGGATAACGATATGTTGGGAGAGAATAAAAAAGATCTTGAAATTTAGAGGAATGTAAAGGAAAAGATGGAGAGAAATTACCTCTTGAATCATCCTCTTGAGATCCTTTTGAAGGGACCTATTCTTTGTATTTTGATGAGACTAGAATCTCTAATATGTGGGGGAGGGGGCAAGAAGATTATTGGGCAGTGTTTATACAAGGATTGAGAGGTGTGAGGGAATGGGGGAGTGAAAGGTGGTATTTATAGTGGAGGGGAGAGGGGTATTCATAATATAAAATTCATTAATTTATTAAATCTTCACAAGAAAAAAATATTGAGTCTTCCATGAAAAAAATAGTAATTTTATAAATTAATCCTGAACCATGTGGGATTACATAATTATAACATCACTCATGATTCTATAATTAGCATATTTAGCTTTTTTTAATTACGGTATTACACTATTCATAAAAAAATTCAAGTATTCCAGAAAAATCCCAAAATGTAACCCCAAACATTTTTAGAATTTTATAATCAAAAAATGAATTCCATTTTTAATCAATAATTTATTAAATATGATTAATTTAATATTTAATTAAAATCATACTTTACATGAAAAATATAGTATTAAAATTAAAACTGATTTTATAATACATTCAAAAATTATATAGGGTCTTATAAAATTATATATAAACTAAAATAAACAGATTTTTTAATTTATAAACACATTTTAAGAAAAATATTTTCATTTAAATTAATTAATTAATTATAATTATTTATTTATGACTCACAAAAATACCAAAACATATACTATGGTCAAATTGTCACTTTCTAAGATGCCTAAATTTTATTTAATTATTCATGTATAATGTTACTTTTATTTTGGACTATTTACTATTCATATTCATGATAATACTATTTATAAGGGTACGTTACGATTTATAAGAGTAGGTTACTATTCACAAAAAAAAATTAATTTTTTTATTGGACCCCAAAAACTATCTTGAACACAATCGCGTATGTCAATTTTTGGAAATTCAAAACATATATATTAAAAAATTATGTTTAATAGTCACATAATATTTAGTATAATTATATGTCATTGTGATTAATAATGTGATTATACTATAAGGAATAATTATAATAAGGGAATTACATTGATAAAATTTTGGGTCGATACATTCTCCCCCCATTATGAAATATTTCACTCGAATTTTGTTTTACATAAATAGGTGAGGGTACTTATCCTTCATCACCTCCTCTAGTTCCCTTGTATCTTATCCAAACTTATGGTTTCTCCCCAACACTTTGACAAGGTTTGTTTTTTGGTTGCATAGAACCTTTTCTCTCCGATCCAGAATCTCAACTTGATGCTCCTCATAGAAGCGATCTTATTTCTGTTGTTCAACCTCTAAGTTGAGTACATGTGAGGGATCAGGTATGTACTTTCTCCAGAGTGATATATGAAACACATCATGAACATGATCCATATTCAATGGAATTGCAAGACAATAGTCCACAGATCTTATGCGGTCATGGATTTCAAAGGGGCCAATGTACCTCGATCTTAGCTTCCATTTCATTCCAAATCGCATGACTCTCTTCCGTGGTTATATTCGAAGGAAGAATTTATTTCCAACAATGAACTCCAAGTCCCTTAAATGATTGTTAGCATAGCACTTTTTCCAACTCTGAGTGGCATTGATGTGTTTCTAGACGACTTGAACCTTCTCTATCATCTATTGCTCAAGATCGGGTCCATGTAGCTTTCTTTCTCCCACTTCATCCAAACAGGATGGAGTTCAACATCTCTGTCCATACAGAGCTTCATATGGATCCATATGAATACTCAAGTGGAAGCTATTGTGTTATGAGAACTCAACCAATCGGAGATTATAATCCCAACCCCCAATGAATTCTAGAGAGCAGGATCTTATTATATCTTCAATCATTTGAGTAGTCCTTTCTGATTGGAAATCAGTTTGGGGTTGATACGCCGGGATGAAATTCAATTTAGTACTCAAAGCATGTTAAAGGCTCTTCCAGAATTTAGATGTGAACCATAGATCGTGGTCAGAGAGAATTGAGAGAAGAACCCCATCCAGTCCCATCACTTCCTTCACATATATCATTGGAAGCTGTTCAAGTGAGAGATCATCCCGAAAATCGATAAAATGGGTTGTCTTGGTGAGTCGGTCAACCACAACCCATATCGCAATAATTCCCTTCGAATTCTTTGGGAGATCTTTGACAAAGCCCATAGTAACATTTCCCATTTCCCCATGGGTATAGGCAATGGCTGCATAATCCCTTTGGACTTTTGATTTTCAAATTTAACATGTTGACATAACAAGAACCTTGAGATATATTATGAAATCTCATTCTTCATGTTATCACATCAGAAGTGTTCTCAGATATCATGGTACATCTTGGTACTCTCGTGATGGATAGAGAATGTTGAGATATGTGCATTGTCCAATAGATCCTTATCCCGGGTGATGAAGGCACACAAATATGCATTCCAAACCAAATCACTCCATCATCATCGATATGGAACTCTTGCAGCTTCCCTTCCTTTAATGCAATCAACCTCTTTCGTATCTCCACATCATTCCTTTGAGATTCCATAATCTTCTCTTGGATGGATGGTGGTGCAATAATTTTGGCAAGGTAGGATGAATCCCCTGCCCTAATGAATTCTAAATTCATCCTTTTCATATCCAAGATGATAGGGTCTTTCTGAATCCACAACATGGATAGAGTATCACATTCTATTATTCTTAGAGCATCAACTACCTTATTCTCTTTTCTAGTATGATAGTCAATAGAGCAATCATAATCATTGGTTAGCTCTAACAATCTCATTTGACGTATGTTGAGCTCCTTTTGTTTGAATGTATACTTTAGGCTCCTGTAGTTGGTGTATATGTCACACATATCACCATAAAGGTAGGGCCACCAGATTTTCAAGGAAAAAATCATGGTTTCCAGCTCTAGAAAATGTTTCAGGTAGTTTTTCTAATGCATCTTCAACTATCGTGAGGCATAGGCTATCACCTTATCATTTTTCATGAGTACGCAACCAAAGCCTTTCATTGAAGCATCACTATATATCGCAAAACATTCTCCACTTTTTGGTAATGTGACTACAGGTGCAGTAAAAAGTCTTCTCTTTAGCTCTTTCAAGCTTCCCTCACTTTCATCTGTCTAGATATACTTTACCCCTTTCCTTGTTAACTTAGTTAGCGGGCTTGATAGTCATGTGAACATTCTGAAAAAAACAATCAGTAGTACCATGCTAATCATATAAACTAAGTATTTCAGTGAAATTATAGGGCATGTTTCATTCCACATTCTTCTTTATCTTTGACGGATCCTCAAAAATTCCCTCCCATGTGATCACATGTCCCAAGATAGTGACTTTCTTTATCCAAAAGTCACACTTGCTGAACTTGGCATACAACTTCTCTTTTTTCAATGTCGCCAACAAAAGTCTTAGATGTTCTTAATGTTACTCCTTGCTCTTGGAGTAGATGAGAATATCATTGATAAACACTACCAGAAATTTGTTGAGGTAATGTCTAAAGACTCTATTCACAAAATAAATGAATATTGTAGGGACATTAGTATGTCCGAAGGGAATCACCAGAAACTCACAGTGCCCATAACTTGTACAGAATGTAGTCTCTTGAATATCTTCCTTCTTCAACTTTAGTTGATGATATCCAAAACAACGATCGGCCATTGATAAGTATTGACCTCCTCTTAACTGGTTGAACAAGTCATAAATACTTGTAATAGGATACTTGTTCTTTATGGAGATCTTGTTGAGCTCCCGATAATTGATACACAACATCATTGTTCTATCCTACATCATCAAAAAGAGCATTGGCGCACCCCAAGGTGATGCAATAGGGCGTACGAACCCTTTGTCCATATGCTCTTGCAACTCCTTCTTTAACTCCTCCAGTTCGATAGGAGACATTATATAGGGACACTTTGAGATAGGAGTAGCTCCAGGTATGAGTTCTATTGAGAACTGTACCTCTTGATCTATGGGAATTCTGGGTAACTATTTGAGAAATTCATCACTGTATTCCCCCACAATGGAAATTTCTTCAAGGAAGGAAGTTTCCTTTGACTCAACCATTTGGGAGACGTACGCTTCTTCATAGGGAATCAACACCCACACCATTGAATTATTTTTTTGAAGGAGATTCATGATCTTCCTTATATTTTTAGAGGATCATGGGATTGTTAAGAATATTAAAAGATATTTTCTTTTCCCGACAGCTGATATGTGCTCTATATAATGAGAGCAAATGCATTTCCATTATAGCGTCGAATTACACCATGGGATGTATTACAAAATTCAATCGAAAAATAATCCCTCATATGCCAATTGGAGAAGAGTCAAACACTTGTGTTTCAATGACTATACCACTTGGTGGTTTTACAGATATCTCTACTTCAAGGTTTTGAGGCTTTGATTTTATAGTTCAAGGATACTTGCAAGATATAATGGAATGCGTAGAACAAGATTCACAAAATAATTTTTCCATTCTTGATTTTATAAAAAGTGTACCTTGTATGAATTCATTATCTTTCCCCACTTATTCAGTAGTGATGGCATAAGCCTTAACATGTTCCTCTAGATTTTGTGAATGTTGATGCTGATTACCTTCGATATCTTGAGGTTTAGTGCATTGGCTTGTATAGTGCTCTAGATCCCTACAGTTGTAGAATTTAAACATGAGTGGCTCTATCCTTTTTATGTATTTTCGAGACTCGTGATCATGGTTTCCTTCTTTCCCACACTTGTAGCATTTCCCTATCCCTTTGAGGCAGTTCCCATGGTTCAACTTCCGACATTTATGGCATGTGGGTCGGAGAGTTTTCTTCCCACATTTGTCATTAGATACTCCAACCTGAAACTCTATCCTACATTTCTTATCATTATAGAAATGATACCATTATCCAAAACTCCATATCCACTTTGAGAGCACACAGAAAAACTTCTTCACAACTCCAAAAGTTTGGAATTGCAAGAGCCTTTTGAAGGTGTGGTTTTAATCCACTAAATAATCTAACAATTTTTTTATCATTGTTGATAACAAAACTTGAAGCATACCATTCTAGCAATATGAAATTTTCATCATAGGTTGTGACAGATTCTACTTATTTTTGCTTTAGCTCTAAAAATTCTCTCTCCATCTTCGAGTGAAGAGTTCTTAAAAAATTCTTGTTATGAAACATTATTTTAATGACTTTTCATTTCATCTCTTCAATTTTCTCTCTTGGCTTGGTGTTCTTAATCAAAGAACACAATTGATAATCCTCTCCATGTAGACGATAAACAGCTAGTGTCACCTTCTCTATCTCAAAACAGTGAAGAAAAAAATGGATCTTCACCATGGAGTGGACCCGTTGTTCTGTAAGTAGTGGATCAGAAGATCCACTAAACATCTGTGGTCTTTTCCACATAAAACATTCGATTACCAGTTGCTCTCTCTTTGGTTAAGAAGGTAGTTCCTCCTTATTGGCATTATTTTTCATAACCTGACATAGTTGGGTAAGCATCACCATGATGTTTTGAACTCCACCTCCCAGATCATTGGGGATGTAATTTGAGCTATCGTTGCATTGGACCTCGTATGAGTTGTTGGCCTGGTTTCTCCTGGTTCCCACAATTTTTTAAAATAGATAAGGATTGAACAAATAATAATTCAACAAGTAATGATTATATTATTCATTTGAACAATTTGTACTAACAGAATAACTTATGGGATCCTGATGTATTGATTATTTTGTCCCTATTTGTACTAAGTCTCGTGCTAGAGGTTTTCTCTAGGGTTCACTAATCCTAATTCCCAAATTAAGTAAACCATTCCTCAGATACCAACTATTGCGACCCAAACATTTATAACATTTCTATTAAATAATTTTAATTATAACTAACATAATAGTATTACACATAGAGGATCCAACAGTTTAGTGTATTGGACAGACTAGGACTAAACATAATAATTACATTATCAAGCATAAACATTTATTCAATTACTTCTTCTCTAGCTTCTTATTGGAAGTTGACCTCTCCTTAGTATATGTAGTCACCTAAAAATATACATCAAAAGGGGTGATCTTGAAACCTAGTAAGGGGAAATATATGTACAATATAGAATTGGTGATCATAATCACAACATAGGAAAAGGATCATGAACATAATGGGATTCATAAATATATGACTTGAAATGTGGCCATTCATAAAAATGAAACATCATCTCTTTGTGGTTAACTACCACAAATACTTGTGAAAAAATCAAGAATATTTTTCACAAATAATTTAACATTTAATCATGTGATTCTCCACTTTACCCAATGCATTGGAGTGCAATATAATTTTGGGTGCACCCATCACATTCAAACATTCATATTGCGCTATATAATTCCGGGCACACCCATCACATCATAAAATTATCATTATCATGCAAGACACATAGAAAATATATCAAAAATTAACATAACTATCCCATGGAAAGGAAAGGGTTTCATCACATAAGAACACATTCTTAAACTTTAGGATCCCAAAAGAAATAGGGAATAACATACTTCATACCAGTTCCAGCAGTCATGAATGGGAGGTAAAAGGTGAGTTCTTAAAAGAAGAGTGATTTTGGAAAACATTTTGTTTGAAATAAACATCAGTAGAAAAAATGTGTATCCTATAAAATTTAAGATAATGAAGAAAAAAATATTTTTAAGGGGTGACCATAACATATTTGGAGTGAAAGAGGGAGAACCTGATGAATGCAAATTGGGTTTTAGATTTTCCCTTTACTGTATATCTGACGGCTTCCTTCGCTTTAATGTCCTATATAACCACATTAGATTCATTAATTTAACAATTACAGAACTTTGTTTAAATGAATATAGTTCATTATGGTTTCATTATGTTCTCTTATGTTCTGTTGGATGAGTTATATAGTTTAAAAACATTATTTGGGAATGTCTATTTTTAGGGTTTTCGTGAGCGTTTCACATGTATTCATAAATTTTAGTTCATGTAGAACATGGATAAACATCCGGAACATATATTCCATGTTATTAATGATATTACAGAATTTAAAATGATATATAATGAATTACCTTGTTTTCCTTGGGGATGAATCATCAGATAAAAATTAAATGAGGATTGTTTGAGTTAATTTGGGAGGATTTTCGACCACAACAAACTTGTTTATATTAATCATCTAGTAATATGTACATATGTTACTTCCAGAAAATTAAATAAAACTTAAAACACATAAAATGTTCTATTTTAACCATAAAAACTATTTCATGACCAGTTCTGAAGGTATAAATGGAAAAAATAAAACATGTCGTTCTCAGAGGTGATAGATTAACACCTCACGAACAACGTTTTCTTTTATAAAATAAAAAGAAGAGGATAAAGGGGGTTGGATGATATAATATCCCATTAGTATCATAAAATTAATGTATATGTATATTAATAGAGTTACCAAACCATTTGGATAATGATAGGTTGGGAGAGTATAAGAAATGAACATAAAATTAAAAGGAATTTAAAGGAATAGATAGAGAGAAATTACCTCTTGAATCCTCCTCTTGAGATTTCCTTTAAGGGGACTAACCATGATATTTTGATGAGACCAAAAGCTCTTGGACGTGCGGGAGGGGCTAGGAAAGATTATTGGGAAGAGTTTAGGAAAGGATTGAAGTTTGAGATGTGTGAGGGAATGGGGGAGTGAAGGGTGGTATTTATATTGGCGGGGAGAGGGGTTTTCTTAATATAAATTTCATTAATTTATTAATTCTCCACAAGACAAAGAATATTGAGTATTCAATGACCAAGAATAGTAATATTATATTTTTATCCTAAACGAAGTGGGATTACATCATCATAACATCACATATGACGATAATTAGCTTATTTAGCTTATTTTTGTAAATTACGGTATTTCACTATTCATAAAAATCCAAATATTTTAGAAAAATCCCAAACATTCACCCCAACCATTTAGCGATGTGTAGATTCAAAAAATAAAGGGATTTTTTTAAAAATATTTTCCTAATTATGATTAATTTAACAATTAATTAAATTAATAATTTACTTGAAAAATACAGTTTTAAAATTAAAAACTATTTTATAATTCTTTCAAAAATTATGTTGGGTTATATAAACTTATCTAAAAACTAGAATAAATATATTTTTAAATTTATGAACACATTTTTAGAAAATATATTTTCTTTTAAATTCATTAATTAATTATAATTAATTATTTATGACTCACAAAGATACCAAAAAATTTACTATGGTCAAATTGTCATTTTCTAAGATGCCTAAATTTTACATAATAATTATGGGTAAGGTTACTCTTATTTTGGACAATTTACTATTCATAAAGTTCATATTACTATTTTAAGGGTAGGTTACTATTCATAAGGGTAGGTTACTATTCACCAAAAAAATAATGTTTTTCTTATTGGACCGCAAAAATCATCTTAAACACAACAGTGTATGTCCAATTTTTGAAACTCAAAACATAAAAGTGAAAAATTTATGTTTAATGGTCACATAATATTTAGTATAATTATATTTCATTGTGATTCCTAATGATATTATTCTATAAGTAATAATTATAAGAAGGGAATTACATTGATAAAACTTTTTGTCATTACCTTCTTCCCCCCTTATGAAATTTTTTCCTCAAGATTTCCTTTTACACAAACCGGTGAGGGTACTTATCGTTCAGCACCTCCTCTGGTTCCCATGTATCTTCTTCAAACATATGGTTCCTCCACAAAAATTTGACAATGTGGGTTGTCTTGTTGCGTAGAACATTATCTCTCCTATCCAGAATCTCTAATGGCTGCTCCTGAAAACAGAGATCATCTTCTAGCAGTACCACCTCTGAGTTGATTATATGTGAGGGATCAATTATGTACTTTCTCTAGAGTGATACATGAAACACATCATGTACTTGGGAAATATTTAGTGGATGTGGAAGCTGATAGGCCACATCTTTTATGTGGTCATGGAGTTAAAAGGGGATAATGTACCTCGAGTTTATATTTCATTTCTTTAAAAATCACATGACTCTCTTCATTGGTGATATTCGAAGGGATAATTTAGCTCCAAAATCGAACTCCAAGTCCCTTCGACGGTTGTCAGCATCGCTCTTTTTCCAACTTTGGGCAGCATTGATGTGTTTCTGGATGACTAGAACCTTCTCTGTCATCTCTAGCACAAGATTGGGTCCAAGTAGCTTTCTTTATCCAACTTTATCCCAATAGGTTGGAGTTCTACATTGCTTTCCATACAGAGCTTTATATAGAGCCATCTGAATACTCGAGTGTAAGATATTGTTGTATGAGAATGTAACCAATGGGAGATTTTGATTCCATCCTCCTTTCAATTCTAGAGAGTAGGCTCTTAGAATATCATCAAGCAATTGAAAAGTCCTTTCAGATTGGCCATCATTTTGGGGGTGATAGGTTGTGATGAAATTCAATTCAGTACTCAAAGAATGTTAAAGGATCCTCCAGAATTTAGATGTGAACCTTGGATCACGGTCAGATACAATTGATAGTCGAACACCATGAAACATCACCACTTCCATCACATATATCTTTTCAAGCTATTCAACTGATATATCTACCTGAATATCGATAAAATGGGATGTCTAAGTGGGTCGGTCAACTACAAATCATATCACATTATTTCCCTTTGATGCCGTTGGGAGACTCGTGACAAAGTCCTTAGTAACATTTTCTCATTTTTACATGGGTCTAGGGAATGGTTACATCATCCATTTGGACTTTTGTCGCTCTGCTTTAACTTGATGATATACCAAGCACCTTGAGATATATTCCGCAATCTCCTTCTTCATGTTATACCATTAGAAGTGTTCTTGGAGATCACCGTTCATCTTGGTACTCCCATAATGGATAGAGAATGTTGAGTTATGTTTAGTGTCCAATAGATCCTTCTTTATCTCAGGTGATGAAGGCACACAAAGCCACATTCTAAACCAAATCATACCATCATCGTCGATAAGGAACTCTAGAAGCTTCCCTTCCTTTAATGCATTCGCCCTCTTTGGTATCTCCACATCATTCCATTGTGATTCTTTATTCTTATCATGGTTGGATTGATGTGCAATAATTTGGGAAAGGTATGATGTATCCTCTACCATTATGATTTCTAAATTCATCTTTTGCATATCCATGAATATAGGGGTTTTTCTAAATCCACATCATGGATATAGTAACACGTTCTTTTCTTATTAGAGCACCAACTACCTTGTTCTCCTTTCCAGGATGATTTTCAATAGTGAAACTGTAATCATTGATTAGCTCTTACCATCTTATTTGATGCAGGTTGAGCTCCTTTTGTGTGACTATATACTTTAGGATCTTGTGGTTGGTTTATATGTCACACTTCTCACCATAAAGGTTGGACCAACTGATTTTCAAAGAAAACATCACAACTGCCACCTCTAGATCATGTGTCGGGTAGTTCAGCTCATGTATCTTCAACATCCATGAGGCATAGGCTATCACATTATCATTTTTCATGAGTACACAACCCAAGAATTTCTTTGAAGCATCATTGTATGTCACAAAACTTTCTCCTCATTTTGGTAGTGTGAGTACAAGTGCAATGATCAGTCTTCTATTAAGCTTCATGAAGCTTCCCTATCAGTTTTCTATCCAAACATACTTTACCCCTTTCCTTATTAACTGAGTTATCATGCTTGACACTCAATAGTAGTTTCTCACAAAACGTCGGTAGTACCAAGATAATCCATGAAAACTATGGATTTTAGTTACATTAGAGGTATTGGGTCATTCTTCAATCACCTTTGTTTTTTAAGGATCCACAGAAATTCTTTCACTTGTGACCACATATCCCGTGAAAGTGAATTTCTTTATAAAAAAAGTCACACTTTTTGAACTTGGCGTACAACTTCTCCTATCTCAATGTCGCCAACACAAGAAAATGATGTTCTTCATGTTACTTATTATTGTTGGAGTAGGTGAAAATATCATCGATAAACACTACCCCATATTTGATGAGGTAATGTCTAAAGACTCTATTCATCACATACATGATGATTTCATGGGAATTCGTAAGCTTGATAGACATCACCAGAAACTCATAGTGCCCATACTTTGTATGGAAGGAAGGCTTCTAAATATCTTCCTTCTTCACCTTTAGTTGATGATATCCCGAACGAAGATCGACCATTGATTAGTATTGAGCTCTTCTTAACTAGTCAAACAAGTCATCAATCCTTGGAAGATGATACATGTTCTTTATGGTGATCTAGTTGAGTTCTAGATAATCCATACACATCTGCATTGTTCCATCCTTGATCATCACAAAGAGAACCTGTGGACCCCAAGGTGATACACTAGGGAATATGAACTGTTTGTCCACATGCTCTTTTATCTTCTTGTTTAACTCCTCCAGTTCAATTAGAGCCATCATATAGGGACACATTGAGATAGGGTTAGCTCCGGGTATGAGTTCTATTTTGAACTCTACCTCCTGATCTAGCGGAATTCTGGGTAACTCTTCGGGAAATACATCACTATATTCCGTCATGACGGGCATTTCCTCAAGGATGGAAGTTTCTTTTACTCATCCATTTGGTAGAGGTATTCTTCATCATAGGGAATCAACACCCACACCATTGAAATATTTTTCAAAGGAGATTCATGATCATCCTTGCATTTGTAGAGGAGCATGTGATGGTTGAGAATTTTAAAATATATTTCATTTTTCCGACAGTTGATATGTGCACAATATAAAGAGATCCAATCCATTCCCATTATAGCATTGAATTCCACCAAGGTAAGTATTACAATATTCGCTAGAAAAATCTTCCCACATATGCCAATATGAGAAGAGTCAAACACTTGGATAGAAATGATTGCACTACTTGGTGTTTTTACAGATATATCTTCTTTATGGTTTTGAGGCATTGATTTTATAGTTTTAGAAAACATGAAAGATATAAATGAATGCGTAGAACAAGAATAAAATAATAATTTTTTCCATTCTTGAGTGAATTGGAAGTGTTCCTTGTATGACATCATTATCTTGCTCCACTTATACAGTAGTGATGTCATAAGACATCCCTTGTTCCTTTAGCTTTGGTGGCTGCTGACTCTGATTAACCTCGAGAACTCGAGGTTTAGTGCACTATATTGCATAGTGTCGTAGCTCCCTACAGTTTTAGCGTTGAACCATGAGTGATTCTTTTTATTCTTACACCACATTCTCTTTCCTTTTTATATATGTTCGACACCCTTGAGCATGTTGTCCTTATTTCCCACACATTTAGCATTTCCCCGTCCCTTTTAGGTTGTTCCCATGGTACAACATCCCACATTTTTTTTCATGTGGGTCCTTGATTTTTCTTCCCACCATTGTCATTAGATCCTCCAGCATAAAACTCTATCTTTCGTTTATTATCACCATAGCCATGGGAAAATTCTCCAAACTCCATCTCCACTTTGAGAGCACACCAAACAACTTCGTTATAACTCCCAATGTCTGGAATTGACAGATCCTTTCGATGGTGTGGTTTTAATCAACTAAAGAATCTATTAATTTTTCTATCATTGTTGATAACAAAACCTAGAGTGTACCTTGCAATCCTTGAGAAATTCCCATCATAGTTTGTGATAGATTCTCCTTCATTTTTCATGAGATCTATGAATTCTCTCTCCATCTTCTTATTAAGAGTTCTTGGAAAATACTTATTAAGAAACATTATATTAAAGTCTTCCCATTCCATCTATTCAATTTCCTCCCTTGGCTTGGTGTTCATAATAAAAGCCCACCATTGATCATCCTCTCTATCTAGACGATAAAATACGAGTGTCACCTTCTCTATCTCAGAACAGTGAAGAACAAAAAGGATATTTTCTATAGAGTTATCCCACTATTCCACAACTAGTGGATTAGAAGATCCACTAAACGTCGGTGGTCGTTTCCGCATAAAACATTCCATAACCAGTTGATATTTCTTCGGTGAAGAAGGGAATTCTCCATTATTATGGTTATTGTTCATAACCTGAGATAATTGGGTAATTATCGTCATGATGCTTTGTACTCCACCTCCAAAATCATTGGAGAGGTCTTTTGGGCAATTGTTGCATTGGCCCTCTCATGAGTTGTTGGCCTGGTTTGTCCCACCATTTTCAAAAGTAAAGAATGTTCTAACAAAACCATAGTCAACAAGTCATTAATAACTTATTCATTTGAAAATTTTTTACTAAAAGAATAACATATGGTATCTCTATGTAATAATTATTCTGTGCATATTTGTACTAAGTCTCATGCTAGAGGTTTTCTCAGGGGTTTACTAATCCTAATTCCCAATTTAACTAAACCATTACAATAATAAAAACTATAGAGACCATCTTTTTCATACATTACTATTACATCATTTAAAATATTAAATCCATAATAGTAATACACATAGATGATCCAACGGTTTACTGACTTGGAAAAACTAGTAACATACTTAACATTTACAATATCGAGCATAAACATTTATTCAATTTCTTCTTCTCTAGCTTCTTATTGGAAATTGACCTATCCTTAGTACATGTAGTCATCTGAAGATATACATCAAAAGGGGTGATCTAGAATCCTATTAAGGGGAATGATACAAAAAATATAGCAAGGTTTAGCATAATCATAACATAGTCAAAGGATCATGAACATAAGGTGAAGCGTAAATTTAAGACTTGAAATGTGGCAGTGCATAAAAATGAAACATCATGTCATAGTGGTTAAATACCACACATAATTTTGAACAAGGCAAGAATATTTTACACACACAATTTCAAATTTACTAATTAGATTCATTAATTTACCAAATGCATTGGAGCACTATATAATTCCAATCGCTCCAGTCACAATAAAACATTCATATTGCGCTATATAATTTCGGGCGCACCCGTCACATCATAACATTATAATTATCATGCATGCCACATCAAAAAGATATCAATAATGAACATAAATAACCCATTTAAAGTAATAGGATTCATCTCATAATAACAAATTCATAATCTTTAGGATCAATAAAAGGTTATAACATACTTGATACAAGAACCATCAACCATGAATGAGAGGTAAAATGTGAGTTCTTAAAAGAAGAGTTCTTTTGGAAAACATTTTGTTTGACATAAAAATCAGTAGAAGACATGTATATCCTAGAAAAGATAAGATAATGATGAAAAAAATATTTTTACGGAGTGACCAAAGCAAATTTGGAGTGAAAGAGGGAGAACCCGAATAATGAAAATTGGGTTCTAGATTTTATCTTTACATTATATCTGAACGCTTCCTTCGCATTAATGTCCTATATAACCACACAATATTAATTAATTTAAAAACTACAGAACTCTGTGTACCCAAATATAGTTTATTATGGTTTTATTAAGTTACTTTTTTGTTCCTTTGGATGAGTTATAGAGTTTAAAAACATTTTCTGGGAATGTTGGTTTTTATGGTTTTCTTGAGCATTTAACATGAATAAATGAATTGAAGTTCTTGTAAAACCAAGATAAACATACAGAACATATACTCTATGTTATTAATGATATTACATAATTTAAAATTATCTTATAATGAATTAACTTGTATTCCTTGGGGATGAATCATTAGATAAAAATTAAATGATGATTGTTTGAGTTAATTTGGGCGGTTTTTCGACCACAACGTACTTGTTTTGATTAATGATTTAGAAATATGTAAATAAGTTAGATATAAAACATTAAAAAGGACTAAAAAAATGTAAAATATTTTATTTCAACCATAAAAATGGTTTCATTGCCATATTTGAATGTATAAATAAAAAAAGAAAACATGTCGTCCTCAAAGGTGATAGATTAACACCTCACGAACAACGTTTACTTTTATAAAATAAAAAAAGAGGAGAAAGTGGGTTGGATGATATATTATCCCATTAGTATCATAAAATTCCCTTATATGTATAATAATAGTGTTACCAAACAATTTATTCAAAAATACGTTTTCATAGAATAATAAATGAACTAGAAATTGAAAGGAATTTAATGAAAAAGAAGGAGAGAAAATACCTCTAGAATCCTCCTCTTGAGATCCTTCTTAAGGGTCCCATTTTTGGTATTTTGATGAGAACAGATGCTCTTGGATGTGAGGGAGGGGCTAGAGAAGATTAATCGTTAGAGTTTAGGATAGTCTTCAGGCTTCAGAGGTGTGAGGGAATGATGGAGTGAAGGGTGATATTTATATTGGAGGGGAGAGGGGTTTTCTTAATATAAAATTCATTAAACAATTATTTCTCCACAAGAATTGAATAGTGAGTATTCCATGACCAAGATTAGTAATTTAATAATGTAATCCTAAACCAATTGGTCTTACACCAGCAAAACATCACACATTAATCAATAATTAGCTTATTTAGCTTATTTTTTTAAATTAAGGTATTTCACTATTCATTAAAAATTCAAGTGTTTTAGAAAAATCCCAAAATTTCACCCCCAAAATTATTTGATATGTGGAATCAAAAAATGAAGTATATTTTTCAAAAGTAATTTTGTAAATATAATTAATTTAATATTTAATTAAAATCATAATTTACTTGTAAAATATAGTTTAAAATTTTAAATTAATTTTATAATGCTTTCCAAAATTTTGAAGGGGCTTAAACATTATCTAAAAACAAGAAGACATATTTTTGTTAATTTATGAACACATTTTACAAAAATAAATAATATTTTATATTCATTAAATAATTATAATTAATTATTTATGACTCACAAAAATACCAAAACGTTTACTATGGTCAAATTATTACTTTCAACGATGGATAAATTTTATATAATTATTTATGGGTAAGGATACACTTATTTTGGAAGATTTAATATTCATAATTGTCGTACTACTATTTATAAGGGTATGTAATATTCAGAAGGGTACGTTACTATTCACCAAACAATTATATTTTTCTTTATTGGACCCCAAAAATAATCATGAACACAACTGTGTATGTTAGATTTTTGAAATTAAAAACATCGAGGTGGAAAAATAATGTTTAATAGTCACATAATAATTATTATAATTGTGTTTCATTGGGATTACTAATGTGATTAAACTATGAGAAATAATTATAATAAGGTTATTCCAATGATAAAACTTCGGGTCGTTAAAGTAACCTTGTCCGAAGGGTCCAACAGACGTGGCATTTCAATAAGGGTTTTTATCTCTTTGATGAGTTGTATCTCAGTTTAATCCTCTAAATGGGCAGCCATGTTAATTTTGAGTATTCATAGAGTTATGAATCCTGATTAATGTTTTAGATGTATTTTTGGATGAATTATGTAATTATATATTAGAAATCTGATATTATTTTATATGAATCATGAAATATATATGTATTTTCTGTATAAGTTTTCATTAAGGATTGAAAAGTACTTGATTAATGGTGATGAAGTCCTGTAACAGGGTTTTCATTGAATGGTGATATTTTCATTAAGGGAAGGTAGAACTTAATTAATGTTTGTAATAAGATAATTATGTTTTGATAATGATATGTTGAATATGAATAAGTAATTTGGATGGTAAAGAATACCCAGGGACTAATTATTAACAAAGTGTTCTATGAAATCAATGATGGAGTTTTTAACTTCATGGATTTTATGAATACATCAAGTAAGCTTGGGAATAAGAAGTAATAGATGTTTCAAAAAATAATTTAACATGTTTCAAGGTAATATAGGATGAGGTTATTTACATATTTATAATTTAAAAACAATGTGGTACATGGTCTTATATGGGGGATCAACATTAACATGATTTCATAACATTCTATATAATCAATGAATTCTAAACATTTAGAGTGTAATAAGGTTAACAATTTATGGAATATTTACGTTAAACACTTTGTAATTTTAGTATGATTAAAGTTTTATATCTACATGTGAGGAATTATGTGTATTGGGTAGCATATTCAAAATACCTTGTACTAATTGAAACTAAGGACAAATGGGTGGTATATCATGGGACATAGGTTCTATTAGTACTTCATTAATGAAAATAAAACATAACTTTTAAGAAAAATATTTTAAGTGGATCAATAAAATATAATGTTTGACGTTTCTCTAAAATTATTCATGAATATCTTTTCATTATAATTCATTATCTTTTGGAAGAATTACCTTCATGCCAAAAATATTATCATACTAATATTATTTATAAAGAATCAGAAGGTACCTTTATTGATTGAAGATTTCATGATTTTTAATTGTTAGCATTCTTCTGACCTTTTCCTATGTCACTATAATTTGATCTTAATGGAAATATTTCTCTTCCATGTCCAGGTTTTTGCTTCCCAAATATGTTCTCCTTTGTGGGAATCAAACTATGAGTTAGTTTAGGAAACTATTATGGTTCCAAATATTCCTTTTTAATTGATGTGTTAGTATTCATTAATACGATGTTGGTTTTTGGGAATAAAACATTCAATTATTAAACCATTGATATCCCAGACAAAATTGAAGGGCGAAATTGATTTTAACGGGGTAGAATGTAACAACCTGAGATTTTGTGATTTTTTTTCAAATTAATTAATATTTTTGATATTTATTAATTTCAAAAGAATTGAAAAAATAATATTTTTTTTGTTTTAATTATGATATACACCACACATTTTTTATCTTTCACTATATTCAACACTTATCTCCATTTTCTATAGATACAAGATTGAGTTAACTTTTGAGACACGCATGACCGAGTTTTACCATCTTTTAAGGGAGAACTGATTTTAAAACATAAATTTGGAACTCTTATGAATTATATATTTTAAAATAAAAATTATTTTATAATTCATAACATCAAAATTAGACAAGGGTATTTTTTTTGGATTTTTCAGAGAAACGTCATTTTTTGACAAATAATGAAAACTACTGAATTTTAGTTAAAATCAACCGTTTTGTTTAAATAATAATTATTGATAAATTATATTTTTAATTTGTTTTAGAGAAAAAATAGATCATCTATACAACTAATTATACAATTAGTTACTTTATAATCAATTTTATATTAAATGTGAATATAAAAACATAACAAAATATTGACGTTTTTCTAACATAAAACCCCGCTATTTAACCCCATCTGCAGGAATATCAATAATCCTAATTTTTTCAATTAAGTTATTTAAATTTTGAAAGTATATCATACCTGGTTTTTATAATTAAAATATTCATGGTATAATAAGATTAACATATTTGTTTTGACTAAAATGATTAGTGAATGTGATGAAAAATTAATTTATGTGATTAAGGATTGATTAATCTTAACAAGGGACTAAAAATTAATCAAAAGGAACAAAATGACATGTAAACTTGTCCAAATTCCATTTATACCAATATTTATACCATATCTAAACATGTTTTAAATTTATTGGTTATTTTGATATTATTAAGTAGATGTTCCCTATATAAAAGTTTCTGTAATGAAAAAGACAAAAAGGGAAATTTCCTTACCATTAAAATTTATGAAAAATTTGGATATGCTAAAAATATAATATTTTCATTTATAAATATATATTTTAAAGATAAATTAGTTATTTTTATCATAATAATTTATCAAAAAAATTTATATCCAATTAAGTTACATAAAATGCTCATGAAATGCTATTGTAGTGATTATTTAGTTAATAATTAACTAAAATAAATGAAACCATAAATATTAAAATTGAGAATATTTGATTTTATTATTTTAATTAAATATTTTTTATATTAACATATCACATTATAAGTGTTTTATCCTAATATATTTGAATTCCAAAATTATATTGAAATTTTAAAATTAATATTAAATAAAAAATGTTCAAATTTACATTATTATTTTTTACAATAAATGAAAATTTACTCCATGATTTATAATTAATAATAATAATATATCATGAAAATTAATTTTTATGTGTTAATAGATATTATATATGTTCCATTAATTGATTAATTTATCTTTTATAATTGACATATTGACCGATATATAGAAAAAATGTTGTAATCACAATCTGGGATTATGTAGTGTTTTAGTGCATCATATACACTTGTTTTAAAATTTATTACCAAAATATGTGACAATTTTATTTTATAATATATATATAATATTAATAATTTAGTGCCTATATATTTTCTAACAAATCTCAAATTAGTTTAGTCTCAGTGGTTAAAATTATTAGATCAGAAAACTAGATGCTTTAATTTAAACTAAAATGATTAAATTGCGGAATCTTATATGTTAAGGAACCAATTTATTAAAAACCAAATATTATTGTGTGGTGGAGGTTTTAATAGACTATAATTACTCTATAATCAATTATTTTTAATTTTTTGAGGCAATTTAGGAAAGATATTCCACCCAATAGTGAATACCTATTGTTATTTACAAGAGTTCAACTCCCTCCCCACTATAAAAAAGAAAGAACCATATCCCTTCATCACATCTATCAAGCCCATTAGCTCACCCAGACTATGAAAAAATAAGATACACACTTCCATTAA
This sequence comes from Viscum album, assembly GCA_963277665.1. Classification (NCBI taxonomy): domain Eukaryota; kingdom Viridiplantae; phylum Streptophyta; class Magnoliopsida; order Santalales; family Viscaceae; genus Viscum; species Viscum album. The sequence goes on along the minus strand of OY728140.1, from coordinate 1,365,723,726 downwards.
TTCCTCCTAGAATAATACCTTTGGGTATAAAGTCTCTCAAGGAATCCTTTTGGATCAAACCAAAAAGAGTTACACAATTAAGAGGTAATGTCTTCTCTAAAGCAATATTCCTTTATTTTCCTTCTTCACTCCCATCCACTTTATTTATTCCATTATTTAATGAAAACACAATAATCCTATATATAATATTATTTATTTATTAAAATGGGTTATACTACACCAACAAAAATCTACAACTAATGGATATTGAACATACTATTTCTATGTATAGCGAACTAATGCCTCCCAAAATGATGATTTTTCATTTTTCATTCACCACCTATCACGGTTGAAATTATGACAGATAATATATTTATATATGTAATATATTATATTTATTATTCATTTAATATTATATATTAATTTTTCAACATAAATTTATTTACTTTCTATTTGGTGTTAAAATGATGATCTTGTTTGAGTAACTATAGTCTACCACCTTCTCAAAGTGAGGCGATTCATTCACACACCTCATGGAATGTATTAAGGATGAGTTTAATAAACATATATTAGATGGATTATATAATAATTATATTTAAATAATGATATATATAGACATATATATATAAACATATTTCATTTACACACATTCTTCCAACACGATAATAAAAACAGAAACTGTGTTGATGCCTACATACAACTCACCATCTCCATAAACTTTATATTATATTTTATAGTAATTTATGTTATAAATTATTATAATATGTATATGATAGATATAAATAAAATTTATATCATGATTTAAATTTTTTAATAATGATATATGTTTAAGGAACAAAGATATACCAAATAAAGACACATGCATTGGACAATGTGAATTTTACCCAAAGTGAATCATTAACATATGATCATTAACTAGTGAGTAAAATAAGTTCATAATAAAAATATATATGTTATTATATATAATAATTTTCCTATATAAAATATATACAATAAAATTATATTTATTATACATGAATCTTGTAGGTGTATAGATAGAGTCAAGACATAAGGTAAGAGGATATCATCTCACATTTAATTTTCATGAGATTCATGTTATGTTCACCACCATTTCCTCTTATGTGGTGTATTTACTACCATTAATTGAATTCTATGTAACTTATAAAATATATTATTGGTATTTACATGAAAATATTTTTATCCTTCTTTCATAGGGTTTAAATTTCAAAAGATACCAAATCGGTAAATGTTTTTTTCCTCAACTTGCCTTCTCTAAGACATTTGTTTTGTTATGCACCTGAAAACGTTTTTTGGTGTATATACATCCATTTTGAATTTTATATAATTAATCTCTTTATTATTAGGATATTTAAATTCTAATGTATTTTTTTGATACATGTAGAGTATGATCCCATGTTACCAAGTTATACGAGTTTATTGAGGAAATCTCATCGCTTTTCGAGATTATTTATGTTTATGCTCCCTTTTATAAAATATTATGATCAATATCTCAAGAACACCCATGAGTTTCCTTCCCCTATATTTTTTCAAGATATCCTCATGTGTTATAACCCTTTTTTAATCCATTAGTACATAATATAATGTTTATATGTAAATTCTAATTGTCTATATCTTTAGTCAGAAATTTATTTTATTCCAAAATATTGTTTTCGAAAATATTTACAGAAATAGTTTCAGAATATCCATGATGATAATTTTCAAGGAAAATATATTTTATGTGATTTATTCTTTAAAAATATTCATTTATATTTTTTCGATGTTATTTTCTTTGGAAAACATTTTCAAAAGGTCTAATGTTATAAAAACGTAGTTTTCAAAGAAGAAAGGATATTTTCCTTAAGAAATGATTTTGGAAGATATTTCAAAATTATTTTACATTTAGGATGAAATCTGTTGATGGTACTCATTCCCTTATACGAAATTATATACAGGTTCAATTCATATCCTTTTTAGGAATTGGTTGTGCTTAATGTCATGGTCTTTATGAAGCTTATTTCCCTTTCATTGATTACATGATTATTAAACCGACTTATTTTCATTGGATATGATTTGATTAAATGGTTATAAAAACTATCTCTTTTAATTTTTTTTGATATGATGAAATTTTAATTATACCCATGTTTTTTCATGGGTTAAGATACATTTTTTATAAAAAATATGTCTTTTTTGGGTTATGATATGATGAATGTTTTCTTATCTTGTGGAACACATATCAATGAATTTATTATGAGATTGGTGGGACAATTATATCCCTATAATTCATTGGGTAATGATGAGTGACTCATGAGAAGAAAATTTATGTGTGAACCTCATTACATTTTCATAATGTTATGTCGGGACCCAGTTCCATATCCATAAGTTTATGTGGGAACCTGATTACATGTCTACAATGTTATGAGTGACTCATATTACCTATTACCTATGCTATGAAATGACTTAGTAGTTGGTGCATAAGTTTATGTGTGAACCTGATTACATGTTCATAGTGTTATAAATGAACCTAATTACTTATTCACAATGTAATGCATTGACCTAGTGTTATGTCTACTAGGTAATGTGTGAACTTGATTACATGTTCACATTATTATGCATGGATTTATTTTAATGTCTATAAGGTTATGTGTGAACCTAATGACATGTAAATAAGGTAATATGTGGACATGGTTGCATGTACACAAGTTGATGGTGGGTCCTGATTTCTTGTCCTTAACCTAATGAGTGAACCTATCTGTATATATATATGTTTACAATGATAAAAACCAATATCCATGCAAAAAAATCAATTTTTTATTATGTTATGATTCCCTGGACTATGTTTTTAATTTTCATATGATTAATGTCTTATGAACTACAGTTATTTATTATGTTATATAATCTATGGAGCATGATCTTTAAATGTTATGCTCATGTTCTATAGCCTTTTGTTTATGTTAAGATTATACATTTCCTCTATTTACCCTCACTTATCATGTATGCTCACCCCTTTTGGAATCTTCCATTCCCCATGTTATAAATAAGGGTTCGAGGTAGGTGTAATAAAGGAGGAGATCATTATGGGTGATATTAATGATCTTTCACCAGGATAGAATATTTTGTTTTTTTTCAAATATAGTAAACTATTACTGTCCCCGAGAATGTATTTTTTGTAATGTACATAATATTCAACTTAAATGATATAATATCCATGTATGTCAATATTGGGTATCTATATTTAATACATCAGCAAAAAACTATGATATTATAATAATATAATGTTTTTATCTATGTTCATATAATTAATTTTAATTAATTACAAATTTAGAAAAAACAAAATTCACCAATACCTTTAATTTGTATTTTGGAGATATCTCTTAATGTGATGAGGCCACCATCTCAAGAGTTAAATTACATGAATTATTAAGTATCTTTGGTTATTTTCTGGTACAATCCACTACAAATATGTAGTGATTCATTGATACTTCTAATAAATATTTACAAACATTAAGCTATCAAGGATACTATTTTGGTACCGATTCGAATATTGGGTCCAAATGGTCAACTAGTAGGAAACATAGAACACCAAAGAATTTATTATTATTAAAATTAGAATGTAAATAACTATAAATAAATTCTATAGAATGGAAAAAATATTTATTAAATATTAGTGAACACTCATTGGCATAATTTCCTTTCATTTTAAATTTAAAACTGGGTTACACTTGAAATACATCCTTTTGTACTGCTAAGTAATTTATTATCATTTAAACTTGGAGAAATATTATTGAATCCTAAACCATTATTATTTGAATTTAGTTCAATTAAATAAATAATATTATAATAATACTTTTAAAATTTTACATAATTAGATAATTCCCCATTATAATTAAAAATTTTTATTTACAAAGCAATATTCTCATTTTAAACAATATCTAAATTTGTAAATATCTTTTCAATGGATATAGAAGTGGGGTTTCTCACATTTTTTTAATTTATTAAAATGGTTTTATTTTTTAATTAGATAATGAAAAAATAAAATAAATCTTAGATCGTTAATTTTACCAATTACAGCTAGAATGGTTTTAATCTTGTCAATTTCATCTTTTAGTTTTTTTAAATTTATTATAATAATCCTCTTAATTTGTATCATAATGGGAAATAAAAATTTTAATATTTTCAAATTCGATTTTAAATTCATTATTTTATTTTATCAACTTGTTATTATTATTTATCAATTTAGTATAATATTATAATTATTCTAGATCCATGATACTTTTATTCTTCATTTTTTTATGAAATTTATAATATTTGTAATATTGAAAATCACAATTAAAGATTGGCTTTGAATGCCTTTCAGTTTCATTTTAGGATAATTAATTATGGTAAAAATATGTAGGATTTATCAACTAAGTAAACATAGAATCATTCACCACGCATGAAATACCGATTAGGGAATGATACCGTGCCTCTTATTTACATCTAAAATCATCACTTGAGATGGAACTGTCTGAATAGTACCAACCTTCAAAAAAAATCATCCTTCCATTTTTAATTTATCATTATCATTCATTTCATGACTGATTTTTGTGAGTTTACTCATTATATTACCTTTATTCATTCATTAATAACATGTTAATTCTTCAATATCATTATTATTAGTAGTATTACAATTATTTGAGTCTATCATATACTTCTCATTTAACTACCTCTTTCCACCATTTTTTTACGAAAATGAAAAAATTATTACTAAAGATTCAAATATTATTTTCACATTCATGGAACTTGGATTTTGTGGCATTAAAGGTACTATTAATATTCGATTTAAATGAAATATGTATCCTTAGTAGACTCCTCATCAGTACTATAATTCAACTCTATCTTATACTGCAAAAGTGACCAGATAAGTTCATCAAATATATATTCCATAAAGTTATTACTCTCATTGATGGCCACAATATTTGAATTACATAATTTTAGAATAGATCTTAGTTCCCTTTCCATATTTATTTTTTTGTCCAAGACTTCCCCAAGAGCACAGAAAACATTGGTTATACTTTTGATCATATTGACCATCTGATTTACAAATTCATCATCCCAAATCTTGAAGCACTTCTATTTGGCTCAATGAATTCCTAGCATATTTATCTTCATCTTTTCAGTTTTATAATCAATCTCTTATTGTATGATCCATATTCATAATCAATATTACAAGATAAAATGTAAAGACCCAAAGTTTCATTAATGGAAATATCTCTTGATCTAATTAAATGTCTCTTTATGTTTATATAAAATGCAAACTTCTTTGGTTTTATGTTAATAATTTTCACCGTTGTTAAAATAGCCATTGAACATTGATCACATGATTAGTATAAATATAGTACTTTAACAAATCAAATTTACTCAGACAAAAGAAGCGATGGCCTCATACAGTATAATTGCCCCATATGAAGCCCATTTTTCGGAGCTCGGAAAGGATGTGGCCTCTTTGGGCTTCACCCTTGACCAAACCCAAGCTGAGATTCATCATGTCAAGTTCGAACATGACCGTCTACGGGAAAAGTGGATGTTGATAGAGATTACCACTCGAGCGATGTTATCCAAGCCACCCCAAGAGTCTGTCACCATCACACACCTAACCCTTAGGTCTTATGCGGTTTTTTAAGGGGTTATGTAACAAATAATTAGTACTATTTTCATGTACATTATTCTTTTATATAAAAATGAATATAATTTCTAGTCATTTTTGATACATTGTAAATAGTTTTTAAAGTAAAAATGGTGTTTTCAGTTATTATTTAATTAGGAAATCTATTTTATTAAATTAAGGGATTTTTCAATTAAATATTATTTTAATAAAATAATAATAATATTATTAAATTAATTTTTATTAAATATAAATGATCTTATAATTTTATGAATGCAATTAAATTTTTTTATTAAGGTTTGAAAGCAATTTCTGTCAAAACCAGTGAATTTTTCATAAATATAGGTTTTTATTTTAAAAGTGAAAATTAACATATTTATAAAAAATTTAGATAAAATAAATGTCATTTCTGGAATCAGGACGTTGAAATTATCCAATGGTGAATTTTTCATAATTTTCTGAGACAGTCAAATTTTTGGGTAAAAATTAAATACTGTTTAAATATATAAAGTGTTTTATAACATCATAATGACCCAATAGTGATGTAATAAAATACTATAATATTTATGTTCGGCCAATATATGTTTTAACATTAAAATAATGTGATTTTGGGTTTGTTTGACTTACTTTTCAAAGCATTAATAGACCCCTCAAGGCATATTCAACACCTTGACTTTTAAAATTAATTTTCATGGAAGTCTAACTCACCTCCACATAAGCAACCATAATATTTTAAGAAGTTCGGACTTTGGCCTTATAAAATATTTTTTTCCTCTTCCTTTTTCCAAAAACCATGGGCAATAACCATGGGATGGTTTGTGGTTTGGGTTAATTTAATGTAAGGGGACCCAAACATAAATAATAAAGAATTCACTCACCTTTCCAATATAAACCCACCCAAGCTCCCACTTAATCCTCACTAAAATACCATGGAGTTCGTCTAACCTCTGCCCTACTTTCTCTAGAATCCTCCCAAGGTGCCCCATTCTCCCAAGAAGCCTCTCACAAGCCTCTCTCTAGCCTTTGGAAGCACACTTCCAAGTAAGGGTTTTTTCTTCCTTTCTCATTTTTGTCAATTTTCATTAAGTTTTATTGCCCTTTTAATTCCAATTATGAATGTTGGGGTATGTTTTCGCACCTCCACCATACTTCCCTCTTATTGTTTGAATAATGGTAGACCCCTTTCTCTCTTATTAAATGCCTCACATGTACACATGTTACTATGCCGAAATTCTGAAAGGAACTTCCCTCTCTTCTTTTACATTCAAGCAATAATTTTGTATCTTGAATATAAATTCCATTAAAATTGTTGGGACATATATATATATGACCTCATTACTTTCCATTACATGTAAATATGATGAGTAACCCCTTTCTCTCTCATCAACCTTTTTTATGAATTCTTATGTCATGTCGTTACGCTGCCGAAATCACACCGATTTTCTAACCCAATGCCATTGTGTAGTGGATTCCATACCCATTTCTACATCAAGGGTATCCACCTTTATGAACGTTTAATTATTTAATTAAAAAGTGTAATTTATGAATTCCACATTCATTTATCGTGAAATAAATGATTATGTTTTGTGAATCCATGTTTTATGATCCATGTGGCACACTTATGCATGAAATGAAATGTTTAAGAAGGGTGCGCCCTTATAGCGCTCCAATGCATTGGCTAAAGTATAGTATCATGATACGTCATGTGCAATGAGTTTTGACTCATGATAATTCAAGTGAAACGAGGGTTTACTCGTGCTTCATGTGAAATGAGGATTTACTCATGCTCTATGTGCAATGAGCCTTGGCTCATGCTAATTCCATGCTAAGTGTTGTTGCCACATTTCAATGTTATGATTATCATGATTTATCATGCCATTATGTTCATGTTTCTCTTATTCTCTATTGATATGCCTATTTCCTAACATGTATTTTAATCCTCATGTTATTCCATGTGTACCCCCTTACTGGGCTTTATATCCCACCCTTTCCTTATGCATGTCCTCAGGTTATCCCATTCAATGCTAAGTACGAGGGAATGTAGTGGTCATGTAAAGGATGTTTTCAATAAATATATTGTATTTCATGTTTTAAGTTTTTATGTAATGAACCTAAGACCCAAAGACACTAAACCTCTCGATCTTCTTTGTTGTATCAAGTGATGTTTTATGTAATAAATCATGTTTAAGTTGTAATAAAAAGCAGGGTTGTCATAGTTGGTATCAGAGGATAGTTTTAGTTATTTTTGGGATTAGGAAACCCTAGTAAAGCCTTAGATACAAGACTAAGTACAATAAAAACGTCCCTAAGTTTTGTTGAGTATTGATTAAGTGGGTTATCAAGCAAATACATCCCTGTCTGGATATGAGCAGGAAGAGGCGGCTCTGGCACAGATGTATCCTAGGGGTAAAATCCGAAAACACCTCTTTGAGCTAGACTCGAACGGGAACTGATGCATGACAACGAGACTTGCTGCACTCTTGGTTACGACACTCTCAGGGGATATGCTTTGGTAAATTCACAATTTTAGTATGAACCCTTATTAAGGTAATTAAAAAAATTCCCCTAAGAATATATGTTAGAAAGCAGATCATGAAAATCCTAGATTGAAGCCTATAGACTCATGAGTTAAGGAAATAAAAGTTTATTTATAAGTCGTCAACTTTTGTCTTTGGATTACCCTTTATGTGTTACCCCTAACATTCCTTTTATTCCAGCTCATGGCCGGTAATAGGAGTACTCGGGCTAACAACCGTTGTGAAGATCAGTGTGATGACTGTACTAATGAGTTGCCAAATCCAATGGGAGCGGGAGTCGCGAACTTTGTCACTATTCTCTCTCAGCTAACTCAAGTTTTGAATAGAAACACAGGTCAAGAGGAAAGTTCAACCCCCCCCCCCCAAGAAAGAAAAAGTCGCTATGGAGAGCTTCATGAGACAAAGGCCTCCCACTTTTAGTGGATCATCTGATCCCATGATCGCTGAATAATGGATCAACTCCATTGAAAAGATCTTCTCCATCCTTCAATGTTCTGAACAAGAGAAGGTTCTCCTGGATGCTTATCATATGGAGGGTAAAGCTGATCAATGGTGGATGTTCATCAAAAACTACGAAGCCCGAGGAGGAGATCGAGGAATTGGAATGGAAGGATTTCCGGAATATGTGTTTTGATAAATATTTTCCGCATACCCTCCATCTTAATATGGAGAGGGACATCCTTTCCCTCAAGAAAAAAGATGATGAATCTGTTGGAGCGTACGAGGAAAACATTACAAGGCTTTCATGATACGCTTTCAGATTTATCGTTACCCCTGAATGCAAAGTTGGCCGCTTCTTTGGTGGGCTGAAGCCTAGCCTATGGAAAGAATTAGAGATCCGTGACTTTGACAACTATGAGGAGAATATCCGATGTGCCCTCAAGGTCGAAATGGAGATCGGGGAATCACAGGGGTATCGTGGGGACAAGAAGAGTAAGGTGGACTTCAATGCTGGTGGTCTGATGGATAAATTGAACGGTGCTAAGAAGATCCATCACCCCACTTGCCAAAAGTGCGGAAAGAAGAACCCGGGAAATAGCCTTAAGGGGACGAGAAAATGCTTCAGGTGTGGAAGAGAAGGGGACCTAGCTGTTAACTATCGGCAAGAAATACCCACGGCTGCGACAGAGGATATGAATGCTCTATTTCAACCACAACGCTTTGTTCAATGCTACAAATGCAAATAACCAGTTCATTTTTCAAATCAATGCCCTAATCCAAGGGTTTTCGGAGACAACCAACAACCTCTAAGGCAGCAAGGAAGATCTTTTTCCATCACTTCTGCCGAAGTGAACCCCGACAACGAAGTGGTGATAGATATGCTAGTTATTAATTCAAGAATAGCGAATGTACTTTTTGATTCAGGTTCTACATATTCATTTATATCTCGAATGTTTAGTAGAACAATACCAGCACCACCAAAAATCATGGAAGTAAAGATGTCGGTGAGTACGATAAATGGGGAAATCATTGCATCCCATGAATATAAGTCCTCCCCTGTTATAATCTATGGATTGAATTTCCCGGAAAACCTCGTCATACTCCCTCTAGTGGAATTTGATTAAATTCTTGGCATGGATTGGATTTCCTTATATATAGCCAACATAAATTGTCGGGAGAGGGAAATCACACTCCGTATGGATAATCGACCCCTGATTATTAACAAGTGTAAGGAGTAAGATGAATTTCCTTTAGCTACACCATCTCAAGGATGGATATTACTACCATATGAGCACGCGTATCTGGCTCAGATGATTGAGTCCAAGGAAGAAACCATCCTTGAAGAAATTCCTATTGTTAGAGAATTCGCTGAAGTGTTTCCCGAGGAACTGACTGGTCTTCCTCTAAGAAGAGATGTTGAGTTCTCAATTGAACTTATACCTAGGGCGCTACTACTATCCAAGAATCCATATATAATGGATGTTGTAGAGATTTAAGAGCTGGAGAAACAACTACAAGGGAATCTGGATAAAGGGTTTATACGCCCAAGTGCTTCACCATGGGGTGCACCAGTCCTCATCGTCAAGAAGAAGGATGGGTCAATGCGGCTTTGCATCGATTATCGTGAACTTAACAAAATCACGATAAATAACAAGTATCCTCTCCCAAGAATCTATGACTTGTTTGATCAGCTACGTGGAGAACAATACTTCTCCAAGGTGGATTTGCAGTCGGGATATTATCAAGTAAGGGTGAAGAAGGAAGATGTCCCCAAGACTGCTTTTCGTACAAGATAAAGGCACTATGAATTCATAGTAATGACTTTCGGACTCACCAATGCTCCAAAAATATTCATGGACTTGATGAATAGAGTATTTAGATATTACCTTGACAAATTTGTGGTAGTCTTTATAGATGATATTCTAATATATTCCAAAACCAAGGAGGATCATGAGGAGCATTTAAAAATTGTACTAGAGACTTTGCGCAAGGATAATCTCTATGCAAAGTACATCAACTGTGAGTTCTGGTTGAAGGAGACATCATTCTTGGGCCATATCATCACAAGCAATGGGATATATGTAGACCCCTCCAAAATAGATGCAATTGAGGTATGGTCGAGGCCAACATCGGTAATGGATATCCATAGGTTCTTGGGGTTAGCTGGATATTATCGACGATTTGTGAGAAATTTCTCACCATTGTCCAACCCTCATACCAAGCTAACTCGAATGGGAGTAAATTTTTATTGGAGTGATGAATGCGAAGAAAGCTTCAAGGAGTTGAAAATAAGGCTTATCACTGTGCCTGTTCTCACTTTACCCACATGTGGGGATCTTTTTGTTGTTTTCAGTGATTCTTCAAAGAAGGGCTTAGGTTGTGTGCTGATGCATAATGATAAAGTTATATCCTATGACTCAAGGCAGTTGAAAATCCTTGAGCGAAACTATCCAACGCATGATCTGGAGTTGGCGGCAGTGATCTTTTCCTTGGAAATCTGGCGGCATTATCTCTATGGAGAGAAATGTGATATATATACTGACCAAAAGAGTCTTAAATATACATTCACACAGAAAGAGATTAATATGCGCCAGAGAAGATGGATAGAGCTCATCAAGGATTATGAATGTTCAATACATTACCACCATGGGAAAGCGAACAAGGTGGAAGATTCCCTTTGTAGAAAGGATCCAACGATTCAATCAATGATGAGAATTGAGAAGGATCCAATCGTCTTAGACTTGATGAAGATGGAGATGTGAATCATATAGAAGGGAACATCATCAATGCTTTCACAAATTTTTGCTCAACTGTCTCTTTTGGAAAAGTTAAAGGATGCTCAAAAGGATGATGTAGTAATTAAAGAAAAAGTGGAAGCTATCAAAAAGGGGAAATTCTCATAGTTTAATGTTAATGAAGACGATATTATGTGGTTTAGGAAAAGACTATGTGTCCCATCAAGTCCGGTGTTGAAGAAGGAACTTTTGGATGACGCACATAGTTCAAATTTCTCTATTCACCCAGGGAGCTCAAAGATGTATCGAGATCTCTGAGAAAACTTTTGGTGGGATAATATGAAGAAGGAGATCACTGAATATACATCAAAGTGTCTGGTGTGTCAGCAAGTGAAGGCAGAGAGGCAGAAGTCTAAGGGGATGATGCAACCATTTCCCATACCAGAATGGAAATGGGAGAACATCACCATTTACTTTTTCACCGGACATCCGAGGAAATCCAAAGGCAACAATGCAATTTGGGTTGTTGTGGATCGTCTTACAATGACTGCACACTTCATTGCTATTCGGGAGGATCTCTTTTTGGATCAACTGGAACATATATATATCAGAGAAGTGGTAAGGTTGCATGGAGTACCACTATCTATTGTGTCTAACCAAGATCCAAGATTCACCTCCATGTTTTGGAAGAGTCATCAACATGCTCTGAATATTGAACTGAACTTCAGTATGACCTATCATCCTCAAACTGATGGCCAATCCGAGCGGACTATCCAAACACTTGAGGATATGTTGAGAGCGTGCTCAATGGACATTAAAGGAGGATGGGATCAACATCTTCCTCTGGTTGAGTTCTCTTATAAAAATAGTTTCCACTCAAGCATCCAAATGGCACCATATGAAGCCCTTTATGGGAAAAGGTGCAGAACACCGACGTGTTGGGATGAGTTCGGTGAACGTAAACTGCTTGGACCGGAAATGGTCGAAGAAATGGTGGAGAAGGTGAAAACCAGTCAGCAGTATATCAAGGCAGCCCATAGTCGACAGAAGAGTTATGCAGATAATCTTCGATGAGACCTTGAGTTTAATGTTGGATACATGGTGTTTCTACACATATCTCCGTGGAAGATGGTTATGAGGGTTGGAAGGAAAGGGAAGTTAAGTCCAAGGTACATCGGCCCCTTCGAGATTCTTGATTGTGTCGGGGATGTGGCCTATCGACTAGCACTTCCACCTACCATGGCCAAAGTACATGATGTCTTTCATGTATCCCTCTTAAGGAAGTACATACTGGACCCTTAACATGTACTCTCTTCTGAGGTGGTAAAATTGGAAGATGATATTTCTTATGAGGAGAAACCAGTGAAGATCTTAGATCATAGAGAAAATGTTCTACGAAATAAGACAATGCCCCTCGTCAAGGTGTTGTGGAAAAACCACAAGTCTGAAGAAGAAACTTGGGAATCAGAGGATATGATAAAGCTGAGTTACCCACATTTATTTTTGTGTGGGAAGAGGAAAATTTCGAGGGAAAAATTTCTTGAGGGAATATTGTAACGACCCAAAGTTTCATTAATGGAAATACCTCTTGATCTAATTAAATGTCTCTTTATGTTAATATAAAATGTCAACTACTTTGGTTTTATGTTAAGAATTTCGATCGTTGTTAAAATAGTCATTTAACAGTTATCACATGATTAGTAAAAATATAGGACTTTAACAAAATCCAATTTACTCAGACAAAAGAAGTGATGGCCTCATCCAGTTGAATTGACCCATACGAAGCCCATTTATCGGAGCTCGGAAAAGAGGTGGCGTCTTTGGGATTCACCCTTGACCAAGCCCAAACTGAGCTTCATCATGTCAATCTCAAACGTGACCGTCTACTGGAAAAGTGGAAGTTGATAGAGATTACCGCTCGAGCGATGTTATCCGAGCCACCCCAAAGTCTGTCACCATCGCACGCCTACCCTTAGGTCATATGTTGCAGTTTTAAGGGGTTATGTAACAAATAAGTAGTACTATGTTCATGTACATTATTTTTTTATATAATAATGAATATAATTTCTAGTCATTTTTTGATACATTATAAATATTTTTTAAAGTACAAATGGTGTTTTTAGTTATTATTTAATTAAAAAGTCTATTTTATTAAATTAAGGGATTTTTGAATTAAATAATATTTTAATAAAATAATAATAATAATATTAAATTAATTTTTATTAAATATAAATGATCTTTTAATTTTATGAAGGCAATTAAATTTTTTTATTATGGTTTGAAATCCATTTCTGTCAATACCCGTGAATTTTCGATAAATGTCAGTTTATTTTTTAAAAGTGAAAATTAACATATTTAGAAAAAAAATTAGATAAAATAAATTTCATTTCTGGAATCAGGACGTCGAAATTATCCAACGGTGAATTTTTCATAATTTTCTGAGACAGTCAAATTTTTGGGTAAAAATTAAATACCGTTTAAATATATAATGTGTTTTATGACATCATAATGACCCAATAGTGATGTAATAAAATACTATAATATTTATTTTCGTCCAATATATGTTTTAACATTAAAATAATGTGATTTAGGGTTTGTTTGACTTACTTTTCAAAGCATTATTGGACCCCTCAAGACATATTCAACACCTTGCCTTTTTAAATTAATTTTCATGGGTGTGTGACTCACCTCCACATAAGCCACCCTAATATTTTAAGAAGTTAGGACTTTGGCCTTATAAAAATTTGTTTTCCTCTTCCCTTTTCCAAAAACCATGGGAAAAAACCATGGGATGGTTTGTGGTTTGGGTTAATTTAATGTAAGGGGACCCAAACCTAAATAATAAAGATTTTCCTCACCTTTCCTATATAAACCCACCCAAGATCCCACTTCCTCCTCACTCAAATCCATTGTAGTTCGTCAAAACTATGCCCTACTCTCTCTAGAATCCTCCAAAGGTGCCCCAATCTCCCAAGAAGCCTCTCACAAGCCTCTCTCTATCCGTTGGAAGCACACTTCAAAGTAAGGGTTTTTTCTTCCTTTCTCATTTTTGTCAATTTTCTTTAAGTTGTATTGCCCTTTTAATTCCAATTATGAATGTTGGGGAATGGTTTAACACCTCCCCCATACCTTCCTCTTATTTTTTGAATGATGGGATACCTCTTTCTCTCTCATTAAATTCCTCCCATGTACACCTGTTACTATGCCGAAATTCCGAAAGGAACTTCTCTCTCTTCATTTATATTCAAGCAATAATTTTGTATCATGAATCTAAATTCCATTAAAATTGTTGGGACATGTATCTATATGACCTCCCTACTGTACATTACATTTAAATATGATTAGTAACCCCTTTCTCTCTCATCAACCTTTTTTATGAATTCTTATGTCACTTCGTTATGCTGCCGAAATCGCACCGATTTTCTAAGCCAATGCCACTGTGTAGTGGATACCATGCTCATTTCTCCATCAAGGGTATCCACCTTTATGCACCTATAATTATTGGATTAAAAAGTTTCATATATGAATTCCACATTCCTTTATTGTGGAATAAATGATTATGTTTTATGAATCCATGTTTTATGATCCATGTGGCACACTTTTGCATGAAATGAAATGTTTAAGAAGGGTGCACCCTTATGGCGCTCCAATGCATTGGGTAATGTATAGTATCATGCTACGTCATGTGCAATGAGTGTTGAATCATGATAATTCAAGTGCAATGAGGGTTTACTCGTGCTTCATGTGCAATGAGGATTTACTCATGCTCTATGTGCAATGAGCCTTAGCTCATGGTAATTCCATGTTAAGTGTTGTTGCCACATTTCCATGTTATGGTTATCATGCTTTATCATGCCTTTATGTTCATGTTTCTCTTATGATCTATTGATATGCCTATTTCCAAACATGTATTGTACTCCTATTTTTATTCCATGTGTACCCCCTTACTGGGCTTTATAGCTCACCCTTTTTTTATGCATGTCCTCAGGTTATCCCATGCAATGCTAAGTATGAGGGAATGTAGTTGTCATGTAAAGGATGTTTTCAATAAAGATGTTGTATTTCATGTTTTAAGTTGTTATGTAATGATCCTAAGACCCAAAGACATTAAACCTCTCGATCTTCTTTGTTGTATAAAGTGATTTTTTATGTAATAAATCATGTTTAAGTTGTAATAAAAAGCAGGATTGTCTTATAAAACATGTCTATAGACACATCTTCTTATAGTAAAATATAAAATATTTTTATCTTTATAAATAAAAATATATTTTACCAAGTCATTTCCATCCAGTGTCACTGAATCAACCATGAGTATCTCATTTATAATTTTCAATTGATTCTAGGGATCTACACTCATTTATTATTTGTTGGATTCAATTTTATTTTCTAGTATCCATTGTTACTCCCATTAAGGAATGTGGTTTCTCTAGAATCCAATCATCATTTGAATTTGAACCTTCTGCATTAAAATAAAATATTACATTCCTTCCTTTGAATGATAATCCTATTATTCTTGGATATTATAGAGAAAAAAATAAGTATCATATATACTATGCTATCATAGATAAGGTTTCAATACCAACTGTTTTATATCACAACAATAGATCCATTGACCTTACTATGAAACGAATTGTTGCATCATTAAATATGACATTAATTACTATGGGTGGGTGAATATTCCTTTAATAAAGTTAAATATAAAAAGTAACAAAATGTGAAATATATTAAAATGTAGTGATTTATGTATACTTGAGTTGATTTGAAATGGAAAATATTCAAAATTACCTAGTATTTATAGTGGGTTGGATCATAATGATCCCCAACCACTCCTCAACCTTTTCTACTCTTTAAAGAGAATGATACCCACAAAGAAAACTCAATTTTAAAGGTGAGAGAACATTTCTATAGACATCACCTTTTAAAGACCAAATAAGAACATCCTAGTATTGATATAGGAGACCAATATTTATTTTTTTTACCTCCCTTTAGATCGGGAGTCAGAACCCTGACTTATTTTTTAGAAGAGAAATAACTATTGAAAGGAAAGAAGTTATTTTTAATAGAAAATCAGAAACCATATATAGAAATTAAAACAAAAATTAAAACAAGATTTCAAAAATAGAAAAATACATGGAAATTATAGAATGAAAATAATATTAATTAATATTAAGAAGGATTATCATTGATCAATTGGAAAAGAATAAATGTAGAATCTGATGTCCTTTAGTGATAACATCCAGTTCTTAAAAGTCAATGAAGTTCATGAGGAAATTTTAAGGTTGACAAAATACGAAATATTTATCACATGTGATTGTGTCAAATAATCTGCACTAGTATAAGTTTTATATATTGAATAGATATCCCAAATAATTAAAACATAGAGCCTCTATTAGGATGTCCATATCCAATATGTACATGACACTTGTTAGTGTATAAGAATAAAAATATATGTTTTTTACATTTTTTATAGTCACTATTGAATAATATAAAATAAATTCTAACATTTCATTTCGTTATATAATATTAATATAAAGAAATTTATTATGATTTGTAAAACCATTTCAAACAACACATAATAATAAATCATTTGAAAGAAATATATTTTCATTTAGATTTTACATAAAAAATATGGTAAAAACAGACCATGGAATAAATATCAAAATGACAAAATAACAGATCATAAAATAATTTTATAAATTTTTACACTCTATACAAATATATATAATCTTAAATGAATAAATCATTTAGAAGATGAATTATTTTAAATTAAATAAGATATAAATTTATTTTAAAAAATAATTTTAACTAATGATGAATTATTCTTGATGGTGGTGAATCATGAATAACCAATGAAAATAGAGAGTGGTGACTCAAGAATTAATTTGGAACGTAAAGAGTGGTTTATAATATCCTACTTCTGAAAAAAGATAGCGATTTCTGAATACCTATCATTGGAACATGAAAGATTCTACCATTTTAATTTTATGGGAAAAAAATAAAATGTTTCGTTCAAACATGAATTTATTCCTATATACTCAGAAAATTAACTATATAATAGAATATATAAATAAATTACTACCATTGGGAGTCCAATTGTAAATTGTGAATCATCATTTCATGAAGCCAATTTTGAATCATGACCTACAATTAGAAATGATTAATGTAGACTAAGTGAAAATATAATAGATCATATTATAATAAATATACTAAAAATAGAAAATTAAATATTAAAACGAAATTATAGAAAAATAAAACGATAGATAATCAATGGAAAAATGCTACAAAATCTGATAAAAAAAGGGGATCATGATGGATCTTGAAGTACCTAGTTCCAAGATTCTGTACTACAAAGAAGAAAAATGGCTGAACAAAAAAAAATATATTCTTCTAATAAAAAACAATTAACATATATACATTTACAGTGGATGATTAAATATTAAAAATATATTATGTTGGAAATAAAATAGGTTTTTTCATGTTCTCATTCAATGGATGAAACAAACATAGAAAAAGGCCATATCGTTAATATCTAATTGTGTCTGAAATCACTCACCATTGAATTCATGTAGTGGATCACTGAGTCACCATTGGGTTCCAATGGTGACCCCCAAGCAACCAATCATAGGAAAGGATTCAATTCAAATTAACATATCGCGGAATAAGATAATGTCGTTACTAATGAAAATTTTTAACGATGAATAGACTGGAATATACTAAAACCAAAGATGAAGAATATTACTAAAAACAACAATCTAAAAACAAGAAACCTAAAAAAAGAAAAGGCAAAATGAGATAAACCGTCGGATTAATGAAACTCATCAAGAATCATTAGTGATAATTAGATGATCACCAAATTACATGATATCAACTGTTAGACCACCTAAGTTGAATATTGGAAGAAAAAGGGCCCGATTAATTACACAAAATAACACATTAAAATGACCATGTTATAAACTAATCAATTAGATGAGACAAAATAGAACCAATATCTTATATAAAATTTGATCAATTTAACTTGGATATACAATAAGACTCATAACAATGCCAACATCGATTTTTAGAAGAGCAGGGAGAGTAGTCTGATAAAGATTGTGTGATGATGGTTGGTTCAAATTAGATCAAAATTCACGAAATTGATCCCAAAACCAGTGGGTGAACTATCCCAACTGAGGATCTTATAGAAGCACTCAACGATCCTTCTACATGGTCATGCATTCTAAAAGCATGCACCGTGCTTTAATAGTGTTTTATCTACTATGTAGGCTACCATTGCATGGCCTTCCCACATGGTTGAACCAATGGGTCCCCATTGTGGTTGAGGGCAAGCCAATGTTTCCCGCTAATAATGGCATATATTTTTTTACTAGGAAAATTAATCCTATGTAATGATAATATAAAAACATTTGTAATTTTAAAACAATCAAAATAACCATTAATATTTCTAAAATAAGAAATGAAAAAGAAATAATTAATTAAAAAATTGACAATTTAATAAACCATAATTTTTTATAAAATTTTAATGGAGTGTAACTTATCAATACAAATAAGTATAATTATGTATTAATTCACTTCTATAAACTGACAATGTGCCCCTATATTGTGTTCATTGATTCTACCAGGTGGGCCCATGGTTTTTCAATCTGTGCACCAACAATTTAAACCCCCACAACATGAAAAAATAAGGGTCATGGAGTAACTAAAAACCCAAAAACATGAGGAAAAAAACTCCCCACCATAGACACATTTTATACCCAAAAATATTTTCTAAAATTTTTCATATAAAAATTATAAGGACACCACTTTTCCACTAGTGCCTCCCTGCATATAGTTTCATGCATATTAGAATCATTTTTTCACATGACAGAAACAAAAGTTATCTTCCTCCAACTAAGAAACTCTATTCCAGACTCAACTATCTTAACTATATTCCAAGTCAATGATAAATCTGGATCATCTTCAAAATCACTCCCACTAAAAACATGAGATTGATCAGAAAGATACTTCCATCCCCGAGATATTTAAAACATATTATGTATCGATGTCAACTATTTAAAACATGTTATGTATCAATGTCAACTATTGCATAACAGATGAGACATCATGCTACTAAACAATATCATTTATTTAGAGTTTTCACAACCCCTATAAATTTTTTATATCATGAATGGGTAGAAAATTTAGATTATTTGGCATGCTGTCGATCATAATCGATATTTAATTTTTCTTCCTCCAGGTATGTGGAAACACTACTATAATGGCCATATAAATATTCTCCCACTTCTATGTCAGCGTTGAATGTTGCTGTATAAAACCCAAAAGTCTATAGTTCTTGTCTAGGATGTATTGAAATGGATAATAATTACAGACAAAATTAGCAATGTCCCATCTCATAACAATATTCCAGAATCATCGTTCCATGACACAAAAAATATTCATAGTTCTTGGGTCTATTCCACACTAAGAACATTCGAAATCCCCAATCATAGTCTTCCTCAATGCTAACAATACTATAAAATGACCTCAAAATCATAGAATCACCTTCTTGGAGATGACCATTCCAAAAAAAATCCCATATATAAATAGAGTCTAATATAAAAATATCATCATTAGGTTGTGGTTCCTAATGAATATTGTTGGAAGAATGAGAGTTTAGCTGAACACAATCCAAGACTTTCTTGTCCCATGTTTCTAATCCACTTAATCAAAAATATGAAATATTGTTCACCATATTCCACTCTATTGATTATTCTATCATGTCATATGTTAGATGTTTCTCACTAAAATAATCAACAGAAAAATTCCATTTACACATTTAAAAGAAAATACAGAAACAATAATACTTTATGTGCTCCACACAATTACTCTCTTAGAGATTTAAATATTTTTTATCAAATACACAACTCAATATATTATGGAATTACTACACAATAACCCTTTCCCTAAAAATGTGATTTTATCAAATCTTAGTCACTTACAAAATAGTTTTCAGATAAAGGTCATGGGTAAAATAATTATTATCTTCTGGGCTAAAGATATATAATCCATATACTACTATTTATTCAACATGTAAATGAAAAAAATACCAAACATAAACATGATTTAACATAGACGACCACCTAGCACCCCTTGCCTTTAGAAGAGTAAAACATAGTACATAAGTTAGAATAACATTCAGATAAATAATAGAAAAGTAAAATTTATCATCCCAAATAAACTTCACTCCCCTCAGAGTGAGAGTCGTCATCAAAAATACCATTTTTTATAAATAATTTATGAACTAAAAATAATAACAAGCTAACTACAAGAAACTCCGAATGTTCAAAACATTACCTACTTTTTCCAATGTCATAAAAAATTTCACCTTTTTAGAAAAAAAATCCATGTTCTGAGACTACATGTATGAATAACATCACATCCCAAATCCAAAAATTACATTTCAATATCATAGAAACAATTAATTGAATATTCAATAATTCTAAACAATTTCTTATATAATTCACCTGATATTCCTTAGACATATAGTAAACTGAGACTTCATCCAAAAAATACAACTCCATATATATCATAGAAATTGTTGAAGATTAGTTTTTATTAAATATATAAGGATTATAGGATCATTGGTTGTAATATATGGAATGAAAAGTTACACATATTGGCCATAAAAACATCATATGGATGTTTTATAAAGACCATATTAATTTATTCTCAACTGGTGGTAAAAATAACTAAGTTCATTCATCTAAAAAACTTTTCCCCTTTCAATTGGTCAATGGTATCATCAATCACCTGAAGGATATAAATTTTATATACCAGGATATGATTGAGTTTCTCGTAATAAATACATAGGTGAAGTGAACCATCAAAATTTTTAGTGAATAGAATTCGAGACACCCAAGGTGACACACTTGAGAATAAAAATCCTTTCTCTAACATAGCTTCAAAAGAAGTCTTTCACTCTTTCATTTTAGTTGGTTCCATATAGTAAGAAGGTATATGTAACGCCCTGACCTCAGTTAACCAGAGTCAGTGCATTATTACATAACATTGGCATGATCACAAGAAAGATCAAGTCTCGAAAGACCGATTAGTTTAGTAGCCTTGGAATAACTAGATACATTTATAAAGTTTACATTACATCATAAAATGAAAACTACAACATTATAGTATCCATAGTCCACACTCATATCCCCTAATACTATCCATGCAGTTCATTCATAAAATACTTCTTTACATCCTGGGAAAAATAAAACATAGAAAGGGGTGAGCTCAAATTCCCAGTAAGGATAACAATTTAGCAGAAACTTTCATAAATAGGAATAAACATTTAAGGCAATGTATAACTAAAAAAAGACTTTTAAACTTGAACTTCAACATAACATGGCAGAAGTAAAATGAAATAATTCCATTTACTTATTCACATGGATATTCTACTAATCGAATAATAACATGCAATATCAACAACCACTTTCATAATGATGGAATGCATAATGTCAGACTATCATAACCACATAGCCAAGGCCTCGTGCCAAGACTACAAATTAGATTTTTTCAAGGCCTTATGCCAAGACACTAGTTTGTCTCGTTAGACCTACCGATGCATCGAGGAGCTATAGAGGGATCCACAAGTCACTTACTAATTCCAATGCATTCCTCATATGAAATGTTTGAAACATAACATAAACATTCATATTAAAACTAGCATACGAAATTTCAATACTTATCCACAAACCATGAATGGTATAAAAATAGCACATCCATATTCAAACATAACTCATTCGATACAATATGGGAGATTTTATTGTATCATATTAACCTCAATAGATAATAATGAAGTATATTGGCATATATAAAAATAATCATCAAAACTATTTGAGAGAAATATCCCCCTTTTTCTTGAAATCATTTAAAAGTCACACTATTTGTCAAGAAGCCATTTAAAAATAGATTTTTGAATCAAAGTGACCCATACCACTTTGAAACGTTTAAAAGGAGTTTTAATTTTAAAAATTTAATGTCCATATCAATAAATCCTTAAAAGAATTGTTAAAACATGGACATTAATGAGCAATATTTATAAGAATAAGTCTTTAAAACATTTAAAAATGGTATTTTAGTTAGAGTTTCTAACCAAAAGAGAGGCACTTGAATACATATAATTGAGGTAATCAAAACTTTGTAATATCATTAGAATAAAGGGATTCATGATATACTATGTCAAAGTACATTATATACACCACATAAAAGTGATTTAGTGTATAACAACAAAAAAGTCTCAATGGAATGTAAATTGAGATGAAATCTCTCATAAAGGCCGTATCCTTAGGTTAAGGATAAATCAAAGACATAATTATGTGTAAAAAATATAAATACACTAAATATGATTGGATATTCAGTGTAAAAAAATCAAAGGACATTCCCACATATTCTTCTAAAAACAACACCAATGAATTGGATGTTTATCTAAACAAATCGAGATTGAGTAAAAATTACTCTTATCAAGTTCATACCGATGACTTGAGAATTTATCAATGGCATGATTATGTGTATAAAAAGTATATCCACAGAAAGGGGAGTGGAAATTATGATATAATCAAATGAATAGTGATTCTACACATAATCTTGGAGTAAAATAATCAATGAAATTTGCGTAAAGATGAATGAGTGGAAATTGAAATTTCAAATTCCCTTATTGATTTGGTAACATACAAAACATACACCCATGAAAGAAGGATCATACAATGATGATTTAAATATACGTGAATTAAATTATATTACACAATGAATACAAACATGGGCAGTACACACACCACATATAAAAAATAAGTGGTGAACAATGGAATTCTCACGGAATTACAAGTGAGATAAGAAACCCCTTACTTTGTACTTTCTCCTTGGTAAAAGGTAGGTTAACCTCCTGTATAATGGTGAAATAATTTTTATTGAATTATAACAGAATCATTTACATTAAAATGATATCATGTATGATCTTTTAACATTGATTTGTTAATAATATCTTAGTATTATCGTCATTTCGGCTGTTAACTTACTCATTCTTCTTTATATTATTTGTTATATAAGCCGTGTTTTTTATGGATAGGTTGTATCTTATTCATATCCAGAATTATATAAATCCCTTAAAATTATTTTTAATCATAAAATGAGAATTATACTTGAATGGATACGATGGAGAATGAATCTCATCGCGTTCATGGAGACGGTAGTCCGTACGTACGCATGAGTGACAATATCATTCTTTTGATGTTAAAATAATATATAATTGGATGGTATATCATATAGACAGAATATTTATAATTTTATATTTATTATTTACATGAATTAAACATCATTATTATATCCATCCAAATAATAATTTATTGAATGACAATTACACCACGAAGTGGAGACGGTAAGCCGTACATACGCGCGTATGGTGACATGCCATTCAAAGGATGGATAGAATACTGAATATGGTTGTACAATATTTATAATAACATCATAGTATATAGAAGATTTTGGAATCATTATTTTATAATAGAAATAAAAAAGAAAGAAGAATTTGAAGAAGAAAGAAACTTGAAAGAGGGTGGTGAAAACATTACATATTCTTCGGGTTCTTCCTTTTGATTTGATCAAAAGGGCTCCTTAGGTTGGCTTTATGATAAAACTAAGGCTTCTAGGTTGTAGTTAGGGAATTTGAGAGAGTATATGGTCAGGGTTTGGCCGAGCCAAAAGGCTTTTAATGTCTGAATTAGTGAGAAGGGGGAGTTCCCTTTTATAAGAGGGGTGAGGGGCACCTTTGGAAAAGATAAAAAATATTATTTTATAAAGAATTCATATTCGGTTTCTAATGGCTCCAAAGTAGATTATTTAATTTTTAAGGTAGGATGGGTCAAAAACCACTCAACCAATAGAATTTAGACAGGTTTTGGTAATTATATTAACCTTATCCTTTAGTTTAAACTCTTAGTTAATTAGTTTGACACTTACCATGTCACTTTGTATTTTTATATTATATAGTTAATAAACTCACTATATACCTCCAAAATACCCCCAAGTGGTACATTAATGATACATCTATCATGATATTAGTTTCTTGGACGAACCATAGATTTTTAGAAATTTAATATCAATTAATAA
This sequence comes from Viscum album, assembly GCA_963277665.1. Taxonomy (NCBI): domain Eukaryota; kingdom Viridiplantae; phylum Streptophyta; class Magnoliopsida; order Santalales; family Viscaceae; genus Viscum; species Viscum album. Next base: position 1,365,699,256 of record OY728140.1, on the reverse strand, counting down.
TATAATATTTGTTTTAAAAACTCTTTTTTGTCAATTTTGACACTATTCAATAATTGTTTTTTGTAAAAATCACAACAGAAGTATTACTTAGAAAAAAGTTAATTAAATCATTCCTAACATGTCATATTAACCTATATAATTAGTTTAATTCATAAAAAGTCTCAAATTATATATATTTGGGTATTTATAAAATAAATTATGTTAATTTTTCACTATTATGGTAATTACTTCAACATCACTGTGTCATAAATAAATTAAATTATTTAATGTCTAAAAATTATAAATAAAATATCATTATGTATGAAATCTTTTAAGATTTCTAATTAATATTTATAATCTAATTTATCTTATGTGTAACCCTATATTAAAAAATTTTTAGTAAATAAACATTGATTTTAACTCTTTTAACTCTTCTTTGAATTAAATAATAATAAATGTCCTAATCTAATCCAAGTGGACCTAAATGATAATATTTTATTCCTAAGGTTGTTTATGGTCGAGATAAATTTGTCCAATATAATTAGGACATGTGTTAAGGTAATATTAATATCATTTTTACCCTTAATTACCCTATATACTTTTAACCGTGGTAAATAAAAGTAAAACGTTACTATTCAAAAAATAATTATTTTCATCTCATTGAACAAAATTATCCTCCTTGATATTAACCGTGTCTCTCATATTTTTGAAATTCCACTCACATAAGCAGTAAAATTATGTTTTATGAAAAAATCAGTTTTTTAACTACCACTTAGTGGTTTAACTATTGATCAAAAAATGGAAGTTTCCAGAAAAATACCAAAAATTAGGCCTAAGCTATATTTGATATTATGAATTAAAAATTATATCTATTTTACCAAATTAAAAAAATTTCAGTTTCATTAATTAATTTAAAAATTAATTCACATCGTCAAAACAAATAGCATGTTTTTAATAGATAATAACAATTAAAAGATTGACACTTGTTTATGTCCTGTTTAATTGTGAAATTATGTACAATGAACAAAATTATATTAAATGGTAAAAATATATTCTAACTATACTTTAAAACCACTCAAATTCATAAATTATCAATATAAATTATTTTGATTAAAAAAGTTGTTTTTTATTAAAATTTGGTAATTTTCACTATTCATCAAAATATAAATGTTATCCGAAATGATCCAAAATTTCACCTTAGGCTAAATTCGATACTCCGAATAGAAAAATGAAGTCCATTTTGAGAGATAAATTTTATAAAATTTTAAAAAGTAGGGATTACTATTCATAACAGTTAGTTTGATTGGTTGTGGTGTGTGTTAGATTTCAGAGTTGTATACAACACACGGTGCTGTATTATTCAATAAAAAGCGTACCGTGGAATCTTGGGATATTTCATTGTAAATATATGATGTCCCCATTCTAAAAAGTAAATTTATTTAGTCAAATTGAATATATAAAAGTTTAAAATATTAAATTTAAAAAGCGTTCACTATTAAAAGTTAGTAAAAGTGCAATACTGAAAATGAATTTGTTCTTAAATTATGTCAAAGAAACTCATTATATGGATTCTAAAATTATTAGGATTATATAAAGTTTTAAATTTATTTGATACTATTCATAACCTCTTTTGGACGGCTTGTTTGGTAAGTCATGGTGCACTTGAACTCGGTGTTGCGTGTAGTGCAAGTTAATGAATTATTTTGAAGAAATAACACACTATGAAATCTTGGGGTGTTACATTTTCCCCTCATTCAATAAATTGCATCCTCGCAATTTGAAATTGTTCTTCGAAAATAAAAGGTTGAATATAGAAAATATCTTTGTGGGAAAACCCACATCGGAAATTGAGTTGATAAAATTTAGTCTTAATAAGAGGAAAAGAGAAATGAAAGGGTCACCACCAAATTATGATCTCTATTCGAAAATCATTGGTGTCAATTAGAGACATATAATTGGAGAAAAAATGTAATAATTTATAGGCAGTGATTGAGTTCATCAATCACAAAAAAGTGTAAAATTGAGGGCCTTAAATTCATCAATCTATGATGATTTAAAATACCATCAGTTAGGCAAAAAAAATGGTATTAGGATAACACATTTTTTGTTTAAAGATCCCTTAACTAAAGTATAAGAATTAATTTCTTCATTGAATAAGAGAAGAAGAAAAATATATACTTGACAAGTAGAGTCTCATCCTTTAACTCATTTCTACCAAAAAATCATCTTTCACTCTAAAAGATAATAGAACTTAAAAATAATATTCTATTTATCCTATTCTTATAGGGTTAAAAAATGAATTTATAATTCATCTAGAGGAACCATTAAAAATGACATTATCCAGTCCAGGACATCACGTGGGTCAGTGGTAGGTGATACACCCTTGTCGCCCTTTGGTAGTGGGTTCAAGTCTCACGGCCTTTCCGGACGCGACGGGTTGCCGCCCGACCTCCGGGTTGTCCTTTTATAGAAATCCAAAATAATCCAAACTAGAACTATCCAAAATACTTCAGTCCAAAATTTATAAGGAAGGTAAACACAATGAAGATCCTTTTTTCCGCGTAATAACATGTGATCTCCTTCATCATGTATTCATTTAAAACACTGAATCATCTTGAATTACTATAAAACCTTATTGATTGCATTCATGATCCCTTATTTCTTAAAGAATAATAGATATACTTCTTCAATCCGAAAATGTTGTAAACCCCAACAATGATGGAATATACAAATCATTAATCAGTTTCAAGGTGGTCAAGAATATCCAATATAATTTATCCAAATCAATCATGTATTATTCTAAAATCACTACCTCGATATCAGAACCATATTATGGATTATCTTTCTCTCAACCATATATTTTCCAAAAATTTAACCTGCTATTGAGTCACTTTTCTTTGTTCCACACAATCTCAAGTCCTTAATGAAATAGTACTGCAGTAAAATCCTTATGTACTCCATAATTATTATAACAAGTAAATTGTTGATACAACACTCAAATGACATAATCAACATAAGAACTCTAATCATTCCACTTTATCTGTGGTAGTATCATAACTTGATTATTATCCAATAGCATCATTTTCGGCATAGTCTGATGACTGGGACATAGGTTCGCGTAGTGTCCAAACTCCTGCAAATGAAGCATTGTACATTTGAAACCATTTTCTTACCCTTGCAGTCGCGTACTTTGTGCCCTTTTCCTCCACACTTATAACAAACTCCCATTCCTTTCAGGAAATATCTAGGGTGTTTCTTCCCATAGTTATCAAATATGGGAAAATTCTTCTTTTTCCTCTTCCCTTTATCCATCTTTCTCTCTTCCATCATTTTCTTCACTTGCTTCCCTTCAAAGCCATAAGACTCAGTAAACTCTTTACTTATCTTATCAACACATGATATTATTTCTTCATATGATGATAATACTTGGGAGAATATTTCTCTTATAAATTATTTCTTAAGACCATGAAAGATATGATCCTTCTTTCTCTTTGGGTCATGTGAATTGCTGGAGTTCTCATTCCTTCTACTGGGCACCATTTCTAAACAATGGCATACACTATATTAGTTTATGAATAACAATACCTAATCCCAAACTTGTAAAACACAAAACATAAATTAAATAGTTTATGGATATAATCCATAATCATAAAAATGACTCCATTGAGGAATTATATACCCATAAACCCTTCATAATGGTTTGTAATGAAAATTAGAATTATCCTAGGAATATCCCTCGGGAGTGTCGTAACCAAGAGTGCAACAAGGCCCATTTTCGTGCACCAGTTCCCGTTCGAGTCTACCTCAAAGTGGTGTATTTGGGTTTTACCCCTAGGTACATCTGTGCTAGAGCCGCCTCTACCTGCTCGTATCCATACATGGATGTATTTTTTTGGAAAACTCACAAAATCTCTACAATACCAAAATTCTAGGAAGTTCTTCTATACTAATGATCAAAGTTCATCTTAGGTCTACGTGCCCTAATTAGAGTTTATCTAAATATATCTTCCAAGGTTTGTACTAAAATTCCTCTGATACCAACTATAACGCCCCGACCCCAGTTACCCAGAGTCGGTGCATTGTTACGTAGCATTGGCATGATCACAAGAAAGATCATGTCTCGAAAGACCGATTAGTTTAGTAGCCTTAGAATAACTAGATACATTCATAAAGTTTACATTACATCATAAAATAAAAACTACAACATTATAGTCTCCATAGTCCACAATCTTATCCTCTCATACTATCCATGCATGTCATTCATAAAACACTTCTTCACATCCTGGGAAAAATAAAACATAGAAAGGGGTGAGCTCAAATGCTCAGTAAGGATAACAATATAGCGGAAACTTTCATAAATAGGAATAAACTTTTAAGGCAATGTATAACTAAAACAAAACCCTTTTAAACATGAAATTCAACACAATATGTCAGAAATAGAAAGAAATAATTCCATTTACATATTCACATAGATAATCTACTAATCGAATATTCACATGCAATATCAATAACCACTTTCATAATGATGGAATGCATAATTCCAGACTATCATAACCACATAGCCAATGCCTCGTGCAAAGACTACAAATAAGATTTTGTCAAGGCCTTGTGCCAAGACACTAGTTTTTCTCATGATACCTACCGATGCATCGAGGAGCTATAGCGGGCTCCACCCGTCACTTACTAAGTCCAATGCATTCCTCATATGAAAAGTTTGAAACATAACATAAAGATTCGTATTAAAAATAGAATACGAAATGTCAATACTTATCCACAAACAATGAATGGTATAAAAATAGCACATCCACAGTCAAATATATCTCATTCGATAAAATATGGGAGATTTTATTGTATCATATTAATCTCAATCGAGAATAATGAAGGATATTGACATAGATGAAAATAATCATCAAAACTATTTGAGATAAATATCCCCCTTTTTATTGAAATCATTTAAAAGTAACACTATTTGTCAAGAAGCCATTTAAAAATAGATTTTTTGAATCAAATTTTCCCATACCACTTTGAAACTTTTAAAAGGAGTTTTAATTTTAAAATTTTAATATCCATATAAATAAATCCTTAAAACCTTTTTTAAAACATGGACATTAATGAGTTCGATTTAGAAGAATAAGTCTTTAAAACATTTAAAAAATGGTATTTTAGTTAGAGTTTCTAACCAAAAGAGAGACAGTTCAATACAAATAATTGAGTTAATCAAAACATTGTAATATCATGAGAATAAAGGGATTCATGATATACTATGTCAAAGTACATTATATACACCACATAAAAGTTATTTGGTGTATAACAACAAAGAAGTCTCAATGGAATGTAAATTGAGATGAAATCTCTCATAAAGGCCGTATCCTTAGGTTAAGGATAAATTAAAGATATAATTATGTGTGGAAAATATAAATACACTAAATATGATTGGATATTAAGTGTAAATAAATAAAAGAACATTCACACATATTCCTGTAAAAACAACACCAATGAATTGGATGTTTATCTCAAAAAATCGAGATTGAGTAAAAATTACCCTTTTAAAGTTTATACTGATGACTTGAGAATTTATCAATGGAGTGATTATGTGTATAAAATGTATATCCACAGAATGGGGAGCTGAAATTATGAAATAATCAAATGAATAATTATTCTACACATAATATTGGATTAAAATAATCAATGAAGTATGCGTAAAGCCGAATGAGTGGAAATTGAAATTTCAAAATCCCTTATTGATTTGGTAACATAAAAAACATACAACCATGAAAGAAGGATCATACAATGATGATTTAAATATAAATTATTTAATGTATATTACACAATTAATACAAACATGGGCAGTACACACACCACATGTAATAAATAAGTGGTGAACAATGGAATTCTCACGGAATTAAAAGTGAGACAAGAAACCCCTTACTTTGTACTTTTTCCTTGGTCAACGGTAGGTTAACCTCCTGTATAATGGTGAAATAATTTTTATTGAATTATAGAAGAATCATTTACATTAATATGATATCATGTATGATCTTTTAACATTGATTTGTTAATAATATCTTAGTATTATCGTCATTTCGGCTGTTAACTTACTCGTTTTCCTTTATATTCTTTGTTACATAAGCCGTGTTTTTTATGGATAGGTTGTATATTATTCATATCCAGAATTATATCAAGTACATAAACATTATTTTTAATCATAAAATGAGAATTATTTTTGAATGGATAAGATGGAGAATGAATCTTGTCGCGTTCGTGGAGACGGTAGTCCGTACGTACGCATGAGCGACAATATCATTCTTTTCATGTTAAAATAATATATAATTAGATGGTATATCTTACAGACAGAATAATTATAATTTTATATTTATTATTTACATGAATTACACATCATTATTATACCCATCCAAATAATAATTTATTGAATGACAATTACACCACGACGTGGAGACGGTAAGCCGTACGTACGCACGTATGGTGACATGCCATTCAAAGGATGGATAGAATACTGAATATGGTTGTAGCATATTTATAATAACAACACAGTATATATAAGATACTAGAGTTATTATTTTAGAATATAAATAACAAAGAAAGAAGAAGTTGAAGAAGAAAAGAATTTGAAAGAGGGTGGTGAAAACATTACCTCTTCTTCGGGTTCTTCCCTTTGATTTGATCAAACGGGCTCCTTAGGCTGGCTTTCTGATCAAACTAAGGCCTCTAGGTTGTAGTGAGGGAATCTGATAGAGTATTTGGTCAGGTTTTGTCCGAGACAAAAGGCTTTTATGGTTTGAATTAGTGATAAGGGGGAGTTCCCCTTTATACGAGGGGTGAGGGGCACCTTTGGAAAAGCTAAACAATATTATTTTATAATAAATTAATATTCGGTTTCTAATGGCTCTAAAGTATATTATTTAAAGTTCAAGGTGGGGATGGATCAAAAAACACTCAACCAATATAAATTTACACAGGTTTGGGTAATTATATTAACCTTATCCTTTAGTTTTAACTCTTAGTTAATTAGTATGACACTTACCATGTCACTTTGTATTTTTATATTATATAGTTAATAAACTTACTATATAGCCCCAAAATACCCCCAAGTGGTCCATTAATGATACAACTATCATTATATAAGTCTCTTGGCCGAGCCGTAGATTTTTAGGAATTTAATGTCAATTAATAATATAATATTTGTTTTAAAAACTCTTTTATGTCAATTTTGACACTATTCAATAATTGATTTTTTGTAAAAATCACAATAAAAGGATTACTTCGAACAAAGTTAATTAAATCATTTCTAACATGTCATATTAACCTATATAATTAGTTTAATTCATAAAAGGCCTCAAATTATATTTATTTGGTTATTTATAATATCAATTATTTTAATTTCTCACTATTATGGTAATTACTGGAACATCACTGTGTCATATATAAATTAGATTATTTAATGTCTAAAAATTATAAATAAAATATCATTATTTAGGAAATAATTTTATCTTTCTAATGAATATTTATAATCAAATTTATCTTACGTGTATCCCTATATTAAATTTTTTTAGTAAATAAACTTTGATTTTAACTCTTTTAACTCTTCTTTGAATTAAATAATAATAAATGTCCTAATGTAATCCAAGTGAACCTAAATGATAATATTTTGTTCCTATGGTTTTTTTTGGTCTAGATACACTTTTCCAATAGAATTATGATATGTGTTAGGGTAATATTAATATCATTTTTACGCTTAATTACCCTATTTACTTTTAACCGTGGTTAATAAAAGTTAAAAAGTTACTATTCACCAAAAATTATTTTCATCACAGTGAACCACATTTTACTCCATGATATTTATCGTGTCTCTAGGATTTTCAAAATTCCACTCATAGAAGTGGTAAAATTATGTTTTATGAAATATTCAGTTTTTTAACTATCACATAGTTTTTCCACTATTCATCAAAAAATAAACGTTTCCAGAAAAATAAAAAAAATTAGGCCTAAGATATATTTTATATTATTAATTCAAAAATGATTTCTATTTTACCAAATTAAAAACATATCATTTTCATTAATTAATTTAAAAATTAATTCCCGTTGTCAAAACAAATAGCGTGTTTTTAAGAGATAATAACTATCAAAAGATTGAAACTTGTTTATTTCCGGTTTAATTGTGAAATTATGTACAATGAAAAACCCTGTATTAAATGGAAAAAATATATTCTAAATATACTTTAAAACCACACAAATTCATAATTTAACAATATAAATTATTTTTATTAAAAAAGTTGTTTTTAATTAAAATTTTGTAATTTTCACTATTCATAAAAATATATATGTTATCTGAAAAGTTCGAAAATTTCACCTTAGACTAAATTCGATACTCAAAATACAAAAATGAAGTCCATTATGAGAGATAAAATTTATAAAATTTCAAAAAGTAGGTATTACTATTCATAACTGTTAGTTTGATTGGTTGGGGTGTGTTAGAACTCAAAGTTGCGTACAACACACACTACTGTATTATTCAAAGTAAAGCGTACCGTGGAAGATTGGGTTGTTTCATTGTAAATTTTTGATGTCCCCATTCTAAAAAGTATATATATTTAGTCAAATAAAATATATAAAAGTTTGAAATATTTGATTTAAAAAGGACTCACTATTAAAAGTTGGTAAAAGTGCAATACTGAAAATGAATTTGTTCTTACATTATGTCTAAGAAACTCATAATATGGATTCTAAAATTATAAGGATTATATAAAGATTAAAATTTATATGGTACTATTCATAACCTCTTTTGAACGGCTTTTTTGGTAATTCATGGTGCGCTTGAACTCGGTGTTGCGTGTAGTGCAAGTTATTGAATTATTTTGAAGAAATAACACACTATGAAATCTTGGGGTGTTATAGTACAGAACATGGTTGAACACTATTCAAAAAATCAGTTGAAACTCAACCTCCCTTATTAGTGGAAAACAAGAGAGTTTAAAATTAAATGTTTCAGGAAACATGAATACAACCGGAGGGATGTCATAACTCAGGGATTTTTATTCCAGGTAAAAATATAAAATTATTAAAATTTCCCTAAATCTTTATAAGAAGGTTCAACATCACTCATCCACAGGTCCAATTCTCCCTAAATATAGTACACCACCCATGAATAGTAAATATAACCCATTGAATATATTAGTCAATTCATGCATTATTAGCAATCAATCTATCCATCACAAAAATGAAATAGGGGATTCATGCCGAGAACTATAAAATTAGATGAATTATCAGTCTCTGATAGAGAGAAAACAAATGAAAGAGAACAAACACCTTTACCAATCTCTATTCCTAGTGGTGTAGTAATACCCATCACATAATAAAAATATCTATAGGAATATTTTGTATGTTCAAAATATGAGTCTATATAAAAAAATTAAATGAACCAGTATTAAATATAGTAGTTTATAAAGATGAATCTTGGTTGATGGTACCTATGACAGTCACTACACCCATATTATCCTCTTGTAAAGGCTCTTCCATTGCATGAATACGCATCTTTTTTTATGATTGTTGTGGTAACCCCATAGATCTAAAATTTTATTATTTAACTGAAATAATGTTTGGTTTTGATGATCCCATGTCACTATGTAGAAAAGAGAATAAATAAAATAACGTCTGTGTGTGATGTGAGCATCTAAAAGAGATGAATATCATGGGTTCTCAGTGAAAATTCACTTTAAATTCCCATTATTTCCACACTGGAATAAGTAAAAGGGACTTTACATGGTACTGTAGGAGGTCTTGAAAAACCCCAATATTGAGATCTATCATAAGACTCAATAGTATTTCTCTTCCCTTTATCTGACTCATAGAAAATACACTATGAGAAAAAAGAAGTCCCATTATCCTTGATATACTAGTATGATCATGTTAGACCATCAAAACACTATCCATCATATCAGTATTATAATATGTCATCTGAAAGAAAACCATAGAATGAATATCATATCGATTTACCATCTCTGTCCATCGATTATTCATATTTTCACACAATACAATCACATGTGAAAGTCGCACAAACATGTAAAAGTGAGGACCATCCAACATAATGTTAAAAAACCTTATACAATAGATAGAACATATGTTTTAAAAAACATCAACTTATTTCATATATAAACCATCGTGCTTTTTTTCTATAATCGTGGAATCCAACTATCTCCTGATAGGCCCCTCCAACATAAACATAAAATACTACCCCTTAAAAGATTCAAGTGATTAAAAGAAATAAAATAGGATCACCAAATTTATCAACTCATCCTCCTAAACACGGTGATAATTATAGCATTCAAAAGTTGTACGTTCAAGGTGAATGAACTCCTAATCATGATTATGAAATTCATCCCTCTGGGGTTCTACACTGTTAAGCTGAAAGGGAATGGTTTTAGTTTCTTCTAAGAGATCATGGATGGAACAAAATAAAATCAGAAGAATAATATTTTCCATAGGAGGATTTTCTCTATATGGTTCATTAGTAGCATCCTCCTAGAGCCTATTTTGAAATATTCTCAGATTCAAGATACTTCACATCATCATGAAAATACATTGAATATATCCATAGGTTACTCAGTTCAACACTCAGAAAAAGAGAAACATGTAAATTAATCCAACAATATAAGTTATAATGAAATGTAAATCATGTTTTGGAAATATAAATTAGGGAAAAAACAACAATTATTCCTTTATAAACCTTTCCCAAAACACCCACGAGTGCCTAAAGATTATTTTGATTATAATTGCAAAGTATATCACTCGAAACTATATCTTATTTCCTAAAAAGATACTCCAAACTGCAAATTGATGTGATATAAATATTATTAACTTTCAAATTTGATACAATTTTTTTAAACTAGCCAGGATCCCCTATTACCCAAATACTTAAGCTTTTACCAACATATCCCAAATATAATTCTTGATCCCTATGGGTTGGTGACATACACTTGTCTTTTTACAAGATAAATAGGGAATAAATTTTTCACAAAAACATTGGAAGAAAACTGATACATATTAGTACTCTAAAAATTCATTATGGAGGATGTACTAGAAAAAAATGGGTATATCAAAATACAATGAATATTATTATCAATGTACTCTATTTTTTATAATATAAACATCCCAAGAGTCACATCACTACCAACTATAGGATCAAGAACATCATCCTCCTCCAAGAGGGGTTTCCCATTTACATAGAACTGAAAGAATAAAATATGTAAATGACCAATGGTTATAGTAGGGGTTAGAAAAATAGCCTATTAGGGTCTCATTAATTATAAGAGAATAAGACATCATAATTATTAAGAAATTACTTCTTTCAATTTCAATAAAATATGATAAGATGAAAAAAGAAATCATAATCAAAACCAAACATTCCTTCATTTAAAATGATGGAAAATATTTGAAAAAATACCTTAAGTAACAAATTTATATAAAATAGTACATCTTAATCACTAGGCATGAGTAAATTAGTTTCAAAATACATAGAATAAACATATGTCAAATAGTAACAATAAAAACCCTTGCTATCTACCCTATGGTATGATACTTCATGGTTATATGATCTTTACACCATCATATAAGAGATCATGGAAATGTGTACTAATGTCCCATAGGCTCAAGATAAATTGGTCTCATCAACATCCATCTGAGAGAAGACACCCCTAACTATGCCTTTTTAGTGATGTCAACACCAATATATTTCTTTGTAATTACAATCCTATCATGAAGATCCCAAATAACCCACTAACTACCCAATATTACATGTGCTCAATCAATAAGTTGAAAAGGGGAAGATCATTACATGTATATTCAAAAATTCCCATTGAAAATTTAGAATATGTATTTCCTTTGAAAAATAAAATTCACAATCATAACCAAAATGTTGGTTTTTCATTAATTAAATTCATTTAAATTAAAAATTTAATCATAGGTTATTATATATAAAATTTAATCCTTGTTATAAAATCAACTGTAAAGTAAATTTTAAAATTACATGATTTTCGAAAATATTACCCAAATTCCAAATCTATTAGAATTGGGGGTTTTCCCCACAATTCCATGCCAACTAAATTTCAATTAAAATTTTCATAAATTCAGTATTTCAAAAATAAATTGAGATAAATTAAAATCAAATTATGAAAACAAATTCTTAATTATATGGATCAATGTATAATGAAACCACCTACCTTTATTCATAGAATGAAAACTCAATAATCGATGTGGGATTTTCAAAGGATGAATGATGAAAATTAAGATCATGAAATCCAGAGTGGATAAGAGATTCAAATTAAAATATTTTAAATCCACCAAACATGTTATTATCTAATAAAACCTATGAATGAATTAAATAATGAGTGTGAGAGAAACAACAAGAGGAGAATAAATTATGGGAGAGGGATCAAATGGGATTTTCCACACGTTGATCTGACTAGAAGTGGGGTTAAGGGATACAAAAAAGTTTCATTATAGCCAATATGACATAGGAATTGATTCTAGGATGATTTATGGTCATGCGTGAGATAAAAAAGTGTAACATGATTTTTTAAATATAATTTTTTCGAATAAAAAATAATCATTCATGGTTAGTAATGTAGGGTTGCATTGTTAGATAGACCTTGCACCATAATTGCATGCCTCTCTAAGAGGGTGCACATTTTAGAATATTTGGTTACACATTTTATCAAATAATTTTATAATTTTTAAAACCACCATTATTTTGATTTTCATGATTATCACTATATGGATTCATTGTTTGGGAAAACTGTGTGCCAACCATGTAAAACCCAAATGTTTGGTAATTATTTAGAAAATTATTGTAAAGAACCCCTAAAAGAACCCCAAAATTAATATATCAATATATGGGTATATGAGTACCTAAAAACTAGTAAATGTATGATACATATCAATAGATGTATCATTAATCACAATAAACTAAATAAATCTCTAACAAATTCGTGTTTGATAAGAAATAATAATCACAGGCGTAGTGATGTCATCCTTGATCAAATGAACAATTAAAAACACATATCAAGAATAATTAATATGAATTGGAATCATGGAAGAATGTATTCATCACACATTTCACTATTATTATAATCAAATGGAGCATATTTATATCCAAATAAGATTGAAACCAAGTTAACCCTATTTTTAATTCCTTTAAAGTCATGGAGCATTAACCAATGTATTGGAGATCTATATCAGGATTACCCCTCATATTGTTAATATTAGACTCAACCATAATCATATGGTAGATATCAGGAACGTCCATACTCATATATACATTCCAATTAGTGTATATGAATATAATACATGGAATATTTCTTTTTCTGTTTCTGTATTTTAAAAACAACGTGGTCTCTTTTATATCTTGAATCTGCAGTGTAAATGAATTGAGATTCATGATAATCTATTTAAATTGATCATAATAAGATATCCAATGTATGAATATGGATTATATCATAAGTTAATATTCACAATAAAATAAAGGATTCATTAAAGGATGTTGACATAGATTATAATAATTTTAAAGAACATTTTATTCATTTCATTGAATGAAGGTGAAACTACCCTTTTCAAATAATACCATTAAAAAATAAATTAATAGATTACATTGAGAGAAGAATTTAATTTGAATATATTCTTGGAAACATTTTAAGGGTTTTTTAAAAATTAATGTTATCATAGGTGGATAATGAACATGTTTTGTATATTTTAAATAATTCCATTCATACTATAGGTAATGAATTTAAAAATCACTCATACATAAAATCATTGTGAAATAATTTTATAAAAAAAATTATAAAACACATATTTACTTAAAAATGGGTTTAAATAAAATAATTTATTTACTATAAAAAATTTCATGAAAATGTTTAAAAAAATGATATTGGAGATAATAGATTTCTGAAAAAAAGATGAAATAATGTGTGTTTTTATAAATTAAATTATGTTCGTATTCATGTGTATAAATGAGTGAAAAACTAAAATAAATTATGTGAAAGTAAGAAATAATCACAGGTGAATAAAATTAATGCATTCAAGAAAAGAGAAACATAAATTATATTCTTAAATAATATTGAACATAATCAATCATAAAATAAAATAGGATAGAAATAGAAACCCAATAATTCTTTGGTAACAGTAGAAATAAGTAAAGTCATTATAAATAATTGGATATTGATAAAAAATAATTTATTTTATGAATTAATATTTAAACATTCATGGAATAATTTTTTGTACACCATATAAATAAATCATGCTTCATGAAATGAATAATCTATCAAAAATATGAGAATGATATAAAGAAAACACTATTATGTATCATAAAATTTCATGTTATAATTAATCAACAATGTCATTATTTTCAAAAATTCAAATCCATAAAAAATGTTACAATAAAAAATAATGCTATTTATATATAATTTAAATCAAAATTATTTCACACCATGTCCAATGACTTATTATTAAACCCAATAAAAGTAATTTGAGTTATAAAATTCTATACCTTGTGTCTAAACTAGTTACATGTGTTCACTGATTTTATTTATAATAAATTTATATTAGTTATATAATTATTCAAGAAACACTTCCATATTTTTTACAAAATCATGAAACCATTTATTTCATTTATAACAATTAATTTTCTAATGAATTAATTAGTTAAGACCATGTTAGGTGTTTTGGGGTTATTAAGATAATAATTGGAAAAAGAATTTTCTAGGTTCATCATGGACAGATGGTTTATTGATCCATAATATATACATTTATAATCTTGATATAATTATAAAATTTTTTCATTAAATATAATTTTACTATAGTTCATCAAATACATCCATCAAAATAAAAATATATCAGCTTGTGCGACAATAAACCGCACGTACATAAGAGTGAAGTTTTTTATTATTTTTTATTGAAAACAAAGAAAAACAAATTATTGTCATTAAATAATCATTATGATTATATAAATATCAAATATCTTCATAAATTATGTACCCTTGACCATCCATGGGAGAATGAATTTAAAAAATGAAGTACATCGCTATATGGAGACAGTGGTCCGTACATATGCACATAAGATTATTGATTTTTTAATGGTTGTGGTTTTATAAATAAAATGGTTATATTAAATTTCCAGAATCATATTTATTTCATGAATATAATATATATAAATTGAATATTTCATATATAATTTCCATATAAGGTGTTGATGTAATGTGAATTTGATCATTACATGAGGTTGTAGTCTGCATGTACACATGAAAGATTATTTACATTACCATTTTATAGAACAAGATATGTACAATGTTATAAAATTTTCATTATAACCACTCAATATACGAGATTTATTAATTATTTTAGGGTGAAATGTTAAGTATATAATTGATGGATATTGAAGATTATGTAATATGAAAATGTTCTCTTAAGATGATTATATCAAATTTGAATAACATCATTTATCTTTCACATTATGACATCCATGATGATATTTTATTGATAAAATAAACATAAAAAATTTGATTCGTATGTAATAATTTGAATTGGGTAGATCTTGGTTGAAATAATGTGTTGAAAAGGTGTGTGGAAGAGGGCATGTGTGGTGTAATCTGATATGTGTTGGGAGGGAATCCCTTGGAACTTTTTAAAGTATTAAATTAATATTAATTAATTTTCACATTAAATTATAAAAATTTATATATTTAAAATATAATATGACATTGAGTTAAACTATTCTCATATAATAAAATGTAGATATTATTTTAGTGATTTATACATTATCTCATAGTTTTAACACCCAGTTAACCCTTTAATAGTTACTAAAATATCAATGGTTCTATTCTATACGGGTCATGAACGTTAATAAAAAAAGGACTACAAACCAATAACTAGAAATAGATTATATTAATTTCCGTATCCCATTCAATTGAAAAAATTTAAATTTTTATTAATTTTAGATCATTTATTAAATTTTAATTTAATATACAATACCATTGATATCATATTTAAAAAAATTCACGTAGTGTGTCTTTAAAAAAATATAAACATAGTCATTTGAAAAATTAGAAATAAATTATATTTATCTAGAAAACTCATTGTTTAGTATATGTCACCAAAATATATAATTTTTAATGTATTTAAAATAATTGACATTTTTTTTAATTCTTGTACGAGCACAATGTTTGTAATGAATATTTATATAAGTTAATTATTTCAACAATAAATTAAAAATAAATTAGCATAATGAAGGTATTTTTAATATTCAATGTAACCTTATATAATTAATCCAAACTATTTTTCAATGTCATGTAATATTATTTATTCTAAATGTATGAAATAGATATTTTGAAATATTTATTAACTTAAAATAATATTAATGTATTTATCAAAGAAAAATGGTCCCAAAATTACATAATTTGGAGTATTTAATTGGGTTTGTCAAACAACACTAATTAAATAATAATTTTTATTTACTTTTATATCCTTGAAATTGTTTTACAATAATAAACATGATATACCATTTAGTGAGGTGACACATTTTTTACCATGGTTACTATTCATAATATTCTAAAATGAAATTGAACTCATTAATTTTTCAAAAAATTCTAATTACAAATATGGAAAAAAATAAATATTTAATTTATATAACTTCTATAAAAATTAAATATATGAAAATATATGATTTATTTGAAATATTCATTTTTAAGCATAAAATTTTACAAAAACCAAAACCAATAATAATATTGATCCATATGGTATTATTTATATTATTATTAATAAAATGTATCTAATTTTACATTAAAATAAAATCCAAAATAGGATTATAATTATAATTTACTTGATTTAATGAAATCAAATGTTTTTATTACAAAAAATAACATTTTTACTATTCACATAAAAATTAATCCTTTCAGAAAAAATAAAAAAATTAACCATTATGGTATTATGATTAGATTATTTAAAAAATTATATCATTTATTTAAAATATATCATAAGAATAATCATGAAATTAATTATATTAGTCATTCACAAAGCTAAATTAAACCCATTTCTGAAGAATAAAATGACAATATTCTCATTGTTTTCATAATGACCATAATATAATGAATGAAAATTCATTATATTGAATATATAATATAATTATATAAAATAAATATTTTAATAGTAGTTATGAACTGAATTTTTTAGAATAATTACATATTTAATATATAAAAAATTGTATAAGAAATATCTTTTTTACCTCTAAAATATTTTATCTTCATTTACGAACAATTAATATTTAGTTTCTAATTTATCCTTCAGTAAATTTAGTAGAAAACAAAACAGATATTTCATAAATATTTTACTCCAACAAATACCCTCCAATTCCATTTCTTGGTTAAATATTTATATTAAATAATAATATTTTTTGGTTTTCCATGCTCGATGTTACAGGTCCAATACAGTAACGAACATAGTCATAGTTAATAATCCTATTGTATTACATCTAGGTTAAGTAAAACATTCATTAGATGCTACTCAATTTGAGTTCTCAATTCCAATCATGAAATTCAACTCATACTACATGACACGTGTTTTCATATGGTAATCAAATCATGTACCATAATACTCACTGATTCATAGGGATTGATATTTATATGGATTAATATTGAAGCACTGCCCATTATGATGTCCCATGGGGATTTTATATTGAAAGAAGTGGAAGAAAAATAATTCAATGGAAATTAATATTTCTTCTACCTAATAAGTTTTCCAATAGAACACTTCTAATGGATTTAAATGAAAAATGAACCACTTTAAGAATTCATGAATGTGAGAATATTTTTTAAAAATTAAAAAACATTATCAGAAAAAAATCAATAAATCTTAATAAACTCGAATATTAATATAGCCTATTGGAACATTGACAAATTAATAATTAATTCTGAATTTTAAAAGAATATATTAATGTTAAATGAATATAACAAAATCATAATCCCATGGTGTTCAATTCTTCAATTGTCAAATACAATTATCTAATTATGCAAAAACTTCCACTTACAGATGTCATATGATCTGTTAGTTAATGTCAACCATAATATAGCTACAATATTACATTGATTCTATTTAATGTATAGTATACCATTTACATAATCTAGGTTACTATCATTCAAAATATGGATTACTCTATTTAGGATTATAATGAACGTAGTTATAAATTTATAATTTGATCAATTGATATATAAATTAAGGATATAGAACAATATAGTTCAATGATTGGTTCCCCAGCTTGTGAGTTATATCACTCCTTAGAAGAACAACACATCCAGAACACAACAATTGTATTGGACCTTCCATTAATTCCTCAATTAAAGATATATGACCATTTTCGATAACGAATCAATCTTTTTAGTAAATAATAAATATTAAAAATCTATTAATATTATCTGTTATTATAAATTTTTCAAATAATATCTCAATGGAGAACACCACACCTCGATATTAACCTAACCATCCATGTTTTCAATGGTTGGTTAGTTGGGTAAATTGAACATTTTTCCCCATTAAATTACCTGATTCTTAAACACTAATAGTATAAGCCATGCCGAGATCTAGAAAAGGTTGATTTCCAACATTATCCCCATAAATACCCATTTTTTCCATAAAGGGTAATAACTAGACTGTTAAAACAAAAATTATCTTAAAATATATTCATTCTGAAACGTGTTCAACCCTAATGCACACATTATTCAATTTTAGGGTATGATCCCTATGATATTGTGGTACATGACCAACCAGGAAGGGAATATCAACATTTATCACTAGAGGTATAATATATTTAAAATTAAAAGTAAATACAATATAAAAACAATAGCATAATTTTCTAATAGTTTTATCAATATTTTTATAAAATACTATTTCTCGGCCATTGGTTTTCTAATTACCTGGGATAATGTAAAATAGAAAATAAATCTATCATTGAATAACTAATAAAAAATTTCACTTCTTATTATAGATTAATGATCCACACAATTGGAGATTATTCTAGATTACTTCTGGTAGAGAATATCAAATACAGGGGGAACTCCACTACTAACCGGAAAATGAAAATTTCACATGAACAAAAGAATAATCGAATGATGAATTTCACTCTTGGGTCATCATAGACATCATGTTTTCCACTATTTATAATAAATACAGAGTATTGTTAATAGAATAAATAATATGTAAAACATTATCCTTATACATAAATAATTATTCCAATATTTGTGATAACTTCACATCTTCTCCTCCACCTCTACATAATGTTTTTGAACCACATTAGAAAATGACATGAACAATGGAATCATCTAATAATTTCTATTAAGTGAAAAAACCAACTAAAATATGATGTGGATGGTCTTATAAATTAATATAACCTTTCTTTATCCCCTCCTTACCCCAAGGTGACACAAACCAGAACTCAATTATCCAAAAACCACAACATTTAGACAATACATCATCCACTACATATCATGATTTTTTATGTGAGGAAAACAACTAAAATAATATTGTATAAATAGAACACCATGAAAGGACAAACCATAGACCATACTCTAGTTAGGTGACCCTATTTAAATATATCAATCACGATATTAAATATGAAAATCAATGGAAGACATCTACTATCCAGGGGATGTGGACAATGTACACCTAAATTTTGGAAAAAATATCTTTTCCATCACATCATAACATATAGTTAATTGGGATAACTAAATTAAAGTCATTAATATGGGGCTGATATTATAAAATAAATGTTTTGGGTCACCACGACCAATAAAACATGAAAAAACTTCTCACACCCCCATCATGAATAATACATTTCAAGGATTACTGATCTAGAAAATAATCCATCAACTTGAAATGAATTACCATACAAAGGGTTTCAATAATAATTCAGTTGTTTTAGGTAACATCATGAAACTAAGAATCATATTAGAAATATATGTAGTTCCATTAAGCTTAGCTAACATCCCCTAGACAACCAAGGATACTAATAACATTCAAGGGATTTCTAGATCATTGGGGGGGGGGGTTGATTTTCTTTTCAAGAAATAAAAAACCTATTTAGAATATATATAAAATCCCTAACTATGTGATGTTTGGAATATAAACAACACAATACAAAAATTTTAATGACATATTATATAAAAGGATTATAAAGTGAAACAATACATCAAACTAAAACAAAATGGAATCCTAAAGAATTAACACTACTATAGTAAGACTCTATCCACTCTAAAATAAAATATCTAAGACCTAACCACATTAAGAGAATAGAACATCCTAATGAACTACTATAAAAAAGATACTTTTACATGACATATTTCATGAAGAAAGTGGCTATATTTACACTAATGTGTATATGTAAGAGTTGAGTAATCATACCAATGGGAACACGACATGAGATTCGCAACTCATTACACTAGGTCAATAACAAGTTTTCTCTGTGAACGAAAATAAAACGAAATCTAATGATATAAAAAAAGTAATTTTATAAAATAAATATAATTAATTGCTATGGTCAATAATTTAATTTCAACCACATTGCGCACCCAATTCCACATCTAAAACACACTCACATGAAAGAATACAACTAGCATTAGTATAAACTTGTGGGTATTATCATATTCTACCTATCAAGTAATCATGTGGCCTTGAAACCAAGGTTCCTAAAAAAATGAGCCCATGTAGAACACAAAATTGTATCTTCCAAGAAAATATAAACTCATTCATTTCAAAGTGTATTCTATATTGAAACACCCATTCACTTATTCACAACAATTAATCTTATAAAACATTTTATCCATAAAATAACATGAATGTGACTAAAACAAAAATTTTAATATGTGTTACAAATTGATTGTTTTTTCTAAAATCCAGTAAAAAAATATAATATTTCTATTTAAAAAACAAAAATGTTTTTCAAAATAAAATAAAGTGAAATATCCCATTAAAATAATTCAAATTAAATAATGAAATGATATTCTGTTATGTACAATATAAATTCAATATAAGTAAAAATTAACATAACAAATAATATATTTTTATGAAGATGATGAAACAAGGTGAAATCTCAACAATCTAGACTCTATTTAAAATTCCTTCAAAGAAACTCAACAATATTGATAAAACATGACTTATAAATTAGATATTCATATAAAAACATAATATAATGTTATATTTAATGGAAGATTAGTGGATATTTAATAACGAGAATATTGAGGACTCTATAGGTATTTTACCTTCAATATCTTTGATCTGGAGAACATTGATTCATATAATCAATTTTAGGAGTAATGTGAGTCACCAAAAAATCCTAATACAAGGATGAGAGTTAACATACATAACCCATGAA
Source organism: Viscum album (assembly GCA_963277665.1). Taxonomy (NCBI): domain Eukaryota; kingdom Viridiplantae; phylum Streptophyta; class Magnoliopsida; order Santalales; family Viscaceae; genus Viscum; species Viscum album. The sequence continues at coordinate 1,365,677,856 of OY728140.1, read as the reverse complement.
ATAAAAAATGATAATTTTTTGGGTGAGAATTAAATTCAGAATCAATTTTTCAAATTTCATTACTATTATAATATGTTTATGCTTCATTGTTCAAAATAACATGCCCCAACCACTTTAGTGCTACTAGAAAAATCCTAGGCCCACATGGTTGTTAGATATGGTTTATAAAAAAATGAACTAAAAATGAAAAATTGATCTACCATTAAAATTTCATAATCAAATGATTTTTTTACAATTTGGAAAACTGGTGTAACCATGAACATACTGAGTATCTCCCATATTCTCAAGCATAGATTCCTATAGAATCTACCTAAGTCCTCCTAAACGTGAAAAAACCATTAATTCATGAAAATTGTCAAAATAAAATACATAATACATCTGAAATCCCTTGAAACATATTCTGAACATTTTATCAATCTAAAAAAATTACAATATTATGAAGAACAGAAAAACTGTGGTGTTATATTCCCCCCAACAATAGTATTTTTATCCCTAGAATGTTGTATATTTGTGGAGCATTGAAATTGTTATTGGAATTTCTCCAACATATATTTTTCATGTTCCCCTATAAACTCTTGAATTTCAATATGTTTCTATAAAACATAATCTAATAGAATACATTTTTAATGAGATTCTCTATCCCCTCACTCAATTATATGAATTGATGCAAAAAAAATATTAGATCTAGATTAAGATAAATATGATACCATCAAATCACATGTATATGATCAATATTATATTTATTTAGTTGAGATACATGTAAAAATTTATAATGAAAACTAAAACATAGGGGTAAATATAATCTATAAGAAAGATAACCAATATATTCAAGTATTATAAAAGGACTAAGAAAAAGTGGATACTACATTCCTTTCATACATAATAGATGATTCCCAAACCATAGAGATAATTTAAAAAATACATGATCTCGGATTGAAAAAAAAATAGAGATATTAATCATCCATAAATTATTTTTATGACATTGGTATGAGACCATCCATTTATATATCATCTGAATTGTCTCTGTTGGCTCAGAACAGTGGTAGGTAAAAAATGTGATGTTTCTCTTATCCCTACACATAAAATTGGAGATTGACATAGTTGATTTTACAGTGATTTTAATAGCTGCTTTTATTTTTTTTCATGATAACAATTGTTTTAAAAAACATAACTATGGGGAAATGATCCTTTAATGATCCACAAAAATCCATAACATAGGTTCTGATAATCTAGTTTAGTTTCTCAAACATTCATTCCCACTATCAACATATTTGAGGAGGATACATTTTTATTATGGTCAAATGGGTGCACAAATATTTCTAAAAATATAACCAAAACATTGAGACAAATAAAAAATATTGGTTGAAGATAAATTCAATTGGTATTCCCATAAAATTATACAACATCATGTGGGTAATTCTTTTTCAAATTTTCAAACATATTAGAAACATTGATTTGAATGAAGTGAGTTGAAATTTTGAGTTGGTCCACAATCTTACATATTGGATCATTATTATGAATATTTTATGTTAAACCGATAACAAATTTCACTATTATCCTCTCTTATTAATATATCTGTATTTATAAAGAGTGAATAATTTTATATGGTTATTAATTCTGATCAATAAAATGTTGAATGCTGAGGAAATAAGTCACATAATCATCTGAAATTTGTTTCATCCATGTACAATCAAATTTCAACCTCAAATCATTGTACATATATTGTATTTCTAGATGAATCCCTGGCCAAGAATAGTTCTATGAAAAAATTATTTATTCACGAATGGATGATTTACTGACTATTCGATGATGAAAATGAAACATCATGTTTCTATCTTTTTTTCATCCATTCCTGGTATCTGAACAATAATGTTTTTATATAATGGTATAGAATTAATGGTCTAATCAGTTATTATCTTTCACGTTTTTAATTAAATAATGATTGAGAGTAACAAATAAAAATGTATTACTTCATTATTCTCTGGGAAATTCAAATAGTTATGAATAATCACACCCCTGTATGTCCACTGGTCATTAGTTTTATTAGCATGTTTGTTATATGACTATTCCCACAATGTGAAAGTGATAAAATTTACATATCCGTATGTATAATCTTTTTCATTATTAAACATCTGTATAAATTCCATCCATATTATTTTTCTCAGATTCAAATCCATTTGTGAATATAAGTGATTTAGTATTTTAGGATCATTGTAGAAAATTAATTTCCAATAAATTTGATAATAACACCATATTTTCAAAGCCTGAACCACTGTATCCATTTCCATTTAATGGTATGGACTATTTTTTCATGCACTCTTAGCTTTCATGATTTATAATCAATAAAATGTCCAGTCATTATTAGAAAAAAAACCATGCCCAGTTAATGTAACATCAAAATAAACCACATAAACATTCCCAAATTTTGTGAAAACATAAATATATTCTAATGTTACACTATAGTTAAACCATAAAAAATAATTATGGAAATAATCATTCCATTATAATACAGGTGCTCATTTTTTAATTTTATCTAGTATATGAGAGATTTTAGAAGTCATAAAAAATGTTATGATAATAACATACATATCCCAGAATGTTTTTTATTACAAAGGAATTATTTTATGGGTTCCAAGAGATGAATTATTCAATTATTTTAGGATCTAACGAAACTAAATAAATTGTACTAGCATAACTAGATAATGAAACTTATTATGTCCATAAATCATATTTATATTAATTTTTATAAAAACTTTTCTCTCATAACATGATAAAAAATTCATGAAATTTAATTTATAGTCATTTCATGATTATCAATGCTACAAAATTTAATAAAAAATTCCAAAATAATGGTTTTTATGTACTTATTAAAATAAGGATTCATCAATTCCATGAAAACATATATTATATTTTTAAAACCTAATAGCATGAGAATATTTTCATAATGAGCATAACGACTATGAAAATATGTATTTGGAATATCCTATTATTAGACTTAGAGCTATGGATACCAGTACTATAGATAATACTTATATAACCATTGGGTTCCTTTCAATTTTTCAAAAAAATCAGAAATTCATAGGAAAAATATATATTAATTATCATAAAAATATTTTGGTTATGAAATTCATCATAGAGTTGTAATTAAAAATTTTACTTCCATTCAAAATCAATTCGAGTACCCCATATTTATGTACTCAATTATAAAAAAATTCCTTCTAATTCCACAACATTGAACATAAATTATGCCAATTCCATTTTTATATACTATAAGGTGGAAGTGATATAACATTTCACATATAAAGCTGGTCAATAAATATTTGAAACATTATTTCATTTATAAAATAAAAGAAATAGTTAATAAATACATTATGATTCGGTTCCAAAATGATATGAATGTTTGTAGTCTCAATTATGTCATTAGTCCCAAAAGTGACCATTATTAATAAATTGGGTATAGTTTATACCACTATAGCTAACTGTTCATCCCTTCAGTCAATCAAATTACAATCATTATATGAGCAATGTAGTCATTATGGGAGGTCCTATTTCTAATTCCAAATACTATATTATCATTTGATAAAAACAAGGTGTTGATTTTAAAATACTCTTATACGTTTCTGAAAGCATCTTTTTTATATTGACAAGCTAGGGAGACTTATGATCAATATAAATAAGTTACATAAATATTCATTGTCTCTTCATTTAATGTTCATTCAATTCATATATCTATAAAACCATTTAAATATGACAAGCCTTCAAAAATGATACCATATATACCATCCCAACCCTATCTATTATCTTAGAAAGAGATAGGGTTGCACTAATAATAGGTGACATCCCCCGACACAATGGTCATGGAATAAATTATAGAGGATTAATAAATTGTTTATGGTTGATTTGACATTTCAAATTAATATAACATATTAATAATAAAAAAATAAATAAAATAGTATATGATTTATGAAATCAAAAAAAATTGACTAAAAATACCAAAAACCAAAAACATTAGAGTTTCAAAAAAAAGTCAATTAAAACCTCCAATAAAAAATAGAAGAAATATTACTGAAGAAACATTGATGTGGAATCACTCTAATCACCTTATAATAAAATCTAAAATCTGTAAACAACCTATAATAATGTACAATATTGATTCTGTATTAGAGTAATATGAGTCTTTTTCATTACCTATGTCATGAAGGAAAACGTTTTCATATAAACTAAATTCTATATAGAGGGATTTAGTAACAAAAATAAGTAAAAATTCTCTAAGATACTTCTCAAATCATTCTACTAGGATAAGAAAACAAAATGAAAAATTATAAAAATATAACTAAAAAATAGGTAAAAGATAAATTTAGTTTACCAAATAAATATAATAAATTTAAATTCCCAAACCATTATTTTAATCTACCTGGGATACCCAATTCCACATCACATGCATAAACAAACTAACATGAATGAAAATTGAAATGGGAATTCCTAACTCATGAGTATAATATTGTACCATGTTTCAATTAATCATATTAGTGTAAATGAAAGGTATATTGATATCACTCACCAGATATATGAACCCAATAATGTATCTTTTGATGCAATATGAACTCCCACAATTCCATGAATTATAATAGCTCACAAAAATAATATTAGTAAAATTATTTACCCTTTTAATTTTTTTTATCAAATGTCATTCTTGTGTTAAACTAGTACTAAAATTTGAAATGACACATCAAAAGGATATTTTCTTAGAAACCATTCGAAATGAAATGTTTCTAATTATTAAACCGCAACTTTTTTCAAAATGAAATCATATGAAGTTTCCCTAGAAAATAATGTAATTTCCATAAGTGAAAAATATTCCATCATATTAATGAGAATGTGGAGATAAAATAGTATCCCAATTTTTCACAATGAATCATGATGAAAAAAATACATGTACTGATATAGAATATATTGAATCCCTTTCCCATTCATTCAACTAATCCCAAAATTTCATTTTTAAAATTGAAGGATCCAATAGATCTGGGAAAATAAACAATGATCTACGGTCAATTTAAATGGAAAATGAGTGAATCTATAATTAATATAATAATAATGATAATACATTACTTTAACCACAAATCCCTTACATCTGGATCATTTCTATTTATTAAATTCACGTTCTGGAGGGAAGAGAGTCAATAGAAATGATTAATGGAAGGATGAGATTCAAAATACAAGGTCAATGAAAAAGAATTTAAATTTTTTGAGTGAAAATATAGTTAATAATACCATTTTAGGATTTATGTAATGTTATCTCATGTTTTGGATGTACAAGATAAAAAACCATTCTCCAATGATTTGTGTGCTAGTAGATAAAACCTTGGCCCTTATAGTTGTTGAGCATTGATTGAAAACTATGACCCAATCAAGAATAATGTATCTATCCCAAGAATTTATAGGTTGTTTTTTCACATGGTTGGGTAAACCCATGTGCTGAAAATGTTCCTACCCAGTATGTCCAAAATTCCCATGGTTGGTTTCCAGAAGATGTTTGGTGGTTTTCCCTAACCATTTCGAACCATTTTTTATTAAAATGATCCCACAACCAATTGATCCTATTTTGAAAACACCTATAACTCAATCCAAAAATTATATAACCTCATAATATATAATAAAAAATTTATTTAACTCATAATGGGCATGTTACATTCACCACTCTAATCATCTCCAGTATCCTTTCCAAAATATTTTAGAATGTCACCGACTACTCCAACCACAATTTCAAAAATCATTGGAGAAAATAATCCATGAATCAGAATAAGAAATAGATTAGTCTATGTAGTGCCTCAAAACAACATTTTTTTTATCGTTTTATATAGAAATATATGAACACCATTATAAATTCATTATAAATCATATTCCAACCTACCCGTGAGGTACAACCATGTGTTACCTTCTAAATGGATCTTCTCATTACTCGATTTCATATAAGATGCATTATATTATACAATAAAGGATCATTAAGTGATTTTTAAATCTGTTGGTTAGTTATAATATAACCTCTATATGACATATTATACTAACTATACATAGGGTTCCTTGTCACTATATAAGGTGGAATACAAAGGATTTTATTGTAGATGAAAAATAACATTTAAATACAATGAGAAATTTTTATGAGTAAAATTATATTCTCATTTTTAATTAATTGTTTTTAAATATAAAAAATTAAAAAAATTATTATAACAATTTAAATTGATAAGGAACATTGGGAACATGTAATTTAATCTTTAAAATAATGTGTCTTTATGATGGAAGGGATTGGAAATTTACCTCATTCACTCCTTTTGGAAAAGTACCTCATTTAGAAGATAAAAAAATTACTTTCGATTATTTTTATATAAATTAAAACAAGGGTAAAAAATAATTTCACAAATCATTATTTAATTTTTAAGATATATATGTGAGGCTGGTGTATGGGGGAGATATGGTCCAGGGCAGAGTTTTATTTGAGATATATATGTAAAAAAGTAGGTTCCTTTAGTTTATTAACATATTGGGGAGTAAAAATATCAATATGACATTGGTTTTATTTTTTTATTGGTTTAAAAATATTTGAAATTCTTTTGTGACCTGAAAAGAAATCAATTTTATATAGAAGTAGAAAGAGAAATTCTTGGATGTCATTAGGATCATATCTTGGATATCTTTAGGCATTCCAAAAACCAGAGACCCTAATTTATGGTTCCAATCTTTTTTCTACATGAAACATTGATCATTTTGACATAGAGTGTTTGATGAATTTTCTCACTCATTTCAGGTTTCGATAAGTGGCGAGTGATTTATTTAATTTATCTTATGATTTCAAAAAACGCAAAGGGGAAGATTGTAGGAACCAAGGCCATTCTTCATTTGAAATAGAGTTTGGCCTATGTTTTTTTTCAATCCACACATGGATGATCAAGGTGGTTTCTCGTAAATTGATCCTATATTACAAGATGACTACAGTACTGAAGGTTCCATCATTTTGAATTTTAGTCATTGTTTTGGTTCAATACCTAGAAGAAGAGGATAACATCATGAACAGTTGTTTTCTATATTCAACTCTTCAAAAATATAGTAATGGAATGGGTTTTGAAAATAAATGGTTTCAAAATGGTGAATTTCATGAGTTAGAGATGGGTTTCCAATGTTCTTCATGAATACAAGAATTGGATCCGCACAAATTCATGATTAGTTAATAGTTTTCTCAATGACTATAAACAATCTGATTGGACCTTCATGAATTGATGAGATTCACATAGATTTTTTTAATGATATAAAAATTATAATAATGGTGGGGGAGCATCGTGAATAAGAGAGCCTATATATATATGATTCTACGCCAACATCATTTGACATGAAAATAACTTGAGATAAGTTGGAGTTACTCTGATTTCAAGAAGGAAGAAGAACATCATGAATCATGTTTTCTTTGAAATCTTGAGCATCGTAAAAGGGTTTTCAAGTCTTTACATAAGCAAATGATTTTGAGTAATGGGTGCTTCATGACGACTATAAATTCCTTTATTATTATGTGAGATTCATTAAGGAATTTTTTTCTAAGAAGTCAGTTAGATTTGTTATGTTTGGGAACATCATGAAGGAGCTCCACAAAAATCAGTTCTGAATATCAGGGTTAAGTGAATAATAAATTCATATTGCCTCAACATAGTTATATGATTCAATTAGTGTCTCATTCTACTCAGGGTGAAAGACTCTAATTCCAATCAATTGAAGTGACCTTCATGTCAATAAAATGAGTAAGAATTCACCCAAGGTAGTGAGCTAGGGGGAGTCGATGGAAGTTATATGAGGGATGGAGTGTTCAATCCCAAAAATTTTGTAAATTATGTGTTCACAGAAGAGACTGACAACAGAAAAAATTCGGTATTCCACAACTAGCAATGATTAGAGGATTTTGGTATGACTAACACTCTGTCAGTTTATGTTCCTTGGACTAGACCATTGTGGTGAACCATATTAAATTTTAGTTTTGTATTTATTCAATTGAATGTTTAAATTAAAATAAATTACATCCATACAGGTTTTATAGGTTTCTTACAATATGAGAATAAGATATGTCACATTAAACGATAAATTTGACACCCTGATTCACTGCTCCCTTCGTATGGTGTTTAGGGGTCTTTTAAGAGAAATAGATTAAGGGACTATGAGAATGCTTACCCAGCAAGTCACACCACAATTGAAACAAATAACATTTGTTGAATGAAAATGTTCCTAATGGTTTTTATGGATCAAAAACATCCTATGGGTTTCACTTGGGTAAATATAATTTAATTATGAAGAGTTGTTAATATAATTCTCATCAATGTTTCCTATTTAAATACAAAATTAGTGAATTTAAATGACATTTAACCCATATACACATCATGTAATTGATAAATCCAAAAATCATGAAAAAATTATCATCTTTTGAAAAAATGGATTCATTATTATTTTATAATTTAAATATTTGTAATTATTCTACATTCCATGTAAATCCCCAACCTGATACAAAACCACCTTGTTTTTGGCGTGAAATCTAAAAAATATTTGAGTTCCCCATTATAGGTATCCACCCAGTTCTTTCTTTGAACTACCCAAATGAGGAAATATAAAAACTATAAAATGGTTTAAAACAAAAATATAAAAAAGGTAATTATATGTTACAACCTCACCAACATAAACCCATTTTGTCCCTATAAATCTCATTACTAAGCGTTCATATCGAAAGGTTTTGGAAACCACTCTCTCCTTAGTGCCTCGTATTCCCATGCCTCATGATAATCTGAACCATGATTCCATAGAACATGAAAAATGTATCTTCCTCCCATAAAGTGCATTGCTTTCATAATCTGTTATCCCGATTGGCCCTTTAGTCACAAATATATAAGGTTCAATATCATGATCAGTCCATCTCAAAACGCAAGATGGATTAAATAGATACATTCCATGCTAAGGAACATGGAATATGTCTTTCACTAACATCGGATGTAGTGGAACTGCTAAAGGGTAAAAAACATTCCCCACCTACTCCAAAAAACACAAGAGGTCCCAAAATGGGAGAAGAATTAGTCTCTTGCATAAGAGGCCACCAATTACCCACAAAAAGTGAAACTACCATGAAAACCTAGTCACAAAATAAAAAATTAAAAGGTCTAAAATGATGATTAGAATATGTCTTATATCGGCTACGTTCCATAAAACTTCTTTGATGCATCAACTAAATATTTACTATCATCTCCTGAACCATTCTAATCACATAATAGTAATTGTTATTATAAGAAAACACAACCAGTCTAAGATGGTCATCCCCAGATCCATGAAATTAATGAATGCAAGAAAGAATCTTGTCCTCAAGAATATACATTTCTCTTTCTGTCTGGACATCTCACTAAGGATTGTGTGCCATACTCAAATGGACAAGATATCTAAATGCATCCTAACAGAATCCCCAAAAGAGATAATTGAACTAAGGATCCCTATAATAGAATATAGCACATGTAACCCCAAGAAAACAAATGACCTGCATCACATAGATATTTCCAAAGACAGAATCGTTTTTTGTATCATGAATGGGTTCAAGGTGACATGATTTTTTTGAGATGATCGATCACAACCCATATTGCATAATTTAGTCATTGGATATGTCAAAACTGAACCACGAAGTCATTATATATCACAAACCACTTCTATGTTGGCAATAGAATTGGTTGAAGAATACAATAAGGATTATGGTGATAGAATCAGACCTATTGGAACATATAACAATGTGTGATAAATGTATTGATACCCTGTCTTATACATGGACACAAAAATCAATTTCTATTGCCATAGAATTTCATCATTTTTCCTGGGTGCACTACTAATTAGGGTTTATGGAAATCCACCATCCCATATTTCCTTACATCCAACGGCATAAAAATGAGATTCTGATAGCCTAGTGTGGTCGTGATGGAGAATGACTAGACATGCTTGGAATCCTTGCCACAAAGAGAGACTCAAAAGTTGCAGAACTCATCATCAAGATGGTACTCCTGATGGATTGTTTCTGGATAATAGTGTGTGAACAGAACACTATCTAATGAAAACTTGATCCCGATTTTCAACACTCAAATATGAAATTTGTAAAAAAAAATAGCCAACTAATTATACTTTTATGATGATTCTTTCCCTACTTGTGTATAATGAAATTCCCATACACTAGGGTATTGGGGATGTAAAAATTAAAAGATTGTACATATTCTACCCAACACCTATAGTAGAGATTCAAATATATTTTTAGATAATATATAACCCAAGATTTTGTGGTTAGAGTTTATGGAATGAATTTATCCGTGATGGTAATGTAACCAACTCTTAAGCATGTGCATCATAGAGGAATGTTAATGTTCATGGGTTGAATAATTATTCTCATGTAGCCTAAGATGATGAGATACCTAAGGAATGAAATAACCACAATGCATAAGAATGTAACCCATACCTGAACCTCATGCATTACAGAAGACCACAAAGCACTTCTCAATAATTGTTAGGGGCCACACTGACCTATTAGTAAAAATATGTTTCATCTAAAAAAATAATCCTAACACTTGTCATAAAAATAATACTTTACCCTCTTCTAAGTCAAAACAATAATCAATGAATATAACATTAATTAGTAATTAATGAACCAACAATAATGCAAAAATATAACCAAGAATCTTTAATTCTATAAAACATTTCATGGTTATTCCCATGTCAGAAAAGCATTTACATATTCCGTATCGACTAAAATACCATGTTCTGAAACAATGTATCCAAATAAATTAACCATCTAAATCCATAAATGAGACATTGAAATCTTGGAATGAAGTCAATGATTCCTCATAAATTTAAGAACTACTCTTGGATGACATACACAGTCCTCCTCAGACATAGAGTAAATGAGTATTTCATCCACAAATAATACAACAATGTTATTGAGATACTCAGGGAAAATCCTATTCATTAATGAAAAATTATAGGCAAATCATTTTCGAGACAAGAACGTAGGAAAATATACTCATAATTTCCATACCTACTCCAATAAGGTAGTTTATTGGATTTCAAATTATTTTATCCTCAAAGGTAACTAAATCAATGGACCATATTCAAGGACAACATTTCCCCTTTCAACTAATCATATAGATCATCAATCCATGGAAGCAAATACTTTTTCACCATTTTGACTATATTGTGTTTTCGGTAATCAACCCAAAGGTGAAGAAAATCATCATCATTCTTAGAAAATATAACATGCACCGCCGAATGTGACAAACTCAGGCATATAAGGACTTTCTCTAGATCATCATCTAACTAAATGCTCAAATCTCTAATTTCAGCTTGTTTCATGTGGTATGAATTAATAGAAAAAGATTTAGTACCAATGGATTAATAAATAGTAAACTCTAACCCCATTACCTGTGTCAAACTAGAGAATTAAAAAGAAAAAAATTTGAGAAAATTGATAAAAATTGCAGGGAGATCACTTCTTAATGATTATCTGTTTATGTCAAATGTAAACATATATATTAATTTCCCCAACACAAAATAAAAAGTTTTGTCTTTTCTTGACCTTGGTTCCCATTCTATTTGAATGTTATGACATACACTATTGATTGTAGTAATAGAGACCTACCAAAGATAGAAATAAATTCGGGATTTATTGCCAATGATCCAATCCATCCTGAATATGACCCTGGGTAGTTTCATGTCAATAAAATGTAAACTCCATGCCAGCACTACATATAATAGGGAGAAAACACATACATGACTATAAAGACCCTTCTCTGTCTTTGTTCAAAGGTTTAGAGTAATATCTAGTACATATGAAAAATGGTCCATCAAAAGATTTAGAATATATACAATAGGGGTTGAAATAAATGGATACAATCTAATAGAACTAGATATAGAAATCACTAATGATGATGATATGTTAAGGATGCCTCTCAGAGTTGATAAACTCACACCATATTCCTCTGGAGACTCTTCCACTGTGAAGAAGCTCAGAATGCTTGTGGATGGAACACCTTTTTCCTTTAATAATATTTTTTTCATTTGAATTTTATTAGGAAATGTTTTTTGTTCCTCTATTAAGAGTAAAAAATACATGAAAGAACTTCTATATGTGACCCAACTGAATATTAGAGCAACATATCATGGGTTCCGGACTGAAAAACCTCTTTGAAATCCCAGTCATTCAACACTAGTAACAAATAAAAGCGGTTCTTCTAGGCACTATAAGAGGTATAGAAAAAACGTCTTGTCATGATCCACCATGATAATCATCATGATTCCTCATTACATTAGAGGAATTAAAACTTTGATTATGAGAAAATGGATCTCCCAAAAACCATGACTTGCTAGTGAGGTCTATTTTGACCATCAATTCTCAATCTAGGACATCAGTATCAAAATAATGATTTAGTATTCAAACCTGATAATGAATACCAAATAAAATTCACAAAATCAAACCATCGAGTCTTTATCTTCTAATTTAATAATACCTTAGGTGAAAAATACACAAGCTCGGTAAAATAGTTCACATACTCTAACATGCTTTTTACATTCTACTAAACTTTTAAGAACTCTAAATTACTTTATAACAACAAATATTCTAGATAAAATTGTTTAGGGAAATGTTCCTTGAAGAAATTCCACTATATTTCCTCATGTTTATAATCATTCCTCAAACATTAATGTAGCTAACATAATATTAATAACCTCATGTGATTCCAATAATTCAAAAAAACTCTCCATCATGTTCAATCATTACTCATTCTCTTGAGGATCATTGAATCTTTTGAACACTGGTAGATTCTGGTAGGGGAAATCCTAAGAATTATTTTGGATAACATACCTCTGGGGTTCCACCGCTGGAGCCACAATTGGAACAAGTGCAGGTGATATTCATAGTGCTTGGATAGTACACAAAATCACCACACTTCAACTAGGGTTTATTAGTTTATTTTCTCACCATAGTGTGCAATAGCTTCCTCTTAGACCTAATTTTAATGTCTTCTCGATGTCCAGATTCTATAAAACATCAACAAACCAAATGGAAAACATCAGTTTAAATAATGAAACAAATAAGTAATGATGAATTAATAAAAATCTACAAGAACACTATATCTGGATTTCAATCAATCCAAATGAAAAGAAGGTAAAAGAATAGTCCGGATCCTCGTGATTTATTTCCCAAAACCTCCCCTGGTGACTAAAGAATCATTATAGTGAGAGATGGCCAAAAACTCAATCACCACTATCTCTTATGGGCCTAAAATATAACACAACTACATTCTGACATCAAGGCAAGATGAATAACCCATACCTCTAATACCAAATTTTCATAAACCATCACATGTACCCTATGAACCTAATAACCCAACAGATACATATATATCATGATGGGAGTTCTTGATTCCCATGGTTTTGTGATTTGGACCTTGCATTATACAAAATGATAGTGGGAATGATTTTTTCACAAACATTACTAAAGCAGATAAACATGCCAGTATGAAAATTAGAAAAACACTACATATAGTAGTGCACCAGAAGTCAAACAGGTAAACAAAAAAAATTCCATATTGATGTACTAGAAAACATGACAAAAATCAATACCCAATGAATTAAACCCTTTAATCCAAAGGATCATCAACTACAACCACCTCCAAATGTAACCTTACCTATGATCCAATCTGGAAGGAGATAATCTGCAAACACCTAAAAGAATATATAGGATGTGAGATAAAAGTCCATTATGGTCTAACCATGGATTCCATAATAAGAAGAAAATATTTAATTAACAAAATGATGATTTCAAGTTCAACTAAATATGTATGATAGTTCAGAACATAATTAAAACAATTCATGCTTTACATTTCAAATGATGTAAATAATTTAACTAAATGGAATCAAAAAATATTTATACAAAATAGTTTATATAAATTTATTGGCCATGTTAAATAGTTTACAATCATTAGACCATCCAAAGTAACTTTTTTATTTTCAAAAACACTTTTAAGGTAAAAGTGAGAAACCACCCAGTTCAAGCATAAAGAGAAGTTTCAGAACCATTGAAATGAAATTTGAGCCTACTAGATGCATTATCCCTATGATGTTTCCAAGAGATAGAGGATACCCGTGTGTCTGGAAAACCCTCTAATAAGTCTTCAAAGCGAGACGCCATCTTGTCCCAAGATTGTATGTACTCCTCTTGATTAATCTTCCCTTCATTTTATCCCCTTATCAATATAATTTCTTGCTTTTCAATCCATGCACTCTGCTCTTCAGTGGTTTCTACTTTAAGCAACCTTCCCATCATCTTGTTAGCTTCTTCATCAGAGGCATTAATCACCAAAACACTTTCCACTATCTCTTCATCTGAATGTAAAAAAAGATCAAAGGATTGCTCATGGGCCTCACCTAATTCCCGCAACTGAAGGGTTGCATCACCATGATCTGCGAGCTCAGCATGGCCACCAGAGGTTTTAGAGTCACCTATAATCATCATGTCCTTCAACTTTTTGGCGGACCATGTTTCCATTGGGAAAGGTAAGTATGAATAGTCCTTTAGCCCTTTCCCCTTCATGCATTTTCTCCTCCTTGGGCTGGGATGTCCTCTATCATGAAGGTCATCAGTAGAATCACTTGGAGAGAACTCAACAGACTCATCGCTGGACGCCCCCTACTCATCAGTCCGAGCTACATCTAAGTCCTGAACTGGATTTTCAGTCACCGGCCCTTCAAAGCGATTTCCCTGCTTAATAGCTGGAACCTCCCTCCTCGAGCTAGAATGAATCGGTAGACCACCCCATGTGTCCTGCTCCTATCCCTTGCCACCTAATAACTCTCCCTCTCTTCCAATCATCTAAGATATACCTCTTTCACTTTAACCACTTCCAGCAAGAAGTGCCTCTGCATAAGAAGAAATCAAGGGAGTCCTTGAACCTACATCCATTATCATCCCTGTCTCAACTTCCAGACAAATGCCAATGTCACATAGAACAACCCCTCTTACACTCCCTTCCAGCATCTCATCGGAGCCCTCCTGCTTTGAAGAATCATGCTCAGGAACCTTTAGGTCCTTGCGCAAGCATTGGATTACCTCGGCCACCAATGGGTTTCCCCACTGTGACCCACTTTTCACCTCTTTAATAACAATTGGGGCCGCTAATTGATTCTGGCCAGATACACCGTCCCCACATCCCGACCCCTTTCTATTGTCACATGAACTTGCATCCTTTTGAGAATGGAAATCCTTCCTCCACCGTCTGCAGACTTCCACAGGGTTCCCCAGTTTTTTACTTACAATCATTAGACAACATTAATATTTAAAATATAAACACTCATGTAACATGGTATTCTACAAAAATGTATGATAGTTCTAGGCTATGAGATCCTCACACACATAATGGCGATCAAGGAAATATGTGTATACAAACTTCCCTCTCACATTGTCCAAATGTGACATGTCACCATCCCATTAGGGGTGTGACCTACTTCCCTAGGTTTTATTTCTGTTTCAAATCATCAAAAGAGTTCTATACAAATAATTGAGTAAATACATGGGGTTGAATGTGCTCTAATAAAATCAATGAAGGGAAATATTCTTTAAAAAATGTATAAAATACAAATGAACCCCTATCCCTTTTCCAAATATCCAATTTTCCATTTAAAAACAAATTTTTTTTTAATTCAAAACATGCCTTCTTCCAAGATAAAATGACTAGGTTTCTATCAAACCTATTTAATCCATTTTAAAAAAATACCATTTTGAAATCAATTTCATCATATTTATTTTAGAATTTAAATTTTACAATTAAATTAGAAATTTAATTTGAATAATTTCTATCCAATTTCACAACACACCCCAATCCAATGGAATTGGGGGTTTCCATAATTTCTTGCTAAAAATATAGTTTCACATTCAAATCCTCCAATATAATGGAATTGGTTTTTAAAAGTCATAATAAAATATGTTTCAATTAATTGAATTTAAATCTAACAATTGAATATGGAACAATCCGTTATAGGTAAATCAAATTTGGGCATCATAATGGTACCACCTACTATTCTCACATGAATATAAAGCAAACAACAGAACACACGAACACTAATGAAGGATTAGAAGATCGATGTACACACCTTAGAAACAATATTAAATAAACACGAGTTTCATATCCATCAAACCCAAAGTGATAAATAAAACAACAAGAAATGAATGATAAATAGAAGAAGCGACAGAATTAATGCTAACACAAAATGTAACACCATAGTCGAAATAATGATAAATTATTGAATAAAATGAACTGAAAGGGTTTGAGGGTTCAAAAATTTATTGGTTTGTCTCTTTGGTAAAATGGAAGGAATTCTAATGTGGAGAAAATATAATTATCATCAAAGAATCCTATTTTAAAATGACACTAGGTACACTACCCATCATGTAATTAAAAAATCCAAAAAACATCGGAAAACCCATCAACCTTTCATAAAAATGTGTTTATTAATATTTTCTATCTTACAATTCCTGTAACCTTATTACATGTTGTTTTAATCCCCAATAGGTTAAGAACCACCATCTTTTATGCTGTAAATCAATCAAATCTCTAACTTCAACATTTTAGGTATCCTACCAATTCTTTCTCAACTCTATCCAGATAACAAAAAATAAAAAATACTGCAATGTTTAAAGCATTGTTATCATAATGTAAATGGGATTATATGGAATTTTTCATTATAATTTATTTGAATTTTAAAAATAAATGACATAAAAATAGAATGGTTATTTTCCTCAATAATTTTTCCGAGTGATGATTCCAAATAATTTTAAAACTATTATTACGTTATTTAATGTCACATGTACAATAATAGGATAATGATATAATGATTCAACTTATATTATTTTTCTAGAGGGTTTATATTTATGATTAAAAGATGAAATTATTACGAAGCACATTTTTTTTCATGGGTCTTATTATGAAGAAACATTTATAAAACTAATTAATTTTCCATGGTTTATGTTATGATGAAATGTTTATGAAAACCATTTATTTTCTCTAGTTATTATATTATGTATTAATTATGATCTTGGACACAAATGTTTAAAATTATCAGAATGTGATTTTTGGTACCTATATAACCCTTTAATTTCTGAGGTAAATAATTTAATCACATAAAATAAATTGGATTGAAATTTGAAGCAAGCCATAATTTGTTGGAGACTACGCCATCCATGATTATATGCAGAGCTATCATTGACTGTAATCATAATTTTTGGAGTGAGAAAATGTTACTATTATATCGTGGAAATGATCCCTGATTACCAAGGAACTAATTTTCCATGCTTATGTCTATGCCACAATTCCATGCCTTATGCCATTATTATGTTCTCCCAATATTTTTTTTCAATTACCTAATGAATAAGATGTTCATAATAGAAATAATATATTCCATAAATTAATATTATGATTATTAATATTCATTATATTGTTTTCATATTTTTAGATAATTTTATTATACACTTATTCTCACGTCTTCTCTTTGTGTTCAAAGATATACCACATGTTTTCTATTATAAATAAATCTAGATAATTATTTTCTTTAGTTTCTCTTCCGTTTGATATCAAGATAGGTATTAAGTGTGATATTTTAAATAACGGTAAATTTTATTTAGAAATAAGTGGGATATGAAAAAAATATTTTACGAACCAACTATTTATGATTAATTTTTTTTAATGATACTAGACCTAGATAATTATGGAATTGTTATAATATTTATTATATATATATATTAATCTATTCAGATGTAAAATTTATGATTGATATGTGTGTGTTCCTATAGTTTTTGTTGAAGTTGGTTTTAGTTGACAATTGGATACTCTGGTAAGAAGTATTTATTAAAAACCCTATGGATAGGTCCGTGAGTATGAAAAAGTCCTAATGTTTTGATAATGATAATGAATTACCCTGGTTAAACCGTATGTTTCATTGATGAATGTGTCATAGATTAGTTTTAATTTCTATGATTTGTGATGACTATGTGATATCACAATATGATAATTATTTCTGACATTATGATTTTTTTCATTAGTCATTGGTTGGAACCCATTGGAATTGTATTAATATTGAATGTGGCAGCATATATAATGACATTATTCATGAGAAAACAATTTAAAGTATAGATTCTATGTGGAAATTTTTTATTTTTCCTAATTATCTATGTCATTATATTATTTAAAATATCATCATTGGTGACTTTTGTAACACATCCAATAAGAGAAAAAATGAGTTTCATGAAGTCCAAAGAGGAAAGAATATTCAATAATCTACCGTTCAAGAATGATGTAATAAGAACACAAGGGAATGACTCATAGTAATGGGAATGTTTTTTTAGTATGTAAACTATGTACATAAATAAAATAATTATATAGGAATAATGAAATGTTTTTTAAATGAAATGGATGAGATCAATGGTCCACCTAATTTATTATCGATTATATAATGATTTCAACATTGAATTCTGGAGAATAATGAAATAGATTCCCTAAAGTGATAAATTGCGAATAGATTCAAAAATGTTTCATGAAAAATGGTTTTATCGATGATGATAAAGAGTCTTCAAATGATTTATAGAAGGTTTTAGATGTTTGAAAATAATAAATTATGTCAAATTTATAAAGAATAATTAAATTTAGGTTGATTAATTTTAATACCAAATTCATAATTCATATTTTTGAAAAACAATATCGTAGAATATAATGGTAAATCCTATTTATTAATTTCAAAAGGAAGTGGGGTGACAGAAGTGTTTATGTATTTATATTAATGAAATATTTTATTCTATTAATATTATGAATATAAAATCATCAATAATTAATTTATTATAACAGAATAGTTTTTCATTAAGGATTTGAAAACATATTTTTAATGGTACTAATAACAAGGAAAAATGATACAAGTATGGTGATATTTGTGGAGAACATATGATTAAGGGAAACATAGACCATAATATGTGTATGATATTTTGTTAATAATCATTTTAGGATAAATATATGATTTTTATTTGTGGGATATTATTTTTTACCAATTAAATGGTTACTAAAAAAGTTAATTATGCCATCATTGATGAGTTTTATTTAATTAATTTACTGTATTAAGTATATTGGGATCATAATTGAGTAATAAGGATTTAGTTAATCTTTTTGAGGAATATATATTTTCATGTGAGGTTAACATAAGAGTGATGGATACCATCATGAAGTTTATCATAAAATTTATATATACCATTATGGGATCTTACACAATAAAAATTTTAGGTGACTAATGAAAATATTCAAAATGTTTTATTGGGTTACAGGTTTTGATATGAAGTATTATTTAAAAATTATTTCTATTACACCTATGGGATAAAATGTATAAGTTAACCTTTTAGGTTAATAAATTAATTAATATTGATGTTATTGAGAATTTTTGGTATGTATGTTTATATATTTATGAAATTGAATATTATATATCTGAGACTATATGATTAGGGAATGTACATTTTGGTATATTACATTGTGAGTGACTAATGATGATTTAAGATAAATGTTAAAGAACCATAAATAAACATGATATAAAATTATTCATATTATAGGATTAAAATTTGATCAAGAATATTTTTAATAAATTTGAGTATAGTTATTTATGGAATGAATTAGTTATAACATTGAATATTACAGTTGAATCTTGATTAATGAGGTATTTTTTCATATTATTGTTTATTAATTAAGGTATTTTTCTAATGTTTTTTTATTAAAGATAGTTTCATTAATTTATAAATACAAGAGGAATAAATTATTTTCTTTTTATTGGATTATTTGATCGGATGATGTTTTTATTGTTACTCTTGTCAAGAGAATAAAATCAGGAATACTCATCATTTGGTAAAAAGGATTAGGTTGTGGTAGAAATTTATTGGAGAATAAATTACACAAATAAAGTAAATATATTTAATTATTTTTAAATTTTATGAATTAAAATAATTTCTTATCTTTATGAAACAGATTTTGAAAAAGGAATTATTCATATAATTTTCTTAAAGAAAATTCAATATACTTTTAACCCATCATATATTTTCAATTTTTAAGGGTTAAATTTATCCTAACCATTTTATCTATAACTCTCTATCATTAAATTTGATTTAGGTATTTCAAAAATATACATGTTTACACATCCCAATAATATCCTCACATACATAAACATAGTTTTGTGTTATTCCAGTTGAAATTCACATTTCCTACATTCCATTATTAAGAGGATGTTTTATTAAATATTATTATAATATAGGTTTCCATAAAATAATTTTCCAATATCAATCCCTAAATTATCGATATCAACTCAAATTGTGAGACACAACTAATTAAGGGGGTGTTACACCTCAATATATTATAATGTATTTTTAAATTTATTTTTTTTCTTTTATAGCTTGTGTTACACACAACATCCATCTTAAATGAGGAATGAAATATTATTATTTCTTTATTAATGATATACCTGAGCTATTAAATGAGAGGGTACAAATAGTATTATGACCAAATTATTAAATATATATATATATATATATATAATAACTACTCAATACAAATTTATTGATTAATAATATTGAAATATATACTAAATTTTATATAATGTTATTTTATGATTGAAAAATATGTTTTCACCAAAAATGAATTTATTTATAGATATTATAACTACTTTTAAGAGAATTTAGATCTTATCATTTAATAAAAAATAACATTTTTCAGAAACTAATATATAAATTATATTGGAGGTGTTTTTTTAATTTGTATAACAATTTAAACTTTTGGTGAATAATTAAAATAATAATACAACTTTAATGAAATACAACATCTTTTATGAAATAACTATGATAGGAAAATAATATATATATATATATATATATATATATAAGTTAACTAAATATATGTAATAAATTAATAATGATAAAATAGTACAAATTTCATACAAAAATAATTCGAAACATATAAATTATTATTATCTCATAATAAATATCAATATCATTTTAACTTCCAACATAGAGAATGTGAGTGTTGGGAAAGTCAAATTTCGTATCCAATGTATAATATTTCTGATATAACAAACCCTTGATCATCTTTTATGATAAATATTTACAAATTTATATCGTTTTTATGGTTATAGATTAATTTTGGAGTTATATTACATGTGAGTTATCGAAGGACTTGTTCAATTTTTGTATAATGATGCAAAAGTAAAAATAACATAATAAATGAATTATCATAGAATATATGTGTGTTTATATATTGAAATAATAACAATCTATATATTTAAAATAAAAAACAAATTTTCATGATTTTAATCTATATATAATTTATAGGAATTAAATAATGGACATAAATTTTTATACAACATTGACACAATAATTATTTTTGAAATATAAAAATATAATGAATGATGTTTAAAAAATCATAGGTTTTATAATATTATATAATTAATATGATAAAATAATTATTTTAATATTATATTAACATTATGGTTTTTTTAAAGTATATATTTTTCTTTTTACATATTTTCATGATGATTTAAAGTTAATGTAATGAATAATTTCTAAATTTAATAATAATATTATTTTAAAATAAATAAAATATTAAAAAATGATATAATTATTTTAAAAGATAGATTAAAAAAGTTACTAAAGAATATTTTAATATATATACAATGGTTTATTGACGGTCCATTTATCCATTTATAGTATCTATATTGACTGCCAATGAGGAGAAACCATATTTCCACTGTATGATCAAAAAGGGTTGAAAAAGGGTTAAACCCAACAAAGAATGATAGTAACACAATAAAAAATAATATTTATTGGATGAAGTTAATTATACCCTTTTCACCTCAGTCTTGAAATTTATTTTTTTAATAGTCACTAGCCCACAAAAATAGCTTTTATATTATTTAAATCAAATAATTTTCCAAAATGTTACTCTCATTGTTTTTAATATATCATATGCCTCTACATAGGGAGAAGAGATTGTAATGTTAAAATATCAGTGTCTAATATATATATATATATATATATATAATTATTTTCCTAATATAAATTTATTTCTAAATTTTAGTAATTATTTAATGACCATAGTCTCTTATACAATATCGATGTAGTATTTTATTAATTACTATTTAAATTAAATAAATGTTCTTATTAATATTAAAAGAAATTTATTCTTAGTAAACTTTTTTGTTCCATGTATTTTTTATGATAATAAAACAAATTAATTTTGTTATAATGTGTTATATATTAAATTATTATTTTGGATTCTCTCTATGATGTTATATTAAGTGATTATTGTCTAAATTGGAAAAAAATATGTTATGAAAATTGTATTTTATTATCTTATAGAAAATCATAAACAAGCATTAAAAAAGAAAAAATGGGGGTAATATTTCATCAAATTTTGAATCCACTTTCTTCTATGGGTTTCTCGGAACCATTATGATTAAGAATAGATTTTTTATAATTTATTCTTTTACTAAATTCAAAAATAGCCCATCACCACAATCATAATATGGTCATGCATGCCTCACGTCCTTACACTAATTTTAGCCATATATATCCTAAAATATATATCAATTACCCTTCTTATATTTCATATATGAATTCTATAGGTTCTTGTATTCACCAATGTCCAACCCTATTGCATTTTATAGGACATATTCATGAGTCTCTTCAAAGAAGTTGTAGAAACCATAACTAATCACTTTCTTTTTATACTCTTATTTACCTCCTATAAATCTAAGGTGTTTTTCATAAAATAATAAATTCAGTATCATAAATATTTTGAAATGTATTTATTATTATAGAAACAACATTATATAATATTTTTCCAATCAAATAGGAATTGAAATTATCTCTTGTTTATACGTACAACGTACCTTCTCTATGTGTGGATAAAATTCAATTTTCATAACCATATTGCTTATTTGTGAATTATGATAGTTTTGATTCTTAAATAAAATATTTATTATCTATTTATACATATTTAATGATAATATCATATCTTCCATCTTATCATCCAAGTTGATGGAAAATCATAACGTAGTTTTTGCATATATATAGACTACCTCCCCTACAATGTGATATGGTTTGTTTTTAATTTATATTTTTAATTGAAGGTAATGATGATTAATTTGATAAATATATATTATATAGATGATATAATAATTATCCAAAAAAATAAATTATTACACTACTTTATCATTTCAATCCATTAAAAATGAAAACATCATTTGTGTGTACATACAACCTACTATATCAACCAAAATTTTTATTCATTTTTCAATATATAAATTTTATGAATGAATATAAAAATTAATATAATAAACATATATTATATTTAAATCATTATTAATATTAAGTAGTTGATGTGACCAAAATAAAGTTATAAGGTATAGAACAAGTAAACTGAAATAAAACTCATAAACGAAATATTTAACATTTGAATATAAACAATTTAATAATGAAATATTAAAAAAATGGGAGTTAAAAAGTTATAATGTAATCAAATACGATATTAAGTGGGGATTTAATCTATTATAGAAGTATATTAATTTTTAATTAATTATATAGCATGATTGAGTACATTCAAACCAAGTTTAACTCGGTGTAACGAGTTTTTGTCTCCTATTTATTTTTGAAAGATTCATGTCATACTCACCACTTATTAATATTAAATAGTGTATTATACTATTAAAGAACATATATTATGATTATCATTATGAAAATAATTTGTTCTTACATTTCCATCTTTTTATATTTCTTTGACGTGGATCATAGCTCAAAATTTATTAAATTAGTATTGATATTATGTTACCTTGTCATTTTTTATCTGAATTGTTTCTTATAAAGTAGTTGATTATGAAATATTATTATAAAACTCTCATGAATAAAATAAATATTATTATATTATTGTTATTTATTTCAAATAATTATTTTTCATACCTGTTTTTTTAAAAATTTATTCACTAAGGAAACTGATTTTTTAAGGAAAATCAACGTCATTTATCTCATCAGTCAAATAATCATTTTATTAAATATCCATGTTTTATAAAAATGTTATCAAAAAAAGTTTTAAAATTTTCCTATGATTTATTATTGCAATTTTTATGCTAGTTTTACTTTTTATAAAATGTTTTTAAAAGAATAAATTTTCTATTTTTCAAAGATGATACAATGTGAATTTCTCTAAAAAAATAAAGAACGAATGTTTTTAAAATTATACGAAATAAATTGATATTCCCATAATTATGAATAAATATTTCATTGATGATTCTATTATATGTTTATAAATATATAATCAATGAAATTTTTTTCAATTATAATTGTGAGTCATTTTAAAAGAAATTGATTTCAAAATTGAATGGTTATTTTTCTCTATAATTATTTAAAGTAATTATATTTAAAAATAATATGCCATTTATGATGAAATTCATTGATTTTAAATATCCTTTACTAGGGATATGATCCAAGTATACGATCTTTAAACTTTCTCTGGTTATATTATATTAATGATTAGATTATATAATATTTTCAAACCCCATTTCTTTTCCATTTGATGTTTTATGATGAAAAATTTTAGAATTCTATTTTTTATATGGGTTGTGTTGTGATGAAATACTTATATAACCAAGATCATTTTATGGGTTCTAATAAGACGATTTTATTACGATCTTACAGAACATATGTGTGATTTTAATTATGAGATGGGTGGAACCTATACCTCCCTCAAATGTATTGGGTAAGGGTTTATATAACCATACATAAATCGGAATGGTATGTGGAGTGAAACTTGTTTAGTAAGATACTAATTCAACTATGATTTTCATGGGAGTGATCATTGACTACAATGATGGTTTGAGGATTAAACACATTTGATTATGATATCCTTTTCAATTACCCTTTGACTACTAATGAAAGTATTTTCTATGCTTATGTGTATTCCACAATTCAATGTGTTATGCCAATGTTATGTTCACATGGATCATATTAATTGATTCCATTATTATTAATAGATCATGAACTATAAATAATTAATCCATGAATTAAGATTATGATAATTAATATGAAGGGTATCATTTTCAAATGTTATGATCATGTGGCTATACCATTATGATAATGTTATTCTTATATGACCAATGAAATATCCCTTGTTTACCGTTACTAATAATTTGTGCTCAATGTTTTTTTATGATTCTAAATATCAGGGTGTGATGAAAGGTATTGAGTATAATATTCCAAAGAAGGGCTCTAGTTATGAATAAACAATTCAGCGATGATGTATATATTTTATGAACATATGGTTTTGGTTTCCATGTTTCTATAGATACTAGACAAACACATATCTATCATGGATAGAAATTTTATTTGATGAATATTTTCCTATTTATTTTTAATATTTATATATGAATATGTGTTTAAATATATGGGAAAACACTTCTCACTAATTCATTCTGACAAATCATGTTTCTTTTGGGAAAATTCATATTTTAATAGGTTATCAAATTTAATGATTTTATGTAAGTGGAACTAGAATATTATGGTCATTACTACATCTATTACATTTTCAAAAATATATGGGGTCATATTTTTGGTGATCAAGGTTCTTTTAATATATTATGGAAAGTCATACTACTGTTTTTCTGTCATATAATTCATGTCATTATAAACCAGTTGTTGGAGTACATTTTATAGAGTTTTATTAAATGTATCTTTTTTATAATTTTCAATGATATAATATATATATTAAGGGTTATTCATGATTTTATATTCATGGTATAACCATGTCAACTTATAATAATAGTATTTGTTTATATTTTCTACAAATATGGAATAATGTACCAAGAATGTAGTCATGTTTTTTGATATCCTGAAGTAGATGATAATCATCATCCAAAATTCCTTATGGTGTATAGCCTTGGGATATTATAAAATTAATTTATTGGTGGTAAGGTTATTCTTAAACTAAATACCTATAGATTTAGGATATGACCCCATGACATGTATTACTCTCACAAAAAATGGATTAATTTACATAGTAGTATTCAATAAATCATGTAGCTAATGGATGAAATTAGAATGTTTTCTTATATGCAATAAATTTCATATTTAATTACATTTATCCCTATTTAATTTTGAACAAAACAACTAATAATTTTAAATTTATGGGAGGTCATTCTTCCGAATTTACGAGAACCACAAGATCATAAATTGGTGTCCTACATTTTAATGAGGGCCACTCATTCATGGATACGTTTGATACAGAGTCAATCGATGAATTTTTTATAATGGAATTTTTCTTTATTTGGACCCTCACAATGTGCGATTTTTTCTTGGCAACATCCTATATGTTCAGTTTTTTATCTATCTTACATGAGAGTCCCAATTTGGTTATAGTCTATAATGTGACATATCCATTCTATAATGTATTTAGGCTCATCCTAATATCGAAAATCAATAATATACTTATTTATTCCTTGTCATATATGTTTATTATGATGAATACCATTAAATGTAAAATTTGAAACATAGGTCCAAACTTCTGTGGGTCATCCCTAGTTATGCTATCATTGTATTGTGAATCACTATGAGAATTGTATGAATGGGGGAAAAGATTCGATGTCAGTTCGAAAGGAAACTCTACCATATACCCTATATCATTGTATATGGGAGTGGTTTACTAATCCATGTTTTAGGAATATTCACAATTTTTCTTATTAATAACTAGATTTGAGTCTAACTTGACATCGTTATGGGATATTTACATCTTTTAGGGAAACTCTAGGTTTGTGATAAGAGCCCTTAATTTTTATTACTTAATGGTGAAGACTTCCAATTGTATGAATGAAAAGGATAGAAACATCATGCATACTAAGAAAAAGGAAACCTCAAGAATAACTCAGTTATCATTAAAATTTCCAGCTTCTTCTTAATAAAACATTAAAGGACTCCATAAAAAAATATCCCAAATTTAGTTTGTCTCATGTACATGTAAATCCCTTTCTTCATGATGAACAATATTTACTACTTTGATCTATGAGTTATGATCTGTTGTGAATAAATAACCATGTTTTTTCATTTAATTTTATACTACAAGATGAATACATTTTGACTAATTATATAATGATGTATCTTCAGGATAGATACTTAATCATCATAGGGTGGTCTATATAGTAATTAATTAAATCAATATGAGAGACTAAGGGAAACACATGGGGATTTAAGTATCTTATTAGATTTTATATTGCAAAAAATAGTGTGAATCAGTTCTTCATGATATCATAATACAATATATTTTCATCTAGCATCATGTCATCTGAGATAATAGAGGATATACTTTTTCCCAACATCATTACTATCAGGGAGAAGGTTGCCCAATAATAAATTATAATGGACACATATAGGATGAGTGGGATATATTATATTAGAACCATTAAAACTTATTATTGCCGTAGATATCATTTATATTTACTGAAGGAATCTAGGAAATCTTAATACTATCTAAAAGATACTCCCTTCTCCATTATTTTTGTGAACGAGAGGCATTTTCCAGCTATGTTTTCCAAGAAACACTAATTTGAGTGAGTTATCCTTTAAGATATACAATATAGCAACTCATACATTACATACATGATTACTAATTCAAAATTGAAGCATACTTATTACAACATATCACAAAACCATAAAAGGACCGTATAGGTATAGTGTCTTAAGAAACTGGGGAACATAAACAACTGGTTCATCAAGCATCTACACTGTCTCCCATTTATTTCATCATATCTATAGTCCCTTTTTGGTATATCTTACTTAATACCCTTCTTCCTGACCTGGGGAAAGAAAAAATACAAAAGGGTGAGCTCAAATGCTCAGTAAGGGTTAACAAAAGAATTATCAATTACATGAAATTTATAAGAACATAACATTTTGAAAATCTTACCCTGCAAAAGAGATCATAATTTCATAACATGAGATAAATCATTGTAGTGAAATGTAATCCCAATAATAATAACTTAAAACATGAATCTTTTTCCATACACACATAATCATAGAGAATCATTTCTTATTAGTCAAGACTCATTTCCAATACTATCTTAGTGGACATAGTCCATTTCTGAACCGAGTTCACTCCTCGTTTCATTCCTGTTTGACTGAACTGACTTAACCTGCTGTTCCCGACATTTCTATCTCATGAGATATAAAATCTTTACCCAATGAATTGTAGGTAGATATAGTTCCCACCCATCTCATAATGATACCATTCTTATGTGTGCCACAAAATCATAAATCATACATCCTTGCATAACCCATGTAATAAAAATGGGATTCTTAAACATCGTGACATCATAAAAAAATTCATATAAGTTAATGGAAATCATAAAAATAATTTCATCACGACATGATCAAATCAATGTAATAATAGGGATAGAAACATAACCCTATATTATCTTATATGGAAAATAATTTTGATAAAAAAAAACTTGAACTCCATTCCTGAGGAAAATATCCTTTCTACTTCAAAAACATTTTCCCTTTCTTAACATGTCATAAAATTTTAAACTAAAACAAGTTGATTAAAAATGAAAATGAAAACATGTAAAGAAATATTCTTGGAAATAATGTTTTAAAAACCCACTCATTCCATATATGTTAAAAAAACATTCTTCTCGTACTTTTGTCGGAAAGTCAAAAAGTACTTCGTATGAAAAACGACAAAAGATTCCTTTCATATCCTTTACTAAAACCTCACCGAAGGGTAAAATTGTTTTTAACCAATTGTAGGTGGATGGAAACAATATTAAATATTTAGGGAACATGTATGTGGATGATAAAATAAACCCCAGTAAATACCAAAGTATAAACAATCTCAGAAAAAAATGAGATTGTGATATTTTCCCTTACCTTAGGTCCAATTTGCTTCGTAAGTGTCTGAACCTCCTGTATAATGACTTTAATAATGTTATTGACTTATTTCAGAATCATAATTATTGTTATGATATCATATATGGTCATATTCTTAGCTTCTTATTAGTAATATTTCATTATTACTTGTTATTCGGGTGTTTATTACTTTTTGTTCTTATGCGTGTTTTGTCGAATAAATTCTTATTCTTCTCCTTAGGATATAGATACCTCATTTCCAGAATGGTATTAGTGTTCTATATATCATATTTATTCATTCAATTCAATTATATAATCATTATGCAATAAAGATCATGTAGAACGAATCACATCACATTGTGGAGACGGTATTCTGTACGTACGCACAAGTGATGATATCGTTCCCATGATCGTGGAATTGTGTTGGAGTGTATGTATACTATTTCAGAATAAATACCACTTTACAATACTCATATATAGTAATTTATTTTCACCATTATACCCATCCATGTAGGTGGTGATGGAAAATAGATTACACATCAGCGTGGAGATGGTATTCCGTACGTACGCACACACGGTGATTTCATTTTCCGTAGGATGGATAGATGGTGAAATAGGGTTGTTTCATACTTATAATAACATATCATTATATTAGTGATACTGATTTTGTTAATTAATAATGAAACAAATAAAGAAGAAGAAGTGGAAGAAGAAATAAAGTTGAATGAATCGGTAACGAACATTACCTCTTCTTTGAAGCGCCTCTTTGAGACCTCATCTTAGGGCACTCCAATTGGTCTTTGAAAAAGAACAGGACCTCTAGGATGTTTATAGGGAAGTGGGGAAGTTAAATGGTCTGGTATTGGCCGAGCTTGAAGGCCCAAACTCGTGTGAGGAGGAGAGGGAGGAGGTGCCCTTTTATAAGGGAGGAGAGGGGCACCTTTGGAAATATAAGAAATATTAGTTAATATTAAATCCCAACCCCACATAAAAACATCCCAAATGACTCATATTAGAAGATTAGATGATATATGGCTGTAATCGCATCAACCAATAAAATTTAGACATGTTAGGAATTTATTTTAAACACTATCAACATGATTTATCCTTATTTATCAATTTAATTTTATTTGTGGTAATAATATTCTAAATTTTAAATTATTATAAATAATTACATATGTGTTGTGAATTTTCCCAAATTTGAAACTTTAGGACATTTTCGACCATATAAATTTTAATTTATAAATTTTAATTATTTTTTTGACTTTTAAACAAATTTATAATATGTTATTTTTATAAAATAACAATAGTGTCAATTTTGACACTATTCATTCATTTGAATTTAAATAAAATATATTCAGAATATATATTTCAACTAAAAGCTTTAATAGATTCATAAAATGTCATATGTATCTGGAAAAGTAGTGGATCACATTAAATAGTTCATATAATATTTATTTTAATATTTTTAAAACCATTTATTTGATATTTTAATTAATAAAATAATTTCAACATCACTATTTTGTCATAATTAATGATAATTATTTAATCCCTAAAAATTATAAATAAATTCCTATGATGTAGATAATTGTATTAGATTTCCATATACTATTCATGTTTGATGTTTTATTAAGTTTATCACTACATTAAAATTATTATACTAATAAGATCTAAGAAAGTGACATGTTGTCACATTCTTTGGTTTTAATAATAATTATATTATTTTCAGGAACAAAAGTACATTAAATGAATCTATGCCGACCCTTAGATGATATGGGTCGGCTTTTATTCATCCAATAGGATTTTTTCAGGTGTTAGGGTAATTTTATAATCTTATATTTACCTTAATTCCCCGATTTACCTTTAACTACGGTAAAAAACATTTACCGTAGTTACTATTCATAATGCCAAAAAAAGTATCCTATTAACATAATTTGGACCCACTGAAGCCAAATATGGAATCCATGTTTCAAAATTCAAAACACATAAGTTGCAGTAATTAATTTAAAATAAATCATGTTGTTAAGAAAACATGTTTTAGAAGTTAAAACATTGTCAAAGATTGAAATGTGTTTACCTATGAATTCAATGTGAAATTAATGCTAATCACATAAATTATATTAAATGGTAAAAATATATTCTATTTATACTTTAAAACCATTCAATATTATAATTTAACCATATAAATTATCTCAATGGAAAAAGTTGTTTGTAATTAAAAATTAGTGTATGTTTAATATTCATCAAAATATGAAAGTTATCAGAAAAATATCAAAAATTTATCCAAACTAAATTTTTATATCCTGATTCAAAATAAGAATTTTATTTTGTCAAATTTAACTTATAAACACATCAAAAACTATATTTAATGTGGGTGCGCCATCAAAAGGCGGCAAAACTGTATTTTTTGAAAAATACTTATTTTACCTGAAAAATTTATTTTGTTCTTTTACCATATTTTAGAAAAGGTGTAAGATGAATAATAATGTTATAAAATTCAAAATGTAGTTAATACTATTCATAACGGCTAGTCCATAATAATATATCGTTGTTTAGTGAAACCTGGTATTGAGTACTACACACGCTATCGAGGAAGGTCGTGATTGCGTGTAATGCAAGCCAAGTCCATGTTGTGTGATGTGAAAGATTCCTTTGGTGTTGCGTATAACATAAGACATAAAAAAAATATTTCTCATAAAATCTCAGGGTGTTACATATAATCACATTAAGGATTAATGGAGGAATAATTGAAAAACAATTATTCCAATACATTTTGTATTGACCTCTATATTGAAGTGGAATTCCACAATTAAATTGAAATTCCATGATGTTACCCCGAAATCCCTCATTACATGGTCCATCGTCAATATGAGAGACTGAAACATTTCAAGGTTTATTATATAGATAGTAATATGGTTGTAGAAATACTAATATATAATTACCATGTAATATTCATATATCTATTTGATTCATCTCATATAGGTTTTGAAAATATTATGCATAACAAGTTGGTATGTGGCATCAACATTTTTCTAACTGAAGGGAATGACATGGTATTAGAATATCCCATGAGGTACTCTGAACTGATTTACATCCTCATATTCAAGGTCCATATTTATTTGGTTATAACCCAAGTAACCATAGAAAAATGAAATGGCTTAGAATCATATAGTTGAATTAACTTGGATTTCTGTGATATAAACTTGGAAATCATCATTTGGGTAGTGTTGAGTGACATCCCGGAAAATGATAAAGACCTAAATATTATAGTGGGTTTCTACCAGGGTTTATTTTGGTGATCCGATAAAGGTATTTCACATCATGAATGAAGATAATCTTAATATTATTTTGAAATTAAGACTCTACCTTGGTAGAATATGGGGGATTAATTGTACTATCATCATATTTGGAACAATTATTTTCATCGAGTAGGCCTCTATGATGAGTTTCAACATTGGTATATAGCTCTATAAATTATATATAGTAAAAGGAAAACCAGTAATAGTGAAATTTTATTAATGAATATAGAAATAAAGTTCTCTCCTAGTGTCACGAACCCACTATTCAATATAGGACTCAAATATTCTTATGATTCATAATTTACCTATCTGAGCTCATAGATGGTGGTGGATACAACTTAATGTAATTATGGAGGGGAATTTCTATGGTCAACCTCTACAATATCAATATTTATTTAAAAAAATTCCTATTTACTTGTCATTAATATGGGAGCCTCACTATCATTTTTATAATACATGTAATATTCATTGTGTCTTGATAGAGAAAAAGACATGTATCATGGTTAATATCACTCTATGGATTCACACATTGTACTATGATATAAT
Organism: Viscum album; assembly: GCA_963277665.1. Taxonomy (NCBI): domain Eukaryota; kingdom Viridiplantae; phylum Streptophyta; class Magnoliopsida; order Santalales; family Viscaceae; genus Viscum; species Viscum album. Next base: position 1,365,645,012 of record OY728140.1, on the reverse strand, counting down.
ATAGGATTATAGAATCACTAAAAACCAAAATAATTATATAATAGAAAAATTTTAAATTTCCACTAATGGGATAGGGAAATATTATAATATATCTAGAGATTGATAAAGTGAAATCCTCTTCAAGCTATTATTCTCTCACTGTATGGTTTATATTAAATAGAAATTAAACTGAGATGATTGTAAAAAATGAAAGTGTGATGGATCTAGACCAGCTAACTCTATTAAATTGAATGTAAATACATAACCATAAGTGAGAATTATCAAGTGGTTTTCTAGTGGGATTCCCAATAAGTTTCATGTGTTCACCCACATATCACAATATACAATAAGTTTATTTCCATTCCTCTTTTATAAACTCAACATAATGTAATAGGATCCATATGATTTAAAAGTATAATTATTACCATATAACATTCCAAAAATTTCATAGATTGAATACATAAATTTTTGGTGGAATAAAAATCACATCATTGTACGAATTTGAAAGAAATCTATTTTTATTTGATCAAAATGATTTTTTTAATGGATAAAAATAAAATTGAAATCATAAAATCTGTACCTAAATTGGGCCTTTAGAATAATCCTCCCCTGGTGATTTCTACCACAATTATCTTACTATCGAATGGTTATTCTTGTGGTTGAAAAATAATCCCCACATTATCCCAAATATCAATTAGTATTTATTGGTGTAAGATTATTCTTATGGTTATTATTAATTAGTTCCTATCAAATTTAAACACAGATGGGGAATATTGACATTTATCAGGGCATGATATTCCCTTAAATGACTTCTTCTCACTTTTAAATTGATAATGATAAGTTTTATCAAAATTATTCTAAATCCATATATGCATTGTACAACTTGGATGTGTTGTGTTATATCAGTAAATTATATGTACAATGGTGGTAATCAACTCAATCGACCTTGAGTTATTTTGAAATATCAATATCATCAATGATTTAGAGCACGTCGGACATAGATTCCAACTATTTTAGAACGTCATAAATATGTACCATTGGTCATCACTTCATATTTTGTGGGTTTTCTTTGGATTATACCTTATGGGATGATGTGAGTGTGTTTATTTTTTCTATTGATTCAATATATATTGAATGAATTCATGTGCATGGGGTATTGATCCATGATTGGATTCCAATTTAATTCCATCGGTCAGATTATTGATCACCCACTAAATAATCCTCTAATTCAAATATGATTTGATACATCATAAATGACTCTTTAGTGTTGCAATGTTCTTGTTGGCCCAGAAAATGTTCTTGTTGGTTGGTTGTAGCCAAAAATATTTCTTCAACGGGGATGTAGGTAGGACTCTTGGCGTAGCTGATATTATGCATTCCACTGTTCTCTTAGATTTTTTTCCATCTACCTCAATCTCTATAATTAGGTTTCAAGAAAATGGGTTTATATAAATATTTATCATCAGAGAAGGATTATGTCAACTAAATAATGTTCACAGAAAATAGGAGTATCCACTTGGGTGATGATGGTTTTTTTGGTTGTGTGGTTCCCATTTTTCAGTAGATGAGAGAATGAAATAGGCAAGAGATAGGGCTGGTATAGGATTTTAATCAAGCCCATAATCTAATTCCATATTCTATATTTATCATCTCCATGAACCTAAAGACGATGTATTTGGTAGTTTAACGTTGTTAAAAGAAGGAGGAATTGTGTACATAATTGGTTTATAGAGTTGTTCCTCGAAGAAAGCATGATCCTAATAAACCAAATATCATGTCATATGCTCATCAACCTTTTGTTCAATCAATGATGGAAACTCTTTCTAGTATTCTTCTCCATTTGAATGAAAATTTGACACATTGGTCACCTGTGTTTGGTCCTTTCCCAAAATCACCCTTCATAAATGAAACATTTTATATAGGATATATTTAAATAATTATTATTCTTTGATGGCATGGACCAAAATTTAATGAAAATGAAAATATCTCGGATGATAATTGAAGTAGATTTCATTAGAATTACTAGAACTATGATTCATAAAGAAGATCATTTCTATGGATATGTACAAATAACATGAAACCTGTTCATTTATAAGGAATAGTTCTTGTTCTTTCATTCATTATATCATAGGATGCCTTTCACATTTTTTCACTTGAATGGGAAAATTATATTATTGTTGTCACTCAGTGGAATGGATTGAGAGATAAATTTATTCTTCAGGTTCAACATTAGTCAAAATGTTTTTTTTTGTAGTAAAATTGGTTGTATATACATTAATATAACTATTTGGATGTATTATGGGTGTGGTCCATGATTTTTCCTTGGATAAGTGAATCAAATCCAATAGATTTTTCCCCATGTGTACATGCACCTGGAACTGTAACTGATAATTTAATGGTATCTATGTTGTATTTAGTTAATCATATAGTATCTCAATAATAATTCCCAACAATTTCTAATGTTAGTTTTGAATATTGAGTGAGTACATCATTTCATTCCATCAGGTGACAAAATTATAGAATGTATCATTTTCACACTTTTTATAGTTTATGCGGTCTATAACCATCATCTTCCATAGATTAGATATTTTTATAATAAAATTGATAGATAAGGTCTCCGACTTTAAATGGGACCCACTAGTAGGATACTTTACATGAATAAAATGCAACATAGGTTTTCGTCCTTTTTCATAACAAGCGGGACCGTAAAGGGGCCACACCAGGACATGATCTGTAAGAGATACTTCTCTCTTTCTCATCTTCCATTGAAGGTATAAAAAATAGGATTTCAAAATTCAGGAAGTGGAGGATTAGCTTCCACATACTCTGGGTATGAATTATTTTCAGTTTTCACTCATGAATAGTAACCTTCTATGGATTCCATTTGAGTGGAAAGTGAATCCATAGTACTGAAGATTTCTAGGGGAACAAATTTATAACCCATCCCATAACTGTGGATTATGGTATTGGTATGATATAGTTTCCATGCATCAATATACTATAGATTTATGTTTTATGATGAAGTTAAGAGGATATTCTAATATGAGAAAGTTTATTTCTATAAGGGAGGAAAATATTAGTCTTCCAAAATATATGAATTCTAGAAGGTAAAATGCCTCGACCATGATCCATCTAGATGTTATGTCTCTTCTCTTGTAGATACAATAACCTACTCCTTATGATTGCATGTATAAATATATTCTTCTTCATGAATTCAATAACGAGTAAGAATATTTTCCCATTATATATTCCTTGTTAACCTATTTGAGATGGAATAAATTAGCCTTATATTATCCCAAAATCTAATTCATAGAGAAATTTTCGAGATCTCATCATAGCTACTGGGATGTAGCCATCACATGGTTTTTTGAAACATTATTTTTGGGGTATCATGTATTGGAATGTACTTCAGTAAGACCCACATTTTGATTTATTGTTTTCTAGTTGTTGTATTTAGTGTGTATATATTAATCTAAGTGTTTTTTATTTAGTGTGTATATATTAATCTAAATCATCTATTGGATTTATAACAATGACATTAACTATGGAATACTGGGTAGAAGGAATCATTTCATCATCCTATGTGTAATAGTGTGACTCTGTGTTACGCTCTCCCACTTTTAGAGATATTTTGTTGTATTACCATTCTCCTCTTTCCTCAAAGGGCCTTTTTATATTGTGTCACATTATTGGGTTTGATATTATTTATCAGATGCTCCCTTGGTTTTGAATTTTTAATAGTGATAGTGATAGAATCTTCCACCATCCTCACATATCATACCTTAATTTATATAAGAATATTTCATAGAAATAGTTATTGATACGGTGATGAATGGTTACAAATATATCATAGTATTTAAAGGAACAATTTTCTTAGGGTTGATTGTATTAATACCCCCTTTAATGTGGGGATGTGGCTTATTTTGGTCCACAATCAGTTCTTCTTAAACCTATTGTATATTTAGTGATTCTAGATGTGGTGTTCATTGTAAAAATACCCATATCCATACTACTAATGTTTAACTTAGTGAAATTTTCATTATATTTTTAACAGACTAAGGATTTAATGATCATGGTGATGGAGGCTATTATAAAATTTATCATAGAAATATGGGGATAGGTTTCTTCCAAAGTGAATTCAATGAATATCCTAATGAAATCATCTATATATAGAAAAGTTTACTCAAACAAGAGATGAGTGTAATACATAATCCCGATGTAAGATAATGTCCACATAGATTTGACTTTCAGATGGATGCCTTGGATATCTCATATGATATGTATTATAAGCCATTTGGCAATCATGGATTAGAATAATGACAACATATTAAACTAACTTATTACTATTATATTTTATATTATAAACAAAAAGATTTTTTAACTTAAACCTTTACTGTTTGTGTTATTGGGACATATGACTTATCCTATGATAATGAATTGAATTATTATAGTTTTAGGGGAATCTGATGTATTAGGGACAAAATCAGGTAAAATTATCCATACTCACCCCCATAAAAATATGAAAATGTCTAACATGGAATTATATATTATCTTTCAATGATCTAGTAGACTCTTGGAACAATCTCTTCATATGATATCACAATGTACTTATGACTTTGTATCCTAATATTTTGATAGGTGTTTGAAGAATATTGGAATGAATTATTATTTAATTTATAAACATGATAATGTCATACAAGATAATAAAGGTTATTATACATATTCTCTTTAAAATTCATCCACATGTTTTGGTATATATGAGGAATGCACTCCTCTATTAGCTCATTTGGTACGTCATACCTAGAAGTGATGATGGGAATGAATAAAATTGGAAGTCCATAATCAATAAAATATTTCCATATATACATTAAAAATACTTTCACATATCACTTATATTTATCTACAAGGATATACCATAGAGGTCAATTATCCACAAAAAGTGACTTATTGGCCGTAGAAGGGAGGGATGGTAGCCACAAAACTAAGTTTCCAACAGGCTGAGGTGAGGTGTCTCAAGAAACTGATGGGGCTCCATATTTATCTAAGAATGATCATTTAAGAATATATATATATATATATAATAAGGATATATAATACGGGAAGTATTTCCTTTCACTGGATGGATATCAATATATCGGGTTTCCTTGTGTGTATATTTTGGAAAGCCTTCCCATGACCCATCTCAATGATACCTTCAGGAGGAATATTGTAGTAGGTGTAAAATTTTTATCTATATAAGGATTCAATGGAAATTTAATATGTTTTACAAATGAATCATATAAACCGTGGGATACTAGTATCGAGAAAGGTAATGATATGATCCTCATCATGTATTTTCATTCCAATATACTAACCTACCTTTTCTAGATGAGTAAGGATATTAGACTAATTAATGTAGGTTATCAAACTATTTTAGTGATTTTCCTGGGCAATTATTGGAATATGAACCAATTACTAAGATGTCCCTAGAGTATGCATGTATGATTTATTTTTGCTACCAAGAATAGGGGACCCTCTTTGTGTTAATTCCCTAATATACTAACCATCCTCGGTTGATGTAATAATAAAATCTTGTCGTATATGTTCATTCCATTCAATAATATTACAACATTCCTTAAAGAGCAAAAATGAATATATAACTCCACCAATTTGGAATATGTGGGATGATGATGCACTTATCAATCAGTTTTAGAAAAAATTATTCTCCCTAACCCTATCAACTTCCATAATATACCTTGAATATTTTGAATTTCTATTAAGAATAGTGTCCCTTCTATAAATGACTACTAGAATATACTAATGGAATAAAATTAGAGTTGGAGTATCAGAAATGTCATAAAATATTATTTATATAGGTAGAAAAATATCAATAAAAAATATATAAGATGTGATGCTTAAGCATGGTTGATGAATACTAGTCATAACGGGGATATGCGACCAGTCATGTTCCTCATCCATTATCATAATATGTTGATCATCCTCTTGAACTAGAGAAATTGACTTATATTTATTCAATGTAATTATATATTCTTTTTGGAGATTCAAATATTCTTATATGGATGTCAAAACAATATTATGTATATATTCCTTAAGGATTTTTAGAATATTTCTATGAATTTTCATTATTTTTCAATGTATATATTGAATGAATAGAAGGGTCTTAGTTGCGATATTATCCTAATAGATTTCTAATTCCATGATATGATGGTAGAAATTTTTGATTGAAGTGGGAATTTGAAACAATGTTTATCCACATTTAAACATCAAAATATATTGTTGGGTTTCATGTGTGTGGGAGAGAATATCATATTTTCCACAACATACTATAAGAATATATCACAAAACATGTTGTATATTAGTTTTAATATGAGACATTTCATTTATCTCCACCATAACATATCATAATAAGTAAGTATGTGAGGCCAATCCTTATGGTCTCTATCTTTTCACACATGTAATGATATCAAATACATCGGGGTCTAAGTTTTATGGGGGGAGACTTATTTGGTAATTCCCTCATTCTTTGGATGATGGGTAGTAATTTTGTTATACATAAAGAAAAAATTAATAGGAGATCTAAGTATGAGAGTCCTAAATTGGGATGAATTTTCAGCCAACTCACTATACCGCCATATTATGACATGTAAGGTACTTATTATCATGCTTCATGGATATTATCCTAATTCCATTGGGGGTATTGACATGTGCCATTGTATTTATCCCTACCTTCCTCATATGAGATCGTATTGTGAGATTAAGTACATGAATACCCTTGAATGTATCCTCCTTGGTTGCGATGGTATAATTTTGATGTTATTACTCTATTAGTTCATTATCCATATGGGACTTATGGTATTCGATAGGTGATAGTTTCATCCTTATTTTTGGGGTCACAAAATTAGTAGAAGGAGAATCACTTAAATTATTACTCTATTATGATACCATTTAATTGGGATCTATAATAGTTCATTAGAAGTGTATCAATAGACACAATGATAATAAAATTTTAATTATTATCTATATGGAATCATAATGTAGAAAAATATAAACTAGAGAGGTATTGGAAACTCAATAATTTTTGTTTTGATAAAAAATATTTTTCTCAAATTCATGATTATTACTTTTGTATTATTATTAAAAAATGATTTGACATATATAAAAATATATTTTTTAGTTTATGAAGGAATCAAGTTGAATTACCCATTTTAGTTTCAACACTATACGGGGTGGCTCGATGCTTTGTTTCATTTTTGGGTTGAGTGTAAAATTTCAATCCTTATATCAGATCCTAACTTGTATCTCGGATAGTTTCGAACAAGGTTTATTAATGTAATTAGAAACAATCAATGGTTTCCACAACCATAATGATCCACAAGCCTTATTTTAAAGGAAAATAGAGTGATGGTATTTTTTACCATTGAAACATGTTCACTCACATTTAATGAGGGTATGGGTGTTTGGGATCATCACACCTTATTAAATGGAATTATTTCCGTATTTTAAAAAATATCTTATATATTTACTGAATGTTAATAGATATTTTGTGATTCTGACTATGGTAGGGGTTACCCTATCAATAGTAATCAATAATTTTCATATGATGACGTGAATATTGGTATATATCATAGTCAACATACTAATGTGATACCCTATATGTATCAAAGGTTATCCATCAATAACACCATCTGTATATATATAAGGGGATCCCAATCATGAATCTTAATATTACCCAATCATGATTAATGGGATACTACATTTTAAATCTACTATGATTATAACACTTCAATTTATTATTATATTCAAATGGGGTGGATGTTGGTGGTGTTGGGGTCATGTATATATTGGTAATTACTATGTTCAATGATGTGGAATAAAAGCCCACATTGTTATGTTCCGCTTAACTAGACACATCAAACGATTTTTTTTCATGTGACAAGGACCAATACATAGAGTTTAACATCATGCAACAAGGAATACTGGGATGTTGATTCCATTTAATGGTTTATGTAAAACAAATGTGTGAGAATCCCATTCTTTTTGACCTTGGAGGGAATGTGGCCCAACATGGATGGGTCAGTATCTCAACTAGTGTGGCCCTGGGAAGGTGACTCCCACTATGTGTATGGCCTGATGTGGATGATATGATGAGACCTAAAATGAATATAGCCCTAATTCATGGGAATGATTCAATCCAGAATATTTCATTATAGTGGATCTTCTATAGAGGATATGAACCAAAAGAATATGAAATTCATACTTATGGGAGTATATCAAAGAAATGGTATGATATAAATTATCTCTTAAGGGATATGGACAAATGAGGTTGGTGATGAAATATGGATTATATTGGGGTATGCTATTGGGATGGAGTCCTATGTATCCCACTAAGAACAGAACCAAATGAACTATAATAAAAATTTAAATGGTATAGATTATATGATATAACCATACTATACTAATTAACAAAATATGGTAAGAAACATTGTTGTAGAGTTTATAGTTAGGTGACATGATTTTTTTTACAAAATATACAATAACAGGTTATTCCGTTATTATTTAAAAAATGTATCTTCTATATGGTGATTCATTGGGAATATGTTCCTTTGAATATATTCATCATGGGGATTATATCCCATTGAGAAAGAAAAAATCCTATTAAGGAATATAGTTATGGGGGATGAAAAAAGCAATGGCATTTTCAATATACCGATGCCATGATCATCACAAAATTAAATCCCGGATGGGAAATGCTATGTGTGAGGAACAAGGTATAGAAGAAAATAGACATTACAAATTTATGATTGTAAATGTTTTGAACAGGGATTACACACTGTGGAATCTGTGTTAGGAATATATTTATGAATCCTGAAAAGAACATGACACTAGGAGAGAACATATGAGGTTTCACTTGGAATTTTTTTAATGTAATAGGAATATGGAAGAATTTGAAATTGAATTCATTAATTATTTTTTGTTAATAATTTTAATTTGAAAGTATAGAAATTTATTTTATTTAAATCGATTATGTATTGATCTTGAGCCTTAATAAAATGTCATATCTATCCTCTTTATAATAGGAATCAACGTCCACATAGATCAAAAAACATGGTCCTCTAGTGGGTATGTAAGGATAATTATACACTTGGGGAATATTTCCCTTTTGAAGAGGATATGGAATTATACCATGGTATATTCCCCTGATGGATAGGGACTCATGTAGAAGAAAAAGTGACATAAAAAAAAGTTGTTCAAGTAGCACTTATTGGTTGCAGGACCAATTTTTTTTGTTTAGGAGATGGGTGATCACATGAAGATCATTGGGGAATGTAATCATGTAATGTAGTTGGGGTCATCTGGTACCATAAAGGAATGGGGGACATGTAATCACAAAATTCCATGGGGTTCACATGATTTCATATCCTCTATTAGGTTAAGCAAGAGTGTGTCACGATCATGTGACTAAGAGATCCTAACACGATCATTACATGCATAGGTGGCCTTCAAGCCAAATCATGGGTAAATAGTTAATTTGAATGAATAAAAGTACCCCATTTTTATTTGTTTACATCCTTGAATGATTACTCAATAAATTTCAATGTAATTTATTTTTTAGTCTGAGAAGTATAGTTAACACAAATTTCATCACATGTGTTCCTTCATCTATAAAATATGCTCCTTATGTATGAATTATGTCTCATTCTATTTTCAAGGGGTTTTTGTAACAGTTAGTTCCAAATATATTTAATATTGTTTAATTTAGTGGAGTTAAATTCATAGTTTTTAGGTGGTGCAATCCATTTTGGTTTGTCAAATGTATCTATTTCACTTTACATGGCTATGATTACATGTCGTTGATGATATCCTTTATTGTATTTAATAAAAAAGAGTTACAACAAAATTGATTCACTAGGGATAGAATATCCTGAGTTGGTCACATGATATCATTGGATTCAGGAGACCATGTATCCTAGTGGGGTCACATGATAAACAATTACCGTGTGAAAGCTTTGTAATGGATAGAATTTTTTGAATCAGATTGTGTGACGTTATTTGTGTTAAAAAATCAAATAACTCAAGGGGTATAACATAATAAAGATTTCCCATGGAAATGATATATCATGGAAAACCACCGTATAAGATAGTAACATGAAGACATTAGTTCTTAGATATCACACAGCTCTTAGAGAGTGAAGTTAATCATTTAAGGATACATGACTTCTTAACCCGATATCATGACTATCATGATGTTATAAAATATAGAAATAGAGTATTTTTTATTTTATAAACATATTTATAATGAAATGTTACATGTATATAGTGTCTTTTTACAAATTATTCTTTCTAAAATTTTTCTGATATGAATAAAAAACAATAATCATTTTTTTTCGGTAACCAAGAGCTTGATATTATTTGGAGATAATTTGAATGATTATTTTGTAGGAATATATGATCAAGTCATTAAAATTGTTTGGTTTGTAATTTTAACTAGCATATTTTGGAATTGTATGAAGGAAAATTATTTAGGTAATGATTTATTTAAAAAATTAGACATTATTACTGGGTTTTGGGTGATTAACGTATTATTCACCCATATGATGTTCTTAACTAGTGTCAACCATTTCAGTTTTAGTAAATTCATACACATTGGTGGAATAACATGGAATTAAGTTTTTCATATTTTAATCTACCAATAGATAATTTTATTTCTTCAAAAATTAAATTTTATTCATGATAATTTATCATATGTTATGATGTAGAGGTGGAGACATTCTCAAAACCCAACCAAAGGGTGAAATCTTGTGGAGAAGGCAAATATGTATATTTTCTCGTATTTAAAATATCATTGGTAAGGGAATTACTCAATCTAATGAAATAAAAATAAAAATCTATTATGTCAAATGTGTAAAATATCACTTGTGTAGAAAGGTATGTTATTAGAAGCATATTCAAAATTACCAGTTTTTGAATAAAAATGTCCTTTCGATTTAAAAAGAAATTGATATGGAATAAAATGAATTTATTACCACTTTTTCTTATTTGTATTAATATCTCTTGAATATTTGATAGATTTCCATCATACATTTGACCACAATACTCGATATAAACATTTGGAAGGCATTATTTCTTTTAAGGGTCGATGAATGTAACACCCTAAGATTTTAGAATATTTTTTATTTAATTATTTTTACATGTATAATATATTATGATGCATGAAAAACAAAAACAAAATCATGATTTATTAATATTGAATCAATTATTATGTAGTTAAATGAAATTCATAAGATAAATTACATTATTAAAATGATTTAAAACATATAAATGGAATATCATTAATTCATGAAATATATTTTTAAATTGATGTGTTAAATTATGCATTTTCGTTAAATATAATACAATTGATGGAATGATATCAATAAAATACTAGAATTTATTTTTGAAACAATTAGTGAAATCAATCATGAGTATCCATGAAATAGTTATGTACAGATAATAAATCACAGTTGAATAATTCGTTTCAAAATGGAAATGGTTTGTTTAAAATCATTGATTTATTTAATGGTTTTTTATTTATAAGAAAATTTCATCCATTTTGGTAATAACACTAATGTAATGGAATTTCATAAACATGAATAATAATTAATGATAAATCATACATATCATAACAAATGATTATAAAGTAAGATATATTTATTTGGTTATTAAATGAAAAAATATGAAAATTATTTTCAATATACATGATATATTAGATCTTATGAAATTGAATTCATCAATTTGGATGAATATTTTTTAAAAAAAATTAGAAAATATATTCATTAAAATATATTAATTGTCATCGAATATTTTATATAGGCCAAGGAATGAGAATGAAATTGTTTTTATGCTTATAAATAAAATTTCACAAGGAATTAATTTTTTGAATTTTTCATGAATACATTATAGTTAATTTATAACACTTATATTAATTAGATATACTAAAACTTAATCCATATTTTTATTAATATAAATTAATATTAAGTAATAAATTGAACACAATTTTTAGAAAAAATTAATAGAAATTATGGTATCAATCCTGTTTCCTTGGTAAAGAGTAAAAAATAGGTTAAACTAAGAGATAATGTTTAAAATAAGAAAAAAAAATGACTAAATATCAATGGATGAAAATTTGGAAAATTTAGAGACACTTTACTTGATGAATAATTTTATTATATAACAATTATTCAAGTATTTGAAATTATATCACCAATATAACTAATAAAGGGAACCACATCTTCCCCCAATTCTACATCACTGACACCTCTTATACTGTACAATATATACCCAAATATCATGCCAAAATTATTCCTAAGACTGAATATATCATGGCTCCACAAAAATCACATATCCAAAAAGATTTTAATTTAATCAAAAGGGATATTCTAGAAAAGATTTAAATATCATCCCATGATTTTCAAGGTGTATTCTTCCTCAAATCCTCAAAATATTATATAACCATATTATGATTAATTTTTTCTATAATTAAATGGTTTTATTCAAATATGATAAATCATTACCTATCTCATATACATCTAAGGGAAAAAAATAGTGATCGTGCCCGTGTATATATTGTCGTCTCCAAGAAGTATTGTATTTTATTTTACATAATAGCCTACAATTGAATGTTAAATGGATGTATATAATGAATATATATAATTTTTATAAAAATATTTTTATTTATTGATAAATTAATATCTACCTTTTAACCCTCCATTCCACTAGAAAATTTCAACTAATAATTGTTGTATCTGTATTAATTTTATGGTTTTTAGTAAATTGATCTTGATAAATAAATTATGAATAGTTAAATCATTTAGATTTTTTAAATTTTCTTTGTTTTTTGGTTAGAAACATTGGGTTTTTAAAAAATGAACAAAAATAGACGATTTTAATGAGAAAAAGACACATTTCTCTATTAGCCAAGCTTGTAGATCGACATGCGATTTTTGAATCGCAAATCCAACATTACAAAAAGGTGGAGCATTCCGTATATCGTAAAGGATGACATTTATATTTTGTGTACTCAATAAAAATGTCAAATTATTGGGATAGAATAAATTTCAGAGAATATGTCAGAGTCGTAACTTCCATACCATGTAAACCATATATGTCATGATCCAGTTAGAAGACTGAAATTTAATACGATGGATATGAAGGTTTTTAGGGGATTCTTATATTTAGACACATTTTCACTCATTAAATGAATCATAGAATAATAGTCATTACCATTGACAACTATCGATACATGTTCACTATAGAAGAGCTTTGATCGTCTTCTATTCTATTTTTATTTTATTTTATTATTCACACCCATTAATGGCTAGCATGAGGGGTGGTTTCTTTATGTCATGGATTCCATGATGAATGGGGATTAAATGTATAAGTTGTTTTATTTTTTATTTATATTCATGTTGTATTTCATACTTTTTCATCATTTTGTGTCTTTTTCTTAATTCATTCATCATCATCATTATAAGAAGGGTTAGAATGTGGATTAAAATTTATTCCTAATTTGAGCATGATCATTAGATGAGATGATTGATTTCATTATTTGATGTCAGATATAGGGTTTAGAAATCTTCCCAGACCATTGTGAATGTTCATATCCTTTTTTAAAATATGGATTCTCATAACCCATTATCCCAAATATTATGTTACTAACCATGCTAAATAGAGAGTTTTCAGTGAAGATCATTTAACATGAAAATTGGACTCATTAGGACCTAATTTCAACGACTGCATGATTGTTAATAATTTATTTCATACATGGGAATCTCATGAAGATAGATTTATTACTACCATTATACCCGTTGTATATTTCCCCCACACTGTTCATTTATTATGTTTTTAGTAGTCCATATTAAATTTCTATAAATCATAATTAATTTTTGTCTGGATTATTTAATTAATTTTTTTATAAACCTGTATCTATGGGTTTTACCATAGAATTTCAAATCATATAATAACATGTATTTCAGAGGTTTATTTTATTCACGTTTTAAATTTATAAATTATGTAACATGGTAGGAATTACAGATGATCCTTGGGAAATCAATAACAGAGCATGTGTGTATGCATGAACTACCACCTCCAAGAAGTGATGTGACCCATTTTATATTTAAAATTTTTATTCATGTTCATAATGATATATTTAATTTATATGTGTGATATATTTTATAATTTCTAAAGGATAATTGTTTTTTGCCTTTTGTAATTTTGGTCCATTGAAAAGGAAATATATCACCAGTTCTTATATACTGACTATTTCCACCATGAAGTGTATTAATAATTTTTCATCAACAACATCAATGGATGGTTATATAATTAGTAATGATGAATAAATTTGATATTTAAAACTTTAATTTTATTTTAGAGATGATGAATCCATGACCATGGTTGAAGGACCATAACCATCAAACAAAATCATTCATGTAAAATAGATCCATTAACACACTAAATATTCATGATAATGAATAAATTATAATAATGGGTAATTATAAATTAATATAGAACAATATCATGTAATAAAAGTTGGCATATGGTCATTTTATTTATTTTTAAATAATTAATTTTATTATATATGAGGACAACAATGAATATGAATAAATCAATGACTTAATGTATGGTTGTATGATACAATCCAATTCAATTTATGGATTATAAATGTTAAAAATAATTTAAGGGAAATTATGTGATCCTAATCTTATAAAATAAATATATTTTTATATCTTATAATTATTTATATTGGTTTTGTTTATTATTACCATTTTATACACTTCAATTTATAAAATTATTGAACAGATGGATTTATAAGAAGCTAAAATTAATAATATTCTTTGGGTCGATTTGTTTTATTACTCTACATTATAGTTATTCAAAATAAATAAATATAAATCTTTATCTTCAATAAAATTTTTGTTAAATGATTTTTATACTAACATTTAATTTATTAACAAATTATCAAATGTATTATTTGAAATGGTTTCCTAATATCTCAATATGACTTTTTAATAATTTAAGATATGATTTGTTTTCGTAAACTATTATTAAATGAATATATTTTCCCATAGTAATTTTATTTCCTCATTATGAATCCCCATTTTTCATATTTCCATGAATTTAAAGAAAAAAAACCATATTCCCATTTTTTATAAGTTTTAGTTTATAAAACACTCCAATAGAATATTTTTGTTTTCCTTTTATTTTAAAAGAATTGATATAATTATTTAATTAAATAATTTGCATATATGTAAATATCATACAATAAATTTATGCTTCATTATTTATATTATCTTACGATAGCATCCACTTCCATTACGTATAAGGCTTATTGTAGTTATTTTTAATGATGTTTTTATGAAACATATTTCTTTCTCAGAGTCGAATGAAGTTACAAAGGAGTGATTAATTTTTATAATTTGTAGTTGAATATATATGAATTTGTTATTAACTTTTAATGTTTGGTTTTATTATATATTTCCAATTCATATTTTATGTTATGATAATTGAAGAGTAAAGTGTTACATTGGTATTTAGTGTAATACTTGAGTCCCTCTTATAGAGGGAAAACCATTTATCATGACCTATAAAACCATTCACACTATAATTATCCCTAATTCATAATAAAATTTTAATGACTAAATTATTTATTTAGAAATTTATTTATCACAATTAAAAAAATTAATTCTTTAGAAGGATATTAGCTTAAGATGATTTTGTTTCTTTTTTTAAAGAACATGTTTTATACAAAAAATGTCAAAATTAATTGTCCACAAATATATATAATTAATTTTATAAAAGTTTCATTATATTATTAATTATTTTGTATGAAATATGCATCTATTCGATTTTTACATGTAGTCAGGAAACCAAATTTTGTATAATGATTAATTACTATGGTAAAAATGGTTGTTTTTTATGAAATATTTTTATACGATATATTTAATTTGTATCAAAATTAATAATATTAATTAACATTATAATTTGAATATATGATGATGTCTAATATCCTAAAATATATATAACCACATATGAAAATAATAATTAATGTAGTATAAAAATAAATAAATCAGAATATATATAACTAAATTTCACTAGAAAAACATTATTTAACATACATTGATTTTGAATTTGTTAAATAGCTCCAAATACTGAATTCAAAATGTAGAATTTTTATGAAGAGTTGAATCACATTTATAGTAGAAAAATAATGTCAATGAATTATTTTTTATCAATGTTAATATGGGTAAAATTGTTCAATGAGGTATCAAAACTGTAAATAATTATATTTTCCCAAAAATGGACATGAAATAATTGGTATGTAGGAATTTCATACCCATATGACTCCCATAAAATTATTCACCTAAGAGTCTAATTTAACAAAACCCACCATACACCCATGGGATTATATTCCCACCACTCACATAACATTAGTGGTAATGAAATTCCCCTATTTTCAATATAATAGGTCCTCACACCACCCATTCAATAAATCAAAAAATAAGATTCCTTCTAAAATATACCCTCTATACATTAATTATATTCATATTTCACACTTATAATATTTTTTTATAAATATATTTCTGAAATAAGTTCATTTATAACAAACTATCAAAGTGAATCCCAAAGTTCTCAATATAAGTTTAATCATTTCACAAACAAATTTTTATTTTATATTTCAATTTCAAATTAAATATTCATATTACTATATTATGAATTTATGATTTATAGAATAATTAATGTTATTATATTGTGTAAAAAAATAAATACTTTCCAAATTCTGTTCGTAAAAACTATTTTCTAAACATGTGTTATGTGGAAAACTGCAGCCATTGCACAACATGTTTCATTCTCCACAGCCACTATATAAGGATGGATATAGTGATGGAATTAAAAGAAAAAATTTGTTTATTATGATATAATTAATTCTCTAGAATGATATTTTTCATAAAATATGGATGAAATTATAATAAAACAATCATTGATAATCATTAAACAAAAGATTACGAAGAGGGTGATCTTCATTTCAAAATGTGTAATTTTTTCATATCCATTACTTATTTTTATAATTCCTTAAAATATATATATATATCACACTAATATACCCAAAATATTATCATTATTCTTATAGAATAATGTAATTATAAAGAACCCACAACATAATCATTAATTAAATAAGGGTATGTTCATGTTCATGTCTTTTTAACCACCTCATGAACAATACATTTTATTTATGTCTAAAATGATTATAAGAACATAATTAATTTTATAATATGCTAAAAATGCAAAAATAATGATTTTATTTATTATGTATATGTTATATAAATATATATTGAATTCATAAATAAAAAAATCCATTCTGTCAATAAGATTCACAAAAGAATGCTTGTTATCGATTTAAGCATCAAGGATTAATACTAAAAAACACTTGAAATGATTTTGGAACATCATAAATTATTATACTTGAACCCTAAAAGTGACATTAGTTATAATTAAATTATTATATTTTGAATTTAACACATCATTTAGTTCCAAAATATGATAATAATATATAAAATAAAGCTATTAACACCTGATGTAGAAAATAAGAATAATTAATGTAGAGAATGTTTATATATAAATAGTATAAATGAAAGTAGGTAAGAGTAATGTTATTTATTAAGTGATTAATAAATATATTTTTACAATGTCGGTTGTTAGAGTATGTTCATGAACATCTGGAAAAATGATAAGGGTCACGCGTCTCAAATTCCTATATTTGAGACCAGTTTTGTATTTTTCACCTAATATAATTTAGGTGGAGTAAATATACTAATAATGTAAGATTTTATATCATGAAATTTTATTATTAATGTTAGTTAATGTCCAATTTAATGTCCTCTCATTCAATAAATTTTTTATGGATTTCTAATTAATCTATAACTGGGCCTTTACATCTCTATTTTCATTCTTTCGGACTCATGTTATATTCACCACCTATTTCATTTTTATTGTGGTGCATAATACTATAGGGAATAATTTTTTACCATATTAATGATGATATTAATGGATTTTAATGTGAATATTTCTATAGTTTAACCAGGTTATTTTGATTCAGTAGTTTCCAAATATGTTGTAAAACACATCCCTTTCAATGCTCGAAAAAACATTGTTATGATTTTGTTGGCTAGAAGTATGTGTGTTTTACAAAGAAAATAAATCCCTTGCGTGAATATGGAAAAATGGAAATGTTATGGACAAAATAAATCTAAATATATTCTCACTAAAAATATTTTTTTAGAATAGAATCATTCACCACAATGATTAATGATGAATGAGATGAAGGTTACACACATGGCTAGACAGTCTTGGTGGATATGCATTATAATATTCACACACACTTCACAAACCAAGATTAGTGATATTTAATTCCACACCCTTATTCTCCTAACAATGAATGCTATAAAATCCAATTACTATATTTTATGAATATACAATAAAAATTTAATTAGCCTTGAAACTATTTTAATTTCATAAGTGTACTTAATAATGCATTGTTGACACCCTCCCGAAAATATCTAAGTTTATTAAGGTATGGTCACCTAGTGATACTCATTATTATATTGAATAAGGAAGTATTTAATTTTCATTATTCTAATTATATATATAAATAATTCTTATTCAGTAATAAATTCCATATGAAATTTAATTAAAGGTCTTAATGACACTTATAGTGAATGATTTGTACATAAATAAGGTGGTTGGTTTAGCTAGAATTATATATCCCCGTGATGAATCAACATGTTTATTGAGAAAAAATATCATGGATTTTGGTGTCTAACTATTCATATAATTGGATAATGTCTTTCTACATAGCCTTGATAACTTGTTTTAGTGCAAAATATTAATATTTTCCATCATTATAAGATCAATAATTTTTTAATAAATTTATACATTTATTATCAAGGATATAAAATTACATTAGTTTCTATAAGTTGTTGATTCATTTTGTTCATTTATTGCCACGTATTAATTATTATAGGTTTATTTTATGAAATATTAAACATTATTCAACTTATTACTAAGTTCCTAATCTCAACCTTATTTCTTTTCCATTTCCCTTTAATCCTAGAGGAGGAATCAGTGTTATTTTTAAGGATTTAATTGATGGAATAATAAATTTCTCAGCGTATCTATATGGGGAATCTTATGCAATGAAATTTAACTTATTTATATATCTAGTATTAAATGACTTATAAACTTTTTTATCCTTTTGAAACAATCAATTCATTTTCTAATAATGTAATATAACTACCATATCTAGGATCTAGAGTTCGACATTATACATTGGCCCGAAGATATAGACTGTATCTGGGATATTTTCTTAATCCCAAATGTTACATGATTGGTTACCATAATAAAATAATGTACATAAGTGACGAATTTAACAATATTTTATGATGAATTTAATAATTTGAAGACTTGAAAAATGATTTAATACAATGTTTTTTAAATCAAGACAATTATGTTATAAATTCTTTAGAAATTAAAATTTAAATATTATTTCTATTCTTATTTTTATGCCACATTATTTTGTAATATTACTTATATAGGTCATTATCTAATGGTTTATAATATTATGTTTCTTTTAACTCTTATGAAATCTGTATTTTATTTTGAAAAATAAGTATTCCATGGATTATGAATTGATATTTATTTTTTTTATGAACATTAATTACCATTATTATTATCTCATACCCTTATGAACCTGAAATGTTCACTTATGTTCATTAAATTTATTTCACTTTTATTTATCCATGATGAACATTTGAGCACACCCATTCTTATATTTCAATTACAATAATTATTTATGGAAATTATCCTTTAATATGAGCTTATATGGTTTCTATAAGGGAATTGTTTTTGGAGATATTGAAGGTCGATAAAAAAAATGATGACTTTGTATCTAATCTCTAAATACACTAAAAAATTAATATTATAGGGAACATGTTATTTTTTTTATGTAGTGAATACTCATATGAAATGATTTAATATTTTATTAATTCTCGGTTCACCTCAGTAATTATTCATATTCTTGAAATTAACTTATTTTAGGACAACATAGATATTCGTTTCTAAGTCTCCCGGAGGAAAACTCATTTTTGCCTCAATTTTCATAAGGTTAAATCTTCTAGTGTAATACTTATCAAATAAATTTTTTTAACATTACAGCAGTAGAATATTATTTAACATAATCAACAGAAACGTTTTTTAGAAACCATTCATATTAAATAATTCCATATATATTTTACCACTTTAAAATAATTCCTTGAACAAATATACCCACAAGTTATATATTAAGTTACTCTCCTAAAATAACGAAATAATATTCCACATATTATTTTAATAAAATTAACAAATATCATTCTAATTTTAAATTAAAAATATCTATATTATTTAAATTTATATCATCTTCAAAAAACTCAAGTTATACACATTTTAAATAAAAATAATCAAAAATATATAAATAAATTTTTATTGGAATACATAACATAGTTGATCTCCTAATACATATATATATATATGTATATATATATTAACAAGGATTTCATATATGATTGAATAGTTTAACAAAAAAAATGAGATGTTGAATTCTGAATCCTTGTTCTAAGAATCATAAATTTTGTTCATCAGTTGTTAATACCTAGAGAAGTTCAAGTATCATATATACATCCATCAAAAATAAAATTATGGATAGATTAGTGGGATAAGTGTATTGGTTACATCAGTTCTTCCCTTCAATAGCTATTGTGTAATCAGATGTAAATACTTCAGATGATATAATTGTAGGTATTGATTATTGGTGAATCATCCAGAAGGAATTATCTAGAATAAAATAATAATAAAAATTTAACCAAGGATATCTGTTGATGTCAAAAATGTTACTATCAATCACAAGTGACAATACATTTAGTGTCATCTCCTTCAATATTGAAAAGTTGTGTGAACTATACAATATGAATTTTTTCTTACGAATGTAAGTGCTGACTGAAACTAGCTGAATAAAGAGACCAAAAAGGAAACAATTAATTAGATTTTGAAAATTGTTAATAATTTTATATTGAAGTATTTCTGATGTTTTTCTTTTCTATAATAATTATAATTATGATATTTTAAAACAATTCATTGATGTACCTATTCTAAATATAGGACAAAATAATGATTGACGTTAAATATCTATGGTGTTTTTTCTTTCTTTACATTCTATAGTTGGATATGTTTGCATATACTATTTTTTCCCATCATTATTTCCTACTTATGTGTGTGTTTTGTAGACTTTGTGTGGGGGGTAGTGTGCGGTGGCATTAGAATTTTGGTATAATTATTATTACTGGGAAAGATGTGTTCTGAAGGTTTCATTTTCCACTATGTTGATCTATGCATGATCTTTTAGTGGATATTTTGATCATAAATCCATAATAATTCATGTTTTATATGTGATTAATTTTTAATTCTATCATTATTTCCCTAACAATTGATATCATGTTGAATGGTTTGAGCAATCTACTTTCACAAAATAAGAATTATATGTATGGAAGAAAATAAATGGGAGATTCAGATCCTAAAATTAAAGAGAATTGATTTTTGGTCTTTGTAGAATTCATATTGGAGACCATCTATCATATATGTAATTGTTAGTCCTATTTTCAGGGTAAATATGGTCCTAATGGATAAATAATAATGAGAACTCTTTGATAGATAGGTGTTGGTGATGATAAGATTGTCACATTAAAAGGAAATGTTTTTTCAACATTCAAGATTCAAAGTCATGAAGGAATGTTATAATGGTATTAAATGACTTGCATAGAAAATTAGAGGTAAAAAATAAGGGTTTCATACTAGAAAGGTTGTTCAAAATGAGGTTTATTTGAAAAATTACACTAGTAGATGTTATAAATTTATTTGACATGATTATTTTGAAATTAGAAACAAATGAAGTTAAATTTTTTTAATGATGTAAGTGTACTACATATATAGTCAACACTCCAAAAGATTTGGCGTGCAATGGTTACTCATGTTATAAATATCATAGAGAAACCAATCTTTTATTTTATGATATCTAGAAAATATTATTGAATCATGAACTATGAAATAATTATGTTTCGGTAACTATAGGTAGTTACATTTATCTTGATTGGGGGGGTAGGGAATCCCCTAATAATTTATATTATAAAAGACAGAAAAAAAAATTAAACTCCCATGAAAATAGTTGTGGTTAGTCAGATGGTCTAGGTCACACCTACGATAAATTGTTTAAGAGTGGAAATTTCGTGAAGGATTATAAAAGAAACAATGCTAAAACTTAAATGATTTCCAATAATAGATGTTTTTTTAATTGAAACAAATGTTCATAATGACTAGTGGAAAATAATGAACACATTATTTGAATCCTAAGTGGTTAACTCTAGAGAATGTTTTAATTAAACATCAATAAATACATGCACAAAAATATATGTATCTATAATGAATGAGAAAGTTTATATCTATGGTAGTGAAGAACATTGAGAATTGGATAATTTATTTTTATGCATTTTAATTAATATTGTAATACTCTTGAGACAATGAATGTTTCATCACATCTCTTGTCTTTGGGGGAATCTAATTCCTATAGTGTGATTAAATTATACTGTATATGGAACTAGATTTAAAAATGGGGTATGGATAGTAACCTAGGGATCTAAGGTGACTGAGAAATATATAAATTATGGTATCATTTTCATGACTATAAATTCATTTGGGAGTTTAGTTATAATGTCCCCAATCCCAGACTCCCAGATCCATTACTGAAATCATAAACATTACATTTCTAGATTTAATTCTCATGATGGTGACCCAGTTTTCACCTTCTAAATGTAACAACTTCAAAAATAAATATTGGATCACCTATATACTTAATAACCTTTTAGTATTATGGTTTTATAAAACTCACATTACCTCATACATAAACAAAACCAAATAATTAAAGAGATTATCGTTTCTACTATAGCGATATTTTTGTATTCTATATGATGTCATCGACATCAATAATATGAAACCCGTTTGAGCATAATTCACTTTACATTTTTATGGATAACCTGGTGAATGGATATCCTAATAAGGGAGAACTAAAATTCTTAGTAAGGGTAAACAAAATAATTTATTATTGAATGTCATAAGTGAAATTAAGATGATCATTAGGGTGTAATGACATAATCAATGTGCATTATCATATCTTAAGAGTTCTCTAACCCATGAATATTGAGATCAAAAAACATTAAAATATAGTATAAGTATTTACCAATGTCATGAGTCAAAAGAATCAATAATCTTGAATCATGTGATACCAATCTTGATTGAAGGAAAAATTTATAACTAGTAGAAGGTATAATAAAAATTCATTTATATCTTAGTAAATTATCCTCATATAATCCTTAAAGCACCCATAAAAGTGAAATAAACATACTATTGTCTACTAACATTATTCTACATAGAACATAATTATTACCCAATGAATTGTAGGGTTTTTTAGATTCACTAATTATATATGCTATATTAGGAATATTTGGTGCTATCCGGGTGCACCCATCATATAAAAATTCCCAAGATCCATAAATAAAGACCATATATCTTGTGTTGCATAACTAAACTCCTAAAAAATCATTATTCAATTCATAACATGATTCACTAGTGTAAAAGAAATGGGTGCCCCAAATTTTTTTTTAGAAATGTTATTAAATCAAGGTAATGAAAAATGGTCCATTAAAATATATAATAAATTTATTAACCCTTGAAAATAAATGGGCTCACAAAAATATAATTTTAATATTATTATTATGTGAAAAATTAAGGAGCTCATTTAGAAATCTCTTGGAAACATGATTATCCCATGGAAAAGAAACAAATTACAAAACAGACTCTTTAAAATAGTCATAATATCTCTAGAGAAAAAATAAGGATTGTATCATAAAAAAATATCCCCATTTGATAATAGGAAAAAACAACGGTTATTGATGTTGATGAATATAAATACCATTGAACAATTGTTTCGTCATAGAATCCGGGGATGACCTCCTGGACGAGAGATTCAAACGTTCCGATCGGTTTCTAACGGATTTGTTCGTAGAACCGGAAACATCCAATGATTCCACATCCATTTGGACCTACTTTCCAAAGGCAGGCGCTCATTATCTTGTGGACTAATGAGGCTTAGGAATTTGCATTGGTCGAGAGGATGGGAGGTCGGACTCATCACACCTTTTTGAGGGGAATTATTGTCTACTCTGGGACTCTCTTTATAGATTTAAGTTATGTTCGTTAATCCTTATTACATTACCAAGTATAAAATGTGATTTCCTTTAGTTTTAACAATCAATGATTAAATATGAAAGAAATTTAGAGAATATTTTATATGTATTCGAGGTTCTTCATCAATAGAGAATCATCTATATCTTTTTAGAGATTCCTGGTCAATGGTATCCTTCAAAAAATTTATATAAAAGTCTCTTGGTCATTATGATGACCAGGCTGGTTTTAAAGCCACTCAGTGGGGCACTTGAAGTTTATCGTCATTCATAAGGACAGAGATTATTTCAAAGTTGGGATCGAACCCATAAATGGGCTACCTATGTATCCTTTGTTTTGGAAAAGGAATCAGAACCCACGTAGTTCGAGTAATGGAGTATGATGTTTATGATTGATGGCTCAAAGAATAATGTCATAATTACTTTTACACTCTAAGCTCACGTGAGTCATGCTCGGTGTGAGAAACCAGAGGTATTGGTAAAATTTGGACAATTGTGCCATGAAAGATGCAATCATAAAAATTTGTTTGGGGCTTATGTATGTATGACTGCCCAAAATAGATGAAGTTTTAGGATTTACTTTTAGGGAGAAAATCCAGGAACAGGTTCCATAAAGGTATATGTGCTTTATGGGGATTTGAATACTCTAATCTTGGGGCTTACTCCTGAGGAGGATGCCCAAGTTAGGAGGGGACTTATGATTGGGTTTTACTCCTGAAAAGGAAATCCCAAATCAAAGGTAAATTATGACTGGTTAAGAGAATTTTAAGGGGGCTTGAGGTTTATTCCTAAAAAGGAAACTCAAGATTTTGACTGGGACTTATTCCTAGAAAAGGAGGCCCAGGTTAGGGGACTTGGGGCTTACTCCTGAAAAGGAAACCCAAGGTTATGACTGGGGCTTACTCCTAAAAAGCAGGCCCAGGTTTGGGGACTTGGGGCTTACTCCTGAAAAGGAAACCCAATGTTATGACTGGGACTTACTCCTAAAAAGGAGGCCCAGGTTAAGGAATTATGGTTTGGGGATTACTCCTGAGGAGGATGCCCAAGATTATGACTGGGACTTACTCTTAAAAAAGAAGGCCCAGGTTATGACTGAGTCTTATTCCCAAAAAACAGACCCAGGTTAGGATTCTCTCATCTTAAAGGATGAGGTTGAATGAATTAACTCTCCATATTTAGTGACATAAGGATATTTAAATCACTAGACTTTGAGAGAGATTCCACAGAATTCCTTTCAGATAAGGAAGTCAAATCAAGAAATCATCCCATAAATGGCTTTGAAGAGTGTCTTGAAGACTGAATCTTGAAAAGGAAAGGTGTGATGGCTTAAGAGGGGTAAAAATGGGCAAGATGGGCACCCCAAAAGATAGGGGTGCGCAAGTCTTGCAAGGCGCGCAAGTCTTCCGTGGGCGCGCAAGTATGGTCGCACAGGTATACCTGCGCGACACATGGTGTACTTGCGCGATTTTCAACCAGCATTGAAATACTTGAGCGACTCTTTTTTAAACCCTTTATAATTTTCATGAGATTCTTCCAGAAAAGGGACGCGCAAGTTATATTGAAGGAAATAAGTTGGCGCGCAAGTGTTTGATAAGTTTCAACACTTAGGCCTTCCTTCTTCTCTTTAGATCTTCCGTTCTAGGTAAGAAATTACCTTAGAAGTGTTCCGGAAGCTTTGAGAAGAGACTTGGGCATCGGGAGATTCAATCCGAGTTTCTGGAAAAAGATCCTCTCGAATGGGGGGCCCACAGGGTCTATTTATAGGCAAAAGAAGACCCCGGGCGGTTACCGGGCGGTTACCACTTAGGTCGCGCAAGTCACTTGCGCGACCAAGAGCGTCGCACAAGTGTACTTGCGCATCATTGGTATAACTTGCGCGGTGGATTTTCTGTTGATCCTTTGTTCATGCCTTTGTCGATTTTTGATGTTTTCTTCAATGGATGAATCACTTTCAGCTGAGATATTCCCTTTTCCGATCTTTAGATTCTGTGACGAAAGGAGCGTCAACAAAAGTCCCCCCCTCAGAGTTGGATCTGGAGAAAAATGAGGATTTGACTCTGAGGAAATCGAATCCCTCCAAAGTAAAAGGGAGGCGCGCAAGTCTGCAGTGCACAAACGGCGGTGCGCAAGTTTGCGTCGCGCAGGCCTTAAGCACTCTGGGTGCGGCGCGCAGATAGGCTTCCTGGCCTATAAATACACCGCTTTTTTCCGGGGATAACATCTGATCCTGAATTTCTCGAGCTCTCGCCGTTCAAGTATTCCTCACCGCGCAAGTCTCTTTTTCCACTGTTTCCTCGCTGCCGCGCTACTCTCAAGGTAATAGGGCTTGTGCGGTAATACTTTCACGACAAAAACTTGCGCGTCACTTGTATCACTTGCGCGACATCTCCATACTTGCACGCCATAATGCCTTAGCCGTTTTTTACAAATTATTTCACAAATTTTATGAAAAATAAACCCATTTAAGAATTTAATTTATTCCACTCTTGTGCAGATTCAATGGCTCTTAGACCTGGATTAATTGGTGAACTGGCTTGCAAGCGGATAGATGATATGATGGATATCATTGGCCCTGATTACTATACTGTCAAAGATAGTACTCTTCCAGATTTGGCTAAGTATCTGAAGAAATATCATCGCAACTTTCCTCACTGCACTTATCTACCTTTGTATGGCTATGGTAATCTACAAGAAGTCATTATTCCAGAAGTAAAGAAATATCTTCCATTTTTGTGGTTTCAGAATTATACCAATTTTGCTTCAGCAAATATCTCAGGTGGAGGATCATTTCTAACTGCTGGAACAGTGGAGAAGGCTAATGTGATGCATCATAGCCCTTGCACACCAGATCTGAAAGATCATACACCTGATATTCAACCACATTGTCATCCTTCAATCTTCCGAAATGCTCAGATGGATCAATCCAAAGGCTGGAAGAAAAGTTGGGATTTCCGTCCTGGGGGAGGTGTGAAGCCAACTTGGATGTGGGCATACTGGGTGCGACAAACTTGCGCAGAGTTTATTGAGGATCTGAGGAGAGCTACAATATATGAGGTCGTTTGGGTTGGGAAAACATATGTTTACAGACATGATAACATCGTGCCAGAGATACTCATCCACTGGATCCCAGCGACTAATTCTTTCCATTTGACTCATGGAGAAGTAGGTATCAGTTTGTGGGATGTCCACAAGATTTCCGGAGCTCCAATATTGGGCGATATGTATGATGAATTCAATCCTCCCAAGGTGACATGGAATGATTCAGAGAAGACTCCTGCTTTGGCTCTAGAATTATTTAAAATCCTTCACAGGATCAAGAGTTCAGAGACCTCATTAACTCATTTTAGAAAAGATATTCATCTGGATGAATGGATGAATGTGTTTCTTACTGAGAAGAAAGGGATGGAGCCAAAAGAAAAAGGATCCAAGAAAAAGAAATCCAAGGATACCAGGACCAGACGTCCTACCACTTGTCCAAAACCTGAGAAGAGAGGAGCTCCTGGCACATTCTTTCCAACTCTAGAAGAAGGAGAGTTTGAAAAGTGGGGATATGAAGTGAACCAAAGAATTCAAAAGAAAACTCATCTGGCGGGTTTCTTGGCAATGTGGCTCAGTGTTTATATCTTTCCGGTCAGGGATTCGAAGGGAGGCGTTAGGCCAGGGACCTTCGTCATTGCGGCAAAGTTGGCTGATGGAAAAATGGTTGGGTTAGCTACCCCCATTTTTGCAAAGATTCACAGGAGTTTACTTCACATCTTCCAGGGTAAATCTCCTTTAAGAATAGTGGGACCATTCCAGGTTTTGTGGGGATGGATTGCCACTCACTTCAGGACTTACAACGTACAGAATGGATTACAAATTCCTGGAAGCTCTTTTAGACCTTCAGTGCAAGCATTCTCTGGAATTTCTCCATTAGATGTTAATGGTTATGACATGAAAGTAAGACTAATCATGTTTAAGGAATTAAACTTCTTTCCTTATGGAATTCCGCCATCCGGGAGGTTTGTTGATGATGGGACAACCCATTTGGATTTGAGGGCATACATGCTAGCTTGCAGGGATGGCGTGTTAGTAGCCAGGATTGATGGAGAAATCATATGTGAGGCCTATGCTCCATATATATTTGCACGCCAATTCAAATTTTTGCAACAGATTGTTGTATCCCCTCCAGTACATGTCAGGTTAGAGAAACATCCGATGGTTGCTGGACAACTATGGTTGCTGACATCAAGAGAGAAGACTGGGGCAGTATTTGATATACCAGTTGAAAAAGCGGCACATAATCTGACTACATTTTATGCCGAACACTGGATAGAATCATACCCCAAAGGGATATTGAATCACCCAGTATATCAAGTGGGAAAGAGGAAGAGGACTGTAGAGAAAGAAACCCTTCCTCATGAAGGTGACGCTTCTCCACCTGAAATAGATTCAACAGACTCCTCTTCTAGAACTGATTCATCGGATTATCACGATGGGGATGATGAGGCACAACCGACAGTAAAGCGGTTTCGTGCCCGATATAATCCTCCAGCCAGAATTAAAAGTCCCACTCCATTAACTCCTGGTGAGTTATTTCATTGTAGTAATCTCAATCACTGCTACTTTATAAAGTAATAAGTCTTACATTCTTATTCTCTATCTGTAGTTGCAGGAGTTTGGAAGAAATTAAAATCAAAAATTGTAGGACCTTCCTCACAGCCTTTATATCTAAGACCAGAGGCTGTTCAGCTATGGCAGAGCTTATACTGTGATACTAAGACCGCCTGGCTGGATTTGTGTGAGGGCCTACAACTTCCTGGAATAGGATATCTTCTAGCTTATAAAAATCATCAATATAGAGATAACCCCAATGAAGTGCGAGCTTACATCAGAGATCTGAAAATGCTCATATATGCCACTGATGACTCGGTTCCTATCACCAGGCGGGTGAAGGAAATGATTGATCGTGGCGCCACTGAGGGGGCTGGTGGTTCTGGAGATAAGGAATGGCAGGAGTACGTGGCTCCTGAAGATGTATGTTTTATTTCCTTATTTTCTTTGCAACTTGATTTCAGTTGAAGCTTCATTACTTAAGGAAGTTATTTTCTTCATCTTGCAGCTTGCAAAGAAAGGAACTGGGGTTCCTTCACCACAATATATCCCTGGTGGTACAGCTATCGGGGCTTCTGCTGATTCACCTCGCGAACTAGGCGAGATATCTCCAGGCCAGCAGGCCATGAATGAGGCACTGGACATAGCCTTCCGTTCGCCAATCCATGTTCCAATAAGGGAGACTACTGATACTCCGAAAAAACAAAAGAAGCCAAGGCAACGAAGGAGGAAATCCATAGCTAAACGTTTCATTAACAGTGGTAAGTCCTTCGAACAATCATGAGTCTATACCCATAATCATATGGTTACTCATATTTCTGAGGATTGCAGGGGCTTCTTCGATTTCCCCCTTGAGGGAAGGGACTGACCCTCCTTCAAAGGTCGTGGAGGGTGCGGTAGAACAATAACAGACCCAGGATGACTTGGTTGCACCTGGAGAATATCTACCATCCATTCCCATTATCCCTCCTACTACTGAAGATGCTGTCCAAGGTCAGGGGTTGCAGGACATAAGTCGGCAAGAAGATGTAGCAAATGCTCCCACTGGTGAGACTAATCAAGATTCTGAAGTATCATTGGATGAAATGATGAATCAAGGAATGACTTTTGAAGAATTTTATGATCATGCTAAGTTGTCATATGATTTAGAAGACCTTGGGCGTGAGTGCTACCCTTCGCCCAATTTTTTTTTTAAAAATATACTTCTAACCATGATGGAAAATAATATGCAGTTTCTTCCGTAGAAGTCGCTGAACTGACAATGCCCGAAGAGGGTGTGGACACTGATGTCAACCCTATCATTGCAGAAACATTAGCTCAAGTAGAGCTAAATCCAATAAACTCTCCTGAGACCCATCTTGAAAATCCTATTGAAACCGGGAATGATGGGGAGAAGTCTTCTCAGGTTTCTGAACCACCCTTGGGTAAGGGATACCAATATTTGTGATTATACTTTATTCGCAAGACAATCTATTCTTTTGTTATCCTTTGAAGTTGACTAATCTTTTCAATTAATCATGAGGACCATCAACTGCAATGACTAGATCCATAGATGAGGCCTCAGCCTCTGCCCCAACGGGAATTGAAATTGAAGAAGCACAAGTCAGGGGGGAAAGAGCAGGACAAGGCACTTCCTTAAGCGCGCTAATTCCAGATTACATACCCCCTTCTGACGATGATATTGAATCAGATCCAGAGATTCTTAAAGCATTCAGCTTTTCACGACGTAAGGCATGGAACAACATATGGAACATCATATCTGGGGTGCCTTTAGAAGATCTACCATCAAAAATTTCTCTATTGTCATCCCAATTTGTTATACTGGGACTTGGTGGTTTTGGATATGAAAAGATCCATGCTGCGGTGAAACAGATCATTTTCAGGAGGGAGCAAGTGCAGACAAGTCGCGAAGATTTGACCAGAGTGAAATTGTCAGTCAACATAGGCGAATTTGAGGCTGCGATATCCCAAGCTGAAGCTGATTATGCTGCCAAGATGAAGGATCTGAAGCAAAAAATCAAAGAAAAGGTCGTCCAGCAGGTGCAATTCCAGCAACAGTTATATGCTGTTACTGGGGAACTTGATCAGCTTAATAAATCATTAGATGAAACTCATATGAATTGAATGAAAGCCATCGCAGATGCTAAGAAGGCACTTCAGCAAGCTGAAAAGAGTGAAGCTGGTCAAGTGCACGAGCTTCAAGTAACTGCTGATAAGGCTCAGGATGCTATACATCAAATGAAGACTTATGTTGACAATCTTCTGTAATTCTTGAAAAAGAGAAGAGACTCCAGTCTGTGGATGTCTTTCTATCTCCTGTGTATCAATGAAAAACACCTTCTTCTTCAATCATTTGTACCTGCATTCTTTCATTCCATGCTTCATATTTACTTAAGCCAATGGGCCTAGTAAGTATAGTTTGATTTTTACTAGGATTATTTACAAATAATCCTACAAACTTTGAACCTTTTAATTGCTCAATATTACCTAAATAATACAAAAAATGTATATTTAGTGAGCTGGAACATGAATTTTATTCAGAGTTCCTTTGTCTTTTGTGTGGGCAGTTTAAAGTCATGCACGCCGGACATAAAGGGGATAATGTTTAAGGTCGAAATAGCTTTGACCAAAATGGATTAAAATGGATTCAATTCCTTGACAATTTATCTGAAAACATATTACCATACTAAAGTATGAGGGAAAAAATGTAAACTATGGCTTAAGAATATTTGAATATGAGGAATGATATGAAAAAGAGCTAAAAGGCATTAGAAGAAGTAGTTTCCAAGAATGAAGTTACTATTATTTAACAAAACCCGTTAGGGGGTTGAAATATGCTGGGCCACCTATGGGCATTGGCTGCATGGTCAAATAAATAGCATCTTTTGGCTGACAAGTCTGTTATGTGGACTGTTTATGCAAGGCCACCTATGGGCACGTGCTGAATAGTCAGGCAAAAGAACTCCCAGAAATTTACTTTCCTAGTGCTAAAAGCCAGTGAAAGTTTATGGAGATTCGAATTTTCTAAAGTATAGAGTTTTTTGTATGGAAAGTGGTACTTGAATATGGAGAAGATATTTCCGAACAAGAATATCGAAGAACAGGATGAATATCACTCCTACGAAGGTCTGACCCAAACGTAGGGAAAAAGAATAAACCATAGACTTGAATACTTTCAGATCATGAAAAAGCATATGGGACAAATATGTTAAGGATGGCTATTTTTTTGCGGATCCCTACATACTGTCGTTTAAGACAAATGAGGACAAAAGAGGCATTCTTCCCAGGAATGAAGTTACTATTATTTAACAAAACTCGTTAGGGGGTTGAAATATGCAGGGCCACCTATGGGAATTGGCTGCATGGTCAAATGAATAGCATCTTTTGGCTGACAAGTCTGTTATGTGGACTGTTTATGCAAGGCCACCTATGGGCACGTGCTGCATAGTCAGGCAAAAGAATTCTCAGAAGTTTGACATTTTTGTGACAAGAAGTCATGAAAAGGGTTATGAAGATCTGAAAATATTTAAGGTTAGGATTATAATACATAAAGATGGGTATTGTCCAATGTATATAGAGATACATAGGTCAATGAAAACCATAATCATGTTGTGGCTTGGTCCTGAGATGAAATTTTGGACTTCACTACGTATCTCATAAGAATGAGAATCAAGCCATACGTAGTTCTTGAAATGTAGTTTAACGTCGTGAAAGACAAAAGTATGAGTGATCTTAGTTTAGGGTCATAGAATTCGGACCATAATAATGAATACACAGTGTGTGTTTTCATGAGGACTTTTCAGCCAAGGGACTGAAAGTGAAATTTGGGGTTAGGCCCAAAGAAACTTGGGACTGGATTCGAGGGACACTCGAATGTTCCTACGTATCCCATAAGGATGGGAATCAAGTCCACGTAGTTCTAGAACTACCCTTTGTACAAATTTGGTTCGTACATGTGAAGGGTGAAAGGGAAATTTAGTGCAATGATGGTTTTAACCTAAGATAAAAAGTTTAGGCATTACCATGTATGCATGTAGTCTTTTGAAAATGAAAACCATGATTGAAAAATCAATGTCAATAATAGTTCTCTCTCAAATGAGGAAATCAAAGAATATTGTAGTTTATTGTCGTACCGGACAAAAGTGTTGCATAGTTTAACGTCATATAACAAGGACGAAAGTGAATCAATGTAAAAATTATTGATTCTAGGGGCGGTTTTACGAATCAACATCATATGAGATGGTGGTGAACCGATGTGAAGAGATTATTTTTGGGCTTGAACCCTGGGAGGTTGTCTACATACCCAGCCTGGAGGGCCAGGATCAAAGTCCGTGTAGTTCAATTAAAGAATGAATTAATGATAAAGTTGTTCTTGGGGACAATGATCTAATAAAAAATGTTGTTGGGACTTACACATGGTTAGTGGCCCAAAGGGAGTGTTATGGTTGATGTTCGCTCTAAGATCATGTGAGTCATACTCGGTGTGAGAAACAAGAGGTAATAACAACCTTAACGATGCATAGTTTAATGTCATGTAGGACATAAAAAAGGGACTATGCAGTTTAAAGTCTTGCAGTTAGGACTATTGGTGCTGCACAGTTTAGTGTCATGTAGCAGGGACAAAATAACAGTTTAATGTCATGTAGGACATATCATGGACATTCTGTACAGTTTAGCGTCATGTAGTTAGGACGATGGGGATAAAATAGTTTAACGTCATATTGGTCGAAAGGGGGATTGTGCAGTTTAATGTCATGCAATAAGGACAAAAGAGTGTACCATTTTAACATCATGTCGGACGAAAGTGCGAATAGTTCAAGGTCATATGCATGGACCGTGAATGGTGCAGTTTAATGTCATACTGGACCTTTGATGATTATATAGTTTAACGCCTTTCCGGACGTGAGGGACTTTCATACAGTTTAGCGTCATGTAGTTAGGACGTCACAGTTTAACATCTTGCTGGACCAGGGATGATGCAGTTTAAGGTCATGTTGGACGATTTAGGGAACTTTATCACAGTTTAATGTCGTGTGGGACGAAGTTGCAGTTTAAAGTCATACTGGACCATTGCTGTATAGTTTAACGTCATATAGAAAGGACGAACTGGTGTTGTACAGTTTAAAGTCATGTAGCTAGGACTAAGGTGAACCAATATGAGGATATCAGTTCTGGGGACTTTTTACAGTTTAACGTCATGTTGGACAATGAAAGTGACACACAGTTTAATGTCATGTTGCTAGGACACAATATAGTTTAATGTCATCTCGGACAAAATATGGAACTTCTGTACAGTTTAATGTCATGTAGATAGGACATAATACAGTTTAGTTTCATGTAGGACAATAATACAGTTTAGTGTCATGTAGGACAATAATACAGTTTAGTGTCATGTAGGACAATAATACAGTTTAGTGTCATGTAGGACAATAATACAGTTTAGTTTCATGTAGGAC
The DNA here is from genome assembly GCA_963277665.1 of Viscum album. Classification (NCBI taxonomy): domain Eukaryota; kingdom Viridiplantae; phylum Streptophyta; class Magnoliopsida; order Santalales; family Viscaceae; genus Viscum; species Viscum album. The sequence continues at coordinate 1,365,610,631 of OY728140.1, read as the reverse complement.
AATAATACAGTTTAGTGTCATGTAGGACAATAATATAGTTTAGTGTCATGTAGGACAATAATACAATTTAGTGTCATGTAGGACAATAATACAGTTTAGTGTCATGTAGGACAATAATACAGTTTAGTGTCATGTAGGACAATAATACAGTTTAGTGTCATGTAGGACAATAATACAGTTTAGTGTCATGTTGGACAATAATACAGTTTAGTGTCATGTAGGACAATAATACAGTTTAGTGTCATGTAGGACAATAATACAGTTTAGTGTCATGTAGGAAAATAATACAGTTTAGTGTCATGTAGGACAATACTACAGTTTAGTGTCATGTAGGACAATAATACAGTTTAGTGTCATGTAGGGCAATAATACAGTTTAGTGTCATGTAGGACAATAATACAGTTTAGTGTCATGTAGGACAATAATATAGTTTAGTGTCATGTAGGACAATAATACAGTTTAGTGTCATGTAGGACAATAATACAGTTTAGTGTCATGTAGGACAATAATACAGTTTAGTGTCATGTAGGACAATAATACAGTTTAGTGTCATGTAGGACAATAATACATTTTAGTGTCATGTAAGACAATAATACAGTTTAGTGTCATGTAGGACAAAATCATGAACCAATGTGATTGTTTTGGATCTGGGAACAATATTTTGTGTTAATACAAAATACTTCTTCAGAAATATGGAATTAGTTGGAGTCGTAATGTGTTCTCCATCCATTGAGATTAGAGAATATGCTCCATTGGAGTATACCTTATGTATTGAATAATGTCCTTCCCATTTTGGTTCATGCTTGGGAGGCTTCTTTCCTGGTATCATTGGTGCTCTGAGAACCAATACCAATTCTCCCTGAATGAATGAACGAAGATGAACTTTTTTGTTAAAAGCTCGTGCTATTCGATTCTGATAGATTTCCAAGTGGTGCAAAGTGCACAATCTTTTCTCATCTAACTGTTCCAACTCATTCAACCGCTTTTGGGATTGCTCATCTGTTGATAACTGATCAAAAATGGCTATTCTGAGTGAGGGAAATTGAACTTCAATTGGCAAGACTGCTTCTGTTCCATATACCAATGAATATGGAGTTGACCGCGTTGAATTGCGAGTGGTAGTCCGATAAGCCCATAAAGCATGAAAGAGTTTATCAGGCCATGACCTCTTATCTTTATCCACCGTCTTTTGCAGTATATTTGAAAGAGTCTTGTTGCAGGACTCTATCTGGCCATTAGCTGCTGCATGATATCGAGATGAATGGTTGGACTTAATGTTGTATTCTTGATACAATTTCTTTACCTCAGAAGAACAGAAATTTGTTCCGTTGTCTGTCAATATGGTATGAGGGACACAAAATCTAGTGATGATGTTAGACTTGATGAAGCTAACAATGCATTTATAACTGACTTCTTTGAGAGGTACTACCTCTTCCCATTTGGAAAATAAATCAGTAGCAGTAAGAATGTACTTAAACTGCTTGGCCGTAGCTGAAGGGTATGGTCCCACCACATCCATTCCCCATGTGGAAAATGGCCATGAGTATTTAGCTGTATGAAGCCACTCTGGAGGTTTATGAATGAATTTGGCATATACTTGGCATGAATGACACTTCTTTGTGAAATTAACACAATCTTGTATCATTGAAGGCCAAAAGTATCCAAGCCTTCGAATTTGATCAGATAGTCTATGTCCAGACTGGTGGGCACCACAGACTCCTGCATGCACTTCTTTTATGACAGCCATTGTCCTTTCACCATCAATACATCTGAAGAGAACTCCATCAAAACCACGTTTGTAGAGAATTTTCTTGAGGTGGGTTGGGCTATCATAAAGAGTAAAATTGACCACACGTCTCCGAATTTGTTCTTTCTCGGCTCTATCAGGTGGAAGTGTTCCATTTTGAAGGTATTCCCTGATAGGTGACATCCATCCCGTAGTATGACCATACAGTTCAGGAATGGGACTAATTTCATTAATTTCCTCTGTTCTGACTTGAACATAAGTTGAAATTGCACGACGGTGGGCAATACAGATGGTTGTCTCGTCCAGATTTGGATCTGCTAAAGCTGTGGCTATATTAGCCAGTGCATCAGCTTGAGAATTTTTTGATCTTGGAACATAAGAAAATGTCGGTTCTGAAGGGAATTCCGACATTAACTCCCTGACGTAATCATACAAAGGGATTAATTCTTTTTTTCTGATGGCATAATCCCCGTTGACTTGTTTGATTACCAGGTCTGAATCACCTTTCACCTTTAAGTGATTCACTTGTGCATGAAGTGCTAACACCAAGCCTGTAATGAGAGCTTGGTATTCAGATTCATTATTGGTACCACCTTCCCACAACAAAAAGGAATAAGGTAACACTGCCTTATCTGGAGAAATGAGCCCAATTCCTAAACCAACTTTGTTTAATTTAGGATTTTCCATTTTCTTCCCTGTTGGACTTCTAGAAGCACCATCAAAATACATTTCCCATGTTTGAGGACTCTCTTGAATAGAGAAAACTTCCTCATCAGGGAGTTCGATATCTGAATACGTGTCTTCCACTGAAGGATGTTCAGCCAGGAAATCAGCCAGAGCTTGGCCCTTAATTGCCTTTTGAGACACATACTGAATGTCGAACTGCTGTAGAATAACCGCCCACCTTTCCAGAGGTCCTGTAAGCATTGGACGACTAAGGATGAATTTGAGCGGATTATTACGTGATACCAATTGGACCTCGTGATGTTGCAGGTAGTGTCTCAGTTTCTGAACTGCAAAGATTAATGCTAGGCAGCACTTTTCAATACTTGAATACTGGGTTTCTGCTTCAAGCATAGTTCTACTGAGATAGTAGAGACTATTTTCATTCTCAGCATCATTCTTTTGAGTGAGAAAGGCACCCAATGATCGCTCTAAATCTGTCACATAGAGGATAAGAGGTCTACCCTCAACAGGTGGCATGAGTACTGGTGGACTCAAGAGGATTTCTTGAGAACATCAAATGCTTCTTGAAATTCTTCAGTCCACTGGTAAGTGACTCATTTCTTCAATAATTTGGTAAAGGGTAAACTTTTTCCTGCCAAATTGGCAATGAAACACCGAATATAGGCTAAGTGTCCTTGAAGTCCTCTTAATTCTTTCAAATTCTGAGGAGGTGACATACCAAGGATTGATTTGGTCTTCTCAGGATCGACTTCAATACCACGATGGCGTACAACAAAGCCGAGGAATTTTCCTGAGGTTACCCCAAAAGCACATTTTAAGGGGTTCATCTTTAAATTATGTTGTCGAAGCTTGTGGAATATGACTTCCAAATCAGCCAAGTGATTAGAACGTTGTTTGGATTTAACCACCAAATCATCTACATAGCATTCAACAAACTTCCCTAAAAGAGTTTTGAAGATACAATGCATGGCGCGTTGGTATGTTGCACCTGCATTCTTCAAACCAAAGGGCATTACCCGGTAACAAAACACACCTTGAGGACCTCTGAAGGCTGTATATTCCTCATCTTCTGGGGCCATTCAGATCTGATTATATCCAGAATATCCATCCATGAAAGAAAGTACTTCATAGCCAGCCGTCGCATCAATTAAGAGTTCTGTAATTGGAACTGGGAAATCATCTTTAGGACAATACCGATTAAGATCTCTGAAATCGATGCAAACCATAATTTGTCCGTTCTTCTTCTTTACAGGGACAATATTAGCCATCCAATTGGGATATTAAACTTCTCTGACGAAGTTAGCTTTGATAAGCTTATCCACTTCAGCCTCAATTTTGGAAGCATAGGTTGGGTGTGTTCTTCTCGCGGCTTGCTTGAATCCTCGATGTTCTTTTGGTAAATCCAAATGATGAGTATCAACATCAGGATCAAGGCCAGACATCTCTGTATAATTTCAATCAAAAATATCTTTATTTTGGTTTAGAAAAGAAATATACGTCTCTTGATCTTCAAGGGTCATGGCCGCACTAATTAAAGTGGGGCGTGGATCTTTCTCTGTACCCAGATTTACTTCTCTGAGTTCATCCATAGTGGTAGAGATACCCTCTTCAAATGCTGGAGGATCATCTCTAAGATCGTCCTCTTCCTCTTCATCATGTGTTATTTCTTCTGTTTCTACTTGCAAAGTAGATGAAAAAACTAAATTCTCATGATCATAAGAGATGTCAAAATTTTCACATTTTGAAGAAGAAGCTTCAATTTCCGACCCTATTGATGATAAAGGGTCTTCTTTGGGAAATAAAGAGGAGATGATGGATTGAGAATCGACCTCATTATTCACCTCTGTTGTTGCTATAACTTCTTCTGGCCTGATTAGCGAAGTATAGACTTGTTTGATTTCAGCAGATGAAATGAAAACGTCACCACTTATGCTTTCATCACTGCTTGGTAGGTTACCAATTTCTCCCATGTTGTCTGTCTCGATCACCGTAATTGACATTATGGATCTTTCCATAAGAGTATTTTGATTTGGGCCTATTTTGTCAATTTGACTGATAGATAACACATAATCTGTACTCACATGTGAAAATGGATTTATTGGACTTTTTTCCAAACCATATGGAGCATTAACTTTGGTAATTTCCTTCATTGTAGATTTTTCTCTTCCCTTCATGTGATAAAATTCCGCCTCATTGTATTGAGACTCACATGTCTTGAACGGGGCCTTATCACCATACAATGTTCCAACTTGACCATCAAAACAGTATTTGAGACGTTGATGGTATGATGACGGAATAGCTGCATGGTGATGTAGCCAGGGTCTTCCAAGCAAGATATTGAAAGCTGAGTCTTGATCAACAATCATGAAATCCGAATTGGAAACAAGATCTCCAAACTGAGTTCTGAGTGTAACTTCTCCCAGTGGTTCTTGTTCATTTTTATCATATCCTTGTAACATCATGGTAGAAGGAGATAAATCAGATTCCGTGAGGCCCAATCGACGAAGTGTACGAATGGGCATGAGATTGACTCCTGAACCATTGTCAATGAAAGCTCTTCGAACTTCTATACCATTGACATTTCCAGATAAGTACAAAGGATTTATGTTCCCATTCACAACATCATCTTCATCTTTATCAGTAAAAGATATCACTGCATGGCATTCTGCAGGATTATTCTCTATGTGAAAGATTTCAGCTGCAGCAATTTCAGCTTCAAACTCCTGAGGACTTGACAAAGCTTCGATGAGTGCTTCCCGAAGATCTTTTGACAGATTCAAAGCATCCAAAATTGATAACTTGGCTGGTACTTGCACCAAGTGTTTCAATATATCATACTTTTGATCTAGAGGTCTGTGTTTCCCAATAGGAATATGCGGTTTAGCAGGTACCTTGGAAGAAGATGCTTCTTGTATTGAAGCTGGCAACATCCTTGGTTTTGGCAGATTAGACTGATTAGATCCATTTACTTGCTGAGATAAAAAGATGGAACTTTTAATCGGTCTTCCAAAATAACTGTGCCAAAACTGAGTTGGCAATTGGCAGAAGAACTTGCTTGTTCTTTTTTAGCTCGCTGAAGGGCTCTACCACGAGTTTCTGCTGCATATACAGTGCTATCAGGGGTAGAATTAGAGTAGTGGCTTCGGAAAGATCCACGTCTTCCCCTATATGCTGAACCTATGGAACTTCCTCGGGTTCCCTTATTTGATACAGGGAATTCAGGCTCATCAAGACTGGAATATGGATCTGTTAATTGAATCATATTAACAGAACCAAAGATTAACTCTTCGTCTGATAAAGACTCATCCTGGTTAGCCTGTTTAGGCTGTGCCGTTTGATGGGGCGGTGCTCATGGCTTTGAAGTAGATGGCATGAAATCTCCTAGAGTCAAAGACAATTTAGGCTTTGATATATACTCATCTTCTCCTGATTCCTTTTTCTTCTTTGAATTTGGCTTCCCTTTTGAGGATTTGTCTTTTGATGGAGGCTTTACTGCAGCTTTTGTAGGAGACACAATTGGATTCTTCAATTGTGTTCGCAAAATGGAATGGGTCCGATTGATTGTCTTTTTGACCATCCAATCATCATATTTTTTTCGCAGTTTTGCTTTTGACTTCCTGCCACTCGCCTCCTTCCTATGGATCTGTAGCAGTAATAAACGCTACATGAGCTGAAGAACCCTTCAATTTGACTTTTCCCAAGTCGACCATCTTTTGCAGGAGGTCTTTAAAGACAAAACACTCCTGGATGGGATGCCCCAACATTTGATGAAAGGGACAATAATTGGGACGGTCTTCATCTCCTTCCTTGTTTGGTCTCTTGGGCACTGGTAATTGAACCAAATTATTTTCCAGAGCTGAAATGAAGTAACCAGGAACTTGTTCACTTCGAAAAGAGTATGTTTTACTCTTCATATCCTCAAATTGTTTCCGTCGTTGATCTTTTTGATCATTTGGACGAAACAGCCTTTGTTGTTGGCGTTCAGGAGGTGGAGCACTTCGAGAAGATGAAGGTTTTGAAGTAGAAATAGGTACAGGTGCTTGTTTAAGCATAACTGTAGAAATTTCTGCTTTACCCATTCTTCTTCCTGGAGCTGATGGAATTATACGAGATTTAACCTTAGCCTGTATAAGGGAATCTTCAATCTGTTGAGCGATTGAAGTAAGGTCTCTAAACCCTCCTGTGTATTTCACAGGGATCAATGGCGTGCGTAATTCTTCACGCAAATTTTCCACACAGATTGGCAAAATTCTTCCTGAGGGAGTGCTAAACTCAAGGAATACGTTAATCCCTTCCAAGGAGCAATGAAATCAGAGACTCTTTCATTCTCCCTTTGCTTCCAGTTTGTAAGATCGAAAACTATCGTTTTTGGCAAAGTTGAGCTAAACTGAAGAAGGAATTTTTGACGAAGATCCTCCCATCCGATGACTGACCGGGATTGCAAGATTGTATACCAGACAAAAGCTGGTCCTTGCAAGGTTCGCACGAAGCATCTGAGTTTCACTGCTTCTTGCTGCTCTGGAGTTCCCATCATAGGATCACAACAAGACACGTAATGCGTCAAATGTTATTCGGGGTCGCCTGATCCATTGAAAGTAGGGAAAACAGGGTTTCCAAAACTGGATGGAGGAGAAATTGAATCTACCCATTCAGGGTAAACTTTCTTTTCAGGTTGAACCTGCGCCCGTTTCCCTTCCATAGTTTCTAACCGAGCTATTAATGACTCAATAGTAGTTATTAACTTTTGAGAAACGTCATGTTGAACTTAGTTTTGGGTAGGTGCAATGAATGGAGCTTGGACAGACATGGTGGTTGGTGCTGCAACTGATGGTAGTGCTGCCAACCGTTGTTGCGTTTGACCCGTAGGATTAGACCTCTGTGGATGTACTGATAAAGGAGGATATTCTTGATCAATCTCAGTAGTTACAACAAATTCCTTCAGCTGTCGGACTTCAGCATTCTTAAGAAGAAGACTACTCTGAATTAGTTCTGCATTCAACCTTCTTAATTCTTTCATTTCTTCCTCCTGTTGTGCAAACCTTTTCTCTAATGAGAGCGATTGACCTCCTTCAGAGGAAGGGTGAGAAGTAACCTGATTATTTCCTTTCCCCTTATTGGATCCTTTTCGGAGAGGGGGAAGTGGGTTACTTGATGGAATACCCAGATTTTGGGTAAGCCTTTGATTACGTGTGCGCACACCTTCTTCATTTAGGTCTATGTGCACAACTTCTTGAGCAGGAACCTCTTCGTCTGATCCCTCTGATTGAGCCTCATCTGGTGAATCAGCAACAATGGCATTGATGACATTAATGGATGCATATTGCATGGAATCCTTTCTATCATAATTTCTGTGATATTGTCTTCTTCCATGTCCATGATGAGAAATGGAATTCCGTTGACGTGATCCCTTAGGAACTTCTTGGAGAACCGTCACTTGGAGAGAATATCCTGATAGCTTGGCTCTTCTTTCCTCTTGAGGCTTATTCCCTAATCGAGAGAATACTGACTTTCTCTGAGGGAGGGATTGAGGATTTGAAAAAGTCCCAAGTCCGGTAGACTGGGGATGTTCCTGCTGCTTCCGCTCAACTCCTCAAATCCCATTTGTTGAATCTGAGGGTTGGGTTAGAGAAGTCCCCAGTCTGGCAAGCTGGGGTGTCTCTTGACATGCTATGTCTGAGATCTTCTCAAAAGATCTCTTGATCTTGCGAATTGTAGTTCGGAAATTAGCTGGATGCATTAACCTATATCCACTTTTATCACCTGGTTCAACAGACCGTTGGATGATTTCCGAAACCTCTGTCATTTGATGACGTGTTTGCTCCAGACGAGAGGCTTGTGCAATATTCTAGCCTTCTTGATGTAGGAGAAATTCAACAACTTGTTCTCTTTATACTTGATTTTGAGAGGAACTAGTTGAAGCCTGTTCTTGAGCAAGCTTTTGATTATGAACAAAGCCCATTGACTGTGGCCGGCCATGGGCAATAACATTGCATGAGACCATTTTCGGCGGGCTTTGCTGACCGGAAAGCACTGTGAAATATAGTGCTCCGTGAACACCCCATCCTCTGATATGAACATCAGATGGAGCATTGGAAATTCACTGACGCAATTTTCTTAGTGCACCAAGGCATGAACGTTGAAGGGTTCTCTGTTGCTTTTCAGCCTTTGGATACCGAGAGACTGATAGAGATGCCAAATCAATCGGATGTTGTATCCCTTCTATTATCTTAAGATGATTTTCATATTCATCGTAAGATAATACCTTCTTCTTTAATTGACAGAGAGTTTTCCATATGTTGAGGCGAATATCATGGATTCCATCATCCGTCAATATCTTTGGAATGTCGTACTGGGAGTCATCCAAAGGCCAAAACATGACTGGTACTTCACCTTTTGCCAGTTTTTTTCTCATGTTTAGCATTTCCTCTTTATCATTAAATGATGATTCTTCTACCTGTTTGGACCAGAGTTGGTGTTTCCTTGTTGCTTCATCGGATTCAACAAGATTGGTAGAGAAATCACTATTCATGCTGGAAGATGAATGACCCAGGGATGGTTCATAGAATAACCTGAACCCCAGGCTATCTTCTGATGGAGAAAGAGTTTCACCTGCCGATAGTAAAGCATCAGACATGACTGGTTTTACGTTTGCAAGTGCCTCGAGATAGGAGGGCTTTCTCGTCACTACATTGCCTTCTGAAGAATTTTCGAGACAACGTGAATCACTACTGTGGAGAAGACTTTCGCAGTGAAGTTCATCACCATGAGGAGGACCGTCATGATGGGTTATAGAAAAAGATGAAATCTCTTGCTCCTTGGTCTTCTGACTACACAGAGGGTTCCTGTGGCTCTCATCTGAAGAAGAAACTTCAAGATTGACCGAATTTTCATGAAGCAAGTCTTCATGAGGAAGTGTCTGTTGAAGACCTTCAGAATTAATGTTCCTATTATTGGGAACTGAGGGAGTAGAATCTTGAATTCTGACAGATAAATGTCTGAGGGATTCAAGAACTCCAGCATCGAGTAAGGCTTGGTTGCAGATTGGCCTTTGATCTCCTAACTGTGATGGGAGGATCTTTTTCTTAGATGCCTTCTTACTCGCTTTAGAAACCACTTGATGACGAAAGTGATTGCTCTGAGAAGGTGTATGTGCCTGATCAGGAAAGATGGTCAGGTTAGGCTGACGATCTCCACTCAAATCAGGTGTATGTGCCTGACTTGGTTGTCCGTATGATATGGAGGAGTATGCCCCATAACCCTCTTGGACTGGAACAGATGTGTGTGTCTGTTCCGGAGTGAACCATTGATGTGTCACTCCATTGCTAGGGATAGATTTATGTGTCTGTCCCTGTGATGATGCTAAAGCTGTTATGATATCCTGGCAAGCATCCAGAATATGAGCAGGAATTTTCTTCTGCTCTTTCACCATTGACAAAATATGTTTGGTGACTTTAGCCGCCGGAACGGGGATATACGTCCATTCCGGGCTTGGAGTAGGTGTACGTGCCTGCTCAGGTCCTCCTTTTCCTGTCAGTGAATCCTGACAGTACTCAAGTGTGGAGGCAGAGAGTTGAGTCTGCTTCTTGTTTGTCATCGGGACTTTCCGACTGACTTCTCCGTGCGCTACCAAGCGAGACTGTTTGTAGGATTGATTAGTATTAGCAGGTGTATGTGCCTGCTGATTACACTTCGCCAAACGCGGTTAACGAGATCCATCATATGTAGTCAGACGAGCCTACTGACTAACTGGTGATGTATAACAAGGTGTATGTTCCTGCCTATGGTACTCCGCCGGAATTGCCTGGCAGGATAGGCTTGATGTTGCCAGATGAGTCTGCTGGACAGCGGAATTAAAACAAGCAGGTGATTGTGCCTTCTCATTATTTTCCACCAAGTTAGGTTGGTGGACTTCTCCGGAGATGGCAGGGATGACAACCTGCCTATTCTTAACCGGATTCCGTCTGTGGCGGTTCATCTTGCCTTCTCGGGTTCGAGGAACCTGAGAGGAATGCCTGGAGTCGGTACCCTCATCATGTTGAGGGCGCACTACCGCACGAGTCTGGCGGCGATTTTTGATGGGAGCCCTCGGGAAGGACTCCGGTTTTTTTGAACTAAGGCCCTGAGGGACCTGGTCATTCACTTCCTCAGAGTAAGGGAGTGAATGGAAATTGCGTTCCGGGGATAACGACCCGAAACGGTTGGAGACGGTAGTCAGCACCGCCTGCTTCTTGATTGCTGGCCGCCGTTGTCCGGACGACCAGGTAGAGTTGTTAACTTGGAGGGCTTGACGAGCGGCCTCCAGAGTTGGGATAGTACCGTTGCGACGGTACTCCTTAACCAGTGCATTAGAAACCCAGCGTTGAAGATGCTGAGTTGGTGATGTCATCCTCAGAGCGGACGACATTCCAGCAGGACTAGTGGCATTGGTTTTCACAGCAGCAGACCTCACAGTAGAGGTGTTTACAGCAGCAGTATTCACAGGGGTGAATTTAAGGAAAGCCATTTTGCAGAAGGTCTTGAGAAAAGAGTGCCTGTTCCATATAACAGACATAATCAAGATGAATCCGGCCACTGCATCTTTTGGATGAGCAAATATCAATGATTGCTTTGTTGGCCCAAGGGGCCTAAAAAAAAGAACATCACTTTAACTTGGTTAAGGATTCACGTCGGGTTCACCATTTTTGTTTCGTCACGGAATCCGGGGATGACCTCCTGGACGGGAGATTCAAACGTTCCGATCGGTTTCTAACGGGTTTGTTCGTAGAACCGGAAACATCCAATGATTCCACATCCGTTTGGACCTACTTTCCAAAGGCAGACGCTCATTAGCTTGTGGACTAATGAGGCTTAGGAATTTGCATTGGTCGAGAGGATGGGAGGTCGGACTCATCACACATTTTTGAGGGGAATTATTTTCTACTCCAGGACTCTCTTTATAGAATTATGTTATGTTCGTGAATCCTTATTACATTACCAAGTATAAAATGTTCTTTCCTTTAGTTTTAACAATCAATGATTAAATATGCAAGAAATTTAGAGAATCTTTTATATGTATTTGAGGTTCTTCATCAATAGAGAATCATCTATATCTGTTTAGAGATTCCTGGTCAATGGTATCCTTCAAAACATTTATATAAAAGTCTCTTGGTCATTATGATGACCAGGCTGGTTTTAAAGCCACTCAGTGGGGCACTTGATGTTTATCGTCATTCAGAAGGACAGAGATTATTTCAAAGTTGGGATCGAACCCATAAATGGGCTACCTACATATCCTTTGTTTTGGAAAAGGAATCAGAACCCACGTAGTTCGAGTAATGGAGTATGATGTTTATGATTGATGGCTCAAAGAAGAATTTCATAATTACTTTTACACTCTAAGCTCACGTGAGTCATGCTCGGTGTGAGAAACAAGAGGTATTGGTAAAATTTAGACAATTGTTCCATGAAAGATGCAATCATAAAAATTTGTTTGGGGCTTATGTATGTATGACTGCCCAAAATAGATGAAGGTTAGGATTTACTTTTAGGGAGAAAATCCAGGAACAGGGTCCATAAAGGTATATGTGCTTTATAGAGATTTGAATACTCTAATCTTGGGGATTACTCCTGAGTAGGATGCCCAAGTTAGGAGGGGACTTATGATTGGGTTTTACTCCTGAAAAGGAAATCCCAAATCAAAGGTAAATTATGACTGGTTAAGATAATTTTAAGGGGGCTTGAGGTTTATTCCTAAAAAGGAAACTCAATATTATGACTGGGACTTATTCCTAGAAAAGGAGGCCCAGGTTAGGGGACTTGGGGTTTACTCCTGAAAAGGAAACCCAAGGTTATGGCTGGGACTTACTCCTAAAAAGGAGGCCCAGGTTAGGGGACTTGGGGCTTACTCCTGAAAATGAAACCCAAGGTTATGACTGGGACTTACTCCTAAAAAGGAATACCAGGTTTGGGGCTTACTCCTGATGAGGATGCCCAAGATTATGACTGGGACATACTCTTAAAAAAGAAGGCCCAGGTTATGACTGAGTCTTATTCCTAAAAAGGAGACCCAGGTTAGGATTCTCTCATCTTAAAGGATGAGGTTGAATGAATGAACTCTCCATATTTAGTGACATAAGGATATTTAAATCACTATACTTTGAGAGAGATTCCACAGAATTGCTTTCAGATAAGGAAGTCAAATCAAGAAATCATGCCATAAATGGCTTTAAAGTGTGTCTTGAAGACTGAATCTTGAAAAGGAAAGGTGTGATGGCTTAAGAGGGGTAAAAATGGGAAAGATGGGCACCCAAAAAGATAGGGGCGCGCAAGTCTTGCAAGGCACGCAAGTCTTCCGTGGGCGTGCAATTATGGTCGCGCAGGTATACCTGCGCGACACATGGTGTACTTGCACGATTTTTAACCAGCATTGAAATACATGAGCGACTCTTTTTTAAACCCTTTAAATTTTTTTTGAGGTTCTTCTAGAAAAGGGACGCGCAAGTTATATTGAAGGAAATAAGTCGGCGCACAAGTGTTTGATAAGTTTCAACACTTAGGCCTTCCTTCTTCTCTTTCGATCTTCCGTTCTAGGTAAGAAATTACCTTAGAAGTGTTCCGGAAGCTTTGAGAAGAGACTTGGGCGTCGGGAGCTTCAATCCGAGTTTCTGGAAAAAGATCCTCTCGAATGGGGTCCCACGGGATCAATTTATAGGCAAAAGAAGACCCCGGGCGGTTACCGGGCGGTTACCACTTAGGTCGCGCAAGTCACTTGCGCGACCAAGAGCGTCGTCAAAGTGTACTTGCGCATCAGTGGTATAACTTGCGTGGTGGATTTGCTGTTGATCCTTTGTTCATGCCTTTGTCGATTTTTGATGTTTTCTTCAAAGGATGAATCACTTTCAGCTGAGATATTCCCTTTTCCAATCTTTAGATTCTGTGACGTAAGGAGCGTCAACAACAATCATTAAATGTTTTTAGGGAAAACAGCCTTTTGATTTTGTAAATGAAATTTAAAATACTAAAAATTCACAATATATTTATGAAATAATTTTCAATAAATAAAACCTTAGAATAATATAATTTAATTCTCAAATAAAATATTGGAAAATAAAATGGGAATATCCGTTTAAATAATAATTGGTAAAAATAATCTTTTTTTCAAAATATTTGAAAATAGACTCAAAATTCACCCCCATAGAAAATAATTAGATATTTACATTTAAAATATTTTAAAATAAAGTATATGATCATGTAAAATGTATTTATAAACTCAGTTATTTTTTAAAAATAATTTTTTTAAACGCATTTTAGAAAACATGGATATAGATGTGAAAGATACATGATCTAAAAGAAAACTCAAGATTTCAATCCCTGAGAAATAACAGTCTTAATATTTTAACATTGAATAAAGGGAGAAATAGAAATAAACCATGTTAATCAAATTCATAACCAGTGGAAATGATATGTATTTGTTTAATGGAAAAATGAAATATCATTTCTTATAAAATATCATTAAACATAGAATATATCAAACAGAATGATATTGTAACAAAACTAATTTTCCCCTTTGGATGCTCTTTAATCATAATCACTATGAACTAATAACATAAATTGATACATTAGTTATAGGAAATATATGGAGTTTAATGGTAAAAAATTTCAATGGGATGTATATATTCCTCAATAATTATTATAGGTTTATATCATAAACATATGTCTCAATGAAAGTAAATTTTATTTGAATAACCCTTACAAAAATTAAAGCATTGGATTTGAGAATTAATCAATAAATTTAATATGTGTGTCAAATGGAAATAAAATTATAAAGTATAAATGCAACATAAGATAATAAAAATTAATTACCCATATAATTACATAATAATAAATATAATGAAGCAATAATATAACCCAAAAAAATGAAATTTGTTTTGAAATTATCTACCACCTTGTAAATTTCATGTCAAAGCACCATAGTATTAATAATTCAAATAGAAACATATATAAAATTATGTATGATGTATTAATGATATTATAATCAGTAGTATATAAATCACAAAATATTATTAAGTGTATACTATATCATAATTCTCACAAAAATAAAATGATTAATGAGAAAACCATAAACAATGGTCCAAATTTTTTTGTACATGATAAAAACCCATATATAATACGTTTATATTGATTATTTTATTTTCTTAAGCACATTTATGGGATGTTTACATTATATTTAAACAATTAATTTTATAATATTTTAATATGATATTAAAATATATGATCAGTTAATTCCATGTGATGTGTTTCAAGGAAATTTGGTTCATTGTTTCAAAATAGCTTCAGTGAGTTGACCATGGTCAATGAGGTTATTATTCAACATAAAAAGAATAATAATGTTGAAATATTTATAATATTTATACATCATTTCTAATTTATAAATTGAATCAATAATGATGGCTATGAAAGGTGCACTATATTTTGATTGTGGGTGTCGTGAGTCATACATACACATGAGTAACATTTCATTTTTCAATGATCATTTAGAAACGAATGAATTCATTGTCTTATATTTTTTTAATGAACATAATTTTATATATGTCATCTTATTTTTTCAAATATACTAATATATATAAAAGATGTTATTTTTGTGGAATAAATAATCACACCACTTCGTGGAGGAGACAATCCACAAGTCCGCAAAAGATGTAATCATTTTTATGTGTATGGAATACAATGATATATTATATTTAAAGAAGGATAAATAGGTCATTAATATAATTTTTATTTCATTTTTATCATATATATTCATTAAATCTATCCTTCTTCGCTTTCATGTAAATCATTAGTAAACAATGAATCAAATCGCTTCGTGAGTCAGTAGTCCATTGCACAAATGAGTAATTTTATCATATCCCCCCATAGAATGGAATATAAAAAACATTATATGAGATATAATAAATAATTATGTATAAATATGAAAAAAAAATTCGTATATATATATTAAATCTATCACTAAATCAATAAATGTAAGGAGATGATGGAAATTTAATGACATTAGTTCATGAGGTAGTAGTATGCCATTTACACATATGATGGGTTTATATCCAATTTCATGGAAGTGGAGATGGATTTAGGTTATTATATTAGCATAAAAATATCAATATATAGGGACTATTCTTGGTATATTATATATTGTAATGAAGAATATTTTATAGGAGTGGAATAGGAAATGAAACAAATTTTATCGATTAAGCACAATACATCTTCTTTAGGTAACCTCATTAGGTAATCACTAATAGACTTCGTATGACGAATTTATTTTAAAGACCCCATAAAAAATTATATAATATAGTTAATTAAGCTATAATACACTTATTAAATTCCCAAATATCATTTCAATTTAGAGTTTTAGAGTATTAAGATATAATAAATTTCAATCAATAAGAATATAAAGTGGATACTACTGAAAATTATCCATTATATCAATAATACAACTAGTTTTAACACAACATGAGTTATTTTCATGAATTATTTTACTTGAGGTCATCTTGGACTCTTCTATTTTCTTACTAGTCCTTAAAAGTTGTAAAAAAACATGTCATGGAACAAAAAAGAAAATTAAAAGAAATAAAATTGAAATGAATCATTAGTGAATGAAGTATTATAATCATTTGAAATCATTTTTTGGAGATATACTTATCACCCTAAACATTTCTTATACTTAACTTGTAAAATAATTAGATTTTCAAAAAACATAGAAAGCGTGTATAGACCGTATGGGTGACACTAGGAATTACTTAATAAAGATTGTGTCTCTTAGGGATACCATTTTATTTTTAACTGTCATGTATAACTTATAGTATAACCCTCATGGATACCATATGATGTAACCCTCATGACTATCTTATGTTTTATCCATCACAGTTATAAATGGGGTAACCATTATAGCAGAACTCCATCATAAATATACCTAATTCATTAGATGGGGATACATGTCCCAACCTTCAGTATAAAAAAGATTTTATGAAAATAACATAACAATAAAAAATGAATACTTGTATAAACCCTTTCTTTTTGAATATTTTTAATATTGAAAATTAAGATAGGATTTTTAAGAAAAGTACCTTACCTTGGGTTCATCTTACATGAAATAAGTCAAAACCTCATATAGAATTATTTATGTAGTTTTAATAAATATTAACAGAAAAATACTCATGTTTATACCACCTAATAAGACTATATTATAGAAACGTTTCACATATATATTAATAATATTTTTTATATCCATTGTATCAGGTGTTTTATTTTTATTATTTCCATGGTCGATTCATTATGGATTTTATGTTGGATAGAAGAAATGTGGAATTAAATGGTACGAATATGTTTCCATAATTATAAATTATACCATATAACATCTTTTTCTAATATGATTTTTAATAATAAGATAAAACATTAATGAAAATGTTTTAGTTTATTTGGTTGGTTTTTTTGACCTTCATGAACCTACATAATTTTATATAGTATCATGTTTTTATATTGGTTCCACAAAATTTTATAAATTATAATTTTTATAGTAAAGTATTATTTAAAGTAAAAATGGGTTTTTAACGAGCCTTGATGGCGATAAAATTATAGTAAAACATATTATCCATGATGATGGTAAATTGATATATCGGGGAAGATATCTTCATTTTTTAGAATAAGTTGAAAAGATGAGATGTTTGGTAATGGATATTCAATCAACATAATCAATTTTTTTATACGTCAAAAAAGTATTTATCTTGTCACTTAAATTATGGGAGATAAAGAGAGACTAAGAAAATAAATGAAATTAAAAAGAAAAATAAAATAAAAATTAAAGTGGATTTGGCCTCTTGAATTATTCTCTTTGAGATCCTCTTAAATGAACATGGTTTTTCTATTTTTTGATAATAAATGGTCTGAGACCTGGGGAAGAGGCTAGGTAATTTAATTTAATAGACATTAAACACAATAATAGAATATGATGTGTCAGGACAAGATGTGGTATTTATAGTGGATGAGAGGGTTTTTCTTAATTTTTATTAGTTTCTTATTTTTGATCAAGACTATGAATAGTTTCATAATTACAACTATATATATTTAAATAAGTATAAATAGTTCAATATTATGGCTATACATCTTCCATGCCTCAGTGATTCATGTATTTATCTTATACTGTAAATTACCACATTTCATTATTCACCAAATAACAACATATTTTTGAAAAATACCAGAAATCACACTAATCATTTATTGATGCATAGAATTTTAAAACAGACTTCATTTTATGAAAATAATTTTCAAAATAAGTTATATATTATTTTTAAGTCAAATTATCATTTATTATAAAAATACCAATTTTGAAATTATAATTGATTTTATAACACTTTGTAAAAATAATTATATTCTCATAATTTTTTTATAATCATAAAAAAACAAAATATTATTTATGATTCTATTTTATTAAAATAAATTATATTTGAATTCATTATATTGGATATAAAATTATAAATAAACAATTATGTTTTACAAAAAAACCAACACCAAATTTATGATTTTGAAAACACTAATTTTCATATAATTTGATATAATTAAAAGAATATTTTCATTTATTAGATGGGTAAATTTTATTTATAATTTATTAGTTGAGGTTAATATTCTATTGGTAAAATTACATAATTTCTGTATACACAGCTTTTTTTATTATAAATTTATAATGAATTTATCTATTTAATTCCAGAATGATAAGAAATTATTTTCTAATTAGCTGGATTATTACATTATTGCTCCCAACATTTGGAAATTGAATCCTCCTAATTTTTTTATTCACATATTAAAAAATCGAGGATACCTTTCCCTCATAGTATTTTTAGATTCCTATGTTTCTATTTTATCCATCTTGTTTTTGCAAAAAACCAAAACCTGGTAAATTACCTATTCTATAATACTCGCTCTCTATGGTCATGAATCTAAACAGGGTCTTCTTCATAAGAATGGATTTCTTCTAGAAAAACTCCTTTAAGGATCAAAACATGTTTCAAATATACAACATACTTTTTCAATATAGAAACATGAAATCATTTTGTACATGACATAATATCAGGGGGCATGCTACTCAGTAAGAAATTGGTCCAACTATATCATGAATTTCATAATATCTAATTATCTATAGACTCACCTTTCAATTCAGTCCAAAAATAATTACATATTTAAATAGACTAAATTTGAAAAACGGATGATCCCCTACCTCAGTTATAATATCCCTATTATAGGTATCTTCATGTATTTTCTTGTTACTCTAAGCATAAATCGCATCTTATTGGACCATCATTAATTTCGTAGAAACATCCTCTAATAATTCTGGTCCCATCAAAATATTTTCCATGACTACATACCAAAATTATAACGTTTAAAATATATTTCTATATAATGCCTCAAAAGCTTCATTCTGTATAGTGGAATGAAAAATATTTTTATAAGAAAACTAAAATATTGAAATATATTTATTCCTACCTACTGAGTAATCTATTAATTAACTTTCAACCATTTCCTCCAGTATTTTAAGAGTTCACAATGACTATCAATTAGGTTATGGATGAATGGTTGTGATGAAATTTATTTCTGTTCCCAATGACTATGGAAGTCTTTTCCAAAAGATATAAGTGAACATGGGTTCATGTTCAGATATAATAGAGAGATTAACTAAATGTAATCTAACTATCTCTTTATGTTACAGTTGAGAGAGATAATCTATGAAATAGTATCATTAATAGGATTAAAATGTGCATATTTATTTTGTTGACAAAAAAAATCCCAATTATATTATCACATAATGAATTAGTTGGTGGTCTCACATTGAATCCCATATATATATTGTTCCATTTCCACACTAGAACTGAAAAAATTTTGATCAAAATTATTGGAGTTGTCTCTTGACAATATCTTATTGAAAATTCAAACATTTCATGGTAAGATTAGATATATATCCTTTTATTCCATCCATCTATTAATACTTCCTATGGTCTTTGTGCATCTTAGTTCTTCTAGGATAAAATTAAAATGGAGAACTATGAGGTTCACTTAACAATTATTTCATTATATTTTATTCATAAGGAACACATAATATCATTCAAAATATAAAGACACAATCTTTATCAATACTAAATTCAGTAAAAACACATTTTGTTTCCAATTCAACTTTTTTCTATTACTCTCTACCTTCCTTCTCTGCTTTCTTTATTATTTCTAAGAAAGACGGCAACACAGACACCAAATACAAAACATTATAATTTCGTATAACATAAAATTTGACAAAAAAAAATTATTATATAATTAACCAATAAAACATTTTCTAGATGTAATGTTTTTAATGTAGCATGTTGTTTTCATCTCAAGAAATAGCCCATTTTTTATTTTCTTTGAATATAAATGATCATAAAATCATACACCTTTATTATTTTCATCCATCATCTCTTCTATATATTTAATTCCTTCTATGTCAATATATACCTAAAAATTTTATGTTCATTATATATTTCACATTTCTCTTTATATTATTGACACCTCAAAATGTTTTAAGCAGAAAAAAATATATATAATTCCATGTTATGGGTAAGATAATTTAACAAATGAAGTTTTAGTATTCATAAAGCATAATAAATTAGATGGTCATTCATTATCAGAACAAAATTAAGTCTCTTTAATGAAACATCACTATAGATGAAAAAATCACCATTTATGGAAGGTATGGCCTAAAGTAGATAATCCACCAATTTATTTATTAGTTCCTTAGAAATTCACATTCTTGTATCCAACTAAATTTAACCCCTTTTCCTATTAACTTTGTTAGTGGGAAATATAACCATGAATAGTCCTAAAAACCTCATCATTAATACCCCTATAATCTATGAAAACAAAAAATATCAGTAACATTTATGGTTCATGGCCATTCATCAGCCACTTTTGATTTAGAAGGATCAACTGTAATTCCATCCTTATTTACAATGTTTCCAAAAAAAGAAATTTGTTGCAACTGGTAATCCAAATTTCTAAATTCTTGGCTTGAATTCATTTATCTTTATGTTTACAGAAAAATCCTTATATTTTTTTCAGGATACTCATAACATTTTGAAAACATCATAATATCATCCGTAAAAACAACAATTTTTTTTTCCAAATATTCATAGAGGATTCAATTCATATTATCCATAAATACAATAGGTTTATTTATCAAACTAATGGGAATAAAAACAAACTAATAATGCCTATATCGAGATGAAAAAGTTATTTTTGGAATTTAATACTCCTTCAGCAATAGTTTATGGTACCCATATCTTAATGCAATCTAGGAAATATATTGGGTTCCCTAGATCTAATCTGAATATTTATCGATATGATGAAATGAATACTTATTATTATCATTAATGAAATTCACATATCTATAATCATTGAAAAGCGTCATTGAACCATACTTATATTTAATAATAAAATTTGGATCACCCCATGGTTACATGATAGGTTAATTGAAACTCTATCCAGAAACACAATAACTGAGTTTTTAATTCTAGATGTTACCATTATTCAATTAGATAAAGTGTTTTGAAATTGCATTATCATCATGATTTAGGATAATAGTAAAATCATTTTCCTGGTCAGGTATTACACCAAGATATCATTAGAAAAAACATCTAGGTATTCATTTACCACTAGAACATCATTAATCTAGAATGTTCCCTTGTTTTTGACAATAATAATGATATAACTTTTATTTACATCTTTTAAAATTTACTCAGCATCCTGATATCTTATCAATGGAATAGGTTCATTATTGTATAAAAAATAAATAATTTTTCTGAAAAAATTATTTCATCTATAATAAATAATACAATGATAAAAACAAATCCCTTACACAGCTAGAATAACATCAAACAACGGAAGGCTTAAACAACATGGTCTGTATGTAATTAATTTTCCCAAACAATAAAACAAAAAATTGTACGGTGTTATATTTACTTAATATTTCCCAGTAGTGTTTTAATTAAAACCTTGATTTCATTTCTTGGAGTGATATTTCCAATTTTCATGAAAATTAGTTGGAAATAAAGGAATGTTTATAACCTGTATCAAAGGAGTCGTTAGAAAAATCTGAGTAATCAAAAAATTTACATGATATCACTTTTTTGAATAGTCGAATATATTATGAAGTAGTCTCAATTTATTTTAAATAACCATTTTTCTTATAATATGGGTACTTCCTATTATGTGTATCTTTCTTGGGGAAGTTATTTTCATAATGAACCATCTCTCCAAATTTAATACACCTTATAGTTTAATTTCTCAAAATTAAACATACCACCACCAAAATCTTGTTCATTATAATCTCAAGACATGTTACTAAACTTACTCCATCAAAACACATGATATTTTTAAGGCCTTACCCAAGAATCATTTTACTACACTAAAAAAAATTCAACCTTAATATTCATACAATAACGCTTATTTGATTGGAAATTACCCATTCATTGGAATATAGACCTCTCATTATTATCATTTTCTATAAACAAGTGATCATTAGTAATCTCCATTTCTACCATCTCAGAACATTTAACAATTTTCTCATAACTTTTTAATTAACTAGAGTCCAAACCCATTAATTATATTGGCTTCAATCCTAATTAAAAAATTATTTATTTTACTATCAAAATCACAAATAATATTTAGAGAAAATTGTTCCAATAAGGTGAAATTTTCTTCATACATGCCCAATGAGTCATCCTCATTTTGTTTCAATTCATGTAATTTATTTTTCATCCTATGATAAACAGAAATAGAAAAGTATTTTTGGAGTAAAAGAATCTTAAATTCATACCATTTCAAGGAATCAATCTTCTATATATATCCAATATTGTCTCTTATTTTCCACCACTAGTTGTATACAACTTCAAAATTGTAATTTGAATGGAAGCCCGTTTTATCATATGAAAACTAAATGAAATAAAATATATTTTTTATGTCTTCAATAAACCCTTCAGCTGACACAAGTTCATAAGATGCACATTAAAAATAGGGTGTTTCATCATAAAATGTTTCATTTTAACATGTTCATTTGAGGTAGATCTATATATTCCCTTGCATAGATATCGCTTCCAATTATATCCCACATAAACTTATACATCACTATCACAAACAATTCAGTTACAATTCCCGCCACTTAGGGTTGGGGATTCAGTATGATATCTTCATCTCGGTGCCTTCCTATATTAGAATTTCAATTTCTTCTGAAAAAAACTTTTTGAAAAAATATATCAAAGATAAGGCAACATGGTAATCTTTTTGATATATAATTTCAAATTAAACATAAAATATATATCATTTACCTTATTTTATTGACATCATATTAAGACCTATTGTTATATAAACCATGACTTGATACTAACTACAAGGAAACAACATTAATAAGTAAATCAAATAGTTAATTCAACAATAATAGAAAAATTCCATTTACAAATATATCATTAATTTATATTTTTACAGAATTAGGACATAATACATATCAATCCACAAGAATAACATGTGGATAATACAAAATTTAATCCCTTTCTTCCATAATAAAATGTTTTTTTAATAAACCACGAGTTCTTTTCGTAAATGATTTTCACAACATTCAGATTAGATTCTTCTATTTTTACCAATCCCTAGACTATGGTTAAAGAATTTAAAAACATGGAATGAGAATATAAAATCATTGTAAGGTATTTAAAAAAGAAATGAACTATTAGTCTATGAATAATTATAATCTTATGATTTCAATTTCACAAGATATACTTCTCACCACTAGAATATTATATACTTAATCTGTGAAAACATGATATTTCAATAAATCATAACAAATAGAAATAAAACCATATATGTAGATTGGGGTGTTACATAAATAAGATTTTACCCTTCATGGATATCGTATGATTAATGAACCTCATGGATACCTTATAATGTAACCCTCTTGGCTACCTTATTATGCAACCCTCATGGATAACATGTGGTATAACCAGCACTTTTACACCTAGAGTAAGCATTACGGTGGACCTACAAAATAATCATACCCATAGAATAAGAGTGATATATTGGTCTAACCATAATTCATAAAAAAATATCACGAACCAAAACATAATAAAAATAATAATAATTGTTTCATAAAAATATTCTTTTTTAATTTTTATAAAATTTGATATTTGAAGAGTATTTTTTAAGAAAAATTTTTTACCTTAGGATCTCATTACATTTAATGAATTTAAATAAACTATATAATATTTTGAAGAGTGTTATTAATTTATTAGATTACTATATTCTTGTTTATACTACCTTACATGATTATATTATAACAATTATTCACCCATTAATTAATAATAGTTTTCTATTTCCACTGTTTCAGGTATATTCTTTTCATGATTTCCATGGTCAGTTCATTATGGGTTTTATTTTCAAATAAAAGAAAAACTATAATAGTTGAAGGAAATGGTGTTAATATGTTTCAATAATTTAAAATTATACCATATATCATTTTTTCTTATATGAGGATGGATTATTAGATTAAACATTAATGAAAATGATTTAGTTTATCTAGGAAACTTATGCACCATCATGAACTACTATAATTTTATTTGATGTTATGTTTATATATAAGTTCAAGACCATTTTAAAACTTATAATTTGAATACTAAAATATAATTTAACCATTATAAGGGTTTTATTTGTTGACCCAGGCATAGACATTACAAAATCTAGTAAATTCATATAGAATTCATATTCTAAAATTCCCAACGTTCTTTTTAACTTTGAGTTATATAGAATTTGAACATAATACATAAATATTAACCAAAAATCAGAAAAATTTGGAACTAATATAAAAGTATATATTTATTCCCCGATATAAGTTTTTTATGATATATGAATTCTTTTAATGGAAAATATTTAAAACATTTATCTTGGATTCATCGTTTCTCTTACCCATCCTTAAAACCTATGAAAAAAATTGTAAAATGGGGATGAGAATAAAAAATCAATAATGAAAATAAATTTAATGTAATATCCCATTTTTCAATGAATTCTTATAAACCCGTGAAATCATTTTCACAATGACTTTTTCCCACCCATAATGTATCATAAATTTAAATTGTGAAAACAAGAGAATTCCAGGAAACATAGAATAAATAAATAAAACCATAAAGGTACAATGGAAAATTTCATACATTGTATTTTAACAATCACATCTAAAATATTATTTTAAACACTTTTGGATTCCATACAATGTAACTCTCATGGTTATTGTGTGATATAAAAATCACGACTTCCTTAGGGTGTTACCATTGCTGTTAAACATTGAATAAACATTATGGTTATCCTCTAACATAAAAATAATCAACGAATTGGTGGGATATATATGTTCCAAACATCATCATAAAAAATTCCCAAGACCTATAGAATATTAAAAATACATCAATAAAAACAATTATATTGAATTTTGTAAGAATAGAAACTTAAAATAGAATTTCAATAAAAATTCATTATCCTCTGGTTCACTATAAATCGAATGTGTTCAAACCTATTATATAATAGTTTAATAAGTATTACATATATATTAATAAAATACATCAATATATATAATATCATATATGATATTTTTATAACATATTTCCTACCATTTATTGATAATATTTTGTTATGTAATTTTTACAGATGCTTTTATTTCATGGTTTCATTGGTTGGTTTATCATGGATTTTCTTTTCGAATGGAAGGAAAACTATAGAAGAGTAATGAAATTGTGTTTATATATTTCTATAATTTTAAATTATAACATATATAATTTTTTTGTGATATATGGATAAATCATTAGTTATTGGCTTATTGAAAATTATATAATTTATTTATGTGCTTTTGACTACCATCATGAACTCATGTTATATTATTTAATATAATTAATTCACATTGATTTTAGAACTTTAAATAACATATAATCCGTATAATAAAGAATTATTTAACCATAATAATGATTTTATGACCATCCTCGAAGGAGATAATACAAAATAATATTGTATCATCCACGATGGTAGTAAATCGACACATCATAGAAGATGATACCATTTTTAGAATAAAAGGTAGAGGATAAAGACTTTTCTGATGAAAAGTTTCATAAAAATGATTAAATTATTGTATATATATAATTTTATAGTCTTCATGTCACTTAGATAAGAGGATATAAAGTGAAAATAAGAAAATTAAAGAAATTAAAATGAAAATTAAAGGAAATGAAATAGGATTTTACTACTTGAATTATTCTCATTGAGAACCATATTATGGATCTTATTTTTGGAATTTTGTTAGGATCCTAATATCTAGGTTGTGGGTAAGAGTATTGGTATAGAAATTGGGAAGAAATTAAACAACATATAATGCCTTTTGGTGCGAGGAGAACACATGGTGACAGGTGGTATTTCTAATGGAGGAGAGTGGTGTATTCTCATTATTTTATTCATTAGTTTGTTATTTTGGATCATGATAATAAATAGTTAGAGAATTATTACTAAATATATTAAAATAATGAAGGATTATTTGAGATTATGTTTCTTACATCAGAGATAAATAATGGAATGTTTTATTTTACTTCTAAGTTATATATAACATTAATTACCATATTTCATTAGTCACAATAAATTACACTATTTAATGAAAATCAATAATTTATCATATTAATTTATCATCATGTAAGAAACAAAAATGATGTTTATTTTTTAAACATAAAATTATATATATATGAAATTTGAATATTAATTAAAATCATCATTCATTTATAAAATTCAAATTTTAATATTATATCTTATTTTATAACACATTCCAAATTTAATTAATGTCTAAAAAATCTATATTATAATAATACGAAAAAACATTAACTTTTGAATCTATCTTATGAAGATAAATTTTCTTTTAAATAATTATATTAATTATAAAATTTTAAATAAAATATTATACATCCAAAAAATACCAACAAACAAATTTTCACAATACAAAACATTATTTACCACTTCTATGAAATAAATATATCATATTATAAGTTATAAGATACATATAATATATTTATACATTCATATGTTAAGTTACCGTTCTTTTTGTATAGATTAATTAATTTTTATAAATAGAACTTTTTTCATTTTAAATTTATATTAAATTTAAGTATTTAATTTAAAAATAAATACAAATTGTTTTATAAATAAAATGGTTTTCACATTCTCCCCACCTTTTAGAAATTAATTTCTTAAGAAAAAATTAATTATTAAAAAGTTGTGATTCCTTTCTCTTGATGAATTTTATGATTCCCATGATTCTTCTTCAACCAGGTGGTTTCTCTACAAAACCATAGACTAGTGAATTACCATATTCTACAAAACATGATCTCTATGATCATGAATCTAAATATGATTTTCATAATAAAAAAGATTCTCTTCCTACTAAACTAATTATTGGATCAAAACATTTGATGGATCCTTCACATACATTGTTAACATAAAAAAAAATACATTTTTTACTTCATATAAACACAGAGGAAATGTTACTCTGTAAGCAACTAGTCCAACATTCTCCAATATTCTATACGGTCTAATCAAAATTATTAACAGTTTTATGTGGGGATATTCTTTAAAAAACATGATCGCCTACCTTGAAAAAAATGTATTTCCTATTGTTATCAATAAAATGTTTCATTCAACTCTAATTTTATTTGATGAATTGATTGATCATATTCATTTTCTCATATATTTACTCTACTAATTATGGTTTCATCAACTTAGATTCCCCGACTTATTCTCAAAATGATGGAGTTCGATGATGTTTTATATAAACTGACTCAAAAGGTGCCATATGTATAATGTAATGAAAACTGTTACTATAAAAAAACTCAGAAAAAGAAATATTTAATTAGAACATCCCTTGTCATCCGCTAAACTAGAATGTAACATGTATTTAAATGTATGAACTATTCACTATGTCTGTCTCGTAGATTTAGCATGGGATGTTGTAAAAAATTTAATTCTGTTCCCAACAACTTCTATAGTACATTAGAAAAATTAGAATTGATCCTCGGATATGAGTCAAATTCAATGGATAGAGAAGCTCCCTAAAACCTGGAAATATAATTTATGTATTATAGAGAAATATGATCTGGATAACGAGTGTCTCAGAAGAAAAAGGAAATGTACATATTAATTCAGCTGATCAATAATAAGACATGTGGAATTATTTACTCATGGAGTCCTTAATATCCCCACCACAATGTAAATGGATATATTTTTCCATTTCCACTCTAGAAATGCAAAAGGCTAAAGAATCTTGTTTTGTAGTTATCAGTCTGCTTTATCCTATTAAAGAGTCAAACATTTCATTATGAAATTAACAATATCTCTTTTCATTCCATCCCACCAGTAATACATCTGAAGGTCTCTATAAATCTTAGTTCACCAATGTTGAACTGAAAGTAGAGAACAATAAGATTAACATAAAAATAATTTCATCATCATTGTGTCACAAGGAATACATAATCTTTTTTCAAATCTCAAGACACAATCATTATCAACATTAAATTCTAGAAATATACTTTCCTTAAGAAAATATACATTTTGATGTAACTCATGGTCTTCCTTTTGTACTTTCCAAATTATATCTAAGAGAGATTCCAACACTAATACCTGAAATAAAATATAGGAACATTATTTACCAACAGCTTCCAATAAAATATTTATGAAATCATCAATAATGGGGTCATATTCCTAACAAAACAAGGTTAATGTAGCGTGTTCTTTTAGAATAGAAGAATATTACACTTTTATTTCTTTTATAAGATATTAATTGATCAAGAAATTATAATCCTTTATCATTTTATTACATATTATATCCCTCATGTTCAATTAATTCAGAGTAAATATATACTTCCCACTTTTTGGTTTGTATATATTTTACATTTCGATCCATATAAATGATATCTCAAATTTTTTAATTTTAAAACCAAAGT
This sequence comes from Viscum album, assembly GCA_963277665.1. NCBI lineage: Eukaryota > Viridiplantae > Streptophyta > Magnoliopsida > Santalales > Viscaceae > Viscum > Viscum album. The sequence continues at coordinate 1,365,582,149 of OY728140.1, read as the reverse complement.
TACTTGTTTTAGATCATCTGTGAGAAAATTTGTCTCATGTGGTTATAGTTTCCATGAATAATAATCAATTACCTGATCCTCCAAGATGAAAATGAAACAAAGTCTCCTTAATTAAGCATCACTATAGACAACAAACCCATCTTTTTTTAAGGCAAGGGAAAATATGGAGCATTTTTAGTATTATTTCATATTCTGGAAAACAAAGTTCATAGTATTATGTCTAGATAAATATAACCCATATTCATGTAAACATATTTAACGGGATAGATAACCGTGTAATTTTTTAAACAAATATTCATTAATAACATTTTAATCCAAGGTAAATGTGATTCTCTATAACATGTGTAGTTATTTACCACTCATCAACCACTTTTTTTGAAGGATCAACCATTATTACATCCTTATCTATAATGTACTCAAGAAATGAAGTCAGTTGCAACAAAAATCACATTTTCTAAATTCTCTGTATAACTTCATTTATTTGAGAGGATGTAAGGAAATTCAAAAATATTTTTCATGATCGTTTAAATTTTTTGAAAATACCAAAATATGAACAATAAAATAATGAATAAAACATATCGAAATATTTACGGTATATTCTATTCATAATATACATGAAGAGGGAATGATCATTTTTCAAAGAAAAAGGAATAACAAAATACTCATAATTTAATATCTAGTATGTAAGGATATTATTAAAATTTCATCCTCTTTCCCCTCAAGATGATGGTACTGTGATATTAATTCCATTATGAAAATATAATTAACTCCCCAGAGTTGATAAAACATGTCATCTATATGAGGCTATGGATACCTATTAGTAATAGTAATGTTATTCAATGATCTATAATCAATTAAACACTTCAAGGAAACATTAAATTTTTAACGAACAATATAGGATCACCCCATGGTGATGTGCTATGATGAATGCAACCTCTATCAAGAAACTCCTGAAATAGTTTTTTTTAAATTTTAGAAGTTCTATACAATTTATTCAATATGTGGGTTTTGATATTATCATATCATCAGAAACTAATTACATAATAAACTCGACTTCCCGATTAGGTATTACCTAGGGAAACTCATCAGAAAAAACATCTAGGAATTCATTTACCACAAGAACATCATCAATCTAAAAAGTCCCCATGTTTTCAATAATATATACTAGAAAATTTTGATTTCCATATTTTATAATTTCACATCATATTGATATGTCATCAATGGTATAAAAATATTATTTTATAAAAAAATATTTTTTTTCTCAAAAATTACTTCAATGGCTCTAAAATAAATCATAGCATGGTAAACAGATAGTCATTTGATACCTAGAATTACATCAAACTCTACTAGGGGTAAAACAAAATGGTTTTCAGGTAATGTATTTCCATAGTCAATATCAATAAAATTATTATAATATAACTTTTCCTTAATATTTTCCCAGTTTGTTTCACCAGATTTTTTGATTTCATTTCTTGAGGTGAAATTTTAAATTTACTAAAAAAATCTTTATAAATAAAGTAATATGTGGACCCTATATCAAACATTACATTATAAAAATATGAGTAAAACAATAAATCACCCGGTACCACTCCATTTGATGGACCAAAATCTGTTTAATTAGTCTCAATGTATTATAGTACACCTATAATCTTATATTCTAGTTGTTCCCTACCATTAAAATCCATATTTGGAGGGGTACTTTCATAATCACATATCTCACCACATTTAAAACATTTTAATGTTTTTTATAAGAATAAAATATAGCAACACATGGATATTTTTCATTGCAATCTCAGGTCGTATTTCCAAATATACCACATCAAAAAACAAACTACCTGGATTTGTTAAGGCATTACCCAATATTCTATTTACAACACTTACCAAAAACTAGAAACCGAATTTTCATACATTTAGATTTCATTGACTAACTATTACCAATTTTATGCCATCTGGACTACTTCTTCTACATGTTTTCAAACTACCCATGATCTTTATAAAACCACATTTCTACTATCTAATTACATCTAATATTATTATCATTACGTTTAAATTCATTGGGTTCCAAAACCCTTTTGTATCTTGGCATTTATAATGAGTAAAAATGAGTGATTTTACTATCTAGATACCGAAAAATATGTAGAGAATACCTTTCCAATATGTTGAAATTTTCCACATAAACTACCACTAAATCATCCAAATTTTGATTTAATTCAAGTAATTTATTTTCAATACTATGTTGAACCATCGTAGGAAAATATTTTTCACAGAAAATAATCTTAAATTCATCCTATTCACATGTATTGATCTTCTCAAGATATTTTATTTTAGAGACCACTAACCACCACTGATTGAATTCACCTTCAAAATAGTAAATATAAAGGATAATAGTATTATTATCTGAACACCCTAAGAAATAAAATAAATTTTCATGGTATTTAATCCCCACTTCAGCATCAATTCCATCAAAATATCCCCTAAATAATGTGGGGTTTCTCTCATAATAATTTACCAATATATCCATGTTCCATTGTGGTGGCTATAGATATTATCTTGAATAGATGTCACTATAATCTATAGCATGTGTAAACCAATATATAATTGTCACAAACAACTTTATTCCAATTCCCACCATTCTAGGTTTTAGATTCTGAATGATTTCATCCTCTCAGGGTTATCCTATGTTAGCTTCCAAGTTTTTATTTGATAAAAACCAATCTAAATAGACATATATTATATGATAAAACCTATTAATAATTAATTTCAATATATTTTCATCCTTATCATTTGGTAATGATAATTTATGGTATTCTATCAATATCATTCTAACCCCAAAATTTAACTAAATTGTGCTCTGATTCAAACTATAAGGTCTTGGTCTTAATCTTTTCATAATCTTGTAAAAACTTCTAGAATTTTCATTCTTACATTAAGTAAGGCCAATTTAGTTTATAGTTTAAGAAAATTAGGAGGTTATTCAAAATTATTGACCTATAAGAATAACAATATGGAACAAAAAAAATCCAATTATTCAATAATATAAATATATTTTAATAATACATGAACTATTCTCATAAAAAATCATTATAAAATTAATCATGGATTCATATTATCTCTTTACCATCCATAAAACCAATGGAAATTTTTTTAAAACATTTGATTAACAAAAAAATAACATTAATTGAAAAAAAAAATAATGTAAGAAATTATTAGTCTGTGAATTCTTATAATCATATTAAATCATTTTCAAAAATATATAAATCTATCAAATAAACTATAATAACATTATATTGTGAAAAAAATATTTCCATAAAACATATATAATGTTAATAAAATCATTAACTTAACATTGGTAATTTCTTAATTAATATTGTAACCCAAATAGCTAACATATGATTTGTGACCCTCAAATATATCTTACAATGTATCCCTAATTTTTACCTTATGATGGAACCCTCATGACTGCCTTGTACTGTAACCATCATAGTTACATTTTGTATAACCGTTAAAGTAAAAAATTTAACATCAACAAACCCAATGATTTTTAGGGATATATAGGTTACACTATTCATTATTACAAATTCCCAAGAACAAGAAAATAATATTAAAACATAAATAAAAAATCCTTTATAATTTTATAAACATAAATATTTAAAAGATTATTTTAACAGTTAAATCCCTTTCATCATGATCATCTTATTTAAAATGGGTTCAAACGTCATGTATAATGGTCTAAAAAGTGCTATTAATATATTAAATTTCTATATTAATATTTATAATACCTTATATGATCTTTTGATAACATATTTTCAATATTAAATGATAATATTTTATTATTTCACTATTTTGGGTGCATTTATTTCATGGTATCCATGGTTGGATCATTTTGGATTTTTTATCGAATGGAATAAAAATGAAAGAATTACAATGAAATGGTTTTAATGTGTTTTCATAATTTTAAAATATACCATATATCTTTTTTTTCTGATATGAGGAATATTTATTTGGTTAAACGTTAATGAAAATGATTTAATTTATTTTGGTGGTTTTTACGAACGTCACGAGATCATAGAATTTTATTTAATATAGTTTTTTTAAAAAAATTTTAGAATTTTTTTTAACATGTATCATGTATAATAAGAACTTATTTTACAGCAATAATATTTATGACTTTAATTGAACGAAATAATGGAATATGAATGTTTATCATCTATGGTGATGGAAAATCAACACATAATGGACGATGTTCTCATTTTTATAATAAAAGGAAGAAGAGAATGGTTTTGATGGTGAATTTTTCCATAATCAAGATGAAATTATAGTATTTACAACACAATAGAGTTTTAATTTGACTTGGATAAGGGTACGTGAAGACAGAATAAGAAAATCAATAAAAATAAAAGGAAAATAAATGAAAACGAAAGAGGATTTAATCTCATCAAATATTCTCATTTAGAACATCCATAAATACACTATTATATGCCTCCTTTTCATACTATTAGGTCTTGGACATGTGGGGGAGTCTTGGGAAAAAAATGTGTAGAAATTAAACAATCAATATGGATTTGTGGTGTGAGATGAAGAGGTTGGGAGGGTTGAATTTTAAATGGAGGAGAGAGGAGTAATCTCATTATTTTATTTATTAGATTATTATTTATATCTCAATAATATTAATAGATAAATAATGATCACTAATTAAATTAAAATAATGAATGTAGAATCAATATTAGGGTGCTTACATCATTTATGACTTAAGGAATATATCACGACCCGTCCCCCGGGGCCCGTGTTGTGACTACACCAAGCCCGCCATCCATAGGGCATGAGATGGAGACTAGTACTAAAGGCATAATTCCCTAAAACCGAGAAGGCATTTCTTTTATAAGCTGTAACGCTTAAAACAGAGCACACAACTGGATACAAAATACTATGTAATATGTATAACATAACAGCGCTGAGAAGTAAAAAGGAGATAGAAAAACAAGCCAACTTTAAAGTAAAATGAATTGGAAATACAAATACAATTGAAGAAAGGAAAAATAGCTACTGGGCTATCTTCCAGTTTTCCTACTTGAAGGGTATGTAGAGATCACCTCTTCAGCACTCCACATCCATTCGTATCCTTCGTGTTCTGACACATCATAAATCCACCTTAGGGCACCGTTCAGTCCTGGTACTCTTATCCTCAGTCAGTGATGTCTGTTATCCACATCCAACACAACGAGGCGTGGGAATAGCCCATGTAGGGGTGAGTACCCGAGACCCTCAAGGTCCCATGGAATACAACAAGGATAAATTACAATGTATGAAATCAACAGATAACACCACATTGGTATATGACCTTAAATATAACTAAGTTATAAATTAATCTGTCTCAATCATGAGGAAAACACAACAGATACTGACTCGGATCACATGAGTATACAACTTTTGTTAAGAGTTAGAGATGATTAGATATGGCCACTAAATCATCTATCCTGTCATTCCCACATAAGATCCGGGTTCAGATATCAGAATTGTCAAACCCACGAAGTATCTAGGAACAGTAGTCAAAGCTGTAAAACACACACATGATCCAGGAAGAGTTTTCATAACTGTCGAACCCACATAGGATCCAGGAATAGTAGTCAGAATTGTCGAACACACACAGGATCCAAGAACAGTAGTCAGAGCTGTCGATCCAACACAGGATCCAGGAACACTAGTCAGAACTGTCGAGCCCACATAGGATCCAGGAACACTGGTAAGAGCTATCGAACCCACATAAGATCCAAGAAGAGTAGTTAGAACTTTCAAACCCACACAGGATCAAGGAACATTAGTTAGAGATATCGAACCCACATAGGATCCAACAACAGTAGTCAGAGTTGTCGAGCCCACACAGGATTGAGGAACAGTAGTTATAAAGCAGCCAACCATATGGTTTTTGCAAAATCACATTAAATTCCAAGAGGGTCCGCTCCTCAATCCATGATTCGATACATCAACTGCCACAAATTCTTAATTTTATTTTTCTAAAAGGTTCGTCTTTTCAAAATAAAACCATAGAAAAAGACGGTGTGTCAATCAGATTTCCGGTCTGAGAGTTATTGACATTTCTGTTTCGAGGGCCCCATTGGATTTATGTTCGATCCAACCAGGCCATACCCAAAATGTGTCCAGTCCTAGAGTGGTGTATACCCAAATTACTTTCTCACTCTATGGTATCCATCCATGTAGATAGTTCGGCAATCAGACGCATGTAGATCATGTTACAGGCAAAGGAGTGGAAACATGTCCAACGGGTCGGGGTCCGGTCCGACCCCGTCGGACTGACCTAGCCCGACTCTTCCCATCCCAGGTACGGACTGGGGTCCGCCAGGCCCGCATTTCTAACTAGACCCACAGGGGTGGTCCGGCCGGCGGGGACGGCCCAGCCTGCATGCGGCCTGCGGTTGGCCGCCCGGTGGGGTTCAACCTAGACGCGTCCAGGGGGGAGGATGTTCCCCCTAGAATACCATATGGGTTAGTTGTTATCGAGGGTTCTGATCTGGCACCACATGGCACCGGTCCATGTCACGCGGGACCTACGTGGTGGGTCCCGCTGCTCCTGGCTGGCTGAGCAGCCAGCAACCTCCCGCGTGGTGTGGTTGCGCTGCGTCTCTTCCAGCGACTAGCAGAGCCGACCACCTATCCCACGATGCCCAGGAAAAGGCCACGACCTGCTCCTGTGCCACACGGCGCGTGTTGTGTCGCTCCTTCCTTGGCATTTTGGCAGCATGGGCTGCCAGTTCTTCTCGTAGCCGGCCTTTTTCCTGCTGCCACTGCACCACTGCGGCCCATCGACCACGACCGACTCCCCCTGTTGTGCGGTTGTGCTGCCGCCATCCACATGGCTTTCCGGAGTGCCGGTCACCCATCCCTTCGTTCCACTGGTGATGTTCGCCGGTTCTTCTCCCTGAAGAACCTTTTGTGGGTCACTGGACTAGTTCTGATTGCCCGATTCTCATTCTGCAAGTAGCCGCAAACTCTTCAAGACATCGCCTTCGACCCAAAACCATTTTTGATGAAAAACACTAATCTTGGACTCATACCACATTTAGTGTCAAATTCCAAAATATAAGGCGGAGGGGTCTTGTTGTGTTCATTTGGCCTACACCCTCCATGTTAGAGTGACAAAAAGCGGCTTCGACTAATAATTCTCGATGGAAAATGAAGAACGAGAAAAAAAAACAAAGTTCAAACCCCTACTTTGATCGTTGTTCGTCACGGAGTCGGGCGGAAGAATACAGAGTTATAGTCGTTCGCCATGTCCACCACACACTTCCAATCCTGAGCTCGTGCGTCGGTTCATTATGGATGATGAGGAGGTATGTTTGGTCGAAGATGTCTCACGTCGGTATGAGTCTGTGGATGATGTTCGAGAAGATTGTTCTTCATAGTCGAAATTGTTCTTTATTGGAAGTGTTATTCTTTCTTCATTGGTGAGAGATTTTCTCTCAAATTCTCTAATCCTCCTTTTCCAACCTATTTCCAACCAAAATAATAGGGAGCTAAGGGAACAGATTATAAAATCTATCTTTGGCATAATAATTCAAAAAGGGGTGAATTAATTAGGTTGGCTCCACTTAATTAATGAAGAGGAATTTGCACAATTAAATTGTGAGAGTTGGCATAATTTAACGTGGAGGACTTGAAGAGGCTCCCCCCATGTTATTAGGGAGTTGAAAGGATTATCCCAATTAATGGGAATTTCAAGGGGTTAAAAAAATGTTTTATACCCACCTTAATATACAAGAAGATGAGGTTTAGATCTCAGGTGGGCCTCACCACCATAACCTCTCATGGGAGGTTATGGTGTGGTGGTCCCCACCTCCAACTTCCACATCGAGGTTTTTAACCAACAAATTAAAATAAAGATTTACATCTTTATTTTTATTTTCATCATTCACTAAAAACCCAAAAACTATCTTTCACTCTCAACCCACTATCATCCAGTTGAAAGTCTCCTTTAGCGAATGTCAACCCTGTGAGTTCAATAGTGCCCTCAGATTTCAATTCCGAGCACAATATTAACAGTTTTAAAAACCCAATCATACGATTAATAAATGTACCTGAACAAAATTTCCAAAATTGAATCTCGGCACAACAGGCCTCAGAATCACATCACCTCAAATTTATTAGACTCCTAAAATTTCCATGTATTTTAGAAAACAATTCCACGAAAATTTCAGGTCGTTACATTCTCCCCACCTCAGGGCTCAACATCCCCATAAGACACAACACATAACCAAGATAACAACTGGGGGTACTAAGCTCGCATCTGAGCCTCCAACTATCATGTGATATCCTAGAGGTTTCTATGCTACCAGAAAATGTGCACCAGAGGTATCGACCTTCCATGTAGGACCCGCTCCTGTCAATCCTCAATCTCCACTAGAACTTCGTAAATTTTTCCCCATCGTTGATGTCCAACTCTCCATGGTTGATGATGTAAGATGGATCATGCAAGTGTCTCCTCAGCTGGGATACATGTAACACATCACGCACATGGTGCAACTGAGGTGGAAGGGAAAAGGTGTAAGCCACCTCGCCAACTCTGCTGAGGACCTAAAATGGTCCGATGAAACTCGAAGATAACTTTCCGCCTCAGCCAAATATCCGTAAACCTCATCGAGGGGAGACACGTCGAAAGATGTGGTCACCATCCTCAAACTCTAGAGGTCTCAGTCTCCTTTCGTTATATGACTTCTACCTGCTCTATGCAGTCTTCATCTACTCTTTCATGATCTGCACATTATCTGTGGCAGCTCGTACCATATCTGGTCCCACCAGTGATGACTCCCCAAGGTCAGTCTAGCACAAACGTGATCTGCATGTTTTCCCATATAACGCCTCAGAAGATGCCATCCCTAGGGTGGAGTGATATTCATTTTTGTAAAAAAAATCCACCAATGGTATGTGATCTTCCTAGTTGAGACCAATGTCAATAACACAAGCATGGATAATGTTTTCAAGGGTCTGAATGGTCCGCTCAGTATGGCCATCCATCTGAGGATGGAAGATGGTTCTCAGAAGAAGATGCGTCCAGAAATCCTTCTACAACCCCTTTCATATACGTGAAATATATTGTGCATCACGATCAGAGACAATAGAAGAAGGTACACCATGTAACCGCACAATCTCTTCAAAATTGAGTCATCCCAAGATCTCTACTGAACCCAGCTCTCTGATCGGTAGAATGTGGGCCGACATGGTGAGTCAGTCAATGATCACCCAAATCGATTCATCACCACAAAATTTATGTGGAAGTAATGTCATGAAGTCCATGGATATTCCATCCCAACACCACTCTGGGACCTCTAAAGGCTGAACCAAGCCTGAGGGTACCTGATGGTCCACCTTCACTTGATGACAAGTGATGAATCAAGATACATACTCTACTAATGCTTTCTTCATTTTTGGCCTCTAATGATGTCGTCATATATCGTGGTACTTCTTCGGAACTCATGGATTTTCCTCTAGAGGAGATTTGTTGAACACCCTAAACACTTCCTCCTGAAGTGACACGGGTACCATGGTACATCCTATGGAGAGGATGACATGCTCCCCACCTTCAAAAAATATATTGGGTGCTTGCGTTGTGGATATCTGAGCATGTCATGTATCGCAGTCAGCGTCCCCATGATGTGCCTCCCTAACTCACTGAAGTAGTAGAGGAGTGACTATAAGAGAGTGGAGGATGGATGCTCCATATGTATCCACAAAGGATATCTATAAATCAACCAGCTTCTCTATCTCCACGCCTAGCAGTCGTATACCAGTTCTCCTAGTATGTGCATCTGCAACAACGTTCCCCTTCCCAATAGTTTAGTCTATCTCAAAATCACATTTCTAGAGGAAATCAAGCCAATGTTGTTGTTTCCAGTTCAGGTCCTTCTCAGAGAAGATATACCTGAGACTCTTGTGATCAGAGTACATGGTAAAATGCTTGCCAATCAGATATTGTCACCACATCGTCAAGGTTAAGACCACTGCTACTATCTCCAGTTCATGGGTAGTTTAGTTATTTTCATGCTGTCTTAGCTGTCGTGAACCATAATTGATCACTGCTCGCTCAGGCATCAGGACAGATCTGACTCCGGTCCCTGATGTGTCGTAGTAGACTACGTACCCAACACCTTCCTCTGAAAGCCTCAAGATAGGGGCACTAGTCTGCCACTACCCCCGCTCCTGAAATCTCAACTAGCATCACTTTGACCCCACAAAGGGTTTCCCCTTCTTTATCAAGGCTAATAGTGGTGCTGCAACTCTGGAAAATTAGTGTACAAATCTCTTTTAGTATCCAGCCAAACCCAAGAAACTTCATATCTCTGTCACACTCCTGGGTGGCTTCTAGGTTAGTACCTTCTCAATCTTTACTAGATCCATTGCAAAACTAACCTCTGAGATGACATGTCCAAGATATTGAACCTATCAGATCCATAACTATCACTTCGAGAGCTTTCCATAATGTTGGTGCTATCTGAGTGTGTCCAGTACTACACAAAAATGGTAGGCATGCTCTTCCTTAGTAGTTTAGTAGACCAGAATGTCATCGATGATGAGTACAAAAAAGTGATCATGGTATAAATGAAAGATCCTATTCATAGTCACCTATTTTAGGCGACTGTATTCTTCACAAAGCCTCAAGATCCCTTCCACCTTCTTGGCAAACAGAATCGGGGAAGACTAGGGAGAAACACTAGGAAAGATGAATTTCTTCCCCTGTAAGTCCACTATCTATAACTACAACTCGCGAAGATTTGTAGGAGCCATCTGTTATGCTGGAGTAGATATTTGTAACGACCCAAATTTTCATTAATGGAAAATCCCTCTTGATCCAGTTAAATGTTTCTTTAGGAAAAAAAAATGTTTTTATAAGATGTCAACTTCTTTAGTTTAACGTTAAGATTTGTGACCGTTACTTTTATAGCCGTTGAACAGTGATCATTTGGGTAGTTTAAATATAAGGCTTTAACGAACCAATTTTCTACTCAGACAAAGGAAGCGATGGCCTCATCCAGTAGAATTGCCCATTACGAAGCCCATTTGTCGGAGCTCGGAAAAGAGGTGGCGTCTTTGTGCTTTGCCCTTGACCAAGCCCAAGCTGATCTTCATCAAGTCAAGCTCGAACGTGATCATCTTCGGTAAAAATGGAAGTTGATAGAGATTACCACTCGAGCGATGTTATCCGAGCAACCCCAAGAGTCTGTCACCATCGCACACCTTACCCTTAGGTCTTATGAGGCTATTTTAAGGGGTTATGTAACAAATAAGTAGTACCATGTTCATGCACATTACTTTTGTATATAATAATGAATATAATTTCTAGTCATTTTTGATACATTGTAATTATTTTTTCAAAGTACAAATGGTGTTTTTAGTTATTATTTAATTAAGAATTATATTTTATTAAGTTAAAGGATTTTTGAATTAAATAATATTTTAATATTATTATTAATATTAAATTAATTTTTTATTAAATATAAATGATCTTATAATTTTATGAATGCAATTAAATTTTTTATTAAGGTTTGAAAGCCATTTCTGTCAAAACCCGTGAATTTTTTTATAAATGTCTGTTTTTATTTTAAAAGTGAAAATTCACATATTTAGAAAATTATTTAGATAAAATAAATATTATTTTTGGAATCAGGACGTCGAAATTATCCAATGGTGAATTTTTCATAATTTTCTGAGACATTCAAATTTTTGGGTAAAAATTAAATACCATTTAAATATATAATGTGTTTTATGACATCATAATGACCCAATGGTGATGTAATAAAATACAATAATCCCTATGTCCGGCCAATATATGTTTTATCATTAAAATAATGAGGTTTTGGGTTGGTTTGACTCACTTTTCAAAGCATTAATGGAGCCCTCAAGACTTATTCAACACTTTGCCTTCTTAAATTAATTTCCATGGGAGTGTGACTCACCTCCACATAAGCAACCCTAATTTTTTAATAAGTTCGGACCTTGGCCTTGTAAAATATTGTTTACCTCTTTCCTTTTCCAGAAACCAGGGGCAAATACCATGGGATGGTTTGTGGTTTGGATTATTTTTTATATAAGGGGTCCCAAACCTAAATAATAAAGAATTCTCTCACCTTTCCTATATAAACCCACCCAAGCTCCCACTTCCTCCTCACCCAAAGCCCTTGAAGTTCGTCCAACCTCTTCCCTACTCTCTCTAGAATCCTCTAAAGGTGCCCCAAGCTCCCAAGAAGCCTCTCACAAGCCTCTCTCTAGCCTTTGGAAGCACACTTCCAAGTAAGGGGTTTCTTCCTTTCTCATTTTTGTCAATTTTCTTTAAGTTGTATTTCCCTTTTTATTTCAATTATGAATGTTGGGGTATGGTTTCGCACCTCCCCCATACTTCCCTCTTATTGTTTTAATGATGGAGAACCCTTTCTCTCTCATTAAATTCCTCCCATGTACACCCGTTACTATGCCGAAATTCCGAAAGGAACATCTCTCTCTTCTTTTACATTCAAGCAATACTTTTGTATCATGAATCTAAATTACATTTATATTGTTGGGACATGTATATATATGATATCCTTACTGTCCATTACATGTAAATATGATGAGGAACCCCTTTCTCTCTCATCAACCTTTTTTATGAATTCTTATGTCACGCCGTTACGCTGCCGAAATCGCACCGATTTTCTAAGCCAATGTCTTTGTGTAGTGAATACCATGCCCATTTCTCCATCAAGGGTATTCACCTTTATGCACATTTACATATTGATTATAAAGTTTCATGTATGAATTCCACATTCCTTTATCGTGGAAGAAATGATTATGTTTTACGAATCCATGTTTTATGATCCATGTGGCACACTTATGCATTAAATGAAATGTTTAAGAAGGGTGCGCCCTTTATAGCGCTCCAATGCATTGGGTAAAGTATAGTATCATGACACGTCATGTGCAATGAGTGTTGAGTCATGCTAATTCAAGTGCAACGAGGGTTTACTCGTGCTTCAAGTTCAATGAGGGTTTACTCATGCTCCATGTGCAATGAGCCTTGGCTCATGCTAATTCAATGTTAAGTGTTGTTGCCACATTTCCATGTTATGATTATCATGCTTTATCAAGCCTTTATGTGCATGTCTCTCTTATGCTCTATTGATATGCGTATTGCCTAACATGTATTGTACTCCTCATGTTATTCATTGTGTACTCCCTTACCGAGCTTTATAGCTCACCCTTTTCTTATGCATGTCCTCAGGTTATCCCATGCAATGCTAAGTACGAAGGAATGTAGTGGTCATGTAAAGGAAGTTTTCAATAAGGATGTTTTATTTCAAGTTTAATGTTTTTATGTAATGATCCTAAGACCCAAAGACACTAAACCTCTCGATCTTCTTTGTTGTATCAAGTGAAGTTTTATGTAATAAAGCATGTTTAAGTTGTAATAAAAAGCAGGGTTGTAATAGTTGGTATCAAAGGATAGGTTTAGTTATTTTTGGGATTAGAAAACCCTAGTAAAGCCTTAGATACAAGACTAAGCATAATAAAAACATCCCTATGTTTTGGTAAATACTAAGTAAGTGTTTTATCAAACAAATACATCCCTGTCTAGATACAAGAAGGTAGAGGCGGCTCTGGCACAGATGTATCCTAGGGGTAAAACCCGAAAACACCGCTTTGAGCTAGACTCGAACGGGAACTGGTGCACGACAACGGGCCTTGCTGTACTCTTGGTTACGACACTCTCAGGGGATATGTTTTGATAAATTCACAATCTTAGTATGAACCCTTATTAAGGGAAAAATTCCCCTAAGGATATATGTTAGAAGGAAGATCATGAAAATCCTGGATTGAATCCTATAGACTCATGCGTTAAAGAGATTAAAGTTTATTTATAAGTCATAAACTTTTGTCTTTGGATTACCCTTTATGTGTTACCCCTAACTTTCCTTTTATTCCAGCCAATGGCCGGTAATAGGAGAACTCGGGCTAACAACCGTTGTGAAGATCAGTGTGATGATTGTACTTATGAGATTCCCAATCCAATGGGAGCGGGAATCGTGAACTTTGTCACGCTTCTCTCTCAGCTAACTCAAGTTTTGAATAGAATCACTGGTCAAGGGGAACGTTCAACCCCCCCTAAGAAAGAACAAGTCGCTATTGAATGCTTCATGAGACAAAGGACTCATACTTTTAGTGGATCATCTGATCCCACGATTGCTGAACAATGAATCAACTGCATTGAAAAGATATTCTCCATCCTCCAATGCTCTGAAAAAGAGAAGGTTCTCCTGGCGGCTTATCGTATGGAGGGTGAAGCTGATCAATGGTGGACATTGATCAAAAATACGAAGCCTGAGGAGGAGATCGAGGCTTTGGAATGGAAGGTATTCCAGAAGATGTTTTTTGATAAATATTTTCCACGCACCCTCCGTATTAAGATGGAAAGGGACTTCCTTTCCCTCAAGAAGAAAGATGAGGAATCTGTGGGAGCTTACGAGGCAAACATCACAAGGCTTTCACGATACGCTTCCGGCTTTGTCGTTACCCCCGAATGCAAGGTTGACCGCTTCTTTGGTGGGCTGAAGCCTACCTTGAGGAAAGCATTAGCGATCCGTGACTTCGACAGCTATGAGGAAATTGTCCGATGTTCCCTCAAGGTTGAAATGAAGATCGGAGAATCACAGGGGTATCATGGGGACAAGAAGCGGAAGGTGGACTTCAATGCTGGTGGTCCGATGGATAAATCCAACGGCGCTAAGAAATTCCAGCACCCCACTTGCCAAAAGTGTGGGAAAAAGAACCCTGGAAATTGCCTTAGGGGGACAAGAAAATGCTTCATGTGTGGAAGAGAAGGGCACCTAGCTGTTAACTGTCAGCAAGAAGGAACCGCGGCTACGACGGAGGGGAGGAACGCTCCGTTCGAACCTCAACGCGTTGTTCAATGCTTCAAATGCAAAGAACCGGGTCATTTTGCAAATCAGTGCCCTAATCCAAGGGTTATCAGAGGCAATCAACAACCTCCAAGACAGCAAGGAAGAGCTTTTGCCATCACTTATGCTGAAGTGAACCCCGACAACGAAGTGGTGACAGGTACGCTAGTTATTCATTCAAGAATAGAGAATGTACTTTTTGATTCAGGTTCTACGCATTCTTTTATATCTCAAAAGATTAGTAGAACAATCCCTGCACCACCACAAATCATGGAAGTAAAGATGTCGGTGAGTACGGCAAATGGGGAAATCATTGCATCCCATGAGTATAAGTCCTCCCCTGTTATAATATGTGGATTGAATTTCCCGGCGAACCTCGTCATACTCCCTTTGATGGAATTTGATGCAATTCTTGACATGGATTGGCTTTCCTTATATAGAGCCAACATAAATTTTCGGGAGAGGGAAATCACACTCCATATGGAGAATCGGCCCCCGATTCTTTACAAGTGTCAGGAGGAAGATGAATCTCCTTTAGCTACATCATCTCAAGCATGGATATTACTGCCTTATGAGCACGCATATCTGGCTCAGATGATTGAGTTCAAGGAAGAAACCACCCTTGAAGAAATGCCTATTGTGAGGGAATTCGCTGAAGTATTTCCCGAGGAACTTCCTGGTCTTCCTCCAAGAAGAGATGTTGAGTTCTCAATTGAAATTATACCTGGGGCGCTACCAATATCCAAGACTCCATATAGAATGGCTGTGGTTGAGCTTGAAGAACTGAAGAAACAACTACAGGAGAATCTGGATAAAGGGTTTATACGCCCAAGTGCATCACCGTGGGGTGCACCGGTCCTCTTCGTCAAGAAGAATGATGGGTCAATGCGGCTTTGCATCGATTATCGTGAACTTAACAAAATCACGATAAAGAACAAGTATCCTCTCCCAAGAATCGATGACTTGTTTGATCAACTGCGTGGAGCACAATACTTCTCCAAGGTCGACTTGCGGTCGGGATATTATCAAGTAAGGGTGAGGAAGGAAGATATCCCCAAGACTACATTTCGTACAAGGTACGGGCACTATGAATTCATAGTAATGCCTTTTGGACTCACCAATGCTCCAGCAATATTCATGGACTTGATGAATAGAGTCTTTAGGGATTAACTAGATAAATTTGTGGTAGTCTTTATAGATGATATTCTAATATACTCCAAAACCAAGGAGGACCATGAGGAGCATTTAAGAACTGTACTGGAGACTTTGCGCAAGGAGAATCTCTATGCCAAGTACAGCAAGTGTGAGTTCTGGTTGAAGGAGGTCTCATTCTTGGGCCATATCATCACAAGCAATGGGATATCTGTGGACCCCTCCAAAACAGATGCAATTGAGGGATGGCCGAGGCCAACATCGGTAACTGATATCCATAGCTTCTTGGGGTTAGCTGGATATTATCGATGATTTGTGAGAAACTTCTCACGATTGTCCAACCCTCTTACCAAGCTAACTCAAAAGGGAGTAAAGTTTGCTTGGAGTGGTGAATGCGAAGAAAGCTTCAAGGAGTTGAAAAGGAGGCTTATCACTGCACCTGTGCTCACTTTACCCACAAGTGGGGAGATTTTTGTGGTATTCAGTGATGCTTCGAAGAAGGGCTTAGGATGTGTGCTGATGCAGAATGATAAAGTGATATCCTATGCCTCAAGACTGTTGAAAATCCATGAGCGAAACTATCCAACGCATGATCTGGAGTTGGCGGCGGTGATCTTTGCCTTGAAAATCTGGCGGCATTATCTCTATGGAGAGAAATGTGAGATATATACTGACCACAAGAGTCTTAAATATATATTCACACAGAAAGAGCTTAATATGCGCCAGAGAAGATGGATAGAGCTCATAAAGGATTATGACTGTTCAATACATTACCACCCTGGGAAGGCGAACAAGGTGGCAGATTCCCTAAGTAGAAAGGATCCAGCAATTCTATCAATGAAGAGAATTGAGAAGGATTCAATCTTCTTAGACTTGATGAAGATGGACGTGGGAATCATAAAGAAGGGAACATCATCAATCCTTTCACAAATGATTGCTCAACCATCTCTTTTGGAAAGGTTAAAGGATGCTCAAAAGGATGATGCGAGAATCCAAGAAAAAGTGGAAGCTATCAAAAAGGGAAAATCCTCAGAGTTTAATGTTAATGAAGAAGGAATTGTGCGGTTTGGGAAAAGACTATGTGTCCCATCAAGTTCGGAGCTGAAGAAGGAACTTTTGGATGATGCACATAGTTCAAATTTCTCTATTAGCCCAGGGAGCACAAAGATGTATCGAGATCTCCGAGAAAACATTTGGTGGGATAATATGAAGAAGGAGATCGCTGAATATACATCAAAGTGCCTGGTGTGTCAGTAAGTGAAGGCAGAGAGGCAGAAGTCTAAGGGGATGATGCAACCATTGCCCATACCAGAATGGAAATGGGAGAACATCACCATGGACTTTGTCACCGGACTTCCAAGGACATCCAAAGGCAACAATGCAATCTGGGTTGTTGTGGATCGTCTTACAAAGACAGCACACTTCATTGCTATTCGAGAGGATTTCTCTTTGGATCAACTGGCACAGATATATATCAGGGAAGTGGTACGGTTGCATGGAGTACCACTATCTATTGTCTCTGACCGAGATCCAAGATTTACCTCTAAGTTTTGGAAGAGTCTTCAACATGCTCTGAATACTGAACTGAACTTCAGTACGACCTATCATCCTCAAACTGATGGCCAATCCGAGCGGACTATCCAAACACTTGAGGATATGTTGAGAGCGTGCTCAATGGACTTTAAAGGAGGATGGGATCAACATCTTCCTCTAGTTGAGTTCTCTTATAATAATAGTTTCCACTCGAGCATCCAAATGGCACCATATGAAGCCCTGTATGGGAAAAGGTGTAGAACACCGGCATGTTGGGATGAGGTCGGTGAACATAAGCTGCTTGGACCAGAAATGGTCGAAGAAATGGTGGAGAAGGTGAAAACCATTCAGCAGCATATCAAGGCAGCCCAAAGTCGACAGAAGAGTTATGCAGATAATCGTCGACGAGACCTTGAGTTTAAAGTCGGAGACATGGTGTTAAAGGCACGAACAATAGTGAGATTGTACCAAAATAAAATAAGCATTTATTCTAAACTTTAGGGAAATGATCTTGAAAACCAAAAATTTTGTCCTAGTTCTCTTATACCTGATGAATCAGATGGTACCTTATATCATCACAAATCTATGGATTTGTGATTACTGGCTTTTCCATAGCCATGTTCTCTACCACTCTCCATCAGAACATGATGGTTAGATTTCTCTTCCATATCCATATTTTCACCTATGTGGAAACCCAGTGATTAGTTTATTTGGGTAATCGTTACATTTCATACTTTAGTTTTTAAAGCAAAGTTTTGGTATTCCCTTTTACGATGTGGGTTTCTATTAAAGAAACTTTCGAATAGTAAACCATTTATAACCCCGACGAATTTCGAGGGCGAAATTCATTTTAAGGGGGGTAGAATGTAACAGCCCGAGATTTTATGAAAAATATTCTTTTTATTTCACTAATGTCTTGTGTTGTACGCTACACCAAAAGGAGCTTGCACAACACACATCCTTGACTTGCCTTGCATTACACGCAATCGCGACCTTCCTCGATAGCGTGTGTAATACGCAATACCGAGTTTCACTAAACAACGATATGCTATAAAAATATTATTAAAACTAGCCGTTATGAATAGTAATAACCACTTTTTAAAATCCAGTAAATCTTATTTTTCAAAATGAACTTTATTTTTGGATTCGGAGTATCGAATTTAGCCTAAGGTGAAATTTTGGTACTTTTCGGATAACTTTCATATTCTGATGAATAGTGAAAATTACTAAATTATAATTAAAAACAACTTTTTTAATCGAAATAATTAATAGTGATAAATCATTAATTTGAGTGGTTTTAAAGTATATTTAGAATATATTTTTACAATTTAATACAATGTTGGTCATTGGATGTAATTTCACATTTAAACTAGACATAAACAAGTGTCAATCTTTTGATAGATATTGTTTCTTAAAAACACGCTATTTGTTTTAACAACGGGATTTAATTATAAAATTAATTAATGCAACTTTTATGTTATGAATTTGGTAAAATAGACTTCATTTTTGAATTCGGAATATGAAATATAGCTTGGGATGAAATTTTGGCATTGTTCTGAAAAACATCAATTTTTGATGAATAGTGAAACCACTAAGTGGTAGGTTAAAAACTGAATTTTGCATAAAACTTAATTTTACCGCTTCTGTGAATGGAATTTCTAAAATCCGAGAGACACGGTTAATATCAAGGACTAAAATGTGGTTCAATGAGATGAAAATAATTTTTGGTGAATAGTAACTTTTTACTTTTTTTTACCGCAGTTAATAGTAAATAGGGTAACTAAGGGTAAATATGATATTAATATTACCCTAACACATGTCCTAATTCTATTGGACAAGTGTAATTCGACCAAAAACAAACCTAGGAATAAAATATGACCATTTAGGCCCACTTGGATTAGATTAGGACATTTATTATTAATTTATTTAAAGAAGGGTTAAAATAGTTAAAATCAAAGTTTAATAAGTAAGTCATTTTTAATATGGGGTTATACATAAGATAAATTAGACTATAAATATTCATTAGAAAGCTCAAAAGATTTCCTACATGATGGTATTTTATTTGTAATTTTTAGACATCAAATAATATAATTTATTTATGACACAAAGATGATGCAGTAATTATCTTATTAATGAAATATTGACATAATTGATAATATAAATACCAAAATAAATGTAATTTAAGACTTTTTATGAATTCCACTAATTTTCTAGGTTACTATGATATATTAGTGATGATTTAATCAACTTGGTTCGAACATATAATTCTGTTATGACTTTCACAAAAATCATATATCAAATAGTGTCAAAATTGACACAAAATAGTTTTTAAATCAAATATTATATTATTAATTGTTATTTTATTCCTAAAAATCTAATGTTCGGCCAAATGACTTAGATAAGGATATATATATTAATAATAAACAATTTGGGGTTCGTTTGGCATGTTATAGTAAGTGTATTAACCATATTGTGAAAGAAAACAAAAAGACATGGTAAAAGGTAAATTATTTAACTTAGAGTTAAATCTAATTGATAAGGTTAAAATAATATCCTAAACTTGTCTAAATTCTATTGGTTGATAGGATTTCGACCCATCCCCACTTTAGCTTCTAAATAAGACCCTTTGGAACCATTATAAACCGATTTTGACTTTAATATAAAATAATATTTTGAGATATTCCTAAGGTGCCCCTCTCCTCCCCTATAAAAGGACACCTCCTCCCCCTCCTCCTCCCACCAATTTGAGCACTCAAGCTCGGCCAACACATGCCAATTTCTCCTCTCCACTTACCTAGCAACATCCTAGAGGTTCTGGTCTTCCTCAAAGACCAATTTTAGTTCCCTAAGAGGAGGTCTCCAAAAGGCGCTTCAAAGAAGAGGTAATTACCGTTACCAATTCTTTCATCTTTATTTCTTCTTCCACTTCTTCTTCTTAGGTTGTTTCATTATGAAGTAATAAAATCAGTATCACTCATATAATGATATGTTATTATAAGTATGAAACAACCCTATTTCACCATCTATCCATCCTACGGAAAAAGAAATCACCGCGCGTGCGTACGTACGGAATACCGTCTCCACGCCGTGGTGTAATCTATTTTTCACCACCACCTTACACGGATGGGTATAATGGTGTAAGGAATAACTATACATAGTTATTACAACATCATATTGATTCTGATATATTGTATAATCCACTCCAATTCAGTTCAATATTTATGGAAATGATATCATCGCTCGTGCGTACGTACGGACTACCGTCTCCACGACGCGATGAGATTCATTCTCCATGTAAACCATTAAAGAATGATTATAAAGTATATATAAGAAATAATAATGAAATATATGACATTATAAAGCTACTGGATTTATGTATATATATATATGTATGTCATCTACTTACTTCCATTTCAAGACAATAAGGAAAGTAAAACAGCGTTCATGCGTACGTACGGACTACCGTCTCCATGAACGGTGTTTTTCATTTTATTTATCTACCTATTATATATATATATACTGAATATATATGATATATAAATCATATTTTATATTCTGGAAGTAAGTAAATCATGATATAAGTAATAATGATGTCAAGAACAACAAGTCAAAACACCTACGATAAATGAAACGATTTTACCCAAAACGCTTCTTTAACATGGAGTTTACAAAAGAACGGGTAATATAATGTCATAAGTGAACCATATATGATATCATAACAATGAATATGATTCTGTAATAAGTCAATAACATGATTTAAATCATTATACAGGAGGTTCAGACACTTACAAAGCAAGTCGGACCTAAGGTAAGGGAAATATCACAATCTCATTTTTATCCGAGATTGTTTATTCGTAAGTATTTACTGGGGTGTATTTTATCATCCACATCCATGTTCCTTCAATATGTAATATTGTTTCCATCCAATTACAATAGTTTAAATCCAATTTTACTCTTCGGTGAGTTTATAGTAAAGAATATGAAAGGAATCTTTTGTCGCTTTTTCATACGAGGTACTTTTTGACTTTTCCGACAAAAGTACGAAGAATGTTTTTTTTAACTTATACGGCACGAACGGATTTTTACGGTTTTATAAAGCCTTATTTTCATGAACCTTCCCCTAAAATATTTCATGACTATTTTCAATAAAATCTCTTTCTTTTAAAATTGTATGATGTTTTGTGAAAAGAAATTGATTTTGAAGAAGAAATGATATTTTCCTCAAGAATTCATTTCAAGTGTTTTATCAAAATTATTTTCCATCTAAGATAATAAAGGGTTCTGTTTCTATCCATATTTTTACATTGATTTGACTATGTTGTGATGGAATTATGTTTATGAATTCCTTTATCTTATATGAATGGTTTTATGATGTCATGTTGTTTAAGAATCCCATTTTTATTACATGGGTTATGCAATGATGTATGATTTATGATTTTGTGGCACACATAAGAAAGGATTCATTAAGAGATGGGTGGGACCTATATCTCCCTCCAATGCATTGGGTAAAGATTTCATATCTCATGAGATAGACATGGCTGGAATGGTAGGTTATACCGGTTCAGTGAAACAGGACTGAAACGAGGATTACTCGATTCAGAAAAGGACTTTGTCCACTAAGATAGTCTTGGCAATGAGTCTTGACTAACAAGAAATGATTCTCTATGATTATGTGTGTATGCCACAATGAGTAATGTTTTAAGTTATGGTTTCATTTTCACTACTATGATTTATCCCATGTTATGAAATTATGCTCTCTTTTGCAGGTTAAGATTTCCAAAAATGTTATGTTCTTATGAAAATTATGTGATTGATATTTCTTTTGTTTACCCTTACTGAGCATTTGAGCTCACCCTTTTATGTTTTTTTCCTCAGGATATAAAGAAAGGTTTTAGGTAAAAAAAAAAGAAGATCTTTATGGGAGATGTTGAAGATCTTTCACCAGGATTAGAAGATTACGTTCCGAGTTTCCAAAGACACTAAACTATTACGATCCTTGTGTTTGTGTTTTTGTTATGTATTAAGTATTCCGCAAAAGTAATGTAATGTTCATGTACGTCAGGCTTCGGGTCTCTACAGTTGGTATCAGAGGAAAGGTTTAGTCAACCTTTGGAAACTAGGATGCGAAAACGTTAGTGAGATCCCTAGAGATATTTCTAAGGTATGTCTAGGGATGTCTCTAAGGTTAAGTATACGTATAGGTTATAGTCCTAGAATTGCGCTAACGATCTTCGAATTTAACCTAAGATGTTAGATATTGAGGGTACTAACCCTTTATTATGTTGTTTTCCCTAGCATGATTTTTGCCTCTCACACAATTCTTTTGGGGTTTTAGACGATGGCTGGAACCCGAAGGAACCGTGTTAATGCGGAATGTGATGGGCAATGCAATGATTGTACCCCTGAGCAACCAAACGATATGGGAGCTGGAATGCAAAATCTTGTAGCCATGCTCACACAACTTTCTCAAGCTATGAATCATGCAGGACATCCAAACGAGCAAAGGAAGGAGCAACATTCTGTTGAATCCTTCATGAGGCAACGTCCACCTTCTTTCAATGGGTCTTCCGATCCACTTGTTGCTGAACAATGGATCAGTACCACTGAAAAGATATTTTCAGTTCTTCAATGTTCTGAACATGATAAAGTCATCTTAGCAGTATATCGTTTGGAAGGTGAAGCTGATCAATGGTGGAATCTTATCAAGAATACGAGGCCAAGAGATGAAATTGAGTCCATGGAATGGGACGAGTTCAAGAACTTGTTTTTCAGTAAGTACTTCCCTCGTATTCTTCGAACAAAGATGGAGAAAGAGTTTCTTGAACTGAAGCAAAGGGACGATGAATCTGTTGGTACCTATGAAGCAAATTTTACAAGACTTGCAAGGTATGCTTCTGGTATTATCATCCAACCTGAAAGTAAAGTTGATCGATTTTTCAGTGGCTTAAAACCAAGTCTTCGAAGGGCATTAGCTATAAGAGACTTCAGTAGCTATGATGAAATTGTGCGTTGTGCTATCAAGGTAGAAATGGAAGTTGGTGTTACATATCCATCTCATGGTTTTGACAAGAAACGAAAGATGGAGTTCAAGGAGAAATCTCAAAATAATGGTGAAAAGAAGATGAATGTTTCCTTATGTACAAAGTGTGGGAAGAAGCATGGTGGAGATTGTCTTAAAGGGACTAGAAAATGTTTTAAGTGTGGAAAAGAAGGTCATCGAGCAGCTGAGTGTCGAAGTAATGGAAAAAGGGTTTCTAATGATGTGAATAAAGCAAACACTGCAGAGAACGTACCGCCAACACTTCAATGCTTCAAGTGCAAGGAAATGGGGCATTATGCTAATAATTTCCCTAATCCAAGGGTTAGTGATGATCAACATGAGCAACCACTGAAGGCAAAGGACAAAGGGAAATCACATGCGATCACTATTGGCAATGTTGAATATGACAATGATGTGGTGGAATGATTAAGTGTTTATGTAATGGGATTCCAAAATAATGTTGTATCATTGAGTGTTGCAATATTTATTGATGTGGTATTCAAAGTGATTGGGATATTTTTTTGGAAATAAGATGATATGCGCATAATGAAGACGAGAAAATGAAATGTTTAATAGTATTCATGAGATCATGATTAATATAAGGACTAAGTGATATCATGGTTTGAGTATATAGAATTTTGAGGATTTTGGTATGTGGAAAGTGTTAACTTTTTTCACTAAGGTATTCAAGAGAATACACGATTAAGGACTTTGAGTGTTTGGAATGTGACCAACAAGACATATCTTATGATATGTGGGGATCAACGACAATATTAAATCTTTGGTAATCGTTGTCACTATATTATGAGAGTGGACTGCAGTATTATGTATAAGCCTAAAGATTGGAATGGATTATGTTGAACATAAGTTAGTATTGTTTAAGGATCGAAGTTTTCTCGATATTATTGATGGGATGTTATAGTAATATAGTTTTAGAAAAAGGACAACCTGCAGGACGGGCGACATCCCATCGCTTCGGACAAGGCTGTGTGAATCGAACCCACAACCGAAGTGCGACTGGCCTTTATCGCCTACCACTGACCTACAGGAAGTCCCTGTTTAGTAGAAACTAGTTTTATTATATTAAGCAGTATGATATATAAAGTATAAGTCCATATATGATTAATCTCACTATAGATCGACTTGTGCATATAATTTTGCTAATCTTTTGTTTGAAACAGATGGAATGACCCGTCATTCTATCACATGATCTGCTAACACTTCACGAATAACAAATTCAACTTCATTTATTTAAGAGATGAAGTGGAAATTGTTAAAGGCACGAACAATAGTGAGATTGTACCAAAATAAAATAAGCATTTATTCTAAACTTTAGGGAAATGATCTTGAAAACCAAAAATGTGTCCTAGTTCTCTTATACCTGATGAATCAGATGGTACCTTATATCATCACAAATCTATGGATTTGTGATTACTGGCTTTTCCATAGCCATGTTCTCTACCACTCTCCATCAGAACATGATGGTTAGATTTCTCTTCCATATCCATATTTTCACCTATGTGGAAACCCAGTGATTAGTTTATTTGGGTAATCGTTACATTTCATACTTTAGTTTTTAAAGCCAAGTTTTGGTATTCCCTTTTACGATGTGGGTTTCTATTAAAGAAACTTTCGAATAGTAAACCATTTATAACCCCGACGAATTTCGAGGGCGAAATTCATTTTAAGGGGGGTAGAATGTAACAGCCCGAGATTTTATGAAAAATATTCTTTTTATTTCACTAATGTCTTGTGTTGTACGCTACACCAAAATGAGCTTGCACAACACACATCCTTGACTTGCCTTGCATTACACGCAATCGCGACCTTCCTCGATAGCGTGTGTAATACGCAATACCGAGTTTCACTAAACAACGATATGCTATAAAAATATTATTAAAACTAGCCGTTATGAATAGTAATAACCACTTTTTGAAATCCAGTAAATCTTATTTTTCAAAATGAACTTTATTTTTGGATTCGGAGTATCGAATTTAGCCTAAGGTGAAATTTTGGTACTTTTCGGATAACTTTCATATTCTGATGAATAGTGAAAATTACTAAATTATAATTAAAAACAACTTTTTTAATCGAAATAATTAATAGTGATAAATCATTAATTTGAGTGGTTTTAAAGTATATTTAGAATATATTTTTACAATTTAATACAATGTTGGTCATTGGATGTAATTTCACATTTAAACTAGACATAAACAAGTGTCAATCTTTTGATAGATATTGTTTCTTAAAAACACGCTATTTGTTTTAACAACGGGATTTAATTATAAAATTAATTAATGCAACTTTTATGTTATGAATTTGGTAAAATAGACTTCATTTTTAAATTCGGAATATGAAATATAGCTTGGGATGAAATTTTGGCATTGTTCTGAAAAACATCAATTTTTGATGAATAGTGAAACCACTAAGTGGTAGGTTAAAAACTGAATTTTGCATAAAACTTAATTTTACCGCTTCTGTGAATGGAATTTCGAAAATCCGAGAGACACGGTTAATATCAAGGACTAAAATGTGGTTCAATGAGATGAAAATAATTTTTGGTGAATAGTAACTTTTTACTTTTTTTTACCGCGGTTAATAGTAAATAGGGTAACTAAGGGTAAATATGATATTAATATTACCCTAACACATGTCCTAATTCTATTGGACAAGTGTAATTCGACCAAAAACAAACCTAGGAATAAAATATGACCATTTAGGCCCACTTGGATTAGATTAGGACATTTATTATTAATTTATTTAAAGAAGGGTTAAAATAGTTAAAATCAATGTTTAATAAGTAAATCATTTTTAATATGGGGTTATACATAAGATACATTAGACTATAAATATTCATTAGAAAGCTAAGAAGATTTCCTACATGATGGTATTTTATTTGTAATTTTTAGACATCAAATAATATAATTTATTTATGACACAAAGATGATGCAGTAATTATCTTATTAATGAAATATTGACATAATTGATAATATAAATACCAAAATAAATGTAATTTAAGACTTTTTATGAATTCCACTAATTTTCTAGGTTACTATGATATATTAGTGATGATTTAATCAACTTGGTTCGAACATATAATTCTGTTATGACTTTCACAAAAATCATATATCAAATAGTGTCAAAATTGACACAAAATAGTTTTTAAATCAAATATTATATTATTAATTGTTATTTTATTCCTAAAAATCTAAGGTTCGGCCAAATGACTTAGATAAGGATATATATATTAATAATAAACAATTTGGGGTTCGTTTGGCATGTTATAGTAAGTGTATTAACCATATTGTGAAAGAAAACAAAAAGACATGGTAAAAGGTAAATTATTTAACTTAGAGTTAAATCTAATTGATAAGGTTAAAATAATATCCTAAACTTGTCTAAATTCTATTGGTTGATAGGATTTCGACCCATCCCCACTTTAGCTTCGAAATAAGACCCTTTGGAACCATTATAAACCGATTTTGACTTTAATATAAAATAATATTTTGAGATATTCCTAAGGTGCCCCTCTCCTCCCCTATAAAAGGACACCTCCTCCCCCTCCTCCTCACACCAATTTGAGCACTCAAGCTCGGCCAACACCTGCCAATTTCTCCTCTCCACTTACCTAGCAACATCCTAGAGGTTCTGGTCTTCCTCAAAGACCAATTTTAGTTCCCTAAGAGGAGGTCTCCAAAAGGCGCTTCAAAGAAGAGGTAATTACCGTTACCAATTCTTTCATCTTTATTTCTTCTTCCACTTCTTCTTCTTAGGTTGTTTCATTATGAAGTAATAAAATCAGTATCACTCATATAATGATATGTTATTATAAGTATGAAACAACCCTATTTCACCATCTATCCATCCTACGGAAAAAGAAATCACCGCGCGTGCGTACGTACGGAATACCGTCTCCACGCCGTGGTGTAATCTATTTTTCACCACCACCTTACACGGATGGGTATAATGGTGTAAGGAATAACTATACATAGTTATTACAACATCATATTGATTCTGATATATTGTATAATCCACTCCAATTCAGTTCAATATTTATGGAAATGATATCATCGCTCGTGCGTACGTACGGACTACCGTCTCCACGATGCGATGAGATTCATTCTCCATGTAAACCATTAAAGAATGATTATAAAGTATATATAAGAAATAATAATGAAATATATGACATTATAAAGCTACTGGATTTATGTATATATATATATGTATGTCATCTACTTACTTCCATTTCAAGACAATAAGGAAAGTAAAACAGCGTTCATGCGTACGTACGGACTACCGTCTCCATGAACGGTGTTTTTCATTTTATTTATCTACCTATTATATATATATATACTGAATATATATGATATATAAATCATATTTTATATTCTGGAAGTAAGTAAATCATGATATAAGTAATAATGATGTCAAGAACAACAAGTCAAAACACCTACGATAAATGAAACGATTTTACCCAAAACGCTTCTTTAACATGGAGTTTACAAAAGAACGGGTAATATAATGTCATAAGTGAACCATATATGATATCATAACAATGAATATGATTCTGTAATAAGTCAATAACATGATTTAAATCATTATACAGGAGGTTCGGACACTTACAAAGCAAGTCGGACCTAAGGTAAGGGAAATAACACAATCTCATTTTTATCCGAGATTGTTTATTCGTAAGTACTTACTGGGGTGTATTTTATCATCCACATCCATGTTCCTTCAATATGTAATATTTTTTCCATCCACTTACAATAGTTTAAATCCAATTTTACTCTTCGGTGAGTTTTTAGTAAAGAATATGAAAGGAATCTTTTGTCGCTTTTTCATACGAGGTACTTTTTGACTTTTCCGACAAAAGTACGAAGAATGTTTTTTTAACTTATACGGCACGAACGGATTTTTACGGTTTTATAAAGCCTTATTTTCATGAACCTTCCTCCAAAATATTTCATGACTATTTTCAATAAAATCGCTTTCTTTTAAAATTGTATGATGTTTTGTGAAAAGAAATTGATTTTGAAGAAAAAATGATATTTTCCTCAAGAATTCATTTCAAGTGTTTTATCAAAATTATTTTCCATCTAAGATAATAAAGGGTTCTGTTTCTATCCATATTTTTACATTGATTTGACTATGTTGTGATGGAATTATGTTTATGAATTCCTTTATCTTATATGAATGGTTTTATGATGTCATGTTGTTTAAGAATCCCATTTTTATTACATGGGTTATGCAATGATGTATGATTTATGATTTTGTGGCACACATAAGAAAGGATTCATTAAGAGATGGGTGGGACCTATATCTCCCTCCAATGCATTGGGTAAAGATTTCATATCTCATGAGATAGACATGGCTGGAATGGTAGGTTATACCGGTTCAGTGAAACAGGACTGAAACGAGGATTACTCGATTCAGAAAGGGACTTTGTCCACTAAGATAGTCTTGGCAATGAGTCTTGACTAACAAGAAATGATTCTCTATGATTATGTGTGTATGCCACAATGAGTAATGTTTTAAGTTATGGTTTCATTTTCACTACTATGATTTATCCCATGTTATGAAATTATGCTCTCTTTTGCAGGTTAAGATTTCCAAAAATGTTATGTTCTTATGAAAATTATGTGATTGATATTTCTTTTGTTTACCCTTACTGAGCATTTGAGCTCACCCTTTTATGTTTTTTTCCCCAGGATATAAAGAAAGGTTTTAGGTAAAAAAAAAAGAAGATCTTTATGGGAGATGTTGAAGATCTTTCACCAGGATTAGAAGATTACGTTCCGAGTTTCCAAAGACACTAAACTATTACGATCCTTGTGTTTGTGTTTTTGTTATGTATTAAGTATTCCGCAAAAGTAATGTAATGTTCATGTACGTCAGGCTTCGGGTCTCTAAACCCACCACCAGCTGTACGACCAGATCCTCTGCTAAGTCTTCCTGCTCCCTGCGGACCACCTCGATTGAATCTCTATTTCTAGCTGGGTGGTCCTTCAACCGTCTGCTGATCATATGAAAGGCGGGTCAGATAGTCACAAGCCATGTGACCCTGCATGCTAAATGTGTAACATTGCCCACTCCTTACATGTTTGGCTCTGTATCTAGTTCCCCACACAACTGCTCCAGAGTCATGCGGTAGTCCACCTGTAAGTCTGTTCCTCTTTGACCTCTGTGACATCTATCTGCTTCTAGCTGTAGATGACTCTGCTATGTGTCGACTGGTGTTTCTACCAGTCTAAAGACTCTAACCACTGCCTCTAGAAAATCCTTAGCCACCTGATAGTCCTTCTCGCCCCTGAACCTATGCGGCCTATGGCACTGGAACTCGTGCAACATGCTCCGGAGGCATGCACTGTCTACTGCTGGGGCTCGTGGAATCGGTGGACCATCAGGGAGTGGTAACGCGGGTGCATCCGCTAGAAAGGGCCCTGCAGCATGGCCTCATCGCTCGGTGGGATATATGTGTGTACTACTCTCGGAACCCAAGAAAGCTGCCTATGTGGAGGAATCATGAAAAAAAAAACAGGTTCACCACGGTCAAAAAGTTATACCTAGTGAGCTGACTAATGATATCACAGAGAAAACTCTTGAAAAACACAAACATAATCAGGGTTTTCGTGCACTGAGTCGGAAATCAGAAGTCAGGGTCCTAGTGTATGGATACGTGGGACGCCGCACCAACACTCGACTCCCGGAACTAAAAACCACACTTAGTACCAGTAACACTATTGATTCATAGAAAAGATTAGAGTCCTACATTCTGCAGTAGAACCAACTCCTCTGATACCAAACTATCATGAACCGTTCCTTGGGGCCCTTATCGTGACTACACCAAGCCTTCCATCCATAGGTCAGGGGCTGGCGACTAGCACCCAAGGCATAATTCCCTAAAACCGGGGAGACATTTCCTTTATAAGTTGTAACACACACAACATAGCACACAGCTGGATACAAAACACTAAGTATTTTGTATAACATAAGAGTGATGATAAGTAAAAAGGGGCCAGAAATAAAAGCCCAATTGTAAAGTACAAGGAACTGAAATAAAAATACAACTAAAGAAATGAAAAAAATCTACTGGGTCATCCTCTAGGGTTCCTACCAAGATGGTAGGTACATATCGCCTCCACATCACTCCACGTCTGTCCATCTCCTCCGTGTACCGACACACTGTAAGGTCTACCTCAAGATACCATCCAGTCCTGGTACTCTCAAACTCAGTCAGCGCTATCCATCACCTACATCCAACACAACAAGGGGTGGGAATATCCCGTGCAGGGGTGAGTATAATGATACTCAGTAGATACCCTGAGACCCTCAAGGTCTCATGAAATCCAAAAAAGATAACTCACAAACTATGAAATCAACAGATAACCCCACATTGGTATATTCACATACATACACCTATGTTATCATGTAATCGATCTCAATCATGAGGAAAAAAATATATACTAACTCCCCTCATATATGTATACAACTTTTGTTGAGAGTTACAGATGATTAGATGTAGCCACTAAATCATCTATTCTGTCAATCCCTTGTTGAATCCTAGTACAAAAATCCAAACTTTCGAACCCACACCAGATCCAGGAACAGTAGTTAGAGCTATCGAACCCACACAGGATCCAGAAATAGTAGTCAAAACTGTCGAACCCGCATAGAATCCAGGAATAGTAGTTGGAACTGTCGAACCCACACCGGATCTAAGAACAATAGTCAGAACATTCGAACTCACACGGGATCTAGGGATAGTAGTCAAAACTACCGAACACACACAAGATCCAGGAATAGTAGTTAGAGTTGTCGAACCCACAATGGATCAAAGAATAATAGTCAAAATTGTCGAACCCACACAGGATCCAGGAATAGGAGTCAGAGCCATTGAACCCACATAGGATCTAGTAACATAAGTCAGAGTTGTCAAACCCACATAGGATCTTGGAACAGTAGTCCGAAAATAGCGAACCAAAGGGTTTCTACAAAAGCACGCTTGATTCTAGGATGGTCCACTCCTCAATCCAATTTTAGATAAATCAACCACCATGAAGTCCATAGTTGATGTATCAAAAATATTTTTCTTTCCAAATGAAACGCAACGTGAAAGACGTGGCGTCAATCAGACGCCCGATCAGAGAGTTATTGGCATTTCCGTTCCAAGGGCCTAGTTGGATTTACGTTTGATGCAACCCTGTCACACACGAAATGTGTCCAAACCACAATTGGGGATACCAAAATATTTTTCTCCCTCCAATGTTTCTGTCACCGTAGACGGATCTTAAATCGGACGACCGTTGCTCAAGTTACAAGCAAAAGAGTGAAAATAGGTTAAACGGGTCTGGGTCCAGTCTGGCCCGCACTGGGTCCAGCCCGTGCTAGATCCAGCCCATATTGGGTCCTGCCCGTGTGAGGCCCACGGCTGGAAGTCTAGGGGGTTCTTCCCTAGCAACATCCATGGGGGAGGTCACGCTCCCTGGAATCCTAAACGGCATAGCCATTCGGGGGGGGGGGGGGGTGTTCAGATCCGGTGCCACGTGGCGGCGGTCCATGTAACGTGGGGCCCACGAGGCGGGTCCCGCTACTCCCGGTGGGCCAGTGGCTAGTACCCTCCCATTCTGCGCAGTTGCGTTGTGCCTTCTCTAGTGATCGGTAGAGCCAACCGCCCGTCCCGTGGTGCTGCGACATGCTCCTCTACCTCGTGGCGCATGCTACGCCGCCCCTTCCTCGGCAACCCCACAACTCAGGCCATCAGTTCTTTTCACGGCCGGCCTTCTATTGGCTACTGTTGCACCGCCAGGCCCCATCCGTCATGGCCTACTCCCCCATCAGCGTGGTTGCGCCACCGCCATCCACGCGGCCGGCCGGAGTTCCGGCCGCCCCTCCCTTCATTCCACCAGTGACATTTGTCAGTTCTTCTCACTGACGAACCTTCCACAGGTCACCAGACGAGTTATGGTAGCCCGATTCTCATTCGACAAGTAGTCGCGAACTCCTCGAGACGTCACCTTCGATCCGAAACCATTGTTGATGAAAAATTATCATCTCGTAATCTTGCAACATTTAGCGTCAAATTCCACAATGTAAGGTCGAGGAGTCAGGCCGTGTTCGTTCGGCCCGCACCCTGCACTTTAGAGTGAATACAAGAGGCTTTGAATAATAACCCTCGACAGAAAACAAAGAACGATAAACAAAACAATGTTTGAACCCCTACCATGATCGTTGTTTGTTGATGGATTCACGGGGAAGAAGGCGGAGTTTTCCTCATTCGTCGCATCCGCCACACACTTCCAATCCCAATCTCGTGCATCAGTTCATTGACGACGATGATGAGGGAAGTTTGGTCGAAGATGTCCCTCGTCGGAAGGAGTCTATGGATTAAGGTCGAAGAAGATCTTTCTTCATAGTCGAAGGCATTCATTGTTGGAAGCATTCTTCGTTATCTGTTGGCGAGATCGTTTTTCACAAAAGCTCGAATCCTCCATTGCCAAACATTTTCCAAACAAAAGAATAGGAAGCCAAGGTAATAGATTATAAAATCTATCATTGGCATAAGAATTCCACAAGGGGTGAATTTATTAGTCTGGCTCTAATTAATTAATTAAGAGGAATTGGAATAATTAAATTGTGAGAGTTTGCATAATTTAAAGTGGAGGAGTTGAAGAGGCTCCCCCAACATTATTAGTGAGTTGAGAGGATTACCCCAATTAATGGGGGTTTCAAGGGGTTAAAAATCCAGGTGGTACCCACCATAAAAAACTTGAAGAGGAGGATTATACCTCAGGTGGGCCCACCACCATAACCTCTCATGGGAGGTTAAGGTGTGGTGGTCCGCACCTCCAACATCCACATTGAGGTTTTTAACCAACAAATAAAAATGAAGCTCCACATCTTTATTTTTATTTTATTCATTCACTAAAAACCCAAAATTGGTCTTTCACTCTTGACCCACTGCCGTCAATGTGAAAGTATACTTAAGAGAATACCGGCGCTATGAGTTCAACAGTTCCCTTAGATTTTAATTCTGGGCACTGGTTCATAAGTAATAAAAACCTGCTCGTACGTTTACTAAACGTACCTGAAGAAAACATCAGAAATTGATTCCGGGCACACCGAACCTTGAAATCACGCACCATCAAATTTCACAGACATTTAAAATTCCCATGTATTTATGAAACAATTATCCTTGGAAATTTATGGTCTTTACAGAATATTATATATTAAATATAATTTTTATATTCCAAAAATTACCAGTTTTTTACTATTAATACAAAAAATAAACTATTTCAGAAAAATCACAATGATTCACCCTAACCATTTTTCAGTTGGTAGATGTAAAACATAAAGTCCATCATATGAAAATAATTTTCTTAATATGAAACATTTTATTTCAACTTAAAATATTCATGTTTTTTCAACAAACACCAATTTCAAATTTAGATATGATTTTATAACACTTTTTAAAACTAATTATTTTCTAATAAAATTATCATATAATCATTAGACACAGAAAATATTAATTTAGGAATATATTTTATGAAGAAAAATTTTATTTTAAATCATTAAATTAATTATATTATTGTAAATAATAAATTTTTTGTTATAAAAATACACACACATAATTTATTATTTTCAAAAAATTAATTTACATCTTCCATGATATAAATATATAATATTGATACATATAAGATACATTAATATTTTTCATTATTTCATTGGGAGGTTACTATTCTCTTTTTATGGATTCCATAATTTATATAAAAAACACATTCTCATTAAACATTTTTAATGAATTTTACTATTTATTTCCAAAATAAAAACAATTAATTTTATAAGTACCTATATAGTTACATTTTATTACTATACAAGAATGATGTAAAGGAAATAAAAATAGTTTTGTTCACGATGAAGGTGTATCGACACATCGGGTGGGATATCTTATTTTTTTTAGAATTAGAAGGTGAAGTGGAGATGAATGATGATGGATATTCCAATAACAAAATAAAATTAATTTATATGTTTGATAATGGATTTATAATATCACATGTATTATGGGAGTTATGATATAATATTAAAATAAAATAAATTATGAAGAAAAATAAAAGAAAAATAAATGATAATTTTACCTTTGGAATTATTTTCCTTGAGAACCTCTTTAAAGCACATGGTTTTGGCCTTTTGGTGAGACCAATTGGTCTTGTAAATGGTATAGATTATTGGCAATGGAATTGGTAATAAATTAAACAAGCATCATGTATTTTAGGTTAGAAAATATGATGTGGTGTGGTTGTTTTTATAGTGGAGTAGAGAAGTTTTTTTTTGATTATTTTATTCATTAGTTTATTATTTTGGCGCGAAACCATGAATGGTTAGAGCATTGTAAATATGTATATTGAAATAATATATAGTTATATTATTTCTACATACAAAACTAATAAATAATTCTATATTCTTTTATTCATGTATTTTACCTATACTTTATTTTACAATATTTCACTACTGACCATAAATAAATGTATTTTTGAAAAATCCCTAAAATTTACCCAAACCATTTTTGATTTTGTTAATTTAAATATGGAAACATATTTTTAAATAGGATAATTTTAATTATTGATTAAATTCATCATTTATTTAACAAATAATAATTTTAAAATTATAACTAATTTTATAACATTTTGAAAAATTAATTAAGGTCATATAAAATTAACTTATAATCATAAGAGAAAAAATATTAATTTATGATTATTTTTTATAAAATAAATTCTTATTTATAGTTATTAAATAAATTATAATATTATAATTAAACATTTATGTTTTAAAAAATTACCAATAATAAATTTATCATTTATAAAATTATTACTTTCTAACACTTTGATATATTTATATAATATTTTTATTTATAACATAGATAAATTTTATTTATACATTATTCATGGAGGTTAAAATTATATTGGTTAATATTTATTAATTTCTATAAATACAACTTATTCATTATACATTTATTATTAATTTAAATATTTAATTCCAGAATAAAAAGAAAAATATTTTATAAGTATCTCGGTTATTTCATTTATGATCAAAATATGGGAAACATGCCCTGATGAAGGAATTAATGAATAAATTTCTTAGTTATTGGTGAAAAAATATTTTTTTAGAATTTTTATATGGAGAGAAAAGGGGTGATCCATTATATGTTAGATTAGTGGGAAACATGTATGCAGTGAAAATAAAAAATGGGTTACCATGTTTTTCACATTAAAAGTGGATAAAAATGGAAACATATCCTGAACTAGACATTATAATGTCTAACTATGTAGAAATCATTGTTTTGAGATAGGTTTTGAGGATATTTGTTTTATTATCCTATTATTTTAAAACCCCTATAAAACCATGTTCACCTTAATGAAGAATATTAATTAATATAGATTCTTAACATTCAATATTGTAAAAAATAATGTTCAAATTATTATATAACATAATATATGATAATTAAATATATTTAAACCGTTTTACAAATTTAAATTAAAATAGGTTGAAAAAATTAATTTAAAATTAATCCCCAAGATGCGATGGAAAAGTTGTTTTGATGAAGTGTATTGTGGATGAAAAAGGTGATTTTGTATTCCCTATAGAACAAATAATAATCATTTTATGAATCTATATTAATATTTATTGATATATAACCAATAAATTTTAAATAAATAATTCCTCATTTGGTATTTGTTTTAATTATTTAAAATAGAGAAAAATTATTCACCAGAAAAATGTTTTAAAAAAAATACATTTTAATCCATGAAATATACCAACACTAAAATTTAATATAAAGATGATTAAA
Source organism: Viscum album (assembly GCA_963277665.1). Lineage (NCBI taxonomy): Eukaryota > Viridiplantae > Streptophyta > Magnoliopsida > Santalales > Viscaceae > Viscum > Viscum album. Next base: position 1,365,545,647 of record OY728140.1, on the reverse strand, counting down.
ATGTAATTAGTGGATAAAATATAAATAAATAATACTTATATAATTTTAATTTTTTTTCAAATATTATTTTATATTTATATTTACATAATTTGATGAAAATAGATGATATTTTTATAGAAAATTATATTTTTCAATATTCTATGGTATAATTTTTTTTTCGTAAAAAATACTAAAAGTTCACCCAAATTAAATCTTGATATGGTGATCATAAAAATAATTTTTATTATATTGAATAATTTTTATAAAATTTTGAGAAACCATTTATACAATTTTAATCAAAAAAATGAACATAACTTTTCGAGAAAACTTTTTTATGAAAAATAAAATTACATTACAAAAAAACTGATTGATTATTTATTTAAAATTTATCAATAATTTATATTCATTAGTTTATCTATAAATATATATATATATATATATATATAGTTAATAGTATTTATTCATTCCAATTTAATAACTAGGTTATAATATTTATATATATCATGGGTAGTCTAAGAAATTTGTAGTACGTAAAATATGATATTGAACATAGTTTTATTTTCTAAAATCGATGGGTTGTGTTTACCACAAGTTAATTAAGAGATTAAATAAAATTAAACATAAATATATCGTAATTTTTTTGGGGTTACATTCTCATTTATTCTCAATGTTTTGGGTCATATATGCTATTAAAAATATTTTTTTCTTTTAAAAATATAGATGTGTTATATCCTCCCCAACATTAATAATTAGTATCCACCCAATTTATAGATTTTCTTGATAGTTAAATAACAAATATCTATAAAAACATTTTTTAAAAACTATCATCGTAGTAATTCATGATAAAAAATCATCATAATAATAGAGAGATGGACATAAAAAGGTGATATGGAATAACACATAATATATTTCCAAATAGGATAACATGGGTTTGATGTGAATATTTAAACATGAAAAAAAGTGTAATTCCTAAATAATTATATAGAGTGATAGATTCTATCAATCATAGAATGATGATTTATTATGAGAATGTTAACAACCACAAAACCATAAACCTAATATGTATGAAAAAATTCAATAATAACATCAGAAATGATGTTATAGGAAAATATTTCATTTCAATATCTTTTTCATATTGTTGAGAAAATATTTTTCCAAATACACTAAGATTATAAAGAAATATACACACTTAAAAAGTATAATTTCATATATTTATCAATTTCCACCATAATATCATCATTTTCTCCAAATAATTATTATTTATGAATAAAATTATCAATCATGAATAACTAAAACTATATTTTAAAAGGCCTTGTAACCTTAAAAATGACAGTCAATCCATTCCTCCTATCATTATAGATTATTAAAAAGCAAACAAATAATTTATAACATGGTATGATACTACCCAAATTTTTTATGAACCTCTTATAAAAATGAAATTAATTACTAAATAACTTTTAAATCCTCCGATTATATATATGATAAACCATATTTCCTGAAAATAGAAATTATAAATCTATTAAAATCTAATTAACTGAAAATAATGCTATTATACTAAACAAGAAATCACATAGGCCAACAGAAAGAATTTCTCCCAAGTTTCCCCTTGGTTTTGGGATTATGAACCCAACCCCTTATAAATATTATTGGATATTAGCCAGACTTTAGGTTTTCATTTTTCCTAAAATTATATCCTCATAAATTTCCCTACAATATGCTAAAAATTGTTAAAAATAAATTCAATATTCAAATATATTTTAAACTGTAATGTTTTCAATACCTTTAAACTTATGATAATATTTATACTCAGAAAATTATTATGATACCCATATCCAATAATATGAGAACATATTAATACCCAATGATATATAATCCTTTCCTTGGATTTCAACTATAACCACCTCAAACCTACTCTCCAATATATTCACCTATAATTATATACATTACATTCATATATTTGATACTGATGTTGGTGACCCCTTTAATATATTGAAAACATTGAAATTAAAAGGAAATATTTGATCACTAACATACCCAAAGACCTTTTAGGATGGGAATTTTAGATAATTAGGAAAAACATTTATATAATCAACACCCACAAATTCAATAGAGTTTCATTCCCATTATACCCATATTTTCCTAATGCATATGGGTTCATCAATATCCACCATATTTATCCTTTCTAAAAAATAATTTAATAGGTTTCATGATAAAATAGGGACATGAAAATAAGATATGGTTGAGTTGAAATTCTTAGTAAGGGTAAACATATCCAAAAAAAATTCAATGTCATTATTGAGGTTAAGATGAGAAAAAGGTAATCATAACATAAATAAATTTCATGATCATAACATAAGATAACTCATACCCATAAAAATCTAAATCATCAAACATTAAAACATGTTATAATGCTTTATCAAATGGAATATCATCATAAGAAATAATCACAGGCCATGTGATATCAATCATCATCAAATGAAACATTTATTACCCATTGAATTATTAACGAAAACATATTGGTATATTTTGATATTATCATTATATAACCCTTCAATAACAATTACAGTTAAAATAACCATACATTCAATTTCCAATATAATTCTTTGTAAAACATAATCATTAACCAATTCAATGTTTCACTATATGTGTGAACCCATTTTATAAGATATAATGGTCTCACCCTGTTCAATGTCAGTATACCAGTCATGAAAAAGTGCCTAAAAACAAAAAAATAAAATTCAAATATCGAGTTTTTAATCATAAAAATCTGAATAACAATTATTATTCCTTTCATTAAATTATTAAAAATTGGAAAATAAATATTTTCCATGATAATCTCTTTGATCCATGATAAAATTTTGGAAATTAATGGTTTCAATACATTTCTCTTTGAATCATTAATAACCCATGGAAAAGAAATTATTTCCATAATAATCTCTTAGAAAAATTAATCATCCTTGGAAATGAATTATCTTCAACAATAATCTTGGTGAGAAATGGTAAACCCTTAGAGAAGAAAATGCATCCATAAAAATATCTGTAATGAAATCAATATATATCTTTAGAAATAATGAGGATGGAATCATTAAAAAATGTCCCTATTCAATAATAATAGATAAAATGGTTGTTGATGTTGATTAATTGGAATACCATTAAAATCTGACTAAAACATTATTGAGGAATATAACCATTTCATTTTGAAAATCACTTTTAAAAACATTAAATTATAAAAAATGGAAATACTTTTCTTTGAAATTAAATATATAAACATAAAATGGAATGGTCAAGGAAACATGGGGGGAAGAGCCATTCATGTTTTTAGTGAAAAGTGAACCATTTAGAAAAGAATAGATATTTTTATTTTAAATTAAAATAAATTTATATAAATTATTATATATGTTTACATTTGAAAATCAGCAATTTTTTAAACTGTCATTTTTGAAAAAAATTTAGAAATCATGGATACCAAAGAGAAAGATACTCAATAAAAAAAAGATCAATATAACTTATAAATTACATTATTGATATGTTTTCAATTTAAAAGGAATGAAATAGAAATAAAACATGTTAACAGAATTCATAACCATTTGAGACTAAAGATATGTGGTTTAGGAAAATAAGGTCAAATAATTTATTCAAAAGGAACCTTGAACACAAACAACCTCAACGGGTAGGTGATTGTATCATATTGCATTTTTTCTGATTTAGTAAATATTCCGACATATTCCCTAATAAAAACCCTAAAATGATATATGAAATATCATGAAGATTAGGAGTTTCAATAGGTAACATATAAAATGGTATAATAAAGTCTTCACAAATGAATATATATGCATATCAAAAACGTATGTCTCAAAAAAGGTAAATTTGAGATCAATTACCCTTAAAAAATCATATCATTGAATTTTACAATTAATCATTGACTATATTATGTGTATAAAATGTAAATCAATATTAAATATTTCTAAATAGAATATAATATAATCTAAATTAATCACACATATACTAATTGAATATCAAATACAATTAATAAGTAATATAAACCAATGAAAATAAATTGAGTTACTAAACTCTTTACCAGTTGTTTATATTACAGTCAAATCTCCATAGAAGAAGAAAAAAAATTTAATGTAAAATATACTTATTGTTTAAGGATTCATGATAATAAATTAAATGGTTCATTATATACACCCCACAATATTAATTATTGGTAAATAAAGCACATCTCTCATAAAAATGTAATGTTACATGAGAAAACCCTTACCTACTGTCCAACATTCTATATATGTCTTTTAACAGAAGTTATAATTAAATTTTATTAATCAATTTATATAATAAAAACAATTCAGGTTTAATAACTTATATATACCACATTTATTTTATTTAGGTTTGAACACATGTTAATATACACAAGCAGTTATGTTCATGGGTATTGTTTTGATGATGTTTAGATCGTTGTTTCAAAATGGATTTAGTGTGTTAACTATCATAAAACATTTTTTTATTAAAAATATTCTAAATAAAAAAATGAAATAATTAAAATAGTTAAACAAAAATTATACTTTAAATTCTAATCATGAAATATAGTCATGATAAATTAAATGCATTTCGATTATGGAGATGGTAGGTCATACATACACATAAGTAAAGTTCACTTTTTCAATTAATATTAGCAAAGAAGGTATGAATTATTTTACCATTATAGAATTATAATAATATAATAAAATTTATATTATTTAGTTTAATATACTTATACATACCATCCATGTCATTTTGTGATTAAAATATGTTGTATTTCATTGTAAAGGTAGAGGTCCACAAGTCCATAAACAATGTCATCATTTTTCATTTTAAGAAAGAAAATGATATATTGTCATTTAATAATGATATAAAATTCAATAATATATTTTTATGACATTTATTTAACTTATCTTCATTATATTTATCCTTATCACCTGCTATGTAATGTGTTTGTGAAAAAAATAAATCAGATCACTTTGGGAGGTAGTAGACTGCTCTACAAACAATTGATGTTATTGTATCTCCTATAGAAAGAAAAGTAAGGTGGTATATGTGAGATAATCATTTTATGTGTATAAATATTTTAAATATATCTAACATATATTTTAAATCCATAATTATGAAAAATTGTGAGAGTTGATGATGGGAAAGTAATGACATTATTTCCAGAAGTGGTGGTCCTCCATAAAGACAAATGATGTTTTCATGTGCAATTATATAGTAGAGGATATGGATTTCAGATATGATAATTTCATAATAATATATCATTATATTTTATATTTTATTATTATTTGTTATTTATTACTATTTTATGAGGTGAATGCGGAAATAAAATAAAGATACTCGATTAAGTACAAACCCACTTCTTTGAGAAAACACCCTAGGTTTCCAGCAAAAGAAATTATAGAATAATTTAATGTTCAAAATAATTTCTCTAGGTATTCATGAGGTAATTAAATAAGTTATATTTATAAATAATTTCCTATAAAAGGTGATTTGAATGTGTGAAGAGGATAAAATAGGGGTATCCTTTTATAATTGTGATCAGTGACATAGTTGAAATTTTTAAAAAGAAAAAGTTGTACCCATCATTTTATAATGAAAAAATAATATGAAATGGAAAATTATTTGGAATCAATCATTAAAATGTAGTAATGTGGATATAAAATATTTTTTTATAAAATATTTTAGGTCACTTTGAATGTTTCCATTTTTTGTTTAATCCCTAATAAACATGCATTCACCTTAACCATAGTCATTATTTTTTAATATTATCACTATAAAAAATGGTATAAATTTATGTTTACCATATTAGATAACATAAATTATTTTGATTCTAAATATTAAATTCATTTTATGTAATTCAGTTAACATAACTGTTAAAAATATACTAAAATATAAAATCCCATATGCGATGAAAGTTGGTTTTGAATAAGTGTATTTTTCTATAAAAAGATGATTTTATAATAACTATATAAATAATAATAATTATTATATGAATATAAATTAATATATAATATATAAATTTAATTTAAATAATTCCTAATCAAGGGTTTTTTTAAATTTATAAAAAGATTAAACATTATCCTATTTAAAATAGTTTTTAGAAAAACCCCTTTTTTTCCCAAAAAATTAACAAATACTAAAATCCAATGCATAGACGATTTAAATTTAATTAACTGCATTAAATAAAAGTAACAAAGTAATTATATTATTTTATATAATATTTAAATAATAATGGTACTCTTTAATTTACATAATTTATTAAAATGAAATTACATTTTTATAAAAACTTATATTTTACACTATTCACTGAAAAACAATATTTAATAAAAAATATAACAATTTCACCCAAAGTAAATTTTGATATTCCAAATTGAAAAAATGAAATAAATTTTATCATAAATATTTTATTCTTTTTTCATGAAAATCAATAATCCTCATTTTTCTAGAAAACATAATTATAATGAATAAAATAACTTTTGAAAACAATTGATTGATTATTTATTAAAAATTGGGAAAAAGACATTATTGAGTAAGACATATTTATAATAATATATATAATAATATATATAATACTATCCATTCCAATTCATTTGATAGCTATATCATAATTGTTATATATTTTGTGGGTCATATAAGCCTAGTGTTGTGTATCATATATGCCACCGAACATAGTTTTGTTTTCTTAAATCGCTATGTTTCATGTAATTTAACATATAAATGGGATTAAAATAATTTTTAATGGATTATATTTTAGTTTCATGGGGTTTTAAATTGTAGTTTATGATTTGTGTTACATTTTGTATATATTATCGAACCTAATTTTCTTCATTTGAAAATATAAGTGTGTTATATCTAAGACCCAAAGTATAATTTACGAGGATCTATAATAATGTTGCTATAGGATTGACCAGTTTATTTTTTAAAAAATAATCATTTTTAAGGATAATTGAATACTGAAATTTGATCACATTGAACAATGAAGTTTGAGTTTTGTCTGATCGAAATGAATAATAGAGTTTTGTTCAACCTAGATTGGTGGAAAACAAGTTATTGGATTATAGAGATTGTAAAAAAATATCACTCAGAACATACCTCCATTCAATTATACAATGGTTTTCAAAACATTCTATCATTCCCTATTTATGATACATATAATTTATATATTTACATCCTGAAGCATAAATTTGGTGTATTTAATACAACTCTTCACTAGAATGTGTATGTTGAATGTTGGTGTAGTAAGATGTTGATGTTCAAATGAATAGAAAATTGTGGGGAGTTAAACAGCGGAAGAATATACAATATTTAAAAAAATAGAATAAATAAGCCATCAGAAGAAGGGTCTCAAAACACTTTATCATAAGAGTGTAGATGAGGTGTTTATTGTAAAATAATAGGGGATTAATTAAATATGAGGTTTCACTCAATAATGAATACCTAGATTTTGGTTTAGGGACTCTACATAGAATATTATATAACCAAAAGAAGTATATCCTTGATAGTTGGGTAGGAACTTATATTAGTGATGTGGTATATAAAATTACTAGAAGTTTATTAGCTTAGATCCTTTGGTTGTTTTTATATCGAAATTTATATTTTAGAGACCATTAAAACCTATTTCGTTATGAAAAATGTGTTTTCCTTCCTTTTTATAGAGATGATAATTTTTAATATTGTTTTTGGGAATATGGAAGTATACATATTACTACAAAAATGGTTTTTTCTAGATATTAAGGATCTAAATAAGAAAAATAACGTTGTGATGTATGAAATTTGTGGAAATTAATCTAAAGAAATCATGTTTATTCAAAGTTCATGTAGTTCTAATAAACTTGAGAAGTCAAATGTTTGTATTTAGAGCATCTGAAGTCCATATATAACATCATGTGATTTACAATAATGTTTAAAAGTATAAAATTATTGAGTAAGAGCACCATAAGTTCCTTCTCTAGATATAAAAGTGCATGATATTCTGGGATTTAAATAAATAGTATAAAAAATAAACTTTTATAATCGAATTTAGTTATAGAGATCAACCAAAATTAGACAACTAGTTCAATATTGTTTCTTTGTTTTGATATTTCTACCCCTAAGATATGCAATATATAGTTAATATTTGAAATACATATCATCACATATTTACTCTATGTAGTGGGAGTAATACATTTATGAGTATAAATATTCAATAATGTGTAATGGAACAATGAAAATGTATGAAATACTAAAGGGAAAAAGGGAATAATAAAACAAATTAGTTTACCTGATCATGGAATAGGAATTTGATAAAATAAATTACAAGGAATAATTAGTAGTTAAGGGGTTTCAATAGATGATTGGAGTATTTTTCTCATTAATATTTTAAATGGTTGTTATATATTATACTATAAAAATAGTACTATGTTTTATTGCATCAAATAATATTTATCTAGTTTAGATGAATGTCAGGGAAATGTTCACTCATAGTGAATTAGAGGAGCAGAGTAACATGAAATATCAAATAAGTTCACCAGAAGTTGGTCCTTAGAATTTGGTCGGTAAAATAAATTTAATATTCTATGGATTAAAAAATTAGAACAAAATTGGAATAAAATATTTGATAGGTTTATGGTAGAGGAAGTATTATATAGTGGTAAAAGTGATTATTTATTTTAAACAAATGGTATGGATGGAAATTTACCTATTCAATATTTTATGTTGAAGACATGTTTCAGATTGTATCATATTTTACAAATAATAATACATAAATAAATATTTTCGCCATTATATTAATTTTGAAATATCATTGTCAAGTAAGGATGATATTGAGAATAATGATATAAACATATTGGAAACCATTAATATTTCTACAATTTAAAATGTACTATATTTGGAATATCATTTAAAGGTTTAGATTGAGTGAGTGAAAAAACATGTCATCCCCCTTAACTAGGCACATAAATCTATCCAAATCCCATGAACCAGTAACAAAATATGCATGTTAAAGCATATAGAATGTTCCATAGGCTTCATCTATCAGTGGTATAAATAATCTAATGGTTTTTACTATAGTAGATATTACCTTATTATAGGGCTTCTAAGAAGATTTATCTCCATCCCTGGAATGTAACGGTGGGTTGTCATTTAACAGAACATTATGTATTTGAAAAGATAATAGGATTGAGCTCTTTTGGGGAGAAAAATAAACTTTATGGGTTCTTAAAAGCTAACATTTCTTGAGATTTTAATAGAGATAAGTTAAAATATGGATACATATTTACATATATATGAAAAATAATCAGTTGGATGTTATGATGATAAAATATAGATAGATTATGTAGAAAAATAACATGGTATGAAGTGGAAATGAATATGGGGAAGGATATTATTTTATTGATATATTTTATGAAGTTACTGTGAAGATGTTAAAAATGTGGTGTAAGTTATATAAAAAGGCAAAGTTCAATCCATATATAAAAAAATTCAACAATTTCATTAAATAATAATGAAAAAAACATGATGTATTACTTCAGAAGAAATATATTGGAGGAGAATATGTTAAATCATTCAAATATAATTGTTATTCAATATTTATCTGAAATTTTTAACAAGAAATAATTAAGGGAAAGAAATAGTTAGAAACATTCATTTTTACTACTTGTGGAAATAGAATAAGGGATGTTAGAGGAATATTGCTCCTGTAGATTATATTTTCTTAAGGATTCTATGGTATTACAAGGAACTTTTTTTAAAGTGTGAAATTATTGTTGTGTTAAACCATAATATGATCATTAAAATTTTATATCATTAAAAATCAATGAATCATAATATCATGTATCAAATTTACATGAATAAAAAACATGACTAGTTTTAGATGTTTGGGCTAATTGTGATGGTAGAGGTACTTAATCCCTTGTGTAGAATTTGGAATATTGGAAGTTTAGGCTATCAATGACATCATGGGTGGATAAAAGTGTTGGGGAACCATATTAAATGAATTTTATTGAATGTAGATTCTATAAGATTTTACTAGAAAATTTTTCGAGGTCAATAGTGTTATATTTAATCACTATGGACATTTATTTTAGAGTAATCTCCAATAATATGGGATCATTGTGGGATATAGAAAACTTGTAATCTATCCACAAATATGATGTGGGGACCGACCCTGAATAAATTAAGAGACATGACATAGAAAAAAAGATCAATGTTATATTGAGTGTTAATTATTTTGTAATTTAATATCAATCATATTATTTCTTATTAGTTTGATATCATTTTATTAATGATATATAAAAACTATTCATCGTGGTTCCTCCTCATGCATGAAATAAAAATTTATGAACCAAGTTAAATTTTTTATGTTTTAATTTAATACATGAATTCATCATATAAATTAATATCCGTACTCACTTTTTAAGTATTATACTTATTTTCAACATAGGTGTGTTCAAGATTGACATTGTTTTGTAGGAGGTACACCATGAGGTATTTTATATATTTATTTTTAAATTAATTTTTTCTCTTTGATAACTTATGATACAAAAATTCCCGAGTCTAAATAAACCTTATTATATTATTCCATTAACACCAACCTGGTAAATTTGTGTTATGGATTGGAATAATAATATTTTATTATCTTCTTATAATTCCTTTAAAAATGAAAATATATTGATAAATAAGAACTTAATTACTATTAAATGCTTCAAAAATACATTGTTCTCAATATTTAAACTAATGTATTTTGGAACAAAAAGAATAAAATAAATTCTTTCACTTTTAGAAAATGTATTTCAAAAAAATAAATTCATTTTCTGAATAAATATATCAAAATTAGTTAAGATTTAATATTATAGAAATTTTTAAAAATTATAAATTTTCTGTGAATAGTGGAAAATACTGATTTTTGTTAAAAAATAACTTTTTTATTAAATAATTAACAATGATACATTTAAAAATGGATTAAAATATAAATTCATTTCAATAGATTTTTATTAAACTAATTTTTATCAGTAGATAAAATATCATATTTTATTTTGACATAAAATCAATTTATACTTAATAATACATTTTATTAGAAAAATAGATTTCATCAAATTTATAGGTTTAATATTTAATTTAATTATTACACTTCCATAAACTGAACTTTATAAAAAATATCATAGCATTAATCAACATAATGAATAATACGTAATATCATTAGATTAATTTTAATTCAAAATGAATATTAAATACAAAAAAATTGGTTACTATGGTTATGAATAAAAAAGGTATACCATGGGTTTATATATAAATATAAGGGTTAAAAATTACCTAAATAAATTTTTAATCCCCATTTATTATTTTTATTTTTCCCTTACCCATATCAACAGACCATGTGAGTTATATGGGATCTATTTTCCAAAAAAAAGTATTTCATTATTTTAAATCATTGAAAATTTCAATCAGGACACTCCTATCAATTATAAAAGGGAACTTCCTCTAATTATATTTACACACCACATAATCCATTTCCCTAATCCAAAACCCACCAAAATATCACCCCAAAATCCTTATATAGTCTATATATCTTCTTATATTCCCAAAGACCAATCCTGGAAACATTAATAAGAGATCCCAAGGATGCCTTTGTAAGCGGTTGTGATTATCTTCACTAAGATCATTCTTTTTACATATTTTACAAAATTTAATTTGAAATTAATATTTAAAATATAATAATAATTATATAACATATAATGATATTTTTTTATTCTTACGAAATAATATATATCAATATTCTCTTCTATCAAATGCAAAATGAAACTGTTAATTGTGTGTGTGGAAGACTACCACCTTATGAGGCATTGTAATTAGTTTTCCATGACCACCGATTACTACTAGAAATAGTGTTTGAATTATATTATATATAATATATCTTTTAAATTATCATTTTTCTATAATTATTATATCACATCTACATTTATACATTCAAATAAATTGGAAAATTCTTGTGTGTACGTGTTGACTATAACCACCATGAAGCATTGTGATTTTTTTCATTTCCATTATATATATATTATAATATGAATTGATTTAACTAATATATATGATATATATGATATAAACAAATTTTCTATAATGTTTATGTAATATTAATCTTAATTTCCTACCATCCGTCGATAGGTGAAAACAATATTCATATATACGTATGACTTATTGTTTACATGAATTGTGAAATTACTTTTTCTATAACTATAATTTATGGATGAAGCGTCATATATATATAATATGTTTTATATATATCATTTTTAAAATTATATCGATTATTTAATCATTATAATGTTAAATTATTAGAACTACCAAAAAAATCATGAAATCTGAAATAGTTAACACCCATAGATGAATATTTTTTATAAGGAATTAATAATAAACTGATAATAAAATATTATAAATGGATAATTTTGGATATATGAGTATTTATATAACTTGGAATATAATTATAAAAAATTTAAATTTATTATACCAGATATTATACTGATATTGAAGAAAATGGAACATAATGTATGGGATTTTCGTCTCACATTTACATTTGTGGGAAACCTAGATTCTTGACCAGTTATTTATTTTATGTGTTCAATATAATTCCCAAAGAAGTATTTTATGATTATCCTCTGGAAAATTATTGTGATATCAATATCAATAAAATTTTCAAACTATCCTTTAAATTTTATTTATATGATACCAATGTGGTATGGTTATTATGTTACTATCACATTATTCATGAGGATGTTTTTATCATATTCAGATAATGAAATATTATTCTCTATCTCTAAAAAATTTCTTGAGTTTTATTCTACAGTAGTTATTTTTTAAAATTAAGTCATTTACTTTTATTTATCTCTCTTTGTGAACTCAAGAGACTGAAATAATATTTTTTTAAAAACCCATCTTTATTTCCACCTAAATTCAAAAATATTTTTACTTACATGTCCATGTTTTATAAAAATGTTGTAAAGATTTTTTTAAATATTCTAATAATATCATTCAATGTCATTTTTACAAAATCATTTATTTATTCAAAATGTTTAAAATTAATCTTCTTGTATTTTTTTAAATGATGAACTTTTTACTTTTTATAAAAAATGTGAAAATAATCCTTCTTCTAATGTTTATAGAATGAATAAATTTAAATATTTAATACCACTCAGTTATATAAATCTTCCATTAGTGGAGAAAAAAAATTTAATGAAAATTTCTATATTGTATTTAGAATAAATATATAATTGAAATATGTGATTTGAAATTAAAAGATGGATACTTTCCCAAGGAAATATTAAAAGTGATACTTAATATCATTTTCCATCTGAGATATAATACATTGATGTTTCTTAAATAATACTGGGTATATGATCCAATGACACCATCCTTATTCATTCTCTTGATTTTTTATGACTATAATGACTTTTTGTAACCCCATTCCTTTTCCACAGGTTTGGATATGATGAATTGATGAACTATAAATGAAGAACATTTCTTTTTTTGGGATTTCCAATGATGAAATACTTATAAAGCCCATTTTTTCATATTTTATGATATGAATAATGTTTTATAATATTAATGAAATCATATATATGATTTTTATTTTGTGATGTGTGGGGAAATAATTATATTTCCATCTAATTCATTTTGTAAAGATGGGTATATCATGATATAAATGGAACTTATATAGGGAGTGAACCACATTCAGTATGGGGATTCGTCCTATGTGATATTCTTGGGAGTCAACCCCAATTACTATGAATGTTTTATCAGTAAAAGAACTCCAATATAATATTATTGGATGTAATACATGTATAATTAGTAAATCATTTTATATTCTTATTTTTGTGATAAAAAATCATGTCTTATGCCTATGTTACATTCTCATAGATATGGTATCTAATTCCTTTATGATTCATTTAATATATACTACCATGATTATTATCTACACTATAGATTATGATTTATGATATAAAGGTTATAGTTTTGTAATTATATTATCATGTCCTCATATACAAATTATCATGTTATGTTAAAGTGATCATCGACCTCTAACTTTTTACAATTACCTAGTATCATATCTCATCCATTCCTCTGTTTCACTTCTCTAGGTTATGAATAAATGTTATTATGTATATTATATTAAAGAGGGTCCTATATATGGTGAACAGAAAGGGAGATTATTTAGTTCACTTATGAACAAGTCGTTTACCAATCCTTGTTTTTAATGGACCCAAAACTGAAATATATTAGCTTTTATTGTTATGTTATTTAATAAATATTATTATAAAAAGATATAATATCTATGCACGAAAATTATGGGATTCTATTTTTAGAATCAAAGAAAGGATTATTTTGTTCTGTATATATTTTTTGTCATTCCAGTTCATGGTGAGGGTTCCTTTGATGAACATATATTTTGACACAGCCAAGGGATATTCATAAGTTAATTCCCATTTTCATTATTAACCACAATAAATAATTTTTATAGATTATGACCCTGAAAGACCTAGTTTAAACCTGATGTGTCATAGATTGAAACTATGATATCATGTTTAAGAAATTATATAAATAAATTTTATTTACTATGTTGTTTCCCAAGAGGAATATTCATTCCTATTTTTTTTGTCTAGTATTATTCAATAGATAGAACAAAAAGAAACAATGCTAATGATGATTTTCAATGAAAATACAATAATTTCTTTCTAACAAAGCCAAATTTTGTAGTATTTAGAATAAAAAAAATCCTTGAAAATTCCCAAAAAAATCTCAATATATATATAATATTAATCCTTGATATAATAAATAAAGGGAACATCGATCTATTTAGTTCTTCATGAAACAACAACCAAATTATTTTTTTGGGTACTCTAATCCATTTTTTTGTAAAGAATGTATTAGTACCATTAAAATGATGTTTTCTATTCTCCATTTTTCAAAACATAATTTTTTTAGATGTTTATTATTAGGAAGCTGAAACAGACCAATGGTGGATTCTTATGAGAGTTGGAGAAAATAGAAAAAATTTACTCCATGGATTGGGATGAGTTTAAGAGATTAATATTCAATAAAATCATTGAATATATTATTCATATAAAAATGTGGAATGGAATTCTTTTAGGTAAAAAAGAAAGATGATTATTTTATTAGTGCATATGAGAAACATTTTATAATACACGAAAGGTATACTTCTAATATTATCATCCAATATGAAAGTATTGTTTATCAAATCATTATTATTTAAAATATAGGTATGTGAAGGGTGTTATACATATGTTACATTAGTATCTATGAAAAAATAATTTGATGCATTGTCATGGTGGAAATTTATATTGGAATTATCCATCATTCTATTGGTTTTGATTAGAAAAAATGATTTAATTAATATAGAACACTAAAAAACATAGTGTGGAAAGGATGCACCTTCATTTATGTTCCATATACGGAAGGAAAAATGTAATAAGTTTCCATATCTGTAATTGTAACTATTTTAATCAAGGAAAATAATTTCATATGAATATCAAATGCGGATGAAATGAGAAAAGGTTAAGTGAGAATAAAAATAGACAAAAATATCCCTGAAATTCTTTACCCACACACGAATGTTTCAAATTCACGGGGAATAAGAATTAAGAAAACTGGTAGTCAAATAGGAATGTTGAAGAGGATAAACATTTTATAAACCAATTAAGTGGAGATAAAATTATAAATATCATGTGATCACTATTTTTGATTAGCAGTAAGATAATGACATTTCTAATAGGACTTGTACCATACACTCTAGAATGAATAATTTCTTAATTAAATTTTTTTATAGACAATATTTTAATTTTTAATAATTTTTTATGGGTATAAAAATCTCATACTATTTCATATATGTTTAATTATTAGAGAAAACCAAAAATAGAATGATTATCATTTATTATAACTATGATTCTTATATAGATGCATTTTGTGGGAATATTCTTCTTATATGTCTTATTATTATCATGTTTCTGGAATTTATAGTTATCAAAGGATTATATTATCTTTATCTACAAATAAAGGAATAAATTTATGATAGAGGGAAGGAAAATATGATATTTATAACCATGTAATGATCTTATATCTGTGTGATGATAGAGATTAACTTCTGATGGTAATAACATTGATTATATGGGTCTTAATTTCTATTAAAAATGAGTGTTTATCAAAAAAATGGTTAGGGTGAAACTCAACATTGATGATATTAATATTTAGTGGGAGAATCATGATTTATTTATAGAGTGTTTTCCTAGTCTTATACTAATTCATGATGTTCAGTTTGCAATAAAAATGATACATGGTGCTACTAATGTAACGTCCCAAACTTTTCAATTATTTTTGTTTCCTAATTTTGTGTGTTATTTTATTTTATACTCAATAAAACTATTTCATTCAACGAAATGACTATAATTAAAATGATATCATTGGGTTTTTACTGTTATATGTCCATTAGTCAATATGACTGCTAAAAACTAAATGTTGCAATTTATTGTCTATAAATACAAGTGATCTTGGTTTTTTATTACAGAAAGATGATTTGATGGCCTCATCCAGTAGTCTCGGGCCGATCGAAGCCCATCTAATAATACTTGTGAAGGATGTAGAACCACTAGGATTTTCTCGAGACCAAACCCAAGCCAAACATTATCGTATGAATTTGGAACAGAATCAACTTCAGGAGAAGTTCAAGTTGAATGAAATTACAACTAAGGTAATGTTGGCCGAGCTGCCCCAAGATTCTATCACCTTAGCACACCTTACACTTATGTCATTGGCTGGTGTTATAAGGTGCTATGTAACGAGACCTTAACTGCTTTATGTAATCCTTTGATATAAATAAAAAGTGTTATTTCTTCTTATGGTGAATTTGGTACATCAAAAATGGCCGGATAAATATAGGATGTATATTATTGATGAATTTTGGAAAAATTATATTTTATAATATTTATGTAAACTTTAAATAATTAATAATGTGTAATGATTTTCAAAAAATTGTCTTCTACAGTTATGATCAATAAGAAATTTAGAGTCTAATAAGATCAACATAATTTTTGATGAATAGTAAATTATGAATAGTTATTTTACGCTTATGATTATTAATGTGACCAAATGTATTAGTAACCTCATCTAAAAAATTATTAATAGAATTTTGCAAACTTGATTAAGTAATGTGATTCAAAAAAATAAGTAAATAACTATTTCAGAAATTATTAGTTAAGTATAAGTTTTCTTTCAGGTGAATAGTGTTTTTATATGAAAATTAAATTAAAAATATTTTTAAAACTATTTTCATAAAATGGAGTTCTGTTTTTAATTCAGAGCATCAATAATAGGTTAAGGTGAATTTTTGGGTTTTTTTTGAAACTCTCAAATTTTCAGTGAATAATTTTTTATTTAAAAATTAAATTAAAATTATTTAGGAAGTAATTTTTATAAAATGGAGTGCATTTTTGAATTCAGAGCATCAAAATTATGTAATTTTAAATTTTTGGTATTTTTCTGAAATATTAGAATTTTATGTGAATAGTGAAAATACAGTTTTGAGTTTTGGGTGTTTAGTGACATCATTAAGGATTTAATAATTATGTAATCATTGAGGTCGACTTATGAATAGTAGTATATGCTATGAAGATTCCCATGTGGCTAATACCATGGGAAAATAACATGTTCAAGCCCATGGTTTTTCCAATACAACTCGTGAGGTGTCCCATGGAAATTAATGCTTTGTTCCCTCACTTCTCCTATAAATACCAATACATTCCCTCATTCATTTCATTTCCAAATCATCACCAACTATGCTATGGCCTCTTTACCTCCCAAGGGGCCCTCAAGCCTCCCAAGGTCATGATCTTCATGATTTTGAAGTTACTCTTCAAGGTAAGGGAATCTTTCACCCTCCTCTTTTAATCCAAAACTTCTTTTATATTGTGGCTTCTAATTTTGATCTCTTTTCATTGAGGGTATGTTATTATAAGTTCTAATTTCTTTCCATTTCATATCTAATTATTGGGAGACCCTTTCCCCTCAAATAAATGTTTTTTCTAAATTTTCATGTGACGTCGTTAGGCTGCCGAAGTTTTTGTAAAAGGAATCACATCTTCTCTTTTCATTCACATTTCCATTTCATGTGGTATGTCATTAAAATTTACATACAGTGTTATTATCTACATTTTATTATGTATTTATTCTTTATTTTAGGTTATTTATGATTTGGTTACTCCTGTACCATCTTTTTTCAATGTTTTCCAAAGCCATGTTATATAGCTTTTATGCTGCAGAAATTTCACCTCAAAATTTATATCTCTTTGTCTCCAGAAATTCTCTTGTTTTATTAATGTGAATAACAAGAACTATTTCATTTCTTTTGGTGTTCATAAATATATAATTATTATGTATTTGATTCTGGAATTTACATACATATAACCCTTACTCCCTTTCCATGGTTTATAAATGACATAATGATCTTATTTTTTTTAAGAACATTTATAACCTCACGATCTTGAAATGAAACCCATTGATTTTATTCTCAATTGGTTAATTATGAAATGTTTGATTATGATCTATGTGTCTCACATGAATGTAAATACATATTAAGGGTGCACCCTGATAGCGCTCAATTACATTGGGTAAAGAATTAATCTCTAGAGATGGAAAGTTTCATGATACCCTGGTGAATAACCATGGTAATTTTTATGACACCTTGGAGATGTACCTTGGTGATATGTTCATGAATGTATAAATGAAATGTCGAATATGTATATTCAATTTATGTTTCATGTTCTTTTCATTATTATATACTTGTACTTCCATTTCTCATGTCTTTATGTTTTTATTCAAGTTCTTATTGTTAACACAAGTAAACTGATTCCATTATTTACCCATACTGGGCCTTCTCATGACCCTTTACCTTGATGTATGTCTCCAGGATATGAGATGATGAAAATTTACATAGGATGAACATATTATGAAACCATACAAGTGTATTAGAATAATTTTTTATGTTATTTTCATGTGTTATGTTCCTGATTTCCAAGACACTACATTATTGATCCTCTGTTTGTAAAATATAATGAAAAGTTATGTAATAAAAAGGTGGGATGTCATAGTTTGTATTAAAGGATAGTTTAGTTATTAATTGAAAGTAGGATATGAAAAATTTATGAATAACCCTATACAAAAGTTTAAATATAGGAAAAAATCTTGGTATTTTGGTGAGTATTGAGTAAGTAGTTTATCAAGAAAATACATCCATGTCTAGATACGACTAGGTAGTGGTGGATCTAGCACAAATGTACATAGGGGTAAAACCCGAAAAACCCCTCTTTGAGCTAGACTCAAATGGGTACTGGTACATGACAACGGGCCTTTCTGCACTCTTGTTTAAGAAACTCCCATATGATATGTTTGGTTAATCAAAAGATTTTTAATAAATCATTATGAATGAATTATAGAGAAATGTAATTGTTGAAGTATGAAGTTTTAAGACATAAAATCATTTATAGTAAAAAGATTCGTAAATGAAATAAGTTTTTCACTAATGGTTTACTCTTTTAGAAAAATTTCGGGCAATAAGTGGAACTGTGCAAATGGTAACAGCAATGGACCATGCGCTAACGACCCTCTGATGGAAGATGGAATGGAGACATTCATGCGAATGATGAACCAACTGACTGAAGTTATGGGAAATAACTTGAATCAAGATGATAGACCAATCTCACCGTGAAGGGAATAACATTCTGTTGAGTCCTTTATGTGTCAACGACCACCAAACATCAGTTGATCGATTGACCAATTTATTGATGAGCAGTGGATCAGCTCCATCGAGAAGATCATTTATGTGCTCCGCTGTTCAGATCAAGAGAAATTCACTATGTCTATCTATTTATTAGATGTAGATGCTGATCATTGGTGGGAACTGATTAAAAAAATGTATCAAGGAGTTGAAGTTGATGCTATGGAGTGGGAAGCATTAAGAATAATCTTCTTCAGTGTGTATTTCCCTTGTTCCATTAGAACAAGAATGGAGAAAGAGTTTCTTGAGTTTAAGAATAATGAGAATGAATCTATGGGAAGCTATGAGATGAACTTCACAAGGATTTCAAATTACACAATAAGATTTTTGGTGGATCCAAATTTTATGGTTGATAGATTAATTGGTGGATGGAGACCTCGTCTACGGAAGAATCTAACCAACCAGGACTATGACAACAATGAGGAGATCGTGCGAAGTGTAATGATAGTCAAGCTGGAGTTTTATAAGATGTAGTGGTATCATAAATCAAACGATAAGAAGAAATATATAGATCCCAACATAGGGAGGTCCTTTGATCAGGGAAGAGTAGTCAAGAAAGTGAAACATTCCACTTGTAAAAAATATGGGAAGAAGCATTTGGGGAATATCTTTCTTAGGAGCGAGAAATGCTACAAGTGTGGAAGAGAGGGCCATATTGCAATGAATTTTCATAGTGAGGTGAATCCTCAACTTCCAAACACAAATTACATGGTGAAGATGGTGCATGCTCTACCTGATGTCCAGTACATTAAGTGTGGACAATGTGGGAACATTTCCAATCACTGTCCAAATCTGAGGGTGGAGGAGGGGAACCACCATAATCCTCAGAAAAGTCCAAGGGATCAAGGCCATTATTTTGCCATCACGATAGCTGAAGTTGAATCTCCTATAGATGTGTTATCAGGTACTCTTGTTTTCCTCTCAAATCTAGAAAGTACTTTGTTTTATTCTAGTTCTACACATTCCATTATTTCCTCTACGTTTGCAATGAATTAGATTCAAACCCCGATTTTCTAATAGTACAGTGATCAGTCAAGACAACTGGCAGGATTGTCCATTCATCATCTATGTTTAAAAACTATAGTATTTACATTAGTGAGCACAATCTTATCGCAAACATACTAGTCATTCCCATGCTGGAATTCAACATTATACTAGGGATGGACTGGATCTTAAAGTATAATTCTAAGATCAAATGAAGTAGAAAAGAAATCATAGTAGTCTTGAATGGGAAACCTACAATAATATTCAAAAGAGAGATATATCAACCTGATCCTTGTCTAGAAGAACCCCCTATATCATTCTTTGTGGATTTTATTAATGAATAATAATTATGAGAAAAGATTTTATGTTTAGAAAGTGTCCCGTCGTCCAAGAATACATTGATGTATTTCTTGAGGAGTTTACTGGACCTCCCCCTGAAAGAGAGGTAGAGTTCTCTGTTGAGCTCGTACCGGGATCTCATCCAATATCAAAGACCCCCAATAGGATTGAAAATTTGGGGCTAGATGATTAGAGAAAAAACACTATGTTCTTTTGGAGAGGGGGTTTATCCGACCAAGTGTGTCTCATTGGGGAGAACCAGTTCTCTTTGTGAAGTAGAATGATGGATCGATGCGGCTATGCATTTATTATAGATAACTGAATGGGATCACTACGAAAAAAATACCCTCTTCCATGAATCGATGACTTATTTAACAACATCATGAGGATTAATTCTTCTCTATGATTGATCTTTAATATGGTTATCATCAATTGAGGGTGAAGAAAGAATATATTCCAAAAACAGACTTCATATTTAGATATGGGAATTATGAGTTTGTCGTCATACCCTTCGGACTGACTAACGCACCTGCTATTTTTATGGATTTGATAAATAGAGTCTTTATGGACTACAATTAAAACTTTGTGGTAGGTTTTATTGATGATGTTTTGATATATTCCAGAATTCACAAGGATCATGAGCATCATCTAAGGATTATATTTCAAACTCTATGGAAGGAGATGATTTTTATAATGTTCAGTAAATGTGAATTCTGTTTACAACAAGTTTATTTCTTGGGGCACATTGTTACCATGGAAATAATAATAGTTGACCCTGCAAAGAAAAACGTTGTAGTGGAGTGGCCTTAGCCTACAATAATAACTGAGATTCGATGTTTCCTTGGATTGGCAGAATATTATTGGAGGATTGTGAAAAACCTCTCACAAATTTCTAATCCATTAACCATGTTAACTCGAAAAGGGGTCATGTACATCTAGAAAATGGAGTGTGAGGAATGTTTCCAAGAGTTGGCGAAGTGATTTGTTACTGCATCTGTGTTAAATCTGCCCTCAAGTTGAGAAGGATTCATTATTTTTAGCGATGCTTCTCTCAAATGGCTTGGGTGCATCCTCATGAAAAATGACAATGTCATTTCTTATGCATCTCGACAGTGGAAGACTCTGGAGAAGAACAATCCCACACACTATAATTATATGGTTGTGGTAATTTTTTCTCTAAATATATGGAGATACTATCTATATAGAGAGAAATGTGATATATACACAGACCATAATAGTTTGAAGTATATTTTAACTCAAAAGGAATTAAACTTGAGACTAAAGAGATGGTTGGAACTTATCAAAGACTATGATTGTTCAATTCATTATCATCTCAGAAGAGCAATCAATGTTGCTGATGCATTATATTGGAACCACCCAGTTGTTCTTTCCATGATGAGTATTCAAAAATATCCTTAAACAATGACCTATTAAACCTGGACATTGGAATTATAAGGGAATGGACATCATCAACCCTAACCCAAATGATTTCTCAACCATCATTACTAGAGAATATTAAGAAATCTCATTAAGAAGATCCTTTTGTACAAAAGAAGTTCAAAGCTGTGAAGGAAGGAAAGATTCATGAGTTTAATATTGATCAAGAAGTTGTACTGAAATTTCTTACAAGACTATGTATTCCATCTATTCTAGAAATAAATAAGGAGGTGATGGTTGAATCCCATAGTTCTACCTTCTCTATACATCCTGTAACCATAAAAATTTATAGGGAACTTCGTGATCATATTTGGTTGGACAATATGAAAAGGGATATTGCTGACTACACTTCCAGGTTACTGGCATGTTAGAAAATGAAGTCAGAGGGAAAACTTCCTATAGGGGTATTGCAACCACTACCCATACCAGCATGGAAGTGGGACAATATCACTATGGAATTCTTCACTGGTCTCCCAAGAACATCCAAAGGAAACAATGCGATATGGGTTATTGGGGTCTGTATCACCAAGACTTCCCATTTTATCTACATTCGGGAAGATTTTACTCTTGATCAACTTACCAGGATTTATGTGAAGGAAGTGGTAAGGCTACATTGAGTTCCACATTCTATCATATATGATATCGATCAAAGGTTCAAATCAAAATTCTTTAGAAGTATTCAACATACTCTGAGCGCTGAATTGAATTTCAGTACGACCTATCACCCCCAAACTGATGGCCAATATGAAAGTACTGTTCAAACACTCGAGGATATATTGAGAACATGTTCAATACAATTTGAAGGTGGATGGGATCAACATATCCATTTAGTTGAGTTCTCTTACAACAATCGCTTCCACTCGAGCATTCAAATGGCACCCTATGAAGATCAATATGGGAAGCAATGTAGAACTGTTACTTGTTTGGATGAAGCTGGTGAGACAAAGCTTCTTGGATTTGATCTTTTCTAAGAGATGATTGAAAATGTCAATGCGATCCAGCAAGACTTTAAGGCGACTTAGAGTCGGAAAAAGAGTTATGTTGACAACCATAGAAGGGACATAGAGTTTGATGTTGGTCACATGGTATTTCTTCGAATTTCACCTTGAAAGAGATCCATGAGGTTTGGGAAGAAAGGGAATCTCATCACCGGGTACATTAGCCCCTATGAAATCCTTGATCACATAGGAGCAGTGGCCAATCAGCTTCCACTCCCTCCAAATTTATCAAAAGTTCAAGATGTCTTCGACATATCCCTCTTGAGTTAGTACATACCTAACCCTTCAAATGTACTAAACCCAGAGTTGGTATAACTATAACATGACCTCTCTTATGAGGAGCTACAGGTGGAGATCGTGGATCATAGAGACAAGGTTTTATGCAACTAGACTACCCACCTAGTCAAGATATTCTAGAGGAGCCACAAATGCAAAGAAGCCACATGGGAACCATAGGGGTCAATGAGGTAGAAGTACCCAACCCTTTTCTCTTCTGAGGGTATGAGTTAAAAATTTCGGGGACAAAATTTCTTAAGGGAGGAAGAATGTAACGACATGAAATTTTTAATAATATTTTTTTCCTAATTTTGTGTGTTCATTTATTTTATACTCAACAAAAAAATTTCATTCAATGAAATGAGTATAATTAAAATGTAACCATTGGGTATCGACTGTTATACGACAGTTGGTCAATATGATTGTTGGAAACTAGATGTTGCGATATTTTGTCTATAAATAGAAGTGATCAGGGTTAATTAATACAAAAGGAAGATTCAATGGGCTCGTAAAGTAGTCTCGGGCCGATCAAAGCCCATATGATGAAACATGGGTAGGAGGTAGCACCAATGGGCTTGGCTCTGGACCAAACCCAAGCCAAACATCATCAGGTGAAACTGGAACAGAATCACCTTTGGGAGAAGATCAAGCTTATAGAAATTACCACTTGGGAAATGATGGCCGAGCCGACCTAATATTCTACCACATTAGCACACCTTACATTTATGTCATATGTTGTTGTTATAGGGAATTATGTAACGAGACCTTAGATGATTTATATAATCCTTTGATATAAATAAACAATTTTATTTATTATTATGGTGATGTTGGTAAATCTAAAATGTCTAGATAAATATAGAATGTATATTATTGATGTATTTTGGAAAAAAGATATTTTAAAATATTTATGTAAACCATAAATAATTAATAATGTGTAATAATTTTCAAAAAATGGTCTTCAACAGTTATGTTCAGTGAGAAATTTAGTGTCTAATAAGATCAAAATAATTTTTGATGAATAGTAAATTATGAATATTGATTTTACACTTATGATTAGTAATGTGACCCAATGGATTAGTATCTTCATCTATGAGATTATTAATATAATTTAGGCTCTTTTATTAAGTAATGTGATTCAATAAAGTAGGTAAATAACTGTTTCAGAAATTATTAGTTAAGTATTTGTTTTCTTTTGGGTGAATAGGGTTTTTTAAAAAAAATTAAATTAAATTTTTTAGATAATTATTTTCATAAAATGGATTTCATTATTGAACTTAGAGAATCAATATTGGGTTAAGGTGAATTTTTAGGTTTTTTATGAAATAGTCGAATTTTCAGTAAGTAGTGTTTTAATTTAAAAATTAAATTATAAATATTTATAAAATTATTTTCATAAAATGGATTTCATTTTTAAATTCAATGAATCAATATTATGTTAAGGTGAATTTTTGGGATTTTTCTAAAATAGTTAAATTTTTGTTGAATAATGAAAATATTGTTTTTAGTTTCAGATATTTAATGACATCATTAAGGTTGTAATAATTATGTAATAATTATGGTTGACTTATTAATAGTAATATATACTATGAGGATTCCTAGGTGGCCAATACCATGGGCAAGCCCATGGTTTTTTCAATACCACCGATGAGTTGTCCCTTGGAAATTAATGCTTTGTTCCCTCACTTCTCCTAAAAATACCAAGCCATTACCTATTTAATTTCATTTAAAAATCCTCCCAAATAATTTTATGGTATCTTTACCTCCCAAGGAGTCCTCACAAGGTTCCCTGAAGCCTTCCATGGTCCCGATCTAAAATCTTTCAAAATCACTCTTCAAGGTAAGGGAATCTTTCACCCTCCTCTTTTAAGCCATGAATTCTTTTATGTTGTGTCTTCTAGTTTCCATATTTCTTTTTGAGGGTATGTCCATATATGTTTTAATTAAATCCTATTTCATTTATAATTTTTTTAAAAACCCTTTCCTCTCTCATCAATTTGTTTTCTGAATTTTTATGTGATGCCGTTAGGCTGCCATATTTTTCGTAAAAGGAATCACATCTTCTCTTTTCTTTTTTGTTTTCTTTTCATGTGGTATATCATTAAATTATCCATAAAATGTTCTTATCTCCATTTTATTTTGTATTTATACTTTATTATATGTTATTTATGAGTGGGTTACTCTTGTACCCTCTCTTTTCAATGTTTTATAAAACCATGTTATATAGTCGTTATGCTACAGAAATTTCGCCTGCAAATTTCTATCTCTTTCTCTCTAGAAATTATCTGGTTTTATTTATGTGAATAATAAGACCTATTTAGTTTCATTGGGAGTTCATAAATATATAGAGATGATGTATTTGATTCTGGAATTGACATACATATAACCCTCAATCCCTTTCCATGGGTTATACATGACATAGTGATCTTATTTTTTAAGAACTTTTAAAACGTCACGATCTTGAAATGAAGCCCATTGATTTTATTCTCCATGAGTTAATTATAAAATGTTATATTATGATCTATTTTGATATCATTAAATAAAATAAATATTAAGGGTGCACCCTGATATCCCACCAATGAATTTGGTAAATAATTAATCTCTAGAGATGAAAAGTTTCACGACACCTTGGTGAATAACCATGGTAATTTTTATGACACCTTGGGGATGGACCTTGGTGATATTTTTATGTGTTTCTTAATTAAATGTTGAACCCAAATATTCAAGTTATTTTAAATGTTTTTTTATTATGATATTCATATACTTCCATTTCTCATGTATTTATGCTTTTATTCAAATTCTTATTGTTAACACAAGTAAACTGATTCCCTTGTTTATCCATACATGGCCTTCTACTCACCCTTTACCTTGATGTATGTCTCCAGAATATGAGATGAAGTAATTGTACATAGGATGAACATATTATGATGCCTTACAAGTGGATTAGAAGAATGTTTTATGTTTTTTTCATGTATAATGTTCCATATTTCCAAGACAATAGTCTTTAAAGATCCTCTGTTTGTAAAATGTAATGAAAAGTTATGTAATAAAAGGGAGGGAATCCATAAAAACTATTTCAAATACTCCCCTTAAAGTTAACTCTATTGATTATCCTAAATTAAAGAATAATATCTTGGAGAATCATGAAAATGGATTTATTCATCAAAGTGTTTAACCATAATGTGAACCCATTACTTTTATTAAGAATAAAGACATGTCAATGTGACTCTATATTTATTATTGATAGGTTAATAATATCACTATCTATAATTAGTACAATATTACCCTCATAATTACTTTTTTCATCAATTATTCATAGCTCAAAGTTTTCCCAAAATTTACATTCAACCAAGATATCATCAATTGATAGCCATGAAATAGGATTTAAACAAGCCAACATTATTTAAAAGGTATAAAAATTAAAAATAAATATTAATTCTATTTGGTCTTATTAGTAAGGCCTATATATTTTTGGATATTGTTAATATTTAATGTATAGATTGATTAAATTGGTTTGTGGAAATATTTTGTGAAAAAATTTATTATATATTCATAGATAGTGGAATGGTATAAATAGCACAAGATAAATGTACTAAATAACATATGAAATGTTAAGTACTCTAAAAAATATATAATTTATGGAAAATTTCTAAAATAAAATAATTTTTTGGTCATATAATCTCAATCAATGGTATATGCAGGGATATATTACTGATGGATGCTATTAAATTGTCGATGAGAACAACTACTAGAACTAAGATAAAATGTTTTCATTTTTGTTTTGAATATTATTGATGGTTTAAAGAGAATTTCTTTTATTACCAAATCCACTCAATAAATTAACTTGAATAGGAGCCATATTACAATGGTAAGATAAATGGGAATAAAATTTCTATGAACTAGTGAGAGGATTAGTCAGTGGCCATATACTAAAATTAACCAATAGTGGAGAAGGATTTTTTATCTTTATTAATTCATCAAATAATGTAGTGTGATGCATTATCAGGGAGAATAATTTAGTTATAGCTTATGCATATTGAAAATTTTCATTTCTGGATAAAAATTACCCAACTCATTATTTACAGTTAGTTTCTGTAATTTTTTAAATAATTATATTGAGTAATTATAATTATTGAGAAATATAAGGTATATTAATTGATCATAAATATTTAATGAATATATTCCTCGAAAATATGTTTATATGATATGTATGGGATTGTTGGGGCTAGTTAGTCATTTCAAATGCCCAATACATAACCGCATTGTGAATATAAACTAGTTAGTCGATATTTTTAGCAAAAAGGATCATGATAGATAATCTATAATGAGGATTTCAAAAGATGCAATATTTATGGATTTAAAAATAAAATATTGGGAAATATTTAAAGATATTGTAAAATCGGATCTTTCACAAATAATTGTTTAATAATTTTTAAATATGAGTATTAAAGATGAACATAAATAATAACTACACTTATAGAAGAAGGTGGGATATTTTATTTAGTTGAATAAATATCTATATTGAATGATAAGGTTAAAAAACAATTTATGTCTTCCTTCCATACTGGACTTGATGAAGGGTTTGTTGGATAAGGCCAATATTTTATCATTCTCTATGCATCCTGGAATTACAAAGTTCTATAGAGGCCATAAATTGTATTTTGGGTGGGACAACATGAATAGAGATATTATGGGGTGTGTATCATGAATCATGGTATGTCAATGGATTAATGCTGTGTGATATACTTCAAATGTGATGTTACAACTATTACCTAAACCATAAGGGAAATAAGAAAAAATAACTATGAACCTTATCATTAGACTCCCCAAAATATTTAAATTCCATAATGTTATTTGAGTTGTCATTAATAACCTTACATATTTATTAAACCACATTTCAATGAGATAATACTTCTCTATTGATCATCTTTCCAGAAAATCTGTTAAGTAATCTGTAAAGGATCACGATGTTCCTCATTTTATTTTATCTTAATTGGATCATAGGTTTCCCTCAATGTTATGTTGATGTCTTCAATTTGATCTAGATACTGAATTGAATTTTTGTATGAAGTG
Source organism: Viscum album (assembly GCA_963277665.1). Taxonomy (NCBI): domain Eukaryota; kingdom Viridiplantae; phylum Streptophyta; class Magnoliopsida; order Santalales; family Viscaceae; genus Viscum; species Viscum album. The sequence goes on along the minus strand of OY728140.1, from coordinate 1,365,516,727 downwards.
TCATCCTCAGACATATTTTTGTTATGATATGACCATTAAAATTCTTTAGGTTATGTTGAGATTATGTTCTTGTGATTTCAATGTTGTTTAGGAATAACACATTCCTCTAGTAATGTGTTCTTATAACAAATGCATTCACTCGAGCACACGTATGGATCCTTATGAAAACATCTCATTAAATAAGTGTAAATGAAATCAACATGGGATTAATTTAGCTATATATATTATTTGGGACCAAAACTATATGTGGATAAGGAAGAGAATGACAGATCCATTTAACATCTCTTCTAGGTACTAGATTGTCGATAGAAACATTATATTGAAAATCATCAGTGTAATGTAGAATAAAAAGTTAGTGGGAATATTTTCATTGTAATTTCACTAAAGAATAGGTTTATGTGATTTTCAAACAATGGAATCTTGATCTATCAGGATATTGGCCCTTTTTTATTTTTAATCGGGCAGTGATGGTAACTTACAACTTTATTATTTCAACGAACCTCCCTCATGTTCAAGATGGGGTCCATATATCACTCATAAAGAATTAAAATCATGAACCTTCAAATGTACTAATAATATATGTCATACCTCTAGATAATGGTCGTTTATTTGAAAAATATCCATTGTAAATATCTGATCTTATAGAAAATGTTCTACAAAATAAGAGAAAAAATTTGGTTATATCTATATATAAGAATCAAAAACTAAAAGAATCTATATGAGAACCCAAGGTTTCTTTGAGGATGATATGTACTCATTATTATGTATTAGATTAATTAAATTAGAACATAAAATTTTATTTTATGTGTGGTATAGTGTAAAATAAAAATATTGTGTGATATATTTAATTTTAAATAAATTTAATAATTTTAGTAACTTAAGGTACACAAAATCCCAATACTAAATTAACCATAATATATTATAACATTATAAACTAGATGGTAAATTCTCACTATGTATATGAACAACCATTTTTTTAAAATTATTTATAATTTCTTATGTTTAATAATGTGTATTGATAAATATATACATCATTTTTATTAAATTCTTCAAAAATAAATTTCACTATAAAATATTTTTCGTTCATTTTGAAAAAAAATATAATTATTATTTTGAATTTTTATAAAATTTATTTGAAAAAAATTATTTTCATATTTGATAGAAAAATTTCAAAATTAACTTATATGAGATTTATTATAATTTTTTTAAATTATTTATTTTTTAGATTAATAATAAACAATAATGATTGGTATTAAGCATTATCATTATGTTTAATGAATTTAAAATGTTAAATTTTTATTTTAAATAGTTTTAAATTATAAATTTGTATATATTAATATTATTAATCCAATATAGGTTATTAGAATCATTTTTTTCATTAGTTATGATATAAAAATTGTTTATACATATGGATAATTTTTCTTGGGAAGACCCCTTTTCTTCATGTTTGCATTTTCAGTTTTAAATTAATTTCTCACTTATATGAATAATATTTGATGAAATTTATTAAATATTTTTTATATCAATTATTATTATTCAGTAAAAATTGAACTTAAATTTTTACATAATAAATAGTAAAATCTGTAAAAATCATTTACCATGTTTATGGTTAATACAAGTTTACCGAGTGTTAATCTATAATGATATGGGATAAAATGAACTAAAAATGTAATAAAACCCCATTTATTGAAATTATTTTCACCATACACTTATCAACTCAAAATAAGAGTTATTTTTAGTCATTTTTCTATAAAACTGACTATATATTATATTAAAACATTTAAAAATTAGAACCCTTCCACTCACCTCGATTATAAAAGGACACCTCCTCTTCTAACATATAAAAACATATTAATACGTTTATCTTGAAAAACACTTTAAAAATCATTCCCCAACATCATTATACACGTTCTACAGATGCTATTTTCCCTAAAACTCTAACCCTATGGTCCTTAATAAGAGATCCAGTGGAGGTTTTTCTAATCAATGGAAATAGTCTTCCTGAAGATATTTATTTTTTACCTCTTATATTACCACCATAAATTATGTATTAGTTAATAACATATAATAAAATTTTCTTTGAACAAAAAAATATATGATATTATTTTGATTAAAAACCAATTTCTATATCTAATTCCATAAAATCAGAATTGAAACTATCATCTATATCTATGGAAGACTACCTCCTCCCGAACCGATGTAACTAATATATCATCACTACTAATAAATACTGGATATAATAATAGATTTTAAGTATATATCTAATATTTGTGAAATTAGTAAATTAATTGAAATATAATATCACATCTAAATTCATTCCATCTAACATTTTGGAAAACAATAATTTAGTTCATTCGTACCTATCGACTATCACCCATATAACATAATTTTTTCCGTTTTTCATTTCCTCTGTACAATAATGGTATTAAGGATATATTTGATCAATATATATATATATATATATATGAGATATTTGTTTTAATATAATTATATAAAGGCAATTGATATTTACCATTTTCTCGTTCTATTGGTCGAATAGAGAAAAAATTTTGATGCGTACGTACAACTTAAATTCTTCAAGTATGGTTTAATTATTTTTTAATATCTTTATTGTATGGATGACTATATATATATTATATATATATGTTATTTATATAATTATTAAAATTATGGAGATGATTTATAAATGATCAATGTACAATGTACCAAAAATACAGATCGGAAACACTCATGAAAAACGAATTAGTTAAAAACTAGAAATGACTATTTTTATATGGTGTTATTAATGAATTAATATTAAAAACGTATAAGTGGATAATAAATTCAACTATAAGAATATATATTTTCTGATAAATAATTATTTTAAATTAAATCTTATTATATAAGACATTATAGTGCATTCAATGAAACTGGAACTTGAGATAAGATATTTCCATCTTAGTTTCACTTATTTGAGAAACACACCATATTCACCAATTATTTCTTTCAGGTGGAATATAAATATATATATATATATATAAATGTCCCATTAATGTATTAAATGATTATTTAAATCAATATTAATTGGAAATAAAAATCTATAAAATGTTATATCTTCCGTCTCGTTGTTATTTTAATGCAACCAATGTGGTAGGGTTTTATGTTACAATCTCAATGTTCATCGAAACTATTTTTGGCCAAGTAATAATCAGGAAATAGTAATTCATATATATCAATAATCTTATTATTTTAATTATCATATATTTACTTCTTGAAATTATATGTTTTCCATTCATTTTCCCTTCAATAAGTACTCACAATACCAAAAGAATATTTTTATGAAAAATTGAATTTTTTTCTCTTTCTAATTGAAAATAATTTCTATTACATGTACCTGTTTTAAAGAATTGTATTGTAGAAAATTTTTACATATTAAAATGAATGTTTAAATTTTTTTACCCATGTTTTAAAATTTATAAAATGATTTAAGAGGAATATTCTAGTCATTTTCTAAATGATGAACTTTTGAATTTTTACCCAAAATTTTAAAGGAATCATTGTTCTAATGAATACGAAATGAACAAAATATTCCACCAATATGGCCAATTAATTATTTTTTTATCTTTCTTAAATTTTTCTTAGTTAATTATTAAATAAAATAGTTTCCTTAATTTTTGGTATTTTTTTATTTAAAATAATTTATTTCAATGTAAGAAGGATATTTTCCTTATAAAAAGTTATATGTGATAATGAAAATAATTTTCTATCAATGATTAAATTATGTGTTGCTTTAATGATGATATGATCCAATTATAGATTTTTTAATCATTCTATATATTTTTTATTCTTATGAAGGAAATATTCTTATGAAACAAAATCAATTCTAATTCGTTATTGTATGATAAACTAATGAAATTTTTATGAAATATATTTCTTTTCCCAGAGTTATTCCTTGATGAAATTATAGTGTAAACTATTTCATTCATATGTTATAATATGATGGATTTTTATATATAATGTGGTATAGATCTATAATAAATTCTTTGTGTGAGGTTTTCGCTGGATATTATATATCCCTCTAATTCATGGGTTAATGGTGAATGTCTCTTGACATGAAATTGAATGGAATTGCTAGTGAAACTAGTTTTATAGGGATTTTGTCCACAAAAAATATTCTTAGGAGTAAACCGTGACTAATATTATCGCTTGGGTAGTGATCCAAATACACTATGATAGACATTTAATCAATTCTCAACTACCATAGAAGTGACATTCTATGATTATTTGTCTTCAAAACCATATTTCATGGGCCTATATTTTACTCTCAAGACTCATGTTCATGATTTATTTAGGATTCATGTATTATAAACTACAAATAATTCTTAAATTACTCGTGAACATGATCTATGATATATAGGGTATGGTTTTCATATATTATTCAAATTATATCATACACTTACACTCATGTTTTTTTATTGGTCATTAAAATCTCCATTTTCAACCCTTATTAAGAATCTGAGCTCACACTTTGTTACCTTTCTATTCACAATGTTTTAATGAAATGTACTATGTATGATATGTCTACGAAGGATGAATGTTAAGAAAAACATAGTGGGAAATGGTGTAATTCAATTATGAACTAGTTGTTTATCTATCCAATTTTATAAAGAAATTATGCCCATATGATACTAGCTTTGATTGTTATGCTATGTAAAGAATATTTATCTAATAAGATGTGATATATATGTGTGAAAAGTATATGTTTTTACAGTCCAAAGCATGTAGTGGATTTATACATCATGTACACTTAGTTAGAGGTAGAAAGTGTATTTATGGAGATTGATTTTTCTATAGAACTAATCTGTGAGTGAACATATATTGTAATTATCTATCATAATTTCCTTGAACATCTAGCAGTACCAAACATCATTTTTTCATACCTCTATTATTCCTCCAAAATGATATTACATCAATATTTTCTTACTCATTAGATGAGGAATCCAAATTCTCATTATCATAGTAAATAACAATTTTATTCTTATAAAACACATGGTCACTAATGTTTATATTTATACCCAAAATGAATTTTTTAATATCATCATGAACGAAATGTTAAAAAAATCATTATTATAACACATAATAAATCATTTTGGACCCTATAATCTAGTTCATTCTACTCAAATGATTCAACGTGAATATATTAATATTACCAAAAAACTCCTATCTATAACACTTACCTCATTTTTTATCCGAATAAACTATGAAATTTATACTCTATTGGGGGTAAATGGACATCAATTTATTGGGTTCAGTTCTTATTTAATTGATTTATCTCAAATCAAAATGGACAATACAGTATGAATCCTCTTTATCTAATCCTGGTCATTAAGAGATATGTTCATGTGGTCGACCACATCTTTTTATTATATTACCCATAGAACAATGTTCACTATATAATTATTTCCGATATATATTTCATTGACATCTTCACTTTCTTACTCAACGATATTATTATGTTTCCAATATTTCAATTTCATACAGTTATCATTCACAACATGGTATTTTAATTTCTTCAATATTTAGAAAACATAAAGTCTATATTTCATAAAATATAACTATAAATTCCATTTTGAGTCATCAATGAATTCTAAAATAAATAGTGACAGACCTTGAAAATAAAAAAATTATAGTACCCATGCAACATAATGGAAATGTAATTGATTTATATCATTTAGGAATCTACCAATTTTATCAAAACTAACCACCGTTTTCCTTTTTATGATTTATTCCTCATAATGTACAATAACATATAATTTCAAATCTATAAACATTATCATTTAATAAATAACATTCATTTAATTTTTATTGAGGTAAAAATTTCCCAAATAATTGAGTATGTAATTTATTATATAAATAAATTATTTTAACACATTTATTGAAACGTAGTTTAGGTAAATTAGAACATTTTTTCACCCCTCACGCTATCATCATAAATATTTTAATTATTTCCCATGATATTGACCAAAATATGTCACAATTCACATTAATATTGACTTATCCATTGAAAATTATATTCCTATAAATTCTTCAAATGTGTGAAAATGTACTAGACATTTATATATTTTATTTTTTGGATCTAATATTAAAATGTATTTTCTAAAAATATAAAATGTTTTTTCACAAGAAATATATATCTTCCCAAAAAAATTTAACATATATTTTCTAAATAAGATAATTCTCTATATTTTGTTGGAATGATATACTATGGTAAAGTATCCACGAATATATCAGACTGTCTATTTTAAGAACGAATGAATTACCAAATATTTATAAAATAGTATTAATTAATACATCCGTAAATGATATTTCTTTTCATGGGATCCTTTCCTGATATGTCATTTCTTCTCACACTATTTTCATTTATGGCTTTATAATTTATATTGAATTGGATATTTTTTATTTTGATCTTTCTATAATCATTACTTTATTCCAATGACATCCTATAATTTAAAACATTAGTGAATTATAATAATTTTTATAATTATTATCTATTAATATAATAGCATTATATTAAATAAAAAATGTCATTTAACACCAAACTAAATATTTTAGAGCATCTAATAAATATATTTATTTTGAGATTGTATGCTCTTTATTGTTTGTCAAAAAGAAAAAAGTTGTTATTTCATCCAAAATTTCAGTCCAATATAAACTAAATTGGCAATTACAGATTTTATTTTTTAAATTGATTTTCTATCAATTTATCTTTACCCATCATCTTGTAGAATCATCAAGTCCTCAATATCACTCATTTTGACTTAATGGTTTATTATTCATGTTCATTATGTCCCTATCCAAACATGTAGTGTTATCATTACAAATAATATGTAATAATAAATATCATAAACTTTTATTCATGAGATCATATTTACAATACCCATATCATTAATATCCAGACATTCCCAGTCATAATATTATAATTTTTTAATTTCCCAATTATTGATTTGTGTATATTTTATCATATAAATATTCCTAAAAATATATATTACATAATTCAAAAAAACCTATATCAATGTGATAAAATGTGAAATTATATTCATAAATCAACATTTTCATGAAAATAATTGTTACCCATAACACTTTTCTAGGATCTGATATAAGTTATTTTAGAAAATAATGATAAACCCCTTGATTTTTTATTATTAAGGAAAATTTCACCGTAGATCCTTGTGGAGGCTAAATAAATTTTCTATATTATGAAAAGAATATTTTTTGAATATTTTTAACTAAAACATCACTAATTTATGAACCCAAATGTAATCTAAAAAGGATTTCATTTAATGTTTAACAAATTTTCACATGAAACAGTAATAAGTATAAAAATATATTTTTTATATGAATATTATTCCATTGAATCTGTATGAAATATATTTCTTCATCATTTTAAATTGATACCCATATAAAATTTATGTTTGCATACATTAGGCATAAAAAATTCATAATCCTTTGGAGATCAAATCCTCATATTAATTAAAATAATTAAAACCTTATATATCCTTTAATAGTTGGTTTTATGAAATTTTTTATTTTTGATGGATGGTACAATTTTTAATTTTTCATGGAAAATATTTATAGTTTTGATGGTGGGATTGATTATCCTTAATGTTGTATTTTTTTATTAGTGGGAATAGATTACTAAATTGTTTTTGAATTAGGATTTTCATTGGGGAGTGTGATGATTGGATTGTATATGAATTTATTTTTTAGAGATGCGGCATGAATAAATGATTTTTATTAGTTTATATAGGAGACTAATTAATTTGGGATATAATGGGAATTCTTGAAGGGTGGTGGGAAAATGTTTGAAAAAAATTCTATTAGGATGTGTGTTTTCCTATTCTTTTCTTTTTTATTAATGTTGAGTGATTTATTGATTCAATATTGAAGTTGGTAATTGTCTTGATAAGATGATTTATATTCATGTATTTATTAATGTCCGTTTATTCAAGGATCCTCCTCATTATAGGTTGACAACATAATTCAATTCGGATAATAAGGGAATGATGTGAGAATTATGATAAGAACCTACGAGATTGGGTCATTGGATTGTTCTAATCATATGAAGATGTTCTCATTAATGTGGTAAGGTATGTATACTCTCTAGAAATTAATAATTTATTTATGTAATGTTTGAGATATCCAAGATCTAAATTTAACGTCTACCTAATGTTAGGGATTTGATAGAAAATTGGGTATAAATGGATTACAAATGGATAGTATTGATATAATATATTATAGTAAGATATTGAAGGTTCTTTTGGGGGAAATTGTGGGATAAATGTGTAATAAAATTTTTTTCCTTTATTATTTTTGAACACATAATGTATTATTCTTGTTTTTTCATCATATTTCAGTTTTAATAATATTTAACATTTCAATCCTTCATTATTGACCATGTGAACTTATTTAGTGCGGATATGATTGCATTGTAATTTTTTTCCCATTTCTTACTAAACAATATTTATAATTGGATTATGATAATGTTTTCAGGAAATATTTTTGGACTTAATATTTGTGGGTTCTTTGATAAAAAATGAAATATATGTGATATTGAAGATTTGTGGGAAGAGTTAACTATTTTATGGTAAATATTACATTTGGATAGAAACCAATGTAATGATATCATTATTTTAGGAGGATATCAAGTAAATTTTAAGGTTGTATACATTCTTGTAATCAGTGGTAGTATACAAAGTAATATGGGGTTTCTAATTAATTTTGAGCATTACTTGACATATATAAATGTATTAAATATTATTAAATTTCATTCTAAATTATTTATATTTCATGGATGAGTAAATTTCTCATCCCCTGGTTAGTAAATATATATATTCGAATTAATAATTTTTCTTAATGTGATTAGATACCACATGGGAATCAAAATGGGTCAATGGATTCACCTCTAACCTACATACATTCTTTGGTTTTCAATTTTCATGAGTAAGAATTATTTTTAAATAATTTATACCCGATTATGAAACTTTTAGTGATATGTTTTGATCCTTGGATATTAGTTTCATGGAGACTAAGTAAAATAAGAGTTTTAGACTATTTTTATTGATGATATTATACTTTTTGTTTAGTTTCTTATTGTCCCTCATAGAACTATTTATTTATGATTACTCTTATTGAAATAAAAAGATATGAATATATTTTATGGTGCTATTAAAGATTATTTTTATAAAAAGATTATTTTATATTATGTGTATATCAAGAATAAATAATTATTGGTGAATAACAGTCTATTGGCCTGGAACAATTCATAACGAAAAAAATTTATATTATTTTTAATCATAATTAATATAATTTAGTTTTAAAAAAACATTTGTTTAATTGGGATTCCATTTTATTGATTTTTCATACCCTATTTTTTATAAATAATAACTATTTTTTTCATTGTTATAGTATCGTCATCAAAGGGTAAGGCCATCTCTTATATTTTAAAATATATGGAGTAGAAATATGATCTCGTGTGCTTCTATTTCAATTTATCTTATGTTCAATGCCAGGTATCAAGGTCTATGAAAAAATGGTTATGATAGATTAAATTAATTTTGTTGTAATTCATAAATTTTCTTATATAATAGTCCGAAGGAAACAATTCACAGAGCATTGAAGGGTTATTTGTGAACTATAAATATATTTTATAAAAATGAAATAAGTGATGATGTTTTGTAATCAGTTTGATATATTAAATATATTTTTTCGGATTTTTTAAAAAGAAATTCATTTCATGAGATGAAGTGTATAATGATCAATTATTTTTTAATAGTAAACATGAAAAGGTAAATTATACATGATTTTTATTTACCACAGTATTATCATTTCATTCTAGGTTTAATAAAATTTATAATTCTGCTTCTTTCATTTGAACTAGTGCATAGACAACAAAATATTTAAAAAATAATCATTTAGTTATGTATTAACTTAAATTCATAAAATATGAGTTTACAGAGAACATTAATATACAAAATATATTTGAAATAAGTGTATTATATTATTTTAAAATTATAATAACACAAGTTACACAATAAAAAATTAACACTGATCAATTCAAAACAAAGAGCACATCATTCATTAACCTAAATAGAATTCAAATCGAAAAGAATATAATATAAAACAAATGACATTAATACACAAAACTACATCATTTTTGTCGTGTTCCATTTATTATCCCACACATAATGGTCATAATTATCATAGCTCTCCATTTAGAGGTAGAAGAAGCTTGAGTTGATGTCTTTATTTATTTCAACACTCCCTCTATAACTAGGGAGATCCAAAACATTAAAAGTGATCATAGTAACCAAACAGCTACCAAAAATTAAATAAAATATAACCTTTATAGAATATATAAATGATTTACCTATAGTTCCAAATTATATTTAAATGGTAGTCATGGATTTTTGAAATAGATTTCATGAAACCACATGGAGATATGTTTTGTTAGACTACAAGACCTTCAACCAACTTTTAATAAAATATAGATATATATGAAATATTTTTGTTGACTGAGTCCACAGAAATGATTATAAACATTTGAGTTTTATAATAGGAGTTATTACCACAATATTGATATGTATTCTTGAAATTATTAAGATTTAATTTTTCAACTATATCCATTCATTAGGGCTTAAAAATAGATGAATTTTAATTATTTTCTTTAATGTTTTCTATCCATTGACGTTTTCCCATTTTTCATCAAATTCATATTGGGATATTAAAATATGTCAATAAATAATAGAAACATTAAAATGGGTGAAATTTATAATTTTAACCGTTTTTCATGTTAATTACATGAGCCAAAGGATATGTGAAATTGACTATTATACTATAAAATTATAACAAAAAATAATTTTAATCATTGGAACATGGATTGATGAGAATAGTGAGTCAATGATCAATCACACCCCTAAAACAAAACATTTCCCCTTAAATGAAATGTCAATTTCTTTATTTAATAAATTGTAATGATATATATATATTCCCAATTAAATGAATATTTAAAATGAAAAGGTAATTATTTTTATTTTAGCGATTTAAACAAACTATGAACCAAACAACGAAATCAATCTCAGAAAGCATAGAAATTCGTATCTTATATAATTTTATTTGTGATGAAGTCTATGAGATTCATGATTTTAATCAATGAAAATAAATTATTGGGTAAATCATTCCACAAAATCCATGTGTCAGTGTGTGACAACAACTTCATTCTCATATTTCCTCTATCCATTGAATAAAAAGTAGCTAACTTAATTTTTTTTCACTTAATTGATTCTTTTCCCTAGAAACTACTCATTACTATATAAAAATTAGATTAAAATTCCTATATATTATGTATTCTTAGATTTCTGACATTAACATATAATCCAATTTATTCTATTTTATTTAATTATATCTGTTTAATTTTTTTATTCTCTATATAAATAAACCATGAATTAATCAAATAAAATAAATAAATATGAATGAAATTTAATAAATAAGTTATAACATATATATAATTATATTTTTTTAAAAAATGGAAATCATCCTTATACATAAATACCATTAAATATGTAGAAAATATTCTCATTTCATAAATAATTATAATGATCTGTAGGGTTATTAAATTCCATGATTTCCTTATTAATAAAACATGTGATGTAGGTATTAATATATAAATTGTTTCATAGAGATATAATCAACCATTTGAAAATCATTATTCATTAGATTAAAATATTAGTCACACTCAACTACCATCGATGAACCAATTTTTCATTATATATTATAAGATCCAGAAATTTGGATTTTAATAGGAATTTCAAATGAATTATATAATGATAATTAAGGTTATCCATATGTTTTATTTACTTATTTTTAATTTATATAGTTATTAATTTAAATAATAAAAAACCAAAATCATGAAATGGAACTATATTTTTTAATGATGTTCTTATTTCTTATTTTATCAATAAAAAAATTTAAAGATAAAATTGATATTTAGATAATTAAAAAATTCATCACAAACCGAAATATATAGGATATACCCTTTCATAAATTAAATCTAATAATCATTTCTCTCAATCTTGGAGTTTGTTTTTGAATATGACTGGTCAATTCCATCCAATATATCACAAATATTAGAAAAAATTTTAATCGTATAACATTTTATTATTATTTTGGAATTATACTAGTTTTTAAATATTCCAAAAACAATACATGAGCCACAAATATAAATATAAACTCTGCTTATTTCAATGAAATGTAGTGAAATGGTTGTGACTCCCATGGTTGCAGTACGCATCAAACCGATAAAAATCTTAATTCATCAGATTTTTTATTATAAGTCAAGACATGTTTTTTCCACTATTAGGTTACTAATATAATTTTCATACATTAATTTTTTAAAATATTATTATCTACTTGGAATGTAATATATGAAATTTCAATAATCATAATGGTAAATATTGAATCAAAATCCAATGGTTGAGCTTGTATTTGAACCAGTGAATGATCGGTTCCTCAATTAACTCATAACCTTCATGAGATTATTTATTACTGGTTTTTATTCATTTTTTATATCAAAATATATATTTTTCAGTGTTTTTTATATTTTTTATTTAATTTTTATATGATTAAATATTAGTAATACACTTAATTGTTTTATACCACACACACACACACACACATATATATATATATATATTTGTGTGCATGTGTGTCTCTGTTTATATATATAAAAATAAAAATATTGTTCAATATTTGTATTCTCATTATTGGTTTTTAATTATCTAATAAATAATATATTTTAATATATATATATATATTAGAAATTTCATAAGTTGGACTATCTGTTTCACTTATTTGGCCTTGATAATTAATGAAAATTTATTTTTATATATGTGTAGTATTATATCGTTAATGAATATTATTTCACTTCTTATTTAAAACTCACGCACCAGTATATAGTTGAAAGTCAGGACTCATGTTTTATTTAGTTTAAAGTTAATGAATATTGTTGAAAATGGCTTTCAACATCATTTAATTTATTTTTTATTAAATAGGGAATAAAATAATGAGGGAAATCCTTGAACTATAATATCTACATAAGGAATCCATCCTCTAATGATTAATTTAGTTTTAAAAGGTAAGAATAATCATTTTCAGATATTCATTCCACATAATTTTTACAAATATTAACTTATATATAATAATTTTATTTTTATTATTCATTTCAGTATCAAATGTCATTTCTATTAACAAATGTTTTTTAAATGATGAAACAATTCGGACAAATATAATGAAGAAAGGCGAAAGAGTAAATTTCATTGAGTTATGTCACATTATATATTAACTCATTAAAAAGAAAATAAGAGATATTACTATATAAATTATTAAAAATATTATAAAATATAAATAAAATAAAAAGTAGTTCCAATATACACAATTTCTTCTATCAATAAAATACTAACAATAAAATATTTCAATGTACTATAGAAACACCAAAATATGAATGCTCTATATTGACACAGAATATTTATTTATGCTTAAATGGTAGTATATAAATTAATTAGTACCTATAGTCCTCTTTCAATGAGTGTACAATGATTAATGTGTGTATTTTATATTCATTTTACAAAAATTGTACAATAAAATGGGTTTTGGTATAATTATATACTAAAAACTGAAAGAAAAAACTAATGCATTATATAAAATGAAGAGAGATTAAAAAGATGAGTGAGAAGGTGATTTCTTCATGTTTAATAAACCCTTTTTGTAACCATATACGTTTTATTAAATTTTTGGTTCAATATACTATTAATTTATTATAACATTTTTTTGAATCTTGTATTATTTTTGTAGAAAAAAAATGTTTAGAAATATTATGTCAAATTAGAAATTGTAATTAAATATTCATTGAGAAGATATAAATTTTTTAAATTTTGAATTTAAATTTGAAGAGAATTGTTTTATTTAAAAATAATAGTCATGTTGTTCAATATGATACAATATTTTATAGAAGTTTTGGTTCCAAAATCACTATAAAATTTTCTTCTAAATAAATTATTTTATATTTAATTTCATTGTTGTGTTTCTTATTATTCGAAAATATTTTACAAGAATTTAGTATTCTTAAAAATATAGAAAAAAATCACAAACACATTATTGATTGTGTGAAATTTTTTGTAATAAATAATCATTTCAAAAAATTATTTTAGAAATAAATTGTTTTATAGCGATTGAAAATGAAATTTTATGAAATCCAATACATATAATGTATAATAATTGAAATGTATTTATATATTATAATTAATAAAAGATAATATCCATTATTTTAGAAAAAATATATTTAATAACAAAATGATTTTATAGTAAAATTTTGTAGATATTAAATATGAAATGAAAAAACTAATATTTTATAAAGAATGATTGATTTTTTTATTTATTTATATTCATGTTATAGCTTGATTATATCAATTGAATGGGCATAAAAATTAATATAGGGCTTTTGTAGTTGATTTCTAATTAATGTATTGATATATTATGTATAGATATGTTTTTATAGAAAAATATAAATATTGGGGTAGAAAATTAAGTTGGTTTGTTGTTTGATTGATGGTTTTCTAGAAATGATAGTGTGGATAAACGCTATTTTTATTTTAATTACATTGTGGTAGAGAATATTTTACTCAGATATGATATATATTTTTTTGAATAAATTTATGTGTGTATAGTGATATTATTATCTTGGAAGGTTAGAGTCATATATTATGTTTATTAATTCTATATTTAAGGAATGAAATTTATTTATAATGGGGCAACTATGAAATAATTTATTAGTATGCCCATATTTATTTAAGATTTTTTTTAAATTTAAAAAATTATAACATAGTGAATCTTAATGTTTAAATGGAAAATTTTATTAATTTCATTAATTAAGTGTATGTGTGATTTTTGGAAAAAGGTTTTAGTATTTTTAAATGTGTGAAAACAAATTATAAATAATTTAATGTGTGTACATATATACACAGGTACATACATACATACATACATATATTCAAAAATACATTGAAAGATGTATAGATTGATACACATGTAAAGGGATGTATACACACACACATATATATACATACATTCATATATAATAAGATTCATCTATGATAATTAATATTAATTATATATTTAATGTTTTCTATATGAGCGTGTGTGGGTAAATATATAAATTTCACAGTATAGATTTGTTAATGATAATAATATTATTTATTTAATTTATATTAATAATAATATTCTTTGATGATAGATTATGTATATTAATATTAATATTGTGAATAATATAATAATAATTACAACATATGTTAGATATAGTTTATTGTAAATTTCGGAGGGAAGGGGCACTTGGGGTGGATTATAAGGGAGGGGTGGCCAAAGATTTATCTTAAGATAATTATAAATCGGTTGTAAATTAATGATGAAACATATAATCATTCATATATAGAGTCCACTCTATCCGTATAAATCTTACATCAACCCACAGTTACCTTAATTATCATTCCACTTAATCATATAATCTTTGTAGCTCTCTAAAATTTTAATTTATTATATATTCTATAACATATTTTCCCTTAATCTTATTTTATGGATATTGGTATTTTTTTAATTAGTATATGGAAAAAAATTATTGATGGTGACACTCACCATGGAATAATGGAGTGCCTTTTTAAAATTGTTGAATAATATTTTATAATTATAGTTAATTTCTCTACTTAATAAAATTAAATTTATTTATATGATCATAAGAAACCAATGCATGTTTTTCTAATGTTCTACTTTGAGTGTGATAGGTTTTTATGACTTCTCTTAATTATTTTTTAATTTTTTTAAAACTTTATTAATTTATTATATTTATTTTTCAAGAGTTATTTTTATAGAACGTAAGATATCTCAAATGTTATTCAATAATTCTAATAATTTTCATTATTTTTTTGTAAGAATTATATTTTTATATTTTCATTTGTATAACATTTATCCCACTAGTGAGTAAAAATTTCAAACATATGTGGACACTTTATTTTGGAGAAATTTTCCAATAAAATATAGATGCTTCAATATTGTATATGTATTATAATTTTAATGTCATTAATATAAGGCCAATGGGTTTTTGAAGTATAAAATATTTTGGGAATCTGAGTCATTTCTAGATAGTTGAGATTTTGGTTATGTTTCCTAAAATACATTATTTATGTTACACATTTATAAATCTAAATTAATTGAATCACATTTTTTTCTTAATAATTTTATAAATTGGTGAAATAAGGGTCAATATTATAAATAAGTGTAAAATATTATATTAATTATTATTCATAATGAAGAAACAATTAGTCATTCTCATGTATAATAAATATGTACTTATTTTTTTATACAAATATTGAATGTTTTTTAATTTAATATTAAAGTGGATTTATTTTAATATTTCAAAATTATCTGAATATGATATCTATTTCTAAATTAATAGAATATATATTATAATAATGTTAAATTATATGAAGAATGTTTTGATCAATTTTCTAATAAAAAAATTTCTAATTAACATAAAAAATAATATTAATGGGTTATTTTAACATGTTTCATGAGTTATTTTTATGGATATATTCATATTAAGTGTTGTAAAATTTTTGTCATATTAGAGGATACATTTTTATATATATTTTATTTATTATAAAAGAAATTATACAATATAGTATAATATAAAAACATAATAAATTATGGTATTTTATATAATATTAAAAATATACTTATAATAGTTTTATATTGAAAATAATTCAATTATATAATTTTACAAATTTATATAAAAAGGTGTCAAGTTACACTAAGAAGTCATACAAAATAATGAATTTGATAGAAAAAATTAGTAATCTATTTCTATTAAATCAATTAGTTCTCAAAAAAATTTAAATTTATACTCATGGTTTCATATTTGATTGAATGGGTAAATAATTCTTCAATGAAATTTACCTGATAGTTTAGTATACAGTTAATTTTATCATGGAAAATTATATAATTTATTAACATTTCTAAAATATAAATTTATGTTTTTATTTAAATTAATACATCATTTAAAAATAATTTTTTTAACACATAACGAATTATATAAATAACTATAGTTAGTAAAAGATTATTTATTATAATAAATTATGTGGAAGATGAAATCCCTCAATTTTAACGATCCATGGATAAATTAATCTTGAATAAAATCAATAATAATTTAGTTGATGTTATTGAAGTGGAGGAAGAGATTGTTCTTAGATACCTAGAACCAATATAAAAATCCAATATATCTTGTTATTTAAGTGATTTTTTTATATTTTTAATAAATGATAAAAGATAAAATCATGGATAAACATGAACATAACATCATTAATTTCAATGGGTAAAAATTTATGAGCATATTTTACCATCCTTGAGAGTCATTGTATTATAAATCCATTGTAAAACAAGCTAAAATTTATTTATTTCAACAATCCCCTTGAATCTCGATATAATGAGATATCTTCTATGAGTTGGTTTTAACAAATCATAATATAACTACAATTTATTATCATAATATTTAGTGATTAATATGATATAAATGATTCATGTTATCTATATTGAATAGATATTTTAGCTCTATAGGAAAGATATTTAATAATATGAAACATCATTAATTTTTTTATGGACTCTATAATAGGAAATTGTTTTAAATAATAATAAATCATTATAGTTTTCACTATATTTTTATTTGTGTAGTTTTCAATTCTTTTACCGAGTCACAATGTTTTTATTGATTTTAATATTAATTATAATTTCATTATTAATAACTATATTATTGTGAAATATATACATAATTTATATACTAAATATCTTTTTAGATAAATTTTATATATATTGCAATTATATTTATAAAAAATGGCTTTTGATAATTTAAATAGTCTATTTTGGGTTTTTAGTATTTTATAAATACATTTATATGGGATTTTTTTTAAAAAATAGATCGATTTAAGTCTATTTTTTGGTGAATTAGTATTTCTTTTTATATTTGATATTTAAAAACCTCATAGTTTTATAAAAATGAAGTGATATCTAATTTTAAAATTGATTTCATCTAAATGTATTATAAATTTATTATATAAAAATTATTATTCAAAGGATTATCTCAATTTAATGTTTCATCATTAATGGAAATAATCGTTATTTAAAATTGTTATTATTTTTTAAAAAAATATATATATTTGGTGAATTTTTAAATAAAATATTTTTTATGGATGAATCTTATGATTAAAAATGGGATTTTTATTTTTATTTTAGCTTATTATGTAGTTATCCTTTTTGGATGAATATAATATTTTTAATGATCATTATTTTATTTATGTTTCCCAAAAATAAAAAAGAAATCCATTTTATTATGAGTTATTTTTACTATAATTAGATTATGTTGAATCTATACATGTTGGTAATATTGGGTATTAATGGTTTGGTGGTCATTTTTGTTATCTATACATTATTATAATTTTTTTTTGATTTTTGTATCCTCCATTATGGAATAGATAGGTTTTTATTGGGGGTTTTACAGTAGAAATGTATCATTGAGTGTAATGGCTTGGACCTCTCTAGTCTATGAAATATTGAATATCTGATGGTTGAAGTGTTCTGGGAGGTCAAAGTGACTTATTTCATCACTTTTTAGTTTTTTCAATTTCCAACAATAGCTTGAAATGGTTTCACATTCTGTTTAGTTATGATGGTAGATCACAATGACGGGTAAGAGTAGAGTAATGATGGTATCTCACAATGGTGAGTCAGTACCGGTCAGTCACAATGATTACTCGCACTGGTAGCATTCTGAATAGTGAATCACACCGGTAGCTCGGTGAACGGTATCTTACAGCGGTAGATTTCATTGGTAGCTAGCAACATTATCATGCCAAATGCTGCGTCGCATTGGTGACTCGAAAAATAGTGAGTCATTTCCAATAGTTTTTCTTCTTATTTTAGTTTTTCCCAGTTTCTCCATTTTAAAATTTTCTTTGATGTTAATGACTTTAATACAATATTTTATGATATGTAGAGCCCTGTCAATTCTTATCTATCTTCTAACATCATGAATCTTCCTTTGAATTATGAACAACATGGTCTTTATCAAGATCAACCTTTAATGGATTTTAGCAACATTTTATCCTCTTAATTTATGATCTAGCCTTTCTAAGGTTGATATCTCCTCTTCCTTATGTACTTTCCATTCTCTTAGTTCCACAAACCCCAAAAAGTTTTCCTCTTAGAGTCATGCATTTTTATATGTATCCATTAAATCATGTTTTCCCTTGAAGCATTTCATGCTACATGTGCACGACCTGTTTTTGGTGAAATAAAGATATTCTAATCATCTCTTATTCAATATAGGTTTTCCTCAATCTCTATCAATTGTGTATCATGTGGAGTGAGTGTACAAATGTATCCTTGTGAATATAGTTGATTCCAAATTTAGTCATGATAATTGAATCAGTTTCAATTCAATAAATTGGTGTTGGGTAATGTGACGT
Source organism: Viscum album (assembly GCA_963277665.1). Classification (NCBI taxonomy): domain Eukaryota; kingdom Viridiplantae; phylum Streptophyta; class Magnoliopsida; order Santalales; family Viscaceae; genus Viscum; species Viscum album. The sequence continues at coordinate 1,365,497,132 of OY728140.1, read as the reverse complement.
ATGATCATACAGTTTTATTGATTGTTTGATCAATGTTGTGAAATGTATAGGGTTTGTGCCTACTGAAAATCATGCACATTGGTGGTCCTTGGTTTCAAATATAATCCTTATAAATGCATGATTTGTAATTCTCATTAATGAAATACATGGAATCTGTTAACCAAGTATATTCAACGAAATTAAATGGATTCCCCCTAAATAATCTTTTTTTGTGATAACCCTTAAATTAAACCTGTATGTTTAGTAAGGAATGCCATGAAAATTTTTATTATTCCTTGTTTTGGTTCTTGTGATGGTTTCTATGTGAGGTAATTTTATTACATGGGTTGTAGAAGGGTTGTGGTTATGGTTCTACATTGTGGGGTAGTTAGGGTTGTGTAATGTAATCTCAAGTTGAGAGATTGATTGATTGTGGAATGAAAGTGTTGTGTTTTGTAGATGTCTTGGCATATGATAGTGCTATGTTTTTGTTAATTGATGTGATATGTATGGTGTGGTTATGCAGTAGGGAGGGCAAGATTTGTTGTGATGTGATGTGATGATGGGTGTGGATGTGAGTTAGTGGTTTCCCATAGTTAAAGGATGGATCTGGAAAAATGAAGTTGAAGAATGAAAATGGAAGGTGTTGGCATGGGTGTTTTCCAATTAATAACCTGTATAAATATTTCATGTATCTTAGCAAGGATATGTTATTTCATTAATGGGAGTTAAATGGATAGGAATGTGAAGTGTGATAATTTTTTTTATTCATCCCTTGTGCGACTTTTTCTATGTGTCTTGTTGTGTGTTGTACCTAGTAGTTTCCTATGTAGAGAAGTAATGAATAAATGAATGGTTTAATAAGTAATGAGAACCTATTAATTTAATTGGATAGGTGTATTAATTGAGTTTGTGTCTTGTTTTGTGGTTTTTCCTTTAGAGGTATCTGCAAAGGTGTTAGTATAAGTTGTTTTTTGGTTGAAAACCCATAGGTTGGGCATTAGTATTTGTTATAATAAATGTATAACATTTATTTTTCCTTGGTATTTCTATGCAAACCCCACACATATTGAGGAATATGTTATAAACACCCTCATCTTCATGGGGATGGGTGTATTTCTCAAACATCTTTATGGGTGGATGGATGACTTTCCACCTTCCCTTCCCTACTCCTTCTTTTATAAAATGGTAGCCCAATATTCTTCAGGTAGGTTGTGGTTTGTGAGGCCTAAGTGTGTGTGGGTGAGTTTTGCTTTCCCATGTCTCTTTTAGATGAGACGAGTATTTATTTCTCATTTATCTTCTATATGTGATGTGGTATGAAGATTATGTGTGTGTTAGATGGATGTGATTTACATTGTTTTCTTGGGTGAAAAGATTATATGTGAAGCCCAAGTGTGTGCAGGGAAGCTATTCTTTACTAGGTGCCTTTGGGATGAGATAAGTTTTCATTTACCTTGTGTCTTTAGGATCACATATGGTATGAGGCCCTTGTGTGTGTGGGAGGGATGTGATGTGCTTCGTTATCCCAAGTGATGATAAAATCTATGAGGCCCAGTTGTGTGAGGGAGGGATGTGATGTACTTCGTTTTCCCTAGTGATGGGAGTAGATGTGAATCCCAGGTGTGTGTGGGTGGGGTGTGATGTGATTCATTTTCCGAGGTAACGATACTAGCTATTAGGACTATGTGTGTGGATGTGGGTTCTGACGTTATACTTTTGGAAGAGGCAGGAGTGCAAGGTCATTTTCAATTAGGCAAGAGAGGCTAAACGAGTGGGAAGTGGTGTGTGGTACCAAAATCCATGATGTGATTACTATATTACAATACATTAATATCTTTACCTGTCGAGTTTTCCTTAGTGAATTTTGGATGGTTAGTATTACTTGTTAGGTTTTGTTCAATTCTATTGTTTTTTGATAGGAGCATTTGTATTCTTCTTTCACATGTGCACTATAGACTATCATTTTTCTTCTTGATTATACTTTTATTCATACCGTATGTATATAAAATCAATTTTTAGGTCTTCAAGAGGATTATGTATACCAATATATAATTTAATAGCACAATCATTATGATTGATTTTGTGTCACAATATACCATGGCTATTGGTATTTACTTTGGAGTATTCATGTATTTTTTACATTTTTCTTTAAACATGTATGTGGGATGTATTTAAATTTCATTCATGTGTAAATATATTTATTGGAGTTGTTTTGAGGATGATCAAACTTATATCTCGATCTGATGTTTATTAAAAATTGAAACGCCTCACATGTTTTCATATTAGTATAACATTAGTATGGGCTTCCACCCTGGAGCCTACTAGTGGTGGGACTCGATGGCTATTATCTCCCTTTTACCATTTGCATCCCTTGAGGGGTATATTTTGAGGGAGGGGTTCATGAATGAATGGTATCAGAGGTGTTGGTTAAGAGATAGAATGGACACTGGAGTTAGGATTAATGGGAATTACATTGATTTGTATTAAAAAATGTAAGATTATCTTGGTTTGTGATACAGGCTTGGGAATACTGAATATGGAATGGGATTTCAGGCACCCATATGATTTCATGAATGGACTATGGTTCTACTGAAAAACCAATTGATGCTACACCATTTTTAGGGTAAAGACCCTAAGAATGGAACATTCATCATAATTACTTGATTTTTTGTATAAATTTGGTTGTTTTAGGGAAATTCAAATGGATAAAAATTATTTAAATGAGTTGAAATAAATCATCATTAAAATTACTTACTAATTAGGCATATGATGTACTCGTTTACCTTCCAACTATGGAACCATTAAATCATCCGCATATTTATTGGTTAGTAAAGGCTCATCAGTCATATCTGGTCGATCATTGAAGGTTTTATATAGTGTATGAGGATGACCAGTGGAAGATAACATTATATTATTTATTGTTGAATTCAATTGGAATGCACGAGTTATGTGTTTCAGACATGGAGATGGAGAGCTGGATCTAGGATCTTGAGATCACCCTCAGTTTGAGTAGGGCTCAGACAAATTATTGGGTTCCATTAGTAGTGAGCCAGATCTGGGGAGATGTGCATCAGTGTTATATATTGTACATGCGGTAGAGGAAGGACAATGGTGTTCTATTGGATGATTTGGAGATGAAGTTATAAGAATAATACATTTCATCCAAAATGAATACTGAGAAGAGGTAGGACTTACTCTCTCTCCATGAAGGGAGTGTGTCAGTAAGGGAGTTGGGGATTAAGTTAAAATAAAACGTTTTTCTTTCCTTAGATCTCTTTCCAGACGAGGAGTCTTGTTTGAGGAACCTAGATGCCACACTATTCGCTTCTATTTAGTACTCGGTTACTCCATTTACATTGCTGACATAAATGGATGTTTAGAAAAATGAGTAAGTGATAGTGGTGTTGAACTCATGAGGATGTCTGCCTCTAGATGGGATCCATTTGGGTTCTTTGAGAGGAAGGGTTAGCAGTATAAGATCTCAGGTGCGAGGTCCATTGGGGTTTTGAATGGAAGGGTTTCGACCTCAGTAGTTTCTGTTTTGTCATTATGGTCCTCATTCCTTTCCTATAAACATGGGACTAAAGAATATTCATCTATTATTTTGATCGGAATCCTTAGAATTAGTTCATAGAGCCCATTCATGTTTAGTAATGGTGAAGGTGGGTAGGTTCAGACCCAGCCTCAGTAGTAGTTTCCAATTAAGTCATTTCAGATATAGGGACACCAAGATCATTTTCCACCGAGGGGATATGGAGAAGGTAGAGGCTGAAATTATAATTTTTCTTAGGGACCTCGACACAAGTGTGGTTCTAAATGTGATCATTAGGGGAGGACAGAGGAGTTTGGTGTGGTTAGTTCAAATATACAAAAGTAGAAATTCTATAAGGACTAGAGATAATTAAATGTATGATTAGTTTGTTTTTTATCCCCTAATTGTTCATTGTTCGATTTAGAATCTTTTCACACCTTTTTTATCCCGCTCTATCCCATGAACTAGAATGAGATGTAGAGAATTTTCATGTTCCCTAGGTGTTGAGTATGATAGTCAGAGACCAGAATAGGTTGTTCAATGTGTGATTGAGATTTACACTGATGATGGGGACATATCCGTACTAGTTGATCTCTTCTTGTTGTAGATGAAACAATTGACCATTATTCAAAAACTGACTGCTTTTATTTTGTATGAGTTAATATAAATTGATTCCAAAGAAGAGTTCTGTTTTCAAACATGATTGGTTGGCGACTGGTTTTCATTAGTTATCATAGTTGTTAGTTGGGAAGTTGGTGTATATACCCTCCCCTGTCCTTTTTGACTGATTTGATAGAGGAATAAATAGATGTTGATACGGTGGAGGCTACTAGTGTAGTTTAATAATTCATGGATGGTTTCTCCTAGTACGTTGTGACTCACCCCCCCCCCGCTATATGATGTTGAGTTAAGGATAGACTTTTAGCCCAGTGATTCTTCATTTTCGATGGATCCATATCAGATAGAACCTTTTGAGTTGCAGTAGTTTAGGATTCAAATTTATGACGTGATGAATAAGGGATTTATCCAGCCTAGTGTGTCTTTATGTGGTGTTCATGTGTTATTTGAATGTAAATAAATAGTGGTTTGAGAATGTGCTGAGATTACAGGTGGATGAATCACGTGACATTCAAGTACTATTACCCTCTTTCAAGTATATATGATTTTTCAACTGGATGAGAGGGACGAGTTGGTTTACATAGACGGATCGGCGTTTTGGATATCGCCATTTGAGGGTGAAGGAGGGTGATATCATGAATACTTCATTAATATATAGGTATGGAAAATTCATGTTCGTAGTCATTCCAATTGATGTTAAAAATTAAATATCCATGTTAATTAGGAGTATTAACAATGTCTTTGGTGTGTTCATGTAATGATCTTTAATCGTATTCACCGAAAATATATTGATCTACTCAATGTCATAGGAGTATCATACCGAGCATTTCAGACTATCTTGAAAGTTCATCAACACCACCAGTTCAATTTAAATTTGTCCATGTGTATGTTATGGACAAGATAAGAGTGTTTCCTTTGGAATTTGGTGTCCTATCAGGGTGTGGTAATTGACCCATCAAATTTTTTAGCAGCTGTTTCTTGGGAAGAACCATAGAATGACTTAGAATTATGCAGTTTTCATGGTCTTATATGCTATTATCAAGGGTTTGTACCTAATTTATCTTCATTTGTAGCTCAATTTATAGATATGAATATAAAAAAAAATTATGATTTTGTGTGGAGTTAGAAGTTCCATACCTCATTCAATTAGATGAAAGTGAGGTTGGTTAGTTCTTTAATGCTCTGGATTTCAGAGGAAGGCGTGTTGTTTGAGGTGTTTTTTGATGTTTTCCAATAGGGTATGCGATGTGTACAAATGAATTAGTATGGAGTGATATCTATTGGGTCAAGGTTATTATTTTCCCTTGAATGTAACTGTTCTACCCATGATATGTAGTTAGAAACTGTCATGTTTGTGCTAATGTGGAGGTAACACTACCTCATTGGAGACCCTTTGTGGTCTTCAGGGATCACAAGAGTTTCATTAATATCTTTTCCTAGTGAGATCTGAACATACTATGGTAGTGGTGGATGAAGTTTCATCTGAAATACAATTGTGATATCTCTTACACCTCAAGAAAGGGAATGTCATAGACAATGCATTGAGCATAATGTCATCGAAGGATGATTTTTTTGGGACTCTACGGATTACTGGAATGCAATATTGGATTTTTTATCCTTGCACTTGAATACAAGGGTACATAGTGGTAGTGGATGTTTAATTCAGATGATGGTGTAGCCTTATCTGATGTATCCAGTAGAGGAATCCTAGTGGGGTGACTCTAAGGTAGAGGTGACATCCAATCACATTGACCATGATGATTCTTTAAATGGATGGTTAAAAAATGGTCAGAAATAGATGTTGTAACATAGATTGTTTTTTTCTTATGGTAAATCATGATGAATTCCTCCATGAGTTTCATATCTCACCCTCAATAATATATCCAAGAGTTTCCAAGATGTATCATGGTTTGATGATGTAGTTTTGGTGGTATAGGATGAAACAATAATTGGTGGAGATTGGGATAAATTCTTGGAGTGCCAGTAGGTGAAGGTAGAGCATCATGTTCCTAGTAGGTTTTTGAATCCCATAGATGTCCCCAACTGTAAGTGGTATTACATCTCGATGAAATTTATCACATGGTTACCCAGAGATCATGGAGGTTATGATTTTATCTGGGTAGTAGTGGATTATCTAGCAAAGTTGGCTCACTTCATAGTGATCAAGTAGTCTGGCATAGTGCATTCCTTTTAAAAGTGGTATATTGAGGAGGTCATGTGGTTTAATGGGGTTTGAGATCCATTGTCTTGGATTGGGAAACATTTTTTACGTCACGAGTCTCGATGATATTGCAGCCTTTTTTCACTCAGCTATGAATTAGTACTTCGTTCACCATCAGACCGATGTGCATGCATAATAGACTATCTAGACACTGTATGATATTTTTTGAGCATGCATTTTATAATTTGGTGAACCATGGGTATGACATTAGCCTTTGGTAGGGTTTTTTTATAATAATGGATATCACACATCCATTGGCATAGATCCATTTGATGCATTGTATGGGAAACCATTTTTTTCTCTGTTGTACTATATGAGGTTGGGGATATAGTAATTCTCGGTCCTGAGATAGTACAGTTCATGAAAAAGAGGGTTAAACACATTCATGAGTGAATGAAAGTGGTGTTTGTTTGGATGGAATATTTTTTCGATCGTAGGAGTAGTGCCTTGGATTTTGAGGTTGGGGACCTTGTTTTCTTGAGTGATTCCATTCGACATGTGAAACAAAGTTTTGGAAGAGGGAGAATGAATTCTCCCAGATTTTTTGGACCCTTCTAGGTGTGGGGATGAGTTACTAAAGTGGAATACCAATTGGCATTGCAATCATTGTTGGAAATAATACAAGACGTCTTCCTAGTCTCTCATCTTCATTGGTATACTGAAAATGACTCCCAAGTCATTGAATGGGGAGTGTAAGATATTGAAGATGAAGATACATACGTGGAGTGGCCAGTAGATATCCATGATCGTTGGGAGAATATGATACATTTTTAGATCATTCCTTTGGTTTGAATTTTTTGGAAGCATGGTGTCTCGATGGAGAGTACATGGGAATGATAAATGTTGATTTTTTCCTATTACCAAGTGTTTTTTTGAGTTTTTCCTTGTTTTGTCTTTCCTTGTGATTTAATGTTTTAACCTTTTTTTATGAAATGAGCATTTATCCATTGGGTTCAGATGTGTGTGGTTTATTTTGTACAAAGTCCTGAAATATGAAAAGGGGAAGACCATAATCCTAATTGAGTCACATTAAATGTGATTAAACCCATGTGGGAGAGTTAGTTCCACCTAAAGAGGATAGAATTTGGACATGGAAAATAGAATTCTTTTCTTCATGTGTTTTTAATGGTATGAGGGTTTTTCATATATAGTGTGTCTTCTATTCGGTTTGTTTAGACAATGTTGGATGGGTATTCTTGGATTCTAAGGATTCATTCCATATTGCAAACAACATAGGGTGGATTATCATTGATCTTTTAGGATAGTAGCAGTGTTTCAAGTGTAGCTTGATCCTTGAGATTTATATAACAATGAGGTGGTTCGGTCCCATATTTTCCTTTTATGTATTTGTTTGAATCCTAGGTGTTGAACGAAAATATTTAAGAGAATATTAGAAAATCACATGGATCTATCCTGTAGATTAAATAATGAAATTCTAGTGGTTGAAGTGTTTTGGGAGGTCACTATAACTTATTTCCACACATTAATGTTTTTTCAGTCTTAAATGGTAAATACAAATGGTAGGTCACAATGGTAAGTATTGATGGTAGCTCACAATGGTATGTCTTGATGGTGTGTTTGAGTGGTGAGTTGCAATGGTACCTCATAGTGGTGAGCTAGGATAGGTTAGTAGAATTGGTGACTCATAATAGTATCAGGGAAAGATAACTCGTTCTGATATCTCGTCGAACAGTGACTCACACTAGTAGCTCATTGTGGTAGCTCACACCGATACCTCATTGAATAGTGACTGACACTGGTTGCTCGTACTATCAGCTCATACAAATAGTACATTGAATGGGGAAAAATACTTGTGACTCACCTAACGGTGAGTCATTTCCATTAGTTTTTCATTTTTTCAAATTTTACGTGTTTGTCCCGTTAGAAATTTTCTTTGTTGTAAAAAATGTTTAATATCATATTTAATTATTGGCGGATGCTGACCTGCCTTTCGATGCAGATGAGTTGCTGGAAGATGACCCTCAGCCTGTAGGCGCTCCAGGGAGTACGCGGAGGGGGCGTGGTCTTGCACGATTGATTATTCCTGACCCATCACCGAGCGACATCCACGTCTTGGGTTTGATCCACGCACACAGAGTTGTGATAACCTGTGTGATAACATGTGGATTTGACTAAGAATTCATTAATCTATTCATATAATAAATGTTTATTATTTTTACAGTTTTCTGCATATAGCAGTCGGATAGGGAAGCGCTATTTTGCGCAACTATTTCTCCCAGACGTGGACCACATAGGAGTAGATTCCCATTGATGTGAAGCAGGCCATGTTCGACCATTGGTTGGTATGTACGTAAATAAATAATTTTTATTTTGAAAATTATATCATTTGTATCTTGATATTTTGATTTATTTGTAGTATTTATGGTATCCGATCGAGGATACCATGCGTGACGCCATCCACGAGGCATGGGAGGTAGCCATGCGTGATCACTTTCGTTAGTTTTTGCATAATTTAAGAAAAAGATGCCACAAAGAAAGCAGGAGTGTCAGATTTTGACGAGTCATGTAGAGCACACCAACCAGAGTACATTTCATCCCATGTATGGGATGGATTATGTGGGAAATGGTTGAGTGGTGCCTTTAAGAGGAGATCATCGGTGGGGAGGCAGAATTAGGGGAGACAGGAGGTGACTCATCGAGCTGGGAGTCGTTCTTTCAGTACTCATAGATAGCATCGGGTACATACATTATTTATAAATATTATATATAACTATAAATTTTAACAGTTTATTTTTTATTCTTATAGGCTGTCGAGCACCCCGATATTACGGAGTACGACGTATATCGGAGGATGTATAGTGATTCTGCTACTGGGGAGCTCAAAGGTGATCTTCAGCATCACATCGTGGTCAGTATTATTTGTTTTAAAGTTTAAAAATTAACTGCATATAATATACTCACAATTTTAATTTTAAATTGCAACTTCAGGAGTCATATGAGGCCGCAGTGTCACAGACCCGGCCTGAGAGTCAGGCCGAGTCAACAGATCAGACCACTGGCCGTCAGTTTGATGAGGCGACATGGATGCAGGCCACCCAGTATGCCTTCGAGAAGGGCCGGGTAGTTGGTATCAGCTCTCGACTGACTCCTGGAGATTATTATGATAGTGCTGTGATGTCGGTGTCGAGCTCGAGAGGATCTCGTGCATCTTCTTCTGCTATACAGTATGAGGATCAGTTGCGATCTTAGACTGCACTGATAGAGAGTCTCCGACAGGAGTAGGAGCATATGCGTCAGCAGCAGCAGCAGAATGAGGAGGAGCGTCGACGCCAGCAGCAGCTGTACGAAGAGCAGAAGAGTCAGGGGCAGCAGCAGCAGTAGGAGCAGATGGAGTACATGCGCCGACTCACTCATTTTTTAGGGATGGAGTTTCCTCCACTAGCATCTGCAGATCCCCACCTCCCCCTCCCCCCTCCTTCAGATTAGAGTTTGTTTTTATGTTATAATGTTTGTTAAATCAAAATATGAATTTTTTTTCTATTCGTAATTTCTTTCTCATTATAAAATATTAATAATATTATATTTTGAAATAACAATATTAATATGAATAATAATATTATTTATATTTTATAATATTAAATTATATATATATATATATTAAAATTTTATAATATTGTAATATAATTATATTTTTTTGTAATATTTGAATTATTTTAATATTTGAATGTAAAATAATTCTATTATTTTTATATTAATTAAAATAACTTATTAACATTTTTTTATTTATGAATTATAATTCTAATATTATTATATTAATTAAATCATTTATTAATATTCTATTATTTTTTATTTTTGAATTATAATTCTATTATTATTATATTAATTAAAATAATTTATTAATAATTTATTATTTTTATTTGTGAATTATATTTCTATTATTATATTAATTAAAATCATTTATTAATATTATATTATTTTTTATTTTTCAATTATAATTGGATTATTATTATATTAATTAAAATAATTTATTAATAATTTATTTTTTTTATTTTTTTATAGTCTTTGCGACGGGATACTATGCTCGTCACACATAGTATTATTATTATATTCATTAAAATAATTTATTAATATTTTTTTTTTAAAAATACTATTTGCGACGGGCCTCGTCGCAAATACTATTTGCGGCGGGCCCGTGGCAACAGGTATTTGCGACGGCGCCCGTCGCAATTACTATTTTAATTTTTATTTACAAATATACGGAGTAATATTTGCGATGGGAAGGATCCCCATCAAAAACAATGTCTTCAGTGACGGGCCCGTCGCAAATAATTTTTGTTGTGACGCCGTTTTCCGCAACGGGCCATTTGCGACGGGCCCCCGTCGCAAATACCTGTTTTTCTAGTAGTGGTGGAATGAAAAGATTTAAGAGAATATTAGCAAATCACATGGATCTATTCTGTATATTAAATAATGAAATTCTAGTGGTTTAAGTGTTTTGGGAGGTCACTGTAACTTATTTCTACAAATTGATGTTTTTTCAGTCTTAAATGGTAAATACAAATGGTAGGTCACAATGGTTAGTCTTGATGGTAGCTCACAATGGTGTGTCTTGATGGTGTGTTTGAGTGGTGAGTTGAAATGGTACCTCATAATGGTGAGCTAGGATAGGTTAGTAGAATTGGTGACTCATAATAGTATCAGGGAACGGTAACTCGTACTGATATCTCGTCGAACAGTGACTCGCACTAGTAGCTCATAGTGGTAGCTCACACCGATACCTCACTGAATAGTGACTGACACTGGTAGCTCGTACTATCAGCTCATACCAATAGTTCATTGAATGGTGAAAAATACTTGTGACTCACCTAATGGTGATTCATTTCCATTAGTTTTTCATTTTTTCACATTTTACTTGTTTGTCCCCTTAGACATTTTCTTTGATGTAAAATGTGTTTAATATCTTATTTAATTATTTTTGGAGCCATCTCAAATCATATATATCTTAAAAAAACCTTAAGAATCTGTTGAATTCCCAATAATGTGGTCTTAGCCAAGATATTCTATTAATGGATTTTAAAAACTATTTCTCACATTGATTTCTGATCTAGACATTATAATATTGAGATCTTCTCTTCCTTTTTCACTATCATTTCTCTTGGTGTGAGACACCTAGAACCAATATTCCTTGAGGGTTTGTTCAATTGTGTGGTAGAATTTGGATAACGTTTTCCATGGAAACATTTCTTGCAACATGTGCATCCCATTTTAATGGTGAAATAAGTAAGTGATAATCACTTCTTCTTCTATATAGGTTTTCTTCCATCTCTCATAATTGTTTATCATACGGGTTGGGTGGATGAATGTATACTTGTGAATATAGTTGCATCCAAATTCAATAAATATAATCAAATTGATTTCAAATCAATTAATAAGGGATGGGGACATTGAATTATGATTGTAATATTTTATTGATATTTTGATCACAATTGTGAAATGTATTGGCTATATGCCAACTGAAAATCATTTTCATTTCTGGTTCTTGTTAATGTACATAATGTTTATGAAATCATGTTTTTTTACTTCTTATTAAACAAATATATGTAATGTTTTAACAATGTATATTTAGATAAAATAAATATATGTCTTACGATCAAACAATTTATATGATAAACCCTTAATTATAAAATGAAAATTCAGTAAGGAATGCCTTGTTAAACCTGAATATTCCTTACCTTGGTTCGTCTAGTGTTGTGTTTTGTGTGGGATTCATTGGACTTGTTCTATAGTAGGGTTGTGGTCATGGTTGTGGGATGCGGGGTTGTTCGGGTTTTGTAATGGAATCTTAGGTTGAAATATTGATTTATTATTGGATATATGGGTAGTTTTTTGTAGCAGGGCTATCATATTATTGTTCTATCTCTGTGTTGTTGGATGCTATAGGTGTATTGTAGTTTTGTAGGAGGGTTTCTGAGAATGGATGTGATGAGATGTGTAGCTGGGTGTTGCCATGAGTTTGGGGTTTTCCTCAGTCATAGAATGGATTTGGTGGAATAACATTGATGAATGATAATGAAAGTGATTGATATGGGTTTTTACCATTACTAACATATAGAAATATTTCCCATATCTCATGTTTGGTATGTTATGTAATGAATGGGTGTTGAACGGAGACAGATGTGAAGTGGGTTAATTTACCATGGTTCTCTTACCTCTCTGTGACTTTTACTATGTGAATCACTAAGTGTTGTGCCTATTAGTTTCTCGAGTAGAGATGGAATGAATAAATTAATATTTTAATAAGCAATGAGAACAGATTAATTCAATTAGATGGGGGTATAGAATGAGTCTGTGACTTATTTTGTGATTTTCATTTTATGGTTGTAGTAAATGTATTATTGTGATTTAGTTGTTGGTTGAAACCCTATAGTTTCATTTTAGTTTTTGTATCATATATGTATTACTTTTATTTATTCTTGTTTTTTATATATGCATTCCACCATAGTTGAGAGATATGTGCCAAAAACCTACATTGTCACGAAAGAGGGTGACTTTCCCAAACATCCTAGAGGGAGGATGGATCGATAGCTACCCGCTCCTCCCTGATCCTTCATACATGTTGTGGTATGTCAAAAACAGACATCAATAAGGTGAGGTAAGTGGAAACAAACATCCAGAACCTTACTTCTTCAACTAGAAGGAATGATATTGACCCTTAGTCCTGCCTTCAATAGGACCCGGAGTGGCGACTAGCACCAAGGGTATAAAAACATTTGTGATATGGAAGGCATTACCCTTTTTTTGAAAATTATCGGGAGACATGATATTAAACACCGAACAAAAAAAACCAGAAGTAATATTAAAGTAAAAAAACAATCTATTCCCATACACATGTTCTAATATAATGTGATACCTGTACAAGAAAACTCAAAATGAAAGTACTAAACGAAAAGGAATGCATCAACACTAACGGTCCCAACGTCTAAGCTAATATAGTCTCGTACGGTCCCTTAGGTCCTCATAGAAACCTGAAAATGGTTTTATATAAACTGGGTGAGTATATAGGTATAATCCGTATGGAAGAACAAAAGCTCTCGTGCTCAAGTGGGGAGGAATTGTAATGCCCCATCAGAAAAAGAGATATCCAAAGCACATAGTAAGGAATCAATCCACCCAAAACTCACCAAGCCACGATCCACAAATAACGCAATTTTTTTAAAGTAATATTAATTACAAATTTAGGTTAAGTACCCCACACCACTTTCCCACTGGTTATTGAATACATCCTACACGTCAGACCTCTCCCACCATTTTAAATTTATTCTCACTGTCGCTTGAACAACAACATATTTGGGCCACCACAACCACATATCCCACCGACAGATACTTGGGCCACAACAACCACACACATCCCTCCCCGCAGACACATAGGCCATTACAACTACCACCATGACAGGAGACACTTGGAATAGAACAACTACCATAATGCCTGAAGACACATAGGCCTCATCTCGAAGTGACATTGGAAAGAAACTTCCTGCACACACATGGTCCAACCACCACTACTAACCTACCAGAAGAATCTTGGTATATAATGGACCTCAATTCATCATAGCATGATCAAAGATTATTGGGATACTTGTGTAAGGGATTAGAAAAGGATATTATACCCATCCACTCACAAGAGTGTTTGGATAAACACCCTCCCTCGTGAAATGGGGTTGTTTGGCACAAAGTGCTCAACATTGGTGGGGCACGAATAAGAAACATAAGAACTAAATTATAAATACAGGTAAACAAGCAATCATCCCAACCTAGGGGTTCCAAAACCAACCCATACACAAAAACTCTCATTACTATTGATTCATAAAAAGTACAATAGCCACATTCAAGTCATGACTCATTCCCATAAAACAATTCCCCATTGATCATATCCTGTTATCACATTCAATTGGTTCCATTTAAATAATTCATCACTATGGGGAAACTAATACGAATAGCCACCAGCCAAGGAAGGAAAAACATCCAAGTAATTAATTAATCATTCACACTCGGTTCTCTTGTATTGTCACAACAACAAAATGGATATGTGAGATCTTTCAATGTACCAGAACAAAACCAGTCCACAATATAGGACCCCACACATCCCCTAGACCACAAACTAACAACTGCGCAATAGGGGATCTCATCCCCATCTAGGTGACCTGCCAAGAAACAAGTAGAACAACCATAAACATCACCAGAACAGAGCAATAGAGGTTTTATATTTGTACACAAAATTCCTTTAGTTCCGTCTTTCTGTTTGGTTACCCAGGGTGACCACAAAAAGAATCTTTTTCATTGGGAATCCATTTAATCAACCATGTTTATGTGGTTAATCAGTTTTCATGTTATAGTCATTCAATCAGATAATTATCCAGAAAATATAGTTTCATTAGGGTGCAAAATGGCGGCACCAAAACCCATGATTTCCAGTGGACATAAGACCATTAAATTCACAACAAAACAGAAATGGTAAAATAGTACATCAACATTATCGAACACAACACTTAATTATTTAAAACCCATTTATTAACATTTTTATGGTATGGTTTCATCCATCCCAATTAATAACATTATCATACCCACCCATCATGATATATAGTAAAGATAGATTGAGGAAAAAACACATAGATGATCAACAATCAATGTTATTCTCCACGCGCCAACAACTGGAGATGCCTAACATACATAGGAGGAACTCTGAGGACTCTAAGCATGAGTAAGAAAGGCTCCAACACAGGCACACCACTACCCTCGGGAAGGGGGACTATAAGAAACCATGGAAAGGATAATATACTAGACAATTTGAAGATTGAATCTCATGTGATAAAAGGTGATATCCTAGAGTTATGGGATATGAAATATTGAACATATTTAAAGGTAGATCATGGTTTCTCTACCCGGTTTGGTGGTTATACAAGATGAAAGTAATTTTAATTTGATAATTCTCATTGTCTAGGTGACAATAACATCTTTGAGTCATAATATTTCCTTTAAATAGAGGAAAATGTGTAACAGGAGTGAAAGTAGAAAGTATCGGAAAAATGGTGTGACATCGAGGAAAAAGACTCATGTTTTGGTAAGGAAAGGGTCACCCGGATCTTGGGGGATTTTAGATATCATTTATGTGGTTTTCATGGATTCTCAAGGGGTATTAAAACACAATTAGACAAAAAGATACTTTGCAGGTGATGAAATGGAAAAAGTCAAAAAACTATAAAAATGGGTGGGAAACCATTTGGTGAGACACCATATTGGTGCCACTATAAGCGGTTCTACTATTTCGGTGTACTAATGTGATGGTACGACCGTTACGGTGCCATAGGTTTGGTGAAAAACCGTAAGTGGTGCCACCATCATGGTAAAAATAGTTTGTTGGAAAACCGTAAGCGGTGCTACCATTTCAGTGTGCGTCCGTGACTTGTTCCACCGTCCTGGTGCCCCCTTGAATGGTTCTATTGTTTTGGTTGAACAATTGGATAGAACCATGTTTTTGGAATACTCCTATTTGGTCCACTATACATGCGATTACATGGTAGCCCACAATTCTGTGGGAAGGTTGTGGTTTATGAGGCCTCGTTGTGTGTGTGAGTTGTGTTTTCCCACATGTCTTCAGTATTAGATGAGTTGTTCTTTCTGATGTGTCATTTGTATGAGAAGTGAAGTGTGGCCCATGTGTGTGTGGGGGAGATGTTATGTGATTCACTTACCTCGGTGATTGGACTGGCCTTGAGTCCCATGTGTGTGTGGGTGAGTTGTACTTTCCTTGGTGTCTTCATGATGACATGATTTGGGCTTTCCCAAGTTTCTTCAGGATGTCAGGTTTTGTGAGGCCCTAATTTGTGAGAGAATGATGTGATATGATTTTTCCCTTGTGATGGAACTATATGTGAGGCCCATTTGTTTTCGGGGGCTGAAATTTGAATCATTTACCCTGGTTTTGGGACTATCTATTAGGGCTTGGGGTGTGAGGGTGGGATGTGATGTGCTTCCTTTTCCCATGTGAAGGCACTAGTGGTTAGTCCCATGTGTTTTCATGAGGGTTGTGACATTGTAATTTTGGAAGATGAGGGAGCACGAGGAGGTCTGTTATTATGCAAGAGTAGCTAAACCCATGTAAAATTTTGAGAGGTACCCAAGTCCTTGTTGTTCATACTACTGTACTTTACAAGACTTGTGTTACATGGTGAATGTGTCTTGGTGAGGTTGGGATAGCTAGTATACCATTCTAGGTGTTGTTGGGTTCTTCATTTTTCTCATAAAATAATTAGTATGCTTATCTCACATATGACTCGGAGGCATTTTTTTTCCTAATGAGTAAACATGTATGCTCAACATATGTATATAAAAACTATTTTTAGGTTTCCCATAGGATTACATGGACCATGCTGGACATTACTAGCTCGGATTTCAGGATAGTTTTTGTGTAACTACATAGATTTTATTTTTGTATTAACTTTGGTGTGTTCATTATATTTGTTACAATTTGTTCTAAACATTAATGCGAGATGTATTTGTCTTTATTTCAAATTTATATCTATATATTGGATTTTTTTGATGAACCATCTTATCTCCTGATCTTATTTTCATTAAAAACTGAAATGATTCCCAGTTTTTGGAATTTGTATACACTTAGTGTTGGTCACCCCCCCCCAGGGCCTACTAGAATTGACACTCAAAGGTCATTATCTCCAATTATTTATTTCCATACATGGATGGGTATAATTAGAGGGATGGTTTTGTGAAATTGTGGTTGTGTGATGTGTATTGGGGATAGTGTTATTAGACTTATGTTCTAGAAAAAAATTTAATAGAAGTTATTAATGATTTTTTCTTGTTAATTTTGTCAAAGACTTGGATATAGGTTGTTAAAATCCTTTACAAGGTGATGGGTTTCTTTAAAATGATTTTTTTTATTTTAATATATTATAATATCTAGGAAAATTGGTCATATATTTTTCTTGATTTGATGGTTGGTACAATATGGTTTTTATATTGTTAATTTTGTTTGGGGAATGGGTACCATTATTTTTTTGGTGTATGTTTCCTTTTGAGAGTGGGCATAAAGTCCAAATAATTGACATATATCTTTTGGGATAGGTTTTCAACCATTATTTTTATTATTTGTGGGTATAATAGAATTCTATTTTCAACTTAGTGAAAAATATTTATTATTTGACTAGGAAAAGTATGGGAATATTTCTCCAAGGATGTGGGTAGATATTGTATTTTTAAATGGAATTGATTGAAACAGATTATATAATTATCATTTTTTACATCGATTCTAATATGAACTATTCATGAGAATATATTTTCCATAGATACATGTTATTAGGAGTATTTTCCCTTTAGATAGATTAATGACAACACTAGCGAATATGAGACCCCTAAGTGAGATAATTGGTATGAGTCAATGACATCTAGTTATTTTGATATAAAAATTATATAAATTGGGTCTCTTTGTGGGATTTCGATAATGTAATTTTATCTTCCCACCGTGTCAAATTTTGGTATTGATTTATTATTTAATATATTTATTCTTACATCAACATTTTTTCAGGTGGTCTAAATTTATAATGATGAATTTATGAAAAAATTTGTCTATTTTATGGTTATCGAAAATTTAGAGGAAACCATGTGACAACCATGAAACATTGTCTATAACCATGATATAGAAATTTCACATGAATGAACCATTGTTTACAAATATTCAGGACATCTTTGAAACCCACATAGGTTTGGTAATGGTGACCCACACTATTACCTCATGGTTATGAAAATTGTCTGGACAAATACTCTTGTCTTTCTATGTAAATATTAAACAAAATGAAATGCTTCTGTTCTCCTCCTTTGTGTTTACATCTATCACCATTATTTTTCCTCTCTATCAACCATGTATTATTATTTTTTTCACATAAATCATCTCCACTTATTCATAGGTAATGACTGTTTGAGAAATATTCGTCGGAATAATCATATAAAACTATTAGTTATATCCTCTTACAATTTCCATTATTTTCTAATTATCAGGATTTTTTATCATCCTTATGGTCAATGATGCCTAGGAAACTTATTGGATGATTTTCAAGGTATGAATATTTGGTTATGGTATCATAGTCCTTGTTTTGGATGACTTTTTAAATATTGGTTGGGGTTTTAATGAATAAGGTGTGTTTATCTTGAATAGATATAGGTAATTACATTCTAAAATCATTTTCTAAAAGATAATGATGTATTATTTTTTATAAACTATGTTTTAATTTATTAAATTTATTTTACGATCATATTTATGATTTACTATGTAAATCCTATTTGTTTTAAATGATTATATTTTTATTTGATATTTTTTTCAAATCATGTGTTAAATTGGAAAAATTTATATTTATTTTGGTATATTGATGAAAATCCTTTTAAAATGTATTCGATATATTATAAATGAAACTATAACATGGGGTACTGGGTTTTAAGGGTGTAAATTTAGTGTACAATATTCCTTTTCTATTATGTCAAATTAATAAATAAATTAAACATGGATGAAGGTTGTTGTGTGAGGGATCGGGGAAACCACAACACTAGAACAAGTAATGTACTCCATATATATTTTTTAGCTTTGGTATTCTAGGTTGGGAGACACTGTGTATCTATAACAAATAATTTCCTCCATAATGTTTTATGCTTTCACGTGATCTTACCACTACAATACATTTTGATAGAGGGATATAGAGTTAACATTAACTTAGAAAACATTGGGTTATCCAATGGTGTATGTTAATGAAACATTATATATCAATGATGGGAGGGAAAATAAGTGGCTAATATTTTTCAAGCTAAAGGGTGTGTGTCATAAAACTAATTAATATTTTCTTTAGGCACCCTTTACCAACCCAATACAATTTATGTGTTTGATAATGTTCTTAGAATTTAAAACTGTTTTCCTTATTAACACATTTCACTATTTCATTCTTTTTTTGGATTAAAAAAAACAACGGTTAAATTTTTTTCTGGCTTATACAAGCTAAATTGTTACCTTCTTGTAGTTTATCCATATCAAAAATGATTATATTTATCTAAAAATCATTATAAATCTAATTTGAAATGGTATCACACTAGGATAGAGTTTCTTAGGCCCTTTATTCACACAAATATTTTAGATAGGACATGTCCTTATATATCAATTTAATGTAAAGGAACAACATGGAATTTGGTACTACAATCAGTAGTAGATTTTGGGTCAATGATGATGACATGGTGAGAGATAGTTCCTCATGTCACATGATGATGGGTAAATTTTTTTTTTCCATTATTCAAAATCATTGATGTATCTTGTATCCCATACTTTACATTCATACGACCATTTTATTGTTGGTTTATATATATAAATCTCTCTATTGAATATATTATATAATTTTTTTGGATGATTTATATGTTATGGGTAATATAATTTTTTAATATTTTATGATTTGTGTTATGAAAAGGTAATTCTATTAATTTTTTTAGTATATTCTATTCATTGATCATGGATTGAAATGCTACCGAATTTTCATGGAATGTTCATTATTCACTCCCAGGTGGTGATCCATTTGGGTGGAAACATTCTCATAGTATTTTTACTGATTCTCGGGAAATGGTAGGTACACTATGGGGATCGAGAGCACCCTATTAGCCTTAGTATTGGCTAAAAAAATTGGTTTAAGGGTTTTTAGGTTGGTTTGTGAATGAATAGTTTTAAAGCCTTTTTTAAATTTTCATATATGATATTTTAGAAGTATTAATAGTCTAGAAATAGAACTATTGGTGATCAAGTAAGTTGTGCAGGTGATTTATTAGCCCAAAACAAATCTTTATTTCTTGATTTTCCCTATGATGTGGGAAATGTAGTCTTGGTTTTTTATTTATTTTACCCTTAATGAATGCCTTAAAGAAATGTTACCCAAAATTACATGAATTATTAAACATAGACACCATGAACGAAATAATATATTTATAATTTGTGATTTAATATTTTTTAATAATACATTAAAATTTGTCGAAAATAATGATTATTAAAATAAAATAATTATTTTTTATTGTTTATAAAAAACCTCAAATGATACTAAATTTAAAAAAACTTCATTTATGATTATAAATTAATTGTTTATTATAATATGAACACTTTTCTTTTGGAATAAATTATTTTGAAATTCACACCATAATCGTTATAACCTGACCAATCTAATTTACAGTATCCAGGAATTATGTTTAGTGGAAACCTCCAAGTACCTTTATGATGTTTAATTTTTCTTAATGTGTTTTTCAGAGTCATTAAATATTAAAAATATATATAATGTTATAAAATATATCAAATGATCATTTAGTTATAAGTGATTGATTCAATGTTTATTAAAATTTGATATAATATTTTTTCATTTCCCTGAACATTCTTCATTACAAAAAAAACACAAATATGAAACTAAATATCACCCCTAAATTTATCATTCTATAATAATTTTTCTCCATTATTATTTATCCTATTGTTATTTTAGAAAAATATCTACACATCAGGGGTAGAATTATACAATTTAAAATTAGATTAAGAGACCACAGAACTTGTCTTGCGGAATGAAAAATAATTTATTTCCTATGTTAAATATATTTATCTTATAGTCAAAGGTAATCTGCTTGGGAAGGGCGAACATGAAAATGGTTTTCAATTTTTGATTCAGCTAAAATAAATAGAGATATATTGATTTTATTTTTTATTTTTTATATAAAAAATGGAATTGATGATGTGTTTCAAAAAAATTATGTAAAGGTGATCAAGTCAGGAATGAAAAAACTAATTTAAATCTTATCCTTGTTCTCAAATTATCCAATCTAATTCTATTGGACTGGTAAGGGAAATATTCCAAAATCACTTCTCTTCTTTCCCAATACCATATATTTGTCATAGTATATTCATAACTACGGTATAATGGTTTTATAGCCTCCCTAATTTGTGCATTTTTTTGGTATATGGTCCTCTTAGTTGACATAGAAATTCCTACATCCATCAGGTTACTACTTAACAACCAAAATATCTCACTACCAATTACACATAAACTAATCATCTACAAACACCTCACTACATAGATCAAGCATGTTGAAGAAAATAAATACTAGGACTTGGTGGAGGGAGAATAATTATAATTTTTCAAGTAAAAAATAAATTATGGAATATAAAACCAAATGTGGTCACACTTGTTAATAAAGGATTCAAATTGAGTATTAAATATACATTAACATAAGAAATAATAAATTATATTATGTGAAACTTCATAAAATAATGAATTAAAATAGTTGTCAACATTAATTCCTTGAATACCTAGAGTTTTCCCATCTATTTGTAGGGAAAATGAGAACTAAGTGGAATAGAAAAAAAATAAAAACTATAAAGAAAATGATGATGAGGATGAACCATTATCCTTGAATACCTAGAGTTTAACCGTTGTTGATGTCTTATCAAAATCTAGAGTTTAACCATTGTTGATGTTTTATCAAAACCATTATCCTTATCCATTGTGTTAACTGAACCATTTCCTTTAAAATTACTGGCTTTGTGTCCTTATTTTCCACACCCAAAGCATCTTCCAGTTCCTTTGAAACATTCTCCCTGATTCCTCTTACCACATGATTTACATGATGTAAATTGAACTTTCATTCCTCTATGATCATCATGAAACACCATCTTTCTCTTATTATCTAAGTCAAGAAACTTACCAAATTTGAGATTATTGATCATATTATGAGATTGATGATTATGAATAATAACAATGTTTGGACTTCCAAATCCCTTTTCATTTGCTTTCTCATGAAGAATATCATTCTATTGTCCATCATATCGTTCATTATCATGAATCTTCCTGTTTCCAGTCATTGTCTAAAACCCGAAAAGAATAGTGTGGAGGAAGAAAATCATAATCAAGGTGGGATACCATCAATATCTAACATCTTAGGTAAAATTCTAAGATTTTTACCGTAATTCTAGGACGATAACCTATACTTATATGTATCCTTAGGGACATCCCTAGACATACATTAGAAATATCTTCTAGGGATCTCACTAATGTTTTTGCATCCTAGTTTCCAAACGTTAACTATAACTTTTCTTTGATACCAAATATAGAGACCCCAACCCTGATGTACTTGGATATTACATTAATTTTGAAGAATAATTAACACATAACAAAAACATACACTCAAGGATCATAATAGTTTTGTGTCTTTGGAAACTCAGATCACAATCTTCTAATCATGGTGAAAGATCTTCAACATCTCCCATAAAGAGATTCCCCTTTCGTATTCTTACCTAAAATCTTCTTTTATATCATTGGGAAAACAAAACAAAAAAATGGTGAGATCAAATTCCCAGTAAAGGTAAACATAGAGAATATAAAACAATCCATAAAAATTTGAATGAAAAAACTTGAACATAAAATCTAAACATCAAAATAATGAGTAAAGACATAAATCTTGGAAGTATTTAAGGAATATATCATAAATGAAAATTAATCCTGATAAAATAGAATGGGAAGAAAACATGTATTTTTGGAAAACCATTAATCACTTGATATGATTTTCATAGTATCCAAGGCATTGTTACTAAGACCATCTTGGTGGACAAAGTCCCTTTCGGAATCGAGTCCACTCCTTGTTCCAGTCCTATATCACTGAACTGAATTAACTTACCATTCCAACCATGTCTATATCATGAGATATAAATCTTTAGCCAATGCATTGGAGGGAGATATAGGTCCCAACCATCTCATAATGAAATCATTCTTATGTTTTCCGCAACATAATCATAAATCATTCATCATAACCCAAAGAATAAAATGGGTTTCATAAACATCATCCCTTCATAACATATTCCACATAAAACAAATGGATATCATTTCATCATAAGAAAAGTGAAACCATGTAAATTATATAGACATTATACTTGAAACATACACATATTAAATAATGTCATCTTATATTGAAAATGGTATTGATAAAAGACTTGAAATAAATTCTTGATGAAAATATCCTTTCTTTTTCAAAATCATTTTATTTTTACAAAATACCAATAAATTTTAATAGAAAAATATTTTTTTAAAAATAGTCATGTAATATTGTAGAGGAGGATTCATTGAAATAAGTTGTTATGAAACCGTAAAAATATGTTCATGCCGTATAAGTTAAAAAAACACTCTTCTCATACTTTGGTCGGAAAAGTCAAGAAGTCTTTTGTACTGAAAACGACAAAAGATTCCTTTCATTTCTTTTACTAAAAATTCAACAATAGTTTAAATTGGATTTAAACAATTTTAGGAGGATAGAAATAATATTACATATTGAGGAAACAAGTATGTGGATGATAAATATGCCCCAGTAAATTCTAAAGTATAAACAATCTCGGATAAAAATAAGATTTTGAGATTTTCCCTTACCTTATATCTGATATGCATAGTATGTATTCAAACCTCCTTTATAATGATTTAAATAATTTCATTGAATTACTAAATAATCATATTCATTGTTATGATATCATATATGGTTCACTTATGACTTTATATTACCCGTTCTTTTGTAAATTCCATGTTAAAGCAGCATTTTGGGTAAAATCGTTTCATTTCTCATACGTGTTTCGACATGTTTCTCTTGATATTATTACTTATATCCTGATTTAATTAATTCTAGAATTTAAAACATGATTTATATATAATATATATTCATCATAAAAATATATATGATAGATCGATAAATGGAATGAAATACACTGTTCATGGAGACGATAGGCCGTACGTACGCATGAACGTTGTTTTCTTTTCCTTATTGAATTAAATGGAATTAAGTAAATGAGAAATATATTTACATAAATCCAGTATCATTATTATTTAACATCATTCATGATTATTTGTTATATATACTTTATAATCATACTTGAATGGTTGATCAGGGAAAATGAATCTCATCGTGTTCGTGGTGACGGTAGTCCGTACGTACGCACGAGCGATGATATTATTCCCATGATCGTGGAATTGTATTGAAGTGTATGTATAATATTTCAGAATCAATATCACTTTAAAATAATCATATATAGTTATTTATTTACACCATTATACCCATCCAAGTAAGGTGGTGGTGGAAAACATATTACACCATGGCATGGATACGGTATTCTTTACGTACGCACGCGCTATGATTTCATTTTCCGTTGGATGGATAGAAGATGAAATAGGGTTGTTTCATATTTATAATAACATATCAGTATATAATTGATACAGATGTCATAAATTTATGATGAAATAAATAAAGAAGAATAAATAAGTTGGAAAGAATCGGTAAAGGATATTACCTCTTCTTTGACGCGCCTCTTCTTAACCTCCTCTTAAGGCACTAGAGATGGTCTTTTGAGGCGACCAGAACCCCTATAATGTTTCTAGGGAAGTTTAAAATGGAAATGGGTATGGTTTGACCAATCTTGAAGGCTCAAAATTGTGTAAAAGAAGGAGGGAGGAGGTTCCATTTTATAAGGGAGGAGAGGGGCACCTTTGGAAACCTCAAAAATATTAATTTACAATAAATTCAAACCCCACATAAAAACTTCCAAAATGACTCAAATCAGAGCTTATATGATATAGGGTTGAAATATAATCAACCAATAAAATTTATACTTGTTGTTAATTTATTTTAAACATTATCAACTTGATTTATCCTTATTTAATATATTTAATTTTATTTATGGTTATAAGATTCTAAATTTTTAATTGTTATAATTTATTACTTATGTGTTGTGAATTGTCCATAATTGGATTATTTATGATATTTTAGACCATATAAATTTTAATTTATAATTGTTAAATATTTTTTTGATTTTTAAACAATTTTATATTATGTTATTTTTATAAAATAACAATAGTGTCAATTTGGACATTATTCATTTATTTGAATTTAAATAAAACCCACAAAAACGATATATTCGAAATAAAAGATTTAATAGATTCATAACATGTCATATTCATCTAGAAAATTATTATAGAACATTAAATAGTTCATATAATATTTATTTTAATATTGTTAAAACCATTTATTTGATATTTGAATCAATAAAATAATTTAAACATCGCTATTGTGTCACCTTTAATGATAATTATTTAATCCCTAAATATTCTAAATAAATTCACATGATGTATATAATTTTATTAGATTTCTATATACTATTCACGTTCGAAGTTTCATGAAGTGTATCACTAAAGTAAAATTATTATACTTATAAGATTCAATAGAGTGACTCGTTGTCACTTTCATTGGTTTTAATAATAATTAAATTATTTTCATCGTCAAAAGTCTATAAAATGAATCTATTCAAACACCTAGGTGATATGGGTCTACATTTAGTCATCCAATAGAATTTTGGAAGGTGTTAGGGTAATTTTATTATTTTATTTTTACCCTTAATTACCCGATTTACCTTTAACTACAGTAAATAAAAATTACCGTAGTTACTATTAATAATATCCAAAAAATAAAAGTAACATATTAACATGACTTGGAAAAAATGAATTCAAATATGGAATCCATTTTTCAAAATTCAAAACACATATATTGCAGTAATTAATTTAAAATTAATCCCGCTGTTAATAAAATAGGTTTTAAAAGTTAAAACATTGGCAAAGATTGAAATGTTTTTACCTATGAATTCAATGTAAAATTAATGGTAATGACATAAATTATATTAAATGGTAAAAATATAATCTATTTATTCTTTAAAACCATTCAATATTATAATTTAACCATATAAATTATTGCGATGAAAAAAGTTGTTTTTAATTAAATTATAGCGTGTTTTTACAATTCATTAAAATATGAAAGTTATCAGAATAAAATGAAAATTTTATCCAAAGTAAATTTTTATATCCTGATTCAAAAAAGGAATTTTATTTTGTCAAATTGAACTTATAAACTTTTCAGAAATTAAATTTAATGTGGGTGCACCATCAAAAGGCGGTAAAACTACATTTTTTGAAAAATACATATTTTACCCGAAAAATTTATATTGTTCTCATACCATGTTATATAAATTGTGTAAGAAGAATTATAATGTCATAAAATTAAAAATGTAGATTCTAATACTCATAACATCTAGTTCATAATAATATTATAACAATATATCAGTGTTTAGTGAAACCTGGTGTTGCGTACTACACACGCTATCGAGGAAGGTCGCCATTGCGAGTAATGCAAGCCAATCCAAGATTGCATGTAGTGAAAGCTCCCTTTGTTGTGGCGTATAACATATTCAAAACATATTTCATTTATAAATTATAAAAAATCTATACATAATGTTTCATAGAATAATTACTACAAAACTAACATGAAATTGTGTGTAACACGCGCCAAGAATAGTGTTGCGTATACTGCAAGAAAATATGGTGTTGCGTATATCACACGCTAATTATTGTGTAGCGTACAACAAAAGACATCAATGAAATTAATGAGAATAATTCGTATTAAATCTTGGTTTGTTATATGATTCATGGGAGTCATCACTTCTACTTTTTGGTGTAAATTCATACTATTATTTTTATTCATTTATTGTCTAATGATGTATTACTGGTGTTTTTTCTATTCAATGTTTTTTCATGTGTGAATTATTTTTATTTCAGGATATGTGTTTGCATAGAAAAAATTAATTTTTCATGGAAAAAGTGATGGTCTATTTCAAGTTGGTACCAGGAAATCCTACACTACAAAATATGCAAGTTTATTCAGTTTTCTAGACTGATTATCTATTTGAGCTTTTTCATCTCTCAATATAATAGATTTAATCATGTTGTTCATGATTGGGAATATTATCATTTTAATGTCTTATTTTAATTATTTGTTGTTGATAAAATCATCGCTTTTTTTAACTGGATCCATTAGCTTCTTATGGTCTATTATCATTACCTTCAAGTCTATTATCATCCACTATATATTTCTTCTTATGCAGTAAAAATCATTTTAAGATCGCTTACATATACAGATCTCTTCAATAAGTATGTTTTCGTAAATTCTAGGAATTAACATACCTTTTTTATATCATTTTTTAGTGGAAGTTACACTCTATATGAATGTAAGTAATTTGTCCTTGAATCATGGAGAATACCTCTATTTTTTCCAATTTACGAATCTAGGTAATTTGTTTTAACTATTGAATCCACTATATAAATTTTTTATGCACTGAAAACATATGAATATTTTTCATATGAGATGATACACATAAAATTTTTTTTATGATAATTGCATGCATCTACCAATTATGCATGACTATAGAAACATACAAGATACTTTCACTTAGCTTCTCATTGCTTCACCTCCCGTAATCACTTAATTTACCAGTTGTAGTGACAACCACTATTTACACTGCTTGACAACCACCTCGAAAACCACCATAACATCACCCATACATTCCTCAAACATCTGACACCAACCTGTCCACAATAGATACAACATCCTACTATCCTTTAATACATATCCCATTTGAGAATCTATGATTCTTTGGGTTTGATCAAATTGTAATTATACATTCATACTACTATTCATATTCAAAAACTTCATGTACACATGTATAATATTACCAGCCATTATTTATTGACCATTCATTATTAGCAGGGTTTACATTCTATTCATCATAGTAATCAACTATTATTTGTAGCAAAAAACCCTAGTAGTGACTACAGGCACATTGTAAGGATTATTTGTATCTAGAATATACATTTTATATACGCTAATCATAGTACTGGGAATAGGTTCAATTATACTAGATTTTTTTATTCATTTTTTCTCTAATGTAACCTTACTAAAAAAAATTTATTTGTATAGTTTGTGTTGGGTTTCTTCTATTAATTTTAGTACTTGGTTTCGCATCGAAAAACATGTTTAATCCTGGGAACCTGTCAGTTCGGATCAAGTTGGTACCCGATTAAGATGGTACTATCACAAATTTCTTTACATTATTCCTTTATTTTAAATTTATACTACATTTTTTCTTGTAAATAAATAATATATTTTTTATTTGTTTTTTGAATGATGATGGCTTTCTAGTGTTTCTCTTCTTTCTATGGGTTTTGATGTGTGAGTTCTTTTAATAGCATGATAAGGGTTTGCATTGAATAACATGTTTTTGTACTGAAAATTTGACGGTTCAGTTGATGTTGGTACCTGGAAATCCTGCACTACATTATATGTAAGATTATTAAGTTCTCTATATTGATTATCTATTTGATATTTTAATCTCTTAATGTGATGGACATAATAATGAAGTCCATGTTTTGAAAACTTAGATAGATCTCTGAATAGCTTTTTCAATTCATGACTAAGAATCTTTTCCTTTTAATGACTTCTTTTCATTATTGGATGAATATAACATCATTTTTCATGTTATTTAGCCTACTCGAAAATTGGGATGGATCTATGTTTATCTTATTGAACTATATGTCTCCTTCTTTACTTTATTAAGATAAATCAGAATATCTTTATCTAAAAAAAATTTCCTCCCATGTAATCCCTCCCTATACTCTCAATTCTTATATACATATATATATATATATTTACATTCATGCATGTATTTTTTCCAAACTTCTATGTTAATATATTTGAATTTTAAGTGTAGTAGGAGGATGAAAAAGAATTTAAGGAATCAAAATTAGATGACTTGGAAAATAAGAACATTAAAGAAAGTCCCATTAGTAGAGGTATAAACTTTTTTCTATTCTTTTTACTAATAAATTTTCATCATATTCAAATGCAGACAAATATTTGTGAGTCTTTGAGTTTCTGTAATTTCTCTAAGACAATTATCACTGCCAGTTTTTCCTGTCTATTAATAACCTTCTGGATTCTTCTTTTTAGGTTGCTTCTGATGTGTATTCATCTCTTATAACTGAAAAAATAGACTTTCAGGACATCTCTGATAATAAAACTTATGTTGGCAGGAATTCATGGTTTACTCTGAACCCTATTACCCCTAAAATGATTTATGTTGACAGAATTCACCAGTTTTACTGGTTGACAATAGATAATGCTCCAGTGCTTGAAGCTATAGAGAGTCGACAAGGGATCAATAATTACATCTATAGGAACCACATACCCCGGGCCAACATTAGCGATACTACTCCATGATTCATTACATTGAGATTACAATATTTGAGTCCCAAGTACATTTCCTTTCTCAACCATATACACATATATTTTCCAGAGGTAATTAAATGTAATGGTATGCATTTTCTTCCTAGGAGTATATATTTTTTAAATTAAAATCATTATGAGTAAATTGAAAGAAAAGTGGTAAATGAGTTTTTTATATTTGGTTTGAAGCTTTTTAAATTATTTGTCTAACTTTTTTTTCTCATTTACTACCAAACAATCTCTAATGTGCAATTGGTTATGTGCTGTAATATCTATATCCAATATATTAATATACCTTTCATATTGAATGATATTTATGAAACATTACATTACCATTACAAAAATGAGAATAGATTCCTATCATTATTGTTACATTTAATAAATCTAAACATTTTTCCCACACCAAACACTTCAATGTTATTATACTTTTAATAAAATTACATTCAACATGCCCAAAATCCATGAATCATTTTGGAGGTTTATTGAATTTGAGTAGCATGAATGGGGTAAAAAATTCATATCATTTGAGATTTTATGAAAATGTTTAGTACATATATTTTTACTATGTCTTATGTTGGTTGGGTGGGTTGGTTGGGTGGGTGTGTTAATTTTCATTTAGTATTGTTACTTAGTTTCTTCTCTCTAAATTTATTTCTATAGAACTATTTTCATTTCATTTCCTCATTGATAATTTGATGAGAAATTATGTGTTGAAGTGTTATCTATACATTTTTTTCTATCATCATTAGGAGTTTAATGTGATGTTTTGTTATTTAAATGGGTCTGTATGTTTATGTGACTATAATTTTACTTCTGTTTAGTGTAGTTATTTAATGAATACTATGTTTTGAATAGATTTTCCATGTATTTTCAAAGTATTATTTTCAGAAGATGATGTTGGGATTCAGCTGGATTTCTCTCCATTATGGGATATTGATATAGGGGGAAAAGTCAATTGAGTAGTAGAAAAGATCAAAATGTGTAGATCGGTGGGTGATCTCTAGATGTCGGACATACTTAAATTTCTCTTGTCCCTACATAGAAAATCTCTAAAATATTGATTAATTTTCATGGGCTTATGGAATGAATGATTTTGATTTACATAAATGGAGGTCAAACATAAGTTGAAATCTGTGGCGATATCACATGATTTGAATTTGGATGATTGTTTTAATCTGTGACATGGTTAAAAATACTTTCATTGTTTTTTAAAAATAGAATAGATATGAATATAAATGTAACATATTATATGATTAAATTAAATATCAACATGTAATAATAAATTTTATAATATAAAGTGATGAAATTAAATTATCAAATGTCTTATTTCCCCCCCCCCCAAATTCTTGATTCATTATCTTGATTAGTTAAAACTCTCAATTATTAATTTACCTATAATTGGACGATTTTGGTATTGTTATGGGCATAAAAACATATATATATATATATATATATATATATATATCTGTGTGTGTGTGTGTGTTAAAAATTATTATGAAATTAAATCAAGGGTGTGTTATAATATTTTAATCATAAAGTGATATTTATTTATGATGATGATTGGTTAAAAATATGAACTCTAATGAATATTACCTTTCAAAAACATCAAACTGAATGAATTCATGATTCATACTAATCCTCACCCCAACATTTTCTCAAGCCTATCATCTCCATTCAAAATCCAAAAACCTTGAAACTCTCTCTAGGATGCCTTACACTATTTATCGCAATCTCTCCTCTTTTATCCAACATCGCCTTCACCTCCACCTTTTGTATCATATATGTCTCTTATCTCCAACCCTTACATTCCATCATCTTCCATCTCCATCATAATTAGTCTTTAATTCATTTCTTCATGTCACGGGCACCCCATTCACGTCATTAGCATAATTTTATTCTAAATATTATATTGATTACAATGACATTACAATTTATTTTTAATGACGTAGAACTAGATAATTTGAAAGAAAATTGAATAGTCATGTGCATTTTCCCAGGCGGAGTACTAGTATTTAAAAAAGAAATCATCATATTATGAATTTTCTTAATATAAAACTCCTTAAATTAACCCACATGTTCAACATTGAGATCAAAGCCCCCGTTTGATTAGACTTCTTATAAATTTTTATAATGTATTCATAATAGTTTAAAGAATGATATAAAATAAATCTAATTTTGTTTTTATTTTATATTATCCTTGAAATTTTTAATCAATATATTTTTCCATTATACCAAGTCTCTTCTATTTAAATTTCATTCCATATTAATTGCATGATTTTTAATTAGTTGGTTATAAATTCATGAGGAAATTTATTTTTCGGTTTAGCTGAAGGTTTTTAATACGAAACTATAACAACCAATCATTTTACTATTTAATTTTTTCATTTATGTAAAATCTATTTTGATAGATTAGTTCACATGAATCACTAAACTAAGAAAATACAAAAAGTTTTAGAAAATATTATTATATAATTTGTTAGATCATTACAACATTGAAATCACTATTTCTCTATAAAACAACATTACGATTAGTTCCCATGACTATTAAATATGAATCATGCTAATGGCTAGTTTTTTTGTAACTATATTTTACCAAATTTTTAGTTAACGTAATCTTTTAAGATAAATTCATCACTAATACATTCTTTGAAAAAAAAATTTATGATTATAATCTATGTTCTATATTATATAAAATTATATCTCCATGGATAAATTTCTTCTTCCCATTTTTGGTTCACATGCTTCTAGTAATTCACCATGCTACATTATATATCATTAACTAAAACCTATTTTAAAAATATTTAATATAGTGGTGATACTTTTGTATTGTATAATGTTTTTTTATAATCTATGAAATTTTTTTATAATCAATAACACTTTGATTTTTTCACCTAGTCTTATAGTTGATTTAAAATCATTAAGGGCATGTTTTGGGAAACAATTAATGCAAGAAATGAGGTAAAAGGATTTTTTTATTTTTATATTTTGTTGATGATTTTATCGTGTATGATGGAATGAAACACCAATTTTTTACTATATCTACTTAGGATGTTATTTTTCCAATTTGGGATAGTGACCAGTGAAACATGTCATTAGTATACATGACCAATTATTGTCTTCCTAGACATGGGTTTAATTTCTGGATGTTGGCTTCATATCATTATCTGACATGGGTGACATGTCACAAATTTACTATTATTGACTCTATGTTTGGGTTGATCTTATTTTTTTTGAAACTGCAGAACTTCTTCTTTTTATAAATTGTATTATAACATTGGATTTTGTTATACACAATTGTGTGAAGAATACTTCAATGCATTAATATGGATAGAATGATTTTGTTGATTTTGATTTGAATAACATGGGATCATTCTACACCTTTTATCTTTTGTACAGATGTTGGATTTATTGGGTATCCATTATAATAATGGATTCCAAAAAAAAATTTCTATTGAATCAATCCATTTGATGTTAATTTACTAACTTATTATATGTATTTTAATTTATAAATTATTCATTCATAGTAATAAATGCTTTAATGTACTCATTAAAATAATAAATTTATCATATTAGTTGTATTTCATTCCTTTTTTAAATATATTCTTTAGTATATTGGGGTTGTTTTGTTGTTGTAATTTCTGTTTCTAATGGAGGGAAAAATTAATTTAGTGATTATGGAGATCGGTGCTATAGTTTTAATGAATTTATTTATCTTAGTTTGGTGTTAATACAACACTAATAATATATTGTATACGTATTTTTATTCTGAGGTTTAGTGAAATAGTTGGAGTTTCTAAAATTATCTGGTTTTTCTTTTCTGACTTCAAGTGTTGATAGCATAATACTGAATTTTTGTGGATGGGGTTATATAGTTCATAGAGGAATGAAATTCATGGTGAGATACATTCCCTATACCTTTATACATTTTTTCTGGTTCTGTTATGAAATGGACACGTGTTGATGGTGAGATATTTTAACACCTCTAGATTTTATGTTTTATTTATTTGTAAATAAATTTTATATCTTTGGTATATTAGGGGACAGGAAACCCCGGGTATAAATGAACCGTAAAGTATAATACCATTAAAAATAATATATAAGATTATTATTATGAATAAGAATAACAACATTTTGATAATATTTATAATATTTTTCGGTAACCCAAATATATATTGTTTATGTCATTATATTCTTATAGAAATTCCCATAAATTTTTTTACTTATTTTTTAGAGGAAAAAATATAATTATTTTTTAAAAAGAATAGACGTATTAGTTGAAAAAATATTTTTTTTAATTCAACATTTTACAACTATTTCAGATTGAATTATATATAATTTTCATATAATATAATTTTTCATTAATTAAATGTTAAAAGTTCATATTTTGTAATTGCCTTTTTCTTTAAATCATATACATAGTTTTACTAATTGAAAAAAAAATTAAAAATAATATTCGTTTTATAATATTAATTTTAACTCAATATAGGTTATTTGAATCAATGTTATTTTTCATTTTTTATATGAAAACTTTTTATGCTTAAAAAAATGTTTTCTTTGGAAAACCACTTTTTGTCTGTTCTATAGCTTTAATTTCAAATTTAATTATTCGAATTCTGTGAATTGAAATTTATATGATGGATTAAATATATTTAACAATTTCAAAAAATATTATTTAATATTTATAATATAAATTTTGGCCAAAATTATTTAATTAAAGAGTTAAATAATAATTTACCATGTATAAGGATAAAACAGATTTATCGGGCGGTCTACTAAAACAAAATGGTATAAAAAGACCTAAAAATACTCTAAATATTTTCTAATGGACCTATTTTGACTCTATGCTGTATAATATTTTTATATAGAGAATTTTGTGATAAACATTTAAATAAGATAGTAATATATTATATTTTTTCAAAAACATCCTTGTGTATCATCTCCCCAACTTATAAAAAGCACACACTCTACTTTACGATCGATACTCCATAATCCTCTTGGATCAGCCAGTCTATTCCCAAAATTGCTTTCTAAAATAATTAACCATAACATAGAAACCTTTTTTACCAGAAAACCATAATAGTAAGGCTTCATGTATAATCATTAATAGGTTGTCTGAAGAATGGGTAATGTTTTTAACTGCGCAATTTCATTTCATTTTTTTTTCAACCACTGAAATATATTTTTCAACCATGCTAAAATAAGAAAATAAATATCCTACATAAACAATTATATTTTATTATTTAAATTTAATAGAATATAATAACACCCTCATTCATCAAATGGGAATGAATACTCTCATTCTACTGTTTAGAAAACTATTATCTCATAAACTGATATGATTCTTTTTCCATCCCTAACTCTCCTATATATATATATATTGATTTAAATTATATTGGGTAATATATTATATTTAATTAATAATTATACTTATTTAATTATAATATCAAATATAACTTCTTACCTTCATATCTATTGGAAGAAGATTATGCCCCTGGTGTGTATGTGTGGAGTACCACATCCAGTATATGATGTGATCCATTTTCCATTTCCAATTTACAAGGACGGTATTAGGGATAGATTAATGGAATATATATGATATATATGGAATAATAATGGTTTTATATAGGTGAATTATTGTTTACCTTTCTCATATTTCACACATCGACTAATGAAAAATAGTGTTCTTGTGTTCGTATGACATACTGTATCGATGAACGATGAAAATAAATTTTCTCTCTATCATTTATGGATGAATATATAAATATATATAATAATAAAACCTTATGATATTTATATCATTATTAAAAATTTATAGATGATAGAACCATGATTAATGTTCAAGGGAAAGAACATCCAAACCTAAATTCTCTTAAAAATGAAACAGTTACACCATGAAATGGTTATATTAATAAAGAATATATATTAAGTACAAATTGAATAGTTATAAGTGAATAATTATCTCTATTATTATTATATACTTGATCATGTTGTTCATATATAAAATATTAAAATTTATTATACACGATCATCGAGTTCTTCCAATGAAATTAGAATTAGAGGTAATGGTTTTTTTTTGCAATCTCATTATTTATAAATATTGTTTATGATTATGTTACAATGAAAAGATATTAAGATATAACTCTAAATAAATGAATTAATTTTATTCTCTATTGGATATTTGTTATAAAATAATTTTTTTACTTTCATATTCCACCTCAAAACATGAAATTCTAGGTAATAGTGGAAAAGAAAAATGGGGAAATAAATTTATAACGTGTATATAAATTCTTCACACTAAACATTGGTGGGATGAATATCCTAATGTACTCTTTTATTTTTCCATTATTGTATTTAGTTGAAATTTTTGGTATGAGTTACCTTTCTTTTATAAATACGGGAAAAATTTCCAGCAGAATAAAATCCCCTCGAATAACATTAATAATCCAATAATTCTATTGATGTGATAGGGGACAATAGATCTTTATTTTTATAATAATATAATGAAAATATATTATTTCCTTATGATTAGGTGTATCTATCTTGAAAAATTGAGACTATGGAAAATATTATCCATTATGATTTCCCATTACAAGACAATATGATTATGTTTTCCCTGAAAAAATTTATGCTCTTCTTCTAAGATGCGAGGTTGTGTTCTATATCAAAAATATACTCTACGATTTTCCTATATCCATGACACCATATTGAATGACCTATTTTATAAATGGATAGATCAATTGGAAAAAACAAAAGAATATTGATAAATGGTTTTTACAGCCATATGATTCACCATGGTGTGCAATATTCATTTTCATCAAGAGTTTTGATTTCTCATTGTGACTTTGTATTGATTATCCTGATCTCGAAACGATTAAGATAAATGAAAAATATCTTTTATCATAGATTCATGACTTTTTTGATAAGTTACATGGTTCCCAGTACTTCTCTTTGGAGGAACATAAATTGTGTTATGATCATGTAATTGTGTATAAGAAGGATATCTTTAAGAATAATTTTCATAAAATGTACATGCACTATGACTTCATAATAATATCATTTGGACTCAATGATTCTCTAGTTATCTTTCTGATAATGTTAAATAGATTCTTTGAGTATTATTGGAAGAAATTTTTTGTCATATTTATTGATTATGTTATTATCAATATGGAAATCAAGGAGGAACATGCTGATCATTTGAATAATTTACTGAATACCTAGCAAATAGAAAATATATTTGTGAGATATTGTATATATTAGTTTTGGATGAATCAAATTACATACATGGGTAATGATATAACTAAAAAAGTGATACATATGGATTCTTCTATGATAGAGGATATTAAATGGAATCCTAGCTCAATATCTGTAAAATATATCCATAGTTCCCAGGGATTAGCTAGGTATCGTTGTGTATTTTTGATAATCTTCTCACAATTGTATATGAAACTAACCAAGATCACATGGAATATAGTTATGTTTTTCATGATTGATTACTGAAATTAATGTCAACTTAAATGAACAGTTTCAAAAAATGCCATTAATGGTATTTTAAAATGGATAATATTTTATTAATTTTATTATCATCCATTAAAATACTATAATCATCTATGTTAATGGGATATGACTTAAAATATCATCCATGTTACATTAGTTTTTAGTATTCCATTTATGGTAATGTGAATGACCCATATATATATAATTCATAATTATTGTGGTAATTATCAAATGGGTTAATGGGAGGTTAAAACTAATACATCAGTTATCAAACATCCCCTAAACTTGTCTAAATATTATTTTATTGAAGTATATAGACTTATAATCATCTAATATTATAAATATATTAATTTATATAAATTTTAGGTCATGACTCATCCCCCAGGGCCCATGTGGTGACTACCCCATGCCCGCCTTCTATAGGCCAGGGGCTGGAGACTCACAACAAAGGTTTATTCCCTAAAATAGGAATGCATTGCCTTTAAACCTATACAACACATAGTCCAAGAACACAACAAGAAGAAATTGGGAAGAAAACTATTGTAGAAAACGGAGTGTTGAAAGTAAAAGGGGTCGGAATAAAATCCCAACTGAAAGTATGAGTACAACCGAAGAGAACAAATACAACTGAAAAGAACAATACAATTGAGAAAGGGAAAACGACTACTTTGTCGTCATTTGAGAAACATACCGGAAGGGTAGGTACAGATCACCTCCTTAGCACTCCACATCCGCCTGTATCCTCCACATACCGCCTAGTCCAGGCTCCCTCAAACCTCTGCCCAGTAACTTATCGTCTGCACAAGACAAAATAAGGTGAAAGTGTATCTCGTGCAAAGGTGAGTATAACAATACTCTGTATGGACCCCAAGACCCTTGAATGTCTCTTAGAATTTAACAAGGAAACCCACAAAGCATGATATCAATCAAAAAGTACCAATAATGAGACACAACTCTAAATAAGTATTCAACTATGAGAAACTAGATCACGATGCTGACCCACACAGGATTGCTATTAGTGCTGATAGCCAGCCACCGATTGTCTAGGCCTAGGAACAAGTAACATTCCCATTCACCACGTCAAACACCTAGACTTCTGGAGAACTCCACATCTAATGAGTACAATGGGAATTTCACGGCACACAGAGGTGATTCCCACTAACATTAGAATGATGAGGTACTCGTCCTTCCAAGTATAGTGGGTCTGTTACGTCACACAAAGAAGATCCCACCATGGGCTTGCACATCACACATAGGCACTACCCCCTATAGGCTTATGAGGTACTCCTCTTATTGAGTGTAGTGGTTTTGCCATGTCACATAGAGGATCTCCCCATTGTGGTTCTGCCACATCACACAGAGACGCTCACCATTGGGCATGTCAAGTCAATCCATGTCGAAATGGTCAACAGTCGTCATCTCTCAACCAGTCGTCGGGTTACGTATGTAACGCACTTGGGAGATCCTCTCCCAAATCCATTTTTCATATTTCTACAAGCACGATGTCTTACAAGAAATTAACATGACGATCTTCCATGTCATAAGGGTTCCAACGCAATAGACATCGCGTCAACCGGACACCCTGTCTGTGCGTAATTGGAAATTCAGTGCTGAGGGCCCAGTTGGATTCAAGTGCGATCCAACCCAGCCATACTCCATGTTTCCCCCCAACTCTCATGGGGTAATTCAAAAGTAATTCAAACTCCAAGGTTCCTGACGTCGTAGATGGTTCTTGAAATGGATGATTGGTTTAGGAGTTAGGGCCCATTTTGTGTAACTGCATGGTACTGGGTCTAGGTCAATTCCACCTCGGTAAGACCGGACCGCCCTGATGTGGCATGGGCTGACCCGTATTGACCTAGGTCGACCCAGGCTCACTTGGGTCCAACCCAACCATGGTCAACACAGCCTGCTGGGCCCGACCCGACACGGCGGTGCCACCAACCTGGCGGCGCGGACCGCCAGGGATACCCGGGCACGACGCATCTGAGTAGGGCTGATATGGTGACCTAAACCTATCTAAAAGAAATTGGATGATTGGTTCTACACCAATCCACACCTTATCATTTAAATAATTATTTTTTGAGCTATTAAAAACAGAAAAATAATTCATTATAAGATAATATTTTTGGTTTTTCCTAAGGTGGCCCTCACCCCTCTTATAAAATGGCACTTCCCCTTCTCTCAAATTCAGACCTCCAAAGAGATTTGGATGAGACAAACCCTAACAAAATATCCTACAAACTATCCTAAATTCATCATATAGCCCTTAATTTGTTAAAAAAGACAACCTAATTAGCCCTTTTGATCAAATCAAAAGGAAGAACCCGAAGGAGGGGTAATGATTTCACCACCCTCTTTCAAGTTCTCTTATTCATCCACATACTCTTTCTCTATTTTTTAAATTATAAAATAATAACTCCAGTATATTTTATATATTGTGATGTTATTATAAATATGGCACAACTATATTCATTATTCTATCCATCTTATGAATGATAATGTCACAATTCATGCGTACATACGGCTTACCGTCTCCACATCGTGGTGTAATTTGTTATTTAACACTATGTTATTTGGTTGGATATAATGATGAGTAATATGTATCTAAATAATGAAACTAACATGATAGTGTCTCTATAACATTTATATACCATCCATTTCCAAACCTTTAATGAAATGATATTGTCACTCATGCATAAGTATGGATAATAGTCTCTAGAACGCGATGGAATTCATTTCCACGTTCTCCATTCATCAAAAATTATAAAAATAAATATTACTAATAAGTATG
Organism: Viscum album; assembly: GCA_963277665.1. Lineage (NCBI taxonomy): Eukaryota > Viridiplantae > Streptophyta > Magnoliopsida > Santalales > Viscaceae > Viscum > Viscum album. The sequence continues at coordinate 1,365,457,322 of OY728140.1, read as the reverse complement.
TAATATATGAAATAATAATTATACTATATATATATATATTTATATTTACTTAAATATATATTATTCACTTAGTTCCTTTCAATACGATATGATAACGGAAACAACATTTATCCGTACGTAAGGAATACTGTCTCCACAAATGGTGTTTTTTCATTTCATATATATGAATATTATACATATTTAAATTATACATATATTTGATTTATTCATCATGTTATATATTCTAGATGTATTTAAATCATCATCTATGTGATACAATTATGAGTAACAAGTTAAAACACGTACGATAAAGAAAGCTATTATTACCCGGAATGTTAATTTAACATCGAAATTATTATTAAATGGTCTGTATAAAGTAATAAATGAATCATGTATGATATCATAAATATTATTATTGTTCTGGAATAATTTAATAACATACTACTATATTCATACACGAGGTTAAACATACCCTAAACTAAAGGAAAGTGCAAGGTAAGGGGTTTTCATCTCACTCCTTATTCCTATAAGATTCATGTTATATTTCCACTATTACCTTTTGTGTGGTGTATGTACTTCCCATAATTGTATTATTTTTGTAATAAGATTTAATTTATGTGTATTTACATATTCATTTTCTGATACTTCTTTCATGGGGTGTAGGGTTCGTATGTTACAAATTTGGTAACGGTTAATTTCTCAATCTCTTTAATATCTGAGGTTGTTTTAATGTAAGTATCTGCTAAGACATATTTATTATCCATATCTATGTTTAATGAAAGAGTTTTCAAATGGAATATTTTAAGGGTATTTTTTTCACTAAAACATCATTTTAATTTTTTTTAAATATTTATTCCTCTAAATCATTCTCATTAATGTCCATGTTTTCAAAATGGGTTTTAAGGTTTTATTTATAAGGACATGAATGTTTTGAAATGTTAATTCTTTTAAAAAAAGTTTCAAAGTGGTATGAGACACATTTATTAAAAAATACATTTTAAATTAATACCTTTAAAAATTGTGAGAATTTTAAACGATTTCATGAAAATGGGTATTTCTCTGAAAGCATTATACAGATCATTTTCATCTATGTCAACATCCTTTAATAGATTTTAAATTTGTTTGATGGTGATTTATATGATACAAATCTTACATATTGTATTGAATGTTTTGTGATATCTCTAATTGTGGATGTGTTATATTTATACCATTAATGGTTTATAGATAAAGTATTTACATTCCGCATGTTAGTTTTAATACGAATTTTTATGTTATATTTCAACATTTTATTATGATGAATGTATTGGACTAGTTTGTTTTGGGTTTGGGACCGGTAAAAGTAAGCCTTCCGGGTTGGGGTTCGGTTATAGAAGACACTCCAGGTTAGAGTCCGGTTCGAGAGGCTCTCCGGGATGGAGTCTGGTTATAGAGGCTCCCTGGGTTGGAGTCCGGTTACAGAGGATCTTTGAGATGGAGTCCGGTTATAGAGGCTCTTCGGGTTTGGGTCCAGTTACAGTTAGCCCATAGGTCATGGCACGAGGCCTTGACACAGAAATTAAGGTCTGGTACTATACATTCCCTCATTATGAAATTAGTTATTAAATGTGGTTATTCGACTAGAAGAATATCTAAATGCATGTTTATATGGTACTGTTTGATTTATGTTTCCATATCATGTTCAAGTATATGTTTACAAAGGCTGTTGTTTTTATCACACATCTTTCCTTATAAGATTATAGCTTCTTCTAAATTATTTAACCTTACTGGGCATCTGATCTCACCCCTTTCTATGTTTTATTTTTCACAAGATTCTATGAAGTGTATTATGACTGGCCTTTAGGGTTAAGCAAAGGGAATGATGGCCTTCTCAATGAACTATCTATGCTATGTTTTTTGTTTGAAATTGTAATGTAATGTTAATGTATGTATTCTATTTTTTAATACTTCTAAACCGATCAGTCCTTTGGGACATGATTCCTTGTAATCATACCAATGTATTAAAATAATGCACTGACTCTGGGTAACTGGGGTTGGGTCGTTATAAAAATATCTTTAAATTCATTCAATTTCATGTTTGATACTTCTTCATCTGCCTTTGTGTTTTGAATCAATGACAACCATTGATCTACATCTCCAGCAAGGCAATAAACTATCATGAAAACATTTTCCCTTTTGCTACTCCCCAAAGAATGAAATATTTTCTCTAAGGAATGTGTCCTTTACACAGCTGCTAATGGATTTTTTACTTCCATTAATTATTGGTGGTTGTTTCATCATGAGGTTTTCTAAAATTGATCCTCTACATTGAGGATCAGGGTGCTCCATACAGCAAGGTTATTATTCATAACATGAGTGAGTTGTCCAAATAGGGTGATAAGCTGATCTTCTCCAGTTGCATCAACAGCTCCCCTATAATTATTTTGAGTAGGATGGAAATCCATACATGGATTACTTACGTTGATACTATTTCCATTCCTTACATTATGCTCCATTTCTAAAAAATGGAATATAGTAGATTAGTTTATGAATCACAATACATAATTCCAAAAATGTAAAACACTTTACATAAATTGAACAGTTTATTGATATAATCGGTAATCATAAAAATATTTTATTTGAGGAGGAATATATTCATAAACCCTTCATAATGGATTTTAAATAAAATGAGAATTATCCTAAGAATATCCCTGAGGTGTTTCATAACTAAGAGTTCTGCAAAGGCCCGTTGTCGTGAACCAATTTCCATTCGAGTCTATCTCAAATTGGTGTTTTCAGGTTTCATCCCTAGGTACATCTGTGCCAGAGCTGCCTCTACCTTCTCATATATATATAGGTATGTATTTTTTGGAAAACTCACAAAATCTCTACATTACCCAAATTCTAAGAAGTTATTGAATACTAATCCTCAAAGTCTCTCTTATGGTAGTGGTCTCTAATCAGAGTTTAACTAAATATAGTTTCCAAGGTTTGTACCAAGCTTCCTTTGATACCATCAATAATGCCATGACCCAGTTACCCAGATTCAATGCATTATTACATAACATTGGCATAATATAAGGAATCATGTCCAAAAAGGCCGAACAGTTTAGTATCCATGAATGTACTACATACTTTCATAAGATTTACATTACATCATGAAATATAAACACCAAATTTTTTTTTCCTGATTTTTAACTAACTTATATCTTTAGCCTATCCCTACAATTTAACCATCAAATACTTCTTCACATCCTATGAAAAATAAAATATTGAAAGGGTGAGCTCAAATGCTTAGTTTGGTTTCCAATATAGCAGAAAAATTCATAAATAAAGATAAAAAGTTAAGGAAAAATATAAGACTAAAACACATGAATTCTAAATTTAATCATCAACATAATATGGAAATGATAAAATCAAATAATGTCATTCACTTATTCACATGGATATTAAACTAGTCGAATAATCATATTCAAAATCAATAGCCGATTTCATAATGATGGAATACATAATTCCAGACATTATAACCACATTGTCAAGGCTTTGTACTAAGATTGCAAATAAGATTTTGTCAAGGCCTTGTGCCAAAACACTAGTTTGTCTCATGAGACATATCGATGCATCGGGGAGCTATAGCGGGCTACACCTATCATTTATTAATTCTAATGCATTCCTTATAAGAAAAGGATTAAACATAACATATAAATTTGTTTAAAATATATCACACGAAATGTCAATAAATTATCTATAAACCATGAATGGTTCAAAAAATAAATCATCCACTGTAAAAATATCAAAAAAAGTTCAATACAACATTGAAAATTTGTATCATAATAAATCAACTTCAAACTAGTTTAAAATAAATTTAATTATGTTGACCTAGATGAAATGAAAACTTTTTGAATGAAATACCTCTTTCTATTTTGAAACCATTTAAAAGTCACATAAATATAAAAGAAAAAATTTATTTTTAAAATATTCTTATAAGCTTGTATGTGAAGCTTAGATGATGTTATAATGGTAGAAAATAGCCACACTCATCGTAAAAGTTAAAAAAACATACCTACCTTATTTTTTTCAAAAAGGTAAAAAAGTACCATGTTTGGAAAATGACGAAAAGATTCATTTAAAAATGTATAAGGACAAATAAAGGTATAAATTACTAAAACCCATTGTCTATTAAATAGAAAAAAAAAATTGAAATGAATTTTTTTTGAAAACATAGATGTGGATGATAAAGAGTTCCCAGTACATACTTATGTAAAAAAACCTCAGATAATAATGAGATTGTGAAATTAAAATTTACCATGTACTTTTCCTTGGTTGAGGGTAAGTTAAACACCTGTATAATATTTAAATCATATTTATTAAACTATAAAACAAATATATAAATAAAAATGATATCATATATGATCCTCTGATACTGCTTTGTTAATAATATTTTAGTATTATCATTGTTTTGGGGGTTAACTGATTCATTTTCCTTTACATGCTGGATTACATAAGACATGTTATTTATGGATATGAGGTATTTTATTCACATACAAAATGATATTAAGTTACTAAACATTATTTTTAATTATAAAATGAAAATTATTCTTGAATGATTGCGATGGGGAATGAATCTCATCGCGTTCGTGGAGACGGTAATCTATATGTACACACACGCAAAAATATCAATATATTAATGGTGAAATCATATGTAACTGGATGGTATATAATATATACAGAATAAATAACATTTTATTTTTATTACCTACATCATTTAAACTCATTATTATACCCATCCAAGTAATGAAGTGTTTGAATAACAAACTACACCACGATCGGGAAACAGTAGTCCATATGTACGCACGTACGATGAATTTTTCATTCATATGATGGACAGATTAATGATATATGGTTGATTTTTTTTAATAATATCACAATATATAGAAAATATTTGAGTTATTATTTTATTTTAGAATGGAAACAACAAAGAAAGAGGAAGTGGAAGAAGAAAATAACATTAATGTTGTGATGAAATATTTACCTTTTCTTCATGTTCCTTGATTGTATTTGATCAAAAATTCTCCCTAGGTTGTCTTTATGACCAAAGTAATGCCCCTAGGATGAAGGGAGAAATGCTTGGAGGATATCTGGGCAGGTTTTGGCAGATCCAAATGGATTTGGAGGGGTGAAATTTAGAGAAGGGGAAGTACCATTTTATAAGAGAGGTGAGAGTTACTTTTGGAAAATCATGAAATATTATTTTATAATAAAATCATTTTCGGTTTATAATGGCTCCAAAATAAGTTTTTTATAGGATACGGTGGGTATGGGTCGAAAAATTCTCATCCAATAGGTTTTAGATAGGTTTAGGTTTCCATATTAACCATATCTTTTAGATTTAACTGTTAGTTAAGTAGTTTAACATTCCCCATGTCTCTTTGTATTTTTATATTATATGGTTAATAAACATACAATAACAAGACAAGCGATCTGAAAGTGGTTTATTATTAATATATATAACCTTATATTATTCCTTCGTCTGATCTTCATATTTTTAGGAATATTATATCAATTAATATTATAATATTTGTTTTAAAAACTCAATTATGTCAATTTTGACACTATTTAGAATTTTGTTTTTTTTAAATAATAAGAGCATGATTACTTAAAAATATTATTTAATAAACCCAAACATGTCATATTAACCAAAAAAATAGTGTAATTTATAAGAATTCTCAAATAATATTTTTTTTGGAAATTTATAATATCAATTATTTTAATCATTCATTAATAATGTAATTACTCTAGTATCATTGTTTCCTAAATAAATTAAATTATATAATGTCTAAAAATTATAAATAAAATACCAATATGTAAAAAATCTCTTTATATTTATAATTAATATTTATAGTAAAATTTATCTTATGTATAACCTTATATTAAAAATAGTATAGTTATTAAACTTCAAATTTAACTCTTTTAACTTTACTTTAAATAAAATAACAATAAATGTCCTAATCTAATCCAATAGACCAAAGAGGATCATATTTTATTCATAGGTTTTTTTGGTCGAATTATACTTATCCAATAGAATTAGGACTTGTTTTACAGTAATTATGATATCATTTTACCCTTAATTACCCTATTTACTCTTAAGCATTGTAAATAAAAGTCAACAGTTATTATTCATCAAAAATTATTTTCATCTTATTGAATGACATTTTTCTTACTGATATTAACCGTGTTTCACGGATTTTTGAAATTCAACTCAGAGAAGCGGTAAAATTATGTTTTATGGAAATTTGTAAATGCTCCTAGGAGGTGGGTAAAAGACGGTAAAAAGATCAATAAAATATTTATATATCTAAAATTATTATAAAAGGACTTCTATGAATTATATTGAACTTGTATAGGTATTATGTATCTATTTTTACCTAAAATAAATTTAAATGAAATAAATAATTATTTAAATAAAAATCATACATTAACCAATAACGCTGTGTTTTTCACTATTCGTCACTAATTGAAAGTTTTCAGAAAACTACCAAAAATTCAATTTAAGCTAATTTCGATATTAAGAATTCAAAAATGAAGTCCATTTTGAAAAATATAATTTATAAAATTTCAGCTAGTGTTTATTACTATTTATAATGGCTAGTATGATTTGTTTCGGTGTGTTAGAATGTCGAAGTTTCATACAAATGCAACATATTGCATTATTCAAGGGGAAACATACCATGAAAGATTGATGTGTTACAGGCACAGTCTAGAAATCATTTAATATTATATTTTTTTTAAGGGAAATAAAATCTACGTGTTAGAGTTTCCTTTAGAAAGATAAGTACCCTTAGAAATTCCTTAATTATGAGTGGAAAATTGTGAATTTTTCTCAAGTTTGACCAAAACATTGTGAGGGCACAATTATTTTAAGGGGGGAGAATGTGACATCCCAAACATTCTGTGTAAGTATTTAATTAATTAATTCATATTTTCAATAAATAATGTTTAATTTTGTTTATAAAATTTCAACAAAATGTAATTTTGTTTCTTTAATTTGTATTATTTTGTAAAATGTCAGTTTTTAAATACATGATGACATATTAAAATAATATAAATTAGTTACACTTTTATGAAATAAAGTATCATGAAATTATATTTTCTAATATATTGTTTTATTATGTAATGATAATATTTAGAATAATATAATTCTTTAAATATTATAATGTTATAATGTTTTGAATTAGAAATTAAGCGTATGAAATTATGATTATAAAAAATTATTATATTACTAAAAAATTTCATGTTTTCTTACTATGTAAAAAACATGTAAATTATTTTGATTATATAAATTTTAAGTATAATATTTATAGTTATTTTAAAATGATTAATGTTCATGTTTAAAATAGAATGAACAAATAAAATCTTGATATTTTATATAACCTATATATATTAATAAATTAATTATTGTTATATTATATTTGTAATAATATGTATAAGAAACTATATATAATAGGGATGATAAAAATGAATAAAATTAAACAAAATTACTATTTAAAATATATGTAAAATATTACATGTGATTTTTAAATAATTTGATTATATGTGATTTAGTAAACTAGTGAAATGAAAAGAAATGAAAAATGCAATGGATATTCGAGATAGGGGTAACACATTTCGATTTTAGGAGAACCGAAGGAACCCAGTCGCAGTTGAAAATTGTGTGGAATTCTGAGGCTGTAGGAGAGAGAACATGGTCGATGTATAAATTGAGTCTCTGACAAGGGTCCCCATTGGGTCAAGAAGTCGTGAAGGCTTCAATGTATGAGATCGGTTTTAGTCTGAGGTCAGGGCTGGCGAGGCCGTACGATTATGGATCTATGTTCAACTGAGGTCTTGGATCAGTGTCAAATTTGGTTTCGGTTGCAGATGGAGAGTCAAGCGTGAGATGTGCGGTGTGGTTAGGGTTTCGATCTAGGGCATGGTATGTTTCTATATTTAATCATCTGAATCCTTGTGAAATATCATCAGATTGAACCAATTTATGTATATTTAACTCTTTGTTATCTGAATCATAATTCTATCTCCTAGAGTGTTTCAAAGATTTACATATTTGTCAATTTCATCATCCGTCGACGTATGATTTTTCAGGTCAGTGTTCTAATTTCTTCAATTCCATGTCAGTATTGTCACAGTTTTTTATCTTCTTTAAAACACTGTATTGGTTAAATACTAATTGAATTTATTTTCATCATATCATTCTTTATTATATATATGAGGTTTGTTTTGATGTACTTGTTGAAATCCATATCACGTATATAATAGTATCTATTTTACAATTATGTATCTGTTTGGAAGTAGTAGTTTTTCAATGTTATATATCAGTAAATCAAATTAGAGATTCTGTATCAATTTAATATATATATTTTAGAGGATTCCCTTTTGGTTTTCTTTATTTGGATAATCTAGTTGAATAAAATATTAATATCCCTCTGTTTCTTCTTGACTTTTATTATCTTGCACTGCAAGCTCATTTGCATGTGGAAATAAAATATACAATTATTTTAGTCTCTAAAAATTCTTAAATGGAATCATCTAAGAGGAAGTGTTCCATATTTTATTTTTTGTGTTGTTTTTTTCTTTCCATAGAGTATGAAATATTAATAGATGATTGAATTATGAAATCTATTTAAGTCTTCATTCAAAATTGGTAAGGGAAAAATATTTATTTGAAAATATTTATTTATTTCAGATCTTATTTTCGAATGGGATTTTTATTTTTATTTTTTCAATTTTTTTTTCTGGTAATGTTTATTTATGGGTTTCTTAAACACAAAATTAACATGTTTTTTAGGACATTGATAAATTTTAGTATGGGGAATAATACTACAATTATTTTGGTGGAATTTTTTTATGGTGTTTTTGATTAATGATGGAAATTTTATAATTTATTTAGGTATTTATTTATTTTCAAACATGTATTTTGATTTACCTGACAATATATTAATTAAATACATAATTTATATACATATATGTAAGTGGTATATTTCTATACATTCCCATAAATGTATTATAAGTTTATTGTAATTATTTATAGTATCAAAATTTTTGGTTGTAGAATAAAAAAACATATATGATTTTCCTCATTATTCAGGATCATTAATTTCCTAGTGTTTTAGTTACATGTTTTAAATTAGATATATATATATATCAACTTATTTAACCCACTTTTTGAGTATTGAATATGTAATCAACTCACGTATGAATATTATGTGAAATTTTATGTTTTCTTTTTCATGTTTATAATTTTAATTTACTCATGAATGAAATGTTGATTTTAAAATATATCTTTTATAATCTTTTATGCGTGCTCATTATTATTTATTTACTAAATGATGATTTGGATTTATATGAATGGATTAAGATAACCAATAATGCAAATAAACCACTGATATTTTTATCAAACATTAACTAATCAATGATATTACTTTTAAAGAAGAAATGAAATTCAGGAAGGGATAATTGGGTATATGGGTGTTTATGTACATGCTAAGTGATGTAAATTTTGGGTAATCAATACTCACAAGTGTTTTTCAATGAAAATTTAAATTTTTATATATACATATACATGTATATAGATATAAGTGAAAATTTTAATTTTAATGTGGTATCATTTTTCCAAAATTTAAAACTCTAGTAAAAATTATTTGAATGTAAGAAAAGCTAATAAAAAATGTTTTATAGAGAAACTGGTACTTGAACATTGTAAATTTTATATAAAAGTGGAGAGGGAATCTGTCCCTCATGTGGGTATGCCAAATATCGCCTTTAACGTTACAAGTGGACTTTGTTGTTTTTGTAAGATCTTTCCAAATATTTTCAACTGAATCACTAGATGAGATTAAAACTGTTTTCGATGTGTAATAATTTTTCAAAGAATTCTAGTATTTTGTAAAAGTTGGTTTAGAAATGTATTTCTAATTGAATTTTTCTAATGTAATATCAATGGGATATTTTTAATGGGATTTATCAAAGGTTATCAAAACTCCTTACTAATAAATTGAATGATCACCTGTTGTTTTAAAATGATTTTCACAAGTATCTTAGAAGATTAATTACAGATGTCATCACTTTTGGAGTTAGTGCAATTGGAAGCATAGTGTACTGATGAGTTATTTTTGTTTTAACATTGATAAATGTAATTTTTTTCTATAATCCTCTAGAACCTATACTTGTTAAATGTCCCCATTTGTTTAATGTTTTGTGTAATTGTTCAGTTTCTTTTATAATTAAAACATTACACAACATTTTTAAACACCGAGTCCAGAAGAACGATCACAAGGAGTTATAATACATGTTTGGTATTATGATCCTATTCAAATATATGCAATAAATATATTGACATGATGATGTATTATACATGTATATAAATATATTCATTATGATTAATGTTTTAATTCAAATTAATTCTTTCAATTTTTTTTATAATTTTAATGTAACCTAATATATGTGAACTTATTTTACGATCACATTTTTACAATTTCTCATATTTTTATTGAGGGGATCATAAAAAATTTCCTTCATTATTTATATTTATTTTCGTATACTATAGATATATATGGAATTTTCATTTTTTCTTCGAATATTTTCTTTCTTTGGAACATCAATCATATAATGAAATTTTCAATAACAAATATAATAGTATTACTCTTTTTGATTAGTTGTATTTTTCATCAATGTCTATATTTCTCAAGATTGTTTTAAAATTTCATTTTTTTAATAAAATTATATGTTATGAACATTTTATATTATTATTTAATTTTTACATGTATTCAAAGGAATCATTATAATTTTTTTTTGAAGAAAACATTTTTTACTATCTTTATAAAAAAGTGAAAATTACTATTTTCTTATTATCATTTTAGGTGTTAAAAAAATTTAACACTATGCTGAGCATTTGATAATATTTTTATTCTAATATTTTTTTAATGGGTTTAAAAATAATACTATTTGATAAAAAAAATTCATTAATACTTCTCTTCTATATTCCTAATACCACATATCAATATTATTTCAGTACATTACCTATATGAATAATTAATTGATACTTTTATTTTATCTCATATTAATATAAATCCATTATAATCCTTTTGAAAGAGTCACATTCAAATGGTTATTTTTATTATGAAATTAAATTTATATTAAACATCTATATTCTTTTTATCAAGGGATTCATTATGTAATAAAACATATAATTTTTAACATAAGGAGTTTTATTAAGAAATAAATTTTCTACTTTGTAAATGTTAATATTTCCAATTCATTACTAAATATGGATATTTGATTATATGTAATATTGTTTATTATTTAAATTTGTAATTAAATATACAAGTAATTCATAAAAAATGAAATAAAAGGTGGGGCCTTGTAATATATAGCCCCTCGATGTGTTTACAAATGTGATGAGAAAAACCAGTTGACCAATTATATTACATGGTTTTTTATCAATACAATACTATTTATAAAACATTCTTTAAAAAGGGAATTTTGGTAATGATTTCATGTTGTCTCACATCATGATATACATCATTAAAAATTTCCATCATTTATAATTGAATTATTATTATCTATGATATTACTGTATTGATATTATTCATTAAATACTTTTTTTTCTCATGTCATTGATTAAAAAGAATTTGTTTTCGGTCCTACGTTATTCATGTTTATTCTGCATTGTTTCCCCATGATAAATTCCATTGTATGTAACCAAAAATGTGAATATTAGATCACCTTTTATTTTTTCCCTCCCCCAAGGATATTAATAATGTTATTATGAAAAATATCATGGATCCAAGAATGTTCCATATGCAATGTATTTTATATTTCCAATGTTGAATGGGAATCATGTATCTATTTATTTCTTCAAGACTACTAAATAAAATAGTCATTAGGGATGAGATCCCTTATATCTTATGTAATTTTAATAAATTAATCACTGTATTGGTGTAACATGTTTTTGTGATGTTCTAGTTGTTATCATTGGACAATTTTGTTGAATCTTTGATATCTATATTTAAAAAAAATAAATATATTAGAGTTTAGATATATTTACCATAACAGTTATTTTTATTTTATGGCTTGATCTAAGGATGATTATGAGATATGTGAGTGTGTGAAATTATTTATTAATGGTTTTTAATTGAAGTAAGGGAATCAACCCCCATTGTGAACCTAGGGATTTCCCTGTTGAGAAGGACGATATAGTTGGAGTTCGAACAAGGTAGATCGAGTCTATATTAGGAAATCATACAAAGGTTATCTAGAATAATGATGACCATATAGAGAAACATTTTGTTATAGAATGAGATTAACCTATGTTGGAACAATTGATATGATAGAAGGATCTCTATTTAAATGGAAATACTATTAAATTTGTAGATGAATAGTTGATTATGTCCCTTAAAATGATATTCATGGATTAGGGATGTAATGAAAACGAAATGGTTATTCTAGATGTGTATTAGTTAAGACTATATTCCAATCAATTGTGTTCGTTGATTTAGAACATTATTCTATTGATTAAATTGTAAGCATGAGATAAATACCTCTTATCATGATGTTCTTCTAGAAATACATCCCCCATGAGAATATTTAGTTGAAATTGTGAGATAGATCCTTACTTTAAATAAACAGAATTTTTTTTTGTTATAGTGTGAGTATATAATTACATATTTATTCAGGCATGAGTGGGAATACAAATTTAATTTAGAAAAAAGGATTGTTTGTTTAATTTATGTATACAATATGATTCTCTGAAGGGATACTCTTTAAGAATAATTTTCATCTTATGATTATATATTGTCAGGTTCCATAAAGATAGATAAATACATTTTTATATAATATATCACTAAGGGAAAATAATATAAAAATAAGTCTTATAGGATCTATGAAAATTGATACTCATCAATGAAGTATAAGCTGAAAATAAATTTCAATAATGATTAAAATATGGAAATTAAATTCCTATGATTACCTGAAATGGTGTGGAAATTTTTTACAAGTGTGGATATATGGGACATCTGGATTATGAATTTAAAGAAATTAAATAATACACTGTTATCCAGTTCATTAACTGTAGATATATGGGTGATTATTCAAAATAGTTTCCCAAGAATCATGGAAACATACCAATGATTAAGATTAGGAGATAATGTTAATAATACATAATAACTACATCTGATGTGGAAGCTCAGATCAGTGTGGAGGTGGACATCTCCCTCCCTCTCCCAGATAGATTACCCCTGAAAGTGAAAGGTTCAGTGGACTGGTAGTAGTACCTAGTCATCCCAGTGTTACCCAGGTACTGTCCTTCTTGCTCTCTCCAAGGCCATTCAGTTCAGTTGTGCAGGAAGAGATGGCACAGCGGGCAGAGGCCATCTCCAAGAGATTCTCCCTTAATTTCAGGTGCATCTAAGCCTGGTTCTTCCTAGGATGCGCCTTGTGATTTGGATGACAATGGGCATGGTCTTACCCTTATTTCACATCGAGCTTTGGTCATGTTTCTTCCATATTCCTCTATTCCCCAGGACCTGGTTGTTTCCTGAAGTCCCCCCATCAAAGTCTGGTTCGGTCTACCTAGAGTCAGCGTATCCTTCATCAGTGGCCTCATCCCTGCTGGCTCGAGCATTTTCCAGCTACTTCTTCAACCCCAGCCAATTTCACTTTGGTGGGTGTTTGAATGAAGTAATTAGGGGTCTTTTTAGGCTACAAATGGCTCGGGATGAGTACATCATCGGGGAAATGGGGTTTCCTTGTGTTACCATAATATTGAAGGGTGCCAGACCTATACTGTTCCTTCATCACCTAACTGTTGTCAGCGAGTAGTCAATGAATCATTACATCTAGCCGACTGTTCCAGTTCCCTTGGCCCACACGGTTCTAGATCCTCAGTCCAGCTCCCCCCAGCCCAGTGAGGGGGGAAACCATCACAATGGCTTTCATAGTGGCTCAACCTTCACTTTATCACCCAGGATCCAGTTCTGCGGTTTGTACCCACATGAAAATGATGCAGATGAGGGACCAAATGATATCCTGATTGAGGGAGACCGAAGGGCCTGGAGCCAAAGCTAAGCCACAATTTGTTTAAATGTTATCATATTCTATCTGGAACTCCCGGGGCCTCGGAGCCTGGGTAAAAACTGATTTCATTTATACGAAGAAAATAAATAATCAAGTGGATAATGTTCTTTTATTGAGCACAAGTAGAATCCTTCTATGCATCAAGAACTTTGCCGTAGGATAATTACGCATGGTTCCATGTAGTCAGATCTAGTGAATAAGCACGTATGGTTATTCTAGTCGAAGGGAATTGTGGTTGATCTCCTCTGTTCGGGCGACCGGTTCATTATGGCCAAGGTAACAAACTATGGGGATAGTGTGCTTGTGTATTTCGTGTATGGAAGCTGTGAAACCCAGTTTCGTGAAGGATTGTGGAAAGATCTCTGTTCGTTTTCCCAGGGAGATTCTCCTTGGCTCAGGGGGGGGATTTCAATGTCATTGCTGATACGAATGAGAAGAAGGGTATAGGGTCATTTCTTAAAAGGGCTATCCTAGGATTTTCTCTTTTCATGGCATTGAATGTCTTGCTTTACCTAGGAGTCTCAGAATATCCTTTCACGTGGTGTAATTATAAAAAAGGCAGTAGGAGGTTCTAGATCCGGATTGACCGTTGCCTTGAAAATATCAGTGCCACCTCCAAGTTTCCCAATGCCCAAGTTAAGCATCTCCCTTGAGGGATCTTAGATCACTCGCCTGTAGGACTGTGGGACACCCTGAGAGGGGAGGGGTGAATCAGGGTGACAACATTTTCTTTTAAAAACAAGGATCTTGTTCCCACGTTTGAAGGAACTATTTAAACCTGTATGATAGATATGATCAGCAATAAAACATTCACAAGAAAAGAGATGACACATCAATTTTTACTTGGTTCACCGCTAAGGGCTATGTCCAAGGAGCATACGCTGACAAGTTTCTGGTCGTACCTAATTTTACTATTCTTTACTAGATATGGATTACAAAGGTTTGGGTATGGTCACTCTGTCCCATGCTCACTGCCTGTACAAAAGATCAGGGGTAGCTCACTATATCCCTCAGGTAACTCCCACTGACTCCCCCTAGCTCAGTGCCTTTTGTGAAGTAACACTCAATTTATAGACATGAATGTATCTTCATCATCGCAAAAGAATACATCCTATGTGGTATATAGATGCTCTGTTGATGTCCAAATCTCACTCATAGACTAATATCACATTTCACCGAAGGTACAGGGCAATCTTCCATTTTTTGTGCATCTCCAAAAAGACTGGTGTACTTAAACCACAACTGGCACACTACTCCATGCCCAGCACGCAAGTTTCAAGATGCCCCTTAAGTCCAAACTAGCACGCATTTCCACCTAAACCACTTGTGTGACACTCATTTATTCAAATTCAAACTTGCATGACTCAACCCCTTTCTCACGCAAACCACCTTGGACATGTAGCTAACAACTGTCGTGCAACTTCAACTTGCGCAACCCACCAACAATTGTGTGACCACTACAACTTCGTGACGGGAGCTTTGATTTTCTATAATTCTCAAAATCATTCCAAAATGAGGAGGGGTGGTCCTCTATTTATAGGCAAACTGGACACCCTGCGCAGTGGCGTACAAGCATCCTCTCAGCACGCATGTTCCAGAACGCAACTGCAACCACCCTAACCTCTGTCGTGCTACTCACTTGTGCAACAAAACCAATACTTGAGCGATCCTCTTTACATTGCCATATTTTTAAGTTCTAATATTGAAAAACATATGGCACGCAACATTCCAATACTCCTAGGAACTGGCGTGTAAGTCCTTTCTCAACATGCAAGTCACTTGCGTGACACATATCTGGCGTGCAAGTCACTTTCCCAAAAAAACAATGTTTACCCCTTTTGTCAATTTTGAGGTCCTGAAATTTGGAAAACACTAGAAAATGGTGACACCATAAATACTGTTATCTGTTTGACCTGTATGAGTACTTTTATGGCACACATTCTGAACATCCTCTGAGGATTTGACAACAAACACAAACCATACTCCAATTCATGCATAGATGACCATGGTTCCAACAATCTCCCCCTTTAGGTTTATTGGAAATTAGTAAATAAATTCAATAGATCACCATCCATATGTAGAAAGAAAAGCATGAATCAACTCATCCAACACTCTAAGACTACGTGAGCAATGCTCGGTGTAGAAAACAAAAGAGGACTCTTGAATTGGGATCCTTGGTTTTGGAATTCTCAATGATTCCCTAGAAATTATCTTACAGTTTCACAGAAGCATTACATGCCTGAACATGCCTAAATTTATTTTTTATTTCATTCTCCCCCATTGAAAATAAACCCAAATACCGGTAATCATTCCTTGTTCAGCTCAAACCACACTCCCCTGGGATAGTATCTCCCCCACAAACCTCTTTATCCACTGGGAGGTGGCTAAACACAGAGTTTCAAATGATGATTCTCAAACAAATCCGTAAACAGTGAATTGGTTAGGATATCAAGCACATGCTCATCTGTTCCCACATGATCCATTCTAATCACTTGTTGCTCGACTTTTTCTTTGATAATGTGATACCTGATTCCAATATGTTTTGTACGGGAATGATGAACATGTTTCCTCGTAATATCAATTGTGCTCTTGTTATCACAGTAAATAACTATTGGTTGCTTCACATCATCACCAATATCTATTAGTTGTTGATTTATCCATAACAGTTGAGTGTATGCCTTTGTGGTGGAGATATACTCAGCTTCAGCAGTACTAAGAGAAGTGATTTCTGGTTTCTTGCTCAACCAGCCAACTCATTTGTTCCCAATATAGAATGCTCCACCCCTTGTGGACTTTCTGTACACTACATTGCCAGCCCAGTCAGCATAAAAAAATTCTGATAATTCACTGTCCCTTCTTGGAGAAAAATATAATACATAATTTTGAGTACCTTGAATATACTTCATGATTCTTTTTACAGGTGACATATGTTCCTCCTTTGGATTACTCTGAAAGAGGGCTGCAAGGCATGTGGCAAAGACAATATCTGGTCATTTTGCTGTCAGGTACAGTAGGCTCCCAATGATCCTCTTGTATATGGTGGGATCTCCAGAGGTCCCATCTTCATGCTTTCCAAGTTTAGTTCCAACTGCAATCAGAGTTGACAATGGTTTTGAGTCTTGCATATTAGACTTCTTCAACAGCTCTCTTGCATAATTTTCCTGATAAATGAAAGTGTAATACTTATTTTTAATCACATTCAGCCACAAGAAATATGAGATCTCCCCAATCATAGACATTTCAAATTTTGAGTTCATGTGATTGGAAAATTCATCCACTGATTTCTGCCTGCTACCACCAAATATGATTTCATAAACGTAGACTAGTACCATGAATTAATCTTTTGGAGAATTATTCACATTTATATTGTGATCTACTCTTTCTATTTTTAATTAAAGCTTGTTGAGATAAGAGTCCAGCCAGGAGTACCATGCCCGTGGTGACTATTTAAAGCCATAAAGTGATTTCTTTAGTTTGCAGACCATTGTTTCATCAGTACCAAGAAGAAAACCCACTAGTTGTTCAAAATAGACTTATTCTTCGAGGAAACCATTTAAGAATTATGTCTTTACATCCATTTGATATTCTTTATATCCTCTTTGGAGATACATGGAAAGGAACATCCTGATTTAATCCAGTCTATCCACGGGAGAAAATGTTTCTTCAACATCAACACATTCAATCTGAGAATATCCCTTACATACCAGTTGATCATTGTTTCTAATAATACTTCAATGCTCATCAAACTTGTTCTTGAAGATCCATTTTGTATCGATCACATTGTGACATTCGGGTCTATCGAAAAGATCACATATCTGATTCTTGTCAATCTGATCTAACTCTTCAATCATAGCTTTCACCCAAGATTCATCCTTTGCAGATTATTTGAATGAGGATGGCACCACAAATGAAAGAAATGAATATTGTGTGTTATTCTTTATCCTCATTATTTGGGTGGGTGCACTCTTGTCCCCAATTATGTTAGATGGATCAATCTCAGCTCTATGATTTCCTCTGTGCAGTTCAGTTGCATTCTCTCCAGCCATAGTTTCTTCTTCAGATTCTTCTTATGAGTCAACATCAAGGTGTGACTGCTGAGTTTTTTGTACAACATCCTCTATTTCTATATTTCTATTTTCTCCATGTGCACTTTCATAATCACTTTCTATCACATAAGCATATGACGTCCTTGAAGCATTTTTGGTTTTCTCTTCAATTATCTTAACATCACTACTTTCCATAATCTTTCTTAATCTCTTGTTAAAACATTTGTGTGATTTTCTGTTCATTAGATACCCCTGAAAAATTCCTTCATTAGCATTGTCACAAAACTTCCCGCAATTTCCTTCTTTATTATGGATGAAACATTTTCTTCTGAAAACACAAATGTATTTCAGCAAAGGCTTCCTTCCATGAAACAATTCATATGGTGTCTTCTTTTCTCCCATAAAAAACCCTGTTCGATTTTGAATGTGCACTACAGCTTCATCAACATAATTCCAGTAATGGTGAGAGATACCAATCTCAATCACCATAGTCCAGGCCATGTTGTTGACCTGTCGATTTCGGCGCTCAACAACTTCATTTTTTTATGGATTTCTCATAGAAGCTACCTCATGCTGAAATCTATGTTTTTCTAGGTAGTTATCCAACTCAGTTGATGTTTATTCCCCTCCATAGTTAGATCACAAGACTGTTATTGTCCATCCAGTATCATTCTTGGCAATCGGGCGATATGTTTTCATACAATAATGAACTTCTCGCTTCCTGTGAATCACCATTACACAATCCATTCTACTATAATCATCAATGAAAAGGAAAAATTACCATTCTACATGAGTTCTGGAAACATTTATCAGCCCACATACATCTTTATGAATTAGATCCAGAAGATGGGATGACCTTTTTTTCATTGGCCGATATGAACTGCAGAACAACTTCCCACGAATGCAAGCATCACAAGACTTTTCATGCTCACTCTTTATGTTGGGAATGTCCATTAAAAGCCTAAATTTTGATATTTTTTCCATGTCTTGTTGATTGATTTGTCCCAGTATCTGATTCCAAAAATTGATTTCTTCTTCAATAGTCATGTAGAAAACATTTTCTTGACTATAAACATGATACAAGTTGCCTTCTGTTCTACATCCCTTCATATGTGAATTTCTTTTCTTTCCCAAGATAGTGCAGCCTTTCTGATTAAAAGTAACTATAAGTCCCATGTCACAGAGTTGACTCACACTGAGTAGATTATGAAGTAGTCCATCTACATAAAGGACTTCAGTCTTCTTTAGCTCTCCATTAGCTAATTTAGTACTTCCACTGCCTTGGATTTTCAGAGCTCTATCATTACCAAATCATACTGTACCATCAACCTTCTTTTTGATATCTATTAACAGCCCATCATTACTTATCATATGAGATGAAAAACCGCTATCGAGAATCCATGTACTATTTATTTTCTTAGCTTTGAGTGCCACCTCTGTAAAGATGGATTTCTCAATTTTCTTCATTTCATTACATGATACATTTTCTTGAGTATAGAGCACTTAAAGACTTTCAATTATATATTATGTGTACCTAGGTTCTTTATAGTTGAAATCTTCTTTCAAAGGAGAATTTTTTTTGAAAGTGAAACAATTTCTTGCTAACGAGACTTGACTGGTCTCGAACTTCGGTATGAGGTGTCCATGTCCCTTCTCTTTCTGCAATTAACAGCCTTATGACCAAAGTTAGAAAAACGAAAACAATATCCATTGAAATTTTTTCATCTAAAATAATTAGGATAAGAATTTTTTCTCCTATGTTGAACTCTGATGTGTTCTCCATTTAGATAGCTTCTTTCCTCTTATCAACAAGACATGGTATGGCCCAAATATCCACAAAACTGACACTTCATGAGAGGAAATGTCTTCTTTCTTCTATTTGTCCTCATTCGTTCTTCTATGGGATAATATTATGAGGGATCTTTCTTCCACGAGGCTTGAGGATAATCTTATTTTCTTCTTTCAGATTGAATTGGGGGTTTCTATTTCATTACATTAATAAACATTCCCACATTACCAACTTTCATCTCGCCTTTATTTTGGTCACCTTTATTTATAGCATTTGACGATTCTTCCTCAAAACCAATTCCACTATTCCCCATGCAGGCAGGTCTTTGATCATTTAAAATCTTTTTAACTCCATTAGGGCCACATTTTGCTCTCTCCAATATCTCAACATCTGAGAACCTTCGAAACTGTATTTTGTTCCTTGATTCTTTTGAACATGAATCTTTTTCAAGTTTACTCGTAATAGTAACAACTTCCTCCTCATGACGCTCAGCAGTCTTGGACTTTTCCTCTAGTCTGGAGGTGAGGTCATTGATGACCTTTGCCTGCTCTTCAATTATCAGCCTCATATCCACTACATCATTATTGATTTCAAGTATTTTAGATTGTACTTTCAGTAATTCTTCCATTCGTTCAATTTCAGCTTCAAGTTTATCATCATATTTACTTGATTCTTCTACAATTGGTCTCCAATTATTTCAACTATTACATTTAATCTTAAGCTTACTAACAACATAATTATGTTGAATCTCGGTATCTGAACTAGTTTTCAACAGATTTTCTCAACAAATATCTTATGGTTATTCAATAGTAGCCATCATGGAAGCATGGTTTCTAGTTTTAAATTATGTTTCTTCTTCATCACAGAATTCATTATCATTATCTTCCTCTTCACAGACAAAGCTCTTTTTTGGTACTTTCATTCTTAATTTGAAGTCTCCTTTTTGAAAAACCTTTTCTGAGGCTTCTTAATGTTTTCAGCATTGTTATTCTCTTCATCGAACATTCTTAAGCACTGAGAGGCAATGTGACCAACTTTGCCACAATGAAATCAAGCTAGTGGTAAATTCCCTTGGAATTTACCTTTTCCCTTCTGGAACTTCTTTCCAATGAGAGAAACAATTTATTTTTCCTCATCATCTTCACCACTACTATCTTATGAGATTTTCAGTTTCTCAATGGATTTGAACGCCATTTCCTTTCTCATATGAGTTATAGCATCTTCTGGTTTGACTCTCATTTCATATGCCCCCAAGCTGCTTAGTAGATCATCCAGAGAATGTTTGGAATGATTTCTTTCCTAAAGGGATGACAACTTTTCATTGTACATGGGTGGAATTCTTCTCAAAATTTTCTTCACAATGACAATGTATTTGAAATCTTCTCCTTGGCCCTGAATTGCTCCAACCACTTCAGTAATTCGATTGAAGAAAGAGTATGAATTCTCATCAGGATGCATCTTAATATCATCGAAAATATTGGGCAGAAGTTGTAGTTTTTCTGCCTTCACTTTGTTTTCTCCTTCATAAATATTTTCAAGTTTATCCCACATGGACATTTCTGAGGTGTAAATCATCACTTTTAGATAGATCTGTTAAGAAAGGGATGTGGTGATATAATTATGTGCTTTATCAGCGGCATCAAGAATTTTCCTATCTGTATCAGTCATATCCAGTCTTGTTAGATCAGAAACATTAATACCTTGCACAGTGGAAAACAAAACTTCCATTACAAGGGATCTTAGATGAGATATCACTCTGTTCTTCCAAATCTGAAAATTACTTCCATCAAAGAGGGGGACTCCCCAAACACCGGCTGAATTTTCCATGACAGCAATGGACAGATCTAACACTAGAAAACTCCCTCTAATATAACTTGTAGGACCCAGGAAAACCCTGATAAAGGAGGGGTGAATCAGGGTGACAACAATTTCTTTTAAAAACAATGATCTTGTTCCCACTTTGGTAGGAACTAGTTAAACCTGTATGATGGATATGATCAGTAATGAAACATTCACATGGAAAGAGATGACACATCAATTTCTAATTGGTTCCCTGCTAAGGGCTACATACAAGGAGCATACGCCGACAAGTTTCCGGTCATACATAATTCCACTATTCTTCACTAGATGAGGATTATAAAGGTTTGGGAAAAATAACTTTTTCCTAGTCTCACTGCCTTTACGAAAGATCAGGGGTAGCTCAAGGTGTCCCTAAGGTCACTCCCGCTGACTCCCCCTGGCTCATTTCCTTTGGTGAAGTCACACTCAGTTTATAGTCATGAAGGTCTCTTCATCATAGTAAAAGAATGCATCCTTTGTTGTATGTAGATGCTCTTTTGAAGTCCAACTCTCACCCATAGACTAATCTCACATTGCACTAAAGGTACTAGGAAATCTTCCAGCTTTCATGCAGCTCCAAAAAAACTGGCGTACTTCAACAACACCCGGTGCTCTTCTTTAAGCCCAGTGTGCAAGTTTCAAGATGGCGTGCAATTCTCGGCACGCAAGTCCAAACTGGCCTGAATTCCACCTCAACCACTTTCATGAAACTCACTTATTCAACTTCAAACATGAGCAACTCAACCCCCTTCTCTCGAAAACCACCGTGGACGCGTAGCTAACAACTGTCACGCAACGTCAACTTGTGCGACCCACCACTACTTGTGCGACCACTACACCTTCGTGACGGGAGCTCTAATTTTCTCTAAGTCTCAACATCATTCCAAAATGAGGAGGGGTGGTCCTCTATTTATAGGCAAACTGGACACCCTATGCAGTGGCGTGTGAGCCTCCTCTCAGCCTGCAAGTTCCGGCACCCAACTCCAATAGCCCTAACCTCTGTCACGCTACTCACTTGCACGACTAAAAAAATACTTGCGCGAACCTATTTCCATTTCCATATTTTGAAGTTCAGATCTTGAAAAACATATGGTGCCCAACTTTCCAATCCTCCGAGACACCATCACGCATGTACTTTCTCATCCCACAAGTCACTTACACGACACATATCCATCACGCAGGTCCCTTTCCCATAAAAAACATTATTTTCACCTTTTTTCAAATTTGAGGTCCAGAAATTTGGAAAACATTAGAAAATGGTGCCACCTCCAATAATGTTATCTGCTTGACCTGTATGAGTACTTTGATGGAACAAATTCTTAACATCCTCTGAGGATTTACAATAAACACAAACCATACTCCAATTCATGCATAGATGACCATGGTTCCAACATCACCCCTGCGGATCTCCCTTTCTCCAAGACTGGAGTCCACAGAGGGCTTTAGGTTCTATCACTACTGGACTCACATACTTGGATACAAACAGATCACTAGTGATTCTTGGGGTGAGCTGATGCATGGGCACATGTGGGTTGTAATTCACAACAAAATGCGGTGGTTGAAATTGGGATTGAAGGTGTGGTACATGGACCATCCGGCGCTTGAACAGAACATAGAGTAGATGAAGTGAATAATCGAAAGTCTGGAGTCTATTCTGGAAGATAACTAGAGTGACTCGATATTTGAGGAGCTCTCACAAAAGAAGAACTCATGGGCAGAGATGATTCTTAAGAATGAACGTGTGGCATGTGAAAGGTCCTAGATTTAGTGGCTGTAGGTGGGTGATATGAACTCAGCCATTTTTCATGCTTTCTTGAAGGAAAAATGTGTCCCATGATACCAAACATTATTCTTGAAAATTGTTCATATACGGATGATAGAGATGTGGTGGGGAGCATGGTGAACACTTTTCTTGAGGATCTCTTGGTCGGCCCTAATCCAAGGATGGCCAAGGGATACCCCAATGAAAATGCGGCCATTTGGGAGGCCGTGGAAACCTATGTTTCAAATAGGGACAATGAATGTATATAAATGACTCTTGACGACGATGAAATCCACTCGGCCATCATGAATCTCAACTGAGAGAGTGCCCCAGGCCATAACGGGTTCCCCGGTTCTTTTTATAGGGATTCCTTGGAGGGGGTGAAGGGTGACATCACTACTATTGTTCAGTATTTCATTCATGGGGGATCCTTCTGAGGGATTCATGTGCCTCTACCGGAGTGTTCATTCCAATGGTTAGATATCCCTCTTCTCACTCGCACTACAGACCAGTGAGTATGTGCAACTTCCCCTATAAGATCTTTTCTAGTATCATCAACTTAAGGATGTCCAAATTCCTTCCGTGTTGGACTTTCCTGGAACAACATGGGTTTGTTAAGGGCCGATCCATCCAAGTGGCTATTGTAATGGCTCAGATGATTTTGAGAGATATTAACACAAAACACATGGATCAAACATGGTTATCAAATTGGACATGAATAAGGCCTATTATAGGATGTAGTGGGGCTTCATTAATAGAGTGACTACAACAATGGGTTTCTCTCATAAGGCTATATTCCTCATCTTTATATGTTTAATCTCCTCTTGGATGGTGTTTTCATTCATGGGAAAGACCTATGGTGTTTTCAAGGCGGCCTGAGGTCTTTAGAAGGGGGATCTTAATCTCTCACAGTATTTTAATTCTTGCACCGGACACACTTTTCTGCATCAT
Organism: Viscum album; assembly: GCA_963277665.1. NCBI lineage: Eukaryota > Viridiplantae > Streptophyta > Magnoliopsida > Santalales > Viscaceae > Viscum > Viscum album. Next base: position 1,365,432,853 of record OY728140.1, on the reverse strand, counting down.
TAGCAGGGGCCTATCTAATGGTGAGTTACTCCCTTATTGTAGAATATTATCCCCCCTCCTATATCTCACCTGATGTTCACGGATGATACTTTGATATTCATTAATGTTGGTAGGGTATCTGTAAATGGAATAAACATAATTCTTGTGGACTATTGCTTTTAGAGTGTATCAGTTATTAATAATTCCAAAACCAGTCTTTACATCTCGAAGAGGTTCCCACCTGGAAGAGCATATTCCCTATTCACAATCCATGATATGAAATTCGGGTCCTTTCCAATGGATTACCTCATAGCTCCTATATCTATAAGGTGGCTCAGGATTCGCGACATTGATCATATTGTAAGCAGGATCATAGTTAGGGTTCTCAACTCGAGGAACCATTTTATTTACTTTGGGGGAGAATTAATTTTGTTAATAGTGTATTGTTGGCTATCCCCATCCATGATTTGGCCTCCCCTGTTGTGCCTAAAGGAGTTATTAGAATAGTTGATAGGCTTCTAAATGGTTTTGTGTGGGATGATCTTTCTTCAAGAAAGCGTCTCTGGGTTGCGTGGGAATGAATGGAAAGGCCCATACAGGCACAAGGTGTTGATGTAATGAGATTACAATCCATGCTTCACTATATGTGTGTCATGCTTTCATGGGAATTGAATTAAGGGAATACACTTTGGGGGAATTCTATGTCTCATAGCTGGTTGGGTGATGAGAAGCACATTGGAAGTACTGCATCCAACTTCTTGTCTAGGATCTATCCCTTAATCAGTACCCTTCGTCTGAACTCACGCTGGATTGTGGGGAAAGGTAACATTTTGTTTTGGAAACAAAATTGGTATGGCCCTGTAATTGGCTTTCCAAGATACCTGTCCCCTTATCTCTTTTAAGGAAGCCAAACTCCTCCCTCAACTTATCAAGGTAGTGCTAGATAAAGAACAACAAGATATTTTAGAGTCCATTTCTATTAACTCAGATCCTGACACTTGTGTCTTCACCATGTCCTCCTCGGGGAAATTCTCCACCAAGGATTATCGCAAGCCCTTGTTTTTTTCAAGCTATAATGAAACTTCGAATACCATTGTTTGGTGTAAACGGATTCCTTCATAATATAATTTTCTAACATGGAGGATCAGGAAGAATGATCTGGCCGCAGATGATCTAGTTAAGAAGGCGGGCATCACTCTTGTTTCCAGATTCCATTGCTGCTATAGTTCGAGGGAGGAGAGAACTTCCCACTTAATTTTTGAATGCCAATGGGCCCAATCCATTTGGTTTGTTTTTAGATTCCCCACTGCTTTCTCCTCCATTTCACATGGGAACACTTCTTTTTTGGATAGATGGAATCACATGCTGGATATTACGGACATTGAGAGGGGAGTGTGTTCCATGATTCTTAGTGTTGGGTGCTGGTGCTTATGGAACTCTAGGAACCAAGAACAATTTGAAGGGGTTATGCCTACAGCAAGGGCCATCGTGGTGCGGTCACGGAACCTGCTGGCAGACCTGGTTACAATTGTTCCTAGATGACGGGAGGCTCTTTAACTGAAGCTGCTATAGGTGAGTGTTGTCTCGGCTAAGCCCTCACAGAACTGGCCACAAGAACAATGGATAAAATGGAGACCTCTGTGTTTCAGGATACAAACACACTTTGGATGGTTCATATCAGCTAGGGGAAATGAATGGTGGGTGCATTGTTTGGGACATGAGGGGAAGTGTTTTTATAGATTTCACCACAACTTATGGGAATAGTTACCAACTCTAGGTAGAGGCCAATGAATTTATTACAGGGATATCTCTTTGCAAACATAGGAACATCATGATTACCCAAGCTGAGACTGATTCCCTGATTCTACATAACTCTCTTAATGCAAAGGGTTTTGTACCCTGGTCGATTTCATACACAGTTAGGAACTCCCTTGCCCTTCTCTATAATATCAAGGTGAGTCATATCTAGCATGATGGGAATAAAGTTGCGGATCATCTTGCGTATATTGAGAGCTCGGGGCCCAACATCACTTGAATTACTTCGATCAACCTCTTTAACCTTTAGGGAGTTTACATGATTAGAGGAGACACTCTGGGTCTATATTACTTCAGGACCCTAGTCCCTTGGTACTTGTGAATGTTGCTTGTGGCTCATTGTTTGTGCCTTGTTTTTTTCTCATCTCCTTTTCTTGTATCCCTTTTTTCTTATTGTTTCTTTGTTTTTCTTCTCCAATATAATATTTAATGTTGGAAGGATGATTTTGAGTTTTAAATAGAACTCATAAATGGTGTTATTTCTATTTGAAAGACACTATATAGAATGGAAACTATTGGATTACATGAACATAGAGAAAAACACTAGAAGAATTTTGAAATGGTATTTATTCATCATATCTAATCACCATGGGTAGAAACTATTATATTTAATAAAAAGGAATTTTGTTCCATGTTTATATAAATTGACTATTGGGAACACAAATAGGTAACTATTATGAACAACAATACTTAACCCTATAACATTTATCTATTTGATTAAATACTAGAAGATCATTAATTTCCCAATATTTTTTTCAATATTGATATTATAATTAAATGGTCAATATGTTTTATATAAATAATTTAACCATTTGTATGGAATATAGTTATAATGAATTTATTTTAATTTTATTAGGACTTACAAGTGATTTGTCTATGTTCACGGATTTAATGAACATTGTCCTTAAATATTTCCATGATCAATTTGTGGTAGATATTTATAAATTATATCATTATATATTCTAAGAGAAATTATGTCTGTAATGAACATTGGTTGTTTGTTCTACTAAACCTATGGAAGGAATTTTTTTTTCCAAATTTACAATGTGTGAATTTTAATTACAAAAGACTCAATCTTAGGACACATAATTTATAGACCCAAATCTTGGCATACATGGACATTACATTACTTTTGTGGAATAATTAATACATAACAAAAACCAACACTCAAGGATCGTAATAGTTTATTGTCTTTGGAAACTCAGAACAAAATCTTCTAATCATTGTGAATGATCGTCAACATCTCCCATAAAGATCTTTCCCTTTTGTTTTCTTAGATAAAACCTGTATTTATATCCTGGGGAAAAGAAAACATATAAAGGGTGAGATCAAATGCTCAGTAAGGGTAATCATGGGGAGAATAAAACAAACCATATTCATTTGAACTTAAAAACATGAAAATAATGTTTAAACATCAAAATCTTGAGCAATGACATAAAACATGGAATTACATAAGGCATATATCATAATGGAACATGAATAATGATAAAATAGCATGGGAATAAAATATGTAATTTTGGAAAACCATTAAGAACATGATATGATTTCCATAGTAGCCGAGGAATTGCTTCCAAGACCATCTTAGTGGACAAAGTCCCTTTCTGAATCGAGTTCACTCCTCGTTCTAGTCCTGTAACACTGAACCGGATTAACTTACCATTACAGCCATGTTTATCTCATGAGATATAAATCTTTACCCAATTAATGGTAGGGAGATATAGGTCCCACCCATCTCATAATTTAATCATTCTTACTTGTTCCACAAAATAAACATAAATCATTCAGCATGACCCAAAGAATAAAATGAGTTTCATAAATGTCAACCCATCATAACATAATCCATATAAAACAAATGGATATAATTTCATCATAAGAAATGTGAAACCATGTAACTCATATAGACATTATACTTGAAACATACACATATGAAATAATTTCATCTTAATTAGAAAATGGTTTTGATAAAACACTTGAAATGAATTCTTGAGGAAAATATCCTTTCTTTTTAAAATCATTTTCTTTTCAAAAAATGCCATGAAATTTTAAAAGAAAAGGATTTTGTTGAAAATAGTCATGAAATCTTGTAGAGTAAGCTTCATTAATAAAAGGCGTTATGGAACCGTAAAAATCTGTTCATACCATATAAGTTAAAAAACATTCTCCTTGTACTTTTGTAGGAAATGTCAAAAGGTACTTCGTATGGTAAATAAAAGAAATATTAATTACATATGTAGTAAAAGTAAAAAATGTCTAAAAAGGTCTTTAAACATACATGAAACCATTTTTAGAAAATAGGGAAATGGATGATAAATATAACCCTAGTAAATATTTACGAATAAACAATCTCGTATAAAAACGAGATTGGAAATGTTATCCCTTACCTTTTGTACGATATGCTTCGTATGTATCTTAAATTCCTGTTTAATGATTTAAATAATGACATTGACATATTACAGGATAATATTATTTGTTATGATATCATATATGGTTCACTTATGACTTTATATTACATGTTCTTTTGTAAATTTCATGTTAAAGCAGCGTTTTGGGTAAAATCGTTTCATTTGTCGTACGTGTTTTGATTTGTTGTTCTTTCTATTATTACTTATATACTTATTAACATAATTCCAGAATGTAAAACATCATTTAAATGTAATATGTATTCCGTATATAAATATATATATATATATATATATATATATGATAGATCGATAAATGGAATGAAATACACCGTTCATGGAGAAGGTAGACCGTACATACACATGAACGCTGTTTTAATTTCCTTAATGAATTAAATGGAATTAAATAAATGAAACATATATGTACCTAAATCCAGTATAATTATTATGTAATGTATTTTATTATTATTTTTCATATATATACTTTAAAATCATACTTTAATGAATAATCATGGAAAATGAATCTCATCGCGTTCGTGGAGACGGTAGTCCGTACGTATGAACGAGCGATGATATCGTTCCCATAATTATTGAATAGAATTGGAGTGGATAATATAATATCTCAGAATAAGTATGATGTTATAATACCCATATATAGTTATTCTTTACACCATTATACCCATCCAATTATGGTGGTGGTGGAAAAACTAATTACACCACGACGTAGAGACGATATTCCGTACGTATGCACGCGCGGTGATTTTGTTTTCCGTAGGATGGATAGAAGGTGAAATGGGTTTGTTTTATATTTATATTAACATATTAGTATATTATTGATACTGATTTTATTACATTATAATGAAAAAACTAAAGAAGAATAAGTATAAGAAGAATGAATCTTGAAAGAATCGGTAGAAAAGATTACCTCTTCTTCGACACACCTATTTTAAGCTTCCACTTAAGGCAATAGAGTTGGTATTTTGAGAGGACCAAAACCTCCAGAATATTTCTAGGTAAGTGGATAAGAGAAATGGTCCGGGGTTGGTCGAGCATGAAGGATAAATGTTGTGTAAAGAGGAGAGGGAGGAGGTCCCTTTTATAAGCCAGAAGAGGGGCACCTTTGGAGACCTCAAAAATATTAATTTATAATAAATCAAACCCCACCTAAAAACTTCCACAATGACTAAAATCCGAATATTAGATGATATAAGGTTGTAATACAATCATCCAATAAAATTTATACATGTTGGGAATTTATTTTATACCTTATCAATTTGATTTATCTTTATTTAATTTATTTAATCATATTTGTGGTAATAATATTCTAGAATTTAAATTGTAATAGATAATTACTTATGTGTAGTTAATTATACATAATTGGATACTTTATGAAATTTTAGACCATATAAATTTCAATTTATAATTTTTTAATATTTTTGTGATTTTTAATCAATTTAATAATATGTTATTTTTATAAGATAACAATAGTGTTCAATTTGACACAATTCATTTAATTGAATTTTGATAAAATCCACACAGAGGATATATTCGAACCAAAATGTTTAATAGATTTATAACATGTCATATTCATCTATAAAATTTGTGGAGAACATTAATTAGTTCATAAAATGTTTATTTTAATATTTATAAATCCATTTATTTGATATTTCTCTTAATGAAACAATTACTACATCTTTTTTGTATAATTTATTAATATAATTATTACTTGGATAAAAATTAAAAATAGAATCCTATGATGAATATAAATATAATACCTTTAATAATAATATTTTTACTAATATTTATCATAAAAAATCACAAAATTTAAATTGTTATATTTATTAAATTATGAAGGTGACATCTTTGTCATCATTTAACATAAAATAATATAAATATCCTAATATGTTTTATAAGGCTCCATATTGTCCACAAATATACCCTTGTATTATTAGGGTATATATAGACTCGACAAATAAGGTTTGGTCATGTTTATGGTCCTTTTTATAGGTATTACTATTTTAATTAAAACTATATTTTTGATTTTTCACTAAATAAGAAATTTCTGCATCACTATTGTGTCACCATTAATGAGTATTATATAATACCTAAAAATTATAAATAAATTCACATGATGTATATAATTTTATTATATTTCTGGAGACTATTCATGTTCGATGTTTCATGAATTTTATCACTAAATAAAAATTATTATACTTATAAGATTTAAGAGAGTGACGTGTTGTCACTTTCTTTGGTTTTAATAATAATTAAATTATTTTCATGGTCAAAAGTCCATAAAATGAATCTATTCCGACCCTCAGGTGATATGGTTCTACTTTTAGTCATCCAATAAGAAATGTTTCAGGGGTTAGGGTAATTTTATAATCTTATTTTTTACCCTTAAAAACCCGATTTACCTTTAATTGCAGTAAATAAAAAGTACCATTGTTACTATTCATAATATCAAAATAATAAAAATAAAATATTTACATAATTTGGACACACTGAATTCAAATATGGAATCCATTTTTCAAAATTCAGAACACATTAGTTGCAGTAATTAATTTAAAATTAATCCCTTTGTTAAGAAAACGAGTTTTAAAAGTTAAAACATTTCCAAAGATTGAAATGTTTTTACCTATGAATTCAATGTAAAATGAATGGTAATGACATATATTATATTATATAGTAAAAACATAGTCTATTTGTACTATAAAACCATTAAATATTATAATTTAATAATATAAATTATCTCAATGAAAAAAGATGTTTTTAATTAAAATTTAGCTTATTTTTACTATTTATCAAAATAAGAAACTTATCAGAAAAATATCAAAAATTTATCCAAAGTAAATTTTTATACCATTATTCAAAAGAAGAAGTTTATTTTTTAAAATTTAACTTATATACATGCAAAAAACTATATTTAATGTGGGTGCGCCATCAAAATGTGGAAAAACTGCCTTTTTTTGAAAAATACTTATTTTACCCGAAAATTTTATTTTGTTCTCATACCATGTTCTAGAAAATTGATAAGATGAATAATAATGTTATAAAATTCAAAATTTATTTAATACTATTCATAACAGCTAGTTCATAATAATATTATAACAATATATCATTGTTTAGTGAAACCCAGTATTGCGTTCAACACACGCTATCGAGGAAGGTCGTGATTGAGTGTAATGCAAGCCAAGTCAGGGTTGCGTTTAGTGAAAGACTCATTTGTTGTTGTGTATAACAGAATCCAACCATATTTCATTTATAAATTGAATATATATATATACACACAAAAAATGATGCGTAGAATGACTACTATCAAACGAACTTGAAATTGTGTGTAACACGATCCAAGAATAGTATTGCATATACTGCAAGATAATACAATGTTGCGTATAGCTCAAGATAATCTTGGTGTAGTGTACAACAGAAGATATGAAAAAAATTAAAAATAATATATCTCATAAAATCTCGGGGTGTTACCTTCTACCCCACTTAAAATGATTTTTTCCCTCGAGATTCCTCGAGGTTATAAATGGTTTATTACTTGAGAGTTTCTTTCATAGAAACCCACATTGTAAAGAAGAATACTAAAACTTAATTTTAAAATTTTAAGTATGAAACATAATGGTTACCCAAATTAACTCATCACAGGGTTTCCACATAAGATATCATAGGTGAAAATATGGATATGGAGTAGAAATCTAACAATCATGTTCTGATGGAGAATGATATAGAACATTACTATGAAAAAGCCAACAATCACAGAGGCATAAATTTGTGATGATCTAAGGTACCATCTGATTCATAGTATATTAGTGCACTAGGACAACACTTTTGGTTTTCAAGATCATTTCCCTAAAGTTGAAGAATTTTAATTAAAAGAATTACTTACATTATTTTGGTACAATATCACTGTTTCTCATGTCTCTAACAATTTCCACTTCATCTCTTACAAAAATGAAGCTGAATTTGTATTTTTCGAAGTTCTAGCAGATCATGTGATATAAATATAGGTAATTCTATCTGTCTCAAACATAAGGTTAGAAAAAGTTATATACATAAGTCCATATATTGTGATATTAATCATATATCATTCCTAAAATGGACTTATACTTCATATATCATACCACAAAATAAATTAAAACTAATTTATACTAACTAGGGACTTCCTGTATGCTAGAGGTATGAAATGAAGGCATGTCACACTTCAGTTGTGGGTTTGATTCCCACGACCTTGTCTGACATGACTTGTTGTCACCTGTCCTGCAAGTTGTCTTTTTCTATAACTACACCATTATAACATTCCAAAAATAATATTGAAAAATGGTTCTATCCTTAAACAATACTATCTAATGTCCAACTTAATCTATTCCAACCTTTAGGCTTATCAAAAATACTTTTGTCTGATCTCATAGTATAATGAAAATGACTACTTGAAAGGTCATTTAACAAGCATTGAATACCATCATTTATCCACCATATATCCAATGATATAGATTGGTGGTCACATACCAAATATGTGAATTCCATAATCATGTATCCTCTTGAAACATTAATTACCAAATAATCTTTGTGAACACATGAATTCTATAAAAAGTGAATTCTTTCCAGATACCAAAATCCCAAAATTTCAATATACTCAAACCATGATATCACTTTTTCCTTATATCAGTCATGAGATCATTAATACCATCAAAAATATCATTATCTCTTTATCCATTCATTATGTCCATATAATCTACTTTCCAAAAATATCTAAATAACCTTTCATGGTTACAGGTACCACTGAACATATACTTTCAAATACCTTATGAAAAAAATAGTGTAATAATACTTATATGTTTCTTTATTACATAATACCATTAAATTATCCAGAAAACATAACTCTTTATAAACATACAATCATTCCACTACCTTCTTAAACCATTGACCGAGCTTGAAAAATTCTTTCATCTCACATATCATTTGTAATCTCTTCATCATCATCAGTATAAATACTACACATACGACCATGATGATTCTATTCATGAGACTTTCCCTTAGGGAATTGGATTTCAAAATTCCCGTACATTCCACATTTAAAACCTTTAACCATTGTTGATGTCTTAGAAGTACAATTATCGTTGTCAATGGTGTTAACTGATCCTTTTCTTTTGCAATTAATGGATTTGTGTCCATCTTTTCCGCACCCAAAACATATTCCAGTTCCTTTGAAAATATTTTCCCTGATGCATCTTCCAACATGATTTACATGAGGAAAATTGAACTTTCTTTCCTCTATGATCATCATGAAACTCCATATTTCTCTTATTAGCTGAGTCAGGAAACTTACCAAAGTTTAGATTATTGATCATATTATGAGATTGCTGATTAAGCATAATAAAAATTTATGTACTTCCACATCCAATTTCATTTGGTTTCTCACAAATAATATCATTCCACTTTCCATCATATCCTCCATTATTGTGAATCTTCATGTTTCCATCGATTTTCTAAAACCCAAAAAGAATATTGTGAGAGGAAAAAAACATACTAGAAAAACAACAAAATGAAGGGTGAATACCTTCAATATCTAACATCATAGGTTTAATTCAAATATCATTGCCATAATTCTAGGACTATAACCTACACTTATAATTAACCTTAGAGACGTCCGTAGATATACTTTAGAATTATCTATAGGGACCTCACTAAATTTTTCACATCGTAGATTCCAATGGTTAAATAAACCCTTCCTCTAATACCAACTGTAGAGACCCAAATATTGGCGTACATGGACATTACATTACTTTTTCGGAATACATAATACATATCAAAAACCTACACTCAATGATCGTAATAGTCTAGTGTCTTTGGAAACTTGGAACAAAATCTTCTAATCATTGTGAAAGATCTTCAACATCTCCCATAAAGATATTTCCCTTTTGTTTTCCTACCTAAAAAATTTCTTTATATCCTAGGGAAAAGAAAACATATAAAGGGTGAGATCAAATGCTCAGTAATGGTAATCATGGAGAGAATAAAACAAATCATATAAATTTGAACTTAAAAAAATGAACATAATGTTTAAACATCAAAATCATGAGCGATGACCTAAAACATGGTAGTACATAAGGAATAGATCATAATGGAACATCAATCATGATAAAATAGCATGGGAATAAAACATGTAATTATTTAAAACTATTAAACACATTATATGATTTAAATAGTATCCATAGCATTGCTTCCAAGACCATATTAGTGGACAAAGTCCCTTTCGGAATCGAGTTCACTCCTCATTCTAGTCCTGTAACACTGAACAAGATTAACTTATCATTCCAGCCATGTATATCTCAGGAGATATAAATCATTACCCAAATCATTGGAGGGAGATATAGATCCCACCCATCTCATAATGAAATCATTCTTACTTTTGCCACAAAATAAACATAAATCATTCCTCATAACCCAAAGAATAAAATGGGTTTCATAAACGTCATCACATCATAAAATAATCCATATAAAACAAATGGATATCATTCATAATAAGAAAAGTTAAACCATGTAAATCATAGAGTCATTATACTTGAAAAATTCACATATGAAATAATGTCATCTTAGATAGAAAATGATTTTTATAAAACACTTGAAATGAATTTTGAGGAAAATATCCTTTCTTTTTCAAAACAATTTTATTTTCACAAATTGCCATGAAATTTTAATAGAAAAGGATTTTTTTGAAAATATTCATGAAATATTGTAGAGTATTTTTTATTAAGAAGAGGTGTTATGAAACCATAAAAATATGTTCATGCCGTATAAGTTAAAAAACATTCTCCTCGTACTTTTTTCGGAAAAGTCAAAAAGTACCTCATATGGTAAACAAAAGAAATATTCCTTACATATGTAGTAAAATTCAAAAATGGGTAAAAAAGAATTTAAACATACATGAAAACATTTTAATAAAATAGGTACATGGATGATAAATATAACCCCAGTAAATACTTAAGAATAAACAATCTCGGATTAAAACTTGATTGGAAAAGTTATCCCTTACCTTATGTCTGATATGCTTCGTATGTATCCAAACCTCCTGAATTATGATTTAAATAATGTCTTTGACTTATTACAGAATCGTATTCATTGTTATGATATCATATATGGTTCACCTATGACTTTATATTACTTTTTCTTTTGTAAATTCCATGTTAAAGCAGCGTTTTGGGTAAAATCGTTTCTTTTATCGTACGTGTTTCGATTTGTTTTTCTTGATATTATTACTTATTTACTGATTTAATTAATTCTATAATTTAAAACATGATTTATATATAATATATATTCTGTATATAAATATCTATATGATAGATCGGTAAATGGAATGAAATACACCGTTCATGGAGACGGTAGACCGTACGTACGCATGAACGCTGTTTTCGTTTCCTTATTGAATTAAATGGAATTAAGTAAATGAAACATATATGTACATAAATACAGTATCATTATTATGTAATATCATTCATTATTATTTATTAAATATATAATTTATATTCATACTTGAATAGTTAATCATGGAAAATGAATCTCATCGCGTTCGTGGAGACGGTAGTCCGTACGTACGCACGAGCGATGATATCGTTCCCATAATTATTGAATAGAATTGGAGTGGATTATATAATATATCAGAATCAATATGATGTTATAATAACCATATATAGTTATTCTTCACATGATTGTACCCATCCAAGTATGGTGGTGGTGGAAAAACTAATTACACCATGTCGTAGAGACTGTATTTTGTACGTATGCACGCGTGGTGATTTTGTTTTCCGTAGGGTGGATAGAAGGTGAAATGTGTTTGTTTTATATTTATAATAACATATAAGTATATTAGTGATACTTATGTTATTACTTTATACTAAAACAACTGATGAAGAAGAAGTTGAAGAAGAAATAATCTTGAAAGAATTGGTAGAAGAGATTGCCTCCTCTTCGAGGCACCTCTTTTAAACTTCCTTTTAAGGCATTAGAGCTGGTCTTTTGAGAAGACCATAACCTCCCGAATGTTTATAGGAAAGTGTAGAAGATAAATGGTCAGGGTTTGTCTGAGCATGAAGGCTCAATTTTGTGTAAATAGGAGATGGAGGAGGTTCTCTTTTATAAGGGAGGAGAGGGGCACCTTTTGAAACCTCAAAAATTTTAATTTATAATAAATCAGAACCCAATTAAAAACTTCCAAAATGACTCAAATATAAATCTTAGATAATATATGGTTTTAATCTCATCATCAAATAAAATTTATACATGTTGGTAATTTATGTTAAACCTTATCAATTTTATTTATCCTTATTTATTTTATTTAATCTTATTTGTGGTAAAAATATTCTAGATTTTAAATTGTTATAAATAATTAATAATGTGTTGTGAGTTATACATAATTGTTTACTTTATATAATTTTAGACCATATAAATATCAATTTATAATTTTTAAATATTTATGTGATTTTTAATCAATTTAATAATATGGTATTCTTATAAAATAACAATAGCGTTCATTTTGAAACTATTTATTTATTTGAATTTAAATAAAATCCACACAGAGGATATATTCGAACCAAAATGTTCAATATATTACTAACATTTCAGATTCATCTATAAAATTTGTGGGGAACATTAATTAGTTCATATAATGTTTATTTTAATATTTATGAATCCATTTACTTGATATTTCTCTTAATAAAAAAATTACTACATAATGTTTCCACAATCATTTTATATAAAGATTATTTTCATAAAAATTAAAAATAAAATATTTTAATGAAGATAAATTTAATAACTTTCATAATAATATTTTTACTAGAATTTATCTTCTTAAAATAACAACATTTAAATTTTTATATCTATTAAATTATGAAGGTGTCATCTTTGACATGATTTAAAATAAAAGAATATAAATATCCAAATCTATTTTATAAGGCTCCAAATTTTCCAAAAATAGACCCTTGGATGCTTAGGGTATATACATAATTTCCCAATAAGGTTTGGTCCTATTTATGGTCCTTTTTATAGGAATTATTATTTTAATAAAAACTATATTATTGATTTTTCACTAAATAAACAATGTCTGCATCACTATTGTATCACCATTAATGAAAATTATTTAATCCCTAAAAATTATAAATAAATTCACATGATGTCGGTAATTTTATTATCTTTCTTGAGACTATTAATTTTTGATGTTTCATGAATCTTATCACTAAATTACAATTGTTATACTTATATGATTTAATAGAGTGATCTGTTGTCACTTTCTTTGGTTTTATTAATAATTAAATTATTTTCAATGTCAAAAGTCCATAAAATGAATCTATCCCAACCCTTACGTGATATGGGTCGACTTTTAGTCATCCAATAGAATTTTTTTGGGGTTAGGGTAATTTTATAATCTTATTTTTACCCTTAATTACCTGATTTAACTTTAACTACATTAAATAAAAATTACCGTAGTTACTGTTCATAATATCAAAAAAATAAAAGTAAGATATTAAAATAATTTGGACCCAATGAATTCAAATATGGAATCCATTTTTCAAAATTCAAAACACAGAATTTGTTGTAATTATTTTAAAGTTAATCCCATTGGTAAGGAAGTGGGTTTTAAAAGTCAAAACATTGCCAAAGATTGAAATGTTATTACCTATGAATTTAACGTAAAATTAACTGTAATGACATAAATTATATTAAATGATAAAATTATATTTTATTTATAATTTAAAACCATTAAATATTATATTTTAAAAATATAAATTATCTCATAGAAAAAAGTTGTTTTTAATTAAAATTTAGCGTATTTTTAGTATTTATCAAAATAAAAAACTTATCAGAAAAATATCAAAAATTTATCCAAAGTAAATTTTTATATCATTATTCAACAGAAGAAGTTTTTTATTGTAAAATTAAACTTATAAACGTGTCAAAAACTAGATTTAAAGTGGGTGCCCCAGCAAAATGCGGGAAAACATCATTTTTTTAAAAATACTTATTTTACCCGAAAATTATATTTGGTTCTCATACCATGTTCTAGAAAATTGATAAGATGAATAATAATGTTATAAAATTCAAAAGTTATTTAATAATATTCATAACGGCTAGTTTATAATAATATTATAACAATATATCATTGTTTAGTGAAACTTGGTATTGTGTACAACACACGCTATCGAGGAAGGTCATGATTGAGTGTAATGCAAGCCAAGTCAGGGTTGCATGTAGTGGAAGACTCATTTGTTGTTGAGTATAATAGAATGAAACCATATTTCATTTATACATTAAATATATATATATATACAATCAATGTTGTGTAGAATGACTACTATAAAACAAATTTGAAATTGTCTGTAACACGATCCAAGAATAGTATTGCGTATACTGCAAGTTAATACGGTGTTGCGTATAGTAGAAGATAATCCTGGAATTGTGCACAACAGAAGATATGAAACAAAATTAAAAATAATATATCTCATAAAATCTCGGGGTCTTCCACATAATGCCATGTGAGGTTATATTAGACGCCCTATCAAAGAAAAAAAGCAATTGGGAAATGGAATATATTAACCAAGATAACTAATATCTATAGTTTTCTTGGCATGGATCGATATTACCAATAGTTTATTGGATATTTATTATGACTATCTAATACAATCACCTTCTTGACAATGAGTAGGGGGTATTCTTGGAGACAGATGAATATGAGGAAAATTAAAAGGGTGTGAAGAGATGTTTTCTCAGAATTCTTTTTAACACACTACATTAAAAGGATGAAGTATTTTTTATATTGAGTGATGCATAAAATAATGAAATGATATGTAACCTCTTGGGTAATTATATATTGACAGATTATTCATGTATCCAATTTATTATTCTTTATTATAATTACATATTTCATGATTTGGAGTGGGAAGATCTAATTTTATTCATTGTTGGTATGGATTCATTATGAAAATGGTGAAATATATGATATCGATATTGAATATAAAATCGTGTAGTATATATTAACATATAATATTTGCATTATGCATAAGAGAATATTTTAGGATTTCATCAAGGATTTTGACTCCTCAATTCATTACCACAATGGGAAGGTGAATAAGGTTGGTGATGTTTTGAGTTAGAAAATCCTTCAATGTTTTTGTCTAATTAGGATTGAATGTGATCTAGTATTTATATATTTATGGATGTTCAACCTTGAAATCATGATGAAATAGAAAAGAACAAATCTACCTCCAATGAATGTTCAACTAGATTTACACATCAATATAATGAAATTGAAGAAGGAAGATCTAGATTTATAGAAGAAGGTGACAAATTTTTTTTATTTAAACCATGATCATTGTGGATTGATAAGTTTATGTAAATGAATAAATTTTCCATCAATTCCATTTTTGAAGAAGTTCATGGATGAATCTCATTGTTCCTGATTAAATATTCATCTGGGACATATGAAGATGTTATGATCCCAAAAAAATATTTCATGTAGAATAAAATGAGAAGAGATATTATTGAATATGTATCATTATTTCAACTATTTCATGAATTTAATTTTTATATATATATAATTCAACGTGTTTTTTATAATAATTCCCCATAAAAATAAAATAGGGAAACATTACTATTGATTTCATCATTGCATTAACTAAAACATCTAATGTCCAGAATATTATGTTAGTTTTAGTTGACATCCTAATTATTTAAGGACACTTCATTATTGTTATAGAATATTTAAAACTTAACTACATCACATGGTTATACATTAATAATTTTAATATATTTCATAGAGTAACACTCTCAATCATATTTCATCAATATCTGATGTTTACCTTTAGGTTTTAGATAAAAGTTTAATAGGATTTTTATATCGAGATGAGTTTTAGTACTAATTAGATACTTAAATATATTTTTAGTTCATGATGACCATAAGAAATATAGAATAAACATACAATTCATTCTCTATAGATTTGAAAGGAAGATGGGATCAAAACCTTGTATTTCTAGAATTTTAATACATTTATATATTTCATTCAAACATTAAAATGCTTCCTTATAAATCCATATATGTAAATAAGTGAAACACTCCAATATGATGGGATGAATATGGAAAAATTAATTTATTGGAATGTGATCTATCTAACTAAAAGGAATAGAAAATTAGATTTATTAAACAACACATAAGGTTAGCACATAGTAAAAAAATATAATAAAAACAATCAGGGAAATTTAGAGTTCGATGTTAGTGGGAAGGTATTCCTATGAATAACTCCTTAGTACAATGTTATGATATTTTGAAATAATGATTAGTTATTCAATTGATATATTTATCACTTAAACATTCTTGATCGTATTATTATGGTATATTATTGTTTGTTACATCCAAAAAATATCTCCCATGATCTTGATGTGTTCGATGTATCCCTCCTAATAAATTAAAGACAAGACCATTCACATGTATTGAATTTGAGGTCATCCCACTAGAGTAATATAATTATTATGATAATAAACCAATGTAGATTTTCGATAATAGAGAGATTGTTCAATGAATGAATACCTCTCACAAAATATGTTTTTTTGAGAAACTATAAAATTAAGGAAGCTGTATGGGTGCTCGAGGATGTATGGTGGGAGGCCTATCCACATGTTATTTGTTAGAGTGATGGAATTTCATGAGAAATTTTTTATAAGGGTTTCTAATTTATCAAATCTAGATTTAATGATTTATTTATCCTCAAATAAATTAATGCTTATTGAAATATTGAGATACACATAACCCCAAGTCATTATGAACCATTATGAATTATATCAATAGAACCTAGTGATCAAAATTGATAGTATCAATAGGATAAACAAAATTATCAATAATGTATATAAATTTCCAACTATATTCAAAATAAATGATCTGTTCTTAGAAAATGTACCATTATTAATTTTAAGATAAATTATTATATATAACATCTAAAAAAATTTTCAATTTTATTTTATGAAAATGAATTAATATTTGAAATCATCACAGCAAATTTATCTTAGGGTAAAAGTTCCAAAATATTATGAAATGTTTTATTTTTCAATGAATAGTAAAAACAAAATTTTTTTACTGAAAATTGTTTTTTTTTCATGTACATACTCAATAAAATTCTATTTTGGATATTTTTATAAATTTATGAATACATTATAACTAAACATAATTCAATAAAAAAATTACTAAATATTATACTTTAATTATGAATAAAAAATATATACTTCATTTTTTTAAGAAATCTCTTTTCAAAACATTTCATTGTTTTAATTATAAACTAAATAACGAACAATATAAATATAAATTTGAAAAATAAGAATCCATATGTTGAATAATGAAGATAAATTTTTTAAAACTTTTCTAGATTAATCTTGGTCATTTATAACAGTAACCTTGGTTAATTTTTATCTCCTAGATATTGGTTAAAAAGATAAAACATTGTTAAAACATTGGGACAAGGCTTTAAAATTTATATATCTCTTTTCTTTATATAATTAGATGAATAATTTTTTACTATTATGACATAATTATTTAAAATATTTTTATTATTTTCAATAATTCCTTGTTATTGGAATTTATATTATTTTTTGAGAAAAATAAAAACAAATTATATCTCTCATGACTTTAATACATCTAGTAGTTTCATATGGATTAAAATATTTGTTTTTTTCATTGAAATATTTAT
This sequence comes from Viscum album, assembly GCA_963277665.1. Lineage (NCBI taxonomy): Eukaryota > Viridiplantae > Streptophyta > Magnoliopsida > Santalales > Viscaceae > Viscum > Viscum album. The sequence goes on along the minus strand of OY728140.1, from coordinate 1,365,414,927 downwards.
TTGAAATATGAATTAATTTGAGTTATCATAATAATTGTTTTTAAAAATCTGTTATTGAGTAATTTCCATCAAATCTTACACAATGCTACTTTGATATTTACACAATTAATTGAAAAACAAAGTAAATGCTTTTAAAAAATTGAAAACGCAAGAAATATAGGTGAATTATTTAATAGAATTAATATTTAATATAACTAAATAATAATAGTGATTATTTAAATTTTTATATTCAAATAACATTTTTATCATTATTACATTAAGGTCAAATTAAATTAAAAGTTCCAAAAAATTACAATAGTGATATTTTTTAATGATCGATGATTTATTAAATTATTTAAAATTCATAAATATACTTTTTTTAGCCTTGTGAATGGTATAGATTTTAAAATATCATAAATTATATATTAATGTGTAACCTTTCCATTCTATTAACATTACTATCCCTTAAAGTGTAAAAAACATTAATATTGTGGTAATATTCAAAAGGGTTATTAGGGGTTAAAATTATGGTATAGGGGTTAAACTTTCACCTATGCATGTGTAAATATTTGTATTAGTAAATTTATAACTATATTAATCATATATTTAACATATATTACTTTGTATACACATTATTATAAAATTTTATATAATAATTTAATGATTTAAGTGATTCCAATAGTGCCCATCCCTAAACATATAGATAGAATCTTATTATCCTATATTATTTAAAAAATTTGAGCCTTCTAGATCAGAAAATTCCAGATATAATAAATTAAAATTTTCATTCACAATGTCATATAGATTATCATCATTCCAAAATATCATCCTTTTAATGCTTAAGGTGTAATCCAAATGGTGATTCTCAGTAACAATGTCAAACTATTAACTAAGTACATTCAATTTTATGTCTTCATAACCCTCATCTAAATATATGGTATCAAATATAAAATAATTTCAATAATATCATATATATACATATATTTTATTATTTTTCGAATAAAAACATTTTATGCCTCTTTTACCTCCTATTAAAAGAAAAAACATTGATTGTGTGTATATATGGATTACCATATACTTATAGTTGTCTAATTTATTTTATTATCAATGTTTTAGAAAAAATTATAAACATGTAACTAATTTATATATATGATATTCATAACATAATTATGTTTCTTTAAATGTAACCTATCATTTACTCTATAATTATTCCAGTCAATACACAAATGAGAACACTGCTCGTCTGTATGTACAACCTATCGTCTTCATGAAGAAATGTGATTCAATTTTTATGTAAATTTCTCAGAGATGGTTTTAAATATGTATATAATTAATATATAATTTTTTTATTATAATTGTAGAGATGATATAACCATGATCATGATACATGGACCGTAACTGCTAAATCAAAACATACATAAAAAGTATTTAACACACTATATCCAATTATAATAAAAAAATATTTTTATCAAATGGGTGATAAATGATTATAAATGGATCATATATACGATATTAGAGATATTTATATAGTTATTGTATACAATTATATTAAAACTAAATTTATTTTATTAGGTATGTCGAACTTTATATAAGGAATTTTGATTCAATTTGCACGCTATTGAAATATATTTAGTATTATACACCTATTTAATTCTATGTGGGGTACATAATACCCCTTTGATATATTTAGCAATATTATATTTTTATTAATTATTTTTCATTCTTATATTCATGTTTATTCTTACAAGGTTTTTTAATTTGAATGTTAATAATGGGTAAGAATTTTTTCTATAATACCATTTTTTTGCGAAAGAACATATTTTATTTAATGGAAATTTAAAAAATATCATTTATAATTTCCATATATTTTCATATCCTCTACATATATATTATTATCAATATTCTATTTCATATTTTCTTCTCTTGTTAACTTGAATCAATAAATGGAATATTTGGTGAAAAATCCAACCTTATTTCTCTTTTTGATCGGGTATTTTTTTTCATGTCGATATTTCTCAAAAATTATTACAAAATACATTTTTAGTAATTAATATAATTTAATTTGTAAATTTTACTTCATCCTATAAGTCATACATGGTATTAAATTAATCATTATATTTATTTATAAAATTTCCACTATCATCTTCCTCTTTAAAAATTAAGATGAATGTTTTATATCATATATGAATTTAATAAATTTTCCAACCACCAATATTATTTAAAAAAATTTAGAATATTATATAGGTTTTAAATTGTTTATTATGAAAACCATTCAATAAAATATTATTTTAATATTTTCTTATATTTTATTTATTTTAAAAATAATCATGATTTTAGTATAATACATCTATTTCAAATTAATTGATGTTGATATTCTATATCTTATTAATTTTGTGTTCTTTAATTTTTACATGAATCATTCACTTTCTTGTGTGTTAATTTTTTATTAACATTACATTTCTATCAAATACAAATAATATTCATTAATTAGATAAATTTTTTTCCATAACCATACTCATTTCTGTATAAAATGATTATATTAGGCCTATATGACTGGAGAAAGAAATATTTATATTGTGTATTCTTGAGTAAATATTGATATTTATATATAAATAAATTTTTTTATAAATTAAATTGGTAATTCAATAATTCTAGAATGCATTAGACTTCCTGATACTAGTGGGGTCTCATTATAGATATCCATATGATGCGTCAATATGTCTCATAACGTAATTGAGTTAGGAAAATTCATTAAATGGTATTCTAGTGTATATCTAGATATCAATTAAATTGTCATAGAATATTCCCTTAATGGTAAAGATATAATGATTTTTGATTTATTGATTACTAATATTAATAATTTCCTTCATTAAGAATCAATTTATTATTATCCATTATATTAATTCATTGAAATTAACCCTATATTCATTTGGTTCTCATGTTATTGATTAAATAGAATTATTTTCAGTTATGTATCTTTAAATATTGGTTATTACTCACTTACTAATGATAACTTCTTATATATGTAAACATTATTGAGAATCTGATCTAACCCTTTATTTGGTTTTTACAACCTAGTAAATTAAGAAGGATATTATTATTAATATCACTTCTCTGAGAATGTTTCCAATGATATATATTTTTTATTTCTCATGTAATATTTAAATGATGTTTGTATATAGTTTTATAGACTAATAATATAGTCTTTCCTTCAAATTAATGCACCTTATATATTATGCTAATTTAATAAATTACAAATTATCATTGCGTTACTAGTATCCCAATGGGATCCCAATATATTGAGAATCTACTACCATTCATTTAGAAGCTCACTCTATAGGTAATGGATTATCTTCCTCCTCCTCATTATTATTGTAAATTGTTTGTATTATTTCTTTTGATATTTAATTTTTCATGTTGTAAAATATTTTTACAAATCCCTTTACAATTAATATGATCTCTATGTAATGAGATACTAACATTAACTCACGTTAAACACTTCAATGAATTATTATGTATGCCCATGATACTATGAAAATTATACCATGATTTTCCATGCCAAACACTAGTGTTGTGAATACCATTCCCCATTTCCACTTAAGGGTATTCCAGTAGATATTATTATCATCAAGTAATTACAGACTTCCTTTTACTTAACCTATAATATTTAATTGTCATATTAATAGTGAATAAATATTTTCTTATGTAGTATCATGTGTATGGAATAAATATTCATGTACATGATTTTAAGGTGCAAGGTGGTGACAAAGTATTTTTATTTCTAAAGCATTGAGTGTTGTTTTTATCTAATGAGGTGCCATGTATAATGTATGAGTTATTATCTTATGAAAAATATATTATGATGTATTGAGGGTTATCCTTGAAAAATTCGTAGGATTTCATGATTAATGTTATTGAAACCTTCCTATGATACATTGATGTTGTGATCTTCTACTATGATTCATGATTCATGATTCGGTGTCCATGATCATGATTCTCAAACTTTTGTATCATCATTTTAAGTCCCTTGAATCCGAGTTTTTACATTAATCATTTTATGAATTGAATATTTAATTTTAGGGATTTAGATCACACCCCTTGTTACTTACACCCCCTTTTCTGTTTTTATGTCTTAGATGATCCCTGGAATTTATAGGGCATGTAATGTTGTCTGTAAAAAAATTGTATCCTAATTATGAGTTATTGTAAAAGTTATCTAATTACCCAAATACACTAGGTCTATAAATATTGGGATATTTTTTTATGTGTATCTATTTTTATCAAGTCATGTAATAATTTGAATAACGCATATGGGTTATCATTGGACCCTTATCTAATGTTAAGGATGAGGGTCTCATGTGACCTCTTGCCCACCACTTCATATGATAATTATTACTGACTTCCATAAAGGTCCTAAGGTGTCACTATGGGGAGGCTATACAATTATATCATTGTAAATAAATAATGATTGGATAATTGATCAACATAAAAAATAAATTGAGTATTGAAAAACTAATAAAAAAGAATCATGCTATATGAAATTAATATAAAATCCTTCTAACTTACATACCATATAATCACCCACTAGGTTTACGACATATATCAAATAAAAAATTAATGAAATAATAGTATGATCCACTACCATCATCAAGATTAAACATTTAATTTTCTCTAAATAAATTTCATGTAGATACTACTCAATCATGAATCAATGTGTCATTTCCCTATTTTAGCCTTTTATTAAAAATGGTTTCTTTGGTTTAAAATTTCAATGGAAAAAATGAAGGGTTTCAGAAAACCTATGTGAGGAACCATTGATTATGTACCTAACATTTCTAGTAAGAACATTATATTCCCATGTTATATTCATTTAATTAATAAAAAAATATACAATAATAACCTTATAATCACAATTGATCCTTAGCTTCTCTGGTAACCTAAAGGATCAACTATACCTTCTTGGCATAATGTCATAGTACCTACGATCATGCTACATAACTATAATGTCCCAAATATATTCAATGGAATATTTATTTATTCAAATTATATATTATAGTATAAATCCCATAAAATATTATTTATAACATAGTAGAAACATAATAAATGATGAATTATTGAAAAAGTGGTATTTCTATAAGATAAGAAACCTATACCGATAAAATAATAACATGAACTTTGGAATAGTTATCTGACACTTATGAATAATAATCCAAAAAATGGAATAGTATCCTAATCGATGAATTTATAAATAAAATTTTTTAATCTTATAAATTGTAATATAATATAATTATATCATACTATAAGTAAATTATTTTTATAGAAATAATTAATTATCTGTTGATAATGTTATAAAACATAAGTTTTTCTTTTCAATTTTAAAAATAATATAAATTTTTTAAAGAAAATATTTTTCTATAAAATTTACTCCGAAATAATTTTTTTAACTAATTATTATATGATAATTTTATGAGAAATTAATTAATTTATCAAAGAGTTTCAAAATCAATTATAATTTTAAAATAAGTATTTTCCAATTAAATGAAGATTTTAATAAAAAAAAATTTCTTATATTAAGAAAATTATTTCTGTAAATAAGTTAATTTTTTTATTTTATACATCAAAATATGTTTAGGGTTAAGTTTTTCTATTTTTCTAAAAATCATGAATATTTGGTGAATAGTCAAATATGGTAATTTACTGTATAAGCTAAATACATGATTTATTATTTCATAGATGTTGTATGGATAATGAAAGACCAAAATCAGCAATATATAAATCATTATTTTTAATATTTTGATGATAATTCTCATAATATTACATGTATTATGGATAATTAATAAATAATTAGTTAAATAATGAGAAACCACCCCTCTCCCCCACTATAAATTCCACCTCTCAACACCTATTCTCCTCACACCACTCAATATATGTGTATTATAAAAATTAAACATAAATAACCATAAAATCCCCCCCCCCATGTCTAGTTTTAGTTGGTAGCTTTAAAATACCGAAACCATTTATCTGTAGAGGCTCTCAAGATAAGAAATTGAATAGGTAAATTACTCTTCCTTCTTAGTTATTTTCTTTGCAGGTTATTTTTTTTCTTATTATCATCTCAAATAACCTAATCTAAATGGAATGAGAAATATAGTACATTTCATATACTATAATTCCTTTATTTTTATACAATAATACATCACCAATTCATTCACCTCACATTCTTTTCCAAAAGTGAAAATATCACTTGAGAGGTATTGATTTGTCACATTCATGGACGATGAGTTTTCAATTTCTATTAATGTTTTAAATTTATTTCAGGAAGTAAATATACTGGTTGATAATTATTATAACATATTTATTATATATTATTTTAATTTCTAGAGCAATTATATATACATGATATTAAATAATAGAACAAAACTAGTTAGTTGTGTTCCAAAACCCACTAAAATTAATCTAAATGATTATCATTATCCTATAATCTAATTATTCATTGTAATATCATTAAACCAAACTAAATATAAGATGTATTAATATTAATGATGTTCATTTATTTCGTATAAATAAAATTCTATTGAATTATACCCATTCTAAATTTCCTTTTGTACTCATATATTGGGAAACTAATCATGAAAACCATTAAAAGAAGCACTCATGTATAATAAAATGAAACTCTATGACTCATTGAAAATACCATAAATGATCTTTAAAATACAATAATGAATAAAATTATTTTATAAAAGGCTCTATAATTTTAATATAATGAATTTAGATTTATTATCTTGAACATAATTTAATGTGAAAACACTTTCATATATAAGTCAAGGGATCCTTTCTTAACATCTATTTCCTTTCTGGTAACTCATTCTCTCTCTTTACCCCATTTTAATTACTCATTATTTGTATTTACTTCTTTTAAATTAGGTTTATATATTCTAAAATATTGTATCCATGTCATATAATCCTTATTTTATGGTAAATACATGTTTTAAAAAGGTTCTCTTCCCAATTCTTCCTTATAAGAATGACCAATTAAAGGGATCTTCTTGATTTCTTACCCATATTAAAGTCCACATCATATTGTGTTTTAATACCCCACTATGTTTTTAATTTCTATTATTTTATTATGAAATATAATATAATGGTTTAAATATGGTTCTAAACAAAGTATTATTTCTTTTATATTTTAAATAATAATGAAATTTTTCCCTTAAACTGTACTAAAATGTTTTATTTCTAATGTTTCTTAACCACACATTTAACATGTTTTTACTTAATTATAACATCACCTACCATGATCTATGACTATATTCAATTATTAATGTCCATGAATTATTTAAATCCATCCTTTATAAAGACACTATTATGATATTCTCTTTTGTCATGCCTTTTGGCATGATTATGATACCCAATTCTTTGCATGGGTAACCCTTATGATTATGTTTGAATTAATTTGTATGATTATTTATACAGATAATCTATTCATGAACATGTTATTATGGGTGTAAATATATAGTTCTCCATTACACTGGGGAATTTTTTCCACGTGACATGACATGTGCAACAGTTATGGTGGTTATCCTTAACTCGTGTTGTATGTAAAATGATCTTGGTCATTATCCTTAACACATGATCCTCCATGTAAAATGAGACTAGAATCTGGATAAATTCATGTTTTAGGTATTGAACACATTACTATGATTGCATAATTATATTTTCCTTTGTTCTATATATTATGAATCCATATTTTAAATCATTTTATATGCCTCTTAAAATCATTATCTAATGAATTATATCCCATGTTCTTAGCTTTATTTTAATATTTATTTACTTATAGGGATTTTTAGCTCATACCTTTTTCATATATTCCACCAGGTAATCCTATGAAAATGTAATGACACATTTTATGTTAGGAGAAATATATGAATATTAAATAAATGTTTTATTTTTTTTTGGATTCATGATGTTTAATTATATACGTAATCTCTAAGAAGCTAAAATTTATGATCCTTGGATTGTAATGTGATGTCTATATATGATAATAATCATATAAGAAGTTGTATAAAAATACAGTGTCTCTATAGTTAGTATCGTGGGATGGTCCTGTTACTTTTAGAGATTAGAAATATATCACTTTTGTAAAAACCATAGGGACAAGACTATGTTTGAGAAAACATCCCTAAATTATGGTTAGTATAAAGTAAGTGGTTATTATTAAAATATATCCCTATCTGGATAATACTTGAAGAAATGGTTCTTGCATATATATACTAAGGATTAAAAACTTGTACAAGGTGTTACATGCCTAACATTGGGTAACATGTTACGCAAAAAATCCTTACTGCACACCAAGTTTGACATTACTAGGGAATATGCTTTGGTAAATTCATAAGAACGTTACAAACCATTATGGAGGGAATAAAAATTAACAAAATAATATATTTTAAAAAATATATCATTTATATCCTAGAGTTAATCCAATGAAATCAAAATATAGGATATACTTTTAATTTATATGTTTATCCTATTATATTCAATGTTTCTTTTATTATGCATGTTACATAAGTAATCAATCCCCTATAATTGTACTTTATTATTCTTAGATAATGGCTGGCAATAGAAGAACATGTTCCAACAATCATTATCATATGTAATGTGATTCTTTCCCAAATGAAATTCCAGATTTTATTGGAAACGTTTCTCAAAACATTATGATAATATTATCTCAACCAGTTGAAGATATGAATAAGAACATGAATAATGTATAACAACCTCCTTCTCTTAAGAAATATATTGTTCATTCGAATCCTTTATACAGAAAATGCCTTCCATGTTTGGTGGTTCTTCTTATCCTATCCTTGAATACAAGTGGACTAAATCTATTAAAATGATTTTCTCTATCTGTCATTTCTCAAAAGATAAGATAGATGTGATGGAGGTCAATTTTATCGATAGGAAAGATGATTAATGGTCGAAGTTTATCAAAAATATGAAGTCCAAGTGGAAAATTTATTCCATGGATTGGGAGGAATTAAATAAAAATATTCTCAATAAATAATTTCCTTAAACCCTCCATCTCAATATGGAATGCGAGTTCCTTGGACATAAGTAGAACACATATGAGTATATTTGGGTTAAACTATTACTTTTCATTTATTATAGGATCCATGATTGGTGGTGGAGTGATTTGAGATCCCAAAGGGTCTAATGAGGTGTCTTTCTCCACATTCCTCATGAACGGCGACTCTCTTCAAGTAGAGGCCCATTACATCATTATTTTCCCGTTTCATTTCAACCAACATAGTTTTCTATTGGTGAGGTTGAGACTGAATCATTTACTGTATATAGAGAAATTTTTGGAATGGGAACTATTCCTTTGTCCCTCGAATATTCTTTAAGAATGCGCAATTGGTTTATAATAAATTATATGACCATCCCCCATTCATAGAATGAGGGTAATGTTGTTCATAACATTTATGACTCTAGAGCATCATAGGGAGATAAGTTACCAATATTTTCTAGTATTTTCTCTCTTTCCCAGAGGGAATTAGCTTTATATTGACTGATTCCCTAGGGATTCATTATTTCAGACCTCCCAAAATGTATCTTTGTATGTTCTTCAACCTTTCTTCTTTTATAATACTAAATATTTTTATGGCATTATATTAAATCATTTTAAGAAAGAATTAAAACACTTCAAAGATATGCCTCTATCTTTTTCATGAATACAAAAATCAAAGTGCATCACATCATTAGTAAAATAATGCTGAGTATATGAAATAATTGGCAATTTGGGTTTTGATTTCTACGATGATATTGAAAGTTGTGTCTATAAGGATGAAATAGAGACCGGAGGATATTACTAGTCTCATGGACCCATTGATAAAAAAATATTAAAATAGAGTCTATTATGGGTGTATCCCCAGATAAATCCCATGATTTATATAAATCCCAATATCCCATTTGTCTAGGTATTGGGATAAATCATCCCAGGAAGTATATAAAGGGAACTGATAAATGCATCAAATGAGGAAGTATAGGGCATCTGAATAATAACTGTTGAAGTTATATAAAGAATTCCGCTACTGTAAAAGAATAAGGGGATGTTCATATCAATACTCATCATGTATTTCATTGTTACAACTAGATGTAACATGGGAATTATGAGATCCATTTCCCTAAGCCAAGGGTTATTAGAGGCAATCAACAAAAATAGCCTTGATGGAAAAAGGAAGGGATTATTATATCCCTACTAGTGAGGTGTAACCTAGTAGTAATTTGGTTGTAGGTATACTGATTATTAATTAAATAATAGTGAAAATACTTTTTTATTATGGATCTACCCATTAATTCATATCTTTAATTTTTATTATAAGTATTTAAACACCACCTCAAAATATAGATGTTCAGTTTTCTATCAGAATAAAAAATGGGGAAATTAGTGAATCCAAAGTATATAACTCCACCCTAGTTAATATAAGTGGACTTAACCTCCATTTAAATACCGTCTTACTTACCTTGGTTGAGTTCGATGCTATTTTGGGAATTTATTTTCTATCATTATGTGGAACGATATATCACTCTTCACACCCAGAATCATCCTTAAATTCTATAAAAGTATAAGGAAGAAGATGATTTTACTTCATAATAATTATCTAATGTGTGGACATTACTCAATTTTGATCAATAATATATATCCAAGATGATTTATACCAAGGAATTAATCATTCACAAATGCATATCTTTTAAATGTGACTATACTGATGTGTTCCCTGAAAATTTTTCTAGTCCTCCTACAGATTGAGAGGATGAGTTCTCAATTAAACATACTCGTGGACCCCTACCTATAACAAATAAAAATTATAGAATGGATGTTATTGAGCTAGAATAACTAATGAAATATGTACTGGAGGATCTAGACAAGGGTTTTATATGCCTGGGTGCTTCAACATAGCGTACACCAATACAATTTTTCATGAAGAATGAGGGACCAATATTTCTATGAATTGAATATAATGAGATCAATAACATCATGATAATTAACAAGTACCCTATAACATGGATATATGAAATGTTGGATCAGAAACGTGTATCCAATTACATCTATAATATGGACCTTTAGTCAGGATATCATCAATTAATGGTGAGTAAGGATGATATTCCCAAGTCTACATTTAGAACGAATTATAAACAATATGAGTTCATAGTGATTTCCTTTATAAGTATTAATGATCTATAAATTTACATGGATTTAATGAATAGATTCTCTATAAAATACATATAAAATATTTCTGTAGTATTTATTGAAGCTAATATAATATACTCTAAGAGAAATGATGTGCATGAGAAGAATTTTAATACTATCTGAAAGACTTTTCACAGGGAAAATATATATGAAATGTATGGTAAATGTTAGTTCTATATAAAGGAAGTACAATTAATGGTGCAAGTTATCACTAAAAAATTAATATTTGTGGACACTTCTTAGACATGTTAAATTGAAGAGTGGCCCATGAAAACATCTATAATAGAGGTCAAATGTTTCCTTAGGTCTAGAAGGTTATTAATGATGATGTGTAAGGAAATTTCCATGGTTATAAAAATCACTAACAATGATTACTCTAAAGATAGAGATGTTTTTTCTATGATTGTACATGGAGGCTTCTTCAAATAGTTGAAAAAGTGTCTTATCACTACACCAGTGCTCACACTATCGACAAGTGTGATACTATTGTTAGTATAAATATATTCTTGAGAGATAGTATAAGGTTTTTTACTAACCCAAAATGATAAATTCATATAATGTGCCTCAAGGTAGTTGAAAATTCTTGATAAAAACTATGCCATACATGATCAAGAGTTAGAAGCTGTGATCTTTTTTATGAAAATATGGCAGAATTATCTCTACACGGAGAAGTGTGGGTTATATATTGATCACAAGAGACTAAAATATATTTTCAAAAAGAAATATCATAATATTTGTCAGTGAATATGGTTATATCTAATTAATTATTATGACTACTCAATTCACTACCATCATGGTAAAGAAAACAAGGTTTTAGATACTCTAATAAAAAAGGATCATGTATCTTTATCTTGGATGATAATTGAGAAGGATCCAATCATCCTGGATTTTCAAATGATCTACATGGGAATTTTTAAGGAAGTATCATCATCAATACTTTCTCAAATGATTTATCAACTATCCTGTATAGATAAAAATAAAGGATACTCATTGGAACGATTTGAAAATCTAGAAGAAGGTAGAAGCTACGAGAAAAGTGAAATACTAAGTTGTTAAAATTGAAGAGGACGAAGTTTTAAGATTTGGTTTATGACTATGTGTACCATCCTATATAGAGATCAATAAGTGACTTCTGAATAATGAAGATAAATCAACATTATCTATTCACCTAGGGAGTACAAATATTTATCAAGATATCCAAGAGAACTATTGGTGAGATAATATGAAGAGGGATATTGATGAATATACATCAATGCGATTGTTATGTACTCATGTGATGGATTAAATAAAAAAGTCTACGGTGATGATGCAACCACTACCCATACCAACCTGGAAGTGAGTAAAAATTAACATGTAATTTTTCACTAGAATTTTGATGACATCCATTTGAAACAATGTTATATAGGGTTTTATAGATTTTAGGACAAAGACAAATCATTTTTTTTGCAATTCAACATGACCTCTGACATGGTTAACTTTCACATCAATGCATCAAATTATAAGTCTATATATAGTACCAACATCGATTGTATCTAATAGAGGTTTAACATTCAACTCTATGTTCTGGAAAAGAATCTAACAAGCTCTAACCATTCAGGATTACCTTACTATAAACTACTATCCTAAAACGGATGTCTAATTTTCTTGTACTATTCATAAACATGAATACATGGTGAGAGTATGTTCTATGTGCATAAATGGAGTATGATACCAATATCTCCTACTTTTCAAATTATCCAAAAACAAATTTTTCCACTCATGAAGCCAAATGGAAGCATATGAAGCCCTATATGGGAAAATTTGTGGAACACCATCATACTGGGATAAAGTCAGTGAAAATAAGCTGCAAGGACCTAAACTGGTTGATGAAATGGTGGAAAGGTGAAAACCATTAAACAACACATTAAGGAATTAAAAATTTGACATAAGATCTATGAAAACACTCATTGATGAGATTTTCAGTTTATGGTCAGAGTCATGGTATTCCTCAACATATCTTTATAGAAGAGGATCATGAGCTTTGATAACAATTGATATATAATTCCTAGGTACATAGACCTATTCGATACCATTGATGGTGTCACATCTATGGTCTATTGACTAGAACTTCCTCCTACCATGTCTTAAGTACACAACATATTCAATGTATCCGTCTTAAAGTTGTATATACCATATCCATCACATGTACTGAATTCATTGACTGTATAGTTGTAAAATGATAACACTTTTGGGGAATAGTTTATTAATATCTTAGACTATAGAGATAATGTTCTATGAAAAAAGACTTCTCACCTTGTCAAAGTACTATAAAAACACATATGCATAAAGATGCATCATGGGAACTAGAGGAAGCGATCAAGGAGAATTTCACATGCCTAGGATTCCAATTCATTATAAAACGAATTTTTTGGGGGAAATTTCATAAAGGGGGAAAATGTAATAAACATAAATTCTATCAATAGAAAATTAAATTCGTAAATTTATGAATTATATTATAAATAATTTAAAATAACATAGAGAACACAGAAAACATTATATATGAAGAATGAAAAAAATTAGATGTATTTCTAGAAGTTAATGAACTAAAACTGAGGAAACATTGACCTTACCATTGGAATAATAATATGACCATTACGAATAATTAACATAACAGTAAAAATATTTTTCTCACTAATGAATTTATAAATATTATTTGATCATAATGTAAATGGAAATATGATATATTTTTATCATACTATAAGTAAATAAATATTTTAGATATTATTAATTAATTGTTGATATTTTAATAAAACATATGTATTTAATTTAAATATTGTAATTAATATAATGTCCTAAAAGAAAATTAATATCAATAAAATTTACTTATAAATTAATATTTTGTTCTCTTATGATTATAATTTAATCTTATGAGAACATTACAAATTTTACAATGTGTTACAAAATCATTTATGATTTTGAAATCAGTATTTTACAATTAAAAATTGATTTTAATTAATAATATATTTCCCATGATTAGATACTTATTTTCATAAAATGGATTTAATTGTTTAATTTTACATATTTAAAAACATTTAGGGTTATTGTTTTGGGTTTTTTTTGGATTTTTTTCGATAACATGAATTTTCATGAATAGTAAAATACTGTAATTTATGATATAACATAAATACATGATTTACTGAGTCTTAAAAATAATATGTATTATGTAAGACCAAATTATAGAACTATCTATTAATATTTTAAATTTTTTATAATAATTATTAAACTATTCATATTCTGGAGATAAAATAATAAACTAATGATTAAAATAATGTGAAAACACTCCTCTCCTCCACTATAAATATCACCCCTCACCATGTATTCTCCTCATGCCTATAAAGATGTTTAAATTTTCCAATATCTAATAAAATATCTTATAAAACTTCTACCACACTTCTAAGAGCTCATGGTTTCATTAAAATACAAAACCCCTTTCTATATGGAGGCTGTTAAGGAGAATAAATTCAAGAGGTAAATTCATATTTCCTTTTTCTTTTATTCTCTTTTCATGTTCATTCCTTTATTATTATCTCATTCCTTCCCAAAAAAATGGAATGATAACTATATTACCATAAAATATTCATAAATGTTATTATATTTATGGATTAAACCGTCATCAATTATTTCCCTACATTGTTTAAAAAATGAAAACATCATCTGTGATGTCTTACATTATCACATTCAAGGATAACGGGTTTTCTATTTCTATTACCAACACCATGGATGGTCCAAAAACCATTTTTATGGTTGAAAAATATTATAAAATGTAAAATATATCTTATTTTATATTATATAACAATTATATATACAATAAATTAAATAATAAATGAAAAATAGTTCAGTATGATCGAAAAATCAATAAAATAATCTCAACGGTTATCATTAACACGTTATCTAATGGTTCATCCAAAAATATTGAAAAAAGTATTGTATAAGAAAAAATAGACTTTTATTGTTATTAATAACATATAATTTCAATTCTGGATCATTATACCCATTCTCTATGGACTTCCATAGCTTTATACAAGCGAACTGATAATGAAAACCATGAAAATGAACACTCTTAAACAACAGAATTAAACTCCATAACATATTAAGAACCCTACAAATTGTATTAATAAAATGCTAATAAATAAATTAATGTATAAAAGTATATATATTATTAAATCAATTAATTTTATTAGACTATTAAGGACATTATGATCTAGTGGAGAACAATTTTAGACACAAGGTAATGGATCCTTTCGAAACCATGACTTTACATTCAGGTTACTCGATCTCTATTTACCACATTGTAATTATGATTTATTTTAATGCAATTATTATAAAATATTTTTATAAGTTAAATTTTTTTGTATCCGTGTTTTATCATCCTTCCTTGATGGGAAATACAATTTTTTATAAATTTCCCTTCTCAATTCTTCCCAATAAGATAGCCTGATTAAAGGGGACTTTCAGATTTTTTACCAATTTTCATGTGCACTCCACAATCTATTTTAAGACAACATTATTTTTATAAAATCACTCATTTTTTCATTAAAAAAATAATTTGGTTAAATTTTAATTTTACCCATACAATTATGCATTTTCTATTATAAATAATCTTGAATGTGTTCCCATAAACCATATTAAAATGTTTTATTTATAATTTTTCATAAACACTCATTTTTTTTGTTTTCACTTAATTTTTACATCACTTATCATGATATATTTCTACATTCTCTTGTGAATTTTCATACATTATTTAAATCCATCCTTTAATGGAAACCACTAATATATTCCCTTATGATAAGCCTTATGAAATGATTATGATAACCAATTCCTTCCCAGGGAAAACCTTATGTTATGTTTGATATTTTATGTATGATTATTTATGTAGAAAGTATATCCATGAACATTTTATGAGGGGTATTATTAGATACCACTTTAATTAATTGGTTAATGTTTAGTCTCATGATATGTCATGTGAAATTTTCATATTGGTTATCCTTGACTCGTGCTCCCACTACAACAGTCTTGGAGGTTAACCATAACTTATGCTCCCCAATGTGAAATGATACTTTAATAATATTAAATTCCTATTTACATTAATGATTTAAGGGATCATTGTAAGGTAGTATCTCTTTAAAAACAATAAATAAAAGATGGTTTTATTTTGGATTCATGTTGTTTAATTATGTACCTAATATCCAAAGCACTATACAATATGAACCTCGTTAATTAATTTTATGTCTAAATATAATAAAAATATTTTGATAATATTTGTAAAAGTATAGGTTCACTATAATAACATTATTAGGAAACATTTCATTCTTGAAAATATCATTAATATCAATAAATAAGTATATTTGAAAATATAAGGGTGAAATTGACAAATATAGATCATCTAATATATAATACTCTCTGGGGCATTAATGTCCCACCATTGAATCTCATATATATGTTCACATATGGTGAATAAGTCCACCCAAATATTCTTATGAAAATAATTTGTTGGAAGAGTGTTTCCACCTATATAAAATATAAAATTTTAATAGTGGAAGATTGTCCCACATAGTGTTACGATATAAAAATTTAAATTTAGGGAGAGTTATCCACCAAAATAATCTCATATACAATGCACAAGGGAATATTGGTCCTACTACTAATGACATATAATAATTCATTAGTAAATTTTAATCAACATGATTAATCTCATATAATAATTCACAGTGGAAATTAATTCCACCAGACTGAACTCATATTATAATGAATTGATAAATACCTTCCCACCCATCTAAGCTTATATACATAGATTTCTCATCCTCCCAACTCATAACACAACAATATAGTTGGAATCTTAAGTAGAGAACCAATTACTAACACAAAATTAATTTCATGAAACTTTAATTATACCCTCTATGTACAATCCCTAAATGATGTCAATATAAGTGGAGGGAACCCACCAATGTCCTCAAGTTCACATCATAATATATACGTGCAATATGAGTTCCTTTTTCTAATGTAACATCTATAAGCCTAATGAAATCACCCCAAAAGATATGTTATATCCTGTTATTACAATAGTCATCTCATGGACTCATTAAACTCATAATAAAATCCATTCTAGATTCATAGTAGCGATATTACCCATTTACCATGTCACATCCCATAAAACTAAGCTTTTCACCATTACCTAAACCCACCCACACTTTCTTTGTTAATAAATCTTCCCAGGTAAGAATATTCTTATGAGAAAGAAAAATCCACCACATTACTACTTATATTGATCTATGGATACTAGTCTCCCTTAGATTACATCATTCTATAATAAGGAAAATATTTTGAAATCATCACTCTCCCCATATAGGGGAGGAAAATGGGCACAAATCACATGGTCCACAGTATTCAATAAACTTATTTTGACCTAAAAAGGGTTAATATATCTCATGTAACATGTTTATTATTTATTACATGGCCATCAATATCCATGGTTTCAATATTGTGATTAGGGGTACATCAGGGTCATTGACACATTATTCTATTAAAATAAATTAATGTTAATTTCAATTCAATTTATATCCAATCACTCATAAAATGAGATACAACCTATAAAATTCATATAATAATTAATATAAATTAAAATGGATTTTCAAGAAGAACCTACCTCATTAAATTCTATTCTTATTTAATCAATTTTGGGCTCTACTCCTCGATAAATTCAAATCCTCATATCATCTATTGAGCTTCTATCACAGATCATAATTGTAAAAAAATCAATTATAAATATATGTTAATAATGTTGCAATATAATTCATCTATTCATAGTTTCCAAATAACTAAAAAATACACCTTTCCACAATAAAAAAACATTACCAGCCTCGTTATGAATTTACATGGAATACTGATGAAAAAATATAACAATGATTTCATTTCAATAAAATCTATATTAATAGTTAATTTAAATATATTTTGGAATGGAAACCTAAACAATTTATTCAGGCGATATAGCTATGAATAGCTGGTGAATTATTTATAGTCTTCATAATCATTAGATTACCTCAATCTATAATTAGGAAAAACCCCATCATAATGGGAAGATTCCACAATGATCATAAGGAATCATTTCATAGAATTGTAATCCATATCATCAAAAAATTTATTAAACTAATGTAATAAATAATAAAAAGTATTAATAATTAAAAAATCACCTTACTCTACTATAAAATCCAAATTAACAACCACAATTCTAAGGGTCTTTGAAGAATGACAGATAGGGAGTGTTCCACCTTTTTTCCTACATGGGAGAGTAATTTATACAAGGTAGTAATAGATTAAAATTAATAATGTTAAAATGTTAAATTAATCCATTTAATGAAATTTTGGAGGTCGTATGGTTTATATATATGGCTAGAGAAACAATGCATCGATTACATGGATCACACTATCCTGAGTGACACTACGCTCACTATTCCACTAAAATGTTAAAAAATTCGTGTTTTAAAAAAGTGGTGTCCTTAGTGGAATTTCATAATTGTACAAAATTTACCCACATGGACATATGGAATTGTGTTAAAGTAGTGACCCTAATATCTAAAGGAAACCCCGTCAAACATAGTTTTTCCTGGTCAATGGAACGATATTTACTCAACATTTTTGGACTATGCATAGTTGTAAAACATTTTGATATATTTAAATGTTCATAAAAATACTTCTAAAATAACCTAGGAACTTGAAACATCCCACAAATCGTTAAAATATAAAAAATAACTCCATAAGATACGCCAAATCATGGAATTCTGATGGGAATTTTGATTATCAGAATTTTTCTTTCTGTATTACAAAAAATTAAAATTCTAACATAATTTTACAAAACTAAATGAAACAATGTTTTACCACTATGATATATTTATGTAAATATTAGATATTTAATTTATATGGTTCCCTATTTTGTTAAATGTATTAATTAGACGTTTTTCCTAATATTAAATTACTTTTGTATACATTCTCTTCCCCAATACTTACTCCATCTAGTATTCACCTCTTCTAATAGTACGACACACACTCAATATTCACACACAAAATTTTCCCTTAAATTACTAATTCAATTAAAAATATATGTCATATTTAAACATATATATTCTCATTATTCGACATCATCCATTGGATAAGTTCTTACATATGAATAACATTATATTAGTACAATGGTCTTTGGGGTAGATCATTAAGGATCCGCGTCTCATAAACAATTAAAATACTCAAAACATCTAGAATTTAGTAACTTTAATAAACATGAAATAAATATATATATATATATATATATATTATTATATAAATAACCATGATACAAAATGTTTTCCATCAAATAATACTAAAAAAATCTCATAGTAGTTTTTTTACCAATGTAATAAAATATATTATAGGGAAACCTCTTAATTTGCACTATTATTCCTTCTAATATGAAAATAATTTTTGGAAAATATTACAAGAAAGACACCACCTTAATAACACAGTTATATTATCTAATAATTGAATACCATAACATTTGAAAATATTAAATTCAAATGTCCTAGACAATAATTTAAAGTTTAATAAAAAAAATCATGTTTGAATCAATTTCATATTGGTACAAACGTATCCTCAATATAATCAACATGAAAACATATAAATCTGAACCTCTATATTTTGGTATGGAACATATATAATGAAAAAATTTACAAGTATATTCTCCTTTTCAATAAATTGTTACAAAATAAATAATTTCACATAAAATATTATTTTTTAACATCCTATATAAATTAATGAAATCATAATGATATAACACAACTTATTGAAGAATTACTTCATCACTAGACAAAAATATTCATAAAAAAATTTCACAACCTCTTTTAATACATCAAAATCCTCCATAATAGAAATATAAATTCTTTCTTCATGTAATAAAACATGTAAAAAATCATGTACACCAAAATTATTATTTTATTGGTTGATGAAAAAACTATAACTAACATTCAAAATCCCATTTTTAATGATATATTTATCCAATAATCACACATATTTAAATCAAAAATATTATTGAGGAAAAAATATAATCAAATATATTTTGGGATATAAAAACCTCTCAGTTTAGAATTTTTCATTATCCCAATAATGATAAATCATCATCAATACTAATAGTGAATCATCATTGAATCGACTGAAGACACTATGACTGATCTTCATGAATGAAAAATGAATAATAAATTATAATAAAAATGTTATCTTTATATGTAACTCACAATTACAATTTTATTATCATGATATTCACTTCTTAACATTTTTAATTAAAAATATCCTTGTAATGTTGGAATGAAGTATGATATTCTACTATGATACCAACTATAGGATCGAAAAGATAATGTTGATGTTAAATATAAAAGAGGTTGTGAATTAAATACTTTAAAAAGTTAATTTGGAAATTTTAAATATGGTAATGTTTAACAAGGTTAAACAAGGTAAATTCACAGGACCTCTCAGTTCTACAAACTTACTTGATTCCGGAAATGTGGTTCCGGAAATGAAACATAAGAAATGTTTACAAAGATAAGGTTATACCTTAAAGCATATAGAGTCTTACAAATAAGAGTAAAAGTATATAAAAATATAAGAATGTTATAATTTCATCAACAACCAAAATGCAGTAGAAAACATGAAACCATACATGTAACCAGTAGTAAATCTGTCAACCCAAAGAGAAGGGTATCCAACAAACATGTATAATGGTCCCTTGATTTATACTTTTAAGAAATTATGTCTTACCCACACAAGGGTAATCCCTCGATTCGATGATTGGAGTTTCTCTTGCTATCCACACAAGCCCTTGAACTTCAAGGTAGTCAGCACCACTTTCTTCATATCCCCAGAAGCCTTCGAATTTACTAAGCAACATTCAGAGTCACACAAATCAATTCTGAACAAGATGATTAGAATGCACAAAGCATAAAAGTTTCTCTCTAGAAATCACTTCAGCAGCATGTAATCTCTTGAGTTTTAGAACAGTTCATCAGATTTGTGACTTCTTTCAACAGAGCTCTTATTTATAGGCACATTCTCAACAGTCGACCCCCTCCTCCAATGATCATACCTTCCTTGATTTTTGGAGGGACCTGTACATGTGTCACTCAATCAACTATTAGTTAGTAAATGAGTGTATAACATCATTTTATAACCAAAACATTAGTAATAAAAAATATGGTGTCTTTAACAAATTCATTTTTCAGAGTGTAAGGAAAATAAAAGTTTAGAGTCTAACAAAAAACCATTCAGTGTTTATAATATATAAATATCTAGATTTTGTTTTCCAAAGAATTTGTAACCTGAATTCTATAGAATTCTAGAGTCTGAATTTCAAGGAAATTCGGAGTCTGAATTAAGTAGAATTTGGAGTCTGAACATACAATGTTCGCAGTCTGAATGCATAGTAATTCACAGTCGGAACATAAAATGATCGGAGTTTGAATTCCTTAGAATTCAGAGTGTGAACTTACAAAGTTCAGAGTCCGAATTCATTTGAATTAAGAGTCTAAACATAGAAATTTCAGAGTATGAATTCAAAGAGCTCGGAGACTGAACTCTGATAGTTCAAAGTCTAAATTCAGAGAACTAGGAACTTGAATTCAAATCCTAAAAATAGAATGCTCTATATCAATGTATTTATAAGAATCCAAGGTTTTGGATAAGAAACCAAATTTTATTGTTTGAAACAAAATGGACATTGAAAAACATTGTAAGGATAAATTTCTTTGGGGATGATAAATTTTCCTTATCGAAATAAAACATAGGGTAAATTTAAATTTCCTTAAGATACGGTGTTTGTGATTTTAAAAACAAGAAGGAATGGGAAAGTCATAAGGAAAACTTATTAACTCAACAATATCCCCAAACATGAAGGAATGAAAAATTCATAAGGAAACCTTATTGACTCAATAATATCCCCATTTTTTGAAAGCACAAACATCCTTATGAAAATGATTATAAGGACTTATAAATTGTATGGACTGGTAAATAAAACTTATCTCCCATAACAAATGAGCAATGATGAATACGACTAACTCATCATTAGGATTTCGAAACACCAAGGATCGTAGTTTTGATTTTTAGAATGAGACTTGGAATTTTATTGCATAAGAAAATCTTCTTGGATAAGAGCCCCCCTTAGATGAACTCCCCCTAACTTAGGGAAATTAATTCTTTACATAGTATTCCTTTTTTTCTCCCCCATTGTGATTTTCAAAAAGTATTAATGGGGAAAAATCATGGTACCTGAAATATTAGTACTAGACAAAAAAATATAATGAGCAACCAAATATTTCATTACGATTGAAAAAAATTATACAAGGGAGTAATAAAATAGAAGATAGGAATTTAAAATGTTTATCCCTCCTTCTCCTTCGACATAAAGTTCTATACTATTTTTTTTGCTTCTTGAGTTCCTTGTGGTATTCCTCTGCATGTTTGAGAAGCTAATATTGATCTTCTGATTTCTTCTTTATGGATTTGATTCTTTCTTCATGAGCCTTAAGAACCTTTACATGTGACTTCAAGGCTTCATCTTACTTAGGATGTTTCTCTTCTATCTCAGTACTGAGATCCCTTTCCCTTTTCCAACATTGAGCAAGTGAATAAAACTTCCCATTCATATATTTTACTTCTTGAATCCATGAATTATTTTATAGGGTTAGATTTTCCTAAAAAATCTTTGTGGGATCCTTGATCTTTACATCTTCAGTGTCAAATTCATCCTTGAAACATTCTTGAAACTCATCATGAATTCCCATGCCTTCTATAATTTTCCTTGACCACCTGGTCATTTTCTAGTAAGATCTTCTGTGGGCTGCGTAGTTTATGAAAAATGTTTTTAAATATGCCTCAAGAATGACACAATTATCCATCACTATGGATACTGAATCCAATTTCTGATTTAAAAAATGATGAAGCATTTGGCATCTTGAGTCAATACTGGGAAATATTGGGATAGTGCATATAATCTTCTTCAAGGACTGGACAACGAAATCATGTCCCAGAGAGGATGATTTTAAATCAAAAATTTTTCTTGGGGAGGATTCCTTTTCTATATCAGCAGCTTTCCTCTATAAAAATCCACTAACATCTCTATTCTTTATCATATCCTTGGTAGGTGTATCAAAAACAACCTATTTTCCTTTTTCTGCCTTCATAATGCGTTCTTCTTGGTCTAGAGATTCATGGTCACTATCAGAGAGCTATACAATTTTATCTTCCTCTATCTCTTCCTTCTCAGCTCCTACCTCATCATCCTCTGGATGAATAAAATCTCTTTTGATTCTTTCTTCATCAGATGGTTTTTCAACTTCATCTTCAACCTTCTCTTCATCCTTTCCACAAGTAACATGCTTTGATGATTCGACTTGAGAGGTTCAGAATGTTAATTGTTTTTGAAGGGCTCTCCTTCTCATGAAAATCCTCAACTTTCTTTATGAGATCATCTATATCTCCACTGCCTTTTTCTTATTTTTCTTCCCCTACTTTTTCTTCTTCAACAACTTCTTTTTCTTGATGTTTTTCCGTAATTAAAAACTTTTTTCCTGGAGTCTCATGTAATGATTCTATCAGGATGGATTCTGGTACTAGAATATTCTCGGAAGCTTTCTCAGTATCCTTCAGAAGGGATTAATCAATTTCAGCCTCTGATAACTTCTTCTTATACTTATTATCTTTCTATTGCATCTCAAGCTCACGAGTAGCCTTTTCCTTTAAAGCCTTTGGTTTAGAAGGATGCAATCCAAACATAGGATCCCCTTCTTTCTAGTTCATTTTATCTTTTCTCTACTTGGCTACAACTTCATCAAGATAGACATTTTGTTTCTTTGTATTTGGTGGTGAGGATAGGGATTCCTTGTTCGCTGGAGTTTTTAATTTCTCTTCCACTTCCTTCAGCAACCACTTTCTTCTTCCCTTTTTAGAGGTCTCAGTGGCCTCTTGTTTCTTCAATAAGGATTCTTATTCCTCCTTAAGAAAATCATAAAATTCATCATATTATTTATAAAATCCAATATTCATCCTTCTCAGAGTTTCATCAGTCAGCATCATGAATTTTCAATTTCTTTGCATAGAACAACAAGTTATTTTGAAGGACTCTAAACACCGAACAATCAGCTTTGAGAGAATGGCTGGATACATAATCATCTGAGCATTCAGATTTCCATTCATTATATTCTGAATTGTAATCAGAATATTATTAATCAAGTTAATATTTCTTCTATTCACCACGAAATCTAAGATATACTTGTCACTCTTCTTTAAAGAATCCTTGTCCCATTTTCTTGGAATGATAAATCCTTGAACCCACAATTCAAGAATCTGAAAATTTGTAGACATGTGAAGAACATTCGGAGTCTTTACATCTGAATGACCGAGACAAGTTATTTCATTTCCCTTAATGAAATTTCCTAGAACATTAGGAAGATTATGTCAGAAGATCTCTGCCTCTCCCTCATAAAGAACTCTAATCAAACTAGCTGCCTTGGTGTAAGAAAGAGAATAAGTCTTTCCATATCTCTTGAAAGATAATATATCCTTTACTTCTTCCTTATAAAAACATGCTAACACATAGAATTGAATTAAAACTTTCAGATATAACAGATCCTGAGCTCTTGCTTTCTATATGCAAACACTCTTCCATCCATTTATCTTGATGTTCTTTGAGAATATCAAATAATAATTTGAAAAGAAATTTGGATCTACCAACCTTTCTCTATAAATATTCCATTCAGAAATCACCTTGAATGTTGACATGTCTTTCTGGGAATATACTTCGATAGACATTCAGCGTTGATGAAACCTTGAAAATATGGAACATGCAAATGGAGGACGACATGCCTTCAACATGAAAAATCTTGGATCTCGATGTGGGAAAAAAACAGGGAGTCATTCATACAGGCGTTTGGGGAGACAGTTTAGCTTCCATCCACAATACAGTGGTTTAATAAACATTTGATTAGATATGATGGTTGAGATGATTTCCAGAAGGAAATTTTGAAGGAATCCAATCTTTGAGGTTTTTTAATAAAGACACTCAGATTTAAGAAAAAGAGAATATGAGAATATAAAAATAGATGAAAATACCAAAAAGTAAAATATGATTATGAAAATTTAACAAAGGAATCATAACTTTTGGAATTCTAGAAATATTATTCTTATTGAGGAAAATTCTTCTTGAATAACTTTAGATTTAGAAAATTTTGATTATGAAAACATTGATTACGAAAGTAACTATGAAAAATTTTAAAACAATGAAAAATTTAGAAAACATTCACTATGAAAACATAGAAAATCATTATTATCAAAATTTATAAAATCTTCATTATGAAAATTTAGAAAATATTCATTACGAAAATTTGGAAAATCTTTATTACATAAATTTATAAAATCTTCATTACAAAAAATTAGAAAATCACCATTACGAAAATTTATAAAATATTCATTACGAAAATTTAGAAAATCACTAATAAAAAAATGTACTCCCCCTATGAAAATGAGTTCGTTACTGTAAGAAAATAGGTTTTAGCTAGAAGTTAATATGGAATATTATCTTATTATTATCATTCCTAATTTCTGTTCGATGTATTCAAATCTATCGGAAAGTCAAAATTTTCTGAAAATATCAGCAAGTTGATCTTGTGTTCCGATAAATTGATGAATTATAACTCCTTATTCTGTGTGATCCCTATGAAAGTGATTCATAATATCTATGTGTTTTGAATGAGAGTGATTTTCATGGTTTTTACTTAAGGAAATAGCACTAGTATTATCTGAAAAAAAATTAATTTAGTAAAACTCATACCATAGTCTGTGAGTGTGTGTTGCGTCCATAACATATTAGAACAACAAAATCCAACTGCAACATATTCAGCTTTAGCAGTGGAAAGTTATACTGTGTGTTTCTTTTTGCAAGATCAAGAAACTAATTAATCTCCTATGAAATGACATGTTCCAGATGTACTTTATCTATCCATTCTATATCAATCAAAATCATCATTCGAATAATTTTTTAAAATGAAATCATTTCCAGAATTATAAAAGAGTTTGGGATCCATGGTTCCCTAAACATAGCGATAAATCCTTTTCACTAATTTTAAATGAGATTCCCTATGATTGGATTGATATCTTTCACATAATAATTCTGAAAACATTAAGTCTAGTCGACTAGATGTCACATAAATTATACTTCCTATCATACCTCTAAAAGATGTTTGATCTACTAGTTTCCTAGCTTCATCTAGATCAAGTGAATTTGAGGTACCAATGAGAGTAATTATACTCTTAGTTTTTTCATATCCATACTTTTTAATATGATATTTAATATACTTAAAATGGGATATATAGATTCCTTCTAGTTTTTTAGAAATTTGAAAATCAAGGAAAATGTTAACTCAACCATCATACTCATTTCAAACTCATATTTCATTAGATCTATAAAGGAATCAATTATTGATTTCTAATTTGAACCAAATATAATGTCATCTACATAATCTTTAACATTCAAAACATTTTTCTTATCTTTCTTTATAAAAAGGTTTGGATCCGCATTTCCCTTAACATAATTATAATGAAGCAGAAAACCTATAAGTCTATCATACAAAGCTCGAGGGTCTTTCTTTAGTCTATAAAATGCTTTGGAATGTTTCACAACATGTACATGATGTTTTGTATATTCAAAACCAGGAGGTTGTTCAACAAAAAATTCATCTTGAACAAATCCATAAAGGGAAGCACTTTTAACTTCCATTTGAAAATGTTTGAAATTGAAGAATGCTGCAATGGCATGTAGAATACGAATAGATTCATGTCTAGCTACTAGATCATAGGTTTCTTCATAGTCTATTTATTCTTATTAATTTAAGCCTTTAACATCCAATATAGCTTTATTTATTAGTATGATTCCATTTTCATCACACATATTTCTGAAGACCCAATTTACTATAATAACAGATGTTTCCTTAGGACATTTATCCAAGGTCCAGACATTATTCTTTTCTAATTCATTTATCTCATCTTGTATTGATTTTATCCAATCATCAACACCTAATGCCTCATTAATGCTTTTTTGGTTCTAATAGGGAAAGGAATGATAAATTTTCTACTTTATTTCATAAAGAACATCTAATCCTAACAGGTAGATTTACATAACCAATGATACTATCACTGGGATGATTCTTTAGAAACAACTGATTTGGGTTTTGAAAAACCTGTTCATCAACATATGGTAGAAATTATTCTTGGGTAAATTATTCAGAAATATTTTCTTGAACATTTTCATTATCAGAAGGGTCTTCTAACAATGGTTGATAATCAGTTTTTGAAAACACATCTAAAGAAGTTGGTTGAAGTTATTTAAAAAAAATGGTCACTTTCATCAGATTTGACATGCATTGTTTCTTCAACAGTAAAGGTATTTTTGCAAAAAACTCTACAAGCCTTAGAAGTTGTGGAGTAGCCTATGGAAATTCTATCCTCATCTTTTGGTGTGAATTAGTGTAAATTATCTTTAGTATTCAGAATGAATACCTTGAATCCAAAAAAATTGAAGTAGGAATGTCTAGGTTTTCTGCCATTCCATAACTCATAAAAAAATTTATTTAGAAAATGTCAAATCAAAACAAGATTTATAGTATACGAAGTAGTACTTATAGCTTCAGCCAAAAATGATTGGCTACCGAATATTATCTCAACATGGTTTTTGTTTTCTCTTGAACATTTCTATTTCATCTTTCTACCACACCATGTTGTTGTGGTGTTCTGGGTGCTGAGAAGCAATGAGTAATGACTTTTTTACTAAAAAAGGTTTCAAAATCAGAATTTCGTAATTCACCACCTTGATCACTATGAATAGTTATCAATGGAAGGTTTTTCTCATTTTTAATGTGGGCTCTAAATTTTTTGAAATAAGAAAAAGCATAAGATTTTTTTTCTAGAAAATAGACCCATGTAAATCTAGTGTAATCATCAACTAAGAAAAATACCTAATACTTGGCTCTAATTCATCCAGTTTGTGTTGGACCAAAAAGAACCAGATGAACTAACCATAATGCATTAGTGGTTGAGACATCATTGATGGATTTAAAACTTGATTTATTTTTCATGCCATATTGAAAATGATCACAAACTTTTGAAGAATCAAATCTATGCTCCGGTAAATCCTTAACTATTCTTTTTTTAGAGAGTTTGCATCGGTTCCTAAGGTTACAATGTCCAAACCATCTATGACACAACCAAGAATAATCTTCCATTTCACTAAGGAAAGGTAGTTATTAGCTCTTAAGGTCTTATATGTTTAGTGTCTAAACATTGTCTTGCCTATTGGAAGAAAGAACATACTCTTCCTTGGAATTGTGTACCAATAACATATCATTCCTAAAACTCACAATGTAACCTTCATCACATAATTGACTTTATCTAATGAGGTTGTTCTTATGACCCTTCAAAAATGAAACATTTGTAATCAATGTTTTTCCAAGAAGAACAATCTTATCTATACACATTATTACTTCCTTAGAATTATCTCTGAAAGTTATTTTTCCTTCTTTCATCTTGATAATAATTTCAAAGAAGTTTTTGTTTCCAGTCATATATCAGGAACATCCACTATCCATGTACCAAGTAATTCTATTTTTACATTCATTATTTTCTTGAAAATAGGAATGTTAGAATTTTTGAATCCAAAATTTCTAGGATTTGGAAACATCACAATGCAAAATTTTAGGTATCCACATTTTCATAGAGAAATAATCTTTATGAACACATTAGGACTAGGTTTTGTTTAAGGAATAATTTTTTTCCTAATGCCCACCTCACAGACACTTAGTGCAGAATGGAGAACTTTGAGGAACAAAATAATAGTTACAAAAATTGGTCTTGAACTAGTATATCCAAACACAGAATTATTCTTTAGTGGTCAAATTTGAGAATAAATCTTATCGATGTTTTCCTAAACTAAGTTAAAGTTTGACAAAATCTTTCTGAAGGAAAATATTTCTGACTTTAGTTTAATAACTATGTTCTTATTTTCAAAAGCATCTATTTTAGACCTAGAGTTTGGCTCGAAAACATTTTTCATAGAAATTACTTTTTCTAGGTCCATAGAAAGTTTATCCTTCTCATAATTAACTTTATCAAGGTTTTTAGAAATACTTTCAAAATCAAGGGTTTTCTTATCAAGATCTTGAGTAAGATATGATGTTTCCTTAGTAATAATAGAAATCCTATAATTTTACTTAACATGTTTTCTCTTGTTTTAGAAATTTTCATTCTCATGAAGCTTAGAAAACCTAGACACATCTTCCTAGATGGGTAAAGTATTATCTTCATCAGAAGAAGATTGTTCATCCAATGATTCATAGTAATTACTATCTCTATAATTATCATTCAAGGATACATTGGTCATGGACTCAGCATAGTGTACCTTATCCATTAAGAAATTATTTTCAATAGGTAGTCTGGCTATTAGACCAAGATTCTTCTATCCAGAAGATTTGGAATCTGATGATTCATATGAAGAGTCACCACAACTGGTACTCAAGGTGTCATTAGATTTCATGACTTTCTTATCATTTGAATTGTAGTACTTATTTCTATTTCTCTCAGTATGATTTTCCTTTCTATCATTTCTCTTAAGCATAGGACAATCAAGACTTATATATCCAGTTCTTTTGAATTCACAATAGGTGACTTCACAGTCTTTCATATCTTTCATTTTATTCTTCTTTTATCTATACTAAAAGAATTTCTTCCAAACTATCTTGTTCATCCTTCGAGCAAGATTAGCTAGTTCATTCATAAAATTTTCACTTTCACTAGATTCGGATAGAAAAATAACCTTTTGGGATTTTGATCTTGTAACCCTGTCAAGAGTCTTGGATTTAACATGTTTTTAATTAGTTGTAAAAGCTAAACCTCCATTCCCATTCTTCTTCTTAACATTATCATAATCTCTCTTCATTCTAGTCTCATATTGAATAAGAGTTACAAAAAAATCATCAAGAGTAATCTGTGATACTTTTATATTCTAATCAATAGATGTTATCTTTGATTCCCACTCATTAGGCATGATGTCTATAATATTTTCTATAAGTGCCTCAACATCCAAACCATTTTCACCGATGGATTGTATGTTGTTAACAATAGTTATAAATCTCTGTTGTACTTTACATATAGGTTCTCTATAAGGAAAGAAAAAAACATGGTACTCAGCTCTAAGAATAACTCTTCTAATTTCAATAACTTTGGAAGAACCAAAATTGGTAACTTTTTGTTTCTTCCAAATAGAATTCACTAATTCACATGTCAAAATCTGGCTATATATATTCCTAGTCATGGAACACAACAAAGTATTGTGTACCATGTAGTTTAGTTGAAATTCGGAGTTCTATTTATTAGTAAAAGTTCAGACTTCCTTATCAGGAATCCTGTAATCTCCAGTGTGCATAACAATGTTATACACTCTAATGTAAATGATAAAAGTCTTCATACGATCTCTCCAATATTTATAATCATTCCCATCAAAAATAGGTGGTCTTGTGGGATTTAAGTTCTCTATGGAACCATCATTAATTCCTTCCATCTTGAATAAAATCATTCCACACAGAGTTGATAGTAATAAAATTTTGTAAAAATAGATAAAAATTAACTTATGCAAGGAAAATATTGAACAATGAAAAATTTGAGCAAGAAAACATATAAGTGAATAAGAGTATTTCAGATACCAGCTCTGATAACAATTGTTTGGTTGTTATGGAGTATGATATTCTCTAATGACACCAACTATAGGGTTTAAATGATGAAGTAGATGCTTAATATAAAAGAGAGGGATAATTGTATACTTTAAAAAAATCCTTTGAAACTTTTAAAGATTGTAATGTTTAACAATGTTAAATAACATAAATTCACAATACCTCTTTGTTCTACAAACATGCTTGATTATGGAAATAAGGTTCCAGAAATTAATCTTAAGAAGTGTTTACAATGATAAGATTATAAATTAAAGCGTATAGAGTCTTACAAATCAGAGTACAAGTATAAGAATGTATAATAATGTTATATTTTTCTCAACAACCAAAATGAAGTAGAAAACATGAAACAATACAAGTAACCAGTAGTAAATATTTTTACCCAAAGAGAAGGGAATCCAAAAGCTTTGGATAAAAGTCTCTTGATTTATACTGTTAGGAAAGTTTATCTTACCCACACTAGGGTAAGACCTCAATACAGAGGTCGGATTATGTATTTCTATCCCCGCAAAACCTCAAACATCAAGGTAGTCGGCCACTCGGTATTCCTATCCCCAGAATCCCTTGAATGTACTCAGCAAAATTTAGAGTCACACTAAGCAATTTTGAACAAGATGTTCAGTTTGCAAAAACCATGAAAGTCTCTCTGTAGAAACCACTTCAGCATCTTGTAATCTATAGAGTCATAGAATAGTTCATCACTGTTGTGAGCTCTTTAAAATGAGCTCCTATTTATTGGCACATTCTAAATGGTCAGCTCCCTCCTCCAATGGTCATATACATCCTTGAATTTCAGAGGGACATGTACACATGTCACTCATAAAACGGTTAGTTAGTAACTGATTGCATGACATCATTTTATAACCAAAACAAGAGTAAGAAAAAATATTTTCGCTTAACCAACTGCATTTTTTGTTGTGTAATGAAAAATAATAGTTCAGAATCTAACCAAAAACCATTCGGTGTTTATAATACGTAAATATTCAGATTCTGTTTTTCAATGAATTCATAACCAGAATTCTCTTGAATTTTTGAGTCTGAATTTCTTGGAAATTCAGAGTCTGAATTTTAGTAGAATTCAGAGACTGAACTTAAAAAGTTTAGAGTTTGAATGCATATGAATTATAAGTATGAACTTAGAATGTTCGGAGTCTAAATTCATTAGAATTCAGAGTCTAAACTCAAGAAGTTTGGAGTCTGAGTTCAGAGAGCTCAGAGTCTGAACTCAGAATGTATAGGAGTTTGAATTCAGAGAACTTGGAACCTGAATTCGGATCCTGAAAACAGAATGCTCTATACCTAGGTATTTATAAGAGTCCAAGGTTTTGGATATGAAACCAAATTTTATTCTCTGAATCAAAATGAACAATGAAAAACATGGTAACAATAAATTTCAATGGGGAATGTACATTTTCCTTGTCAAGATAAAACATTGGGTAAATGAAATTTTCCTTAAGATAAGGTGTCTGTGATTTCAAAACAAGATAGAATGTAAAATTCATAAGGAAACCTTATTAACTCAACAATCTCCTCAAAAATAAAGGAATGAAAAAGTAATAAAGAAACCTTATTGACTGAACAATCCTTGATTCTTATAAAAATAATTTATTCACACATGCTCTTCAGGCATATTAAAATGGTTTAAAAACCAAAATATAAATTATTTATAAAATAAAAACATCACACATAGACACACACACATTCCACTTGGGAACATAGTAATAAAAATAATCCCCTCTTCATAAACTCAATTTAAATTTTTAATTTTTATCAATAATGAATTCCACATCTATATATATCACTTATTATATATTATTCATGTTTCTTTCTATCACTACATTACCCCCCAGAACCAAAGGAAATGTGGGATAGGGGACAGAATGAAATTACATTATACTTTATAATGTCTTGGATGATCTAAAACCATCAATATTATTTTTTAAATAAATCATAACTGTATGGTTTTTTAACATATCCCTCATTTGATCCATTATAGTGACATACTATATCCCCAAAAAACCTTCTTCGACCTAATATCAGATATTGTGGTATGTGAAATTACTATTATTTAATTAAATATATTAACATGATTTATAAAAATATTGATACAATTTGGATTATCACAAGACAATGACATGTGTAACTTTACATCTACCAAGAAATCATGATGTTATATTTTAATCCACATCACCAAAGTTGTATCTCATTTGGTAGTTACATAATTAGATATTTATTTATTCAATATATCAGATTTCTTATTCATAAAAATATATATAATATACCAAACTATAAATTATAATAGTTTACTACTTATTGCCTTCCTATCATCAAAACTTATAACCTAATCTGATTCAGTACATCTATTACAAATATGGCTCTAAGTAGAGTAAAAAAATATTTTTAGTGAAAAAATGACTAATAATTGGATCATGATTAGAATACCTAGGATTTTATTAGTTCTAGAGAATCATTGACAAAGTGACCCTTTATTTTCTATATAGAAATCATTCATAAAGGTTACTATTATCCTTACTTCTATAAGAGTTGAAAAAGGACCCCCTTTAGCAGTGATTTTTTTAGCATGAATAAAGGTAACTTTTATCAGTGCCTGAAAAGGTGCTGATAAAATTTCCCTTTACCAACGACATTAGTTGGTTGATAAAGGATCAAATTATTATAGTGTGATATTAATATTACAACACACTACTGCTGAATAAAACATTGAATGTACATATTTAAATTGAAATAAAATTTTCACAAAAAATAAATGAAAAAAATAAATTATAGTTATTTAAAACATTGGTTTTTACTATTACATGAGTATACAAAAATTTTCATAGACATTGAGAAACATCAATGTTCCTTTTCCTTTTTCCTAAAACCCCCAATCATTCTATATCCGAAAAAACCACCCCAATATGGGAAAAATAAATCACCTATATAAGAAAACAATTATTATGTTATTAATACTAAAAAATTAAATTAATCACAAAGTTTAAATTTAAAACTAAAAACAATTATTTTGCATCATACCTGGCATGCCATGTAGTAGATGGAGTTGGGTTGATTCTTTCCATCAAACCATTTATTATACTTTTCCAAAGCAGGTCCCCTTGAATTTTTTTTATCATTTTTGGTGATGAAAACACACTTGGGATGTGAGATAATTCAAAAGACATGATTTTTTAGTACCAACCATTTCTTGTTCATCTTAATGAAATATGTATATGAAAATCAAGTGAATAAGTATAAGCCAAGCAATATAATGGAATAAATTTTTTAATTTCATATAAAATTATGAGAAAACAATCTAACCTCATTTTTTTGGTTTTGGAGATGTGATGTACATTTTAAACTAAAATGGAACTTATAAATTGAAAACACACATTTCGAGTAATACTGGTCACATCATGTGTAGGAGTAACATGTGGCTACAATATTTATGATACAATTGAATTATCGATCATTTTCGTAATACTCAAAAAATAATAATTGGAGCTTGTTTCTCAGTTTTAGCTATTGACGTGCATTTTTTACCTAAATGACACATTTATATCGAAAACAAACACATTGAGGCATATCAGTCTAATTATGTGTTAGATTGATATTTATAAAATTCTTACATGTCAAAAATTATTTCTAGACCATTTTTCTAATGTATGAAAAAATCCCTAGTGTTTTATTGGTTTTGTCTATTTTATATGTATTTTAATCAAAAATAGAGATTTCATATAAAAAACATAAAAATTTATTCATATTAAACATATAATGGGTCATATTGATGTGGTATCAATTCATCCCCATGAAAAATGAAGTACAAATCCTTTTTTATATTCAGAATACAATAAGATATCGTTTTCATGGTTTTGAAAATTTGATGTGTGTTTTAAACTAAAATTGAAATTTTATATAGAAAAAGAACAATTCAAGTAATACCTACTTCATCCAATGGTGTATTTATGTTCGGTTCATTACTATATAATAAAAATGAATTATGAATCATTTTTTAACATTTTTAATCCAATATGACCTCTTTTTCTCAATTTTTGGCTATTGGATGTCTGTTTTAACTAGAATGGAACTTTTATATAGTAAACACATAATACGAGTTGTATTAACCACATCATGTGTCATATTAATGTGAGGTCAATTCCTATACATGAAAAATGAATTATAGAATTCTTCGCAATGACTGAAAATAAAATGACCTCCTTTTCTTGGATATGGATATTTGATACATGTTTTAAAATAAATTGAAACATTTGTAATGAAAAAACACAATTCGAGTCTTAATTCCCACATCATGTGTTAGATCAAAATATGGTATTTTCATATAAGTCCAAAATGTAATATGTAGCACATTCACAATTTTTTTAAAAAATAAACATGTTTTCTCGGTATTAGATATTTGACGCGTTTAAAACTGAAAATAAATTTATATATTAAAAACCACACATAAATACACATCAAACATATCGCATGTCATATTAGTCTGTGTTCTACTCCTACATATCAAAAATTTAATAGAAGTTCATTATCCTAATGATTGAAAAAATATAAGCACATTTTCTAGGGTTTCATTATGTTATATACATTTTATACAAAAATGGAACTTTTATATTAAAAACAAACATATAGATATACCAACCACATCAGTTGTCGGATTGATGTCCATATGATTACTACATGTCAAAAAAATAATTTTAGATTGTTTTCCAAATGATTGAAAACATTTTAATATTTGTTTCTTGGTTTTTTCTATGTTATGTATGTTCTAAATTGAACTTACACTTTTATATTGAAAAAAGGCACTTCGATCCATACTAACCACATCAAGTTTTATATTTAATTTTGGGTGATTTCTACATGTCACAAATAAATTAGAAATAATTTTTTTAAATTATAAAAACCATAAAGTAACATATCATTTATTTTCTCAATGTGAAGTACATTTTAATCGAAATGACACTTATATAGAAACCATCCACATTGAATCATTCCAATGATATCATGCGTCAGATTGATATTTGGTTAACTAATACATCTTAGAAATATATTATGGATAATTTTCCTAAAATATTAAAATAATCCACACTATTTTTTCAGTTTTCTCTATGTAATATGTATTTTAATCTAAAATTGATGTTCTTTATTTAAAACATACATTTTTAGTCATAATGATATTATTGTTTGGGGAAATGATGCGTGAATGATTCGTACACATCAAAAACAAATTATAGTTTTCTATCCTAAAGGATGAAGACAATAAAATATCATTTTATCATTTATGGTAATTTGATGCATGTATTAGATTAAAATGACACTCTTATTTTGAAAACATGCACATCAAGTCCTACCGACCACGTTGTGTGATATACTAGGTAATTAAGGAATTTGACATTTTCATATTGATTAAGATTTGAGAAATAAATATTAATTTTACTTTAAATGAGATTATATTGTTTATGACGTACCTAACACGCAAGAACGGGTTTCCCAAAAATCTTTTGTTGCACACAAGGCTGAGTAATACGGAAAATAATAATAAAAAAATATTATTATTATTTTTAAATGGTTGTTAAAACCTAATTGGTCTTTTGGTAATAATGAAAAGAACTAACTATATTATGATCAAATATGTTCTTTAAATGTTTTTACATTTATCCAATAAAATTTAGAATCATAAAATAAGAACAAATCCCATTTTAAGCATGTAATACTCTAATATTTATAAAGGGTAATTTTACCACCTTTTGATGTCTAAACCTTATAAAATATAGTTTTTGTCAATTTAATAAGTTATATTTGATAAAATAAACTTCTTATTTAGAAGAAGGATAGAAAAATTTACTTATGGTAAATTTTGGTATTTTTTTTGATAAAGTTCATTTTTAATGAATAGTGAAAAAATAGTGCATTTTTAGTCAAACATGTCTTTTCATCTGTTTTATTTATATGGTTAAAATGTATTTTAAATTGGGTTAAAAGTTTAATTACATTATATTTTTATCATATATTCCAATTTTTGTTCATTGGATCTAATTTCACTTTTAGATTTTACATAAACACATGTTAATATTTTGAATGTTTGTACTTAATAAAAATACGCTTTTAGGTTTTGACAAAGTGAATTAATTTTAAATTAATTTTTTCAACTTATGTGTTTTGAATATGGATAAATTTATTTCATTTTTTTAATTAATTGGTCCAAATTGTGTAAATATTTATATTTTATTCTTAGATATTATGAATAGTAACTTAATTAATTATTTTATTTAGCATGGTTAAAGGATAAATCTTGTAATAAGGGTAAAAAATAATATTACAGTATCCTAAAATGTGTCCTAATATTATGAGATGAGATATGACTGACCATGGGAATACTAGGGTCTATATTTTGACCCCATGGATCGAGTTGGATAAAAAAATGACATTTTATAAGAATTAATTTAAATTAATGTAAAATTTAACATTAACATGCATATTTTAGTAAAGAAACTTTTATATGGGGTTATATAATTTATTATTTCAACTATATTTATTAATTAGATAGGTAAAATGATTTCCTATATCATGTTATTTTATTTTTAATTTTTATACATTTGATAAATAATTATATTTATGACACTACGATGATGTAGTGATTACCTTATTAATGAATGATTTAAATAAACGAGATTATAAATAATAAAATAAATTTGTTTTGTAAATTTTAAGGCCATACACAAATTTTGGGGATGATTATGACTTTTTATCTTTGAATTAATGATGTTTTTAGAAAGAATATTTTTTTTATGGATTTTTAAAACATCATGATATGAATAGTATAAAAATTTACATAAATGAGTTTATTAATAAAATAATATTTTATTAAATGATATAATAGTCCTAGAAATATAATAATTATAAAAATGAAATAAATAATGTTTAACAGGTCATTAAATAACTTCTTGAAATTCTATAGGCATTTTAATGTAAATATATTTACCATATACTATGAATATATAAGAAGTCACGGTAAGAGTTAAATTAGTCAATTAAGGGTTAAAGCTAAATGATAAGGTTACCTTTATGACCTAGTCTTTTCAAAATCCTATTGGTTGAATGGTTTTAGACCAAAAATAATTTTTTCTTTTAAATAAATTTCTTTGGGATGATTTAGAACCGAAATTATTTTATAATAAAATAATATTTCAATGCATTCCTCATTTTCCCCTCCCCCAATCTTATAAATGGGAATCACCTCTAACCCCTTACTCACACCTCTCAAGCCCATTGACTTGTACACACTCTACAAAAATAAGCTCCCAAAATACCTTAATTTATCATATAAGCCTTACCTTGGGTTGAAGGATATTCCTGAAAGCCTTTTAGCATAAATTCAAAAGGAGTTACCCAATTTGAGGTAATGTCTTCTCTCAAGATTATTTCATTTATATTCCTTCTCCAACCCCATAAACACACTTTATTACTTTATTTTATAACAACACAAGTATATTCAATATACTGGTATTATTTTATGAGATTTATTCTAACCACACTTACCCACACCTCCATCTAATAGATAGGAACATATTTTTCTGTGTACGGTGAACTACTGCCTCATGAAACCTTGATTGTTCGATTTTCCCCTACCACCACTAATGGTGACCATTATGAATGAACAGTATTTATATATGATAAATATGATATTTATATTGTCTCCATGATTCTATAATTTTAATTCACAAAATACCTTTATGATTTCCATGTTGTGTAAAAATGTTAATTTCATTTAAGGAAGTGTGGACTACCACCTCCTCCAAGTTATATGATTCTTTCATGCTATACATAGAACACATTAAAGACGAATTTAATAAAATAATGATACATACATGACATAAATATAATAATGGTATTTTGATATACATTTATATCATTTTTTATTATTCATTTTTTATGAAAACTAAATGAAAATAGGGTTCAAGCGTATGTACGGCAAACTATCTCCCTAAACGATGCATTTAATTTATTATCACCAAATGTTATGGACAGTTATAAATACATATATATTACATATATATGATATTTAATTTAATAATATCATTTTAGAGATGATTAACTTTTAACTACATGGACAATCTACATCAAACGAGTTCATTTTCTACTCAATTTCCAAATATCGACAAAACAACTGATATTAAATTAAATAATGATGTAATTTTATAATGTAGTAATAAGTGATATAAAAGGAATAATTAACATGAAATGTTTTAAACAGAAATATAAATCAACAAATTTTTTTTATTCATGAATAACAAGTTAAAAATGAGTCAAGTCAGACATGTGGTAAAAACTTCTTCTCAATGTCCTTTCATTAAGGCATATTTTGATAATATACTCCCCCTTCTTTTACATGATGTGTAATAAACCGATTTGAATTTTATGTTCCTTAAAAATGAATATTTTTCTACAAATAGTTTTACTAAATGATAAAAGGGATGTTTTTATTTTATGTGGCGACAATGACCTCTACACCGTCATAATCATTGTATGGATTCCTCTATAAGCCTTAATGTTTTTAAAAAGAAATGAAATCCCTTCTTATATTTTTGGGTGTTTTGGTATTGAAAATGGTTTTTAAAATGGATTGAATATTTCAATATCTTAAAATTTTTTCTTGTGATTGAAAATGAAATGTTATTAGTGAAATGTTGATATTTTAATTATTTTATGTGTTATGATTATATAATGGTACTTGGACATTTGACGGGTGGTTACGTGACAAACCAATGACAGGTTGTTATGTGATAAACCAATTGACAGGTGGTTACGTGATAACCCAAGTACATGCAATTACATTATTACCACTAATGAATTGGGTATGGAAGTCATCTGTATAGCTATTCCATTTAGTGATATGTGTGGATGTCAACTGTATGGTTATTCCCTTTATGTACGTTTGTGTCCCATGTTACCTTTATAAGATATCTTTCTCATTATATGGGTATTATAGAAATCAATTTCTTAGTAAAACAATAAATAATGATCTTATATTCAGTGAAGTGTTTTTCTATTTCTTAAAGGTCGAAGGTAGTACATTATGATAATGTATTCATAGTTTATATGTTTTTTTAAAGACTAACTATTTTCCTTTTCTATGTATCCCTTTTTGATCTTTTTATGCTTATCCTATGTTTGGAAATGTTTTTCCGTAGGACTTAAATAATAATATGGTCATGCATAGGATCAAGGAAAAGTAAAGCTGATTGAAACATAGAACTAACATGTTCCTTTTTAAAGTGTTTTTTTTATAAAAAAATTGAGAGTGAATAGAAGTGTCTACTTGAAAAATTCAAGATGATATATATATGTTATGACCTAATTATCTAAATTTATAAAATTGAAAATTACCTCAAGGTCAATTATTAACATAATTCAAGATTATGTAATGTTTAAGGATGTGGAATTATAGATGGTATCAGAGGTCGGATTAGATAACATTAGGAGTTAGATTTTTTTAAAAGAATATCCATAATTTATTTTTACGTTATTGTAAAACTAAAATGATATAGAATTTGAAGGTTACCATGTTTCTTCATCTGAAATATATTTGTTCAGAATGGGTTTCTGTAGAAGAAATAGAAATGTTGTACTTGGAAGGAATACATAGGAGAATAACCTTCCAAATTAGCTTCTGAAGATGGTAGGAATCAGAACTGAATAGTTTGTTACAGTGATGGATTAATTTACATTAGTGATAAATATTGGTGGTTCCCATGCATGTGATCAATCAGATCAACCACATAGGAACATGTTTGTAGTGGATCATTCAATGAGGCAACATCCCCCATCATTCAGAGGATCATCTAACCCTGTCTAATATGAATGGTGGATCAGATGATAGGAAATTATTTTTGATGTCATGGGGTGTATATACAATAAAAAGTATTGTCTTTTTGTTTTCCTTTTTGAAGGATAATCAGATCTGTGGTGGTCAATGGTCAAAAATTTTAGGGAAACTGAAGAGATTGATTCCCTTGGTTGGGATAAATTAAAAGGTATTTTTCTAGAGAAATATTTTCCTATGGTGGTCTGACATAGGATGGAAAAACATTTCTTAGAATTGAGGTGGGAGGATGACTCAGTGGATTCTTATGAAGCAAAGTTCACTCGACTATCAAGGTACGCTCCAATTTTCATTTGAGATCTTGATAGTAAGATAAATCAGTTATACTCAAGTTTAAAGTTGTGATATTTAATAGAATTATCCTATCATGAATTCAAAAGCTATGAGATACTTGTCATAGATGATAAGAAATTATAAATGTAGTTTCTTGATGATCAGGTCTTCCATGATAGAATATGAATGAAGATGTAATGTGGGCATGCAAAAGAAAAGTATTCATCGAAGAAGTATAAAGGTAAGAAAATTAAATTTCCATCTTTTGAGAAGTGTGGTAAAAATAATCCAGGAGAATGCCTCTAAAAACTGGAAAGTGCTTCCAGTGTTGTAAGACTGGTCATATTGCTCATAACTATAAATAAGATGATCGAGAAGGAAATTAAAAGCCTGTAGTATGATGTTTTAGTTTTAATGAGTTTGGGCATTATTCCAATGTGTGTCAAAAGTTTATTACTTTAACAACCCTTCTTATTATTTCACACATTAACATAATTTATTACACAATACTTTCACATGATAAAAGATAGAAGATCGAGCGGTCTAATGTCATTGGGGTGTAGGAACAATACATAACAACATAAAACATGAAACACAAAAATTTATTGAAAAATTATTTTAGATTACCACACATATTCGTTTTTTACTTACTATTTCATGGAAGAACATGAGGACATGAATAATAAAATGGTAAGCTATAAAGCCCAGTAAGGGAGTAAAAAATGAATAACATGAAAAATTCAGTACGTGTTTGAAAATATCCATATCAATGGAGCATAAGAGAAACACGAACATAAAGGTATGATATAACAAGATTATCATAACATGAAAATATGGAAATAACCCCTAACATGTCATTAGCATGAGAAAAGACACATTAGACATGGAACATGAGTAAACCATCATTTTAAATGAATTATAATTAGTAACCCCTTATTTAACTCAACTTATCAGGATACTATTATTTACCCAATGCATTGGAGCTCTATCAGGGCGCACCCTTAGTAATCATTTCATTTCATGCTTATATTTGCTACGTGGATCATATAACATGGATTCATTAAACATCAACCATTATTACATGATAATGGAATGTGGAATTCGTACATGAAACTATATAATAAATATGTAAATATTCATAAAGATGAATACCCTTGATAGAAATATGGGTGTGGTATTCACTACACAATGAATTTGGCTTGGCAAATCATGGTGCAATTTATGTAGCATAACAGAGTGACATAATAATTCATAAAAATGGTTGATGATTGAGAAAGTGGTGTATAATTATATATACATTAAATTAACTATAAGGGGGTCATAAGATACATGTCCCAACATATGTATAGAAATTTAAGATCATAATACAAAATAATTTCTTGAATGTAAATGAGGAGAGAGAAATCCCTTACGAAATTTCGGTATTGTAACAAGTGTAAATTGGAGGCATTAAAGAGAGATAAATGGGACTCTCATCATTAAAAAATAAGGTCAGAATTATAAGGGAGGTGAGAAATCATAAGCCAACATATTTAACAGGAAGAAGAAGAGTACAACAACATAAAGAAACAATGACAAAATTAATGGAGGAAGAAATCCCATACATGGAAGTGTGATCCCAAAAGATTGGGCGCACTTGGGAGAGGCTTCATGGGAAAATGGGGAACCTTGGGAGGATTCTAGAAAGATGATAGAATAGGTTTTTCGAGCTCCAAATTCTTTGAGTGAAGAGGAAGTGGGTGCTTCGGTGAGATTATATAGTAAAAGAGATGGAATTCTTTATTATTTTGGTATTAGACACCACACATTAAACTAATCAAAACCAAAAACCAGACCATGGGTTTTTCCAATGGTTTTATCAAAAGGAGAGTGGAAAAAATTAATTTACAAGGAAAATGGATTAAATTATTTAAATATTTTTCTTTCTTATGTGGAGGTGAGTCACACTCTCAAGAAAATCTATTTAAACATGTAAAATGTTTTGTAAGCCTTGGAGGTATGACTAATGCTTTGTAAAATAAATCAAAAAAACATAAAATCACTTTATATTAAGGATAAAACAATTATTGTCCAAACACCTCATTTAAATTATTTTATCAAATGACAATTGGTTCATTATGATGATATAAAAAATATTATATAAATAAATGATATTTTA
This sequence comes from Viscum album, assembly GCA_963277665.1. Taxonomy (NCBI): domain Eukaryota; kingdom Viridiplantae; phylum Streptophyta; class Magnoliopsida; order Santalales; family Viscaceae; genus Viscum; species Viscum album. The sequence continues at coordinate 1,365,371,566 of OY728140.1, read as the reverse complement.
ATTTTACACAAATATTCGATTGTCTCAAAAAATTATGAAAAATTCACCATTGGATAATTTTGATGTACTGATTCCAATAATAATATTAATTTTATCTAAATAATATTATATATAACTTAATTTTTACTTTTTAAATAAAACCCGACATTTATAGATAATTTATGGGGTTTGATAAGATAGTTTTTAAACCTTAAAAAAATCACAATTGAATTCATATGAATAACATGATCGTTTATATTTAATAGCAATTAAGTTATTAATAAAAATTTATTAAAATATTATTTAATTCAAATAACCAATAATTATTAAAAAATATTCCTTAACTGGATTATTATTAAAAGTACCATTTTTGTTTTCAAAACAACTTACAATGTAACAATAATAAAATCAATTTGTATTATTTCTTATAAAAATAATAATACACATAATCATAATGTTGTTGTCTTGTTAAATAACCTCCTATAACACCCACATAGGACCTATGGGTAAGGTGTGTGATGGTAACCGACTCATGGGGTGGCTCATATAACATCGCTCGGGTAGTAATCTCTATCAACTTCCACTTCTCCTTTAGGCAATTTCGTTCTAGCTTAAAATGCTGAAACTCGGTATAAGCTTGGTCAAGAGAAAATCCCAGTTATTCCATCTCCTTTACAAGCTTCGACAAATGGGATTTGTATGGAGCAATTATACTGGATGAGGCCATTGCTTACTTTGTCAGAGTAAATTGAATTTATTAAAGCCCTATATTTATACTAATCATTTAGTCGTTGTTCAACGGTTATATTAGCAGCATTAATAAATCATTATGGTATTTTGAAATCGAAAATCAAAAAAAAATGAAGTGAATATATTATATAACTATAATACATAATAATACATTTAATTACATGAAGAGAAATTTTAATTAATAAACATTTGGATCATTAAAATATTTCCCCCTTAAGAAATTTCCCCCTATAAATTTCCATTTCCCTTACTAAAACATATGAGTGTAACTGTGCTTCATCACTTCCTCTGATTCCCACTTTGCCTCTTCAATCATGTTGCTTCACCACAATACCTTGATGAGGGGAATTGTCTTATTTCATAGAACATTTCCCTACAATATAAGAACATCACCAACTTCTCATAAAAGGAGAGGTCATTATCCAATAGTACCAGCTATGGATTGAGAACATGAGATGGGTCAGGTATGTTCTTCCTCAAAAGTGATACATGGAACACATTATGTACTTGATATTGGTTTGGTGAAAGTTCTAGTCAATAGTCCATTGCTCTAATGTGATCCGAGATCTCAAAAGGGCTGATTTACCTTGTATGAAACTTTCAATTCTTCCAGAATATCATAACTCTCTTCCACTATGATATGCGGAGGAATACCAGGTCTCCGACATCAATATCTAGGTCTCGATGATGATTATCATCATAGATCTTTTATCGACCCTTAGCATCTTTAATGATATGTTCGTTGGTCATAAACATCAACACCATTTCATCAACCATATCTAGACCGAAGACTTTTTTAACTCCAAATTTATCCCAACATTCCAGTGTTTTTCCCATCTTCCCATAAAGGGCTTAAAAAGTCCTATTTGGTTGCTTGATAAGAAACTATTATTGTAAGTGATCTCAACATGAGGGATACATTGATCCCATCATCCTTTAATGTCCATTAAGAATTATATCAATCTGTCATCAAGTGTTTCGATAGTCTTCTCAGATTGGCCCTTAGTTTGAGGATGATTATCCATACTGAAGTTCTTCTCATTATCCAAAACATATTGAAGACTCTTCCAAAATATAGAGGTGAATCTGGGATCTTGATCAGATACAATAGATAGTGGTACTCAATGCAACTTTACCACATCTCTGATATATATCAGTACCAGTTGATCCAAAGTGAAATCCATCCAAATTGAAATGAAGTGTCAAGTCTTTGTAAGATAATCACTGACAACCCATATAGAATTGTTTTGTTCGGATGTCATCGGATTTCTGGTCACAATGTCTATGTTTATGTTCTCTCATTTCCATGTTGGAATGCATAATTGTTGCAAAGTAACCTTAGATTTCTGCTTCTAATCCTTCACAGGCTCATAGACCTGGCACTTTGATGTATACTCTGTGATCTCTATCTTTATGTAATCCCACAAATAATGCTCTTTTAGATCTCAATACATCTTTGTGTATCCTAGGTGAATGGAAAAATTCGAACATTGTGCATCATCCAAAAGTTCATTCTTTATTTCTGGATTTGATAGAACACATAGTACTGAACCAATCTCACAATTCCTTCTCTATTAACATTGATTGTCGATGAATTACATTTTCTAATAGTTTCCTCATTCTTCTGAATTTACACATCATCCTTTTGAGCATCCAGTAACTGTTCCAAAATAGATGGTTAAGCATTCATTTTTGAATGGATTTATGATGATCACTTTTTTATGATTCCCACATCCACATTCATCAAATGTAAGAAGATGGGATCCCTTTAAATTCCTATAAATGATATAATTACTAGGTTCCTTATACAAACAGCATCTTCCACCTGGTTCACTTTCCCTAGGTGGCAATGCATTGAGCAGTCATAGTAATTGATCCGCTCTAACCAAATCCATTGTTTCATGTCAAATAATTCTATGTAAATATATAATGGAGGCTTTTGTTATCCGTATATATTTCACAATTCTCCCCAAAGAGGTAATGTCGCCTAATTTTCAAAGTGAGGATTACTATATCCAACTTCATATCATGTGATTCATATTATTTATCATGTACTTCCAATAGCCTTGAATCATAGGCAATGAATTTGTCATTGTGAATCAATCCACAACCCAAGCCCTTATTGAAAGCATCACTGAATACCACAAAACGTTATCCACTTGTGGGTAATATGAGCACAAGAATAGTGATAATTCTCCTTTTCAACTAATTGAAGATATATTCACATTCATCACTCCAAGAAAACATTTATGCCTTCCGTGTTTTCTTGGTAAGAGGGTTTGACGATCATTATAAATTTCTCACAAATCAGCAATAATATCCAGATAACCCCACGAAGATACAAATATCTGTTACAGATGCTTGCCTCAAAAATCCCTCAATTGTAGAATTCATGTAAGGATTTATAGCTATACCATTTCTTGTGATAATATGAACAATGAATTAGACCCCTTTCATCTAGAACTCACACCTATTGTACTTTTCATAGAGTTTCTGTGTTTGCAAGGTCTTCAGTACAGTTCTTAGATGCTCTTCATTCTCCTTCGTTAGTTTTGGTGTATATTATAATATAATCAATAACGACTACCTAATTTTTTAGGTAATCTCTAAAGACACTATTAATCATGTCCATGCATATATCTGGAGCATTAGTGAGTCTGAAAGTCATTAATATGAATTCATAGTGCACGTACCTTGTACAAAAAAGATGTCTTGGTGATATCATCCTACTTCACCATTGGTAATATCCCGACCGAAAATCAACACTGGAGAAGTATTTTTCTCCAAATAAATGATAGGACATGTCATCAATTTGGGATTGATGATACTTTTTCTTTAGCATGATTTTGTTGAGCTCATTATAATCAATGCAAAAGAGGCATTGAACTATCCTTTTTCATGATGAAGAAGACTGGTGCACCACATGGTGAATCACTTGGGCATATAAAACATTTATCTAGATTCTCATGATGGTGTTTCTTCATCTTCTCATGCTCCAAAACATCCATTATATACTGAGTCTTGAATATTGGAAATTCCACAGGTATATGATGTATTTATAATTAAACATCTATTCTTGGAGTAAGACCAGTAAATTCCACGAGAAACACTTCAGCGAATTCCCTCAAAATAGACATGGATTCAAGGATGGTTACTTCCATGGACTCAATCATCTATTCCAGATAAACGTTCTCATAGGGAATTATAATCCACTATTGAGATGCTAGTTCTAAAGAAGATTTATCTTCCTCCTTTCACTAGTATAGAATCAGAGGTTAATTCTCTATATAGAGAGTGATTTCACTCTCAAGAAAATTTATGTTGGATCTATATAAGGAAATCCAATACATGAAAAGAATTGCATCAATTTCCTACAAAGGGATCATGAAAATGTTGCATGGGATGTTTAATACAAAAACTGTGATAGGGTATGAGTAATATTCATGGGATGTAATGACTGCCTCATTTTACGAACTCACCGACAACTTTACAGCCATTATTTGTGGTGGTGATGGTATTTTTATACTAATCAATACAGAAATAAAATAATTCTTAGAACTAATATAAAATAGTATGTTCTCTTTTATTGAATGAATAAAAAGCATACTTTTCACCACTTTGTTATCGGGATTCACATCGGTAGTAGTGATGGATAGAGCTCACCCTTGAAGACTTGGAGGTTTTTGGTTGCCTCCAAAAACCCATGGCATGAGGAAATTGTTTACAAATATCCCTAGTTATTTGCATTCGAAACAATTAACAATGTGTTTAGGGTCAAATATAGAATTTTTTTCCTCTATCATATACATGGGTTTCTCTTGTCATTAGTTAATATCCAAGTGCTTTTCTCTTATACAATTAAATCATTTCCTTGTCCCCTTTAAGAAATTTATGAGATACTTCTTTCCTCGCCGTTGGTATGTGGGGTGTTGAATTTTCTAAGAAACATAGTATTTATCCATCAGACCACCAGAATTAAATTCCACCTTACGCTTATTATCCCCATGACACCCCTGATATTCTCCAAACTCCATTTCGACCTTGAGGGCACATTGAACAATTTCCTTATTGTTCTTGATGTCATGGATCATTATAGATTTCTTTAGGCTTGGTTTTATCTTACCAAGGAATCATTAAACATTGAATTTTGGGGTTACTAAAACTTAGAGGCATATCATTCAAGACTTGTGGATATTTCCTCGTAAGCTCTAACTGATTCATCTTGTTTTTCCTTGTGGTCAAGGAAGTATCTATCTAGCATTAGTTGGAGGGTGTGAGGAATATATTTATCGTTTTTTTACAAATATCATTCAATTATAATTACTCAAAATCCTCATAATGCTTCATATTTTTTTAACAATTTCCACCATTAATTAGCTTCACCCTCCATATGATAAGAAACCATAAGAACCTTCTATTGTTTGGAACATTCATGTGAAATGGTATGTGAGTATGATATACTATATAATACAAAATGTAGGATCGAATATGTAAACATGATATGATTAGATAAAATAGGGGTGAATTGTACTTTTAAAAATTCCTTTGGAACATTTAAATATTTTTATGTTTAAAAAGGTTAAAAAAGAAAATTCACAATTCCTCTAAGTTCTAATAACATGCTTGATTCTAGAAAAGTGATTCTGGAAATGAAACTTAACAAAATTTTACAACAACTAAGGTTCTACCTTAAAGCGTATAGAATCTAACTAAATTAGAGTAAAAGTTTGAGGGAGTATAAGAATGTTATAATTTCTTCAACAATACAAATGCACAGAGGAAAACAAAGTAGTAACACTACCTGTAACAATCAATAACTCTTTTAACCCAAAGAGAATGGTATCCAACAACCCTGGATAAGAGGTCCCATGATTTATACTTTCACGAAATTTTATCTTACCCATTCCAGGGTAAGCCCTCAATATGAAAATCAGTGTCTTTCTTTCTATCCCTGCTAGCCCTCAACTATCAGGTAGACAACACCTCTGTCTTTCTGTCCTCAGAAGCCCTCGATTGTACACAATAACAATTTGAGTTGCACGAAGCATGTCTGCACGATGCAATGTTTTAACAAGCCGTTCAAACATTCTACACGAAGATTGAGAGTTTATAAGAGCCTCTCTCTCTCTAGAAATCACTTCAACATCATGTAAGAAAATTTGTCAAAAGTAAGGTTTTAGTGTGTCGAGCTCTTTTCAAATAATCTCCTATTTATAAACACAACTCCTATGGTCAGCTCCCTCCTCCAACGGTCATATTCTTCCATAAATTTTGGAGGGACCTGTACACATATAACTCAAAAAACGGTTAGTTGATAACTAAAGTCACGACATCATTTTATAATACAACAAGTGAAAGCATAACCAAAATCTGATATTTAGAATGTGAGAAATTATGACTGTTCAGTCAACCAAAAATGAATTCAAAGTCTATAATACAAGGGTATTCAGATTCTATTTTATAGGAGTTTAGAACCTGAATTCAATAGAATTTAGGAGTCTGAATTTCAATGAAATTCGGAGTCTGGTTTCACCAGAATTTGTAACATGAACATACAAAGTTCAGAGTCAGAGTTCAGGAGAATTTGGAGCGAGAACTCATAAAAGATCGGAGTCTGTATTCAAAGAACTCAGAGTCAGAACTCAGAGTTGTTCATATCAATAATTCATAATCAGAATTTGTAGTCGAACTTCATGAGATTTCGTATCCAGAATTCGGAGTTGAACATCCGATGAGTTCATATCAAAAATTTGGAGTTGAAATTCATGAGAGTTCGTAATAGGAATTTGGAGTAGAACATTATAATAGTTCATAAAAGGAATTCAGAGTATAAATTCATAATAGTTCGTAACTGGAATTCAGATCCTAAAACAGAATGCTTCATATCTAAATATTATAAGATTCTGAGGTTTTATACATGACACCGAATATTATACTTAGATGGGATAAGAAACAAGGTAAAACATGGTAAGGATAAACTTCCTTGGCAAAGAAGATTTTCCCTATAGAAGTAAATCAAGGAGTAAAATGAGTTTTTCCTTGAAATAAGGTGTTTTTGAATATCGAAATAAGTGGAATCATGAATTCATAAGGAAAACATAATGACTCAACAGTCTCCTCCATGAAAGAAAGAATGGAAATGTCATCAGCAAAAACCTTATTGACTCAATAATCTCCCCCTTTTTGGAAAGCACAAACATCCTTATGTAAAAAAATATAATAACATAGCAATAATTTTCTTGACATAGAAAAAAAACTTATCTCCTTTTTCATATTGGAAAAGATGAATAAAAATAACTCCTGCTTCGACTTTGGATCTCTGAGGATCATATTCTAGATTTTCGGAATGGGATTATAATTATCTTTGGTTTGGAAATTTTTGAAATGGGAAACTCCCCCTTAGATAAACTCTCCCTTACATAGGGATATATCTTCTTATACTTAGAAATATTTTTCCTTCTCACCTTTAGAATTATTTTTCAATCTTCCACTTTGTGATTTTCATGAATTTTTTGAGGGAATGGAAAAATATGGTACCTGAAATATTAGTATAGATATCCAAACAAGACAAGAAACCAAAATTTTAATACAATTGGAAGAATTAGTATGGGGAAAAAATACAACAAAAGATCATATTGGGTCTATTTTGTTTATTTTTTTCCTTTGCATTAGCTTTTTAACAATTTTCTTCAACTTCTTCAGCTCTTTATGATCCTCCTCAGCTTGCTTTTCTAAGGCTATGATTCTATATTCTTGAACCTTCAGGGCCTCTTCCTCAGCCTTCATCAATTCCTCTTGCTTCACAAGCCTTTCTTCCATCTTGGTCCGGAGATCCTTATCTATTTTCCAACTTTGGACAAAATAACTCAGCTTTCCATTCAGATCTTTGACATCTTGAATCCAAGAATTTTGTTCAAGAGTTAGCTTTTCCTAAAAGCTATTAGTATGATCCTTGATCTTGGAATCTTCGGTACCAAAAGATTATTTGACATCTTCTTGAAACTTATCAAGCCCACTCAATTCTTCATTGATTTTCTTCAGCCAGAGAGTCATTTCCCTGCAGGTTTTTTTTGTGGGCCTCATAATTGATAAGGAAAGTTTTGTGTTCTGCCTCTATCATTACACATCTATCCATCACAATCGATACAGAGTCTGACTTCTGATTCATGGTGAGCTGAAGCATCTGGCATATAGAATCGACTATGGGGAATATCAGAGTGGTATCCAGAATATTCTTAAGGGACTGAACAACAAAATCATGCCCTAAGGCGGATGACACCGAATCAGAAAATTTTCTTTGAGATGGTTCTTCCTCTAACTCTATTAACTTCCTCTTAGAGGATCATCCAGCTTCTTTCTTCCTCAAAATGTCTTTGGTTAGAGTATTGACAACCACTTGTTTGCCTTTGTTGATTCTCGTAATAACCTCTTCATCAAGAGACTCATGTTCACTTTCGGATAACTGTTCAATATTAACTTCATCAACTTTTTCTTTCTCAGCTCCATCCTCAATGTCTTATGGATGAATGAATTGATGATTGTGACTCTCTTCCTTAGTCAACTTGTTTACTTCCTCTTCACCCTTCTCATCATATTTAGGAGTAGCAAGTTTAGAATATCTGGCTTGAGAAGTCAGGATTGAAAATTTCTCAAAGAACTTTTATTTTCATGATACTCTTCGACTTTGATAATCACATCATTAGAGCCACCATTGCTCTCAGCTTCTTATACTTATTCTGCATCTTTCTTCTCTTCCACAGTCTTCTCTTGTGGTTTTTCTGGTGACATAAACCTCTTTCTCAATGTCTAATGCAATTGTTCTATAAGAAAATATTTCGGTACATGGATTTGTTCGGATGCTACTTCAGTAGCCTTTAGAAGAGATTGCAAAATCTCTGCCTCTGACATCTTCTTCTTGAGCTTCTTTTCTTTTTCTTTCCTCTCAAGCTCTTCAGCAGCTTTTTCATTCAAGGACTTAGCCTCAGTAGGATCCAAATAGAACTGTGGATCCCATGCTTTTCTATTTTTCTTATCCTCACTCCATTTTTCTATGACTTCATCAGTGTAGGCCTTCTGTTTCTTTTTTAGGAGGTGCGGATTGAGGTTCTTTGGATTTGGATGTTTTGTCCCCTACATCCACTTCCTTAAGGTTTCTTTTGTTGCCATCTCTCATTGAGGGTTTGACTTTTTTTACATTTTCTGAATCAGATTCTTCCTCATCCTCAGGATGATTATCAAATTATCTTCTCTCATTGGAGAAACCAACCATCATTCTTTTGAGGGTGTCATCACTGATAAGCATCACCTTGCAATTTCATGTCTTGTAACTGCAGGGGATTTTGAATGATTCAAGACACCAAACTGTCAACTTTAATGTAAAGAAGGATACATGATAATTTGAGCTCTGAGGTTCCCATTCTTGATGTTATGAATCGTAATGAGAATGTTCCTCATCAAAATGATTTTCCTTAGATTTACCAATAAATCTAAGATGTACATGTTACTTTTCTTAAGTGTGTCTTTATCACCCTTCCTTGGTACGATGAGACTCTCAACCCATAGCTGTAGAATTTGATTATTTGTAGATAGATGGAAAACCATTGTTGTCTTTACATCAGTAAGTCCAAGGCATTCCATAGCCATGGACTTGATGAAACATCCTTACACATCCTGCTACTTGTGGGAGAAAAATTCAACTTCACCTTCATATGAGATCCCCACCAAGCTCGCAGCCTTTGTGTAAGAGTGTTTATATGTCTTTACATAACTCTTGAAGAAAATTTTTTCTCTACCTTCTTCCTTATAGAAGCAAACTAATTCATAAAATTCTATGAGAAGATCCGGATAGACAACATCTTGAGATCTTTTCTTAGAAATAGCTACACTTTCCCATCCATTGAGGTTAATGTTCTTGGAAATAATAGAGTCATACTTGTTAAAGGAGTTTGGCTGTACCAACCTCTCCTTTTATATTGACCATTCCGAAATAGGCTTGACAGTAGACAGATCTTGAGAGGGATCTTCTGCAGACATTCAGACTGGAGCACTTCTGAAGAATTTGGAACAGGCTTTTGTAGAGAGGCATAGATTCATCACGCAAGAGCTTATGAACCGATGTGGGACAACTATCAGGGGTCCCCTTTATATAGGCGTTGAAGCGATGGTATAACATCTCATTTGAATCCAATGGATGAGAATTATTCAGATCTGGTCTGACGGCTGAAATAATAGCCACAAGGAAAAATTTGGTTGAATCCTATATTTTTATGTTTTAAATGGAAAACATTTGTATTTAAGTAAACTCGAATCTGAGATTTTTTTTTAAAAAAAAGAAACTAATATCATGTAAAAAGTAATTACAAAAAACTCAATAATGAATCATAAATTTCAGATTTCTAGGAAGATTATTCATAATAAGTGATATTCTTCTTGAAGAACATTGGATTCCAAAAAAACATGAATATGGAAAAAAACTTCACCAAGAAAATTTCAAATCCAAAAATTCCATTACGAAAATTTCATGTCCAAAGATTTTCATTACAAAAATTTCAGGTCTGAAGATTTTCGTTACGAAAATTTCATGTCTGATGATTTTAATTATGAAAACTTCATGTATGAAAATTTTCATTATGAAAACTTTAGGTCTGATGATTTTCATTAGGAAAATTTTAGGTCCGATGATTTTCCTTACAAAAACATTGGGTCTGAAGATTATCATTAAAAAAATATTAGGTCTGAAAATTTTCATTACAAAAAATCAGGTCTGAAGATTTTCATTATGAAAATTTCAGGTCCGAATATTTTCTTTATGAAAACTTCAGGTACAAAAAACATCATTACGAAAAATAACATACTACGAAAAATTTTCATTACGAAAAATTTTGAAAACCAACTACGATTTTTTTTTGCAAATGTACTCCCCCAAAGAAAAGGAGTTTATTACTATAATGAGATTGGTTCAATAGGAATTTTACTGAGGAGGATTTCCTTATGGTTATCATTCCTATATTCTGTTTAATGTATTCAAATCTATCAGAGGATAAAGATTTTGTGAAAATATCATCAATTTGATTTTACGTTTCGATAAATTGAAGAGTGATATCTCTTTTTTGTGTGTGATCCCTAAGAAAGTGATGCCCAATATCTATGTTCTTGGCATGAGAGTGATGTGTAGAGTTTTTACTGAGGGAAATTTCAGTTGTGTTATCACACAAAATTTTAGTCTTAATAAAAGTCAATCCATAGTCCATGAGTGTGTGTTGCATCTAAAACACTTGAGCACAACAACTTCCAACTACTACATATTCAGCTTCAACCGTGGAAAGTGCTACAGAGTGTAACTTCTTTCTAGACCAAGAAACTAATTATTCTCATAATAAATCAAAAGTTCCGGATGTACTCTTTATATCCATTCTACATCCACCAAATTCAGCATCTGATTTTTTTTAAATAAATCATTCCTAGATGTATAAAATAGTCATAAATTCATGGTTCCCTTTATGTAGCGAAAAATTCTATTCACTGCCTTTAAATTAGATTCCTTAGGATTGGATTGATATCATGCACATAAGCATACTAAAAACATTATGTATGGACCACTAGCTATAAAGTAATGTAAATTTCCTATCATACCTCTAAAAGTTATTTTATATACTGGTTTCCCAACATTATCAAGATCGTGTGTGTTTGAGGTACTAATGGGAGTACTTATACTTTTAGTGTTGTCATATCCATACTTTTTAATAAGATCTTTAATATACTTATGTTGGGATATATAGATTCCTTCTGGTATTTGAGAAATTTGAAAAAAAAGGAAAAATGTTATCTCACCCATCATACTCATTTCAAAATCAGATTTCATTAGATTCGCAAAAGAACCAGTTAAATATTTCTGAGTTGAACCAAATATAATTTCAACAACAAAAATATGAATAATCAAAACATTTTTCTTATCTTTTTTTATAAAAATGGTTGGATCTGCATTTCCCTTAATATAGTTATTTTGAAAAAAATCATGTATGTCTATCATACCAAGCTCTAGGGGCTTGTTTAAGTCCATATGGAGATTTGGTAAGTCTAAAAACATGATCAGGATGTCTTGTGCCTTCAAATCCAAGAGTTTGTTCAACAAAAACTTCCTCTTGAAGATAACCATTAATGAAATCACATTTCACATTCATTTGAAAATGTTTAAAATTGAAGAATGATGAAAAGGAAAGTAAAATAAAAATAGATTCAATTCTAGCTACTGGAGCATAGGTTTTGTCATACACTATTCTTTCTTGTTGATTATAGCCTTTAGAAACTAATCAAGATTTATTTCTAAAAATGATTCAATTTTCATCACACTTATTTCTGAAGATCCACTTTACTCCAATAACAGAAGTTTCATTAGGTCTTTTAACCATGGACCAGATTTTATTCCATTCGAATTGATTTAGTTGATCTTGCATAGATTTAATCCAATCATCATCACCTAAAGCTTCATCAGTTCCATTTTGTTCTAATTGGGAAAGGAATGCTAGATTTTCTACTTCATTTCTTAAGGAACATCTAGTCCATACAGGTTGATTGACATCACCAATAATACTATCACTAAGATGATTCTTTAGAAGCAACTAATTTGGGTTTTGTAAAACCATTTCATCAATATAGGGTAAGAAATCTTCTGGGGTAAATGTTTCTCAAGTACCTTCTTGGAAATTTTCTTTATTAGAAGGATCTTCTATGAAAGTTTGATAATCATTTTTTGAAAAACATTCAAGGATATAGGTTGGGGTTGTTTAAAAACAAAAGGACCAGTTTCATAGAATTTTATATGTACTGTCTCTTCAACAGTACAAGTGTTTTCTTTGAAGACTCTATATGCCTTAGAAGTTTTGGAGTAGCCTAAGAAAATTCCATCATCAGATTTTAGTGCGAATTTATGTAGATTAAATTTAGTATTCAGAATTAATACATTGAAACCAAAAAACATAAAGTAGGAAAGTCTAGGTTTTCTACCGTTGCATAATTCATAAGGAGTTTTATTAAGAAAAGATCTAATAAAAACACGATTTATAGTATAACAAGAAGAAATTACAGTTTCAGCCCAAAATATTTTGGCTATAGAATACTCACTCAAAATGCTTCAAGTTATCTCTTGAAAAATTCTATTTCTTCTTTCAACAAAAACGTTCTATTGAGGTGTTCTGGGGGCTGAGAAGTTATGAGTAATACCTTTTCAACTATAAAAAGTTTCAAAATCTGAATTCTAAAATTATCGACCATGATCATTATGATGTGTTTTCAATGGAATGCTTTTCTCATTTTTAACATAGGCTCTAAAACATTTGAAATAAAAAAAAGATTCATATTTATTTGCTAGAAAATATACCCATGTAAATCTAGTGTAGTCATAAACCAAAACAAATACATTGTACTTGCCTCTAATGGTTATAGTTTGTGTTGGACCAAAAATATCCATATGCACTAGCTATAATGCATCAGTAGTTGAGACTTTACCGACTGATTTAAAACATTATTTATGTTTCTTTCCATATTGAAAAGGTTTAGAAACCTTTAAAGAATCAAATCTAAGCTCTGGTAGCTCCTTAACTAGTCCTTTCTTAGAAAGTTTTCATAAGTTCCTAATATTATAGTGTCATAACCTTCTATGCCACAACCAAGAATGATCTTCCATTGTAATAAGGCAAGGTAAGTCTTTGCTGCTATGATCTTCTATGTTTAGTGTGTAAATATTCTCTTGCCTACTGGCAGAAAGAATAAATTATTCCTTGGAATTGTGTACTAAGAACTTTTCATTCCTAAAATTCACAAGTTAGCCTTCATCACATAATTGTCTTATGCTAATGAGATTGTGCTTAATACCCTTAACAAATAAGACATTTGAAATTAATGTTTTTCCAAGAAGAACGATGTTACCTATACCTATAATTTCTCCCTGAGCATTGTCTCCAAAAGATACTTTTCCTCCTTTCATCTTGATAATATTTTAAAAATAGTTTTTGTTACCAGTTATATGTCGGGAACATCCACTATCCATGTACCACATATTGCTGCTGTTAAATTACCTATTTTCCTAAAAACAAGAAATATTTAGACTTTCGGAATCCAACCTTTCTTGGATCCGGAATTGTTAGTCACCAAAATTTTGGGTATCCACATTTTTTTAGAAAAAAATGTACGAAACCCAAGAGATTAAACTTTTTTGAAGGAGAAATTTTTCTTCCAATGCCCACCACTTTGATACTTAGTGTAAAAAGGGTCTCTAGAAGGAATAATATAGTTGTTTCTGAAATCCGGTTTTTGGTGAGTATAACCAACTCCAGTAGTGTTTCCTTTATGATTAATTTGGGAATACATCTTGTCAAAATTTTCCTTCCCAGAGGTGAATTTTGGAAGAATATTCTTAAGGGAAAATATTTCAGATTTTAGTCTGATAACTAAATACCTATACTCAGGAATCATTTCCATAGAATTAGATTTTTCCTGAAAAACCTTGATCTCTAAAATTGAATTCTTAAGATCTTTAGAAAGATTATCCTTAACAGAAGTTTTTTTCTCGAGGTCTTTAGAAAGTTTTTCTAAAAGCTCTTCTTTATCTCTATGATCTTTAGAAAGATCTGAAATATCTTTTATAAAAATTTATTAACTAGTATTTTCCATGTCTAATTTCGTAGAAATTTTACAATTTCTTGCTTCATGTAATTTGGAAAATCTAGAAACTTATTCATATGAAGGTAATTATTCATTTTCTGAGGATGATGTATCTTCATTAGAACTACCATTTTCAGAATAGTAATTCTTATCAAGAGATAAATTTGTTAAAGCCTCGACAGAGCGTACCTTGTCCATAAGACATGTATTGGGGAAAGAAGTTGTAGTAATGAATCCCATATTCTCATGTGTTTATTAATCATATTCAGCAGATTAGATTTCTGAAGAATATCTACAACTATCACTCCAAGTATCATTATCATTAAGGATTTTCTTGTGCTTTTATCAATATAATTTCTTACTGTTCCTTTCAGAATTACTTTCTTTCTTTTCCTTCTTTTTCAACAAGGGACAATGAGGTCTGATATGACTTGTTCTTTTTACATTCATGAAATGTAACTTCTCCATCTTTATTATCTTTGTATTCTTTGTTCTTATACCTATTCTAATGGTTCGTTTGAGCTAAAATCTTGTCCATTCTCCAATAAAGACTAGCAAAGTCATTCTCATACTTTTCTATGACACAAAATTATGACTGAATAATGAATTTCTTTGTCTTTGATCTAGTTACTCTTTTGGGGGTCTTGGAATTCATATGTTTACAAGTGGTTGTCAAAGGAACTCCTCCATTCCCATTCTTCTTCTTGAAATTTGCAGTATCTCTATTCATTCTGTTTTCTTACTGAAGAATAGTTCTAAACAACTCATCTATGGAAATCTGAGTAACGTTCATGTTCTCATCAATAGTTGTCCTCTTGGACTCCCATTCATTTGGCATGATATATATGATCTTATCTACAAGATCTTCATCATCAAATCCTTTTTATCTCATATATTTTATTCTATTCACGGTAGTCATAAACTTTTGTTGTACTTTACTTATAGGTTCTCCATAATGAATGTTAAAGATATGGTATTCAACTCTCAAGAAAGCTCTTCTGGTCTCTATGACTTTAGATGTACCAAAATGAGTAACTTCATGTTTCTTCCAGATACTGTTCTCAGCTTCACACGATGATATTTGACTATATATGTTCTTAGTCATGGAACATAACAAAGTATTTTTGACTCTGAAGTTTGACGGATATTCTGATTTCTCCTAATTCGTAAAGGTTGTCAAATCCTTATATGGAATCTTATAATCTCTAGATAGCATTAGATTGTTATCAACACCAGTATTGATAACGAAAGACTTCATCCTATCTCTCCAATACTCATAATTATTTCCATCAAAAACAGGAGGTCTGGTAGGATTTAGGTTATCAATAGAACCAACATTTAATCCAGCCATCCTTAAGATAACATTTGGCCCAAAAAACATGTTAGAAGTATGAGTTTGTAAACAAGAGAAAATATCCAAAGCAAGGAAAATATAGAACAAAAACAAAATTGAATCTGAACTATGTGATTCCAAAAAAACAGATTTTGAACAAAAATATGAATCCAAAATTTCAATTCCAAATATTCAAATTCAAAATTTATGAGAAGAAAAATTCTCTTCTGAATCTAATCGTGAGATTACTTCAGATTGGACCAATGCTCTGATACCAATTGTGAGATGGTATTTGAGTATGATATACTCTATAATACCAAATTTAATATCGAATATGTAAACCTGGGATGATCAAATACAAGAGGGGGTGAAATATACTTTTAAATTTTTTTTGGAACTTTTAATGATAGTTATGTTTAACAAGTTTAAACAAGATAATTCAAAGGACCTCCAAGTTCTAATAACATGCTTGATTCTGGAAAAGTGATTCCGAAAATGAAACATAACAGAAGTTTAAAACAACAAGGATTCTAGCTTAATGCATATAGAATCTAACTATATCAGAGTACATGTGTGAGGGAGTATAAGAAAGTTATACTTTCCACAACAATACAAATGAACAATGGAAAACAAAGTAGTAACACTAAAATTAAAAAACAATAACACTTTTAACCCAAAGATAAGGGTATCCAAAAACCCTGGATAAGAGGTCCCTTGATTTATACTTTCAAGAAATATGTCTTACCCACACCAGGGTAATCCATCAATACGATGACCGAAGTCTGTATTGCTATCCCCGCAAGCCCTCAAATGTCAGGTAGTTGGCTCCTCTTTCTTCCTATCCCTATAAGCCCTCGATTGTACATAGAAACAATCAGAGTCGCATGAAGCAAGTATGAATGAAGCAAATTTTGAACAAGACGTTCAAATATTCTGCATGAAGCTTAAGATTTTATAAGAGCCTCTCTCTCTAGAAATTACTTCAATAGTATGTAATAACATTTGTCAAAATAAGCTTCATGTGTGTCGAGAACTTTTCAATTGAGCTCCTATTTATTGGAATAGCTCCAACTATCGGCTCCCTCCTCAAATGGTCATATTCTCCATTGAATTTTAGAGGGACATTTACACGTGTCACTCAAACAATGTTTAGTTGATAACTAAAGGCATGAAATCTTTTTATAATAGAATAAGTGAAAGCATAATAGAAATATGATATTCAGAATGTGAGAAAATATTAAAGTTCAGAGTCAACAAAAAATTATTTTGATGTTTATAACATAAGGATATTCGGATTCTGTTTTCTAGGAGTTTGGAACCTCAATTCTATAGAATTCTGGAGTTTGAATTTCATGGAAATTTGGAGTCTGGTTTCACCAAAATTTGGAACCTGAACATACAATGTTTGGAGTCCGAGTTCATGAGAATTCAGAGCCAGAAATCATAAGATTTCAGAGTCTGTATTTAGGGAACTCGGAGTGAGAACTCAGAGAAGTTCGTATCCAAAATTTGTAATCAGAATTTATAGTCAATCTTTATGAGAGTTCGTATCTAGAATTCGAAGTTTAATTTCATGATATTTCTTAACCAGAATTCGGAGTTGAACTTCATGAGAGTTCGTATCCATAATTCGAAGTTGAACTTCATGAGAGTTCGTAAAATAAATTTTGAGTACAACTTCATAATAGTTCGTAAGAGGAATTCATTGTAGAACTTCATAATAGTTTGTAATAGAAAATCAGATCCTAAAACAGAATGCTTCATATCTAAATATTATAAGATTCCGAGGTTTTAGACAGGACACAGAATTTTATACTTAGATAGGATAAGAAACAATGTAAAATATGGAATGGATAAATGTCCTTGGGAATGAAGATTTTTTCTTATAAAAGTAAATCAAGGAGTAAAATGAGTCTTTCCTTGAAATAAGGTGTTTGTGATTTTCAAAATTAGAGGAATCATGAAGTCATAAGGAAACATTAATGACTCAACAATTTCCCCCTTGAAATAAGGAATGGAAAAGTCATAAGGAAAACCTTATTGACTCAACAATTGAAGGATAGAGAATCTCATTTCAATGGAATTGATCCATTGTTTGGAAATTGAGGGATCAAATTATCCATTAAATATAGGAGGCCTTTGTATCATGAATCTCTTGATTACAATTTTTTTATTTCTTAAGGGGGTTTAATGTTCCTCTTAACCCATGTTTCTATTCAAAACATGCATTAACATAGAGGGTATCATCACCATGTTTGTGATTCCCGCTTTCCTCTTATTGGTCATATCATTAGAACAATCATAACATTGATCTTCGCAATAGTTGTTATCATGAGACCTCCTATTACATTCCATTGGCTAGAATAAAATGAATGTTAGTGGTATAAAAAAAAGGTAATCCAAATAAATGAATATATTAATTATTAATTACTTTTGTTTCCTTAAATTATTATTCTATAGTCTTTAATATATCTTCTCCATGATCTAATTCCCATCACATAATCTTAAGGGAATTTTATTATTTGCTTAATAATGGTTCGTACTGAGATTATGAATATACCAAGGAATATATGTTGGGAGTGTCATAACCAAGACTACAGCAGGGCCCGTTGTCATGCACTAGTTCCCATTCGAGTCTAGCTCAATGTTCTGTTTTTGGGTTTTACCCCTAGGATAAATCTATGCTAGAGCCACCTCTACCTGATCATATATAGGTAGGGATGTATTTTCTTGATAAACCAATTACACAATACTTATAAAAATATAGGTATGCTTTTATTACCCTTAGTATTAACATTATGTCTTTCATAAGGGTTTTCTAATCCTAATCCCAAAAATAATTTAACATATCCTCTAATACCAACTATAACAACCATACTCTTTATATCACACTTATACAAAAAATTTTACATATAAAATTAACTGATATAAAATATAAGATCTAGAGGTTGAATGTTTTTGGGTATTATTAACATTACATATCTAATTAAAACATGAAACACCCCAATTTATTGAATACTTCTTGTAAATGACCACACACATTAATCCGTACTTAGCATTGCATGGAACAATCTAAGGATATGAATAATAAAAGGGTGAGCTATAAAGCCCAGTAAGGGAGTAAAAAGGAAATAACATGAAGAGAATAGTGCATGTTAGGAAGTAGACATATCAATGGAGTAAAATAGAATCATGAACATAAAGGGAAGATATATCATGATTATCTTATGATGGAAATGTGGCAACAAAACATAACATGGTATTAGCATGAGCCAAGGCTCATTGAATTTGGATCATGAGTAAACCCTCATTGAACTTGAATTATAATGAGTAAACCCTAATTTCCCTTGACATATCATGAAACTAATATTTACCCAATGCATTGGAGTGCTTTTTGGTTTCACCCTTTTTAATCATTTCATTTCATGCATAAGTGTGCCACATGGATCAAAAAACATGGATTCATTAAACATCATAATTTATTCCGTGATAAATGATTGTGGAATTAATACATGAAAATATATATTCAATATGTTAATGATCATAAAGTTGAATACCCTTAACAGAAAAATGGGCATGGTATTCACTATATAATGATTTTTTCATGGAAAAGCGTAGTGCAATTTCGGCAGCATAATAGCGTAACATAAGAATTCATAAAAATGTTTGATGATAGAGAAAGGGGTGCCTCACCATATTTACATAAAATGGAAAGTAATAGGATCTTAAATATACATGTCCCAATATATGTAATAGAATTGAGGTTCATAAAAAAATTGCTTGAATGTAAATGAGGAGAGAGAAATCCCATACAGAATTTTGGCATGGTAACAGGTGTACATGGGAGGCATCAATTGGAGAGAAATGGATCTCTCATTATAAAAACCTAAGGATGAAAGTATATGAGAGGTGATAAATCATACCCCAAAATTATTAATTTAAAATAAAAGGGTATAGAAGCAAAATGAAACGTGGAGAAAAATTAGAGGGGATGAAATCCCTTACATGGATATGTGATCAAAAATGATTGGGAAGCATTGAGAGAGGCTTCTGGGTATATTGGGAACCTTGGGAGGATTCTATAGAGATGAGGGTGGAGTTTGTTCAAGATTTAATGGATTTTAGTGAATAGGAAGTGGGTTCTTCATTGGGATTATATTGGAAATGATAGGGGATTCTTTATAATTTAGGTTTTGGACACCACACATTAAACTAATAAAACCAAAAACCAGACCATAGTTTTTTCCCATTTTTTGCAAAGGGGAGTGGATAACATTATTTTAGAAGGTAAATTCCATAAATTATTAAAATAATTGGTTCACATATGTGGAGGTGAGTCACACCTTCAAGTAAATCAATTTTAAATGTTAAAAAGTTTTATTTTCTTGGGGAGTCCACAAAATATTTTTAAAATAATTAAATAAAAACCAAAAATAACATTATTTTATTTATAAAACATATATTGTCCGAATATATCATTTAGTGTATTTTATTATATCACTATTCAATCATTATGATGTCATAAAACACATTATATAATTAAACCATATTTATTTTTACCCAAAAATTCGACTATCTCAGAAACCTATGAAAAATTTACTGTTGGATAATTTTGATGTATTGATCCAAAAAAATATTAATTTTGTTGATGTAAATTTTCTAAATATGTGATTTTTTACTTTTATAATAAAATACCGACATTTATCGAGAAATCATATTTTTGGATAAAATAGCTTCCGAACCACAATTAATATTAAAATTGTATTAATAATAATTATATGGTCATTTATATTTAATAAAAATTAATTTATTAATAATATTTTATTAAAAATATTATTTAATTCAAAAATCCATTAATTCATCAAATTCGATTTCTTAATTGAATATTAACTAACCGTACTATTAGTTCTTTAAAAACATTTTACAAAGTAACAACAATAAAATGAATGTATATTAATTGTTATATTCAAAAATAATACCCATAATCAGAATTCTTGGGACTTGTTACATAACCCCTTATAATACTCACATAAGACCTAAGGGTAAGGAGTGTGATGGTGATAAACTCTTTGGGTTGCTTGAATAACATCTCTAGGGTGGAAATCTCTATAAACTTCTTCATCTCCCATAGGTGGAACCATTGGATCTTAACGTGTTAAAGCTCGGCTTGGGCATGGTCAAGGGAAAAGACCAGTGATGCCACAACATTTCCGTACTATGACAAATGGGCTTCATATAGAGAAATTATACTGGTTGAGGCCATCACTTCTATTTTATGAGTAAATTGGATTTTTTATAGTACAATATTTATAGTAAACATGTGATCATTGTTCAATAGCTATATTAGCCACAATAAAAAATCATAACGGTATTATGAAAACCAAAATCCTAATACCAAAGCATTTCATATGTTATATAACCATTTTACATAATAAAAAATTTAATTAGATAATGAGGAATTTTTATTAATAAAATATTGGGTCGTTACCATTATGCATTGTGGAAACCAGTTATATCAAAAGCTGAAGGGTGTGGGGAAATATTTTGTAACTATTATTGTTGATGTGGGACCACCGAATGAATTTGACCATGTACTTTTTTTTGTTTTTTTAGTTTATGCCAACGTGTTATTTGATTTAGAATCTACACATTCTTTCATATCTAAGAATTTTTTTGGTATGTTTGGAATTCCATCTTAAGAAATAAATCATTAAATTATGGTAAAACAAACTGGGGAAATGATTAGGAAAAAATAAATTATAAGAATCTTCTTATCCATATATACGGAATGAACGTACCTAGAAACCTTGCTGTTTTTCCTATAGTAGTGCTTGATGTTATTTTGGGAATGGATTACCTTTCTGTTTACCATGCTAAGATTGAATATATTTCTAAAGAGGTTTATTTTTATAATGTCTTTCAATTTGTGTACAAGAATGAACCCTGAACTCTGATAACATTTCAGGATACTGAGAAACTATTGAAATATGGAAATTCATTTTACCTTTATCTTATTTTAGAAAACAAAGAAACTATTCAGATTAATGTTGTTCCAGTAAAAAATGAGTATCATGACGTTTTTCAAATGAGTTGTCTTATATTATACCTTATTGGGAAGTTGAATTTACTATTGACTTAGATCGTTAGGTTAATAAAATATCAAAACCCCCATATTGAATGGATCTAATTGACATTTTAGAGTCAAAGAAACTATAACAAGAGTCATTAAATAAAGATTTCATTGATCCAAGATCATTACTGGGGGTGCTCTAGTCTTATTTGGTAAAAATAAAGACAGTTTATTTAGTTTTTTCATTGATTATAGATCCATGAATAATATTAATGTTAAGAACATGTATCCATTTCCTCATATTGATGATTTGTTTGATCAGCTCCAGGGAGCTCAATATTTTTCAAAGATTGACTTGGGTCGGGGTACCATTAGTTAATATTAATGGAAACAGACATTCAGAAGACAGCGTATCGTACTAGCTATGTACATTATGAATTTTTAGGTATGACTTTTTGGTTAATCATTTCACATGTTGTATTCATGGATCTTATGAATATAATTTTACATGTGTTCTTGGAAATGTTTTTGATTGTGTTTATTTATTACATTTTGATGTATTCCAAAATTAACGGGGAACAAGAAAGTCATTTATGTTTTGTCTTTAAAAACATAAAGGAAAAGAAATTGTATGGGAAATTCAACTAGTGTGAGTTTTTGTAGCCAAAAATGTCATTCCTTGTTTATACTATTTCAAATGATGGAATAAATTTTAACCCTTCTAAAACAAATGTTTTTTATGAGAGGACAAGAACTACCAATATCATAAAGTTCTGTTTTTTTCTTGTTTTGGTAGGATTTTATAGAAGGAATATTGAAACATTTTAATGGTTGTCTAGCCCACTGACTAAGTTAACTTGAAAATGTGTAAAATTTATCTAGAAAAAATAATGTGATGATTATTTTTACTAATTGAAAAGATGATTGTTGAATTCTCCAGTATTTTCATTACCTTTTTTAAATGGTGAGTTTGTTATCAACAACGACTCCTTGTTCAAAGGAATCAGTTATGTTCTAATGTAGAATGATATGGTAATTTCCTATGCTTAACAATATTGGAAAACTCTTGAGTTAAATTACCCTATACATGATTTGGAATTAGATGTTGTATATTTTTTATTAAAACATTGGATGCATCATCCATATGGTGTAAAAATTCAAATATCTCTTGAACAAAAAAGTTTTAAGTATATATTCACTCAGAAATAATTGAACATAAGGTAGAGTAGTTGGATAGAATTAATCAAATATTATGATTTCTATGATACATTACTATTCGGTAATGGAAAATAATGTGGATAACGTTTTGAGTCCAAAGAGTATTTCAACATTAACCATTCTACATTTGGAAGGAGATCTTTTGGTTTTTGATTTGATTATTTTCTAATTGGAATTTATTTGTGAAAGATGTTCCTCTATTTTGTATTAGGTGTCAGTGAAATCATCTCTATCAATAAGAATTAAGAAATCTCAAAAGGATGATTGTGAGTTGAAGAAAAAGGTAAAATTGGCTCAGAATGGTATGTTTCCAGAATATAACAATGATAAAGATTGTGTTTTTACATTTTGGAGTGAAGCTCAAAGTTCTCTATTTTCAGTTCATCCTGATAGTACTAATATGAATAGAGTTCATTGCGAGTATTTCTGGTGGGTTGGAATGAAATGTTATATTAATGACTTTACAATGAGGTGTTTTAATTATCATTATGTTAAAGAAGAGTGAAAGTTACCAAAAGGTATACTTTATCCTTTTCTAGTGATAGAGTGAAAATTGGAAAATGTGGCCACAGACTTCGATGTTGTATTACCAAATACAGATCGAAGTAGTAATCCAATCTGGGTTATTTTTGATTTATTGAATAAATCTGATCATTTCCTTCCCATTCGAGATACTTCATCTCTAGATAGTATTTCTTGGTTGTATGTTAAATAGACAGTCAGGTTGTATGGAGTTCCCCTCTCCATTATCTCTAATCAAGATCCCTGGTTTACATATAAATTTTGGAAAGGCATTCAGAAGTCATTGGGAACAGAATTAAATTTCAGAACATATTTTCATCCTCAATTAGATGGGCGGTCAGAATGAACAAATCATAATTTTGAGGATATGATACGTGCCTGTTCAATGTATTACAAGGGAAGTTGGGATAAACATATTTATTTGGATGAGTTTTCTTATAATACTAGTTTCCATTCCAATATATTTATTAAACCATTTGATTAATTATAGGGAAAGAGACAATGAACACTAGCTTTTTTGGATTATGTAGGCGAAAGAATGTTTATGGGGCTAGAATTGCTAGAATAGATGGTAGGGAAAGTTTAGTTAATTTAGAAGAACATGCGGAAAACATAGAGCTGGTAGAAAATATTATGAAGATAACTGAAGGAAGGATATTTTTTTTTGAGGTAGGTGGTCATGTGTTTCTCAATTATTCTCTATCAAAAATTGTGATGTGTTTTGGTAAAAATGGAATAATGTGTTTATAGTTCATTGAACACTATGAAATCTTGGACAAAGTTGGATCAGTTTCCTACATTGTGGCATTACCACCAAGTTTATCTTAGGTACACAACATTTTTCATGTTTCAATGTTATGAAAGTATATGTCAGATCCTTCTCATATTTTGAGTCCATAAGTAGTTAAATTGGAAGAGAATCATTCTTATGAAGAATATCCATCCTAATTCCAGACTATAGAAAGTGCTTTGGAATAATGTGATACGTCATGTAATGGTTTTTCTGAAAAACAATATGGTTGGTGAGGTAACCTGGGAATATGAAAATTATATGAAGGATAAATACACCTACTTATTTTATATGTAAATAAAATTGCGAAGACATAATTTCTAAATAGGGGGAAGGATGTAACATTCCAGGTAATTAACGAATATGGAATTTTCTTATTTATTAATAGTTTTTAATTAAATATTAATTTTACTTTAAAGGGTATTCTATGATTTATGGCATACCCAACACGCAATAATGGGTTTCCCTGAAATCTTATGTTGTACACAAGGCAAAGTCATACTAAAAATAAAAGTAAAAATATAATATTATTATTTTTAAATAGTAGTTAACACCTATCCAATTTATTAAAATGAATGAATAAAACTAAATATATTATGATTAAACATGTCTGTTAAATGTTTTTACATTTATCCAATAAATTTTGGGTGCTTAAAATAATAATTAATATGATTTTAAGCATGAAATACTCTAATATTTTTAAAAGGATATTTTACCGCCTTTTGATGGTGAGTTGTATTTAAATATAGTTTTTCTAAATTTTATATATCTTATTTGAAAAAATAAACTTCTTATCTAACATTGTAACATCAAATTTATCTTTGGGTAAATTTTTGGTATTTTCGGATAAAGGTCATATTTTAATTAATATTGAAAACTTACTGCATTTTCAGTCTAAACTGTGTTATCACCTAATTTATTTAAATGGATAAATTGTCATTTTCAATTTTTTTAATGTTTAATTGGATTATATTTTTAGAATTTAATCCAAATTTTTTAGTGGAAGTAATTTCAATTTGAAATTGGACATAAACACATGTCAATCTTTTGATGTTTTTTTTCATAAAAACACGCTTTTTGGTTTAGACAACGAGATTTAATTTTAAATTAATTTCTTCAAATTCTATGTTTTGAATTTGTAGAAATGGATTCCATATTATGAATCAGGAGCTCAAAATTCTGTAATTAGTTATATTTTATTTTTATACACTATTTATTGTAACTTCAGTAATTAATTTATTTAACAATGTTTGGTGGTAAATCTGGTAAATAAGAGAAAAAATAATATTATAATAATATTAAACTACCCTAAAAGATGTCTCAATCAAATTGGATAATATATGTCCAACAATGGGAATCCTTGGATTGATTTTGGGACCCCATGAAGGCATTTGGAGTTCAAAATTACATATTATAAGAATTAAATTAATGTGATGAAAAATGTAACATAGACATGTATCTTTTAGGAAATTCTTTTTTATATAGTGTTATATCTGTTATATTTTCTACTATAAATGGTCATTAGAAATATAAAAGGATTTTCTATATCATGGAATTTTATTTATCATTTTTATACATCATATAAATATATATATTTATGAAACGATGATGATGTGAGGATTAACTTATTAATGAGTGATTTAAAGAAATGATATTATAAATGTTAAAATAAATTATATTTGAACCATTAAATTCCATCCAATAATTTTAGTGATGCTTATACATTTTTATATTTTAATTAATGATGTTTTTTTCGAATGAATCAACTTATTATGGATTTTTAAAATGTAATGATGTTAATAGTATAAAAACTGACCTAAATGAGTTTTTAAAATAAATACTATTTTATTAAATTCTATAATATTATTAAAAATATAATATTTTTTCCAATGAAATTAATAATGTTCAAAGGTAATTAATTAATCCCTTTAGGTTCTATTGGAATTTTATAGTAATTATATTAACCATACAGTATGAATATACAAAAAGACATGGTAAGAGTGAAATTAGATAAATAATGGTTAATGATAAAAGATAAGGATAAATTTATGACCTAGACTTTTATTAAACCTATTGGATGAGTGTTATCGACTTATCATCATTGTTTCATTGAAATAAATGACTTTTCGGCCATTTGAAACTGAAAATCATTATATAAAAAAATAATATTTCAATGGCTTAAAGAAGTGCCCCTCCTCCCTCTTATAAATGGGAATCACTTTAATCCCTTCCTCATAGAAGCATTACCATGGGCAGAAGACAATAAAAAAAAATACTTCTCTCTTTAATCAAAAAGGAGTTACCTGATTTGAGGTAATTTCTTCTCTCAAACTTCTTTCATTTATTTTCCTTCTCCAACCCCCTAAACTATCTTTATATCATTATTTATAACAGAAATAGTATCTCATATATAATAGAATTTTTTATTATTATAATTATTCACCCTAAACATACACACACCTCTATCAAGCAGATATAGACATACTATTTCTGTGTACGGTGAAATACTACCTCACAAAACGATGATTGTTCGATTTTCTCCTACCCCATTAATGGTGGCCATTATGATGGTATAATATTTATATATGATATATATTATATTAATATTGTCTCCATGATTATGTAAATTATATTTACTACATATATTTATGATTTCGATTATGTGTAAATATGATAATTTCATTTGACGAAGTGCAGACCACATCCCCTCAAAGTGATATAACTCGTTCTTGCTATACTTGGAATGAATAAAGGATGGTTTTAATAAACTTATGATATATATATATATAATAACTATAATAATTTTATTTTAATATAAATTTATATTATTTTATTATTATTCATTTCGTGTGACAAATAAATGAAAGTAGCATTCTTGCGTACGTACGACCTACTGTCTCCATGAACGGTGCATTTCATTTATTATATCCAAATTTTATAGACAATTATATTTAAATATATACATGATATATATGATATTTAAATCAATAATATCTTTCTCCATATGATTAAATTTTAATTACATGGACAATTTACCTCAAACAAGTTCATTTTCTACTCAATTACCGAATACCGAAAAAATGACCGATATTGACTTATATAATGATGTAATTTTATAACGTGGTGATAGGTGATATAAAAGGAATAACAAACCTGAATGAGGTTTAGAAGAATGTATAAATTAACATAAGTTTATTATTCATGAAGAACAAGGAATATACAAGCCCTGTTATACATGGGGTAAGGGATATCATATTATTCTCCATTCATTGAGGTGTGTTTTGATAATATAGACCTCCTTTTATATGGTTTATAATAAACCCCTTTGAAATTTACTTTCATTCAAAAGAAATATTTTTAATACAAATCATTTTAATAATCTACAAAAGCAATGTTTTTAATATATGCAGCGATAATGACCTATGCACCATTGTAATCGTTATTTGGATTCATATATAGGATTTTTTATTTTTAAAAGGAAAAGAAATCCCTTTTCCCTTTTTCGATGTTTTAGTATTAAAAATGGTTTTTGAAATATATTTAATATTTCAATATCATGAAATTATTTCTTGTGATTGAAAAAGAAATATTATTAGAGAAATGATTATATTTTAAATATTTTAGGTGTTATGATTATATAATGGTACTCGGACATTTAACTGGTTGTTATGTGATAAAACAATGATGGGTGGTGACGTGATAAACTAAAAGAAAAGTGGTTCTGGGATAACCCATGTGTTGGACTCCTCATGTTTTAATCATGTTTTAATGATCACAATTATTATTTAATCATGTATTAATGATTCTACATCTTATTCAATCTAGATCATGTGTATTTATATCTGAAGTATTATTATACATTAAGTAGATCCATGCAAGATCTTAATTCATCTATATTCAGTTTACATACATTATACTATCTTTAATATACTGTCAGATTACCTTCTTTAACAAATGATTAAGTATAATTCTTTATATTATCATCTTTATTTATGTATGCATATAGTTACATTGGAGAGTCTAAGACACCGTGAGTCTGCCACTGGTTATGTCTTTCTGGAACCATGAAGCAAGACACCATGAATCCAAACACCGTGAAGCAAGGAACCGTGACCCTGAGACACCATGAATCCAGACAGCATGAATCAAGGCACCGTAACCCTGAGACACCATGAACCAGACACCGTGAACAAGACACTGTGACCCGGATACACCGTGAACAAGACATCGTGACTGCGAGACACCATGACACTCAGAAAGCATGATCAACCTAGACACCTGGTGAAAGAGACACCATTTCCATGACTTACTGTGACATTGTTTCTTAAACTACATTGTCATTTTTCAATTTATTCTCTAACGGTCAAATTTGATGACTTTAATGCACTGACATAATTAGTATTTCCTTGTAGACATATCATCAGACAGTACGAGGTATGAGGTACAAAACACATACAACATGTCGGCTCCAACATGTGAATTCCAATTTAAATGTGAACTGTGACCAAGAATAATCATGCGCGATACAGAAATAAAAATTAAGGTGGTGAGGATATGATCGAAGAAGATACATGAGGAAGTTTCAAAAGAATGTCACACTGCATGCAAATTGACACAGCTAAACACACAAAGCATATTTGAAGCCTAAATAACATCTTCACTCGACCGAATCTCACGGAGAACACAAGGATAATCACGACACTCTGTTTATCCACACAACATCCAGAGAAGGACTCAAAGCATCATCTGCTTCAATCCAAAGGAGACCAGAACTTCATTGACATCAAAAAAGAGCATTCTAAACTCATCTCTATATTCTTGCTCGACTGTGATCATCATTTTCTTTACACTATGAGCAGTGTGTTCTTCCATCTTTTTGAACAAAATCTAACTCCTAAGTATAACTAGAGGATTTCTAAATCCTCACTCAATATTTATCTTACACTCTTGTATCCCACTGTGGATAGTGGTAGAGTTCTGAGGACCTGGATAGCGTGTCAGCTATTTCTATTATTGCTTTCCCACGTATAAATGTGGTAGAGGTATGGGGACCTGGATAGTCTGAGTACTATTGTAAACCCCGATCCAGGGTGTGGATCAATGTTTTATATAAAATTTTTGAGAGGAATACGTTTCAGTTTGAGACTGAACCTCTTGGTTAAATCTGATGTACATCTTATTTTATTTTAAACTATTTCTCTATTATGCTGCTAAGTACTTTAAATATAAATCTATTTTAATGTTACTCTGATAGTTAAACAATCAAGTGTTTTTACTTATTTTAAACCATTAGGTTAGTTTCAAAAGCTAATATATTCTTTAGATTATATTTACTGAGAACTAATCAATCTCTTGATAACCTAACTGAACCTTTACTGTATTTAAAATTCTCTACAGTTTACTTGTTATTTAAATTGGGGGATTTCAATATAAATCTTTTGAACAGAAATATTTAATTGGAAATCAATTTACCCCCCCCCCCCCTCTTGAGTATCCACTCCGACCAACATTTGGTATCAAAGGTTTGTTAAAATGTTTTCAAAACTCTTTTTTGGGAAATGTTTTCAACTCTGATTGTAACGCCCCGACCCCAGCTACCCAGAGTCGGTGCATTACTTCGTAACATTGGAATGATCACAAAAGATCAAGTCTCGAAAGACCGATTAGTTTAGTAGCCTCGGAAACACTACATACATTCATAAGTCTTTCATTACATCAAAAAGTAAACAAACTACAATAACATGGTCTTCATTGTCCACAATCATATCCCTTTCTGACTACCCCTGTAGGTCATTCATAAAATACTTCTTCACATCCTGGAAAATATTAAAACATTGAAAGGGGTGAGATCAGATGCTCAGTAAGGTTAACAATATAGCGGAAGCTTTCATAAATAAACATTAACATTTAAATCAATGTATAACTAAAACAAAAGCCTTTTAAACTTGAACTTCAACATAATATGGCAAAAGTAAAATGAGATAATGCCATTTACTTCTTCACATGGATATTCTGCTGGTCGAATAATCACATGCAATATCAATAACCAATTTCATAATGATGGAATGCATAATGCCAGACTATCATAACCACGTAGTCAAGGCCTCGTGCCAAGACCACAAATAAGATTTTGTCAAGGACTCGTTCCAAGACACTAGTTTGTCTCATGAGACATGCCGATGCATCGAGGAGCTATAGCGGGCTCCACCCGTCACTTATTAAGTCCAATGCATTCCTCATATGAATAGGTTTAAACATATCATAAACCATAACATAATCATATCACATAAAACATGCATAAAGGAAACATAATATTTCCACATTTTAATCACAAGATATCAATACAACACATTGATATAATAAAAATGCTTTCAAAACCATTTTCAATACCAAAATAAAAGAAAGTTAAAACTTTGTATTTATTTTTCATTAAAAAAATGATGGCTTGTAGAGGAAGCCGAAACTCAAATAATGGTCACGGCGGTGGAGATGTCGTTGTCACCGCATAAGTACGGAAAGAAAAACATTCCCTTTTTGTCGTTTAGTAAAACTCTTCGTATAAAAAAGAGTCCTTTTGAATAAACGTAAAAGTCAAAGGGGTTTATACACCGTATAAAAGAAAGTTTTGTATAAAACCAAATATGCCTCAATGAATGGAGATTGAGAAGAAATCTCTTAAAAAGATCATTTTTAAAATAAAATATATCTATTATGTGTATTCACAATAGGTAAAAATAAAGAAAGTAAAAATAAAAAATAATACATAATAATATCATGACATAATTGGAAATTAGGAGATTAACCCAAAGAATGAAAATTGGGTTAAGAAATTCCCT
This sequence comes from Viscum album, assembly GCA_963277665.1. NCBI lineage: Eukaryota > Viridiplantae > Streptophyta > Magnoliopsida > Santalales > Viscaceae > Viscum > Viscum album. The sequence goes on along the minus strand of OY728140.1, from coordinate 1,365,340,409 downwards.
TACCTTGTGTCTGACTTGACTCAACCGTTCTTTAACCTCCTGAATAATAAACTAGAGTTAATATCTAACTTATTAAGAACCATTTTCATTTTCATTATCCTTTTTATATCACTTATTACAATGTTATGAATGTTGTGTAATTATTTAAGTTAATAACGGTCGTTTTGTCGATCTTTGGTACTTGTGTCAACAATAACCTTCTTATAATTACAAGTTGATCATGTGGTGAAATATCCATTATATCCAGAATTATATTCATGATGTAGATATCATATATATCATATATATCCATTATATACATTCATTCATAATATTACGTAACATTTAGAGGTAAGAAATGAAATGCACCGTTCATGGAGACGGTAAGCCGTACGTACGCATGAATGCTACTTTCATATCTATTTTGTATTTAATGTAATGAAATCATAATTATATAAAGGTATAATATAGTTCCAGTATAATATCATATATAATATCATTTACTCCATCCTTTATAAATACCACATATGGCATTAACGATTCACATCACTTTGAGGGGGCGGTAGTCCGCACTTCCTAAAATGAAATTATCGCGTTTTACCCATAATGGAAATCATAAAGTATGCCATAAATTGGAAATACAGAAGCATAAGTAAAACATAAACATATTATATATCATATATAAAAATAGTGACATCTTAATGTCCACCTTTGAAGGTGTTATATGAGTGTTGAACAATCATCGTTTCGTGAGGCAGAAATTCGCCATCCACAGAAACTGTATGTTCTTTAACCATTAGATGTATGTGTGTGAAAGTGTATCTCGAATCCTTCTTATAAAAACATCCTAGTATATTGATGATACTTGTGTTGTTACAAAAGAAATGAATAAAAAGAGTTTAGGGGGTTTGAGAATAAAAATAAAACAAAACAACATTAGAGAAGACATTACCTAAAAATCGGGAAACTCTTTTTTATTTGAGCCAAAGGCTTCCTTGGGAAGAGTTCTGCCCAAATTAAGGCTTCTAGGAGTAATATGGGGAAGTTGGGAGAGTATTTGGGCAGAGGTTGGCCAAGCCAAATGGCCTGAAAGTGTAAATGAGGTGGGAGAGGTGGGGGCCTTTTATAAGTGGAGAGGAGGGGCACTTTTGGAAAGATTGAAATGTTATATTATTTCACAATGCTTTTCGGATTCTAAAGGTCCCACACTAATATAATTCGTGTATAAGGTGATAAGGGTTCGAAATATCTTCATCCAATAGTCTTTGGACAAGTGTAAGCCTTGGATTTTGCATTATCTTCTCATTTTATTTAAATCGTTAAATAATGAGGTCATCGCCGCATCATAATGATGTCATAAATAATTTAATTTATTTAATTTATAAAAATTATAAAAAAATACTATGATGTAGGAAATCGTTTTATCTTTCTAATGAATATTTATAATCAAAATTTGGACTTGTTTATCCCCACTTAAAAACAGTTTTAGTAAAACAACTCATGTTTGTGTCAATTTAATTTTAACATTAAATAAATATATATTAATGTCATTTTCCAACTAAAGTGGCTCCATGGGGTCCACAAGTTGACCCATGGGTTTTCTTGCTCGGTCATGACTCATCCAATAGGAGTATGAAAAGTTTCATTCTCATATCATATTATTAAAACATTATTTGTACCTTAAACTACACTAATTACCTCTAATCGCGAATAAGAACTTAAAAGTTACTACTCACCAAAAATTTATTTTAATCACATTGAACCACATTTTAATTCTTAATGACAACCATGTATGTAGGATTTTTGAAAATCAAATCACAGAAGTGGTAATATTTCATTTAAATGAAAAATCAGTTATTTAACTACCACTTAGTGGTTTCACTATTCATAAAAAATTGATGTTTTTCAGAACAAATCCAAAATTTCACCCGAAGCTATAATTGATATTATGAATTCAAAAATGATGTCTATTTTACAAAATTCCAAACATATAAGTTTCATTAATTAATTTTATAATTAATTCCCGCTGTTACAAAAAAATGGCGTGTTTCTAAGAAATAATTTATATCAAAAGATTGGCAATTGTTTATGTCCGATTTCAATGTTAAATTAATTCCAATGACCACCATTGGATAAAATAGTAAAAATATATTCTAATTATACTTTAAAACCACTAAATAGTATAATTTTTCACTAAAAATTATTTTGATTTAAAAAGTTGTTTTTATGTATTGTTCACTATTCATAAAAAAATTAGAAGTTCTCAGAAAAATACCAAAAATTCAACATAGGCTAATTTCGATATTCCGAATCCAAAGATGAAGTATATTTTGAAATATAAAATTTCTATAATTTTAAAAAGTGGTTATTACTATTCATAACGGATACTTTGATTAGTCGCGGTGTTTTAGAACTCGAAGTTGCGTACAATGCAAGCTATTGCATTATTGAATGAGAAGCGTATCGTGGAAGCTCGGGGTGTTACATTCTCCCCTCCTTCAATAAATTGCGTCCTCGCAATTTGAAATTTTTCTTTGAAATTAAAAGATTGAAAAGAGAAAATACCTTTGAGGAAAACCCACATTGGAAATAAGGTTAATAAATATATAACATTAAAAGAAAGCAGGATAAGTACAAAGGTCACCCGATATAGCCCATTCTAGAATTATATGAAAATATGGATATGGAGGAGAAACAAACCATCAAGGTCTGATGGAGAGTTATAGAAAACAGGATTAGGAGAATGTTTAACCACAAGAAAATCACAAACTTGTGATTGGTTAAACGGTCATTGAATCCCCAGTTGGAAAAGTTAACCGACAACATTTTTGTTTTAAGTTACCTTTTATAATGTTGAGGAATTTATTTAGGAGATTTAATAAGAACGTAAGGGAATATACATACTTGTTATGTATACTTTCATTCGTTAATAAATTTTTACCACAAACCCAACTTTTACTCCAAATGGTAACGGAACTCAAAAATATTCTATTTATCCTAATTGTATAAGGTTCAAAATGTTAAAACATACCATTTAGATTAGTAAAACTATTTTGTAATAACCAGGGAATTCCTGTAGGATAGTGGTAGGAAATAAAGGCTTGTCGCACTATGGTTGTGGGTTCGATTCCTGTAGCTTTGTCCGACGCGACGGGTTATTCCCCACCCTGCAGGTTGTCCTTTTCCTAAAACTATAGTATTATAATATTCCAAAAATAATCTTCAGAAATTCTTTAACCTTAAAAAATACTATCCATGGTTCAACTTAATCTATTCCAACTTTAATAGTTATCCAAAATACCTCCGTCCAGACTTTCTCTAAAAGGTCTCTAAATTCCAAAATCAATTGTAACATCAGATTTCCCAAACAAAGAAAAGATTCTCTTGTTGTCACATACTAAAAATATGATTACCTTAATCATATTAAAACCTTACTGTAATCAACAAGTACTGCAGTACAATCCATATATATATATCACATTATTCTTATAACCATAATATAATCCTTGAGTCCAAAAGCACCAATACATTAATTATTCCACTTCAACTGTAGTCACAGTATAAGATTGGCCTTGATCCCTTGGCCTTTTCTGAGGTAAGTTTCCCTGACGCTTAGGACATTCATTTTCATAATGCCATGTTTCCCTACAATTGTAGCATTCAACTTTGACAGCCTCTTTCTTTCCCTTGCAATCACGAGCCTGGTGACCCTTTTCTCCACATTTATAACAAACTCCCATTCCTTTTAGGCAAGTACAAGGGTGAATCTTCCCAAAATTATCACATAATGGAAAATCCATCTTTCCCTTTTTCCCTTTCTCTGTCTCTTGTTCCACCGTTCTCTTCTTCTCTTGCTTTACATTGTTGTCATAAGACTTAGAGAATTCCTTTTCTGTCTTGATAGCACACGAGGCAATATCTTCGTATGATGAGAAGGATTGTGATACTAAAGCTCGACGGAGAAATGGTTTTAACCCATCAAAGAAACGATCAATCTTACTCCTTGGGTTACGTATATAATCGGAAGCATGCCTCGCTAACCATGTAAAGTTATCCTCATACTTTGCGACATTCTCATCCTCCTTCTGCCTTAGACTCAGAAATTGCCTTTCCATATCTGCTCGATGGTCATGAGGAAATTATTTTTCTAAGAAAATCTCTTTGAACTCCCTCCATTCCATATTCTATACGTCATCATCTTCCTTTGTGTTTTGAATCAGCGACCACCACTGATCGGCATCTCCAGTGAGACGGTAAACTGCCATGACAACCTTCTCCCTTTCACTACTCCCCAAGGCATGGAATATTTTCTCTATGGAATTTATCCATTGCACAGCTACTATAGGATTTGTACTCCCATTGAAGGTTGGTGGTTGTTGCCTCATGAAGCGGTCTAACATTGATCCTCCACGTTGCGGATCAGGGTGCTCCATACGAGTAAGGTTATTATTCATAACCTGTGTGAGTTGTCCCAGTATGGTAATAAGTTGATCAGCACCAGTTGTATCTCCAGATCCACAATAATTATCTTGAGCCGGAGGGCAATCCCTACACGGAGTGCGTGCATTGATACGGTTTCCATTCCTTCCACTAGGCACCATTTCTAAACAATGGCATACACTATATTAGTTTATAAATAAAAATACATAATTCCATACTTGTAAGATACTTAACATAAATTGAACTATTTATGGATATAATCCATAAAAATGTTTTCTTTGAGGAAGTATATACTCATAACCCTTAATAGTAGTTTATAAAGAAAACGAGAATTATCCAAAGCATATCCCCCGGGAGTGTCGTAACCAAGAGTGCAGCAAGGCCCGTTGTCGTGCACCAGTTCACGTTCGAGTCTAGCTCAAAGTGGTGTTTTCAGGTTTTACCCCTAGGTACATCTGTGCCAGAGCCGCCTCTACTTGCTCGTATCCAGACAGGGATGTATTGCTCGGAAAACTAACAAAATCTCTACAATAACAAAATTCTTGGATGTTCTTCTATACTAATCCTCAAAGTATATCTTTGGGCTATGTGCTCTAATCAGATTTTATCTAAATCTAGCTTCCAAGGTTAGTAATAACCTCCCTTTGATACCAACTGTAACGCCCCAACCCCAGCTACCCAGAGTCGGTGCATTACTTCGTAACATTGGCATGATCACAAAAGATCAAGTCTCGAAAGACCGATTAGTTTAGTAGCCTTGGAAACACTAGATACATTCATAAGTCTTTCATTACATCAAAAAGTAATCAAACTACAATAACATGTTCTTCATAGTCCACAATCATATCGCTTTATGACTACCCCTGTAGGTCATTCATAAAATACTTCTTCACATCCTGGAAAATATTAAAACATTGAAAGGGGTGAGCTCAGATGCTCAGTAAGGTTAACAATATAGCGAAAGCTTTCATAAATAAACATTAACATTTAGGGCAATGTATAACTAAAACAAAAGCCTTTTAAAATTGAACTTCAACATAATATGGAAAAAGTAAAATGAGATAATGCCATTTACTTATTCACATGGAAATTCTGCTGGTCGAATAATCACATGCAATATCAATAACCACATTCATAATGATGGAATTCATAATGCCAGACTATCAAAACCACGTAGTCAACGCCTCGTGCCAAGACCACAAATAAGATTTTGTCAAGGCCTCGTTCCAAGACACTAGTTTGTCTCATGAGACCTGCCGATGCATCGAGGAGCTATAGCGGGCTCCACCCGTCACTTATTAAGTCCAATGCATTCCTCATATGAATAGGTTTAAACATATCATAAACCATAACATAATCGTATCACATAAAACATGCATAAAGGAAACATAACATTTCCACATTTTAATCACAAGATATCAATACAACACATTGATATAATAAAAATTATTTCAAAACCATTTTCAATACCAAAATAAAAGAAAGTTAAAACTTTGTATTTATTTTTCATTAATAAAATGATGGCTTGTAGAGGAAGCCGAAACTCAAATAATGGTCACGGCGGCGGAGAAGTCGTTGTCACCGCATAAGTACGGAAAGAAAAACATTCCCTTTTTGTCGTTTAGTAAAACGCTTCGTATAAAAAAGAGTCCTTTTGAATAAACGTAAAAGTCAAAGGGGTTTATACACCGTATAAAAGAAAGTTTTGTATAAAACCAAATATGCCTCAATGAATGGAGATTGAGAAGAAATCTCTTAAAAAGATCATTTTTAAAATAAAATAGATCTATTATGTGTATTCACTATAGGTACACATGGAGAAAGTAAAAAATACAAAATAATACATAATAATATCATGACATAATTGGAAATTAGGAGATTAACCCAAAGAATGAAAATTGGGTTAAGAAATTCCCTTACCTTGTGTCCGACTTGACTCAACCGTTCTTTAACCTCCTGAATAATAAACTAGAGTTAATATCTACCTTATTAAGAACCATTTTCATTTTCATTATCCTTTTTATATCACTTATTACAATGTTATGAAAGTTATGTAATTATTTAAGTTAATAACGGTCGTTTTGTCGATCTTTGGTACTTGTGTCAACAATAACCTTCTTATAATTACAAGTTGTTCATGTGGTAAAATATCAATTATATCCAGAATTATATTCATGATGTAGATATCATATATATCATATATATCCATTATATACATTCATTCATAATATTACGTAACATTTAGAGGTAAGAAATGAAATGCACCGTTCATGGAGACGGTAAGCCGTACGTACGCATGAACGCTACATTCATTTCTATTTTGTATTTAATGTAATGAAATCATAATTATATAAAGGTATAATATAGTTCCAGTATAATATCATATATAATATCATTTACTTCATCCTTTATACATCCCACATATGGCATTAACGATTCACATCACTTTGAGGTGGCGGTAGTCCGCACTTCCTAAAATGAAATTATCGCGTTTTACCCATAATGGAAATCATAAAGTATGCCATAAATGAGAAATACAGAAGCATAAGTAAAACATAAACATATTATATATCATATATAAAAATAGTGACATCTTAATGGCCACCTTTGAAGGTGTTATATGAGTGTTGAACAATCATCGTTTCGTGAGGCAGAAATTCGCCATCCACAGAAACCATATGTTCTTTAACCATTAGATGTATGTGTGTGTAAGTGTATCTAGAATCCTTCTTATGAAAACATCCTAGTATATTTAGGATACTGGTGTTGTTACAAATTAAATGAATAAAAAGAACTTAGGGGGTTTGAGAAGAAAAATAAAACAAAACAACATTAGAGAAGACATTACCTCAAAATCGGGTAACTCTTTTTGATTTGAGACAAAGGCTTCCTTGGGAAGAGTTCTGCCCAAATTAAGGCTTCTATGAGTAAGAGGGGGAAGTTGGGAGAGTATTTGGGCTGAGTTTGGACGAGCCAAATGGCCTGAAAGTGTAAATGAGGTGGGAGAGGTGGGAGCTTTTTATAAGTGGAGAGGAAAGGCACTTTTGGAAAGATTGAAATGTTATATTATTTCACAATGCTTTTCGGATTCTAAAGGTCCCACACTTATATAATTCGTGGCTAAGGTGATAAGGTTTCTAAATATCTTCATCCAATAGGCTTTGGACAAGTGTAAGCCTTGGATTTTGCATTATCTTCTCATTTTATTTAAATCGTAAAATAATGAGGTCATCGCCGCATCATAATGATTTCATAAATAATTTAATTTATTTAATGTCTAAAAATTATAAAAAAATACTATGATGTAGGAAATATTTTTATATTTCTAATGAATATTTATAATCAAAATTTGGACCTGTGTAACCCCACATAAAAACTGTTTTAGTAAAACAACTCATGTTTGTGTCAATTTAATTTTAACATTAAATAAATATATATTAATGTCATTTTCCAACTAAAGTGGCTCCATGGGGTCCCCAAGTTGACCCATGGGTTGTCTTGGTCGGCCATTACTCATACAATAGGAGTATGAAAAGTTTCATGCTCATATCATATTATTAAAACATTATTTGTACCTTAAACTACACTAATTACCTCTAATCGCGATTAAGAACTTAAAAGTTACTATTCACCAAAAATTTATTTTAATCTCATTGAACCACATTTTACTTCTTAATGATAGCCATGTATGTCGGATTTTTGAAAATCAAATAACTGAAGTGGTAATATTTCATTTAAATGAAAAATCAGTTATTTAACTACCACTTAGTGGTTTCACTATTCATCAAAAATTGAAGTTTTTCAGAACAAATCCAAAATTTCACCCTAAGCTATAATTGATATTCTGAATTCAAAAATGATGTCTATTTTAAAAAATTCCAAACATATAAGTTTCATTAATTAATTTTATAATTAATTCCCGCTGTTACAAAAAAATGGTGTGTTTCTAAGAAACAATTTATATCAAAAGATTGGCAATTTTTTATGTCCGATTTCAATGTTAAATTCATTCAAATGACCACCATTGGATAAAATGGTAAAAATATATTCTAATTATACTTTAAAACCACTAAATAGTATAATTTTTCACTAAAAATTATTTTGATTTAAAAAGTTGTTTTTAAGTATTTTTCACTATTCATAAAAAAATTAGAAGTTCTCAGAAAAATACCAAAAATTCAACATAGACTAATTTCGATATTCCGAATCCAAAGATGAACTCTATTTTGAAATATAAAATTTCTATAATTTTAAAAAGTGGTTATTACTATTCATAATGGCTACTTTGATTAGTCGCGGTGTTTTAGAACTCGAAGTTGCGTACAATGCAAGCTATTGCATTATTGAATGAGAAGCGTATCGTGGATGCTCGGGGTGTTACACTGATTTTAGTTGTATATTAAATATCTCAAAATTTCTTTTATTTATGAATTTTATCTCTTTAAATATATTTGATAAAATCTTATTATTGGTAATATATTAGAAGGTATAGATACCAATAGGACACCCTTATACAATGGTGTAAATTATGCCGAATGGAAAATTAAAATGAAAATTCATTTAGAAAGTATGGGATTTGACATTTGGACTGCTATATAGACTCAGTATAAGATTCCAGAAACTGTTCTAACTACATGGGATGAACCTACTAAAGCTGATGACAAGAATAATTGTAAAGAAATTAATTTCGTGTATTGTGCCTTAGGAGATGAAAAATTTAATCGAATCTCTACTTGTTAGACTGGTTATGAAATATGGGATACATTGGCTATTTCTCAGGAGGGAACGACCAATGTCAAGTAAATGAGACTAAATACATACACTATTAAGTATGATAACTTTAAAATGAAATCTGATGAATTTGTTTCAGATATGTATCTCAGGTTTAATGAGATAATTAATACAATGAGCTCACTGGGAAAAGTTGTTCCAGCAAAGGAGAAAATCAAGAGGATGCTAAGATGCCTGCCCGAAAGATGAAGAGGCACATTAGTTTCAATAAGAGAATCATGTAACATTTTCATGATACCTGTCAAGGAGATAATTGGCATATTGATGATGTATGAAGAAGAATTAAAATAAAAAAATGTAGAATATGACTAACCAAGAAAGAAATCAGTAGCCTTCAAGACCTCTTCTTTGAAAGTCCAGGACAAAGAGAAAATTCAAGTTGCAAGTGATAGTTATAGTTGGGAAGAAAGTGCATCTAATAGTAATGCTGAAATGGCTCATATTTCCAGATGATTTAAGAAGTTTTATAAGAAAATGATGTTTTTAAGAAAATAAAATTACAAGGGAATGTATGACACTAAAGGTCATTGAAAAAAGGACTGAAAAAAGACTGCACTACTGGAAATAATATATTTACCAACGGTTGAGAAATGTTGGGAAAGGTTGGAAAACCGTTGGTATAACATATACCAACGGTTCTGCCAACCGTAGGTAAGTAAGCCGTTGGGAAAAACATTTCCCAATGGTTTACAGAAAACCGTTGGCATAGGGTGGAGATAGGTTACTCTATCCCAACGGTTCTTCAAAACCGTTGGGCTTAAAATTATCATGTTTTTTCCAACGATTTGGTAAACCGTTGGAAAAAACCCCACATCTACTCTTTCCCAACGGTTCTAAACCGTTGGGAAAGGTGTTTTACCAACGGTTTGAGGAACCGTTGGTAAAACTAATCTACAATTTCTATGCCAATGGTTTTGAACCGTTGGCATAGCCTCTGCTGGGCAAATCACCCAGCAGCTCCCCAATTTTCCCAGCAGCTCCCAACCAGGTCTCCAATTTTGACCAGCACCACATCTGGTTTTGTGGGTTCCCTCTCATTTTTCATTCCAATTATTGTACCTGCAATAAACTAACACATACATATATAATTATTGTACCTGCAGTAACCAACTAACACTTACATATAGAGAACAAATTCATACACGTTTAACATATAATGGTAGAACTATACACATCCATAATTAAATTAGAATTGATAACGTAATTATAAACATACATAATTCATTTAAATTTCAATTTAAAATGTAGATGACAATTATATGTGGAATTTGGAAGTCAATTCATAATTTGATCTGTTTTTTGTATACCATATATTTTTACCTAAAGTAATGTCCGTTTTAAACATAATACATACACCTGGAGTGCCACCGTCCACAACGTGCCTCAGATTGAGGTGGGGTTGACTCATACACGTCACATATGACCCATGGATCGTTGTGCTAATGTATCGACACAATCCGAATGCGTTTGCTCGGTTTTCCGTATGCCAGTTGATGTTTTTCAATTAAAATGACGTACTTTTGAAACAAAAGGCAGACACTTTGAGTGGTTCCAGCCACACCGCACCTCAGATTGAGGCGGTGTTTACTCGTACACGTCACATATGACCTATGGATCGTTCTCCTAAAGTTTCAATGGAAACCGAATGCGTTTGGTCGGTTTTCCATATGTACTTAAATTGTTGTCCATTTTAAGCAAAAGAGACACAGTTGGAGCGGTGTCGGCCACACCGCTCCTCAGATTGAGGCGGGATTGACTCGTACACATCACATACGACCCGTGGATCCTTTTCCTAAAGTATGGACACAATCCGAATGCATTTTCTCCGTTTTCCGTATGTCACTTGATGCTGTTCACTTAAAATGATGTCCCTTTGAAACAAAAGACAGACACTTTGAGTGGTGTCGGCCACACCGCGTCTCCAATTGAGGCGGGGTTGATTCGTACACGTCACATATGACCAATGGATCGTTCTCCTAAAGTTTCAACGGAAACCGAATCCGTTTCGTCGGTTTTCCGTATGTACTTAAAATGGTGTCCGTTTTAAACAAAAGAGAGCCACTTAGACTGATCTCGGCCACACCATGACTTGGATTCATCCCGGGTCAGCTCGTACATGTCACATATGACCCATGGATCGTTGGGATAAATTATCAACAAATTCGGAATGCGTTTGGTCGGTTTTCCGTATGCCAGTTGTTCTTTTCACTTATAATCCTGTCCATTTTAAACAAAAGAGACACAGTTAGAACGGTGTCGGCCACACTGCTCCTCGGATTGAGGCGGGATTGACTCGTACACATCACATACGACCCATGGATCCTTGTGATAAAGTATCGACACTGTCCGAATGCCTTTGGTCGGTTTTTCGTATGTCACTTGATGCTTTTCACTTAAAATGACGTCTTTTTGAAACAGAAGACTGAAACTTTGAGTGGTGTCGGCCACACCGCGTCTCTGATTGTGGCGGGGTTGATTCGTACCCGTCACATATGACCCATGGATCGTTCTCCTAAAGTTTCAACGGAAACCGAATCCGTTTGGTCGTTTTTCCGTATGTACTTAAAATGGTGTCCATTTTAAAAAAAGATATCCATTTAGACTTATCCCGGCCACACCGCGACTCGGATTCATCCCGGGTTGGCTCGTACACGTCACATATGACCCATGGATTGTTGAGATAAATTATCAACAGATTCGGAATGTGTTTGGTCGGTTTTCCGTATGCCAGTTGATTCTTTTCACTTAAAATGACGTCATTTTGACTTGAAACCACCGTGCAACATTCTAATTATTATTCGTGACGTGTACGCGCAGACGACACGTCAATCGGATGTGTGGTTTGCGCGGTACGGCTCAATATTCATGTTTTAAGTGATGTGCGCGCTTCGTAAACGCGCGTTAGGGGGGTCCAAACGGGCCGAACGATGTCGGAATGGCCTGAAATCAAACAAAAAATATGGGTGAGTGATTTCTGATGTGGTCGAGTAGACGACATGTCAATCGGACGTGCCCTGTGCCCGCGGTGACCGAGAACGCAGTTCGGGTGTCATAAACGGGCAGAACGGGCGTCCAACGGTCAAATTCATAGCGGACTACCTCGGATTGAGCTGAAACCACCGTGGAACATTCTAATTATTATTTTTGACGTGTACGCGCAGACGGCACGTCAATCGGACGTGCGGTTTGCGCGGTACGGCTCAATATTCGTGTTTTAAGTGATGTGCGCACTTCGTAAACGCGGTGAGGGGGGTCCAAACGGGCCGAACGATGTCGGAATGGCCTGAAATCAGACAACAAATACGGGTGAGTGATTTCTGAAGTGGTCGAGCAGACGGCACATCAATCGGACGTGCCGTGTGCCCGCGGTGACAGACAACGCAGTTCTGGTGTCATAAACGGCCAGAACGGGCGTCCAACGGTCAAATTCATAGCGGACGGCCTCGGATTGAGCTGAAACCACCGTGGAACATTCTAATTATTATTCGTGACGTGTACGCGCAGACGACACGTTAATCGGACGTGCGGTGTGCGCGGTACGACTCAATATTCGTGTTTTAAGTGATGCGCGCGCTTCGTAAACGCGCGTGAGGGGGGTCCAAACGGGCCGAACGATGTCAGAATGGCCTGAAATCAGACGAAAAATACGGGTGACTGATTTCTGAAGTGGTCGAGTAGACGGCACGTCAATCGGATGTGCCGTGTGCCCGCGGTGACCGACAACGCAGTTCTGGTGTCATAAACGGCCAGAACAGGCGTCCAATGGTCAAATTCATAGCGGACGGCCTCAGATTGAGCTGAAACCACTGTGGAACATTCTAATTATTATTCTTGACGTGTACGCGCAGACGGAACCTCAATCGGACGTGCGGTTTGCGCGGTACGGCTCAATATTCGGGTTTTAAGTGATGCGCGCGATTCGTAAACGCGCGTGAGGGGGGTCCAAACGGGCCGAACGATGTCGGAATGGCCTCAAATCAGAAGACAAATACGGGTGAATGATTTCTGAAGTGTTCGATTAGACGGCACGTCAATCGGACGTGCCGTGTGCCCGCGGTGACCGACAACGCAGTTCTGGTGTCATAAACGGCCAGAACGGGCGTCCAATGGTCAAATTCATAGCGGACTACCTCGGATTGAGCTGAAACCACCGTTGAACATTCTAATTATTATTTGTGACGTGTACGCGCAGACGGCACGTCAATCGGACGTGCGGTTTGCGCGGTACGGCTCAATATTCGTGTTTTAAGTGATGTGCGCGCTTCGTAAACGCGCGTGAGGGGGGTCCAAACGGGCCGAACGATGTCGGAATGGCCTGAAATCAGACAAAAAATACGGGTGAGTGATTTCTGAAGTGGCCGAGCAGACGGAACGTCAATCGGACGTGCCGTGTGCCCGCGGTGATAGACAACGCAGTTCTGGTGTCATAAACGGCCAGAATGGGCGTCCAACGGTCAAATTCATAGCGGACGGCCTCAGATTGAGCTGAAACCACCGTGGAACATTCTAATTATTATTCGTGACGTGTACGCGCAGACGGCACGTTAATCGGACGTGCGGTTTGCGCGGTACGGCTCAATATTCGTGTTTTAAGTGATGTGCGCGCTTCGCAAACGCGCGTGAGGGGTGTCCAAACGGGACGAACGATGTCGGAATGTCCTGAAATCAGACGACAAATACGGGTGACTGATTTCTGAAGTGGTCGAGTAGACGGCACATCAATCGGACGTGCCGTGTGCCCGCGGTGACCGACAACGCAGTTCTGGTGTCATAAACGGCCAGAACAGGCGTCCAACGGTCAAATTCATAGAGGATGGCCTCAGATTGAGTTGAAACCACCGTGGAACATTCTAATTATTATTCGTGACGTGTACGCGCAGACGACACCTCAATCGGACGTGCGGTTTGCACGGTACGGCTCAATATTCGTGTTTTAAGTGATGTGCGTGCTTCGTAAATGCGCATGAGGGGGGTCCAAACGGTCCGAACGATGTCGGAATGGCCTGAAATCAGAAGACAAATACCGGTGAGTGATTTCTGAAGTGTTCGAGTAGACGGCACGTCAATCGGACGTGCCATGTGCCCGCGGTGACCGACAACGCAGTTCTGGTGTCATAAACGGCCAGAACGGGCGTCCAACGGTCAAATTCATAGCGGACGACCTCGGATTGAGCTGAAACCACCTTGGAACATTCTAATTATTATTCTTGACGTGTACGCGCAGACGAAACGTCAATTGGACGTGCGATTTGCGCGGTAAGGCTCAATATTCGTGTTTTAAGTGATGCGCGCGCTTCGTAAACGCGCGTGAGGGGGGTCCAAACGGGCCGAACGATGTCGGAATGGCCTGAAATCAGACGACAAATACGGGTGAGTGAGTTCTGAAGTGGTCGAGCAGACGGCACGTCAATCGGACGTGCCGTGTGCCCGCGGTGACCGACAACGCAGTTCTGGTGTCATAAACGGCCAGAACGGGCGTCCAATGGTCAAATTCATAGAGGACGGCCTCGGATTGAGCTGAAACCACCGTGGAACATTCTAATTATTATTCGTGACGTGTAGGCGCAGACGGCACGTCAATCGGACGTGCGGTTTGCGCGGTACGACTCAATATTCGTGTTTTAAGTGATGTGCGCGCTTCGTAAACGCGCGTGAGGGGGGTCCAAATGGGCCGAACGATGTCGGAATGGCCTGAAATCAGAAGACAAATACGGGTGAGTGATTTCTGAAGTGGTCGAGCAGACGGCACGTCAATCGGATGTGCCCTGTGCCCGTGGTGACCGACAACGCAGTTCGGGTGTCACAAACGGCCAGAACGGGCGTCCAACGGTCAAATTCATAGCGGACGGCCTCAGATTGAGCTAAAACCACCTTGGAACATTCTAATTATTATTTGTGACGTGTACGCGCAGACGGCACGTCAATCGGACGTGCGGTTTGCGCGGTACAGCTCAATATTAGTGTTTTAAGTGATGCACGCGCTTCGTAAACGCGCGTGAGGGGGGGTCCAAATGGGCCGAACGATGTCGGAATGGCCTGAAATCAGACGTCAAATACGGGTGAGTTATTTATGATGTGGTCGAGCAGACGGCACGTCAATCGGACGTGCCCTGTGCCCGCGGTGACCGACAACGCAGTTCGGGTGTCATAAACGGCCAGAACGGGTGTCAAACGGTCAAATTCATAGCGGACGGCCTCGGATTGAGCTGAAACCACCGTTCAACATTCTAATTATTATTCGTAATGTGTACGCGCAGACGGCACGTCAATCGGACGTGCGGTTTGCGCGGTACGGCTCAATATTCGTGTTTTAAGTGATGCGCGCGCTTCGTAAACGCGCGTGAGGGGGGTCCAAACGGGCCGAACGATGTCGGAATGGCCTGAAATCGGACGACAAATACGGGTGAGTGATTTCTGAAGTGGTCGAGCAGACGGCACGTCAATCGGACGTTCCCAGTGCCCGCGGTGACCGAGAACGCAGTTCGGGTGTCATAAACGGCCAGAACGGGCGTCCATCGTTCAAATTC
The DNA here is from genome assembly GCA_963277665.1 of Viscum album. Taxonomy (NCBI): domain Eukaryota; kingdom Viridiplantae; phylum Streptophyta; class Magnoliopsida; order Santalales; family Viscaceae; genus Viscum; species Viscum album. Next base: position 1,365,324,672 of record OY728140.1, on the reverse strand, counting down.
ATAGCGGACGGCCTCGGATTGAGCTGAAACCACCGTGGAATATTCTAATTATTATTCGTAACGTGTACGCGCAGACGTTGTAGAGACCCGAAGCTTATCGTACATGGACATTACATTACTTATGCGGAATACTTAGTACATAACAAAAACACACACACAAGGATCGTAATAGTTTAGTGTCTTTGGAAACTCGGAACGTAATCTTCTAATCGTGGTGAAAGATCTTCAATATCTCCCATAAAGATCTTCCCTTTTTTTTTACCTATAAACCTTTCTTTATATCCTGGGGAAAAGAAAACATAAAAGGGTGAGCTCAAATGCTCAGTAAGGGTAAACAAAAGAAATATCAATCACATCATATACAAAAGAACATAGCTTTTTGGAAATCTTAACCTGCAAAAGAGCTCATAATATCATAACATGGGATAAATCATAGAAGTGAAAATGAGATCCCCATAATCATAACATAAAACTTGAATCTTTGTGGCATGCACACATAATCATGGAAAATCATTTCTTGTTAGTCATGACTCATTGCCAAGACTATCTTAGTGGACAAAGTCCCTTTCTGAACCGAGTTCACTCCTCGTTTCAGTCCTGTATCACTGAACCGAAATAACCTTCCGTTCCAGCCATGTCTATCTCATGAGATATAAAATCATTACCCAATGCATTGGAGGGAGATATAGGTCCCACCCATCTTATAATGAATCCTTTCTTATGTGTGCCACATAATCATAAAACATACATCATCGCATAACACATATAACAAAAATGGGATTCTTGAAACATCATGACATCATAAATCAATTCATATATGATAAAAGAATTCATAAACATAATTCCATCACAACATAGTCAAACCAATGTAAAAATATGGATAGAAACAGAACCCTTTATTATCTTAGATGGAAAATAATTTTGATAAAACACTTGAATTGAATTCTTGAGGAAAATATCCTTTCTTCTTCAAAAACATTTTTCCTTTCATAACATGTCATACAACTTTAAAATAAAAGAAGTTGATTAAAAATAAACTTGAAAACTTGTAAAGGAAGCTTCTTTGAAGTAATGTTTTAAAAATCCATTCATGCCGTATAAGTTAAAAAAAACATTCTTCGTACTTTTGTCGGAAAAGTCAAAAAGTACCTCGTACGGAAAAACGACAAAAGATTCCTTTCATATTCTTTACTAAAAACTCACCTAAGGGTAAAATTGGATTTAAACTATTTAAAGTGGATGGAAACAATATTACATATTGAGGGAACATGGATGTGGATGATAAAATACACCCCAGTAAATACTTACGAATAAACAATCTCGGATAAAAATGAGATTGTGATATTTCCCTTACCTTAGGTCCGATTTGCTTTGTTCATGTCCGAAGCTCCTGTATAATGGTTTAAATAATGTTATTGACTTATTACAGAATCATACATATTGATATGATATCATATATGGTCATATTATTAGCTTCTTGTTAGTAATATTTCATTGTTACTTGTTACTCGGGTCTTTATAACTTTTTGTTCTTATACGTGTTTTGTCGAATAAGTTCTTATTCTTATCTTTAGGTTATAGATAATTCATTTACAGAATGGTATTAGTGTAGTATATACCATATTCATTCATTCAATTTATTTATATAATCATTATGAAATGAAGATCATGTAGAACGAGTCGCATCACATCGTGGAGACGGTATTCCGTACGTACGCACGAGTGATGATATCGTTCCTATGATCGTGGAATTGTATTGGAGTATATATATATATTATTTCAGTATCAATATTACTTAATAATAATCATATATAGTTACTGATTACACCATTATACCCATCCTTGTAAGGTGATGGTGGAAAATAGATTACACCACGGCGTGGAGACGGTATTCCGTACGTACGCACGCGCGGTGATTTCATTTTTCCGTAGGATGGATAGAAGGTGAATTAGGGTTGTTTCATATTTATAATAACATATCAGTATGTAAGTAATACTGATGTTATTACTTTATCATGAAACAACTAAAGAAGAAGAAGTTGAAGAAGAAAGAAATTGAAAAGATCGGTAATGGATATTACCTCTTCTTTGGAATGCCTTTTTGAATCCTCCACTTAAGGAACTAAGATTGGTCTTTGGAGAAGACCAGGACCTCTAGGATTATTCTAGGGAAGTGGAGAAGGGAAAATGGCAGGGGTTGGCCGAGCTTGAGTGCTCAATTTGGTGTGAGGAGGAGGGGGAGGAGGTGTCCTTTTATAGGGGAGGAGAGGGGCACCTTAGGAATATCTCAAAATATTATTTTATATTAAAGTCAAAATCGGTTTATAATGGTTCCAAAGGGTCTTATTTCGAAGCTAAAGTGGGGATGGGTCGAAATACTATCAACCAATAGAATTTAGACAAGTTTAGGATATTATTTTAACCTTATCAATTAAATTTAACTCTAAGTTAAATAATTTAACTTTTACCATGTCTTTTTGTTTTCTTTCACTATATGGTTAATACACTTACTATAACATGCCAAACGAACCCCAAATTGTTTATTATTAATATATATATCCTTATCTAAGTCATTTGGCCGAACCGTAGATTTTTAGGAATAAAATAACAATTAATAATATAATATTTGATTTAAAAACTATTTTGTGTCAATTTTGACACTATTTGATATATGATTTTTGTCAAAGTCATAACAGAATTATATGTTCGAAACAAGTTGATTAAATCAATAATAATATATCATAGTAACCTAGAAAATTAGTGTAATTCATAAAAAGTCTCAAATTACATTTATTTTGGTATTTATATTATCAATTTTGTCAATATTTCATTAATAAGATAATTACCGCATCATCTTTGTGTCATAAATAAATTAAATTATTTGATGTCTAAAAATTACAAATAAAATACCATCATGTAGGAAATCTTTTTAGCTTTCTAATGAATATTTACAATCGAATTTATCTTATGTATAACCCTATATTAAAAATGATTTACTTATTAAACTTTGATTTTAACTATTTTAACCCTTCTTTAAATAAATTAATAATAAATGTCCTAATCTAATCCAAGTGGGCCTAAATGGTCATATTTTATTCCTAAGTTTGTTTTTGGTCGAATTACACTTGTCCAATAGAATTAGGACATGTGTTAGGGTAATATTAATATCATATTTACCCTTAGTTATCCTATTTACTATTAACCGCGGTAAAAAAGGTAAAAAGTTACTATTCACCAAAAAATTATTTTCATCTCATTGAACCACATTTTAGTCCTTGATATTAACCGTGTCTCTCGGATTTTCAAAATTCCATTCACAGAAGCGGTAAAATTAAGTTTTATGCAAAATTCAGTTTTTAACCTACCACTTAGTGGTTTCACTATTCATCAAAAATTGAAAGTTTTCAGAAAAATACCAAAATTTCACCCTAGGATAATTTCGATATTCTGAGTCCAAAAATGAAGTCCATTTTGAAAAATAATATTTATAAAATTTCAAAAAGTGGTTATTACTATTCATAACGGCTAGTTTTAATAGCATATTGTTGTTTAGTGAAACTCAGGATTACGTACCACACACGCTATCGAGGAAGGTTGCGATTGCGTGTAATGCAAGGCAAGTCAAGGATGCGTGTTGTGCAAGCTCCTTTTGGTGTAGCGTATAACACAAGACATTAGTAAAATAAAAAAAATATTTTTCATAAAATCTTGGGCTGTTACATTCTACCCCCCTTAAAATGAATTTCGCCCTCGAAATTCGTCGGGGTTATAAATGGTTTACTATTCGAAAGTTTCTTTAATAGAAACCCACATCGTAAAAGGGAATACCAAAACTTGGCTTTAAAAACTAAAGTATGAAATGTAACGATTACCCAAATAAACTAATCACTGGGTTTCCACATAGGTGAAAATATGGATATGGAAGAGAAATCTAACCATCATGTTCTGATGGAGAGTGGTAGAGAACATGGCTATGGAAAAGCCAGTAATCACAAATCCATAGATTTGTGATGATATAAGGTACCATCTGATTCATCAGGTATAAGATCACTAGGACAACATTTTTTTTTGGTTTTGTTGAAAATTTGCTTAGAATAAATACTTACTTTATTTTGGTACAATCTCACTTTTGTTCGTGCCTTGAACAATTTCTACTTCATCTCTTAAATAAATGAAGTTGAATTTGTTATTCGTGAAGTGTAAGCAGATCATGTGATAGAATGACGAGTCATTCCATCTGTCTCAAACAAAAGGTTAGTAAAAATTATATTCATAAGTCGATCTATAGTGAGATTAATCACATATGGTTTCTAAAATGGACTTATACTTCATATATCATACTGCTTAATATAATAAAACTAGTTTCTACTAAACAGGGACTTCCTGTAGGTCAGTGGTAGGCGATAAAGGCCAGTCGCACTTCGGTTGTGGGTTCGATTCCTACAGCCTTGTCCGAAGCGATGGGCTGTCGCCTGTCCTGCAGGTTGTCCTTTTTCTAAAACTACGTTACTATAACATCCCATCAATAATATCGAAAATCTTCTATCCTTAAACAATACTAACTTATGTCCAACATAATCCAGTCTAATCTTTAGGCTTATACATAATACTGCAGTCCACTCTCATAATATAGTGACATCGATTACCAGAGATTTAATACTGTCGTTGATCCCCACATATCATAAGATATGTCTTGTTGGTCACATTCCAAACATTCAAAGTCCTTAATCGTGTATTCTCTTGAATACCTTAGTGAAAACATGAGTGCAGTTAAAAGTTAACACTTTCCACATACCAAAATCCTCAAAATTCTATATACTCAAACCATGATATCACTTAGTCCTTATATCAATCATGAGCTCATGAATACTATTAAACATTTCATTTTCTCGTCTTCATTATGTGCATATCATCTTATTTCCAAAAAAAATATCTCAATCACTTTGAATACCACATCAATAAATATTGCAATACTCAATGATACAACATTATTTTGGAATCCCATTACATAAACACTTAATCATTCCACCACATCGTTGTCATATTCAACATTGCCAATAGTGATCGCATGTGATTTCCCTTTGTCCTTTGCCTTCAGTGGTTGCTCATGTCGATCATCACTAACCCTTGGATTAGGGCAATTATTAGCATAATGCCCCATTTCCTTGCACTTGAAGCATTGAAGTGTTGGCGGTGCGTTCTCTGCAGTGTTTGCTTTATTCACATCATTAGAAACCCTTTTTCCATTACTTCGACACTCAGCTGCTCGATAACCTTCTTTTCCACACTTAAAACATTTTCTAGTTCCTTTAAGACAATCTCCACCATGCTTCTTTCCACACTTTGTGCATAAGGAAACATTCATCTTCTTTTCACCATTATTCTGAGATTTCTCCTTGAACTCCATCTTTCGTTTCTTGTCAAAACCATGAGATGGATATGTAACACCAACTTCCATTTCTACCTTGATAGCACAACACACAATTTCTTCATAGCTACTGAAGTCTCTTATAGCTAATGCCCTTCGAAGACTTGGTTTTAAGCCACTGAAAAATCGATCAACTTTACTTTCAGGTTGGATGATAATTCCAGAAGCATACCTTGCAAGTCTTGTAAAATTTGCTTCATAGGTACCAACAGATTCATCGTCCCTTTGCTTCAGTTCAAGAAACTCTTTCTCCATCTTTGTTCGAAGAATACGAGGGAAGTACTTACTGAAAAACAAGTTCTTGAACTCGTCCCATTCCATGGACTCAATTTCATCTCTTGGCCTCGTATTCTTGATAAGATTCCACCATTGATCAGCTTCACCTTCCAAACGATATACTGCTAAGATGACTTTATCATGATCAGAACATTGAAGAACTGAAAATATCTTTTCAGTAGTACTAATCCATTGTTCAGCAACTAATGGATCAGTAGACCCACTGAAAGAAGGTGGACGCTGCCTCATGAAGGACTCAATAGAATATTGTTCCCTTCTCTGCTCATTTGGAAGTCCAGAATGATTCATAGCTTGTGTAAGTATAGCAATAAGATTTTGCACTCCATCTCCCATAACATTTGTTTGTTCAGGAGGGCAATCATTGCATTGTCCATTGCATTGATCAACACGGTTCCTTCGGGTTCCAGCCATCGTCTAAAACCCAAAAAGAATAGTGTGAGAGGAAAAAATCATGATAGGGAAAACAACATAATAAAGGGGGAGTACCTTCAATATCCAACATCTTAGGTTTAATTCTATGATCGTTAGCGTAATTCTATTACTATAACCTATACGTATACTTATCCCTAGGGACATCCCTAGACATACCTGAGAAATATCTCTAGGGATCTCACTAACATTTTCGCATCCTAGTTTCCAAAGGTTGACTAAACCTTTCCTCTGATACCAACTGTAGAGACCCGAAGCTTATCGTACATGGACATTACATTACTTATGCGGAATACTTAGTACATAACAAAAACACACACACAAGGATCGTAATAGTTTAGTGTCTTTGGAAACTCGGAACGTAATCTTCTAATCGTGGTGAAAGATCTTCAATATCTCCCATAAATATCTTCCCTTTTTTTTACCTATAAACCTTTCTTTATATCCTGGGGAAAAGAAAACATAAAACGGTGAGCTCAAATGCTCAGTAAGGGTAAACAAAAGAAATATCAATCACATCATATACAAAAGAACATAGCTTTTTGGAAATCTTAACCTGCAAAAGAGCTCATAATATCATAACATGGGATAAATCATAGAAGTGAAAATGAGATCCCCATAATCATAACATAAAACTTGAATCTTTGTGGCATGCACACATAATCATGGAAAATCATTTCTTGTTAGTCATGACTCATTGCCAAGACTATCTTAGTGGACAAAGTCCCTTTCTGAACCGAGTTCACTCCTCGTTTCAGTCCTGTATCACTGAACCGAAATAACCTTCCGTTCCAGCCATGTCTATCTCATGAGATATAAAATCATTACCCAATGCATTGGAGGGAGATATAGGTCCCACCCATCTTATAATGAATCCTTTCTTATGTGTGCCACATAATCATAAAACATACATCATCGCATAACACATATAACAAAAATGGGATTCTTGAAACATCATGACATCATAAATCAATTCATATATGATAAAAGAATTCATAAACATAATTCCATCACAACATAGTCAAACCAATGTAAAAATATGGATAGAAACAGAACCCTTTATTATCTTAGATGGAAAATAATTTTGATAAAACACTTGAATTGAATTCTTGAGGAAAATATCCTTTCTTCTTCAAAAACATTTTTCCTTTCATAACATGTCATACAACTTTAAAATAAAATAAGTTGATTAAAAATAAACTTGAAAACTTGTAAAGGAAGCTTCTTTGAAGTAATGTTTTAAAAATCCATTCATGCCATATAAGTTAAAAAAAACATTCTTCGTACTTTTGTCGGAAAAGTCAAAAAGTACCTCGTACGGAAAAACGACAAAAGATTCCTTTCATATTCTTTACTAAAAACTCACCTAAGGGTAAAATTGGATTTAAACTATTTAAAGTGGATGGAAACAATATTACATATTGAGGGAACATGGATGTGGATGATAAAATACACCCCAGTAAATACTTACGAATAAACAATCTCGGATAAAAATGAGATTGTGATATTTCCCTTACCTTAGGTCCGATTTGCTTTGTTCATGTCCGAAGCTCCTGTATAATGGTTTAAATAATGTTATTGACTTATTACAGAATCATACATATTGATATGATATCATATATGGTCATATTATTAGCTTCTTGTTAGTAATATTTCATTGTTACTTGTTACTCGGGTCTTTATAACTTTTTGTTCTTATACGTGTTTTGTCGAATAAGTTCTTATTCTTATCTTTAGGTTATAGATAATTCATTTACAGAATGGTATTAGTGTAGTATATACCATATTCATTCATTCAATTTATTTATATAATCATTATGAAATGAAGATCATGTAGAACGAGTCGCATCACATCGTGGAGACGGTATTCCGTACGTACGCACGAGTGATGATATCGTTCCTATGATCGTGGAATTGTATTGGAGTATATATATATATTATTTCAGTATCAATATTACTTAATAATAATCATATATAGTTACTGATTACACCATTATACCCATCCTTGTAAGGTGATGGTGGAAAATAGATTACACCACGGCGTGGAGACGGTATTCCGTACGTACGCACGCGCGGTGATTTCATTTTTCCGTAGGATGGATAGAAGGTGAATTAGGGTTGTTTCATATTTATAATAACATATCAGTATGTAAGTAATACTGATTTTATTACTTTATCATGAAACAACTAAAGAAGAAGAAGTTGAAGAAGAAAGAAATTGAAAAGATCGGTAATGGATATTACCTCTTCTTTGGAACGCCTTTTTGAATCCTCCACTTAAGGAACTAAGATTGGTATTTGGAGAAGACCAGGACCTCTAGGATTATTCTAGGGAAGTGGAGAAGGGAAAATGGCAGGGGTTGGCCGAGCTTGAGTGCTCAATTTGGTGTGAGGAGGAGGGGGAGGAGGTGTCCTTTTATAGGGGAGGAGAGGGGCACCTTAGGAATATCTCAAAATATTATTTTATATTAAAGTCAAAATCGGTTTATAATGGTTCCAAAGGGTCTTATTTCGAAGCTAAAGTGGGGATGGGTAGAAATCCTATCAACCAATAGAATTTAGACAAGTTTATGATATTATTTTAACCTTATCAATTAAATTTAACTCTAAGTTAAATAATTTAACTTTTACCATGTCTTTTTGTTTTCTTTCACTATATGGTTAATATACTTACTATAACATGCCAAACGAACCCCAAATTGTTTATTATTAATATATATATCCTTATATAAGTCATTTGGCCGAACCTTAGATTTTTAGGAATAAAATAACAATTAATAATATAATATTTGATTTAAAAACTATTTTGTGTCAATTTTGACACTATTTGATATATGATTTTTGTCAAAGTCATAACAGAATTATATGTTCGAAACAAGTTGATTAAATCAATAATAATATATCATAGTAACCTAGAAAATTAGTGTAATTCATAAAAAGTCTCAAATTACATTTATTTTGGTATTTATATTATCAATTTTGTCAATATTTCATTAATAAGATAATTACCGCATCATCTTTGTGTCATAAATAAATTAAATTATTTGATGTCTAAAAATTACAAATAAAATACCATCATGTAGGAAATCTTTTTAGCTTTCTAATGAATATTTACAATCGAATTTATCTTATGTATAACCCTATATTAAAAATGATTTACTTATTAAACTTTGATTTTAACTATTTTAACCCTTCTTTAAATAAATTAATAATAAATGTCCTAATCTAATCCAAGTGGGCCTAAATGGTCATATTTTATTCCTAAGTTTGTTTTTGGTCGAATTACACTTGTCCAATAAAATTAGGACATGTGTTAGGGTAATATTAATATCATATTTACCCTTAGTTACCCTATTTACTATTAACCGCGGTAAAAAAGGTAAAAAGTTACTATTCACCAAAAAATTATTTTCATCTCATTGAACCACATTTTAGTCCTTGATATTAACCGTGTCTCTCGGATTTTCAAAATTCCATTCACAGAAGCGGTAAAATTAAGTTTTATGCAAAATTCAGTTTTTAACCTACCACTTAGTGGTTTCACTATTCATCAAAAATTGAAAGTTTTCAGAAAAATACCAAAATTTCACCCTAGGATAATTTCGATATTCTGAGTCCAAAAATGAAGTCCATTTTGAAAAATAATATTTATAAAATTTCAAAAAGTGGTTATTACTATTCATAACGGCTAGTTTTAATAGCATATTGTTGTTTAGTGAAACTCAGGATTACGTACCACACACGCTATCGAGGAAGGTTGCGATTGCGTGTAATGCAAGGCAAGTCAAGGATGCGTGTTGTGCAAGCTCCTTTTGGTGTAGCGTATAACACAAGACATTAGTAAAATAAAAAAGAATATTTTTCATAAAATCTTGGGCTGTTACAGACGTCACGTCAATCGGACGTGCGGTTTGCGCGGTACGGCTCAATATTCGTGTTTTAAGTGATGCGCGCGCTTCGTAAACGCGCCCGAGGGGGGTCCCAATGGGCCGAACGATGTTGGAATGGACTGAAATCAGATGAAAAATACGGGTGAGTGATTTCTGAAGTGGTCGAGCAGACGGCACGTCAATCGGACGTGCCCTGTGCCCGCGGTGACCGACAACGCAGTTTTGGTGTCATAAACGGCCAGAACGGGCGTCCAACGGTCAAATTCATAGAGGACGGCCTCAGATTTATCTGAAACCACCGTGGAACATTCTAATTAGTATTCGTGACGTGTACGCGCAGACGGCACGTCAATCGGACGTGCGGTTTGCGCGGTACGACTCAATATTCGTGTTTTAAGTGATGCGCGCGCTTCGTAAACGCGCGTGAGGGGGGTCCAAACCGGCCAAACGATGTCGGAATGGCATGAAATCAGACGACAAATACGGGTGAGTGATTTCTGAAGTGTTCGAGCAGACGTCACTTCAATCGGACGTGCCGTCTGCCCGCGGTGACCGACAACTCAGTTCTGGTGTCATAAACGGTCACAACGGGCGTCAAACAGTCAAATTCATAGCGGACGACCTCGGATTGAGCTGAAACCACCGTGAAACATTCTAATTATTATTCGTGATGTGTACGCGCAGACGGCACGTCAATCGGACGTGCGTTTTGCGCGGTACGGCTCAATATTCGTGTATTAAGTGATGCGCGCGCTTCGTAAACGCGCGTGAGGGGGGTCCAAACCGGCCAAACGATGTCAGAATGGCCTGAAATCAGACGACAAATACGGGTGAATGATTTATGAAGTGGTCGAGCAGACGGCACGTCAATCGGACGTGTCGTGTGCCCGCGGTGACCGACAACGCAGTTCTGGTGTCATAAACGGCCAGAACGGGCGTCCAACGGTCAAATTCATGGAGGACGGCCACAGATTGAGATGAAACCACCGTGGAACATTCTAATTATTATTCGTGACGTGTACGCGCAGACAGCACGTCAATCGGACGTGCCGTGTGCCCGCGGTGACCGAAAACGCAGTTCAGGGGTTGTTCAAGGTTTGTTCAGGGGGTTGTCCGGGGTCCAAGGGGGAGGGTGGGGGGGTTGTCCGGGGGCTGTCCGGGGGGCTATCCGGGGTCCAGGGTGGGGGGTTGGGGGCTGTACGGGGGGCTGTCCAGGGGGCTGTCCGCGGGGCTGTCTGGGGGTGTTTGCGGGGAGTTCGGGGTCCAAGGGGGAGGGGGGTTGTCTAGGGTCCAAGAATGAGGGGGGTTGTCCAGGGAGTTCTCAAACACACAACCACTAAAAGACAACAACATCCATAAAAACTGGCAATATATAAAAATAACTCAACTCCAATACTATACTACAAGTCTAGATAAAACCAACAACTAGAATAGATTAAACATCAAATCTCAGTAATATAAGTCAAAAATGTAACGGATCAATATGTCACACATCAGCATCACCATCATCATCATCATCATCATCATCACCCTCGTCATCGTCCTCCTCATCGTCCTCACCCTCCACAGCGCCTTCCTCCTCGCCTTCGCCCTCCTCCTCGCCCTCCTCATCTCCCTCCTCTTCCGCATCAGACTCCTCGCCATCATCATCTTCAAGCTGGACATCGGCCTGACCACCACTGGAACTGACACCTGCTGCACCATATATAGAATGTATTGATGACATGTATTCATCAATCGCTGGGCTGGCCTCTGCTGGAAGTGTTGGAAGTAGAACTTCAATAAATTTCATAAATGCACTGTTTTCCCTAGCAGACTGTTCTGCCGTGTCTATGGCCCTTTTCTCAGCCTGTTCTGCCTGTGCCCAAACTTGCTGCAGCTTGGTGGCACTACAACTCGTACCTGAGGCAGGCCAATACCTCGTCGGGGCTATCCTAGGTCGGCAGCGTACTCTGCCAGAATGATCATCTCCCAACACCTGATGTAAGTGATCAGATGGCCCAAAATTGTCTGCTTCTTGGGCATCGAGGGCCTCTAAAGCATCCTGTTACAAATATAAATATATTATTAAGTTACGAAATAGATATTAAAATATAAAATCAACAGATTAAAACTTACAATCTGCTGCTGAGTCGCTTCGTTGACAGCACTTCCATCCTTTTTTCGTTTACTCGAGCAAAACAGTTTTGCTCGAGGCACACGTCCTTCAATATTTTTTACTTGCCTCTACAATGACATTGAAAACAAAAGTTATATAAAAACATTAGCAAATGATTAAATAATTGAGGAAACAAAAGAAAATGTATGTCGTAAAGAAAACTTATAAACAATTGTCATACATGCTGCCTCTCATGATCCGGCATCGTCGTGCGTCCTAGTGTATGCAGGTATTTTTTTTCATCAATGTTTTTTTTATTTTTTCCAGATGATTCCTAAATAAAATTCGATAATGAAAAGGATAATATTAATGCAAAACTTGAAAGTTATTATTTAAATACCTCAAATATAATTCATACCTTAAACTGGGTACCCGTCCAATGAGTAATCATCTGACGATACTGCTCTATAGGACAATCATCCACGACTGGTACCGCCTCTAACTCAGTGCCAACTCTAGCACGCCAGCCAATATACAGCTCATGCTTGTAGGCTCTCCAAAGCTCGCCTAAATCCTATAGACGTTCCAGTCGTTCACCCTCACCATCAGGAAAATTAAATCGAAGCTGAAATCAAAATATTAATTCATATAAATACAAAAAAAATTAATGGCATTAAATACAACAGATTTTTTTACCCATATCTCTGCCCAAGCTCTATCTTTGACCTCATGTGGCAAATGTCTCCACGACAGCGGGCTGACGTGAATGATGTCGGAGTATTTGGCAAGCGTCGCCAGAAAACTCCGACATTGCTGCCCTGTTTTCTCAACCATCTGATTGTCTTCGTTATATTCCACCATAACCTGTGTGCGACAGTTCCACACCGAACGCATGCGTGTATGCCCCCGCCCCCGCCTCCTGTCAGTAGATGTATCTGTCATGAAAGAAAAACAAATATTTTATCAAAACATGTTATAATGAAAATAAATATTGCTATAAAATTTTTTTAGGGTTTTATAAATATACCTGTGCTAGTCTGATCAATGAGTGGCGCCGGATCCACAGAACCTGATGGAACACCCTCTGGTGGAACAGGAGTCGAAGACGATGGAATATAAAAGCTCGGAGAGACAGAAGTAGAAGGAAAAGAAGATGGAACAACTGTATGACCTGATGCTGACTGGGGAGTGGGAATCATCATGGGATGTGAAAATGATGGGGCACAAGATGCAGAAGGTAGCGAAAACATGGGAGGCCTAAATACCCCATGTGTCCCTAACGACACACCCGGATCAGAATGTGGGAAGGCTGAAATGTCAGTGGGAGGGGCAGGGTCTAGTCGGGCACGCGCAGCTCTACGTCCACCTCTGGTACGAACCCTCCTCGTACCACCGGCCTGAGTACTAGGAGCAGTACTAGGCTCCTCGTCGAATAACTGTCGACGTAATGGTGGATCCTACAAAAAAGTTTACAAAAAAAATTAATCACATGACATTATATATTCTGTAAATATATATATATATATATATATATATATATATATATTTGAAATAAAGTACTCACTGTAAGAACTAATGGTGGAATGCCCATCTCCTCCATCCGACGATTGTTCTCCGCCATTTTTTTACTTCGTCTTTCTTCAATTGGCAGCATTTCCTGTAAAAAGAATTCATATAAGTCATTTTGTCATAAACAATTCAATAGGATTGAACTTTAATAGAAAATACATTTATGTAAATGACAAAGGAAGAAAATAATCATGGTATCAACTACACATGTGAAAAAAACATACTAATGTGTTATTGAAAAAATGTAAAACCAACAAGAACTTAATGTGTTATCACATCAGAACATGCCTCATCCCATAACCATATTAGTAGGGTATCCTCATATGCGATTTACCTTTTTGAATTAATATGCACTTCCTCACCAGGTACCTGAGTAGATTTCATAGATATAATCATCTCACATCTTGTAAGGCTTCATTATGTATGATCATCCCACACCCCCTGGACAGCCCCCTGAACAGCCCCGCCCACCCCCGTGGACAGCCTTTCCCACCCTCGTGGACAGCCCCGCCCACCCCCATGGACAACCCACCCCCGTGGACACCCCCTAACTCCTAGACAGCCCAACCACCCCCGTGGACAGCCCACCCACCCCCCTCGACACCCCTTCTCCCTATGGACATCCCCCCACCCCCTTGGATAGCCCGCCTACCCCCCTGGACACCCCTACCCCCTGTGGCCAGCCCACCCACCCCCCTGGACTGCCCGCCCACCCCTCCTTGACAGCCCGACCACCCCCGTGGATAGCCCGTCCACCCTTGTGGACAGCCCGCCCACCCCCATACCCCCTAGACACCCCGTACCCCCCCGGGATAGCCCCGCCCACCCTCCCAAACAACCCACACCCCCCTCCCCTACAACCCCACCACCACTACCTAGACATACCAACCCCCATGGACACCCCACACACCCATCCCCCACCAAGACACCCCACTCAGACCCCCAGGACAGCCCACACCCCCTGGACAGCCTCGCCCACCCCCGTGGACATCCTTTCCCACCCCCGTGGATAGCCCCACCCACCCCCGTGGCCAACCCACCCACCCCCGTGGACGCCCCCTACCCCCTAGACAGCCCAACCACCCCCGTGGACAGCCCACCCACCCCACTCGACACCCCTTCTCCCTATGGACAGCCCCCCACCCCCTTGGATAGACCGCCCACCCTCTGGACACCCCTACCCCCTGTTGCCAGCCCACCCACCCCCCCTGGACAGCCCGCCCACGCCTCCTTGACAGCCCAACCACCCCCGTGGACAGCCCGTCCACCCTTGTGGACAGCCCGCCCACCACCGTACCCCCCTGGATAGCCCCTCCCACCCTCCCAAACAGCCCACACCCCCCTCCCCTGCAACCCCACCACCACCACCTAGACATACCACCCCCGTGGACACCCCACACACCCCTCCCCCACCATGACACCCCACCCAGACCCCCAGGACAGCCCACACCCCCTAGACAGCACCGCCCACCCCGTGGACAGCCTTTCCCACCCCCGTGGACACCCCCCGCCCACCCCTGTGGACACCCACCCACCCCCGTGGACAGCCCCTACCCCCACAATCGATTATCCAAAACATATCAAATTGGTTTGAACACAATCCATAATTCCCACAATCCATTATCCAAACATAGAAAAAATATCACATGATGCTCGACCATTGGAAAATAATTAAAAATCACCAACACCTCCTTCCAAACATAGAATACAAAAAACATTAACAGAATACAAAAACATTAAAAAATCTCACAATCCATTATCAAATTGATTTCATGAGTAATATCAAATTGGTCTGATTTACATGTTTTGAACACTCTCCTTCCAAACATAGAATACAAAAACATTAAAAATCACCAACACCTGGATAATCAATTAAACTGCCAACACCTGGAAAAAATCTATTCATTAAAAAAACTACAACAATATGGTTGAGATCAAATTTCACCTATTCGTATGGGGTGTACCTGTTGGGATGGGGGTACTGGTGTTCGGATTCGCGAGAGCAGTGGAGTGAGATGGGGTTCGCGAGAGCAGTGGAGTGAATAGATTAGGGCTCTGTCCGAATGGGGAGAGGAGATCGCGGCCTACAATTTGGGGGAAACCTTTGCCAACGGTTTATAAAAACCATTGGCAAAGGCACACATTTCCCAACGGTTTACTGGAACCGTTGGGAATGTGTGAGTTTTAGCAGCCTTTTCCCAACGGTTCCATTGAACCGTTGGGAAAGGTCTGAGTTTTAAGCCTTTTTCCAACGGTTCCAGTGAACCGTTGGTAAAGGTCTCCTTTTCCCAACGGTTCCAGTGAACCGTTGGGGAAAGGTCTTCTAAAATTCTCTTTGCCAACGGTTTTCTTAAACCGTTGGCAAAGACTCACTATCCCAACGGTTTAAGTAAACCGTTGGTATACTGCCGTTGGGAAAAAGCTAAATTCCAGTAGTGCTGATAAAAGTGATTACATAGTCTGCTACAAATGAAAAAGTAAACAACATGTGAAAGCTGACTGTCCAAAGTTAAAGTATAAGAAGAAATATGAATAAAATGTCAAAAATTATATGAATGCTATGAAAGCAACCTAGAGTGATTCATAAAACATTTCAAGGGATTCTAATTCCACTCAGGATGAAAAATCTCAAAAATCTAATATGTGTTTAATGACAAACACATCTGAGGTAACATTAGAAACTCTTATTTTGAATACATTTTATTCAGGAGATGATTCTGATTCTGATGTTGAAAACATGAATAGTGAATAATTATTTGAATACTGTAATATTCTAGAAGATACATGTAATGAGCTGAATGATAAGTATAAATCCTTAAAGAAATAGCTTGCTTTAAGTAGCACTGTCAAATCAGTACTAGAAGTAGAAAAGGAAAATAATGCTCAACTACTCCAAGAGGATACTAAACTGAAATTATCTAATGAGAAACTCATGAAGGATTTTGGAAAATTTACTAATGGATAGGAAAGTCTTACACAAATGCTAGGAAAAAAAAGTAGCACCAAAATATACAACTTTTTTTGTCTATCAGCCTGGATAAAGACAGATTACAAAGAATTGATTTATTCCAAAATCTGGACAGTATGCTGCTTGATCCAGTTCTGGAAATTATTATGTCTCAACTAGCTACTCACATAGTTATATACCAAACATATTTTATCTTTCAAAATCATTTAAAACTACTAATTATATGAAACCCATTAGAAAAATATAGGTACCAATAGTTCTTCTTGATAACCTGTCAGGACCCATCAAAATCTGGGTACCAAAATCATTTCCTTTCTAAAAATGTGTTATAGGAAACCAGCATAAAAATTTCTTGTAGGAAGACGTTGTACTTGGAAAGTGGATGTTCAAGACATATGACAGGAGACTTTTCATTTTTTAAAAGAATAATCAATGTTTATGGAGGATATGTCACCTTTGAGGATAACTCAGAAGGAAAGATCATTACCTTAGGCCAGATTGGTAACACTGATTCAATCTTAATATCTAAAGTTTTATTTTTTGATGGACTAAAGTATAATCTGTTAATAATTTCTCAATTTTGTGATGATGGTTTCAATGTTAAATTTGAAAATTATTCATGCAATGTGCCTAATTCTAAAAATAATCTAGTATTTTATACACTGAGAAATGAAAATGTTTATGCTGTGGATTTAAATTCTTTAACTCACAAAATATTACCTGTTTAAATGCCTTTGATAAAGAATCTTGGCTTTGGCATAGAAGAATAAGACACTGCAATATACACTCAAACTAACTTGGAAAAACATAGTTAGAGACCTACATAAACATGAATTCCCAGCTGACAATGTTTTGTAATCCCTGTCAAAAGGTAATGAAACATAAATTTTCTTTCAAATCAAAGAAATAAGTTTCTAATTATCAACCTCTCGAGTTGGTTCAGATGGATTTTTTTGGAACATCTAGAGTTTCTAACTTAAATGGGAAGAATTGTGTTTATGTCATTTTAGATGACTTTTATAGATATACTTGGTTATATTTTCTAGCTCACAAAAGTGAATCTTGTTCGTTTTTAAATATTCCATGTTTTTAGAAAACCATAGTGGACTTAGGATCAAGACCTTGATAAGTGATCATGGTCATGAGTTTGAAAATCAAGAGTTTGAATCTTATTGCTCACGGAATGGATATAGTCACAACTTCTCTACTCCTAGAACACCTCAATATAATGGTGTAGTAAAAATAAGAAATAGGACTCTTCAAGAAATTTATATGAAAATGCTCAGTGAATATGATTTACTAATTTAATTTTGGACAGAATCTATTAATACAGCTTGTTACATTATCAATAGAGTCTTGATTAGACCAATTCTTAAAAAGAACCCTTATGAGGTTTGGAAAAATAGGAAGCCTATGGTTTTTTACTTTAGAGATTTTGGTTGCAAATTAATTATCCTTAATACTAAAGATAATCTTGAAAACTTTTCCTCCAAAAGTGTTGAAGAAATTTTCTTGGGTGAATCAATATCATGTAAATCCTATAGAGTATTCAATAAGAGAACCAAATGTGTGGAAGAATCAGTACACATGAAATTTGTTGAAACTAATCCACAAAAACCTAAGGCCCCTCTTGAAAATCTTGAAGAAGATATGTCCATTCTAGACTATAATGACAAAAATAGTGAACCTGTTTTTAAGGCAACCAGTTTTGGAAATGATCAAGAATCTTCTTCTATTGAACCCAAACCTATAAATGAACCTCAAATATCTGGCCCTATCTTTTCTAGACCAACTAGGACACCTAGAAACCATCCATTAGATGTTGTAGTAGGATATTTAGATAGAGGGACACAAACTAGGGCTTCTATAAGAAATCAGGTAGAACATCAAGCTTTTATTTCACATCTTGAACCTAAAAATATCAATGATTCAATCAATGATGAATTTTCGGTGATGGCTATGCAAGAAGAATTAAATCAATTTTAAGGAAATAAAGTCTTTGAAATAGTTGACAGACTTAATGACACTTTGACCATATGCACTAAGTGGGTTTTTAGGAATAAATTTGATGAAGTTTGTAACATAGTTAGAAATAAGTCTAGACTAGTTGCACAAGACAATAGTCAACAACAAGGAATTGACTATGAGAAGACCTTTGCTATAGTAGCCTGATATGAACCCATCTGAATCCTTCTTTCATTTACTACACATATTAATTTCATACTATATCAAATGGATGTCAAGAGTGCATTCTTAAATGGGTATATAGCTGATGATGGTTTTTTTGAACAACCATGTGGATTTACAAACCGTCATTTTCCAAATAATAATTTTAAATTATCTAAATCTTTATATAGTTTAAAGAAAGATCCAAGAGCTTGGCAGGATAGATTGAGTACTTTTCATATTTCCAAAGTATTTACAAAAGGAATAGCTAATCCTACTCTCTTTATAAAACGAATTTATAATGATCCTTTATTTGTTCATGATTATGTAGAAAACATTATTTTTGGAACTTTGAAAAATTATTTTTGTGTTGATTTTTCTAATATGATGCAAAATGAATCTGAAATGAGTTTAATGGGAGAACTCAACGTTTTTCTTGGATTTCATGTTTTTCAAAATGAAAATGGTATTATTTTAAATCGGAGTAAATATAAAAAGGATCTTCTAAAACATTGCTGATTGGATAACAATAAATGTAGTGATACTCCCATGAGCACAACTTGTATGTTGGATCTTGATGAATATGGAAAATATGTTGATCAAACCAATTATTGAAGAATGATTGGAAGTTTACTTTACTTAACTGCATGTCTTCCTGACATTATGTTTAGTGTGTGTACGTGTGCTCTTTTTCAAGAAAACCCTATGTAATCTCATTTAAATTCTATAAAGTGAATTTTCAAATACCTCAAGCATACACCCAATCTAAGACTGTTTTACCCTAAAGGAAAAACATTTGAGTTAGCTAGTTATTCTGATGCTGACTTCGGTGGATGTAAGTTAGATAGAAAATGTGCCTCTGAATCATGTCTCCTTTTAGGGAAGTCACTAGTATCATGGTGTAGTAAGAGAGAATATTCTGATGCATTATTTACTGTAGAAGCTGAATACATAGATGATGGAAGTTGTTATGCACAAATTTTGTTGATAAAACACACATTACTAGATTATGGATATCAATTCAGAAATGTTCCTATATATTGTGACAACACAAGTTCTATTAACATCTCAAAGAATCATGTTTCACATTCTAGGACAAAGCATATTGATGTAAGACATCACTTTTTTAGAGATCATTATCAAAATGGTGATATCACTTTGGAATTCATTGGTACTGAATATCAACTTGGTGATATATTCACTAAAACATTAAATTCTGAGAGAATAGACTACATCATACATGAACTAGACATGAAAAATCTCTAATAGAGACCTGACTTGTTACTGTTTTAGGTATTACTGTGCAGTATCTTACTGTGTTATACTTTACTGTTTCACGATTACAATTTCGTAGCTATTGTCCCTCATGTTTACTGTGTCACCATAAAGATTTTGGTTTATGGTCTCCCCATTTGAACATTGTACTTACGATTGACGTTT
Source organism: Viscum album (assembly GCA_963277665.1). NCBI lineage: Eukaryota > Viridiplantae > Streptophyta > Magnoliopsida > Santalales > Viscaceae > Viscum > Viscum album. The sequence continues at coordinate 1,365,304,387 of OY728140.1, read as the reverse complement.
ACTATCTCACCATAACACACAGTAAAAAGATTATTCACTATCTCACTGTGAAACTCACTCACTCTCTAACCGTAATGACCGCTCACTATCTCACCGTAATGACCACTCACAGTCTCACCATAAAAAAATCTTTATTTTTTTCATTAAAAATATATCGTGGTAATTAATATTTCACCTCTTTTATGTTTCCCACATTTTTATTTTAGAGATGTTTGGTATTCCAAAATGATAAAACAAATTTATTATCACTTAATTATTCACTCAAGGTTTCTTCTACCTGATCTTTTCGAACCCTTCTTCATCCTTGCAACCATTCTCTCACTCGGACTGTTAGTGAATGCCAAAGATGAAGCGTTTGTCATCATCGACACCTGATAAGGGCAGCTCAAAGTAGAAGAAGATTGTACCTAAGTTGACATTTGAAGGGTCTTTAAATAGGAATATGGTAAACCGTAGTGTTGTACCTAAGCAAGAAATTTTCCCCAAGTGGTTTCTGTCTAGTAAGTATATGGTACTAAAATTGTTAGAAGAACAATTTTTGTTAGAATAGTTCTTGAAGGACGAGAGACTGATCTATCCTATGTTAGTGGCTCCATTTTACAAGTACATATAGTTCTTATTTGATTCTGGTGCGAGTTATGTTGTAAGAAGCTGGGTCAATGGCCAAATATGTTCTTTCTCATCGAGGTTATGGGTTGCATGCCTTAGGATAGCTCATGAAAGTATATGTGAGGATTATCCAAGAGGACCTCCAACTTTAACCGATTTATTTGATATAGAAGATGATCTAAAAACCCTAACTGGAAATGGTACCTAAGAAGAGCTATCACTGCTGAATTAGATAGAGAAAAAAGGCTTCTGTTTATGATTGTAAATAACTTGGTAAGTCTAAGAAAAGGCGATTTTTCTGTGTTAAGGTATCAAGATGTGTTTTTTATTCACCTCATGAAAAATGGAAGTAAGATCAACCTGTGCAAGTATATCATACACCACATGTGTGTGTTTATCAAAGTCACATTCAATTCCACTTCTCTATTCTACTCTCAGCTTATATCAGCCACAATTCTTGAAAATGGCATGGTTGGACCTAATGATGAAGTAATTATGGACTATGTGAACTGTCTCTTGAATTCCACCATCAAAAGAATGAAGATAAACAAGAATCTTTATAAAAAGGAATGGGTTGAAGAAAATGATAATGTTTATTAGTAGTTCAATCCTATGGATTATCCCTCAATGCCAAAAGACTTTTATGATCCTGGTTTGGAACCAGATGAGCTTGATGAGTATCATGAAGAGGAGGAGGAAGAGGCTGAAGTGCCACTCAAGGAGGTCATTGTTGTTAAGGAAGATAGAGCTACTATTTCTCATGATGTTCTTGAAGAATAATTCCCTGCTCCTAAATAAGCTTTTAGTATGGAAACTCAACACAAGGCTGTAACAGAATCAGTTGCGAAAGATTCAGAAAAACATTCCTTGGAAGAACCTACAATTGAAGAGCCTACATTGGAAGAGTTAACTATTCTGTAAGAGGTCAATATTGAAGAACTCCTCCCTGTGGAACAATCTTTTCATGAAATCATACCCTCTGCTAAATAATGGATGGAGCTAGATTTTCACCTGGCTAGACAGAAAATGAGTAAGGAACTTAGAGCTCAGTCTGTGGATTTAGACAAATATCCTAAGCCTCTATGTCCTGGGAAGGGGGAACCTATTGAGGGGGAGAACACCCCAAATCAAGAGTCTACTGAAGCCTCAAATCCAACTGAGTCAAGTCCTATAGATATTCAGTTCAAATTTCATAGTTTCTATGATGTGAATGAGTGTCAGCAGGTTAGAGAAACCAGGCTTGATATTTCCTCCATATTTCAGTTGAAATCCATATCAATCATTGCACCTAAGAAGAAAACTGGACCTATACACATCCTACTCCTGAACCCTTTTCTGAACAGCTATCCTTTGAGAGAAAAGATGATCTAAAGGAATATGGAGATACTCTCTTATCTGGAGTTGAGAATCAAATGAATACCCAACCCCTTCCTGTGACAATTTTAAGTGATAGAGATTCCTCACTATTATTGGAGAATATTATTTGGAAAATACAACCTATGACTCTTCATGAGATTCAAGAGGTAAGAGTTTAAAGTATACTACTCAGTAATAAAGTTAAGTCCCTAAGAATTATGGTTGAAGACATGTAGAGAGAGCTGCATTCGATATCTGAATCTATTTCTCTTCCTGTAGAATCTGATGCTCTTCAAATCCCACAAGTTGTTGTGTCTCAGATTCAACCTTATCTTTCATCCTTAGATGTAAAGATTGCAGAAAAAAACAAGAAAATTTTGAAGGAAATGAAAGAGATTGTTTCCAGCCTCAATAAACTCACTGAGGATTACACAAGATGTCTTCAAAAGGTGTTGAATCAACTAAAATCCCAGACCACTGCTGTCAAAGCATCTATTCAATCCTCTAAACCATCCTTGCATAGTGATCTGCTCAGATCTGTAGTTAAAGTAGAGATTCATAATGTCTTAAGTGGATTTAATACGGATTCTTTTTCTGAGGTAGTCAAAACCAGTGATTGATTTATTGACATAGTACAAATCCACTCCAAAATTGCTAATGATGATCAGAATGTGATTTCCAAGAAAGTGGATTTCTAAATCAACAAGAATTTTCTCCAAGACTGATATGAAAAATATTTTCAAGTACTTTGTAGAAAATCTATAGATTCCTCATGTGTCTCAAGCCTTCAAGAAACAAGTCTAGAAACTAATAGAGTTTACTCGTTTTTTGGACATGTTTATGGAAAATAAGGTAGATTTTGAAAAATCCATGAAGTATGATAGAGAGATCATTATTGATTTCATCAAACTTATATAGCCATATCTTCATGTTCAAAGTACAAACATTGTTGGTCTAGCGGCTGCACCTCTCAGACCTGGGCTGCCTACCTTCACCTCTGACCTAGCCTCAACCACCATGTCTGTCGGCCAAGCACAAAGTCAGATCAGGCCTATGATTCTTGATCATAAACTGACAAGATATTCTACTGCTCCTTCCTTGGCTCCCTCAGTATTTTAATGCATTCATTTACCCTCTTTATCATCCACATCTATTCCTTATTCTACCACAACCACTACCCATATGGCTTCCTCTTCTGCTACTGCAAAAGTCAAAGAGAAGGCCAGCCCTTGATGAAGCACATTGTTTACTCATTTTGATAGGGATTCTATTATTTATGTATTTTTACTTTTTTTTCAATTAATGGACTATGAGCCTTTTTTCCCTCTCATATTTCATATTTTTGATAATCCCAAAAGGGGGATAAGTTTCTATATATTATGTTAGAAATTTATCTTTATTGTTGAATCATATATACTCTTTAATTATCTATGATTTGTGATCATCAAAAAATGGAGAGATTGTTGGAGTCCTCATGTTTTAATCATGTTTTAATGATCACAAATATTATTAATCATGTATCAATGATTCTACATATTATTAAATCTAGATCATGTGTAATTATTTCTAATGTTTTCTCATACTTTAAGTAGAGCCATGCAATATCTTATTTGCTCTATATTCAGTTTACGTACTTTATACTATCTTTAATCTACTCCCAGATTACCTTCTTTAAAAAATGCTTAATTCTAATTCTTTCTGTTATCATCTTTATTTAATTATGCACATAGATAATTTAGAGAGACTAAGAAACCATAATTCTACCACTGGTTATGTATTTCTGGCACTGCGAAGTAAGACAACATGAAGTGAGACACCGTGAAGCAAGGCACCGTGACCCTGAGACACCGTGAATCCAGACACCGTGAAGCAAGGCACCGTGACCCTGAGACACCATGAATCAGACACCGTGAACTTGACATCGTGACCCTGAGACACCGTGAACAAGATACCATGAGCACGAGACACCAAGACACTCAGACACCGTGATCAACCTAGACACTATGTGAAAGAGACACTGTTACTATGAATTAATGTGACATCGTTTCTTAAACTACTTTTCCATTTTTCAATTAAATTTATAATGGTCATATTTGATGACGGTAATGCACTGACATAATTAATGTTTCATTGTAGACATATCATCAGTCAGTAGAAGGTATGAGGTACAAAACACATTGAACCTGTCAGTTCCAAAACATGTATTCCAAGTTAAAAGTGATTTGTGACCAAGAATTATCATGCGCGATACAGAAACGAAAATTAAGGCAGTGAGGATAGGATTGAAGAAGATAAATGGAGGAATATTCAAAATAAATACACACTGCATGCAACTTGACATGGCTAAACACACAAATCATATTTGATGCCTAACGAACATCTTCACCCGACTGAACATCACAGAGAACACAAGAAGAATCGTGACACTCTATTTTTTCACTAAACTTCTAGAGAAGGACTCAAATCTTCAGCTTCTTCAATCCAAAGGAGTCCAGAACCGTATTGATATCACACAAGAGCATTATAAGCTCATCTCTATATTCTTGCTCGACTGTGACCATCCTTTTCTTTACATTACGAGCAGTGTGTGCATCTCTCTGTTTGAATAGACACTGACTCCTAACAAGAACTGGACGATTTCAAAATCCTCACTCAATAATTCCCTTACACTCTTGTATCCCACTGTGGATATTGGTATAGGTCTGAGGTCCTGGAAAACCTATGAGCTATGCCTATTATTGCTTTCCCACGTTGAACTATGATATTGTTTTGAGGACCTGGACAGTTTGAGTACTGTTGTAAACCCCGATCCATGGTGTGGATCAAAGTTTTATATAAACTATTTGATAGGACTAAGTCTCATCTTGAGATTGAAGCTCTTAGGTAAACCTATTGTACATATTATTTTAGTTTAAACTATTTTCTCTATTTCGCTGCTAATTACTTTAAATATAAATCTATTTTAAAGTTACTATAATAGTTAAACTAGAATGTGTTTGTACTTTTTGTAAACCAGTAGTTTGTTTCAAAAGCTAATGTAATATTCATATTAGATTAACTGAGAACTAATCAATCTCTTGAGAACCTAACTAAGCCTTTAATGTATTGAAAATTCAATATAATTTATCTTGTTATTTAAGTTGGGGGATTTCAGTATAAATCTATTATAAAAAAATTTAATTGTAACTCAATTCACCCCCCACTTGAGTATCCACTCTTACCAACACCAAGGATGGGTGGTTACGTCATATCCTCCAATGCATTGGGTATGGAATTCACCTTTATGGATTTTCTATTATGTGATATGTGTGGAAGTCGACTGTATGGTTATTCCATTTATGTTTATTTATGCCCAAGTTACCTTCCTTTTCTATATGTTGGACTCTATGGGCTTTATGGAAACCATTTGGATACAAAAGGGTTATCGATGAGTTTATATTTTTTTGAAGGTTATTTGCTACTTCTTAAAAGTGAAATGTATTAATTTACTATATATTATTCATGGTTTACATGTTTTTCTGAAAGACTAATAGTTTTCCTTATTTATGTATCTCTTAATGAGCATTTCATAATCATAAAATGATTTGAAATGCTTTTAATAGTACTTGAAGAGGAATCGGTTCAGGGATGGGATGAAGGTAAATTCATACTAAATTAAATATGGAACTAATATGTTCCTTTTTAAAGAGTTTTAGTTTTATGAAAAAATGGATAGTGAGTATAAGTGTATGCATGTAATATAAAAGATGTCATGTATAATTGATGGCATAATTCCCTAAAAATCAAAACTTGAGAAGATCCTCAATTATAATTAATAACTTAATTCAAAATTATTTAATGTTTATGGTTGGGGCCTTACACATCATTTTTCATATATATTTTTGGAGAATTCTAACACATGAAAAATGACTTTTTTATTTTTTCAAAAGGCTTGAATAAAATAGAAGCTAGTTCTCTGGTTTATAGCTATGTCATACATGTTTTAAACTAAAGTGAAATGTTTATGAAAAATTCACACTTTTATTCATACAAACCACATTATCTATTGAATTATCATTTAGTCAAATTACATAACATGTGAAATGAATTATGAATTTTTTCCAAATCAATGAATGAAAATATCTCATTTTATTTGTTTTAGTGATGTTATTTTTTATACTAAAATGTTATCTTTATGTAAAAAAACATGTACATACCTTTATAACAACATCAATATGTCTCGAATTGATGTGAAATGGATCAGTACACATCACTAATGAATTATGGATCATTTTTCCAATGGTTTAAAATAATAAAACATAATTTTCTCTATTTTGGCTATTTGATGTGTGTTTTAATCTAAAATGAATGTTAAGTATTGTGACATAAAAATCAAGTCAAATGATCATCAACAGGTGTCAAATTGATGATTTTTCGACTTATACATGTGAAAATGAATTGTTTAATTCTTTAAAGATTTTAAATAATGTATATATATTTTTATTAGTTTTTTCTGTGTGATTCATGTTTTAAACTAAAATAAAACATTTATTTTTAAATCATATGATTTGGGTCTTAATAACCCCATTATGTGACATATTACAGTGTGGTCGATTCCTATACATGGAAAATTATTTCTGGATCATTATAATAATGTTTCAAAAAAATAAAATCTCATTTTATCAATTTTGACTATGTGAAATGTTGTTCATACTAAAATAAAATTTTTTATTAAAAACATTCATATTTATTCATATCGACCATATCATGTCTTAGATTGATGTGTGTTAAATTATTAAAAATCCTAAAATAAATACGGATCACTTTCCTAAATTATCTAATCATTCTTAATGTTTTTTCTTATTTTGATCATTATGATGTGTTTTTTGAACTAATGAGTACATCTAAAAAAATAAAAATCACATAAAAAATGATAAATAAATTAACAAAAAAGTAGATAAAATGCTGATAAAATTAAAAAATTAATTATTATGATGTATCATATTCATGATGTCTTCATACATTCTGACCCCATGTATTTTTCACATCAGTTAGTAAAAAAATCAATTTCCTCCATCATAAATTCCCATGAGAAACAGATAAAAATTAATATATAATTATTTTGATAGTAATTATTCACACACATAATATTTGTTTAAGTTCATATACCATAATATATTAAAATATTCATATGAAATCACCCAAAGTTTGTGTTGAGAAACATTTTTACACCATGTACACTGTCGAGTCATATTTAAACAAATTTTTTTATTCATTTAATTAGGGAGATTATTTTGAATATTGGTATTATTGAGAAAATATTGACCAGAAATGACTAATAAATATTTATAATGAAATTATTTTAACCTTCATAAATTATTTAATTAGGGATGCTATTATTGTGATGATATATGCTATCTTTCATAAATTTTCAAACATAATATCCACCGCCATTTTTGTTAAATTGCTTTGGAACCTAGAAAATCATTGACCAAAATAACTAATGTGTTTGGAAATATGTTTTAATTGTTAATCATTTTGATATATACTTTAATATGTTTATGTTGACCTCACCTGTTCTGATAATCCCAATTATGATTTCATATACTTAGAAAATATCAATCTAATGTTTTTATATATATTAATTCTTTCAATCAGTGATCAAAATGATAATAATATTAAAATAATCCATGAGATATGTTAATCCCTGTCTATCCATGTTTATATGAGTTATGAAGTTCTTATAACCCATTCATATTAGTTTTTCATAAGACAGACAAGTGTCAATCCACTAATCTGGGTATAGCTACTGATATAGATCTACTGGTACTCAGTCTACCGATAGACATAGTCTATCGCTAGACAGAGTCACCGATAAGCTAAAGTTAACAATATGTACAGAAATACTGACAGAAACCGAGCTACCGACAGATTCAGTCTACCGATACATAACACTAAGAGCTACCGATACGAGCTACCGACCGGTCTAATGATACACAGACGCGACTGATATGAACCAACACACTAGAGCTACGGACAGACTAGAGCAACCGATGGAACGAAGTCACTGGTATATAGAGAAACCGATGCAAGATCAAAGAGATACTTGTAAAGACCCGTAAAATTCAAGGAAATTTTTTTCTTAATTTTCTTTAGAATTTTACAAGAGCGCGGTTTCAGACGGCACCTGATTCCGAGGCCCGGAGTGCCCGGAATTAATTTCCGAAGTTTGGCTCGGGTACGTTCAGTGAACGAACGAGCGGGAATTCCTAACTTTTGATCCGGTGCTCGGAATTGAAAACCGAGGGCACCGATGAACTCGCAGCACCGATTTTCGCTTAATGAGACCTTTTCGGGAGTTGCGTTTGTTGCGGGTTGATAGTTACGTTTTGGGGTTTTTCAGTTAAGTTAAATAAAAATTTGTGTAAGACAAATTTTATTTTAACTTATTTAAAAACCTATCAAAGGTGGTTGGAAGTGGGACCCACACCCACTTAACCTCCCTTGGGAGGATTAAGTGTAGTGGGGCCCACACGAACCCCTTTTCTTTTCAAATTCTCTCAACGTACTTAACCCCTAATTAATTGGCCTATGTTACTCTTAATTAATTTTGGGAGTTAACTCTTTTGAATTTCAAACATTTGAAATTCTTTTGAGTTATGTGTTAATAAAATAAGATGTAATCTTATTTGTTTATGGGTTGTTGGTTTATTCCCTTGAGAGCTTTGAGAGCTCCTCTTCATCTTCTCCGGCGAAGAACGTCTTCATCCTCAACGAAGAACGACAACACTTCGTCAAGGATCATCGATTCGGTAACCCGGTATCTTCGGACCTCTTCCTCCTCCTCGGACCTTCTTCGTCGGCAAACGAAGATCCGCCAACGTCGTGTCTCTTCGGGCATAGCATTTCGTCAACGGATTTGACGAACGTCAACCACGACACCCGACCTCCGCGACGCCGTCTTCCGCGGAGCGTAGCCGAACCTTTGAATCTTAATCCCAAGGTAGGGGTTGTTGATTCAATTTTTATTTATTCCGTTTCTTGATCCTGGTTTTCGCATGTCAAACTTGAGACTTTTAAATGTTAAAGTTGCGTTATTATGTTTAACGAGAGGGGGGCCGGACCGCACGAACACGGCCGAACCCCCCCTCCATCGTTCTAGTTTAATTATTTTGCGGAGGAAAGCAAGTGGCGTGGTGCCGTCGCACCACGCGGATGAACGTGCGAATATCTTACGCGATGCCGTCGCACGCACCTTGGAAGTAACAACAAGAACACGACGCCGTCGCGCCGCGTTGATTAATATCAAAGCACGGCGAAGGGACGCGGTGCCGTCGCACCGCGCCGGATGACGAACGCCGCGGCCGGTTCCGGGCCGCGGCGGGACGAGAAGACCGCGGCCGGTTCCGGGCCGCGGCGGGACGAGGAGACCGCGGCCGGTTCCGGGCCGCGGCGGAAGGAAAGACCGGCGGCCGGGCCGCCGGCGTCGGAAGTCGAGGGCGGGACCGGAATTTCCGGTCCCGTTGGTAAAAACCGGCCGGCCAGCTGGCCGGCCGGATGTTTTAAAAACCGGGGAATTTAATTCCCCGGCCAACCCCTTGAAAACCCCCCTCTTTAAGAGGGGGGGTTCTTTGAAGGGAAGGGGCAACCGGCCCCTCCCTTTGGTTCGGCGCCAGCAGGCCCCCCCCCACGTGAGGGGGGGGGGGTTCTTTAAGGAGGGGGGGCAACAGCCCCCCCGGTTTGTGACCAAGCGGCCCCCACGTGCGGGGGCCGTCTCTTCAAAATCGGCGCGGCAAAGCCGCGCCGCTTCAAAACAGCGGGGGCAATCAAGCCCCCCGCGTGACCACCACGTGCGGCGCCAGGCGCCGCCGCCGCGGCCCGCCGCCGCCGCCACCGCGGCCCGCCGCCGCCGCCACCGCGGACCGCCTCCGCCGCCGCCGCGCCGCCGCCCAGGGGGGGTCGGGTCGGGGCGGCCCGGACCCGGACCCCCCCGTTCAAACCAGTTTCGGTTTTTGGCTCATAACTTGAGCCTTGGACCTCCGAATAACGAACCGTCTGCGGCAACGCGATCCTTGGATCGAGACGGTCGTTTCGGTATATCGCACTCAAGGTTTCGGTTTACTTTGAGTTCGGCCGGGTTGGTTCGTTCACGAAACCAACCGGGCCTTCGGAGCGGAAACGCTCATATCTTGAGCTACGGACGTCCGATTGACGCGCCGTCAGTCGCGTTGTGTTCCTCTTAGTGAGACGGATCTTTTGGCATACTCCGCCTGAGGTTTGGACGCAGGTGGAGTACGGTCGGGTTGGTTTTGCCTTAAAAACCAACCGGGCCCCGGAGACGAAAATGCCTATAACTCTCAGACCGTGCGTCTGATCGACGCGCCGTCTGTTGCGTTGAGTTCCTGTTGACGATACGGAACTTTTGGATACATCAACTCTGGTCTTTGTGACAGTTGATGTATCAGCCTCTCGGCTCGTGGAGCGGACCCTCCGTACGAGCTTGCTGTGTGCGGGAACCCTAGTGCTGGCTGCGACTGTTCTACTGCTACGACTGCTACTGTGACTGCGACGACGACAGTACAGAGATCCTGTGTGGATTTGACGACGACAGTACAGAGATCCTGTGTGGATTTGACGACGACAGTACAGAGATCCTGTGTGGATTGGACGACGACAGTACAGAGATCCTGTGTGGATTTGACGACGACGACTACAGCACTCAGCGATCCTACGTGGATCAGTGCTACAGGTTCTGTGTGAGCCCGATCCTGTGTGGGTCCTTGCGCTCAGCGGTTCTGTGTGAGCCAGCGCCTACAGGTTCTGTGTGAGCCCGATCCTGTGTGGGTCTTCTGCGGGGGTTAGTTACCTATCGATCCTTCGTGGGTCCGACGACTTAGATGGATCAGTGATCATCTTTATCGTCCTTGAAGAAGTATACCTGTGTGAGCTGAATCCTGTTGTTTTCCTGTGTGGATTGTGTTGTGCAATCCTGTGTGGATTATATTTTGCTTCCCTTTGTGGATTACGTATACTTTCCTGCGTGGACTGAGTTGTACTTGGGCTCGGAGGTTGGAGCGTATCTGAATTGATGACTTAGGTATATGTATGGGCATATACCTAAGCAGTGTCGGTTGTTACTTCGTGATTGTACTTTTCTTTGTGGTTTATCCTTTGTGGATTTGAGATACCTTCAGGGGTCTCGGGGTCCCTACTGAGTAGCTTATACTCACCCCTGCACGGGCTTCGCCCGCACTACGTTGTGTTGGTTGCAGACGACGGACAGCGTTGACTTAGCTGAGGCTTGTAGAGCGGGACGGTACCCGGAGGTGGACCACTGGGCGGGACGTGCACGGAGCGGACGGCGGGACCCGTGGAGAAGAGGAGCTATCTGTACCCACCCTTCAGGTGGGATTTCCGGTGGACAGCTCGGAGTAGCGGCTTTTACTTTACAGTTGCTGTTTTTCCCTTTTCGAGTTGTACTTTACTTTCAGTTTGGGTTTGTATTCTGGCCCATTTACTTTTCCGCACTTTCAGTTGTACTCTGCTTGTTTAGTGTTTACTTTCCGCTTGCTTACTCTGTGGAGTTGGTTACTTTTCAAAGGCAATGCCTTCCCTTTTTACTGGGATTTACGCCTTGGTGCTAGTCGCCAGCCCCTGGCCTATGGAAGGCGGGCTTGGGGTAGTCACGGCACGGACCCCGAGGGCGGGTCGTGACAAATTGGTATCAGAGGAGTTCGGTTCTACCGTGAACTCTGATCTTTTCTATGTGAAGCAATAATGTTTAGCGTATTGAGTGTGGTTATCAGTCCAGGGAGTCCAGTGTTGGTGCGGCGGCCGACGTATCCGTACACCAGGACCCTGACTTCTGATTTCCGACTTAATGCACGAAAACATTGATTGCGTGTGTGTTTCAAAGTTTTCTTTGTGATTACTTATATCAGCTCACCAGGTATACTGTTCTAACCGTGGCGCACCTGTTTCCTTTTCAGGATGGCCCCACGACGGCAGCCAGCTAGGGTTCCGAGAGTCGTGCGAGACGACAGCCCACCGAGCGACGAGGCTTCGGTGCAGGGCCCTTTGTCAGCAGTGGCACCGGCGGTAGCTTTACCCGCCGATCCCCCGATGCTTCCAGCAGCAGCCGCTGACGATGCACGTCGCCTCAGCGCACTGCATGAGTTTCAGCGCCAGCGACCGCCCAGGTTTCACGGGGAGACGGATCCCCAGGCAGCAGAGGACTGGCTGGAGGCAGTGGTTCGAGTGTTTAGGCTGGTGAGGACACCAGCAGACCTCATGGTGATCCTCGCTGCGAGCCTACTACACGCAGCAGCTGGACGATGGTGGAGCTTGATGCTCCAGGTGCACGATGAGGCATCTCTACTTTGGATGGACTTTGAGAGCCTCTTCCGCTCGGAGTTCGTCCCAGCCACCCTTCATGCGGTGCGTATCCAGGAGCTTCTACAGCTGCGGCAGGGCAGCATGACGGTCGCCCAGTACTCGGCGAGATTTACCGATCTCTCGCGCTACTCGACCGACATGGTACGGGACCCATTCTTCCGGGCCCGGACCTTCGAGCAGGGTTTGAGACACGAGTTCAGGGCATCGCTGATCTCCCTCAGCATACCGACTCAGACAGGAGTACTGGAGCGGGCTCTTCTGATCGAGAGCTTCCTTGCTGAGTCTACACCAGCACAGAGACCCACCGCAGGACGGCACGTGGCAGAGTCATCTGCAGCTGGCAGTCGGCGAATGACTCAGGGGTCCAGACAGACCAGATCTCAGGGCACTGGCTCAGCAGTGCAGGGCACACAATGCGGAGCCAGTCTTTCGAGTGGAACACAGTGCTATGCATGCGGCGGGCGAGGCCACATGGCTCGTGACTGCCCGACCCGCCATGCGGAGGAGCAGCAGACGGTTGAGGAACCACCTAGGCAGAGGCAGAGGTTCGACCGTGGCGGTCCGCAGGGAGGAGGCGGACGAGGCAGAGGAGCTGGACGAGCAGCTGGTGGTGGCCGACGCTTTGAGGCTCTACCACCACCACCACCAGGAGGTCCACCCCGACCGCAGGGGAGAGCTCAGCTTCAGGCAGCCGAGGCCTTCGATCATGGAGCCCTGGGAGCCGATGGACAGGAGCAGAACTAGTGGATACATCCTTTGTACTTCTGGTTCCTTGTTGCTTTTGTGTAGCGTCTTGTATTACGAGCTGCATTAATAAAAGACGCATACCTTGTGATGTTTTCGTTCCTGTCCTCTATCGTAATGTTACTAAGAGGTTCCAGTTTTGGCTGTTGACTTGACCCTCACTTGTGAGACATCTACTGGAGGAGACCCAGTTACCACACACTGATGCCGACAGTGTGACTCAACCCTTGGAGGCGAGAGTAACGGTTGAATCTCTTAGTAGTAGCGTCGAGGCCTTACGACGTCATCCTTAGTATGGATTAGTATCATCCATGTTAGGATTGACTGTTTTAGGCAAAGAATGTGGTTCATCCAGGGGATGAGACCAGATTTCTCTTTTCGGCAAAAGAGAAATCTTGCAGCTCTGGTGGGACCGGAGATGGTCCGGGCCACGTCAGAGGAGGTCCATGTCATCCAGGAGTGGGTCCTACATGGGCGATCGATTCCTCTTGTGCGCAACAGATGGCGGCACGGGAATCTCCAGGAGAGCACATGGGAGCGGGAGGCTCAGATGCGTGCTCAGTACTCTCTTTTGGTTTCCCTAGTTTTTGATGTAGCTTTACGGGGACGTAAAGCCCTGAGGTGAGAGTAATGTAAAGACCCGTAAAATTCAAGGAAAATTTTTTCTTAATTTTCTTTAGAATTTTACAAGAGCGCGGTTTCAGACGGCACCTGATTCCGAGGCCCGGAGTGCCCGGAATTAATTTCCGAAGTTTGGCTCGGGTACGTTCAGTGAACGAACGAGCGGGAATTCCTAACTTTTGATCCGGTGCTCGGAATTGAAAACCGAGGGCACCGATGAACTCGCAGCACCGATTTTCGCTTAATGAGTCCTTTTCGGGAGTTGCGTTTGTTGCGGGTTGATAGTTACGTTTTGGGGTTTTTCAGTTAAGTTAAATAAAAATTTGTGTAAGACAAATTTTATTTTAACTTATTTAAAAACCTATCAAAGGTGGTTGGAAGTGGGACCCACACCCACTTAACCTCCCTTGGGAGGATTAAGTGTAGTGGGGCCCACACGAACCCCTTTTCTTTTCAAATTCTCTCAACGTACTTAACCCCTAATTAATTGGCCTATGTTACTCTTAATTAATTTTGGGAGTTAACTCTTTTGAATTTCAAACATTTGAAATTCTTTTGAGTTATGTGTTAATAAAATAAGATGTAATCTTATTTGTTTATGGGTTGTTGGTTTATTCCCTTGAGAGCTTTGAGAGCTCCTCTTCATCTTCTCCGGCGAAGAACGTCTTCATCCTCAACGAAGAACGACAACACTTCGTCAAGGATCATCGATTCGGCAACCCGGTATCTTCGGACCTCTTCTTCCTCCTCGGACCTTCTTCGTCGGCAAACGAAGATCCGCCAACGTCGTGTCTCTTCGGGCATAGCATTTCGTCAACGGATTTGACGAACGTCAACCACGACACCCGACCTCCGCGACGCCGTCTTCCGCGGAGCGTAGCCGAACCTTTGAATCTTAAACCCGAGGTAGGGGTTGTTGATTCAATTTTTATTTATTCCGTTTCTTGATCCTGGTTTTCGCATGTCAAACTTGAGACTTTTAAATGTTAAAGTTGCGTTATTATGTTTAACGAGAGGGGGGCCGGACCGCACGAACACGGCCGAACCCCCCCCCCCCCTCCATCGTTCTTGTTTAATTATTTTGCGGAGGAAAGCAAGTGGCGTGGTGCCGTCGCACCACGCGGATGAACGTGCGAATATCTTACGCGATGCCGTCGCACGCACCTTGGAAGTAACAACAAGAACACGACGCCGTCGCGCCGCGTTGATTAATATCAAAGCACGGCGAAGGGACGCGGTGTCGTCGCACCGCGCCGGATGACGAACGCCGCGGCCGGTTCCGGGCCGCGGCGGGACGAGAAGACCGCGGCCGGTTCCGGGCCGCGGCGGGACGAGAAGACCGCGGCCGGTTCCGGGCCGCGGCGGGACGAGAAGACCGCGGCCGGTTCTGGGCCGCGGCGGGACGAGGATACCGCGGCCGGTTCCGGGCCGCGGCGGAAGGAAAGACCGGCGGCCGGGCCGCCGGCGTCGGAAGTCGAGGGCGGGACCGGAATTTCCGGTCCCGTTGGTAAAAACCGGCCGGCCAGCTGGCCGGCCGGATGTTTTAAAAACCGGGGAATTTAATTCCCCGGCCAACCCCTTGAAAACCCCCCTCTTTAAGAGGGGGGGTTCTTTGAAGGGAAGGGGCAACCGGCCCCTCCCTTTGGTTCGGCGCCAGCAGGCCCCCCCCACGTGAGGGGGGGGGGGTTCTTTAAGGAGGGGGGGGGGGCAACAGCCCCCCCGGTTTGTGACCAAGCGGCCCCCACGTGCGGGGGCCGTCTCTTCAAAATCGGCGCGGCAAAGCCGCGCCGCTTCAAAACAGCGGGGGCAATCAAGCCCCCCGCGTGACCACCACGTGCGGCGCCAGGCGCCGCCGCCGCGGCCCGCCGCCGCCGCCACCGCGGCCCGCCGCCGCCGCCACCGCGGCCCGCCGCCGCCGCCACCGCGGACCGCCGCCGCCGCCGCCGCACCGCCGCCGCCGCGCCGCCGCCGCCGCCGCCGGCCGCCGCCCAGGGGGGGTCGGGTCGGGTCGGCCCGGACCCGGACCCCCCCGTTCGAACCAGTTTCGGTTTTTGGCTCATAACTTGAGCCTCGGACCTCCGAATGACGAACCGTCTACGGCAACGCGATCCTTGGATCGAGACGGTCGTTTCGGTATATCGCACTCAAGGTTTCGGTTTACTTTGAGTTCGGCCGGGTTGGTTCGTTCACGAAACCAACCGGGCCTTCGGAGCGGAAACGCTCATATCTTGAGCTACGGACGTCCGATTGACGCGCCGTCAGTCGCGTTGTGTTCCTCTTAGTGAGACGGATCTTTTGGCATACTCCGTCCGAGGTTTGGACGCAGGTGGAGTACGGTCGGGTTGGTTTTGCCTTAAAAACCAACCGGGCCCCGGAGACGAAAATGCCTATAACTCTCAGACCGGGCGTCCGATCGACGCGCCGTCTGTTGCGTTGAGTTCCTGTTGACGATACGGAACTTTTGGATACATCAACTCTGGTCTTTGTGACAGTTGATGTATCAGCCTCTCGGCTCGTGGAGCGGACCCTCCGTACGAGCTTGCTGTGTGCGGGAACCCTAGTGCTGGCTGCGACTGTTCTACTGCTACGACTGCTACTGTGACTGCGACGACGACAGTACAGAGATCCTGTGTGGATTTGACGACGACAGTACAGAGATCCTGTGTGGATTTGACGACGACAGTACAGAGATCCTGTGTGGATTGGACGACGACAGTACAGAGATCCTGTGTGGATTCGACGACGACGACTACAGCACTCAGCGATCCTACGTGGATCAGTGCTACAGGTTCTGTGTGAGCCCGATCCTGTGTGGGTCCTTGCTCTCAGCGGTTCTGTGTGAGCCAGCGCCTACAGGTTCTGTGTGAGCCCGATCCTGTGTGGGTCTTCTGCGGGGGTTATTTACCTATCGATCTTTCGTGGGTCCGACGACTTAGATGGATCAGTGATCATCTTTATCGTCCTTGAAGAAGTATACCTGTGTGAGCTGAATCCTGTTGTTTTCCTGTGTGGATTGTGTTGTGCAATCCTGTGTGGATTATATTTTGCTTCCCTTTGTGGATTACGTATACTTTCCTGCGTGGACTGAGTTGTACTTGGGCTCGGAGGTTGGAGCGTATCTGAATTGATGACTTAGGTATATGTATGGGCATATACCTAAGCAGTGTCGGTTGTTACTTCGTGATTGTACTTTTCTTTGTGGTTTATCCTTTGTGGATTTGAGAGACCTTCAGGGGTCTCGGGGTCCCTACTGAGTAGCTTATACTCACCCCTGCACGGGCTTCGCCCGCACTACGTTGTGTTGGTTGCAGACGACGGACAGCGTTGACTTAGCTGAGGCTTGTAGAGCGGGACGGTACCCGGAGGTGGACCACTGGGCGGGACGTGCACGGAGCGGACGGCGGGACCCGTGGAGCAGAGGAGCTATCTGTACCCACCCTTCAGGTGGGATTTCTGGTGGACAGCTCGGAGTAGCGGCTTTTACTTTACAGTTGCTATTTTTCCCTTTTCGAGTTGTACTTTACTTTCAGTTTGGGTTTGTATTCTGGCCCATTTACTTTTCCGCACTTTCAGTTGTTCTCTGCTTGTTTAGTGTTTACTTTCCGCTTGCTTACTCTGTGGAGTTGGTTACTTTTCAAAGGCAATGCCTTCCCTTTTTACTGGGATTTACGCCTTGGTGCTAGTCGCCAGCCCCTGGCCTATGGAAGGCGGGCTTGGGGTAGTCACGGCACGGACCCCGAGGGCGGGTCGTGACACTACTAATGGAAGGACTTGCTACACAAAGTCTAACATACACATTTACCAACACGAGCTACTAATTGACCAACCAGTCAAACTCTATACTCTATACTCTAAATACTATTTGTTTATTAAGCTAATGGTTACATTTTATGTCTTTAATGCATTCAATCATATTTAATTAATTCGGTTTCCATGTTAGGGAATCGTACCTAGTACCCATGCAAAAAAGTAATTATTTCTTTTTGCAGAAGTTGAAAGCTATAAAGGGACAGAAAAAGATCGGGCAAGAAATATTTTTTCGAAGAGAATTAGAGAACAGTGATTGTGCATACAACAAGAATCAAGGAACTAAGAAGGCACACTGGTGAAAGAGAAAAGATAAAAAGAATAAAAATATCTACTCCAAAAACAGTGTACATACACGAAGCTTCTCATTTTCAAGTAGAAAACAAGCATCAACTTGAGTGAACTAAAACAAACAATTCATGCACTCAGGCTGCTAAGATGGACCAAGAGTCAAAGAAGAAAATGACACTCTATTTTCTGAGCAGAAACCAGAGAAGGACTCAGATGTTTTTCTGACCAACAAAACAAGTCTAGAGGTGCAATACCAATCACTAGAGCTTTTCTAAACTCTTTTTCACTTCTTTTAGTGATTCTATCTTTACATTTTGAGCAGTGTTTGTACCGTATTTATTTTACACACACTGTCTCCTAAGCTAAACTAGAGGATTCTTAAATCCTCATTCAAACATCATAACCCTTTTTTTCCCACTGTGGATAGTGGTAGAGGTTGAGTAATACATGAAAAACATGTATGTTGTTGTTTGTTTTTCCCACGAAGAACTGTGGTAGAGGTATTTGGGCCTGGACATTAGTGTACTGATGTTTACCCTCGATCCAGGGTGTGGATCAATTTATATAAATTGTTGAGAGGACTAAGTCTTAGTTTGAGACTGAACCTCTTTGTTAACTTTGTTGTGCATTTTAATTTAAGTCTATAAGTATACTAAATATTTATTTCATATTCCACTGCTATTACTTTTAAATACAAAACTATTTTAAAGCTACTTTGATAGTTAAATTAGCAAGTGTTTATAATTATTGTAAACAAGTAAGTTAGTTTCAAAAGTTAATTTAATCTTCAGATTAATTCAACTGAGACCCAATCAATCTTTGAGAAACTGATTGAACATTTACACTCTGTATATATTCACGACAGTTTAACTTTGTTTTTAAAATGGGGAATTTTAAGAGAAATAATTTTAACAGAAATTTTTATAGGAACTCAATTCACCCCCCCCCCCCCTTCCCTCTTGAGTATCCACTCCGACCCACATTTGGTATCAGAGGTTGTTTTTGTTTAAGGATTTTTGAAATAATCTGTTTTTTAACTGTGATTTTAGTTGATTCTTTAAAGATCTTAAATTTCAATTAGTTATAAATTTTACATCTTTAAAACTATTTTTTAAAATCTACCTATGAATAATAGACAAGAGGGTGCTGCTACTATCAATCTACCTTTCTTAAATGGCATAAACTATGCCCAGTGGAAACTAAAAATTAAAATTCATTTGGAAAGTATGGGTTTTAATATTTGTACTGCTAACTAATTTCAATATAAAATTCCAGAAAATGAAATATCAACTTGGGATGAACTTACAAATACTGCTTACAATAATAACTTTAAATCCATGCAAGCCATGTACTATGCTTTAGGAGAAGAAAAGATTAATATAATTTCTGCTTTCAAAACTGCTTATGAAATATGGGATACTTTGGGTGTTTCTCATGAAGGAACAACCAATGTTAAATAAATAAGATTGGATACTTATACTATTAAATATGAAAGTTTTAAAATGAAAACTGATGAACCTATTTCTTATATGTATCTCAGGTTTAATGAGATAGTCAATACAATGAGATCACTTGGAAAAGTTGTTCCAGCTAAGGATCAAATTATGAGGATACTGAGATGTCTTCCATAATGATGGAGGGGAACTTCTGTTTCAATCCGAGAGTTATGTGACATTGGAGCACTGCTAGTAAAAGAGCTTATTGGTAAATTAATGATGTATGAGGAAGAACTGAAGGTGAATATGTAGGAAGATGATGAACCTAAGAGAAAATCCGTAGCTTTCAAGTCTATTGTATCTAAGAGTAAAGACAAGGAGAAAATGAAAATACAAATTGAAAATTCAAAAAGTGAAGATTCAGACTCTGATAATGATGCTGAGATGGCTCAAATATCCAGGAGATTCAAGAAATTTTATAGGAAGAAGAAATTATTTAGGAAATATAACTACAATGAAAAGTATGATAACAAGGAAAAATGGAAGAATAATTGGAAGAAAGCTGACAATAATGATGAAATAGTCTCCTATGAGTTTAAAAGTAAAGGACACATCAAGGCTGATTTTCCAAAATTAAAAGTCAAAAAGAAATATGATTATAAGGACAAGTAGTAAAAGAAAGATATGAATGAAACTTTGAGTGATTCAGAGGACAACACAAGTGAATCTGAAGTTTCTGATTCTGAGAAGAATCATGCCAACATGTGTTTCATGACCAACACATCTGAGGTAACTTTAGATACTCATGTTCTAAATTCCTATTATTCTGGAGATGATGCCGACAATGATTCCGATTCTGAAAACATGACTACTGAGGAATTATTTGAATATTGTAATATGATGGAAGAGGCATGCAATGAACTTAAGGATAAGTACAAATCATTGAATAAAAAGAATGCTCTCACTACAACTGTTAACACTGAACTTACTATCGAAAAATAAAAGAATTATCAACTGTTAAAGGAAAATACAGAACTGAAAATGTCAAATGATAAAATTAGAAAAGACGTAAGGAAGTTTACAAATGGAAAGGGTACACTAACTCAAATGCTAGGAAAGCATGTGGAAACAAAATACACTTCTGTGATAGGCTACAAACCTGGACAGATAAAGCTTATTAAGAATAAATTTATTCCTAAATCAGGACAAAATAATGCTATTTCAAGTTCTGGAAATCCCTATGCTTAAACCAGATATTCATATAGTTATAGATCAAATAATGTTTATCTTTCAAAATCTATTGATTCTGTAAATTATATGAGACCCATAAGACAAATATGTGACCCTAAAGCTTTGATTACTAACCTTTCTAGACCAAAGAAGATCTGGGTACCAAAATAATTTCCTATCTAAATCTGTTTTTAGGAAACATGATTAAATATTTCCCACAAGAAGGTATGGTACTAGGAAAGTGGATGTTCAAGACATATGTCTATAGATTATTCATGTTTAAAAAGTTTAATGAAGGTTGAAAAAGTACATGTCACCTTTGGTGGTAATTATAATGGAAAAATCATCGGCCTAGGCCAGATTGGTAACTCTAATGCAGTTTTAATTTCTAAAGTTTTATTTATTGATGGACTTAAGTATAACCTGTTAAGTATTTCTCAATTATGTGATGATGGATTTAATGTGAAATTTTAAAATGATTCATATAATTATTTTAATTCTCAAAATGCTTTAGTATTTTCTGCTTTAAGAAATGAAAATTTTTATGCAGTTGATTTAAATTCTTTATCTATGCAAATGTTGCTTGTTTAAATGATTTTCATAAAGAATCTTGGCTTTGGAACAGAAGATTAGGACAATGCAACATCTATTCACTTAGAAAATTAACTAGGAAGAACGTAGTTAGAGACCTACTTAAAGTTGAATTCCCAAATGACAAAGTTTGTAATCCTCATCAAAAGGGAAAGAAACATAATGTTTCTTTTAAATCAAATAAAGAAGTATCAACTTATCAACCTTTCGAGTTGGTTCACATGGACTTGTTTAGACCTTTAAGAGTTTCCAGTTTAAATGGGAAGCACTATGTCTATGATCTATTAGATGACTTTTCTATATATACTTGGCTATACTTCTTATCTCACAAAAGTGAAGCTTGTTCTTACTTTATTCAATACTCCAAATCTGTAGAAAACCATAGTGGAATTAAGAATAAAACCCTAAGAAGTGATCATGGCCGTGAGTTTGAAAATCAAGAGTTTGAAACTTATTTCTTACACAATGGCTATAGTCATAACTTTTCTGCTCCTAGGACACCTCAACAGAATGGTGTGGAAAAAGGAAAGGAATAGAACCCTTCAAGAAATAGCTATAACTATTCTTAATGAATATGACACGCCAATTTACTTTTGGGATGAGCTGTAAATAAAGCTTTTAATATTATTAATAGAGTCTTAATTAGACCAGTTCTTAAGAAGACCCCATATGAGTTGTGGAATAATAGAAAACCTAAAGTTAGTTACTTTAGAGTCTTTGGATGCAATGTTTTTATTCTTAATACAAAGGATAATCAACACAAGTTTTCTTCTAAGACTGATGAAGGAATTTTTCTTGGTTATTATTTAACTAGAAAATCCAATAGAGTCTTCAATAAAAGAACCAAATGTGTGGAAGAATTTGTTCACATCAAGTTTGATGAAACTGATCCACATGAGCCTAAAACCTATCTTGAAAATATTGAGGAATATTTGAGGGTTCTGAACCATAATGATTAATCTAAAGAACCTTCTATAAAAACAACCAGTTCTGGACATATTCCAGAATCTGCTTCTATAGAACACGAACATGAAGATGAACCTAAAATTTCTAGTCATACCATTACTAGATCAACAAGGATTCTAAAGAATCATCCTTTGGATGTTGTTATAGGTAATCTTGAGAGAGGGACACAAACTAGAGATTCCCTAAGAAATCAGGTTGAACATCAAGCCTTTCCTTCACATCTAGAACCTAAAAATGTCAATAATGATATCAATGATGATTTTTGGGTAATGTCTATGAAAGAAACAAAGTCTGGGAATTAGATGACAGACCTAAGGAAACTTTAACAATATGCACTAAATGGGTTTTTAGAAACAAAGTTGATGAGTCTGGAAACATAGTTAGAAACAAAGCTAGGCTAGTTGCACAAGGATATAGTCAAGAGGAAGGTATAGACTATGAGGAAACCTTTGAACTGTATACAGATTAGAAGCCATTAGGATCTTACTTGCCTATGCTGCTCATCTGAATTTCAAGTTATATCAAATGGATGTCAAAAGTTTTTTTCTAAATGGTTTTATAATTGAAGATGTTTTTGTTGAACAAGCACCTGGATTTACTAATCCTCATTTTTCAAATCAAGTGTTTAAACATTCTAAAGCTTTATATGGTCTAAAAAAAGCTCCAAGATCCTGGTATGATAGACTTAGTAATTTTCTTATTTCAAAAAGTTTTACAAAAGGGATTTCTGATATAACTATTTTTATTAAAAGAATTTCTAAATATGTTTTAATAGTACAAATCTATGTTGATGATATTGTTTTTGGATCTTCCAAACACTCTTCATGTACTGATTTTTTAAAATGTATGAAAAATGAGTTTGAAATGAGTTTAATGGGAGAACATAAATATTTTCTTGGATTTCATGTTTTCCAAAATAAATATGGTATTATTTTGAATCAAAGTAAATATACAAAGGATCTCTTAAAACGTTTTGGTTTGGATAGTATTTAGGAAAGTGAAACTCCAATGAGTACTATTTGTAAATTGGATGCAGATGAAACTGGGAAACCAGTGGATCAAACCAATTACAGAGGTATGATTAGAAGCTTATTTTACCTTACTGCTAGTCGACCAGATATTATGTTTAGTGTGTTTATGTGTGCACGATTTTAAGCTAATCCAAAATAATCTCATTTTCTTTCTGTTAAACGAATTTTTAAGTATCTTAAATATACTGTAAACTTAGGTTTGTTTTACCCAAAAGGATAACCCTTTGAGTTAATGAGATATTCAGATGCCGATTTTGACGGTTGCAAGTTGGATAGAAAAAAGCATTTCAGGAACATGTCACTTATTGGGAAAATCCAGAGTATCTTGGTGTAGTAAAAAGCAGAATTCTATAGCATTATCAACTGCCGAAGCAATGTACATAGCTACTGGTAGTTGATGTTCAAAAATTTTGTGGATGAAATACACTATTTTGGACTATGGATATGACTTTAGGCACATTTCAATCATCTGTGACAACAATAGTGCAATATGTATCTCGAAGAACCTTGTGTCTCACTCTAGGACCAAACACATTGATGTAAGGCACTATTTATTGAGAGATCATTAACAAAAGGGTGATATAATTCTTTATTTTATACGTACGTAACATTAATTAGCTGATATCTTCACTAAACCATTGAGTTTAGATAGGTTAAGTTACATTAGACATGAGTTAGGTATGTTTAACCTTGATCGGTAGAAATTCTCACCGATGTGAAATTCTCACTGATGTAAAATTCTCACCGATATGAAATCCTCACCGATGTAAAATTCTCACCGATGTGAAATCCTCACCGATTTAAAATTCTCACCGATGTCAAATTCTCACCGATGTCAAATTCTCACAGATGTCAAATTCTCACCGATGTGATATTCTCAATGATGAATTCTCACTGATAGACCCTACCGATGAGTGCACTATTTTAAAACTTCTGTCTTCCAGCAGAATCTGAATCGTTTTTGCATTATTTAATTTTATTTATTTATTTTATGATTCCTAAATGATAAAACTAAAGTCTGATCTACTTCTAAATCCACCTACCCTGAATTCTTTTCCCTCAAACCATAGATCCTGAATCCTTAGTGCACACTAAGTCCTTCGAATCAGCGATGGAAAAAACCAAACTTCCTACCATCAGAGGTGACTCTGTTGAGTCGAAAACAAATAAGAAGAGGACTGAGCAAGAAGCAAGTGGTAGTGCCAGTGTTGCTAGAACTAGGTCGGGGAGACGACCAGTGAATCCTCATCTGCAAAATCGAGTTATTGTGATTGAAAAGGAGCTGTGTGTAGAATGGTTGGTGCCTAGAAAATCCTTAGTGCTCGATGTACTTTAAGATCAAAAATGGGTAGAGTGTTTTTCAAAAAACAATGGTCCCTACATTCCAAAATTAGTGAAACGATTTTAGGATTCTGTAACCTTTGAGAAATTGGAGAATGAAAATTGAGTAACCTCTTTTGTGAATGGAAAGGAGATGTCGTTTTCATCTGTTGAATGGGATGAGTGCTTGAAAGTTCCATGTGAAGGTGTATCTGGATATGTCTCGAGATCCATGCCACCTACCAGTGGCATTTTTGACTATGAGACTGATTTGTAAGAGCTAACTGGTGATGGAAGTCAAAGACAAGTAGTTGCTGCGGAAATCGATGGAGAGAACAGATTGATGTTCAAATTTGTTTAACATGTATTGATACCGAGGAGAGGATACTTTTCCAATTTTAGATATCTGGATATCTATCTTCTGTACCTCATAAGACATTGTGTTAAGGTTAATTTGGGCAGATTGCTGCTGATCCAAATAGAAGATATGATGAGGCTGAAATCAAAGACAAATTCCCTATTTTTTGCTAAATTTATCTCTATGATAATTAAAGTAAAAGGGTTAGCTGAGTCTCAAGATGATACAATAGTAGTGAAGAATTACTTATGTATCACCTCTACTATGTGAAAATACATGAGGATCAATTAGAACCCTTGGAGGGGAGAATGGGTTAATGATGACCATAAGGTATATGAAAAATTCAATCCTGTGGATCATCCTTCTAGACCAAAGTATATGAGGGATCTAGGTCTGGGACCTGATGAAGAAGAGACAGAATATAGTGATGATTCAGAAGAAGAAGAGCCCGCTGCTGATGAAGGAGAAGATCCTAACTTACCTCCTAGTCCAGCTCCTGATGATCTAGATCAACATAAATCAGATAAGGAAGAAGGTGTTGTAGAGAATGAAGAAGATGTTCATGAATGTGAAGCATCTTTGTCAGTTGATTTGAGCCTGAGTCCAGTGATTGGACAATCCTTAGTGACTGCGACGGATGAAAATGAGGTTGAAATACCCTTACCTAATCTGGAAGACCCTCCTGTTGTTGCAGAGGAAGTATTGATAGTGGAAGATTCTCCTCAAGATGAAAGACCTGCAGAGAATGTTGATGAGAATGCTATTATCCTAATTGTGGATGCCCCTGTTTAGGGGGAGAATAAAACCAATGTTGTATGTGTTACAGTGGTTGCTGGAATTGAAGATTGGGCAGAAGACCCAGGTTTTATAGTCTGTGGTTTAGACTATCCTGATTCAGATAATGAAGCATCTCTCAATAGACCTAAGATTACTTATGATGTCGATTCTGAGTTGTTGCCTCAGGATTTGGTCCGAATGCATGACCTGGATACTTTAAAGAAAAAGCATAAGGACAGTTTTTTGGAAGAGGTAAAGAAGATGGATGTTTCTCTGGTCTCTTCAGTTCAATCGATCATGACTGCCTCAGTGGTCAGTTTAGCATCTGAAAGAGTACCCACTACAGTTACACCTGATGATATGATCACAAGGGCTGATCTGGAATCCATGAAGTATGAGCTAAAAGAATCTTTTAATTCCTCAGTTACTGAGATGAAGCTTTGTTTTGCTGAAGAGATGAGGATGTTGGAAAGATCATTTGAACTCTCTCTAGTTTGTAATTTGTCAAACTTCATGGAAGAAATAGTTGAAGAAGTTAAAGGCCGGCAGGCTCATGTTTCTAGACTTGAAGCAGATCTTGAAGCTTTAAATAAATTGGTTATCTATTTGGAATCATAGATGAGGTCAAAATCCCAAATAGACAAGGACTTAGCCTATGTCAAGTGTGTGGTAAGCCAGATTGTTTCAGTGTTTGAAGGTTTCTAAACTTATATGAAAGATTATATTAAAAAACAGGATTCCCAAGTTCAAAATCTTATTAGTGGGTTGAACAAAAACATCAAATAGACTATATATTTCTCTGTTGGTTCTCTTGCATCTAAACCTTCCGTGGATTTGAATCAGTTTCGAGCTGTGATGAAGGAGGAGCTTGGTTCAGCTTCAACCTATGGCTCTGTGGACTCATCCGAGATGAGCAGAGTTGTGCTCTCTACCAAAGATCCAGCTAGAGAAATAATGAAGATAGTCCAAGTCTATATGAGAGAAGAATCTTCCTCTCAGAATGAAGTGAAAGATAAGGTGGACTCCAATTTCTCTAATATTTTCACCAAAAATCAACTCATCAATCACTTCAAAATTCTGTTGGAAAATATGAAGCTGCCTCCTGTCAATCAAGCATTCAGAGAACAAGTTAGCAAGCTATGTGAATTGACTCCAGCATTGGAAAAGTTTATCGAGAATAAGGATGACTTCATATCCACTATGGAGAGAGGATGATGAATAATTATGGATTTCAGAAATCTATTGCTTCCTTTTCTGCATGTTGATGCTAGGCTAGTAATTTCCCCTCCTCCTTTGCCTCCCTCTGCCTCTACTGCTCCTCCACTTCAGATGACTTATGCCCAAGAAATTCGAAGCCTCACACCTATGATCACACAAAGGACTCCTTAGTACAGACCATGAACAGTTTCTATGGCTCAACCTCCTTTGATCATTTCCAGAATTCCTAAGCCCTCAACTGCTTCCACTTCCCATGAATCCTCTTTTTCTCTCAAGGTAAAATCTCACATGGAGGATGTGGATTGAACCAATGGCTAGACTTTTTGATAGGAATCTATTTTATTTTGTTTATTTCGTTGTACATTATCTATAACATGAAACGAAACTGGTTTTTCATCTCTTTTCTCATTATTATTTTTATTTTTATTCCTCTTCGGTTTCCCACTTTTTGATTATCACAAAGGGGGATAAATATTTTACCAAGCTTTTACAAAGTGGGAGAAATACTATCTAAGTATCAACGAGGAAGACATATTCACCCAGGGGGAGAGATATTAATGAAAGGGGGAGAAATTTTATCTAAGGAAAAGCTATCATGCTTTACTCCTCTGATATTGTTACATTTCATCCTCTGATATCATTTTCTATAAATATTTGATGCCACTAAACTTTACTTTTGATATTATTACATTTAATTTTATCTCTGATACTATCACATTTTCTTCCACTTATGATCCTTTATGTTCTATAACATACTGTTTCTCTGAGATAATTTCATTTAATGATATATTCTCTGATACAAATGATCACTTTTTTTAAAATTATAATATCATAAGTTGTAATTATCAAAAAGGGGGAGGTTGTTGACCTCACCTATTTTGATAATCCCAATTATTCTTTCATATACATTGATAATACCAATCTAATGTTTTCTATATATTAATTCGTTCAATATGTGATCAAGATGATAATAAAATTAAAATAATCCATGAGATATGTTAATCCATGTTTATCTATGTTTATATGAGTTATGAAGTTCTTCTAACCCATTCGGATAAGTTTTTTATAAGACAGACAAGTGTCAAGCCCCTAATCTGGGTATAGCTACTGATATAGGGCTACTGGTACTCAGTCAACCGATAGACTTAGTCTACTGATAGATAGGGTCACTGATAAGCTAAGGTTACTGATATGTATAGAGCTTCTGACAGAAACCGAGCTACTGACCGATTCAGTCTACCGATACATACCATTAAGAGCTACCGATACGAGCTACTGACCGGCCTAATGATACACAGATGTGACTGATATGAACCGACAAACCAGAGCTACCGACAGACTAGAGAAACCGATGGAACTAAGTCACTGGTATATAGAGCAACCGATGCAAGATCAAAGAGCTACCGATGGAAGGACCTGCTACACAAAATCTACCGTACACTTTTACCAACACAAGCTACTAATTGACCAACCAGTCAAACTCTATACTCTATACTCTCAATACTATTTGTTTATTAAGTTAACAGTTACATTTGATGTATTTAATGCATTCAATGATATTTAATGAATTCTGTTTCCATGTCAGGGAACCGTACTTAGTACCCATGAAAAAAGTAATTATTCTTTTTTGCTGAAGGTGAAAGCTATAAAGGGACAAAAAAAGATCGTCTAAGAAATATTTTTTAGAAGAGAAGTAGAGAACACCTATTGTGAATACAACAAGAATCAAGGAACTAAGAAGGCACAATGGTGAAAGAGAAAAGAGAAAAATAAAAAAAATCTATACTCCAAGATCACTGGACATACCTGAAGCTTATAATTTTCAAGGAGAACACAAGATGCATATTGAGTGAACTACAACAAACACTTCATGCACTCAGGCTACTAAGATGGAACAAGAATCAAAGAAGAAAACGACACTCTATTTTCTGAGCAGAAACCAGAGATGAAATCAGAAGTTTTTCTGACCAACCAAACGAGTCCACAGTTTCACTGCCAATCACTAGAGCTTTTCTAAACTCTTTTTCACTTCATTTAGTGATTCTATATTTACATTTTGAGTAGTGTGTGTACCCTATTTATTTTACACACAATGTCTCCTACGCTAAACTTGTGGATTCTTAAATCCTCATTCAAATCTCGTAACCCTTTGTTTCCCACTATGGATAGTGGTAAAGGTCGAGTAAGACCTGAACATGTTATGTGCTATTGTTTTTTTTTCCACGAATAAATGTGGTAGAGGTCTTTGGACCTGGACAGTAGTGTAATTTTGTTTATCCTCGATCCAGGGTGTGGAGCAATTTATATAAATTGTTGAGAGGACTAAGTCTCGGCTTGAGACTGAACCTCTTTATTAACTTTGCTGTGCATTATAATTTAAGTATATAATTATACTAAATATTTATTTCATATTCCACTACTATTACTTTGAAATACAAAATTATTTTAAAGCTACTTTTATAGTTAAATTAGCAAGTGTTTATACTTATTGTAAACCAGTAAGTTAGTTTCAAATGTTAATTTAATCTTCATATTAACTCAACTAAGACCTAATCAATCTTTGAAAAACTGATTGAACATTTATACTCTGTATAGATTCACTATAGTTTAACTTTTTTTTTAAATTGGGGGATTTTAAGAGAAACAATTTTAACAGAAATTTTTATAGGAACCCAATTCACCCCCCCTCTTGAGTATCCACTCCGACCAACAGTTTCCATTTCAAGTAATCCATATGATTCTTATTTTTATTCACTAACATCATACCATGATTTATCATATATTCAATGATATATTTATCTTAACAAACTTTTTTTTTAAAACACAACACAAAACCTAAAATTTTATTTTAAACTATATAATGTTGATTTTAGTTCATTACAAATTCACAATACACATCATGTGTAATTATTTCATTTGAAATGTATACATTCGATAATTTTTTTTGTTTATCTGGATTGATATTGATTAGTATCAAGCGATTTATAAAAAAAATAAGCATAAAAATAAAATGTTGGTTTAAATTATTATATTCTTGTGTTTTACTCTTAAATTTTAGGCATCAAAAAGCGTCTATTACTGTAAATTCTTTGTCAAATGATTCATTTTTATCATATTTTTTTATTAGTTTAATTCAAATCTAATTAAATTTCATCCATATAAATGATACATAGATTAATGAATAGAACCCATTCTTCAAATGGATTTCCTTAATGTATTAGAAATATAAATACTAATAGAAAATATGAATAGTTATTAATTTTTGTGAATATATTAGCCCATTTTTTGGACAGATGTATTATGAAAATGAACTTTATTTGTGTATAAAAAAATTATACTCCCATATATTCCATATTGAGAACCTCATTTATATTATAAAGGCCATGCACATTGGTAATCATAGTTCCGAATATATATTCTTCATATAGAATAGAGTAAACATTACCAACGTTGAATGTTGTGTCTTAATGAAGTTGAAATGAAAATATATGTTGTAATGGAATTGGTACAGAGAAGGTAATCATGAATGGTAGTTTCTGTTTTCATGGTTTATTCTCAATATTTTCTTGATACATTCTTATGTTTCTAAATTTGTTTCATCCATTTATAATACCATACCTCAATTCAAACACTTTATAGTCAATTGTTACATATTTTTCAAATGAAAATTTTTAAGGGCATAACACATTTATATATATATTATTATATATCCATGCTACTAATCCCCAATATCATCTTTGAAAAATGTGAAGCCCATATCATTAATTAGATTATGAAACTCAGTAGTCTTTTATTGAACTACTTCATTCCCCACTCTATAGTGATATTTTTGAAGTTCTTTGTTGTGTAGCATGTCTCCTGGGATATTATAAATCATCCCCATATTGACAAGGTTGTGTGTTGGTTTTGACATATAGAAACCACATAAAACTACACCCTAAATAATTTTAGTAATATAAAGTTATTAGAAATATTAATATTTAAAATTTAGATAAAGATTAATTAAGAAATTAATTATATCGGGTATGTTATGGGGTTGATATGAATGAATACATTTAAAACTAACATGTTCAATTGGTTCATCATGTGAAGATATATAGTGGCCTGACCCTATAAACCTATATTCAGTGTCTACTATTATTACATTAGCATTATTATAAGTAATAAAATCCTAATTTACTAGAGATTTTTTTAGTTTTCATAAAACAAATTTATACATGAGTCTCGTATTGAAAATGAATGCACTAATTACAACATAATTATTTTTTCTTTTGATGATAACATTATTCCAAGTAACATTTTCAAGAATATAATTCTTAGTAGACATAAGTGAATCCTAATGAAATGACAAATATAGTGGTGAGCTCAAATTATCAGTAAGGGTGAAGTACAACGAACGAAATAAATAATCAATGAGATTAATAAATATGGAAAAGTAATAACATAACATACATTCCATTTAATCTTTACACTGATAAGTGACTGAATAAAAAACAAGGAAAGGTAATAAGTATAAACACATTCCATTCAGATTACTATATAAGGAAAAATCAATATGGAAATGTATGAAAATGAAACACAAGCCACTAAACCCATGAAATGAAAATGAAATGTAACTTGTGATATTTTGATAAAAAATATCATGGATGAATAATAATGAAAAATAAATGAGTGAAATTATTTTTTATTGGAAAACATGTTTAATGGTAAATGGAACTATTAACTACAATACCATTCATATTATGGTTTAGCATATTGGGTAAAAACCAATATAAGTCTAGTCAACTATCTCATCCCATGATACTACCGATGAAATGAGGAGATATTTGTTATCCGACCCCACTCATGATGTACATTTCCAAATAATTCCTTATATATAGAATATTTTATTTAATAATGTTCCATATCCAATATCAAGATGTGGTAAAAGATAAATACATATCAATATTTTCCCATATAATCACATATCAATTAAAGTGAAAACCCTGTAAATTAATGATATATGTTTTAGTCAATAAAAATATATGGGATAAATGATATGGATAATTAATGTATGTTCAATGATCACTGATCATAGTAAATTTAGTATTTCAAGGGGACTAAAAAAGGAATCATGTAAGTGGATGAAAAACTATAATTGGCCAAAAAAGTCATAAACCGACAAGAGGAAGAATAAAAATGATATCAATACAAGATATCTTCAGTGGAGTAATGATAAATGATTGTTTAATTTATGAATATAAATAATCTAAAAAATATTTTAATAAAATTCTTGAGGGAAATATCATTTTTATTTAGAAACTAATTTGATGATACATTACATTGAAAATCACTTTTAGAAAAATAACAATTTAAACAATAAAATTAATTATAAAAGAAATGATGGAAGTTAAATTTGACCTTGTTTTATTAGGTAAAAAGAACATTCCTTTTACATGGTAAAATATTCGAAATTTTTACTTGTCTAGAAAGAAACAATAATATTCATTTGAATATATTTTTGAATGAAAAATAGGAAAAGCATGTTTTTAATAAATCATTTTGGAAAGGGTAAAAATTGATTTTTAAAATATTTTAATAAAATAGTGGTTTAATATGATAGTATATTCTTTTACTAAAGATATAAATTATTTTGGGTTTTCTTAAAAACATTTTCCAAAGAATTTGATTACCAACAAGTGGAAAAATGATATTATTGCTTGAAAAAAGACATCAATAACCCAATGAGGAAAAATTGGAAAGTTTTACTATAAAATGATCAAATAATTTCCTCTGATAGAAATTAATTTGTAAAAAATCCTAAACGAAATGACATTGTGTATTAAACCCTAGAATATATTATAATATTAAAGTGATAATCAATCAATGAGTAGCTTATTTGTATAACCTATAAATCCACCTAAGAATGTGGAAATAAATTAATATATATTCGATGTAATTATACACATAATCATATAATGTTAATAAAGATGAGGCTTTAGTGTGACCCTATGTTTAAATTAGATTATAGAATTTTTTTCCACTTGTAATCAATTAACTCCAATCCCCTTGGATTAAATAATTAAAATTGAAACTCAAAATAGCATGAAGAATGGATGAATCATGATATTATAGGAAAATATGCAAATATATAAGTCATATATAAAAAATTAGGTCCACAGAAATAAATTTAATTTTTCCAGAGAATCATATAAATTATAAGAGGATATGATATTGTAATGATAACCATTAAAATCATTCTTGGATAGAATAATATTTAATCATTCCAAAGTATCCAATAATACATTGAAAAATTTGAATCGTAATATATGTAAAGGAATACAATTAAATGAAAATTATAATATCGTGATAATAAATATATTCAAGATATATCATGTCAAAACGAAGTATATACACACCATATGAAATAAACTTGGTGCATAACAACAAATAAGATTCTATAGAATATAAATTGAGATGAAATCCCTTACATTGTGTTATCTTTTTGGGTGATTTTCATTTAAAATCACATATAATGGTTTTCAAAAATTCAATAACTAACACCTTAACCATAATAATATTTTTAATATCATATATTATCTTCTTATAATATCATATTACACATTATTTGAAGATCATTCATTATTTGAACTATTTTGAGTGTTAATTGCCAAGTCTCCCAAGTATGTTTCGACTTTTGAATTTTTGTTATTATTAGTTAAATAATGATTTAATAATATCATGGATTTAAAAAATTATTTAATTATCATATAGATTTAGTATATATGTATTCATAATAATCAATAATATACGGAGATAATTAATGAGATGCACCGTTCATGGAGACAATATGCCATATGCATGCAGAATGTATAATATCATTTCATTGTCAAATTAAAATAAAGAAAAGAAAGTTATATATTTAAATAATAATTATAGTATCCTATCTATTTCATATATGTTAAATAAGATTAATAAATCCATCCTTTATACATTTCATGTATACTGTGAGTGAATCACATCACATTGAAGGGTAATTGTCCACACTTCCCCAAACGATGTTATCAAATGTTTAATAACATAAAGGACTATTGTGAAGTGTTATAAGTGAATTAAATAATTATTAGGACAATAAAATATCATATATTATATATATAAATAGATTTTACCTCATTATTTCAAACCATGTGCGGTGGTAAAGGAAAAATCAATAACATTGTTTCATGAGGTGGTAGTTCACCATAGACATAAATGGTTAGTTCGTTGCCCATTTGATGGAACTGTGGCTAAGCATAGGTTGAACCCTATAAATGATAACATATTATAATGTTACATATTTTTTATATAATCATGTAATAAAAATAATATTAAATGTGGAGAATGAAATAAAACTAAGGAGCTTGAAGGAGGAGGTTACCTCTTATTTGGGTAACCCATTTTGTTTTCAATAAAGGGATTCCATAGATGCCTTTATGGAAAATTGTTGGAATAATTATTTATGGTAGGGTTGTTTAGGATATATTTTGTTAGATATTGTTTCATTTATACTTTATTTGGAGGTATGATGATGTGTGACCCATGAGTGCCTTTTTATTTTGGAGGAGGAGTGCCACTATTTTATATTTTGGAAAATGGAACTTCACCCACATTTTCCCTATATAAGGTGGATAAAATAATAATCAAAACGATATAAAAGAGATTATACGGTATATATAAGACCATATAATAGATTTTGTAGTTGTTTATATGTCATTATGGCCTTTTACGATTATGGTTTAATCTCTGGTTCTTCATAATTTCACCTTAATTGTTGTAATTTATTTTAATTACTTTCACTAATATTTTTGGTAAAAACTAATTTTAGATTATTAACAAATTATAAATTATAATGATAAAAAATATGGAATTATTTTTCCAAATTCAAATCACATAATCGGAAGAAATTAATTTTAATTTAATCATATAGGATGGATGACAATTCCATGGATTAAATTAAAAACATCCTGAAGATTGTTGTGTATATATATCCAACATAAATGTGAAATTTATTCTGATGAACTAAATAGGATTAATAAATAAACAATTAAATATAATTGAAATTTAAATTCATTTTAGAATATAATTTAACCTTTTAAATAAATTATTTGAAGATGTAGTTTAAATTTAAAATTCAATATTTTTCAATATTAATTAAAATTGATACTTCACAGAAATGTACAAAAATTCCCCATAAATGAATATTTGTGTTCCAATATCAAATAATATTTCTATTTTTAAATAATTTATTTATATAAGTATAAGGACCTGACCTTATAAAATTACATAATCCTAAATCAAATGAATAATTCACATTGAGGATCTTTTGAGGTTTATAGTTGTAGAGAATTAGGCCATAACTATTACATTACATCTCAAATTTTACCATATAGACAATTATTCTCAGTTTCCATTTTTTCGTAAAATAAAAACTATTGAGAAAAAAATTCATGTATAGTTCCATGTTTTAGATGCATGAATTTCCGTTGATCTTATCCTTGACCCAATTCATCTTTAAGTCTTGTGAATAACATTTCAAAAACATGGTACGACCATAAAAAGCCCAGTAAGGGTTATAAAACAAAGAAGGAAAAAATTAGATCATCAATAAATACATAACATAATGTATTTTACATACCTCATGAAATGATAAGATTTATGAAATAAACAAATAAATCAAAAATCATAATGGTATCTTGTGGAATACATAACATACTTACGTTGTAGCTACTACAACTACGTAGGAAGTTACATTTTGAATACCCATCACAATATATTCCATAAATATCTTTTCAGATGAATTCATGTTTACCTCTGTCACATTACTCAATGAATTGGAGGGCCATATCTGGATCACCTGCCCTACGATTATCATGGGACCCCTCATATTCATAAACAATTCCCAAGAACAATAACATAATAAAAAAATATAAAACGAACAAAAAGGAAATATAAAACTTCCACATTTCAATAAAAATATATTATTTAAATATATTGAAATAACAAATCCATTATCAAAACCATTTTCAATACCAAAATACGTAAGAGAGTATATGGTATTTATTTTCCTTTTAAAAACATTATGTCTTGTTAAGGAAGAAAAAGATCAAATTATACTCGTGGTGGTGCAAAGGATTTTGACACCGCTTACGTTTAAAATAAAAATTCTTTTTTCCATTTAGTAGAACGCTTCATAGAAAAATATTCCCTTTGAATGAAATACAAATTCAATGGTGTTTATAAAACGTATAAAAGATTATTTTGTATAAAACAAAATATGCCTCAATGAAAGGAGGTTGAGACAAAGTCCCTTACCTCATGTCTGACATGACATGTTCATTCATTAATCTCCTGATTAATAAACTAAAGATAATTTCTAATATATTAAGAATATTCTATCAAGTTTATTATTATATTTATATTAATTATTACATTTCTATAACAATTATTTAATTATTCATGTTCATATTGGACATTTTGTCGATGTGTGGAACATGAGTTAAAAACGAACATCTTAAAATTATAAATTGTCCATGTGGTTGAAATTACATTATATCCAGAATTATATTCATGATTAAGATATCATATATATCATATATATCCAGGATATATATGAATTTATAATAGTACATAAAATTTGGAGATAATAAATGAAATGCACCATTCATGGAGACGGTAAGTCGTATGTACGCATGAACGATACATGCATTTCTATTTCATATTTTAATTGAATGAAAACCCAAAAATACAAAGTTATATTATAATTCTAGTATAATATCACATATAATTTAATTAACCCCATCCTTTATATATCCCATGTATGGTATGAATGAGTCATATCACATTGAGGGGCAGTAGTCCGCACTTCCTTAAATGAAATTTTTGTATTTACCCATTATGAAAACCATAAAGTTATTATATAACAGAAAAATACCAAAGCATATAAACAATATAAATATAATATATATCACATATAAATTCTGTTCCATATTAATGGCCACCATACGATGTGTTAGGAGATGATTGATCAATCATTGTTTCGTGACGCAGTAGTCACCGTCCACAGACACAATATGTTCTTTACCCATTAGTTAGAGATGTGTGTAATTGTAGTTTGGGTACTTCTCATAAAAACAACCTAGTATATTTATGATACTGGTGTTGTTATTAAATTATAGAATAAAAAAGATTTTAGGGGGTTTGAGATGTAAAATAAATCAAAAGAACTTAAGAGAACATGTTACCTTTAAATCAGGTGTCTCCCTTTGGTTGGAACCAAAAGGATTAATTGAATTACCTTATGCCTTATGGAAGGAATCAAGGAGGAGGAGAGGTATGTTGAGAGCTTAATTATTCAAGGGATGGATGATCCATGGGGCTATGAAAGTGTGAGTAATGGGTTATAAGTGAGGGGTTTTTATAAGGGTGATGAGGTGCCCTTTAGGAGTGTCTAAAAAATGTTATTTTATTATATAATTATATTTGGTTTATAAAGGTTTAAAACATATTAACATAGAAGATAATATGAATCATGTTTGAAATAAAATCATCCAATAAGAAATGGATAGGTTTTTGATATTTTTTAATCTTTATAATCATATTTATTTAAATCATTAATTAATGTGGTAAACACTACATAATTATTGTGTCAAAAATAATTTTATTTATTTGATGTCTAAAAATTATTAAAAAATATCATAATGTAGGAAATATTTTTTTCATTCAAATTAATATTTATATAAGAAGAGATAACTTATATAACCCCATGTAAGAATTGATTTACTAAAAGATATATGTTTAAGTCATTATTACATTTACATTATATTAATTAATGCAATGTGTCATTATCACTCCCAAGTGGCTCTATGGGGACCCAAAATCAACCCAATGATACCAATTTTCAGAAATATATGAACCAATAGTATTAAGACACATATTATGGTTATTTAAAATTATTATAATAATATTTTGTTACCCTTATTTTCTAGATTTACACTTTAACCTTGGTAAATAGAATATTTACTGAAATAAATATTCATAATGTCTAAAAATAAAAGTTTGATATTTACATTATTTGTACCTCCTGATTCCAAATATTGAATCCATTTTTCCAAATTCAAAACACAAATATAGAATAAATTAATTTAAAATTAATTCCCACTTTCAAAACCAAAAACATTTTTTTAAGAAATAATAACTATCAAAAGATTGACACTTATTTATGTCTAATATAAAAGTGAAATTACTTATAAATACCAAAATTGGATTAAATGG
This sequence comes from Viscum album, assembly GCA_963277665.1. Classification (NCBI taxonomy): domain Eukaryota; kingdom Viridiplantae; phylum Streptophyta; class Magnoliopsida; order Santalales; family Viscaceae; genus Viscum; species Viscum album. The sequence continues at coordinate 1,365,266,369 of OY728140.1, read as the reverse complement.
TAAAAACATAATATAATTAAATTTTAAAACCAATTAAAAATATAATCTAACAATATAAATAAATTTGATTAAAAGGTAGTTTTGAATTATAATACTGTATTTTTAACTATTCATTAAAAAATAAATTTTATTTGATTTATATTAAAAATTTACCCAATGTATATTTTGATGTCATAATTCTAACGAACAATTTTATTTTGTGAAGTAGAAAATATAAATTGGACCAAAACTATATTTAATGATGGATTTTCATCAAAAGGCGGTAAGTTGACCTTTTAATGAATATTAGTGTATTTTTACCTAAAATGAAATTATTTATTATTTTAAGCCTCTAAAAGTTAATGGATAAATTTAAAAACAATTAGAAGACATTTAAATTCATATTTTAGATAGTTTTATCCATTCCCAACAATACAATGGCTATGTGTTAACTACTATTTAAAATAATATTATATTATTAATTATTAGTATGACCCAATATAGTGTGCAACATATGATTTCAATGAAACTCATTGTTTTCTTTCAGTTACACCATCAATCATGGAATCCACTTTAAAGTAAAATCAATATTTATTTCAAAAATATTAATAAATATGAAAATGTTTTATTCTTTATTAACCTGAGATGATACATCCCTCCCCCCTTTTGGGAATTTTGACCATGCAATTCAATTCACTTATCAAATATGTGGGGGTATTTATCCATTATAACATTTTCGGATTCCCACGTTGCATCTTCAACTATTTGGTTTTTCACCAAACCTTTACCTGATTAATTACCTTATTCTGTAACACTTTCTCTATATGGTCATGAATTGGGACTGGTTGTTCCTCATGAGAGAGATTCTCTTCCAACTGAACTACCACTGGGCTCAAAACATGATATGGATCTAGAGTATACTTTATCAATATTGAAACATGAAAAACATTGTGTACCTAAGATAATCTTTGAGGTAAAGAGACTATGTACACAACTAATAAAAATTATCTAGGATTTCATAAGTTCCAATGAAAATCACACTCAAATTTCCCTTTTTACAAAATTCCATCACACTTTTCCATAGAGAAACTTTGAGAAAGACATGAGCACCAACCTAAGAAGAAGGATCCTTCCTACGGTTATCCCCAAAAAATTTATTCCTATTCTGAGCTATTTTTATTTTCTATTGAATCAACTAAACTTTCTATACCATCTCTTCTAAAAATTTCGGTCCCATCAGTTTCGTTTCACCGACTTCAACCCAAAAATCTAGAGTTCAACATCACTTCCCATATAATGACACAAATTGAGCCATCTGTTTTAATGAATGAAAACTGGTTTTATGACAAAATTCAACTGAATAAAGATGTTGGTCCCATCTTCCCTAGTAATCCTTTGAGAAATCATGTAACATATCCGCATAGGTATGAAGTTATCGTTCTGAATGTCCATATGATTGAGGATGACACACTTTACTAAAATTTAATTTCGTACCCAACGACCTCTGAAGGCTTTCCAAAAGTTAGACATAAACCTGAGATTATGATCAGATAAAATGGATATGTGATCACCATGAAACCTGACTATCTCTTTAACATACAATCGAGAAAGTTAATCTATAGAAAAATATCTCGAATATGAAGGAAATGAGAATATTTAGTCATTCGATCAACAATAACTCAGATTTCATTATTACCTCGAGATGTCTTTGGTAACCCCACAACAAAGTCCATGGATATATTTTCCCATTTCCACTCTACCAATAATAAAGACTGACGAAACCATTTCAGAAACTGCTGCTCTGCTTTAACCAGTTGACAAGTCGAACAGTTCACAGTAAAATTATAAATATCTTTATTCATTCCATACCACTAGTAATACTTCCATATATCTCTTTACATCTTAGTATAACAAGGTTAAACTGAAAACAGAGAAATATGAGCTTAACATAACAACTAATTCTTCAACTGTGAATCATAAGGCACACATAATCTCTTCCCAATCCAAAAAACTAATCATTACTAATTTTAAAATCAGGCAACTTACCCTTCAGAAACAACTCTACCCTTCTTTTGAAACTCACTATCTTCTTTCAGCGCATGATTAATTCTGTCAGATAGAGATGATTTCACTGACACCTGAAACAAAAAAGAGGAATTTCCTACACCAACAACTTATATGCCAATGTTCATTAAATTAGAAACCAAAGGATCTAATTCTAAATGTAACATGGTAAATGTAGCATTACTTTTTCGACTCAAAGCATCATCCACTTTAATTGCCTTTCCTCTATGGTATGGAATTGTGAAATCATCATCCTTGATTAATTCGAACCATCTCCTATGTATTATGTTTAATTAATTCTCCATGAATATATACATAATTTCTTTTGTTATTATATATTTCACATTTTACTCCATACAGATGATGCCTCCAAATTTTTAAGTAATAAAAACACCAGCTAATTCCACATCCAGTGAATGGTAATTTAACTAATGAGGTTTCAACTAACGTGATGCATAAGAAACTACCTGGTCATTATACATTAAGACACATCTAATTCCTTTTAATGAAGTATAACTGTATATAAAAAACGCAACATTTCTAGAAGGAAGTGCCACAACTGGAGAATTCACCAATCTTATTTTCAATTCTTGTAAACAATCATCACATTCATTGGTCCAAATGAAATTGACACCATTTTGAGTTAACGTAGACAGTGGGCTATATAACTGTGCTAAATTTTCAAACAGCCTCCCCTAATTAACTGCTAATCCAAGAAAACTACGAATAACAGATATATTTGTGGGTCTTGGCCGTTCTTCAAAAACTTTCTTTTTGCAGGATGAATTGTAATTCCATTTTTGGAAACAATGTGACCAGGGAAAAAATTATTGTAACCAATATTCACACTTATGTAATTTCCCATATAGTATCATTTCTATTATGGTTTGAAAGATAAACATTAAATGACTTTCATGTTCCTCTTTACTTTTGGAATAAACCAAAATATCATCAATGAACCCAATAAAAAACTTATCCTAAAACACACAGAAAATTCTATTCATAATATCCATGATTATAGTAGGTGAACTGGTTAACCCAAAATGCATAACTATAAATTCATAATGGCCATATCTAATATGAAACATAGTCTTCAATATGTCTGGTTTCTTTACTTTCAATTGATGGTACCCCAACATCAATTAAATATTTGAAAAATACAGATCTCCCTAGATCTAATCAAACAAATAATCGATATGAAGAAAAGGATACTTGTTCATAACAGTGATGTTATTAAAAGATATATAACCAATGCAATTTCTCACTTAACCATATTTATTTTTAACAAACATGAATTGAGCACACTAGGGTTATGTTCTAGGTTGAATGAAACATTTATCTATTAACTCATACAATATATTCTTTAACTCTAAAAGTTCAATTTTATCCATTCAATAATGGGATTTTGAAATTAGATGAGCATGAAGAACTAAGTCAATAGTAAATTCTAATTCATGATCAAGTATAAATCCATGAAACTCATCAAGACAAACATCAAGGTACTCATTTACCATTGGAACATCATAAATCTAAATAGTTCCTTTGTTTTCAACAATATGTGCATGGTAAAATTAAATTTCACGTTTTACTAGTTTGTCACCTTGCTGATATGATATCAAAATTAAGAGTTAATTCTTGTATATAATCTAGAAATATGTCAGAAAAGAAACCACTTTAGCTCTGCATTAAATCTTAGCATGATAAATGGAAATCCAATCCATACTCAAAATAACATCAAACTCATCTAGAGTCAAAACAATAAGGTTTACAGGTAGATTATTTCAGCACACAAAGACCAAAAAGTTTCGTGTGTTTTCTTTTTGTCTCAACGATTCCTCCATGATTTTATACCATAATTTCAGGATTTATATCTTGAGAAAGAATCCCCAATTTAAAATAAAACATCTATGAAATTAAAGAGTGTGTAGACCTTGAATCGTACAATACATTGGTATAATCTGAAAAAACCAATAGTGTACTTGATACTTTTTCATTTGACGGCCCATCATCTATTGAAGTAGTTGCGAAGGACTTCCCTACCCATTTCCTCTTTTAGTTTTCCTGCTTTCCCTAAGTTGAGTTCTTCATTGGACACTCATAGGCATAATGACCAATTTCATTACACTTAATATATTTTTAAGACTTTAAATCCGATTTTTTCTTACGATTACCTTGATACTTTTTAGTGAAATTATGATATTTATGTCCCATTTTACCACATAAGTAGCACTAACCAGAATTCAGAAGACATTCCCCAATATTCTTTTTACCACAATTTTCACAAACTGTAAACATAAGTTTCTTATATTCATAATTTTTTGAAGAGTTATTCCCTTTCGTCTCCCACTTCGTCATCATATTCTCTTGTTTTTCAAAGAACACCTAAGCATCAGAAAACACAATTTCCACCTTATACACACATCAAAAAAGTTTTTCATAATATTTTAACTCACGAGAAGCTAAACCCCTTCTATACATTGGCTTTAATCCTGAGTAAAAACTGTTGATTTTACTATCAATATATCCTATGAAATTTGCAGCATGCCTTTCCAATCGAATGAATTTTTCATCATAAGCAGCCACTGAGTCATCCTCCTTCCTCAATTCTAGGATTGTTTTATCCTAAGATGAACCACCTTTGGAAAATATTTGTCAAGAAACATACCTTTAAATTCATCCCAATCTAGAGTATCAATTTCCTCAATATCCCTGATATTTTTCAGCATCGACCACCACTGATCAACTTTACCTTAAAAACAGTAAATATCGAGAATAACATTTTTTTTCTAAACACCACCTGGAATTAAAAATCATCTCCAGTGCATTAATCCACCCTTCAGCAAGCAAATGATCAGATGTTCCACTGAATGATAGAGGACGTTGCCTTAGGAAATTTTCCACTACTGACCTGTTCCTCTGTGGTTGATCGGGATGATCTCTTGTATGGATTCCACCACCATTTACTATAACACCCCAAGATTTTAAAGTGTGTTATTTCTTCAAAATAATTCAATAACATGCACTACACGCAACACTGAGTTCAATCACACCATGACTTACAAAAAAAAATCCATTAAATAAGGTCATGAATAGCATTAACTACATTTTTAACTTTATATAATCCTTATAATTTTAGAATCCATATTATGAGTTTCTTAGTCATAATGCAAGAACAGATTCATTTTCAGTATTGCACTTTTATCAACTTTTAATAGTGAAACCTTTTTAAATACAATATTTTAAACTTTTTTACTAAATGGGGACATCAAAAAATTTAAAATGAAACATCCCAAGCTTACTCGGTACGCTTTCCTTTGAATAAAACAGTAGCATGTGTTGTCCGCAACTTCGAGTTTTAACACACACCACAACCGATCAAACTAGCCGTTATGAATAGTAATACCTAATTTTTGAAATTATATATATTTTATATTTAAAAATGGACTTCATTTTTGGATTCGGAATATCGAATTTATCCTAATGTGAAATTTTGGTACTTTTCGGATAACTTTAATATTTTGATGAATAGTGAAAATTACTAAATTTTAATTAAAAACAACTTTTTTAATCAAAATAATTAATAGTGATAAATTATGAATTTTAGTAGTTTTAAAGTATATTTAGAATATATTTTTACCATTTAATATAATGTTGGTCATTGGACATAATTTTACAATTAAAGCGAACATAAACAAGTGTCAATCTTTTGATACTTATTATCTCTTAAAAACACGCTTTTTGTTTTGACAGCGGGAATTAATTTTAAATTAATTTCTGCCACTTCTGTGTTTTGAATTTAGGAAAATGGATTCCATATTTGGAATCAGGATGTTCAAATTGTGTAAATAGGTAACTTTTATTTTTAGACATTTTGAATAATTACTGCGGTAAATATTTTATTTACCATGGTTAAGGGTAAATCCGGTAAATAAGGGTTAAAAAATAATATTATAATAATACTAAATTACCCTAAAACGTGTCTTAACCCTATTGGTTGATACATGGTCGACCATGGGCATCTTTGGGTCTATTTGTTGACCCCATGGATCCACTTGTAAGTGATAATGACACTTTATTTTAATTAAGCTAAAATAAATACAAAAATGACACAAGCATATATCTTTTAAAAAAACATTTGTTACAGAGGGTTATATATGTTGGATTTTAGATTATAAATATTCCATAGAAAGATAAAACGATTTCCTACATAATGATATTTTATTTAAAATTTTTAGACATTAAATAATTTAATTTATTTATGACACAATGATGATGCAGTAATTACTATAATAGTGAAAAATTAAAATAATTGATATTATAAATACCCAAATAAATATAATATGAAACTTTTAATGAATTAAACTAATTTTCTAGGATAATATGATATATTAGGATTGATTTAATTGACTTTGTTCGAAGTAATCAATCTGTTATGAGTTTCACAAAAATCAACTATTGAATAGTGTCAAAATTGACATAAAAGAGTTCTTAAAACAAATATTATATTATTAATTGATATTAAAATCCTAAAAATCTAAGGTTCGGCCAAGAGACTTATATCATGATAGGTTCATCATTAATGGACCACTTGGGGGTCTCTTGGATGTATATAGTAAGTTTATTAACCATATTATATAAAAATACAAAGAGACATTGTAAAAGTGAAACTAATTAACTTAGAGTTAATACTTAAAGATAAGGTTAATATAAGTACCCAAACCTGTCTAAATTCTATTGGTTGAGTGGTTTTTTACCTATCCCCACCTTAACCTTTGAATAGTCAACTTTGGAGCCACTGGAAACCGAATATGAATTTATTATAAACTAATATCTCTAGCTTTTCCAAAGGTGCCCCTCACCCCTCTTATAAAAGGGCACTCCTCCTTCTCACTTCTTCACACCTTCAAAGCGTTTTGGTTCGACCAAAATCTGCCCAAATACTCTCCCAACATCCCTCACTACAACCTAGAGGCATCAGTTTGATCAGAAATCCAACCTAACGAGCCCTTTTGATCAAATCAAAAGGAAGAACCCGAAGAAGAGGATGTTAACCTACCCCAACCAAGGAAAAGTACAAGGTAAGGGTTATTTCACAATCTCTTCATTATCCGAGGTTGTTTATACGTAATAATCTACTGGGATCTCGTTATCATCCACATCCATGTTTCTTCGAAATGTATTTCAAAAAAAATATTTATTATTTACAAGAATATGGGTTAAAGTCATTTATACCCTTGTTTTACTTTTTATAAGAGGAATCTTTCTGTCGTTTTCAAAACAAGGTCCTTTTTAACCTTTTCGACAGAATTAAGGTAAGAATGTTTTTTTTAACTTATACGGCGGGTGCAGTTATTTTCTGCCGTTATTAAATATTCAAAGCTTTCCTTACAAGATTATAAGAATATTTTCAAGAAAATGTTTTATTTTATATGGATCTTAAATGATTTCAAAAATAGAAAGAGATATTTCTCTAAAAAGTGTTTTGATTTCATCTATGTCAACATCCTTTGATGGATTTTACGCTTATTTGAAGTTTATTTATTATGATACAAAACTTCTATATTGTATTGAAGGTTTTGTGATATGTTTGACTGTGGATGTGCTATTTTTATACCATTCATAGTTTAAGGTGAAATTATTGACATTTCGTATGCTAGTTCCAATAAGAATGTTTATGTTATATTTCAACCATTACTTCATATGAATGTGTTGGACAAGTATGTTCCAGGTTGGGGAATGTTTAAAGTAAGCCCTCCAGGTTGGGGACTGGTAAATGTAAGCCCTCCAGGTTAGGGACTGGTAAAAGTAAGCCCTCCGGTTTGGTCTCCGGTTATTAGAGGAACTCCGGGTTGGTGTCCGGTTATTAGAGGCACTCCGGGTTGGTGTCCGGTTATTAGAGGCACTCCGGGTTGGGTTCCAGTTACAGTTAGCCCCAAGGTCTTGGGATGAGGGCTTGACAAAGAAATTAAAGTTCAATATTATGCATTCCATCATTATGAAAGTGGTTATTGATTTTTCATGTGATTATTAGATTAGTAGAATAACCATGTGAATAAGTAAATGGAATTATTTCATTTTACTTTTTCCATACTATGTTGAAGTTCAAGTTTAAAATGCTTTTGTTTTAGTAATGCATTTCCTTAAATGTTTATGCTTATTTTGAATGTTCCGCTATATTGTTATCCTTACTGGGCATTTGAGCTCACCCATTTTCTATGTTTTAATTTCCCCAGGATGTGAAGAAGTAAGTTATGAATGACCTGCAGGGATATTATGAGGGGATAATAGTGTGGACTGTGGAGACATTATGTTGTTGTAGTAGTTTTTCATTTTATGATGTAATGTAAAACTTATGAATATATCTAGTGTTTCGAAGGCTAATAAACCAATCGGTCTTTCGAGATTTGATCTTTCTTGTGATCATGCCAATTTTATGTAATAATGCACCGACTCTAGGTAACTAGGGTCGGGGCGTTACAGTTGGTATCAGAGGAAGTTTAGTACAAACCGTGGAAGATAGATTTAGATAAACTCTGATTAGAGCACGTTGACCTAAGATGAACTTTGAGGATTAGTATAGAAGAACTTCCTAGAATTTTTGTATTGTAGAGATTTTGTGAGTTTTCCGAGCAATACATCCCTGTCTGGATACGAGCAGGTAGAGGCGGCTCTGGCATAGATGTACCTAGGGGTAAAACCCGAAAACACCGCTTTGATCTAGACTCGAACGGGAACTGGTGCATGAAAACGAGCCTTGCTGCACTCTTGGTTACGACACTCCAGGGGGATATGCTTAGGATAATTCTCATTTTCTTTACAAACAATTATGAAGGGCTTATGAGTATATACATCCTCAAAGGAGACATTTTTATGATTATGGATTATATCCATAAATAGTTCAATTTATGTTAAGTGTTTTTTAAGTATGGGATTATGTATTTTGATTCATAAACTGATCTAGTGTATGCCATTTTTTTAGAAATGGCGCCCAGTAGAAGGAATGAGAACTCCAGAAATGCACATGATCCAAAGAGAAGGAAGGATCATATCTTTCATGGTATTAATCTAGAATTTATAAGAGAAATAGTCTCCCATGTATTACCATCATATGAAGAAATAATATCATGTGTTGATAAGATAGGTAAAGAGTTTACTGAGTCCTATGGCTTTGAAGGGAAGCAAGAGAAGAAATCGATGGAAGAGAGAAAGATGGATAAAGGGAAGAGGGAAAAGAAGAATTTTCCCATATGTGGTAACTGTGGAAAGAAACACCCTGGAACTTGCCTGAAAGGAATGGGAGTTTGTTATAAGTGTGGAGGAAAAGGGCACAATGTACATGACTGCAAGGGTAAGAAAATGGTTTCAAATGTACAATGCTTCATTTGCAAGGAGTTTGGACACTACGTGAACCTATGTCCCAGTCATCAGACTATGATACAAATGATGTTATTGGATAATAATCAAGTTATGATACTACCACAGATGAAGAGGAATGATTAGAGTTCTTATGTTGATTATGTCAATTGGGTGTTGTATCAACAATGTAATTGTTATAATAATTATGGAGTATATAAGGATTGTACTGCAGTACTATTTCATTAAGGACTTGAGATTTTGTGGAAAAATGAAAAGTGACTCAATAGCAGGATAAATTTTTGGAAAATATATGGTTGAGAGAATGATAAATCATAATATAGTTCTGATACTGAGGTAGTGATTTTGGAATAATATGTGATTGTTTTGGATAAATTATATTGGATATTCTTGACTACCTTGGAACTGATTAATGATTTGTATATTCCATCATTGTTGGGGTTTAAAACATTTTTGGATTAATGAAGTATATCCAGCATTCTATATGGAATAAGGGAGCATGAATGTAATCAATAAGGAATATGGTAATACATGATGAAGGTATTCATATTCTATTACGGGGTAAAATGGATCTATATTATGTTTACCTTCCTTATAAATGTTGGACTGTGAGTTTGGACAGAAGTATTTTGGATAGTTCTAGTTTGGATTATTTTGGATTGCCATAAAAGGACAACCCAGAGGTCGGGCGGCAACCCGTCGCGACCGGCAAGGCCGCAAGACTTGAACCCGCAACCGAAGGGAAACAAGGGTGTATCACCTACCACTATCCCACGAGATGTCCTGGATTAAATAAAGTAGTTTTTTAAAAGATCTGGTAGATGAATTATAAATTCGTTTATTTTGGAACCCTCTATGAATAGTATAAATAGAATTTTTTTTACGAGTGAATGATGAGTTTTTGGTAGAAATTTATTAATGGATAAAACTCTAATTATAAAGTAAGTATATCTCCTTATGATCTTAGCCAATCTCATAAATAAATTCCTCATCATTAAGAAAAGGAACTTAGAACAAAAATGTTGTCCTAGATGGTACCTTAAATCATCACTAATTTATGGCTTTGGGATTGTTGGCCTTTTCATAGCCATGTTCTCTACCACTCTCCATCAGATAATTGATGGTTAGATTTCTCTTCCATATCCATATTTTCCTTCATAGAACCCTAGTATGTGTTATTTTCGGTAATCTTCATACTTTCCACTCTTTATTTTAAATAGAGGCCTCATTAATTCATTTTTCAATGTGGGATTTCAACTAAGATATTTTGAAACGTCAAAAATGTGTTATCCCAATACCCTATATTTTGTTGAACCGATGGTACTTCAAATCATCATAGATTGATGAGTTTAAGGACCTAAATTTTATACTTGTTTGTGATTGATGACCTCAATCACTACCTATAAATATTTACGTTTTTCCTCCAATTATATGTCTCTAATTGCCACCAATGTTCTCCTAATCAAGATCATAATTTGGTGGTGACCCTTTCATTTCTCTTTTCCTCATATTAAGACTAAATTTTAGTAACCCAATTTCCGATGTGGGTTTTCCCACAAATATATTTTCTATTTTCAACCTTTTATTTTCAAAGAACAATTTCAAATTGCGAGGACACAATTTATTGAAGGAGGGGAGAATGTAACACCCCAAGATTTCATAGTGTGTTATTTCTTCAAAATAATTCAATAACTTGCACTACACGCAACACCGAGTTCAATCACAACATGACTTACAAAAAAAAATCCATTAAAAGAGGTCATGAATAGAAATAACTACATTTTTTACTTTATATAATCCTTATAATTTTAGAATCCATATTATGAGTTTCTTAGTCATAATGCAAGAACAGATTCATTTTCATTATTGCACTTTTATCAACTTTTAATAGTGAAACCTTTTTAAATACAATATTTTAAACTTTTTGACTAAATTGGGAAATAAAAAAATTTAAAATGAAACATCCCAAGCTTACATGGTACGCTTTCCTTTGAATAAAACAGTAGCGTGTGTTGTACGCAACTTCGAGTTTTAACACACACCACAACCGATCAAACTAGCCGATATGAATAGTAATACCTAATTTTTGAAATTATATATATTTTATATTTAAAAATTGACTTCATTTTTGGATTCGGAATATCGAATTTAGCCTAATGTAAAATTTTGGTACTTTTCGGATAACTTTAATATTTTGATGAATAGTGAAAATTACTAAATTTTAATTAAAAACAACTTTTTTAATCAAAATAATTAATAGTGATAAATTATGAATTTTAGTATTTTTAAAGTATATTTAGAATATATTTTTACCATTTAATATAATGTTGGTCATTGGACATAATTTTGCAATTAAACTGAACATAAACAAGTGTCAATCTTTTGATAGTTATTATCTCTTAAAAACACGCTTTTTGTTTTGACAGCGGGAATTAATTTTAAATTAATTTCTGCCACTTCTGTGTTTTGAATTTAGGAAAATGGATTCCATATTTGGAATCAGGATGTTCAAATTGTGTAAATAGGTAACTTTTATTTTTAGACATTTTGAATAATTACTGCGGTAAGTATTTTATTTACCATGGTTAAGGGTAAATCCGGTAAATAAGGGTTAAAAAATAATATTATAATAATACTAAATTACCCTAAAATGTGTCTTAACCCTATTGGTTGATACATGGTCGACCATGGGCATCTTTGGGTCTATTTTGTGACCCCATGGATCCACTTGTAAGTGATAATGACACTTTATTTTAATTAAGTTAAAATAAATACAAAAATGACACAAGCATATATCTTTTAACAAAACAATTGTTACAGAGGGTTATATATGTTGGATTTTAGATTATAAATATTCCTTAGAAAGATAAAACGATTTACTACATAATGATATTTTATTTATAATTTTTAGACATTAAATAATTTAATTTATTTATGACACAATGATGATACAGTAATTACTATAATAGTGAAAAATTAAAATAATTGATATTATAAATAACCAAATAAATATAATATGAAACTTTTAATGAATTAAACTAATTTTCTAGGATAATATGATATATTAGAATTGATTTAATTGACTTTGTTCGAAGTAATCAATCTGTTATGAGTTTCACAAAAATCAACTATTGAATAGTGTCAAAATTGACATAAAAGAGTTCTTAAAACAAATATTATATTATTAATTGATATTAAAATCCTATAGATCTAAGGTTCGGCCAAGAGACTTATATCATGATAGGTTCATCATTAATGGACCACTTGGGGGTCTCTTGGATGTATATAGTAAGTTTATTAACCATATTATATAAAAATACAAAAAAACATTGTAAAAGTGAAACTAATTAACTTAGAGTTAATACTTAATGATAAGGTTAATATAAGTACCCAAACCTGTCTAAATTCTATTGGTTGAGTGGTTTTCGACCTATCCCCACCTTAACCTTTGAATAGTAAACTTTGGAGCCACTAGAAACCGAATATGAATTTATTATAAACTAATATCTCTATCTTTTCCAAAGGTGCCCCTCACCCCTCTTATAAAAGGGCACTCCTCCTTCTCATTTCTTCACACCTTCAAAGCGTTTTGGTTCGGCCAAACTCTGCCCAAATACTCTCCCAACATCCCTCACTACAACCTAGAGGCCTCAGTTTGATCATAAAGCCAACCTATGGAGCCCTTTTGATCAAATCAAGAGGAAGAACCCGAAGAAGAGGAGGTTAACCTACCCCAACCAAGGAAAAGTACAAGGTAAGGGTTATTTCACAATCTCTTCATTATCCGAGGTTGTTTATACGTAATAATCTACTGGGATCTCGTTATCATCCACATCCTTGTTTCTTCGAAATGTATTTCAAAAAAAATATTTATTATTTACAAGAATATTGGTTAAAGTCATTTATAACCTTGTTTTACTTTTTATAAGAGGAATCTTTCTGTCGTTTTCAAAACAAGGTCCTTTTTAACCTTTTCGACAGAATTAAGGTAAGAATGTTTTTTTTAACTTATACTGCGGGTGCGGTTATTTTCCTCCGTTATAAAATATTCAAAGCTTTCCTTACAAGAATATAAGAATATTTTCAAGAAAATGTTTTATTTTATATGGATCTTAAATGATTTCAAAAATAGAAAGAGATATTTCTCTAAAAAGTGTTTTGATTTCATCTATGTCAACATCCTTTGATGGATTTTACGCTTATTTGAAGTTTATTTATTATGATACAAAACTTCTATATTGTATTGAAGGTTTTGTGATATGTTTGACTGTGGATGTTCTATTTTTATACCATTCATAGTTTAAGGTGAAATTATTGACATTTCGTATGCTAGTTCCAATAAGAATGTTTATGTTATATTTCAACCTTTACTTCATATGAATGTGTTGGACAAGTATGTTCCAGGTTGGGGACTGGTTAATGTAAGCCCTCCAGGTTGGGGACTGGTAAAAGTAAGGCCTCCAGGTTAGGGACTGGTAAAAGTAAGCCCTCCGGTTTGGTCTCCGGTTATTAGAAGAACTCCGGGTTGGTGTCCGGTTATTAGAGGCACTTCGGGTTGGTGTCCGGTTATTAGAGGCACTCCGGGTTGGGTTCCAGTTACAGTTAGCCCCAAGGTCTTGGGATGAGGCCTTGACAAAGAAATTAAAGTTCAACATTATGTATTCCATCATTATGAAAGTGGTTATTGATTTTTCATGTGATTATTCGATTAGTAGAATAACCATGTGAATAAGTAAATGGAATTATTTCATTTTACTTTTTCCATACTATGTTGAAGTTCAAGTTTAAAAGGCTTTTGTTTTAGTAATGCATTGCCTTAAATTATTATGCTTATTTTGAATGTTCCGCTATATTGTTATCCTTACTGGGCATTTGAGATCACCCCTTTTCTATGTTTTAATTTCCCCAGGATGTGAAGAAGTAAGTTATGAATGACCTGCAGGGATATTATGAGGGGATAATAGTGTGGACTGTGGAGACATAATGTTGTTGTAGTAGTTTTTCATTTTATGATGTAATGTAAAACATATGAATATATCTAGTGTTTTCAGTGCTACTAAACCAATCGGTATTTCGAGATTTGATCATTCTTGTGATCATGCTAATGTTATGTAATAATGCACCGACTCTGGGTAACTAGGGTCGGGGAGTTACATTTACAGCCTCTTTCAACTATTCCATAGCATCTAAAAACAATTCAGTTCGGATTCTGACCATCTGAGGTTGCTAATTTGTAAGGTTTTCTTCCTTCTGATGTCATCCCATCATAGTTTCATTGCTTCCTCTTCAGAAAACCATTCTGAACACATAAATATCTTATGCAAAGAAACATGGTATTCTGTAAATGCTATATCATTTCAATCATGCCATAAATTTATTTAGAATAATTAATTTAACAATATTCTAACTCCTAAATTTGTCTAAACCAACCTCTGATACCAACTATAAGTGCTCGACCTGAAAACATTACATAATATTGAATTAAATGAATAATTCACATTGATGATCTTTTCAGTTTTATATTTTTAGAGAATAAGGCCATAACTATTACATTACATCTTAAAAATTTAAAAGTAGACAATTCTAATCAGTTTCCATTTTTTCATAAAAAAATGCTTGAAAAAAAGTTTCATGTCTAGTTCAATGTTTTAGAAGGAATTCACTTTCCCATGATCCCAACTTTGACACTATTCATCTTTAAGTCCTTTAAAAAATATATCAAAAACATGGGATGAGCATAAAAAGCACAGTAATGGATATAAAACAAATAAAGAAAACATTAGATCATCAATACACACATAACATACGCCCTTTATCATACCTCATGAAATTATTAGATTTTTAAAATACACCTAGAAATCATAAATGGTAAAGTTAAATTGTGGCATATATAACATTCATATGTCGTAGCATTCACAACTACATAGGGAGTAACATTTGAAATACCCATCACATCATATTCCTTAAATCTCTTAGGAGAAACACACATGTTTACCTACATCACATTACCCAATGAATTGGAGAGCTATCTTGGGCTTACCCTCCCTAGGATTATCAAGGAACCACTTGTATGCGTAAACAATTCCCAAGAACCGTGACATAATTGCAACACATAAAATATACAGAAATGAAAGATAACATTTTCACATTTCAATAAAATTATATCATCTAAATATATTGACATAAAAAATCCATTATCAAAACCATTTTCAATACCAAAATATGTAAATGAGAATATGGAATTTTTTCTTTTAAAAACATTACGACATGTTAAGGAAGCCAAAGATCAAATAATACTCGAGGCGGTGGAAAGGTCATTGTCACTGCTTACGTTAAAAATAAACAGTCATTTTTTTCATTTACTAAAACACATTGTAGAAAAATATTCCCTTTGAATGAAAAAATTTCAAAGGTGTTTATATAGAGCATAAAAGAAAGTTGTGTATAAAACAAAATATGCATCAACGAAAAGAGATTGAGACGAAGTCCCTTACCTCATTTCTGACATGAACTGTTCATTCATTAATCTTCTAAATAATAAAATTCAATTAATTTATAATTTCGTAATATGTATTTTCAAGTTTATTTTGTATTTTATATTAATTATTATCTTTTTCTAAATATTATTTTAGTATTCGAGTTCTTATCAGACATTTTGTCGATGTTCGGAACATGAGTTAAAAATGTTCTTCTTGTCATTATAAATTGTCTATGTGGTCGAGATTAAATTATCTACAGAATTATATTAATTATTTAGACATATTATATATATATTATATATCCATCGTAAATATGTATTTATAATAGTACATAACATTTAGAGATATGAAATGAAATGCACCTTTCATGGAGACGATATGCTGTACGTAAGCATTAATGCTACTTCTATTTCTATTTCTTATGTTAATGGAATGAAAACATAATTATACATACGTATATTATAATATAATTATAATATAATATATAATTTAATTAACTCCACCCTTTATACATTGCACGTATGGTATGAATGATTCATATCACATTGAGGGGGCGATAGTCTGCACTTCCTCAAATAAAATTACCATATTTAACCACTATGGAAACCATAAACGTATTTCATATATGAAAAATAAATAAGTATAGAAACAATATAAATATAATATATATCACATATAAATACATTTCTATCTTAATAGACACCATAAAAGGTGGTAGGTGATGATTGAACAATCATAATTTCCTGAGGTTGTAGTTTGTCATCCAGAGAAAGAATATGTTCTTTACCCATTACGTAGAGGTGTGTCTAATTGTTGTTAGAATCCTTCTCATAAAAAAAAGTATATTTTGGATACTAGTTTTGTTATTAATTATTGTAATAAAAATAGTTTAGGGGTTATAGAATTAAAATAAAACAAAAGAACTTACGAGAAGACATTACCTTCAAATCTGGTATCTTCCTTTGGATTGAACCAAAAGGACTAGTTGAATTACCTTATGCCTAGGGGAAGGATTCTAGGAAAAGGATAGGGGTGTATAGAGATTAATTGGGTAGATTTTTGACGAGACAAGGGGCTGAGAAGTGTGAGGAATGGGTTAGAAATGATGAATTTTTGTATATGTGAGGAGGGGCTCTTTTTTAATTTTTAAAAGTTATATTCATTTATATAATGATATTTTGTGTGTAAATGTCCAAGACTTATTACAGTCGAAGATAATATGACTCATGATCTAAAATAAATCATCAAATATGAATTATACATGTTTTGGATATATTTTTAATCATTATAATCTTATTTATTTAAATCATTCCTTAATGAGGTAAACACTACATCAATGTTGTGTCATAAATAATTTTATTTATTTGATGTATAAAAATTATAAAAAAATATAATTATGTAGGGAATAATTTTATATTTCAAATGAATATTTATAGTTGACATGGTAACTTATATAACCTTATGTAAGAATTTATTTATTAAAATATATATGTTTAAGTCATTTTGGTCATAACTATAAATTATTTAATATATAGTGTCATGATCACTCCCAAGTGGCTCCATGGGGTCTCAAAATCAACCCAAAGATTCCCATGGTCGTAAATGTATCAAAAAAGAGTATTAGGACATATTTAGGGTAATTTAATATTATTATAATAATATTTTTATTCCCTTATTTACCAGATTTACCCTTTAACCATGGTAAATAAAATATTTTACTACGTAAATATTTATAATGATTAAAAATAAAAGATACCTATTCACACAATTTGGACCACATAATTTCAAATATAGAATCCATTTTTCCAAGCTGAAAACACAAAAGTGGTAGAAATCAATTTAAAATAAATTCCCGCTGTTAAAACCAGAAAGCATGTTTTTTAGAAGTAATAATAATCAAAAGATTGACACTTATTTATGCCCAATTTCAAAGTGAAATTACTTCCAGTTACAAAAAATGGATTAAAAGGTAAAAATATAATATTATTACACATTCAAAGCACTTAAAAAAAATTAATATAACCATATAAATAAATTATATTAACAGCAGTCTTGAATTAAAATAAATTATTTTTAACTATTCATTAAAAAATGAATTTTATTAGAAAAATACAACAAATTTACCAAAAGTAAATTTTGATGTCCCAGTTCTAAAGAGGAATATTATTTTTCCAAATAAAAAATATAAAACTGATAAGAGCTATATTTAACGATAGTTCTCCCCCAAAAGGCAGTAAATCAACCATTGAATGAATATTAGAGTATTTATGCTTAAAATCAAATTCTTTCTTATTTTAATCCTCTAATATTTATTAGATAAATGTAAAACATTTAAAAAAATGTATACCAATATTGTATTTAGTTTTTTCCCTTCCTTCCAGTACAACTTCTAGGCGTTAACTACTATTTAAAATAGTATTATATTAATATTTTTCAGTATGACCCGACGTTGTGTGCAACATGAGATTTCAATGAAACCAGTTCTTATGTACCGGGTATTCCATCGAACATAGAATACCCCTTAAAGTAAAATTAATATTTAATTCACATATATTAATAAATATAAAAATTTAATATTATTTATTTACCTAGGATGTTACAATAAGTTCCAAAAAATTTATTTTAAATTGGGTCTCCCTTAAATGGTCCTAAACTGCCTTTTCAAAAATATTTATTTTTATGTGTAATGATGGGTTTATTTTTATTCTATTCGTATCTAATATTTTTTACAAATAAAAAACAAATTTTATAAAATAATATATATATATATTAATCTCACTCAAAAATTTTAATTAATTTGATTTATTAAGATAAACCATCTATATGAGAAAAAAATTGTTTTCTACAAAAACATTCCCATTAAATTCAATTTTTTATTATACTCATTCAAAATTAAATTGAAGCCAATTAATTCATTTTATATTTTGTGTAAACCAATAATTTTAATAACTTGGTTAATACTATTCGTGGCCCCAAATCTAATGACTAGGTTATATCTTATTATATAATATTCTAATATTATACAATCCTTTTGTAAAGGGTTGTCTTACGTGTTACACAAGGCATTGAAAAAAATAATTGTTACATGTGGAATATGATAACATAGTATCATCTTCATTTAAAGATATAAATATATTGAATTTATTTATAATAAAAAATATATTATATATACTTAGGATATTACATTTACTTATGTGCTTGGTGTTGGCTGTCATAAACGTTATAGAATACAATGTTATAACACAATATTTTTAGTGTGATACCTTCTTCCCACCATAATTAAATTGCATAATAAGAATTTAAATTTTATATTGGTTATATTTTTTTTATATTTCCGTTATTTGAAATCCCACATCATGGGAAGGGTTAGAATGAAATCCTTTTGAAACGAGAGAATTGCAGTAAAAGAATCACATGGAATAACATATAACTGGCTATCAATATAATAGAAAATTAGTTTCATGTAGATATATGTACATTGAGGAAAATAATAAATATTTATATAAAGTTATTGAGGACATAAATCAATAAAAGTAAATTATTTATAGAATGATAAATTCCTCAAAGCCATAAATTGACGATGATTTAGAAGGCTCTAGGTTCAATAAAAATTAAGGTATGTGGATAACATCTTTTTAAAGAACCTTTTACTAATATTGATAAATTCCATTACTACCTAATAATATAAGAAAATTTACTTAAATGATACATTTTAGTTTATTATGAATAATTAAATCTTTTTGTTGTGCTTATATTAAATTCAAATTCATACCTTTCTTTATGAGAAAAAAATAACATTTATCATTGATGCACTAAAATAAAATTTTAACATATCATAAGTCCCATAAAAGAGTAACATGTGTTACTATTTGTCTTTAACAATTTCACAAATATAAAATGGTTAGTATATTAATATCAAAATTTGAGAAGTTACACAACTAGTTCATCATTAATATTCATTCATCAAATTTTTTATTAAAAAGAACGACATATAAACAAAGACATTATATAGTTTAGTGTTTGTTGTGAATCCCGAAAAAACAATTGTTCATATGTTCATGACCCACAGCCTTGCTGGATTTGACTGGTTGTTGCCCATAATATTTGTTTTATTTTCCTAAAACCATATTAATATATTTCAGAAAATACATATGATATGAATCTTTAAAATTTAATTATTAAATAACCTACCATTTTCAATACAACCCTAGTGTAGAAATACTTCATCCATTAATTTATGCATAGGTCCTTCCTTGGTCTAGGCTTTCTCATTTATAAGAGATAATTTCTTAAAACAAAAAAACATATTGTTAGAAAAACAAGTCATATTGAAAAATTCATATGATCATTTATATGATATCAATATCATGAATCCTTCTTTTCAAACTAAAACACCATATGTTTAACCTAGATCATTAATTGTAGTTATCTATTCAAATCCTTCATAATGGTTGGGAAATAAAAGTTTAATTATCCTAGGTGTATCCCCCGGGAGTGTCAAACCTGATGTACTATAAGGTTCATTTTCGTGTCACATGTTACACTAAGTCAGTCCTTATGCAACATATTGGAGTTGTTACCCCTTGGTATATTTGTGCCAGAACCACATCCACATATAATATCCATTCCCGGATGTATTTCTTTTAAGGCCCGTATAATATATACCATACAAAATTTCAAGAATATTATTATATACTTATCCTCAAATCCTACCTTATCTATATGTTCTCTAATATATGTTTTATTAAATCTTGTTCTCATGGTTTCTACTAATCATCCTCTCATATGAACTATAGAAACCCGACCACCTAAAACCGTATTCGACATCTACTACCTTTACATTGACATGATTATAAGAAATCTAATCATGTAGTATTGGAGATTTTATTTGTCTGGTAAATCAGATACATACATGAGTCCTATATTATAAATGTATACGAAAAATAAAACAATTTTTTCTAGAGTAAATTTATTAAATCTAACGTATCCTTGAATATATTTCATAGTAAATTTCATTGAATCATAGGGGAAAAAAATAATTAAGGGTGATCTAAAATAATTAGTAATTGTAATGTACAGTGGATGCAATAATGATTCAATCACAATAACCAATATGGAAAGGTAATAACTTAACATAAATTCCAGTTATTTAATAAAAAATTAATTAATTGTATACACAATATGTTGAGGTAATAACTATAAACAAATTATATTCATATAACTAAATAAAGAAATATTTATATGGAACATTATGAAACTAAAACACATGTCACTTAATCAAGGAAAAAAATTTGAAAGGTATCCATATATATATATCTATGTAAAATCAAATGGATGAATAATAACTAAAACTAAATAATTTAAATGATTAATTACTAGAATCTATATTTCCTATGTATGTGGAACTATTACTATCCCGACCCTCCACAAGTCTGTTTAAAAATTAGGGGAAAAAATAATCTAAGGCTATCCTACTAACTCGTCTCGTGACACTAACATTTAATTAACGGGCTATCTATTTATAGGAATTATCTGTTTTGTTCTTGTTCGAATCATTCCTCATATATCTAATAATTAATCGTGCAATATTCCTTATCAAATATTAGTTTGGAGTTGATGATTCATATTTATCAATGTCTCCCCAACTAATTAAATAACATTAAAAGTAAACACCATATGAAGAATTTTATAGAGTTTAGGGACTGAACACATACATCAAAAATTATATGGACAAATAGTGGAAATTCAATGTTTAATGATCAAAGGAGATTGAATATTTTAAGGGGTCTAACAAAGGAATCATGGAAGTGAAGGTAAATAATATCCTTGTCCAAAAAAATCATAACCCATCTAAATGACCAATAATGATTGTATAATTATTAAATATCCCATGTTGAATAAGGATATATGGTTTTTAATGAATATGTATAAAATGAAAGATATTTTCAAAAAACATTGAATAAAATATTATTTTTATTTTGAAAAACATATTTATAATAATTTTTTATGATAATGAATTTCTAAAACAATTATATCAAAATTAGTAACCTTTTAAAATTCCACTGGTACCATTAATGAAAATACATGAGTAAATTCATATATGTCGTATGAGGTAAAATTAACATTCCTTTTTTCATGGTAAATTGTTAGAAAAATTGACTCTTTCAGAAATAGAAACGATGATATTTAAAAAAAATCTGTAAAAAAAGTGTTAAAATGAATTTATTATATAATTTGGGAATATATGTAAAAAAAATTGAAAATATTTTTTAATAAAAATAAGTTTATCCAATTAAAGATGGAAATGAATTCTGGTATTCTTAAAATCATTTTCTAAAACATTTAAGTACCAAAGAGATAAAAAATATTAATATTACTTGAAAAAGGTTATGAATAACCAGAAGAGGATAAAATGAAATGGATTATTATACAATGATCAAATAATTTCCTATTATGTAAATTCAATGGTAAACAATACTGTGGAAAATGTGCGTGTGAAGGAAACAATTGAAAATATTACAACATTGAAGTTAGAATCAACCAATGAGTAGATTAATTTTGTCAATTATAATTCCGCACAAGGATATGGATATATATCAATATATAGATAAATTAATTATTTACGCAATTATATAATATTAATTAAAATACAGTAGTAGTATAACCCAATGAAAATATATTGGGTTATGAAATTATTTTCAATATGGTACCTTTTAACTAAAATTCCCTTTAATGAAATAATAAAATTTGAAACTCAAAATATCAGGAATAATGAATGAATCTGAATATTATATTTAAATGTGATGGTATTTAACCCAAATATAAGAAATTGGTTACACAAAAATAAAGTTATTATTTCATGACAATTTTATAAATCATAAAAAAGGATGTGAGATTTCGAATATAATAATTAAAAATGTTCTCGAGAAGAATAATATTTAAACATTCCAATGTGTTGGGTAACAATTTGAATCATTTTAATCAAATATCCTGGAAAAATTAACAATGTATGAAACAATTAATATCATATAAATAAATATATTCATGACATAAAATTTCAAATGAATATATATAGACTACATAAAATAAACTAGGTGCATAATAGAAAATAAGTCCCAATGGAATGTAAATTGAGAAGAAATCCCTTAAATTGCATTTATTTTTTCAGTGAATTCCCATTAAATACCATTATAATGGATTTTAACATTTAAATAAATAATTATATCACCATAATTATGTTTTTAATGTCATATATTATCTTTATATCATATTTTGTTACCTATTTTTTATCAATTTTTCAATATTTTCATTATTTCAGGTGTCAATTTCCTAGTCTTTTGAGTATATAATAAAAAGTTACATACTTTTATTATTAAATATATCAGAATTTCTATAACTCTATGATGTAAAAAATTATTTAATTATCATATATATTCAGTGTTTTTGTATTTATAACAATCTGTAATATGTGTAGATATGAAATGAAATTCATCGTTCATGGAGACGGTAGACCATACGTAAGCATGAACACTACCTTAATTTCTTCTTGTTATTAATTGAATGAAATGAAAATTATATATATATATATATATTATAATTCTAGTGCCATATCAATTTCTTATTTGTTACAATTTTTAATTAAACACATCATTTATACATTACATGTATAGTGTGAATGAATCACATCACATTGAGGGGGTGGCAGTCCACACTTCCACAAATAATATTACCATATTTATAAAAAATGGGAATCATAAATATAACTATTATAAAATAATTAAATAGGTATGAATAAATTATAAATACCATATGTAATATTTATAAATTGATTTTCCATAATAATTATGAACCATGATTGGTGGTAATGAGAAAATGAAGGACATTATTTCATGTGGTGGTAGTTCACTATACACAATAATTGTATGTCTGTTACCCATTATATGGATGTGTGTAAATGTTTAAGTCTAAAACATAACTTAATAACATCTCATTATATTTTGGATACTGTTTTCTTATATAATCATGAAATAATAAGTCTTTAATGTTTGAATAATGAAATAAATCTAAAGATCTTGATGGAGGTGGTTAACTCTTATTTGAATTACTGATTTTGGATTTCACAAAAGGGATTCTATGGATGGATTTATAAAATGGAGAGGATTCCCAGTTTAGGTGAGGTATGTTTAGGATCTATTTAAAATTATATTTGATAAGCCAAACTAGCTTGAGAGGTGTAATAATGTGGGAGGCTTGATTTCCATTTTATAGTGGAGGAGTGGAACTCTTGTAAACTTTTGGAAAAGGGAATTCCATCCACCTTTTTCTACTAAAAAGTTGATAAAATATTGGTCCATAGTAGATGAAAGGGATGATAGGGTCTAAATATGACCATCCAATTTCTTTGTAAAAATATTAAAGATAATTCAACCCAATATGTTTAATGTTTATTCACTTGTTAATCTCAATTTCACCTTAATCATTCTAAATAATTTAAACTACTTCCACGAGTATTTTTGGATACAAAATATGTTCAAATTTTTATACATTAAAAATTATTCTAATTTCAAATATGGAATCTATGTTTTGAATTTCCAATCACATAAGTTCTAGAAATTAATTTATATTTCACTACTGGAAAATAGACCTATACCCACGGTTCAAAACCGTGGGTATAGCCCCCAAAACCGTGGGTATAGGCTATACCCACGGTTCTGGGAACCGTGCGGCTGAACGGCGTCGGTATAGGTCCGTGACCTATACACATGGTTTTGGTCAAACCGTGGGTATAGGTTTTTTCCACCATGTCAATACTCTATACCCATGGTTTTCAAACCGTGGGTATAGGTTTTATAAAATAGCAGGTGTCCGGATTCGATCCCGTGACCTCTTCGCCACTAACGAACCACCTTACCACAGCCCCAATGTCGAATTTACGTATATGTATATATATTTTGTTAAATATATTTATTTAAACCGTGGGTATTGAGGGAAGAACCGTGGGTATAGAACTCCCACTAAAAAAAATTCCCGCGGAAAAATAATTTCCCGCGCAAACGCGGGAAACCTATACCCACAGTTTATCAAAACCGTGGGTATAGGTTTTAAACCAAAGGCTATCCCCATGGTTTTGGGAAAACCGTGGGGATTGATCTAACCTATACCCACAGTTTATGGCCAAACCCTGGGTATAGGTTCTGTAAAAATGCATATCCCGACGGTTTTTGAAAACCGTGGGGATAGGGTGACCTATACCCACGGTTGATTCCAAAACCGCGGGTATAGGTCCATTTTCCAGTAGTGTTTAATAGTGCATATGGGATGACAATGCATTTTTTTAATGTAAAAACTTTCAAAAGTATGTCTTGTTTTTATCCAATTTCAATGTAAATTGATTCAAGAATAATAAATTGCATTAATTAATAAATTATTTATCTCATTAAACATTAAAATCAGTTTAAAATATAATTTATACTTATAAATAAACTACATGAAAAAGAATTATTCAATTATAATACAATATTTTTCACTATCCATAAAAAAATTAAACTTCATAAGAAAAAAAATTAACAGTAAACTAATTTTTATAAACCACATTAATTCATTATGTGTAGTTTCAAAAAATGGGATTTAAAATAGGATCTCTATTATAGGGTGATAAAACATCCTTTATAAAAATATTGGTTTTTATGTACAATATTTTGTTTATTATTATCTTATGCATATTAAATCTATTGGATAAATACCAAAAATATTTTATTGAATATATGATATATTTTTATATATATTTTTCATTAATATCATACACTATTTTTAAAAAATTTAATATATTAGGATAAAATATCTTAATGAGAAAATAAATGTTTTTTTATTAAAACGTTCCGTTTATTTTCAATTAGTTCTCATATTTATTTATAATTAATTTTTTACTAATTAATTCATTACATATTTTGTGTAAAACACACATTTTTATAAGTTAGTTAATTCTATTCTTAATCACCAATATTACTTCTAGTTTATATCTTATTATATAAAATTTTAATAAAATATTATTATTTGGTAAAAGTCAGTCTTGTGTGTAATGTAATCCATTAAGGAAACTCATTGTTCCATGCCACTTACACTAACTCAGTGTCACATGAATTGAATGATATAAATTAATTTCATTTTATTTAACATAGTAAATATATTATCAATTCTTGGGAAATTTTATTCCCTTACACACTTGGTGTTTCATTCCATACAAGCTATCAAATATATAGTTCATACTTTTGATTTACATTGAATTGCATTATCTTGGTCCCATTGTTGGTTAAAATTAATCTATTTGTGAATATTTTCCTAAAAAAGTCAAATGGATAATAAAATATTCCAAAAAATTCTATTTTCACACTCAAAAATTCTATCGTATAATATGTATCTATTTACAATTTGTTAATCTGAAAATATTTTCAATGAATCACTTTAAAACCAAATCCTCTAACATGACAATATTATTTGAACCTCTTCAAAGCTTTTAAGAGAACTTTTCAAAATGTTTTAATAACTATAAATTATTACTAAAGGATATGAAATGATATATATATTTTTATATAATTCTATTATAGACAATTACGAATTAATATTATGTCTTACGTACAAATGTTTCCCATACTTCATTTTTGTTTTCATCAAATAATTTGTCTTATTTTTCTAATACATCCTCTTTCTATATCAAAAATTGTGAGATTGATGTGGCTATTGATTTTAATTCATCAATTTTCATTAAAAATGGGACCATGCATTTTTAAATTGACATGAAACATTTATTTTTTATATAAATTACATATCATTTTCAACTCTAGTAAACTGTTCCCCATCCTTGCTTCGTGATAACAGCAAATATTTTATGAAAATTTTTTATTTTGAACACACCATAATTTATTCATAAATTAATGTTTCTGAATCAAATTGAAAAACAATAAAAACATATATTAAGATCTACAATGTACCTGAAATGATTTTTCTACACGGTGAATTATAAAATCATTCCTTGTTTCCTGGTTTATAATATATGAATATGTTTGTAGTGGGTGGGGATTGAATTCACCCTTATCTCCCCTAATATAAGACTTGGTAATAATATTATGGAAGCCTCTATGTGTTATTCCAGTTTCAGTAATGAAATGTTTCTTATGAAAATCCTCAATAAGAAATGAACTCTTTATGGACTGATAAAAATTAAATCAATAATTAATTAATGATTTTATCAGTTAAATAGAGAATGAGTATAATTAAATTACCTTAATATCTTCCAAAATGGTTTCCTTCATCATAGGTTATATATGGATCCAAAACCCTATATCAATCGGAACATTCATACTCATTGTACCAAAAAATAACTAATGAACAATTTCTTATTGTGCTCAATAGGTTGTTCACATTGATTCCATCCAACGTAATGTTTTATAAACTTATTTGAAAACATAATAATTTCAGGTAACACACTTATCTTATAAAGCACTTTTTTATCAATATCATATTGATCTCTAAATAATTATATTGTTTTACCAACAATTGATTGTTCCACCACAAGATTGGTAACATCATTATGTGAAGAAGTCATTGTCAACATGAGTAGTCAAAAATTAAATTATGATTATGTAATTATAATAGAGAACACATAATATTATAATAAATCACATTATCTACAATTGGACCTCTATTAATTGATTTAGATCTCTAAATTAAAGGGTCATCCTTGATTTAATTTTCATCTAAACATGAAGTATTTTTAATGAACAACAGGATAATTGAAAATTTATTTTTTGTCGATTATATTACATAATACACCTACATTTTATGTGATTCAATTATGAACATATTTAACTTTTACCATTAAATTGTTAAATTATACTTGAAAAATCAAATTTCATCAACTTTCATGGCACTTCTATTGTCAACACATTTTCAATGGAATATCAGAACGTGAAATGTTTTATAATCCTATTTTTTATCTATTTTATTATGTTGAGAAATATAATAATATCATAAATTTGATATCTATATTTAGAAAATGATATGTTCCTCACGTATTCCAAACTGTAAATTCATGATTTTTCATCACACTTCAGTTATCATGTTATTTTTTATAGAATGTGTAACCATTAAGAAAAAATAAATTGTTAGATATAACTTCATAATTTGGATTGTAATATATCCCTTGAAGTCGTTTTGCAATTTAATTCATATTTTATGATATCTAATTATAAATATGATCTTGAACCATTATATAAACTATTTATTATGTGTATTTGATATCCATTCTTAATCCATTGATTGATTAAAATGTCAATGAACTTCTTTGTGGACTTCAACGGATGGATCAACAACATTACTATTATGAAAAATATAATGGTGAGATTTCTCCCACTCTAGGATAGTAATCATAAAAAATCAATATTCTATAAAAGCAATCTCCCATAAATAATCTTTTGTTAACAGACACTGGGAGACTGATGCTATCAATATATTAACGGTAAATTAGTATAGAATTCGACAACTTCATCAAAATTATATCACTCATAAATAATACCTTATAGTTGTGTTCACCTCATTAAATACCCATTAAAATTCATAATATTTTGTTCAATGAATTACATATATTTTTAATGGATAAGACTACATAGTTAAAACTCTCAAACCAAATGATACATCAGGTGGACAACTTCTTCTTGTAATTTACTTTTTGTTTAATAAATTTAGGGCGGGCTTCCTCAGACCCTGGATCATCAAGGTAAATAAATATTCAAGATTGGATACTTATTAGGGTCTATAAATTTACTTAATAAGGATTTGAAAAAGAATCAGTGCCCGGATAATGTTTATCATACATTTTTAGGCATAATGAACCATATTGGGATGGTCATCAATTCTTGGGATAAATCATGACAGTTATGAGATTTTAGTCCCTTTAACATCAAATTATTTATTGAAATTAAAATCTTGATATCTCTATAACAGTAATCCAGAAATTTGAGACCATTAATGTAAAATCCAGATATGTAATTTTTTATTTCGTGATAGATTGTAAGATTATGGAGGTAGAAAATCTAACTATTACCCTTAACCAGTTCTAAGACTTCCCATATCGCCATGTCAATCATATATATTTGTTCCTCAATACCATATTTTGTTTTTTAGTAATGTTTGGAAACATGCCAATAACACCATCAAATAAATTTTTACCTAAATTAATGACATCATTAAAATATCTATCATACAAATAATTACAGTATGATAATTCAATGAAAATTGATCTCTTTTTAAAACTTAATTTCATATGGATTTTTGAAAATGTTTAATTTTTTTTTTCAAATCGTTTACTTTATCGAATAGTTGATCACCTGTTTGTGGAGACAGTGTTGTACCATTTTTAATATTACCATAAAATGTTTTCTTCCATTATTATAATTTATGTAATTGAGGAAAATCTATATGATTATCTAAGAACATAGTCTTTGAAGAATGTTTCAAAAGAACTATGTGTGTGTATTCTTCAAAAATGGGGTACCCTAACATTCCATTATTCATATACCCTGAAAATTGCAATAAGCATGAATGTATTTAATTAGCCCTTACAACATGGAACCTAATGTGAATTCTTCACTTCTATATGAATTATACATTGTAACACTATATCCCACATTAATTTAAAATAATCCAAAAAATGTATCCAAATTGATAGATATTTCATTACTGAGATGTTATGGTCTAAATATAAGTGGAGACGATATAACATATTTTTGATTCATGTCTACCCATAGATGTAATATATATATTAAAAACATAATTGTTCATGTACTGTTGCAGAACATTGTAAAACAAAAGGATTTATTTCATCTATGGATAATGCAAGACTGATGTTTTTAGGTCATTTCTAAATTCAGGATACTAATAAACACTATTCTTCTACTAAGAGAGTCTTATGGATGGTGTAATTTACCATATGTAATTGTTTTATTTGTATGCCATGTCATTGGTATCATGGTTTCTTGAAATCCATATAGTCTTCTAAACCATTAAATGATATCATGGAATGAAACATATTTTTAATTTCATGATTGACCTTTCTTTTATCAATTCATTCCACAGATAGTGTATTTTATGACTGATTATTGGTTCTTAAAAACAATATGAATTAACTTGGACAAGTATATAATTTTTTAGACATCATTCACATTGTATATTTATAGAGCTTACACTTATATATATCACAACGAGTAAACTTTTCTTCATGTAGCATACCATTTAAGAGACGAATTAGTTCTATAAAATTTGTATCTCTCCATTTGTTGCCCGCATTAAAATTAAATAACATCCATACAATGGAAGAAGTTGTGTATTTCATAAAACTAGTCTATAATGCTCTCTTAGAATATCTATATATCTTCTCAAAATCATTTGACAATCATTAAGACCACCACTAATTTCTATTATCAATTCTTCAACACAATATCCATCTTTATTTACCCTAGAATTCATATCAAATGATCTATTAACCATATCGTCATCCCAATTGGTGTGCATGTTTAGTTTTCCCCATGTTTCAATAACAATTTATGGATATAATATATTATTTGATAAATCAAATGTTCTTTCAACTCTTATGGAATAATTTTTCTTAAATAACAACAGAAACTAGGAAATGTTATTTGAGAAAAGTTTTATGCATCCTCCATTCAAATCATGATGAAGTATTTAATTCCAATATAATACTCTTATTTTCATATGATTAGTTTGAATCCATTTAAAATTCATATTCATCATATTAGGTCCCTAAAATTTTAATTTTTTACAAAAAATATATAAATAGTAATATGATATTCATAATCAAAGGTGAAATTCATAAATATTTCTTAATAAGGGAACAAATTATTTCAATGTTATTTATTATGATATCAAATTGGTTATAGTATTACTGAAGGGTGACCAGAAAAAAAACATGGTGAAACATGTGGTTATTAGTCTAGGTTCGTGATTTTATTTTATGTGGGAGAAATGTTGTAATAAATATATAGGTCAAATGTTATTTATTATTCGATGGAATAATTCTCATGGAAATTCTTGTACTTACTTTCCATTTAATCAGGACCTATCTTTCTAAATTTTCATATTAATATCTTTCCTCAGAATATATATGTTCATATATTCAACATATTTTGAAATAGAGTCATTTATCATGGAAATTCATGATTTGATTGGGTGAAATTATTATATTTGACATAAGTGAAGTTGGATTCCGTGTTACTTTATTTTCATTTGATTTTTTAGACCATGTATTATAGTAACACTAAAAGATATATTTTTAAAATAACCCAATGATGAACCCCTATTTTAAAAATTATATAACTATAAATCTTAGGTTTAGTTCATATATCCTATAAAATCCAAACCTATATTCAATTTCTATAAAAACACCACTAATACATTCCCTTAGTAAGAATTCCATTAAATTGGGATATCATGGATTTCACATCATTGTGATCCAAAAACATCTTACTCCACCTCTAATAATGAAATAGATCACTATAAGTATCTCCCACATTTTATAGTCAAAACATTCATAGTTATATCCAATAAAGTATACTCGTTATTAACAAAATAAATACCACCTGTATGGTTTGGGGGATTATAAAAAATTTACAAAATTTATACACTGTGTTCCAATACGGAATGTTTCCAAGATAAATGTGTTTTAAACTATAAATTTTTATGGCTGACACTCAAACCATTACTAATGATAAAAAATATATCAAAATAATAATAATATTGTGAACATGGATTCTATGGTTAAATGAATTGTATTTTATAAACAAAACATGAATATTATATATCAGTTAAAATTAAAGTAATGTTTATTGAAAATTTATTATTCCACAATATATAATAATTAAAAACATATTAATATAAACATAAAAAATAAAATATTTAAAATTATATTAAATATTTAATAAAATATATAAAAACAAAATTACAATAACCCATTTATTAAAGAATCAGGAAATAAACTTTCCCCCAATACCAAATGAAAATTCCATTTTTATTTAAATTGTATTTCATTTTTTTATTTTATCATTAAATGAAAAAAATATTGAATTATTATACTCTAATGGACACTAAAAATAAATTTAAAAAGTTAATTACATGTTTTAAAAAGTCATTGTGGATTAGTCCATGTGAGTAGGAGGGATAATTTGATGAATTTGGGTAGAAGTATTTTATTTTAAACCATGGTATGAGGAGGGATACATGATACTTAGAGATAATTACCATTGGAAAAACAAAATATCACTAACGTACATATCATTTTTAGTCACCATCATACATGGTACGTGGGCAGTGTTTTTTTTTGTTCCCTTATTGGAGCTTTAAGAAATGGGAGTGAAAAATAATGATAAATGAGTGATAATGAGTGTGAATTGGATGTGAAGGATATTCAAAAATGGATTTATACAAGAGGGGTTTGGTGGGTAATTAGAAAATAAGATTGAGGAAAATATGATTTCATTTAACCACTCTTTTCAAGCTATTTGGGAAAATGATAAATAAACAATGATAAAGGTGGGGGGTCATTTGAACATAAGCGATCACATACCATGATTTTAATAAATCATTAAAATTTAAAGAAATAAAAATTATCTAAACATTAATATAATGAAAATATAGTGAAAAGAATTTATTTTTATAAAAACCTTCTAATTTAGACAAACAAATCCATTTTACCCTTTAAAGGCCTTAAGACATTTTTATTATAAATATAACTAAACAAACCAATAATGAAACACAAAATTTAATTTATAGATACTTTAAAACACATTCCAATATAATATTTGAGATAATTTTTGAATGTATGAAAATAATAATCAGTTTAATATAATAAAATGAGATTTTATTCAATAATAATTACATCTCCACAATTTAAATAAACCATTTATAATTTATGTCATGAAACATATAACATTGACAATTTATTTAAAACATTTTATTACATAATAAAAATAAATTAATAAATATTTTAATAATCATTTATACATAAAAGAAAATGTTTTTTAAATCACTATACATGGAAATACTAAAACCTATATATATATATATGAAAACTATTAATATAAGTTACTGAAGAACTGAAAAACATTTAAACGAAAGGAAATTTGAATCAATTAAAATTATTAAATCCCATTGTACATAAAATTTTCTAAAAAAAATACACTAAAACCAATTTATATTAAGAATATATTAATTAAAAAATTTGTTTTAAATGATAACATGATATATATTTTTCCTATTTACACAATAAATGATTTGATATAATCATCTTAAACTCAATTTGGAAATTAGAATAACATTAAAACATTATCCCCTATAAGAGGATTTTGGAAATTTAAAATGAGATTTTTTAGACCATTATTTTCCAAAACAATATAAATATTTTTAAATTAAAGTATTATATAAGTGAGATTTTATTCATGAAATGAGACTCCAATAAAAATATTTTCTTTTATACTATATGCTTATAACTAGACCTTTCATTTAAATTCTGGACACCATTTTGAAGTTTTTCTACCATAAAATTCATTCTATTACTAACTCATCTAGCTACTAAAAAACATGCGGTTCATTGTAGAGGAAACATATAGGTGATCCTATTTCTATGCATAACCTTATATAAGTCTTATTCCACATTAAACCCTAGAACTATCACAATCCTTCATTAAATTTGATGAGAATGACCAAAACACAGACATGTGTAATGGGGATTGGAAAACACAGTATAGGATGTTCCATAGAAACCATAATTAAAAACATGGGAAACAAAAATATGAAAACAAAACATAGGGAACAAGATTCCATCGTAGTAGGACCT
This sequence comes from Viscum album, assembly GCA_963277665.1. Lineage (NCBI taxonomy): Eukaryota > Viridiplantae > Streptophyta > Magnoliopsida > Santalales > Viscaceae > Viscum > Viscum album. The sequence continues at coordinate 1,365,232,571 of OY728140.1, read as the reverse complement.
ATGAGATCCATAGTAGGGTAATATAACAAACCATAACAATTATTTTTTTATCATTTCATACAAAAACATACATAAAACATTATCTAGTATATAAAAATCATTATTAATTTGAATATTAGTAATTGGATATATAATATTTATAAAAAATGTCTCTCATATTCTAAATAATACTCCATATTTATTAAAAAATCAATCGTAAATCCTAAATGAAATAAATATTTAATTTTAGTTTTTTTGTTGTATTCTAATAAAACAAATGTAATGATTACTAGATATTTCCATAATTCACTATGGAATTTTAATTGAAGTCCTAATGTTTATTTATTCTACAATTATAATTTCAAATGATATGCACATATTTGCGCAAACTTCTGGTTCTTTAGCATAGTCCATAAATTTATAAAATGTTTAAACACATTTTCATTATTTCTATTGATAATATTTGGTATCGTTAACATATATCACATTAATTGTTTAGGTAATAATATCAATAATATTTTCTTTTTCATTAACCATAATATTTCTAGGAATATAAATTTTTTCATTGCATTCAAAAATTATTGAAACATTTTAAAAATTTATAATGTTGGTACTTGAAAAAATGTTTGTATATCCACAACTAAATTGGACAATTTCAATGTATAATGATCTATATGTATATCACAAACTATACCATGGGGCCCGTGCTGTGATAACCCCAAGCCCACCTCCCAATGTCAATGGGTTGGTGACTAGCGTTATAGGAAACAACATGAATGTGGGAATCATTTCCTTAGGAAGTTTTATGCAGACAAATTCCCAACCAAGTCCCACACAATAAAAAGCGAAAAATTATCACTGAAACAACGATGGGTACAAGTACACCTAATACAAGTTGTCTAGAATACAAAACCAATAAAATAACTAAAAACTGAAAAATACAAAAAAAACTCTGATGGGAATATGCGGAAGAGTAGTGTAGCTACTGAAAGTAAAAGTAGTACGTCAAGTCTTCGTAGACTGACTTGGTCCTATATGGTCCTCATCCACCATGTCCAATTTCATAGCTTCTGTCAATCCCATCTCCCTGAGCACCTCTAGAACTAGATCCAACAAAGTCTCTGTCAAAATGTCGATCTCTTGTATGGGACACGACACAAGTTGGTGAAGCCAATATAGGGGTGAGTAACACGGCACTCCGTAGGGACCCGAAAACACAAAGGAAAAACTAGAAATAAATTATCAAGTTAAATCATGATGTACAAGACAACTCACACTATGTATACATTTATGGTAGTGACAGAAGAATAATTAGTCACATTATCGATAATCTCACATGCTTGAAAATTCCTCCTATATCGAGTATAGTGGGCATGTTAGGTCACACATAAGTCGATTCCCACTATAATTGGACTGCAATGGTACTCATCTATGATTAGTACTATTTGTATGTTGGGCCACACAGTGCTACTGCCCACCGTGGGACTATCGGGTCATATAGAGCCGCTTCCCACCTTGACCATACTAATATACTACACCTATTGAGTATCATGGGTATGAAATGACACACAGATCCACTCCCAACAATAGGCATGTTGGGTCTCAGAAAGATCCTTCCCACAAGGTAGTCATTGAGTCATATAGAGTCGATAGTCAGCAGTCTTTAGGTCTCAGCCAACAATAAGGTTATATACACAACTCCCTTGGGATAACCACTCATCAAGACATTTGTCACATCTCAAAATTCAGGAAAACCTCCTTGAGGAATTATAAAATATTTTTTCTGTTGTGAGGGTACCAACACCACAAATAGGTCGGCAATCAGACACTCTCTTTGCAAGATATGTGTGTTTCAGTAAATAGGGACTGGTTGCCTTTCGGACAGGTCTGACCCGGTCAGACTGACCCAACAAACCTGGAATGGGGTACCACATACCCTGGTGTAAATTTGACCAGCTAGACAAAACCTGATTCCGGTCTGGGTGGGTCATGTTTGGCCTAGCCAGTGGACGACGCCCAATGTGCCTTGCTGGACCTGGCCTGTTTTGGCCGAGGGTCCAGCCCACTGAGTCGCCCAGTGACCTTGTCTATTTCGGCTCAGCCAGAAGGGCGTGGGTCTAGCCTACTAGTGCGGGTCTGTCCCATTGGGTGAGGGTCCAGCCCACGGCGTGGGTCCGACCCACTGGCCCGCGTGTCCAGCCTGCTTGCAGTGGGCACAACTCGCTAGCCTAATGCTCACCTATATGGGTGACCAGTTGTGCTCCATACATCCAGTATATGGCTATCTTCCACGTCTAGCCTCACCTACTCTGCAAACTCACGAGGCCCTCCTCCTATGGTCGAGGGAACATGGCCCACCAGTCGTCCCACCATGTAGCGCCAGGTGGGTGTTGTGTCTACCCGATGCTATCACGGCTAGCCAGCCACAACCTCCTGCCACTATGGTACATTGACAAGTGCACTATCGCCTCCTCCGATGACTACCGACACCACCACCAGTGCGCCAGTGGATTTTTTTGGCAAAGCACCAAACACACTCTGATGGTCCGTTCTTCATACCGCATGCGACTGTGCTCTTCGAGGAATGTATTCTTCACCAAAAATGTACATGAATTATCATGCCACCACTTTGAGGGTGTGGCCACAAAGAAATCACACTATAGAGGTTCTCGGGCATTGGTTGATTCGGGTCGTTCCCTCTGTGTTAGGTGTTTAAAGAAGGGAATGGTCTAGGTTTTTCGTTCAATCAAGAGAATAGATGTTCGAATCCAGGATAGAGAAATACCAAATACAGTTAGTCTCCCACCAGAACAAATGATATGTGGATAAACCTCTTCATGGTTTGATATGCGTTCATCATTTTCAGAAGAAAAAAACATTGGAGAACTTACAAAATTTAAACCTTTACCATGTTGATGTTCATTTACACAGTGTTACATCCTCAAGGTTTCAAGATGTTGAAGTTGTTCGTCACTTTTAACTCCAATATTCGATATGCGTTGAAGTTGTTTGACATTATTTTTTGTTTTTAATTCTTCATTGGAGTGGATTTTTTTGGAGGTTTGTCAAATAATCCTCGTTGTTTGATTTCTCATTACACTATTGTGTCAACACAAATAAAAGGAAAACATGTCATAGTGATTATGTTACTCTCTGATGTTGCATTGTCACACTATTTATTTTATGAAATATCACTGTTACACTTCATTATAGTGTTGTTACATTATGAGTTGATAAGCCATTTATGAGCCTCATAAATGTGAACTATAGCTTTGCGGTCCACCGATCAATAGATGAGGAAAGAAAAAAAATAACGTTTTAATGTTATTTTATTTTTTAAAAAAAATTACAAAAAAATAACATTTCTATTCAGACTTTTTCGGCTGAATTTAACTCCTTACTATGTAGATCTAGTTATTCTAAATTCAATGGTGGAAATACATTTTAAATTTGACCGCTCGTTCAAAAGTTAGAAAAACCCACAAGCACATTTATTTAAGTGTTCTAAAAAATCATTCAAAATTCCATTCTAGGCTCACCAGGTTTGAGAATCACATTCTGTCAAAGCATTTTGTCTCATAATAATTCTATATAATTTTTAAAAAATCACCGAATTTTGGAGACATTACATTCTCCCCACCATAGGACATAACGTCCCTAAAATCCAAAATATAAATTTTTCAAATTGATGGGGGTAATTAGAACGAATTTGAGCCTTCATCTCATATGTTATCTCCTAATGATTCTCATGTTGCCACTAAATTCAGACCAGAGGAATCGAAAGCCCACATATGACCCGCTCTTGTAGCCCCTCTATCTCCATCGGGAACTCTACAAATGTATCCCCTTAATCAATGTTTAGATCGCCATAGTGGATGACGTGTGATGGATCATGAATGTACCTCTTCAGCTATGATATGTGGAAAACATCATGCAGCTGGTTCATCTATGGGGGAAGAGCTAAGCGGTACGCCACCTCACCAACATTGCTCAGGATCCGAAAAGGTATGATGAAATCAGAGATAGCTTGATGCCCTGTCCAAATCTATGTAATCCTCGTCAAGGTGAGACCCAATAGAATACATGATTTCCCTCCACAAACTCCAAGGGTCTTTGTCTCCTATCGACATAATTCTTCTACCAACTCTATATAGTCCTCATCCACTCATGGACTATCTGAAAATTCTCTGTGGTATCCTGTAGCAACTCCAGACCCATGAGTTCTGACTCCCCTAGGTCTATCTAGCATAGGGGTGATCTTCATGTCCTTATATAGAAGGCCTCAAACTATGCCATGCCAAAGGTGGAGTGATGGATTTTGTTGTATGAAAACTCCACCAGAAGCAGATGGTCATCCCAAAAGTGACCAAAATTCGGGACGCAAGAATATAACATGTCCTCTATGGTATGTATCATATGCTTCATCTGACCATCTGTATGGGGATGAAAAGTGTGACCCCCTAAACCCTAGTTACCTAGAGGTGGTGAATTATTAGAAAACATTGGAATTATCACAAGAGATCAATTCTGAATAGAAAGAATAGTTTAGTATCATTGGAAGTACTGGATACATACATAAGTTTTACATTACATTATGAAATGTAAAAACAACAACATTATGTCCCTTTTGAACACACTCATAAACCTTATCCTATTCCTGCAGGTTAATAATAATATACTTTTCACATCTTGGGACATATAAAAAAATAGAAAAGGGTGAGCTCAGATTCCATGTAAGGATAACAATAAAGAGAAAACTATCATAAATAAGCAAAAACTTTTAAGGCAATGTATATGACTAAAACAAAATCCTTTTATAGATAATCTGCAGCATAATAAATAAAATATAAATCATAATATTTCTATTTTCTTATTCAATGGGATATTCTACTTTTCTAATAAACATGTGTAATATCAATATCTAATTTCATAATGAGGGAAATCATAATGCGATACAACATAACAACATAGTCATGGCCTCATTCCAATACTATAAATAATTTTTTTTTTGATGCCTAGTTACAAGTTACTAGCTTGTCTCATGAGACCTACCGATGCATTGTGGATTAACAGCAGGATCCACCTATCACATACTAAGTCCAATGCATTCCATGTATTAAAAGGATGAAACATAACATAAAAATTCATATTAAAACTAGAATGAAAAGTGTTAATACATTAAACATAATCCAGGAATGGTTTAAAAATAACAGATCCATAGTCAAACTTATCACAAAAGCCTCAATAAAATATGGAAGATTTTATCATAATAATTCAACTTCAAACTAGTGTAAAATCCATCCAAGTATGTTGACATTGATAAAATCAAAACTGTTTGAGAGAAATATCTCTTTCTAATTATATATCATTTAAAAGTAACATAATTATAAATGAAAACATTAATTTTGAAAAAATATATTATAATATTGTAATATAATATTATAAGGTCTTATAACGGACTAAAATAGCTTCACCCTCTGTAGAAGTTAAAAAACATTCTTCCATTAATTTTGTAGAAAAGTTCATACAGTACCTTGTTTAGAAATCAATGAAATGATTCATTTAAAAAAATTTATAAAAAGTAAAAAAATGGTATAAATGAATTTAACCCATATTCTAGGGAATTTTTTAAAAAATAAATACATTTTTATGAAACAAAGACATGGACAATAAAGAATCCCTAGTAGATACTTACGTACAAACAACCTTAGATAATAAAAAGATTGTAAAATTAACTATTACCTTGTAATATTCTATAGTCGAGGGTATTTCAACCTCCTGTATAATGGGTATATATTTATTATTAAATTATAGAAGAACCAAATTCATAAATATTATATTATATATGGTCTACTAATATTGATTTGTTAATAATATTTTAGTAGTATCATTGTTTGGGGTCTTAAGTGATTCGTTTTCCCTTATATATTTTTCTAATTATGTCTTGTTTTTTATGGATAAGATGAATTTTATTCATATACAGAATGATTTTAAACTCTTAAACATTATTTTTATTCATAAAATGAAAATATTTCAAAAGTGGTTACGATGGGGAATGAATCTCAACGCGTTTGTGGATATGGTAATCCATTAATACGCATGAGCAACAAGTCCATTATATTAATTGTTAAACCATATGTAATTGGATGGTATATCATATATAATGAATTAGTAATATTTTACATTTATTATTAACATAAATTAAACTCATTATTATACTCATCCATATCATTAAGTGTTGAATAAAAAACTACATCACGATGTGGAGATGGTAAGAAATACGTACGCACGTATGGTGACTTTGTCATTAATAGGATGAATATAATAATGAATATAGTAGTACATTATTTATAAAAAAATCTCATTATGTATAAGGTACTAGATTTATTAATTTGGTATAGAGTCAACAATGAAAGAGCAAGTGGATGAAGAAAATAACTTTGAAAGAGGTGATAAAATAATTACCTCTTCTTTGGGTTCTTCCTTTTGATTTGATAAAAATGGCTCCTTAGGTTGGATTTATGTTAAAATTCAGGCCTCTAGGTCAACGTTAATGATGTTAGGAAGATATATGAGTCGGGTTTCGCCGATCCAAATGGCATTGGCGGTGTGAAATTAGGTGAAGGAAAATTACTCTTTAATAAGAGAAGTGAGGGTCACTTTAGGAAAAGCATGAAATATTATTTTATTATAAAATTATTTTCTATTTACAATGTCTCCAAATGGATTTATTTCTATGAAATGGTGGGGATGGGTTGTAAACCTCTCAAAAATATGTTTTAGACAAGTTTTGGTCAGCTTATTAACCTTATCATTTAGATTTAACCCTTAGTTAAATAGTTTATCTTTTATCATGTCTTTTGTATTTTTCTTTTACATGGTTAATAAAAATACTATAATATTCTAAGAGAACATAATGTGGTCCATTAATGACATACCTATCCAGATATAAGTATGTTTTCTGAACCATAGTTTTTTATTAGTATTTTATAATTTAATAAAATAGTATTATTTTTAAAACTCATTTATGTCAAATTCTACAGTAGTTCATATTTGGTATTTTTGAAAGTCATAACAATATTATTACATAGAAAGAAATTAATTGAATGAACCATAACATGTAATATTAACCTAGAATATTCGTGGAATGCATCAAAAGTCTCAATTTACATTTAATTGGATATTCATAACCTGAATTATTTTAATCTTTCGTTAATAAGGTAATTACTACATCATCATTGTGTTATAAATGAATTTAATTATATAATGTATAAAAATTATAAATAAAATAAGATTATGTAGTAAATATTTTTATTTTTCTACTTAATATTTATTGTCAAAGTTATATTATGTATAACCCTATATTAAAAATGTTTTAGTTATAGACATAAGAATTTAACACTTAAATCTTCTTTAAATAAAATAATAATAATGCCTTAATATAATCTAAGTCGATCAAAGAAGATCATATTTTCTTCCTAAAATTTATTTTGGTCAAAAACACTTATCCAATAAATTTAGGACATGCGTTAGATTAATTTTAATATCATTTTACCTTTAATTACCCAATTTAGTTTTAATCGTGGTAAATAAAATTCAAATGTTACTATTCAAAAAAATTATTTTATTCTTATTGAATTACATTTTGCACACTTATGTCATCCACGTCTCTTGGATTTTTGAAATTCCATTCAGAAAAGTAGGAAAATTATATTTTATGCAAATTTTTAAATGTGTGTAAAATGTAGGTAAAAGATGTTAAAATGTTCAATAAAATTTTATACATCTAATTTTATTATAAAACGACTCCAATGAATTATATTGAAATTATATATGTTTTATGTTTATGTTTTGAAATAAAATAATTTTAAATAAAATAAATAAATATTTAAATAAAAATTTGGTGTTAAACAATAATAGAGTGATTTATTTATTCATCAAAAATTAAATCTTATCAAAAAAATACTAAAAAATGCACCATATGCTAATTTTGATATTCGGAATACAAAAATGAATTCTATTTTGAAAAATAAAATTTATGAAATTTCAAAAAGTGGGTTTTATTATTCATAACGGCTAGTTTGATTTGTTGTGTTGTGCTAGAACTCGAAGTTGTGTACATCACAAGATATTTCATTATATAAATAGAAATGTACCATGGAAGCTTGGGGTTTTACATTCCCCCCCCCCCTTCTAAAAATCTTTCCCTCAAAATATCTAGAATACTACTATAGAAAATGTTTTGTTTAGTTCTTCATCATAAGTTTTTCTGGTTCCCTCGTAGCCTCTTCCGCCTTATAGTTTCTCTATATAACTTTTACCAGGAAAGTTCTCTAGTTTCACAGAATTTTTTATCTGGTATCAAAAATCTTAACAGGCTCTTCACAATAAGCCACATCATGTTCTAGTTCTATTTCATCATAGGTGAGTACATGCATTGGGTCATGCATATATTTTCTTAATAATGATACATGGAATACATCATGAACTTTGGAAAGACTTGGATGAATTTACAAATGATAAGCTAAAACTCTAATTTTTTCTAGTATTTAGAAAGATTTGATGTACATGGGACTTAATTTACCTTTCTTACCAAATCATATAACACCCTTCCATTGAGATACATTCAATAAAACATGATCTCATACTTGAAATTATAAATCCTTCCATCGGTGATCGACATAGATCTTTTTCCTACATTGAGTAGCTTTGATAGGGGTTTGTATAATCTTTACCTTTTCCATTTTTTACTCAACATGTTCTGGGCATATGGGTTTCCTTCCACCAACATTATCCCAACAAGTTGGTGTGTGACATCTCTTTACATATAGCACTTCATATGGTGCCATTTGAATACATGAATGGAATTTATTGTTATAGAAAAATTATACTAGAGGTAAATATTAATCCCACATACCTTGAAAGTCCCGTGAGAAAGATCTCAACATGTCTTATACGGTTTTAATAGACTATTTTGATTGTCCATCAGTTTGAGGGTGATAGGCAGTGCTCAAATGAACATCAATATCCAGGTCCCTTTGGAGGAATTTCAATAATCACGGTGTAAAATGGGGATCATTATAAAAAACAATCAGTAATGCTACTCCATGAAGTCTTACAAATTCATTAATATATTGTCTTACTAAACGTTCAAGTAATAAATCTTATCAAATAGCAAGAAAATGTGCAGACATGGTAAGACGAAAAAACCCATATTGCATCATTCCTTCTAGGAGTCATTGGTATCCCCATTACCAAGTCCATAGTAATATCATCCCATTTCCACTAAGTTATGGGTAGAGGTTTCATGACTCCTCTAGGATGTTTTCTTCTAGCCTTCACCAGTTGAAAAACATTACATCTTGACAAATAATATGAAATCTCCCTCTTCATGTTGTCCCACAAAAAATGTTCCTTCAAATTTCTATACATCTTTGTGCTACTAGGGTGTGAAGAGAAATTGGAGCTATGAGCATCATCAAAAAATTCCTTTTTTAGATCAAGTATGTTAGAAACTCAATGTCTCTTCCCAAATACGAAAATTCTGACTTCATATATACAGTCAATCAATCTCCCATCATTCACATCATTAATTGTTTGTTGAAAATCCTCATCATCAGCGTGGAAAAAATTTATCCTATCTATTAAAGATGTTTTGGAAACTATTTGAAAACGTATTGATGTTTCACCTTCCATGATTATTCCCATACCCATTTTAACTAGATCCATGAACATAAGATCTCTTTCAACTCTCATTTTGTTCAAAACTCCATGATCCTTTCTACTCAAAGCATCTGACACATTTTTTCCTTCCCCGGGTGGTAGTGTATAGTGAAATAATAATCCTTGAGTAGTTAAATCCATCATATTTTCCTTATGTTGTGTTCTTCCTGTGAGAAAATATATACATCAAACTCTTTTGATCGGTATATATCTCACATTTTTCACCATACAGATAGTGTCTCCATATTATCAAAGTAAATATTATAGCATCTTACTCAAGATCATGAGTGGGATAGTTTTTTTCATGAATTTTTAGCTATCGTGATAAATATGTAGTAGCTCTATCATTCTTTATAAGGAAAAAACAATGTCTTTTATTTGAATAATCACTATATATAACAAATCCATTATTCCCTGATGGTAGATTCAAGTTAAGAGAATTTACTAATCTTCTATTTAGTTCTTCAAAAAATTATTCACACTCTTTTTTCCAAAAAAAATTAACCCATTTAAGTATGATCTTTATTATTGGGTAAGCTAATAAAGAAACAATTTGGACGAAACAACGATAAAAACCCCGTAAACACATAAAACTACATACCTCAGTTATACTCGTTGGTGTTGGTTATTCTTGTGTTGCTGTTGTCTTAGAGGGATCAACATAGATTCCATCCTTAGAGAAAATATGGACAAGAAAAGAAGTCACTTGAACCATAATAAACACTTGCTAAACATCTAAAAGAATTTATTCCCTCTACGAGTCTTTCGAATAGTGTACAAGTGATATTCATGATCTTCATAGCTTTTGGAGTAAACAAATATATCATCAATAAATACCACTACTAATTTATAAATATTCCTTGAAAACTATATTCATTATATCCATGAATACAGAGGGTTAATTTGTCAGTCTAGAAGGCATTACTGTAAACTCATAGTGCCCATACCTGGTACAAAATGTTGTCTTCAGAATGTATTCCTTCTTCAAACACAACTGATGTTATCCATATTTGAATGTCAATATTTGAAAAATATTGAGCTCAATGAAGTTGATCAAATAAATAATCAACATGAGGTCGGGGATACTTGTTTGTTATTGTTATAACATTGATCTCTCTGTAGTCAATGCACAACCACATTGATCCATCTTTCTTCTTAACAAAAATAATAGGGGCTCCCCATGAAGAAACACTAGAGCGAATAATTCCTTTATTACCCAATTCCTCTAGTTCTTTCTTTAGTTCCACTAATTCCACAATTGTCCATTCTGTAAGGGGTCTATGATATGGGACTTTAACAATTAATTAAATCAATTGAAAACTAAATTTTTCGGAATGTAGGATTTCTAGGTAAATCCTTTGGAAAAACATAATCATATTCTTCTAGAATAGGCACATCCTAAAATTAAACATTACATTCCCTATCCATAGTTATTTTACTCTCTTCCTCCCCAATAATTGAAAATTTTAGAGCTACTGGGGGTGGATCTCGATGAGACTCAGATGGCATTGTATCATCCCTAAGATAAGGTAGTCCTTATCATCATAAAAAATTGTATCCTCTTTCTTCCAATAATATATTTCCGCATCATTTTCCGAAATCCAATCCATACTAAGAATTATATCAAATTCAATCATGTGTATGATTATGATATTATCTGATAAAGAACATTTATATTCCCTAATGGGAACTGATTCAAAAAACATTGTTGCAGTGATACTTCCCATATGAGTTTTTTTTGAAATTCCCTTGTTAAATAAAATTTAAATATCTCATTTTCTTAGCAAACTGGGATGATATGAAACAATGTGATGATCCTGAATAAAATAAAGCATTGTCTAAATTTGAGGAAACAATTAAATTACCTTCCACCACATCATTTGGAGAACCATAGTCGTAGTGATTGCATAATAATGGTATTGCTCCATTGGCCTTTTTTGAGGTATGTTTCATTGGCGAATAGAACATTAATTTTCATAACGACCCATTTCTCTACAATTATATCATTCAACATTGACAACCACTTTATTTCCCTTGCAATCACGAGCCTTGTGGCTTTTTTAACACACATGTAATAGATTCTAATTCCCATTCAGGGAAGTACCAGGGTGTTTCTTTCAAAATTTACTACAGGATGGTAATTCAACTTTTCCCTTTTTTCCCTTATTTCCATTTCCAGAGTGTTCAGCAGATCTCTTCTACCCTTTCTTTTATTTAAATTAAGAAGACTTAGAGAATTCCATTTCTGTCTTTATAGCACATGAGACAATATCTTTGTACGATGAGAAGGATTTTGAGACTAATTCACAATGGAGAAGTGGTTTTAACCGATAAAAGAATCAATCAATCATACTATTTGGGTTAGGTATATAATCTTCTGTATGCCTTGCAAACCTTGTAATGTTATCCTTATACTTGGTGAAATTATTATCTTTCATTTTGACTTAGTCTCAGAAAATGTCTTTCCATATATGATCGATGGTCATGAGGAAAGTAATTTTCTAAAAATATCTATTTAAACTCCTTATATTCCATATTTAATACATCTTCATCCTCCTTTGATTTTTGAATTAATGACCACCATTTATCTGCCTCTCATATGAGGTGATAAACTACCATGAAAACTCTTTCCCTTTTGCTTCTCCCCAAAGCATGAATTGTTTTCTCTGTTGAACTTATCCATTGCTCAATTAAAAATGGATTTATATTCCCATTTAATTTTGGTGGTTATTGACACATGAATCTATCTATCATTGATCCTCTGCATTTTGGATTTGGGTTCTCCATACGGGTAAGGATATTTTTCATAACCTATGTGATTTCTCCCAGTATGGTTATAAGTTGTTTTGCACCAATTTCATCACTAGCTCAACTATAATTATATTCAAGAGGAGGTAAATCACTCTATGGATTATGTACGTTGATACGGTTTCCATTCCTTCCACTAGTCTCCATTTATAAACATTTTTATAAACAATATTTGTTTATGAATCGAATTAAATAATTCTGAAATAGTAAAACACATAACAAAAATTGAACAGTTTATGCATATCATCTATAATAATAAAAAAAATTATTGGGGGAATTATTTACTAATAAATCCTTCATTATGGTTTGTTTATAAAATGAGAATTACCCTAAGAATATACCCTAGAAGTTTCAGAACCAAGAGTGCAGCATGTCCCGTTGTCATGTCCCATGATAGCCAAGGTCTAGCCCGAAACTCATTCTCAGCGTTTTCACTCCTAGGTATATTTGTCCTAGAGCTGCCACTACCTGCTCATATCCTGACAAAGATCTATTTCATGTAAGATACACAAAATCTACACATCACCAAAATTCCAGGAGTTTCTTCAATACTAATTCTCAAATTCTATCTTAGGATAATGTTCTCTAATCAGATTTTTTCTAAATCTAGTTTCCAAGGTTTGTAATAAACTTTCTTTGATACCAACTGTAACCCCACGACCCTAGTTACCAAATGATGGGGCATTATTACATAACATTGGCTTGATCAAAAGAAATATAGACTCAAAAGAACGATTGGTTTATTAGCCTTGGAAGTACTACATGCATACATAAGTTTTTCAATAAATTATGAAATAAAGAGAAACAACATTGTGTCCCCTTTGAAGACCCTCATATACCTTAAAATATTCCTATAGGTCCATCATAATATAATTCTTCATATCCTGGGAAAACCAAAATTTAATAAAGGGGTGAGGTCAGATGCTTAGTCAGTATAACAATACATTGGAAACTATCATAAATAATCATAAACAATTAACGAAATTTATAAGACTAAAACCAAATCCATTTAAACATAATCATTAGCATGATTTAGAAAAAATAAATCAAAATAATTCAATTTACTTATTCACATGGATATTCTACTAGACTAATAATCACATGTAATATCAATTGATAATTTCATAATAATGGAATTCATAATGTAGGACATCATAACCACATTGTCATGGAATTATGGTAAGACTAGAAATAATATTTTGTCAAGACCTTGTTCCAAGACAATAGTATTCCTCATGAGACCTACTAGTGTATCGAGGAGCTATAACGGGCTCCATATGTCCCTTACTAAGTCCAATTCATTCCTCATATGAAAATGTAGAAACACAACATAAATACTCATATTATCACTTGCATAAGAAATGTTAATTATTATACCATAATCCATGAATGTTATAAAAATAACACATCCATAGTCAAACATATAATGAAATCTTCAATACAATATTGAAGGTTGTATCATAATAATTCAACTTCAAACAAACTTAAAATCCATCAAAGGATGTTGACAAAGATTAAATCAAAAATATTTGTGAGAAATATATCTTTTTATTTTGAAATAATTAAATAGTAACATAATTATATATTAAAACCATTATTTTGAAAATATTTTTATTATCTTGTAAGAGAATATTCTAAGGTGTTATAATGACTGAAAGTACCCGCACCCATCGTATAACATAAAAATACCATTCCTTAATTTTGTCAAAAAAGTCAAAAAGTACCTTCTTAAGAAGACGACAGAAAGATTCCTTTAAGAAGATATTGTAAAAATTCAAACAATGGTATAATTTACATTTACATATATTATAGGAAATAGAAAAAATGATTTGAAATAAATTTTAAGAATCACATATGTGGATGATAATGAAGTCCCCGTAGATAAATACGTACAAACAACCTCAGATAATTATGAGATTGTAAAATTTACCATTATATTGTACTATTCCTTATTTGATTGTATGTTAACATCATGTATAATAGTTAAATAATTATTATTAAATTATACAAGAAACTCATACGTAAATATGATATCATATATATTATTCTAATAGTGTTTTGTTAATAGTATTTCAGTAGTATCATTGTTTTGGGTGTTAACTGATTCATTTTTCATTATATGTTTTGCTACATAAGACATGTTTTTTATTGGTAGGATGAATTCTATTCATATAAATAATTATATTATGTTCTTAAACATTATTTATATTCAGGAATTAAAAATTATTATTAAATGGATATGATGGGTAATGAATCTCATTGCGTTCGTGGAGACGGAAATACATCCACACACACGAGCGACAATACAAATATATTGATGGAGAAATAGTACATATTAGGATGTTATATCATATATAAAGATTAATTTAGATGTTATATTTATTATTTACATCAATTATACTCATTATTATACCAATCCGTATAATTATGCATATAATAACAAACTACACCACGATGTGGAGACGTTAAGCCATAAATACGTACGTATGGGGACTTTGTCATTCATAGGATGGATAGAATAATGAATATGGTTGTACCATATTTATAATAAAATATCCGTATGTTTAAGGTACTGGAATTATAATTTTGGAATGGAAACAACAAAGAAAGTGGAAGTGGAAGATGAAAATAACTTCGAAAGAGGTGATGAAATAATTACCTCTTATTCGGGTTCTTCCTTTTGATTTGTTCAAAAGGGATCCTTTGGTTGGATTTTCGATCAAATTAAGGCCTCTAAGTTGAAGAGAATGTATTTTGGATCATATATGGGAATATTTTGGCTGATCCAAATGGCTATGGAGTTGTGAAATTAAATGAAAGGGAAGTACTATTTTAAAAGATAGGTGGTGGTCACTTTAGAAAAAACATGAAATATTGTTTTATTATAAAATAATATCCAGTTTATAATGGCTCAAAATGGATTTATTTTGATTCTAATATGGGGATAGTTGAAAACCACTCAACCAATAGGTTTTATACATGTTTACATCACCTTATTAACTGTATCTTATATATTTAATGATTAGTTGAATAATTTAAATTTTTCTATTTCTTTGGGTTTTTTTATATTACATGGTTAATTAATATTATATAAGATTAAATGACAAAATCAAGTGTTTAGTTCATTACATACCTATCATTATATAAGTACTTTGGAAAACCCATAGATTTTTGGATTAGTTTATGATTTAAAAAAATATTTTTTGTTTTAAAAACTCATTTATGACAGTTTTGACAATATTTAGTATTTGGTTTTTGTGAAAGTCCTAACAATATTATTACTTCAAAAAAAATTATTTTAATCAACCATAACTTTTATTATTAAACTATAAAATTTGTGGAATACATCAAAAGTCTCTATTTATATTTATTTTTGTATTTAAAAAAACGATTATTTTAATCTTTCATTAATAAGGTAATTACTGCATCATCATTGTGTTATAAATAAATTTATTTATTTAATGTCTAAAAATTATAAATAAAATACCATTATATAGTTTATGTTTTTATATTTCTAATGAATATTTATTGTCAAATTTATCCAATGTATAACCATATATTAAAAAAAATTAGTTATGAAAATTTGAATTTAACACTTTTAACTATTTTTTAAATAAAATAATAATAAATGTCCTAATCTAATAAAATTGGATTGAAGAGGATAATATTTTATTCCTATGGTTTATTTTGGTTGAAAAACACATTTCCAATAGAATTTGAAAATTTTTTACGGTAATTTTAATATCATGTTTACCTTTAATGGCCCTATTTACTTTTAACCGCGGTAAATAAAATTCAAATGTTACTCATCACCAAATATTATTTTCATACTATTGAACCAAATTTTACATACTTATTTCAACTTTGTCTCATAGATTTTGTAAATTCAATTAACATTAGTAGTACAATTATGTTGTATGCAAAATTTCAAATGTTCCTAGAAGCAGGGTAAATGACATTAAAATGTTCAATAAAATTTTATATATCTAATTTTATTATAAAATTATCCCCAATGAATTATATTGAACATATATAGGTATTACATATTTATTTTTACCTAAAATAGATTTAAATTAAATAAATAATTATTTATATAAAAAGTCTGTTTAAAACAATAATGCATTATTCTTCACCATTCATCAAAAATTGAACGTTTTCAGAAAAATACCAATAATTTACCGAAATATAATATTTATATTCATAATAAAAAAATAAAGACCATTTTGAAAAATAAAATTTATGAAATTTCAAAAAGTGGGTATTAAAATTCATAACGGCTAGTTTATTTGGTCATGGTGTGCTAGAACTCAATGTTGCGTACAACGCAAGAAATTTCAATATTCAATGAGAAACGTACCGTGGACGCTTGGGGTGCTAAAAAAACTATGCCAAGCATATATGCATACCAAATAAATGTTGTAACGCCCTCTATAGATGAGATTTAAAGTGAGGATCCTTATCTCAGACTATTTTCGAAGGAACCCCGCGAAGATACACTACCCTCTGGACATAGATGCATCCCAATCCCTCTATGGATCCCTACAATTGGATGGGTAGGAAGTGAGAAGAATTGGTGAATTGTTCAATGATTACCCAGATAGATTCATATAACCTAGATGTACATGGTAACCATGTCACAAATCCATCGAGATATTGTCGCAGTTCCACTATGGTACCTCAATTTCCTGGGCCAAGCCTGCTGGAACCTGATTCTTGACCTTCACTTGCTAAAATGTATGGCATCATGAAATGAACTCCGCTACCACTTTCATTATCCCTGGGCACCAGTACTGACATCAGATTTCCTAGTATATCTTTTATACTCCAGGATGTATCGCCGAAGGGGATATATTGAACTCCCTCAACACCCCCTCTCACAATGTCACTGGCACTACGGTGCGCCCTCTCCAACGGATGACATGCTCACCATCTATTGAAAATCCATGAGTAGCCCATCCTAAGGATAACTAATCATGTGGGGCCTCACAGTCAACATCCAACAATTGTGTCGCACTAAATATCTATAATAGTGGGGGATCAACATTCACCAACTAAAGGAAATCAGCACCACTATCATCCACTATGAATATCTTCATAATGGCTAATAGCTCAGTCACCTCACTCAGCAGTTGCAAACTGGTCCTCCGGATGAGTGCATCTACCACCATGTTCCCTTTCCTATGAGTATAGGATATCTAAATGTCATATTCTAGGAAGAACTCTAGCCATTACCACTCTATTAGGTTTAGGTTCATCTCAGATATGATATACCAGAGAATCATGTGGTCAGAGTATACCGTAAAACTTTCACCCATCAAGTAGTGTTTCCATATCATCAAGGAAAATGACCAGTACTGAAAACTCTAAGTCATTAATCACAATGTTTTCTCATACTGCCACAACTGTCATGATACGTAGGAAATCACTTCTCTCTCCTACATATGGAAACAACCAAATATAGTCCGTGATGCGTCACACTAAAATACATAACCAATGCCTTCATCTGGTAGACTCAAGATGGGGGCACCTATTAGTCTCTTACTTAGCTCTTGTAAACTATTTTGACATTCCTCTATCCACAAGAAGGGATTTAATTTCCATGTCAAATCTGATATGGGTGTTTCTACTCTGTAAAATTTAGGCACGAACCGCCGATTGTAACTACCAAACCCCAAGAAGCTATACATCTCAGTCACACTCTTGGGTGGCTCCCAATGAAACACTGCCTCTATCGTCTCAAGATATTCTATAACTCCAACCTTTGATATTATGTGTAAAATAAAGTGGAACTCCCATATCCAAAGTTTAAACTTTAAGAAAATACCATAAATTTGGTTCTCTCAGAGTGTATCCAGGACTATCCGTAGGTGTGTAGCATATTCTTTCTCTAATGCTGAGTACACCAAGGAGTAATCAATGAATACCACAAAGAACTGGTCGAGGTAAGGATATAAGATCCAGTTCATGAGGCCCATGAACACTTATGGGGAATTTGTCATGCCCATTAGAATCACCAAGAACTCATAGTGGCTCTATCGACACCTGAAGGGTCTCATAGGTACATCCCTAACCCATACCCAAAGATGGTGATAGCCCAATCAGAGGTCTATATTTGAGAACCATCTTGATCCCTTCATATGGTCGAAGAGGTCATCGATTCTTGGCAGTGGACACTTGTTCTTCATGGTAACCTAGTTCAGGTGTTGGATGTCCCCATAGAACCTCACACACCCATACTCTTTGGAAAAAAGCATTGGGGATGAAAATGGTTAAACATTGGGCCTTACGAACCCCTTCTCCTGGATGTCCAACTGCTATATCCTCAACTCGAAATGCATTTCGAGTGTCATCCGATATTCTATTGTAGATATTAGTGTCATCACATGATAATGGTTGATGCACAGGTCTACCTCTCTACGAGGAGGTAGTTCCATGACATCCTTTGGAAATAAATTCTCATACTCATCCACCACTACAGGAACACATGAACACCTCTCATCCACTGGACTAAGGGTGAGGCTTGAAAATTGGTGATTAATCAGCTGCACCTTCCTCTGAGAATTTCCATCCTGTGATTCAAGGGATTCCTTCATCCCTGGGAAGGAAAAACTGGTCCATTATCCATGAACACACTGCATTATACGCCTAAAATAGTTGATCCGAGAATTAAATGTGGATAACCAGTCCATATCCAAGATGATGTCATAAGGCCTCAACAACGCTACGAGGAGACCAAACCAAAACTCTAAACTCCTTGAGTGAGCTCACACTACTGGTACCAGTTTGTAATAGTTGAATCCCTTCCCTTAAGTGTATCTAGCCATAATTATCAAACCAACGAATCCACTGGAATCTCTGAGTTCTGAAAAAGTTTCGTGGAAAGGAAGGAGTGGCTAGAAGCTGGGTCAGTGAGAATGGCATCCAAGGTGGACAAGACATAGATCGTACATTTGATTATCTATAGAGCGACGTGGTCATCAGACTTCGCTACATGAAGCTGTCCTTTCCCCTATCTTCATGCTCCTTGAGGTCAAGGTGGACCACCTTGTGTGGTGGCAGTAAAACCTCAAACCATCACCCACCACCTACTTCTCGGCCTACTCGCCTTCCTCATCTATCGCCCTAGGAACATCCTCTCTCGAACCATTGTTTCTACCTCAGCGGCCCCTCGACCATATGTTGGCCATCTGTACTGTGGGTCTGGCATTCAAGAGCCATGTGACACTACTTTCCATATATGAAGCACTGCCTCGCTCCCTACAAACTCCCTCCAGACTGGGATCCCTTCACAACCGATCCTAGATCATGTGGTCATCCTATGAAAGACATGGTCTGCATGGTCCCATCATGTTTGATGCCTATAGACTTCCAAAGACTCTGCTACCTGGGGTCTGCTGGTAGTTCTAGTTGCGGGCACCTACTCTGCCAAGAAGCAATCTACCTGTAGGGATCGCTTCAGCACCCTATCCTTAGTAGGGTTGCTAACAGACAATACTGACACCCAGATCTCCTTCCCAAATCCCTACTCAAATCAACCATCGCTGAAGAAATGGTATCACACAATATCTATCGAGTGGTGAGATAAATCGATGAACCTCGCTGAGTACTCAACCACCATCTTACATCCATACTGTAGGTGAAGCATATCCTGAATGCGCATAGAGTGCATGAACGTGGGAAAAACATTTCTCTGAATAGTGGCTCGAAGTCCGCCCTAGTGAGGGTATCCTAATCATGTGTTTTGGTGGTAAAGCTACACCATATCCCTGTTGATCCATGAAGAGGGATCGCTGAAAAGATCTAAATATAGTCCGGAAGTTTCTCCACTAATTAAAACACCCACGTCACTACCTCCATCCAGTCATAAGGGACCAGATGATCTGTGTCTCCCCTGAACATTAGAGGACTTTGTCTCTGAAACTCGTGTAGGGAACTAAGTCTGCACACATCATCTACCGGAACTGCCAGTTGTAAAAGCTGACCATCGGGTTGTGGAAACACTGGTGTGCCACTTGGTGAGGACATTTTTATAATTGGTCCATGAAAGGATGACTCATCTCTAGGTGGGATATCCTCACAAACTCGTATTGGGAACCTGTTTGGTCATCCATGTGGAGGCATCCTGAGATAGATCAAGATGTACCATGATTAGAAGGTTATACCTGGTGAGATGAGTTTTATTCAAAATAACACAAGGAAAAACTTATGCAATCAGTGTTTTCTTGTATAGAGTTGAAAATAAGAATTAAAGATCATTTTTATTGATACGTCAGACGCCATACCAATACTGGACTCCCCAAATCTGGATGTCAGATTCGAAACACTTAAGAATATTTCCTCAACAGAAAACAAAAACTCTGGGCCTTTGTGGTAATACATAATTCCCAATGTTACCACTTTTTCATGACCCGTCCCATAGGGCCCATATCTTGACTACCCCAATCTCGCCCCCCGAAGGCCAGTGGCTGGTGACTAGCACAGAAAGAGACAACCTGTAAGTGGAAATCATTTTCTTGGGTACCTGCAAACATACACACGCCTAACAAATTTCTGCACAATAAAAATTAATCATGTATCACTGAAAACAGATTAGAACAATTAAAATGAATACATGTGATGTATAATAAAAACCTAAAAAAATAACTGAAAACTAAAATGTACAAAAGGAACCTCGATGGCCATCCACATAAAACCCCACCCGATTATAAAAT
Organism: Viscum album; assembly: GCA_963277665.1. NCBI lineage: Eukaryota > Viridiplantae > Streptophyta > Magnoliopsida > Santalales > Viscaceae > Viscum > Viscum album. Next base: position 1,365,211,350 of record OY728140.1, on the reverse strand, counting down.
TAGTGTTGCTACTACAATCTGATGTAGTATGTCTTGTCTGCCTGGTCCTACTGGGTCCCATCTTGTCCAACTCCACCAAGTCCATGGACGTTGTCTCCATCGTTCAAGTATCCCTGAGCACCTTTGTATCCTAGTCCACAAAATTCTCTATCTAAATGTTGATCTCTTGCATAGGACACGACACGAGTGGGAAATTCCCATGTAGGGTGAGTAACATGATACTCAATGGGGATCCCAAAAAAATAGGAAAGACCTCACAACAATACTCAAGGTAATGGATGAAGCATATGACAACTCACACGAGATATACATTTTAGGGCAATGATTGACGAATAATAATTCACATAATGGAACACTTTGGCTGCAGAAGAAATTCTCTTCTATTGAGTACAGCGGGCCTGTCAGGTCACATAGAAGTTGTTTCCCACTAGATTTGGACTACATTGGTTCTTATCCATGATTAGTGCAGCAAGAATTCTGGGTCACATAGAGTCGCTCCCCGTTGTGGGCATGCTACGTCACACAGAGCCTCTTTCCACAAAGTCCATACTGAGATACTTCTATGGTCAAGTATCATGGATCCTCCAGGTCACACAGGGAATATCCCCACCATGGGCATGCTGGGTCACATAGATCTACTTCCCACTGGGTCATCGTTGAGTCACACAGAGTCGATAGTTAGCAATCATCAGGTCACAATCAGCTGCAGGTTTCTGTACATAGTATTCTTGGGATAAAAGTTTTTCAATCCAATTGTCACATCTATAATTTTCTGAAATCCTCAACAGATCATTCCATAAGATCTGACTCATAGTGATTGTCCCAAAACCACAAACAGCTCCTCAATTGGACTTGCAGTTTACATGATACGTGTGTTATAGTAAACATTGGCTGATTATGTCTTGGCCTGGTCCCACCATGTCAGAACGACCCCACCAACGCTGCCGGGAGTCCCACATACCAAGGTTTAAATTCAACCATCTCAACCAGACCTGATTCAGGGTCTAGTTCAGTCCAGTCGGGCATGGCCAGTGGACCAGGCTGAATTGGCATTGCTGGACCTAACCTAGTTTGGATGAGGGTACAACCCACCAAGTCACCAGGCTAACAATTCTAGCCCGGACCATCCCAAAAAGAATGGATATAGCCTATCTTATCATTTTAGGCCAACTGGGTGCGGGTCTGGCCCACCGTCAGGGGTCTGGCCCATCAGCGTTGGTCCAGCCTACAAGTTTTGGTCTGACCCGATCAGACGAGGACTAACCCACTGGTCCAAGGGTCTATCATGATGGATAGAGGTAGGGACCTCCAGCCCGAAGACCAAATTCATGGGACACTGATGGTGCACTGTCCATCCAGGAGGTGGCCGGCTGCCGCGTCCGGCCTCAGCTGCCGCACAAGCGCATGAGGCCTTCCTACATGATCGAGGGACTGTAACTCGCCATACGTCCGACCACGTGGAACCAAACAGGTGTCACATCTCCCATTTTACGCTGTGAAATGTCTATCATGGCACACCAACGAAAGTTACCCCCCCCCCCCGCATGTGGTCGCAGCCACCACCGTAGGCCACCACCATAGCTGGAGGATTGTTCATTAGAGCATCAGATTCTCTTCGGTGGTCCGTTATTCCTGTCTCCCATTCCTACACTCTCTAGGGAATTTCTACATCACTAAAAAGGTATTGGAATCATCCATTCACCACATTGAGGGTGCGTTCACAATGAACGCACACAACTAAGGTGCTCGGCCCTCATTCGTGTCAGTATGCGCCCTCTACATTAGAGGTTTAATGTAGGGAGAGGTCCTAGGGGTTTTAGTTCAATCAAGAAATGTGATGTTTGAATCCTATATAGTGAAATACCAAAAAAAAAAGAGACTGTCCTGCTAGAATGCATGCTCCTCTGATCAACTTTTTCATGGGTTGATTTGCATTCGTCATTTTGAGAAAAAAATGGGGAATCCCTTGAACAAATTAAACCCCTACCTATTTGATGTTTGATGTCACAATGTTACATCCTTGAGGTTTCAAGATGTCGACATCATTCGTCACATCTGAATCCATTCTTCGATGTGCGTCGAAGATGTTTGAAATTTTTCAGTGTTTTTAATTCTTCGTTGTAGATGAATGCTTCCTAGGTTTGTCATAGAATCCTCATAGTTTCATTCCTCATTCAAACAACGCATCACACTAAATAAAAAGAAAACACATTGTAGCATTTCTGTCACACTGCGACATCGCGTCATTACACAGTTTCCTTTTATGAAACTTTGTCACTATTACACATCATTAAAGTGTTTTTACGGTAATAGTTGATGAGACATTTATGTGCGTCATCAATGTGCCTCATCTTTGAACTGCATCATCATCGTCAGCCGCTCAACAAATGAGGAAAGAAAATAAAATAACATTTTAATGTTATTTTATTATCTTTCCAAATGTCCGAAAATTAACTTTTCTGTTATGTACTTTCCGAAAAATGTTAATTATTTTCTAGGTGAATCATAATGTTCTGAATTCAACAGTTCCCTCATGTTTTCAATATGAGTACCGGTTCAAATGTTAGAAAAAACGTCCTCACACGTTTACTTAAGCATATATAAAAAAGATCAAAATTTTGTTCTTGTCTCACCGGCCCTCGGAATCACGTGCCGTTAAAGAGTATGGTATCAAAATAATTCCATATAATTTAAACAATATAACACATAATATCTGTGACATGAAAATATCCTAGTTAACATTTTTATGATTTCAATTATTTTGTATGTCTATTATTTATAATTTAACTCCTAAAATATATTCAACTAGATCTATATAACATTTTCTATGCACAGATTATCCCTATAATTCTAAAACTATTATATTAAAATATTAGAACCTTAGAGGTTATATATATATATATATATATTAAAACATACTAAAATAAACATTAAATTTTTTAATAATTTTTGGAGTTAACCTATAAATATTATAAAGTTAACATATCCCCATTAGATATATTTCACTATTCAAATATATTGTTTCCTTGATTTTTATTTTTGTAGATAACTTTATAAACATCATATAGTAAATAAAAATATGTTTACATATCCCAGTAAAGGGTTATCATTCCTTTTATGGACGACCAATATCAATTTTTATTTGAATGTACAATAAAATTTCACCATCCATGAATATGTATCTTGTTGAAATGATAATTCATTAGTAGATAACTATATAACCATTAATATTTTTTCTAATTACTTTATTGATTTAATGAATAAATATTATTTCATTCACTATTATTTCAACAATATAATGTCCTCATACCATCTTTTCATTAAATAACTAAAAGTTTTAGGTTAAATCATTATTGAAAACATGATTTTTTTTCATCTGATTTGTTGAAAATAGATGTTGATGTTTTTCTAGAGTCTTTAATAAGCTAGACGTTTTTGGATAGATTCATAAACGAAACCTTCACCACACTATATTGGATATTCTATAAGATATTCAATATATTTATGAACATAACTAATATGTACATGAATTGATGGATGATACCTTCAAATATGTTGAACACATTCTATGATTGAGTTTTAGTTTTTTGAAAAAGGAAAAAAATATTTATATTATAAAAATATATGTTTTTTTCTTTGCGTGTTAGTATATAACAATAAACACATTAGTGAAATGTAGTGTAAGAAATATAATATTATGTATTTATTAAAATATATTCCAACCATAAGAAATCCATAGGATATAATCTCTTCCACCATGTGGTAGAAGTCGCGTTCTACCGTAGCATGCCTATGCAATGGAGAAGTGGATGAGAACAAGTACGTGGTATTTCTCAAAAGCTCATAGAATGTGGTGACTCCATGACCATGTGGCATCTAATATATGTATATTGGGTTGAAAAGAAACGAAAAAATACACTATGAATCGAGGAGGACCTATGAGAGTCGTAGAGGGGTAAAATCATGAATGCAGAGTCCCACAAACAAAGAACCATTCGAGAAAGATGGAACATGGTGGGGGTATTCGTCAAAAGAGCTCCTGGATGTGGTACCACGATACACCCAAGCCATGATAACGTTACAATATCAAACACCACTAAACCCGAAAAATCAATCAATTAGAGATTTTGAGAAAAAAAACATACCTCTCATTTGAGATTAAATCCACTAGAGAGAAAATTGTGGAGTAGTGGTAGAGATGAAATTCCACAAAATCATGAATGGTGTGCAGAAAATCGGCTGGGAAAGGATTTTTTAAAAGATTTGGGCTGGTATTATGAACACATCAAAAATAGGGGGATTATAAATAGGGGTTTTCTCTTTATTAAAATAATAATCATTATTAAAAGGACTCTTTATCTGGATTTTTTTAGCGGTGATACTGATTTATAATTATAATTAATAATGAATTGTAAATATATTTATATAATTAAATAGAATTATATAATTATATATATATATTAAATGAATATAAATATAAATATAAATTTATTAATTATTTAAAATGATTTATTATAATTTTATAACTATTTAAATATATAAATATTTATATATATTTACAAAACATATTTTTTAGAAAATTATATTTGTTTATTTCTCAATATAAATATGTAATTCTAAAAATATAATAAATATACCTTCATAAATATACTTATAAATAAATATTTTGGTAAATACATTTATAATTATTTATTTTTAATTATAAAGTTATTTATATCATTAAATATATGTATATAATTATATATTTATATATATAATAAATATATGAAAATAAAAATAAAAATTCCAATATAGTCCATATATTCATTATTTAAATATATTTATTATAAATTGATAATTATTTATATATATAATTATTTACTTATAATTATGTAAATACATTTTTTATAAATAAATTTATTTATTTGTAATTATAAATATAAAATTGTAAAAAAAAATAAAAAAAAAATATATAAATATAATTATTATTAAATAATTATTCAAATACATATTATTAAAATTATTAATGAATATAAAATATTAATTGCATGAATGTAAAAAATGAGTGATATGGAATAATTATAAATGAGTAGATATTAAATATATTGAAAATTGGGATAAGTTTTATTTATTATACAAATTGTTTAATTAAATAAAATATGGATATTTACTGAAATAAATTTGAATAAATATTGAACATATTAAAACATTGTAAATAAATATGTATAAAAAATATTCGAAAATTAATAACTTAAAATTGATAGAAAATATTATGAATGATTAAATAATACTAATAATATTATTTCTACAAAAATTAATAAAATTTTCTGAACAAAAACCTAATTTATTAAACACATTATGTTACGAAATTAAATTACAATATGAATATTCAAATTTGAATAAATTACATAAATGTTAGGTTTTTGTGTTTCTATATAAGTTTTTACTAATCAGATAAATATTTATGTGTGTGAAATTATCTTATATATATATATATACATGTTTGATATATGATAAATTGCACAATGAAATTATATAATTTGTAGCCCCTATTAATGATATAAATAATTATAAGGATATATAAATTTAATAACAGAATAATTTCAAATAATTATATAGGAAATGTTAAAAAAATTTGAAAATGAATATTTATATATGTTAGAACGGAAATGAATACATATTAATTATAAAAATTAAAACCAGGTTAAAATTATTAAATATTTAGTAATAATCATGTATACCTATATACTAAAAAGAGATAAAATTACAAAAAATGTGAACATTAAAAAATGAAAAACATTTACCAATAAGAAACATAATATATATTAAATATATAATGTTAATTAATATAATTCTAAAAAAAATATACAAAAATGAATAAATTAAAATAATATTTTATATCTATGAATTATATATATATATATATAAATGTATTAACTAGGTGTATGTACATGTGAAATCTATGTAATTCACTTCTGATATATGGTAAATCGAAAAAACGACATTTAATAAAACATCCATTACTCAATACAATTAGTCGATGATTTTAATTAATATTAATTTTTAATTATAACCCATTTTCACTAAATATATAACTTATTTAATGTAGGAATAACTATTTTTTTATTATATAATCATAATTAATGAAATGCTATATATACATATATTTTGATATATATAAGAATATATATCTATAATAATTATATTAATGACCTATTTTGAATAAAAACCATTAATAATGAATAAGAAATTAATATTTATTTAATTATTAAATTTTAATCATTTTATATAGTTATATTTAATTTATATTATTTATTATTATCTAAAATTAATTTATATATATTAAATTTATTTATTTTCATTAATAATTTTTTCATTAATAATTTTTTTATTAATTTCATAATTTATTAAATTGTAATCTATTTTTTATATTTGAAATTTATTCATTTTTTATATCTATATTTAATATATAATATTTATTAATATTAATTAATATTTTTATTATATATATATATACATATACATATATATATATATATTTAATTTATTCATTTCCATTAATATTTATTTTAATAATTTTATAATTTATTAAATTTTATTTTATTTTTTATTAAAATTTATTTTTTCATCCATAATAAATATCTAATATTTCTTAACATATATAACTTATATATATATATTTAATTTATTCCTTCATATTAATAATTTTTTAATTTTTTAATTTTTTAATTTTTTAATTTTTTAATTTTTTTTAAAATGTACGTATCTTTAATTTATATTTCATTAATTTTTTTAAATAAATAAATTTATATATCTAAAATTTATTTATAATTTTATTTAATATTGATAATATTTAAATATTTTTTTAATAAATAAATAATTAAAAATAATTTTAATAGTTATTTCATTTGTCATTTTAATTTTTTTTCTTAATTATCTTACTTTTTTAATTTTTTTTAATTTTTAAATTTTTTTATATTAAAAATTGAGGACATAGCCTAGATGGGGACCGACCATGTATTTGGATGGGGGCTGGAGGGCCGTGACATATAGGACAAGTGAGTTTGTATGCGGGTGGGCTAAAGCCCGTAGGAAGCATTGGATGGGCCTAGGCCCATGTAGTCACATATGTGTAGGCCTAGATCTATATAGATATGAGTGGAGAGTATATACAGGATCATATCCCAGTATCATGAAACTAATGTTTAGATGTGTCCGAATCCAGTATAAAGAAGTTGATGAATGCCCATATTTCTATGTGGGACTTGCACATGTGATCGAGGAATTTATTAGAGTTAGAAAATTCAATAATATAGTTTTCTCAATATCAACACAAAAAATAAATTACGGATAATGGTTTTCCATAATCAGCACTAAAAATAATGTCATGATAATGGTTCCCTTTATCAATGAAAAAAATGCTCTAATAAAGGGTATATTTTACCAGGGTTTTTCTCATAGTAAAACAGATCCATTTCTCAGTGATTTTTTAGAAATGATTACGGAATTATTTATAAGTTCTTTTCAATAGAGGTGATAAGTTCTAACATTGTATATGGAATATTTTCTCATAGTGTATATCAAAAGAGAACATTCTTTCCATTATTGTGATAAGAAACTCCATAATCCGCATTGTGTTTGATACTCCAAAGCATTTTTTTCTTCATTTTGAAATTATACTCATTAAAATATTTCTAATACATCACAAATAATTTAACCTAAAAAATACATTCTGAGGGAATCCATGTAGATAAAATATGCATTGAATTTTCATAATAAATATATGGAAACTTATAATATGACCTCATTTTTTCAAAAAAAAATATCATAAACCTAAATTATGGTAGAAAGAGGTATTGGATCCATAATTCCCAAAATCATTATCAATTTCATTGTTTTTATCCTTCAATAAGAAAATTATATTCTTTTGGAAGCGAATTTTATTTTCTACGATGTACCTTATCACATCAAATAATCAAACTTCATATATCTTTTTCTTCTATGTGGAAAATTACATGAATAATTTATCATCATTTTTAAAATTAATAAAAATAAAATATTTATTATAAAAATTATAAATAGATATTTTTATTATTTGATGAATATGATGCTAATCATTTTCACATTGATGAATTTTGAAAATCCCACACATGAATCATTTATCATATACCATTATCTAGAAGGTTTATGTAACCCATTTAACTCATTATTCATCCTAAAAACACATAATTCCACAATAATATGCCCATATATTATGGGTTTCTCAGTGAAGAGATCCTAATCGTATTCAACACTAAAAAGGGATTACCTAAATTACCTTTAGCAAATGTTCCATCTTAATTGTTAAATGATAACTACAAAAATACTTCTAGTTTCAAACAAAGACACCAATTATAATATCTAATCAATGAAAATGCACATAACATATTTGTATTAATTATACCCTAGTATTGAACTATTTATTATCATTTTTTTATTCTCATTCATCTAGATATCGTAAAACCTTATTATTCTAAAAATATTCTTATTTTTTTGAAAATAATGTAAGACCCAATTATTTTTATTCTCAATTTTACTTATTCATTCATTCAGTATATGTATCCACAGTTATGGTGTCAATTAATTATTCAAATTATATTGTCAAGATTAAAAAGTAATGGGGGTGACATGTTATCCTATGTAACCTATATTTTGGAAATAATTCCCCATGCCTACCTATATCATTCAATACCTCTCTATTTTTCCTCAACACTGGAAAAACAACATTTATCCATTCTTATTTATATACTATTGTTAAATCATCATTCCTGAATTTCCCAAAGGCCTTATATTTATTCATGTTTTTATGATCCACCTTTTAAGGGTTTTAAGTGGACCCTCACAAGGCTTGTAGGATTTGTGGCATTACATGATGCGAAGGTCTTACAGAAGTTCCTCCAGACTATTACTACATGAAACCTCCCCTCCCCAATGATTATATTACTCATGTATATCATTCAAATAGTCAAAATTTCTAAGAAACCTACTGATTATCCAACCAATTTCATATCTTCATTACCAACATAAATAAATACTAATTACTATTCACACCTAGAAAAAGACTATTCCAAAAACATCATTTATAATAATCAATATATTTTGTAGTTTATTGTTTATAATATAGATGTGTGAGTCCATTTTTTGGTCACCAAGGAAAATTCCTTGAAATATCAATTGTTTAAAATTGAATATATTTGAACCAATAAAATGATTATAGAAGAAATCAAAAACTACATCAAATATTTAAAACATGGTAACCACATAATGTACATCTTATATTATAAAAAATCTATATGGAATGAAAAAATGATTTCTTTTTATATAGACCAATATTATTATCAATTTCCACTAAAAAAAGTGTTATGATTTATATCAACATTTATAGTTTGACCCATGAAATGAAAAAAAATATTTTTTCATTATAATTACAACATTTTATTATAGTGTGCACAATTCATGTTACTAATTACTTGTTAAAATCATCTCCAAATATGATTCAATCTATTTAATTCTATATTTAGACCCATATTCTCAAAAAACAGCCTCCATGGATGTTAATACTTTTTTATATATTTCACTTTAAACTCACAATTTCACTATATTTGATTTTTTATTCATCATTATTATTCATATGAGTTGATTAAATTCGTCAATAAAAAAATGTATTATTTTTCATTGATAATTTTCTGATTCATTAACATTATATAAATATTTAAATGGACATGTTGAATTTTTTGAGTGACATGAATCTCCAATCTTTTATTTGTGGAACTAGCAACAATTAGCTTTTTTACATGAAGGGAATTCATATTCCATCTCATTCTATATAAATTTTTAATAATTTAAAATCATAATCCTTTTCACCTTGATTCTTATGGTTCTTTATTCTTTAGACAATAAGAAAAAGTCAGTAATAACAATTCCATTATCCACATTTCTATTCATGTAACATGAATTTTCAATTTCCCCACATGAAATATAATTCCTCTAGCATATCTTCTCTATGTCAAGAAACAAAATTCGTTTTATCACATCACACAATAGTCATCATTTTAAAGTATCACATCCTTTACATTTTCAAACAGTTACTTAACAATCTTTAGTATGTATTTAAGACCATAACAAATGTGACAACTCTTTGATTTAATTTTTTCTATTTAATTTCCTTTATTTAAATTTATTTAACTCTAAGCGAACCAACACTTCCAAATGTGTATAATACTTCTATATACCTCTCAAATACATTATTTAACATCAAATAATCAATCATGTATAGGTGGAAACTAGATATATATTATTCTTGTATAGACAATATTTAGATATTTTCGACTAAACATCTATAATGAGGTATTTATCATTTCCAATTTATCCTTTATATTTATATAATTAATTATTTTTAGTAATAAATTTTATTAGAATTATTTCATCAAACATATCATCTAAATGATTTGGATGACTCCATATTTTAATCGTTCTTTTAAATATTGATATTGATGACTGACTAAAACATCTGAATTTTTTAATTAATCATTTATTATTTCTAGTATATGTCCATTATAATAACTCTATCCATTAACTATTCCATCATTTATGAAATATCTAGAGATAAAAATTAACCCTTTTCAAATTTTAAGAGAAACCATATTAGAAAGAATTCTTGAAAAGGGGATATTATTGAGAAAAAAATGGATTTATTTATTTTAATATCCACCTCAATTTAAAATTTTAATCACCAATCATATTACATATTTTTTATTAACAGTATGTTGTGTTTTTAATACATTTTTTTATATAATAGAATTTATTCATGAATTTTTTACCCTGTAAAATATAGAATATTTATATATAAAATCATAATTTCATGAGTTTTTAGTGTTCAACACATTGAGTTGTGTTTCTTCATTAATCTTATTTCAAGATAAATAATCTCCTATTCTCTTATTTTTAACATCATGACATTAAAAATACATATAGTTATATTATTTATGTTGGGAATTGTCAGCAACAAATTTTTTTTGTCACATGTCTTCCAACTACTTTTCAAGACTTCCCCATCTACAAATATACAATTATGAAATTAAAAAGATCATAAACAATTGATATTCAGTTTCAAACTCATTATTACTTTTGAAAATAAATAATTTACTATTAATTTCTTTTAAAAATAATATATATTTAACTATTTAACTCCTCTTCCTTGGTAAAGAATACATGCGAACAAAAACATTTAGTCACAAATATTGTCCCACTATCTTCTTGGGAATTATCAGTCTTATTTATCACATGGGGTACATTTATAGAAATATTTTTTTAGTTCCCTTATTTAATTTAATTTTATTAAAATTTATTAGATACAAAATTTTTAATGAAATACATTTTATTATATTCATCCTCGATATTGTTACATAATTTCTCTTCATTAACCATTATAAGAAATAAATTTTCACCATGATATCTGTGTAATGAATCTTCATGTAGTACATTATCATCACACTGTTCTTCAAATATCGTTTGCAATTAACACCTAATTTTCAATAAAGTAAATTTATTTTTTATTAAATTTTATGTATAAATATTCTTGTTGAATTATTTTAGACAATTTATCTGGTGAAATATCCACGTATTGTCATTATTCTTAACTTATATTTAAGTAATTTATAGTGAAATGATCAATGAATTCACAAATAATAAATTTCAAAGTCATTTATCCATTTCATAAATAATCCTGGATTTAGTCACATATTAAGATATGTAAAATGGTTTAATAAAATTCAATTTGATATCTTGTTATTCATCTAATTTATAATATTCTCTATTCTAATCTTTAAAAAAATGCTCGTTCTTTACGTATCTTAATTATATTTCCATTATTCCAGTATCAATATTATAATTAAAAGAACCCTTCCACTTTCCATATAAATAAAAGGAAACATGAAAGTCATATAATTAGAATAGACTCCATTCATGATCTTATTATTATAAAACATTTTCATTCATCATGTCTGATATGGTGTCACAATACTTCGAAATATTTTTAAATAACTTAGTGTCTTAACAAACACTTAGTTTCAAAATTTTTTAATCTAGTAAATAAATCAACAACTGATTATTAAACAAGAATAAATATATTATTATATTATAAAAATATATTTCTTTTTATTATTATATCATAGTAACATTACTCTAAGGAATATTTCAAAAATCATCATAAATAAATATTTCGATCTTGGTATATATAGCCATTATGAATTAGTTATCTAAAACGTATTTTTAAATGAATTAATTGAACATTCAAAGAAGACAAATAATCATTTTTTATGTTAGATTCATCGCTACACCTTCAATTAATGTATTAATATAATCTATTATAATAAAAATGAATACCAAAACTAATGAAAAAGTGTATGGTTCATTATCTATAAAAAATAATGTTATTTTTCAAATATTTTTTTTTAAATATTAAATAATTTTATATTATTATTAATTGAAATAAAAGTTACCATGATTTAGAAATCATTAAAAAAAGTTATCACCAAATACCATAAATTTTAAATATCTTTTATTCCTTTAAGAGAAACCCATAAATTTCATTAATAATAATAATAATACTATACCAATTCTACCAAATCTAGATAGGTCCCAAGATACAGATTTAAATAGAGATGTTTAGTTAGTGAATTAAAATATTTTGATATTTTTCACTTATCAAGATTCATCTATAGGTAATATTTTAATGGATTCTTACATAGATCATAATATTTATCTAATATAAATTCTACCTGATGTTTTGTTATGTGGGATCCAAAAATAGTTCTAAAAATGAAGATATCTAAATATAATAGAAGATACATGAGTTAAGGATGTTTTGCTGCATGATGAGATGACTGATATTTCCTTGCAAGATCACTGATATTAAACTATATTTTGTCCTAAAGATTATCTTTAATAGTTATGGTGATATGATCATGGACAACCAGATAACCGGAAAAGATAAATTCATAGTAACACAACATTTCTCTCTAGAGTCCTAATAGAGATTTCAATTTCCCAACAACTCTATTGATCCACACATAGTCCCACCTTGTATTTTCTTCTCAAGGATCCCACTTAAGACATTCAAATCACTTAATTATTTTATCCACATAAAGAAAGATATATAACACATTCTGACTATTTTTTCACTTCACTGAGATATATTATTTCCCTATTAAAAACTATATCATCTAATTTCATCATATAAAATATTCAGGAACCATAGAAACTATTTATCAAATTCTAGATTTTTCTCAGTTCCCACTAATCATGAATTGATCTTGATATTCATAATACACGGAACCATTGGGTATAAAAGTGAGTCATAGTTTGAGTCTTAGAATTCAATTAACACAATAAATTTAAACCATAAGATTTATGTATAAATTCATTCTAGTATCATCATGTATCAGATTTATTTTTTTACATCCTTAAAATTTTTTTAACACATGATTCTACTATTTCATCATGTAACCAAAATATTTTTATACATTTCATGTTCATGTAACAAAGTTATATTTAATTTATACATCAAATAATGCATGCCCAAATGAATGGATATCATTTCAATCATGATTATTAAAATCCATCATGTAATAGTATACATGATTGTATGGTTTTCCTCCTCCCCCCCATAACATTGATAGTTCCGATATCTTTATTCACATTCATCATAGAATATTGAACATAATATTCTACATATTGATATTTAAAATTCTTTAGAAACATTGGATAATCATTTCATGAGTCCATTGAGTGAAATAAGTGAACCATTATGTATTTTTATTATTCTCACTGCTCTCTCATATATTTGTAATGATAATTAGAAAAATCTAACTTGGGTCAAGGTAATTATAGAGAAATTCCTTTAACCTATATCCCTGAAAAAACCAGACATCAATGTTATACATGAACTCCGACTAATTTTCAGACATTCTCACATTCTCTTCTATTCAGGTTATGAAACCTCTATGAATAAGTAATTTCATGATCACAACAAACTATCATGTGAAAACTCAGGGGAAATTTTTTTCATGTGCCTAAGGAACAATGAGATGACAACTTATTATCTATGTTATTTTTATAAAATTTCATGGATATTTGTGATCACCACTCATGTTTAATAGTTTTTAATGTGTTTGCCTGTTAAAATGCTCAATTCAATGTTTTGATTTCATTAATTAAAGAGAACAATGTGTCATGATGCAAATATTTCATTCAGATAGTCATGATGATCTAATTTGACTCAAATTAATTGACCTGATCATCCAGACATCATGGTAAAATGAACTTCTGGTGTATAAAAAAACCTATACTAAAGTAAAAATATGCTCACAGATTAATCAAGTTAATATCATCAATCAGATCACATGGTTAAACTTAATGACATATGTTTTTAAATGTATCTTCAATAGAATTTTCATCGAGTACCACATTTATTCTCCAATCAGTTTAGAACAACTATATAAAAAAATTCATTCAATCATCATTGAAAATGGGAGTATCTAGATCCACTCCCAATCCACCGCTGGCCCTGATCCATACTAACATGTTTCTATTACACCGTATTTCCCCACAAGTTGGAATCATTGCTTTACTCTCTTATTCCACAATATGAAAACAATCCATCATATCGAGCCAGTCTCTAGTGTTTCCACTTCACATGTTATGGTTTATCCTAGTTCCCACCTTATTTGTTTATACACATGGTTAAATATCTATTTACTTTCATGTAATTTATTTTTATTATACTCTAATAAAAAATATTTTCAAAATTATCAGAAAACTAAAATAAAAAAAGAATTAACTTCTCAATACATTATCATTCTAAAGAAATTTTTTAATATTTTTCTTGAGGAACCTATTTATTTTATTTTTTAGCATAATATTTAATTCTAAATCAAATAAACCATAATTAATATAACTTATATTAAATGTAGATAAATATTTTCATTACTGGAATGTATCATGTACATTTATTTGGAATTATATTATGTTCAACAGTAATCATATTTATTTGATATCATTTACATAACAATCCTAATCATCTCTTCATCATACACATATTGGTATAATCTTTATATAATGTCAATCATCTTGATTAACAACCAGATAAATTATAATCAATGTGTAATACAATCTATATAGATGTATTTGTTTTCAATACTACCAACAACCAAAATATAATATGTTTCACACTAAAACGTATAGATTTTATTATGAATACCACGGAACATCAAAAAAGATAAACATAGTTTACTCCTCCAATCATGATTCTTAAACTCCATCTATACATGGATAACAATTCATGCAATATTATATGTTTCGTGCATATATTAAAAAATCATTGGATTCTAAGAATAATAATGTTACCTAATCATCATTTGAATAAAGGGAATGCGTAAGTCTAAATTTTATCAGACATCAAAATTTTCATTAAGATCATTAAATATAAATGGATAGTTTCAAGTAATTTATACAGAACCTAGACTAACATATAGCCTTGAAATTTATACATGGTAATCTCTCAAATAGACTATTATTCATTTATACACCGTCTCACTTGGACTTTCTTCTTGGAAAAAAAAAACTATATGAATATATGATCTCATTATTATTTCTATTGATCATGGGAATGTTTTGTGGATAATCCATCCATTCAACTAAGGCTATCTCAGGAGGGATATTCATGTGTATGATCTTCCTTATGTGAAAGCATGGAGATATGAAATCACCTCTCATGGTTGATGATTTTTTCATGTGACATGTCGATGGAATGATAATTTTATTTGATTGGACTTCATTTGTTTATACAAATGATGTTTCATAACACATTAATTATGTTCATATCATGAATTTGATTAGCCTTAACTCATCTAATTCAGATATTTTATCCATATATCATTGAATGCTAAAATCATGATACATGGAGAAAAGCCTCAGACAATGGTAGAAGAAAATCATGACTAAATGAAATGACTTGAATCAATCAGATCTTTTAATGTAGATTTCATACAATTGTTCTTAAATAGTAAAAAATTAACTACACTATTAGCCCCATATATATTATTTCCTAAATCTAAAAAATAAATATAAACAGTCATGTTCCAACATCTTGATCTATGCTAGAATTGGGGTCTGCTCTTGATCCCCCATTATAATATACCTTATTTAACATGTTTCTTTATAGTTGTTCCACCTTTTAATGACCAAAACATTTATTATTGGAAACCCCTATTGATATAATTAATTTTATCTTTATGTAAAATGTTTATAGAAATGTAAAATTCTTTGGTTTTATGTTTTTGGATTTTAAAATACTGTTAAGAATTTTGACCGTTGCTAATATAGAGATTGAATAGTTATCACATGATTAGTATAAATATAGATCTTTAACAAATCCAATTTACTCAGAAAAAGGAAGAGATGGACTCATCAAGTAGACGTGCCCCATACAAATCCCATTTTTCAGAGCTCGTAATGTGGGTTGCATCATTGGGATTTTCTCTTGACTAATCCCATGCCGAGATTGGATATAATAAGCTTGAGCGAGAATGCCTACGAGGGAAGTGGAAGTTTATAGTGATTACCAACCGAGCAATGATATCCAAGACACCCTAAGAGTATGTCACAATCACACACCTTATTCTTCGGTCTTATGTAGGTGTTATAAGGGGTGATGTAACAAGACCTTAGCATTATGGTTATGTACATTATTGTTTTTTATAATAATGAATATACTTTCATTTTATTATTATTACTTTGTAATTATTTTTTAATGAAGAAATAGTATTTTTAGTTAATGTTCAACTATGAAATCTAATTTGATAAATTAATGGATTTTGTTAGGTCCACAAGGCTGAATACCCTGAGAGGGGGGGTGAATCAGGGTATGAATAATTTAAAATTAAAGCCCGTTCTGATCTTGTTTCGCTGTTAAGAAAAACACTCTTCTCTAATTTCCTGTTGCACAATATAAACAGAAAGTAAAGAAAGCACAGGACACAACAATTTTACTTGGTTCACCACTAAGGGCTACGTCCAAGGAGCATACGCCGACAGGTTGCCAGTCGTACCAAATTCCACAATACTTTACTAGCTGTGGATACAATGGTTTGGGCAAGATCACTTCTATGCCCAGGATCACTGCCCTTACAATTTTTAGGGTCAACTGACTACTTTCCCAAGGGTCACTCCCTGTTTCTCTCTCTCTGGCTCACTGCCGGTGGAGAGGATCACCTTCTTTCTCTTCCTAAGCTCACTGCTCTGGAAGGAAATCCACTCACAGTTTATAGACCTGTAGGTCTCTTCATTTGCATGAATACATGCATCCTTAACTATTGATTGATGCTCTGTTATAGTCCAACTTTCATCCACTGATGAATACCACTTTTCCTCTTAACCACTGTGCAATTCCTTTGGGAACATCTTCGCAAAGCACCCTACTTTGCAAGGCTCCCAATTTTGCGAAACTCAAACAAGCCTTCACGAAGCTCCTGCCTTTTCGCGATACACACTCGCGAAGCACTTTTGCGAAGCACTCTCGCGATGCTCAAGCCGTTGCAGAGCGACATCCCTTGAGAAGCTCACTAAGCCAACACGAAGCTTGTAGGTTTCGTGGAGCTATAATAACCGCCGCGAAGCTCCTCTTTCGCGAAGCACACTGGCTCCGCGAACCACCTTCGCAAAACGAGAGAAACTGATCCTCTCAGAAAATTCTCTCTGCTTCTCTCGAGGGGGCCGACCTCTATTTATAGGCGATTCCACCGACCCTCGACCCTTCCGCGCGAAGTCAACTCCACGTCATCTCAAATCGCGAAG
The DNA here is from genome assembly GCA_963277665.1 of Viscum album. Taxonomy (NCBI): domain Eukaryota; kingdom Viridiplantae; phylum Streptophyta; class Magnoliopsida; order Santalales; family Viscaceae; genus Viscum; species Viscum album. Next base: position 1,365,193,479 of record OY728140.1, on the reverse strand, counting down.
CTCCGAAGTTTCCGCCGGAATTCTGTCCAAATCGTGAAGCACCTCAGCAATTTTCGGATCGCGGACCTCGTCGTAATCACATATCATCACCATCAACATTATTTCGTGCCTTCGTTACGAAGCTCCCTCGCAAAGCCATTCACCACCGCGATACGCTTCAAATCTGCCGTTCGCGAAGCTTTGACGTAATCGCGTAGCATCACCACCTCCATTTTTCTGGTCTTCGCGAAATCCAATCCATGCATCCCATCTTTGCGAAACTCATGCCTTTGCCATATAAAAATATGATCTTCATGGAAATCAACATTTCGCGATGCTCACCAAACATCCAAATTTTGGACCCCAAAAATTTGGAAAACACTGGGAAACGGCGCCACGTTGTACTGCTCTTTTGTACCGCCTCAAGATCATCCTTTCCTTTGTCATCGTTCTTTTTCAACATGGAATGTCAAAAAATTCTCGGGAACTCGAAAATTTCCCATGGAAACCTGCTTTGTCAACAAACACAATCATCTCAAAAATGCTTCAATCTTACCTTGAGGGATTTTTTTCCCAACAATCTCACCCTTTGGGTTTGTTGACAACTCTTTTCAACTCTTCTGAGAATGATTTTCTGAACTTTGATACCTCACTAAGTCTTCTTCCAGCCGCTACAACCATTCGCCTCTTGCGATTATGATAGCTTTCATGGAATCACTTAACACATACTTTAAGCCCACATGAGCAATGCTCGAAGTGAGAAACAAGAGTAGTATGAAAAGTTCACCAATGAATCACTTCATGTCAAACACCAATTTACGATTCCAACCTAATACCAATTCTTAAATTGATACCAATTGTTGAACCACACTGATACCAGTCTTGATAGCTGGACACCTTCTCTCACCATTCCAACACCACTGTTCCGCTTTTATCACGATCCTCAGATGTCGTGATTTCTATGATTTGATCGATCACTTCTAGCATCAACAGATTTAAAAATCTCCCCCTTTCTAATTTATCCCCCTATCTGGTTGCTCCACTGGTCAGATTCTCCCCGTATCTGTCATGATTTCTCAAATAGCCACACTATCTCCCCCTTGAACAATCACTATTCTCTCCCCCCTTTTCAACGAACGCAAAGGTCGCTCCTTTGCAGTCTGTAACAGAGTAGAGAACACAGTAGCACATTAGGGAAAACACATCATACCTCAGGGAGATGGGGTGGGGGTCTCCACATCCAAACGTGTTCAAGCACGGGGAGTCGACTGAACTCCCAGAGCCAGTCGATTCCTCTCAAAAGATTCCTTGGGTAAGGCCTCTATTAGAATGTCTGCAACCTGTAGTTCTGTAGGCACATACTCCATCTGCACGATCCCCAACTAAACATTCTCCTTGGTAAAACGATACTTTATCTCAATGTTCTTTGTCCTTGAATGATGGATGGGATTTTTGCTGAGATTTATAGCACTTGAGTTATCACACTAGATTTCGATCGAAGACTTCACTTCAACTCCCATATCTTCAAGCTGCTGCTTCATCCACAATAACTGTGTGAATGCTTGAGTGGCCGCAATATACTCAGCCTTTGTGGTGATTTATGAAATACAATCCTGCTTCTTGCTTAACCAAGCAATACATAGTTTTACAAGATAGAATGAACATCCAGATGTTGATTTCCTGTCATCTGCTAAACCGGCCCAGTCTACATCAGTATATCCCAATAACTCTGTCTGAGATTTATCATTGTATTTCAAGCCAAAGTCCACCGTGCCCTTGATATACCGAAGTATTCTTTTCACTACGAGCATGTGACTATCCTTGGGATTACTCTGATATCTCACTTCTTGGCATGTGGAAAAAACAATATCAGGCCTTGTCGCGGTCAAGTACAACAAACTTCCAATAATTTTCCTGTATTCTGTGATATTAAGTGCCTTTCCATCCTTATCATTTGATAATTTCATTCGGGTAGCAACCGGAGTTCTCATCTCCGTGGAATTTTCCATGCCAATCCTTCTTAACACCTCCTTGGAATATTTGGATTGATAAATGAATGTTCCATTCCTTCCTTATGTCACCTATAGACCAAGGAAAAATGTTAGCTCTCCAATCATTGACATTTCAAACTCATTTTTCATGAATTCTGAAAACTGTCTGCATTGAACTTTATCTGATCCACCAAATATTATGTCATCGACATAGACCAGCAACATCATCCTTTGATTACTATTGTTGTCGAAATAAAGATTGTAATCAACTCCCCCACTCTGGAAACCTAGCTTCTTCAAGTACTGATGAAGCCATGAGTACCGTGCCCTTGGTGCTTGTTTCACCCCATACAATGCCTTCTTCAGCCTGCAATCTTTTTTCTCATCATCATGAATGAGAAAACCATCTGGCTGCTCAATATACACTTCCTCTTCCATAACACCATTCAAGAATGTGGATTTCAAATCCATCTGAAACACTTTGAACATTCTTTGCACTACTGTGGCCAAAAATAATTTGATTGTCTCCAGCCTTGCAACTGGTGAAAATGTCTCATCTATATCTATTCCCTCTATCTGTGAGTATCCCTTGCACACTAGTCGTTCTTTGTATCGAATCACAGTTCCATATTCATTCATCTTGTTGCGATAGTCCCATTTAGTCCCGATGATATTCTTGTCTACTGGCTTCGAAACAATCTCTCATGTCTGGTTCTTCTCGATTTGATCAAGCTCTTCATTCATAGCCTGAACCCAGTTTTCATCTTAAGCTACATCGGAAAATTTTTTTGGCTCCACCTGAGATAAAAATGATGTTTGCTGTAATGAATTCATTCTTCAAGTCTGAACTAGAGCTCTCTGATAACCAATGATATTCTGCCTATCAATTTCAGCTCGACTCTTTGTCTTCCTTGCAGACACAGACTTGACTCTTTCTTGTTCATCATCAGTATCTTTTTCTGAGTCAGCCTCTGCCACTTCTGCTCCCCCTGGTTCCTTACCTCATCATCACTTTTTTCCAGGAACTGTTCACTGGGTCACTGAGTATTCTATTCATTTTCAACTATTGTGACACCATTTCTCTCAACAATTTTTCCCATCCTTTTGATGAAGCATTTATATGTTTTTCTTTTCCCGGAGTATCCAAGGTATATCCCCTCATCTCCTCGTGCCTCAAACTTCCTATTATTTTCTTTGTTGAGAATGAAACACTTACTTCCAAAGATTATAAAGTATTTCAATGTTGGATTCTTTCCATACCACAGTTCATACGGAGTCTTCCCTTGCTTCGGACACAACAGATACCTGTTTGAAACATAGACCGATGTCAACACTGCTTCCTTCCAAAATTTAACTGGTAGGTATTTGTCAATAAGCATCTTTCTGTTCATGTTGTTTATAATCCAATTTCTCCTTTCAACCAAACCATTCTATTGGGGAGTTCTTACTAATGAAACTTGATGCCTTATCCTGTGTTACTCGAGATACTCTTCCACTTGACTTTTTGTGAATTCTATACCGTTGTCTGTACAGAACTTCAAAATTTTCTTCCCAAGCATCCTTTCTGATTCCCTCCTGTACTGTTTTATGTAACTAAACACCTCTTTATTATGGGTAATGAAAAATACCCAGGCCATTCTGCTATAATCATCAATGAAAAGAACATAGCACCTATGCCCATTTATAGCTCGTGGTGAGATAGGTCCACATACATCAGCATGAACCAGTTCGAGCACTCTATTTGATTTCTGTTCCTTTGGCATGTATGTCTTTCAATTGATCTTCCCTTTTTCTAAAGCATCACACGTATGAGTGCGATCACATTATAGTTTGGGAAGGTCTCCAGCAGCATCAGACTTTACGAGATCCTCCATAGATAGTTGGCATAGATGACCAAGTCACTTATGCCACAACTGGTTTTCTTCCTCTATGGATAAAAGACATGTATCTTCTTCCCCACCTACAAGGTAGAGATTTCCCTTTGACCATTTTCCCTACAGAACAGTTTCTCCATCTTTATCTTTCACAACACACATCTTCTTGGTAAATCTGATAGAGTGCCTAGAGTCACATAGTTGACTGACACTGAGTAAGTTATGACTAAGACCCTCTACTACCAATAAATCAGCACGTCTCATCTCTTTTCCCCCAAACTTGGTTGTCGCTGATCCAAAAATCTTCAGTCCATCATCATTTATGACTTTGACAACTCATTGTTTGTCATATTTGATGCCTGTAACAAGATCCTTATTACCTGTCATGTGGGATGTGCAACCACGGTCAAGGATCCACACACCAGATCGATCTGATTCTTTAAGGTAAATCTTTGCCACCACAGCCTTCTCATTTTTCTTCTTCTTGGTCCATACTTTTTCTTTCACACTCGGCTTGGATTGAGACTTCTGTTCTTTCTCAGAGTATGATGGACCAGCCTCATCTTGCAAAGCCTCAAATCTATTCTGCATTTTTAACTCACATGTCGGTTTATTGAGCTGCTTCTTGCGAACGTTTTGATTCTTCTTTGGAACAATTCTCTGAATGTTCGAAGTACAGTACCTAAACATGTGCCCAAATCCTCTACACCAAAAATAGTGTCCTTCAAAATATGTTCTGGAAAACAGTTCTTTTTTTGGATGCTATCTCTGTTCATGTTCCCTTCTATATCTCTTGGCTATGGAACACACATACTGTGAATGTCCCATTGTCCCACAACAATAACACCTGATATAGGATACATTCCTTCATGATACTTCAGCACTAAAATTTTCCCTTTGGGATCTCTGAATATTCTGATTCTGTTTTGTGCCCAAATCAACCTTCAATTTCAGGATGGGTGCTTGTGGTCTGACATTAACTGCCACCGATTTTAGTTGCTTATCAAGCCCTGAATCAACCTTAGTATTTGATCTTTCTTCCTGCTTCACTCCTGCTGAACTACAAGCCTCCTCTTTCATCTTATCTGTTTTCTAAATGGCATTCTTTTCTGATATCACATTTGGGGTCACGAGTTTTTCTTTATCCTTTATTTTTCGTCGCAGAATGAACACTTCTTCTTCAAGCTCTTTGATACTTCTGACATGCTCTTTTCCTGTGTTAGTCAAACAATCAATTTCCTTCATTTGTTCCTCAATTTTAAGCTTTTTCTCAACAATATTTTCTGAGCTCTCTGGTGTTGAGGATTTTAGTCTTTCAATTTCTTCTAACATTTCTTACTTTTCTTCATCCCGTTGTTGCATATAGAGTTTGGCATCACAAACCACTTTATTAGATTTCTTCACTTTGGCTCTCCAAACATCTATCTCCACAAGAGCTGCTTCCAATTCAGCTTCCATATCAAATCTCCCTTCAATTTCATCTTCATCTTCAGCGTCGACTTCTTCATTTTTCTGAGAACTACCGATGACCGCTACCATCGCATTTTTCCTATGATCTTTACAATTTTCAAACTCCTCAACCTCTTCATCCTTTGACTCCTCTTAACTTTCAAATTCTTGTGAATGAAGATTGTTTTTATTGAAGAAATTTCTCTTGAATTTCTTCTTCCTTTTCACAAATGCTAAAGTCTTCTTCTTGGGTATTTCAACATCATCATCATCATCATTATTATCTTGAAATTTCTTGGGGCATCTTGCTGAAAGATGACCAATAATTCCACATCGAAATCATGATAGTGGATATTTACCTTTAAACTTTACTCTTCCTCTTTGCAAATTTGATGAAATGAATGACATCACCTCATCTGTCTCTTCTTCTTCATTAGAATCTTCAATGGTGAGTTTCTTCATGGATTTGAATGACACCTCTTTGGATTTACCATTTTCCACAGTCTCGTTATCATCGTTTCTCATTTCATATGCAACAAGAGTGTTGTGTAGGTTATCCAATTTCAGTTCTTTTGGGACTTTCTCTTCCAAAACAGAAACTTTCGGATTGAACTGAGGTGGAAGTTTTCTCAATATGCACTTCACAATTTTTATATCTTCTATAATTTCTCCAAGACCCCGCATGTCTTCTACCATAGCATTTACCCTTTCAAATAATGCATCAACAGACTCATTCGGGATCATTCTCATATCTTCATACTTGTTCCACAACACTTGCAGCTTTGCCTCTCTGACTTTTGTATCCCCTTCATAAATATTCAAACGCTTTTCCCACATGGCATGTGAAGTTTTTCATGACATCACCTTTGTATATATGGGATTGGAAAGGGCTCCCCCTAAGGAATTGATTGCTTTGGAATCAGCATCCAACTCGTTATGCTCAGCTTCTGATAATTCACCACTAGTAATATCATGTGTGATACCATGCATAGCTGCTGAAAACACATCCATTCCCAAAGATCCGAAATAGTGTTGCATTCGATTCTTCCATATCTAAAAATTACATCTGTCGAAGATCAGAATCCCTCTATGATTAGTGGCCTCCATTGAGAGAAAAACTAATATCAACCTCTCCCTCTAATACCAATTGTTAGGTACACAAGGCTGAATACCCTGAGAGGGGGGTGAATTAGGGTATGACTAATTTAAAATTAAAGCCCGTTCTGATCTTGTTTCGCTGTTAAGAAAAACACTCTTCTCTCTTTTCCTGTTGCACAATATAAACAGAAAGTAAATCAAGCACATGACACAACAATTATACTTGGTTCACCACTAAGGGCTACGTCCAAGGAGCATACGCCGATAGGTTGTCAGTCGTACCAAATTCCACTATACTTCACTAGCTATGGATACAATGGTTTGGGCTAGATCACTTCTATTCCCAGGATCACTTCCATTACAAATTTTAGGTTTAGCTCACTGCTTTCCCAAGGGCCACTCCCTATTTCTCTCTCTTTGGCTCACTTCCAGTGGAGAGGATCACCTTCTTTCTCTTCTTAAGCTCATTGCTCTGGAAGGAAATCCACTCACAGTTTATAGACATGTAGGTCTCTTCATTTGCATGAATACATGAATCCTTAACTATTGATGGATGCTCTATTATAGTCCAACTTTCATCCACTGATGAATACCACTTTTCCTCTTAACCACTGGGCAATTCCTTTGGAAACACCTTTCCAAAGCACCGTACATTACAAGGCTCCCTATTTTGTGAAGCTCAAACAAGCCTTCGCGAAGCTCCTGCCTTTTCGCGAAGCACTCTCGCGAAGCACTTTCGCGAAGCACTCTCGCGATGCTCAAGACGTCATAGAGCGATGTCCCTCACAAAGCTCACTGAGCCAACGCAGAGATCGTAGGTTTCGCAGAGCTACAATAGCTGCCGTGAAGCTCCTCTTTCGCGAAGAACACTGGCTCTGCGAACCACCTTCACAAAACGAGAGCAACTGATCTTCTATGAAAATTCTCTCTTCTTCTCTCGAGGGGGTCGGCTTCTATTTATAGGTGATTCCACCGACCCTCGAGCCTTCCGCGTGAAGTCAACACCACGTCATCTCAAATCGCAAAGCTCCGAAGTTTCCACCGGAATTCTGTCCAAATCGTGAAGCACCTCGGCAATTTTCGGATCGTGGAGCTCGTCGTAATCACGGATCATCACCATCAACATTATTTCGCGCCTTCACCGTGAAGCTCCCTCGTAAATCCCTTCACCGCCGCGATGCGCTTCAACTCTGCCATTCACGAAGCTTTGACATAATCGTGAAGCATCACCGCCTCCATTTTTCTAGTCTTCACGAAATCCAATCCATGCATCCCATCCTCGCAAAAATCATGCCTTTTCCATATAAAAATATGATCTTCATGAAAATCCACTTTTCGCGATGCTCACAAAACATCCAAATTTTTTACACCAAAAATTTGGAAAACACTGGGAAACGACGCCACCTTGTACTGATATATTGTACCGCCTCCAGATCGTCCTTTCCTTTGTCATCGTTCTTTGTCAACATGGAATGTCAACAACTTCTCAGGAACTCAACAATTCTCCATGGAAACCTGCTTTGTCAAGAAACACAATCAACCCAAAAATGCTTCAATGTTACCTTAATGGATTTTTTCCCAAAAGATTTCTTAATTTAATAATATTTTAATAAAATATTATTATTTTTAAATTAATTTTTATTAAATATAAATGATCCTATAATTTTATGAATGCAATTATAATTTTTATTAAGGATTGAAAGCCATTTTTGTCAAAACCTATTAATTTTTTATAAAAGTCAGTTTTTATTTGAAAAGTTAAAATTAACATATTTAGAAAATTATTAAGATAAAATAAATATTATTGCAGGAATCAGGACGTCGAAATTATCCAACGGTGAATTTTTCATAATTTTCTGTGACGGTCATTTTTTGGGTAAAAATAAAATACTGTTTAAATATTTAATTTGATTTATGACATCATAATGAACCAATAGTGATGTAATGAAATAATATACACTTTATGTTATGCCAATATATGTTTTAACATTAAAATAATGTGAGTTTTGTTTTGTTTGATTTATTTTACAAAGCTTTAGTGGACCCATCAAGACTTATTAAACATTTTGTCTTTTTAAATTGTTTTCCTTGGGAGTGAGACTCACTTCCATGTAAGCAACCCCATTATTTTAAGACGTTACCAATTTGGCCTTATATAATATTTTATATCCACTTCCCTTTCCCCAAATTCATGGGAAAAACCCATGGGAAGGTTTTTAGTTTGGATTAGTTTAATGTGAGGTGTCGCAAACCTAAATAATAAACAATTTCCTCACCTTTCATATATAAACCCACCCACGCTCCCCTATCCTCCTCACTCAAAGAATTTGGAGTTCGTCCAACCACTTCCCTCATCCCTATATAATCCTCTCTAGGGGCCCCCAGATCCCACAAAAGACTCTCTCAAGCCTCTCTCAAGCCTTTGGAAGCACACTTCCATGTAAGGATTTTTTCTTCCGTCCTCATTTTTGTCCAATATTCTTTAAATTGTTATGCCGTTTTAATTTCAATTATAAATGTTGGGTTATGGTTTCGAACCTCCCCCATACTGCACTCATTATTTCTTAATTATGATATACCCCTTTTTCTCTCAATAAATGCATCCCATGTACACCCTTTACTATGCGGAAATTCTGAATAGAATTTATCTCTCCTCACTTATATTCAAGCAATTATTTTGTATCATGAATCTAAATTCCATTAAAATTGATGGTAAATGTATCTATATGACCCCATTACTTTCCATTTTATGTACATATGATGAGACACCTCTTTATCTCTCATCAACAACTTTTATGATTTCTTACGTCACACCATTACGTTGTAGAAATTGCACCGATTTTCGAAGCCAATGTCATTGGTAGTGAATACCATCCTCATTTATCAATATAGGGTATTTACCCTTATGAACATTTACTTATTGATTATAAATTTTCATGTATTAATTCCACATTCAATTGTGAAGAAATAAATTATGTTTTTTTATGAATCCATGTTTTATGATCCACGTGACACACATATGCATGAAATGAAATGTTTAAGAAGTGTGCTCTCTTATAGCACTCCAATTAATTGGGTAAAGTATAGTATCCGGATAAGTCATGTGAAATGGGTGTTTAATCATGATTATTCATGTGGATTGAGGTTTCACTCGTGCTGCATGTGGAATGAGGGTTTACTCATTCTCCATGTGCAATGAGCCTTGGCTCATGCAAATTCCATGTTATGTGTTGTTGCCACATTTCCATATTATGATTATCATGATTTATCATGCCTTTATGTTCATTCTGGTCTTGTGCTCTATTAATATGCCTATTTTCTAACATTTATTTTATTCCTCATGTTATTCCATGATTATTCCCTTAATGGGATTTATAACTCACCCTTTTCATATGCATGTCCTCATGTTGTCCCATGCAATGATATATACATGGGAATATAGTGGTCATGTAATGGACTTTTTCAATAAAGATGTTGTATTTCATGTTTTAAGTTGTTATGTAATAATCCTACACCCCAAAAACACAATACCTCTAAATATTCTTTGTTGTATCAAATGATGTTTATGTAATAAATTAGGTTTAATTGTGAAATAAAATATCAGGATTCTCGTAGTTGATATTAGAGGATAGGTTTATTTATTTTTGGGATTATTATTAGAAAACCCTAGTAAAGCCATAGAGACATGACTATGTGTAATAACAACATACCAATGATTTCGTTAGTATTGAGTAAGTGGTTTATTAAGAAAATATATCCCTATCTGGATACAAGCGGGTCGAGGCAGCTCTGTTACAGATGTATCATATGGGTAAAACCCAAAAACACCGCTTTAATCTAAACTCGAATGGGAACTGGTGCACAAAAAAGGGACTTGATGCACTCTTGGTTATGACACTCATGGGGGATATGCTTTGGTAAATTCATAAGCTTAGTATGAACCATTATTAAGGGACTAAACAATTCCCTAAGAATATATGTTAGAAAGTATATCATGTACAACATATACAGAATCCAATAAATTCATATGTTACAGAAATAAATGTTTTTTATGTCATTAGTTTTGTCATTGTATTACCCTTTATGTGTTAACCCTAACATTCCTTTTATTTCAGCCAATGACCGGTAATATGAGGAATTGAACTAACAACCGATGTAAAGATCAATGTGATGACTATACTAATGAGATGCCCAATCCAATGGGAGCGGGAATCACAAACTTTGTCATGCTTCTCTCTTAGATAACTCAATCTTTGAATAGAATCATGGGAGAAGAGGAACATAAACCCCCCCTAATAAAGAACAAGTCGCTATCGAGAGTATCATTAGACAAAGGCCTCCTACTTTTAATGGATCATCTAATCCCTCAATCGTTGAACAGTGGACCAACTCCATTAAAAAGATCTTCTCCATCCTTCAACATTATAATCATGTGACGGTTCTCCTTGATTCTTATAGTATGGAGGGTGAAGCTAATCAATGGTGTATATTGACAAAAAATACGAAGCCTGAGGAGAAGATCGAGTCGTTGGAATTGAAGGATTTTCGAAAAATGTTTTCTGATAAATATTTTCCGCACACCCACCGGCTTAAGATAGAAAGGGACTTCCTTTTGGTCTTTACTAAAGATGACAAATCTGTTGACGAGTACAAGGAAAACATCACAAGTCATGCATGATACACTTTCGGCTTTGTTTTTTACCCCTAAATGCAAGGTTGAATTCTTTTTTGTTGGGATAAAACCTAGCCTACGGAAAGCACTGGTGATCCATGACTTAGAATGCTATCAGGAAGTTGTACGATGTGCCCTCAATGTTGAAATAGAGTTCGTATAATCATAGGGGTATCATGGGGATAAGAAGCATAATGTTCACTTGAATTCTTGTAGTCCTATGGATAAATCTAATGGTGCTAAGATGATCTAGCACCCAACATGCCAAAGGTGCTAAAAGAAGAACCCAAGAAATTGCATGAAGGGGAAGAAGAAATGCTTTAGGTGTGGAAGAGAAGGGCACCTGACTATTATCTGTCGGAAAGAAAGAAAATCAGCTGTGACAGAGGATTAGAACGCTCCGTTCGAACCTCAATGTTTGGTTCATTGCTACAACTGTAATGAACCAGGGCATCTTGAAAACAAATTACCTAAACAAGTGGTTTTTTGAGGCAACCAACAACCTCCAAGGTAGCAAGGGTGTATTTTTTCCATCACTACTACTGAAGTGAACCTGAAAAAAAAGCGGTGAATGGTACGCTAGTTATTCATTCAAGAATAGAAAATGTACATTTTGATTCAGGTTCTACGCATTCTTTTATATCTCAAAAGTTTAGTAAAACAATCCAAACAACACCACAAATAATGGAAGTGAATATATCAGTTAGTACATCATATGGGGAAATCATTGCATCCCATGAATATAACTCCTCCCCTATCATAATCTGAGTATTGAACTTCTCGGTGAACCTCGTCATACTCCCTCTGGAAGAATTTGATGCAATTCATTGCATGGATTTTCATTCCTTAAATAGATCCAACATAAATTTCCATGAGAGGAAAATCACTCTCCATGTGGATAATAGACCCCTGATTCTATACTTATGAAATCTGGAAGATGAATCTTCTTTAGCTCCATCATCTCAAGTGTGGATATTACTGGCCTATGAGCATGCGTATCAGGATCAGATGATTGAGTCTAAATAGGAAACCATCCTAGAAGACATGCCTATTGTTAGAGAATTCACTAATGTGTTTCTTGAGTTATTTCCTGGTCTTCCTCTTAGAAGATATATTGAATTCTCAATTGATCTTATACCTGCAGCATTTCCAATATCCAAGACTCTGTATAGAATGGATGTTTTGGAGCTTGAGGAGTTGTAGAAACAACTACAGGATAATCTAGATAAAGGGATTATATTCCCAAGTGCCTCAACATGGGGTGCACCGATCCTCTTCTTCAAGAAGAAGGATGGGTCAATGCGCCTTTGCATTGATTATCATGAGCTCAAAAAAATCACTATAAAGAGCAAGTATCCTCTCCCACGAATTGATGACTTGTTCGATCAGCTATGTAGATCACAATACTTATCCAAGGTGGATTTTTGGTCATGACATTATCATGTATGGGTGAAGAAGGAAGATAACCCTAAGACTGATTTTCATACAAGATACAGGCAATGTGAATTCATAGTAATTCCTTTCAGACTCACTAATACTCCAACAATCTTCAGGGACTTGATGAATAGAGTATTTAAATATTAACTTGAAAATTTTTTGGTATTATTTACCGATTATATTTTGATATACTTCAAAACCATGGAGGATCATGAAGAGAATCTAAGAACTGTACTAGAGACCATGTGGAAGGAGAAGCTCTATGAAAAGTAAAACAAGTGTGAGTTCTAGTTGAAGGTGGTCTCATTCCTGGGCCACATCATCACAATCAATGGGATATCTGTGGATCCATCCATAATAAATGCAATTGAGGGATGGATGAGGTTAACATCAGTAACTAATATCCATAGCTTCTTGGGGTTATCTAGATATTATCTACGATTTGGGAGAAATTTCTCACAGTTTTCTAACCCTCTTACAATGCCAATTCAGTAGGGAGTAATGTTTTCTTAGAGTGGTGAATGTAAAGAAAGCTTCATGGAGTTAAAAAGAAGGCATATCACGGTTCATGTGCTCATGTTACCCATAAGTGGAAACATTTTGTTGTATTCAATGATGTGTTGAAGAATGTCTCGGGGTGTGTGTTGATGTAAAATGAAAAAGTCATTGCATATGCTTCAAGGAAATAGAATTTAAATTAATAGAATTATCTAACACATGATTTGGAGTTGGCAGTAGTGATATTCACTTTTAAAATTCGGTGGCATTATCTCTTTGGGGAGAAGTGTCAAATATATACATACCACAAAAACCTCAAGTATATATTCACACAGAAATAGTTTAACACTTGATAACAATGATTGTTAGAGATGATCAAAGACTATGACTGCTCAATCCATTACCACCCTAGGAAAGCAAACAAGGTGGCGGATGCTCTATGTAGAAATGACCCAGCAATTATATCATTGATGTGAATCGAGATGGATCCAATCTGCTTAGACTTGATGACGATGAATATGGGAATCCTAAAATAGGTAACATCATCAATAAGTTCACAAATGATGGCACAACCGTCTCTTTTGGGATGGATAGTGGATGCTCCAAATGATGGTGTGGGAATTCGGGAAAATATCGAAGGTATCGTAGAAGAGAATTCCTCAGAGATTAATGTTAATGAAGAAGGAATTGGGAGATTTGGGAATAGCAATTTGTGCAATCAAGTCTAGAGATGAAGAAATAACTTTTGGATGATGCACATAAGATAAATTTCTTTATTCACCCAGCAAAAAAAATATGTATAGAGATATCTGAGAGCATTTTTGGTGGGAAAGTATGAAGAAGGAGATCACTGAATATAAATCAAAGTGCATGGTGTGTTAGTAAATGAAGGAAGAGAGGCAGATTTCTAAGTGGATGATGCAACCATTGCCCATACTAGAATAAAAATGAGAGAACATCATCATGGAATTTGTCACCGGACATCAGAAGACATACAAAGACAACAATGCAATCTGGGTTGTTTTGGATCGTCATACAAAGGATGCACACTACATTGCTATTCAGAAGGATTTATCATTGGATTAATTGGAACAGATATATATTAGGGAAGTGGTAGGGCTGTATGGAGTACAACTATATATTGTGTCTGATCGAGATCCAAGATTCACCTCTATGTTTTGGAAGTGTCTTTAACATTCTCTGAATACTTAACTAAACATTAGTATGGCTTATCATCCTCAAACTGATGGACAATCCAAGCAGACTATCCAAACACAAGAGGACATGTTGAGAGAATTCTGAATTGAAATAAAAAGAGGACGTGATCAACATATTCCTCTAGTTGAGTTCTCTTATAATTACAGTTTCTACTCAATCATCCAAATGGAACCATATAATGCCCTTTATGGGAAACAGCGCAGAACACCGACATGTTGGGATGAGGTCGGTGACCGTAAGCTGGTTAGACCAGAAATTGTTGATGAAATGGTGGAGAAGGTGAAAACCATTCAGTAACATATCAAGACATCCCAGAGTCGACAGAAGAGTTATGTAGATGCAGATATCCATGGAAGAAGGCCATGAGGTTTTGGAAAGAAAGGTAAGTTAAGGCCATGGTACATCGACCCCTTCGATATTCTTGATTGTGTCGGGGTTGTGGCCTATCGACTAACACTTCCACCTACCATGGAAAAGTTCATGATGCATTTCAGGTATCCATCTTAAGGTAGTATATACTATATCCTTCACATGTACTCTCTTTAGAGGTGGTATAGTTAGATGATGATCTTTCTTATGAGGAGAAACTAGTGAAGAACATTGATCGTATAGAAAAAGTTCTACGAAATAAGATAATTAACCTCGTTTAGGTGTTGTGGAAAAATAACATGTTTGAATAAGTGATGTCAGAATCAGAGATAATTATGAAGCAGAGTTACCCACATCCGTTTTAGTGTGGGAAAAGGAAATTTCGAGGGTGAAATTTCTTAAGGGGGGAAAATTGTAACGACCCAAACATTCATTAATGGAAATCGATCATGATCTATTTAAATTTCTCTTTATGTAAAATGCTTATATAAAATTTTGAATTCATTGGATTTATGTTTATGGATTTTAAAAAACAATTAATAATTGTGACCATTGCTAATATATCTGTGGAACGATGATCACCTGATTAGTATAAATATTGTTCTTTAATAAATCCAATTTACTCAGACAAAGGAAGCGATGGCCTCATCTAGTAGACGTTCCCCATATGAAGCCCATTTTTCAGATCTCAGAAAAAAGGTTCCTTCTTTGGGGATCGCTCTTGACTAAGCCCAAGCCTATCTTGAATATGTTATGATTGAGCGAGACCACATATAAGAGAAGTGGATGTTGATAGAGATTACCACCTGAGCAATGTTATCCGGGCCACCCAAATAGTCTATCACCATCGCACACCTTGCTTTTTGGGATTATACGAGTTTTATAAGGGGTTATGTAACAAGACCTTTGCACCATGGTTATGTACATTAGTTTTCTATATAATAATGAATATATTTTCATATTATTATTGTTACCTTGTAAATATTTTTTTATGCACAAATAATATTTTTAGTTAATGTTAAACTAAGAAATCTATTTTGATGAATTAATGAATTTTTGTATTAAATAATAATTTAATAAAATATTATAATTATTAAATTAATTTTTATTAATTATAAATGATCATAAAAGTTTAGGAATGTAATTGTAATTTTTATTATGGTTTGAATGCCATTTTTCTCAAAACCCATGAATTTTCTATAAATGTCGGTATTTATTTTAAAACCGAAAATTAACATATTTAGAAAATTATATAGATAAAATTAATATTATTTCAGGAATAAGGTCATTGAAATTATCCAATGGTGAATTTTTCATATTTTTCGGAGACAGTCAATTTTTGGGTAAAAAATAAATACCATTTAAATATATAACGTGTTTATGACATCATGATGACCCAATAGTGATGTAATTATATACTATAAACATTATGTTCGGACAATACATGTTTTACAATTAAAATATTCTGATTTTGGGTTTGTTTGATTTATTTTACAATGCTTTAGTGGACCACTCAAGATTTATTAAACCATTAGTCTTTTAAAATTGTTTTCCTTGGGAGTGTGACTCACCTCCACATAAGCAACCCCATTATTTTAAGAAGTTATGACTATGGCCTTATAAAATAGTTTTTTTCCACTTTGATTTTCCAAAAACCATGGGCTAAAACAATAGACTGGTTTTTGGTTTGGATTAGTTTAATGTGAGGTGTCCCAAACATAAATAATAAAGAAGTCCCTCACCTTTGGTATATAAACCCACCCAAGCTCCCACTTTCTCTTCACTCAAAGATTTTTGAGTTTGTAAAAAATCAGCACTACTTTTTCTATAATCTTCATAAGGTGCCCTAATCACCCTAGAAAGCCTCTCTCAAGCCTTTGGAAACACACATCCAAGTAATGTTTTTTTATTCCTCTCTCATTTTTTCCAATATTCTTTAAATAATTATTCCATTTTAATTTAAATTATAAATATTGGTGTATGGTTTAAAACCTCCCACATACGGCCCTCTTTATGTTTGAATTATGAGATACCCCTTTCTATCTCAATAAATTCCTCCAATGTAAACCCGTTACTATGTCAAAATTCCGAAAGGAATTTATCTCTCCTCACTTATAATCAAGTAAGTCTTTTTTATCACGAATATAAATTCCATTAAAATTGTTGGGACACGTATCTATATGACCCACTTACTTTCAATTTCACGTACATATGATGAGACACCATTTTTCTCTCATCAATAATTTTTATGAAATCTTACGTCACGCCGTTACGCTGCCAAAATTGCACTGATTTTCCACGCCAATGTCATTGTGTAGTGAATACCGTGCTCATTTATCTATCAATGGTATTCAAAATTATGCACATTTAATTATTGATTATAAAATTTCATGTACTAATTCCATATTTCATTATCATGGAATAAATGATGATGTTTTATTTATCCTTGCTATATGATCCTTGTGGCACACTTATGCGTGAAATGAAATGTTTAAGAAGGGTGTGCCATTATAGCACTCCAATGCATTGGGTAATGTATAGTATCATGTTATGTTAGGTGCAATGGGTGTTTAATCATGTTAATTCAAGTTCATCAAGGGTTTACTCATGCTTCATGTGTAATGAGGGTTTACTCATGCTCCATGTGCAATGAGTGTTGGCTCATGCTAATTCCATGTTATGATTATCAAGATTTATAATGACTTTATGTTTATACTTCTCTTATTCCCTATTGATATTCCTATTTTTGAACATGTATTTTATTTTTCATTTTATTCCATGATTATTCCCTTAATGGGCCTTATAGATCACCCTTTTCTTATGCATGTCCTCAGGTTATCCACTGCAATGCTAAGTACGAGGGAATGTAGTGGTCATGTAAAAGAAGTTTTCAATATAGATGTTGTATTTCATTTATTAAGTTGTTATGTAATGATCCTAAGCCCCAAAGACAATATACCTCTTGGACGTCTATGTTGTATCAAATGACGTTTATGTAATAAATTATTTTTAATTGTGATATAAAATACCAGGGTTGTCATACACCCTGCATGTCGGTTTTACAAATATTTTCCCACAACACTCTATAAGTACACTAACCTACTGATCTAGCATCTCAATCATCTCACTACTTCCCATATGTCAGTCGATCCAAATGGAATCCTCTGTAGTTGATGTATTTGGACCCATGGTTAAATTTATTATTGACCACCATTTTTAATAAAATACCATCAAAAAGTGTTTTTGAAATTATAATATCACTCCAATTAGAGTAAATATATGAATACTCATGATTCAGACCTCATTTAAAACCAATTCAAGTATCCAATGATCACTTAGTTGCCAAAAAGAATGGAGGGGTTAAAATAGTAAACAGTTTTTTTAATTTTTTTTCATTTTTTATTTATGTTCTATGACAAGTTAATGTAATATTCTATCATATTTAATTGGTATCCTCAACCTATAAGCATAACTAATAATTATGAATGACCATATAATTATTTTAATGGATTTTGATAAAATAACCAATCCTTTCTAAAATCATATATTCCACTCTAGTTACATATTCATTAGTCTATACAGGTAGTTCCAACCATGTAATATCCAATTCTCATCAATAATAATTACCAAACTGTTACATATCTAGAGTATCACTAGTTTTTTTCGTGTTTCTATATACAAAAGTGATCATCATATATTCCACGAATGTATTTTTCTTCTTCTCTTGATTTCCAAAATAGTACTTTCACATCTCTTCATGATATGATCCCCATATAAGAAGATATTTTTCTACTACCGACTGCTTAATGACATCCTCAAGATGTGACCATTCATTATAAAAGAGAGATCATCTGATCTAGTCATTTAAAATATTATAGATCATTAGGGAATAATTTTTTAATAAATAATCATTCTCACAATCCACTGATCTTTTATTGATCTAGATATTATCAATACACTAATTGTTTTGGTGTACAAGTGCTTCCCATTTTAATATCAATATTCATTTTACATTATACTAATAAATCATATTGTATGTAAATTTATAAATATTTATGATTAGATAATGCATGGAAGTTTTATTTTATCATTAAACACATTCCTTTAGAATTATACATGCTTGAATTTCATATTAACCATGTATCATATTTAATTTTTCTTCATTTTTGGTTTTGTATCACATGATCTCAAAATTTCATCATAAAACCCCAAAAATAATAATGCATTGTGTCTTCATGTAACAAAGGTATAATTGATAACTTCCTCAAATAATGAACATGAAACTCAGTCCAAGCATGGATATCATTTCAGGAATGATTATCATGGGTCTTCACATAATAGTATAAAAATTAACTTTCCATTAATCATCCTCATGGAAATAAGAGACTCAAAATCTATTTATTAATGTTTACAACAACACTCAAATATAAAAAATATTCAACTATATGCTTCAACATTATTGTGTCAGTATCATAAAAAATAACATGGATCCTTCATGTGAATTCATAGAATGTATAAGTCTCTATTTTGGTCTCACTACTCTCTTAGATATTCATTAATCTCATTAGAATAAAATAGATAGGTTTTGTGTATTTCTAGAGAACTTACACTAACCTAGTGCCCCAAATTTCATTAATATCCATACATTATAGTGTCTATAATTCATGTTAATACTGTCTAACTTTCACTTCCATTTGGTATGTAAAACCACTATGAATAAGCAATCGTATGATCGCTTTGATTGATCATGCAACTTTATGTGGAAAATCAATTCTTGGGACTGAGGCTCCCTATGGTGGGATATTCTAATTCTCATGTTTTATTAAATGATTTCATGAATATATATGATCAGATATCATGGATAAACATTTTTCTAGTGACATGTCATTGGAAAGTTCATCCTATTGTATTTAACATCATTCTTTCATGAAAGTTATTCTACCTGATTCATATATTGTGTTCATATTGTCAATTTAATCAAATGTTTCTTGAATGAATTAGATTGATCATATGGATAATCCAACAGGAGGAACTGTCAACCTAAATAGTAAACCCTCCACCAAAGGTAGGTGGTCATCAAAAAATTATCAAATAGATCTTATCGGTTAGAAAAAATTACACACCGTCTATATATGTGATTTTAAATTGATCTAATGTAAATAAATTGCCGATTCCATTGGTTTTTCCTTAATATGTTTAATACTAATATATAAGAAACAATGATCCATAATCATGGAATATAAAATTATTGGGTTCCTCTCAAAATACTTTATTGGAACTAACCAATGAAATCTTTTATCTCCACTAACATACCACACCTCACAGTGGTTCAACTACTCTACTCTTATGTGACTTAGTTTTCATGCTCTATTGCTGAGCTAGGCCCTCACCCATGCACCAAATTCTTATGTTTTTGTCCATCCAAGTTCCAAACACATTAGTGTCTATACTTTGTCCCATAACTAATTTTTTTTTTCAGAACTTAAAATTTATTAAAATCTAATAAAATATTTGATATAATTCATAAAACCCATCAAGAAAAAATACTCATCTTCCCAAAAAATACGCATGAAAATTTAAATTTGGTATGGTATTAATAATTCCAAATTTTCATCAATTATTTAAATAAATTACAAATTATAATGTTCTTTAAACTCAAATCATACTCACAACTTTCAAAGGATGATATGAATTTTAATTATCTTAGTGTATCTTGAACATGTATTTGGAATGAAGACAAATTCAACAATTATCACATTTTGTAGAGTATTTTCTCATAGAAATCCTCATTTTCAAGTCAAAACTCACATATTGACATACAATTCTAAAAATTAAATCCTCATTATATAAAAAAATAAATTCAACAAAAATGTGCACTTGAATATCCTATATTGACTTTTATTTCAATTCCAACAAACACCCTTAAAGGTAACCTATTAAGGGCCATAGTTAGTTAACTGACCAACCTATCTAAGTAATCACTTATGCCTCTACTTACCATGTTTTGGTGAATTACAAATCCTACCGTAGTAGTATATACACTTGGTCCCATGGTTGATTTGTTGGTTAGAATTAATTTTTATTAAGCTATAGTAAAAAACACTTCATAATATTATCAATCAACTACATTAAAAAACAATCAACTACTCGAGAACACATCATCAAACATAAAATTTATCTTTTTCATAAAATATCTCATATTTAATTTATTTTGGGATTCAATTAAAATTTTAAAAACTCCTCTCCCTTAAATAATCTCCAATTCTTTCAAATGTTGAAAACCATATGCATACTCCAAATTTACATTGAACATATATTTGGAATTAGGAATAGTCAAACAATAGTACAATATAGTAGAGGATACATCCATAAAAATAATCATCATCACTTCATCACTCACATATTTACACCATCCTTACATTATGTCAATAATCCATATTGATAAAAAATGAAACTAAACTCAAATGTTAATTCACCAATTTTATTAAAATGATGGTGTGTATAAGATGAATGTGATCATATGGGGGTACATAGTGTGATATGAACTATTTATTTATCTTCTATGTACTATGATTATAATACATAATATAAAGGAATATATCCTTATAGTTATATCTAATGATGTTATTTTCCCTTTCCAAAAATAGTTTCATGGAAACTATTGGTTGGTAAACTCTTCCATATTTTACAATAATTCTATATTCTATTTGATGATCTGTTTGGATTTCCAACCCACTATAAAAATTATATTTCCCCTAGGATGTGTGTTTCAACATGATCCACTATATTTGTTTTCTCCTAGATCCTAAAAATTATTTCAAACAAGATGTATCTTATATTAAAACATTCAGTATAATATGTTTTTTAAATATCAATAAGTTTATATGATAAAAACAGTATTATAATATTATTTATTATTTCACAACCTATTCCTCTATCTTTAAATTGATTTTTTTCACTTGAGTATAAAATAGCGCATTATGGGTGGGTCATGAATACCTAATAAATTTTATACACTCACACCCTACACTAGGCCCTACTAGACGTGAATATGTCCATTAATATATGATCCCTATAAATTTATCACATCAAAAGATATATTGACTTCATATGTGGTGTTTTTGGTAATGGAATTATGAATTTATATTTTTAATTATGGTCATGTATGTAAACAAAGATTGTCCTTATTTTTATACTTTAGAATTTACAAACATGGTGTCAACACTATTGTGCATTAGGATACGTTAGACATCATTGACCATTGTCTATATTTTTTGGGTAAGGTATCGTGGTCTTTATTGATTGTATAAATACTTTTTAAATTGTAATGTATGAAAATTCTTGTTGATATAATTTTAATAATTTATTTTCATTCAATTACTAACATTTTCCCATTAGCTATCTAGTTTATTACACAATTTTATTCATCTTTATTTCAGATTCACCAAATATAGGTATTCATCTGAAATACTCTTTTATATCATCAAAAGGAGAAAATAGTCACCCATTCATATTTCATTCAATCCCAAATGTTTATAAAAACCACTCTTAGTCTAATAGTATATGTGATTTATTGTGATGACAAGATCTTCGTATAGTCTTGGCATTCATGTTATTATCATTAAAAGATAATATCAAATCCCACATTAAGTGATCACGATAGTGAGACTGGAGTGTTTTGAGAAAATTGAACTATCATGACATCGAATACCCAGGAGAAATATTTATATTCAATAAAATTATAGTTCATTTATATGTTACATGGGATAGTTTTCGATCATCATTATTTATTTTCAATTCAGTAATATACGATCATGATTCATTTATCATAAAAGGTTTTAGTCGGTTGGAATATTTAGGGTGTGATGTCATTCAGTATGTTAGTTCCCTTTATATTGTGGATGATGATAGTTAGACATTACATATATATGATTGAAGTTGTAATTAAAATGTGTATAAATGATATTTTAAATAATATGAACATATTTTTAGACTATTATAGTTAATGGTCGAAATTGAATACCATTTTTAAGAATTCATGTATAGAATAGAAGAACCTTGGTTATTCATTATAATATGAAAAGACTATATGAAACTACTAATTTTTATCTTTATTAAAAAGTCTTTTATTGTTCGTATAATTTCATAATGTTTATTCTTCTAACATGACCACCACCATATATGTAAGAATGTAAAATTGATATGCATATGTAACTTGACCTTTGTTTGGTCCATAGGTTTTTAAGGGGACCACTCATATATTTTAGGACACATGTAATGTATTTTCTTGAATAGAGTGCATGTTTACTAAGATTATGAGGGATTTATGATTTCATCATCCTATAACCTTCCAAAGTGATGTATTTCCTTAGGATTAAGATTAAAAATCATGTCTTCTTTATGATATCATTTAAATTATAAAATATCATAAGTAATAGTTGGTTAGATTTATTAGAATTATTTGAATGAAGCTAAAAAAGGGAAAAATTTCCCATATAAGAATATACAAGACAAATTTAATGACCATTTTTACCTACCTCCAAAATTAATTTATTTTTTTAAGTAGGGGAAAAAGTATATATAATCCCAAATATGACCTAAAACAAGAAATCAAGTGTGGAGAATGTAATAGATGTCAATAATTTTTCTTATAACTATATCCACAAACTATGGGGGGAAGGGATCCCAAACTAGTAAAAGAGACAAACTAAACATCATGTACCTACCTTGAAGAAAGAAAATAACAAACCTTGTTACACTCTAACCATATGTGATGTATAAAATTCCAATTTTTTATAACTAATTTGTATATTCAGATATGATATGATGTGATATGAACCAGGGGTGGTTTAGAGGTTCTGGAGAGAGATATAATGATTTTGTTTTTAAATTGTATTACATGTTTGTGAGAGTGATATTCTGTGACATACATGCCTGAGGACCATATAATAGATAATAGGCCTCCACCTGGAAGGAATCCCTACTCCCACTGTCCACACTGAACGTAGAAACCACATAGCCTCTCAGGTCCCTAACAACTCCCCCATATCTCCCATGATACATGAGTAGTCAATATTGAACTTCAACTCTTCAATTGAAGGGTTTTGACAGATATATTACCCATCATTACTGAAAAATTTACCATCAGAATATAGATGTTTTTTCACATCATGTTTCCCAAGGAGGGAGCCTCATCCCATTATTGAGAAGCACTCCTAGGTTAGTCATTAGCCACCTTGTTCTAATGACCACATTTGTCCTGGTGCATGAGAGACCCTCCAGATGTTCTTTGATATAAGCCGCCAAAATGCACTAGGATACAGCATATATTGTTATGGTCCCCTCCATAATCTGTGAATTACTTATTATAGACATCATGATCCACCATTAGAAGAATATACCACGTTTAAGGACATATGAATTCATGAATTTAAACACTCCCATTTCATTCCACGATATATATTCCCATTCTCTCCTAAAAAAATATATTATTTGTGGATTTGTTGTTTGTGGGATGGAATCAAAGGCATTCTAAAACAATATGTAACCCCTTATATATCACCTATTCATCAGTTAAGATCATGGGGTTCTATATATACAATATGGGAAAATAGTACATTTGGAGAATTTTAATGCACAAAAGGAGATCTCTCAGTGTATTTGGAATCCATTTTTCATTAAAAAAGATTTTTATGCCTTGACCAAGAAGGATTATAAATTATAATTATTGAAAATGAATTTTTCCTACTCATCTATGATTTTAAAAATCATGAAAATCTTTTGATATTTCGTATTCATCACAACCTGAGTAAAATTGGGATAATTATTGGCATCGAATAATGTAATATCTAGAATCCAGAATCCATGGAATATAATCAAGCTTCCCAACCAATTATCATGCCAGAATCTAATCTCCACATGATTGAAAATCCAACCATAATGTTGATGTATAAATGGTATTGAATCTTGGATGGTTTACCATAAATTATAGTAGATTCTACTCAACATTACAAGATTTATCCCATATATTTGAATTATGATCATTTCTAAAAGAGTACATAATTCTATCACCAAATAGTATAGGAAAGCATTCATGAAATGAATTGAGTTAGAAAAAATGTCACAACCAAATTTCTCATTCATTAGCTAGAAAATCCATTCTTGTCCAGGATGCATAATGATACTGGTCAACTAAATGATAATACTAAATGAAATATCTCAAATGTTTTTTAATGATCTGCATAACGTCCATTTGAATAATTCTATTTTCCTACCTAAAATTGTGTTATAGTAAATGATTTAATTAAAAATTTATAGTTTGATATATTCTTCCAAATACAATACTACATTTATAGAAAAAATAAATTCTCGTAATATTAATTAAGATAATAAATCATAGGTGACGCACATTGAGATTGTTCATGAGTAACCTCTACAAAAATAATTATAGCATTTCAATGTAACTATATTAATCGATTTTGTATTGTATGATGCTGTAAATGATATGGGGTCTAAGGGAGGATTATGGATGGGAGTCTCTCAGCCATAATGGGCTAATAGAGATTACTCATTATGTGGATAGATGTAATGGTGTGAGTAGAGGAGAAGTGGATATAAGAACCTGAACCTTATTTTAGGTATGTTATCCTTCTCCGGTTTGTTGAAGTTTGGGCTTTTCTAGAAAAAACATCTAAGGTTGTGGAGGTTGTGTAGGGGAACACGGTTGGTGCACGGTCTGAAAAAACTATGCCTCCAGCCTAAAAAAATTGTGCACCATTGATAGAGTCCTCCACACGGGTGGCGCACGGTTTGTCTGATCGTGCTGGCTAGCCGCATGACATCCCTAGGGGAGACAGTGGAAACTGTATGGTTGGTTCATTGTTTTCCAAACTATGTGGGGTAACCATGCATCCACTGAAATTTTTGGTTTTTATGTCCTGGGCCACTCAGGATTTTCCATCTCTCCCTCATTCTTCCTCCCATTCGATGCTCTATTGTGATTTTTGGTTCTCAAGGGTTGGAGGGACTCTCCAACTCATTTTGGTAGAAAATAAAAGGGGTTTCACGGTGGTTTGAAGGTGGTTTCTCAAAGGTAAGTGTCTCTTCATGGTTTATATGTTTTTTTCCTCTTGATCTATATCTTTCTAAATCTCAGTTTTCTTGATATACACCCATTGTGTGTAGATCTAGGGTTGTGGTTGCCTTGGGTATTGATTTTAAGACATGTGGATATTAGGAAAGGGGATATAGAGAGATTTCAGAGGTGTGTTCACCAGAATTGAGGAGGTGTGGTAGCTTGTGGATCGTCTTCGTCAGAACCAAAAAGGTAGATGGTTTGTGCCTTTCTATTGAATGTCTTTGAGTTATATGTGTAAATTTTTCAAATACCCATGAAAGGGATGTTGCACTTTTACAGTTTTAGCCCTATTGTTTGTCTGCAAAGATTGTATTATTGAGTAGAAGTTAATTGATTGTGATTATGGTGAATTGATGTGCTTTGAATGTGTTTTCCCATGCATGTTTTGTCTATTTTACCATTGGGACTAGTTTGCATGCCAGGATATAGTTTAATTTCACATACATATTATTGTTGGATGGTGTGACTATTTTTCTATTATGCTGATATGTTGTAGATTGATAGCCATGTAGTTCTTGAGGTTTACATGGGCCGATAAGCACAGCTATTTTTTCTTGACCTATACAGGGCTGTTAAAACATGGTATATAGACCATATGAAGAATGGAAGTTGAGGGATTTTTCAGAGTGTATGTTTTAATTACGTTGCGAGACCAAATGGGGAATTGACGTTGAGTGCATTCTCAGAGTGTCTTTTGTTCCTCGGCATGGGCCACAGAGGGAATGTGATGTAAGTGCTTCCCTAGACCGCCTTTAGTTACCGATACGAGACTATAGATGGAATTGATGGTGAGTGCTTCCTCAGAGAGTCTATGCTTAAGCTGAACCAGAGTGGTTAGACTGAGTGTACTACCCAGAGGTTAGCTTGAACATGATAGGTAGGACAAGAGGGGATATGATGTGTGTACGTTCTAGAGGGTTATGTTTATGCATTAGCTATGTGCTTGTGTTGGTAGTATTACCAGAGGGTTACCTATTATGGTTAACTGCTTTGTTTATTTGTTTCATATTATGTAGTGGTTTGAATTCTTTGAATCTTTGGATTGTTTACTACTGAGTACTTCCTTGTTTACTGAATTTTGTACTTACTTGCCATAGATTCACTAACTGTTAGGAGCAGATCTTGGGGTGGTTTCCTACTAGGATTTAGTCCCAAACCCTATTTGGGCCATGATTTTGGGCCCAAATAGATTATACTGTTGCAGGTAGAGATTATGGAAAGTGCCATTGTACATTAGGTTCTTGATTGGACGTGGAGCTAGAGAACATGGAACCATGCTATTTCTTGAGATGCTATAGAGATGTTCACTGTTTTTCTTTTGTACATTGGTTGATTAATGTTGTATTCTGGCATTTTTATTTATTTGGCTATTTCCATAGACATATGTATCATGAATTATTCATATATATGTGTGTGCTTGAGATTATTATTTCTAGTTTTACACTATTTACTTTTGTGTGGATTATTACTACTTCTGCCATTGTATACTTGTTTCACATACGTTGTGTTACTCTGAAAATGAGGGAATTGTTTCCCCATTATCATACCCAAGGCCCTCGCTGCTAGTCAGAAGCCTCTGGAATTTGGGGAAATGTGCTTGAGTCTATGTGACAAACTAGGTACGGGGTGTCTCTGGGCGGCTTCCGAAACAGGGATGTTACAAAGTGGTATCAAAGAAATTCTTTTTTTTGACTTAGTATTGGGATCCGTTAGCCTGGGATTGGAAGGAATATGTACTTGGTAATATGTTGTGCCTAGGAGTAGCTTACTTGTATACAGGGAAAAGCCAACCAACCCCATTTATTGAATTTTTTCTAGTTTTTCAAGTTTACGATAGATTTGATTTTCACCATTGGGTGGATATCATGTTTATTGCTATTACTATTGATGTTATTGAGGTTTTATTTCTTTCGCAAGCTGATGAAATGAGGGTATTCCTTATCATGCATCATATAGACACTTGCTATAAATCACATGTCATGCATTCTTGCCATTCCATTTATGGTGCATTAGAAATTGCATGTTGTTGTGATAGATTTTGTGTAGAATATGCATACTATTTTGATAGTTTACTTGTTAAATACCTGTTGCTTGATAAGGTATCATTTGTATATTATTTTTTTTGAATGAATTCCAAATTTTGGTTCTTGAGGTGTTATCAGCCTTCATGGACCGGAAATTGGTGGATCATTGCCTGTTTTACCTTATTTATAACATGTATAAGATGCCGATATGTGATTCGTGGGGAGTATGGGACCTCACTGATTAGAATGTGGAACTTAATGTATGTTTTAATGTTTTTTTGGGTTCTGGAGTAGTTTTTGAGCCTTACTGTCTGGAAAAACCTAAAATACACGCCATATAGTTTTAAATACACAGCTTGTAATCTTCTTTTCAAGAAGAAACTATTTTTCTTAAAAACACGCCTTATAGCATATGTACATGTCATGTAGTCTCTATCTGAGTCATATGTTGTGTGGGAAGAGATAGGGGATAGGGAAAAGCTGGAGTGAACACATCGTGTACCGTCCATACACGTAGTGTTGGGTCAACCCAATGTCCACCCGTGTGACTATCGACACGAATGGAAAGTAACTTATGTTATACAGGACGTGTAGTCATGTTTTGTAAAACACGGTTTCTTTTCTTCCTCCTATTACCTTCTCGCACTTCTATTTTTTCAGTCCTTGAAAATCATGATATAAGGTGTGCATTTGGCCTTGCAGAGTCATGCCACTAAGACGTCCTCTGGTTGTTCACTATTTTCCCGGTGGTGATCAGACACCGGAGATGATAGATCAGGGACTTTCAGTGGATCCCCGAGTTGTGTCAGCCTTGTCATCAGCCATTATACCCGACATAGGTGCTGATGTAAAGTTTAGAGAGGGTTTCCTGAGGATGATTCAGACCTTTCAGGGAGCGCCGCCTCC
This sequence comes from Viscum album, assembly GCA_963277665.1. Lineage (NCBI taxonomy): Eukaryota > Viridiplantae > Streptophyta > Magnoliopsida > Santalales > Viscaceae > Viscum > Viscum album. Next base: position 1,365,164,827 of record OY728140.1, on the reverse strand, counting down.
TTCCCTATCGAGGGCATTTTTAAGCGGGTCGTTCAGCAACAATATCCTCCATCCTTCTCAAGGGATGGAGGACCCTAGGATGTAGAGTCATGTCTAGAATCCATGATGTCAATATTCAAACATCTAGAGACACCTCCAGAGTGGAGGGTCATTCTTGCCACATATATGCTTCTAGATTCTGCCAACAGATGGTGGGATGTGATCTCACAGGCAGGACGCCAGCAAGTCATGGCCTGGGATGAGTTTCAGCAAATCATCATTGACAAATTCTATCCAGAGACCTTTAGGGCCATTCGAGATAAGGATTTCATGAGTCTTTAGTAGGGAAATCTTTCTGTCATAGAGTATTCCTCTTGTTTTACTAAGCTGCAGCGTTTCACACCTATTCCAAGTAGTGATGAGTTGTTAGTTGTAAGGAAGTTTGAGGACGGTCAGAGGCAAGATATCCGATAACAAGTGAATAACTTTAGATTGACTTCTATCTCTTCTATAGTCAACAAGGCGCTAATCACTGAGCGCAATCTGAGTGATTATGGAGCTGTGAGCTAGGGAGGTTCGGGATCCAAGGTCAGTGCTCTGCCAGTTGATAGCAGGAAGTGTCATAGATAGATTGCACGAGGAGGTCTGCGTAGGAATGAAGCATCTTATAGTAGCCATGTGTTATGATACTAGTGTGGGAGAATCAGGTATACAAGGACGCATTGCCCGAGAGACCCGATGGTGTGCTGATCTTGCGGTAAGATGGGTCATCTTCAACACTTCTATTAGATCTTCTCACCGGAATCTGGTGACAGGGGTTCTTCTATGACTCCTCATTCAGAAGAAGAACCACTAGTTTCTCAACAGTCTGGGAACTAAAATTCTTCCTACCGTTCAGGTCGAGGTGGAGGTCATGGTCATGGTAGCTAGTCTCAAGGTTTTCAGTGACATCAGGGCGGATTAGCTTAGAGTGGTTCGGTAGGGTCGTTGGGCCATGGAGCTGGATAGTCTTCTGCAATTGAGCAGACCCCGCAGAAGTAGGATCCCAGACCTTCTACCGTTCGAGGTATGATTTTAGGAGCCTCAGTTTTAGCTTCACCTATTTTTGATATAGGGGCTTCCCATAGATTTATACTTGTTTCTTACGTGGAGAGCCTTGGTTTCTGCATCTTTTCTTCCGCTGATTTCTTGATGCTAGACACTTCATTGGGGACTATAATGGCTAGTGTACATCAGTGCAGGGAGTGCCCTCTAGAGGTTTGTGGGTGTAACTTCCAATGTGAACTCTATTTTCTTAAGTGATAGACTATGATTTCATTCTCGAAATGAACTGGTCAGTTCATTACCAGGATTTCAACGACTGTTATCATTTCATGGTGAGTTTCACAACACTAGATGCCATATCATTTCTTCATATGGGTGAATGGGATGTACAAGCGAGCAGAGCGGGACCTGAGCATCATGGGCTGGGGGGAGTTACAACTCATATTGCTAGTCTATATCTGGATGAATAGGGGACTTGACAGTTATACTTTCCTCCTGTGGTGGATCATTTCAGAGACGTCTTTCCAGAGGACTTTTCGGGTTTTCCACTAGAGCGTGAGGTAGAATTTTCTATTTAACTTTTTCCAGGAGTAGCACCGGTGTCCATTCATCCTCATAGGATGGCTACACCATAGTTGTAGGAGCATAAGAAGCAGTTGGAGGAGTTTCATGCAAAGGGGTTCATCCAACCCAGTACCTCTCCAGGGGTATTCCTATCCTGTTTGCAAAGTAGGAGGATGGTAATCTCAATATTTGTGTGGAATACCTGATGTTTAACTAGTTGACATTCAAGAACCGATATCTGTTTCCTTGGATTGATGGTCTCTTTGATCAGCTTCGAGGAGACCAGGTGTTCTCGAAGAATTACTTGGGGTTTTGTTATCATCATTTGCGCGTTAGACCATCCGATATACCACTAATAGCCTTCTGGAGTATGTATGGTCTAAACATGTATATGGTTATGACTTTCGGTCTCACGAACACACATGCAGTTTTCATGGAACTGATGAACTGAGTGTTCTATCCATTCATGGATTCCTTCGTGGTCATCTTCATGGATGACATCATGGTATACTCTCACACTCAAGACGACCATGCTGCCCATCATGAAATAAATTTGATTACACTAAGAGAGCATCAGTTATATGAAAATCTCTCAAAATTCAACTTTTGGATGGATCATATTCAATTCATGGGTCATGCTATCTCAGAGATAGGAGTGTCAGTAGGCCTACATAAAGTGAGAGCAGTAGTTTCCTTGGAGCATCCAAAGATCTTCATTGAGTTATGAATTTTTATAGGGATTTATGGATACTACAAATGTTTCATACATGGATTCTCAATCTTAGCAGCACCACTGATGGGTCTGACTAAGAAGGGTGCAAAATTCATGTGGTCAGATTATTGTGAGTCAGCCATTGAAGAGATAAATTAGAGACTGACTTAAGCACCAATACTAGTCTTCTAGAGCCACACAAGAGCAATGCTATTTACTGTGACACATCTAGTATTGGGCTAGGAGCTGTGCTTATGCAGGGAGAAGGAGTCGTTGCATACACATCTCAACAGTTGAGGCCACACATGAAGAATTACCCAACACATGATCTCGAGTTGGCAGTATTTGTTCATACCTTTTTCTTTTGGAGACATTATCTATTGGGAGATCATTTTTTGGTTTTCACCAACCACAAAAGTCTCAAGTATTTATTCACTCAGTGTGACATGAATTTGATACTGTGAATGTGGGTTGAGTACCTTCAGTATGTTGACATTGAGCTTGCCTATACACCTGGGAAAAGTAATGCAATGGCCGATGCACTGAGTATGAGGACTCAGATATAGGAAGTTGAGCAGGCCAGCACTAAGTGGAAACTTATGGCTCTATTCTCTGAGAGTTATTTGGGGGTGCACGATAGATAGGGGAAAACATTTCTTTCTTCTGTAGTTTTTACCTCTACTCTTCTCGATCGAGTGCGAATGAGGAGGCTATTAGATTCAAAAGGCGTAATCCTATGGGATAGCGTGTCAAGAAAGGACCATATTATTGGATGGACCATAGGTGAGGATGAGATATTTAATTTTCATGGGTGTGTATTGGTGCTAGAATACATACGTGAGGAGCTGATGCGGGAATTTCATTCATCAATTTGGGCAGTAAATCTTGGTGTCACAAAGATGTATAATGATCTACACCATCAATATTGGTGGCCAGGTATGAAGAGAGATGTTTCTGATTTTTTCATGTAGTGTTCCACCAGTTAGAAGGTGAAGGCGGAGCATTAGTGAAAAGCAGGGCTTTTTCCGTAGTTTCCCATTCCCGAGTGGAAGTGGATTGATGTCGTGATGGATTTCGTGACTAGTTTTACGTGGTCGCCTAAATAGAATGATGCATTTTTTGTTGTCATTGAAATACTCATTAAGGTTGTTAATGTACTACTGATCGTGGAGGATGTTTGTGTTGATGAGCTGGGACAGTTGTATATCCATGATAATTTAGGTTTTCATGGAGTTCTACACTCTATTGTTTCAGATAGGGATGCTCTTTTTACTTCTCGGGTCTGACAGAGGCTTCAGAAGGCGTTTGGAACCCATGTACTTTTGAGTATAGCTTACCATCCCCAGAATGATGTCCAGTCCGAGCGTACGATTCTGGTGCTTGCGGTAATGCATCAAGCATGCATTATATATTTTTGTGGTTTGTGGGAGAATCATATACATCTTGTGGTGTTTTCCTTCACTAATAGTTTTCAAGAAACTATTTAGATGGCACCTCATTAGGATTTGTATAGTAGACCATGTCGATCACCCTTATTTTTACTGGAGGTAGGAGAGGCAGATTTTCTGGGACCTCATCTTGTTCAGGATACCACCGAGCATATAGAGTTCATTCGGAAGAGGAAGGCGATTGCACAGTCTCAATAGGAGTCTTATGCTCATCAGTGGAGATGACCTATAGAGTTCAAGGTCGAGGATCAAGTTTTCCTTCATGTCACACCAATATTGGGGCATAGAAGAATCAGTATACATGATAAGCTTTTGCCGAGGTACGTCAGACCTTTTGATGTGTTGGAGGGGTTTTGTCCGGTTGCCTATCGGTTGCAGTTACCTCAGAGGTATTGGGTTATGCACAACATTTTCCACATTTATCATCACCGACATTACATTTCATACGTGTCTCATGTATTTGAACCTAATGGGGTTGAGCTCAAAGGGGATGTGTCCTTCGAGGAGCTTCCTATTTGGATTATAGATCATAGTAAAATGGTTCTCCCTGGCCAGTCTGTTCCTCTGGTATGAGTGTTATGGCAGCACGAGCGAGTATAGGATGAGACATTGGAGAGGGAGGCTGACGTATGAGCACAATAGCATTATCTTTTTGGGGTTTTTTCTTCTACACCACGCTAGGGATATTTGGGGATGAATTTCTTTAATGGGGGAAGTCTGAAAGAACTAGGTCCTTCTTTTAGGTATGTTTTCCTTCTCTGGTTGGTTGATGTTTGGACTTTTCTGAGAAAAAATATTCAAGATGTGGAGGTTTTGCAGGGGCACATAGTTAGTGCACGGTCTGAAAAAACTGTGCGACCATCCTAGGAAAACTGTGCAACCTTGAAAAAGGGCTCCGCATGGGTGGCGCATGGTTTTTCAGACCGTGCAGGCAAGCCGTGTAAAGTCCCTGGGTGACAAAGTGGAAACCTCATGGTTGGCGCACGGTTTTCAAAAACCATGCGAGTTAACCATGTGGCCACTTAATGTTAGGGTTTTTACGTCCCGGGCCACTCGGGATTTTCAATCTCTCTCTCATTCTTTCTCCAACTCGATTCCCTCTCGGGAGTTTCAGTTCTCATGGGTTGGAGGGACTCTCCCACTCTTTTTGGAAGAAAATCAAAGGGGTTTCAAGGTGGTTTGAAGGTGGTTCTCTGAGGTAAGTATCTCCTCTTGGTTTCTTTGTGTATTCCTCTAGATCTACATCTCTATCTCTCTCCCTCGGTATTCTTGATCTTCACCTGTTGTGTATCGATATAGGGTTGTGGGTTCCTTGGGTGTTGATTTTAAGACTTGTGGATGTTAGGGAAAGGGATATAGAGTGATTTCGGTGGTGTGTTTTCCAGATTCGAGGAGGTGTGGTAGATTGTGGATAGACATCATCGGAACCCTAAAGGTAGGTTGTTTGTGCCTTTTTGTTGAATGTATTTGAGTTATAAGTTTAAATTTTCCCATTACCCTTGAATGGGGTGTTACCCATTTTCCATTTTAGCCCTATTGTTTTCCTGCTAAGCCATCATGATTGAGTCGAGGGTAATTTATTATGATTAGAATGAATTTTTCTACTTCGGATGTGTTTTCCCATGCATGTTTTGCCTGTTTTGACTACTGGGTCTAGTTTTCCTGTTATGTTGTTGTTTACTTTCCCATGCCTAGTATTGTATGATGGTGTGACTGTTGTTCTATTATTCTTATATGTTATAGATTTCTAGCCAAATAGTTCTTTGAGGTTTACTTGGGCCAATACGTGTGGCTATAATTGCTTGACATACATAGGGTTGTGCGAACCTAATGTATAGACCATAGAGAGAATAAAAATTGAGGGCTTGTCCAGAGTTTCCGTTTTACTTACGATGCGAGTTCACAGTGGGAATTGATATTGAGTGCTTACTTAGAGTGTCTGTAGTTATTTGACATGGGCCATAGGGGGAATGTGACTTAAGTGATCCCCTAGATCTCCTATAGTAACCGATACGAGACAATATGAGGAATTGACTGTGATTGCTTCTTCAGAGATTCCATGATTAAGCTGAACCAGAGGGGTTAAACTGAGTGTACTTCCCAGAGTTCTTCATTTACATGATAGTTAGGACCATAAGTGATAGGCTATGAGTGCTTCCCAGAGGGTTACCTTGGTGGTTTAGATGCGTGCTTGTGCCCCTAGTAGTACCAGAGGGCTACCTGTTGGGGTTATCTTCTTATTTTAGTTGTTGCACGCTATGTAGTGGATTGAATGCTTCGAAACTATGGATTGTTTACTACTGAGTACTTCTTTATTTACAGAATTCTATACTTACTTTCTATATATTCACTGAGCATTGGCCACAAATCTCCTGGTGGTTTCCTACTTGGATTTAGTCTCACACCATGTTTGGGCCCTGATTTTGGGCCCAAATAGATTAGATTGTTGCAGGTTTGGATAAGGGAAAGTGACCTTCAACTTTAGGATCATGATTGGCTATAGAGCTGGAGAGTATGGGACTAAGATATGGCTTGCGATGCTGTGGAGCTGTTCACTATTTTTATTTTGTACTTTGGATTAGTACTGTTGTATTCTATCATTTTGATTTTTTTGGCTGCTTTACTAGACATATGTAGCATTCATCATTCATCTGTATATGTGTGCTCCTGTTTATTATTTATAGTCTTCCACTATTTACTTTTTTATGGATTATTACGGCTTCTACCATTGTATACTTGTTTCACATCCACTGTGTTACTCTACCAATGAGGGAACAGTTTCCCCACTGTCATACCCAAGGCCCACGTTATTAGTCGGTAGCCTTTTGTGTTTGGGGAAATGTGCTTGAGACCATGTGACCAACCAGATATGGGGCATCTCTAGGCGGCTTCCATAACTGGGACGTTACAATGGATTCTCTTTGTTGGGGTTACATTGGAATAGTGTACCATTATCTTCTATCTTAAGAATATCTATTTTTTGATCCATCTATGTGGTTTCCCATGTTATATAAAGTCAAAAATTAACTTTTTGCTGATAAAGCACATTTTTGTGGTCATTAAATTCATCTTATTCTATTTTCCCACGAATTAAACTCAAATGTATAAAACATATAATCTAGTCAACTAAGGTATACTGAACTAAATTATATTATCATTATATTGGAATTAACTATCCACCGATGTGTAGAATATTTATTCTAGACCAATACATTATTCAATGAAACATATCCACTATTTCATTATCAATACCAGCATTATCACCTCAATGTCATCTTGAGGGTCCTAGAATGGTTTCACATTCCCCAACGGTGATCATCTAGAAGAAATTACAATTACTTTTTTTATCCTTTTTCATAGTGTGTTTGAAAATAATAAGTGAAAAATATTACCCCACATATAATCCTCTTATCCTAATATATTCCTTGGGTATTTAATCATGATTTCACCAATGTGATTGTAGGTGTTTACCACCAAACTGAAAAATGGAACAAATTTTTTCTCCACTACTTCATATCATATGGGCCAAACATAGTTTATGTACATGAATATTATACTGTAGGAACATAATATATTTTAGATTTCAGGAAAAAGGAACTTTTATTGTGGGGTTATTTTTATTTTCCCAATAAAGAAAATGAATTTATTCTACTGGTCACAAAATATGTGGTGATATGTCAATATAAGAGAAGAGGTGCATGAAATTTAATTTATAATGAATCAAGCATTCTTAAAATTAATACAAGTGTATGATGATAATATGGTATATAAACAAATAAAATATGTTTAAGAAATTATAAATGTAGTGAAAAATAAAATTTCTAGTAGTTACAACACTATCTAAACAAATCATAAAGCATTACATATATTAAAACAAAAAAAATAATGTTTTAATAAATAGAATATTTAATAAAAAATGAAACACCTCAGAAGGATATATTATACCAAAATGTTTAAAATCCATTTAAACCCATGGATTTGATCTATATCTATATGTGGATGTACTAACCTGATATTTGGTATCCTCCTTCACCACCTGAAACATCCTTTGCTATAATCCTATCAAACAGTGACAGTATTATTATCCTTATAATATTTCTATAACACTAACTAGATAAATATAGGCATAAGAATCTTGATCTTCATCGACACTAACCAACACTAAAGGTGTATGTCTTCCAATCTTTTGAATAACTAGATTAAATAGATTTTACAAAATAATCTTTTATAGCGTGTAATCTCATCTTTCTAAATGATCATACAATGATAATTTACAATAAGAAAAGAAATAAAATTTTAAAAATAAATAATTATTGGTGGTATCTATAATAAAACTAAATCTAAAAAAATTAAATGTGGATTCCACCATTTTTACACGACTTTTCATTACATGTTACAACTGGAGAATCTTTCAAAACATCATTTTCTTGTATAGTTGGTAAATAATACATGAAGAAAACATTATTATAGAACACAGGAAAGGATTAATCATTGGATAAAAATAAGTAAATTTACTACACCTTGTATAATAGGGACATGTATTAATGGAATTGGGTGAGCATGAGGTTGAGTAAGGGAAACTTAAGGAAATAATTTATATGTGATCATGAGGAATATCAAATAAAACAAGATGAATATAATTAAGGAATGAGATATGTCAAATGAGTAATATAATAATACAAATAACATGAATATTAAAATCGAAAATATAGATAAAAAAATTAAATGTTTCTTTCAAAATCATATCTCAAAAGTTTTTTTACCATGGAGTGATAAATGAAAATTACCAAGGTTATTCAAAAACTTATTGTAAAACATGTCATCTCTAGAGATTAAATTTTTAAAAAATATTCATTAATTTTCTATCTGGTCACACCCATAATATTAATGAATTAATGTGATCCAGATAGATTTTAATCAGTCTATTCATAAATAACTGATAGAGAATAACGAATGTGTTTCATATCAAAATCATGGAATTTGAAAAGTACTTAAATACATTATCATTATTTCATTTTCAAATACAAGAAAGTAGAATGTTGGATTATAGTACGTTAATACCAAAATCAAATAAATCATATTTACATCAAGTTGAAAAACCCTATAAAATATAGTTGTATGGGTATTAAAAAAAATAATGTAAAAGAGAATTTCTGAAGGAGAAGAGAGAAATTTTGAGAAGTAAAATCTTCAGAAAAACAATTACAAAACGTGGTTTTAAAAATGGGTAAAAGAGAGGGTAAAGAGAATAACATTAATAAAACATATTTTTGCATTGAGGTTATAATAAAAATGTTAATATGAAAAGGTAAAAATATCATATAGAATTCATATGAAAAAGATGTTCTCGTATTGATGAGAAAGGATGGATATTTCCCCAAAATTGAAGAGTTACTCCTACATCATGAGAAATGTAACCATGGGGTTTTGAGGAAACAATGGTGGGACAACATGGGAGGAAAACCCCCATATAATTATTGAGGAATTATTTTTATAAAAATTAAATGTATTAATGGGTTGTTATTTATAGAAAAAGTGAATGTTTTATTTAATAATTTCCAGATATAGGCCTTGGAAATCTATGTTGGGGAAAATGAAAAACCATTGGCTTACACATGGTTATTTACTACGGTTTTAGAGTTTTGGGACACATTTAAGGTTATTTTAATCCAAAATAACTGATAATAATTTTATATTACTTCATTTTTCATGGAAAATTAAGCTTTCCACAAAATAAATGTTTTTAAAATAAATGATTCCACTTACGAATTGGGAAATTCGTCTATATGTTTGGATATTTATTTAAATACATTATAATAATTAATATTAATAAAATAAAATATTCATGTTCATGGAATTTGGTTAATTAATTATTAAAAACATATGGAAAAATTAGTTTGTCATTAAACATAATGAAAAACACAAACTATATTGTTATTATTCGTGAAAAAAATGTATTTTAGAAAATTTACATTAATTCTATGTGTCCTATTTCCTAGATTATAATTTCAATAAATGATGTTTATTTTATCATAATATTTCTCTCTGTATGATAATAATAACATTTAAATATAAACAACCTTATTTGATCAAAAAATTGTTGGTTTTAAATGCATATTCATCTTTCTATCACATAAACATTTTCAAAGATAAAATTAAATTATTTTACCATTTTTATTTGAATGCGTGTGTTGAAGATACTAATTCATTAAAATGATTATTTTTCAAAACACTTTATTTTGTTATAAAACCTCTATGTTTTGGGAAATGTATGTCTTTTGTTTGAAAATTTATTTACTGAATTACTTCTATATTTAAAGTATATTTTATTAAGAAAAACTAATATTTACATTTTCAAATGATCGAATAAAAATAATTTTTATGATGCAAATACAATTTTTGGAACTAATTCCATGACATGTAACCCATTATGTTAGTCACATTAAACCAATGTGTAATGTGTGTGATGTTGGTAGTTTTGTGGGGTTCCTCAGCTAACATTGACTGAGTGGTAATATCAATAATCTTGATATTCACTGATATGGTATTTTGTTCAAGATTCATGTGATAAAGAATGGATTGGGCTTGGTTAAGAGAAACCCCCAATAACTATACACCCAATATAATTTTTAACAAATTTTATTCAAATGGAATTAATGTACTGGTTGAGGACATCGATTCTACTTTCTGTATCTGTTATACATTTTCTTTACTACTTATCAACATTAATTACAATGGTAACATTATTATCAATGGGTATAGTTCCCAGTAGTTTAATTTTTCAACAATTATATTTCCCTTTATACTATATTAATAAAACTACATTATTAAATATATATGGTTTTTTTGTTTATAATATAATATAAGACACATTTTTCAGGAAACAAATATCATTTAAAAAGACACATGGGTCATTATTTTCATACCCCCACGTTAATAAATATCATCCAAAAAATTTTATGCCATTCTATCAGATGCGAAAATGGCGAGGGTACTCTTTTATTAATATTATCTTCTAGTTCCAGTGTCACCCATTCCAACTTATGGTTTCTCCACAAAACATTGAAAAATTTCGTTTTCCTGTTAAATATGACCTTGTCTCCACAATCCAATATTTCCATCAGATTCTCCTCATTAGAGAGTCCATGTTCCAATTTTACCTCATCCAGATTCAGTACACATGGAGAGTAAATTATGTAAATTTTCATGAGAGATATGTAGAATACATCATGAACATGGGTTATATTTTTTGGATGCTTTAGATTATTGGTCATTGATCCCATTAAATCAATGATTTTATAGGAGTCAATATACCTAGGGGATAAGATTACCTTTCAAACCAAACCTTATGACTCTCTTCCAGGGTGATATTCATTAGAAAACATTATCGAAAACAAAAAAATCCAATCCCCTTCAATGGTTTTCAACATAGCTCTTCTTCTAAATCTGAGAATCATTATTGTGTTGTTGGATGGTATGAACCATTTATGTCATATCTTCTACATTACTATTCCCAATCATCTTTATCTCACCAAATTCATGAAAATATGTATGAGTTCAATATCGCATCCCATAAATTGTTTTATAAGTTGTAATTCGAATACATGTGTAGAATCTATAATTTTATTAGAACTCAACTAATAGTAGATGTTGATACCATCCACCATTAAATTCCCTTGAGCAAGTTCCATGAATTTCCTTGAGTATCTAAATAGTCCTCTATTATTTTCTATATTCATAGGGATGATAAGACACACTAAAATTCAATTCAATATTAAGATCATATTCTAGACATATCCATAATTTAGGTTTGATCTTTTTATCACTATTAGACACAATATAATGTGTCTCTCCATGAAGCCTTACAACATACATTACATATATCAGGTAATGTTGGTACTGAGAAAATTATTCCCGAATAAAAATAGAATGGGATGTCTTGGTGATTCATTCTAGTATAACCCATATCACATTTCATTATTTGGATGTTCTTTGTAGACTGATGACAATGTTTTTAGTGATATTTTCCCACATCTTGGTTGGTATAAGTAGTGGTTATAGTACCCCTTTATGAATTTTTCACTCTTCCTTCATGTGATGTTATAGGAAGCAACATGCATTGTGGACAACAACCACCCTTTTCATATTATCCCACCAATGTTGATCATGAAGGTTCCTCTACATTTCATTCTCCCATTGTGTATATATAAAATAGTGTTATGATCTCCATATATTAGTTCTTTGTTTATCACCAGGATGTAATGGACATGTATCCTGGTATTGAATTTCAATACACATTCTTGATCAATATATAAATCAGGAAGTTTCCAATTTATAGTGACCTATAACTTATTTTGTATCAAGGTCTCTTCTCATTGATCTATATTGGTATTCACATGTCGTAATGGTTGAGAAATAATTGGGGATATGATTGATTATTTATCTTCCCTCATGATTTGCATGTCCAACCAAACTAGTTCCTTGATCAATTGATATCCTAAAATTCTCATATTTTCTAGTAAAATATGGCCTTTATTATTAAGGCATCAGTGAGTTTTTTTTCTATTCTATGGGGGTAATGAATTGATCGATCATAGTCTTTAAGAAGTAACAATCATCTCTTTTGTCTTATGTTAAATTACATTTTCATGAAAATATACATCAATATTTGATGTTATGTGTATATATCACATTTCACACCATATAGATAGTGCATCTATATCTTCAGAGAAAAAATAATCTTAACTAGATCAAGGTCATGCATATGACAATTCATCTTATGAGGTGTTAATTGTCAAAATTCTATGCAATCCCATTTTCATTGTGTATGAGGATGTACCCAAAACATTTAAGAGATACATCGCTAAAAATAATCAATCCCTCTCCAAAAGAGGGTAGAGTCAACCAATGTGAAATATAGAATATATTCTTCAGATCCATGTTACTTTAGCCACACTCCATTTTCAGACTAAACCATTCCACATTTGATTTAACATTGTTACATGATTATAATACATTGATTTTTTTCACAAACCCCCTATAATATTCTCCTAACCCAACAAAACAACAAAACATTATTGTAATTATTGTATGAGGCCACTGCTCCAAAACCATTTTTTTCATGTTCAACTAAGATTCATTCATTGGTTTCAATTTTCCCTATGTAAGAATGTTTTGGTCACCAAAATTCACATTTTCCAAACCATTAAAATAACTTATCCTTCTTTGGAGTTTTCAATATAACCATTAGGTTATCCTTATTACCTATATGAATTTTGGAATATATTATAATATCATCAATAAAAAATATCACTTCTATATCAAAATTACCCATAAAGGATCTATTCATAAAATCCAAAAATATTTCAGGGGAATCAGTCAAGCTAAAGGAAATAAAAATAAAATCAAAATGACCATATATTTATTTAATGGAATTCTTTGAAATATTTTCATTCATTACCCTCAATTGATGATAACTATATTGATGATCAATCTTAGAGTTGAATTAATCCGCATAAATATTGTAATATAAATCATCATTCCTTGGGTGAGGGTACCTATTCTATAATAGGATCCCCTTATGTTCCCTTTAATAAATGTATAATCTCATCGATCAATCTGTATTCATAACTAATAGAATTTGTGCTCCCCAAGGAGACATACTTCATCTCAAAAAGCACTTCTCCAAAAGATCTTGAAGTTGTTTCTTCATTTCCAGTAGATTCAAATTTTCCATTCAATGTGGTGTTATAGATAGCTAGTTGGATCCATGAATGAGGTCAACGGAGAACTCTACCTCTCATTCTATGGGATTTCTATATAACTCATTAGGAAACACATAAATGTATTCTGAAGTTACATGGACATTCCCTGCCATTATAAATTAATTTCCTTCTCCCTATTCACTGATCGTGTACATAAAGAAGGTTGTGGAAGGTACTTCAAGACAAAGATTAGGTTAGGATGTTTCTCCTTTGAATGTTAATATAGGTTTCCACTTAAAGACATCTATGATTTCCTTGATTAACATTTTTATATAATCATTATACATTAAGATCTTTTCTATACCTTTTATATTATCGAATTCCATCATTTTAATAACTACTAGATATGTGATGTGACTGTGGATATCAAATTTAACTCTAGAGTTTATATACACTATCTATTCATTAATAATCCCTCTAAGAGTCTTGACTGATACCTCCCCTTCTAAAAGATTAGTAGTTAATTAAATTTTATTTATAAAAAATCCGGAAAAAATGGAATTCATAGCACCAGAATCAAACCAAGTATATAATATTATTAAGTAAAAAACAATATTACCGACCACAATATCATTTAGAGCCTCATCGTTAGTCTCTAGGATAGAAAATTCATGAACATGCACAATTGGCCTATGATAAAGTTCATGGTGATTTCCATCCATTATCTTCTAAATTATATAGTGGTTGGAAAGTATTACAATCTATTTAAACATGAATAATTGAACATCCATATATGAATACACCATCATACCATTGACATAAGTGATGTGAATTTTAAACTTCCCATCACCATGACGGTTCTGAGATATGAGGAAATATCTTACACCCATGTAGCATGTTCCACTCCCAATCACATTGTTCCTTGAAATTTTCTTCCCACATTTTTGGCATGTTGGAAGATCCACATTAGTTCCTCCTCTTCTGTGATGAATGTTCTTCTATATGTTTGTCTATTTTATATCTTCTTTTCATTCTATATATGTTACCAATTCATCTCTATGAACTCTACTTAAACCTTTATAGAATTATGCATTATCTCTTTTTATCTTTCATAGCATCGATTTTCTAGATTAGTCCTTATATGGGATCTTAATCAATTGATATATCCATAAACCTTTCCATTAGGGTCTATAAAAATGAAAGATGTGAATTGGGAATGTCTTGTAAATTTCATATCATAGCTTCTCATATATTCATTTTCTTTAGGCTTTAAGTCTATGAATTCCTTCTATATGTTTGTTCACTTTGAATGGGTGAAATATTTATAGATAAAAATTTCCCTAGATTCTTGTAACTCCAAAACATCTATCTATGTTCATGGATTCATGTTTTCAATTAGTTTCTATCATTTAAAAGCTTATACATCTAAATGGTTTATAAACATTGTGATTTTATATTTCCTTGAACAACCAAATATATAAAATATCATTTCTATAGAACCTATCTATTTTTTAGAAATAAATGTATCAGTAAATCCATTAAATGAATGTCATTTTTTATGAATGACATAGTCAATCGAAATTTTTTCCCTTAGAGGTGAGTTTGGTCACTCTACATGATTAATGTTATTAGTAAAAACTCAAGATAGTTGATTCATCATCCTTATAGAGGTTTCCATTCTAACTTCCATCAGAGAGATATCATCACATCATCTGTTTCACTCATCATTTACATGGTTTTACATATTTTCGGCCATTTTATAAAAAATTAAAACCTTATTGATAAACATGTTTATTTAATGAAAATTATAATACCAAAATATCTTTATGTATTAAAACATAATAATTAAATATTTTATTCTATAACAATAGTTAAATTTTATATATATCCTTCTTAATGGTTCATAAAAATATAGTGATTATCTATGCATTTCCCTCAAGACTGTCATACCAGGAGTGGATCATGACCAATTTTTGTGCACCATTTTCCATTCGAATCTTCCTCAAAGAAGTGTTTTCTACTGTAACCTTAAGATAAATCTATGTCAGTGCCACATACACATGTTTGTATCCTGAAATTTATTTATTTTTTCAAAAACCGCATAATTTATAGTTCACCAAAATAAGAATATGTTTTCCTATATTTAGAATTTTCACTACCTTTGCTCCAAAGGTTTTCAAATCCTAATTTACACAAATAACTAATCCATACTTTCATAAAAACTAAATCATCACACCTATTTATTAAAAATCATATCATTACATGGTGCATGTAGAGGATATTTTAGTGACTAGTATCATAAAAATTATGTAAATAATAAATAAAAATATAATCATTTTTTCTAAAAGGCATTTAAGGATTATTAATGTATTCATATTATATACATAAACTACATCTCATATCCTGTGGACATATAGCAAAGGAAAGGGGTAATAATGAGGCCTAGTAAAGGAAAATTTGGTAAAAAATTTATATATGACCATGATGAATATTAAAAAATAGAATATGAATATAATTATTTCATGTGAAAGGGACCATGATAAATATCATAATAAAAATTAGATGAATCATAGCATGTAATAGTGTCCAGAACATTCAAAAAAGA
Organism: Viscum album; assembly: GCA_963277665.1. NCBI lineage: Eukaryota > Viridiplantae > Streptophyta > Magnoliopsida > Santalales > Viscaceae > Viscum > Viscum album. The sequence goes on along the minus strand of OY728140.1, from coordinate 1,365,148,771 downwards.
CATTCATAATCCTGTCACCAAGGTTTCATAAATGAAAATTAAATTTCTTATTCACCATGGTATCATAATAATTGTTATATCTATATATTAAATTTTTTATGCAGTGAAATTTAGAATGATAATGGTTCACCATTCATATCTATTAATTATTGTGAAACCTATAGAACATAATAAAACATTTCATAAATTACTTGTGTAGATTTAACAATGGGTTTCTAATCAAAATCACACATCTTCAAAATTGCATAATGAAATGATCGTTATGTCATTTTTAACACATGGTAGGGGAATGAGATATTCATTTTTGTTAATAATAGAATAAAATAAATCATATTTACATATTTTTGAATACCACTATATAATAATGGGGTTTGGGAATTCAAAAAAATCATAATGTAATTTCTTAAGGTGAAGTGAGAAATTTTGAGAATTAACATCGACATAATAATGAGTATAAAACAAGGTTTTATGAAAGCGGAAAAAGAGATATAAAATAGGTATACCACTAATAAAAAGTAATTTTTTAGTAGGGGTATGATAATAATTGTATTATAATATTTTATCCATAATATATATAAGACATATATTAAGAGAGGATATTAAATTGAAGATAAATGATGGGTAATTTCCTTACACTGAAGAGTTACGCCTAGATCATGGGGAATGGAACCTTGGGTCCTTGAGGACAATGTGGGGGAAACATTAGGAAGAATAACCACCATAAAAATGTAATGGAAGAACTTTTACTGAATGTAAATTGATAAATGTCTAAATATTTATGGTAATAAATATTGGATTCGATTAATAAATTCTAAATACAAGACTTAGAAGTATAGGTTGTGGAATATGAAAAACCATTATCACACGAATGGTTTTTCCATGGTTATGGACATTTGGCACATATGTTATTTCATTTTAACAAACAATAATTGATCATCATTTTATGTTACATATTTTGGAATTAAAAATAAAACATTCCACAATGTAATACTTTAAAAATCTAAGATTCATTTTTTCATTTTCGAAAGTGATTTATTTATTTGGAAATAAATTAAAATCTATTAAAATATTTAATATTAATAAAATGAAATATTTTAGATCGTTTATGATGGTTAATAAATTATTACAACACTATGAAATAATGATTATGTCATTAAACAACCCAAAAAAAACCAAAATATATTTTTATTAGTCAAAGAAAAAATAAAGTATTTTATAAACTTATTTGAAATTAACCCTTACAAAATTTCGATGTTTTGGATTGAATATTATGTTTATTATATAAAAATAATTTATTTTTATCGAAATTTTGACATTTAAATAAAAAAATTATTTATTAATAACCACATCAGGTTGACTAAGCAACCAAATTTCAGACACTTGAAAAATTTCAATGACAAAATAAAATAATTTTATCATTTTTATTTAAATTTTTTTTTCTACCATACTATTTCATTAAAATGTATATCATTTAGAATAACATAGTTTATTATAAATTTTTTATCTTTATTGAAATGTACATCCTATGTCGGAAAAACGGATTTATTTAATTCCATCTCATGTATACCTATATTTTATTAAGCAAAAAATTTCTTAAAAAATTGAATTGATGGGAATGAAATTATATTTATAGAATTGAAATTTAAATTTTGTAACTAATACCTAGATATATAACCCCTTATTACACCATAATTCACCCTAAAGGTAGGGTTTGTGATGGTGGTAGTTTTGTGGGGTGCCTCAGCTATCATATACCATGTGGTAACCTCTAAAAACATGAACTCCTCTCACAGTTTATTTCATTCAAGATTCACTTGTTTAAGCATGAACTGGTATTGGTCAAGGGAATAGCGCAATGGTAATACCTCTCTCACATGTTCTAACTAATAGGATTAAAATGGAATGACACAACTAGTTGATGCCGTAGATTCTCTTTTCTGTATCAATTATACATTATTGTCACTACTCAGAAACAGTAATTATAAATATACCATTATTAACAAAGGGTATAGTTATCAACAGTCATATATTCCTACGGTCACATTTCTCTGTATACTCTATTAATAATACTTCATTATTAAATAGATATAGTTTTTTTGTGTATAATATAATGTAACACAAATTTTCACAGGAACTAAATATCATTTAAAAAGAACCTTTGGATGTTAAATTTGTAGCACTCAAAATTAATTACATGATAACAAAAAATTTCTAGAAATTATCTTTTTCGGAATTGAGAATTTTTCCACATCCATGATGCCTTTTATAGAATTTATATGGGTTCTTTAAAACAAACTCTAATGGATTTATTTCATGCTATTTGGTTTTAGATGAAATAACATCACATATAGTTCTCCATTTTCATATTGAATTATCTTATCTTTGGTCCTCTTATGTGTTCCAAACCTTAACAGTAGGTAATGCCTAAAATATGAATAGAAATTCTTTCCCATCATGTTAAAAAATAAATATATTCTCAACCAATACTAAAAAACATCAATAGTGTAAGGTAAAAATTAAATGATCTATATCCTAAATTGTTAGAACCCATGATAATTTGAGTCCTTAACTCCAAAATCTTCCCCTTTTTTATAATCAAATAATAAAAACCAAAAAATCAAATTTTTAATAGAATCTCTAAATGAAACCATTATGTACTATTCAATTTTAAATTGACATATCATTAATATAATTGATAAGGATGATAAATTTTTACCAATAACAAAATAAAAAAACTTAATAGCAATATAAAATATTTAAATAGTTTAAAAAATACCATCCCTTACATATATCTCCCCCATCTGGATAAAAAATTTAATAAAACCAAATTCATCCAAAAAAATAAATCATAAGAAAAAAATCTACCCCCATCTTCACTATCATAAATTCACCCATTTTTTTGATGATAAAAAAATAAAAATAAAAAAGAATATGAAAAACAATTAAGGGAATGAAAAAGGAAGCACTTTATCATATTATCATTGAGATGTATAGTGTAAGGAAAAATAATGTCAACTATATTCTGCATTGAATTTTAAAAATATTTGGAGAGTGAAAAAAATAAATGATGATATGATTAATGAGATTTATCCTTCATGATGTTATATACATATAAATATGATTATCTTATTTAAATGATGATCGTCTTTATAATTATACAATATCAATTTTACAATTTTATAGTTAATAATATACTTTGATGAGAAAGTAAATAAAATATATCAAGGCGTATTAATGTAAATTTATTCCAAAAAACTAGAACATGAGAGATACACTATGTATTCAATAGTAAAGATATTTAAAAAATATTAATGAAACAATGTTTATGTTATTATGAATCAGGTACACTTATTGTAAATATTATATTTTAAATATTATTTCATAAGGTAAAATATTATAATATGTATTATTAAAGAACAAAATACTTGGAAAATAAAAATAAAAATAACATTGATTTGAATATAAATCCAAGAACATAATTTATATTATTTTAATTTAATTAATTTAATTTTATTAGATTTGGTTCTAATAAATTTTCATAATATATTTTATATATTCCATTTAATATACTATTAGATAATGTAAATTTTCAACAATAATATGTAAAATAATTATAAAAAACAATGTCATCCTCTATTTTGGAGGATTATTTTAATTCCAAGTGATTTTTTAATTGTTATGTGGACATAATGATCACTTTCCATTAATCATGAAAAAACAATTTTCAACATATTTATGTCTACTAGTGTTTAAGTTATTTTTAAAAAAGTTTTCAAGTTTATTTTATTCTAATAAACTAAAATAAAAAGTCTTCATTCTGTGTGTATCCCCAAAATAAGTGTTGTTGTATGAAATATTGATTTTCATGATAGTTAACTATTTGGGTTTTTAAGAAAAAATTATCACTTTTTATATCACAAATAGTTGGACATTGACTAAAAATCAAAATGAAATCTATGTGTGTTCCATATATCTACCCCAACTAAGTACAAAAACATATTTACATAACCTATTCAGGTTAATTAGAGGAATTTGAAATAAATTAGTTATATTTAGTATACCATGTAGCTAAATACACACCTATGTAATTTTAAAAAAATGAATTTTAATTCCATTTGATTTTATTTAATTTGATATATTGACCATCATTTCAAATAATGTTTTATAAGGTTTTCTTCTAGATTGACCATGATCTTGTTTACAAGTAGTTACTATTTATGTATTTATAAAATAATCATTTTCAAAACCAAAATGTTAATGTAAATATCTTATATAGATATATTGAGTTAGGGTTGTTGTTTTTTGGTTGATGAATTATTTTGAATAACATGAAGAAATTGAGAACACCTGTGATACTTATCTTGAAATCAATTGACATAATTTCTAAGAACATACATTAATGATATTCTTAGATAAAATAATGATAATATTATTATAATAAAATTTGACAAGTACAGATTTCTTAAAAAAGTTCACAATAATACTTTTGGTTTAGCCACTCCTTTAACTATTTTTTAATTTTGAAAACAATCCATTCGATTATTTTTTGAACTTGGAAGTTATTCATTTCCTTAAAGGTAATTGGTATGAATGAAATAATTTAGTAGTTAATTTATATTTTAAATACTAAGAAGATATTCTTTATATTATTCATTCTAAGAATAAAATAAGAAAAACTTTATAACCATTTATTTTACATTGAGTAGAATTTTAATAAATTTCAATGGATTGATGTATATGGATGGATTCGATATTAGAAACTAAATATGATGTTTCCCCATAATACATTCCCCCTTTTAAAAAATAATATTTTTTAATTATCATTTCATAATTCTATATAATGTTACCATTTTCATGAAAAACATTCTAGAAGACCCATTTCACTCTTATAACATGAATATCTATAGAAAACTCATGCTATGTCTAAACCTTATTCTTTAAAAAACCATTATTTTCATGATTACTGTAAAAAATATCACCCAAGACATCAACATTCATTTTTGTTCAATGGTGAGATTACAATGTAATATTCTCTCATTTAGTCAGTTTGATTTTTCTTTTTATAAAAAAATTATTACATCCCCATTAATAATTATGGTTGGATGATTCTTCAATACTTTATCAATCTATGGTACTAGGGATATTTTTTTTATAAAATAATTAAATATTAACCATTTATATTTATTCTTTATTAAATTATTCCAATAGACAAATTTGGTGACATTTTTCTCTCTTCGATTGGATTTAGCATTCAATAATACAATACAGGTGGTTTCAATTACATAGCACAGAAATCTAATTTCAAAAAATTTTAAATTTGAATAATGATTAGTTTCATAAAACATGAAATGTTATATTTTTCCAAGAATTTGTGTCAATTTATTAATCAATAAATAAACCATAATAGATTTTTAAAAACAATGAAATATATTATCCTTATATTTTGGATTTATTTGTTGATGATAATCATTGGTGCTTAAAATGAAAGCATTTCATCCAAAATCAGCAAACAATTTCAGTTTTTATTCATGGAATATTTAATTCATAAGGTGTTTTTTAAATAACATATTATTAAAAACACAATTTAATATAGATTTGGTTATACTCAAAACATTTTCCAAAAATATTATTTTTCTATATGGTATCTATAATAAAAAGATTATATACTTTCTTGAAGGGATCTACTCTATAATTCAAAAACACTATTCAATTTTTGAGTTCATGGTGATGAGAAATTATAATCATACCATTTTCCATTAATTTTTTTAAAAAAATAAAAATTTCAAACTCAACTCCTAGAGATGTATGAATAGTTATTAAATGTAGTTTTTTTAGTTTTGAATAAGAGTTATAAAACATTTAAAAACAGAAGGTGATTCTAATTTATTTTCTACAAATATTTCCTTGTATATAATTTTTAATTATCAAATAACACATAAACAATCATTTTTATATTGATATATTCTATTTTTTGGTAAAAGAAGTTTCAGGTGTAGTAATTAAAAATAAATTATACTTATGACATCACTAGTGGTATTAAAGATAAAAAAATGTTTCATTCTACATTATCTAGGTCTATAAACTCTCATAGACTCAAATTTAAATTCAAGTGTATCTATGGAAATTCCATTTATTTATAACATATCTATAGTATATAAATTACAATGTTATAATATCTCATTCTTATTCCATAAGGAATATTTTACCATACTAAGATATGATAAATTATGATTTCAAAATTACCCTATGTTTAATGTGTAAATAGTATCATGTGTTCTGACAGATAAGTTGTGAACATCATAAAAAACACAATTTCGCAACTATCATTACCATTGTTCATAGTGTTAACCAAATTATATGGTTGAATTAATCTAATGATGTTTTTCCAATGTCATAGAACATAGTGGGAATTTTAAATTTACTATTATCATTGAAAAATAACATCAACCGTTTTTTAAATTTATCCTCACAACATTTCAACAAATGAGACTCATCCACCATTCAAATTTTTTAGATCAAGAATATTAATTTCACGATAATAAATTTTTATCAGAAATAACTATCAATATATTATATTCTATAAATTTTGGTATACATGTTAACTTGATGAAAAATAAAAGGTTTATGACCCAAATTTTCTTTGGCCTATTATACATATAAAATATAATATTTGAACCCACAAAGGTCTAAAATTTTTATATTGTAAAACTATAATATATTTTAAAATATATACTAATGATATTCAAGATATTTGACTTTATGCCAAGAATAATGCCTTAAATTTATACCTCTATGAAATTGAGTATAGAAGTGTGCATAACTATTGAAAATTGAATTATCTAGATAATGAAATATTTTTTTTCTTTTTAGGATAAATAAATGATATTATCATTTTATGTTTCATTTTCTTATAAAATTCTAAAAATTAATTTCTCCCAGATATAATATTAATCAAAAAATTATTTTAATGTTCAATTTCAGGTTTTGTTCTTATCATTATCATTTCTATAGTCAGATGATATTAGTAAAGTGGTTTTAGTTTTAAATGTATTAGATAATAGAAACATTTAGAATTTAGACGTAATTTAGAAATTTCAAGGAATAATTTTCCCATTATCTAAATTTGAAATTGTAACATACTTGTTATTTAAATATGATTGAAAACATTAAAATTTTATCCCCCACATTAACTATATTTTTCTTAACAATGTATTTATCTTAATATAATTTTGTATTTTTATTTTGATGAAAAACTATACAAATAGTAATTTATTTTATTTATGGAATATCATATTAAAATTATGATGATGTGGACCTATTTTCATCATCCAGTTAATATGAAAAATTATTAATTTATGTAAATTTTTTTAATTTACAAGGATATATCATTCCCATCTATCATAAATTATTTTTATAGTTATATAAATAGAAATAGACAAAATTCTTACAATAATCCTCTAAAAGACTACTAAAATTTGTTGATGTATTATATTTTACAATTCATATATGTATAATTATATGTAAATCATTCCTTCTTTACAATTTAATGATTTATCATATTTAATGTTTTTCATTAACCTTAGTCAATCATGATTAATATATCCACTTTAGTTACATTCATAAGGAATTTTGATCAAAGACTCCATCTTCTAATTCTCGTAATATTAATTCTTCGGATAATAAAAAAAATATTCTTCATTATGATATTCTTAATCACCCATAATATGTTGAGAGTATTATCCTCAAAAATAATATGAATTGATATGGTCTTATTTATGTATAAGTTTCTCTTCATATATACATATTTTTATGACTTTGACATATAACCAAAAATACATCAATTTAAAAAATATATATTTGAACCCATTGTTACTATTATACATTCAAGAATTTAATTTTTTTTATAATTATGGGTCCAAGGAAATCATCTAGACTGAGCCTCATTATATTCTTAGTTTCATTAATATCTATCTACTTAAATTCCTATTCCACTAGAAAAATATTAACCTCATTTTTCAAAAGGATGTTCACATATGATATAATTCTCACTCAAAAAATGATGTATGTTATCTTTATTAATAAATAATTTTTCCATTATTTCCATTGATTATTCTTGATTAAAATAAAAGGCATGATAATCTACTCTAAACACATCCCTAAGAATCCTAATAGAATTTTATGTCCCAAAGTGAACAATATAAAACATTTACATTTTTTTCGTTATCCCACATGATGAAATTTGACATTATATATTTTGTATCATCGAGTAAAAAATGTAATATAGGCTTTATAGTATATACATTACACTAAATTTTAATCACCATGTAAATGTATATATATATTTAGATGATTTATAATTTTCAATCATCATCAGAAAATTATTATATCCTTTGTATATCGAGAAATAAAACATTCAAATACATTAATATTCATAGTATAAAATATAAAATAAGTATTATTGGCTAGAATTTATATTATCCACGGATATATGAGAATTTCTAGCTATATCAGGAGAAAATTGATCTTCACTCTTCAGCTTTTTGTCGGTAAAAATTGCCAAATGTTTTAATAAAATAGAGAAACAATATAAAAATAATTATGATTTTATCAAATATAGAATTTATTTTTTATATTATGAGATATGCTCTAATATAAATTTTTTAATCCAACAAGATCAGTGAATTTAATATAATAGGCCGGTGTGAATTGTTATTAAAAAATTTGACTAATACTCTATGTGAGTAATTTGTCAAATTATATATATATATATATATATACAAATAAAATCATATAAAACCAGGAATAAATGAAATGGAAAAAAGGTTTTGAATACTTAAATAAATATTAGGGAAATACATAAATCAACATACATAATAAAATAATAATTAAAAAATTATAAAAATGTGTAGAGTAATGAATAACTACTCAAGTACCCAAAATTGTAAATGTTCTCTAAAATATTCCTAATATAGTATAATCTATTACTCTTGAAATTTTTTTTGGAAGTAATTACATCCCTTATCCAAGGTTTTTGAATTTCTATCTTTAAATTTCATTAATTTTAAAACAACTAAAAGTGATTATCATATTGTGATTGAAATCCCATGATCACACTGATTAGATAAAGAATGGTCAAGTATCCTAAGCTTCATCAAGTGAGGCCCTATAATTTGGGTTTTTTCGTTATATCCTCAAAATACATCGATAAAATATATGTGAAAAACCTACTTCCACGTATTAAAATATCTTTGATAAAATGAACCGAAAAAATATTAATAAAGAAAATACATTGAGCTTCAAAAAATAAACAGTTATAATAAGTATCTATTATCACACATAAAAAATATTATTGGTGATTAAAGTCATAATAATGAATAATTTAATTCAGATTCACAATAAATTATATTTATAGAACATATAAATCATGTTCTATCCTCAAATACTAGAGATTAATTTATAGAAGTATATTTTTACCAAATCATAATATCATAGTTATCTATTTTCTGATGAACATAACGATTCAATAATAATTTATTATGTTTAATATTATCATAAAGTACAATATCTTATATATGTGTAGAATGATTCAATTTATTGTATCATAAATTTAATCGAAACATATAAAAAATTAAAACATCAACCTTAATGATAGAAAAATAATAAATGGAATGTAATGAGATATGTGAAATGAAAATAATGTAAATGTATTTTACTTAATATCTATTTCTAATTATTTACAATTAATTGTTGAAATATATTATGATTAATAATAAATATCATTTTTCCAAAAATTGATGATTTATAGAAAATGTAAACGGGTAATATTTATTTTCTATGATAATCCTGCATTTATTTTCCCCCCTATCATCTGGTTATACTAGTGTTTTTTTTCAAAATTACACTTTTTAGAGACGGTAAGGTCATTTTGTGTATCATGTTATAACTTTTTGGTTGAGTAAATATCCAACACTTTTTTGGATATAATGAAAATTATTTATCATTCATTCCTCAATTCATTCATTATAGCCTTGATAGACAATATCCATATTTATTCACAGTCCTAAGATAAAACATGGCCAACATATTTACACTATCCTATATAAATTTTAGTTCTCTGATAAAATATCATGCTATCATGGAGTGAATTTTGGATATAGTAAGTTAAATTCAGTTACAATGGAATTTAGGAGGTTGTAATCTCGTTGGATCAGATAGAGGTTAAATGTATAATATCATTGATATTTCCATTGACGGTTATTAGTTTTCATATATCCTTATAATCATTGAGTATTATCACATTTGGATTCATGATTTATCCTTCATGGTATCCCCTATGACTACCTTATCAATGAAATGTATCAAGTTAATATGGTTGGAATAGTGTGATGTGGTTTTCTAAGATAAAAAATGTTGAACACACCATCAATTCTTATTCTACCTTTGACTATTGCAGGGTTAGATGTGGTTTAGATAAATCTTTAATTGAATATGGTAACATTATTATGAAATTCAAATAGGAAATGGCATATTTTTCTAATGAGATATTTTTATATGAATTAACTATAATATCCTTCATATTAAATTCTACATCATTGTGCATGGATTAATTTGTTTTCAACAATACATGTTTAGCGATATTCGTATGCAATTCATAAAAAAAATTAAAATAAATATCTTCCTAAATAAATTTATATAACATCTAGGGTATCTAGGAAGATTATATAAATTATATTTATTTGAATATATTGTATCCTCTTATCAATAGGAATGAAGTTATGAAACCTCCCTCTAAGAAGGATCATCCTCAAAATGTGTTAGAGGCACAAGATAAATTAAGTATGATTCCATTTATTTCAAATATTCACCAGTATGTGTTCAAAAATATTGGTGGTTTTTATTTTTACAAAATTTATATTACATTATATATTATTGAATTTTTTATGGACATTTGTATCATTATTTAAGTGAAACTCCATGGAGGAGTGGTTTTTAATGACTTGTTCTAATATTCAACATCTGTATTATTTATCAATAAAAGAATGGTCATTCTAGTTAGTATAAGTGGATAGGTTATAAGATTGTATCTGCATTTATAATAGGTAACAAGTCCTAAAATCATGAATATGTATCATTTTATTCAAAACAGATTATATTTGTCCTAATATATAGAATGACATTTTAGAGTTCAGTACAAGATTCATCATATATGAACATGAAATATTAGAGAATCAAACAAATATTGGTATTATTCAACTGATTCATTTATTATAATGAAAATTGAATGATATAATGGTTGATTTTGAAACTAGTTTTTAAAATCCTCTAGGGTTTTGGATGCAATAAGAGTGATAATGGATTTTTTGACCAGGGTAGATAAAGTCTTACCTATTATGGAATCTACTTTGTTTGATAAACATGAGGTGTTATATATTATGGAGATTATGATGTTTCAGGTTGGAATATCTAAAATAATATCTGATAGGTGTCTTAGATTAAAATATAAATTTTAGAAGGGGTTTCAATGAGAATTTGGTCCCATGAGAAATTGAGAACTGCATTACACACATTGATTGATGGTCATATATGTGATGTATTTTTGTCCATAATGTTATTATTATGGAACAAATTCATGATTTTTGTGGCCTATGTTGGTGTGGGGGGGTCTCATTGGTGAATTTCACTTAATATTATAGCTATTAGTATTCAATAAAAATTTATTCATCCAAAGTTTTTTATATATATCCATATTGTTATCATCTGTATAACAAAAAAACTAAAAAACATTGTTTGTAAGTGTATCAATTAGGAGATAAAATACTATAATAAATTGATTCCAATGTATATTTTAACAACTCTATGATATAAAAATAACAACACCAATCAATGATGATGACCCATTGAATCAATGTCTATAATCACTATTCTGACATGTTTCTTCAATGTTAGGCTATTGATGATTATAAAAACTGCGGAATCATAATCAGATATTTGTTGTGATTATTTGAAAATTTTGGTAGTGTTTGAGAAATAAATTTTCATCTTTATTTACCTTGACTGTTAAATACAACTCATAATACCTTCAACATTTACCAATAAAGAAAATAAATTCTTATTCCATTACTAATAAACAAATACAATGATAGAAAATATGAATCTACTTTTTCATTTATGGATTATTATATCCAAATTATTTATTAGAGTCAATATATTTTATAGTGAAAAATAATACATCTCATTCAGGTTAGGTGGCATTAAGGAAAGATCTATGATATGAAATTGGTGAAAAAGTCTGAGTTTAAAATCATATCATCATATTTTCTCCCTCTGGATGTCAGTTTAAACAATATGGACATGTGTATCCTAATGATTAGTAGGTTGTAAAAAAAATCCCCATAAAAGTTTTGTAATTATAATTTTATAAATTCTTTTTTAGGTGAACATATTTGTTGACATGAAATTATAGGAGCTTGGAGTATGTTGGTTGAGTATAGGAGAAATGACATGATTCCTCAAAAATCACTGAGAGTATAATATTATAACACTAAGTATCCATTACATCTATGTGCCTATAGTGACAATGTAAGTTTCCCAAGGTATCCAATGGGAATTGACTGGCACCTGGTGGTATTTCAGGTGTTTTTTACTGTATGGGTGGAAAATATCCATTCTATATGATAATTTTATAATTAATAAAATTGGATACTGATTTATTTTTCAATTCAACCCTAAAACTCCCCCCATAAATTTTTTTCTATTTACCCCTAATCTCTATTGGGACCTACCATTAATCATATCAAAATATTCTCTATAGGTTTTTCAAATGTCATCATCATAAATATTAGTGTAGTATCATAATCTAAAATATTTTTCTATTTTCATCGTGGTAGTGGGTATAATCTCATTTTCACTAAAATCGTAATTTTAAGAACTCTTTATATTTTTCAGTTTTTTCCCAATTAAGATACTATAGAGTCTTAACGTAGTTTATTTGATTGTACACTTTTTTTATTATATTATCAATCTTCGTAAAATAGAAAGTCAATAAACTGTAAAAAAAATTATATTATATTAGTTACTTAGTTAAAAGGGTGTATCTTCATTATCCCATGTGTCTGTAAATAACATGTTTACTTTTTTTGTGAGGTGATATCATTTACCATCACATAGTAGAAAAATTATGAGTTTAAACGGATTGAGTCTGAGTGAATAAATTCTATTTGTTACTCAAATTATTTTATAATATTTGAGGATTTTTTTTATTATATAGGATTAAATTTTAGTCATTTTATAATGATTGAAAAATTTTAGTGGTGAAATATATTTTATTATTTGGTTTTTTGCTTTATTGATTTTCTATACATGATTAGTGACAAATTTATAGAATTTGTTTTCAATAAATTACTACCTCCATTTATATATAAAAGATAGTTTAAACATATTGAATGTGATATTTTTGAACTAAACAATGTGCAATGGACTATTCGTTTATACAAGGATTTTGTGGATTGAAAATAATAAGTCTTTATGGTGTATCTTCCAATATAAAACGTGTAAATATAGTCAACATGTTGATATCTGAGTGAATGTTTGGGATGGGGTCACAATGAATACACTCATTATTCCCTAGTCCCATAATACATAATATGGGTAGATTAGATTTGGGGAATTATTATACATGATTCCATTTCTCTGAGGATATGTGGTGCATCATAAATAATTATATATTGTTGATAATTGATTTTGAGAAAAGGATTCTTGATTGTAGATCATGTATGAAATTAATTATATTATTCTCCATTGATCAAATATATTAAGTAGTGATGGGATTATTAGAAGTTAGCATACATTATTTATGAATGTTATATTTAGTTATTTGAGCTTTTAAAGGATTATGATGATTTCATTCCAAATATATTCTGTTATCCTTCATTCTATTAGCCTTATATTGAACAAAAAATACTCCTCTAAGCATTTTTATGTGATGTTGTATTTTTTCATTGTATCCACCAGTGCCTATATAAAATCAAATATTTTATACATCTCATAAATTTTTATTGGAACATTTCATTACAAAGATATCCTCACCATTTCATTGGAATTTCAATCCATCTATTCCCAGTCATCCTTTTATATTTGTTAACATTGAAATTGTAGTAAGTGGAGAATCGAGGACCATATAAATTATATGAAGCATTATATTTTTTTATCATGATGATAAAAAATGTTCCTTAAATCTTATCATACTAGAACAAGAAATTAAATAACACAATAAATTTCATTTTCATAAAAATGCAGCTAAAAATTAACTAAATTAATGTCAAGGGAGAAAGAAGACAGAATTTTCCTTTGGTGTGATGTGAAAGTGTTAGGCCACAAGTTGTTTTCTAATACCTATTGTTTTAAAGTGAAAATATGTGAGAAAAGCTTAAATTGGACATATACTCTATATAATATATTTAAATTTGAAGTTAATCAAAATAGAAATCAGAACTCTTGATCTGACCTCAATTAATTTCACTAGATATTGGAAGTCTATGCACCCTACACATTATGAAAATTTTGATCTTCACATTGTAATATAAAAGATAATATGTCAATATAAATGGAAATATTACCAATATAAGCACAAATGAGTAACATTATATGTAAAATAATTCTAACATGTACTATAGAAAACAATTCTTTTATATTCATTGTCATCAAAAGTATAATAAATTTTTAAAACATATTCTAAAGTAAGAGAAATCTTTACAGTCTCTCACACATCATGCACTTGGTCTCGATCTTTCTTAATTTTGAACAAATTTGATTAGTGTTTCATAAATTTTTATATTCAGTTTTATTTTTCTACCAGTTCAGCCTTCTTCTTTGAAATTACCATCGTGATGAAATGAACACTAACACACCATTCATAGGATGGTATAAAATCTGACATATTTTTTCTTATGTAGAACATTGGATAAACACAACCATCTCACATAAACAGATTCAGAGTTGGTCACATACTATCCTCATTAAGATATTCTTTTTTAGTGTTTTTAATTTTTTTTAAAAACAAATTAATATGTGGGGGGGATGAGAATTCAATTCCAAATGTAACCTAATATTCATATTCCTTGAAAAATGAATGAATTCAAGTTATAGGAAAAATGAAATTATCATGGGTGATTAATCCATGGAATAATTTAATATCTCTTTTTAAATATACTCTATTAATGTAGTCCATAGTATGTGTGAACACTATCTTCATCTCATGTTTTGAATGTACATTGCACTCAAAAATCATCAAGAACCCTGCACATCCACCTCATTGATGGAGGGATAATTGTTGTACAATAAGAAGTTAACCATTATATTGTTATAACGAGTATAACACCCTACACAAATAATAATTTGAATAACCTAGAAATGGTTTTATAAATGGAATCTTATACAAAACTATATTACTCCCATTGGATATTCTTATATATGATTCTCTTAATCCTGAGTATAATAGTTTTTGGTAGATAATGGGAGAGAGATTGAGAGAGTGAATACAGAATTGAAGAAAAAAATTTATTAACACAGTACAAATTTTTTATATTTAAAAATAATTCATAAACAATAGTTTCAAATAGAAAAAAACACTCTACTCCCCCCTTAGCTATTACTCACATTGTGGAGTAACATCCTTCTATTTATATCCAAAATATCATCCCATATATCCCAATTTTTCATTCCTTTTATTCTTATATATATGTATTTTTATATTATTTTCTTGTTTTCATCCACGATTTTATATTACATTTTGACATCCTTATTTTTAAATTACTGTATCAACATGAGATTATATGATATATTTATTTTTAGATTAATTTAATTTTCTCAAAATCCTATGATACAGTCAACCCCAAGTCTACTTGAACAATAAAATAATTAACTATTATGAGCAATCATTTATATTTGGAGAGTAAAAAAGGAATAGACACATTTTTTAAAATGTAGCATAAAGTTTATATATAATAAAAATATATTGATATAAAAGTAATCGATTTTTAGTAAAACCAATAAAACCTTCAATAATAAATAATTTCCTTAAAAAATAATTTTATTAATTTATATGAGAAAAAAATATAATTAATTCATGACAATTTTAGAAAAAATATGTGGAAACAAGAATTTCATTTTTTAAATAATAATGATAAAATAATTTTTTTAATTTTTACAAATTTTTTGAAAATTATTATTTCATCAATGAATTATAAAAATAGTATATTTTATTGAAATTTGCCTTTTTTTATGAATTTAAAAAATTTAATTTTTTTAAAAATGATTTTGAAATTAATATAAGTTTATTATTTACAGAATAATAAAATTAAGTCTATTACGATTAATTTTTCTATTGTATTTTGGTATAAAAACATTTTATACATAAGAATTTGTTTTTGAAATAAGATTTCTATTTCCTTGTGTGACTTTAATTTTAATTTAAATTTTATCACCTATGTGAATTTAATTTTGAAAAATGGTTCTATATTTTAAATAAGGTCGTTAATTAATTTTAAATTGGTCTCTTTTATTTTTCTTTCATCTTTGATAGTAACCGTAAAGTCCTGAAAATATGGCCCAAAGGTACCATTTTTCTTATATTATAACCTCTATATTATTAAATGAAATGAATAATTATAAAATTTCTCTCTGTTGAAATTAATATCACTAAAATTTTCAATAAGAATAAAAATAGAAAAATTCATGTTATAAATTGTTATTTGAAAGGTATATTAATTTTTTTAATTGTAATTTATTTTTCAATTTTAGTGATGAAATAATTAGCGTAGAAGCTTATGCAACACAGACAGAGTATTTATTCCATTAATATAAGAATAAAATTAACAATTCAAAAAATAATAAAAAAAAATTTAGAAAATTTTGTAACAACCTAATAAATAATTGAATAAATAATTTATATATTTATTAGTATTAATTAAATAAAAATTTATATTCATTATAAATATTATTTACATTTTTAAAACAAAAATAGAAATTATTTTATTAAAATATTTTTTACAGTATTATTTACAAGTTTACTTTTCAAATTATAGAATTTTAATTTGAAATAATGAATTTATTTTTCGAATTCATTATTTTAGATATATCTTAGGTTTAATATTTTAAATCTTATGAATAGATTAAATTTTAAAAAATATTGTATAAATAAAATTTACATTGAAAATTAAATTTCCATTTAGGGTTTCTTCAAAGTAAAATTAAAATTTTTACTGGATTTAAAAATTCAATTACATAATATTGTAGAAGATTAATATTATTTTTTAAAAAAATTAATTCTTGAATTTATTATAAAAACATTACTTTTAAAAGGGAATTATTTCAAAAACATTTTGTGTAGTATTTCTCTACATTAATTTTTACTAAAATTAATGTAGTTCTATGAATTGAATTTTAATAAATGGATTCAATATTTTAAATTATTGTTTACTAATTTATGAAATATTATGATTTTTGTTAATATTAATAGTGAGAAAAATAATTTTTAATTAGATAATTAATGCTAAATATGGTAATTAAAGTTACAAATAAAATGAACATGACAACAAAATTACCCTAACACATGAATTAATTTTAATGGAATTCTATATATCATCCATAATAAACTAGAAGTTGAATATATGGACTTCTATTTCATTTGGACATGTATTTGACCACTATAATAATTATATAAATATAGTTCCAAAATTTTCACACACTTTCTAATAATAACTATAATATTTTTAATCAAGGAATAAATAGAGGATTATTTAGTAATAAATAATCATTTAAATATGACAAACATTTTTACCATGGTAATTTTTTATTTATTAGTGTATAAAAAATTACCTTAAATTCTTATGGTATTCCTATATAATAAATTTTTAATTAATAGAAAAATAAAGTAAATGATTTTAAAAATATTTAAAATAATAATATTTGAATCAATCAATGTGTTCCATAATTATCTTGATAAAAGTTCCATATTATAGGGGGGCCATTTTGTGGGATTCTAATTCCATTATTTTCATGTAGTTTTAAAATAAAAATTATTGAAATAATTCCAAAATTTTCATAAATGATATTTCTTAGTAAATAATGTTCTATTAAATGATATAAAGTTAAACAATTTACATCATCATTCAGATTTTGGTTATAAGGTTTAAAAGATCACATATGGTACATTAATTATAGTTTTTCCTTTTATAGTTACTACATTAACCCCATAAGTGAAAACAACATTGACATCACCATAATTGTTTTAAGGTTTACTAAAGAGTTGAAACAAAATTATAATGGTAAAAATATAATAAAAAATTGTTTAAAATTTAATTTATGATATTATTTTGACACATTTTCTACTTCTGAAATCGTTATTTTATATTAGTAATCATCTACAAGAGTAAATTTTTTTCAAATAAAACCCTTGTTTCTATTTTTTTATTGTGGGGATTAAAAGGTTTTTTATGAGAAAGTTGTATTTCAACATCATAATGTTATTTTACATGGGTTTAAAATATATTATCGAGGTTTTTATTCATGATTATATCTTGGGTCATTTTATATTAAGGGTTAAGTCCCATTATAGGCCACAGATAAGGCTGATATCGCATATATTATGGGTTGAGCACAATTCTAGCTAAGGTTGTTACTGGTATTGATTATATGATGAGTGATCCCCAATTTTCCTCTAATTCATTGGGTAATGATTATGATCTCAAGATATTTATATTGGAAGTCATATTTGTGGTTATTCAAATTTGAAAGGTTATTGTAAGGGGTTTTTATGTTTCCAATGAAGATGATATCCCAAGGCACCTCCATGACATTTCAATTATTTCTTATGATTTTCATGGAATTATTTTATTTCTAATGTTACGGTGAATACCATTTTTAATTAATAATTATTCCATTTTTGGGTAAAAGGTAGTTTTTAAAGAAGACCATTTTCATGGGTTTTAATCTTTTTACATGATTAATGAGTCTAACTTTTTCTTTTTTATATCCCTTTCAGATCGTTTTTTCTCATCCCTTGATTTAAAATATTTTTCATCGAGATTATGGATGGGTAACAGAAAATAAAAAACCAAATTAAAGGTCATAAATATATGTATTGAAATCAAATTTTGTTAAAAGTATAACATTATATTTTGGAAAAAATATATTCAGAGTAGTTGTTTAAAATTTATAATATATTGGAAATTAGACTATGAGATATGACCTAATTTTCTTAAAACCAAAACATAAAATATAATTGGGAATGAATGAAAATGAAATCTATTATAAATACACCACATTATGTAACATTTAACATCTCATGCCTAATAATTAGTATTAAAAAAAGTTTTAAATAACATTAGTGTTTAGGATAATGATAATAGGATAACCCAAAATTATTTTACATTTTTGTTTAAAAAGGCATCATTTTAATTATAAAATGTTTCTTCACAAAATCTGTTTCTATAAAGAATTGCTTTGTATAGAAGAAACCTGGATATCATAGTTGAAAGGATCCAAGAAAAAATAATTACCAAAATTGGTATACCCTACGGTTGGAATTAGAATATTGTTGTTCATTTCTATAATGGTTTAGCATACATATGATATAAATTAAAGTGGTATCAATGCAATTTAAAAACTGTGCTTATTATAAAGGATCATGCTTATAGAGGAGTATTACATAAAATAGTTCCCTCTAACTTTTGGTGGAACTTCAAATCCATTAGTATCTGATGGATGGATCAATTTCCTAGAAAAGAAATTTTAAGTAATATAGTATTTGGAACATCAAATGGTAACTCTTTCCATTTATTATTTAATTTAATTTTTTAAATGATGGTGGGATTTTTTGAGAAAAAATAATTGACTGATGAGAAAGATTTCATGGAGTGGAAACCATTTAATAATCTCTTTGTGGAGAAATATTTCTCTAAGATCATTCAACACATAACAGAGAAACAACTAATGGAATTGAGGGAAAAGGATTAATATTTTGTATCCACTTGTGAATATAACATTAGATGATTATCCCAACATATTCCATATTTTATTCAAGACCTAGATAGTAACATTTATAGACTGTACCTTGGAATAAAACTAGGTTTAAGAAGAGATTTTTCCTCACAATGAACTAAAATATATGAGAATGTTTTCGGCTGTGCTTAGAAAGTTGATATGGATTTAGTGACATGTATGTTTCTTGAGATGACAAGAGAAAGATAATTTCTAGATGATAGAAAATGTATAATCATGTATTATAATAATATATATTTATGAAAATCATCTTTCTAAATTTTGATATTTGTGGGAAAAGAATCTAGGATAATGTATTATACAATATGAGAGGACTAATTGATATGGTTTGTTTGGTATTAAGGATTTTTATTGTAATAAAAAGTGTATTGAACAATAAAATAATTGTGTAACATATATCTATCCAAAAGTCACTTTTTTAGTTGAAATAATATGGGACATTTTATTTACATGTGTTTTTATTTAGTTACTCAATATGGAAATCATCTAGACTGAATGAATAAAGTTGTCAAAAAATATTTTTATGTTATAATGTTGGAAGTTAAGAAATTCAATGATTTGGTAATAGTTAATTTACTTATTTACTATAATTATTCCAATATGGTATTTCACTCTGTGTTTATACATTCCTTAATTTTTTAGAAAATTGAATGGGAAATGGGAATATAACATCTCGAAAGTATTATAGATATTTTTGTGAAAACTATGGGTCGAAATAATAAAGATATAATGATTTACCAAATATATTAATATTGTTATTAGTGTTTCATTCCTTCCAATAAATATTATTGAACATCTCATGTTAGGGGTGGAAATTATTTTTTGTCTTATTTTTTTTGTTTATCAAGCTTTCATATAATAAGGAGATACAAAATTTGTGTTAAATTAATTCATAAAATTTATTTCCTACCAATATGTTAATAAATTAATTATAAATGGCTGTAAAATAAACCTTGCTAATTTATTTTAAAAGAAATAAACTATTCATATTATGGTTTTTCTAGTAGTCAATGAATATGATAACATATTTCATGATTTTTTTCTTTGTTATATTCTAATTTGGGAAGATTATTTTACAATTAACTTAACTCCTCCAAATACATTTAAAAAACCCCCTTAGCAAACAGTTGAAGTTAAGAATTTGGATTGTCAGAATATGTTACCAGAGTTTCTAGATAAAGGTTTCATTTATCCTAGTACAACAACTTAGGATGATTATGTATTGTTCATTAAAAATAAATATAGTTACATAAGATTTTACATTGACTATAGATCCTTTAATTACATCACTTTAAATGAAATCTATCATTTTCCTAATATCTATTATTTATTTGATCAAATACATAGACAAGAGTACTATTCAAATATTGATTTCAATAAATTTTACCATAAGATAAGAGTGGATGTTGAAGATATCCTATAGATTATGTTTTAGACTATATACGGGCATAATGAGTTTATATTTATTCCTTTTTTGTTGTATATTTTCTCAGCTATATCTAGGTTTTATATAAATAGTGTCTCCCATGAATATGTTTATTTGTGTTTTGGTTGTGTTTATTGATGGAATACATGTATATTCTAAAACTCATGATGATCATTAATGATAAAAATTATTTTTTTCAAAACCTTAAAAGAAAATTAACAATATTTAAAATTTAATATATATGAATTTATTTGCATCAATTTTTTCATGTTGATATACATTATAATGAGATAATAACATCGTACCCAATTAAAAAATAAGATGTTTAAGAATGGAAAAGACCTATAAATGTTGAATATATTTTTAATTTTCTATGATTAGAATTTTAAAATATGCATTATTTTTGAAAACATTTCTTCATTGTCTATCACATTGACTATGTTAACATAAAATGAACGTAATTTCACATGGTTAAAAGAATGTGATTATTTTTTTAGGATCTAAAATTTTGATTGGTGAACGCTCTTGTTTCGGCCCTAATCTCAAAAAATGAAGACAATGTCATATATGTTTATTTATCATTTGAGGTTCGTAGTTGTGTCTTGATGAACAATGATTAGTTAATTTATTACACTTCATGTCAACTAAAACCTCCAGAGTTAAATTATCCTACACAAGTGTTGGACTCCTAATGTATTAATTATGTTTTAATGATCACAAATACTATTTAGTTTATAAAATATTCTAACTCTATGTAATCTATCTCACATCAAAAACATAATTTTTTAGTAAAAGAAATCCAAATCACTTAAAAGTTCTACACCGAGTTTGGTTACTTTAAACTACCTTTTCATTCACTTTATAATGATTTCTTTAC
This sequence comes from Viscum album, assembly GCA_963277665.1. Taxonomy (NCBI): domain Eukaryota; kingdom Viridiplantae; phylum Streptophyta; class Magnoliopsida; order Santalales; family Viscaceae; genus Viscum; species Viscum album. The sequence continues at coordinate 1,365,126,410 of OY728140.1, read as the reverse complement.
TAAATTATTGAGTTTAATCCATCTCATCAATAGTATAGATTAAGTCTGAATACATACATGTGCATAAGTCTAAGACATCGTAAACAACCAGACACCGTGACATCCAAACATTGTGACATCCAGACACCGTGACATCCAGACACCATGAAATCCAGACACCGTGATATCCAGACACCGTGACATACACACATGGTGACATATAGACACCGTGACATCCAGACACCCTGACATCCAAGAACCGTGATATCTAGATATCGTGAACAAGACACTATTAAAAAGTCACCGTGAAACAGACATCGTGACATCCATACACCGTGATACCAAGACAACATTCCCATGAAAAACTGTAACACCATTTTCTAATATATTTTTTCGCCTTTTAATTTAATATATAACGGTCATATTTGAGGATTTCAATGAACTAATATAATTAATGTTTCTTTGTAGACATATCATCCAACAGTATGAGGTACGAGGTGCAGAACACATGCCACCTGTCGGCCCCAACACATGAACTCCCAGATAAAAGAGTAATGCGGCCTAGAAAAAAGAAGAAAGTAGCACTATACAATGAAAAATATGGTGGGGTTGAACATGATAATAGAATAAATTGTAGAGAACCCACTCATGAAACTTGATTCTGTTGAATAACACATGAATCATTCTGGAATCGTGAGAACATATTCGCACTATAAAACACAAAAAAAAACACAAGCATTATCTATCTTACATGCAACACTCTGTTTTCCATACGATTAATTGATTATTGCTTCTACCTCATCTCAGAAGTCCAAAGCTGTAAAGACCATCACTAAGAGCACTTCTAAAAATATCACAATATTACTGCATTGTTGTGTATCATATTATTAACTTTGAAGCAATGTGTGTTTCTGTATATAACATACTCCGTCTCCTACATCAAACTGAAGGATACAAGATATCCTTACTCAAACATCTATTTACTCTTGTTTATACCCATAGATAAGTGTGGAATAGGTCCTCGTGTGGCCTGGATTTTGTACCCATATAGAACTGTGGAAGAGGTCCTTCTGTGACCTGGATAGTCCTATGTACTGTTGTTCAACCCCGAACTAGGGTGTGAATCAGGATTATTTGTATAAACCGCATGGTGGCAGGTGATCAATAGGTGGAGTGTATTTGGTCTCAGGTTGAGACTGAACCACTTGTTTCATATCCCTTGTGCTGATAAATTTAGTCTTCTCTATTTTTACTAATTTACTGTATAACTCAAAAATCCCCAAATTATCTTTGATAGTTAATCTTGGAAAGAAGATATTATTGTCTTGTCTTAGTAAAATAACATAAAAAGTAATATTAATAAATAATATTAAGATTACTAAGAATTAATCAATCTTCTAAGAAGTTATTTAAAAAGTCAAAAATTCAAAACAGTATAACCTTGTTTATCTAGACTATCTTTAATCTTTTGGGGAATCCTTTTCGAAATACTTTTTAAACCATAAATATTTATAGATACTCAATTTATCCCCCTCTTGAGTATTCTACTCTGACCAGCATTTGGTATCAAAGGGAGTTTTATTAATCCTTTGTATTAACCATCTCAAATGCAATTGTAGTTGTAATTTAAAGATATGTAAATTTAGGTTATTTTTAAATTTTTAGCTCTTTCAATGTATTTTTGTATTATGGATAATAGATTGGAAGGTGTTGAAAACAACATACCACCATTCATTAATAGAACCAACTATGCTCAATGGAAAATTAAAATTAAAATGCATTTAAAAGTATGGGTTTGGAAATTTGTTCTTCCATTTTATATGAATATAAGATTAATAATACTGATAGAATAACATGGGATGAGCATACCAAAACTTACTACAATGACAATTTCATGGCTATGAATGCTTTATACTATTCTTTAAGAGATGAAGAATTCAACAGAATTTTTTCTTGTAAACTTCCCATGAAATTTGAGAAACCCAGTTGTCTCACATGAGGGAACATCTAGTGTAAAAGAAATGGGACGTAATACTAATAATATTAAATATGATAACTTTAAAATGAAACTTTATGGGCCTATCTCTGAAATATATCTTAGGTTCAATGAGATTGTCAACAAAATGATTTCTCTTAAAAGGGAAGTCACTTCCAATGAACAAATCATGAGAATTCTCAGATGTCTTCCTGACATATTGGGGGCTGTTAAACTTTTTTCTTCATTTTATAATGGCTGGTTTAAGGATTTCCGGTACCCAATACATGACTTCACAACTTCCAATCACCATATCAAGACATCAAATTCAAATTCAAAATTCAAATTCCAAAACCGAAACCGAGACAGCTGCCACGAGCAGCGTACCCACCATCGTACCACACACCATGTGCCATGATCTAGAGACCAACACCACACACCACCATTCCAGGACGTCGGCGGGTCCATTGTCACCAAATTGTTTTCCAAACACCACCTTCATCTCATCCACCGAGAAAAACATGTTCATCCGCATCAAACGAAGCATGGGTCACCAGAAATATTGAGGTAAACATCTATATATATTATAGAATTATGAGACTTCAATAAGAAACCTGTAAAAGAACTCATTGGGAAACTGATGATGTATGTAGAGGAACTAAAATTCAGCATAAAATAGAAGGATAGACCAAAGAATAAATCTGTTGAATTCAAGACCACCACCTATAAGCACAACGACAATGGGAAATTTTATGCTCCTGTAGAATGTTCTAATAGGGAAAAATCATCACCTGTCAGTGATGAGGAGATGGCTCAATTATCTCGAATATTCATGAAATTTTACAAGTAGAAGAACTTTTTCAGAAATCCTAACTTCAAGGGAAAATATGAACAAAAAGGAAATTGGAAGATAAAAATGAAAAGAAGTTACAAGGATGATGAGATTGTCTTCTATAAATGTAAGTGAAAAAGGAATATCAAGGGATAATTTCCAAAGCTCAAGTACAAAAAGAGATATGAGAAAAAGTACATGATGTATAAAAAGGCCATGAATGCTACCTAGAGTGCTTCTGAGGTCATTTCATGCGACTCAAAAACATCACATGATTAATAGGAAAAAAACCAATTTGTGTTTTATGAAAAACACATCTAAGGTTACACTGGACTCTCCTGTAATTAATTCATACTATTATGGAGATGAGATTGACTCTGAAAATTTGAATAATGAAGAAATGTTTGAATACCATAACATTCATGAAGAAACATGCAAAGAACTAAAATAAAACTATAAATTATTGAAGAAATAATATGTTATTATTGTGTCTATTAAATATGAACACCTTACTAAAAACGATAAAAATGCTCAACTCCTCAAAGATAACAATGAAATAAAAATGTCTAATGAGCAACTGAAGAATGACATTGAAAAGTTTACTAATGGGAAGAATACCCATACTCAAATGTTAGGAAAACAAATTGGCCCTAAATACAACACGAGCATTGGTTATCAACCTTGCAAAAGAAATATTGGTAGAATAACTTTTGTTTCATGGTCTAGGAAATATATTTTTACTCCCAGTTCTGGACAGAAATCAACTAATTCAATTCATGATTCATATTATACTATTTCATGTTTTCAGGACTGAATAGTATTTATTTTTCAAATAATTTACATAATGATTATAGGAAACCTATGAGAAATATACAGGTTCCTAAAGCACCTATTACTAATATTACTGGACCCAAACAAGTATGGGTACAAAAATCTATTTTTCTTAATCTTTTTGTAGGAAAGCTGCTTAATGAGTTCTTGTAAAAGTGTGTGGTACATAGAATGTGGATTTTTAAGTCACATGATAGGAGACTACTCATGCTTCAAGAATCTAATAAAAATATATTGATTACTTGTCACATTTTGTGACAATGGAAAATGAATGATAATTTTCCTCAGCGAAATCGGTATCTCTAACTTAGTTTTATTTTCTAAAGTACAGTTTGTTGGTGGATTAAAATAAAATTTTATTAGTATCTCACAATTATGTGATGATGGATTTCCTGTTAGATTTGAAATTGATGCTAGAAATGTATTTAATTATAAAGATGAATTACTGTTCTATGATTTATGAAATTAAAATTTTTACTCTATTAATATAGATTCTTTAGCTTCTCAAAATGATTCATGTTTAAGTGTATTTCATAATGAGTCTTGGCTCTAGCATAGGAGACTATGAAACTGTAATGTTCACTCCCATAGAAATCTAACTAGAGAAATCTAAGTTAAATACTTACCCAAACATGAGTTTCCAAATTACAAAGTATGTAATCCTTTTCATAATGGAAAACAATAAAATATTTCATTCAAACCAAAGAAATATGTATCAACTTCTCAACCTCTTGAACTGGTTCACATGGATTTTTTTGGACCATCTAGAATTTCTAGATTAAATGGGAAGCACTATGTTTATGTTCATGTAGATGAATTTTTTAGATATACTTGGACCTTCTTTATAGCTCATAAGAGGGAAGCATGCTCTTCTTTTCTAAATATTCCATGTCTTTATAAAATCTCAGTGGACATAGAATTAAATATTTATGATGTAATCATGGACATCAGTTTGAAAATCAAGAGTTTGAATCTTTTTTCTCAAAAAATGGTTATAATAACAATTTATCTACCCCTTGAACACATCAACAAAATGGAGTTGTAGAAATAATAAATAGAACCCTCCAAGAGATTACTAAAATAATGCTTAGTGAGTATGATCTACCTGTTTATTTTTGAGATGAAGCTATCAATACATCATGCTACATAAATAATATAGTTTTGATCAGACCTATTCATAAGAGGACTAATTATGAGTTATGTAAAAATAGAAAACCCAAGGTTAACTACTTCAATGTTTTTGGCTGCAAAGTCAATATTCATAATTCTAAGAAAAATCAAGAAAAATTTTCATCCAAGAGTGATGACAGTGTCTTCTTAGGATATTCTATATCCAGTAAATCCTATAGAGTGTTCAATAAAAGAAATAAATTGATGGAATAATCTGTCCTTGTAAAATTTGATGAAACATATCCACATGATCCTAAAATCAATCTAGATAACCTAGAGGATAATTTATCGATTCTGAACATTGATCCAATATCTTCAAACCATTCTGTGAAAGAATCTGTGAATACTTCATGTTCTGGAAATTTTTTAGACTCAAGAAATAATGAAACTGAACCTGTTGATGAACCAGAAATCATGAGTCCCTTCTTTTCTAGAACTGTTAGAACACTTAAGAACAATCCTTTAGATTCTCTTGTAGGAGACGTATACAAAGGAACACAAACTATTTCATCTCTTAGAAATCAGGTCGAACATCAAGTCTTCTTGTCACAATATGAACCCAAAAACATTAATGATGATATCAATGATGAATTTTGGGTGATGGCTGGGCAAGAAGAGCTCAATTAGTTTGAAACGAACAATTTTTGGAAACTTGTTGAAGGACCTATGGACAAATTCACAATATGAACTAAATGGGTATTTAAAAATAAGGTAGATGAGTCTGGTAACATAGTTAGAAACAGGGATAGATTAGTTGCACAAGGATATAGTCCGGAAAAAGAAATTGACTATGTGGAGACCTTTGCACTAGTTTCTAGACTTGAGGCCATCAGAAACCTGCTTTCTTATGTTGCACTTCTGAATATAAAAATATATCAAATGGATGTTAAGAGTGCATTCTTAAATGGGTATATAGCTGAGGGTGTCTTTATAGAAAAACCCCTGGTTTTACAAACCCCCATTCTCCAAATCATATTTTTAAATTATCAAATGGTCTATATGGTTTAAAAAAAGCTCCAAGAGTAGGGCATGATCGATTAAGTACATTTCATATTTCTAAATTTTTTTACAAAAGTAATAGATGATCATACCCTTTTTATAAAAAAAATTTCTAATGATTTTCTAGTTGTTCAAATCAATGTAGATGACATTATGTTTAGATCCTCAAGATATTCTTTTTGTGTCTATTTTTCTAAAATGATGAAAAATGAATTTGAAATGAGTTTAATGGGTGAACTAAAATTTTTTCTTAGATTTAAAATCATTCAAAATAACGATGGTATTATCTTAACTCAATGTAAAGATACTAGAGATCTTCTAAAACGTTTTGGATTGTATAGCACTAAAAGTACTAACACTCCCATGACTACCAATTGTAAGTTGGATCATGATGAAGATGGAAAATCTGTTGTTCGAACCACTTATAGAGGAATGATTGGATGTTTACTCTACTTAAATGCTAGTCGACCCGACATTATGTTTAGTGTGTGTATGTGTTCTCATTTTCAAGAAAATCCTAAGGAATCTCATCTAAAAGTTTTAAAGAGAATATTCAAATACCTCAAGCATACACCCAATCTTGGATTGTTCTATCCTAGAAGACAATAATTTGAATTAGTTAGTTTTTCTGATGCTGACTTTAGTGGTTGTAAGATTGATAGAAAAAGAAACTATGGAACATGTCACTTTTTAGGAAAGTCGCTAGTATCATGGTGTAGTAAGAAACAAAATTTTTTTCATTATCAAATGTAGAAGCTGAATACATAGCTTCTATCAGCTGTTGTGCATAAATATTGTGGATGAAGAAAACATTACTAGATTATGGTTATCAATTCAGACATGTATCGATAAATTGTGACAACACAAGTGCTATTAACATCTAGAAATATCATGTTTCACAATCTATGGAAAAGTATATTGTTGTAAGACATCACTTTTTGAGAGATCATTTTCAAAAGGGAGATATCACATTGGAATTCATGGGTATTGAGTATCTTTGTGATGATATATTTACCAAATCATTAAAATATGAAAAAATATAATGCATCATACATGAATTAGGCATGATAAATCTTATGCAATTGACTTACTATTTTATATCTTAATATTTATTGTTTACTGTCTCACTGTAACGATAATTTACTATCTCAGCATGATGTTCATTCACTATCTCACCATAATGCTCAATCACTGTCTCACCATAACGCTCAGTTTATATCTCACCGTAACATTCATTCATTGTCTCACCATAACATGCAGTTACTGTCTCACTGTAAAGACCTGACATGGTCTCACAATAAAAATTCTATATGATTTTTATTTATAAAGTAAAAACTGTGTCATGGTAATAATTTTTTTTACCTTTTTTCCCGCACTTTTACTTTTTCGGCATTTGGTATTCCTAAATGATAAATTAAAGGAAAAATCACTTGTCATTCACTCGATATTTCTTCTTTTCAATCAATTTGTAACCCTTCTCCAATGATTCAACATTTCTCTCTCTTAAACCTTGATGAATTCCCAGGATGAATCAACCTTCATTGTTGACTCCTGAGAAATGTAGCTCAAAGAAGAACAAAATCACACCCATGCTTGAATCAGAAGGCCCCTTAAACAGAAATCTGGTAAACCAAGTTTTTTTACCCGATAAAGAGGATTTCCTTAGTGTTAGTGGCTCAGTATTATCAATATGTTCAGTTCTCCTTTGAGTCTGAAGATGGATATGTTGGGATAAGCTAGATCAATGGGAAAAAATGCTCATTATATTTGAGGATATGGGCCGCATTCCTTAGGATACAACATGAAGGCATCTGTTAGGATTGTTAGAGAGGACCTCCAACTTCTAGTGAATTCATTATCATAAAAGATTTCTCTGAAAATATTGACCAAAAATGGCACAAATACAAGAGCCATTATTTCTGAAATAGATGGAGAATCAAGACTTTTGTTTATGTTTATACAAAACCTGATTGGCACAAGAAAAGGTGATTTTTCTGTATTGAAATATCAAGATGTTTTTCTCATTCATCTTATGAAAAAGGGTCTTAATATCAACCTTTGTAAGTATATTATACACTATATGTGTGAACTGATCGAAGCCATATCCAAGTCAGCCACCCTATTTTAATCTCGACTTATCTCAGCCACGCTTCATGCCAAAGGTATGGTTGTACCTAATGAAGAATTTATCAAACATTTCGAGTACAGCATTTCAATAAACACTATTAGGAGGATGCAAATAAATTGTAACCCTTGGAAAAAGGCATGGGTGGAATACAATGATCGAATTTATGAATAATTCCTTCTTATGGACCATCGCTCAATACCAAGAGAAATTTCTGATCCTATTTTGGAACCAGATGAGGTTATTGAGTATTCTGAAGAAGAGGAAGAAGAGGCTACTTTTCCCCCCGGGAAAATATTTCTATTGAGGAAGATTTTACTCATGTCTCCCATGTTGTACGTGAAAAGAAAGTACCTACTTCAACAAAAGTTGTTAATCTGGAAGATCAACCAGATACTGAAACCGAACTTACTGTCAAAGAAACCGAGAAGAATGTTGTGAAAAAACCTACAGAAGAAGAATTACCTGCTATAAAAGAATATGATCTTGATGAACTACCAATGGAACAATATGTGCATAAATACATTCCTTCGGCCGAGGAAAGGATGGAGATGGATTTTCAGCTTGCTAGAAAAGAAATTAGAGAGGAACTAATAGATGAGTTTGTGGAATTAAATCAAGACCCTATGACACTCAGTCCTGAGAAGGATGCAACTGTTGAGGGGGAGAAAACCCCAAATCTAGAATCTAATGAAGTACCAAACTAGATTGTTTCAAGCCCTGTAAACACTATATATAATCTCCCTGGTTTTTATGATGTGGATGACTCTCATAAAGTTTTAGTATAATGACCTTACCTTTAAAATATGTTTCAATTAAAATCATTCTCTAATCATGCTCTTGAGAAAGAACCTGAGCCTGTATCAGTCCCTATTTATGAAACTTATTTAGAACAACCTTCCATTGGGAGTAAATATAATTTAAAATAATTTGGTTCTTCCATTTTTTATGGTGTTTAAAAAGTCCTGAATTCAGAACCTCCTATTGTGACACATATTAGTGGGAAAGATGCCTCATTATTGTTGGAGAATGTTATTTGGAAAATACAACCCAAAATGCTTCATGAGATTCATGAATTTAGTGTTGAAAATAAACTACATAGTGATGAAGTGAAGACTCTAAGAGGTATGATTGATGAAATGCAGAGAGATGTGCATTTGAGATCAGAGCGTGATTCTCGTCCTATAGAACCTATTGTTCCTCAAACCCTATTGAATGTTGGCTCCTATATTCATCCTCATTTAGCTTCCTTAGCTGAAAAGTTTGTTAAAAGGAAAAAATAGATTGTGAAAGAGATGAGAGAGATAGTTGATAATCTTAACAAAGTAACTGATGAGTATACAGGGTGTCTTCAAAAGGTGGTAAACAAACTGAAATCTATAACCGTAGTTGTCAATGCTTCTAAGTAATCAAGGAAATCGTCTCAACATTTCCTAGACACAGACCTACTCCGAACAGTGGTCAAAGAAGAACTTCAGACTGTGCATTGTGGCATTAAAAAATATTCTCTAAATGAATTTATCAAAAACAGTGACAGAGTTCTTGATCTGGTCCAAATCCATTCAAATATTTCTAAAAATGATTAGCAATAAATTCCCAAAAGAGGTGGATTTCTACTTCAACTGAATCATCTCAAAGCCAAGCACAACAAATCACTTTAAATATCTTGACTAAAATTTGAAGATACATCTTATTACACAAGCATTCAAGACGCAAGTTCAAAAGCTCACAAAATTCACTCGTCTATTGGATATGTTTATGGGTAACAAGGGTGATTTTGAGAAATCTATGCAGTATGGTGGAGAGATCGTTGAGGATTTTATCAAGCTTTTGAGGCCCTATATTCATCTATATAGTATAAATTTTTTTGCTCCTGCGGCCACCCCCATGAGACCTGATCTGACAACATTCCCGTCTAACCTAGCCTCTAATTCTATGTCTGTCAGTCAGGAACTGTGTCAGATTAGTCATGTGATCCTTGATCAATATCTACCTCAGAATTATACTACTCTTACTCTAGATCCATCGGTCTTTGGATTCCTTCCTTTACCTTCACTATCCACCACCTTGCTTCCTTCTTTTACTTCAACTTCTACTCCTATGGCTTCCTTTCAGATGCTTCTTCTAAAGGCATAGAGAATACCAACTAGGGAAGAACGAAAGTTTGTACTCTATTTTGATGGGAATCTTGTTATATTTACTGTTCTTTCTGTAATGCCCCTTTTTTTGATCTAATACATTCTACCCTTTTCTTGTCTATTTTGTATTTATTTTCCTAGATACTTTCTGATAATCACCAAAGGGGGAGAAATAAATATTTGAGAAATTCATATAGATATATGAGAGTACAGAACACTCACTCTATATACAATATTTGTCTTCTCAAACTATGTTGTTAGAACAAATATAAACTCTAAATATACCTGGTTTTTGATTATCAAAAAGGGGGAGTTTTCGGACTCCTTGTGTATTAATCATGTTTTAATGGTCACAAATCCTATTTTTTTTATAATCTATATTAACTATATGTAATCTATATCACATCAAATGCATAGTTGTTTAATAAAAACCATCCAAATCTCTTAAATGTAATAAAATCAGTTTGGTTACATTACACTATATTTTGATTCACCTTATAATGATTTCGGTACCGAATGATTGAGTTGAATCAATCTCATAAATATTACTGCTTAAGTCTAAATATAGATATCTACATAAGACTAAGACACCGTGAACAAGCAGACATCGTGACATTCAAACACCAAGACATCCATAAACCATTACGTCCAGACACCATGACATCCAAACATTGTGAAATCCAGACACCTTGACATCCAGACACCATGAAATCCAGACACTGTGACATCTAAACACTGTGACATACATTCACCATGACATCCAGACACTTTGATATCTAAACACCATGAAAAAGACACCATGAAAAAGACACCGTGAACATGAAACCATGAACAAGACACCGTGATATCTAGACACTGTGATAGCCAGACACTGTTCCCTTGACATACTGTGACACCGTTTCCTAATATATTTTTTCTTCTTTCAATTAAAACTCTAATGGTCATATTTGTAGATTTTAATACACTGACATAATTAATGTTTCTTTGTAGACATATCATCGGACAATATGAGATATGAGGTGCAGAATACATGAAACCTCTTGGCCCCAACACATGCACTCCATGATAAATGAGTAATGCTGCCCAGAAAAAGCAGAAAGTAGGAAAATACAAAGAACATAGATTCTGGGAATGAACGTGATAACATAATAAATTTTAGAGTATTGGATCATGCAACTCGATTCTGCTGAAGAACACACGAAGCATACTGGAATCCCCAGAACATCTTCACACTGTAAAACACCATGAAGAACACAAGCTGTATTTGTTAGACTTGCGACACTGTGTTTTATGTGTGAGGACTTGTGTTCTACATCTACATCATCTCAGAAGTCCAGAGCTGTGAAGACCAATAATCAGAGCACTTCTAAACATATCTCAATATTATTACTCTTTTGTGTATCATATTATTAATATTTGATCATTGTGTGGTTCTTTATATAACACACTCTGTATCCTGCATCAAACTGAATGATACAAGATATCCATACACTAACATGTATTTACTCTTGTGTATACCCAAAAATAACTGTGGATGAGGTCCTTGGGTTTCATGGCTATTTTCACCCACAATGAACTGTGGAAGAGGACATTGTGAGACCTCGAATGTCTTGTGTATTGTTGTTTATCCCCAATCCAGAGGGTGGATCTAGTTTATTTATATAAATTTCTTGGTTGTAGGTTATCACCAAGTGGATTGGGTTAGGTCTTGGCATGAGACTGAACCACTTGTTTCATATTTTTTCTGCTGCTAAATTTAGTCTTTAATCATTTTATTGCAATAATGCATAACTCATAAAACCCTAAATTCACTTTGATAGATAATCTTGGAATGAAGTTATAATTGTCTTGTCTTAGTAAAATATCTTCAAAAGTAATATTAAAAACTAACATTAAGATTACTAAGAATTAATCAATCTTCTAAAAAGTTATTTAAACATTCAAACATTCATAATAGTATAACCTTGATTAACTGGGTTGTTTTTATTCTTTTGGGGATCCTTTTTGGAATGTTTTTTAATCAAATTTTTTAATAGATACTCAATTAACCCCCCCCCCCCCACGCTCTTGAGTATTCTACTCCAACCAAAAACTTGATCTAGAATTTATTCTTCTATGTTATTATTTCAAAATTTTGAGAAATAGTGTATATAAAGCAAAGTTTGTAATATATACTGACCATAATATTTGAATGTATATATTAACACAAAAAGAGTTGGGGATGATACAACGAGGATAGTTGGAAATAATTAAGAATTAATTCTACACAATTCAATATTATCTTCGTAAACAATACTAAAAAGATAATGATTTGTGTCATCGAATAAATTATTCATTATCCATGTTATGTTTGTACATAACACTTTGTTTAATGATTTTATGAGTTTTGAACTATAATTTTTTCATTTTGTAACATCTTTGATTTTTCTTGGTATTAGTACATTCTTCTCATTGATAATGAATTATGAAATATCAGAAGGACAATCATGTTTCAAAAGAAATTTTAGAGGAGGTTATAAAGGGTATGTTTCCTAAAATTATTATTGAGAAAGAATACACTATAAAATAGTAAAGTATAATATATATTCCTTATAATTCATAGTAAAAGAAAATATTGTTGAGTGAAGCCCTTAGTTCCCCATTTTGTATTCCACTTGAATGAACTAGGATACATAGAGACCTTCAGGAGTATTAATTTTGGGATTGAATAAAAATAGATATTATTGACTTTACCATGAATTTTTTTAATTTTCAATGTGTTAGATAATCATAAAAATTACTAAAAGGGATTTTAAAAAATATTCTTTTGTTCGGGTGGGATTGTACAAATATATCAATAGATTTCATAGTGGTATTAATAGAGAATTCTCACGATTCTAATGTGGTTTGGATTATTATGGATTTGTTAAATAAATCTACACATTTCATTCCAATTAAAAATACCTTGTATTTAGATGAAAATTCTCCACTATACCAAATAGAGATACTCAGTTAATATGTAGTTTTACTCTCCATTGTATCAAATTGAGATCCCAAATTCTGCTTTAATTATTATAATGGAATTCAGAAGTTATTGGGAACTAAATTAAATTTATGTATAACTTTTAATCCTCAATTTTATTAATAGTATGATTGAACAATTTAGACGTTGGAATTCATTATTTTTTCTCATTTAATGGATAACTAGGGAAGTTGGTATCAACAAATTTCTTTATTTTAGTTTTTTTGTAATAACAGTTTTCATTCCAGTATTCATATGGAACCTTATGAGGCATTATATCAAAAGTGGGGTTAGACTCATACATATTATACGAGGTAGAGGAATGAAATAATATGAGAGTAGAGTTGGTAGAGGAAATGGTATATAAGGTGAATTTTATTCAATAGTATAAGTTGATGGATTAGAGGAGACAAAAAATTCCTAGGGATACTTAGTGAAAATTCTATTCTTTTGAGGTATGTGATCATCTATTTTTTAATGAAAATTTTTGGAAAATCATTTAAAAAATTGAGAAAAATGGAAATTAGGTTTTATGATTAACGTTTGTATATAAATTAGCTGTTAAGGTTATATCATTTTACCACTGAGTGTATTTTCATCCATGTTTCTCCCAATTAGATAATGTTTTTCTTGTTTTTATGTTAAGAAGATATATGTCATGTTCATATAATATTTTTAGCCTTGATGTAGTCAAATTAGAAGATAAAATTTTTAATGAGGAATATCCTTCATATATACTTGAATTTAGATATAAAGTTATGTTGAAATTACTAATTCCTCATGTTATGGTTTTGTGAAAAAGAAAAATGGGAGTCTTTAAAGGTAATGGGGGAAACATATTTCCACTTGATTAGTAAGTGGATAAAATTGGAATGAAAAAATTTCCCTAAGGGAATGAGTATATAATAACCTGGGAAATGATAGAGTAAATTATTTTCATATTTATTAATATTAAATAAATATATATTTATATGTATATTATAAATATATATTATAATTTCTCATAAAATATAAAATGGAAATACTTTCATTAACATCTTTTATTATAATGTTTTATTTAATTTTACTATTTTTGATTTATTGAATTTTAAATTGAAAAATTTATGAACATTTTTTAATTGAACAGGTCAAAAATATCATAGGATGATATTTTGAAAAAAAAATATTATATTATTTTTTAAATTGGTTGTGAAAAAATTTTAATTGTTTGTGAAAAAATATATTATATTTTAATATATTTTCATCGTAATTTTTTTATTAGTGATAAAATATAAATAGTTTATATTAATTTAAAATAATTTTATTATGGTTTTTGAAGTTAATTTAATTTTTTAAATTAGTATAAGAACATATTTACTTTCAAAATTATATTTTTATAAAAAAACAATTTTTCGTAGTATATTAAATATTTTATTTTGAATTAAAATTTGTCACATTAATTAATAGATTCAGGAAAAAGTAAATTTCAGAATTTGAATAATTTTGAAATAATTTAATAAATAAATATATTTTATTATTGTTCAACATGATTAGTAACCATAGTAATTTTTTATTTCACAATAAATAGAAATATGTTAATTAAGGGTAAAAATAAAATTATAAGGACTATACAATTACAATAAAAATTAAATTATTTTTATTGGATTAGTATATGGTTCCCATATTCATCCAAAAAAGAATATATTTAATCTTATAAAATTTAACATGATTTTAGATTTATAATTATTAAGGGAATATAAAGCCAAAAATGTTACACACTTCCTTTTAATAAAAATTTAATTTTCAATATAGGGATAAAATGAGGATATTTGGTTATAAATATTAATTTGAGATCCTAATATTTTTTTATCATGGTAATTTATATTTAATTGTTAGTGAATACATAATTACCTAATAAACATTTGAAATGATAATCTAGTAATAATTCAATTAATAGAAAAATATAATAAAGGACTTAAAATTCTAAATGTAATGCGTTTTTAATGAATACTTTTGTCCCATGATTTATATAGATAAAAAATTTATATTTGGGTTGTTTGAATTTTTCATTTCTAATTCCCTTATTTTAGTGTATTTTAAAAATTAATCTTAAATGAGAAGTTCCAAAATTTCTATTATTGATATTTTGTAATAAATTATATTTCATTTAGCGATTAAAATTTTAAAAAAATCATTTAATAATTGATGTGATTTAGATAAGGTTTAAGAAGTCATGAATGGTCCACTTATAGAAAGTTTATACTTTTATAGTATCTATATGAACTCTATATGTTTAAAAATCATTCATGTCATATTAATTTTAAAAAGAAACAAAGGGTTTGAAAATTAATAAGGGTATGCATTTGATCAATGATGTCATAATTTTGTTGTATGGGAGGATTTGGACACATAAACATATTATCATATAATATTATCTAGTAGGAAACATTTTAAAATAAATATTAATTTATTTTAATTTAATATTTTATTTAATTTTAAGAGTGTCCCTCCCATTTCTAATAAAAAGGAACATATTCTTCTAAATTCATAAAACACCAAAATCCTTTTATTTGAGCCATTAATTAAACAAATACCTTTCATGGATCCATATATTCTTTCAAAAGGAATTATTCAACGCATATTAACAACCATTAATGTCTTATTGCTTAAAGGTTTTGGTGGTTGTCCAAATAGTTTGTATAGTTCTAAACCGAGTGTTTTTTTTTAATTTTATCTTCTTTTATCCCCTTAATATCATTTATAAACATGATTATATAATAAAATAAATATAAAAATAATATTAATATGTTATTATGTTAATTGAATAACATATATAATTCTACAACCACCATAAAATGATAAAAGAATAAATCCTTCATGTATACGGAAAAATACAGTCATGCAGACCGATGTAATTTGATTTTCATAACCAAATATCAGGTATGGTAATAATGATTGAATTAATATATATATATATATAAATATTATTATTGTAGCATTTATAATTATTTAATTATAATATAACACATAAACTCTTACCTTTCTGATTATTGAAAAATTTTAATGGTGTTCATGCGTATATGTGGACTACCACCTCTACAATGTGATGTGATCCATTTTTCATCACCACATTAATTAATATATATATATATATATATTAGAAACCCAAAATTTACATGTAAATTTTATTTTTAAATTAAATGGGAATTTTACGAGTCCGCAAAAATTGACGGCGCGTGATTTGGAGGCTCGGTGTGCCTGGAATGAATTTTTAATCTTTTTTTAGGTATGTTCAATAAGCGTGCGAGGGGGTTTTTGTAACTTTTTAATCAGTGCTTGGAATTGAAATCCTAGGGAACTGTTGAACTCGTAACGCTGGTATTCACTTAAGGGGACCTTCACCTTGACCGCCGTATGTCGAGGGTGAACGATATAAATTGGGTTTTTCGTGGAACCAAAAATAAAATAAAACAAACTTTTAATTTATTTTCTTTTTGTTTAATCCTCCCATGTAGAAGTTTTAAGAGTTCGGGACCACAAGAACTAAACCTCCCATGAATGGTTATGGAGGTGGGGACCACCAGAACTAAACCTCTTGTTAGAGGTTATGGTGGTGGGGACCAACCAAGACTAAAACCCCATTAAACTACCTCTTAAATGTGGGGAAGCCTCTTACAACTCCCCACACATTAATGGTGCCACCAAAATTTATTTATTATACCAAATAAATTAATTAATTATTCCAATTTTAAATTTTTCCAACATATTCTATAATGTTGGCTAATTCATTTTTGGGTAGATTGGGGGAGGGTTTTTTGAAAAGGAGTAGGAGATAGATTTTGAGAGAATTACACTTCTCAAAGGAAGAACTTCTTCCACGAAGAATTCTCCTCCAACTAAGAACACTCCTCCAATGAAGAACAATTATGCATGACTTTGACATCATCCTCGGTACATCCACCAATGTGGGAAGTATTCAATCGATGGTCCTCCTTCCCTCCTCATTGACGTGAACAAACGAACGATATAGGGGTGTGTTTTAATTTGATGAATGTTAAATTCCCTCTCACATTGAATCATCTTCCTTGAGCAGTATGATACTGCCCTTAAGTGGATTGTACGGGCCCAACAAACATAGCCCGACCCCTCTGCAAATCTTGTGGATCTTTTGTGTGATCTTAGCAATGGTGTTAGTGACCGGTGATGGCGGTTGGCACCGATGGTTGTTGAGAACCGCGACAAAGGCGATGGATGAAGGGTGGACGGTCAAGCCGACGACCATAGAAAGCATGTAGCTCCACTTATTTGTGGCCTCCACGCCCCTCTTCTCTTAGACGCCCATGGCCTCCATCGCCCCACAACCACCGCACCGCTCTGCAGCCTCGCGCCATCCTGTGGTACCCGCCGCCTCCGCCGAACCGTGGTACCTGCTGCCGCGCACTGCTCCACATCCTTCACCACCCCACGTCTCCTGCAGCCACCCATGGTCTTCTAAGACCATGTGTCCTCCGTACCATCCCACTCCTCCTAGGTTGGGATGCCCAGTGTAGGCCTGACTGCCCAGCGCAGGACAGACCACCCACTGCGGGTCGGCCCGCAAAGCGCGGGCCAGACCGCCCTGCTCAGGCCGGGACACCCAGAGTCGGCTAGGCCAGACCCATCGCAGGCCCGGCAAGACCCAACTGGCTGGGCCAGGCTGACCCAAACCAGATCAACCTAGGCCAGGTCAGGCAGGGTCGGTCCAACCAGGTCGGACCGGACCCTGGCCAGTTTTGACCCTTTATGCTCTTTTGGCCATAACATTTGCACCAAAAATCTGTTTGATGAACCGTCAGCATTGTTGGAAACCTTGGAGTGATACTGTCCCTTTAATTATACCCCACTAGATATTTGGATATATATGAAGTTTGATCGGATTGGATTGAGCACGAATCCAACTGGGCCCTCGGGACAAAAAGGCTAATAACTCACTGAACGAGCATCTGATTGACGCATTGTCTGTTGCGTTGAGACTCCTAATATGAGGCAATACATTGAGATACATATCTTTGGGACTTCATGGGAGTTGTAGTATAGTCCTGTGGAATGAAGAGAAGACCCTCCCATAGAAGAGCAATCCATTTGTGGGAACATTGTAGCTGGTCGTGACGTGAAGAATGAATATTGATCCTGTATGGGATAGTACCGAGCGATCCTGTGTGGGTCAGCACCTAGTGATCTTGTGTGGGCCAACACCTAGTGATCCAGTGGGGGTCAGTACTAAGTGACCCTGTGTGGGTCAGCACCGAGCGATCCAGTGTGGGTAAGCACCTAGCGAACCAATGTGGATCAGCACTGAGAAATCATGTATTGGTCAGCAGCAGTGCCTCTTAACAGAGAAAGAAGATTTAGTAGTTACATCAAATCATCTCTACTACTATACCTAATATATTTCTATTGTGAGATGAGTCCATACTTGAGTGGTAATTTACTTTGTTGTAATACCTTGGTGGTATTCTTCTATGTGGCATACCTTTGAGGTACTATCCTTCGTTGTGTCCCTCCATTTGTAGAATAGTTGAGCTGTGGGATTTTGAGATGGACTCTATGTTTCCTCATGATTAATATGGGTATACTTGATAACTTATTTATGTATGGGAATATACCTATGTAGGGTTTTCAGTTGATTTCATGGTTTTTGGTTTATCCATTTTGGATTTTGTAAGACATTGAGGGTCTTAGGGACACTACTGTCTATTGTCATACTCACCCCTGCAAGGGCTATGCCTTTCCATTATTGTTTTTGGTGCAGATGATGGACAATGCTGACTAAGGGAGAGAGTACCCAAGACTAGAGGTAGCATGGAGGTGGAACTTAGACAAGGCATACCGTAGAGATGACCGATCCAGAGTTTTACCTACCCTTCAGGTAGGATCATGGTGGGTATTCACAAGAGATTTTCATTTTTACTTGTACTTTCAGTTTCATGTACTTTCAATTTGGTCTCATATTCTGGCCCCTTTACATATTGTACTAACTCTATTTACTATTCAGTTTACATGATTTTATATCTTGATGTGTGCTTGGTTGCGTGTGTTTATAGGTTATAAATGAAATTCTTTCCCATTTTGAGGGAATATGCCATCGGTGCAAGTCGCCAGCCCCTAGCCTATGGAAGGCGAGTTAGGGGAAGTCACGGCATGGTCCCCAAGGGATAGGCCATGAAACAATGGTATCAGAGGAGTCAGTTCTACTGTAGAACATAAGAACCTAATCTTTTAAACGAAAATAATTTTAACTGTAGTAAGTGTGGCTATCAGTTTAGGGAATCCAATGTTGGTGCGGCAACCGACATATCCATACACTACGACCAGGGCTTCTGATTTCTGACTCAGTGTAAGAAAAAACTAATTGTGTGTCTATTTCAAAGAGTTTTATATGTGACGTCTTGTGTCAGCTCACCAGGTATAACTTATTGAACGTGGCACACCTATTTGTTTTCAGGATTCAACCACCCAGACATCCAGCTAGGGTTTTGAGAGTAGTATACACTGATATCCCACCGAGAGATGAGGCCTCGGTGCGAGGCCCTCTTCAAGTAGAGGCACCATTAGAGGCACAAAATGTACCATTACCCATTGGTCCCATGATTCCACCAGCCTCAGCAACAGAGTGTGCATGCCGCTTGAGTGTGTTGCATGAGTTCCAGTTCCAGAGGCCACCCAGGTTCAGGGGAGATACAGAACCATAGGCGTTTGAGAATTGTCTAGGGCCATAGTGAGAGGTTTATGACTAGTAGGGACACAATTTGATCTCATGGTGATCATTTATACCAGCCTTCTACAGGAAGCAGTAGGCAGATGGTGGATCTTGATGCTCTAGGCTCATGACATGGTCACGCATCTCTAAGCAGATTTCGAGAGCCTGTTTCTTGTGGAGTTTGTCTCTGAGACTCTTCACGGAGTGCATATATAAGAGCTTCATCATCAACAGTAGGGCATCATGACTATGGATCTTTACTTAGAAAGGTTCACCAAACTCTCACAATACTACATAGATATGGTGCGGGACCCATTCTTCAGGGCCAAGACCATTGAGCAGGGGCTCAGGTGATAGATCAAGGCTTCGATGATTTCTCATAGCATCCAGATACAGCCGGGGGTGTTAGAGAGAACCCTTTTAGTGGAGAGTTTCCTTGATGAGAAGTCACCAATAGTAAAACCCACTACCAGTCATCACGTAGTAGATTCTTCTACAGTTGACATCAAATAGATGACACAAAGGTCCAAAAGGACCAAACCTATATGTGGATGACTGCAGGATTCAGGGTCGGTTCTGCTGGGCACCCTAGGTAGAGCTTTTCATGCCCAGAGTGGGAAATGTTATGAATGTAGTGGTAAGAGACACCTGGATTGTGACTATCCAACCTTCCATACAGATGATCAACGGATGGTCGAAGGACTTCCCAGATAGAAATTGATATTTCACCGAGGTGAACCGCAAGGAGTAGGGAGACGTAGAAGAGGAGCTGGCCGTGTAGCTAGCGGTGGGAAATGATTCAAGATGTTATTGCCACCACCACCAGGTGGACCACCCCGAGCACAAGAAAGAGGATAGGGGCGAGCTCAGCTCCAGGCAGTTGAGGCCAATGATCAGGGTGCTCTAGAGATGATACAAGGTACGATCTATGTCTATTCCACCTAAGCTGTAGTACTTATTGAAACAAATGCCAGTCATTATTTTATTTCCACTACTCTCTTTCGGAGCTCTGAGATTCCGATAGATCCATTGGATCGATCCATACGTCTAGAGGATCCTATGGGAGTGGAATCAATGATTACGCACTGGTTCCGATAGTGCGAGCTTACTCTAAGAGGTGAGAGCTTCGACTGGGATATCCAACTAGCAGCATCGAGGGCTTACGACGTCATCTTGGGTATGGACTACATATATACATTCAATGCTTATATTGATTGTATTAGTTGCAATGTGTGGTGTTTGCGCATAAATGGGAACAGTTTTACCTTCACTAGTGAGAAAGAAGCCTTTGTATCACAAGATGGACATACCCGGAGGAGGGTGAAACTGATTACACATCAGTTGGCTATCCTTACAATCATATCGGTTGTTGTGGAGAGTTTGAGTTATCCTGTAGTGGTGGGCCCGTACGCCGATGTCTTCCATGATGATGTTCTAGGTCCACCTCCTCACTGAGAGGTGGAATTTTACATTGAAATGTACCCCGGGACGACACCAATATCAACACCAGCATATCGGATGGCTCCCACGGAGCAGCGCGTGCAGAGGGTATAACTAGGGGACTTTTAGGGGAATGGATTCATTTGGACTAGTATATGTCCTTAGGAAGCCCCAATTTTTTTTTCTCATAAGGCACAAGGGAGCTTGGGGCTTTGTGTTGACTATCGGCACCAGTTCCAGGTGACCGTGAAGAACAAGTACCCGCTTCCTAGGATTGATGACCTTTTTGACCAGATGAAGGGATCACGATGGTTCTCAAACATAGGAATCAGATATGGATATCACCAGCTTAGAGTACGAGGTGAGGATGTGCAGAAGATGTATTTCAGATGTCGGTACAACCACTACTAGGTCTTAGTTATTCCACTCAGTGTATCAAATTCTCCTACAGTGTTCATGGGACTCATGAAAAAGATCATTCACCCATACAATGATCACTTTATAGTAGTCTTCATCGATGAAATTCTGATCTACTCACCTACTGAGGAGGAGCATGATTATCATTTTCAGGTAGTATTGGAGACACTCTGAGAGCACCAGCTTTATTGTAAGCTCTCGAAGTGCCAATTCTAGATCTGAGAGGTTCACTTTTTGGGACATGTCATATCGGAGGGCAGAGTTGCAGTGGATCTTGAAATGATTGAGGCTGTACTTTCTTGGGAGCCACCCAAAAGTATGTCATAGGTACAAAGTTTCCTAGGATTGGCTAGATACTACCATATTTTTTTCCAAATTTCTCCAGAGATGTAGCAGCACTCCCAGCGTTGATGAAGAAGGGAAAATCCATCGTGTGGTTAGAGAGATGCCAGCAGAGTTTTTAGGATTTAGGGAGAGGCATACTAGTGACCCCATCTTCATGCTACCGAAGGAGGGAGTATGGTACGTAGTCTACTATGACACGTCAGGGACAGAGATTAGATGTGTTCTGATGGATGAGCGAGCAGTGATCGCATATGTTTCTCGATAGTTGTGGCAACAGGAGGAGAACTATGCTACCCATGACCTAGAGTTAGCAGCAGTGGTCTTTTCCCGGAATATGTGGCGACATTACTTGATGGACAAAATCTTTACAGTCTAATCGGATCACAAGAGTATCAGGTATATCTTCTCTCAGATGGACCTGAACCTGAGACAACGATGTTTTCTTGAGTTCCTCCAGGACTATGATTTCGATATATTCTATACAGGTGGGAAGGTGAATGTTGAATAAGATGCACTCAGACAATGATCTAGTATACATGTACTATGTGATGTGACATAGAAGTTGGCCACTTTATAGATATCTCTCTTAGAACATGATGGAGCCGCTTTTCTTTAGTCTCTTACAGTCACTCCCCCACTTACTCAGTGAGTCAAGGAGGCATAGCATGGGGACACTGACTGCGAGACACGATGTGCTCAGATATCCACATGACAAGCTCATAATGAATTTTCTGAATATAGGGAGCATGTCATCATTTTTAGAGGATATACCATGGTACCAGTGTCACATCAAGAGGAAGTGATGAGGAAGTTCCACACATCCCCTTTAGCGGTATATCTTTGAGTTTCAAAGATGTTCCAGGATCTCCGACAATAGCACTGGTGGCCGGAATGAAGAAAGATGTAGTAGAGTTTTTCTCTTGGTGGCTCACATTCCAACAAATGAAGGTGGAGCATTGGGTATCATAAGTCTTGGTTCAGCATTTAGAGGTCCCAGAGTGGTTGTGTGATGGGATATTCATGGACTTTGTGATAGGACATCCACATATATCCGAGTGTCATGACTCAATTTTGACGATCGTCGACTGACTCACCAAGTTGACCCACGTCCTTCCAATTAGAGACATGGTTCAATAGAATGTTTGGGACCCCTTTATGTGTAGGAGATTGTACTGCAATGTGGATTAACCTTGACAATTGTCTCTGATCGTGATGAATGTTTTACTTCCCAGCTATGGAAGGGGTTGCAGGATGCTTTCAGGACACAAATTTGTTTGAGCACTACCTTCCATCCTCAAACAGATGGTCAGACTGAGTGGACCATTAAGAACTTCGAGGAAAGGATGCATGCTTGAGTCCTTAACTTCGGTCGCAACTCGGAGGATCACATTCATATGGTGGATTTTTCATACAACAACAACAATCACTCCACTATCGGGATGGCTCCGTTTGAGGCGTTGTACGGGTGACCTTGCATATCAACTTTATGCCAGAATGAACTAGGGGAGTCAGCACTAGTGGGACCAGAGATGGTACATGCTACCACATAGAAGGATAAGATTATCCATGAGTGGATGAAGACTACAGATTGGATGCAAAAGTCATATGTTGATAGGAAACGAAGATCTCTAGAGATCGAGGATGGAAACCTTGTATTTCTATAGGTCTCACCTTGATGAGGTTTACAGATATTTGGATGAGGTGGAAAGTTATCTCTGAGGTTGTTTGGACCCTTTCAGCTCCTCAGCATAGTTGGAGATGGGGCTTACAACTTATCTCTTCTACCTTAGTTGCATTGGGTGCACGACGTCTTCCATGTATCCAAGCTGTGTTGATATGTTCATGACCTTACTCACATTATCGACCATCGGGAGCTGGACGTCGATGGTAGGGAGACTTTTACAGGTTTTCTATTAGAGATTAAGGATCGACAGGAGCGGGTCCTTCATGGGCGGTCGATACCACTAGTGCACATTCATTGGGAGCATAGGAACCTCTAGGAGAGCACATGAGAGCGAGAGGACCATATTCGTGCTCATTACCCACACTTGTTCCCTTAGTTTGAGTTGTGGCTTTCTAGGTTGCAATACAATGAGTTAGGTAGAATATAAAGACCCTGAATTTCCATGTAATTTTTTTAAAAATTAAATGGGAATTTTACAAGTCTGCGAAACGGCGCGTGATTCCGAGGCCCGGTGTTCCAAAAATGAATTTCTGAAAAAACATATTGGGTATGTTTAGTAAATGTGCGAGTGGTTTTTTGTAACTTTTGAATCAGTGCCTAGAAATGAAATATGAGGGCATTGTTGAACTCACAGTACATGTATTCGCTTAAGGGGACCTTCACCTTGACCGCAGTAGGTCGAGGGTGAATGATAGAATTTGGTTTTTTTTGTGGAAATAGAAATAAAATAAAAAAAGATTTTATTTTATTTTGTTTTTGTTGAAACCTCCCATGTGGAAGGCTTAAGAGGTGGGGACCAGCATAACTAAAACTCCCATGAAAGTTTATGTAGGTAGGAACCACTAGAACTAAACCTCCCAAGAGATTTATGGTGTTGGGGACCACTCGAGAGTAAAACCCCCTTGAACTCCCCCTTAAATGTGGGGAATCCTCTTAAACTCCCCCTATTTAATTTTTCCACCCAATTTAATTAATCATAAAAACTCAATTAATTAATTAAACCAATTTTAAAATATGCCAAAAAATTCTATAATGTTGGCTAATTCATTTTTTGGTGGATTGGGGTATGTTTTTAGGTAATGGAGAAGGAGAGAGATTTTTGTAGAATTACACTTCTGCAATGAATAACTTCTTCCATGAGGAACGATCCTCCAACGTAGAACGCTCCTCCAATGAAGAACACTGATTCATGACTTCGACTTCTTCCTTGGGAAATCCTTCAATGTAGTACGTCTTCAATCGACAACCATTCATCCATCCTCATCGACTTCATCAAATGAACGTGGTATGGGTGGTGTTTTAATATGATCAATTTTAAATTCCCTCTCACATTGAATCATCTTCCTTGAGTCGTATGCTACCACCCTAATACGGAGGTTACAAGACAAAAAAACATGGCATGACCCCTCTTCAAATTTTTTAGATCTTTTGTGTGATCTTCGCAATGGTGTTGGAAACTGGTGCCGACATTTGGCACGAGTGGAACTCGAGAACCGCGACGAAGGCATTTGACAAAGGGCGGTCGGTCAAGCTGGCTGCCAGGGCAAGCACGATGCTCCTCTTCCCCACTGCCTCCACGCACTGTAATGCCCCGACCCAGTTACCCGGCGTCGGTGCATTATTTTAATACATTTTCATGATTACAAGGAATCAAGTCCTGAAGGACCGATCGGTTTAGCAGTCTTGGAAAATAGATTACATACATTAACATTACATTAAAATTTCAAACATAAAACACTACATAAATAGTTCTTTGAGAACGCCATTGTTCCCTTTAGCCTAACCCTGAATACCAATCATAATACACTTCTTGGAATCCTGGGATAAATAAAACATAGAAAGGAGTGAGCTCAAACACTCTGTAAGGGTAAGAAATACTGCGTAAAATGACATAAATATTAAGCATGGTGAATAATTGAAACCACATGCCTTTACCAATAATAAACATGAAAACTTTTATGGCAAGAATATGAGTTGCGTAAATAATCCCATAATAAAACATAATCATGGGTATTCTACTAGTCGAATAACCACATGAACCATCAATATTATTTACATAATTAGGGAATGTAAATTGACAGACATTCTAAAACATTTTGTCAAGGCCTCAACCAAGATTTCTAAAAATTATTAAGGCCTCAGCCAAAACAATAAATCAAATAGGGAATAGGCCTCATCCAATTCCACGTCTAGTTGTCTCATGAGACCTACCGATGCATCGAGGAGCTATAGCGGGATCCACCCATCACTTACTATGTCCAATACATTCCTCATATAAAAAGGATGAAACTTAACATAAACATTCGTATAAGAACTAGGATACGAAATGTCAATACTTTAACTATAAACCATGAATGGTATAAAAATAACACATCCACAGTCAAACATATCACAAAACCTTCAATACAATATGGATGTTTTGTATCATAATAAATCAACTTCAAAACAAATTTAAATTCTATTAAAGGATTTGACATAGATGGAAATGAGTTGTAAAATACTTTGATAGAAATACCCCATTTCATGAAAACTTATAAAAGTCACACAATTTGTAAAATAAGTCATTTAAATAGATTTTTGAATCAAATTATCCCATACCACTTTGAAACTTTTTAAAGGAATTATCATTTTAAAAAAATTCATGTCCATAAAAATAAATCCTTAAAACCCATTTTGAAGACATGAAAATTAATGTGAATGATTTAGAAGAATAAATACTTAAAACATTTGAAATATTGTTTTAGTAAAAATTCCCTTAAAATTATACCTTTGAAAACTCTTTCATAAAACATGTACATGGATATTAAATATGTCCTAGTAGATACTTATGTAAAAACAACCTCGGATAATAAAGAGATTGCGAAATTAACCCTTACCAATTTGGTAACTTACGAAACAAACACCCCAGGAAAGAGGTATCATACAATGAATATATAAATACACATAAATGGAAGTGTATTACAAAAATAATACAATTATGGTCAGCAAATTCACCACACAAAAGGTAATAGTGGCAATATGGCATGAATTTCACAGGAATAAGGAGTGAGATGAAAACCCCTTACCTTGTACTTTTCCATTGATAGTGTGTATGTTAACATCATGTATAATAGTTAAATAATTGTTATTAAATTATAAAATAATAATATTCATAAATATGATATCATATATGATCTTTTAATATTTCATTGTTAATAATATTTTAGTATTATCGTCATTTCGGGTGTTAACTGATTCGTTTTCCTTTATATGCTTCGTAGTGTAAGATGTGTTTGTTATGGATAGGTTGTATCTTATTCATATCCAGAATGATATCAAGTCCTTAAACATTACTTTTAATCAACAAATGATAATTAGTCTTTAATGGATATTATGGGGAAATGAATCTCATCGTGTTCTTGGAGACGGTAATCCGTGTGTACGCATGAACGCTACATCCATTTCATTTTTCATTTTAAAAGGAAAAAAACCAAATGATACATAGGTATATTATTATTCCAATATAATATAATATAATATATGTGTTACTTAGGTTCATTAACCCAATCCTTTATATGTTCCATGTATGGTATGAACGAGTAATATCACTTTGAGGCGACAGTAGTCCGCACTTTCTGAAATGAAATTATCGTATATATATACAACATGAAATGAATAATGGTATGATATAAAATGTAATTATAGAAGCTTATATATGAAATTAATATCATTAATATTATATTTAATTATATTTCCATCAAAATGGCTACCATGAGAGGTGATAGGAGATAATTGAACAATCATCACTTCGTGAGGCATTTGGTTTCCATCCACAAAAACATTATGTTCTTCACCCATTAGATGGAGGTGTGTGTAAGTGTAGTTATAATACTTCTAATAACAATATCCTAGTATATTTAGGATACTTGTTTTGTTACAAAAAAAATAAGAAGAAGAGTTTAGGGGTTGAATAAGTAAAATAAAAAAAAAGATGCTAAGAGAAATCGTTATTTGGGCAGAGGTTGGACGAGCCAAAATGCTTCAGAGGTGTGAGGAATTTGTTAGAAGTGGTGTCCTTTTATAATGGGGAGGGGGGGATCTTTAGGAAAAACATAAAGTATTAATTTATAATAAATTCATATATTGTTTATAATGGCTCCAAAGAGGATTATTCAAATCCTAATATGTGGATGGTTCAAAATACTTTCAACCAATAGATTTTAGATAGGTTTGTGTCATTATATTAACTTTATCTTTTAGTTTTAACTCTTGGTTAATTAGTTTTACACTTACCATGTCACATTTTATTTTTATATTATATATTTAATAAACATACTATATACCTCCAAGAGACCCCCCAAGTGGTCCATTAATGATACACTTGTCATGATAAAAGTCCTTTGTCCGAACCTTCGATTTTTTTGAATTTAATATCAATTAATAATATAATATATGTTTTAAAAACTCTTTTATGTCAATTTTGACACTATTTGGTATTTTGTTTTTGTGAAAGTCATCACAACTTGATTACTTCAAAAACGATACATTGAATCATCCCTAACATGTCATAGTCACCTAAAAAAGTTCGTGGATGTCATAAAAAATTTGAAATTATATTTATTTTAATATTTATATTACCATTTATTTGATTCTTTCATCAATAAGGTAATTACCTCATCATCATTGTGTCATAAATAAATTTAATTATTTAAGGTCTAAAAATTATAATTAAAATACAATTATGTAGTAAATCTATTTATATTTCTAATGAATATTTATAATCGAATTTATCTTATGTATAACCCTATATTAAAAATGTTTTAGTTATTAAACTTTGACTTTAACTCTTTTAACTCTTCTTTGAATTAAATAATAATAAATGTCCTAATCTAAACAAAATGGACCTGAAGGGTCATATTTTATTCCTAAGTTTGTTTTTGGTCAAATTAAACTTATCCTATAGAAATAGGACATGTGTTAGGGTAATAATAATATCATTTTTACCCTTAATTACCCTATTTACTTTTTACCGTGGTAAATAAAAGTAAAAAGTTACTATTCACCAAAAATTATTTTTATCTTATTGAACCACATTTTACTCCTTTATATTAACCGTGTCTCTCGTATTTTTGAAATTCCACTCACATAAGTGGTAAAATTAAGTTTTATGTGAATTTACAAATTCTTCTAGGAGTTGGGTAAAAGACTGTGAAAAAGTTCAATAAAATTTTTATATATCTAAAATTATTATAAACTGACTCCAATCAATTAAATTGAATTTATATAGTTATTATTTATCTATTTTGACCTAAAATAAATATAAATAATATAAATAATTATTTAAATAAAAATCTGGTTTTTAACTGTAACTCAGTGTTTTTCAGTATTCATCAAAAATTGAAATTTTTCAGAAAAATACCAAAAATTTACCCTAAGATAGTTTTGATATTAAGAATTCAATAATGAATTCTATTTTCCCAAATTAAAAACATTGAAGTTTCGTTTATTAATTTAAAATTAATTCCCGTTGTTAAAACAAAATGCATGTTTTTAAGAAACAGTAACTATCAAAAGATTGACACTTGTTTATGTCTGGTTTAAATGTGAAATTATCTCCAATGACCAACATTGGATTAAATGGTAAAAATATATTCTAAATATAATTTAAAACCACTCAAATTCATTATTTATCACTATTAATTATTTCAATTAAAAAAGTTGTTTTTAATTAAAATTTAGTAATTTTCACTATTCATCAAAATATGAAATTTATCTGAAAATTACCAAAATTTCACCCTTGGCTAATTTAGATATTCCAAATCCAAAAATTAAGTCCATTTTGAATGATAAAATTTCAAAATTTCAAAAAGAGGGTATTGCTATTCATAATGGCTACTTTGATTGGTCGTGGTGTGTGTTAGAACTCAAAGTTGCCTACAACACACACTACTGTATTATTCAAAGAGAAGTGTACCGTAGAAGGTTGGGGTGTTACATTATACCCTCATTCAATAAATTTCATCCTTCCAATTTATGCTCAGAATTGGAAACTTGAGGTTGACATTTCAAAATATCATAGTTGAAATCCCACATCGAAAAAAATGGATAAATGAGGCCTCTATTGAAAATAAAGAGTGTTATGTATGAAGGATACCGAAAATAACACATAGTACGGTTCTATGTAGGAAAATATTGATATGGAAGAGAAATATAACCATCAATATCTGATGGAGGGTGGTAGAGAACATGGCTATGAAAAGGCCAACAATCCCAAATCCATAAATTTGTGATGATCTAAGGTACCATATAGGACAACATTTTTTTCTAAGTTCCTTTTCTTAATGTTGAGAAATTTATTTATGATATTGGATATGATCACAAGGAAATACAATTACATTATAATTATAGTTTTATCCATTAATAAATTTCTACCATGAACTCATCTTTCACCCCAAAACATAATACAACTAAAAAATACTCTATTTATCCTAATCATAAAGGGTTCCAAATATAATGAATTTATTATTCACATATGAGACCTTTTAAAAAAGAAACTACATTATACCATCCAGGAACTTCACGTAGTCCAGTGGTAGGAGATAAATCCCAATTGCACTATGGTTGTGGGTTCGATTCCCGCAGCTTTGTCCAACGCGATGGGTCGTCACACGGTCTGCGTGTTGTCCTTTTTTAAAAATCCCAAAATAACCTTTCAAACATAATCCCTTCCAACCTTTTGACTTATCCAAAATACTTCTATAAAATCTCAGTCCAAACGTTATATGAAAGGTAAACATAATGTAGATCATTTTTACCCTATAATATCTTGTGAATACCTTCCTCATGTATTGTTTTAAAACATTGAAACATCCTGAATTACCATAAAACCTTATTGATTACATTCATGATCCCTTATTACTTATTGAATACTGGATATACTTCATCCATCCAAAAATGTTTTAAACTCTAACCGTGATGGAATATAAAAATCTTTAATCAGTTTCATGTCAGTCAATAATATCCAATATAATTTACCCAAATCAACCATATCTTATTCCAAAATCAGTACCTCAATATTAGGACTGTATTAAGGATTATCTTTACTTCAACCATGTAATTTCCAAAACTTTTAACTCGCTATAGTGTCACATTTCTTAGTACCATAAAATCTCAAATTTTCAATGAAATAGCACTGCAATACAATCCTTATTTATTTCTAGTAAATCACTGATATGACACTTCAATGAAATAATTCAAAAATAACAACATAAGAACACTAGTCATTCCTCTTCATCTGTGGTAGTATCATAACTTGATTATCATCAAATAGCATCATTTTCGGCATAGTCTGATGACTGGTACATTGGTTCACGTAGTGTCCACACTCATTGTAGATGAAGCATTGTACATTTGAAATCTTTTTCTTACCCTTGAAGTCATGTACTTGGTGTCCTTTTTCTCCACACTTATAACATACTCCCATTCCCTTCAAGCATTTTACAAGGTGATTATTTATACAGTTATCACATATAGGAAAATCCTTCTTTACCTTATTCCCTTTATCTGTCATTCGCTCTACCATCCTTTCTTTCTCTGTCTTCCCTTAAAATCCATAAGAGTCCAATAATTCTTTACTTATCTTATCAACACATGATACTATTTCTTCATATGATGATAACACGTTGGAGACTATTTTCCTTCTAAATTTGGTCTTAAGACCATGACAGATATGATCATTCTTCCTATTTGGATCATGTGTATTGCTGGAGTTCTCAATCATTTTATTGGGCGCCATTTCTAAACAATGGAATTCACTAGATTAGTTTATGAATAAAAATACCTAATCCCAATCTTGTAAAACACTTAAAATAATTTAAACAGTTTATGAATATAATCCATAATCATAAAAATATCTTCTTTGAGGAAGTATATACTCATAAACCCTTCATAATGGTTTGTAAAGAAAATGAGAATTATCTTAAGCATATCCCCCTGGAGTTTCGTAACCAATAGTGCAGTATGGCCCGTTGTCTTGCACCAGTTCCCGTTTGAGTCTAGATCAAAGCGGTGTTTTCATGTTTTACCCCTAGGTACATCTGTGCCAGAGCTGCCACTTCCTGCTCGTATCCAGACATGGATGTATTGCTCGGAAAACTCACAAAATCTATACAATATCAAAATTCTAGGAAGTTCTTCTCTACTAATCCACAAAGTCTATCTTAGGGCTATGTGCTCTAATAAGAGTTTATCTAAATCTAGCTTCCAAGGTTATTTCTAAACATCCTCTGATAACAACTGAAACGCCACAACCCCAGTTACCCGAAGTCGGTGCATTATTTTTAATACATTGGCATGTTTACAAGGAATGAAGTCTCGAAGGACCGATCAGTTTAGCAGTCTTGGAAAATAGATTACATAAATTAACATTACATTACAATTTCATACATAAAACCCTGAATAAATAGTTCTTCGAGAACGCCATTGTTCCCTTTATCTTAACCCTGCATATCAATCATAATACACTTCTTGGAATCTTGGGAAAAAACAATGAAAGGGGTGAGCTCAAACGCTCAGTAAGGGTAAGGAATACTGCAGAAAATGACATAAATATTAAGCATGGTGAATAATTGAAACCACATTCCTTTACAAATAAAAAACATGAAAACTTTTATGTAAAGAATAAGAGTTGAGTAAATAATTCCATAATAAAACATAATCATGGATATTATACTAGTCTAATAACCACATGAACCATTAATATTATTTCCATAATGAGGGAATGTATAATTCCTGACATTCTAAAACATTTTGTCAAAGCCTTGGCCAAGACATTTAAAAATGATTAAGGCCTCGGCCAAACCATAAATCAAATTGGGAAAGGGCCTCATCCAATTCCACGTCTAGTTGTCTCATGAGACCTACCAATAAATCGAGGAGCTATAGTGGGCTCCACCCATCACATACTATGTCCAATACATTCCTCATATGAAAAGGATGAAACTTAACATAACCATTCGTATAAGAACTAGGATACGAAATGTCAATAATTTAACCATAAACCATGAGTGGTATAAACACAACACATCCACAGTCAAACATATCACAAAACCGTCAATACAATATGATAGTTTTGTATCATAATAAATCAACTTCAATACAAATTTAAATTCCATTAAAAGATTTGACATAGATGGAAATGATTTTTAATAGTCTTTGATAGAAATATCCCTTTTCATGAAAACTTATAAAAGTCACAAAATTTAGAAAATAAGTCATTTAAATACATTTTTGAATCAATGTATCCCATACCACTTTGAAACATTTGAAAGGAATTAACATTATAAAAAAATTCATGTCCATATAAATAAATCCTTAAAAACCAATTTGAATACATGAACATTAATGATAAAGATTTAGAAGAATAAATATTTAAAACATTTGAAATGAAGTTTTAGTAAAACGTCTCTTAAAATAATCCCTTTGAAAACTCTTTCATAGAACAAGGACATGTATATTAAATATGCCCCAGTAGATACTTACTTAAAAACAACCTAGGATAATAAAGATATTGAGAAATTAACCCTTACCAATTTGGTAACATATAAAACATACACCCCATGAAAGAGGTATCATACAATGAATATGTAAATACACATAAATTAAATTGCATTACCCAAAGAATACAATTATGGCCAGTACATACACCACACTAAAGGTAATAGTGGCAATATGGCATGAATCTCACGCGAATAAGGAGTGAGATGAAAACCCCTTACCTTGTACTTTTCCTTTGATAGTGTGTATGTTAACCTACTTTATAATAGATAAATATTTTTTATTAAATTATACATGAATAATATTCCTAAATATGATATCATATATGATTTTTTAATATTTCTTTGTTAGTAATATTTTTGTATTATCGTCGTTTCAGGTGTTAACTGCTTCGTTTTGCTTTATATGCTTCATTATGTAAGCCATGTTTGTTATGGATAGGTTGTATTTGATTCATATCAAGAATGATATAAAGTCCTTAAAATTTACTTTTAATAATCAAACGATAATTATTCTTTAATGGATATGATGGGGAAATGAATCTCATCGCGTTCGTGGAGACGGTAATCCGTACGTACGCACGAACGCTACTTCCATTTCATTTTTCATTTTAAAAGAAGTTAAAACCAAATGATACATAGGTATATTATTATAACAGTATAATATAATATCTTATATATGTTACTTAATTTAATTAACACCATCCTTTATATGTTCCATGTATGGTATGAATGAGTCATATCACATTGAGGGGGCGGTAGTCCGCACTTCCTCAAATGAAATTATCGTATATATATACAATAAGAAATGAATAATGGTATGATATAAAATGTAATTACAGAATCTTATATATAAAATAAATATCATTAATATCATATTTAATTATTGTTCCATCATAATGGCCACCATGAGAGGTGATAGAAGATAATTGAACAATCATCGCTTCGTGAGGCGTTTGGTTTCCATCCACAGAAACATTATGTTCTTCACCCATTAGATGGAGGTGAGTGTAAGTGTAGTTATAATAATTCTAATAACAATATCCTATAATATTTAGGATACTGGTTTTGTTATAAAATAAAATAATAAAAATAGTTTAGGGGTTGGATAAGTAAAATAAAATAAAAGAAGCTAAGAGAAACCATTACCTTTAATTTGGTTAACTCCCTTTGGTTTGAACTAAAAATGACTCTTCAAGTGATTTATGTCTAAGGTAAGGCTTTTTAGTGGAGGATAGGGATGTAGGGAGCTTAATTGGTCGGAGTTTGGACGAGCCAATAGGATTGAGAGGGGTGTGGAATTAGTTATAAGTGCTGTCCTTTTATAAGGGGGAGGAGGGGCTCTTTAGGAAAAACTTATAGTATTATTTCATAATAAAATTATATTCGGATTCTAATGGCTCCAAGGTGGATTATTCAAAGACTAATATTTGGATGGGTAAAAATCCTTTCAACCAAAATATTTTAGACAGGTTTGGGTCATTATATTAACCTTATCCTTTAGTTTTAACTCTTAGTTAATTAGTTTGACACTTACCATGTCACTTTTTATTTTTATATTATATAGTTAATAAACTTACTATATACCTCCAAGCGACCCCCAAGTGTTCCATTAATGATACACTTATCATTATACATGTCCTTTTTCCAAACCTTGGATTTTTAGGAATTTAATATCAATTAATAATATAATATTTGTTTTAAAAACTCTTTATGTCAATTTTGACACTATTTGGTATTTTGTTTTTTTTTGAAAGTCATCAAAAATTGATTACTTTAAACAAGATACATTGAATCATCCCTAACATGTCATAGTCACCTATAAAATTCGTGGCTATCATAAAAACTTTGAAATTATATATATTTTAATATTTATATTACCATTTATTTGATTCTTTCATTAATAAGGTAATTATTGCATCATCATTGTGTCATAAGTAAATTTAATTATTTAATGTCTAAAAATTATAATTAAAATACCATTATGTAGGAAATCTTTTTATATTTCTAATTAATATTTATAACTGAATTTATCTTATGTATAACCCTATATTGAAAATGTTTTAGTTAATAAAATTTTATTTTAACTCTTTTAACACTTCTTTGAATTAAATAATAATAAATGTCCTAATCTAATCCAAGTGAACCTAAAGAGTCATATTTTATTCCTAAGGTGGTTTTTTGTCGAATTAAACTTATCAAATAGAATTAAGACATGTGTTAGGGTAATAATGATATCATTTTTTCCCTTAATTACCCAATTTACTTTTTACCGTGGTAAATAAAAGTAAAAATTTACTATTCACCAAAAACTATTTTTGTCTTATTGAACCACATTTTATTCCTTGATATAAACCGTGTATCTTGGATTTTTAAAATTACACCCACAGAAGCGGTAAAATTAAGTTTATTGTGAATTTACAAATTCTCCTAGGAGCTGTGTAAAAGACGGTGAAAAAGTTCAATAAATTTTTATATATCTAAAATTATTATAAACTGACTCCAATGAATTGCATTGAATTTATATAGTTATTATTTATCTATTTTGACCTAAAATAAATTTAAATAATATAAATAAATTTTTTAATAAAAATCCGGTTTTAAACAGTAACTCAGTGTTTTTAACTATTCATCAAAAATTTAATGTTTTCAGAAAAATATCAAACACTTACCCTAAGATAATTTAGATATTACGAGTTCAATAATGAAGTCTATATTTCAAAATTAAAATCAAAGAAGTTTCATTTATTTATTTAAAATTAATTCCCATGGTTAAAAGAAAAAGCGTGTTTTTAAGAAATAATAACTATCAAAAGATTGACACTTGTTTACGTCCAGTTTAAATGTGAAATTATGTCCAATGACAAAAAATTGATTAAATTATAAAAATGTATTCTATATATAACTTAAAAACACTCAAATCCATTATTTATCACTATTAATCATTTCGATTAAAAAAGAATTTTTTAATTAAAATTTAGTAATTTTAACTATTCATCAAAATATGAAAATTATCTGAAAAGTACCAAAATTTCACCCTTGGCTAACATTGATATTCCGAATCCAAAAATAAAGTCCATTTTGAGAGATAAAATTTATAAAATTTTAAAAAGTGGGTATTACTATTCATAACGGCTACTTTGATTGGTCGTGGTGTTTGTTAGAACTCGAAGTTGCGTACAACACACGCTACTGTATTTTTCAAAGATAAGTGTACAGTAGAAGCTTGGGGTGTTACACACACTGTGGCACTCTGCTTCTCATGGCCTTTTCCGCCCCACAGCCATCGCGCCGCTCTGCAACATCCCACCGCCAGTGGCACTCGCGGCCTCTGCCGCCCCGCGACCCATGCTGCCTCTGCTACCTGGTGTCACCCATGGCCTCGAGCCACCCCGTGACACCTATGACCTTGTTCCACTCCACGGTCTCCACCGCCCCCCATCACTCGCGACCACCCATGGCCTTCATTTTCCACGCTACCTCATCTATACCCCACACAACCAAGGTCACGCCGCCCATCACATGTCGAACCGCCCTGTATGGGCTGAACTTCCTAGCGTGGGCCAGGCCGCCCAGCGTGAGCCCTGCTGAACCCAGAGGGTCAGGCCGGGTTGACCCAAACTGGGTCGACCTAGGTCAGGTCAGGCTGGGTCGGTCTGATAGGGTAGTACCGGACCGGGACCAGTTTCGACCCTTTACTCTATGTTGTCCATAACTTTGGCATCAGATGTTTGTTTGACGAACCGTCAGTAGAACTGGAAACCTTGGAGTTGAAAGGTTTCTTTGATTATTCCCCACTTGATATTTGGATAATGTTGGAGTACAGTTGGGTTGGATCGAGCACGAATCCAACCAGCCCCTCAGGACTAAAAGGCTAATAACTCGCATATTGGGCGTCCGATTGAAGCAACGTGTGTTGCATTGAGACCCCCATGACGTGGAAGCACTTTGAAATACTTATTCTTGGGACATCGTGGTAGTTGGAGTATCGACCGGTCACTGGAGGGGCAGACCCTCTTGGAGGAAAGAAATCATAGTGCGGGAACCCAGTAGCTGGTTGTGACATGATTTTTGAATAGTGATCTTGTCAGGGATTGTACCAATTGATCCTGCTTGGGTCAGCAACTAGCAATCCTCTTTGGGTCAGCACCGAGCGACCCTGTGTGGGTCAGCACCGAGTTACCCTGTGTGTGTCCGCACCGAGCGACCCTATGTGGGTCATCACCTAGCATTCCTCTATGGGTCAACACCGAGCGATCCTTTGTTGGTCAACAGCAGAGCCTCTTTACAGAGTAAGATGATTTAGTACACACATATACTCATATCTACTACTATAACTAAGAAATACCTGGTTTGAGATGAGTCTGTACATCAGTGGTACTTTCCTTTGTGGCAATACCTTGGTGGTATTCTTCTATGTGGTGTGCTTTTGTGGTAATTACCTTTGTCGTTTTCCTTCCGCTGTGGAACAACTGAGATTTGGGATTTTTATTTGGACTCTGTGTATCCTCATGATTGAGATTGGTATACATGATAACTTAGGTATATGTATAGGCATGTACCCAAGTAGGGTTTTAGGTGATTTCATACTTTGTGGTTGACCCACTATGGATTTGGTGAGACCTTGAGGGTCTTTGGGTCCACACTGAGTATCATTATACTTATCCCTACCTAGGCTATGCCCGCACTTCGTTGTGTTTGATGCGGATGAAAGACAATGCTGATTGGGGAAGAGAATACCCAGGATTGGAGGTTGCTCTGAGGTGGACCTTAGACAAGGAATACCGCATAGATGACTGATCGAGAGCTGTACATACCCTTTATGTAGGATCCTTGCTGGGTGTTCACAGGAGTTGTTCCAGTTTAATTGTACTTTCAGTTTCATGTACATTCCAGTTGGGCATTTATTATGGCCCCTTTACTTACTTTACTCACTCGTTTTTACTATTCAATTTGGTTGTGTTTGTATCATGTTGTGTTCATGGTTGTGTGTGTTTATAGGTTATAATGGCCATTCCTTCCTTGTTTTAGGCAATACGCCATCGGTGCTTGTCTCCAGCCCCTAGCCTATGGAAGGCGGGCATGGGGTAGTCACGGAACGAGCCCCAAGGGATGGGTCATGAGAATATATATGTATATATATTTAAATATTTGATTTAGTGTTTATTATATAATATAATTATAGAAAGACAAAATAATAATTACATTATTTCCATATTGTTCATTAAAAATAGAAACTCTTCTAGTGTGTGCATACGAACTACCCTCTTCATGATTCCAACATAATTCATTTTTCCTGAAATATTTCATGAATTTTATTAAAAATATAGTTTATGTAAAATGATGATAATTATTACAAGATTATAATTCTGTTAGTTATGGAATAATGCCATCAGGGAACATAATTCACCTATCAAAGTCATTTTGGACATATGAGTTGAATATCGTCAAAACATGCAATATGAACCTAAATTATTAATTAGTTTATGTCATCTTAATAATTAAAATAAAAAGAATAATACTACTAAAAATGGTATTAAATAATTTATATAAATAGTATTATTTAATTTCTAAGTGATATAATGAATTCAAGTGATGAGTCGAGAACGAGGTAAGGGATATTATTTTAAAAATACTCTAATAATGTTTACATTAAAAATTTAATTCTCTTTAATGTAAATATATTCAAAAATATATTATTAATTAATTTATAAGGACATAAACGAATTTTAATTTTATATTTATATTCATTTTAATTTTTTCTTTTTTTATCAAAAGGATTATTTTTGTGGAATATTTTAACTTTCATTACAGAAGACAGTAATAATGTTATATTTTAACATATTCATGATGAAATACTTTTCTCACTACTACAGAAATTATTTAAATATATAATTCCTTTATAATATTTCATAATTTATTCAAATAAAAACCTAATATCCCTTTTTCTGGGTATTTTGGTATTCAAAATGGGTTTTAATAGAAATTGGTAATTTGACATCTGAAAGTGATTTTCACGTTTTTTTAAATGAGTTATTTTAAAGTTTTATTAATGATGTGGTCATTGAATTTTTTTATGATGTTTTAAGCCCCATTATAGCCCACAGGTAAGCCAAATTTAGATTTTACAATGGTTTGAGTCCCATTACAGCTCATAGGGGGGCTTGATATATCTTATACAATGGGTTCAGCCAAATTTTTATCTAATTCATATGATGATGATTATTTCATCATGATAATTATATTGGAATATAGCCATATGATAATTTCAATTATAATAGTTCTTTTAGGTGTTTTATAAGGGTTCAATAAACATTTTCCACCATGGAAACTAATTTAATTTTCTATGATTTCTTATTTTTTCATGGAAATAAATGATTTCAAAATGTTATTTCATCATCATTTGATTTAAATAAATGATTATAAACTTTTTGAGTAAGAAATTATGTTTTTTAAAAAAAATTCATGTTTTTTCATGATTTTTACTATACTAATTTTTTTCTATCATTATTTTTATTTATTTTCTTTTTTTTCTCATCCCACGTTATGAATTTTTTTAAAGTGTTTAAAGATGGGTAAGTGAACACAAGAAGTTAAGATGAAAGTATTGGAGATTATTCAAGAAAAGAAATAATTTTTTTTAAAAGTATTATATTTTGGGAAAATTTAATTCAATGTCTAATTTTCCACTCAGTATTATATTACATTATTATCTAAGAGTTATGAACTTATAATCTAAAACTCAAAACCTAAATGATCTTTGTTAATCATAGAAAATTACACCTAATCTAAATACACTGTATTTATTAATTGTAAAGGTTATGTACTCATAAAGTCATTATGTTCCATTAATATTAAAAATAAAAATAACATATTAGGGAAGTTATATTGGTTTAGATTCTAATTATTTTTCTTTAATTTTGTTACCAATGTAAAATTAAATGAATCACGCGAAAGATGCCATTATTGTTATTTTATAACAAATAATATTTTATTATATTGTTTAAAAATAATAAAAATCCCATATTAATCTTCATGAATTATATATGATTGAAAATATTAATCATGTTCTATTTATGAGTCACTTATCCTTTATGTTATCATTCTTAACACTTAAATAGTAGAAATCATTAACAATTTTATCATTTTTAAAAGGTATTACATGGGTTAAAACTATGATATATAGGTATAAAATTACCAAATCATTTTAATATTTTATTGCATGATAGGATTTAAACTCATAAAAATCTTATATTACAATTTTATCAAATGATATATTTTCCAGGAAATGAAACATATTTTAATTTTATAGTTTTTATAATTCAAGTATTGTCCCTCCCCGCACTTATAATGGGGAATATCTTCTCCTCTCTTCCTCATACGTTTTCCTTATTTCGTAGTAAATAGACCTCATAATATTATACTATATTAATTATTAATATCCTATATATTATAACCCTCCCAATAGATAATCCTATCATATCATAAGGTGTAATAGAAAATAGGATTTTCAGGGAAGAGGATATACACTAAATCAAGTGTCTTTAATTTTCTTTCTTCATTCCCCTCCTCTAAATATATGGAATACATTATAAAATATTCACTTAGGTACATTATATATAATGAATTTTAATTATAACAGTGTAATGTTTATTATGCACTTTATTCCCATTTGTTGGAAAAGGATAATGTCTCTCTTTTTTACGTATGGACTACAACTTCTATGATACTTTCTTATATCATATTTACCCAAATTGTAATAATGATAGACTTACTAAATATATATACAAGTTATGAAAATTATCATAGAATTTTAAATTATTATTTATCTTTCAATCATTCCATTCATTGAAAGATGAAAATAGAGTTCATGCATATGTATGATCCCCCATCTCAATGAATGATGTAATTGACTTTTCTATCTCTATCATTTTTTGGATGACTCAATATATATATATAAATAATATATAAGAGATTTTTTTAATTTTAATATTATAGATTTGATATTACCATGTTTATATTACCTATATTAATGCTATGTAAACAAAATTCTCTTAAAAATGAAACAACTAACAATAATAAATGACCACTGTAATAAATAATTTATAATAAATTATTGATAAAATATTACAAGAGGGTCATATAAGATATTATAATTAATTAAATAACTCATTGATAGAATTATATAACATTTATTTTTTTATATAGGTGTAAGAATAGAAATTGATTTAAGTGGAACATTAGATAAGGAATTAATGTTAAGATCTCATTATTTATTGGGGAAATTTTCAATATATTTATGATGATGTACTTTAATGATCTACCTCCACGAAACCGATGAATTTTATACTTCTATAGTTATTTCTAGATATTTCATGTATTTATTTTTCCTTCAATTTTTGATCAAAAGAATATTTTTTATGAAAATCAACACTATTTTTCTATCGGTTTAAAAATTCCTTTTATCCAATATCCATGTTTTTTATATCATATTTATGAATTTTTATATTATAATGTGATGGTTTAGATTTATTTCTACCCATGATTTATTTTTTCATGAAATATATGAAATGTAATATTTTTGTACTTTTCTAAATGAGGTACTTTTGACTATTTATTGAAAATTTTATTGGAATGGTAGTTTAATTTTACACTAATTGAATAAAATATTCATCCATCATGACCCCTCATTTCACTGAAGAATCCATAAAAATTTTCAATGGTTCTTATCATGGAAAAATGTTTCATTAATAATTGGGACTTTTTTTTATTTTCATTAAATTGATTCAATATTAGAATATTATTTTTCTTATGAAATGTTCTGTTTGTCTTTTAAATGAATTTTTCATCTGTGATAACATCCTTGATGTTTTTTATGGTTTAATTGGGATATGATCCAATGATACTCTCTACTTTAATTAATTGGACAATTAATAATATTGTTGATTTTATGAAACCCATTTCTTTTCTATTGGTTAATTTAGTTATTAATCGTATTTATTGTCAATTAGACATGCTATGAAAAAATGAAGGAGTATTTATGAAAATAATCTCTTTTTCATTGGTTATGAAATGTGGAATATTTTATGTTATTATGGAATATATATTTTTGATTTCCAATATGTTATGGATGGTCCAAGAATTTTATATCCCTTTAATGCATTAGATAAATAAGAAAATATCCTGATATAATAAGTACAGGAATTGGTTGTGAACCATGTTCAGTATGAGACATTTTCCATAATGATAGTATTTGGAGTGAACATTGAATAAGTATATTTTTAATTGGTTGGTGATGTAAATCAAAAATGATAGTATTGTAATAATTTATTACTACTATGTTGATTATTTTCTATTATTATGTTTATGCCACAAAATTATGTGTAATAACAATGTTATTCTCTCATATATCATGTTCTTTTAAGCCTTTATTATTCATGTTTTATAAAAAACTAGGATTTATTCCATGATTCAATATTATGATCTGTTATATTACAAGTATGGTATTCAAATGTTAATATCATGTTCTCAAACACTAATTCTCTTGTTATTTATATATAATCATTGATATTTCTATGGTATTCTATTAATGTGCATCTAATCTCTCCTTTTTATATGTTTCTTTAACCCGTGGTTATAAAGAATAGTATTTGGTATGATATTTCTAATAACACTATTCATTACGAAGAACATAGTGGGAGATGATATAGATCACTTATGGACTAACTATATATGTGTCAATCATTCCAATGTTAATAAACCTATTAGATTATTTAATAGAACATAAATTTAAATGATAAATAATGAAATATTAATATATAATATCCATGTATAAATATTATGGCTTACTATATTTGGTATCTCATAAAATTTTATTTACCAATGAAAACAAGTATTAGAAAAAATTAGTGAGAACATGTAAATACCCCACATTATAAATTATATATTATAATGTATTCAGGCTATAATTCACATTCTTATATTCCCAATTACAATTTAAAATTCATGTTTTAGAGAATTAATTCTTAAATCATACATAACAAACCCATACATATGCAATGTGGAACCATTCAATAACATACCACTTGTCCAATTTTGCAAAACATTTATAACGTGATATTATTTTTTCATGAAAAAATATTTATTTATTTAATATCGGCTTCATCCATTCCCATACATATCCAATAACTCTATGAAAAATTTTAATAAATGGGATGAGTTGAAAAAGTTCAGTAAGGGATGTAAAAAAAGTAAAATATAGAAACTCATTAGTCCTTGAAAACATATAAAAATTTTATTTTTAAAATTATTTTTTAGGTTTAAAATAAAATAACACATTAAATCACTTTCTTTTCCCATATATTATTATAAAAATTTTCATAAGAAAACCTAAATCTAATATAAAACTCATAAGTGTTTAGTTTAAAACATGATAAACTCATCAAAACAATTTCCAAAATTTATACGTTTCACGCTTAATAAGTATTAAATAATTTCATTTGAAAATAATCTCATTTCATACATTTTGAGAAATTATAGGATTACCATGAAACCCCATAGAAATCCTAGGTAAAACATATTGGTAACATCAGACATCACATTCCATATAACTCATACAATCTGAATAGCCATATAGTAATATTCTAATCCCAATGCATTAGAGAATAGTTATGGAACCACACATCATTCGTTTATTATGTGGCCGACTATCCTTAGTTCATAATGTAACAACCCATACATGTTTAATAACATAACCACCCTTCCTTTGTTAATAATATTACAACCTGTCATTTGTTAGTAATAGAACTAAGCATTATCATAAATAATTTCCATGAACCATAACATAATAAAATAACATAAATTTATTCAATTTTCAATATCACACCCATAAAATATTATTTTCAATTATATCAAAACATTTCTGGATATTAAAATATCAAACCTATTTTAAAAACCATTTTGACAGAAAAATAACCAAAAAATTGAAATAGGGCTTGTATTTAAACAAATCATTAAATATTTTAATGGGATTAATAATTTAAATAATGGTTACAACGGATATAAAAGTAGTTACTCTCATACATGTTAATTTATATAATTATTTTTTTCCGTTAGGTTAAAATCATATGTACAAAACACATAAAAATATTCCTTTTGAAAAACAATGAAATAAAGTAAAAAGGTACATAAAATTTCCATTATAATAATTTAATATCTTTATAAATAATCCAATAATAAATTTTCAAGAATATATAAATCAAATAAAAATACATAAAAAATAAATATTTTAAACATTTTAAGTGAAGGAATTTAAATTAAAGTGTTCCCTACATAAAACCAACACAAGATTCCATATTTTTTATAAAATTTTAAATAAAGTAAAATGTGGTAAAAATAAAAAATATCATCAATTAAAACATAAATTATAATATTCATGTAACATTTTGAGGGGCATATAAAAGAATTTACAAATAAATACATTAATATTTTCAAAATGATGTTTTAACTA
The DNA here is from genome assembly GCA_963277665.1 of Viscum album. Classification (NCBI taxonomy): domain Eukaryota; kingdom Viridiplantae; phylum Streptophyta; class Magnoliopsida; order Santalales; family Viscaceae; genus Viscum; species Viscum album. The sequence continues at coordinate 1,365,081,714 of OY728140.1, read as the reverse complement.
AAAGCGACCCCTACATAGAGTCTGACTCATCACATACGCTCCTTGTAATCCAGAATAATAAAGTTATTTTAATTATTTACATTTTAATAAAAAAATTCATGACATTTAGTTCTTATATTTCAATTATTAAATTACTGTACACAGTCACTTATTCAATTAAATTTACATTGGATGTTTTAATGATATTTGAATTAATTGTTCATAATTACTTCAGTAGGTTTACTATGGTCAATGTGTTCATTAATAAACTACGTTTATAATAAAAATCAAAAAATAATTATTATTTTTATACATATATTATATCTTTATAACTAATAATGAATTCTGTTTGGAAAAAACTATATACATTAAATTCTTGGGGATGGCAGGTGTTGTGTATGGATGAGTAACATTTCTCGTTTGCAATGATCATTTTGGAAAAATATGTATGAAATATTTTTCCTTTGAATAATTATCATAAAATCAAAAATAAATTATAATTTCTGTAAATATAATTATATATATATATTGCATTTTTTTTATGAAAAAATATGATCTCTTCATTTATGTGGTAGTACACACATACAAATGAATGACGTTATGATTTATTAACATAAAAAATATTATGATATATTTTCTTTTAATAGGTGAAATTATTTCATGAATATAATATATATGTCATTCATATAATATATATATTAATTAACATTATAATTTTTAATTTATATTTAAAGATTTAGTGAAAACATAATCGCTTCGCTTTTCGATGTAGTTGTCCACTGCACAAAGGACAGACCTTATTATATCTCCCACATAATGAAAAACATTATATTTTTTGATATATAAATTCACATTTTATAATTATTTTAAAAAATATAATATATAGACATTAATTCCATCATTATAAAAAATATTGAGATGCAATATTGAAGGTCAAATTATATCGATTCGCAATGCGGTATTCATCCATACATATGAATGATTCTTTTGTTTACCATTTGATGTAATAGGAGATTGATTTAGGTTATTGTATTAACATAAAAACATATAAGTATTTGTTATGTAGGTTTTTTATTATATTAGTATAATATATGAATTTTTTATGAAAATGGAAATATAAATAATATAAAAACACTTAGTTAAGCCTGATACCTCTTTTTCAGGCTACCAATTACAGCTTACAACAAAGGATTTCCTAGATAGTTTTTCTTCTCATTCCAAGGACAATATTATATAGAGTGGGGAATAATGACGTTATTCGGGTTAGTATAGGGTGAATTGAATTTCTTTTATGGTGTGGATAACATTGGATACCATTTTCCATTTTATAAGTTTGGGAGAAGACACACGTGGAATTTTTTTTAAATAAAAAATAATAACACTATTTTTCAAAGAAAATATATATAATTAATTAATCAAAATAAAGGATTAAATATTATATAAATTAAATATAACTATAAAACATATTTTTTAATGTTTTTATTTAATTTAATCCCCAATATATTTTATTTATTCTCTATGTAAACCAATCTCCACCTAAACAATAGTAAAATGTCTTTATTATTTTCACATTTCATTTTAAACAAAAATTAAGTTAACCATATTATATAATATAATTTATGATGATTAAAAATATTTAATAAAATTTTCCAATTTCAATTATTATAAGTTCTATAATTTTATTTAATGTCAAACATGCTAATGTGACAAAAATATTGTTGTTCAATTAATGCATTATTCTAGCATAATACGATTTTATATAAACTCTATGTCTATAAATAAATATTGTATGGATTTAAATTCATATTTATCTATATATAATAGATAATTTTTAATTTAATCACTCTTATTTGGGGACATTATAGTTAATTTCAATGGAGAAACATTATTCACTTTAGTATGGTTTTGAAAAAAACCCATTTTTAACCACATAAATAAAATTATACTAAAATAAATATTAGATATTATTAAAATGTAGATAGTTCTATTACAATATAAAATAATATTTTTTATTATTTAAAACACATTAAAATGAAAATTTACTTTTATATTACTTAATTTAAATAAAATAAAATGAATTTTCCTAAAAATTAGTATTTTCACTATTCACTAAAAAATCCATATTTTCATAAAAATCACAAAATTTCAATCAAATTTTATTTTGATATTTTTATTTCAGAAATAAATTTAATTTTTTATAATTGTTTTTTAAATAGTGCTATAATATTTATATAATATTTTCAAGCAATAATAAACTAATAACATTTTTGAAGAAAACATATATTTTAGGAATTAACTTACTTTCATAAAAATTGATGGATTATTTAGTATGAATTTATCTATTAATATATATCAAGAATTAAATAAATAAATATATATATCATAAAATAATTAAGAACTTTTATACTCATTAATTTAACAAATAGGTTATAAGAGTCATATTTAAATAATATTATCTATTCATTTGTTTATGCTTGATGTTGCTTGAATTATTCACTATCAAGAACACCTTCCCTTTTTATGATCTATATATTTAATATTATCCCCATTTAATATTCAATATCATAGATATCTGATCTTCATCTCTGAAGTTGAATTATGTGAATTGAGAAATACCTTTATTGGAAACCCATATCAAAAAAATGGTAAACATAACATCCTCATAATAAGTGTGAGGGTGTAGTATGAAGGAAATATTGAATATTTCATAACTAGGTTGTCACGTATGAATATATTAGATATAAGTGAGGATATTAACATTTTTGAAAAGAATAATTCACAAATAATGATGCATAGTGATGATGATTATTCATTAGAGTATGGTTAAGGATCATGAAAATTTTAACAACCAAATTGCAATGAACAATAGATCTCTAAAAATGATCATCAATTTAAAAAAATGATAAAAATATGAAAACAATTTTCTAATTATACTTTTATTAGTGTTGAGGAATTAATTTATCATATAGACTAATAATATAAGGAATATATACAACCATAACATGTGAATTTTCATATATTAATCGATTTCCAATGAAATACCATCTTTTCTACACACTATTGTTATTCAAGATGAATTTTCCATGAATAATGTAATAAAATAAACTTCTATTGGATCACGTAATCCATAAAATAATAAATAAATATTCCTTTTATCTTTAGACATTATCTATAAAAATATGGGCAGCACAAGATAATATGATTCCCCAAAAGAGTAAATCTTTATAAATCAATAATATCTAAATATCAAAAGATGAAATTGGATAATTTGATAATCAAATAACCTCATAATTCTTTATAATATTTCAAATCATGTTAAAACCGAAATAATCATATGTATTTTGTCACAATTTCATCTAATATTAATTAAACATTTTTCTCCGTCACGTTAGTCACTCATAAAGTAATTTATCCAAAAATTACAACATCTGTAATCAAATAATCAATATAATATACTAATAATTTCCATAAATAACTAGAACTATCACAAAGAAATGATTAAAATATAAACAAACATTTATTTCATAAATAAATGATCATAATGTTCTATTTTCCCATAATCTTATATGGTTCCCAAAATCAAAAACTACTTCCATGAATAAATTTATAAATCAATCACCAATAACTCCCATGATTACCTATAAGATAAACCATATGCTCCTAGAATCAACTATATCATTTCGTATAAAACAATTTGTGTGAAAAACAAAAAAATCATACTAACCAAGACATCATATTTTCTATAAGTTAGTGTTACATACCGGTTTTACTTCCATTTTGGGTTCAATCCTCAGGGCCTTTCCAGATGTGACCTATTTTCATTTTTCTATATCTATACTAATATAATTTATATATCATTTTCATAAATATGGTCAACATCCTCAAAAATAATATTCTTCATCATTAATCGTATAAACTATAAAGGATTCAATAAATTTAAAAAAAATTAAATAAAATTAATAAATCATTCCCCATTAAATAAAATTTTCACGTGTTAATATTAGGATTAGATATACAATAAAAATTTATCAAAACACAATAAATGATTCTATAATTACTCCCAAGGCATAAAACAACAAAAGAGTACTAATTTATTTAATCTTATGTTAATCATTAAACATACTACTGCATCTTAACACATAAATCCTGTTATGTAGAAAACTTAATCACTCAACGGTACTCATAATCCATTAACAATGTTTATCCATCTTATTCATTAATAATTTATTACTATAAAAAATATGAACCATGTCTTAAGATACAAAACTTTCTAAACTGTTTCAAGATATTATCACAAAAATTTATATTTCACATACACTTTTCTCATTTTCAAATGTAATGTAATTTGTAATGGAGTAGAATTTTATCATGAATCAATGTTAATACCATTATTTAGTATTACCCTTAGGACATCAATTTTCAGAATTCCAAAAATACCCAAATTCAAAACGTTAACTTTATATATTTGAAATAATTTTATTCCCCTTCATTTTGTTAACTAAATTATTCATTTTTTCTTTAAATGATTAATAATTTATTAAAAAAATTTCCATGTACAAATAAAAAAATAGTTCTCATAAAAAATTGTGTGTTTCTTACCTCAATTTTCCCACGTAGTTCATTTTAATATTACTTTTATTTGAACATTTTTACATGAACATCTATAGATATCCAATTTTAACTTCTTTGGTACATTAGGAATCTCAACTATTTCCATGTTTTCAAACATATATTGTAATATATTGTTAAGAATAACCACAATATTTTTAAATATAGCTCCCAATCCACTCGGGTTCTCATTTAGATAAACAAAATAATTTCCACAAGTCCATTATTAATTCGGTTTCAACTTGGTCTAGAAATTTATTAAAACCAAAAAAGGTTAGTGATTATATATCAAATAAAACAAATTAAAACATATTATTTAGAGGATTATTTCTATGATATCATTAAAAATTATATCCTCTATTATACTCTTCAAATTTATCCAAAATAGAAAAAATTAAACATAGAATACTAACCTTTTGGTTATAAAGGCTTATTATGCTAATCTGAAATAACATTACAACCTCTAATGTTATATAAACCCTTTAGCAGATACAGAATATATTGAACCAGACATAAACAGAACATATTTGAGTGTCTTTAGAAAATAATTCATGTTGTTTCATTATAAATGATCTCAAGTTTTATATTATTTCGGGATTTGGTCACTTATTATACATAAAAACCCACAGATTTTCAAAATTAAAATGTTAAATTAGTATCCAATATTCCAATAATGTAAATTTTTTAAAAAAGGTATCTTTTGTTTTAAAGAAAAACATTCCTTACTTTATTCTTGAGTTCTTGATTTTCCTGACCTATCCTCGAAAACATTGAAAATTATTTTAAAACATGTGAGGAGCATAAAAATATCTTTATGAATAAAATATGAATGTAATAAACTCTTAGTCCTTAAAAAATATAAAATATTGCAGTTTCAATGTAATCATAGGGTTCAAAATAAAAAATTCCTTATCTAGGAAATCACATTCTCTACCCAAAATTTATCATAAATCATTTCAATAGGAAAAAAAGTAAAATATAAAACTTGTAAGGGTTTATTTGAAAACGGGGTAAACACATGATTTTTTTTAATAATGTTATACGTCTCACCGTTTAATTTTAATAAATTAATTCCTTAGAAAATGGCACAAAGGTTACATACTTTTAGACATAGGATTTCCAAAAAAACCAATCACGAGAAAAAAAATGAATATATAACTTGGGACATCAAATTCCATCTCACTCTATCAAATGGAATGACTATATAGTCAGTATCTAAACCCAATTAATTGGATGGATATCACTAGCCCACCCATCCTTGATTTATAATAGAAACACCAATCATTGTTTCTTAATGTGACAACATGTCCTTGGTTAATAACATAAACACCCATAATAATATAACTAAGTAACCACCATTAATTGGTTTATAAATAAACCCCCCTTCATTATTAATAATTTCCATGAACCATATATTAATTGTAAGACATAAACGATTTAAATTTTCATCATTTCACTCTTAAACTACTCTTTTCACTAATAAGTAATCATTTATAGATATTAAAATATCCAACCCATATAAAAAAATTTTCCATAACAAATTACCAAATAAAATGGATAGTGGGTTTCTATTAAACTAATTAATGATTTATTTTAATGGTATTTAGAAATAAAATAATGGTTATGGTTGTGGAAAAAACTATTTTCACTATATTAGTTAAAATTGAATGTTACTTTTGTCTTTTTTGCAAAACAATAATGTACAAAATATGATAAGATATTATTTTTGAAAACATAAGAAATAATTTCAAAATAAACATATAATTTAAATTATAATTCATTTATATCTATATAAATAAACCCATTAAGTAATTGAAATGATATTTATATGAATAAAAAGGACATAGAAAACAAATATTCATCATATTTTTAAAAATAGTGTTTAATGTAATGTATCCCTTATGAAAAAAACATTAATATATTATATTTTTTCAAAAGAAATTAAATAGTTGAAAATATTGTAGAAATGGCCTTAATTATTCATTAAAACATAAATAATAATTTTCTAGACACATTTATAATAAAATATATGAAGAATATTTTGAAATTAAATCCTTTTAACTTTTTAAACTATGATTTTAATTAAAAGGGTCCCATATATTAGTCTAATTATCACATATAATCATTATCTTCCTAAATAATAAATGTATGATAATTAGTAAATTTTTAAGAACCATTTTAAAGAGATTTTTTTTCACATATTAACATGTTATGTATGGTTATATAATAAATTAGTTTTACATCAGATGATTAGAAAATATTGTTGTTATATGTCTTAAATTACTTATGTTTCTTAAAAACGTTAAAAGTGGTCATTTTTTAAAAATAAACTCAATAATAATCATTATATAATCATAATTTTTATAAAATAATTATACTTTTAAAAATTATTATGATTTTTTTTAAAATGATTTATATTACAGTCATGGAGACAATATGTTGTACGTACAGAAGAGTAATGTTTCCATTCTTAAGCCATCATTATGGAAATAAGGTAATCAATATTTTATCTGTATATAATTATAATAATATAATTAATAAAATATTATTACAATAAATATAAATATTTTTTTAAAATACATTATTTGGTGATTAAAAATGAATCACAACGCTTTTTAATGGTTATAGTCCTCACGTAACCATGGATGCCTTTATAATTTTTCAGTGTAAAAATAAAATAGATATATTTCATTTTAATTATCTTAAATATTTAACTAATATTTTAATTATTAATTATATCATATACATTCACTAACACTAACCTTATTACATTCCATGTAAATGAATAGTGATATATTAATCACATCACTTCATGAGGCGATAGTCCACTGAAAAAAGAGTGATGATATCTAATCCCCAACAGAATGAAATTTTAAAATGATATATAAGATACGATAATTATAAATGTATAATTATGTTAAAATTTTCATATATATGTAATTAAAATCCATTGTAATAACAATTATTGAGCAGTGATGACAAAAAATTAATTGCATCAGTTCATTAGGTAGTAGTCCACCAAAAACATGAATATTTGTTTTGATTCCCATAAAATATATGAGGAGAAGGATTTTGGTTATTATATAAACATAAAAAAATCAGTACATCTTAAATAATGTTTTTATAATATCATAAAAATTCAGGAATATTTTAAGGATGTGGACGAAAAAATAAAATAAAAACATGTAGTTAAGCATGCTACCTCTTCTTTAGAAAACTAGTTGGGGTTTATATAAAAGAATTCCTAAATTTGTTTTTTCAAATATAAAATTTCTATAGGATATGGTTATAGATATACATATGTTATTTGGGTATGAAATTTAATATTTTAATGTCTTTTAATCCTTGAATGGTATAGGGGAAGGGGTTGAATTTTTTATTTGGCGAAGAGCACACACAAGAAATTTTGTAATAAAAAATGTTGCTACCCAATTTTTGTGACCATTTTAGATTCATTGATTTAATAATTTTTAAATAGAATTATTAAATGGTGTTTAAAAAATAATTTATTCCATTTTAAACCTTATTGTTTTTAACCCCTAGAAATCCATTTTAACTTCAATGACTGAAAAATATAAATATTTTTATCCCAATTTTATATGAAAAAATTTATGTTTTTGTTATTATATAAAATTAAATATAATAATGATAAATAATTTTTCCACTATATTACATTAAATTCACATATGTTGTAATTCCCTGACCCCAGTTACCCAGAGTCGGTGCATTATTACGTAACATTGGCATGATAAGAAAAGATCAAGTCTTGAAAGATCGATTAGTTTATTAGACTTGGAAACAATAGACACTTTCATAAATGTCACACTAAATCATAAAGTGAAAAATCACAATAACATAGTCTCCATAGTCCACACTCATATCCCCTTCAGACTATCCCTCCAGGTCAGTCATAAAATATTTCTTCATATCCTGAGAAAATAAAACATAGAAAGGGGTGAGCTCAGATGCTTAGTAAGGATAAAAATAGAGTGTAAACTTTCATAAATAAACATAAACATAATATATATCATATATATAAATATTTTCATCATAATGGCCACCATGAGAGGTGTTAAAAAATATTGAACAATCATCGTTTTGTGAGGTAGTAATTCGCCACCCACAGAAACAATATGTTCTTTAACCATTAGACGAAGGTGTGTGTAAGTGTAAATAAAATCCTTATCATAACAAGATACTAGTATATTTAATATTATGGTGTTGTTACAAAAGAAAGGAATAAAAATAGTTTAAGGTGTTGGAGAAGCAATATAATACACAAGAACATAAGAGAAGACATTACCTTAAAATAATGTAACTCTTTTTGATTTGAGCCAACGGCTTCCTTGGAAGGATTTCTGCCTAATGTGAGGCTTCTAGGAGTAAGAGAGGGAAGTTTAGAGAGTATTTGGGAACAGTTTGGCTGAGCCAAATGGCTTGATGGTGTGAATAAGGTGGTAGAGGTGGGGGCCTTTTATAAGAGGAGAGGAGGTCCACTCATGGAAAGTAATGAAATGTTACATTATTATGAAATGATTTTCGTATTTAAAAGGTCTAGAATTATATATTTCTAAGATAAGGTGATAAGGGTTATAAATCCACCCATCCAATAGGATTTAGACAAGTGTAAGTCTTATATTTTACCTTATATTTTCATTTAATTTAAATATTTAATTAATGAGGTAAACGCTGCATCTTCATGGTGTCATAAATAAATATATATTTTTGAATGTCTAAAATTTATAAACAAAATACCATATTATAAGAAATGTTTTTATCTTTATAATTAATATTTATATTAAAAAATATGATTTGTATAATCCTATGTAATATTTTTTTTAGTAAAACAATACATGTTTTTGACATTTTTATTTTTACTTTAAATAAAAGGTATAAATGTCATTATCTTACCCAAGTGGCTCCACGGGGTCTCAAAAATTGATACATGGGTTGTAATGGTCGTCCATGACTCATCCAATAGGGGTATAACAAGTGTCTAGATATTTTCATATATTTATAATATCATTTTTACCTTAAATTTAACTAATTACCTGTAATCGCGATTAATAAAACTTAAAAGTTACTATTCACCAAAAATTATTTTCATCCCATTGAACAAAATTTTACTTACTAATGACAACCATGTATATCAGATTGTGGAAATTCAATACACATAAGTGGTAATGTTTCATTTACATGAAAAATTAGTTTTTTAACTACCACTTAGTTGTTTCACTATTCATCAAAAATTGAAGTTTTTCAGAAAAATACCAAAAATTCACCCTAAGATATATTTGATATTCTGAATTAAAAAATGATGTCTATTTTACAAAATTCAAAAAATATAAGGTGTATTAATGAATTTTATAATTAATTCCCGCTATCAAAACAAATAACGTGTTTTTAAGAAACAATATCTATCAAAAGATTGACACTCTTTTATGTCCAATTTCAAAGTGAAAATAATTATAATGACAACCAATGGATAAAATGGTAAAATTATATTATAATTATACATTAAAACCAATCAATAGTATAATTTATCACTAAAAATTATTTTTATTAAAAAAGTTGTTTTTAAGTATTTTTCACTATTCATCGAAAATTGGAAGATCTCAGAAAAATACCAAAAATTCAACATAGGATAATTTTGATATTCCAAATCCAAAAATTAAGTCCATTATGAAATATAAAATTTATATAATTTTCAAAATGTGGGTTTTACTATTCTTAACAGATACTTTGATTGGTTGCGGTGTGTTAGAATCTCGAACTTGCGTACAATGCAAGCTATTGCATTATTGAAAGAGAAGCGTACTGTAGAAGTTTGGGGTGTTACATTATCCCCTCTTTCAATAAATTGCATCATCGCAATTTGAAAATGTTTTTCGAAAATAAAAGGTTGATAATATAAAATACCTTTGTGGAAAACCCATAGCAGAAATAAGGTTAATAAAATTTAGTGTTAATAAGAGTGAAAAAGAAATGAAAATGTCACCACCAAATTATGATCTCGATTACGATAAAATTGGTTGCAATTAAAGACACATAATTATAGGAAAAACATAAATATTTTTAAGGATTGATTGAGGTCATCAATCACACACTAGTGTAAAATTGAGAGCCTCAAAGCCTTCAATCTATGATGAAAATATCATCAGTTCAATAAAACATAAGGTATTAGGATAACACGTTTTTGTTTTAATATCCCTTTACAAAAGTTTAAGAATTAATTTCTTTATAGAATAAGATATATATATATATATATATACTTTAAAAGCATAATTTCATCCTTCAACTAATTTATACCACAAACTCATCTTTCACTAAAAAATACAATAGAACTCAAAAATTGTATATTTATCTTAATCGTATAAGGTTCTAAATATTAACACATACCATGGAGAAAAATCTTTTGAGGTACTTCCTGTAGGATTGTGGTAGGTAAAAAAGGCATGTCGTACTATGGTTGTGGGTTCGGTTCCTGCAGATTTGTTTGACCCGACAGGTTATCCCCCGACCCGCAGGTTGTCCTTTTCCAAAAATAATAGTATAATAATATTCCAAAAATAATCTTCAGAAATGGTTTAACCTTAAAAAATGCTATCCAAAGTTAAACATAATCCATTCCAACCATTATAGTTATCCAAAAAACATTTGTCCAGACATTCTCTAAAAGGTCTCCAAATTCAAAAATAAATTAATTAGATCCCAAAACAAAGTAAAGTTTCTCTTATTGTCACATACTAAAAATATGATTACATTCATCATATTAAAACATTAATGAAAAAACAAGTACTTTAGTACAATCCTTATATATATCACATTATTCTTATAACCATAATATAGTTCTTGAGTCCAAAAACATAAATACAATAATTATTCCACGTCAACTGTAGTAACAACATAAGATTGGCCTTTCCCCCTTGGCCTTTTTTTGAGGTAAGATTCTTTGGTGCTTAGGGAATTAATTTTCATAATGCCCCATTTCTCTAAAATTGTAGCATTCAACATTGACAGCATCATTCATTCCCTTTTAATCACAAGCCTTGTGACTTTTTTCTTCACATTTATAAGAATCTCCCATTCCTTTTAGGCAAGTATCGGGGTGATTCGTCTCAAAATTATCACATAATGGAAAATCCTTCTTTCCCTTTTTCCGTTTATCTGTCTCTTGTTCCACCATTCTCTTTTTATCTTGATTTACATTATTTTCATAAGATTTAGAGAGTTCATTTTATTTCTTGATATAACACAAGACTATATCTTCATACGTTGAGAAATCTTGTGATACTAAAGCTCGACGAAGAAATTGTTTTAACACATCAAAGAAACGATCGATCTTACTTCTTGGGTTACGTATATAATCTACATAATTCCTCGCTAACCTTGTAATGTTGGCCTCATACTTTTTGAAAATATCATCCTCCTTTTCTCTCGTACTCAGAAATTTCATTTCCATATCTACTCGATGGTCACCAGGAAATTATTTTTCTATGAAAACATCTTTTAACTCCCTCTATTCCATATTTTATTCTTCATAATCTTCCTTTGTGTTTTGAATCAATGACCACCATTGAACATCATATCTAGTGATGCGATAAACTACCATGATAACCTATTCCCTTTCACTACTCCCTAAGGCATGGAGAAGTTTTCTCTAAGGAATTTATCCATTGCTCAGCTACTAAGGGATTTTTACTCCCATTGAATGTTGGTGGTTGTTTCCTCATGAAGCGGTCTATCATTGATCCTCCACGTTGCGGATCAGGGTGCTCCATACGAGTAAGGTTATTATTCATAACCTGAGTGAGTTGTCCTAGTATGGTGATAAGCTGATCAGCACCAGTTGTTTCACCAACTCCATTATAATTATCTTGAGCAGGAGGGCAATCCCTACATGGAGTGCATGCATTTATACAGTTTATATTCCTTCTACTAGGCGCCATTTCTAAATAATGGCATAAAGTAGATTAGTTTATGAATCAAAATACATAATTCCATACTTTTAAAACACTTAACATATATTGAACAGTCTATGGATATAATCCATAATCATAAAAAGAAATGTTTTCTTTGAGAAAATATATACTCATAAACCCTTCATAATGGTTTGTAAAGAAAATGAGAATTATCATAAGCATATCCCCAGGGAGTGTTGTAACGAAAAGTGTAGCAAGACCCATTGTCGTGCACCGGTTCCCATTAGATTCTAGCTCAAATTGGTGTTTTCGGGTATTACCCCTAGGTACATCTGTGACAGAGCCGCCTCTACCTGCTCGTATCCAGACAGAGATGTATTTCTTGGAAAACTCACAAAATCGTTACAATACCAAAATTCTAGGATGTTCTTCTATACTAACCCTCACTATATATATTAGGGTTATGTGTTATAATTAGATTTTATATAAATCTAGCTTCCAAGGATAGTATTAAACTATCTCTGATACCAACTATAACGCCCTGACCCCAGTTATCTGGAGTCGGTGCATTATTACGTAACATTGGCATGATCTCAAAAGATCAAGTCTCAAAAGACCAATTAGTCTAGTAGCCTTGGAAACAATAGATACATTCATAAATGCGACATTACATCATAAAGTGAAAAATCACAATAGAATAGTCTCCATAGTCCACACTCATATCCCCTTCAGACTATCCATGCAGGTCAGTCATAAAATATTTCTTCACATCCATTGAAAATAAAACAAAGAAAGGGGTGAGCTCATATGGTCAGTAAAGATAAAAATATTGCGGAAACATTCATAAATAAATATAAACATAATATATATCATATATAGAAATTGTGTCATCATAATGGCCACCATGAATGGTATTAAATGACGATTGAACAATCATCGTTTTGTGAGGCAGTAATTCGCCACCCACAGAAACAGTATGTTCTTTAACCATTAGACTAAGGTGTGTGTAAATGTAAATCAAATATTTCCCAGAACAACATACTAGTATATTGAAGATACTGGTTTTGTTACAAAAAAAGGAATAAAAATAGTTTAAGGGGATGGTGAAGAAAAATAATACAAAAAAACATAAGAGAATACATTACATTAAAATAAGGTAACTATTTTTGATTTGAGAGAAAGTCTTCCTTGGGAAGACTTCTGCCCAAAGTGAGGCTTCTAGGGGTAAGATAGGGAAGTTGAGAGAGTATTTGGGAAGATTTTGGCCGATCCAAATGGCTTGATGGTGTGAATAAGGTGGTAGAGGTGGGGGCCTTTTATAAGAGGAGAGGAGGGGAACTCATGGAAATTCATGAAATATTACATTATTAGGAAATGATTTTCTAATCTCAATGGTCCCAAACTTATATATTTTGAAGATAAGGTGATAAAGGGTTCTAAATACCCCAATAAAATAGGCTTTAGACAAGTGTAAGTCTTATATTTTTCCATATCTTTTCATTTTATTTAAATCATTAATTAATGAGGTAATTGTTGCATCATCATGGTGTCATAAATAAATGTATTCTTTTAATGTCTAAAAAAATACCATGTTGTAGGAAATATTTTTATATTTCTAATGAATTTTTATATTAAAAAATATGACCTATATAACCCCATGTAATAATTGTTTTAGTAAAACAATACTTGTTTCTGACATTTTTATTTTTACATTAAATAAAACGTATAAATGTCATTATCTTACCCAAGTGGCTCCATGGGGTCCCAAAAATTGTCCCATGGGTTGTAATGGTAGTCCATGACTCATAAAATAGTGTTAGGACATGTTTCAAGATATTTTCATATTTTTAAAACATCATTTTTACCTTGAATATCACTAATTACCTTTAATCGCGATAAATAAAACTTAAAAGTTACTATTCACCAACAATTATTTTTATCCCATTGAACCAAATTTTACTTACTAATGACAACCATGTATGTCGGATTTTTGAAATTCAATACACAAGAGTGGTAATGTTTCATTTACAAGAAAAATTAGTTTTTTTAACTACCACTTAGTGGTTTAACTATTCATCAAAAATTGATGTTTTTCAGAAAAACACCAAAAATTCACCCTAAGCTAAATTTGATATTCCGAATTCAAAAATGTTGTTTAATTTAAAAAAATTCTAAACATATAAGTTGCATTAATTAATTTTATAATTAATTCACGCTGTCAAAACAAGTACCGTGTTTTTAAGAAACAATATCTATCAAAAGATTGATACTCGTTTATGTCTAATTTCAAAATGAAATTAATTCTAATGACCACAATTGGATTAAATTGTAAGATTATATTCTAATTATACTTTAAAACCACTAAATAGTATAATTTATCAATAAAAATTATTTTAATTAAAAAAGTTGTTTTTAAGTATTTTTCACTATTCTTCAAAAATTGGAAGTTCTCAGAAAAATACCAAAAATTCAACATAGGCTAATTTTGATATTTCGAATCCCAAAATGATGTCCATTATTAAATATAAAATTTATATAATTTTCAAAAAGTGGGTATTACTATTCATAATGGATACTTTGATTGGTTGTGGTGTGTTAGAATCTCGAACATGCATACAATGCAAGCTATTGCATTATTGAAAGAGAAGAGTATTGTGGAAGCTTCGGGTGTTACATATGTGAAGGAATTTAATTTAATATAAAACCCGTAGAGATGATGAAAAGGTGGATTTTCAAAAATTTATTTTCCATGTGTTTGATTATTTTAGGTTAAATATATTAAAAATAATAATAATTATATGAAACAAAATTAATATATATATATTAAATTATATTTAAATCATTCACCATTAGTTAAATTTTTATTTAAATAAAACTGATGAACATTATGCACATTAATTTTTTTGAAAAAAATTTTAAAACCGGAATTAAACTTACACTAAATTCTAGTTTAATGAATATTAAATTTCAATTAATTTGATTAAATATAAATATATAATTCTTATGTTCCTTGAAATCCTATTTAAAGTATAAAATAACTTTTAAATTACATAATCTATTAAAAAATATCATTTTTTCAAAATCAGTAATTTTTAATTCATAAAAAGAGAAAAAAATTTAATTAAAATCCTAAAATTGAATTCAAAGTAAATAATGATATACATGATTAAAAAATTAAATTCATTATTTCTCAAATACACATTCTATAAAATCCATAAATTAATTACACAAATTTTTTTCCAAATAATAAATAAAAATCATTTTTGATCAAAAAATATTCAGTATAAATAAAATTTCATTGATGGAAATTGATTGATTATAAGGATATAATTAATTATTAAATTTATATTCCATAGAAATTATATATATATATATATCATAAATTGTATCGTAATATTAATACATACGAATTTAATAGTTAGGTGATAATATTCATATTTAAAATAATATTATGAAATTGTTCATTTAACCTTGGTGTTTTGTGTCATATATGTTATCGATCATAGATTCCTTTTATAAAATATAGGTTTGTTAATAAAAACTTATGAAAATAATATATACATTATAAATTGCCATGCAATTACAATTACATGAGTGTGGTTATCATATAAAAATCCCTTTCCATAAGATACAAGTGGAAATAGTTTTGAAATGATGCATCTAGTGGTAAAATCCATGAAAAGAGTTTATTGGGTATATCTTGTCCATGAAAATAATTGTTTGAGTATATCTTGTCCATAAATCTAGTGAAGGGTGTGTGTACCCCTCTTGTTCACATAGTATGACACACTCTGGGGATATTCATGGGTTAATTAACATTTTCATTATGAAACATTATGAATTACTTCAATAGATAATCATCATTTAAGATCAATGTTAAACCTATGGTGTGATAGATAAAAAAAATATTTTCATGATAAAATATCCTATATTGATTAGACATGAATATGTAGCTTCAAAAAATTATTATTCTCTCTCATAAATTTATTTTCATTTATTTCAATGGATGGAACCTATATGAATTTTTTAAGGAAGAATGTGATAGATAATGTAATTATTATTCTCTAGATAGACCAATTGTTATTGGTGTTGGAAATAAAATTATTACTTGATGATTCAAAAATCTCAATGTGTGAATAATGTGGAGCATACAAATAGGATAATGATTGTAAAAAAATTGGTTTAGTCCTTCATGAGTAAATATAAAATTTATTTTAGTTATTCTACTGATCAACAAGTTACTATTAAATGGATCAATACCACATAAATTATATTTTCAATCCTATATTATTCAATGCTTCAAAATTTTATTTTTATGTTTATTAATTGGTATGGGGAATAGAAAAATGGTGTACTCTTATCATGAATTAAGGGAAATAATAATAAAATTAATCCATGTATTTAGATGAGTTTTAGAATTTATTTTTCAATTTGTACTATCCTCATATTCATCATAGGGAAATACAGATGGAATTATTTAAGATAAATCCGAAATATGATGAATGCATTAGTACTGATGATGAATCATTTAAATGATATTTTATGTACACTTGTGGTTTTATCATCCATATTGAAATTAAATATGGCCTATTATCAGTGGGGTAAGTCTAATTCTCTAAAGGGTGTTATCGATAAGGGAAATCAACGGCTATGAACATTTTTTTATATGTTCTTCCAATGTAGAAATTGATATTGTATTTTTCCATCAATATCATGGGTTTGAAAAGAAAATAATGACATAATTACAATAAAATTCTAAATAATTTAGATAGATGAATATGGTCTTTCCATTATTCGTGAAGTGAGTATTCAATAATAATGAAAAATTTCTTCTTGGGACTTATAAATATTTTATGTGTGGAAAGGAAGTCTTTCATGTAATAGAATGATGAAGTTATAGGGAAGAAGAATATAAAAAATAGTTGAGAATGGAACCATAGAATGAACCATCTACACTCAAGTGATTCAAATATAATAAGAATGGGAATTATTCTAATAGGTTATCATATCTAGAGGTTAATGATGATGATTGATGTTAGTAACCTCTTTATCATAGAGATAAAGGTAAATATCACACAACCAATATTTTTAACGTGATGCTAAAATAATGAATTGATGAAAGGTATACTTTTAATCAACTAAAAAACATAAAATTTCTTATTTCATTATATATATTCCCAAACTTTTATATTTTATATGTTTTCAATGGGTATCACAATACCCAACCCTATGATTGGATGTTGAACTTATAGGGAAAACACATAATGGTATGATGGTCACATCATCTAAATCACAATGCCTTAAGAGAATTTATTACACACACCGACCCCTTTTCAAATAATTAAGACCTTTATAGGATCCTCCACCTGGTTGGAACCATACCTCTAGGTTTCGGCACCATTGATCCCAGACCATCCTCGTCAGCTCCTCCATCCTCTAGAAATAGGGTTTTAGTTCCTCTTGAGATCCCACCTAAGTGGGTGGTTCCCCATACTATTTTTTCTCCAACATCATCTCCCATACCTCCCTATGTCCTGTAAATTTTCCTCGTTTCTCGTCCATCTTATCTTGATTCTCTCTATAATTCATCCTCGTCTACCAACTAGCCATGTATTATGATCGTCTCTTTGGGGTTTCCCGATGCCTCACGTGAAGCTTCTCAGATTATACTGGATAGTCAGGATTCCTCCTTTAAGGAGGCTAGGCATTATGTAAACCCGCTGTTATAGCTCACATCGGGTCTAAAAATCCCTCACTCATGGCTTTACATAATTTCATGGGCTTCTATGGGATTCGATGTCTGGTGAAGATCTTCTCTCTCGATTCACATTCCTTCTACGTTTTTCTTGCATCAAAATAGGGATTCTTCCAGGCCTTGTGTAGGGATCCTTGGTCTTGGGATCGTTGAAGCATTACCCTCTCTAGGGGGAATATGGATACTCATTAGGTGAATTAGAGCCCCTCTAACGTGGTGTGGATCAGTTTCTCAGCTATTCTTCTAACATTCTAGAACAAAGAATTCTAATAATCCATAAGAGATTAACTCTATGGTTTCATTTTTTCGGACTCCCGGACTAGCCATTGTGAGGAGCTCTTTCTGGCCTACATTTTCATTGAGTTGGATCATTCTCTCCTAGTTCAAGAAAAATGTGGCCTTTCAAGTTAAGGAATCCTTTTGCTAGGTTGAATATTTCTGTGACCCTATGATTCATAGCTTCTGTTTTCACTCTCTTCTTTAGGGCCACTCGTTATAGTTGTGTCACCGTCTCTGGTAGGAAGGACGACGACGTTCGACCAAGGCTCTTATGGTTGGTGGTGTAAGTTTGGTTACATATCATGGGGATTCTGTAAGAGGGTTTTCATAGGTAGTTCAATGACATAATCATGGTTCCAAGGCTCATCTCGTGGCCCCTGCCCCTGAGCAACCTACTGGCATGGTGATGGTGGAGGGTGGTAAGCCATGTTGGGACGTAGTTCCATTCATTCCAAGGTATCAGCCTTGGGTCTAGGTTGGATCATGTCAATCCTCTCTATCTCTTCCCATTTTCCCCTCAGTTCTCCCCTTCCTGCCTATATATTTCCATCAAACTGGATGTGGATGGGTGGAGTTGTCCATGGAGTTAGTGAATCTACGAAACCCCTTTGAGGGATCCCCCTATAAAAATGAATCATTGCCTCTCCTATATATTTTGGTGGTTCCACAACAGATGGAAGATGGATGGATCAGGGAGTCTCAATCTCTCTCGGTCCCCAAAGAAAATCTGCACATTTTTGTAGAAATCTCTAGGTATTCTACTATAATGATCATGTCTAGTAGTGAATTTTTGTGCTCAAGAACCCAGTCCTAGAGACAAATGGGGTGGGCGACCTCCTACTATGAGATGAAGATGAACTCTAGGGCCAATCCTAGATCCCTCCATTCTTCATTATACCCTTGACCATATGTAATGATGATGGTATCAGATCTTGCGTCAAAATAGACTTCATGGATTCAATGATCCTCAATCAAAAGGTATACATGGTGGCCATCCTTGAATCAAAGAAACAATCTAGATGGATTTGGCAGTTCTCTATAAAACTCAATCTGCATGGCTACATCCATGGTGAACTGTCCAACAAGAACATGTGGATTTTTAGAAAAAGAGATTTAATGTGAATCTTATATAGGAATGGGATCAGTTAATTATAGTTTAGGTGACCCATGTGCTTGACACTATCTATGTTTCATTCATTTATGAAAGTTGTGATTCTTAGAAAAGGGTGACCTTGTGGAAAAACCTCAACGTGTTCGACCCAAGAACATCTCCATGGATCACAGGGGGGGATATCAACATCGTTGCAGACCTGGAGTAGCGGTAAGGTAGAAGAAATTTTAACAGGAAGGCCAACCATGAATTTCCTCAATTCATGGAGGTTAGAGGACTTATGGATCTCAGGTACCCGTGTGATCATTTTACCTGGTGAAATAATCGACAGGGGAATTGTATGTCATATGGTAATTTTGATTGGTGGCTGGCTAACATGCATGAAATATCGATATATTTCAATACCCAGGCGACACACCTTCCACAAGGGATATCAGAGCACACCTCTCTTTTTTGATTTCTTTATCCTTCAGGAAAGATCAAATTTTTTATTTCATTTCTACTAGCATTGGGAAAACACCCTGGGTTACAATGAGCCAATGAGAGGCTCCTGGAGTGACCCTTATTAGGGTCACACATATTTAACCATTCAAAATAGTCTAGGATTTATCACACAGAGTTTACAGTCGTGGTAAAAGGATATTTCTATTTTAGATAAATACATGGAAGAAACCTTTTATGAAGTCGATCATCTTGAGAGGTGTCTCAGAGAGGATTGGGTTGGATGAATACTTGAGGATCTATCACATAGGAAAAATCATTTGGCATACATTCTCATAATATAGTAGTGTTAGGCCAGGGAGAATGTAGGGATTAAGTGGCTGGACGAGGGGGATTAAGATACTACATATTTTCATTAATGTTAAAAGGAAATAAAAATATGTTGAAAAAGAGCATTGATATGGAGGATGAATCCTATACAGATGATATTTAGGGGATTAGGGTGTTGATTAGATCAAACTTTTGGGACCATCTTACTAAAAGTATCTTGTGTTTTTTAAATTGGTATTTGAAATGATATATAGGGCCTTTGAGGAAGTTCAATCCAACTTCTTTTCATGTGACACTAAAGACCTAGGGTCCTTACCCAAAAGTGGAAGAGATTTGGAAATCCATGTGGAGCTTAAATATTTACAGAGTTCCTGGTCCAGACGAGTTCCCCGGAGCCTTCAATAGAGAGTCTTTGGAGATGGTGAAATTATAGTTTATTGTGGAGATACAAGACTTCTTCTGGGGTGGTGTTACACCATGATCTACATGTGTTGCCTTTGTTGTTCATATCCCCATGACCAATTCCACTACTTATATTTATCACTATCTTCTAATTAGCATGTGTTACATTTCTTACAAGATCCATTCCAGTATCATCAATACATGTATCTCCACGCATCATCCAAAGTGGAACTCTATGGAACAACAAGGGTTCTTGATGGGGAAATTCATCCAGGGGTGTTCTCCTTGGCCTAGGAAATTTTCAAGGATATCAACATCAAATCTCACGGCTCCAACAGAGAGGTCAAACATGATATGATCTTGTCTTATGACCGATTTGAATGGAGATTCATCAACAATGTTATGGATTGTATGAGGCTATCTCCTTGTAATATTGATATGATATTCCACTGCATCGGTTCAACCTGTATAGTGATCTTGATCATCAGTAAATAGTTCGGCTTATTCAAATAAATGTGAGGCCATAGGTAAGGGGATACCCTCTCCCTAAGAATTTTTATAATCATTTGTAATCATATCAGACACCTTATCCAGTGTCGTATTTACGATGTATAAATCCTCCCCTATCGCAGAAGGATGCACTACCCATCAGTGTTGCACTTCATGTTTGTGGATGATTCCATCATCTTCACCAATTCATCGAGTAGGTCTGTGTGGGGCTTGAACACAGTCCTATAAAATTATAGTTATTAGAGAAATCATTTTATCAATAAGCCAAAGAGTAGATTTTACATTAATAGTTGGTGCTCTGGTAGTCTGCTCCTTAATGCTAGTCTCGCTCTTGGTATATAGAAAGGTGATCTCCCCATGGGGTACCTGGGAGACATGCGTTCATAGAAGAGGTTGTGTTTTCAGGACTACGACACTCTCATCACCAGAATCAAAAATAGGGTTCCCAAGTGGATTATTAGATACCTATCCTTCGAATGGAGGATTTCACTAGTTAATAGGGTCCATTTGGCCACTCTCTTTCACATTCTATAATTTATCAAAGTCCCAAAGGGTGTCATCCAAAATATTTATAAAATTATTTTTGGTTTTATCTATGACCCAATTTTTTAGGGCCGAAGGCACTTGGCCTCCATGAACATGATGGATAGGTCTATCAATGAAGTTGGAATGAGCATCCAGGGTCTTAACAGAACCATTACATGCATGCACATGAAACTGGCATGGAAGGTGCTGGAGCGACAAACCTGATGGGGTGAACCATGAACATCTATTATATGGGGGCTGAGGACATAAGGGGTAGACATTGATCCCCCCTTTAGATCATTATAAGTCTACTCTTTACTTGTCTCCATCCCCAAACCTAATGGATTATATGGACTGGTGATTTTTCTTTATAGCTTAATAACTGGTATGGGTATCCCATTGGTTTCCCATGATACCTTTTCCCTGATATATACTTTAGAGAGGTCGGCCTCCATCTATATTTCATCAATGTTTTTCTCGATAGGGATCATATGGAAATGTTCAAACTCATTAAGAATAATTTTTCCTTGTAAATATGTTTGTTTAACACATCTTCATCAGGTTCTTTCATAACCAAATTTTATCATCAGGTCCTTTCCTTCCAAGAAGCTAGAGATGAGTGGAACAATATTCTATGCGACACAGACATTCCCAAAAAGTATAACATTGTCCCATGTATAATATGACATAACACAATCTCTAATGATGAGCATATTAATATTTTTTGTGTTAGCATGGTGCCCAGGTGTGTTTGTTATAGGAGTCATAAAGAGGAAAGCTTGAGCCACATTTACTTTTAAGGTGAATTTGAAAATGAGGTCACATAATTTTTGTGTGTGTTTAATACCTTTTCATTTCAATTAACAGAATAGAAATCCATGTTTATCCATTAGTTCCACGGATCAAGGGAGACATGTCCATAATGACGGTTTTGTTCCCTGGTTTTTAATGCAGGATGTTGGTGTTTATGGAAGGAGTGAAATAATTAGACCCGTGAAGGGGTGGCTTTATCCTCGCATGCAGTAATTACTAGAACCAAAAACATCCTTATCAATAAGGTCAGGGTTCTCATAAATTGGATGGAGGTTCCCACTTTTCAATAGTTTAAACATATTTACAATGAAACCTCTTCTATCATCCATCCAAATAATAGAAATAGGGTTATATGGAAACCTACCCAGAAGGGCCAAGAGATCAACACTAATGTATCATGTGTTTCAGGTATAGTGCGTGGTGGAAGGATTGTCTAAAATAGCTTCAGATCGGTCATCGGGGCATTTTCATTTCCGCTAGGCCAAGGCATGTCATTAATGGATGAGCACAAGACCATGTTGGTAGGCCTCAAATTTTGTAGGCCAAGGGGTTTGGATATGGAGGAAGTATAAAATAATTCTATATTTGTTGCAATTATCTTCATGTAATAAGAGTTACTTTATTGTCTATAGTTTATATCAATCGCAATTGTTGCGGTATCCTAGACACTAACACTAAAGTGTCTCACATCCGGAAGGAGAGGAATAAGTCATCAGATTACCTGGCTTCGCTCGTCATCCCAGGATTAGAGAGCTTATTTTATCACAACCTTGAAAGCCTAAAACCAAAAGGGATTAACATTATTAAAGGGGATTATGTCAGTCTTCATCAGTTTAGACCCTCGTAGTCTCGTTTCCTACATCCTTCCTAGTGGGCTTTGTGTGTGTATTATTATCTCCTTCTTGATGAAAAATTACATGATGATGATATAATGGTAACATCTTATGTCTATGATTCTTCTACAACTTAAAATTATGGGAATGTACATCCTAAACAAGTTTTATTCTCCCTCTAGTTGAATTCAATGTTATTTTAGAAATGTATTATATTTTCAACATAAATCATATATCAAAAAATCATGAATGGAATCCACACTTGATATTCGAGGAACAACATATGAACATCTAGTTGTTGAAAAACAAATATAAACATCCATTTGAAAATATATTCATTGTATGGGTCTTAATTTCAATTAAATTAGGTTTTTATCCTAGGATTATGGGATAAACATAATATCAAATATATTCCTATTTTATGAGGGTTTTTTAAGTTTTACTATTATTATTTCATAGTCTCCTCACAAATCATGATGTTTTTTTCAATAAAATGTATACATAGTGATACACCAATTTTAAGTACTCAATATTGAATAGTACCTGATAGAGTGGTATAAACTAATGAATCAAATAAAGAATAATCTTGATAAGTAATTTATTTGTCCAATTATATAACCTTGGGGTGCGCCTATACTTTTTAATAAAATTAATGATGGATTTCTGCAACTCTCTATTTTTTATCATTAAATTAACAATATTCCAATGAAGAATCAGTATCTTATACCACATATTGATGAAATGTTTTCTCATCTTGTGTGGAACTCAATACATTTCCATGATTGACCTTTATTCTGGATGTCATCCATTTAGGGTTATATCCCAGATAGATATTTTCACAAGTAATGCACACTATTAATTTGTAGTGGTTCAATTTGGACTTACTAAATACCCAACTATATTTATGGAGTTAATTAATATAGTCTTTAAATATTTCATTTGCCCTCACCTAACCCAATGGGGATCAATTTGTGACTACCCAAATACCACCTATAATATTCCATGGGATAGTGAACATCACTATGTAGGAATATCACAAACATGGGAGGCCAAATACTATTTTAGTTGTATGCATGAACACACATCCATATCCAAGAAATAGTATGTTGATAATTTTAACTAAATTAAAAGAATTCATGCATACATCCACCCCATAATCAAACTACTATTAATATATTTGATGAATAAAATGGAATAGGAAATTCCAACCAGAACCTGAAAAGGAATGCAAATTACTCAGAATAACAGGACTGCTTTCTAGTGCACCCCCAAGAACACAACTCAATCAAGCACTAGTGTAAAACTCCTTCTATCTATTTCACTATGCTCTATATACTATGTGTCCTCCAAGGAATCAATAAAAATGACTATTTTTTAAAAGAAACCACATGTGTGGGTATAGATCATATGGTGTTGAGTATAAAAATAGCTAATTGTCTCCCCAAAACCCCAAAATAAAAGTAGAAGTTGAACAGAAATAGTTTTCTCTACCTAATTCAAGATGGAACCTAATTAAGGGAGAAAAATAAACTACATATAAAGTACTCCACGACTACACATGACTAGTCAAATCAAATCCACATGGTGTGTTAATAAATATATGTATCATCACTTCTTAGAATCCCTGAATTACCCAGATATACTCATATTTTACTCAAATTATCATAAGGTCCCAACCTCCTAGCTGTCCATAATATTCTACTCATGGAATAAAATTTAATTATCATACAGAACTACTCACTCAATGAGTCATTCCATCCAAGATGGATCTCAACTGAGAGATATCAATCCATCAACGACAACTCTTCCATCTTAGATAGAACTCAAACAAGAGATGGTTTTCTATATGGAATCAATAAGCTGATAGCACACCCTCACTCTCCAAGGAGGAATACAACAAAGAGAAAATTCTCACTGAGAATAACCATTCACAAATTCACACTTTCACTTAGTGGATCTCAATAATCATATAGGGGATCACACCCATCCCAGATGGGGGACTCCTCTAACAAAAATGGAAATAATGATGATATCATTTCACATATAAGGTATCACACCCAGTATTCTATGGGGTCACCCCAAACCCAATCTAGAATTCCATATATCATATAACATAAATATAGGATCACACCCAATACCACTATGGGATGCTAAAAACCCTTGAGAGTCTCAATGTCATGATACATCAATTGGAAATCATTCTTAGGACCACATGCACATACAAATAACCCAAATCTATATCCAACCTCTTTGTAGGGGATTGTACTTTCAATAATTTCATGAATCCCACTAGAACCAAACACTAAGTAGGGTACCACATTCTTTAATATACACAAATAAAATTATAACCACCTAATAAATATGGGATTCTTTATCCAATGATGCCACAAACCCTACTAAAACCTCCCACTATATAGGGGATCACATATCCAATTATGCCTAAAACCCTACTAATATACCATAATAGAGAAGGGATTATCTCCCTATGTATGATGGTTATGATGATACCATGAACCATGCCTAGGAAAACTGATATGATTTAAGATTCCACCCCATCCTCCTAAATGGATACACAATCTTTTTATGAGTTCATCCACATGAGGGGACCACAATCATGGGTTGTGGATATAATGTCACATGGTATACTGATAGGGTTATCCAAAGGGTATCCAATCTACATATACTGGTCTATATGTCTCTATCTAGTGACCCTATAACCTCCCATCACATCACATCTCACATGCCAAAAACATTCCCCCAACAATGACATATAAGGAAAACATATTAGGATGGGATACTCGACATCCTCTATATGTGTCCTAATTAGAGATTTGTAAGAGAGAGAAGTGTTAGAGGAGATTACCATGAGTATACCCATAGTACAAAACATTTATCTAGACACCTTAAACTACACATTTCCCCTCCCTATACTTGGTGTGTATTTGGGAATATAAACCGCTCATACCTCAAGTCACATGGTGTGTGACCTCATCCAATTTACTTGGAACATATTTTTTCCCACATGGATAATTGACCATGTCATTACACATAGAATATACCCTTGGTACACAACATATCTTATATATCATGCTATTTTTTTGTTTCCACATCACATTTTGTGATCAGCGCCATATTCCCATGTACATGGTCGTGTACTTCCACATGGCCATATCCATTTACATGTAGTGCCTCCATTATTTCTAGACACATAGTCTGTGATCACTAAATGGATGACACCGCCAGTATGTTGTGTGTATTCCACAATTATCATATCCCACGAGCCGAATGAACACAAATTGTGTTATCCAACACTACAGACACTATGAAAGGGAATTCTGAATTGTAATTACCTGCAAGCCACACAAAACTATTGGGTTTCCAGTGAATCCCACTAATCTACCACCCATTAGATCACTGGCAGTAATTAGAGGTCCAATAACCCATAAAATTATTAAAATATATGGATCCTAGAAATAAACTCATAAATATTTTTAACCAACTGTGAAATGATGAAGATTTAGGTTGAGATTAATACTATAAAGCTGATGCATTATGATCTATAATCAGTCTTCATAATGATCAAAGATTAGAGGCACCTATTATCTTTATCCCTCCCTCAGTTCATCTCTCACGCAAGAAGGATCCTACAATTTTGTGTATGATAACCCAAGGTTGTGGATAGAAAGTTTTTTTAATTTAATTTTATTATATTAACTAAAATCCACAAAAAACCCCGCCAACGCACCCCTAACTGAGAACCCAATATAGAAAAACATTATGTCATGCGTACGGTAAACAAAACATAACAGAATTAGCCACTATATTAGATATTTGATCTAAAACTCACATCAGGGGTCATTCGACATTTACTAAAAAATGAATATGAGTGATAACATGTTTTTAATATTTTTAATTTAACTATAACAATGATTTTGAGGCACTAGAATACAGTGATAACACAATGCCTTCCTAGAGAAATATTCCTATATATACTATAAACATATACACTAATGAACAAGTTTCACTACACTCTACACAACTACAAAATATTCATCGTAAAAAGTGACAGCCTATGCTCATGGGAGAAAACGAATCTCTCATCTAAATATACCATTCCAGTGAGTTATTTAGAGTATTCTCGTGTTATCTACAGACACAAAATTAGGAGAAATCACAAATGAAAAAAAATTCTCTAATCTCACCTCCAAAAAGTTCATCATAGTGAAAATAATAATTTATGTGTCTCCATTCTTGTGACATGTCGAAAAAAACAAAAAACCAAATACAACTATGGTAACAGATTTTAGCGGTGTAAAACATATCTAACATGATGTTGATATAGATTTAACCTTAGAGTACTCATCCAACCATGGATAAAATTCACCTTCAACATCCATTAATAACCCCAACTCTTGGCCCACTACAATTTTTTATTTTTGTTCTGATAACTATAGTGGTGAACTGAAAGGCCTCCAAAATGTGGCCTCAATTGGTGCTACGCTGATGGTTGAGAAAAAACTACACAACACCAACATGAAAACCCAATGAATTTTTTCCAAAAACAATTATTTTCTTGTATTTCCATAACCACCACTCTCACGGGTGTACTACGATGGGAATAAAACATCCTCATAAAAACATTTCAATTAATTATTGGTTTCATATTCCATATTTATATTATGGATGAATTCCCTAGATATAGAAACCCTCTTAAGAAAATGTCTAGTGGATATTTGATCACTTGAGACCCCATGAACATAACCTCTTAGTTGTGCCTTCATGTCTTTCTATAAAAGTTGAGGGGTAACCACCATCATCTAGAAAAAATTCGATCTAACTAAAAGTTCATAAAATTAATAACTGATGGTGATAAAAGGTGGGTTCCAATGAACAAAATAAGGATTCCCAAGAAGACATATTGTGTCCTATAGCGCCCTCCATTTGAAAACCTCAAACTGCACAATAGCTCACGAATCTCCTTGGGAGCCAACCAATATACTGATAAAAATATCAGGGTAGCCCCTAGGTTTTAGTTGATGCAGATAAAATCTCTCGGTGGGGAGGTAAACCACATACATCCCTATGTAGACGTCCTTAACTCCACTACTACTACAACAAGAAACTGAAATCTTATAGCACTACTTCTCTAAGGGTTATACAAGGTATTTGAAAAAAGTTGGTAATATCCACCCACACATGATCGCATACTATGTATCCTAGGATAACTCCTCAAATGATGAAAACATTATCCATGAAGACCGAAACAACACTTAACCCACCAGTAGAAACCAACCGATCATGGATAGTAGGGAACCAATCTATATTGAGGAGGATAATTGTAGGGTCTCCCTTATTTTATGAAAATATTATATGTGCAGTAATTCCCTCTCAGAGTCAGTTCACATTGTTGACAGAACTGTATAGTCACAGATCCTATCAATAGGAGACTCTCGTATATGCTTAAATCACAAACGCATCACTAATATAAATTGGTCTTGGTCCAACACTCTATCATGAAACACGACCTTGAACACGCATGTTAAAGAATCATGTTTATCACACCTCAAAACCATCCTCTTCGGGCATCACTAATTGATACACATAGTTTCTTATTTCATAACAAGAATGTGTCTCGGTGGGTAAGTGTCCTTCTATATTATGAGTTTTAATATATAACAATAATCACTAAAACAGAGCTCTAATGACACACCATGTCACCATGGATAATCCTTAATAAAAGTGATTAAAGATATGAGTATCACAATAAATTTTCTATAAATAATACAAAAAAATGTATATAGGACATAGAGAGTACCTAGAAAATACTCAGAGCCTTTGAGTCATACGCATTTTTGGCTAGCAGCTTCCCTCACCTCCATGATATAGCTCCTTAAGCCCGATATGGGCCACCTAAGGGTGGTGGTATAAATAGATCAAAATGAAATCCACCTCTTTATTCCATACCATGTCCTCTATCTCATCATCCATCATACAAAAATAAGTGCTCCTATCATTGTATATTATAGGTAAGTCCATCGATTGTCTCCCACTATGCTACATGGAAGGTCGTATAATCTGGTGTGAGACATCCCATTCAGTCATGAGTGAAACATCGCCTCTCCCATAGCTGGTTAGTTAGAACTGTGATCCCTGAAATTGAGTCCCTCCATCCTAGAATCAACTCCTGAAGTGTATCATACTAATGGATCCTTGATATTGTTATCGTTTGATAGCATCCATGTTCATAAAACCTATGATCCGAGCAACAATAGTAAGAGTCTACTCAACCAAAAATCTATCCATGACTAAGTCATTGTCAATATCCCAATCATAGTATGAAACAAACAATGATATCAACAAATCCATAAAAACCAAGCATAATCCATTCTCAATGTTTTTTTCTCTAAAAAAATATCTCTAACCATATCAAAGGAGTACCTTGGAAGGTCTACTATCCTTTTTGAGTACAATAATGTGGCCATAAAATCCTACTAAAACTGATGAAGCTCTTAGATAAAAATTGATATTAATCTGGCTAGATAATACTCTTCCATGAAGAACCCCTTCATCGGAATCTGAATGATAATAGTATCATTATGTATTTGCATTTCCAGAATCCACAATCGCCCAACTAATACATGTACAATAATCACCTCTATTACAGTATAAAATAGAGTGGTGTCCTTAAAAGGTGGAAAAAATCCATTATTGCCTCAAGCCATCCATAATCTAAATGGGGTTATTGATCATGATGATGCCTCAGAGGCTAATACCTTTATAAATCATGCCACACACTCATCCTACGCACATCCTTGCCTAAATTGTTTTCACAACCTACTACTCAACTGGTGTTCTCTCAACTAGAAAACCATCCGAGGTACCTCCTCAATACCAGTGTCTTTCACCAAAGCGTCATAAATAGGTATGTAATCATCAAAATATCATTTTTAAACCATATATGGATATCATTAAATTGGAACCCTGAAATAGAATTAAAAGGTTCCATGGTCATAGAGTATATTTGAGGAACTGACTCCATAAGTTCATGGAACTCAAAATCCAATACAGTATAATACATATTCAAACATTTTCCAGAAACCATTGCCTGAATTTTCTGATTCCACAAGGAAGTTATCAATTTTTTGGTGAGTGGATATATTTGGAACCACAAAAAAATTATATATTTTTCTTAAATATGATATTGAGACACTTGAAATCTATCACCATAATCCCAAAATGATTTCACAAACTCCATCCCTATGGTAGGGAACCAATCTATATTGAGGAGTAAAATTGTAGGGTCTCCCTTCTTTTATGAAAATATTATATGTGAGGTAATGCCCTCTCAGAGTATGTTCACATTTTCTACAGAACTGTATAGTCACAGATCCTATCAATATGAGACTCCCGTATATGCTCAAATCACAAACGCCTCACTAATATAAATTGGTCTTGCTCCAACACTCTATCATGAAACACCACCTTGAACACGCATGTTAAAGAATCGTGTTTTTCACACCTCGAAACTATCCTCTTCAGGCATCACTAACTCATACAAATAGATTCTTATTTCATAACAAGAATGTGTCTCGGTGGGTAAGTATCCTTTTATATTATGAGTTTTAATATATAACAATAATCACTAAAACAGGGCTCTAATGACACACCATGTCACCATGGATAATCCTTAATAAAAGGGATTAAATATATGAGTATCACAATACATTGTCTATAAATAATACAAAAAATGTATATAGGACATAGAGAGTTCCTAGAAAATACTCAGAGCCTTTGAGTCATATGCATTTGTGGCTAGCAGCTTCCCTCACCTCCATCATATAGCTCCTTAAGCCTGATATGGGCCACCCATGGGTGGTGGTATAAATAGATCAAAATGAAATCCAACTCTTTATTCCATATCATTTCCTCTATCTCATCATCCATCATACAAAAATAAGTGCTCCTATCATTGTATATTATAGGTAAGTCCATCGATTGTCTCCCACTAAGCTATATGGATGGTCATACAATCTGGTGTGAGGCGTCCCATTCAGTCATGAGTGAAACATCGCCTCTCCCATAGCTGGTTAGTTAGAACCGTGATCCCTGAAATTGATCCCCTCCATCCTAGAATCAACTCCTGAAGTGTATCATACTAATGGATCCTTGATATTGTTATCGGTTGATAGAATCCATGTTTATAACACCATGATCTGAGAAACAATAGTAAGAGTCTACTCAACCAAAAATCTCTCCATGACTATGTCAATGTCAAAATCCCAATCATAGTATGAAACAAACAATGATATCACCAAATCCATTAAAACCAAGCATAATCCATTCTCAATGTTTTGTTCTCTAAAAAAATCTCTCAAACCATATCCAAGGAGTACCGTGGAAGGTCTACTATCCTTTTTGAGTACACTTCTGTGGTCATAAAATCCTACTAAAACTGAAGAAGCTCTTAGATAAAAATTGATATTAATCTGGCTAGATAATAGTCTTCCATGAAGAACCCCTTCATCGGTATCTGAAAGATAATAGTATCATTATGGAATTGCATTACCAGAATCCACAATCGCCCAACTAATCCATGTTCAAGAATCAAATCTATTACACTATAAAATAGAGTGGCGTCCTTAAAAGGTAGAAAAAATCCATGATTGCCTCAAGCCATCCATAATCTAAATGGGGATCATTGATCATGATGATGCCTCAGAGGCTAATACCTTTATATATCATTCCACAAACACATCTTACACACATCCTTACATAAATTGTTCTAACAACCTACTACTCAAATAGTGTTGTCTCAACTAGAAAACCATCTGAGGTACCTCCTCAATACTAGTGTCTTTCACCAAAGCCTCATAACTAGGAAGGTCATCATCAAAATATCATTTTTAAACCCAATATGGATATCATTAAATTGGAACCCTGAAATAGAATTAAAAGGTTCCATGGACATATAGTATATTTGAAGAAATGACCAAAGAAGTACATAGAACTCAATATCCAGTGCAGTATAATACATATTCAAACATTTACCACAAACCATTGCCTGAATTTTATGATTCCACAAGGAAGTTATCAATTTTTTGGTGAATGGATACATTTGGAACCACAAATAAATTATATATTATTCTTAAATATGATATCGAGACACTTGAAATATATCACCATAATCCCAAAATAATTTCACAAACTCCATCCCTATGGTAGAACTAAATCCTTTGATACCACTCTACCACATCCCGACCCATCGAGGCCAAAGCCACAACAACCACAAAACCAACACCAATATGCCACGGGATGGAAAAAATTCCCATTTAGGATTTTCACACACTATGTAGGTCTTAGGCTATAGTAACTATACATAAACACACACATATATCTTCATGAAATAGTGAAGAGATAATAATTATTGAAACAAAAAATGAAATCATACATCTATCTACTCATATTTGTAAAAAAATGTATTAAAATCATAAAATTGAAAAAAGGCTGACCAAAAATTGGAATGTAATCCAATATGATCCTAATGATGGGACTTTTTACAAATTAACCCACTAGAACAAAACTTGTTGAAGCACAGATATACACCCCAGTCTGTCAAGCTAACTATTCTCGCCCTACTCCCGATCCTTCGGGGAATTCATTGAATGATATTCCTTCTACAAAAGACACAACATGTAAAGGAAGATCGCATGTATGGGTGAGTATAAATATACCCTTTATGTTTCCATAATAATCAATAATAAAATGTAAAAAATGGAAGGCAATAGTCCACTTGAGCCTAATTCATAGGGAACCCAGGTATTAGAGAATAAGAAAATCCAGCTCGACCACTTCTCTATGATAAATTACTATTCATATAAACACCACCTGGTGTGTCAATATAGATATGTAACATCACCAAATGAGATCCCAAAATCAATGAGATATACTCATCTCAGACTCCAAGCCTCATAAGGTTCCAACATCACAACAATCCATAAAATTCTACTCAAGGCGTCAAATATCATGCTCATCTAGAAGTACTAAATCCATGAAACATGCCATCACCGATAGAAATATTCCATTTGATATCTCATCATCAGATAAAAAACTTCAAACACTTATATAACTAATCATAGATATATCATTTCATCGAGTATCGCTAAGCAATTTGAATATCCTCGTCAACACAAGTGGTATACATCTGAGAGAACATACTCTTTGGGTCTTACTATAAATAAAGTCACGCTTCCACTCAATGTATCCTTATACTCATATAGGGGATCATACCAATACTATATGGGGGAATTCACAAACCCTAATAGAAACAACTAATAACTCATTTCATAGATAGTATATTACTCCAAATATTATGGTGGGAAACAACAATCCCATTCTAGAAAATCGGAGATAATATCACTCAGATAGGGAATCATAACCACGACCAATGGGGGATGCCACAAACTGAATTGAGTCTCAAATCCATGATACATAGATAGCTGATCATTAATAGGACCACTGGGGGATATATCAAACCAAAATCTGGATCCAATCACCCACTAGGGGATCTTACTCTTGACGATATTGAGAATGCCACTAGAACCTATCGTCGAGTATGATATTGAACTCATGATGTTTTAGTAAACCATACCAAAACCACCCACTTATTAGGGGATATCTTAATCGATGATTCCACAAAACCAAGTGAAAGAACCTGATGAGAATGGGGTTTTATATCTAGGGATTCTTTAAACCCCACTGGTCTGGCCTTCTAGATATGGGATTATCTCACTTTGTACAAAGGTCATAATGATTCCATAAACCCTACCAATGGATAATGATAAGATTGGTGATCCCAAATATTCTAAACAAATGGATACAAAAACTCTATCTGAGCACATTCTATCAAACAGATCACAAATAATTGATAATGAGTTCATATCAAAAAATAATCACATATGGGTAGATGATGGAAATCAACTCCATCAATATTGGTCTACACACCACTATCAATCAACCTTCTAACCTCACCATGTATCATAACTCACATGGAATAAAAGAGACACCATCATATCTAATGAAAAAACTTCTCAGGATAGTTTACCTACATGCCCTTAATATACTCATGATGATTGTTATGAATGAAAGACTTGTGTATGTTGGGAGTATAGGTTTGTCCACACATTAAATGGAATGTATCTAGAATCCATCCCTTAGTTCTGTTCCTTCATATTACATAGTTTTTATGTGGAAATTTACATGGTGTGGACTTTAATTCACATGTCATGTGAACTCATCCGCTCTCCTAGGAATGTCATCACCCATAAATGGTCGGATGGCCATGTATGCCACACATCAAGTACCATAGTTACATGGAATTTCTTGTCCTTAAATCAACTTTTCCAAGTCCTCATCATGTTCCCATGTATCTCACAATGTGGTCATGTAATTACTTGGCTACTTCCACATGGTTATTCCCATTTAAATGGTGTGATTTCCCTTGTCACCATTCATATGACCTATACTCACTGAACTTCATGTACACACAAAACATGGTGTGAATTACCCAAATATAATCTTCCATTAATTGGGATAACACAAGGAATTTTCTCCTGCACCACACTCCATGATATCAATATTTCCAAATGGTAATTCCCTATGAGCCACACGAAACAACCCTATTTTCATTAATACCCATATATTTACTCCTAGGGTATCACTATAGATCATAATAGGGGTATGAAACAATGAAAAATAAAAATATGGGGATCAAGATGTAAAAATATTAGATCCACCTACCTCACGGTGAAACACCAAATCATTGGTTGAAAATACATGCAATGAAGCTGTTTCTCCAAGATCAAGGAGTGATCAAAATCAAGATAGAAGATCAGCAACTCCACCTCTCCTTGGTTCCACCTCATTTATTCTATCACACAATGGGGATCCTCCTCGTCAATTTATGAGTACCCGTGGTGGTTGGGGATATGTTTACTAATATTTTTTTTTAAATTAATAACCCTCCATTTGACACCCCACCACCACACCCCCACCTGATCACTCAATACAGATAAACATTATGACATGCCTAGGTTAGAAAACATGTTCCAGACTCAATTATAGTCTCATATTTACAATATGTGACTCCAATTTTCTGTTCTTATACTTTTAATAAAAAAACTCACAGTAGTGGTGAAATTAATTTATTAAATTTGGATCACTGAGTCAATGGTTTTCAGGCCCTAAAATCTCATGTTGCCTATATGCCTAGCTTCAGAAATATTCCTAGAAATGTTCCAAATACTTATATAAAAAATATAGTTCTACATCCTATATTTTTTAGGGTATTATTTGTATATAATATTCGTATATATTAAAATAGAA
Organism: Viscum album; assembly: GCA_963277665.1. Classification (NCBI taxonomy): domain Eukaryota; kingdom Viridiplantae; phylum Streptophyta; class Magnoliopsida; order Santalales; family Viscaceae; genus Viscum; species Viscum album. The sequence goes on along the minus strand of OY728140.1, from coordinate 1,365,045,825 downwards.
TTAAATAACACGAGTATCACAAGATAATTGCATTGATGGCCCAAGAAAGGTGAAGTTCAATTAAATATAAGGTTAGTCAGCAAAACTATGATTACTCTATATAATAACAGAGAAGGGATTGGGGTCTTTAGTGATGAATCGAAAATATACAAGGATGTTTCCTCATATAGAATAATATTTTGTTAGGTTATTCCATATTGGAATTGAATTTTCATGAGTGTTGGTCCATGTGGACAACTATTGGTGAGGTTGAATTGACATTCCAATTAAAATTTACTATCTAGATGGGTAGAGGGGTCCTTTCATTTTCCACCAACAAGAGTAGAGCAGGATGGTGAGGATCATGAAGAATGTAAGTAACTCTATGAATATATTTACCCTTAGTAATAGAAATTATGTGTCTAGCAGAGTATGGTATAGTGATACCAAAATTTCATGTAGGTTGTATAAGTGAGGTAGAATATAGAATTGATGCTTCATTTGATCCTGGGGAATTATAGGTAAAAAAACATGGTAAAATAAGATCATGTGGTGTTGGAATAAAGGCATTAGAAACATACATAAAAGGCTATAAAATAAATATGATATCATCCATTATAACATTAATATAATCTGTAACATGAAGTAACTTACTGTTCATGTATAAGAATTTATTATGAAAATAATTTATCACCAATAACATCTCTACAGGATAATTTTAAGCAAATATTAGAGGTGGCATATTTAAATCATTGGAAAATTATATGAAAAGAGAAATTCAATCTAATTTGGTGTAAATATTTTTAAAATTGTACATTGTGTAACCCTTGATTACTCCATTATATTTGAATAATCTAATGGATTCTTCTTGAATCAGATCAAATTGTGTTTCTCCATGAGCATCAATATCCATTTTCACATAATTTATAATATCAATTACATTATCCAATATATTCTAAATCTCTTAATGAATCATCATTTCAATCAAATCATCATCCAATGATACTATTGTACGATGATGTATTGATTCAAACATTAATAGTATGGATGTACTAGACATCATTGAGAGGTAACATGAATCTATTGTATTAATCATATTAATAAAATCATTGTGAAATTCTTCGTTGTGATTTTTAAAACATTTGGATTCTCTTTCGAAAGGATGAATCTCATGGTGAAAATATTCTATCATCTGAAAAAACATGGGATGTATGTCTTAAACACCACTCTAAATTTCCAATATAATGTTCTCATCTCTTGGATGAGTATTAACCAAAATAATAATAAATAAACATCATTTAATTCATCCAAAATATGATTCCTGAAATAAATGAATTTTAATGAATATATTAAAGGAACTAAGAAGGATGGACCAACTTCTGGAGTTAGATTAGTTCTTGAATAAGTATGAGTTAAGCAGGAAAAAAATTATAATCTATTTTAACAGAATGGGAACTCAAGTCAGGTTTATTTCTACAATGTTACACTTTAGTGGACAAGAGTATGTGTAGTATTTTAGTTTTTTCAATGTTACCTCATATCGTTCAACTAAAACATCCATATCCCAAACTTCTATTCTATGAGAGGATCTATAGAAACGTTTTTAATGAGAAAAACATTTGGGAACAAATATTGGTGGGGTGTTTTAACCAATAACTTCAAAAAAACATCAATGGAGTCCATTTTGACAAAACATTCTTTAAAAGGATTATAAGGGTGTTTAGGAATAGATTTTACATCATCCCTTGAAACAAAAACATGATAATATCATTATGGTTTTGGTGGATTATCCTCAACGTAATCATTTTTTCTATAATTATCAAATTTATTATTCTTATCTTCCACTTTTTCATCTTTTTCATAAGTCCTTTTATCAAAATCATCAGGAGGAGATATGTTGATATTAATGAATGGGTTTTTTAGAGGGGTTTCATTATTCTAAGGTGACGAGTCAAATATGGGAGCTCAAATTATCTTAATCATAAGAAGAATATTCTCTAAAACAGTTTCTATATAATTATAATGTTTTAAGTATTTTATATATTAACAAAATAATATAGACCTTGCAACTCTCTCCACCTGATGAGATATATCTCCTTCTATTGATTCATCAAAAAAAGTATCATTATAGTATTTAGGATGTTTAACTAAAACAAAAAAGAATACATTGATATTATTGAGGAGGATATACCTATTATCTTATAGGTTATCTCTCACCATGATCATCATAAAATTGAGTTCATCAAAGTATCTCCTAAAACAATTTTCTAGATTATGCATCCATATATATTGGAGCTTCAGATTCATATACATCCAAGGAGTAATCAACATCAACAATCACATCTTGTTTCAAACCTGTGTCATTTATATTATTTTTTCTAGAAGATTTGGATTCTTGATTATGTTCTCATACAGTCTCTCATAATAAATGATCCATATCATTTTTGATTGATTCTTATTTATCTTTATCACTTTATAGTTATTTTGATTCAAATAGATACCACTCAAGAAAAACTATCCTTCCAACTTCTATAGGGACCCAACCTTTCTATTAACATATAGGTTATAAATAATTAGTATATCGATGAAAATGATTTTTTACAAGTCTATCCTCGAAACTCTCCCAAATTCCTCATACATATCCATATAATCTTCAAATTCAACCAGATCCAATGAGTAATTACCATCACTAATTATTACTACTTTCATACCATGTACAATGAAATCTTTTTTTCGAGAAGGTTTTTAGTGCTAATTAATTTCCTCCTAGAGTCTCCTGTAACAAGTGATCCACGTCCTTTTTAAGGGATTCCATCTTATCATATTCCATTTATAGGTAGTCTAATTCAAATAGATACCACTCTAAAACACTACCCTTTCAACTCCCATAGGGTCTAATTATTTCTATTCTAGAAAATTAGAATTGAAATTTGGACATGGATGTGTGTTGAATGTTGAATATGTTTTGGATATCTCATCCACTTTTCTCATGAATAAATGATGTAATATTATCTAAATCCCATTTACCATTTGGTATCGAAAAAAATTCATGATATCAAAAGATCAAAAATCTCTTTTCCTTAGGTAGATAGTGCAACAAATCAATATTATCTTTAGCATGAATTATCCACATATCTCATTTTAAACAAGTATTTGTAGGGTCATGTCAACCATTATCCCTTTTAGTGAATTCCCAATTTTGAAAAGGGGATGGTTCACCAGGAATGAAATTTGTTATTCATCGTATTCTCCAATACATAGAACTATGAGAAGATCATCCAAAAAGTCAAATTAACCTTGAACTTATTACAATAAATTACTATTTGAATCACATCCTCACAATATCAAACTTCGTGAACAATATTATGATACAATTCAATTTCATGGCGAGGGAAGAATGGGTGAGTTTCATCGATGAACCAACCTGTCAACTGCTGATATAGAAAAACACTCCCAAGTTGGAACTAACAATTTCTATAACATTAAACCTAAAATTATCACTTAGAGAAAACTAATTTTTTTAATATATGTGGTAGAATATTTTTTCAAAACATACATTAACAAAATTTCAATATCATGGAAAATTCAAGAGCATATTTTCGGAATAATATCTTATTTGGAAATGCATGTGACTAAGACCCTTGATATGAGAAGGCTAGGGATTCAATAAAAATTTTGAGATAGTCCACTCTAAAATATGGTTTGTTTCAGGATATAAGAGTTTCAAAAATTAATATATGATTTTATTTTTAAATCAATTATGGATTTACATGTAAATTAATATGTTGGAAATAATAATAAGAATAAAATTTATTCATTAACCTGTAGTATATATTTGATAAACAAAATAGCTCAAGATAACACTTGATAAAATAAAAAAACACACATATATATAAGAATAATGAATGTGATAATAAAATATTTATTAGAATGTTTTACTCAAAATTAATCATACTTAATTCATGTTTGATATATTTCTTTCTCTTATTATGCAATAGTTTAGTAAAAATATTCTCAAGCTAATGTTTAGTATCAATGAATTCAAGAGTTATGCAACCCTATTGAAAATGATTTCTCAAAATATGATAACTTATATCTATATGTTGTTTACTTCAACGAGATATAATATTTTTAGAAACATTTATAGAACTTCTGTTTTCATAATTTATGAGGACATGTGTGAATTGATATCCAGAGACCAATAATGATTGATTAATCCATAGAATATGTTTAAAAAACCACATGCAGAAATGTACTAATTTTTAATAGTAGATAATTTAAAAAAAATATTCTTCTCGCTACAAAATGAAATGAAAAACATTCATAAAAGATGAAATGCTCTAAAGATGCACTTTTTTTCAAAATGACAACCACTAAAATAATTATATGAATATCTAACTATCTCAAACTAATTTCCTCTAGGAAAAAATCCATATTTGGATGAATTTTAGAAGAATTTTAAATATTCTTAATATAAATTATATGTTATTCTTTAGTTTCTTCTTGGAAATGTGCACAAATGCTCCAGATTAACATAATATCTAGTCATCTAGTAGTCATGTATAAGAAACATCCAATAATACTTATATAAGTAGTTTGATATAATGAATTTATATTTTCATGAAGATATGATTTATAGCTCATAATTGTGGAGTATCTTTAATTTTGGTGTTATCCAAGACAAGAAAATTAACTGACCATTTGTGTTCTTGATTTAATATAAAACAATGCATTCTATTGTTTTAAAATTTTAAATCTAGAAAGGTATTTTGTTATATTTATGAAACTAATTTGAAAGGAATCATCCATAATTTTCAAAAATAAATTTTTTTTGATTTTTTGGTGATCCAAAAATAATATCATTAGATTATATTTGAACTATCAAAAAATAAATTGAAAATATTTTTATAAACAAAGTAGGTTTAGAGAAACTTTTTTGAAAAAACCATCTTAATTAAGAGATATTTTTTTCATATCATACAACGATCTATGAGTTTTTTTAAACCATATACAAATTTATTTAATTTGGAAATAATGATTTCTAAATGAGGGATTTTATATTAGGGAGGTTTTTAAGAAAATACATCCCAAATAATATATAAATTAATGAATGTATTCTATACATATTTTTGATACAAAATGAAATTATTATGTGAATCATGTTGAAGGATTATTTCATTGGAATCAAATCTAGATTCTAGTGAAAAGGTTTCTTCAAATTCAATACCATATTCTTGATTGTATGCTTGTTCAACCAATATATCATTATTAATAATGATTTTTCCAAACTCATTAACTATTTTTAAATACACTGACATAGTACCAATGGTATGGTAATCTATTATCTATTATTTAGTTACAACACATTATTTCTTTAAAACTATTCCAATTATTCAAGAATTGGTATTAGTAAGTTTTCATCATTAATTTATTAATTAATATTGTATGTATTATGTTGTGATAAGAACACTCGATGTTAGACATGGTTTCTTATTGATGTTCTTGATTGAGTTAGTCAATAAATATTTCCAACAGTACCATCTAATGTGTATCCTTTAAGGGTTCTAAAAGTTATAGGGATATATGTACATTGAATATGATTTTCTTCAACATGTTTAGTAAAATATTAATAACCCCTTCTATGTGATCTATCGGGTTAAATAGAAAATTATTTAGAATACATATAAGTATTGTGATATTCATATTCGATATATCATACTCAATATTTTCTAAATATGTTTAGGGTTCATGCATTCACATCTTATCAAAAGTGATATTAATATAGTTTCTTCCTCAACATTATATGTCATAACAATGAAACTATATGCCTTACTAGAAATTTAGTAACCAGGGGAAACTCTTTCGTATATTTTTAGTGAAACTTATTTAAAATTCCCTCCAGTGTTATGAATATAAAAATCATGGGAAAAAACTATATTGATATTTACTTCAAGATTTATACCATTTTGTAATTCTTATGGAGATTTTTTAAAGATAGGTCTTAAATGAAATTATATTTACTACACAACCTGATTTGTGAATATCTTCATCCAATAGATAAATAAGAGTTTGATTTTCCCTAGGCATTGTTCTTACAATTTATTTATGTGTCATACATCTAATTTCTATGACCCCATTTTGTTAAGTTGATCGTGGTGTAGAAAAATAATTAGAATAACCATATTTTGAGTAGAGAGATTTAATTTATAGATTCTCAAATTCTATTGCATGATAACATCACAATTTTTTTTGTGGTAAGTCTTCTTAGAATCACTAAAACTGTAGCAATCTGAGAAAATTAGGAAGGACGAACACTTTTTTGGGAAGGGAAAACTCCAATATATATCTTGAATTTTCATCAACTATAACATAATAATAATGTTTTCCTAATAAACTGGAATCTCAATATGATCCAAATAAATCTATATGAACCAATTATAGTTGTCTAGGAGAAGAAGATTTTTTAGAAGATATTTTGTGGTTAATTAATATTTTATTTTGAAAACCCAATTTTTCTTTAGGATGTTGTAGCTTAGGAAGGTATTTTACAAATCCTTTCATAATTATCCTTAGAAACGAGTATATATTAAAATATCTAGTTCTTTTATTCCATAATCAGGAATATTTTTTAATATCACTAAAATAATATACATTTTGATAATACAAATAAATCAAATTAATTTTATAAACATTTTAATTTCTAATTGTGTTTAATAAAAAATCATGTATATACTCAAAAATTGTAAATGAATTATTATCAATCTATCTGGTTGAAAAATAAGGTTTATCATTAACTTTTATTTTTCTGTCAGTTTCTAACGTAGGATAATCATAGTGTTTATAATTTCATTGTACCTAATTTACATTTGAAGAATAGATTCTTATGGTTTTGTTATAAATATATTAAACTAAATAATAGACGTATTGAAATGGATTTACATTACATTATAAGGTTCTTCAGGAGATAAATAGGGAGTGTCACATATCATATAAGGGATTTCACATCAAGATATACTATTAAATTAAACTTCTCTTAGACTAATGAATAAATTATTTATAGCTTTACATTCTGAATCATACGAATATTTTATAGAAGAAAAGAATATTTTTCTAGGTATATTGGATTTCTCCGATTCCTCTACAAAAGATTTCCAAAAATCAAAACACATGCTCTCAAGATATATTTTTTTAATTTTAAATTTTTCCCATTTTTTCTTATTAAAATAAGGATTTATTTTTGTTTCATATCCTTCAAACATATATTCCATATTTCTAAATAAGAAAATATAAATTAAAAAAATCTTTTTAAAATCATTTTACCAAAATAAATTGTAATAAAGGAATGAATAATCTATATTACCAAAATTTAGTCCTTGTAGAAAACCCAATAGGGGGTCAATTGATTTTTTATTAGATTTTATATTGAAAATAATTTAAAAATAAGTCTTCCAATTTTTTAAATATAGGTGAGTCATTAAAAATAGATGAAATTTATAATTTTATTGTGCAAAATTTTTTTTACAATTTTTACCAAAACTCTATTAAAATTGATTCAAACCCATTTTAACTATTTAAGAATGTAACAAATTACAAACATGGTATATAATGAAAATTAAACTAATCTATCAATCTAATGCATCAATATATAGTTTAGAATACTAACTAATATTTGTTTTTCTAAATATAGTAAAAATTATAAAACCTCATAATAAAAATAAAAAAAGATGATTTTTCTCATGAAAAAACAAAGCCCTCCCCGCTTGAAAATCCCACACTTCCATGAATTTTCTTATAAAATAAAAAAATTACAATAAAGATCATATTGGCACACCATCACACTAGGATATCTAGGATAGACAACCTCTAACATCATTCTTCATGGTAGATATAAATAACTAAACAATATATAGGGTTCCTTTCACTCCCTGGTTTAGTGCAGGATATAGTAATAAATGATATATAATTAATATCACACACAACATGAATGTATGAAAAATTTATATATTGGAAGGAAATTATTCATGGCATCTATGTTTGTGGATTAATTGTTCTTTATGAGATTATTTTCTAATGTTTTTTTTCATTATATATGTAATTGATGTACATAGAAATTAATATGTTCTTGGATGATTTTCTAAATATAAATAAATAACATAGTCACATGAGATCAAATAATAGAGTACTTGTTTTTATTTAAAAATACTAAAAAAAATCAACGTTTGTGAGTTACACAAGTCTCTCTATTTCTACAGAGCACTTATTTTGTCTTAGACCACTTTACCCCCCAAAGAATATCGGTATGAAAACGAATTTGGAAGAAAAAACTATGGATGAAGCACCTTTACATACAACATAAACACTTCCTACCCCTACAATAGTCATAAAGCACCTGTGATCCCTTCCTAAATTCCAACGATACTCAAAATCCCCCAATCATTGAATCCAACCCTCACACACCATTCGTCTCCCCTCTACCCCATCTGAACCTAAAAACTATATTTATATATTTTACTTTATCTAATTAAAATATATAATATAATATATATAATAATAAAAAATATAATTATTATTATTAATAATAAAAACAATAGAAATAAATTTATATAGATTAATTTTATTTACTATTTATATGTTAATACATTAATTTCTGTACATAATTAAATAATTAAATAATTACATATATGTTTAAATAATAGAAAAAATAAATATACTTTTTCAAATATAACTAATAATATTACAAATATTTATAGGTATTTTTAATTGTATAAGTAATTTTGGTATATTAATATTCTATATTAAAGTTATGATAGTAATAATTAGTTACTTTTTAAATAACTATTATGTCTTGTTTTCACTCCCTGTCTTCTTGAATTATTGGGTATGCAAGGATCATAGAAACATAATTTTATGTTTAAGGGGAATCAGTTTCCTTATAAGAGGTTGATTTCCGTAACGATGATTTTTAATCCAGAGTTCATGATGCGCACATTAAGGTATGCCACGTGGAACCACTACATGATATAATTTCATTTATTTTAAGAATATATGTTTTCAATTTTCAAATAAGAATAAGAATTCTCCTCTCTTAACCCAATTCACCACCCTATTCATGGAAATTGTCTTAATCCTATAGACAGGAACCCTGCTCCACTTTCTTCCTCCAATTCATTATTTTTATTTTTTATTTCATCTTTGAAAATATTGGTACAATACCATATTTTTTAAATTAAATTGTTATATTTCGTTGATTCTATGAATTTTTTTCTTTTGATCTATAATCTATAGAAATGTCGAATTAATTTTCAGAGTCAGATTCAAGTTATCATCCCTGACGTGACCTAGAGATCTGTGAATCATTGTGATCATCTTATCTTTTTTATATTCTTATTTAATTGAGAATACGAATTCGGGTGGGTGACACCATACCTTTTCTAATGAGAATTTTTCTACTTTCTCACCTTATTTATTTTCTTCTTCCTACCTCAGTCTCTCTACTGAGAAATTGTGATGGGTTTTGCGATTTGATGACCTCAGTAGTATCATTCTGGATTGTGATTATTCTTATCTCGAAGGACTCTATTCAGGGATTCAATTTTCAGTTTGGTTGAATTATAGAGCACTGATGAGATTCTATGTTTGACTGTTTAATTTTTAGGTTTGATAGGATAGTGAATCAAGCCATCTTCCAAGAATTTATTAAATTTAATGGTGTTGATTAAATTCATAAGATTATCACCTGTAGAGAGTTTAGGGTAGATCAACCAGGGCATGAGCTTGTTCATTCAGACATTCTTCTTTCACTTCTTCCTTTTTTTTGTTCTTCTTTTTTTTCAATTCTCTTATCATTTTATTCATCAGTATTTCACTACCTCTACCACTATGATATCTGAAACTGTTTTTTATGTTAATGTTTTGTGTTTAAAAATTTTAAAAAATAAAAAAAATTTCTGAAAAGCCACCTAAGATCTCGACACTGCATATTTAAGAATGACCCTAAGGTTATCCACTATGAGATATCATTGGTATTGTAAATATATATTTGACCTTAATCATGACAAGGAAGAGAATAATATTTTTTGGCCCTTACCACAGATGCAATGTTTTCCATGGTGGTGATTTCCATTTTTTGTTGAATAAAAAACAAAAAAAAAACAAAAAAATGATGCTTCCACCCAACCCTTGGATGATAATTTTTTGTTTCATGCATATATAATTAATGAATAGTTAAAAATTTTCATCTAGATATTTTTGAATAACTAATATAAGAATTTAAGGAGGAGATGAGACCGCCGAAATTATAAGTCTTAGTTAAGAAACCTAAATAATTTTCTCACCTTTTCCCAGAATTATATGTTCCAAAAGAGATAGAGTTCCCCACATGTGAATTTGAACAACCCCATAAATCCTGTCTGGAGTAGCAAGTTCCATATTATGAGTATGTTTCATGAGATGGAATGAGATAAAATAGAATGACATTGAAGAATCTTGGCACAATCTGGAAGATAATTTTATGTTTAGCATTCACTTGATGATTTTTTATGTTATGATTTATCTAATTATTTTTCATTAATTCAATATGAATTTCCTGAAGAAGATATTATTTACTTATCCTGGGATGATTTCATATATGAGGTTATTTTCACTAAATAATGGATTGAGGAGGTTGACTACCTCAATTCATCCATAAACATACTTCCAGGACCCCTATTCAACCAGGAGGAACAAGTGGTACTGAGTCTCGGAGTTGACGAATTTTTGGATGAATCTATATTATTATTTGAATTTTTTTATGTTAAAGATGATATTAATTTTTTTTCTCCCACTGTAAATTTTGGGAATGTTGTCCATACATATAATTTCCTAGGGAGTCAAGAGGAATTTGAATGCACACCTAATGAGGAATTAGTGGAACAAAAAAGTCTAGATAGAAATTCTTGTTTTTGAATTTATATTTAAAATGATTTAGTAGATATGTGCACATGATTAGTAGTGGCTGAGGTCCCATTTCGTAATTTACATGAGAAAATAATTGATTGTCTTAAACCAGAGGACATGTCATATCCATGAGTTGCAGTCTTACAACTTGTTCACACTCAACCTGTAGATGAAATAGAGGGTTTGTACCACTATTTTTTTTTACTCTCCATCAAGACACTATAGGAATTATAGTGATATGGAGGGGGACTAGTATGATGTTGCACAACATTTAATTCAATACTTGCAATTTAGTGAAACTGGAAATAGTAAAATTAGCTAGTTCTTCAGCTAGATGCCTAATCCCCCATTAGATTGGGATTGATCAAATGATTTTCCAGCTATGGAATGTCAAACTATTGCACTGCATGGGTGTATATCCCATGATTTTCCCTTTTGTATTTATTTTTTATGTTTCATATTTATTTATATTATAATTCAGGTATTTTTTCTCAATATTTCCATAATCATAAAGTTAGTTCCATGTGGAATTCATTTTAGACTAAGGGGAGAAAAACAATATACATATAAAATAAACCATCCTAACAGAAAAATTGGTTTATTTTTTTAAAAAAATTAAAATTAATGATTCTAATGCTCATTTTTTGAACATTGTAGAAAAATTGAGAAGACCAACCAGAGGAATTGGTGTGGATATTTGGAATTCACATTAATGGTCAATGATACAATATTCAAGAATGTGTTGTTCTTATTTTCTATTATATTTTCTACTCTTATTTTAAATCCTTCCACAATTTTGTGTGTTGGGGAGTACCCCTATTTCCTATTAATATTCTTGTTGGACTCACCTATTTTGATAATCCCAAATCATGTTTCATTTCTGCGAAAATCATGTTTTTACTATAGAATAATAATGTTTTATTAATGTGATAATAACTTTATAGTGATACCTATGCATGTTTAATCTCAATGTTTTGTTGTGCAAGCTTATAGTACAAAGTTCATCGATACAAATGTTATTGATGAAAAAGTCATATATGAAAAGGTCATCAATGAAAAGGTCACCAATGCAATGGTCACAGATGTAAGGTTACTGCTGAAATCTACCATTGAGAAGGTCACCAATGCAAGGTTACCACTAAAAGATACCATTGAAAATGTCACTGATGCAAGGCCACTGCTGAAGGCTACTGATGCACACAACTGTTGAAGCCTACCGTTGTCAAGCCTACTATTACCAGTCTTCTGATGCATACCCTTCCATACTTTGTAAAATTCTTAAGATTATTTTATCAGTCATATATTGTCAATTTAATATATCTGACATTAATTAATGATGATTGTAGACATATCAAGAAACCATTTCTGGGGATAGTACGAGGTACGAGGAGGATCGCACATGGTTGATTTATTCCTATTGTTGGAACTCAAATATAAAAAAGAAAAGACTGAGGAAGAAACAAGTAGAGGTAATAGAAGAAGTGAGAAACAACATAGGAATGCATGAGATTAATCTTACTCGCTAGTTCAAAGAGTAAAAGGAAGAACCATCCAACACTGACACATTAAACCCAAGAGTTTCAAGAAGATCATTTTGGGAAAACAATTTAATGGATACCTTTCGTGATTCATCAACTCTCGATTAATACAATAAGTAGAAACCTCAGATCCTAGAATCTTGAACCTTGAGTTGTGACACTCTGTTTTGAGTAAATCATCTAGAGAAAGACTCAAACTGCAATTTCTTATCTCCGAGGATTCAAGAGATGAAATTAAAACAAATATAGATTTCTAAACTCAATCTCATAATATTAGCTCTATTGTGTTATTTTATTTTACATTTCTGAGAAGTGTGTGTTTTCTTGTTACACACACTGTTTCATGTGATTGAACTGGAGGATACTGAAAATCAACACATCATACTTCTCTTACATTTTTCCCACATATAACTATGGAAGATACCATGTGTGGTCTGTATTGTTTGTTTTTTCTAAGAAGAATTGTGGTAGAGGGTTTGAAACCTGGAAAGTTTGTTTCAAATATTGTAATGCTCAGTACAGGATATGTATCAAGTTTCTCATTTATATAAACTACATGGTGGCAAGTGATTACCAATTGGAGAGGATTAAGTCTTGGCATGAGACTAAACCTATTGTTTAACTCCACTATGAACTATATTTTTATTATACTATGTTTTGTCTATTTTCCACTACTTATAATTGCAAAAATACTAAACTATTTTGCATTGACATTGATAGTCAGTTTCGGTTCGTGTGTGTATGTTTTTAATTAAGTAATCTTTTTTCCAAAGTTTTAGAAGTGTTTTACACTAATTCAATTGAGGAATAATCACCATTTGAGGAACTTTTTGACAAAATAAGCCTTTATATCTCTACTTATTTAATTAACTGGTCCATTTATAAATTGGAGGATCATTATCATAACGTTTTAAAGAGAAATTTTATGTGTGAACTCAATTCACCCCCCCCCCCTCTTGAGATTCCACTCTTACCAACATTTGGTATCAAATTATTTATTTTTATTACTAATATCTAAACTGTTGTGTAAGTTTTAAATTTTTTTCAATTGTGATTTTAGTTGTATCTTAAAAATCTTAAAATTTCTGTCATATCTAAATTTTCTGTTCATTAAAATTCTAAATAAATATGGGTAAAAAAGATGAGGGTGTTTCTACTAACATTCCTCCTTTCATTATTGGAAATAACTATTCTCATTAGATATTAAAAATGAAAATCTATCTAGAGAGTGTGGGTCCTAAAATCTAGGACACAATTGAGGAATAAAATTTACTACCTGTTACTGCTAGGGAAACATGGTGTCAGTTGAATAAATAAACATATAACAATAACTATAAAGAAATGAATACATTGTAATTTTCTGTACGCGAAGAATAATTCAATAGAATATCTACCTGTAAAACTCATTTTGTAATGTGGGATACTTTGGCATTTTCACATGAGGGAACAACCAATGTTAATGAAATTAAATTCAATACATATAATATTAAATATCATAATATTAAATTGAAGCCTGATGAACATATATTTTATATTTATCTCATAATTAATTAAATAGTGAATAACATGAATCTTTTTGAGAAACTAGTAGACATAAAGGATCTGATTATGAAAATTATTCAATGCATACCTGACAGATGGAGATGAAATTTTGTTTCTATCTGAGAATCTTGTGATATATAAAAGCTACCTATTAAGGAACTAATTGGAAAAAAATGATGTACAAATAATAGATTAAGGTAAATCAAGAAGAATATGAAGAATGCGGAATAGAATATTTCCCATTCGAGACTACTACCTCAAAGTGAAAAGACAAAGAAAAAGTTCATTCTCCTCTAGAAACTTCCACTAGTGAATAATTACACTCTAACTATGATGATGAGATGGATCATATTGCTAGAATATTCAAAAAGTTATACCGTATGAAGAATTTCTTTATAAAGTCAAACTATAATGGAATGTATGATAATAAAGGACAGTGGAAAAGAATATAAAATGGAAGGACAACACAAATGAGATAGTATGCGATGAGTGTAAATTAAAAGGCCATGTGAAGGCTGATTGGCCCAAGATGAAATTTCAAAAGAAATAAGAAGACAATGGAAATGGATATAAAAAGGAAATGAAAGTTACATGGAGTGATTTAGAAGATAGCTCCAGTGGACCTGACCGTTCTGATATTGAAAAGGAAAAACAAGCAAACATGTGTTTCATGACGTAAACATCAAATGTAACACCCAATTCCCCTATACCAAATGCTTATTATTCTGGGAATAAATGTTAATCAAATAATGATGAGAATATGTCTAAAGATGAACTTTTACAATATAGTGGAATTCTTGAGGAAATAATTAAAGAACTCAATGATAAATATAAATTATTTAAAATTCAACTTGCTTTAAATGATCATTCTAATTCTGATCTTGATATTGATAAAGAAAAATTTCCTCAACTATTAAAAGAAAATATTAAACATAGATTATACAATGAGCAATTAAATAGGTATCTTGAGATGTTTACTGTAGGTACAGATACCTTTATTTATTTTCTAGGGAAACATATTGCTCCAAAATTCACAACTGGTATAGGATATAAACTATCATAGATAATGATTACTAAAAATAAATTTGTTCCAAAATATAGATAGTTTATAGAGTGTTTTAATTCTAGACCATAATAAGGAAACCATTTCTCTAAAGGACCTAACAATGTATTCATGTCTTAAAACATGTGTTCTGATTATATTAAATCTATGAGGCAAGTATGGGTTCCCATAATTTTACATTCTAACTTATCTTGACTCAAGAAAATCTGGGTTCCATAGTTTCCCTATAATTAATTTGTTTTTAGGAATGTTATTTAAAGAGATCTTGTAGAACTCTTCGGTACATGGATAGTGGATGTTCAAGACATATGATAGGAGATTATTCATGCTTTAAGAGACAAATTAAAGTTGATGGTGGACAAGTCACATTCGGTGATAATGATAAAGGGATGATTATCGGCTTATGCAAAATTCGTAACCCTAATACTATATTAATGTCAAAAGTACTTTTTGTTGATGGTTTAAAATAAAATTTACTTTGTATCTATCAGTTGTGTGATGATGGATTTAATGTTATGTTTGAAAATGATGCATGAGATGTTTTTAATTCTATAAATGATTTAATATTCACACCTCTTAGAAATGAAAATGTGTATTCAGTTGATTTAAATTTTTTAGCTAAGAAAAAATTTTCTGTTTAAAAAATTTTTCACTAAGAATTCTTGTTATGGAACAGAATATTAGGACACAACAATGTGCACCCACTTAAGACACTAACTAGGATAGGATTATTTAGAGACTTTCCTAAACTGGAATTCCCACATAACAAAGATTGTAATCCTTATCAAAAGGGAAAACAACACAAAGTCTTTTTCAAACTTATGAAAGAAGTTTATACTTGTCAAACGCTAGATTTGGCTCACAGGGATTTGTTTGGACCATCTAGAGTTTCATGTTTAAATGGGAAGCGCTATGTTTATATTCTCATAGATAATGTTTCTACATATAATTGGGTATACTTTCTAGATCACAAAAAGTGAAGCATATTCTTACTTCAATAAATATTCCAAGTCTGTAGAAAATCTTCGTGGACTTATAATTATGACATTTAGAAGTGATCATGGTCGTGCATTTGAAAAATCAATAATTTGAAAAACTTTTCTCACAAAATGGCTATAATGACATTTTATCTTCTCCTAGAACACCTAATCAAAATGGAATTGTCGAAAGAAGTAATAGTACACTTCAAGAGATTACCCAAACTATGCTAAATGAGTATAATCTACCTATCTATTTTTGTTAAGAATCTGTTAATATAGCATGTTACATGATCCATAGAGTCTTAATTAGACCTATTCTTAAGAACAACCCTTATAGGCTCTGGAATTATCGGAAACCTATGGTTAATTACTTTAGAGTTTTTGTTTGCAAAGTCATTATCCTAAACACTATGGATTATCTTGACAAATTTGCTTCTAAGAGTGATAAAGGAATTTTCCAAGGATACTCAATCTCAAGTAAATCATATATAGTATTCAATAAGAGAACCAAATGTATGGAAGAATCAGTTCATGTAAAAATCGATTAGACTAATCCACATAAACCCAAAACCTCTATTGAACATTTTGAGGAAGATATGACAATTTTGGACCTTAATTATATAGATAGTGAACCATTAGTGATAAAAAATAGTTCTGTAAATTTTCTAGAATATACCCATGGTTAATCTGAACCCATATAATACCATCAAAAGTCTTGTTCAACTCGTTCTAGAGGTATTAGAACTCTCAAGAATCATCTTTTAGATTTTGTAGTATGTGATCTAAATATAGAAACACAAACTAGAGCTTCTTTGAGAAACCAGGTTGAACATCATGTTTTTCTTTCAAAGCATGAACCTAAAAATATTTATGATTGAATCAATGAGGAATTTTGGGTGATAGCTATGAAATAAGAATTAAAGGAATTTCAATGAAATAATTTTTTGGAAAAAATGGAAAGTCCTAAATAAAATTTTACCATAGGCACTAAATGGGTGTTTAGAAATAATGTTGATTAATCCAAAAACATTGTTAAAAAAATATAGACTAGTAGAACAAGGACATAGTCAAGAAGAAGGAATAAACAATGAGGAATCCTTCACACAATTAGCTAGACTAGAATCCATTAGGATACTACTTGCCTATGCTGCTCATATGAATTTCAAACTTATTTAAATGGATGTCAAAATTGAATTTCTAAATGGGTATATTGTTGATGATGTATTTGTTGAACATCCCACTAGTTTTACAAATACTCGTCTTTCAAATCATGTTTTTAAACATTGTAAATCTCCATATGGTCTAAAACAAGCTCCAAGAACTTGGTATGATAGACTTTGTTCTTTTCTTATTTCAAAAGGTTTTACTAAATGAATAGCGGATCCAAGTTTTTCCTCGGATATCAAATTTTTTAAAATAAACATGTTATTATTCTAAATCAAAGCAAATATAATAATGATATTTTGGAACATTTTGAGATGGAAAGTAATAAATGTAGTGATACTCATATGAGTACAACCTATAAATTGGATGCTGATGAAAATGGTAAACCAGTGGATCAAACGAATTATAGAGGTATGATTGGGAGTCTGCTATATCTTAGTGCTAGTAGACATGATATTATGTTTGGGGTATGCATGTGTTCTCATTTTCAATACAATCCCAAAGAGTCTCATTTAACATCTATTAAATACATTTTTAAATATCTCAGTTATAATAAAAACAAAGGAATATTTTATCCAAGAGGACAATCATTTGACTAAATAAGTTAGTTGGATGCGGAATTTACTGGTTGTGAGTTAGATAGAAAGAGATCCTCTGGAACATGTCACATTTTGGGCAAGTCACTAGTATCATGTTGTAGTATGAAACATAATTTTGTTGCATTATTTACTATGGAAGCTGAATATATAGCTTCTAGTAGTTGTTGGTGTCAAATTTTATGGATGAAACACACTTTACAAGACTATGGATTTCAATTCAAACTTGTCTCTATTAACTGTGATAATACAAGTGCTATTAACATATCTAAAAATCTAGTATATAATGCTAGGAAAAATCAAATTGATGTGAGACATCACTTCTTGAGAGATCATTATCATCGAGGTGATATCACTTTTGAATTCATTGGCATTGAACACCAATTGGCTGATATATTCAAAAATCCTTTGAGTTCATAGAGGATAAGATTCATTAAACATGAGTTAGGTATGATATACTGTTGAGTTACAAATATCATTGTTGGAATCTCAGTGTTAGGAACCTCACCATTGGACCTCACTATTAGGAACCTCACTGTTGGACCTCACCATCAGGAACCTCACCATTAGAACCTCACTGTGAGTATCCTCACCATTGGAACCTCACTGTTAGGAACCTCACCATTGGGCCTCACTGATAGGAACCTCATCGTTAGACCTCACTGTTAGGAACCTCAAAATTGGAACCTCGCCGTTATAAAACTCACCGTTGGGCCTCACCGTTGGACCTCACCCTTAAGAACCTCATTGTTGGACCCTCACCATTGGAACCCCAGTGTTAGAATCTCACCATTTCTACCTTGCCGATAGTCGATGTTTTCAGAACATGCGTTTTTTTTGCCCGAATCTAAAACATTTTCTGTATTACTTATTTCTTTTTTCCATGATTTATTTTTCTATTTCTAAATTATAAAAATAAAGAACACTAAAAATTTAGATTCAAATCAAACCGTTCTCAAAACTCCTGTTGACTAACCATATATCATATCCTTTAGGTGAATCCCTCAAACCGCTTCGAATTGAAATGGATAGGTTGAAGCGATTATTGTTCAGTGATAAAGGAGATGTTCCAAATCATAAGAGACCACGAGCTGAGTCGAGTAGTGGAATCCATGTAGCAGCAATGCTAATTCACCCTCATTTTTTTGAATAGGGAAATCGTGGTTGAGAAGAATTGAGGTTGAAATGGTCGATATCCTGTAGGTATTTGGTGATACAAGAACATGAAGCTCAGGGCGGGGTCAAATTCCTTGTAAATAATAATGGAACTTACTACCATAAGTTAGTGAAGTAATTTTATGAATTTCTAATATTCGTACAGTATAAGGATGAGAATAAAATTTCTTCAATGGTAAATGGAGTAAGTGTGAGTTTTTAATCTCTTTAATGGGATGAGTGTTTAGGAACACCACATGACAGGAGTTTTGATTACTACTCAGGAGTGGTGGATCCCACTTCTGCTATGAAGAATCTTTAGCTGAACTGATAGAGAATGATATCCATATGAAAGTAATTGCTGCAGAAATGGTAGGAGAAGACAGATTTATTTTTATGTTTATTCAGCATGTCCTGAGTCCCAAGAGAGGGAAATTTGGTACCTTGATGCATCAGGATGTATTTCATTTATATCTATTGAAACATGTACAGAAGGAAAATTTGTTTAGATATATAATGAATCAATTAGAGGATATGAAAATTCTGAAATCCATGTCCAATTCCTTGATTCATGCAAGATTGAAATACATAATGTTGAAAGTAAAAGGAGTTGCAAGAAATAAAGAGGAAACATTTGTTGTGAGATATAATTTTTACATCCCCAAGAAAATTTTCATGTTTATGAATTTTATCTAGAACCCTTGGAAAAGAAGATGGGTAAAGGATGATGCTATGATATATGTGGAATTCAACCTAGTTGCTCATTCTACAAGGACTAAGGATAATAATGACCCTAGTATGAATATTAATAAAGTGAAGCCTACAAACTCAGATGATGAAGAAGAGGCTGTTGTTCAGAAAGTATGTGGGGATTCTCATATAGATTATAGGAGTGGTATTGATTATCCCCATACCAATATTGTATCCTTTGGTGAGCATAGACCACCAAAAAGATGACCTAAAAGAGATATTGTCCTAAGGTACAATAATGATGAGGAAACAAGTAAAGAAGATCATGATCAAAATTTCTTAAGAGACATTAGAGAAACCTTAGAGGGGGAATATGACACTGAATCTAGTCATGATGACTTTGAGATAGCTGCTGGTGAATGTGAAGAGGAATGTCTAAGTCTCAGTACTCTGAATGGACATACAGAAATGGTAGAATGTTTGAACGAAGAAGTTGCTTCTTCAATTGAAGTTGTAATTGCAATAGCTGTTGTTGAAGATTTTATAGAGGAAGCACCATTGGAATCTCATATTGTTATTTTTGATCAAAGAGGGATAGGTGAGATGGATGTATTTGTTCAGGAAAATTCTCCAAGTGAGGCTAAAGAACCTGTTTTCATAGGTTTAGTTTTTGTTGCTCATGGAATAGAGGACTTGTAAGAAGACCCAATATTTTTGGTATTTGGCTTAGATTTTGGAGTCTTTGATGATGACTAGCATATCAGATGTCCTCCAATTCCTTCAGTTACAGATAGTACATATGTGCATCCATAACAACTTTTACCATGAGGCCACATGAAGAAGGATGATTTGGAATCATTAATTTCATATTTAAAAAAGGCTTTTTGATGAGAAATCTGTTGAAATAGAGAGAATGGCGGACCAAAATAAAGAAGTTGTAACATCTTCCTTAGAGAGAGTTATTTCTACCTCTCACTCAAATCTCCTACATGAAGTGAAGGATTGTAAGAATCAGATCTAAACCTCGGTAGAATATATAGAATCTGTTAAATAATAAATTTATCGATTAGATTTCTATAAGGCTTCAAGTGTGAAAGTGGATATATATCATAGATATGTTAAGATTGTGGTTCAGTAGATGGTCACTGTGTTTGAGGACATTAAAAAGTCTATAGAGACACATGTGAGTGTCCAAGATGATGATGTGAAAAGGTAGAACAGTGGGATGAAAAAATCATTTAAAGAGATAATGGATTTCACTTTAGAACCTATGAGGGCTTCTGCTTCTTCTTCAGCCTCTCCTCTGGTTGATCTAGAAGCCTTTAGGTCTATTGTTAGAGAAGAAGTGGAGACGTTCTCTAGTGCAAGTACATCAGACCCTCAGACTGTAACTCAGGTCGTTTCCACTACCAGGGAAATTCATAAACTTTTGGGAGATTATCTATGGGAAGCTCCTCAAGATCAGAAGTAAATAAAGGATCAAGTTTATTTCTATTAAAAAGTGTGTAAACTAAGCATCATATGGATGGTCACATTAAGATACTATTAGATAACTTGAAGATTCCACCTATCACTCAGGATTTTTAGGATCAAGTTAGCAGACATAGAGAGATGACTTCTACCTTAGAGAGAATCATGGAGAATAAGGATGATTTTATCTCAACCATGGAGAGAGAATGAAGTATTATTATGGATTTAGAAATATTCTTTTTCATTTCCTCCATGTGGACAACATTCCCATCATTGTTCCTCTGACCTTTCATTCTTACTCATCTACATTAGGATTTACAAGTACTACACCAAAGATGTCTCCTACACAGGCCATCTGATGCTTGACCCTTATGATTCCATATAGATATACTCACTATAGGTTTGATGATGCCTCTGTAGCAGCTCCTCCAACCATGCTGACTACCATACCAAGGTCAATCCCTCCATCTTCGGACTCTGACTCCTCATCTTCAAAAGCCAAAGTTCCCTTGGAAATTTCATATGTGAATTGACTGTGGGATGTCTTAGTTTAATAGGTATATTTTGTATACTTTTTGTATCTTGAATTATTGAATCATTAATCATAGAATCCTATTTTTCCACTTTTTATCATTCATTATTTTTCTTAATCACAATGGGTGAGAAGTTTTATGTTGCCTAAATCATTCCATGTATATGCTATCTATTTTGGGGATAAGTCTTAAGTTTCCCAATGTGAACCAATGGGGTAGAAGCTTTAAGTTTCATATAATTTTCGCATATATACACTAATTTTATTTTCCACCAAAACCATGCTTCAGTTTTAATTATACACATCTCTAATTATATTATCAAATGTGCATAACCCAAATCGAGAAAATTCTGACATAATTTGTGATTATCAAATAGGGGGATATTGTTGGACTCACCTGTTTGGATAATCTTAAATAATGTTTCATTTATTTGATAATAATGATTCTATTATAGAATAATCATGTTTCATTAATGTGATAATAATGTTCCTATGATACCAATGTATCTTTAATATGATTGTTCTATTATTTAAGCATACAGTACAAAGGTCACCGATACAAAGGTCACTAATGGAAAGGTCACCGATGCAAGGTTTTTTTATGAAAGATACCGCTGATAAGGTCACTGATGAAAGGTTACTACTGAATGATACCATTGAGAAGGTCAAAGTTTCAAGGCTACCACTGAAGGATTCAGAATAATGCTACCAATGCACAATATTGTTGGAGACTATAATTGTAAAGGCTACCGTTACCAGTCTACTAATGCTTACCTTTCTATACTTTGTCAAATTCATAAGATTATTTTAAGTCATTTTTGTTAAATTTAATGCACCTAACATTAATTATTGTTGATTGTAGACATATTAAGAAACCATATCTGGGAATAGTATGAGGTAAGAGGATGATCTCACGTTGTTTACATATTCCTATTTTCGGAACTCAAATACAATAAAGGGAAGACCAATAAAGAAACTAGTAGAGATAATAGAAGAAGTGAGAAATAACAGAGGAATGGATGAGAAAGAACATACTCACTAGATCAATGAGAGCAAGGAAGAGCCATCCAACACCGACACTGTGAACCCATGAGTTTCAAGAATATCATATTTGGAGAACAATTTCTAGGAAACCTCCTATGCTTCATCAACACTCGATCAATAAAATAAGTATAATACTCAGTTCCTGGAAGATAGAACCTGGATTTGTGACACTCTATATAGAATACAACATCTAGATAAAGACACAGACTGCAATTTCTTCACTACAAGTAGGCAGGAGCTGAACTACAAACACATAGTGATTTCTAAACTCAATCTCACAATATTAGCTCTACTATGTTATTTTATTTTACATTTCTATGAAGTGTGTGTTTGTCTATTACACATGTTATCTTCTTTACTTGAACTGGAGGATACTAAAAATCCTCACATAAAACTTATCTTACATTTTGTTTCCCACATATAACTAGGGAAGAGACCATGTGTGGTATGTAATGTTTGTTTCCCCCACAAAGAACTGTGGTAGAGGGTACGAACCCTAAAAAGTTTCTGTAAACTATTATAATTCCAGATACATTCTGTGTATCAAGTTTATCATTTATATAATCTACTTGGTGGTAGGTGATCACCATGTGGAGAGGATCATGTATCGACTTGTGATTGACCTCTTGTTTAACTCGATTGTGGAAAATATATTTGTTATACTCTGTTTTTTTCTATTTTCCGCTACTTATAATTCCCATAATAGAAAACGGATTTTTATTGTCTTTGATAGTTAGTTTTTTTTAGTGTCTGTATGTGTTTAATTCAAAAACATGATTAAATAGTTGAAGAATTCTTTTAAAGTAATTCAAGTGGGGACTAATCACCCTTTCAGAAACTTGTGGACCAACTATGAATTTATATTTCTAATTCCTTTCTTAATTTGGACATTTCTAAATTGGTGGATCTATATCATAATGTTTATTACATAAATTTAATTAGGAACTCAATTACCCCCCCTTGAAATTCCACTCCGACCAACAATTTTGAATATATTTCCATTGGTTGGATGTTATCTTCTAGAATATATTTAGTTGAAAATTTAGTTGAACTCAATTATAAAACCTATACCTCCCTTTGATTTTACATTCATTCTATTATTGTTTCACATCATTGATAATTATTCTACTATTGGAAATTCATTGATAAATATTCAATCTTTTTATAAAATCAAATCATGAACATTTACAATGGAATTATTCTTTCCTTCTTGATTATGGCTGGTGTGGGTTTTTTATTTTTATTTTTTGTTCATTATTTCTATTTTTTTGTTGGTTAAGAAAAATGTTTGAGCATCACTGCTACCCCTTCAAATTATTTTAGGATCTAATTTTCCCATATGTTTTGAAGAAATTTTTCTCCCAACATGAGAGTTGTCATTGGGGACAATGTTGTGTATTATGTATGTGTTATAGGAGTATTCCTCAAACATCAAATTCGATAAATATTTTTTTCGCAAAAAGTTGTAAAATTTGTTATAAGAAATTCCAATTTTTTAAAAATATCATATTCATTCAGAACATGAGGGTTATTTGGATTCACATTGTATCTCAATTTTTTCTTGCCTAATGGATAACAACTTGCAGGTTTTTGATGGTTTCTCTGAGTTTGCTGCTATTGAAAATGTATGATTACTGAGGGGAGAAACACACATTATTTATGGATTCCCTATTTAAGAAATAGGTAAGAGAGTGGTATATGATATCATTTTGAGGGATTATGATCATGACATTTTTAAAACAGATATTTGAAATATAACCTTAGAGACTCATATATTAGTAAGAAAAAAAACCAGAATCTCTTTAGGGATTCAACTCAAATCAGCCTAAACAAATAGCCAAAAGGCCTTATTGTTTTGACAATACCTATTTCAAGAACTACTAAAAAATGAATATTTCAAGGCCCTTTACATGGGAGGTTTCCATTAGGGGATGATAATGGTACCCAATAGAGACCGCCGATGGTGGTCGTAAGGCTTCCCAAAACCAAACTATCAGCACCCCCTCCCTCATGCTCTCCCAACCCCGAAACCCTATGTGGCCATGCCACTGCCATTCCCCTCCGTCGTTGCACCCCCACTATGTCCCCTACCTCACTTCACTACCGCTTCCCCCCATACCCTCTCTCACCACACCACTAACACTACACCGCCTTTGGCTCCCCACCGACTTCATCACTCGTCCCCTCCCTTGCCGAACCACCTCTACCTCTAGATCCCCACTACCACTGCACCCCCTCCGCACCTCCCTTACTGCACCGCCTCCTCCTATGGCTACCCTCTGCTTCCCCTCCCCTCCCAAACAACACCACCTCTAGATACTCTACCTTTTGTATTTTCCACAATATATGGTATTCCCTATTATCCATTTTATTAATTTGATTTTGGGAACATTACATCACAAAGTGGCAATCATCATGGAGGCAATGCCTTTAGTGAAGCATTATGAATGAAATATTCATGCATAGAGAATATCTGAATATTGATTATGAATAAAATGTGATGAAATGGATGTTCATGTATATAAAAGCATGTGTGGATTAGAATTATGAAACAATGTGTGTCAACAAGGTGTGTATGAGAGGATATCACACATTTACAAAGGTAGTATGAATCTAAGAGCCAGTGAGACATTATTGGTACTAAGATATAGTTTTTTTATGTTTGAGAGGATTGTACATATTCTTTTCTATATTATTCAGTATATGATCATTATTTATGAAGTAAGATGGTTTGAAAAGGTATCATGCATAGATATTTAGGTTAATGAAAAAAAACATGTTATGTGCAGATAAATGAAAATATTCATTGAAAATTATAAGTGGATAATGTGTGCATAGAAGCTGTGTGTATGAATAAATTAGTAAGTAAAAATTGTATGTGAATAAGGTGTGTTTAATGAAAATAAGAAGTTAACAGATTCAAATATACAAACCCTATGAAAATTAATGATTTGTATTGTACATACATTAAATACACATATAATTGAGGACATGCATACTTGAAAATATAGTTTCGGTCATATATGTTTGAATGACACACAATGTACAAGTATGTAAAAATTTTAATTGGAACTTTCATCACAAATTGATTTTGGGTATTTTCAGAAAATATTATTTTTGTTCATTTGTTTTTATAGGTGTTAACCTAGTCTCTAAGGTTGATAATTCAAGATTTGTATTTGATGATTTTTTTCATGTACCACAAACACATACCGTTTATTATGTTTTTTTTTCATTTTTTTATTTAGAATTTGACTTTCATAAATAATTATTTTCTTGATGGTTTGCTATTTTTTTAGTATACCCAATAAAATATATTTTGTTTCTTAACTGATTGACTTCCCCATCCATCTGATCAAATTAGTTAAGTTATCTCATTATATATAACCCATGATCTATAAAAATCAATATTATGAAAAATATTATATTGAAGGGAACCAATGATCATGTTTATAGAAGTGTGAGTCACTGTATTGAAATATATTTGATAATAAAACATAAACATCACAGCTCAATGCTGAAAATAATTTTCTGGATGACCCAATCAGTTAAATTAAGATAAAACATAACCAATGATTGTGAAAAATTAAAACTTTGTGTAGAGAAGTTAGTATACTCGATATTTGAATAATCAACTTCCATATCTATAATATTCCATTATTGAATAATGATTACTCTATTAAATTGTAGACCAAATTCATTATCAATATAGTTCCTAATTATACATATTTTAATGTAATATTTTTAGAGTAATGAAATAGTTCATTTAAGGTTTTAGAAAAATTTATTAATAAAAATATGATTAGAGACTCTTGAATATAGAATCAATATTAGATTTACTATACAAACATGGTGGCGATGACAGAAAATTTTACTTCAATTCCATTATCTATTCTCTTGTTTATTATTCAAGGATATAAATTATTTATTTCATCAATGTTCCAAATGATATTGTTTATTCTTTATTTTAAATATATTTGATATAAAAAACGCATGTAATATGAAGTCTTGTGAAAATATTTGTTATAAAGATATTAATATAAATAAGAGTTGGACTGTTCTTCCAAATTGAATGTTTAGAGAATATTCGGAGGGCATTATATGATGTATTGAGTTCACTGAAGGATTTAAAAGAGTCTATATCAGTTGTACATATAGAAAATGTGAACACAAATATCAATTCACACGAGATACCATGAGGGAGCACATATTTAGGAAAGGATTTATGAAACATTATAGTAGTTAGACTCATCATGGGGAAGAATATACTCATTTTCAAAATACAGATTAAGTTTAGATGGATGTTGATGTGAGGATGAATGGCCCAATGCATTAAATTATTACTTAAATGGTACATGGGATGGATCTTGAAGGCACTGAAATCCATAATGATAATACCGGTGAGATAAATTTGCGCTCTGGTGCAGATCATGATTCGAGGAGGTTTTATGAATTACTTCATGATGCAAAAATAGAATTATATCATAGATGTACTTCTTACAATAAATTTTCATTTATCGTGTAGTATTTTCATTTGAACACACTGAATCAGTGGGCAGAAACATTTTTCGATATGCTATTGGTCTTATTGAAAAAGGTACTTCATGTTGATGTTGAAATTCATGAGTTGTTTTACCATAATTTTATATTGACAGAGAACATGGGTTTTACATATGAGACAACATATCCATGTGCTATCAATTTTATGTTTTTTTGAAAGGAAACTATCTATTTGGATATTTGTTCGGTATGTGGTGCTTCTAGGTGGAAAGATAACAGGGGAAATCAGACTCATCAAAGTCAGACTATAAATTAGGGAAAACCGATTTCCATAAAGAAAATGTGTTACTTTTCCCTAAGATAGAAGTTGAAAAGATTTTTTATTTCATCTAAATTTTATAATTTAATAAGATTTAATGTGGAAAGATATCAAGAAATTGATATGTTAACCCAACAGAAAGACTCTCGTGAATGGATGGATTTTGATCTGAGACACCCTGGCATTACTAAAGATGTTCGTAATGTCCAATTACGGTTGGAAATAGATGCTTTCAATCCATTCATGTCTCTGGTTGGTGGAGCTCATATCAGAAGGCCCAAGGGGTTTGTTATGCATAATCTTTCCCCATGTATTTTTATAAATAAACAATTTATATTACTATCCACTCTTATTTATGGTCCTAGAAGTCTAGGTGATAAGATTGATGTATACCTTCGGCCATTTATTGATGAGTTGAATGAGTTTTGGGGTGATGGTGTGATGAATTATGACTGTGAAACGAATGAAATGTTCAACATGTAGGCTGATTTATTGTCTAAAATCAATGACGTCATGGATTATAAAAATTTATCAGGCTGTAATAAAAAGTGGAATTTTCAATCCCTTATTGGAATAAAAGTTAAAAATTATGTATGGCTTAATCATTACTAAAAATGGGCATACATTGGTCACAATTATTTTCTCCCCCCTAAGAATATGTTCAAAAAGGACAGAGTGACATTTGATGGCTATAGAGAGTTCAACCCGGCACTAAAGATCATGAAAAGACTAGAAATGTTATTTCAGATTCAGGATGAAAATATCTACACAGTATATGAATTTTAGGATTTTGTGGCTCGTATATTACCTAATATTCGTTGTGCTGGTAGATAGCGCAGTAACAAATGGGAAAACAATATAATTTTTTTTACAATCTCCCATATTGGAAAACTAACATGCTATGGAAAAATTTGATGTCCTGTAAATTGAAAAAATGGTTGTGATAATACATTTTAGACTATTTTAATTTTTAGTGGAAAATCAAAGGACCAGGTTAATACACCTCGTGATTAAAAATAAATGGATTTAAGGAAATATTTTAATTTACAGTTAGCTAAGGGGAACCACGTATATATGCCAGTTGAACAATATACGATGACTAAAAAGGAGAAAGAGATATTTCATTCCATTTCAATGAATCTCAAGGTGGCTGATGGTTACACTTATAATATTTCAAAGTCTGTGAATCTGAAGAGCCGGACATTGCAACGGTTAAAAATTCAATAAAATCACATAATACGTCATCATTTGATTCCAATCACATTTTTTGATTGCTTGACACCCAATTTTGTTAAAAAATTTACTGAGATGTTTAATTTTATTAGATAGATTTGTTTATGAAATAAAAAAATGAGTAATTTAAAAAGTCTATAGGGATGAATTTCACTTACACATTTTCACATTGATAAATTATTTCCCCACTCATTTTTTGATATTATGGTTCACATGATAGTGATCCAAATTAATGAAATAATGGATACTGGCCTAGTGAAATTCAAAAGGATGTATCCTATTGAAAGGTATCTGAATACATTAAAAGGATTTGTACATAACAGAGTTCATCCAGATACATCAATAGCCATGGTAATTTGATGTATGGGTGTATTGAATTTTGTGAAAAATATCTTATGGATTTGTTTAAAAAACTAGATAAGACCTCTTGGATTCATGATGGTCTATTGAGATATGGAACCATATTTGATATTGACATCATCGAGTGGATAAAAGCACATCGATATATCTTGTTCAATACGCCATCTATTTTACCATTAATAATGTAAGATTCTTAAAATGTTTTTTTATCATTTTCATATTTTGAATGATTAATTTAATAATTTCATCAACCCATCATAATTTTTAGGAAACACATTAATGAGCTAAAAAAAGATATTCCACATGCAACTGAGTATAAAATTAAACAATCTCATTATGCGTCATTTTATTATTGGTTCAAGGATTTATTACGTATAAATTGAATTTCATTATGAGTAATGTATAATACTAATTTATTTTTGTCGAAATCATTATTGAATTATGCGAATTATGTAGGTTCATAACCTTAAGGGCTTAGGTGATCCCAGGCCAACTGAAGAATTTGGAAAACTGGTAGAGGGTCCATCTATAGCATCTTGTCGTTATAAATATATAGATCCTAATGGATTATGATTACACATTAAATATGTTGACGAAAAATGAGTAACAAAAAATTGTAGAATCTGTTTTCTATTAATCAATTATTTTTATTACTATGGTCAATTGACAGACATCGTTGAATTTTTATACACACATGGGTTGAATTACATATTGTTAAAGTGTAAATGGGTTGATCTAGTGCATGGAAGTAATGTCGTTCAATATCTATTTACATTGGTGAATTTTATCTATATTTTATATAGAAGGGAACACGTTGGTAAAGAACCATTCATTTTGAAATCACAAGTGGAACAAGTATTTTTCATTACATTGGATTCAAATACTAGTTGGCATGTTTTTTTTGAAAATATCCCCGCGAGGAGTGTTTTTATTTGAACAATATTAACCTGAGACTATTTCCTTTGTTTCCCAACAACATGATCAACATATCTTATTTCAATGTGAAGATAATATTTATTTAGTTAGAGGATTCGTTGAAGGATAAATAGTGTATTTTAGTGATTAATGAAAGGTATAATTATTTTCCCACTCATCAGTTTAAAGAAAATTTTAAAATTGTTTAACATTTTATAAACTGTTTAGCCATATTAAATTTTTTTAAATTCATTGTGTTCAATCAATTTTTCAAAATCACTCAATTTTGTTTTCTAATTTTCAATAAAACAAACCAAAACTAATTCAGTAAAAAATAATTATAATATATTATTAGTCAGAATCAATCCAAACTTCCAACAACACCAGCATCTTCGAATAAATCTATTTCCTTTCACTTTAGCTACAGTTTTCCCAGCATTGTATGTTTTCTATTTTATGAGACGTTTCTCCATTATTTAGGTATCGATTGGTGGATCTAGTTTTCTTGGACATGTCTAAATTCACCATTTATGATGTGGTGAATTTATTTGCATTTTTCTTATTCCATATATGTGAAAAACATATTTTGTTTCCTGCACTTTCTGAAAAAACAGATTCAGTACTAACTCATTTAGCTATATAGTGGATGTCCACATTGTAGGATCATATTTTGTCTTTTCATTGAGATTATTTTCAACACATTTTTTCACTAGTAAGAATATTATTTGATGCATGACACTTTTTCGAACCAATTTTTTCAGAATCATTACTTTATCTAAAATATTTTAAGGATTATTCTTTGGTACAGACCATATTTCTCAATATGACATCCACATATAAACATTTCATATTGAGGGTATATCTATAATTCATGGTAATTCATCCTATGTTCAAATTATATGTTCAAATTCGTCATTTGATTGTCATGAATTTTTCTTCTTTCAAATAATGGGTT
Source organism: Viscum album (assembly GCA_963277665.1). Taxonomy (NCBI): domain Eukaryota; kingdom Viridiplantae; phylum Streptophyta; class Magnoliopsida; order Santalales; family Viscaceae; genus Viscum; species Viscum album. Next base: position 1,365,014,855 of record OY728140.1, on the reverse strand, counting down.
GTAAAACTCTTTTATTTTCATAGTCTCCACTTCTAGTTGATCATCATTAACATTCATTAATACTTCTTAATTTTTTTTAATGGATGGATCATTTATTTAACAACGAATTGATACACTTTTTTCTCACAAGAATATCTTTCCAACTCTTCATCAATTTGAGAAAGGCTTTCGCTGTAAAGGGTGACCGTTTTTTCTTTGACATTAACTAGCATTGTGAATGTGTTAGAAAAATTTAATTTCATAGCTAATTTATCATTCATGTCACCATATTCTATCTATAGTTGTGAATATCATCATGATGATAATTATTATAAGGAAAAATTTATGTGAATACCACAATAGGGACATTATTCATTTACTTTATGTTGTTTCACATAATTGTTCCATCTAACTACCCATGATAAAATAATTTTTATCTTCATCATGTAAAATTATATAAATTTTTATAGTGGAAAGCTTATGATGTATTAAATTTTATGAATGTTTAATAACTAGGTATAATATTCAACTTTATAAAATCATTTCACTATAAAATAAACTTTTATATAAAATCTTTTTTTGAAAATAAATTTATTTATGTTTTTTACCATTCTGATTATTTTTAAATCCATTTATAACTAATTTTTCTATCTCTTTTATTTATTAAAAATGATAGTAGTTTTATTTTTTAAAAACAATCTAATTTATCATTTTGAAACTTTGTATGGTCCTCTTACTATTTTTTCTATGACTATAGGCTTGTTATAGGAACAGGCATGAGATGCACATCATCTAGAAGAGACATCTACATCTCAGTGTTGATGTATGTTTGGATGTAATTTTGTTTATTTTTTATGTAATTGAAAAATATATATATTAATATATTATAATATGTATAATTATTTATGAAATTTTTTTCAATAGTATCAGACTTGACTGCTTCTTCCTCTTGCAAGAGATTCCCTGATCGTGGAATTTGGTCATTAAATTCTGGCATGAACTTTGATGTTTCATTTGACGAGAGGTTTCACCCTGTCAGACTGACTACACCTAGATTTATTCTTCTACTATGTCATTTAATAAGTGACCGACATATATTTCTATTGACCACCTATGACTTGAATTATGTCCCTCATGATACATTAGATCGACTTTGGAGGGGAGTTTTGGTAAAAAAACCATTTTCGATTCTTCCATATGTGTTTAAAAAATACTAACATGTGTGATTTGTTTCTCAAATAGAATAACCTGAAAGTGTTCCTTGATGATTTTGTTCTTGTGTTTATGGGAAAATGTCATAATATGTGGAAATATCATAAAATAAATGCCATGAGGGGGCAATGGGTACCCAATGTGGGTGCCCCAGACATTTAGGATAAAGTCCAGAGTGGTGTTCTCCCATTTTAGTGATGAAATATAGTTACATATTGGTCTTATGTGGCTGTTGTGGTCAGTATATTTATTAGGATATATATATTTTCAGAATTTTGTGACATATTTTTTTTAAAATTTTAATTAAGAGAGTTTAGGATGTGTCAACACGCCATTCCGAGAATCTATCATTTTAGGGACCACCATAGAGGCTCGAGACTCATCATGTGTCTCAAATCATACATGATTTATTTATTTTCATTTTTAATTATATTATTTAATTTGTTTTTGTGTTATAATTTAATATTTTATTTGTATAAAGATACGAGAGCATGGTGCACCGACTGATAAAATGTCGGTGTGGATGAGGACTCATGTTCAAAATAATCTAGTGAATGGATCACTTATATTATGTTCTTGTACTCATAACCAATACAAACATGCATCTATATATTAGAATATATTGTATATATATTTTAATTTTACACATGGTCAACTTGAATCTAATATAGAATAGTTGTTGAAGGACCAATGATAGCATCACATGAAAAGTGAAAAGATATTACATCGCATTATTGGTTGTGGAAGGAATAGATATAGTTTGGGCTATGGAATTAGGATTATTTGTTATGTAGAATCACAAACTAATGTTTTCAGTCCTGTTGTTTCTGGGATGACACAAAAACTTTCAGATTTTGAGGTGTGGTTGTGCACTTATGATGAGGTAAATGCACAAATACTCACTGAGGTTAGAACTCTTCGGGAATATATGTGTCTGGGTGATGATACAGGGGATCATAAAAATCACGTTTTCACTAATTTTATTTATTTACTATCTAATATTTTCATTATTAAAAAATATATAATTATTATTTTTTGTAGGCCCCTGGAAAACCTGATGGAGGTCGAACCCTTGGCCACACATGACGCATCATATTCATGAGGTGTGTTTCTTTGATATTTGTTGTTGAATTAACTTATATATTTATTTAGACCCTAAATGCTGCTTTTTTTGAGGTGAGAAAATTTTATCTTTTTAAAAAATCCATTGTTTTTAATTTTTTTGAGTATGATCAATAATTGGATACTTTATTTTGGTATAAATTTTATTAGAATCCCCATTAAAGAATGATCTAATAGTGTTCATTATTAAATATTAGCGGTTTTTATTGTGTAATAAATAATGTCATGTATAATTCCCTAGTGGGGTGTGTAGGTGGAGAGGGGGATATCTAGGGAGAGTTTCGGGGATGCAGAGGGGTTGTGCTGGTGGAAGAGGGGGATGTTCAGATGGGGAGGGGTCGGGCTGTTCATGTGGGGAGGGGTGGGGGATGTGTGGGTGGGGCGGGGTGGGGCTGTGTTGGTGGGGGATATCCATAGTGGGGGTGGGGGGTTTGGGATTGGTGGATGTCTGGGGGTGTGGGGGCTGCAGGGGGGGCTCCCCGTGTGTGTGTGTGTGTGTGTGAGGGGGGGGGGGATGTCTAGGGGTGTCTGAGGGTATAAGGGGGTTGTCCGGGGTGTGTCCAAGGGGGTGGGAGTGGGGGTAGTATAGGGCTATCAGGTATATATGGGGGGATGTCCAAGGGGGGTTTCCAAGCGGGTGGGGGTTGTCGAGGGGCTGTCGGGGGGGGGGGGGGGGGGGGGGGCTGTCCGGTGGATGTTTTGGGTGGGGGATGTCTGATAGGAGTGTGCAGGTGGGGTTTTTCAACTAGGGAGGGTTTAGATGGGGAGGGGTGGGGTTGTTCAGGTGGGAAGGGAGTGGGGGTTTGTAGGTGGGGAGGAGGGTTGTTCAGGGGGTGTGGATGGGAGTTGGCACTGTCTGGCGGTGGGTGCTGGTGGGTGTGTTGTCCTATGGATTTTTGGGTGGGGGCTATCTGGGGAGAGTGTGGGTGTGGGTTACAATTTCTTTCCTCAAAATGAAATCTGGAAGACACTTTTGACTACTAAAATTATGGCGTGGCCATCTGTTCCATTGTAGTTTTAATGAAATCCCTAAATTGAGACATTGTCTAGGTGTTACATCATGATCTTATATTTTTCTAACTTATTTATAAATTAAAGGGTATTCCCAAATTACACTCATTCACATTTTCCCCCTCATCTCTTGGTGTGATATTGATCATGGGATCATCTATTCATTACCTTATCTCACACAACAATCTAAAAATCTTCCATTTAGGTAAGATATTTGAGAGATATTAATTCTTTAGATAAAATATTGAGATTAGCATGCCCATGATCTCTTTGGTTGAGGAGTTTGGATTGTCTTGATAAAGAAAATTACCTAGACATAATGAAATTTATGGTATGGATGTGATTATCATGGGTTTGCCTATTTTCCATAATATTTCTTTAAAGTATATGTTTGTTGCTGCCATTGCTGAAAATTGTTTTCAACACTATGATTTATGGAACCATATCATGATTGAATGATGGAAACAAACTTAATAAAAGTTTAACAACTTAATGGTGGTATGGAAACGAATGTGTAAAATAAATGAATTTATATAATGACATAACTTGAAATGGGTAGGTACTTGATGGTTTTATTGTTGATGTATGTTAGGAAAATCATATTGTTGTGGCTATGTTTGTGTAATTTTTGTGAGGATTTCATTTGGTAAAGTTGTTGTTGGATGTGGGGGGGGGGGGGGTTGTTTGGTTGGGGAGGGGGGGGTTGTGTAGGTGGGTAGAGGATGTTTGTGAGCTACATGGGGGGCTGTACATGGACGGGAGGATGTGTAGGTGGGGGGGTGGTGTTTGTGGGTTGTAGGGGGGCTGTCTAAGAGGGGTCTGGGGGTGGGGTATTGTGGGGGCTACATGGGGCTTCTTGGGGGGATGTTTGCGCGTGGGGGGGGGGATATCCTGGGTGGGGAGCTATTCAAGGGGTGTCTGAGTTGGGGGAGTTTGGGGGCTGTGGGGGGGGGGGGGGGGGGGCTGCCCGTGGCTGTGTGGGGGTTGGGGTACTGGGGGTTGTTTGGGGGGGGCATCATGGGTTGTGGGGAAAGTTTGAGATGGGGGGGGGGGGAGTTTTAGTTGTCTATGGTGAATGGGTTGTAGGGGGGTCGTTCCGGGGTGTGGGGGCCTATCCAATGTGGGGGAGTGGGAGTGGGTATTGTTCCAGTGTGTGTGATGGGGGGGGGGTTGTCTAGGTGGGATGGGAGGGGGATGTCCAGAGGTGGGGGTAGATGTCCGAGGGAGTTTTGGGAGGGGGATGTCAGGGGGGAGTGTGTGGGTGGAGCTGTTTAGTAGGGGAGGGGATGTGTAGGTGGGGGTGGGGGTTGCTTGCGGGTGATATCTAGAGAGTTGGGGAAATTCATGTGGGGTGGGGGGGCAATGTACATGGGGTTGTCTAGGGAGGAGTTTGGGTGGGGGTGTTCAGGTAAGAGGTTGGGGCTGCAGGGGATTAGGAGAGGGGGCTTTCCAAGGGAGAGGAGGTTGGGGGGATTCAGGTGGGGGGGAAGTGAAAACGAGTTATACTTGACATTAAAAGTGTGGAGATGATTTCTCATAGAATTTTTGGTCTATTGAAATCAATAGTGCATAAATCCAATGTTTGGATTGATCGATACAATTTATTGATCAGTATAGTTTAATGTTCATTTACAAATTTATTATTATTGTTGTAATAATGTTCAAATCATGTGTGTAGGGGAAAAAACCAACCAAACAAGGACTTATTGACATGAAATATTAGTAAAATTGTATTTAAGACATTGATATTCAGCATGAATAATCAGTACATGGATCAGATACCTGAATTGGTTGGTGTGATCAAAAGTGGCGTTTTCCCATCACTTTAATAGTTAACATATATATCATGTAAAAGATGTCAATATACACATACTTCACTTGTATTGTAATGAAGTCATCGGGGAATAATCCTTGGTCAATTTTGGATATTTAGGAATCAATGTCACATCAATTAGATGCTCGAGTTTCTTGGTATGAATGAAAACAACAAGTATTATTGCTTATGGTTATTAAAATGAAACATCTACACTGAAGGGGTCAAAATGTGAGAAGAATTCTATTACCCGTGTGAAGTTAGGATATCATTTCTCAAAGCATTTTGTGTTTATTAAAATCTACCTTGTGTTAATCCAATGCGGGTATTAATTGGTACAATTAAAAGATCATTTTCAGATTTATGATCATTGTTGTAATAATGATCAAATAATGTGTGTAGGGGTGAAAACCAACCAAACAAGAACGAATTGACCTGAAATATTAGTAAAATGATATTTAAAAGATTTATATTCTCCAGGAACAATCAGTACATGGATCAGATACTTCAATGGCTTGGATTGATTAGTATATGGTAACTTCATTTACTTTTAGAAGTCATTGTTTAACAATAAGTGTTGTACAAATATATTTGATGTCATCATTGGAATCATTTTTGTATGTAATAATTTATAAACTATTTTTATTATTCTATATATATATACTAATTGATTAAATATGACGAATTTGTATTTTTCTTTTTTAGTTGTCTCTTCTGTATCTTATTGTAGGTTTATTGAAACAGATGATTGGAATGTATTGGAGTTGTTTGGATTGATGGATATGTGAATATGTATTTTTTTTATTCTTTATGAGGATCATGGGGTTTCTGCTGTTTTGAATTGATTTTTTTGTGATGTTTTCATTGTTTGTGCCCTTTTTCTACTGTTTAGGAAGAAGAATTGTAAATTCAAGAAACAAGGTTGGCGACTATGATTGGTGATTTTTAATGGGTTGGAATTTGTTTACAGCACTACGGCTGCTAATAGTGGTCACTATAGGCCCAAATTTTTGGGTTTCCTATAGTGACCCCATTTGGCGGTCGTTATAGGTTGACCCAATAGAGGCCGTTATTTAGCCACATGGTAGAGTTCCTATAAAGACCGCCATTGGTGGTCCCTAAATCCCATCACTGATGAGCCCACTGATTCCACCAATGGAAATCATAAGGTGGTTTGTAAATATAATTAATGAACCTAAATGGAATTCACTAATGACCCTAATTATTATAGTAAAGTGTTGAGTGGGAACCCTTTCAAGGATAGTACGATCATTGGATTACAAAACCCAAAGGTCTTAGAAGAATTCATCCCAATCACAACCACTTGAGAAATATCCTCCCCAATATCTTGATCGTGAAGTCAAATTCCCACCTTCACATTACTTCTTCATCTAGAAATACCTAAGCATAGGTTCACAGGCCTACTATTGATGCCAATTAACATAACCTCTCATTCATCCAAATCTGGATTGATTTTTTATGGTGAACCCTGCATGTTCTAAGTCATCATCTGGAGCATGATCTTTTAGTATGTTAGGTTGAATCTATACTTCATGATCTTAATGAGGTGTCCAAAAGGAATTTAGGTGGCTTGAATGCCTTGAGGAGGCATAAAATCGTTAACTAGCCTAAAGGCCTTGGGTGGTCCGTGTGACGCCCCAAGTGTTATGAACAGGTCCAAGTGAACAATGTTATTCTTTTAATGATGTCTCTTGTTTTACTTTTTTGTGCTAATAAAGAATTTGAAACAAAATAAAACATGGAGAATACAGTAAACTGGAATATATTTAAAAGTTACATTGAAACAAGACCCATCTAATTGAAAATACCATGCACAAGACCTAACACAGCCATAAACAGACTACTAAGAATCAAAACTCGAGTAATCTGATAGTCGTCATCTTCAGGGTCCATCAGTGTGAAAAATATAACAGCCAGAACCACCGAGCAGTACTCAACAGCAATGGTATTAGGAGAACCATCCTTCCTGGTTCCAATGTTTTGATTTTTGTGAAATGCCCCTTCTTTTTTTTATAATGGTCCTTTAAGATATGACCGTTAGATATATTTAGCCGTTGGGTTTTCAAAAAAAAAAACAACCTTTGGGTTTCAGTTGATAATGTTTATCTTTATATGATAACTTGGTTTTTATTCTCTAATAACTTATGATATTATTATAATGTATTTTCCACAAAATATTCATAGTTTTAAAATAAAAATAGTATTCATGGAAATAAATCTTTTTGTTTTTACAAAAATCCCGATGGATACTAATATAATTGAAAACATAGTGTTCTTTTTATAAAAGATATGTCTAAAGGGTATCTATAATAATTATATATTTTGACCACTAAAATTATGAATTGGGGAAAATATTTGGGCTTTTAAATTTTATGAAAACAGATAGGGGTGTATTTTAAAGATCCAAATAATTATACTGGTTTTGTATGTAAAATATGAGAGGTATTTTTTTAATGATTAACAGAAAAGGGATTTAGATTTTAAATTAAAACAATTTGTTTTTATAGTATATTAACTCATTTTTGTGCAAATATTTGTGTCACATAGTATTTTTTTACTATGTATACTTATACTAGTTATTTAGTAAATCTAAATAAGTTTTTAACAAAAATTAGGTTGGGGCCGGCCAAGCCGAGGGAATCCCGTTGGGACAAGCCCTCTAGGCCGAGACCAAGCCCCAAGGGACCCGAGGTGCCGACCATCAGGGTCCCAAGAAAGTTTAGTGGGTGTCCAACCAGGTCCCGAGCTGATCAAAGGTCTACTAGGTCGCACGAAGGCCCGTGTGTATGGCCCACGGCGCGCGCTGCATGGGGTTGGGCCGAAGCCCGCATGGGGCCCGTGTATAAGGCCCCAGTGTGTGTGTGTTCGTGTTATTGCAACGGAGGCAGCAAGAATTATTTTATAAACCGCGCCTCAACCGCATTTCGATTCGATGTGGGATGCGCTCCGCGCGATCAGGACTGTCCGATCAACTTCTGTGTCGATCTCGTCCGTCCAAACTTGTTGACCGCACGATCTTCCCCAAGATCTAATCCCATACCTCGATCTCATTAAATGGATCAACCATTATTTTTTCCCGCGCCTCCTCCAGCCGTATGATCACGCCTGGATTTAACCAGCACCTTCTGTTTCTTTACTGTGTCGAACCCGTCGTCTTCTTCCTCGCAACAGGGGTCCCGACCCATAGGCCTGCTCAAGGATGCCTCGACCCCTCCCCCGCACTGCTCCTCTTGACCTCCGAACACCCCCTCCTAGAACACTATTCCTTCTTCTTTCCCATGTCGGTCTAACCTCTTGGGTCGAGTCACCAATGAACACCGAGGCCTATATAAACGCCTCCTGCCTCATGAAACCGGGGTGGTTCCTCCTCCTCCTTCCCTCCCACGAACTCCCTGCAAGACCAGCGACGTACCTCCTGTCCGAGTTTTCTTTTCAAGAAATGTAAGGGTCCTTTCATTCTTTCCTTCTTTTGGAGAAAATCTTCATTTTATACTCCCGGTAAATATAGTTTATATAGGTATATATATATATACTTAATGTAAACCCCTTAGTTTGTATTGCCTTCAAGGAGTTTTGGCCTTCGTGTTTTCAGTAGGGTGCATATGTACTGTTGCTTATATACTTCGCTTTCATTTTTAGAAACCTGTGCATAGTATATACTATTTATATATGTATATTTACATAATAAAAATCCATCAGTTTGTACATTGTGTATATACAGTTTCATATATATATAGACGGTATATACAGTTTATATATGTACATTTACACAATACTAATCCCTCGGGTTGTGTATTGTTTTTACATACGGTATATACAGTTTTTATTATACAGTTTTCCAAAGCCTAAAACTTATATTTAATTTATATTATGTATATATACAGTTTCATGAATTTTTTCTTATAACCTATCCCGGCCTATTTTTGGGTAGCAATCTTTAAATAATTTTTTTTACATATATATGAAAACTATGTTTTTTCTTGGTTTAAGTGGAGTTATGTTTGTAAAACCTTAATTTTTATACATATGGATACATTTATAACAAACCTTTTATGGATTTAGTTTTCAACCATGTAATTGATTTATGGTTGGAAGCCTCCAATACCTAAAGAATTTAATAGACTTTTTTTGAATTGTGTAAAACCCATATATACACTTTGGGTATATATGGGTATGTGTATATGTATTTATATGAATAATTTCCAACACCTATTATATTATTTTGTAAATAACAGGACTTAATTTATTCTTTGATGAAGGTAAGATTTTATTAAGATATAATTTGTGTGATTACTAAACCAACATGTTTTGAAAATACACACAAATGGGAATGTTTTATTAAATAAGTTTATCTAACATTTCCCCTGATGTGTTTTGTAATAAAGTATGTATTTTGGTTTGATTTAAATATAATAGAGGATTTAAGATTTAATGGGTCATGATATCATGTTATGTTCATTTATTACCTAAAGACAAAAGGAACCTACATTGGTGAATTCATTAATTAATCAAGTTATGGTTTAATTTATTTACAAGTTCAAGGTCCTATTTATCACCATAACTGATTTCAAGTGTTTTCTTTAAGCACTTAATTTCCATGGAATAATAATTTCAATGATTCTTCATTTAGTATATAATCATTTTATATTCTTTAAGTAATTAGCTAATTTGAATAGAATGCTTTACTAAGCTATGTATGCCTTTGATTAGTAATTGGCATATTTTGCAAAGTTAACTATCATACCATGTATTGGAAAAATTTGTGATGGTTCATTATTATTGTACATAATGCATGCTTGACAAATCACTAAATAGACATAGAAATTAGATTACCCAAATTGGTATGGGACACCTTGGGTAATATTAAAATGAATGAGTTATTCAAGGTGGTATGGGACATCTTGAATATACAAATGGTTTAAGTAAAGCCTAAATGATGTGGATCTCATGATGATAAAGAAAAATTTAAGGGTGCGTCCTGAGAGTGCTCCAATGCATTGGGTAAAGAATTAATCTCTAGAGATGACCAATTTAATGACGCCTTGGGGATGGACCATGGTAATGTTTTCAAATGACACCTTGGGGATGGACCTTGGTGATACGGAAATGATTGTCTAAATTAAATGTTGATGCCACATGATTCAAGTTATGTCACAAGTTCTTTTCAAGATAAAGAGCCCATTCTTTCATGACCATTCCCTTTATGCTTTCATAAAGTTCTTATTTCACTGGTATACGTTGGAGCATTATTTGTGATTATCATTTAGTAAAATAGTAACCATCATATGAGAATTTAATTTGTTTCCTTTATGCGCAACTCTGATTATGAATTACTCTTAACTGTTTAATTTATGCTTAAGTAAATCACATGTCGTACTTGTTTATGATAACCATTATTAGTCCTTCGTGAGTTGACATAATTGTTTCATGTTCATCTTGAAAACTTTTATTGAGAATTTTATGTTATGTGTTACAATTTTCCATTAGTTAATGTTCAATTTCTTTTAAAAGAATGTTTTCAAATGTTACACTGTTTTAAATTTTTTTTTAAAATAACCCTTACTGAATATTTCAATGCTCAGCCTATGTTTTGATTTAAAATTTTTAGGTATCAGATTTTAAAAGATGAATCATTTCATGAGTTGACGGTTTCCTAGAACCCGAACCTCACACGATCCTTTGTATGGGACATGATGTGTAGTTAACAATGTGTGTTTTATTTTAAAACAACACATCATGTTCATAAGGCACCGACTCCTGGGTTTCTGGGGTCGGGGTCTCTACAGTTCGTATCAGAGGTTCGGTTTGGATAACTCTGGAAAACCAGAAAACTAATACAACAATATATATATATGTATACTCATGTTTTACTAAAAAAATGGGTTTTCTTAAATTTCAGATGGAAAACGAAGGCACAAATCTCTTATCTCTCCCCATAGAGGCCCTAGAGACCATTGTGTATTTAGCTATCCGTGAGGATTTTCTAAACTATGACCATATCTGCATGACATGAAAACACCTTTACGACGTATCCAATTCACCACGGGTGCTTCAGTTACAACAGGGGGTAAGAATAGATTACCTCCTTGTGATGATGACCTGGTTTCCATCCTATGTACGTCGAGGAGGGTACTATGTGAGACGTTTCCGAATTTTCATGTTAGGTGAGAGCTTTGGCACTATGGTTGATAACCCTTTCCAAGAAGCTGCTGCTGAAGAGGAGCTCCGAGCTGGCTACCTTTGTCAGTTTTTAAACTATGGATTCTGGGGTCAGTTGTTGGACTTCAGAAGGTTAGAGGGAAAGCCCACCCGACTGTCTTGTAGACAACAAGTGTATATGGATGTATCCCAACTTCATACATCTCATGCTAGAATCATAAGATGTCATATGCTCCCCCATGAGTTTTTCCCCGAATGCTCAGCCTGTGTTTGGTTCAAGGAGGTCGGAAGATTTACTTCTTTGTGTGGAGTTCGTTTAGTCGGTGGTTAAGAGAAACAAAAGCGCTAATGTTTAATAATAAACTTAAGTTTATTGTAATTTTGTCTTTCCCCTTCCTTGTATTTACTTTGATTTTATCCTTGATTGATTTTCAAGTGATTGAACGCCTTCCTTAAAACTGTCAAATGGAAGGACAAACCCACCTGTTATCTCATCCCACTGAGATTCTGGAAATCATTTAAATCAAAACGTTTGAGGACGAGTATGACCCCTTCGCAAATTTTCGAAAAACGTGCAAGCAGTGCATTGAGGTAACAAACGGTCCAGAGATTCTCCGCACCTTCTAGGGGAATTCCTCCATCTATTACCGCATTGGCTCTGCACAGCTGGCCGGACGTGAACGACGAGGAAGTTACCATGAAGGGCTCTTTTATGTTTCACCCTAGGCCGAAACTACATGGCCAGAGTGAAATTTCTGGAGGTTGCATTAGAGGGAAATCTTTATGCAGCTTATATGCTCCAACTTCATAGCTATAGCATGTTTAACCGCATATATGGCTTCAATGTCCTCGACCGAGACATAATTCAGCGAGTCCATCGTACATTGGTCTGCAAGGACATTTCAGAACTTTTTACTATTCGAGCATCCCTCTGGAAGCCTGTCGGCCCGAAGCATACGTGCAACCCCTCCTGTCTTAGGTGTATTTGGGTTAGGGAACTGGAAGAGGTGAGCATCGCTATGGGGGCTCCTCCAAATTCACTTGTTGACCTTATACATTGGTGGAGATGGCGAGGACGTTGCAGAACGTTGTAGTTTTGTGAAATAAATTTCGAGGATGCAATTTTCTAAAGGGGGGATAATGTGACGCCCTAGGTTTTATGAACTGGTCTAAGTGAACAATGTTATGCTTTTAATGATGTCTCTTGTTTTATTTTTTTTGTGCTAATAAAGAATTTGAAATGAAATAAAACATGGATAATAGGGTAAACTGGTATATATTTAAAATTACATTGCAAAAAGGCCCAAATAATTGAAAATACCATGCACAAGACCTAACACAGCCACATAAAGACTACTCAGAATCACAACTCGAGTAATCGGATAGTCGTCGTCTTCAGGGTCCATCAGTGTGAAAAATATAACATCTAGAACCACCGCACATGTACTCAACAACAATGGTATTAGGAGAGCCATCCTTCGTGGATCAAGTGTTTTGATTTTGTGAAATGCCCCTACTTTTTTTATAGTGGCCCATTAAGATATGGCCGTTGGATATATATAGCTGTTGGGTTTTCAAAAAAAACAACCATTGGGTTTCGGTTGATAAAGTTTATCTTTATATGAAAACTTGGTTTTTATTCTCTTATAACTTATGATATTATTATAATGTATTTTCCACAAAATATTCATAGTTTTAAAATAAAAAGAGTATTCCTGGAAATAAATCATTTTGTTTTTACAAAAATCCCAATGGATACTTATATGATTGAAAAATTAGTATTCTTTTTATAAAAGATATGTTTAAAGGGTATCTATAATAATTATATCTTTTGACCGCTAAAATTTTGAATTGGGGAAAACTTTTGGTCTTTTAAATTTTATGAAAATAGATAGGGGTGTATTTTAAAGATCCAAATAATTTTACTGATTTTGTATGTAAAATATGAGAGGTATTTCTATTTAAAGATTTATTGAAAATGGATTTAGATTTTAAATTAAAACTATTTGTTTTTATAGTATATTAACTCATATATATACAAATATTTGTGTTACACGCTATTTATTTTTACTAAGTATACATATACTAGTTATTTAGTAAATCTAAATAAGTTTTTAACAAAAAATAGGTTGGGGCGGCCAAGCTGAGGGTAACCCTTTGGGACAAGCCCTATAGGCCGAGACCAAGCCCCAAGGGACCCAAGGTTCCAACCATCAGGGTGCCATGAAAGTTTAGTGGGTGTCCAACCAGGTCCCGAGCTGAGCATAGGTCTACTAGGTCACACGCAGGCCCGTGTGTAAGGCCTGCGGCGCGCGCTGTATGGGGTTGGGCCGAAGCCCGCATTGGGCCCGTTTATAAGGCACCGGTGTGTGTGTGTGTTCATGTTATTGTACTAGAGGCTACAAGATTTGTTTTATAAACTGCGCCTCAACCGCATTTCGATTCGATGTGGGATGCGCTCTGTGCGAGTAGGACCGTCCGATCGACTTCTGTGTCGATCTCGTCCGTCCAAACCTTTTTACCACACTATCTTCCCCGAGATCTAATCCCATCCCTCGATCTCATTAAATCGATCAAACTTTCTTTTTTCCCACGCCACCTCCAGTCGTCTGATCACGCCTGGATTTAATCAGCACAGTCTGTTTCATTACCGCGTCGACCTCGTCATATTCTTCCTCACAACAGGGGTCCCGACCCGTAGTCCTGCGCAAGGATGCCTCAGCCTCTCCCCCACACTTCTACTCTTGACCTACGAACACCCCCTCCTAGCTCACTATTCTTTTGTATTTCCCACGTCGGTGTAACATCTTGGGTCGAGTCAACAATGAACACCAAGGCCTATATAAACGCCTGCTGCCTCATGAAACCGGGGCAGTTCCTCCTCCTCCTTCCCTCCCATAAACTCCCAGAAAGACCAGTGACGTACCTCCGGTCTGAGTTTTCTCCTCAAGCAATGTAAGGGTCCTTGTATGCATGCCTTATTTTTGAGAAAATCGTCATTTTATACTCCCGGTAAATACAGTTTATATAGGTATATATATATATATTCTTAATTTAAACCCCTAGGTTTGTATTGCCTTCAAGGTGTTTTAGCCTTTGTGTTTTCAGTAGGGTGCATATGTAAGGGTGCTTATATACTTTGTCTTCATTTTGAGAAACCTGTGCACGGTATATACTGTTTATATATTTATATTTACATAATAAAAATCCATCGGTTTGTACATTGTGTATATACAGTTTCATATATATATATATATATATACGGTATATACAATTTATATATGTACATTAAACAATAAAAATCCCCCGGGTTGTATATTGTTTTTACATACGGTATATACAGTTTTTATTATACAATTTTACAAAACCTAAAACGAATATTTAGTGTATATTGTTTATATATACAGTTTCATGAATGTTTTCTTATAACCTCACCCGACCTATTTTTGGGTATCAATCTTTAAATAAATTATATATATATATATATATATTAAAACTATGTTTTTCTTTGTTTATGTGGAGTTATGTTTGTAAAACTTTAATTTTTATACATATGGTTACATTTATAACAAACCTTTTATGGATTTAGTTTTCAACCATGTAATTAATTTATGGTTGGAAACCTCCGGTACCTAAGGAATTTAAGAGGATTTGTTTTTGAATTGTGTAAAACCCATATATACACTTCGGGTATATATGGGTATGTGTATATGTATTTATAGGAATAATTTCAAAACCCTATTATATTCTTTTATAAATAACAGGACTTAATTTAATCTTTGATGCATGTAAGATTTTATTAAGATATAATTTGTGTGATTTCTAAACCAACATGTTTTTAAAATACACACAAATGTGCATGTTTTATTAAATATGTTTATCTAACATTTCCCATGATGATTTTAATGAGAATGTATGTATTTTAGTTTTATTTAAATATATTATAGGATTTAAGATTTAATGGGTCATGATATCATGTTATGTTCATTTATTACCTAAAGAGAAAATAAACATACTTTTGTGAATGCATTAATTAATCAATTTATGGTTTAATTTATTTACAAGTTTAAGGGCCTATTTATCACCATAACTGATTTCAAGTGTTTTCTTTAAGCACTCCATTTCCATGGAATAATAATTTCAACGATTCATCATTTATTATATCATCATTTTATATGCTTTAAGTAATTAGCTTATGTGAAAAGAATGTTTTACTAATCTATGTATGCCTTTGATTAGTTATTGGCATATTTTGAAAAGTTTACTATCATACCATGTATTAGCAAAATTTTTGATGGTTCATTATTATTGCACATAATGCATACTTGACATATCACTAAATAAACTATGAAATTAGATTCCCAAATTGGTATGGGACACCTTGGGTAATATTAAAATGAATGAGTTATTCAAGGTGGTATGAGACATCATTAATATACAAACGGTTTAAGTAAATCCTGGATGATGTGGATAACATGATGATAAAGACAAATTTAAGGCTGCACCCTGATAGCTCTCCATTGCTTTGGGTAAAGACATAATCTCTATAGATGACCAATTTAATGACACCTTAGGGATGGACCGTGGTAATGTTTTCAAATGAAACCGTGGGGATGGACCTTGGTGATACATAAATGATTGTCTAAATTAAATGTCGATGCCAACTGATTTAAGTTATGTCACATGTTCTTTTCAGGATAAAGTGCCCATTCATTCATGACCATTTCCTTTATGCTTTCATAAATTCTTATTTCACTCGTATAAGTTGGAGCATGATTTGTGATTATCATTTAGTAAAATAGTAACCAGCATATGATAATTTAAGTTGTTTCCTTTATGTCCAACTATGATTTTGCATTACTCTTAACTATTTAATTTATGACTAAGTAAATCACATGTCGTACTTGTTTATGATAACCATTATTACTCATTCGAGAATTGACATAATTGTTTCATATTTTTCTTGAAAACTTTTATTGAGAATTTTTATGTCATGTGTTACAATTTTTTTAGTGAATGTTCAATTTCTTTTAAAAGAATGTTTTCAAATGTTACACTGTTTTCATTTTTTTAAAAACCCCTTACTGAGTATTTCAATGCTCACCCTGTGTTGTGATTTAAAATTTTTAGGTATCATCTTTTAAAAGATTAATCATTTCAGGAATTGAAGGTTTCCCAGAACCCGAACCGCACACGATCCTATGTATGTGACATGATGTGTAGTTGACAATGTGTGTTTTATTTTAAAACAACGCATAATGGTCAGAAGGCACTGACTCTTGGGTTTTTGGGGTCGTGGTCTCTACAGTCCGAAGGCCTCAAAAACTCTATGCCCAAACTGATATTATTAATGTGAATAGTTTCGGCTGCTAAAATATTGAACAATACCTAATACATTAAATGATATATTACCTAAAAAATAACCTATAAATAGGCCTTTTCCCTGATTAAAACATGGGTCTCATGGATTCACTTGGAGAGTCATCACCATCCAGGCTGAGGCTAATGTGCTAACTCAAATGGAAAGCTTACATGTCCATTGAAACTGGACTAAATTGGGAAAATGAGATCCCACAATTAAATATCTGAAACTCTAGGCACTATGTTGTCTATGTGTGCATAATACCTCTGTACATATAGAATAAGTGCATCTACATATTACAGTACACACATAAATGGATTGGAAAATTTTAAAAAAGTTAAAAAATTATAAATATCCAAGTAGTAAAATTTCAGTTTATAATTGTGAGCAGGAATTTCTACCCTGAAGAATATGGGATCATTTTCCTTCTATGAATATTAATTTATTTGTATCAATAATGTGATAAGAATTGATATTTGGAACCTAAGAAAAAGAAAAAAAATATGGGTTCCTTTGTTAATATTTTATTTCCATTTTATCTAACCTTTCATCACTCCTATAATTGGAACTAGAACTAGAATTGATGTATGACATATGTGATTTCATATATACAACATGAAATCTTTGATATTGAATGATATTTTTCTTTCCCTTGATTTTCAGTTTGTGTTTGAAGTCTGGCAGGGCCCTTTTCTAGGTCATTCTTTGAAAATCATAACCCACCTCTAGTTATGTGTCTCTATTTTTAATGTCCTCACATTCTCATTTTTAATTGAATTTGAAAAATAATTTCCTTCTATTTTATAAAGAAAAATTCATAATCTATTTCATAAAAAATACTAATGTGTGGGGTGTTTGATGTGGCATAATTTTATTAAATTTTTCCACACCTTTTTCACCTTTTAAAAACTTTTTAATATTAAAATACTGATTTTCTATTAATAAATAATAATTTTTGTCTTTTTTTTGTTAAATTACTTTATTTTTCATTAACTAGAAATTCTATTTTTATCAATTATTATTTTTTCAATAATTTAAATTTTAATAATTTATTTTCTTCCAACATTTTCTTTTTATTATTTTATTTTGTTTAAATAATAATTTTTCATTAATTTCCATGTTTTCATTCATTTTATCATTATTATTTTCTCAAAATGGTTGTTTCATTATTTTTTTATATAATTGATTCTTTAAAAAATTATTTTTCAACATATTAATTCATAAGATCAATAGTTATTATTTTTATTTATTTTTTTCATTCATTAAATTCATTAATTAATTAATTTATTCATTTTTTTACAAATTTTGTAATCATTTTAATTTCAACTAATATTTTCTTCTTTATAATTAATTTATGTTGTCCTTGATATTAATGTGAAAATCACAATATAAATTATTTTTTATTTTTTATTTTTTATTTCCTCTATATTTTTTCAATTTTTTAGTTACAATTTGATTAAATAATTTATTTCTCTTTGTATTTAATTGTTCATTGTGTGTTCTTCAGGAGGATCTACTACTCCCCAACCACTACTACGTCCTAACATCACCACCAAAAGAGTTACATGTGGACCCAATGGTGACACCCAAACTATCGCTAGCCTCCTAGATCTTTGGAAAACTACACATTTACCAACTATTGGCCACTTCCAATAGTGGATTCCGTCAAACAGTTGGTTCCTAACCACTGTTCCACTCCTCCATTTTCCAAATAAATCCCACCCATTGTCACCTCTCACTAAACGTCCTCCACCATACTCTATAACTCACCTCCAATACCTCAAGACTCTCCCACCATTTCTTTACTAATAGTTGTAATTTCCAACACTAACACCTCCCCATAGATGACTCCATGATTCCCTCTATTTCCACCCCCTAGTGGTGACACCTTATTCACCACCAGCCTTTGACACAAGGGTGGATTCTTAACCATATTTTTTCTCATACACTTCCTCATCGACTTGTGTCCACCATCATTCACCGACCAATAAATCTTGTAACATATCCACTCATTATTATCACTTCTCTATAATTATTTACCACTGGCCCGAATCAAGTCATCACCACCTTATGTGAATCCTCAACTCACCACATAGAAGCTCAACAACAAAAAACAATAATTTATCACACAACAAAGGAAGATAATGGAATTATAAGATAAAAAATAAAACATAAGATCTGAATCAAACATAGAATACAATGGAATTCCAAATTTTGAGATCTCAAGAACACATACAAGAAGTAGAAAAAATATAGGAGACTCCAAAATGAACAATTTTTTCAAATTTTAACCATTAAATCCAACCAGAAGAACCTTATATTCAAATTAATATCAATTAATAGGCCACCACATATTGAATTATACTGAACTAGAGACTCTAGTTGAGAACTATTTCTTACACCATACACCACTGTGAAAATAAAGCAAGTGCATCTACGAAAAAAATTTCCAACTGAAAAATATTTGGGTGCACTCCACTGAGGAACAATGAACCAAGGCAGAATAACTACACCATATCATATTTTTGTCTACACATCCTACCCTTATTGGAGTAAGCGATAAACTAAAAGCCCTTCCTCTATTCCTAAGTTACCTTAATCCCCCCATTATTCTTCTTTGAATCTGACCCCTGCACACCATGCTTCTACTCTCTATGCTACAAAATCACCCAACCCCTATTTCACATATTTCATTTACCTAATTATAATATATAATTATAATATTTATAATTTAATAATTACAATTTAATTTATATTATAATAAAAAATATAATTAAAAATAATAATGACAATAATAATAATAAATTTAAATATATTAATTTTATTTAGTATTTATATATTAATTCTTGAATTTATTTATATAATATATAAGTATTTATTTATATTTATATTTTCCTAAAAGTAAATATAATTATTTACTTTTATATATAACCAATAATATAAATAATAATTATAGGTGTTTTTAAGTATATAGGAATTTTTGATTTATTAATATTTTCTTTTTTAGTAATGATTATAATATTTTGATAATTTCTAATGAACTAGAGTGTGAAATGTTCCTCTCTTTGTTTTCTCATATAATTGGGTAGGCGTTGATAATAGACTCTTTATATCAAGTTGGAGGGTTAGAGAGGACATTACAAGAGGTTGATTACACTAACATAGATTTTCACTCAATTGATGGTGACGCGAACGTCTAGGGATGCCATATAGAACAACTACCGAGTGGAATATAATTTATTTTTAGTTTAGTTGTTATAATATTCTGAATAAGAGGAGTAATTATCCTATCTTGATCTCATTCCCACTCCCATATGTGGGAACTGTATTTTTCTTAGAGATGGTAACCCCACTCCTCTTTCTTCCTCTAGTAATTTTTTTCATTTTTTTATATTTATAAATATTGTTGTGATGCTCAGTTTTTAATTAAAATGTGATATTTTTTATTTCTCTGAATTTGTGTTTTGTGATTTAAAATCTAAGAAAAAAGGGACATAATTTTTGGGCCGAATTCATGTTATGATAGTCAATGCAAACTAGATGTCCAATCATCATTAAAATCATATACTTGTTTCTTCACCTCAGTGTATTGTGATTGTGAATTTTGGTGAGTGAGAGTGCCCCATTGTATCGAAGCAATTTTATAATGTATCAACCAATTTATTCTTATCATACACTCCCTCTTTCTCAAATTATTAATCCATATGGATTGTGTGATTTGATAGTCTCTGTAGGATCATTTTGGATTGTGATAATACTTTGCTGGGAAGAATCTATTGAGTGATTCACTTCTCAATTTTGATGAATGGTTGAGCACTAAAAAATTGTATATTAGATTGTAAAATATTTTATTGAGATAGGTGTGAATAGATCTATAAGTCATTTAATGAGTATAATGATTTTTTTATTACATTCTTAAGTTGATCTATGATAGGCAATTGGGGGCAGATTGGATTGGGTCTGTACTTGTTCTTACTAACATTCTTCTTCATGTTATATATTTTATTATTGTTCTCTTTGGTTCAGTTTCCTATGGTTATTTTTAATCACTATTTCACCACCTCTTCCAATATGACCCTGATCATTTTTATTGATGTTTTATTTTGATATTTAAAAAATTAGAAACCCAAATATATATTTGGAAATACCACATGGCCACTCCACACAGATTTTGGGAGAAAAATCCTAATTTAACCACTATTCTATTTCATAGGCCTTATCAATGTGGCTTTGGAATTCCTTTTAAAAAGGAACAAACTTTATTTAGTATTAGGTAATCATTCAAACCCTTTAGAGTATGATTAGATCTTGGACTATGGATTTCAATGTTGATTGGGATCAACCGCATCCTCAAGTTGATAATTCAAACAACAATATCATTCACTCAAGATTTAAGATGGATCCTTATGAATCCCGCAATATAATGAAGTATTAAACTCTAAAGTGATGTAATGAATTTATATAACTAAAGAGATTAGGGCCTGATACATTGTGAGAAATGATAATGTCAGATCCATTCAACATCACGTCAATGCAGATCAATGTTTATAGGAATGTTATGATAACAATAATTTGTGAAATATTGAATTAAATATTTGTGAGAATGCATTAATTTTAATTTATATGAGGAATATTTTTATGATTTTCTTAAAAAAGGATATTTTGTGCCTCTATATATTATCTCATTTGATATTATTGATTGATTAGCGATGGTAGCTTATCACGTGGAACTTACACTGAACATGTCTCAGTTTTCTTATGTGTTCTATGTTTATCTCATTGTGATGTATATAAATAATCCTTCCTATATAATAAACATACAGGATTTACCAGTTGTGAATGTTATTTTATATGAGTAAAAACCTATAAGAAACATGGTTTTTTAGATGATTTGTTACCGAACAAGACTACACACCTGGTTAATGTTCACTAGAGGAATTGGGAATTCAAACACACTATAATGGAAACTGAGTATGTAATGAAATAGAGATACACTAATTTTATTATATTGTACTGGTTGAATTTAATGAGAAAATTTCATTTTAATTGGATTATGAATGTAAGAAGTTGATATTTTATTATATATATTTTCAAATAAATTTAATTCTTTTGATACATTGTGACACATGGTAACACAACTCTAAATGATCCATATTAAAGTACATTATTATAGCCCATATTTTTTTGTAATTATAGCTAATAAGAATAAGCAAATATTGGAATATATTTAGAAGTGTTTTAAACCATGATAATATATTGAAAAATAAGTAAGAAATTTCTTTATATCCATTATATGCTTAAAAAATATATCATTCCCTACAAAATGGTTTTAATTACATTTTATGATCAAATAATATAATGAATTTTTCAAAATTTTGGAAATGTTATTTGAAAAACTGAACTTCATTTTAAAATTTATCATGTCAAAATTATATTAGAGTGAATTTTTTAGGATTTTTTTGGAAACATTGATTTTTATTTACCTCGAATGGCCCAAAAGTATTCTTTTTTATTCTATTATGTATAATACCCCTTTTAAGGGTTTAAGGGGAACCCGTAAGTAACCCGTAGGCCCTGGGAATAAGGCCCGATATGGCTTTCAATACATGACCTGAATGCCCAAATGCGTACCATGCCCAATACATGACCCATAGGCCCAACCCATTAGAACTGAACCTCCCCAGCTTCTATATCAGTGATCACCTAGATCCCCACCTTGTATTGCTGGTCGGCTAGCAATGTACCATACAATGTTTCACTCTTCTTGGTCCTAATGGCAGTTTCCATACCCTCTCATTTTTCCAATCTGGTAAGCTATGCATCTGGTGACTGCTATTCTTGTTACTATGATCCTCTTCTGGGGTATGCTCTGTGTGAATTGAAAAACTCCATGGTCACAATGACCCAATGGCCATTGATGACCCAAATTCGATTGAGGCCCATAGGCCAAAACTGGTGGCCCAAAGGCCCCAATCAGGTGATTAGTTCATACTGCTACAACACCGATCAATAACTACTATAGTAACTACTATAATTACTACTTCAGGGATGCTACAGTACCCAAAAATATTCTTCCACTCGGTTTTGAACGTGGGTCACTTGGAAGCCAAACTGAACCCTTACCACTCTGGTACAGGCTAGTTGGCTTTATTTTTTATTTAATAGTGACAAATACTATATTTTTTAAAAAAATTTCTTATCATTCCAGGCATTTATAAGGTATAACTTTGTTTTTAAATAGTTTCCAAATTAAAACTATATCATTATATTATGATTAATCATATTATGTTTATTTGAACTAATTTTACATTTTATTTTAGTATAAAAACTTGTATATATGTGAAAAAATATTAATAGAAAACTTCTATTATTTTCATTGATTAGGATTAATTTTAAATTAAATTAAACATATTTTTTAATTGAATTTTTAGAATTAGATTCTATAATTTTAATTTAGAGTATTATATTTTCCAGATATTCCCCTTTCATTTTAATTAATTATGAATAGTAGACATCGTAAATATTTGTCAGCTTGTTTTGGTTATAATGAGTAAAACATGGTTAAAACATCACAATACAGATTTTGAATGTCACAAACAATTTCCCTTATCTTATTAAATGAGTTATATTATACCATATACATCCATGTAAAAAATATAAGGCCACTTGGTTTGATATTTCATTGATTACAACCTTTATATTATTAAAATAAATAAATAAATAAATAATATCACACTCTTGATTTTAATATCTCTATATTCTTTACCTAATGATAAAAAAATTTATTATTGGTTAAATGTTTTTATTTTAAATATAAATTAATTTTTTTATAGCAATTTATTATAAATTTTTATGATTTTAATAATTAATTTTAATGCTTTCACAAAATATAAACAATATTTATTAATTTGATATAAAAATAAAATAAATGATTTCATAAATATGAAAAGTAATATAACATAGAAAATTATAATATAAGATTAATGTTTTAGTTAAAAATAACATATTTGAGATGTTTTAATGGTCAGATTTAATTTCTGTTGATTCTATTTTGATTAAAAACTCCAATTAAATCAATAGTTTGAAAAATGACACTAATGATATTTTATAATAAATGATATTTTATTAAATAAATTAAAATTAATAAAATTATATATTTTTCCAAAAAAAGTAGATATTGATTAAAATTAAATCCATATTCCATTTTTGTGTCAAAATTATTTTAATGGAAAAATTATTTACTATTAATGAGTAGAAAACAATGACATTGAAGTAATTATCAAAAGGGTTAAAAGAGGGTTAAAATAAGAGATAAGAGAAAAAAATGATAAAAACATGTTAATATATTATTATATAGGAGTATTTTGACTCATCATAATATTTTATACAAATTATAATAATTTTTAGTCATTTTCTATGAAAATTAATATATAATTATTTAATATTTTAGTAATTTAAACAGTTCCCCTCCCCTAACATATAAAACGGATCTCCTTTTCCTATATTCTCAAAACCATATGAGACTTATTGTTCAGACAATACTAACAATAATATCCTTTTTTCTTAATTCACAAATAATATGGATCCTTTTTCTTCCCAAAAGACCATCCTTTCAAGGCATAACGTTTAATACAATAGATGTTTCCCAACAAAGATGTATAAATCTTAACCAATCATTTTCAGTTTTATAGCTTCAATCACCTCCTCTATATCTAGAGTATATAATATAAAATAATTAACTCACTATCATAAATATGTAAAAAATTTATAATTATAATGAAAAAAACATTATACATATTCTTTTCCATCCTTGGAAAACCATAACATCACCCCAGCATATACATAGACAACCACCTCCATAAAGCGACGTAGTTAATTACCATTTACACATTACATGGAATAAAATAAGGAAACATTTAATGATGATAAATATATATATATATATATGATATTAAAATAATACTAGTATGGTGAATTATTATTTACCTTTATTTCATTCCATCAAACAAAAATTGAAAATAATATTCTGGAAAATGTGATGTCTTCTGTCTCCTTGAATTGTTTAATTCATTTTTTATCTATATATATTATGGAAGAAACTATATATATATAAATATAATTGAGTTATATATTATTTTTTTAGTATTATCATTATGGTGATGATGAAACTATGATCAATTTATTTGTACTGAAACTATTGAACGAATATAATTATGAAAAGTGACGTATTTAATAGTCAAAAATTAGTTTTTTAATATGGAATTTTAAATTACTTGGTGTCAAAATTTTATTAATTTGACTATATTTGATATTATAAGTATTAATAATAATCTAGTATAGATGTATGGTGAACATAAATTTATTAATAGGTGTACATATAGCTTTTTTAAAAAGTGGAACTTAGGTTAGGGGATATATTTTACAATCGTCTTATTTTTCAAGATTATTTGTCTATAAGTTTTTATGAAGAAATTATATGATATACCTATAAAAAACTCATGAATTTTATCCTCTACCTTTTATATCTATATATTAAAATTTTCTTCTTTCATTTTACCACCTTTATGTACTATAAACATTTAGAGGACATTTTTAACGAAAACTGACATTATTTCACTATTCCATTGAAAATAATTTTTCAACCATATCCTATTTTTCTAAAAAAATAAATAATTTTTTATGCTATAATTTTTTTTATATTCACATTCAATCTTGATTAGGTTTTTTAAAAAATGTTTTTAAAGTAAACTTCTTGTTTTTTAAACGATGCATTGTTGACCTTTTATTGAAAATTTGAATGTAGTCATTATTTTTAAATACATGAAATGAATAGAATTTCACATCACCATAAATAATCCATAATTTGAAGATCCCTTTATAGGTTTCCATTTTAATTAAAAAATAAAATACTTCCTTAAGGGAAATGGTTATTTTCTTCCAGAAAACTAAAGTGATATTTTAATAAAAATTTTCATCTACAATAACGTCCATGATGATACTCATTATTAAAATTGAATACAATAAAATGATATCATCCACATTCATTTTTTATATATTATTATTATGGTTATTTAAGGATGATTTTTTGGTCCCCTTTTCTTTTCCACAGATTAATTATATTACGAAACCTTCTTCCTTTCCAGGGGTTATGCCTTAAGGAAATGATGAAATGCTTTTGAAACCGATTTCCTTTTCTCGGGTTATTATGTGATTATTTTTTCATGATCTTATCGATAGAATATTTAGGATTTTAAAATTTTTAATTGTGGTCTTGTAATTATATATCCTTCTAATTCACTTGATAATGATGTACATATCGTGATATAATAAGAACTGTAATAGTGAGTGATCCCAATTTAGTAAGAGACTATATTCACAATGATAGTATTAAGAGTGATTCATCAATAATGAGATGATGGTTTTCAGATTATACCCAATCAAAAATGATATTTTTGGTTATAATCCTTCATTAATGATGAAATAAAATTATCAGCTTCTATTTATGCCACATACTTTTGTCTTATGCTAATGTTATGATGTCATTGTTTATTTTGTTTGATTTTTTTATGAATTCCGTCTTATAAAAATAAATTCAGGATGAAATGATTCAATATTTTGATGTAAGATATTCTATGTATGTTTTTCAACTGTTATGTTCCTATTCTATTACTCTTATGATCAGGTTATTCTTATGTTATCATTGATATCTCTCTCTTTTACCATTACTAATCATCTAAGATCACACTTTCTTATTATTCCTTCCCTTTAGGTGATAAAGAAATCTATTAATTTTTTTATGTATAATTAAGAATAATTTTATTAATAAATTATAGGGATATCATTTAGATATCATAGGAACCAGTTGTTAATATAGCCATTTTTTCATAGAATCAAAACTTATACGGTTATATCATGGGTCAGAATGTTATGAAATACACATTCATCTTTTAAGACGTAATATATATGTAGAAAAAGAAATGATCTCTGTCTTAATTCTCCATTAATGGTTTTCCATATATATCCATGGGATTCAAGGTGAATTTCTTTGTTATCCTTAGGATATTGAGTGTTTGAGGTTTCTACACATAAACCCCTTCTTGTAATCAGGGGAAAAACTATGGAATAAACATCATTAAATTTGGTTTTCTCTAAGTGGATACTAATGTATACTTCATAACCTTATCCCAAAATAAAGTAGCTTCTTCTTCATCAAAAAATCATCACATCAATTTGGGTATCCTCTATGGCATATATTTAATCAATAAAATTGCCTCGTTTTCATCAACATGATAAATAGAGGACCACGATGTGGAAAATAAGTCCACATTTCATGTTATCACTATGTTTTGTGATTTAGGACTAATATCATACACTAAATAATATTGTGGAATAAAGGTTTAAAAATATCCAATATATTTGGATCACTATTTTTCTTCCTATTTATCTGAATAGTATATTAGTTGTAGAAAATGAATTCAAATAGTGTTATAGTGTCCCTTACAAAGACTAAGGAATCTATGAGTTACCCTCACATATGGGATATATTACACATATATAGTACCCCTATTACCATTACATATAAGAAATATTATCCTTTTGTAACCTTAAGAAAAGTAATCTTACATTAATGTAAATCCTGAAAACCCGGGGTTACCTTTACATAGTATTTTGTACATTTACACAACATGTATTTCCATGATTAATCCGTTTTTACATTTTAAAAGATTTTATAAACCTTAAGGTGTGGGTTTCATACCCATACGATGCATGTAAAACCCCTTCATTATAGATGTGGACAAAATTTAACCCTCAGACAATCCGTATTACAAGTAAAATGGTAAAAAAAGATCAACATTTAACATTTTCATCTCTTTTATTATTAATTATTTAATCAAATGTAAATTTCTGCTATTTTAATAAAACAATAAATTTTAATGGGAGAATAATTAAAAAATATATTGTTTATTAAAATATTAAAAAAAATTAATGGAGATAAATGATAATAAATTCTCTTATAGTTGAACTATTCTTCTTCTTGAGAATTTAATATCAATGATGAATCATAGAGGACAACAATGGTTCCAATAATTATATTTAAATTCTATAAAACAATAAATTATCAATCATAAACTAAATATTCACATTCTATATAAAATATAAATCTACCTTGACACATTTAAAAAGAAAATCAACCTATGTATCTTAATTTCCTCCATTGTAAATATGATGGAACTTATTTATTCACTTTTATTAATATACTAATAGTTATTCATGAAATCAAATGATTTCAATCAATTGTAATAATTTTATAATCTCTCAAGGAAACTAATTCAACAATATTAATGCTCATACCTTGAAAATATGAAATTTTCAAAAATCATAAAATGGATATAAATTCTCCACTTTGTAAAAGAGAAAATTACAAGAAATTATGAGTCATATGATTTTAGATCATAAAACATTGAGATTTAACATCTGTGGGAATTGGTGTTTATAACATTATATATCAAAGAATATATTAAATCTAAATCAAAATTCATGATATCAGATGAAAAGTGCAATGGAAATTTCCCCTTCAAAAAGTGTCAAAACCCACTTCTCATGCATAATATAGAAGGCGTGAAGGATGAAATCAAAATGAATCACAAACACCTTCCTGAATTATTTATACGTTTTTATTTTTGTTCAAACTATTTTTTCATTTTTATAATTTTTATTAATTTATTATTATAAAAAATATAACATCCACCATAAAACCTTATATGATAAAATTATCTGTATGATAATAGAGAATTTTGATTCACTCTAATCACAACAAATATTTTTTTTTCATTTTCCCATTATTTCTAGAATGTTAAAAAATAAAAGTAATATATATCTCAATCCTATAAATATTTCCAAAAATTAAATCCCTACACTTATTAATTTATATTTATGGAATCCCTTTTACCATAATTTCTATAAACTTCACACTTCAACATTAAAATATCATGAAAAACTCTTATATGAGGGTAGGAATAGATA
Source organism: Viscum album (assembly GCA_963277665.1). Lineage (NCBI taxonomy): Eukaryota > Viridiplantae > Streptophyta > Magnoliopsida > Santalales > Viscaceae > Viscum > Viscum album. The sequence goes on along the minus strand of OY728140.1, from coordinate 1,364,986,152 downwards.
ATATTTTTATTATAAGGTAGATCATTTAAAAGAATATCAATCATATTTTATATGGGATAAGCCAAGATTTGTCAAAAATCTTATATTTTGGGTATGTCCATATCAATAAAAATGTCTCAATAGTATTAAAATTGACATTGTAAATTCATTACAGTATTAAGTTCCAATGTATATTATTATAGGTGACATTCCACGAATCCTCCCATGAAATAATCTCATTATAAAATTGGTAAAATTATATATAGAAATATTATTTGGAATATATCATTTAATGTCATAAAATCACACATGTAATGTTTAATAATAAAAAATACATCCATATGAAATTTAGAAATTCAAATTATGAAAATGGTAGTTAAACATAATTTATCTAAACAAATAAATTACAAAATATTATAATACATCAAATAAATACAGTTAATTCAATATAATCATTAAATTATCACTTTGGTGGTTGTGTGGTGGTGAAGGTGAGTGGCACATCCACGCTGTTCATTGGGAGGTTCACTGTTTGAATCATGGGAGTCTGCTTTCAGGTCGAGCCTCACCCCAGGGATCCACCCACCTTACCGGGTCGCCCGGTCTCATTGGGGAGGGAAAAATGAGGTGCAGCCCAATCGCTGACGGATCTCTTGATGGAACATTGCTACCGAGACGTCACCCTCCGGGACGCTCTTCCATCTTGGCTGGAAACGACTCCTTCGCAGCTGGGGATCTCTTTATAGTGACCCCTTCGTGAGGAGGGGTTTCCCTTGTGTGGATGGTTCAAAAAGGCCACACAAAGAGAATTACCTTTAAAAAAAGAATATAATCATTAAATTTCCCATCTATATCATTCAATATCATTATCATTAAAATATAATACTTATCATCATGGGAATCCTAAAAATTCATGTCTCTTTAATTATTCAAGTTTATTATTTAGTCTATGTGTCATTATTAAAAAACTCTATTACAGTTCAAAATTTAATTTAAGATAATTATGGAATTAATATGTTATGAATTTAAGAATGATCTCCACTTTCAAATGAACCTCTCGTCCCCTCCCACATTCTCAACCTTTCTATCAAAAAGCATATTCTATCATTACCTTGGACATATAATATAAAATCACTCATTATTGTTTATTGTCCGTTCAAATTTATGATTAAAATGAATTAATGAGATTTTGAAACATCCAAATATAATACTAAAACTAAAACATAAGATTGAAAAAAATCCCTAGTTTGTAAATAACAAAAATAATACATCTCAATATGGCCCCCCCATGTGCGCCCTAGGTTTTTACCACCACTGGATGGGTAGTACAAATTGATATCCAAAATATTATTGTGGGGGAAATTTATTTTTTTAATCGTACAAAAGAAATCCTTTGAGAATACATTTAGCCTTTTTTGGTGTTGATCATACCATATATAGAGTACACTAAATCTATATCCATATAAATTAGATACATCTTTCATGGAGGAGTAATAGAGAATACATTCCTCTATATTTTTTGTAGACACATGTAAAACCACTTCATCAATATCTAGATCATTATTATGGTATGATGTATTAATAGAATAATCAAAGGTAATGATAGAATGAAATTTTATTTGATCAAAATTAGAGCATGAACAATCAACATCAAAATATTCCCCTTTAATATAAGAAACATGTATCTTGGTTTAATCTATAAAATACACATCGATATCACCATGTAATCCCCATTATATATGTAAGATATGATCGGGGACCTCAGTATTTCAATTAGCATTTGTATATTCCTTTTTATAATATTATTCCAATGTAGTACCGATGTAGGACGAATATAGAAATTAAAATCAATGCGATTTCGTACTCAATTATGTTTCATAAAAATTAGATGAGAATTAGTTTAACGAATGATCATATTTCATACTTGGTTTTTGTTTAATTTATTCTTTAATGGGATGTGCCTCTCAGAATTGAGTCGTAGTAGATGGAAGGTGGAAGTCAGGATACTCCATTATTTCTTTGAACATCACCATGTAGTAGTATTATTATACTTCTAAGACTATATATATATAAAAATATTAATGATGATGCTTCTAATTAGAATATATGGATACCATGTAATACATAATATTCATTCCATAATTTCTCTAAATATTATTGATATCCTATGATCAGATCATCTGCCATGACTTTTCACTGAATAATCCTTATCTCTTCAAGGATGGTTTGGATCTAAATACTAAGCTATGTGGGGAAAGGATAGTCTTAAATCAAGGCATCAACCTCTTAAACATCTTTAAAAAAATTGGGAGAGACTAAAGGAGTGTCTTCTTGTTCCAACACCACTTATTGATAAAACACAATAAAGTATCATGGCCACTTAGTCAATTCCATTTCTAGGGCATCCGAAAATGGTTACATCAAGTCCTCTATTAGGCCTTGTATATGTTCCTAGAATTATATATCTATGAAATTTTATTTACCAACTCTAATAACATTCTTATGTAATATAGTTACAACATTTTATTTATAAGGCAGTGGGATAATCATTTTTTTAATAAAAAAATGAATTATTTCTACAAATTTAAGATGAATAATTAATGAAATACTACATGGGACCCTGAAAATGACTCTATGTTTTTAATTATCATTCACCAGATAGTGGAAAATTTTCTATATTTTTCCTTGTTCAACAGAGTGGTAGACCGTGATTATCTCACATCAGTAGCATTATAGTTGATCAGTAATTATCTTAATTTTCATATTATATTTTTGGCATTTTTATTATTTTATGAAAAAAATAAAGGCGGAATTTCAATAAAACTCATAACCTAAACTCATATTCATATTCCATGAAAGAATATTGAATTCATCTTAAATCAGAAGGTAAAATATCCCATGTGATTTGTCTAGGGGGAACCGTCATCATTTAATCTTAAATATACACAATAAAAACAATCCATTGAATGTATAAACACCTTATTGTACCATATTTGTGAATTTACTATCCATTCAAAAGTATACAAGTTCACTTCACACACACCTTCTCAATCATGGGAGAATGGATGCATGTTATGATGATAACCATTACATGAACTCATCAAGGATTACACCCAACACAGATCATCATCAAATTAATCAAATGTAAAATATATTCATGGACTCTGGATCCAATCCTAATTACCCCCTCTAGAAATTAATCTTGTTTGTTACTAATAATCATAATTAGAAGAGTTCATGGTTGATGATGTGTGTTAAAGAGATATATTTTGTAATAGAACAAACATTATTATTAAAATAATGTGGATGAGTTCCATGGAAAAAATATTAAACTACAACTAACACTAAATAACAATAGAATATTCCCCCCTCAAATGATAATCCCAAAATTCAACAACACCCCTCTATTTAGAGGATCAATATCATCCATCTATCATCTTATATATTTCATTTTATTTATAACCATTATTATGTTAATATTATCAAATCATCCATAATTAAAGTGAGTTTTTTATCTCCTTAAGCGTATATGAGTCTCCATACATATGTTTCCTTGTTTCAACCTAAGAATTTATTTCACGTTTATGGGTATCTCAATTATTTATATTTTTGAAGTTTCAACTGAAGAACCCCTTAGTGGTGTGATGAAAAACCCAATGGCATCGGCTTTTTTACCTTAGTTTTTCCTCTTTATGGATATAAAAACCCCATATTCCCTATCAATGTTACTTATACTTTCTCAATACTCACCATTTCTATTTTGGGGAGCTCTATGACATAGAAAATAACTATTAATAAACCTCATTTTTATTAAATAGATAAATAGAGGACCACGATATAGTAGTTATTTCTATGGTTCATGATCCTTGCTCATTTTTTGATGCAATACTACTATAACACAATGAAAATAATTATCTCACACTGGGTTAAAATTATCTCATTATTTGGGTCATCCTTTCAACTTCCATTACGATTTTATAGAGTTGAATTGGAAGAATAGATGTATTAATCTTAGATCATAGACCCATTACATATCCTAATGAAATTTTGATTTAAGCACACCAATGATATTCATGACCCTTAAATTCCACATTTCATATCCTTACACAGTTATAGTATTACCCACACACAACATTGAAAAAAACAAGGTTACCGTGATGCAACTATTAAAACCTAAGGTATCCTTTATGTATCCTATATTAAAATTATGATTCCCTTATTAAATATATAAAACTTATATCACATTTACATTTTATTTTTTACAATTTAGTTATGGTTATCATACCCTTATGTATGTCCTAAAAACTGTCCTCCATAGAGGAAAAAATAATTAACCCTTACATAAGCCATATTCCATGAAAAAGGTTAAGAAAAAACTTCCAATTTATAACTATTCAAATATTTTACCCCAAATTAATTAGTATAATGTAAATTTACATATTTTTAAATAATAAATTATTTATATGGGGATAATTATTAAAAACATTCAAAATCATTATTTACATGAAAATATTATTTCAGGAATAAAAATGGAATCAACCACCATTGTTGGTTTTATTAAATCAACAACCCCCAGATTTTCCAAACTCATGGTATTTCATAGTTTAATTTAAATAAGAAAATATGAAATGGTTCTAATACATAATAAAGATATCATATTATTACAATTTATTCACCATGTTAGACTATCTTATACAGAAAAAAATTTGGGTGTGCTGAATCTGGTGAACTAAAACCATACTTCACGACCCAATAGAAATAAGTCAACATGTGACACAACATAAGAGGAAATGATCTCTGGTTAATGAATTTAATATCAATTTTTATAATTATATATCAGTAATCATATACAAGAAACATACTATATAAAAACATTGATTATTTGATGTAGAGATTTTCTCATTTGAAGAATAAATAAAGGGTAAGTCACGGGTCAAAGAAATAAAAGAAAGGTTTTATAAAATTGAAAAAATAGACATGGTAGCTCATGGATTAGATTAAGGATCACTTTATCCTAATAAAATAATGGATATTTAGAAATAAATATGGAAAACATGGAAATGTGATCCAAACTAAGGAAATATTTTTGGTAAAGTGCTAAGAAAAAGTTCAATATGGATTATTAAAATTGGTTCATGTTTGCATAAATAAAAAAATAGAATATGTATTTACCAAACCACTATCTATTCCATAATTTGAATGAAATTAGTTGACTTCAGTTTTCAGTAACCACTCTCATCTGGAGTACGTATAAATTATTCCCCTCTCTATGGTATTTAATGTTATACCATGTACTATGGAAAATAATAATGAAATTGAAATACATCACAATTTCTTATAATGATTTATGAAAAACATAGACTTATAAAATTTATTGATGACTCCTTTAATGGTAATATTGACTCAATACCTGTTGATCAAATCCATAAAAGAATCACCATTTGTATTTTATTTTTAAGTGAGTGGGGAGGAGAATGCGTTGTAGAACAATAGGGGAGTCACCCACAAGGTAAAAATTTCAATGTCTAATTTAATAATATAGTAATTTACGTTGATGAGAGATTTTAAATAATAATAAATTTGGGTATTTTTTTAATATTTGGGTTCTCATAACAAATGTTTTTTTCAGCTGAGAGTTGAATGGATTGTAAAATAAAAAGCCTATACGCATGGGAAGATGCCTTCTATTGATTAGTTTAATTTTATGCAATTCCACTATATTATGCAGTACACTATAACATATGGAGTTCATGTCGAAAATTTTAAAGTGTCCACTTTATAATACCAAATAACACACAACAAAATTTTGGTTATATCATGACATTCTTATTCATTCCATGAAATTTATTTTCTTTATCATGATGAATCTTTAGAAACATACATTGGTAATTTTGTATGGTTTTAACACACAATGGATTCATGAAATTCATCCCAAATATATTTTAATAAGATTCATGTGAACTTCATATGGTAAAATGTTTTTCAATATTTTCTTTTCATCGAATAGACTACTATAAAACTTTTCATTCCATAAAGATGGTTAAAAGTATCTCGGTGTTTCTTGAAGTTGGTGCAATGTTCCATGCCATAAATAGTCACACCATAAATTATTTTTTGGAAGGTTCATGTAATATTTGTTGATATTCTAACATATTGGGGGATATAGTATATCTCAATGTAATTAAGGCCTATCACTGTTGTTCTGTATAATTGAGGATCATTTATCAGTGAAAGGGGTCTTACCACAGTTGTACTAGTACCTAATTTTAGTTATGCTATGTTCTCTACCTTAAACATATCATTGTATGATCATTAGATAATTAAAAATGTATATATTAGGTAAACATTGTATTTTTTTCATTGAGCTATAACACAATATGAAAATAGTGATAGCACCATGATAATATAATTGTGTAGAAGTAGATACTCTGACCAAGGATATCGTTCCAAGAATGATGTAATTGTATCAACATCTGTGAGATCCAATTTATCTCATATTATAAGGACATTAAATAGTTTTTTAATGTTTATGGGAATTTATTGAGTATTTTCAATGTATTTTTAACTATAATCAAGGGGAATTTTAAATGTTAACATTTCAATAAATAGGATTATTTAATCTAACATGGGTCATTTATGAGAATGAAAAATAAGAGACTATCATTAAAAACTATTTGTAGGACAATAATTAAAAATAATGTTTAGTTATTATTTGAACATCATGATGAACAAGATTTATGACTACTTACCCACATTAGTTTGGTGTTGAAATTATTTAGAGAACGCTTCCCAGTGATTTTTATATTGTATCATGGTAATCCTTAACTCATAGGAGTGAACAAAGAGATAAGTGGATGAAGTTCCCTCAGATACTAAATACTAAATTCCAAAACAATGGTAACAATCAAATTTCAATTTGTTAATGCTTGTTACATGAACACAATGTTTGTGTATGTTCCTTAGATAAGAAATTTTATAAAACCAAGTAAAATCTATGGGTCATGAAATTAATTTTCATATTCAAATATCCTTTGTGTATTTGATGATTGATATATTCTCATTTTTTATTCTAAAAATAAAATAATATCCATAGATAAAAAATATTAAGTATGAAACCTAATTTAATACCTCGTTTAATCTTTATGAAGAATAATATTTTTAAAAAAAATTTGAATCTAAGAGAAATTTTTTCCCAACATAAATTCATTGTCTTGGATTAAAATATTTGATAAAATTTATATAGAGGGATTATAATGAATAAAAATGAATATAAATTTAGAAATAATACTAGTAAAACACTCAAAGTATGAGTATACACATAGATATAAGAAGGATAAAATCTTATGACTCATAAGTTCAATCCACAATACCCTATTATGATACTCCATTAAAAGTGATATATTTATCATTAGGAACTTTATATTATAATACAACCACCATAATTGAATCTCCCCAAACATATCTCAAATTCTTATATATAGGGATTAAATATATGGAGATGCCTCAATGAGTTCACTCAATAATATTGGAATGATAGATAAGTCAATATAATGATATATCTGAGTTTAATTATTAACCATGTATTATATTACATAGAAGGAAAAAAGGATGATGGTAGTGGTTCTATAGTATATGGGAGTGTTTTGTAGTTTATATTGTTGATGTTGTTACTACCTCATTGGTCACAGTAGTGGGATTTTTAATAGTATCATAAGAGAATAATGAATAATAATGAGGGGTTGTAATAGTACACGGGGAAATTGGAGTATTATTTTAATGTCGGTTATTCCCATTAACATCTTTCACTATTGTCTTTGTAATTTTCTAAATTCATTTAAAGGAAACACCCTTTTTAGGAATTAATTAACTATAAATTATTCTACTTAAAAAAAATACACAACATTGGATATTCAAGACCATTATACATTTTGTTTTATCAGATTTAAAGGAACTACAAGTATCATAACCATTTATATTATAGATATTATTTAGTGAACATTTTATTTGTAGATTTTAAGGGTTACGATAGAGGCCAATTGGTAGAGAAAGAAAAAGAATTGATATCCTTGAGTAGTTGGATTTCTCTTTATGAATGGAATTTATTAGATTGTCTAAGGGATATAGTATCACTAGGAATTTCACATAACCAAACCCAAGACATGATTCAATAAATAAATCTTGGAAATACCCATTAATGAGATAAGAAAAAGCCCATCAATATCATGGCCCAAACCATATTTACTAATTCACCCTATGAAAATCTCACAGTCAAACACCTCACCATTAGGGAATTATCCTATTTAATAAAGGGTTAAACATTTAAACCCTATAAATATGAATTTTAATATTTTATTTAAATTAAATAAAAAAAATTATAATTTTTTATTATTCACTATTAAATGAATAGATAATTAGTTTTTTAGAACATATAATTTGATAAAATTACATTAAAATTGTATTTTTATGATATATATCATTTCTATCATGACACACATTTAATAGATTTCAAAATTTCTTTAAATAAATTATATTTTAAAATATATTATTATTAAATAAAATTTATGAAATATAAGTGATAATAAAATTTGAAAATTTCAAATATTATTTTAATAAGGGTCATTAAAATGTTATTATATAAAATCATTATTTTTCAGTAAATGAGAATTTTATATTTAAAAGTGTAAATTATCAACTTTATATAAATTTTTTATAAAATAAAAATTCAATTTTAAATAATAACATTAAATTATCTAATGGTGAGTTTTTTATAACTTTCTAATATATTCAATTTTCCAATCAAAATTAAATATGATATAAATATATAGTACGTATTATAGAAATCATAAAAACACAAAAGTGATATAATAAATACTATAACAAGTATCAATGACCAAAATTATTTTTACACTTTAAAATTATGTGTTTTGTGTTATTTTATCAATTTTATTAACCGTTCATTTGTCCTCCAAAACAAATATTTTATGTTAATGTATTAAAACTCATTATTTCTATACATGACTCACTACCACATCACCAAGGGTATTATTTTAATTTTTTTGGTTCATATACCGTTAAAATATATAAATTAACCCCTATTTGGAAGAAAAAATTATCAAAAACCACCTAATGGTATGATGCTGGATTAATTTATTAAATAGTATCCACAACATATAATAAAAAATTAGTAAACAATTTCCCTATCATTTTCAATATATACCCATCCAAACCCCCATTACTCATCATTAAAAACAATTAGATCATGAGGTACTCTAACATTACCAATATAAAATCCTCAAATATTTCCCATATGCTCTCTAGAGTCTTTTACAAATCATTTAGTTCAACCATTTCAAATTATGGGATCCCCTCCTTCTACAGTTTCATCAAGAACATCCTTATGTTATGTGATTTCATTTCCAATTTATCATCTTAGAATATTTTTTTACCTATTACTATTAATATGACTTCCATTTTACGAGTGACCTCATTCACTCACATTTTACACTCACAAGAATCTTTATGTACCCTCGTTATTCGGATGAAATTATCCTGAAATGTTTCATGATAAAAAATTGTTTAGAGAGTACCCATACAAATTTCCACTCAAGGTTTTTCACCAATATTTACCTATACCTCATTGATTGGTTACCTCAACGTATGTTACTACACGTTTTAAAAAATGGGTTAAAAATGATGATATAATTTTCTTCTATTCAATAATCTAAGCGGGCACACATATGAATATACATGAAATCAATGATATTTGTGGGATTATAATTATATAGACTTATATTCATTGGGGAATTTTTTTATATCATGATATATAATTTATTGTTCATTGGTTATTATCCAAGTAACACTTTGTTCTGCTTTCATGGAAGTTAGCCTTGACATATGTTTATTATGTCATCTTTTTTTTAGAATTCCCATCTTACATTTATGTTAACCTCTTATAACATGCCTTAATAAACATGTTTATAATTGTAACCCAAATTTTATTTCATTTATATTATTATCAATTCATATGTATTAACATTATCATTCCTTGATGTGATTTATCACTTATAGGGCTTAATATTTAACCACCTTCTTATTTACATCCCGAGGTTATCCTATAATTTTTTAAAAGGTCAAGGAAAATTAATGGTATGTTAAAGAGTTTTAGTTTATTATTTTTATTTATGTTTTATATTGATATAATACGTACCAAATTACCAATAGAGACCACTCCTAATGACCTCCACGATTTTAATTAAGTGTATCTTTAGGCAATAAATTATATAAAATGGTATATTAAAATATGAGTTGTCATATTTTGTATCATATAAACGCCTAGTCATTTCTGATTTCTATAAGAATACCCAAGATAAACAATTTAAGGATTTGAATGAAACACAATAAAATATAAATAAATTTGGTAAAACTATAGATTATGTGGTTTATATAAAAATATATCTCTTTCGTTATACTTCAAATCGATATGGATCTTGTACTATTATACCTAAGGGTGATTATCCTAATTTTTTTTAATTGAGCTAGACTTGATCATCACGTGGTGATGAAACAAGAGTTTTTTTCCTATTATTTAATATCCATTTTTTTAATTAATTTCTACATTCATGATCTCTCTATAAACCAATATAAAAGTAATGAATATTCCCACAATATTTTATATTAGGAAATATATCTAGGATAACATAGAATGAAATCATGAAATTTGTAGGATATGTAATATGTCATTTATGAGTTATCCCTCAAATTTTCATATTTTCACTTTTGTGTGTTCCATAATTTAAAAAATTTCTTCCCTAATTTTCCCTTTGATTTATTCGATGGATGTGATTAAGAGGAACTAGGTGAAAACCCAATGTAATGAGAGACATAATCACTATCTAAATGAGATTCCAAAAATTATGGGGGGAGAATGTAATATTATATGTGATTAAAAAAACCATCTATCAGGAATTGAAATCATTATATGAAACATATTTGTGTGACCAACCTCATCACATTAAAGGATGAAAATGTATCATGTAATTTATTATGATAATTTTTATAAAAGAAAGAAAATTAAATTTTCTATATTTCAAAAATGATGAAAGTGGTACCAAAGGAAATGTCACAAAAGAAGAATAATATGTTTTAAGTGTGAAAATAGGGAAAAATATCTATTTAATATTGAAAGGTGAAGAATTATATTTACCAGATGTAGAGAAATAATGTCCAATCTCATTTATCTTTAAGAGTACCATGTCATAATTATGGGGAAATTGGGAATTATGTAAGACAATTACCTATTCCAAGGGATAAATAGGATGATAAAAACCAAAAATATTCATGCACAAGGGAAAGAAGTAAGATCATACGCTATGATGCATCATGGCAGTTGAAGTGCACATAACCTTCAGTACAATGATATGCATGTATTATTATATTTCAATTCAAGATACAGTAACATATCATATTATTACTAATAACATCGATGAATCGCTGAAAATAATATGATATCATTATGAATATATATATTGTCATTGTATGACATATTTAACATTGGGGAAATTTTCTTTCTAAAAGTATTTTCATTATTCAACTAATATAATTCGATATAATCCTAGTTATGGATTGGTTATTCATTTATAGAGCCAACATAATTTTTTAGGAAAATAAATTCACCCTTCAAAACATGAATCACCCACTGATTATATAAACTTTTAAGGAGGAGGATGGATCTCCTTTGTAATTATCATCCCAACCATAGATATTATCACCTCAAAATAAATTATGTCAAAAAAATTGATAGAAACTGATAAAATGATTAACCTAGATTTAATTCCCATTAAAAGAGAATATTCTCCATAAAAAATGGAATCTACTTCATACTAAACTAAATATTTACTTATTTGTTGAATTATATGATTTTAAAGTCACATTAATAGGGAATGTTATCACTAAAAGGTATATCATTGGATCCATCAAAAAATCAATTAAACGTTAGACTTGAAAAACATTTATTATAAAATGTGTAGTTTCCTTGGATTATATGGGTACAATAATTTATTTTTGATACAATTTTCATTATTTCCATTTCCACTAACCAATATAACTCAAAAGTGGTTTATCTAATTCTAGAATGATGAATATTAAGGGAACACTAAATAAATAAAGAAGAAGATAATCAATGCACATGTGAACAAATAACACACCATTGGGGATGTATTTTTTTTCTAAAGTGATGAATCCCAAATTATTATCGGTGGTATTCTATAGAAATTTGAAAAATTGATAGCATATAGCTCCCTCCAATTAATGATCCATGATAAGAAATACCCAACCCATGATTTCAAATTGGTCGTAGTGATCATCGTGATGTATATTTGGAAACAATACCTCTATGTGAAGATGTTTAATTCTTATAAGATATATAAAATCCTCATCTATATATTGACACAAAGGGAGATAAATATGTTACATTGATGGTTGTTAGGACTAACCAAGGATTTTGATTTTATCAATACATTACCATCACAGGGAATCATAAAAATTGGCTGATGGTCTTAGAAACAATTATCACATAACTCTATAAATGATGACGATTGTAATGAATAAAATATTATTTTATATGAAAATGATGTAAATGGGAATAACAAAATCATATTCATATTACCCTACAAAAAATAACTGCTCAACTATCCATTCTTGAGTGGATTAAAGAGGCACAAAAGATGATGTTTCACTATAGAGAAAGGTATATAATATTCCAAATATTAAATTTTACTAATTTTTCAGCCATAATGTATGTAAAATAGATATTTTTCCAAAAAAAATAGATGAGCGAAGATATGAATTTTTTGCCTAGATCACCCTTCCATATTCATCCAGGAATCACTATAATGTATAGATTTGTTATGAAAAATTTATGATTGGATAACATTATGTGGGATATTACATAATCTGTATCATGATTCTTAGTATGCCTATAAGAGAAGGATGAATTATCTAATCATAAGGGTGTGATGAAATTGTTGTACATGACTATATGGAAATGGTAATACATAACCATGGGTTTCATCATAGGGCCCCCTAGGACCTCTAATGTCAATAACACCATATGGGTATTAGTTGACCTCCTTACAATGTTTGTACAATTCATTGTTGTCAAGGAATATTTATCTCTTAACCAACATAGAAAAATTTAAATATGGAAAGTGGTTAGAGTTCACAGTATTTCACTATACATTGTATCTGAAGGAGATTTGATGTTTACCAAACGATTTTGAAGAATCCTTTAGCAAGACTTACATATAGAAATGATCTTCAACACTACTTATATCCCTCAGATATATGGTCAGTTTAGAATAACCAATTAAACACTATATAATTTATTGATTCCATTTTCATTGTATTTAAAAGGATGTTGGGAAGAACAACTTATCCTAGTAGAGTTCTTATTTAAAAACAATTTCTATTATATACTTCAAAAGGAACCTTATAAGTCATTTTGTGGGAAGAGGTGTCAGAGTCTAATATTCTAGTAAGAAGTTGTATAGATAAATCTAATGGGACCTAATGTGGTATAAGATATGATATTGATGTTTTAAACCAATAAATATCATAATAAATCCTCCCAATGTCAATATAAAATATTTTTATAAATCATCAACATGGCCTATATTTTGTATCCATTGATAATTTTTTCCATTGTATATGCTCATGGATGAAATTCAAGATGATTTTGAATAAGGGATATCCTAGTCCAAGATATATTGTCCCATTTTATATCATTGATCACATTAGAGTGGTGTCTTATCAAATACAAATCCCAAATAACCTATCTCAAACACATGATATGTTCAATGTATCCCTCATGAGAAGTAAATACCAAACCCCTCACATTTTATAAATCTAGATTTTTTAATATTGGATAATGATCTATCATATTATGTTTAGTCAGTAAAAATCATAGATCATAGAGGCAAAATTATATAAAACATGAATACTCACCTTGTCAATATGTCGTGTCGGAACCATAAGTCTAATAAATTAAAATCTCATCCAAAATAGATGATGTAAAAAATACTATCAAATATTTTAATACCTGAAATGAAAACATCAAGGGTGAAAATTAAGAAGGGAGGATAAAATTTACAAATTGAAATTCTATTAATGAAATTTCATTTTTTGAATAAAAATATGACATGTCAAGTAATGTAGTTATAGAAAATAAACACACCACTTTTTATATTTTAGACTAATATATGTTTTACCGTGATATATTAAAAATAACATTAATCATCATAATCATTTATAGTATGGATTTTATAGAGTGAATTTATGAAATTTTAATATTAAGTGTTATTTCAAACTAAACTTGACAAAGAAAAATGATGTAATGGCCACCACCAGTAGGATCATATCCAATGATGAATTTTAATCAGAACATGAAAGAGAAATAACATCACTAGTATCTACCCTTGTACAAGCCCAAGATGATATTAAACAACTAAATATTGAGAAAAACCGTTTATGTGATTAGTTCATGCTCATCAAGATCACGAATCAATCTATCTTCACAAACCACCCCTTGAAAATCTCACCATATCATACCATACCCTTATAGATTTTTCTAGTGTAATAACGGGATATATATCAAGACCAAAATAGTAAGAGTATAAATATTTTTTTAATTAAAATAATGATTATATTTATCCAATTTTTATTAGTATTTAAATTATTATCTAATATGTTTGATCGAAATTATATTTTGATATTATGAAAGTAAAATTGTATTTTTCTGAAAATTTATTGTTTCAGTCAATTAAAAATTAGGATTATTTCATGAATTTTTAAACAAGTGACAAATTCATAAAATATTCTTATTATATAATATTTATTTAATATAAAAGATAATATAATTTTATAATGTCTATTGTAATTTCAAAAATGTTTTCATAGTTATTAATATAAAAAACTAGTATTTTTCAACAGATGTGGATTTTTTATTTAAATTTATAAATTATCTTATTTATATAATTATTTTTGATAAAATTAAAGTTATTTTAAAATAACCACATTAATATTGTACAATTCTGAATTTTTAATAATTTTCTAAGATTGTCAAATTTTTTGGTCATAAATTAATATGGTATTAATAAACTGTATGTGTTTTGAGATCATAAAATTATTGTACTAATGAAATAAATATTATAAAAATAATCAAATACTAAAAATAAAATTTTCCCTTAAAAATAATTTTTTATCTTTTTCAATTAATTTTATAAACCCTTAATGAATCCTCAAAAACCTGAATTATTTTATAAGCATTTGAAATAAATTCATTATAAACATGACACACTTCCTCACCATGAATGGAATTATTTTAATGATTTTGATTCTGCACCATATAAAATAATTAAATCCACCATAATTATGATTATACATGAAGAAAAACAGTGGACTGGTTTGTGTATTGGATTAATTTATTACATGGGGTTCATAAACTGTGTTTATAAATTAATAATGAATTCCCATAACTTTTGTTAAATGAACCCACTGATCCTCCATTTTCACTTCTCTAAAGAAACCTTGGAGCACTATATTACTATTCTATTCCCTATTTAGATCACTAATAAGGTTCCCTCAAGCTCTTATGGTTCTCCTACCAAGATTTTAGATGTTTCCTCACAAGGTAATCAATCTTTTACTTCTTTTATTTATTCAAGAATATTCATTATATTAGGCCATTTCATTTCGTATTACTCATATTGAAATAATTTTTCTTATATCCCTCTTATTATCAATATGATTTTCATGTGAGGGGTGACCCCATTGACCATCATTAAGCACTCCCTTGTATCGTTATGCGTCTCTATTATGTTATCAAATTTACCAATTGATTTTCTACACTAATCATCTGTTTAGTGAATACCAATCCCCATTTTCACTCAATGGTATTCACCTAGATATAAATACCATTCATTATTTTTGAAATTTATATCTATTTAACCCACACTCATTAAAAATGAAGCTTAAAAGTGATTAAAAATATTCTTATATTATATGATATATGTTGCTCACTTATGTATGTACATGATGTGAATGTGATGGATGATCCTAAAAATACATTCCCATCCAATGGATGGGGTAATGTTTTTATCTTCTGATATAACGGGTATGGAACATGGGAGGTTATTCAAATCATAGTTGGGTATGATTTTTTTGTGTTTAGACGTGACATACTCATATGATTTCATATTATATGTTGTTTCCACATCGCATGTTTTGATTATGTTATCATACTATCTCATGCTTTGATTTTCATGTTTTATTTTCTAACCCCTCCTTTGTTAGATTAATATTCATGTTGATTCACATTATTTACTTTAATTATCTTATTATTTTATTATTCCCTCACTAGGATTTATATATCACAACTTTCTTATGAATTTCACTAGGTTATATGTTGAATTTTTTAAAGATCAAGGAATTTTATGGACATGCTACATGGTTTTAGTTTATGTATTCATTTTTATATTTCGATTGGTAATTATATATACCTAATAATCCAATGACACTCAGCCTAATGATCTTATAGTTTTTTGATAAGTGTATCCATTTCAAATGAATCCAGAATGAATGTGTATTAAAATATTTGTTTTCATGGTGTCCCCATTTGTGTTCGAAGTCATATAGTGGGATACCAAACTTATAAATGGAACATAAAATTGTGATTCAATCATTAAAAATTTTCCATTTCTCTTATAATTTTTCTCATATTATTTCTAAGTGTCTCGATAATATAAGAATCTGTATATATTATGGGGAATGTGTATAATAAGGGTACATCATTGGTTGTATATATACTCTATATTGAGTAAGATGATTTCGATGGTAGATATAGATTAAATTGTGAGATGAAAATGGGAAGTTGGAATGAACCTAAAATATTTCAACTAGTGTGGATACGGTTCAGAAGATGGTGATGGTTTTCGGGTATATGATGGAATTGGTGGTGGACCAAGTTGTAGCTTTATCATGAAACCAATATATTAATGGATCCAAATAATATACTTAAAGGAAGATTTTTTTTTGGATTTCATATATTATAATTAATAATATATGGTGGTTCTTGATCTTATACCTCTATTGGACAACACTAAGGTTCTAGGGATGATCCGGAAGAAAAATAATCCAAAAAATATCCTCATGTATCCATATTCTCTTTATTACTATAAGAGTACATTT
Organism: Viscum album; assembly: GCA_963277665.1. Taxonomy (NCBI): domain Eukaryota; kingdom Viridiplantae; phylum Streptophyta; class Magnoliopsida; order Santalales; family Viscaceae; genus Viscum; species Viscum album. The sequence continues at coordinate 1,364,968,932 of OY728140.1, read as the reverse complement.
TATACCATTCATATTTTTTCCCAATTTATTTCACATACACAATTAATATATTAATTATACATAAATATATTATTGATTACTTAGTTAGTATAAGGGAAATGTTAACTCAAATACTCCCAGGTTTTTCACTACAATGGTGATAAAGATCCCACCAATAATAGAACCAACATACTTCTTCATCATTCCCTAATAGTATATCTTAATTATATAAAATTTTAGATGCATATTCCATGACCAAAGATGATAGAATGGATAACAATATTAAATTATCAAAAAAACCCCATGGTAACCCCAATTCCCATAAAATTATGAGTTTTCTCCCTATGAATAATCTTTATGTTAGCACTTCCCTTTTTATTTATCTTGGTTTTGGTAGGATTACGTATGATCAATGTGTTCATGTATATTTCTATCCACCATAGATAGGATATGTTATTACTAGGTTCAAAAAATATAGAATAAGCTACATTCCATGCAAACATGGGGTTATAGATTATAAATCCAACAAAAAATTATCCCATGATTTTAACTAATAATTTATCCCTGTATAAAATTCATATGATCAATTCACAACTCTAATTAAATAAAATATCCATTTCTATATCATTATATACCTCTGATATGATCTCAATATCTTACTTACAGTGAATATCTTGCAAGGAATTCATATCCTACTCAATAGTATTAATATACTATATAATACTCATTTTAAGTGTCTTGTAAGTTCTTTTTACCTTTATTTTGAGTTTTCTCATCTTATCCTAATTCATGTTATTAGTATGATTTATAAAATAGTATATATTGTGACTCAATAAATCACTGCATAAATATGTAAAATTAGATGATAGGTTGGGTTGTTTTCATGTTAGTGTCAGAGATAGTAGTAGGATCAATGAAGGTATTATTGATGGATCTTCGAGTGAGTCAGGTTGTTTGAATTATCAATATTTATAAATATGGACTTGGTTTTTAGATATATAGAACTATGTTTTCTATTACCTATTTCTAGAGGGATTTTCATGTCGATTATTTCAACCCATGTTTAATGATGAGGGTTTAGGGATTACATACCATCTAGAGATGGATTCAAAAGAATATTGGTTGTGTTTTGGGTTCTATATTTGTTTTTGATTTGTTATATATATGTTTTAATGTGATGATCAGGAAATTACTCAATAGATAGGTTTGAAAGGGTACTGGTATGTGTAAAATATATTTATAGAATAGAAGTAATGGTTTCATTTTTAATCCTTCTTGATCAGGAACATTTCAAGTGGTTGAAAGATTGGAACGAGGGAATTCCAAGATTAGGAGAGAAGAATACTCCCAAAGTCTATAAGGATTTTATTTTAGATATATAAAGGATTAAAAATATTTTTAGCATGGCCTAATACCTTATATTTTTTTGAAAATAGTTCTACAAAAATTATATTTTCCCATCTCAGTCATCATTAGTTACTATGTTATTGGATAAGAAATCGATGTGTTAACCTATCAGCATGTTCATACATTGTGGGTTATAGGGTGATGTGGTACTTTGTGTCCACCATATTAAAATTAGGTATTTCATTGTTATGGAATGCATGAAAAAATGCGGGTTTAGAAATAACTCCCACATAGAAACCTAATTTTTTTTATTACAATATATGATCTCATGGGTTCAAGAAAAAAAGATAGGTGTCACCATGGAAATCAAGCCATGATTTTTTTAATTTTACCTTCTCCTATTACAACATAGAAGGTAATAATAAAACATAAATTATAATTGTTCTATTTTAAAATTAGTTATTGTGGCATGTTTTGCATGATTGTTCCATGAGAATGTTAATTGAAATATTTTAAATTTCTTCTTTTTCAAATGAGATTATAATTTTTAGATATAATAGGTAAATATGATAGATCACACCTCCATAATTTAAAAAAATAAATTACTAATAATTACTAGAATAACCTAATATTAGATAAAAAATAAAAATGGAGTACATTAATGGGTTTTATCCTGGTTGGTACTTTATTTAACGTTGACATAGAGATATATCACTATGTCTTCAATCAAATTTTAGAGGGAGAGTGAATCCCACTTCATAAATGTCCATATAGAGGATTTGGTAGGGTAAAATCTTCTTGAATGATGGACTAATCTCACATAGGATATCATTGTACCAATCTAGAAAGTATTATATCAGAAGGTTGTGTATTTACCATCATTACAAAAATTTACATAGAATCATTTTGAATCATCAATTAAATAGGTTTATACCTTTTCATAATGTAAAAACACATTATTAATTTTTTTCATTCTAATTAATGGTTTTATGTATGTATATAATTAAATTTTCATATATATATATATATATATATATATATCTTTAAATTTCATTCAATTTATCAATTGAAATAATATCATCTACCAAGTATGGTATAAGTACATGTTAACCTTCCTCACAACCCAATCATAACAGATCCCGAGCTTTAAGAGTGAGTGGCATCTGTTTCAATAGATTTTTTAAAATAAGTTAATATAGGATTTTGTATTAATGGATATCCAATATGTCCTTAAAGAATCATCATGTTGTTTTCATTACTCTTCCTTGATTAAAATCTCCATTTTCTCAATAATGTGTCTGATCTTCCAATCATATAGTTCTACTTTTCCACTATTTTTTGGTAGATAATAGAGTCTCATAATATTTCAAACTCTTCAATTTTCATATAATAATATGTAATATTTATTGTGTTTTGTTTATTAAAATACCAATTTTATATAAATAGGTAACTAGAAACTAATAATAAATTTTCATCCATTCTAATTTAACGACTATTAAATTGAATTCCTTAATGATTACATAATTTGACCCATTTTAGAATTTATTCAAAACAATAAATATTGTATATATTTATGATGTTACATAGGAAATGTCCCATGTAAAAATTACCAACATAAAAAAAATCATCATGAATTGGGTGTTTTTTAATCTCTATGATTTTATAAAACATTACTATTCTATATAATTTACCCTAGATTTTATAAAATTCCCTTATATCATTATAAAATGTAGGAAATAAGAACAAAAATATTAATATCTTGGAAATAATTATTTTGAGTTCTTGGTGAACTCCCATAAGAGAAGAATGGAAAATTCAAAAATTATAATCACTTATTATTGTTTAGACATAAATAATTTAAGACATATCACCATTGATTTAATAATAAGTAATTTTTCTAATATTAATTTTCTACAAAAATTAACAGTATCTTACATTATTGATATGTAATTTGAGTATATATTGTCTCATTTTCTTAATAGTTCCCCATATCAAAAAACCATGGATCAATATTTATATCATTATAAAATGTTATTATTTTAAAACTAATCCTTAATATCTATCACCATATTCTATTCCATTTTTCCTAGTTTTAATCTCAATAAATTGAAATCCATTAATATTAAAAGTCTGTTTATTCGTTGGTATTTTTCTAAACTCTTGAAGTAGTAGGATCTTCTTAATCTGTCAATTTTCCCTCATTTTTGATTGATAATGACCTCAAATTATCATGATAAATGTAAAATACTACATAGCATAGTACCAAATATTATTTAAACATATCAAAAAAAACAATTCATTAAATTACTTTAATATTGTATTGTAGTAGATTTATTCATTATTGAACTTGTGCCTTTTATAATATTTAGTTTGAAAAATATGATGATCATACAATAATTATCCAACCCTAAACATCTGGTATGAGCTGAAGAGACTCAATACCTCTTTCAGGCTTTACTATATGAAAGAGTCTACTGACTGGTATTATGGTTATTCACATTGACTATTGGGAGACTACCCACGTAGTATCATATACTTTCACCGATAATGTAACTAAAATAATATTAAAACATAATATTATATAGATGTACAAAACATAAAAAATTCATAACTAATGGAACACAAGTCATACATGTAAATAAACCAGACTCAAATTTTGTAAAGTCAAATAAATGTAATAAGTGTGAGTAGTTGAATAAATAAAACCTTTTTGGAAAATCCTCCAGAGTTAGTCCATGTTTTCCGCAAACTATCTGCTCCGTAACTATATATATAGAATGAGTCACTTTACATTACATGGATATTTATAAATGAATTCTTTACGCACATCAATGTTCCTATATATGGTTTATACAATAAAAAATAATAGGACACTACCTACTCTTCCTTCACAAGTTGGAACCTATATAAAAAGGGAATTCTATGATAATAGTTGATTAACAAGAAAGTATAAACCATTATATTTGTCGAACACCTATGATAAAAAATCCACCACTTCCTCTGCTATATTCTAGAGGGATAAAAGTAGGACACAAAAAATGACTAATAACTAACCATAAATTTGTAGAGTCATGGTAATTTTAATCCTCAAGTAATCATTCCCTGGACTGAGCTACAAGTCTTATTACTGAACTTGTATTTATATTCCTCAAGGGATTGAGTAGTGGTATGTCTACTCCAAATTATTAAGGCACCAAGTTCTAGAAATGTAAACAAGGATACTATGTTCCTACATAGTGTAAAATCAAAACACCATCAATAACAAATTCCCTACACACTCCCCCTATTTTGGATAGCCATACATGATAATGTTGTTGTCAGAACATCCAATAAAATTGCTCCATAGTCATGGAAAATATATACAATAAAGAAGATCATAGAGTTCTAAATCATTTCATGCCATCATGAGAATTGAATAGTGACATGTACAACATGTGACAAACCTGAATTAAGGTAACAAGATATTCTAACTATTATCATCAAATCGAGAATTATAAATGGTTCTCATGGAATACACATATGACCACATGAAATCACATGAAATCATGGTAATCAAGAAATATATCACAAGATTCATGCAATGAAAAAATTGTATAATAAATCAATGGATACTTACCAAGAAACATCCACTATCCATGGTTAACATATATATAATTAGAAGGATGTCATTTTCATGTCAATTCCACCATTTTTCTAGAAAGAATCAAAGAATCAACAATGCGATTTCATTGTAATTCATAGATCAGGAAGAATCAATCTTGTTATATGTTTAATATGAAGAAATATTATGATGAATAAAAATTAACATCAATGAATAATGGTTATTATATCACACTCCTAAATTATAGATCCTCAAACCAGATAGATTCATCAAAATATAGAATGTAGGAGAAGAATTCTTCAAGAATGTACAGAGGAGACCTAGAAATCCGGGGAACATACTATAAAAATAATAATGAAAAATAAATACTATAAATGACCTTTAATGGGAAATTTTGATGGTTAACATCAAGTATGCATGAATTTTATACATAGTTTGACAAACCATACACCCTTTCTGAGAGTTTACACATGCCTCATCGGTTAGTCATACTGTTTTTTTAAATTGTTCACTAAGCATGCTATTGAAAACTATAAATTTCAACATATTTTTCTTGGTGATGATGTAAAATTTCCTAAACATCCATCTTTACTGGGTTCTACTCCTTGAGTACTACCTTTGGTTTGAAGGATTAATGTTGAATCCTCATGGGAAGTGAAAGCTTATCTCAAATTGTTCACCTTTAAAAAGGCTATCATAACACTCTATGAACTACAATACATTTAGAAAAATATTCCTAGATAAAATATGTCTAATTAATGGTTGAAATTAACTCATAATTTAATTGCTAAATATATGACCTATATATTTTCCCATAGTAAATACATATCATCCTTGGTATTCATCTTTAGGCATCATAGCCAAACAAATTGTGACGCAAAGCTCCAAAATATTTATCATACTCCCAAGACACCTTATGGATTTATACATGATTCCATAAATATTAGGAAATTTGTAGAATATATCCTTGAATTAATTTCTCACACTGCTCAACAATCTTCATCGAGTTTTCCATCCAACAGCCCGAAAGCCATCAATTTTTTTATTATAATTAAACCCCCTTTTATTGAAAAAAGGGGGAAAATCCAAAAGACTTCATGGATATAAGACTAACCATGACTAAAAGGTCAAAGAGTGAAAAATCAGACTGACAACATGAAACTACCCCTCCCAAGCATGTGGTCTTGAGGACGCTCTCCAGCATTACAATACTATTCAGCAAGAAAGTGTCTAATTTCATAGAATATTCTCAATATGATGGCTGTTTCCATACCCTCTCAAACATCCAATTCTGTCAAGATATGTAATGAAGAGTTTTCAACTCTGAATCCACTTCTGGGACCTGTTCTATGAAGTTGAATACAAAAAAGTTTAATCACCATAAAACAATTCACCATCTTCCCATGAGCACCATTGGAAATCAACACTAATGATCGTTCTAGGATTCTAGAAAATTGCAGAAAAAGATCCATCGCAATTACCACATTATCTACCCTTCGTCTCCACATTCGCATGTAAATTGAAGAGCCAAGAGCTCCAAGATGTGAGATGTCAGGACAACACCACCTAGTGCTGGAAGACCCAAGAAACACACAATAGGAGTTCCACTTGAAGTGGAAACCCCATTGACCTGCGCTAAAAGCACTGATCTTGGATGAAATCAGGTAGATCTAGATAGAGGAAGATCCCACACTGGAATCCAAATAAAATGAACTAATGATATCATGAGCGAGGGGAATAAGAAATAATAGAGGGAAATGTAGGGAAGTGCTGGTGATGTTGATGCCCAGAGACCGACCATAGGCAACCAACAATAAATCAATACAAATCCGAACAAGAATCCAATGCAAACAAACTATGCAATCTAAATATCATCAAAAAAACCCAAACCAGGATACCTCTCCCTTCCGAGCCTTGATAGAGGTGATGATGAACCACACTAGTGGATGTAGAGGTTGTCGAGGAGTGGCTCCACCCCCAATCCATCCAAGAACTAGGCACCTCGAAGCCAGAGATGCTGCCAGAATCCAACCAGATGCTGATGCTTCACCCCCAGGACAATCGAGATCTAGCCAAGACCTACACTGGCATTTAACCAAGAATCCACCTGAGATCCCGACCATCCGTAGTTGTTGAAGACTCCAAACACCAAGGCTTGTGTTAGCCCTCAATTCCTAGGCCATCCGAGTTTTAGAATGCCAGAAGTATGAGGCTATGAATGACATTGGAGCTAGGAAAAACGTTCCACAACAAGGCCATCTGTGAACCAGAATAGCTGAAGATGGTGGGGCCACCCTGAGTGCGGGACTCCTGAGTCGACGATGTGTCACTCCTAGATCTAGATGAGCGCAATGATGCTGCATCTCACGGGAAAGCATGAGGAGGGGAGGGGGAAACCACAAAAATACGAAACCCTAGATGCCACTTGGGATGACATATGTCGCTCCGAGACTATATGACGTCCCAAAAAAGGTGAAAATTTTTATGTTGGCTTCAATGACTTTTCCATGTGTGATGTATCAGGCTCCAAATCAACATCCTCCAAGTTGATGACATGTATAAGATCAAACATTTACTTCTAGATTTGAGACACATGAAACATGTTGTGATTACCTTGGAAGAGAGAAGGAATATATAGATAGTGTTCAATAGTTCCACCTCACACATTGATCTATAAGGGTCCAACTTTGAAAAATTCTTGTTTAGCTTTATTTCTGATAAATTATCGTCCTAACCGAAGAGACACTCTCAAAACACCTTTTTACCTATAGAAAACTATAATTGTATGCTCTTATTCATGAAAAAATATTTCTAACAACTCTGAGCTATGATTAAAATCTCCCAAATAAACTACATACTCCTATAGATACCTTATGCCATAATAGGCCCCACAACTGCTACCTCATAGGCCTCATGAGAACAAAGTGGTGAATGAATTAAACTACCAGAGATATCCTCATATGGTTTTTTATCAATTTAATCATGGTACATATTTTTATATTTATACTCAAACAATGATGGTTGATAATCAAGATCTCATTATATATAAAAATTTCATGTGCAGTTCCAATATTCAAATATAAAAATCTATCATTCCAAAATATTGTCTTCCTTGGAATGCCATGTTGTTCCAATCTCTTCTGAGTCCCTAAATACTTATTTTATACCATCCAATTACTCAATGTAATATGTGAATAAATTTAATACATTAGTATCATGTGAAAACCATGAAATAATACTAGCTCACATATATACATCTTTCCCATCTCAAAAACATTGTGAGTCTCACAGATTGATATAAAAGGAGAAACATCCATTAAATAATCAACAATTCTACAAACTATTTCATGAATCCTCAAAATCCTAGGTAATTCAAAGAAATATCAATAATGGTGTCCTACCACTTAAATTTGGTAAATATAGGTGGATTATATAACCCACTAGGATGTTATTTGTTATCGTTTATCCTCTAATAGGTATGACATATAGAAAAAAAATACCAATGTCCCTCTTAATATCTAGCCACCAGAAATCCCACCTATGGTCTTGGTACATCTCCTTCACTAATGTATGTTCCACAAAAATATAGGTATAATATCATCATATTATCCATAATGTAATAAGGAACTACAACTCCCACATGTAATATTATTATTCATCACTGTTAAAGTAACACATGGGTATTGGGTCACAGGAAGCTATTCATTTCTACATTATAGAACATGCTAGGTCAGATTCATTCATATCCATCACCATGAATACTATAAAATATTTGATCACTATTAGTGAACCTTTCATTGATCCATTTTTCTCCAAATAATATATTTTAAAATATTCAATCGTCCTCATTATGAACCACTCATCATTTAATGGCCATCAACCAAGCCCCCATACTACTTTAAACTTCTGGTTAAGGGAATGTGAGATGAGGTTACCACAACATGGTGTATAATACATCTCAATGTATGAAATGTTTTGATACTCTACATGGTACATCTATCTCAAATTTTGGTCCCACTGCTTTATGATATAGTGAATTCTCTTGTTTTGAATCTGAAAAAAAGAACTATCACCGAAGAGACAGTATAACCAATGCTTTGGAGTGTTTGTCAATGATGATTTCACCAATTCATGGGTAGGATAGATCCTATCATTGGCATGTGGATAATGTGAATCATAATAAACTATCCACTCCCTCTTTATCATTACTTATCCCAAATAAACACATGATCCCTTGAAGTACACAACATAACCTATCCCATACCATAGAAGAATCAAAACCAAAGTTGTATTCCACCTCCTCCACATCTAAATATCATTTAATTATCACTTGTCTACCGACTAAAATGTCACCCCATTCTTATTTAAAATAGTTATTTTTAATGATAAATGATATATGTTATGTACAAAACACTAAGAGTATCCCACTAAATCCAAAAAAACATGATCTTGTATATTTTTTGAGGGCATGTTTAGGAAATCTCTTCCTTTAATTTCATTAGTTATACTAACATACTGTCCTTAGAAAAGACATTCCCTTGGAATTGGAGATCATGAATAAAAAAGTAAAACTTTAAAATCATGGAATAAATATCACATTATCAATGTGTTGGAAATACTATCTAGATATGTTAGGCATATTGTTCATGGGATAATGACTAAATGTGGATGTCCTCAAAAAATAAAATTATTAATGAATCAAGGTATTGGTGGGAGATCATGTTCGTGATATCCATGAAAATTGTCGATGAATTCATCAATCAAAACATCCTGACCAAGTAGTCGTATAAACCATACTAAATAAAAAATAACATCTCCTAGATTTACTCCTCTACAACCAATTATTTGTGATAGCAGAACTAAATATCAATCTAGGAGAACTATTTCCCCCAAAATAATCAAAGAGATCATAAATCATTGTAAAAGGATACATATTCAAAAAATTCACATTATTAAATGTATTGTAATCTATAAAATTTTAAAGCCTATGACTCACATTATTGGAGAATAAAATAGGTGCACCCGATAGTGATGTTCTCATCATGATTAAACCCTTTTTTTCCAATTCCCCATGCTATAATTTGAGCTCGTTTTACTCATATGTTCCATATGATAATGTGGTATCAAAATTTTTATTTCAAATATCACAAGGTATATCCCAAAATAAAATCCAATATTTTTGGAAATCCATGTGATTTCATCTGGAAAAACATATTGATAGAGATTCAAAACATGAGAAAATGATGAGGGGGTACCACTCATTGTAATAAAATGGAAATATTTAAATCTACATCATTATAATACCATAATGAACATTATTCTAACACCATTATTCAAACATCATGATGTTATATCCCTTAAGAAATATAAATGATACCATTTCTGATAAAAATAAATGTGAAAAGATAATCTAGAAAACCATTTCATGATAAAAATCATATAAAAGTTGATGATCATTAAAATCGTGATGTACCACACATGTCTATAACAAAAAAAAAACTATTGTACACAATACAAATAAAAAAATACATCAATATTTTTACTCAATGGTAGATCATGGGATTGAAAATTCATACATAAAATAACCATTAATAAATGTACCACAATAACCTTTGTTGTTATGAAAGAATAGGAAGAAAAATTATTAAACAACAATGTAGACTGTGATAATGTAAATCAGACCATGACTCATGTTATAGATAGTCCCCCAACACCAATATTGTGAGTTTGATACAATGGGTATACTAAACCCTGTTTATCTTCACAACCTTATACCTGAGTTATTTTACTCTCGTAAGTAACATTATGAGCCTACTACTGAGGAACCTAACAATATTCATGGGTCATAGATCATTTCTGTCATGCACCCCTTTGGGGAATATTCCATGAAGCCCTATAAAATAAATACTATAGATTACTCATCATTTCATATATCCAACACTTGGTATGAGAATCTATACAGAACTTAAAATGTTGTCAGATCCTTTAATATTTAAATAAAATTGGATCACCTCATAAGGGGACGATGAATCCAAACAATGGGCCACCTATAGATTATTTTGTAATTGTACATCCATAGTATTTCCTTACTACACATCCATTGACTTCCTAATCCATGATGTCTCACACTCGATCTGACATAAAAGTATTTTTAATGAATTCCATGATGAAAAGGGCCTTAATGGACTAATAGGTGAGACCCTCACATATAGAATCTTGGCCCATAACACACTACCATCTGTTTGTGGGTCCTTGTAACAGAAATGATGTTAGTTTAACCTTTACTTACGTGGGTGTCTCAATTTGGTTGAAGATATTATATTAATAATATCACATTTTTAATACATAAGGATTCCATTACAAAGTACAACATTTAATAAAACATATGACATTTTGTTCATTAATTTCATTGAAATTATGAATATAATACATGGAAAACATTCATTGTATTCTAATCCATTTGAATGTATTCTTTATAGATCCATCCTAGGATTCTTTTACTATATCTCATATCCAGGGTACATGAATGAAAATAATGGGTTGAGCATAATGCCTCATAAGGTAATAATGAAGTAAAAAATGTTACATGTGATGATGATGGAAAACAATAGGTAAAGATAATCATATCACGAAGAATAACAGAATTTAAAGATCAAAAATGATTACACGGTAATGTGGATATAAGATAATGATGGGTTGGAATAAATAACTATTTCATTTATACAAACGAAATTTTAATTTTATAATATTATGTTCTAAATTTATGACCCCTAAATAAACTATCATATATCATAAGTGTAGGGTGTGTTATAGTGGTAGTTTTATGGGGAGAATAAACTAACATTGACCATTTGGTGATATCTACTTTATTAAACATCTCCCATTTTCAACTCCACTAAATACTTACTTGATGAAGCTCTACTAGGGATTGGTCAAGGGAGAACCCTTGTAACACATCTTATGTAACACCCCGATTTTTTTTGAAAAATATTCTTTTTAATTTCATTAATGTCTTGTGTTGTACGCTACACAAAAAGGAGCTTGCACAACCCGCATCCCTGACTTGGCATGAATTACACACAATAAATGCCTTCCTCGATAGCGTGTTTAGTACGCAATACCGAGTTTCACTAAACGATATATTATTATAATATTATTATGATCTAGCCGTTATGAATAGTAATACCCAATTTTTGAATTTTTTCAAATATTATCTTTCAAAATGGACTTCATCTTTGGATTCAGAATACTGAAATTTGCTTAGGGTGAAATTTGGGTACTTTTCGGATAACATTCATATTCGGATGAATAGTGAAAATTACTAAATTTTAATTAAAAACAACTTTTCTAATCGAAATAATTAATACTGATAAATGATTAATTTGAGTGGTTTCAAAGTATATTTAGAATATATTTTTACCATTTAATACAGTGTTGGTCATTGTATGTAATTGCACATTTAAACCAGACATAAACAAGTGTCAATCTTTTGATAGTTATTATCTCTTTAAAACACGCTATTTGTTATGACGACGAGAATTAATTTTTAAATTAATTAATGAAACTGATATGTTTTGAATTTGGTAAAATAGACATCAATTTTGAATTCATAATATCAAATATATCTTAGGCCTAATTTTTTGTATTTTTCTGGAAACTTTCATTTTTTGATGAATAGTGAAACCACTAAGTGGTCGTTAAAAAACTGAATTTTTCAAAAAATATAATTTTACCACTTCTTTGAGTGGAATTTCGAAAATCCGAGAGACACAGTTAATATCAAGGACTAAAATGTGGTTCAATGAGATGAAAATATTTTTTTGGTGAATAGTAACTTTTTACTTTTATTTACCACAGTTAAAAGTAAATCGGATAATTAAGGGTAAAATGATATTATTATTACTCTAACACATGTCCTAATTATATTGGATAAGTGTAATTAGACCAAAAACAACATTAGGAATAAAATATGACCATTTAGGTTCACTTGGATTAGATTAGGACATTTAATATTAATTTATTTAATGAAGGGTTAAAATAGTTAAAATCAAAGTTTAATAAATAATCATTTTTAATATAGGGTTATACATAAGATAAATTCTACTATAAATATTCATTATAAAGATAAAACTATTTCCTACATAATGGTATTTTATTTATAATTTTTAGTCATTAAATAATATAATTTATTTATGACACAAAGATAATGCAGTAATTATCATATTAATGAAATATTGACATAATTGATGTTAGAAATACCCAAATAAATGTAATTTGAGACGTTTTATGAATTACACTAATTTTCTAGGTTAAGATGACATCGTATTATTGATTTAAGTAACTTTGTTCGAACTAATCACTCTGTTATGATTTTCACAAAAATCAATTACCAAATAGTGTCAAAATTGACATAAAATAGTTTTTAAAACAAATATTATATTATTAATTGTTATTTTATTCATAAAAATCAATGGTTCGGCAAAATGACTTATATAAGGTTATATATATTGATAATAAAGAACTTGGGGTTCTTTTGGCTTGTTTTAGTAACTTTATTAACCTTACAGTGTAAGAAAACAAGAAGACACGGTAAAAGTAAAATTTATTAACTTAAGGTTAAATATAAATGATAAGGTTAAAATAGAAACATAAACTTGTCTAAATTATATTGGATGAGATTATTTTGACCCATACCCACATTAGCTTCGAAATAAATCAATTTGGAGCTATTAAAAACGGAATATGACTTTATAATAAAATAATATTTTTTAGTTTTTCCAAAGGTGCCCCTCTCCTCCCTTATAAAAGGGCACCTCATCCCTCTCTTCCTCACACCACTTTGAGCCTTCACACTCAGCCAAACCCTGAATAATTCTCTTCTCCACTTCCACAGAAACATCCTAGAGGTTATGGTATTTTTCAAAGACCAATTTTAGTGCGCTAAAAGGAGGTCTCAAAGAGGCGCTTCAAAGAAGAGGTAATGTCCGTTACCGATTCTTTCAACTTTATTTATTCTTCCACTTCTTCTTCTTTAGTTGTTTCATTATGAAGTAATAACATCAGTATAACTCATATAATGATATGTTATTATAAGTATGAAACAACCCTATTTCACCATATATCTATCCTACGGAAAACGAAACACCACGCGTGCGTACGTACGGAATACCGTCTCCACGCCGTGGTGAAATCCATTTTTCCAACAACACCATACATGGATGGTTATAATGGTGTAAAGAATAACTATATATGGTTATTATAACATAATACTGATTCTGATATATTATACCATCCACTCCAATTATATTAATAAATTATGGGAACGTTATCATCGCTTGTGCGTACGTACGGACTACCGTCTCCACGACGTAATGAGATTCATTTTCCATGTTAACCATACATGAATGATCATAAAGTTTATATAATGAATAATAATGAAATATATTAAATAATAATGGTACTGGATTTATGTATATATATATATGTATGTCATCTATTTAGTTTCATTCAATTCAATAAGGAAATGAAAACATCGTTCATGTGTACGTACGGCCTACCGTCTCCATGAACAGTGTATTTCATTCCTTTTTTCGATCTATAATATATATATATATTTATATGATGAATATATATTATAAATAATTTTTTACATTATGGAATTATGTAAATCATAATATAAGTAATAATATCAAGAATGACAAGTCGAAACACATACTATAAATGAAATGATTTTACCCAAAACGCTGCTTTAACAAGGAATTTACAAAAGAACAGGTAATATAATGTCATAAGTGAAACATATATGATATCATAAAAATGAATATGATTCTATAATAAGTCAATGACATTATTTAAATAATTATACATGAGGTTCAGATACATACGAAGCATATCATACCTAAGGTAAGGGATAATTTTGCAAATTTTATTTTTATCCGTGATTTCTTATTCGTAAGTATTTACTGGGGTTATTGCTATCATCCATGTCCATGTTTTATAAAATTGTATTCAGGTATGTTTAAAGTTCTTTTTACCCATTTTGACTTTTCCCTCATGGTATGGAAGGAATTCTTCTTTTATTTACTCTACATGGTACTTTTTTACTTTTCTGACAAAAGCATGAGAAGAATGTTTTTTTAACGTATACAACATGAAAGGTTTTTTACAGTTTTATAAAGCCTTATTTTCATGAAGCTTACTCCAATAGATTTCATAAATATTTTCAACAAAATCCTTTTCTTTTAAAATTTCATGACATTTTGTGAAAAGAAAATGATTTTTTTTAAAGGATATTTTCCTCAAGAATTCATTTCAAGTGTTTTATCAAAACCATTTTCATCTAAGATGACATTATTTCACATGTGTATGTTTCAAGTATCATGTCTCTATGATTTAAATGGTTTCACTTTTCTAATGATGAAATGATATCCATTTTTTGTATGGATTACGTTATGATGGAATGATGTTTATGAAACCCATTTTATTCTTGGGTTATGATGAATGATTTATGTTTATATTGAAAGAATGATTTCAATATGAGATGGGTGGGATCTATATCTCCCTCCAATGCATTGGGTAAAGATTTATATCTCATGAGATATACATGGTAGGAACAACAAGTTAAACTGGTTTAGTAATACATGACTGGAATGAGGAGTGAACTCGATTCAGAAAGGGACTTTGTCCACTAAGATGGTATTGGCAGCAATTCCTTGCCTACTATGGAAATACTACCATGTGATAAATGGTTGCCACAATTACTTGTTTTATTCCCATGCTTTTTTATCGTGATTGATGTTCCTTTATGATATATGCCTTACGTACTTCCACGATTTATGTCTTTTCTCAATATTTGGATGTTTAAATTTCATGTTCATGTTTTTTCATCCAAATTTTTATGGATTGTTTTTTGTTATCTATGTTTTCCCTTACTGAGCATTTGAGCTCACCATTTTTATGTTTTATTTTCCCCATGAAATAATGAATGGTTTTAGGTAAGGAAACAAAAAGGGGAAGATTGTTATGGGAGTTGTTGATGATTTGTCAACATGATTAGAAGTTTATATTCCGAGTTTCCGAAAGCACTAAACTATTACGGTCCTTGTGTGTATGTTTTTGCTATGTATTAAGTATTATACAAAAGTAATATCCATGTACGTTAAGCTTCAGGTTTCTACATATTTCCTTACATGTTCTTATACATGGGTTCAACAATTCATGATCCTATTATTTGAGGCTATCATTTCTCCATTATGCAAGAATTATATTATTTTATCTCCCATTATAAAAAATATTACTAACGGTAAAAAAATTACCAATTATTATAATGAAAAGTGATTATGTAAAACAATGTACACATAACAGTAATGTAATATATATATATATATATATATTAATGGTTAAATGTTTTATTATGTTCTATATATACCCCAATCATCAATATAATCTACTTCATTCCTCATGGGATTTATAAATAATTTGTTAATTTTGAATATATTAAAAAATTTCTCTTCCTTTTAATAGTTTTCATGGTTGATGTAATCATCATAACATAGTTTTATCTTTTATAGTACACTATTATATAGTCTCTATTATTTTTTTAAATCATTGTACTAGTCTTATATATAAAAATAAATATTTTAACTTATCATGTAAAATTATTTTTATAATACGCCCTCTATATATATTTATTATGTATTAATATAATAGAATAATGAAAAAATTGTTCTTTTATTAATCAATGCACTAATTTTTAAGATGGTAAATTCTCTATATCTTTTTTTATTATTCCCTATATTTTTTCCATCCTCAAATCAAATGGTGGTATTTATCTTATACTACTTCATCATTTTCCAAAGTAGCTTATTCAAACTGGTGATTCATCCACATGAATTTCACAAGCCTTTTTGTATTGTTCCTCGATTTTTTTTCATTTACCATGAATTTGGATTAGTTCTTATTCATTAGAAATTTCATATTCTAATTCCACACTATTAATATCAATTAAATGTTCTCAGTCTTATATATAATTTTTCAACATATACATGTGGAAGACAAAGTATAATTTATAATTATTGGGTTGTAGTTTTAATTAATAAATAACTATACCAACATTATATAAGATCTAAAATGTCTCAATTTACCTTTTCTATAGTTTCCCCTCCTTTCCAATTCTCATAACACTTTTCTGTGGGGATATACTAGGAAATACAAGACACCTTAATGAACTCGATGTTTTTATATATAATTTCTATTTTATAGAATTAAATATCTTATTATGTAATATGGTTGTAGAAAAAAATGAACCTCATTAAAATTATTATATATTATTAAAAATACCAATAAGAATATTTGTGATTGATAATATAGTTATTGAATAGTGATCATATAATTGGTATAAATATAGGATTTTAACAAATCCAATTGACATAGGAAAATGAAGTTATGACTTCAAATAGTAGGATTGTACCTTATGAATCCAAATTTCCATAGATTCTGAGGGACATTGAATAAATGTTATTTTCCCTTTACCATGTCCAGTATGATATCCAAAAACTTAATCATTAGAGTAAACCTTTATTGGAGAATTTCAAGCTCATTGTGATCACACCTCCAAACAATACATATTGAACCAACCCATGAATCTATCACCATCGCATACCTTACCGTTAGGGTGTTTTTTGGTGTATTGAAGGGATAGGTATCAAAACCCTATAAATATTTGTATGTACACTATTTTCAATTTCATATTGGTTATATTTAGTTTTATTGATGTTTCTTTAGTAATGAATTTGATTTTGATTAAATAAAATAAATAGTGTATTCTTTAGTAATATTAAAATTCAATAAAGTCATTAATTTTAATGAATTAATGTATTTTTCCGATAAATAAATTTTTTAATAAAAAATTTTATTAATTATTTTTTATAAATATAAAGGATCATATAATTTTTAGGAGATAAAATATTTTTATAAGGATTATAATACTTTTATTGTCAAAAAACCATCATCTCTCAACAAATATACATTATCTTTTAAAAATTGAAATTAACATATTTTAGAAAAAATGGTCAAAATAAATATTATTTTCGTATTCATAACGTCTAAAATATTGAATGGTGAATGTTTCATAATTATATGAGACTACTGAATGTTCAGGTAAAAATTAAATACCATATAAATATACTATGTGGATTATGACATCATAATCCCCCAAAATTTATGTAATAAAAAATATAAATAGTGCCCACGAACAAATATATGTTTTCAATTTAAAATAATGTAGTTTTATTTTTATTTAGTAAATTTCACAAAGCCATTATGAGTCCACTCTACCCATTAATATATTTTATATTTCTAAAATTATTTCCTAGAGAGTTTTACTCAAACAAAATGAATTGTATAATTTTTTTAATGTTTGTCCTTTTCAATTTAAAATATATAAAAACACTCCCATTCAGAAGAAACCATGATAAGAAAACAATATATGGTTCTTGGTTTGGGTTATTTTATTATATAGAGTACAAAACCTATGTTTGAGAAATGATAATGAATTCCAAACTCATTTCTTATATAAAACCACACAATATCTCATTTATCATCAATAAAAATTCATGGATCACATCCATGATCTACCCTCCACTCTCTAGAGTCCTCCAGGGTTCCCTATATATCTCAAGAATCTCCTCCCAATAATTTGGAGTTATACACTCAAGTATGGGATCCTCACCTTCTATTATTTATTAAATTATGTTTTTTACATTATGTCTTATATTTCCAATTACTAATATTTTAATATGTATTTATATGTACCTATTTATACCCATATCATTTTTAAATGATGAGAGACCACTTTCTCTCTCAATAACATATTTTACAAATTTTTATGTGACACCATTATGCTGCTGAAATTTCACTACAATTTTTTCATGCCAAAATATTGGTGTAGGAAATACAATACCCAATTCCATTCAAGTTTGTTAACCATTATACACTTTTACATCATTGGATGTAGACATAAATTCTTTCATTCAACACTTCTTGATCATGTAATAATATATGATGATAAATCTATCCTTGTAGTATGATATATATTGAACACTTTAACATGAGAATGAATTGTAGGTGAAGGGTAATCCCATAATTATATAGAGTTGCAATAAATTGGGTAATGTTTTGTCTCATGAGACGTCATGATGGGATATGTAGTAAACCAGGTTACAGTATGAGATGATTTCCATCTTGAATTATGGGTATTTATCCTAAACTATGTTATTATGGAAGTGTTATATATTTTTTCCACATTTCCAATGTTACAATCATCATGATATATAAGGACTTATTATTCATTCTTATGATTCTCACACCTATTATTTCCCATTGATATTCTTAATTTCAAACATGTATCACATTATTCCTTTGTTTACTTCCTTTTTGGGATTTATATCTCAGCCATTTTTTATGGATGTCCCCATTTTATCCCCTGTAATATTAAAATCTAGATAATTTTATAAGAATGTTGAGGAAGTTTTTAATAACATTTTTTAATCCCATATTCACGATGCTATGCTATGTTCCAAATTACAAAATATACTACGCTTATCAATGTTCAAGGTAGAATTATGTGTATATTTATATAATAAATCCTTGATTAATATATAATAATGAACTGGGTTTTTATATTTTGTATTAATGGAAAAGATTAGATATTTAAGGGATTAGGATCAGAAAGATATTAGAAAAGAATTAGGGAACAATAAGAAAAATAAAATGAGACTATATTTTGGTTTGTATAGTGTAAGTGTATTATAAATCTAAAACATACATGTCTATATACTATAGGTGGATGTGTTTATGGTACAAAAATCCCCTTGAGGTAGACTCAATCGGGAATTGGTGCATAAAAAAATCCTTACTACACTCCTTGATTAATGTAGTCAGGGGATACATTTTAGAAAATTCATACTCACATTATGAATGATTATTAAGAGAATATAAAATACCCATAATAATATGTGTTAATAAATATATCATGGCTAACATAGATTGAATCCTATCAATTCATAAGTAAAGTAAATACAAATAATTTATATGTTATCAAATTAATCTCATTGTATTCAATTTTATATATTTAATTTTTTAAATATAACCATCCCTATTGTTCCCATTATTCTATCTAATTTCCATAACAAAGATTATTTGGGAAAATAATCAACAAAATGGAAAATATGATGACTTCCCCTCTGAGATTTAGAGCCTGTTGGTAGTTGAAATTGCAAAATTTGTGACTATGCTCTCTCAAATGAATGAAGTTATAAAAAGAAACATGGATTTGGAGGACAACCAAATATTTTAAAGAACGAAAATGTTGTAATTAATAGATTTATGTTCCAAATGCCTTTCAATTTCAATAGATCATCTAATCCCTTAACCATGGAACAACGAATCAAATCCATTAAGAAGATCTTATTATTCATTAAATGTTCTAGGATTGAGAGGGTTAAACTTTTTTTTTATTTCAATAGAGAGAGAAGATGATCACTGGTGGATATTGAAAAAAAAATATGAAGACAAAGGATGATATCAATGTGATGGAGTGGAAGGAATTTTAGAAAAAAAATCATAACTATTTTCCTCACATGATCCAATATTAAATTGATTGATATTTCCTTTCCATAAATCACAAATATGATGAATATATCCCAAAACATGAGAAAAAATTCATAATACTTACATGATACACCTATAACTTTTTTGTTACTCCCGAATTCATGGTTGACTGCTTCTTTGGTGTGAAAAAATTGGGTCTAGGAATATCACTTTTGATCTGTGACTTTGATATCTGTAACGGAATTGTCTTATGGGCCTTAAATTTCAAGATAGAGATTCGATGATTTGAAGGGTATCAGGGGGATACGAATTAAAAGTTTTATTCTAATTATTATATTCCTATGGATAAACCTTTTTTTCCATGAAATTTCGACACCCCACTTTTCAAAGATGTGGAAAGAAGCACCCCAAGAATTACATAAGGGGGGAAGGGAAATGCATTGTGTGTGGGATGTGGGGAACCTATTTGGTAATTATAAATAGGATAATTCCACTGATACAATAGTCAAACGAAATTCTATAGTCAACCATCGTTACATTTTTCATTTTTCTTCTACAAGGAAGCATGTCACTTAGAAAATCAATGCACGAAGACAATGGTTTTTAGAGACATCCTAAATCATCTAATGTAGAAAGGAAATTATTTTTCATCACAACCACTATGGTGGATCCCAACTATGATGTGTTTTAATTTTTTCTATTTATTCATTCAAATATAGTGAATATAATTTTTTATTCAAGTTCTAATCATTCCTTCATATCACATATTTTTAATTGAACTATTCAAACGCCACCAAAAATCATGGAAGTGGAGTTATCACTAAAAATGGTAAATTAAAAAATTATTTCTTCTCAAGTATATAATGTACCTCTTATAAAAATTTGTGTGTTTAATTCCCATATAACTATATGATAATTACTTGGGTGAAATTTGATGAAATTTTAGGTATGTATTTGTTGTCCCTATATAGATCCAATATAAATTTCCCTAAGAAGGAAAGTAGTCTTCATAATGTGAATGGCGCCCTGATTCTGTATAAGTGCTAGGATGATGTAGAATTTTCATTATCACCATCATCATAGCCATGGATTTTATTTCCCTATGACAAATCGTATTCAGATTAATATATTGAGTCTACAGAATTTGTCATCCTCTATGACATTCTTAATGTGATTGAATACACTGATATGTTTCTCAACTAATTTCTTGGTCTTCCTCCTAACTGGGAGGTTGAATTTTCAATCGATCATTTACATAGGGAATTACCATTATCTAAGACTCCATATATAATAGATTTATTAAACCAAATGATCTGCATAAAAATATATAGGAGTATCAAGATAAATGGGTCATACACCCAAGTGATTCACCTTGGGTGAACCAGTCCTCTTTATCAAGATGATGGATGGGTCAATTCTCTTCCATGTTGATTATCCTGACATAAAAAATTTATAAAGAACAAGTATCCTCTGTCTCAATTTGATGAATTTATTGATCAGCTACATAGAGCATAATACGTCTCAAATGTGGATCTACACTCATCATATTTCCATGCTAGGATGAATATGGAGGATATTCCCAATTTTAATTTTGGTTTGAATTACATTCACTACGTGTTCATAGTGTTTTATTTTTGTTTCAATAATGCTCCAACAATATTCATGGATATATTTAATTGTGTCTTTATAGATTACCATGAATTTTTTGGGTAGTATTTATAGATGATATTCTAATATACTCAAAATCCCTAGTGGAGTATGAGGAGAATATGAGAAATGTGATAGAGGCCTTCAGAAAAGATAATATCTAAAAAATGCACAAAAAATGTGTGTCTAATTTGAAGGAAGTATCATTCATGGGATATATCATCACCAAAAATGGGATATTTTCGATCCCATAAAAAACTAATTGAAGGATGGAAGAGTCCAACATATGTGATAGTTATTCATAATTGCCTCTTATTAGATTGGAACTATAATCAATTTCTGAGATTTTTGTCACGATTATCAGATGATCTAACAATACTTACATAGATGGGAGTAATTTTTTCTTTGAATGATGAATTTGAATAGAGCTTAAAAATTGGAAATTATTCTTGTCACATTTATTGTGTTCACACAACCCAAAAGTGGAGAAATTTTCATGGTATTCTATGACACTTCTAAAATTGGATTGTTTTATGTGTTAATGAAGAATGAAAACAATATAGACTATTCTTTAATTCAGTTCAAAGTTCATGAATATAACTACACAATGCATGATCTAGAGTTGACTGCAGTAATATTCACTTTGAAAATATAGTCACATTATCTCATTGGGGAGAAGTGTGAAATATATATGGATCACCAAAGTATCAAAAATATATTCACATAGAATGATCTGAATGTCCTCCAATGAAGATGTTTAGATCTAGTCATGGACTGAGACTACTAAATACACTACCATCTGGGTTAATAAAATAAAGTGACAGAATCATTACGTGGAAAGGATCCAAAAATTATATCCTTGATGAGCGTTTAGGGAGATATGATATTATTAGATTTTAAAAGTATAGACATGGTAATCCTAAAGGAAGGAACATTATCAATCCTTTCTAAAATTATTTCTTAACCATCCCATCTAAAAATGAAAAATATGTTCCTTGAAATGATGTTATAATTTAGAAGAATGTAGATACTATAAGAAAAGGTAAATTCTCACAGTTTAATTTAAATTAAGGAGTTGCAATATTTGGTTAAATAATATGTGTACCATTAAATCTAGAGTTAAAGAAGGATGTTTTAAATGATTCACATATATCAACCTTCTCTATCCCCTCGCGAAACACAAAAATGTATCAAGATCTCCAAGAAAACTATTGGTGTGACAATATGATGAAGGAGATCATAGAATATACTTCAAGATCTCATGTTTTTTAAAAAGTGAAAGCTGAAAGAAAAAAATACATCGGGATGATGAAACCATTACCCAGACCTACATTAAAATGGGAAAACATCACCATAGACGTTTCCATAGGTCTTCCAAATTTGTCAACAAGGAAAAATGATATAAGGGTTTTTGTTGATCATATTGTATAGACATCACAATTCATTATGATTTAAGATGATTACTTACTCAATCTTCTGGACATGATAAACATTAGAGAAGTGCTGAGGCTGTATGGAACACCACTATCAATTTTTTTTGATTGGGATCCAATAATTAACTCAGAGTTCTAGAATATTCACCAAAACACTCTTAATATTATGTTGAACTTCAGTATGTCTTATCACTCTCAAACTAATATAAAATATAATAAGAATATCTAGACACATTAGTATATGTTTAGAACATTCTCAATTGACATTAAAATAGGTTAGGACCAACCACTTAATTTGGTAATGTTATCTTATAACAACTTTTTCCACATAGGCATCTAAATTGCTCCCTATGAATCAATTTTTGTGAAGAGGTTCAGAAGACATTCATTTTGGGAGGATATTTGGGAAAAGCTGATATGGAATTAAATTGTTGATGAAATAGTGGAAAATTTAATAACCATTCTGCATTACACCAAGGATACATAGAGTTATCATATGAGTTGTGATAACAATCATCGACAAGACATAGAGATTGATATTGGATACATAGTATTCATCTAAATATCTCCATAAATGAAATTGGAAGTAATTTTGAAGAATGGAATGCTTATTCAAAGATACTTCATCACATTTGAGATCGTGGATCACATTAGAGTGGTGTCCTGCTAACTAGAACTCCCACCTAAAAAATCTAAGGTACATGATATATTCCATGTATCCATAATGATAATGTACATAATAGACCCCAAAAATATACTCAATAAAGATGAGGTTTCGATGGAGAATGATATCTCAGATTAAGAGAATACAATAAATATATTATATCCTAGAAAAAAAGTTCTACGAAATAAGATAATTCACATAGTCAAGGTATTGTGGACAAATCACATGTTTGAAGAAGATAAGTTAGATAAATAGGTAATTATGAAATAGAGTTTCCCTCGTCTATTTTATTGTGGTCAATGAAAAAAAATAGATTAAATTATTAAATAGGAATATTGTAATGAACCAAATGGTTATAAATAAAATTTCACTTCTGATGTAATTAAATGTATTATAATGTAATGTGGTTACAGAAAACACATTCACCTCTTGGGTTTTAATATAATAGAATTAAATTTCCATTATTAATCATTACTATTAAAAATATAGTCATTTAACAATGATCTTATGATTAGTATAAATATATTATTTTAACAAATCCAATTGACATTTATAAAGGAAATGGCTGTCTCAAACATTAGGATTGTACCCTGTGATGCCCATTTATCAGAGCGTAAAAGGGAGACAACATCATAGTGGTTTTCCCTTGACTAATAACAATCTAATATCCAACAACTTAATCATGAATAAAACTATTTATCAGAGATGATTAAGCACATCAGGATCAGAACCCAAACCATATATGTGGAACAACCCGTTCAATTTCTCACCACTACGCACTACACCACTAAGGTATTTATAGCTGTATTAAAGAGATATGTGTCAATATCCCAGAAATATTAGTATATATATTAATTCCAATACAATAATGGTCCTATTTTCGTTTATTAATTTTACTTCATACATGTTTTTTATTTTTATTCAATAAAACACAAAAATTATTTTTTGGTAATATTCAAATTCAATTAACGAATTTATTTTAATGAATTAATTTATTTTTAAAATAAATAATATTATTATAAAATATTATCATTACTTAATTTTTATTTAATTTTAATAATCAAAAAAAATTATCAATTCAAATGTAATTTCTATAAGGGTTCAAAAACTGTTATTTAAAAAAAACCATGTATTTCCCAATAAATTTAAATTTACATTTAAAAGAAAAAATTCACACATTTATATAATTATTTCCATAAAATATATATTTATTTTTGAGTAATAATGCCTAAATTATCCAAGGGTAAATTTTTCATATTTTTTTGGGATTGTCAAAATTTCGGGTAAAAATCTAATACTGGATAAATATACTTAGTGTATTATGACATCATAATGACACAATAGAGATTTAATTAATACTATAAATGATATAAAAGATCAAATTTACGTATTACCTTTAAATTAATTAGATTTTATGTTTATTTGGTTAATTTTATAGAGCATTTGTGAATCCTCCAAAACCCTTAATATATATCATTGTTTTAAAATCATTTATTTAAGAGAATAACTCAGATTCACATAAGAACAATAATTTTTTTCTTTTAGGACCTTTTCCTTTTTATATATTTATATCAACTCCCATTTTGGAGAAACCATGTGAAAAATACATGGAATAGTTTCTAGTTTTGGTTTATTTATTATATAGAGTCTAAAACCTATGTTTGAGGAATTATAAAAATTACCCAGTAATTTCATAAACAATCCCATACAATATTGAATTTATCTTCACCCAAAATCCTATTATAATGTTTTTACTCCTCCCTCTCCTCCCTAGAGTCCTCCTAAGGTTCCCGGAAGCTCACATGTTGATCCCCCAAGCATTTAGAGTCTCACACTCAAGTATGGGGTCCTCACCTTCTATTCCTTATTCAAGTAACTTTATTTTTATTTAACTTATATTTTTAATTCCTAATTTATACATATGTATCTTGTTTTACCTATTACCTTCCATTTTATATAAAATTTATGAGAGATTAATTTATACCTCATCAACCCATTTTATTATTTTTTATGTGACGTTGTTATGCATCCTAAAAATCACCGTAATTCATTCATGCCAAAACAATTGTGCAGTGAATAACATACCCATTTCCTATAAATAGTATTGAACATTAAACACATATACTAATTTAACTTGGGAATTAAATTTAGTTTTTCAAAACTCAAAGATTGTGGAATATAATATTATTTTAAATGAATCCATATTTTATGATCTATGTTGCTCATACAAGCATGACAATGAAATGAATGTGATAGGTACGCCCAAAATTATATTGCACTCAAATGCATTTCCTTATGTTTTTCTTTATCAAACATCATGTTGGGATAGGTAGTGAACTTATTTCCTTTATGGGGTCATTTCCATCACTATGTTTTATTAGTTATCCTTGACCTATATTTTTTACGCAGTGTTTTATGTTGTTTCAAAATTTCCCATGTAATGATTATCATGTTATATCATACCTTATTATTCATGTTTTTTATTATGACAACATTTATTCCCCATTTATATATCTATTTTGTAACATTTATCACCTTACTCTATTTTTATTCCCTTTCAGGGATTTATTGCTCAGCCCTTTGTTATGTTATTGCCTAGGTTATCCCTTATAGTTTTAGAAGCCATAAAATTTTAGAAGCATGTTATGGAAGTTTTTTATATTATTGTGGTATCCATTGTTCATGATATTATTCTATGAACATAATTCCTAAATACACTAGACATCTAGATATTTCATGATTTATTATGTTAAATTTATGTAAAAAATCATGAATTAATGTGTAATAAAATATATAGTTCTTATAACCCCCAACATGAAATTATATTTCATTTCATAGGTTTTCAATATAACTTTTATGTCAACTCTATGAAACCATTTTGTGTTTATAAAACATTTTTATATTTTTTATAGTATCCTTGATAAAATATATTCCCAAAATTTTCCCTTAACTAAATTCAATATAACATGATGGTGGTATATAACTTTTTCTATAGAGAGCATTAAAAGTTTATATTTCAATACTAAAGTAGAAACTATTTTTATAGAGTAATTGAAAAAGTGGAATGGGATCGTCCAAAATATTCTTCAAATAAATTAATATATCCCCTATAATGTATTACAATTTGTTTACAATTTTCCTCTCATATGGTACATCGTTTTTGGGCGAGATTTTTTGTTCTCAGGTTTACTTATGTATTCATTGACTTTTGAAGGCTTCTCTAGAGTATTGAATTAAATCATATATCTCTATCAAGAAACATAAAAAGTATTAATCCACATAGTCTCACTACATGTTTTATATAGAGGTGATCTATAAGATCTATGGAGGAATAATACCTTATAAAAATTAAATTTAATAAGTTATCAACCTTATAATTATTATGTATATTTCATTATTTCCCTTTGATGTATTACTTATGCCATGGAAAAAGTCTATAGGGATGTTTTCTCAATTTTATATAGGTATTTGGGATGTGCTTTCAGTACTATATTGGATTTTTTTGTCCATATATTCACTTTTGGACGAACCAACAAACTCTAAATATAATCAACATTATCCCTTTTCATATTATCTACCCAATAATTATCATAATGGTCCTTATAAATTTCAAGGATTCTAGGATTTATAGAGAATTTATATATATCAAATTAATCTATCGGCTTATATTTTATCTTATGAATATATGGGATTCAAATCCTTATACCATATTTTTGTACAACAAATTCATAAAACATTCCATTTTAGAGAGATTCTATATTATTTTTCATCATAATATAATTAGTTTTATCTTTCTAGGCCTTCTCTTATAATTGTTGTTGAGAAATAAATTTGGATTGGAATGATTATGTTTCTTACCTTATGATTCTCATGTATGTGTTTCTTTGATATTTTCTCAATGAATCTCCTTCAATATTCATCATTACATGAACATCAGGATATTTTATAATAAATTCATATTTGAAATTATTTTATAATTTGATTTGATGATGAATTTAACAATAAGAGTATTTAATAATCTATAACGATATAAATTATCTCATCTTCATTTAATTATGTGTAAATATATTATTCAAACATCGGTGGTGTCTGTGTATATAAAATTTCCAATATCATGATAGTGTCCCCATATCCTTATAGTTAAAATGACTATAGTTTTCTCAATTTCATGAGTAGGAAAATTATTCTCATGAGGCCTTAACTGTTGTTATGCATAAGTGATTACATTGAAATTTTCATGAGGAAACATAAAATCCCATAGAATGATATATTATTATGGATAAAAATAATTCTACAATAGTGGCTGACATTAGAACATGTTAACAAACCAACATCTTATTAAATTATTTGAAACATTATTTAAACATATTTATTCACGTAAACACAAAACCTTTTGTTAATATCATTGTTATTGGGTTTGTAATTTAGGAAATGTTTTTCAAAAACAATATTTAAAATATTATTATATAAAATAAACATTTAACCTAATTTATAATTTTTTTGGAATGGACAATCCTCTAGGGATTTTTTCTTTCCTGTATATAGAGATAACCCTTCACTGGTCATGATGTGTCTGATAAATGTTTCTTTTTGTAACCATAACACACATTTTCTAGATATTCTAAAAGAAATATGGTCATTCCATATAGTCTGAAATATGACCTTTAGATGATCCTCATGCTCATCATAAAATTAGTAATATATCAGAATATCATCAATAAATAAAACCAAAAATATATCAATGTAGTCCATAAAGACTATAATAATAAAATCCATTAATATAAAATGATAATAATTTATGAAAATAGAATATATAAAAAAACTCAACTTTTCCATATACTGAATCGAAGGTATACTTCGAGATATCCTCTTTATTTACCCACAATTGATGATAATTTAGCATTAGGTAAATCATAGAGATTAATTGAGCTCAAATTATCTTTTTGAATAAATCATAAATACATGAGAGAGGGTATTTGTTTCATTACTATGATTCCATTAGGATCTCCATCAAAAATTCAAATCCTAGTTAGACCAATATTCTTTTTGAAATAGAGAACAATTTCTCCAAAAGGAGTCACATATGGTCAAATGAAAATTTCTCCCAGAGATCATGTAATATTTCCATTAATTCTTATAACCAAACATATTCAATTCTATAAGGTTTCATTGATATTATTTGGTATCAAATTATGTGTTCAACTGATAACTATAACTCCCTTTCTAATGGAGTTACAATAATCACATTTGGAAATTATTCAATGTATTCCTAAACATTGGGGAAATTTTATACCTTTATATATTCATTTTATTTACCCTATTCATTGATCATCTCTATAATAAAGGTTATAATAGGTGATTCTTGACAAATCTTAGGTTGGGATATCTCTCCTTCAAAAATTACTCTCATCTTCCCATTCAAGACCACTAAACTTTCCTTGCATATATAGTTCATGTTATCAATATACATTCATACTAAATCCCACCATAGTATAGAGTCCAATTACACCATGATAATCTCTATAATAATAATAATAATGAGATTTTAAAAACCAATATTTATAATAGAGTTTATTTACACAATTAATTCTTAGATAATCCCACCGTGAGTCTTAACTAAAAACACTTCTATAAAATGATTATGGTTTGATACTGATTTTTTAAAAGAATTAAAGAAGTAGTGAAAATCATTGAAATGATATCATGAAATGTAATTTCTAGCATTAATATCACAATATGTGTTCCTAGGACCATGTTATTTAGAGCCAATATATATATCTTCATGATTTTATAAACAAAAACATTCTACCTTAATATATTTTAAGGTTGTGGTGGTTACACCTATTATATTTTTTTATTTTAGATTTATTTTCAATGTGACCAAGATATCCATACATGAAGTAATGTTCATAAGGTTGTTCTTGAACAATATTCCATTAATAATTTTCATTAGGATGTTTACGATTCCCTTCAAAAATTTTGACAAGATAAATGGAGATATCATCTTCACTTTAATCATATTCCATGTCAAAAAATATAGTTCCCTGGATTTTTATTACATCATTTTTTTCATGTGGATATGTTCAGTTTCATTCAATCAATTTTTTGATGAATATTCTATACTATTCTGGATCTTTATCTCAGTTATTTTATTTTCAACTAATGGTCCATTAAATTTCATTAAACATTATTTCCACATTATAATACTACATTATACCACCACATAGAATTTATATTTTTGATTATATAGATTAAAATAAAGTTGTAGTCTCAATTATTTGAAGAACTAATCAATAGTTCCTTTTGGATCCATAAATGTGCTAGAATAATATCGATAGAGATTTCCAAAGTTTATTTTATAGCTTTATTCTGAGTAAATATCCTTCTTATTACACACTAATAATTCCTTAACCATTTCTGATCACATTAAAATGTGGAAATAATTATTATAAATAATTATATCTATCAATTTCCATTAAATGTAATTAATTTATACTTTTGGATTAATATTATTAATCTGTGTCGATCATGGATAAAAATATCAATATATTTGTTATACATAAAATGTAAATTTCAAGTGAAATAAGTTTGGAATTGGGTGCTACATCTTCCGTGGTTGATCACAACACATTGGATGGACTGCATCTGTGCTCTTCTTGATATCAACTACATAATCACTCATATATATTGTGAAGCTAACATGGATTTTGATGGTCATGTGAACAAGATATTCAATCAAGACATTACCTGGCTTGATGAACATCCTGTCGAATTGTCTCCTTTACAAAATATTGATTCTAATATGTTTCTATCTTTTAGACACTTGTAATTATCTTCATTTATAATAATTGTGCCTTAGTTTTATGGCCACACACAATGTTCTTCTAAAAAATTACAATGTAAATTTCTAAAAATCTTAATATAATATTAAGGAAATGATCATTTATATGTAGTTAATCCATTTTTATGAAATTAACAAAATCAATAGATACACTAATGAAGGTGGTCATTAATGCATGAAGGACTCGACTGTTTGTTATTCCCTTTGAGGTGATTCTGGTTGCTCATCATGACCCATGTTATTCTACCAAATGTGATATAGTTGATTCATCATCAAGAAATGATTAATTCAATAAAAAAATTCTCACATATCAGGGTTATTACCCATTATTACAATTATTCTAGATCCCCATCCACTTGGGATATCCGTATAATGAACTCATTGTTTAAAAATAAGTATCGTATTACAATAAAAAAAAATTCTTGGATGTATTCCAATATTTATATTTATACTTATACATAGGTTTATTATTATGGTATTCTCATATTAAATTCAACAAATTACCAAATGTAACTTCAATAACAATAATGGTTTCCATCATTTTAATACAAAAAACTCCCATTACATGGTACACAATTGAACAACATAAAGGGTATTAAAGGATTAATTTACTGTAAATTAGTAACATAATAAATAGAAAACATAATCATTATTCTAATAGAGTTAAACAGAATCATCATCAATTTGGACATGGTTAATTTGACGATATGAAATATCTTGGAGACATGGATCAAGAGAATGTAGTGAGCATAAATATGAGTAATGGAATTAAAAATGGAATGTGTGGAATGTTATCATGATGCATAACAATAATAATGGGTCATAAAAACCTGAGTTATAATAGAATAGAAATATAATGATTAATAAAAGGAGAATTTTTATATAAAAATAATGTTATCCATTCATAACAATATAACCATATTTTGTCCCAATACTCTCTAAAAAATAATTACCAAGGTTATTCACCGAGGTATCGTTAAACATGCCATATCTTGATATTCATTCCTTACCCAATATATTGGAGCTCTATAAATTTAAACCCATCATATTTTAAAATTCATTTGTGTCAAGCATACCTAGTGGAACCATTTAATTTATAACCTATCTAAAATAATGGATTGGTTTATGTGAAAATCATTTAATTTTTAAATTCTTTAGGAGATGAACATTACATCATTTTTAACTTATGGTAAAGGAATCCGGGTTTCAAATTTTATTATCTCAAAATAATGAATCGTGTCGGTATAGAGGGGAATAACCATAAATAGGGAAATAGGTTAGGTATCCAAAACGTAATAGTATTTCATGTAGGTTGAGATAAATTCAAGAAATGATTTCAAATTCATGACAAGTATAAACCCTGGATCAAGGAATGAGAATAATAAGAGGGAAATAAGGTATCCCATTTATAATAAAATATTTTGGTAGTAACAGGAAAATAAAAAGTTCTTGTAAATAATATAGTTCTTCTTTTAAAATATATATCAAAAAGAGATAATTGAATGGAAAATATGTCCATGAGAGTTCCCTTACCTTTGAATGTAACATTATATGGCATGAAGAATGAATATTTAGGACCATGGATACCATTCAGAGGGAATATAGATATAAAAAATGGGAATAATTTAATTATTAAGGGAATTTTCGTGGATATGAATATGGATATAGTTTCGTATTTATAAAAAATTATAATGAATTTGATAATAATTTAAAAATATATGTCTTGGATTTCTAGGTTGGAGAAAAAAACGTTCTTACCAATGTGGTTTTTTC
This sequence comes from Viscum album, assembly GCA_963277665.1. NCBI lineage: Eukaryota > Viridiplantae > Streptophyta > Magnoliopsida > Santalales > Viscaceae > Viscum > Viscum album. The sequence goes on along the minus strand of OY728140.1, from coordinate 1,364,936,038 downwards.
TTGTTATCTTATTTTGATGTCAAGTTTTATAATATTTTTATATATTATAACTAAAATATATTATTTAATTTTAATTTTTCCGTGGAAATTAAAATTTTCTACATAATATAGTTTCATAAATCATAATTTCTATTTTATAATTTCCAAATACATTTACAAGTTTTTAAATCCATTAAAACAATAAATTTTAAAATAAATATAATATATTTTTAATTTACTTAGTTTTAACAAATAATACATCATTAATACATATTTATGATGTCCTAAAAGTTATCTAAAATAGAAAACAATATTTTAACAATTCCTTGAAAAATAAATTATTTAATAAAGTTCTCAAAATTTCACCACAAACTAATTTCTACATTATAATTTCAAATATAATTTATTTTCTATCAAAATAATTTATTAAATATGATAATTTCTTCTTTTAAATATAATTTTCTTTTTTAATGAAAAATAACAACTTTTACGAATTAATAAAAATTATTTAAATAATAAAAATGGTTCGCAGAGACATAAATTTTCATCAAATTTATATTTAAATAATTGATGTTTAAGAATACTATGTCATGAAAATAAATTTTATTTATATTTAAAAAAATTCTTATAAATGTTTATATATTTTCTCAAAATAGAATTATTTTTTATTTCTATCCAAAAAATAATTTTCACAATTTCATCTTTTATTCTTCTATATTTTATATAAAGAATAATGAAAATGTGATATATAAATAAATATTTCATATTTATATATAAATAAAAATTCTATTTTATAATTGTATAGTCTTGATACATAACACATTTTTTTTAAAACATTCCATAAGGGTAAGGTGTGTGATCTTGTTTTTTTCATGGGGTGGTTATACTGACATTGACATAGTGGTCATATCTACTGACTTGAACTTCTATTATATTAGATTCAATTCGAGCCTTTCTTATTGTTTATCCCCCTAGGATTGGTCATGGGAAGTCCCCATTGATGCTACCTCCCTTCTATATTCTAATAAATGTAAATAAATGTCATGATCTATTAGTAAAATAAATCACATACCACTTCTAATCAGTTATATATTGTAATTACCATTTGTATACACTAATTATTATGGTAATATTATTACAAATTTTCATAATTCCCAATTATATTTTTGAACAATATTCATATAATCCTATGGCCACATAATAGTAATGTAAGAGTCATATCCTAACTACCAAATGTTCTGTTACCTCCTATATATATACCACTAAACATCAACATTTACTAATTTCACCCTGAATGGTTTTAAAATAAATTTTATAATTTCTATTAAATTCGTAATGTTTCTCTTTACTTTATTATATTTTTTGGCAGGTGTAATCATTTTAGAGAAGATTAATCCTATAGAGTATTCAATTGTGTTGTCTCTAATCTTTGGTTTTTGAACCCATGTACAATTCATTGCTATACTAATTTGTATTATTAAAGGAATCATAATATTATTTTAATAATATACTTTCTATGTAAATTCATTTTCTAATATAAAAATACTCAATATAAAAAATCGTTCTTTTATTAACCAAAATATATTTTGTTGGCCATTATATCCTTTATTATTTCAATTCAGTCATTCGAATCATGTATCCAATCAGTACCCTGGAAGGATGTTGGATTCTGGTGATGGAAGTCTTTATAATAGTCAACCATAGACCTCTATTCCCCTTCGACCTAGGTTGTAATATGTAAAAGACTCCCTATTGAGGTGGGTCCAATGCATGTACAAGTGATATAGTTGGGACAGTAGGCTTCACCACGCCTTCCTACATAGGAGGAACAAAAACTTGTGCATCCTCTCTAATATGAGCATCCTAACCCCTAGTAACTGGTGGATCCATTAGTGTTTTGGATGAATCATCATTAATATTCATGAATTAAACACAATATGATATCAATATATGAGGCCGGATCTTAAAAAATCTTTCTGACCTCACATAGGATCTCTTAGGGGTCAATCAATACACCAATGCATATGCCACATAACAATAACCATGGTTTATATCAGTGCACCTTAGTCCCAATCAATTATATATGAAAAACATAAAAACATTATCAGGTTCAACTAATTCATTCCAGTATAGATACACCACAACTGCATTGAAAATATATATATAACTCAACCAAAATTAAAATCATATTCCAACTGGATAGCATAATCATGAAAATAAATTAATGAACAACTTTTCAAAAAAAAAAGTAGGTATATATATATGGAATATGATCATATGTTCCTTGTAATTTATGAATAATTCACCCAAATCCAATAAAATAGTAACATAAATCCTATCAACAATAACGTTGATGTATGATACACATGAGCTGGCCGGAAACATAGAAACCCCCCTACATGACTCTCAATCGTACTGTCTCTTTTCAACAATATCCTAGGATGAAAAAAATAAAATATAATTGTTATCTTATAAAATTTGTAACACCATGACCCGAAGAACAATGTTCAAGATAGAGATCCATTAGACCATATTATTCTTTCCCATAGGTAAGATGCTATTGAATAGATGTGTCGGTTCGAACACTAATAGTTTGGAGACTATACCCTCAGTATCATATCCTTACAACCATAATATATATATTATAATATAACAAATTCAATATTAATTGGATTTTTAAAACATCATAATATAGTAAAATATGTCACAAAACTTATACACATAAATAAACTAGGCTCCCATTATGGAAATCCAAACTATTGATATAAGTGAGAGAAATTAACTAAAAAAACTACATAAAATCCTATGTAGTATATCAAGATATGCTAATAAATATATTCTCTTTAGCTCAACTATCTTCTATGGGCCACTTACTTTTTCCTGTATACTTTTAAATAATGTCTATATATTAATTGATGTTCATGTACATGGTGGTGTGTTAATATTCATTTTGAAACCAATAATACATCCTAATAAATTGTTCACATTTATGACAACATTATTCAATGGTAACAACAACATTACAATAAATCATTTATAATGATTTTTCAAGGAATCATGTGCTAACCAAGTCATCACAATCCTCATCCATATCTATGTCACCTAAATTCTAGGAGGATAAATGTTGGACATAAATAAACGAACAACAATCCAGATGGGTAGTGAATCTCATTACATGATATCTTCATGGAGTTGTGTCTCTTGTCATTAATTAATGCCTACCATTGAATATTACCTAGGTTCCCCCAAGGAATCATGTTAAACTTGTCAAATTGGTTTCCTCAAGGAACTATGTTCTCTGATGGTCCCCCAGACAATCATGATTCTACCCTATCTTTAGGCAAATTACAATCATTCCCTTAATTCATGCATAATCACCACACTAATTTATAATCATCCATGGTGGATCACCTATCACTCATATGATGACAATACCTCTATGTTCATAGTCAATATAAAAAATAAGGAAGATTATATAGCAGAAAATGATATCATGTTATCAGGAGAATATAGTAGTGATATATAAAACATCTAATATTCATCATGAATGTTAACTATCTACTCTATTAATACTAACTGAATCAAGAATCATAAACAATTCTCACTGGTTACCCACAAATAACCACATGCATTGAAAATTAAGCATGGAAATCAAGAGAAAGAAAAATAATAATATAGCCATGATAGAAAGTCTATACAAGATCCCCAATAGGTAAGGAACATCCTACCCCAGGATATTGGATGAATAATTTAGAAGTTCTTCAAAGAAATAAAAAGTCGAATCGCATATCACACCAGCAATGAACTACCTCATACATCTAGGTTTCCAAACACATGTACTATTTAATCCTGAAAATGGTTAAGAAATGAGAGTCAAGAAAGTCCATCATTATGAATAGTGGTTATAGAATCACATTAATGAAATAGTCTATCAATAGAGAAAACTCTTAGTTATTTCAATGGTGGGGATGCATTTCAGTAGAATTATTGTCGATTCAAAAATGGATCATGAATCCCTCATTCAATTATATAACATAACCTCGAGTTTATCCAATAAACATCAACAAACTATCATTACATCAATGGAAATGTTCTTTGACAAGGGATTCGAGAAAAAGAGATTCTCAAGTTGATTGATCTATGAAGAATTACATGCAAAACACACTTTCAAGGAGGAATTTAGCACCTATCTAATGGGATTTCATAGAAATGTTGAATCCACCACTATTATTGAAACGATCAAGGGATCTATCAATAGATTCCATTAGAATTCATAGATCATGTATAGGTTCATAGGATCTATCAATTATTATAATAGAAAATAAGTATATCAAAGAAGAAACTTTATTAATTGTGGTTTTTATAAAACATACCACAATTGTAGATCCATAACCATCATAGATTCATAGTTTTATAGATTTAGAATATATGAAATTTCTTGTGAAGGGAAGATTTATCTTAAAAATCAAGACAATTTCATATACAAATAATAATGGTTCAAAAGGTCCATAAATATAAATTAAATTGAAATTCAGATCATTAATTTCATGAATTAATTAATGAGCCACAATCTATGGATGCATTCTTTGAAAAATGGTGTTCCCTTTTTAGGATTATAGATAAGGTTATAGGTTTAGTCACATGGTTTGATAAACCTTCGCCAACCATGCTAACAGACCTTGAATCATGTTGAATAATATTCTAGGTAAATAAACATAGTTTTTTAAATTTTCTCCATAACCTTGAACTACCCCTTCATCCATGAAATATAGTATCATGATTTCCTTGATTATATGAAAGAATTTTGGTAATTGCTCCTATCTTGGGCACCACTAAAAATTTGCCCCAAGAAGAGTCACTATAGGACCCCAAGCACACATCCGCATACGCCAGAGGCTATTGACTAGTGGATGAGGTCCGATAAGTCCTTTGGGGTGACTATACCATCTTTACCAGAGTAAGACACAACAGTTGACATATGAAATAAAGAAATAATAACCTATAAAATCGAAACATACATTCCAACTACGTTCCCAAAAAGATTCATATAAAAACCAAACGAGTAAATATTTCATGTCATACTGAGAGTTATAAGAGTTAAGGAAGATCAAAAATAAATACCAACAGTGGAATCCCTGAAATGTGTCCAGACTCCAATCGTGGATCATCATCAATGCTCTTCTCAAACACAACTCTGCACCCTAGAATAGGGACCTTTTCCTTTTCTGAACCTACAGCCATTAAATTTATTTGGGAACCCAATGGTATCCCGAGTAGGGTGTGATTATACCCTAGTAGGCTACCACTAACAATGCCTCCAAAATATCTAGTATAAATAGATAGTTAATGTATGTAAATAATAAATCACAAGGTAAGTAAAGGATAACACATGTTCTAATTGTTATCGATGAAATCATAATACATTTTCATCATTAATGTCATTTAGAAAATTACACATTCTTCATTACTAAGTATGTAATCATCATGTATTCCATGGGATAGTCATTCCATCATTTACACTAAGGCATAAGCCAGCCAATTTTCATTCATATTGAAATAATCCAATTTCCCTAGCTCTATAGGGATAACATTTCACAATAAACACATTTCACTTTCCTAGAATTCTAGGTCTTTTTAGTCTCGTCAAATTCATCTGTAAAGGGTAATTGAATCATGATCGCCTTCCCATACCCATGCATTGTGCGGTTGGGATAGAGGCTCAGTCATAACCCAACATGTGGGCATAGATCATCAAGTCCAACATCCCCCAACAACCAAGCTATGTGCACATGATCATTTATCCATTACTAGATATACCATATCACAAACCATACAAAATAAATATTATAACATTCACATTTCATAATCATTAAACATGTAGTATTAGCATCATTCCCTAACCCATTATTACATTTAATATTTTCATAACATAACCCACTTGTCCCATTTATTTCCCTATTCCATAACCATTTAAGTATATTCCACAAGTCTCTTATATTAACCCAATTGGAAGCAATTATCAATTCTAATAACTAATTTTATTTAACATATATATATATATATATCATCTCTTGAAAATTTACCCATTTAGGATATTTATCATTTCATGTACTTTATCTCACATATGAATTTCATGTACAATTCATAATCCACATAGCATAATCACATTATTACCCCTTTCCCATTTATTATTAAACAAACAATCCCTTGTTCCATTATCAATGTCTAGATTCAACTATTCATAAATAATCATTTAATCAACATAACATAACAATGTGTTCATGAAGGTCTTTACTATATCACATATGAATTTCAGGCTTAACATTTCCATCTTCTATATCCGGAGTCAATGGTGCACCCCATGATTAGAACAAAAATCAATCTAGTCAATCTCAAAACATCCCACGAGGATAAAATCCCTATTTAGAAAACCATTTTACAAAATCATAATAAATCAATCAAATTAATAGTAAGAGGGAAGAAGTATCACAACCACACATGCACAAATCTATAATAAAAATATTGTATATAACCTTTAGACTTCCTACCTGGATTATGATGATGAATGTAACCTTAATTATTTCCTTATATCGGAATTAAATTAATATTTTAACCCTCAATCACTGATCCATAAGAAAAAATATGGGTTTAGGGGATTTTAAACATTACAAGAAAATATAAAAGCCCTAATATGAAAAAGAGAAGAATGAGGAAGATTAGACTCAATCAGAGCTTTGATCCACAACCAACAGTATCCAAATGGCCAAGAATCAAATGAGATCATCCATTGTGAATATTTGGGGGATTCATTTTTCCACTAGTGTTGAGAGGAGGATAATAGGGGTAAAAATTGGGTATGAAAATAAAAATGTCGAGGTGGATGTCTCATAATTCTCCACTTTTTAATGGGGAACACAGTTTGGCTGAACGGTTTACAAAACTATTCGCAAACGATGTGCAAGCCTCTGTCCAAAATGGGTTGAGTTTCGCAGTTACTTTTGGAGGTCCACACAGTTGGAAAAATTGTTCCCCGATTATGCAGAATTCCACTAACTCATACCACACATTTTAGTTCCCAATTAGAATGGGTTTCACTAACAATGTGCAAACACTGTGACTTTCACCGAATGGCCCAATTCCATTTTCATTATTATCCCGAACCCCTGGAATGCCCCTAGACCTCCTCACTCACCTAGTAAACATTGTTTTTGACAAAATTAATGTATTAAAACCATTATTTAAACAATTTCATAGCTTCACAATGTTTGTGATCTTGAAACCACCATTCCTTGTGATAACTTGTCCTTGAGACACTCTTTCCAAGAATCATTGAGCTTCCAAAGCAACGAAATATTTCCTTTGAGACAAAATATCCAATTCCCTTTACCATGTTTCAACCTAAGCATTTTCATGCTTCCGACATACTCAATCCAATGGTATAGTATTTTCCCATATGCCTTTCTAGCTATGATCAGTAATACGAACCGACTAATCCTTAAAGGATGCATCAACCTCAATCTCAACATCATATACATTAATAACATTATATGGGTTGGGGTGATAGTATCAATGTTGAGACACATGAAAAAAATTATAATAGTATACCATTATTGGTGATCCAATTAGTAGGCCACTGGTTTAATCATCACCAAGATTTCAAATGGTACAACGTATCGGGGTGAAAATGTACCCAATTTCCGAATTCAACAACGAACCATCAATGGTGACAACCAAAGAATCACACAGTAACCCACCATAAACAAACATTTTCCAAAACTATTATCTACATAGGATGTCTACCTACTCTAGGCCATTTTCATATATTTTTGAATCAACTAAACTCATTTTAAGGTCTCCTACATGATACCCGGTCCTAACATTTTTGATTCTCCATCTTCAATCATTCAAAATGGAGTTCAACATGGCCTATTATAGAGTTTCTCACATAGTTCAATATGAATCGCAGCTTGGTAACTATTTTTGTAAGAAAACTCAAAATGAAATAGTTGTTTCTCCCATGATCCCACAATGTATACGACACAAAATCTCAGCATTTCATCTATTACGAGAATGGTATGTTCCGACTGACCATCCATCTATGGGTGAAAAATTTTACTTAACAACCACTGAGTATTAATAAGTATAAGTAATCCATTCAAGAAGAATGATGTAAAACCCAGATATCAATATGAAACTATCATCTAAGGTACCCCAACAAACCGTACTATTTCATGAATATAAAACTCACCCAACATGTCCACAATGAATGATTCTCAAATTGATAATAAATAATCCACTTAGTTTACTGATCAACGAAAACCCAGATCATGTCATTATTTAAATGTATTTTTAGATGAACCAAAACTAAATGCACCATTACATTAACCCACTTCCATTCCAGAAATGGAATGGTCTACAAAAAACTACATGATCAATGATGGTAAGCCATAACCAACTGACAGGTAAGGAATCACACAAAAAATCCTGCAACCTCTTTCTTCCTACATATACACAAATAGTACACACGTAGACCCTAATAATTTTTTTTCAAAAAAAATTTACAACCCAATTTAAAACCTGAAACTCACACATGAACTCTTCTCATATACACATTGGCACTATAACATAGACACAAAAATAAAAAATCCTATCATCACTAATGTTCCAAATAGAATGTGACTCCCCACCTTAAAGATTTTCCTTCAAATCCAAACACTCTAAATCAACATGTTTTTAATATGGATCTGGATTAGAAGTGATGAATCAAAAATTAATTAAGTAATGATTATCTACCCATGGTCATCATGCACTTTGAGTTTCATTTTAGGAGATAATGTCATCATCTTTCACTCTAAACATGATTCTCAAAACACCTTCTTCTAGGTCTTTTGACTCAAGGAATATGCAACACAATTTCCATTTCAATGTGTGTAAAATTACTCAATGTCAAAATAATACTTATATTAAACCCATATTCACTAACAAAAATAAAATCATGCTGATAGAAGATGTACATCAACCTTGTATGATTGGTATACACTATAAATAGTCCTCCCAGTAATTACAGACACTAACATTTTAAGGCATCAACCACCGTGAAAAACTAAATATCATGAGTAGTGTAATTTATTTCAAGAGGCCTCAAAATCCATGAAATATATGACACAAATCGATCCTCCTGCATCAACCTTACTCCAATAGAAAAACTAGATGTATCACATAATATGGTATATTTATAACCTAGCTCTGGTAAGATCAGAATCTGTGTTGTTCTCAATAGCCTCTTCGGTTCCAAAAATTAATCCTAACAAGTATCAGACCACTCAAACATGATACCCTTCTTATTCAAACCTAATATTATGGCTTCCATATGATAAAATTCATTAATGTAACTTTGATAATAACTAACTAGACATTGAAAAAATCATACCTCAGAATCATTCTTTGGATGAGCCAAAGACTCATATATAAGTACCTTCATTGGATCCATAGAGACACCTTCCTCTGAGATGATGTTCCCAATTAAATTCACCTTGACAATCCAAAAATTGAATTTGGATGGATTAGTGTATAGAATATAATCATTTACTATACATTATAAGATTTCATTATGTTTGGAATGATCAAAATGAGTTTTTGAGTACACTCAGCTGTCATAAAAAAGAGATCTACCAACTAATATCGTTAAGGATGCATGATTCAGTTCATTAGTGCCGTAAACACTGGAGGTGAATTGGTCAACCCAAACGGCACCACCATAATTCATTCCAATGATACCGAACCTTAATGGAAGTATATGGAATATATGAATGCCTCACACTCAGATGATGATTTGTTGATCTTAGGTTAATCTATCAGTACACAGAATCACCAATCAACAATTCAAAAGGCCATCAATTTGAAGAAGATGGTATTAGTTCTTAACTATCATCTGATTCAGTCTCCAATAATTGAAACACAACAAAAAAATTCCATTTTCATTCTTTTTAAACAACACTAAATATCTCCAAGGTGACATACTAGGTTGTATAAACCACTTATTATTCGGTTTCTCAAATTCAATATTATGATCCATGATTTCCACCGATTTTGTTCTTTATGGAAGAATGGAAACTAGTTCTACTCCTGGTAGTATCTTTTTCATGAACTCAACATCTGACATGGGTGGTTTCTATGAGAAATCCTTTTGAAACACATCTTGCAACTAATCCACCATAGGATTAATGAGAATATACTCTTCTTCCCCATAATCAAGTATAAGACCAGACATTCAGGATGTCAGTTCACCAAAATGCTGACAAACTTTCCCTCCATGGCAAACATGAACATCGCATTAACCCTAAAGGATTTATGTTTATCCCTCAAGAGATTTTAAAGTTACCATATGGTTGTAAAATTCAATATATTCTTTTCATAAAACTATCCACTCCATAACCAAATTTAGATCAAAACTTGACATATAAATTAATAAAAAATCTTAAATGAAATGCTACTCACCAACCTTGAGTGAACACCCCTTGCACTGCATGATATCGTCTATTCTCATACCTAATGGTGTGTTGATCGATATGACCACACACATACATTCCACATATATACCCAACACAAGAAAAAAATGAGTACAGACAAATGAGGTTGAGGATCCTATGTCAAATAAAGCATTGGAATATGTGGAATCTATATGGATCATTCCATGAACAGTCAATGACCAATCATCACCACCTCCGGGTGTTGAATGAACTGCATAATTCTAACATACCCCTATACCCTGGGCCTCAGTCTTTGTTCCTGAAACTGCATTACCCTGCGGGAATGGATGCTCACACCTCTGAGTACCACGTCCACCAACACTAGCAATATGGCCAGCCAAACTCGAACGTCTAGCCTGATATGGGGTTACTGATCACCTACCTACATATGGAATTTTCCTCGATCCTCCACCCATGCCCAGATTCAGAGGGTTCATACAGAACCTATCCACATGCACCATCTTGGCACATGTTCGAACTCAACTAGTTCTCAGGGACACTAACCACACATGTTCCCTATCCTACCACAATGACAGAAAAAGACCAAGCAACACACTGAGAGTCCAGTCCTCTCTTAGAACCACTTTGTGCACTCCTATCCAAATATTAATTTCTTAAATAAAACATCCTACCCAATATATTTATATCATGTGTCCTTGAAACTGCATCCATCAACCCATGATATGAAACCTCCATTAAATTCCCTTCTGAAATAAGCGCATGTTCCCAATCATTTCCAAGAATCATTAAATGAAATATGTTTACGTTGGACTAAATCTCATTTCTAAACCTTCATAGAAATGTATTGTGGTCTCAAACGTGTCTCTTTCTGACACTAAAACCATGCCTTACAAGTCCATGAAACGTCATGTATATTCCATCACTAACATCATTAATTGTATCGTCCTCATGAACTATGGAGCCCCCTCCTATAATAAAGTATCCAGGAATAATACTTTTAGAAATATTTTCTGGAATTCCTCAAATAGAATACCATCTACCAGCTAGGTATAAACCAATATATCCTACCTATGCTTCACCAGTCCCCACAACAGGTACACTTCCATCTTAACCCTCTTCACAGCCGGTATATGTAAGTGGTCCAAAATCATCTAGATATAGTCCAACCAGAACTCTGAAACCTCCGGTCCACCCTCTCCAAAAAACATTTGATAGTCTTGTAACTAAAAATATATATATAGATAAAATAGGATCAGATTGACCCACCATGTGTCTCACTTAATCATCTATATAAAACTAGAAATTATTCCTTGTAACATCTCCTCTCACTAATTACCCAGCACTACCCAAACTTCCTTCCCTATTTCTCAAAGACCATGCTCAACGACGTCCTCTTAGCACCTGATCTGAATGCATTGACATGGTGGAATCTTCATATAATTAAAAGAATGGGTCTTAGAATATATAAAATATGGATTACACAATTTATTTAAAATAAGTATCTGCATAATCTCAACAAATCATACCTCAATCAATATTCCAATGAACAATATCACACCTATGACAGAACCCTATATCATCATTGTCCCAATTCATGACTAAAATGGGTAAAACAACATAATTAGAAACAAATCCTTTTTTATATACCATTTTAAAACCAATCCCTCACTTACAATGGAAAAAATTATTCATTAGTCGCATGTTTATCCTTAATGTTCATTAAAAAAACATTTTTAACTTATTCAAAAGTAATTAGAACCATAATATTTATTCATTTATTCCACTTCGTTAAACATAACCATTTGACCATTTATTAGAGTTCTTCATTTTTACTCATTTTCATCAACATTATTAGACAACATTTTCTTTCAGTTTTTTATGAAAGTAAAATGTGTCCTACGCTTCATATCCCACACACTCATCTCGTGTGTTCCAATCATGATACATGCCACAAATATCCCTTGGTTCCAATGATGATTCATGAATATACAACATCATTTCATTAAAACCATGAGAAAAATATCATAAAATAGTTAAATAACACAATATGTGAATCACCCAATTGTGAAATATCATTCAACTATAATAACACATATCAAGAACTACAATTACAATCCTAGAAACTTGTTATTTCCCTCATACATGGGTTAGAGACTCTAATGAATGAGCTCATCACCAAGGAATACCACTTGAAAATATCCTATAAACCATTCCCAAATAGTATGACAGTGAATAGAAGTCATTTAATTCCACTTTATAACATCCCTTACCTAGGATGCACTAAACTGGTGCTCTGGACCGAGATGCCACATGACCTGAAGCATACCTCCCCATAAAATAGAGGTTTCTAACTACTGTTGAGGTTATGATAAATCATATGGAGAAACTATTATCTGTTCAAAACACTAATACATAGTAGATAGCATACAAAATAATTAAATAAAAAACCATACCCCCAAAACATGCATTCCAATGAGTTTCTAAATAAGGTAAAAATCACAACCAAAGGAGTAAATATGCCATGTCATACTAACATTTCTAAAAGTGAAGGAAAACAATAAATAAAAACCAATTATTGAATTTCCAAAATGATTCAATAGTACAAGTTAAGATCCAGATCTATGCACTTATCCAGACCATCTCAACTCTCTACCTAGGGTCCTGGCAATTCTCCTGACCTGCAACCCCAAAATCTGCTCGGGTACCAAATGGTGGCCCGAGAAGGGTGTGATTAAAACTATGTAGCCCACCACCAATAGTGTCTAAAAAATATCCAGTCTAAATAGATAGTTCATTCTTGTAAATAATTAATGTCAAGGTATTGAGAGGGTAACTCATGTACCATTCGTTATTAATATACTCCTAAACAATTTTCATCATTATGTCCATTTTATCTATTACACTATAATAATTATTGAGTTCATCATTAGCATGTGTTTTTTGGGTTAGAAAATACAACATTTAATATACTTCTTATGTTGTCTAATTTCGATGAATAAGAAAATAAGCCAGGTTCGCAAACATTCTTGGGATAAAATTTAACAATATACACATTTCACTTACCTAAATGCCACAATCTAGGTAGTCTCATAAAATGCATCTATTAGGGGAATAGATCATCAGTCTTATTCCCTATACAATGCATTTTTGGGTGTGGTTAGAGATTCCTTATTAAATAGGACCATTGGCACAGATCATCGAGTATAATAAGCCACAATAACCAATCCATGTGCACTTTCTCATTTATCCATTACCATATATTCAATATCACAAACCATACACAATCAACAACATAACATTCACATTTAATAATCATTTATCCTATAAGATTAACCACATTTTTTAACCCATTGTTACATTTATTATTTTCATTCCATGTCCCACTTAACTCATTTCCTTTCAATATTTCGTAACCATTTACACACATTTCATAATTCATATGTATTATTCCAATTGACCAAAATTATTGATTCATACTTGTTATCCCATTGAACACATATATATACATATCACCTCATGAACATTATCTTATTTAACATATTTATCATTTCACATCATTTATACCACTTAATAATTTCATGTAAAGTTCAAATGTCACTTGGAATATTCACTTTATTACCATTATCCCATTTCTTAGTAGCCAAACAATCCATTGTTCTATTATCAATGTCTAGATACAACTATTCATAACTAAGATTTAATACAATTTAACACAACATCATATTCACCATGAGATATACAAGATCACATATCTATTTTGATCTTAACATTTCCATCTCCTATGTTTGGAATCATTGGCACACCACATGAGTGACCCTAAATCAGTCTATCCAACCACAATGCATCCCAAAAGGATCATGAGGTATTCAAATCCCTATTTAAACTACAATTTTATCAAATAGTTATTAAGAAAAAAAATCCTCATAAATATTGAAGATTTATCACTACCACAAATGAAAATAACTATAATAAAAATATTTCATATATACTATAGACCACCAACCATGAATCTATTGATGAACACACCCATAACCTTTACCTTGGATTCAGAAATATTCACCCCTTGAAGCCCCAATCATATATCCATAAGAACAAAGAGGGTTTTAGGGAATCAAAAGAAAATGATAAAATCTAAAATCCCAAATCTAGAAAAGGGAATCTTGAGAAATACTAGACTCCATGAAAGCTTTTATCAATAATTAAATTTACTCCAAATAGCTGAGAATTAATGGAGAAACACCATTGGAAATATTTGGGGATTCCGTTCATCACTAGTGTTGAGGGGAGATAAATTTATGGAATAATTGGGTGAGAAAATACGAAAATTGAGGGGGTGTTTTGTAAATTTCCAATTTTTAATGGGGCTTACAACATGGTTGCATATTTTTTCAAACGATGCAAAAACTGTAAGTATTCATTTTTCCAAGAGGGGTTCAGTCAAATAGTTACCTGGGAATCATTAAACGGTTTGAAAAAAAGTACTCCATGTATGTGAAATACCAGTATCTCAAACCACATGATTAGGTTCCCCCCTTTCAAGGATTGCACAAACTGCGGGAAAACTGTGCGACGTGAAAAGAATAGCTCAATTCCCATTTCTTTCATCTCTTGAGCCCTTGGAACAACCACAAACATCCTCACAGGCTCAGTAAATATTTCATTTTCAAATATTAAATAATTCATACTAATATATAATCAATTATGAACCATTAAATCATAAAAGATCTTATAATTGGGTAACCTAGGCTCAAGCTATAGAACCTAAAAATTAATAAAAATCTACCCAAAACCATCTGAAAAATCCCATAACTTATCCAAAACAATTAATATCTTATAAAATATAATTAACTTTTTAAAATAACAAGTAATTCACTTATTAAATCTGAGGTAGTAAATCCTACAATCCCATATAATCTAGTTTAGTGAATTTGATTTATTCTCAAGTCACCTCAATATTATTCTCGCAATTTAGATAAAACATGATTATGGTGGACACCATGTAATTATTCAATATTCTGAAGGATTACATGAATGGTATATCAAAATTTACTGTAACTACCAAGGTAAAAGATGATGTATTTGGGAAATGTTAAAAAATTTCTTCGATAATGAGGTTGTTGAATCCAAATATTTCCTAGAAACATATCGATCCCCTGTTTTGTTGTTGTAACTATTAGCACTTGTATCAATTTTAATTTCACTCGATCAACATAAATATCATATTTGGATATTTTATTCCATTTAAAGAATACATTATAATTCATTAAGTTTATATTTTCCCAATAAAAAACAAATAATATAACGTAGTACCATTTTCAAAAAAAATCAATGGAGTTTTGGAATACCTGAAAGAATCTCTCGTATACTGATAAATCAACTAGGAAATACCCAAGAAATTCTGTCACCAAGTTCTGAAAAATGTGTTTTATAGTTTATTGAAAATACACAATGGGATTATGCATTTAAAATAATATGTGAATATTGGTGGGAGGTTGTATATGGGGAAAATTATTACTATGTTATCATGGTACGATGAGTCAAACCATTATTTTTTAACTTATAATATTTATCCAAAAATAAATAAATATCATATTCAAGTAAAATTTAATTCATTTTATACATTATTGATAATTATAAGTTGATATGTCTTATAAGAAAATTTTTATATTTATAATACAAACATTCTCACAATCCTATAACTATCACTATATGAAGAAACTCAATTTATTCACTAACAATCGTTAACAAACAACCTTTATATAGAACAATGTAAAACAATCATACCCATACCGTTTATGAGATTTAAAATATAATTCATATATCAAGGAATTTTAGAAATCATATCATATCCACCTCATTCATTTGTATTTTCAGTCTCCTTTTTGGAATTTGGTTAGGTTTAATCCATTCATTAAATAATAGTTTTGAGTAAAAATAGTAGGGATAATTACACTGATGTTATAAATATACAAATTTTTTTTATTTACTGTTTTTTCTAAAAAAATTATATTAATAATTTGTGTTTCTCTTTTAATAATTCTATGTTAACAACTTGGTCAAAAAATTATGAGTTAGACAATATTCATTGAAGTGGATTCAGATCTATTTTTTATTTGTTTCTTGAATTAGGTCTTAATTTTTAAAAAATTCATTAAAATTTTCTCCATCTTCTATATTTTTTATGTAGTTCATATCCAAACTTTTTTATTTTTCTTCCTTAGTCCAAAAAATTCTCAATTAGTTATATCATATTTTTCTTATCTTCTTGTAATAAAATCACTATAGATGAGTGATATTAAGCCAAAAATATGGTATTTTGTCCCTTTAATTATTTTCTATTCTTAATAGCCTTCCTATAACTGCCTAATATTTTAGAAAATATTACCATGTAAATAATTTTATTTCATTAGAATATTGTGCTATTGGAATGAACGAATTTATGCAAAACAGGATATAAAATTTAAAAAATTTATTTTTTGTGAAAAAGATAAAATATCCATTAAATTGGAAGGTATAAATATTATTAACATGTTATGAACTATATATAAATTTATAACTCAATTTAAATGTATTCATAAATTCTTAGTAAATAATAACTATTTTTTTAATGTTAATTTATACTTGAAAAATAAATTTCCTCAAAAAAGTTATTATAAATTTTTCTATGAAAATATTTTGAATAATATATAGATCTTTTAGAAAATTGAACATTATTTTTTAAATAATCATTATAAAATAATCTCATTATGAAATTTTTTTATTTTTTTTTTTAAATATTGATTTTCCAAGGAATAGTGAAAAATAGTGATTTTTATTGATTTTTTAGAAATGTACAAAGGCCAATTTTAAAATGGATTCATTATAAAATTAATTATATTTTAAATACTCCAAATTATTTTAATTGATGTTTTTTCAATTAGTATAAAAACATTTTATATACATAAAAATGAAATTTCCTAAAAATTTATTAAAACATGCACAATTTATTTTTATCATAATAAATTATTTTTTTAATTATTGGAGATTTAATTTAATTTAATTTATATATTATATTTTCAATAAAATGAATTATATTTTTATCTAATATTTTTTTGTTCCTGGGATAAGATTAAATTTACTTTTATACATAAAAACTATATTTTTCTAGAAGGGGTTTTCATTGTGTTTTTCAAACCTATCCTAAAATTAATATTAATCACATATTGGTATTTAATTTAATAAAATTTATTCCATGTTATTGATAATATATTTATAATTATCCAATAATTTCACATTACATTTATGTCAATTTGAGTAGTCCCTATGGTAAAAATTATCACCTTAGTAAAGGTTAAATATAGTATAATTATGTTAAAAATAAGGGTTTTGACCTTAATTTTTCATTCAAATTCATATTGGATGAATTTATTTTTGACCATTATAACAATAGTCTCTAAAATAATTATCTTAATGGACACTTTCTAATGAAATATCCTGTATAATATTTACATAAATAACTATTACAAAATATCACTCTCTTAGATTTAAATATCAGAAACATGTCCACATAAGAACCAAAGAAAGTTATCAATGAATATAAGTGTCTATATTAAAACTAATAAAAATTATTTAATGTAATAAATTTATTTCACATTTTTAGTAATTATATAATGACTTTATATGCTTATGAAACAATAGTTTATTATTTCTCCAAACAATAAACAAATGTAATTACTGAATTTAAAAATATTTTAAGTAATATAATTTTAGTGATTTAATATGTTCCATGAATTTTTTAGATTTATCTGAAATATTACTGTTTTGTAAGAAAAATATATTCAAATTATAAAAACATATTTATGTATTTTAAGTCAAATTATATTTTTAGTACCTAAATTTCAAATGATCATATCTTTTGAAAATAATATTTTATTAAATTACGTAAAAAACAAAAAATATTGATTATTGATAATGGAGATAATATATGGTATAAAATTATATTCATTCACCATTTCTAAAAAATTATGATTGTTTTTCTTGCAAATTAATTTAATTTATATTGATCTTTTTATAAATTCATATGGTTATCTACCGAATAATTCTTAAAGGGCACCCCTCATTTCTCTTCCTCGCACCAGGTACATACTTTTTGTTCGACCATACCCTTAAAAAATACATCCTAAAAAATTTATTCACATTATAGGGGTGTTATTAATTCCAAAATACAAGCTCTAAATCACGTAATTGGTGATATAATGGATTTATTTCATTGAAAAGGTAATCATCTTAACTGTTCACTTTCATCTTAATTATCCACTTACCAACTCTAAATAAATCATATATTTCATGAAATATTTATTTATATATCTTAAATATACATAAATTTAATATTTATTTTGAAAAAACCATTATTAAACCTCTATCTATGAAATGGAAATGGAAAATATCACTCCTTCATATGTTTGACTTATCGTCTCCACATAGTGATATAATTTGTTTCTCCTAACCATAGATTATGGATGTGTATTATAATGGGTTTAATGTTTATATATGATAATTATTATATAATTTTACTTCTATAATGATAATATAATATCTACATTCTTACATTCCAAACCATTTGAAAATGACAACATTGATCGTACGTTCGCGGGGACTTCCACCAAAATGTAATGATTTGAATAGTTCTCCTATTTTTATCACTTGGATAGTAATATGGAATTATATAATTAATGTATATGATATATATTATAAATTAATGGTTCTATAAATATGATTTATTCATTAAATTACTCTTGTTCTATACATTGAAAAATTGAAACATCATTCATGCATACGTATGGCCTACCGTCTCCAAGAATGGTGTGATTCATTTCGCTATCCCTATATTTCAGGGATTTCTCTAAAAAAATTATATAATGAATTTATATTTTATTTATATATATTTCAATATTATATTTATTATGTTACAATGCTAAAAATATAATGGACAAAGCTACAGAACAAAAACATACACTAAAAATGAAGCACATATCACCTGGAACAATGATTTTATTAAAGAAGTGTTAACAAATGGGTGGTAAAAGGTTATAATAAAATAATATATGAAATAATAAATATTATTATGGATCTGAAGTATCTTTATATTAAACATATTAAAATTATATCATAGATTCCCACATGTACACATAATGTCTTGCATAAGGTAAGGGATTTTGTTCTAAAATTTTCTTGTGAGACACAGGCCAAATTCAGAAATTATTTATTTTGTGTGGTGTATATACTGTACATGAATATGTTTTATGAAGATCATTATTAAATTTATGGGGATATACATATTCATATATGGTTCATTATATCATTAGGTTTTATGATTCAAATTTTTTTGAAGTGGTATGGTTTTTATGTTATATTATTTATGTTTCACGACTAGAATTTAAAGTATTTGAGGCGAGCCATTTGAGGCGGGGACCTATAGAAAATGAACCATTGCAGAAAATGGTTTCATAATTATTTTTTATATGATGTCCCGTGATAAGGAACCCTACTTTTTATGGGATCCCAACCAATCACAAATAGTATATCCCAGTTTTAAAAAACCCTTTTGCGATATGTGGATGTACAAATCGCAAAAAATTAAATGGGACGAGATCATCCACCCACTATAAAAAAACATAATAATAAAAATAATAATAAAATTTAATAAAATAATTATAAAATTATAAAATTATAAAATGTAATCTTAAAAAAAAAATAATAAAAGAAAATAATTTAATAATAAAATAATAAGATAATAAAAAACCAATATTCACAACAATATAAAAATTTAATAATAAAAATAAAATAATATTAAATTATGAATAATAATAATAATAAAATAATATTAAAATATGAATAATAATAATAATAAAATAATAATAACATATAAATAATAATAAAAATAATAAAATTTAATAATATTCACAACAATATAAAAAACGAACTATGTAGAAATGGGAATGTATGCATTAAAAAATATTACAAAAAATGTGAATTTAAATATTTATGAAAAAAATAAATAAACCATGGAGTGGGAGGGGTCATATAGATTATGTGGTGGATGTAAATTCATCCCCAAACCATGATTCAAATTTCGAATATGCTCTATTGTCTACTCGTGATGATGCGTCTTCCATCAAGGTATCTCCTCCCACTACTACTGCTACTGTCGACGAAGCTCTTCCTTCTCCCTACAGAAGGTCTTTATAAGCACTTCTGAGCTCATAGATTCTCCTGATACTGTGTAGTAGATGATGATGACTCTCCAAGAGATCCCATCAAGCTGTATTCTGACATTGCAGTGGTACCATAATAACGACAAGGTGTTAATCGATAGCCCATTGCAATGACCTACCCTTTCTCGAAGGGAAACTGAATCACATGTATCCATGATGCATCATTAAATGATAATGGAATGGTAGTCTAATCCTCATTATCGGATTTAATTTCTTCCTATTTTAGATAATTCATTATCTCATATGAGTCATTAATTTTTTATTTAAAATTAAAATATTAAAAATATTATTTTTCATTTAACTTTTAAAGAAAAAATAATAATATTGACCGCAATATGTCAATTGAAATCACCTACAATCTATCTAGTGAGAGGGTAATTATTCATCCTCTTATAAATGTGGAACACCATAATATGAGAATTTTCAAACTCAAATATGAGTATAAATTAAATAATACAGACAAGTAATATAAATTATTAAAAAATTATTTATCATAAGTTGCAAACGTAACATGAATTTATGACTACCAGCTCAATGTTTCACCTTCTACCTCCCCTGATTCATTCGACATAATGATGATCTATAATTAAAATAAACTCCCATTTAGTATTAAATTAATTGATATCAAAACTGAGGTGGGTTGAAATCTGTTTGGTGGGTGTTAAAAGACTAATCAAAATTTGTTACTCCCACTTTCCAGATGGTTGTAATCCTCAGATTATGCAAAAAATACACTCACACATACCGACCTCCCATGCCTCTCAGATAGAGTTTTTCATGCTATCATCGAGGGATACCATATAATGTACATATAATTAATAATATCATATACCTAACTAAATAAATTAAAAATTAATTATTATTCATTTACGTACCATCAAATGATAAATCATGGAGTGATGAATATAAATGGGAATATGATCTCTTTTCACCCATGTTATATAAAATTAATTTTACAGTATAACATATACCAGAAAGACTATGAAACAGTAGAAAAAATAATAAAATAATTATTAATATAAACAAATAAATGAAAATTATTGGAAAAACAACACACAACTAAACATACCTCTGTATGCTTTGATTGAACTCAAGACATGGATGTTGCTGGGGGATAGGGCTATGAATCATCAATATATCATTAAAACAACCACTCTGAGCCATTGCAAGACCTCAGGTAGTCTAATGATCAAATGAGTCCACATCATGCTTGTCACCAAGTAGATATGCCTCCTCTAACTCATGAAATAGACAAGATAAGAGTCCATCACCCATCTGAAACATGAAATTAATGTTGTTAACAAAGAGTTGAAAAAAATTAATATGTATAAATATATATTATATATCATTATAACCATAATTTCACAATATTTAATTTCATCTCCATCCTCATATTTTTATAAGATTATTTCAATGACTTCATATTCCTCCTTAGTATCATCAATTACCATAGGAGTTTTAGCTTCGTCATCTATTTCTAATTCGAATTCATTTCTTACATCAATAAAATAATCAACACCATTGAACCATAATTGTGTGGTGTATTCATCAATATCCATGTATCATTGTTGTATTTAAGAATTTTTATTTGTGTCTTTAAATATTTCAATTCCTTACGCTTCAATGAAAAATCATTCACAATGGATAAACTGATTTTCCTGGAATTTCATTTTTTATGCTCCGCCAGTCACTCAAAACTCTTGATTAATCAAAATAATTTGTATAATAAATTTTATGTGTCTGGTGAGATAAAAAAATTATCATTTACTGCAAGAAGAATTTTATATTTAATATCAATGATTCCATGGAATGGATGAATATGGAAAACACTCTCAGTATCCAACCAATAACATTAAAACAACATTACATAATTTTGTCCTAGATAACAATGTTCAATTATTTCTTCCAATATGATGTAAAATTAATATTAACATTATTTGTTATGATGTACAATGAAGAAAACACCACTATTAATTGTTTTTTATTCACCAAACGCACATGTATGAAATCGAAAATCATTCACCACATATAAATTATATGATTTGACCATTTTGGTTAGTGGTTTATTCAATAAATACAACCAATTATAAATTTTATCAGTATTATGAGAAACCTAAAAATTATAAAAAAAAATTCAATATAAAACATAATAAATTGATTTCATATGTTAATCCAAAATCGATATTATTAAACTATTTTAGAAACCAGTTTGAAAATTTATTTTTTTGTCATTTTTAAAGAACATCTACTATAATTTGTTGATACTATTTCTTTATCTGATTATCATATAATCTAAAAATATGATAATATTAATTTACTGGAAAATATTACCAAATATGTGATGGGGTCACTCATACTACAAAAGGTGTCATTTCATCATAGTTGAGTAGAACATATGTATGATCCTTGTGATCTTCATCATCTGAAATACATCATTCATGAAATCCAAAAATTCCAAGTTCAAAATGATTAAAAACTGATTATTAGTTTTTAAATTCATGATTAACATTTCCTATGATACATCCCATGTGGTTATGTTTTGAGGAATATATATATTAAAAATAATGAAATCATAAGAAAAAAATTTCCTCCTGTAAATAAGATTTTGAAAATATCTTTCAACCAGTTCATTGATACATACCTTGTTTTAATTTCTACATCCATCTCGTTAATGGGAAAATACATTGGATTTGTTTTAATCCTCCAAATTTTTCTTCATGTGAAATATCAAATTATCTTTTTAGTTTGAGGATGAATGTATGAAGATTTTTTCCAGTTTACATAAAATTAAAAAAACTCATTCTTTCTCCCTACTTAATGTATCATTATTGATGCTCCTTTACATCACAGAGTTTAATGAATGGATAAGGGGAATACCTTAAACACAAAGAGAGTCATCCTTTGATGAACATCAGAAATTTACAATGGCATGAACAAGTCACTCTTTAATCATGGGTCACACAAGTTTCATTATGGTCATTCAAGTATACTTACGCGCCACATATGGGTCACACAAGTCACTTGCGCACCCTATTCTTTTTTTCA
Organism: Viscum album; assembly: GCA_963277665.1. Taxonomy (NCBI): domain Eukaryota; kingdom Viridiplantae; phylum Streptophyta; class Magnoliopsida; order Santalales; family Viscaceae; genus Viscum; species Viscum album. The sequence continues at coordinate 1,364,912,271 of OY728140.1, read as the reverse complement.
CCCAAGCTCTTCAATGGCCTATAAATACCCCATGTGCCCCCCCCCCCCATTTCAAGGACGAAAAATCCAAAACTAAGATTCAAGATCCGGTCACCCAAGTCTCCATCTGAAGTCTTCTGAACACTTATAAGGTAATTATTTACCTATAATGGAAGCTCTTAAGAGGAAGAATAAGGCCTAAGTATTAGAACTCATCAATACATGCGCGCCTAAGTGTCCAGCCCTAAAGAGAAGTGATGATACTTCTGCACCACCTTTCCCTTTTAATTAAACTTGCTTGCCACCCTTCTGAAAGCCTCTAAGGATGATACTAAGGGCTCCAATCCAAAGTCATCTATGTATCATTTCACAGGTTCTTCGTCTCCCATGTGAACTAATGTCGCGCAAGTATAATTGTGAGACCAGGACTTGCGCGCCAGAACAATACTTGTGCTCCTCCTTCCAATTCACTTCTTTTCCTCAAATCCACCATTACTCTTCATAGAGAGCCTTCAAAACCCTCTTCAAATCCATTTATAGCATGGTTCCATTGTTGTTTTCCTTATCTGAAAGAAATTCTGTCGAACATCTCTCAAAACATATTGATTTACATAACTTTATGTCACTAAGGTTAGATATTTCCTTCATTCGACCTCATCCTTTAAGATGGGAGCATCTTTAATCTAGGAATTCTCATTAGGAGTAAGCCCCAAGTTCCCTAATATGGGCATCCTTTTTAGGAGTAAGCCCCATGTTCCTTAATCTGGGCATCCTCCTTAAAAGTAATCCTTAATTTCCCTAATCTGGGAATCGTCCTTAGGAGTAAGCCTCATGTGCCCAGTTCATGGGCATCCTCTTTAGGAGTAAGCCCCAATCATAATTTCTCTTAACCTGGGCCTCCTTTTCAAGAGTAAGCCCCAGATCTCAAGTCCCATTAACATGGGCCTCCTTTTCATGTGTAAGCCCCATGCTTAATTTCTTTTGACTTGGCATTCCTTCTCATGAATAAAACCCAATCATTAGTTCCTCTATAATTTAGGTATCCGTCTCAAGAGTAAGCCCTAAGTTAGGTATTCATATATTTATAAAGCACATATAACTTTATGGACCATGTTCCCAGGTTTCTTCCCTAAAGTAAATCCTGATCCTCATATATCTTGGGCAGTCATACATATGTAAGCCCCGCATCATTTCTTATGATTGCATCTTTCGTGGCACAATCGTCAGTTTTTACTAATACCTATTTATTCCCACACCGAGCATGACTCATTTGAGATTAGAGTGTAAAAGTTATTATGACATCTCTCTTTGAGCCATTAATCATGCATAACCCTCATACTTATTCACTATAACTACGTGGGTTCTGATTCGTTTTCTAACAAGGATACGTAGGTAGTCCGTCTATGGGTACAATCCCAACTGTAAAATAATCCATGTCCTTATGAATGACAAAAAACTTCATGTTCCCCATTTAGTGGCTTTAAAACTATTATGGTTATCATAATGACCAAGATATTTCTATATAATGTGTTGAAGGATACCATTGATTAATAATTTTTTAATAAATACAGATGATTCTCTATCGATGAAGAACCTCAAATACATAACCTAGATTCTCTAAATCTTATACATATCAACCATTGATTGTCAGATCGAAAGGGATTCTCAATTTCATACTTGGTAAATTAATAAGGATTAATGAACATAAGTCAAATATATAATGAGAGTCCCAGTGTAGACAATAATTCCTCGTGAAAAGTTGTAATGAGTTTGAACTCACATCCTCTCGACCAATGAAAGTTCTTAAGCCTCATTGGCCCCTAATTAATGAACACCTTCCTTCACAAAGTAGGTCCAAAAGGATATATAATCATTTTATGTTTCCAGTTCTATGAATAAAACAGTTAGAAAACGATTGTAATGTTTGAACCTTAAAAAAAACAATGTCATCCCCATTTCCAAAAGAATCACAAAATGGTGAACCCTACGTGAATTCTTAACCGACTCAAATGATGTTTTACTTATTTTTAGGCCCCAATTTAACCCAATTTGAGGTCCAAAAAAACAATAAATAAAATATGTGCTCATCCAAAATAAGTAGTGGCCGAACTTATCTTGATTATGTCTATTATATCAAACATGAACTCCTTTCCAATATCTCTCTACATTACAAAAATGGATTCTTTAATGTTCACACCTATGAATGCCTCAGTCGCTACTCCTGCTAGATCCTCATCCACTCTGAGGACGACATCACCTACTCAGCATCTTCAACGCTGGGTTTCAAATGCATTGGTTAAGGAATAATGTCAACACGGTACCATTCCGACTTTGGAGGCCACTCGACAAGCCCTCTATGTTAACAAATCGCCTTGGTTGTCCGGAGAGCATTGACCAGTGGTGAAGAATCAGGTGGTACCAACCACCATCTCTAACCATTATGGATTGTTATCCCCGGAACACAATCACCAGTCCCTCCCATATTATGGGGAGCTGAATGAGAAGGTCACTCAAGGCCTTAATTAAAGAAGACATGAGTCCTTCCTGAGGGCTCCCATTAACAATCGCCGCCAGACTCGTGCGGTAGTTCTCCCTCAACATGATGAGGTTACCGGATTTAGGGGTTTGGCTTAGGTTCCCCAGACCCTAGCATGCAAGATGAACCATCAGAGGTGAAATCCAGTCAACAGGGTGCAGGTTCATACTTCTTCCCCCTCCGGAGAAGTCCATCAATCCAACTTGATGGAAACCAACGAGCGAGCATATCCACCCATCCATCCTGATATTACATCCCAACAGACTCATCTAGAATTAACATGCGAATCTCTCTTGGAAATTCCGGCAGAGTACTATAGGTAGGCATATACACCTGTTTATAATTCATCTACCAGTCAGCAGGCTTGTCTAACTGCACCCAAAAAAGATCACCAATCTAATATGGTGGAAACTGATAAGCAGGGACATACACCTCTTTACAATCTACAATTCTATCAGCATTCTCATCTACCAGTATTGAAGGAAAATCATCAACCATACTTGATGAAGAATACATAGCAGGCACAAACACATGCCAATGTTCATCAAGCCTGCCAATAGTCTCATTTGGTAGCACCCGGAGAAGTCAGTCAGAATTCTCCGATGACAAATTTGGAGTAGACTCAACTCTCTGCCCCCACACATGAGTACTGTCAGAATTCACTGATAGGAAAAGGAGTAAAATAACAGGAATAAACACCTACTCCAATCATGAAATTGACGTATATTCCCATTCTAGAAGCTGAGGTCACCAGGCACATTCTGAAAATGGTGAAAGAGACGAAGAAAATCCCGGTCCATATTATGGATGCTGGTCATAATATTATAACAACTTCAGCAGCATCACAAGGAAAGAAATATAAATCTATCCCTAATAGTTGAGTGACTCATCAACATATCACTGTAGAATAGATACACACCTCTGTCCCAGTCCAAGAGGGTTGTGGGACATACTCCCCCATGTTATACAGACAATCAAGTCAGGCACATACACCAGATTTGAATGGAGATAATCAGCCTAACCTGACCATTTCTCCTAAAAAGTCACATACACCTACCCATAATAATCACATTTGTCAACAAGTGGTTTCCAAAGTGAGTAAGAAGGTGTCTACTATATAGACCCATCCAGCATAGTCAAGAAATCAAGATCCAAGCTGTAATAAGTCCTTTCTCGATACCTGATTTCTTAATGCCCTCAGACAATTATCTGTTGCAACTCAAGATTCTACTCTCTTATTTCCCAATAGTGGGAACATTTATTATGAATTTCTTCATCAGACACTACCACATTAAGGCTGGCTTCATGACAGTTCGGTCGATCTTGAAGAATCATCTTCAGATGAGAGCCACGATAACCCTACGCATGGCCAGAAGATCAAGGAGAAAAAGGTTCTATATTTTGTTGTAACCCACCATGGTAGTCCGCCCCATGACGATGAGTTTTTATAGGAATGTTTTCTCCGTAGTAGTAATACCCATTGCCTGGAAAATTCTTCAAAGGACAATGCAGTAACGAGAAATCCCTCTTATATTGAGGCACATGAAAATGTAAAGCCAGCCATGTTTGATGCATTTCCGCTTGTAGGTCAAATACTTTATCAATCATGAAGATATTCTCGGGTGTATTTCATTCTCCGAACCAACCCTTGGTCATTTATCTTATAATTTGATAAATGAATTCTCTACCAATCTTGTTGAATATTATGAAGAAACAAAGAAGCACCAGCTTTGGTCTAATCGGGTAGAATAATCTTCATCGAATGATAAGGAGGAAGCGCTGAATATGAGAAAAAAACTGGTGAAAGGTAATGTACCAGTCATTTTTTGGCCATTGGATGACTCTCATTATAATATTCTAGAAATGTGGATAGAAGATTGTATTCAAGATATTGATCTCAACATGTGGAAAAATTATTGTCACTTGAAAAAATAAGTATTATCTTATGATGAATATGAAAATCAAGTCAAGATAATAGAAGGGTTACAACTCCAAATTGATTTGGCATCTCTCTCAGTTTCCCGATATCAAAATACTGAAAAGCAGTAGAGAGCCCTTCAACATTCATGCCTTGGAGAACTAAAAATATTGCGCCAGTTAATTGACAATGCCCCATCTATTATTTATATCAGGGGATGCGGTGTTCATGGAGAACTGCATTTCACTATACACTCCAGTCAAAAAATCCCTCCAAAAATTGTCTCATGCAATGTTATTTCTCATAGCCGAACACAACCAATGGGTTTTGTTTGAAATCAATGGCTTGCTTGAGAGCATGCCTCAACTAGTTTTTACCAAAGTCAGGCATACAAAGAACAAGTTGTCGAACTACTCTTGCATCAGGAAAATGAGAATATCGAACATGATTCTTGTTTAGATCATGTGCATCATCAGGTTACTGATGTGTCATAAATCATCCAATGGTCAATTGAGCTAGGTGATTCGAGTGAATGTAGGTTGATGAATCCACCCAATTTACAGACAAAAGTCTGAAAAATCAGGTGGGATTTTAAGAATGTCTCAGATGTAGCAGCTCAAGAACCACCTCAGCTTTCCAGACTAGGGAATCTTTTAACCCAACACATGGAATCAACAAATAGGATTCAAAGAGTTGGTTAGGAACAATAGGAATTGAACTAGTCCACCGGACTAGGGTCTTTTTCAAATCCTCAATCTCTTCTTCAGCGAAATTCAGTTTTCTCTCGATTAAGGATGAACACACAAGTGGAACACAGATCAGAATTATCAGGAGATTACCTCTACATTATGGGTCGTCAAGATGTTCCTGAGGGATAAACTCAACAAAAGTAAATGTCTCGTAAAGGACATTGAAGAAGGATGTATCACAGAAATGCTGATAGAAGGGATGTAATGCGTTATGCATTGATAAATGTCTTCAATTTCATTGTTACTGATCATACAGAACATGAGGCTCACTCAGAGGGATCAGCTGAAGATGTTCTTGTTCAATAGGTTGTGCACACAGATGTAAATAAAGAAGTTGTGCATACATAATATCAAAGGATTACTTAGAATCTAGGTATTTCTTCAAATAACCAACTCCCCCCTCTCCGAATGGTGTCCAACAAGGTGAAAATAAAAAAGTGAGGTTGCGTCCCACCCTACCTCTGGATAAGGCCAATCACTCTCACTATAGAAAAGGTTCACACAACAAGAGGATGAAATGAAGGAGTTAACGAGGATGAATGCAGAACTACTTCAAGGTAGTCTTCCTCTTAAGTGAGCTTGAGTCAGTCAGTCAAGGGAATTTGTTGCATCTACTAATATATATCAAAAATATCCTCCATTACCAGTACACCCTCATAGGTCTAATCCTATAGTTCATGCACAACCGAAACCGGTAGTACTACCATCAGTTTCAGTACCAATCATCATACCTATCCAAACTCCATTTATTGCACCTTCTCAGGTCAAAGATCAACCAGATGTTTCTCAAAAGTTAATAACTATCATTGAGTCATTAACATATTTATTGGAAGCTATTGAGGGAAAAGGTGCATAAATTCAACCAGAAAAGAGTGCTTACCCTGAATGGTTGGAGCAATTCCTCCCCCATCAAATTTTTCAAGTACCATATTCCCAATTTTTAATGTTTTGGGAGATCCAGAACAACACATAACACATTTTGTTTCTCTTTGTGATCCTATGATGGGAACTCTTCAACAACATGAAACAGTTAAGATTAGGTGTTTTGTACAGTCATTACAAGGGCCTACCGTTGTCCTGTATAAAAGCTTGCAATATTGGTCAATTACCGGGTGGGAAGATCTCCTTCAACGATTCCTTATTTAATTCAGCTCAACATTGCCAAAGGAAACAGTTTTTGATCTTACAAATTGTACGAAAAGGGAGAATGAAAGAGTTACAGATTTCATTCCTTTCTTGATGGGAATAACATATTCCTTATGCTCAGCACTCCCTCAAGAATAATTTTTTCCAATATGTGTGGAAAATTTGCTTGATGAATTACGCACACTGTTGATCCCTGTGAAATACACAGGAGGGTTTCAATACATTACTTCAATCGCTCATAAGATCGAAGAGTATATTACAAAGAATAAGGATACAACTTGTGTAATTCCATCATCTCAAAGAAGGAGAATGGGTAAATCAGAGACTTCTACAGTCTCACTTAAACAAGCACTTGTACCTGCTTCCACTTCAAGACCTTCATCATATCAAAGTGATCCACCTCCTAAGCCTCAAAAATAGAGGCTATTTCATCAAGATGAACAGAGAGATGAAAGACGAAAACAATTTGAGTAGTTAAAGAAAAAATATTATTCTTTACAAAATTAATAAGTTCCTAGTTACTTCATTTTGGCTCTGGAAAATAATTTGGTTTGGTTACCAAGCCATAAAAGGCCAAAAAAGGAAGGAGATGAAGACCATCCCAACTATTTCCCATTTCATCAGATGTTGGGGTATCCCATTCAGGATTTTTTTGTCTCTATATACCTTCTACAAAAGATGGTGGACTCAGGACAGGTAAAAATGAAAGGTTATTCAGCCCATGTACCATGTGTTACGGCTAAAGATCCAGAGGAAGAAGGTGAGTGGCACGAACTCAAAAGAAAAAATGCACTAAAATATAATGATTGGATGGTTAGGAAAATGATCAAACGAACTCATGCCATTTTATGAACTAAATTGAAGAAAGGAATTCTGTCTTCTGTTATGAATGCCACAACAAAACCCCCTTCATCAGAAGGAAAATCCTCAAAGAAGCAGAATAATTTGAAGAAAGAAGAGAAGTCATAATAAGATGAGCTCGCGTTGAAGCCCAAGTTGTCATTGAGTCTGGAAGGTTTTAGGCCATATACATTAATAGATCGAGCACCACCCCACCAAACAGTATAACCTAAACTAGCTAATTAGGCAGAATATTCATCATATGAAGAGTTGATCACTTTTTTTGTTAAGATGATTCACTCTACAGATCATTATGACAGTCACAGTTTTGATCTTGATGATCCTAAGTTCCCTGTAACATACAGAAGATTTAGAGGGTGTTCCAAAGTTATATGATACATAGTAATTTGTGGATATTCCGGAAACCACCATTTCAATTGTACCCCTTATAGAACTGTATATGCAGGAGAAACTCATCCAAAATCCCTTCAGCGGGCTCAACAAAGATAAGAAAGTTATTCCACACATGGAAGATTCAGTCATGGAATAGTTATTTTGGAAGATTGATTAGAAGTTAAACCTTCTTCCTCTAAAAAATTAAATAGACCTAGTCGGTATAATATTCCAATGCCATGATTATTTCCAACTCCTACCCCGATACAAGATGCATCTACATCCAAAGAATTAACTTCTAAGGAACATGAAAAACCACATGTTCCTGTTGGAAAAAACAGACCATTGGACCAAAAGTATGATGTCTTGAAACATTTGGCCCATGTACCGGCCAAGTTATCAATTCTGGATGCGTTTAATCTGTCAAAGGATCTTTCGGAGGCACTCATTGAGGCTTTGTCAAGTCCTAAGGAATTAGAAACTGAAAATGTTGTAGCTAAAGTCTACTATGTAGAGAATGATCCTGCAGAATGCCATGCGATGATATCTTTTAATGCTAAAGATGAATATTATGTTGTTCATGGACATATTCGACCTTTTTATTTATCAGTAATGTTCAATGATATAGACATACGGCGAGTTTTAATTAACAATGGTTCAAGATTAAACCTCATCCCTATTCGTACACTTCATCAATTGGGCCTCACCGAATCTGATTAATCTCTTTTTACTTTGATGATTCAAGGATATGAACAAAATTAAAAATAACCTATGGGTGAGATTACACTCAGAACTTAGTTTGGGGACCTTGTATCCAATTCAGATTTCATGGTCGTCCGTTATGACACAACCTTCAACATTTTTCTTGAAGACCTTGGCTACATCAACATGCGGCTATACCTTCATCATACCATCAATGTCTCAAATATTGTTTCAATGGTCAAATTGGGACATTTTATATTAAAAAATCCACATTCAAAATATGTGAATCTCAGTACATTGAAGCAAAATTCTTTCACATGGAGGGAAATGAGGTATCTATAACAAAGGAGGTTACCAAAATTAATGCTCCATATGGTTTGCAGAAGATTCAAGTAAACTGATTCATATATGTGAGTACAGATTATGTGTTTCCTATCAGTCAGATTGACAGGATATACCCAAATCCAAATTCTCTAATGGAAACATGCATAATGTCAATTACAACAACCAATACATACATCGTGGTAGAATTTTTTGATTCACCGGGAATGATGAATGCTCAAATGGAGATGTCCTCATTTCATCCAGTGAAATCCAGCAATTCTATACTTCATCAACCAAGCCAGAAGAAGTTATAGAAATTCCAGAGATGAACGATGACGTCGATTCTCAATCCATCAACTCCTCTTTATTATGAAAGGAAGACTCTTCATCATTAATAGGGTCCGAAATGGAATCCTCTTATTCAAGATGTTGAAATTTTAACATCTCTAAGGATTATGGAAATTCTGCTTCCTCATATACTTTTCAATTGTAAACAAAAGAAGTAACACATATTGAAGAAGAAGAGGAAGATCTCATGGATGCTCCTCTTGAATTTGAATAAGGTATCTCTACCACTGTGGATAAACTCATAGAAATAAATCAGGGAACAAAAGAATATCCATGACCCACTTTAATTAGTGTGGCCATGACTCTTAAAGAGAAAGAAATTTATATTTCATTTTTAAATAAAAATCGAGATATATTTTCTTGGAACTGTACTAAAATTCCAGGGCTTGATCCTGATGTTGCTACTCATCATTTGGGTTTTCCAGAAGAACATCGAGGATTCAAACAAGCCACATGAAGAACACACCGAACATATGACTCCAAAATTGATGCTGAGGTGGATAAGATTATCAAGGATAACTTCATCAGATAAGTTTAATATCCCAACTGGCTAGCTAATATTGTCCCTGGGAAAAAGAAGAATGGAAAAATTAGTGTTTTCATTGATTTCAAAGATCATAATTGGCATTTCCCCAATGATAATTTTATAGTTCTGATTACATAACTCTTAATTGATGAAATTGATTTCTATAAAGCACTTTTCTTCATGGATGGATATTCGAGGTATAATGAAATCGGAATGGCTCTATAAGATGATGAATCTACACCCATCAGAGCCACCCAATTTGTGTTTTTCTATCGGGTAATGCCCTTTGGCCTGAAAAATGATGGTGCAACATATCAACGTGCCATGCACCGTATCTTCAAACCATTTTTAAGGAAATTATTTGAATGCTATATGGAAGATTTTGTGGTTAAATCCAGAAAATGTTCTAGTCACGTGGCTGATTTGGAAATAATATTCCACAAACATCGACAACACAATTTGAAGGTGAACCCCTTAAAATGTTCTTTTGAGGTAGCCTCAGGAAGATTTCTCTACTTTGGTGTACTCTATCGTGGTATCGAAGTAGATCCTGATAAGACAAAATCAATCATTGGTATGTCACCTCATTTAAATTTGAAATAATTGAGAGGACTTCAAGGAAACTTATCCTATATATGGTGTTTCATCTTCAATCTGGTAGGAAAATGTTTACCCTTAGCCTAACTGATGAAGAAGGGAGTCACTTACCAGTGGACTGATGATTATAAAGAGGCATTAAATATTCTCATGAAATATTTCTTGATTTACTATTAATGCCACCTGTTGAAGGAAGACCACTAATTCATTATGTGACAGCTTTAGAGCGCTCATTGGGTGCCTTCATTGCCTAAAGGAATGATGTTGGGAATGAAAATAGCCTTTACTATCTCAGTAGGACTATGTTTGAGGCAGAAACTCGATATTCAAGTATTGAAATGTGCTCCCTAGCATTAATCTTTGTAGTTAAGAAATTGAGACACTACCTGTAGCATCATGAGGTCTAATTGATATCTCGCAATAACCCGCTCAAATTTATCCTTAGTTTTCCAATGCTTATTGGACGTCTGGCAAGGTGGGCAGTTATTTTTCAGTAGTTTGATATCCATTATGTGTCTAAAAAGGCAATAAAGGGCCAAGCTCTGGCTGACATCCTTGTTGAACACCCTTCAGTAGAAGATACATCTTTAGATATTGAACATCCTGATGAGGAAGTCTTCTCTATTCAAGATAATCTACAAACATGGAAAATGTACATTGATGGTGCTTCCAGAATACCAATAGGGAAGAAAATGGAAGATCCTAAATTCAACATAGTTGGGTTAGGAATTCTGCTCATTTATCCAGAAAAGGCAGTGTTACCCTATTTTTTCTTATTGTAGGAAGGCAGTAAAAACAATGAAGCAGAATATCAAGCTCTCATCACAGGATTAGAGTTGGCGCTTCAGGCACAAGTGAATCACTTAATGGTGAAAGGTTATTTAGACCTAGTAATCAAACTAGTCAATGGGGATTATGCCATCAGAAAACAAGAGTTAATCCCTTTGTACGATTATGTCAGAGAGTTAATGGAGGAATTTTCTTCAGAACTGACATTTTCTTATGTCTCGCGATCACAAAATGCCCCAGCTGGTGTATTGGATAATGTAGCCATAGCTCTAGAAGATCCAAATATGGATGAAACAATCATCAGTATTGCCCACCGTCGTATAGTTTCACCTTATTTTCACATCAGAACAGAGGAAATCAATGAAATTTGTCCCATTTATGAACCATATAGTCATTCTATAGGATGGATGACACCTATTTGTGAATACCATAAAAATTGAACACTCCCACCTGATAGAACCTAGAAAGAACAAGTCTAATGACGTGTAGTCAATTTTACTCATTATGATAGCCCAGATCACATAGAAAAAATTCTCTACAATAGGGGTTTTGATGGAGTTCTCTTTAGATGTATTGATGGTGAAGAGACAATGGCTTTCATGAATGAAGTACATGTTGGAGTCTATGGTGCCCACCAGTCTGGACATAGACTTTCTAATCAAATTTGAAGGCTTGGATACTTTTGGCCATCAAGGATACAAGATTCTGTCGATTTCACTAAGAAGTGTCATTATTTACAATTATGATCCACCTTCATTCATCATCCCCTAGAGTTCATAATACAACTAAATACTCATGGCCATTTTCCACATGGGGAATGGATGTAGTAGGACCTTACCCTTCAGCTACATCCAAGCAGTTTAAGTATATTCTTACTGATACTAACTGCTTTACCAAATAGGCAGAGGCAATACCTCTCAGATAAGATAGTTCTAAAATCATTGTTAGCTTCATCAAGTCTATCATCATTTCCATATTTGGTGTCCCTCATACCATATTGACGGATAATGGAACCAACTTCATTTCATCCAAGGTAAGGATGTTGTATCAAGAATACAATACCAAATCCAACCATTCATCTGGGTATCATGCAGCGGACTATGGCCAAATAGAATCCTTCAATAAGACTCTTTCAAACATACTGCAAAAGATGGTGGATAATGATAAGAAATCATGGCCTGATAAACTTTTTCATGCTTTATGGGCTCATCAAACCACCACCGGCACTGCTACGCAGTCAACTACATATTCATTGGTATATGGAATAGAAGCAGTCTTTCCCATTGAGGTTCACTTACCTTCTCCCAGAGTAACCATTTGTGATGAGTCATTTAAAGATGAACAATCTCCAAAGATATTGGATGAATTGGAATGATTAGATGAAAAAAGATTGTGCACCATATAGCACTTGGAAGTCTATCTGAATCGAATAACACGGGCTTTCAAACAAAAGTTCGTCTTCATTCATTCATGTATGGATAATTGGTATTGGTTCTCAGCACTCCAATGATACCAGAAAAAAAAACTCCAAAGAATGAGGCAAAGTGGGAAGGACCTTACTCAATACATAAGGTTTACTCCAATGGTGCTTATTCGTTAATCTCAATGGATGGTGAACTCATCACAACTCCAACCAATGCAAGATTCTTGAAGAAGTATTTGGTGTGATACAAATATATATTCGTCCAACATGATGTTCAACTATGTTTTCCTAGATACATGACACTAATTTGTGCAGGACCAGTCCATGCATATGACCTTAAAATACCATAGTTCTTACTACAAGACTTTAAACTGGACATCCCCCATTGTCCTTATTGCATGACATTAAACTGCATAGTCATCTTTTCATCAAACATGACATTAAACTGTGTCCTTTACCTTTTGTATTACATGAATTAAACTGTGCATCTTTAGGGTTGTTCCTACCGCTTGTTTCTCACACCGAGTATGACTCACGTGAGCATAGAGTAAACTTCAACCATAACACCCTCTTTGGGCCACTAATCATGTGTAAGTCCCAACACCATCTTCGGGTTTTCCTCAAGTACAACTTGGTCACCAATTCATTCTTAATCTAACTACGTGGAATTTGATCCTCGCCTTCTAGGCTGGGTATGTAGGCACCCTCCCATGGTTCAAGCCTAAAACCAATTTCTTCACGTCTGTTCACCTCTGTCCCACATGACGTTAAACTATGTACGTCCCTTTTGTCCCTGCTACATGACACTAAACTATGCGACACCACCATCCTTTCTATATGAAGTTATGCTCTACAGACCCCATTTTTCCTCACATGAGAAGGAATCATCATTGACATTGATCTCCAATCATGTCATATTTCAAATACTATGTGCATACATGGTAATGCATGAACCGTTAATCTTGGGTGAAACCATCATTGCTCTAAAGTCCTCATTCACCCTTCACTTGTACAAACCAAATCTGTACAGAGGGTATTTCAAGAACTACGTATGGCCTGATTACCATCCTTATGGGATACATAGGAATGTTCGAGCATCCCTCAAATCCAACCACATGACTTTGGACCTAACCCCAAATTCCACATTTAGTCCCTTGGTTAAAAAGTCCCCCTGTGAAAACATGAATGTGGTATGAAAACTCTGGTCTTCATTCACATTAGGTTTATAAAACACACACTGTGTATTCCTTATTAAGGTCTGAGCTATATGAAACTAAACTAAGATCACTTATATTCTCATCCCACATGATTTTAAATTGTTTTTCAAGAACTAAATTTGGATTGATTCTCATCCTAATGAGATATGTAGTGATGTCCAACATCTCAATTCAAGACCCAGCCACAACATGATTATGTTCAACATTGGTTTATGTATCTCCTTCATGCATTAGACAATACCCATTTTTCATGTGTTATACTGCTAACCATAAATACTTCCAGATCTCCATAACCCTTTTCATGACTTATGTTCACAAAATATCTGATACCCGTGAATTATTTTTCCTAACTATGCAGCATGATCCCTTAGGTGGCCTTGCATAAGCAGTCTACATAGCAGACCTGTAAGCCAAAAGATGTTATTATTTGACTATGCTGCCAATCCCTTTAAGTGGACCTGTATAATTCAAACCCCTTATGGGTTTGTCAAACAATGGTAACATCATTCTTGGGAGGAAAACCTCTATTGTCTTTTTTTGTCTTAACGACAATATGTAGGGATATGCAAAAATAGACATCCTTAACATTTTTTCCCATACTCTTTTTCATGATCTAAATGTATTTAATTCAATGGTTTATATTTCCCTACAATACGTTTGGGTCAGAACATCATAGGAATTACATTCATCCAATTAATTGACAATCTTGATTTGAAATATCCCCTCAATATTCATGTACCTTTCTCCATACATCAGACTCTATGCTTTGTAAAATTTGAATCTCCATAAACAGTCATTGGCTTTTTATCAATAGAAAAGTAAAATTTCTAAGTGTTCTTTTGCCTTACTATGCAGCACGTGCCCCTAGGTGGCCTTGAATATGTAGTCTACTTAACGGACCTATCAGCCAAACGATGCTATTATTTGACTATGCTGCTAATGCCCTTAAGTGTCCCTCCATAATTCAACCCCCTAACGGGTTTTCTAAATAATGGTAACTTCAATCTTAGGAAATACTTCTCTTAATGCCTTTTACCCCTTTTTTCATATCATTCCTCAGATTCAAAATTTCTTAAGTCATAGTTTACATTTTTCCCCCATACTTCAATGTGGTAATATGTTTTTAGATAAATTATTATGGAATTGAGTCAATTTTAATCCATTCTCCAATCAGTCAAAGCTATTCGACCATAAACATCAGCCTTTTTATGTCTGATGTGCATGAATTTAAACCGCCAAAAAAGAAAAGGGAACTCTGAACAAAAGTCAAGTCCCAGCACACTTAACAAACATTTTGTATGATTTAGGTAATATTGAGCAATAAAAAGATTTAATGTTTGTAGGGTTATTTTTATAATCCTAGAAACAGTCAAACTATTCTTACTAGGCCCATCGGCTTAGGTAAAATTTAATGCATGTAACAAGAGAATTCCAGCACAAATGATTTAAGATGAAAGTGTTTTTCATTGATGCACAAGAGTTAGAAGGGCGTCCACAGACTGGAGTCTCTTCTCTTTTCCAAGAATTACAAGAGGCTTTGAATATAACTCTTTATTTAATTTACAGCATCCTGAGGATAATCACAAAACACCTATATTTCATTCATTGAACTGGATACAATAAGAGACACAATGATACTATCTCCTCATGGAACAATTGAAAAAAAATGTTCATGAGTGTAGTTTGAGAACATTTTCTGCTGATCAAATTGTGACTCTGTTTCTGTCCGAGAGACTTAGAATATGGATACATGGATTTGAGAATGGATCATTGGAAGTAAAGAGCCATTTATAGAGAGTAATCTTTTCAGATATTGTTCTAATTTAATTATAGTCTTCTCTCCACCAATAGACATAGGAAAACATATCAGCCCATGGGTTTTCCATTTTCATATCTGCAAAGAAATGGCCTGAAGGAAAAATTTGAAAGTTCACACCATTTTTTTTCTCTTAATGCAGAGAATAAATGAAATAGAGAGGTAGAAGTGAGATTGCATCTTGGGCATATAATTATTTTCATTTGGAACGTTTACTCCTTGCAGATGACCATGCCCATATAGAGGTAGATAAATTCTCTATGGGAAATTAACATGATAATTCTTCAAGTACTTGGCCAAATCGGAGAGAGGTCTATTACAGATATCATAGTAATCGTGGCTAACAATGATCATCATGTAATCAATCTGCTTGCTATCCAACTCATCAGCTGATCCAATTATTTTGGGATCCATTGAATCTACAAAAACATCATATAAATAACTTATATGTACGTTGATTTTTCATAAAATTTGTGAATAAATTCAAAAAAATGGCTAAGGCATTATGGCGCGCAAGTCACAAATTGGCATGCAAGTCCATGTTGGTCCTGCAAGTTTTACTGCGCTAGTACTGACGTGCATGTCAGAAACTCACTACAGAAGAATGACAAAAACAGAAGCGTATACAATCGGAAAGCCAAGTCACATGCTTGAACGAGAGATCACTTTCATGACGAGGGAGAGGCACTTTGAATGTCAGGTTCCTTGAGCGAGAATGGCACCCATATTTATAGGCAAGGCCGAACCACTGCGCGCGAGACCCTGCACGCCGGAAGCATACCTGCGCGCCTACTACTTGCAGGCTGGAGTACCTTATTTCTCATTTTCCTCAGAGTCATATCCTCCTTCCTTTTTCGGATCCAACTCTATGGGGGGACTATTGTTGATGCTCCTTTCCATCACAGAGTTTAATGAATGGAAAATGGGAATACATTAACCACAAAGATCTTCATCCTTTGAAGAACATCAGAAATTGAAAAAGGCATGAAAAAGGAACACTTTAATCATTTGTCGCGCAAGTTTCATTATGGTCGCGCAAGTATACTTGTGTGCCACATTTGGGTCACGCAAGTCACATGCGTGGCCTATTTTTTTTTTTACCAAGGTCCTAAATGGCCTATAAATAACCCATGTGGGGACCCCATTTCATTGAAGAAAAATCCAAATCTCATATTCATGCTCCGGTCATCCAAGTATTCGTCTGAAGTCTTCTGAACACATCTAATGTAATTATTTACCTGGAATGGAAGAACTTAAGAGGAAGAATAAGGCCTAAGTACTAGAACTCATCAATACTTGCACGCCTAAGTGTCCAGACCTTAAGGGAATTGATGATACTTGTGCACCACCATTCCCTCTCAAGGAAACTTGAACGCCACCCATATGAGAGCCTCTTTGGATGATACTAAGGGCTCCAATCCAATGTCACCCAGGTATCACTTCACAGTTTCTTCATCGCCCAAGTGAACTCATGTCGTGCAAGTATACTTGCGTGACCAGGACTTGTACGCCAGACCAATACTTGTGTGTCTCCTTCCAATTCACTTGATTTCCTCAAATCCACCATTCCACTTGGAGGACAGACTTCAAAACCCTCTTCAAAGCCATTTATGGCATGGTTCCTTTGTCGATTTCCTTATCTAAAAGGAATTCTGTAGAAAATATCTCAAAACATCCTGATTTACATAACATTATGTCACTAAGGTTAGAGATTCCCTTCATTCAACCTCATCCTTTAAGATGGGATAATCTTTAATCTGGGCATCCTCATTAGGAGTAAGCCGTGAGTTCACTAATCCGGGCATCCTCATTATTAGTAAGCCCCAAGTTCACTAATATGGGCATCTTCCTAAAGAGTAAGACCCAAGTTCCCTAATATGGGAATCCTCTTTAAGATTAAGACCCAAGTTTTCTATTAATGGGCATCCTCTTTATGATTAATCCCTAATCATAATTTTCTTAACCTGGGCCTCCTTTATGGATTAATCCCCAGATCTGAAGTCCCCTTAACCTGGGCCTCCTTTTTAGGAGTAAGTCCAATGCTTAATTACTTATGACTTGGGATTCCTTATTAGGAATAAAATCCCATCATTAGTCCCTCTCTAATTTAGTTATCCTTCTCTGGTGTTTGCCCTATCTTAAGTATTCAAATCTCCATAAAGCACATATACCTTTATGGACCATGTTCTGAGGTTTCTTCCCTAAAGTAAATCCCAATCCTCATATATCTTGGGTGGTAATACATATGTAATCCCCACATAATTTCTTATGATTTCATCTTTCGTGGTACAATCGTTAGGTTTTACTAATACCTCTGGTTTATCACACCGAGCATGACTCACATGGGATTGGAGTGTAAGATTAAATATGACATATCTCTTTGAGCCATTAATCATGCATAACCCTCATAATTCTTCACTAGATCTACGTGTGTTATGATTCCTTTTCTTACAAGGATACGTATATAGCCCATCTGCGGGTACGATACCAACTCTAAAATAATCCATGTCCTTCTGAACGACAATAAACTTCAATTACCCCACTGAGTGGATTTAAAAACAGTATGGTTATCATAATGACCAAGATAGTTCTATATAATGTGTTAAAGGATACCATTGACTAAAAATCATTAATAAATATGGATGATTATCAATCGATGAAGAACCTAAAATACATATACTATATTCTTTAAATCTCATACGTATCAATCATTGATTGTCAGATCTAAAGGAATGCTCATTTTTATACTTGGTAAATTAATAAGGATTCACAAACATTACTCAAATCTATAAAGAGTGTCCGGGAGTAGACAATAATTCCCACCAAAACGGATTGATGAGTCTGCTCTCCCATCCTCTCGACCAATGAAAATTCATAAGCCTCATCGGTCCATAATTAATAAGCACCTACCTTTGGAAAGTAGGTCCAAATGGATATAGAATCATTGGATGTTTCCGGTTCTACGAATATACCTGTTAGAAACCTATTAGAATTTTTGAACCATAAAAAAACAAGGTCATCCCCATTTTCAGAAGATATAATATACCATTCCATCAAATGTTAAATGAAACTGTCAATATTGTTTACAGAGAACTACCGCCTCGCGAGCCGATGTTATTCATTTTCCATAACTACATCTCACAAAATAATAAAATTATATATTTAATATTTATAAATGATATTTATGATATTTTTATAAATTTGGAATTATAATACATCATAAAAATTTTTACCTCACAACCCATTGGAAAATAATAATGTCGTTCGTGTGTACAGCAGACTACCACCTCACGAATCGATGCGATGTGTTTTTCATTTATGTCATATTTGGATGGTAATAAGGATATATTATATGAATATATATTATATTTTTAACATATTTATTCTTATTTAATTTCTATATTACATATTCCATATTAAATTTTATTTTTTGGGGGCTATGACAGTGTTGTTTATGTGTATGTTGGACTACCACCACACAAAGCAATGTGATTCATTTTTCATTAATGATTTGTTTGGAAAGTAATTAGAATAAATTTAATGAATTTAGTTGACAAATAATGAATAAAAATTATTCTCTAATGGTATCACATTATTTACCTTTCTTAAATTTTATCCGTCAAAAAATGTAAATATTGTTCATGCATATGTACAACCAACCAATTCTATAAATGATGTATTTCATTTTCTATATATAACTTTTATGGATTACTCTATATATATATACTGACTAGATATTATATTTACATAATGTTTAAAATTTTGGATATTATTTAACTAGGATCAAATTACTAGAAAAAATAATAATAAATCGAAACATATATGAAAAACAAAGATGTTATTACCAGAAATGTGATTTTTAACATGGAATTATTAATAAACAGATAATAAAAGGCCAAAAGAAAATCATATTTGATACAATATATATAATAATTATTATGTAATTAATAAATACAAGAATTAAATCTTTTTATAGGTTTTTAAAATGTGTACGAATTAATTTAAGACTTAAAGAAATGTATTTTTTTGTCTCAATTTTTCTTCTTTAGGACATACATTATATTATGTTCCTATATTGTTTTATGAGTTGTATACACAGACACTTCGACATGTAGTATCATGAATTTATTTATTCTCCTAATATTTTATGTTTATTTTATTTTTATTCATTCATATGTCTAATAGTTCAATGTTACAAAAGGGTTAAGGGTTTTATGATACAATTTCATATTTTATCAGGATTGTTTATGATTATGATTCTGATGATGAAATATCATCACATATTTCCAAATAAACTCATGAATTTTCTTATAATATGTTTATTTCATTAAAATAAATTTGTTCCTTTCATTTTCATCTCATTATTCACTTAAGAGTTCAAAATAATTTTTTCATGGAAAACTGACTTCATTTCACTTATGGTTGGAAACACCTTTTCTTCCATATCCATGTTTTATTGAAATGTTTCTTTTTTTAAAATTATAAAAATTATTTATTAAATACATTTTTACCAATTTATTAATTTTAAAAAGTTTTTTAAAAGGAATATTCACATCGTTTTTCATATAATGCATTCTTGGATTTTACCGAAAATGTGAAAAGAATAGTTGTTTTTAAGTGTGTGGAATGAATGGTTTTTTCAAAAACCGTGGGAAATAATTATTTCAAAGTTTACTCTATAATTTTGAAATTTTATTTTCATGTAAAATTATTTTCATGATATATTATGAATCTAGGGTTTTAAAAATTCTACTTTCAATGAAAGGTTATATTTCTCAATAAATGTTTTAAATGATTTTAATGATTCCTATAGAAGTTTAAATTATTTTTTTAGTATAATATTATTTCCAAACTATTCTATGAATTTATAGTTTAAATAAAGTGATTTATTGAGAAATGTTATTTTTTTTGAAGAAATGTTTTAAATGATTTTTAAAGAATCTTTTATAAGTTTCAAAGGTAATTTTCAAAGAAATTGATATTTAATATGCTTTTTGTTTTTAATTTTTTTTCAACATGGAATGGATATTTTCCTCAATAAATATTTAAAATGATATTTAAATCTTAATTTATATGTTTTAAAGGTTATTTTCAATCAATATTATTTTTTATATGTTTTAAAAAGTTTTTTTTCAAGGGGAATGACTATTTTCCCGAGGAAATGTTCTAACAGATCTTCAAAAATCATTTTCCATATAAGATGTTATCGTTTGATGAAAATTATGACTTAATGTATACATTATCCATGTATACCATTCTAATTCTTTCTATTAATGGTTTATTATTTTGATGAAAATATGTTTATGAAACACATTTCTCGTGCATGGGATATACCGTAATAAACTGATTATGAATATTGCTTATTGTTTTCACAGGTCATTCTATGATGATATGATAATGAAACCTATTTCTTCTCTATATTATATTCTATAATGAAATGTTTATGAAACTCATTTCTTTTCATGAGTTATGATACAATGAATGTTTTATAAACTTGTGGCATTTGTATGTATGATTTTAATTATGTGACGGGTAGGACCTATATCATTTTTCCAGTGAATTGGGTAATGAATATTGTTATATGATGTTAAAGGGTATATGAGAGGTTATCCAAAGTTCAAAAAAGGGTACATAGTTAGTCATCCGAAGACCTAATGAGCATACATATGGGGTTATACAATGCCCGAAGAAGGTCCACAGGTGGTTATCCATATCCTAACATTTTATGAATGTATTGGTGGATAATCTTGACATAATATTTTCTATTCTTATGTGTATTCCATGAATCTATGTCTCATTCCAATGTTATAATCTCATAGGCTTGGGTATTTGATTCAGTTATTATATTTTTATTTCGAAATACTAATAATTATTCCATGACTCAAGATTATGATATTTGATTGGAAGGGTATGGTTTTAACATGTTATTATCATGATTTCATAACATTATACTCATATTATATTTACTTATCCCCCTCATTTATCCTTATTGATCATCTAAGATCAACCTTTCTTGTCTTTATTTCCCCCAGGTTATGTTGATTGGTATTATGATTGATATGTATAAGAAGGGTTTTAGTTATGAGGAACTAAGTGGGTTACAATGTAGAAATATTATGAACTGATAGTTTATGTTTCAATGTTTCCAAAGGAACTATACATTTATGATATTCAATCACGTGTTTGTGTAATGTAGTGAATATTCATATAAAAATATACAATGTATATGTATGAGATGTTTGTGTCCCTACACTAGGTGATGATCGAATCAAATATAAATGCACCATTTTTTGAGTTATTACCCCTAAGTACAACTATTAAATAACCAAATACACTTTTAATATCTATACATGGATTTAATATCTTGGAAAACCACACAGTTTTTACTTTACCAAAATTTTAGAATGATTTTACAGTTATGAGATACTCTAAGTATTATAAAGATTCGAAAAAGTATATAATTAGAGGAAATAAATAAAATACAATTTAAAACATATAAAATATAATATAATACTATGTGATAATAATAATGGTATTATACAAAAATTAGAATTTTAAAATAATATAATAAAGGTAATAAAATTGAAAAAATAAATATGAGTATTGAGTACCCTTACCTTGTGATGATTTTTATTAAATCTAGATTTGGACTCCTTATAACGTTGGAACCACCTTATATAGTATATTTAGTGGGTAATTAGGTTATAATTAATGCTAAATATATTTTTTGTGTAGATTGATTAGGGAATTGGGGGTATTTATACATGGGTTGGGTGGTTTTATGTCATTAAATAATGATTATTTTTGTATTTAAGGATAACCAATTTTAGGGGGAATTAATTTCAATAAATATTGTTGAAAATCAATGTTTAAAATATTATTCATGAATGTTCAAAACCGCAAACAACCATTTAAAGTTGTCATTTCTAGTTGGCTAATGTATTTACTTTACAATTTAACCTTTTACGTTATTTTACCAATACTATGGTAACTTTTTTTTTGTTGTGGTAACTTTTTTGTGATTAAAATGAAATCTCCATGATTAAATATTTTGGGAATTCTACTTAAAAATATTAAATCCATTTTAATTTATTTAGATTATCAAAGTTATACAAATTAGTTCTAACATAATACTCATATAACTCAAAAAAGAAATTTTTTTAGAAAATATAAAATTGTTGTCAAAAAATGATATGAATGTGTTTATAAAAGCAATGAATTATATATTATATTGTTACATAAATAAATTTTTATCAAGAATAATTATTAATATATGTTAAATCATTATCATATCAAGATCATATCACTAGCTAAGGTATTTCATAAACAAATCCATTTTCACTTTTTAAATAAAAATCAACTTTTTAGAAAATTACCATAAATTCTTCTTGAGATAATTATGATGTACTGAGTCCAAAATTGTTTCTTATTTTATAAAAATAATTTCCCAAATTTGATAATTCTATCATTTAAATTTAATTCATTGTTTATTGAAAATTAAGAATTTGTATGACATAATGAACATTATGACCATTATAAAAATTACTTAGGGATTTATTAATTTATATTGTCATATAAAATTTACTTAAAATATAATTAAAATTAAAAAATTTATTTAAAACATATAAATATATCTTAATATGTAATTTTAACAGAAATTAAATATTTTTACAGTTTCTAATAATATAATCAAAATATAATCCCAACGGTTAGTTAATTATATCTACATAAAAAATAATAATAATATCCAACTGTATTATTGAATAATGTTCATAAGTTTTACTCTACATATTATAGAATGTTTTAAATTCCATTTAGACACATTTCATTAAAAATTACCCATCATACTCACTTCGTCTTTCATTACTCCATTTTCAATGGTTCTTACATATCATTTGAAAACGTTTATATTTTTACTAATGGTTCACTTACGTTTTTCGATATTTATGAAAGGGATGATCTTATTGAGGAAACTCAAACCTATGGAGTTACTTTTAGTGAATGTATTAATTTTCCATATTTACACATGATGTGTAATATTATTATGAAATACAATAGTATTTCTATATAGTATCGGGTATTTTATCATATATTATTATGACATTTCAAATAATTAAATAATGTGTTGCTGTCTTATAACATGTGTCTTATATTATAATACATTACCAGTAATGACATAATAATGTATATATATAAGAAATAAATTTCTCGGTTGTCATAACCAACACCTTGATGGATAAATCTCCCCACTTCAAGGATAAAAAAAATAACTGGTATACTTATTATATAAAATAAAATACTTTCCATATTGTATACAATTCAATACACCAGTAAATA
The DNA here is from genome assembly GCA_963277665.1 of Viscum album. Lineage (NCBI taxonomy): Eukaryota > Viridiplantae > Streptophyta > Magnoliopsida > Santalales > Viscaceae > Viscum > Viscum album. Next base: position 1,364,888,631 of record OY728140.1, on the reverse strand, counting down.
TTATTGAAAATTTTAACATAAACCCTAACGGGATTAATAATTCCACCTTGGAATCATGTTAAAAATATCCCCTTAAACACAATTACATTAAATCACATCTAATCAAAATGAAATAATTTATATATTCATAGTTTCCCCCCACCCCCCTTTATTAATGAAATAAAAAGGTCCACTTCTAATATAACTTTATGTTAATTTTATAAATCTTAAAAAATTCTCCCCCATTATTCTTGTAGTTTATATGGAGATACCATCATCATCTTCTCCCTTTTCTAATATAAAATAAGTGGGTTACCTTTCTTCTTGAATTCTAAATTCTATTTTCAATTACCCATTGACGCCTTAATGTTTCTCCCCCTTTTGAAAAGTTTCTTTACACCACTTCTTGATATTAATTGTAAAAAAATTAGTTAAATTATAAAAGTCAAAAAGCCAAATCCTTGTAATGTTTGAGAATAATTTCACTAAAATATCCACATTAAGTCACAAAACTCTTGTGCGTGAAATTAACACTTACCACTTCTGGTGTTAATAATCATCAAAGCCTATTGGTCCTGGTATTGGTAAAGGAATAAAGAGTTTAATTTAACATGTAAAAGTATTTATATGTCACTCATTTGATTAATTAAATTAAATACATCTTTACATTTCCATTAAAAAATACTGCCATCTAAACCAAACATCCTCCAAACTATTATCATTTAAACAATAACGAATAAAGAGTTTTTGATATACTAATTTTATCATCAATTGATATGATTTGAAAATACAAAATTGTGGAATTATCCTTGAATACCATGTTATCTATATTTTCATAGGTCCATCTAACATTGAATGTAACTAAGAAACCTTAAGAAATATATTTCTAACTCACCCTTAATTTCAACACCATTTTTTGCAATATTCTAAAATTTTTGGGGATTAAATTAATTATTATTAACTCCTCTTTATATACATTATTTTAGGATCATAGAAATATAATTAACTAACAAAAAAATTTAGAGTATAGAAAGATAAGTATAAATTTCACACTTGATGATTTTCTAATAGGATTTACTCCATTAGTGGATAAAATAAACTAAACATATAGACTATAAATACTTATTTCAATAAAAATTCATCATGATGTAAAATATTACTTCAAATTTGTCATACATCCTAAATTATAACCAAATTAGCCCCTCCATCCATAATTTAATCAATAAATGTCAATCATATATGCACTTGAAGTCTGATTTCAAACTAGATCCAAATTATCTTATTCTCCACTTTCTATATACCACCATCAACTTTAAATAAAATATGTTTTCAGATCTACCGTATCTTCTTTTTGAGCACACATACCCTTTGGATTCTGTTTCCCCCTAAATTCAACACATCTTTAAAAAAGTTATAAATAACTAAAGTAAATTGGGGGATGGTTACCTTCCATATTCCAAAATTTGAGGATAATGGTGAGTCACTACATACAACCAATTTCCATTTTTTTCATCATGGATTCCATTTTTAAACGTGAATTAGATTTAATGGAACAAAAGCACTTCCCTATTTTTTGGGGATTTTATCTTATTCACTTCCCAAATGAAAAATTTATCTTCACTAGATATATTTATAACCATTTATTTTTATTCTCATATCAGGTATATTTTTATTTCTCTAAACCATGTTTCTACTTTTCTTGTTCCTACATGTATTTTTGAAATTTTCTGCACCCACCTTGCCTTTTGAATTTATATTCACAAGTGTCTTACCAATTTTCATAAAATTGGATCTCTAACATTTCTTCCAAAATCTGTTCATATATATCTAAGATATTTATTATTTATAAGTAGTTTTTATCTTCACTTTATATCAAATTTAGCATATGAGTCTACTTCCACTGAAAATTGCACTTTTTTCATGGTTACTATGATAATAATTTCTAAAGTAATATTAATAACTTTTATACATTATATGATGACTTAGTTTTTAAATGGGACTCATAGAATCACATCATGTAATGTCTACTTTAGTATTGAAATCTCATCCAATAAACCAAGTAAATCTCCCTCAATTCATCCATGATAGATTTCCGAATAATTCCTCTCTATCATAAGGATCACATTTGACATTCAAAAAAGAAAAAAAATATTATTTACACTTCTAGTACTGAACATGATTGTAATACATTGGTTCATGTTCTACAAACATTAAAAGTTGATGTTGTTTCTCCATAAACTCCAAATGTGCCTATTTAGAATACCCCCATGAAAATATTCTGAGAAGCACAGTCGCCTAATGAAAGGCCTCCAGGGGTTAGTTGAATTTTCTTTGTGAAATATTTATATGCTCATTATGGATAGAGATAACATATCTTTTTAGGCAGTTCCTAATGAAAGTGAGATCAACGAAGCACTGCTAAGCCTGAATTCAGAAAATGATCCTAGGCCAGACTAATTCTATTCCTATTTCATTAAGAATATATGGAATATTGTTATGAACCATGTGATCTTGGATATCCATGACTTCTTTCGAGGTGGTTCACTTCAAAGGGTAATTTGAGATTCTTCGGTGGTGTTGATCCCAATGTTGAAGGATCCCACTTCTATCATTAAATTTAATCATATATGTTTAAGTATTTTTTCTTATAAGATTCCCAATTTCATTTTGAATATAATAGTTGGACAAGTGTTACTATGAATTATTTTTTTATGATGCGAATGGTTTTTTGACGGGAGGGAATATTCTAGGTGTTATTGGAATTTCTAAATAGATTAATGATCACATAAATAAGAAAATTATGGGTTCTAATATCATGATTATGGTTGATATGGATATATCCTATTATTGGATGGGATATAACATCATTTTTATGGTCATGGTTTTGTTCGGGTTTAATGACTTGGTGTCCGACTTATTCTTTAGGTGCTATGATTCTCACTAGATGTCAATCTCTATCATGGTAAATTTTTTTTCCAATTCAAAAATATTTTGAAGGATAAGGAAAAGGTATACAATGTCTCCAAGTATTTTTATTTTAGACCATGAGGATTTATCAAGAAACATTAGACATTATTTAGTAGTAGGGAAATTTTTTCCCTACAAGAATAGAATTGGATCTGTTATTATATTACACCTTATGTTTGTTGATAACATGCTATTATTTATCAATTTAAGGAAAAAATAAATAATTGGATTCAATATATTCATGGAGACCAATGGTTGATAGAGTGGTCAATAGATCAATCCGGTCAAAAGTAGTATTTATATATCCATATTTTGTTATCACAGGAGGAGCAACCATATTTAATACAAGCTGTGAATTCAATGATGAAATATTCCCATGATTTATCTAGGCCCCCCATATCAAATGGTAAGTATAAGATATTTATATTTTAAGATATTATCAACCGGATTTCAGTTAACATTTTTCATTAAATAAACAGGTTCTTATCTTTTGGATGGAGAATTAAACTAATGAATAGTGTTTTAACATCCAAGACAATGAATAATTTTTCTATCATTAGATATCCTAATGGAATTATCAACATCCTAGAAAAAATGACCACTACATTTATTTGGGATTCCAATCAAAAAAATAAATTCCATTGGGAAAACTAGGGGAAGATGGTTAAACCTGTTGCGGGGGGAGGTATTAATTTGTAGAGTTTTTTTTGATACCATGCATGGTATGGATGAAAGACTGGATTGAGAGATCACTAAAGGATATTTAATATGGTAAAAGTTCCTGCTCAATCAGTATGGGGTTGATTAGAAATAATATGTCGATAACTCCAAGAGGCTGTAAAACCTTGTGAGAAGTTTTTTCTCTTGACATATTGAAAGATATAGATCTTTGGGTGGTGGGTCATGGTAATGTGAGGTTCTGGAAGGAAAATTGTGTGGGTGACACCCCATTTTTCCTAGGTTCCCAACAATGGATATTTCTTTTATAGAGGAAAGTAGGAATCTAGGATTAATTAACTTAACTATTTTGGCTATGCAACGATGCATATTTAATAAGATTATTCTAGTGGAGGATCCAGACAAGTGTGGTTTGATAGTGATATAATCTGGTATTCTTAGGGAAAAATTCTTTTATGCTTTGGAACACAATGAGTCTATGGTTGATGTTTGTTATAGAAATATTTGTTGAATGGAACTTACATATAAAATAATTTTTTTGGTATTGTGTGAGAGGAATTGTTCTATATCCACTGATAATAATAATCATATAAGAGGTTTAGTTTTAGCTTCGAAATTTTGATATTGGTTGTGCTCCAATTATGAATATTCATGGCATCTGTTCTTTAAGAGTGAAATGTAAAGATATATATGTTAGTTTATTTGGAAAAGAATGATAATTTTTGTGTGGGGGACTCTCTTGATGACATCATTGCATCTTGGTTCCTTGGGATAAATGGGTGTGGTTCAGCTAGTAAAGCTTGTGGTTCGGTCCTTACGATGGTTTCTTGGGTACTGTGGGAAGCAAGAAATGAAGCCAAAGAGTGTCACATTCTTCCTTAATCGGTATTTAGGTGCATGTAAAATCACTAGTTGTTAAACTCAGTTAACATGCATTGGGAGTCCAGGTCACTGAGTTTATTGTTGGTCTTCTTCTAAATCACACAAGTACTTTTGAGAGTCACCAAATGGCTCTGTTGGGATTCTGGATCTCTTGGACCCTCCCAATGTGGTATTCAATTTGAACGTTGACAAAAAATGTTTGTAGGGGAAGATAAGGGTGGGTGGTTTGGTTCAGGATGGTAGGGTTTGATTCTACCCAACATCAGCACCTTCTATTGTAACGACCCAAAGTTTCATTAATGGAAAATCCCTCTTGATCCAGTTAAATGTTTCTTTATGAAAACTGTTTTTTTATAAGATTTCAACTTCTTTAGTTTTATGTTAAGATTTGTGACCGTTACTTTTATAGCTGTTGAACAGTGATCATTTGGGAAGTTTAAATATAAGGCTTTAACGAACCAATTTTCTACTCAGACAAAAGAAGTGATGGCCTCATCCAGTAGAATTGCCCCTTACAAAGCCCATTTGTCGGAGCTCGGAAAAGAGGTGGCGTCTTTGGGCTTTTCCCTTGACCAAGCCCAAGCTGAGCTTCATCAAGTCAAGCTCGAATGTGATCGTCTTCGGGAAAAATGGATGTTGATAGAGATTACCACTCGAGCGATGTTATCCGAGCAACCCCAAGAGTCTGTCACCATCGCACACCTTACCCTTAGGTCTTATACGGCTATTTTAAGGGGTTATGTAACAAATAAGTAGTACCATGTTCATGCACATTACGTTTGTATATAATAATGAATATAATTTCTAGTCATTTTTGATACATTGTAATTAGTTTTTAAAAGTACAAATGGTGTTTTTAGTTATTATTTAATTAAGAATTATATTTTATTAAATTAAAGGATTTTTGAATTAAATAATATTTTAATATTATTATTAATATTAAATTAATTTTTTATTAAATATAAATGATCTTATAATTTTATGAATGCAATTAAAAGTTTTATTAAGGTTTGAAAGCCATTTCTGTCAAAACCCGTGAATTTTTTATAAATGTCGGTTTTTATTTTAAAAGTGAAAATTCACATATTTAGAAAATTATTTAGATAAAATAAATATTATTTTTGGAATCAGGACGTCGAAATTATCCAACGGTGAATTTTTCATAATTTTCTGAGACATTCAAATTTTTGGGTAAAAATTAAATACCATTTAAATATATAATGTGTTTTATGACATCATAATGACCCAATGGTGATGTAATAAAATACCATAATCCCTATGTTCTGCCAATATATGTTTTATCATTAAAATAATGAGGTTTTGGGTTTGTTTGAATCACTTTTCAAAGCATTAATGGAGCCCTCAAGACTTATTCAACACTTTGCCTTTTTAAATTAATTTCCATGGGAGTGTGACTCACCTCCACATAAGCAACCCTAATTTTTTAATAAGTTCGGACCTTGGCCTTGTAAAATATTGTTTTCCTCTTTCATTTTCCTGAAACCATGGGAAAATACCATGGGATGGTTTGTGGTTTGGATTATTTTAATATAAGGGGTCCCAAACCTAAATAATAAAGAATTCTCTCACCTTTCCTATATAAACCCACCCATGCTCCCACTTCCTCCACACCCAAAGCCCTTGAAGATCGTCCAACCTCTGCCCTACTCTCTCTAGAATCCTCTCAAGGTGCCCCAAGCTCCCAAGAAGCCTCTCACAAGCCTCTCTCTAGCCTTTGGAAGAACAATTCCAAGTAAGGGGTTTCTTCCTTTCTCATTTTTGTCAATTTTCTTTAAGTTGTATTTCCCTTTTTATTTCAATTATGAATGTTGGGGTATGGTTTCGAACCTCCCCCATACTTCCCTCTTATTGTTTTAATGATGGGAGAACCCTTTCTCTCTCATTAAATGCCTCCCATGTACAGCCGTTACTATGCCGAAATTCCGAAAGGAACTTCTCTCTCTTCTTTTACATTCAAGCAATACTTTTGTATCATGAGTCTAAATTCCATTTATATTGTTGGGACATGTATATATATGATCTCCTTACTGTCCATTACATGTAAATATGATGAGGAACCCCTTTCTCTCTCATCAACCTTTTTTATGAATTCTTATGTCACGCCGTTACGCTGCCGAAATCGCACCGATTTTCTAAGCCAATGTCTTTGTGTAGTGAATACCATGCCCATTTCTCCGTCAAGGGTATTCACCTTTATGCACATTTACATATTGATTATAAAGTTTCATGTATTAATTCCGCATTCCTTTATCGTGGAAGAAATGATTATGTTTTATGAATCCATGTTTTATGATCCATGTGGCACACTTATGCATGAAATGAAATGTTTAAGAAGGGTGCGCCCTTTATAGAGCTCCAATGCATTGGGTAAAGTATAGTATCATGATACGTCATGTGCAATGAGTGTTTACTCATGCTAATTCAAGTGCAACGAGGGTTTACTCGTGATTCAAGTGCAATGAGGGTTTACTCATGCTCCATGGGCAATGAGCCTTGGCTCATGCTAATTCAATGTTAAGTGTTGTTTCCACTTTTCCATGTTATGATTATCATGCTTTATCATGCCTTTATGTTCATGTATCTCTTATGCTCTATTGATATGCCTATTGCCTAACATGTATTGTACTCCTCATGTTATTCATTGTGTACTCCCTTACTGGGCTTTATAGCTCACCCTTTTCTTATGCATGTCCTCAGGTTATCCCATGCAATGCTAAGTACGAAGGAATGTAGTGGTCATGTAAAGGAAGTTTTCAATAAGGATGTTGTATTTCAAGTTTAAAGTTTTTATGTAATGATCCTAAGCCCCAAATACACTAAACCTATTGATCTTCTTTGTTGTATCAAGTGAAGTTTTATGTAATAAAGCATGTTTAAGTTGTAATAAAAAGCAGGGTTGTCATAGTTGGTATCAGAGGATAGGTTTAGTTATTTTTGGGATTAGGAAACCCTAGTAAAGCCTTAGATACAAGACTAATCATAATAAAAACATCCCTATGTTTTGGTAAATACTAAGTAAGTGGTTTAGCAAACAAATACATCCCTGTCTGGATACGAGCAGGTAGAGGCGGCTCTGGCACAGATGTATCCTAGGGGTAAAACCCGAAAACACCGCTTTGAGCTAGACTCGAACGGGAACTGGTGCACGACAACGGGCCTTGCTGCACTCTTGGTTACGACACTCCCGGGGGATATGTTTTGATAAATTCACAATCTTAGTATGAACCCTTATTAAGGGAAAAATGCCCCTAAGGATATATATTAGAAGGAAGATCATGAAAAGCCTGGATTGAATCCTATAGACTCATGAGTTAAAGAGATTAAAGTTTATTTATAAGTCATCAACTTTTGTCTTTGGATTACCCTTTATGTGTTACCCCTAACTTTCCTTTTATTCCAGCCAATGGCCGGTAATAGGAGAACTCGGGCTAACAACCATTGTGAAGATCAGTGTGATGATTGTACTTATGAGATTCCCAATCCAATGGGAGCGGGAATCGCGAACTTTGTCACGCTTCTCTCTCAGTTAACTCATGTTTTGAATAGAAACACTGGTAAAGAGGAACGTTCAACCCCTCCTAAGAAAGAACAAGTCGCTATTGAAAGCTTCATGAGACAAAGGCCTCCTACTTTTAGTGGATCATCCGATCCCACGATTGCTGAACAATGGATCAGCTCCATTGAAAAGATATTCTCCATCCTCCAATGCTCTGAAAAAGAGAAGGTTCTCCTGGCGGCTTATCGTATGGAGGGTGAAGCTGATCAATGGTGGACATTGATCAAAAATACAAAGCATGAGGAGGAGATCGAGGCTTTGGAATGGAAGGTATTCCGGAAGATGTTTTTCGATAAATATTTTCCACGCACCCTCCATCTTAAGATGGAATGGGACTTCCTTTCCCTCAAACAGAAAGATGAGGAATCTGTGGTAGCGTACGAAGAAAACTTCACAAGGCTTGCACGATACGCTTCCGGCTTTGTCGTTACCCCCGAATGCAAGGTTGACCGCTTCTTTGGTGGGCTGAAGCCTAGCTTGCGGAAAGCATTAGCGATCCGTGACTTCGACAGCTATGAGGAAATTGTCTGATGTGCCCTCAAGGTTGAAATGGAGATCGAAGAATCATAGGGGTATCATGGGGACAAGAAGCGGAAGGTGGACTTCAATGCTGGTGGTCCGATGGATAAATCCAACGGTGCTAAGAAATTCCAGCACCCCACTTGCCAAAAGTGTGGAAAAAAGCACCCTGGAAATTGCCTTAGGGGGACAAGAAAATGCTTCAAGTGTGGAAGAGAAGGGCACCTAGCTGTTAACTGTCAGCAAGAAGGACCCGCGGCTGCGACGGAGGGGAGGAACGCTCCGTTCGAACCACAACGCGTTGTTCAATGCTTCAAATGCAAAGAACCTGGTCATTTTGCGAATCAGTGCCCTAATCCAAGGGTTATCGGAGGCAATCAACAACCTCCAAGATAGCAAGGAAGATCTTTTTCCATCACTTCTTCCGAAGTGAACCCCGACAACGAAGTAGTGACAGGTATGCTAGTTATTCATTCAAGAATAGAGAACTTACTTTTTGATTCAGGTTCTACGCATTCTTTTATATCTCAAAAGTTTAGTAGAACAATCCCTGCACCAACACAAATCATGGAAGTAAAGATGTCGGTGAGTATGGAAAATGGGGCAATCATTGCATCCCATGAGTATAAGTCCTCCCCTGTTATAATATGTGGATTGAATTTCCCGGCGAACCTCGTCATACTCCCTTTGGTGGAATTTAATGCAATTCTTGGCATGGATTGGCTTTCCTTATATAGATCCAACATAAATTGTCGGGAGAGGGAAATCACACTCCATATGGAGAATCGACCCCCGATTCATTACAAGTGTCAGGAGGAAGATGAATCTCCTTTAGCTCCATCATCTCAAGCATGGATATTACTGCATTATGAGCACGCATATCTGGCTCAGATGATTGAGTCCAAGGAAGAAACCACCCTTGAAGAAATGCCTATTGTGAGGGAATTCGCTGAAGTATTTCCCGAGGAACTTCCTGGTCTTCCTCCAAGAAGAGATGTTGAGTTCGCAATTGAACTTATACCTGGGGCGCTACCAATATCCAAGAATCCATATAGAATGGTTGTGGTTGAGCTTGAATAACTGAAGAAACAACTACAGGAGAATCTGGATAAAGGGTTTATACGCCCAAGTGCATCGCCGTGGGGTGCACCAGTCCTCTTCGTCAAGAAGAAGGATGGGTCAATGCGGCTTTGCATCGATTATCGAGAACTTAACAAAATCACGATAAAGAACAAGTATCCTCTCCCAAGAATCGATGACTTGTTTGATCAGCTGCGTGGAGCACAATACTTCTCCAAGGTCGACTTGCGGTCGGGATATTATCAAGTAAGGGTGAAGAAAGAAGATATCCCCAAGACTGTTTTTCGTACAAGGTACGGGCACTATGAATTCATAGTAATTCCTTTTGGACTCACCAATGCTCCAGAAATATTCATGGACCTGATGAATAGAGTCTTTAGAGATTACCTAGATAAATTTGTGGTAGTCTTTATAGATGATATTCTAATATACTCCAAAACCAAGGAGGACCATGAGGAGAATTTAAGAACTGTACTGGAGACTTTGCGCAAGGAGAAGCTCTATGCCAAGTACAGCAAGTGTGAGTTCTGGTTGAAGGAGGTCTCATTCTTGGGCCATATCATCACAAGCAATGGGATATCTGTGGACCCCTCCAAAACAGATGCAATTGAGGGATGGCCGAGGCCAACATCGGTAACTGATATCCGTAGCTTCTTGGGGTTAGCTGGATATTATCGACGATTTGTGAGAAACTTCTCACGATTGTCCAACCCTCTTACCAAGCTAACTCGAAAGGGAGTAAAGTTTGCTTGGAGTGATGAATGCGAAGAAAGCTTCAAGGAGTTGAAAAGGAGGCTTATCACTGCACCTGTGCTCACTTTACCCACAAGTGGGGAGATTTTTGTGGTATTCAGTGATGCTTCGAAGAAGGGCTTAGGATGTGTGCTGATGCAGAATGATAAAGTGATATCCTATGCCTCAAGAAAGTTGAAAATCCATGAGCGAAACTATCCAACGCATGATCTGGAGTTGGCGGCGTTGATCTTTTCCTTGAAAATCTGGCGGCATTATCTCTATAGAGAGAAATGTGAGATATATACTGACCACAAGAGTCTTAAATATATATTTACACAGAAAGAGCTTAATATGCGCCAGAGAAGATGAATAGATCTCATAAAGGATTATGACTGTTCAATACATTACCACCCTGGGAAGGCGAACAAGGTGGCGGATGCCCTAAGTAGAAAGGATCCAGCAATTCTATCAATGATGATAATTGAGAAGGATCCAATCTTCTTAGACTTGATGAAGATGGACGTGGGAATCATAAAGAAGGGAACATCATCAATCCTTTCACAAATGATTTCTCAACCATCTCTTTTGGAAAGGTTAAAGGATGCTCAAAAGGATGATGCGAGAATCCAAGAAAAAGTGGAAGCTATCAAAAAGGGAAAATCCTCAGAGTTTAATGTTAATGAAGAAGGAATTGTGCGGTTTGGGAGAAGACTATGTGTCCCATAAGGTTCGGAGCTGAAAAAGGAACTTTTGGATGATGCACATAGTTCAAATTTCTCTATTCACCCAGGGAGCACAAAGATGTATTGAGATCTCCGAGAAAACTTTTGGTGGGATAATATGAAGAAGGAGATCGCTGAATATACATCAAAGTGCCTGGTGTGTCAGCAAGTGAAGGCAGAGAGGCAGAAGTCTAAGGGGATGATGCAACCATTGCCCATACGAGAATGGAAATGGGAGAACATCACCATGGACTTTGTCACCGGACTTCCAAGGACATCCAAAGGCAACAATGCAATCTGGGTTGTTGTGGATCGTCTTACAAAGACTGCACACTTCATTTCTATTCGAGAGGATTTCTCTTTGGATCAACTGGCACAGATATATATCAGGGAAGTGGTACGGTTGCATGGAGTACCACTATCTATTATCTCTGACCGAGATCCAAGATTTACCTCTATGTTTTGGAAGAGTCTTCAACATGCTCTGAATACTGAACTGACTTTCAGTATGGCCTATCATCCTCAAACTGATGGCCAATCCGAGCGGACTATCCAAACACATGAGGATATGTTGAGAGCGTGTTCAATGGACTTTAAAGGAGGATGGGATCAACATCTTCCACTAGTTGAGTTCTATTATAATAATAGTTTTCACTCGAGCATCCAAATGGCACCATATGAAGCCCTGTATGGGAAAAGGTGTAGAACACCGGCATGTTGGGATGAGGTTGGTGAACGTAAGCTGCTTGGACCAGAAATGGTCGAAGAAATGGTGGAGAAGGTGAAAACCATTCAGCAGCATATCAAGGCAGCCCAAAGTCGACAGAAGAGTTATGCAGATAATCGTCGATGAGACCTTGAGTTTAAAGTCAGAGACATGGTGTTTTTATGCATATCTCCGTGGAAGAAGGTCATGAGGTTTGTAAAGAAAGGGAAGTTAAGTCCAAGGTACATCGGCCCCTTCGAGATTCTTGATCGTGTTGGGGCTGTGGCCTATCGACTAGCACTTCCACCTACTATGGCCATGGTGCATGATGTCTTCCATGTATCCCTCATAAGGAAGTACATACCAGACCCTTCACATGTACTCTCTTCTGAGGTGGTACAATTAGAAGACAATCTTGCTTATGAGGAGCAACCAGTGAAGATCTTGGATCGTAGAGAAAAAGTTCTACGAAATAAGACAATGCCCCTCGTCAAGGTGTTGTGGAGAAACCACAAGTTTGAAGAAGCAACATGGGAGTCGGAGGATATGATGAAGCTAAGTTACCCACATTTGTTTTAGTGTGGGAAAAGGAAAATTTCGAGGGCGAAATTTCTTAAGGGGGGGATGTTGTAACGACCGAAAGTTTCATTAATGGAAAATCCCTCTTGATCCAGTTAAATGATTCTTTATGAAAAATGTTTTTTATAAGATGACAACTTCTTTAGTTTTATGTTAAGATTTGTGACCGTTAATTTTATAGCCGTTGAACAGTGATCATCTGGGTAGTTTAAATATAAGGCTTTAACGAACCAATTTTCTACTCAGACAAAGGAAGCGATGGCCTCATCCAGTAGAATTTCCCCTTACGAAGCCCATTTGTCGGAGCTCGGAAAAGAGGTGGCGTCTTTGGGCTTTGCCCTTGACCAAGCCCAAGCTGAGCTTCATCAAGTCAAGCTCGAACGTGATCGTCTTCGGGAAAAATGGAAGTTGATAGAGATTACCACTCGAGCGATGTTATCCGAGCAACCCCAAGAGACTGTCACCATCGCACACCTTACCCTTAGGTCTTATGCAGCTATTTTAAGGGGTTATGTAACAAATAAGTAGTACCATGTTCATGCACATTACTTTTGTATATAATAATGAATATAATTTCTAGTCATTTTTGATACATTGTAATTAGTTTTTAAAAGTACAAATGGTGTTTTTAGTTATTATTTAATTAAGAATTATATTTTATTAAATTAAAGGATTTTTGAATTAAATAATATTTTAATATTATTATTAACATTAATTTAATTTTTTATTAAATATGAATGATCTTATAATTTTATGAATGCAATTAAAATTTTTATTAAGGTTTGAAAGCCATTTCTGTCAAAACCCGTGAATTTTTTATAAATGTCGGTTTTTATTTTAAAAGTGAAAATTCACATATTTAGAAAATTATTTAGATAAAATAAATATTTTTTTTGGAATCAGGACGTCGAAATTATCCAACGGTGAATTTTTCATAATTTTCTGAGACATTCAAATTTTTGGGTAAAAATTAAATACCATTTAAATATATAATGTGTTTTATGACATCATAATGACCCAATGGTGATGTAATAAAATACCATAATCCCTATGTTCGGCCAATATATGTTTTATCATTAAAATAATGAGGTTTTGGGTTGGTTTGACTCACTTTTCAAAGCATTAATGGAGCCCTCAAGACTTATTCAACACTTTTCCTTTTTAAATTAATTTCCATGGGAGTGTGACTCACCTCCACATAAGCAACCCTAATTTTTTTATAAGATCGGACCTTGGCCTTGTAAAATATTTTTTTCCTCTTTACTTTTCCAGAAACCATGGGCAAATACCATGGGATGGTTTGTGGTTTGGATTATTTTAATATAAGGGGTCCCAAACCTAAATAATAAAGAATTCTCTCACCTTTCCTATATAAACCCACCCAAGCTCCCACTTCATCCACACCCAAAGCCCTTGAATTTCGTCCAACCTCTGTCCTACTCTCTCTAGAATCCTCTCAAGGTGCCCCAAGCTCCCAGGAAGCCTCTCACAAGCCTCTCTCTAGCCTTTGGAAGCACACATCCAAGTAAGGGGTTTCTTCCTTTCTCATTTTTGTCAATTTTCTTTAAGTTGTATTTCCCTTTTTTATTTCAATTATGAATGTTGGGGTATGGTTTCACACCTCCCCCATACTGCCCTCTTAATGTTTTAATGATGGTAGAACCCTTTCTATCTCATTAAATTCCTCCCATGTACACCCGTTACTATGCCGAAATTCCGAAAGGAACTTCTCTCTCTTCTTTTAATTCAAGTAATACTTTTGTATCATGAATCTAAATTCCATTTATATTGTTGGGACATGTATATATATGATCTCCTTACTGTCCATTACATTTAAATATGATGAGGAACCCCTTTCTCTCTCATCAACCTTTTTTATGAATTCTTATGTCACGCCGTTACGCTGCCGAAATCGCACCGATTTTCTAAGCCAATGTCTTTGTGTAGTGAATACCATGCCCATTTCTCCATCAATGGTATTCACCTTTATGCACATTTACATATTGATTATAAAGTTTCATGTATTAATTCCACATTCCTTTATCGTGGATGAAATGATTATGTTTTATGAATCCATGTTTTATGATCCATGTTGCACACTTATGCATGAAATGAAATGTTTAAGAAGGGTGCGCCCTTTATAGCGCTCCAATGCATTGGGTAAAGTATAGTATCATGATACGTCAAGTGAAATGAGTGTTGACTCATGATAATTCAAGTGCAATGAGGGTTTACTCGTGCTTCAAGTGCAATGAGGGTTTACTCATGCTCCATGTGCAATGAGCCTTGGCTCATGCTAATTCAATGTTAAGTGTTGTTGCCACATTTCCATGTTATGATTATCATGCTTTATCATGCCTTTATGTTCATGTCTCTCTTATTCTCTATTGATATGCCTATTGCCTAACATGTATTTTACTCCTCATGTTATTCATTGTGTACTCCCTTACTGGGCTTTATAGCTCACCCTTTTCTTATGCATGTCCTCAGGTTATCCCATGCAATGCTAAGTACGAAGGAATGTAGTGGTCATGTAAAGGATGTTTTCAATAAGGATGTTGTATTTCAAGTTTAAAGATTTTATGTAATGATCCTAATCCCCAAAGACACTAAACCTCTAGATCTTCTTTGTTGTATCAAGTGAAGTTTTATGTAATAGAGCATGTTTAAGTTGTAATAAAAAGCAGGGTTGTCATATCTATGGCGTAGAGATTTCTCTGGATGCTGATGTGAGATCTCCTTTTAGTGGAATTTCTTTGTAGAGGTTCTACAATATTAACCTGGATACTATAGAATTTTACTCCAAGATCCTAGATGAGGCATTCAAATGTGATAGAAATATATCATGGAATATGATTTATTTGATTATAAACTGCAGAGCAATCATTATCCAAAACCCAGATATCACTCATATTTAGAGGGAAAGTAACTTTTTAGCTGGTTTTCTTGAGAGAAAAGGTGACCCTAGTTAAATTTTTATCATTTACCATCGTCCTGGGTAAATTCCCTATTATTTTATATCTATTATTTGTGGTTATTATCTTGGAATCCATCATTACCAAACTCCTTGATGTCAGATGAGTAACAAAATAGTTACTTATATAGATGAAAATAAATTTAGATCCCAATCTCATATGACTTGTTACCTTCCTTTAGATTATAATTTTCTTATTTTAGTTAATGATCAAAATCTAATGATAATTGGATAAATTCCAATTTATTAATCATTGTGATTTATTCACTATTAGTGTATTCAATGTCACTTGGCCTATAATCCTATTCATTTATCCCTAAAATATCATTAAATAGATAAATATATTTAATTATCACTTTACTTAACTATACACTTTTCCAGATATTGACCTTTTAATTATAAGTGTCACTTATTTTACTACTGTCAAGATGAATTGATCAAATTATATCATTTACATATCTAGAAACATTACTAGATATTTTCAATAGTTTTTTACCGACATTATTTTTATGCATGACATGTAGATTGTAAATAAATTATAACACACAAGACACAAGGGTTTTACTTGGTTCACCCACATTGGAAAAATACAATGAGAATGTTATAATGATGCATCCTATACTATAATCCACTAACATAACTAATGTAGTGGTGGGTTATGGATGTTACTTGGTTCACTATCACCCTATGACCACTTCCATCACACTTACTATCCCTTTAGTCACTCTTTAAGAAAGTCAAAAACAAGTCGGCAGACATGCTAAGAATGATTTCACCTATTATTATTAGATTGCTCCAAGTAGATGTAGGTTCCATATAATCCCATGATACTGTATAAATTTCTGATATGAATACCAGTATTAGAAATATCAAATCCTTTCTTTGAACCATTATATAATCACATTTTATTTCCAATTGTGAGACTAGAATCCCTTCCCACAACTGGATACAAAAATTCCTCATTATTTACACTTCATGAAAGTGGTAGTGATTCTTCCGCTTATACTACTTTAGTAGTAAAATTCATCTTCCTTGCTTTGATTTATAGATTATATTAAGTTTTATCATGGACTAAACATTTTAATGTAATCTCTTTTATAAATGTTTTCATTTATTTTTGTATCATATAGATTCTCTATATTCTCTATTCCTTATATGTCCTACCCATTTTATACTCATATGCATGGGATGAAACCCAATGAACAATGAGTCAATATGAATCCTTAAATATCCCCATGATTCCTTATTTATGGTCCTGAAATGATAATGTATGACTTTTTTTTTATATTTCTAAATATGGAAACCTATGAGAAACAAGAACTATAAAATCTTTAATATGTCTACATTGAACATTGCCATAATCAAAAATATGAATCCATTGTGATATAATACATATATATGAACCAAAAATCATCTTGGTATTCATTATAATCCATGAAATTTATTTCTTCAAATATTTTGTCATAATTCTCAATTTAAGACTCTAAAAATTGGGTAATGATATTTCCATTTATTTATCATGATATCACTATTTAATATTTATGGTTTTTATCTCAATAAAATTGTGAAAAGACTATTTCTATGATCAGTGTAATTTTATACACTAATCTAGGAAAAATTAAAATAAAATAACCAGAACCATGACACCATAGTGTGGTTCAAATCTTGACACCACAACTTCTTCTATTTTTTTACTTTTTCTACAAAAATATCGACGTATGTAACACCCAAAAAAATACATTTAAACTCAACACTATAACATAGTGGTTCCTCCAACACACTCTCTTGACTCACCATATTCAAGTACCCAATGTCTTGAAAAAATCATGTCGATGTATCCCATTTTTTATAGGTGGAATTCCAAAGAACCACACAGAGATCTTTGGTGTGGTGAACATTATATATCTATTTTTACTTCTCCAGATCCTCTCTTACTTTATGCCTTGACCATAAACACTTGAATAAAATTCGACTTTTGAGTGGGTGACTTCTATATCCTTATGAAATTCAAGGAACATTTTCATTACCCTTATATATACCCATTTGTCACACATCCCACTGACCCCAACACCAAGTGAAAGAACGTGGTGATCCTTATTATCACACTTATTTCAAACATGATCAACATTGTCATGTGGTGAGATATTTTGAAGTATTTACCAATTAAAAAAACATATCATATAACATGGAATTATTATTATATGTTTTGATGGTGTTTGATCCTCTGATGGTTGTGTCATGGTGAACATAGTTGTGGTGTAGAGGTTGAAGATGATTGTTCCTTTTAAATTTGAACTCCCATATTCAGGTTTTTTTAGTGATGAATAGTGAATCTATATTTTGATTCCCACATTGAAATATATTTTAGGAGGTTGATTATTTATAGGATTGGATTCTAAATCACCACATTGATAAATCCCTTACCCACTAACTAGTGGTAGTGGGACACTTCAGCATACCTGTTCAATTTCATTTCCTTATAATTTCCACCAACCTATACATGCACTTTCCTCCACATGTGCTCCCACCTGCACATGGTTTCAATTTACTTTACATTGTTTTACCTCTATTTGTACATCAGAGCTTGGACACTATATTTTTATAAAGCAAGCGAGGAGCTTACCTTGAGGGGGTTGACCACAATTTTTGCTAACACCTTATACAATATATTATCAAAAAAATATAACTCCTCCATGATTATATAATGTCTCTATAATGAGCTCCTTTTTACATATATATTATAACATCAAGGATAAAAACAAGGATCAACTTTACTTCCTCTATCAAATCCAATATTTTTCTTATTATCTAAAATGTCATAACACTATTTCATATTGTCAAAAAATTAAATACAAATCCTCAGGTGTACAACACATTGTTTCAAATTTCATTTATTCATATACATATGGATATTGCAACACCTTGAGTTTATTTTAAAATAAAAAATATCATCAATAGCATATGTGACATGCCACACTAATCCTAAACGAAGAATGATTATTTATGATCATTATAATCTAGGAATAATTTATTGTGTATAATAGGAAAAAACACATTTTTCAAATTAAATACTAAGTATAAATAAAATACATTTGCTAATATGTACTTAATATTTATTAATTCGTCATTGGCTTCAAAAATACATTTTTTCTCAAAAAATGATTTTATTTATTTTTTTGTAAACAAATAATAAAAATAATTTCTTCCATTTTTACAAAATTTATACTAATTAATTATTTTTTTAAAAATTACTTAGAAAAACTAGCTTTGGATGATTTTTTTTAATTTTCTAAAAATTTAATTTTTTTAATGAATAGTGAAATTTTTTATATTACAATCAACCTTATTGTTTAAATTATTTAAAAAGTGATGTTTTTTTTAAAATTTATTAAATGTAAACATGGTTCAGTTAGGTCTTGAGTAATCCAATTTGGTCCATTGTTATCAATTTTATGCTGAATTTTGATACAAAAACTATTTTTTATAAAATAATTTTTCCTTCAGGCCTGCATGAATAATTTTTAATTAAAATTTTATAATTATATGAATTGAATTTATAAAAATAGATTCAATATTTGGAATCTAAAAAATTAATTTTATATTATAATTTACACTTTTTTTTGTCATAAATAATAGTAAAAATATAAAATTTAACTACAACAGTTACAGTTAAAATGGGTTTATCAGGGGATAAAATTAAAAGATAAGGGTTAAAATAATCAAAACACTTATCCATATATTATTGGATGTCCATATTTAGAATTATATCATATGATATTCTATAATTATCCATTTTTTTATCATTTTTTGAATTTATACAATATATGTATAACTATTTCTTTTCAAAAATATTCATTGTATCCTCTCCCCTACTTATAAAAGGCCACCCCTATACTCTCTTATTTACACTTCAAATGCAGTGTGGTTTAGACAATTCCAACCCATATAACTTACCTAATTCACTATCCACATCCTTGAATCATTGTTTTGATCATAAATTCAATCTATGAAGGCTTTAGGTATAATTCTAAATAGGTGGTCTGAAGAAGAGGTATCATTTTTTTGAGAATCATTATTCTATTTAGTCTTCCACCTAATACAAATGTTACTAAATAATGATGATATAATAAAATAATTATATACCTTAAAATATTAATTTATTATTTTAATTATTTAACTTAAATCCACCTCCACATTTATTTAATCGGAAACAAAACCATCGTTCTTGTGGGCAGAGGACTAACGCCTCACGAACCGATGTAACTCATTTTCTATAATCATATATTATGTATATTAATGATTATAGATTTTATATTTTTATATGATATTAATGTAAAATTATTCATTTGGTAAAAATAATATTTTTAATCCTTCTAACCTTTCCATCAATTCAAATAATGATAACATTGGTTGTGCGTACGTTAGACAACCACCTCGTGAAGTAATGTGATTTGTTTTTTATTAATGAGTTAGATAGATGATATATGTTAGTATATTTAATGAAATAATATTAAATTTATGATATAATTATAATTATATTAATATAAAATAACACTAAACTTTTTCAATCACGATCATTAAAAAATCGAAATGTTATACATATGTATATACGACCTACCATATCCTTGATTGTAACGGAGTTCAGTTTTCATAACCATAAGTCATGTTTATTTAAAAAATATAATTTATGAATAAAAATAATAATTATTTCCTGAATATTTTAATGTAGATTGTATAATAATAATATCTTCTACTTTATTCAACTATCCAAGGTTATTTTGAAAATAGGAGCCAAAGATAGTCAAAACGTCCGACATGAACCAAAATGAATAAGTAATATAAAATGATAATGAATTAAACAAAACAAATAGAAAATATAGAAAATTTAATTAATAAATTTTATAATTAAAATAATTTTATTATTTCAGAATAAAATGAATGAGCATTATGAATCAGGCTCGTGGTAAAGGATTTCTCTAAACCTCCCTTTTCTTTGGGTCATGACCATTATCTCTCTAACTCTCTTAATTTCTCTTTATTAAGTTCTAGAATGATTATAAATTATATTTATATGTGTCTCACATATATTCCTATCTTATTATCCCTTCCTTTTATGGTGTAATACGTGCTTTATGTTCATTTCCCAAATGCTTTCATTATGATATTTCCTTTGATTATGATATGTGGAAATATTATCAACACATTTTATTTCTATGGGTAATTATTAAGCTACGAATTATGGTTGAATTAATTTATGTGTCACACATAAATCATAGACATGTTATTATGGGTTCCCCTATATATCACTATAATTCAATGGAAATGCATTAGACTCGTTTTAGGTCATGTTTGGGATTAAAGTGTAAACCTAATCCATTATGGGACTTTGTCAGCCATGTAATATTATCTATGTAGTTGTCCTTGATCCATGTTTATGTCATGTTTTATATTTCTTCCAAATTTTAAATGTTTGCATGATATTAGAATATTTTATTCCTTATGTTATTATTTCATGTGATTACTCATGATCCTTCTCTTTTAAGATATCATGTAATACCTTTGCATCACATGTTATGTTTCCTTATCCTGTTTATTACCTTTATGATATTTTTAGGACCAACCATTATTTTATGTATTATATAGGTTATTCTATGTAGTTTTAGGAGATCAAATGGATATATGATATCATTATGGATAATTAAATAAGGATTTCATGTTTTAGTTTCCTTTGGATGTAATTTGAAATTAGTAATTAAAATACACTAGGAAACATGATATTTGGGATATAATTATTGGACATTTATGTTTAAAAATAATGAACTAATATGTGTAAAAGGATTGGGTAACATTAGTTTGTATTAGAGAAAACATTTAGTAAACCTTTTTACACTAGGATGAGAAAATTTTTGAGATAACACTAGGGACAAGAATAAGGTTAATTATAATGATAATTCTAGGTATAGAAAAATAACATGAAATTTTGGTGAAATACAGAGCGAGTGGGTTCCAAACAAATACATCCTTATCTAGGAATTACAAGTGGATGTGGCTTAGACACAGTTGAACCTAGGGGTAATATCCCCAAAAGTTCAAACTGATCTGGGCTCAATCATCAACCAGTGCATGAAAATGGGAATTGCTTTACCCTTAGTTTAATTCTCTATGGGGATATGTTTTGGATATTGTCAAAATATTTATGAACCATTATGATGGACTTGAAAATAAAATTAGGTATGGAAAACTAATAGGTAAATTATTGCAGATAACCTAGATTGAAACCTATAGACTCTTATGTTAAAATATACATATCATTTCATGTTATTCCTCCCATGTTTTTATTTTTTTATTTTGTATATTTGATATTTATTGTATTTTCATCTTGTTTGTATTCTTTTAGCTAATCGAAGAAAATAGGAGAAAATATTCAAAAAAAACATGATAGAAAATGTGTTTATTTCCTCAAATATATTCCTAATCTTATGGGACTTGGAGCAAAGAAATTAATTGTACCACGAGATTAACTAGCTTATTTTATGAGTAATATCATGAATCATGTAGAGTTCCATACTCTTCCAAATATATATTAAGTTGCAATCAAGATTTTTATGTGACAAATGCCTCTTACCATTAGTGGATCTTCTAATCCCATCATTATAGAATAATATATTAATTCCATAGAGAAGATATTATCTTTCCTATAATGCAAAAATAAAGGGAAATATGTGTTTGATGTTTATCGTATTAAGGGAGAAGTTGAATAGTGGTAGAAACTAATCTAGAAAAAAACTCCAAATAGGATATTGATTCCATTAAATGGGAATAATTAATGAGAATAATTTTCAAAAAATATTTTACTCATACTTTCCATCTTAAAATATAAAGGGAGTTCATTTGGAAGAATAAAAAGTGATAAAAGTCTATCAGGGAATTGAGGAAATCGTTACAAGGCCATCATGATACACCTATGGATTTGTTATCCACACTGAAAGTAAGGTAGGTCATTTATTTAATGGGTCATGTCCATATCTATGAAAATATTTATATATTCATGAAACTGATATTTATGAAGATGGTGTTTTTTTGTGAACTCAATGTTGAGATAGAGAGTGGTAACTTTCAGTGGTCTCATAGGACTGGAGATAAAAACATAAAATAGAGATTTCATAAAGGGTATCAAAATATAAATCCTATCAGGGGAAGAAAACCCAGTATCCCACTTATCAAAAGTGTGGGAAGAAGCATCCTCAGAACTCATTATTGGGAATTGGGAGGTACTTTAAAATTGAAAAGGATGGGAATCATGATAACTAGTGATAGAGGGAAATGAAGAAACACAAAATGTGGAAGAGTAAAAGAAGTTTCAGATAGACACTCATCCTATTGTGTAGTGTTTCAACTACACAGAACTTATGTATTATGTAATATAATTCCCTAATCCAAGGGGTTTCAAATACAATCAAAAACAAAAAACTCTAAGGCCTAGAGATGAAGGAATAACATATTTTGTTACTACTTATAAGGTGGATCTTGAAAATAATGTGGTGATAGGTATTATATTTATTCATTCATGAATTGTGAATTTTCTATTTTATTCTAGTCTTGCACATTCATTAACATTTCTAATGTTTAGGAGAACCATCCCTGAACTACCTCAAAAAATAGTGCTTCAGATATCTATTAGAATAATAAATGGAGTAATGGTTGTATCCCTTGTATATAACTCCTCCACAAAAAAAAATGTTTGGGGACTAAATCTTATATAAAATATCATCCATGTTACTTAAGTAGAGTTTAATTCTACTTAAAGAATTGATTTTATATCCTTATATAAAGTCAACATCAATTTTTAAGATAGGGATATCACCCTACACATTTCAAGGAACCCTACTTTTTTATAAAATTATAAGGAGGTGTTTGATTCTCTCCTAGAATCATATATTTAGTAATGGATATTATTTTTTTATAATCAAGCTAATCGATCCCAAATGATTGAGACCAAGGTGAGCATAATGCATAAAGACGTTCCCATTGTAAAATATTATACTAATATATTTCCTAAAGAGTTTCTTATTATTCCTCTTAATTGTGAGATTTAGTTATCAATTGAACTTATACATGGATCTCTAACTATATCCAATACTACTTATAGTATGACCACCATTGAGTAGAAAGAGTTGAATAATTAGTTACAAGAATAGTTGAATAAGGGTTTTATACGCCCTAGTGCTTCACTGTGGGCTGCACTGATTCTCTTTTTCAAGAAGAAGGATGGGTCAATGCGCCTCTACATTTATTATTATTAGATAAAAATAATGATAAATAAAAAGTATCCCCATCCATGTATATATGACTTGATTGATCAACTATGTGGGTCCCAATATTTCTATAAGGCGGACATTTGTTTGGGATATCACTAGCTAATGGTAAAAAAGAAAGATATTCCCAAAACCTCATTTCAAAAAAGGTGTGGACACTATGACTTCATAGTTATTCCTTTCAGACTCACTAATGATCTCTCAATATTTACAGTCGTGATTAATATAGTCTTTATAGATTTCCAAGAAAAAATTTTGGTAGCATTTTTAATTAATATTTTTTATTTACTCTAAAATCAAGGAAGATTTGGAGGAGTATTTGAATATAGTACTAAAAGATTGCATAAAGAAGAATCTACAAGAATGGAACATTAAATTTGAGTTCTGAATTAAGGATGTATAATTCTTGGGGAATATTATCACTAGTAAATTTATATCTATATACACTTCTAAGACAAAAGAAATTTAGGACTCGCCTAGATTGATATTTGTAACAGAGATGTGTAGTTTCCTTGGAATTTCTATGAATTACCAATGATTTTTTAGTAACATCTTGTAAATGTAAAACCCTCTGATGAAGAAAACATGAAATTGAGTAATGTGTTTTTTGAATAGTGAATTCATAGAGTGATTTAAGGATTTTCAAAAGGGTTTTATTGTTGCACTGGTCCTCACGCTACAATCATGAGGGATCATTTTGTGGTATACAACAATGATTCAAAAAAGGGCTTTGGATATTTATTGATTTAGAATAATAATGATATTGACTATGGATCCAGGTAGTTTAATGTTTATAAGTAGAAATATCCCACACATGATCAGGAGTTGGATGCAGTGATCATTGCATTGAAAATATAGAGACATTATATATGTGGGGAGAAGTGTGAAATATATATGGACTTTAAGAGTACCAAATATATATTCACACATATTAAGATTAATATCTACTAATTAAGAAGGTTAGAGATTATCAATTAATATGAATGATCAATCCATTATGATCCTAATAAAGAAAACAAAGTAGCAGATGCTCTATGTAGAAATGATTTGATGTCTTTATCAATGATGATAATTGAGAAGGATCCAATATTCATGGAATTGAAAAGAATGGACATGGGAATCATGGAGGAAGAAAAATCTTCATTTTTTTCTCAAATTGTTTCTCAACTATCCCTTTTAGAGATTTCAAAGGATTCTCAAAGAGATTATTTGAAAATTTATAAGAAGTTTGAAACCATATGAAAAGGGAATTCCTCAGAGTTCAAAATTGATGAAGGAGTAGTAATATGTGGGCCATGAGTATTTATAACATCAAATCATAACATAAATATAGAGATATTTATTAATGCACACAAATTTACCTTCCACATCCACTAAGGGAGAATGAAGATGTATCGAAATCTCTGAGATCACTATAGGTGGGACAATATAGAGAAAGAGATCAAAAAATAAACACCAAAGTGTATGCTATGTCAGTATGTGAATCCTGAAAGGAAGAAGTCTTTGAGGATGATGAAACCATTACCCATACCTACATGGAAATGAAAAAATATAACCATGAACTTTTTCCCTTGTATTCCCAAGAACATAAGAAGAAATAATTCCATATGGGTTGTGGTGGATCATCTTACAATTTCTACTGACTTCATTTCAATTTCTTATGTCTTATCACTAAATCAGCATACAATTCTATACATCATAAAGGTGGAGAGTCTTTATGAATCACTAATATCGATTATATATGACCAAGATCTTATATTTACCACCAAATTCTAAAAGAACCTCCAATATGCGCTAAATACTCAGCTGAATATTAGTATGACTTATCACCCCAAAAAGATGGCAAATATGAGAGGACTATTTAGACACTGGAGGAAATATTAAGATATTGTTTTATGGAATTAAAAGGAGTTAGGGATCAATATATTCCCATGGATGATTTCTCACTCAATAATAGTTTCCACTCATGCTTCAAAATAGATCCTTCTAAATCTATTCCTGGTAAGAGATGCATAACTACATCATATTGGGATTAAGTAGGTGAACACAATAATCTAGAACATCAAATAGTTGAGAAAATTGTATAAAAGGTCAATACCAATCAACGTCACATTAGTACTACTTAGATCTAAAAAAAGTTCAATATTTACAATCATCGATGAAACATAGAGTTTGAGGTTAGGGATAAACACTACTGCAAATATGGCCTTTATCAGGGCTAGAAAATGGAATTAATATCTTTCGAAAAGTGTTGATAATAAAGGAGAAGATAGGGGTCCATTTTATCAGTGCTAAGAAAAGAACCGATAATGGACCCTTTTATTAGTGCTAGAAAAAGCACTTACTAAAGATGAGTTTTATCAGTGAAAAAAAATCACTGATAGAATGGTCCTTTATCTGCCATTTTTAGCAAAGATAAAAGACCCCCTTTATGAGTGCTTTTTTAGCTCTAATAAAAGTTAAAAAAATTAAAAAAAAAGTTTAAATAAAAATAAAATGCTCATGAAGATTTTAACTGCGCTTGAACCCCACTTTTATCAGTGCTAGACGGATCCCCTCCCACTCTCTCATACACTTCACTGGCCCATGCATCCTGAACTTGACCACGTGCCCCTCCCTTCTTCCACCTGAACTCAAACCCAAGTCCTCCCCTATTGTGCACCTACACCTTTACCACTAAGCTATTTAGTTTTTTCTCTATATTAGGATATATCTATATCTATATAGTTATATTTCTTTGTATATTAATATATATATATATATAGTTATATATATTCATTTATTAATAAAGATTCATATTAATATAAATATATTTAGTTATATTAATACATATAAATTTATTTTTATATTAATATATATATTTATTCGTATATTAATATATATATATTTTCATTAATATATATATATAGTTATATTTATTCTTATATTAATACAGATTCATATTAATATAAATAAATTTAGATATATTAATACATATATATTTATTCATATATTAGTATATATATATTTATTCATATATTAATTTATATATACATATATATATATATAGTTATTATTTTTTATTCGTATATTTTTTTGTATATTGATATATATTTATAATTTTTTTTAAATACATTTTTATAAATAAATTTATGGTTGTTTATAAATAAATTATTTAATATATATACAACAGACACAGGCACATATTTATGAATAAATACATATATATGTGTGTATTTGAAGAGCTATAGAATCTTAAAAAACTATAACTTTTAATCTAGAAGTCCATTTGATCCCCACAACCATAAAAATCAAACAAAATGAAACAATCTTCGATTTGATATGTGGTACATGCCTAGCTGATATCCAGATCAGAAGTTATACCTATTTGAATGTTAAAAAATTTGGGTAACCTGACTAAAAACTCAGTGTTGGAGGCCTTCTGGGACTTTTTGAGCCTCGAAAAATGAGAAAAAGGGTTCGCATTGGTCATTAGAACGTAGATCATGTTGAAATATTCAATTTCATATGAAATACAGCTCAAACGGACACACAGATCAAAAGTTATTGTTGTTTGATGTTTGAGCTACATTTTCATCTTATTTTAGATCTTTTATTATTTTTTGAATGTTTGTATCTTCAAATTGTTATTAAATGATTATTAATCAATGGTAATTGAAAAATCATTAATTAATAACATTTTTTAAAATATTTTAAATCAATTTTCTGTTAATTTCTTATATATTAAAGGTAATAGTCTATTTATACTT
The DNA here is from genome assembly GCA_963277665.1 of Viscum album. Lineage (NCBI taxonomy): Eukaryota > Viridiplantae > Streptophyta > Magnoliopsida > Santalales > Viscaceae > Viscum > Viscum album. The sequence goes on along the minus strand of OY728140.1, from coordinate 1,364,861,169 downwards.
ATTGAAATAATATTTTAAAAAATTATTATAATTATATCAAAATAAATATACTTATACAAAAATATATTATTTTTCATGATTCTTTTAAAATATAAACATTATCAACACTAGGAAAAATCACTGATAAAGCCCAACCTTTATCAGTGCTACTAAAAACTGATGATAAAGGGTCGTGCTGTGGAAACCCAGTTTTTTGGTAGTGAAAGTGTTTCTCTAAATATCATCATGGAATAGATTCATGATATTTTAGAATAAGTTTAATCTAATCCTTAGGTCCGTAGTCCCATTTGATACTCTTGATCACATCGGAGCTTTGACTTATTAACTATCACTCCCACCAACCCTTTCTCCAGTACACAACATATTATAGGCATCATTCTTATGGACTCACATACTAGAAACATCATGTGTGCTGAATTAAATGGTGGGATATTTAGAAAATGATTCAACATACTAAGAGTAGCCAATGAATATCGTGGATTGTAGAGATAATGTTCTACGCAAAAAGATGAATCACCTAGTAGAAGTGTTATGGTAGAAGCATAAATATGAAGAGGATACTTGGGAACTAGGGGAATAAATGAATAAAAATTACCCTCACTTGTTTTCAACTAAATCAATTATAAGAATTTTTTGGGTTAAATTCATTAATTGTGGGAATAATGTAACCCCTCTCATTAAAAAATAAAATTATATTCAATAGCGTGTGTAACATGCAATGCTAGCCTAAACGAACCATGATTATCTATGACAATTATAACATAGCTATTAAATTTGGTAGTATGAATAGGAATAAAATTTTTTTTAAAATTAATTATGATGGATAAAGAAAATATATTTATAAATAATTATTTAATTTTTGTTAATGTATTATATGTGTAATGAAAATTCCATTTATCTCAAAAAAATGATTTTTTTTTGGAAAAAATAATAAAAATATATATTTTCCAACATTAGAAAAAATGTTTTAAAAAATTAACTTCATTATTGGAATAAATATTTTAAAATTATCTTAGGATGAAATTTTGGTATTTTTATAAAAAGTTCAATTTTTAATGAATTGTGAAAAGTACTGGGTTTTATTAAAAAATTCTTTTCGTTTAAATGATATAAAAAGTAATGTTATGTTTTAAAACAGTTTAAAAGAAAACATAGTTAAAATATTTTTTTATTAATAAAATTTTGTTCATTAGAATCAATTTCATGTTGAACATTTATATAAAAACTTTTTATACTTATGAAAACATATTCTTTATAAAACTATTTTTTAGTCACATCTTTGGGTTTAATTTTAAATTAAACATTTACCCATTTTTTAATTTAAATTGGAAAAATTGATTCCATATTTTTAATATGAATAATTAATATTATATAATAAGACAATTTAATTTTTGGATAAAATTAATGGAAAAAATTATAAAAAATTAATTACCATGGTTAAAGTTAAAACACGTTTACCAGGGGTTAAAACTAAAAATATAAGGGTTTAAGTAACCTAAAAACATCTCTAAATCCAATTATATATATATATATATTTCAAACTTATATCATATAAGATTTGATAATGATCCATTTTTTATTCATTTAGAATGTGTAAAACAAGTATATAACTTTTTCTTTTCAAAAATTACTAGTGTGTCCTCTCCCATTGTTATAAAAGTTTACCCGCTATACTCTCCTATTTACACTTAAATATTCTTTTGGTTTAGCCAAGACCCAACCAAATAACTTCCTTAATTCCATACTCACAACATATAATTATTATTGTGATCATAAATTGAATATAAAAATTCTTTAGGTAGAATCCTAAAGAGCTGGCCCGAAGAAGACGTATCGTTCTAAACAGGGCATCTTTGTTTTATTTATTCATCAACATCATTCAAATATAACTGAATAATGATGATATAATAAAATAATTTTATCATATAAACTATATTTTTGTTATGTTAATTTCATAACTTAAATCCATCATGATGCTTATCAAATGGGAGATGAAACCATTATTCATGTGTACGGAGGATTACCGCCTCATGAACCAATGCAACTCATTTTCTATAATCACATCTCTATGTTGTTCATGATTATGTAGTTAGTTTTAATATATTATATTCATGACATATTAATAATTATGTTAAATTAATATATCATATATCCTCTTAAATTACCATCCACTAAAATCATGAAAATGTCAATCAAGTGTACGACAAACTATCGCCTCACGAAATTTTGTGATTCATTTTTTATTACAACATATAATGGAGGGTATATGTATGAGTATTTAAATAAATTATATTATATTTATGATATATTAAAAAATCCTTAATTATAAAATAATAATTACCTATTTCCTTCATGATCATTTAAAAATGTAAACGTTACACATGTGTACGTACGATCTACAATTTCCATGATTGTATCGTAGATTATTTTTCAAAAGCATAACTCATGATTATTTTAAAAAATGATTAATTTTTTATTAAAAATTATAATGATTTCATGAATATTATTATTTAACTGATAAAAAAATATGTTGATCCATAGTCAACATTCCATGGTGATTTTGGACATATGAACCAAACATCATCAATACATTTGACTTGAACCAAAATGATTAATTAATATAACGTGATAATGAAAAAAATAAAATTACTGATAAAATTAAAATATATTCTTAATAAACTAAATAATTAACATTACTTTATTGTGCATTAATATACATAACACTCGCATTGAATCGGACTCAAGGTAAGGGATCTCTCTAAACCTCCCTTTTCATCGGGGTATGACCATTCTATCTCTAAATGACTTTATATCTCTATATAAACTATGTAATGATTATAAATTATATATATATGTCTCTAAAATGTATACTTATGTTATTATACCTTCATTTAATGGAGTAATACATTAATTATGTTCATTTCTCAAATTCCTTCATTATGAAATTTCTTTTGATTATGATATAAGGGAAGATCATGCAACCCATTTTGTTTCCTTGGGTAATTATTACGTTATTCCTTGTTATTGACAAAATTTATGTGGAACACATAAATAATTAATATTTTATTATGGTTTTTCTTATAAATGACTCCAATTATTTGTGTAATATTTTGTTGTTATGAGATGTCATGTATGGGATTAAGTAGTAAACCTAATACATTATGGGACTTTGAAAATTGAATATTGTCTAGTTAGTTAACCTTGACTCATGTTTATGTTATGTTTTGGGTTGTTTACACATTTTTTATAATACAATGATCTTATGATATTGTGTTCCTTATGTTATTCAATCGTGTGATTACTAATGAGACTTATCATTAATGATATCATATTTTATGTCTGACTAACTTTTTATGCTTCCTTGTAATTTTTAATCTCTTTCTGGTATATTTAGCTCATCCCTTTATTTTATGCATGAGATAGGTTATAAAATTTAGTTTTAGGACATCAAATAGACTTAAGATCTCATTATGGAGAATGAAATAAATATTTCATGTTTTAATTTCATTTTAATGTTATGTGGACCAAGTCTTTTAAGAAACTTGGACTCACAATTTTTGGGATTCACTTAATGGATGTTAATTTTTAAAAATCAGGTATTAATATGTGTAAAAGGTTTTTGTCACAAAAGATATTATCTAGGGATAATGGTTATGGTGACCTGCTATGTTTATACTCAAACCCTACATGGGGCCTTAAGGATATATGCAAATTTTAGGATTTGTGATACATGAAAGGAAAAAGGATTAGAATTTTGAACATGTAATCTAATGGTGTTGTAAATACTAGCTATGGTTTGAGGTGTATTTTGAAGCTTATATAATAAGTTCCTCATATCCGACATGGGTTTATTTTATGCCTTTTGGGTTATGTTTGTATGTGATCGACTTATGGGTGTTCTGTTATATTTTTTCCCAAATTTTATGACATTTGACACACTAATTATTTAGATTTTATGGTTTGATCAATTTATACGAACTGTTTTATTATTCATGTTGCTTATTTTTTGGGTTTTTATTTTATATTATCATATATGAGTTATTTTATACCCATTAACATCCCATAGACCCTTGCTTCATGTTAACATCCTTTTGTATATGAGGAGGTCCATCTGAGGTCTTGTGGATCACTGGATCAGTTTCCATTCAAGAGATCCTAGTCATGGATGATATAAAGGGATATAATAGTGGGATGATATAACGTGGAACTAAGTGGTTTTTTTATTCGTTATTTGGTTAATAGTCGATGGAGGTTTAAGGATGTGTTGGGACCTAGGATGTATGTTGTGATATTATCATGTCTTAGACTTGTCTATGTAGAAGGCCATATATCTATGGGAACCAAAATATCTATTCTGTTTTTCATGGTTAAAATTGATTTATTTGGTCTGAATAAATATGATATTTTATGTTTTTTTATGAAGTGACTCTTGGATCTGAGTGGTAAGATGAGGTACCCATGAATCATTATAATAATGTAGGCCTTAATACATGAATGTTCTTATGATTGTTATTATATATCATGATAAGTGTTGGCTACATAAGGTTTTAATAAAAACTTATATGTATTTTACAATATAACTTCTTGGTGACAATTTTCTAAGATAAATTGGGTTTTTGGTTCCTGATTTTAATGGATATCTAGAACCTACCTGTGTGTGGTGTATATGATGCTTTACCTTTAAATGGGTAGTCCGGGTCTTGAGGTTATATGATATAGAACATGTGTGTGGGAAGGGAAGTGTGTGGGAAAGTGAGATGAACTTCCTATGAAAATTACTTTTATTTGTGATATTTTTACTATAATATATGTTTTAATCATGGTATTTGGTTCTTATTAGTATGCCACGTCTGAAGAATCTATTAGATCATAAGACGGGTTAAGATGTGGTGCCACCAAGGCACATAACACATGACCCCTTGAGAGAGAAGATGAGCATGATACGCATATGATGGTTACAAGGCTATCAGGTTAGTCAAAATCGCTAAAAGAGATTGTTTATTTTTAATACCACAAGAATTTAAATTATATTTTCCAATAAAACATAATGTATTAAATATCTTAATTCAAATGCAACACCAAATCAAAATGAATCTTAGAAATTTATATAACCATTAAAATGTAGCCATAAAATTTGAAAGTAAAAATAAAGGTAACCACATTATGAAATATATATAAAAATATAAATAAAATAAGTATTATTTGTTTAATAATAATGCATTGATAGAATTAATTTAACGTAGTTAAATAACAATTAATATGAGTTTATTCTGGATTTTTTTCATCTAAAATTGGGTTTTTATGCACATTATTTTATGAAAATTAATATATTTTTTATCAAATATTTTTTATGAATAATATATTAACACTAATATAAATATCAATTTATAGGAAATAAGAATGAGAATAGATGGAATTTTAAAAAGTTGCTTTCCAATGCAAACATTTTTCATTATATTTTTTAATTAAAAATCAATTTACAAAATTGTATAATTTAAATTTTTTAAAATTAACATAAGATTTAGAAATATAAATTCAATATTATATTATGATGTATTTTTTTATTTTTATAAAGTGGTTGATTTTTAGGTGAATAGTGAAAAACTAGTTTATACTAATACCATAGAATTATTGAATTTATCATGATATATTCATGAAACAAAAATTTTATAAAACAATTTTGATGATAAAAAAATTTTTTACGGATTGAAATGATGAATTAAAAACCAATATATTGAATTTAGAAAGCCGATGTTGAACATTTTGATAAATAAGAAATATTTTAGTAATAAAAATTATATTTAGTATTTCTCTTTTAATTAAGATTTTTTAGCTTAAATTAGAATATTAATTTCTTTAATGTCGCATAATTATACTTTAGTACCAATAAATCAATTTCATTAAAATGAAAACCATGATATTTTTTCAAATTAAAACAGTTATATTTAAATTTTTTTTCTTAAAACAGTTTTTTACATGTTACATGATCCGATGTAAAAAATAATTTATATTACACTTAAAAATTGTATTTAATAGATTTTTTTTAATATTTGGAATCATTATGAGAATGTTTTGTAATAATTCAAACTTTTTTTAAAAAAATATTTAAAACTTTGGTTCAAGTGAATATGTAGGGTATGATCAACATTAACTCTTCCCTTAACAGATTATTTTCTACTTTGGATCCAATTAACATGTGAAACATGTGTTCTCTTTATATTAAAATTTTATATTAAAAAAGAGACTCTTACCTTACTAATAAAAGGGGCTAACCTCTACCCCATTTATCCACTCATTATAAAGAACTAGATCAGCCAAAACTATTCCCTAGTGCCTCCTCAACCATATCCTTGCATCCTAAAATCCTTTTTATTCCCAAAAGACCATGTTGAGAGTCCTTAAAGTGTTACCCAAGGGACAACATCCAAAGGGATAGATAATTTTTTCATCAAAGCCCTCTTAACTCATTTATTCTTCTACCGCATAAAATATTTTCAATCCATGAGAGTATAATAACATCGACATTATTAATATATTAAAATTTTATTATAATAATGTTATACTTATTTTATACCCTCCTCCAAAACCTTTCAAAAAATGAACACGGCTTCATCCATACGTGTGGACTACCACGTCAATGAATGATGTGTTCTATTTTTCATAACAACCCTAAATGATTGTTAAAATAAATATATTTAATGAAAATTATATTAATTATAATATTATTAATATTTTTAGATGATAATTTTATTTATTTGTTACCTCCATACCATTCAATGGAAAATGAGATCAGCGTCTGTGTGTACATACAGACTACCTCATCCAAGAAATAACATATATTTATGTCCATCACGACCTAACATGGATGATATTAAAATTTTATTTATTTAATAAAAATGATATTTATGACACTATTAATATTATATAAAGACAATATTGTATATTATATAAGTTATATTAAAAATAAAAATTCCTAACAAACATAATCACCTAAAATGAATATATCAAGACACCTTTCTTAATTTGAGTCTTTTTTGGGAAAACCAAATATACCGTATAAATTTTATGATAATATAACAGTAAAATATATAAAATCATACAAATATGGATATTTTTAATATTTTTATAAAACATTTATCCATGTTCAATATTTCGAGGAAGATTCAAAGAGACAGAAATATCCACCCCATGTAACTGACATAATAGAAAACTATTTAATATATAAATAATTCATGACAAAATTTATACCAATGAAAATAGTATATAGAAGATATATTTTATTAATATTTTATTAGAAAACGTAAATTTATTATTTTAGAAGATATGCACATGCGCAGAGCGAATAAGGACATAAGGTAAGGGTTTCAATATCTCAATTTTACATCATTGAGATATGATTTTTATTTACTACTTGTTCCCTTTTTTGATGTAAATATTTACCTTGTAAGGTTTTTATCATAATTTTATTGAAATATATGTTATTCAAAAATCCATCTCGTGTTTTACCTTTACGTTTTTTCGATTATAAAGATGATTAATACATAAGTTGTTTGTTTTCTCAAATTTATTTCCATTTGGGTCTTGAGCTATCTTTCTTGACAATTCTTTTCCAGGTTACCCTATTATACAATTTCTCTATTTTATATAAAAAATCCTCTTTTTCTATTATTTAAATTAATTATTTAAAATAATAACTTCTTTATTTGTTTATTTATTCCAAAAATTTATGACATTGTTTGGATTAATACCTATCCTTTCTAATAGATTTGTCTCCTATATGTCAATATTTTAACTTCCTATCAATGTTATACCTCCCTATTTAGGAACCCAAATATGTTTTAGCTCCTATTATATTTATATTTCTCCTTAAAACCTTTCAAGATAATTTTTTTTAATCCTTTTAATGATGTGGGTTTCAACAAAGGCATTTTAAAATATAAAAAATTATCTTCTGAACCACCCTCTTTACTTAAGTGTTACACATTCTATTTATTTTTCTCCCTTTCCTCTATATTATTCACATGTATTCCTTCCATATTATATATATAAATTATTTACAAATATAACTACTTTAATATACATTTCATTATTCAGAATAATACATGATTTAACTTCCATTAATAATTATCTCTTTTAAATAAAACCAATTTAGGATAAATTCCCTATTTATTTTTTCTTATCATGTAACACCCCTATCAAATGTTTTTTAAATATTAATAGTTAATTAAAATAAAACATTATTTTATTGTAATCCCTCGGAGTTTAATTTTGGTTTGAAGTGAAATAATAAGCTTGTTGCTTCTTTAAAATGTTCTTTTCCCATTTCATAAAGCTTCACCCAAACTATTTGTTTCTTTTCTTGATTTTCCAATTCTTCAGATGAATTTTTCTTCATTAGAAATCTATTTTCAATATTTTTTCTTATTAATTCAAATATGAACATTAAAATTTATTTAATTTCTTATTATCATAGGAATCCATGAAATATATCCTTCATTTAGTCTTGGAGATGATATTTTGAAACCAACTTTTTTCTCATGGTTTTTATAATGATTAAACTATATTTATTGTTTTTTTCCTCATGTGTTATACATTTTATGATTTGGTGCATTGGAATTAAATTATATATCCCTTTAGTGAATTCAGTAATCTCTTAATATCATGACTATCATTTATAGTTCATGGGAATTTAGCCTATCACAATATGTTATATTGTATTGGAAGTTACCCTTGACGTTTGATTATGATGTCAGGATTTTTAATGAACCAACCCCGAATGCCATATAAACCGATACCTGATCCAATTATCCATTAACACAAAGAGAATTCTTGATCTCCCAGGGCCGACAAAAAGAACATGAGCATCAATAAGAAACAATTAGTAATTATTTCTCCCCCAAAAGAATATAATAACAGAGTATAATGTGGAAAAATCCTTAGATAAATACACTTATATAATAATAAAATGTATAAGGATATGATACAAAACTACAAATAAAACAAAATTTCCATGAAAACCTTCTCATATTGGCCCACAACCACCGACCATATCCCAAGACCCCTGGCCTTGTTCAACCTGACATGAAACCACGAAGGAGAGAGCATCGACACAATATGTAAACTCATAAAGGTATTCAAATCCCCAAATGTTATTAATATGTTGTGAAATAAATATCTTAGTAGGATTCTACCCAATATTATATGAAATTAATTCATAAGATAATTAAAATATTCTAAAAGTAGAGTACAATAATGAGATTACAATTCTCGGTTTGAAATTTGAGTGTTAAATATTTATTATTCATTTATCAAACCGAAAATGTAAAACATTCTTTTTCAACAGTTAATAGTAAAATTTTTGTTCAAAACTATTTGAAAACAATTTCACAAACTAAAGACAGATAATCAATAAAAGATGAAATAATGAACCTGATATCAAAACTACACAAGATTCAATATATTATAGTCAATGTTCATAATAAAGAAGAATATAAATATCTATTTCCATTTAAATATTCAGGATCCCATGACCTGTCAAAATAGGTGAGTGATATAAACAAGTTATGAGATCACATGGGGATCCTTATTAATATCAATCATGGTCTCATGCCCTCAAATCACATCTCACCTTCACCCCAAGCTCACATAATGTAAATAGTACCTTTTCATTCACCCAGTAATGGGAAGTATTAGAATAAATCATATAAAACTAAAGGATTATTACATGATATAATTTTCATAATGTGCCAACCAAGACATCAGGCATCGTCAATTGCAATTCAAATCCTTATATAAAATTAAACATTCAAAAGAGTAATCATAACTGTTTCCTTTCAAAAACCATCATAATAATTCCAAATGGGTATTAGAAAAAAATATATTTTATTTCAATGAATCCCTAAATCATTCGAAGGATGTATTTCAATTTTAAAAGGTTTTAATACATTTTCAAACATAGCATTACACCCTCTTTCTATGTTAATAAATCATTTATTTCAAATAACCTCAGAGAACATATTTCAAAATAAAGGTAAAATCATTAAAAGGGGTTCTTGTTCATTTCCAAAATTCAAGATTTTTAAACTTTATATAAAACATCAAATAGTTCAACTCATTTCATTAAAATCATGGAATTTTATTATTGGAATAAAACCCTGGACAAAGACTTCAATTTCACCAACACTTCCTTTAAAAGATATTTGAAAATAAATCTAAATCCATGAGATTTATCAATTCACAAAAAGGTTAGATAAATAAGATTCAATGACTAGTAATTCATTTGATATTTAATTAAGATAGAAAAGGGGAAAAAATATTTTAAAGAAATTTTATGAAAAATTTCACAGAACATGTGTTAGAAATCCAAAACAAGTATTTATGAATTTTATAGAAATAAAGAGTGAAAAAATTAAGAAAAATAATAGAAAACAATACTTCTAAAACAATCAATCCAACAAAAATTGATTTAAAATGTGCCACCTTTGATGGAGATCACTGAATCTCAGAATAGTGATCTTGAGAGAAGAGAGAAGAGATCCTAGATCCAAAATTCCACAAAAATAAACCAAAATCCAACTAATCATAAGGCCATCATAACCTCTAAGAATAAAGAATCCAAATAATAATGGATATTAAATAACACAAAGAAATGAACTCTCCAAAATTGGATAACTTCTTCGAACTACAATTCTATCCGCCATGAAATGAGTTTTGTAATGACAAAATGGTTGTATAGGGCCCCTAAAAGAGAAATGAATGATTTAGGTTCGTGTGGGAGGAAATTATTGAAAATTAGGGGGTTTTAGGATTTTAAATATTTTTTTACGAACTTTAATTAACATTTACAAGATTTCATAGGTTTAGTCACATGATTATTTCTAACCATGTACATAACTATGCACCCAAATGAATGCTACTGGAATAGCTGCACACTTCATTTAATCTATCACAAACAATGTGACCCCCATCTTTTTAGGTTGGAAACTTTTTATAACCATGAATAAACCATGTGAAAACCATACCTGTTCTACTAGAATTGTTGAATGGATTGGTTACATGGTTCTTCAAACCATGTTCCAACCATGCACAATCCCATAATCCTTCAAAAAACTCAAAAAAACTCCTAAAAACCTATAAAGATATCTAATCATTGAACACTCAAATAAATGGGTTAAAACACATAAAAAGGGTAAGAGGATTTCATTAAATCCCCACAATAAGTCGTTATTTCCCTAGAAGGATGTTGTTCGGAAAATAGAAGACACTGAAAAAAGAATAACCCCCTCACTATACTTGTGAGGTGGACAGTCCTTGGTCTAGAATAGAGAATCACCCAAAGGATTAAAAAAACACAAAACTACAAGATCAACACACCAAGATCATAACACATCTCCAAACCAAATAAATAGAACAGACCTATCATAGGTCTCCCCAACATTAAAGGATTCATCAAAATGGTTCAATATAACTAAATCATGTCTCTTCAAACCAAAGATGAGACTTTAACCACTCACCATGGATAAAAATCTAAGATAAAGATTCCACAAGAATGTTAAAGAACTAATAATGATTTCTACCCAGGTTATGTAATAAATGGTAACACATGATTTTTAAAATTAAGACTCATACCTCGATGATCTTATAAAATCAAATGCCACCACTATTGGGTTCCTGGTCTATCAAAAATACATATCATCATAGATACCTATGTACATTCCCGAGGTCTATCCAATCCCAACTAGAAAGAGATAAAACATATAGTTAAGTGAAAAACTAGGCACCGAACTCTCAAGAGAGGGATCATCCAACACACCATAATTGAGATCTAACCACTAATACAAATTAAGAGGAAACAAAGGAACAATAATCAAGACAAACACAACACGGTTTCTTAGCATAAGATTACAATACATAAATATGAGCATAATGAACATCATAGAAATAATTATATTCAAAAATATGAATAAGATTTCAAGAGTGGACATCAATAGTTAACAACCACTTAGATCTAAAGAAAAGGTATGTTTTTCTAACATCATCAATCCAAAAATGAACTGAACCATGTTACAAAATAGTTCATTAAAAAATAATCCAAAATAAGCAGATTAAAAAATTGACATACCAGAATATGGAAAAACCTTTGTAGATTCTAATCCCATAACAAATAAACATGATGGATCAAAACTAACCACATATGGAAAATGATAGGGGACAATTGGATTCTCCTACACTGCATGAAACGACACACTCTGAGACCCATGGTTGGATCCCTATTACCAAGATGTATATTCTTCCCCACAGTCATGAGGTGATATTCCTGACCAAAACATCCCTTTTAGGTATAAAAACCAACAAAACCTCTTATGTTGAGCCAAATCACCACCCATTTTAAAAAACCTCAGATCTTTCAAACATAACTTCTTAGAATGTCTAGGTGATTCACACTGGTAACACATGGTAGGCCAATTATTTTTCCATGAAGGATGACTTTTATCAACCAAAAAAAGGTATTCTTCTCTTCATGTTGTTTCATTGGCGTAACATTAGTAGAGAAATCCTTATTTTGAATCCTCAAATAATAGATCATCCCAGTTGCAGGCATGATGGTTAAGAGGTATGGGTGAAGACCTAGTCTAAAATAAATAGCCTTACTGAAATCATTACAAAAAAATCCTAGGTATGAAACATAAAAAACAAGATTATTTCTTGGCATAATCTACTACCAATAGGCCATCATGAACAAATCCCATGTACTTATAAACATTATCCTTATTTATACCATTAGGATACTGGCAATGAATAGTGTTTAACTTAAATAAATCCAAATACATTATTTCATATAGAAGGTCGATGAAAACTCAAGATGTCATGGATGAGGTTCAATGGCTCTAAGGTATTTGGATCCACCACTTAATTCATATTTTGGGTAGATTCATTGAATTGATATTCCATTAATAGAAACATGAAGGACCACTCAAAAAACCAGAACGATGAATGGACATTTTATCATTCAAGGAAAAATTCTTCGAATACATTTCTTGACATTACAAAACACAAGAATATCAACTCATGAATAAATATAACCATGGAAAATGTCCAATAATGCCTTCAAATATTCCATAAAATAATTTATCAAAGAAAAATTGATTTCAAAATAGAAATTATTTTTTCATTTATAAAACATTACTTTTTCCATTAAAAATGAAAAATCTTGTTATAAATCAGTCACAATATTTAAAAAAAAATACTTTGCTAGCTCATTGAAATTCATCCACATTTTGAAATAAATTAATCCCATTTTACAATTTTAAAAACCATTCTCATTTTATATCCATTATATACCATGTTTCTTATTAAAAAGTTTCATTAACACATAATCAAAGAGTCTTTGAAAATAATTTTTCCAAACCAAAATTTTCATAAAATCGACTTTTGTAATTGACATTTACTTTCAAATAATGTATCAAAACTTGTTTTAAGACACAATTTAGTTTTCATAGTGCATTTAAAAATATTAACAATTGATTAAAGTTGAATTAAATAAAAAATATCATAAAACACACCACTTATGTGACTATTAAAACTGAAATTACATATGTGAAGTCATCCTGAAAACAATGGAATAGGATGACATGTTCATGTTAGTTAAGAACTATACATATATTGGTCACATGGACTGGTAAACAACAATATAAGTACACAATATTTCGTGGATTGAATCAAAGATTAGTCACATTGATTCATCACATCTTACCAGACCGTGAAGGCAGAGTTTAACTTTGGTTATCTTTAAATTCCAACCTAAAAATAAATAGACATTCCAAAAATCAACTACAATTTCATCAGGAATCTAAATATAATTTTCCATTTATAAGGCAATACCTAAATATAAAATCTCAAGTCTCAACATCCCTAGTAACTAAAGTCTCATCATGTGTAGGTGGTGATCAATAACCCACTCGCTAACTACCTCTTGAGTCATGATACATTTTTAATCACTTTTAAACCATGACTCACCCCATATAGCATATGTTATTTCAAGGGAAAGTACATAATGTTATCGAATGGCATACTATGATACCATTTTTAATGAACCAACCCAGAATACCATATAAACCAATACTAGAGCCAATCCACTTACCCAAAGAGAGTTCCAGACCTCCACACACTGAAAACAAGCAGTTGGGCATCAAAAAAACCCTGTTGGGAATGATTTCACCAAAAAAATATTACAATAATAATGTAAAATTCTGAAACACAATTAAATACATAGATCAATATAATCATAAAATGTACAATGAGGTGATACAAAACTATAAATAAAACAAAACTTCTAAAAACCCATCTCCTTGTGGTTTACAACCACCCACTATGTCCCAATTCACCCACCCTTGGTCAAACTAAGTTGAAACCAAAAAGGAATGATAGTGAATGGACACCTACTATATGATCATATAGGGATCCAAAAACCAAAAAGTACAATAAGGGTTTGAGCTAAGGAGCCCAGTTGAATTCCACAAAAGATTTTATTTAGTTACTTCATACGATAATTCATTTATCTAAAGGAGGAGAACAATAAATATATTACAATTGTTTGATTAAAAAGTCAATTTTAAACATTTAAAAATCATTCATCAAACCGAACATGTAAAAACATTCATTTTAACATTTAAAATGAACAATTTTCTTGAAAAATTATTGAAAATCATTTCACGAGCTAATGAAAGATAATCAAGAAAAGATGGGAATATGCACCTCATATGAAAATTACACAAGAGTCAATTCAATAGATTCAAGGTGAATAATAACAATAAGTATATCAACCGTGAAAGGCAACTTTAGTTCTAAGAGGTGATAACTAACATTATCATGTAATGAGTATCCTATATAGGGAAGGCAAGGCTACAACCTAGGAACGATAGTAAGTCCACCATAGAATAACTAATCAATTTAGAAAATGACTAATTTCTGGGATCACATCTAGTCACACGGGTCTTAAGAAAACTAGATTCATGCACACCCTCCTTTCTGGCCACACGTCTATATCCGGAACCTTTCATGTTGTTTGTGGATCCACTAGACAGGGTGTGAGTTTTCTAATTAAGCATATATCTAGCCCTTCCCATCAAAATCTCATGGTTCCTATTACTAGTCAAAATAGGTGGTTGAGATAATCATGTTATGGGGATCACATGGGGATCCTTATTAATTTGAATCAATGGATAATTCCCTTATATCACATCTCACCCCCACCCCTAAGACACCTTAATGTAAATAATCCCTTTTACAAAACCCAAAAATTCTAATTATAAGACTAAAAAAAAGTAAATAGGCGATTATAACTTGTAAGGATTGTCTTAATGGTCCAACCATTCCATCAATCATCTCTAATTTGAATTCAAATAATTTTATACAATTAATCATTAAAAAGGTAAATCGTACAAGATTTCTTTTAGAAATCATAATTATAATTCCAAACAGGACTCTAAAACAATTATTCATTTCAAAGAAACCCAGAAACATTTAAACGGTGTATTTCAATTTAAATTTTTATAATTCATTTGAAAACATGGATTTACACCCTTTTCCCATGTGAATAAATCATTTATTTCACATTACTCAAGAGAACCCATTATATAATGTTAAAATAATTCAAATAGGGTTCATGGTTATTTCACAAATTCAATAATTTTAAACTATTTTGAAAATATTGAATAGTTCAACCCATTTCATTCAAATCACGGAATTTCATTTTATGAATAAAAACCAAGGACAAACCCTTCAATTTCACCCACAAATACATTAAAATTTCTTTGAAAATATATCCAAACAATAATGAAATTTTTCAATTCACAAAAATGTGAGAGAATTGAAATTCATAGAAAATTAATTTATGCCTTATTGTATTCATAGGGAAAATGGGAAAAACAATTCAATATAAATTTCAGGACATATTTCATAGAACACGTGTTAAAAATAATGAAAAATGAATCTATGAATTTTCAAGAAATTAAGAGTTAAAAAAATAAAAAATAATAATCACTACAACACCTAATTGGAAAATAAGGAATCTAATCGCAGTAGGTCTCACATGTTCCTCCTTTGATGTTGATCACAAGATCTATGAGGATGTATCTTGGTAGAATAGGGAAGAGATCCTATATAAATAATTTCAAATCAATCAACCAAGATCCAATGACACACATAGACATCTTAACATCTATGAAGATGAAATAAAATCAAGAAGAGTGATTAAAGAACAAAAAAAGAACTCACCAAAAGGGTATCACTACTTTTAATGACACTTCAATCCACAAATAAATGAATTTTTGAGATCCAAAATGGTTCTAGAGGGGTTAAAAAATTTAAAGGATTGATTTTGGTTCAAGTGGGGGAATTTTTGGGTTAATTAGGTTGATTTCATGATTTTAGTTACTATTTCCAAAACATTAATTACCATATGATTTTTTTCCTAATTCAGGTTTCATAGTTAATACTTACCATGTGCCTAATCATGTTCCCAAAAATAATCCACTAGAATAGTTACACACATAGATTGTACACATAACATAACCACATGAAAAAAGTGAAACACCCTTCTGTCTAGCTAGCACACATTGTATAAATGTGCTCAAACGATACACAAATCGCACGACCCCCGACCCAGTCTACTAGAAATGTTGCATGGTTTTTTGAATAATTTTCAAACTATACATAGGCCTAGAAAACATTATGAAAATCTGAAAAAACATTAGAAAACCCCCTCAAGGATATCCTATCATTGGATACTCAAATCAATGGGTAAAAACAGAGAAACAAAAGTAATATGATATTACATGTTTTATATTTTTCCCACATATTTGTGATTCCATAATGTTATGACGTTATGTTTATGCATTTTTCTATTCTAATGCCCATTATCTTTATTATATCATTTTATGACCCCTATCATATATGCACTGTATCACAATCATGCTATACTCTGATTTTTACCTTATTGGGATTTATAACCCACTAATTTAATTAATGTTTTCTCATGTGATTATGATCTAAAAATTGATGTCATATTGATATATTTTCCATTATTGAGTTTTTGATCTCACATATTTATTTTATTTTCATTTCCATGGTTATAAATTTGAGTATACCTTAAGAGGAGTTTAGAGGGGAGTCTAATGTGGTTCGATTATGGAAAAATGATCACATGTATTGTAACATATGTTACATATATAGATGATAACTACAGAATAATTATCTTAAATTATTTATATTGTAGGACTATTTATGAGATGTAACCTTAACTTATGGTAATGATATAAAAAAATATATGTTTATCTTCATTGGTAATAAATCCATTGTTTATATAAAGTGTTTTTAACACTACATCCAAGAGAACGAGTCAATGGTACCTTAGTGGGAATCAATTTTATTAGTTATCATTAAGGATTAGTTTATATATTTTATGGAATAAAACAATAAAACATTTTTGAAAACCATAGGGATAATTCAAAGGGATGAGTCTAAGTGTATGATATCATCATGATGTTTTGGTAAATTGTAGATTATGTAGTTTCCTATAAATTACATACTTGTATAGATACTAGCATGTGGATATATATATCTCATAGATGAACCTTGGGATAATAAATTTGAAATAGGTTTGTTGAGTATCAACTCCATCTTTACTTGACGCATGATGAGTGTGTAATGTCTCATGTTTCAGAACGGGTTGAAAATTTCAATATAATTTGAAATTTTCATTTGGTGGATGGGAAAAATATTAAATTGAAAATTGGAATATAATAATAAGATTTATAAACATGAATCTTATGATTTAATTTGTGGTTTAAGTCCATATATGTGATTAGGGAATTCGGTTGATCTTTGATTGCACTAGGCCACAAAAACTCAGTTTTGTAAGAAACAAATAGGGTTGCATGGTTGGTGCATGGTTAGAGATAAACATTATTACCAATATGTGTATAATTATTTTATAAGGACATGGTTTTATTAAATCATGTGGACCTATAGGGTAAAATATGCGGCCTGGTATAAGGGTGCAGAGTGTGTCACACGGTTTGTTTAACCTAGCGCACGGGGTCGTATGACCCTGTGGGATATCTGCCGAAAACTGCAGAGGGAAAACACATATGCAATGCATATTTTATATAACCATGCACTGATATATTAAAAGGGATTTTAATTTTGATAGTATCACCACATGGTTAGGGAATTTTTTCTCCAAACCATGCTTCTAAACAGTCCGTCTCATTAAAACAAAAAAATGATCATTTTTCCCCTTTGGACCTTTAAGGATTTATTCCCCATTTTCTTAACCCATTCACCCAGGAGGCCCCCGTCATGGAAACTCATCCTTCTTCTAATCCCTCTTTTTTATTTTTTTACCAATTTATTGGTCCAATTAATGAATCGTCAAGTGTTTTGGAATCATAGTAAAAATTTATTGATTATTCCATTTCCTCTATTTTCATCTTGAATCAAAGACAAATTTTAGATCATTGAAAAATACATTGAAAGATGTAGGTGGTATGAATTTTTACCCTTAATGTTTCCTCATTTATATACGATTTCCATTATTCTGCATGTCAGACCTTCTGCACATTGCTTCAAAAAATTTAAGAGCCTTTAATTAAATACCTTGACCATGACCATTATGGTCCTTAGATCCCCTTTACATGGTTGGAGGTTGAAGAACTCATCACAAACCACCAAATGAGTTTGGTTTGATTTAAATGATCTTAGTAACCATTGTTATATAAATTAAAAAGGCATCTCTCTTGGCGTGATGTGTATTATCATGCTATTGTAATTCCATAGACGAATTAAATGAATTGTAAAATAAATAAATATCCTTCCAGAGACCGTATAATTACCTATATAGTGACTTGAATAAATAATTGAAGATGATGAATTATATGGTGACTTATATGATTAGATGACCCTCCTTTTCTTCTATTATTGGAATGATAATGAAATGTATCATGACTGTTTGTGTTTAGGAATGGGTGGTTCTCATAGGCTTCTTTTTGTTTATAAAATAAATGGTCTACTTTCATGCTCTGAATTATAAATTAGAATGGATATTACTCATGGACTATGTTTAATTATTAAATGATGCATAACAGATTGTAAGATTAATCCATGGGAGATACATGGGTTCCTGATACAGTATGCCTTGGATGGGTATAGAGGGAAACTGAATCAGATTAAATATTGAGTGATACTTGGGTTCATGATATGGAATATCTCTGACAAGATTGGAAGATAAATATATTACATCACACCTTGGGTGATACTCTGGTTCCTTACATGAAGCTCCTTGGATGGGTTTATATGTTTAATGAGAATATATACTATCTTGAGAGACACCCAAATTCTTGATTTGGAATGACTTGGAATGTCTCAAAGTTAAAATTAATTATGTTACACATTGAGTGACACTTGGGTTCCTGACACAGAACAACAGGGATGAGGTTATAGTTTAAATGGGTTCGTATTATGATATGAATTGGGTGATACTTGGGTTCCTCACATTTAATTCTTGATACGGGCTCATAGGTCAAATGAATTACAAAACACTTGATTTCTAATTGGATTACCTATTCTTGATAAGTCCTTAATGTCATAAAACATTTAAAACATTATATGATTTTCATTACACTGGTATTCAACAGATTATATACATGAGTCCTAAATTTCACTTTCTATTATTATGTTCAGATGCTTGGGATTATACCCATACTTATATAATGAGACCCTTATGGTGTTTTTATGATTATACATGGGTTCATGAGTTACACCTTGGACCCCGGATAGTATTACACACACATATATATACATTTATGTTATTATGTGTATATTTAATATTTTTCAAACATATATATATATATATATATATATACATACCAATATACATGGGGGATAGTTTCAGAGGTATTCCAGCATAGGTTATAGCAGGTATGGTCAGTTAGATGTCTCTAAGGAACCCGATTATGACTCACTTATAGTTAATTATTCACTGCATATTTATTATACCTAAACACTATCCTATTTCATATTCATAGACTATAATTCATTTGAAACTATTGGGGGTGGCCTATAAGGTTTATCTCACACCCTGTTTGGGCCACCATTGGGTACCAGAACATACCTTATGGTTACTAGTTCATGATCATAGATTACGATATGTGTTGTTACTCGTATACATGGGAGATTAAAAGAACATGAATGAGTCGGTGCTCAAGATTCTCGTGTCTATTGTCCATGGTGATTTTTATCATTTCATTATTCAGGTTTATGTATCACCTATTGTATGTATATTACAATACATTGTCGAATTGTCATGCACAAATATTTATTCATTTATCATTGAATTTTTAGTTATTATTATATTTTTAGGTCGTTATTTATGATTTATTACACTGTGTTTATTAATGATCTAATGCGTATAGTCTCCCTAATGTACCATCTTTAGACTCCACTTTCTTGTCCAAAACTTCTAGCGTTTGGTGTTTCATTCTTGCGACCATGTAACCAACCAGCTTGGATACTTATTATAGAGTTAAATGTCTCGGCATATTTAAAATTGGTATCTTACATTTCATTCCCTTTTGTATTACTATTTTCGGATGGTAGAAAGGAGATGAGAAAAGTTTCTGCTTTTGGTAAATAGCTCGCGTGTAGGTCTAACCAACCTAATCATGAGGGACTGATCAAGTTTTAGTGATGAAATTTATTCATGATGTTGTTATTACAAATGATTACTATTTCAACTTGAGTGACAGGATTAAATTTATATTATTTACTGATTTATGGTATTTATGGAATCTTTATATTTTACTAGATATGGAAAGGAAGTATAATTATGTGCATTATTATAGCCACCTAGTGATTCACATGCCATGAATATTCCATGCCATGTAGACTGAATTTCTTGACTAATAGATATTTGATGGTTGTTCCTACATTATTATTTATCATGCAAAACTATATACCATGATTGGGTGATTTATTGCGTGCGTGATAATATTTACTTATTATGAAATATTTTGACTTGTTTTTAATAATTACGGTGTCAAACTGATTATTAAAGTGTCTTAATCAACATAAATAGTTTTTTTCATATAGGTTTATTATGGTAACTTAATTAGCCAATTATGGCATGTTTGAGTTGTAGACCACTGGTCACATGATTTGATACATCTATGGTTGGGATTAAACAGGTTCCCATAACAATTTATGAAGTGTATGCGGATTTATAAATTAATAAATGTAACCATATATTCAAACCATCATATATAACCAGTAATATTCTAAAATTAACGGTAAAAACCTATTTGTAGTTACATGAATGCCAAATATAACTTACACTAGTGCAGAAAACGTTTTTTACGTCACCATTTTTTACGTCGGTTATATAAAACCGACGTCATAATATGTAAAACGAGGTTTTTTACGTCGGTTATTTCTTAACCGACGTAAAAACCTGTGTTCGGTACACATTTAACGTCGGTTATTTTTATAACCGACGTTATTAATCGCGCGGCTTCGTTTTTTACGTCGGTTATTTTTATAACCGACGTAACAAACGCGGTTTTCGAAGGCCCTTTGACGTCGGTTATTGAATAACCGACGTAACAAACGCGGTTTTTGAAGGCTTTTTTACGTCGGTTCTAAAATAACCGACGTAAAAAAAGAATCCGCAGATGTTTTTGGCGTCGGTTATTACATAACCGACGTAAAAAAATGCGGATTTTGAGCCATTTGTTACGTCGGTTATATAATAACCGACGTAAAAAATGAATCGGAGGAAGGTTTTTACGTCGGTTATTGGAATAACCGACGTTATACATGTTTTTAAAACAATTATCACGTCGGTTATTGAATAACCGACGTGATAACTCATTTAAAAATTTACCCAGACCCGTGGATTGTCATTCGCGAGTTTACCTTCAACAGTCACGACTCGTCTCTCTCGCGCGTAAACCCGAATCGGCTCGTCCATTTCGTTGGTTTAGATTCGTTTTGCGATCATCGTTTCTCATATTTAATCTCCTCGGATCAATCATCTAAACTCGCAGCACTCAGGTAATCCTCCCACTCGTTCGTTTTTTTTCGCGGATAGTAAATATATATGTGTTGTGATTTTTTTGTTGAAACTAGCTAAGATTCTTCGATTGCGAACCCTTTTAACTCGTTTTGGCACCATAATCTTATTTATCATCCCTAGATCTATTTGTTCGACTTGCAATATTGAGTAATTTTATGATTTCACTAATTTTTCATCGTTTTCTATAAATCCCCGAGAGGGTTGGGGCGTGTCCATTTGGATGGGTTGCCCTTTTACAGTTGTTACTACTTTATTCACACACAAACATGGCATAGGTGCATGGATTTGGGGTCGGGGGTGTCCAGGGGGGTTTACAAGGGGGTGGGTGGGTGTGGGGGGCTGTCCAAGGGTGTGGGTGGGTGTTGGGGGGTGTCCAGGGGGGTGTCCAAGGGGGTAGGGGGTGGGGGGTGGTGTCCAGGAGGGGTGGGGGGGCTGTCCAGAGGGTTGGGGGTGTCCAGGGGGTGTCCAAGCAGGTCGGGGGTGGGGGGTTGTGTCTAGGAGGGGTGGGGGTGCTTTCTAGAGGGGTCGGGGGCTGTCCAGAGGGGTCGGGGGGTGTCCAGGGTGGTGTCCAAGGGGATGGGTGGGTGTGGGGGGCTGTCCAAGGGGGTGGCGGCCTGTCCAGAGGGGTCGGTGGGGTGTCCAGGGGGGTGTCCAAGGGGGTGGATGGGTGTGGGGGGCTGTCCACGTGGGTGGCGGCCTCTCCAGAGGGTATTTGGGGTTGTCCGGGTGGGTGGGGGGGCTGTCCAGAGGGTTGGGGGATGTCCAGGGGGGTGTCCTAGGGGGTAGGGGGTGGGGGTGGTGTCCAGGAGGGGCGGGGGGCTGTCCAGAGGGGTCGGGGGTGTCCAGGGGGGTTTACAAGGGGGTGGGTGGGTGTGGGGGGCTGTCCAAGGGCGTGGGTGGGTGTTGGGGGGTGTCCAGGGGGGTGTCCAAGGGGGTAGGGGGTGGGTGGTGGTGTTTAGGAGGGGTGGGGGGGCTGTCCAGAGGGTTGGGGGGTGTCCAGGGGGGTGTCCAAGCAGGTCGGGGGTGGGGGGTTGTGTCCAGGAGGGGTGGGGGGCTGTCCAGAGGGGTCGGGGGGTGTCCAGGGGGGTTTACACATCGATTTGTTTTATATTTCAAAATTGTTATATTCAAATTATGATTTTTTTCATATAAACATATATTTGTCTTATCTAAAAAATATATATATTTTTTCTATTTGTTATAGGTAATAATGAGTCGAAGTTGGATTACGGCACATCGAATGAGCAATGAATATGAGGAAGGTGTTGATGCCTTTTTGGAATTTGCTAAACGAAATGTTCCAAGTAGTGACATTTTTTTCTGTCCATGCCTGAAATGTCTGAATATGAAGAAGTTGAAAAGTAGAGAGATAAAAGATCATCTGATTTGTCATGGTTTCAATCCGAGTTACAACCCTTGGATTTGGCATGGCGAAACTGGACAGAATGTCACTGATGATAATGAATCGCAAGATGGTAACTCCGATGGAATTGAAGAAATGATTCGCGATATTGTAGCAGAACAAATTGAGATAGAACCGAGAGTTGCACGTCTATATGGTGATGCCGAAAAACCATTATATCCTGGTTGTACAGATTTTACGGTTTTGTCGGCGGTGTTAAGATTGATTAACCTGAAGGCGAAACATGGATGGAGTGACAGAAGTTTTACAGAGCTGCTACAATTGATGAAAGACATTCTTCCAAAAGATAACGATCTTCCAGATTCACATTATAAGGCCAAAAAAATATTATGCCCGATGGGATTGGGATACAGGAAAATACATGCATGTCCGAATGACTGCATTATATATAGGAAGGAATATGAATTTCTGAAATAGTGTCCCAAATGTGGGACATCACGGTATAAGGTGAAAGAAAAATCACAAGCTGATGTAGAGATTACAAAGCTCCCTTCAAAGGTATTTTGGTATCTTTCTATAATTCCTCGTTTCAAACGTTTATTTGCTAATTCACATGATGCAAAAAGGTTAAGATGGCATGCTGATGAGCGGGTATGTGATGGAAAAATACGTCATCCAGCTGATTGTCCACAATGGAAGAAAATTGATGCCCAGTACCCTACATTTGGAAATGAAATTAGAAATCTGAGACTAGGCTTGTGCACAGATGGAATGAATCCATACCGAACCCTCAGTAGCACACATAGTTCATGGCCTGTTTTATTGGTAATTTACAACCTCTCTCCTGAAGTTTGTATGAAGCGCAAATATGTCATGTTGAGTATCATGATCTCTGGTCCAAAGCAACCCGGCAATGATATTGATGTATACTTGTCACCGCTGATTGATGATTTGAAACTTTTAAGGGCTGATGGTATTAGGGTGTATGATTCTTATAAAATGGAATATTTTCAACTGCATGCAGTGCTTCTATTCACTATAAATGACTTCCCAGCATATGGAAATTTGTCTGGATACAGTGTTAAAGGGCATAAAGCATGTCCAATTTGCGAACAACAGACGTCATATTGTCAATTGCATCATGGGAGGAAAACAGTGTACATGGGTCATCGAAAGTTTTTGCCTATGGATCACCCTTATAGAAGACTAAAAAAGGCATTCAATGGCTCACAAGAATTTGATACTGCTCCTCAACCTTTATCCCCAGAATTGTATTTTGAGAGGGTGAAAAACCTTGATGTGACATTGGGAAAGACACGGAAATCTGGTAATGATAGACATATTTGGAAGAAAAGGTCAATATTTTTTGAGCTACCATATTGGAGGTATCATGAAGTCAAACATAATATTGATGTCATGCACGTGGAGAAGAATATCTGTGATTCTTTGATCGGAACATTGCTAGATATTAAAGGAAAGACAAAAGATGGGTTGAATGCAAGGTTAGACCTACTGTCAATGGGAATACGTTTGGAGTTAGCTCCCACTCCTAAAGGAAGACGAACATTTCTTCCCCCGGCTTGTCATACATTATCGAAGAGGGAGAAAAGTAGCTTCTGTCAGTGTCTTCATGATATCAAAGTGCCTCAAGGTTATTCTTCAAATGTAAAAAATTTTGTCTCATTGAAAGACTTGAAGTTGATAGGTATGAAATCACATGATTGTCATGTCATGATGCAACAAATTCTACCAGTTGCACTGCGTGGAATATTGCCCATCCGTGTCAGAAAGACTATAATGAGGTTGTGTTATTTTTTCAATTCAATTTGCAACAAGGCGATTGATGTGAATGCTTTGAACATTTTGGAAAAGGATGCAATTATTATACTTTGTCATTTGGAAATGTATTTTCCTCCAACTTTTTTTGATATGATGGTGCATTTACTGATTCATCTGGTTCGAGAAATAAGGCTTTGTGGACCTGTATATCTTCGTTGGATGTATCCTTTTGAAAGGTATATGAAAATATTAAAGGGATATGTTAAAAATCCATATCGACCTGAAGCCTCCATTATTGAAAAGTATATTTCTGAGGAGGTAGCAGAGTTTTGTACGAGTTACTTGGCTACGACGCAACATATAGGTTTGCCTCCATCTCGCCATGAACGGGTTAATAATGAGGGAAAGGGGATTCGTGGCTTGAAAGTCAAATCACTGTCAGCTGAACATATGAAGAAGTTAGAATCATACATCTTGAATAACATAGCTGATGTTCAACCCTATATCACATTGCATATTAATGAGTTGAAACAATGTCATCCAAAGAAGAAAGAAATGTGGATTTTGAATGAGCACAACAAAACTTTTTTACCATGGTTTAAGAAGACCTTGCTTGGTAGATCAGATGTATTAGAGACATTAAAATGGATAGTGGGTGGTCCATCTTTAAATGTGATAACATGGTCCGCTTATGACATTAATGGCTATACATTTCATACGAAAGCTCAGGACAACAGAAGTGCAGTTCAGAATAGTGGCGTATTGGTGTTTGCAGAAGCAATGCATTTTTCGAGTGCTAAGGACAGAAACCCAATTTCGGCATCAAGTGCATATTATGGAGTGATTGAAGACATATGGGAGGCTGATTACTTTAAAATTAAAGTTCCCGTTTTTAACTGTAAATGGTTTATCGGTAACAACAGTGTCAGACACGATGAATTTGGAATGACACTTGTTAATCTGAATAGATTGGAAGACACAGCTGATTCTTTTATAATGGAAATACATGCCAAACAAATTTTCTATGTAGTAGATCAATCAGATATGCAGTGGGCTGTTGTTTTACAAGGGAAAAACCAATATGTTGGTGAGGATGAATTTGATGAAGATGCTGATTTATGTGAGATCCCTACTTCCATGGAAAGATTAACAGAACATAATGATGAGTATGTTGAAGACATGGTTTGTGCCATAAGGAACGATCACGACGAAGGAATTTGGGAAAACAATCCAACTGTACATTCCTAAAATTACAGGTAACACAAGATTATTTCTTGTTTACATTTAGTTTTTTCATATAATGTTAGATACTGTAAATTTTTTACTTATTAAAATATGTATCAAACCAAAACGATAAAACAATAAAAACCGTAAAGAAGAGAAGTCATGGGCGCACCGGCAACCGGTCCTCTCTGTCTGAACCACCGGCCGGCCGCTGGCTCACCACCGGCCGGCCGGTGGACCAGACAGAGCCTTCCTCTCTGTCTGGATCACCAGCGGCCGGCCGGTGTTGAGCCAGCGGCCGGCCGGTGGTTCAGACAGAGAGGAAGGCTCTCTGTCTGGTCCACCGGCCGGCCGGTGCTGAGCCAGCGGCCGGCCGGTGGTCCAGACAGAGACCGAGCCTCTCTGTCTGGATCACCAGCGGCCGGCCGGTGTTGAGCCAGCGGCCGGCCGGTGGTTCAGACAGAGAGGAAGGCTCTCTGTCTGGTCCACCGGCCGGCCGCTGGATCACCACCGGCCGCCCGGTGGACCAGACAGAGAGCCTTCCTCTCTGTCTGGATCACCAGCGGCCGGCCGGTGAGGAGCCAGCGGCCGGCCGGTGGTTTAGACAGAGGAAGGCTCTCTGTCTGGTCCACCGGCCGGCCGGTGGTGATCCAGCGGCCGGCCGGTGGTCCAGAAAGAGGAAGGCTGTCTGGTCCACCGGCCGGCCGGTGGTGAGCCAGCGGCCGGCCGGTGGCATCAGTGATTCCACTTTTCAGCTGTCTTATGCCAACTCCTTGGCAACATTTTGCCTGTGTTTACCATGTTTATCATTGTTTAACATGCTTACCATATTACCGATGTTTACTATTATGTAATTTAGTACACTTTTCTATTTGTGAACTAATGTTTGTTTTTTTGATTTGAAGGAAAATGACAGATCAATCAGTTGATCAGCCACATGATTCTGGAGATGAGCATATTGGTCATACATCTGGGGAGGAACATTCACATGCTCCTATTACGAAAAAGAGTTCAAAGGTTGGTAAGCGTGGGTGCACACGTTTACCAAAATTATCACTTGCCCGTACGAAGGAGGAGAGGATAGTCGTGGAGTTTGATGAGGATGTTCTTCCTAGAGGTACAAATACTAAAGATTTTAAGGGTTTTGTAGCAACTCAGGCTAAGAGCAAAGTAAGCATTCTCTATGATGATTGGAGAAGTGTGGATAAGGCGATAATTTCTCAGCTGTGGGAGACCATCTTGGTAAGATATTTTGCTATTGTTTGACTGTTCTTTAAATGTTTCTAGTATATATAATATTTTTAACCTCTTTTTTATCAGATGACATTTGATATTCCTGACACTGGAGGAGTCAGGAAGAAATGCTTATCGTTGGCTGCTAGGAGATGGAGGGATTTCAAATCTACCCTCTCATCTGATTTCATTTATGGTCATAGGAGTCGTGAGAATCCATGTCGTATATATCCTTTTATAGATGAAGACACATGGAGAGAATTTTTTGAAAGTAGAAGAAAAGAATCATTTTTGGTAAGGGCAATGTAAACTTTTATAAGCTTTCTTATATAAATTATATTATTATTGTTTTGTTAATGATTACTTATTCTTAATTTACAGCAAACAAGGAAAGCTCATCAAGAGATCCAATCTAAAAATGTATACCCTCATAGTTTATCTCGGGGAGGGTATGCATTATTGGAAGAACAAATGATGGCAGAAAAATTTCAACAACTAAGAGCTGAGTCTTCAAGCTCTGGAGAGGTGGCCCCTCCATCCCCTCCATCTAGACATGAGAAATGGAAAAGAGCTCGGAAGGGAAAAAAGGACAATATCTTTCGGAAGAATCGAGACTCGTAGTTGAGAGGATTGTAAGATATCTATTTTATTTATTTAAGTTTACTATTTTCGTCATATATTTCCAATCATTATAGAAAAGTTCAATTACTTATTACAGGACTCTCTTGAGGAGCAGAGTTCACAGGGGACATTTACACCATCTGGGAGGGAAGATATTTTATCTGTGGCATTGGGAAAGCCCGAACATCCTGGCCGTGTAAGAGGATATCCGGCAGGTGTATCGGTAAGAAAAGTGTTGCCACGTTCCTCAACTTCTAACATTGAAGGAGTTTATAAAAAAAATAGAATCGTTGGAGGCTGAAGTCCATAATATTAATGCGACAATGGAGGACAAGATTAGAGCATCGGTGCAGTTAATGTTTGCAGACTTGCAAAGACAATTTCAGGGTGCAGCTCCCACTCCACCTCTCCCAATAGCTCCCACTCCCCCACCTCAGCCTGCGGACCCCATTTTTGATCCTCCTCCTCCGCCGCAGCTACCTACTTATTGTGAGTTGTATGTTGATGATCCTCAACATCATATAGTTGCATATGGGATGGTATATTGTATAGGAGATACAGTTCATCATCAACAGTTAGAGGTAGAGAATCAGAGGGTCACTGTACAGGATATTATAGATAGATCAGCTCGGATACCATTACCTACAGATGAGGTGACGACAGTTGGACATAGTATCGGCCATTTTTTACTTTGGCCATCCAGACTTCTTCGACTCATTACCATAGAGGTATGGATGTTATATCTTTTATTTTATATTTTTATTAATGTTTTATCATTTGAAAACTAATATATTTTTCAATTTATTTTTACAGGAATACTTCAAAGGTAAAGAAATACTGTATAGACAACAACAAAGACAGATAGCTATGACATCAGATGCAGATACTAGCAGTCTTGACAAATTGTCAAGATATTCAAATTTGTTGGCGGATCATTATGACTTTACAATGGAAGCTCATGTCTGTGGACGTGAACTATGTGTGGGGATTATGAAAACTGATATCATGGAGTTTGTCACTGGAGATAAGTTGGGCATCAACGTGGTGCAAATTTTTATCATGTAAGTCTTAACTCCTTTTCCTTGCGTTATATTTATTAAAAATGTATACTTATGTCTGCTTTGTATTAGGTATATGTATAAAATTTGTGAGAGGAATGAGATGACAGATGTATATGGATTCGTGGACCCACAATTGATTTCCCCTGAAGCATGTGCATTGGATGAGGAACAAAGAATGCTTTATATTGCTGATAGATTTGAAAAGAATGTAATCACACAGTGTTGGATGATGCCTTTTTGTGAGAGGTATGAAACACATCCCTCTCAAAGATTTAATTATCTTTTAACATAAAAAACCACTAACGTTAAATTTCCTTTTCTCATGGATCATTGGATGTTAGGGGTTTTTTTCCCTAGGGAGAAAACACTTTATTGGATATGCTCTCTCCATGATGATGTGCGAGAAAGTTTTAAGAATATATTGGAAACGCAAGTTTCAATTTCACAATAGTTTTATATATTATAATGAATTTTAAATTTACCCCATTCGTATTATTTTCTAACAGGGCATGGGTCCACTTTCGAAAAAGCGCAAAGAAAAGGAATTACAAGATCAAATATGTACATGCGAAGGTAAATATCCATTTATAATTTGTACATTTTGATTTATTACATAAAAATAATATATTGAATTTACACTCATTCAAACAGAAATGTCATGAGCAACAAGGCATCATCGAATGCAGATATTACATGTTAAGATTTATGTATGAAATAATAACAACTGGGACAGTTCTGAGTTTTGACCTGGTAAGATTTCCTTTTTCTAATAATATTTCAATTTGATTTATTCATTATACACGTTGACTACTATCCTTTTCCTTTGTAGCTTTTTGATGACCCTCAACCCTTTACTGCTGGAGATATCAAACACTTACAAGTGGAGTGGTCAAATTATTTTACAGGTTTGATTGACTTTTAGTTGTTTGTAATGTAAAATGTAATTTTGAATATTGTCAATGTAATTGTGTATTTCGTAGTCGTTTATGTTGGATTTAGTTTTTTTTGAAGTTGACATTGTAAGTTTTGAATGTTATATAAGTGAATTTTTAATTTTTCTCTACTTCTTGTTTTGGTCTACTGTTGATGGTTTTTCTGGTCTGGATTTTGGTATGGGGGGAGAGGTTCCAAGGGGGTGGGTGGGTGTTTGGGGGGTGTCCAAGGGATATGGGAGGGGTGTCCAAGGTGTGTTTGGGGCTGTCCTAGGGGTCGGGGGGTGTAAATGAGGGTGGGGGGGTGTCCAAGGGGCGGGGGGTGTCCAAGGGATATGGGAGGGGTGTCCAAGGTGTGTTTGGGGCTGTCCAAGGAGTCGGTTGGGTGTAAATGAGGGTGGGGGGGGGGGGGGCTGTCCAAGGGGTGGGGGGTGTCCAAGTGGTGGGGGGGTGTCCAAGGGATATAGGAGGGGTGTCCAAGGGGTGTTTGGGGCTGTCCAAGGGGATGGGGGGGTTTCCAAGGGGTAGGGGGTTTCCAAGGGGTCGGGGGGGTGTCCAGGGGGTGGGGGGCTGTCCAAGGGGTGGGGGGGTGTCCAAGGGGTGGGGGGGGGGGGTGTCCAAGCGATATGGGAGGGGTGTCCAAGGGGTGTTTGGGGCTGTCCTAGTGTTCGGGGGGTGTAAATTTGGGTGGGGGGGGGGGGGCTGTCGAAGGGGTGGGGGGGTGTCCAAGGGGCAGGTTGGGTGTAAATGAGGGGGGGGGTGTCCAAGTGGTCTGGGAGGGCTGTCAAGGTGTGGGGGGGTGTCCAATGGGTGTTTGAGGCTGTACTAGGGGTCTTGGGGGTGTAAATGAGGGTGGGGGGTGTCCAAGGGGTGGAGGTTGTCCAAGGGATATGGGAGGGGTGTCCAAGGGTTGTGGTGGGGGAGGGCTGGCCAGGTTGTTAGGTGGGTATAGATGAGGGTGGGGTTCAGTTGGGGCTTGGGGGAGGGCTGGCATGGCTATTTTTGTTTGGTTTCTCGTTGCTTTTTGGTGAGAGCAGTGCAATTATTTTAAAAAATAATAATTTCTTTCACGTCGGTTATTTTATAACCGACGTGGTAAATAAATCGGTAGGGGTTTATCACGTCGGTTTTTTCTAGAACCGACGTGATAAACCCTTCCCGGGGATTTTATCACGTCGGTTCTTAATATAACCGACGTGATAAAAGGCCTGGGAAACGTTTTAGCACGTTGGTTATTCAATAACCGACGTGGTAAATCGATTCCCATGCCTTTTATCACGTCGGTTTCCTAAATAACCGACGTTATAATAGGCCAGGGGAAGGGTTTATCACGTCGGTTATGACATAACCGACGTGATAAACGATATCCCAGGCGTTTTATCACGTCGGTTTAGGTAATAACCGACGTGATAAAGCCCCCCGCGCATATTTATCACGTCGGTTATTATATGAACCGACGTGATAACCACCGTGATGTTAGGGATATTACGTCGGTTTTAAATAACTGACGTAAAAAACGTTATTTATAACGTCGTCCGTATTAACGTCGCCTAAAAACCGACGTAAATAATAAAAAATAACCGACGTAAAAAACGTTTTCTGCACTAGTGTTATATTGGAAAATACCATAATAATATGGGACTGTTAATGCTTCTAACTGAACTATGCTATATGATAAATTAAAATTATAATAGTAAATGGTTTCTTTTATGAAGGCAATTACCTATATAACTTGGGAATGATAACCCATATGATTAAATTACAAAAATTCCCAACTGGACCCATGTAGGTCAGTTGGGGTATGTTTCTTATGAGAAAAACCCACTAAGGGTGTAATTAATCTTGATTAAATGATTAAACCCACATAGGTCACCATGTTCTTTATATTCCTTTTTTTAACCTCATGTGGGAAATTTTATACTGATGGTATGGTTATTTAATGGGTCCGCAGCAACATATATGATGTTAAATATAAAATTATGTTGTTATCATATTTGATCGGTCCCATTTATGTCTTGAAAAAATATTTTTTATCTATATTTGATATTTATCATTATGAGATTTAGATTAATTAATATTCAAATTACAGCATAGAGAGTAATTTAATCTATATCTAGGAATTGAAATATTCTTTAATTGTGCCCAATTTTGATGAATCATCGTTAAATAAGTTGTTAAATGGAAGTTATGAGAAAATATTCCTATAACATTTCATGGTGTCAGCTAAATAAATTCATTAGTATAGTTTCATTTTAAATATGTATTTGATATACCATATATGTGAGTTGTTTAAAATATTGTAATAAATCAGCATCTACTAAATTTCCTAAACTAAGAACTTTAATGTGGTATTATTTGTTTCAACCCTCATGTAAGGGTAGTTAAAAAATTATTACTTTGGATGAGAACATGGATGTTTCCCCTAGGTATCAGTTTAACCTCTCTATTTTATACTGAGTTTAATGGATAGGGTATTATGCCTAGGGACCTTATTGTCATGCGTTAGTTATAGGGACAATTCTTTATTATTTAGTAAGGGGATATCCCAGTTATGTTAGCACACTATGAGGTAAATTATCATCTTTAACTTCATGATTTTGTTTTTCTAAGCCAAACGTGTTGTTTGAGTGCCATTTGAGAAATTTAAGACTCTTAGTTTATAGAATAACCCCTGGGTAATGTGGGTATTCATGCACTAGATAATATTTTTTGGAATCATGAGAATCATTAAATTCAATAATTCAACAGTTTAGACATACCTCAGGCATAATTATCCAATTTTTTGTTTGTGTGACCTTTCATATTTTTTGATAGAGTATGAATTTAGAGTCCTCATCCTAATATTAGTCTTATAGATAAAAATACATTGAATTAATCAATATGTACTCTATCACAATCCAAGAACATGTAGCACCTATTATGTTATTTCTATATCATATTATTATTCATTCTTACACATGGTTCCCATCAAGATAAGTATAGATGTGTTAAATCATATACTAATTGATTTATAAGGCCTCATAATACTTTAAACAATTTGGTTTAATGATTACTTGGAAGGATTCGCGAGTTTAAGAAGGATCTATTCGTAGGACATCCCCAGAGTAGAGTGACCCAGTCATGAAAACTTTTGATAGTGACATAGCCTTGAACAATTGTAAGAATTACTAGGTCTCCATTCATGGGATAATGTTATAAAAAGGATTTGGGTTACAACAATACTGATCATTTTTAGTTTTTTATTTTGTACTCATAGATGATGATGTGCATGAATGTGACTTGGGATGAGCTTCATGCATGTATCTATGTGTTAACCTATTCAAGCATGCTTATAAGTGGTTGGTTCCACTCTTTTCATTTTAGAAATTGGTATAAGAATGTTTTCCACGTCTATGAGACACCATCAGTGGTGAAGGAGCAAGTGTCTTGGGATGAGTTCCCATTTGAGAAAAATAACATATAGAAAACTCCTAATTTGGGGAAAATCATGTGGGTTCAAACGAAAATTTTCATAAAAGTATAGGGATGTTGACCATAAAAGACCATTTGAAAAGTTTAGAATGGATTCTTTAAGCTAGTGGTTTCATATATTCTATCTTTAAAGTATTAGTCATGATGATGAGTTTAAAACATAGGTGTGAGTTTAAATTGAGTTTGGATTGAAGATTCAAACATAGAAGGAATAACTAATTCCTGAGTTTTATAGGATGGTTGCAAATTTGTGCATGTAAGGTTGTACAGTGACAAGGTGGTTGGCTGAGTAACAAACCATTGATTAATTCCAAGAGTAGTCATGAGCATTCAGTGGTTGTTTAGAATGATCATAGACACCTTTGGATTTAATGTGATTTGATCGAGCCTCGAAATATTACATTGGATAATGAGATATATGTTTCATATTTAGTCAGGTTGGAGTGGTTTTATTGATTCCTTGATGATTAAATATTGATGGAGAACTGAGGATATCAAATGCGCGTTGTATTCACTATGATAATCACATTTGGGGTGTTCCCTTATAAAAATACAGGTAGAGGTATGAACATGGTATCAGGGTTTCATGAGATGGTCGAACAATAGTTAGACAAGGGCATGCATCATCCGAAGATGTGGTTTCATAATTTCTTTCACTATATGAATAACCTATTCTAATGTATCATGGATCGGGAGAGCTATACTCACATAACGATGACAATCCATGAGGATGACTTTGTGTACACTTCATTTACCAATGAGCATTTTCCCTATGAAGAAAACAGTTTGAGTCTGCTAAGATAATTTCATATTTATTAAAACCTAATTAAATGGATTTCTTATTTTGACGTATAGAATCCTTATTACACCTTATCTTTTATGTTTTCTTTTGTTCTAGCTCTGGTATGGTTTTCAATTATTTTTTCTCATGAACCGGTTGTGACTAATTGCAATTTTTTAGGTATTTTTATTTTTTATTCATAACCTACTAC
Source organism: Viscum album (assembly GCA_963277665.1). Lineage (NCBI taxonomy): Eukaryota > Viridiplantae > Streptophyta > Magnoliopsida > Santalales > Viscaceae > Viscum > Viscum album. The sequence goes on along the minus strand of OY728140.1, from coordinate 1,364,826,364 downwards.
TTACCCTGAGTCTCCCCTCTGATTTTCAAGAAAATTGTTGTTTTTGGTTGGACCGTCTAGGGAGCATGGTTGGTTCATTGTAATTAGTAGCCTTGCACATTCTCTAGGTAACTGTGCAGTAGTAGCAGGTTGAGGTAGTAGCTACTACAAGGCCAGCGCATGACGGTGTGCCTCGGCCTCGAAAACCATGTAGTAGGTTTGGGTCATGGCTTGATGTGACTGCACATCTTATTCACAGTATGTCAGACTATGATAATAAATTTTGTGGTAGGTTTCCCCCTTGGCTGAGGCAGTCGCATTTTCACTGCACGACTTGAAAAACTGTGCAGACCAACCATGTGTCCTTCCAGATCATTAAAATTTAAAGGTTTCATTTTCTCTCTCCCTTATTTTTTATGCCAAATCCCCATTTTCCATCCCCTCAGCCTCCACATCCTAAGGGGGTCATCCCTCCTTGTTCTCCTATTCCATGATCTCATTTTTGTTGTGGATTTGGATCGAATTATTCGAGATCTCTCAAGTAAGACTCCTCCTCTTCTTATCCCCGATCTTTTATAGGGTTTCTTTCTTCCTTTGGGTTTCATTTTTCCAATGGGTGGGGTGGTCAATTTAGGGATTTTTCTTGTTTCTTTGGGTTTGATATTGATGTTTGTAGATGAATCATTCCATTCTAGGGTTTATGTTAGTGTGGATGGGGTTTTACTTCATTTTTCGTATGCTTATTTGTTTGAGGTAAGTGGTTCCACAACCATGAATTTTTAGGTGATTTTATTTTATTTTTTGGTTAATTTTTTTATGTTCTATGATTTATTTTTGTGGTGAAAATGTGTATTAGAAGGTTGTGGCATGATCACATGATGAGAATGGATTTAATAAAGGAAAATGGCCAAGTGGTTGTGTGTGTTTTGTTGTGGTGTTTTTTGGAATGGTTTTATGGGATTTTAAAGTCTTCGGATCATGTTTGCAAAGTCATTTATGGTGATAATGGGTTTTGAAGTATGTTTTGATAAGAAAATTTAATACATGTTCATGTTGGTATCATTGTGAACTTTTAAAAATCAATTGATAATTGTTTTAATGGTGAAAAGCATGTTTTGTAAATGATCTTGGTTTATGTGAGGGTATATAAAGGGGATTGTCCCATGGAATTGATTGTTAATTTTATGCTTTTCATGGGATATTTATAAATGAGTTTTATAAAATGGTAAATTAATGTTAATGTTTGTTTTATAAAATGGTTTTTTTTTTGTAAAATGGAAGGTTCTTTTTTTACAAAAATAGTGATTTCCATGTGGTAATTTGTGAATGTGGTGTTATATGCGACATGTAGAGATTAACTTAAGCACAAAAGAATCCCTATTATTTAGACGGGATGACTGGTTATAATACTCTATATGATATAGGATTGGTTCCTCAAGATTTCATCTAGTATTATTAACTCTTATAACAATAACTAAACTATGATGATGATAGGATACCACTAGGCCAATGGGGTGTCCCCTCTTAGTGGACCATGAAAGAGAACACTGGTTGTTGTGGTTTCTATAACACATTTCACTTGTATATGAGGTTCTAGTGTCCCACTCAAGCTATGTTGACCATAGGGATTTACAAAAGGTGATTACTTTAGACTTATGTGATTTGGTACCATCCATCAGCTTATGGTGGGCCTTGATACTATTTTGTTTTAATTCATGTTGATTTTACTAAATGTTTCTTGAATGGGTGGTTATCCTTGAATTGTTTTCTTTGAATGTGGTTCTCCTTAAAAATTATTTCCATGAAATGTTTCAAAGATTTATTTTATATAAATGAGCATGTTGGATGGTCTTTTAATGTTAAAGCATAGAGTATGTTTATCTGGGTGGCATCCTGCTTGGATTTTTCCCACAGAATACATACACCTTTGATTGTATGTAGACCTTGTTTGTTGCTAGGTAAGGGAAATATGCGTCATGTTGGGGGTGCAGGTTGGTATTATTTCCCTTGTCACCGGTTTGTGGTGGCATCTTGATGTTTATGTCCATTAAGTTGTGCGGAGGTTCATAGGTTAACTTTGTGTCCTGCCTTACGTTGCAGTATTTTGGCCATTGATCAATATTATAAACATTAAATTTGAAAATTGGTTATTTCAGGTTTGGTTGTAATTTTTTAGTCTTGGTTTATTTATTTTGTTGGTAGTTTATGGTTATAATATGAGATGAAATTATTCCCATGACTTATTATTGATACTCGATCACTTGTTTCCATCTCATGGAGATTTTGAATTACTTTCGGGCCATGCCACAGACTGGGTTGGGTGCCAGTTCGAATGAACATTAGGCTTGGTTTGTAAAAAAATGGTCTCATATGAGGTTATCTCTTTAGGTTTATGTAACTTAAGAAAGAGTATGGGTAGATTGGAGTTTTGTGTGCCTTCCCAGCACACCTTAAGATGGGACTCAAGCCACCAGGGGAAGTCGGGTTCTGTTTGGGTCATTTGGTTCTTTTGGTTGTTCCTTATTTGTTAAATGAAGTGGGATTTGGGACAATGGACTCAGTGTACTTGTAGGGCCGAGAAATCCATGCAGAGCTAGGGACATTTTCCTAAAACCCTCTCCATGATGGAGGTTTGACATGCGTATGACTGCCAAATATATGTCTGGTTCACACATCGAATCTAGTTTCCTCTTGAATTGTCTTGTGTCTTCTTGTGTTATGAAAATTATTTTTAAAACCCTTGATTGAGAATTGAGTAGAAACATGATTTTGAAGTATAAATGTTTTGATTTTCAAGAGGTGGGAAAAAGGTTTCTCAGCATTATTTTGAATAGATATTTTAAAAGGAATCTTTTATTAAAATGGTTTTGAATTTATGGGGATGAGAATATCGAGATTATATTTTTATAATAAACACATGTGGTTTATTGAAAATTGGTCTATTTGAAGTGGAATTTTATTTTTGAAATGGGGGTTGGATACTTTTTTTACATGATATGAGATGAGTTTTAATGGAATGGTTGTCGATGAGGTGAGATTATTGTGTAACCAGATGTGTTTTGAATTTGGTAAAATGTTTTAAAATTGATGTTTAATGTTTGAAAATGGGTTTTATATGAATGTTTGGTGTTTTTATATTTTTTTTTGAGATATTCAAAATGGGTTTTGGGTTTTATGGATAGGAGTTTGTGAAAAGATGATTCAGGGAATTTGAAATGGAAATGTGGATTTAATGTTTATTTTGGAAAGTGGAAAAGTTTGGTTTCAACCATTGGTGTTTCCGTGAGTGACCACATGCATGAATATGTATGTAAATTGGATGAGTGACAGATTATTCGTGGGAAAATTCATGTTTGTGACTCTATGGGATACCATTGGTGGATGTGTAACATACAAATCCTATTTTATTTACAAATGGGATTTTAATATAAAATGTGACGCTTTGTTAACATATGACCATGTGTTGTGTCTTCTAGTATTTTGGAAAATGTTTTATGAAATGTTTTGAGTTGGATAGTTCTTCACGTCTGAAGGTTGTCTTCAAGTGTGTTTTATTGTTGATAAAGTGGTTTTGGGATAATAATTAGTGGTTTCTTTTGAAAGGTTTTTTGAGGGAGCCCTTTTAGTGGTTCCCTTTGTGTGTTCAGGGTCAATTGTGACATGTATTTTCTAGTAGGTTATTTTTTTTTGATCCTCATCTTGTTTTGTTAGCTAGTGTGCACCCCGTAAAGAATGGATGCATGTTTGATGTGTAGCCATGGATGATTCACCATTGGAAAACCCTTCAGCTAATCAGATTATGGACTTTATTCTAGAGATTTGGGAATTGAACCCACTTCTTATTTTTTGGTTAAGCACATTCTCTCGTAGTGGGATAGAGGATGTGAGAGGCGTTGGAAAATATTTTGCTTCTTTAAGTTTTTTAGGTTGTCAAAGGTGAGGTTTCACACTTGTAAGCCTGAATGTATTGTCTGGAAGTGGTGAAGGGAATTACAATGAGGGAAGTGGAAAATGATCTGGAGTTGTTGGTGCTAACTATTTTGTTAAAGTCATTTATATATATTTTTATTTTCTTCTATGAAAAGTATCATTCTAGGAAACAAGTGTGGTGAATCCTCTCGTAAGAGGTTGTTATGACCGCTTACAGAAATCATGTGTTTCTCGACACCCTGTTTAGAGTCCCACTCATTGAAAGGATTATTTGTTGGAAATGTTCATGTTTGGGTGAATATTATAGTGTTGTGTAATATTTATAATGAAAAGGTGGATGTTATGGATACTTTAGATAACCTTTGTTTTAACAGAAGTATGTGTTTCATTCAGGGAATTCTGAATTTTTTTTGTTTTATATGAAAGTGTCTTCTATTTCTACATCCTTCTAAAGTTTCTTATTTGATGTTAAAGGGAAAGATTCATGTGACCTATCTCAAGTTACTGTCTTATAGGAAGTTACATGTTGGAGTAAAGTGGGTTTTATGTTATGTTTTATTCTATTGGTGCTTTATAAATCATGGAATAGTTTCTTGTGACACAAAAAAGTAGGAGTTTTTATTCGGGGTTTCCGATGCCTAGCTACAAGGAAGGGGATGACTCATACATTAGATATCAATACCTAGGACCTGGAGTGAAGTTGGTTTGTATTCAGGAACCCTAGGGGTGTAAGTTATCATGGTCCAACTTTGGTCTTTTATGTAGGAAATGGAGATATTCAAAGCATCATGTGTTTCTGCTTCATTCCAAATGGTCTCATTGTGTGGGAAGTGATATTGGGACTTCATTTCAATTTTGTAAACCATGTGGGTAAAATTTGTCCTCCATGTTAATGGGTAGTTGTGGTGGTTTCATTATCTTAAAATCGAAGAAGTTATGCCATATCAGGTGGGATTCTGCATTTGATGGTATTTTCAAGACCAACCTTGTGAATTGATCCCAGTTTTGGTTTGGGATCACTTAAGGATGGTAATTCCACCTGAGAGTACTGAAACATGTGGTGCTTCTCGTTTGGTTGAGAGTTTTTTTTATCGGACCCCTTATGGTGGGGTTTTAGCCGGTGTTGGGATTACTAATTCAGTTGTGTTTGTTGGTTCTTATTGTGGCGAGACCGATCCTATGACTTTTTGAAATTCAATAGGATTAATTTAGTGTTAGTTTTTTTCTAATGGTGGGGAGTCTGTTCGGCACTCATTGTGTGAGTAATGTAGTCAAGTTTCTAGTGTTTCCTTGATAGTGGATTGTCTTTTGTGAGCTATATAAATTCATGTTCCTTCATTGGGTAAATGTGTGGATTGAAGTTTTAACAACCGTTTTGTGGAAGTTAGTCTTGGAGGGTGTTTATAAGAAGTGTGATTTGGGTTCGTTTTCTTGTGGTAAGTGAACTGAGATTTGTTTTGTCATGTTTTCAGTGTTTTTTATTAGGAAAATGGATTTTGTATTGTGATAGATCCTTTTAATTCATCAATCTACTATAGGTTTTTATCTTTTGGGGTATGGTTTCACTTAGCGAGGAGTCCATTTTGGTCTCCTGAGTTTCATTTGTAAGCCACATTTCTGGTTTGTTGGTCCTTGTCATCTTCTCATTTGTCATTTGTTGGGAGTCTCCTTTAGTTGTAAAGGATTACCTGTTCATTATTTTTATCAAATTTGGGATAGATTTTTAAGGGTGGAAATTTTTAAGGTTTGGAAAATTGTCACACCCAGATTTTTTTTAATTTACCTTTGTTCCGACTTAGGTCAGGTATTCAGTTATTTTTCTCGAGATCCGGCTTTGATGGGTTTAAATTTTTGAGGAATTTTCCTTTTTTTTATTCTTAACATAATTCTTACCCTTGAGTCTCCCCTATTATTTTCAATAAAATGGATGTTTTTGGTTGGACAGTCCATGACACATGATTAGTTTCCTATTAGTAATAACCATGAATTTTCCCCAGGTAAACGTCCTGTAGCTACAGGTCGAGATAGCAGCTACAACATATCCAGGACATAGCCATGCACCACCGCCCAGGAAACCATACTATCAGTCAGTTCCATAGCCAGAAGTGACTTCCCAACTTATACAGGGTAATAAGAACTATGTGGATAAACCATGCGGTAGGTTTCCTCCATGGTAGAGGTGGTCTCACAGTTATCCACGGTATAACAAACTGTGCAGCCCAACAACACATTAAATTTGTTTGTTTCATTTTCCATCTACCAAATTTTTAACCCCTAAACCCCATTTTCATTCCTTCAGCATCCTACCCATCCCTTGACGGGCCTCCTTTCTTAGAATCCTCTCCCTTGGGATCATTTTTGTGATGGATTTGGCTTGGATTCCTCAAGATCTCTCATGTAAGTCTCCTTGTATTCTTGTTTCCCCCTCGTTTCATGGATTTTTTTTCCTCCTTTGGTTTTTAAATTTCTAGTAGGTAGGTTGGTCTATTTAGGGTTCTTTTTATTCTTTATCATGGATTGATCTTGATTTTTGTGGTCAGATCTTTCCATTCTAGGGTTTTATGTGGATGTAGATGGGGTTTCACATCATTTTCTTTAAGCTTCTTTGTTTGAAGTAGGTGCTTCCATTACCTAAAATTTTTAGATGATTTTTTTTCTTGTTTGGATAATTTTTCATGTTATATGCTTAATTGGTGTGGTTTGAAATGTCTTTTAGAATTGTGTGGAATTTTAACATAATGATAATGTATTTAATAAAGGAAAATGGCCATTTTTTGTGTGTGTTTTTTTGTGGTGTTTTGCGGAAAATTGTTTGGGTTTTCTTAAGGGTGATAATCACGTTTTCAAAGTCACTTTTGGTGTGAATGGGTTTGGAATTAGGGTTTCAAAGAAAAAAGGAATACTTTGAAATGTTTGGATCATTTTTTTACTTTAATATATGAATTTTAAATTTTCTAAATGAAGAAAAGCTTGTTTTGAAAATGGTCTTGGATTATTTGAGGGTCTACAAAGGGGTTTGATCCATTTTATTGATTAATTAATTTTATAATTTTCTTGTGACATTACTAAGTGTGTTTTATGAAATTAGAAAGTCATGTTAAAGTGTGTTTTTTAAATGGTTTTTGTTATTTTACAATGTAAGGTGCTTTGTTTACAAAAAATGGTTGTTCCCATGTGATAATTTTTGAATGGTGTGATATATGTGACATGTGAACATGGACTCAATCAGAAGGTAATCTCATGTATCTAGGTGGGCTGACTAGTTATACTATACTAGATGATATGGAAGTGGTTCGTCCTGATTCCATCTAGTAGGATTGCGTATTACAACAGAAACTAAACCATGATGATTATGGAAGACTACTAGGCCCTTGGGATGTCCCGTACTAGTGTCTTGTACAAGAGAATATAGGTTTCCATGAATTCTATACCACATTTCACTGAGATGAAACATTCTAATGACCCACTTGTGCAAGATTGACCCTTGGGAGTTACCCATAGTGCTCACTGGAGACTTACATGATACGGTTCCATCCATCATCATATGGCGAACCCTGAGAGTATTTTTGTAAAATTTATTTTGTTTTTACAAATTTTTCTTTAAGGGATTGTTCTCCACGAATGGTTTCCTTTAAAAGTTTTTTTCTTAAAAAAAATCCTTTTAAATGTTTAAAAGTTTTAGTTTATATAAATGAGCATGTTGTATTTTATTTTAATGATAAAGCATAGAATATTTTTATATAGGTTCCATCGAACTGGGTTTGGCACCAACTATACATACACCTTTGGGTGTATGATGGATTTTTTTTGGCAGGTAAGGAAATGGTGCATCATGTAGGTGGTTCAGCTTACCAGTGTTTTGCTTGTCATAGGTTGGTGGTGGCAGCTTAAGGGTGATGTCCGTTATATTTCATGGAGCTTATTAGGTTATATTTTTGTCTTACTTTTTATTGTAGTATTTTTTGAATTGTATTAAAATTGAAAAACATTAATATAGAAATTGGTTATGTCATGTACGGTTATACTTTTTCAGTTCTGGCCTTTTTATTTTTTTTATTGTTTATTGTTTTAATGTTGGTGAAATCATTACCAAACCTTATTATAGATACCTGGGAACTTGTTTCCTTCCATTAGGGATTAGGAATACCCTTAAGTCCATGCCACAAAATGATTAAGGTGCCGGTTTAGATGACAACCCATCTTGGTTCGTGATACTTCTTGTATGAGATGATTCTATAATGATACCATTAATTGGATGGTTGTTTTGTCACTTTAATGATTTTGGATTTTGGAATTGAGGATGGTTTATCTAGGAGACATAACAGATTTTCAATTTTGGGATTTAGTTAGTTTCATGAAATGACCTCAGTAGAACTTGAAATAGTAGTTCCATAATAGCTTTTTACCACATTTTTATAGTTTCAGTTGATCATTTTTAGGAAAAGTCATCTTGGGGTTTTTAAGGAAAATGTAACACGACCAATGAAACCATGATCAATTATTATTTCAAGGTTTTTTTATAATTTATTATTAGGATTGGAGTTCCTATGTGAGACCATGAGTCATGAGTGGAGATGTGTGATGGGAGCATCATTGGAATACTATGGGCTTAATTTCTTAGGAAATTCCTATGGTGGGGAGGACTGTGACTTGGAATTTGATATTAAAATCTAGAGATTATGGTTGGGAGAACCATATGTTATATGAGGAAAGATATGAAGAGGTTATCGTGTATTATTATAGATGGTATTGGGTGAGCGACATCGCTTTTTTTAGTTTTGAGTATGATATTGGATCGAGTTTTAGTGGCTTAAGTACCACATGTTTAATGTTTCACTTATAGGTGCATCAGGCATGGGAAATGAAACATGACCATTTGATTGGTAATTCATGACCCATGTAGGTCATGTGATGTCTTCATTTTTTCACAAGGATATTTACAGACGAGAATTTATAAGGAATGGAGATTGTAATATCCTATGTTTCAGACCAAGTTGAAATTTTCAAGAGAATCTGAGTTTTTTTGTGTATGGGCCAAAACATAAATTGTGATTAAAAACATATTTATGATGTTTTTATCACATAAATGTGATATCTTAAGACAATGATTAAAGATAGATATGTGAATCAATTTTTTAGTTTTATTTTTTGAAGCAATAGGTTTAAAAACACATTTTAAGAGAAAAAAACAAGGTTTCATGATTGGTGAAAATATATAACTAAACATTCAGGACAAATCATGATGAATATTTTTATAGGGGCATGTTTTGAGTAAAATATGTTTTCCTCTAGAAGAAACCATGCATCCAGGTGTTGGGATGTAGAGTGTGTCAATCAAATTGTTTAACCATGCACTCTATGCTACACAATAGTACAAGATGTCTAGAAACACATTGGATACACATGGTTTGTATAACCATGAACCAATCCATGTGAAGGGGTGTCCCTTTGGATAGTCACACCAAAAGATTGGCACATTGTTATCTACATCGTGTGGCCAAAAAATATAGTTAATAAAAGGAAAACATGACCATTTCTACCCCGATCCTTTAAGGGTTTCTACTCAATTTTCATCCATTTTTCCCTATGAGTTCCAATATGCCCACTTTCCACCTCATCCTTATCCTCCTATCTCTTTCGTGGTTTGTACAACATTCTTGGTCTGATTCAAGTGTTATCAGGTGTGTTAGAAGGTCAATGGGTGTATGATGATTCTTCTATCTTCTATCATTCTAGCTTGAATCAAATCCCTATTATGGATGAGTAAATCATCCTTTGAATGAGGTATGTGGTCTATATGTTTTTCCCTTATAGTTTCATTGTTTATATAATATTATGGTTCTTCCCCATTCCATACCTTCTTCATGTTGCATCAAAAATACAAACCACCTTAAATTAAATACATAGAACATTACCACAATTTTTATTATACCCCCTTAACGTGGTTGAGTTCCGATACATCAATAAGAACAAAAAAATTAGGGTAGTTCCAATTAAACTTTCTTAGAGACCATTGTTTCACATATTATCAAGACACCAATATGGGTGTGTTGAGTATTCCCTTACTAGTAAAATGCCTTAAATTAATCAATTGAGTATTTAAATGGATAATTCTTCTTCCATGTCCATTATGATCACTTGTAAACTAACTTGAATAAACAATTTACCGTGATTAATTCTATTTTGGCTAGGATGATTACATGTACCTACTTATATTTTATAATTAAAATGAAAATGAAATGTGTCATGATGATTTCTGTTTAAGAATAGTTCCTTCCCCTAGAATTCATGTTGTTTATAAAAGAAATGGTCTACATGTATAGTGTGAATTTTCAATTTTCATGGATATTACATTGGGAATCTATCTAATTATTAAATAAAATGTATATACATGTAAGATTAATCTATGGTTGATACTTTGGTTCCTGATGTGGAATTCCTTGGATAATCTCATAGGGTAACTAAATTATATTACACATTGTGATATACTTGGGTTCCTGATATAGAATTACATGGAAAATTTCAAAGGTTAAATGAATTACATCACACATTGTATGGGATCAAAAGTTCACTGAGAATATAGGTTTCCTTGAGAGATACATGGATTCCTGATATGGAACTCCTTAGATGGGATCAAAGTTCAAATAAATTATTTTCTACCTTGAGTGACACTTGGTTTCTTAATATAGAATTTATTGGATAGGATCATATTTTAATTGGGATTGTATTATGACTTAACTTGGGTGATACTAGAGTTCGATATATGGAATTCCCTAGATGGGATCATAGGTCAAATGAATTATATAACACTAGATTGCTTATTAGATTACCATTGATTTCTATGTCATTAATGTTATGAAACATATAGAATTTTTTATTACTATTATTTCAAATGGATTCCATAAATTATATAAATGATCCTTAAATTTCAATTACCATTTTTATGATTAGATTCTTTGGATCATACACATATTTTCATAATGAGACCCTTATGTTATTTTTATGGTTATACATTGCTTCATGAATTATGACTTAGGTCCTGATTAGAACTATGTATCATTATATATGTTCATATATGTTATTTTTTAGTCCCAATATATAGAAATATTGACGATATATGGGTAAATAGAACTTTTAAAATTATTCATCCAAATATTATTATAAGAATGGATAAAAATTGTGAAATGGGAAATGCAAATTTAAACAACTAACACATGATGTTTTTTATAGTAGTTTAGATAATCAAAATCCCAGAATACTCTTTAATCATGTGTAATTATCAAGGATTCATGACATTTACTAGTCCCCACTTTTCATATGGAGTGAGAACCAAAATTCAATCAAGAAATGCCTTTTCAGGCCATGTAGTACAAACCTTGAGTTTTGATGGAGTCCAAACCTATTTGACCTTTGTTTGGGAGTCACAACCTGACCTTCCTTTTATATGAGAGGAATATCCCAATTGATATACTGCATATGAGAAAATCATAAACCGAATCTAGAGTACAAAAAAAATATAGAAATAAATTTAACAAAGAAATACAGAAAGAAATTATCAACGTTTGAGGACAAGATGATTTTCAAATTAGATACAACTCAAGATGTTTGATCACATCAGTAGAGAATGATGAAAATATTGGATTACTTTAAGATCATATTAATGGAACTATAGTTTTATTCATGAAATTGAACTTTAAAAAAACATTTATCAATGTTGTATTTTTCTGTATTTGAAATTCTCATAATTTTTATTTTCAATCCTTACTGAATGAAATTTTATCACATTCCATGATTCATATATAAATAACTAAATGTGTCATAAACTAAAAGTATCTTATAAGATCATTTCATTGGAAGTCATTGAGATTCGTGTTATAAAAATAATAAACACTTAAAAATATCTATTACCTTAATTTGAATTCAAATTCCCATACATAGAGAGTCTAAACTCCTTTATTACAGTATGAAATAAGATTAAAAATCATCCATTATGATTGTTAGAAAAAAATATTCCATATTTATAAAACATTAAAACTATAAAAATAAACTTTCAGTTTATTTGAATATAAAAAATTCTCAAAATAAAGTGTTGTAAATACACTGCATGTTTTACTTGAGTATATAAAATTTTGATAAGAATATATTAAAAAATATATAAATACATGTTATCGAAATATAATCAATAAAATGGAAATTAATTATTTTTAATTTAAATTCTAGTAATGAAAATAATATTTCAAAAATAATTTAGAATTTTTTTAAACGGTAAAAAATACCTCACGATAGAAATTGTTTTCTACCATTGATAAGCTACCATTTCAATCTACAATTGTGATGATCTATCATCTAACTTGTGATCTACCATTCGGTGTCTAGTAGAATATATCTAAGTTCGATATATTAAATTTAACCAAACTTTTATTAAATGATTATTACATAAATTAATTTTAAAATCATCACATGACCTTGATCCAAAGGTTTATTATCTTGGAAAAAATTGGACAATACATCCGATTTAAAAAATAAAACATAAACATTTATTTAATTCCTTCTTATCTAGAATATTATTGGCCCTCTTGTTCTCTTTAGTAGAAGCAATCAGTTGAGGATATACATCAAATAAAGGGGTTTGATAAAAGCCCAATAAGAGGATAGATAAATAATATGAAACAATATACCATGGGGTCAGCATATTCACAACATCATTTTCAAAATCATGAGAGGAATAATTTGATAATGGCTTTGAATGTGGAAATGCATAAAAATGGAAGATCCTTCATTACTAGTTAACTACCACAAATAGTTATGAACAATAACAACATCAAGTTCACATATATTTAAATTTTTTCATGTTCTCCTTAGACATAACCCATGTAACAGAATGGGTTTAATTTTATAAATCATACATTCATAATCCTTGGGTTCCCAAATGATATAGGGAATAATATACATGTTATAAGAATCATAAACATTTAGTTAAAAAGAAACAATCTCGAGAATTAAATGATGTGTTTTATTTTGAAAGAAGTGTTCTTTTTGAAAAAAATATGTTTGTCATAATCTCTAATAGAAAAAATTTATATAAAATAAAATTTTAGATAATTATGAAGAAAATATATTTTAGGAATATCCATACCAAAATTGGGATGAAATAATGAAAACCCAAATAAAGATAGTCGGGTTCTTGAATTCCCCTTATATTTTTCTGAAAGCATCATTCACATTAATATATTGTAAAATCAAATTATATTCATTAATTAAAAAATAAAGAACATTATATACATTTTATTTATTTATTATGGGTTTATTATGATAATTTAGGGTCTTTGGATTGAGTTATATAGTTTAATTTCATCGTTCAAGAGTGTTTGTTTTCTTAGTGTTCATGATCAGTTCACCTGTCTCTGTGAATGGAAGTTCATGTAAAATGTGGATAAATATACATAATTGTCAATATATTTTATTAATGATATTAAAAATCATTAAATTATCTTATAATTAATTTTTTTATATGTTAATTATTATATAAATGATAATGATGATTATTTTAGGTTAATTTTGGCAGTTTTTTGATCACAACGAACTATTTTTTTATCATTTAGTATTATGTATATAAGTTATCTACAGAACATAAAATGATTTATATCCTAAAAATTTAAATATTTTTTAACAATTATAATGGTTTTATTAAAATCCTTGGTGGCATTAAATAAAAATAAAAGTTAATCACCCACAATGTTGGTAAATTGTCATATCACGAGCGACGATTTCTTTTTTATAATAAGAGAATGAAAATGATGATTTTGATGATGTATCTTCCATTTACAAGATATAATTCAAGTATATCAATAATAATTATTTTTATCATGATATTTTTATAAGATAATATTTGGATAAGAGAAGAAAATAAATGAAATGAAAATGAAATTAAAAGAGAAAGGAAGTGGATTTTACCTCTAAGATGTATCCTTTTTGAGAACCTCCTCAGGGAAAAGGTTTTAGTCTTTTGATGAGATAAAGAGTACAAGGACGTGGGGAAGGGTCTAGGGAATTGTATTTGAATAATTTGGAGAAGGATTAAATTTTTACAGGCGTAAGGAGAAGAGAGGGTGAGGGGTGGTATTTATAGTAGATGAAATGATTGTTTTCTTATTATTTGATTTATTAGTTTATTATTATGGATCAAGACTATTAATATTTTGATAATTATCTAAATATATTAAATTAATTAATGGAAGTTATATATTATGGTGATTCCATTAAAATGACTCCATGAATAGTTTATTTAATTTATAATGTATATATGCAGTAAATTACCGTATTTTACTATTCACCAAAAATTTAAGTATTTCAAAAAAATACCAAAAAATAAACCAAACAATTTTTAAATGGGTAAAATTTAAACCTTTTTTCATTTTATGAAAATATGTTTCTAAATATGATGAATTTAATGTTTTATTAATATCATCATTTAATTGGAATATACAGATTTTAATATTATAACTAATTTTCTAACAATTTGAGAAATTACCTAAGGTATCATAAAATTATATTAAAATAGTATGACATAAAAATATTAATTAATGAATATACTTGATGAAAACAATTTATCTTTTAAATTATTAAATTAAACATAAAATTGTAATTTAATATTTATGAATTACAAAAATATCCATATTTAATTAATATTTATTAAACATATTTTTTCATAGAATATGAAATAATTATATGATAATTTCATTTATAAGATGCCTAAATTTTATTTATAATTCCATGGGTGAGAATACTATTTAGTTGGCCCGTTTTCTATTCATAATATTTATTTATTATTCCTATGTTCAAATTAAAATTTCATTAGTATTGGTTCCTTAACTTCTAGATATATTTCATTTTTCATTAATTCATTGTTTATAATGATTTTTATTATGGTCTAAAAGTAATTTTATGTGATTTATACTATATGAAATTACTATAATAAGGGAGAAATTCCATTCATAAATGTTTGGATCGTCACATTCTTCTCCCCTTTTTAAATTTCTCCCTCAAAATTCCTTTTTACATAAACAAGTGAGGGTACTTCTCCTACATCGCCTCCTATAGTTCCTATGCTTTTTCTTCATAATTATGGTTCCTCCACAACACCTTGACAAGGTGGGTTATCATATTGTGTAGAACCTTTTATCTATAGTCTATAATCTTTACTAGCAACTCCTCATAAGAGAGGTCATCTTTGAGTTCTACCACCTCTGAGTTTAGTACATATGAGGGATCTCTTATGTACATACTTTAGAGTGATACATGGAAAAAATGAACTTGAGTCATATTCAATGGATGTGCATGAAGATTGGCCAGGTCTAATATGTGATCAAGGATCTCAAAGGGGACAACATACATGGGGCTTAGCTTCCCTTTATTTCAAAAATGAATGAATCTCTTACAAGGTGAGATTTGAAGGACGAATTTATCTCCATCATCGAACTCCAAGTCCATTCGACGGTTGTCAGCATAGTTCTTTTTCCGACTCTGAGCATCATTGATATTTTGATAGATGGAATGAAGCATATTTATCAAATCTTTAACAAGATCAAGTACTAGTATATTTCTATTTCCAACTTCATCCCAACAGGTTGGAGTTCTACATCACTTTCCATATAGATCTTCATATGGAGTCATATGAATAATCTAATTGAAGCTATTGTTGTATGAGAACTCAACCAATGGGGGATGTTGATCTTACCCAAATTTCAATTATAATGAGTAGGATCTTAGCATATATTCGAGCTTTTTAATAGTCCATTAAGATTGGCTATTAGTATGGGAGTGATAGGCTATGGTGAAATTTAATTCTGTACTCAGATCGTGTTGAATACTCTAGAAGAATTTAGATGTGAACATGAGATTGTGATCTGAGATAATTGAGAGTGGAACTACATGTAATCTCAAAAAATAGACCACATATATCTTTTCATGTTTCTCAATTGAGATATCTTATCTAATAGTGATAAAGTGGGCATTCTTAGTGAGTTTTTCCACCACAACTCATCTCACATTATTTTATTTGGATGTCTTCAGGAGATCCATGAAAAAATCCATAGTGAAATTATCTCATTTACACATGGGTGTAGAAAGTGGTTGCATCATTCATTTGGACTTTTATTTATTGACATTAACTTGTTGACATATCAAGAACCTCGAGATATACTCAACAACATCCTTCTTCATGTTATCCCACTAGAAGTATCCTTGAAGATCCCAGTACATCTTGGTACTCCCGATATGGATAATGAAAGTTGAACTATATGAATTTTAAAATAGATCCTTTATTATCAATAGTGATGAAAGCACACAGATCCTTGTTTCAAACTGAATCACACAATAATCATCGATATGGAAATATTGAAGTTTCTATTTACTTAATGAATTCACCTTCTTTTGTAACTTAGGATAATCCTTTTGTGACACCTTTATATCATCATGGATAAATGTTTGGGAAATAATTTGGGAAATTTTGGATGATTTCCCTACCATCATGATTTCCAAATCCATACTTTTCATATCCATAATTATATGGTGTTTCTAAATCCAAAATATAGATTTATTAGCATGTTATTTTCTACTAAGAGCATCAACTACCTAATCCAACTTGATGGGATGATATAGAATAGATAAATCATAATATTTTATTATCTCTATCCTTATCCTTTGACACCTGTTGAGATCATTTTGTGTGAATATATATATTAGTATATTGGGATCAATATATATGTCACAATTATCACCATAAAGGTAGTTTCACCATATTTTCAAAGAAAAAACCATAGCTGCTAACTCCAGATCATGTGTTGGTTAGTTATGCTCATCGATCTTAGAATGTTGTGAGATTTAGGATATCAATTTATCATTTTTCATTTGTAAACAACCCAATACTTTCTTGAAAGAATCACTGTATATCACAAAACATTCTCAAATTTTTGGTAATGTTAGTACAGGTGTGGTGATTATCCTTATCTTTTTCTCCTTAAAGACTTCCTCAAAATATTTTATACATACACACATTGCCTCTTTCATTATTAACTGAGTTATTAGTCTTGACTATCAAAAAAAATTTCTCAAAAAATGTCGGTAGTATGCAGCTAGACCAAGAAAATTGTATATATCTAAAACACTATAGGTTCTGGTACATTAATCAATTTCCATTATTTTTGAAGGGTCCACATAAATTCCCCAACTTTTGATCACATGTCCTAACAATGTGACTTACTACATCCAAAGGTCACACTTGTAGAACATGGTGTACAAATTCTTCTTTATTAATATGTCCAAAACAATCCTTATATGTTCTTAATATTCCTCCCTTAATAGGAAGTATATCATAATATAATCAATTAAAACTACCACAATATTTTCAAAGTAATGCATAAAGAATGAATTCATCAAATACATGAATATTTTTTTTGGGAATTAGTATATCTGAAGGGTATCAATAGAAACTCATATCAACCATACCTTGTATGGAGGGATATCATCGGAATATCTTCCTTCTTCAGATTTAGCTAATGATATTCAAAACATAGATCCACCGTTGAAAAGTATCAAAATCATGATAATTGATATAACAGGTGGACAATCCTTGTAAGTGGATATTTTTTCATTATAGTGATTTTGTTGAGTTCCTGATAACTGATACACAACAACATTGATCTATCCATATTCATAACAAAGTGTACTGGCACACCCCAAGGTGATGCACTATGGAGTATGAACCCCTTCTCCAAATTATCTAGAAGCTTCTTCTTTAACTCCTGTAGTTTGATAGGAGACATCCTATAGGGACACTTTGGCATATGAATATCTCAAGGTATAAGTTCTATTGAAAACTCTACCTCACGATCTGGGGGAAGTCCGGGTAACTCTTCAGAAAATACATCACTATATTCTCCCACAGTAGGAATTTTTCATAGGATGATACATTCCTTTGACTCAGCCATTTGAGTGAGGTATTATTCATCATAAGGAATAACACCCACAACATTGAAGTATTTTCCGAAGGAGATTCATTATCTTCCTTGAATTTATAGAGGATCATGGGATAGATCAGAATATGAAAAGATATTTCATCTTCCAAATTGTTTATATGTGGTCTATATAACGAGATCCAATCCATTACCATTAAAGTGTCAAATTCCACCAAGGTAAGTATCATGAGATTCACTAGAGGAATCCTCCCACATATGCTAATTGGATAAGATTATAACACTTGGGTTTCAATTATTTCACCACATGGTGTTTTTACAGATATCTCCATTATAAGGTTTTTGGGATTCTATTCCATAGTTCTAGAAAAATTTCAAGATACAATTGAGTGTGTAGAATAAGAATCAAATAATAATTTTTCCAGTATTGAGTGAATAAGAAGTGTACCTTGTGTGAATTATTATTTGTGCTCCACTTCAGTAGTAGTAATAGAATAATCCTTTCCTTGATCTATTGGATTTGGTGGTAGCTGATATTGATTACTCTTGAGGAGTCATGATTTACTGCACGAAACTACATAGTTCCCTTAATCCCTAATGTTGTATCCTTGTACCATGAGAGGTTCTCTCCTTTCCTCCACCACACTACCTTTCTTCATCATGTATTTTCAAAATTCATGATCTTGGTGGACTTCTTTACAACACTTGCATCATTTCCTCATCCCTTTGAAGTAGTTCCCATGATGATTCTTCCCACAATTTTGACATGTTTGAGTTTTCTTTCTACCTTTCTCATTTGATAATCTGGATTATAACTCCATATTTCATTTCATATCACCATAGCCATGGGACTATTCTCCAAACCCCATATTGGAATTGATATCACATCGAACAACTTCTTCATAACTCACAAATTCTAAACCTTTTATATCCTTTCAATGGTGCGATTTTAATTTACTAAAGAATCTATCAATTATTCTATCATTGTTGATTGAAAAACCCAAAGAGTACCTTGAAATCGGTGTTAAAATTTCTTCATAGGTCGTGATAGAATTTAAATCATTTTATTTTCTCTATATGATATTTCTCTCCATATTTTTATGAAGTGTTCTTGTGAAATACTTGTTATGAATTTTTTTTAAACTCTTCCCACTCCATCTCTTCAATTTCGTTCTTTAGATTAGTGTTCTTAATCAAATCCAACCATGGATCGCCCTCTCTATCTAAATGGTAAATGTCCAGATTATACTTCTTCATATCAGAATACAGAAGCTTAGAAAATATTTTCACCATTGACTTGAACAATTATTCTATGACGAATGGATCAGAAGATCCATTGAACTTTGGTGGTCATTGTGGCAAAGAACACTCGATATCCAGTTACTCCCTCTTAGGTGAAGGTAAAAATTCCATATTATTCAAGTTATTGTTCATAACATGAGATATCTGGGTAATAATTTGCATAAACTTTTGACCTCCACCTCCCAAATCATTGGGGATGTAGTTTGGGTAATCAAGACACTATCCCTAGAATGAGTATTTGGCCTGGTTTCTCCTGGTTCGACACATTTTCTAAAATATAAAAGGTTAGAACAAACCATAAGTCATCGAGTCATAAATAATTTATCATTCTGTGAAATTAACTCCAAAGGTGTATCTTAAGGGATCCAAATGTTTATCATTTTCTAAAATAAATCTTATTGTGTTATTACATATACTTAGACTCGTATTAAGGGTTTTCACTAAGGTTTTCTAATCATGATTCCCAAATTGACTAATCCATGTTGTGATACCAACTATAGAGTCATTTACTTTTCTTACATAATTATTACATCATTTAAGATAAAATAATTACACCACTAGGATCCAAATGTTAAGTGTCTTGGGATAATTAGAACCACACATAACATTTACAAAATAATACACAACCATTTATTTAATTTCTTCTTCTCTAGCTTCTTATTGGCCCTTGGGTTCTCCATAGTACAAGTAATCTCCTAATGATATACATAAAATAAATGGGTGAGTTAAAATCCCTGTAAGAGGATAAATAAGATCATGAAGAAATATAACATTGGGTGAGAATATTCATAAAATCATCATCGTAATCAAAAGAGGAATCATTAGATAAAGGCATTGAATGTGGCAATGCATAAAAATGGAACATCATGTCTTAGTGGACAATTACCACACAATGTTTTGATCAGTGCTTGTATAATGATCACATATATTACAATTTTATCAAGAGATACAACACATTACTCAATTTATTGGAGTGCAACATAATTCTAGGTGCATCCATCACATCATAACATTTACATTATGCTATATAATTCTAGGCACACCCATCACATCATAACATTATCATTATCATGCATACCACATAGAATGTATATCAATCCTGGAAACAAAAAATGGAAATTAATGGGTTTCATTTCATAAATCATACATTCATAAAATTTTGGATACCAAATGAATGTGGAAATAAAATACTTGGTATAAGAATCATCTACATTGAATGATGATGGAACAATCATGAGAAGTAAAATGAGTGTTTTATTTTGAAAGAAGAGTAATTTTGGAAAACACTGAGTTTGTCATAAAAAAAAGTAAAAACATATAAATCCCATCAAAGGAATGATAATGGTGAAGAAATGATATTTAAGGAATATCCATAATGGATATGGGGTAAAAGAGGGACAACCCAAAGAAATGGAGTCAAGTTTGAGAATTCCCATAACATTGTGTCAAAATGATTCCATAATATTAATATCATATATAATCACATTAGATTTATTAATTAAAAAATATAGATCCTTTTATACATGAATTTTATTCAATATCGTTTTATTATGTTCATTTATGTTATTTGGGATGATTTATAGAGTTTCCATTCATCATTCACGAGTGCTCGTTAACTTAGTTTTCATCACTGATTCACTTGTATACCTGAAATGTTGTTTGTGTAAATAACGAATAAATATCCATAATATTTATTATATTTTATTATTGATATTACAGAAGTTTAAATTATATTATAATGATTTTTTATATGGTATGAGGATGAATCATTAGATAAAAGTTAATAATGACCGTTTGAAGTTAATTTTAGATGTTTTTTGATCAGAACAAAATCATTTTGTTTTATCATTTAATAATATGCAAATAAGTTATTTCTAGAACATAAAAAGGGTTATAAAATAAAATTAAAAATATTTTTCAATAGTAATAAAATATTAAAGAAGACTAAAAAAATATTTGAAGGGTTTCAAAAAATAAATATCAAAAGCGTTCTCCCCTAATAAATAGCTACAAATAAATTATATAATTTATAATAATATAATTGATAATAATTGAATGAATAACAATAGAAATGATAATAGTACTCAATAAATCCTATATTTGAAATTTTATCTAGATTTAACAATCCGTAATCATAATAATAAAAATTTCAAGCTTCTAACATGCCAAGTTGAAAAAAGAAGATTATAGAATATTTTTATATTATTTGAACAAATTAAGTCATTTAATATGATATAATATGATAAAACAAAACAAAATTTCATGTAAAACAAATAAAACATTTTCATTTTTATATACTATTTCCAGAAGAAAATGAAAGAGAAATTTTCTTCAATAGTTAAATAAAACTCTCCCTGAGCTAAGAATGTAAAATTCCCAGATAAAATACAATTTGAATTAAAAAAATCAAATTATATTTTCATTGAAAAATTTTATAGATACCAATGTTTATGATACATCAAATTGTATTTAGATATTAAGAAAACACTTCAATATTAGAATGTTCACTTAACTTCAAGCATAAAAAATTTACTCTGACAAAGTCAATTAAATTTAAGAAAAAATTGAAATTTTTTATAATTTTATAATTTCAAACATATTTCTATGATAAACTTTGATAAAAAAACAGTAGTTTATAAAATATTTTTAGATGTTTTATAATATTTCCCTAAATCTAGAGTGTTTAAAAATGGATTTCAAGTAATCACTACAAGAAGAAAACTTCTAAATTAGTAGGTGGTTAGCTCTTTTATAAATAAAACCATCCCAAACACTAAAGTCTAAAATCATGTTATTATAATATAATAAAAAACATGAGTTCATACATAAAACATAGATCAGTTTTAGGAAAATATTTCAAATAGACAAATCAAATATGATCTCGTTATTTAATATTTTTTTAAAAAAATATTTTAAAAAGAAACTAAATTATTATAGATTAAATTAACATTTAAGGGGTAATTAACCATAAATTAAAGCCTTTTCTAAGTAGATATATGGATATATTAAAACTTTCTTCATATAATGAGCATATATGAAATTTAAAATCAAAAATAAATATGTTTATTACAAGCTTACATTCGTAAAATAGAAAACATAGGAAAATATAGAACATGCATTAAAAAATAAAATAAAATAACATCATAAATGATATTATATATTAATGATACTAAAATACCAGTCTATGAAATAGTAAAGGACATACTTTCTGACTAAATAATATTAGGCAGGTTTCTATAAAATAGACTAAGGATATAATTATTTTGGTATCTAAGCTATTTTTTATTCAACATTGTTATTAATAAAACTCATAAGAATCTATAAATATTTTTTAAATTTATTATAGAGTAATATAGAGTATTTATTATATGAAATAAAATTATTGGTGTGGAATATTGATTGAGTAAATCTTATAGAACAATCGTTTGGATAATTCCCTTTCAGATTATTTCAATAACATGTAATGGTTGAAATATTTACATTACTACTTTTAACAATAAATGTTATGTACATATTATGAATCTATATTTTATCCTCAAGTTTAATTTTATATTTATTTGGTTTACTTAGATCTATAATCTTATCAAATTATTATTTTTCTTGAATAAAAAAATATTGGGTTTCCATTAATCCAACTATTTCCCTTTTAGGATTTTAATTATATTTTTGAATAAATTCTAGGCCATCAAAAAAATTTATATTAGAACATGATACTATATTTTTAAATTTTTTATTTTTATTTTTAAGAATCATTCATTCCATTTCAATTTTATCTAAATTATCGCAAAATAATTTATATCTACTTTCTTGAAATTTATTTGTTTTTTACATGAAATATTTCATTCTTACATTCTCATTATTTATAGTAATTAGTTCATAATCTATAAACTTGTTATCACCTTTATCCATATTTTTTTCAAACAATAGTTCTCTTTACATTTTATATATTATCAAAATATCACTTTTAATGTTTTCATTTTTTATTTAATTATTTACCATATGTTTCAATATCAAACTCATAACTAGAACTATAATAAGAATTAGTGTTTATCTTATTCATTTTTTTAACGTCAATAAAGGATTGGAAAATTCTTTTTCACTCTTAGAACCATAACTATTAGTGTTTGAAACTTCTGTATAGTTCCATCTAGTATGATATCCTAATTTTAGATCCTTCTAATATTTCATTCCTTTTTTTTCTTGTTTCATAATCATGTTGTATGATTTTTTATGTCCCTTTCTTCCTACATTCATAAAATATTAATTTGAAAACTTCATATTTATAACTTTTAACTCTTTTACTTCCCTTTTTTCATCCTTTTTATGATTTATTTTGGGACGCTTCTTATAACATCTCTGTCCATTCATATAATTGTATATTCCTTTGGTGAAATTTGAAATTTCATCTTCCTCACAATGTTGTAACTAGGAATTAGAGGAATTGGAAATAACATTTATATTATATTTAAATGCTATACCTTCCCTTTTATCACAATCATCAACATTTTAATTCTTGATTTCAATCACTTATTGAAGAAGTGATCTTATCATCTCATCCATTAAATACTCTGTGAAATTCTTACTTTTTTCAATTAAACCCTTATTTGAATGCCATATTTTTGGTTAAATATCGTTGTATTATTTTAAACAGATCCTCATAACTCATGGTCTCTCCATGTTCAACCATGTTGTTACAATATAAGTTAATCATTTGTAAATCTAATTGATTGTCTCTTGATAAGTCATTATAAATTTTTGAAACATATCTTTGTGAAGACCGAACTTGGTTCTCTATAAATATTCAGTTCCTTGATGGGTGACTCTTAAATTCATCCAGATTCCTGAAGTAGTTTTACATGAAGAAATATGTCTATACATATTTCTACTTAATGAATAATACAAATATTTCACATCTTTTCAATTTACTAGGAAATAGGGGGAAACACCCATTATTGAAAAGAGAAAAAACATAGAAACTCTTTTTGCAGGGAAAGGGATAACCCAAATGAAATACAAGAATCCAAGGGAAAAAAACCATTACAAATCACATGAACCAAGGTCCAATAGGCCCATGAATAGGGTCCCAAGGCCCTGTTGACACATCTTCTGCCCATAACCTCCCAATTGTAAGACCTTATCGCAACCTGATCCTTGCACCGTACCATCATTGGTTTCCAGATCTGGATATACCACCACCCACCTCAAATTCCTAGATTTGACCTCACCACAAGACAACACCACTTCACCGATCCTTCATAGCCCAAACCCCGCACACACTGAGAACCACTTTGCTGAGTGGACACACCCCAATCCACACACCATTTGAAAATGCACAAGCCCCGCCTCCAGTACCCTCACCATATCTAAGGGCCAACATCACAAAACCTTTGGAGTCCCATGGATCATTCTGAATACAACAAGATCGGTTGGTTCTATACTAGACATGAAACATCTACTGTCGAAGATATGACACCCACCAGTTGCCGCGAATCACGCCACCATCAGAACACCACCATCAAACATCCTCTATAACCTAAATCAAACATAGTAAAAAATAACATGAAGCAAAATTAAACAATACAAATATGATGATTCTATACCAGAAAAAAATGATGAACTCCAAATGGTGATATGCCGCCCTTCG
Organism: Viscum album; assembly: GCA_963277665.1. Lineage (NCBI taxonomy): Eukaryota > Viridiplantae > Streptophyta > Magnoliopsida > Santalales > Viscaceae > Viscum > Viscum album. The sequence goes on along the minus strand of OY728140.1, from coordinate 1,364,801,536 downwards.
CCCATCGCGAAGCATGCAACTGATGTCAGACAACATATTCCTCCCAGATCCATTAAGAACATGACCACACAGCCTAGGACCACCATCCCACACTTTTCATTTACAAAATCTGCAACCTCTAGAATAAGAATCCAAAAATCCAAAATAGATAGGGTGAACACTTTTTATAGAATTATTACTTGCTAGTGTTTCTAAATCTACCACAGAATGTTTATATGATTTTACCATAATAGAACATAATTCAAGGCCTATATTTTTTAAAAACTAAACCATATAATCCTTCAAGTAAACATAGTCACTTCTATTAATTTGATGTGGTCTGATGGGATTCAGTATCTCAAATTCTGCATTTTTTTATAAAAATGCATTGGTTATTTCCATATACTATTAAATTTGGTAAAAATGTTTTCTAAAAAAAGAGAATGAGGCAATTATAAAAAATTATTTCAAAGGAACCATGATCTGATATTAATTTTAAAGTCTTAGTATATGGTAATAGTGACTGGGGGTGGGGGTTGAATGGTCCTTTTAAAACTATTAAATCAAATATGATTATCTAACTGATTAATTTTTTAAAATGTGCTACAAAAAATGAAATAAATAACATATGATGTTTTTTATAGTAGTTGAAATCACAAAGATCCTAATATACTATTCATTATCCTCTACTCAGTGAGAAGACCGATATTTACTAGTTCCACAATTTTTATATCAAGTGAGAAAACTATTATAACCAAACATACCTTTTCACACATGGTAGTGTAATCCATGACCTATAAAGGTGTCACAACCTACCAAACTTTTGTTCGATAGTCACAACCTGAACATAGTTTTATATGGTAGGAATAACCCAATTGACATATTTTATATAGTAAAATCATAAACAAACTCAAGTGTAGAAAATAGAATATAGAAAGGAATAGAAAGAAGAAATACAGAAGGATGTTATGAAAATCAAAAGAGAAGATGGTGTTGAAATTCGACGCAGCTCAAGATCATTGATAAAGTAAGTATAAGATTATGAAAATAATAATTTCTTCTTGATCATAATAATTTAATAATAGTTTTTTCCATGAAGTACTGGTTTGGAATTAATCAAATCATGGGGTTTACGTTTTTTCTCTTTATTTCTCACAATTTTCATTATCAAACCTTATTGAACATTTATCGTATTCCTTTATTATTTTAGAAAAAAATAATTTTTTACATTAAATAAAAAAATATTATATGATCATCTAATTTCTTAATATTAGAAATAAATGTTAGAAAAATAATAAACACTTGAGAAATATCCCTTACCTAATGAGCTCAAATATAGAGAGTCCACTCTCTTTTATTCCTCAAATTAATATAACCAAAAAGCTTCTCATATTTTTTTTAAAACAAATATGTATATTACATACTTATAAAACCTTAAATATAGAAATAAGAAACTTTTAGTTTATTTTAATATAAAAAATAGTAAAAATGTTTCATAAATACACTGCTAGTTTAACTTGGGTATAATTTTTTTGGCTCGGTATATATTAAAAAATATATAATTATATTTTACCAAAATATAATCAATAAAATATTAATTATATTTTTTTATTTAAATAATATTAATTTAAATAATATATCAATTTGGAATAATTATTTAAAATAATAGTGGATAAAAAAATACTCGGTGGTAGCAAGAGGTTGTAATAAATGTAAATCTTCCTTCATAATATCATATTTTCATTTTCTACTGTTGATGTTGAAATATATTGTTTCAGGTATTTTATAATATATTGAATTTTTCTCTATTTTTGTCTATGCAACTTTCACAACAAGGATATGAGATACCATTGTTGTTGGGCAAAGCCTTTGTAGTTCAACAGTTCTCTCGTTGTTGGAGATACTACTATATGAAATATGAACAATAAATCATTATATATAGTGCTGGTGGTACTTCTATTGGATAATGCTAGTGCTTTCTGAATGATCAACTACAATTGAAATCTTAGCGATGAACAACCATTGATCATGGATAATGCCAATGTTACCGTCATATGAATAGTAATGATGAAGCTTCCGTTGAATTTCACACTGTAGCAACCGTGAATGAAAAAGACTTACCATCCCACTATGTAGCATCGAATAGGGTAACATTGATGTTGATCTACCTTTCAGGTGAATGGATGCCCAACCCTTTTGATGAGATACCATTAATTGAGGGATCTTATAGAGCATCTATTGAAGTAGAATGTTAAAGTAACTATTGATATAAGGATTTCCTGATGCAAGGAGAACCAAGTGCTACAATTGGTTACTATGTGAGGATGGTGATGATGCATTGAATTAGTCTTATCAATTAATCGTGAAATCATAGCTATAGAATGAATGCATGAGAATCCATCTACAATGTTTCATTTCAATTGAAAAAAATATTGACCATCAAAATATTTTCATGCATGCAAACATAGTATCATGCATGATGTCATATCCTTCATCAACTTATAAACTCAATCACAGATCCCCCATGTCATCTAAAATTAAACGAGTGATGGTTAAGATGATAAATTAAGGGTGAAAGAGCCATTGAGAATCCAAGGGTTTGATGAAGATGGAGAAAGAAAAAATGAACAATTCATATTTCCTTGATCAGTAAGCTGCTAAAACATGTGAATAATTTAATGATAGAAGAATAGTATATCACAATCCCACATCCTTCATCAATGATAAATTTCATAGATATGATGCTATATTAATTAATTCATGAAAGAATAGCTTAATCAAGATTTCGTGGATTTGAACCCATTGCAAAATACACACACCTGTCCCTCACAGGTTTGTGTTGACCTGCGCTGGCACACTAACCCTCCTACTGGCATACTATAAGCTCACCCTGCTTTGAACTCTTCAAAACCCACCCATGTTGGCCTTCTACTTGAATGTTGTCCCATGCCGTCTCCCTTGGGAGTGGTTGAACTCCTATTCCCATAGTGTCTTGGTTGAGCTTGGATACCGCTAACGAGTGTATTTGGCGGAGTTTATTTTAATCAAAACACAAAGAATAATCTTATTAAAATTAATATAAAATAAAAAAAAAGTATAATAAATAATTATTAATCATATCTAAAATTAATACAAGTAATCAATAGAAAGGAAATATTTCATTATAGTAATAAAATATTCAAAATATACTTATTTTTAACAAAATTATTTAACTAAAATATTACGAAAATAATAAAAATAATAAAAATAAAATATTGTAATTTATGAAAATAATAATGCAAATAAGAACAAAAACTCTCAGAGTGAAAATAGTTAATACATATATTGAGTATATATATTTATATATAATTATATATAAAAATACCTATATTAATGGTGTCAAATTTTCTTATGATTTTCAGTTTATACTAAATTAGGAATAGTTACCTAGGTGTCCTTAAGGAACCCAAGCCCAAATCACATAAAATTATTTATTCATGACTTAATTATTATACCTACACACTACCTTATTTTATATTCATGGACTAGATTTCATTAGATATCATTGGTGGTGTCCTAGTAATTTTATATGACGCCTGGTTCGGGTCGCCGCTAGGTACCCGAACAGACCTCATTATTTTAGGTTCTGGATCATAGATTATATTTTGTGTTGTTACTCATGCACATGGGAGCTCAAGATCATATGACTATACTGATTCTTAGGATGATCCCATAGATAGCCCTTGGGGACTTTTTTTCTTTTTTATGCATGTTTACGTATCAAATATTGTATATGTACTGTTGTATATTGTATCATGTTCATGAACGATTATTTATTCATTTATTATTGAATTATTAGATGTTATTATATTATTCTTCCCTTATTTATGTTAGTTTCCACTATATTTATTACTCAACATGAGGGTATTGTCTCCCCACTATACCACATTTAAATTCTAATTTCAATTTGGTGGCCTCTAGAATAGGGGGAGGCATGCTTAGGGCCATGTAACCAACTGGTCTGACAATGGATCATTGAGTGAGCTATTTTGGGAAGTCACTGAGTAGGCCTAAGCCTTCACACCTAGATATAAACACATGGGGGATGTGATTTGCTCAAAAAAATTCCCTTTAATATACATTATGAATTTATTATTATGATAATTAATTAGGTTAATAATTTTTATATAACCCAACCTAAAGAAACCTAGACTAAACCAATTGTCATTAAGGTTGAATTGAAAGAAAATGTGGTGGTTTTGAAGAGTAAAACATTTTGAGGTTGATTTTTTCATGAGATCATTTATGATGATTATCTTATGACGTTAATTTTTCATCACTCATGTTAACCCATTTTGGTTTTAGTAATGGTTATATTACAGAGGAACCATGTTGAAAATGGATATAAATGATAATGTTGAGAATTTTTCAATGGGATACCCAGGATAAGAGTTCGGGTGAGAAACCATATGATTGTGACAAACTAGCTATCATGAATTAGGATTAATTATATAAATTTTTGATTTTTTAATCATACCAATGAATATAAGGATGGAGTTTTATATATGATCGGGTGATGAAAATGGTGAATGAAATAATATTCAAACTACTTTGTGTAAAAAATATGTTATGAGAAACATCGGGGAATGTCTTAAAGAAATTGAAATTTATTTTATATATTGTAAAGGATGGTATTTTGAAACAATATACCTATGAAAAAGGAGGTTTCTAGTTGAAATAATGTGTAAATAATGTTTTACCTAAGGATCCACTAGGAATTTGATGTCTTAGATATAAGGAATTTTTTACTATGTAAACAAGTGCACTATTCCAAGGGATTAAGATGAAAATCAACAACAATAACCTCCTTGATCACGAGAATAAGGAAAATCGGATAAAAATTCAAACATTTAATTGGATAGAGATAATTAAGTGATTATAGGTGTTATTTAATATAGATCTGTAGACACATTATCTCATGTATGATTGACCAACTATTTGCTATTGAATTATAAATAAAAACACCTCGTGGTATCACAATTGTATCCAAGGTATATAAATATCCTTAATGGTCTATGAGAATAGAATTCATAATTTATTTATCCTTCATCTACATGAATTTTATTTGATTTTGGTATAGTATTGGATATGTCCACATAGAATCCATATCAGCCAATGAAATAGAGATATCACTTTTCTTATTTCAAACTAACATATAATAACTATTTAGTCGATGGGTGACCATGATCTCTCTGGGAAAATTAATTATATTTTTGGAGTTATGAAACCTACTCATAAAAGATTTTTTGTTCAAATTATTGGAGGAAAAAACTAAATACCCATAATCATTTTATTATGAGAAAAATGATATGTTCCTAATGATTATTAGGTTTATATTTCCCATGAATGTACACCTTGAGTCATGACTACCTTTTAGATACACTTAACTATAATTATTCACATGTAGTAATAAAAATTAAGGGGGTATAATTTATTTTATGAGGGATAACGCAACAAACTATGTTTTTAAATTATATTTTTCCTTTAAAACCTAATGTGTATAATATATTGCTTCACATGGAACACCTAACCAAAACTGAACATGAACAAATTATATACACGTTAAAATGAAGTCCTCAAATTGGAGGGTAAAAATAGAGGTAACTAAATTCTAAAATATATATAAAAATAAGTACAATTATTTATTAAATACTAACACATTGATATAATTGAATTAAAGTATTTATATAATTGATATTGATCATTTTATGCTAGAAATATTTTTTTTCTAAAATTTGAATTTTTGTGATTTATTTTATGAAAATAAATATATTATTTGTTAATTATATTTTTGGTATGAATAATATATTAACTCTAATCTAATTATTAATTAATATAAAATAAGAATATGAAGAGTTAAAATTTGGAAAAGTTATTTTCCTATGAATAGAAATTTCAATATTTTTTATTTATAAGTTAAATTCATAAATTTTAGAATTTAAATTTGATAAAATTAAATTCATTTTTCTGTTTATCATGTCAATATTATCTTAGTTTGTTTTTTGTGATTTTTATGAAACGATTAATTTTTATATGAATAGTGACAAATAAATTTTTAATTAATACTGTGGAATTTTGGACTTTATAATGATCTAATCATGACTCAATACTTTTATCAAACCTTTTCATGAAATAAAATGTTGTTTTGGAGTGAATTTACTTATTCAAAAACAATATTTTTACTTTAGAAAACCCATGTTTACAATTTTTAATATTAATCATAATCTTTCCAATAAACGCTATATTAAGTATTTATCTTTAAATTATGTTTCTTCTATGTGAAATGTGGATTATTATTTATTTTAAATTCACATAAAACTATTATGGTTAATAATAAACCAATTAAATTCATAAAAGCATTAAAATTTCTAATTCTATCATAAACATAACATTTATGCTTCAAAATACATTTTTTGTAAATAATGGTTTTTACACATTACATGCGCTAGTATTTTAAAATAATTTTTATAAATAATATAAATTTTATTAGATAAAATGGATTTAATATTTTCAATAATCAGGTATACATTATTTAATAAGAACTTTTTTATATCTCGGCATTAAAATTAAATTAAATTGGTAAAAATTAATTACCATGGTAAACATTAAAAGGGTTAAAAGTGAAAAATCTAGGTGTAAAATACATAAAAAATATTTAACACATGTGTGAAAAATAATGGTTGATGAATTATAAACCTATTCTCATACGTTAATCTATTATTTTTCACTTTTTCTCCACTTGAAAGGTGAAACATATACTCTATTTATATTAAAAATCAATATTTACAATAGAAGTAACATCCATCACCTATAAAATGATCTCATCTCCACCCAATTTATCCACTAATTATAAATAAATTTTTTAACTGAAACTATTACCTAGAATCTCATAATCCATCTACCCGTATATTATAATCCTTGTTTTGGCCAAATGTATAATCTATGGAGACTCAATGTGTTACCCAGGGGAGAAAATCCAATGGGCGAGGTAATGTTCTCAACCGAGATCACTGAATTCTTTTCTTATTCTACAGCTGAAATATTTTATATCAATTAAAGTAATATAACATCAGTATTTTTAATATAATTAAATTTATTTATATTAAATTATTTTTAACTTTCTTCAATCCTACAAAACCATTCACAAAATGAAGACGTCATCATGGGTATGTGCAGACTACTACCTCCATAAATGAGTAATTATATTTTTCATAAACACCTTACATGGATGGTCTAAAATATCTATAAAAAATATAATATTTAAAACATTATTAAGAGTTATAAATTTTAAATTTTCATATTTTCTACCTCCCTACCATTATATTAAAAACTAAATCATTGTCTATGTATATGTGCAGTCTACCATCAACACAGAATGAAATATTATAGTATCCATTCCCACCTAAATAAAATGACTTTGAAAGTATATTTATTGTATAAAAAATATTTATTACCAGATTAATATTTTTAATAGATAATATTTAAATTTTTATAAGTGATATTAACAATAAATGGTAATAACAAACTTAACCACATTTAATTATCATATCAAGGAACCTTTTTTAATTTGAATACTTTTTGGGAAAACATACGAAAATCAATTTTTTGATAATGGAATAATAAAATATAAACACATAATCAATTATGGAGATTATGAGGCTATTTTACAACACATTTTACCATATTCAATACACTAGGTAAGATTCAAATAAATTGACCATACCACTTTATGTAGTCAATATAATTTAATATAATTTAATATATGGATAACACTTGATAATAAATATGAAATATAAAATGAAATATAGATGATAATTTTTCATAATAATGTTTTTAACAAACATTATTTTATTTTTCAAGAAGTTAAGTGAATGTGCATGGTTAATCAGGATCTATATTAACGGTTTTCGTAGATCAATTTTTCTTCATTGAGATATGTTTTTGTATTCAACAATTTTGACTTAATTTTATTTCTATTTTGGGTGTTGAGCTATCTTTCTGGTCAATTATTTTCAGAGTTCCCTTATTATCCTATTTTTATATTATATATATAAATATACTCTTTTTCTATAGAATGAATTTCAAATTTAATGCTATAAATTCTTCATTGGTTGATTTCTTCCTAAAAGGCATGACATTGTTTTGATTGATACCCATCCAACCTAATGGATTTTTCTCATATGTTTCCACATTTACCCTTCATGAAAATATCTTAATTTCTTATTTAGGAAGAAAAATAAGTTTATGATCCTGTTTTTATAATATTTATCCTAAAAAATTTTCAAAATAAATCCTCATTATATTTTTATTGATTTGGGTTTCAAAAAATCTATTTTAAAACATAAAAATGGATATTCGGAACCAACCTAATTACTTTTGGATTACACACTCTCTTTTTTACATTTTACTTTTTCATATTATTAGGTATTATATTTATATTGTGTAAAAAAGTTCCTTACAAATATATCTAGTTTAATATACCATTTTATTGCATAATACAAGTTTTAAGTTCCCTTGATGATTCTCTCTTTTAAAGAATACCAATTTAAGGGAAATTTCTTATTTCCTATTTTATATCATGTTCTAAACCTATAAAATATTTCTTAACCATTAATATTTTATGAAAAACCTATCAATTACATGGTAAACACTCATAATTAAATTGTTGTTAAAATTAAATAATAACCTCTTCAATTATTTAAAAATTCCCTCACTAATTTCATATTGCATCACCCAAGTGGTTCATTTATATTCATACTATCCAAATACTCCCATGAATGATTCAAATTGAGACTCAATTTTAAATAAAATTGATTATTTCTTGAAATATGAACATAAAAAATGATTTAATTCCTTCTTCTCTTTTTAAGACTTAGGATATAGCCTTAGGTCTTTCTTTTTAATGGGGTTTTCAAACCACGATTCTTCTCATGGGTTTTATCATGCTTATGCTTTATATATAGTTTATTTTACTATTGTGGAATTAATATGCATGAACATATTATGAAGTGATGTGTGGGACCAGAGTTATATAGTCTTAAAATTCATTTTGTAACGTTTTCATCTCATGATATACTATGTATGGTGTAGAGGCAGTTGTCCTATCATTGTATATTATGTTTTCTTTATAGTGAGACTTTACATATTCTTATTACGTTATGTTTTATATTGTTTCCAAATAGTCATGATTCCATGATCCTATTATTTTATTTATATATTCCATGTTTCCATGAATACGATCATTCTCATTGTGATTTCATGTTATGCCTCCAAATTTATATAACTTTGCCTCACCATAATGATTTATTATGAATATTCCCTTAGTTGGATTTCTAGATGAATCATTTACTTCTTATTTCCCATATTATTAATATATAAAACTTTATATCATGTGGATAAGTTTTATCTTTCATTGAATTTGATATCTCCCCTCTATTATGATTTTATTACATATTTTATGAATATTAGTGTAACTTATGAGAATTCTAGAGTGGAGTATAGTGTAGTTATGTCATGGAGAACTTCTCACAAGTATCATAAAATAAGTTTATTATATAGTTAATCATTGAAGTCACTAAACGAACTATTCTTGGTATTGTGTGACTATTTATGCGATTTAATGATTAATTTATCAGAATTATAAAAAATAATTATATTTTTATCATGGTTTGTATCAAGTATGGTGTTTAAAGAAAGTGTTTTTTAGTACTAGATCTGGGAGTGTGGGTCTAGGGAAACTCTATAGTGGTTCGATGATCCTATCATGAAATTTTTTATATGGGCTATACATATAATAGATCGGGGATATTATAGATTTGATTTATCTATGGAATAAATTTTGATGGAGTTTTAGTCAAAACATTCTCCCTTATTTTAGGGAGAGTGTGGAACCTCGTAATCTGAGTACTCGATTATGTTTAGGAAAAATATATTCTATCAGAATGAGATGCCACTAGGGAAGTGGGTAAATCTAGAAACATACTTACATAGGGTACCATAAAAATTATAATATGATACTGATATAGAAGATAATAGACATGATGGAATTACATGGAAGGATTTTTAAGAGATATTATTCAAGATAATTTTTCCTATGATGCCGAGAGAGGATAAAACCCCTGAGTTTATAAACATTAAAGAGGTGGATGCTTTAGTGATAAACTATGATAATAGATTCACTGATTTACAATTTTTTATGATACTTATAGAGAAATTTGTAATTGACATGGTCAAATGATTTAGGGATGTACATTTATATGATCTTAATGTACAAGTGAATATATTATGGATAAACTCATTTTTAATGTGGTGAACTATGTATTTATTACCGCGTCAAACTAGATTATTGTTAGTAGACCTAGTTATGTAGTAGTATTGGATGATACTTCTAAAAATGGTACAAGATGATAAATGCATGGACATGAGGATGGCCAATAAAACAGTCAGAGTAGGGTACTGATGTTTTCATATTGATGTGGATCATCAATGATATGGTATCAATGTGAAATAATGGGGAATGTTCAAGACCAGAATGATCATTTCGCTAAGTATTTCTAGGCTAGTTGAAATATTGTTCATATGGATAGGGTTTTTCGAGATTATGTAATAGTCAGATAGCGGTCATGGATCTGGTCAGACATAGGTGTTTGAGGTAGGACTTGGAGTAGTTTTGGGAGGTAGTGGTTGTGATTCATCTCTATACTTAGGTCAAGGAAATGGAAAATAAACTCAATAGTGGAGGGTAATGGATGATTATTAGTGTGACTCTATATAGAGGATAAATATCATGAATAAGTTCTATGGATGAGCTACACATGACCAAATTTTACTTCTCTGAGTAGGCTAGTGATCCATTACTTATGAGAGGTACACCGTGAGAATTTTGATTTTTTAGTTTTCATGATGGATACTGGTGCATGGTGTGCCTTATGTGTGTGAGGAAAATTACATATTCTAATTTTGGAGTGAGCATCATGTATGATGTTTGAATATTTATGATGGATGGTATGTGTCAATTTAGATGGTGTTCATGTATGTAATTATTGAGGTTCCAAATGGATTGGTTGTGGTAATACTGAGTTGGTCATTCCAATGTTGGAGGGTACCCAAAGATGAAATCATACTTTTTTGTGGGTAAACTCAAATAATTAGTGAAAAATATATTCATTCAAAATCATCTCAGTTTTTCGAGAGTATAGTGAGTGGGGAACTCAATTTTCTATATAGGCTAACTAGTATGTAGCCATAGAAAATTTAGGGATTAGTTGTTACCTGGTGGGTTGTTTTTGATGACTTGATTATCTCGGTGATGAATTTCGATACTAATAGTGTCTTAAACTAGTGTAATTAGGTAGGTTTAATATTTATATGGAGATAAAGAATGTCCATGGTTCATCTACAAGAAATTTTCACGGGTGTCATGTTCCTTCTTTTAATGACAGATGGCACTATGTACCCAGTGGGTTAAGTAGAATAAAATGTATGGTCTAGAGGGCCACCAGTTGGATGAAAAACCCTGGGTAGGTACCTGGTTGATAGAGGTTTCCCAATAGTAGGGTACCAGATACCTGGTTCCCTTTTGGGGTAGTTTTATAATTTTTTGTTTAATTAATTAAAAAATTAATTATAATTTGTTAAATGATGGAAGCCCTCATTTTTACCATATGAACTAGGGAGATTGAGTTCTCCCCTATAGCCTTTTTACTCATTCCATGTTTGATTCTCATTCGTTAGCCATTGTTTCATTATGTGGTTGTTCTCTAAGAGTTACTACAGGTATGTCTTAACATCCATCATCACCAAATACTAGTTTAGTAACTATTACAATGGATTTTGACTAAAATTTCAATTTTATATCAGTTCATATGATTTTATAATTTATTACTTCATAACATGAAATAATATGTAATACTAAATATGTAGTCCATTTCAAGAATGAGGCAGGTTGTTTCTATATTTTTCATATACTATACATTTTTTATACATCATGTGACTTAAGGGTGTGGATGGGGTCTCACGTGCGATTGAGTATAAAACAACTTATGGATTTCATCATTGGTGTTAGATTCCTAGTAGTACACTACGGGAAAAATCACTATTTGCGACGGGTTATTTGCGATGAGATTTCGTCTCGTCGCAAATAACCTGCCCATAAAGCTATTTGCGACGGGCAAATTTGCCTGTCACAAATAATGGGTTATTTGGGACGGGATTTCGGCTCCTATCGCAAATAGTTTGGCACGACTTGCACGCCAAACCACGTGGCTTCTGCACCAAACCGCGCATGGGTAGTTGCGACAGATCCCGTCGCAAATACCCGGCGACATTTAATAACTTTTCGCGACGGGATGTCATCCTGTCGCAAAAAGACTGTCGGAAGGTACTATTTGCGACGGGACCCGTCGTAAATAACCTTTTAACCGCCGACTGTAATTAATGCGGGTGAGGGAATTTGCGACGGGCCCCGTCGCAAATAGTACCAGTTGCGACGGGAAAGCCGTTGCTAATAACCCCGCCGCAACTAATCTAACCTATATATACCCCCATCCGTTTTTTTCCAAATTATTCAGATCTAGCTCTCTATCCTTCATTTCATTCTTCAGTTTCAAAGAAAAAATTTCCTTTAGTAGAAATTTTTTATACGAGAGAAATCGGAGGGTGTCAATATCTTCAGAATATCAATGTTTAAGGTATTTATATTATATTTTTTATATTTATTTTATTTTTGATGTTAATTTTAATTTTTGTATATTAGTTGTAATTTAATAAGATTTCAATTGATTTTTATTTATATTAATTTTTAATAAGAAATTGATATTGTTAGTTATAATTATAAATAATTATTCATAATTAATATGAATCAGATATAATTAGATATAATTAGGAATAAATAGATATAATTAGAAATAAATAGATATAATTAAAAATAAAAAGATATTATTAGCAATAAATAGATATAATTAGCAATAAGTAGATATAATTAGCAATAAATAGATATAATTAGGATTTAATAGATATAACTAGTATAAAATAGATATAATTAAATATAATTAGTTATAATTAAATATAATTAGTAATAATTAGATATAATTAGTAATAATTACATATAATAATAATAAATAGATATAATTAATAATAATTTGACATAATTAGTAATAATTAGATATAATTAGTAATAATTAGATATAATCAGGAATAATTAGTAGTAATTAGTAATAATTAGTAATACTTAGTAATACTTAGTAATAATTATTAATAATTAGTAATAATTATATATAATTAATAATAATTAGATATAATTAGTAATAATTAGATATAATTAGTAATAATTAGATACAATTACTAATATTTAGATAAAATTAGTAATAATTAGATATAATTAGTAATAAATAGTAATAAATAGTAATAATTAGTAATAATTACTAACAATTAGTAATAATTTGTAATAAATAGTACTAATTAGTAATAATTAGTAACTATAAGATAGAATTAGTAATAATTAGTAATATATAGTGAAAATTAGTAATAATTAGTAATAATTAATAATAATTAGTAATAATTAGTAATAATTAGTAAAAAATAGATATAATTAGTAATAAAGAGATATAATTAGTAAAAAATATATATAATTAGAAATAAATAGATAAAATTAGTAATAAATAGATAAAATTTGTAATAATTAGATATAATTAGTAATAATTAGATATAATTAGAAATAATTAGATATAATTAGATATAATTAGTAATAATTAGATATAATTAGTAATAATTAGTAATAAATATAAATAAATAGATATAATTAGTAATAATCAGTAATAAATAGATATAATTAGATATAATTAGCAATAATTAGTAATAAATAGTAATAATTAGTAATAAATAGTAATAAATAGTAATAATTAGTAATAATTAGTAATAAATAGAAATAAATAGTAATAATTAGTAATAATTAGTAATAATTAGTAGTAATTAGTAATAAATAGTAATAATTAGTAATAATTAGTAATAACTAGTAATAAATAGTAATAATTAGTAATAATTAGTAATAATTAGTAAAAATTAGTAAATATTAGTTATAATTAGTAATAATTAGTAATAAATAGATAAAATTAGTAATAATTAGATAGAATTAGTAATAAAGAGTAATAATTAGTAATAAATAGTAATGATTAGTAATAATTAGTAATAATTAGTAATAATTAGTAATAATTAGTAATAAATAGTAATAATTATTAATAATTAGTTATAATTAGTAGAAATTAATAATAATTAGCAACAATTAGATATAATTAGTAATAATTAGCAATAATTAGATATAATTAGATATATATTGTAAAAATTAGTAAAAATTAGTAATAAATAGACATAATAAGTAATAAATAGCAATAATTAGTAATAATTAGTATTAATTAGTAATAATTAGATAGAATTTGTAATAATTAGAAAAAATTAAATAGAATTAGTAATAATTAGCAACAATTAGATATAATTGTATATATATAGGAAAAATTAGTAATAATTAGTAATAAATATATAAAATTTGTAATAATTAGAAATAAATAGATATAATTATTAATAATGATTTATAATTAGTAATAATTAGATATAATTAGTAATAATTATATATAATTAGTAACAATTAGATATAATTAGTAATAAATAGATATAATTGGTAATAAATAGCAATATATCGTAATAATTAGTAATAAATAGTAATAATTAGTAATAATTAGTAATAAATAGTAATAAATAGTAATAAATAGTAATAATTAGTAATAATTAGTAATAATTAGAAATAATTAGTAATAATTAATAATAATTAGTAATAATTAGTAATAATTAGTAAAAATTAGATAGAATTAGTAATAATTATATAAAATTAGATATAATTAGATAGAATTAGTAATAAATAGTAATAATTTGTAATAAATAGATATAATTAGTAATAAATAGATATTTTTAGTAATAATTAGTAATAATTAGTAATAAATAGATATAATTAGTAATGATTAGATATAATTAGTGATAATTAGTCATAATTAGTCATAATTAGTAATAATTAGTCATAAGTAGGAATAATTAGTAATAACTAGTAATTAGTAGGAATAACTAGGAATAACAAGGAATAACTGGGAATAACATGGAATAACTTGGAATAACTAGGAATAACTAGGAATAACTAGGAATAACTAGGAAAAACTAGGAATAACTAGGAATAACTAAGAATAACTAGGAATAACTAGAAATAACTAGAAATAACTAGCAATAAAATATTATATTATTAATACTTATGAAAAAAATATTATTATTATTAAAATAATAAAAAAAGTATAAAATATTAAATTTATCAATATTCGCAACCGGCTTTTCTCTATTCTTAACATTTTCAAATCTCAAAGGGACGCCAATTGTCAGGTCATGTGGAATAAAAAGTTCGTGTTATCCAATGTCCAATGCAAACTCTATAATTGTCCTTGCATGTTTAGTCACCTAGAAAGTAGTGTTAAAATATGACAAACTAATTCATGCCCTTCTTACCTATAAGAATTATCTCACATGAACCTTTACATAGACTATTCTTCGTTGAAAATTTAAGGGAAAGATAATGATATCCCCTCAAATATTTAAGGAAGAATGATCTATGTAAAGTCTCATGTAATATGATTCTTAGAGATGAGAACAACATTACTTTGGTCATACTATTACAACACTACTTGAAAGGTGATTAATGATGATGACACCCCAAAATTAATGATCGATGCTGATGAAAATGATAATGATGTTCCAAATGAATTTGAATTGGCAAGAGATGCTGAAACTGAAACTCATATGGATATTGATGGTACTGAGGAGGAAGATGAAGACATTGACATTGAAAGCTATAGAGAAGAGGATAAAGATGATCATTGACACAGCTAAATGCTGATTATAATCATAACTAAGATATATCTATATATAATAGTTATTTTCAACTATCTGCTAACAAAAATCATTATGTGTTTTAGATGGAACCTACGATATTTCTCAAGTTGTAGGAGGCTGACCTAATGTTGGACGAAAGGGATTTTTGATCATATGATCCTCAGCCTACTGGCGGTTCATGGGGTACGCGGAGGGGGAATGGTCTTGCACGAATGATAATTCTTGACACTATCCCCAAGCGAAGTCCACATCTTGGTTTTGATCCACGCAGACAGAGGTATGGTAACCTGTATATTTTATTCAGATTTCAGTAATTTATTTATATATATACTAATTGTTTGATTATTTATTCAATTTTCACAGTTTTTCGCATGTAGCAATTGGGCAGGGGAGCGCTATCTTGCACAATTATTTTTCTCACCCACGGATCACATGGGAACAAATTCCCATTGATGTGCGACGTGACATGTTATGTCATTGGTTGGTACATAAATAAAAAATATTTATTTTGAAATTTATTTTATTAACAACTTGATATTTTAAATTATTTGTAGGGTTTATGGTATCATATCGATGATAGCATATGCGACGCTATCCACGCGGCATTGTAGGATTCTATGCATGACTTTTTATTTAGTTTTCGAACAATTTGAGAATGATACCCATTAAGAAAGAAGGGTTGATAGAATTTGATGAGTCGTGTAGAGCCCACCGACCATAGTGCATTTCATCTCAAGTTTGAGATGGATTATGTTTAAACTGGTTGGGTGGTGGATATCAGAGGAGATCTTCAGTGGGATGACAGAACCAGGGGAGACAAGAGATGACATATCGAGCTGGTAGTCGTACATTCAGATCACATAGAGAGCATCTGGTAAGTATATTTTTTAATTATTTTATAGAAATTTAAATTTAAATAGTTTATTTTATATTTCTGTAGGCAGTCGAGCATCCCGATATTATGGAGTTTGACGTTTATCGGAGGATGTACAATGGTCCAGCCACTGGTGATATTAGAGGTGATCGCCAACGTCAGATTGTTGTTACTATTATTTTTTCAGTTTGACAATTAACTGCATAAAATATTTTTACAATTTAATTTTAAAATGTAATTGAAGGATTCATATAAGGCTGCGACATCTCAGACATAGGCTGAGGGTTAATACGAGACGACTGAGCAAACTAGTGCTCACCATTTCGATGAGGCATCATAGATGCAGGTGACTCAGTATGGCTTTGAGAAGGGCATAGTAGTTGGCATCGACTCTCATTTGACTCATGGTACTTATAATGGTACTGGTGTGATGTCGGCGTCCAGCTCGAGAGGAGCTCATGGAGAGACATTATCTTTTGGATCACAGTATCAGGAGCAGTTGTGAGGTCAGTCTGAGCATATAGAGACTTTGTAGAAACATCAAGAAGAGATGTGTCGGCAGGAACAACCGTAGGAGCAGCATTACGAGGAGTAGATGCGTCGATGGCAGCAGAAGCATCACGAGCAGATGGAGTACATGCGTTGTCTGACTCGTAGTTTAGGGATGGAGTTTCCTCCACCAGCCCTTTCAGCTCCTCCACCTCCTCCAGAAGACGCCCCCATTGATTTTTTTATGTTACAATCATTTGAATTTAACATTGTAATATGAATTATTTACATTTTCTATATTTTATATCGGTGCAAATATTACATAATTTAATTTTTAATATTTCATTATTTTTTTATATTTTTTTTGTGAATATTGATAATTTTAATATTTTTTTATATTATTTTGTGAATATAGAGAATTTTAATGTTTTTTTATTGTTTTAATAATAGTAATATTATTTTTTCATTTATCGTAATTTTGTTAATTTTTTTAAATTAATTTATTATTTTCAATGGGACTGTTTGTGACGGGGTCCCGTCGCAAATAGAGTAAATAAATATTTTTAAAAACATATTTGTGATGGGACTACTTGCCCCTCACAAATAATGTGGTACGACAGGCCCATCGTACAATTTTTTAGAATAATATATTTTTTAGCAATAGGACAAGAGATCGACGCAAATAGTTTTTGTGACGGGCCCATCGGAAATAGTTTTCGCGACGAGCCCGTCGCAAACACGTTTATGTTTATATAATACATATAATCATAATCTTATTTGGGATGGAGACGTTTCCCATCGAAAATAAGATTTTTTTTTGATGGGCCCATCACAAATAATTGTATTTGCGATAGCGTTTTCTGCAACATGCTATATACAACGGGGCCCTGTCACTAAAGCTTATTTGCGACGAGATCACATCCCAAATAGGCCGTCTCAATTACCGAGAATTCTAGTAGTGGTAGTCTCATGTTGTAATTAGGGGTGTTTGCCTTGTATATGGCTTATTATAGTTAAATGGTTTTGGGGTTTTCATGGAAAGTCACCGAATGAGGAAAAGTTTTGGTATTAAAGATATTTGGATTGATGTGGTCCTTTGAGAATGAAATGGATGTGGATTGTATGGGCATCGAGGGTGTGAATTTTCTGTTATGAAACATGTGGTGCTGACTATAGCCATTTTTCATGATCGAGGTTCTCTATATGTTCTATGGATATAGGATATTGGTGAATACTACTCATCAGAAGGATATGGCTATTGGGGTCATGTACATGTAGGATATAGCTTATGAGGTGGTGTTGACCATTGGTTTTTAAGTGGAATCCTATATATTTGAGAAGTATAATGGAACGGTTCTTGAGGTATGATATATCATAATCCCTTCTAGGCATATTTTCTTTTAGTCTAAGACAACCATGTAGGTTGTGTGATGATGTGTATCGTTGTGTGATATGAAAGTAGTTGGAAGGCCAAGGGTACTTCAGTGTGATACACTATTTGTATATCATCTAACTATAGCAGTAGACAAAGAAGTAAATGTGATCAACCATAGCTTAATAAGTATGGTATGGAGTTTATTGTGTTTTATTTTGAATTTTATTTTTATACTTTTCATACACTCATATTCATATGGATATTATCTAGGGACACTATTGATGGTGAACTATAGGTTTCATTAACAACCTACATGACCCCTTTGGGAAAGGGGGAGAGTTGATTGTTCATGATCATTGAAAGGGAAAATCCCAATTTATGAATCCTAGATGTCTGTGGTTCAAAGGATACACAGTCATGTTGGTGATGGATTTTGGATGTAGTTTAGGTAGTTCCTTAGAGCATATATGGGGTTATTTTTGGCATTTTTTTGTTTTTTTCATGTGATAAAGTTAAGTTTGGTTTGTTTTATTTTTTTGTATGATATGAATAAAATTTTACATATTCATTATATCATATCATAGCATAATTTTTATTTTTATCAAATTTTTCATTATTAATGATGATTTGACTATGGATTTTTGTTCTATATTATCATATATAGATGATAGTCTCTTCAATGTCACTCCTCAGACCCTCACTACTAGTAGACAACCTCTATTCTAAATAGAGTCTTGCCTATGGTCTAGTGTATCACTAGCTCAAGTGTCTTTCACGTAATCCAGGTTGGGACACTACATATACACAGAACATTTTTCACGAATACCAAATTCAAAAATAAGTAGTATATATATATAACAAAGTTTATGTTAGGAAACATAAATTTTGAGACATACCAATAATGAAATATAAATATTTTATTTAAATAAATATCCCACATCACATATAAAAACACACCCCCAAGAAACTAAATGTTTAGTATCTTTTGATATTACCTATATAACCATCTTATAACACAATGGTGCCTTAATATGTCCTATAAAACTATCCACACATGTTTTATTTCTATAAAAATTCCTACACAAAAGTTCCTAGATATATATAGAAAGTATGAAAAAATGTTATATGAAACACTCAGTAGGGAAAAAAATAGACATAATTTATCATAAGATCATAAACATTTGAGAAAAACATGATCATGGGATAAATACCAGATTAATTTAATAAAATAATGGAATCATATGGGGTGATCATATTTAGTGATAGTATAATCATAAGACAATGAAAAATAAAACTACAAAAGGATCCTCATAATGGAATAACATGTACCATGTCATAAGAATGTGGAAACATATAATTAATCATTATCTGTGGTGTCATAAATAAAGAATGTTGCATAAGAATAAGTGTATAGAATCATGTCTAATTTAATTGTTTACTACTAATACATAAATGTCATAGTATGTTGGGCTATCCACCTACACCCTATTATAATTTCATGAGATAAAAACATTTACCCTGTGAATTAGGGGGTTATATAATTTAGGCCCACCCATCATATAATGATAAACCATTTATTTGTGTGACACATGAAAGTTAACATTTCTTGAAAAACCCTTGAAAATTATTTGGGTTAAATAAAATTCTAATAAATATTCATAAATGAAGTAGTCATAAATTATATGAGATGATACCTTTAATTCAATATAATAAAATAAAAATATTATAGAACATTTTTATGGTGAAATATGAAAAATAATTCGATAGATGGTGGTTCTTTTATAAATAACAAGGAAAATAGAAAATAATTCATGAACATATTTCTCATTATCTTTTAGTCATATTGTCATAAAATAAATAAATGACTTTTTAAATAATTTTAAAAATGTTTTTTTATAATTTATTATAATTATTAGAATCTTTATAATGAAATTTTGAAAATAAATAAATTTAAATTAAAATAAATGTCAACTGAAAGATACAAGATATCACAAATGTTGAAACTGATACTTTTAAAAAACATTATTAATAGTTTCAAGATACTCAAATTTACAAATGAGATATAAAATTTACATAGTAATAGAGATAATAAAAAATATTAAAGGAATATAAGAAAGAAAAAAAATTTCTTAGAAAATAAGAAAATAATAATTTTTAGTAAGAAAAAATATAGACATGGATGGGAAATTCCCAAAATATAGATTGAAAATCATCCTTTGCCACATCATATTTTATTAAAGTAATAATTAATCAAAAATGGGATTCTTCTAATGAACTATAAAATACATAAAAAATTTGAAAATTAAATATAAATTATAGAAAGGGAATAATATAACAAATAAATAAGATAAAAATCATTGAAAAATATCAAAACATAAAAAAAGGATATTTATTTAAAAAAATTGTTATTGTGGATTTATTCTCAGTCAAATAGACTCTAAATTCAATGTAATATCTGGAAATCCATTGTAAACTATCTTTATATTTGAAGGGGTTTTTATCATTCTTGATCACAAGGGCTTCATAATATATTGTTTAATTTTTGGGAGAAAAATTGGTTGATATTTGAGATCAATTTAATGAAATATATGCTTTGGAGTCGGAAGAATATGGGTTCTATTATAGATGTGTTTGGGACAAATATTTGAAAACATACATTATTAAATGTGTAAGAAATATTTTTTTATAAGTTAGGTGATGTTAAAGTGGGAAAATTATGGATATTGGTTGATTAATTCTATATACACATAATATTGAGAGAATGTTTAAGGATATTAATACACAAACCATAAAAAAAGTTCAAATTAGAAAAATATAAATTTAATTTTTAATGGAATTAGTGTAGTCGGCCAAACAAAAGTTATAATTCAAAAAGAATTTAAATCAATTACTAAATTTGACCATAAAATGTTTTAGAATTTTTTTTATATTGACAATTTCAAATAGATTGGGTGAACATACAATGTGTATGTAAAAAATAAATGAAAGCTATAAAATGTTAATGGAAACCAGTGGGGATCTTTAGGAGTATTCCCTAAAAGCCTATCACAATATAAAATTTGTAATTACCAATAGTACTCATACTCATTAAGAAAATATATAATCACAGTTCAACCATCCATGAATTGAGTTTATAATTGAGTTCCACCACTCCGACAGGGAAGTTTATGAAGATAGTGT
Organism: Viscum album; assembly: GCA_963277665.1. Classification (NCBI taxonomy): domain Eukaryota; kingdom Viridiplantae; phylum Streptophyta; class Magnoliopsida; order Santalales; family Viscaceae; genus Viscum; species Viscum album. The sequence continues at coordinate 1,364,779,679 of OY728140.1, read as the reverse complement.
ATCCAAAATCCCTTTTACATATTATGTATTCATGGATATATCATTTGGTACTATATAACTAAAACAAGGTATATCATATGAATTTTTAAGGTGTTATCTTAAAGCATGGTCATTTAATTTAAAGACCACATCCTCAGTATCCTGATGTTAGTGCCTAATTGTTTTTACATTGGTACTAAGAACAAGCGTTCATATCCAAAAAGACTAAAATGTTTAAATGATTTTAAAAAATAGTTACATACATAAAATTTACATTAGAAACAAAAATGATAAAAATAATAGAAACTCTAATGGAGACATCCATAAACTCCTAGATTTTACCTATAATTCAATCATAATGTACATATTCACATCCTGAGGAAAAATAATAGATAAAAAATTGGTAAAGTCGCATGCTCAACAAGTTAAAGTAATACAACATAAGCTAATATAAGCATGAAAAAATGTCCATGTGAAAAACTAAAAACACATTCCATTAGAACATATTTTTGAGCATGATATGGTTGGAATAAAAAATGATTAGAAAATGCCATATAAATTATCAAATGACAATGAACATAACATGGGTTATCCTACTAGTTGAATAATCACATGGATTATTAGTTATTAATATCATTATTATGGAATGCATAATGCTAGAAATCTAAAACATACCATCGTAACCTGGACCAAGACATTCAAAAATAAATTATTATGGCCTCAACCTAATCTATATCTTAAAATAAATGGGCAAGTCCTCGACCATGTCTATATCTAGTTTGTCTCAAGAAAAAAAGTGATGTATCAGGGGGCTATAGCATGACCCAATCGTCACATACTATGTCCAATGAAGTCTTAATATGAAAAATAAAAACATATATTTAAATAAAATTGTCACATACCATTTAGAAATAATATAATCATTTCCATAGTTTACATTACTCTAATAAAATCACCGAGAAATTGTTGAGAGGAATACTCGTTTTCTTTGAAAAGAAGAATTCTTTTGGAAAAAAATTTGTATTTTTCATCAAAAACATATTTTCAACATATTAATAAAAGATAATAAATGGAAGGTATAATGAAATTATGTTTGAGGCATATATTTTTATTATCTAAAGTTAAAACTTGTAAAAAGAGTTTTTAAAAAACATTAGAAAATAGCCACTTCAGGGCGGTTGGAGGGGAAATATAAAAAAGTCTTTAAAGAGGAAAATCGATTAATTATTTTCAAAAAATAAGAATTGAACAAAGATATCTTTTCATGATAAAAATAGTGATTTTAGAAAATTATTGGTGGATTAAAATAAAGTAGGATGTGTACTAGAGAATGTGTATGAAAATGTAATGTTACCTTAAAATAAGTTTTTTATTGGGAGAAATTGAAAACAGAACCAAAAAATATATCTTCCCATAAAAGAACAATGAACTGATATGGATAAAAGATTTTGGAACATATAAAAATTATTTTTTAGAATTATATAAAAGTAAATAAGAATTATATTGGGTTAAATATTTATAAAGTTTAGCATGAAAGAAAAACAGAGGTTCGGGGAGAATCCCTTACCACATAGCAAACAGTCGAACCATATGTCCCATAAGATTAATGATCATTAAATAATATGTTGAATACAATTAAGATAAATAGATACATGATTTGATACATATATTTTAATTATAGATAATACAAATAAAATAATTAAATGAAAATAAGGAATATCTCACATAAATTAGAGTGAGATGAAAAACCCTTACCCTATATCTGAAAGCATTATGCACTTGTACTTAATATCATGGATAATGAAATTACATTCATTAATAATTTAATTCAGAAACTAATAAACATGTATTTTATAGTTTCTAATTTTATTATGTTTATTTATGTCCATTTTGAGGAGTTATACTATTTAATTTTGTTGTTTGGATGTGTTCATTTCCTTGGTTTTCATGATTGGTTCACTTGTACACATGTATAAAAGATCTTGTGAAATGAAAATAGTTTCCCATAATTGAAATTATATAATATCAATGAACATATATAATATTAAATGCTCTTTTGTATTATTTTTTCAGATATGAGGATGATTCATTATATAAAATGTTAATGATAACCATTTAGATTATTTTGGTGTTTTTTTGATCATTATGAAGCAGTTTTGTTTTATTTACTAATATTATCTATATATACTGGTTCAATATAGTTTAGTAAGATTTAATACATATATAAAAATATCTTTTGACCATAAAAATGGCTTTATGACATGATTGTAAGGCATAATTGAAAAATAAAAACACTTTATCCATGAAGGCGGTAAATCAGTACCTCATGGACGATGTTTTCATTTTTAGAATAAAAATGGGATGTGAAGAGAAATTATTTTTTATATTCTATAAAAATAATAAAATCATATTATATATAATATTATAGAGGTATCATGAATGTTTGGAAAGAGGAGGTAAGTAATGGATATGAAAATAAATGAGAAATAATGAAAATTAAAAGAACAAAATGAGAATTTACCTCTAGAATTCCTCACCTTGAGAACCTCCTTATTTAACTTTGAAATGGTATTTTGGGGTGACAAAAAATATCATAATGCAGGGGAAAGTTTTGAGTGAGTAAATGGGAAGAATATATGCATTCTTAAATTCATTGGAGGTGTGATAAGAAGGGGTATTGAGGGGTGCTATCTATAGTGGAGGAGATATGTTTTTTTGGAATATTTTATTCATTTGTTTTTTATTTTTCCTCAAGACGATAAATAGTTTGAGAATTATAACTAAATATATTAAAATAATTAAAGGGATTATGATATTATTGTTATTATATCATCAATGACTTAAGAAATTGTGTATTTATTCTGTAAATTACAGTATTTTACTATTTAAAAAAATCATGTATTTTAGTAAAACACAATAAATTGAACCTACCCATATTTGGACCTAGGGAATTAAAAACTGAACTCCATTTTGTTAAAATAAATTAATAAATATTATAAATTTAATTTTTAAATAAAATCATCATTTCCTTGAAAAATACATATTTCAAACTAAAACTGATTTTATGACATTAGAAAAATTAATTGAGGTCTAATAAAATTATCATAATATCAGAAGAGAAAATATACTAATTTATGAATATATTTTTCGAAAATATTTTCTAAATCATTATATTAATTATAAGATTATAAATAAACATTTATGTTTCACAAAAATACCAATAATTAATTTATCATTTTTAATACTTTTACTTAATTATTCCATTATATAAATATATCATAATTTCATTAGAAAGATACAAAAATATAATATACAATTTTATTGGTATAATAAAATAAAAATAATAAATAAACTTTTAATATAATGAAATTGACAGTTTTATGAAAATCGATATTTTTCACAATTCATTAGAAAATAAATATTTTTGGAAAAATACCAAAATTTCACCATAATATAATTTTGAAATTACTCTTTTAAATATTAAGTTTAGTTTTTTAAATATAATTTATTAAAGTGTCAAAATATAATTTCAATGCAACTGTGCCATTAAAATGCTGTAACATTTCCTTTAGAAAAAAAGTATTTTGTGTGTAAAATTTGATTTATTCTTAACTTATGCCTATACAATCATGTGGGTGAATGTAAATCATTTTATTAAATATATATAAATTTTCTAATTTGGATAATATTTTTCATTGCCACTAATTTAAGGGCTTGGTTATAATGGTTGTTTTAAAATAATTATATTTTGTTCTATATCACTATTTGTTTAGGTTTTGTATTATTTGAAACATATAGTATCAATGAAATTTAATTTAATGAGATAAATATCATAAAATAATAGGGTTTCACATTCCTACCTCCTTCAATAAATTTCATCCTCATAATTTTAAATTTTTCATCGATGATAAAACATTAAAACATCAAAATTACTTTGTTGGAATCCCAAATAAGAAATAGTGTTAATAAAATATTTTCTTAGAAATATTGGAAGGGAAAATTGAAGGTCACCAAAAAATAGGTTTCCATGTAGGAGAACATTAGTGGGGCATGAAATCATGGGTATAAAAAAAAGAAATTTAACTATCATGTACTTACATAGAGTGATAGCGAACATGGTAATTGGAAAATATACTATTAGAAAAACATAATTTTTTTATTGATTAAAAGACCATTGATTTCTCAGAAAAAAATTTATCAGATAACATTTTTTTTGAAAATCCATTTCTTATTATTGACAGTTTATTTTAATATCTAGATAAGAACATGCTAAAATAAACATACTTTATTACTTTACATATCCTAAACTCATCCATTGGTAATGCTCCAATATATATATCTGATTCATTTATTAAACCAAAAGATGGACATTCAAGAAGCATTTTTATGGTTGAATCATTTTTATCAAATGGTTCATAATTCATTCATTTTGACTTTAAATGTCTACTATTACCAAAACAATTAGCAGATGCCATCCAATATGATAAATCATACTTTAAACATAATCAATGATATCCTTAATACATTAAATAAGTAGTTTACCATAAGACCCATCCAAAACATGTCTTTCCAAATTCAAATACTAAATATTTAGAAGAATGGTTACTTAAAATCATATTTTCCCCAAAATAACATAATGCATCTCTTTTTATCACATACCAAATATTTGAATATTTTGATCACCATTAATCCTTAATGAAAATCCACATTCTTCTAAAAATAAAATCAAAATTTGTTGAATAAATTCCTTAAATCCAAACATCTAATATTTTAATCAAAGCATAAACCATTAGATAACAAACCACCATTATTGTCACCAACACTATCCCATAAAAGTAGATTAATTATTATATCCACATAAATAATATATTTAGGATTATCTTTCCCAGATCACATGTTTTCCAAAAGATCAACATACAAAAGAATCACTTATATTTGTTGCTTGTGCTATTCATAAAATGATTCTAATTACATGAAGAAAATATATTGATGTCAAATCCTCATACATCTCATGACTCTTATGACTAGGTAATTATTGATAAAATAATTAAATAACACAATTCTTGAATCCAAACATAGGCATATTAATCATTCTTATTTCTATGTGGTAGTATAATATGCTCGACCGTGATCCATTATCCTGTTTTGGGATATATTTTTTTGATGCTCAAGAAAATGATTTTCATAGTGTCTCATATCTTTACAGTTGAAGCATTACATATTGGAAACCATTTTATTACACTTGAAATCACAAGTATAGTGGCCTTTCTGTCCTCAAATATATAAAACTACCATTCCTTTCAAGAAAGTGACAGGGCGTGTCATTCCACAATTATCAAATTTGGTAAAATATTTCGTTCTCTTCCTTCCTTTGTCTATATTATTCCTTAATTACTCTTGTTCTTGTGATTCCCTCTAAATCCATAATACCTAGACAATGATTTAATTATCTCGTTATTATATAATATTATGTCATCATTTGTTGAGAATGTTTTGGTGAAATGTTCCCTTTGAAATATTGGCATAATATTTTTAAAGTCCTCTATTTTCTGTTAATGATTTTTAAATATTATATGGGTTAATTTCATGACTAGGTGATGAGACAGCGTGTGATTTCGTGACCTAGTGTGTCCGGAATAAATGTTTTAAATATATTAAAATATCAAATATCATGAACATTCAGTTTTCCTGATTAAGTGATAGATCATATTAAAGAGTTCCCAGATTAAAAAATTGATGCCACCGTTATGTTCAGAGCAGTGACTTTACCCTAGGAGAGGCCTAACGTCGTCCATTGTTGGTTGGATGCGAAGAGCAGTTTTCAAACTTTTTAATGAATAAATTAAATATTTTATTAATTTTATGTTAACATTAAATCAACATACAATGAAATAATTTTTTTTATTTTAAATAAATATATAGGTAGGGGCCTACAGTTAGAATCATAACCCTAGAAATTTCTTAGAGGCTCTGGAGAGAACCCTGAAGAAACCGCTTAACAGAATTGTGATGGAATCACATATCAATTATCAATGAATATTGTTCTTGATAGATCTCACAAATAATAGAGATGCGGAGACCGATCATCATTAATTAGTGATCCAAATAGAATATAGGATGTGATATTTTTTAATTTTTTCCCCGATCATGGGTTTAACAATAAAGGTGGTCCAACCAACAAACAGGCTGATCTGCAGTTTGATCATTCATGTAGGATGAGTTTTAATTATGGGATTTATAGGGTTGATTATTATATTGTTTTTATTGTTGATCATTATTACATGTACTGATCAATGTATGAATGGGAAATTAGCAATGTTTTTTCCCCAGGTTTATTCATCATGAATATTTTCTCCCTCGTTTATTCTACACATTCTTCATTCTTCATGGGGTTATGAATGAATGATCATTCTTCCTTTATTTCTATGAACATTGATTTGATATTAAAGATAAGACACTGGGATGACCTAACAGAGGTATGATGATGATGGCGACGGATTAATAGAAGTGATTCAATAGATATCATTTTTTCGGTGACTTATGTGAGGATGAATGAAATTGGATTTCTGAGCTAATTGAAGTCTTGAAACACCTTGATCCAATGTTTGGGTTATGAGACGACCCTTGATATGATGTTTCATCATGAAAATATCATAAAAATAGAATCTTGGAGATCAGCTAAGTTGTGTGGATGAAAAACATCATATTCTGCAAAATCTTGATTAACAAGACATGTAACCTGGGGTTACACGGTATGTGGCCCTCACTATGTGGAATTTAGTGTTTTTGGAGTTAGTTAAATTCCACACGATGTGTCACCCCTATCACATGGAATGTAGGCCCTTCCTAATGACTCATGGAGTATCTCTAAAGATACAGATTCACAAGGTGGGGTATATAGGTTTTCTACACTGTTTGTACCCCACCACACGACATGGTCAGGACCAAGTACATGGACTACGCATGTGATGGTACATGTACAGAGACACACTTGATGATACAATGTAGGGGAAAACGACCAGATTACATGGGTGGACCCCAGATAGAAGGACATAGTGTGTGACCCTTTTACATGATGTGCACCCATATTCTACATGACATGTTCTGATGATTTATGACATTTTACATAGGTAGAACTCAAGGTAAAGGGAAATTACATGTGACTATATAACACTCCACATACTCTTTTCATCAATTCTTTAATCTCTTGTACACCCTATCTTGGTCATGGTTCATTAGGGTGTGTTCCCGTGATCGTTTCCCTAAAGGTTGATATATATCATTTTTTACTCATATCAGTATGATCTCTTAAGAAAGACTTCCTAAATAGAGTTGTTGTAATCCACCTAAGAGGCCCAGAATAGGATCCTATATTCATTATTAATGCCCTAGGTAGAGTCCTTGGTATTGAACTGACCAACACCACTAGGCATTGATTCCTTACTTATAACGTAAATCCAGTTGGAGTTGTTGGTATCACCCCATGGGATTGGTTGTGATCCTCATATGTGGAATCATATTCTCCTTAGATCTATCAGTGTATCTTTATATCATGATCGTTCCCAATGAAAATTATTTCTCAAACGGACATCATCAATGCTATCAAACATAAGAGTGTGTTCTCCCAGATGTGTGCTTCATGGAATCTTTAGACTGGATCCTTAGTATTTGTCAAATGTGGTTGTGACATACCTCTATACCGCATGTCTTGGTTTGAGTATATCTGAATATTATTGTTATATGTTCTATAGATTTATAGTTGTGTATATATGAAAGTATCATTCCTCTGTGTATTGATTTTTGGTTTTAGGGTGTCATATTGAGTATTTTTATACCCACCCTGGCATGAGATTTTCCTGCACTTGTCATTTCTTGTTCAGAGAGGAGACCTTTTGATGGAGTCCTAGGTAGACCAGGACTAGACATAACATCGTGAGGTTAGAACGGCTGGGGTGTGTTACCATGGCTACAAACAACAGTCCAAGTGCATTTTGTTTATAGGATGGAATTTTTTGTTTACATACTCTTTTTGGTGGGCTTGTATTCTGGCCTATTTTACTTAACTGAACATTACATTCTTGTTTAACTATGGTTGGGATGTAGTTGAATGCATGCATTTTTCATTCGTTGTGGTTTTTAAATTTTATCATTTTGTGGGCTTGGAGATGGGTACATTAATACAATTACATAGAAAATGCATCCCATGTTAGTGATATTCCTACTTGGTACTAGTAATCAACCCTTCACCTATTAGAGGTAGGCTTGGGGAGTTATAAAATGGGACCCACTAGGACTGGTCATGATAGAGTGGTATCAGAGTTGTTTTGGTTCTACTTTAGGATCAAGAGTCTGTGAGATTGGTCTGAGGCAAAAGTGATAAGTGTTTCGAGTTCATCTTTCAGGCTAGAGATTCTAGTGTCGATGTGGCAGCCGATGTATCCATACACTAGGATGATGGTAACTTTATTTTTGATTCAATATATGAGAAAATTGGTTTCTTGGAAAATAATGGTACATTCATCATATAAGAATGGGTTTTGGTTCCATGCCTTTATTGAGTCATCTCCCCAGATATACTCATTGACCATGGTACATATTTATTTCTTACAGAATTCCCCCAAGATGCATACATTCTACGATTCATCAGATCGATCATGAGGATGGACCCCTTAATGATAAGGCTTTGATACACGGGCCAGTTCCCCAGATGTTACATTCAGTTGGTTCACCATCCATACCACCACCAGAGGATAAACATGTGGTACCCGCAATACAAGAATATGAGGAGCGCAAGTTGAGCATGATATAAGATTTTCATAGACAGAGACCCATCATGTTTTGAGGTAATCCTAACCCTCTGGAAGCTAAGGAATAGATTGAGGTAGTGACCTGAGTTTTTTGTCTACCCAGGACACCAGCGGATCAGTTGATGGTCCTGTAGGATTACCATCTACATGGTTCGGTGTGGATATGGTAGCGTTTGGCTATCCAGAATCATGATGAGGTGACTCATTCATGAATAGAGTTCGATCATGTCTTTAAAAAAGAGTTCTCTATAGTTACACTGAGAGCTATGAATATATAGGATCATCATTAGCTATAGAAGGGTTGCATGACAGTTAATGATTATTCATCAAAGATCACCAATTTTTCTAGGTACTCGATGGATATTATTAGAGATCAGTACATAAGGCCTCAGTCCATCGAGTAATGTCTAGGTAGAGACATCGATCCAACATTATCCCTCTTTGCATTAAAACATATATTATGGTTCCTAAGTGAGCATTGGTAGTCAAAATATTCTTGGCTGATAAGATACAGCTGGTGGTAATCAACAGTGGACGAGCAGATGTAGATACCTCAGCAGTAGGGATCTGATGTCTGTCATATGGAACTGGATGTGGGAGACGTTTTAGAAGGAGTTCCCAGGATAGAGGATCTATAGTTTAGGGCTCACAGGGTGCGTTCAGTCATCCTAGGAATATGTGATTCTATTCCTGTGATGGAAGGGGGATCTCACTCGAGATTTTCCAAATTTTGTGCAAATGACATGGAAACAATTGATGGAACACTAATACAGAGACAACAACACGAGCATTCATATATTTAGGTAGGTGAATGTGGTAGAGTAGTTGAGAGAGCAGCAAGAGGAGGTCTATGTTTCAACATTTTACCACCACTACCCCCTGGTGGTCCACGCCAAGCTTAGGAAGCTGGAGGATAGGGACGTGGATATCTACATGTGGTCGATGCATATGACCTAAGGGATCTAGGAATGATTCATGGTATGGTTTTTGTCTTTTATATGTTATCTATAGTACAGATAGACACAGTTTCTAGCCATTCCTTTCTCTCCAAATATCTTGTTTGAAACTTGAGCTTCTGGTTAAACTATTTAATCAACCCTTACAGTTGGATACACCCATCGTAGAAGACTCATGTGATCACACATTTTTGCTGAATGTATGTGTTATCACTTGAAGGTGAGAGTTTCCATTGGAACCTCTTGGGGGAAGTGTTGAGGCCTTATGAAATAATTCTTGGTAAGGATTGGTTATCCTCAGTCTATGCCCATATTGACCATTTTAGGTGATTGGTGTTGTGTGTCCAAAATGATGGAATGTGGTTTTACTTTTTATGTGAAAAGGAATGAGTTATTGGTTTTCTGTAGTAGTGGTAGAATACAAGGATGTATTCTTTTAATAAGTTCTAGGATTACCTTTCAACTGGGATATAGACTTATGAATTCATTTACACCTTGGGATGGAACCAATATCATCACCAGCATATTTTATTTCACTCATAGAGCTTTGTGGGATGAGGGTTCAGTTGGAGGACATGTAGAAGAAGGGATTTGTGAGACCTAGTGTTTCACCCTGGGTGGACACAGTTTTTTTCACAAAAGGTAAATGAGAGATTGAAGTAGTATTTGAAATACCATTTTTTTAACGATGTGACCATATAGGAAAATTATCCACTACCAAGAATCAATGACCTATTTGATTTGTTGAGAGGGGAATGATGGTTCTTGAATCTTTTCTATAGATTATGCTATCAGCAGATGTGAGTATGGGATGATGATATACTCAAGATGAAATTTAGATGTCATTATGATCACTATGAGAACTCGGTGTTTCCCATTTGGCATGATGAATACCGCATCAGTGTTCATGGGACTCATTAAATGGTTCTTCCAAATTTATTTAGACCGATTCATGGTATTCTTCATGGACGTTATCCTTGTTTACTCAATGTCTGTGGAGGATCATTCAAGACACTTAAGGATAGTTCAGGACATACTTTGAGAGAGAAAGTATTATAGGAAACTCCCAATCTTCTAGTTCTAAATTCAGGAGGTCCACTTTCTAGGACATGTTATCTTAGTGGATGGAGTGGTTGTAGACCCGACCATGGTTGGGGTATTTTTATTATATGAGCCACTTAGGAGCCCGACGGTGGTGTAGAGCTTACTTGGGCTAGTGGGATATTACTATAAATTCTTACTTGATTTATATTGGGTATATGAAATGATGACAACTCTGATTTTAAAGGGGGCATCCTTTCATGTGGACAGAGATGTTACTGTAGGATTTTCATTAGTTGGGGAAGAGTTTGAGAAGTGCTCTGATCTTGAGATTACCAGAAGAGGGTTTCGAGTACGTTGTGTTCCGTGATGCATCCAAGACTGGTCTTGGTGTGTCCTGATGTAGAGTTAATTTGTGATTCACTATTGTTTTTTCCAATTGAGACCACATGTACAAAACTACATGCCCCATTATCTTGAGCTATTAGCGGTAGTCTTCGCATTGAAGATGTGGAAGCACTACCTAATGGGGGATCTGTTTATCATCTACTATGATCAAAATAGTCTCAAGTATATTGTATCTCAGAAGTATCTGAACTTGAGACATAGTATTTAGCTATATTTCCTACAAGACCATGACTTTGAGATTTCCTATACTCATGGTAAGGTGAATATGGTGGATGATACTCTCAGTCGGGGATCTAGTTCATTTTTGTTGAACGATGCATCATAACATTTGGTCTCATTGCAGTTATCATAAGTGGATGGAGATGGAGCATACTACCTCCAATCGATGATTGTTACCCATCCAATTTTATAGAAAATCAGGGAGGCACAAATTAGTGATAATTACTATAAGACTCTATAATCTCAGATATCCATAGGACATGCTATAGATGGATATTCGAAAGGTGGGGATAACGTCTTCATTTTTCAAGGCCATACAGTAGTTTCAGTGGCATTGTGGGAGGAGGTTTTGAGGGAGTTTCTTACATCCTCTATAGAGGTACATCCATGTGTGGAGAATATGTAACAGGACCTCTAACATCAGTTTTGGTGGCCAGTGATAAATAAGGGAGTTATTAATTTCATTTCTTGATTCCTTACTTATCAGTAGTGATGGATGAGCACCAAGTTCTAATGAGTTTTGCTCAGCCCCTTGAGGTTCCAAAGTGAATGTGGGATGGGATATCGATGGAATTTATGATGGGTTTACCACATATGTCTAGGGGAAATTATTCCATCTAGGTGATCTTTGATCGACTAACCAAGTCGGATCACTTTCTAGCTATGCAAGAGAAGAGTTCAATTGAGAGCATGATATGACTCTATATTCAAGAGATAGTTTCACTCTATGGAATTCCATCAGGGATTGTTTCAGATCGTAATCCTAATTTTACATCCTGATTTTAGAAGGGATTCCTGGGGGAATTTGTGACCTAGTTATGCTTGAGAACATCATTTCACCAATAGATGTATGACCAAACGGAGTGGACCATTAATTTTCCGAAGGACATGTTGCAGGCTTATATGTATGACTTTAGATGATGTTGGGAGGATCACCTACCACATGTGGAGTTTTTAGACAACAACATCTACCATTCTACTATTGGTATGCTGCCATTCAAGGATTTGTATGGGAAAACCATCAGGTCACCACTTTACTGGACTGACCTAGGAGAGTAAGAACCCCTAAGCCCAATGTTGGTGCTACTAATATAGACAATTTTCATATCATCCAAGAACTAATGATGATTACACAAATATGTCATAATTATTAAGATGAAAGGGGGTGGATGCCTTTACAGTTCATGGAAGGAGACCGAGTTTTCTTTCAGGTTTCACCTCAATGAGGATTAATGAGATTTGGCTTGGGAAAAAAGTTATATTTAATGTTATTTGTCCATTTTAAGACACTGCATAGAGTTGGTGAGTTGGAATACCACTTAGCTCTACACCCAAAATTAGATCGGGTACATGATGTCTTCCATCTGTCACAATTGAGGATGTATGTGCATGACCCATCACAAATCATCAACTGGGGAGAGCTAGATATCGATGCTGGAGAGACATTTACTGAGTACCAAGTATTTATTGGGATAAGTAAGAGAGGATCCTTTGTGGGCATGTTATTCCATTGGTGCCTATTCGGTGGCAGCTTGAGAATCTAAAGGAGATCACATGGAAGAGGGAGGCTCAGATTCTTGCTCAGTACTCAAATATTTTTGAGTATCCTTTGTTTTGGATTTTCAAAGACGTAAAGCCCAAAGGTGGGGAAAATTTAATGTCTCATATTTTCCATGTATTATTTTTATATATTATATATATTAATTTTGAGACATGGTACGGAGATGATGTGTGATTCTGAGGCTTGGTGTTCCCAAAATAAATGTTTGAAATATATTAAAGTATTAAATAGAACATGTATGTGTTTTTCATGAAAAAATTAGAATAACTTCTATATCGGTATCTTAATCAAAAATCTGAGGGCACCGTTACATTCAGAGTACTGAATTTTGTATACGAGATTCATGACATCCACCAACATGGGTCAGCTGCAAAAAGTCATTTTCATACGTTTTAATGAATGAAATAAATTGTGGATTTATTTTTTTTTGACCATTAGATAGATATACTGATGCAGCGGTGCTATTTCATTTAAATAAAAATCATTTAAGGGACCTAAGGTTATATTTATAACCCTAAAAATTTATTGGGGCTCTTGAGAGAACCTCGAAGAAACCTCTCATGTGAACGACCTCAGAATACCAGATTCATGATCGATGAACAACATTCTTGATGGATCATGCCAAAGATATTGATGCGATGACTGATATTTGTCATATAGTGATCCAAATAGAAGGTAGGATGTGTTTTTTTGTATTTAATTCCCTATTCATAGATTTAATGATGAATGTGGACCAACAAACAGACAGGATGACCGCGGTTCGATCGTTCTTGTGGGATGAGTTTTAATTGTAGGATTTACAGGTTTGATTATTATATTTCTATGATTTTTTATCATTCTTGTGAGAATAGATTAATGAAGGAAAGAAAAAAATCTGAGGTTCATTCCTCGAGTTTATTCCTCCTGAATTTTTTCTCCCTTGTTTTATTCTACGTGTTATTCGTTCTTCTTGGGATTATGAACAAATGATTTTTGCACCTTCGTTTCATGGTGAAATGCTCTGAAATTGATGATCAAAAACCAGGATGACCTAAATGAGGTGCGCTGATGATAATGAGGGATGAATCAAAGTGATTTAGGAGATATCTTTCTTTGGGAGAGTTACGTGTGGTTGAACAACGTCGGATTTATGAGGTGACTAATGTCTTAAGACACCTCGATTATGTGTTAGAGTGATGGTACAACCCCTGATCTTTAGTTTTTAGGAGAAAAGATAATAGAAATGGGATATGAGAGATCAACCAAGGTGTGCAGAAGAATAACATAAGATTCTAGAAAATCCTGATGAAGACAACGTATAATCCAGGGTTACACAATGTGTGGCCGCCACTTTGTAGTCGCTAGGGTTTTGGTAGTTTGTTAAATTCCACACAGTGTGTGATCCTATCACACTAAATTTATTCACTTCCTAGATACGCAAGGAGTATCTTGGGAGATACATGGACACTAGGTGGTGTACGTGGGTTTCCTATATGGTGTGTACCCCACCACACAACTTGTCTTGGACCAAGTACATGGACTACCCCATGTGATGGTACATGGGAAGAGATGCATGAGTTTAAACCATGTATTGTCACACAACTAGAGCACACAGGTGGACCCAAGATGGATGGACATAGGTTGTGCCCCTTCTACATTGTGTGTACCCATATTTTACACGACATGTTCTAACGACACGAGCCTTTGTACACAGGAAGTACCCGAGGTCATGGGAGATTGTGTATGACTCTACTATAAATTGTGTACTCTTTTCTACATGGCGTGAATCTCTTGTAAACCATATATTAGTAATGTTTTTTTAGGTTTTGTACCCTCGATCATTTCCTTAATGGTTTATGTGTATCATTTTCTACCAATAGGAGTATGATTCCTTCAACAGGACTTCCCGAATAGAGTTGTGGGAATCCTTTTGAGAGGCCTGGATCATGATTCCCTATTTATTATTCATGCCCTATATAGTTTCCTTAGTATTGGTATGACCAACATCACCGAGCATCGATCCTTTACTTATAAGGTCAATCTAGATGGAGTTATTTGTATAACCCCATGGCCTTGGCTATGATCCTCATATGTGGTATCATATTCACTTTAGATATATTAGTGTATCTATATCTCATGATGGTACCTAGTGAACAGTACATCTTAGACGAACTAAATTAGTGATATCCGACTCCACAGTGTGTTCTCTCAGATGTGTGAATCGTGGAATCTTTGGACTGAATCCCTAGTGTTGGTATACAGTGGTTGTGACTTACTGCCTGTCTACATGTCTTGGTTTGATTATATCTGGATATTATTGGTATATGTTGTGTAGACATATACTTGTGTGTAACTCACTGTTTCTTCTCATTGTGTATTGCTTTGTGGTTTTAGGGTGTCCTACTGAGTATTGTTGTCACGCCCAAAGTTTTCACTACGTCATGTTTTGAATTTTTATTTTCATCTTATAATTTTGTATGCTTCTGATTATTATTATTCTTTGGATATGAAATATGAGCCGAGCCTGACTGGGGTTTTTCTCTGATAAATGAGCATTTTGGCCTCGACAACGTTTCAACGGGTCGATGTTGAAGCCTCGCGGCCTTGATTGGGTCACCGCGTGACCTCGCTCGGTTTTCCACACGCCTTCTTGACATGAAACTAATTAAATAAATGGAGTTGTTTATAAAGAAATAAAATTTGAAAGAGGGATAAAATGAAAATAAAATAAAATAAGAAAAATGATAAAAATGCAATGGTTTATTTTAATATTAAGGGATGTTATTGTCATTATTATTATTAGTTTTAAAGATAATAATTTACTAATGTTATTATTATTTTTCCAATTATTATTTTTATTATTTTTATTACCATCACTATTATTATAATTTTCATCAATATTTTTATTTGTCCTTCATTATTAAATTATTTTAATAATTCTAAAAACTGTACTTCATATTGTTAATAAAATTAATATTACTTTATTATAATTAAATTTGAATGGATTATGCTTATTTGTGGTTCAATTTATTTTTTTTCTCTCCTTTTATCCTTCCCCACTCATCCATAGGTTCCCTCCTCCAAAACCCTTCCTGGGAAATCCCCTCCCTGCCGTCTAGGTGGAATCATGATGCATAGCTCCAATTTCTCCCAGTCATCCACCTCGTGCCATGCCTCCCTTGCACAAACCCCCCCCCCCCCCGGTGACACCTCCGTCACACCTCCATCCACAGATCACAAGCCATCCACCGGGCCGGCCAGCATCCTTCCTATCCCGTCCAGCATCCTCGTCGCGCGCCCCGCTCACCAAACCAGCCGCACCCCATCCCCAATCGTTCGTCCTCCTTTTCTCTATCCAGCGATGCCGCCTCACTGATCATAATCTGTCCCATCATGCCATCGCCCCTACTCCGAACTACACTCTGTGACATTGCACCCTCCTGGCCAGCCTTCCCCCCTTTCGTTGAGAATTAGGCCGGTGAAAATCCTTGCCAGTGTGGCTCAGTTATGGCACAGCTACCTACTCACCTCTAATGTTGGACGCGAACTGGTCCAGCCCACCCCCCTTTCCGGGCGACACCACTCCATCTCCTCACCAGTTCTTTTCTCTCCTTCCACATGTGTTTCACACCTTCAGATATTTTTTTTTGTTTGAGTTTTAGTTTTATTTTCAACGAGTATGAGGTCTGATTTTGTGGTTTAAATTGCTGATATTATGTGAATTTTCCTTGTTTTTTATTCGTGCTAGGTTGTTGGAGGTGCGGTTGGCGTGCGGCGGTCTTTCCACACCATGTTTGTGAAGTCTACTACACCAAGGTATGTGGACCCATATTTAAACATTATTTAAAAAATTAATTTGCTAGCCTAGTTAATTTATTATGTTCTTTGATTAATTATTTTGGGTGCGGATTTGGTTTTCGTGAATTTATTCATGTGTTAAATTTGTTTGGTAGTATTTTTATATGGATGGGTTTTTTCATTGGCTGAAAAATTATCTTTAGTCAATTGTTAGTGTTTAATAATATATGTAGTTAGATTTTCATTTGTGAGTGTGGTTTTAATTGAGTTTTGACATAGCGTTGCATGTTATTGGTCATAAATGAAGGCGGTCTGTTGGTTTTTTTGGTTTTTTCTATGAAAATCATTGTTGAATCGTCTCCTAGTGTTTATGAAATTTTGTTTTTGTTTTTGTGAAAATGCGAAAAGTGCATTGTTTATGTTCTGATATAGCATACATATGTCTTTTATCCAAAAAAGGGAATTTGGGTGGGTCTTTGGAGTTTAAAGTCCTGTTTTATCTTTTGGATTTTCCTAATAAAATTTCTAGTGTTTTTTTAGTCGGTAGAATGTTCTTCTAACAGTGAGGTTGGGTTATTAATTGCTGCAAGTGGTGTTGGATGTGTTCTGGATGTGGTTCCGGGTATGTTTGGTCAGGGAGGAGGGTTGAGTGGGTTTTTTGTGGTAAATACATGTCATGTTTCTTTTAAAAAAATTTGTTTACAAATAATTTAATATGAATTAACAAAATTATTAATGATAAAAAATTTAATTTTTTTTAATAAACAATAATTAATAATGCAGAAATTGTTTTAATTGAGTTGGGTAAAGTAATTTTGTGTGCATACTTTGTCAAATGGATTCATGTGTGTGTGAATGTGTGTTGTTTGGTTTATGTTACACCATGTTTGTTTATTTGTATGAGTTTGAAATGAAATGTGAAATTGGATCATATTGAGCACAAAAAGTGAAATCCTAGGTACTAGGTGGGCGGACTAGATCTAGCATGCTAGTGATAAAGAAACGACTTTGGCCTGGTTTCACTTAAGTGGTTTGATGATTAAAAAACTAACTAAACATTGGATGATGATTGGAGACCACTAGGTTATGGATTTGTTTCCCTAATATTGGCTCGTGCATGAGAACATATTATATTTTTGTTCTTATACTATTGTTCACTGAGACATGATGTTCTAGGCTCCCATTCCTTTTTCTGGTACCTTTAGGGACTCTTTCACTTTTGGTGCTCCTGGACTACAATACAATCACCGTCGACATACAATGTATCTTTTGGGTGTTTCTTAAAGGTTTTGGTTTTTCTTAAATGCAAGGGTGTTTGTATTTATTTATTTATGTTGTTTTTTAATCTATTTTCTTTATAAAAACTATTTCTTTAAAATTGTTCAAGCTTTGGCATCATTTCTTTCATTAAGACTGTAAATGTATTTGTAAATTAATGTGAATGTGTGAAACCTTTTTATTGGGTGACATCCTACTAGGATTTGGATCACACCCTATATAAACCTAAGGGTGTGTGTAGACCTTGTTTCTTGTGAATTCCTGGTTGTGACATCGTGCTTAGCGTTGGTGGTTCTGGATTCTACTTGTCTTTGCATGCAGGATGGTGTTGGTAGCTTGGCGATGCAGTTTCCTATATCGCTTGGAAGTTGGTTTTGGAGTTTAGTTCTTGATCCTTGTTATAGTTCACCTTGGGTTTTTAGTCGAATTGTAGACATTAAACCTAT
This sequence comes from Viscum album, assembly GCA_963277665.1. Lineage (NCBI taxonomy): Eukaryota > Viridiplantae > Streptophyta > Magnoliopsida > Santalales > Viscaceae > Viscum > Viscum album. Next base: position 1,364,761,207 of record OY728140.1, on the reverse strand, counting down.
TTATTGTTTAATGGCATGTATGGTTGTATTTTTCTAGTTTCATTGGTTTATATTGTGAGCTATCTTTCTATCTTTTATTTCGGTTAAATCGTTCCCATGTAGTGTTTTGTTACTCGGGCACTTGTGCCAGCCCGTGGGGATCGGGAACACCCTTCGAGCAATGGCCCGAACTGGGTCAGGCACTAGGTCGGATGGTGACCCATCCTGGTTCGTGACAAAATGTTATTAGAGGAATCTTACTCCATGGGTCATTTTCTTTTGGTATAGTGTCATAGTAGATTGGATTTAAGGTTGTTTTAATCTGACATCCTTGCTATGAGTATGGTGCATGGCCCACACACCTCATGGCGGGACTCGAGTTACCAATGAAAGTTGAGGTTTGTCTGAGTATTTGGTCCTTGAGGTCAATCATTTATAGGGGAAATGAAAAGGGAGTAGAGTCAGTGTTCCTAGTGAGCTTGTAGGGTTTGGCAAGCCCTGTGGAGTCGGGGACAATATCCTAAAATATTTTCCATGGCCAATGGCGTGATTGGTGTATGGCTGCCAACCATATGATCCAATCACCCAATGACACTAGTTTCCTCCTTCATTGTTCCTCGTATCTTTGTTTGGGATTCATGGAAATCTAGTTTTTATGAAAAAAATATTTTCCCTTGAAAATTGTTTTGAAATGAAGTGTTTAAAAAAAGATGATGTGTAAGGTTTTAAAAGTGTGGGTTTAATATTTTAATTGTTAAGAAAAAATGGAAATGTTTGGTTTTTATTCTTGGTGTTCTCATGGGAAACCACATGGATGAATGTATATGAGAAAGAGAAATTGTTAATGGCACGAGTGGATGAGTGCCTAGAAGGACATGAGGTGGGTGTCAGTGTGGCGCGAGAACATGCATGTGCGAGGCCCATGGTACACAATTGGTGTTTGTGAATCCCACAAGATTTTCTTATTTTATAAATTTTTTGTTAAATGAAAATTTGGTGTTTTGGTAACCGGTGATTTCATGGTGTGTCCTTGTGATTTTGACATGTTGGATGTGAGGCATTTTTGGTCAAGAATACTTTTTGACTGAATTTTTTTCGAGTTTGAATTTTTATTTCTAAGTTGGTATTAATGTGTGTAGTTTGTGGATTCTTTTGAAAAGTGCTTCAGGAATTCCTTGAAGTGGTTCTCCCTGTAAACTTAGTGTTCTCTTGTAATATATCTTGGGCATTGGACCAGTTTGATTGGGTCTGCAGTTCTCTCTCTTGACAAGTGTATTCCCCCATAGATCGTTAACATGCGATTGATGTACTGCCATAGGTAGTTCACCGTTGGCCGGCCCTCCAGTTGATCATAGAAATTTCTTCTCGAAAAAACCTCTCATTTTTTCAACATAGCGGATCCTCTCGTAGAGGGATGAATGATGCGAGGGGAGTTGAAGGGATTTTTTCCCTTTTGAGTGTTTGACTTTTCGGGAATGAAGTTTGACATTGTCGTGTTTGAAGGTTCCCAAGAAACGGTGAATGGAATTCCTACGGGGAAGTGTGATGGCGATTCAGAATTATCATTGTTGACCAGTGTCTTGAAGGGATTTATAGGACTTTCATCGGCTGTAAGGGTCATGTTTGGTGATGTCTTGCAGTGTGAGTTCTCTTTGATTGTCAAGGTTGACGTTTGACCTCACTAATTTGAATGTTTTGTTTGGAAATGGTGAAGGATATTCCAATGGGGAAAGGTGGAAGCAGCCTGGAGTGGTTGGTGTGGGCTACTATTTTATATGACCTTTGCTCCATTTTTGGTTTTGTTTAATAAAGGGTCTACGTTAGGCCACTAGTGTGGAAGACCCAATCACATGGAGATGCTACTCTCGATTGCAGGAATCACGTGTTGTTTAAGACCCAGTTTGAAGTCCCTCTCCATATAATGTTCTTCTCAACACCAATGGTCATATTCAAGTGATGATTTGTGCTGTCGTTTTCTCATTCAGTGTGACGATCTGTGATCTACATGAACCATTTCGTCTCTTGTGTTGGTGAATGTTTTGTGTATGATCACTTTGATGTTGTAATGTGTTGTATTTTATGGTGTTGTCTCAATTGCAATGTGGTTTTGTGTGACACCAAAAGGAGATGCTCCATTTAGGAGTCTTCAATACCTGACTACGAGTTAAGATATGCTTAAAACATCAGGGCACCAACCATAGGCCTCAGAGTGAAGCTGGAGTGCGGTCTGGAACCCCGGGATTGTATGGAACCCCAACTTTATTCTGTCATCGGTGTTGAAAGTAGAAGATGTTTAAATTGATTCAATGGTTGTTCCACTCCGAATGAACCGTCTAGTTGCATAAGGTTTTTATGACCATGTGGATGCATGTTCGTCTCGTTTCCTTGAATTCTTAGGGATTGTGTCCCACTGGATGTAATCTCTTTAGGGGTCCTTATAAGAGTCTGTTGGGTAAATCTGTCTCATATTTGAATTGTGCTCATCCAGGAATGTGGAAATTATGGTTTTTCATGGGTCATTATTTTGATGCCCAGATAGTTGGGCCCTCCCTCCCGGCCCCTTGTGGTGGGGTGTTTTTCCACCATTGAGAAATTTTCAAAGTTATGTATCCTCTGTTGGTTCTAATGGTGGTGTGAACCACGATGGGTCTCACACAAAGCTCTCTAGAATAAATCGGTGTTGACCTTTCAGTTCTGTTTCTAAAGATAGCTTAGTGGTAAGTGATAAGAGTGTTCCTTAGATGTGGTTTGATCTTGTTGGTTAAATCTATCCAAATGGTGTGGTTTTCATTTAATAGTGCTTGAGTTGTTTCGTCTTGTGAGGTTGGTTTTTGCAGGTGAAAGTGTCGCTTTCCTGGATCAGTCAACTGGAGGCGTCCTAGCTATTTGGGTCGGGAAACACATATCAGAAAGTCTTATTATGCATTTCTTAAGGTTTTTATTTAAGTCACTATCTCTGAACATGATGCTTTTTCCTCTTTTTTCTTGTTGATTGTGGGGATCCTCTATTAGCCTTAGTGGGGTATCAATTTCTTCTTTGGGGTTCAGCCGTAGTTGTGGCTTTCTGGGCGGCGGGGATAATGTTTACACCCAGACTTTGCACTACGTCATGTTACAAATTTTTTTATTCATCTTATAATTTTTTAGGCTTCAGATTATTTTTATTATTTTTATATGAAATACGACCCGAGCCAGACATGGGTTTTTCTCTGACAAATGAGCGTTTTTTCCTTCACAACATTTCAGCGCGCCACTTTCGAAGCCGCGAGACCTCGTTTGGGTCACCGCGCGACCTCACTTGGTTCTTTTCACGCCTACTTGAAGTGAAACTAATTAAATAAAAGGATTTCTTAAGAACAAAATAAAATTTAAAAGAGGGATAAAATGAAAATAAAATAAAATAAGAAACGTGATAACAATTTAATGGATTGTTTTAATATTGAGGGATGTTATTATCATTATTATTATTAGTTTTAAAGATAATAAATTCTCCATGTTATTAATATTATTCCAAAATTTATTATTATTATTTTTATTACCATCACTATTGTTATTATTTTCATCATTATTTTGATTTGGGATTCATTATTAAATTATTTTAATAAATCTAAATAATGTACTGCATATTGTTAATAAAATTGTTATTACATTTATTATTATTATTTTTGGATGGTTAATGATTTGTTTGGGTCAAATTTCATTTTTTTTCTTTTTTTCTCTCCTTCTATCCATCCCCACTCATCTGCGGGTTCCCTCCACCCAAACCCTACCCAGTCGATCCCCTCCCTCCCATCCAGGTGGACTCGCACTGCACAGCTCCAATTTCTCCCAGCCGTCAACCTTGTTCCATGCCTCCCTCGAACAATGACCCCCCTAGTGACACCACTGGCACACCTCCATTCGCGGATCACAAGTCATCCGCCGGACGAGCCGACCTCCTTCATCTGCCAGCTAGCATCCTCGTCGCGTGCCCCGCTCACTAGACCAGCCACACACCATCCCCTCCCATCCGGCCTCCATTGCTCCATCCGACAATGCCGCCTCGTTTCTCTTACTCCATCATGTTGTGCCATATCCCCCAACCTCGGCCTTCCCTCCATACCATCGCACGCTCCCCACAAGCCTTCCCCCCTTCCGGTGAGACCCAAGCCGGTGCAAATCCCTTCCGGCTTGGCCCAGTTCTGGCATGGCTACTGGATTGCCTCTCCGTCCGGCCGCGAACTGGTCCAGCACACCTCCCCCTCGCTAGGCGACACCACCCTGTCTCCCTCACCGGCACATTTCCCACCTTCCACATGCATTGCATACCTTCAGATAAGTATTTTTTTGTTTAAATTTTGGTTTTCTTTTCAGCGAGTAAGTGGTCTGATTTTGGGGTTTAATTTGGTGGTATTACATGAATTTTACTTTTTTTGTATTCGGGCTAGGTTGTGGGAGGTGTGGTTGGCGTGTGGGGGTCTTTGCGTACCATTTATCTATGAAGTATACTACAGAATGGTTGGTGGTTCCATGTTTAATCATTATTTAATGAATTAATTTTCTAGATTAGTTAATTTATTATGTTCATTGATTAATTATTTTGGGTGCAGATTTTGTTTTCATGAAGTTTTTCATGTGTTAAATTTGTTTCGTAGTATGTTTATATGGGTGGGTTTGTTCATTGGTTGAAAACTTATCTTTATTCATCTGTTAGTGTTTAGTAATATGTGTAGTTAGCTTTGCATTTGTTAAAGTGGTGTTAATTTTGTTTTGACATAGCGTTGCATGTGCTTGGTCATAAATTAAGGCATTATGTTGGTCGAGTAGGTTCTTTATGTGAAAACCATTTTTGAGCTGTCTCCTATTGTTTAATAAATTTTGGTTTTGTTTTTCTGAAAATGCGCAATTTTCATAGTTTATATTCTGGGGTAGCATTCATATTTGTTATGTCCAAAAAGGGAATTTGAGTGGGTCTTTGGTGTTTAAAGTCATGTTTTATCTTCTGGATTTTCTTAATAAAAATTCAAGTGTTTTGTTTAATTGGTAAAATGTTATTTTAATAGTGCAGTTGGGTTATTATTTGATGCAAGTGGTGTTGGATGTGTTCTTGATGGGGCGTCCGGTATGTTTGGTCAGGGAGGAGGGATGAGTTGGTTTTGTGTGTTACACCATGTTTGTTTATTTCTCTGAGTTTGAAATGAAATGTGAAATTGGAACATCTCGAGAACTAAAAGGGGAAGCCTGGGTACTAGGTATAAGGAATAGATCTAGCAAGCTAGTGATACGAAAGTGGCTTTGGCCTGGTTTCACTTAGCTGGTTTGACCATTAGACCACTTACTATACATTGGATGATGATTGGAGACCACTAGGTTATGGATGTGTTGCCCTACTAGTGGCTCATGCACGAGAACATATTTTTTTGTGGTTCCTATACTACTGTTCACTGAGACGTGATGTTCTAGGGTCCCAATACTTTTTCTGGTACCTTTAGGGCCTCATCCTCTTTTGGTGCTCCTGGACTACTATACACTCACCGTCGACATACGGTCTATCTTTTGGGTGTTTCTTGAAGTTTTGGGGTTTTATTCAATGAAGGGGTGTTTTTATTTATATATTTATGTTTTTTTCTTTTAAATTTTTTTCTTTATAGATAATATTTCTTTAAAATTGTTCATGCTTTGGAATCATTTATTTTATTAACCCTGCAAATGTATTTGTCAATTAATGTTTTTGCGTGGAACCCTTTTGTTGGGTGACATAATTATGGGCTATTGGGTCACACCCTACATACACCTATGGGTGTATATAGACCTTGTTTCTTGTGTATTCTAGGTTGTGACATCGTGCTTAGCGTTGGTGGTTCTGGATGCTACTGGTCTTCGCTTACAGGTTGGTGTTGGTAGCTTGGGGATGCAGCTTCCTGTATCACTTCAAGGTTGGTGTTGGAGTTCAGTTCTCGATCCATGTTATTGTTCACCTTGGGTTTTTAGTCTAATTGAAGACTTTAAACCTATTTATAGTTTAAAGGAATGTTTGGTTTTCTATTTCCAGTTTTAGTTTTTATATTCTGAGTTGTCTTTCTATATTTTATTTTGGGTAAATCGTTCCCATTTAGTGTTTTGATACCCGAGCACTTGTGCCTACCCATGGGGATCAGGAACACTCTTCGGGCCTTGGCACAGACCGGGTCAGGTGCTGGTTCAGATGGCAACCCCGCCTGGTTCGTGACAATTGATAAACTCACCCCTGAACGGGTTTTTCTCAGACGTGTCATGTCTTGTGAAGATATTCACCGTTTTGATTAATTCCTATGTATATCAGGACTGGACACATCATTGGGAGTTCAGATAGGCCAATCTATGTTCCTACAACTACAGATAGCAGTCCCAGTACCTTTCTTATAGGTTGTACATTTTGGTTTATATACTCTTTTTGGTGGGCTTGTATTCTAGACATTATTAAATTACTGCACTTTACTTTCCTATAGTACACTGGTTGGGATGTAGTGGTATGAATGAATTTTTGGTTCTTAGTTGTTTTTACATTTCATCATTTTGGGGGCTTTGATATTTCTTCTTGCATACAGGTATATAGGAAATTCCACCCATTTTTGTGATATTCCTACTGAGTAATAGTCACCATCCACTGGCCTATTAGAAGCTAGCTAAGGGAGTCGCAGCATAGGACCCACTGGGAAGGGTCATGATAAAACCATAAAAGATATGTACCTTATTATAGTTTTGATAACATGCAATGATGAGTTTTCAATTCATTACACTTATAACCATTTATAAATAATGGCATACCCTAAATTAGGTTATCAATCATAAGGCATAATTTCGAACTGGAAAAACACTTAACATAAATTGAAATTTTCTTCATAGCTAATATCTTAATCATAATCATGGTTTCTATGGGGAAATATTTAATTTTATGTCCTTCACAATGTTTTTAAGGAAAATATTAATAATCCTAACCATATCTAACAAGAGTGTCGAATCGGTTGCATAGTAAGGCTCGTTGTCATGAACAAGATTATGTCTAGTCAGGCCTGATTCACCTAGTCAGAGTTGTTACACCTAGTTACATCTATTCTAAAACCATGGACACTTATAGTAACTAGACAAGGATTTATTTCTAGGAATACCTACATAATCCATACCATACCAAAATTATAGGATGTTATTCTATTTTTTCCCTCGAAGTCTATCTTAGTGTTACGTTCTCTAAACTCTCTTTTATAAATCTAGCTTCCAAGGTTTCTACCAAAATTCTTGTGAAATTAACTTAATGATATGAAACCTAGTATCTTAGAGTTAGTTACTTACTTTATTACATTGTTACTAATAACAAGCATTCATATCCAAAAGGAAGAAAAAGTTTATTAGTTTTGGAAAACCATATACATATATAAGATTTACATTACATCTTGAAAGGAACAACAATATATAAATTCCAATTAAAACACCCACAAACTCCTATATTATACATAAATGTCATTGATAATATACATATTCACATCTTGGGGTAAAATAAAACATCATAAATGGGTGAACTCATATTCTCAGTAAGGGTAGGAAATACAACAGAAGCTAATATAAACATGAAAAAAATGTTAATAACTAAAAATGCATTCCATTAAAACATAATGATGATAATAATATGGAAGGAATAAAATTTGATCAAATAATTTTATATAAATAATAACATGAGAATGTAAATAAACAAAGGATATTATACTAGTTGAATAATCACATGGATGATAAATTATTAACTTCATAATGATGGAATTCATAATGATGGATATCTTTAACATGCCGTTGAGGCATCAAACAATACATATGAAAATAAATTGTTACGGCCTCATAAAAAATCTACATCCTAATATAAATGGGCAAGACCACATCCAATTTCATATACGGTTTGTCTCATGAGACCTTCAGATGCATTGAGGGGTTATAACAAGCCTCACCCATCAATTACTATGTTTTTATGTTGTCCTTGTATGATGAATGGAAATATAGAATTTAAAATAGTGTCCCATACCACTTTGAAATATTTTACCCTTAATAATAGATGAATGTGATCTAATAAAATCATTGAGATATTGTTGAGACAAATACAATTTTTTATTTAAAAGGATTTTTTTGAAAAATTATTTTATTTTGCCATAAAAATAAGATTATAAACATATATATCCCAGATAAGAAAAGGTATAGAAAATGAAATTGTGTTTGAGGCATAAATGTTTTCCAACTAACACAAAAACATGCAAATTTGTTTTTTAAGAAACATTAGAAATGGTTTACTTCAGTGCAGTTTGAGGTAAAATATAAGAGTCTTTGAAGTAGAAAAGGGATTAATTGTTTGCATAAAACTGCAATTAAACTCTGTTATTTTTTAATGATAAAAATACTGATTTTAGATAAGTATTGTTAGGTTAAAATAGATTATGAATTTTACAAGAATATTTCTAGGAAATAAGAAATTTCCATTATAATGCTTCGCTTATCGGGAGGAGTTACAAAGTGATCATTATAAAACATGTGTTTCCACACCAAAGAACAAAAAACTGATTTGGAATCATGGTTTTGGAACATATATATATCATTTATAACTATTATATAAAAATAAAGAAGAAATATATTTAGTTAAATAGATAGAATGTGAAGCTGAATGAAAAATGGATGTTTGGGGAGAATCATTTACCACTTTGCAAACAGTTGAACCATATGCCTTATAAAATTAATTATCATAAAATAAGATAATTAATACCATGAATATAAATAGATTCATTATATGATACACAAATTTGTAGTATAAATACACCACACTCAAAAAATAGTGGTGAACAAGGAATATCTAACTGAAATAAAGGTCAGATGTGAAAAACTCTTACCTTATGTCTCAATGAATTATTCACATGTACTTAATGTGTAGGATAATGTAATTACATTCATTAATAAATTTATTTATAACCTATTAATCATGTATTTTATTTATTATAATTGTATTAAGTTCATATATGTCTTTTTTTTAAGTTATAAGATTTAATTTCATCGTTTGAAAGTGTATGTTTCCTTTTTGTTCACGATTAGTTTAATTGTATACATGTACACAAGATCATGAAAAATGAAAACAATTATCAAAAATTGAAATTATATAATATTTATGAGATTATGGAAGATTGAATGGTCTTATGTATCATATTTTTCTAAATATGAGGTTGATTCAATAGATAAAACGTTAATGATATCCGTTTAGATTATTTTTTATTTTTTTGATCATCACAATGTAGTATTGTTTTTTTATTAATACTATGTATATATAATTGTTCTCGAACATTAAATAAAATGTAATAAATATATGGAAATATTTTTTAACCATAAACAATGTTTTATGACTAGCCTTGAAGGCGTAAATTAATATTAAAAACTCATCATTCAAGAAGGTGGTAAATTAGCACCTCATGGGGGATGTTTTAATTTTTAGAATAAAATAAAGAAGAGAAGATAATTGATGGTTGATATTACATTAAAATTATAAAATTAAATTATACATAAGAAAATGGAGTTATCATTCATGTCTTGACATATGAGTTAAAGAATGGATATGAAAATAAATGAAAAATAAATCAAATTAACAGAAAAAAAATGACATTTTACCTCTTGAATTCTTCACCTTGAGAACCTCCTTAACAAAATTTGAAATAGTATTTTGCTGATAAAAAAAGATCATTACATAGGGGGGATATTTCAGAGAGAAAATGGATATAATATAATCATGATTCAATGGTTTGGAGGTGTCAGTAGAAGGGTTGGTGATGGTTGGTACTTATAGTGGAAGAGTGGGGTGATTTTTTGGAATATTTTATTCATTTCTTTATTATTTTTACTCAAGACTATAATTAGTTTTGATAATTATCACTAAATTTAAAAAATAATTAAGTAATGTTAGATATTTTGTTGATTACATCATCAATGACTCAAGGAATATTATATTTAAATTATAATGTATTTATACCCTAAATTAACATATTTTACTATTCATCTAAAGATCAAATATTATAGAAAAATCCAAAAAAATAACCATAAACACTGTTCAATGTGTAGACTCAAAAAATGAACTCCATTTGATAAAAATAATTTTATAAATATGATAAATTTATTTTTATAAAAAATAAACATTTATTAAAAAAATATATATTAAAATTATAACTACTTTTATGAAACATTAAAAAATTAATTGAAGTTTCTTAAAATTATATTAAAATAATACTAAAAAAATTAAATTTAGGAATATATTTGGTGAAAGTAAATTTTATTTTAAACCTTTATATTAATTATAAAATTGTAAATAAACATTTATGTTTCACAAAAATACCAATAATTAATTTATCATTTTTGATACATTTCCTTAATTATTCCATGATATAAATATGTCATAATTTTATTTGATAGGTACCTAAATTTTATTTTTACATTTATAGGTAATATAAAATTAAAATCATAAAAAAATAAATTAAAAAAATTAACATTTATTAAAAAATCAATATATTTGTTCTTTTCATTAGAAAATAAATATTTTTAGATAAATACCAAACTTTCAGACAAATATAATTCTAAAATTAATATTTTAAAAATAATGTTTTTTTTCAATATAATTTATAAAAGTGTCCAAATTTTATTTTAAAACAAATGCACTAGTAAAAAGATGTAAAACTGTCTTTAGAAGAATATAACCTTTTATGCATAAAATATGACTAATTCTTTACTTATGCATATAAAATAATTTGTATGAATTTCAAAATATTAGATTAAATAGACATAAATTCTATAATCTAGTTAAAAAATTTCATTCCCACCAATTTAAGGGCTAAGTTAAAAGAATCATTTTAAAATAATAATATTTAATTATATATCATTTTTCGTTTCATCTTGGTGTTGTGTGAAACCTATTATATCAAAGAAATTAAATAAAAATTTTGGCATATCATAAAATCATGGGGTGTTACATATAATGTTATATCCAATAAAATGTTAAGAATTTAATATATGAATCATTATTTCATGTAAGAAATAATTTACACATGGGGAATCTATTTACAAAATATTTTAGTTCATATCTAAAATGGTAACTAAATATTTTTATCAAATAATATTTATTTATTAATTGTATAATGAATGAGTAAATTAATGTGGATTGGGGAACATCCCCATGGGATTATATAAATGCTTAAGGGTTTGTAAATGATGTGTGTAATATTTATAAAATCTCATTCTTGAATTTCTCCCCTGTTCGAATTCTAGTATTATCATACAATACAAAAATATATTGGATAGAAGAAGTGTCCCACCCATGTGATGGGTGATTCACATCATCTCATAGATAAACTATGGAGGGTATATTCCAATGGTTTCCTATTAGGGATCTTCATTAATAATTTTTTAGTTATAGTCATGGTATCTCATTAGTGTAAGGTACACAATTTGTTCTTTATTATTTACGCATTGTTTTAATTTTAGGAAAGTTATATTTTGGTTTAATGGGTTTTTAATTAACTTCAATTCCTTGAATGAGTGTTTCATGTTCCATAGAAACTTATTAGTGGAATTTGAGTAATGACATGGACCATGATTCTCAAAATCATGAAAAAATGAAGTATTCATGTAATAGAATAGAAAAGAGCCTTGTATCATCATATGTGATTTGGCGTGTGTCATTAAAAATGAAAGTTAGTTTCATGAGTTTTCAAAATAACATTATGATAAAAACATATTTATACATACATGTTCTAATGTCGAGTTACTTCTATATTGGATCTCATTGTACGATACTGATTCCATGCATATGAGATGCACTAGATTAATATTACATCATTTTATATCATAGGCTATGAATTTTAGGGAACAAAGTTATTATTATATAGGTGCTCTCTAACATTTTTCATACTACACAATGGTCAACACATGCTAAAACTGTCAAAAACATTGAATTTAATACAACACGGATGATCATGGAATAGGTTTAATGCTATGCAAGAAGTTTTGTGTTGTGTTATTCTGACATAGAGTCTGATCATAGGAGAAAACTACTTGTCCACCAAGTAAATGTTTTGAAACGACTATATGAAGTCATGAATGGTGATTACCAGTCAAAAAATATTACATAAAGTGGGATTAAAGGGTTTATTCATCATGAACTATTTTTCTTAAAACCTGATATTCCTATATCATTAGAAACGATGCATGAATGAAAATTAGTTTTTCCCATTTTTCTATTTAAAATTGAATAAAATGATTTCTAATTTTTTTATTAAACATAAAAAGGTATTTTGGAATACCCAATAATTTATAAATGTGATTATAATTTAATTAATTATTGAAGCTTTATAGTTAATTAATTAAATGTTTTTAAAAAAATTTATAAATAAATATCAATAAATATCAATTGTTAATATTGAAAAACATTTTATAAATTATTTGGAATGAATTATAGTTCAGATACAAAATGTTTTTTTAAAATTATATTTTTTGTTTAAAAATGGTTTATAAATTACAATTTAATGATAAAATGTAAATTAGTTTAGATTGAAATTATGAATATCTCTTAATTATTTAATTTGATTTATTCAAATTAATGTCCATGTTTGGTATTTTTTTAAATATGTCTAAATTATTTTTGATAAATAAATGATCAACGGTTTTGATAACATGTATGTTGGGATATTTAGATTATTTAATTTTTTAACCTAATATAATTGAAATATAAATTTTTTATATTTCATATTATATTGTATATTTAAAGTAAAAACCATATAATAAAAAATATTAATATATTTGTATTGGCATTGAGAAAAGAGTGTTTATATCTATTTGTTTATGGTTTTTCTATATTTTTTCTAACTTTATAGTGTTTATAATAGATTTATTTATGAATTTTTGATAAATGGTTTATCTCATGCTTAATTATTCAAATTGTTATTTTTTATTCTGTTCCACTGATTATTATTGATACATATAATTTTTTTTATTTTAATTTGTTTATACTTTAGTTTAATGTATTAAAATGCTGCTATAATATTTATTATACAAGTATATAAGGAGTTACATGATGTTTATGATAATTTATTTTGTTTTATTCTACCTTGAATTTGAATTATAATATCTTATGATCATGAATTATGAAACTAATTATTATTTATACATATTATCAATTAGAATTATTATAGTATTATAATCTACCTTGAGTAACATTTATTTGGATAAAGGGACTCTGGTCCAGAATTCTCTCCCACCAGGATGCTTTTACCTTGTCTAGAAAGTAGGGGTTGGCTATTTTCCACTCGAAGATTACTATTTTGGGGATTATTTATTTCATAAAATTATAATCCTTTATATAAAAGGGTTTTATATACTTATGAATGATATTAATTTAGATATGGATGAATGTATTTGTATTTTTATTTGTTTTAGTAACTCATGATATGAGTTGTATAAATAGTTACACATAAATATGGTTTGAAAATATTGATTTGGTGAAAAGAATTAGATTAAAAACTAAATAATTATATTAATTAATATACGGTAAGGGAATAAAAAGAATAATAAATTCATATTAAACCCCCGTTAAAAATATTTATTGTTATATTCTTTCCAATGTTGCTCTTTTTCAAACCATAATCATCCAACAAGGTATGTCATGTCATAGCCGGGTGACGCTATATTTTCTTGTGTATGGAACGAAATTAATTTGAAACCATAATAGGATTAGAGGTCCATTCATTATTTTTTTAGGTTACACTTATCTAGGAGATCCTAATATGATTAACTTACTCGATCTATAGAGATGAGTTTATCTACATGATGGATTAGGAAAATAGTTTCCCACTAATTTATCCATCAGTCATATATGATATGTTTGATATGATTTAATACCCAATTAACAATGTTGTTAGAGAAATTACATAGCTGATTCATTTCATAGTGAAATATTTATTTATTCCACTAATGGATATGATAGATCGTAAAATGGGTTATCATATATTGATATAACATCAATAAAAGTATTTATTAATTTAATGTAAGGCATGACAATCTAATAAATGAGTTTTTTATAGATAAATAAAATAATTATAATCAAGATTAACTTTGAAAAGTATATACTTAAATTATGAAACTACTTAGACTAGTAACATAAATAAATTCCTCAAGAACTAAAACAATCAATGTGTTATTAAATCACAATTTTCAAAAATCAAATTATTGAAGTGGTTCAACAGGTGAATCGATTTTATTAAGAGATATTTAGAATAAATTAATGTTTTTTAAGTCGTCTTCTATCTATTCTAATTACTTTATGAAAATTTTTATTGATGCACTGAATGTGATGATGATAGTTGAACTAGATCATGTGACGTTCAATTTTTTGTGTCGTATTATTAGTAAAATTTAGTAAATGTTCAAACAAGAAGAATAAAAGTTTGTTGGAAATTCCAAAATTTATTTTTTGAGTATCCAATCAAGGTTATTAAAATCTAATGGTGGTATTAAGAAGGTATTTTTTCCATATCATGGAATTTTAAAAAATATATCTGATGGAGTTTCAGAAGATCCTTGGAATGTCCACATCTAGTATTAGTGTTACATGAATTGTTTCATTGATTTTAGGAGTATATAATATGAATTTAATATTTTAAAAATGTTTTTCTATACATGGTTTATGATTCATCAAAGTCTACAACATACTCAAAAATAAGATAAGGTTAAAAGTGTTTTATCAATCATAAAAGAGTTTATCTAGATGTTTGATAAAATATGAGAGGTATGATCTCACCACCATCAATGGCATATATTAAAGAATAATTTATTTTTTATAAAAATACTCCAAACACATAAAATAAAATATATGATATAGAAATAATAGTTTTTTATTAAATATATTCACTGAATGAAATATTTTTTATTTAGTAAAAAATGATTTTGGTGAGTATTTTCATGATATTATAAAAATAATATTGTGTTTAAGAAGCTAATGAAAGTAGGTTTGGACTTAGAGAAGTTCAAAATTAATAAATATTTGATTTCTTCAGTCAAAGTAAAAAAGTGAGTATCACTTTCAAGGAATTTTTTTGGTGGATAGGGTTCCAAAATGATAATAACGAACATAAAAATAATTCTATATATACAAAATAATTTATCAACATCAAAATATTTGATGTTATGATGTAAAGGGTTTTGAATACCTGTTCAAGGAGTTAAGCATTATGAATATTATTCCTAAGTCCCGCTATTTTTTAAACATGACTTATTCATTGATTTTATTCACTAATGGGTTTTTTGGGATTATTTTATTAGATGTCCACATAGAGATGCAATAAGAATTACATGGAGAAGTAAGGTGTTTAGAAAAAACATAAAAAGAGTAGCAACGATAAGGCATAACTGATAGTATATCATATATGATATGTTTTAAACCCAATTTTTATTTTCTTTAATTATTATTAAATAATTATAATAATATAAAATGTATTATTTTATACACTATAAAATGTCTACATTGCCATTCTTTCACATTGGATACACACACACACATAGATATATATTTCAGGAAATGAAATGATAATTGACCTTTCAAAATGTAATTTTCAGTTATCCATAACTAATTTTATTTATAGAGTATTATATATTATGGTGAAATTATATGGTTAGTGTGCGTAAGATTCTTGAATTAGGATACAAAATATTCCCATGAAGAACAACTTCTGTTCTATGCAATAGTTGACCCAAAAAGTATACCATGTAAAGATTCATACTCTATATCTTTGTAAAAACTGGGATTGATAGTTCATATTTGGATATTCAATAACTGTTGTTGGTGAGATATCTATTATGATATCCTTCATACTTTAATACATTTCATATATAAGCCTAGAGGAATACTTAATTAGGGGTTGTTGAGTATATTGTAGATCATGTTACCAATTAGGGATTAACCCAGACAATATTTTTACTCTCATATGATTATTATGAAATTTGGGACCTCAATTGAGAAAATAGAGGGAGTATATGTCTATACATAGATAACATAGATGTTTTTTTAAATGTGTTTGGGTAATGTGATGTGCTCATCTATACAGGTGAATGAAATTTGATGTATTCATCAATATGGCCAGTCTTCACTCAGAGAATCAGGAATATATGAGTGGATATATGGGTTTAAAATAACCTATATCTCTTTGTGAGTCTATGTACTAGAGAAAATGATCACATTAAAATTATTACTTATATATGATGAATCTAGTGAACAAGGTATAATGATATAGGTGTTTGATGGAGATCATGACATATCCTATTATAGTTTGATAAACACTAATGATTCACTACAGGCCAATCTTTTATTATTTTTATGAATTAAAGATTTCATATTTTTTTCAATATCACAAAGGATTATAAGTTCACACAATTTGGTTGATTGAATTGGGAATTAGTTTTAATTAGAATGCTAATTTAAAATTATTTTAGTTATTTTAGAAATTAAAATTTGAATGGATATTCAAAATTCATTTCATTAAAATGATACACAGAAAAGTTAATTATAGATTACCAAATGTGTTTTGGAAACATATAAAAGGAGTTTTGGATATGGTTTAATGATTTACTAAATATGATACAATATAAATGAAATGTCATAAAGTGCAATAAAGTGAATATTTTTTTTTTGGAATAGATCTTGAATTTAGATGTTTTTTGAGTAAAAAGGAAGAAATAGAAATTTTCTAGGTACACGACATGTAATCCAAAGTACAATCTATGTACTCAGTTTCCATGTATAGCTGTGTACTAGCCATGTAATGACTAAGTACATAGCCATGTATGTGACCTGGATAATCGCTTGAAGCATTGGACAGTTGATCCTAGTACACGACGTGTACATTAAATGAACAAACTATATACTTTTATTTTTAATAGATGAATGAGAGCGGGGATGAATCTCATCTCTTGAACACCCTTATTATCCCCGTGTTTCATATTGGAGAGTGAAGAATGACCAATGAACTTCGAGATCCTCCCATTCCAATGTCTGGCCTCTGATTGAGACACTGTGAGGTGCGTTGGATTCCCACAAGTAATTTCAATCCTTCCCAAGAGATTTTACTCCATATTTATCCTCTCTTACTATTTATGAAGGGTTTATTGTTTTTACCCTTTTATAGATATATGTCATTCTAGGACAATTTAATGGTCGACGTTCAAGAGTTGTCACCATACTACCTCAAGGTTGGTGGTTTCTGCCTTTATTTAATTGTGTTTGGATTATATATGCTTAAAGTGCCAAAAAACAATGATGGGGTATTGCGTGTTTTGGGATTTTGAACCCGTTTTATATATTCTCTGTGTTATTTTATTTGGAAAGGGTAATTGATTATGACTAAGTATTTATACCTTATTATGGTACACCCAATGGTTGCATTCGCAGATTGACTATTTATAGTCGTTTTTCCTAGGTTTCCTATGAGTCATACCTTGTTTTCATTCCTTGATTTGTTTAGAATAGATTTTGAATATAACACCCTAACCCCAGTTTCCCAGATTCAGAACATTATTACATAACATTGGCATGATTCATGGAATCATGTCCTGAAAGACCGATCAGTTTAGTAGCCTTGGAATTACTATAAACATTCATATGATTTTCATTACATTATAAAATAAAAAACAACAGCAGCATTGTCTCTGTTGACCAAATTCATCTTCCTTAGACTATCTCTACAGGTCCATCATAATATAATTCCTCACATCCTGGGAAAAATAAAACATACAAAGGGGTGATCTTAGATTCTTAATAAAGATAACAATAAATAATAAACATTCATAAATAATAATAAACATTTAAGGAATTTTATAAGACTAAAAAATAATCCATCTAAACATAAAATTATTCATAATATAACCAATATAAAATAAATAATATCATTTACTTATTCTCATGGGTATTCAACTAGTCGAATAATCATATGCAATATCTATAGCGAATTTCACAATGAGGGAATGCATAATGCCAGAATTCATAACCACATAGTCATGGCCTTGTACCATGACTACAAATAAGATTTTGTCAAGGCCTTATGACAAGACACTAGTTTATCTAATGATACCTAATGATGCATCGAGAAGCTATAGCAGGCTCCACCCGTCACATACTAAGTCCAATAATTTCTTCATAGGAAATGGATTAAACATAACATAAACATTCGCATTAAAACTAGCATACGAAATGTCAATACATTATCCATAAAACATGAATACTACAAAAATAACACTTCCACAGTCAAACATATCAAAAAACCATCAATATATTATCGAAAAATTGTATCATAATTAATCAATTTCAAACAAGTGTAAAATCTACCAAAAGATGTTGAAATAGATGAAATCGAAACTATTTGAGAGAAATATATCATTATTTTTTTGAAAACATTTAAAAGTAACATAATTATAAAATAAAACATTTATTTTGAAAATATTCTTATAATAATGTGAGGAAAACTTTTAAGATGTTATAATGGTGGAAAATAGCCGGACCCACTGTATAAGTTAAAAAAAGACATTCGTACCTAAATTTTGTCAAAAAAAGTCATAACGTAACTTGTTCGAAAAATTAGTGAATGATTCCTTTCAAAACAAATATGGTAAAACAATAGTATAAATGAATTTAAACCATATTCTAGTAAATAGTAAAAAATTGAAATTCATTTTTAAGAAAACACAGATGTGGATGATAAATAGGTCATAGTGGATACTTTCATATTAACAACCTCGGCTAAGTAAAGAGATTGTAGAATTAACCCATATCTTGTACTTTTCCTTGGTTGAGGGTAAGTTAACCTCCTGTATAATATTTAAATAATTAATATTAAATTATATAGGATTTATATACATAAATATGATATCATATATGATTTTCTAATATTGCTTTATTAATAATATTTTAGTAGTATCATCGTTTCGGGTGTTAACTGATTTATTTTACTTTATATGCTTGGTTATATAAGCCATGTGTGTTATGAGTATGATGTATTTGATTCATATATAGAATTTAATTAGGTTCTTAAACATTATTTTTTATCATAAAATGAATATTATTCTTTAATGATTATGATGGGGAATGAATCTCATCGAGTTCATGGAGACGGTAATCCGTACCTACGCACGAGCAACAATATCATTATATTGTTGGTGAAATAATATGTAATTAGATGGTATATCATATATACCAAATAATTATCATGTTATATTTATTATTTTAATCAGTTTCAGACATTATTATTCCAATCCAAATAATTATTTGTTTGAATAACAAACTACACCACGACATGGAGACGGTAAGCCTTACATACGCACGAATGGTGACTTTGTCATTGATAGGATGGATTGAAAAATGAAAATGGTTGTACCATATTTATAATAAATAATAGTATGTATAATGTACTCAATTTAATATTTTTTCATGGAAACAACAAAGAAAGAGGAAGTGGAAGAATAAAAGAACTTTAAAGTGGGTGGTGAAATTATTACATCTTCTTCGGGTGTTTCGTAGGAGTTGAAAAAAGCGATCCTTAGGTTGGTTTTATGATAAAAATGAGGACTCTAGGTTGAATATAGGGATTTTGGGAAGTTATTTGGGATGGGAATGGCCGATTCAAATGGATTTGGAGTTGTGAAAGTATGATAAGGGGAAGTACCCTTTTATAAGAGAGGTGAGGGTCACTTTAAGAAAAGCATGATATATTATTTTATAATAAAATCATTTTCGGTTTCTAATGGAACCAAAATGATTTATTTCAAGTCTATAGTTAGGATGGGTTGATAGCCTTTCAACCAATTCGTTTTAGACTGGTTAAAGTCACCACATTAACCTTATCATTTACATTTAACTCTTAGTTAATTAGTTTGACATTTACCATGTCTCTTGGTATTTTTATATTATATAGTTACTAAACATACAATAACATGACAAGGAAACCCCAAATGGTTCATTATTAATATATATAACCTTATATAATTTTCTTGTCCAATAATTTCATTTTTAGGAATATTATATCAATTTATAATATAGTATGTTTTTAAAAAACTCAATTATCTCAATTTTGACACTATTTAGTATTTGATTTTTTTTGAAAGCCATAAAAACATTTTCAGATTAAATTAATTTTATTCAATCAACCCTATCATGTTATAATGACCTATAAAATTAGTTTAATTTATCTAAAGTCTCAATTTACATTTATTTGAATATTTATAATATCAATTATTTTAATCATTCATTATTAAGGTAATTACAGTATCATCATTGTGTCAAAAATAAATTTAATTATATAAAGTATTAAAATTATAAATAAAATACCATTATTTAGGAAATATTTTTATCTTTCTAATTAATTTTTATAGTCAAATTTATTTTATTTATAACCCCATATTGTAAATGTTTAAGTTATTAAACTCCGAATTTAACCCTTTTAAATCATCTTTAAATAAAATAATAATAATTTTCCTAATCTAATCCATGTGGATAAAAGTGGTAATATTTTATTTCTAAGGTTTTTTTTGTCAAATTACACTTATCCATGAAAATTAGGACATGTGTTATGGTAATTATGAAATCATTTTAACCCACAATTACCCTATTTACTTTTATCTGTGGTAAATAAAAGTCAAAAGTTTCTATTCACCAAAAATTGTGTGCTTCTTATTGAACAACATTTTACATACTGATGTCAACTGTGTCTCTCAGATTTTTTAAATTAATCTCACAAAAGAGGTAAGATTATGTTTTATGCAAATTTGTAAATGCTCCTAGAAGGGGGGTAAAAGATGGTAAAAAGTTCGATAAAATTTTATATATTTAAACTTATTATAAAATGACTCCAATGAATTACATTAAACATATATACGTATTAGATATCTATTTTGACCTAAAAATATTAAAATAAAATAACTAATTACATAAATATAATGTAGGTTTTAAACAATAATGCAGTGTTTTTCACTATTCATAAAAAATTGAATGTTTTCAGAAAAATACAAAAAATCACCATAATCTAATTTCAATTTTACGAATTCAAAAATGAAGTCTATATTGAAAAATAAAATTTATAAAATTTCAAAAAGTGGGCATTAATATTCATAACGGCTTGTCCGATAGGTCGTTGTGTGTTAAAACTCCATGTTTCGTACAACGCAAGATACTGCATTATTCAAAGGGAAACGTACCATTGAAGTTTGTGGTGTTACATTATCCGCTTCTCAACTTAATTTTATCCTCGAAATCTCTAGAATATTACACCATAAAATGATTAATTTGGTTCTCCATCATATGTTCCTCGGGTTCCCACATTGCCTCTTTCATCTTATGGTTTCTCTTAGAACATTTACCAAACGAGTCGTTCGGTTTCTCTGCACTTGTTAACTGGTTTCAAGAATCATGACATACTCTTCACAATAAGACAAATCATGTTCGAGTTCAATTTCTTTATAGGTGAGTACATTCATTGAGTCATGCATGTAATTTCTCAGCAAGTAATACGGGAAACACAACAAGATATTTGGAGAGACATGGAGGCATTTCCAAAGGATAGGCCACAAATGCAATTCGTTCTAGAATTCTGAAAGTTCTGATGTACCTGGGACTCAATATAACCTTCTTACTAAAACGTATAACACCATTCCATTGAGATACCATCAGGAAAACATGACCTTCTACTTGATATTCTAAATCCTTCCTTTGATTGTCTACATAGATCTTTTTCCTACATTGATCTGCTTTGACGCAGGTTTGGATAATCTTCACATTTTCCATTGTTTCCTCAACATCATTTGGGCCTACTAGTTTTCTTTCACCAACATCATCCCAACAATTGGGTGTGCGACATAACATTCCATATAACTTTTCATATGGTGCCATCTGAATACTTGAATAGAAAATATTGTTATAAGAAAATTCTACCATAGATAAATAATGATCCTACATACTAAGAAAGTCAAGTGAGCAAGATCTCAACATGTCTTCTAAGGTTTGTATAGTCCGTTTTGATTGTCCATCGGTTTGAGGGATGTATGCAGTGCTCAAATGAAGTTCATTATCTAGGGCCTTATAAAGACTTTTCTATAATCTTGATGTAAAACGGGGATCATGATTTGAAACAATCGATAGGGGTATACCATGGAGTCTTAAAACATCATTAATATTTAGTATTTATAAACGTTCAAGTAGTAAATCTTCTCTTATAGAAAAAAATGTGATAAATTGTTAAGATGATCAATAAGAACCCAATTTACATCATTCCTACTAGGTGTATTTGGTAGCCCCATGACAATGCCCATAATAATATTATTTCATTTCCACTCAGGTATGGGAATAGGAAGCATGAGTCCTCCATGTTGTTTCCTTCCAACTTTCAGTTATTCAAAAACCATACATCTTGACAAAAAATCAGAAATTTCCATCTTCATGTTGTCCCTCCAAAAATGTTCTTTCAAAAATATATACATCGTGGTGTTCCCTAGGTATATAGAGAAATTAGATCTATGAGAATCATCTAAAAGTTCACTTTTTTGATCAGGTATGTTAGGAACACAAATTATTTTACATAATTTCAAAATTCAATCTTCATATATGAATTCACTCAATCTCCCATCATTCATAGATTTAATCTTCATTTTAAACTCCTCATCATCGGTCTGCGAACACTTTATCATTTCATGTAAATATGGTTTCGAAACCATTTGGAAAGGTATCAATGTTTCACTTTCCCTAGTTATTCCCATATGCATCATTAATAGATCCATGAACATAGGATCCCTTTAAACACTCATCTTGTTCAAAACTCCATGATCCGTTCTGCTCAAAGAATATTCCACCTTATTGTCCTTCCTCGAGTAGTACTGTATAATGGAATCATAATCTTTGAGTAGTTGAAGCCATCATATTTGCCTCATGATGAGTTTTTTATGTGATAATATATACTTCAAACTCTTGTGATCACTATATATCTCACATTTTTCACCATAGAGATAGTGTCTCCATATCTTCAAAGCACTGATTACAGCTTCTTAACTCTATATCATGAGTGTGATATAATTTTTCATTAATTTCTTGTTGTCTTGATGTATAGGAAGTAACTCTATAATTATACCTAAGGACACAACCAAGTCCTTTTATTAACGATTAACAATAAATAACAAATCCATAATTCCATGATGATAGAGTCAATATAGTAGAATTGACTAATATTCTCTATAGTTCATCGAAACATTCCTCACACTATTTTGTCCAAAACAATTTAACCCCTTTTCGTGTGAGTTTGGTTAATGGGTAAGCCAACGAGGAAAAATTCTAGACAAAACATCGATAATAACCTGCTAAACCAATAAAAATGTTTACCTTGGAGTATACCAAGATATCATCTATAAATACCACTAAAAGGACATCAAGATATTCCTCAAAAACTCTGTTCATTAGATCCATAAAGACAGAGGGTGAATTATTCAATTCAAAAGGCATTACATTAAACTCATAATGCCCGTACCTGGTTTGAAATGTTGTCTTTGGAATGTATTCATTCTTCACAAACTGCTGATGATATCCATATCAAAGTTCAATCTTTGAAAAATATTGAGCTCTATGAATTTGATTAAATAAATCATCAATGAGTGGTATGGGATACTTGTTCTTTATTGTTATAGATTTTATCTCCCTGTAGTCAATGCACAACCGCATAGATCCCTCTTTCTTCTTAACAAAAAGAATAGGGGCTCCCCTTGGAGAAACAATAGGGAGGTTGAATCTCATATTACTCGTTATCTATATTTGTTTGTTTAGTTCCACTAATTCGACAGTGGCCATTCTATAAGGGGTCTTCGATATGGGCCTTGAAATGGAAATTAAATCAGTGGAAAACTCAATTTATCATTCTAGAAAATGACTAGGTAAATCTTCTGGAAACACGTCAACATATTATAGCGCAATAGGTATGTCCTCTATTTTTACATTCCTTTCCTCACCCATAGTTATTTAATTATCTTCCTCCCTGGTAATTGAATTCAATAGAGCTACTGGAGGTGGATCAAGATAAGAATCAGATGGTGATGTTTCCTCTCTAAAATTAATGTACCCCTTATAATCATAAAAAATGGCAACATCCTCATTATTACAATAACTTGTTTCATCATGGTATGAAATCCAATAAATACTGCGAATTATATAAAATTCAGTCATGGGTAGGATGATGAGATCAGCAGATAAAGAACATTTATATTCCATAATGGGAACTGATTTACAAAACACTGTTGCAATGATAATTCCCTTATGAGTTTTGACTGATGACTCCCTTTTTAATTCAAATTGAAAATTTATAATTTTCTTACCAAAATGGGAAGATATGAAACAATTAAATGATCAATAATCAAATAAAGAATTTTCTAGACTTGAGGAAACCATTAAATTACTGGCCACCTTGTCTTCAGAATCTTCAACCTCAGATGTAGTGATAAAATAAGCCCAGCCTTGCTCCCTTGGCCGTATCTGAGGTATGTTACCTTGGTTCTTAGGACATTCATTTTCATAGTTCCACTTTTCTCTACAATTGTATCATTCAGCATTGATAGACTCTTTCGTTCCCTTATAATCACGAGCTTGGTGACCTTTTTCAACAAACTTATAACAAACTCTGATTCCATTCAGGCTAGTACCGAGGTGTTTCTTCCCACATTTACTTCAGGATAGATATTCAACTTTTCGCTTCTTCCCCATATTTCCATTTCTAGAGTGTTTATAAGATATCTTCTTATATTACTTTTCTTTTAAGTCATAATGCTTAGAGAATTCTTTTTCTATCTTGATAGCGCATGAGACAATATCTACGTACGATGAGAAGTATTTTGAGACTAATGCTCAATGGATAAATGGTTTCAACCCATATAATAATCGATCAACCATACTCCTTGGGTTATGTATATAATCTCTTGCATACCTTGATAACCTTGTAATGTTATCCTCATACTTTGCGACATTCTCATCCTCCTTTTTCCTTATACTCAAAAATTGTCTTTCCATATCCGCTCGATGGTCACAAAGAAACTATTTTTCTATGAAAATCTCTTTAAACTCTCTCCATTCCATGTTTGATACTTCTTCATCTTTCTTTTTGTTTTGGATTAATGACCACCATTGATATGCATCTCCGGTGAGGCAATAAACTTCCATGACAACTTTTTCCCTTTACCTACTCCCCAAAGCATGAAATATTTTCTCTATGGAAGATATTCATTACTCATATACCAATGGATTTTTACTCCCATTGAATATTATTAGTTGTTTCCTCATTAAGCAGTCAAACATCGATCCCCCACATTGTGTATCAGGGTTCTCTATATGGGTAACATTATTATTCAGAACGTGAGTGAGTTGTCCCGGTATGGTTATAATCTGATCAACAAAATTTGCATCACCTTCTCTACTATAATTTTCTAGAGTAGGAGGGTAATACCTACATGGATTAGGTGAAATGATATGGTTTTCATTACTTCCAATAGGATCCATTTCTAAAAATTTGTATACACTAGATTAGTTTATGTATCACAATATATAATTTCAAACCTGTAAAACACTTAACATAAATTGAACAGTTTATCGATATAATCCATAATCATAGAAAATGTTTTCTTTGAAGAGGTATATACACATAAATCCTTTATAATGGGTTGTAAAGAAAATGTGAATTATCATTAACATATCGCATGGGAGTGTTGTAAGCAAGAGTGTAGTATATCCCATTTTCGTGTACGAGGATACCCATGGTCATGCCCGAAACTCCTTGTCGAAATTTTCACTTCTATGTACATCTGTGCCAGAGCATCCTCTACCTTCCCGTATCCAAACAAGGAGGTGTTTCTTGTAAAATACACAAAATCTCTACATTACCAAAATTATCGAAAGTTCTTCTATAGAAATCCACAATGTCTATCATATGTTAATGTGCTCAAATCAGAGTTTATCAAAATCTAGTTTCCAATGTTTGCACTAAACATACTTGGATACCAACTGTGTCACCCCCACCCTAGTTACCTAGATTCGGTGCATTATTATAAAAAAATGGAATGATAAAAGGAATCATGTCTTGAATGACCGAATAGTTTAGTAGCCTTGGAAGTACCAGATAAATTCATAAGTTTTAAATTACATTATGAAATGAAAAACCACAACAACATCATCTCCATTGACCACATTCATTTCCCTTAGAATATCCCTATAGGTCAGTCATAATATAATTCCTCACATCCTGGGAAACATTAAACATAGAAGTGGGTGAGCTCAGATGCATAGCATGGATAACAATATAGAGGAAACTTTCATAAATAATCATACACATTTAAGGAACCTAATAATACTAACACATAAGCCTTTTAAACATAAACTTATGAATAATATGGCCAATATAAATAAAATAATTCCAATTACTTATTCACATGGATATTATACTAGTAGAATAATCACATGAAATATAAATAGCCAATTTCATAATGATGGAATGCATAATTTTGGACTTCATAACCACATAATCAAGGCCTTGTGACAAGAATACAAATAATATTTTTTCAAGGACTTGTGCCAAGACACTAGTTTGTCTAATGAAACCTATCGATGCATTGAGGAGATATAGAGGGCTCCACCTATCACTAACTATGTCCTATACATTTATCATATGAAATGGTTTAAACATAACATAAACATTCGCATTAAAACTATCATACGAAATGTCAATAATTTATCCATAAATCGTGAACGGTATAAAAATAATACATCAACGGTCAAGCATATCACAAATCCGTTAATATAATATGGAAAATTTGTATCATAATGAATCAATTTCAAACAAGTATATAATCCATCAAAGGATTTTGACATAGATGAAATCAAAACTATTTGGGAGAAATATCTATTTTTTTTAATCGTTTAAAAGTCATATAATTATAAAAGAAAGAATTTATTTTGAAAATATTTTTAAAATACTGTAATGGAAACTTTGACAATGTTATAATGGTGGAAAATAGATGCACCCACCGTATAAGTTAACAAAAGTCATTCTTATAATACTTTCGTTAAAAAGTTCATAATGTTCCTTGTTTGGAAAATTATGGAAAGTTTCCTTTCAAAACATATAAGTCCAAATAAAGGTATAAATGACTTTATCCAATTTCCAATTAAATAGTAAAAATCGTTTGAAATACATTTTTAAGAAAAAATGGATGTGGATGATAAAGAGGTCCCAATATATAATTACATATTAACAACCTCAGATAAGTAAAAAGCATGTAGAATTAACCCTTGCATTGTAATTTTCCTTGGTCGAGGGCATGTTAACCATATGTATAATAGTTACATATTTGATATTAAATTATAAAAGAATCATATATATAAATATTATATCATATATGATCTTCTAATATTGCTTTGTTAATAATATTTTAGAAGCATCAACGTTTGGGGTGTTAATTGATTTGTTTTTCTTTATATTCTTTATTAAGTAAGCCATTTTTGTTGGGAATAGAATTTATCTTATTCATATCCATAATTATATAAAATTCTTAAACATTATTATTTAATCATAAAATAAAAATTATTCTTGAAGTATTACAATGGGGAATGAATCTCATCATGTTTTTGGAGACGGTAATCCGTACAAACGCACGAGCGACAATATCATTATATTGATGGAGAAATAATATATAATGGGATGGTGTATTATATATAAAGAATAATTAACAAGTTATATTTATTATTTATATCAGTTATAATCATTATTATACCTATCCATATAATTAAGTGTTTGAATAACAAACTACACCAGGACGTGGAGACAGTAAGTCATACGTACGCACGTATGGTGACATTTTCATTTATTGGGTTGATAGAATAATGAATATGGTTGTACCATTTTGATAATAACATAAAAGTATTTAAAAGGTAATGGATATGTTATTTTGGTATGGAAACAACAATGAATGAGGAAGTGGAAGATGAAAATAACTTGAAAGAGGGTGGTGAAATTATTACCTATTCTTCGAGTGTAATTTGTTGAGATGATGAAAAGGGCTCCTTAGGTTGAATTTATGATCAAAATAATGACTCTAAAATTAATTCAGGGAAGTTGGGAAGGTATTTGAACAGGTTTTGGCCGAGAAAAATTGCATTGGAGGTGTGAAATCAAGGTAAGGGGAAGTACCCTTTTTCAAGAGATGTGAGGGTCACTTTAGGAAAACCTTGAAATAAAATATAATATTAAAATTATTTTCGGTTTCTAAAGGAAGAAAAATGATTTATTTAGAGGATATGGTGGTTAGCTGATTAAAACCATTCAACCAATAGATTTTAAACAGGGTAGGTCATCATATTAACCTTATATTTTAGATTTATCTCTTAGTTACATAGTTCAACAGTTACTATATCTCTTTGTATTTTTATATCATATGGTTAATTAAAGTACTAAAACAATTCAAGATAACAAAAAGTGGTTAATTATTAATATATATAACCTTATATAAGTCTTTTGGCAGAACGAATTTTTTTAGGAATATTATTTCAATTAATAATATTGTATTTGTTTAAAAAACTCAATTATGTCAATTTTGACACTACTTAGTATTTTATTTTATGAAAGAAATAAAAACATCATCACATTGAATAATTTTTTTAATCAACCCTAAAATTTCATATTAACTATGAAAATTTGTGTAATTCATCATAAGTCTCAATTGAATTTTTTTGGTTATTTATAATATCAATTATTTTAATCTTTCCTTATTAAGGTAATTACTACATTATCATTATGTCATAAATAAATTTAATTATTTAATGTCTAAGAAATATAAATAAAATACCATTATGTTGGAAATATTTTTATATTTCTAATGAATTTTTGTAGTCTAATTTATCTTATGTATAACCCTATATAAAAAATGGTTTAATTAATAAACTTTGAATTAGACAATTTTAACTCTTCTTTAAAAAAATTATAAATGACATAATCTAATCCAATTGGACCAATGGGGATCATATATTATTACTATGGTTGTTTTTGGTATAATTAAACTTATCTAATGGAATTAGGACATGTTTTTGGGTAATTATGATATTATTTTTACCCTTAATTTACCCTATTTAATTTTAATCGTGGTAAATAAAAGCCAAAAGTTACTATTCACCAAAAAATAGTTTCACCTTATTAAACCTGATTTTACATACTGATGTCAACAATGTTTTTCAGATTTTTTATATTCTACTCACAGAAGAGGTAAAATTATGTTCTATGAAAATATGTAAATGCTCCTAGATGGTGGGTAAAAGATGGTAAAAAGTTCGATAAAATTTTATATATCTAAATTTATTATAAATTTACTCTGATAAATTAATTTAAACATATTTATGTATTATGTATTTATTTTGAACAGAAATAAGTTAAAATAATATAAAAATTTATATAAATAAAAAGTTGATTTTAAACCATAATTGAGTGTGTTTCACTATTCATTAAAAATTGAATGTTTTTAGAAAAATACCAAAAATTCACCCTTTTCAAATTTCGATATTCCGAATTCAAAAATGAATTCCATATTGAAAAATAAAATTTAAATTTTTAAAAAAAGTGGGTATTACTATTCATAATGTCTAGTTCGATTGGTCGTGGTGTGTTAAAACTCTATGTTGCGTACAAAACAAGCTACTACATTATTCAAAGGATAATGTACCATGGAAGCATGAGTTGTTACATTAAATTATTATATGAGATACATGTGGTTCACATTGTTAATGTATGACCAAGGAGAATTGACTATGATAGCTTCCCAAAGTAGGGTCATTTAAGAATGAATTGTAGTTAAGTTGACCCAGAGGTATTGACTATAAAAGCTGATGAGTGGTCATAGACCAGAGGGGTTAGACTGTGAGTGATACCCATAGGGTTATTATAAAATTATTGTTGGACCTAAGGGAACTGACTTTGAGAGTTGGTCATTATAATTTATTTTTCTATGAAGACCAAGGGGGTATTGATCATGAGAGCTACATAGGTGGTCGATTGTAATTGATTAGTGCTATGTGGGACCAAAGGGGGTTGGACTGTGTGAGATTTCATAGACGTTCATTATTTTTTTAATAGATGAAATGTAGAACTAGAGGGGTCACACAATGATAACATTCCTAGAGGGATTCTTATGAATATTTGAATGATTGTGATGAGTCTTCCAATACAGATCCCAACCATGGAATAGGTCTTACATGATTGTTTATATGGTCTTTTGAGGCGTCTATTTAATATTATTATGAAAGGGGATACAGAGCATAGGCTATATCCTAAGGATACATTATTCAACGTATTGAATAATTAAAAAATATAAATTAATGTGATTGGAAACTATTTGATTGTTTACTTTGAGTACTTCCTAGTATATTGGATCATTTTTCATATTTCTTGTTATATATATATATTCACTGATAGTTTGGAAGAGATCTTTTGGTGGTTTCCTACTATTATTCATCCCACACCCTAGTTGGGTCATTCTTTTGGACCCAAATAGATTATATAGTAGACGATATAGATAAGGGAAAGTTCCCGTCTTCATCAGGTACATGAGTTTTTTTTGGAGCTGGAAAGTATGGGACCAAGATAAGGCTGGCTATGTTGTTGGAGTTTGCTAATTTTCTATAATTTTGTTTTAGTGCTGTATTTCCAACATTGTGACTTATTTGGCTGCTTTCCCAGACACAAGTGACATGTATCATTTATATGTGCTCTATTTTCTATATTACTACCAGTCTTCCGCTGTTTACTTTTGTTGTATAGTATTACTACATCAACTATTGGTTACCAATTGTTATTCTATTGTGCATACTCTACTAATGAAGGCATAGTTTCCCCTTTATCAGACATTGACCCTCCCTACTAGTCAGCAACTAATAGGTTTTGGGGAAATGCGCTTGAGGTCATGTGACCAACTATGTATAGGGCACCTCTGGGTGGGACTCGGATCGAGGACGTTATATAAAGTCTGTGTTGATTTATTACAAGTGAGAGATTTAAGGAGATATTCCTTAAATACATTTCATATATGGTTTATGAATGGAAATAACTATGCTATGATATATGTAAATTAATTTATATTATATGTGTTTTTAATTCTGTATCTTAAATCATGGTTATATCATACTATTTCTACATGAATATTAAGCTGTTATTAATTAATTCATTCTTCCATGAAAGATATGATTATTTCGTGGGGAATCAATTAATATAAGATTAATGTTCATGACCAAAAGTGTTACAAACAATTATTAATGTATACAATTTACTCATGTGTTAAGTAATACACGGGTAAATGTATGGGACTTTAGGAATTTTACAATGGATTATGTGAAGTACAAATTCCATATAAATGGTTTTTGTAATATTTATACATGCACATAATTTAATATATTCAATGTATAAGAGCTATATTTATTCTTATATCATTAACATCAAGAAATATTAGCATATATTGGATAGAATAAGTATACCACCCTTTCGGTGTGTGATTAAAATCAGCCCATGGATACACCATGGAGTAGTGGGTCCCAAAGAAGTCTATAAGGGAATTTCATTGAGAATTTATTTGGAGATGGTTGTGGTAAACAATCAGTTTTAGGTGCATATATGATTCTTCATTTTTTTATTAATTTTTTTAGTTTCATGCATGGTAGACTTTTTATGGGTTTTTAATAGATTTCATTACTATATGAGATATGAATTTTCCAAGCGATCACTAAGATTATCATAATTCTTCATGTACTACAAAATATGATATCCCCAATCATGATAATTGAATACCAAATAAATAAGACCCTCAACCATACTCATCATCTAGGTTCTCTAAATCACATAACACTTATCTATCCAACTCACTAATTCTATTATTTATAGAATATTATTGATAGAGGGAATTAATATTTTCCCAATACAAGTAGAGATATAGATAAACTGAATGAGATGAAGTGTGACAATCATCAATATTCCACCTATCCATAATTCCTAAAATATAGAATAAGAAAAAATAGGAAAAGTTATTACATTAAAAATAAATAGGGGATCTAGAAATAAAGAAACTCTTCTATTATATATTAAGCACCAATCATGGTTATCTCTATTTGGAGAAAGGAATAATAGGGGAGAGAACAAATAAAAAATTTATATATAATAATAAAATATCCAATAATCTAGAGATCTGTAATAGAATTCCAAAAAGAAGAAATTAGAATTTAATTGATTCTAAAAACAAGCTATAGTGTATGGGATTCATCCACATGTCTTCCTTAGTCTATAATTCATTAATTAGTGGGTCTTTATTCCCATAATTCTTATTATTCTCTTACTATCAACAGAAACCATATATCACATTTGTTATAGGATTTTCTAATTTTGTTAAAATAATAATAATGGGGGATCATTAATAGTCCCATAGAGTTATATGAATTTTATGTGGTATTCAATTTTGATATTATGTGATGGTGGTTTGGCCTTCCTCTTCATTTTAAATATGATATTGAATATTTGGGAGTCATTAGTGGAGTAGAAATATTGAGAATATAGATTGTTTTAGCTTCAATGGGATATGATGGGATGGTGATGTAATATTAAGCATGTACTTTAGACTACATTGTATAGTAGATGGATGTTGTGTTTATAGGTTCTAGGTGTAGTAGAAGCTCCTTTGGTGGGTATGAAATTAAAATTCATTTTAATTTAGAGCTGACATTTACATTGAGATGGGATATTTCATGTTAAATTTGTAATTATGTTATTTATGATTGGAATAAATAATTACCCTGTCTTAGTATCCTTTATTTGAGGATTTTGTTTTTCTTCTAAAACCCCTTTCATATTACCTTCACTGTTCTATAATGATTCAGGTGTATAATCCCTCATGTTGTGATCCACACATGCACCATTGATCTCTATGCAATTCCAATTGATTTTTGAGTGTTGTCATGGGGAATCAATTACCTTGAATTGTTCTTCATGATCACTCTAAGATCCTTTAGTATTAAGGGATTTATTCCCATTCTTGAGAGGAATAGAGGAGGAATTCAAGAGATAGAGAGAAGTTTGTTATGTGTAATGATTATAATTTTTCAATTTTATATTAATCAAACAAAATAAAAATAACCATATATTTATAGAGCTAGGGTTTAGGTCAAAATATTTTTTAATTTCATACCATCCATTAAATAATATTATATTCTTGATTAAACCTCATTCCACATAATAATTTCATTATTATTATTTTATGGTGAATGTGATAACTTATGCAATAAAAATTATTATTTTACAAAATTATAAATTAATATTTATCATTGGATGTTGCATTGTTATGTTCAAACTTCTCATCATTTATTGAATACCTGAATAAACATGTTATCCAAAAATAAATATTTTTACTAAAAAAATAAAAAATAAATATTTATTAAATATTAAATAAAATAAATTAATACACTTATTTAATAATTTGGTGAATAAATATTTATTTAATGTATGTGATCAATAAAACATGAATAAAATTATTCATTGACCCTGAGAATAATATTTATTACATTAATTAAATTAAAATAATATTTCGTAGAGATTAATGGAAACACTTACTGTGAGACCCTCTAGGATTCATTTTCATTTACATTATGCGGGTATGCCTAAAGTCCATGATTACTATTTAGATATGGTTTAAGGAAGTAAAGAAAAAGAAAATAATGTTGCAATATTGATAACCACACACAAACATTCAATATGTAATTTTATCCCTTTGCCTCACTATCTCATTAAGTAGGTTGAAAATATTCTTTATCAACCTATATGATTGATATTTATTTTTTTGAATGTCTGAAATAAACATTGTTAATCCATGAACAGTGAATTTATGTAATTGTTATATCTCAATCAAATGGATGAGATATCAACATCCACAAATATTGAAGTGAAAATCCTTTTAGAGTTATCCATTAATTACACTTCATTCATGACATGCCCCATATACCCTACTTCATTATAGCTTATAGTGCAACAATTTTTGTTAGTAAATCTAAGTGCGTAAGTCATGACATGAATTAATGATAATATTAATTTCCATGGAACATTATACACACTAATATATGGGAATATATGATGATGTTAAAACTTGTAGAATTCCTACTGGCGGGTCTATTATCATAATCTCCCATCTTTGAAATTACCAAATACAAGCTTGCCGAGAAGAAGGATCATCTTCTTATGAGTAATCATACCTGAATTTATATGTACTATGTTTCATTTCATATTACGTTATCCAAGAATAGAACTAGTTTTGAGAATATCATCACAACATTTCAAGGTCAACATCATAAGGGGAACTATTTTGCCCCTTTTAATGAGACAGATACTCCATTACATTATCAAATCGTTTTTATGAAAAAGAACAATCAATATGGGATAATATATTTAAATTAATATTTTCATATTTGAATATACAATTAATCTTAAGTACAACATTATTTTTTGTAGGCCACCATATCTAACAAAATTCTACTTTTACTAGATCCAAAAACAAAAAATTGTTTACTTCTCGAATCTAGAAACATGCTTCTAATTAGTATAGCTAAATCTATTAGACCTATCTTGTTTCCATGGCTAGGGATAGAAAACTCCGCATGTCTTTGGGGAAAATATTTTTACTACAACATTAATATCTTAAGAAAATACCTCAAGTAGTGATATAATTGATTATCCACCTATTTTTCCCCTGTCAAAGTCTTGATATACTTTCTAAATAGATATTAAAAGCTTATAATGATTATTATAATACTCTTAATTTATTATAAACTATACTAGAAATATGAGATTTCTAAAACACTCCTTAAACTGTATCTAAAGCCACAAAGTTCATAGATTTTATAGATATCGATACCAATGGATGTAATATGTTTTTAGTATATATTAAACATTTTCTGTGATAAGAGATCAAATTGAAATAAATTAATATAAGTTTTTAATTCACTAGATCACTAATATTATGACTTCTCTAGACACCAAAAGCTCATATAATTCTATATTGCAAAGTTCTATATGAAAGTTCTAACTTCAAGATGATGCAGTTATGTTGGATATATTTTATATTCACATACTATACATCATTAATTAGTAATATCAAACAAAAGTACATATCACTAAACATTAGAAAAATTCCCTGCACATAATCATATGAAATTATATTAATCTCAATAATATCTTCCAATAGCAATTCATAGTCTTCTAGAAGGATTATATGCCAACACAAATTCAGTCATTTTTTCCCTCTTTTAGTTTTCAATGATTAGTTATTATATGTAGTAGGACTAAATATCCAAAACACATAGATATATCTTGTAGATGTTGGGACCTAGAATATGATTTCTATTTTAAGTCATACATAGAGAAATTTCATTCGTTGGTTATGAAAAACTGATATGACACAACATTTGTTTTTTTATATTTTATCAATATATCAATATTAAAAAATTATATTTCTCCCACTACCTAGATAGAGATACATGACACTAATTATTTTCCAAAAAAAATATTCTATGATCACCATGAATTATTTATTCATATGTTATTTTATACAGAATGCATATTTTATTTTCATTTATTTATTTCACCAACCCTTTTATGTTACTCATAGTAAGAATATACCATAGTGTCCAATTTACATAGCATTATATATACATATACCATAAGGATTCCACTAATTGAGGTGGCCTTGACAATAAATAGCTCAATATGATGATAATAAAAATATTCTTTGACAATGTAGAATTAAAAAAGGATTTTAATCATGATGAT
This sequence comes from Viscum album, assembly GCA_963277665.1. Lineage (NCBI taxonomy): Eukaryota > Viridiplantae > Streptophyta > Magnoliopsida > Santalales > Viscaceae > Viscum > Viscum album. Next base: position 1,364,725,313 of record OY728140.1, on the reverse strand, counting down.
TGATGTATAAGTTTTTTACATAGGCTGGATAATTTAAAATTCAATCATGAATTATTAGTATCATATTGTACCATCCAAGTCTAGTTTCTCTTAAATACTCACCAAAAATATCAAGTCTCAGAAAATATCATAATATGGAGTCTATAAATATTGATACATTGAGTCCATTACTTGAATAGATACAAACTAGTCGACCTTAGAATATTATTGTTTAATATTACATTGTAGGAATCTTTATTCTGAAATAATAATACATTTATCATCCACCATGGTGAATGTAAACCACTTAATTGGGTATGAATTCCAACGTAGTATGTGTCTTTGGAACTAATCCTGCCACTAATTGTAGTTGAGTATGGTATTCTTATGCCAACCATTTGCTTCCAGAGCTTTAACTCAAAGAAGTTAAGTCTTATCCCCTATATTTAAATATATAGGATTAAATTATGGAATTATACAAAGTATTTAGTAGATTTTAATTTCCATATTGGTTATAGTATTATTAACATAGATACAAATAAGTTTTTTGATGTTTGTTTGTAGTTAATGTAATATTCTAACAAATGGTTTTAAAAAGAAAATTGTGGAAGTGTCTTAAAAGACTCCTACCATATCACAACTGATATGATATCCATTAGAAAATATATTTGGCATTTGGTTATTTGTTTCACATATATTTTTAAAATATATATTTTATAAGATTATAAAATATTAAATATATATATATTACACAAATCATTGGTCTTGTTTTGACAACCATCATGATAATGATTTCTATAAGGAAATGTGAGTTTGGGATTAGCTTTACTACACATGTTAGATAAATAAAATATTGTATTAGGTATTCTATAAAAAAATAGATCAACGATTCTTCAATATTTACCAGGTGAAATAATTTAATTTACCAAGCATTTTTAAAATATCTTAAAGGAACCTCATGAAATATATGATGTTTTATTTAGCTTTATAATAGTTCACATGACCATGTTTAACTAACATTAAAATATTTTTGATGTGACTTTATGTATAATGGTTTATTTGTTGAAACGTGATAAGTATTTTGTTTCAATTTTTTTATCTAAACTCAATAAATATGAAAAATAACCTTTTATATATATATAATTCAACTATTTTTAATTTAATTTGATAAAGAATTAACTTAACATAATCATGTAAGTGTCATGTATTTTATATTCAACTTTCATATTGATGGATATCATTGATTCAAGAGCTACGAAACAAATTTTTTAGTATTGGAATTCCACAACAACATCTATTTAAATTGTGAAACATTGTCTCATTATGTCTAGAAAAAAAATAACATAAGTTTTTTGGTAACACTCATTACAAAGGTGAATACATTAATTTTGGAAATGAGACGTAGTGAGCCCACCTTGACTGACATTTGAATCACCCTTCCTCATCTTCTTTTTAGTTCACTATATAACCTTTATATTCTTATTTATTTCATATATTTGAATATATACATATAAATAATAATTTTAAGAATATTTTATTTTATAAAAAATTTGTTAATAGAAACCTGGTGAATATACTTGAAGTGGATGTAACTTCTCTCTTCTTCAATTCCTTATTTTTTTCTAGCACCCATGCTTTCCAAATTAGAAGAAAATTGATTCTTGTGCATTCTTATTCTCTGGAATCCTTTTTAATTTTTCAGGACGTTTTAATGGATCTATTGTCTTCATATTATCCATGGGACCTTGAATCTTTTCATTAAATCTTTTCACCAATAGGGGTGTAGAAACTAGGTTTCAATTAATCCTTATACACAGGGTGAAGTATGAAGAAACTTCTCCATATAATCTTATACATTATATTTATATTGGATTGGAAAAATAAGGATAATCTAGATGATATGGATAATAATATAAGATTAATGGATAATTTCTTATCCTAGTGGAAGCTTAATTTCCCAAAATAAGTCAATATACCCTAGATTTTTGAATGTATAATCAGTAGGTAGATTTGCTTCTTCTAGTTTACATTGATATAGTGAAATAAAAATATTATTTATTTGAAGACTTTATTTCTTTTTCTCAAGAGATTGGAGATGATATATTATGGTGTAAGCATCCATGTATTTATGTTATATCATCAAATCTTCAGAAATAATTTATAATATAATATAATGGACAAAGAATGAATCCTCAACATATCTCTGGAAGTGGACCTTTTCATGTTCTCTCACTTACTGGGGTGGAATAAATGGAATTGGGGATTCCAACATATAATATAATTTTTTTGATAATAGTGAATAAAATAAATGATTGTACCATATCCTGAAAAAAAAATTATTTGTAATGGCATACCCTAAGGTAAGTAACGATCATAGTTGTATAATTTTTTTACCTTCCATTTTCTACAATAATTAAAATATATAATTTTTACTTTTATTGACTAAAATATTATGTGATAAATAATTAAAATTTATTTTATTAAATATCCAACTATTTTGTCACATCCAAATAGCCCTGAAAACTGAACTCAGATTGTCCAGTTTCGTTTAAATTATTGTGTTAAGGATCGATATTCCCCTTTTCATAACCCTAATAAAGGGGTGTTGAAGATATTTTATGGTATTTGGGTTGGATATTATTTTCCAATTGTGGGCTTCTAACACCTTGATCCATAGAGTGGATTCCCCAATCTAGAAATCCTGACATAGATTTCTTAAAAAAAATTCTCAATGTTGATTAAGGTCTATAAAGGGATACTCCTCTTGATGTAAAATGGTTACGTTAACCTAAAACCAATATAATAATTCCCCTTATAAAATTTAGTTTAGTAATAAATGTTGATCAAACACCTGTTTATATTAGATTTATTCCTAATATTACAATGTAAGGCATAGTTTGACTTAATATTTATTGGATGGGTTTTTATCGGTTATGAAATAATATTATCTATTTTTATCGTTTACATGAAATGTTAATACTAAGTATATTTTACATAATTATATAACCATGTTTGATAAATACATTTACACACAGTCCATTTATTTAAATTCCAATTTTCACATTAATTCATTTATTTATCTGTTCTTTATCTCTCATCCATAAACTAAATAATTCATATAAATAAATAAATACATAAATAACACAATCATGATCTTATCTAATGTTTGATTTGTTCATCAGAAAGTAAAAAAACCTTTCACACTTTGGAAATAATTCATTGTTCTGGTCTTGACATGACTTACAATATTCCACATATCCATATGTGTATCACCTAAGTTGGCATTATCAGGGGTCAATCATGAACCACCTCCATGCACCTAGAGATACTCCATTTATTACATGTATTTATTACTAAAAAGTTGGTGATGGAAACCAAATGATTAGTTATGTGTAATTATATAACCTTATACATTTAGGTCATACCTAATAATGTAGGGAGGGTTGAATCACATTCCATCATATTTAATTTAGTAATTAATATTTTCAAACCCATGAAATAAATTAAATTAAATAATTCCAAAACATATACAGGTCTTGGTCAATCTCATGACTGTTCATGAACATGAAAAAAATACACAAGAGTGTAACTAGTTAACATTAATTTCTATTGATTATTTATATTTTAAAAAATCACTTTAATTATTGAATTATTTCCCATTTATATTAATTTCCAACCAAATTCTCTTGGAGATACCCGTCATTAAAAACATTCATGGAAAAAAATTGAAAAACCAATAATGACAGATTATTATAATATCTTAATTGAACATTTAATGATTCTTTAAACTCATTATTAAATATTCAAAAAATAGTGTATACAAATCAATAAATTAAGGTTTTAATACTTCAATATAATGAGTTAATGTAATTTAATTCTTTCAGTCATTATGATACTACATGACGTGTACATACAAGCTTCGTGTTGTGTACCTTGATTTCCATGTTCCTTGGATACATGCCTGGGGATTCGACATGTACATCAATAAGACTACACAGAACATACTATCTAGATATATTCCATGTATCATGCTTAATGCATGTCAATGAAATCTTATTAAATAATAGACATGTTCTTTCGAAGAGGGACCACACAACATGTACTCCAGATACATGTCATGTGTTCTTCATGCAGTGTGTCTTCTCGCCTCACAGAATGGCTTGGTAAGTACAAAAGATGTGGGAATTAATATACTATATGTTTTTTATTCTAGGTACACATCATATACTCCATTAATGGTCCATGAATTGATTATCACTCATTTTGACCTTGTATTTGACCACATGGTTAGAAATAATTTCACCACTAAACTGTATAGTCTAAAAAATGAGTACACTATCTATACCCCATATAATCAAATAACCCTTGGGCTTTGTTGTCTTGGAAAACATGTGGTGTGCAATAAATTCCCCCTATGTATGTTATGGATTGGAGCATTGTGTATCCCTTGACATGGCCATGTGTAGTAAACTTGGGCTCACAACATGTACTCCAGCTACATGACATTTAGTCCCATGTTATCTGGCTTGAATCCTTGTCACTTCCGAATGGAATCTCAAGTTTTTCTTCACCTATTCATTATCCCTTAATAAAAATAAATCATGAAACCTAATAATTTAAATTCATAGGACATGTTAAATAAAATGTTTTAAAGAATGAAAAGTCTAAAATTAATTATTTGTCAACTATTTAACATATTTATATTAAAGACAAAATAATTAATTTTATATTTGAAACATGAATGCTCTGATACAACTTATAGGTTTCATACATTGTAGAAGTTCCCTCGGTGGGAATGAAATTAAAATTTCATTTAATTTAGAGTTTCCTTAAACCCTGAGAGAGGATATTTCATTTTAAATTTATATTTAAATTATTTATGATGGTAATAAATAATTACCTTGTCTTAGGATCATTTCTTCTATGATGTTTTTTATCTTCCAAAAAAACATTCAGATTAACATCATTGTGATGTAAGGATTAAAGTGTAGAATCCCTTTGGCAGTGATCCACACACACACCATCAATCTCCAAGAAACGCTAATTGATTTATTGGTGATAGCATGGTGAATCAATTTTCTGGTATTCCTCATCTTTATCACTCTAAGATCCTTTGGGATTGAATAAGTTATTATCATTATTTAGAGGAATAAAGGAGGAATACAATAGAGAGAGAGAGATAAAAGTTCATTGGGCATAATGATTCTCTATTCTCAATTTTCTATTAACACTACACAATAGTGATAAACATCTATTAAATGATTTATGGTTTTGGTTTTCAATATTATTTAATTATGTACGAAACCTTAAATAATATTATAATATGTATTAAAATCCAAATCACATAATAATTATATTATTATTATTTTATGCCACGTACTTACTCGTTAAATTAAAAATATTATTTTACCAGCATGTAAATTATTATTTATCCCTGGATGTAGTCATGGTACATTTAAACTCCTAGACATTTATTAAAGACCAAAATAAAAAATTTATTCATAAATAAATATTATTATCAACAATTGAAAAAATAAATATCTATTATATATTCAATAAAATATATGTATATATTTTATTCCAAATCTAGGGAATACTTATTTTTTAAATTTGTAAATCAATAAAAATGGAAAAAAATTATTCATCTTCCTTTAGAATAATTTTTATTATATTAATTAAATTCTCATAGAATTTATTTGAGATCAATGGACACACTTAGTCTACGAAACTCTTAGATTATTTCTCATTTCCATTAGGAGTGTATGCCTAAATCGCCAGATTAATTTATAGAAATGGGTCAAGTCATCCAAGAGAAATATCTTAATGTCTCAATTTCAACAACCACATGAAAATGATCAATATATAATATAATACATTTGTCTCAATATCTCATCAAGTTGGTTTTATTTCGACATCACCTACCAATGTTCTTGATATATTTTTCTTTAATTATCTGAAATAAATATCATCACTCTATGGACATAGAATTTATGAGATAATTATATTTTAATTAAATGTCCAAGATAACAACTTCTATAAATATGGAAGGAAAAAAATACTTACTCTACATATCCATTAATAACATGTCACTCATGATGTACCCAACAAACCCTACATCTTTCCAACATATTAGATGGTGGTGTTTATCAGTAAATATAATTAAATGAGTCATTTTATGAATTAATGATAACCTTAAAGCCTAAGGACCATTACACATTCTCATAGATAGGAAAATTCGACGAAACCGAAACATGCATAATTACTACTGGTCATCTTGTTCTCATAATCTCTCATATTTGTGATTACTAATAATGAAATTCCTGAGAAGAAGCCTAATCCTCTTACAATTACTCACTCATGACAATATATATACTATTTGCCCATTTATAGTTTGTTTTTTTAACTATAGAATGAGTTTTAAGAATATAATTCTAGTATTTCAAGTTCTCACCATATCATGGAACTAATATTCCCTTTTCAATGTGATAAATACTCTGGAAAATTATCACATAAATATTATGCATAAGAATAGTCAATATATTGTAATATATTTGAATTTTTATTCGCATATTTTAATATACATGTAACTTTCAATATATAAAATTATTTGTTTATAGAGAACTAACTACAATAGTGTTTCTAATTCATATTACACTACTTTAGAATAACTTCAATGTTGGGGGATTATAATCTTTCGGAATCCCTTATGACTTCATTATTGTAAGGTTTAGAGTTCCTCCAACATAGATTTTCACAACATTGGTTTTATTTCAAAGAAGAAAAAATGTATGTAAATTATTAATTATTTGTTTGTGGGGAGGCATAGCATTTAGTTTATGCATAGACAATGTTGGAGTGTGATGTTGCCATATCTAATTAATATTGAGTGTGTTCTAAGGGGATTCAACCATAAAATTTGAAATGAGGCAGTGTTTTATGAAATACACCATCTCATTGTCTTGGAGACAAATTATTTTAGTCGAAGATATATCATCAAGGAACATCATTGACAATATTTTCCCATTTATTCCTTGTAATGTTCTAATGTATACAATATTTGAGAGGTAATGTTGTTTGTGTTTCCGAATGGTTTCTTCAAAATCAAATTTGATTTTATTTATCTTCATGTATAAATTTTGTCTCTTGTAACCAATATAACTCAAGATATACAATTATATATATATAAATTAAAATTCAATAAAAAATTATTTATGTTAATGAATCCAAAATATTTGATCATGTTTTCAATAAGTTTTAAATAACTTAGAAACCACTAAAAATATATTAGATTTTAATTTTTTTCAAAATGGAAGGGATATAAAAAATAAATTATAGAAGTAAAATATCTAATTTTTTTGTTTTATCAACCCCACACTTATTTTTTACCCTCCTAGAAAAACACACACATTTAAAAAAACACCTCCACCAAATTTTCATAAATATTTCATTTCTTCTCTATTTGAAGACTTGATTCAATTAATAATAAATAAAAATATATTAGTTGAATTAGGATTATAACATGAAACCCCTTCCTATATCCCTTCCCACATGTATCTCATACACTACTTATTTTCCCACATCCAAGGAAAATTTTTTGTAATAATCTAATACCTTATCTTTCCCTTCCTCATTTTAGATTAATATTACCCCCAATTTTATCTCCCATTATAACTAGGACCACATAATTTTTATTAATCAATTTCATATAATCTCCACTTAGTCAATGTGAAGGGAAAATCCAAAACCTAAATAACCCTTAAAATAAGATTGGCCAAGGTTTATTATATTAACAAGTGTATGGAATTAGAGTAGGGAATTTGACTCCTAGATTTAGTTTTTACTCTTATTCATTGTTTTTTATTTTTCATGCACATTCACATAGTTGTTAGTGAACTCGAGAAACATTTAGTAAGATCCCTATTGCAACCAAAGGATATAATGTTGGATTTATTATCAAATGTATTTCCATTAGAAGTATTTTTAAGGTTTATATTTGAAGTTGTATTATATCATTAAATTTTGATGATAATTTTGTGTGAGAAAATCAATACCCATGACTTGTCGAGTTTGGTAATTGTGTGAGATTTTTAATAAATAATTGGTTATCTCATATGTAATTTTTTTTCTAGGATACATTAGGGTTTTCACCCATACAAAAGGTTTTATGATTTGATGTTTTTAGGACAAGATTCATTCATTCCATGGGAGATACTAACTACTCTATAATGTATTATTAAAAGTTTAGTATAGAGATTATTTGGATGTTATAGAATTCATTTAAATCTATATTCATTTTGGTTTTAAATGACCACACATTATGTACCATGGTAGCTGATTTTTCTAAGAAGGTTAAAAAATGAGTATCATTGAAGACTTGGAAATATTGAAATAGAATACAATCCATTTCATTAGGCATTGTGATGATAATGGTGGTTGAATAATTTATTAAATCATGTAGATGATGAGGACCACACCATAGTAGAAGCTATATTGGAATTACAAAATTCCATTGAAAAATAGAGATACTAGAGTTTTTGGAGCCTTTAATAAACTATGTATAATAATAATTGAAAGGATAAACTAGAGAATCCCAATACTATGTATGAATATGGTTACAGTTTATAATTTATTGGATTCGAAGAAAAATGTATAGATAAGTGTAGTGAAATCTGATTTAATGGGGTTTTCCTAAAAAAGTGAAATATTAGGATAATTATATTTAAACTAAATAGTTGATATGATTTGGTTCCCATCATATTTATTTTGAAAGGAGGACATGATATAGAGTGTGAAAAATAATAGTTTATGCCTATATTTCATGATTTGGAACTCGTTTAGCCATTTAGAGGATATGAAACAAACATCAAAATATTAAATGCAGTTCAATGGTTGAGATGTACTTAAAGATGATACAAGGGATGGATTTGATGGAAAAAAGTAGGTTTTTGATTTAAACTAGAAATTTGAATCTGAATTTTGAAATTCCTAGGATATATTGGAACCTTCTATATTGATGAAGGAAGAAACAAAACACAAATAGATTGAGAGAGTGAATATTAGGAAGATGAGAAGTAGAGTGAACTTGTGTAGTTTTTTTGAATATATGATATTAAAACGTGAGGAATGATTGGATATGAAATTTATTAATGATCTATCATAGATGTAAGGACTATTTTTCATATCATTGATAATACAAAAGTGAAGAATAAAGATTCATGGAGAATAACAAAAATTATTTACTGTTATTTCTACATTTATTATCATTGTGAGTTTGAACTATATATTGAAATTATCCTTTTCATAACGCTCATGGAATGTAGTTGGAATAAGAGAGGAAGAATCTAAGGACCATGGATGAGTTGTGTTCTTGTTCACAATATTTGGATAAAAATCTAGTTGATTATTGATTATTTGGCTGATATAGCACATGAATTTTTTTAAAAATAAAAATTTAAGTAAAACAAATAAAGGAAACACATAAATGTTATTTTTTTGGAGAAACCTTATAGATCAATCAAACAAATCAACATCACAGAAGAAACCGTGAAAAACAAATATGAGGTCACTTTCCTCATGAAGAACTAAACATTATGGAGTCAAAGTTGATTTTTCATAATGAAACATGAAATAACCTAAAAATGTAAAATCTTGATATTTTCCAAAACCATATGATACATATGATCAGGGCCTTCACCCCAACATTTACCCTTTGGAATGTATATTCCCTCGATAAAAGGAGGATTGAGAATTATCCTTCTAGTTAGGGAGAGTCTTTGGGGGATCATAATCATGGGTTTATTTGATAAAGATGGTCTCATATTGGGGGATACTAGAGTGTTGTATCATACCTCAACATTCTCATGTGGACTTGGGTGTCTATTTTAGGTATAAGTTTCAAGATGGTTACCATTGGTATTTTAATCACCAGAAGTCATCAACAAGCTTGGAACACCCATACTAGGGAAAAACCCATTAATACACAATCCCTAATCATTCTCCCCAAATTCCCAAGCTACTTTATGGGCTTGGAATTGGGTGTAGGCCCCAACTCTCTACCTTCCTTCACCAGAGTCTCTAATAAGGTTATGAACATGTCCACCTCCCTAGGTGTAATCCCCAACCATTAATACTCGCATTAATGATGTCATCACAATGGTTTACTAGTTATCCACATTTGGGCCACCCATTTTCAATCCCCACTCAATCCCCTATTGAGAACCCTCATGTAATACAACCAAAATTCTATTATCTCTTTTTTGTCATACACATCATGATTTAGGTGGGATTAATGGTTTTATTTTAGCATTTCACCATCATGATTGATATAAAAATACTAATTTCCTTACTACATGACTTTAAAAAATTATGGTACGGTCTTATCAAATTACTTTAAACTATATTCCTTGAATTAAGAAGGATCTTATTTCTATCAAATAAAATAAGTAGGAAACCTCATTGACATTCAAACTCAACATCCAAAACTTTTATATCCATACTATACCATATTCCCATCAAATAATTATCATATCATTCCATGTTTTCTTGATATTAGATTTACAGACTGACTGAAAATTAACTTTTTTATTGTCAACACTTTTGGGGTGAAACTGAGAAACCAAAACATCCATCATTGCGACCAAAAAATCATTAAAAGGATAAAAAGGATCAAGGTTATAGAATCTACTCCTACTTATCAATTACATCTTGGTGACAAGATTTCACTATCACACGACAATTCATCTAGCATTCCCGCGCAGAGTTTCACGGGCAAATAACTGATGGCCGAGCCATACCCTCTCAAACGTCAAAATCAAAATGGCATGAACAAGTAAAAACTTCTTGCTCTAAACCTCATCAAGAGAATATACATGAAAAAATCCAATTTCAATAACATAATAACTTCATAACGGATTCAAATTTGATTCATCCACAAACAGATCACCAAGGTCGGATACAATAACCCACCATAACCATACACACTGATTCATAAAAAACTCACATCCTCTGCAACATTCATAAAAAAATCAAAACAATGCACTCAGAATAACCATTTCATCGTTAGTAGAAAATCCAAACCGAAGACTCTCAAACCTTTACTTCCTCCATTGCCCTTAAAAAATTCAAAAAATAAATCAAACCCAAATGCCAGAAATGACTACAACAGCAAAACCACAACAGCTCGAAATTCAAAACCATAGAATACCCCAGAACCAAATCTCGAACCACCAAATCCATGCCCACAAAACAGAAATAACCGACTAAAAACACAGAAATACAATCAAACTCATCCTAAAAACAATCGATGGAATGATTTTCAGAAGAATAAATACATCACCCAAACCTTACCTACTCGAGCACCAAAATCATCAGAAAATAACTCCACCCCAAACTAGGACCCATGTCTCATCACCGCCATCAAAAAATCCTTCAGAGACCACAATATACCACCCATCAAAAAAACAAAAGATGTTGTTTCAATCCTTAGTCATGGAACAAGGATCTCATCTGTGAAACCATCTTCATGATGATAGTTGAATCCCTATCCAATTGATATGTTGTGAGGCGGGAATAGGCCAGCAACAGAGATAAAGGTTGTGCTGGCCAAGTCCACGAGGTCGATGATGCCACCGCGAAGGATGAACTGCAGCCACAGTCATGCCGAGGAACGTCAAGGAGGAGAGTCGAGCCACACCAAGGTAGGGGGAGGTGGAGGTGGAGTAAAAGCCTAGTGTAATCACCCCATACAGGCACATAAACAACTCACATTGAAACTATCATCTTTATACCATATTTTGGATGAGGTTATATGCTATTTAGTGTGCCATATCCCTGTAATCATTATGTATTATTTTAGATGGAAATATTCTCAATGAAATCATTACTCAACTTAAAAATCTGTATCCAATCTGGGTAATAACCAAATACATCTTCATATGACCATATTTCTGTTGATATAAGACATAAAGGCACACTCATGCACATTCCTCACATAAAATATTAATAGGAATGTTTTACCTATAATTCCATCATGTATGACATTAATCTACCTAGAATTGGTTCTCATCACATGACCCTAAAATGCATATAATATCCCATTAAGTGAAACTGAACTATGTGGGTTTTGATTCCCATTACACTGATATATATTGTCTCTCCGAGTGAGTATCATATGAGGGGATTGAATTGAGTACCCAATAAAAATTTCTCTCAAAAAAAGTTTAAATAAACTCCCCCCAATAATTAAAACAACCCAGTTAATCAAAATAAAAGATCGATATATGTTTTGATCTTTAAAGATATTTCTCTAAGAGTTATTATGTCTCCTTTAAAAAAGTATATGAATATAACATTAACTTTTTAAATCAATTTACATAATAAAAAAAGTATATAAATACTAATTAAGACTAACTATCAAAGTAGTGGTTTTGTTTATAGTTTAAAATAGATCCAATTTAATGCTTTGGAAAGAAAAGAAAACAAAACACATAATTGAATAAATATAGGAGGTATAGTCTCAAGATAAGACCTAATACTCTCCACCTAGAAATCACCTATTGGGAAGAATATTATATAAAATAATCTTGCTAAACAACCTAGATTATCTTTTAAATAACAACTAATTAGCTATCCATCCCCTAAAGGGATCTCTTCGACAATAGCCATGGGAATAAAAAAACACAGGACCCATTGGGATGACTTCCAAAACATGTGGGTAAACATGTGTAAATATATTTAATAAGATATAGAGTATCTTCCAATTAAATAACATGAGATAATTTGCATCCTTAGTATACAGAGTAATCAGACACTAATCGTAAACTAATAAAGATAAACATAGAGAGAAAATAAATATGTAAGGATGATTGTGTTTCTCAATATGATGTGATATAAGCTTAGAGACTCCGTAAATATATCTTGAGTGGGATATCAATCAATTTCATAGAATGTTTTAGTAAAATAGAGCAACATATTGTATATTCGATGTGACTATTTAAAGGGAACTACATATTTGATGTGATTTACTCTTTTATAATTGATCACATGTAAGGATGTGTCATGAAAATATATTTATAATGTCATTGAATTCACATATCCCTCTATTTCATTATATATTCTTTCTCTCTTTTATCTTTCGTGTCTCTTTATATGTTATTGGTTTCACGCAAGATGGATTATTCTTCCTAACATATCATCATCTTGTAAGAAGAATAATCAGAATCCTCTTCTCCTCATACTATATGTCTGACACAAACCTTACTAAATTTCTGGAATAATTTACAAACAATCATTAAAATAACTCATGGCATTAAATTTGATAATATAGATATTAGAATTATTTATTTCAAAATAAATAGAAATAATGATGACAAATCTTCTGAACAGTGACAAAACATTGGTGGTGAGTCAAGCTGGTGGTGAGTCGGTCCAAAGGTGATTCATTTCAAAACATTTCCAACTTTTTTGGAAGTTAGTATAGTTTGATGGTGGATCATCCAACAATGCCATATTTTTGAGGTGTGTCCATTCTGGTGGTAGGCTATCCCTAAAATTTTCCAAATTTGGAGGTGACAATGTCATGATGGTAATTCATCCTCTTACAGTCGGTCTTTCCTGTAATTTCCCAAATTTCCAAGAAAAAGATGATTCATTTTTAATAGTAGTTTTTTCCATACTTTTCCAAAATTTCAACCTAACTGTGATTCATTGGTGGTAGTGGATTATCCTCTATGTTGAGTCATGTCTAGCAGTTAGTGGATTCTGATGGTAGGTATTTTTAACACTTAGACAAACTTTATCCAAACTTTCTTATATTATAAAATTCCATCATAAAGCATAAAAATAATTAGTATCATAAAAACATGATTTTGTGTTAATTAAAACAAGGTTACATATAATCTCTCTCTTTTTAATGATCATAAACCGTGGTATTATTATAAATCATGTATAAAATAAACTATGGTTTTAAAATAGACCCGTGTAGGACTTTTAAAAATTTATAGTGAGTATTTGATCATCATGGTATCAAAGGTATTTGAAAAGAAATTAGTATTAAAAGGATTTTAATAAAGAAAAAAAAATTTCAATGAAATAAATTTAACACATATGGTATCAAAAGAAATATCATTATTTAAGGTATCAAAGGATAATATTACAGTTAGAGAAGTATATTTATTTATACTAAATAAACATCTAAAAACACTATAAACGATGGTATCAAATAAAATTCATTCTAATATGAATAAATAAATTCCATTGATTAACTATACCCCTTTTGGGATTGTCAAATAGTGAAATAAAACAGGAAATTCAAATAAAACAAAATATGAACAAGAAGAAAATTTTCACTAAGTAGAGAAATTTTAAGTACAAAAAAAATATCCAACCAAAATTCATAAAAATGCCCCATCAAAGACATGAATGTCTAATCTTAATTATATTTGGGCTGGGTAGGACGAACAAGTGGATCAATCCCCTTCCCGTTATTAGAACCAAATGATTCATTGTTTGAGGTTGAGGTAACTATGGGGATGGTTGTTTGGACAACTGATAGAAAAGGTTTATATCTGATAATGATAGGATCAAGATTATAAAAATACTCTCTGGGGGTCATAAATAAATGATGGAAATATGTAGGTAGGGTGCATAGGGATCTTGAGTAACACTTATTCTGAAAAACTATGGAGCAGAAGCTACAAGGGTGATGTGAGAAGTGATTTGAATTGAATCTTGATTTACCACTGCAGTACCAGAAACAATAATAAAGGTATTAATGAGATTTATTAAATATAAAATATTATATTAACTCCTTTATATATAATTTAAAAAAGAGTTTTTCTATTCGATGAACAACTTGAGCATGACGGTAATCAATTTCAACTGATTAACTTGTTCTTTAATGGCTTGAGTGACTCAAGGCATTTTGAGGATCTCATTAAGAAACATGAAATGAGATTTCAAATCCTGATTAGTATAAATACATTAAATGTAACACTTTATTACCTTTTTTATTCACTCGCTATTATCTTTCATATCCTTCACATATTCTCTAACAATCATATTCACTTGATCACTAGTATGTTGGATCTACCTCAATGTTTTTGAAGTTATGTCAGGTATATCACTTGAGAAAAAAATGAAGCTCTTCTCTAACTATTGACCAAATCAAATCAACATTAAAAGGAGGTGGTGGACAACTTGAAATAGAAGCTATAAAAGAAGTACTATCCACCATCTCTATCAATTCATCCATAGATTCTAGAAAGGAAGATATGATGTCATCTCTTATAGATATTAAGGACTCCAACTCATTTTCTAACCTCCTATTCTTTATTTACACTTATTGAATGTGATTCATCATATTTGGATGGATGTGATGTATCATAAGCTCAAATATATTCTTCTCATCTCTATCACTTATCGTAGTTACTTGAGGAGCCTTATTTCTCAATAAAAATCCAAAATCACAGGTAAGTCTCTCTCTAAAGGATTACAAGTCATAATTGGATATAGTATCAACCGACACTGATGCTACAAATGGTTCAGGTAAGGGTTTATAGAATATAGTTGTCAAACGAAAATTAGAATAAAATCTCTGAAATTTTTATACTACATCTATCTACTATACCGATAACCCCTTAGGATCCATCTATTCTCGAATAACATGTCTATCAGCATCTAAATATATGTATTCGGGAACAAGTCTGACATATCCTGGATACCGACCTCATTACACAAGAGTTATTTCCACCAAACTAATATAAGACACATAATAAGTCATAAAAACTACAGGTTCAACAACTATAGGAACAACCTCTATTTACTCATGACTAGACAGTTCATCAACTATCATATCAAAAACCATCTGCACATCAACTGAAGATAGAACAAATACAAGAAAACCAATGTCTCCATCAATAGGATAAAATGGTTGACTATCATAGCTTAGGGATCCCTCCCCATCCATAGATACTTACTTTCCATCTATAATTGTAATATCCATATTATAACAACCCTTCTCTTTATTACACACATAAATAAGATTTATTACATTAATTTGCACTTAAGACATCTCTGAGGATCGAGTAGTCTAGTGTATTGGAAAATTTGGAATATTACATGACAACATAAGACAGAAAATACTTCTTCTTTTTTGAAAATATTTTTCTCATGACCACATCATTCCTTCATACTGAGCATTGCATGGGATAACTTGAGGACATACATAAGGAAAGGGGGATCTATAAAGACCAGTAAGGGAGTAAACAAGACATAAAAAGAAAAATACAATATGTGTAAAGAAATAATCATATCAATAGAGAATAATATAAAGATGAACACAAATGCATGATATAGATTGATTAACATAACAAATAGATGTCGCAACAACATTTAACGTGATATTAGAATGAGAAAAGGCTCATTACACATGGAGCATGAGAAAACCCTCATTGCACTTGAATTAGCATGATTAAAACCACATTTGACAAAAATTACCATGATTAAAACCTCATTTAACAATGTGTATCCTGATACTATTCTTTACCCAATTAATTGGAGCACTATAAAGGTGCACCTTCCATAAAAATTTCATTTCATGCATAAGTGTGCCAAATAGATCATACAACATGGAGTCATTAAACACCATAAGGTATTAAATTACTAAAAACTCTGGAATACATACATGAAAGTACAATTAAATATTTATTTGTAAATGAAGGTGAATATCGATGATAGGGAAATGGGTATGGTATTCACTACTCAATGATTTTGGCTTGGAAAATCGCGGTGCAATTTTGGAAGCATAACACCAGGACATAAAAATTCATAAAAAATGGTTTGTGGGAGATAAATAGGTATCTCATCATATATACATGAAATGGAAAGTAAGGGGTCATATATATAGATGTCTCAAAACATGTAATTTTGAAATATAAGGTGTAACATAACAAATAAACATGAAGAAACAGGACAATTGAAATAACTCTTACGTAATTTTGGAATGGTAAAAAGTGTGAATTGGAAGAAATATTGACAGATAAATAGGCCTATAATTATTAAAAAATAAGTTGGGATTCATGGGAGAGGTTTGAAATCATACACCAAAATTTGTAATTGAAAATAAAAGGGTATAACAACATAAAGAAATTTGGACAAGAATGGGAAATGAAGAAATCCCTTAATTGGAAATGTGATCCAAAAGGTATAGGAGAGGCTTCAGAGATGATTATTGGGAGAATGGGGTGCCTTGGGTGGATTTTATAGAGAGGATTTAATAGGTTTGTAGAGATCCAAATGGTCTTAGAAATATTAATGGGAGATTGAGTGGGATTATATTACAATGTAGAGGGAATTATTTATAATTTTGGTTTTGGAAACTACACATTAAACATATCAAAATACAAAAAACATACCATGATTTTTTCAAAATTGTAGCGGAAAATTTTATTTTATAATTAAAATGTCCTAATTTATTAAAATATAATGCTTTCTTATGTAGAGGTGAGTCATGCTCTCTAGGAAATTATTTTAAAAAGTTAAAATATTTTACATGTCTTGGTGGGTCCACTATGGAAAAATAAAATTAATAAAAAAAATATTATCTAAAATTATTTAAAAGGAAAAACATATATTTTCCAAATATCACAGTTATAGTATTTTATTACTTCACTAGTGAGTCATTAGGATGTCATAAATCACATTATATATTTAAAATATATTAAATATTTACCCAAAAATTTGACTATCTCAAAAAATTATGGAAAATTCACCATTAGATAATTTTGAAATCCCGAATCCAAATATGATATTCATATTATCTAAATAATTTTCTATATAAGTTAATTTTTTACTTTTAAAATAAAAATCGACATTTATCAAAAGTTCATGGGGTTTGAAAAAAACAACTCTTAAACCATAATAAAAAATACCATAGTTTTCATAAAAAAATTATAAGATCATATATATTTCATAAAAATTTATTTAGTAATAATATTTTATTAAAATATTCTTTAATTAATAAATCTATTAATTCATCAACATATATATCTTAATTGAATATGAAATAAAAATACTATTTGTTTTTTTAAAAACCCTTTTACCAAGTAAAAATAATAAAATGAATTCATTTTATTTATAAAAAAATAAAGAACATAATCATAATTCTAGGTAATTTCTACACAACCCCTTATAACACTCGCATAAGACCTAAGGGTAAGGTGTGCGATGGTCACAAACTCTTGGGGTGTCTCAGATAACATCGATCTGGTGGTAATCTCTATTAACTTCCACTTCTCCCGTCGGTGGTTCTGTTCATGCTTAATGGTTGGATGATCAAGTTGGGATTCGTCAAGAGTGAAGCTTAGTGATGATACCTCCTTTACGAGCTCTAAAAATGGACTTTTAATGGAGAAATTCTACTAAATGAGGCCATCGCTTCCTTTTTCTCAGTAAATTTGAATTGTTAAAAACCTATATTTATACTAATCATGTGATCTCTGTTCAATGAATATATTATAATTGGTAACCATTCTTAACGGTATTTTAAATTCCAAAAACATAAAACCAAGGAAATAAATATGTTTTATATAACCATTTCGCATAAAAATAAATTTAATTAAATCAATTAGAATTTTTATTAATAAAATTTTGGTTTGTTACAATATTCCCCCCTTAAGAAATTTCTCCCTTGAAAATTATTTTACACTAAAATATATGAAGGTAACTCTGTTTCATCACTTCCTCGTATTCCCACACTCCTTCTTCAAACATGTGGTTTCTCCACAACACAATGAAAAGGGGAATTCTCTTATTTCTTATAACCTTTTACCTACCATTTAATATCTTCACATGATTCTCTTCATAGGAGACATCATTCTCCAATGGTACCACATCTGGATTGAGTACATTCGAAGGGTCAGGTATGTACTTCCTCAAGAGTGATACATGTAGTACAAAATGTACTTGAGAAATGTTCGGTGGGAGTCCTAGTCGATAGGTCACCACTTCGATGCAATCAAGGATCTCCAAAGGACTGTTGTACCTTGGAATACGCTTTCGATTCGTACAAAATCTCATTACTCTCTTCCACGATGATATGTAGAGGAATACCATGTCTCCTACATCACACTCTAGGTTTCATAGACGATTATTGGTATAGATCTTTTGTTGACTCTGAGCAGAATTAATGTGATGCTAGATGATCTTAACCTTCCCCACCATTTCTTTTACCATTTCTAGACCTAGGAGTTTTTTCTCCCCAACTTCATCCTAATATGATGGTTTTATTCACCTCTTACCATAAAGGAATTTATAAGGAACCAATTGGATTCTTGAATGGAAATTGTTATTGTAAGAGAACACAACCAATGGAAGATGTTGATCCCATCCTCTTTTGATGTCCATTGAGCATGATCTCAACATGTCCTCAAGTGTTTGTATAGTCTGATCTGATTGGACATAATTTTAAGGATGGTAAGTTGAACTAATGTTTATCTCAATATTTATAGCATGTTTAAGACTCTTCAAAAACATAGAGGTGAATCTTATATCTCGATCGAATACCATTGACAGTGGTACTCTAGCTATCCTTACTACTTCTCTAATGTATATTTGTGGCAGTTGATTCATTGAGAAATCCTCCCAAATTGCAATGATGTGTGTAGTCTTTGTAACAAAATCTACAACAACCATTATAGCATTGTTTCCTTTGGATGTCTTCGGGTGCCCACAGACACAATCCATGGTGATGCTATCCCATTTCCACATTGGTATGGTTAATGATTTCATCATCCCATTGTACTTCTACCTCTCATACATAACTTACTAACATACCAGGAACTTTGATGTATACTCAATGATCTCCTTCTTCATATTGTCTCACCAGTAATGATCTCAGAGATCTCAATACATCTTTTTGTTTATTAGGTGAATAGAGAAATTCTAACTATGTGCATCATCCAAAATATCATTCTTTAACTCCAGATTTTATGTAATACATAGTCTATTTCAATCATCACAATTCCTTATTCATTAATACTAAACTCTGTGGTTTTCCCCTTTTTGATAGTTTCCACTTTCTTTTTAATTCTTGCATCATCCTTTGGAACATCCTTTAACAATTCCTAAAGAGATGGTGGATCAATCATTTGTGAATGGATGGATGATGTTCCCTTTCTTTTTTATTCCCATGTTCATCTTCATAAAATCTAAGAACATTGGATCCATTTCAATTCTCATCAATGATAGAATCACTATGTCCTTTATACATAGAGCATCAACCACCTTGTTCAACTTCCTAGAGTGGTAATGAATTCATTATTCACAGTCATTGTTTAGCTCTAACCATCTTTGTTAGAGAAGGTTCAACTCTTTCTGTGTGAATATATATTTTAGGCTTCTGTGATCCATATATATTTCCCACATCTCCCCAAAGAGGTAATGCTGCAAAATTTTCAAAGTGATGATTACTGCATCCAAGTCCAGATCATGTGTTGGATATCTTTGCTCATGAGATTTCAATTTCCTTGAATCATATGCAATGACTATTTCCGTTCTCATCAACATACAAATGATGCCCTTCATTGAAGAATCAGTAAATACCACAAAATGTTATCCACTTATAGGTTGTGTGAGCAAGAGTTCATGGATAAGCCTTATTTTCAACTCCTTGAAGCTATCTTTGCGTTCATCACTCTAAGAAAACATGACTCCCTTCTAAGTTAGCTTGGTAAGAGGATTGGACAATCAGGAGAATTTTTTCACAAATTATCTATAATCTATGGCTAACCCCAATAAGTTATAGATATCCATCACTGATGTTGGCCATAATCATCCCTCAATTGCATCTGTATTGGAGGGATCCATAGATATCACATTTCTAGTGATGATAAAACCCATGAATGAGACCTCCATTAAACAAAAAATTAAAGGATGGAGAAGATATTTTTCAACAGAGTTGATCCATTCTTCGGTGATTGTGGGATCAGAATATCCATTAAAAGTAGGAGGCCTTTATATCATTAATCTCATGATTGTGGCTTGTTATTTATTAGGTAGGTTGAAAATTACTCATGAAACACATTTCTATTCAAAACTTTAGTTAACTGAGAGAGTATCCGAATAGATTTTTGATTCATGCTCCCATCAGATTGGGCATCTCATTAGAATATCCATCACATTGATATTCACATGAGTTGTTAGACAGAGTCCTCCTATTATCGGCCATTGGCTGGAATAAATGGAAATTTAGGGGTAACACATAAAGGGGAATCCAATGACAAAATGGAAAACTTATAAATTAAATTTATTTCCTTAACTTATTAATTTATATTCTTAAATCTATGTTATCCATGATCTACTTCCCAACATATATTCATAGGGAATTTTTATTATTCCCTTATTAATGGTTCACACTATGTTTATGAATTTACCAAAGCATATCCCCCAAGAGCGTCAAACTGAGAGTGAAGAAAGACCCATTGTCATGCACCGGTTCCGATTCAATTTTATCTCAAAGTGGTGTTTTTGGGTTTTTCCCCTAGATATATCTATGCGAGAGCAACCTTTACTTGTTATAATTCAAATAGTGTAATATTTTCTTGATAAACCACTTACTATATACTCACCAAAATTTAGCGAATTTATTATTATACATAGTCTTATCCTTAATTCTTTCACTATGGTTTTCTAATCCTAATCCAAAAAATAACTAAACCTATCCATTGATACCAACTATAACAACTATTCTCTTTATTACACAACAAAACATGACGTATTTCACAAAATTTCACTTATGAAAACTCTAAGGATTGAGAGGTCCAGTGTCATGGAAAATTATGAATAGTAAATGAAAACTTTAGATATGAAATACAAATTGTTTTTTGAAAACTTCTTTTATATGACCATAACATTCATTCGTACTTAGCATTTCATATGATATTCTGAGGACATACATAAGGAAAGGGTGAGATATAAAGCCCAGTAATGGATTAAAAAAGGCATAACATGAAGAATACAATACATGTTATGAAATATGATTATCAATGGATCATAATTTAAATATAAACATAATGGAAGGATATAGCATGATTGTAATAACATGGAGATGTGGAAACAACATTTAACATTATATTAGCATGAGCCAAGTCTCATTGCACATGGAGTAAGAGAAAACCTTCATTTCACTTGAATTATCGTTAGTAAACCCAGATTTCAATTTAATAGCATGATTAATCCCTAACTGCACATGGGGTATCGTTATAGTATTCTTTACCCATTTCATTAAAGTGATCTCAGGCACACCCTTCATAAACATTTCATTTCATGCATAAGTGTGCCTCATGGATCATATAAGATGGAATCATTCAGAATAAAAAGTTATTACATGATTAAATAATTTGGAATAAATTCATTTAATTTCCATTAAATAATTATATTTTCATGATGGTCAATTTCCTTGATAAGTAAATGGGTATGGTATTCACTACATAATGATTTTGGCTTGGAAAATTGTGGTGCAATTTCAGCAGCAGAACAGCATGACACAAAAATTCATAAAATAATTTATGTGAGAGAAAGGGTTATCTAATAATATGTACATGGAAATTATAGTCAGGGGTTAATATATATACATGTAACAACACATGTAATTTTTAAATAGAATGTGTAAATAAACATAAAGAAAGAGGTGAAATGGAATAACTCTTACGAAATTTCAGCAAGGTAACGAGTGTACATGGGAGGGACTAATGAAATAGAAAGGGGTCTATAATAATTCAAAAATAAGTAGGTAAGTAATGTGGTGGTGATAAATCATACCCAAACATTTTTAATTAAAAATAATGGGTATTACAACATAAATATATTTGGACAAAAAAGAGAAAGGAAGAAATCCCTTACATGGAAGTGTGTGCTTAAAGGCTCAAAAGAGGCATGAGAGAGGCTTCTATGGATATTGGGGCAGCTTCATAGAATTAAACATAGAGGGGGTAAGATGTTGTTCAAGATCCAAATGGTTTGAGAAAAGAGGAATGAGATATTGTGTGGGTATATAAGGAAAAAGAGAGGGTATTCTTTATTATTTAGGTTTTTCACACTACACAATAAACTAATCAAAACCACAAACCATCCCCTTGTTTTTTCCCAAGGTATTTTCAAAGGTGGAGTGGAAAACATTATTTTATAATGCCAATGGACAAAATAATTAAAATAATTGTATTTCTTATGTCGAGGTGAATCATAATCTCAAAGAAATCATTTTAAAAAGTTAAATTTTTTTAATGTCTTGGAGGGTCCACTAAGAAACCATAAAATTAATCCAAAAAATATAAAATAAATTTATTTTAAAGGTAAATCATATATTATCTGATTATTACTTTTATAGTATTTTATTACATGACTATTGGGACATTACGATATCATAAAACACATTATATATTTAATTGTTATTTAATTTTTTCCCAAATAATCAACAGTTTTAAAAAATTATGAAAAATTCATCGTTAGATAATTTCAAAGTCATGAATCTAAAAAAGATATTAATTTTATCTAAATAATTTTATAAATAAGTGAATTTTTAGTTCTAAAATAAAAACTGACATTTATCGAAAATTCATGGGATTTGAAACAAACAACTATCAATCATTAATAAAAATTACCATTGTATTCATAAATATATTATATGATCATTTATATTTAATAAAAGTAATTTAGTAATAATATTTTATTAAAATAATATTTAGTTAAAATATACCTTAGTTTATCAAAATATATTTCTTAATTGTGTATTAAGTAAAAATAATATTTGAGCATTAAAACCCAATTTACAAAGTAACAATAATAAAAATGAATGTATATTATTTATACAAAAAATAAATCACATAATCATAATGCTTTGGTATTGTTACATATCACCTTATAACACCCACATACGACCTACGGTATAGTGTGCGATGGTGACATACTCTTGGGGCGGCTCGGATAACATCGCCTAAGTGGTAATCTCTGTTAACTGTCACTTCTCCAGCAGGAGATTCTATTGATGTTTAACGTGTTGAAGCTCAACATGGGATTAGTACAGAGAGAAGCCCAATGAAGCTACCTTATTTTTTAAGAACATAAAATGGGATTTATATGGATAAATTCATCTAGATGAGGTCATCACATCCTTTATATGAGTAAATCGGATTTTTTAAAGCTGTATATTTATACCAATCATGTGATCACTGTTTAATGACTATATTTGAAATGGTAATAATTATTAATGGTATTTAAAATTACAAAAACATAAAAACAAGTAAGTTGATATGTTATATATAACCATTTTATATAATAATACATTTAATTAAATCAAGAGGAATATTCAGTAATAAAATTTTGGGTCGTTATACATATCTTGAACTAAGTTGGTTATCTCGTTAAATCTAGAAACAAATTATAAAACTTGATAAGAAGCATGTGCATGAGGCATCACAACATCCTCAGTACAAATACTGCCACCAGGACCATCATGGTCAGAAAATCCATTAAAATCATCTTCATTTTGTTCATCTTCTCCTTCTCCTTATAATTCTTCATCATCATTCTCAGAATATCCATTTTCTTCCATGGATTTAGAAGAGATCTTGAACTATTATTCACTAAAAACATCTATTTATTATTCACTTATTTTTTTTAAAATATTCTCTCAGGAAGGGAGAGATCTTGAAAGGATATAAACATCACATGAAATAGTCAAATAACTCTTAGACAGTTCTAGGTCACTACTTTTATCCACTAAAAACTCGTTTTCATCATATCTAGTAACAACTTCCTTTTCTCCATCATCTGAGTATTCAACCACCTCATCATTCTCTGAGCTAGGTTCTACAGGATTGTTTAGTCTATTTCGATGATAAAAAGGATTAAAATATATATAGAGTGTGTCACCACCATCAACCCAATATCTTTTATAGGGGGTCAAACTTATCTTAATTATTTTGAATATAACCATTGTAAGGGAAAATACTCTACATTTTACTACATTTTCTTCTTTCTTGGAAATTATTCCCTTAACCTCCATCATGAATGAGAAGAACTTATGGTATATTAAATATTTTAACCTTGAATTTGGCTCGCACACTTCTATCATGTGAACCATAGGGTATCTACATATATTTATCTTATCACTTCTCTTCATAACAAATAAATAATATACATATTGATACCTCATTATAGAGAAATCACCATTCTCAATGAATAACATATCTTGAATGAATTTGAAAAGAAAAAACATTCACCATCAATATTTGTAGTAGGTGGACTTCTCAATATCCTATCACCATTCAACTCTTCAAAGGTATCCTCATAAACAATGGTATAATAATCACTTTTAAAAGTTCATTGATAGTTATTTGAAACATGTTTATGAGGTACATTCATACATATTTCCCATTATCATTAATAGAAAACAACTTTTCTACCATTTATTATTCTTATTATTCAGTCTTCATCTTCCTCAAAACTAGACTCGATAAATTGATAGGAATAGTGCACTAGCCTAGGATTGATGAGTATCTTATTATTTGAGAAACACTCTATCCATCAAAGGTTTTTCAAAACTATAAGCACCAATGTCTTCCTCGACATCATCCATTCGACATGAACATCTATTTAGGTTATTAAAAAATACTTTGAAAGCTTTGAGTTTACTATATCAACATCATCTTGATAGGTTGACTCTCATTTCTACCCATTTGTAGGAAACAATTGTCCATATAATAGTTAACAGATATTTTCACTCTAACCATGGGGATTTATTAATAAGGTTTGGATAAAGGTAAAGGAAGACTGATGGATGATAGAGGAAGGGTTGGTACGGTGTTCAAGAGTAATTCATGAGGGAGTGAGAGCATTGAAATTAGACAAGTGTCTAATTTATATTATTTAGGGTTTTAGGAATTTGTAAATCTAAAAATAAAATAAAATTTTTAGTTTAAAAAAATTAAATGAATAACTGATAAGTAAAAAAACAAAATCTATGACTTAAAAACTAATATAATGACATTTGATAATGATAGGTTTTTTCTAGTGGTGGGTAAAACTCCAATGATGGGTAAACAAAAATGATCGGTAAAACTCCAATTGTGGGAAAACACTAATGGTGTGTAAAAATCCAACGGTGGGTAAACACCAAAGATGGTTCATAAAGAATGAAACATAACCAAAACTAATCATTAATAATTCAGGTTTTATGTTGTTCATTCTCTCAAAATTGAATGGCCTACAAAAAATATCAAGCAGCTGATGTTCAGTTTGAATATATTCAATAGTAATATCACTTTTTTGAAAATTGTCTCTTAAAAAGTGATGTCTTGCAAGAATGTGTTTTCTTCTAGAGTGAGATAAAATGTTCTTAGAAATATTTATAGCACATATATTTTCAAAATTTATAGTATTGTTTAGGAATTGTTATACATGGTCTAGCAAAGTATGTTCCATGCACAAAATTTGAACCCAACAACTACTTGTAGATAAATATTCAGATTTAGATGTAGATAGTGAAATTGAATTTTATACGACTGACTTTCCCAAAAGATGACATATTCTAGAGGTAATTTTTTTATTTAACTAGAATCCACCAAAATCATCATTGGGATTACTAACTATGTCCAATTATTGTCCTTTAAGAAAAAACACACATAAATTGGTTGTATATTTTAGGTATTTAAAAATATTTTTTTTCAGAAATTAATTGTGAATATTTCGGTTTTTTTGGAAGATTATCACACATACGCACACTAGAAACAATTTATTTTCAACTAGTAGTTATGTGGAGAAGACTTCCAATCATATCTCTATAACTGGATTGATCCACATATCTAATTTTATCAAGATCTAATTTATAGGTTCTACTCACGGGAGTGTCACTAATCATAGTACTATGAAAAATAAATAGTTTTAAATGGTTTTTAATATATTTAATTTTATTAAATATAATTCATTCTTAATTTAGAAAAACCTAACAACCAAGAATAATTTTCTTTATCCCATTAAAATCATTTCAAATTCATTTTTCATTATCTTTTAAAAATAAGTACATAAATAATTTATAGAAGATCTTAAAATAATATCATTTAAATATATTTTAGCAACTAAAACATATTTTGAAATTATTTTTATAAATATTGTATGATTAGCAATACCATTTGAAAATCCATCCAAAATAATGAAAAAGATGATCCAATCAAAACAACCACTACGCCATTTTTTAAAACCTTATAACAATTTTATAACATGAAACAATGATTTGGAAGATGGGGATTTTTGAAATCATTGATGTTTTTCAATAAAGTAATCCTCAACTATATACCAATTTAATAATTATCTTTTGACATCCATTTGACATAGCTGGAAATCTAGATGTTCTACGTAGGATAGTGGGACTCTGATGGATTATAGTTTGGATATGGGTGAAAATGTTTTCCATAGTCTATAGCCTTGTAAAACTATTCTATCCATGTTCATTAAAATTGTTCTAGATTCATCAACCTTGTTTCTAAATAACCATTTAGTTCCTATAGTATAGGTTTCATTGGGTATATAAAAAAGTAATCAAAATTTATTTCTTTCAATATAATGATGTTCTTATTACATATTCATTACCCTAAATTCATCATTAATTATATCATTGATGATATTATCTTCAATTTGTGATGAGAAATATTGATGTTCAACCTGGTTTCATAGATATTCTCCATTATTTTCACCTATATCTATGTCTCCAACAAATACATCTATGCAATGGTATTTAAGAGTCCTAATAGATGTAGAAAAAAGGGCTGGTCACCTCAAGGGATTATATAGGTTCATGTCTATGTTCAAGAAGTTCTTCAGGACTCGATGATTTTTCTACATGTTTTACATCAGAATTAGAAGGTTTGGAATTTAAGTTCAAGGTGGATAAATAATCCTCAAGGTTTTCTAAAGGATTATTAGGTCCACGTGGATCAATCTCATCAAAATTTACATGGATAAACTCTTCAATAATCCTGGTTCTTTTATTAAAAATTCTAAAGGATTTACTTGAAGTTGAATATCCTTAGAAAATCCCTTCATCACTCTTAGTAGAAAAATTGTCAATATTATCCTTAGTGTTAATAATAACGATATTTCCACCAAAAAAATCTACAGTAAATAACCTTATTCTTTCAATTATTTAATATTTTATATGGCGGATTATTTTAATAATGTCTAATTAAAATTTAATTAATTATATAGTAGGATGTTTTCATAGCCACTGACCAAAAGTAGAAAAGTAAGTTATATTAATTAATCATTTTCCAATCAATATCTCGAAATGTTCTATATCTTCTTTCTATTACACAATTTTGATGAGGGGTCCTAGGAATAGAGAAGTTATGGTTATAGACATTTTGTGAGTAAAAGGATTCAATGAATATGTTTTAAGACCAATGACCATGGTCACATCATAAAGTCCTAATTCCAATCCCACATAGATTTTATACAAATCTTATATACATGGAAAAATAATAACAATCATTGATTTTGTGAGCGAAAAGGAATACCCAAGTAAACATGGAAGAGTATTCTATAAGTACATAGATATAGTGCTTTCCATTTAAACATGATGCTTTGGATGGTCCAAAAAGTCCTTGTAAACCAACTCAAGTGGTTGAGAATTTGAAGGAAATTTCATTAATTTGAAATATATTTTGGGTCATTTCCCTTTTTGACAGGAGTTATAGACATTATCATTTAGGAATTCATTTTTGGGTATATCCCTGACCAACAATTTCCTAGTAATATTTATAAGTAATAAAATGTAATAGTAGCCTAGTATTATATAACAAATAAAAGATTTTTTATAAAGGGGACTTAAGAATGAAGAATTTTTAGAAATTAAAGAATCAAGATTAACAACATATTCATTTTTATCTATTAAGGTAATTAGTAATATGGAATTTTTAAAATTAAAAACATTACAGGAAATTTTCTCAAATTTCAATAGAAAAACATCATCACATTTATGTAAGATTTGAATCATATTTTATTTCAACCATGAACCAAAAGTACCTTAGAAATTAAAACTATGTCAGTGTTAACGATTTGGACAAGATCAATGATATTTCCATTAGAATTATCTGCAAAGTTGATGTGTCCCACATCAACCTTTATTTGGTTATTTAAGCTCAATAAATCTTTTATAATATTCCTAGAACATCCGCTATCCAACTTCCACAGATTTCTATAGGATATTTTCCAATAGATTCCCAATAAAACAAATTTTATACAAAGAATGATTTTGGTACCCAGATATTATTGGGTCCAGACTTATTTTTGATTAATGCATTAAGAACCCATATTTTATTTATGGGATTCCTATAACAATATTGTAATTTATTTTAAATAAAAACATAATTACCTTCACATGAATAAAATTATGTAGCATTATTTTCATAATTATACTTAGGAACAAAAGTGCTTTTAACAATTATTCTCTATTTGGGTTGAGTTCCTAGACCAGTAATGCATTCAAGAGTAATTTGTTTTCCAAATATTTTAGAGAGATTTTTTATTCAATATTAAAAACATTCTATTTATTTATTTAGCTACACATTTGAAAATTCTTATTCATTATTTTGTTTTATTAATTGGGTATTTTTTTATTTTTCAACAGTGAGGTCATTTCTAGAACTAGCAGTTAAAACAAGTTGTTTATTCAAAACATTTTATTCATATTTGAGTTAATTTAATGTATCTTATAGGATATTTCATTTCTAGAAACTTTCATCCTTTGAAATATTATTATCATTTTTTTCATTTTGATAATGATCAAAAAAATTTAACAGATATACAGTAGGCAGCTCAGATATATTTTTTATGAAGTACATATTTTCTCTTTTAGGATTTTCCTCATGACTTGAGTCAGAGTCACTTGATCTATCCTCAGAGGAAATCCATGTGGATTTTATGGATTTATTATACATTCTATACATGTCCTCATACTTCTTAATGTACTAAAACATAGGAAATTTAGCCTTAATATGTCCATTTATCTAACACTCATAATAGGTAATCTCATTTATATTGTCATCTATTTTATAGTCCTTATTCTAATTCCCTATACTACTATACAGTCAATTGTATCTCAGTTTCCTAAAGATTTTATTCTTATTGTAGAATTTCATATACCTTCTGGACTGATGGTCCATTTCCTCATCACTATAGGCTACTGAATCCTCATAAATGAAAAATTCATCATGATATTTTTCTTTTTCTTTCTATATGAATGTTGTAGTCTTAAAGGCTACTAGTTTACTCCTAGGTATGTCATCATATTCATAGTTAACCTTATGTTCTTACACATACATCATCAAATTCCCAATATATTCTATGGTAGGTTATTTACTAATTTCACGTGATTATCTTATTGAAATAGTTGACCCACTCAATCTATTTAGAAGACATGTCAATAGTAACATGATTTGATCTTTTTTTGACACTGGATTCCGCAAGGAACTCATTGTGCTCACTCACTTATTGAACTCGAGATAAATATCAAAAATGAACTCATCATGTTTCATTTTAAATGTATCATATATAATTATATCAGTGTTCAGTATCATGTCATGCATATTAGTAGTTTCATCATGTGAAATAGCTAATATATCTAATCATATATAGTTTTACTATGAGATATATT
Source organism: Viscum album (assembly GCA_963277665.1). NCBI lineage: Eukaryota > Viridiplantae > Streptophyta > Magnoliopsida > Santalales > Viscaceae > Viscum > Viscum album. Next base: position 1,364,694,634 of record OY728140.1, on the reverse strand, counting down.
GTTAAATTATTCATCTCCTATATCATAATTAATATTATTCATAGCATTATAGTAGTTTTTATTATCACATTTAGTAGAATCATGTCATATAGCTCGAGAAGTTGTAGATAATTCATATTTATACTTTATAGAAAAAGTTACTTAAAATTCATTATTTCAATATGAATTTTCATTTTATATTCCGTTAAGAATAGTTATTTCCATTAAAAATGGGAAATCTGTTGGATGTAAAAGCTTTTTTTCATATTATCAATTTAAATAATTAAATTTAAAATTATTAGAAATTTAAGATATTTAAAATACAACTAAAATCATAGTTGAAAATAATTTAAAAACCTATAATGCGAAATTTTAGTCAGAGTGAGTATCTAATGTGGGGTTGAATTGAGTACCCATTAAACAATTCAATTAAAAAAATTAAAATAAAATTCCCCAAATAATTAAAATAAATAGGTAATCAAAATAGAATATCAATATATGTTCTGATCATTTAAGAAATTTATCAATGTGTGATTAATCCCCTATTAAAATGATATTTGGGTATTTATTTAACTGTTGAATAAAATTTCCTTAATAAAAACCTTATGTAAAAACTAATTAATAATTACTATCTATATAGTGGTTTTTTACAATTTAAATTAGATTTTGTTTATATATTTGAAAATAAACAAAACAAAACACACCGTGGAATAAATACAGGAGGATTTTTCTCAATATGAGACCACATTCTCTCCACTTGGAAATCACCTACTCCCAAGAAGATTATATAAATTAATCATGATCCACAACTTGGATTATATATACGAAAACAGCTAACCTGCTATCCAGGACACACAAGGACCTCTTCAAAAAAAGTGGGAATATAACAAACACAAACCACACAGAGATCTCTTCTAGAACTTTTTGGTAAACAATAGTAAAAATAGATATGAATATATAGATTATAATCTAGTTAAATAATGGGAGACAATGTGTTTGTTTAGTATATAGAGTAATCACACACTTAATATAAAGTAATGAATATAAATAGAGAGAGAAAATAAATATTTAAAGAAGACAGTGTTGATCCATTTGATATGCTATAATTCTTGAGTCTCCTTGGTTATATCTTGAATGGGATATTTGGTTATTTCTTATAAATTTACAGTAAAACAGATCATTTTAATCTCTCATTCCTATAATTGTATGTAGGGAACTACATGTTTGATGTACTTCACTCTTCAATATTTCATCACATGTAAGGATGCTTCATGTAAAAATATTTAGAAAGCTACGGACTTCACATCACTCTTTAGTTCTGGAAATATTCTCTCTCTTCTATCTTGTGCATCTCTATGTATGTTATATATACCACACACAAGGTAGTTTTCATCCTAATATATCACCAAAAATAAATAATTATCATACAGACCCTCTTATCCTCACAATGGATGACTGAAAGAAACTTTAATAAATACCTAAAAAATTATATGAAAAATAATTAAAATAACTCTCACATTATATTTGATACAATTTACATTAAAAATATTTATATCAAAATAAACCGAAACAACAACAATGACTCTTCAAAATGGCGAGGTATGATGGTCAAGAGTTAGGCTAATTTTGAGTCATCTTATAACTTTTCCAAATTTTTTGGTGGTTGTTAAAGTCTAACGGTGTATCATGTGATGGTGATTCAGGACTAGAGATGACTCCTTTCTTGCGGTAGTTCATCTCAATGCTTTTCCAATTTTCGAGGTTACTATGTTCTGACAGCGAGTCATCATGTGGAAGTGGTACTTTTCGGTACTTACCCAAATATCTATCCTAATGGTGAATCATCTCTAATGGTGGGTCGTTACGATACTTATCCAAGATCTCATCCAAATGGTGATTCATTATTTCTGGTGACTCATCCTCAATGGTAAGTCATGTCTGGAACTGAGTAGACTTTGTCAATGGGTATTTTCAACATTTTTACAAAAAACAACAAAATGCCTTATATTATAAAATTATTTCATAAATTATAAAATACATTAATATCATAAGAGACATAATTTTTTTATCATTAAAAAAGGGTTTGAATAAATTTTAATCCCTTATTATGGGTCTAATATCAATAAAACCAATACCTTCCACATTCCCAGATTCCAATAAAATCTATAGTGTTCTGTTTTGTGGATTTAAACCATAGAATACTAAAAATAAGATTCATTAAATAATAATAAAAATTATTGATAAAATATGATACAAAAATATTGTATCAAAAATGAAAAAAAATTATATATAATTGTTCAAATTTATGGGAGAGATATTATATATAATAGATATTGACATCAAATCATCATTTTGATCTATCACTGTCATCTAGGAAACAAGTTTTATATTAGTAATTTGGAAGGACTCATAAATATGTCTTAAATATGAAAGAGATTCCTAGAGTTGGAAAAAATTCCTTCTCAAGAGATTAATATGAACTTGAATTCCTCATCTCCTGACCATCATGCATTCCATGGTATAGAAAAAGAAGTAGCAGCAGCCTACTGTCTTTGGAAATAAGGTCTATAATTATTCAATTTGACACCCCTCTTCTTCCTCAATTTCTTGAGAATGTAGAAGTATTCTACTTGGACGTAAGTTACATCCCCAAGACACCAATGGTAGGAAATAAATTTCTACAGAATTCAATACATGTTGGATATGATTTTCCCTTTAACAATAAAATAACTAAACCAAAAACTCCATAACTAAAATTTTTAGATGATTCAAGATAACATTGTAAACTAACTAAAATAAATCCCATTGATATAAAAATAAAACCATAACAAAGTACCATATACAAATATTAAATCATTAAATCCCAAAAACCCCAATGTCTAACTCTATAGCTCCAACATTCTCCATGCTCCGACTACACCAATTGCCTACATATCACAACATACTACTAATGATGTGTGAAGCATTACCTTTTCCCATGTCTTGATAGATGATACCTGAAAAAGAACCAACATTCCAAATCATGAGTGAGTAATGAAAATCATTATATTTTCCCCAATTACATCCCTACCCACGAAACTAGGATAAAACATGTTAGCAGACTTATATAAGACAATTTATATATAAAAAATTCTAAAATTAGATTATATCTAAATATAAACCATATCTATAGTAAAATAGTTTTCTAAAAGCAATAAAAAGTTCCAAGGAAATCATCCAAACCACATTTTCAAACAATTTCAAAAATTCAATTTGGCATTACTCATTTTAATCCACAACCCACACATCCGCACATAACTGATTCATTGTCAAACTTCCATACTCTTGGGATGTTTATCATCTATATACCAAGTCATCACAAGGTAATTAAATCCCATGGTCCATTACTCCTTTGGAACTGAGCACAAGGTCATATTTCAACCAATCCTTATAATGAAATATGAACACACATCACCAAGTATGCCCAAAAACACTTCCAATATAATCATCCCAAACCATTTCAATGTAAATCCATTTAAATTTCAAAAAAAATTCAATAAAATTTCCTTTTTATTAAAATCTTTTTCCATAAATCAAACAAAGAAACTATATTAAAATCAAAATTTTAAAACCATTTATTAAATCACTTTGTAAAAAAAATACACAATTTCCCAAAAATCCAAAAACCATCACTAATGAAGGATTCTATCATTTTTTGTACACAAATTTTACAATTAATTTCAATAAGTTTAATCAATTTGATACTAGGACGTTATATTGTTTTATAGGATTTGAGTTTGAAGCCTCCTACCTTGGGATTTATGTAGAAAATGACGAACATCGCTCAAATGCCTATGAAACTAGTTTGAAACTCCAAAAAAACTAACTTTTTTCTCTTCCCCTATCATCAAAAGACCAAATCTAATCAAATTTGGAATCCATTATCTTAGATCTATCCATAGAGGATGTTGATCGATGAAATAAAGAAGATAAAGAGGTATATCATAGATAAACCACCATGAACAACCATGAACTATCATATGCCATGAGAATACGACTTCAAATCACCAAGAGAATCCTTTAAATCTCCTCTAGATCGATGGGAGAAGCTTTGGGATGAGAGAAATTCGATTTAGCGACCCATAGGAGAAAAAAATAGATCCTTAGCAGTCAAAACCTATAAGAGCCTCAATTTTAGTATCCATCTTTAATCATTTTCACGGTTAGTCGAATAGTTAGAATGTCCATGCACTAACCATTCACAAGACAGTACCTTAAGTGTGGACTACACATGGTTGGCATTAAATGTTTCCAAATAGTGAATCAACCATTCTAAAGTCCATTGTCTCATGGTGAATAGTTTTTCCTAGGCTTTCGTGCATTTTGGACAAACTGTGTGCATCTAATGTTCCTTTTCATTTGTCCATGTCTCATTGTTAATGGTTTCCTATAGGTATTACACAGTTTTCCTAAACCGTGAACCAACCATGTGCCTTTAGGAAAGAAGCAAAATAACTCCAATATTTCTCCAAAAATTTCCCAAACTTCACCCATAAAATCTATATACTTAAAAATAATAAATAAAGGGTAATTTCTTGAAACCGGGGGTGATAAATTCTCTCTAGAAGTAGCCTTTTCTTCCCTAGAAAGTAAAAAACTCTCATTGTACTGAAATAGTTCTAGAAATTTCTCATTCATTTCCTTTCCCCATTCCCAAGCCTCTTATTTAATCTGACCATGTTCCTACAAAACCCACACTAGACCATTGATTTTTAGTGCAATTATTTCTCTTTCTTATACACAATACACACTACAATATGTACCAATGAAGTATCCAACTCTATTTCAATGTGATTTCATTGAATTACACGGTCAGGGTTAGGCTGATACTCTTTGAACTAAGATATATAAAACACATTATGCACTACACTAAACCATGGTGGTAATACCAACTGATCTGAAACCTCACCAACAAATTTCAGTATCTCAAAAGGGACTATGTATCTAGGAGATAACTTTCCCTACTTCACAAAATGAGGATTTTTAAGCCTTGGAGTAATCCTAATGAGCCCATGGTGGCTCACCGTGATTAAAAATTACCGTTAATGATGATCCTCATATGATTTTTGATAACTATGTGCCATCTACATCAATTTCATAATCAATTGAATCTTCTCCATTGTCTATTGGAAAAGGCTTAGTACAAATAGTGAAGCCACACATTTTTTCAACCAAAAAAGTTGATAATGATAAGGGCATCCAAGCAATTCTTTGAATAGAGACATATGTATATAGGAATGATAGTTTTTGTTATAATAGAAAACTACTAATAGTATATTTTCTTCCCATGAACCACCAAAATACATTACAAAATCCTAGAACATGTCTTCTATAATTTTTATCATTCTTTCAGATTTTCTGTCCATATTTGGATGATACACCATACTCACGATCAACTGAGTCTCAATGGAATTCTGTAAGGATTTTCAAAAATGATATGTAAACCTTAGATCGTTTTCTGACACTATAGAAACTAGTATTCCATGCCTTTTTAACACATCTTAGATATATAATTTAGAAAATACTCCATTGAATAAGATTCCTGAATTAGAATGAAATGAGCCTACTTGGTAAGTCGATCCAATATCAGCCATATGGAATCATGTTTTTTATCAATTTTTTTGGAGACCTGTTATAAAATCCGTAACTATATACTCCCATTTCCAATTTAAAATAAATAACGACTGCAACATATCGTCAGGTCATTGATGCTCTGTCTTCACTTGCAGACCAATTAAGAATATTGAAAAAAACTCATCCAACATTCACTTCATTCAGACGAACCAAAATAGTATTTTCAACACCGTTTAAATATTCTATATTCTAGGATGAACAACCCATATCCAATTGTGGCAACTATGAAAAATTTGTTTCTAAAAATCCATAGGTATGACCATTCTATTTTAACCATAACACTGAACTCCGATCTAACATCTAACCCTCAATAGTCTCCCCAACATTGAGTATTGACCTCATAGACAAACATTCTAAATCATAGGTCTGTTCCTATTTAATCGTATTTATTCAATTAAGAACAAATGAAACTGGAAAGAAAATTGCAACATCGCCTTGGTCTTCACATTACAAGAACATGTCATCTAGGACCGACATCAACTACCACTCATCAAAAGCTTCTTTTTCCAACTGGGCATATGAATTTCTGCTTAATTCACCTTCCATCAATTTTCCTTTACTCAGTGTATACATCAAGTCAAAGGTAAACATTTGGAGATACTCTATAAATCATATTTGTATCAGTTTTAAATCCCTTTATGAGAAAATTGGATTCAAACTCTTATTTTCTATAAACACTATGAATTTCCCTCTAAATACGTAACCCTGTCAAGTCTTCAAATAATATACTATGATAGATAACTCCAAATTGTGTGTTGAGTAATTATTCACATGAATTCATCACATCCTTGAAACATGAGAAACAATATGAAATCCTTTCATGAGAACACAACCCAACCCAGATCATGAAGCATCACAATACACCACATACCCTTGTCCTGATTTTGGAAGTATTAGGACATGGGATGATTTAAGGAAAACATTAATATCATTAAAATAATTCTGACATTAATCATTCTATTGAAGTTAAAAATTATTCTTTTTCAAATCTATCATAGGTGAAGCTAGTCATGAGATTATTCCAATAATGCATCGATAATAACTATCTAGACCATGGAAACTCCATATCTCAAAGATGTTATTTACCGGTTTTAATTGATAATGATCTCTATCTTTTCTGGATTGAAAGAAACACATCGTTCAAAAATTACATGGACAAGGAATCATGCATATTGTATCTAAAAAATACACTTCGATAATTTGAAATATAGTTGATGTTCTTTAAAGATTACCAACACTGTCTATAAGTATTTCTCACGCTTAGTCCTTTTCCTTCAATATAACAATATTTAAACAAAAAACCCCACCAAAATATAATCTAGATATCACTAGAATATCTAGTTCATCAGTACCATAAATACCACTGGTGCATTTGTAAGATACAATGGAATAACCACAAACTCATTATTGACATATCTACGTTTGAATGTTTTAGTTAGAATATCCTCCTTCTAAACCCATAACTTGTGATATCCTGATCTCAAGTAAATTTTAGAGAACTAATCATCTGTTCTCAATTGATCGAATAGATCATCGATGCATGGAAGTGGATATTGATTCATTATCATAACATGGTTAAGATTAAAATAATCTATACATATCCAAAGAGTTCTATCTTCATTTTTGACAACCAAGAATGGTTCTTCCCACAGAGATGTTCTCAGATGAATGAACCATTTGTGTGCCAGCTCTTCCAACTGCACTTTCAACTCCCTTAATTATAATGGGAGCATCAGATAACACTACAGGGAAATAATATTTTTCCCCTCAAGGAGATAAATAATAAACTCCACTTCTCTAATCAGTGGAAACCCCAATAAATTTTTGAGAAACACATCTAAAAACTAATAAACCACTGCGAAAATAATGTTTTTTTTAAATCTCATCAATTGATGCCTAAGATAATGAAAAAATGGTATTCGATCATTAAAACATCTAGTTTCAAAAATCCAGTTTCACTTGATTTACATTCCAATCTCATTGAAAGAGATGCTCAACACCAACAATACTTGTTAAACCGACCTTTCTAGCATAATAATCAACGACAACCTTGTATTTTTTCATCCAACCAATACCCAGGATTATTCGAAATACATCTATCTCAAGCACAAAGATATCCTATTTCATCTCATCTCCATCAAAAATTATCAAAAATTCTCTACACAAAAAAGACCGAAATGCTCTTTGACCAAGAGGATTTTAAAGTTTAGTCAAAGAAGGCATAATCTAATCCTGTAATTGTCGCAAATCAATAGAACGAGATGTAATAAAGTAATGGGATACACCCATATCAAACAAAGTCTTCATAAGGATAGAATTTAATATAATAATACCTTGCACTGTAGATAGTTCAGACAGATCATCCACAATAACATGTTCATCTCCATATAATTTTTTTTCATTGAACTATGCTAATTGTTTCCTTATTTAGATTACACTACCTGAGGGATAATAGTATTCCAAGAATCACTATGTATATCTATGTTATACTAGTGATATTTATTATGCTTCCAAACCATACAATGCTTGTGACACCTAATATGTTTCATGAACACCCGTCGTCGAATCACTGTGATAAAAACACTAAAGATGCCCCGTATTATAGCAATTGCTACATGCTCTTGGGGGTTCCATACAATCTCTCTTTATGTGGTCGAATGAACCACATTGAAAACAACTGGTATGGATCTAGTTTTGTTGATGAAGGTTTGAAGATCCATCCTTCTAATTTTGATTAATTCTACAACCATGTAAATATGTTCCCAACTTTTTTTTTATCCTAGAATTATAGTTCACACATTTTCCGGGGGTTATCAACATGATTCATCCTCCAATAGATCCGATGTTGTACCTTTCATCTACTATCACTCTATTGAATGTCTTTATATATTATGTAATATAGAGCATAAAATTCTTCAATAAAATCTTTTGTCTCTGTCCTGATTCAATGATGCGTTCCTTCAAGGATGAACTAGTGGAAGACACGGGTGAAAACCGCACTAAATTCATGAATTTATCAACATACTCTCTCACAGAATTATTCTCCAACTTCATGATAATGAAATTCATTTTTATTTTAATTATGAATGTGCGAGGATATAGTTGTTTTTTGAAAAACTCTTCAAAATCCTCCCACACAACTTCTTGATATAATTTAGCTTGTATATATAAAATCCCACCTCTAGCATGCAAGATCATCCATTATATATGTTTTCATCTTGTCGTTCATCTCTACTGGTGTGCCAACAAAAAAATATGTGATTTATCCTATTTGGAAACACCTCTATAATTTATTTTTCTGAATCATCCTAAAGGATGGGTGAATTTGTTTTCTTGAACTGGTTGGAATGATCCACTTTCATTATCTCATCCCTCTTATTTTAACTATTGATAACCTAAAAAACGTAGAAAATAATATGATATGGCTATTGGTTCACCTGTGGCTTAAGTGAAACCACGTTCTCAATAGCCTCTTTTAGTTTTTTTTATAATCCATACCATGTACCATTTTATAAACAAAAAAACACCCCATGTTTCACTATCTATTTAATGAAGTCTTATCAATTTCAAATAATATCATATCAGATTATCATAATAGCACTCTCTTAAATTCATCCTTTTACAAGAAAAACCACTATTGACAAATATATGACATTGTTTTGAAAATCAATGAATTTTAAAAATAACATCCCAAATCACACAACTAAAAATAACCTTAACAATTCTAAAAAATGAACACATTGAACAAAGATAAAAATCATTACTCGTATTGAAATATAGAACCCTAGGTGGAAGTCACTCCTCTAATGTATGTCATGTTAATCTAATTGGATAAACCCATGACAATGAGATTCCAATTCCTATAAGTTTTTCTAAAACACTTATGTACAAAACTCGTTGGTAAATTGAATTTTAACATAAAAACGTTAGTTACGAATTTTTATGATCTACATTTAAAGGCCCAACAATCCTACTCATTATGAACCCCAATTCCATGAATAGACTAAAACTGGATTTCAACTCCAAGAATAAAAACCAAGATTATTACCAATTGTTCCAGAAATACAAGAATAACCAAGATGATACCACTTCTAACATCCTTCTTCTTCCAAATTGGCTTTAGAAGGTGAAAGGATGTTACTTGGCCTTAAGATACATCCCCAAGATGTCAAAGGGTGTCAATAAATACCAAAAGGCTTCAATACACATGGGGTATAATTTTCCTTTTAATAATAAAACAACTAAACAAAACACACCATGACTAAAATTTATACATGATGTATGACGACGATGTAAAATAACTCAAACTAATCCCATTAATATGAAAAAACCATAACAAGGTACTATATCAGATGGAAAAAATCCTCAAAACCAATATACTCCAAAGCAAACACCAAAGCTACAGCATGCTCCATGCTCTGACTCCACCAACAACCCATGTACCATGTAGGTTTTCTAAATGCATGTGATGATTTAACTTTTTTTGTCTCGATAGATGATATTTTGAAAAGAACCAATGTTCCAAAGTTTGGGTGAGTAATGAAACTCTATATATTGTCCCCAATGAATTTATTAGTCACAACAGTAGGATAAAACATGTTAGAAAATTTATATAAAAAAACATTTATAATACAATTTATAAAATTAGTTTGTTACTAAATATAAATAAGTTCCATAGTAATATAGTATTCATAAAAAATAAAAATTTATAAGGAAATAAACCAAATAATGTTCTAAAACCATTTCATAAATTTCATTTTGGCATAACTAATTCCAATCCACAACCCACATGTCCACTACACCTTTGGAACTGATCACAAGGTTATATTTCAATAAAGATTCATAATGCAATATGAACACACACCACCTAGTATTCCCAAAAACCATGCCAATCCAATAATCACAAACCATTTCAATGACAATCCATTTAAATTCCAAATCCATTTCAATAAAAAATTTATTGAATACATTTTTACAAAAATCAAACCAAGAAACTATTTTCAAATCAATTATCAAAGCACTTTGCACAAAAAATCAACAATTCCACACAAATCCACAAACCATCACAAATTAAGGTTTATATCTTGTTTTGAACATGAATTTCACTATCATTTTCAATTAGTTTAATAAATTTGAAACTATTACATCATATTTTGAACATAAGAGTCTATAGTGAAGCCACCTACCTCAATATTAATGGAAAAAATGAAGAAAAAAAGTCAAACACCAATGAAAGCAGCTTAAAACTCCACACACCCCCATTACATCTCTTCCTTTATCAGAAACAAGACCAAATATAATCATATTTAAAATCCACTATATTATATCTTTCAATAGTGATTGTATTTCTATGAAACCAATAGGGATAATTAATTAGATCTATAATATAGCACTAAGAACAACCAATAACGATTACTTACCATGAGAATCTAGATTCAAATCACCAAGAGAATCCTTCTGATTGCCTCCAGATCGATGGGAGATGCTTATTTATACTTTAGAATGAGATAAAATCTAGTTAATGCCACATTTTATAAAAAATACATCCATGTAGGTGAAAATGTGTAAGATACATAATTTTAATATCTAACTTTTAACTCGTGCACAGTTAGGCAAGCTGCACTATAACCACGTGCAATCCATTGCCTTAAGGATGGACCTCACACTATTGGCTCACATAATTTCCAAACCATGTTCCAGCTATGGAAAATTACAATATATCATGTTTCAGGGTTTTTACCAGGTTTATAAATGGTTTGGAAAAACTGTGCACAGCTCGTGTTCTTTCCATTTAGCTCCTATCTCATTTTGTACAATTTCATTTAGGTTTTTCATGATATTCCCAAACCACTCACCAACTATTAATGTTTGGAAAAACCCCAGAAACACTCCATACATTATCCAAAATATCCCAAACATCACCCATAATCATTATATACATAAAAATTATAAAGAAACTATTACATAGTTGACACTAGTGGTAAGACATTCAAAATGTTGTCGTAGAGTCATATTGTGAATTTTTTTGAAAAAAACGTTGAACACAACATGAATATTTCAAAGAAAAAAAATATTTCAGTTACCCAGAGTGCTAGATTATTTTTATCACATTTTCTATGAAAAAAAAGGTTAAACGCAATGTGATTCCTTTAATTATGAAATTTATCAGTTGAAGATGCTTATATTGGTGATATTATACTTATGGGTTTTCTTATTTTTGTTTCTGACAATTCAAAAGAATTCCCAAACCCTTCTGAGATATTCCATCGATCTATTGATATAATTAACAAAGAATGAGACAAATATCATTGTCGTTACTCATGAAATGGCTAGATCCTATAGAAGTGATTTTTCACAATTGAATCATTTTCAAAATATTGTGGTAATCACTATGGTTAGTGAATACTATATTAATCATATGATAAAAAAATGGGAGTCGGCCAATAAATTCATTCAATCCCAGAAGCGCCGTAGAATATCTTATGATAAGAGGATATTAAAGAAGATAGTTGAAACATCATGACTTTCAATATGTTTAGAATCCCTTCCATAGAATTGGACAATGTTTTCCTCCCTTTTGTTAAGGAGATTGAAAAGGAAACCTGTGACGTCAATATCACTCTGGATCCGAACAAGATGGAACTAACTATTGACTATCATTGTCTATAATTCCATAGAGTCACAAATCCTCAATATATTATTATTTAGACCACCTATAAGACATTTTACACAACTGATCAGGATATGGTACCCATGACAAGGTATCTCCCTAGATGGAATACCATAAAATGTAAAGAACTGAATAATATCACAATGTACACTATTAAAGCCCACTACAAGAACATGATAGAAGCCAGTGGGTCAAATGATATTATATCTCCCATATAAGGATTCCAAAAACATACATGGATAGAATCCTAGGAATAATCATATTTTTTTTCTCCCTCACATTAAGCATGTTGAAATATTCCAATGGCAGAAGAATATAAAGACTTTCCCCCATATTCCCACTTCCATTAATGAGATTTTTAGTATATTATAGAGCAAACTCAATAGTTGGAACATATACTTTAACAAACTCTCTAGAAATATCATTATATACTTGTAGAAATGGATGATATTCATCAATATATTCAGACCACATCAATGGTACAAGAACATATTCCTTCTCCTTCTATTAGGGATGCTCATCTGAATATCTTGATTGCCAATCTAATGTGATAACATATTCTTACTCCCATTTAGATAGATTATTATAATATTCTAGTAGAGAATGATGCATAAGATCAGATATATAATCCCATTCTAATTGAATATTTTCATTATATTCTGAAAATCACTTTTGAATAGACATATATTCTTATAAGGACTATATTAGATGGCTGACGACATATTCCTATGGAAAATGAAGAACATGTATAGGATTATTCCCCCAAACCGCATTTTGCAAGGTTTATAGCATATCCTAAATGCAATAGTGTATAATCAGTGTTGAAATATCCTGATGACTAATTTTGAAAAGAATAAATTATCACTCTCACCGATGAAGGAGCTCAACTATTCACCTCATAGGCGACATAGGATATGGAAATATCCTTTCTATGATATTAAAGGTTCATTGAAATATTTTAATATAAGAACACAAATTAGGATTATGAAAATACTCTCATTAACACAAAATATTATTAGAATATTTTTATGACCACCTCAGGGTTTGACTATATTCCTACCAACGACACTAAGGCCTACTAGAATATTCTAATAGTTATACACCTATAGAAACACATTTCTATTGAAAAAATAGAACATAATTATATTTTGATAAAGGAAAAGGGATTGGATTATATCCTTACACAATCTCAAATATCCAGTCTGTATATTCTAACATGACATAGGGATCAGCCGTGAGGTATTTTTCTTTAGTGGGTCACTACCATCAATACACAACCATGGTAAACAGAAATAGAATATTTAAAATAGGTTCTCACCGAATGTAATATATGTCTTAGTAGGAGGCCCATATTCCTAGCCAGATTAATAATATTATCCTTGATTCTAGTCAGAATATTTAAATAGTTACCCAAGAATCTGTTGATTCCTTATTTGAATAGGAAGTTAATATTTAGTTCAAAATTTCTCTCTATAGTAATATAGAGGTTGCTCATAGGAATAATCTCCATGAATTTCTTTATGATATTCATTATAGAAACCCTCCAAAAAAATATTATGTCTTCGATAGAATGTTAGACTTATGTCAAAATTACTCAAATAAAGGAATCATATAAATTGGTACTTAAGGAGTTGAGGTCAAAAACATATGGAACCCCGTAATTTTCTAAAACATTCCTCACATTAGTCCATGGTGTATCCAAAATAAAAATAAAAATCTATATGTCCCTTAGATCAAACCCCACCCTTCCCATCCATGAATATTTGAATTGGTTATATTTTCTATAGTTAATAGGTAAAAAATAACCTCTTTTGTCTAAAAATATAGAGTAATATTCCTTTAAAAATGATGAAGATGATGCAGAAATGTGAAAGATTATGGATAAGGGAAATATGAATGTTATGTTCTAGATCATGTCTGACACTTAGTTCAATATTTTAAAGGTGTTAGTCTTAGAATTCATGCACTATCTACATATCAACTTATGATAGTCTCTCCAATATCTCAAGGAGAGACCCTTATATTATAATGGGTACACAGATCATGTCAAAATAGTTTGTGACCTCTATTGTCAAGTTGAATTTACTACCTTCTTAGTAGTAAAATTTATGAAATTTGAGAAGCAATATGAACATTTTTGATATAATGGACTTAATAACCTATAGAATATCTATAGAATAATAATTAATTTCCCACCTGATGTATATATCAAGGGATGGGTTGAGTATATATCATTGCATATCACCTTAATTTGAATCCAAATTAATCCATCGTGGAAGGTGTCACACGCGGGTTCTAATTTAGCCTTGGACCCGGTATGAGTCAGGTCTCTGTTGTTTTGCACGGGGACCAGGTGTGATGAGTTTGAAGATTTGGGATGACTTTATCGAGTTTCAGGCTGAGTCCTTGTTGAAATTTCATGTTTTGATGATAAATGAGTATTTTGGGAAAGTTACAATTTGACACATGGGTAGAGCACGTTCGAAAACATGTGGATTCAGCCAGGTCAATGTACGATGTGCCCAGTTTTCAAAAATTATATATATAATAATAAAAATTAATTAATAATTTGATTAATAAAATGAAAATAAAATAAAGATAATGAAAATAAAAATTAAATTTTAATTTTTTTAATAATAATAATGGAAAAATTATTAGAGATTATTATTATTATTATTATTATATATTTATTATGTTATTATTATTATTATTGTAACACCCCAAGATTTCATAGTGTGTTATTTCTTCAAAATAATTCAATAACTTGCACTACACGCAACACTGAGTTCAATCACACCATGACTTACAAAAAAAAATCCATTCAAAAGAGGTTATGAATAGTATTATCTAAATTTTAAACTTTATATAATCCTTATAATTTTAGAATCCATATTATGAGTTTCTTAGATATAATGCAAGAACAAATTCATTTTCAGTATTGCACTTTTATCAACTTTTAATAGTGAACCCTTTTTAAATACAATATTTTAAACTTTTTGACTAAATGGGGACATCAAAAATTTAAAATGAAACATCCCAAGCTTCCACGGTACGCTTTCCATTGAATAATACAGTAGCGTGTGTTGTACGCAACTTCGAGTTTTAACACACACCACAACCGATCAAACTAGCCATTATGAATAGTAATACCTACCCTTTGAAATTATATATATTTTATATTTCAAAATTGACTTCATTTTTGGATTCGTAGTGTCGAATTTACCCTAAGGTGAAATTTTGGTACTTTTCGGATAACTTTCATATTTTGATGAATAGTGAAAATTACTAAATTTTAATTAAAAACAACTTTTTTAATGAAAATAATTAATAATGATAAATTATGAATTTTAGTAGTTTTAAAGTATATTTAGAATATATTTTTACCATTTGATATAATGTTTGTCATTGGACATAATTTTACAATTAAACCGAACATAAACAAGTGTCAATCTTTTGATAGTTATTATCTCTTAAAAACACGCTTTTTGTTTTGACAGCGGGAATTAATTTTAAATTAATTTCTGCCACATCTGTGTTTTGAATTTAGGAAAATGGATTCCATATTTGGAATCAGGATTTTAAAATTGTGTAAATTGGTAACTTTTATATTTAGACATTTTGAATAATTACTGCGGTAAATATTTTATTTACCATGGTTAAGGGTAAATCCGGTAAATAAGGGTTAAAAATAATATTATAATAATACTAAATTACCCTAAAACGTGTCGTAACCCTATTGGTTGATACATGGTCGACCATGGGCATCTTTGGGTCGATTTTGAGACCCCATGGATCCACTTGTAAGTGATAATGACACTTTATTTTAATTAAGTTAAAATGAATACAAAAATGACAAAAGCATATATCTTTTAGAAAAACAATTGTTACATAGGGTTATATATGTTGGATTTTATATTATAAATATTCATTAGAAAGATAAAGAGATTTCATAAATAATGATAGTTTATTTATAATTTTTAGACATTAAATAATTTACATTATTTATGACACAATGATGATGCAGTAATTACTATAATAGTGAAAAATTAAAATAATTGATATTATAAATACCCAAATAAATATAATATGAATCTTTTTATGAATTAAAATAATTTTCTAGGATAATATGCTATATTAGTATTGATTTAATTGACTTTTTTCGAAGTAATCAATCTGTTATTAGTTTCACAAAAATCAACTATTGAATAGTGTCAAAATTGACATAAAAGAGTTTTTAAAACAAATATTATATTATTAACTGATATTAAATTCCTAAAAATCTAAGGTTCGGCCAACAGACATATATCATGATAGGTGTATCATTAATTTACCACTTGTGGGTCGCTTGTATGTATATGGTATGTTTATTAAACATATAATATAAAAATACAAAGAGACATTGTAAAAGTGAAACTAATTAACTTAGAGTTAATACTTAATGATATGGTTAATATAAGTACCCAAACCTATCTAAATTCTATTGGTTGAGTTGTTTTCGACCCATCCCCACCTTAACCTTTGAATAGTCAACTTTGGAGCCATTGGAAACCGAATATGAATTTATTGTAAACTAATATCTCTAGCTTTTCCAAAGGTTCCCCTCACCCCTCTTATAAAAGGGCACTCCTCCTTCTCATTTCTTCACACCTTCAAAGCCCTTTGGTTCGGCCAAAACCTGCCCAAATACTCTCCCAACTTCCCTAACTACAACCTAGGGGCCTTATTTTGATCAGAATTCCAACCTAAGGAGCCCTTTTGATCAAATCAAAAGGAAGAGCCTGAAGAAGAGGTAATGATTTCACCACCCTTCTCCAAGTTCATTTCTTCTTCCACTTCTTCTTCCTTTGTTCTTACCATTATAAAATAATAACTCCAGTATATCACATATACTATGATGTTATTATAAATATGGTACAACCATATTCATTATTCTATCCACCATTTGAATAACATGTCACCATACGTGCGTACGTATGGCTTACCGTCTCCACGTCGTGGTGTAATTGTTATTCAATATAATATTATTTGGATGGGTATAACAATAATGTGTAACTCATGTAAATAATAAATATAACATGTTAATGATTCTGTATATATGATATACCATCCATTTATATATTATTTTTATATCAAAATAATGATATTGTCGCTCGTGCGTACGTACGGACTACCGTCTCCACAAATGCGATGAGATTCATTCTCCATCGTATCCATTCAAGTATAATTATCATTTGATGATTTAAAAATGATGTTTAAAGACTTGATATCATTCTGGATATGAATAATATACAACCTATCCTTTACAAACATTTCTTACATAACAAAACATACAAAAGAAAACACGTAAGTTCACACCCGAAACAACGATAATACTAAGATATTATTATCAAATCAATATTAAAAGATCATATATGATATCATAATAATTTATATGATTATTTTATAATTTAATAACAATTATTTCACCATTATACAGGAGGTTAACCTACCCCAACCAAGGAAAAGTACAAGGTAAGGGTTATTTCACAATCTCTTCATTATCCGAGGTTGTTTATACGCAATAATCTACTGGGATTTCTTTATCATCCACATCCATGTTTCTTCGAAATGTTTTTTCAAAACATATTTATTATTTACAAGAATATGGGTTAAAGTCATTTATACCCTTGTTTGAATTTTTATAAGAGGTTTATAAAGGAATCTTTCCATCTTTTTCAAAACGAGGTCCTTTTTAACCTTTTCGACAGAATTAAGGTAAGAATGTTTTTTTTAACTTATACGGCGGGTGCGGCTATTTTCCGCCGTTATAAAATCTTCAAAGCTTCCCTTACAAGCTTATAAGAATATTTTCAAAGAAAATGTTTTATTTTATATGGATCTTAAATGATTTCAAAATAAAATGAGATATTTATTTATAAAAAAGTTTGATTTCATCTATGTCAACATCCTTTGATGGATTTTAAGATTATTTGAAGTTGATATATTATGATACAAAACTTCTATATTGTATTGAAGGTTTTGTGATATGTTTGACTGTGGATGTGCTATTTTTATACCATTAATAGTTTATGGTGAAAGTATTGACATTTCGTATTCTAGTTTTAATACGAATGTTTATGTTATGTTTAAACCTTTTCATATGGGAATGCATTGGACTTAATATGTGACGGGTGGAGCCCGCTATAGCTCCTCGATGCATCGGTAGGTCTCATGAGACAAACTAGTGTCTTGGCACAAGGCCTTGACAAAATCTTATTTGTAGTCTTGGCACGAGGCCTTGACTATGTGGTTATGATTGTCTGGCATTATGCATTCCATCATTATGAAAGTGGTTATTGATATTGCATGTGATTATTCGATTAGAAGAATATCCATGTGAATAAGTAAATGGCATTATTTCATTTTATTTATGCCATACCATGTTGAAGTTAAAGTTTAAAAGGCTTTTGTTTTAGTTATACATAGCCTTAAATGTTTATTCTTATTTATGAAAGTTTCCGCTATATTGTTATCCTTACTGGGCATTTGAGCTCACCCCTTTTCTATGTTTTATTTTTCCCAGGAAGTGAAGAATTAAATTATGAATGACCTACAGGGATATTATGTTGGGATATGAGTGTGGATTATGGAGACATTATGTTGTTGTAGTAGTTTTTCATTTTATGATGTAATGTAAAACCTTTGAATATATCTAGTGTTTCCAAGGCTTCTAAACCAATCGGTCTTTCGAGATTTGTTCTTTCTTGTGATCATGCCAATGTTATGTAATAATGCACCGACTCTAGGTAACTGGGGTCGGGGCGTTACAGTTGGTATCAGAGGAAGTTTAGTACAAACCTTGGAAACTAGATTTAGATAAACTCTGATTAGAGCATGTAGACCTAAGATGAACTTTGAGGATTATTGTAGAAGAACTTCCTAGAATTTTGGTATTTTAGAGATTTTGTGATTTTTCCGAGCAATACATCCATGTCTGGATACGAGCAGGTAGAGGCAGCTCTGGCACAGATGTACCTAGGGGTAAAACCCAAAAACACCGCTTTGAGATAGACTCGAACGGGAACTGGTGCACGACAACGGGCCTTGATGCACTCTTGGTTACGACACTCACAGGGGATATGCTTAGGATAATTCTCATTTTCTTTACAAACCATTATGAAGGGTTTATGAGTATATACATCCTCAAAGGAGACATTTTTATGATTATGGATTATATCCATAAATAGTTCAATTTATGTTAAGTGTTTTATAAGTATGGGATTATTTATTTTGATTCATAAACTGATCTAGTGTATGCCATTATTTAGAAATGGAGCCCAGTAGAAGGAATGAGAACTCCAGAAATGAACATGATCCAAAGAGAAGGAAGGATCATATCTTTCATGGTCTTAAGCTAGAATTTATAAGAGAAATAGTCTCCCATGTATTATCATCATACGAAGAAATAATATCATGTGTTGATAAGATAAGTAAAGAGTTTACTGAGTCCTATGGCTTTGAAGGGAAGCAAGAGAAGAAAAGGATGGAAGAGAAAAATATGGATAAAGGGAAGAGGGAAAAGAAGAATTTTCCCATATGTGGTAACTTTGGAAAGAAACACCCTGGAACTTGCCTGAAAGGAATGGGAGTTTGTTATAAGTGTGGAGGAAAAGGGCACAATGTACGTGACTGCAAGGGTAAGAAAATGGTTTCAAATGTTCAATGCTTCATTTGCAAGGAGTTTGGACACTACGCGAACCTATGCCCCAGTCATCAGACTATGCCACAAATGATGTTATTGGATAATAATCAAGTTATGATACTACCACAGATGAAGAGGAATGATTAGAGTTCTTATGTTGATTATGTCAATTGAGTGTTGTATCAACAATGTACTTGTTATAATAATTATGGAGTATATAAGGATTGTATTGCAGTACTATTTCATTAAGGACTTGAGATTGTGTGGAACAAAGAAAAGTGACTCAATAGCAGGTTAAATTTTTGGAAAATATATGGTTGAGAGAATGATAAACCATAATATGGTTCTGATACCGAGGTAGTGATTTTAGAATAATACATGATTGATTTGGATAAATTATATTGGATATTCTTGACTACCTTGAAACTAATTAATGATTTGTATATTCCATCATTGTTGGGGTTTAAAACATTTTTGGATTGATGAAGTATATCCAGCATTCTATATGGAATAAGGGAGCATGAATGTAATCAATATGGATTATGGTAATTCAGGATGTTTCAGTGTTTTAAAAGAATACATGATGAAGGTATTCATATACTATTACGTGGTAAAAATGATCTAAATTATGTTTAACTTCCTTATAAATGTTGGAATGTGAGTTTGGTCAGAAGTATTTTGGATAAATTCTAGTTTGAGATTAATTTTGGATTGCCATAAAAGGACAACCCGGAGGTCGGGCGACAACCCGTCGCGTCCGGCAAGGCCGCGAGACTTGAACCCGCAACCGAAGGGCGACAAGGGTGTATCACCTACCACTGGACCAAGAGATGTCATGGATTAAATAATGTAGTTTTTTTTAAGATCTAGTAGATGAATTATAAATTCGTTTATTTTGGAACCCTGTACGAATAGTATAAATAGAATTTTTTTTTACGAGTGAAAGATGAGTTTGTGGTAGAAATTTATTAATGGAAAAAACTCTAATTATAAAGTAAGTATATCTCCTTATGATCTTAGGAAATCTCATAAATAAATTCCTCAACATTAAGAAAAGGAACTTAGAACAAAAATGTTGTCCTATATGGTACCTTAAATCATCACTAATTTATGGATTTGGGATTTTTGGCCTTTTCATAGCCATGTTCTCTACCACTCTCCATCAGATAATTGATGGTTAGATTTCTCTTCCATATCCATATTTTCCTACGTGGAACCCTAGTATGTGTTATTTTCGGTATTCTTCATACTTTCCACTCATTATTTTAAATAGAGGCCTCATTAATTCATTTTTCGATGTGGGATTTCAACTAAGATATTTTGAAACGTCAAAAATGTGTTATCCTAATACCCTATGTTTTGTTGAACCGATGGTATTTCAAATCATCATAGATTGATGAATTTAAGAACCTCAATTTCATACATGTTTGTGATTGATGACCTCAATCACTACCTATAAATATTTACGTTTTTCCTCCAATTATATGTCTCTAATTGCCACCAATGTTCTCCTAATCGAGATCATAATTTGGCGGTGAACCTTTCATTTCTCTTTTCCTCATATTAAGACTAAATTTTAGTAACCCAATTTCCGATGTGGGTTTTACCACAAATATATTTTCTATTTCCAACCTTTTATTTTCGAAGAACAATTTCAAATTGCGAGGACGCAATTTATTGAAGGAGGGGAGAATGTAACACCCCAAGATTTCATAGTGTGTTATTTCTTCAAAATAATTCAATAACTTGCACTACACGCAACACTGAGTTCAATCACAGCATGACTTACAAAAAAAATCCATTCGAAAGAGGTTATGAATAGTATTATCTAAATTTTAAACTTTATATAATCCTTAAAATTTTAGAATCCATATTATGAGTTTTTTAGATATAATGCAAGAACAAATTCATTTTCAGTATTGCACTTTTATCAACTTTTAATATTGAACCCTTTTTAAATACAATATTTTAAACTTTTTGACTAAATGGGGACATCAAAAATTTAAAATGAAACATCACAAGCTTCTACGGTACGCTTTCCTTTGAATAATACAGTAGTGTGTGTTGTACGCAACTTCGAGTTTTAACACACACCACAACCGATCAAACTAGCCGTTATGAATAGTAATACCTACTTTTTGAAATTATATATATTTTATATTTCAAAATTGACTTCATTTTTGGATTCGTAGTGTCGAATTTACCCTAAGGTGAAATTTTGGTACTTTTCGGATAACTTTCATATTTTGATGAATAGTGAAAATTTCTAAATTTTAATTAAAAACAACTTTTTAATCAAAATAATTAATAATGATAAATTATGAATTTTAGTAGTTTTAAAGTATATTTAGAATATATTTTTACCATTTAATATAATGTTTGTCATTGGACATAATTTTACAATTAAACCGAACATAAACAAGTGTCAATCTTTTGATAGTTATTATCTCTTAAAAACACGCTTTTTGTTTTGACAGCGGGAATTAATTTTAAATTAATTTCTGCCACTTCTGTGTTTTGAATTTAGGAAAATAGATTCCATATTTGGAATCAGGATGTTCAAATTGTGTAAATAGGTAACTTTTATTTTTAGACATTTTGAATAATTACTGCGGTAAATATTTTATTTACCGTGGTTAAGGGTAAATCCGGTAAATAAGGGTTAAAAAATAATATTATAATAATACTAAATTACCCTAAAACGTGTCTTAACCCTATTTTCTAATACATGGTCGACCATGGGCATCTTTGGGTCGATTTGGAGACCCCATGGATCCACTTTTAAGTGATAATGACACTTTATTTTAATTAAGTTAAAATGAATACAAAAATGACACAAGCATATATCTTTTAGAAAAACAATTGTTACATAGGGTTATATATGTTGGATTTTAGATTATAAATATTCATTAGAAAGATAAATATATTTACTACATAATGATATTTTATTTATAATTTTTAGACATTAAATAATTTACTTTATTTATGACACAATGATGATGCAGTAATTATTATAATAGTGAAAAATTAAAATAATTGATATTATAAATACCCAAATAAATATAATATGAAACTTATAATGAATTAAACTAATTTTCTAGGATAATATGATATATTAGGATTGAGTTAATTGACTTTGTTCGAAGTAATCAATCTGTTATGAGTTTCACAAAAATCAACTATTGAATAGTGTCAAAATTGACATAAAAGAGTTTTTAAAACAAATATTATATTATTAATTGATATTAAATTCCTAAAAATCTAAGTTTCGGCCAAGAGACTTATATCATGATATGTGTATCATTAATGGACCACTTGTGGTTGTCTTGTTTGTATATGATAAGTTTATTAAACATATAATATAAAAATACAAAGAGACATTGTAAAAGTGAAACTAATTAACTTAGAGTTAATACTTAAAGATAAGGTTAATATAAGTACCCAAACCTGTCTAAATTCTATTGGTTGAGTTGTTTTCGACCCATCCCCACCTTAACCTTTGAATAGTCAACTTTTGAGCCATTGGAAACCGAATATGAATTTATTATAAACTAATATCTCTAGCTTTTCCAAAGCTGCCCCTCACCCCTCTTATAAAAGGGCACTCCTCCTTCTCATTTCTTCACACCTTCAAAGCCCTTTGGTTCGGCCAAAACCTGCCCAAATACTCTCCCAACTTCCCTAACTACATCCTAGGGGCCTTAGTTTGATCATAAAGCCAACCTAAGGAGCCCTTTTGATCAAATCAAAAGGAAGAGCCTGAAGAAGAGGTAATGATTTCACCACCCTTCTCCAAGTTCATTTCTTCTTCCACTTCTTCATCCATTGTTCTTACCATTATAAAATAATAACTCCAGTATATCACATATACTATGATGTTATTATAAATATGGTACAACCATATTCAGTATTATATCCACCCTTTGAATAACATGTCACCATACGTGCGTACGTACGGCTTACCGTCTCCACGTCGTGGTGTAATTGTTATTCAATATAATATTATTTGGATGGGTATAATAATGATGTGTAACTCATGTAAATAATAAATATAACATGTTAATGATTCTTTATATATGATATACCATCCATTTATATATTATTTTAATATCAAAAGAATGATATTGTCGCTCGTGCGTACGTACGGACTACCGTCTCCACGAATGCGATGAGATTCATTCTCCATCGTATCCATTAAAGTATAATTATCATTTGATGATTTAAAAATGATTTTTAAAGACTTGATATCATTCTGGATATGAATAATATACAACCTATCCTTTACAAACATGTCTTACATAACAAAACATACAAAAGAAAACAAGTAAGTTCACACCCGAAACAACGATAATACTAAGATATTATTATCAAATCAATATTAAAAGATCATATATGATATCATAATAATGTATATGATTATTTTATAATTTAATAACAATTATTTCACAATTATACAGGAGGTTAACCTAACCCAACCAAGGAAAATTACAAGGTAAGGGTTATTTCACAATCTCTTCATTATCCGAGGTTGTTTATACATAATAATCTACTGGGATTTCTTTATCATCCACATCCATGTTTCTTCGAAATGTTTTTCAAAACATATTTACTATTTACAAGAATATGGGTTAAAGTCATTTATACCCTTGTTTTACTTTTCATAAGAGTTTTATAAAGGAATCCTTCCGTCGTTTTCAAAACAAGGTCCTTTTTAACCTTTTCGACAGAATTAAGGTAAGAATGTTTTTTTTAACTTATACGGCGGGTGCGGCTATTTTCTGCCGTTATAAAATATTCAAAGCTTACCTTACAAGCTTATAAGAATATTTTCAAAGAAAATGTTTTATTTTATATGGATCTTAAATGATTTCAAAATAAAAGGAGATATTTCTTTAAAAAGAATTTTGATTTCATCTATGTCAACATCTTTTGATGGATTTTAAGATTATTTGAAGTTGATTTATTATGATACAAAACTTATATATTGTATTGAAGGTTTTGTGATATGTTTGACTGTGGATGTGCTATTTTTATACCATTCATAGTTTATGGTGAAAGTATTGACATTTCGTATGCTAGTTTTAATACGAATGTTTATGTTATGTTTAAACCTTTTCATATGGGAATGCATTGGACTTAATATGTGACGGGTGGAGCCCGCTATAGCTCCTCGATGCATCGGTAGGTCTCATGAGACAAACTAGTGTCTTGGAACAAGGCCTTGACAAAATCTTATTTGTAGTCTTGGCACGAGGCCTTGACTATGTGGTTATGATAGTCTGGCATTATGCATTCCATCATTATGAAAGTGGTTATTGATATTGCATGTGATTATTGGATTAGTAGAATATCCATGTGAATAAGTAAATGGAATTATTTCATTTTATTTATGCCATACCATGTTGAAGTTAAAGTTTAAAAGGCTTTTGTTTTAGTTATACATTTCCTTAAATGTTTATTCTTATTTATGAAAGTTTCCGCTATATTGTTATCCTTACTGGGCATTTGAGCTCACCCCTTTTCTATGTTTTATTTTTCCCAGGAAGTGAAGAAATAAATTATGAATAACCTGCAGGGATATTATGTGGGGATATGAGTGTGGATTATGGAGACATTATGTTGTTGTAGTAGTTTTTCATTTTATGATGTAATGTAAAACTTATTAATATATCTAGTGTTTCCAAGGCTGCTAAACCAATCGGTCTTTCGAGATTTGATCTTTCTTGTGATCATGCCAATGTTATGTAATAATGCACCGACTCTGGGTAACTGGGGTCGGGGCGTTACAATTATTATTATAAATCATATTTTTATAATTATTATTATTAGAGGTATGTTTTTATTTTTATTTTATTTTTATTTGGTTTTTTGTTAGGGTTTCAATTTCCCCTCCCCTTGGCCACCCCATCGCGCCCATCCCCCCTTGGCCAGCCAACGTGCCCTGCTCCCCATGGCCATCCATCACTCCCTACTCCCCTCACCACCCCTATGTGCGCAACCTCCCTTGTCGGCATGCCTCTTTCTCTATGTGACACACCAAACCTGACTCCATGCCCTACCTTTTCCTAGTGAATGACCCCCCTGCTGGTGGTGAAACCCCCCTACCGGCATTACTCACCTCCGGCACGACCACCCCGAGTAGACCCTTATTCCTCCACACTAGATATCTAGTCCTTGTATCTTTGGAGTTTTAGGTTTCCAGAAGTAAGGGATTCAAATTAGGGCATTAATCTTGGGTGTTTTTTTCAATCTTGTAGAATATGGTCAAATTTGGTTTTCTTGTAATGTGTTTTGTGGGAGGTGGATGTTTCACTCCAATATTTTGGAGTTTTCTAAATTGAGGTAGGTCATTCTGGGTATAAATTTTATTTGATGAATTGAATTTCTTGTTTAGTTAATTTCTCATGTTCTTCAATTAATTATTTTTTGTGGGACCTAAGTTGTTTTTTGGATTTTAATAAGAATTTGATTTGTTTAGTGGCGTGTTTACGTAATATGGGTGCACTATTGATGATAACTCAAAATTATTCATTTTATAGTGTTTTATTAAATTGTATAATGAGTTTATTAATTTGTGAAAGGTTGGAAAACTGTGTTTTGTGGTTACATCAATGTGTTTTTGGTCATAAGATAGAATTTTGAGTGGATTTTTTGGGTAAGTCCAATTAATATTTCTTGGAATTATTTTATAATCTTTTATTTATGGTTTTTTATTTATATTAATGGTGCTAAGGTGGTTTATAAATTTTTTAAAAGTTTTATCAAATTTTTTATAATGTGAGGATCACATTTTTGAATTTTGTTGCGGTGCATATTATTTTGAAATATGACTTCGGTGTGTAAATGGTGTCTTTTGAATGTGTAGTGTTTTTTTGGATGGATTTTTTTAATGTGGCATACCTTTTGAATAATTTTATGATTATTAGACACTTTTTAAAAAAAATTAGCATGTTTTATTCATCATGGTGTGGACTCAATTCATTGGAAGCAAAGGCCTACATGTATAAATATAGGTAATCATGTATATATATGTATCCTACTTGTATATATTCCTTCAAGGAATATGGAATATGTACTTTAGATCAAAGGAAAATATGCGTGTGAGTGAAAATTTATATGTGTGTATGTGAAGTGGTATTGGGTTGGCTTCGTCAAAATATGCGAGTTTGGAGGTAGGTCTCATAATCTTATGACTTTAATTTTAATCCGATGATTCCTTGATTGTTTTAAAAATATGCTTTATTTTTATGCAATATACAAATGCTATGAAATATAATTACTGTTTCTAGAAAGGGTTATGCCTTCGTTCTGGAAAATAAAATGTTTTTCTAACACCCATTTGGCCTTAAGTGTCTTCTTGAAATGTTATCTCCCAAGTGGGATTGAATTGGTAATGAATATTTCCAAAGGTTTATGGAATTTCTGCCAGTTTATTTAAAATAGTGTAATGACATGTTTGGTTTTCAAAAAATCCCCTATGAGATTTCCAAAGATGGGATTTTCTATGAACAAATGGTAAAATGTTGGTTTGACTTTCTTGAAAAAAATTTATCATTGCAAGAATGGGTTCATGGTTGTATTTAAATGTGTTGTACATTGGTCATTCAATTGATATTTAAAATGAGTTTGGAAATCTTAAATTTTTGAGTGATTATGTGTTCTAAAATAAAAAGAATTCCTTGTAAATAATTTAGCATGTTTTCAACATTATCAATGGTTTGTTAAAAAGGAAATCCCTTATTGAGGTATCCCCCTTATTTTAGAAAATGATGCGTATGTTGAATGTGTTGATTGTGATTTGTGCATGGTAAAGAGGATTTTTCATTTATGTGTGATGGAATATCGGGGGTGTTCTTAAGGAGGGAGATCAGTGGTGAGAGAGTGAGTGTGTTTTTGAATAAAGATAAAGATATTTTCATGTGTGTTAATTTTATGAAAATGTAGCACCACCTGAAATAGAGCACATGGGAATATCAAGATACCAAGGTAGGAAGACTAGGACTAGTAGTCTAGAAGATGCATTAGTGGTTTGTCCCAGTTTCATATAGCAGGATTAATGATTAAAACAATAAATAAATGACTAGGATGATTAGAGAACACTAGGTTATGGGTTATTTTCCTACTAGTAGCTTGCGCACAAGAATGTAGTTGGTCATGGTTTCTATACCACATTTCACAGTTTTAGGAGGTCACTAGTGTCCTATTTTTTCTAGTTACCAATATGGATTGACTATGGTGAACATTTATGAAATGGTTCTTGTAAAAATATTTCCATTTAGTTGTTTAAACATGCATCCTCTTTTGTAAAGATCATTATATTTAATTTAAACTGTTTGAATTTAATTTTGAAATGACCATCCATGCTTGTCAATAGTCTTGGAAATGTGATGGAAAGAGAAAATATTATCTTTGAGAAGGAATCTTATTACCTAAATTTGAATGAATTAAAAAATATTATTTTTATGTAGCTTTATTTTCAAACTAGCATGATTTGGGGTTCTTTTTATAGGTAAGGGAATATGGCATTGTTTATCCATGGCCTTCCAACTGAGAATCTTGGTGCACATTCCTACTTTATTTTTCAGTTTTAGCTTTACCATGTTTGGGCCAATCTTGTAAGAGTGTGGTTTTGTGATCCGTGGTGACCCACAAGGTCACATAAGGTATGTCTCGCCGCTTAGTTATATTTATTTTTGCTACTTATGTTGTTTATGGTTTGTTCAGTTTTTATTTTTTTATCTGTCTTTTCTTTATGGGATAAACCATTCCCAACTATATTATTTTGAATCCTGATAGTAGTTTCCATTTCTTGGGGAATAGGAATGCCCTTTGGGCCCTATTGCAGATCGGGTCAGGCACCAGATTAGATGAAGACCTGACATGGATCGTTATAAAATGGTTTTATAGGTTGGTTTCTCTATTACATCTTGACACATTGGAAAGTGTCAGGGTAGAGTAGATATACAATTTTCAGAACTCATTGTTCTGGTTACGAGTATGTTTCTTGGCCATCACACCTTGTGACGATACTCAAGTTACCACTGGGAGTTGGGTTTCATTTGAGTTGTTTGATCCTTATTGTTATTTGTTGATTGGGGAATAAAAAAAGAGTTAGATAAATAGTATGAGTGTGCTCGTATGGCCTGGAAGGCCATGTGAAGCTAGATTCAATTCCTTGTAACACTCATTATGATGGTAGTGTGACCGGGGTACGGCCTCCGCCCATATTTCCATGTTGCCTACTATCACTAGATTCTAATTGAATCGTCTTGTGAATTCTTTGGTTTCAAAAATTATTTTTGTAAACACTTGTTTGAAAAATGTAGGTATTGAATTTTAAAAAATAAATTGTTTGTTTTTCAATGGAAGGAGAATGGGTTTTCATGTTTGTTTTGAATAATGCTTTAGAAAAGTGGACTTTCGTGAAATGATTTTGAGTGAATGGGGTTGTGTTTACCGAGATAGTTTTTTCAAAACTCTGACTTGTGTGTTGATTATTGTTTTGAAATGTTGGATAGAAAACTTTTTAGAGGAGTATTGGGGGATACTTAGTGGTTGTTCCCTTCATGTGTTCTAGAGAGAGTTTGTGTCATTGTTGGTTAATAGAAGGGTTTTATTGGGATTGTGGGTATCCTCATCCTCTAGTGCATGCCCCCATGAGGAACTGAGGCATATTCAAAATCTATCCATAGGGGAATCGCCATTAAAACGTCCTCTAGTTGATCAATGTTCAGACTCTGTCCTTGGGTTTTAGGGTTGAGTTTATCTCACTTGTTTTATAGATCAAGAAGATCCACTTGTGGAGAAAGAGTGAATGTGTCATTAAAAAGAAGGAATTGATCCATTTTCTTGATTTTATATAGGAGTTAATGGAAGATATACACTCAAATCCAACTCTTCTGCATATATTGAGTTAAAAAATGATAACTCCAATGTATTAGATAATACATCTATGGTTCTAGAAGATATATACTAAGAAGATATAGTTATCTACATTTCATACCATAGGGTGGTATATTATTTTGTTGTCTATGATATGAGTTGGATCAATAAAATTATTTCCACCTTAGAACAATGAGAGATCATATCCTCACTAAAAGGGACATAAATGGATGGATATATCCCATAGAAGAATATCTCCCAATTTGAACTATTCCACCTAATCGAGAATAAAAAAAAGATGATCCAATGATAGGTATTGAATTTTATTCATTATGACCTCCTGAATTTACATAAAATCTTGTATAAATGAGAATTTTATATAATTATCCTTAGAATCATTAAAGGAGGTGAAACCCATTTTATTATACAACATGTCTATACAGGTACTTTTGACTCCCAACTGCTAGGAATCGATATTTCCCATTAAATTAGAAGGCTTGGTTACTATTGTCTATAAATGATGTAGGACAACATAGAGTTTACTAGAATGTTCAATTCCTACCAGATACATGATTGTTTTTTCATTATCCCCTGGTGTTCTGTATATTACTAGATATTCTTGGCCATTCACCATCTTGGGAATGGATGTCATGAGGACATATTCCCTAGATATAACAAAAAATTTCAAGTATGACCTTACTTACACTAACATATTATGTAAATGGGATGAGGCTATACCCCTCATGGAATATAGGATAAATGATATTATTAGATTTAAAAAATTCAATATCATTACTAGATTTGGTTTCTCCCATAACATATTAATGGATAAAGATAAAATTGTATACTCTTTTGAGTTAAATGAGATATATCAGGAATACAATATCCCATATATCCGTTTTTATGGTCATTATGAAGTAAAAAATGGGAAGATTAAGGATTTCAACGTGTCTCTGTCAATAATAATTAAAAATATTTTGGAAAATAACAATTCATTCTAAACATAAAAAAATCCTCATACTTTTTTGGACTACCACACCACAAACCTTACTTCTACAAATGTGAGTCCATATTCTCATGTCTATAGGACAGAGGTGGTCCATACCATTGTGGTTCAAATACCTTTACATCAGGTTAACATTTCTAAACACTAGATGCCCATAAGATTTGATTCACATGTGCCACCAATAAGAGAGTTCATGTCCACTCATTCCTATAAGGAGACTGGGTTCTTTCTCTTAGAACTCATATGACCCCTGAGAATAATCATATAAAATTGAAACTAAAGTGGGAGTGATGTTTCACTATAAATAGGGTCTACCTTAAAGGTGTTTATTCCTTTATCCCCATGGGTTGGGAGTACATCAGATCTCCAATTAATGTAAGGTTTATTAAAGAAAAATTCAATAGTTTTCACATTAGATAAAAAATTATAAGATATAATACATTAAAATATATATAAATTTTCTATTAACCAAGACTCTATATTTCTCTGATGTCATCCTCATTTTAATCCATTAAACTATTTAATAAACATCCTCACCACATAATTTTAAACTACATGGTAGTTGTTCAAGCTATATGATCATATACTATATAATACCAACATTTTTATTGTAAGACATAAAACTACATGTTGTTTTCTTCATTTAATAAAATTAAACTACATAACATTGAGTTCACCCTAAATGAATTTAAGATTCCCATAATTTACTAACTTTTTCGAATCTACCCATATACGATCCAAACTCCCATGAGATACTTGATACATGTTTTCCCCATATACAAACTGATATCAAGGAAAAGGATCAAATTAGTCCATCTAATAATCATAATGTTAAATTTCATGACATATGGTCCAATATTTTACTACCATAAATACATAAAAGTGTCTTAAATTGCATGTCTATGTTCCCTTACATGAGATCCAGATCTATGCAAGGATCCACCGTACATTTCTTTAACTTTATCAAGCCTACATTGGGGTAAAAAATTACACCATATATATAAGAACTATTTTCTACTTAATTCATTTTATTTTATGATATATAGTGACTCTTGGATCGTCTACCTAGGCCCATACATGAATTGTCTTCAATATTAACCTCCACTCCCTTCGTGGATGTCAAAATCGTATAAAACATTCTTTATTGATTAAATATGAAAATCCCCCTTATGTTCTCTAGTATAAACTCTCATATAATTCACATTATATCCCATTATTCTATTATTTATGACATCAATCATAACTTACATGAGCTTAATGCTCCTATAAAATATCTGTGATTAGCATTAATATGGTGCATCATATTCAAAGGCAGGGAATCTAGTATTGGTTACATGAATTTAACCTTCATGGCTTAAAATTAACCATACATGGTTTCTCATACGATTTGAGGTAGTTTATCAGTGATACATTTTCAATTACATGAGAGTTAAATCCCTGAAAAAGATTTTGATGAATTGATCCACATTTAAGGAAATTGACTCCAAACAATAACTATGTGTTTCTTGATTCTTGCTTGTTCATGATATATAATAATTCATATTTATTCGACCTTGTCCTAACGAAAAATTATATCAACCAAAATTATATTCTACAATGTATGATCCATATTTTAATAGGTTTCATCATCATAGAATCCATTTTCAAAGGTATTATGCTCAAAATACCCCAATTTTAGAATTACTTGTGGATTAATTCTTATTTGTAAAATATATGTGGTGACACATAGACTAGTTATCTTTGGCCCATACACAAAACACCATCCATTTTTTCTATGTGACTAGGTCTCTTTTAACTGACAACAGGTGTATTCTCATTATTTGATACCAGTGAAAGACCACTCATAACCTTCTTCTTCATATATGTGTCACATATATATAAAGGCCTTATAAAGACGACATGTATCTTTTTATATTATATTTAGTGACATTACTATTATATATTTGGGGCCTAGACAGAGAATATCACCCACTTTCACACTATTCAAGAGAATCACAACAACCACGACATGGTATGCTTAGGTTTAGAATTATTTCACCACTTTCTAAAAGCATTCCTTTCCCATTAAACACTCTTAACTTCTTTAGTGCCTTTGATTTCCATAACCTTACATGGATATTAGAAATCAGTGTATTCAACTCCAAGGGACACCTACGTTTGTATATGAATACATTCTTAGATTTGTATCTATATTTGTGACTCAATATGGAAAACTAATAAGAGGTATATTTCCCCCCAAGGATATGGTCTATTTATCCCAATATGACCTTATAACATCTCATCAAAACCATTAATTCGAGCATGGTCATCGGTTATCCCTTATGCACATATCCTATGACATTACCTTTGATCCAAAATCCCAAATTTATGATTTATTGAACTATTTTTACAATGGAAAAGTTATTGGGGAATTCGTAGACTTTATGCCCCATTTAGATTGTTATTCTATCCCTCCCATTCACATAATGGACCATGCACCAAGACCTTATGTTTCATGCACCCTTATTCAAGACAATCTAAAATAGAGTAATGTTATTTTCACATCAGGTCTTTATTTTATCTTTCTCCATATATTATTTCACTTTTTTCTCAAATTTTTTAGATATTATCCTCTATCAAATATTAGTCAAATATGTATAACATTAAAGTGATCACATAGGGTTCAATGTTTTAGGGCCTTAAAATATATCCATGAGTGGTTGTATTTGAAGTACCTTAAACATTAAATCAAAAGAGTCACAAAAATCCTGTCAGGGATAAATCATATTAAAAGTATCCTATGAAATGTCAAGTCTCTAATCACTAATCTTCCACCATTTTGGGATTAAGAAAAAGTTAGAGCACAAATAGATATAGCACAATGCTTATGGGTCCCACTATATAACCTAGAAAAAGATGAGATATGCTCATTGAATACACTAGTCTAGGTAAAAATTAGAGCATTGAAATTTCATTTATATTCCCAAAGATAATGTGTTCAATACATGATGATATAAATTTTAGTGTGTTTAAACCCTTCTTGAATATTCCCTCTCCAAATACATACTTTATTTCCCAAATTATTGAATCCATATAATCTTTCCTTGGATATTCATAACATTTTAATTCAAATATATGGAAAAACTCTATTTTGCGATGTATAAATGTCTTGATTTTTCTTTGCATACGTGCCTCAATATGGATTTCCAACTGGAGGTATGTTTTATAATAATTATTAGTTCTAATAATCATTATGTGCCATATAACCATTACAGTGGAACCCATCATTAGAATATGATTGGCAATCATCCCAAGTAACTCCTATATCATATTACTGATTTAAACATCATGAGTGATGATTTAAACAATCCATGATAAAATTACTTAAGATCAATTTATATCCTCGATGATTTGTCTTTTTAATTATTACCCATTTTCAAATCAAAGACACAACATCTCAATTTTAAACCACTGATGATCCAGCACTATAACCATAAAATATGTACACATATCTATATCAATTATGTAATTATTCCCCATTCACATAATGTTTTCTTTTAACATATTTATACATAGATCACTCCACCTTTTATTCAAATATATAAAACGTAAAATATCAGCAACCCATTTTCCTAGCAATATGACTTTAAACTATGTACATTGTTCCTAATGTTTAACAACATTCATGAAATTGTAACCTCATTCACATAATGTTTTCCTTTCTTATATTACCATGTGGATTACCTCAACTTTTTGGGAAAACTCTATTTAACCTTAAACATAATCATTTTTGGCCCACCATGAAAGGCCTAAAACTACTTGAGAAAATATACATGGGACTCAATGAGTTGAAAATATTCAAATTGACTCTTGGTAAAATGTCAAGTATCTATTTTCTAGATATTATTTTTTCATAACAAAAAAAATTGTCATTTTGAATAAATAAAGATACATAAAAAAATCTTGAAAACCCACAAATGGTGGCCTATGTAAAAGTGGAGTTTATTCCCACTAGGTTTATCCTATGTAATGAATAAGAAAAAGTATGAGAGACAATAAAATAAACTACATAAATCATGTGGGGTGTACTATATTATCCTAAAAAAAGTTATGCTACTCTCACTTGGTCCAATAACTTCATAAAAAGTAATATCATTTCATTATTCCTCACACATTAGTCCAAATGTTGCATAAAAACATCATGAATCAAATAATGATTTTAGTACCCTATTGCAGATTATAATCCTAATTAAAATTTCCCCCATATTGGTCTTCTTCCCTCTATCTCCATATAAACTAAATATAGTGCACAATGATTAAACCTATTCCTATACTCATTCAGGATCAAAACATTGGGGGAAACCATTCTGAATCAATTTTTAGGGGCCATAATTGAATTTTTTCCATTTAAAATTCAATTTTTATAGGTTTCTAATTTATATTAATATTTACATCCAATTATTTTACGTTATTATCTAATGTTAATTTAAATAGAGCACGTGGAATGAAAATGAGAATAGAAAAGTTTGTTTTCATTCATTTTCAATAAGAGGGCAGGGTCATCTATATTTTGGATTCCCTACATTGTAGAATATGATATATAAAAGAACATTAATTATCAATTGATCATTGATACCCCTCAATGTGACCTCTAAGTTTAGGTAAATCCATGTATTCGACTTATTCTAGGGGTAATAATGACTCTCCATTAGCATTGGAGACCATTTCCACCATTTTTCTTTTTTCACAAGATTTTAATACTCATAGAAATACTTCTCATTAGAGGTATATTATTTATCGATGTGGTCCGACAATATTAAAATTTATTTTCCAAAACCCACCCTTCCATGATGTGGTGTTTCCACAACCCCACGTTCATCATGTATTGAGAGGCTTATAAAGTGCAGTAGCGCCCAGTATTGTTCAATTTGCTAATGAATATTATATAGAGAGACATTGCATCAATTATTATTCACAATCACATGTTTCAATGATATATTTTACTATATTATAGATGGATATATTGTTAAAACCACTATGTCCTAATGTTATGGACATGCACTATAGTATTGGTATATTTGTTGGATGCTTATCCAAAAGAGATTAGGAAATGAGCTTGTATATACTATTCTATATAGACATGAAGGTGATTGTTAAATATTTAATAGACTCTTGATCTTACTCAATGTCACACAATACTGGTGGTATGTTCCCTAAAACCATTTCAATAAAAAAGGTATATCTCTGACACTCCTCGGCTAGATGAACACTGAGTTATCCTATATTCCCACCATCTGTATTTATTGAGGTATTGATAAAGTTGTATCCTGATTCACGTCAACTATGTGAAGATACACCCGAATAAAATATTTAATTTATTTATTTAATGAATGAAATAATTCATCAATATGGAGAGATATGAACCCTCTCCATTTAATGGCCGGATTCAAGCCCCATGAACTACTACCTATTTTTATGAATGATAACAGATTTTTTTCATAATTAATTCATCCATTGATATATATACCACCCTATAAGGAAACGATTGTATTCATGTACAATGATTGTATCCAAGAAGGAATTATATATAAATTCTTATCCGCATGGGACAAAGAAGTGATACCACATTCAGGGAAACTTAACTTCTAAAAATGATATACTAAAGTCAGTATGTTCCACTCCAGAGTTGACGGTTTGAAATTTGATATTTATTGGGTCATCCACTATTATTGAAAAAATAGAGAAAATAAATATGTGTCTATATTTAAATACATTTATGAAGTCTCTAAATATTGACCTTCAGTTTTTCCCGTAGGCATCACATCCATGTGGGTCCCCACCAAAGGAGTAGAGATCAGTTGGTCTTGAGGAACATATACCTCAAGGTCTGAAATTTCAATGATATTTTCTCCTGTATTATATATTCTGTTATTATGATAAATGATTCCCCAAGGTCACCCATTGATCACATTTTTATGGAAAAAATTGATGTTTCTGGGTGGGAGGTTGACTTTGACCCTCTAGGGACACAATGGTCACCATACCCATAAAATTCCCTCCTACGAAACAATATTGAGTATGTGTTATGTTTATTAAATTGTAACTTCATCTAGTATCCATATAAGTAAATAATTTTTTATTAATGATGATTTTTTTTGATAAATGAGTGAAATGATATACTCACTCATCTGCACTAAATCGTTATGGGACACTCGTATGCTCACAAATTTTTATTTTATAATTCCCTTTGGATATAGATCTATTGTATGGATCTATAATGACAGAATTGAAGGCTCCCAAGGGGTGTCAAATATCAATAACAAAATTTATTCTGTTAGGTTGGAGGAAGCTTTGTCCTCAAACCTAGAATATATATTTTCAACAACACTTATCGATGTACCTCTGATTAAATATTCATGGGAAGAAATAAGTGAATAATTCTTTTTTCTATCATATAAGAATCATGAAAAGTTTTAAATAAAAGAATAATGTCCATCATAGAAATAAATAATGATTTTACACTACTTATTCTAAAGGAATACATTGGATGGTCTCTATTTCGTTGATATAATTTTTTGGGGCCTCAATTTATCAATAGATCTCTTTGAATAGTGGCCTCTTACTTTAGTAGAGTGAATTATATATTTCATATCTTGATGGAATTAATTTAATTCATCAAAATGATCTAGCTAGAATATTTATATCGGTACAAATATGAACCCAACTCCCATGAGACTTATCTCTATATTCTAAAGAGAGGCCTAGGCCTCCTTGGAAGACCAGCTACTAATAGAGGATTATTATTCTATCTAAGATATTAAGAAGGCCTCTTCGGTAGGAATTTAATACAAGGGAGTTTTACTTTTCTAAAAATATCCCTTCTTATCAAAAGGGTAGTGGGAAGGAACCAATTCAATTTCAAAAGCATATAGGTTAACATAGATTTTCCTAGAGTTAATATTTCTCTACAAACCTCCACTAATGATGGTTCTTATATTTCACCCTAAACCTTAGTCATTACTACCCCATTTTTCTATGTCATGAGACCAACCAATTACCACCGAGATATAACCATATCCATGTTTGAGAATAATTAGTCATGAGCCTGATGTCAGCATCAGTAGGTGAAAAGACCACCCAAATTCACATATCCTCCCATGTGAGTATAAACAAAATTAGTGAGAGACTATGCGAAACCTTTCATATCATATGTTATAAATAGAATCTAGACATATCATATGATCTTAGTGAAATTTATGGCCAAATCTAAAGGGGGTATATCCTTTATAGATCATATCCCCATTAATTTTAGTGGCTAGCACACTATCCCTCAAGGATATAAATTATGCCCCTTCCACATGGGTAATCATTTCTTTTTCTATAATAACACTGGTATGTATAGAATATGACTGTATGATTAAATGGATGCATTGATTTAATATTACCTTGAAATATTTTTCATTAAATTTAGATGGCCTGACCCATCCCATGAAATAGAGATAATGTCTGAATTATGTGATTACGATCACTTAGTAATTAATTAATTGGTATCCTCCCATATATAATGAATTCCAATCCTATATAATTTAAAATGGTTATAAAATATAAAAAGGAAAATTCACCCTATGAAAATGTCCAAGAAGATGATAAAACCTAGCCAAAATTGGTTCCAACATGCTAATCCACCTTTTTATGGATAGATAGGCTACCATTATAAACATTACAACTCCAAATCCAACGTGAGATTCTGTCACAAGAAGAAAATATCTGTTAATAAAAATTATTATAAACACGATGAGATGGAATAGTTGATCATGTTTTAGGATTTTATCCTAATCCCATGTTGTATAATTCCCTTATTCTACTTTGGACCAATATACACCAAAAAGAACAAAATATTAATGGGGTAAATGGTTTCTGGGTGTGTTTATCCTTAGGATCTTAACCAGTATACTTCATAAATATTCTAAACTAGGAAGAAAATATGTGTTTATCTTTAGGTGAATATTTTTTCTAGGATGTCCAATTTACATTTTAATAGTTAAAATTAAAGCAGAGGGGT
Source organism: Viscum album (assembly GCA_963277665.1). NCBI lineage: Eukaryota > Viridiplantae > Streptophyta > Magnoliopsida > Santalales > Viscaceae > Viscum > Viscum album. The sequence goes on along the minus strand of OY728140.1, from coordinate 1,364,655,702 downwards.
ACTTTCTATATAACCCCATATAGATATGGGAGGTAAGAATTCATCATACATATCTCCCATGAGTGTGGCTGTAGTGATCATTTTTACATCCTAGAGGCTCATTCTATCTATCATTGATTTAGATAGTAGGTATTCTTGTTTTGAAACCATTAGATGTAGATGTTTTGAATGATGTGATGTTCTTGCAGACAAAAGCACTATAAAATCCAAAAATATTCATATAATCAAATAGATCTATGTTCCTTTTTGAATTTTTAAATGCTTAGAAATACACATATGGGACAATACTGGTCCATACAAAATGTTCTACCAGACTAGAAATCCAAGTTGAGTACCCATCCTAGATTATGATTAACTATCAACCTCTTTATGATTGACCCATATTTGTGTGTTTACTCCTCATGCACACATATTTCCCCTTTTAAATCCAATGAAGGACATCCCACATTATATCTATAAGAATAGTTTTCTTCTCTTATGAAATAAAATTATAAGGATACATTAACCCAAGGAATCACTCTCTGATGAATGATATATATGTTTGAAAGATTTGTAGATAAATGTGTTGGAAAAGGTTCATCATTACGTAATCCAAACCCATATATTAGTAAACTATCTAACACTAGATAGTCAAGAAATCTATATCCCATTAAAACTAAGTGAATTTTATGACATGGACAAACAAGTTGAAATTGAGATGAATCAATGTTATCAATCATCTCAGTTGACATCATGTTGAAATCTTGGGAAACTTATTCTAGATTCATATTCTACATGAAAAAAATTATTGGAGTTAGATTCTCAAAAATATGAAATATGGTAGAGTTATCTTGTAATAAATTACTCAATGTTAGTAAACTATGGATTCACCACACGAACATCATGGGTGACCACATACACCACAAGGTCACTATGAAATCCTTACCACATAGATTATATGTCTTGATGTGAACTATGCACAGAGAACACAAACAATGTGGATAAAACGTTACCAACTATGTCATCACAAAAATATTATCGAGTTAATGGTGATCTAATATTATTTACTGAGGATAACTATGACTGTGAAGTAAGCATAATTTGAAAATTTAAAATGATAGGGGTCCAATTGACTTAATTATATTAGTTCATATGTATTGTGGGACATATAGAAACAATGATGTATTTTTTTACATCCATTGAATCACATCCATATTGTTTGGAACAGACGTAATTTTTAGGGGGGGAATTTTGACTTATGAATTTTAAAATAATAATAAAGAAAAGAAACACATGTAGTGTGTTCATGAAGGATAAGACCCATGGAGAATCCTCAAGGATTTACCATGTAGCAGCACCATGGGGTCACCTTCCAAATAATTCATTATATCTAGTGATATTGAAGTAGTGTTCCCATACCACAACAAATGGTTCCCTTGTGAAGAGATTCCATTATAAAAAAAAGTATTCACGTGAGGTAACACACCTCATGAAGCAAAATAACTTATGGCATCAGAGTGTTACATTTGATAGCCTCACATGGTGACCATGAACACTCCATTTATGTCCATGTTTCATCTCCACATGTTTTTCCATTTTAGATATTGGTTACTTACATTTTTATATAAATACCATGGAAATATTTTATGAAAGATATATAGGTACACATAAATAGATAAATATATAAATACACATATTGGGAGCCTGGTGTTTCCAATTTTGGTAATAATTCTCTCATGAATAGAATTAATAGATAATCAAAAAGAAACACTTGAAAGGAAATAAATTAGAGGAATCCACTCAATGAGACCCCAATATGAGGGAGATCTTGAAAATATACCTTTTTAGGATAAGCACGTAAATTCCCCTTAATGAGGCCATCATGTGAAGTTCACTATTGAAGACCACTATCTAAAGAAAAAGTCTACGAGGTCACCTAAAAATGACCGTTCCATTATTCTACATCAAGATGGAAATTTTTAAAGGTTAACTTATTAAGGCTAGTTCATGAAAATCCCCTTTTTGTGATGTGTATCTCATCATGTGATTTAAATTTTAAATGATAGATCTATGAGGTGTCCAATAGCTTCCATATTGTCAAGATGCAAAAATAATTTTAGAGAAGAAATTCACTTAACATCTAACCTTTCTTAAGGGGTTTCCCTTCATGAAATATTAATCTAAAATCTCTTTAATATATCCTTATACCATAGTCAAATCCCTAATAAGGTCAAATATATAACTATTCTAAAATAATCTATTAATATGATTAGAGAATTCATACTAGTGTTCACCCCATTAATAATGTATTCTATTGATAAAAGTAGGATCTTGAATTATGGTTTTAGAGAGGTAAAACCATTAGGGTGTCATAATCATGGATTTATTTTTTAATAACGGTCTCTTTTTGAAGGATACCTGAGTGGTCCATCCTCGAGAAAAATGATCATATGGAAATTGGTTTACCTTTTAGGTATAATACCTAAGATGGTTCCCAAAAATTATTTCAGCACCCAGAGATATAAAAAATAATGGAACACCCATTATATTGTAGCACCCATTAATGTGTAAGCCCCAAACATGTTTCACCAATTTTTGAGATTCATTTTGACCCTAAAATATAGTGTTTGACACAACTCTTTATTTTCCATAACCTAAGACTTTATTTAGTTCAATATCTAGATGACCTCACTATGTGTAAGACCTAACCAATCATGCCCCCATTAACAATCTCATCGTGGTGGTTCTTTAGTGATAAGAGTTTGAGAAACCCATGTATAAACCCCAATCAATCTCTTGTTGTGCACTATCATGAAATACAACATAACTTATATTATCTGTTCTTTCTCACACAGAGAATGAAAGACATATGATTATATTTTTAGATGATCCTTTTTAGTATGATTCAAATTAAATACTAAAATCCTTACCAAATCTCATAAAACTAAATGGTATGATGAAATCACATGATATTAAACTATGTACCTTAAAAACAATGGATTTGATTCTTGTTAAACAAGATATATTGGATTACACTCCAAGGATCAAACCTAACATAAAAAATTAACATATATTCATTGGTAAATATTCCCTTATGTTAATTCCCATACCATTCTCATTTGGATCATATTCCCTAGAAACCATCCACATTAGTTGATATTCCCAATGATGTTATATCTTAATTAGTGGGCCATATACTAATATGTTCATTCAATCATTTCCACGTGCCATATTACCTATGAAATCATGTCCCACATGAGGGTCTATATCCCCTATGGTTAATCTATTAATCCTTCTTCTTAGAGACATATTCCCTTTGAAATAAATCATAATGGTTTTTCATGTGTAAGTCACACACCAAATATTTCTATGAATATTTCACCTATATTTCAATTTGACATTATTTTTAAATTAAATAGAACCAGTCCTTATCACATGATGTTAATAGCTAATATGTTTCCATTTAAATTGAAATACATTAGTTGGGTTTCGATTCTCTTCTTAGAGATATGCAGGAATCATTTCTTAAGGGCCATATCCTAACACCATTAAATCCCAACCCATCCCTAGATGGAAATAAACTGTAGAGTGCCCAGTTTTGTGTCTCTAAAAAATAGTACCATAATTCTATGAATCATTAAATAATAATAATAACATGATAGATAACCTCTTGTATATATAAATATTTTATCATAAATGGATAACCTATTATATATATAGTTGTTCACATATATAGGAGACCACTGATATGAAATAGATATTAATTTTATTATGTTATTTTGATTAATCATCAGTACAAAGGTAAAAAATACTATACTAGGATTTGGTAAGGATTAAAAAATACATCATAAATTTATAATATACTCATACAGTTGGCTAACCCCCCATCAAAAGGTTTGTATGATCCCAAACTCCGGTCCTCCCTACCAATGCTTATTCCATGGTTTTTTTGAGAAGTCCCATTTACTACTTGCCTTTGAAAAGATGGTATTAATGATCTCAAAACTCCATGATGAAATAAAATTCAATGTATACATAAAAAATATATATATCAACAAGAAATTTATATATTCTTATTAGTTGTAACCCAATGCAGGTGAACCATGTAAAAACTTATGTGTCTATTCTTCTTTATTTATTTTTTTGTATTTTGTTGTGATTTTGTGTGATAAATGTTAATGATTCCAGGTGTATTATACATCACAAATGAAATATATATTTGAAATTAACAAAAGAATAAATTTTATGATACAATAATTACCTCGTCCCTTATAGTGTATAGTGTGACCTCAAGTTATAACAATTGGTATTAGATCCATTAGTAAATTCTTCATTAATATTTAAGATGAAATTATCATCGTGGAGAATAATTTAGATGAAAGTGGAGTACCCTTATTTGGTGGATGAAATTTTTAGGTGTATAAAAATGGCGATCTCATTTATGATCTCTCATGAATGATTTTTACTTAGAATATGTATATGGAATTAATCTAAGTGATTATACCAAAATGTAAATGTCGAAAGTAGTCAATAAATTATTGAACAGTGATATAATGGATCTAAATTACTTTTCTATAGTATTATAGAATCATATATATGTATAAAATTGAATAATTATTGAATATATAATGTAATTGTGGTTAATATTTCTAATATTTATGAAGGTGACAGAAAAATGAAATGGGAAAAACTTTAGGTTATTCAAATTAGATTTGACGATTTGAGGATGGGCTCAAGTGAAAATTTGAATGGTCTTTTCAACAATCTTATTGAAGTGGTAGGATATATTCATGGACTTGGTCATGATATTAAAGTTTTTGATCTCATAAAGAGGATCATATTGATATTACTACCAAGTTACAATCCAACAATTTCATCACATGATGAAGTAAATCTTAGGGATACTTATCTCATTGACCTATACCAGAAATTGGTTATATATGAAATATGGGTAAAATTGAAAGGTGTTTTTTATATTATTATTAATAACTTTCATCCAAATATATAGAAATGTAAGATATTTAGTTTACTAAAGTTGGCTAATTTTCAAATGATGATTTATTTAACCTTTTCACAAGTATGTTTAACAGAGTTAAAGAAATACTTTAGTGAAATCTACCCATATCACGTTTTAACTGTGGAAGGATTATATATATCAATATTTGGTTTAAAAAAATTTCAATGAAGAGGATTATGAGTTTAAATTTTCCCAAAAACAATTAAATAGGTTATCTCATAGAAGGAAGTTTAATTTTGTAAATCAATATGGATTTTTTTAGTGAAATTAATTTTATTAAAAGATAAAAAATAAACCAATGAAGATCCTTTATATGGGTTTGAAACTGAGTTTATCTCAGATATAGATCATGCTATGATGGATTTAGTAGATTAATATAAAGAAAACGTAAAATAGGATGATCCAGAAGGGGAGTTTTTGATTTCAAGGTAGAATTATAATGAAGTGTTGAGGTGATTTTGTTAAAAATAATGAAGACAATGAATGTAAGAGTATTAATAAAGAAATATTTCACTTATATAGATGATATTAAATAAAATATTAATTTTCTATAGAGTCATGTATAAGAATATGAAAATTATTAAGTGAAAACAAAATAAGAAATGAACCACATGTTAAATATTAAAGATAAGACCTTGACGAGTTATGATCATATTATGTCCATCAAGGGGAAATATAATAATGTTGAAACAACAAAAGATGAATTTTTATCTTAAATAAATATTATTTAGTATAAAAAATTAGGAAGTATAATGAAGAATCATTATTTTGTAAATCATTCTAATACAATTTTAATGGAATGGGATGAATAAGGCTCATGAAGTCCCAAGTAAGAATTGAGTGCTCATGTAACCAATTTTATGTGTAAAATGGGTCTTGGATATTGGGATAAAACATCAAAATAAAAGAAATTAATTTTTTATAAAAATGGATTCAATTGAATTTATAATATTCATAATCCTTGCTAATATATAGATAAACAATAAGTTATTAAAAATATAGGGATATGTGTAGAGGTAGAGGAAATAAGATATTTCATTGGATAAAGTGTAAATTATATGTATACTTTGATGAAACAACGTTTTATTGGTTTAAAAAGAAAGTTACCTTAGAGAAAACTAAATTGTAACTTCTGAAAGTTGAATCAAAATATATCCTTCCTATTAGATTGGATACCCATTATAAGGATAATTTTACAAATTCTCAAACTTTGGGCATGAAACAATTAATTTTTGGAAAATAAGTTAAATATTTTCCAATAGAATACAAAAAATAATGGATACAAGTCTATAAAATTCAATTCCCTTGTGAGATAAATTTTATCAATTATAAGAAAAAAGAATATGACTTTATTGTTTATACTAAATAAAATGAGAATAGATAAACATATATATAAACTCATTGTGAATCTTTTTTGAAAGATATGATGGTTGAAATGGTGTAGAAAGAAACACGTATTGAAATAAACTTGAAGGTGATGATGAAAAGTAGAAAGTGTATTCCTAATAATTGATGCTAATCTCACAATATGGATGAGATGGATATATATTAAAATATATAAAAGAAGAATTAATAAAACGGTTTAGTTTAGAAATCGTGGAACTATAATGATAAATTAGATTGATAAGACTCTTCAAGATAGTGATTAATTTAATAATTCCAAATTTATCTATTTTGATGGATTTTTACATAATCTATTGAGTTTAATTTAGTTATTTGACTTAGAATTTAAAGTTATATTCCACTATAATGACTTTAATATTAAACAGAAGATAATGAAATCAATTATAAAATAATGTAGAATGGAAGGGAACTTATATAAGGTGGAAAACAAGGAATATAACTATTATATACTATATAATAGAAAAAATGTATGCATAATTAGAGGAATTATAACATTCATTAGTGAATTATAAATAATTTATAAAAGTGAAAAGCTTCTATTGATATTAATTTTTTAAATATAAGTATAATTTTTTTTTGAGAGGAATGATTAAGGGGAATAGGGTTAGAAAATTATATCCTAAAAAAAGTTATGAGAATCAAATAGGTTGATCTTTATAATTTAACCAATCTCTCTAATATTATGAGGTTCAATATCCCCTCTCCACATTGTATAAAATGATTCATTTTGATTTTTTTTATTCATGACATAATTATATATTTTTTTTGGCTTTAATGAGTTTTAATTAGACATCGTCCATAGAGAATCAAAAAAGATAAATATATTTTATTAAAAAAACATAGATGAAATTATTGAAATAACAACTTTATATTGTTTATTATAATGATTATTGAGTAAAATAGGATAATATATTTTTTAAATAATCCTTAATTTGTTATTAGAATAGTTTACAAGATCAGATATAGAAAAAGAATAAACTATTTGAATTTTATTATTAAAGGAAAATAATGTCTGTTAGGGGAATAAAATAAATGGTAACCATATATGTAAATGAATAAAAATATATGATCCTAGAGGAAAATATGGAGGACTAATAAAATCAAATGGGAAGAATGTTGAAATGAAAAGATTCCATATTTGATTTTTTTTGATGATATAATAATTAAAATTCGCTTTATGTTTTTTATATTAATTGTATTGTGTTTATGGAATAATGGAGACTATCTTAGTAAAGGAATTACTCAACATAGTCTAGTTAATTTAGGTTATTGATGCGATGTATCTTAAGAAAATAATTGTTTTGTTAGTGATTTTTTTTCATCTATGATGCAAAAGGGTTTAGGATTATATGAAATATTTTTGTATTAACTATTTCATTCCGAAGATTCAATCAAACCATGATAAATACTATATAAGATATGTGGGATTAAGAAACAAAATGTATGGTGATGATTTGGGTGTTACTATTTTCAATTCAATATGGAATCATTTTGGTTTTAAAAATCCATGTTGGTTTTGTCGTGGTGATAGAGTTTTAGAGAAGTTAATCTCGTGAGATTCTTGGAATATCTACATATATTGAAAAAATGTACAATATATTTCACTAGTATTTTTTAATACCATGGTGGTTGAAGGTTTAATTGAAACATAGATATGATGAGGAACAAACTATAATATAAGCTATATTGGGATTATAAAATCCTTTTTCAAAACAGTGGTATACTAAACAATAATTTTAAAGGTTGTTATCAATTGTATGTAATATTGATTAAAATTTGAAAATGGAAAATCCCAAAGTCAAGAAGGAATACATTTCATGTATTTGGTTTTCTAAAGATAAATTAAAATGTAAAGACAAGGATAGAGAAATATATTTGAGGGATGATTTTACTAGATAATTGTAAATCTATTGTAATTAGAGTTACACACTATGGTTGGTATAAGGTTCTTCTTTTCATTTGTTTTTTAAATAGAGGAATCACTATGTATTTTGAAAAACCAGATGTTATGGAAATATTTGACTATTTTTCACTCCATTAATTGTTTAAAAATTATGGAAGAAATATCCAATAGTCAAATAATGTTCAGTGGTGGAGAGTTACATGATGATGATCCAAGAGATAAATTCGAAATAGTGTAATTTTTTTGTTGAAAAAATCTAAATTTTTAATTTTAATTTAAAAATTACAATGATATTTTGGATCCTACTGTATTGAAAAAGGTAGACACATTGTATAAATAAATAGAAAAGTGAATATCTAAATGAAGGAAAGTAGAGTGAATTAGTGTGGAAGTTATTTAATATCTAGTGCTGTGAAATGATGATTTGTTGTATTTTAATTCCATTGAAGATAATTCTTGTAAGTAATTTTTCTTCTTCATATTAATGAAGATCATGAAATTAAGAATAGATTATCATGGAGAACACCTATTTCTGTTTAGTGTTATGCCTAAACTTTTTATGATTGTGAGTTTGACATATTTTTAAACATTATCATTTGTGTAATTCTCTTTGAAATATATCAATTGAAGAGAGTAAGAGGCCAAAAATCTTGGTGGAGTAGTGATATTATTCAAAATATTATAATAATAAAAATGTGGAGTAGTGGTTATTTGTTATATGAACACATTGTTGATATGTTCTCTTTATATCATTCCCCATGTAGGTTAACCAAGAAAAAATATATACATCTATGAAAATTTAATTTTCTATATATTTTTGTTATTTTGTGTGATTATAGTGATATATTCAAGGCCTCTTCTCTGAAATTAATACAAGAGCCATATGAACATAAGATTAGAATAACTTTTCAGTTACCAAAATTATCCACATCTTTGAGTGTATAGTGGGACCTCTGGTTATGAAAAACCAAAATTCTAATGTTACTTTGTTTTATATGACTTATTTGATTGTTATTTATGTTTACCCAATAAGTTTATAAATATTTATAGTGAATAATACACAAAAGTTTATATTAGAATATATAGTGAGTGAAAATCACCATATAATCAACCCAAAACCTTTTTAATTATAGATCAACTTTGTTTTAAACAATAAATTCTATTCCATTTATGTGATTTATATCTACAAATAAAAATGATCAAGATATTAGTATAGATCAAATTCGAACTAATATTACTTGAAAAAAACAAAAAAAGGTTGACATGAAAATACTAGAACATATTTACATCACTCCCCCGCACATATTAAGTCAATACCCCTAAAATATATAAATGCATTATAAATCATAGAGAAATTATTGTAAATAGAATATTAGGTTGAAAAGACACAACATGGTGGTTTATTATTAGTTGGTAGTATGAGATAATATTCTTTTGAGAAAGTGATTTTATACCCTATAAGAGCTATATGGGAAAAAATTAATATATGAAAAATAAAACCATGAAAAATAAATAGATGGGGAAATAAATATTAGGTTATCCCGAAAATTGGGTACAATGTTTATACTAACTCTTGCTAGTCAATACTATATTTTATCCATAATCTAAAGGGAGATTTACATTCTGTGATCTAAACCAAAACATGTGCTAGACTCCAATGATCTAAATGCACCTATAAGTATTTCATAGGATCCATTGGATAGATAAATGTCATACACTCCCTATCAAGTTATGTACATATTTCTCAATTGTGCTGAAAAGTGGTATGAGGTCTCCCAAACATTGTTTAAAGTGAATTTATTTTCTAGTGAGCATTATATGTCAATCTTGGAAATTTGATCTTATTTTATTTGATGAGAAAAAACATTTTCAATATTCATAATCTATTTTTCTCCATCTTTATATGAATCCCGAATAATCACCACAAGATCTTACATATGTACTTCACTTCTTACCACCTCATTTTTTAGTGAAATATTAATTGGTGATGAATATATAATATCAATATATTGGTAGTTAGTAAATAGTTCAAGTGGAATAAAATTAAAACAATAAGTATTTATATCCAAAATTTATAACTTAATATTATTTTCATATAGTTTCTCTAATCCATGATACATACCTATTAATTCTTCAAATTTTCCCTCAATAGGTAATAAAATCATTTCTTAAAAATCTAAATTTTAATTTTCAGTAATTTGTTCTATATCCCTAAAAATATAGTGCTTAAAATAATTCTACGGAATCTAAATTATTTTAAAATAGAATATTTGTAGATGGTTGATTTTTAATAAAATCAAGGAGAAAAGTGATCAATGTTGAGATATCCTCCCATGTTTTTTTTATCTTACTATTATTTATCCTTATTCATGTCCTTTAGAAATCTAGTTATTGGGATAAGAAATGGGTCATCATCTTATAACTTGGACTCCACATCAACTGTGTATAATATTAAAGGAACCATTTTAGGTTATATTATATCTATGATTTATATAATATTTATATACTCATCTATTTAAAAATATAAAAGTCTCAGGACACCAGCCACTTCCTCTCTTACAACTCAAATTTTAGGAGACTCACCACTTACTCCCTGATCATATTTATAAATTATATAGGTCGTGGAATTTATTTTTATTGGTATGGTGGAAATGAGTATCCACAATAACATAATATAATCAATTCCCATAAATAAAATTTCAATTGATTTCATTATGGTGGTTTCTCCCTATAAAATTATATAACATTAATATAATCTTTTCTATAGAAGATATAAGTCAGTGGTTCCATTTATTTCTCAACCAGTATAATCTCATCACTAAGATCCCAGGATCACTGGATAGTTTATTAATTCTCAAATTATTACACCAATGAGATTTCAATACATGGATAATATATTTTTCATAGAATTTTATCATTGAAAATTTATTTAAATAAAAAAATTACAATTTTAAAGGAATTTATTGAACATTAAAGAAAAAATAAAAAATTTAGATCCCCTAAAATAGTTCCAAATTCTATCAAAATAAACATCATGAATAGTCTAAGTGTAAAATTATAAATTTAATTATTATCGAATGAATCATAGTGGGTATACCATGTGATTCCCCTCGTATAGATTCAAAATCACTCACTAACATTTCCATTTATTATGTTTTTGAGATTTTGGTGTATATTATTGTCAAGAAATATTTTTGTGGGAAAGTATTGTGTGAAGGAAAAAACTAAAGAAAATTAATATATTTTTATTAGAAACAAGTGGTGATCCGTGAAAGGATTTCCCCTTTATCCTATAAAAGACAATAATTGGTAATTCCCATTATTACACATGCTTATTGAGAGAATACAAGATGTTAGTTCACTCACCCATGAATTGAATTCATAATTGAGTTCCATAAATCCATCATATAAATGTATAATTACATAATTACTATGTCAACAAGGGAGTTTCTAGGTAATTACCATGCTCTTTAAAAGACCACATATTCTTATGAATAATCAACTCCCAATTACAAGAGGTTTAACCCAAATAGTGGGGTGCCTCATACATGTTTCTCATATATATGACTATGACATAATAACACTTCAATATCAAACTCAACCTATTATATTTTTTATGGAATTATATGGATAATAGTAATTGTAATTTTTATAATACAAGTATAGAAACAAAGTGAAGGAATGTGATAAGGTTTGTTCTTTCTCACTCTACCTGTTTAATACCTCATTGAATCCATTAGGATCAATTATATATTCTAACCCATACCTTATATACATAAATATTACATCTTATTAGGATAAATTTCATAATATGGCATTACGATCCACTCCAAAATCCTAAAGGTTTTCTGTATTTGGAAACATGGATACTTAAACAATTAGTACATAAGGGATCTAAATTATATATTATTAAATTCTTCACAACTATCAACCCTATAAGTCATCTAATACATAAAATCTTTCTTGATATCTGGGTTAAATAGAATAATAAAGCTCAAATTCCCAGTAAAGGTATACAAGGGAGATATCAACCAATGATCAAACATAATAATATCATAGGAATAATGGTATGAGAACGTGAACATAATATTTAAATTACATACCTAATAATTTATATAATAATAATTCATGGCATAAACAGTTGTATTTTATAGGAAATGAATCAAAAATATATAATAAAACCCGATCCATGAGAGAATAACTTTAACATAAGCTCATGTCATACAAGAGTGGCATAAAACGTGTCATAATCATTATTATATAAATATTATTTCAAGGATACAAAATAAGTCATTTATCACATTTTATATTTCTAATAACCACCCATGTATTTTATTTGGACTTAGGATAACCTCCCATGTACCCAATTTTAAGCATATGGTAACCACCCATGTACCCTCTTTTAGTCTAATAATAAAATATTTAGTACCGTATTTCAAGTTTGGGATTCTGTAAAGTGCACCCTTTGAGATAATAAAACATTATTTTTTCTCCAATTCATTTTAGATAAATATAATTCCATGAACACCTATCACATAATCCTAAATCCAATCATATATATGCCACATGATCATAAATCATTAAACGTATCTTTATAACATAACCCATATAAAAGAGATAGGTTTTGTGAATATATCATCATCATATTGATAAACCACCTAAACAAATAATAATGAATGTATCATTGGATTATGTACCTAGTAAATCATGTGTAACATCAAAATATGTTATCATATATGGAAAATTCCTTTAAAAGATCACCAGAATATTTCTTGAGGAAAATACCCTTTGTATTTTGAAATAATTTATTTAAAAATATATACATTTTTAAAATATTAAAGAAACAATTTTCCTTTAAAATATCATTTACAACGTATAAATTAATGTTCTATTCATTGAGTGGTTGTTATGGAGGAAAATTAAAATAATGATGAGCACATAAAAACAAATATTCCTTTCATATTTGCAGTAAAAAGTAAAAAGTACCTCACTTGGAAAAAAATAAGAAAACTACATTTATTTTTTAAAAAATAAAAATTGAGTAATAGTGAATATAAAAATTTATATGATAATAGCAAAAAAAATTATGGAAAACATGTTAAATAAGTAATGGACATGAAAGAAAATGATTCCTGACCGAATTGTAAAACAAAGTCAGTTTTTTGTAAAAACATTATTTCAATATACTGAGTAATGAAAGAGAGAAAACTGTAAGGAAATTTTTTAGTATTCGTATAAAAATATAATGTAATAATATTGATGTTATTTTTAGATAGCTATCATAAAATTTCATTATAAAAAACTTAAGCATATGCAATCCTGATAAATAAGGATATTGTAACATAAAACCATTATCTCTTTGGTATCTTTTTGACTAGTATGTACGATGAGATAAATAAATTCCAATTAATCATTAAATACCATTAATATAAGTATATTCATGATACAACATATAAAATGGGTCTTATGTACATCTCATTAAAAAATATAGGCATAAAATATAAAATTTTTCCTAAAGAAGACAATTTGTGAAGATAAGCTCCTACAACATTGGTAATATCTGAATCAAAGCCTCATGAATGTTTCAAAATTATATATATTTTTAAATACTAATAATTTTCATTAAAATAATTATAAAATATATTCATGTGAATTATATACACCACTCAAACGAAACATGCGGTGAATATGACACATGTCTCATAGAAATACAAGTGAGACACGAAAACTCTCAAGTAAAGTTTGAATTGCTTCGTATGCAGTATGAACGTATTTAAAATAAATTTTTATTTATTATAATAATTTCTTATTATAATTTAAATACATATAATATAATATATTATATAATAATATCATTTCAACACCAATTATTTAGGAATTCCTCATTAAAATTGTCATCTTTTGTTATTATGATGGATTTAATGGTTATATATGGTATTATAATAAAAAAATATTAATAATGATATAATTAACATTTATATTAATTATTTACATATTAATAATCAACTATAAAAGGTATATATAGAAAAATGAATTACATCATTCATGAAGACAGTAGTCTACAAGTACTCATAGTTACGATTTTCATTTTATAATAAACTACTGTATAAAGTACATATTATTTTATCCTTAAAAAAGAATAATTATATCCTAATTATCATATATAACCATTAAATCCATCATAATAACCAATATTTAATGATTTTTTTTGAAAAATTAATTAGATCTATACATGGAAGTGGTAGTCCACATGTATGCATCAACGATACTTTCAATTCCCATTTGACGAAAAAGATGCCAGATAATAATAGTACGATAATAATAATAAAATATATGTATATTTAGGTTAAAAAATATAATATTTTATTATTAATTTCAAAGATTTATAGGAGGGGGAATACGAAATAAATTGAAAGATGTTGGGTGGGATTATTACCTCTTCTAGGGTAGACCTCATTTTCATTCCTTATTAAGGAAACATGGAATAGTATTTTAAGAATAAGAAACTATAAATGAACTTTAGGTAGTTTTATAATATAATTTTACTGGTTTTTGTTGACATATGTGGATAAAATTGGTCAAAATAATAGAGAAGATTGGTATTTATTTATAAGGGAGAGAGATGACACACTTAGAAATTTTGAAAATACTAGAATGTAATTATTTCATACTCAATAAAAATTATTAAAAATTACTAAAACGTCAATAAGATATGATATATTATCTATATATTTCCATTTAATATTATTTAAACATGTTTTAATGGAAATATAACCATTATCACATAGATTAATCCTCGTTAAACCTTTTTTTAATCGAACTGAGTTAACAAACTTTTACTGTATATACTCTTTATTATGAAAACAATTAAGTTGAAATTGATAAATTATTTTAATATTTCTTATTTAAATTATTTATCAATTTTAATAAATAAAATTTCAATAATTGGTTGAAATTAAATTTAAATTAATCTCCCAAAATGTAATGAAAATCATTTTATGAAAAATGTATTTCTAAAAAAACAAATTAAATATAACTTCATTACATGAAATTTAAATATATTATATGATTGTTAAAATATTTTATTGAATATATTATATATAAATTTTTTAAAAAACATTAATAAATAGATATTATTTTAACTTATGAAGATAAATACACAATATGTGAATAAAAATTGTTTTTAGAAAAATGTGTTTTTAATCGCAAAAATGAACTTATACAAAAATCAAGTACAATGATGATTTATATAAAATTAACTATATTAATTATTTTAATTGATAATAATGTTACATTAATAAAAATTTAAAAACATTATGGGACTTCTACTTGAAAATAAATGCCAGTTTAACAAAAAATGTACTTTTTCAATATTCAACGAAAAATTAACCTTTTTATAAAAGGCTCTAAATTTTTCCATAAGATAATTTAGATATGATGTTTTTAAAAATTCGAAAATTTTTATAAATTAAAATTTATAAAAGTGGTCGAAATTAATAATAATATCAACGCTCAAAATGCTACAAAAATCATTTTTGAAGAAAACATATTTTCGAATCATAAAATGACCTTAATAAAATTTTAGTAATTATTTATTATGAATTAATAAATGAATTTAAATTAAATAAAAACATTATAAATGTATTTAATAATGTATTTAATCCTTTTCGCACTTTCCAATATAATGGCTAGGTTATCACACTTCATTTATACCAAAGATATGTTTAAAGTAATATATTAATTACATAAAGCTTATTTCAAAGAAAATACCTATAAAATATTGGGTTGTTACATTATATACCTTTAAAATGAACTTCATCATTAAAATTACACCCCTGTGATAAAATAAAATGAGTATATCTCTATTTCAATATTTAATTTCGTTATCATTTCCATTATAGTATGGGTATGGTTGTAACCTCCCCATATAATTTTTTCTCACAAACATAACTAGAAGACATAATAATAAACATGATATATACTATGAAAAATCCATTTTCATGTTATCCCACTAGAAATATTCTTCTATATCTCTATAAATTTTCATACATATGGGATGAATAGAGAATGAAAAACTATATCATCCATTAACTCATTAAAATATTGAATTGAGAGGTGATATTCATGGTTCTCAAACCCTATCATTCCATAACAATCAAGGTTAAACTCAAGATCATTTCTCACTATATTTTTATTCTCTATATATTCTTTCTATTCATATTTATTATTCACTTGGAAAGATGTTTGAAAATTCATTTGAGAATTATCGTATTTATCTCCTTAATTCAACATTTCAAGGCCTACCCTTTTCAAATTAATGATTATCGAGTCATTTCTGATCCTCTGAAAGGTCTGCCAGAGTCATCATTAGAATCAAATCATTAGCCATCTTTTCTTCTTTCCTAGGGTGGAAATGTATTGAGATGTTATAATATTTAATCATCTCCAACCATATTCTCTGTCCCATATTTTACTCAATGTGATTCAATACATTTTTTAATATTTTATAATTAGTGTATATGTCACACATTTTTCTATAAATATAATGCCTTCATATCATTAATTCATAGATTACAATAGCTAAATCTTGGTCATGAGTCTATTAATTTTTCTCACAAGCCTTAAATTTTCACGATGTATAAGCTTTCATTTAATCATTATATAAAAGGACACATTCATACCCCTTCTTTGATGCATCACTACATATCCCAAATCCATTTCCATAGTAGTGTAGTGTGAGTACAGGTTTACTGACCAATCTTATTTCCATCACCTTAAAATTTTGATCACATTCATCTATCAAAAGGAAATTGATTCCCGTTTGAGTTTACTTGGTGAGTGAATTAAATATCAAAGATAAATTATTCGACATGGATTAATAATATCTTGAAAAAAAAAAGATTAATACAAATGTTAATCACTATGTTTGGTTTGATCCAATGTTCAATAACTTGTGTCTTTGATGGATTCATCGATATACACTTCATTAAAATTATATGATTCAAAACTGAAAATATATGTATCTAAAATTCACATTTGGATTTATTTTTTCAAAAAAATTATCCTTAATGTATTTAGTAAAATTCTCCTGTGATATTCATACTCTTAATTTCATGTGGAATATATAAGAATAAAATCTATAAAGACTACCAAAAACTGATTTGTATAATATCTGGAGACTCTATTATTTATATATATTAAGATGTCATGGAAATTAATTAGACCAAATTGAATCACAATAAAGTTTTAGTTTCCATACTTAATATGAAATTTTATCAAATGTATATATATAATTTGAACCACAATTTATAGTTTATTGATAAAATATATTTCTTAGAGAAATATTGAGCCCCATGTAGCTAATACAAAAATTATTAATATGGGGAAGCGGAAAATTATTCATGATTTTGATCTTGATCAGTTTTAAATAATCAATAAAAAGTCTCATTTCTTCAACATTATTTAAAAAAAGAATAGATGAATAGTATAGTTATTCACATGGATTAATGAATCCCTTATCATGATTATACTAAAGTTTCTTCTTTAATTCCTTCAAATCAATAAGAGACATTATATATATATTCCTTGAAATAGGATTAGCACAATGTATAAAATATATTTAATACTAAAATTCATGATTCAAAGGAATACTAGGAAACTATATGGGAAATAAATCAATGAATTCCCATAAAATAGGTATGTCTTCAATATTTAGTTTCTCCCAAACCATCTCATATAAATACAACATTTGAATTAGAATCCTGATGCATAAAATTGCTGTAATTTATATTGGAAGTTAATATTTATCCTCGCACTAATAGACAATTATAGTTTGGTTTAGAATATCATTGGTTAATCCCTTTCCTTTGAAATATTTATGGGATTTATCTAAATAAATCTAATACCTGTCTAAAATCACATCATATTCAACTTTAGGATGAATAAAAATATTTATAGGAAGAATATTCATACAAAAAAACAATTGTAAAATAATCAGATAATTAAGATATGATAATCATTCCATTTGCAGTATTTTATACTAATTAAACATATATTTGTTGAGTATATGAATTAACATTCTGTGAGAAGTTTTTTAATATCTCAGACAATATTCCAATAAACTGTCACCCTAATTCTATTCTCCATAAGGGCTCAAGCATTTATCCTCATATTCCAGAGGCAATTGACAAGAATCTGGGGTATATGGTGGAATACATGGAGACTATATCCCTATATTAGAGTGCACAACCAAAAATAAATTACAAGAATCATACACATCAAATTTTGTGAAAATAAAAAAGAAACAAAAGCAGAAGAATGTTGTAATAAATTAAATACATTATTGGACCGAATAGGCATACAAAATATACAACATCTATCTCCCACTAAGAAAATCATCTTGAAGAAATAAAAAACTAAAAACTAAATATATCTAGAAAAACTATATCATTTGAGCCATATCACATACAAAATATCTAGTACCCTATTGAGAATCTCTTTCATAATAATCAGGATCAATGTGAGAAACAAACTCAATAATATAATCTTGGGACTTCACCCTATCCATTGTGAATTAATGATCAACCAGAAAGTATACATATGGTTTTCACAATCTCTATGTTCATGAATAGGGGATGAGAAATATATCTCAGTAGGCCACCCCTGATGGTGATCCTATAATGTACTATCATATGTGTTTCTCTTGAAATATTCTCATCATTCCAAAAACATTACTAGAAAAAACCATCATCAATATTTTTTTCAATTAATCTCCTCAACCATACCTAATTTGCCCAATATTAGAGTGTATCTAATCACATCTCAATGACTGTGCAAACAAAGTGAAATATGGATGCTACATCCAAGGATACCCTAACAGTTTCTCTCAACACCATGAACCATTCTTATGGGAGCTGTACTATCTAAGTTTCCAATAAATGTAATCCCCTACTTTTTCATCATGAATGAATTAATTATCTCATTCTTGGTATGAAGATGTATTAGTCTTCATTAATCACATCATGCTAGAGTACAACTAGTACCTCAAATTTTAGTCTGACATCTAAACCTTGTATCATTAAAAATAGTTATTAGAGCATCATTATGACACTTAAACCACAGAATTGTGGTTAGAGAATTAGTCCATCACCTAAACCATAGATGCATAACATTACTTTTCCATCCCATTCAAATGGATATACCATAGTTTCCTTGAGAATAAGTCTATTACCTAAACCATAATGTATATTGTTAGTGCCTTGATCCTCAATCTGACATCATATCAATATAGAATACTAGCCATTCTTGAATAATCAGTTCGACATTTAACCACTTGTACCGAATTCCCCGTCTTCTAATCGCAACCATATATGGGGAGAACCATGTCTACTAAACTCACCCTTATCAAAAGTAAAAATTTGGATATAATCGTATTCCATGACCTAACCATAACAAAAACTATCAATATCAATAAAAAACATCATAATCCTCATCAAATCCAAGGACTGCGGATTTTCATGTTCAGCTTCTCTAAAATATGGCTTTCCATTTCACATCATAACATCCCTACGGGTGTAAACCAAGTCTCAATCCTAAAAAATGAGTGAAAACATAAAAATGGTCAGAAGAATTCCCATTTTCATCATCAAAATCTCAGACCCATATTCTCATACATCAAGTTGAGTCCCAAGGGCACAATCTCCACCTACAACTTCCCAAACACATATAACTGATCATGGTCGGCCCATCAATTAAGAACCCACTTAGCCCTCAAAGTCAATATGTATATAAAGTCATCTCTCATAAGATCCATAGTACTTGTAAATAAGTCTTTGTAACTCCAATGTGACCCTTATGGTCAAAACATAACTAGGGATATCCGTATTCTAATCCATGATCACAACTAATCCTCATGGACAATGCATATCTCCTTTATGGTAACACATCCCACAACCTACTCTTTGAAATCTCATTGCCTCACATGCCAAAAAGTAGGTAAATATCACAAAATGGATGCCTTAAATACTAAATACTTTCTAGGTAACTCAATGTAATCCTATACACCCAATCAATTCACCACCATGAGTTGCAACTCAGTCCCACTAACCAGAGACTATCCCAATATAACACTACTACAGGTTTTTCAAAAACTCCTGGTACATCCTCTAATCATTCCCAAGACCCTATCCTTCCCATCATCCCATGTATCACTATTAAGATATATATAGACTCAAATTTTTTAAGAGAAAATATCTGTAATAACATTCTCACCACAACCCGCCTCTTAGAAGTCCTCGAACACCCCAAGGTCCCCATCATTATGTTCTATGGAGAAAAAAAATTCAAAATGGACTTCTCTTCGATCCCATTATTACATTGAGGTGTAAAATCAACCCAAAACCACCAACATTTAATAAAGGGGTTATACATGATGTATACCTCGAGTTAATAGTGTGTACTCTTTAATCTTACCCCGGGAAATCTATTTCCACATGACAAAAATACACCCATGGTCTATTTGTGTGCTACTATAAAACCACAACTTACATGGGGTCAAACTATGTACTATTACATGACCACTACATACAGGGTTTAGGTCCATGTACATAAACTTGATCATGTCCCCCTTACATGTGTATTATTACCATGTACACGGACATACAACCATGTCCCACTATATGCTATGTACTAAGACCCAATGAGACATAGTTTCAAAATTCCATCTTCCTATGTAATCAACCACATGTCCATGTAGTACTATATAGCGCGTAATCCAAGTACACATCATTTATTTATAAAATCTATATTTTCTCATGGAGTCAGCCACATAACCATTTCCCATTACATGGATTATACTCCAAGTCCATGATTAATATGTAACACCCCAAGATTTCATAGTACGCTATCTCTTCAATGTAATTCGGTAACTGACGCTACACGCAACACCGAGTTCGAGCGCACCATGACTTACCAAACTTTTTGTTCAAAATCCGGTTATGAATAAGTATTAACTGAATTTTTAAATTTATATACTCTATATAAATTTATAATCCATATTCATTGTTTCTTAGACATAATATAAGAACAAATTCATTTTTTCAGATAAAAGAATTATGTTTCAAAAAAACAATTTTACCGCCTTTTAATTGAGAACCCTTTTTTTAAACCAATATTTGAAACTTTAAAATATTCAATTTAATGAAATTAAATTATTATTTGGAATTGGAACATAAAAATTTAGTTTGGATAAATTTTTGGTACTTTTCTGATAACATTCATATTTTGATGAATGGTGAAAAATACTAAATTGTCATTGAAAAAAAACTTTTTTAATTGAAATATTTTATAGTGTCAAATTTAAAATTTGAATGGTTTCGATTTTTAATTAGATTATATTTGTATAATTTAATAAAATTTAGGTCATTATAAGTAATTTCACATTTAAATTTGACATAATCACATGTAAATCTTTTGATAGTTTTTATTTTTTTAGACCAGCTTTTTTGTTTTGACAACAGATATTAATTTTAAATTAATTAATGAAACTTATAGGTTTTTAATTTGGTAAAATAAACATCATTTTTTTTGGATTTGTAATAACAAAATTTTCATAAGGTGAGTTTTTGGTATTTTTCTGAAAACATTAAATTTTTAATAAATACTGAAAAACACTACGTTATTATTTAAAACCGACTTTTTATTTAAATAATTATTTATTTTATTTAAATTTATTTTATGTAAAAATAGATATTAAGTACCTATATATGTTAAATTAAATTAATTGGAGTCATTATAAAATATAATTAGACGTATGTAATTTTATGGAAGTTTTTACGGTCTTTTACCCACCTTCTTGGAACATTTTCAAATTTACATAAAACTAAATTTTACCGCTTTTGTGAGTTAAATTTAAAAAATAAAAGAGGCACAGTTCAAATCATTAAGTAAAATTTTCTTCAAGAAGATTAAAATAATTATTGGTGAATAGTAACTTTTGACTTTTATTTACCACAATTGAAAGTAAATAGGGTAATTAAAAGAAAAAATTGATATTATAATTAACCTCACACATGTCCTAATAGTATTGGATAAGGGTAATTCTACCAAAAACAAACATAGGAATAAAATATGATCCTTTTTGTATACTTGGATTAGATTAGGAAATTTATTATTATTTTATTTAAAGAAGTGTTAAAATTGTTAAATTCAAAGTTTAATAAGTAAACACTTTTTAATATAGGGATATATCGAAGATATGTTTGACTATAAATATTCATTATAAATCTAAAAATATTTCCTAAATAATGTTATTTTATTTATAATTTTTAGATATTAAATATTTTAATTTATTTATGACACAATGATGATGTAGTAATTACATTATTAATGAAAGAAACAAATAAATTGTATTATAAATAGGAAAATAAATATAAATTAAACTTTTTATGAAATACATGAATTTTATAGGTTAATATGACATTTTAGGGTTGATTCAAATTATCTTGTTCGAAGTAATAAATTTTTGATGACTTTAAAAACCCGATTACTAAATAGGGTCAAAATTGACATAAATGGGTTTTTAAAACAGATATTATGTTATTAAATTATATAATATTACTAAAAATATAAGTCTGGTACAAAGGGCTTAAATTATAATATATATATCATCAATGAACCACTTTAGATTCTCTTGGATGTTTAGAGTCTGTTTATTAACCATATAGTGTAATAATTCAATAAGACATGGTAAAAGTCAAACTATTTAACTAATAGTTAAATATGAAAGATAAGGTTAATATGGTAACCTAAACTTGTCTAAATCATATTGTATGAGAGTATTTCTACCCATCCCCAACTTATATTCTAAATAAATCAATTTCGATCCATTAGAAGCCAAAAATGATTTTATAATAAAATAATATTTTAAACTTTTTTTAAAGTGACCCTCACCACTCTTATAAAAGGGTACATTCCCTTCTCTTACTTTCACAACTCAAAAGACATTTGGCTCAGGCAAAACCAACCCAAATATCCTCCCAACCCTCCTATATTGATCTTATAGGCCTTATATTGATCATAAATCCATCATATGGATCCTTTTGATCAGCTCAAAAGAAAACACCCAAAGGAGAGGTAATAAGATCACCACCCCCTTTCAAGTTCATTTCTTATTCCACTTCCTCTTTCATTGTTGTTTGCAATGAAAAATAATAACTAAAGTACATTATACATACATTTCTATTATTATAAATATTTTACAACCATATTAGTTATTCTATCCATCCTATAAATGGTAAAGTCACCATAAGAGCGTATGTGCGGCTTACCGTCTACACGTCATGGTGTAGGTTGTTATTCAAACACTTAAATATTTGGATGGGTATAATAATGTGTATAACTGATGTAAATAATAAACATAACATGTTAATGATTCTGTATAAATGGTACACCATCTAATTACATATGATTTAACCATCAACATAATGATATTGTCGCTCGTGCATATGTAAAGATTCCCCTCTCCATGAATGCGGTGAGATTCATTCCCCATCGCAATCATTCAAGAAATATTTTCATTTTTTGATTAAAAATAATGTTTAACAACATAATATAATTTGGTATATGAATAAAATACATCATATATATACGAAACATGTCTTAATTAATCATGCATATAATGGAAACCGAATTAGTTAACACCCGAAATGATGATACTACTAAAATATTATTAACAAAAGAAATATTAGAGGATCATATCTGATATCTTATTTATGTGTATAGTTCTTGTATAATTTAATAACAATGTTTTAACTATTATATAGGTGGTTAACATACCATCGACTAAGGAAATGTAAAAGGTAAGGGTTAATTTTAGAATCTCTTTAGTTATCTGAGATTGTTAACACGTAAGTATCTACTGAGACCTCATTATAATCCAAATATGTGTTTTCCTCAAAATTTATTACCAAACATATTTACTATTTACTAGACTATGGGCTAAATTAATTTATACCATTATTTGATATTATATGTTTTGAAAAGAATCTTTCAGCTTTTTTCCAAACAAGGCATTTTATGACCATTTTGATAAAATTATGGAAAAATTTTCTTTTTTATCTAATATACCGAGTGCATATATTTTCCACCATCATAAAATTGTTAAAGCATTCCATAGAAGTTTATAAGAAAAGTTTCAAAATTAATGTTTTCTTTTATAACTATGTGACTTTTAAATGATTTCAAAACTGAAAGAGGTATTTATTTCAAATAGTTTTTATTTCATCAATGTCAACTTCCTTTGATGGATTTCAAACATATTGGAAGTTAATTTATTATGATACAAATCTTCAATATTTTATTGAATGTTTTATGATATTTTTGAATATGGATGTGTTATTTTTATACCATTATTGGTTTATGGTTAAATTATTAACATTTCATATGATAGTTTTAATACTAATGTTTATGTTATGTTTAAACCTTTTCATATGAAGAATTAATTGGACATAGTATGTGATGGGTGGATCCCACTATAGATCGTCATTGCATCGGTTGGTCTCATGAGAAAAACTAGTGTCCTGGCACAAGGACTTGACAAAATTATATTGGAAGTCTTGGATCAAGGCTTTCAGTTTGTGGTTATGATGTCTAGAATTATGCATTCTATCATTATGAAATTGGCTATTGATATTTCATGTGATTACTTGAATAGTAGACTATCCATGTGAATTAGTAAATGGGAATATTTGATTAATATTTTCCATATTATGCTGAAGTTTAGGTATAAAGGGTTATGTTTTATGCTTCTACATTTCCTTAAATGTTTGTGCTTATTTATTAATGCTTCTACTATATTTTTATCCATACTGAGCATCAGAACTCACCCCTTCCTATGTTTTATTTTTCCCAGGATGCGAAGAAGTATATTATTACTGACCTGTAGGCATAGTCTATGGGATATGAATGTGGTCAATGAAGAAAATGTTGTTTCTGTTATTCATTTATAATGTAATGTAAAACTTATGAATGTATCTAGTACTTCCAAAGATACTGAACTAATCGGTCATTTGGGATTTGATCCCTTGTGATAATTCCAATGTTATATAATAATGCACCAACACTAGGTAAATGGGGTCAGGCTGTTTTAGTTGGTATCAGAGTATGTTTTGTAAAAACCATGGAAACTAGATTTAGATAAACTATGATCAGAGCACATTACCCTAAGATAAACTATGAGGATTATTATGGAAGAACTACCTATAATTTTGGTAATGTAGAGATTTTTTCTATTTTCCAAGCAATACATCCCTGTCTCGATATGATTATATAGAGGCAGCTCTGGCATAGATGTACCAAGTAGTGAAAAAATAGAAAAGGAGTTTCGGGGATGACCTAGGGTATCCTGGTACATGAAAATGGGAATTGTTTCACTCTTGGTTATGACACTCCAGGGGGATATTCTTATGATAAATCACATTTTCATTACAATCCATTATGAAGGATTTAGAAGTAAATACTTCTTCAATGAAATTTTTTTGTTATTATAGATTATATGCATAATCTTTTCAATTTACATTTTTTAATTTCATGTTTGGAATTATGCATTGTTGTCCGTAAACAAACCTAGTGCATTCCATTGTTCAGAAATAGTGCACAATAGAAGGAATGAAAACTACAGTAATATGCATGATCAAAATATTAAGAAGGATCATATCTTTCATGGTATTAATCCAACATTTTAAAGGGAAATAATATCTCACGTATTCTCATCATATGAATAAATAGTATCATGTGTTAATAAGATATATAATTAATTCTCTAAGTCATATGGATTTGAAGGGCTGAAATAGAAGAAAGGGATTAAATAGAGAAATATGGATAAAGGGAAGAGAGGAAAGAATGTTTTTCCCATAACTGTAGAAAGAATCACTTTGGTAAATTCTTGAAGGTAATGGGAGTTTGTTATAAGTGTGGAGAAAAAGGACACCAAGTATGTGATTGAAAGTGTAGGAAAAAGGTTTGAAATGTATAATGCTTAATCTCCTATGAGTTGGGACACTATGTGAATCAATGTATAATTAATAAGAGTATACCCTAAATGATTCTATTGGATAATAATAAGGTTATGATACTACCAATGATGAAGAGTAATTATTAGAGTTCTTATATTGTTATTAATGTATTTTGTCTTTGAGTATTGTATTAATGATGTACATGTTATAAGAATTATAGTATATATAAGGATATTACTTCTGTACTATTTCATTAAGGACTTGAAATTTTGTGGAACCAAGAAAAGTGACTCAATAGAAGGTTAATTTTATTTGGAAAATATATGGTTGAGGGATAGATTAAACTTAATATGGTTCAGATATTGAGGTAGTGACTTTTTATTAAGATATGATTGATTTAGATAAATTATATTGGATATTCATGACTACCTTGAAACTGATTAATGATTAGTATATTCCATAATTGTTGGAGTTTACATCATTTTGGATATAAGGAGTATATCCAGTATTCTATAAGGAATAAGGGAGTATGTATGTAATCAACAAGGTTTTATGACAATTTATGGTGTTTCTTTGTTTTAAAATAATTCTTGATGAAGTTATTCACATGTTTTTACACAGAAAAAAAGAACTTCATTGTGTTTACCTTGCATATAAATTTGGTACCATGAGTTTGGACATTAGTATTTTTTATAAATATATTGGTTTTAATGTATTAAGTTAAAAATTGGATACTATTTCATAAGGTTAAAAAAACATCTTAATATTATTTTTTGTATTGTTATAAAAATGGCACCCCGGAGGTCGGGCGAAAACCCGTCGCGTCCGGCAAGGCTGCGGGACTTGAACTCGCAACCAAAGGGCGACAAGGGTGCATCACCTACCACTGGCCTACATGATGTCCAAGTTTTTATAATGTAGTTTTTTAAATATTCTGAAAAATTAATTATAAATTAGTAATTATTATGACCCTATATGATTAGGAGAAATATAATTTCTTCGAATTATACTGTCATTTAGAGTGAATGATCATTTTGTGGTAGGAATTAGTTGAAGGATGAAACTCTACTTGTCAAGTATATTTTTTTTCTGTTATTATACGAATAAAATAATTCTTAAACATTAGTTAAGGGATCATAAACCAAAAAATGTGTTATCTTAATACCTTATGTTTTGTTGAACTGATGATATTTGATATCATAATAGATCGATGGATTTGAGGCCCTCAATTGTACACTTATTTTTGATTGATGACCTCAATCACTCCCTATAAATATTTACGTTTTTGCTTCAATTATTTGTCTCTAATTTCCACCAATTTTCTCATATTCATGATCATAATTTGGTGGTGAATGATTCATTTCCCTTTCCCTATTATTAAGACTAAATTTTATTGAACCAATTTTTGGTGTTTTTTTTCAACAAAGGTATTTTTCTATTTTTATGCTTTTATTTTCAAAGAACAATTTCAAATTGTGAGGATGCATTATATTTAAGGAGGGTATAAAGTAACACCACATTATTTCATATTACTGTATCTATTCAATGTAATTTGATAAGATACGTTACATGTAACGCCGAGTTAGAGTACACGACGACTTACCACACTAGCCGTTCAAAAAGCAGTTATGAATAAGTATTAACTGAATTTTAAATTATATATACTCCATATAATTTTAGAATCCATATTATGTTTTTCTTAGACATAATATAAGAACAAATTCATTTTTTCAAACAAATGAATTATTTTTCAAAAAATACAATTTTACAACATTTTAATGTAGAACCCTTTTTCTTGAAACCAGTATTTGAAACTTTTATAAATTTAATTTAATTAAATTAAATTTTTCATTAGAAGCAGGACATAATAATTTAGTTTGGATAAATTTTTCGCACTTTTTTAATAACTTTCATATTTTGTTGAGTAGTGAAAAATACTAAATTTTAATTGAAAACTACTTTTTTAATCGAAATAATTTACAGTGATAAATTATGAAAATGAATTGTTTGAAATTATAATTATATTATATTTTCATCATTTAATAAAATTTTGGTCATTATATGTATCATCACATTTAAATTTCATATAAACACATGTCAATATTTTGATAGTTTTAACTTTTTAAAATTACACTTTTTGGTTTTGAAAAAGGGAATTAATTTTAAATTTATTAATGAAACTTCTAGGTTTTGAATTTTTTAAAATAATCATCATTTTTGGATTCGGAATATCAAAATTATATTAGGGTGAATTTTTGTTACTTTTTTGAAAATTCAATTTTAGATGAATAGTGGAACATAATGTGTTATTGTTTAAAAATGAATTTTTTGAAATATTTATTTATTTTATTAAAATTTAATTTAAGTCAAAATATTTATATAATACATATATATGTTTAATGTAATTAATTGGAGTTATTTTATAATAATATTAGATATATAAAATTTTATTGAGCTGTTTACCGTCTTTTACCCACCTTCTAAGAGCATTTGCAAATTTGCAGGAAACTAAATTCTACCGCTTTTTTGAGTTGAATTTATAAAATCCAAGAGACATGGTTGATATCAGTTAGTAAAATGTGGTTCCATTTGATAAAAATAAATTTTGGTGAATAAAAACTTTTGACTTTTATTTACCACGGTTCAAAGAAAAAAGGGTAATTAATGTTAGAAATGATACTATAATTACATTAACACATGTCCTAATTTCATTGTATAACTACAATTCGACCAAAAACAACCTTATAAATAAAATATGATTCTTTTTTCCACTTCTATTAGATTAGTACATTTAATATTATTTTATTTAAAGAAGATTTAAAAGTATAAATTCAAAGTTTAATAACTAACACCTTTTTAATATAGGGTTATACATAAGATAAATTTGACTATTAATATTCATTGTAAAGCTAAAAATATTTAATAAATCATGGTATTTTATTTATAAATTTAGACATTAAATAATTAATTAAATTTATCAAACAATAATGATACCATAATTACCTTATTAATGATGGAATCAAATAAATGGTATAATAAATTTTAAAATAAATATAATTTCAATGTTTTTATTACATGCACGAATTTAATAGGTAAATATGACATGTTAGGGTTGATTCAATGTATATTTGTTTAATTAATCAAGTTGTGATGACTTTTAAAAAAGTCGATTACTAAATACTGATAAAATTGACATAAATGAGTTTCAAAAAAATTATTATATTATTAAATTATATAATATTCTGAAAAATATGAGGTTCAGAAAAAGGGCTTAAATAATAATATATATGTCATTAATGAACAACTAGAGGTTCTCTTGGATGTTTAGAGTGTGTTTATTAACCATATTGAGTAAAAATATATGAAGACAAGGTAAAAGTAACACTATTTAACTAATAGTTAAATCTAAAAGATAAGGTTAATATGGAAACCTAAACTTGTTTAAAACCCATTGGTTGAGAGGAATTCTACATATCCCAACCTTAGCATCAAAATAAATCAATTTGGATCCATTAAAAGATGAAAATGATTTTATAATAAAATAATGTTTTAAAATTTTCCTAAAGTGACCCTCACCTCTCTTATAAAAGGGTACTTCGCCTTCTCTTAATTTCACATCTCCAAAACCATTTGTCTTGGCCAACCCCTTATTTGATATTATGAGTTTTTAAAGGAATATTTTCTTCATTTTCCAAACTAAGTACGTTACATCCTATTCAACAAAAATTAAGGTAATAATGTCTTTTTTAACTTATACAGTGGGTGCATCTATTTTCCACCATTATAACATCATTGAAGATTCCCATACATGCTTATAAGAATATATTCCAAATAAATGTTTTATTTTATAACTAGGTTAATTTTAAATGAATTAAAAATTGAAACAGATATTTATATCAAATAGTTTTCATTTCATATATGCCAACTTCATTTGATGTATTTTAAACTTGTTTGAAGTTGATTTATTATGATACAAAATCTTCCATATTTTATTTAAGGTTTTTTGATATTCATCACTATGGATTGGTTATTTTTATACAATTCATGGTTTATGGTTAAAGTATTATCATTTCATGTGATAGTTTTAATATGAATGTTGATGTTATGTTTAAATCATTTTATATGAGGAATGCATTGGACGTAGTTAGTGATGAGTGGAGCCCACTATAGCTCCTCAATGCATCGGAATGTATCATGAAACAAACTAGTGTCTTGGGACAAGGCCTTGAAAAAAATTTATTTGTAGTTTTGGAACAAGGCCCTAATTATGTGGTTTTAAAGTCTTGCATTATGGATTCCATCATTACGAAATTGGCTATTGATATTGCATGTGATTTTTCAACTAGTAGACTATCCATGTGAATATGTAATTGGAATTATTTGTTTTATATTTTCCACATTATACAGATGTTTCAGTTTAAAAGGATTATGGTTTAGTCTTATACGTTTCCTTAAATATTTATTCTTATTTATGAAGGTTTCTTCTATAATTTTATCCTTACTATGAATCTGATCTCACCCCTTTCTATGTTTTATTTTTCCCAAGATACGAAGAATAATATTATGACTGACCTGAAGGGAAAGTCTAAGGGATATGAATGTGGTCAATGGAGACAATATTGTTGTTGTTTTTTATTTTATAATATAATGTAAAACTTCTGAATGTATCTAGTATATAAAAGGATACTAAACTAATCTGTCTTTTGGGATTTAATCCCTTATGATCCTACCAATGTTATGTAATAATACACTGACTTTGGGTACCGAGGGTCGGGGCATTAAAAAATACTTCTAAAAAATTTTCCTTCCCCAAATAGGAAGAATACATGTCATGTGTTCTAAAAACCACATTACTGGTAGTCGGAGTTTCCTAATACAAACCCCCTAGAAACCTCATTGAACCCCCATTTTAACGAGTTAGGTGAAGATGAACCACATGGGTTCTACAAAAGCACAAAAGGGGCATAAAACATAAAAACAACACATATATAGGGATTGGTCCATAAAACAAAAAACCTTCCTACATCACAAAAAATACTGATGATTCGGTTATAAATCCTCTATCAAAAGCCACTTCACCTCGATCTAGTCATGATATATTCCTCGGAAGAAGTCCAACAGATCCTCCTTCCCCCTTCCATCTCAGTCCATCTTCAACATTAGGGATAATTTCTCTCCCCCCTCCTATAGTGCATAAGAATCCACAAAATGGTGGTGGTGTTGGTGTGTGTGTGGGGGAGGGGGTATTTTTCCTCATCTAATTAATTAATTAACTAATTAATTATTTAATTACAAATTTAACACTCGCTCGAATCCCTGGAACCCAAAGATTGTTTATTTCATGCATACAAAAAACCACACATTATCTTATCAACAATTGAGTAAGAATATCAATTTTTTCTATTCAAAAGATATCTCAACTGGAACACTTATGAATAAGTTAGTATTTATTCAATTTAATATTTAATATTTTTTCCAAACTCAAATAGCTCAAAATTACACCAAACATCCATTAGTGGTTATCATATTTATTCCATGATGGAAACAGTGTTAAAAACTCTTATAGATCATTTACTCGGGGAAACACACCATTTTACTCCTTATGGTCACCTGATAGAAAAAAATAAAATTTGTAATCAAATTTAGAACCTTGTGAAACATGCGTCTTAAAGAACTCTGATATATAAAACTTCTCACCTTAAAAAAGCATCAGTGGTTTTGAAACCACATATCATAACCCACCTTGGTTGTAAACCCATGCTCAAATCATTTAATTACACATTAGGATGAATATTTATTTCAACTGTATATCTCCAAAAAATAAGCTGAACAATCTATCCATGTTCATGCCACCACTTTCCACCATCAAAAATTTATCATGAAAATTCCTAACTCTACCCATCATCATATGATGTCACAACCTTTTCCACAAATCATCATCAGTATCATGCCCCCCCATATAACTCAACAAACAATAGACGATTCTAATCCATGACACTTCCCACTATCATAGTTTCCAACCATAACAAATAAATATATGTTGAGCATTCTGTATGATGTGGTTGCCATCATATCCATATTAATACCCACACAATGGTCACATCACCATGAATGATATTATTCACCCCACCATAGGAGTACCCTTATTTTCACCTATCAACCGAAAAACAACTCTAAATCTCATATCCCAATCAATGTTGAACCTCGAAAATGGACATGACCATCTCGCTCTCACTCGAGAGAAAAAAGATAAACATCAACAAAAACTCATTCCCATTACCCAAGAATGACACCGATGGAATTATACGATATATATCCCATCACAAGGACCTCACTTATAAATGGATTATTGTTCCCTCCCACCATAAAACATCATATACATTGATCCATGATAGAAACCTCTTAGGAGGCACTTTATCAAACCATGATTGACATCTATATATTAGTATATAGTAGTTACTCTATCAAAGTTCTTAGGATGCAGTAAATATATTAGGAATGATCAAAACTAGATTTGGAGTACACTAAGAAGTCATAAAAAATACAACTAAAAACTCATCCATTAATAGAACATAATAGTTATATCCTAAGGGCCTCAGGTCACCAGGATTACGAGCCTCTAATCACACCCACATCAATTTTCTGCCTACTCACAAATGCCTATTAAAGTCAATAATCATAGTCATATGTTTCTTTAATTACAAATCCACACAAAAAAACATAGTGCATCAACATATGTTCATACCTCCATGATCCCATTAATGATTTACTATAAAATTCACTTGTGTAACCCAAACAAAAAACCATTTTTGACTATAGTGAGTTACACCCCAAGAGATAATTGATTCAAAATACCAAACTAAAAACCCTCGAGAACCTCCTATGAATTATGCCTATCTCATTACCACCAGAAACATCAAGTATGCACAATCAATCCTTGGTTTAGGAACCTAAGTAAACATGACCCTCTTGAAACTAAATACAAGGATGAATCATCTTCACATAAGTACCCCTTAATCAAAATTAAAAGGCATCAAACATGGACAAACCTCACACAAGCTCCACAGACGACTCATTTACACAAAATCACATAAAACATGGCTGACCCATCTTATGGGTCACCCATAAAATCTATTAGGCTTCAACACCCTAAACCAGTATCATGTCAATGAAATATTTTAGGCTCTCCCATATTACTCTACCAGTCATGTACTACAAAAAGTAACTAGATACAACCACCTAGGTCTCTTCCGATTCAAAAAAGTCCAAAACTCATGTGGCATAAAAATGCTCCCGTTTTAACTTTACCTAACATCACCATTAAAAAAACCCTATAACCATGGTATCTAATTCAAAAGACATCACATGTCAAACCAACCTCCTATAACCTTGTCACATGTCCTCTCTATGAATATGAACACCAGAATACTCCCTTGAGGACCAAGACACACAATAGATCCCGAATAGAAACCATCCAAAAGAGGTATAATGGTAATGTTATTATATTATGTTGACCCACTGAGAGTCACTACAGCAAAAATTCATGAGGACCACAACAATATCTTCATCATCAAACATATAACAATAGATCTAAATAACCTTCCAATGGAATGTTATCCATATACATGTTAGTCCAACTAAGTAGAGTGACACCAAGTACATGTACAAGAAAATTATTTATGAGATTTTTTTGATACTTTATACAACTGAACATTTGTTGTCAGTAAAGTCACACACTAACATGCCTATAAAATGGGGATCTTATTTTCCTAACATGATGCATGAGAGGACTATTTCCTCTATAGTCCAAGATCCAAAACCAATCATTAGACACTTACCAATGGGATGGAGATAGAAATACATCATAAAAAACACACAAATCCCATGTGCACCGGAGAAAGATAAAATCACATACAATCATAATATACAACATCAGGAACATCAATACTAAGATCTAGTAACATGGGATTACTACCATAAAAAGCATTCATGACACACTAGATGATATCTATCCTTGGATCATATACATTCTTATATCACCAATCTACAGAACCCAAATTTGTAAAATGAAATGAGGAATGTAACTACTCTGACACCCCTTTACAATGTTTAGGTTTGGATTCCACGAAACTGGTGACCCGAGCTAGTTTAATACAAGATCAGAACGGTGATTTTTTGTATGTTAGGGGATGGTAACTAGTAGTGGGGATCATTGGTGGAATGTGAGGACACTATAACCCCATGATAGAGGGAATAACTAGAAGTACAAATCCTAAAATCATACACATCATAGTACACATAACGAATAATTAAATATAAATATAAGCTTACTATAATAAAAAATATATAGTAAAGTCCCAAACATCAATTATATATATTAAAAATCTATCACCCACTATGCTGAACACATATAAATAATAAAAACTCAAAAATAAATACCTAAGGACATACAGTCAACTTTGAGCCATATCACATACATGGATTGTAATACACAGTCAATTATATCAAGTCTGATCAGTAGATTATATACAAGAAACCCTCTCAATAAATAAATATTGGGCCTTTTCCTTATCCATTTTGCATCCATCTTCAACATAAAAGAAAATAAAATATTCACACATACTAACACACACACACACCAATGTGGAAATATAGTGTGTGAGAAATAAATTTCATTAGGATACCCACAATGATGAACCTATAACCAATTACCATATTTTCATGATCATGAAATATACCAAGCTTAGCGGAAACAAAACTAAAATAAATAAAAATATAACCATTTTTTATCCTTGTGTATACAAACATGATCGAAAAAACCTACTTGGGCCAACATTTAGGTGTCTTTGAGTATGTATTCATGATTATACAAAATAATTAACACATGGGTTCTATATCTAAGAGTGACCTAAATGTTTTTCTCGACACTGGGATCCTTTCCCACAATTGTCCTTAAATGAAGGTTCCTAATCGAAGGAATCCTTTACCATATCCTCATAACTCCATTCGTTATCTTGTTCTTACTTCCAATATATATAATTACTTGGTACTCATATCATTATGGAGTAAAACCATTACCCATAATATATATTTTTCATTTTATCCACATATAATAAACAATACTTCCATGAGAATCAGTCTGAAATCCAAACCATACAATAGTGACTTGAGCATTAGTACATCACCTAAATATTTGATGTAGAGAAGAAATATAGCATCCCATTCCACCTATTATACCATAGTTTCCTAGATCTTTAGTCTGGAACATAATCCATAATGTATTCTATCAATGTTTAGAGCCTTATTCAGACACCATATCCATATAGTATACAACACAAGCATGGAGAATTAGTCCGAAATGAAATCATATCTGCAGAACTTCATTTCTAGTAGCCTCAACCATATCAATAGAACATCATTTCCACTAAAATATTCCACATAAAAGGGGGGAAAATTGCATGGAACCTATGACCAACACCTAACTATAAAGAAACTATCAGTACTGATACAAAATATCATATCCATCCTCAAATACCATGGGCAGAATGCATAATTTCATTCTTCACTAAACGATGGAAACCTATATCACATCAAAATTGACTCATTATCATAAAAAAATTATAAAACCTTAAAAATAATGGAAAACATAATAAGGGATATCCGAACACCCATGCATGCCATTATCATCTTAGACCTAGAAACTCACACATTAGTTCAGGTGCTAACGGGACACTTGTGACCTACTACTACACAAAAACCTCTTCCACATAGGTTCTATCTATTAATTGGTCACCCACTTGTCCGTCTATGTCATCATGTAAACATATACACCCCATATAAGATCCTCAAAACATATACACAAGTTGAGCCTTTCCTCCTAGAATCTTGAGGTTCAAAACAAAATTAGAGACATCACTCTCCTAATCCTTTATCACAACTAATATATCAGGGAAAATCATTTATCTTAGGGAAACACATCCCACAAAACATTCTTCGGTATCTCATAGAATAACAAGATTAAAATTGGGTAAAGATCATAAATGGGATGGCCTCAAGCCAAACTCCTTTTGAATTCACCCAAGGTTTGATCATACACCAAAATTATACACCACCTCATGAAACAACTAAATCATGATTAGTAGGGAAAATCACATTCAAAAACCAATATATGTCTCAAAAAAACTTATGTCATGTCCCCTAGTCATTCTCATTAACCTCTCTTGGGTAATATCCCATGTCTCAATATCAGGAGGTAGCTAAACTCACTTTCTGGAGGAAAACATCTTTTTTAAAGATTTATCACCCCAAACCCCCTATTAGAATTTAAAAAAATCCCTAAGGTATTACTCATCACATTCAATTTAGAAAAATACTCAACATTTTCTCTTATTGTATCCCATTACAACTACAATGTGAAAAATTACCCAAATCCTTCCAAATAGAAACAATGGTGCAGTACATGACATGTACCCTGAGTACACAATGAGTACAAAAAAACATCAACATGGTCATATAATTACACAGATTTTGGGTATACCTATGGTTTGAATTTGTACTACTAAATGGATAAAACAAACTTGGTGTTTGTACTTGTAGTTCTACATGACCACAACACACATGGGGTCTAGACATGTACTTCCACACAACCATGTCCCCCTTACATGGGGTCTCCTACCATGTACATGGACACATATTAATGTCCCACTATATGCTGTGTACGTAGACTGAATGATTTTTAGTCCCAAAATTTCATATGTCTATGTACTTGACCATATGGTTATGAACCACTACATATAAGTACTCAATGTACATGTTGTGTATTTCTGAATTAAACATCATCCTATATACCCTACCACCAAGACAAGTCCTAGTAAATTATGTGAACTCCATGTATATAGTATGTACTTCCGCAATAATCATCTTTCCTAAATAGTAAAAACACATTCTTTTCATTCTAAATCCCAGACATGTGTAGTAATGGTTTCCTAATAAGAAACCCATAGGAAACTCCTAAAACCTTCGTTTTCCCTAATCAATTATAGATTAACCCCTATAGAGTTATTGGGAGTCATAAAAGGGATTCCATAAGGATGTATGCCTAGTCAGAACCATACATGATAATGGGCCCTCAGTTTGGAGATCATGGTGGCATGGATGGATCATCTTTTGGGAAGAGTCTGTTTAGGGTAGAGTCACAGGATAGTGGAAATTCATAGGATCTTTTAGAGATAATCATTCTTTATAATGTGGATCGAGAAGAAGTGGAATCAGATATAGGGATTGTGACAATTTGATTTCTCAACTGAGATCTTGTCAGATGTGTTGGTGTTGGTGACTCTTCTTGGTAAGAAGCAAGAGTTGGATTTTAGGTGTTCTTCTTATTCACATACAGTGTCAGTGGTCAAACTAGAATCTGATTTTATAGTTTTGGTGATGGATTTCGTTTATGTGATCCCCATTATGGATTGGATGGTGTGATTTTATGTTCCACATTTATTGATGTAAATGTTGATTATGTTTTGTGTCACCTGATGGAACTAACCTGGTTTTTTCAAGTTGAATGGGTTACTCAGTTAGGATGCATTGGACCTTCACATAATGAATTTATAGAGATTTATTATTGTATATTTTTGCTCATGTTGGATGATGATGATAGGGGATCTAAGAGTAGATTAACTAATGTGGTGGATGATTTCGCGGTGGTATTTCTAGAGGATTTCTTGAGTTTCCCTCTATCGTGGGATGTGGTGTTCACCATTGATATGGATTTGGGAATACAACTGATATCACTTCAATCATAACATTTCTCCCCCACTTCTAGGAGAGAATTAATGGTATAGCTGGATGATTTGGAATATAGAGGATTCATTCACCTGAGCATCTCACATTGGGAATCTCCAATTATGTTTGTGGAAAGATCAATGTATATCTTTGGTTTTGAATTGATTATCAGATGTTGAATAAGGTAAAGATCAAGAAAAAGTACCAATTTCTCCACATTTATGAAATTTTCAATCAGAGTTATGTGGAAAGGTGGATCACCAAGATCAAATTTCATTCTGGGTATCACTAAGTCATAGTTAGGGATGCAGATGTTCTAAAAATAGTCTTCTGAAGAAGGTATGCCTGTTGTAAGTATTTTGTCATGCCTTCTGGGTTGACTAATGATCTAGTGGTCCTTATGACGCTTATAAAAAGGGTTCTCCATTAGTATATTGACTCTGTTTTTGATGTATTCGTGGATGGAATTATATTTAATTCTACGACCAAGGAGGATCATGATCGACATTTTAGGATTGTGTTAGGCACTCATTGAGATAGTCATCCCTTTATGTTGTTTTTTAAGATCACCTTATAGATTAAGGAGGTAAAGTTTCTAGGTCATTTTATATTTAATAAGGTGGCGATGTAGGATATAAATTATTCCCAGTGGTCCATCCATCTTGGTACAACCATGATTTTTTATTATGTGCGTTAGCACTTTTTCTGTCCAGGTATGAGGTGATATGTAGATCACTTTTTATCATGATGTAATTATGTTCAATAAGTTATAGTAGAGCACCAATGGACCTCTGTTTTAATTTACCCACTACCCATTCCCACCTATAAGTGGGATGAGATTGCCATGGAATTTATTGTGATATTACCTTGTACACCTGAGGGATGAAATTCTATTTGGGTGGTGATAGTCTATTTGATAAAATAATCCCACTTAATTGTAATTAAGGATTCTACCAATGTGGATGAGTTTCATTAGGAGATAGTGAATTTTAATGGCGTTCTAATAAAAATCATTTCATACAGTGGAACTCACTTTACCTTGAAATTTTATTATGTCCTTTAGAAGTCATTGGGGTAACATGTCATGTTGAGTACGGAATACCATCCTCAAAAGGATGGCCAGATGGTGTGGATGAATCATATTTTGAAATACATGATCCAAGCTTTTGTTTTGGATTTCATCGGTTCATGGGATACCCATTTTGGGATTTTTGAGTTTGTATACAACAATATTTACCAATACATGATTATAATGGAACTTTTTGAGGCACTTTATAGTCGTTTGTGTCAGTCCCCCTTATGTTGGGAAGAGGTGGGTGAGACCTCATTATGGGGACCAATTCTTGTTCATGAAACATCTGACAATGTCAAGATGATTAGGAATTATTTTTTTATAGTAGATAGTCTCTATAATTATTATTTCAATCAGAGATGTTGAGCTGTGTAACTTTGTGTGAGTGACCAGGTGTTTCTAAAAGTAAAACCAAATCTAGGTCACTATTTTTTGGTTATGAAAGACAATCTAATTATATGGTATGTCAAACCTTTTGATATTACTGAGAAAATTGGTAAGGTGGAATACATGTAAGTTCATCCTTCATATTTTATGTTAATTCATGATTTTTTCCATGTCTCTCTAGTGTAAAAATATAATTTTTAATTGTCCCATGTGTTTAATTGGGAGGAGTTGGACTTAGAGGCTGGTCAATCTATTCTTGAGTGGCCAATGTGGACTGTGGATTATTTAGAGAATGTTTGTCATGGGATGTTCCTACCATGGGTCTGATTTCTTTGGAATCATGGTAATAATGTGCATGAGACTTGTGAGGAGATGTATTAGGTTAAGGAGGAGTATCTGTTTTTGTTTTTTGACCAGAATTTAGAGTGAGTTTATTTGGATGGAATGTTTTCATGATTTGGAGAATTGTTACATATATAATTTTTTGAGTTATTCCATTGTTTATTTTTGGTCTCACATTGGTTCCTTGGGTTCCATATGAGTTTCTAGAGAAAATAGATTTTTTTGGGCAAGGCATCAGGTGGAGCACGTGTATGTGATATCCCCCATGAAACTATAAATATTCATTCCTATTGGACTGTTAGGGGAACTAAATTTTCACATGGTTTGGAAAACCATGTGAGATAAACTTTTACCTAGTCCAAGTCATTAAACGTGAAAAATTACCCATATACCATACTCTGATTTATCCCTAAATCCCCACTAATTCAAACCTTATGGGATTTATAGCCATGGGAGCTTCCTACACTGCCTATTATACCCTTATAGAATCAATCCTTAGGTGTTTTTGCACTTCAATATTCAAGGAATCATCAATTAAGTGTCATTGTTATCGTATTCATCCTTCTTCTAGGGTTTATCTCTCTCCCTCTTTGGTTTCTTGTATTCCAATTGGTTTTCTTACAAAGTTAGAGTTTTATCTTATGTTGTTGGGTGAAATATTTATGTTTTTTGTTTTATATTTCCTTTATAGAGTCTTCTGAGGTGCAGTATATGTTTCTCACCATATTCTGGATGTTTTCAACATTGAGGTAAGTTATTACCTACTATTACATTATTAGATAATTTTGTATTTCTTTCGTGGTGTTATAAATGTATTATATGGATGATGTGTATGGTGAAAAATATGTTTTAAAATTTATTTTAGGTGTGAATTTGTTGAAATTTGGTTTCCCAAAATAAATGGCTTCAGATTCATGCAATATTCAATATTTTTAACCTCAAATGTGGTTTACAAATTGTGTGGGGCATGTTATAAAATGGATTTGGAATGTGTATACATTTTAATGTCGCATTGCCTACGGAAAAGGATGGATTTCATATGTGTTCTTCTTATTGTGTTTCTAATTGGATTTTATGAGTTCATA
The DNA here is from genome assembly GCA_963277665.1 of Viscum album. Lineage (NCBI taxonomy): Eukaryota > Viridiplantae > Streptophyta > Magnoliopsida > Santalales > Viscaceae > Viscum > Viscum album. The sequence continues at coordinate 1,364,614,721 of OY728140.1, read as the reverse complement.
AAGGGTAAAAAAATTTATTTCCAAGTGGTTTTGGTGTGCATGTGAAATGAAAGCTATTTTTTATTGAAAATGGTGGTTTCCATGTGATCCTTGATCCTTGGATTGATGTGAATTGTGAAAATGGTGATTTAAGTATTAATTCATGATGATTGGAATGTGTATATGATCATGATTATTTATGTGACATGTGAAATAGAATTTGAGAAAAAAGGGAATCCCATGTATCTAGGTGAGAGAACTAGAATTAGTACACTAGTTGATTCGGTGGGGCCAAGGTTAGGTTTATAGTAGGGATGATACTAAAACACTAAGTAAACATGTGATATGATTAGAAACCAGTAGACCATGTGATGGGATCTCATTAAATAGTCCATGCAAACACTGTTCGTATTGGATTATGATTTTGAGACCACTAGACCTTGGGATGATTTCCCCTCAGTTGGGACATTCATGAGAACACTATTGGTTTTGTTTGGAGGATTTTTATCATCATGGTATGTGGTTTCTAGGGTCCCACCTACTCTAGTATCCTATTTAGTTTTACCATAGTTCTCTCTTTTGTGACATGATTATTATTTGATGTGGTTCTGGCCATAAATTATAGTTGACCTCATGTATTTTTAAGTTAAAAGGATGTTTCCTTTGAGAAAAGGTTTTCCTTAAAAGTGTTTCCTTGAAAATGGTTTCCCCAAATGGTTTTCTTGAAAACGTTTCAAATGTACTTATAAAAATGTTCATGTTAATTTATCTATAAATATTATAGTTGGGAATATTAATTTTTGGTGGAATACAAATAGGTTTATATTACAACCAATATACTCCTTTTTGAGTATGTATACTTTGTTATATATGACCCAGGTAATGTAAATATATATCTTGGTGGTGATGGTTGATCTGGTTTATAGTGTTCCACATCTTGCATGTGTGGGTGGTTGAGGCTTGAGGGTGATGAACCTCTTGTTTCATGGAGGTAATTGGGGTGGTTTTTTGTCCCCTTTCTACTGCGGTATTTTGGATTTTGGTTAAATTTTTGAAAAGATGAATCTTAAAATTGTTGTATCTCTATTTGTTATGATTATAATCTATGTGAGGATGGCTAAATCTTGTTGGTTGAATATGGATAAATGCATGGGTGAAATCATTCCCAATGTGTATTATTGATACACAGGCACTAGTTCATAGCCTTTGGGGATCAGGATTTCCCTTTGGGCCATGTATCAAGCCAGTTTAGGTTTTAGTTATATGGATCCCCATCTTAGTTCATTATAATTAATTAGTAATATGATATTAAACTACATGAAAAAAATCCTTAACCTATGAAATTAAATTGTAGCCTTACGCAGTGTGATAAACACAGCTTTCCACATATATGAAATGCATGGAATGGAACCCTATCCCCAACCATTTAATGTGAAACCATTTTGGGTAGCCTCCATGTGTTAGTCACACAGAATCCCATGATGTCGATGATTATATGATGTTAGAATACTTACCAGATGACCTTAAACATCATGGACAATTATTTTCACACGACATTACAAAGTTCACTTAAACTAAAAGTGTTTTTTATCCCAATATCATAATTATGTACATAGGATGCCTCCCCATGGTTTAATCCTAACATGGTAACACACTTGTGATCCCTCCCTGAGGTTCAATATTGAAACCCCAAAATTCCAATAAGTTATTCATTTTGTTGTCTCAGAAAATTTAAAATTCAATGAATGATAATCCATCCTTGGGACACACACAACCTAACCCATCTATCTCCACGAGATGTTAAACATGTGACTCATCTATCCCTTCAAGATGTTAAACTTGTGACAAATATGTCCCCAAAAAACCTTAAACCTTTGAACCATATATTCCAACTAGGTGTTAACTCTATGACCTATTTATCCTCACAAGATCTTCAACTTGAGACCCATATATACCCATAATTTATTAAAAATATGACCCAACTATCCATACCAGACATTAAATCTATATCCCAACTATCCCTATTACATGTTAGACTACTAACCTACTTGTTCCCACAAGATATTAAACCAAAGTCCCATATGTATTCATAAGAAATTATACATGTGACACAACTATCACCACAAGATGTTAAAAATATGACCCATATATCCTCACAAGTTGTTAAACCTATGAACCACTTTTCTCCATAAGAAATTAAACATGTGACCCACCCATATCTACAATATTTTATACGTATAATTTAATCTAGAATATTTACCCCATACCACAAAAAGAGGGTATCCATGGTAAAAAGCCTCAAAAGTCATACGACCCTTTGGTGTTAACTACCCCATGGATCGCATGGTATTCCATAGCTTAAATGTCTAAGATTACTCACACATGAAATTACCTTTAACTTCAAAAGATGAATACATTATAATTTCCCACCACACCCTGCATCTAAAAAATACGGAGACATGCCTAGAATTACCATCTACTCCGCCAACAAGATGATTCCCTATCAAATCAAAAGGAAGATAATTAACTAGATTCTATTTCAAGATGATTTCAGTAATATGTTTCATAAACATGACTCATGTCATTGAGGGAGACAATTACTATGATATGATCTCCAAGGAGGAATAAATGGATGGAGGAATCAATATCCCTCCTCCCCATTTCTATAAAGGAAACCACATCACTAATCATTGTGGAAGAGGATGCCTACATTTGAAAATAGAGATCATGGGGTGAAGAAGAGATCACCACCACCTGAATGTGTTGCCCTAGTGAATGTCATTGGAAACAAATGGTGAACCCAACATGAAATTATTCTCTTTTTTCAATGAGTAGGCCATTAATTCCATGCACCATTAGATTTGAACATGGCTAGATTGAGATTTATAGCACTAGGCCCCTACCAAAGGAATGGTGGTCCCTAGTGAGAAACTCTTCTCTTACAATTGGGGGATAGTGAAGGATGTTAAGAATCCATGACCTGATACATCGTCGATGTTGATCGTCCCTCTACCTTAGAGAAGGATGGATGACATTGGGAATGTTGGAAATCTCATTAATGGTGTGTTTATTGATGGATATATCTATATATCCACATGAATAAATCAATTGGGAATTAGAAATTTACCTCCACCAACAAGAATTGGGGAAAGAGGGATAATGGTGTGATGATCCCAATCCACCACACTCATATCAGCACAACACCCACTTCAATAACAATACGATGAACTGACCACATATCCCTTTCTATGGTTATTCAGTTAAGGTCCATGAATGCCCTTATTTATTAGTATGATCATGAAGGCGCCCTCCCAACCAAGGATATAACCTGAAATTTTTTTGACTCCCTATAACTATGCAAGTATTGATTCCCATATTGTCTATGTTGATTGAAATCCCCCATCACAATGACAATACATTTCTGGATCCTCTCTCTGGAATAATGCAAAAATCATCCTCCGTTTTTCTGAGGAAGTGGTAGATTGAATGGTTATAACCAAAATGACCAACACCTAGGATTCTCCATGGAGGGATCCCCCATAACCATGATTATGACACTAACCAACTCCATTGGTGGAAGAGAATTTAAATCACACCCATCCCTAATAACATCGATCCAGAACACCCAACATCGATGGAATAGGTATGACATGAACCCTTCCTATTAGGTGGAATCCTATATATGTTCATTGGCCCCATCCAACACTGAACCATCTCATCCCACCCCCATCACCAGGGTATGGGTAACCATATTTTCCTTCTTGAAATTGTGACCCCAAATACTACTTGGGTAGGTTTGGATGACTCTCTTAATCACATGCACCATCATAAGTCATCACGAATGTAGAATGATGTAGACTTTACCCACTGATTTTCTCCTTGCAGTGAAAGACACATCCTAATATAATGACCCATCCTAGTGTTAGTGGAGAAACAACTAGTACATTGTCCATTCCTACGATGAAAACCATTGCACACAATGAAGCAATCCAATCAATTCACATCCTATCACACTCAGGGAGTTCCCAGCTATCAGATATTGGAAAATAGGAAATTTTATGTCACCAGCAATATATTAGACTCTAAGATGCTGGATAAATCTTTGAGGGTTCCTTCAACTCTACTACTAGAGATGGTGGTAGGCACCTGATGAATGAGGCTGACTATACAAAAATCTAAACTACATAACGTCCCCAAATCCCCCCATAATGACCTAAAAGTGGAGGATGTTTTGTCCTTTTTATGGGATTTTAGTGAAACATTCTTTACCACTATCACCATCCATTCTCACAACCTTGAGAAAAAAAGTTAGGGAGACATTGGGTTTTGGGTTGATTCCCTTATATGATAGTGAACACTTCAGTGATCCCCAAAAATATATTGTTTCTACCAGTATTCAAAAGGTTTTAAGAAGAACATCTCACTCAGAAATGGTCTTGTAGCTGGACTTGATTCTGAAATATATTGAAATATTTAGGATAAGGTTTTCCCATGTTATGGAGCACTTTCTGAAGAATCAACCTAAAGGAAGGCATGTGTCAGTGCCACCACCAACCTCTCGGCCATCACAAATTGGGTCTTGGGTTATTCAGTAGTAGTAATATCTTATAGTTAATAAAAAAAGACTTGTGGCGGATTCTTTCCACTGAAGAGATTCCAAGACATTCTCCCCCCCCCCCCCCGCAACCTAAAATTTTTATTATCCTAGAGTCCCTAATAAAGGACTAGGCAGTATGCTTCCACTATAACATCTGGGAGATGCTCAATATCTTTGAGGACAACCATATAATTTACTTATGAATCTTTGATCACCTCGATTACATTTAGAAACAATTTTCAAAGGTTGATATCATAGAAATCCTGATACCTTAGCACCCTTACATGTATGGATACAACATGAATTTCTAGGGGAACTATGATATAAGAGTCATTAAAATGTAGTGGTTTATGGAAGATGTATCATAAGATGTGTAGATTATAGTCCTGGGGAAGTATACCCCCCCCCCCCCATTTGAGCTATATCCTAGGATAATATTATGATCTTCAGTTCGACTCCCCCATTAATAGAGAAAGATCTCCACTGATTGTTGCCACTATGAATGTCATCACTATCAACCCTCTGGAGATCATAGAAACCTGACATTTGATGTGGGGAATGTTGGGGAAAACCCTCCACAATGGGTTGTAAATTAAAAGGACGACCTTCTTATAGGAATCAGAACATGTCAAAAGAGACAATATATTGTCCTTATATGTCCCCATAGTGAGATATTTCCACCTACTCATCGACACCTAAAAAAATTTGTATGGGCCCTCTGAAGGTGTTGGACCATATGAGGCCATACTAAAAATCAGGTCATATTCTAGGTTGGCCTCTTTTCTATAAGATCTTGATGGCTACAAGAGTATTACTACTGAGCATATCTCTAAGAAGCGTTTGAGTATAGAAAATTTCAAAAGATTACCCATTACTCCTATAGTTAGGAACACTATCATCCTTTTCTATGCACCCAAGTTTGAATTAGAGGAACCCTCACATTCTAAATGGGAAGAAGACAGTGTGTATGGAAGAAACCAATATATGAATCACCCACTTTTCTTGATCACTGTGACAACTCACCTCAATATTAAGGCTACTATATCTCTTCATCCAATGATTCTAAAAAATCATTGGTAACCACTAACCCTTACCAAGATAACATGATCAACACTGTCATCACCAATATTTTTGGTTGTGTAGATGGAATAAAATTCAATCCCACCTGCGGAAAAGACCTAACTAGCATCTGTGGATCATGTTCATATGACCCCATATTTCAACAACCCTATATTTACACAATTTTATAGGCTGTGAGATCTACTACAACATATATCCCACTTTACCTAACAGTATAGTTCGATACTAGGGACTCCAAAGTAGAGAGTGGCCACCAAGAGAGAATATTTTTTCCAAACATTGGAAGGATACAAATTTTTTGGGTATAGCCAGATGGTCCCATTTTCTATTTCCATCTAGGAGGATTTCCTCATATAGATCCTCTATCTATTCAAATCCACCTTATAAAATACTTGTATCAAAGACCTCTCCAAGTGTAAAAAGAGGGATAATGAGTGCATTTATAATTTTATCGCTAGATAGGGGATCATGTTCTATTTTGATATGAAAATTTCCCAGGAGAAGCTATAAATAATGTGTGTGGATAATATTTACAGAGTATTAGAATATTTTCATGCCCATTAACACTTTCATATCATGTGAGAATACCAACGATACAAGAAATATACATTTCTATGCATGAATGGGTTCCCAAGTCGATTCCCATACATGCCCATTTACTAGATAAACCTCATAAAGTGTAGCCTCACAATGCTCAGCCTCACAAAGCACAACCTCTTTAGGAACAACCTCATTGAGGGAATGTTTCCCCATTCCCCATCAAGACCATGTAACTATGGTTATTTTCTCATAATGTAAGAATAATGAATACACCTTCATGGGTTCATAGGTCCGAGGTTACTTCATATATTACCTAGAAAAATGGATTCATAAGATTCCCAAATTCTTGAGACCTTAGGAGGTAGAACTCACCAATCATGTGAACCACTACATGTACCAAATGATCCTCAAGCATACCATCAAAGAATGATTCATCTTAAAATATTGGATCCAGTATCAGTGGATCATGGCCTATTTAAACTTGGTAACATATTTTCATAGGTAATACATGTATCTACTGACCTTGATGGTGGTAGTGATTACTTCGGTGAGTGGAAAAAGGCCCCCTTCCATGGAATGAAAATGTATAATGACTGGATGGCTCAAAAATTAGTCACCTACTCCAACGGTATTATCCATTCTCATTGAAGGAGACCCTAACCTGCTATGATTTCCATATCTTCCCTAATTGTTGTATCTGCATCTACATCATAACATTCCATGTCTTGGAAGAATCGGTGCTAAAAACACAGAAGCAACACAAGTACCACACTATTTCTAATGCCATCCTACACTCTGGGTGGCTTCATTCCACCATGATTAAGAGAGACCCACATAACTTCTATAGTCCTGGAATATTCCAATGATAAAGAATAGGTCGAACCCCCCATTAATGTTGTCATACTAATAAATACCTTCATAATGCCCAGTAATGATGAAGGCCATGTGACCCCCTTTAGATCCTCATGATGACGTCGTTAAAGGAGTGGCATGAGATGTTGAAATAGGAATAATATTATAGATAGAACATAAAACTAGACTATTACCGATAAATAGACAATATATTAAGCCTCGAAAAGGTCTTAGTAGGCACGACCCTCCTAGTCTTCTTTATCACGTGAACATCCATAGGTGACTACACTGGTTGACCAGATGACTCATTCAAGACCACATCGTGATCAGATATGTCTACCCAGGGCCCTCCCTCATGCATATAGTATTCAACCATCAAGTGTTCATCCCTGAGAAACCAACCAATGAAAAATTGTGGCTTGTACTATCTTGGACCTAACACCTGAACAGATATAACCTACTACACTCCATGTAAAATATTTACCCTTAGTAGGTAGAAATTATCCACTCACATGAAAGCATGACTTTATGAAACACTTTGTCAGTATACCATTGATAATATTGAACATCAATGCACTAATCCAATAAAATTAGATGTTCAATTCATTTTTCAAAGCCTTTAAGATATCTCATTAGTTTTAGATTGAGGTATCCACCTACAATACCTATTATGTGAATGATTCCTAATGGTAGGAATCTTTGGACATCATTTCATTTTCTAATGATGATGTGGGTGCTTTCATTCAAGGGAACATATGAGAATTGTATATCCCATCCAGTATAATGGCATAGAAATGTATTGATCCTTATTGGATAATAGATCTGGGGTCAACCTCATCATGACTTATACACTTAAGAATATTAGGATTATAGAAAGTGATCTTATAACCACCATCCTGATGATTACTTGATATAGAATGAGTGATACATACCCATGTGACAAGATTCATCTAATGAACTTATATGATTTCTAGGTAGCATGAAAAAAATTCATGGTGGTCTCACAGTATATTTCCTATAACATTATATTGGGAAGGAAATGAACTCATTTTCATGAATTGTTCCCTTTTATACCTCTAATGATTCAAATACTTCACCGATGGTTGATTTGGGATACTCTAGGATGAATATTCTCTCTTCAATGCTTGTTACGATCGCTACCTTGATGCTGAATACTACAAAAGGGAGAGAAAATAACTCCATAATAGTGGGGTCTAGAATATTAACACCCCTAATGTAATTAATGATACTTCTATAGATCCTCGGGTATACTTGAATGATATCTTTCTCCTCCCAATCCATCAGTTGAGACCCACCAACCTGGGCTCTGGAAGTTGTTTCATAGTTTCATATAAGGAGTGATAAAAAATTACCACATACACTAAAACTAGATAGTTTCAAATAACATTGAGGAACATACCACTATATCGTATTGAGAGGTTCATCCAATGGAATTTGACCATTAACATTTTTTCATGTTCTGAAATTCAAGGTTGACTCAATAGAAGTTGAACTATCATCATTACTTCGATATCAAGAGTGGATCCTAAGGTCACAAACATCATGAGATTATTTCATAATAATTTGTCACCATAGTTTTATAAGTGTGGTAGTTCATGGTTGAAGACTCTCCTCCCATCATATCAGCTTATAGTACTCCCCCCATGATCTATATTTTTGGAAAAAATGCCTCTCTATCTAAACATCAATCCTCAGTCAGTGATGATGGTTTGGATTCTTCCCCTACTACCTGTAAAGATATTTTTTCCACTACTATTTATGAGTTTACTTTGGAAAATATAAGCAATGAATAATATATGAGGATGAAAATGATAAGTTTAGATATGCATATAGTGGAAGGAAAATGATATGTGTATTTCATAAAGTAGTGTCATGATGTGTTCACCTAATGCTAAAATGAGATACTAGGGCACAATACCTAGTTTGATTTTGCATCACGTTAGCCTCCCGAGAGGTCACTGTGGGTTGAAATAACCTCCAAAAAATATTTATCCCTCCCATGATTCCAGGGTTGAGGAAGAAGTTTATATGATTATTTGGAAAAATTAATTAGAGAGGTCCAACACCCGAAATCACTGGAAAAAATTGTCCTAGTCAAGAAGAAGAATGGGAATATTTGAGACTGTATTAACATATGGGACCTTAGCTACCAATATCTGAAATATGACATTCCCCTTTCAGTGACAGAGCTTTTGATCAATGCACTTATATAGTCTTGGATCACCCTTTCATGGATCTATATTCCTTGATTAATAAAATTAATATAGCCCCTAAGGATGAATAATCCACTACATTTAGGGAAACCATGGCAACTTTATGCTACCAAGTGATGCATTTCATCATGAAGACTTCATGGGCCACTTACGAGTGTTCCATGCTCTATATCCTCAATCCAATAATTTGGACATTGGTAGAGTGTTATGTGGATTATTTAGGGTTCATGTATCACCAATTCAAGGACCATATCAAAGACCTTGAGAAATTTTTCTACTTCCTCCACTCCCATCACATAAAGATGAACCCCTTGAACAATGTCTTTAGAGATACATCAAGAAAGTTTCTCAGCATTTTTAACAGATATAGAGGAATTGATATCAATCATAAGAAATAAATAAAATCATTGAAATCCCTCCTCCACACAACCTCCAAGAGCTGTGAGGCCTGCAATCACACATAATGTATTTTGGATGATTTATTTCATATTTGGACAACAAGTGTAGTCCCTTTTATATGATAATTAATAAAGGATACACATACTCATGGGATGATGTTTTCTAGACCAATTTCAAGGTAATTAAATAGTATCTTCTACAAACATCGCTCATAATGGCACATATCATACAAAGACTATAGTCCATTATGTAACCACCTTGGAATAGTTCTGTGGATCCCTTATAGACTAGAAGAACAATAAAGTAAGGGATAACATAATATATTATATCATCCACTTTCTCCTCCACTGGGAGACCGGATACTCCCCCATTCAGAAGAGTTTCCCCAATCTAGTCTTTGTAGTGAATTTTTTGGCATTAGTTGTTGCGCAATGGGAGATATCCGGTGTCTCGAGGTGACAAAAAAAGTACATTCTCAATTGAAAAATGTTGATTTAATTCCCAACACACTAGGTTGTAATTGTTTCCTAGATTTACATTAGGTTTTTTCCACAAAAATATATTAAGGTCCTGGAGATAAATATTTTATTGTTGTGCACCAGACCCTTAAAGAGATTCCCCTAGATAATGATTTCCTATATGAAACCATCCTATCCATGGATCAAGAATATCCCTATTGGTATATGTACATTGATAGTTAGTCTCATATCCTGACTGGTACAAGGATCAATTACACAAACTCAACAAGGAAGAGTTAGGTATTGTATTCATCACTTTGGCAAATGTGACCTTCCATACTCATTCATGTTGTTAGAAGGATTTTCTAACAATGAAGCTAAATATCATGCTCTAATTATTGGTCTCAATTTAGACCTTCAAATTGATGTCACATGTTTATATATAAAGGGATAATTAAAACTGGTCATCATGTAGATTAATGGGGACTATGTCTTCAGAAATGAAAGTTATTAAATGCCTTTTATAATAGACTCATACGCTAATGGAGAATTCCATTCCCTACCAAAGTAGAATCTTGTTCCTAAATTATAGAATATCCAATCTAATCCTTTGGAAAGCTAGGATGTGTCTCTATAAGATTTTGGATAGGATGAATTGGTCATTAATATAACAAATCAAATGGGTTATTTCCCCTTCAACTTTAAAAGGTGATGACTAATAGTATATCAGCTTGTTGCCAATACTTCTTCACCAGGGACCTCAAATTCACCCAGGTTTGAGGAAATTACTAATTTGATAAATCCATTCATTGATTATATCTATTAAAACACTCTCTTCATAGGGTAATCCAATTGTGATATAATGCATATACACAAAACATATTTCACCTTTAAAATTTCCCTAACCATGAGTAGGCTCTCTATAAGCATTGATTTGAATGAATTGTTATTCATTGATTCCAAGGGAAGGTGATACCTCAAATAATGCAATAGTTCCCTACTGGATCCTATGTATCCCATCAAGTAGGATTGAATCTCTTCCACAAAATTGAAATTTTGGGTTACTTCTGGCCCAACATGGTTCACAACAACATTGATTTATCAAAAAAAATGTGCCATGCATTCCAAATTGACACCAACATTCTACATCAACCTCTAGTTCTTCTCCATAAAACCAAATATTATTATCCCTTTTTAGTTTTGGGACTTGAATTTATGGGTCCCTACCCACCAGTTAGTGTTTTCCAATGAATATTCATTCTGAATAAAATATTTTTCTTCCCAAAATTAGAATAAGTGATTTAACTCAATGAATTCAAAACCCATTCCATGATCAAGTTCATGAACTCCCACATCATTTAACAATTTTAAGTTCCTCACACTATTCTCATGGAAAATTTCACTAAATATTAGGCATAAAGGTTAAATAGAATAAATTAAAAATACAACATATGATCCAATCACACATAAAGATACCACATTATAAGAGAATGAGATTATTGAGGCATTAAAAAACTATCTATAACATCTTTAAAAAGATTTTAGGATAGAATAACAACAATTTTCCTAATAAAATATCCATTTCACTATGGGAATATTATATGAAAACATTAAATTCTATCTAGGTGAACCCATACTCCCTAGTTTGTGGAACAAATATGGTTTTACCAATAGAGCATTGGCTATCATCACTCAATAAATATATTTATGACCAAGAAATTCTTGAAAGGGTAGTAGAAGTTGATATATCTAATATGGAATCCCCTAAGGAAAATAGCATATAGGAAGTACATAACATTGAGAGGCACCAAAACCGGGTAACAAAACTGTTCATCAAGAAGGTTTGCCTATGATCCTTCCTTAAAGGTGATATGGTACTTACTCTCTGGATTCCAATGATACATCGAAAGAGACTGATGATGATAAAACCCCAATGGTATGTTCTTTATGGTATTCATAAGGTATACTCCAATAGTGAATACTCATTAATCACCATTGATGGGGAGTAAATCACATCTCCTACCAACACTAAGTTTCCCAAGTGATACATCACATGAGCTTCTTTGGTCAATGCCAAGTGACCCTAAACTAGAATCCACTAATGTAGCCTGAGCTATATGGTTCTATAATACCATCCTCAATGTCCAAAGAACATGATGTTAAATAGTAGCATTATGTGGTGTAACAAACATGTAATACCTCATATGAAAAATGTGATCTGACCAAAACTGATGACCTAAAAACATGATGTGAAAATATTTCCTTACCCAATGTAATAGACATGGGAATCCTCATATAAAAATTGTTATATTACCAAAAATCAATCTCTTTTGGACACGATTTAAAAATCTAGTCTTACCCTATGTAACAAATATGGGATTCATCCTACGGAAAAGCATAGATGACCAAAACCAATGTTCTAATAACATGATGTTATACTATAGCCTCTCCCTGTGTAACAAACATGGGATACCTCATATGAAAAATGTGAGATGGCCAAATCTATTGTCCCCAACACTTTATGTTTAACTGTAGCTTTACCCAATGTTACTAGCATATGAATCCTTATAAAACACTCATGAGATGACTCCATTCCTTTATCACCAGATGTGAAACTACATGATTCCTTAGTTTCTCAAGAGTTATTATATCACTCAGCTAACAGTGGATTCCTACCATGAAATGTTTCAAAACAATGTGTGGCTATATTCCATAGCCATGGGAAACATAGTGATTCTTAATCCTTTTGTCTTTGGGGTTAACCATAAGTTTCCACTCACAAAGTGGTATTATCGTCAACATAAAGCCTTTCATGGCTCATTTCCCTTGGTGATAAAAGCTTCCATGGGCCTCCTCATTAGGATTTATCCCTAATCATATTACTCGACCTATTAGTAGATCGAGATTCCCTTATGACACAACATGAGTAATAAATAATGGGAAGATTAATGTGTAATCCTCAATCACAATGTCTTAGAACATGTTGTTAATCTGTAACCATTCCCTATGCAATGGACATGGGATTACCTAAGTAATAATTGAAGGATTCTTCATCTGATGAGACAAGCTACCTAATACCGAAATCATGACACCATTCCCATATCAATCAGCCAAAAAATGTATGTCCCCAAAATATGACTATAAACTAAATTTCCAACATTCATATCACGTGATAGTAAACTATATGGTCTATATCCCCATCGCATGACACAAAACTATATGATATGTCAAATCCGTACCTCAGGATGATAACCCCATTTTTTCAACAATGATATCATATCGTGCCACATTCTATATCTTTTTGTGTCATGATTCCCAGCCCTATAGGATATGTAGAGGCACCCGAGTCTTGTGCCTTAGGCACATACCCATCATCGACTCATCCCAGTGTCTTTCTCCTTAGAGTTTGGTTAAATCTTAACATTCCAATATAACAATCCATCAGGTTCAAGCATGAAGAAGAATAGCTCACTGAGAGTTTAAATTCCCCTAGTACATTCCCCACTTCAACTTTTATTTTGTGCTTCCTCTGATATGGGTCCTCATCATCCACCCAATCTAAATAGCCACCTAACTGCAATGGATCCAAGACACACTATCTCACCTAATATACTTGGAATACAACAAGAAGGATATTTTAATACATTTGGTGGATCCCATGTTTTAAATGTGTTCAATGGTTGATATCATGTATGTTCACCCATTCAATGAGTGGTGTGGTTGAGGACCTATGTTTCAAACATTGGAAATGATTTTTCCCTACAAACCAGTCGCCAAATTTCATGATTCAAGTATCAGATGTCATGAATTTCATTCCTTTACACCCCATTCTACAAGATATATTACCTAATACGAGAAAAAATGATCCAAATTTCATGACGTTAAACTTCCCCACACAAGAGGAATATATGTATGTTAGGTTGAAAAACTAAAAAGAAATCCTTATATAAAAGTGATACTTATTCCCTCAAGACCTCTCTCATGAGTTGTAAAAATGAGGGTGTAAAAAAAAAGGTACCAAGCTATAAAGACCCACAATGAGTCCTGAAATTTATTTTGTTCTTTCTTGACCCACTTGTCTAGAAAAAAGTTAGGGCCAAAACTTTACCCCTTGGTTCATTCATATTAGTTCTAAAGACCTAATCATAAGATATGAAACTGTACTGTATATTTCCTAACCATATGATGTTAAACTATGTTGAATCATTGGTAAAGGTATTTAATATTAAAATTTAATAATCATGTCCACTTCACATGACATTAAACCATGTTTTCAACATCTATTCCATAATATGTTAAACTGCACGTCCGTTCTCCCTGTTGCATGATGTTAAACTGAAAAGAAACTGAGGACCATTTCAAAAGATACCAATTTATAACTTCTATAATTGGTATCCTAACATATCATGGTTTATAATTACATGTGACTTTATACCACATTTATTGGGATACACAGGGACACCTAGACATTGTAATTCTAGTAGATCTGCAAATGTTCCCCATCAAGAATGATTATAAAACACTGGATCTCATTGGAACTATATTGAAGTCATATTTACTTTACTTGTGTGACACAAAAGCGTCCCTAGAACACATATATACTTCTTATTTATAGATATGTAACCAAAAAACATTGTAAATCATGACCTCCCTGATTGAAATTAAACAATAAGTTCAACATCCTTTCCCTAACATGTTAAACTGCACACTCTCTATCCTTATTTCATGATGTTAAATTGAAAACTGTCTCAATACCTCACCTAAGAACCCCTTTTCCCCCTTCAATTATAGACACCTGATAGACTATTTATGTTCCATTACATCCACTTGAAATATAAGATGACACTCCCCTTAGATGATGGGTATGGCCTTCATTCAGACATATACACCCAACCAATGTACTTAGAAACATTTAAGAGTAATACCATTAAATTTGAACTCCATTCAAACATTCACTCAGTCCATCCCCATGTTTCAAAAATTCCTCGATTTGGAAATCTATCATATTCAATGTCTGAATGGTACCCCTAATTACAATGGTTCTTTGAATACATACTCACCTACCATCCAAGTAACACTTTTATATATAGTTTTGATGAAAATTTGATAGGTCATGTGTTTCTAACATTATTAACGGATTACCCTCATTTGTTTATCCCTATACTTGATTAAAAAATAATGGAATATATGTTTCAAACACGATCAGTACTCATACTCTATCAACCTTTCACTCCATTTGTGTTCTAGATATTGGGATTTGTGACTCATTCCCTTAATTCCACACTTTTGGTTGAGTGAAATTAAAATCCCATGGTATTACACAATACATCAACCTATTCATGTTATAAAAGCATGTCATATTTATAGAAAATCTCACTTTGAAACCAAATATTTTATTTGACAGTAAAATTTTGGGTGATTAATATTCAATCCAGACCCATGGTGTATAGCCCTTATCTAACATTGTCGTATAAGTGAAAATTATCATGGTTTTACTTACTTTCCACACCAAGCATGACATTCATGGGCTAATGGATATATTATTGGTTGTCTCATTAGTATGATTGAGATTCTGAAATAAAAAATTTATTCATGTAGAGAATTTAAACAAACAACATCAAAAATTTTGGGAGTCTCATCCACAGACTAGATCCTTACCATTATTTCAAACCAACGAAAGGCCCCTTATGGTTTAGTATGGTCCAAGGATTGATATATCCTGGTAAGAATGTTTTGGGTAGCCTCTAGTTTCAGATACCACTTGGCTAATCCATATTCTTCTTACTTAGTAGTGGAGAAAACATAATTGGCTCAAATTATCACTATGTTTTTTCTCTACTCAGCACTCAGTCATAAAAGATGCTTCCCCTATAACCCAATCGTTCATGAAATGATAATGGTCCCCTAGGACCCCACCCCTATTTATAAGTATAAATCTAGGAAAAGTACCACAAATAAGGCTCATAGATCACTAGTTTTAAGCAGTTTCACCTCATAATTCAACCCTCACCACTAACACTGGTTACCATTACAATGGGGGATTTTATTCATGCCACGAAAAACATATCACATGATACCTTGAGGAATACATGACCAGTTAAAAAATTATCCTGTGAAAAACTATAAAAAACCCACATATGGGTCTATGTTCCCAAAGGTTAAAACCTTCACGAATGTGTGGTGTCTTTGGATGGTTTCTAGGACACTGTGGATGTTGAGGTCATAAAAACCATGTAATATATCTACATTAATGTAAGTTTCAATATTGATGAAAAAATTCATTAAATGTATCCCAAAGGAGTTATATTTTACAAAATATACACCCACACTATGATAATTCTTATAAATACCTCCCTCCATCCAAATTTACTGGGATGTAACCTTTAAACTTTGAAAAAAGGATCCTAATTCATGAAATTCAAATTATTTTAGAACAAGAGGTGATATATTCATAGTGTTATCCATATTTGGTAAGAAATCCACCTTGGGATATTTAGAAACAAAAATCATGGTGGAGATTCCTCTTATGAATTTCCATATACTTCATTTTAGAACAAAGTCCTTTGCGAATCTTGGGGTTTAGTGAGATAATAATATTTCCTGAATACAACCCTTGTGGGGACTGTAATGCCCCGACCCTAGTTACCTAGAGTCGGTGCATTATTACATAACACTGGCATGATACAAAGAATCATGTCCTGAAATATTGATCAGTTTAGTAACATTTGAAGTACTAGATACATTCATATGTTTTAAATTATATTACAAAACAAAACAATAACAACAATGTTGTCTCCATTGAACACATTCATATCCCATAGACTATACATGCAGGTAATTCATAATATAATTCTTCGCATCTTGAACAAAAGAAAACATCAAAATGGGTGAGATCAGATGCTCAGTAAGGATAACTATATAGCTAAAACATTCATAAATAAACATAATCATTTAAGGCAATGTATAAGACTAAAACATAAGCCTTTTCAACATAAAATTATGCATAATATGGAAAATATAAATGAAATAATTCAATTTACTTATTCACATTGATATTATACTTGTCGAATAATCACATACAATATTAATAGCCACTTTCATAATGCTGGAATGAAAAATAACAGACATTATAACCACATAGTGAAGGCCTCATTCCAAGACTACAAATAATATTTTCTCAAGGCATTGTGCCAAGACACTAGTTTGTCTCATGAGACCTACTAATGCATCGATGTGCTATAGATGGCTCCACCTGTCACTTACTTTTTCCAATGCATTTATATTATAAAAAGGTTTAAACAAAACATAAACATTCATATTAAAAATAGAATTCAAAATGTCAATACTTTGTCCATAAACCATGAATGGTATAAAAATAACACATCCATATTCAAAAATATCACAAAACCTTCAATACAATATGGAATATTTGTATAATAAATCAAACATGATCAAGAATAATATCCCGTAAAAGATGTTGACATAGTTTAAAATGATCAGTAAAAACATTGAGATAAATATACCTTTTCCGTGAAATCAATAAAAAGTCACATAATTAATAAATTAATTCATTTAAAATATAGTTTTGAATCAATGTATCCCATACCAATTTGAATCTTTAGATTGTAATTAACATTTTAAAACATTCATGTCAAGATAAAAAAACATTAAAACCATTTTAAAAACATGGACATTAAAGAGAATGTTTTAGAAGAATAAATTTTTAAATCATTTAAAATTATGTTTTATTAAAAGATCCCTTAAAATTAATCCCTTTTAAAACTCTTTTATGAAACATGGACATTGATAATAAATTTTTCCCAGTAGATACTTACATGAAAACACCTTATATAATAATGAGAATGTGAAATTAACCTTTAAATTTTACTTTTAATTGGTCGAGGGTATGTTAACCTCATATATAATAGTTAAATAATTGTTATTAAATTATACAAGAACCACATACTAAAATATCATATCATACGTGATCTTGTAATATTTCTTTTTAACAATATTTTAGTAGTATCATCGTTTCGGGTGTTAACTAATCCATTTTCCATTATATGCTTGGTTACGTAAGCTATGTTTGTTACGGATAAGATGTATTTAATCCATATATATAATGATATTAATTTATTAAACACTATTTTTAATCATAAAATGAAAATTATTCTGGAATTATTATGATGGAGAATGAATCTCATCGTGTTCATGAAGACTGTAATCCATACGTATGCATGAGCAACAATATAATCATATTGATGGTGAAATAGTATATAATTGGATGGAATAACATATATATAGAATCATTAACTTGTTATATTTATTATTTACATCATTTATACTCATTATTATACCCATCCAAATAATTAAGTGTCTGAATAACAAGCTACACTGCGACATGGAGATGGTAAGCCATACGTGCACACATATGGTGAATTTGTCATTTATAAGATGGATAGAATAAATAATATAGTTGTACCATATTTATAATAACATCACATTATATAGGAGGTACTGGAGTTATTATTTTTTTATGGAAACAACAATGAAAGAGGAAGTTAAAAAATAAATGAACTTGAAAGTGGGTGGGGGAATTATTACCTTGTCTTTAGGTGTTTCCTTTTGAGTTGATCAAAAGAGATCCTTAAGTGGGATATCTCATCAAAGTAAGGACTATAGGGTGATTTTAAGGATTTTGGGAGTATATTTGGGTAGGTATTGTCCAATTCAAATGGCATGGGAGGAGTGATTTTGAGAGAAGGGGAAGTTCCCTTTTATAATAAGGGCAAGGGTCAGTTTAGGAAAAGATTAAAATATTAATTTATAATAAAATCATATTAAGTTTATAATGGACAAAAATGAATTTATATCAAGAATTATGAGGTTATGGGTCTAAATAATATCAACCAATAGGTTTTAGAAATGTTTAGGGTACCATTTAAACCTAATATTTTAGATTTAACTCTTAGTTAAATAGTTTAACATTTTTATGTCTTCTTCTATTCATACACTATATGGTTAATAAACCTACTCTAAACTTCCAAGAGAACCAAAATTAGTTCCGTAATGACATTTATAATATTATTTAGGCCCTTTGTCTAGAACTTGTATTTTTTGGAATATTATAACAAGCAACAATCTAGTATTTGTTTTAAAAACAAATTTATGTTAATTTGACACTATTTTGTATATTGTTTTTGTGAAAGTGATAAAAATATTATCACCTCGAAAAAAAATTATCTAATAAACCCTAACATGTCATATGAACATATAAATTTTTTTGAATTCATCCAAAATCTCAAATTATATTTATTTGGATATTTATAATATCAATTATTTTAATATTTCATTAAGAAACTAATTACTACATCATCATTGTTTCATAAATAAATTTAATTATTAAATCAATAAAAATTATAAATAAAATAGAATTATATAGGAAATTGTTTTATATTTTCAATGAATATTTATAGTCCAATGTATCTTATTTATAACCCTATATTAAATTTTTCTTATTTAATAAACTTTTAATTTAACACTTTTAACTATTCTTTAAATAAAATAATAATAAATGTCCTAATCTAATCCAAGTGTACCTAAAGGATCATATTTTATTCCTAAGGTTGTTTTTTGTAAAATTACACTTATCAAATATAATTAAGACATGTGTTAGGGTATTTATAATATCATTATTACCTTTAATTACCATATTTACTTTTAACTAGGGTAATAAAAGTCAGAAGTTACTATTCATAAAAAAAATTCATCTTATTGAATCACATTATATGTAATGATGTCAACTTTGTCTCCATATTTTTTAAATTCACCTCAGAGAAGCGGTAAAATTATGTTTTATGCAAATTTGCTAACGTGCCTATATGGTGGGTAAAAGACGTTAAAAATTCAATAATATTTTTTTATAGTTACTTTTATTATAAAAAGACTCCAATTAATTATGTTGAACTAATATAGGTATTATTTATCTATTTTTTTGTTAAATAAATTTAAATAGAATAAATAATTATTCAAATAAAAAGTTGATTTGAAACAAAAAGGCAGTATTTTTCACTATCTATCAAAAAAATTGAGTGTTTTCATAAAAATACCAAAAATTCACCGTATGAAAATTTTGATGTTCTGAATTCAAAAATAAATTATATTTTATCAAATTCAAAAAATATATGTTTCATTTTTTAATTTAAATTAATTCCCACTGTCAAAACCAAACAGAGTGTTTAAAAAAACTATCAAAAGATTGATATGTAATTATGTCAAATTTAAATTTAAAATTACATATAATGACCTAAATTGTATTAAATGATAAAAATATAATATAATTATACTTTTAAACCATTCATGTTTATAATTTAACATAATAAATTATTTTGATTAAAAAAGATATTTTCAATTAAAATTTAGCAACTTTCACCATTCATCGGAAATATGAATGTTATCAGAAAAACAACAAAAATTTATCCAAACTATGTTTTTAAGTTCCACTTATATATAAGAAGTTTTATTTGTCAAATTTATTATAAATATGTTAGATATATCATTTAAAATTTTTTAAAAATTAGTAGGTCGTAAAATTGCATTTTTGAAAAATAAATCCATTATTTGAAAAAATTGAATTTTTTCTTATATAATTTATAATAAACAAATAATATGGGTGATAAAATTATATATAGTATATGAGATTCAAAATTCAAGTAATAATATTCATAACTGCTTTTTGAACGGCTTGTTCGGTAAGTTGTGGTGAGCTCGGACTCGGTGTTGCTTATAGCGCAAGCTATTGAATTACTTTAATGAGATAATGTACTATGAAATCATGGGGTGTTACATTATCACCTCCTTAAATAAATTGTGTCATCACAATTTGAAAATTTTCTTATAAAATAAAGGATTAAATATATAAAAATACCATTGTGGAAAACCCACATCAGAAATTGGGTTAATAAAATTTAATCTTAATAAGAGGGAAAATGAAATGAAAAATCCACCACCAAATTAAGATCTTGATTAAGAGAACATTGGTGGAAATTAGAGAAACATAATTGGATGAAAACATTAATATTTATAGGGAGTGATTGAGTTTAATCAATAACAAACAAGTGTAAAATTCATGGTCTCAAAGCCATCAATCTAAGATGATGTAAAATATTATCGGTTCAACAAAACACATGGTGTTGGGAAAACACATTTTTCACTTTAAGATCCCTTAACTAAAGTTTAAGAATTAATTTATTCATTAAATAAGAGGAATATATATATTTTTATATATACATGAAAAGTATAGTTTCATCCTTCAACTAATTCTTACCACAAACTCATCTTTCACTCCAAAAGATAATAGAATTCAAAAATATTTTATTTATCCTAATCGTATAGGGTTCCAAAAAATGAATTTATAATTTATCTACCAAACCATTTAAAAAACTACATTATACAAACCAGAACATCAAATAGGCCAGTGGTAGATGATGCTCCATTTTCTCTTTTCGGTTGCAGGTTCAAGTCTCATGGCCTTACCGGACATGATGGGTTGTCACCTGACCTCCGGGTTGTCGTTTTTATAACAATCCAAAAAATAATATTAAGAAATTTTTTTAACATTAAAAAATAGTATCCAATTTTTAACTTAATCCATTCCAACGTTTAGACTTATCCAAAATACTTCATTCCAAACTCACAATCCAAAATTTATAAGGAATGTAAACTCAATGGAGATATTTTTTTCCACGTAATAACATGTGAATACCTTCATAATGTATTCATTTAAAACATGGTAACACCATGAATTACCACAAACACTTATTGATTACATTAATGCTCTCTAATTGATTATAGAATACATCATATACTCCTTATATTATAAAATGTTGTAAACTACAACAATGATGGAATATACAAATCATTAATCAGTTTCATGGTAGTCAAGAATATACAAAATAATTTATCCAAATAAATCATATCTTATTCCAAAATCACTACCTGAGTTTCAGAATCCTATTATGGTTCATCTTTCTCTCAACCATATATTTTCTAGAAAAATTAACCTACTATTGAGTCACTTTTCTTAGTTCCACACAATCTCAAGTCCTTAATGAAATAGTATTGCAGTACAGCCCTTATATGCTCTATAATTATTATAACATGTACATCATTAATACAATACTCAAATGACATAATACTTTAATAACATTATAAGAACCCTAATATTTTATCTTCATCTTTTGTAGTATAATAACATGATTATTATCCAATAGCATCATTCTGGGTATACTCTAATGATTTGGACATTGATTCGGATAGTTTCCTAGCTCCATCCAGATGAAACATTGTATATTTGAAACCTTTTTTTACCCTTGCTATCAAGTAATTGGTGGCCTTTTTCTCCACACTTATAACAAACTCCAATTCCCTTCAAGCCTTTACCACATTTATTATTTCCTAAATTATCACATATGGAAAAATACATCTTTCCCCTCTTCCCTTTATCCATCTTTCTCTCTTATATCCTTTTCTTATCTTTCTTCCCTTCAAGGCCATATTATTTTGAGAATTACTTACTTATCTTATTAACACATGATACTATTTCATCATATGATGAGAATACATGGAATAATATTTCCCTTTTAAATGTTGTAATAATACCATGAATGTCATGATGCTTATTAAAATTTCGATTATGCATATTCTTGGATTTATCCTTACTTCTACTATCCACCACTTCTAAACAATGGCATACACTAGGTTAGTTTATGAATCACAATGCATAATTCCAAACTTGTAATGTACCTAACATTAATTGAAGTGATTATTCATATAATCTATAATCAAAAAATGATTTCCTTGAGTAATTATTTACTCTGAAATCATTCATAATGGCTTGTAATGAAAATGTGAATTATCCTAAACATATCCCCCAGGAGTGTCATAACCAAGAGTTCAACAAGCCCCGTTTTCAAGTACCAGGATACCCCGGGTCATGCCTGAAACTCCTTTTCGATGCTTTCACACCTAGTAACATATGTGAGGGATCCACCTATAGCTCTTCATATCCATACAAGGATTTATTGCTTAGAAAATAAACAAATCTCAACATTACAAAAATTATAGGAAGTTCTTCTATACTAATTCCAAAAGTCTATCTTAGATTAATGTTATTTAATCAGAGTTTTTATAAATCTTGTTTCAAAGGTATGTACTAAACATCTATGATACCAAATATAATTCCACGACCCCATTTACCCAAATTTGGTGAGTTATTATATAACATTGGAATGATACAAGGAATCATGTCCTGAAAGATCGATCAACATAGTACCCTTAGAAGTACTAGATCCATTCATAAGTTTTACATTACATTAAAAAATGAAAAACAAAAACAACATTTTCTCCATTAACCGAATTCATATCAATGATACTATCCCTACAGGTAAGTCATAATATAATTCTTTGCAACCTGGAAACAATAAAGCATAGAAAGGGGTGAGCATAGATTCTCACTAAGGATAACAATATAGATGAAACTTTAACAAATAAATATAAACATTTAAGGAAATGTATAAGAATAAAAATTTGATGGCCTTCGGGCCATTGGATGGTATAAGACTAAAACATAATCCTTTTAAACATAAACTTCCGTATAATATTGACAATATAAATAAAATAATTCCATTTACATATTTACATTGTTATTCTACTAGTCAAATAATCACATGAAATGTCAATAGCCACATTAATAATTATGAAATTCATAATGACATACATCATAACCACATAGTCAATGCCCCATTCCAATACAACTAATACGATTTTCTCAAGGCCTTGTGCCAAGACACTAGTCTGTCTCATGAGACATACCAATTCATCGAGAAGCTATAGCGGGCTCCACCCATCACATACTAACTCCAATGCATCCCTCATATGAAAAGGTTTAAACATAACATAAACATTCGTATTAAAACTAGAATACAAAATTTCAATACATTATCCATAATCCAAGAATAGTATAAATATAACCCATTTACAGTCAAACAAATCACAAAACCTTCAATACAATATGGAAGATTTGAATAATAAATCAAGCTTAATCAAAAGTAATATTCCGTAATTGGTGATGACATAGTTGAAAATGATTAGAAACAATCCTTTAGAGAAATATCCCTTTTCATTAAATTATTTAAAAGTCACATAATTTATAAAGGATTTCATTTAAAAGATATTTTTGAATCATAGTGTCTCATACCACTATGAAACTGTTGAAAGGAACTAACATTTTAAAACATTCATGCCCATAAAAACAAATCCTTACAAACATTTTAAAAACCTGGACATTAAAGAGAAAGGATTAGAAGAATAAATAATTAAAATATTTAAAATTATTTTTTATGAAATTATTACCTTAAAAAGAATCCCTTTGAAAACTCTTTTATGAAACATGGACATGAATAAATAATATTTCCTTGTAGATACAGAAAAACAACCTCGGATAATAATGAGATTGTGAAATTAACCCTTACCTTGCACTTTTCCTTGGTTTGGGGTAAGTTAAAATCATTATAATAGTTAAATCATTGTTATTATATTTTACAATAACCACATACATAAATATGATATCATATATGATCTTATAATGTTTCAGTGTTAATAGTATTTTAGTAGTATCATAATTTCGGGCGTTAACTAATCTATTTTCCTTTATATTATTGATCATGTACGCCATGTTTTTTGATCGATATGATGTACTTGATTCATATATAGAATGATATTTTGTTATGAAACATTTTTTTTAATCATAAAATAAAAATTATTCTTGAACAATTACGATGGGGAATAAATCTTATCGCGTTCGTGGAGAAAGTAATCCCTACGTACGGACAAGCGATAATATTGTTATATTGATGGAGAAAACTGTTTGTAATTGGATGGTATATCATATATATATAGAATCATTAACATGTTAAATTTATTATTTACATAATTTATACTCATTATTATATCCATCCACATAATTATGTGTTTGAATAACAAACTACACCACGACGTGGAGACGGTAATCTGTACGTACGCACGTATGGTTGCTATCATTTATAGGATGTATAGAATAACGAGTATTTTTGTAACATATTTATAATAACTTCATATTATGTATGAGGTACTGGATTTATTATTATGGTATGGAAATAATAAATAAAGTGGAAGTGGAAGAAGAAAATAACTTCAAAGAGGGTGGTGAAATTATTACCTCTTCTTCGGGTGTTTCCTTTTGACTTGATCAAAAGGGCTCCATAGGTTGGCATTATGATAAATTTAAGGACAATAAGTTTATTTGTGGAATTTTGGTAGGATATTTGGGTAGAGGTTGTCCATGTGAAGTGTCTTTGGAGGTGTGATTTTGAGAGAAGGAGAAGTTCCCTTTTATAAGAGGGTAGAGGGTCACTTTAGAAAAAGATTAAAATATTAATTTATTATACAATCATATTCAATTTATAAAGGCTTAAAATGGATTTATTTATATCCTTAGGTTGTAATGGGTCAAATTACTATCAACCAATAAGTTTTAGACATGTTAAGGATACAATTTTAACCTTATCATTTTTACTTAACTCTTAGTTAAATAGTTTAACATTTACGGTGTCTTCTTGTATTCTTTCACTATATGGTTGATAAACCTACTCGAAACTTATAAGAAAACCTTAACTGGTTCATTAATAACATTTATAATATTATTTAATCCCTTTGGAATAACATTATATTTTTATAGATATTATAACATCCAATAATGTAATATGTTTTTTAAAAAACTAATTTATGTCAATTTGACACAATTTAGTATTTTGTTTTTGTAGAAGTCATAAAAACAATATATCTTCAATAAAACATTTATCTAATATACCCTAACATGTAATATTGACCTAAAAATTCTTTTAATTCATTAAAACTATTAAATTATATTTATTTGGATATCTATAATATCAATTATTTTATTATTTCATTAAGAGGGTAATTACTACATCATCAATTTTTCATAAATAAATTTAATTATTTAATCTCTAAAAATTATAAATAAAATAAAATTATGTATGAAATATTTTTATATTTATAATTAACATTTATTGATTAATTTAACTTATGTATAACTTTATATGAAAACAAATTAGTTAATAAACTTTGAATTTAACACATTTAACTCTTCTTTAAATAAAATAATAATAATTGTCCAAATCTAATACAACTGGACATAAGGGATCATATATTATTCCTATGGATGTTTTTGGTCAAATTACACTTATCTAATAAAATTATGACATGTGTTAGGGTAATAATAATATCATTTTTTACATTTAATTACACTCTTTACTTTTAACCGTGGAAAATAAAAGTCAACAGATACTATACACCAAAAATTATTTTCATCTTATTCAATAGAATTTTACATAATGATGTCAACTGCGTATCTCAAATATTTGAAATTCATCTTCAAAAGCAGTAAAATTATCTTTTATGGAAATTTGCTAAAGTGCCTAGAAAGTGGTTATAATACGTTAAAAATTCAATAAAATTGTATACATTTAATTTTGATATAAAATGACTCAAATTATTTACATTAAACTAATATATATATTATTTATCTAATTTTACATTAAATAAATTTAAATAAATTTAATAATTATTTAAATAAAAAGTTGATATTATACAAAAACACAGTATTTTTCACTATTCATCAAAAAATTGAAAGTTTTCAGAGAAATACCAAAAAATGACCCAAAGATAATTTTGATATTACTAATTCAAAAATGAAGTCTTTTTTACCAAATTCAAAACATAGAAGATTCAATTATTAATTTAAAATTAATTCCCACTGTCAAAACCAAAAAGCGGGTATTTTAAAAATTAAAAACTATCAAAATATTGACATGTGTTTATGTAAAATTTAAATTTAAATTTACTTAAAATTACGTATATTTAATTAAATGATAAAAATATAATATAATTATACTTAAAAACCATTCAAATGTATAATTTAAAACTATAAATCATTTTGATTTAAAAAGTTGTTTTCAATTAAAATTAAGCATTTTTCACTATTCATCAAAATATGAATGTTATCATAAAAACACTATAAATTTATCCAAAATACATTTTTTATGGCCCTCTTCTAAATAAAAAGTTTATTTTTTCCAATTTAATTTAAATGTGTTGGATATTTCATTTAATGAAAATTCACCGTTAGTAGGCGGTAAAATTGCAATTTTTAAAAATACTTCCTTTATGTAAAAAATTGAATTTATTCTTATATTATGTCTAAGAAACACATAATACGGGTGTTAAAATTATATAGAGTATAGAAGATTAAAAATACATTTAATACTATTCATAATCGCTTTTTGAACGGCTAGTTTGGTATGTTGTTGTGCGCTCGAACTCGGTGTTGTGTGTAGCGCAAGCTATTGAATTAATTTAATAAGATAACATAAAATGAATTATTGGGGTGTTACAGGAACCATGACTTTACCCTGAGGCCTGACCACCCTTTTTCATGAAACTCTCATCCTTTCTAAACTACCAACCTTTGTGAAACCATCACCCTTCATGGATCCACAAGCTTTATGAAACCCATCCACCATGCCTCTCTTTGGTTTATCCTTTCGTAAAACACACTTTCATAAAATTTTAGTTCCCAAGGGCCTTATACCCATTTAAAACCAACTCATCCATACCTTTATATTCCATGCGACTGGTATCGTCCACCCTTGTGGCCAACCCCTTTGCTACAAGTATGTAATAGAACATTACCATACATTTTCTCATAAGATTAGGAATCAAAATTATGGTTTCTCTAAAGAGTAGGAACACTAAAATCAGGATCCCCATTTTCCACTTCACCATGGTCTTGTTTACGCTATGAACCAACTAGTGGTTCTTGTTTAGTAGGTACATTTGACTAAATGGTGTAATCATCATGGGAAACTACCAATATTTCCTTATTATGAGATTCAATGCCATATCCTCATCTCCCACTTGAAAATGGTATCTCTCGGTATAGGCCCATTCTACATCTGAGCTGCAAGACATAAAAAAACCAACCCAACATCGTAGTGAAAATATATTAATCTTCATGAAAAATTCCTCAACAAACAATGTTAAACTTTAGCCTTACCCTATGTGATAAATATATGATTCCATGATAGGGAATGCATGGGATGACACCCACTCCCCAATAATGGGATGATACACCCATTCTGAGAACCCTATATGCATAATCCTCACACCATTCCTTTTTCTCTTTACTTAATTTGATTTTTCTTACAACATAACATTAAATAGCTTGGACCAGGTAGTTCATACGGTCTTAAAATGTTCACTCAAACTGCATGGGTTTTGATCCCTATCTCCTAATAGGGTATGTAAGACACCTCTATATAGATTAGTCTCGATACACTTAGGATACATTCATGAGGTTCAATATCAAAACCACAATATTCCGATCACTAATACATGTGTTCATCTCATAAGACTTTAACATCAATGTGTGATAGTATCCCTCATACGACATTAATAAACATACATGTTTTTCACAAAAGATTTTAAAACTTTTACCCATATTTATCAACAAGATGTTAACGGTATGACCCATATGTCCCCATATGACGTTATACCTATGACCCACCTATCCCTGCAAGATATTAAAATTGTGATCCATATTTACCCACAATATGTTAAACCTATTACCCATGTTTCCCTACAATATGTTAAACATGTAACCCATCTGTACCCAAAATATGTAAAAAATATGGCCTACCTATCTCCACAAGAAGTTAAACAAATGAACTATATATCCCCACAAGTTGTTAAACTTTAGATCCACATTTCCCCATAATTCATTAAACCAATGACCCATATATCCCCCCAAGATGTTAATATTGTCACCAATATGGCCCCAAAATATGTGAAACCTATGACCCATCTATTCACACAAGACGGTAAACCTCTGATCCATGTAACACAATAAGATGTTAAACCTAGTACCCACCCATCTACACTAAACATTAAACCTATAACATAATAGAGAATCTTTACCCCATAAAACAAGAATCATATGTCCATGGAAAAAATCAACAAATGTATTTCAACCCCATGGCATCAACTATCCTATATACAACACAAGATTCCTCAGTTATCATTACTAAGATTCCTCATACATGATATTCCCTCAACTAGAAAGGAGGAAGTCCTTACATATTCCCAAGACAACCAATGTATTAAAAATTCTTATTCATTCCCAACATTACTATTTAATATAACTGTAGGTTTCATCCCTATCAATATATAAGTAGTTTAATGGACAAACATGCACCAAGAGATGGTGTTGAGATTGAGTTTCAAAAACATGAATCAAATATTTTAGGGTGACCCACAATAGAAAATTAGTTCCAAGGAGGAATTCATGGAAGGAGGAACCAATAATCCATAATCATGTTTCTATCAAGGGTCCAACATTAGTATCCATGGTGGAAAAGAACTCACTCATTTTGAAAATGAGAATACAGGGTGTTGAATATTTCTACACCACCTCAATACACGAAACCATTGGTAAGTGATGGAAAAAAACTAATGCATTTTACATGGGAGTTTAAAACCAATTTTTTAGAAAGGTTATATTCACCAAGAACTAAAAAAATTTCCACAATATACATGATCTCCACTTTTTAGGGTTATTACAACAAGATGAATCCATTCTAAAACAACATCCACTTATATTATCCAAAAGGTAGGTATTTACTAACATAACTATACTTCTTTATTTATAATAAATTATGTTGTTTTCTTATGCTTAGGATTGTCCTAAGTGTTCTTTGTAAAGTTTTCTAATCAATGTTTAAAAAAATAACTAATCCTTTCTCTTATAACTTGTATTGAAACCAATAATTTTCATACAAAAATATTACATCCTATTAGAATAATATTCAAAACATATATTTATAATCTACAATAGAACCTTAAAGGTGTAGTGTCTTTAGAAACATGGATACATAAATAACGCGTACATAAATGATCCACATTACCACTCACTTATTTCATCACCACTAGCGGCCTAATGAGAGATATCATACATAAAACCATTCTTCATATCCTCATGAAAATGAAACATAAGAAAGGGTGCTCTCAGATGTTCAGTAAGGGTAAATAGGGGATATATCCAAAAATGATCATATGCAATCATATAATAAAGATAATGGTAAGAGAACATGAGAATAACATTTGAAGTTCATTGTAACAACCCGAACTATTATGAATAAAATTCCACATTTTAATCTTATTAAATGTCTTATGGTTTTAGAAAACACATGATCTGACTTTTTATTATTATATCCAATTATATTTAAATGTCTATTATGTATTTTTACCATTGATAATATATTCATTGAACAGTGATAACATGACTAGTATAAATATACAGTTTTTACAAATCTTTTTCGAACAGAAAAAGGAAGTGATGGCCTCAACCAGTAGGATCATACCTAATAAATCCCGTTTATTTGAGCTTTGGAGAGAGAAATAATTTATAGGAATTTTCCCATAGCAATCCCAAGTCTAGATCCATTAACTTAAGAGTGAGTGGAATCTTTCATGGGAGAAGTTGGGGCACATCGTCATCATGGCCCAAACCATGTTCTCCGAATGGACCCATAAAAGACCCACCGTCGCACACCGTACTCTAAAGGGAATATTCTGTTGTATTAAAGAGATATGTATTATGACCCTAGTAATAGAATTATTTACATTATTTTATATATAATAATGAATAAATTTTCATCCTATTATTGTTACTTTATAAATGATTTTTTAATGTTTAAAAAAATCACAAATTGTATGTTTGGTTAATATTAAAATTCAATTGATAAATTAATGGATTTTTGAATAAAATAAAATTTTAGTAAAATATTATCATTAAATTATTTTTTTTAATGTAAATGATTATATAATATTTATGAAGTCGAATGTAGTTTTTATATGGTTTCAGAATATATAATTCTAAAAATCCTATCATTTTCAATAAATGTCAATTTTTATTTTAAAAGATAAAATTCACATATTTATAAAGTTATTTAGATAAAATTAATATTATTTTTCAAATAAGGATATCAAAATTATATGATGGTACATAATTCATAATTTTCTAATATAGGTGAAATTTTAGGTAAAAATTAAATACTGTATAAATATATGACGTGTTTAATGACATTATAATGACCCAATAGTGGTGTAATAAATAATATAAAAGGTATATTATTCCAAATATAATTCTCCCCTATAAAAATATATTATTTTTAGTTTAATTATTTTCTAAATCGTTTATGAATCCTCCAATACTTATAATATTTTTATGATTTTAAAATCATTTCTTTGAGAGTGTGACACAACTCAACATAAGAGAGGGAATTATTTTATCATATTCAGACCTTGAACATATAAAATAATAAAAAACACTCTAATTTTTCAGAAATCATGGGAAAAACCATTGGAGGATTTTGGTTTGGAATATTTTATTATGTATTGTCTAAAACAAAATTAATTATGAAATTCCCCTCTTTTCTTATATAAACCAATCCTATATCCCATTTCTATTCACTAAATCTAACTATAAAATGATCTAAATATTACCTGTACTCCAAATAGTATTCCCAAGGTGTAACCAAGCTTCAATGAATCCCCACCCAAGCCTTTGGAGTCACACACTCTAGTAAGGGATTCTCTCTTTCTCAGTTTTATTCAAGAATATCTTAAATATTATGTCATTTTATTTTTAATTAAAAATGATGGGGTATGTTTATAAAAATCACCCATAATTCCCATATAATTTATAAATGATAATATTCCCCTTTAACTTTCATTTACCCCCACCCCCCTAATTACACCTGTTACCGAAATTGAATCACAATTTTCCAAACCCAAATAATTATGTAGGTAAAACCATACCAATGTTTCTATCAAGGGTATTCACATTTATTCACATACACCTATTTATTGGAGTCATAATGTTATATATTAAACATTCCATGATCATGGAATAGAATATTTTTTTGAATTAATCCATGTTATATGATATATGTGGCACACTTAATCATGATAATGAAATGATTATGAAGGGTGCACATTGATATTGATCCAATGCATTGGGTAATGATATGTATCATTATACGTCTTGTTTGGAAAGTGGTGTACCTGATACCATTATGGTAAGTTCTTCCACCACAATGTATTGGTGGGGTTTTCCTTGACTTATGTTTATGATGCTGTGTTTTATGGTGTTGCTACATATCCCATTTTATGATTATCTTTCTATATCATCGCTTATTAATAATGTTCCATTTATGCTCCATGTATATTTTTATTTTATAAAATGTATATTCTTACCCAGATTATTCATTGTTTGTTCCCTTAGATTAATTTATATCACACCCCTTTCTTATGTATGTCCTCATTTGATCTCATACAGTGTTAAGTAAGAATGAACGTTTTGGTCATGTAAAAGAAGTTTTCAATAAATATGTTTCTTTTCATATGTTATGTTGTTATGAAATGTACCTAACGTCCCAAATACACTAGGCCTCAGTCATCTTGGTTTTATTATGACTAATAAAACATGTATTAATGTGTAAAAGGAGAAGGGTTATTATAGCTGGTATCAAAGGATAGGTTTTGTTATTTTTTGTGATAATGATTAGAAAACTCTTGAGAAAACCTTTATATGCGACCACTCTAGTGAATGAAATAGGTATAAGACTAATTATAAGAAAAAATACCTTAATTTTGGTTAGTATAGAGTAATTGTTTTATCAATAAATTAAATCCTTGTCTATATACTAAAAGTATAGGTGGTTTAAGCACAGATGTACCTAGGGGTAAAAACACTCTCAAGATGTTGCGGCCCTGACTTATGGTAATATGATACACGACTAGGGGGTTACTAGGAATATGGTTGGACACTCATAGAAGATATACTTTGGTAAATTAGTAATCTCATTAAAAACAATTATTAAGATAAAAATTCCCAGGAGATTATATTTTTGGAAATAAATCATGGGTATTATAGATTTAATCATAGAAACTCTTAAGATAAAGAGATAAATGTTTGTTATAAATTATTCCTTTAATTTCATTGGATTCCCCCTTACATGTTTAAATTTATATGATGATCATCCCTATTTCCCATTTTTATTCAATTTGATGGACGGTAATAAGAGTAATAGAGCTATCAACCAATTGAAAGGGTAATGTTTTGACAACCCCAATGAGATACCCAATCCAATGAGAGCTGAAATCACAAACTTTCTCCTAATAATCTCTCAGCTATCTCAGGTTTTGAATAGAAACCTAGATCAAGAAGAGTTCATAAAATCACCTAAGAGAGAAAAACCTACAATCCATAGCTTTATATGAAAAGGCCAACATCATTTAATGGATCATTTGATCCCTTTATCTTTAAACAATGGATTAACTCTATTGAGAAGAATTCTCTCTACTTAAATGTTTTGAATAGGATATTTTTCATTGGGATGTTTATTGTATGGAATGCGAATTTGATCTGTAGGGAAAATTAATCTAGAATATGAATACTAATAAATAGATAGAAATAATGGAGTGAAAATAATTCCAAAAAACATTTTTTCAATAAATATTATAACTTCTCTCTCTATTTTAAAATGGAAAGGGATTTAATTGAACTCAAGGAAAATAGTGATGAATTTTTTGGGTCCTATGAGCCAAACTTTATACGACTTACACAATATTACTTTTGTTTTTTTATCACATTCGAATACAAGGTTAACTTCTTCTTTGTTGGGTAACTCCAAGTCTATGAGAAGCCTTGTTGATCTGTGACTTTGATATCTATGAAGAAATTGTCTGATATGACCTCCAAGTGCAAATGGAGATCGGAAAATCCAAAGGGTATTATGGGGATAGTAAGTGGAAAGTGGAGTTCAAATCTGGAAATCTAATGGATAAATCAAATGGTGCTAAGAAATTTATTCACCCCAATTGTCAAAGGGGTATAAATAAGCACCGTAAATATTTCCGAAGGGGAAAAATAAATTCTTTAGGTGTGGAAGGGATGGGAAGCTAGCCAATGATTGATGTTAAGAGAAATACACCATTGTGACAGAGGAAAAGAATTATCCATTAAACCCTCAATGCATGGTTAATTTCACCAACTATAAGAAACTGGGTCACTATGTGAAAAAATTCACTAAGAAAAGGGTTTTTAGAGGAAACCAACAACCTGAAAGGCAGAAAGGGTATGATTTTTTCCATTACTACCACCAATTTGAATCCTGAAAACGAAGTGGTAATAGGTATTCTAGTAATTCAGGGAATAATAGTGAACATAATTTTTTATTATGGTTTCACACATTCCTTTATATAATGAATGTTTAATAGAACTACTTAAACACCCCTAAAATGAATTTAACAATAGATTTCCTAGAAAATGACAAATGGGGAAATTATTTCATCCCAAGTATATAACTCATCCTGTATCAACATTTTTTTATGAACTTACCATTGAACCTTTTCATACTTACCTGATTAAAATTTGATGCAATTCTAGGCATGTATTGGATTTTACTATACAGGGCCTACATAAATTTCCATTAGAGGTGAATCAGTCTCTATATTAATAATTGATCCTCGATTATATACATGTGAAAGTAGGAAGGTGGATCTTATTTAGTACAAACATCTCAAGCATGGATATTATTTCCCTAAGAGAATGTGTATCTATCTCAAATGATTGAGTCAAAGGATAGTATAATCCTAAAGGAAGTTATTATTTAGAGGGAATACACTGATGTGTTTCTTGGGTAATTTCATGGTCTTCCCCCGGAGAGGATGAATTTCAAATTGAGCTTATACCAGGGAGTTAATAATATCCACGAATCTATATAAGACAACTGTTATGGAACATGGGGAAGTATAGATACAACTAGAAGAGAATCTAGATAAATTATTCATTATCCCAAGTACATTACCATGGTTTTCCCTAGTCCGCTTCATCAAGAAGAAGGACGAGTCAATGTACCTTTGCATTGATTATTGTGAGCCCTACAATATCACATCAAAGAACAAGTATCCTTTTCCATGGATTGATGAATTAATTGATCATCAATGTGAAATAAAATAATTTTACATGAAGGATATCTGGTCGAGGAATTATCATGTTAGGGTGAAGAAGGAGTACATCCCCAAGACTACTTTTTCTAGGAGTTATGGGAACTATGAATTCATAGTGATGACATTCGGTCTCATCAATACTCCAACAATATTTATGAACTTAATGAATAGAGTATTTTGATATTATATCGACAAATTAAAGATAGACTTTATAGATGGCATTCTAATATATTCTTAAACCATGGAGGACCATGAGGAGCATCTGAGAAATGTGATAAAGACATTATGAATGGATAATCTATATCCAAAGTACCACCAGAGTGAGTTATGGTTGAAGTAAGTCTCATTATTAAGACATATCATCACAATAAATAGGATATCTATGGATCTATCAAAGACAAAATAAATTTAATTATGACAAGAGCCAACATATTTGACATATATCCATAGTTTCCTTGGGTTAACATTAAGGTTTTGTGTCCTTAGAACCAACTTTTTGTACTTTGATTATATGAATATACACTTATTATATATTGATCATTTTTTGACATGACCATAATATAATAATATATTGGAATATTTGTTGCATTGATAATGTCATGAGAGATCCCCTCTATGATGAGAACCTTAAAACACCATAAAAATATTCTTAAATAAAGTTCTACAGTTGGATGACATACAATAATAGGACACATATTATACAGACCATCATGTCTGAGTACTCGTAAGAAGACGAGACTCTCTCTCATAGAGTTCGTACATGGTGATCTCCATGATGGGAGATTATGAGAACAGACCTGCCAGTAGTAATTCTGCATGTTTTGTTTTCATCAGACATTTCTATCTATGAGTGTGTGTAATGGTCCTTAGATTATAGGATTATTTTTAACTCATGTCATGTCTTTCACACTTATATTTACTGACGAAAATCGTCACGAAGATAGTTGGTGGGAAGTTGGGTACGTTGGGAGCTTCATGAATGACATGTTGTTAATAGATAACTTGAGAAAGGATTTTCCCCTTCTATATTTATAGAAGTTGATATCTCATGCCCTTTGATTGAAATAAAACGGTTGCCCAAATTCCACGGCCATGGTGTAATGACGAGTTTATTTCTCAAAGTCAATGAATGACAGATGAAGCATATAGGTTTATGATACTACCATGAAACCAGCTTCCTGAGATATTGAGACAAAGGGATTAATTTACATTTTAAGCATTCATATGATGTGACATGTCAATGCGGAGTCAACTTCTTCCTCTACGGTGGCTTGACCCATTGTTAAATAGTAATCGTGGACTTTAAGCAAGCCCACCTAACGCCAAAGAGAAAGTGGCCTACAGGGCCACACACTAAGTGTATTCATGTTTCTCAAGTATAATAAAGATTATTCACATATGTGTAATAACAATTATTCAAGGAATCCTAAATCCTTTTAATGTTAGAGGAAGAATAAAATGAAAAAAAAATTCACGTCGTGTATTACTGATTACAAACCGTGTAGTTTTTATTATTAAAACAAGTGTTGTTCATGTATTAATGATTACATGCCGTGTAGTTTGTATTTTGAGAACAAGTATACACCCTGTATTAATGATTACACACCATGTAGTATTCATTTTGGAAAGGAAATGAAAAACAAGTATATGCCGTGTATTATTGATTACATGTAGTAGAGTTTTTTCAGTCACGATTTTGAGGATATAATATTGTTTTATTAAATGATATTTATTATAATAAGCATGGGCGCATGTGAAAGAAATAATTATTTGACTTGGTGGTTTTCAATAAGAGGTAATTAAATAAATAGAATTTATAACCCGTATATTTATAATTATAACTCTATAACCTCAAACCCGATTATAAATATCGTCACAACCCCACCACTTTTCCCATAAGAATCGTTGTGCACAACAATTCTGGAGAATTTTCTCAAGACCAAAAGAACTCCATCCTCCATGAATGCTCTCAAGAACAAGAGAGATCCAACTCCACCGGATCAAGGTGATCTAAGGAAGAGAATGTAATAAAAGGCTTCTCTACACTAGCACCCGGAGATACCTTGGCGTTATCCCGAGATATGTGATCCACATGTGCATCACCTCTAGAGGAAGTCTACACATGGCTTCTGCGACGCAACGATGAATCACATCGGGCCGTGATCAGAAATATCAATAAAGAAATAATTTCAAAAGTTATTTCATGTCAATTAATTAAATTAATTATAATCAACCCGTGATGATCATTCCTTTGTGGTTCCTGGACTTTTCTTCTTCTTTGCCTATTTTTGTGATTCGATCCTTACAGTCTGGAGTTTATCATCGCATTGATCCCAGATTGATCATTTCAAATGAAAAAAATCCAAGTGGGCACATCCACCCATCAACTTCCGTTATGCCTAAGACCTTCAAGTGGTATCAGAGGGATTCAAAACGTTTATTGTAGTTATTTAATTTTCGTTTGATAATTTATGCATTTATATTTGATTAAATTCAAGATAAATCATTCTATAAAACTAAATGAATGAGATCTATACTTTATCCTTTATTTCATAATTCACATCACAGAAACAACCATTTAATTTTAATTTTGATTAAATTAAAAACATGGAACTCATCCAGAGGAGCCACTCTTTCTATCTATACAATAGAAGAATACACGACCTGTAGTGAAAACTACATGCCATGTACTTAGGTTCAATGAAACAGTACTGGTCTTCCAAAACACACCATGTGAATTGAGTATACCTAAGTATTTATTATAACGTTTTGACTTGAAATGAATGGTGCGTGGGAACCGGAATACAGGGCGTGTACGTTGAATTGACATACAATGTAGTCCAATCTGGCCCAGGTGAAACATTGTATAGGTAGAAGTCATGTTCCGCTTACCTGGGATTTCAAGGCCGGTAACCATGTAACAAGGAAGTACAGGGCGTGTTAGATTAATCTACACGTCGTGTACTCGAAAATTTACAATCAACAGAAAATACGCCAATCCCCTTGGTGTGTACTTTGGATAAAGGGTGAAAAATACACACCGTGTAATATATCCTACACGCCGTGTACTTTCCAGAAATGGATTTTCAGAAGTTTTTCACCAAAATTACGAAGACCTATACAAGGAATATGGATTAGAAGAATCTCAAGCAAATTCAGAAAAAATTTAAGATAAATAATTGATTAATTATAAGATCATAATTAATTGAATTCAAGAACGTCTTATCTTGAATAAAATAATGATTAAAATAATTTGAATTCTAAATATTTGTAAATGTCATTGCATGCTAAGGATGATCATGAGATGGACCAAAGATCCTTTGTATGTGTGTATGGTTTTATTTAAATTTGTTTAATTTAAATTCGTTGGCCTGCAATACTTCTTCCAATAAAATGTAGGCCTTGTGTTCCCATGGTTTATTTAATGTAAACCCCGTATAATATAGGATCTCCCAACCTAGTGGAGAACGTTCAAAAAACATTTTTTGAGGTGAAACCAACCCAAGAAGATGCAAAGGTGGAATGATGGGAGCTGCAAAACACAAACCATCGAGTTCAAGGTGTTTTTAGTAGGTCAGAGTTAGCTTATCAAAACTTCTTGATAAGCTAGCCAATAGAAGTTCATGATCATGACATCTTATTTTATTTCAATCTGATTGTGTGGTGTATTTATTATGTATGTGTGGCCGTGTTCACATAAATAATGAAATAAACAAGAATTCAAGGATGGAATAAAATAAAAACTGGAATATGTATAAACATTATCAGAACATGGTTAATCACTTAATAAAGCATCTCTTAATATTAACAAGCATGTTATAAGGAAAATCTATGCATAAAGAATAAAATACAACAAATGCAATATTAAGTCAGACCAAGCCTTCTGTTACTTGATTAAGAGCAAGACTCAATAAAACT
This sequence comes from Viscum album, assembly GCA_963277665.1. Lineage (NCBI taxonomy): Eukaryota > Viridiplantae > Streptophyta > Magnoliopsida > Santalales > Viscaceae > Viscum > Viscum album. The sequence continues at coordinate 1,364,575,476 of OY728140.1, read as the reverse complement.
ATGTGTTTGCACAACCCTTTTTGGGACACTTACTTTTATAAAGGAAGCTCTAATGAATGTTGCAGTATGACTTAAGCATTTTACATCAAGAGTAGTATCCCTTTCTATACATGTTGTAAATTGGAGGCAAGTGTTGAAGAAATCCAATTCAGGATTTCAGGATTCGGGAGTCCACTCAACAGATCAAGGAATTGTAATCTCTCAGTTGGTAGAGACTTTCCTACCATAATACATTCAAATATATTGACCAACCCTTGTTGGGGTTATGATAAGGGTAATATGGATCCGTTCCACTGGAATGTCAAAGAAACTAAAAATTCCGAGTTCAATAGTGAGGGCCATTGGGACATGATAAAATAGTGGGAGAATTAATAAATTCATTTATAATATTTCATAAAATGTAATTAAAATGTACTGATAAATCTGATCTTTTAATTTGTAGAATCAGTATGACAAGCTCATCAACCACATTTTATCTGTGATCAATTCTAGATAAAGACAATATCCTCATCGATAGTAACTTTCATGAATGGTTTAGGTGCATTCGGGTTATCCAATTCCATGAACTAATGTTGTACTTGTTGAAGTCCTCACTTCCTGACTCTCCTTCCCAAGGGGCGAGTGATCAGGATATCCTATTCTATGATAAAAATTTGAACGATGAACTCGAAGTTCAATGTTTGATGTTGTCATCAATGTCTAGTGAGATCATGAAGCCTCATGAATACATGGATGCCTACAGCGTGCTCGATCACCTTCGTGGTCTATACCAGGAGAGAGAAAGATAGGAAAGGTTTGAGATCTCCAGGGCTCTATTTTAGAGCGAGATTTGAGAGGGTGTCCCAGCTGGCCCTCATGTAGTCAAGATAATTTTCTATATCGAGAGCTTGGAGGTTCTTGGGATTAAACTCCCCAAAGAATTTTTTACCTATCTAATTCTAGAATCACTCCCACAGAGCTTCTCTAATGTTGTTTTAAATTTCAACATGAACAACATTGAGATGTCTCTATCTGATATTCTTATCCTTATTCGCCATGTACACAATGATATGAAGCATGAAAAATGTTCTGTCCTTATGGTGAATAAAAGGAATGGGAAGGTGAAGAGAATTAATCCCAAGGCTTCATCAAGACCTTCCAAGAAAAGGAAGATTAATGGGGATGAATGAGAACATGAGGATGTTTTCTTCGCATATGGCAAGAAAGGCCACTGGAAGAAATACTACACCCAGCCAAGGAAGCAAGGGGAATCTTGAGGTGCGTTTTTTATCGAATGCAATATATCTATTTCCACCAATTGGGTATTGTATACAACTTTTGGTGCTCACATATGTATCCAAATACTTGAACCAAGTAGATTCAGAAAGATTGACTGAGGTCAGGTGGATCTGCGAGCAGCCAATGGAGGCAGACTCACTTTTGTAGCTGTCAGAGACTACCACCTCACATTGACTACTGGGATGTTCTGGGTATTATAAGGATGTTATTATGTACCCTCTATAACAAAAAACATTATTTTAGTATCAAGATTAAATAATGATGGATTCATCTTTAATTTTGGAAATGAATGATGCTACTTTTATAAAGATAACAGTTGTTTTGGAAGGACTCATTTATATAACAGCCTTTATGTCTTAGACTACACAAACCATGTAATGGAAATCAATGACAACGTTAATTTACGTGACTCAAACCACACCCAACTTTGGCATCACAGGCTAGGTCATGTTAATGAGAAACGTTTGACAAAATTACATCAAGATGAGTACTTAGATTCTTTTGAACTAAAACCACTTGGTGTGTGTCATGCGTGTCTATAAGGAAAAATGACCAATGCTTCATTTAGTGGGAAACCTGAAAGAGATAAAGAGCTTCTAGAATCACTTCTCGCAGATGTGTGTGGACCATTTCCAGATGAAGCAAAGTGTGGGTTCTTGTACTTCATAACTTTTACTAATGATTTTAGTAGATATGGATATATTTACATAATAAGGTAAAATTCAGATTCTTTTTATAGGTTAAAAGAATACAAGAATGAAGTTGAGAACCATATTGGTCAGAAGATTAAGAAACTCTGCTCGGACAGAGGAGGAGAATGTCTTAATCAGGACTTCATTGTTTTCATACGAGTGTTTGGGATTATATCTCGACTCACTCCTCCTTAAAGGCCTAAGTGGAATGGCCTAAGTTAATGGAGGAACCGTACCATGTTGGAATGGTGAGATCAATGATCAGTCATGTGATTCTTCCATTATCCATTTGGGGATATGCATTACAAATAGAAGTACACATTCTGAACCACGTATGAAGTAAATTGATAAATGGTATTCCATATTAATTATGAAGTGGACACAAATCCATGTTATCAAATTTAAATGTGTGGGGTTTCAAAGCATTTATTAAGGCCTCTTCAGCTAAAAAACAAACTCCCCAAGGCACGATGTGTACCATTATTGGATATCCCAAGGAAACAAGTGGATATTACCTATACAACCCCTCAGATAAAAAGGTAACAGTGGAATGACACACTATATTCCTTGAGTGGGAGCACATCTCCAAAAGAGATAGTGGAAGAAAGATAGACTTCGATGAATTCAAGGCTCAATATACACGGGAGTTGGTACAAGAACAGATTCCACAAAGCCTCGTGTAAGAAAAATCTGTTCCAGAGACACAAGAACTGTGTATGAGCACGAGAGAGTTGAGAGAACCAGAACGATATTGTTTTCTTTTCACTGAGAATGGTGAATCATTACTGGTTGAAAATGAAGATCATCTTACCTACAAGGAAGCAGTTGAAGGCATATTCACTACCAAGTGGGAAGAAGCCATGAATTATGAAATGGATTCCATTTACCCAAAACATGTCCGGATTTTGGTAGATCCTCTAGTTGATGTAAATCCTATTTTAATAAATGGGTATTCTAGAAGAAACTGGATATGGAGGGGCCATTTTGAACCAATAAGGCAAACTGGTCGCAAAAGGTTTTAGACAGCATCAAGGAATTCACTATGATGATACCTTTTCACCAGTTGCGATGATGAAATCCATCCGAATCCTATTGGCCAGTTCCGCTTACCATGACTTTGAAATTTGGCAAATAGAAGTCAAAACAGCATTCCTTAATGGGAACCTCCAGGAAGATGTCTACATGACACAACCTGAAGGGTTTGTGACTCCAAAGAATGTCAAAAAGGTATGCAGGTTTCAAAAATCCCTTTATCGAATAAAGCAAGCATCAAGGTCAGGGAACATTCATTTTGTTCAACTGTAAGAGAATTTTTCTTTGTTAAGAACGAATGTGAGCCTTGTGTCTACAAAAGGTTTAGTGGAAGTGCAGTTGTTTTACTAATTGAATATGTTGATAAAATATTACTAATTGGAAACGAATTACATGTCTTAAATTTAGTTAAGTCACTGTAGGATAAATTATTTTCTTTGAAAGACTTGGGCAAGGCAACATAAATTCTTGGGATCAATATCCATCATGATAGATCCAAGAGAATGTTGGGTCTGAGTCAAAGTACATACATTTACAAGATACTGAAGAGATGTTGTAGAGAACCAACGATTGACATATATAGACAATACATTACTTTTGCAGAATATCTAATACATAACAAAAACAGACACCAATGGACCATAATAGTTTAGTGTCTTTGGAAACATAGAACATAATCTTCTAATCATGGTGAAAGATCTTCAACATATCCCATAATGATCTTCCCCTTTTGTTTTCATACATAAAACCTTTATTTAAATCATGGGGAAAATAAAACATATAAAGAATGAACTCAAATGCTCAGTAAGGGTAAGCATGGATAAAATAAAATAAACCATATACATTTGAACTTCAAAACATGAACATGAAGTTTAAACATCAAAATCATGAGTTGTGAAATAAATCTCGGTAGTACGTAAGGCATAGATCACAATGGAAAATCAATCATGATAAAATATAATGGGAATAAAACCATTAATTTGGGAAAACCATTAATCACATGATATGATTTCCATAGTAGCCAAGACATTGTTGCCAAGACCATCTTAGTAGAAAAAGTCCCGTTCTGAATCGAGTTCACTCCTCTTTCATGAACTGTATCACTAAACCGGATTAACATACCATTCCAGGCATGTCTATCTCATGAGATATAAATCATTACCCAATTCATTGGATGGAGATATAGGTACCACCCATCTCATAATGAATTCATTCTTATGTGTACCAGAACATGAACATAAATCATTCATCATAACCCAAAGAATAAAATGGGTTTTATAAAAATCATTCCATCATAACACAATCCATATGAAAAAATGGATATCATTTCATAATAATAAAATTGAAACCATGTAAATCATAGAGACATTGTACTTGAAATATACACATTTGAAATAATATCATTTTAGATGGAAAATGGTTTTGGTAAAACACTTGAAATGAATTCTTGATGAAAATATCCTTTCTTCTTCAAAATCATTTTCTTTTCACAAAATGTCATGGAATTTTAAAAGAAAAGTATTTTGTTGAAAATATTCATGAAATCTTGTAGACTAATCTTCGGGAAAATAAGGCTTTATGAAACTGTAAAAATCTGTTCATGCTGTATAAGTTAAAAAAATATTCTTCCCGTACTTTTGCTGGGAAAGTCAAAAAGTACCTTGTATGGTAAAAAAAGAATGATTCCTTACATACCATGTAGTACAAGTAAAAAATGGGTAAAAAAGGCTTTAAACATACATGAAACCATTTTTAGAAAATAGGGACACGGATGATAAATATAACCCCAGTAAATACTTACGAAAACACAATCTGGGGTAAAAACGAGATTGGAAAAGTTATCCCTTACCTTAGGTCTGATATGTTTCGTACGTATCCAAACCTCCTGTATAATGATTTAAATAATTTAATTTACTTATTACAGAATCATACTCATTGTTATTATATCATATATGGTTCATTTATGACTTTATATTACCTGTTCTTTTGTAAATTCCATGTTAAAGCAGCATTTTCAGTAAAATCGTTTTATTTATCGTACATGTTTGGAATTGTTGTTTATGATATTATTATTACATATATCATGATTTAATTACTTCCAGAATTTAAATAATGATTTATATATCATATATATTCAGTATATATATATAATAGATATATTTATGAAATATAATACACCGTTTATGGAGTTGGTAAGTCGTACGTACGCATGAACATTGTTTTCCTTTCCTAATTATCATGAATAAAAGTAAGTAGATGACACTCACAAACATATATATTCATAAATAAAGTAGCTTCATTATTTTATATATTTCATTATTATTCATTATATATACTTTATAATCATTTTTTAGTGATTAACATGGATAATGAATCTCATCGGGTCATAGAGACGCTAATCCGTACGTATGCCCAACTGATGATATCATTCCCATAATTATTGAATTGAATTGGAGTGGATGAAATAATATTTCATAATCAGTATGATGTTATAATAACTATATATAGGTATTATTTACACCATTATACCCATCCACTTAAGGTGGTGGTGGAAAAACAGATTACACCACGGCGTGGAGACGATATTCCGTATGTACGCACGCGCGGCGATTTCATTTTCCGTTGGATGGATGGGGTTGTTTCATACTTATAATAACATATCATTATATTAGTGATACTGATGTTATTACTTTATAATTAAACAACTAATGAATAAGAAGTTGAAGAAGAAATAAACTTGAAAGAATCGGTAGAAGAGATTACCTCTTCTTCGACGCACCTCTTTTAAGCTTCCTTTTAAGGAACTAGAGATGGTCTTTTGAGGAGACCCAAACCTCTATAATGTTTATAGGGAAGTTGAAAAGGGAAATTTCCAGGGTTTATCCGAGCTTGAAGGTTGAAAATTGTGTAAATAGTAGAGGGAGGAGATGACATTATATATTAGAGGAGAGGAGAACCTTTGGAAACTTCAAAAATATTAATATATAATAAATCAAACCTCACATAAAAACCTCAAAAAATGACTCATATTCTATGATTATATAATATAGGTTTTTAATCTCATAAAAAAATATAATTTATACATTTTGGAAATTTATTTTTAACCTTATCACCTTGATTTATCCTTATTTAATCTATTTTATTTTCTTTTTGGTAATAAGATTCTATAATTTCAATTGTTATAAATAATTAATTATGTGTTTTGAATTATCCATAATTGGATAATTTATGATATTGTAGACCATATAAATTTAATTTATAATCATTAATTTTTTTTATTTTTAAACAATTTTATATTATGTTATTTTTTTAAAATAACAGTAGTATCAATTTTGACACTATTTATTTATTTGAATTTAAATAATATCCACACAAACTATATGTTCGAAATAAAATATTAAATAGATTCCTAACATGTCATATCCATCAAAAATATTCATGGGGCTCATTAATTTGTTCATATATTATTTATTTTAATATTTTTAAAACCAATTATTTGGTATATCTCTAAATTAAATAATTAGTACAACATTTTTTTATAATTATTTAATATACTTATTTGTTCCATAAAAATTAAAAATAAAATCCTATGATGAAGATAAATATAATACCTTTCATAATAATATTTTTACTATAATTTATCATCTTAAAATCACAACATTTATATTTTTATATTTATTAAATTTTGAAGGTGACATTCTTGACATCATTTGAAATAAAATAATATAAATGTCTTAATCGGTTTTATAAGGCTAAAAAATAGTCAAAAAATCGACCATTGTATTCTTAGGGTATATATATACTCAACCAATAATTTTTTTCAAGTTTCCAGTTCGTTTGATAGGTATTGTTATTTTAAAAAAAACAATATTAGTGAATTTCACTAAATAAATAATTTCTACATCATTAAATTATAAGCTATCAAGGTAATTAAATTTTAGAAAAAAATTAAAAATAAATTACCATCATAAAGAAAAAAAAATTTATCTTTCAAATGAATATTTATAATCTAATTTTTATTTTTTATAGCATTATATTAAAAATAATCTAATTATTAAAGTTTGAGTGAGACATATTTCACTCTCCTTTAAATAAAATAAATAAATGGTCTTAATCAAATAAAAGTAGGTTCCATTAGATTCCATTTCAACCCAAGTATGATTTAGGGAAAAATATAATAATCCAATTATATTAAGACAAGGTTTAGGGTATTTTTATAATATTATATTTACCATTAATTACCCGATTTACCTTTAAATATGGTAAATAAAATTTACCTTAGTTACTATTCATAATGCCTAAAAATAAAAAGTATCATATTAACATAATTTGGACCTACTGATTCCAAATATGGAATCAATTTTTCCAAATTCAAATCACAGAAGTTTCTGAAATTAATTTAAAATTAATCATGTTGTTAAGAAAACAAGTTTTAAAAGTTAAAACATTGCAAAAGATTGACATGATTTTACCTATGAATTCAATGTAAAATAATTTCTAATGACATAAATTATATTAAATGGTAAAAATATATTCAATTTATACTTTAAAACCATTCAATATTATAATTTAACCATATAAATTATTACGATGAAAAAAGCTGTTTTTAATTAAAATACAGTGTGTTTTTACTATTCATTAGAATATGAATGTTATCGGAATAATATGAAAAACTTATCCAAAGTAAATTTTTATATCCTGATCCCAAAGAAGAATTTTATTTTTTCAGATTGAACTTATGAACATGTAAAGAACTATATTTAATGTTGGTGCACCATCAAACGGCAGCAAAACTTCATTTTTTTAAAAATACTTATTTTACCCAAAAAAAAATATTTTGTTCTCATACCATGTTCTATAAAATGTGTTAGATGAATTATAATGTATAAAAATTAAAAATGTAGTTAATAATATTCATAACGGCATGTTTATAATAATATTATAACCATATATCATTTTTTAGTGAAACCTGATATTGCGTACTACACACGCTATCGAGGAAGGTCGCAATTGTGTGTAATGCAGTCAAAGACAGGGATGAATGTAGTGAAATATTCCTTTGGTGTTGTGTATAACATAATTCAAAACTTATTTCATTTATTAATTAAAAGAAATCTATACTTAATGTTGCGTAGAATAATTTTTACAAAACGAACATGAAATTGTGTGTAACATGAGCCAAGAATAGTGTAGTGTATACTGCAAGCTAATACGGTGTTGCGTATACCATAAGATAATTTTGGTGTAGTTTACGACACAGGACATAAATGTAATTAAAAATAACAATTCTCATAAAATCTCGGGTTGTTACAGATTCAGTATGAAACAGTCCAAGAGGGGATTGTTTCCAGTTCAACATGGCATTAATCTTTCAAAGAAAATGCATCCTCAGACACATGAGGAGAGAATGAAAATGGAAAGGATCTGTTACGCATCCACGATTGGGTCAGTCATGTATGCTATGCTATGTACAAGTCCTGATGTTGCTTACGCATTATGTGTCATAGGTTGATATCAAGCTGATCTAGGAGACCGCCATTGGATGTAAGTCAAGACTATCCTTATGTATCTGAGACGTAGCAAGGATATGTTACTCATTTATGGGGGAGATTAGGAGCTAGTCCTCACAGGACATATAGATTTTAGATTCCGGCTTGATCGGGATGACATGATGTCGCAAACTGGATACATCTTCAGTTTTAATGGAGGTGTAGTGAGCTGGAAGAGCTCAAAGTAAGGTGTGTTTGTTGATTCTACAGTAGAGTCTGAGTATATCGTGGCTTCTGAGGCAGCTAAAGAAGCAGTATGGATGCGATACTTCATCCAAGAGATGGATGTAGTACATAGAAGTAATGATCCTATCACACTCTATTGTGATAATACTACAGCGGTGGCACATGAAAAATTGCCAAGGTCACGTCATAGGACAAAGCACATACTTCAGAAGTATCATCTCTTGAGGGATTTTTCTCAGAGGGGTGAAGTTGCGGTGAGCAGTATTTCCATGGAAGAAAATGTGGAAGACCCCTTGACTAAATCCTTGGCTCAGCAAAAACATGATAATCATGCGAGGTCTAGCAGACTAAATGTAGTAGGCAGTTGGCTCTAGTCCAAGGGAGAGTTTGTTAGGTTTTGTGTCCTAAGAAGAAACTGTTTGTACTTTGATTACATGAATATGAAATTTTTATATATTGTTAATTGTTCTTCATGATCTTAATATAATAATATCCTGGAATATTTGTTGCATTTATAAGGTCATGGAAGATCCCCACTATAAGGAGAACCTTAAAAATCCATACCAATATTCTTAAATAAAGTTATATGGTTGGATGCCATACTATGATAGGACACATAGAATACATGCCGTCATGGGTGAGTACAAGTAATAAGATGAGACTCTCCCTCATGGGGTTCACACTTGGTAATCTCCAAGATGGGAGATTATGAGAATAGACCTGCCAATAATAATTCTGCATGTTTTGGTGTCATCAGACATTTCTATCTACAAGCATGTGTAATTCTCCTTAGACTGGAAGATTATCATTAACTGATGTCATGACTCATGCACATAGATTTACTGACGAAAATGATCATGAAGACAGTTGGAAGGAATTAGGGTACGTTGGGTGCATCAAGAATGACATGTTATTAATTGATAAGTCGCGGAAGGATTTGTCTCTTCCATATTTATGGAAGAAGATATCTCAGGACCTTTTATTGAAATTAAACTGTCACCAAAATTCCATGGACATCGTGTAACAACGAGTTTATTTCTATACATAAATGAATGAAAGATCAAACATATAGCTTTATAACACTTCCATGAAGCCTGGTTGATGAGATATTGAGACAAAGGGATTAAATCAAATGGTAAGTGTTCGTATGAGGTTACATTTTAATGTGGCATTAAATTTTTTCTCTTGGATGCCTTGACCAGATGCTAGACAGTAATCTTGGACTTTAGGCAATCCCGCCTAATGCCAACGAGAAAGAGGTCTAGAGGTTCACACACTATGTTTATTCAAGTATCTCAAGTAGAATAAAGATTATTCTCATACGTGGTTTAATAATTATTCAAGGAAGCCTAAATCATTTTAATGTTGGAGGAATAATAAAATGAAAACAATTACATGCCATTTATTAATGATTACATGTTGTGTAGTGTTTATTCTAAAAAAAAGTACATGCTGTGTATTAATGATTACACGCAATGTATTTTATTATTTTGAAAAGAAGTAAAAATCGTGTATTAATGATTACATGCCGTTTATTTTTCATTTTGGAAAGGAAATTAAAAACAAGTACAAGCCATGTATTAATGATTACATGTCGTGTAGTTTTTCCAGTCGGAATTTTGAGGATATAATATTGTTTTATTAAAAAATATTTATTATAATCAGTGTGAGTGCATGTCAAGGAATTTAAAATTTTACATGAGGGTTTTCAATAAGAGTTAATGAAATAAATAAAATGCATAATGCATATATTTAATGTTATAACTCTATAACCTAAAACCTGATTATAAATATCCTCACAACCCCAACAATTTACCAATAAGTATAGGTGTGCACAACAACTTAGGAGAATTATCTCAAAACCGAAAGAACATTGACCTCCATGAATGCCCTCAAGACCGAGAGAGATCCACCTCCACTGTATCAGGACAATCTAAGGCAGACAACGCTAGCAAATGATTATCTATGAAAGCACCCAGATATTCCTTTGGCAACATCACAAGATACATGGTGCATGTGTGGATCATCCCTAGAGGAAGTCTACACATGGATTGTACGACGCAAAGACGAATCACATCATAGTGTGATCAGAAATATCAATGAAGAAAGAATTTCAAAATGTGTTTCTTGTCAATTAATGGAATTAATTATAATTAACCTGTGATGATCATTCCTTTGTGGTTCTGGGAATTTTCTTATTCTTTGTCTAATTCTATGATTTGATCTATGGAGTCCGGAATTTATCATCATATTGATCCAAGATTGATCATTACTAATGACAAAAATCTAAGTGGGAACATCCACCCATGAGCTTCTACTGCTCCTAGGACCTTCATTAACTAGATATTATCAATTATTTGTGAGACATTTCTCACAACTGTCAAACCATATTATGAAGCTAACTTATAAGGGATTCATATTATCTTTGAATGATGAATGTGAAGAAAGATTTGTGGAGTTGTAGAAGAGGCTTATCACTTCCCATATTCCCACACTACCAACAAGTGGGGAACTTTTTCTAATTTTTATAGATACTTCAAAGAATGGATTGGGCTATGTGATGATGAAAAATGAAAAAATCATACCTTATGCTTTAAGGAAATTGAAAATTCATGATAAAACTTATCCCACACAGGATCTATTGTGGGAAGTGGTGATCTTAGATTTGAAAATTTGGTGACGTTATCTCTTTAGGAAGAAGTGCAAAGTATATATTAAGCACAAAATCCTTAAATATATATTCACACAGAAATAGCTTAATATGTGCCAAAAAAGATAGTTAGATCACATCAATGATTACGAAGGCTGAATCCACTACCATCATCGGAAAGTGGAAAAAGTGGAAGATTCTATAACTAGAAAAGTTCTATCAACAATATCATCAATGATAATTAGGAAGGATCCGATCTTATTATATTTGAAGATGATGGACATGGTAATAATAAAGGAAGGAACAAAATTAATACTTTCACGAATTATTTCTCAACCATATCTTCTAAAAAGGATAAAGGATTCTCAAAAATATAATGTGGGAATTCATAATAATGTGGAAACTATATGAAAAGGGGGATCCTTTGAGGTAAATGTTAATGAAGAATAAATTGTGAGATTTGGGCCAACACTATGTGATCCATTAAATCCAGAGTTAAAGATGAAACTATTAGATGATGAACATAGTTTGAATTTATCCATTCACCTAGAAAAGAAAAATATGTATTGATATTCTAGGAGCACTATTGGTGGGAAACATGATGAAGGAGATCGCTGCCAATAGATCAAAGTGCCTGGTATGTCAGCAAATGAAGAAGGAAAAGAAAATGCCTAATGGGATGATGAAATGATTACCCATACCAACCTGTAAACGTTAAAACCTCACCATGGACTATTTCTCTGAACATCCAAAGAAATACAAGGGAAAAAATGCTATCAATATTTTGTGGATAGTCTTTCAAAAATTATACACTTAATTGTGATTTGAGTGGTTTTCTCACTAGATCAACTGGAACATATATATCAAATAAGTGCTACAGATTTAGGGATTACCACTATCTGTTGTGTTGGATTGAGATCCAATATTCACCTCTATGTTTTGGAAAACTATTTAGCATTATCTAAAAACTGAGTTGAAATTCCATACGGCATGTCACCCTCAAACTGATGGCCAATCTTAGTGAAATATCTAACCAGATAAGGACATGTTGATAGAATGCACAATTGACTTCAAAAAATTATGGGACCAGCATCTCCCTATGGTCGAGTTCTCTTAAAACCATTTCTTCCACTAGAGAATCTAAATGGCTCTCTATGAATCCCATTATGGGAAGATGTGTGGAACACCAACAAGTTGGGAAGAAGTTGGGGAACAAAAACTTCTTTTTACTAAAATGGTCGAATAAATAGTGGAGCAATTTAAGACCATTCAGTAGAACATCAAATACTCTCTGATTTGATATATGAACTTTGCCGAAAATAATTAATGAGACCTAAAACTTGATGTTGGAGACTTGATATTCTACTACATATCTCCATCTAAGGGATTGATGACATTTTTGATGAAGGGTAAGCTTAGTCCAAGGTACATCAGATCTTTTGAGATCCTTGATCGCATCAGAGAAGTGGCCTATTGACTAGCACTCCCACAGGACTAGTCTCAAGTACATAATGTATTCCATGTATCCCTCTTGAGAAAGTACATAATAGGACCCTCACATATACACAATCCAAAGGCGATGCATTTAGAGAATGAACGTTCCTATAATGAGAATTCAGTAATGATATTAGATCGTAGAGAAAAATTTATACGAAATATGACAATTCCCCAAGTTAAAGTGTTGTTGAGAAACCAAATGTTTGAAGAAACATATTGGGAACAAGTGGAAGTGATGAAGTATGATTACCCTTATCTATTTTAAGTGTGGGAAAATGAAATTTCAATGGATAAATTTATAAAGGGATAATATCGTAATGACCTTAACTATTATGAATAAAATTCCTCTTTTTGATTTAATTGAATGTATTATGGTTGTAGAAAACACATGATCTTATTCTGTTTTATTATATCCAATTGAATTTGAATGAACATTAAGTATATTTACCCTTGATAACATATCCATTAAATAGTTATCACATGAATAGTATAAATATATTGTTTTAACAAATCCTTTTGGCACATACAAAGGACGGGATGGCCTCGTCCAGTATGATCGTACCCTATGAATCCCAATTATCAGATATTCTAAGGGAGATGGGATTTCTACTGTTTTCTCAAGTCCAAACCCCTGATGATATCAAAAAACATTAGCATGAGAAAAACCATTTATGGTATAATTTCAAGCCCATTGAGATCACATCCCAAACCATGTTCACCGAATGACCCCATGAATTCCCTACCATCACACATCTTACACTTAGTGTGTATGCAGGTGTATTAAAGGGACATGTACACCTTACCATCACACACCTTACAATTATGTATCAAGACCATATAAATAGGAATATGTATATTTTTTATATAATAATGAATATATTTCACACCTTTCATTGTTACTTTATAAATAATTTTTAGTTTTGATTCAATAATGTAGAAATTGTAGAAATTGTTAATTTTAAATCACAATAAATAAATTAATGTGTTTTTTTAATTAAATAATATTTTAATAAAATATTATCATTTAATAACATTTATTGAATATAAATGATCAAGTAATATTTATGATGTTAAATGTAATTTGTATAAGGGTTCAAAAAAAGATATTTATTTCGAAAACTCATTTTTTCAATAATTTTTTTTAAATTGAAATTGAACATACTCAATAAGTAAAATTATTATTATTTTTCGAATAAAGATGTCAAAATTATCTTATGTTGAATTTTTCATAATTTTCTGAGATTGTCGAATTTTTGGGTAACAATTTAATACTATATAAATATACTCTTTTTTATGACATCATAATGACATAATAGTGATGTAATTAACACTACAAAAGGTATCCCAAATTAAAAATATGTTTTCCATTTAAAATAATTTAAATTTTTGTTTATTTTATTTATTTTATTAACCCTCAATGAATCCTCCGAGACTTATAATATATTATAAGATTTTAAAATAATTTCATTGAGAGTGTGACTCACCTATACATAAGAAATGGAATTATTTTATTCTATAATTCCCACGGACATATAAAATAATTTAAACCACTGCCATTTTTCAGAAACCGTGGGAAAAAATATAGTGTGGTTTGTGGTTTTGAATATTTTATTATATAGTGTCCAAAACCAGCAATAATAATGAAATCACCATCTTTTCCTATATAAACCCACACAATCTCCCATTAATATTCACATGAACTCATTAGATCACTTCCAAACTCATACCTATACTCCCTAGAGTCTTCCCTAGGATTCCCCTAGCTTTTCATTATCCCCTCCAAAGCCTTTGGAGTCACAAATTCAAGTATGGGATCATCTCGTTCTCACTTATTAGGGTGGAATAAAAGCAATTAGGGATTCCAACATATAATACAATTTTTTTGATAGTAGTCAGTAAAATAAGTGATTGAACCATATCCAAAAATTTATTTTTGTTGAAAGACCCTATGGTATGTAACGATCATAGTGGTATCATTTTTTTACATTCCATTATTTACAATGACTATGATAATTAATTATTACTTTTACTGATTAAAAAATTATGTGATAAATAATTAAAATTAATTTTATTAAATATCCCAATTTTTTTCGCACCCGAATATCCCTCACAACTGAACTCAGAATGTCTCGTTTTATTAAAATTATAGTGTTAAGGATCGATATACTCCTTTTCCATAACATTAATAAGGGTTGTTCAAGATATTTTATGGTATTTAGGTAGGAAATTATTTTCCAAACATGGGCTTATAACACCTTGATCCATTGAGTGGATTCCCCAATTTAGAAATCGTAACTCAAACTTTCTAAAAAATTTCCTCAATATTAAACGATGTCTATAAAGGGCTACTCCACTTGATGTAAAATGGTTATGTTAACACAAAACCTTTATAATAACTCCCCTTATAAAATTTTGTGTCATACTAATGTTTGGTAAAACACTTAGTTTTATTAGTAATATTCCTAATCAAGTAATGGATGGCATAGTTTTAGTTAATATTTATTTGATGTCTTTTTATTTATTATGAAATAATATTATCTTTTTTATGCTTTATATGGCATTTTATTATTAAGTATATTTTACATAATTAGATAAACATGTTGGATAAAACATTTATACACAATCTATTAATTTAAATTCCATTTTTTCACATTAATTCATTTATTTATGTGATCATGATCCTTCATCCATAAACAAAATAATTCATATAAATAAATAAATAACCCAACTAAGATCTTGTATAATGTTTTATTTATTCATCAAAAAGTAAAACAACCTTTCACATTGGGGAAATAAATCATTGTTCTAGTCTTGACATGATTTTCAACATTCCAGATATCCACATGTGTATCACCTGAGTTGGAATTATCAGGGTTCAGTCATGAACCAACTCCATTCACCATGAGATACCCCATTTATTACGTGTACTTATAACTAACAAGTAAGTGGTGGTAACCAGTTGATATGTTATGATGAATTATATAACCTTGGACATGTAGGTCCTACATAATAATGTAGGGAGGGTTTAATCGCATTCCATCATATTTAATTTAATAATTAATATTTTTAAACCCATGAAATAAATTAAATTACATAATTCCCAAACATATAAAGGTCTTGGTCAGTCTCATGAATGGTCATGCACATGAAACAAATATAAAATAGTGTAACTAGATAACATTTATTTCTATTGATTATTTATAATTAATATAAATTCCCTTTGAATTAGTTAATTAGTTCCCTTTTATAATAATTGCCATCCAAATTGTCTTGGAAATAACCATAGTTAAAAACATTCAAGGAAAATAAATGAAAAAAACAATAATGACATATTATTATAATATAATAATTCATCATTTAATGTTTATTTAAAACCATTATTAAATTTACAAACACATCTTGTATACAAATCAATAAAATAAGGTTTTAATACTTTAATTTAATGACTAAATTTAATTTAATTATAACAGTTATAAGGATACTGCATGATGTGTACTTACGTACATCATGTTCTGTACCTCGATTTTCATGTACCTGGGATACATGCCTGGGTATTCGGCATGTACATAAATAAGACTATAGAAAACATACAATCTAGCTACATTCCATGTATCATGCTTACCACATGTTTGTGAAAACTTATGAAAGAATATACATGTTCTTCAGATGCGGGACAACACAACATGTATGATAGATACATGTCATGTGTTCTTCATGTAGTGTGTCTTCTCGACTCACAGAAAGGATTGTTGAGTACTTTAGATGTAGGAATTAATATACTATATGTTTTTTATTCTAAGTACACATCATATACTCTATTAATTTTCTTAGCTTTGATTCTCACTCATTTAGACCCTGTATTTGACCACATGGTTAGTAATAATTTCACCACTATACTATATACACTAATCAATGTGTACACCATCTATACACCTTATAATATAACAATTTATGTTCCAGGTTGCCTTAGAAATAAGGTGGTGTGCAATAAATTCACTTCATGTAAATTATTTCTTGGCCCATTGTGTATCCCATGACATGGCCATGTGCAGTGCACTTGGGCACACAACATGTACTCTGGCTATATGTTGTTTAATCCCATGTTATCTGGCCAGAATACTTAGCACTTCCCAATGGAATCTCTAGTTATTATTCACATGTTCTTAAACCTTTAAGAAAAATAAAACATGAACAATAATAATTTAAATGCAGAAGACATGTTAATTAAAATGTTTTAAAGAATGGAGAATCTGAAATTAAATATTTGACCACTATTTCATATATATATTAAAAACCAAATAAATAATTTTAAATTTGAATCATGAATTCTTTGATACCACTTACAGGTTCTGTGCATAGAAGAAGTGCCCTTTCTGTGAATGAGATTAAAATTTCATTTAATTTAGAGTTTCATGAAACCCTAAGAGAGGATATTTCATTTTAAATTTATAACTAATTTATTTTTGATTGGAATAAATAATTACTTTGGCATAGGATCCATTCTTATATGATGTTTTTTATATTCCAAAAAGCCATTAATATAACTTTCATTGTAATATAAGGATTCATGTGTATAATCCCTCTGGAAGTGGTCCATACATACTCCATTAATCTCTAAGAAATGCTATTTGATTTAGGGGTGCTAGCATGGTAAATCAGTTATATTGTATCATTTGTATTTATCTACCCCAGATCCTTTGGGCTTCAAGGAGTTCTTATTTCATGACCCATCCCAGTGGGGCCCGAGCCGCAACTCCACAAGCCCGCCTCCAATAGGCCAGGAGTTGGTGACTAGCACTAAGTAGGCCCGTCACTAACATGGGAGGTATTACATATAAACCTGTATACACACACACATCTCCAACCCACAATGCTGAAAATTAAAAACTACTAAAAATGGAAATGCATGCATACACTAAAATACCAACCAACAGAGTTCGATAGGAAAGTAAAGTACTATAATGTAAAACCCTGGTCCAAAAGTAAAATCCCTCCAAAAGAGAGTCTGAAACAAAGTCCAGCCTGTAAAGAAACGTATTGGGACTGCAATCCCTAGCCATTGGAACACACCTTGTCTAGCCTGATCTCACTGAGCATCGTCTGGTCCAAGTACGCCTAGAATCCTATCAAAGGCTCGCTTGTCTGCACAAGACACGACACATGGGGGAAAATCCCATGTAGGGGCGAGTATAACAATACCCAATAGGACACCCTGAAACCACAATGGAATACAACAAGGAAAAATACCACAAAGGAAAGATACAATCATCTCTACATAGTATATGTTTACAGAATATATAACAAGAATATTAAGATATACTCATGCACGATCGACGAACGCTATACAACCACTAGGATCTAGCCCAAATATTTCCACTAAGCACGTATCAAGGAGAACACACTCCTAGGTCTGAAAACAGTGATACGAAGTACTCGTTATGGGAGAACACACACCAAAAGTATTTTCAAACATGATGCTCAAATGATGATCACAACCAATAGCCATGGGGTGATTCAAACAACTTAGTCTGAACTAACCCGCTAAGTAGAGGATCGACACCCGGGTAAAGTTGGTGACATCGATATAAAGAACTCTACCTAGGGTACCCGGAATGAATAGAGGATCCAGATCCAAGTCTCACAGAGGGGATTCCGAAAACTCTATTCAGGAAGTCCTGTTGAAGGGATCATACTCATGTATCCTTGTAACCTGACCCCTGGTACTGCCCGTGTAATGGCCTGGGTCATCCATCCAAGCATTGTAAAACTCAACTACACGACATGTAATAGGGTTACACGCCGTGTTCATTGACTCCGGGTACTGCCCATGTAAACGACCCATGTCAGAAGTCGAAGTCATGTAGGAAAGCATATACACGGCGTGTATGTCAAGGCACACGCCGTGTTCTGTCAACTAGAAAACACCCGTGTACCCTGGCCATTTTCCCGTACATGGTTCCTATCAGTATTTCCTGCCTGTGTACCAATACACGAGGTATCCCATGTATCTTGCTGGGTCTGGCCGGGGAAGGGTATACATGTCGTGTCCTTGGCCATGTACCCAACCCATGTCTGTGTGCTCCCGGAGTACTTGCCATGTGGCCCGCCGACGAACACACGCCGTGTAGCCCATACTATATGCCATGTAGTCGGGAAAATTCCAGAATTCCATCATCTTCCTCGCGCTTCGGCCGATCTCGGAATTCTCGATCTCTCACCCGTTCATCCCGATGCTTCTGGGCTTGTTTTTTCCCATCATACGAACACCTAATCGGGTGTTTTAGGTCCTTCTATCGGTTCATAAACCTCCAACGATCCATCCAAAGAAAAACGCCCAAAAACATATATCACTTGATCCGCTCCGAATCGTCCGCCAAAACCGTCATCGCAGCTTCGTACCACCATTCCATAGTTGCATCTACAATCCTGGATCATTACGCCACAGATCGAAGGTGTAATCGATTGTTGTTCTTATCCCATGAAGAATGTGTAGAACACAAACGAAGAAATTGAGAATTTGGGGAGAAAAACACAACAAATCGAGAGGGACGAACCTCAATCGATGTTCGTGTCAGTCATGGTCCGTCACAGTTAGAAGGTTGAATGAAACCAAAATAACTCAAGAATCAAAATCCCCAAAATCCCTACAAAATATTATCCCACAAATACGATTCATCCTAGGGAAAATATATTCGTGTATTAGTCTGTGTGCAACGTAGGAATCAAGAACGAGAAATCATTTAGAAAGAGATCAAACTCCCTACCAGGATTCACGACGTTCATTAGCGAAGATTGGGTCACCGCGTCATTGTCGCCGACGAAGCTCGTCAAGAACACTATCGCCGCGTTGGGAGGTTTTCTCCAGAACATTCTAGAGCCTCCAGGTGAAATTCAGGGTTATGGGAATTGTAACCCTAATCACCTAAGAAATATCTATATAAAAACATAAAATATTTCTCTATATAAAGGCTTTAACAAAAAAATTTAGTTAAATATTTTATTATAGTTATGTCTAAAACCTGGATTTCACCACTGACCTGTGCCATCCAAAGTTAGGTCTCTACTAGGGTAAACTCACCACTCTAGACGCAACAATGCCCTTATATTTCGGATCAGAGTACCCATTCAAGAGTTATTACACTTTTTCAAGAAAACCATAGGTGAACGTAATTTATTTATTTAATTAAATTCAGACATTTGTTCCGGGCTCACTGGGCTTCGGAACTGCACGTCGTCTCAAGGCCTGGTCTCGAAATAATTCCCACATAATATTAAAAATAATACATGAAAAATGCGGGACATAACATCACACCCAACATAAGGCTGTCAAGTCCCTGAAAAACCAAAACAAGGGCTACTCAAACAAATGTGGGCACTGTTCACGATTCTGAGCCACCCGCTCCCACATGCTCTTATAGAGATTCCCGTGTTGCCACTGGACATGAACCAAATGAATAGAACACCCACGAAGTATCTTCTCTGGCCGATCCCCAATCTCCACTAGGTACTCAGCAATGGTCACTCCATCATCGAGGTCCAGCTCTCCCCATTTGATAACGTGCGATGGATCATGCACATACTTCTGCAGCTATGACACATTGAAGACGTTGTGTACCTAGTCTATCTAGGGAGGTAGATCCAAGAGGTACGCCACCACGCCATCTCTACTCAGAATCTGAAAAGGACAGATGAACCTTAGAGATTGCTTGCCACCTCGACCAAATCTCCACAATCCCTGTCGAGGTGAGACCTGAAGGAACACATGGTCTCCCTCTTCGAACTCCAAGGGTCTCCATCTCATGTCGGCATAAGAATTATGCCGAATCTATGCAGTCTTCATCCACTCCTGGATGACCTGAACCTTCTCCATAGTATCTCGTACCATCTCTATGACCATGAGTGATGACTCTCCTGGGCCAGTCTAGCAAAGTGGTGACCTGAAAGTTCGTCCATACAAAGCCTCGAATGGTGACATACCGATAGTGGAATGATAAATGTTGTTATAAGAAAATTACACCAGTGTTAGGTGATCCTCCCAGCTACGACCAAAGTCGAGTATGCAGGCTCGTAGCATATCCTCTACAACCCGGATGGTCCGCTCCGTCTGACCATCAGTCTGAGGGTGAAACATTGTGCTCAAGAGTAACTGATTCGCAAAAGCTTCCTGAAATCCCTTCCACAACTGGGATGTGAAACGAGCATCAAGATCTGAGATGATCATGGATGGAACTCCATGAAGCCGAACTATCTCTTTCATGTAGAGGAGTCCCAATATCTCTACAAAACTCTGCTCTTGTATGGTTAGGAAGTGGGCTGACTTGGTGAGTCGCTAAATGATCACCCATATGCAATCGCGTCTCCTAGACGTACGTGGTAAACTCGTCACGTTGTCCGTGGATATCCCATTCCACTTCCACTCTAGCACCTTGAGGGGATGAGTCAAACCTATTGGCACCTAGTGCTCTACCTTTACTTGCTGACAAGTACGGCACCGAGAAACAAACTCTGCCACACTCTTCTTCATCCCTGGACACCAGAACTGACGTCATAGGTCCTGATACATCTTTTCCACACTAGGATGCTCTGCCAAAGGAGATGTATGGAACTTCTTCATTTCCTCCCCCCCCCCCCCTCAATGTCACTGGCACTACTGTGCTCCCTTTGAAAAGAACAATGTGCTCCCCACATCTTGAATATCGATCAGTGGCATCGCCTGTAGATATCTGAGCACGTAAAGTTTCATAGCTAGCATCCTCGAGTTGTGCTTCCCTGATTTGCTGTAAGAGTGTAGGGGTAACAACCATCGAATGAAGGTATGCTTCCTTGTCTATATCCATGAAGGATAATTTTAAAGAGGCCAACTACCTTGTCGCCTCATCCAGCAACTGTGAAATGGATCTCCTACTAAGAGAATCTACCACAACGTTCCCTTTCCCAGGAGTATAAATGATCTCAAAGTCATAATCCTAGAGGAACTGAATCCACCGCCTCTATCTCAAATTATAATACTCTTGATAAAAGATATATCTGAGACTCTTTTGATCTGAGTAGATGATAAACTGCTCTTCCATTAGGTAGTGCCTCCACATCTTCAACGCGAAGACTACCACTACCAACTAATGATCATCGGTCACGTAGTTCTGCTCTTGTGGCCTCAACTAATTTGAGACATAGGCAATCACCGCTTGCCTCGGAATCAGGACAAAACCAAGACCGGTTCCTGATGCGTCATAGAATACTACGTTCTCGACCCCCTCCTCGGGTAATCTCATGATCGGGGCGCTCGTCAGACTCTGTCTCAACTGCTGAAAAGCCAGTTGGCATCTCTCGATTCACACGAAAGGCTTCCCCTTTCAGGTCAAAGCTATCATGGGTGCTGAAATCCTAGAGAAATCAGGAATGAGTCTCTGATAGTAGCCTACCAACCCAAGGAAGCTTTGCACATCCGTCACGCTCCGGGGTGGCTCCTATGCTAACACTGACTCTACCTTGGATGGGTCCACTACTATGCCACTTCATGAGATAACGTGTCCCAGAATGTGGACCTCATGTATCCAGAATTGACACTTAGATATTTTCCCGTACAACTGGTGATCTCAGAGTGTATCCAGAACCGTCCTCAGGTTCCCCGCGTGCTCCTCCTCGGATGCAGAGTACACCAGAATATCATCAATGAAGACCACTATGAACTGGTCTAGATAGGGATGAATGATCTGGTTCATAAGTCCCATAAACACTGTCGGGGCATTTATCAAGCTGAAGGGAATCAAAATGTAGTCATAGTGGCCGTAGTGACATCTGAAAGCCATCTTCGTTATATCCTCATTCTGTACTCACAACCGGTGATATACAAATCGTAGATCAACCTTTGAGAACCATTGTGCCCCTCTTAACTATTCTAAGAGGTCATCGATCCTCAGTAGTGTATACTGGTTCTTCAAAATCACGTGATTCAAGTGTCGGTAATCCACACACAGCCTCAATCTCAAGTCTGCCTTCTTGGCAAACAAAACTGGGGCCGCCCAGGGTGAAACACTAGGTCTCACAAATCCCATCCTCTACAAGTCTTCAACCTGCAACCTCATCTCACAAAGCTCTACAAGAGGCATCCGATATACTATTGCTGATTTTTGTGTCGTCCCGGGTTGTAAATAAATGCACAAATCTATCTCCCGATGAGGAGGTTGCATGGGTACATCCTCTGGAAAGACGTCATCGTACTCAGACACTACTGCTAGAAACTGGAAACTAGTATCATCTGCTGCGCCAAGGGCTAGGCTATCCAACTGATGTGAAATCGGTTGTACCTTTTGACATACGATTCCTTCTTGTTCTGTCTGGGTCTCCTTTTCACCGAAGAAGGGGAACCTCATTCCATCACAGCGTACACACCGCACCCTTCACCTAAAAAGTCAATTTGGGCATGAACTGTGGATAGACAATCTATACCAAGAATTTCATCGTAAGGCCTCGACGCTTCCACCAAGAGGTTCCAACCGAAACTCTCACCTCCAAAGGTTAGGTCACACTATCTGCAAAGGTGTGTGACCTCTTAATCTTCTCCAGTTAGTGTTTCTAAGCATATGGGTTGAGTCAATGACTCAACTGGAATCTCAAGGTCTTGAACAAGATAATTAGCCCGAAAAGAATGACTAGAACCTGTGTCTATCAGTATGGCATACAAAGTAGAAAATACATATATTGTATATCTAATCATTCCAGGAGTACATGGGTCAGAACCCTCTACTGCATGTAGCTGTCCCTGCCTCTTTCCACCAGCTCCCTGAGCCTAGGGTGGACCCCTGGGGGTGGTGGTGGAAAATGCTCAAAATGCTGACCACCTCCAGTTTCTCTCAAAACTCCTCTACCACGTCTGCTGCCTCGCGGATCTGTCTTCTCCACACGTTGTCTCTTCCTCGGTGGTCCATCCACTACTCTAGTGTCAGTAGTATGGAGGGTTGGAAAATCTCAAGCAGGATATCCCCTACCATCACATGAGTAGTATCGCCTCTCTCGAGGCTAGATGGATGCGGCCTGTGAACATTGTATGGGAGACCCTTGTCCGGGGATGTCCTCTGAAATCGTCTCTCATGCCTGGGTCCCTGACGTTGACTCCCTGCAGCCGAAGTCTCTGCTCCCACTCACTCACTGCTGACAACTTTCGGCTGTCTCTACTCTGCCAAGAAGCTCTCGACCACCAAAGCCTACTCGATCACCCTATAATAAGTAGGAATGCTCATAGGGATGATGCTAGCTATGATGTCTCTATGCAAGCCCCGCTCAAAAGTCCGATCATTGAAGTACTGATCCCTGACCATATCCATCGAGTACCATGAGAGGTCAGTAAACCTAGATGAATAGTCAGCCACCATCATGGTTCACTGTTGGTGCTGAAGAAGCTCATGTATACGTACTGCTCTCCGGGTAACCGGTAAAAACTCCTCCCTGAAGAGATGCTCAAACTCTGACCACACAAGAGTCGCCTTGTCGTGGGTCTGGGAAACCAAACTCCACCATCGCCCTTTCGAGCCCGAGAGAAGGCTCACTGCCAGGATCACCATCTGGTCTGCTGGTGTCCTGACCAAATAGAAGACTCTGGAAACTACCTCAAGCCAGTCCTCTGCTTCCTGAGTGTCGGGAACGCTTCGAAACCTGAGGGATCTCTGTCTTTGAAAGTCATGGAGGGTGCTCAGCCTGCGCTCCTCCTCCACTGGTACAACATGCACTAAACAGTACTCCACAGGTGGTGGAACAACTAGCACACCACCTAAAGGTAAAGCTGGGGGATCTGGTCCATGTATCGAAGCTTCATAACTGAGGGGGTCATCCTCATGATTGAGCTGCTGGAGCCTAGCGGGTGCACGTTGCGGAGGCATCATGTAAAGAAACAAGATGTATCTATGTCAGTGAGTATATTCAGAGAGCTGACTCAAAAAGGACATGGAAAACACAACGCATTCCTATATGATTCATGTACCATTATTTTCCCCATGCAAATAGATTTCTCATGTTACGAGTTGAAAAAAAGTTATCAGAGTCCTGGTGTATGGATACGTCGGCTGCCCACACCAACACTGGGGTCCCTGGCCTGAAAACCAAACTCGAAACACATAACAATGTTGCCCCTAACCAACTCACAGACTCTCGGTCCTAGGGTAGAACCGACCACCTATGATAGCACTCTATCACGACCCGTCCCAGTGGGGCCTGAGACGCAACTCCCCAAGCCCGCCTCCAATAGGCCAAGGGCTAGTGACTAACACCTAGTAGGCATGTCACTAACCAGGGATGAATTTCCTACAAACCTGTACACACACACATATCTCAAAGCCAACAATGATGAAAACTAAAAACTATTAAAAATGGAAATGCATGAATACACTAAAATCCCAACCAAAAAAGTACGGTAGAAAAGTAATGTACAGTAATGTAAAACCCTGGTCCAAAAGTACAAGACCACAAAAAGAGAGTCTGTAACAATGTCCAACTGGTAAAGAATGGTACTGGGACTACAATCCATAGCCGTAAGAATACACCTCGGCCTGTCTGTTATCACTGAGCACCGTCTCATCCTGGTCCTCCTAGAATCCTGTCAAAGGCTCGCTCGTCTGTACATGACACAACACGTGTGGGAAAACCCCGTGCAAGGGTGAGTATAACAATACCCAGTAGGACACCATAAAACCACAAAGGAATCTAACAAGGAAAAATACCAAAAAGAAAAGATAGAGTCATCTCTACACAGTATATGTTTGCAGAATATATAACAAGAATATCTAGATATACCCATACATGATCGAATACCGCAATACCACCACTAGGATCTAGTTTGAAGATTTCCACTAAGATCTTAACAAGAGGAACACACTCCTAGGTCTGAAGATAGAGATACAAATTACTCGTTACAGGAGAACACACTCCACAAGTACTAGTGAACATGATGCTCAGATGAGGATCACAACCAATAGCCATGGGGTGATTCCAACAACTCAGTCTGAACTAACCCACTAAGCAGAGGGTCGACGCCCGGGTAATGTTGGTCACATCAATACCAAGAAATCTACCTAGGGTACCAGGAATGAATAGAGGATCTGGCTTTAAGTCTCGTAGAAGGGATTCTGACAACTCTATTAAGGAATTCCTACTGAAGAGATCATACTCTTATAAGTAGGAAATGATACCAAAAACCTTCAGGAGAAAGACCAAGTGAACGAAACCTAAGGAAACTAGTCCAAGACACAGAAGGTAACTGGCTCAAGCCATGTAAAACATGTTACACTATGTGTAGTATGGATACACGCCGTGTTCCTTGACCTTGTGTTCTTCCCATGTAACGGCCCATGTCATCTGTCAAAGCTGTCTAAAACTCAACTAGACGACGTGTAATAGAGTTAAATGCCATGTTCCTGGACTCCGGGTACTGCCCGTCTAAATGGCCCATGCCAGAAGTCGAAGTCGTGTAGGAAAGAATATACATGGTATTTAAGTCAAGGCACACACCATGTCCTGTCAACTGGAAAACACCCGTGTACCCTGGTCGTATGCATGTACACGGTGTCAGCCTTTGTTTCTTTCCCGTGTACCAGTACACGGGGTATCCCTTGTATCTGGATGGGTCTGGCTGGGGAAGGGTATACACGCCATGTCCTTGGCCGTGTACCCAACCCATGTTCATGTTCTCTTGGAGTACACACCAGGTGGCCCACCGACGAATAGAAGTCTTGTAGCCCATACTACACACCGTGTAGTCAGGAAAATTCCAGAACGTTGTCTTCTTCCATGCGCTTCGGCCATGCTCTGGATACTCAATCTCTCACATGTTCATCCCGATGCTTCAGGGCTTGGATTGTCCCATCATACAAACACCAAATTGGGTGTTTTCGGTCCTTCTATCGGGTAATAAACCTCCAACGATCCATCCGAAGAAAAATTCAAAAAAACATATATCTCCCGATCTGCTCTGAATCGTCCGCCGAAACCATCTTCATAGCTCCGTACCACCATTACAAGGTTGGATCTGCAATCTTGGAACATTACACCGTAGATCGAAGGTGCAATCGATCGTCGTTATTATCCCGCAAAGAACGTGTAGAACGCACATGAAGAACATAGGAATTCCGGGAGAAAAACACAACAAATCGAGAGGCACGAACCTATATCGATGTTCGTGTTGGTCTTGGTTCGTAACCCTTATAAGGTTGAACGAAACCAAAAGAACTCAAGAATCAAAATCCCCAAAATCCCCGCAAAAGACCATCCTGCAAATATGACCAATCCACATGCTAATATATTCGTGTATTAGTCCACGTTCGTCATAGGAATGAAGAACTGGAAATAATTCACAAATAGATCAAATGCCCTACCAGGATTCGTGACATTTGTTAGTGAAGGTCGGGTTGCCACGTCGTCGTCGCCGGCGAAGCTCATCAAGAACACTATCACGTAGTTGGGAGGTTTTCTCTAGAGCTTTCAAGATCCTCCAGGAGAAATTCAGGGTTATGGGAATTGTAACCCTGATCCCTATGAAAGCTCTATTTAAAAAGTAAAAAGATTTCGCTGCATCAAGGATTTAAAAAAATATTTTAATTAAATATTTTATTACGGTAACGTCGATAAACTGGATTTCACTAGCGACCTATGCCAGCAGACATTAGGTCTCTCCTAGGGTAAACCCGCTTCTCTAGAAGCAATGGTTCCCTCAGATTTTTGATCTGAGTAACTGTTCAAGAGTTATTCCACTTTTTCAGGAAAACCACAAGCGCACGTAATTTAATTATTTAATTATGTTCAAACATTTGTTTCATGCTCAACGGCCTCGAAACTACATGCCATCTCAAAGACAGGTCTCAAAATAATTCCCACATAATATTGAAAATAATACATGGAAAAATCATGGACATTAAATCTTATCATTGATGAGAGGAAGAGAGGAGGAATCAAGAGGGAGATATAAAAGTTAATTGGGAATTATGATTCCCTATTATCAATTTTCTATTAACCCTACACAATAGAGATAACCATCTATTTAAAGGTTTAGGGATTTGATTGTAATATTGTTTAATTTTGAACGGACCCATAAATAATATTATAATATTTATTAAAATCCAATTTACATAATAATAATATTATTATTTTAGGGTATGTGCTTACTTTTTCAATAAAAAATATTATTTTTCCAGCATGTAAATTAATATTTATCACTGGATGTAGTCTTGGTCTATTAAAACTCATCGACGTTTATTAAATACCTGAATAAAATTTTTATTCATAAATAAATATTTTTATCCACTATCTGAAAAATAAATATCTATTAAATATTAAATAAAATATATAAATATATTTTATTTATAATATGGGGAATAAATATTTTTAAAAATTACAAATTAAATAAAAATTGAATATAATTATTCATCAGACTTGAGAATAAAATTTATTATATTAATTAAATTCAAGTATAATTTATTGGTGATCAATGTTTAAACTTAGTGTACGGCACTCTAGGATTATTTCTCATTCGAATTAGGTTAGTATGCCTAAATCCCAAAATTACTATCTAGCAACCGGTCAAGGCACCCAAGAGAAATAACATAATGACTCAATTTCAAAAACCACAAATAAATGATCACTATATAATATAATACATTTGTCTAAATTTCTCATCATGGAGGTTTTATATCGATATCATAAACTGATATTCTTGATACATATTTCTTTTACTATATGAAATAAATATAATTACACCATGGACAAGGAATTTATGTGACAATTATTTTTCCATTAAATAGCCAAGATAACAACTTCCATAAATATGGAAGGGAAAAAATCCTTACTCGAGTTATCAATTAATAACATGTGATTCATGATGTACCGCACAAACCCTACTTCTTGCAAACATATGACATGATGGTTTTTATTAGTAAATATAATAGCATGGGTGATTTCATGTATTAATGACAATTGTAAATCCTAATGATCATTACACTTTCTCCTAGATAGAAATATTCAATGACACCAAAACATGTATAATTACAACTAGTCATGTTGTTCACATAATATCTCATATTTGAGATTAGTAATTATGAAATTCCTTAGAAGAATCCTCGTCTTCTTAAAACTACTAATACATGACAATATATATCTATGTGCCAATTTATAGTATGTTTTCTAACTGTAGAACGAGTTTTATGTGTATAATCATATTATTTTAAAGTTATCATCATTGCATGGAACTATTATTCCATTTTCAATGTGATAAATACTCTACAACATTATGACATAAATGTTATGCATAAAATAGTCAATAAATGATAATATATTTAAATTAATATTCACATCATTGAATATACATGTAATCTTATATATAAAATTATTTGGTTCTAGGGAACTAACTACAATAGTGTTTCTAATGCATCGTTCATTGGTGAGTAAGAACATCCATGTTGGGGGGTTATAATCTTTTGGAATCAATTAATACTTCATCATTGTAAGGTTTATATTTCCTCCAACATGGAGTTTTACAACATTGGTTATATTTACAAGAATTCAAAATGTATACAATTTATTATGTTTTTGTTTGGGAGGAGAATTAAAATTCAGTTTATGGTTAGACTATGATGGAGTGTGATTTTATCTTATCTAATTAATATTGAGCACATTCTAAGGGGATGTAACCTTAAACTTAGGAATGAGTCAGTGTTTGAGGAAATACCCCATATCATTATCTTAGAGATAAATTATGTTAGTAGAAGATATATCCTCAAGGATCTTCATTGACAATATTGTCTCTTTTAGTCCTTGTCATGTTCTAATGTATGCAGTATTTGAGAGGTAATGTTGTTTGTGTTTCTCAATGTTTTCTTCAAAATCATGTTTGATTTTATATCTCTTCATATAGAAATTTTGGATCTCATCACCTATATAAGTCAAGATATACAATTTTATATATTGAAATTAAAAAGTATATAATAAATAAATTAGGTTAGTGAAACCACAATGTTTGATCATGTTTGCAATAAGCTCTTAAACATACAGAAACAACTAAATATATTGTATATTACTATATTTTTTTAAAATGGATGGGATAAAAATAAAAAATTGTAGAAGTAAAATCATGATACTTTTTGTTTTATCAACCGACACTAATTTTTTACCCTCATATAAAAACACACACATTTAAAAAAAATCTCCATCCAATTTTCAAAAATATTTCATTTCTTCTCTATTTCAAGCCTTGATTCAATGAATTATAAATAAAAATATTTTAGTTGAATTATGATTATAACATGAAACTCCTTATATCCCTCTCCCCTAGGTTTCTCAAACACTACTTATTTTTCTACTTCCTTGGAAAAAGTTTTGTAATAATGTAATACTTTATCTTTCCCTTTTTCATTTGAGATTAATATTACCCTCAAATTTATCCCCCATTATAACTAAGACCACATAATTTTTATTAATCAATTGAATATAATGTCCACTTATTAAATGAGTAGGGAAAATATAAAACTCAACTAACCCTTAAAATAATATTCCCAATGGTTTATTAAAATAACAAGTGTATAGAAGTAGAGTAATTAAGTTGACTCTTACATATTTTTTACTCTTATTAATGGTTTTTTTATTTTTCACACACATTCACATTGTTGCTAACTAACTCAAGAAACATTTTGTACGATCCTTATAGCAACGAAATGTTAAAATATTGGATTTATTATCAAATGAATTTCTATTTGAATTCATTTTATGGTTTATATTTCAAGTTGTGTTAACACATTAAATTTTGATGATAATTTTGGTGAGGGACTCACTACCCAAGCCTTGTTGATTTTGGGAATAATGTGAGAGTTTTTCATAAATAATTGTTAATCTGATATTTAATCTTTTTGGGATACATTAGGGTTTTCACCCATACACATGGTTTTCATATTTGATGTTTTTAAGAGGAGATTCAATCATTCCATGGGAGATACTAACTATGACATAATGTAATATTAAATATTAAGTATTGAGATGATTTGGATGCTATATAATTCACTTAAATCTATATTCATTTTGGGTTGACATAACAATATTGTATGTACTATGGTAGCTGATGTTTCTAAGAAGATTAAAAAACGAGAATCATTGAGTATGAGGAAATGTTTAAATAGAATACAATCTATTTAATTAGGAATTGTGAAGACCATGGTGGTTGAATATTTTATTTATGAATATAGATGACGAGGACCACACCATAGTAGAAGATATATTTGAATTACAAAATCTCTTTGAGAATCAAAGAGACTAGAGTTATTTGGAGCCTTTTATAAACAGTATATAATAATAATTGAATGGATAAACTGTAGAATCCCAAAACTATGTAAGAATATATTTGAAGAATCTAATTTTATGGAGTTTAAGAGAAATGTATAGATAAGTGTAATGAAATCTCATTTAATGGGGTTTTTCTAAAAATGAGAAATATTAGGGTAATTATATTTTCACTACATATTTGATAGGATTTTGTTCCCATCTTATTCATTTTAAAAGGAGGACATGATATAGAGTTTGAAAACTAAAATATTATGACTATATTTCTTGATTTGGCACTTAATTATCCATTTATAGGTTTTGAAACAAACTTCAATATATCGAATGGAGTTTGGTTGAGATATACTTGAATATGATACACGTGATGGATTTGATGAGAAAACGTAGGATGTTGATTTACATTTGAGATTTGAATCTGAATTTTGAAATTCATAGGATATATTAGAACCTTATATATAGATGAAGTAAGAAACACCACAAAAATAGAGGTAATGAGATAATATTAAGAAGAAGGGATTTAGAGTGAACTAGTGTAGTTTTTTTTAATATATTATATTTTAATGTGATGAATGATTGGATATGAAATTTATTAATGATCTATCTTGGAGGTAAGTGTTATTGTGCATATCATTGATAATCAGGAAGTGAAGAATATAGATTCTTGGAGATTAATCGTTATTATATAGTGTTATTTCTATAATTATTATCATTGTGAGTTTTACCTACGTATTCACATTATCCATTTCATTAACCTCTTGGAAAGTAGTGGAAATAAGAGAGGATGAATCTAACAAGCATGGATTATTTGTGATCTTGTTCAAAATATTGTCATAAAAAACAAGTGGAGTAGTGATTATTTGGCTGATAAAGCACATGAATTATAAAATAGTAAGAATTGAAGTAAAAATCAATAAAGCAAACAAATGGGAGTTATTTTCTGGGTAAACCCTATAGATCAACCAAAAACTATAAAATCACAGATGCAACTATGAAAAATCCTTTTGCGGTCACTTGCCTCATGAGGAACTAATCATTATGGAATCAAAGTTCTATTTTCATAATGAAACAAGAAATAACCTAAATATTTAAAATCTATATCTCTTCCAAAACCCCATGATACATTTTATGAGGGCATTCACACCAACATATACCCCTTTGAATTTAGATTTTATTGATAAAAGGAGGTTCGATAATTTTCCTCCTATGTAGGGAGAGTCCTTGGGGGATCATATTCATGGGTTTATTTGATAATGAGGGTCACATTTTGGAGGATACTGCAGTGTTGTTTCCTACTTCAACATTTTCATGTGGACTTGGGTGTTCATTTTTGGTATAAGTCGCTAGATGGTTCCCATTGGTAGTTTAATTACTATGAGTCATAAAAAAGCTTGGAACACCCATTCTAAGGAAACACCCAATAGTACACAGCCGCTAATCATTCTCCCCCAATTCCCAAGGAACATTATGGTCTTGGAATCTACTATAGGCCCCAACTCTCTCCCTTCCTTCCCATAAGTCCCTAATTAGGTTAGGCACATGTACACCTCCCAAGGTGTAATCCATAACCAATTATACACACATTCATGATGTCATCCCAATGGTTTACTAGTTATCCACATTTGTGCCTCCCATTTGTAATCCCTAAAAAATCCCCTATTGAGTAATCTCATGAAATACTACCGAAATTATATTATCTCTTGTTTCTTCGGAAGATCCTGATTCATGTTGTATTAATAGTTTTATTTTAACATTTTACTATAACAATTGATATGAAAATTCTAATTTCCTTACTACATGACATAATAATTGTATGGCATGGTTATATCAAATCACTTTAAAATGTATACCAAGAATTAAGTGGGATTCTATTTCTATCAAATAGAATAAGTAGGAAACATGTTTGATGTTCAAAATCAATATCCCAAACTTTTATATACATACTAGACCATATTAACATCATATAATTATCATATCATTCCAATTTTTCCCATATTAAATGGAATGTATCCTATTTATACCATATTCTTGATGAGGTTATATACTTTTTGGTAGGATATATCCCTACAATCCTACTCAGTTATTTTACTTGGAAATATTCTCAATGAAATCATGACTCCACTTGAAGGGATATATCCAATCTGGGTAATCACCAAATCCCTATTTATATGACAATATTTCCTTTTACATAAGGTAGAAAGGGACACTCATGCACATGCCTAACATAAAATATTAATAGGAATGTTTTACCTATACTTCCATCTTGTATGAAATTAAACAACCAGGATTTGGTTCTCATCACATGACCCTAAAGGGCATGACATGTCCCATTTAGTGGAACTAAATTATGTGGGGTTTGATTCCCTTTATAAAGATTCATAGTGTTGTTTGGAGTGAGTATCTCAAGAGGGGATTTAATTGAGTACCCAATACAAATTTCTCTTAAAACAAGTTGAAATAAAATCCCCCAAATAGTTAAAATAACCCAGTTAATCAAAATAGAGGATCGATATAAGTTCTAATATTTTAAGAGATTTCTCAAAGAGTTATTATGTTTCATTTAAAATATTATATGAATATTATATTCACTTTTTTAAATCAATTTACTTAATTGATACAATATATAAAAACAAATTTAGACTAACTATTAATGTAGTGGTTTTGATTACAATTTAATATAGATCTTATTTAAAGCCTTGAAAATATCATAAAAGAAAACACATAATGGAATAAATACAGGAGGTCTAATCTCAAGCTGAGACATAATCCTATCTACATGTAAATATTATATTTTCATGAAGATTATATAAAATAATCTTGGTGAACAACCTAGATTGTGTATAAAACAACAACTAACTTATTTTCTAAGCCACAAAGTGATCTATTCTACAAAAACCAAGGGAATAAAAAACATAGAAAACATAAATAACTCTTCCACAACATGTTGGTAAACAAGTGTAAATATAGTTAAGAAGATATTGAGTATCTTCTAGATAAAGTACATGAAAAAATGTGTGTCTTTAGTATACATAGTAATCATACACTGATCGTAAACATAATACAAAAAATATAGAGATAAAATAAATATGTATGGAGGATAATTTTTCTCTATCTGTTGTGATCTAAAGATAGAGTCTCCTTGGATATAGTTTGAATGGGATATCTAGTCATTTCTTATAAATTTGTTGTACAATAGAGCATCATAAGATATATTTGATGTGACTACTATAAGGGAACTAGATGTTTGATGTGATTCACTCTTCTATAATTGATCACATGCAACGATGCTTCATGTAAATCTCTTTATAAAGTTACAAACTTCACATAACCTTATAGTTATTTCAATCTTCCATCTCTAATCTATCTTGTGTGTCTCTCTGTATGTTAGTAGTTTTACGTATAAGGGATTATTCTTCCTAATATATCATCACCATGTAAAAAAGAATTATCAAAATCCTCTTCTCCTCATACTAGATGTATGACACCAAATTTATTGAATTTTTGGAATAATGTGCGAACAATCATTAAAATAACTATTTTCATAAAATAGGATAATATAGACATTAGTAGTATTTATTTAAAAAAACAGAAACAATGATGACAAATCTCTTGAACGGTGAGACAACAATGGTGGTGGGTTAAGACAATGGTGATTCATATCAAAACATTTCGGTATTTGTTGGCAGTGGGTAATGTTTTATGATATATCAACCAACAATGGATTTGTTCTGGAGGTGTCTCCTATCTTGTGGTAGGTCATCTCAACACTTTTCAAAATTGGGAGGTGACTATGTTTGGACAGTGATTCATCCTCAAATGGTGGGTATTTCTTATAATTGGCCAAATTTCCATGCTAAAGGTAATTCATTTCTAATTGTAGTTTTTTTCTGTACGTTGACAAAATTTCATCCTAACTGTGATTCATCAGGGGAAGTGACTCATCCTCAATGGTGAGTCATGTCTAGCAGTTACTAGAGTACGACGAAAGGTATTTTAAACACTTAGCCAAAATTTATCCAGACATTCTAATATTATAAAATTCCATCATAAATCATAAAACTAATTAGTATCATAAGAAACATGATTTTCTGATCATTAAAACAAGGTTACCAATAATATCCTCCTTTTAAAGGATCACAAATCATGGAATTATTATATATATTGTATTGAATAAACAGTGGTTTTAAAATAGACAATCTTAACAATTTAAAAAATGTATAGAGAGAGTTTTGTCATAATGGTATCATAGTTATTTGAAAATAAATTATAATTAGAAGTAGTTAAAAAAGAAAATATGGTGTCAAAGAAATAAATTAAACACATATTGTATCAAAATAAATATCATTAATGAAGGTATCACATGATAATATTACAGTTAGAGCAGTATATTAATTTATATTAAAAAAACATCCAAAAAAACTATAAAGTTTGGTATCAAATAAAAATCACTCTAATATGAATAAATAAATTACATATATTTACAATACCCCTTTTGGTATTATTGAAATGTTAAAATAAAATATTAAATTCAAATAAAACATAAAAGGATCAAGAAGAAAATTTTCATTAAGAAGAAAATTTTGAAGTACTGCAAAATAGATCCCACAAAACATCATAAAAGAGGTCCCATAAAAGACATAAAAGACTAATATTAATTATTTTTTGGGCTGAGTAGGAGTGAGAAGTGGATCATTCCCCTTCCCCTTATTAGAACCAAAATATTCAGTAGTTGAGGTTGAGGTAACAGTGGGTACGGTTATTCAGACAACTAGTAGAGAAGGATTATCTCTGATAATGTTAGGATTAAGATTATAAAAATACGCTCTGGGAGTCGTATTGAATGGGTGGAATCATGTAGGTAAGGGTGAAAAGGGATCTTGAGTAAAACATAGTCTAAAAAACTATGGAGCACAATCTAGATGGGAGAGATGAATAATGATTAGAATTGCATCCTCATTTTCCACTATAGTACCAGAAACATGAATAATGGTATTAATGAAATTTATGAAGTCCATAATAATATTTTAATCCATTTCCAAAGAATCTAAATAGTCACTTTCTCTTAAATGAACAACTTAAGCACTAGGGGCATCAATTTCAACTAATTAACTTGTTATTTAAAGGCTTGAGTGACTCAAGGCATTATGAGGTTCAGCATAAGAAACATTAAATGAGAATTTAAATCATGATTAGTATAAATCATTTAAAGGTAAAAATGTATAACATTATTAATTATATCTCTATCATTTTCCATATTCATCAAATATTCTTTAACTATCATATTCACATGATCACTAGTATGTTGGATCTACCTCAACATTTGTGAAGGGATGTCAGGTATATCACTTGAGAGAAAATGATGTTCTTCTCTAAGCATTGACAAAATCAAATAAACATAAAAAGTAGGTGGTGTAGAACATGAATTAGAAGTTGTAGAAGAAATATTATCCACCCTCCCTTTCAAATCATCCATAGAATCAACAAAGGAATATATAATCTCATCCACTATAGATGTCGAGGTCTCCATCAAATTTTATAACATTATATTCTCTATATAAACATATTGAATGTAATTCATCTTATTTGAATTTATCTAATGTATCACAAGCTCAAAAATATTCTTTTCATCTCTATCACGTGTCTTAGTGTCACAAAGAGCCTTATTTCTCAATAAAAACTCAAATCATAGAGAATTATTTCTCGGAAGGACTCGTAGTCATCTATGGATATAATATCAACTGAAACTGATGATAAAATTGGTTAATGCAAGGGTGTATAGGTTATAGTTATCATAAGAACATTAGAATAAAATCTCTAAAATTTTCTTACAATATCTATCTAGTCAACCTATGATCCCTTAGGATCTATATATTCTTGAATAACATGTCCGTCATCATCTAAATATATGTATTCCAGACCAAGTCTGACATATACTAGAAAACTATCTCATTACTCAAGAGTTGTGTCCACCAAACTAACAATAGACACACTATAAGTCTAAAAAACTAAAGGTTCAACAACTATAGGAAAAACCTATATCTACTCATAAACAGACAATTAATAAACTATCATCTCAAAAAGAATATTCCCATCTGATGTAGACACAGCAACTACATGAAAACCAATGTCTCTATAGACAATATCATCTGGGAGGCTATATAGGCTTAGGGATCCCTCCCCCTCAACAGATACATTCTTTCCATCTGTAATAGTAATATCTATATTATAAAAACCTTGCTCTAAATTACACACATACACATGATTTATTACATCAACTTGTACTTAAGATAACTCTAATGTTAGAGTGGTCGAGTTTCTTGGGAAATTAAGAACATTACATGACAACTTAAGACATAAAATACAACTTCTTTTTTGAAAACATCTTTTACATGACCACAACATCCATTCATACTTAGCATTTCATGGGATAACCTAAGGACATACATAAACAAAGGGAGAGATATAAAGCCCAGTAAGGGATTAAACATGGAATAACATGAAAATTACAATACATGTTAGGAAATTATCATTTCAATGGAGAAAAATATAAACATCAACATAATGGCATGATATAGAAAGATTATCATAACATTGAGATGTGGAAACAACATTTAACAAAATATTAGCATGAGCCAAGGATCATTGTGCATGGAGCATTAGAAAACCCTCATTGCACTAGAATTAGAATGATTAAAACCTCATTTATATTGAATTATAATGAGTAAATCCTCATTTAACATGGTGTATCATGATACTATTCATTACCCAATGCATTGGGGTGCTATCAGGGTGCTCCTTTCCTAAACATTTCATTTCATGTATAAATGTGTCAAATAAATCACATAAAATGGAATCATTCAACAACATAAGATATCAAACAATTAAATAATGTGGAATACATACATATAAGTACCATTAAATAATTATATGTTCATAAATGTGAATACCCTTGATAGGAAAATGGGTATGGTATTCACTACACAATGATTTTGGCTTGGAAAATTGTTGTGCAATTTCGGCAGCATAACGGTGTGACATAAAAATTCATAAAAATGGTTGATGAGAGATAAAGGGGTATATAATAATATGTACATGAAATGGAAAGTAAGGGTGTCATATATATACATTTATCAAATCATTTAATTTTGAAAAATAATTTGAAACATTACAAATAGACTTGATGAAAGGGGAAGAATGAAATAACTCTTACTAAATTTCGGCATGGTGACAGGTTTGTATTAGAAGGAATAATGAGATAGAGAGAGGTATATTGTCATTAAAAAATAAATAGGTAAGATTTTGGTGGGTTCTAAATCATACCCCAACATTTTTAATTGAAAATATAAGGGTATAACAACTTAACGAAATTTTGAAAAAAATGAGAACAGAAGAAATCCCTTACATGGAATTGTGATCCAAAAGGTTTGAGAGAGGCTTGAGAGAGGATTAATGGGAGTTTTGAGTTTCTTGGGAGGATTATATAGAGAGAATGGAATAGTTTTGTCGAGTTTCAAATGGTTTTAATGAATTGGAATTGGAGATTTAGTGGATTTATATAAAATAGTAGACAAAATTCTTTATTATTTAGGTTTTGGACACTACACATTAAACTAATCAAAACAAAAATAACCATCAAATAGTTATAGCCCATGGTTATTTCCATAGTGGATTGGAAAAAAAATATTTTATATTTTTAATGGCCAAACTTATCGAAATATTCGGCTTTATTATGTGTTGGTGAGTCACACTCTCAGGGAAATTATTTTAAAAAGTTAAAATATTTTATAAGTCTTTGAGGGTCCACTAAGGCACAATAAAATTAATCAAAAAAAATTGAAATAACGTTATTTTGAATTTAAAATAAATATTGGCCGAATATACCTTTTATAGTATATTATTACATCACTATTGGGTAATTAGGATGTCATAAAACACATTATATAACTAAACGGTATTTAATTTTTACCCAAAAAATTGACTTTCTTAGAAAATTATGAAACATAAAATGTTAGATAATTTCGACATCCTGAATCAAAAAATGATATTAATTGTATCTAAATAATTATCTAAATTTTTGAATTTATACTTTTAAAAAAAGTGACATTTTTTGGAATTTCATGGGTTTTAACAAAAAAACATTCAAACCGTAATAAAAACTGCAATTGTTTTCATAAAAAAGTATATGATCATTTATATTTAATAAAAATTAATTTATAATAATAATTTATTAAAATATTATTTAATTCATAAATCTATTAATTCATAAAAATAGATTTATTAATTGAATATTAACTAAAAATACAATTTGTATTTTAAAAAACCATTTACAGTGTAAAAATAGTAAAATAGATGTGTATTCTTTATACAAAAAATAATGAACATAATAATAATTCATGGGAATCACTACATAACCCATTATTACACCAACATAGGACCTAAGGGTAATGTGTGTGATGGTGACAAACTATTGGGGTGTCTCATATAACATCGCTCGTGTGGTAATCTCTATTAACTTCCACTTCATCCATAGGTGGTTCTATTCAAGATTAACATGTTGAAGTTCGAGTTGGGCTTCATTAATAGTGAAGCCTAGTGAAGAAACTTCATTTCAGAGCTCAAAAAATGGTCTTTGTATGGATTAAATCCACTGGATGAGGCCATCACTTCCTTTTTATGATTAAATTGGATTTGTTAAAGCCAAATATTTATACTAATCATGTGATCAATGTTAAATAAATATATTAGCAATGGTAACAATTCATAATGATATTTTAAAATAAAAAAACCTAAAACAATGGAAATGAATATTTTTAATATAACCATTTTACATAATACGAAATTTAATTAAATCAATATGAATTTTCCTTAATAAAATTTTTGGTCGATACAATCTTCCCCCCTTACGAAATTTCGCCCTTGAAATTTTCTTTACACTAAAACATATGAGGGTAAATCTGCTTCATCACTTTCTCAGATTCCCACATTGCTTCTTCAAAAATGTGGTTTTTCCACAACACCTTGATGTGGGGAATTGTCTTATTTCTTAGAACTTTTTCACTACAGTTTAAGATCTTCACAAGCTTTTCTTTATAGAAGAGGTCATTATACAACGGTACCACCTCTAGATTGAGTACATACGAAGGGTCAGGTATGTACTTCCTCAAGAGTGATACATGAAATACATCATGTACAGGAGATAGGTTCGATGGGAGTGATAGTAGATAGGATACTTCTCCAATGCAATCAAGGATCTCAAACAAAGACTATTGTACCTTGGACTAAGATTTCACTTCTTCCTAAATCTCATAAAACTCTTCCATAGGGATATTCATAGGAATACCATGTCTCTAGCATCAAACTCTAGGTCTCATCGACGATTATCAGTATAGCTCTTTTGTCAACTCTGAAGATCATTAATGTGCTGTTGGATGATCTGAACCTTCTCCCCCATTAATTCAACCATTTCTAGACCATGGTGTTTTCACTCCCTGACTTCATCCCAACATGCTGGTGTTCTTCACGTCTTCCCATAAATGGAATCATTAAGATCCATAGGGATTCTTGAGTGGAACATGTTATTTTAAGAGAACTCAATCAAGGGAATATGGTGATACCATCATCCTTGGAAGTCCATTGATCATTCTCTCAGCATTTCCTCAAGTGTTTGGATAGTCTTCTCAGATTGGCCATCATATTGAAGATTATAAGATGCACTAAAGTTCATGTTAGTATTTAGATCATGTTGCAGACTCCTACAAAATTTATGGATCCTTTTATTATACTTATTCTTATCCCGGAGGATTTCCCTAGGGTTTTCTTATCCTAATCACAAAAAATATCTAAACCTATCCTTTGATTCCAACCATAACAACTCTACTCTTTATTACACACGTAAACATGATTTATTTCACAAAATTGCACTTAAGAAAAATTTGAGGATGAAGAGGTCTAGTATCTTGGGAAATTAGGAACATTACATGACAACCTATGATATAAAATACAACTTATTTTTTGAAAACTTATTTTACATGAACACAACATTCCAACATACTCAGCATTTCATGGGATAACCCAAGGACATACATAACGAAAGGGTGAGCTATAAAGCCCAGTAAGGGAGTAAACAATGAATAACATGAAGAATAAAATACATTTTAGGAAATATGAATATCAATTGATCATAATAGAAATATTAACATAAAGGCATGATATATCATGATTATCATAACATGGAGATGTTGCAACAACATTTTACAAGATATTAGCATGATCCAATGCTCATTGCACATGGAGCAAGTGGAAACACTAATTGCACATGAATCATCCTAAGTAAAACATAATTGAACATGAATTAACATGAGTAAACGCTCATTTCACATGGTGTATCATGATATTATACTTACCCAGTGCATTAAAGTGATCTCATGGACACCCATTAAAATCATTTCATTTCATGCATAAGTGTGCCACATGGATCATATAACATGGAATCATTCAACAAGATAAGTTATTCCATTATTAAATAATGATTAATAAATAAATGTAATTACCATAAAATAATTATATGTTCATTAATTTGAATGACCTTTGATAGGGAAATGGGTATGGTATTCACTATACAATGATTTTGTCTTGGAAAATCGTGGGGCAATTTCAACATCACAACGGTATGACATAAAAAAATCATAAACAATAATTGATGAGATAGAAATGATTATATAATATTATGTACATGGAAAGTGATGTATGGGGTCATATAGATACAAGTCCCAACACATGGAATTTGGAAATATATGGTGTAACATAATTAATAAACATTAATTAAGAGGATAAATGGAATAACTCTTACAAAATTTCCGCATGGTAACGAGTGTAGATGGGAGGGAATAATGAGAGATAAAGGGGTATCTAAACATTCAAAAAAACGTAGGAAAGTACGGTGGAGGTGATAAATTGTACCCAAACATTTTTAATTGAAAATAAAAGGGTATAACAACATCATGAAATTTGGACAAAAAAGAGAGAGGATTAAATCCCTTACATGGAATTGTGATACCAAAGGATCATGAGAGGCTTGATGGGGGCTTATTGGGAGCTTGGGGAAGATTGGGAGGATTATAGAGAGAGGAAGGAAGAGGTTGGTCAAGATTAAAATGGTTTGAGTGAAGATTAATTGGAGATGGTGAGGGTTTATATAGGATATGAGAGAGAATTAATTATTATTTAGCTTTTGGACATTATAGGTTAAACTAATCAAAACCACAAACCATCCCATGGTTTTTCCCATGGGTTTTTCCAATGTGGAGTGGAATAAAAAAATTTATAAGGGAAATGGACGAAAAAAATAAAATATTATCCTAGATTATGTGGAGGTGATTCACACTTTCAAGGAAATCATTTTAAAAAGTTAAAATATTTTAAAAAGTCTTGGAGGGTCCACTAAGGATCCATAAAATTAATAAAACTAATCTAAAATAATATTATTTTAAAGATAAAACATATATTAGAAGAATATTAATTTTATTGTATTTTATTACATCACTGTTTGGTCATTATGATGTCATAAAACACATTATATATTTAAACAGTATATAATTTTTACCCAAAAAATCGATTGTCTTAGAAAATTGTGAAAAATACACCATTAGGAAATATCAGAGTCCCAAATCTAAAAATGATATTAATTTTATCAAAATAATTTTCTAAATATGTGAATTTTTAGTTTTAAAATAAAAAACATCATTTATTGAAAATTTCGGGGTTTTGATGAAAACATCTTTCAAACGATAATAAAAATTACCATTATATTCATAAAAAACTATATGATCATTTATATATAATAAAATTTCATTAAGTAATAATATTTTATAAAAAAGTTATATAATTAATAAACCATTAATTTATCAAAATAAATTTTTTAATTGAATATTAAATATAAATACTATTATTTCATTAAAACCCCATTTAAAATGTAACAAAAATAAAAATGAACGTAGATTATTTATACAAAAATCATTGAACATGACAATAATTCTAGGGTATTGTTACATAACCCCTTATAAATCCCACATATGTCTTAAGGGTTTAGTGTGTGATGGTGATAGACTCATGGGGCAGCTCAGATAACATTGTTCGGGTGGAAATCCTTATTTACTGCCACTTCTCTCGTAGGAGTTTCTATTCAAGATTAACATGATGAAGCTCAGCTTGGGATAGGTCATGAGAGAAGACAAATGAAGCTTTATCCTTTATGATATCTGATAAATGGGCTTCATATAGATAAATTCTACTGGACGAGTCCATCACATCCTTTTTCTGAGTAAATTGGATTTGTTAAAGCCCTATATTTATACCAATCGTGTGATCGCAGTTCAATAACATTATTATCAACGGTAATATTTATTAACATTGTATTAAAATCCAAAACACATAAATCAAGGTATGTTGATATGTTTTACATAACCATTTTACATAATAAGTCATTTGTTTATATTAAGAGGAATTTTCATTAGTAAATGTTTGGGTCTTTATACATTTATTGAACTAATTTGTGTATCTCTTTAAATCTAGAAACAAATTATAAAACATGATAATAAACAAGTGCCTGAGGTATCAAACATCCTTGGCACAAATGTGGCCACCAGGACCATCATGGTCAGAAAATCCATCACTATCATCATCATTTTTTTCATCTTCTCCTTAGCCTTATTCTTATCCATCATCATAATCCCTATTTAAATTTTCGCCAAATTATTTAGAAGAGATCTTGAACTATTATTCACCAAATACTTCTACTACTTATTCAGTTCCTTCTTTTAAAAGATTATATCAGGAAGGGATGGATCTTTGAGGGATAAAAATACCATATAAAATAGCCTAAGTACTCTTA
Organism: Viscum album; assembly: GCA_963277665.1. Classification (NCBI taxonomy): domain Eukaryota; kingdom Viridiplantae; phylum Streptophyta; class Magnoliopsida; order Santalales; family Viscaceae; genus Viscum; species Viscum album. The sequence goes on along the minus strand of OY728140.1, from coordinate 1,364,531,397 downwards.
GACAGGTCTGGGTTACAACATTCATCCTCTAAAAACTCATGTTCCTCATAACCAGAAGCAACGTCCTTTTCTCCTTTATCTGAGTATTAAACCCCCTCATCTATCTCCATGATAGGATCTATAAGATTCATTAGTCTAGTTGGATGATCAATAGGATTAAAATACTTATAGAGTGTGTCGCCACCATCAACCCAATATCATTTCTTGGGGTTCAAAATTATCTTAATTCTTTTAAAAATAATACTTGTAAGGTAAAATACTCTACATTTTACTATATTTTCTTCTTTCTCACAAACTAGACCCTTAACCTCCATCATAAATGAGATGAAATTGGGGTATAATTGATAGTTTATCATTGAATATGGATTAAATAATTCCATAATGTTAAACATCATGAATCTACATATATTTAAATTTTAACCTCTCTTCATAAGAAATAAAAAATATACATATTGATACCTCATTATAGAGATATCACCAGTCCCAATGAATAACATATGTTGAATAAATTTTAATAGAAGACAACATTAACCATAAACTTCTGTAGCAGCTGAACTTCTCAAAATCCCATATCCATTCAACTCTTCCAAGGCATGATCATAATCAAAGGTATAATTTTCACTTTGAAAAGTTCCTTGATAGTAATTGGAAACACATTTATGAGGTACTTTCATACATATTTCCCAATTATCATTAAGAGAAAACAACTTTTCTCTCATTTATTCTTCTTCTTACCTATTATTCATCTTCATCAAAACTAGACTCGATATACTAATAGGAATGGTGCACTATCCTAGGATAGAAGGGTATATCATTATTTGAGAAACACTCTACTCATCCATGGTTCTTCAAAACATTAAGTACCAATGAATTCCTCGACATCACCCATTCAACATGATCTTCTTTTTTGGGTACTAAAACCCACTTCACAAGATTTGAGTTTACTCAATCAATATCAGATTGATGGATTGACTCTCATTTCTACTCATTTTAAGGACACGAATTGTCAAAATAATTTTTAACAGATCTTTTTACTCTAACCATGGTGATTGACATGGAAGGTTTGGATAAAGGTAAGGGGAGACTGATGGTTGAGATAGAAAGGGTAGGGATGGGGTTCAAGAGTAATGCATGAGGGAGTGAGAGCATTGAATTTATATGAGTCCATATTTTATATGATTTAGGGTTTTAGTTATTTTTAAATCTAAAAAAATAATATTTTAATTGTAACGAAATTTAAATGAATAAAAGATAAGTTAAAAAAAATTAGTGAGTTAATAAGTAACGACGCACCATTTGGAAATGACAGGTTGTGTCTAGTGGTGGGTAAAACTCCATTGGTGGGTAAACACAAATGGTGGGAAAACTCAATTGGTGGGTAAACACCAATGGTGGGTAAAATTCCAACGGAGGGTAAACACCAAATATTGGTCACAAATAATGAAACCTAACCAAAAATAATCATGTATAATTAATGTTTTATGTTTTTAATTCTCTCAGAATTTAAAGGCATGGTGAAAATACCCGTAAGTTGATGTCCAGTTCCCTTGTATTCATGAGTTATATCACCCTTTTAAAAATTTACGCTTAAAAAGAGATGTATTATATCTATGTAATTTCTTCTAGAGTGAGATACAATATTCATAGAAATGTTAATAGCATTTATATTTTCAAAAATTATAGATAAATTTAGGAATTGATATCCATAGTCTAGGAAAATATTTTCCAAAAAAAATTTGAACACAACCACTACTTGTAGATCTATATTCATATTTAGAAGTAGATAGTGAAATAGAATTTTATACTATTGAGATTATCAAAAAAATACATGTTCTTGAGGTAATTTTCCTATATAACTTTATACCGCCGAAATCATCATCGTGATAACTAACTATGTCAAATTCTTGTCCTCTGGGATAAAACACACCTAAATTGGTTATTTTTTTATGTATTTAATAATATTTTTTTACAGAAATATATTGTTAATATTTATGGTTTTCTTAAAAATCAGCACACATACACACACTAGACAAAATTTTTGGTCAAATTGTTGTAATGTGGAGAATACTTCCGATAATATCTCTATAACTAGATTGATCCACTGATTTTCTAACTTTATCAAGACTTAATTTATATACGGTACTCACCGGAGTTTCAATGATCTTAGTAAAATCAAAACTCAAAAAATTTTAAAAGGTGTTTAATATATTTAATTTGATTTAAGATAATTAATTCTTTATTTAGAAAAATCTGAATGACAAGAAAAAATTTTATTTCACCCATTAAACTCATTTCGAATTCATTTTTCATTATCTTTTAAAAAGTACATAAATAATTTTTTGAATATCCAAAAATAATATCATTTAAATAGATTTGAACAACTAAAATATCTATTAAATTTATATTTATAAATATGGTAGGATCGGCTATACCTTTTGAAAATCCATTTAAAATAACGAAAGAGCTGATCCCATCATAACAACTGCTACATGATTTTTTTAAACCTTATATTGATATTTTGACTTGAAACATGATTTGGGAAATGGGGATTTTTATAATATATGGGGATTTTCAATAAAAGAATCCTCAACTATATACCCATACAATAATTAACTTTTGACATTCATTTGATCGAGCTATAAATCAAGATGCACTACATAAGGTAGTAGTATTCTGATGGATTCATGTTTGGATATGGGTGAAAAAGTTTTTTTTATGAAACTAGTCTATCCCTATTCGTTAAAAATGTTCCAGATTCATCAACCTTGTTTATAAACACCCCTTTAGTTCCTATAGTCATGGTGTCATTGAGTCTATCAAAAATTTACCAAACATTATTTCATTAAATTTGATTAATTTCTTATTACATATATTTTACCCAAAATTCTCCATTAATTCTATTATTGATGTTCTTTGGTTCAATTTGTGATATTAAACATTGATATTCAACATGGTTTCTTAGATAATATCTAGTTTGTGTTCATATATCTAAGTCAACAACAAAAAACATCTATGTAATGGTATTTAAGAGTCATAATAGGTCTAGAAAAAGAAGGGTTGGTCACCTTAGGGACTTCTATAGGTCAGGTTTAGGTTCAAGAAGTTCCCCATAACTGGATGAATTTTGTACATGTTTTACATCAGAATTAGAAGGTTTGGAATTTTAGTTCGAGGTGGATAAATTATCATCATGGTTTTTTAATGTATTTTTAGGTCTTAGTGGATCTATCTCATCAAACTTGATATGGAAAGACTCTTCCAAAATCCTGGTTTATTTATTAAAAACTCTATAGGATTTACTAGAAGTTAAATAACCTTAGAAAATCCCGTCATCTCCCTTGGAGGAAAAAATTAAATATTATCTTTAGTGTTAATAATAAAGGAATTTACACTAAGAAATATAAAGTAATTAACATTATGCTTTCAATTATTTAAAATTTCATAAGGGGTTTTCTTTTAAAATTTTTTAATTAAAACACTATTAATTATATATCATGATGTGTTTATAGCCACTGACCAAAAGTAGATAGGTATGTTATATTAATTAATAATTTTCTAAAATATATATATTGAAGTGTCTATTTATTATTTCTAAAACTCTATTCTACTGAGGGGTCCTATGAGTAGACATGTTATGGTTGTAGATATTTTGTGAGTAAAAGGATTTAATGTCTTAGTTTTAAGACAAATGACCATGGTTACTTCTTAAGGTCCTAATTCTAAGACCACAATGATTTTCTAAAAATTTTATATACTTGTTAAAATAAGGACAATATTTACTGTTTTGAGCTAAAAAGAATACCCATGTATACCTTGAATAGCATTCTACAAGTACATTGAAATATTTCTTCCCATTTAAAATAGAAACATTTGATGGTCCAAACAAGAACATGTGAACCAACTCAATAGGTTGAGACGTTGAAACTTCTTTCTTTAATTTAAAATATAATTTTTGTTGTTTCCCTTTTTGATAGGATTTATAGAATTTATCATTTATGAATTCAAGTTTGGGTATATCCCTAAACAACCATTTCCTAGTAATATTTATAAGTGGGAAAATGTTATAGTGGCCTAGTATTATATTAAAAATCCATGATTTTCTATAAATGGAACTTAATTAGGAAGAATGTTTTGAAATTAAAGAATCAGGATTAATAACATACAAATTTTTATTTATCAAAGTAATTAGTACTATAGAATTTTTAGAATTAAAAACATTGTAAGAATTATTCTCAAATTTCACATTAAAAACATCATCAAATAAATGTGAGATTCTAATAATATTGTATTGAAACCATAAAAAAAAGTACATAATAAATTAAAACTATGTCAGTGTAACTGATTTGAACAAGATCAATGATATTTCCTTTAACATTATCAGCAATGTTGATGTTTCCACCATCAACATTTATTAGGTTATTTATGATCAATTAATCATATATCAAATGACTGGAACATCCAATGTCCAAGTACCACAGATTTCTATAGGATATTTTCAAATAGTTTCCTTACAAAACAATGTTTATACGAAGAATGATTTCTGTACCCAAATTTTATTGGGTCCAGACATATTAATAATTAAGTCCTTAGGAACCCATATTTTATTTTTGGGTTACCTGTAATAATATAGTAATTTCATTGAAATAAAAACTTTATTACATTCACTTGAATAAATATTTGTAGTAGAATATTCATAATTATACTTCGGAACAAAAGTGATTTTAAAAATTCTACGCTATCCTAGTGGTCAACCTTCACCACTAAATATATTCAAGAGTGGTTTGTTTTACTAATAATTTAGATAGTGTTTTTATTAAATTTTTAAATCTCTCTAGGTATTAATTTTTCTACTTATTTGAAAATTTTAATTTACTATTTTATTTTAATAATTCTAAATTGTTTTGTTCAACGGCGATGACATTTCTAACACTAGCAGATAAAACATATTGTTTCAACAAAACGATTTATATTATATTTGAGTTCATTAGAAGTATCTTCGAGGATATTTAAATACTAAAACATTTCCTCTTTTGAAATATCATTATCATTTTGTTCATTTTCAGAATGATTATAAATATTTAAATTACATACAATAGGCACCTCAGATATATTTTTCATGAAGCACATATTTTATTTGTAAGGATTTTCTTTATGAGTTGAGTTTCATTTACTTGAGTTCTCCTCAGATGCAATCGATTTAGCTTTCATGTATTTATTATACTTTATTTTCTTGTCCTTGTACTTCATCTTGTACTTAAACATGGGACCATTAGCCTTAATATGTCCTTTTTTCTAACACTCATAACCGGTTATCTCATTTATATTTTCATATATTTTCTAGTACTTATTCCAATTCCATATACATTCATACATTCAATTATATTTATGTTTTTTGATTAATATAATCTTCTTGTAGAATTTCTTAAACCTTCTGGCCTGATGGGAAATTTCCTCATCATTATAAGCTAGTGATTCCTCATAAATTCAACATTCATCTTGAAATTTTTCTTTTTTTGTTTCTATATTGATGGATTAGACAAAAAGGCTACTGGTTTCCTCTTAGGTTCTCCATCCTCTTCGTGGTTAACCTTAAGGTCTTACTCATACATCATGAAATTCCCTATAAATTCCATGGTAGGTTGTTTACTAATGTCACATGATTATCCTATTGAAATATTTGTCCCTCCCAATCTATCTAGAAGACATCTCAACAGTCACATGATTTTATCATTACTTGATAATGGATTCCCCAAGGAACTCATTTTGTTCACTATCTCATTGAACATGAGATAAATATAAAAAATGATCTCATTAGGGTTCCTTTTAAATGTATCATATTTAATTACATAAGTGTTCAATCTAATTTCATTAAAATTAGTAGAAGCTTCATGTGAAATAACTAATGTATCAAAATTTCATATGTAGTTTTACTAGGAGATATCCTATTATATTATTCATCTCCTAAAGCACAATAAATACAATTCATAGCTTTATAGTTGTTGTTATAATCACGTTTAGTGGAATCATCTCATATAGCTCTAGCAGTTGTAGAAATTTTATATTTATCCTTTCTCGCAAAACATATTTCAAAAATCATACAATAAATATGAATTTTAATTTTATATTCCATTAAGAATAGATATTTCCATTAAAATTGGGTGGTATGTTGGTAGTAAAATATTTTTTTCTGTGATCCTTTTAAATAAATAAATTTAAAATTAATAGAAATTTAAGATATTTAAAATAAAACTAAAATCACAATTGATAATATTTTCAAACTCCTATAATGATCAATTTCATTCGGAGTGAGTATCTCAAGTGGGGGGTGAATTGAGTACCCAATAATAATTTCAATTAAATGAATTTTGAATAAAAATAATTGAAATAGATATGTAACTATAATATAATATCAGTATATGTTCTGATCTTTTAACATATTTTTCAAAGAGTTATTTTGTCGCAATGAAAATTATATATGGATATTACTTGAACTTTTGAAATCAATTTACTTAATAAAAACCTTATATAAACACCAATTAAGAATAAATATCTACATACTGGGTTTCTTACAATTTAAAATAGATTTACAATAAATATTTGAAAATAAAAAAAACAAAACACACAGTAGAATAAATAGAAGAAGTTTTGTCTCATGCTGAGACCTAATACTCTTTATTTTGAAATCACATAGTCCCAAGAATATTATTTAAATTAATCTTCATCCACAACCTGAATTATGTATACAGAAACATCTAATGAGCTATAAAAGAAACATGAGGACCTCTACAACAACATCAGTGGGAATAAAACAAACACATACCACACATAGACCTAATCTAGAACATGTGGGTAAACAATAGGAGAGATATTTAAGAAGATAAAACGTATATTATCGTTAAAGAGTGGGAGACCGAGTATGTGTTTAGTATACAGAGTAGTCACACACTTCTTGTAAATTAAAGACTATAAATATAGGGGGAAAATAATGATGTAAGGAAGATAGTGTTGATCCATATGATAAGATCTAATGCCCGAGTCTCTATGGATATAGCTTGAATGGGGTTCTGGTAATTTCTTAGAAATCTGAAGTAAAATAGGGCATTGTAATCACTCTTTTCTATAACTATAGGAAGTGAAATAGATGTTCTATGTACTTCACTATTCAATAGTTTTTCACAGGTAGGGATTCATCATGTAAATATATTTATAAAGTTACACACATCACATCACTCTCTAGTTCTTGCAATATTCTATCTCTCTTCTATCTTGTGCATCTCTGTGTATGTTATCCAGATCATGCATGAGGTAGTTTTCTTCTTAATATATCACCAACATGAATGAATAATCATACATATCCTATTCTCCTCATACTAGATGACTAAAATAATCTTTAATACATTCCTAAAAAATTATAAGAATAATTATTAAAATAAATCCTGACATTAACTTTCTAAAAATTTCCCATAAAAGTATATAATTCAAAATAAACAGAAACAACATCAATGACTTTTCTAAATAGTGAGTTAGAATGGCTATGAGTTAATCTAATGTAGAGTCATCTTAGAACTTTTCTAAATTTTTTAGCGGTTGTTAATTTCTAAAAGTGTATCATCTGATGGTGATTTAGGTCTAGCGATGATTCCTTACTGGCATAAGTTCATCTCAATAATTTTCCAAATATGGAGGTGACTGTGTTCTGACAGTGAGTCATACTATTTATGTGGTACATTTATGTATACATCCAAATTTCTATACTAATAGTGACATATCTCTAATGATGTGTCTTTCCAATACATAGAAAAAATCTCATCCAAATGGTGATTCATTACTGTTGGTGACTCAACCTCAATGGTAAGTCATGGTTGGAAGTGAGTAGAGTCTGACAGTGGGTATTTTCAACAGTTATCCAAATAAATTTCCAATCTATCTTATATTATTAAATTATATCATAAAGAATAAAACCCATTAATATCTTAAGAAACATGGTTTTTTTATTAATAAATTTTTTTTCCAACACATGAATCCCTTCTTATGGGTATAATATTATTACCACCAATACCAACCAACTTTCTAGATTCCAGTAGACTCTACAGTTCTTGATTTTGTGGGTTTAGAACACAGAATGTTAAAAATAAGCTTCATTAAATAACAAAAATAATATTGATAAAATCTTATACGAAAAAATGATATAAAAAATAAATTATTTTTGAATATATAATGTTCACATTTGTTAGAGACATATGATAAATAATAGATATTGACAAAAAATCATCATTTTGATCTTTTAATCTCATCTTGGAAACTAGTCTCACATACGTATATTGGAAGGACTCGTGAATATGTCTTAAATATGTAAGAGAGTCTGAGATTAGGAACAAATCCACCCTCAAGAGATCAATATGAGCATGGACTCATAGTCTCCTGACCATCATGCATTCCATGGCATCACTAAAAAAGTACCAGCGGCTGCCTGCCTTTGGAAATAAGGTCTGAATTGATTCAATGTAACATTCTTGTTCTTCATATTTGGCATGAGAAGGTTGAAGTATGCTACATGGACATATTTGACATCCCCAAGACTCCAAAGGCTGGCAATAATTTCCAATGGGATTTAATACACATGGTGGGTTATTTTCACTTTAAGAATAAAACAACTAAACCATACACACCAAATCTAAAATTTCTAGATGATTCAAGATAATAATGTAAACTAACTCAATGTAATCCCCTTGATATCAAAACCAAACCATATCAAAGTACCACAACCAAATATGAAATCATCAAATCCAAAAAACTCTAAAGACATACTCCAAAGGTCTAACTTTCTCCATGCTCTAACTCCACCAATAGCCTATGAATCACAAAGTACTACGAAAGATGTGTAATACATTATCTTTTCCCATTTTCAAATAGATGATACTAGAAAAAGAACCAATATTCCAGAACATGGGGGAGTAATGAAAATCAGTATATTTTCCCCAACTACTACCCTACTCATGCCACTAGTATAGAACATGTTAGCAGATTTATATAAGAAAATTTATATATTACAATTTCTAAAATTAGTTTATAACTAAATATAAAAATGATCCAAAGTAAAATAGTTTTCTAAGAACAATAAAAAGTTATAAGGAAATCAACTAAACTACATTCTCAAACTATTTCAAAAATTCTATTTGGCCTAACTAATTTCAATCCACAACCTACACATCCACACACACATGCTTCATTATGAAATTTCCATACACATGAGATGTTTATCATCTATTTACCAATTCATCACAAGGTAATTAAATCACATGTTCCATTACACCATTGCACACTGAACAAGTTCATATTTCCACCAAGCCTTATAATGCAATATGAACACAAATAACAATGTATGGATAGAAACCATGCCAATATAATCATACCGAACCATTTCAATGTCAATCCATATAATGCCAAAAACATTTAAATGAAACAACCTTTTTATTGAAATCCTTTTATATAAATCAAACTATGAAACTATATAAAAATCATCATTTGAAAATCATTTATCAAAGAACATTGCACAATAAATACAAAATTTCACAAAAATCCACAAACAATCACTAAAGAAGGCTTCAATCATTCTTTGCACACCAATTTCACAATAAATATAAATTTGATTAATCAATTTCAAACATTAACATTATATTTTTAATAGATGGGTTGAGAATGAAGCCACCTACCTTGGAAATTATGTAGAAAACAGATAACAACAATCAAAAACCAATGAAACTATGTTGAAACTCCAAAAAAATGACTTCTTTCTCTTCCCCTATCATCAAAAAGACCAAATCTAATCAATTTTGGAATCTAGTATCTTATATATATCCAGAGAGGATGTAGATATATGAAAAAAAGATAGTGAGGTATATATAAGATACACCACCAAGAACAACCAAGAATGATCACTTACAATGAGAATACAACTTCATGTCACAAAGAGAATCCTTTGAATCAACACTGAAATGATGGAAGATGCTTCCTGAGAATTTGGAATGAGAGAATCTCAATTTAGTGCCCCATAGGAGGAAGAAAGACATCCTTAGAGATCAAAACCTATGAGATCCACAATTTTAGGATCCCACTTTTATCGCATTCATGGTTAGTTGAACAATTAGAAAATTTTTGGGCTAACCATGACCAAGACACAACCATAAGTGTGGACCTCACTTGTTTGGATTGAATTGTTTCCAAACTGTTCATCAGCCATTCCAAAGCCTAGTGACTCGTGTTCCATGGTTTTTACTAAGATTCTACACGGTTTGGACAAACTGTGTGCAGCTCATGTGCCTTTCCTTTAGTCCATGTCTCATTGTGTATTGTTTCATGTTGGTGTTTCATGTCTTTCCAAAACCATGAACCAACCATGTGTCATTACGAAAGAACCAAAAACACTCCAAAATTTCTCCAAAATATCACAACCTTCATCCATAAAATTTTTATACTTAAAAAAATAAATAAAGGGTTACTTACTTGACACTAGGGATGCTACATTCTCCCCACCATTACCCTTTTCATCCCTTGAATGTAAAAAACTATCATTGTGATGAATGAGTTCTAGAAATTTCTCCTTCATTTCCTTCTACCATTCCCAAGTCTCTTTCTGAATCTGGCCATGTTTCCACAAAACTCACACTAGACCGATTCTTTTTCCATGGAAGAATTTCTATTTATTATCCACAATCCACACTGGAATATGTACCAATGAAGCATCCAACTCTTGTTCAACATGATTCCATCACATCACATGGCCAGTGTCAGGCTGATACTCTTTCAACTGAGATACATTAAACACCTTACGAACCACACTAAATCATGCTGGTAATGTCAACCAATATTTCACCTCAAAAACCCATTATATTATCTCAAAAGGGAATATGTATCTTTCAGATAACATTCCCTACATCCCAAAACGATGATTTATAAGCCTTGGAGGGATCCTCATGAACACATGATCACTCACTGTGAATGAAAATGACCATTAACGATGATCCACATATGATTTTTTACGACTCTGTTCCATCTACTTCAATTTAGTAATCAAGTGAATCTTCTCCATTGTCTCTTGGACAAGGCTAGGTATAAATAGTGAAGTCACACCTTTTTTCACCCAAAAAAGAGGATAATGACAAGGGCGTCGAAACAATTCTTTGAAAGGAGACATACGTATCGAGGCATGATAACTGTTTTTATAATAGTACTATACTATCAATATGTTTTCTTCCAATGATCCACCAAAATTACTTACACCATCCTAGAACATGTCTTCTAAAATTTGTATCATACTTTCAGTTTGTCTATCCATATAAGGATTACACACCATACTCATGGTCAAATGAGTCTCACGGGAATTCTGTAAGGATTTCAGAAAATGAAATGCAAACCTCAGATCTATGTTTGACACAATAGAAATTGGAATCACATGCCTCTTTACCACTTCACAGATATATATTTTTTAAAATTCCACCACTATATGAGATTCACGAATCGGAGTGAAATGATCCTACATGGTAAGCCAATCCACTATCACCCATATAACATCATGTTTTTGAACCTTTATTGGTAGACCTATTATAAAATCCATAGTTATATTCTCCCATGTACACAATAGAATATGTAATGACTGCAACATACCTACCGGTCGTTGATGCACTGTCTTAACTTGCTGACAAATTAATCATCTTGAAACAAACGCATCCACCTTTCTCTTCATTCGAACCAACCAAAACTATATTTTCAACATCGTATAAATATTCTTTATTCTAGGATGAACAACCAATATCTAATGGTGGTGACCATGAAGAATTTGTTCCTAAAAATATGTAGGTACGACCATCCAATTTTTTACCCACAACATTGAACTCCCATCTAGAATTTAACACTCAATGGTCTCCCCAACAATGAGTTTTGACCATATACGCACACATTCTGCATCATATGTCTGTTCCTATTTGACCATCTTTATTCAATTAGGAACAAATGAAATGGGAATGAAAACTGCAACATTGAATTGTTCTTCACATTCCAATCACATGTCGGATAGGAATGACATAAAGTACCCCACATTGGAAGATTTTTTTGTGAACTGAGCATATAAATTTCTACTTAATTTATCTTCCATCAAATTTACTTTACTCAGTGTATACATCAAGTCATAGTCAAATATTTGGAGATACTTCATATATTTTATTTGTCTTAGGTGAAAATCCCTTTGTAAGAAAATATTATTCAAGATATTATGATATATACACACTATGAATTTCTCACCGAATTGGTAACAATGCCAAGTAATCAATGAATGGACTGTGACAGATAACATCAAATTTTGTGTTGGGTAATTATTCTCATGTAGTCATCACTTTCTTAAAACATAAGCAACAATATGATATCCATTCATGAGAGCACACCCCAATCTAGATCTGGAAGCATCACAATACACCACATACCCTTGTCCTGAATTTGGAAGTATTAGGATATGTGATGATTTAAGGAAAACATTAAGATATTCAAAATAAATCTGACATTTCTCATTCCATTGAAATGGTAGAGTCTTATTTTTCAAATATATCATAGGTGAATCAATTCATGATAAGTCATGAAAAAACATCGGTAATAACCAGCTAGACCAAGGAAACACTATATCTTGAAGATGTTCGTTAGTAGTTTCCAAAAGATAATTCCCTCTATCTTTTTTTGGATCCATAGAAACAGATATCTTACAAATTACCTGGACATGGAATCACACATATTGTTTCTAAAATTTACACATTGATAATTTTAAATATATATGATGATCTATCAAGACTACCAACATTGTCTCTATGTGTTTTTCAAGCTCAGTCCATTTCCTTGAATATTCCAATATTTTATCCACAAACTCCACCACAAAATAATCGAGATATCACTAAAATATCTAGTTCATTAGTGCAATAAATACCAATGGTGAATTTTTAATACAGAAAGGAATAACCACAATCTCATAATGGACATATCTACGTTTGAAAGATGTATTCAGAATATCCTCCTTATAAACCCATAATTGGTGATACTCTAATTTCAAGTTAATTTTAGAGAACTACTCATCTCTTCTCAATTGATAAAATAGATCATCAACACTTGGATGTGGATACTGATTCTTTATCATAACATGGTTATGCTTACGATAGTCAACTCATAGACAAAGAGTTTCATCTTCCTTTTCGACAATCAAGATGGGTTCTTCACACATAGGTGTTCTAGGATGAATGAACCCATTACGTTCCAGCTCTTACAACTACTCTTTCAACTTCCTTAATTATATTGGGTGCATCTGATAATACGAAAGGGAAATAATACTGGTCCCATAAAGAAGATAAATAGTAACCTCCATTTCTCTAATAGGTGGAAACCACAATAAAGTTTTGAGAAACAAATCTATAAACAGATAAACTACAACTAATTTTTTTTCAAACGCATCCATTAATTCCAAAGATAATGCAAAAAATTGTTATTAGATCTTTCCATATTCTAGTTCTTACAAGCCGGTTTCACCATATTTACATTCCAGTATCCTCAAAATAGATGCTCAACACCATCACTAGTTGTAAAACTAAGCTTTCTAGCATAATGATCAATGGGAGCCTTATTTGTTGTCACCCAATCCATACCATGAATTATTTCAAATACATCCATCTTAGGAAAATATAAATCCTATGTCATATCATCTCCATCAATAATTATTGAATGATCTCTACACACAAAATCATGAAATTCTCTTTGACTAAGAGGATTTTGACGTTTAATCAGTAAAGGCATCATCTGAACATTTAAGTGAAGAAAATCAACAAACACAAGAAGTAATAAAGTAATGGGATAAACCCATATCAAACTAAGATTTCATAATGTTAGAATTAAAATAATCATACCTCACACTGTAGATGGTTCAGGCTGATCATCCACAATAACCTGTTCAGCTCCATATAATTTCTTTATCATTTAACTACACTCCTTGTTTTTCATTTGAGATTACACTCCCTAAGGATTTATGGTATTACTTGAATCAATATGCATATCAATGTTATGATGGAAATATTTATTATGCTTCCAAAGCATACGATGCTTGTGACACCTGAGATGTGTCCAGAACACCTGACCACAATGCACTGTGATAATAGCACTGAAGATTCCCCATATTATTAAAATTGTGAAATGATCTTGGGGGGTTCTGTAAAATCATTCTTTATGTGGTCAAATGATCAATATTTAAAACATCTAGTATGGATTTCGGTTTGTAGATGAAGTTTTAACGATCAATACCTCTTATTTTGATTAATTATCCAAGCATGTAAATATGTTCACATCTTCTGTTTGCTCCCTGAATTAGTGTTCATAATTATTCTAGTGGTTATCAACATGCTTTCTCCTCCCATAGATCTGATGGAGTACCTTTTAGCTACTGTCACTCTATTAACCATCTCAATATAATAAGTAATATAGAGAATAAAAATCTTTAATATAAATTTTTTGTCTTAGTCCTGATTCAATGAGGTGTTCCTTCAAGGATGAACTAGTGGTAACTACAGGGGAAAATCACACTAAATTCATGAATTTATCCTCCTAATGTATCACAGAATTATTCTCCTACTTCAACATGATTTAATTCATTATTATTTTAATTTTTAACAACTGAGGATATAATTGATTATTGAGAAACGCTTAAAAATCCTTCAAACCAATATCTTGATATACTTTAGCATGTATAGATAAAATCACACCACTAGCATGCAATATCTTCCAGTATATATGTTTACCTCTTGAATTTCAGCTCTAATAGTGTGCTAAGGAAATCAAATATGTGATTCATCCTATTTTCCAAAACCACTACAATTTCTTGTTCTGAATCGGCCTGAAGGATGTGTGAATTCTATTTCTAGAATTGGTTGGAATGATCTACATTCCTTATCTCATCCATATTTTTTTAACTTTCCACAACCTCAAACACTTGGAAAATAATCTAAATCAGTTGTTGGTTCACTTGTGGCTTAGGTGGAACCATGTTCTCAACAACCTCTTTCAGTTTATCTATAACCCCTACCATGTACCATTTTATTAACAAAAAACAAACACCATAAGTCTCACTCTCTATTTAATGAAGGCATAAAAATTTCAAATTATATCACATTGGACTATCCTAATAGGTTTTTCCTACATTCATCTTTTTCCAAGCTAAACCATTTTTGAGAAATTTCTACATTTTTTGAAAATCAAAACATTTTTAAAATAAACATTTCATGCCTTTCAACAATATTCCATTGAAGATAAAGTTACGAATTTTCCAAAATGAACACATTGCAACAAGATATAAATCATTACATGAAATGAAATATGGAATACAAGTGGGAAGTCATTCATATAATTCATGTCATTCTCATCTCATTGGATAAACCCATGACAATGAGATTCTAATTCCTATAATTTTATTTAAAAGGAATATGTACACAAATCATTGGTAACATGATTTTTAGCATGAAAAGGTTAGATACAAATATTTTGGCCCTACATTTCAAGGCCCAATAATTCAACTCTTTTATATGATCCCTAACTCAATGAATAAACTATAATGGATTTCAACTATTAGAACTAAAACCAAGATTATAACCAGTTGTTCCAAAAATATTAGAAGGACCAAGATGATACTACTTGTAACATCCCTCTTCTTCCTAATTGTTTTTAGAAGGTGAAAGCAAGTTACTTGGCCTTAATACACATCCCCAAGATGTCCAAGGGTGACAATAAATACTGAATGGATTCAATACACATGGGTGATAATTTTCAGCATAATAATAAAACAACTAAACAAAACCACACCCTAACATAAATTTCTATATGATGTATGCTAACAATATAAAATAACGGAAATTAGTCCCCTTAATATGAATACCAGACCATAAGAAATCCCTATATTAGAAGGAAAAATCATCAAAACCGACATACTCCAATGACAAACTCCAAAGCTCCATCATGCTCTATTCTCCAACTCCACCAACAACCCAAGTATCACGAAGTACTACTAAATATGGGTGATAATTAAAATTTTTTAGTGTCCCTATAGATGATATTTTGAAAATAACCAAAGTTACAAAGTATGGGTGAGTAATGAAACTCTATAGATTTTACTCAATGAATTCCTTACTCACACCACTAGGATAAAACATGTTAGAACATTTCTAAAAAATAGTTCATATAAAAAAATTTCTAAATTTTTTTTATTGATAAATATAAATAACTTCCATATTAAAATTATTTTCATAAAAAATAACATTTTCAATGGAAATAAACCAAGAAATGTTCTCAAACCATTTCATAAATTCCATTTGGCATATCTAATTACAATTCATAACCCAGACATCCATACAAACTTCTTCATTATGATATTTTCATGCTCATGAGCAGTTTATCATTGATATACCAAGTCATCATAAGGTAATTAAATCCCATGTTCCATTACACCTTTGGAATTGATCACAAGGTCATATTTCAACGAAGACTCATAATGAAATATGAACACCCACCACCAAGTATGCCCGAAAACTATGCCAATAAAATAATAAAAAACCATTTCAATGTCAAGATAATTAAATGATAAATCCATTTCATTAATAAAAAAATTAATGAAAACTTTTTTTACAGAAATCAAACCAAGAAACTATTTTAAAATCATTTATCAAAGCAGTTTTCACAACAAAACAACAATTTCACAAAAAACCCACAAACCATCACTAAATAAGGTTTCTATCATGATTTGAACCCCAATTTCACAATAAATTTTAATTTTTCTAATAAATATGAAACTATTCCTTTATTGTTTAATAGATTAGTCCATAGTGAAGCCACTACCCTCAGTATTTATGGAAAAATGATGAAAAAAAATCAAACACCAATGAAACCGGTTTAAAACTCAAAAAACCCACATTAGATCTCTTCCCTTATCATCAACAAGACCAAATATTATCATATTTGGAGTCCACTATCTTTGATCCATCCACATTGTATGTAGAGCTACGTAACAAATAGAGATATAGAATTATATCAAAGATAAACCAGAAATAACAACAATGAACGATCACTTACCATGAGAATGCGAATTCAAATCACTAAGAGAATCCTAGTGATCACCTCCAGATCGATGGGAGAAGCTTATTTAGCCATTGGGAAGAGATAAATCTAGTTAGGGCCACATTGGAGGAAAAATAGAGCCTTGTAGGTCAAAACATGTAAGATCCACAATTTTAGGATATCACTTTTAACCCATGCATAGTTAGAGAAACTGCACGTTAATCACGTGTAGTCCACTTCCTTAAGGATGGACCTCACACTATTGGATGTAATAGTTTCCAAACCATGTTTCAGGTATGCCAAGGTAAAATGAATCATGTTTATGGTTTTTTCTAGGTTTATAAATGGATTGAAAAAACCGTGCATAGCTCGTGGGCCTTCCCTTTAGCTCATGTCTCATGGTGCACAAATTCTTGTAGGTTTTGCACAATTTTCCGAAACCATAAACGAACTTTTCATATTTAGAAAATCCCCAATAACACACCAAAAGTTACCCAAAATCTCCCAATCTTTCCCCATAATCATTATATAGTTAAAAAGTATAAATAAAGGGTTACTTACCTGAAAATAGGTTTGTGGAATTCAAAATGTTGTAGCAGTGTCCTGTTATGAGTTTTTTTAGAAAAAAAATACTAAACATGACATGAATCTTCCAAACATAAAAAATTATTGAGTTACCAATAGTTACTGAATATTTTTATCACATTTTCCATGAAAAAAAATGTTACACCCATTGTGATTCATTTAATTGTGAAATTTATCGATCAAACATTCTTTCATTGGTGATACAATACTAATGGGTTGTCTTATTTTGGGTTCTTACTATTAACAAGAATTCCTAAACCCTTATGAGATTTGCCTTCGATATAATGAGAGAATCAATAAGTTATGATACATATATCATTTTCATTACTTAAGAAATGGCTACAACCTATAGAAGGGAGTTTTCACCAACGCATCATTTTCAACAGAAAGTGTCAAACAATTAGGTTAGGGAATACCATATTAATGATATGATCAAAAAATTGGTGTCAACCAATGAAATCATTCAATCTGAGAAGCCCCATAGAATATCTTATGATAGGAGGATAATAAAAAATACAGTGGAAGCATAAAAACATTCAATAGGTTTAGAAACCTTAGATAATGTGACAATGTTTTCCTCCATTTTGTTAAGGATATTGAAAAAGAAACTAGTGACGTCAATACCACTCTGGATCCACTAAAGAAGTAACTATCTATTGCCTATCATTTTCTATAATTCCATATAGTGATAAATACTCAAAATATTATTAAGGAGACCACCTATGATACCTTGAACACATTTCATCATGCTAAGGTACCCAGGATAAGTTCTCTCCCAGGATTTCATACCAGAAAAGGTAAAGAACTGAATAATATCCTAACATCCACTACAAAATCCCACTAGAAGAACATGATTTATCCCAGAGGGTCAGATGATCTTATATCTCATATATAAGGATTGCATCAACATACATGGATAAAATCCTAAGAATAATCATATATTTTTTCTCCCTCACATCAATCCCATTGATATATTTCTATTACATGAGAATATAAAAAGTGTCCCCCACATTCACACTTCCATTAAAGTAGTTTTCCAATATATTCTAGTGAAAACCCAAGAGACATCATATATCCCATAAAAAAATTTCTAGAAATAACATTATATACTTGTAGAAATGGATGTTATTCATTAATATATTCTAACCTCATCAATAGTACAAGCACATATTCCTTCTCCCACTATTAGGGATGCTCATCTGAATATCATGATAGCCAATCTCGAGTGATCACATATTCTTACTCCCATTTAGATAAATTATTATAATATTCTGGTAGAGAATGATGCATAAGATAAGATATATATTCCCATTCCAATTGAATATTTTAATTATATTCTGAAAATTACTTTATAATAGACATATATTCCTATCAGGACTATGTTAGAAGGCTAACAACATAATCAAATGGAAAATGAAGAATGTGTATGGGATTATTCCCCCAAACTGCGTTTTACAAGGTTTTTAGATTATCCTAGTTGCAATAGTTGATAATCATTGTTGACATATCCTGATGACTAATTTTGAAAATCATAAATTCTCACTCTCACTGATGAAGGAGCGCATCAATTCACCTCATAGGCTACATAAGAGAGGGAAAATAACATTTCTCAAATTTTAAAGGTTTATTGACATATTTTAGTAAAGAATATATATTAGTATTAGGAACATACTCTCATTAAAACAAAATATTATTAGAATATTTTGATGACCACCTCAGCATAGGACTGTATTTTTTCCAATGACATAGAGGCCTACCAATATATTCCAACAATCACTAACCTATAAGAACACATTCCCATATAAATAAACAGATCAAAATTATATTTTGATGATGGAAATGATTTTTGATTATATCCCTATTCAATCTCAAATATCCAGTCTGTATATTCTGACATGACATAGGGATCAACAAAGAGGTATTTTTTAGTGGGTAACTACCATCAATACATAACCATGGTCACCAGGAATAGATTATTTAAAATATGATCATACTGAATGAAACATATGGATTAATAGGAGGCCTGCATTCCTAGCCATATTAATAATACTATCATTGAGTCTATTTATAATATTTCAATAGTTAACCAAGTATTTGTTGATTCCATATTATAATAGGATATTAATATTTAGTTTATAATTCCTCTATATGGTAATATAGAGGTTGATCATTGGAAAAATCTCTACGACTCTCCTTATGATATTCATTATTGTAACCCTCCGCACAAAAATATTATATCTTATATTTAATGTTACACTTCTATCAGAATTACTCAAATATATACATCATATAAATTGGTACTTAAATAGATGATGTAAAAAATTTATGGAACCCCATTATTTTTTAATAAGTACTCACATTATTCCATGGCTTATCCGTAATAAAAATTGTCATCTATAAGTCCTTTAGATCAAACACGACCCAACCCATACAAGAATATTTCAATTGGATATATTTTCCTTAGTTAATATGTAAGAAAATAACCATTTTTGTCTAAAAATATTGAGTAATATTCCACTAAAAATAAAGAATATTATGTAGACATGGTAAAGAAGATAGATAAGGGAAATAGGAATGCTATGTTTTGGAACATGTCTGACAATCAGTACAATATTTTAAAGGTGTTAGGTGTGTAATGAATGCAATATCTGCATATCAACCTATGAATGTCTCTACAATATCTCATGGAGAGACCCTTATTTTATAAAGGGTACATTGATCATGTCAAAATAGTTAGTTACCTATACTGTCAAGTTGAATTTACTGCCTTCTCTGTGGAAAATGTTATGAAATTTGATAAGAAATATGATCATTTTGGACATAATGGACTTAATAGCCTATGAAATATCAATAAAATAATCATTAATTCCCCACCTTCTATATATATTAATGGGTGGAATGAGTATATATCATTTCATATCACCTTAATATGAATCCAAATGAATCCATCGGGGAAGGTGTCACACTCATGTTTTAATTTAACCTTGGACTCAGTCAGGGTCAGGTCTTTGTTGTTTTTCATGGGGACTGTGTGTGAAGGGTTTGAAGATTATGGATGACTTTATCAAGGTTCAGGTTGACTCCTAGTTGAAATATCATGTTTTGAAGATAAATGGGTGTTTTGGGAAAGTCATAATTCGACGGACGGGTGGAGAACGTTCGAAACTATGCGGATTCGGCCAGGTCAATGTACGCCCTGCCCAATT
Organism: Viscum album; assembly: GCA_963277665.1. Lineage (NCBI taxonomy): Eukaryota > Viridiplantae > Streptophyta > Magnoliopsida > Santalales > Viscaceae > Viscum > Viscum album. The sequence continues at coordinate 1,364,510,482 of OY728140.1, read as the reverse complement.
TTCAAAAAAATTATATAATAATGATAATTAATTAATAAGATGATTAATAACATGAAAATAAAATAAAAATAAATAAAATAAAATGTAATTTAGAATTTTTTTCTTTAAAATAATGGAAAAATTATTAATGATGATGATGATTATTATTATTATTATTATTATTATATTTTAATTTTGTTTTCTTATTATTATTATTATTATTATTATAAATCATATTATTATAATTATTAGAAGTTTGTTATTATTTTTATTTATCTTTATTTGTTTTTTGTTAGGGGTTCAATTGCCCCTCCCATTGGCCAGCCCATCGCTCCCTTCCCCCCATGGCTAGCCATCATGCGTTGCTCCCCTTGGCCAGGTGTCACGCCTTACTCCCCTCACTAACCCTATATACAGAACCTCCCCTATCATCATGCTTCCTTCCCAATGTGACACACCAAACCTAACTCCCTATCTGTCCTTATTCCCAGTGAGCTACCCCCTGTCGGCGGTGTGACCCCCTTTCTAGCGTTGTTCACCAGCAACGCGACCACTCCAAGTAGTCCCTTATTCCTAAAAAATAGATCCCTAGTCCTTATCTCTTTGGGGTATAGGTTTTCAGTAGTTATGGTGTCAAATTATGGTATTAATATTTGGTGTTTTTGTTCAATTCTATGGATTAGGGTAAAATTTGGATTACTTGCGGTGCGTTTTGCAGGTGGTAGAAGTTTCACTCCAATCTTTTCGAGTTCTCTAGACCAAGGTAGGTGGTTCAAAGTATAAATATTATTTGATGAATTGAATTTTTTGTTTAATTAATTTTTCATGTTCTTATATTAATTTTTTTGGTGCGATATGAGTTCTTTTTTAGAGTTTAATATGAATTTTATTTTTTTAATGTTGTGTTTATGTTATATGGGTGCACTTTTGATGAGAACTCATAATTAATCATTTTCTAGTGTTTTACTAAATTGTGAATTGAGTTTTTTAATATGTTTAAGGATAGATAATTGTGTTTTGTAGTAGCATCAATGTGTGTATGGTTGTAAGAAATGATTTTGATTGGATTTTGTGATTCAATCCAATTAATATTTCATGAAATTGTTATATAGACTTTTATTTATAGTTTATTAAATTATATAAATGGTGAGAAGGTTTTTTATAAATGGTTTAAATGTTTTATCAAACTATTTATGTGGTGAGGATCACATTTTTGAATTTATTTGGAGTGTATATGATTTTGAAATATGATTTGGGTGTGTAAATGGTGACTTTTGTATGTGTAGTGTTTTTTTGGTTGGGTTTTGTGAATATGGCATACCTTTTAAATCATTTGGTGATTATTAGACTCTTTTTTTATTTTTGTATATATCATCCGGCCTTTTTATCACATAAACATTCATTACATTTTACATAACTGAGGATCTTTAAGGTTTAGTGTCTTGGAAACCAGGAACTTAAAACATGAAACAAAAAAAAAACTTCTTCTTAAACACTTTAAAGGATTCTCCTCATGTTCATCCTAGGTTCATTATAGAATCTCATAACCTGGGGACATACAGCAAAAGAAAGGGTGAGCAGGAGGCCCAGTAATGGAAACAAGGGAAACATTTATCATGTGAACTTGGGATACATCAACAATGTCATGAAAAGAACTTTAAGGCATGAGAAAGAAATCATGAGATATATCATAATAAAAATAACTTTTTTCATAACTTGAAGATGTGGCTACAACATTTAATATTGACAATCATTTCTTTTCACCAAGTTCCATCCCCAAGGTGTCAATAAAAATTACCAAGGTTATTCACCAAGGTATCAGTCTAAAAAGTCATCTCTAGAGAATAAGTCTTTACCCAATGCATTGGAGCGCTGTCTGGGCACACCCTTGACATGTCATTATTATCATGTGAGCCACATATATCATAATCAATAATTTCATAAACAACCCATATAGCATAAAATAAATGGGTTTCATTTCATAATCACAACGTTTTAAAAACTTCTTTACAGACATGATCTTTATGTCACTTTAAACCCATGGAAAAAGGGAAAGCGGGTTTCATGTATGTAAATACCGGAATTTAAAATAGAAAATTTTGATATATATGTAAATACCCCTGTATAAATAAGATCTTTGAGTATTCACTTAATAAAATAAAATAATTTTGAGATAAAGAGGGAGGCATTTTGAGACGAAAATTATGCAGCATAATGGCTATGATACATGAATTTAGAAAACACTGAAAAGTGAGGGGACATGGGTCACCCACTCAAAAATCAGACATAAAACTGTGTGGGAACAGAATATAAATTATTTAAGAACATGGTAATTAAATTTGAATGATATACCATATGAAACAAATAACTTTAAAGGAAGACAAAAATAAGATTTCTCTTATGAGAATTCGGCAGCATAATTGCGTAACATAAAACTTCCAAAAATGGATTGACGAGATCAAATAGAGTCTCTCATCATATGAACATAAATGATCAGTATGATATATATGGAGATCATACCCCAACATAATCAAAAGTAACTTGAAATACTTGACATTAAAGTAGATATTGAAAACGAGAAGGATGAAAGAACCCCTTAGAAATTCGGCAGCCTAACAGCGCCACTTAAAACCTCAAAATACTGAATTGAAGAGATAAAATGGGGTCTCTCATCATGTGGTCATAAAAGATCAGTATGATAGATATAGAGATCATACCCCAACATAAAAAAAGTAACTTGAAAGAATTGACATGAAAGTAGAACTTCAAAACGAGAAGGGTGAAGAACCACTTAAAAATTCGGCAGCCTAACGGCGCCACTTAAAACATCGAAATACTAAATTGAAGAGATCAAATGGGGTCTCTCATCATATGTTCATAAAATATCAGTATGATAGATATAGAGATCATACCCCAACATAACAAAAAGGGACATTAAATAATTGACATGAAAGTATAACTTCAAAACGAGAAGGGTGAAGAACCACTTAAAAATTCGGCCGCCTAACAGCGCCACTTAAAACATCAAAATACTAAATTGAAGAGATCAAATGGGGTCACTCATCATATGATCATAAAATATAAGTATGATAAATTTAGATATCATACCCCAACATAATACAAAGGAACATTAAATTCTTTACATGAGAATATATCTTGAAAAATGAGAAGGGAGAAAGAATCCGTTAAAAAAATTTCGGCAGCCTAACAGCGCCACTTAAAACTTCATAAAACGAAATAATGAGAGTAAGAGGGGATCTCTCATTATGTGAACATGAAAAGGGAAGTAAGAGGAGTATAAAATAAAACCATTTAACATAAGAACATGGATCATAAAAGAAATTACATAAATAGATTTCTTGAAAAGAAATAGAGAGATCAGATCCCTTACCTTAAAACGTAACTCTTAAAACTCAAAGGTTGGGACCTTGAGGGATTTGGGGAACCTTGGGAGGACTCCTTGGGAGGTAATGAGACCCGAAATTCGTTGTAGGAGAGTGGGGAGTCGAAATGGATGAGAGTATGGCTTGGTATTTATAGGGAAAGTGAGGGGACAAGGCATTAATGGCCAAGGGACACCTCAAAAGTGGGTTTCTCAAAACCATGTGCTCTCCCAATATATTTTCCATTATGTTAGGCCCAATGGGGCCCCCAATACAATAATGCATCACCTTTTGTCAGCCAACCCATAAAATATCTCACGACATCATCATGAAATGGTTATGATGTCATTAAACATACCAAAACCCTAAAACTGTATTTTTACTATTCACTGAAAATTCAACTTTCTCAGAAAAATCCCAAAATTTCACCTTAACCAAATATCGATGATATTATTACAAAAATGAACTCCATTTTATAAAAATAATTTTCTAAATATTTATAATTTAATTTTTAAATAAATACACTATTCACCGAAAATTCATTTTTTTCAGAAAAATCCCCAAAACTACCTTAACATAATATCGATGCTCTGAGTTCAAAAATGGGATCCATTTTATAAAAATAATTTTCTAAATATTTTTAATTAACTTTTTAATTAAAAAACACTATTCACCAGAAAAAACTAATACTTGAATAATAATATATGAAATCGTTATTTAATCATTTTATTGAATCACATTACTTAATCAAGGTTCCTAGATTATATGAATACTTTATTTAAGAGAGATTACTAATCCATTTAGTCACATTACTAATCCTAAGAATAGAATCACTATTCATAATTTACTAGTCATAAAAAATTATGTTGATCTTATTAGACTCTAAATTTCATACTGAACATAATTCTAGAAAACCATTTTTTGAAAATCATTACACATTTTTAATTATTTAGGGTTTACATAAACATTTTTAAAATATCCTTTTTCTAATATTCATCAAAAATATGCATACTATATTCATCCGGTCATTTGAATATTCATAAACTTCATCATAAGAAGAAATTGAAATTTTTATTTAAAACAAAGGATTACACAAGGCAGTTACGGACTCCTTACATAGCCTCTTATCACACCAGCATATGACCTAAGTGTAAGGTGTTCTATGGTGAGAGAATTCGAGGTAGGCTCGACCAACATCGCACGAGTAGTAATTTCTATCAGTTTGAACTTCTTACGAAGGCGATTCCGTTCTAACTTCACACGGTGAAGTTCGGCTTGAGTTTGGTCCAGAGTAAAGCCCAGTGGTGCTACCTCCTTCCCAAGTTCTGTTAGATGGGCTTCGATTGGTCCAAGACAACTGGGTGAGGCCATCGAATCTTATTTCTATATTATTTAACCAAGATTAATTGTATTTATAGTCAAAAATCAAAACTTTTAATTTCCAGTGGTCATATTGACCAATGGTCATATAACAGTCAAAACCCAATGGTCTCATTTTAATTATACTCAAGTTATCAAATGAAAGAGTTTTGTTGAGTATATAAAAAAAATAGAATAACACACAAAATTAGGAAACAATATTTATACAAAATTTCGGGTAATTACAATCTTCCCCCCTTAAGATATTACATCCTCGCAATTTTTAAAATTGGGTTTTGAAATTTCATTGAAAGTCCCACATCAGAAAAAGAAGTTAGTAAAACTATTACTTTAGAAGAATGATAGGGAAGTACAAAGGTCACCCGAGTTAACCCACAGTAGGATTCCATGTAGGAAAACATGGACATGGAAGAAAAGCAGAGGTTCAAGTTATGAGGGAGTGTGATAGAGATCATGATTAGGAGAAAGTTAACCATAAAAGAATCCCAAACTTATGATCTTTGTAAACGGTCTTTGATTACATAGTAGGAAACGTAAACCAAAAACGTTTTTGTTTTACGTTCCTTTTCATAATTTTGAGGAATTCATTTACTACATAGAACAAAAACATAAGAAAATATACCTACCTTCATATAGAGTTTAATCCTTTAATAAGTTTCTACTCAAAACTAATCTTTTCTCCAAATGATGAGCATTAAAAAACACTTGGTCTCATCAAAGAACAAGAATCATTTTCTAGATAGTCACTTAATCCACAAATGATTAACTATCAACTTTTTCTACCTATAAACATTATCCCGAAAACTAAAAAGGTAAGATAAAACAACTCTTCAAAAAAGAAAGAATCCCATAGGAAGGGAAACTACTTTTAGATCTTCAAAGATACATGGTACTACCAAAAGTTCATCATAGACCATTCCATAAATAAATGTTCTTAAGATTCCTCAAAATAAACCAAACTAATATTGAAACCCAAATACAAGAAGAATTTGATAACATAGTCTTCCAAAATAAATTTCATTGTTCATCTCCAAAACACATCAACCACTCCTAACATCTTATAACAAAAGTATCTAACCTAAACATATTTTACCAAAGATAGGTTAATCATTTCCATAAGTTACCTAAATTACTATAATTCCACCTTAAATTCATCAATTCTTCAAAATATAAGTCAACCTTACTCCTCAATGAAAATACTATAGTAATCTATTTACCTCGATCATATAGGGTCCCCAAAATATTGAACGTCTTCCAAAATAATAATCATATTTTAATCCCCTAATCATCTCTGTCATAATAATACATAAATCGTATCATTTCGTAATACATTGGTTGTTAGGACATGTTCTTCCATTTCCCGCCATTAACAACGAAAAAAAGTACAATTTGGGGATTGAATACTTAGCCAATAATCATGAAAAGGAACTTAAAGCATATAAGGATAACATGTAGAAGAGAAGTATACCCTAACTTGTGATCCCCTAGGTTCCCATCTAGGTTATCCATGATCATATATTCTTATGTGAATCTTTATTTTATTTTATCCTTGTTCCTTTAACAATGGTTCATACTAAGCTTATGAATTTACCAAAGCATATCCCCCAGGAGTGTCGTAACAAAGAGTGCAGCAAGGCCCATTGTTGTGTACCAGTTCCCATTCGAGTCTAGCTCAAAGTGGTGTTTTCGGGTTTTACCCATATGTACATCTGTGCCAGAGCCACCTCTACCTACTCGTATCCAGACAGGGATGTATTTGCTTGGCAACCCCTTACTCAATACTCACCAAATACCAGGAAGACTTCCTATATTTAAAATATTCTATAGGTTTCTTCCGAATGTTTTCATATCTTAATTTTCAAAAATAACTAAACCATCCTTTGATACCAACTATAGCATCCCGCCTTTTTTTCACATAAACATTCATTACATTTTACAAATCTGGGGATCTTTAAGGTTTAGTGTCTTGGAAACTAGGAACATAAAGCATGAAACAAAAAAAATTCTTCTGAAAAACTTTAAAGGCTTCTCCTCATGTTCACCCAAGGTTCATTACTGCATCTCATAACATGGGGACATATATCAAAAGAAAGGGCGAGCAGAAGGCCCAGTAAGGGAAACAAGGGAAACATTTAACATGTGAACTTGGGATACATCAACAATGTCATGAAAAAAACTTTATGGCATGAGAAAGAAATCATGAGATATATCATAATAAAAATAAAATTTTTCATAACATGATGATGTGGCTACAACATTTAATATTCACAATCATTTCTTTTCACCAAGGTCTATCCCCAAGGTGTCATTAAAATTTACCAAGGTTATTCACCAAGGTATCAGTCTAAAAAGTCATCTCTAGTAATTAAGTCTTTACCCAATGCATTAGAGCGCTATATGGGTGCACCCTTGACATGTATTTATTATCATGTGAGCCACATATATCATCATGAATCATTTCATTAACAACCCATATAGCATAAAAGAAATGGGTTTCATTTCATAATCATAACGTTTTAAAAACTGCTTTACAGACATGATCTTTATGTCACGTTAAACCCACGGAAAAAGGGAAAGTGGGTTTCATGTATGTAAATCCCAGAATTTAAAATAGAATATTTTGATATATATGTAAATACCCCTATAGAAATAAGAGCTTTTAGTATTCACTTAATAACATAAAATAATTCTAAGATAAAGAGGGAGTCATTTTGAGACGAAAATTATGCATCATAACGGCTATGATACATGAATTTAGAAAACATTGAAAACTGAGGGGACATGGGTCACCCACTCAAAAATGAGACATAGAATAGTATGGGAACAGAATATAAAGTATTTAAGAACATGGTAATGATATTTTAATTATATACCATATGAAACGAAGAACTTGAATGGAAGACCAAAATAAGATTTCTCTTATGAGAATTCGGCATCCTAACGGCGTCACTTAAAACTTCCAAAAATGGATTGACGAGATAAAATAGGGTCTCTCATCATATGAAAATAAATGATCAGTATGATAGAAATAGATATAATAACCCAACATAATCAAAAGGAACTTGAAAGACTCGACATTAAAGTAGATATTCAAAACGAGAAGGGTGAATGAACCCCTTAGAAATTCGGCAGCCTAACGGCGCCACTTAAAACTTCAAAATACTGAATTGAAGAGATCAAATGGCTTCTCTCATCATGTGTTCATAAAAGTTCAGTATTATAGATATAGATATCATACCCCAAAATAACAAAAAGGAACTTGAAAGAATTGACATGAAAGTAGAACTTCAAAACGAGAAGGGTGAAAAACCACTTAAAAATTCGGCAGCCTAACAGCGCCACTTAAAACTTCAAAATACTAAACTGAAGAGATCAAATGGGGTCTCTAATCATATGGTAATAAAATATCAGTATGATAGATATAGATACCAAACCCCTACATAATAAAAAGGAACTTGAAATAATTGACATGAAAGTAGAACCTCAAAACGAGAAGGGTGAAGAACCACTTAAAAATTCAGCAGCCAAACGACACCACTTAAAACTTATATATACTGAATTGAAGATATCAAATGGGGTATCTCATCATATGATCATAAAATATCAGTATGATAAATTTAGAGATAATACCCCAACATAATAAAAAGGAACTTGAAATACTTTACATGATAATATATCTTGAAAAATGAGAAGGGAGAAAGAATCTGTTACAAAAATTTCGGCAGCCTAACGACGCCACTTAAAACATCATAAAACGAAATAATGAGAGTAAGAGGGGATCTCTAATTAGGTGAACATGAAAAGGGCAGTAAGAGGAGTATAAAATAACACCCATTAACATAAGAACATGGATCATAAAAGAAATTACATAAAAGATATTTCTTGAAATGAAATAGAGAGATCGGATCCCTTACCTTAAAACGTAACTCTTAAAACTCAAAGGTTGGGACCTTGAGGGCTTGGGGGCACCTTGGGAGGACTCCTTGGGAGTTAATGAGACCTGAAATTTATTGGAGTTGAGTGGGGAGTCGAAATGGATAAGATTATGGCTTGGTATTTGTAGGGAAATTGAGGGGACAAGGCATTAATGGCCAAGGGACACCTTAAAAGTGGGTTTCACAAAACCATGTTCTCTCCCAAGATATTTCCCATGATGTTAGGCCACATGGGGCCCCAAATACAATAATGCATAACTTTTGGTCGTCCAACCCATAAAATATCTCATGACATCATCATGACACAGTTATGACGTCATTAAACATACTGAAACCCTAAATCTGTATTTTTACTATTCACTGAAAATTCAACTTTCTCAGAAAAATCCCAAAACCTCACCTTAACTAAATATCGATGCTCTGATTACAAAAATGAACTCCATTTTATAAAAATAATTTTCTAAATTTTTTTAATTTAATTTTTAAATAAATACACTATTCACCGAAAATTCATTTTTTTCAAAAAAATCCCCAAAAATTACCTTAACATAATATCGATGCTCTGGGTTCAAAAATGAAATCCATTTTATAAAAATAATTTTCTAAATATTTTTAATTAAATTTTTAATTAAAAAACACTATTCATCTGAAAAAACTAATACTTGAGTAATAGTATATGAAACCGTTATTTAACCATTTTATTGAATCACATTACTTAATCAAGGTGCCTAGATTATATGAATACTTTCTTTAAGTGAGATTTCTAATCCATTTAGTCACATTACTAATCCTAAGCATAAAATCACTATTCATAATTTACTATTCAACAAAAATTATGTTGATCTTATTAGACTCTAAATTTCATACTGAACATAATTGTAGAAGACCATTTTTTGAAAATCATTACAAATTTTTAATTATTTAAGGTTTACATAAACATTTTTAAAATATCCTTTTTCTAAAATTCATCAAAAATATGCATACTATATTTATCCAGTCATTTGAAAATTCATAAACTTCATCATTAGAAGAAATTGAAATTTTTCGTTAAAATAAAGGATTACACAAGGAAATTACGGTCTCCTTACATAGCCCCTTATCACACCAGAATAGGACCTAAGTGTAAGGTGTGCTAAGGTGAGAGAATTCGAGGGAGGCTCGGCCAACATTGCACGGGTAGTAATTCCTATCAGTTTTAACTTCTCGTGAAGGCGATTCCGTTCTAACTTCACACGATGAAGTTCGGCTTGGTTTTGGTCCAGAGCAAAGCCCAAGGGTTCTACCTCCTTCCCTAGTTCTGTTAGATGGGCTTCGATTGGTCCAAGACTACTGGGTGAGGCCATCGAATCTTCTTTCTATATTAATTAACCAATATTACTTGTATTTAGAGTCAAAAATTGAAACTTTTAGTTTCCAGTGGTCATATTGACCAATGGTCATATAACAGTCAAAACCCAACGGTCTCATTTTAATTGTACTCATGTTATCAAATGAAAGAGTTTTGTTGAGTATATATAAAAAAATCGAATAACACAGAAAATTAGGAAACAAGATTTATTCAAAATTTAGGGTCATTACATTGTATCATGTTTTTTACATCATGGTGTGGACTCGAGTCATTAGAAGAAAAGGCATACATCTGTATACATAGGTAATAATGTATATATATGTATCCTCCTTGTACACATTCCCTCATGGAATATGGAATATGCACATTGGATTAATGGGTATATATATGTCTGTGAAAATGTATATGCATGTAAGTGAAGTGGTCTCAGACTGGAGTCATCCAAATATGTGTGTTTTGAGGTAGGTCTTCTGCTACTATGCATTTAATTTTATTCCCATGATTACTTTCTTTTTTTTAAAACATGTTTTATATTTATGCAATATACAGATGCTATGAAATATGGTTACAGTTTCTATAAATGTTTATGCCATCATTTTGGAAAGTGAAATGTATTTTTAACTGTTCTTAAGTGACTTCTTAAAAAGTTTTTGCTTTAGTGGTTTTGAATTGGTAATGAATATTTACAAAGGTGTATGGAAAATAAGATAGTTTAGTTATAAATGTATAATGACATGTTTGGTTTTCCAAAAATCTCTAATGTGATTTCCAAAGATGGGGTTCGGTTTGAAAACGTGGTCAAATGGTGGTTTCACATTCTTTAAGGAATTTATTCGTTGTAAGAATGGGATTTGTCTTATTTTTAAATGTTTTGTACATTGGTTGTTAAATTGATATTTTAAATGATTATGGGTAACTAAAAGTGTTGAGTGATTATGTTTTATAAAATGAAAAGTATTCCTTGTAAATAGTTACGCATAATTGAAACATTATGAATGGTTTTTGAAAAATGCAAACCCTTTTTTGGTCATTCTTCCTTGTTTTTGAAAATAATGTGTATGTTGAATGTGTTGATTGTGATATGTTCATGCTAAACAGTATTTTTCATTTTTTTTGTTGGAAAATGGGGGGTTGTGCTCAAGGAGGGAGATTAGTGGTGGGAGACTGGATGTGTTTTTCAATTAATAGAATAATATGTTCATGTATGTTAGACTTATGAAAACCCACCACCACCAGAATTAGAGCACATGGGAAGCTCGAGATACCTAGGTGGGAAGACTTGGAATAGTATGATAGATGATACATAAGTGGTTTCTCCCGGTTTCATATAACATTATTAACGATTACAACACTAACTAAATGATTATAATGATTGGAGAACTATAGGTTATGTGTGTTTTTCTTACTAGTGGCTCGTGCACTAGAATACTATTGGTCATGGTTTATATACCACATTTCACTGAGGTACAAGGTTCCTAGGGTCCCACTAGTGCTATTTACCTATATGGATTGACCATGGTGCTCATTTACGAAATGGTTGTTGTGATAATATTTTAATTTAGTTATTTTATGCTTGTGTCTTCCTTTTTAAAACTACATGTTTTTAATTTAAGCTCTATTAATTTCATTTCAAAATGACCATGCATTCTTGTAAATTAAATTTGAAATGTGACAGAAAGAGAAATGTCTTTCTCTTATATGGAATCTTGTTACATAAATTTGAAAGAATAATTAAAATATTATTTATATGTGGCATTATTTTCAAACTAGAATTATTTGGGGTTCTTTTTACAGGAAAGGGAATAGTGTGTTGTTTATCCTTGGAATTACTATTGAGATTCTTGGTGTTAATGCCTACATTATTTTTTAGTTTTAGGTACACCTAGTTTAGCTACCTCTTAGATCAAGTGTGGTTCTGTATTCTATGGGGACCCATGAGGAACATGAGGTAGGTTTCAATGCTTAGTTATTTCTATTTCTGTTACTTATGTTGTTTTAGTTTTGTTTGATTTTTATTCTGCTATCTATCTTTTGTTTATGGGACAAACCATTCCCAACTATCTTATTTTTATACCTGGCACTAGTATCCTGCTCGTGGGGAAAATGAATTCCATTCATTCCTTGTTGCTGACCGGGTCGGGCACCAGGTCAGAAAAAGACGCAGCTTGGTTCGTGATAAAATCGTAGCAGAGGTAGGTCTGTCTATTGGATCTTGTTTCTTGGGAAAGTTTCAAGGTATAACAGAGTTTGGAATTTCAAAACACGATGTTCTAGTTACGAGTAAGTTGCATGGGCATCACACCTCATGACAAGACTCATGTTACAAGTGGGAGTCATGTTTCATTTGAGTCGTCTGATCCTTATGGTTATTTGTTTCTTGGGTAATGAATAAAGAGTTGGGTAAATGGTCTTACTGTGCTCGTAGGGCATGGAGGGCCATGTGGATACTGAGGAATTTACTTGTAACATTCTACATGATGGTAGTGTGACTAGATTATGGCCTCCAAAAATATATCTGAGTCACCCACGATCACTAGTTTCCAAATGAATCATCTTGTGAATCCTTTGGTTTCAAAAATTATATTTGAAACAACTTCTTTTAAATGTCTAGGGATTGAATTTTAAAACACAAATGGTTTTTTTTTCAATGAAAGGATAATGGATTTTCATGTATGTTTTGAATAAATCTTCATAAAATTGGACATTTGTGAAATGGTTTTGAGTAAATGGGTTTGCATTTATCAAGATTGGTTTTTCATAACATAGACTTGTGGGATAATTATTGTTTTGATATGATGGTTAAATGTATTTATAGGTGGTTTTTTATGGAACCTTAGTAGTTGTTCCCTTCATGTGTTCTGGTGATAATTCATTGCATTGTTGGCCAATAGTCCAGTTTGATTGGGTTATTGGGTCTTCTCGTCAGCTAGTGCATGCCCCCCTAAAGAACCCATGCATATTCAGAATCTCGCCATAGGAGAATCACCTTTGGAAGGTCGTCAAGTTGATCAAAGATTGAAATTTTTTTTGGGTTTTAGGGTTGATTGTATCTCTATTATTTTTTGGATCATGAATAATCCCTTGTGGAAAACGTGTTTATGTGGAAGGAGTCGAAAGATATAATGATTTCTAGAGTTATCTGAGTCATAGAAGGTGATGTATGACACCGGTGTGTCTGTAGGTCCTATCTTGATGTGGTGAAAGAAATTCTAGTGGGGAAATGTGGAAGCAGTCTGGAGTTGATGGTGCATGCTGTTGTTTCAAAAATTCCCATTTGGTCTTTCGTTGGATTAATCCAAGAAAGAGTTCACGTCAAACTGCCCATGTGGTGAATCAAGTTATATGAGGAAGTTATGTACATTTGTAGTAATTGTATGCTATTACAGACATAGGTAAAGGTCCATGTGTGCATTATTTCAGTAAAGTGTTGTGTGAAAAAAATGGATGTCGAAGCGTGCTATGTTTGAGGGTTCTATTTGGGTCTTGGTATGGTTGTTTATGGAACCAAAAGAAGATGTTTTGCTTGAGGGGTTTCTAAAGCATGACTACATGGCAGGAAAGGATTCAATCATCATAGCTCCATCCATAGATCTCGGAGTGAAGCTGTCATGTAGTCAGGAACCCCTATAAGCATAAGAGATCCTGGTCCAATTCATTTCTTCAATGTCAGAAAATGGGGACATTTTTAGCTTTTGGTGTGTCTATTTCGTTTCAAGTGGTCCAATGTGGTGGAAAGAGACATGAGGATCTTCTTCCTCAATGTTGTGACCCATGTAGGTGGAGGAGTCCCACCTTGGTTATAAGGAGTTGGGAATATTTCGTATTATTTAAACATAGTGTCGGTTCCTTAGTGGGTGTGACTCTCTGTGTGGTAGTCCATGTTTGAAAATAATTGTTAGTCCATCACAATTTTGGTTTGGTTAGACTCATTTAAAAATGGTAATGCAGGTAGAAGTGGTGAATTCATAGTGTCTTCTCTTTGGTTTGTATTTGTGTTAATCATGCCCCTTGTGGTGGAAGTTAATGGTGTGTGGGAAGTAACCATGTTAGCCATGTTGGGTTTCTCGAGTCAGTTCATGGAAATCAGTTAAACTGGTCAGTTCCTATAGTGGGGAGACCCACAGTGGGTCTCATAGAGTTTCCTATGACGTAATTCAATGTTAGCTACCTCTTTTGGTGGGAGTCTGATTAGGTCCATATAATAGTAATCTAATTTCATTACTATTATTGGATGCTGGTTGGTAGGCTCATTCAGAGCTATCAAACTACAATCCCCTTTCTTGGGATCAGTGTTGGTTTCTGGTCAAATGCATGAGCACCTTTGTGAATGTTTATGATTTTTTGTAATGTGATTTTCTATGGTACATTATAAGAGTTTTTATCTTTTCATTATGAATTAGAGATGTCTTAACTTTTTGTTGGAATGCATAACTTGGTTGGGAGTCCATTTTGGGTCTCTAGATTTTATTTTTCTTGTCCTTTCTCTTTCTTGATAGTGTTTCTTACATCTCCCATGTTTTGTTTCTGGGGAACCTATTTGAGAAAAGAGGGTGTATCGATTCTGTTTTCTATGAAATCATGGGATGGATTTTTGAGGGTGGAAAGTTTTCAGGGTGGGGAGAATTTTCACACCCATGTTTTAATTTAGGTTTGGTCCCAATCTAGGTCAGGTATCAATTTTTTTTCATGAGGACTGGGTGTGATAGTTTTGAATATTCAGACGACTTTGTTAAGGTTCAAGCTGATTCCCAATTTAAATATCATGTTTCGATAATAAATGTGTCTTTTGGGCTTGTCAGCATCTGATGCAAAGGCGGAGCATGGTCAAAACCATGTGGCTTCACCTAGGTCATCGTACCCATACTTGGTTTTCAAAAAAATTATTGATAATTAATTTATAAGATGATTAATAAATGATAATTAAATAAAAATAATGAAAAAAATAAATTTTTATATTTTTTTTAATAATGATAATGGTAAAATTATTATAGATCATTATTATCATTATTATTATTATTATATTTTTATTATGTTATTATTTTTATTATTATTATTATTATAAATCATATTATTATTATAAATAGAAGTTTGTTTTTTTATTTTATCTTTATTTGGTTTTTGGTTAGGATTTCAATTCCCCATCCCCTTGGTCATCCCGTCGTGCCCTACCCCCCCTTGGACAGTTGTTGCGCCCTACTCCCCTAGGTGAGTTGCCATGCCCTACTCCCCTCTCCGCCCCTCTATGCATATCCAACTTATTTGGCCAGTCTTTTTCCCTACATGACACACCAAACTCGACACCCTTTCTGACCATCTTCTCGATGAGCAACACCCCTACCGGTGACGCGAAGCCCCCTAACGATGATGCTCACCTCTGGTGCCACCATCCCATGTAGACCCTTCTTCCTCCACACTAGATTTTTGGTCCTTGGCTCTTTAGGGTTTTTGCTTTCCAATAGTTAGGGTTTCAAATTAAGGAATTGTTCATAGGGTTTTTGGTTCAATATTATGGATTAGGGTCAAATATGGTTTACTTGCGTTGGGTTTTTCATGAAGTGGAAGTTTCACACCAATCTTTTGGTGTTTTCTACACTGAGGTAGGATGTTTTGGGTATAAATATTATTTGATGAAATAAATTTCTTGTTTAATTAATTTTTCATGTTCGTCAACTAATTCGTTTTGTGAGATCTTAGTTTTTTTGGATTTTAATATGCATTTGATTTTTTAGTTTATTGTTTATGTAATATGGGTTCGATTTGGATGATGTCTCATAATTAGTCATCTTCTGGTGTTTTATTAAATTGTGTAGTGTGTTTATTAATCTGTGAATGGATGGAGAAATATATTTTTTGTGGCATAAATGAGTCTTTGGTAATAATAAAGGATTTTGAGTGGGTTTCATGTGTAAATCCAATTAATACTTCTTGAAATTAGCTTATAAAATATTATTTATGGTTTATTAATGTATATGAATTGTGCGAAGGTGTTATATAAATGGTGTAATGGTTTTATAAAACTGTTTAATCAGTGCAGATCACGTTGTAGAATTTAGTTGGAGTGCATATGATTTGGAAATACGATTTGGGTGTGTAAATATTGACTTGCATAAATGTACTGTTTTTTTGGATGGATTTTGTGAATTTGGCATACATTTTTATGCCTTTGGTGATTATTGTACTATTTTTTTATTGTTGTAGTGTCTTTTTATCATCACAGTGTGGACTCAAGTCCTCCAAATATAGGGCCTATATATATACATAGGTAATCATGTATATATATGTACCCAACTTGTAAATATTCCCCCATGGTAAGGATAATATGTACTTTGGATCCAAGGGTGTATATATATGTGTGTGAAAATGTATATGCATGTAGGTGAGCGGTCTCGAGATGCCTTCGTCAAAAGAATTGTATTTTGATGTAGGTCCCCAACTCCAATGACATTAATTTGATTTCCATGATATCTTTATTGTTTTAAAAACATGTTTTGTATTTATGTAATATAAACAAGCTATGAAAGGTGGTTTCGGTTGATAGAAATAGGTATTCCTTTGTTTTGGAAAATTAAATGAATTTGTAATGCCCATTTTATCATAAGTGACTTCTTAAGAAGTGATTTCCTACATGGTATTGAATTTGTAATGAATATTTCCAAGGGTGATTGGCCTTTCTACCAGTTTAGTTATAAAAGTGTAACAACATGTTTGGAATTCCAAAATTCCCCAATGTAATTCCCAAAAATGGGTTTCGGTGTAAAATCACTGTCAAATGATTATTTGACTTTGTTGAATGAATTTTATCATTTTAATCATGGGTACAAGATTGCTTTTAAATGTGTTGTGCATTGGTTGGTCAATTTGATATTTTAAATGATTTTGTAAACTTAAAACTGTTGAGTAATTATTTGTTCCGCAATGAAAAGTATTCCATATAAATAATTAAGCATATTTGGCACTTTAAGAATTTTTTTTGAAAAAGAAAAACCCATCCAAAGGCATTCCCCCTTGTTTTAGAAAATTATATGTATGTTGAACGTGTGGATTGTGATATGTTCCTAGAAAATAAGATTGTTAATTTTAGTGTGAATGAAGGGGGGGTGCTCAAGGTTGGAGATCAGTGGTTAGAGAGTGAGTGTGTATTTGCATAATGATAATTATATATTCATGTATGATAGTTTTATAAAAACTCACCACCACCTGAAATAGAATCATGGGAAGTCCAGTGTACCTAGGTGGGCGGACTAGGACTAGTATGCTAGATGATACAAAAGTGGTTCATCCCAGTTTCATCTAATAGGATTGACAATTACAATACTAACTAAATTATTATGATTATTAGAGACCACTAGGTTATGGATGAGTTCCCCATTAGTGTCTCGTGCATGATAATATTGTTTGTCGTGGTTTCTATACCACATTTCACTGAGGTACGAGGTTCCTAGGGTCCCATTTGTGCTATTTACCTATAGGGATTGACCACGGTGCATGTTTATGAAATGGTTCTTGTGAAATGATATCTATATAGTTCTTTTAATCTTTTTTCCTATTTTGTATAAATTGAGGTTTTTAATTTAGTCTCTTTGAATTTCATTTTAATGTGACCATGAATGCATGTAAATTGTTTTTAAAATGTGACGGAAAGGGGAATTTTTTCTATGATATGGATGTTTTTTACCTAAATTTCAAAGGATAAAAAATTATTATTTTTATGTGCTTGTATTTTCAGACTAGAATTATTTGGGTATCTTTTTTAAGGTATGTTAATAGGGATTTTATTATCCTTTGCATTCCTACTATGAAATTAGGTGGTCATGACAACTTTATTTTTCCGTTTCAAGTTCACCTATATTGGGTCACTATTTGAGATAATGTGGTTTTGTGTGCTGTGATGACCCATGAGGTCACTTGAGGAATATTTCGCTACTTAATTTATTTTTATTTCCACTACTTGTGATTATTTTGTTTTGATCATTTTTTATTTAGTTATCTATATTTTGTTTAAGGGACCAACCATTCAAAACTATCTTATTTTGATGCCCGAAACTAGTTGTCAGCCCATGGGGATTGAGAATTCCCTTCAGCCCTTATCGTAGATCAGGTCATGTGCCGGGTCGGATGGTGACCCATTTTGGTTCGTGACATAAGGTTTCCAGAAACCTGATCACATCAAGACGTGTTTTTGGACCAGAAGGCACATATACTAGCTGCATGGTTCAATAAATCATATTTCACCCAGAACACAAAAGTATTGGAATCAGTGAGAGAGGTTCACCGATATATTACAATATCTGGCCTGAAAAATGGTTGAATGTGAATCCCTTGTAAGTAAAGTAAGAAAACCAATAATAGGGTAAACCTAAAAAGTGAATAGATCAAACCTATAATATTCATTTCAATGTACTCAATCATAGATGGATTCATGAAATGTTAAGAGGATATCCATAACAACATTCATAGTATATATCTAAAAGAAACACCAACCAATAGTGATGGGGTGACTTCCATCATTTTTACCACTTCCACTACCTCTTTGATCATCAAATCACAAATAATATGAGAATGTGATGATGGAATAAGCTATTGAACCACAACCCATACATTTAGGAGAATTATTAACCCATATAAAGAAGTGATTATTCTCAATATTGAGATCAACTACACAATGGGCACCTTCTCAGTTCCATCTGATACGCTATCCTCCATCACTACTGGGGGATCATTTGGTCAATACTTTTGAATATTCACATCGAATCATGGTATTCAAACCACATAAAAAAGATAAACGAAGAGTAAAAATGAAATCATGAAGAGAATATATTCCAAGGATTATTACCAATAAAAAGTATATATAGGAGGACTTTGAGTCATCCATTAATAGATACCTAGAGGGAACTGAATCCCCTTATCACTCAATGGTTAATGATGATATGATCTTGACTATTTGATATGATTTGTTAAATTTCCTCACTATTAATTAGGAAGATGGAAAATGTTAGTATACTGGCATATAAGAACAAAAATATGAAATTTTAACCCATAATGATGTCCACAATGATTTTTATGAAGAGGGTTTGTTCACTAAGAATCAAATATAAAGCCAAAATTCATCATCTCCAAACATCTAGTCACTATCTGCACAATGTTCTTTAGAAAATGATTGAACAAAATCATGAACACAGTCTACAAATTACTTAAAGAGGTTAAAAAATAGATCATGGAGGAAATATTATCCAAATATGAGGTATAATTTGAAAAAACTAGACTACTTAATGCCAGATTACTTAAAGGTAATTTTCATATTGAGTTTAAGGATCATGTTGAGCTGAATATACCATAAACAAAAAACCTATCCATTAAGAAGGGATAACTCAACTTATAAGGTTTGAAATGATCCATTCCACTGCCCGACTACCAATATTCCAATATAATTAAATATAGTGACTAAATATTATTGATAGTTTCTTTGAGTAACACATCAGTTCCCTTAATTCTCTAAAATTCATCCAGGATATGCTCGAGTGGAATATCAAAATCCATTGTATAATGGTTTGACAGCTAAGGATTTACTTGTATATGATTTAGATCAAGAGATAGTCCCTCCAAGGATTCCTGATTCCTTCCAAACTATTGTCAAACGAATGGAATAAATAGAAGGGTTTAATACACCAATGCAACCAAAGAGGAAGCCTTACCCTAAATGGCTGAATGATTCACCCCATTACTTAATTCTATGAATCTCACCATCCTAGTATTCAAAGGTACTGGGGACTTGAAGTAGTATTTGATGCATTTCATGTTTCATTGTGTCCCTATGATGATATTAGTAGATAAATAATATGATGATAATATCAGATGATTTGTGTATGTCATAGAAAAACCAACTTTGGTTTCCAATAACATATTTCTAACTACATATTAAAAAAAATGGGAAGGATTATGTCATAAATTTCTTTATAAATTTTTCTCTTCTCAAGGGAAAAAATGATCCTTTACCTATAAAATAGTATGTAACCTGAAAATGATAGGGTCATATATTTCATTTATAGATATAAAGGTATCTTCTACTCTCTATAAACAAAACTCCCATAAGAACATATGTTGTAGATATGTATAAAGAACCTTCAAGATAATTTTTAAACACTACTCATCCCATTGAAATATACTAATGGGTTTAGAGAGTAATAAGTAGTCGTCCAATGTTTTGAGGATTCTATTTGATGCACCAAGGATAAGCCCCAACTACTGCCAACAAATCCAGGAAAAACTAGAAAGTAAGAAGTAGAAATATTTATGCTCAAGTCAACTCCAGTACCGATTCTTGTTTTAAATACCACTCATTATTACATAGTACCATCTTCTGAGTGATCAAAACTCAATAAGGTCCTCATTAGGGGGGAAGGAATGAAAAAAGTTACCCAATTTTTCAATGATGAAACAATAAGAATTATTATTTTAGAAATGAGGATGGTTGGGTTATTTTATCCCAAAATGGAGGATAAACTTCACTAACTACCAAAATCAATGAGACATAGAGAAATTGATCTCAATCACTTCTCAATTTGTAGTCTATATCCCCAAATAATGGGATATAGCATTCATCATTGTTTAATATTCATGGGATTCTGTCAAAATATAGTTTATTTTGAGATCATTAAAATAGGAAAACCCTCAAAATAGTTGAAATATGTCTCCAACACTTAAGTAGATGATGAAAATGAATAGAGGGGGATCCCTCCTTAGTGAATGAGAAATTTTGATGATTATTTGACCTGGAAAATAGTTTATTAGGAACACTATATACTGAATAAAAAACTAAATCAAATAGTTTTAACCCTATTTCTTATCAAGCATCTTAACCATCCACTAAAGATAAGAATAAATGTCATAATAAGATTAACGAATGAGTATAAAAAACTTATCTAATTATTAAGATGATTCATAATCATTAATATTTATTTCATCCAAAATTTCACGGATGGGAAACACCCTTCCAAATAGAACCCTAATCAGAAGATGAGTTGTTATATGACTCAATAAATGTCATCCACTGGGTATACCCATTATATAGAAAAGATTTTGTTTATGAACATGAAGTTCCCAAAAAAATATTAGTGAAAACAAGTGGGAGGTCATAGGGGGTGAGAATTTAGGGGGATATGAAATCATGGTTGATCTCAATATTTAGGCTGCATCCCTAGTATATCCATATGTGATGCTAAAACTCAAATGTAGGTGGTTCATCACGCACAAAAGTAGTATCATTGTACTATTGAATCATCAAAGTCTCATTTTGATCCCATCATAATAGAGGATGGGTTAAACTATATATAACTATTTTTATAACATTATATAGTGGGTATGTATACTCAATCTAACTCATAGGAGGAAAAGAAGACCACTAACTAAAATCCAGGGGTAAATTTTTCAAAATGGATGACCTCAATAGTAAATCCTCAAAATAAAGAAAAAAACAATGTCAATAAGTATAATCCCTTGTTATATTAGTATATCGTTATCAAAAAATCATTCACTATTCTGGTGAAACTCAAAATTATTATTGTTCTTAATCTCTTAAATAATCATCAGTATGTAACCGTTGAGTCCTTATATGTCTTCCTTAATTCGAGGTAGAGGTTGTTGAAGCTAGAATTTACCTTGTAGATACACATCCTTCTGAATTCCATAAAATCATCTCATTAACTGAATTAAATATAGGGACTAAAATATAGGGCCATATCATACATCTTTATATCTCAAAAAATCAATACAATGTTTAGGTTCATCAGATGCTAATTAAAAATATATCAAGGATCAATCTTATCTTGGTTTGATCTCTCTAATTATTTGGCCATATTGAGGTTGATGTGCCCCCACAATGATTTTCATACAAGGTTATGATGAAAGTGAGTAGATGCCCCTTGATATGATCAATTTGAAATATCACTATATATATTATTTTTTTACTTTGAGTTTATGGTGGTCCAACAAGATAAAACACTAAATATTTAATTGTGATGACATTGTCTTCGTATGCATGAATATGTACCATTGTCCTATAATTATAGTGTCTCATGTGTGGTGTCAATGGATAAGTTAGGGAATATTATGTTGGTGGATCTCTGTTATATTCTTACAAGGCCCAGTACATGTAGGTAATTTTTTATTGAAGAGAATAAAAAACCAGTGATATAATATTCTACTCAGATCACATCCTTGAATGATTTTAATGCGACCCTCACCAATACATGGAGTGAAATTAGTGAAGAAATCATTCTTACCAATACCCAGATTAATATAATAATTCTAGATCTTGGAGACCAAAAAATATATGAGTTGCATGTGACTCGTTTACATTGACCCCATGCTCATAATATCAGCTGCACCAGCTGCCTTAACTAGAATATGTGAGTATAAATAAGAATATTATTTTTCATGAGGTACTTACTCCATTTACATTAATTCCTATGGATTATTACTTAAGACTCAATGTCCTATTATATTTTATACACTTGAGGATTGAACCCATACTGATAATTCCCCAATAAAATATCAAAATTTTCATAATAATCATTCATCTTTTGGTTTGGATAATAACAATGTTCCCAATTTTCATACATCTATATATTCTTAAAAATTCCCATAATCCAACGCATCTTATAATTTTGATGAAAATGACTCTCCAATGTCTATTAAATTTCATAAATCAGACTCTTCCACTATCACCAGCAATGAGAATAGTGTGCATCATTATTCTATATATATTTTTTTATCCAAATAATGCATAAGAGGGGGGGATAGAGAGAATGAAGACCTTAGAGTTGCACTGCAAGAATTTGAAGAATGTGTTATAATTACCATGTTGTCACGGTTTGTTAAAAATTATCTCAAGATAAAAAATATGAACATAGATTTACATGGATTTTTCCATATTTAATCAACATAGAATTACATGATCTTACCTAAAAGGGGATTGAAATTTAGTTCATAGTCTATTGACATATGGTACCATAATTTTTTAAAAAGAAGGGAGTGTATTGATTCAAAAATTCCCCTTTACGTACCTTTAAATACATGTATTCTTTAATTATTTAATTGATCATTTAGTTATTATGATTATTGATTTATGATTTATTTATTTCTTAATATATTATCATTTATTTTTTATTTTTTATTTACCCAAACATGATTGCATATTCCATGCATGCCTTGCATAAATTCAGCATTTGTATTTTTATTAAGTGAGATTTGAGCCTCTTACATCTCCATTATTCAGCAAAGACTTTACCAATCTTGCAAGCTCCTCGTGTGATGAGTAAATATAATTCAATATACTATTATATATACATAAAATTAAATATAAATATGTATACATAAATAATAATATTATAGAATAATAAATATATATAATAATACTAATAAATAATAAAATAATTAATAATAATGACTAATAAATAATAGATAATAAATAATAAATAAAAAAATAAATAAATAAATAAATAATAAATAATAAAAAATAAAAAATAAACAACAAAAAATAAAAATTAAAAATTAAAAAGTAAAAAATAAAAAATAAATAATAAATAATAATAATAATAATAAATTATAAAAAAATAAAAAACAAATAATATATACCATATAAAAAAATAATAAATAATAAATATATAATAAATGAAAAAAATCATTAATAAATAAAAAATAAAAAATAATTGATAATAAATACTAAATACTAAATACTAAATAAAAAATTGTACAGATCAAAGAATAAATAATAAAGAATAAATAATAAATAATAAAGATTAAAGAATAAAGAATAAGGAACAAAGAATAATAAATAAATAAATAAAAATAAATAATAAACAGTAAACAATAAAAAATAATTAATAATAAATAATAAATCATCATATAATTAATAAGTAGTAAAATAACAATAAATAAATAAAATAATAAATAAATAATCAACAAAAAAATAAATTACTAAAAAACAAATAAGTAAATAATTAATTAATTAATTAAAATAGGGAAAATAAAATATAAATAATAATCTATAAAAATTACAAATAAATTAAAAAAATTGAAAATAAATGAAATATAAAAAAAATAACTATATAATAAATAAGTAATAAATTAATAATTAATTGATAATAAATAATAATCGAATATATAGAAATAAGAAATAATAAGTAATAAATAATAAATAATAAATAGGAAATAAGAAATAAGAAATCATAACTAGTAAATAATAAATAGAAAATTGTAAATAGTAAATAAAATTATAAAAAATTATATAAATTTATTTAAATACAGTTAGATGATTCTTATAAATATAAATAAGTATAAATAAAATCATATAAATGTATATAAATACCAATACAAAGACATAAGCACACACACCAAACAAAATAATACATATAAATACATATACCAACATCATATTTTGAAATATACATTGATGTATATAAATATACATATATAGATATACATATAATCATAATTATAGACTAACATTCATTAATTCATATAAATATTTATGCATAGATGCAATTATATAAAATTATAAAGAAATATTGATTAATATATATAAATAATATATATATATATGATATGTATGTATAGAAATACATACACACACACAATAGATAATAAATCACCCAAAGAGTGAAAACTACAATAATTTCAACACCATCAAACCAATATGAATGTAAATCAATGGAATAAAATCACTGGAAACCCACCAATAATATAAAGATAATTTTAAATAAATCTTAAATCACATCAAATGTTCAAAAATCAATATATACAAACAAAAAACTCATTTTTATAAGTCATTCGGGCCTTTGTGGACCATGAAATAATTGTGATTAGGGACCCCTAGATTAACATAGTGTATATCTATTTATAGGATTTGATTTGATATATGGTAGAGACAAAAAAAATATCAATAAAAAAAATTATGGCCTTTTGAAGTTTAAGTTAGATTTCTAAATTCTCTAAAAAAAATAATAAAATTTATTCACTTACTTATAAAAAAAGTAATACCTAATTTCACTATAGTTCATTTTATAAGTTTCGATTTTACGAGTTTTAGTTCTATAATGGACACCCAAATCGATAGTTATGGTAAAATGATATTGAAGTACGATTTTTTTTAAAAATTATTTATTTTTAGAAGGGTTTTCTTAAAAAAAAAACAATTTGTTCATAGTGGTTTTTTTAAACTGCCTCTAAACATAGATTAAACACATCAAGCATCGATATTTAAAAAATCAATGTTAAAAAAATATTAATGAAATATTTAGTTATGGTTTGGAAAACCATCTCTAAAAATCATTATGAATTTCAATTTTTCCTATAGTGGTCTGCCATCCAGTTCATGTCACAAAAATCAAGGAAAGGTTAGGCATTAGATTATTTTTGGGAAACACACCAAACCACTGAGAATGCACAAGTGAATATGGAGATCCCCAATGAGAAGGTTGTATCTATTCAAAACACTCCTCGGATATGGTAGATGTAATTTGACCCTATTTATTGAATCTTTACTATGAAAATAATAGAGAACATGAAGATCAATAGATTTGTCTTGGTTATTGTGTTCATCTCCTTGAAAAAGGTGGATTTTATTTATTCCTTCTTATTATAGGAAGGCTACACTGATCATGATGTGGTGAACTAAGCCATTCTTATAGGCCTAGAGTTATCTCTACATATACTAATGTTTTATCTAAATGTAAAATATTATTTAGAGATTGTTATCGAAAAAATTATGGTGAATGTGTCATTAAAAAGAAGGAATAGATCCATTTTCATGATTTTATATAGGAGTTAATGGAAGAGTTATCCTCAATGCCCACACTTATCCATATATTGAGTTCAAAAAATGCTCACACTAATGCATTACATAATACATCTATGGCACTATAATATCTATATTAGGATTATAAGGTTATCCGCATATCATATAACATGGTGGTTTATTAATTTGATGGCTATGATATGAGTGGGATCAATAAAATTAGTTCCACCTGATAATAATGTGAGATCATATCCTTAATAAAAGATCCATAAATGGATGGATATATCCCAAAGAAGACTATCTCTAAATTGGAACTATTCTACATAATAATTAATAAACAAATAATATCTAATGATAGGTAGTGAATTTTATTCATTATAACATCCTGAATTAAAATAAATTCCTCTATAAATGATAATTTTATATAATTATCCTCAAATTTAGTAAAGGATGAGAATCCCATTTTATTATACGATATATCCATGCAGGTTATTTTGACTCCCAACAGATCGGAATCGAGATTTCCCATTAAATTAGGAGGCTTGGTTACTATATACCTTCAATGATGTAGGACTACATAGTGTTTACTAGAATGTTACATTCCTACCAGATACATGCCAGTTTTTTTCATTATCCCCTAGAGTTTCTGTATACTGCCAGATAGTATTGGCCATTCACCTCCTGGGGAATAGATGGCATGGGAACAGATTCTTTAGATACAATAAAACTATTCGAGTATAGCCATAGAACTGCTGACATCATATTTAACTGGGATGAGGCTATACCCCTCAAGGAATATAGGATAAAATCTATTATTATCTTTATGAAATTGAATATCATTAGTAGATTTTGCTTCCCCCACAATATATTAATCGATATTGATAAAATTTATAATCTTTTTAGTTAAATGGGATATATCAGGAATACAATATCCCATATATCCATTTTTATTGACATTATGCATTAAAAAATGAACAGATTAAGGATTTAAACAAGTATCTATCAATTATATTTAATAATATGTTGGATAATAACAAGACATCCCGGATATAATATCCTCAGTATAAAATTGGGCCTACCACACCACATAACTTACTACTACAAATGTGAGTCCATATTCTCATGTCTATAGTATAGTGGTAGTCCAAACCATTAAGGTTCAAATACCTTTACATTGAGTTAACTTTTGTAAACAATAGATGCCCATTATATTTGAGTCACATGTTCCATCAATAAGAGAGTTCTTGTCTACACATTCCATTAAGGAGAGTTGGTTCTTTCTCTCAGAAGTCATATGTTCCCTTGGAATAATCCTATAAAGTAGAAAATAAAGTGGGAGCCATGCTAGACTATAAATATGGTGTACCTAAAAGGAGTTTACTCCTTGATCACTATGGATGGGGAGTACATCACACCACCAATCAATGTAAGGTTTATTTAAGAATAATTTCAATAGTTTTCACTTCAGTTAAAATAATCTGATATGAAATACTTTAATATATAAATACATTTTGTATTAACGAATACTCTAAATTACTCATAATTCAACCACATTTTAATCCATTAAATAGTTTAATATACATCCCCACCACATAGATTTAAACTACATTGTACTTGTTCAAACCGTAAGACCATATACTATATAGTGCATATAGTCTTATAGTAATACATAAAACTACATAATGTTTTCTTCATTGAATGAAGTTAAACTGCATAACATTGAGTCCACCCTAAATGAATTTAAACATCCCATGTTGGATTATCTTTGTTTCCTCTCCACATATAAGATCCAAATTCATGTGAGATCCTTGATACGTGTTTTCCTTTCATACCAACTAATATCAAGGAATATTTTCCCACTATTTCATCTAAGAAGCATAATGATAAATTTCATGAAATATGGTCCAATATTTTAAGTCCTTAAATAAATCAAAGTGTCTTACCTTGCATGTATTACTTTTCTTACATGAGATCCTGGTCTATTGAAGGCTACCCAGTGCATGACATCCACTTTAAGAAGACTACAATGGGGTAAACATCTACCACATATATATAAGAACTATTTGTGACTAAATTCCTCTTATATTATGATATGTGGTGACTCTTGGATCATCTACCTAGGCCCATCCATGAATTTTATTGACTCTTAATCTATTCTACCTTCATGGAAGTCAAACTCGTATAAAACATTCTTGTTTTCAACAACAGGAAAGCCCCCCTTATGTTCTCTAGAATACACTCTCATGTAATTCATATGATCTCGTAGTATTCAATTATTTATGAAATTAATAATAACTCATGTGGGCTTAATGTTCGAAGAAAATATCAATGATTATCATGAATTAGTTGGATCATATTCAAAGGAAATGAATCTAGAATTGGTTAGATGAATTTAACCTACATGGAATAAAATTTACCGTACATGATTTATCAATGTATTTGAGGGTTGTTTCTTAGTTATACTCGTTTACCCTACATGAGAGTCAAATCCATGAAAGATATTTTCATGCATTTATCCACCTTTATATAGAATGATTCCAATAAATAACTACGTGTTTCTTGATTCTTTCTTATTAATGATATATAATGATTTCTATTTCATCGGTCCTTGGCCTAACGAAAAAAATCAATCATCCAAAATTCTATTCTACATCGTATGATCCATATTTACATAAGTTCCTTTATCATAGAATCCATTTTCCAAGATATTATGATCAAAATACCTAAATATTATAATTACATGTGGATTGATTATTATTTGTCAAATATATATAGTGACACATAAACAAGTTATCTTTGGCCCAGTCACGAAACCCCGTCCATTTTCTTCATGTGAATAGGTCTATTTTAACTGAACACAAGTATCTTCTCAATATCTGATGCCAGAGTAATACCGCTCAAAACCCTTCTTTTACATATATGTTTCAAATCTATATAAAGGCATTATAAGGGCAAGATGCATCTTTTTTATTTGTTGTGATATTTAGTGACATTAATATTATATATTTGGGTCATAGACATAAAATATCACCCACTTTCACACTTTTCAAGAGAATCACAACAACCTCAACATGGTATGCTCTGGTTTATAATTCTTTCACTTCTTTCTCTAAGAATTCTTTCCCAATAAAATACACTTATCTTATTGAGTGTCTTAGATTTTCATAACCTTGAAGGGATATTGGAAATGGGTGTATTAAACTCCAAGGGAAACCTGTATTTGGATATAAATACATGCCTTGATTTTGATCTAAATTTGTTACTCAATATTTTCAACTGATAAGATGAATGTTTTCCCCCCAAGTAGAAGGTATATTTGTCCCGAAATTCCTTTAAAACATAACATCAAAATCATTCATTCAAGCATGGTCATTGGTTATCCCTTATGAACCTATCCTATGATAGTACCTTTGATCCAAAATCCCCAATTTATAATTTATAGAACTATTTTTACTATTAAAAGGTGTTAGGTAATTCATAGAATTTGTGCCCCATTTAGATTGTTATTCTACCCCTCCCCTTCACATAATGGCCCATGCACCTAGACCTTATGTTTCATGCACCCTTATTCAAGACAATCTAACATAACCTAAAGTTTTTTTTCACATCAGGTCTTTATTTTATCTTTATATATATATATATTATCACTTATTGGTCAATGCATTGAGATATTTTCCACTAGATATTATTATCCAAATATGAATAACCTTAATCTCAGCACTTGGGGGTCATAGTTGTAGAGTCATAAAATCTATCCCGGAGTGGTTGAATTTGATGTTCCTTAAACTGTAAATCAAAAGAGTCCCAAAAAACATATCAAAGAGAAAACCTATAAAAGGTAACCTGAGAAATTTCAAGTCTCCACTCACTAATATTCCCCCATATAGGTATTAAGGAAAAGTTAGAGCAAAAATAGATAGGGCCCAAATACTTATGGGTCCCACTATATGGCCCTAGAAAAAGAGAAAATATGCTTACTAGACTCAATAGTATAGTTAAAAATTAGAGCAATGACACAGAATATTTATTCACCTAGATAATGTGTTCAAT
Organism: Viscum album; assembly: GCA_963277665.1. Lineage (NCBI taxonomy): Eukaryota > Viridiplantae > Streptophyta > Magnoliopsida > Santalales > Viscaceae > Viscum > Viscum album. The sequence continues at coordinate 1,364,480,614 of OY728140.1, read as the reverse complement.
ACATGATGATATAAATTTTAGTTTGATTATTCCCTTCTTAAATATTCCTCCTCAATACACCTACTTTATTTCCCAAATTATTGAATCCTTAGGATCATTCCATGGATATTCTTAACAAAGCGTATTGAACTATCTGGGAAAACTCTATTTGGCGATGCATACATGCCTTAATAATTCTATGAATATATGCCTCAATATGTATTTCCTTCCAGAGGCATGTTTTATCCTAAGTATTAGTTCCGATAATCATTATGTTCCATAAAACCATTATAGTGGAACCCATCATTTGAATATGATTATAAGTCATCCATGGTAACTCCCATATCATATTCTCTGATTCAAACTTCTTGAGTTATGATTTACATAATCCATGATACAATAAATGAAGGGAATTTTATATCCTCTATGCTATGTGTTTGTAATTCTGACTGATTTTCAAATCAAAGACATAACATCTCATTTTTAAACCATTGCTGGTCTAACACTATAACCTTAAAATATGTCAACCAATCTAGATATACTATTTAATTGTCCCCCATTAACATAATGTTATCCTTTCACATGTTTGTACAAAGATCACTCCAACTTTATTTCAAATCTATTAGACCTAAAATATTAACAACCCATTGGCCCATCACTGTGACTTTATACTGTTCAAACAGTTCTTAAAGTTTGTCAACATTCATGAAATTATAACATAATTCAAATAAATGATTCCTTAAATATATTACCATGTATATTTATTCATCCTTTTGGGTCAAATATATCTAAACTTATACATAATCTTTTATGGACCACCATGAAAAGCATAAATCTACATAATAAAAGAGATTTGGAAGTCACTAGGTTGAAAATATTTGTTGGTGCCAAAAATATTAGACACAAAGGGAAGAAAGGAAAATAAGCCCGGGCGCTACCTCACGAAGCCCCGACGCGAATCCCCAGAGGCGGTAACCCTCTGCAAAAACCCTGACATTTGCGAGCACGCCACGAAGCCCTAGAGGTGATACCGCTCCGCGAACGCCCTGACGTTCACGAGCCCTCCGCGAAGCCCCAGAGGCGGTACCGCTCCGCAAACGACATGATTTTTGTGAGCCCTCAACGAAGCCCCAGAGGCGGTACAGCTCCACGAAAGCCCTGATGTTTGCAAGCCCGCCGTGCAGCAGAGGAGGCGGTAACCCTCTGTGAACCCGGTTGACGTTCGCGACCCACTGCGAAGCAACCACTGCACCTTCGTGTAGCGCGAGCTCTGATTCATAGAGCCCCTTGCCTATAAATACCGGGGTCCTCCTGAGACCGAGAAGAAGGAAAATCTGACCTCTCAGCTACTCAGCGCATGAATCGCGAAGCATCCTTCACCCTGGGAATCATGAGATCCGCGAGCTATTTTTTTCTTCACGAGCGGCCTTCACCTTGTCTTGTTTTGAGCCCCTCTTCCGAGAGGGATTCCCTTCGTGAAGCCTAAGGTCATTCACGAAGGAAGGGGATTCCCAAGGGAACCCGAGCAGCCGCAAAGCGTTTATGCTTCACGAAACAACCATCTTGTACAAGTGATCCACATGCCAAGGTAGGGTCGATGTACTCCGTTAAGAACACTGCTTCACAACAACTTGCTTCGTGAGGCACCCATACTTCACGAGGCAGTGCTCCACGAACACTATTCCACTTCACGAAGCACCTCCCATTCAAACCCCTACCCCATGGTAAGGCCAAGGCATTCCACTTTGCAAAGTACACCACTTTTCTTGGCAGTTCCTCTTCCCGTGCGACCCTCCAGGTTTGCACGATGTGATTTCAAAGTCCCGTGGACAACATCACTCGTAGCATTTCTTCACTTAATTCCCCTTCGCATAGGCACGCTAACACCTATTGCCTCTTCGAATAGCCATGCTAATGTGGACCCCTCAATGGTTCGCTCTGAAACCCCTCTTTACCACGACTTTGCTGGTACCTTCCCTTCCCCAAGGGGCAGAGGGAAACGGTTATGTAAGTCCTTGGGGTACAGAGTAGACCCACCTTGTCTGAGCTGGAGGACGTTAAACTGCCAAGCACCTCGTCCTCAAAGCATGACGTTAATCTATGATCCAACCCCATCCCTCGCACGAAGGGTCCCCCTGGCTCAAACATTTTTTACACCTCTCGTCTCCACAAGAATGGAATCTTCCTCACATTGAATGAGATCATCCTTTTGGATTGTCGTTTGTCCACGGGGGAAGGGAAACCACCTTGGTATAATCCCTCAAGCCACTCTTGTGGAAGGTAGCACCCATGAACCTCTGTACTTCCCCACTTCCAAGGCCAGTGGAGGGTGCGATAGGGAATGGGGCACCTTCTATCTTTTCTCCCAAATCCATCTCCTTCTGCGCTTCACCGCACCCTGGGCCTCCATCATGGAGTATGTCCCAACACTGGGGGCCGCCTAACACGTAAGCCCCTCTTCGTTTCCCACGGATGCATCCTTTGCGATGTGATCGTCAGGTCCCTCCAACCTATTTTTTCTCACACCGAGCATGACTCACGTGAGCTTTGAGTGAGCGCTGACCCTGACCCCCACCTTAAGCGAACTATGGGGACTTTGATTCGTGCTAATTTATGGTACGTATGAAGCCTCCATGAGGTTCAAGACCACCACTCAGTTGTTTCTTCATGTTGAGTTCCACCCCTATCTAGCATGAAGTTAAACTGTATGCCCCATCCAGCATGATGTTAAACTGCTCACCGGAACTACGTGGTCTTTGATTCGTGCTAAGGCATGGTACGTAAGAAGCCTCCATGAGGTTCAAGCCCACCGCCCATCATTTATTCATGCCAGGGTTCACTCTCATCCCGTATGACTTTAAACTGCATTTCGGTCCATCGGTAAGCCGTTGTGACCAACTTGAACTACGTGGTCTTTGATCCATGTAAAGACATTGTACGCAGGAAGCCTCCATGAGGTTCAAGTCCATCACCTGGTTGTTCTGACCTCATTCACATCGATTCACCAACACCTGGGCAGCCAACTGTGTAAGCCCCACACCATCTAGACAAAGCTCTCCTTTCATTCATGTCGGTTCACCGACACCTTCCATTTCCACCCATAGAGAACTATGGGGACTTTGATCCATGTCAAGGTATGGTACGTAGGAAGCCTCAATGAGGTTCAGGCCCATCACCTGGTCATTCCGACCTTATTCACATCGGTTCACCTCCATCCCACATGACATTAAACTGTATTCCACATCTCATTTTAACTACGAGGACTTTGATCCATGTCAAGACATGGTACGTTTGAAGCCTTCCTGAGATTTAAGCCCACCATCCATCGGACCAAGGTCCACCTTCACGTTGATTTACCGACACCACCCCGAAATACGGGGACATTGATTCCCTGCCATGGGGATACGTAGGAGGTCTCTTCGAGGCTTAAGCCCAATTCCACTATCGTCCATGCGATCGTCCCATTCCACTCCCCTCCACAACATCCGTGAAACCACCAATGGGATGACCCCGACATCGGCATCCCCTGAAAGGGGGGGGATTCTTAAATTTGATCCACTCCAGCTAGTGTTCTGATTAGGACGATCCATCCCCATTAGACATTAAACTTACGGCATACCCCGTATTAAACATTGGAAGCTGAGGAAAACCTCAAATACATGCCTATGACATATGATTCCCCGCACTCGATGTGGGATTCCTCGGGCCTCCACACCCTCGAGAAGCCCAATAATAAGGGACAAAAGATAGACACACCAATTCCCCAGTGTTCATACACTTCAATGATGCCTCGACGTGACTACTACCCCAACTGAAGGTTGCATCCCTGACCGGACCCTTTGGAATGTCCTGATAGAAGTAGTGTAATTAACTGACATCCATGAAAAGATGGCATTGGGAATAGTTTCATGAAAAATGTATTAAATATATGAGGGAGAACCGGAATAGGTGACGAGCTCCAAGGAGGAATCCACAGAAGGAAGAACCGACATCCCATCATCCCTATTTCGATCAAGGATCAGACATCCCTGAATAAGAAGTGTATGCCACACAACTTTGGAAAGCGGGAATGCGGGGAAACAAAAAATCTATGCCTGTCGTGCCCAAGAGGATAGATGTGTGTGCCCCGATGAAAGTGTCGGAAACAGAAATGGTGAATGCGAAGTGAAGTTATTATACTCAATATGGAGATTAGTATCACTCTATAAATCAGTAGATTGGCATATTTCTAGTTCCAGATATCCTGTACCGGGCCCCGCTAAGTAAATAGCAGGCCTGGGGTGAAACTCACCTAATGTTGGGGCAATAAAACGTGGGGAATTCCGTTCTACAACGTTGTTAGTGTGGATCCCTCTTACCGGGCATGGAAGACGGAATGACACTGGGGCACTGGTTGTCAAATTTTTTTTCCTCACACTGCTAATGAGTAAACATCCCTACTTCCCAGGAACCAGGTTGTTGCTATGGAGACACGATCACCGCCTGCTCGCCTACGCAGGTGTAGGGTCAATACCAGCATAGATGCTCTGCGAGGCTCCACTGCCATCACAATGGCCTCTACATCCGTGAATACGGGACACCCACGTTCCCTTTCTCCATCAATGATTATCCAACGTAGGGTGATCAACGACATTGTATGTAGGTACGAGGAGGAAGGGGACATCCAAACTCGGGATATGGCGCGCCTGGACCTGGAGGCATCTAGGCCCCACCGTCAATTATGCCCTTGAGGGCCACGTAGGGAGACCTTCTCCGCACCCCAACGTTCAATCGTTTCGGGAGCATGTCCCCGAAACTCCTCGACAACTCCTCTCCTTACGCTGACAAGACGGGTGATGTTCGGCTCAGCCCGGTCAGAGTCCCAATCCATGGACTCCAGGAATGGGCCCCCAGCCATCCGTGTCAGCACCACCATCCGGATTTTCTAGAGGAGCAGGTAGGCTATACCCCTGCACCACCTGCACCAGCTCGTCTGACCCGACGCCAGCGTCGGGCCTGAGTTGAGGCCACCCGTCATGGGGCGTCGAAGTCAACATCTACTGTGGCCCGAGCCACCACCGATGTGAATCATGGAGTCCCTGCATACATTGAGCATGGTAACTCCTTCACCTGACCAGGATCGAGGCCCCAACCGCCCCATGGGCAGGTTGGGTTGAATCTCCGGGTCGCAGGCCTGAGTGGTGATCGCCGCGAACCAATTCACAGTGATGTCGCCCCATACGAAGAGCCTCCTCATACAAACATTCCATAGAGCGTGGGCCTTCCCTGATCCGAAGCTCATCATGGAGTCATGCCTCGTGCTACCCCCATCTTGAGTGAAGACCTGCCTCGCGGCAGTGACGCTTGGCGCAGAAGTCTCTCCCGCACCCACCACACCGGATATGGAGTTCCTCCTCCTGCCCCCGACTGTCAATGTGAAGATATTTCCCATCTGGTCCCTCTCCACCATTGGGATCCTCCCTACATCCTCTATGCAACTGTCGAAGGTTCTTCTCACCTCGGAAACCTGAAGGGTGAAAGTCACCCTCGCTCCACCCGCACCAATCATGGAGGTCCTCCCCATGCTACAATCGGTTCCAGTAGAGGTTCTTCCTGCATGGGTGTTATCCGTGGAGGTCCTCCCCATGTACCCTTTGATATTTTCCATGGTGCCCCTCGCACCCCGGCTGTCTCATGTAGAATTCCTCTCTGCCACAGTGCCAGTGCCGCTCCGAGACTACATGTCAAGAATTAGCCTTGTCCCGAAGAGCCATCCAGGGGTAGGAGAGCGGGTCGTCGCCGCCATAAGAAGAGTCCTGGGAAGGCCCAGATGGAGGTCAAACCAGCCCGCTTCTCGGATTCTGAAGCGGAATGTGACTCGGTGATTGAACCTTCTCCCCGTTCCTCCGTATCAAGGACTAGGGGTGGCACAAGGCACGTCAGTCTCGTTCTCCCAGAATTTGAAGTCCACCGGATTCCCGCCTCTCTCCGAAAGTACATCCAGGAGAAGAAAATTGTTGAAATCCCATAGGTTCTGACCGTGAAATCACCACCATCATCACCCTAAGCGCCCTCTACCTCTACCAGAGATCATAGAGATCTATTTTTGGGACCAACAGTGGTAGAGCAATGGCGTGAACCATCGCTGGAGATAGCAGTTCCTATGAAAGAAGCTGTGGCTATCAGCTCGTCGTATCGTGATATTGTGGTCAGGTCACCTCACTCTTCAGAGGATGGCACAAAATTCGGCAGCCAGTCATCTCGTTCTCCATATTCTCCGCCATCGAGTTTATTATCCCAGCAGTCTGCCTCAATACCACTACCGGTCCCTCAGTAGCCCCCAGTGGAAGAATGGGGAAATACGGGGCCAGACCCTGAATCCGAGCCTAGGAGCTTCTGCAAAATTCTCGCAGCGGACCACTTCCTGGAGAAGTTCTGGCCAGTGGCAGCATCGAACTTTTGTGCACTGGAATCCCTCGCCCCGGAGGAAGTAGGGTGATTTTTCCGAACCCTATAGGGAACACACTTTCATATTGTCTATCAGAGATTACTGTACCCTAGGAGCCAGGTGCACTTCGAAGAAATTGGAGATCAATGTCGTCTGGTCGATTTGGCTGCACTCCCTGTGGCCGAGCGCCCCGAATCACCAGGTCGCCAGAGCAAACTTCAACAAAAATGCATTCAGAGTTTCAAATTACTCTGAAAAATCATTAGAGAAGCTACCCCCCATGTGAAAATCCATGGTTGGGGACAGTATGCCGCACTCCTCTTCTGTCCTATCCAGTAGCAGCCCGATTCGTTATGCGACATTGAAGGAATGCCCCCAAGAGGAGTCGCAGTCCACATGGCTGACGTAGTGGACAAGGAGGATGATCTGGAGTTTCTCGACGGAGACTTACCCCATGAGGGTGTACCACCACTGCTCGACCAGTCAGGGATGATTACCCATCAGCAGAGGAACCTTCTAGGCCTCCCCGTACCCACCGAGTCACTGGTACTCAGTCAGATGGCCGGTAAGGGTAAGGAGCATGTCGGAACGATCAAGCACTCTGACCCGTCCACCTTAGTGCAGAAGACGAACGAAGTCCCCGAAAAGGCCACATTGCACCAGTATCTCAATGAGTAGAAGAGGCTGGTCGACGAACTTCTGGCCGAGTGCGCGGCATAGCAGCGACCCGACTATGGTAATCCCAAGCCGGGGCAGCATGGGTAGGAACAATTCCCCCCGGAGAGATGCCTCCAGGAAACCCAGATCATGCTACTCCTACAGACAGGGGAGAAGTCGGAACTCACTGTAAGAGGGAGCGATACGTCTTGCCAAATCCTCCTGAGCGTTGAGGAAATATGAGGAATCCAACCCGGGTTCTCCCAGCCACCACACAGGCCATTACGCCAGTCACTCCACAAGCTGCTGAAGCTATCTACAGTGTCAAAGAACCCAGCAACGCACTTGTGATTAGGGACCCTAATTAAGATAGGCACCCCCACCCTGATGATCATATATAGGCACTCATCGCCCTCCTTGCGGTGTTGGAAACGCGGCAGGTGGTTGTCCCACCAGATGGAAAACCATATCCCGAATGGGTGGATGATATGCATGGACCTCCATGTTTTGGGAACCCCACTTTATTTCCCTTCAATGGGACAGGGGATCTGCCGTAGCACTTGGCCCACTTTTCTTCCAGGTGTGGCCCCATGCTAGGGACCCTGGCCCAGTAAGAAGCTGCCAAGCTCTGACGTTTCGTGCAGACATTGGAGGTCCATGCATTCGTCTGGTACAGCCAGCTCCCTATCAGATCAGTGACCGGATGGGAGGATCTCCGCCGGCAGTTCCTATACTAGTTCATCTCCACCACGCAAATGACCAGCATCACAGACCTCTTCAAGTGAAAACATAGGCCTGATGAGCGTGTCGCGGACTTCATCTCCTGGGGGAAGGGGCTCACATACTCTCTCGACATGCCATTGACTCAGGAACAATTACTGACGAAGTGTGTAGGGAACCTGAAAACAGAACTGGTTCCTTCTCTGATCACCCAGAACTACCCTGGCGGGTTTCGGGATTTCTTAGATAAAGCTCAGTGCCTCAAGGAAGCTCTGCTATAGTCTAGTCAGGTGCGTCTGCGGCCCCCTTTGATCTCATCCAAGAGGGATGCCAGAGCCAAACCTGCCGTGGTGGCCCAAATAGAAGCCCCCAGGAAGCTAGAATTACTGCCAGCAGCACTGACCCCGCAACCCCGCAGAGGTCCTCCACCTCAAGCGCAAGCTACTGCCCAGCAGCGACCGCCTCAGAATCAACAGGTTCCCATGCGCAATGCGCCACCACCACCTAGGTGGGACAACCATGCACCGCCTCCTCAGCAGGCCCCTCCGACCCCTCATGAAGACCAGGCTCCCAGGGCCCCTATCCTAAATAAAGGCACCAGACTTACTCGTTCAACGAGAATCAGGTCCCTAGATACTTTCGAAGCGCTCTAGAGCAAGGGAATGTGCGCTTACCTGTGTGCAGAAGGTCGGCAGTGGCGAATCTCACCGATTGCCCCAAATACTGCCCCTATCACTAGATTCAGGGGAACAACCTCAAGCATTGCTATGTGTTTAAAGAATGGCTTCAAGACTAGGTCAAAAAAAAATATTCAGGTTGGTCCCAGCCCCGACACAAGTAGCGGTTATCTTCATAGGGTCAGAGGTTGGTACCGAAAGCGAAGGTGAGTGGAAAAAGGTTCCTAGCCATGGGTCCCAGAAATACGATGACTAGATGGCTCGAAAACTGTGGCACGTGCCCATGGTATCATTCGGGCATGCATAAAATAGCCGGAGCCTTTGTAGGAAGCAGCTAGTACCTCTGCATCGTCATCATAGCCCACCTTTTCCCAAAATGGGAAGCAGTGACGGTGTAAGAAGAAGCAACGCGCTCCGCCACTGCCATCATCATCCTGCACTCTTGGGGACTTTATGTCCCGTGAAATGGGGATTCCTCCCAGAATCCACCCAGTGGTGGATGATTCTTCAAGCGACAGCCAGGGGTACGCTTCCTTTAATATAATGGAGCCGGTAAAGCCCTATATGATTCCCAATGAGGGGGAACTCCAGGTGGACCTTCCTAATGTCCCCAGCCGTCACCAATGTCGGCAGAACCGTGACTACGTGAAACTCTGGGGCATGGCAGTTGTCACTACTAGCTAGTCCATGCCGCCACTAAAACCAGGAAGTAGGCCTGATACAGAGCTCAGCACACGTGGCCCCTTCATTCGGTGTCGACAGGATCGCCTTTACCACTGTTTGTGTTTCTGAATCAAGCAGAACCACCTTGGTCGTGCCGCGACCAGCTCTGCCCTACCACCAGCCGACCACAGCCTTCTGGTCCTAATCCGGGAGCCACTTCCCAGGCCTCGACTAGTGAACAGCGAGACATTCCTAGTACCAGTCTGTCACCAGTCCAACCGGCGGAGCCCGTCATGCCTCTAATCGCAGAGCGGCCTCCTGTAAGCAAAGTCTCGCGTTTGGCTCCAAATTATGATGTTCTGAAGAACCTGGATGGCATTACAGCAAGGATTTCTATCCTTGAGGCTCTTCTCCTGTCGTCTAAAATTCGTGAGGTGCTCGCCGAGGCTCTAAGGAGACCCCACCAGTTTGAGATGGAGGTAGCGGCAGAAGATGCCTCCCACACTAAGATAATTGAGAATGCCGAATGCTAGGAAGTTATCTCGTTCTCCGGTGAAGACGAAGACCCTCCCATACATGGGCAAATTCGCACACTGTACAACACTAGTCTGTTCAACGGCGTGGAAGTCTGCCGCTGTCTTGTTGACATGGATTCTGAGATCAACCTAATCCCAACCCAGACACTGCGGAAGATGGGTTTATGAGAGGATGATTTAACTCCCTCTGACCTCAGAATTTTTGGATACGACAGGACCGATCAATCCCCAGTCGGCAAGATATGCTTGAAGACCCAATTCAGTGGCCTAATTGTCAGCATCGAGTACATGGTTGTCTCCCAGGACACTGCCTACAACGCATTGATGGGCATGCCATGACTCCACATGCATGCAGTGGTCCATTCGTCATATCACCAATTCCTTAAATACTCCCTCAATGGTCGAGTAGGCGTGCTCCAAGGAGATGTGTTTCTTTTCACCTCTTGTGAATCCCGTTATGTGAACACTGACTATTACAAGAGCAAGGATAAAAAATCCTAGCAAGTGAAGATGAACTCACCCCTGTCACAAATGATCCATGGGCAGGCCTGGATGACGCCTACATCTTCCCAATCCATCGATTAGAGGCCACGACCCCCAACATGGGGCAGTGTTTTGTTGTTCTAGGAATGAAAGGAAGGCATGTTCCCATATCCAAGTGACAGTGGAAAGTCACCTCATACTCCTACACCAACCAGGCTCAGGTAATCTCAGAACCTCCAACCCCTGTGCGGTATCAGAATGTCAGGCTTATGGCAATGGCAGTATGTCATACGTGTCTCTTCCACCAGGCTGGAATCAACCGACTCAGGCCGATGTGTGACCAATGCTTTGATGTCATCAAATGTGGCCCCTTAGGCCAAAGGCCGAATTGGATAGGATCGACTGTCTTCATTACTATGGTCTCAATGACGCATGAGTCTCTTAATATGATGACCGCCACTGCCCAGGCTAGCAACAACTGCCCGTCGGGGTTTGATAGCTCAGAAGTAGCTCCCCCTGCAAGAAATCCCTCCACAGGAAGAGGGGAAGATCCGGAGGATGCTCCCCCCGCCTTTGAAGATGGTGTCTCTACAACAGTCGATGAACTGGTATAGGTGAACCTTGGTAGCGAGGCGGATCTGAGACCGACATTGATCAGTGCAACCATGTCCCCCGAGGAGCAGCAGCGGTACATAGACTTTCTAAAGCAGCACCGTGATGTGTTTTCCTAGAGTTACGGTGAGATTCCAGGGCTAGATCCTTAGGTAGACGTTCACCGCCTTGGTCTCCGGACAAATCATCGTGGATTCAAGTAGCCTCCCAAAAAGATGCACCCTTCTCATGGAACCATGGTTGAGTCTGAGGATCATAAGCTTATCAAATCCAGCTTCATCAAGGAATTCCAGTACCCCAAGTGGCATACCAACATTGTTCCAGTCAGGAAGAAGAATGGGCAGATCATTGTCTGTATAGACTTCCGCGATCTCAATCGCCACTGCCCAAAGGATGATTTTCCCATTTCGGGGACCGAGTTATTGATTGATGCCACGGCCGGGTTCCAAGCCCTCTCTTTCAAGGATGGGTATTCTGGGTACAACCAGATCTAGATGGCCCCCGAGGATGAGCATTACAATGCCTTCATGGCTCCCCAAGGTAATTTTTGTTACCAGGTTATTCCCTTCGACATGAAAAATGTAGGTTCCACTTATCAGGGGGCCATGCATCGCATACTCCAGCCATTTCTTGGGATGCTAGTGGAATGCTATGTGGATGATCTAGTGGTCAAATATCACCAACGATAGGACCATCTCAAAGACCATGATAAAGTGTTCAGTTACCTCCATTACTTCCGCTTGAAGATGAACCTGTTAAAGTGTGCCTTCGGGGTCACCTCTGGGAAATTTCATGGATTTGTTGTTAGATACCGGGGCATTGAGGTCGACCCAGAGAAGATCAAGGCCATCAGCCAAATTCCTCCCCCGAGCAATATTCGGGAGCTCCGAGGTCTTTAAGGCCACTTAGCCTATATAAGCCGATTCATTGCGAACCTGGCCGGAAAGTGTAAGCTCTTTTCCCAGCTCATGAAGAATGGTGCTTCCTACGAATGTGATAAAGAGTGTCTGACCGCCTTCGAGTAAATCAAGCAGTATCTGCTCCAACCTCCGGTTTTGATGCCACCTGTCTCTGGAAAGCTGCTGGTCCTTTACGTGACCACCCTGGAATGGTCCCTCGACACGCTTCACATCCAGAAGAACAACGAGGGGGCAGAGAACAACCTATACTATCTCAGCAGCATGCTTCTCGACACGGAGACCAGATACTACCCTATCGAAAAGAGCTTCCTTGCGCTCGTGTTTTCCTTAAAGAAGTTGCGGCATTAACTGCAACATAATGAGGTACAGTTGGCCTCTCGGGTAGACCCTGTTGAGTCAATAAGGTTTTCCTTATGACTTTTTCATTCCTTCTTGTTTTGAAAATCACAAACACCTTTCTTAAGGAAAAATTTATTCTTAAGGAAAAATGCTTTCTTAAGGAAAAATGCTTTCTTAAGGAAAAATGCTTTTTAAGGAAAATTTCTTTTATAAGGAAATTTATCATTATAATATTTTCATCCATATTTTTCCTAAGTATAAAATTCGGATTCATTTCCGTTTTCTCAGATTTGTTTAAAACATTGATATAAAGTATTATGTTTGAGGATCTGAATTCTGGATAAGAACTATAAGGAAGTTTCACTCCAGATTCCAGATGAGAACTGTAATAAAGTATCATTCCGAATTCCTGATACGAACTCTAATTAAGTTGTACATAAGATACAGGATACGGATCCTTATAAAGTTCGACAACGGATTCTTATTAAGAATTTTGATGAGGAATTCTCATTACGAATTCTGATGATGAATTCTCATTACGAATTCTGATGATGAATTCTCATTACGAATTCTGATGAGGAATTCTCATTACGAATTCTGATGATGAATTCTCATTACGAATTCTGATGATAAATTCCCATTATGAATTCCGATGATGAATTCTCATTCCGAATTCTCATTCCGAATTCATCTATTAAACAGAATCTGATCATCTCTGTTTTGTACACTCTGATTTATTCAGACTCCGAATCTTCACTCCAAATCTTTCTTTCTGAACTTTTGAGTTAGAATTAAAACGATGTCGAACATTCTGTTACACTTGTTTTGTTATAAAACAATGTCGTCTATTTTGTTATAAACTAACCGTTGTCTAAGGGACATGTGTATAGGTCCCTCTTATCTTTAAGGAAAATATGACCGTTGGAGAAGGATCCGACCTTACCTATAAATAAGAGCTCATTTGAAAGAGCTCGAGGCTGCTAGCTGAAAGGCTGACTGATCTTTGACTCATGTGATTACATGCTTGAAGTGATTTCTAGAGAGAGAGAGAGGCTCATATTAACTCTCAAAGCTTCGTGCGACTCTGAATGTTGGTGATTACATTCGAGGACTTACGGGGATAGGAAGACAGAGGTGCCGACTACCTTGAAGTTCGAGGGCTTCCTTGCTGAGGAAGACAGAGGTTTCCAACTACCTTGAAGTTGAGGGCTTGCGGGGATAGAAAGACAGAGACACTCCGATCTTCATATCGAGGGCTTACCCTGGTGTGGGTAATACAGACTTGCTTGAAAGTATAAATCAAGGGACCTTTATCCAAGGTTGTTGGATACCCTTCTCTTTGGGTTAAAAGACCGATATCTTGTTATCTGTAGTTTTAATACTCGTTTATTTCCGCTGAATTTTGTATTATAAGGAATGTATAACTATCTTATACTTCCTTACATGTACTCTGTTTCATTCAGATTCTATACGCTTTAAGATAGAATCTCATATTTTATCTTTCGTTAAGTTTCAATTTCTGGAACAATATTTCTGGAACCTACTTTTGGAATCTCTTTCCAAGTTTGCATTCGGTGTTAGAGGTGTTGTGAATTTTCTTAGTTTAACTTTTTTAATCTTATACCTTTCCTTTACTTAAGGAAAACATAGTTATATGTAACTAACTTTAAAGGTTCCAAAGGAATTTTTAAAGTATACAATTCACCCCCCCCTCTTGTATATTGAGCATCTAAATCATTATTTCGATCCTACAATTGGTATCAGAGCAGGTATCTGAAATACTTATACTTACGAATAAGTTTTTCTTGCTCACTTTTTCATTCTGAACTTTTCCATTCCGAACATTGTTATTACGAATCTTTGCTACTAATAAATTTGTGTGCCGAAGGTTATTTCTAGTATGGTAGGAATTAATGTTGGTTCGATTGATAATATAAATCCTACAAGACCACCTATATTTGATGGTAACGACTATGAGTACTGGAGAGATCGAATGAAGACTTTTGTTATCAACATTGGAGTGGACAATTTTGTAATGCTTACTGGTGATTATAAAATTCCTGACAAGGAAGTTAGAACTTTCACTAACCAGGAAAAGAAATAATATCAACTTAATTATAAGGTATGCAATACTCTAATTTTTTCAATGACTTTAAATATATATAGCCAAATTTCTTCTTGAGAAGCAGCTAACTGTATCTGGAAGAAGTTAGAGGTTACACACTTTGAGACTTCTAAAGTGATTGAGACTAGAAGAGCTATGCTTAGAGCTGATTATCATGGCTTCAATTTTCCTTATGGAGAACCAATCTGTAAAGTTCAACAGAGATTCATGACTATAGTCAACAGCCTACAATCTATGGGAGAGAAAGGTTTAGATGATGAAGCTCTTGTGGATAAAATAATTGATATTATGCCCAATGAGTGGGAATCAAAAAGAAGAGCTATAGATGAAAATAGGAAGGTCACTAAGATCTCTCTTGATGTGCTTTTTGAAACTCTTCTACAACATGAAACCAGAATGAAGAGAGATGAAGAAAACATCAAGAAAAAGAATGGAAATGGTACTGTTGCATTTACTACAACTTCGAATTAGATGAAATCTAAGACTCCTAAGAGAGTAATCAGATCCAAGTCTAAGAAAGTTATTTTCCACTCAGAATCTAGTGAGAGTGAAGTCTCAGAAAATGAACTAGCAAATCTTGATCGGAGGATGAACAAGATAGCTGGCCAGAGAAATTTCCAATCCAAGTATAAGAAAAATGAAAGGAAAGATAAGAAATATGGAGAAGTTACTTGTTATGAATGCAAAAGAGTTGGACATATTAGACTAGATTTCCCTATGCTCAAAAACAATGAAAGAAAATAAATGCATTCAGACAGGAATAGAGAGAAATATTATAAAGCTAAGGCTAAGAATGTTTTGAAATCCAATGACACCTGGAGTGGAAGTGGTGGTGACTCTTCAGATGAATCTTCTGATTATGAATCTTCAGGACAGAAGAATCTTGGTCTTATAGCCAGATTACCTATTGATAATCATTGTTTTATGGCTAAGGTATGAAATGTTGAATCATTGACCAATGTTTCTTTATATTCCAATGATACCAATTATTATAACTCTTCCGATGAAGAATCGTCTTCTAATGAGGAAAATACTTTACCTACTTATGAAGAAGTCTCTAGGTTTGCTGAACTTCTTGAGATTGAGAATTCCAAACTCAATAAAAAACATGATAAGGAAAACTCTAGGAATTCTATTCTTACGATAGAGATATCAGATCTTTCTAGAGATCTTGATAAGAAAAATACTGATTTTGAAAGTATTTCAAAGAATCTTGAGGAAGTAAGTTCTGAGAAGAACAAACTTTCTAAAGAATAAGAAAAAGTAATTTCTAATAAAAATGTTTTTGAGCCTAGCTCTAGTTCTAAAACTAATGATTTTGAGGATAAAAACTTGGTTGTAAAACTCAAGCCCAAAATTTTTTCCTTAAAGAAGTGTTTATCAAACTTTACCCATTGTACGGAAAATTTTGATAAAATGTATTCTCAAATACGATCTTTAAGAAATAAATCCGGATTTGGTTATACCCATGCAAAACCAATTTTCAGTAACAATTATTTTGTTCCTCAAAGTGCCCCATTTTGTACCAAGTGTCAATGTGGTGGTCACTGGGCAAAGAATTGTTCCTTAAACAAAACCCAATGTTTAGGATTTCACAAAGCTTACTTCTCTAAGAAGATGTGGGTTCCTAAAATTTTATTATCTGGAAATATCGGATCCAAACAAGTTTGGGTTCTGAAAGTCTAATTTTCTTCTTGATTTTTGGAAAATAAAGAGAGTACCAGCAACAATAAATGGTACATGGATAGTGGATTTTCCCGGCACATGACTGGTAACAAAATATATTTTGAAAAGATTATCAAAACAAAAGGAGGAAAGGTAAATTTCGGAGATAATGCTAAAGGATATACTATTCTTCAGTTTATCGGAACACAAGATCAACTTGCGGACATATTCACAAAATCCTTTCCTTTTGATAGATTTGAATATATTAAACAGAAGTTAGGGATGATAACTGTAAGGTAATCCTCCTTAGGTAACTTTCTGTTGAAAAAGTCTCCTTACAGCAATAAATTCCTTTTCATAGGGGGAGTACATTTTATTGTTGGTTTAACAAAGTTTTTCAAAGTTTGTTTTCAAACTTTTCGAAATGAAGATTTCCGGAATGGAATTCCCGGAACTACAATTTTCAGAATAGACATTTTCGTATAGAATACTTCTAGAATAGAAGTGTTCATATTGAAAACATCCGGAATGAAAATTTTGTACTGGTATTTTCATAACGGATCTTTCGTACTGAATCTCTCATATTAAGTTTTTTTTGAATTTGTCTTTCGTACTTAGTTTTCGGTATTGATTATTTCCGTAATGAGTTTTTCTGTACTGAGTTTATTTTCCATAGTAAAGTTTGTTTTTTGCGAACTTTGTCTTCTCATAATAAAGTTTTTTTTCATATTCATTTTTATATTACCCATTACGAATAATCCTCCTAAGCCAATCCGAAAGGTATGATTACCTTACTCATGTTTGCAGAGTCATATTTTACTTGCTGGAATTTTCTTGTATTATATTTTCGGACTATAGTTTTCTTAATTTATTATTTTAAATAAAAATCTCAAAAAGATCGGATTCAAGTTTTCAACTGTCAGATTTGATCTCAGCTTACCCCAACCGTTAGATTAACCGAGGAAGTTGAACCGTCATTCCATTGCCTATATAAAGGGGACCCAAATACTCGTCCCACATCGATTTCAATCTCTCGCATCCCGAATCTCTGCCTCTCTGTTTTAAAGCCATTCCGAACTTCATATTTCTCCGTTCCGAACTACTCAGAGGAATTCAGATGCGAATGTCTTCAGAGTTAGTGTCTCAAGAAATGTCATCCACCAGGCCTATTTCACAATGGTTAGTTTACAGAGAAAGGTTAGTCCAGCCGGATTTCTTCACCAACTATGATTCTCTTATTTCGAAGAACATTAAGTTGAATGGGTGGGAAGATATTGCTGTATCGAAACTGGGGAATCAAGATGATGTTTTTTCGGAGTTTCTTGTTGAGTTCTATGAATCAGTTTCCGTCTATCAGGAAGATAATAGGGAGAAATTTTCTTTTAAGTCTTATGGTAAGACTTACATGCTTTCTTATACCAAGGCAGCAAGCTTGGTAGGGCTGTCCTCTGAAGGAGATGCCGATTTTATATCTCACGTTATGCCGGATTCTAAGGGTAGCTTTGATAAAGAAAAAACCTTGAAAACTCTCAGACTCTCATCTGACAAAGCTCCGAAGATTTCTATTTTGCCTACAAATTTCCGGATTCTAGAGTTGTGGGTACAAGGGCTTATCGTACCAAGGAAAGGTGATAAAGACAGCTTGAAGAAGAGTGAGATCTATATCTTAGATTTCCTGATAAATATAAGAAAGTTTATCTTCATGAGTCACATTCTTATAACCATTGAAAATCTTAAGAAAGGAAATCTCAGAGCCCAGATCGTAATGTACCCAGTAATTTTATCAAAGTTGATAGTTCGGTGCCTTGAATCCTTCAAGGAAGCTTGCAGATCTAAGCCAAAGGTTTGAAAAATTTTGTTGGTTAGTGATGATACCCTTAAGAGGATGTATGTGGATTTCAACAAGGAGACTGGTGAGTTCTTCAATCTTCCTAATCAACAAGAAGCAGCTCTGAAGGTTGCTGAACCGGAATCATCTATGCCAGTAAAGAAAAGAAAGTTGAAGGAAGTTGCAGCTGAAGTTGAGGATCCTAAATCTAAGGAAGTTCAAACCACACCTCCCAAACCAAAGAAGAAGAAGGCCTTTACTGGTGAGGTTGTTTCGAAGTGGAGAGAAGATAAAGGGAAAAGGAAATAAGGGGATCCGCAGTTCGGATTGGACCCTGCGGAGGCTAAGGCCTTAAAGGAGAGAACTGCTGATGAGCTTGAAAAACAAGTAAAGGAAAAGAAGCTCAAGAAGAAGATGTCAGAAGCTGAGGCAGTTCAAGCGTTGTTAATGTTTAATGAGATGGTATCCAGAAGCATTCCAGTTCCGAGATATTTCTCTTTTGAATCTATACCTGAGACTCTAGGAAGAAACCTTGATTTTCCATAAGAGACTAGAGCTGAGCATGTTGAGAAACTCGAGCAGATTCAGCAAGTGGGAGAGGAAGAAGTAGTTGCTGAAGGATGTGGAGAAACAAGAGACTTATTGAAAGAAGTAGATGAGTATAAGGGGTCGCCTTCGGAACACCTATCACTCCGAACTTCAGAGGTTGAATCCTTTAAGTTAGTAACTCCAGATATGGATAAGAATGAGGAAGATGTTGTTCAAAAAGTTGTTGATGATATTATTCAAGTGTCTACTAGAGAGAAGAAAACTCCTGATCAAGAATCGATTCTGAAAAAAGACAAGGGACAGCAACTCCTTGTTGAGACTCCGAAATCAGTGGCTAGAAAGAAAAGAGAATATGGTGATTCATCTAAAAGGAAGTTGGAGCTTATTGAGGAAGAAAATTCTCCAAGCAAAGTTTCCGATTCGGAGTCATCCTCGGTGGGACATGACTTTGTTGTCCAGTCGTTAAAGAAGTTGGTGGGATCCATTTCGACCTTCTCAAGTATTGACTCAAGATTCCAGATGATCCAACATGCTTTGAATTAGAAAACTGACTCTGTCTCTATGGTTATGGACAAGTTCATTGAGGTTGAGGCTCAGTTCAAAACCTTCTTTGTTGGCTACGAAGCTCATAGAAAATCTTGCAAGAGGATGACAAATTGGTCGAAGAAGACTGTTGAAGAGATGAGATTATTAGATGAGTTTCAAGACAATGTTAAAGATGCTTTCGAGACTGAGGACAGGAAGATAAATGAGCTGACTTCCTCCTTTGAAGAAAAACTGACAGATGAAAAGAACTTCCAGATTCAAGAAGATAGAGATCTGAATGGGAAGTTGAATTCAGTTTCTCAGAACTGGAAATTTGAAAGGGATCATCGGATTGAGTTTGATCAGAAGATGAAGGCTCAGGAAGAAAAGATGAAAGCCCAGGAAGAAAATATTGAAGCTCAATCTGCAAGAATAGTGGTCTTAGAGAAGCAAGCTGAAGAAGATCATAATGACCTGAAAAAGATCAAGACTATTCTTAAGGGGCTCATTTCGAAGGAAAAAGATCCGAAATAACTAAATCCGTTCTTTTTGTTGTATCTAGTTTTCTTTGTTGCCCACATTTCAAATCTAATGAAAAATTTGCTTCTCGTTTCTTTTTTTGTTATTACTAATTTTTCAGGTGCATTGTTATTTTTTCCATTCCCTCAATTTCTTTTTGAAAATCACAAAGGGGGAGAAGGAAAAGATCCTTAAGAAAAAGAAGAACTCTAATAAGAGTTTATCTAAGGGGGAGAAGGAAAAGATCCTTAAGGAAAAAGAACTCTAATAAGAGTCAATCTAAGGGGGAGTTTTTTTTATTAAAGAAGACTTTCTCATTTGTAATAAAATGTCACTCCGGAAATCTGAAAACGATCCTTAGAGTTTCAAGGCCTAAGGGGGAGTTAGTCATATTCATCAATATCCTTAAAGCAAAGGGAGATAAGCCTTAATGTTTTTATTTCTTCTTAGAATTTCTTTTTCATAAGGATGTTTGTGCTTTCCAAAAAGGGGGAGATTGTTGAGTCAATAAGGTTTTCCTTATGACTTTTTCATTCCTTCTTGTTTTGAAAATCACAAACACCTTTCTTAAGGAAAAATGATTTCTTAAGGAAAAATGCTTTCTTAAGGAAAAATGCTTTCTTAAGGAAAAATTATTTCTTAAGGAAAATTTCTTTTATAAGGAAATTTATATTTATCATATTTTCATCCATATTTTTCCTAAGTATAAAATTCGGATTCAATTCTATTTTCTCAGATTTGTTTAAAACTTTGATATAAAGTATTCTGTTTGAGGATCCGAATTCTGGATAAGAACTGTAAGGAAGTTTCACTCCGGATTCCAGATGAGAACTGTAATAAAGTATCATTACGAATTCCGGATACGAACTCTAATTAAGTTCTACATCAGATATAGGATACGAATCCTAATGAAGTTCGACAATGAATTATTCTTAAGAATTCTGTTGAGGAATTCTCATTACGAATTTTGATGATGAATTCTCATTACGAATTCTGATGATGAATTCTCATTTCGAATTCTGATGACGAATTCTCATTATGAATTCTGATGATGAATTCTCATTACGAATTCTGATGATAAATTACCATTACGAATTCCGATGACGAATTCTCATTCTGAATTCTCATTCCGAATTCATCTATTAAACAGAATCTGGTTATCTCTGTTTTGTATACTCTGATTTATTCAGACTCCAAATCTTCACTCTTAATCTTTCTTTCCGAACTTTTGAGTTAGAATTAAAATGATGTCGTACATTCTGTTACACTTGTTTTGTTATAAAACGATGTCATCTATTTTGTTATAAACTAACCGTTGTCTAAGTGACACGTGTACAGGTCCCTCCGATCATTAAGGAAAATATGACCGTTGGAGAAGGAGCCGACCTTACCTATAAATAGGAGCTCATTTGAAAGAGATTGAGGCTGCTGGCTGAAAGGCTGACTGATCTTCGACTCATTTGATTAAACGCTTGAAGTGATTTCTAGAGAGAGAGGCTCTTATTAACTCTCAAATCTTCATGCGACTCCGAATGTTGGTGATTACATTCGAGGACTTCCGGGGATAGGTAGACAGAGGGTCCGACTACCTTGAAGTTCGAGGGCTTCCTTGCTGAGGAAGACAGAGGTTGCCAACTACCTTGAAGTTGAGGGCTTGCGGGGTTAGCAAGACAGAGACACTCTGATCTTCGTATCGAGGGCTTACCCTGGTGTGGGTAAGAAATACTTTCTTGAATGTATAAATCAAGGGACCTTTATTTAAGGTTGTTGGATACCCTTCTCTTTGGGTTAAAATACCTATATCTTGTTACCTGTAGTTTTACCACTCGTTTATTTCCACTGCATTTTTTATTATAAGAAAAGTATAACTTTCTTATACTTCCTTACATGTACTCTGTTTCATTTAGATTCTATACTCTTTAAGATAGAATATCATATTGTAACTTTTGTTAAGTTTCAATTTCCGGAACCATATTTTCGTAACCTACTTTTGGAATCTCTTTCCAAGTTTGCATTCGGTGTTAGAGGTGTTGTGAATTTTCTTAGTTTAACTTTGTTAAACGTAGCCCTTTCCTTTTCTTAAGGAAAAAATAGTTATTTGTAACTAACTTTAAAGGTTCCAAAGGAATTTTTAAAGTATACAATTCACCCCCCTCTTGTATACTGAGCATCTACATCATTATTTCGATCATACAGACCCACTGAAGTACATCCTGAACCGCCCCATGTTGACTGGCCGACTAGCATGGTGGGCGGTGATCCTCTAGTAGTTTGACATCAGGTCCGTGCCTCAAAAGGCCATCATGGGACATGCATTGGAAGACATCTTAGCTGCTCATCTAACCTCCGTGGATCAATCCCTAGACCTGGATTTTCTTGATGAGGTGATCCTCTCTATCGATCATGCCATCTCATGTTGGAAAATTCACTTCGACAGTGGCTCCCAGAGCCCCACCAGTAGGAGGCTCAAAAATCCTAAGCTCAACATAGAGGGTATGGGTATCGTCTTCATCACCCCGGTGCAAGCCGTCCAGCCATACTCATTCTTGTTGTCGGAAGGATTCACCAACAATGAGGCAGAGTACCAGGATCTCATCACTGACCTCGAGTTGGCCCTTGAGATCGATGTGCCCCATCTACATGTGAAAGGGGATTCCGAGCTATTCATCAAGCGGGTCAATGTCAACTATGTCGTCAGGAAGCCAGAGCATGTGCCATTGCTGGAGTGCACCCTTCGTCTAATTGCCCAGTTCCCTTCTCGACCGGAGGTTACCCATGTCCCTCAGTCACAGAACGGTCGAGTAGACACTTTGGCTGGCTTAGCTGTGTCTCTCACAAATCCTGAGCAATATGATTTGATCATACATGTGGCACACCAGAGAGTCATTGCACCTATCAACCTAGAGGACAACGACATCCTGCAGGTAAGTCATCTTACCATCGGACCATCTACGTCAGGGGTCCCAGGTTCATCAGACACAATGGTTGAGGCCACTACCGACTAGAGAGGACCTTTTTTCGAGTATCTCCAAAATGTTTTCCACCTAGATGATCAGGCCGAGCACGAGCGAA
This sequence comes from Viscum album, assembly GCA_963277665.1. Classification (NCBI taxonomy): domain Eukaryota; kingdom Viridiplantae; phylum Streptophyta; class Magnoliopsida; order Santalales; family Viscaceae; genus Viscum; species Viscum album. The sequence continues at coordinate 1,364,458,318 of OY728140.1, read as the reverse complement.
TCTGACTCTGCGCACTCCAATTTACCATCCGGAGTGGTCCCAATCTTGAGAGGATCCTCTATAAGTGGAGATTCTATGGTGTTCTTTTCTATTTCATTCAAGGTGTTCAGATTTCTCAGGTCATGCAAGAGGTTCACGCTGGTTCCTGCAGTGCCCACCAGGCTGGGCCCAAGCTGTCCCATCAGAACCAGAGGTTAGGGTACTTATGGCCCTCTATGATCCATGATTGTATCGAGTTTACCAAGAGATTTCATGCATTCCAAGTTCATGCTAACTTCCTGCATCGGCTACCAAATCCCCTCCACTCAACCAAGTATTCTTGGCCATTTTTGGTGTGGGGTCTCGATGTCATGGGACCATATCCACCGGCGACAGCTCGCCAGTGTAGGTTCATCCTAACTGTTATGGATTTATTCTCCATGTGGGTAGAGACAGTTCCACTCAATGAGGTTAAGGCCCTTTCTATCGTTGACTTTGTGAGCTCCAATATCATCAACTGGTTTGGATTCCCTCATGTTGTCCTCACCTATAACGTCACCAACGTCTCAGCAGTCGCACTAACAAAATTGTATGCCAAGTGCAATATCCGTTCAAACCATATCTCTCGTTGCCATGGGCAGGAAAATGGACAGATCGAGGCATTCACCAAAACCCTCCCTATCATTCTACAGAAAATGGTTGGTTAGAACAAGAAAAGTTGGCCAGACAAGCTCCCCAACGCCCTCTGGGCTTTTCGGACGACGAATCGCAATTCCACACAGGTTACCCCATATTCCCTGGTGTTTGGGGCTGAGACCATCCTGCCCATTGAGATCCAACTGCCATCTCTACGCACTACATTCTACGACCAGCAGGCGCCAGATAAGATGACCGAAATCCCTCTAGATGAATTGGAAGCAATGGACGAGAACAGGCTTTGTGCCCAGCACAATCTAGAAAAGCATCAGAACAAGATAGCTAGAGCCTTCAACAAGAAGGTTCGCCTTTCCTCTTTTCGGTAGGGTGACCGAGTGTTGACCCTTTGAGCACCAATGATTCCCAGTAGGAAACCTCCCACGCTAGAGCCCAAATGGGAAGGACCATAAGTTATCCATAATGTTTACCCCAATGGAGCATACTCCTTGGTGACCACAGATGGTGAGCGCATAACTCCTCCCACCAACACCAAGTTCCTCAAGTAGTACTTTGCCTGAGCCTTAGGGTCCTACACGACCTTAAACTGTACGGTCCCAAACGACCCTAAACTGCACGTTACGGTCCCGAACGACACTAAACTACACATTACGGCCCCACACGACCCTAAACTGCACATTACAGTCCCGCATGACCCTAAACTATATGTTTCCATCCCGCATTACCCTAAACTGCACCACCATCCTGCATGACATTAAAACTATGATATAGTCCCGCAAGATGATAAACTGCAAAATTGTCCGAGCTCTATGACCTTAAACTAAGATCTCCCTCCATCCTTACATAATAATGTTAAACTGTAAGCTAGTCAGGCATTCTTAATCGATGCTTAACCTCATGCCCCTTGGCCTTTCCGGGCCCACGTCCCCCATCCTCACTACAAGACGTTAAACTGCAAGTTAGTCAGGCCGTCCTAACTGAGGCCGAGCCTCAGGCCTCCCTCACTGAGGCTCAGCCTCAGGCCCCTTGTCCGCATCGGCCCCCAGGACCCCATCCTTACTGTAAGACGTTAAACTGCAAGCCGGTCAGGCCTCCCTGACCGAGGCCCAACCTCAGGCCCCTTGGCCTTCCCCGAATCAGACTCTCTTGTGGGATTGTACGGCGTGGTATAGGATTATGCCCACATTCACATCGGGTTACTCGTCGTATTGTACATATCCCTAGATGATATGTGTCCCTCGTCCTGCATGACGTTAATCTGCATCTCGTCTGGCAAGACATTAAACTGCGCATCAAGAACCAGGTATGACTTGATTCACATTCTAATGGGATACATAAGAAAGCTCGGACGATTCGTCTTGAGCCCATCCCCAAGATCTTATCTTTCACTGTCCCCTAGGGGTATTGTTTCCTCAAAGGATCCTTGCATGACAGGGAGTAGGCATCCTTAACCCCGCTCATACAAGGATTATAAGGGTCGCACCATGTTCCCACTCTCGTTCTTCTATTCTCCCATGTCCTCACCACATGACGTTAAACTGCATGGCCTTCAAGAACTACGTATGGATTTATTCCCATCCTAATGGGATACGTAGGAACGCTCGGACATTTCTCGGTTGGCCCATCCCAAAAGCCAAAATCTTCCCCTCGGGTCAAGAAATATGGCAGGGTGAAAACGTTTTCCCTGACTCACATCGAGCAAGCCTCGACCCGGCTGCACGTCCCCCTGGAGATGTTTGCCTCATTCGTGGATGTGTACAACTATGCTTCACCCACTCCTTGACTGGGATTCCATCACTCTCCTCACCTGGAGGAACACCCAAGAATGGCCTGGATACCACGCCCAAGGGCTCTCCTACCGATAAGGGCCAATGCCCGCAAGGGTTTCTGAGCAACAAGCCGATACAAGTCCCACGTTGCGAATTTGGTCAACGGTCGAAGCTCATTTGTTGCTCCCATATCAGGTCACCATAGTGACGTTGTGTTTCAAACATGGTCAAAAGTGTCCTGGATCTTCAGTTCCACCCTGAGATGTCCCAAACATCGAGTGAAGTGATTCGTTCTGCCCCATCCCGAAGAGATAAACTTCCCTCTGTGTGGTGCTAGTGTTCAGACTCACGGCCCCGATTCTCTTATATGGGATGTACGGTGTGGTTTAGGATTATGTCCTCATTCACACCAGGTTACCTTCCATGCCGTACACATCCCCGGATGAGATACCATTATCTCTTTCCCCATCCTCCTTGCAAGACGTTAAACTGAAAACTGGTCATGTCTTCCTGATCGATGCTTAACCTCAGGACCCTTGGCCTTTCTGGGCCCACGACCCCCTTCCCCAATGCACGACGTTAAACTAAAAGTTAGTCAGGCTATCATGATCGAGGGCCATCCTCAGGCCTCCCTCACCGAGGCCTAGCCTCACCCCCCTTGGCCTTTTTAGGCCCTAGCCCAAATTCTTACTCGGAGTGCATGGTTTGATGAGGGATTATGTCCTCATTCATGTGGGGTTGTTCACCATACCATACACCTCCAAGGAATCCTATTCCTCGAACCTCATCCTCATAGCAAGATGTTATACTACGAGTAGGCTAGGCCTTCCTGACCAAAAACTAACTATCCAGCCCCTTGGCCTCTTCGGGCCCCCTGGCCCAGGTTCTTTCCTACTGGACTGTGCGGAGTGGTGCGGGATTATGTCCTCATTACTCGCTATGCTACACACACCCTCATTAGGGTATCCTTCCCCTGGGTATCTTCTAGAACTACGTGTGGTTTGATTCCCATCCTTATGGGATATGTAGGATCACCTGAATGTCTTAGCTTCAGGTCCAGCCCCACCTCTCGAAAATCATCATCCCACCTTGGCCCCTTGGCCTACCCTTCCTCCACAAGTGGAGTATGTGGAATGGTATGGGATTACGTCTTCATTCACGTCAGTCTTGTAATGACCATTCCACATGCCTCTTACTCCCGAGCTATTTCTTCGACCCTTTTCGGCGGTTCACCAACGTGCCTAAGGGTACTCTGGTTTATTATCGGGAATGTCGGACTTTACTTAGACACGTACGCACCCACTTTTAAGGCTTTTTGTATCCCTCCATTAGGGATTCAATCACCTTTCACACCTAGAGGGACCCCCATTAACAGCCTGGATACCACACCCAAGGGCTCTCCTACCGTTACAGGCCAACACCCCCGAGGGTTTCAGACAAGAAATCGATAAAAATCCCGTGTTGCGAATATGGTCAGTGGTCGATGCTCATTTTTTGTTCCCACCTCCAGCTAATGTGATATGGAGACTGTTTTTCTACCACAGTGAATAGATATCCTCCCTCGACAAGACAACCCCATTAAGCCCAAAATGTCGGTTACACGATTCACATCCTTATCCATTCTCATCATGTCCATGTAGAGTTTAGAAACTCTTGATAATATTCATCAGTGCACATCTACGCATTAGGGGAACAAAACCACGTCAGAGGCATCTTTTGGGGCCCTTCACTAACTTCCCCTCGATAGATGTTTTGGGTATTGTGATTGGGATCTTCCCCACGTGTTTCCCACACCGAGTTTAACTCATGTGGGCTTAGGGATCGGGTTGAGGTCTGCGGTCACCTGGAAAGTTGTCGTCCACACATGGTCCGAGCTCTAAGACCATAAACTAAGATCTCTTCAGAACTATGTTTCCCTTGAGTCCTATCCTCATGGGATACGTAGGACCGACCGAACATCTTTGGGTCCATCTTATTTGGGGTATAAACTTTTCCCCTTCACCTCCCACCCCTTGGCCTGAGGTACCTTTCTCGGGATTGTATGGTATGGTGTAGGATTATATTCTCATTCGCGTCGGTTATGCCACACGACACCGTACACGTTCCCCATATAGCATCGTCTCTGCTACGTTTGTGTCGCATGATGTTAAAATGTATGCTTGGTCCTATCACACGACCCTAAACTGTGACATTATCGTCCTTGCCGCATGACGGAAAACGACACAACATTGTGATGACCTCATTGTAGAGAACATGAAATTGGGTATTGGTCACGTGCCATGCCATTTTTCAACACCTACCACGACTTGATTCTTGTGGAAACACTAGGGCTTGAGACCCTAGGATTGTTGCTTCACAAAAAAAACACTCACTTTAAAGGAAAAACAAGATTTATCAAATTCCTCTTATTTTGGTGCAAGGGCCATGCCCGCACTTCCCTTTTTCCCTGACACTGGTATCGTATCATGTCACAGTTCATTACTACGTATGGATTGATTTCCATCCCCATGGGATACGTAAGAACGCCTGGGCACTTCCCCACAAGTCCTTGCCAACTTTTATGTTCGATACCTTGACTCGAGAACTCCCCAGAGAACGCATGGTAAGTAGGGCTTATGTCCTCATCCACGGAGGGTTTTGTAACCAACTTACCATGTGTCCCCTCATCTCCTTACTCCTACATGGTCCGAGCTCTAAGACCTTAAACTAAGACTCTTTCAAGAACTACGTGCAACTTGATCCCCATCCCCATGGGGTACGTAGGAACTCCTTTGCACTTTGCTTCAGGGCCAGCTCAACTTCAGCCTTTGGTCCCTCGACCTAAAACCTCTCTCAAGGGAGATTTTACGGTGCGATAAGATATTATTTCCTCATTCATGTCGGGTGGCTCACTGCACTATACACACCCCCGGTTCCCATCCATGTTGGGTTTTTCTTAAATACCCGTCACATGCCTCCTGTGCTTTCTCCCACTCAAGGTTCAAATTATACGACTATAAACTAAGATCTCCCTATGGGAAAGGACTCTGATCCCTCTATATAATATTCCTCATTGTCGTATTCAGATGCGTTTTGACAAGGAGCCCAAAGTGTGGGATTTTTATGGGGACATTCCCCTCGTCCCATGACTAAGCATTGTGCTCTCGCTGTTTGGATCCCCACCCTCTCCCACATCTAAAAGAACCCTCAGGCGACATGGATAATAGGCTTAAGGGCTCTCCATGAATGCTGGACCTAAGGGTCCTCCAATCGTTTCAGGCCAACGTCCCTACGGATCTGTGACAACATTTGTGACATGGTCCCGGGTTTCGAATATGGTCAACAGTCCACCCTCATTTGTCTGTCCGAATTATATGCTAACACGATATGGATGCTGCATTTCTGCCACGGTTAACGGTTATCCTCTATCTTCACACAGCGGTCATTGTGATCCAAACCTCGAGTGTCATGATTCACACATTTCCACATCCTGATGTTCAGGTGGAATTCCAACACACTCGGCTCTATCTCTTCACGCATCTAGGTGCGCCACATGGTCGTGTTAGTCTCATGGGGCCGGTATTCACAACGAGTCCCATCACCCTAACCTGCCCCTTCCTGTGTTGGGAATGTTCCACCACTACTTCTTCTTTCCCACACCGAGCATGACTCATGTGGGATTAGTAGTTTTGGCAGGATGTGTACCAACATGGCCAGGCTTCTCGTCAACCCCTCAGAACTACGTGTGGCCTGATTCCCATCCTCATGGGATACGTAGGGACACCTTGGTATTTTTCCTAGGGTCTAGCCCATATGAATCATTAAGTTTGTTCTCCCACTTTCCGTCCCCCTTGTTGGACCCCTTGTAGAGGACCATCTAACTATGACTCTGCCCTGAACAAGTTCAGGATGCCCCAAGATCCCATTGGGAAGAGATAGACCCCCTTTACAGAGAGGCCCTGTCCCAAAGAAGGAATGATCCATGATCAAACCGATGCGCCCATTAGGTGTACTCCCACCACGGTGGTGTAATTACATGAGTGTCGGATTCTGTATGGACAAACCATCACTCCATATTCCATGCTTTACGTACCCCTTATTCGGACCTTCAACCCCTTTCATGTCTGAAGGGACCCCCCAATGGCCTGGTCTCATGCCACATCGGCTCACCTACCGTCCGGGGCCAACACCCCGAAAGACTCTTGACAACATTTCTGACATGGTCCCATGTTTCGAACATGGTCAATGGTCGACCCTCATCTGTCTGTCGCCATTTTAGGCTAATGAGATATGGATGCTCTGTTTCTGCCACAGTTAATGGTTATCCTTTATTTTCACACCATCCCCACTGTGTTCTGAGTCTTGGGAATTGTGATTCACACTTCCCATTTCCATCAGTTCGGACCAATTTCAGCACCCATGGCGTCGCACCGTTCATGCACAAGAGAACGTTGAAGATATAGTAATTCGACTGTTTTGAGAACATCCTTCTCTAGCCAGGTCTCTCCTATTTTACAGAAATCCGGACTGGTTATCCAAACCCTGGATGCCAGAAGCATGGTTTCCACTCATATGTTGGTTGGGATAATGAGACAACTATCTCTTGTTTCTCACATCGGGCCAAACCCACGTGAGCTTTGGGAATTGTCGCCGGACTTCCCAAAGACATTGTAAGGATGTAATGAACCAATGAAAATAGTGGAATCGTGCATGATACAACATTCAAAGAAGGAAGAAAGTCGAAGCACGGCAGTAACATTAAAAGGTTTGTAATTGTTACAGTACCCGGTGGTTGACTCCCCCCATGGACGGATTGACCCTGCCAAAAGAGCATTGCAGCTTTGCCACCCTTTGACTTGTGGCGTCCAGGAATTGCTGCTGCTGACTCAGCTCCCGATCCTCCTCAGCAGCAGTGTGGCGCAGTTCGTCAGCCTTGGCCCTGGCCCTCTCTGTGCTGGCCTGAATGGCAGCCATCTCTTCAGAAGCCTGCCTCATATGCTCTTCTTCCTCTGCCAGCTGGGCCTTCAACCGCAAGATCAGCTCAGATTGTATATTAAGAGAGGATGAATGCTCATCCATCTAGATCTATATCTGCTGGACCTCACTTTCGGCCTCCTTTGGCTTCTTGATGTTTGTTTCTTTCCTCCGCTGCCATCCCACGCTGAGCCCGCGATCATGCTCCCAGATCTTCTTGGCCATGAGATCTCGGATGAGCACATGAGGACATTGGGCATCCACTCGCCCAGTGCACAGTTCGCGCAACCGCGAGTGAAGTCTGCCCATATCATACAGCCATTGTGCTTGGGGGTGTCATTGATGAAGCGTTTGATTATCTTCTATGATCGGAGGCGGACAATGATGTTGTCTTCTTCATCAGAGGTTGTTTCATCCATGTTCGCGTGATTGGCATGCTCGTATGCGGGATACACCCGCAGGAAATCCTCGGTAGGATCTGCATTTGGCGTTGACTCTGGTGTGACATCTGGCGCCGGAGCAGGCATGACGGGACTTGTGTCGGCTGGTTGATCCTCTTCATTGGACTCCACCTCGATAACTTCAGGCACGACCCTGCTGGTGGTCCTGCTGACGGTAGGGAGTGCTGAAGCTCGGGTAGGTGGGGGGATTATCTCCACCATCACCAGCATGCCCCTAAAAGGGATGCCACCAGACATCCCGACCAACCTTGCCGTAGTGGCCCATTCCAGTCGAAGAACTGTATTACAGAGAAGGTTATAGACCATAGTTAGTGTGATCTACATACGACATCAATGAATCAAGTGGAGAGAACTTACAGAGATAGAAAACCTGGTGCTGCTCTGGAGTCGATGCTAATGCGACCCTGAGGTGTGACCCTTTGTATACTATTGGAAGGTCTAGATATTCTGAAGGAGCCACCTCAGGTGCTCTGGCCCCGCCAGACACAGAACTGGATGCAGGCGTAGGCGCGGGCTCTGAAGGTCCTGCGTCATCACCCACCAAAGGGCGAGAGCGAGGTCTGCGTACGAGTTCTTCCTGCACGGATCAGATATTCGTGAGAGGTCAACAACGACCTAAGATCAGACCCAGAGGAAAGAGATTTGGAATGATACCTTGAGATCCTCTTCTAAATCATCGTAATCTGAGACTTGGTCTCTGACTTCGCCCTCCTCCAATGGGCTCCCTCCGCTAGCCTCATCCCCCCGAGTGGATTCCTCTGATTCTTCTGGTAGGGGGAAGCGCTCCCTCAGATCGGCAGATGATAGCTGTGGGGGAACCTTCCGATCTAGCAGTACCCTCACTCGGTCTGTCATTGGGTGTGGGACACCAATTGAGTGAACGTAGTCCTCCAGATCATCCATGTATTGATCTGCCTCTGTCGGAGATGCCGTGAAACCATCCCAGACTGGGCCTATGGCAGGTAACTCCATCCCGAGATGATTCAACTGCACCCACATCTCGGGTGGACTGAGGAATTTCCAGTTGACATCCCAAAGGTCCCAGGCCTTCAAAAAATTGGCATCCTCTAGCATGTCAATGTAGTGCAGTCGCTTCCCCGGGGCCTGAGTGGATATCCTACGAAATCCCCTCAGCGGACGCCCCTCCAGATGGCTCTGCTCTTCCGGGACCACCGGGTCCACTACCACCACTGGATCCGTCGTTGCTGCCATACCCTCGGCTGGTGCAGGTCTGACTGCCACGGTAGCCCCACCACCACGAGAGGCCCTTGCTGCCCTCCGACCCCGACCTTGGGATAGGGGAGGCCCGCTGTCACCAACATGAATGGTTGGCTGCCTCAGCATCTCCCCCAGATAAGCGGCCTCCCAGCTGATGGCATGCTCCTTCACCAATTTGAAAGTGGCTGTGGACGAAGGCAATGCAATTCACATCTTCCCGTCTTCCCATGTGAACATGAGCCACAAATGCCTCATCACACATGAGTGCTCCTCATGACGCACCTCCCACTAGACCTTTGGGGTCAGCCGATACAGGCACTAAAACTGCCTCGCAAATCGATGTGGGGTGTACGGTTCGCAGAGCAGCTCACGGTCCACCCGTTCCACCAAGACTCCTCCCCGAAAGGACAGGAGATAAAGCTGGTGCTCTTCCATTCCATGCTCGTCATCAGTAAGTACCCCCTTCGTCAATGGAAACAGGTGTAAGTTAAACTCATCCACCCTCCACACCCGGTTCAGCACCATCGACATGGTTAGTTTGAATGGGAAGCTCCTGGCATCATTCAGAATGGAGGGGCGGAAGTTTGATCCTGGTGGTGAGATAGGATTTGGATATTCATAAGCCCCCCCTGATGAGCGCTGCGATCCACCCATACAGAATGTGAAAGGGCTCACATACCCTCGGCGACCTCTTGCCCTCACTAACGCGCCGCAACATCCTGTATAGCTTGGCAAGCATCAGAACCCCCAGATTGACCCGCCTTCTCATGTCTAACATAGACGCCATGATTAACGAGTTGGGTCGCACCTCCATGTTGGTATCCCTCACCGGTAGGATCCAACCACAGATAAGGGCCGCGATGAATGTTGCTAGCTTGACTATCAGTTTCTTTTCAGTGCTGACACTGAAACCCCATGTCTTCCATTGGATGTCCTCCAAGAGCCACTAATACGAGTTCTCATTGCCCCTTTGAGCTGCCTTCGGAAAAGTTTGAGGCCTCGGAGGGAACTCTTGATTTTCTGGGAAGTTCAGGAACTGATCGAACCACTTCGTAGAGTGGACATCTCTCACAACCTCCTTGTCCTCTCTAAGGACCAGCGCCATCAGTGCCGACGCCAGTCGCGGCATCTGCTCTGGATCCTCCCACGCACTCATGATGGGGATGAATGCATCATAAATGGGCCCCAAGATTGGGACCCCTGAAATCTGATGGACGTCCCACAGGCTGATGCCCACCTCCCCATGGTGCAGGTGAAAAGTATTGGTCCTAGACGACCATCTGCTCAGCAGCTCCGACATCAGCTATTTCAGTTGGTGAATGTGGTACGGGAAGGCCCATGCCACCTCATACAAGACCACGCTCCTCAGATCATCCCCAAAATCCTCACATGAGGTGCCTACCCAGTAGGCCCATGCCCAGTTGTTGGTGAAGTTTCCGCCCTGGCGCATGTCCCACTCATCAAACCACCCCTTCTTAGAATCCTGAAAAGCCGCCTTCAGCATGGTGCGGTACCTCTCCAGTTGTAGTGGCTTCTGCCAATATTATTCACATGGTTGTACAGGAAGTCGGTGGTGACAGGTTTGAAGTCCTCTCGTGCATGAACATCAGCCGCCCTGAACCACTGGCGCTGGCAAGGAGTGCTCCTGGACCAGCAAGCTGGTTCGTCCCTAATCGCCTCAGGAATGAAGACATCATCCCTCATCCCGAAGCCATACAAGGGATGCTTCTTGCATCGCAGATATTTCTTATGACTCTATGATAGTATTTCTGTCAAAGAAGTATGGTCCGAGTTACTTCATACCATCTCTCCAAGGCCTAGATAGTTAGCCATCTCATCCCTCCGGGCAGCGTCTGCAAGCACCCCCAACACATCTTCTTGATGGCCCATTTCGGTTTCGAAAATCGAAAAACATTTCGGGTCAGGTCGCAAAGGTTGCTCGCGATGTTCGCTCGTGAATCTCGGGGGAAAGAAAAAGACGTTGAGCCTCGCCTTGGCAGGCAAACAGAAGTTCGGTTGGCGCAATGGCGGAGTCGGAGACTCACGGTTCGCCGCAAAGCTCAATTCACGGAGAGCAGACACAGAGTACGTGGAGCTTCGCGAAGTTGAGAGCGCAAAAGGAAAAAAGTCACGAGAGGACAAAAGAGAGGTCAGCCCCCCTATTTATAGGCGGCGACCCCAGAGCCTCGCTATGCATCCTGCCTGCGCAGAGCATCACGGCACGTCCGGACCGCACGACGGTTGTTCGCGCCACGCTCCCTCTTCGTGAGGCCGCATCGCGAAGTGCTGATAATTTTGGTGATTTTCCCTCAGAATTCGACCCTTGATCCATCCGTGTCTCCAAGTCTGAGGGGGGGCATTTGTTGGCGCCATAAATATTGGACGCAGAGGGAAGAAAGGAAAATAAGCCTGCGCGCTGCCTTGCGAAGCCCCAAAGAGAATCCCCAGAGGCGGTAACCCTCTGCGAATGCCCTAACGTTCGCGAGCTTGTCGCGAAGCCCCAGAGGCGGTACCGCTCCGCCAACACACATACGTTCGCGAGCCCACCGCAAAGCCCCAGAGCCGGTACCGCTCTACGAACGCCCTAATGTTCGCGAGCCCGCCACACAGAAGAGGAGGCGGTAACCCCTTGCGAACCCGGTTGACGTTCGCGACCCACCGCGAAGCCCCAGAGGTGGTACTGCTCTGCGAATGCCTTGACGTTCGCTAGCCCACCACACAGCAGAGGAGGTGGTAACCCTTTGTGAACCCGGTTGACATTCGCGACCCACCGCGAAGCAACCATTTCCCCTTCGCGCCGCGCGAGCTCTGCTTCCCGGCACCCCTTGCCTATAAATACCGGTCTCCCCCTGATCCCATGAAGAGGGATTATCTGACCTTTCGTCTTCTCAGATCCCGAATCATGAATCATCCTTCTCCCCAGGAATCATGAGTTCTGTGAGGTATATTTCCTTCACGAGTGGCCTTCAACTTGTCTCATCTTGAGCCCCTCTTCCGAGATGGATTCCCTTCGCGAAGCCTAAGGGCATTCGTGAAGGAAAGGGATTCCCAAGGGATTCCCAAGGGAACCCAAGAAGCCGTGGAGCATTTATGCTTCGCAAAACACCCATCCTGTACAAGTGATCCACATGACAAGGCAGGGTCACTGTACTCCATGAAGCACACTGCTTCACAGCACCTTGCTTCGCGAGGCACCCCTGCTTCGCAAGGCAGTGCTCCGTGAACACTATTCCACTTCGTGAAGCACCTCCCATTCACACCCCTGCCCCATGCTAAGGCCAAGGCATTCCACTTCGCGAAGTACACCCATCTTCGTGGCAATTACTCATCCCGTGCAACCCTCCAGGGTTGCACGATGTGATTTCAATGTCCCAGGGAAAACATCACCCGTAGCATTGCTTCGCCTCATGCTCCTTCACATAGGAATGCTAACAACTATTGTTTCTTTGCATAGCCACGCTAACGTGGACCCCTCGATGGTGCGATCTGTGACCCCTCTTTATCATGGCTTCTCTGGTACCTTCCCTTCCCCAAGGGGTAGAGGGTACCATTTATGTAACTCCTAGGGGTACAGAGTAGACCCACCTCGTCTGAGATGCAGGGAGTTAAACTTCCAAGCACCTCTTCCTCAACACATGACATTAAACTGTGATCCGACCCTGTGCCTCGCATGCTGATTCCCCCTGGCTCAGACTTTTTTTATGCCTCTCATGTCCACATGAATGGAATCTTCCTCACATGGAATGAGATCCTACTTTTGGATTGGCGTTTGTCCACAGGGGATGGGCAACCACCTTGGTATAAGACCCCAAGCCTCTCTTGTGGAAGGTATCACCCATGAACCTCCATACATTCCCACTACCAAGGCCAGAGGAGGGCGCGATAGGGAATGAGTCACCTTCCATATTTGGTCCCAAATCCTTCTCCTGCTGCGCTTCGACGCACCCTGGGCGTCCATCCTAGAGAAAGTCTCGGCACCATAGGCCGCCTAACGTGTAAGCCCCTCTTCATTTCCTATGGATGCGTCCTTCGCGACGTGATCGTCAAGCCCCTACAACCTCTTTTTTCTCACACCGAGCATGACTCACGTGATCTTAGAGTGAGCGCCGACCCTGACCCCCACCTTAAGAGAACTACGGGGACCTTGATCTGTGCTAAGGCATGGTATGTAGAAATCCTCCACGAGGTTCAAGCCCACCACTCGGTTGTATCTTCATGTCATGTTCCACCCATGTCCAGCATAACGTTGAACCGTATGCCCCATACAACATGATGTTAAACTGCACACCAGAACTACGTGGTCTTTGATTATTGGTAAGGCATGGTACGTAGGAAGCCTCCATGAGGTTCAAGACCACCGCTCGTCATTTATTCACGTCAGGGTTCACTCTCGTCCGTCATGACTGTAAACTAAATTTCGGCCCAACGGTAAGCTGTTGTGACCAACCTGTACTACGTGGTCTTTAATCCATGTTAAGGTGTGGTAAATAGGAAGCCTCTATGAGGTTCAAGTCCATCACCCAGTTGTTCCGACCTCATTCACGTCGGTTCAACCACACCTAGGAAGCCTAGTGTGTATGCCCCCCACCATCTAGACCAAGGTCTCATTTCTTTCACGTCGGTTTGCCGACACCCTCCATTTCCACCATTAGCGAACTACGGGGTCTTTGATCCATGTCAAGGAATGGTATGTAGGAAGCCTCTATGAGGTTCAGGACCATCACCCGGTCGTTCCGACCTCATTTACGTCAGTTCCCCTCCGTCCCGCATGACGTTAAACTGTATTCCACATCTCATTTGAACTAAGAGGACTTTGATCCATGTCAAGACAAGGTACGTAGGAAGCCTTCCTAAGGTTCAAGCCAACCATCCATCGGACCAAGGTCCACCTTCACGTCGATTTACCAGCACCACCCCAAACTACACAGACTTTGATTCCTTGCCACGAGCATACATAGGAGGTATTTTCAAGTCTTAAGCCCAATTTCCCTGTCGTCCTTGTGATGTTCCCATTCCTCTCCCCTCCACAACATCCGTTAAACCGCCACTGGGCTGACCCCGACATCGGCATCCCCTCAAAGGGGGGGGGGATTCCTCAATCTGATCCACTCCAGCTAGTGTTCTGATCAGGCCGATCCGTCCCCGTTTGATGTTAAACATGCGACATACCCTATGTTAAACATGGGAAGCTGGGGAAAACCTCAGATACAAGCCTATGACATATGATTCTCTGCGCTCGATGTGGGATTCCTCGAGCCTCCACGCAATCGAGAAGCCCTATAATAAGGGAAAAAGGCAGACACACCAATTTCCCAGCATTCAGACATGTTAATGATGACTCGACGTGACTACTCCTCCAACTGAAGGTTGCTGCCCTGACCGGACCATTTGGAATGTCCTGACAGAAGCAGTTTAATTAACCAGTGTCCATGAAAAGATGGCACTGCGAAGAGTTTCACGAAAAACGTATTAATGCTATGAGGGAGACCCGGACTAGGTGACGAGTTCCGAGGAGGAATCCATGGAAGGAAAAACCGACATCCAATCATCTCTGTTTCGATCAAGGAGCAGACTTCCTTGAATAAGGAACGTATGCCGCCCGCCTTTGGAAAGCGGGAATGCAGGGCAATAAAAAAGCCACGCCTTCCATGCCCAAGTGGACGGACGCGCGCACCCTGACGAAAGCGTCGGAAGCAATATTGAAATTAACTCTTGGAAAAAAGTCAAGTATATATTTTTAAGGTATTCATTTTTCATGACCATGAAAAAATTTGGCTTTTAAAAAAATAATTATACTTAAATATTTTATCTTGAAAACCCAGAAATGGATGCCTATGTAAAAGTTATGTTTATTCCCACTAGGATTTTCTTATATGATGTTTAAGAAATTTTTTGAGAGAAAATAAAATAAAATATATAAATCTTGTGAGGTATATTATATTATCTTAATAAAATGTAATCTACTCTCACATGGTCCTATAACCTCATAAAATATTATATCATTCCTTTATCCCTCACACATTAGTCCTTATAATCCATATGACCTTCGTGAAGAAACAAAATAATTATGTTAGTGCACAATTTAGGATTTTAATCCTCATTAAAAGTTCCCCCCTTTAGGTCCTCTTCCCTCTATATGCAAGTAGAATAAATATAGTGGACAATGATTACACTTATTCTTATACTCATCTGAGATCAAAACATAGGAGGAAACCATTCCGAATCAAGTGTTTAGGGATTATGATTGAATTTTTCCATTTCAATTTCAATTATTATAGGTTTATTATTTATATTAATATTTCAATCAAATTTTTTTAAGTAATTAATAAATGATAATTTAAATAGAGCTGGTTATATGAAAATGAGAATAGAAATGTTTTTTTCATTATTTTTCATTAAGAGGGGAGGGTCATCTATATTTTGGAGTCCATAAATTATAGAGTATAATCTGTAAAAGAACATAAATTATCAATTTATCATTTATACCCCTCAATGTGACCTCATTATTTAGATAAATCAGTGTATTTGACATTTTTTGGGGGAAATAATGATTCTCCATTACCTTTGACAACCATTTCTCCCATTTTTTATTTCTCTACATGATTTTTATTCTCCTAGAAATCCTTCTCATTAGAGGTATATTATTGATGAATGTGGTACAACTATACTAACAGTTTATTTTCCAAAACCCACCGTTCCGTGATTTCATGTTTCCACATCCCCAATTTCATAATTTATTGAGAGGCTTTTAAAGTGCAGTATCTCTAAAGATTGTTCCATTTGATAATGAATCCTCTATAGAGAGACATTGCATAATTTATTATGCACACTCACATGTTTGGATGATATATTGTTCTATATTATGGATGGATATATTGTTAAATCCACTATTACATAATGTTATGGACATGCACTAGAGTTTTGGTCGATTTATAGGATGTTTATCCAAAAGAGACATTAAAATGAGATAATATATACTATTTTATATTGAATTGAAGGTGATTGATAATTCTTTAATAGACTATTGATCTTAATCAAAGTCACTCTGTATTGGTGGGATGTTCCCAAAAAACTTATCAATAAAAAAGGTATATATTTTCTACTCTTCTGCTGGACTAACAGTAAGTTATCCTATATTCCCACTATCTCTATTTAACGAGGTATTGAGAAAGTTGTATCCTAGGTCTCTTCAATTATGAGAAGATCAGTCCAAATAAAATATTTAATTCATTCAGTTAATGTATGAAATAATTCATCAACATAGAGATATATGAAACCTCACATTTTAATGAGGGGATTCTAGCCCCATGTACAACTAATTATTTTTTAAAAATGATAATGAAAATTTTTTTAGAAAAAAATTCATCCTTCGATAAATCCACCAAACTATATTGAAAACATTTTATTCATGTATGATAATTGTATCAAATACAGTCTTCAATATAAATTTTTATTATCTTGGTCCAAATAAGTGATACCACGTTATGTGAAACATAACTTATAAACAAATATCTTAAAGTCAGTATGATCCACACCATAGTAGATGGTTTGAAATTTAATATTTATTGGTTCGTACACTAGTATTGAAACAATAGAGACAATAAATACATGTCTATATTTAAATTTATTTACGAAGTCTATTAATATTCACCTTCAGTTTTCCCCATAGGAATCACTACTATGTGGGTCACCACCAAAGGAGTAGAGATCATATGATATTGAGAAACATATACCTCCTGGTCTGAAATGTATATGTTATTTTCCTCCTGTCTCATATCTTCAGTTATCATTAAAAAGGATTCCCCAAGGTCACTCGTTGACCACATTTTTTGTGGAGAAAAAACTAATATTTCTAGGTGGGAGGTTGACTTTGACCCCCTTGGGCCTCAATGGTCACCATACCCAAAAAATTCCATCCTATGACAAAATATTTAGAATTTTTAATTTTTATTCCATTGTTACTTCATCTAGTAATCATAGAAATCAACAAGTTAGAATAAATGAAAAAAAAAATTCTTTAAAATTGAGTGAAATAATCTACTCACTCATCCACCCTAAATGAATTTGGGTCACCCGTATGCTCACCAATTTTTATTTTACGATTCCATTTGGAGATATATCTATTGCATGGATCTATAAATTTTTAATTGAAGGATCCCATGGGGTGTCAAATATCAATGACATTATTTATTCTGTTAGGATGGATGACTGTTCCTCCCCAACCCCATAATAAGGATTAGAATCAACACTTATCAATGTACCTCTGATAAAATATTCTTGGGAAGGAATTGGTCACTAATCATCTATTCTATCCAAGAATATTCATAAAAATGTTTAAATAAAAGAATAATGTCTATCATCGAAATAAAAAAAATAATTTATACTACTTATAATAATGGAGTACTTTGGATGGTCTCTATTTCGTTGATCTAATCTGTTTGGGGCCTCAATTTCTAAATAACTCTCTTTTAACAGAGGAATCTTCCTTTGGAGTGGATTATAGATTTTATATCTTGAAGATATTTATTTAATTCATCAAAATGATCTATCCAGAAGATTTATGTGGGTTAATATATGAACCCAAGTCCCTTGAGCTTTATCTCTCTATCTTCTAAAGAGAGGCCTAGGCATCCATGGAAGTCAAGCTACCCCACTGGGATTCTTATTCTCTATATGCTATTGGGAAGGTATTTTCAGTTGGAATATAATACCATAGAGTTTTAATTTTCTAAAAATATCGATTCTTATCAAAATGGTAGTGGGAAGGAACCTATTCAATTTCCCAGTCATATAGGTAAAAAGATATTTTCC
This sequence comes from Viscum album, assembly GCA_963277665.1. NCBI lineage: Eukaryota > Viridiplantae > Streptophyta > Magnoliopsida > Santalales > Viscaceae > Viscum > Viscum album. Next base: position 1,364,440,473 of record OY728140.1, on the reverse strand, counting down.
TAGAGTTAATATTTCTCTACGAACCTTCACTACTAATGGTTCTTATATTTCATCCTAAACCATAGTCATTACTGGTCCCTTTTTGTATGTCATGTGACCAACCAATTACCACAGGGACATGACCATATGCATGTCTGAGCATAATCGGTCATGAGACTGATGTCAACTTCAACAGGTGGAAAGACAACCCAAATTCCCATATCCTCCTATGTGAGCATCAAACAAAATTAGTGAGATATTATGAGATACATTTCTATCATATTTTATAAATAGAATCTAGACATAACTTATGAACATAGTGAAATTTATGGCCGAATCTAAGGGGGGTATATCATTCATAGATCATAGCCCCATTAATTTTGGTGGCAATCACACTATCCCTCGAGGATATAAAATATGATCATTCCTCAAGGGTACTAATTTCCATATCTATAATAACAATTTTATGTTTGGAATGTGTTTTGAATATTAAATTGATGCATTGATTTGATATTACCTTAATATATTTTCTATTAAATTTAGAGGGCATGACCAATCATAAGAAATAGATATAACATCTGAATTATGTGATCACGATCACTTGGTAATTAATGAATCGTTAGACACCCATATATAATGAAATCCGACCCTATATAATTTAAAATGGGAAATACTATATTAAAAGGGAAATTATCCTTATGAAAATGTCAAAAAATTTGGTAAAACATAGCAAAAATTGGTAACAACATGTTAATCCCCCTTTTTATAGACAGATAGGCTACCATTATAAACATAACAACTCTAACTCCAACTTGAGACTCCATCACTAGAATAAAATATCTTCAAATAAATATTTTTAGAAACATGATTAGATTGACGAGTTGATCGACTTTTAGGATTGTAACCCAATCCCATGTTTTATAATTTCCTTATTCTTCATTTGACTAGTACACACCCAAATACCAAAAACATTTATGGGGTAAATGATTGTTTGTTGTTTTTATCCTCAGGATCTTAACCAGTAGACTTAATAAATATTCTAAACTAGGAAACAAAATATTTTTTATCATTAGGTGAATATATTTTTCTAGGATGTCAAATTCTCTTTTCAATAGTTACCTTTCAAGTATAGGGTTATTTTATATATAATCCCATATATATATGGGAGGTAAGAATTCTTCCTAAATACCTCTCATTAGTGCGGATCTTGTGATCATTTTTACATCCTAAGGGCTCATCTTGACCTATCTATGATTTAGATAGATTCTATTTATTTTTAGAAACCAGTAGATGAATATTTTTTCCATGATGTGATGTTTGTGATGATGTAATCACTATAAAATAAAAATATCCTCATATAATCATATAGATCAATGTTCCATTTTTAATTTTAAAATGCTCACAAATACCCATGAGGGATAATACTGGTCTATACCGAATGTTCCACAAGACTAGAAATCCCAGTTGAGTACCCATCATAGACTATGTTTAACTGTCAACTACTTTATGATTGACCAATATTTGTGGGTTTTCTCCTCCTTCACACATCATTGCGCTTTTAAATACAATGGAGAACATCCCACACTATATATATTATAATATTATTTTATTTATATTAAATAAAATTACAAAGAGACATTCTCCCAAAGAGTATCTCTCTGATGAATTATCCATATGATTGAAAGATTTTTAGATAAATTTTTTGGAAAAGGTACATTATTAAGTAATCCAAAACCATATATTAGAAACCTATATTATAATAGAGAGGCAAGAAATATTTCTCCCATTAAAACTATGAATATTTTGTGACATGGAAGAAAAAAGTTGACATCAAGAAGAATCAATGTTATCAATCTTCTTAGTTCACCTTATATTGAAATCTTGGGAAACATATTCCATATTCATATTCTATATGAAATGAATGAATGGGGTTAGATTCTTGAAAATAAGACATATGTTAGAGTTATCTTGTAAAAAATTCCTCAAAGGTAGTAAATTATGGATTCACCACACAACCATCATGGGTGACCACATACACCCCAAGATAACTATGAAAACCTTACCAAATAGATGATATGGCCTGATGTGAACTATGAGTGGACCACACAAACCATGGGGATAATTCATTACCAACGACATCATCACAAAAATATTGTCAAGTTCATGGTGATCTAGATTGTGTTAATGAGGTTAACAGTGACCATGAAGTAAGTATCATTGGAATATTGAAAATGACAGGGGACCAATTGAATTATATATACAGGTTCTTAAGTATTATGGATCATATAAAAATAATGAAGGATTTTATACATCCAAGGCATCATATCCTTATAGTTTGGAACATACCAAATTTTTGGTGTGGTAATTTTGACCTATGAATTTTAAAATAATAGTCAAGAAAAGAAACACATGGAGTGTGTTCATGACAGATAAGACCCATGGAGAATCCTCAAGGATTAACCATGTAGCAACACCATGAGGTCACCTTCTTTATAAAGCATTAGATCTCAAAACATTGAAGTAGTTCTTTTTTTACAACAACCCATGGTACCCTTGTAATGAAATTCCACTCCAACATAAAACATTCACATGAGGTAATGTACCTTATGAAGCATAGGAACTTATCGCGTCAGAGTGTTGCATTTGGAAGCCTCACTTGGTGACCAAGAACACTCCCTTTATGTCCATGTTTCATCTCCACATGATTTTCCATTTTAGATATAGGTTACTAACCATTTTATATAAATGAAATGGATACATTTTATTAAAGATATATAGGGACACATAGATAGATATAGACAGAAATACACATATTGAAAGCCAAGTGTTTCAAAATTTGGGAATCATTCTCTCATGAAGAGAATTCATTGATAATAAAAAGGAAACTCTTGCAAGTTACGAAATAAAAGGAATCCACTCCATGAGACCCCCGTATGAGGGACATCATTAAATGACACATTATGAGGATTATCTTGTGAAGGCCTTTTAATGAGGCCATCATGTGAAGTTCACATTTTAAGGCCACTATACAAAGGGAAACTCTATAAGACCACCTCAAAAGGACTGTTCCATGTTGCTACATCATGAGGTAAAGTTTAAATGGTAAACATATTAAGTCTAGTTCATGAATATCATTTTATTTTGATGTTTATATAATCATGAGGTTACCATTTTAAATTAGAGTTCTGTGGGGTTCCCAATAGCTTCCATATTTTAAAGAACCACTAAATTGATTACAAAATAAATAATCCTAACATCCACCCTTTCTCAAGGGGTTTCCCATTGTGAAATATCAATATAAAATCCCATTAATGTTTCCTAATACAAAGGTCAAGTCCCTAAAATGGTCCAATATAGAACTCATCAAAAAAACACAATGAATATGATCAGAGAATGCATACTAGTGCTCACTTCATTAATCATGTATTCCATTGATAAAGGGAGGATATAGAATTATCATTTTATATAGGTAAAACCTTTAGGGCGATCAAAATCATGGATTAATTATTTTATAAGGGTCCCTTCTTAGAGGATACATGAGTTCTCCATAGTAGCTCAAAATGATCATGTGGACAATGTATTCACTTTTATTTACAATACCTAAGATGGTTCCCATAAATTATTTCCTCATCCAGAGATATAAAAATTATTGGAACACACATTATAGTGTAGAAACCATTAATGTGTAAGCCCAACACATGTTCCACCAATTCCGGAGAATCATTATGAACCTCAAATATACTGTTAGAAAAAAATCTTTATTTTCGTTAACCGAATAATAAATTTATTTTAATAACTATGACACCTCCCAAGGTTCAAGATCATACCAATAATTCCCCCATTAACAATCTCATATTGGTGGTTTATTAGTGATCTGTGTTTAGGAAACCCATGTATACCCCCCAAAAAATCTCTTGTTGTGTACTATCATGAAATTCAACATACATTATATTATATATTGTTTATGACATTGAGAATGAAAAACATAGGATTATATTTTTTATATTATCCTTTTTTAGTATGATTTAAATGAAAATACTAAAATCCTTATAACATTACATAAAACTACATGGTATAATGACATCCCATGATATTAAACTATGTAACTTAAAAACATGGGATTTGTTACTGTTAACCAAAATACATTAGATTACTTTCCAAGGTTCAAAACAAACATAAAAAATTTACATTTATTCACTGGGACATATTCACATGGGATAGTTACCATACCATTCTAATTTGGTTCATATTCCCTAGAAACTATCTACTTTAGTCCATATTCCCAAGCATTTAATTTCTTAATTAGTGGGCCATATACTAATAAGCTCAATCAATAATTTCCCTGGGCGATATTACTTATGAAATCATGCCCCACCTGAAAGGTTGTATCCCCTCTGTTTAATCTATAAATCCTTCTTCTTAGGGACATATTCCTTTTTGGAATCAACCATATGGGTTTGTTCATGTGTAAGTCCCACATAAACTATTTATATGAATATTTCACCTATATTTCCATTCCACATTATTTATAAATTACATAGAATCGTTCCTTATAATATGATGTTAAAAGATAAATTTTTTTATAATTAAATGGAACTAAATTATATGGGTTTTAATTCTCTTCTTTTGTATATTTAGAAATTCCTTCTTATGGGCCAAATCCTACCACCATTAACACCTAATACCTCCCTAGATGGAAATAAAATGTAGAGTGTTCAGTTTTGTGTCTTTAAAAAATATAACCATAACACTAAGCATCACGAAATAATAATAATATGATAGATAACCTCTAATAAATATATAATTTATCAGAAATGGATAATATATGATATATTTAGATGTTCACATTTAGGGGAGACCTCTAATATGAAATAGATATTAATTTTAATGGGTCATTTTGATCAATCATCAGTACGAAGGTAAAAAAAATACTATACTGGGATTTGGTAAGGATTCAAAAATACATCATAAATCTATAATAGATTCCTATATTTCTCAAACCCCACATCAAAAGGTGTGTATGATCCCAAACACCCAACATCCATACCAATGCTTTTTCCAAGTTTTTGTTTGAGATGTCCCAATGACTTCGTTCCTTTGAAAATATGGTTTTAATGAACTCCAAACTCTATGATGAAATCACATTATATTACTACATAAAAAAATTATATATCAACACATAATTGATATATTCTTCTTAGTTTTAACCCAATGTGGGTAAACCAAGTAAAAAACACGGTAAATATTCTTCTTTATATTTACTGTATTTTTGCTGTAATTTTGTGTGATAAATGTTTAATATTAAAGGTGTATTCCCCATCAATAATATAATATCTATTATAAATTAACATAAGAATCAATTTTATGAAACTTAAATTCACCCATCTATTATTGTGTATAGTGGGACCCCAAGTTGTAACATGTGTTATCAGTTCAATTTATAAAATTTTCATGAATATTTCATAGTAAATTATCATCATGGAGAATTATTTAAATGCAAGTGGAGTACCCTAATTTGATGGATGAAATTTTTAAGTGTATAAACAATGCCATCTCATTTATAATCTCTCAAGATTGATGTTTACTTAGAAACAGGACATTAAATTAATGTATGGGATTATACCAAAATATAAATAATGAAAGTAGTCAATAAATTATTGAACAGTGATACAAATTATCTGAATGCCTTTTCTATTGTATTATAGAATCATATATGTATATATATATATAATTTCCGAATAATAGAATATCCTATGTAATTTTGGTTATTATTTCTCATATTTATGAAGGAGAAAAAAAATTGAAATGGGAAAAATGATACGTTTTTCAAATTAGATTTGATGATTTGAGGATGGGATAAAGTGAAAATTTGAATGGTCTGTTAAACTATATTATAGAAATGTATGGATATATTCTTTTACTTGGTCCAGATATTAATTCTTTTGATATAATAAAGAATATCATATTGATATTACTACCAAGATACAATCCAAAAATTTCATCACATAATGAAGTAAATCCTAGGGATACTTATCCCAATGACCTGTACAAGAAGTTGGTTATATATGAAATATTGGTGAAATTTAATGGTGGTTTATTATATTATAATAAATAAATTTCATTCAAATATATTGACATGTAAGATATTTAGGTTACTAAAGATGACTAATATTCAAGTGATGATTTCTTTTACCTATTCTCAATGATGTTTGATAGTTTTTATGAAATAATTTAGGTAAATATATCCATATCATATTTTAATTGTGGAAGGATTATACAAATAAATATTTGGTTTAAAAAAATTTAATATAGAGGATGTTGAGTTTAAATTTTAAAAAAAACAATTAAAGATGTTCTCTCATAGAAGTAATTTTAATTTAGGAAATCAATTTGGATTTTTATGAGAAATGAATTGTATTAAATGAAAAAAATTATACCAACAAATATCCTTTATAAGGGTTTCAAACAGAGTTTATCTTTGATATAGATCATTCTTTGATGGATTCAGTAGATTAATCTAATTATAAAGTAAAATTGGATGATCCAAAAGGGGAGTTTTTGATTTTAGGGTTGAATTATAATGATGTCTAGGTGTGATTGTGCTAAAAATAATGAATAACATGAATGTTGGAGTAATAATGAAGAAATATTTAAATTATATTTATGATATTGAATAGAATATTTATTTTATATAGAATCATGTATGTAACACCCCGAGCTTCCACGATACGCTTCTCATTCAATAATGCAATAGCTTGCATTGTACGCAACTTCGAGTTCTAAAACACCGCGACTAATCAAAGTAGCCGTTATGAATAGTAATAACCACTTTTTAAAATTATAGAAATTTTATATTTCAAAATGGACTTCATTTTTGGATTCGGAATATCTAAATTATCCTATGTTGAATATTTGGTATTTTTCTGAGAACTTCTAATTTTTTATAAATAGTGAAAAATACTTTAAAACAACTTTTTTAATCAAAATAATTTATTGTGATAAATTATACTATTTAGTGGTTTTAAGGTATAATTAGAATATATTTTTACCATTTTATCCAATGGTGGTCATTAGAATTAATTATCATTGAAATTGGACATAAACAATTGCCAATCTTTTGATATAAATTGTTTCTTAAAAACACGCTATTTGTCGTAACAGCGGGAATTAAATATAAAATTAATTATTGCAACTTATATGTTTGGAATTTTGTAAAATAGACATCATTTTTGAATTCGTAAAATCAATTATAGCTTACGGTGAAATTTTGGCCTTGTTCTGAAAAACTTCAATTTTTGATGAATAGTGAAACCACTAAGTGGTCGTTAAATAACTGATTTTTCGTTTAAATGAAATATTACCACTTCTTTGATTTGATTTTCAAAAATCCGACATACATGGTTTTCATTAAGAAGTAAAATGTAGTTCAATGAGATTAAAATAATTTTTTGGTGAATAGTAACTTTTAAGTTCTTAATCGCGATTAGAGGTAATTAGTGTAGTTTAAGGTACAAATAATGTTTTAATAATATGAGATGAGCATGACACTTGTCCTACTCCTATTGGATGAGTCATGGCCGACCAAGACAACCCATGGGTAAATTTGGGGACCCCATGGAGCCACTTTAGTTGGAAAATGACATTAATATATATTTATTTAATGTTAAAATTAAATTGACACAAACATGAGTTATTTTACTAAAAAAGTTTTTTAAGTGGGGTTACACAAGTCCAAATTTTGACTATAAATATTAATTAGAAAGATAAAAAGATTTCCTAAATCATAGTATTTTTTTTGTAATTTTTAGACATTAAATAAATTAAATTATTTATGACATCATTATGATGTAGTGATGACCTCATTATTTAACGATTTAAATAAAATGAGAAGATAATGCAAAATCCAAGGCTTACACTTGTCCAAAGCCTATTGGATGAGGATATTTCTAAACCTTATCACCATAGCCTCGAATTACATAAGTGTGGGACCTTTAGAATCCGAAAAGCATTGTGAAATAATATAACATTTCAATCTTTCCAAAAGTGCCCCTCCTCTCCACTTATAAAAGGCCCCCACCTCTCCCACCTCATTTACACTTTCAAGCCATTTGTCTCGGCCAACCTCTGCCCAAATACTCTTCAAACTTCACCCTCTTACTCCTAGAAGCCTTACTTTGGGCAGAACTCTTCCCAAGGAAGCCTTTGGCTCAAATCAAAAAGAGTTACCCGATTTTGAGGTAATGTCTTCTCTAATGTTGTTTTGTTTTATTTTTCTTCTCCAACCCCCTAAACTCTTTTTATTCATTTCTTTTGTAACAACACCAGTATCCTCAATATACTAGGATGTTGTTATAAGAATTATTAGAGATACACTTACACACACCTACATCTAATGGTTAAAGAACATACGGTTTCTGTGGATGGCAAATTTCTGCCTCACGAAACGATGATTGTTCAACACTCATATAACACCTTAAAAGGTGGCCATTAAGATGTCACTATTTTTATATATGATATATAATATGTTTATGTTTTACTTATTCTTCTGTATTTCTCATTTATGGCATACTTTATGATTTCCATTATGGGTAAAACGCGATAATTTCATTTTAGGAAGTGCGGACTACCGCCCCCTCAAAGTGATTTGAATCGTTAATGCCATATGTGGGATGTATAAAGGATGGAGTAAATGGTATTATACACTATATTATACTGGAATTATATTATACATTTATATCATTATGATTTAGTTCCATTAAATATGAAATTGAAATGAAAGTAGCGTTCATGCGTACGTACGGCTTACCGTCTCCATGAACGGTGCATTTCATTTCTTACCTCTAAATGTTACGTAATATTATAAATGAATGTATATACTGGATATATAAGATATATATGACATATAAATCATGAATATAATTCTGGATATATTGGATATTCTACCACATGAACAACTTGTAATTATAAGAAGTTTATTGTTGACTCAAGTTACCAAAGATCGACAAAACGATTGTTATTAACTTGAATAATTACATAATATTCATAACATTGTAATAAGTGATATAAAAAGGATAATGAAATTGAAAATGGTTCTTAATAAGGTAGATATTAACTCTAGTTTATTAATCAGGAGGTTAAAGAACGGTTGAGTCAAGTCGGACAAAAGGTAAGGGAACTTCTTAACCCAATTTCTATTCTTTGGGTTAATCTCCTACTTTCAAATTATGTCATGATATTATTATGTCCTATCTTGTATTTTTACATTATTTATGTGTACTTATAGTGAATACACATTATAGATGTACTTTATTTAAAAAATTGATCTTTTTAAGGACTTCGTCTCAATCCCCTTTCATTGAGACATATTTGGTTTTATACACAAATTTCTTTTATACGGTGTATAAACCACTTTGGCTTTTACGTTTATTCAAAAGGAATATTTTTATACGAAGCATTTACTAAACGACAAAAGGGAATGTTTTTGTCGTACGTATGCGGCGACAACGACTTCTCCGCCGCCGTGACCACTATTTGAGTTTCGGCTTCCTCTACAAGCCATCATTTTTTTTAATGAAAAATAAATACAAAGTTTTAACGTTCTTTTATTTTGGTATTGAAAATTGTTTTGAAAGAGTTTTTATTATATCAATGTGTTGTATTGATATCTTGTGATTGAAATGTGGAAATGTTATGTTTCCTTTATGCATGTTTTATGTAATACGATTATGTTATGGTTTATGATATGTTTAAACCTATTCATATGAGGAATGCATTGGACTTAATAAGTGACGGGTGGAGCCCGCTACAGCTCCTCGATGCATCGGCAGGTCTCATGAGACAAACTAGTGTCTTGGCACGAGGCCTTGACAAAATCTTATTTGTGGTCTTGGCACGAGGCCTTGACTACGTGGTTATGATAGTCTGGCATTATGCATTCCATCATTATGAAAGTGGTTAATGATATTGCATGTGATTATTCGACCAGCAGAATATCCATGTGAAGAAGTAAATGGCATTATCTCATTTTACTTTTGCCATATTATGTTGATGTTCAAGTTTAAAAGGCTTTTGTTTTAGTTATACATTGCCTTAAATGTTAATGTTTATTTAAGAAAGCTTCCGCTATATTGTTAACCTTACTGAGCATCTTAGGTCACCCCTTTCAATGTTTTAATATTTTTCCAGGATGTGAAGAAGTATTTTATGAATGACCTACAGGGGTAGTCAGAAAGGGATATGATTGTGGACTATGAAGACCATGTTATTGTAGTTTGTTTACTTTTTGATGTAATGAAAAACTTATGAATGTATCTAGTGTTTCCAATGCTACTAAACTAATCGTTCTTTCGAGACTTGATCTTTTGTGATCATGCCAATGTTACGAAGTAATGCACCGACTCTGGGTAGCTGGGGTCGGGGCGTTACAGTTGGTATCAGAGGCAGTTTAGTACTAACCTTGGAAGCTAGATTTATATAAACTCTGATTAGAGCACATAGACCTAAGATGAACTTTGAGGATTAGTATAGAAGAACTTATTAGAATTTTGGTATTGTAGAGATTTTGTGAGTTTTCCGAGCAATACATCCCTGTCTGGATACGAGCAGGTAGAGGCGGCTCTGGCACAGATGTTCCTAGGGGTAAAACCCGAAAACACCGCTTTGAGCTAGACTCGAACGGGAACTGGTGCACGACAACGGGCCTTGCTGCACTCTTGGTTACGACACTCCTGGGGGATATGCTTAAGATAATTCTCATTTTCTTTACAAACCACTATGAAGGGTTATGAGTATATACTTACTCAAAGGAAACATTTCTTTTTATTATTATGGATTATATCCATAAATATTTCAATTTATGTTATGTGTTTTATAAGTATGGGATTATGTATTTTGATTCATAAACTGATCTAGTTTATGCCATTGTTTAGAAATGGCACCTAGTGGAAGAAATGGAAACCGTATCAATGCACGCACTCCATGTAGGGATTTCCCTCCTGCTCAAGATAATTATAGTGGGGCTGGTGATGCAACTGGTGTCGATTAGCTAATCACCATACTGGGACAACTTACTCAGGTTATGAATAATAACCTTACTCGTATGGAGCACCCTGATCCGCAATGTGGAGGATCAATGATAGACCGTTTCATGAGGCAACAACCACCAACCTTCAATGGGGGTACAAATCCGTTAGTAGCTGAGAAATGGATAAACTCCTTAGAGAAAATATTCCATGCCTTGGGGAGTAGCGAAAGGGAGAAGGTTGTCATGGCAGTTTACCGCCTCACTGTAGATGCCGATCAGTGGTGGTCTCTGATTCAAAACACAAAGGAAGATGATTACGTATCGAATATGGAATGGAGGGAGTTCAAAGATCTGTTTTTAGAAAAATATTTTCCTCGTGACCATCGAGCAGATATGGAAAGGCAATTTCTGAGTTTGAGGCAGAAGGAGAATGAGAATGTCGCAAAGTATGAGGCTAACTTTACAAGGTTAGCGAGGCATGTTGTCGATTATATACGTAACCCAAGGAGTAAGATTGATCGTTTATTTGATGGGTTAAAACCATTTCTTCGTCCAGCTTTAGTATCACAATCCTTCTCATCATACGAAGATATTGTCTCGTGTGCTATCAAGACAGAAAAGGAATTCTCTAAGTCTTATGACAACAAAGTAAAGAAAGAGAAGAAGAGAACGGTAGAACAAGAGACAGATAAAGGGAAAAAGGGAAAGAAGGATTTTCCATTATGTGATAATTGTGGGAAGAATTACCCTGGTACTTGACTAAAAGGAATGGGAGTTTGTTATAAATGTGGAGAAAAGGGTCACCAGGCTCGTGATTGCAAGGGAAAGAAAGAGGCTGTCAAAGTTGAATGCTACAATTGTGGGGAAACAGGGCATTATGCAAATGAATGTCCTAAGCATCAGGGAAACTTACCTCAGAAAAGGCCAAGGGATCAAGGCCAATCTTATGCTGTGACTACAGTTGAAGCGGAATAATTAATGTATTGGTGCTTTTGGACTCAAGGATTATATTCTGGTTATAAGAATAATGTGATATATATATATATGGATTGTACTACAGTACTTTTTGATTTCAGTAAGGTTTTAATATGATTAAGGTAATGATATTTTTAGTATGTGACAATAAGATAAGCTTTTCTTTGTTTGGGGAATCTGATGTTACAATTGATTTTGGAATTTAACGACCCTTTAGAGAAAGTCTGGACGGAGGTATTTTGGATAACTATTAAGGTTGGAATGGATTAAGTAGAACCATGGATAGTATTGTTTAAGGTTAAAGAATTTCTGAAGATTATTTTTGGAATATTATAATACTATAGTTTTAGGATAAAGGACAACCTGCAGGGTGGGGCATAACCCGTCGCGTCGGACAAAGCTGCAGGAATCGAACCCACAATCATAGTGCGACAGGCCTTTATTTCCTACCACTAGCCTACAGGAAGTCCCTGGTTATTACAAAATAATTTTACTAATCTAAATGGTATGTGTTAACATTTGGAACCTTATACAATTAGGATAAGTATAGTATTTTTGAGTTCTATTATCTTTTTGAGTGAAAGATGAGTTGAAGGTTGAAACTCTAATTGTCAAGCATAAATATATATATATACCTATCTCTTCTTCAATGAATAAATTAATTCTTAAACTTTATTAAAGGGATATTAAAACAAAAAAATGTGTTATCCTAATACCTTATGTCTTTTTGAACTGATGATATTTTAAATCAACATAGATTGAAGGCTTTGAGGCCCTCAATTTGACAGTTGATTGTGAATGATGACCCCAATCGCTCCCTACAAATATTTACATTTTTCCCCCAATTATATGTCTCTAATTGCCAACAATGTTCCCCTTATCGAGATCATAATTGGGTGGTGACTTTTTCATTTCCCTTTCCCTCTTATTAAGGCTAAATATTTTTAATCTTATTTCCGATGTGGGTTTTCCTCAAAGGTATTTTCTCTTTTCAAACTTTTATTTTCAAAGAAAAATTTCAAATTGCGAGGACGCAATTTATTGAAGGAGGGGAGAATGTAACACCCCGAGCTTCCACGATACGCTTCTCATTCAATAATGCAATAGCTTGCATTGTACGCAACTTCGAGTTCTAAAACACCGCGACTAATCAAAGTAGCCGTTATGAATAGTAATAACCACTTTTTAAAATTATAGAAATTTTATATTTCAAAATGAACTTCATTTTTGGATTCGGAATATCGAAATTAGCCTATGTTGAATTTTTGGTATTTTTCTGAGAACTTCAAATTTTTTATGAATAGTGAAAAATACTTTAAAAAAACTTTTTTAATCAAAATAATTTATTGTGATAAATTATACTATTTAGTGGTTTTAATGTATAATTAGAATATATTTTTACCATTTTATCCAATGGTGGTCATTATAATTAATTTAACATTGAAATTGGACATAAACAATTGCCAATCTTTTGATATAAATTGTTTCTTAAAAACACGCTATTTGTCGTAACAGCGGGAATTAATTATAAAATTAATTAATGAAACTTATATTTTTGGAATTTTGTAAAATAGACATCATTTTTGAATTCGGAATATCAATTATAGCTTACGGTGAAATTTTGGCCTTGTTCTGAAAAACTTCAATTTTTGATGAATAGTGAAACCACTAAGTGGTCGTTAAATAACTGATTTTTCGTTTAAATGAAATATTACCACTTCTGTGATTTGATTTTCAAAAATCCGACATACATGGTTTTCATTAAGAAGTAAAATTTGGTTCAATGAGATTAAAATAATTTTTTGGTGAATACTAACTTTTAAGTTCTTAATCGCGATTAGAGGTAATTAGTGTAGTTTAAGGTACAAATAATGTTTTCATAATACGAGATGAGCATGACACTTGTCCTCCTCCTATTGGATGAGTCATGGCCGACCAATAAAACCCATGGGTCAACTTGGGGACCCCATGGAGCCACTTTAGTTGGAAAATGACATTAATATATATTTATTTAATGTTAAAATTAAATTGACACAAACATGAGTTATTTTACTAAAACAGTTTTTAAGTGGGGTTACACAAGTCCAAATTTTGACTATAAATATTAATTAGAAAGATAAAAAGATTTCCTAAATCATAGTATTTTTTTTATAATTTTTAGACATTAAATTCATTAAATTATTTATGACATCATTATGATGCAGCGATGACCTCATTATTTAACGATTTAAATAAAATCAGAAGATAATGCAAAATCCAAGGCTTACACTTGTCCAAAGCCTATTGGATGAGGAGATTTATAAACCTTATCACCTTAGCCTCGAATTATATAAGTGTGGGACTTTTAGAATCCAAATAGCATTGTGAAATAATATAACATTTCAATCTTTCCAAAAGTGCCCCTCCTCTCCACTTATAAAAGGCCCCCACCTCTCCCACCTCATTTACACTTTCAAGCCATTTGTCTCGGCCAAACTCTGCCCAAATACTCTCCCAACTTCACCCTCTTACTCCTAGAAGACTTAATTTGGGCAGAACTCTTCCCAAGGAAGCCTTTGGCTCAAATCAAAAAGAGTTACCCGATTTTGAGGTAATGTCTTCTCTAATGTTGTTTTGTTTTATTTTTCTTCTCCAACCCCCTAAACTCTTTTTATTCATTTCTTTTGTAACAACACCAGTATACTCAATATACTAGGATGTTGTTATAAGAAGTATTAGAGCTACACTTACACACACCTACATCTAATGGTTAAAGAATATACGGTTTCTGTGGATGGAGAATTTCTGCCTCACGAAACGATGATTGTTCAACACTCATATAACACCTTCAAAGGTGGCCATTAAGATGTCACTATTTTTATATATTATATATAATATGTTTATGTTTTACTTATGCTTATTAATTTCTCATTTATGGCATACTTTATAATTTCCATTATGGGTAAAATGCGATAATTTCATTTTAGGAAGTGCGGACTACCGCCCCCTCAAAGTGATTTGAATCGTTAATGCCATATGTGGGATGTATAAATGATGGAGTAAATGGTATTATACACTATATTATACTGGAATTATATTATACATTTATATAATTATGATTTAGTTCCATTAAATATGAAATTGAAATGAAAGTAGCATTCATGCGTACGTACAGCTTACCGTCTCCATGAACGGTGCATTTCATTTCTTACCTCTAAATGTTACGTAATATTATAAATGAATGTATATACTGGATATATAAGATATATATGACATCTAAATCATGAATATAATTCTGGATATAATGGATATTCTACCACATGAACAACTTGTAATTATAAGAAGTTTATTGTTGACTCAAGTTACCAAAGATCGACAAAACGATCGTTATTAACTTGAATAATTACATAATATTCATAACATTGTAATAAGTGATATAAAAAGGATAATGAAATTTAAAATGGTTCTTAATAAGGTAGATATTAACTCTAGTTTATTAATCAGGAGGTTAAAGAACGGTTGAGTCAAGTCGGACACAAGGTAAGGGAACTTCTTAACCCAATTTCTATTCTTTGGGTTAATCTCCTACTTTCAAATTATGTCATGATATTATTATGTCCTATCTTGTATTTTTACATTATTTATGTGTACTTATAGTGAATACACATTATAGATGTACTTTATTTAAAAAAATGATCTTTTTAAGGACTTCGTCTCAATCCCCTTTCATTGAGGCATATTTGGTTTTATACACAAATTTCTTTTATACGGTGTATAAACCACTTTGACATTTAAGTTTATTCAAAAGGAATCTTTTTATACGAAGCGTTTACTAAACGACAAAAGGGAATGTTTTTTTCGTACGTATGCGGCGACAACGACTTCTCCGCCGCCGTGACCACTATTTGAGTTTCGGCTTCCTCTACAAGCCATCATTTTTTTTAATGAAAAATAAATACAAAGTTTTAACTTTCTTTTATTTTGGTATTGAAAATGGTTTTGAAAGCGTTTTTATTATATCAATGTGTTGTATTGATATCTTGTGATTGAAATGTGGAAATGTTATGTTTCCTTTATGCATGTTTTATGTAATACGATTATGTTATGGTTTATGATATGTTTAAACCTATTCATATGAGGAATGCATTGGACTTAATAAGTGACGGGTGGAGCCCGCTACAGCTCCTCGATGTATCGGCAGGTCTCATGAGACAAACTAGTGTCTTGGCACGAGGCCTTGACAAAATCTTATTTGTGGTCTTGGCACGAGTCCTTGACTACGTGGTTATGATAGTCTGGCATTATGCATTCCATCATTATGAAAGTGGTTATTGATATTGCATGTGATTATTCGACCAGCAGAATATCCATGTGAAGAAGTAAATGGCATTATCTCATTTTACTTTTGCCATATTATGTTGATGTTCAAGTTTAAAAGGCTTTTGTTTTAGTTATACATTGCCTTAAATGTTAATGTTTATTTATGAAAGCTTCCGCTATATTGTTAACCTTACTGAGCATCTGAGCTCACCCATTTCAATGTTTTAATATTTTTCCAGGATGTGAAGAAGTATTTTATGAATGACCTAGAGGGGTAGTCAGAAAGGGATATGATTGTGGACTATGAAGACCATGTTATTGTAGTTTGTTTACTTTTTGATGTAATGAAAGACTTATGAATGTATCTATTGTTTCCAAGGCTACTAAACTAATCGGTCTTTCGAGACTTGATCTTTTGTGATCATGCCAATGTTACGAAGTAATGCCCCGACTCTGGGTAGCTGGGGTCGGGGCGTTACAATGTATAAGAATATGAAAATGATTAAATGAAACCTAAATAAGTAGTGAACCACATGTTAATGATTAAAGAGAATCCCTTGATCATTTATGATCTTATTATGTCAATAAAGGAGAAATATAATAAGATTGAAACCCTAAAATATGAAGTCCAGTATTAAATAAATATTATTTAGTCAAAAAAATTGATGTATAAGGAAGAATCGTTTTTTTGGAATGTTTTCTGATAAAATTTTAATGAAATGGGATGAAAAAGGATCAGGATGTCTCAAGGAAGCATTGAGTTCTCAAAAAAACCAATTTTATGGGTAAAAGTGGTCTTTGATATGGTGCTAAATATCATAATAAAAAGAAAATAAATTTGATAGAAATTGATTCAGATGAATTTAAAAAGTTCTCAATCACCAAGAATATATATACAGTCAAGGAGTTATTCAAAATATGGGGATATGTGGAGAGATATAAGAAATAAGATATTTCATTTGATGAAGTGTGAATTCTGTGTATACCTGGATGAAAAGATGCGTTATTGGTTTGAAAAGAAATTTATTTAAGAGAAAATTAAATTTGAATTTGTTAAAGTGGAATCAAAACATATCCTTCATATTGGATTATATACACATTATATGGATAATTATTTAATTTCACAATTTTTTGGAATGAAACTATTTATTTTTTGAAAATAAAATAAGTCATTTCCAATAGAAGACAAAAAAAATAATGGATACAATTCCATTAAATTCAATTACCTTGTGCGATAAATTTTATCTATTATTAGAAAAATAATATTACTTGATTGCATATATATAATAAAATTAGAATAGATATAAATATATATAAACTCATTTTGGATCTCTTTTGAAAGATAATAAGGTCAAAATAATGGAGAAATCTACACTTATTGAGATAAACATGAATGTAATGTGGAAAAGTAGAATGTGTATTCCTAATAATGGATGTTCATCTCATAAGATGGAGAATAAGGATATATATAAAAATATAAACAAGAATAGTTAATAAAACTATTTAGTTTAGAAATCATGGAAGTATAAAGATCAATGGGAATGGTAAGTCTCACCTAGATAGTGATGAATTGAATAATTCCAAAGTTTTCTATTTTTATTGACCTTTTCACAATATATTGAGTATAATTCAGTTATCTTACTTAGAATTGATAGTTATAATCCACAATAATGACTTTAATATTAAACATAAGACAATTAAATCTCATATAAAAGGATTAAGAAATAATAGAAACTTGTATAAGGTGGAAAACATTGAATATAACTATATAATTTCTATATAATTCAATAAAAGTATGCATAATTAGAATAATAGTAACATTCATTAGTGAAGCCTGAAGAATTTATAAAAGTTAAAAGATTCTATTGATATTTACCTTTTTAAATAGAAACATAGAAGTGATTCGGGGGGAATGATTAAGGAGAATAAGGTGAGAAGCCCTTATCATAAAAAGAAGGTATGAAAATAAAATATGGCGATCCTTAGAGATCAACCAGTCTACTTAAAATGATGAGGTTTAATATCCCCTTAAGATATTGTATAAAATGATTCATTTGGATATTGTTTATTAATGACATAATTATATTTTTTTGGGTTTAATAAGTTAAAATTAGACACAGTCCATTGGGAATAAAAAAATATTAGAGATTTTATTACAAAAACAATGATGAAATTTTAGAAATCGACTCTTTATATTGATTATTATATGGAATATTCAGTAATACAATATTATATATTTTTTAAAACAATCCTTTATTTGTTATTAGAATATTTGACAAGATTAGATCTAAAAAAAGGATAAACTATTTGAATGTCATTACTAATGGGATAGAATGTCTTTTAGGGGAGTAATATACATGGTAATCATAGATGTAAATGAATAAAAATATAAGAACCTGGAAGAAAATATGGAGGACTAAAAAATTCAATTGGGGAGAATGTTGAAATGAAAAGATTCCATATTTGATTTTTTTTCAATGATATATTAATTAGAAGTCATTTTATGTTTTATATTTGAACTGCATTGAATATATGGAATATTTGTGATTATCTTAGTGAAGGAATCACTCTCCATAGTCTGGTGAGATTAGGTTTTTTATGCGATGTATCTTAAGAAAATAATAGTTCTATTACTGAGTTTATTTCATCTAGAGCGTAAAATGGTTTTAGATTATATGAAATGGTTTTGTATTAAATATTTTTCTATAAGATTCCATCAAACCAAGATAAACACTATATATGATATGTTGGATTACGAAACAAAATTTATGGTCATGAAGTGGTTGTTATTAGAGTCAATTCAATATGTAAGAATTTTGGTTTGAGACATCCATGATGGCTATGTTGTGGTGATGGAGTTGTAGAGATGTTAAAACAGTGAGTGTCCGGGAATATCTAGAGATATTGAAAAA
Source organism: Viscum album (assembly GCA_963277665.1). Lineage (NCBI taxonomy): Eukaryota > Viridiplantae > Streptophyta > Magnoliopsida > Santalales > Viscaceae > Viscum > Viscum album. The sequence continues at coordinate 1,364,421,285 of OY728140.1, read as the reverse complement.
ATGTACAATATATTTCACTAGGATTTTTGAATACCATGGTGGTTTATGATTTAATTGAAATATAGATTGGAAAAAGACAAAACTATAATATAAGTCGTATTGGAATTATAAAATCCTTTTTCAAAATAGTAGTACAAAAAACAAGAATTTTATTGGTTTTTATCAATTGTATATAATATTGATTAAAATGGGAAAATGGAAAATCCCTAAATCAATGTGTAAGACATTTCATGTATTTGGTTTTCTAAAGAAAAAGTAAAATGAAAGACAAGCATGGAGAAAGTTGTTTGAATGATTATTTTACTAGAGAAGTGTAATTCTATGGTAATTAGAGTAACACACTATGGTTGGTATAATGTTGTTATTTTTATTTTTTTGTGAATAGAGAAATTACTATGGATTTTGAAAACCAGAGGTTGTGGAAATATTTGAATATTTTTCATACCTTTAATTGTTTAAAAATTATGGAAGAAACTTAAAAAAATTCAATAGTGTTAAATGGTGGAGATTTACATGAATATGATCCAAGGGATAAATTTAAAGTAGAGTAATTTTTATGTAGAAAAAAATATAAAATTTTCAGTTTAAGTTAAAAATTAAAGGATATATTAGAACCTAATATATTAATAAAGGCAGACACATAGTATAAATAAATGTAAAAAAGGAAATATCTAAATAAAGGAATGTAGAGTTAATTATTGTGTAATTTACTTAATATCTATTGTTGTGAAATGAATATTTATTGGATTTTAATTGTATTCAAAATAAGTCTTGTAAGTAATTTTTTTGTACATATCAATGAAGACCAAGAAATGAAGAATACATAATCGTAGAGAACACTCATTGATGTTTAGTGTTATGCCTAAAAATTTTATCATTGTGATTTTGAAATATTTTTAAACATTATCCTTTGTGTAATAATATTATAAATAAATCATTGGAAGAGATTAAGAGGCCATATATCTTGGTTTAGTAGTGAAATTGTTCAAAATATTATAATAAAAAAATAGTGGAGAAGTGGTTATTTGTTATATAAACACATTGTTGATATGCGATCTTTATATCATTCCCATTTTAGGTGAACCAAGTAAAAATATCTATATCTATGAATATTTAATTTTTTATATATTTTTGCGATTCTCTTTGATTATAGTGATTGATTCAATTCCTCTTTGCTGAAATGAATACAAGATCCCATTGAACATAAGATTAGAATAAATTTTAAGATACCCAAATTTACCCTGTCATAGAGTATACAGTGGGACCTGTAGTTAAAAAATACTAAATGCTAATTTTCCTTTGAATCATATGACTTATTAGATTTTTATTTAAGTTTACCCCATAAGTATATAAATATTTATACTAAATAATACTCAAATGTTAATATTAAAATATATTATGAGTAAAAATCACCATATAATCCATCAAAAACCTTTTAAATTAATCATTATCTTCATTCTAACAAATAAATTCCCTTTCATATTTGTGATTTGTCTCTACAAATATAAATGATAAAAATATTATTTTTGATCAAATTATAAATAATAATACTTGAAAAATAACAAAAAATGATAACATGAAAATACTAAAACATATTTACATTACTCCCCAAAACTTATTATGTCACATCCCCTTAAATATATTCAAGCATTATATATCATAGGGGAATGACAGTAAATAGAAAATTTGGTAGAAAAGACACATCTTGGTGGTTTATTATTAGTGGGTAGTATGAGATGCGATTATTTTGAGAAAGTGATTTTATAACCAATAAATGTTATATACAAAAAAATAACCATCTTTGAAAAATAAAACTATGAAAAATAAATTGAAATGGAAATAAATATTAGGTTATCCCGAAAAGTGGGTACAATGTTTATACAAACTCTATCTAGTCAAAGCTAGATTTTATCCATAATCCAAAGGGAGATTTTTATTCCATGATATAAACCACAACATGTGCTTGACTCCAATGATCCTGATTAAGCTATACCTATTTCATAAGATCCATTGGACAGATATAAGTGAGACACCCCCTATGAAGTTATGAACATATTTCTCAATAGTGATAAAAGAAGGTACAATGTCTCCCCAACATCATTTAAAGTGAATGTATTTTTGAGTGATATTTATATGTAAATCTTGGGAATTGGTTTTTATTATATTTAATGAGAAAAACCTTATCATTTTTCATAATCTCTTTAACTCTTTCTTTATATGAATCATAAATAAGCACAACAGGATCTTAAAACTGTACTTCACTTCTATCCCCCTTTTTATCTAGGGAAAAATTAATTGGTTTTGAATCTATAATATCAATATAGTGGTAGTATATAAATATTTCAAGTGGAATGAAATTAAAACAAGAATAATTTATATACAAAATTTAACCCTTAGAATTATTTTCTTATAGTTCCTCTTATCCATGAAACATACCTATTATTTCCTCAATTTTTCCCTCAACAGGTAATAAAATCATTTCTAAAAAATCTAAATTTTATTTTTTAGTAATTTCATATATATCCCTAAAATATAGTTCCTAATAAAATTCTACTGAATCTATAATTTCAAAACAAAAGATTTTTTTAGATGGATTATTTTCAATAAAATCAATGAGAAATGAGATCAATGTTATTATATCCTTATATTTTTTTTCTCATAGTTATTTATTCTCATAGAAAACCTTTAGAAAGCCAGTTTTTTGGATAAGAAGTGGGTCATCATTTTATAACTTGGAATCCACATCCAATATGTTAAATATTAAAGGATCCATTTTGATTCTATTATATCTATGATTTCTATAATCATTATACACACATCTATTTGAAAATAAAAAATTCTCATGACACCAGCCACATTATCTCTTACAAATCAAATTTTAGGAGACTTTCCATTTAATCCTAGTGCATATGGAAAAAAAATTTAGTTCTTTGAATTTATTTTTATTGGTATAGTGGAAATGAGTATCTATAGTAATATTATTTAATCTATTCCCATAATGAAATTTTCAATTGTTTTCATTATGGTGGTTTCTCCGTATATAATTATCTAACATGAATTTCATATTGGGCATAGATAATGGAAGTGAGTGATTCCATTGATTTCTAAACCTGTACAATCTCATCACTATGCTCCCAAAATCGTTGGATACTTTCTTCTTTCTCATATTAATATTCATATGAGAATTCAATACTTAGATAATTTATTTTTCATATAATTTTATCATGGAAAAATTATTTAAATAAAAAAAATTATATTTTAAAAGAATTTATAGGACAATAAAAAATAATTAGATCCCCTCAAATGGTTCCAAATTCTATCCTAATAACCTTCTTTAATTTTCTAAGTATAAAAATATAAATTTAATTATTAATAAATTCATTATAGTGGGTATACCAAAAGATTCCCCTCAAAGAAATTCAAAATCACTAACTAACATTATCTTTTATTATGTTTTTGATATATTGGTTTATATTAATGTCATTAAACAAATATAGAGGAAATTATTGTGTGAATTCAAAAAATAAAGAAAAGTAGTAAAATTTTAGTGGAAACTAGTGGTGATCCTTGAAAGGATTTCCACTTTATCCTATCAAAGCCTATAATTGTTAATTCCCAATGTTACACATGCTATGAGCGAGAATAATAAATGTTAGTTCACTCACAGATGAATTGGGTTTATAATTGAGTTCCACCAATCCATCATATCAATGTATTATACCTAAATTACTATGTGAAGAAGTTAGTTTCTTGGAAATTACCATGCTCCTCAAAAGTCCACATATTATTATGAATAGTCAACTCCCAATTGAGAGAAGTTAATGACAAATAGAAAAGAGCCTCAAACTTGTTTCTCATAAACATGACTATGATTTAATTACACTTTAATATCCAACTCACCCTATTCTATTAATTTATGGAATTATTTGGATACTGTTAATTGGGATTTTCTCAATACAAGTATTGAAACAAAGTGAAGGAATGTGATAAGGGATTTTTTTTCCTCACACAACCTTTTTAATACCACATTGAATCCATTATGATCAATTATATATGGGAACCCATTTCTTTTATACATAAATATTATATCTTATTATATTGAATTTCATTATATATCATTATGATACTCACCAAATCCCAAAAGGTTTGGTGTCTTCGGAATCATGGATACTTAAAAAATTAGTACATAAATGATCTACATTATATCCTATTAAATTCTTCACAACTATCAACTTTATTAGACATTTCATACTTAAAACCTTTCTTCATATTGTGGTTAAATATAAACATAAGAAAGTGTGAGCTCAAATGCCCCGTATGGAAAGACAAGGGAGATAGAAATCAAAGAACATATTTAATCATATCATAGGAATAAGTGTATGATAACATGAGTATAATATTTGAAGTTCATACCTAATAATTAAAATAATAATTATTCAGTGGATAATATTTGGTATTTCATAAAATATGAATCCTAAATGTATAAGATAAAAAGATCCATGAGAGAATAACAATGAAATAAGATTATGGTATATTTGAGGGGCACTGTCACGAACCAGCCCGGGTCGACCCTGAATCGGTCACCCGAGCCGGTCCGCGGCAAGTCCCGAGGGGCGTTCCCGATCCCCCCGGGATGGCAACCAGTGCCGGACATTAAAATTTTAATCGTTGGGAACGATTTCAGCCCGAACTCAAAGCAGGATCGGAAGAAAGAATACAACTTAAACAAACAAACAAACACTAAAGACATAAACAAACTATACCACGACATACCTCCATGTGACCTCGCGGGTCACCACCCAACTACAACCAACGTCGCTCCCACACTGAGCGACTCAAGCCGGAGAACCTGAACAAAAGGAACCTGCAACTGAAAAGGTGAAAGATAGGCGTGAGCACAAAAGTACTCAGTAGGTGATCCCCACAACAAATCCCAATGCACTGCCAGTAAATAAAGAATCTACATAATCCAGGTTTGAACTTTAATGTATGAAAGTAAGTTTTCATAATGCTTTACTTGAAAATCAAACACGAGACATTTCCCTTATTCCTTTTCGAAAGTTAGTTCCATTTCATTAGTTTTAAGCTCATTCTGAAAAGCAAAGTATTACATTTTCAAAGCTAACCCAAAGAGAATAAAGCATTTTCATTTGAAAACCATTTTTCCCAAAGTCTAACAGTATAGGCTGTGAAATATGACTGAAAGCAACAAGCAGGGAAAACAAGTGCATGTAAAGGTAAACAGGCAAGGAGAACCAAGTTCAAGTAAAAAAAATAAACCAGAAGTTATCAGCAATAACCATGGACACACACACACACCCACACACTCACACACACACACACATACTCACACACGCACACACTCACACCCAAGTGGTCCCCCGTATGCCGACGGGGGGCACCACGCCAGAGATGATAGAGCACTATGGGTAAATCCCCTAAGGTTCATCTAGCTCGCGTGGGACCCTAGAACCTCGTGTCTCGGTGAAACGTGGCTCAGAAGGCCACGACCCTCAGAAAACGTGGCTTAGAAGGCCACGACCCTCAGAACACGTGGCTTAGAAGGCCACGAACCTCAGATATCATATGTTTAGTTAGTGTTTCAATCGTCAATCCAGCTAAGTGAAACAGGGACGACACCCATCCGGCTCACTAGCGCACTAGTTCTAGTCCGCCCACCTAGATACCCAGGGTTTCCCCGTGTGCTCAAACAAGTTTCGCATTCACATAGTATGTTTCCTTCCTCATATCGCAGGCCAAACAAGATATTGCACACAAAATTCACCATTCCCACACCCAAACAATAATTCAAAACTCACGCACGCCAAAAATACCTTTCTAGAAATATAAATGTCATTACCCAATCATTTCGCAAAAAACCCCTTTTTGGAAACACTCAAACAAGAACATAACCAACTTTCACAACCTAGAAAACATTATTTTTAATAACACAACAAGGGGAAAACATCTTTCGTCAACCAAGAACCACACGTAAAGTTTCCAAAAACAATTTCAAAGGGTCACACGACGTTTTCACTAATCAAGGTTACAAGAAAACACCATTTTCCATAAACAGTACATTTACTAATTTACACATGCCAAAAAAATTTCAAAACCCAATTCAACATGTCTTTCATTACTCAGGAAGAACCATTTAGAGACATTACTATGAAATCCCACAATTGAAACCAAGAAAACACTTTTGATGAAATGCTAGAATTAAACAGTTTGCCTTATCAGCAAATCACCACACTATAAAAACTACTTAATATTATTTTTCTTAAATTTACTGAAATTCAATAAAAGGACAAGGAATAAATAAATTCTTAATTTAGAGGCAAGTGCATAGGGAGACCTTCCTCGAATCGGAAAGACGAATGACACGGCCCAAGACTCCCGTTGCGAAAATGGCGCATCGAACTGCGCCGTCAAACAGGTCCTAAAACAGTAGACCATGAAACGGGTTTAACGATCAATAATTACAATATAATAGTAGTAACCAATATTTAATGTTAATATCTGTAATAATATAATAATAATAATAACATAGTCATAATAATGACAATAACAATAATAATATAATTAGCATAATAATAATATATCAATAATAGCAATAATAATAATATCATAATATTAATCCAATAATAATAATAGGAACAATGCCAATTTAATATAATCATAATATATTAATAATTTAATAATGATAATAATATAAAATAATGTTAACATAATAATATTAATAATAATAATATAATGACAATAGCATAATAATAATAATAATTTAATAATAATAATAAGAATATCATAACATAATAATAATATTAAAAATAATATGATAATAATTAAAATAATAATAAATATATTAGTAATAATAATAATAATAATAATAATATGATGTTAATAATTAAAATGATAATAAATATAATAATAATAATAATAATATAGAATTAATAACAATAACATAATAATAATTTTAATAATGATATAATAATATTAGTAATAATATTAACATAATAATAACAATAATATTAATAGTATAATAGTATTAATGGTAACATAATAATAATAATTATAATAAAACGAAACAAACAAAAATAAATAAAAAAAGGAGAACTCACGAGCAGGGGGGGAATGGGTCGGCGACGGGAGGAGCAGGCGGCGCGCCGGGCCAGGGGTCGCCGGTGGTGCGACGACGGGAGAGGCCGGGACAGGGAGGGCGGCAGTCGGCTGGGTGCGGGTCGGCCAAAACAGGAGGGAAACAGGGCGGGGCGTGCGGATGCTAGAAGGAGGGGACGGCGCGGCGGAGGGGCAGGGGGAGCGGGTCGCCGGGGTGCTGCGCCTGGGCTGAGCGGGAGAGAAACGGGGGAGAGAGCTGGGGAGGTTGATCGTGGCGGGGGCGTGGGTGAAGCGGGGCGGCGGCCGGTGGAGGAGCGCTGAACACCGGGGATGGGGAGCGGGGAAGCCGGCTATGGAAACGGGGAGGCTGGGAGCAACAGAGGGTAGCGCCGGAGGGGATGTGTGCGGTTCGGCCGAACCAGGACGGGCTCGGGACAGGTTGCAGGCCGCGGTGAGGTCGGGGAAGGGTGACAGGGAAGGGAAGCAGGGGCCGGCCGCGCGCGGGAGCAGAGGAGGGCGGCGGACTCGGGACGGAGCGCCGAAGGGAGGGGAGGCGAGTCCAGGGGCTGTGGCGCAAAAGAGAGAGGGGGAAAACGGGGTGGTGGCTGGGTAGAATAGGGTTTTACACATATATATATATATAAGATAAAACATAATAATAATAATAATAATATACCAGAATTTAATACAATAATTAAGATAGTAATAAAATACTAATAACTCATACTAATGTCATTAAAATCATCAACCTCTTTAATAAAAATAATAACCACAACTTTAATAATAAAAAAATTTCAACATAAAAACATTAATATTTAAAACGTATGGCAAATGCACGGTCACCGCTAGCAATGCGGTGATCGCGCACCGGCGCGAAACCGCCCACACGACTAAATGACAAGGATAATAATAATAATAATAATAACAACTTAATAAACATTAATAAAACCAATAATTATAATAATGAACATATATTTATGTATAAAAATATATATATATAAACATATATAAACCACTTATAAAAACATTGATAAATATATATATACACATATATATATATAACTGTGTGTGTGTGTGTGTATACAAACATATATAAACATATATATATATATATATAAACATATATACACATAATCATACAACGTTAAAACATATTTATTTATAAACATATATGTTCACATATGAACACATTTACACATGCATATATATGTATACAACGTTACCACATAAAAACATAACGTTAAAACTGGATGACCGTATGGTATTCGCGCACCGTACGGTACCCAAGCGGACTGCAAGTGGGCTACGCATGCCCAAGTGGATTGCGCGTCGTAAACTTACAGTGTCCGCGCACCAACCCAAACCATAAACTCATCCCAACATTAAAAATTTTAAACCGGGACTCACCCGCACTTACGCAAAAACACCCAATGCCAAGAGAAATAAAATAAATAAAAAGACTAAAAAAAATGGGTGTGACAATTCTCCCCACCACAGACACTTTCTGCCCCCAGAAAGTCACCAGGCCAAAAGTCATCCAAAAACCAAGTCTATGCCTAAACATAACTAAAGGAACTGAAGAAAACTGAGGTTCTCGGGGATGACCTTACTCTACACAGGTCACACCCGACCGATTGAAGAGGAAACTGGGGTCCGAGATTGAGGGGAGAACACGAAGGGGTTCTCCCCACCACAAGAATTTAACTAGTGCAGAAAAGAAGACCATTTAAATAGACAACCCTAGAAAAGGGGGGGGGGGGTCAACGCGGGAACTCCCAACCAATTCAAACCAACTCTTATAGCACGATTACTACAACGCCTCCGTCGAAACCTTGAGCCCACGACTAGAGTCATCAACTTCAACACCAGGGAAAACCCATAGAAAAACATTTAACCAATATCAAATTAGAGACATGATCCACCGAAGTCCACGAAACATAACTACATTTTAAACATAACTAAAACGAGGTCAACCCACACGAGAGTCAAACACACTTTTAAGAAGGACACACGATTTAGAATATCACCTCCACACGACAAGTCTGCTTAGATTATCATAGAACCAGTCCATCATCACTTTATAGAAGAGCTACGCATTTACAACGCTGTTGAAACTTCAGTAGCAGGAAAACAAGTATGGAAGAGGTTTCTAATTGCTTCACCATCAACACGGAAGACAGAACTTGGACCAAGGCTTCAAAACCCTGGGAACTCCTGACTGTGTGCGAGCTTCACCCCGAGACTTGTGGCTGGGGCTCTGATGGCTGAAGCATCTTCTGCCTCACAGTCAGGTACTGACATTCTCCCATCACAGCTTCCTCTTCAAGCGACGCTTCTTGCAAAACTTCTCCAGATGACCCAGACAACCGCATTGATGACACGTCTTCGGAGGGTTGCAACAAGATGGCTTTAAATGCCCAAAACGACCACACTGAAAGCATACCATCGAACGATCTAATGAACTGGAGGCTGGGACCAAAGGGGATAACTCCTTAAGAACAGGTGTCTCTGGCACCTCTTCCTCACCAGAGGGGAAACTCTTACGAACGACAGCAGGGGACGCTGAAGTACTAACCACCCGCACACCGGAAACCAACTCACCCAAGAATTCTTCCTCCACTAGCTTCTCGAAGCAAAGGTCTTTAGAAGGGAGGACTCGCTCCTTGATCTCTGGACGAAGACCCCTGGTGAAAAGAGAGACCTTCATGAGTTCATGAGACGCTCCCTCTAGAGAAAAGGATATTAGTTCCTTGAAATGGTCAACATACGCCTTCACTGTCTGTTGGCCTTGTTGAATATGCACAAGCTCTCTCTTTTTCTCCAGCTTCACTTCCTCAGGTACAAACCATTGGATGAAAACGGTTTTAAAGACATCCCACGTCATTTCAACTTGCGTTGATGATGGGGTAACCCTCTTCCACTGGTCCAGGGCTGGACCCTCAAACAACTCCATACTTGCACGAACCTTAACATTTTCGGGAGTTCCCAACATTCTAAAGACACGCTCCACTTCCTCGAGCCATTTCACTGCCTCTAACGGACCCTGATCATCATGGAGAATAGACAAAGTTTAAGAAGGAACAAAAACTGGGCATGACTCATCCGAATCCTTAGAGACCTTTCTGGGCGGCATTTCCTGAGTGATATATAAAACACAAAGACAAAACCAACATCAAACCGAAGCGACATCAATAAAAGCACCTTCATCAAAAGCAGTCAGCACAAAGACCGAACAAATACAAACACAACCCAAAACAAAATCTCCTCTTTAAAGTTCCCTTTATATTTTAGATTTCAAAACCACCCTTTTTAAAGATCACTTTCCAAAACTACTCCACTTTCTAACCAAAAACTTTCCAAAACCGTTTCTCCTTTAAAACCAATTTAGAAAACAAAGTCAAGCGTTAAATTTCAAATACACACCCAGGTACTCCCATGACCCGTTACACATGTCTTCATCCACATTCCATTCATACGTGCATCAACACACACTTTCCATGCATTCTCACACATGTGCAAACGTTCATAAAGAGGAACCGAGGTTTCAACCCAAATCATTCTTATCCAATTCCAAGAAAACAACAGATTTCCAAATCAGGAGATTTTCAGTTTTTTTAAAACCCATTTCATATATTTAAAGTCCTTTAAAAGAAACCAGTCCAATTTTAAAAAACCCTTTTTCATTTCCAACTACGCACTCACACAGACCAAAATGAAAACAACATCCAAACTTGCATCAATCACTGAAATGAGGGACTAGTAGTCACACTCAACCTGGCGACATGGTAGTGGGTCATGTCCCAAGTCAGCGTCGACCACTAGGAGGAATTCAAACCACGTAATCGGACTCCACATGGGTCACTACTCCATGTAAAATCGCGATGTAACGTCGGCTTGCCTCCATTATCTTCTCTCAATCCAAGACAAACCAGGAAAAACAAGGACACAATTCCCGAACTACCCCTGGTAACTCGAAGATCAGTGCGAGTAAGAGTTCGCGACGCTCTTCCCGTACTCACCCCTCGAGTTCCGACAGTCCTAATCTCCTTCTACCGGACAACCCAAATAACAAGAACCACCTCTGATGCCATTTTGTCACGAACCAGCCCGGGTCGACCCGGAACCGGTCACCCGAGCCGGTCCGCGGCAAGTCCCGAGGGGCGTTCCCGATCCCCCCGGGATGGCAACCAGTGCCGGGCATTAAAATTTTAATCGTTGGGAACGATTTCAGCCCGAACTCAAAGCAGGATTGGAAGAAAGAATACAACTTAAAAAAACAAACAAACACTAAAGACATAAACAAACTATACCACGACATACCTCCATGTGACCTCGCGGGTCACCACCCAACTACAACCAACGTCGCTCCCACACTGAGCGACTCAAGCAGGAGAACCTGAACAAAAGGAACCTGCAACTGAAAAGGTGAAAGATAGGCGTGAGCACAAAAGTACTCAGTAGGTGAGCCCCACAACAAATCCCAATGCACTGCCAGTAAATAAAGAATCTACATAATCCAGGTTTGAACTTTAATGTATGAAAGTAAGTTTTTATAATGCTTTACTTGAAAATCAAACACGAGACATTTCCCTTATTCTTTTTCGAAAGTTAGTTCCATTTCATTAGTTTTAAACTCATTCTGAAAAGCAAAGTATTACATTTTCAAAGCTAACCCAAAGAGAATAAAGCATTTTCATTTGAAAACCATTTTTCCCAAAGTCTAACAGTATAGGCTGTGAAATATGACTGAAAGCAACAAGCAGGGAAAACAAGTGCAAGTAAAGGTAAACAGGCAAGGAGAACCAAGTGCAAGTAAAAAAAATAAACCAGAAGTTATCAGCAATAACCATGGACACACACACACACCCACACACTCACACACACACACACACACATACTCACACACGCACACACTCACACCCAAGTGGTCCCCCGTATGCTGACGGGAGGCACCACGCCAGAGATTATAGAGCACTATGGGTAAATCCCCTAAGGTTCATCTAGCTCGCGTGGGACCCTAGAACCTCGTGTCTCGGTGAAACGTGGCTTAGAAGGCCACGACCCTCAGAAAACGTGGCTTAGAAGGCCACGACCCTCAGAACACGTGGCTTAGAAGGCCACGACCCTCAGATATAATATGTTTAGTTAGTGTTTCAATCGTCAATCCAGCTAAGTGAAACAGGGACGAAACCCATCCGGCTCACTAGCACACTAGTTCTAGTCCGCCCACCTAGATACCCAGGGTTTCCCTGTGTGCTCAAACAAGTTTCGCATTCACATAGTATGTTTCCTTCCTCATATCGCAAGCCAAACAAGATATTGCACACAAAATTCACCATTCCCACACCCAAACAATAATTCAAAACTCACGCACGCCAAAAATACCTTTCTAGAAATATAAATGTCATTACCCAATCATTTCGCAAAAAACCCCTTTTTGGAAACACTCAAACAAGAACATAACCAACTTTCAAAACCTAGAAAACATTATTTTTAATAACACAACAAGGGGAAAACATCTTTTGTCAACCAAGAACCACACGTAAAGTTTCCAAAAACAATTTCAAAGGGTCACACGACGTTTTCACTAATCAAGGTTACAAGAAAACACCATTTTCCATAAACAGTAAATTTACTAATTTACACATGCCAAAAACATTTCAAAACCCAATTCAACATGTCTTTCATTACTCAGGAAGAACCATTTAGCGACATTACTATGAAATCCCACAATTGAAACCAAGAAAACACTTTTGATGAAATGCTAGAATTAAACAGTTTGCCTTATCAGCAAATCACCACACTATAAAAACTACTTAATATTATTTTTCTTAAATTTACTGAAATTCAATAAAAGGACAAGGAATAAATAAATTCTTAATTTAGAGGCAAGTGCATAGGGAGACCTACCTCGAATCGGAAAGATGAATGACACGGCCCAAGACTCCCGTTGCGAAAATGGCGCATCGAACTGCGCCGTCAAACAGGTCCTAAAACAGTAGACCATGAAACGGGTTTAACGATCAATAATAACAATATAATAGTAGTAACCAATATTTAATGTTAATATCTGTAATAATATAATAATAATAATAACATAGTCATAATAATGACAATAACAATAATAATATAATTAGCATAATAATAATATATCAATAATAGCAATAATAATAATATCATAATATTAATCCAATAATAATAATAGGAACAATGCCAATTTAATATAATCATAATATATTAATAATTTAATAATGATAATAATATAAAATAATGTTAACATAATAATATTAATAATAATAAATTAATGACAATAGCATAATAATAATAATAATTTAATAATAATAATAAGAATATCATAACATAATAATAATATTAAAAATAATATGATAATAATTAAAATAATAATAAATATATTAGTAATAATAATAATAATAATAATAATATGATGTTAATAATTAAAATGATAATAAATATAATAATAATAATAATAATATAAAATTAATAACAATAACATAATAATAATTTTAATAATGATATAATAATATTAATAATAATATTAACATAATAATAACAATAATATGAATAGTATAATAGTATTAATGGTAACATAATAATAATAATTATAATAAAACGAAACAAACAAAAATAAATAAAAAAAGGAGAACTCACGAGCAGGGGGGGAACGGGTCGGCGACGGGAGGAGCAGGCGGCGCGCCGGGCCAGGGGTCGCCGGTGGTGCGACGGCGGGAGAGGCCGGGACAGGGAGGGCGGCAGTCGGCTGGGTGCGGGTCGGCCAAAACAGGAGGGAAACGGGGCGGGGCGTGCGGATGCTAGAAAGAGGGGACGGCGCGGCGGAGGGGCAGGGGGAGCGGGTCGCCGGGGTGCTGCGCCTGGGCTGAGCGGGAGAGAAACGGGGGAGAGAGCTGAGGAGGTTGAGCGTGGCGGGGGCGCGGGTGAAGCGAGGCGGCGGCCGGTGGAGGAGCGCTGAACGCCGGGGATGGGGAGCGGGGAAGCCGGCTATAGAAACGGGGAGGCTGGGAGCAACAGAGGGCAGCGCCGGAGGGGATGTGTGCAGGTCGGCCGAACCAGGACGGGCTCAGGACAGGTTGCAGGCCGCGGTGAGGTCGGGGAAGGGTGACGGGGAAGGGAAGCCGGGGCCGGCCACGCGCGGGAGCAGAGGAGGGCGGCGGACTCGGGACGAAGCGCCGAAGGGAGGGGAGGCGAGTCCAGGGGCTGCGGCACAAAAGAGAGAGGGGGGAAACGGGGTGGCGGCTGGGTAGAATAGGGTTTTACACACACATATATATATAAGATAAAACATAATAATAATAATAATAATATACCAGAATTTAATACAATAATTAAGATAGTAATAAAATACTAATAACTCATACTAATGTCATTAAAATCATCAACCTCTTTAATAAAAATAATAACCACAACTTTAATAATAATAAAATTTCAACATAAAAACATTAATATTTAAAACGTATGGCAAACGCACGGTCACCGCTAGCAATGTGGTGATCGCGCACCAGCGCGAAACCGCCCACACGACTAAATGACAAGGATAATAATAAGAATAATAATAACAACTTAATAAACATTAATAAAACCAATAATTATAATAATGAACATATATTTATGTATAAAAATATATATATATAAACATATATAAACCACTTATACAAACATTGTTAAATATATATATACACATATATATATATAACTGTGTGTGTGTGTGTGTATACAAACATATATATAACATATATAAACATATATATATATATATAAACATATATACACATAATCATACAACGTTAAAACATATTTATTTATAAACATATATGTTCACATATGAACACATTTACACATGCATATATATGTATACAACGTTACCACATAAAAACATAACGTTAAAACTGGATGACCGTACGGTATTCGCGCACCGTACGGTACCCAAGCGGACTGCAAGTGGGCTACGCATGCCCAAGTGGATTGCGCGTCGTAAACTTACGGTGTCCGCGCACCAACCCAAACCATAAACTCATCCCAACATTAAAAATTTTAAACCGGGACTCACCCGCACTTACGCAAAAACACCCAATGCCAAGAGAAATAAAATAAATAAAAAGACTAAAAAAAGCGGGTGTGACAGGCACAAAACGTGTCATATTCATAATTATATAAATATTATGTCAAGGATACCAAATTGTAAATTTATTACATTTTATTCTTGGGATAACCACCCATGTTACTTCTTTGGACTTATGATAACCTCCCATGTACCCACTTTTAAGATTTGGATAACCTCTCAGTTACCCACTTTTAGTCTTAAGATAACATCTTGTGTACCCTCTTCCAAGCATGGGATGTCATCCAGTATACCCTTTGAGATATTAAATCATTAATTTTTTCCAACTAATTAAAGAGAAATATAATTCCACGACTAACAGTCACATAATCATAAACCCAATTATATATATGACAAATGATCATAAAGCATTCACCATATCTTCATAACAAAGCCCATATAAAACTGATAGGTTTTGTGAATATATCATCTTCATAATGATAAACCAACTAAATAAATAATAATGATGTTATTATTGGGTCATTTACCTAGTAAATCATAATTAACATCAGAATATGTTATCATAGATGGAAAATTCCTTTAAAAGATCACCAGAATATTTCCTGAGGAAAATAACCTTTTTATTTGGTAATCAATTAATTAAATTATATATTATTTTAAAATATTAAGGAAAAATTATTGTTTGAAAATAGCCTTGAAAACTTATAAATTAATATTCTAATCAATGAGTGGTCATTATGGTGGAAAATTAAATTCATGATGAGTACATTGAAATAAATATGCCTTTCATATTTTCAGAAAAAGTAAAAAGCATCTCATTTAGAAAAAAATAAGAATATTACATTGAAATTATTTACGAAAATTAATAAATGAGTAAA
Organism: Viscum album; assembly: GCA_963277665.1. Classification (NCBI taxonomy): domain Eukaryota; kingdom Viridiplantae; phylum Streptophyta; class Magnoliopsida; order Santalales; family Viscaceae; genus Viscum; species Viscum album. Next base: position 1,364,405,196 of record OY728140.1, on the reverse strand, counting down.
ATTGAATATAAAATATCATATGATAATAGTAAAAATATTCTTCAAATCATTTTAAAAAAACATAGACATGATCGAAAATAATTCTTGACCGAATTGTAAAACATAGTTACTATTTCTTAAAAACATTATTTCGATATACTGAGTACTTAAAGAGAGGAAAATGTAAGGAAATATATTAATATTCATAAAAAAATATAATATAATAATATTCATGTGTTGTTTATATATTTATCTTAAAATTTCATCATAAAATTCAAATTGATATACCATCCTGATAAATAATGAGATTGAAACATAAAACTCTTATCACATTGGTAACATTTGACATATAAGTACGATGAGATAAATAAATTAAAATTAAAGATTAAATACCATTAATATAATCATATCAATGATACAATATGTAAAATGGGTAGTATATACACCTCATTAAATAATATAGTCATAAAACATAACATATGTCCAAAGAAGACAATTTGATATGATAAACTCCTACCACATTGGAAATATCTGAATCAAAGCATCATGAATTTTTTAAATCATATTATGTTTTTAAATACACATAATTTTTATGAAAATAAAAATAAAATTAATTAATTTGAATTATATACAACACCAAAATGACAGATGGGGTGAATATGACACACATGTCACAAAAATATATGTGAGACGAGAAAACACTTACCTTAAGTTTGACTTGCTTCGTAATTACTTTTAAACTCTTTATAATATATTTAAATTTCTTATAATTTTTTTATAATAATTTAAATACCTATAATATAATATATTATCTATTCATATCATTTCAACACAAATTATTTTACAATTCTTTATTAAAATTGTCATCTTTAGGTTTTAGCTATTTCATTTTTCAGGAATATATTGGTTCAGTGGTTCCATTATTTGAATTTTAGTCATGGTAATATAATATAGAAAATATTAATAATGATATAATTAACATATATATTTATTATATACGTATTAATAATCATCCATAAAAGGTATATATAGAAAAATGAATTACACTATTCACGAAGATTGTAGTCCATACAGACTCAATGAAACTATTTTCATTTTGAAATAAAATAAGAAAGAAACATAAAAAATATTTTATCATTCCAAAAGAATAATTATAGCATAATTATCATATATAAACATTAAATCATTCATATAACCAATATTTAATGATGTTTTTGGAAAAATGAATTATATCTATACGTGGAGGTGGTAATACACATGTATGAATCAACGATACTTTAAATTCCCATTTGATGAAAAAGAGGGTAGATAATGATAGTACCATAATTAAAAAAAATATTTGTATATTTTGGTTAAAAATTTTATTAATTTATTATGAATTGGAAAGATTTATAGGAGTTAGAATAAGAAATAAATTGAAAGTGGTTGGGTTGGATTCTTACCACTTCTTTGGTAAACCACATTTTGATTCGTTATTAAGGACTATTGGAATAGTATTTTAAGATTTAAAAAACCTATAAATCATCTATAGGTAATTTTTTAATATAACTGGGCAGGTTTTTCTAAATAGGGGGATCAAATTGGTCCAAATAATAGGGAATATTGGTATTTATTTATAATTTTGGGAGTTAACACACTTGGAAATTTTCAAAATATTGGAATGTAATAATTTCATACTCAATAAAAAATCATAAACATGACTCAAATTTTAATAGGATATGATATATTATCTAAATAGTTATATAAAATTAAATTTATACATGTTTTAATGGAAATATGACCAATATCACATAGATTAACCCCCGTTAAATTTTTTTTTTCCATAAACGAGTTAACAAGATTTTACTATTTTTACACTTCATTATGAAGAAAAATTATGTTGAAATAGATAAATTATATTAATTTTTATTATTATAATTATTTATAAATTTAATATATTAAATAATCTATAATTGGTAGCAATTAAATCTAAATTAATCTCTCACAATGCAAGGAAAATCATTATCATAAAAATGTATTTGTAAGAAAAAAAATTAATTTAACTTTATTACATGAAATTCAAAAATATTATATGTTTGTTACTAAATTTTATTGAATATATTATCTATAAATTTTCTTATAATCATTAATAAAAAGATATTATTTTATCATATAAAGATAAATACACTTTATGTGTATGAAAATACTTTTTATTAAAATTTGTTTTTAATCTAAAAACCAACTTATACAAAAATAAAGTACAATAATGATTTTTATGAAATTAACTATATTAAAAATATATAAATTATAATCATTATACTTTAATAAGAAATTAATAACATTATGGGACTTATATTTGAAAATAAATTTCATTTTAACAAAAAAGGAATTTTTTAACTATTCACTGAAAAAATAATTCTTTTATAAAATGCTCAAAATTTTACCTTAAGATAATTTTGATATGATGTTTTTAAAAATTCTATAATTTTTATAAATTATAATTTATAAATGTGGTATTAATTAATTATAATATCAATTCTCAAATTGCAACAAAACCAATTTTTGAAGAAAACGTATTTTTGAAGAATAAAATGACTTTACTAAAATTTGAGTGCTTATTTATTATGAATTAATAAATGAATTTTCATTAAATAAAAACATTATAAATATGTTTAATAATGTATTTAATCTTATTCATTCCTTCTCATCTAATGGATAGGATATCAGATTTCATTTATATTAACGATACATTTAATATAAGATATCAAATACTTCATGTTTATTTCAATTAAAATACATATATAATTTTGGGGTGTTACATTATATACCTTTAAAATAAACTTCACCATTAGAATTCCATACCTATGATAAAATAAAATTAGGATTTCTCTATTTCAAATAGTTCATTTGGTTCCCATTTCCATTATAGTATGGGTATGGTTGTACCATTACCTTAGCATTTTGTCTCTCAACCTTAACTTGTAGACATAATAATAAACACAATATATGCTATGCAATATCCCTTTTCATGTTATCCCACTAGAAATAATATTTTATATCTCTATAAATTTTCATACTTATGGGATGAATAAAGAAGGATAAACTATGAACTTCATCTAGTAACTCATTCAAATATGTAATTGAAAAGGCATATATTTGTTTCCTAAACCATATCATTCAATCAACATCAAGGTTAAACTCAAGATCATTTATCAATATATTTTTTATGCTCTATATATTCCTTCTATGAATATTTAATTTCATATAGAATGATGGTTGAACATTCATTTGAGAATGATATGATTTCTCCCATTAATTAAACTTTTCATGGCCTATCCATTTTGAATTCATAAATATTGGATATTTTTTTATTCTTATTTAATGTAGTCTAGAATGGTCTTTAGACTAATAGCATTTTCTACATTGTCTACTTTCCAAGGGTGGGGTTGTATTGAGAAGTAATAATATTTAATCAACTCCAACCATATTCTCTGTCCTATATCTATCTCTTTATGAGTCAATATATTTTTCAATATTTTAAAATTATTATATATGCCACACATTATTTTCATAAATATATTGCCTTCATATCTTTAATTCCAAGATTACCATTTCTAAATCTAGGTCATGAGACTGGTACTTTTTCTCACGAGCCTTAAATTATAATTATGTATATGTTTTCATCATATCATTCTATAAGAAGACACATCCCTACCCATTCTTTGATGCATCAATATAGATCCCAAATCCTTCTCCCCTATAGGTTAGTTTGAGTAGAGGTGTACTGACGAACCTTATTTCTATCTCATTTAAATTTTCTTCACATTCATCTGTCCAAAGGAAATTGAATCCCATTAGATTTAACTTGGTGAGTGACATAGATATCCATGATAAATTAGTCATCATTAATTAATAATATCTAGAAAAACCATGAATAGTTAAAATCTCAATCACTATTTTTGGTTGTTCCATTGTTCAATAACTTATATCTTTGATGGATTCATCAATATACACATTCATGAGATTATATTATTCAAAACTAAAACATTATATAGCTAAAATTCAAAAAAAAATCTAAAAACTTATCCTTCATTAATTTTTTTTAAGATTCCCATGTGATATTCATCTTCTTAATTTCACATGAAATATATAAGAATAAAATCTATAAAGACTATCAAAAACTGATTTGTGTAATATCTGAAGACTCAATTATTTAAATACATTAAAATATCAGAAGAATTAATAATACTAAATGGATTCACTATAAATTTATAATTTTTATACCTAATATGAAAGGCTATCTTAAGTATGTATTTAATTTTTTAAACCCAATTATTAGTTTCTTGATGAAATATCTTTCTTGGAGAAATGTGGAGCTCCATGTAAGTAATTGAAAAATTATCAATATGGGGAAGCAAAAAATTATTCATGATTTTGATATTGATCCATTTTAAATAGTCAGTATAAAGTCTCATTGATTCTTCATAATTATTAACAAAAGGAATAGGTGAACCATATAGTGATTCTTTTGAATTAAAGAATCCCTTATCACGACCGTCCTAAAGTTGATTCTTCAATTCCTTCCACTCAAAAGGGAAATTATATATATATTTTTTGAAATAGATGTAGGACTAGGTATAAAATATATTTAATACTAAACATTATGATTCAATGGAATACTATGAAACTCTTTTGTAAATACATCAATAAATTCCCATACAATAGGTATATCTTTGATTTTTTGTTTCTCCCAAACCATATCATAAAAATACCACATTTGAATTAGAATCATGATGCCTGAAATAGGAGTAATGTATATTGGATGTTCATATTTATCCATGCACTAATAAAAAATCATAGTTTGGTTTAGTATATCAAAGCATACTTTCCTTCCACTGAAATTGATATGGTATTTATATAAATAATTATAATACATGTCTATAATCACATCATTTTTAACTTGAGAAAAAAAATATTTATTGGAAGAAAATTCCCACAAAAAATAGTTATAAAACAATAAAAGACAAAATATGTGATATTCATTCAATTATAAGTTTTTAATAAAAATTCAACATTAATTTATTGAGTATATGAAATAACATTCCATGAGAATTTTTTTAATATCTTGGACTATATTCCAATAAAATGTCACCCTGATTCTGTTCACCACAAGGCCTCAAGCATTTCTCTTCATATGCTAGAGGCTGGTGACTAGAAACCATGGTATAAGGGGGAATGAGAGGAGACTATATTCCCATATTAGAGTTCAAAACCAAAAATAAACTACCTGACATCATAAAAATCAATGTATGTGAAAATAATAAAGAAACCAAATCATAATAATGCTGAAATAAAATTGAATACATTAAAGGACCGAATAAACATTAAAAATATACAACATTTGTCTCCCACTAATCCAATCATCTATAAAAAATATATCAGGATCGACTACAATATTTGATCCATAACACATAACCAATCTCTTGTACACTATTGAGAATCTATAGCGTAATAATCTGGATGTATGTGAGTAATAAACTAAATCATATAATCTTGGGCCTTCACCTAATCCACTGTTCATTCACAATCAACCAAAAAGTATAGAAATGGTTTGCATAATCAATGGGATTCCTACATATTGGATGAGAAATATATCTTAGTAGGCCACCCACGATGGTGATCCTATATCATACAATCATATCTATATTCTCTTGAAATATGATCATCCTATCAAAAACATTACTAGAAAAACCCATCATCTTTCTTTTGGTCCAATAATTCGATAAACCATTCCTAATTTGGCTAATAATGGAGGGTCTCTAAGAACATCTCAGTGATTGTGAAACAAAAGTGAAATATGGATGCAATGACCAAGGTTACCCTAACTATTTCTCTCAATACCAAGTACCTTTTCTATGGTATTCCTACTATCTTTGTTCCCAATAAAAGTAATCCCCTACCATGTCATCATGAATGAATTCGTTATCACATTATTGGTACCTAGATGTATCAGTCTTCAGTACTCATATCATGAAAGAGTACAACTAGTACCTTAAATTTTAGTCTGACATCTAAACGATGTATCATTAAAAATTGTTATTAGAGCATCATTATGACACTTAAATCAAAGAATAACTCTTAAAGAATTATTACAAAAACTAAACTATTGATGCATAACATCATGTTTCCATCCCATTCCACATAATTTACCATATTTCCCGTGAAAATAAGTCTATTACCTAAACCATAACGTATACTTTTATTTTTTTTATCCTCAATATGACATCTTATCCATATAGAATAATACCATGATAGGATAATCAGTTCGACATTTAACAACATGTGTAGAATTCCATGTCTTATAATCTTGATCATATATGTGGAGAACCCTGTATTCTAAACTCACCCATATCAAAAGGGAAAATGTGGCAAGAATCTTAGTCTGATATAATGGTATTGTCGCTCGTGGGTACGTATGACTTACCATCTACCCAAAACAATGAGATTCATTTCTACATCCACAATTCAAAGAAGATTATAAAAATGTATATTATTAATAAGTATATAATATATGAAATAATAATTTGATTGTATATATATACATATATTTACATATATCTCATTCACAAACATCCCTTTAATATGATATGAAAACAGAAATAGTGTTTATGCGTACGTACAACCTACCGTCTCCATAAACAATGTTTTCCATTTCATATATTTAAGTTTTATAAATATTTATATTCTAAATATATATGATATATAAATCATTTTTTATACTATTTAAGTATTTAAATCATTATATAAGTGATATGATGAAGAATAACAAGTTAAAACACGTATGATAAAGAAAGCAATTATTACCTGAAATGTTAATTTAAAAAAGAAATCATTATCAAATGGGTAGTATAAAGACATAAATGAATCATGTATGATATAATAAATATATATATGGTTCTGGTATAAATTTATAACATAATTTGGTGATTATATAGAAGGTTAAACATACCCTCGACCAAAGGAAAGTGCAAGGAAAGGGTTAATTGCCTAATATCATTATTATCCGAGATTGTTTATGTGTAAGTATTTTCAGGGACATATTTATTGTTTGTGTCCACGTTTCCTAAAAGAAATTTCAAAATGATTCTACTAAGGTACTTGTTAACTACAAGTTCATTTTAAATGTTTTAAATATTTATTGTTCTAAATCTTTCTCATTAATGTCCATGTTTTCAAAATTGATTTATGGATTTTTTTATATGGACAAGATTGTTTTAAAATGTTAAATCCTTTCAAAAGTTTCATAGTGGTCTGGGAAAATTTGATTACAATATCTCTATTTAATTACTTCCTTTATTAATGTGTGACTTTTAAATGATTTCAAAAAACGGATATTTCTCTCTAATAGTTTTTCTGATAAATTTCATCTATGTCAACATTATTTACTGGATATTATTCTTGAATAAGGTTGATTTATTATAATAAAATATTCCATATTTTTTAGAATGAGTAACGATATGATTGAATATAGATGTACTATTTTTATACCCCTAATGGTTTCTGGTTAAAGTATTGACATTTCTAATGGCTGTTTTAATACGAATTTTTATGTCATGTTTCAGCATTTTCAAATGAGGAATGAAGTAGACTTAAGAAGTGATGAGTGTAACTCTCTAGAGCCCCTCGATGCATCGGTAGATCTCATGAGACAAACAAGTCTTTGGATACAAGTCCTTGAAAAAAATTATTATTAGTCTTGGCATGATGCCTTGACTATATGGTAATGATGTCTGGTGTTAGGAATTACCTCATTTTGAAAATAATTATTACATGTGATTATTGGATGAGTAGAATATCCATGTGCATGTTTATATGTTACAGTTTGATTTATTTTCTCCATATTATTTTCACGTTTATGCTTAAAAGACTATTGTTTTTATTACACATCTTTCCTTAAAAGTTTACAGTTTCCGCTAAATTATTTACCCTTACAGAGCATCTGAGCTCACCCCTTTATTATTTTTTGTTTTCCCAGGATTCCAAGAGATGTATTATGATTGATATACAGGGTTAATCTATATGAATGATGAAATTCCCAATGTATTATTTATATTTTGTTTTATGTTTTAATGTGTAATGTAACATTCATGTATGTAATCTATTTTCACGGACTACTAAACTAATCGTTCCTTCAGGACATGATTCCTTATAATCATGTCAATGTATTAAAATAATGCACTAGCTCAGGGATTCTAGGGTCGGGGTGTTATAGTTGGTATCAGAGAAAGTTTAGTAAAAAACATGGAAAATATATTTAGAAAATCTCTTATTAGATAACATTACCCTAAGATTGACATTCAAGATTAGTATAGAAGAACTTCCTAGAATTTTGGTAATGTAGTGATTTTGTGAATTTTCCATGAAATAAATCCATGTTTGGATATGAGAAGGTAGAGGCTTCTCGGGAACAGATGTGAATAGGACATAAAACTAAAAAAAGAGATTTCGTCTTGACTCGGGGTATACTGGTACATGAAAAAGGGTCTTCTTGTACTCTTGGATACGACACTCTCGGGGGAAATTCTTAGGATAATTCACATTTTAATTATAAGACATTATGAAGGATTTAGGAGTAACTAATTCCTCAAAGAAAACATCTTTTATGATTAAAAGTTATATACATAATCATTTCTATATATGTTAGGTATTTTATAGGTTTTGAAATATGCCCTGAGATTCATAAACTAACCTAGTGTGTGCCATTGTTTAGAAATGTTTCCTAGTAGAAGGAATGAAAACTCTAGAAATACTCATGAACCAAAGAGTAAGAAATACCATATATTTCATGGTATTAAGCCAACATTTATAAGTGAAATAGTTTTCCTTGTATTCTCATCATATGAAGAAATAATATCATGGGTTAATATGATAAGTAAATAATTCTCTGAGTCCTATTTCTTTTAAGGGAAGAAAAATAAGAAAAGGATGGTATAGGGAATGATGGATAAAGGGAAGAGGGGAATGATGTATTTCCCCGTATGTGATAACTATGGAAAGAATCACCTGGGAAAATGCTTTAAGGGAATGGGAGTTTATTATATGTGTGGAGAAAAAGGACACCCTATATATGATTGCAAGGATAAGAAAAAACGTTTTCAAATGTACAATTCTTCATCTTTAATGAGTTGGGAAAATACATGAATCAATGTCCAAATCATCATAGTATGCCCCAAATGATGCTATTGGATAATAATCACGTTATAATACTCCCACAGATGAAGATGAATGACTAGTTTTCTTATGTTTTTATTAATGAATTATTTCATTTGAGTGTTGTTTCAATGATGAATTGGTTATATGAATTATGGAAATAAATAAGGATTTTACTGCAGTACTATTTCATTGAGGATTTGAGAATATATGGTTCTAAAAAAGTGAATCAATAACTTGTAAAACGTTTTGAAAAAAAAAACATGGTTTGAGGAAAGATAAACTATATAATATTGTTCTGATACTAAGGTAGTGATTTTGGAATAAGATATGAGTGATTTGGGTAAATTATATTTGTTATTCTTGACTACGTTGAATCTAATTAATTTTTTTTTATTCTATTATTATTAGAGATTACAACATTTTTGGGTATATGGAGTATATCCAGTATTATATATGGAATAAAGGAGAATGAATGTAATCAATAAGGTTTTATGGTAATTCAGGGTGCTAGCATGTTTTAAACAAATAGATGAGGAAGGTATCCACATGTTATTACATGGAAAAGAGATCGTCATTATGTTTACCTTCTTTATGAATTTGGGATTGTGTGTTTGTATCAAAGTATTTTGGAAAATCCTAATTTTTTGGAATGAATTAAGTTTTATATTGGATTCTATTTTTTATGATTTAAATATTTCTTAAGATTATTTTTGAATTTTTATAAAAAGGAAAACATGGAGGTCGGGCGACAACCCGTCGCATCTTGCAGGGCTACGAGACTTGAACCCACAACTGATGGGAGACAAGGGTGCATCCCCTACCACTAGCCTTCATGATTTCCTAGTTTGTATAATTTAGTTTTTTTAAATGTCTAAAAATGAATTATATATTCATTATTTTTGAACCTTATATGATTAGGATAAATAGAATATTTTTTAATTCTATTATCTTTGGAGTGAAAGATGAGTTTGTGGTAGGAATTAGTTGAAAAATGAAACTCTACATTTCAAGTATAATTTATTTCTATTATTCTATGAATAAATTTATTCTTCAAATTTAGGTAAGGGATATTTAAAAAAAAATTAATCCTAATACTATATATTTTGTTGAACTGATGATATTTTAAATCATCACAGATAAATGGCTTTGAGGCCCTCAATTTTGTAGTTGTTTTTTATTGATGAACTCAATCATTCCCACTAAATATTTAAATTTTTTCTCAAATTATGTGTCTCTAATTTCCACCAATGTTCTCGAAATCAAGATCGTAATTTAGTGGTGACTTTTTCATTTCCCTTTCACTCTTAATAAGACTAAATTTTTTTAACCCAATTTTCGATGTGGGTTTTCCACAAAGGTATTTTTTTATTTTTAACCTATTATTTTAGAAGAAAATTTTCAAATTTAGGGGATGAAATTTATTGAATGTGGGAAGAATTTAACACCCCAAGATTTCGTAGTACGTTATCTTTTCAATGTAAGTCAATAACTTGGACTACACGCAATATCGAGTTCGAGCGCACCACGACTTACCAAACTGGCCGTTCAAAAAGTGGTTATGAATAGTATTAAATGAATATTTAATTTCATATACTCCATATAATTTTAGAATCCAAATTATGTGTTTCTTATACATATCATAATAAAAAATCAATTTTTTAGATAAAAGAAGTATTTTTGAAAAAATGCAATTTTACAACCATTTAATGGTGAACCCAATTCAAAACCAATGTTTGAAACTTTTATATGTTCTATTTAATAAAATTAAATTATTCTTCTGAAGCGAGACATAAAAAAATACTTTGGATATTTTTTGGGTACTTTCTTTATAACTTTCATATTTTTTTAAATAGTGAAAAATACTAAAATTAAATTGAAAACCACTTATTTAATCGAAATATTTATAGTGTTAAATTATGAATTTGAGTGGTTTTAAAGTATAATTAGATAATATTTTTATCATTTCATATTATTTAGGTCATTTTATGTAATTTCACATTTAAATTGTACATAAACACATGTCAATCTTTTCATAGTTTTTAATTTTTAAAAAACCCACTTTCTAGTTTTGACAACGAGAATTAATTTTAAATTAATTAATGCAAGTCATATGTTTAGGATTTGTTAAAATATAAATAATTTTTGGATTTGTAATTTCTTAATTAGCTTAGGGTTAATTTTTGGTATTTTTCTAAAAACATTAAAATTTTTATGAATAGTAAAAACACTATGTTATTGTTTAAAACCGAATATTATTTAAATAAATAATATTTTTATTTAAATTTATTTCAATGTCAATATAGATACATAATACCTATATTAATTCAATGTTATTCATTGAAGTCATTTTATAATAAGAATAGATGTATAAAACTTTATTGATTTTTTTAACGTCTTGTAGCCACCTTCTATGAACATTTGAAAATTTTCATAAAACACAATTTTACCTTTTATGTGAATTGAATATAAAAAATCTGAGAAACACAATTGAAATCAGTATGTAAATTGTGGTTCAATAGTATGAAAATCATTTTTTTGAATAGTAACTTTTCAATTTTATTTACCACGGTTAAAAGTAAAGTGGGTAATTAATGGAAATAATGATATTATAATTTCCCTAACACATGTAATAAATCTATTAGATAAGTATATTTCAATAAAAACCAACCTTATGAAAGAAATTTATATTTTTGTTCCACATGGACTAGATTATGACATTGGTTATTATTTTATTTAAAGAGGAGTTAAAAGTGTTAAATTCAAAGTTTAATAACTAATTTTTTTAATATAGGGATTTAAATAAGATAAATTCAACTATAAATTTTAATTAGAAAGATAAAAATATTTCCTAAATATTTATATATTATTTATATTTTTTATAAACTATATAATTAATTTTATTTATGACAAATTGATGATTCATTGATTACTTTATCAATGAATGATTAAAAGAGTCGATATTATAAATATAAAAATAATTGTAAATTGAGGCTTTTGATGCATCCACAAGTTTTATAGGTGAATATGACATGTTAGGTTTGATTAAAAATGTATTTTTTGAATTTATAATGTTTTTATGACATAAAAAAACCTAATACCAAATAGTGTCAAAATTCACCTAAATGAGTTTTTAAAACAAATACTATATTATTAATTGATATAATATTTCTCAAAATCTAAGGTTCGATCAAAGGACTTTGATATGGTCAGATATATCCATAATCAACCACTTTGGGTTTGTTTGGTTTTTTATAGTATGTTTAATAACCATTTATTATATTAATACATGAGGACAAGGTAAAAGATAAACTATTTAACTAAGAGTTAAATCTAAACGATTTGGTTAATACGGTGACCTAAACTCTTATAATAAAAAAATATTTCAAACTTTTCCAAAAGATATCATCACCTCTCTTATAAAAGGGTACTACCCCTTCTCTCAAAATCACACCACCAAAGCCATTTGGATCAGACAACCACTGCTCAAATGTCATCCCAACTACCCACACATAAACCTAAATGATTAATTTGAGCATAATTCATTTTAAAGATCCCTTTTGATCAAATCAAAAGGAATCACCTTAAGAATTGGTAATATTTTCATCACCTTTTTCAAAGTTTTCTTCTTCTTACACTACATTTTTCATTATTGTTTCCATAACAAAATAATATCTCCAGTATATTATCCATATTGTGATGTTATTATTAATATGGTACAACTATATTCATTATTCTATCCACAATATGAATAACAATGTCACCATACGTGTGTACGTACGACTTACCGTCTCCACGTTGTTGTGTAGTTTGTTATTCAACACTTCATTATATGGATGAGTATAATAATTGGTATAATTTATGTAAATAATAAATATAAAATGTTAATTATTCTATATATATAATATAATATCCAATTATATAATATTTCACCATCAATATAATGATATCGTCGCTTGGGTGTACATACGGATTACCATCTCCATGACATGATGAGATTCATTTCCATGTTCACCATTCAACAATGATTGTAAAAATGTAATTTATTAATAAGTATGGAATATATTAAATAATAATGTTACTAGAAATAAATAAATAAATATATACATATATCTCATTCAATTACTTCCTTTCAATGCAATATGAAAATGGAAACAGCGTTTATGCGTACGTACGACCTACCGTCTCCAAAAACGGTTTTTTTCCATTTCATATATCTATCTACTATTAATATTTATATTATAAATATATATGATATATAAATCATTTTATATATTCTGTAAATATTTAAATCAGCATCTAAGTGATACGATAAAGAATAACAAGTTAAAACATGCACGATAAAGAAAGCGATTATTACCCAGAATGTTAATTTAACATGAAAATAATTTTTAAATGGGTAGTATAAATTCATAAATGAATTATGTTTCGTATAATAAATATGAATATGGTTCATTAATAATTTAATAACATACTACAGTCATTATACAAATGGTTAAATGTTGAGACCCGAATCATGACGTACATGGATATTACTTTTACGGAATACTTAATACATAGCAAAAACAGACACACAAGGACCGTAATAGTTTAGTGTCTTTGGAAAGTCCGAATATAAACTTCTAATCATGTTGAAAAATCTTCAACAACTCCTATAACAATCTTCCCCTTTTTGTTTCCTTACCTAAAACCTTTCTTTATTTCATGGGGAATATAAAACATAAAAAGGGTGAGCTCAAATTCTCAGTAAAGGAAAACATAGATAACATAAAACAATCCATAATCATTTGGAAGAAAAAACATGAACATGAAATTTAAACATCAAAATCTTGAGCAAAGACATAAATTGTGGAATTACGTAAGGCATATATCATAAAGGAACATCAATCATGATAAAATAGCATGGGAATAATACATGTAATTATGGAAACCATTTAGCACATGGTAGGATTTCCATAGTAGGCAAGGCATTTCTACCTAGACAATCTTAGTGGCCAAAGTCCCTTTCTGAATCGAGTTCACTCCTCGTTCCAGTCCTGTATTACTGAACCGGATTAACTTTCCGTTCCAGCCATGTCTATATCATGAGATATAAATCTTTACCCAATGCATTGGAGGGAGATATAGGTCCCACCCATCTCATTTTGAAATCATTCTTTCGTGTTCCATAATATAAACATAAATCATTCATCATAACCCAATAATGAAATGGGTTTCATAAACATCATTCCATCATAACGTAATCCATACAAAAAAAATTGGATATCATTTCATCGTTAGAAAAGTGAAACCATGTAAATCATAGAGACATGATACTTGAAACATACAGATGGGAAATAATTTCATCTTAGATGAAAATGGTTTTTATAAAACACTTGAAATGAATTCTTGAGGAAAATATGCTTCAAAAAAATCATTTTCTTTTCACAAAATGTCATGAAATTTTAAAAGAAAAAGATTTTGTTGAAAATATTTACGAAATATTTTGGAAGAAGCTTCATGAAAATAAGGCTTTATAAAACTATAAAAATCCTTTTATGCCGTATACGTTAAAAGAACATTCTTCTCTTACTTTTGTCAGAAAAGTCAAAAAGTGCCGTGTAGGGTAAATAAAAGAAAGATTCCTTCCATACCATAGGGTAAAAGTCAAAATGGGTAATAATAAATTTAAACATACATGAATACACTTTTATAAAACAAGGATTTGGATGATAGCAATAACCCCAGAAAATACTTACGAATAAGCAATCTCGGATAAAAATGATATTTGCAAAATTATCCCTTACCTTAGGTTCGATATGCTTCGTACGTATCCAAACCTCCTCTTCTTTGAAGCGCCTCTTTCATACCTCCTCTTAGCGTACTAAAATTGGTCTTTTAAGAAGACCAAAACCTCTAGTATGTTTCCATGGAAGTGGAGAAGATAATTTGGAAGGGTTTGGCCGAGCTTGAAGGCTCAAAGTGGTGTGAGGAAGAGAGGGAGGAGGTGCCCTTTTATAAGGGAGGACAGGGGCACCTTTGGAAAAACTAAAAAATATTATTTTATTATAAAGTCATATTCGGTTTTTAATAGCTCCAAATTGATTTATTTAGAATCCAATGTGGGTATGGGTCTAAATCCTCTCATCCAATAGAATTTAGACAAGTATAGGTTTCTATTTTAACCTTATCATTTAGATTTATCCTTAAGTTAAATAATTTTACTTTTACCGTGTCTTCATGTTTTATTACACTATAAGGCTAATAAACTTACTATAACAATCCAAAAGAACCCCAAGTTGTTTATTATTAATATATATTACCTTATCTAAGTCATTTGGCCTAACCTTAGATTTTTAGGAATAAAATAAAAATTAATAATATAATATTTGTTTTAAAAAATATTTTATGTCAATTTTGACACTATTTGGTAATTGATTTTTGTGAAAATCATAACAGAATGATAAGTTCGAACAAAGTAACTTAAATCAATACTAAGATGTCATATTAACCTAGAAAATTAGTGTAATTCATAAAAAGTCTCAAATTATATTTATTTCGGTATTTATAACATCAATTATGTCAATATTTCATTAATAAGATAATTACTACATCATCTTTGTGTCATAAATAAATTATTTAATGTCTAAAAATTATAAATAAAATACCATTATGTAGGAAATAGTTTTATATTTCTAATGAATATTTATAGTCGAATTTATCTTATGTATAACAATATATTAAAAATGATTTACTTATTAAACTTTGATTTTAACTATTTTATCCCTTCTTTAAATAAAATAATATTAAATGTCCTAATCTAATCCAAGTGGGCCTAAATGGTCATATTTTATTCCTAAGGTTGTTTTTGGTCGAATTAAAATTATCCAATAGAATTAGGAAATGTGTTAGGGTAATAATAATATCATTTTACCCTTAATAATTTTATTTACTTTTAATCGTGGTAAATAAAAGAAAAAAGTTACTATTCAAAAAAATATATTTTCATCTCATTGAACCACATTTTAGTCCTTAATATTAACTGTGTGTCTCGGATTTTTGAAATTCCACTCACAGAAGCAGTAAAATTATGTTTTATGAAAAATTCAGTTTTTAACTACCACTTAGTGGTTTCACTATTCATCAAAAATGAATGTTTCCAGAAAAATAACAAAAATTAGGTCTAAGCTATATTTGATATTATGAATTAAAAAATGATGTCTATTTTACCAAATTCAGAACATATCAGTTGAATTAATTAATTTAAAATTTAATTCTCGTCGTCAAAACAAATAGCGTGTTTTTAAGAGATAATAACTATCAAAAGATTGAAACTTGTTTATGTCTAGTTTAAATTTGGAATTACATCCAATGACCAACATTGTATTCAATGGTAATAATATATTCTAAATATACTTTAAAACAACTCAAATTAATAATTTATCACTATTAATTATTTTTATTAAAAAATTTGTTTTTAATTAAAATTTAGTAATTTTCACTATTCATCAGAATATGAAAGTTATCCGAAAAGTACTAAAAATTCACCCTAAGCTATCTTTGATATTCTGAATCCAAAAATGAATTCCATTTTAAAAGATACAATTTATAAAATTTCAACAAGTGGGTATTACTATTCATAACGGCCAGTTCATAATAATATTATAATAATATCTCGTTTAGTGAAACTCGGTATTACTTACTACACATGCTATCGAGGATGGTCTTTATTGCATGTAATGCAAGCCAAGTCAGGGATGCGGGTTGTGCAAGTTCGTTTTGGTGTAGCGTACAACACAAGAACTAAATGAATATTTCATAAAATCTCGGGGTGTTACATTCTACCCCCCTTAAAATGAATTTTTCCCTCGAAATTCGTCGGGGTTATAAATGGTTTACTACTCAAAATTTTTATTAAAAGAAACCCAAATCGTAAAAAAGAATAACAAAACATGGCTTTAATAACTAACGTATGAAACATAACGGTTACCCAAATTAACTCATAACTGGGTTTTCACGTAGGATAACATAGGTGAAAATATGGATATAGAAGAAAAATCTAACCATTAAGTTCTGATGGAGAGTGGTATAGAACATGGCTATGAAAAATCCAACAATCAAAAAGCCATAAATTTGTGATGATCTAGGGTACCATCTGTTTCATCGGATATAAGGGCACTGGGACAACATTTTTGGTTTTCAAGATCATTTCCCTAAAGTTGAAGAATTTGAATTAGAATAAATACTTACTTTATTTTGGTACAATTTCACAATTGTTCGTGCCTTGAACAATTTCCAGTTCATCCCTTAAAGAAATAAAGTTGAATTTGTTATTGGTGAAGTGTTATCAGATCATGTGATAGAATGACGGGTCATTCCATCAGTCTCAAACAAAAGGTTAGAAAAAGTTATTAAATATACATAAGTCGATCTATAGTGAGATTAATCATATATGGTTCCTAAAATGGACTTATAATTCATATATAATACTGCATAATATAATAAAACTAGTTTCTACTAAACCCGGACTTCTTGTAGGCCAGTGGCAAGCGATAAAGGCCAGTCGCACTTCGGTTGTGGGTTCGATTCCTACAGCCTTGTCCGACGCGATGGGTTGTCGCCCATCCTGCAGGTTGTCCTTTTTCTAAAACTACATTACTATAACATCCCATCAATAATATCGAAAAAAAAGTTCTATCTATAAACAATAATATCTTATTTCCAACGTAATCCATTCCAATATTTATCTAAAATACATCTGTCCAAGCTCGTAGTATTAAAAAAACGATTAATTGAAATGTCCTCAACCAACCATCATTTATCCCCCATTATCTTGTTGGTCATATTCCAATCATGTGGACATCTTAATCATGTATTCTCTTGAAAAATGAATACCCATTAAACCATAGTGAAAACATGAATGTTGTCAAAAGTTAACTCTTTCCACATACCAAAATCCAAAAATTCTATATACTCAACTCAAACTAGGATATAACCTTCTCCTTATATCAGTCACGAGTTCATGAATACTATAAAACATTTAATTTTCTTCTTATCCCTTCATTATGAGCATATCATCTACATTCCAAAAATACTGGTACCATTCATCATACACTTTCAAAACTTAAGGAAAGACAACAGTGTATCAATCCTTAGATGTCTCTTTATTTCATAGTACCATGAGATTACTTATACAACATTACAATTGATAAACATGTAATCATTCCACTACCTACTTAAACCATTGATCGAGCTACAACATTTATTTCATCCCACATATCATTTGTAGTCTCTTCATCATTATCACCATAAATATTACCCACACGACTATACTGATTCTCTTCATGAGACTTTCCCTTAGGGCATTGGTTTTCATAATGCCCGTACAATCCACATTTAAAACATTAAACCATTGTTGATGTCCTAGCAATACCACTATCCTCATCCATGGTGTTAACTGAACCTTTTCCATTGCACTTACTGGCATTATGTCCTTCTTTTCCACACCCAATGCATCTTCCAGTTCCTTTGAAACTTCTCCTTGATGCCTCTTCCCACATGATTTACATATGGGAAATTGAACTTTCTTTCCTCTATGATCATCATGAAACTCCATCTTTTTCTTATTAGCCGAGTCAGGAAACTTACCAAATTTGAGTTTATTGATCATATTATGAGATTTCTGATTCGACATAATATTGATTTTTGGACTTCCAAATCCCATTTCATTTGGTTTATCATGAAGAATATCATTCCATTGTCCATCATATCCTCCATTATCATGAATCATCTTGTTTCCAGCCATTTTCTAAAACCCAAAAAGAATAGTGTGAGAGGAAAAAATCATGCTAGGGAAAACAACATAGTAAAGGGGGAGTACCCTCAATGTCTAACATCATAGGTGAAATTGTAAGATCGTTACCATAGTTCTAGGACTATATCCTATAAGTATACTTATCCTTAGGGACATCCCTAGATATACCTTAGAAATATCTTTATGGATCTCACAAAAGTTTTCGCATCCTAGTTTCCAAAGGTTGACTAAACCTTTCCTCTGATACCAACTATAGAGACCCGAAGCTTGATGCACATGGATATTAATTTTGTGGAATACTTAATAAATAGCAAAAAAAGACACACAAGGACCGTAATAGTTTAGTGTCTTTGGAAACTCGGAATATAAACTTCTAATCATGTTGAAAAATCTTCAACAACTCCCATAACAATCTTCCCCTTTTTGTTTCCTTACCTAACACCTTTCTTTATTTCCTGGGGAAAATCAAAAATAAAAAGGGTGAGATCAAATGCTCAGTAAGGGAAAACATAGATAACATAAAACAACCAATAAACATTTGGATGAAAAAACATGAACATGAAATTTAAACATCAAAATCTTGAGCAAAGACATAAATCGTGGAAGTACGTAATGCATATATCATAAAGGAACATAAATCATGATAAAATAGCATGGGAATAAAACATGTAATTGTGGAAACCATTTAGCACATGGTAGGATTTCCATAGTAGGCAAGGAATTGCTGCCAAGACCATCTTAGTGGACAAAGTCCCTTTCTGAATCGAGTGCAATCCTCTTTCAAGTCCTGTATGACTGAACCAGTTTAACTTGTCGTTCCAGCCATGTCTATCTCATGAGATATAAGTCATTACCCAATGAATTGGAGGTAGATATAGTACCCACCCATCTCATATTGAAATTATTATTTCATGTGCCAAAATATAAACATAAATCATTCATCATAACCCAAGAATAAAATGGGTTTCATAAACATCATTCGATCATAACGTAGTCCATACCAAAAAATGGATATCATTTCATCATTAGAAAAGTGAAACCATGTAAATCATAGATACATTATACTTGAAACATTCAAATGTGAAATAATGTCATCTTAGATGAAAATGGTTTTGATAAAACACTTGAAATGAATTCTGGAGGAAAATATCCTTTTTAAAAAAATTATTTTCTTTTCACAAAATGTCATGAAATTTTAAAAGAAAAGGATTTTGTTGAAAATATTTACGAAATATTTTGGAGGAAGCTTCATGAAAATAAGGCTTTATAAAACTGTAAAAATAATTTAATGCCATATATGTTAAAAAAACATTCTTCTTGTAATTTTGTTGTAAAAGTAAAAAAGTACCATGTAGGGTAAATAAAAGAAAGATTCCTTCCATACCATGGGGTAAAAGTCAAAATGGGTAAAAAGGAATTTAAACATACATGAATAAAATTTTATAAAAAATGGACATGGATGATATAAATAACCCCAGTAAATACTTACGAATAATAAATCTCGGATAAAAACGAGATTTTCACAATTATCCCTTACCTTAGGTCTGATATGCTTCGTACGTATCCGAACCTCCTCTTCTTTGAAACGCCTCTTTGAGACATCCTCTTAGCGCACTAAAATTGGTATTTGAAGAAGAGAAGAACCTTTAATATGTTTCTATGGAAGTGGAGAAGAGAATTTGGCAGGGGTTGGCTGAGCTTGAAGGCTCAAAGTGGTGTGAGGAAGAGAGGGAGGAGGTGCCCTTTTATAAGGGAGGAGAGGGGCCCCTTGGGAAAAACTAAAAAATATTATTTTATTATAAAGTCATATTCGGTTTTTAATAGCTCCAATTTGATTTATTTCGAATCTAATGTGTGTATGGTTTGAAATCCTCTCATCCAATAGAATTTAGACAAGTTTAGGTTTCTATATTTACCTTATCATTTAGATATAACCTTAAGTTAAATAATTTTACTTTTACCGTGTCTTCTTGTTTTCTTACACTATATGGTTAATAAACAAACTATAACAAGCCAAACGAACCCCAAGTTGTTTATTATTAATATATATAACCTTATCAAATTCATTTGGCCAAACCTTATATTTTTAAAAATAAAATAACAATTAATAATATAATATTTTTAAAAAAACTATTTTATGTCAATTGTGACACTATTTGGTAAATGATTTTTGTGAAAATCATAACAGAATGATTAGTTAGAAAAAAGTTACATAAATAAATACTAATATTTCATATTAACCTAGAAAATTAGTGTAATTCATAAAAAATCTCAAATTACATTTATTTGGGTATTTATAACTTCAATTATGTCAATATTTCATTAATAAGATAATTACTGCATCATCTTTGTGTCAGAAATAAATTATTTATGTCTAAAAATTATAAATATAATACAATTATGTAGTAAATAGTATTATCTTTCTAATGAATATTTATAGTCGAATTTATCTTTTGTATAACCCTATATTAAAAATGATTTACTTATTAAACTTTGATTTAAACTATTTTAACCCTGCTTTAAATAAATTAATATTAAATGTCCTAATCTAATCAAAGTAGGCCTAAATGTTCATATTTTATTCCTAAGGTTGTTTTTGGTCGAATTAAATTTATCCAATAGAATTAGGACATGTTTTACAGTAATAATAATATCATTTTACCCTTAATTATCCTATTTACTTTTAACCGTGGTAAATAAAATTAAAAAGTTACTATTCACCAAAAAATATTTTCATCTCATTGAACCACATTTATGTCCTTGATATTAACTATGTCTCTCGGATTTTTGAAATTCCACTCACCGAAGCGGTAAAATTATGTTTTCAGAAAAATTCAGTTTTTTAACTACCACTTAGTGGTTTCACTATTCATCAAAAAATGAATGTTTCCAGAAAAATACCAAAAATTAGGCCTAAGATATATTTGATATTATGAATTCAAAAATGATGTCTATTTTACCAAATTCAAAACATATCAGTTGCATTAATTAATTTAAAATTTTTTTCTCGTCGTCAAAACAAATAGCGTGTTTTTAAGAGATAATAACTTTCAAAAGATTGACACTTGTTTATGTCTGGTTTAAACGTGAAATTACATCCAATGACCAAAATTGTATTAAATAGTAAAAATATATTCTAAATATACTTTAAAACCACTCAAATTAATAATTTATCACTATTATTTATTTCGATTAAAAAAGTTGTTTTTAATTAAAATTTAGTAATATTCACTATTCGTCATAATATGAAAGTTATCCAAAAAGTACCAAAATTTTACCCTAAGCTAATTTTTATATTCTGAATCAAAAAATGAAGTCGATTTTGAAAGATAAAATTTATAAAATTTTAAAAAGTGGGTATTACTCTTCATAACGGCTAATTCATAACAATATTATAATAATATCTCGTTTAGTGAAACTCGGTATTGCGTAATACACACGCTATCGAGAAAGGTCTTTATTGCGTGTAATGAAAGACATGTCAGGGATGCGGGTTGTGCAAGCTCATTTTGCTATAGCGTAAAACACAAGGCATTAATGAAATTAAAAAGAATATTTTTCATAAAATCTCGGGGTGTTACATTAAACATACACTCGACCAAAGTAAAGTGCAAGGTAAGGGTTAATTCATCAATCTCATTATTATTCGAGATTGTTTACGTGTAATTATTTTCTGGGGAATATTTATTATCCATGACCATGTTTCATAAAAGAACTTTCAAAATGATTCTTTTAAGGTACTCTTTAACTAAAACATCATTTTTAATTTATTAAATATTTATTCTTCTAAATCATTCACATAAATGTCTATGATTTCAAAATGGTTTTAAGGATTTATTTATATGGACATGATTGATTTAAAATGTTAATTCCATTTGAATGTTTCAAAGAGGTATGGGAAACTTTTATTCAAAAGTATCTATCAAATTACTTCCTTTATAAATGTGTCATTTTTAAATGATTTCACAAAAAATGATATTTCTCTCAGAATGATTTACTGATCATTTTCAACTATATCAACATTATTTACAAGATATTATTCTTGATTAAGGTTGATTTATAATAATACAATCATCCTTATTGTATTGAATGAGTTATGATATGTTTGACAATAAATGTGCTATTTTTATACACTTCATGGTTTATGGTTGAAGTATTGTCATTTCGTATGCTAGTTTTAATACGAATGTTAATGTTTTGATTCAAAATTTTAATATAAGGAATGCAGTGGACTTAGTAAGTGATGGGTGGAGCCCACTATAGCTTATCAATGCATTGATATGTATAATGTCATAAACTAGTGTCTGGGCACAAGGCCTTAACAAACAATTTATTAGTATTCTTGGCACGAGGCCTTGAATATGTGTTAATTATGTCTGGAGTTAGGCATTTCATCACTATTAAATTAATTATTACATTTGATTATTTGACTGGTAGAATATCCTGGTGCATGATTATATGGTAATGTTTGACTCATTTTTCCCATATTATCTTCAAGTTTATGTTTAAAAGTCTCTTGTTTTTATTACACATATTGCCTTAAAGGTTATAGCTTCTGCTAAATTAATGAGCCTTACTAAGAAACTAAGCTCACCCCTTTCTTATGGTTTACTTACCTAGGATTCCACGAAGTGTATTATGTTTGCTATGCAGCTTAAGCTTGGGAAATAATGGTGTTACCAATGGATTATTTATGTTGTATTTTATGTTTGAATGTGTAATGTAATGTTCATGCATGTAATATATTTACCAAGACTGCTAAACTGGTCTGCCCTTCAAGATTTGATTCCTTGTAATCATACCAATGTATTAAAATTATTCACCGACTCTGGGATTCTGGGGCCGGGGCGTTACAATAGTGGCATCTATATAAAGATCCGTAGTACTTGTACACAAGTGGAGGTATCCCTTTTGGGATCCTTAGGGTCAAAACATAACCAGAGATATCCCTATTCCAATCCTTGACTATGACTAATCTCTAAGGGTGATGCCTATCTATCATAGTAACACATTCCACAACCTTCACATTGAAATATCATGTCCTCACATGCCAAAAAGAGGGGAAATCTCACAAAATGGATGGCCTGAATACTAAACCCTTTGTAGGTAACCCTAGGTTTTACTATACACCCTACCAATTCACCACCTCGACTTGAAACTATTTACCATTAACCAGAGCCTATCCCATTTTAACACTAATAATGGTTTTTCAGAAACTCATGCAACATCCTCTAATCATTTCCAAGACCCTATCATAGGTATCATCCCATGTATCACTATTATGAGATATATGAACTCAATTTTTATAGGAAAATGTATCTATAATTACTTTATCACCCAACCCACCTCCTAGAAATCCTCAAACACCCATGGGTCCCCACCATTATGTTCTATGGAGAAAAAAATCAAAATTGACTCTTGTTGTGTCCTATGGATTCATTGAAGTGTAAAATCACAACAAAACCTCCAAAGGGTATTAATGGGGTTATATACGATGTATAACTCGAGTAAATAGTGTGTACCCTTTAATCTTCCCCCTAGAAATCTACTTTCACATGACTTAAATACACCCATTGTCTATCTGTGTACTACTATAAAACCACCACATACATGGTGTCCGGCCATGTACTATTACATGACCACAACATACATTGTGTATGGCCACGTACTTCAACATGGCCATGTACCTCTTATATGAAGTTTCTTAACATGTAATTGGAAACTCAACCATGTCCCACTATATACCATATACTAATACCAAATGACATGTAGTTCCAAAACTCCATCTTCCCATGTACTCAGTCACATGGCCAAGCACTACTATATAGCGTGTAATCCAAGTAGACACCATTTATTTAAAAAATCTATATTTTCTAATGTAGTCAGCCACATAAACATTTCCCATTACCTAGAGTATACTCCATGTACATGATTAATACTTCTAAAATTTTTACCTTCCCCAAATGGGAAGAACATGTGGCATGTGTTCTAAAAACCACATTACTTGTTGTCGTCGTTTCGTAATAGGAAACCCCTAGGAATGTCATGGAACACCCTTTTTCACCAATTAGGTAAAGATGGACCCCATGGGTCCTTAAAAGGAATGAAGGGGCTTAAATCATAAAAACATCACATCTATGGGGATTGGGGCATAAATTTAAGAACCATCCTACCTCATGAAAAAATACCGAAAATTCAGTTCTAAATCCACTTTCAAAAGCCACTTTGCCTCAATCTAGTCTCGATATCTACCTCAGAAGATGTCCAGTGAAACCAACTTCCCCCTTCCCTCTCATTCCATCTTCCACATTAGAGATAATTCATCCCCCCCTTCAATAGTGCGTATAAATCCACAAATGGTGGTGGTGTTGTTGTGTGTGTGTGTGTGGGGGTGGGACGATTTATATAATTAATTAATTTATTTATTTATTTATTTATTACCTATTTAAGACTCTTATGATGCCGAAGAATCCAATGAATTTTTATTTCTTACCTATACAAAATGACACATTATAGACTCAAAAATGGAGTAAGAATATCAATTTTTCCCCATTCAAAAGATAACTCCACTGAAACAATTGTGAATAATTTTATATTTAACTAATTAAATATTTAATATTTTTTCCAAACTCAAATAGCACAAAATTACACCAAACATTAATTAGAGGATAAAATTATTATTCCAGGATGGATAAAGTGGTAAAAAACTTTTATAGATCATTTACTAGGGTGAAACACACCATTTTACTTCTTATGGTCACCAAAAAAATAAAATTCTAATTCTAATCAAATATTGATCTTAGGGGAACACGAGTATTTAAATCCTCCCTACTATTAAAATTCCCAATCTCAAAAAGCCTCAGTGGTTTTAAAACCACATATCATAACCCATCTTGGTTGTAAACTCATGATCAGAACATTACATTCCACATTAGGATCAAAACCTAATTTATCTGTATAGCTCCAAAAATAACCTGTAAAATCCATCCATGGTCATGCCACAACTTTCCCCCATAAAAAATTATCAAGAAAATTCCTAACCGTACACATCAACATTGGATATCAACACATTTTCCACAAATCATCATCCGGATCATGGGACTCCCCACCATATAACTTGACCTACATAGATGATTCTAATCCACGACACTTCCCACCATCATAGTTCCCACCCAAAAAATATACATATAAGTTGACCCTTATTCTGGATGTGGTTGGAACTATATCGTCAACAACACCAACACAAGGGTCACATCACCATGAGTGATCTTATAGTCCCCACTATAGGAGTATCCTTATTTTCACCTTTCAACCAAAAAACAACTACAATGACCATATCCTAATCAATGTTGAACCTCGAAACCGGACATGACCATCTCGTTCCCACTTGAGAAAAAAATGAATCATAAACTAAATCTCACTCCCATTACCCAAGAATGAAATCCATAGAATTCTTCGATACATATACCATCACAAGGAACCCACACATAAATGGATGATGGTTCCCTCCCACCATAAAACATCACATACATTGATCCAAGAGAGAAACCTTTCAAGATGCACTTTATCAAACCAAAGTGACATATATATATTGGTATATAGCTAGTACTCTCTCAATGTACTTAGGATTATTTCAATATATTAGGAATGATCAAAACTATATTGGGAGTACATTAAAATGTCATAAAAAACAACCACAAAGTCATAAATTATTGGAACATCATAGTTATATCCCAAGTGCCTCATTCCACCGTGATTAAGAGCCTCTCATCACACCCACATAGATTCTATGCCTACTCACGGATGCCTACTAAACTAAAGCATCATAGTCATATGCTTCTATAATACCCAATCCACAAACAAAAAACACAGTGCATCAACCAATGTTCATACCTCCATGATCCCATTAATGCTTAACCATAACATGCCCTTGTGTAACCAAAACACAATACTTTTTATGAATTTAGTGAGCTACACCTCATGATAACATCGTCCAAAATCTCGAACTAAAAAACATCGACCACCTCTTCTACTTTTCCCTATCTCATAACCACCAGAAACGTCATGTGCGCACAACCAATCCTTGGTTTAGGATCCTCAATAAACATTACCCTATTGAATCTAACCACAATGATGAATCACCAGCACACAAGTGCCCCTTAACCAAAATAAAAAGGCATCTAACATGCACAAACCTCACAGTAGCTCCACACATGACTCATTCACCCAAAATAACATAAAACATGGCTAGACCATCTCATGGGTCACCTACAAAACGTATAAGGCTCCAACCCCCTAAACCAGTATCATGTAAAAGAATGTTGTTAGGATCTCCCATATTACCCTGCCAGTAAAGTGCTACAACAAGTCAATAGTTACAACCACATTGGTATCTTCTGATTTAAAACTGACCAGAACTCATGGGGAATCAATCACACTCTTGTTCCAACATTACCTAACATCGCCATTTCAAAAAAACGCATATATAGGTTATCAAATTCAAATACATCTCATTTAAATCCAAACTCCTAAAACTAGGTCACATGTCTTATCTGAGAATTTGGACATCAGAACCCTCCATGGTGGACCAGGACATGCAATAGATCATGAATAGAAACCAGCCAAAAGAGGTATAATGGTCATGTTATTATGTAATGTTAACCCACTGAGAGTCACTGCATCCACAATCCATGAGAACCACACCAGTATCCTCTTGACAGAGAATCTAACTATAGATCCAAATAAACTTTTGTCGTAATGTTATCCATATACAAGTTAGTCCAACTTAGTAGAGTGACACCAATTACATATACATGAAAAATATTTATGTTTAGTTTTTTACACTTTAAACAACTGAACCTCTTTTTTCAATAAGGTCACACACTAGTATGCTTATAAAACTTAGACCCTATGAGCCTACCATGATGCATCATAGGCCTATTATCTCTATAGTCCAAGATCCAAAACCAAATCATTGGCCACATACCAATGTGAAATATATTAAAATCCCTCATAAAAAACATACAAACCACATGTTCACCGGCCAGAGATAAAATCCAATACAATCATAATATCAAACACCAAGAACATCAATACCATGTTCTATTAACGTAGGATTACTACTAGAAAAAGAATTCATGACACAGTGGATGATATCTATCATAGGCTCCTATACATTCCTATATCTCCAATGTATCAAAACCAATGTAGTAAAATGAAAAGATGAATGTAACTACTCTGACACCCCTTTAAAATGTTTCGGTTTGGATTCCACTAAATATGTGACCCGAGCCAGTTTACCACAAGACCACAAGAGTGATTTTTTGTACATTAGGGGGTGATGACTAGCTGTGGGGATCTATGGTGGAATGTGAGGAGACTGTAACCCCATTTCCAAGTGCACAACTAGAATTTAAAAACCCAAAATCATACACATCATAGCACACATAATGAATTATTAAATAGAAATATAAGCATAATATAATAACACATAACATAGAAAAATGGAAAACATGAATGTTAAACATACGACGTCTATCACCCACTATGCTGAACACATATAAAAAATAAACAACTCAAAAATAAATACATCAGGATATACTGCCAACTCTGAGCCATATCACATAAATAGCCTATAGTATATTCTCAATTAGATCAAGTATGATCAGTAGATTCTACACAAGCAACCCACTCAATAATGAAATACTGGGCTATTTTCTTATCCATTGTGCATCCATCTTTAACCTGAAAGAAAATAAAATATTGACACACACAAACACACAAACAAACACACCAATGTGAACATATAGAGGGTGAGAAATAAATCTCAGTAGAATCCCCCCAATGATGAACCTACAACAAATTACCATAAGTTAGTGATCATGAAATATTCCAACATTAGCCAAAACATAACTGAAAAAAGTAAAATTAAAACCATTTTTGATCCTTGGGTATAGAAACTGGATTGACCAAACCTACATGGGCCAACATTGAGGTGTCTCTAGGTATGTATTTATGACTATACAAAAGAATTAACATATGGGTTCTGCATCTAAGATAGACCTAAATTTTTTTCTTGACACTGGGAACTTTTCCCACAACAGTCTTACCATCAAGGTTCCTAATCAAAGGCATCATCTACCATATCCACATAACTCCAATTGTTATCTTATTATTATTTCCAAGATATATAATTCCCTGGTACTCATATCATAATGGAGTAAAACCAGTACCCATAACATCTGTTTTTCATCTTATCAACATATCATAAAGAATACATTTAAGAGAATTAGTCTAAAAACCAAACAATGGAATAGTGACTCGAGAATTTTTACATCACCTAAATATTAGATGCAAAACATCAATACACCATCCAATTCTACCTATTATACAATAGTTTACAAGATATTTAGTCTAGAACGTAATCCATAATGTATACTATCAATGTATAGAGCCTCATGCAGACACCCTATACATATAGTATCTGACTCATGCATGGAGAATCAGTTTGAAATCTCACCATATATGCAGAATTCCATGTATAGAGACCTCAACCATATCTATCGAACACCATTTCCACTAAACTCGCCCTTATAACAAGGGAAACACTTCCTAGAACCTAAAACCAACTCCTTACCATAATGAAACTATCAGTACCAATACAAAATGTCATATCCATCCTCAAATAACTTGGGCATAGAGAATAACATGATTCCGCTATAAACAATGGAAACATATATAACATCAAAATAGACTCATGATCATAAAAAATTATAAACCCATACAAATAAGGGAAAACATAATAAGGGCTATCTGAATTCCCATGCCTGCCATTAGAATATTAGACCAATCAAATCATACATCAATTAGGGTGACAAAGGGACACTTGCGACCTATTACTACCCAAAAACATGTACACACATAGGGTCTGTCTATTAATTAGGCACCACTTGGCCCTCTGGTTCATCATGTATACATATACATCCCATATAGGATCCTCAGAACCTGTACACAAGTTAATTCATTCCTCCTGATAACCTGAGTTTTGAAACATAAGTAGTGACATCACTCTACTAATATTTTATCACAACTAATATCTCAGGGAAAATCCTTTGTCTTAGGGAAACACATCCCACAACCCATTTTTCAGTATCTCATGGCATCAAAAGATTAAAATAGGGTAAAGATCACAAGGGGATGGCATCATGCCAAACCCCTTTTGAAGTCATCTTAGGTTGGATCATACACAAAAATTATCCACCACCTCAACACAAAACTAAATCATCATAACCAGGGAAAATCCCATTCCAAAACCAATATTGGTCTCTAAAAAAGGTACACCACGTCCCCCCCAGTCATTCTCATAAACCTCACATGGGCCACATCCCATGTCTCACTCTCATGAGGTAGCTAAACTCAATTTCTAGAGGAAAACATCTTTGATATAACTTTATCACCCCAAAACCCTTATTAGTATTCAAAAAGATTCCCCAAAGGAACCCCCATCACATTCTATGTAAAATATACTCAAAATGGACTCCTCTTGTGTCCCATTACAACATCAAGGTACGAAATCACCCCAAACCTTCCAAAGGGAATCAAAGGTGCAGTACATGACATGTACCCTGAGTACATTTTGTAATATAAAATCATCAATATGGTCATGTAATTCCATAGTTTTTTGTTATACCTATGGTTTGAACATGTACTACTACATGGATACAATATACTTGGGGTTTGTCCATGTACCTTAGCATGACCACAACACACATGGGGTCTAGACATGTACATCCACAAAACCAAGTCCCCTTTACATGGGGTGTCATCCCATGTACCTAGAACCATATTATTGTCCCACTACAAGCTGTGTACTTACAATGAATGATGTTTATTCCCAAAACTCCATTTGTCAATGTACTTGACCATATGGTATGCACCACTACATGAAATTACTCAATGTACATGTTGTGTATTTCCAAATTCTTCATCTTTCTATGTATCGGACCACCTTTCCATGTCCCATTACATGATGTGAACTCCAAGTATATAGTATTTACATAAATATCATCATATTTCCTAAATAGTATGAACATTTGATTGTGTTCTAAAAACCAAACATCATGTTGTAAGGGCTTCCTAACCAGAAACCCTTAGGAACCTCCTGAAACACCTATTTTTTCTAATAAATTATAGATTAACACCTATGGTGTCATTAAGAGTCTTAAAATGGGTTTCATAGGGATGAAAGCTTAGTAATAACCATAAAAGATAATGGGATCTCAGTTTGTAGGTCATGGTGGCATGACCAAATCATTTTTTGGGAAGATTCAGTTTAGGGTAGAGTCACTGGTTAGTGGTCATTCTTAGGATCCATTAGAGATGATGATTCATTATAATGTGGATCAAGAACCAGTGGAATCAGGCATATGGATTGTGATAGTTTGATTTTTCAACCAAGATCATGTCATATATGTCGGAGTTTGTGACTCTACTTGGTAAGAAGTGAGTGTAGGGTCTTAGGAGTTCATCTTATTCAATCATATTGTCAGGGGTCGAACTAGAATATGATTTTCTAGTTTTGGGGATGGATGTGTTTGATGTGATTCTCAATATGGATTGAATGATTCATTTTAAATTCTCACATTTTTTGATATCAATGTTGATTATGTTTTGTGGAACCTGAGGGAAGTAACCTGGTTTTTTAGGTGAATGGGATCCTCAGTCAGGATGTGTTGTACCCGCACTTCATGAATTGATAGATATTTTTTGTCATATCTTTTTGCTAATGATGGATGATGATGATAGGGGATCTGAGAGTAGATTAACCTATGTGGTGGATGATTTCCCATTGGTATTTCTAACAGATTTCTGGAAAACTCTCACATCTCTTCGTCTATTTCTTGATCTTACTCGACAAGACTGGATTCAACCCTATTTAAGAGATTCCCACAATTTTACAGAGTTATCATGTGAAGGATATCTGAAACCTTGGAGTATCTGAATTAGAGAAAGCTATTGAAGCTTCTTCTCTAACACATGCATCAAACATGTCCCCGTGAGGTATTTCATTTCTTGAGGCCTTTAAAGGTTCCCATTCTGCTTCTTCTGTAGGAGGGAAATCATACTCAATGGTGATACGTCTGGATGATAGAGGTTTCGCTGTCGAAGCTGACCCAGGGTGATTGCATAGCGAAAAATCCTTTGTATGTTCTCTATAATGGTTGTGTTTCTTATGGTAAAGGGGAAAAACCCTTGTCTTACATAGAATTTAAGCAAATAATTTCTATTTGCTGGGGTATTACAAAATGGAATTCAATCCCTCTAGGAAGAGGGTTTTTCATTTACTCCTCAATTTTTAGGAGGATATTGACAGAGTTTGGAGAATTTGAAATATTAATCTAATGCATGGGTTCCTCAGACTATCTGAATGGGACTTCTCCTTTAACCCAAATACACCGCAAGGAAAAACTGCCCAGGTTTGTGTCAGATTCCATAACCTGAATTTGTTTTTTTGGCACCATAGGATACTTACTGATTTATCTTTCTGTATTGGAACTCCATTAAAAATTGATCAAAGGACCATAAATTCTGATATTGGAATGTTTTCTAGGGTCTTAATTGAAGTCAACCTTGAAAATACACCACCTAAAACCATTTCTTTAAATTTTGGGGATTACAAGACTGTAATCAATCTTGAACATGAAAAACATTCTTTCTTCTGTGATTTTTGTATGATTGTTGGACACTCCATCCTTAACTATAGAATGGTTTATAGTGTCTCCAATCATCATAATTCATATGACTATACTGAAGTTAGAGAAAATAGAAAAGAGAAGGCCCCCTACCCTGATAAAACAAGACCTACCAAAACTATCATTGAAAAATGGATTGCTAAACCTAAGGATAATCATGGGGTATCTTGGGATGACTTAGTGGAAGAACAGAACATAGAACTAGAGGAACAATCCAACAATAAAAATCTAGAAAATGAGGTCATTCTGATTCATCAGAATCCTCTTACTGAAATATATTCTTCGTTAAAAATTGATCATGAGTCTTCTATCACTTTGGGTTATGGTAATATACCTGAATCTTTACCTATACCTTCCACTTCACAACCATACATGATCAAGGGAGAGATCCATAGGAAAAAAAGTGAGGCTAGGTATTCTTCTCGGACCAAACCTGTAACACCCGAGACTTTTATGTTATATAAATCGTCAAAGGAATCTTTTTCTACACAACACTTGCTTGGCTTGCTTTACACGCAATCGCGACCTTCCTCGATAGCTTGCGTCGTACGCAATACCGAGTTTCACTAAACAACAATATGCTATTAAAACTAGCCGTTATGAATAGTAATAACCACTTTTTGAAATTTTATAAATTTTATTCTTCAAAATGGACTTCATTTTTGGACTCAGAATATCGAAATTAGCCTAGGGTGAAATTTTGGTATTTTTCTGAAAACTTTCAATTTTTGATGAATAGTGAAACCACTAAGTGGTAGGTAAAAAACTGAATTTTGCATAAAACTTAATTTTACCGCTTCTGTGAATGGAATTTCGAAAATCCGACAGACACGGTTGATATCAGTAAGTAAAATGTGGTTTAATGAGATAAAAATAATTTTTTGGTGAATAGTAACTTTTTACTTTTTTTTACCGCGGTTAATAGTAAATAGGGTAACTAAGGGTAAATATGATATTAATATTACCATAACACATGTCATAATTCTATTGGACAAGTGTAATTCGACCAAAAACAAACTTAGGAATAAAATATGACCATTTAGGCCCACTTGGATTAGATTAGGACATTTATTATTAATTTATTTAAAGAAGGGTTAAAATAGTTAAAATAAAGGTTTAATAAGTAAATCATTTTTAATATGGGGTTATACATAAGATAAATTCGATTGTAAATATTCATTAGAAAGATAAAACGATTTCCTACATGATGGTATTTTATTTGTAATTTTTAGACATCAAATAATATAATTTATTTATGACACAAAGATGATGCGGTAATTATCTTATTAATGAAATATTGCATTAATTGATAATAAAAATACCAAAATAAATGTAATTTAAGACTTTTTATGAACTCCACTAATTTTCTAGGTTACTATGATATATTAGTGTTGATTTAATCAACTTGGTTCGAACATATAATTCTGTTATGACTTTCAAAAAAATCATATATCAAATAGTGTCAAAATTGACACAAAATAGTTTTTAAATCAAATATTATATTATTAATTGTTATTTTATTCCTAAAAATCTAAGGTTCGGCCAAATGACTTAGATAAGGATATATATATTAATAATAAACAATTTGGGGTTCGTTTGGCATGTTATAGTAAGTGTATTAACCATATAGTGAAAGAAAACAAAAAGACACGGTAAAAGTTAAATTAATTAACTTAGAGTTAAATCTAATTGATAAGGTTAAAATAATACCCTAAACTTGTCTAAATACTATTGGTTGATAGGATTTCGACCCATCCCCACTTTAGCTTCGAAATAAGACCCTTTGGAACCATTATAAACCGATTTTGACTTTAATATAAAATAATATTTTGAGATATTCCTAAGGTGCCCCTCTCCTCCCTTATAAAAGGGCACCTCCTCCCCCTCCTCCTCACACAAATTTGAGCACTCAAGCTCGGGCAACCCCTGCCATTTTCTCCTCTCCACTTCCCTAGAATAATCCTAGAGGTCCTGGTCTTCTCCAAATACCAATCTTAGTTCCTTAAGTGGAGGATTCAAAGAAGCGTTCCAAAGAAGAGGTAATATCCATTACCGATCTTTTCAATTTCTTTCTTCTTCAACTTCTTCTCCTTTAGTTGTTTCATGATAAAGTAATAACATAAGTGTTACTTACATACTGATATGTTATTATAAATATGAAACAACCCTAATTCACCTTCTATCCATCCTACGGAAAAAATGAAATCACCGCGCGTGCGTACGTACGGAATACCGTCTCCACGCCGTGGTGTAATCTATTTTCCACCATCACCTTACAAGGATGGGTATAATGGTGTAATGAGTAACTATATATGATTATTATGAAGTAATATTGATACTGAAATAATATATATATATATACTCCAATACAATTCCACGATCATAGGAACGATATCATCACTCGTGCGTACGTACGGAATACTGTCTCCACGATGTGATGCGACTCGTTCTACATGATCTTCATTTCATAATGATTATATAAATGAATTGAATGAATAAATATGATATATGTTACACTAATACCATTCTGGATATAAGGAATCTATAACCTTAAAAGAAGAATAAGAATGTATTCGGCAAAACACGCATAAGAACAAAAGGCAATAAAGACCCGAGTAACAAGTAACCATGAAATATTACTATCAAGAAGCTAAGAATATGAACATATATGATATCATATCAATTCTGGAATAAGTCAATAACATTATTTAAACCATTATACAGGAGCTTCGGACACGTACAAAGCAAATTGGACTTAAGGTAAGGGAAATATCACAATCTCATTTTTATCCGAGATTGTTTATTCATAAGTATTTACTGGGGTGTATTTTATCATCCACATCCATGTTTCATCAATATGTAATATTATTTTCATCCAACTACAATTGTTTAAATCCAATTTTACCCTTTGGTGAGTTTTTAGTAAAAGAAATGAAAGGAATCTTTTGTCGTTTTCCGTACGAGGTACTTTTTGACTTTTCCGACAAAAGTACGAAGAATGTTTTTTTTAACTTATACGGCATGAATGGATTTTTAAAACATTATTTCAAAGAAGCTTCCTTTACAAGTTCTCAAGTTTATTTTTAATCAACTTCTTTTAGTTTATAATTGTATGACATGTTAAGAAAAGAAATGTGTTTTTGAAGAAGAATGGATATTTTCCTCAAGAATTCAATTCAAGTGTTTTATCAAAATTATTTTCCATCTAAGATAATAAAGGGTTCTGTTTTTATCCCTTTAATTACATTGATTTGATTATGTTATGATGGAATTATTTTTATGAAGTCATTTACCTTATATGATTTGTTTTATGATGTCATGATGTTTCAAGAATCCCATTTTTATTACATGGGTTATGCGATGATGTATGATTTATGATTATGTGGCACACATAAGAAAGGATTCATTATAAGATGGGTGGGACCTATATCTCCCTCCAATGCATTGGGTAAAGATTTTATATCTCATGAGATAGACATGGCTGGAACGGAAGGTTATTTCGGTTCAGTGATACAGGACTGAAACGAGGAGTGAACTCGGTTCAGAAAGGGACTTTGTCCACTAAGACAGTCTTGGCAATGGGTCATGACTAACAAGAAATGATTTTCCATGATTATGTGTGCATGCCACAAATTTTATGTTATGATTATGGGGATCTCATTTTCACTTCTATGAATTATTCCATGATAAGATATTATAATCTCTTTTGCAGGTTTTGATTTTCAAAATGATATGATATGATTTTTATTTCCTTTATTTGCCCTTGCTGAGCATTTGAGCTCACCCTTTTATGTTTTCTTTTCCCCAGGTCAGGAAGATGGATATTAAGTAGAATATGCTAAAAGGGACCCTAGATAAATGGGAGACACTGTAGAAGATTTATGAACCAGTTGTTTATGTTTCCCAGTTTCTAAAGACACTATACCTTTACGGTCCTTTGTGGTTTTGTCATATGTTGTAATAAGTGTGCTTCAATTTTGAAGTATTAACAATGTATGTAAAGTATGGGTCGTTATAGTTGGTATCAGAGGAAAGGTATAGTCAACCTTTGGAAACTAGGATATGAAAGCCTTAGTAAAAACCCTAAGGATAAGTCTAAGCATAGAACACAATCTTAGAAATGGCCATGAATAACCTAGGATAAGACCTTAAGCATGAAAATTTTATTCTTGAATTATAATTAGTGTTTCTCACACTATTATTCTTGGTTTTAGTCAATGGCTGGAACCCGAAGGAACCGTGTTAATGCGGAATGCGATGGGCAATGCAATGATTGTCCCCCTGAGCAACCAAACGATATGGGAGCTGGAATGCAAAATCTTGTAGCCATGCTCACACAACTTTCTCAAGCTATGAATCATGCAGGATTTCCAAACGAGCAAAGGAGGGAGCAACATTCTGTTGAATCCTTCATGAGGTAGTGTCCACCTTCTTTCAGCGGGTCTACTGATCCATTAGTTGCTGAACAATGGATTAGTACTACTGAAAAGATATTTTCAGTTCTTCAATGTTCTGAGCATGATAAAGTCATCCTAGCAGTGTATCGTTTGGAAGGAGATGGGGATCAATGGTGGAATCTTGTTAAGAATACGAGGCAAAGGGATGAAATTGAGTCTATGGAATGGGACGAGTTCAAGAACTTATTTTTCAATAAGTACTTCCCTCGTATTCTCCGAACAAAGATGGAGAAAGAGTTTCTTGAACTGAAGCAAAGGGATGATGAATCTGTTGGTACCTATGAAGCAAATTTTACAAGACTTGCAAGGTACGCTTCTGGTATTATTATCCAACCTGAGAGTAAGATCGATCGATTCTTTAGTGGCTGAAAACCAAGTCTTCGAAGGGCGTTAGCCATAAGAGACTTCAATAGCTATGAGGAAATCGTTCGATGTGCTCTCAAAGTCGAGATGGAGATTGGAGTAACCCATCAGTCACATGGGTTTGATAAGAAGAGGAATATGGAATTCAAAGGAAACTCTAAGGAGCACACTGAAAAGAAGATGAACTTTCCCTTATGCTCAAAGTGTGGAAAGAAACATGGAGGGAGTTGTCTTAAAGGGACAAGTAAATGTTTTAAATGTGGAAAGGAAGGTCATCGGGCATTTGAATGCCGCGATAATGGGAAGAAGATGTCTAATGATGCAAACAAAGGAAGGGATACATAGAATGAACCTACTACACTTCAATGTTTCAAGTGCAAGGAGATGGGGCATTATGCCAATCAATGCCCAAATCCAAGGGTTGATGATGATGGTCGACGTCAACAAACTCTTAAGGCTAAAGACAAAGGAAAGTCACATGCAATTTCTATCAGCGATGTGGAGTACGATAACGATGTGGTGAAAGGTACACTTACCATCCACTCTAAAGTAGCAAATGTTTTATTTGATTCTGGATCCACCCACTCTTTTATTTCTGAAGACTTTTCTAAGGGTATCATTGTATTACCTCAACAATTAGATGTTGAGTTAGTTTTGACAACACCTAATGGCACATCAATCGCATCAAAAGTTTATAATTCTTCTCCGATTGAAGTTTGTGGGAAAGTGCTTCCTGCAAATCTTGTGATCCTTCCTTTAGTGGAATTTGATGTGATTCTTGGAATAGATTTGCTTTCTCTACATGGAGCTCATATCGATTGCCAAAGAAGGGAAGTCACATTTCATATTCCAGATCAATCTACGATCGTCTATCAATGCAAGGATGAACATAACCTTCCAGTGGAAATTTCTTCCATCTTATGGGTATTGATTCCACTAAATGAAGGTTATTTATCTCAAATGGTTGGTGAGAAACTCATGATTAAGAATATGCCCATTGTACGGGAGTTTGATTATGTCTTTCCTGAGGAATTACTGGGTCTTCCACCAAATCGTGAAGTTGAGTTTTCAATAGAACTCGTACCGGGTGCTTTGCCTATTTCAAAGACACCTTATAGAATGGCCCCAATTGAGTTGCAGGAATTGACGAAGCAACTCCAAGAGAATCTTGATAAGGGATTCATACGCCCTAGTGCGTCACCTTGTAGAGCACCTGTTCTATTTGTTAAGAAGAAATATGGATCAATGAGACTCTGCATTGATTATCGAGAACTTAACAAGATCACTATCAAGAACAAATATCCTCTCCCACGCATTGATGACTTATTTGACCAACTAAGCGGAGCTCAATACTTTTCCAAGATTGATCTTCGTTCAGGGTATCATCAATTAAGGGTCAAAAGGGAGGATATACCAAAGACGGCTTTCCGTACAAGGTATGGACACTATGAATTTATAGTGATGCCATTTGGTCTTACTAATGCCCCTGCTATCTTCATGGATCTAATGAATAGAGTCTTTAGAGACTATCTTGATCAATTTGTGGTAGTCTTTATAGACGATATTCTTGTCTATTCAAAGAGCAAGGAAGAGCATGAAGATCACTTGAGAATTATATTGAAGACCCTAAGAAAGGAGAAGCTTTATGCCAAATTTACCAAGTGTGAATTTTGGCTTCAAAAAGTTGCATTTTTGGGTCATATAATCTCAAAAGAGGGGATATCTGTGGATCCAGCAAAAACAGAGGATATCGAAAGATGGTCAAGACCAACAACAGTAACTGAGATCCGAAGTTTTCTTGGTTTGGCTGGATATTATCGACGTTTTGTAAAAGATTTTTCACGATTATGTAATCCACTCACCAAGTTGACTCGGAAAGGAGTTAAGTTTGTCTGGACAGAGGAATGTGAAGAGAATTTCAAGGAGTTGAAAAGAAGGTTATCCAGTGCACCTGTGCTCACACTGCCTTGTAGTGGAGAAAGGTTTGTGATCTACAGTGATGCATCCAAGAAGGGATTGGGGTGTGTTCTTATGCAAAATGATATGGTGATAGCTTATGCCTCACGACAGTTGAAAATCCATGAGCAAAATTACCCAACACATGATTTGGAGTTGGCTGCGGTAATATTTGCATTAAAGATTTGGAGGCATTACCTTTATGGTGAAAGGTGTGATATTTATACTGATCATAAAAGTTTAAAGTATATTTTCACACAAAAGGAGTTGAATATGCGTCAAAGAAGATGGTTGGAGCTGATTAAGGATTATGACTTCTCAATCCATTACCACCCTGGGAAAGCAAACAAGGTGGCAGATGCATTAAGTCGACAAGACCATGCTAGTTTATCCATGATGAGGATCACAAAAGATCCAATATTTATGGATTTACAAAGGATGGATCTTGGAATTATAATGGAAGGGGAAAAATCTTATCTTTCTCAAATGAATGTTCAGCCATCTCTACATGTGAAGATTAAAGAGGCACAGAAAGAAGATGTCGAGTTACAAAAGAAGGTGAGAAATGTTCCTGAATTCAACCTTGATTGTGATGGGATAATAAAGTTCAGGAATCGGGTTTGTGTTCCTCCCATCCCCGAATTAAAGAAAGAGCTGCTGGATGAGGCTCATAGTTCTTCATTCTCTATTCATCCTGGAAGCACGAAGATGTATAGGGACCTGAAAGAGTACTTCTGGTGGGATGGCATGAAAAGAGATGTTGTTGAATATGTCTCTCGATGCTTGGTTTGTCAACAAGTTAAAGCTGAGAGACAGAAGTCTAAGGGGATGTTACAACCATTACCCATACCCGAATGGAAATGGGAAAACATCACTATGGACTTTGTCACAGGACTTCCTAAAACATCCAAAGGCAATAATGCTATCTGGGTCATAGTTGATCGTCTTACAAAGTCTGCACACTTCATTCCTATTAGAGAGGAATTACCTCTAGATCAGCTTGCCAGGATATATGTAAGGGAAGTGGTAAGATTGCATGGAGTACCACTTTCTATTATATCTGATCGGGATCCGAGATTTACCTCGAAGTTCTGGCAAAGTCTTCAGCATACTCTGGATACAGAGTTGAGTTTCAGCACTGCTTATCATCCCCAGACAGACGGTCAGTCTGAGAGAACAATTCAAACCCTAGAAGATATGTTGAGAGCTTGCTCTATGGATTTCAAAGGAGGTTGGGATCAACACCTACCTTTGGTAGAATTTTCTTATAATAATAGATTTCACTCCAGTATTCAGATGGCTCTTTATGAAGCTCTCTATGGAAAGAAATGCAGGACTCCAACTTGCTGGGATGAAGTTGGGGAAAGAAAGCTATTAGGACCTGATCTCGTTGATGAAATGGCAGAAAAGGTCAGATCTATTCAACAACACATAAGAGCAGCTCAGAGTCGACAGAAAAGTTATGCCGACAACCGAAGAAAAGACCTAGAGTTTGAAGTGGGTGATAAAGTGTTCTTACGAATATCTCCCTGGAAGAGGGTTATGAGATTTGGAAAGAAGGGGAAGTTGAGCCCTAGATATATCGGTCCTTTCGAAATACTGGATCGTGTTGGGAAGGTAGCTTACCGATTGGCGCTTCCACCGAATCTCTCTCAAGTTCACGATGTGTTCCATGTATCTCTCCTGAGAAAGTACATACCAGATCCTTCACATGTACTCAGCTCAGAAGTTGTACCGCTGGAGCAAGATCTTTCTTATGAAGAACAGCCGATAGAGATTCTGGATCGTAGCGAAAAAGTCCTACGAAACAAGACCACTCGCTTGGTGAAAGTTTTATGGAGGAACCACCAACTTGAAGAATCTACATGGGAGATTGAGGATATGATGAGGGAGAATTATCCTCATCTGTTTGTTATAGAGTGACGAATTTCGAGGGCAAAATTCTTTTTAAGGGGGGTAGAATTTAACACCCGAGACTTTTATGTTATATAAATCGTCAAAGGAATCTTTTTCTACACAACACTTGCTTGGCTTTCTTTACACGCAATCGCGACCTTCCTCGATAGCTTGCGTCGTACGCAATACCGAGTTTCACTAAACAACAATATGCTATTAAAACTAGCCGTTATGAATAGTAATAACCACTTTTTGAAATTTTATAAATTTTATTTTTCAAAATGGACTTCATTTTTGGACTCAGAATATCGAAATTAGCCTAGGGTGAAATTTTGGTATTTTTCTGAAAACTTTCAATTTTTGATGAATAGTGAAACCACTAAGTGGTAGGTAAAAAACTGAATTTTGCATAAAACATAATTTTACCGCTTCTGTGAATGGAATTTCGAAAATCCGACAGACACGGTTGATATCAGTAAGTAAAATGTGGTTCAATGAGATAAAAATAATTTTTTGGTGAATAGTAACTTTTTACTTTTTTTTACCGCGGTTAATAGTAAATAGGGTAACTAAGGGTAAATATGATATTAATATTACCCTAACACATGTCCTAATTCTATTGGACAAGTGTAATTCGACCAAAAACCAACATAGGAATAAAATATGACCATTTAGGCCCACTTGGATTAGATTAGGACATTTATTATTAATTTATTTAAAGAAGGGTTAAAATAGTTAAAATAAAGGTTTAATAAGTAAATCATTTTTAATATGGGGTTATACATAAGATAAATTCGATTGTAAATATTCATTAGAAAGCTAAAAATATTTCCTACATGATGGTATTTTATTTGTAATTTTTAGACATCAAATAATATAATTTATTTATGACACAAAGATGATGCGGTAATTATCTTATTAATGAAATATTGACATAATTGATAATATAAATACCAAAATAAATGTAATTTAAGACTTTTTATGAACTCCACTAATTTTCTAGGTTACTATGATATATTAGTGTTGATTTAATCAACTTGGTTCGAACATATAATTCTGTTATGACTTTCAAAAAAATCATATATCAAATAGTGTCAAAATTGACACAAAATAGTTTTTAAATCAAATATTATATTATTAATTGTTATTTTATTCCTAAAAATCTAAGGTTCGGCCAAATGACTTAGATAAGGATATATATATTAATAATAAACAATTTGGGGTTCGTTTGGCATGTTATAGTAAGTGTATTAACCATATAGTGAAAGAAAACAAAAAGACACGGTAAAAGTTAAATTAATTAACTTAGAGTTAAATCTAATTGATAAGGTTAAAATAATACCCTAAACTTGTCTAAATCCTATTGGTTGATAGGATTTCGACCCATACCCACTTTAGCTTCGAAATAAAACCCTTTGGAACCATTATAAACCGATTCTGACTTTAATATAAAATAATATTTTGAGATATTCCTAAGGTGCCCCTCTCCTCCCTTATAAAAGGGCACCTCCTCCCCCTCCTCCTCACACAAATTTGAGCACTCAAGCTCGGCCAACCCCTGCCATTTTCTCCTCTACACTTCCCTAGAATAATCCTAGAGGTCCTGGTCTTCTCCAAAGACCAATCTTAGTTCCTTAAGTGGAGGATTCAAAGAAGCGTTCCAAAGAAGAGGTAATATCCATTACCGATCTTTTCAATTTCTTTCTTCTTCAACTTCTTCTCCTTTAGTTGTTTCATGATAAAGTAATAACATCAGTATTACTTACATACTGATATGTTATTATAAATATGAAACAACCCTAATTCACCTTCTATCCATCCTACGGAAAAAATGAAATCACCGCGCGTGCGTACGTACGGAATACCGTCTCCACGCCGTGGTGTAATCTATTTTCCACCATCACCTTACAAGGATGGGTATAATGGTGTAATGAGTAACTATATATGATTATTATGAAGTAATATTGATACTGAAATAATATATATATATATACTCCAATACAATTCCACGATCATAGGAACGATATCATCACTCGTGCGTACGTACGGAATACCGTCTCCACGATGTGATGCGACTCGTTCTACATGATCTTCATTTCATAATGATTATATAAATGAATTGAATGAATAAATATTATATATGTTACACTAATACCATTCTGGATATAAGGAATCTATAACCTTAAAAGAAGAATAAGAATGTATTCGGCAAAACACGCATAAGAACAAAAGGCAATAAAGACCCGAGTAACAAGTAACCATGAAATATTACTATCAAGAAGCTAAGAATATGAACATATATGATATCATATCAATTCTGGAATAATTCAATAACATTATTTAAACCATTATACAGAAGCTTCGGACACGTACAAAGCAAATTGGACTTAAGGTAAGGGAAATATCACAATCTCATTTTTATCCAAGATTGTTTATTCATAAGTATTTACTGGGGTGTAT
The DNA here is from genome assembly GCA_963277665.1 of Viscum album. Taxonomy (NCBI): domain Eukaryota; kingdom Viridiplantae; phylum Streptophyta; class Magnoliopsida; order Santalales; family Viscaceae; genus Viscum; species Viscum album. Next base: position 1,364,361,352 of record OY728140.1, on the reverse strand, counting down.
TTTATCATCCACATCCATGTTTCATCAATATGTAATATTATTTTCATCCAACTACAATTGTTTAAATCCAATTTTACCCTTTGGTGAGTTTTTAGTAAAAGAAATGAAAGGAATCTTTTGTCGTTTTCCGTATGAGGTACTTTTTGACTTTTCCGACAAAAGTACGAAGAATGTTTTTTTTAACTTATATGGCATGAATGGATTTTTAAAACATTATTTCAAAGAAGCTTCCTTTACAAGTTCTAAAGTTTATTTTTAATCAACTTCTTTTAGTTTATAATTGTATGACATGTTAAGAAAAGAAAAGTGTTTTTGAAGAAGAAAGGATATTTTCCTCAAGAATTCAATTCAAGTGTTTTATCAAAATTATTTTCCATCTAAGATAATAAAGGGTTCTGTTTTTATCCCTTTAATTACATTGATTTGATTATGTTATGATGGAATTATTTTTATGAAGTCATTTACCTTATATGATTTGTTTTATGATGTCATGATGTTTCAAGAATCCCATTTTTATTACATGGGTTATGCGATGATGTATGATTTATGATTATGTGGCACAAATAAGAAAGGATTCATTATAAGATGGGTGGGACCTATATCTCCCTCCAAGGCATTGGGTAAAGATTTTATATCTCATGAGTTAGACATGGCTGGAACGGAAGGTTATTTCGGTTCAGTGATACAGGACTGAAACGAGGAGTGAACTCGGTTCAGAAAGGGACTTTGTCCACTAAGATAGTCTTGGCAATGAGTCATGACTAACAAGAAATGATTTTCCATGATTATGTGTGCATGCCACAAATTTTATGTTATGATTATGGGGATCTCATTTTCACTTCTATGAATTATTCCATGATAAGATATTATGATCTCTTTTGCAGGTTTTGATTTTCAAAAAGATATGATATGATTTTTATTTCCTTTATTTGCCCTTGCTGAGCATTTGAGCTCACCCTTTTATGTTTTCTTTTCCCCAGGTCAGGAAGATGGATATTAAGTAGAATATGCTAAAAGGGACCCTAGATAAATGGGAGACACTGTAGAAGATTTATGAACCAGTTGTTTATGTTTCCCAGTTTCTAAAGACACTATACCTATACGGTCCTTTGTGGTTTTGTCATATGTTGTAATAAGTGTGCTTCAATTTTGAAGTATTAACAATGTATGTAAAGTATGGGTCTTTATAAAACCCTCCCCCGCACCCCTAGTATTATTCCAACCTGCTCCCCTTCTCATTCATCCTTGGGACCCTCTGAAACTGAAAAATTCTCTGAGGTGATTTCTAGCATTATTAAGGAAGATGCAATCACTTAGGAGGCCCTTCTCTTGGGTCCCTCTGAAACTATTACAGTTTCAGGGGCTCTCTTTTTCCCTGACCTGATCTCTTATTGCAACCTGGCTATTAGTTACAAGGTAGGAGGTAATGATCAAAAATATGCTTCTCCCTTAGGCAAAATTGAGATAAGATGAACTCTTGGTAAGAATAAATTTCCTAGGAAAACCAGAGGACAAAATGCTTGATTTAAAAATAATGTGGGGTTAAACCCTAGGAATAATAATTAATGCATATTCTCTATTTGAACCGTCAGTGTATTGCTAACCCGGACATCCTAAATGTTTTAAAAAGAATTATTAATATTCATCGTCCTATGCTTCTTACTATTGCTGAACCTAGGGTGATATTTTCCCCTAAATTCATGCATCATTGCAATTTTGGATTTTCCTTCTTACGTGCCTGTAACAAAGGTAACATTGCATACTCTCTTTGGATCTTTTATCACTCATCTATTCAGAATGTAAATATATTCAGTCTTTTTCAGAATGCATTGACATTTGATTACTACCTGAATAAAACTCATATTTTCCATACTTTTTGCCATGCCAAAAATAATTACCGGGATAGAAGGCCTCTTAGGGATGAACTTTCCACAATCAATGCCATAATTTGAGACCCCTAGGTCTTAGTTAGTTATTTCAATTCTATTTCTCCCCCACTGAAAAACATGTCCAATCTTTCTCTTCTATTTCTTCTGGAGAATTCAAAGCCTCTATGGAGGATAATAATCATATTGAGGTTAACCCAGTAGGTTCCCAATTTACTTGGTATAGATATCATTATAATAGATTTGTGTAAAGTAAGCTTGGTAGAGAGTTCATTAATGATATAAACCTTGATAAATGAAACCAGATCCCTAGTGTTAGTCAGACCAAACATGCCTCAGATCATCACCCGGGTTTAGTCAGTATTCCTCAAAATCATCAGAAACCCTCTTTTCCTTTCAGATTTAATTTGGCCTAGTCCTTGGAACATGAGGGTGTCACATTAATCAATTCTTACTAGGATAACATGGGTAACTCCAATGACTCTTTTTCTTTCACAAAAAGTTGAAAAATATCATAATTATTCTTAAAAAGTGGTGAAAACCCAAATCTAACATAATAGATAAAGACATTCGGGGTTTGGAGAATGATTTGACTCTTAGTCAAAATAATAACAACATATCCATATTTAATACTGACCCCCAAAATGAAATCAATATTTCTGCTAAATTAATCTCCTTTCACAACTTTATGGATAACATAAAGAAGAAACTTTTCAAAGAAAAATGGCTTAACGATGTTGACAGGAACACCAAAATTACAAATCCGTACAAAGACAAAGGAAAGCTAGTAGGACTCTCTACTGCTTAATGGTTGAGGGTAACCTCATTAATACAGAAGATAGGATTTCCAACCATGATGTATCCTATTTCACTAAAATTTTCAATTTCCCCAATACCAACAAAAAAATTTTCCCTAATATAATTCTAAACATGGTTACTTTTGAGGATAATCGTTAACTTACTAGAAACCCTCTTGATTCTAAAATTTAAGACACTGATTTTGGCCTTAACCCAGACAGTGCCCCTGGACTTGATGGCTTTAATAACATATTTTACCAAAAACACTAGGATGTCATTAAAAACGATTTTTGTAACTTAGTCAGTACCTTCTTTGAAAAAGAGGTTATTACTAATGGTCTAAATTCATAATTTCTCACTCTTATTCCCAAAATTGAAAATGCCGATGAAATTCACCTTTTCTGACCCATCTCCCTCTTAAACTGTCCTTTAAAAATTATTTCTTAGATTATTTCCAACAGACAGTCTGCTATTAGCAACAAAATTGTTTCTTGGAACCACTTTGGCTTCATTAAAGGTAGATCTATAAAATATTTCATTTTTCTTGCCTTTGAATCCACTAATTTATTGAATAGAAACATTATAGGTGGGAATGATTCTCTTTTACTAGATATTATTAAAGCCTTTGACACGATTTATTGGGACTCTATTTTTAAAGTGTTATCTAGTTTCGGTTTCAATGACACTTTTGTCAATAAAATCAAAACCATTCACAACTCAGGAAATATTTTAATTCTTAACAATGGATATCCTAGAGGTTACGTTAAATGATCCAAGGGCGTCATATAAGGATACCCTCTCTCTGCTATCATTTTTTCTATCGCAGAGGACTATCTTAGCAAATTTCTCACCCTCAATGTTGATCAAGGAAAAATAAAACTGATTCTTACCTCTAGGAATTTACATGCCCCTTCCCATCTTCTTTATTCTGATGATATCACTTTTATCCTCTAGGGGGACAAAATAAATAACAATAACCTTAAATGGAACTTTTGTACAGGAAAAAAAATCCATTTCAATGGCAGGAAGGGTTTGCCTTGTAAAATCCACCATTGATTCTACGTTGGTTTACTCGATGGTGGTCTACAAGTGGCCTCCGGGCCTTATTAAATTCTTAAATACTGCTATAAGGAACTTCATTTATATAGGAAGCACTATGGAGAGAAAACTGGTTATGGTTTCTTGGACCTCTTGTTGTAAACCCACTGAAAAAAGTGGCATGGGAATTAAAAATATTAAAACCTTTAATTAGGCTCTCCAGGATAAATTTACATGGTCCCTCATTATTAATAACTCTCATTTCATGATATTTCTTAGAACTCGTTTTCTTGATAATCTTAAATCCGGTATTTTTCACTACATGTCTTCCTCTATATGGATGTCGATTAAATCTACAAATTCTTTCATCTTTTAAAATTCAAGATGGATTATTAGTAAAAAATCCACTTAAAATTTTTGGTTTTATAATAGGACTGGTTCCCCTCTTATATCGGAGATGCCTAATTCTTTTACTCCTAATCCAATAAACTTCTCCCTCGGGGACGTGATCAATTCTTCTAGTTCACATATTTCAGATTCTATTAAGGAGATTGTCGAGAATTATTACCCCACTTCTAATGATGAATTTTTTTTGGGAACTGCATAAAATGGATTGTTGGACTCAAAAAATTATTATAATCACCATTTCTCTAACGTTGATGATAATCTCATTTGGATCTCCAACTTCAATAAGGATTGGATAAAACCTTCTTGTCTTACCCTAATTTGTCTAATTTCTCACCAAAAAGTTCCTACCTATGGTTGTTTTAAGTATTATGGCTTTAATATTTTCTCTAAATGTAGATTGTCCAACTAACATCGGGAAGACATAAACCACCTAATTTTATATTGTGAGACTTCTACTACTCATTGGAATTACATGGTTGACCTTTTTAAGTGCATATGGATTTTGGATAACTTTATTTTCTCGCAGTTGAATAGGATGATTGAGTTTCTAAGGTCATCAGAAATTAGAAACTTTTTTCTCCCTTTCATTTTAGAGCTACTGTATATCCTCGGGTATGGTAGAAATGATTTCATTATCAATAATATCTCATTTAAACTAAATGAATGTAGAATGAGGATACTTCCTGCTATTAAAGAGACTACCATGATCCATAAAGACCATTGTGCCAATTCTGTCATTGATCTTGAAAAACCCTGATGGATTGGAGTGAGTGGAATATATCAAAAACCGAATTACACTATTGAAGTCTTCTAGAAGGCTCATACTCCTGGATGGATTAAAGTAAATGTTGACGAAGCCTCAAAAGTAAACACTGGACCTTCGAGATGCGGAGGAGTTTTCAGAGACCATCATGATCATAGTTTCATATGTTTCTATAGAATCTATGACATTACTTCTGCTCTGGAGGCCGAAATGATGGGTATCATTCATTCCATCTATTTTGAAAAACTTTTCAACTGGAGAAACATCTGGATTGAGAGCAACATTTATACTATTGTAAAATTTATCTGGAAGGGTGTGACTCACCTCACATGGTCTCTCACCCCCTGATGGATTGACTGCATCACCTTGCTCAACAGTCTCAACTTCATTTCTACACACACCTTTTGTGCATAAAACAAGACCGCCGACGGTCTCACCAACATGGGAGTCTCTCTTGAGATCACCTAGATAAATGATATCCCTCGAGAATTGATTCCTTATTTTATTATAGATTCTAGAAAATTTCCCTCATTTTGACTATTGTAATTTGTATCCTCCTTTTTTTGAATAAATTGCAGGGTTCTGGTCATTAAACAGAACTCATCCATATAAAAATATGAATATATATGATTCATTCCCTTGATCATTTCAATGTGGGATGCTCCAATTATGTTTGTGAAAAAGGACTGATGGATACCTCTAGTTTTGTATTTATTTTAATAAGTTGAATATGGTAATGCTAAAGAAAAAGTACCAGTTTCCCCACATTGATGGCCTTTGAAATTAGCATATGGGGGAATGGTGGTTCACCAAGATCAATTTTCATTCTGTGTATCACCATGTCATATTTAGAGATGCAGATGTTCCAAAAATAGACTTCCAAAAAGGTATTCCCATTGTATGTTTTTGGTCATGCCTTATGGGTTGATGAATGATCTAGTGGTATTTATGGTGCATAGGAAAAGGGTTATCCATTAGTATCTTGACTTTATTTTTTTGATATTCCTGGATAGAATCTTAATCAATTCTAAGAACAAGGAGGATCATGATCTAAATTTGAGGATTGTTCTAGGCACTCTTCATTATAGTCATCTCTATATGATGTTTTCGAAGTGCACCTTCTAGATCAAGGAGGTAATTCTTTTAGGTCATGTGATATTGTATAAGGTGGTGATGTAGGATATACATCAGCCCCAGTGGGCCATGATTCCTGGTACTGCCAAGATATTTTATTATGTCTATAAGTAGTTTTGGTGTCCATGTATGAGGTGATATATAGATTAATTTTATTGTGGTGTAATTCATGTCAATAGGATAATGTAGAACCCCAAAGGCCCTCCATTTTACATCATCCACTACCCATTCCATCCTATTAGTGGAATGATATTTACATAGAATTTATTATCATCTTACCTTGTACACCTGAGGGATGAAATTATATTTTGTTGGGGATAGAATGTATGATAAAATCATCCCACATAATTACAATTATGGATTCTACTAATGTGGATGAGTTTGGTCGGTTGTATGTTCAGGATATAGTGAGGCATCATGGTTTTCCATCAAAAATAATTTCAGAAAGGGGGGATCATGTTACCTTGAAATTATGTGAAGGCCATTATAAGACATTGTGGTCACAAGTCATGTTGATTAAGACATACCATCCTCAATCAAATGGCCAGATGGTGCGGGTGAATCACATTTTTAAATTCATGCCCCATGTATGTGTTTTGGATTACACAGGTTCACGTGATATCCATTTGGGTTTTTTGAGTTTGCATATGACAATATTTACTAATCCATGATTCGCGTGGATCCTTTTGAGGCACTTTATAGTCATCTCTGTTAGTCCCCCTTATGTTTGGAAGAGGTGGGTGAGACCTCATTGTTGGAACCAAATCTTGTGTGGGAAAATTATAAGAAAGTCAAGTCGATTAAGAATTATTTTTTGATAGTACGAAGTCTCTATAAGTATTATTTCAATAAGAGGAATTGAGATTTGTAATTCAGTTTGACTGATCAAGTGTTTCGAAAAGAGGAACCTCATTTAGGTCACTGCCATTTCAGTAAGAAAGGGAATCTAAATCTTTGGTATTTCAAACCATTTGAGATAACTGAGAAAATTGTTAAGGTGGAAATTTTTTTAATTCTTCCTTCTTATTTGACGTTAATTCATGATGTGTTCCATGTCTCTCAAGTATAAAAATACAATTCATATCTGTACCATGTGTTAAATTTGTAGGATTTGGTGATAGAGGCAGACATATCTATGCTTGAGGAGCCAATGTGGATTTTTTGTTCATAGGATAGAGTTCTCCATGGGATGTACATACCATTGGTTTGAGTTCTTCGGAATAATTTTAATGATGTTCCAGATATAGGGGATCAAAATTATTGGGTTGAGGAGGAGTATTTGATTTTGTTTTCTAATCTTATTTTGGAGTGAGTTTATATGGATGGAAGTTTTTCATGATGGGGAGAATTTTCAAATCTATTATTATGTTTTGAGGTTTTCCTTTGTTTATTTTTGGTCTCGCATTTGTTCCTTGGGATCCCTGTGAGTTTCTGAAGATAAATGTGTTTTTGGTCAAGACATTAGGATGTGCACAGGTGTGTTCTATCCCCCAGGAAACCATAGAGATTCATTCCTTTTAGATAGTGAGGGGCACACAATTGCCACATGGATTGGAAAACCATGAGAGAAACCATGTGGAATGTCTAGTTTAATAAAATGGAAAAATTACACATATACCCTCCTCTGATTTAACCCTAAATCACCACTAATCCAAACCCTGTGGGATTTAATATCATGGGAGCATCCTATACTCCCTATTATACCCCTTGAGATTAATTCCTTTGGTGGGTTTGGCCTTGGATCTTCATGGAATCATCAATTACGTATCTTTTTTATCATATTCATCCTTCTTAGAGGGTTTCTCTACCTCCCTCTTGGTGTTCTTCTTTTTCATAAGTTTTTTTGACCAATTAAGGGTTTGATCTTATTTTTATGGGAGAAATATTGAATTTTTTATCATTATTTCTGTTATAGAGTTTTCTGAGGTGTAGTATATGTTTAAAAAATATTCTTAATGTTTTTGAACTTGGGGTAGGTGATTCCATACTATTACATTGTTATATAATTTTTTATTTCAATCATGGTCTTATAAATGTGTTCTATGGATTCTGTCTTCGGTGAAAAATATGTTTTAAAATTGATTTTATGTGTTAATGTGTGGAAATTTGGTTTCCAAAAATAAATGGCTTTTGTTTCACATGATATTCAATATTGTGCACCAAAAATGTGGTTTATGAATTGTGTGTGGCATGTTATAAAATGTATTTGGAATGTTTATAAATTTTAATGTTGAATTGAAAATGGAAAAGGTTGAATTTCATTTGTGTTCTTCTTGTTTTATTTCCAAATGGGTTTTATTATTTGATAATCTGGTATAAAATGTATTTCCAAATGTTTTTTGTGTGCGTGTGAAATGAAAGTTGTTTTTATTATTGAAAATGGTGGTTTCCATGTGATCTTTGATCCTTGTATTGATGTGACTTGTTAAAATGGTGATTTCCTGATTCATTTAGGATTACTGAAATGTGTATGTGATTGTGATTATTTATGTGACATGTGAAATGGAATTTAAGAAAAAAAGGGAATCTCGGGTATCTATGTGAGATAACTAGAACTACTACACTAGTTGATTTGGTGGGGCCAAGGTTAGGTTTCTAGTAGGGATAATACTAAAACACTAACTAAACATGTGATATGATTATAGTCCACTAGACCATGTGATGGGATTCCCTATAATAGTTCATGGGAATACTATTGGTGTTGGATTATGATTTTGAGACCACTAGACCTTGGGATTATTTCCCCTCAATTGGGGAATGCATGAGAACACTATTGGTTTTGGTTGGAGGATTTTTATCATCAAGGTATGAGGTTTCTAGGGTCTCACCTATGCAAGTTACCTATTCATATTTACCATGGTTCTCTCTTTTGTGACATGATAATTATGTGATGTGGTTAGAGAAGTCAATATGTAGTGTAACTTGTGTATTTTTATGTTGAAAAGATGTTTCTTTTGAGAAAAGGTTATCCATAAAAGCGATTCCTTGAAAACGGTTTCCTCAAATGGTTTTCATGAAAATGTTTCAATTGTTATTATGAAAATGTTCATGTTAATTTATCTTTAAATATTATATCATGGAATATTTATTTTCAGAGGAATCCAATTGGGCTTAGATCACACCCTACATACACCTTACGTGGTATGTATACTTTGTTATCTACGACCAAGGTAAATGAAATATGTTTCATGGTGGTGATGGTAGATCCGGTTTCTAGTGTTCCATTTCATGAAAATGTCGGTGATTGTGGCTAGAGGGTGATGAGCCTCTTGTTTCGTGGAGGTTTTGGGGTGTTTTCTATCTCCTTTCTATTGTGGTACTTTGGATTTTGGATAAATTTTTAAATAGATGAATCTTAAAATTGTTGTATCTCTTTTTTTATGATTATCTACTATGTGATTATTTCTAAATATTGTTGGTTGTTTATGGATAAACGCATGGGTGGATTCATTCACAAAGTGTATTATTGATACCCAGGCACTAGTTCTTAGCCTTTGAGGATCGGGAATGCCCTTCGATCCATGTATCAAACCGGTTTAGGTGGCTGTTAGATGGAACCCTGTCTTTCTTCATGATAATGACATAGTCATATGACATTAAACTACATGAAAAAAATCCTTAACATGTGAAATTAAATTGTTGCCTTACCTCATGTGATAAACATAATATTCCCCCTATGTGAAACACATGGAATTGAACCTAATCCCCAGCCATTGAATGTTACACCATTTTGGGTAGCCTCCATGTGTTAGTCCCACACAATCCTGCGTTATCGATGATTATATGATGTGAGCATACTTACCAGAAGACCTGAAACTTCATGGATCATTATTGTCATATGATATTAAATAGTTCACATAAACTACAAGTGTTTTGATCCCAATATTCTAAGAGGGTACATAGGATGGCTCTCGGAGGATTAATCCTAAATTCCTGACACACTTGGGATCCCACCCAAAGGTTCAATCTTGATACCCCAATATTCCTATAAATTATTCCTTTCTTTATCTCAAAAGACAGAAAATTCAATGTGTGATAATCTACCCTTGGGAATCACACAATTTGACCCATCTCACCCCATAATATGTTATACATGTGACCCATATGTCCCTACAATATGTTAAACACGTGACACATCTATCCCCAAAAAACATTAAACATGTGACCCTTCTATCCCAATAATGTGTTAAATATAAAACCTATTTTTCCCCACAAGATTGTAAACATGTGACCCATATAATCCCATAATATGTCAGAAATATGACCCACCTATCCCCAAAAGACAATAAACCTATGTCCCAACAATCCCAATTACATGTTAGACTAGTGACCCACTTGTTCTTATAAGATATTAAACCTATGACCCATCTGTATACATAAGAAATTATACATGTGACCCATCTATCCCCACAAGATGTTAAAATTTTGACCCATCTATCCTCACAAGTTGTTAAACCTATGAACCACTTATCCCTATAAGAAATTAACCATGTGACACACCCATATCTTCACGACGTTATACCTATAATCTTATCTAGAATCATTACCCCATAAACAAACATAGGATGCCCATGGTAAAAATCTTCAAAAGTCGTAGAACCTTTTGGAGTTAAATACCCCATTGCCAACATGAGAGGCCTTGGTGTCCACTTCTAAGATTATGCACACATGATATTACCTAAACTTCAAAAGAGGAATACTTTATATGTTCCCAACACACCCAACATATAAAAAATACTATGAGATTCCAATCATTTCCATCTACACCGACAAAAGGTTGATTTCCTATCATGAATGAAAGAGAATAATTAACTGGAATCTATTTTGAGATGGTTTTAAGAATAATTTTCATAGACATGACTCAAATATTTGATAGAGACCATTACAAGGAAATGATCTCCAAGTAGGAATCCATGTTAAGAGGAATCAATATCCCTCCTCCCCATTTCTATCATGAATAAAACATCACTAATCATAGTGGTAGATGATGCCTTCCTTTGGAAAGATATAATGTGGGGTGAAAGAAAATTCCACCACCACCTCAATTTGTAGCCCTAGTGATAAGTATTGGAAACAAATGGTGAAATCGAAATGAAATTAATCTCTTTTGACCATGATTAGGCCACTAATTCCATGCACCATTTTATTTGGACATGACTAGATCAAGAAATCTAGAACTAGGCTCCTAACGAAGGAATGGTGGTCCCTATTGAGAAAATATTCTCTTACAATTGATGACTGATGAAGAATGTTAGGAATCCATGACCTAAGACATCATCAATGATGATCCACCCTCTATCTTAGAGAAGGATTAATGATATTTGGAATGTTGGGAATCTATTAATGGTGTGTTTAATGATGGATAGATTTGTATATACACATGACTCAATCTATATGGAATTAATAATGAACCACCACCAATAAGCATTTGGGAAGGAAGGATAATGTTGTAACAATTGCACACAACCACACTTCTATTAGGACAACCGCCTATTTCATGACTATAGGGTGGCCTTGCCTCATATCCCATTCTATGATTATCCAAAGAAGGTAAATAAATTTCCTTATTCTTTAGTAGGAGCAAGAAGGGTCATCCCAACCAAGGATATAACCTAAAAAGATTTTGAGTCCCATGAATTATGCTAGTATCGATTCCCATAAGGTATGTGTTGGTTGAAATGCCCCATCATAATGACAAACCATTTCCGGATCCACTACCTAGAATGATGTGAAAAACATCCTCCTTTATAATGAAGAAGTGGTAGATGGAATAGTTATACCCAAAATGACCACCACCTGGGATCCTCCCTTGTAGGATTTCACCCAACCATGCTAATGACATTAACCACCTCCATAGGCAGAAGAGAAGGTCAATCCCACCACTCTATACAAACCATGATCCAGAACACCCAACATCAATTCAATTGGTAGGACATGAACCCTACCAATTAGAAGTAATCTTATATATATTCAATGGCCCCATCCACCACTGAAAAATCTCAACCCACCCCCATAACCTGGGTATGGGTAACCATATTTTCCTTCTTGAAATTGAGACCCAACTACCAATTGTGTAGGTTTGGATGAATTTCATAATCACTTGCACCATAATAATTCATCGTTAATATCGCATGATAGATAATTTTACCATAGATATCCTCCCTAAAGTGAAAGATACACCCTAATATAAAGACACATCCTAGTGTAGGAGAGAAAACCACTACATTATCCATTCCTACAATTTAAAATGTTGCACACAAGGAAGGAATCCAATCAATTTAAATATTATCACCCTTAGTGAGTTCCCAGATATTAGATTTTTGATAATAGGAAATTTTATGTCACTATTAATAAATTAGACTCCGATATGATGGAGGAATCTACGAGGGTTCCTTCAACTCTGCTACCAGAGTTGGTGGTCGCCACCTGATCAATGAGGTTGACTATAGAAAAATTTGAACATCATAAAGTCCCCATATCACACCATAAATACCATAAAGTGGAGGATGATGGGGCATGATGGTGAAAACCCTCTTTAGATCTTATAAACCCAACTTCTAATGTGTGGCATGATAGGGAATACCCACCTCAATAGAAGTAAAATAATAGGATGACCTTTGAATATGAAGCCCAACTTGTCAAAATACATAAGATCTAGTCCTTATAAGTCCTAATTGTGAGATATTTCTAAATACACATTGACAACTAAAAAAATGTACAGGGGACCACTGAGGGTGTCATCCCATAGGAAGCCATACTACAAATCAGTTCATAAGCTAGGTTGACCACTTTTCTCTATAATCTTGAAGGATACAAGAGTCTTACTACTGAGCTTATATCTGAGCATTGTTTGAGTCGAGATAATTTCAAAATATTCTTTGTTTATCCTTCATTTAGGAACACTATCTTCCTTTTCCATGCACCTATGTTTGAATTAGAGGAACCTTTACATTCTAGATGGTAAAAACCCTGTAGATATGGAAAAAAATTAATATATGAGTCACCCACATTTCTTGATCACTATGAAAACCCACATCAGGATTAAGGCTACTCTATTAATCATACACTGATTTATTAAAATCATTGGTTACCACTAAACCTTGCCAAGATGACATGATCACCACACTCATTTCCAATATTTTAGGTTGTGTATGTGGAATCATTTTCAGTCCCATCTGGGGAGATGACATAACTACTGTTAGTAGACCATGTTTGTATTCCCCCATCTTTCAAAAACCCTAGGTTTACACCATTTAATATTCTGGGAGATCTGCTACAACATCTTTCCCACTATACCTCATAGTATTTCCTGATACAAGGTACTATAATGTAGAAATAGACTATCGAGATCTAATGTTTTTTCAAACCGTTGGAATGATACAAAAATGTTTGGGTATATTTAGAAGGTCCCATGTTCTATTTACTATTAGAAGGATCTCTGCATATAGATCCTCTATCATTTCATCTACATAATATGAAATACTTGAATGAGAAGCCTCTGTAAGTGTAATAATAGGGCTAGTGAGGGAATTTTTTAGATTATCGCTTGATGAAAGGTGATCATGTTCTCTATTAATATGAAAATATCTTATGAGAGGTTATTAATAATGTGTATATATAATTTCAAAGATGAGATTGTCCCATAAATTATATCCATTAATTATTCAGAATGATTTTGAGAATTTTATAAAAAATTCCAACATTTGGAAGAATATTTAAAGAATACTAGGAAATGGTCATGCCAATTACCCCATCCATATCCTGTTGAAAGACCCATGAAAATAGATATATAAATTTCTATGCATGAATAGGTTCCCCAGATAGTTCACATACATTCCCCTTTATAGGATAAACCTCATCAATTGTAGCCTCACAAAGCTCAACCTTGCAAAGCACAACCTCTTCAGGCACAACCTCAATGAGAGAATGTTGCCCGAGGCCCTATCAAGAACTGATCCCTAGGGGTTTTTTATCATAAAGGAACAACAATGAATACACATTCATAGGTTCATAGGTACCAGGTTACATTACATATTCCCTAGAAAAATGGATTCATAAGATGCCCAAATACAGGACACTATAGAAGGTAGAACTCACTAATCATGTGAACAACTACCAGTAACATATGATCCTCGTACATACCATCATAGAATGAATCATCTTAAAATATTTGATCCAGTGTTAGTGGACCATGGCCTAGTAAAATTTGGTGACATATCAACATAGGTATCACATGTATCAACTAACCTTGATAGTGGTGGTGAAGACTTCGGTGAGTGGAAATAGGCCCCATTTCATGGAATGAAAATGTATAATGACCGGATGGCCTCAAATGATAGTCACTTCCTCCCATGGTATTATCCATTTACATTGAAGGAGACCAGATCCTCCTGTGATTTTAATATCTTCCCTAATTTGCTGCATCTGTATCTGCTTCAGAACCACCCATGTCTTGGAAGAATCGGTTCCAACAACACAAAAGCAACAAAAGACCACCACGATTTCTAAAACCATCCTGCACTCTAGGTGACATGATTCCACCATTTTTAAGAGATACCCATATAACTTGTCCAGTCATGAATTATTCCAATGATATAGAATTGGGGTAAACTCCCATCAATGTTGTGATACTAATAAATACCTTCATAATGCCTAGTGATGAGGAACGAAATGTGACCCCCATAGGCTCCCCAGGATGACGCCATTAAAGGAGTGGCATGTGATGTCAAAGTAGGAATAATATTTTGGATATAACATAAAACTATAATATTCATGATACATAGAGTATATATTAAGCATCACATAGGTCTTATTAGGAACAGCCCTCCTAGTTTTCCTCATCACGTGACCCTCCAGAACGTACTATAATGGTTGACCACATGACTCAGTCATGCCAACACCATGATCTGTTGTCTCTATCCAGGGCCCTTCCTCATGAAAATAATATTCAACCATCAGGTCTTTATCCTAGAATAGCTAACCAATGAAAATTTGTGTCCAGTACTATCTAGGTCTTAACACCTCAACTAGTATAACCCACTACACACATTGTAAAATATTTACCCTTAGTAGGTAGAAATGTTCCAATCGCATGAAACAGTACTTTTTGAAACACCTTGTTAGTATACCATTGAGAATTTCGATCCTCGAAGCTCTATTGCTGTAAAAAGAGATGTTTGATTCAATTTTGAAACCCTTTAAGATATATCTTTGGGTTTATATTGAGGTATCCACTAACAATAACTATTATGTGAATGATTTTTTATGTGATGAATGTTTGGACGTCATTTAATTTTCTAATGAAGATGAGGGTGCTTTCATTCAAATGAACATATGACAGTTGTATATCACCAGCCAGTATAATGGCATAGAAATGCATTGATCCTTAGTGAATAATGGATCTGGGATCAACCTCATCCCGAAATAAACACTTAAGAAGAGAAGGATTATAGAAAGAGATCCTATAACCTCTATTGTTATGAATAAAAGGTATTAAAAGAGTGAGATGTACACATGTGACTATATTCAGCTAATGAACTAATTCGGTGTCCTGGTAGAAAGCACAATATCCATGGGGGTCTCATAGTATATTTCTTATAACGGCCTGTTGGGAAGGCCTTGAACTAATTTTCATGCAATGGTCCCCTTCATTCCCCTAATGCCTCAAATACTTCCTTGATGAATGAGTAGGGATACTTAAGGGTGAATATTCTATCTTCAATTCTTGTGAGGATCGCTACCTTGATGATGAGTAATACAAAATGGGGGGAATAACTATAGAATATTTGGGTCTAGAATATTAACACCCCTAATGTTCTGAAAAATACTTCTTTATATCCTTAGGTATACTTTAATGATATCATTTTCCTCCTAATCCATCAATAGTGACCCACAAAATTGGACCCTGGAAGATGTTTCATTGTTTCATAGAAAGAGTTGTAAAAAATTACCTCATACACTGAAACTACATAGGTCCAAATGATATTGAAAAACCTACCCCTATCATTTATTGAGAGGTTAATCCCATGTAATTTTACAATTAAATTTTTTTCATGTTTTGAAATTCAGGGTTGACTCAATAGAAGTTGAACTATCATCATTACATTGATATTATGAGTGGATCTTATCATTAAAAACATCATGACATTATCTCATAAGACATTGTCACCATAGTCTTATAAGTGCGGGAGTTCATCGTAGAAGACTCTCTGTCCATCATATCATATTCTAGTACTCCCCCTAGGATCTATATTTTTGGAAAATATTCATTTCCATCTAACCTTAAAGCCTCAATCAATGAAGATTGTTTGGATGCTTCCCCTCCTACCTGTAAAGATTTTGTTTCCACTACTGGTAATGAGTTTACTCCGGTAAATATAGGTACTGAATAATATATGATGATGAAATGGGTAAGTGTGTCTATGCATCCAATGGAACAAAAATGATATTTGGCTTTCCTAATTTATCATCATGATGTGTTCAACTAAAGCTATAATGAGATTCTGAGGCCCAATCCCTAGTTTGATTTCTATCACCTTTGCCTCCCGATGGGTCATTGTGGGTTCAAATAACCTCCATAAAATATTTATCCCTCAAAAACTTCCATGGTTGAAGAGTATTTTTACAAGATTATTTGGAAAAATTATTCAGAGAGGTCCAATACCCCAAATTACTGGAAAACATGGTTTATTCAAGAAGAAGAATTGGAATATTTGAGACTATATTATATTATGGGACCTCAACCACCACTTTCTGAAATGTGATTTTCCCCATTTAGTGATAGAGTTATTGATCAATGAAACTTATAGATTCCAGGATCTCTCCTTAATGGATGGATATTCCATGTTTAATAAAATTCATATGGCCCTAGAGGGCGATGAATCAACTGCATTTAGGGAATCATTGGTTACATTATGCTACCAGGTGATTCCTTTCAGCATAATGATTTCTTGGGCCACTTACTGGAGTTCCATGCACCGTATCATCAATCCTCTCATTGGGACATTGGTAGAGTGTTACATGGATGATTTGGTGGTCATGTATCTCTAATGAAAGGACCATATCAAAGACCTTGAGAAATTATTCTACTTCATCCACTCCCATCACTTAAAGATGTACCCCTTGAACTATGTGTTTAGAGTTACTTGAGGAATGTTTCTTAGCTTTTTCATAAGAAATATTGTATTTGAGATTAATCATATGAAATAAATCCTATCATTCAAATTCCACCTCCATACAACCTCCAGGAGATGTGAGGCCTACAATCCCACTTAGTGTATATTTGATGATTTATTTCACATTTGGACAAAAAGTGTAGTCCCTTGTATAGGATCATTAATAAATGGGACACATACTCATGAGAAGAAGTTTTCTTGACTAATTTTAAGGATATTAAATAGTATCTTCTACGAGAATCAATCATAATGCCACATATCCAAGAAAAGCCTATAGTCCTTTATGTAACCACCTTGGAATGGTTCTGTGGATCCCATATAGACTAGAAGAACTATGAAGGATGGGATAACATACTATATTATATCATCCACATGATCCTCAATAAGGATACCATATACTCCTCCATCGAGAAGAGTTTCCCCAAACTAGTCTTTGCGGTGAAGAAATTATGGCATTACATAATGCACCATGGAATATTTCGGGTGTCTTGAGTTAACCCAAAAAAGTAAATTCCCATTTGAAACATGTTGATATAATTCCTGGAACACAAGGTAGTAATATTGTTGTAGTTTGATATTAGTTTTGTTCCACAAAAAGCTATTATGGTCTTAGATCTAAATATTTTTTGGTTGTACACCAGAACCTTAATGTGATGCCTCTAGATAATAATTTCACATATGAATTCATCTTATTAATGGATCAAAAATATTCATAAGGGTAGATACACTTTGATAGTTCTTCTCAGATCATGACTGGTACAAGGATCATGTATCCATGCCCAAAAGGGATGGCTTAGGGATTGTCTTTATTACTCAGGAACATTCTATCTTGGCATAGTTATTCCTATTGTTTGAGTGATTCACTAACAATGAAGCAAAATATCAGGCTCTTATTACTGGTCTCAAGTTAGACCTTAAAATTGATGTTACCTATTTATATATGAAGGGATAATTAAAAATGGTCATTAAGAAGATCAATGGTGACTATGTCTTTATAAGAAAGTAAGTATATTCCTCTTTGAATAGATTCATACGCTAATGGCCCAATTCCCTTCCCAACCAAAGTAGACGCTTCTTCCTCTAGTATAGAATATCCATGTTAATGCATGGGGATATCCTAGATGTGTCTCTATAAGATCTTGGATAGGATGAATTGGTCATTAATATCACAAATCAAGGAGTAATTTCCCCTTCCACTTCTATAGGTAATGACAAATAGTAAATCAGCTTGTTACCAATACTTATTCACCACAAACCTCAAATTATCCCAAATTAATGGAAATTCCTAATTGGATAAATACATTAATTTATTATATCTATTAAAACAGCATCCCAGATGTTTTATCCAAGTGTGAAATAATGCATCTGCATGCAACACATTTCAACTTCCATATTTCCCTAACCTTGAGTCGACTCTTTATAAGAACTGATTTGAATGAATTGTTCGTCATTGCTTCCAAGAGAAGGAGATACCTCAAATCATGAAATAGTTACATACTAGATCTGATGGATCCCATCATATAGTATTGAATCTATTCGACCAAATTTGTATTTTGGGTTACTTCACACCCTACATGGTTCACAACAACAATTATTTTTCAAAAAAAAGTGTCATGCGTTCTAGATTCACACAAACCTTCTGAATCAACCGCTAGTTCTTCTCTGTAACACCAAATATTCTTATACCTTTTCAGTTTGGGGACATGAATTTATGGGTCCCTTCCCATTAGTGAGATTTTTCCAATGCATATTCATTCTGAATACAATAGATTTTGTCTCAATGTAGGAAAAATTTATTTAACTCAATGAATTCAAAACACATTCCATGATCGATTTCATGAACTCCAACATAATTTATCAATTTTAGGTTCCTCACACTATTCTTATGGAAAACGTCACAAAATTTCAGGCTTACAAGTTAAATATGGTTTATTAAAAAAACATATGATCCAATCAGACCTAAAGATACCACATACAAGTGAATGAGAATATTGAGGAACTAACAAAACTCTCCATAACATCTTGTAGAAGATTTTAGGATATAACAAGAACAATTTTCCTAATAAAATATCCAATTCACTATGGGAATATTACATTAAAAATATGTAATTCTAACTAGGTGAAACCATACTCTATGGTTTATGGAATAGAGATGGTTTTACCTATAGATCATTATATATCAGCACTAAAAAAATGAATTTTTGACCAAAAAAATCTATAAAGGGTAGTAGAAGTCTATTTATCTAATATGGAATTCACTAAGGAAAATATCCTATCGGAACTACATAACATAGAGAGGAACCACACTTGGGTAACAAAATCGTTCACCACGAAGGTTTTCATATGATCCTTCCTTCATGGTGACATGGTACTAACTCTTAGAATTCCAATGGTTCTTGGAATAAAACTGATGAAGGTAAAACAACAATGGTAACGTCTTTGTGGTATTAATAAGGTATACACCAATAGTTAATTATCCTTAATCACCATTGATGGGGATTAAATCACACATCCAACCGAAACAATGTTTCCAAAGTGATACGTTACATGATCTACTTTTGTCAATGCCATGTGACACTAAACAAGCATCCACTCAAGTAGCTCGCGATATATGGATCTAAACTACAAACCTCAATGTCCAAAGAAAATGATGTTAAATTTTAGTGTCACGTTGTGTAACAAACATGGGATCCCTTATATGAAAAATGTGATTTGACAAAAACTGATGACCTCAAAACATGATGTAAAAATGTATCCTTTCCCTTTGTAATAGACATGGGATTTAACATATAAAAACTGTGAGATGGCCAAAAATTAATCTCCTCAGCACAAGATGTGGAAATTGAGTCTTACCTTATGTAACATATGTGGGATTCCTTATATGAAGACCCATAGATAACCAAAAACAATGTTCTAAGAACAAGATGTTATAATATAGCCTCACCCTGTGTAACAAACGTGGGATGCCTCATATGAGAAATGTGAGATGGACCAAGCCAATTTCCTCAACACTTGATGTTAAATTATAGACCTGCCTAGTGTAACTATCATAGGAATACTCATAAAAAATCATGAGATGACTCCATTACCTTATCACCTAATGTGCATCTACATGATTTCATAGGTTCTGATGAGATATTTTACCACTCAGCTAACAATGGTGTCCTACCACGCCTTTATTAAAAACTAAGTGTGGCATGATTCTATTTCCATGGTAAACATAGTTATTCCTAAAATTTTTTGTCTTTGGGGCCAACAATATGTTTCCACTCCCAAAGTGGGATTATCATTAACATAATTCCTTTCATGACTCTTTAACCATGGTGATAAAAGCTTCCATCGGCCTCCTCATTTGTTTTTATTGCCAATCATATTACTCGAGGCATCAGTAGATCAAGATTACCTCATGACACAACATGAGTAAGAGATAATGGGAATATTAATGTGTAATCCTCACACAAAATGTCCAAGAACATGTTATTAAACTGTAACCATGCCATATGAAATGGACATGTGATTCCCTAAGTAAAATTTTGTGATTCCTCATCTCATGAGATAGGGTACCTAATATAGAAATCATGAGATGCTTCCTATATTAATCGAGAATAAAATTTATGTCCTCAAAATAAGACAATAAACTAAATTTCCAACATCCTTATCATACGACATAAAACTATATAGTCTAAATCCCCATCGCATGACACAAAACAGTATGATATGTCATGTAATAACCTGGGATGATAACCTCCTTTTTCCAAGAAAATCTCTTACCACGCCACATTTTATAACATTGTGTGTCATGATTCATAGCCCTTTGGGATATGTAGAGGCATCCGAGTCTTTCACCTTATGCACAAACCCACCACTGACTCATCCCAGTGTCTTCCACCATAGATATGGTTAAATCATAACATGCCAATATACACATCCATCATGTTCTAGCATATAGAAGAAATGTTCACAAAGAGTTTAAATTCCTCTAGTACATTCTCCACTTCAACTTTCATTTTTTTCTTCCTTCTATATGGGTCCTCATCATCCTCCCGATCTAAAAACCCCATAACTATAATAGTTCCAAGACACACTGTCTCACTTTATATACTTGGAATACACCTCAAAGAATATATGAATACATATGTTAGATCCCATGTTTTGAATGTGTTCAATGGTTGATCCCATGTATGTTCACCCATTCAACGACTGGTGTGGTTGTGGGACCTATGTTTCAAAAAACTTCAAAGATTTTTCCCAAAAAACCTGTCACTTCATTTTATGATTCATGTAAAAAAATTCATGACATTCATTCCTTTTATCCACTTTGTATAATCTATATTACCTAAGACTAGAAACACTGATCCAAAGGACATGACTTTAAACTTCCCCAAACAAGATGAATATATGTCTGTTAGGTTGAAAAACTCTAAAGAAAACCTTATATAAAAGTGATAATTCCTCCCTCAAGACCTCTCTCTTGAGTTGGGAAAAATGAGTGTGTAAATAAAACAGTACCAAGGTAGAAAGACCCACCATGAGTCCTGAAAAATTGGTTGTTCTTGATACACACACTACTCTAGACAAAACTTAGTGCCAAAACATGACACACTCGTTTAGTCATTGCAGTTCTAATGTCCTAATCATAAGATATGAAACTTTAGTACACATTTCCAGACCATACTATGTTAAAATATGTGGAATCATGTATAAATATAAGTAAAATTAAATTTTAATAAGCATGTCCTCCTCACATGACATTAATCAATGTTTTCAATATCCTTTCCACAGAATGTTAAATTGCACGTCATCTGTCCATGTTGAATGATGTTAATCTAAAAAATAATTGAGGAACATTCCAAAGGTTTACCATTTAAAACATATATAATTAGTCTCATAACATATCATGTTCTATAATAATATGTCGCCTCATTCCATATTTAGTGGGATACATAGGGACACCTAGACATCGTGATTCTAGTAGAGTTGCAATTTTCCCTGTCAAGAATGTCTATGGAACATTGGATCTCTTTGTACCTATATTGACATCATATTTACATTACTTATGTGACACAAAAGCATCCCTAGAACCCATATTTACTTATTATTTATAGATATATAACCATAACACTACATAACTCATGTACTCACACTTTGAAATTTAACAACATGTTAAACAACCTTTCCCCAAGATGTTAAACTACACACCCTATATCCTTATTTCATGATGTAAAATTGAACAGTGTCACAGTACCTCATCTAAGAACCCCATTTTCCACTTCAATTATAGTCACCTACTACACCATTTGAGTTACTTGACATACACTTGAAATATAGGATGACACTCTGCTTAGATGATGAGTCTTTCCATTATTCATAATGATATGCCCACCCAATGTACTTAGAAACAAGTTAGAGTAATTCAAATAAATTTGATCTCCATTCAAACATATATTCAGTTCATATAATTGGGTATGTAGGACACCTCCACAAGGAATAATCCTAACATTCTGAGAGACTTGGGGTACCTTCTTGAGGTTCAATTTCAACACCAAAATATTCCAATCAGGTCAAAATGTATTTATCTCATAAGACATAAACTAAAATGTGTGATAGTATCCCCCTTGTGACATACACAAACATACCCTTTTTCATAGAATTTGTTAAAACATTGACCCATATTTACCCATAGGATATTAAATGTATGACCCATCCATCCCTATATGATGTTAGACCTATGATCCACCTATCCCTACATGACATTTAAGGTTTGAATTATATTTCCCCGCAATATGTTAAACCTATTTCCCATATTTCCCCTCAATACGTTAAAATTGTGACCCATCTATACCCAAAATATGTTAAACCTATGGCCAACATATCTCCAAAATAAATTAAACCTATGAACCATATATCCCCACTTGTTGTTAAACATTTGACGTGTATTTTCCCACAATTCATTAATCCAACGACCCATATATACCCCAATGGTGTAAAAATTGTCACCAATATTTCCCCAAAATATGTTAAACTTATGAACCATATATTCCCACAAGATGGTAAACATGTGATGCACCTATCCCCAAAATATGTTAAACCTGGTACCCACCCATCTACAGTAGACATTAATACTATAACCTATTATATAATCTTTACTCCATAAAACAAGAATCATATGTCCATCTAAAAAATCCATAGAATTATTACAAGCCTTGGGCATCAACTATCTTATATACAACACCATATTTCTTAGTTTTCCTGCCTAAGATACCTCATACATGATATTCTCTGAACTCCTAAGGAGGAAGTCTCTACTTGTTCCCATCAGACCCAATGTATAGAAAATTCTTAGATATTCCCAACATTACTATATATTCTAACCATAGGTTGCTTCCTAATTGAGATAGAGCCAATTTAATAAACCCACATCCACATAGATACGATGCTGATGTTGAGTTTTAGAAACATGAATCATATATTTTTATGGGGACCAACAATTTGATATTACTTCCAAGGATGAATCCATGAAAGGACAAACTAATATTCCATAGTCATGTTTCAATCAAGGGTCCAACATTAGTAACCATGGTGGAAAAGGCCACACTCATTCGGAAAATTAGAATATAGGGTGGTAAATATTTCTACACCACCTCAATACATGAACCCATTGGTATGCTTTAAAAAAAACTAATGCATTTTACTAGGGAGTGTAACACCAGTTTTTCAGCAAGGTTATATTCCAAATGAAATAAAAAATGGAAAATATATACATGAGGACCACGTTTTGGTGTTATTACCTCAAGATGCATCCATTCATAAACCACATCCACTAATAATATTAAAAAAGGTACGTATTTTATAATAAAACCAAACTTCTTTATTTATAATAAATTAGGATGTTCTCCAATACATAAGATAATCCTAAGGGTTCTTAGTAATGTTTTCACATCATAGTTTTAAAAAATAACTAATCCTTTCTCTGATACATAGTATCACAACACATGATTTTAATAAAAAATAATAACATCATATTACATTAATATTCATAAAACAACATTATGATCTACACTAGAACCTTAAAGGTATAGTTGTTTTTATAAAATTGGTTACATAAACAACTGGTACAAAAACGATCCATAATATCACTCACTTATTTCTTCACCACTAGCACACTTATGAGATATATCATACTTAAAATCATTCATCATATCCCAAGGCAATGGAAACATAAGAAAGGGTGATCTTATATTATAAAAAAGGGTAAAAAAGAGATATATCCAATAATGATCATATGTAATCATATCATAAGGATAAGGATATGAAATCATGAGCATAACATTTCAAGTTCAATGTAACGATCTGAACTATTATGATGGAAATTACACTTTTTGATTTAATTAAATGTCTTATGGTTATAGAAAACAAATAAACTTATTTTGTTTTATTATATCAAATTGTATTTAAATGTCCATTATGTAACTTTACCATTGATAATATATCCGTTGTACAGTCATTACATGACTTGTATTAATATAGGGTTTTAAAAATTCCTTTTGGAACAAAAAAAGGAAGTGATGGCCTCAACCATCACACACCATACTCTAAGGGAATATGATGGTTTATTCAAGAGATATGTATCATGACCTGTGTAATAGTATTATGTCATTATTTTATATAGAACAATGAATAAATTTTCATCATATTATTATTACATTATAAATGATTTTTATTTTTTGATTAAATAAAGCAGAAATTGTATATTTGGTAAATATAAAAATTCAATTGATCAATTAATTGATTTTTGAAATAAATAATATTTGAATAAATTATTATCACAAAATAATTTTTTAATGTAAATTAATATATAATTTTTATGATGTCAAATGTAATTTTTATAAGGTTTAGAAAAATTATAAAAAACCTATCATTTTCAATAAATATAGGATTTTTATTGTAAATGTTAAAATATTCATATTTATAATTTTATTTTGACAAAATTAATATTATTTTTGGTATAAGGATATAAAAATTATATATTGGTAAATGTTTCATAACTTTCTGAGATAGATGCATTTTTAGGTAAAAATTAAATATCGTATAAATACACGACATGTTTTATGACATTATAATTACCCAATAGTGATTTAATAAATACTATAAAAGGTATATTCATCCATATATAAATATTCATGATAGAATAATATAATTTTATGTTTATATTATTTATTTTATAAATCCTTAATGAAACCATCAAAACTTATAATACATTTATGATTTTAAAATCATTTCATTGAGAGTGTGATTCACCTCCATGTAATAAAGTGAATTATTTTATCATATTTGGACCTTGATCATATAAATTAATTTAAAACAATATCCCTTTTCAAAAACCATGGGAAAAAACCATGTGATGGTTTTTGGTTTTGAATATTTTATTATATAGTGTCTAAGACCAAAATAATAAAGAAATACCCATTATTCCTACATAAACCCATCCAATATCACATTTATATTCACTAAAACTACTTGGATAATGACCAAAATCATCACTATAGTCCTTATAGTACTCTGTAGGTGTACCCATGCTTTCATGAATCCCCACCCAAGCCTTTGGAGTCACACACTCTAGTAAGGGATTCTATCTTTCTCAGTTTTATTCAAGAATATCTTCTATATTATGCCGTTTTATTTTTAATTCCAAATGATGTGGTATGTTTTTAAACCTCACCCATAATTACCTTATGATTTATAAATGATGATAAAATTCTTTTATCTTTAATTTACCCCTCCCACGTACAACTGTTACCGTGTTGAAATTTATTAATAGTTCTTTGATTTCTTCTATTTTTCAATGTTTCTTTAGGATGATACTCCTTATTTTTATTAGTCCTTATGTTGGGTCTTTTATATAAATTTAAATATTACTATACATTTAATTTATAAATTATTATTAACCCATTTCACTCTCTTGGAATAAAATTTATGAATTTCTATATGACACTGTTATGTTTCCCAAATTGCATTGCAATTTTCCATACCAAAATAATAGTGTCGGGAAAACAATACCGATTTTCTTTCAAGGGTAATCACATTTATTAACATATAATTATATATTGGAGACTTATATTTACATATTACACATTCCTTGATCATGGAATAAAATATTTTGTTGATTGAATCCATGTTATATGATCTATGTGTCACACTTAAGCATGAGAGTGAAATGATTATGAAGGGTGCGCCTTGATAGAGCTCCAATGCATTGGGTAATGTTAAGTATCCTGATACAATATGTTGGGAAAGTAGAGTACCTGAAACCATTATGGTAATTTCCTCCACCATAATGTATTGGTCGGTTTAGCATTGACTTATGTTTATGATGTTGTTTTTTAAGTTGTTGCTACATTTCCCATGTTATGATTATCTTTCTATATCATACCTTATTATTAATGACTCTTTTATAATCCATTGATATTACTATTTTATAACATGTATTTTCTTACCCATTTTATTCCATGTTTATTCTCTTACAGTTCTATATAGATCACCCCTTTCTTAATTATGTCCTCATTTTATCCCATGTAGTGTTAAGAAAGAATGAACATTTTTGTCATGTCAAATAAGTTTTCAATAAAGATGTTGCTTTTCATATTGTATGTTGTTATGTAATGTACATAATTTCCCAAATACACTAGACCTCTCAATATTATGGGTTATATTATTTGTAATAAAACATGTATTAATTTGTAATAAATAGAGGGGTTGTTATAGTTGGAATCATAAGATAGGTTTAGTTATTTTTTGGGATTAGGATTAAAAAACTCTAGAAAAATCCTTATGATGAGACAAATCTAGAGAATGGAATAGGTATAAGACTAAGTATAAGAAACATTCAGTTAATTTTGGTTAGTATAGAGTAAGTGGTTTATCAATAAATTAAATCCTTTCCAGGATACTAAAAGTGGTCATGGTTCTAGCACGAATGTACCTAGGAGTAAAAATTCCATCAAGATGCTACAGGCCAGACTCATGGTAATATGATACATGATAATGGGAATTACTAGGCACCTAGTTGTAAAATCCTAGAGATATAATTTTGTAAGTTAATAATCTCATTATAAACAATTATTAAAGAATAAAATTCCCATATGAATATATGTTAGGAAATAGATCATGGATAACATCGATTTAATACTAGAAACTCATAGGATAAGGTGATAAATATAAGTAATACTTTATACATTTAATATCATTGGATTCCCATTTACATGTGTAATTTTTTTTGATTCTCATCCCTACTTCCCTTTTTTATTCTATTCAATGGCTGGTAATTAGAAGAATAGAGCTAACAAACGATGAAAAGGGTAATGTGATGAATTCCATAATGAGATTCCCAATCCTCTGATAGTAGGAATCACCAAATACTTCATGATAATTTCTCAGCTTACTCAAGTTATGAAAAGAAAGAAAGATCAAGAGGAGTTCCCAAACTTCCATAATAGAGAACTAACTGTAATCCACACCTTTATATGAAAAGGACCACTTACTTTTAATGGATCTCTTGATCCCATAATCAAGTAACAATGGATCAACTATATTGATAAGATCATCTCCATACTTCAGTGATTTTAATAAGAGAATTTTCTTTTAGATTATTATCATATGGAGGTAGAATTTGATCAGTAGGGGACATTGATCAAAGATACAAATACAAAGGAAGAGATTGAAATAATGGAGTGAAAGGAATTCTAGAAAATGTTTTTTCGTTAAATATTATCCTTACTCTCTCCGTCATAAAATGGAAACTAATTTACATTCAATCAAGAAATAAGTTGATGAATTTATTGGGGCGTACGAGCCAAACATCATAATACATTCACAATATTACTCTTGTTTTTTTTATTAAATCTGAATACAAGGTTGACTACTTCTTTGATGGTTAAATCCTAGTATATGAAAATCTTTTTCAATATTTGAATTTTATAGCTATAAGGAAATTGTATTATTTTCCCTTAAAGTGGAAATGGAGATCGGAAAATCAAAAAGGTATTATGGGGATAATAAGTGAATAATAGAGTTTAATTCCACCAGTCAAATGGATAAATCAAATGGAGCTATGAAATTTATTCATCGCAATTGTCATTGGTGTAGAAATAAACACCCTTGAAATTTCTTAAGGGGAATATATAAATTCATTTGGTGTGGAAGAGAAGGGAAACAAGCCAATGATTGATATTAGTATAAATCCACCATTGTTATAGAGTAAATGAATTCTCTGGTAAACTGTCAATGCATAGATAATTTCAGAAACCATAAGGAACTGGGTGACTTTGTGAACTAGTGCACTTAGAGAAGGGTTTTTTGAGGAAACCAACAAACTCAAAGGAAGAAAGTGTGGGGTTTTCCATCACTACCCCTAAAGTGAATCCTGAAAATGATGTGGTAATAGGTAGGGTAGTTATTCATTCATGAATATTGAATGTAATTTTTAATTCTGGTTTCTCACATTTTTTATATCATGATAGTTTAGTAGAACTATTCAAACACCAACGCAAAGCATTGAACTAGAGATGCCAATGAAAATGAAAAATGGGGAAATTATTTCCTCCCATGTATATAACTCATCCCTTATCAACATTTTTGGTATAAAAATACCAGAGAAATATTTCATACATACCTTGATTAAATTTGGTGCATTTCTAGGCATGAATTAGATTTCAATATATAGATCCAACATAAATTTCTCTTAGTGGTAAATCAATCTACATATTAATAATTTATCCTCGATTATAAACATTTCATGGGGGGGATAAATCTCATTTAGTACCAACATCTCAAGAATAGATATCATTTCTCTAAGAGAAAGTGTATCTATCCCAAATTATTGATTCTAAGTAAAGGATAATATTCAAATAAGTTCTTATTTAGAGGGAATACTTTAATTTGTATCCTAGGGAATTTCATGGTCTTCCTCCCAGTCGATAGGTTGAATTTTCAATTAGCTTATACCAAAGAGTTACCAATATCCTAGAATCCATATATGGAAACTATTGTGGAACTTCTGGAACTGAAGAAACAATAACAAGTGAATCTAGATAAATGATTTTTGATCCTAATTGATTCACCATGGGGTTACCTAGTCCTCTTTATAAAGAAGAAGGATGAGTCAATAAACATTTTCATTCATTATCGTGAGCTGTACATGATTAAGTTAAAGAACAAGAATCCTTTTACCTGGATTGACGACTTGTTCGATCATCTATGTGGAAAAAAATAATTCCGCAAGGAGGATTTGTGGTTGAGGTATTATCACATTATTGTGAAGAAGGAGGATATCCCCAAGTGTAACGTACCGAATCTGGAGCCCCTCCACTGGTGCCCTATACCCGGTTCACCACATGACCTCAAGTGAATTTCCCCAAATGCCAGAGGCTGCCGACTAGCAGTGAGGGGCTTGGTATGTTATTGGGGAAACTATGCCCTCATTTGGTAAGGTATACAAGGTAAGGAAAACAACAGTCAATAGCGGAAGTAGTAACAACATACGGAACTATATCCAAATAGAGGACGAATAAATATATAGCAATGATGATAATGATGCAGTAGTTACAAGTATCTAAGGAAAGCGGAAAACAAAACAACGTGCTGAAATACAACTGAACACAAGTACTAAAGCAACAACAAATGAAAAACTGATGAGAAACTCCTCAGGATCACAAGCCTCGTCTTGGTCCCATGCTCTCCAGCTCTAGTTCAATCAAGAACCTGAAGTAGAAGGGAATTTTCCCTTATCTATACCTGCAAAAACATAGTCTACTTGGGCCCAAAAGCATGGCCCAAACTGGGTGTGATACAAAGTCTTAGTAGAAAACCACCCAAAGATCTCTTCCTCACAGTCAATGAATACATGGAAAGTAAAGTACATGAACAGTAAACATGAAAATACACAGTAGCTACAATTTAAAGTCTATTACATAAACTACACAAGTATAAAACAATAAACAAGTATAAAATTAACCCTCAGGGTAGTTCTCACAGCCTAACCCTTATGGTTCAACGTATAAGTACCAACAACCCCCTAGGATGCACAAACAGTCTCACCCCTATGGTTCAGCTAAAGAATAGACTCTCTGGGGAAGCACTCACCGTCAATTCCCCCTATAGTCTCGTATCGTACTAAAGGCTCTCTGGGGATGCACTCAACGTCAATTCCCCATGTGGCCCGTATTGAGGATCTATAGACTCTCTGTGGAAGAACTCAATTTCAATTCCCCATGTGGTCTCGCATAAGAATTAAAGACACTCTGGAGGAGCCCTTCATCCATCCTCTCTATGGTCCACTACACTAGGTTCTCACAGCCTGTGTATAAATAAACATGCATAGCGCACGTGTATCATCCAAGTAAACCTCAAAAACTACTTGGCTATCATTCCAAGGCTCATCAGTGTACCAGTACAACAGTTCCACTATCCTACAACTAGGCATGGCAACTGGCATAACGCCTAACAGGAAAAGAAAGTACAACAAACAACCAGAGTATAGGAAAAACTACTCTATTCACAAAGGTAAACCTCTACTATTGAAATCAGGCAAGTATGCAATCATTCATGGGATAAACAAAAAACACACAATTCTCGTTCAATGAATTGGAAAAATTGCACAAAATATTCAAACAATTTATACAAAAAGGCCCAAACCACCTACCTTGATGCTAGGGGATCGATATATTGAACCACAATGCCTGATTATCCTCAGAACAACGTAGATCTAAGAAAAAGCACAAAACTCTCACCCCAAGATAACATGAAAATGTGGAGGATCCATAAAACAAGGATAAAGCAGAAGAGAGAGATTACCAAGGTGATCCCAACTCAATCGACAGTGGCTGGAATGGAGATCGGACGAAGGTATGGAGGCTCGAGGATGATTTTTGGCTGTATGGGTCGCTCTCGGACGATGATCCTGAAGAAGAAGAAAGTTATACCCGTTAGGCGTAACCACTATGCGATTAGTGAAAAAACAAAAAGTACACAGCATGTACTTTTAGAGTACATGGCATGTACTAGGTTTTTCCGTACTCCGCAAAAGTTGGCCTCCATGTCACCCCTACACACCATGTGTGTGGATCAGACACGTCCAGCACACGACTTCGAGCGGGAAAAGAGTACACGACGTGTACTCAGAAAGTACACAGTGTATACTTCCAAAATTTCAAGAAAACCTATTTTTCTCAAAAACTCTAGTAAAAAGAAAGGTTCTCTTAGAAAAAAGATATGGGTTCTTACAAACTTCCCCCCTTAAATAAAATTTTCCCTGAATTTCCCTAGAGATACAGAGAAGGAGAAACCCCGAACAGCTCCGGCCACTGCGATCGTACATCGGCCTCCCTCTCCCAGGTCCCATCCTGTACTTTCCCATGCTACCATAGCACTCGTATAAGAGGAAAATAGAACCCACGGAGAACCTTCGTACGGAGATCGACAATTCGGATGGGATGCTCCTCAAATGATGCATCATCTTTGAGCTCAACCTCCTCATACTGAAAGACATGAGACGGGTCTGAAAATTAACGTCAAAGCTGAGAGTCGTGGAAGACGTCGTGCATGGCCCGATACCTCTGGGGTAGCTGCAACCGATAGGCGACCAGCCCAACTCTCTCCAAAAGCTCAAATGGCCCGACATACCACGGTGAAAGCTTACCCTACATCAGAATCCTCTTGTGTCCCAACCTTGGTGAAACACGCAGGAAAACCTGATCCCTGACCTCGAACTCCAGAGGCAGTCTCCGCTGATCAACATAAGACTTCTGCCGAGACTATGTCGTATCCATCCTCTTCAGAATCAGTTCAATCTGCTCTAAAGTCTCCTGAACAAGAGGATGTCCTAGAAAAATTTCCTCTCCTCCCTCCATCCAGCATAAGGTTGATCGGCATGGCCTACCGTACAAAGACTCATATGGTGCCATCTGAATGGTCGCATGGAAACTGTTGTTGTAGGCGAACTACACAAGAGGGATATGCTTCAACCAAGAACCGACAAAGTCTAGGATTCATGATCGGAGCATATCCTAAAGCACTTGGATCGTGCACTCAGATTGGCCATCAGTCTGGGGATGTTATGCTGTACTCAAAAGTGAATGTGTAACCAAGGCCTTTTGAATTCCTTTCCAAAACCAAGAAGTAAAGCACGTATCCATGTCTGAGAAAATGGAGTGTGGAACTCCATGTAGAAGAACGATCTCTATGATGTAAATCCACTCATATCATCAACACTGATGTAATCCTTGATCAACAAGATGTGAGAAACCTTCATGAACCTATCGACAACAACCCAAACAACATCGTTCCCTCAAGGCGACCTTGACAATCCAGTCAAGAAGTTTATTGAAACATCATTCCACTTACACTCTAGAATGGGTAACTGCTGTAAAATCCCCACTGGTCGTTGATGCTCTGCTTTCACCTACTGAAAAGTAGAACATCTCACGACAAAACCAGCAACATCCCTCTTCATACCTGGCCGCCAGTACTAGCGATGAAGATCCTGATACATCTTGGTGATGCCAGGATGAACTTCCGAAACAGAGGAATGAAAATTCCACATCAGCTCCTCGTGTATGTCTACTAGAACCCATACATGTCCCTGGAAACACAAGATCTCATCCTATCCCACTGTCCATCCAGGAAGAGGGTCCTCTCCTGACACACTCTCCCACAAGACTAAGCCTTCTGAGTCTGATAGCTGCCTCATTCGTACCCGATCAAGTAGTGTGGAGGTAACAGCTATAGAAGATAGTAAGGTATGTCCTTGCCTATCGTACACCTCCAGATGCATCATAGAGAACATATCCATAGTCTTCCACTCACTGATGGCATCCTGAACTGCCTGAATCTGATTTCTCCTACTCAACATATCTGCCATTACATTTCCCTTTCCTGGCGTATAGGCAAGCTCGAAATCAAAAGACTGAGGATACTCGACCCACCTGCCCTGCCTCAGATTCAGATCACGCTGAGCGAAGATATACTTGAGACCCTTATGGTCAGAAAAGACCACAAAGTGCTCTCCCAGAAGATAGTGTCTCCAACAGCGTAAGGCATGAAAAATATCTACCAACTCTAGATCGTGAGTCAGGTAGTTCCTCTCATGTGGCATCAACTGCCGATACCCGTACGCAACGACTCCATCTCCCTGCATAAGCACAACTCCTAGCCCGATACCTGAAGCATCACAATAGACGGTATCGATCTTTCCATGCTCTGGAAAGACTAGTATCGGTGCCAACGTCAACCTTTCCATCAGCTCCTGAAAGGCTGACTTACACGAATATGAAAATAAAAACATTGCCCCCATCTAGAACAGACCTTTCAATGGTGTTGTTAGGCATGAGAAGTCCTGAATGAAGCATCTGTAGTATCCAGCCTACACTAGGAAACTCTGTACCTCAAAGAAATTCTTCGGATGCTCCCAGGAAACTAAAACTCTCACCTTCTCTGGCTCCACAGATACTCCTTCCTCTAAGATGACGTGACCCAAGAAGTGGATCTGATCCATCCAAAAGTGGCACTTTGAGAGTTTAGCATAAATCTGATGCTCTCTTAGTATACTCATAACGATCTAAAGATGGGTAGCATGGTCGTGTCGAGTATGAGGGTACACAATGATATCATCCACGAAGACCACGACGAAGGAATCCATGTAAAGATGGAACACTCGTTTCATCAGTTCCATGAAAACTGTTGGCACATTCGTGAGACCGAACGGCATAACCGTATAGTCGAAGAGACCATACCTTCTCATGAAGGATGTCAGAGGTATATCTAATGGTCTAAGGTGCAACTAATGATAACTGGACCTCAAATAGATCATTGAAAACACTCGGTCTCCTCGAAGCTGATCAAAGAGATCATCAATCCTCAGCAAGGGATATTGGTTCTTGACTGTCAACTGATTCAGCTCCCGATAATCCACACAAAGCCGAAGGGTACCATCTGCCTTCTTCAAAAATAGGACAAGAGAACCCCAAAGAGAAGTACTGGGTTGGATGAAACCCTTTTCCTGCAACTCCTCTAACTACTTCTTGAGCTCCTTCAACTCAGGTGTAGCCATCCTATAAGGAGGAATGGACAATGGTGCTGCTCCTAGCATGAGCTCAATATAAATGTCTACCTCACGCTCCAGAGGAAAACCCAAAAATTCCTCAGGAAAGACGTCCCTAAAATGATCCAACAATGGAGGAAAGTAAAATTGCGAAGTCCCCTGATCATACAGATAAAGACTAGCAATCTGGGTTGTCACCCTTTAAAGCCCATGATGCTTGAGTCCTGCTTGACTCACCTGAACAACCCATTCACCTCTATGATGAAAAGATTCAGCCTCTGGTGAAACAAAACTCACACTGTGGAGATAACAGTCGACGAATGCCTAGAAGGGAACCAACCAGTATATCCAGAGGATGAAATCATAGCCTATCATCTCTAGGACATAGAGGTCCCATATGTAACGATACACTGCAACCTCGAGAGGGCACTCTCTACACTGGCGTACAGTAGATGCCCTCATCCCAAATGGTGTGTCTAGTGTCAATGAGTCTGCAAAAGAAAAGACACAGAGACCAAGGATTTCCACAATATAAATAAAGATAAATCTATGTATGGCACCAGAATCGAAAAGAGCTAAAGTTAAATTTGAGGCTACTAAAATTGCACCTCGAACTGTAGAAGGTCCGAGATCCTACTCCAGATAGGTCTTCTCTACCGCAATAGTTTGGCCTACCCCGCGGCCCTGTGACCATGTGTGACCACTCTGAGCCGAACCTCACTATTTTTGTTGAGGGACTTGTGACTGAATACCACAGCCTCGACCTCCGCCTCGGGCTGAATGGTTGGAAGAACTCCAGTTCCCTGACTGGTGCAAAACTGGTGGAGTGTCTCCTGAACGAGGAGTCATGGAAGAACCCCCGTCACCAAAAAATGGTGATAAAACCTCACAGAAAATGTTGATGGTGACCTATCTTACTGTAGGATCAGCACTCCAATGGGTCCCTCTAGCACTGAAGCATCATATGACCACTCCTACCACACTGGTAGCATACAACCTGGCTGTTAGAAGATGTATCTCGCCTCCTCGGGTCACCGCGCGTAGGCTCCCTACGGTGCTTCCTGCTGTCAACTGGAGGAACACTAGCTCTGGAAGCAGAACCGCCTAGGCTCGCAGCTCTGGAGTCTCTCAGACTGTGCTCTGCAATCAGTGCCTAGTTAACGATAGAAGTGATGGAAGTTAACTGAAAGATATTCACCTGCGAACAGATCTCCTGCCTGAGACCATCCTCAAACTACCGTGCTAAGAAAACCCCACCTCCATCCTGGAGTGGTGTGAAATGATGAAGCTCGGTGAAATGAGATGAATAATCCATGATAGAATGAGTACTATTCTCTAGACTCATGAAGTCCCATGCTTGATCAGCCATTAGGGTGTCTGGGTAAAAGTAGTCGTAGAACACGCGCTGGAACTCCTCCCAATCTATAACCTAATGATGACCCGTTTGTGAGATCATGTCCCCCCACCTCTTGGCGGAGTCTCGGATCACGTAGGTAGCGAGCTTGACCCGCCTCTCTAGAGGCATCTCCAGATGCTCGAAGATAGTTAACATGGCTTCCAGCCATGACTCTGCAGCCTGTGGTCCTCCTTCACCCGAGTAAGTAGGAGGATGCTACTGCTGGAAAACCCGCGTTAAGTCTGCCATAGTCGTGGCAAGAGGAAGTACTCCATAAAGGGTCTAGATCATCCTTATAAATCCTTCCTAAAACTACACATCAACACCTATAATGGGTTTAACTACTGGTTCCATGTATGGAACAGTAGGAGCATCTGCAGGAGGTCCCTGATCAGCCATATCCGGTGTCTGATCACCGTCTGGGAACTGACGAACAACCGAAGGTTGTCTCGGAGGTATATCTCAAAAAGATTAAAATCACACCTTAGATCAGAATTAACAAGAACAGATAACACAAGATTAAAATATGGGAACAGGGGAAGGAAAGCGTACATGTTTACAAAACACGACTACACTGCGTGTATAAAAACTATACGGCGTGTCTTCTTACGCCACTGACATGGGCATGTACCCCTTCCCTACAAGTCATGCAACACCTCAAACTACACAGTGTTTTGACCCCACACATAGTGTGTACTTGAAAAATTTTCCCCTACCCAAGTCTCTTTACACGGCTATCCAACACGGTCCGACCTAACCCAAGACTACACAACATGTTCTAAACAAACACGACGTGTACTAGACAAGGCTTCAGTGGCCCGTGTTGTTAAATAAATGGTCGTTTACATGGATGAACCTTACACGGCGTGCTCCTAACAAACACGATGTGTATAGGTAAAGGTGAAATTGTCCCGTATTTTTCTTGACACGGCCGGGTACCTGAACAAGACAACACGACTTGTTCTGAAAACAACACGGTGTGTCTAAGAGAAGGTAACGCCGAATCGTGCTGTTAGTGACACAGTCGGGTACCAGGACATGAATACATGACATCTTACATTATAACATGGCATGTTCTACTCGAGCTTCCCCGACCTGTGTTGTTAGTGACACGGCCGGGGACACGGCTCCGAACTACATGGCATGTACATACCGTACATGGCATCTTCCTGAAGGAATTTCTAAAACAGCGTGTCCCTGCTCACACGTTCAGTGAAATAGTCTAAAAACTACACGGCGTGTAGTCAAAATGTACACACCATGTATTCTGGGTTTTTATAGGCAGTAGCTCAGAAACTACACAGATTCCCAGAAAACACAGAAAACAAGGCAAGGAGGTTCCAATTTCCAATTCGTGAGGGCCCATACTCCTCATGAATCAATGAATGGAATCTCCTACAGTCATAGACAAGAGAAAACATGATCATGATCCACCATTTTCCGATTCAAGGGGGATCATAATATTTCAATAATCAAAATTTGGCGTTCATTTAAGCAAAGTAGGAAACAAATAATCCTCTAACAAGGCAGTATAGATTCTATCAAGCATCTATCACAATAGCATGCATAATCTACACAAGGTGTATCACAACAACATGAAATTGCTAATGAACCCTAGATGGCATGGAAAGAATGCATGGAATGTGATTTATACAAGTGCCTTCATGATGCATGAGATGGAATACCCTCATCTCATCGGGTTGAGACATAAATATAACCACAATCATCATGAAAATAACAACACAAAACATGTGAATCACTCTAGGTGAAATCACCTCAACTGTGAGATCTCAAAACCAGCAAACTGAAATTAACGAGGTAGTATGGATTTTCCCTGTACACGGGTTAGCTACTCCCAAGCACAGCTTAATACCAAGTACCGAATACGTCCTATCCCTGGATAATGTCTCCAAAAAGTAAAGCAAGAAAAAAGAACCCCTTTGATACCACTTTGTAACGTCCTGAATCCGTAGCCCCTCCACTGGTGCCCTGTACCCGGTTCGCCACATGACCTCACGCGCATTTCCCCAAACACCAGAGGATGTTGAATAGAATCGAGGGCCTTGATATGTTATTGGGGAAACTTTTCCCTCATTTGGTAAGGTATACAAGGTAAGGAAAACAACAGTCAATAGCAGAAGTAGTAACAACATACATAACTATAACAAAATAGCTGAAGAATAAATATATTGCAATGATGATAATGATTCAGTAGGTACGAGTATCTAAGGAAAGAAGCAAACACAACAACATGATGAAATACAACTAAACACAAGTACTAGAGAAACAGAAAAATAAAAATAGATTAGCATCTCCTCATCATCACAAGCCTCGGCTCGGTCCCATGCTGTCCAACTCCAGTGAAATAAAGAACCTGAAGTAGAAGGGCGATTTCCCTTATATATACCTTCAACAAAATAGTTTTCTTGGGCCCAAATTCATGGCCCAAACTGGGTGTGAGACAAAGTCCCAGTAGGCAACCACTCAAAGATCTGTACCTAATAGTCAATGAATACATGGAAAGTAAAGTACAGGAACAGTTAACAGGAAAATACATAGTAGATACAATTTATAGTCTAGCATATAAACTACACTAGTATAAAACAATCAACAAGTAAAACAATGGTTACCCCTAGATATTTCTCATAGCCTAACCCTTATGGATCAACCTATAAGTACCAGAAACCCCCTAGGAGGCACACACAGTCTCACCCCTCTGGTTCATCTAAAGAATAGACTCTCTTAGGAAGCACTCACTGTCTATTCCCACTATAGTCTCTTATCATACTAAAGGCTCTCTGGGGAAGTACTCAACGTCAATTTCTCCATGTGGCACGCGTCTAGAAACTACAGAATCTCTAGGGAAGCACTCAACGTCAATTCCCCCTGTGGTCTCGCATCGTAATTAAAGACACTTTGGAGAAGCCCTTCCGTCCATTCTCCATATGGCCCACTACAATAGGTTCTCATAAGCCTGTGTATAAATAAACATGCATAGAATGCATGTATAATCCAAGTAAACCTCAAGAACTACTTGGATATCATTCTAAGGCTTAGCAACATAATAGTACAACAGTTCCACTATCCTACAACTATGCATGGAAACTGGAATATCGCATAACAGGCAAAGAAAGTACAGAAAACAACTAGAGTAAACCAAAAACTACTATATTCACAAAGGTAAACATCTATAATAGCAATCAAGAAAGCAGAAAATCATTCAAGGGGAAAACAGGAAAACACACAATTTTCGTTCACAGGAATTGGCAAAATTGCACAAAATATTCAAATACATTCTACAGAAATGCACAAAACACCTACCTTGATTCTAGGGGATCAATATACTTGAACCACGATGCCTGATTCTACTCAGAACGACGTAGATCTAAGAAAATGCACAAAAATCTCAACCCATGATAAATTGAAAACGAGGAGGAACCATGGAAAAAAGGATAATGCAGAAGATACAGCATACCGAGGTGATCCCAACTCAATCGACGGCAGCTGGAATGGAGATTGGGCAGAGGCACGAAGGCTCGGGGAAGATTTTCGGCCGTACGGGTCGCTCTCGAACGAAGATCTTGAAGAAGAAGAATGATCTGTCTGTCAGGCGTGACCCTGATGCGTTTAGTGAAAAAAAGAAAAGTACATGGCATGTACTTTTACAGTACGCGGTTTGTACTAGTTTTTTTCCGTACTCTTCCAAAATCGGCCTCCACATCACCCCTACACACCATGTGTGTGGCCCAGACACGACCATCAAACGGCTTCGAGCAGGAAAAGAGTACATTGTGTGTACTCAGAAAGTTCAGGGCGTGTACTTCAAAAATTTCAAGAAAACCCATTTTTCTCAAAAACTCCAGAAAACTAAAGCGTACCTAGAAAGACGATCCGGGTTCTTACACCAAGACTACTTTTTGTATGAGGTAAGGGAAATATGAGTTCATAGTGATGACATTCGGTCTCATTAATACTTAAATAATATTTATGGACATAATGAATAGAGTATTTAGATATTATATCGACGAGTGAATGAAAACCATTAAAGATGGAATTATAATATATTCCCAAAACATAGAGGACTATGAGGAGAATATGAGAATTGTGCTAAATACATTGTGAAAAAAGATTTTGTATTGAATGTAAAACAAGTATGAGTTATGGTTGAAGTATGTCTCATTATTGGAACATATCATCACAAGAAATGGGGTATCTACGGATCCATCAAATAAAAATGTAATTGAAGTATTGGATACAACAACCTAGATAGATATCTATAGCTTCCTTGGGTTATCTTGATATTATCTCTGATTTGTGTGAATTTTCACAGAACATTCAAACCGTCTTATGAAGCTAACTCAATATAGATTCAAATTTTCATTGAATTATGATTGTAAAGAATGATTTTTTTATTTGCAAAAGAGGCTTATCACTTCCCATGTGCTCACACTACCCACAAGTGGAGAACATTTCCTAATTTTCCGAGATTCTTTAAAGAAGGGATTGAATTATGTGTTGATGAAAAATGAAAAAAATTGTAGCCTATGCTTCAAGGTGGTTGAAAATTCATTATAAAATCTATCCCACACATGATCTGTAGTTGGAAGCATTGATCATCGATTTAAAAATTTTGTGACATTATCTCATATGGTAGAACTATGAAATATATATTAACCACAAAATCTATAAATATATACTCACACAGAAGGAGCTTAATATGTGCCAATGAAGATGGTTAGATATCATCAATTATTACGACTGATCAATCCACTACTATCATGGAAAAGTGAACAAAGTGAAATATGATCTAAGTAGAAAGGATCCAATGATAATATCATCAATTTGTATTGATAAGGATATGATATCATTATATTTGATGATAATGGACATGGGAATCATAAAGAAAAGAAAATCATCAATCCTTTCAGAAATTATTTCAAAACTATCTGTTCTTTAAAGGTTAAAGGATTATAAAAAAATATGATGTTAGAATTCAAAATAATGTGGAAACTATAAGAAAAGTGGAATCCTATGAGTTCAACGTTAATGAAAAAGAAATTGTGAGAATTGGGAAATCACTATGTGCTCCATCAAATCATGAGTTAAAGAGGTGACTATTGGATGATGAACACCGTCTGAATTTATACATTCACCTAGGAAATGAAATGAGATATCTAAATTATGGGAGCACTATTGGTTGGATAAAATTAAGAAGGATAGGGTGAAGAAGTAGAATGCTTCCTATAGATCAAGGTGCCTGGTATGTTATCAAGTGAAGACTGAAAGGAAAAATATTAAGGGGATAATGTAATCATAACCCATACCATCATGGAAATGTTAAAACAACACTATATACTATTTTTAGAACATCCAAATAAATCCATGGGAAAAAAGCTATCTAGGTTTTTGGGGATCGTCTTACAAAGACTATACACTTCATTGATATTTGAGAGGATTTATCACTAGATCAAGAAGAACATATATATCAGATAAGTGTTAATAATTCATGGATTACCATTATCGATAATATCCTATCGATATCCAATATTCACCTCTATGTTTTGGAAAATCTTTAGCATCATATAAACACTAAGATAAACTTTAGTACAGATTTTCACCCTCAAAATGATGGTGAATCTGGACGAAATATCAAAACACATAAGGATATGTTGAGATCATACTCAATTGAATTCAAAGTGGGATGGGACCAACATATTTCAATGTTTGAGTTCTCTTAAATAAAATGTTTCCACTCGAGCATCCAAATGGATCCCTATGAAGCCATTTATGGGATATGGAGCTGAAAACTGACATGTTGGGATGAATATGGGGAATAAAAACTTCTAGGCACTGAAATGGTCGAATAAATGGTGGATATAGGTAAGACCATTTAGTAGAACATCAAATATTCTCATATTTTATAGAAGATCTACACCGGTAATAATTAATGAGACCTAAAACATGATGTTTGATACTTGATATTCCTCGTTATATATCCATGGAAAGGAGTGATGAGATTTTGGAAGAAGGGTAAGCATTTTCCAAGGTACATCAAAACATTTGTGATCCTTGATCGCATCAGAGGAGTGTTCTATCGACTAGCACTTCCACTGGACCAGTCTCAAGTACATGATGTATTCTATGTATCCCTCTAAAGAAAGATCATACTAGGCCCATCACATGTACTAAATATAGAGTTTATTCATTTGGATAATGTCATTTCCTATGAAGAGAATTCAGTGAAGATATTAGATCATAGAGAAAAAGTTTTACGAAATACATTAGTGCCCAAAATTAAAGTGTTGCAGAGAAACCAAATGTTTGAAGAAACATCTTGGGCACCAATGGAATTGATGAACTAGGATTATCCTCATCTATTTTATGTGTGGGACAAAGAAATTTCAATGGAAAAATTTATAAAGGGGGAATATTGTAATGACCTTTACTATTATGATTAAAATTACCCTTTTGGTTTAATTATATGTATTATGGTTACAGAAAACACATGAACTTATTTGGTTTTATTATATCCAATTGAATTTGAATGGACATTATGTATATTTAACATTGATAACATATCCATTGAATATTGATCACATGACTTGTATAAATATAAGGTTTTAAGAAATTTTTTGGGCACATACAAAGGACGTGATGGCCTCATCTAGTGGGATCGTACCCTATGAATTCCTTTTCTAGGAGCTTCTGAGGGAATGATAATTTTAGTATTTTATCAATACCAATCCCAAGATGATATCAAAAAACAAAAGCTTGATAAAAACTGTTTATAAGAGAACTTCAATCTCATTGAGATCACATCCCAAACCATGTTTACTGAATGACCCCATGAAATCCTGACCATGGCACCCCTTACTCTTTCGGTGCATGTTTTTGTATTAAAGGGATATGTACACCTTACCATCACACACCTTACTCTTATATATCAAGACCCTATAAATAGGAATATGTATATTAATTTTTATATGATAATGAATATATTTTCAGATTTTATTGTTACATTATAAATTATTTTTATTTCTAACTCAATAAAGTTGAAATGATATTTTTTGTTAATATTAAAATTAAATTAATTAATTTTTGATTATTTGAAATAATTTTTTTAATAAAATATTATCATTAAATAAATTTAACTTAATATAATTGATCAAATAATTTTTATGAAGTGAAATATAATTGTTATAAGGGTTCAACAAAATATTACTGTAAAAATCCCATCATTTTCAATAAATTTTGGTTTTTATTTTAAAAGTGAAAATTAAAATACTATTTAGATAAAATTATTCTTATTTTTTTAATCATGATTTCAAAATTATCTAATGGTGATTTTTTAATAATTTTCTGAGGTAGTGAAATTTTTGGGTAAAAATTAAATATTATATAAAGATATTATGTGTTTTATGGCATCATAATGACCAAATAGTGATGTAATTAATAATATAAAATTTATCTCCAATTAATATATGTTTTCCACTTAAAATAATGTAATTTTCTGTTTATTTGATTTATTTTATAAATACATAACGAATCCTCAAGGACTAATAATATATTTTATGATTTTAAAATCATTTCATTAAGAGTGTGACTCAAATCCACATAAGAAAGGGCATTATTTTATTCTAATATTACCATATACTTATAAAATAATTTAAACCAATAAAATTTTTCAGAAACCATTGGATGAAACTATGGTATGGTATGTAGTTTTGAATATATTATTATGTACTGTCCAAA
This sequence comes from Viscum album, assembly GCA_963277665.1. Lineage (NCBI taxonomy): Eukaryota > Viridiplantae > Streptophyta > Magnoliopsida > Santalales > Viscaceae > Viscum > Viscum album. The sequence continues at coordinate 1,364,317,911 of OY728140.1, read as the reverse complement.
ATCAGAAACAATAAAAAAATCCGCTCTTTTCCTTTAAAAACCCACAAAATCTCCCATTTATATTTACTAGATCTCCATAGAGGACTCCCAAACTCATACCAACACTCCCTAGAGTCCTCTGAAGGTTTCCCCAAGCTTTCCCTTATCCCCTCCCAGGCCTTTGGAATCACACACTCAAGTATGGGATCCTCTCTTTCTCACTTTTATTCACGAATCTCGTCTATGTTATGTCTTTTTATTAATTCCTAATGGTGGGTTATGTTTTTTCACATCCCCCATGATTACCATATGATATATAAATGATTATAGACACATTTATCTCTCATTAATCCCTCCCAAGTATGCTTGTTACAAAGAGTAAATTTTGCAAGGGGACTTTCTTTTCTCCTCTTTCATCAATGTTTCTTGATTATATTTTGCCTTTTATTTCCAATTATTTAATTAAGATAATTTATTTACATATCCCACCTACTATAAGTTATATATATAAATGATTATTGACCCCTTTATCACTAATTAACCCATTTTATGAATTTTTATATGATGTTGTTAGGCTCATGAAATTGCACTGCGATTTTTCCATGCCACAATAATTGTGTAGTGAATACCATACCCATTTTTCTGTTAAGTGTATTCAAATTTATGCACATATACTTATTTATTGGAGACTTACATATATTTATTTCACAATACTTGATCATTTAATTAATTATTATATTGAATGAATCAATGTTATATGATCTATGTGGCAAACTTAATCATGAGAATGAAATGATTATGAGTGGTGTGCCATGATAATTCCTTAATGCATTAGTTAATGGTTAGAATCATGATACGTCATGTCGGGATAGGGTTGTACCTCATACCTTTATAAGGATTTTTTCCAACCTGAAGTCTTTGGCAGTTTAGCCCTGACATATGTTTATGATGTAGTGTTTTATGTAGTTTCCACATTTCCCAAGTTATGATCATCATGCTATAACATTCATTACTATTCATGTTCATTTTATGATCCATTGATATGTCTATTGTTTAACATGTATTGTATTTCACAAGTTATTCCTTGTTTGTTCCCTTACTAGGATGTATAGATTACCCCTTTCTTATGTATGTCATGAGGTTATCCCATAATATGTTATGTACAAAAGAACACTTTGTTCATGCCAATGAAGTTTTAAATAATGATGTTTCATTTCATGTATTAATTTGTTATGTAATGTACATAATTTACAAAATAAACCAGACCTATCAATATTTTGGATTTTATTAAGTGTATTAAAACATGTAATAACGTGTCATAAATATTAGGGTTTTTTATTCATACACAACAATCCATATAATCATGATTCATGGTATAAATCTTTGAAGTTCAAAAGATTTGAATCATAGTGGAATCAAATAACATGATCTATGAGAGAATAACATTGGAATAAGATCATGTAATTAAATTGTGTCATATAATATGTCCTTATTATAATCAAGGAAATATTATTTTATATATAACAACCATGAAATTAATAACATGTTAGTATTGGGATAACCTCCCACATACCCTCTTTAAGGATTGTGATAACCTCTAAGGAACCCTCTTGTGGTTTTGGGATAACCTCTTGTATACCCTATTTTAGCCTTCGGATAACTTATTGTGTACCCTATTTTAGGATTGCGATAACATTCCATATACCCATTGAGATTATAAAACAATGATATTTACCAATACATTGGGGGGATATAAAATTCTGGGCCCACTCCTAACATACTCATTAATTCATTCGTATGTATACCATAAGATCATAAAACATCCACCATATCATCATATAATACCTTATAGAAAATAAAAACATTTGTAAACAAGTAATTATCAAAATTATAAAACATCCATGGAAATAATAAGGATTATATCATTGGATAATATCCTCATTAAATCATAACTAACAAAAAAAAATTATGTTATTATGGATGAAAATTTAATTTAATATATAACAAAAATATTTCTGATGAAAATACACTTTTAATTTTAAAATTAGTTATTTAAAATATAATAAATTTAAAAATATTAAGGAGAAAATTAAATTTTAAAATGAAATTGGATGTTTTTAAATGAAGATTAAAATAATTTAGAGGTCATTATTGTGAAAAATTTAGTTGATGCCAGGTATGTTAAAATAATGATTCTTTTCACGTTGTCGGTAAAATGTCAGAAGTACATGATTCGGAAAATATCAAAAATACCCCTTCGAATTTTTTCATAAAAATTAAAATATTATTTATAATGAATTTAAAAAAAATAGGATAGTAATAAAAACTTTGATGATTTTTATGATGAAAACAAGGTCATGTAAGAAAATGATTCCCAACCAAATAGTAAAACAAAGTTGATTTTCCATAAAAATATTATTTTAGCCTCTTCAACACATAAAGAGTTGAAAATGAAATGTAAACATATAATATATAGAAATAACCATAGGATAATAAATTTAATGATATTTTTAAGTGTTTTATTATATTATTTAATCATCATAAATTTTTTTATAAACAATCCTGGTAGACAATGTGATTGTATCACAAAACACTTATTTCTATGGTAAATTTTGAATCAAAAATCCCATAAAAGAAATAATTTAAAATAAAAATTTAAATACCATGATCATAAGAATATTTATTATAAAACATATCAATGGGTAATTCGATACACCTCATTAATGAATATCAGAGTATAAAAAACATATATATACCAAAGAAGACAATTAGAGAGGTTAAACACTTACAACAATGCTACTCTATGAATCAAATCCTCAAAAAAAGAGATAAAATTATATGGATATTTAGGTACCCATAATTTTAAGGAAATTCAGTATAATTTAAATTCATGTTCAATATATACACAACAAAAAGGAAAAAACTGGTGAATATGGCATATATATGATAGAAATAAAACTAACAATATAAAACACTAACTTTTTGTTTGAATTGCTTCGTAAGAACTAAAATCTCCAATATGAAAAATTTAAATTTATTAAATTTATATAAAATATTAATTTAAATAATTATTATATCTTATATTATCCATTCATAACATTTATACAACCATTTATTAATAACTCCTTACAAAAATCATAGTTTTGTGGGTTAAATGATCCATTTTTCATGGAAGTTTCATTTTGGGAGTCCCAATAATTATAATTTGATCATGATCAAATATATTTATAAATTATTTATTGAAATAATTAACATATAATTATTATATATATTTATTTATAATTATTCATGAAAGGTACATATAAAAAAATTATTTACACAATCCATGGAGACGGTAGGCCTGACTTATGCATAAATGTTGTTTTCACTCTATAACAAAACTAAAAACATAAAAATATATAAAATTCATAATTAAGGAACCATAATTATATAATATTTATCGGGTATTAAAATTATATCTATCATTATATACAACCATGACCGATGGTGATGGAAAATGAATTATTTCAATATGTTGAAGTTATGTCCACACATACACACAAGCTATAATTTCATTACCCATTTTATGGAAAAGAGGGTGGATAATGATAGTCATATAATAATAGTAATTTTATTTTATATTTATTATTTTCAATTAAATATTTTATGAAAAATAAAATAGATTTATATTAGGTATAATAAGAAATAATTTAAAGAGGTCTGGTAGGACGATTACCACTTCTTCAGTAGACCTCATTTAGATCCCTTCATAAGGGCCATTGTAATGATATTTTAAGAATATATGAAACTATAATTCATATATATGTATTTTTATAAGATAATTGGTTAGTTATTTTAGATATATAGTGATCAATGTTGTGTGAATTAGAGAGGGGAGGGGTTTCCTTTTATAAGTGAGGGACATGAAACACTAGGATTATTTCAATAGATTAAAATATTACAATTTCATACTAAATAAAAATGATTTAAATTGATAAATATTAGAATATAAGAAGATATAAGGTCTGAATATGGTTATAAAATAGGATTTACATATGTTTAAATGGAAATATGTCCCTTATTTCTTAGTTTAACCCATGGTAAATCTATTTTATCCTTAACCGAGGTAAATAAATTTCAATGTTTTTACTATTTATTAGGAACACAAATTAATTTGAACTTATTATATTATATTATTTATTATATTTAAAAATACAGAATACATTTTATAATATTTAAATTATAAAAATATCATAAATTCATTTTAAAATAAGATCTAAAAACACAAAAAAGAACATTTTTAGTGGTTCATTTGTAAGAATAAAATTCATTTTACCTTCATTAATTTCCATGTTAAAACTATTAGATGACTGTTAAATTTTTTTTCGAATAAAAATTCTATAAATTTTATTAAAATAATTAATAAATATATGTTATATTAAGTTATTAAGATAATAACATATTGTGCGCATAAAAACATTTTTTCGTTGAAAAATGCGTTTTTATGCCCAAAAAAGAACTTACACAAAAATAAAGTATGATGATAATTAATATGTAATTTACTATATTAATTATAAATAAATGATATATTTTTTTCTTCAATTTCATAATAAAAATTTTATGGTAATTTTTCTTGAAATAAAATGAAAATTTTATAAAAAACATTATTTTTTCATTATTCACAAAAAATAAATCTTTTTAGAAAAATCCTAAATTTTCACATCATGTTAATTTTAATATGATATTTAAGAATACTGAATTTTTTTAGATATTAATTTTGTTAAATTTGGTTTAAATTATTTATAATACTCATGCAAAAAATACTATAATATCAACTTTTGAATAAATAATATTTTTAATGCATAAAATGACTTCACTAAAAACTGAGTACTTATTTAATATGAAATAATCAATAAATATTCATTAAATAAAAAATTATACATATTTTTCATAATTTATTTTATCTTCTTCATACAATATAATCCAATGAATAAATTATCATGATTCATTTGGACTCGATGTTACTTTTAATGAAAGCTATCAAATACTTATAATTTATTTCAAAGGAAATACTTATAAAATATTTGAGTGTTACATTATCTTTAACCTTATTATACATAATTATAATAGGTTTTACAGAAGGATTTACTGAATTCATTTTTTCCAATTTAAATTTAATTAATTCATTGAATTCTAGGCAGTTAACCCATCTATTAATTTCTCATCAAAACTATCAGGTAATCGTGAAACAACATCTTCATTGTGAAATATTCCATAATGTGGTGTGGTATTCAAAAAAATACCTACACGACAGGGTTTTTTTCTTCACTATGTTATGGTTATAGTTAATAACTAGAGTTTATTTTTTGGATAATTATTTTCTTTTTAAATTGAAATAAACTTATCCACAATCACCTATGAAAATACTTTATCTCTTAATCTATTGAACTGTGGTATATTATCATGAGTAAAATGACTTGCAGAATAAGATAAACCTATTTTTATTATCAACCAAATACACATTCTCCAGGGTGTTAAAAATAAATTATAGTATTTTCCTTCATTATATTCAATCATATCATGGCATGTCACTTGAACTATGATATGGTCATCTACAACATTTGAATCCAAACACCTATTTTAATATGGAATCTTAATTGTTATAGAAAATATTAAAATTAGTTGATTTACCAATATTTTTCATGATTCAAAAATATTTTTGGGATACCATATGGGGTTTAGGTACTTTTAAATTTCTAGAGTGATCTAAATCCACCACATTATGTTTGTGGCATAGCTGATGGTACTATTGTGTGGCTATAATCTACAAGATCCCTCATCTGTATTTTAATAAACATTCATTTAATCTAGTATCACTTCATCAATAACTTAGAAACATCCATAGTTCCACCCATTATTATGACCACTCATTCTTATAACACTACCCCACACCACCTTTGTTCTTCCTATAATCTGTAGCACTGAACCATGCTATATTTACTCATCTACAGTATACTTGGATATTGTTGTGGTCAAACAATACCACTCTTGACTGGATAATGACATGGAAATAGGTTTTATTCTTTAAAATTTATTAATTGTTTCAATGTATCTATAATATCTACATTGAAATATATTCTTTTACTTTTCATAATTTCTTACTAGCGCAAAGATCATATAGTGTTCCATCCATTTTCATTGTGGGTCATAAAATAACATTCCATATTATATATAATAATTATCATTTCAGTTTAAGTCTTCTTAAATCCCATGCACACTACTTCCAAATTAGTAACATTTTTATATAAATAAATCAATGAAGGCCTCTATTTATACTTATTCACATGGATAATTGATACCATGTGCACTTTTATCTAGGTACCTAATGAATTTCTCCACATCACCTTTTCATTATTTCCCACTCATTATATATCACTGATAATCCATAGAAATCACTATCAAAAAATCATGTATCAAATACTGACAAGACTCTACAAATTCAAACATATATTTTCAATAAATCCAAGAAAATATTCTTGTTTCAATATTATTCCATTTGGATTTTTTTGAAAATAATACCTTAAATTGATATTCTCATTATAACTCTAAAGCATCAAATGCTAGTACATATTTAAGGTGAATTACATTCTTTACCCCCATTTACCAATAAAGTAAAAGGGTCTCAATGTCCTTGTATTTCATTCTATTCCCACCCCATTGGGTTTGTATTTAATTACCTTCACGACACATTCCTTATTTTTAAACTCTCCATACGGTTTTCTCTACCAACACTAATTACCCATTAACCAAATATATTTTTTCACTAGATTTAATAGGGGTCATGTTGGGGAAAGTTGATTTTGATTAAACTTCTAAAATATATATAAGGAGAGATTATTCACCCCTTCTATTGAATTATTAAAAAATATTAGTTATACATTCCATATATATTTCTATAAGTTAATTCACTATCTATAATTTGAGTCTTCAGTAAATCCTCCAAGGTTTCTATGTTGAATATTTGTGTAGAAAAAAGTGTCAATGTTAAAAATCTCAATTCTATCCCTATCACTTACTTCAATAAATACATACAACATGAAATACTTTCAATATCCATCGCATCTTATGATATAAGTTAAATATACACCAAAACTTCTATAGATAATCAATAAATCATAAATTTTGTGATAAATAACACATATGAGGAATCAATTTAAAGCACTAATTATTAATAGAATCATGATACCACATGATGTTTTTTGTATCTTCATCATATTGAAAGTCCTTTTCCATTTAAAGTGTACAAATATACTTTGAGATCTCATCACTAAATCCCCTATAATGTATTTCTATCTTGATATCATATTTAGAAATAACTTTTAATAAACGGTATTACTGGTTGGAATGTCGTTTTCTCCTATAAGCTTATAGATATCATGAAATCAATTAGTTAATAAAACAATTGTTTGATCAATAAAACACAAACATGAAAAATATACTAATTAATACTTTCATCTAATCTATACATTCAACTTGATGGTTTGTTACCACTTTAGATGTGGAAGAATATAACTTGTTGAATATCATGATGAGTTGACACTATTGTAACATTAGTTGAGTATTTTAACCATTTTATTCCATATTCATAGCATGAATCTTTAGATTTATTTTGAAAACATAAGGATTAAATCACAAAGATTTTAATATCATTTCAATGACTTGATATCATTTTTTAGTCTTTTGAAGGCCAGATAACTATTTCGATTAACAATATATATGTCTACTCTTTATGAATTTATCTATTTCATCTAATCTTCATTTCTTTTCTGCTTCATAAAATTCTATCCTTTTAGTAGAATCACACTACATATCCATCCCTTTTGAATACATGTACCCCATGGATCATTTACCCCCCTTATCCTTATACCACCTTATAAAACGTTAGTATCATTTAAATGAATTGGGAGATTGGAAACTTCAACATTATCAGTTTTTTTGATTATGGTTGGTCATTATGAACCAACATTTTATTACCCACTTCCTTCCAAGCCTCGCTAGTGGTTATTCTTTAGATGAAATTGCTTATGCATGTTTCTTCTTTTAACACAACACTGATGTAACTCTCTGCCTGATTTCTCTACCATTGGATGGTTCTTCCCCCAATCTTGACCACTTTCTTTAAGGTTTCTTTTTGGGAAACCACTGAGGAATGTTTTGTGTCTGCCCCCTTAAATTTCTATTAAAATCACATTGATCTTATTTTTCCATAGTAAATGTTTCTTTATATATATTATTCCTTCCCATAGCTATAGAAACCCACTTATTTTTACAAATTTTCTTTAATTATTTCTACGAGGGCTACTATGACTGCATCATTATTTGTTTTTTATGAACCTTTCAAATAGCTCAATTTTTTCCCTCAAAAATAGTAAATATTTTTTTCCAAATTAATGGATTTTATTTTGGTGTCTAATTATTACTTAAATATTATAAAAATAGTTTATTTCTTTATGAATTTACTTGTTATCCTATTATTGTAATCCCTTTCCATATATCCATGGTTAGTACAAATAAATTATCACCCAAAAAAACCCTACATGTTGTTTTACTTATTGATTGAGATATTGAAGTGGTAGTTTAATAATCACAATTGATCCCTATGGATTCTTGACACAAACTAATAATGTTTCAAAATTTACAAAAAATAATAATTAAATGATAGATTACCGTGAGATATTTTTCTTTCATATTTTGAAATATACTCCTATATATCTACCTATTTTAGAATTTTATTATTATAAAAACTATATATTATGGATACTATCAAAGGGGTTTTATTAAGTTTTTTATGGGTTTTAAAACTCTCATTGAGCTCCTTGATTTTATCCTACATCTACTTATCAAGGAAACCATAACATTTTTACATGAGGTATCTTCTATTCCCGATTTTTGTTAGGATGGAATAATATGAGGATACATAAGAGGGGGAAAATTGTGTCATCATTTGAATCATATTATATTAAAATTGTATGAATCTTTATATATTATAAAGATATAATGTGTTTCATTCATTAAAAAATTTATTCATCAAAAAAACAAAGATGAAGAATATATTAGTTTTTATAATGGTTTTGGGCATAAGGATACTCTAGTTCACTCTACCAACACTCTCTCATCATGCTTGGTAGTTTTCAAAAAAAATGTCATCATATAATAAGTCCTTAAAAACTATGTGTAGGTATTTAAGACCATAAAATATGATAGAATATTTTATAAACAACCTTTTGATTCATAACAATGTGTGATAAGCTGATTCACCACTATGACTCAGTATGAACATTCGATTCTCTAAAAAATAATGATTAATTTATTTAATGAGTTATAATTTCAACGTAGAGGAGAAACAATAACTGATTTATGTTGTATGTTCTTCGTCATATAAAAGAGACTTGAAAAAAATAATTGATTTGAAGAGATCCTAGTTAAAATGACATTTAGGAAATATAACAAGAGAATAATGGTAGCAGAAAAAATCGAACAATACTCAATCAATACAAGATCCAAACAATTATTTCTCTTTAGTATAGATATTCATAATAGTAGAGGTATTCATTATTTTCCAAAAGTTACTTCACATATTAATGATATAATTCTTAGTATTTAAAAAAGGGAAACTCAATTTTATTTTGGTTATATGGATCCATATATATCACCTGAAAAATGATGTTGAAGGGGATGGTGAGGGAGGATGGCTCTCATTTCACTCTCTTCAGTACTACAAAGAGTTCTCTCTTTTTTTGTCTTATCTATTCATCTAGGGTTTCATCGCATTTTCTATTGGATCCGCTCCTCAGATCTCAGCTTCGTCGAGGTTCTCTTGTTTTTTCTATCAGAGGCATGTGTTTTGGATGACCTATGTTGACTTAACTGCACTAGCCTCATGTTTCATCATGCCTCTATAGGTCGGGGATGGTTTGGAGGTAACCTAGGGGATTTGGGATTGTGGTTCAGTCAACGTTGCGTATCTAGATGCTACTAGAGTTGGTATTATTATTCAGCTTCCCAAACATGGTTTGACCTAAAGTTCCACCGCACCTATCTAGGTCGGAGTTGGAGCGATGGATACATAGGGTTTATAACATATGGTTTGAAGTTGTAAAGGATTCTTTTAGGTTTTCGTCCCTGGCTCTCTTCAGGTTTTTTCCCAGTATTCATCAGGGTTCTTCCATGGTTTCAAGTTCCCTTTTTGGTCCTCTTTCACAATAGTGGCTTTATTTTCACTGAAGGTATCTCTTTCTAGTGTGAAATGGTTGTGGATTCTGTTGATGGGTTCCTTAAATATAGTTATATACAATAATGATGGTGCTGATGGTGGATTGGTGTCAGTGAAATCCAAAAGGAGACTCGAGATGCTATGACGTCGACTTTGGTGGATAAACACTACTATATCAGGGTACCGACGACGATGAGGGTTTGTTTTAGCGACAATGATGTTCGGTTCTAGTGGTGTTTATTTTTTTCAAGCTGTGGACATCGGAGAATAGGTCAACAGCCTTGGTTATGCGTTAATGTTGATGGTGAAGGAGTTTTGACAACATCATGATGATGTAAGGTGAAGAGATGGATGGATGGATGATTTCTCGAACAGAGTGAGACACATGGTTCGTGATGGATTTTTGGGTGTCATTTTGTTTTGAAATCTAGACATTTTATGGAACATTTTTTAAATTTGAATGGGGTGAGTTTTGAGGCTTTTAGAAATACTAGTGGTACTGGGATAGTGTTTTTCTGTAGTGGAATTTGATATTTTAATTTAGTATGTTGGATGTTGATAGTCTAAATTGGGATAGTAAGGGTTTTTAGTGGAGGATTTTGTATGGTTCTCACATACCCAAAAGTGGATTAATAATAATAAAAATAAAAATGGAATGTGAAGAACATTTTAGAAATCAAGGAAAATATTTTGGATTTGAAATCCATAGTTGATAAAGTCAAACAATGTGTAAATTTAGAAAACATGGTTAACAATGTGTGGTTAACTTTATAATGATGGTTTGTTTATCAATAAATTACATTAAAAAATTTAGGGTTTATTTAAAAAATAAAATTACTAATCTAAAATTTTATAATAACAGAGGGTATATGATCCATACATTCTCTCCAAACATAGGGTTTGAAACTATATGTTCTTCTTAAAAATATAAGGTGAAAACAATATTTCTAGACAACTTAAAAACATATCCATAACACTTTAGGGAAAAAAGTTAATTTATAAATAAATATTAGAACTCGTTAAATTTCTCTATAAATATATTCCTAAAAAATAATTATTGTAATTTCATTAGTAAAAAAAGGTATTTATGAGGATCAAAATCAATAATATTCATATAGTATTAGATGAGAAAATACATCCCCAATAATCTCTTACTTTTTAATGATAAAAACCCATATGTAAAAAACTTATAGAAAAAATAATAAATGTAAACACAAATATAAAATAGAGACTAAAATACATATAATAAAATTATAGTACTCATTTAAAGGATTCTAAATCGTGTATATATAAAAATATTATAATACATTTATATTGAGCAAACTAAAGAGATTTATGTTAAAAAATTAAATTTCTAAATTTCCCATATTATCCTTATTTAATATATTGTAGTCATAAAAATGTTGTGGTTACCTTTTTTTCTCCCCTATATTTGTGATATTAAAAAAAATCCCAAAAAAATATTTTATAACATAGTTAAAGGTGCATAAAACTAGCTGTAAATGTTTTGTTATTTTAACATAGAAATGAGTCCTATTCAATCAATAGAGATGGATAGAGAACAAGACAAAAATAAAAATAATTACAATGAGTAAACGAATTTAAATTTATTTTATTATAATAAATATTTGGATAAAATGTTTAATGATACGGATTGAATGAGGATGAATGTTCTGGTTTAATTGATGCATCAGATGTTAATTAATATTGAATAACCTAATGGTCACCCTTGAGATATACCATCATTCCATTAAATTTGTGATTAAACTTCTCAACTCACTTTTCATCACAATATTTAACTGCTATCCCACTTTTACAATTACAAAATATATTTTCCATTTAACACTCAAGCATTGTATCTATAGACTGTACAAAATTTGTTAGAATCTCAATTAACCAAATGAGATAGTTTCTAATACTCAGATCATGAAAAGTTATTTTTTCAACAAGATCTTTCTAATTTTCCTAAAAAATGTGAAGTGGAAAACTATCACATTAATGACTCTTAATATGATCATTTATTACAAATGGAACAATAATAAATATTTAAACCATCATATGTAATCTGGATAAGGTGGAAGACTTGAAGTATAAGCCCTTTCTTGAATTGAGATAATTCTTATTCATGTAAATTAAACCCCCCATATATTTTTTTAATTCTCTAAAGTATTTATTTAAAAATAATTATTCTATGAGTTTCCCAATATGGTAAACCATGTTGATTCAAATGTTCTCCTTTGAAATCTATATCTTATTTTGGAAATCACAAATATCTTTTACTAAGCTGATCATATTGACCATGTGGATCGTACTGAGCATGATGATCGTACTGACCATGCTGATCGTACTGACCATGTTGATCGTACTGACCATGCTGATCCTACTGACCATGCTGATTCGACTGACCATGCAGATCGTACTGACCATGTTGATCGTACAGACCATGTTGATCGTACTGACCATGCTGATTGTACTGACCATGCTGATCGTACTGAATATAATTTTCATACAGACTCTAGAAATTGTATTGACTCTGTTATTCGTACCATGTCTTATAAGAATACTCACATTGTATTATTTCAAAAAATTACACAATAATACTTATAATACTCATTCTTTACTTTCATTACTTGCTTGTTTTGGTACTTAGTCAAAAACACATGATTCATATTAATCATACTCTTATTTATCATCTTCAAATAACTTTTGGTTAAACCAAAATGATGTCGTGGAGTTAGTTTCAAACTAATCAAAACGATGTTGTGTTTTCTATTTCAATATGACCGTTATAATGCCAGGTGTCCCAGTCCCTCCACGTTTTTCAGAGAAATATGACCGTTGGAGGCAATCTGATCGTTGGAACCTAAGGCCTATAAATTGGAGGTCATTTAAAGTGAAACAAAGATGAATGCGTGTATGAGACTGATCATTTTCTTGTTCTATCAAGCTCTAGAGAGAGATACTGTGACTTCTCTCCTGTTTCGTGTGAAATCCATGAAACTACAAAACGTTAACGACTCATTATTAGTTTTTGTATTTCTATAAGTGCTTTGTTTGTGCTTTGTGCGACCGATCAACGTATCGAGGGATTTCAAGTGATTAAAAGTCAGAGGTGCCGATTACCTACAAAATCGAGGGCTGCTGGGGATAGGAAGATAGACGAACCGATCATCGTATCGAGGGCTTTCGGGGATAGGCAGACAGACGTACCGATCATCGTATCGAGGGCTTACCAAGGTGGTGGTAAGACAGAACTTTTATCCTATGGAAAAGGATAACCCTTCTCTTTGGGTTAAAAGAGTTTTAATACTTTTTACATTTCTGCTGCCAATTGTATTAGAAAAGAAATTGTTTTGTTTCGTTTTCTCTTTAATATACATTTTTAATTGTTCCAATTACTCTTATACTATTACATTTTATATTTTTAGATTCTATAAGCTTTATGATAGAATCTAACACTTTTTTATTACTCTGAATATTGTATTCATATTGAATAAAATAGCTTTACTTTTCTTATAGTATTACATTGTATCATACCATTATATTCAATACAATTGTGGTTTTTTGTTTTTGTTGTGAATTGTATTAGTTGAAGATCATTTAAACTAATTTCTCAAGTGTTTAAACACAATGTTTTTAAACCGAAAATTCACCCCCCTCTTGTATTTTTCATCAAACATACATATATATTTACATATTCTATCCAAAAATTGGTATCAGAGGAGGTTTCCACTAATTTGTACTACTAGCTCTTATTCGATCTTATTATTGTTTCAATTTTTTTACAACACTAACATGTGGAGTGGAAAATATTTTGTTTCATTAGATGGAAGGAATAAATATTGGGTCAATTGACAACCTAAATCCTTCTAGAACACCTATCTTTGATGGGAATGATTATGAGTACTGGAGAGATCGAATGAAGGAATTCTTGATCAATACTGGTGTAGAAAATTTTAGTATGCTTACTGGAGGATACAAAATTCCTGACAAAGAATTCAGTACTTTCACTAACCAAGAGAAGCAAAAATATCAACTGAATTACAAGGTATGTAATACTTTATTATTCTCTATGACCAAGAATATATAAAGCCAGATATCTTCTTGTGAAGTAGACAACTGTATTTGGATGAAATTGGAAGTCACGCATTTTGGTACATCCAAGGTTATAGAAACAAGAAGAGAAATTCATCGAGCAGAGTATCATGGATTTGTTTTTCCTTATGGAGAGCCAGTGTGTAATGTGCAAAAATGATTTATGACAATTGTCAACAGTTTAAAATCTATAAGAGAAAAAGTTCTTGATGATGAAGCTCTTGTATATAAGATTATAGATATAATGCAAAACGAATGGGAGTAAAAAATTACAGCTATTGATGAAAACAGAAAAGTTTCCCAGATTACACTTGATGAACTCTTTGGAACTCTTCTACAACATGAGACAAGAATGAAAAGAGATTCTGATTTCAACAAGGAGAAAAATCGGAATGGAAGAGTAGCTTTTAAATCTAAAGCTAAAACACCTGAAATGATAAAAAGATCCAAAGCCAATAATGTTGCTTTATCTGAATCAAGTGGTACTGATCACCCAGATAATGATTTAGCCAATTTGGATCGAAGGATGAACAAGATTGTTGGAAAGAGAGACTTCCAATATAGATTCAAAAAGAAAGATATGAAGGATAAGAAATATTCATAGGTAACTTGTTATGAATGTAAAAAAGTGGGACATATAAGGCCTAATTGACCGTTACTGATTAGAAAAGACAGAAAGGAGAAACATTCTGAATGAAATAATAAAAAGTATTACTAGAAAAAGGAAAAGAAATTCTTAAAGGAAAATGATACTTGGAGTGCATGTGGTAGCGATTCATCAGATAAATATTCTGAATATGAATCCTCAGGACAGAGAAATATTGGAATTATAGCCAGATTACCAATTAAATATCATTGTCTCATGGCTAAGGTACACAATACTGAAGCTATCAAAAATGTTTCCTTAAATGAAAATTATACTGATAATAAATATTATGAATCTTCAAATGATGATTCTTCGTCATCAGAGGCTAATACATTACCTTCTTTTGAAGAAGTAGCTAGGTTTGCTAAATTACTTTAGAACGAAAATTCTAAACTCAAGAAAAATATTGATAATGAAAATTCTAGAATGTCAATTTTAACTAAAGAAGTATCAGATCTTTCTAATGATCTTGATATGAAAACATCATATTTTTAACGTAATTTAAAAACCCTTGAGAAAGTAAAATCTGATAAGGATAATCTTTCTGAGGATCTAGAAAATGTAATTTCTATGAAAAATGTTTTTGAGCCGAACTCCAGTTTAAAATCAAATGTTTTAGAGGACAAAAATCTAGTTTTAAAACTAAAGTCAGAAATATTTTCTTTGAAAAAATGTTTGTCAAACTTTACTTATGGAAAAGAGAATTTTGAAAAAATGTAGTCCCAAATCCGTCCTTTGAGAAATCATTCTGGACTTGGTTATACTCATACCAAACTGGGTTTTAGTAATAACTATTTTGTTCCACAAAATACCCCCTTTTTTTTAAGTGTCAATGTGGTGGAAATAGGAAAAGAGAGTGTTCTCTTAATAGAACTCAGTCATTACTATTTCATAAAGCTTATTTTTCAAAATAAATGTGGATTCCTAAAATTCTGTTATCTAACCATTCCGGATCCAAACAATTTTGGATTCCGAAAAACTGATTGTTTCATTTTCAAGAAAATGAGAAGTGTACCAAAAAGAATATTTGGTACATGGATAGTGGTTGTTCTCAACACATGACCAGAAACAAATATTTCTTTGAAAATATTATCAAAACAAAAGGTGGAAAGGTTACCTTCAGAGATAATGCTCAAGGCAATATTTTTGGGATAGGTAATATTGTTTTTTGTGGAAATGATCTTATCTCAAATGTTTTGATTGTTAAAGGTCTTAGGCACAATATCATCGTCATAAGTCAATTATATGATGAAGGTTACCTTGTGAATTATAAAAATGATAAATGTTTAGTTCACAATTCCAAGGATAAGTTCATTTTATCTACCATAGTCAAGAGAATGTATACACTATTAACATAGAAGACCTTAGAAGCCAAAATATACCTTTATAAAGTGCAATAGAAGACCAATCATGGATATGGAATAGAAGACTAGGACACTCCAATCTAAGAATCCTTTTTAAACCCTCAAAGAAAATACTTGTAAAGGGACTACCAGATCTTAGATATGATTCTTCAAAAGTTTGTGATCCTTGTCAATTTGGAAAGCAACTTAAAACTAGCTTTAAATCAATTAATGAAGTTTCTACTTCTAATTCATTACAGCTAGTGCATATGGATCTTTTTGGTCCTTCACAAACTGGAAGCATTGGAGGAAAATACTATGTATTTGTTTTAGTTGATGACATCACTAGATTCACATGGGTCTATTTTCTAACAAAGTATTCTAAAGCATTTTCCTATTTCAAAACATTTAGAGACCATGTTAAAAATAAGAAAAACCCACCATTGATAACTATTCATAGTGACCATGTTGGTGAATTTCAAAATTCTGAATTTGAAACTTTTTGTAGTAAGAAAGGTATTACTCACAATTTCTCAGCTCCAAGAACCCCTCAGAAAAATGGTGTTGTTAAAAGAAGAAATCGTATTCATTAGGAAATAACTAGAACCATGTTGAGTAAATACTCAAGTGCTAAGCACTTTTGGGATGAAGCTGTTAGTACCATTTTCTATACTATAAATTGTGTTTTAACCAGACCGTTTCATAATAAAACACCTTATAAATTATGGGCAGGCCCAAAACCAAAAGATTAATACTTCAATGTTTTTGGGTGTAAATTATTTATTCTTAATACAAAAGATAATCTACACAAATTCGCACCAAAATCTGATGAAGGAATCTATCTAGGCTACTCCATAACTTCTAAGGCTTATAGAGTTTTTAATAAAAACACATGTACAGTTAAAAAAACAATACATGTAAAATTTGATGAAACTGATCCTTTTTTTAAACCATCCCAACCCACATCCTCAGATGTGTTTTCAAAAAATGATTATCAACCATTGTTAGAAGATCCTTCTGATAAGGAAAATTTTCAAGAAGATAATTCTGAAACATTTACCCCAGAAGAATTTCTACCATATGTTGATGGACAGGTTTTACAAAACCCTAATCAATTTCTTCTTACGAATCATCCTATTGATAATATCATTGGTGATGTAAATCAACCTGTAAGGACCAAAAATTCCTTACGAAATGAAATAGAACATCTTGATTTTCTTTCACAATTTGAACCTAAAAGTCCAAGTGAGGCCTTAGGTGATGAAGATTGGATCAAAGCAATGCAAGATGAACAAAATAAATTTGAGAGGAATCAAGTCTGGAATTTAGTTGAAAGACCTAAAGAAAAAAGTGTAATTAGAGTAAAATTGGTTTTCAGAAACAAATGTGATAAAAATGGAATCATTGTATGAAATAAAGCAATACTTTTTTCAAAGGGCTATAATCAACAAGAGGTAATATACTATAATGAAACATATTCTCTAGTAGATAGACTTGAATCTATTCATATTCTATTAGCCTTTGTGGATTACTTTAACTTCAAACTTTTTCAAATTGATGTGAAATGTGATTTTCTAAATGGTTTTGTTCAAAAAGAAGTGTTTTTCAGACAACCCCTGGTTTTCTAGACCCAAACCATCCTAATTTTTATTTTAAACATACCAAATCTCTATATGTCCTTAAACAAGCCCCTAGAGAATGGTATGATTGACTTACATGATTTCATTTATAAAACAATTATGAAAAAGGTACATCATATCCAACCATTTTTATAAAAATGGAAAATAATAATGTTTTGATTGTTCAAATTTAAGTTGATGACATCATATTTGGATCAACTCAGCAATCTTTAACTAATTCTTTTGCTAATTTAATGAAATCTGAGTTTGAAATGAGTGTGATGGGTGAGTTAACATTCTTTTTAGGTTTTCAAATTTCTCAAAAACCAAAAGGAACATATATATATATCTCAAAATAATTATATTAAATACTAGCTCAAAAATTATGGATATGACAATACTAAAAGTATTAGCACTCCAATTGGTACCTCAAATACACTTGATCTTGATGAAACTGGGAAACCATTAGATCAAAGAATCTTTAGAGGTATGATAGAAAGTTTGCTATACATGACAGCTAGTAGACCAGACTTAATTTTTTCTTTATTCTTATATTCAATATACCAATCTAATCCAAAGGAGTCTCATTTATAATCCGTAAAAAGAATATTTCGGTATTTAAAATAAACTATGGATTTAGGACTTTTTTACTCCTCTAGAAATGATTTTTTTAAAAAAAAATTTACAGATGATGACTTTGGTGGTTGTAGAATTGATTAAAAAGTACATCTGGAACATTTCATTTCTTAGGAGATTATCTGTTTTCTTGGTCCTATAAGAAACAACACTCTGTATCACTTTCCACTTCTGAAGCTGAATATGTAGCAGGTAGGAGTTGTTGTGCTCAAGTGTTGTGGATCCAACACACACACTGACTATGGATTGAGTTTTTCCGAATCCCAAATTCTATGTGATAACACTAGTGCCATATCTCTTAGTAATAACCCAACACACCATTCTCGTACAAAACACAAAGATGTTAGGAATCAATTTCTTAGGGATCACACAAAAAAAAGAGATATTATTTTACAATTCATCGAAATGCATGAACAACTTGCTAGCATTTTTACAAAACCATTACCTTCCGATAGATTTGAGTTTATAAAACAGAACCTAGGAATTATTACTTTAAAATAATCATTCATATCTATTTCATGTTTTACATTTCTCCTTACACTAAACAACTCCTCTTAGAAAGGGGGAGAACAAATATTACTGGGTTTTTGTCTTTATGATATTTAATTATTTATTCTCCTGGTATGTGCTTTTGTCTTTCTGTTTATCGTATTGAGAGTTTTATCGTATTCTTTAGCTTTTTGTTTATCGTATTGACAATTTTATCGTATTTTTTACCTTTCTGTTTATTGTATTGATATTTTTATCGTATTTTTTTCATATCTATTTATTTTATCGACTGATTACTATAACACTTATGATCACGGTAATGAATTTATTATTCATCAGCATGTCTGATCATGGTAATGAATTTCTTTTCCATCGACATGTTCGATCATGGTAATGAATTTCTATTCCATCGGCACGATCGTTCATGGTAATGAATTTCTTTTCCATCGGCACTTCGGATCATGGTAATGAATTTCTTTACCATCGGCATGTCTGTTCATGGTATTTAATTTCTTTTCCATCGGCACATCCGATCATGGTAATGAATTTCTTTTCCATCGGCACGTCCGTTCATGGTAATGAATTTCTTTTCCATCGGCATGACCGATCATGGTAATGAATTTCTTTTTCATTGGTATGTCTGCTCATGGTAACAAGTTTGTTTTCCATTAGTTTGTCAGTTCATGGTAACGACTTTGTTTTCCATCGAAATGACGATTGACGGTATTATTTTACTTCGTACGCTTGTGTTTTTCTTTCACTATTAATACTATCTAAACCAAAAATCACCTTACAATCTCCGGAAGGTACATAATTTCCATTTTGTTAAAAAAAAATTTCATTTTAATCCTATCTGTTGATTTCTTTTCTTCTAATCTCAACCGTAGAAGAGCAGAAGTCATTATTTTTCTGCATATAAATAGACCCCCCTCCCCAAACCGACACCGATATCTTAGGAGTTGTGGAGAAGCTTTTCTCAATCGATTTAAGTATCAATACGATCTTTCAAGCGGCTTCACCTATATGTCTTCGTCCTCTGCTAATACACCCATCGAAATGCCATCAAAGACTTTTTCAGAGAAATACATTTTCATAGAAAGGTTAGTTTCTCGAGACTTTTTTGATTCATATGATTCTACAATTAGAAGAATCATTTTGTTTCAAGGCTGGGATCATTTATTTGTTGAAAAATCTGTTTCTCAAGATCCAGTACTTATTGATGAAGTCAGTCAGTTTTACAAAACCGTATCTTTTGATAACAACATGACTATCAATTTTACTGTGTACAATAGAATGTTATCAATGTCTGTGAAATAAGAGGCCCATTTTCTAAATGTCCCAATAGAAGGTGATTCTTTCTATCCATCCCATAAACTACGAGAGGAAGTTGGTACGTTTAACAAATATAGTGCTGACAAGTCTTTGTTTCTTATAAATGAAAGAAGAGGAAAGTGGCTCATCTTTCTCTGGAAAATAGATTTATGGCTCTTTGGATGAAATGTTTTCTTAACCCAATGAAAGGGGATAGAAAACTCTAACAGTTTCTGATATTTTTATTATTGACTATCTTGTCAATATGAGAAAATTAAATCTCATGGGACACATTTTGGAAACTATTTAGAATGATAAGTCAGGAGCAATTAAGTCCCATTTGATTATTTATCTAGCCATTCATACAATGTTCATTCTTGAGAGTATGAAGTTTTGTAATATTTCTTTGATAGGAAATTTGGTAGATCTGAAGCCATCCTCAATTAGTAAGAGTACTTTGAAAAAGGTGAATTTTTGTTTTGATCAGAATTCGAAGCTTTTTGTAAAGGATTTATAAGCTGATTCAGCTCAGAATCAATTGGCACCTATGCCTATCAAAGACAATCCTTCTGTTGGTGCTCCTCAAAATTTAGATCCGCAAACCAGTTTAAAGCCTAAGAAGAACCCAAAGTACAGTAAGGAGGTTGTGGCCAAGTGGAGAAAAGATAGAGAATAGAGAAAAGATGGCGAACCAAGGTTTGGTCTTGGCCCAGATGAAGCCTTTGTAGGAATAAAAAGGGTATAGGAAACCCTTCAAGCTGAAAAGAATAAGAAGACTCTTTTGAAAAGAATAGCTTTAGACTTTTATATCTCTAATGTTCTGAAAATGGTTGAGGATGCTAGTGCTCAACTAACCAAAGAAGTACATCAAGAACCTATCATACATAGTCTTCAAGAGAAACAAAAAGGGAAACAGATGTTGGAAGAGAAACATGAAGTTGAAGAAGAGGAAAGAGATTTTCTTTTAGAATTCCTTCAATGTTCGATGAAGAGTAGAGAAGAATCATTCCAAAAACAATGTGAAGTTATTTAACAAGTTCCTCATCACGATCAAGCACAGTTGAATCTTTTGAAACTCTGAATAAAATACCTTCTCAAGAAAAGCAATGTTCTCAGTCTTGTCATACTAAAAGAGTTATTGTCATCTGTGATAAAGTTGAAGAAGAAAGAAAGGAGAAAGAAAAAGAAAAAAGAAAACAACCAGTTGTTGACTCAAGCCGATCAAATAAACTGGATTCGTATGATGAGGATACCGATTCAGAAAAGAAAATATCTCTAAAGAAGAATTATTACATTGTTCATATGATAAGGGGAATTGAGAAGACCATTCCTTACATTCCCAAGCTTGAGGGAAAATTGATTTCATTACTGACAATCAGAAAAAGATGTTTGGCTAGGTAAGAGAATTGAGAAAGAGAGTTTTGTCAGTTGAAGTCGATTTGAAAGTTCTATCTGAAAGTTAGGTAGCTCATAAGAAGGCATGAAACAGAATGACCAAGTGGTCATACAGAATAGAGAGATCAATGAATGACCATGAGATAAAAATTGAAGATATAAGAAGGTTGTCAAATGATCTTGTGATTTCATTCAATAATCTTGACAAAGAATCTGTTGAAAGACTGAATTAGGTAACTCATGGAGCCGATATCCCTTCAGTGAAAGAGTTTCAAGAAATAATGAATGCCTTTCAGTCTGAATTTTCGAAGGTTTCATCTTTCAAAGATGAAATAGTTTTGTTGAAGAAACAATATTCTGTTCTATCCAAAGATAACAAGAATTTGAAAGACAGAATTGAAACTCCTGAATAAGTAATCAGAGTTCAGGAGGAGACCTTCAAGAATCAAGATCTACTTTTTTCCGACCAATAAGATCTTCTCAGATCTCGGGGTGATTCAATTTCTAAAGAAAATAAAGAAATCAAAAAGATAAAATTTGTTCTTCATGAATTGATAAAAAAGGAAAAGGAAAGAGAAAAAAATGACTTCTATTTGTTTTTTTTGTGAACCCTCTTGGTTATAGTAATAATATTTTTGTTACTCATTCCATTTCCTTGAAATTATTTTCTCTAACTCTTTCAGGAAACTGAAGATTACCCCATTCTTTTTGTAAATCACAAAGGGGGAGAAAGTTTTATAAAGGCGGAGAATGTTTTAAAAAGGGAGAATGATTTAATCAAATACTTTAAAACCAAAGAAAATATGTGAATAAAATCCTTAGGAAAACACATACATAAGGGGGAATTAGTTTTATTCAATTTCATATTCATAAGAGATTCCAATAACTCAGGGGGAGATAAGTATTTCTTTTGATTTTTACTTTGTGTTTTGTGCTTTCCAAAAAGGGGGAGATTGTTGAGTCAAAAGTTCTCCTTTAAATTCTATATCTTGTTTTGGAAATCACACATTTTTTTTACTAAGCTGATCATGCAGACCATGCTGATCGTACTGACCATGCTGATCATATTGACCATGCTGATGGTAATGACCGTGCTGATCGTACTGACCATGCTGATCATATTGACCATGCAGATCATGCTGACCATGCTGATCGTACTGACCATGCTGATCGTAATGACCATGATAATCATACTGACCATGATGATAGTACTGACTATAATTTTCGTACTGACTCAGGAAATTGTATTGACTCTGTTATTCGTACTAATTCTTATAAGTCTACTCACTTTGTATCATTTCAAAACACTACACAATAATACTTATAATAATAATACTTTACATCCATTAGTTGCTTGTTTTGGTACTTAGTCAATAACACATGTTTCCAATTAATTGTACTCTTTTTTATTATCTTCTTATATCTTTTGTTTTAACCAAAACAATGTTGTGGAGTTAGTTACAAACTAATCAAAACGATGTCATGTTTTCTGTTTCAATATGACCGTTATATTGCCAGGTGTTCAAGTCCCTCTGAGTTTTTCGGAGAAATATGACCGTTAGAGGCAATTTGACCGTTGTAACCTGAGGCCTATAAATAGGAGGACATTTGAAGACAAAAAAATAATAATGATTTTATGAGACTGGTCATTTTTTTGTGCTATCAAGTTCTAGAGAGAGTTACTGTGACTTCTCTCCTGCTCCGTGCGAATTCCTTGAAAATACAAAACCTGAACGGCTCATTCTTAGTTTTTGTATTTCTATAAGTGCTTTATTTGTGCTTTGTGCTACCGATCAACGTATCGAGGGCATTCATGTGATTGAAATATAGAGGTGTCGATTACCTACAAATTCGAGGGTTCTCCGGGAATAGGCAGAAAGACAAACCGATCATCGTATCGAGGGTTGTTGGGGATAGGTAGACAGACGTACTGATCATCGTATCGAGGGCTTACCAAGGTGGTGGTAAGATAGACCTTTTATCACAGGGAAATGGATAACCCTTCTCTTTGTGTTAAAAGAGTTTTAATACTTTTTACATTTCCACTGCCAATTGTATTTGAAAGGAAATTGTTTTGTTTCCTTTTCAATTTCATATACATTTGTAATTTTTCAAATAACTCTTATACTATTACATTTTATATTGTTAGATTTTATATGCTTTATGATCGAATCTCACACTTTTGTATTACTCTGAGTATTGTAATCATATTGAATGCAATTTCTTTACTTTTCTTATATTATTACATTGTATCATACCATTATATTCAATACAATTGTGGGTGTTTGTTTTTTTTTGTGAATTGTATTAGTTTAAGATCATTTAAACTAATTACTTAAGTGTTTAAACACAATGTTTTTAAACTGACAATTCACCCCCCCCCCCCCCTCTTGTATTTTTCAATCTAATATACATATAAATTTACATATTCGATCCAACAAACCATATCCCTCTAAAAAGAAACAAAATATCTTTTGGAAATTAAATTTTTTATTAAATTTTTTAGCTGATGTTGAACTGATTCAGACGCTTCTTTTGGAATAATTGAATTTCCAAATAATCCAAATATTTTCTAGAAACTTCAAATCCACTAGGAATTTCTATTTTCATTTATTTTATTATATTATAGTCTCAAACCATAACATGAATTTAATCAATTAGAGAATCATAACATCCCTCTTCTTGATTTTGTGATTGTGGTCTTAATTCCACCAAAACAAGGGGTTAAACATCAATTTTCTTATTAGATGATGATAAAAAAGTTCCAAGAACTTATGTTTTCACATTATGTTAACTAATAGACTTATCCGAGGATTACTAACTAATAGAGACTGTCTAATTTTCAATTATTATAGTAGTTTGAAGCTGATATGTGTAAACCTTCTCACCATTCAGAACATTGTTTTCAACCTATTATTCTGCACAAGACTTGTGATCATCTTTATTCTTAGACGGAACTTCTAAAAATGTAATTTTTACACCCATAAACATTTTTGTCTCAACATCCACATCTTCATAAATTATTTCATGAACCATAGGCTCTTTTATCTTTCTAAAAATTGAATCAAATGTCCCACTATTGTCTTCTATTGACTGTTCTTCAAGAGAATGGTTGATATCTATTGTATTAGTTGGGTCACTAACATCAATCCTCAGACTCTAATCTATTCCTAAACAAATAAATCTTTTATTAACTCACAAATTTCATCAATACAATGTCGTGCAACTCAAACTAAATTCTGATTTCCTTTCCCCCTGAGAAAGAGGACCTGATACTTATTGATCATCATCAACAACATGAATTTATATTATTTATCAGCTTCTCCAAAATAAACCATAATTTCTTAAGGTTCTAGTCTAATGAATATTACTATGATGAAATGTAATAACCATATGAGTATTATGGATCTAAATAATTTTTTAGAAAAGTGATGAAATATTCCCTCTGTATGGCTAAAGAGATCTTCTAGCCTTCTTTTGATAGTAGTGATGTATATACCTCTGTATATATCTATATAAATTTAACTTTATTTCACATAACATAAAAAATATGATATAAATATTAGTAAAGATAATTTTCTCTAACTCATTTATCATTGGATCTATTGCTAATTGAATAAAGATGACCAGTACCTTATGGTTAACATAAATATCTTTTATATTCATCTTTATTACTAGGGTGGATCCAAAAAATGCATGATATCCTCAGATTTATGATTTTTTATATCTAATACATGAAGGATAAAAGTGAAAAATCCCATCATTGGGTCAAGGAAAAACCATGGATATTTCTACTGAAGATATTGAAAACTCTATATTATTAATCTTTGTGTAGAAATTATCATCAATTTCACCAAAAAAAAATAGGTCATGGTCATAAAACACTTTACCCCACTATTGAAAAAATAGTAATTACATTTTACAATGAAAATAAACTCTAAAACTTGAAAAACTAGAGATGCATTTAATAGTAGGTTGGTCTTAAAAACCCACTCCTAGTCGATAAACATACTTTGAAGTACTCATCAATTAGATCCTAATGAGTATTGGATCTCATAGTCACATTTCCACCTTCTTTTATCCCTTGTGACTTTTCAATTACAGAAAATATAATGGTTTGAGGTTTGGATTTTAGGGTTTTAAAGAGAAATAGAGATCTCTGAAAGATGAAAGGGTTTGAGATAGAGGGTAAGAGAGAGAGAGGTACTGATTGATAGAGTGTTTCAATGTTTTTTATTAACATCAATTTAGATTGTCAATCCAAAATACGTAACATAATAATTATAGATTTTAATTTTGAAAACATTGTTTTTTTTGAAAAAATAGTATGAAATCCATAATTTATTAAATTACTAGTATATAAATTATAGTTTAACATAAAGTATAGTAAAAATAATTAATACTAAATTGAAAACTATCATAATGGTAATACACATTTTATTTAAAATTAAACAGAAATAACTCCCCCTTAATAAATTTATTACTAGGATTGGGATGTTTTTTAGTGAAAATATAAACAATTTGATATTCAATATTTACAATTTCAAAGATTTATCCTTTTTTAGAACATGATGTCATAAAAAATTGTGCCTTATATTAATATTCTCTTTCCTTGTGTGATTTACTTGATTTTCCATAACAATATTAATGCTTGAATTGTCACATAAAATAAAATTTTTATTGAAATTTATTTTATGTTCTAGTAGTCTATGTTTCATCAACAAAACATGTGCACAAAAACTACTAGGAGAGATATATTCTTCCTCAAATATTAACAAAACTACTATTTTTTGTTTCTTACTTGACCATAAAACTGAGGATTTCCCTAAAAAGTTAAAGATACTTGAGGTACTAATTATATCTATCCAAAAACCTCCAAAATAAACATCTGAATATGAGATTAAAATAAAACCATATTTTTTAGTAAAGTAAAGAATAAAAAATAGTTCATCTCAAATATATAAAAACTATTTTAACAAAAGTAAAATAAGATTATGTTGGGTTTGACTGAAATATATTACAAACATCGAAAAATAACGTAATGTATTCTCTAAAAGAAGTAGGATATATCAAATAACCAATCATTATTCTATGTAACTTCACAACTAAAAAACTGGGTTTATATAGTGATAGGGATTTAACAGCGCTAGCTTAAAATGCTATTAAAAACCACCATTCTTATCACTAAAAAAATCACTGTTAAATGGGGACCTTTAACAGTGATTTTTTACAAGCAATGATAAAGACCCACCCTTTATATTATCTTTTTAAAAAGCATTGAAAAATGGGGAAATTTAATAGTGCTTGTAAAAAATTGATGTTAAAGGGGGTCTTTATCAAGGATTTTTTAGAAGCACTGATAATGACCCCCTTTGACCATGCTTTTTTAGTGGCACTAATAATGGTATAGTTCAAATAAAATTATTATAAAGAATATATTAACATATAAATATATTTATATTGATATTAAAATAACATATATATTTTAAAATAGTTTTTAGATAAGGTAAATTGACATTTACACTTAATATATAAGATATTTTGTGAAAATGGGTTATAAAATAGTTAAGAAAATATTTTTAAAATTTTTATTTCTTATTATTACAGATTATGGTCATTTAATATCAATTTTAAGATATCAAAAAATGATAAATTAATAAAATATCTAAAAGAATATGAAAAAATAACTCATACTTCAAATGAAAATAACTTTGGATATGGGTGTTCGTTTGAGCTCTATTATATATCAAATCAAAATCTGTGACAATATCTACACCCCTAATGTCACAAGAAATCCTTTGTCATGTTTTTCGAGGGAAAAAGGCATAAAAGGACCCTAAAACATAGTTTTAATAAAGGTTCCATTATTTTTTAATATTCAATGGATTTTACACCTTGTTTAAGGGGGCCATGTTTACTTTTTTTTGGTGGATAATAAATTAATTCCAAGGTGTTACATTCATATTGATATAACTATTTTAAATGTTTATCATTTTTAACAATTTAATTTTCTTTATAATTAAATGTATGAATGTTTTCTTATGTTTAGATATAATAAATAACTCGTATAAATAAATATGTCAATATATTTTTGTAAAAATATATATCATTATATATGTAAATAAATACATAATCTAAAAATGTATTTAAAAAATATATAACCATTTTTTACATTATATATACATATACATATGAGTGTATTAATAAAGAGATATATATTTATAATATATTCTAGTATATGTAAATTAATATAATATATAATATATTTAAATAAATATATGTTTATATATATCACACACATAGAAACATATATTATATAAATGTATTTTAAAATAAGTATATTAATATATGTAAATATATATTTAAATAAATATAAATATCATTAAACATACATCAAAACAACATGGTGTAGTGGTAATGGAATTTCATCTTCGAATGAGTGGTGCATGGTTTTAATCTAGGTTGGTGCGAATAAGTTTGAAAATTCACAAATCACTAATAAAGGTGGTGGAATTCTATTAAAGGTGTTGTGGAAGCACTAATAAAGGAGGTCATGCACATAGGTGTCTAAAAAAATATAGTTTTCCCCCATTAAGTGTGTTTCCTTTATTCCACTAAAAAAGTTCCATTAAAGGCCCCCTTTAATAATTATAAAAAAACACGGTTAAAAGGGCCCTTTAACAGCGGTAAAAAACTCTATTAAGGGACCCTTTTCACTGTGTTTCTAGCTCTATTAAAGGGGGACTTTAAAAGTGGTTTTTCAAACTGGTAAAAGATTCAGTATTTTAACCTTACTCAGATTGTTAATGCTTTTTAGTATTGATAATGGCCAATTCATGTGCTATTAAAGGACAATTTAGAGTAGTTCATTCCACTAACTGGGTTTCTAGCTTCATCCAAATCAATTTCTATATTGGTACACATGATAGCTGTATAAGTATTTTTATTTTCTAGACTAAATTTTTTCAACAAATCAATAATATAATTACTTTGATTTAAAACATTCGCATAATATTTTTTATAAATTTGAAAATGAAAAAAAAATTATTTCACCCATCATACCCATTTAAAATTCCTTTTATATATGTTTTGAAAAATCATTACAAATCTCTTTTTTTTGTTGAACCAAAGATATCATCTTTTATATAAATCTATAGTAACAAAATATAGAAACAAATTGTTTTCTTAAAGAGGGTTGTAAATTCCAATCCAATAGAATATCCATTTTCCTATAGAAAATAACTAAATATTTCATACCAAGATCTTGGTGCTTGTTTAAGGACATAGAAATATTTAGTAATTTTGATATCCAAAATTAGTAGATGGGGATTTTCAAAACCTGGAGGTTATTAATATAAGCTTCCTCTAATAAATATATATTTAGAGAAGTTAATTTTACATCCATATGATATCATTTGAAATTAATAAATGATGCATAATCATAAAGGATTATGATAGCTTCTAATCTAGTAACATGTGAAATGGTTTCATCAATAATATATACATTTTTCCTAATTATATCCTTTATATACTTATCTATCATTATTTGTACTGACTATTCCATGGACATCTTGATTACTTATAAAAACCCATTTGGTTCCTATTACTGGATAATTAGATGACCTATCAACTAATTCCCAAAATTTATTTCAACTAAAATGGTATAGATAATAAACAATATTCATCTTCTAATGATTCCTCAATAGTTTTAGGTTCTAATTGATATCGGAAGGTAAATAATTCAGAATATTTTCTACAATCTTTATTTTCCTAACTCGTATATCTAGATTTCTTATTATATATTCCAAATATTGATCCTTTATGGTTCTTGGGATTCTATGTAAGAAATATTTAGGTTCACTTGTTCTATTTTCTAGTTGACTAGACTGAATTTCATCAAATTATAGTTTATTTTCAAAATCATCATTAGTAGATTAAAGTATAACATTGTCTAAAGAATTATTGACATTATCTATTTTACTTATTCTATTATAAGAATATTCAATTTCATTATACTTCACAAGAATATATTATCCAACTATATTTTAATGATTATTATACAATCAATAATATTTAGAAGTAGTAATTTATTATATAAGGATTTCATCATTATCCTTTGAATAACATTTAGATAGATTTTATGTACAATTCAAGATATAATACTTGCATCTAAACACTTTAAAGTATCTAACATTAGGTTTTATATTATTATATAATTCAAAGGGTGTGTTTTTATGTTTGGGAATTTTTAAGACACTATTCATGATATGGAAAGGTGTGTTAACATATTCTTCCCAAAAATAAGTTTGAAAAATATATTAATTTAACACCGTTCTTTCCATTTATAGAATATTATTATTTCTTCGTTATAAAATCCAAATTTTTTGGAGATCTTGGAGTATAGAAGGTATGTTTACTACCTAGTTTTATGAAAAAAATAATTAAATTATTTATTCTCAAACTCTCCACCATGATCACTTTTCAATGAAATTATTTTAAAATATTTTGAATTTTGAATTTTTTTCAAAAATATTACAAAGTTGAGAAAACCTAGATTTTCTGTTTTATGAAATAAAACCATGTATATCTAAAATAATCATCAACAAAAACAAAAAATATAATACATTCCAGTTAATACTTATACTCATTATAGTCCAAATAACCATGTGGATAATTTCTAGTGGTTCAGATGTAGCATCCTTATTAATTCTTATGAAGGATGACTTTTTTTCTTTTCCTATTTAGTATGTATCACAAAATCCATCTTTATCAAATTTAAGACTAGGAAAATTAAAAACTATGTGTTTCATGTATAATTTATTAAAATTAAATATAGTAAAATGACTAATTTTCCTATTCCAATTCCAGGATTCATTTTTCATAAGAGTTAGACAATTTACATTTTGTTTTCATAAGGAATTAGGATTCAAATTATAAATATTTTCAGTTCTTGGTAATCAATATTTAAAGTGTTTATCTTTAGAAATATAATTGTTTTATTTGATAAATAAAAATAGAAACCATCTTCATAGAGTTTAGATATACTTATCATATTGAGCTTCAACCCTTGAAAAAATGGTAATTTTTTGATAAAAATTTATTTTTGATACAAAAATAATCCAAATATAGAAATTTTTCCTTTTTCATTTGCATCGAAGGTAACCAAGGCTCCATATAATTTTGATAATGTTTGAAAATTGGAGGAGTCTCCAATCATGTGTATTGAGGAAGAAAATATTTTTATAACATACTGCATATTTTTGTTCTGTGGAAATTCCGCTACGAAAAAATTTAAATAAAATATTGTTTTGGTATTCTAATGTTCTTGGGTCCAACTGTTTCATCATGAAAGGATATGGGTAACTAGATTTGTCAATTTTTTCCAAAATGTATTGTAATATCAATAGAAATACATCTAGAAACAAAAATAACTCTTTTTATTCGACATATTCAAGGTTTTATCAAACAATAGTTATACGAATAATGGACCTTAATTCCTTAATAAAAACATGTGACTCTTGATATTTTATTATTCTTATAACCAAATACAAAATATTTTCTATATAATTTTTTATTTTATCCAGTGATCTCAATTATTTATTTCTTCTTTTTATTAATATTTTAACCAGTAATATGATTTAAAAATTCTTCTCCTTTATTTAATATACTGGAATAACTTTTTAATGAATCAATTTTCTCCCATAAATCATTTATTTTATTTTCATGAAAAATAAATTCGAGTTATATTTTATAAAATTTTATTTTAATTATAATTCCTATATTATAGTGGAATATTTTCATTTAATAAAAATTATTAATATTTTTAGTCAATTATGATTTTTTATTATAGATTTATCATTTCCTATAAACATTGAATAATATGAAGCTAATTTATTTTTAGAACAACATTAAGAATTAGAAGTAGAATAATAAAAAATTATATATCTTCTTACAATTTATCCATAGAAAAAATATTTTCTTTTTGATTGATTTTAATTTTTTAATCATATTTATATGTACTATTTGAGTCCTCAGAGACACTAGATGTATCCTTCTTAGATTTTTTACTTCTGGGTTCATAATCATTTCCCATTTAATAATGCCTTAATTTTTTTCCATTTTTTTTAATTTTCTTTTGGTTATGGGGAATATGGTCTAATATATATAATATTCTTTCATTCATAGCATCATATACCTTTAATTCCTTTACCATTTTTCTTAATATAATTATGGGAAATTTTTACGACTTTCTTATTCATATGACATTTAATAATTTCTTTGGTTAGAAGAGATACATGTATTCTAGAATCATAAAATTCTAAATCATTTGAGGATAAAACATAACCTTTTGATTTATTTTCATATATTTGAGTACAAACATTAAGGGATGTATTATCTACGTTTAGCATCCTAGGATAATCAGTTTAAATATGAATTTATACTTCACACATCATTAGAGTGACAGTAAACTCCTTCCATGTTAGTTCTCAAATAAGAGTGGATTTTCTGATTAGAGATGATATCCCATTCCATTTGGAGTATAATATTTTTAGATCTTTTAAAGGTTGATATGGCTATATAATTTGTTATCCCAAAGTAGAAACACCATTAGTCAATATTCCATTAATATGAGTGATTCTTTCAATATCATATATTCTAAAAGTGTTTAGTTTCTTATTTTTAATGTTGTGTCATATTTTTATGACATATATTGTTCTTTCAAAATAAATAACTATAGTTTTCATATGTCATGGAAATGTGACATTGAAATAAAAGATTAAATTATTCTAGAAAATTTCCAATTATAATAGAATTCTTTGATCTTAAATTAGAATGTTATTTAACTTCTTAGAAGTATCCCAATTTTCATGTTCTCCAGTTATTTCAGAAGGTTTGAAAATATTTATGTAAACTTTGAATCCAAGATTTATAAAATATATAATCATGAGAGCATTCTAGTATCCATAATTATTTCCATTAATATAAGAAGAATTTATCATGGAAATTCCTTATTTTAGTTCTAAAATCAATATCTTTATTTGTAGAGACCCGTTACTCAACCTTTCTAGTTCTTATTATAGTTATTCAAAAAATACTACTATGATACTAATTATCTGCTCAAAATAATATAATGATACATAAGAAGGGGGAAAATTATGAGTTCTTATGAATCCTAATAGATCTAAATTTTATCTATCTTATTATATTATAAATATATACAATTTTCTCTTATTAAATAAATTAATGAAGAGAAAAAATAGAGGTGAACATTGTAGTTTTGTAGTGGTCTAGGGAAGAAATATCCCTTTGTCCACCCCACTGAGACTCTCTTCGCGAGTTTGGTTATTTTCACTAAATATGGCCTCTTATCATAAGACCTACACAAATGAGTATAGCATGTTGGGTCCTTATAATAAGATATGTTCTTTTATAAAAATAATTTTGATCCACAACTTAGTGTAAGAATTTGACACTCCACCACTTATGGGTATGAGTAGTTGATATTATAAGAAATCAAGATTAATTTATTTGATGAGAAATAAATTTATCTCATAGTTTCAAAAGAAACTAACAAATAATGGATCTTCTACTTTATGGATATGAATGTTCATGAAATAATAACTTGAAAGATATCCTAGTTTAAAATGATATTCATGAAATAAAAAAACATAATAATGGTAGTAATAATAATAGAACAATGCCAAACACCACAAGATCAAAACATATATGAATTCAAAGTACATCTCTTAATAATTTAAAACATCTCTATTATTTTTAAAAAGGTACTTATCATGGGAATGCTATAACTCTTTGTTTTTAACAATAAATTCTCAATTTTCTTTTTATTAGATAGATGAAAAAATATCACCTAAGAAATCAAGGCTATTCAATTTTAAAATGATCAAATAATTTTGTAACATCCATTATAAATAGGTTTGATTAATATATTAAACATGAAACATTAAAAAAAGTCTTTAAATATCTTTACAAAGATATTTAATTGTAGTATAATAATTGTAAACTTATTGAAAAAGTATCTATAATTTAAACTCTATAATTGTCTAAGTCAAACATAGGGTTAAATTTGAATGTAATTTTGACACTATATGATTAACTTTAAATCATTTTGTTTTTAAACAATACCTTAGTTTCAAAAAACTAGGGATTCATTAAAAAGTATAGATCCTAATCCAAAATGTTATAAAAAAATCTGTTTTCTGATCTATATCGTCCCTCCAAAAGTGGGGTTTGAAAACTATACCTTATTCTTGAAAATGTTTTCGATAAATAGTGTTTCCAAACTACATAAAATTATATCTAGAACAATTTAGAGAAAATCATTAACCCATAAATAAATTCTTTTGAAATTAAAAATTCTCTAAAAATATAATCTTTTAAAACACTAAAAGTAATTTAATTAGATAAAATATGATATTTTTTAGAATCAAAATCAAAAAGATTCATTGATTATTTATTGATACCATACATTACCAAAAATATTTTTCTATGGTCTTTAAGTGTCTTGAGAGGTATAACTGTTTATTTCTACCATCTCCTAATGGATATTTTATTTCACATATTTTTTATTTAATTATATATTTTTTTAATTTTTTAACTGTTATCTTCATTTAATACTTCAAGGCCACTTCAACACTATTCAATATCTTGTTAAAAATGAAAAACACTTTATTTAATGATAGATCCACTTGGTGTATGATATATTCATGATCCAACTTTTTATAAAGGGATTAAATCTCATCTTGATCATTGCGTGGACAGTTCCCAGAATAATAATTGATTTTCCTTCATATATTATCACCATATTTAACACTTTTATCCACATTTTTGATTAATTATTAATTTATATATTTTAATATTCTTCAAAAAATATTTTTAGAGTCATATATATTAATATAATTTGAATTTCTCACCATCACATGAGTATCAATTTTTCTAAAATATTTTTTCTGGTTTATCCTTTTGTTATAGACTTTTTTTCACAGTGTATTCAACACCAACCATGTTCATTGGTTTCCCATATTGACCAATTAAAACTCTCCTCTTGATGTGTATATAAAAAATTCTTTTATCTCTTTTATTTCCTATAAATAATCCCTATGGATTCTCATGTCTTAAAATATATAGCATATTTAGTTCCATTATGATATAATTTATTAGGAATGGATCCATCTATGGACTTATATAACCATTCATAACTCATTTATTCATGGATCTTTTTGAAATTATTATCTCATATAATATATTCATCACCTCCATTCAAGCAATGTTAAGGACATTAAGAATTTTATTCTAAATACCAGCATAGATAGTTTCTATAAAGAATAGCGGGTTCATCATAGATTCTATGTGAATAATAAATCTAAATATATACATAGAGTGTGAAATAAAATTCAAAACATCAAGGATTTGATACATCATATTGGGACTAAGATGACTTGAAGCACCTAGGGGGGATGAATCAAGGTGAATACCAATTAAAAATTATAACTTTTCCTTGGTCCTCTTAATATACTGACCAGGTTATCATGTTGTCTAGAACACATTTAATCTCTTTTTATTAATATACCATACCCCAAAAGATAAAAAATTTGTAGAATATAAATCATGAAAACAGATAGAATTTAAATGGTTCACCACTAATGTATAATTCAAGGAGGATACATGTAACATTGTGTTGTTGTACTAAAATATAACAATAGTAATATTTCTTAGTTATAAATAGATTTAGAAAGTAACCCTTACAATCTAAGGGAACACCAAATTTTTGTATACTAGATAACTTATTTTGGACAAGTCTAAACCGTTTAATGACATGAATACATTATTTAACAGTTTTTATAAATGAATTTCTTTATTCGGTCAACATAGGTCACTAAGAAAACTTCCTTAATCTTCCTCCAATAGAATATCATTTATGGTCCACTTTCGTTACACTATAATTTTTCTATTATATATTATATAAGTACAATGATTTTAATGTTGAATAAATATATTTCATGATAAAATAGAAACATCACATTCTTCTTCTAGATGAAAAGAATTCCATAGTGAGACTATCTTGTTGATTTCTATCTTTTAATTTGATAGGTATAACAATGATCAACCCCTATTTCTTCTTTTCACAATCATTACTACATATATAAATAAAATTCGTAGGATCTCTTTAATCCATTATGAAATCTAGATATAAAATATGTTTTTTCTATATGTGTTTTAACTACATTGAAAAGTTATATAGACATATATGGACATAATTTCATTGATATAAAGTTTAGGATCACATATAATATTCCATATTTTCCACAATTATTGTAGGTGATCCACATTATATTACTATGGACATTTAGTTCCATCTAAACCACATTAATTCCAAGAATTTTTAGCCTTTACTCTATCTTTTAATTGTACATTGAAACTATCAGGTAATCAGAAAACTACCTCTTCAGAACACAACATCATTTATTATAACATGGTATTATAAAAATTTTCTTGATTATGGCATGGTTAATTTTTGTGACATGGTCAAATTAAAGAAATATATCCACTTATTATATCAAAATACATTCCTTTAAATTAAAATGAAACCACAATGAAATAAACTTTAGATTTTTTTTTCAAAACTTTTGACCTATTATAGAATGAAATATTTTTCAACTTCATAATACACTATAGACTAAACTATCTAACATATTCTGTTATGATAAATACATATCCTAAATTTTATAGAAAACTAATTATATCCTAGTACTTCTTTAGCTTCAACAATATACCATATTGAAAGATGAACTATGGTGTGGTTTTCTCATAGTTCATAATTCCTACTCATATTATACTATGGAATCTTCCACATGGTACATGAATATTTTAATTAGGTGAGGAACAAATCTTAATCAATAATCCCCTATTGTATGTAATATATTCTATGGTGTAGGTACTTCTAAATTTCTATATATATTTTAATTTAGCACACCATGTATATAGTGTGGCGAGTGGTATTGTGTAATGGAATGAATATGTTGAATCTCACATCATTTTTACACTTAACCCACCATTTCATTAATAAAATTTTCACTACATCCATGAAAAAGAAATTACCATGGTTCCATCCTACACAATGACCACTATTCCTCACATAAGCATACCATGCTTCCCTTGCTCTTCAACTTACACCTAGTTCATAGCAATTTTTTCTCTACTCCTACAGATTCTTTCCATCAACCATTTTAGGTGGCCAAATCCTTTTTTGATGGGTTGTTGTGTTTGTGTCAACCTTTTTTTTAAACTCTAGTCAATGTTGAGGTGTGGCCATAGGCTTTCCAATTCATTGAATTTTCCATGACCTTAAAAAATTTTGTATTACTATAGTGAAAAGAACATGGTCTTCCCTTTTTCACAATGGTTTTCAATGAATTTTATAGATTATATATAAGAATTTGAATTTCTACTTAAACCTTATCCATTCCATTACAAGCTATTTCCAAATCCATACCTTGTCATATAGAGATATCAATCATGGAATTTCTTTATATTTATTTACTAGTGAATGTGATATTTTATGGAATTTTTCTATATGTCTTTTATGAATTTCCCTATATCACCAAGCCATCATTAAATTCTCATTTTCAAGTTCACATCTTCTGTATCAATAACATTATGTTAATCTAAGAGACTTTCTCTATAACAATTCAATACTTTCAATAAATATTATCAACAAATCTAGAACAAACTTCTCTTTAAAACATTCTTTGTTTCGTTATTGAGATCATTCTTGAGAATTTCAATCTAAGGTGTTGATAGAATTTTTTTAGATAATGTAAGTATGTAAAAAAAAATTCCACACCACTCAAAATGATATAATTTTTAAAATTTACTTAGGGATAGATTTATAATGATTGTACAGAATCCCTTATCAAATTGTAAACTCTAAATAAACCCCATGTAAAATAATAGTGATAACAGTAATAAATATAATTATATTATTATATTCAATGAAATTTGATAACTCATGGATATTAGACTATTGTTTCATAAATAAATAAATTAATATTTTTTTAAATGATATTAAATAAAATATACCATTTCATGTAGGCCCTTAAATCAACCCATCAATCATCCTAAGCATTAAACTAACCATAAATAGTAAATAAATATTTAAATAAGTAATTATCTTTATATTATTTATTAAATAAGTAAATAAATATTAAATTTAAAAATGGTTAAATAAGTTTTTATTAATCTTTAAACTACCAAATATTTGAAATTTGAATAACTGGTTATCAAATTTATGTTCTCAAAATTACCTTAATAATTATTATTTATCAATATGAAGAATAAATTTTTTATAATATAAAATTTAGATAAAATTAAACTGAGAATATATTCACACATATTGTGTGACCCTGTAGGGTACATTCTTAGTGTAATGAAGTAAGCTGATCTAATTTCCTATATCTACATCATAATACTATTCGAGAAACCCATAGATAAAGAAGTAATTGTGGAAACAACATCATATGAACACATTCTATGTAATATAATCCCTTTATAACAATATCCCAACAAGCAAGTTTCATACATTTGTAATCCCTATATATCCTTGATATATTTTTCTTTGACTACCTAAAATGAACTCATCAATAAAATACCATGTCAATGACTTAAATTTGAAGTTTCATTTCAATCAAAGCTCACATGATGATTACTTCCATAAAAATGGAATGGGAAAATATTTTTTGACATATTTTTCAATTTAATATCACATTTGATACAGCCGACATATTATACCTCACTATGAGAATAGGTTATCACAGTTTTCATAATTACCTTAATTGATGTGATTCATGATATTAATTAATAATTGTAACATTCCTAAAAAATGGATACATAAAAAAGATAAATGTTACTACCCATGTCAATAGGGTGAAAACTTATTTTCAAAATCTTACCTAATTAGAACCCCATAATTAATCATTATTGTTTGGGAGTATGGATAAAATAGGTAATCACCTGGAAAGTCTATGAGGGTGTGTATAAGGGAGGGAAATGAATACTGAAATAATATATGTTGTCATATGTGGGAAGTCATTAGTATTATAAGTGAACTTGATGTGCAATATCCTATGGTGTGATGGTAACATAACTGAGGTGTTACTAGTGACTCATGGGGCCAGATGATCAAGATCATTTCTCAGGGTGGTTGAGTAATGATAAATTTTATCAGATCCAATACCGAACGAAAGTGAAGAGGAAATACCTGGGATTTAGGTTTTGATTCTACAACCAGGGTGTATTTCCTTAAAGAGTGAACATGGAAAACCAAAATGTAATGAAGATAAATGTTACTAACCATTTCAAAAAATTTCACCTTTTATTTTGAGAGTCTGACTAATTAATGATTCACTATTTAACATGCATGTACTAGTGTATTGTCAGGATGGGTGACCACTTAATAAGTATCCCAGATTGTTTATGTGTGAGGGAAAATAATACTGAAAGAACATGTTTTGGTCTATTGGGACATACACTAGTATTATAAGTTACTCCAATGGTTAATAACATTTTGTGTTATGGGAAGGAAACTAAGGTGTCACCAAATACCCATTGGGTTAGATAATCAAGATAATGTCCTGGGGAGGTTGAGTCATGATAATAATAAAATGAAATATAAGAAAAAAAATACAAGTCCAAAGATAGGAACATCTTATGGAACATGAATCATTTAGAATTCTTATTGGTGAATTGGTTCTAATAAACAGTAATCTTAGTGACTACCATGCATAAAATTCATTAGAATATGATTCAATATTTTCTGAGCTTCTAACACCTGATAGTAAAAAATAATCAATGTCCCATAATATATATGTCATATGACCACTATATATATCTTTTATAGTATTACCATAATACTTAATTATTCTTATTATAGTGGGAAATAGAAATAACATTTTGATGTGAAAAATACTCTATGGAAATCAGCACATTAATTTTATCTAGAAAAAAATTATCATGTGATGCAATATTTGTTAATATTTGGAATTTGAATATATATTCAATCTAAAGTATATAGTTAGTGGGTTATAGAGAACCAACTCCAAAAGTATCCCACATTCCCTATATCTAACTATTAACAAAATTTAGTTTATGATATCTCCAATGATATTCATGCTTCTACAGGATAAAACATTGATCAGTTAGTTTTCTATTTTCTCCTCCATGGAATCTATTCTAACTTTGATCTCATCCATTTGAGAAAAAATCTTCAAGAGGTGGTAATTCTAAATTATATGCTTTATCAATTAATACTACATTCTATTCTTGTATAGGAAGACAATTATAGTACTATCAATGTACAATGTGATAACATCTTACTATTAGGTACCACATCAATATCCTTGATGAAGTTGTGTTTCAAAGATAATTATTTAGATATATTGAATTCCAAAATATAGCCAGAAACCAATATAGTATTGAAGGATACTATATCATTTGAGCTCTTATTGATCAAAACTCTTAAATTAATTAAAAAAATACCCTAACAATGATTTTATATCATTTTGGTTTTTTTGGGTAACAATTATCAATATAATACAAGATGACTTGTTACTCATCTCTTCCACATACATGGAACATATCCTCATTAAGCCTATGATACTTTAGGATAGTCTTTATAGCTATCCACCGAATGCCACCATGGTATTCATCATATATTCATACCATGATCAAGATGTAGGTACCATAAAGCCTATTACATTGCATATAATACACAATGGAACCAATAAAATACTTTCTTGGAGATATTTACACCATGTAAATTGGTAAAAATATCATCATAGAATATTCCATACTAGATCTCTTTAGTACCATGTAAATGTATAAAACTGTAATTAGTATATGAAACCACATAGATCAATCCAGGATGATCTTGGTCCCTATAATTTAGGTGTTTTCACCTAATTATTTCATTGAAAGGAATTTGATTAACTACATATTAATTAACCATAAGAATGATATCTTGTTTCCCATAAATATTTTTTCATCATTATATAATACAAGAAAATTGACTGCATTCCCACTATACCTCTTATAGATATAGGATTAAAATTAACTGATTATAAAACCAAATTATCTAATGGATTCAATAGAATGAATTTTCCTTCAATTCTATGAATTATCCAACCCATAAATGGACCATTACAACATTAATAACTTTTTGGAAAATTTTTTAGTCACAAAGTTATGTTGTTTTTTCATATATTCATATTTTATAGGGTTCCCATTAATGAATAATTCTATTAAATACATTTTAAAAAAAATTTAATCATGGAAAGATTATATGATATGTTAAATTTTAAAGGAATTCATCATAATGATTAATAAAAAAGTTCTTTCATTGTTTATTCCATGAAAGTTTCTAAAACCTTTAGCAAATTATTATTCTTTATAGGTACTAAATTTTCAATCCATGTATAATTTCTTCATGAATAACCATTTTTTCCCTGTTTAATAAAGATCCAACATAGGATCTACCCAAACCCAAATAGTTTTTAGGTATATGGAATCCATTTTAAAATTCATGTAGTATTTCCCTTTTATAAATTATTACATATTTTCTGATTCATTATAGAAAAAGGGACATTATTATCAAATAATAGAGATCCACTATCTACGATGACTATAATACAATATATATGTAGTTTTTTAACATATGAGTTGGTCCTATGCAGTTATTGTGTCTCCATAACAACATTTTACATGAGGAATTGTGGAATTTGTTCTTATGGTAAATCCTATGTATTATGAAACTTGAATTCACTTAATTATATGTTTCTCCCACTATCTCATTTGGAGGTGCTCTCCCACTCAAATAATTTGACGTATCTAGCCAATATTATCATTTTATATAAGGGTTTTCATAAATAATGTCCCCTTATTTCTATAGGATATCCTATAAAGATAAACTTAGTTCTTCCTGGTGAATGTTTGTTTGTATATAAAACCTTAACAAATGGTTTACATCCCTACATATGAAAATTTGAAAAAATATTTTTCTTCACATACATTTTCACTTATATATTTCCATTTTCTATATTTTTTGGCACACAGTTTAATATGTGTGAGCCATATTATACTGTGTATACACAAAATGATAAAAGAAGTATCACTTAATTAATCATCAATCTCACCATGGCAAATAAGGTTTGGTCCATCCATTCAATAACACCATTATAATTTGGTGTATACGGGATAGTGAGTAGAGAGAGTATCCCAAACTCACATATATAATCAACGAAATCTTAGTTATGATATTCTCTTCCACTATCTCATCAATGTTTATTTATCTTACTACAAAGAAGATTCTCCACTTAATCCTTAATTTCGTTAAATTTTCTAGTGGAATCATTATTATACCTCAACAAATTAAAACCTCTGTGTATACAATAGTCATCCATAAACTTTATGATGTATGAGTATCTATAATGAACCGACTCACGAGGACCCAAAAAGTCAGTTGACAGGACATTCCACATAGACTAAAGGGAATTCTTGATCTCGACCGGATTGAAACTAGTGTTTAGGTCACAAGAATTTGAACTTAGGAATTATTTAACCATTAGAAAAATATAATCTATATTTAAGATCCCACCTAGAATCCTACATGGCTGATATGTAATATGGATGTCCAAAACATCAAATAAATAGCTCCAATATCAGTAGACAAAACTATTAGAGTATATCATAATATTAGTCATAGTAACAAACAAAAATAACCCCATGATGATAAAATAATTTCTTAGTAAATAACGAGATAGAGAAATAGGAAACAACAACCATATAGCTGAACAAGATAATACATAAGAATCTAAAAAATGGTAAAATAAAAATATAACTCAAATTATTATAACTTGATTAATGTGATCAATGATCACTCAATAAGTCTTAAGCCATCAATCAATGTTAGAAACTGAACAAAAACATGAAGGTACTAAGGCCAAAGAATAATTCAAACTAGTAAATGAAATAATATATAAGAGTGTATATTGTAATGGTGTAAACGAGTTGTGAAATAAACACACCTAATATGATTTTCCAAATAGTTTGTTCTATTTCAATTAAAATGAAAATTTATTAAAACATTTGTGAAATATAAAAATAAAATAGGGGTTTCAAATGAAATTGAGATAAAAGAAAACATCATTCCATTCTATAATTTTTAACCCCCACCCCTCTTAGAATATGTTGGTAATGATCCAAAACCATTTAATAAAAACACTATTAAAACAATAATGGAGGATCCTTTATAAAACTAATGAAAATAAGCCAAGTACCATTTCCACCTTCAATTTTTTTTGCTATATACATTTTCTATAGAACATAAATATTTTAAATTTTCGAATTACAATTAAAAAACCTTTTTTACATTGATTTTAAAGTAAACCAAATCATTAACTGAAAATATAAACACAATAGAGAACTATAGATATCCATAATTTATAAAAGAAATAGAAATAAAAATTCAAAATATGGTGTCATGAAATAACTCAAGTCAAGAGGATACATACAAGGAATACGAAATCCTCTAGAAAAATATTAAATAAGAATAATTTACCATTAGAAAAACTCTAGGTTTTAATATCAAAAATGCTATATTTTCACTTATAAGTTAAAATCTCCCTAGGGGCCCTCAATTTGAAATTGTAACATACCTCACAACACATTCTTGGTTTACTGATTACACTGTGAATCCCTGGAATGAAATTCTATCCAAGTGTACATGATAGTGTGTGTTCAAAT
Organism: Viscum album; assembly: GCA_963277665.1. Lineage (NCBI taxonomy): Eukaryota > Viridiplantae > Streptophyta > Magnoliopsida > Santalales > Viscaceae > Viscum > Viscum album. The sequence continues at coordinate 1,364,274,333 of OY728140.1, read as the reverse complement.
GTCTATAGTAACATTCATATATATATTTTACTTAGATATATAAAATCCCATGATATAGTAAAACAAAGGTAAGAAACCAACCAATCATTGATTTATTAAAATAAAACATGAATAATAAATATCACCTCACCTTCAACACCCTATAATAGAATATGACCTTCTAACATCTATGCATATGAATGACAAAAAGGTGTGATAATATAAAAAAATACCCAAAAGGGTTCATAATCTAAAATAGACACATCAATCATAAGGGCTCAATCATGTATCTAACTTATTTTAAAAATATTTCTTTCAAATATCCAAACATACAATTATTTATAAACTAGCACATGATTGAAAGCCATATTATACCACTTTGAATCTAATTTTAAATATCCCTTGAAAAAATTTCAAAAAATTCATAGAATTAAAATCGAGGAGATGTACATATAAAGATATTTAAAACCAAAGACCCATTTTTTTAACCATTAATGAAATCCCCAAAATTTATTCCTTTCATGGAATTTAATTTAAAAAAATAATTTACTTTTAAAAAAACTCAAATAGGGTTGAATTTATTAAATAATTTATTCCAAACAATGATATATTTAATAAGAAAACCCATTTAACACATCTATGTCAAGTGATTCATACTTTTTAAGAATTATTGAAATATAATATAACTATCACATATAGGATTGGTTTAAAAAACTAGAAATTGAAAATTACTTTGAATTCAATGACATGTACTAGAAATGAAATGCAAAAAAAACAACATCAAACCAAGTGGAAATAACCAAACAAATCGACACTCTGTTACCTTCAATATTGAATTCCAAAATAAAATAACTGACACCATTTTCATGCTTTAGTAATAGAAATACCTAAGTTAGATTATCCCCAAATTATAAATTTGAAACACATCCTGATTAGAGTTCACATAAGGGTGAATAACCAAAGTAAAATGGAATATAAAAGAGGGGAAATATGAAAAAGGAGAATGGATTTACCTTGAACAAACCTCTTCAAATCGATGGACACAGATAAATAAATGTAAGAGGAATGGAGGAATGGATTCCCCTTCATTCACCTCGGTCATTTGAGCAAGAATGAAGGAACTGGGGACACAACCCCTTAAATTCGATGGAAATGGTAAAAATTACACTTTAAATGAAATATAGTAAACTTTCATAGTAATGTTACATGGTTTTTAATACAAAGAACCTAAAATGAAACTAATTTTTAATAAGAATTAACACTTTAATGGTTGTAACTATGATTTCCAAACTATGTAATAATCATGAAAAACTAATTTGTTAAAACTGAATATCCTCCAACACTCTTTTCACCCAGTTTTCTATTAACTATGAAAAAAACATGCACCAACACCCTTGTAAAAAAATGTCTCACATGGTTTCTTTTAGGTTTTACATAGTTTGTAAATGATTTTTCCGTACCTATATAATCAAATTGTTTATTAAATAAATGAGTTGAAAAAACTAATTATGTAAGGGTAACTAATATGTTTGTCCTAAATTGTGTATGAAAACTGAGCATAGAAGAAAATTAAAAAAAATGAGATTTAAAAAAAATTAAAAAATTTAATATACTCTAATATATTATTAAATATAATGTAATAACGAAACATAGGTGTTAAAATTATCCATGCCACCCCACTTTATGCCCCATAAATTCATTGAAAAAAATATAAGAAAAGGTGGATCAAAAACCCCCAAACCAATATATGAGGTGGGAGGATTGGGGAAGCTTACAACTGACAAGTGACACAAAAATTCTATAAGAATACAAAAATCCTTAGAATTCAAAAAAAAATCCACCAGAACCATTAAAAGTATCCATGAATAATCCATCCAAAACTACTAGATCTCAATGTTTTAATAAAATAGAGATGTATTATTGGTCTCCTCACTATTTATAATTATTTTAAAATGTTGAATTTGAGAATAAACAATTTCAAGAGGGAGAAAATCCACTTAGATACCCATTCTATCTCCAAAATACAAATTTTTTAAAAAAAATCTAAGGATCAACTTAATAACATAAAAATAATTAAAAACTAATGATTATCTAAATTCATCAAATATAATATCATTTAAAAGGGAAAATACCACAATAAAATACATAAATACATAATAAATGACATGGTATCTTACCTTGAGACACAATACAGAATGCAATGGGAAATCTAGGACCTCATACCTCTGTCACTATCTCAAGTGAACAAAAAAGATGAAAACAAGCACTATAATGTGTATAAAATCAACTATTTCTATATCATTCTTAGTTACCCGAACCACACATACAAGTTCATTCCATGCCAAATCCATCAAAATTGAACATGGGGAATGATCACATTAAATCCCAAATAAATAAGATCAAATAATAAGTCATAATAATAACTAAAAGGATCAACACACCTTGATTGAGGATCCCCAAATGAATTAAGGAACACTATAAAATCCACTGGTATGTGAGAATTAGTCATTTCTTGAACCAGAGTTCACTATGTGATCTTTAGAAGAGCTCATAGATTGCATGATGATATTAACTCGCATCAAGAGTCGAAGTCAGTTTGATGGGGGAGACAATAACTCAAAATCATAGTGATATACCAATGGAAATAATCGAAATATTACAATAATATGTAAAAAATATTAATTAAACAACCAGTAAAGTGTTAGAACGTAGTCACAACACATGCTAAAAAAGAATATATACAAATTAATTAGTCATAAAGAAGTAGAACATAACCATAAATATTGAAAAGAACAAAAGATAAAATTGAAAGACATATCCAAGTGGTCTTGAGTCCTAGCCTCGTATCAATTCCCAATACTCTAACCTCACAGTATAAATCACACACCAGTCATATAGACCTTACCCTTTTTTCGTCTTCTAGTAATGTGGTCTTCTCAAGTACTAAATTCTGTTCTGAGCAGGGTGTGATTATAACTCAATAGAGCACAACCAAAAAAATATAAAAATATATCAAGTCCATGTATGTACATGATGTAGTGATATGTACACATACATTCATATCTAGATTAGAAAATAAATAAATAAACATAATTGATACTCGAATTCTGTGATGACACCTGAGATAAACAGTACCTAGAATGATCAGTTTCAGATGTTTATGAATAGTATAATCCCAATGGGGATAAATACACACATTCCTAGGAATAGATACCCCTCGGATAAAAGATACTCATAACAAAAATAAAGAACATACCTTAGAAAATATTCATATATTGGAATAAATGTCAAACATGGGGAAATGAACTCATCCTAGAAAAGGAGTTCACAACCAAATGGAAGACCAGCAAATGAAACATTCCTTAAGCCCAAAACAATTAAATTAATCATAATATCTTCATGCGCATATAATTTCATTAAAAATCATTTTTATCCTGAAATCAAAACATAATTTATCACCATTCAAACAACATCATATTCCATTTTAATTAATACCATTAACAATTTTATAAATCAAACATTTATTTTTATAATATATATATAATAATTCCAATTTCACAAATTTTTCTAACATATACCACGAAAATAAATCCAATTCAAGGCATACCCTTTAGTTTACTTCTAGTTGGTAATTAGATGACTCAAGTAGTTTTCTCTTAAAATTATTACAAAATATAATATATCTTATTTAATTATAAGTCCAATGCATGGTAAGTTGATGAGACCACAAAAAAGCACTAATAAATAAATTAATATTTTTTATGAAAATTTACAAACCACCTACCTCTTGATTAGAAACACTCCAATCATTGAGATTCATCGACAAAATAAAACCCAATGAACTGAGAAACCAAATTTGGATTCCATTGAAACCATATTGGTGATTATGAAAAGTAGAATAAGAAAATATTGAATAAATGAAACATTAAGGACTTGAATGAGATAAGACTCACTCTATGTAGTCAAAAACAATAAATGACACCCTGATCAACCAAAAAATAATATATAATATCCCATAAAAATAAAAAATAAAAAAAACATGAGTAGAGTTTGAGCGTAAGAAAAGAGAGGGTTCTTGACTGAGTCCCATAATATAAATTTTTTAAAAACACTAACCAGTTATAGTTTCTGATGTGAATTAAACAGTCACACCATGAATGTTTGGGTAATCGCCACTCTATAACTTGGCACTATTATTTCAAAATGTTACAAATATCACCTTCCTAGGTATTTTTCTAACGACATTAGAATGACTACAGGTCCATCATCATTCCCCCAAAACATGTTCTCCAACAACCAAGTGAATATATCAACCAAAAACGAAAATATAAAAAATATATAGTGCATCAACCCAATAATTCACCATATTTTTCTTTTATAATAAATTTAATTTTATTTATAACTTGCGAAACATGTATTACCAGGTTAGTTTGTAATGCAAATAACAATTGGTTTAAACAAAGCACTATTTAGTCTCATTTTTTCAAGTTAATTAAATTATAACACTCTTATAGAATTTATATTGTAAATTTATATGTTTTAAATCCAATAAAATATATTAACATTATTTTAATATATTTTAAAGGCATAAGATAAAGACAAAACCAATTTTCATGAAAAACCCTATATTTTTATAAAAGAAACATTACTCTATTTTAAGGAAAAACATAATTTAAATATAAATTTTTGAAATATAATAAACTTTATATGTTCAACTAAACTTCAATTTTAAAATTGGAATGAAAAAAATATTTTAAGGTGATGTTTTGATATTTTTTTGTGATTTTTCATTTTTTGATGAATAGTAAAAATACAGAATTTTAATTGGAAACTACTTTTTCATATAATTAATTTATTAGAATAAAATATATTTTAAAATGTTTTTAAAGTAAAATTATATCAATAATACACAAATTATTATAATTTAGATAATTAGAATCAATTTTACATTAATATTGAATATAAAAACATAGCAAACATTAGAATTTTTATACTTTAAAAAACTGCTTTATTGTCTCGTCAGTAAGATTAAATATTAATTAATTTATTCAACTAATGTGATTGGAATTTAGAAAAATAGATTCCATATTTTTAGTCAAAATAATATATAAATATAATAAGGAAAAATTAGTGTTCGACAAAAAATAGTAGTGAATGTAATTAAAATTAATTACCACGATTAAGAGAAAAAATAGTTTAACAAAGAAATAAAACATAAACATAATACCTAAAATGACCTAGATAGATTTCAAAAATACATTGGATGTACATATTTATACCCTATATTAAATTTTACATAATTTGGATCATTATTTTATAAACCTTACATTGAAAAAATGTGGTTGGAATTTTGTTTTAAAAGATTTACAAGAATGTCACTCTTAGAATATAAAAAGAAACTCACCACTCCCACTTATTAACACCTATAAATCCCATTAGTTTGAAAAAAAATCTACTAATATAATCACCCAAAATCCATCCCATAAACCTATAAGCCTATCCTTGGGAATAAATCCATCAAAAAATCATTTAGTATAAACTAATAGGGGTTACTCGAAAATGAGGTCACATTTTTAAACAATCACTTTAATTTTATTTCCTTCTCCTTCCCCCTAGAATATTATTACTAAATGATTATATAATAACCTTTGTATCATAAATAAAAAAATATTTTTTATCATATGTTTTTTACCTACAATAACAGATATTTCCTTATAATGGTTAATGAACACACCATTTGTGTGTACGGAGGACTCCCACCTCGCAAAATGATGATTGTTCATTATTCCTTTAACACATATCATTGTGTAAATTAAGATGTAAACACTTTATATATATAATATATGTAATATTTATAAATTATTTATTCCTTTTTAATATTTTTATAACACATAATGTTATTCTTTAATTTTTTTTGGAATACGATAACATCGTTTGTGGACTCCTTGATTAGCACCTCCTCAAAGAGATGTGATTCACTCATACTATACATGGAATGTATAAAAGATGGTTTTGATGAACCAATTTGACATAAATTAAGTAAATATGATATTTGAATTTGAATATATATATATATATATATATTAATTTTTATTCATTTAATGTGACAAATAAATGGAGGTAGGGTTCATGCGTATGTATGGTCTGCCATCTCTATGAATGGTTCATTTCATTTCCTATATAAAAATTTCATGGATTATTATAAATAAACCTAAAATTAATATATATTATATTTAAATCACGGTTTACATTATGGATAATAGGATAAATTATCTAATTAATAGGAACAACATGTAAAAAATGAAAACATAGTAGAAAAACTAGGCAAATAACACCTGAAATAGTGAATATAATGAAATATTGTTAACAAAAGAGAAATAAGATATTATAAAAATGTCATGTATGTTATAATAAATATTAATATGGTTCTAAAATAGGTTATTTACAATCTTATAAATCATTATATAGGAGGTCAAAAGGATGGTCACCCTAAAGAAAATTAAAGGTAATATACTTCGTCTCAATTTATACACCATTAAGACTTATTTATTATAAAAAACAATATCACTTTATTATGGAGTATATAATTCCCCTTTCCATTTTATATCATGATTCTATCATAATTCATGGTATTTTATGTTTCAGTTTTAATTACCTTACCCAAGGGTTTTTTCTTTTAAATTACTAATTGTTAAATGTTATCTTTATAATCTCAACTTTTTTGTGATTGTTACCATTATCTTGAAACAATATATTTATTTCATTCATTTTTTATTAGAAATGTTCTTAAATATTCACATTCATGGGTGAGGGATATTATTATTACATAAAAAATTTACTATTTTAACATATGGTGATAACTTTCATAGTTATTTGATCATCTAAGGAAATATTGATTTGTCTGTATTCTTTATTCAAAAAGGATATTTGATAATACATATGGTTATTAATTAAATTGATTTCTAGATATGAGTAATGATTTGGGAATGAAGTGATGGGTGGGGCCCAAACGTTATATATCCTTTCAATACATTTATAGTTTCTGATGTTAAAAATCATTTGGGAAAATTAAACAGGTTTCCACCAATAGTTTTAAACTATCTCGAGGATGGATCTTGATAGTAGATTTTTTCATTTCTTGAGAAATAATGTTTGACAATTAAGAATTTTTTTCATTTCATCTATCATTTTAATCCATGATATTTTCATTGTGACTAAATCTATATATGATCTTTCATATCATTTTATTGATTAATTGAAATATTTTTTAGTTATTTTCATTCCCATATTGATTATTCCTTATCCAGTTATTCAAATGGCATGTGTTCTCAATTATTTACCTTTACATGTAGATTTATTTCTATTGATTAATTATTTTTCCAAGATTTATTACCCTTACTAATCATTTTATCTCATACTTATTATGTTAACTTTGCCTAGGTTATGAGGAAGAAATCATCGAATAAGATTTCAAGGAGGCTGTTTATTTCATTTTATTATGTATTATGTTATATTCATTATTTCCCAATACAATATGGGTATCATCTATGCAATTTTTTCTTCCAACACTACTAAATTGATATATTTTTCTATATTTTATTCTTTATAATCATTCCAATTTAATAAAATAATACACTGGATCTGGGCTTCTAGGGTCGAGGAATTATAGTTAGTATTACTGGATGTTTAGAAGCATCTTTGGAAACTAGATTTAGAAAACATAGATTAGGGATCATGACCATAATATATATGTTTAGGATACGTATAGAAGAAAATACTATAATTTGGGTATGGTATAAATTATGTGGGTCTTAATGGGAATACATCTATGTGGGGATACTACAAGTGGATGTGGTTTTTGCAAAAATGTACCTAGGGGTAATAAATATAACAAGGCGTGTTGAGCATGACTCGAGCATAACCGTGTACATGACAACATGCCTTACTAAACACTATGTTTGACAGTCCATGGGGATAATATTAGGATAATCTACATTTTCATTACAATCAGTTATAATGGATTTAAAATTAAATCTGTCCCTAATTAAACCAATGTTTATGATTCTATGATTTAGGATGCATAAATTTATGATATGTGTTATACCGTATTGGGAATTATACACTATGATTTTATTATCTAATCATGTATATGAAATTTTATATAAATGGAACCTGGAAGAATGAATGGTATCAATACTCATGGAAAATTTAAATATTTACCCACTGAGGAAACCAATAAAACTTGTACGGGAATAGATAAAATTATGTACATTATAGAGAAATATTGTTACGAAAAAAAATAATCATACTCAAATGGGGAAGCCTATTACAGAAAGAAAATATCATATTTTGGATTTCTTCACGCGATAGAAGACTCCATAGATTAGTGGGACAACTAGTCCAATTATACATGAGAAATAGATTATGTATCTGAAGAAGATATTTATGGAATTGGGATGAAGTGAAATGGAAATGTTTACAATTTCTGTGTATTGTATGAAGGGTGATGATGATCAATAGTGGTCCTCGATCCAAAATAACATAGAAATAAGAAATATAAGTAAATTAAATAGAACATTTAAGGTTACATTATTAAATAAATACATCCCTCATGAACAAAAAATTGAGATGAAGAAAATTTTCATTTTCTTAAAGAAACAATAAAAGGAATATATTGTATAATATGAAGCTACATTTAAAAGGATAATGAGGTATCCTATTTTTATATACAAAAAAATGGTTCAATATATATCACTTATACAAAGGTATTAAGATATATCTATAAAGGTCATTGGTTTCTCAGACATTTTTTCATACAAACAATTAGTTTTACGTGCCACCAAAGTAGAAAAGAAATTTTATAGAATCTATATATTCTATGGATACCATGATAAGAAGAGGCCATCTGATTATCATGATAAATGCATTTCATCCAAGAAGAGTAAGAAAAATCATCATATTCTACCATGTGAAAATAGTGAAAAAATCAGCCAGGAAATTTTTCGAAGGGACTGGTAGTTATTTATAAGTGTGGAGATAGGGTTCACAACTTTTATGTTTGTAAAGGGATGAAAGAAAACACTACCATCTGATGTTTCAACTATAGAGAGATGTGAAACAATTCAAGTTAATTCCCCATGAATCAAGGGAATATAAAATATAAGAGGCCATGGGGGGATAATAAAGATTATGTTGGCATTAACATGGAGTTAGAAGTACCAAATGATGTTATGGAATGTACATTAATCTTATCTTCAAATTTATCCAATGAATTATTTGACTCCGGATCATTATTATCTTTCATATCTACATAGTTTTACCAAAAAATTATACATTTACCTTTTTATTTAATAAGTGGTTTGTAATTAATAAAATAATTCATTTATTTTATTTGTCTCTGGATCATCACAGTATTTTATATCTACCATTTTTTTAAGAAAATTAGACATTTCCCTATTGGATTTCATATAATCCTTGGTATATACTATCTCTCAAAATATGATTAAAATTTTTATTTCAATAGAAAGGAAATTATGATTTGTGAAAATAATGTAGAATTAATTAACATTATAGCATGAGCTTCCTCACCTGATTATTATCTAGATCCATTCCCAATAGCTATACAGAATGAAATTATTTGTTAAAAATATCAATGAAAATCTAGTTTTTATTAAGTAAATCATTAAATTGAGTATGCAAATTTTTTGAAAGAAAACATCAATGTATTTCCTATGTAATTACTTCAACATCCACCAAAGTGTGATGTTAAATTTTACATTGATTTAATACTTTTTCAAAGGACAATATCGAAAACTCCCTTTAGAATTTACACGGTGGAATTAGTGGACTTGATAAAACAAATAGAGGAATTGGCTAATAAGGGATTTATTTTCACTATTGTTTCACAATTTTGAGCCATTCTCTTTTATTTTAATAATAAATATGGATTCATGAGCTTGTGAATTGCTAATAATGATATCAATTCTATTACCAAAACTAAAAGTTATCATCTACCTTTCATTGATGCCCTTCGCAATCAACTTCAAAGAGCCCAATATTTTTAAAAGATTTATCTTCAATCTGTGTATGACCAATTTCATGTAAATAATGAATACATTCCTAATAAAAATATTTCATATGGGGTATGGACATTACATGAATACCATAATTCCTTTTATATTGAATAATGAATCTAATATTTTTATAGGCCAAATAAACTGAGTATTGAAGGAATATCTTGATGATTTTGTTGTCTATTAATTGAGGATGTTACGGTGTATTCTAAAAGCTATGAGGAACCTGAGAATCAATTGGGGGTCATTGTTAGGACTCTTTTAATGGACGAGTTATACTGGAAATTTTTTATGTATGATTTATGGAATCATGAAATTTATTTTATTGTATATATTTTCTCTAATGATCAAATATCAGTTGATCCTACAATAGAAATCGAAGCCAGAGAATGGCCTATACTAACAAACATAACTGAGGTACATAGTTTCATTGGTTTGGAAAATTTTTATCGTTGATTCATTTATACTTATTCCTGATTGGATAACCTATTATCAAAGCTTACATGTATAGGGGAAACATTTTTTTGTATAAGGGAATGCCAATAATGCTCTGATGATCTGAAAAGAATGTTAGTCAATGCTCTAATTTTGACTCTACTATATGAAAGTGATGTGTTTGTCATATTCAGTGATGCATTAAAGAAAATCCTTGGTTGTGTCATAAATAAAAATGATAGGGTTATTACATATGCATTACGGAAATTGAAGACTCATGAAAATAACTATCCAACCCAAGATCTCAAGATATTAGCTATAATTTTCACTTTGAAAATATGAATTCATTATTCTATGGTGAAATATGTGATATATACATGAATCAGAAAATCCTGATATAAATATTCTTATAGAATGAGCTCAATATGAGACAAAGGCGATGGCTTGAGCTACTTAAGGATTATTATTTCTAAACACACTACCACTCAGGGAAGGAAAATAAGGTTGTGGATATATTGAGTAGATAAGATCTTGGTGTTCTAACCCAAATTAAAATTGAGAAGGATTCTATATTTATGTGATATACTGGAGATTGATATGGGAATTTATGAGTATAGGGAGAAATCAATCATTTTTCAAATGATTGAAAAACCAAATTTATTATAGAGGATAATGAATTCTCAATCTGATGATGATAAATTTTAGATGAAAAGTAAACATGTGAATGGAAGAAAATTATATGACTTAATTTTTGATGATGGGGTTATAAAATTTTAAAAAATAGTTTTTATTTCATCTATAACTGATCTAAAAATGGAATAGATGTATGATGCACATAGATCAAATTTATTAATACACCTTGGCAATGAAAGGATTTATAGGGTATTCCAGAAGCATTTTTAGTGGGATATCAAGATGCGTGTAATTGATGATTATGTGCCCATATCCTTGGTTTATAGACAAATTAAAGATGATATGAAGCATCCTAAAGGAGTCCTGCAACCCCTTTCTTATTATTTCATGGAAATTGGATGAAAATATTAAGGATTTTTGAGATAGGACTACCAAATACTCTTAGAAAGAAGGATTCAATAAGGGTTATTGTTGATCATCTAACAAAATCCACACATTTTTTATCTATTAGAGAAGACTTTCCTCTTAAGAACCTCACAAGGATCTATATTCATGTTGTTTTAAGACATCATGATGAATGTCAAACAATTGTTTCTGATAATGTCTCCACATTACCTCAAAATTATAGAAAAGTATTTAGATGTATCTAGACACTAAGATTCAATTGAGAAATACCTACCATACTCAAAGTGATGTATAGTCTAAAAGAACAATTCAACCAATGGGAAACATGTTGAGGTCACGCTCACTCAAATTTCAAGGTACATGGGATCAGTACATACCTTTGGTATAACATTCTAGTGATAATAGTTTCCACTCAACTATTCAAAATGTCGTCTTAGAAAGCATTTCATGGACTGTGGTCTTGTATTATAAATGTTTTGGATGAAGTTAGTTAAAGGAAACATCTGGTCCCACACATTTATGAAGAGATAACTAAAATGGTAAATGTTATTTATTATCATTTTAAAGAAACAAAATGAATACAAAAGAATTATGCTTATGATTGGAGGAATTATTTAGAGTTCGAAGTTAGAGATCATGTTTTCTTCAAAGTAAATCCATGGAAGGGTGTTATAAGGTTCGGTAAGAAAGTGAAATTGAGTCCTAGGTACATTAGAACCTTAAAAATTATTAAAATATTTGGATTTGTTTCTATTCATTTGGTGATGATTCCAAATCATTCAAAAGTACACGATGTGTTCTATTAATCTATGCTCCGGAACTACATTCTAGTCCAAACACATGTGATCATTTATGATGAAATAGAATTGAAACATGGACTTTCATATTATGAATTAACCATCAATATTCATGACACAAGAGAGAAATTATTGGGTAATCGGATGACTCTTCTAGTGAAGCTGCTCTAGAAAAACCACAAAATGGAAGATGCAACATGGGAATCTGAGGATTAAATGAAGGATAACTACCCACATTTTCTTTGAATGTAATAACCCTAAAATATTGAGTAATTTTTATTATTATTGGAGAATGTATAAAACTAATATTTTACATTATTTTCCATTTATAATAAATTTAATTTTATCGATTGATTGAAAACTATAGAATACTATGTTAGTTTACAATGCACGCAACACCTAGTTTAAAAAAAGATTATTTAGTAACATTTTACACAGTTAATTAAATTCTAAATATCATTGTTAATTTATAGAGTAATGTTATATATTATATATTCAATCAAATATTGTAAAATTAATTCAAAATACATTATACACATAATATAAGGACAAACCCAATTTAAAACAAAAAAAACCTATATTTTTTAAAAAACTGTTTTACTGCCTTTTAAGGGCGAACCTATTTTAAATCAAAATTTTGGAATTTTATAAATTTTATATATCAAAATAATCTTCATTTTTTAAATTATAATTTAAAATTTATATTTGAGTGTTTCTTTTGTTTTTTATGAAGTTTCATTTTTGATGAATAATAAAACAAATATGGATTATTAATGGAAAACTTTTTCTTCGTATAATTTATTTATAATGATAAACTATATTTTAAATTGGTTTTAAATTCATATTATATAAAGAATAAATATATTATTCCAATTTAGTTTATATTAATCAATTTCACATTAAAACTGATTATACAGACAAAGAAAACTTTTGAATAGTTTATCTTAAAAAACCGGCTTTATCATCCTGTCTATGATATTAAATTTGAATTAATATTTTCCAATTAAATGATTGGAATTTGGAAAAATGGATTCCATATTTTTTATAATAAAAATTTATAATTTCTAATAATTTAAACATTGTTTTCTACCAAAACTATTAGTGGAATTTATTAAAATTAACTACAATGATCAAGAGAACAATTAACCTAAAAAATGAATAAACCTTAAACTTAAGGCCCAAAATGACCATAAAAGTTTCAAAAAATAACTTTTTATGTCCATATTGAGGCCCTATAGTCATTTCTATTTAATTTTTTTCACTATTTGATCCCATTTACATGGGAAAACATGGGTGGAATTAGCTTTACAAAATTTAATAAGAATTCCACACCTCTACTATAAAAGAGAATTCACCACTCCCATTTATCCACACCTCTAAATCCCTTTGTTTCTCACAAAATTTGTTGAAATAGGATCCCAAAACCCATCCCCCAAACCTCTGTTTCTCATCTTGGCAATAAATTCAACCAATTAATTTTTTTGTAATAAACCAAAAGGAGATACCGGAAAATGAGGTAACATTCTTCAACAACCACTTTCATTTTATATCCTTATCTAACCCCAAAAATATTATTATTCCATTATTATATAATAAATAAAGTAACAAAAAAATATTTATATTTTTTTATTCTAAGGGTTTAACCTAAACTAATTCACACTTCCATCTAAATGGTAACGAACATACCGTTAGTGAGTACGACGAACTACAACCTCATGAAACAATGATTATAGTTCTTCCTTTACCACATAAGATTGATGGAATTATGATGAAATTGATGTTTATATATTATATATATGATATTGATAATGTTTTTGTACGTATTTAATGATTATATATAAAATAAATGTTTTATTTCCATTTTGTGGGAATATGATAACACCATTTTTAGATGTGTAGAATACGACCTCCTCTAAGCGATGTGATTCGTTCACGCTATACATTTAATGTATAAATGATGGTTTTAATAAAACTATCTGAAATATATTACATAAATATTATAATATTCTTATAATATAAAGATATATCATTTACTTATCATTCTTTTAAAACAACAAGTAAATAGAAGTGGCATTCATGTGTATGTACGACCTACCGTCTCTATGAATAGTGAATTTAATTTATAATCTCCAAATTTTATAAATTATTCTAAATACACATATAATGAATATATATAATATTTATATTTTGTTTTAATTTTTTTATGATTAAATAATGATCTAATTAGTGGTAATAGTAAGTAACAAGTCATAACATACTAAAACAACTAGGCAATTGACACTCAAAATAGTGTAGATAATGAACTATTATTAAAAAATGTGCAATACGATATTATATAAAGATCATATATGATATAGTAAATATTAATATTGTTATATAATAATTAATTAACATTCTAAATACCATTATACGGGAGTTCAAATAATGTTCAACCTAAAGGAAACGTGTGGTAATGGATTTCGTCTCAATTTACAATCCATTTACACTTTTGTATTATTATAAACCAATTCACTTTATAGTGGTGAATATACTTACCCTTTTCAGTCTATATAATTATTTACTCATAATTCATTTAATTTTATGTTTCAAATGGAATTAACTCACCTATAGTGTTTAAATTGAAAATTACCAAGTTTTAATGTTATCTTTGTAATCTCACTTTCTTTTGTGATACTTGAAATTCTATTAAAAAAATAATATAATTATAATAATTAGAAATTTATATTTAATATATACATTCTTGGGAGATGAAGAGTTTTATTTTCTAAATCATATTCATGTTTTACATATGGGTTTACATTTAAAATTATTTGATGATCTTGGAAAATATTAACAAATCCATATTCTTTAATAAATAATGAGATTTGATATGGAATATGGTTATTTATTAAATAAATTACTCGATATTAGGAATTCTCAAGAAATTAAGTCGTGGGTAGGGCATATAATTTATATATCCCCTTGATTCATCTATATGTTATCATGAGAAAATATTTTTGGCCAAATTAAATAGGTTTCAACCTATATTTTTAAACTATAGGGAGAATAGATCTTGATAGTAGAGGTTTTCATGTGCTTGACACACGATGTCTGATAAATAAAAATTTCCTTCATTTCAATTATCATTTTTATCCCTGATATTTTCACTATGATAATTTTTATGTGTTCACTTGAGTCTCACATAACTAGTTAAATAGAATGTGTTTCACTTATTTACCTTTGTATATTGTTTATGACTTACCTGGTTATTTAAATGGAATGTATTTTTAGTTATTTATATTGACATGGTGATTTGTTCCTATTAAATAATTATTGAATCCGCTTTGCTTATCCTCACTTATCATTAGAGCTCACCCTTGTTATGTTTCCATTCCTTATTTTGTGAAGATTAAATATTTTAATAATATTTTAAGGATGATTTTTATTTCATTTCATTATGTATCATTTTTTATATCCTATTCCCCAATGTAATATCGATATGATGTATGTAATATATTTTTACAAAACTACTAAATTAATTTTTTATTTAAGATTTTCCCTTATAATCATTCCAATTTAGTAATTTAATGCATCAACACTGGCCTTCTTAGGTCGAGGCATTACATATAGTTCATAATGTCCCAGCTCTAACACACCAAAAAAAATTTAGAAGTATTAAAAAATAATCAGGTAAGGATATCTCGTCCCTTATAATTGTATAAAGGGTAATATTCTAAAAAAACAATCCCCTAGTCCCAAACATCCATCTCCCACTCTCACATCATTTCCTAGAAATTTCTTTTCAATGAAAACACTTGAAATATAGGATATACAAAGATAATCCATATGATTCGCCCCACAAATCCTGTTATGAATCATCATTTCACCCACTAAATGATGTCAAGAACCTATCATTATTAACAAAATATTTATAACTAAAACAATAAACACATTTTAGAAAAAATAAAAAATGGTTGTATTCCTATTAAAAAGTATAGGGTTTTAATACCTCCCATATTATAATAGTTTATCGTTAAGTTTCGCTAAAAAATATCATTGGGAATCATCGATAAAAAACCTCATAACATTGATTCAGTAATTATGATTACCACAACAAAGTTTACTCTTGGTTATGGAATTCTTCCATTAAACCTATATCAAAGAAACTATCTTATTTTGGAGAACCTTTTCTACTTCAGTCTCTATAAAAACCAGACACTCCTCAAAGGATGTGTCTACCTCAAGGTCAATATCATTAGTTTCAATTCTGTGAGATGGATTTGTATCATATATTCTAAACTAGGACATATTAAAAACATAATGTCTAGAATTGGAAAACTATGGAAGATCCAAAATATTTGCTAATATAAAGATCATCTCCACCATCTAGAATGATCCCATAAATCTGGTTACTAACATCCACTGCCGTTGAATCTAATGATTAATTATCCTTATTGACAATTTCAACTAAACCATATTTCAAAGGGTCAAATCTTCCAATTATCATAATGTTACCATCTTATTTAAATAGTATCCAACTACTTATAGACTAATTTCATGTTCTCCTACATATCTTTCAGGCGACTTTTCCCAAATTATACTAACTCACTAATAACAAACTACTATAGAGGATAATAGCATGGTCTATAATAAAAATAAATTTATGGTGATATTAGAATAAATTCATGAGAAACATTTTTTCTGAAAATTCATCCATGATTATGTGGTTCTACTAGGAACTAATAAAATTTTAGAGGGATAATATGATAATTTACTCAAAAATATATATAGTCTTCTTGGACTATCCACTAGTTTATGGAATCTTGTTATTTCTCAAATGAACCTATGTATCGAATGATTTTCGTAATCCCTTGCCAAAGTTCTCTGTCAAACAAGAATATCAATCAGGATAACTGGTCCAAGGTACCACATGTTAGTGAACAATATCCTAGAAATAGATCTTACCCAGTTCATCTAAAAAGGGGTATTGATGAGTAGAATATAGTGATCCAAATATTTCATCCAATCCGCTATTACTCAAACCACATTGTTAGCCTGAGGAATTATTTGTAACCATATGACAAAATATATGGTAACATCTGCACATTTCCACTCAGATATAGACAACAGATAAAAAAGTCAAGTGGTCTACCAGTGCTCATCCTTTACCTGTTGACAAGTGAGACATCTCATAGAAAATACCACAAAATTATACTTCATTCCTAGTCAAAAATAATTTCGATTCATGTATCAGTACATCTTCATCAATCTATAGTGAACCACCCATTTTGACACATGTAAATCTTGCATCTGATCTTCATGAATTTTTATCAAAACCAAGAAAGAATTGTGAGTATGGAGAATCTCATAATCATATAAGGTCCATTTTCGTAGGGGCTACCCATTGTATATGTTTTCCCTCATTGAAATATAATTTCGGTCAGATGACTATATCATCATTATGTTACTAAAAAAATGATGGTAAATGGAAAAAATGAGGGATGAATGATACTAATATGCCTATAAATATGAATGAACCATAGTGAAAAGAGGTATTATCAATCTCTCACTACTATAATACAGAACTGAATAAGAACGTGTCTTCTAGTTAAAGGTATCTACAACCACATTTCCCTTTATAGTGGTATAGTATTTCAAAAAAAAATCATTATACATACTCAACATAACTTCACCATCGAAGGTTCAAATACTAATTATATAGGATATATTTTAGGAATCAGTGGTATTTATACACCAAATATTTCCCCCTTCAAGTATTTCCTCTAATATCCTTGGGCATACACTACTTCTTCTGGATCCATGGCATGGGATAAATAAATTCGCTTATAATGTCTCATCATCCAAGAACAAAAATTCACCAAATGAACAACCTGAAACAACACAACTCCTACCATGATCCATGATGTGTCAAATAACATTGTTTACTATATACCTTAATATAGTAGGGTTATGATCAATGTTATAGTCAGTTATATCTTCGGGTTTCTATGATAATCATGATGAGTATCACCTCAGATGACCTTAAATCCATTTTTTATTTGAGTCCATCAATTGTGCTTCCAAATGTGAAAAATACCTTATAAACCTCTAGTAATTCCTAGATAAACCCAAAAGATACATATGTCAAAAAAATTCATAGGATACTAATAAAAAATAAATCATTGAACCTTTTTGGTTTCCATTGATATAATGGTATAAAAAATAACATAGCCCCAAATTTGTACCTTATCATTTTAAAAGCATCACATAGAGAGCTTGTTGTAGAGATGATGTTCATTTAGTAACCCCCTACACAATATCTAGGTTATTTTCCATCACCTCCCTCATCTTAGTGTGAAAGGTATTGTCATATTTGAATAAAACTACAAAATAATCTCAATACTGGAAAAAATACTATGCATTAGATCCATAAATATTGATGGAACATTCATTTTCCAAGACAACATCACTTGGTACTCATATAAACCACGCTTAATCCTAAAATTACTACATGACACATTTAAATGTATCATCCTTAGCTAGTGATATCCCAATCTCATATAAATATTTACAAATAATTGGGTTCCTCTCAACGAGATGAATAAGTCATTAATATATAAATGAGGTACCTATTTTTTCTATAATTTGATTCATCATTTGATAATCAATAAAAAACCATAATAACTATTGATCTTCTTGGTGAATAAGATTGGAGATATCCAAGGGGGAATGCTCAACCAAATGAAACCTTTGGACTATAAGGGATTTCACATATTTGTAAAAACATAAATCTTTTTTAGATCCATCCATTATGTAATAATAGAAATGGATCGAGCTTACAAAAGGGATCGATAATGAAAATCAAATATCACTCAGGTGTAAGGCTTGAGAAGGAATTAAAAAATATTTCATTTAATTATTCCAACAAAGGTTAAATATATTTCCTAAAGCATTCCCATTAGTAATTATCATACATGTAAATTGGAACATAAAACTAAAATATTTCTTATGGTTAGGTTCTATAGGGATAACCTTTAACCCCCATTATCCAACATGAACATACTCTATCCAATGGGTATGTGGAGAGAACACATCAATTATAATAATCAATGAAATAATATTATGAAACTAACCAATATATCCTAATGATTAGATCAATGTCAATCATTTTTAACATGGATAATTCCCATAAAAATATATAACCTCCAATATTAATGGAACATTCACGACAAAAAATACCCTATCAAAAAGTTTCCAATACAAATTCAATAGGAATCATCCCATATAGTTTCTCAATATCCAACCTTATTCATTATATGAAATGAAAAGAAAAAATTAATTTGAGGAGCCTATATCAAACAATGAAGAATCCAAAGTTGAAGTCACTAGTATGGTACCTATGATATTTTATAGTCTATCATTTTGAATAATTGAAATACCATGAACTCCATTCATATAGATAATACAATAGAGCTAATCCATAGTATGTTTCCCATGTACAGTAATTTCCTACTTATGTGTATCTCACTATTCAAAAGAACCATATCATTGACCTTAACTTGAATGGTTGGTTGAACAACAATGACCTATTTTCTACAATACAACTGATCATTCTCTTAATCTATTCACCTAACACGATTCTCCATAATTTGTTGAACCTTGTGAAATCTTGAAAAACCCACTATAGGTTCCTCATAATGCCACAAAATCGAAACTTGAAAAGTGGTAGAGGGTATTGGGTTCATTTATAGCTTTCTCTACCATACTAAATGCAGTCAATATTCCAATCCCCAATGAAGAGGTAGGTAAACAATAACTATGGCTCCTAAAACCACAACCACCCAAGAATGACTTCTTAAAATGATGATTCAAAATTCATGTAGATCCAATAAAAAATATGTCAGTCGATGCTAGCTACCATAATACTCTTTTATTTCCTAGGTTCCTCTCCATAAGAAAACCCCGATTCATGTTCGTATAAAACATTTTAAGGAAGTACATGGTCACCAATACCCATATCTCATATTTTAGAGCTTACTAGAAATTAATATCCATTTCCAAGACATTCCCTATAGTGACCTAGTATTTTCATTTATAGACATTACAATGTTTAAGATGAAGATATGTTAAATTATATAAACACATGCCTGATGATCATTAAGGTAGAGTGCCTATGGAAACACAGAAACATGATCAACTGGTTCATATGTGAACTACATCATATCCCAATATGTTCTTCATGAATATCACCCTTCTCAGACATATTATACATAATAATTTTATTCATAACCTTGGGAAAGGAAACATATGAAGGTTGGGCTCAATGCTCAGTAAGGATAATTGAGGGATATATCTCAGTGTAACATGAGTATAAGGGTTCTAGAATAGGAGCATAACATATAAAAACCATACTCCACATATCATAGAAAAAAATCCTAAGTCATGGAATAAATATTTGCAGTTCATAAGACCTAAATCATAATGAAATAAAATAACATGAGTCATGAAAGAATAACATTTTAATAAGACATAGAATTATTACATGCACATAAACAATGAAAATAATTTCCATAGTAGTCAAGGATCGTGGAATATTCTATCACAGTGCAATGAATTCCACCCTTAAAACATTATAGTACCCACTGTTAACTCTCAAGATTATCATAGATGACAAAGTCCCTTAATGAAATAGGTTCACTCCCCATTACATTATGGTCTATCTAGTGAGATATAAATCTTTACCCAATGTATTAGAAATAGAAATAGGTCCCACCTATCATATAATGAAAATCATATGCATGTGTGCCACATGATCATTAAACTTTCATCATATCATATCCCATGAAATACAATGACAGTTATAATGATTTCATTGTATATTATCTTGTAAAAACGAAACAAGGTTTTTAATCGTTTCATCATTTCATCATAGTATAAACTGTGAAAATAAGAAGGTTTCATAAGCATTTATTCATGGTATAAACCGTGTAAGAGAAACATTTATCATAAAAATAAATACATCATAAATGTAAACCATTCAAAGAAAGAATAATATTGGAATCCTTTGATCATATCCCTAAAAAGACATAATTAACATCATCTAATGTAATCTAACATGGAAAATGATTTTAAAATATCATTTAAATATTTATTAATGAAAATATCCTCTTCTCTTTGAAAATTACATTTTAAACCATATAATTTTTCAAAATCCATTTGTTTGAAAATAAACTTGTAAAATTATAATGGAAAAATCAAAGAAAAAACTAGTCATGATGGTGGATAATACTGTTAATTATGAACATTTAAAAATAATTATTATTTCCATATTTGTTTCTGTAAAATCAAAAAAGGAATCGTTTTGAAAACAACAGGAAGATTCTAATTATAATGATTTGTAAAAAGTAAAAAATAGTTAAAAATTAATTTAATAAATTAATTGGGGAATGCGTTTTTTGGAAAATAGTATTAGAAAACATGGATTTGGAAGAAAAATGATTTTTTGACAAAAGTGGTAAATAATGAAAATTTATCTTAAAAAATTATTTTAAACTTTTTAGTAGATAACCATTGGTTAATTAATAGAAAACATGTATTATCATGAAATAACTATAAGAGAATAATATTCACTATTTTATTGATATATGGATCATAAAATTTTATTATTAAAAATATGGTCAAAAATATAATGATAAAATATTAGGATGTAAAATGAAATATTTACCACAAAAAATAAATGAGTGGTGAATATGACATAAGTCTCCTATAAATTAAAGAGAGACTATAAATCAAATACTATAAGTATAAACTTCTATAATAGACATTAATAATTCATTTATAATAAATATAAGTTTATTATAAATATATTAAAAATACCTATATTATATATATCATAAAATAACATATTTTTTATGAACATTTATTACCAATTTATTATCAATTCAATGTTAAATTCAAATTTCATGCAATAACTTCTTATTTTTTTCATATATGTTTTGATATATTATTTTCGGTCCTACATCCTTAATCAAAGATCCATAATATAAATACTTAAAACCATGATACAAATATAACATATATTTAGTATATATTTATTAATATTAATCCATGTGATTGGGAAATAGAAGATGAAATACACCATCAATTGAGATTTTAGGTCGTACGTACGGATGTATGATGTTTAAATTTTCTCAAAACATTAAAAGAATGAAAGGTAAATAATATATTACCATTATATAATCATTTTTATTTCATTTATATAACATATTTTTATTAATCCTTTCATTACTACCTTCCAGGAAAACCATCAATGGATTACATTACTTTGCGAGGTAGCAATCTGCTATACATACGAAAGACGTTGTCTTATTCTAATAGAATGGAAAGTATAATGGTATACCAGATATTATAATTAATATTTATAATATAATCATAAATATAATACAAAAACATTATCCATAATTTTATCCTATCCTGACAGGAGGTGATTGGAAAAAATAACACCAATTCACGAGGTAGTAGTCGACAATACACACAAATGATGATTTCACATCCCATTTTTTTGAAGTGGATATGGTTATAGGTAACCCCATTAACATAAAAAAAAAAATTTATGAAATACATTGTGTTTATTATATCATCATGGTTTAATAATATTTTGAGGATTTGGATGAATAAATAAAATAAAACACCTTGTTAGGGTTGTTACTTCTTCTTCAGAAAACATATTTTAGTTTTCTCTAAAGGCCTCCTAGATTATATTTTTTACAAAATTATGAATAATATGATGGGATGAGGGAATTTTGGATTTTATTTGGATATATATTTCATGAAGAAAATGTTATTTTTATGTGTAAAAGATATATGTGGGGGTGACCTTTTATAAGTGAGGTGAGTGACAGAATTCTAATTTTTGAATAAAAAATGGTGTACCCATATTTTTCTCCTGGAAAAAGGATCCAAAATGGACCATTATAGATAATAGAATTTTTAATGGAAAATTTAGTTATAAAATGGATGTTTTTAATTTTTTGGGTACTTTGAAACCCTTATATTTTTATTTTAATCACCAGTAAACTAATTTTAACCTTAATTACGGTAAATATTTTTTGTTTTGTTTTAAGTATTCATTAGGGTAAAAAAATATTTTTATTTTATTAGATAATATAAATTAATATTAATCTAAATATGGAATCCATTTTTATGAATTACTTTCAGAGATGTGGAAAATTATAATTTAAAACTAAACCTGTAGATGAGACGAAAAAACTATTTTCCAAAGGGAAAAAGATTAAAAGATTAAAATGTTTTTATATCATAATTTATCATGAAAATGATTCCAAGGATCTATATTGTATTAATTGAAATATTATTTAAATAAATTTTACTTTTAAATCAATTTTCAATATATTATGATCCTTCTAATATCTTTAAAAAAAGTTAGTTTTTAATAAAAACCAAGGTTTTCACTATTCATCGAAAAAAACTTTTTCAATAAAGTACAAAAATTTCACCCTAAGATAATTTTGATGTGATGATTTAAAAAATTATAGTTATTTGATACAATTAATTCTATAGAAGTGCAAAAAATTATTTTTTATTGTTCACATGGAATATATAAAAAATATTCTTTTTGTGAATATAATATTTTAAAAACATATAACAACTATACAGAACGTTTCTTTCTTTATCAATATTATATATATATATATATATATATTAAATATGATATTTAAAATTTGGTTATTCCAATTCATTCCCCAATTATTAACGATTATGTAATAAAAATACTGTTAAAATAACTATATTTATAGTTTTTCAAGATTTGTTAAAACTTGGTGTTGTTCTGTAACACAAGATATAAATTATATTTAATTTATTCAAAAATAATAATTCATAAAAACTAGGTATGTTAAAATATACCCCCTTAAAATAAATTTACCCCTCCAAAATTTTTTGTTTGATATAAAAAAGAGACGATACTTCTGCCTCATCATTTCTGCAAGTTCCCTTATATCTTCTTCAATATAGTGTGTTTAGAAATAACAACATTGACCATGTGGGAGGTGTTGATTCAAAAAACCATCTATATATGATCCATATAACCATTGGTTTCTCCCTATTAGAAAAATATTTTTTTATAGGTATGAATTTTTATTTCAATACTTTTGAAGGATTAGGTAAGTACATTCTTCAGAGAGATGCATGGAACAAGTCATGAACTTGAGAGAGGTTTAGTGGAAGTGTGAACCAATATGTTATTATGCCAACATAATAAATAATTTCAAATAGAACAATTTCCCTAGGGAATATCATTTCCTTATTTCCAAATCTCATTACCTTATTCCTTGGATAAATTCATAGAAACACATTGCCACTAACATATAATTCTAGATCTCACCGGTGGTTGTCAGCATAAATTTTATGCTGACTCTAAGATCAATTGATGTGTTCCTAAGTGTCTCTAACCTTAATTTCCATTTATTCATATATCTTAGGTCCCATTAGATTTATTTCTTTAATATTATGACAACATTTTAGAGATCCTCACTTTTTTCCAATTAGGAATTACTAAGGAGCCACAGTAATGCTTGATTGGAAGCTATTATTATATGAAAACTCAACTAGTGGATGGTTTTGATCCCAATCACATTGGAAGTACGTAGAAAAATATTTCAGAATAACCTCTAGGGTTTTAATTTTTCTCTCAGATTGACCATCTATTTGAGGATGATAGGTAGGTATGAAACTCTTATATGAATAAAAATTATGCTGAAGACTTCTCCATAACATCAAGGTAAAAATTGGATCCTGATCAAATACAATTGAATGTGTTACTCCATGAAAACTTACAACTTAATTAATTTATTTTCTATATATATTATCAAGGGATATGTCTTCTTTGATATTGATAAAGGGTTTGAAATTTTTAATTAAAGTGACTATAACCCATATATATATTTATGTTGTTTAGATTATTTGTCTAGTCCGACCTCAAAATCTCAGGTGATGTTTTCCCATTTCCATTTAGGAATAGGTAATGGATGTTACATCCCCTTAAAATTTGTCTCTTAACATTAAATTATTGTCATACTAATCCTTATGATAAAAACTCATTGATATCTCTCTTCATTCAATCCAACCAAAAATACACTTTGAAATGTCTATAAATCATCATTCTTCTAGGATTAACAAAGAACGATGAACTATGAGATTCACCTAAAAGTTAATTCTTTATATATTGTTTGGATAAAGCACATACATGGTTCATAATCATCGTCATTCCATCATGATAAAGGGTTAACTCATGAAAATTTCTAACATTATTTTATAACTCTACATCTGTCTTATATACCTCTTTAATATTTACTTGGATAGATGGTTAATTATTCAATTGAGAAAGATAAGTTTTATCCCCTTTATTCAGGGTTTCTAGATCCTTCGTTTGAAAATACATAAATATGGGATATTATTTCATCATCATCATGAATAAGCTAGAATGATACTTTCTACTCAATGAATTAGCTACCTTATTCGGTTTCCCTAGGTAATAATTTATTGAGGAGATATAATATTTAAACAGCTCTAACCATATACTCTGGAATATATTGACCTCCTTCTATGTGAATATATACACAAATCATTTGATATTGGTATATTTATCACAATTTTGTCTATAAATATAATTCCTCCATAACTTTAATTCAAAAATTACCCTAAATAACTCTAAATCATTAGTTATGTAATTTTTATCATGAACCATTTATTTTCGTGAAACATAAGAAATAACAATGATAATATGCCTACGAAAACATCCTAATACCTACTTGGATGCATCAATATAGATTAAAACCCCTTCTACACTATAGGGTAATGTTATCATAGGTACAGTAAATAAAATTCTCTTTTGTACCTTGAAATATTTCACTCATTCATGAATCTAGATGAACTTGGATCCCTTCAGAGTTAAAATAGTGAGTGGATTAGATAGTCATGAGAGATTATCCACAAAATTTCAATAATATCCCCTTAAACAAACAAGTTATGGATCTATGTCACTGTGGTTGGTCTGTTCAAAAAATTATTAGCCTTCATATTTGATGGGTCTACTGATTAACCATATGTTGATAATATATTACCCAAAAAATGAAATGATTTGCAGCCAAAATTCATACTTTGTAAAATTTCCATATAGTTTCTTCTTCTATAGGGACATTAGTAAAATTATAAAGTGATAATATGGCTCTTAGTTACCCTTTTAATAGATTACAATATCTTCTACAAAAACTACCAAAAACTGAATAAGGTAATATGTAAAGACTCTATTTATAAAATCCATATAGTTTTCTTGTGAATTATTAAAACTGAATGACATCAATATATATTCTTTATTACCATAGCTTGAATGGAATTATTTTTTGGGTATATAATACATGTTGACCCTCAATTGATGATATCCAGAATAAAGATCAATATTGAAAAAGTATTGGTATTTTCACAGTTGATCAAATAGTTATTTAATATGAGGTAAATGGTCCTTTTTATTTATCAAGATCTTTTTTAGCTCCTAATAATCAACGAAGAGTTTCTTCAATAAATCATTATTTTAAAAAAATATAATAAGTACAAAATATTGTGAAATAATTTTCTAAATTAATCGCTTTTCCATGTTTTGCTAGAGTTTCCTTTTTTCAATTCATGCAAGTCCATTAGTTCCATTCTATAGTGATTCTTTAAAAATATGTGCAGCACTAGGCATGAGTTATACTGATAAGTCAGCTTTATTTTTTGGTGTAATAATAGGAAACTATTATTGAAAGATAAACTTCTATATAGAGGGAGTATCATTTATTTTTAGCATCCAACCAACCATATGAGATAAATTCCTATGTATAATAGGAATCGAAACCCTTACAATGGATGTTATTTCCCTTATAAGTTCATATTTATCACCACAATGATAGATGATCATATGTTGGATTCAAATATCAAATTTTACCTCCCTTCCTTGGAAATTGATGTGGGATTTTGGAAGAGACATCTTATACATGTCTAATATAAGATCAAATTTATCTAGAGGATGAATGATAATTTTAATAGGATGAAAACTTCCATAAACTTCAACAAGAGAAGAATCATTGGATGGAGATTTGATCAAAATACCGTTATGGGTTTTCGATACTTATTCTATATGTATATTTTTGATTGGAACCCTGATATATTATGAAAATTATTTATATATGAATTAATCAGTATATGAAAATTAAAATGTTCATTATCTGTTCTAGAGTTGATGGTAAGTGTAACTTTCACCACGTCATTATCACTCCCCTCATAATAAATAATAATCATATGATATTTCAATTTTTCTAGGAATAAGAGGTTACTAACATGGTTCATTATCAATAACCATCATATGTAAGAAATAATTTTCTAAATTACTAAACTAGTTTCATATCAAACACTAGAATGTGGGTGGTTCCTTCTTCTGAGAATTCTCTCAATTGTAATAATTAGCTAAATTCTTCCTATATCTTCAGAAATGGATTTCACAATGAAACATCCTTAAAAACATAAAAAATTTAATATTTTTCAGAATTAAATTTTCTCTATGTTTCTTCCCACAATTTGGGAATAAAATAAATCTCATTTATCCTCTATATGGTTTTTAGATTTTCATTTGAATCCAATTTTTTTCTTCTTATCAAAACAATGAGATTTATTAGTATCTCCAACATCCATTTACACATTGATTTCACATCATTATATATCTTCATATAAATTTATCTCTCATATGGATATCATTATTTAGATACATGGTTTTAATCCACTGAAGAGTCAATCAACCATACATTTAGGTTGGATGATAAAACCAGAAGAATACCTCTCATGTCTTCTAAAATATCACTCATAGGTACTAATATACTCATAATCATTATTCATCAGCTCAAGGAACTGATTATCAATCTTCACATGGGGAGTATGAGAAAAATAATTTATATAAAATTATTTATTGAACTCATACTAATCCATGGAGTCTATTTCATCCTTTTACCATGTATTGTTTTTGTGAGTCCAGCATTGATATGCTTCACCATCCAAATAATAATAAAATGAAATGAAATTTTATTTCTTTAATCACTGGATAATAGAAAATATATTTTCATAGTATTGATACATTGATCAACAACTAGCGGTTCAGTGGATCCACTGAATAATGTTGGGTGTTTCTTCATGAGATAATTAATAGAACATCATTCCTTCATTTTATTATTTTGATGTTCAACATGATTAATGTCTTGAGAATGTTGTTTGATCATTGAAATAATATATTGAAATAAAATCCCATAATTTTTGGAAAAAATAGGGGACAATAATTTTATCTTCCATCTCACTCATCATTAACATGGTTCCATTAATATTCTAGTTATTTACTAAAACCAAAAGTATAGTGTAATCTACAATAATCATAGTAGGGAACCTTATAATCACGGAACATCAGTTGTTTGATGCCTAAATTATGAGAAATTATTTTTAATATATGAAACATTATGTTTATCATTGGTTATTGATAGTCATAATAAATTTAAACCCTTCATAATGGTTCGTAAATATTTTTTTACTTTTTAAATCATATCCCCCTGGAGTGTCAAACCAGGTGTTCAACAAGGCCCATTTTTGTGCCCATGGTGACAATCAAGTCGTGAAAAATGTGAAATTTTGTGGAGTTACCACCCATAGGTAACTCTATGGTAGAGCCACATCATCTTTTAGTATCTATAATGGATCCAATATTTTGGAAACGACTCACTCTATCCTTTACCAAAATTCCAAAACATTTCCCAATACATTGAATATTCGTTAGACATATCTTTAGACATGTTCATAGGGATATAACAAATATTATATCATCCATATTTCCAATGGTTAACTGAATCTATCATCTGTTACCAAATATAGCTACTGAAGTAATTTATACATAGATATATAAACTTTTTAGGTGAATATTCACTACATTATTCAAACAAATACTAGAGGATCATAAAGGTACAATTATTATGGAAACATGGAATCATGGATACATAAACAACTTGATCATATGTGAACTAGATCATCTCCCACAGTATTCTTCATAACTATAACCCTTTTTAACCATATCATACAAAGTAAATTTGTATATAACCTGGGGAAATAAAATAGAAAAAAGGGTGATCTTAGATTCTCATTAAGGGTAAATAAGGAATATATGTAAGTATTACATTATCATAAGAGAATGAGAACTTGAACATATAAATTTAAAAACCATTCCATACATATCAAAACCAAAATATTTAGAAATGTAATAAATATTGATAGTTTATAAGATATGAATCATAAGTAAATCAATGAATATGATCCATTATGTAATGATATTGGAATAATACCAAGAATTTTGGCATAAACATAATCATAGAAAATAATTTCCATACAAGTCAAGTCTGACTACTGAGGTTGTCATAATGGAGCTGGTTCACTCCCCAAACTATCATAACAAACAACGTTCACTCCCAATACCAACATAGATTAAAAAGTACCTTACTGAACTAGGTTCTCTCCATATTCTACTTAAATATATATCATGAGATATAAATCATTACCTAGTTCATTAGAGGGAGATATCAGTACCAAAAATTATATAATGAAAATCATACTTATATGTTCCACAATATCTGAAAACATTAATCATTTCATAACCCATAAAATTATATGGACTTCCTAAACATCTCATCATATCCTAACCAGTGGAAAAGATATATGTTTCATAATAATTTCACTATTTTATCATAGAATAACTCATGAAATGTATTGGGTTTCATAATAATTTCCTCATGGTATAACATTTCGAAGAGAAACAAGTTTCATAAACATTATAAAACATGTCCATAAACCATTCATTGAAATAATAATAATGGTTTCATTATATCATATTTATATTATGTCATTTGTAATATCAACAAATATCATTTTAGATGTAAAATGAATTTGAAAGATCATATAAAACATTTCTTCATGAAAATATCCTTTAAACGTTGATTTTTTTAAACCTAAAAAATTTTCAAAATATTATTATATAAAAATTACCATTGAATATTATAAAGGAAGATTCAAAAAATTATTAGTCATGATGGTGGAGAATTCCATTAATGAAATTTACATTAGAAAAAGGCTGCATTCACATTTTCTATAAAAGGAAAACATGTATTTTTTGAAAAATGAATTGAAGATTCCTTTAAAAAAAATTTAAAAGTAAAAAATGGGTAAAAATTTTTTTAATAAATAATTTAAATAATTTTAAAAAAAAAAAATTGAACACATTTAGAAAAAATGGATTTAGAAGACAAACATTTTTTCTGTTGAAGAGAGAAATGAAGAAAATTTTTCATAAAAACATTATTTTGAAATTTTGATTATATAAAGTGAGATAAATAAAGGGAAAACATTTAAATTCACAAAATATCTTTAGAATTAAAAAATTGATTAGTTCCTTGATAGATAGATAATAATATATTATGATCAGATATATAATCATAAATAATCTTGATAAATTATGTGACTGTAAAAAATTATTTAACACATTGGTAACATTGAATTGTAAGACCCATAAATGAATAAAATTAAATAAAACAGATAATATAATAAGAAAAAAATAAATTTTTTATATTACATGTAAAATGGGTTGTATATAAACCTCATAAAATAAGATTGGTTCATAAATTAAAATATGTATCATTAAAGGAAATTTGATAAAAAAATCCCACACCGTTTTTTGTTATGTCAAGAATATTAAAAACCATTAAATAATAAAATTAAATAAAACTTTAAATATCATTAAAATATGTATATTCTTGATATAACTTGTCTATGTGTTAGTACATACAACAGAAAAAAATAAATAAGTGTTGAATATGGCATATGTCTCCCATAAATAAAAGAGAGACTTGAAATCTCTTACCTTATGTTTCAACTTCCATTTTACATGTTCAAGACTCCATTAAAATAAATAAAAATTTATTATAAATATATTATAATACCATAATTATATATATAATATACCATATATGATTTTATTATTACCTTTTAGTATTCTGTTATTAACTATTCCATGTTAAAATGAAAATCTATGTGGAGCGAGGGTTATACTGTTTGTGGTCATTTCATCCCCATAATGCCCTAGGAGAAGATGGTGGTTATGCCGGCCCCTCCCCTATAAGAGGCGGATTGTCCCCTACCATCCTACATAGATATCTATCATCATTCTTTATATCCCTTCTGTAACCCATATTTTCTTCCTCCCTTTCCTGAAATTACTCTTTGGCCTGAAGTTTTTTATTTTTTGGTGGACATCAACATCTTTTTCTCCCAGATTTAGAATAATTGATGCCTCGTCCTTCTATTACTATCATTGTATTCTCGATTTAAACAATTCCATCAATTGGTGGATTGGTCTAAAATGTTATTATTTGATGATTCGGTTTTATTGTAATGATATACAGTCGGTCTTCTTGATAATAGTTGTATAATGTTTCAATTTGATTCACATGAGGATTTGATATTAGCTTTGTATATTGATCCCTATTCCCGATATGAATTCTTATTATTCTTATTTAGGCAGTCCTATGATTTAAAAATGAACTTAGAATCTCCTACCACATAAATTTTTGTTAGTTGCACAAAAATTCTAATTCCATTTTAGAATCACTTAATCATTCGAATGCTTGAGAATTTAGTTGGTCGGTTTTTATGTTTTGGTAGTAAAACTCATGCTATTTGTCACCAAATATCTCTATGAATCATCATCGAATTAGATGGTTCATGAATTCCAGTTGAGTATGTGTGTATCAATATTGGGTAAGAATTACAATACATGAAAATTGTCTATTTTGAAAAGTTGGTAGATTATTGTTCTTCGTGCAAGCATCCTAGTGCTTTGATGGTTGTGTGTAGGCATGAGATCTTGAACCGACCCCAGAATAATGATATGGAGGGGTCATGTACCAATGTAAATGGTGAGGTTTTTGTGTATTATATCGGATAAATGGATTTTCATGTTGATGAATCCCCACATAAATGCTTTACCAGACCACAATATTTATCCTTTTTGGAGGCAGTTGATCATGTGGGTTTGTGTGAAGCAGTAAAATAGGATTCTTCCAGGAAAAATATTCAACCAAGGGAGATTTATCCATATGTTTTTTATGTACATAGTATATTGAAATGTGATTTGTCTATTAGAGAAGTGTATTCTGTGCTGATGTTTTATGAGTTTTAGTGTATTTGTGCCTAAGGTACATTTAATTAATTTAATAAAGAATCTTATATGGAGGCTCTAAGAGTGGAAAATGTATCCAGACATGAGGAGGGGTTATAAGGGACAAGGATAGTGGGTCCTATATTGAAATATTCTCTTTAATTGGTGATCTAGACACTAAATGAAGGAGTTTCAATTGAGTATAGGATTCTATAAACAATGGTCACATGGGGTGTAGATATGATTGATAAGTGGTTTGGTTTTATGAAGGTCAAGCAAAATATTAAGTTGGGAAATAATTTGGATGTTTTGGATATTGAAGGGTTGGTCTGGGAACAAACTGAACTAGTCCAGGTTGAGGTTTCCTCCAAAGGGAAATGTATCTCTTGGGTAGAAGAAAGTGATGAGATCTCTAAATTTTTTTATATTATAGTCTTAAGGGATGTCAAGGAAGAGGCATTCACAACCCAAGGAAGAAGACTGGGTTAAAAGGAAACAAGGATTTAGGAAGGAACAATCCAATTAAAAGGATTAAATACAAAACACACAATGACTATTCCAACCTCTATAGACCAATGTAGACATTTTTGTTCATGAAAATGAGGCCCAAGGAGATAAAATAAGGTCCAAATAATAAAGATAAGGATTAGAAGGTGAGTATGAATATTTAGTGTGGAACCCAAATGAATGATATGGATGTATCAAAAGAACAAGTTATGGATGGTGGTGTGATGGGAGACTAAAATAACATATAGGGTGACACAGTGGAGGTGGACCACTCCTACAGTGATAACACTACTGATCAGGCTGATCTCAACAAGGGTGCACCTACAGACCAGCTGCGGGATGCTGGAAAGGTGATTCCAAATAATGTCTAATCATGAGAGATTATATTACACTATAAGGAATAAATTGTGTAGGAATATGTAACATCCTGACCTGGGTACCACAAATCGGTTCCCAATGTCAGTTCACTACGTATCCTAAATCATGCCTTTCCATATGCCAGAGGCTGCAGATAAGCAGTGAGGGTCTAATATCGATCATGGGGAGACTATACCCACATTATCAAAGTAGAACAATATTAGAAAATAAATAAACAACCAAATGATATACCCAATAACCATACAAAACAAATATCACATGATGACCAAACTATGAAATATAATATCCAATCTAAAATAGTATATATAGCCTTCCAAGTGCCTGTCAAGTGTGAGATTGAATAACCAAAAAATATATAAAGACATTTAAATCTTATATGAAGGACCAAAACCATATCCAGTTCCCTCATCCATGAACCCTCCCAACTCAACCAACTAACAAAAAGAACGTTCCCTTATCCTTTCCTACAAAGATGATGTCTATTCATGCACTGATCATGAAACTCGAGTAGGGTGTGAGTACAAATCTATGGGGAATCACTAGAAATTTCAAAAACAATATCCACTCAATAACAATGTATACTGTGGTATAAAGAATAAAGTAAAATGAATATGTAAATAGTGATCACATTTAAATATACATTAATTAACCATATAATCCTTTAGGTTCTTGAGGACACCCAAACATTCAATACCTACTTCAGTCTATACTGAAGTCTGAACCATTTCACATATTAAATTCAAAATTAAATATAACATATGAGATTTAATTTTGTATTTAATCTCAAATCATTATTAAGGAAAATTCGAAACATGTTCTAATGATAACATTTTGGGTCTACGATTCCATGACTAAGACATTATGGGAAATTAAATTAGTGTTTGTGACCCAAAATTCATTTATCAAACAATCACACAAGGGGGGGTGATGCAGTAGTCTGTGTCCTGTAATCATTTATCACTATGGGATTTTACGGCATCATGTAATTTCCCAAACACTAATATCAATAAATTTATCACTATGGGATTTTGATGCATCATTCCAGGTACCACACATTAATATAATGGTAACACAAATATCACAAATATCAAAAAAATAAAGGATAATCATCATCAATCTTCTAATCACATTTCATAATAAAAATATCTAATATTTAATTCTAAAATTAATTAACACAATTAAATCAATTTCATAATCACAAAAATTCTCATTAATTAATTCTAAAATTAATTAATCTAAATAAACCAGTTGAATGATAACATCTATTATCATTTAATAATTAATCAAATTATTACTCCAATTCAACAATCATAATACCCAAATAACTAATTCTATAATTAATAATTCCAAATTCTAAAATACCAATATCCGATTAATAAATTAAATAATAAACTATTCCGATCAATTCCATAATATCAATATCTCATAAATTACCTAATCACACAATACATTAATTAATTTAATAATTAATTAATCTAA
Source organism: Viscum album (assembly GCA_963277665.1). NCBI lineage: Eukaryota > Viridiplantae > Streptophyta > Magnoliopsida > Santalales > Viscaceae > Viscum > Viscum album. The sequence goes on along the minus strand of OY728140.1, from coordinate 1,364,239,381 downwards.
ATTAAAAATCCCTAAATTAATTAGTTTAAAAATATAATTAATTCAATTTTAGGAATTCAACATCTAAATATTCAAAAAAATTCTATTATTGCATACATATTACAGAAATTAAGAATTTTGGTTTTGAATAATAGACCACCTCCCTGAAATTGTTGACGAATGATCGGCTAACAAAAATTCCCCAAATTGCAATATAATGGTCAAATGCACAATGAAAAATGATATATTGAATGAAATCCTAGAAACATGATAAATTGGATAAAATTCTATAAAACATAGATCTATATCTAATACCAGCTGTTTATAAAAAATCCCTCTTTTTTCTGGAAGGAAGAGAACAATATGGAGAGATATAATCAAGAAGAAACCACATACACACAATGATGTTGATCTATCATTAGATCTTTGATTCACTAGTAAATGATGTTTTAAGGGCTTTGAATACATTCATAAGACTAAAAAATTATAGAAATTGAATATGGTTTGTGATAGGTATTTTGGGGGTACAATATAGTGGTTCGGGAATTATTTTCATAATTTTTGGGGTTTTGAAATCCTGCATGAACGATTTTCTACATAGGTTACACGGTTCCCACCAAATGTGTTCCTTAACCGTCTGCTTAACATAGGTGTGTCACAAGATTACTAATAAAAGGGTGAATGGTTTGAAAATCCATGTTCCAACTATGAAAAAACCATTCGTTTGTGTTCACACTATTTTCTGGGTTGGGTGCACGATTTGAAAAAATCATGCACCAACCATGCACATCCCGACACTCTTCCAATTTTATTCAATTTATCCCTAAAATAACCAAGGTAAATCCCATATAAAGTACTCAAAAAAATGAATAAGATTTCCTATAAATGAGCTTGATACATCCCCCTACATGGTTCAGATCTTATAATCATTCCACCTTATAACAGATCGTTCTCAAGATGCTCTCCCATGAATATCTAAGATTTAAAGTCAAAACTATTGGTCCATTGTGTCACGACCCGCCCTCGGGGTCCATGCCGTGACTACCCCAAGCCCGCCTTCCATAGGCCAGGGGCTGGCGACTAGCACCAAGGCGTAAATCCCGGTAAAAAGGGAAGGCATTTCCTTTGAAAAGTAAACACACACCACAGAGTAAAAAAGGGGAAAGTAAACACTAAACAAAGCAGAGTACGACTGAAAGTGCGGAAAGGTAAATGGGCCAGAATACAAACCCAAACTAAAAGTAAAGTACAACTCGAAAAGGGAAAAACAGCAACTGAAAAGTAAAAGCCGCTACTCCGAGCTGTCCACTGGAAATCCCACCTGAAGGGTGGGTACAGATAGATCCTCTGCTCCACGGGTCCCGCCGTCCGCTCCGTGCTCGTCCCGCCCTGTGGTCCACCTCCGGGTACCGTCCTGCTCTGCAAGCCTCAGCTAAGGTCAACGCTGTCCGTCGTCTGCAACCAACACAACGTAGTGCGGGCAAAGCCCGTGCAGGGGTGAGTATAAGCTACTCAGTAGGGACCCCGAGACCCCTGAAGGTCTCTCAAATCCACAAAGGATAATCCACGAAGAAAAGTACAATCACGAAGTAACAACCGACACTGCTTAGGTATATGCCCATACATATACCTATGTCATCAATTCAAATACGCTCCAACCTCCGAGCCCAAGTACAACTCAGTCCACGCAGGAAAGTATATGTATTCCACATAGGAAAGCAAAACATAATCCACACAGGATTTCACAACACAGTCCACTTAGGAAAGCAAAAGGATTCAGCTCACACAGGTATACTTCTTCAGAGGACGATAAAGATGATCACTAATCCATCTAAGTCGTCAGACCCACGAATGATCGATAGGTAACTAACCCCCGCAATGACCCACACAGGATCGGGCCCACACATGACCTGTATGCGTTGGCTCACACAGAACCGCTGAGCGCAAGGACCCACACAGGATCGGGCCCACACAGGACCTGTAGCACTGATCCACGTAGGATCGCTGAGTGCTGTAGTCGTCGTCGTCGAATCCACACAGGATCTCTGTACTGTCGTCGTCGAAGTCACAGTAGCAGTAGTAGTCGTAGCAGTAGAATAGTCGCAGCCAGCACTAGGGTTCCCGCACATAGCAAGCTCGTTCGGAGGGTCCGCTCCACGAGCCGAGAGGCTGGTACATCAACTGTCACGAAGACCAGAGTTGATGTATCCAAATGTTCCGTATCGTCAACAGGAACTCAACGCAACAGACGGCGCGTCGATCGGACGCCCGGTCTGAGAGTTATTGGCATTTTCGTCTCCGGGGCCCGGTTGGTTTTTAAGGCAAAACCAACCCGACCGTACTCCACCTGCGTCCAAACCTCGGGCGGAGTATGCCAAAAGATCCTTCCCACTTAGAGGATTCCATCAAAGTCGACGGCACATCAATCGGACATCCGGAACTCAAGATATGAGCGTTTCCGCTCCAAGGGCCCGGTTGGTTTTGTGAACGAACCAACCCGGCCGTACTCCACCTGCGTCCAAACCTCGGGCGGAGTATACCAAAAGATCTGTCTCACTAAGAGGAACTTATCAGAACTGACGGCACGCCGTTCGGACGTCCATAGCTCAAGATATGAGCGTTTCCGCTCTGAGGGCCCGGTTTGTTTTGTGAACGAACCAACCCGGCCGAACCCAAAGTATCCGAAACTTTGAGTGAGTTATACCGAAATGACCGTTTCGATCCAAGGATCGCGTAGCCGCAGACGGTTCGTCATTCGGAGGCCCGTAGCTCAAGTTACAGGCAAATAACCATTCTGGTTCGAGAAGGAAGGGTCCGGGCCGACCCGGCCCGAACCGGCCCGGCCGGTTCGGCCGGCGGTGCGCGGGGCGCGCGGCGGTGCGCGGCGGCGCGCGGAGGCGGCTCGGCGGCGCGCGGCGGGGCGCTGAGGCGGCGCGCTGGGGCGACGCGGCGGCGCGCTGGGCGCGCAGGCGGCGCGCGGGTGAGACCCCCGCCCTCCCCCGTTTTTCCCCCTGGCGGCGCGGCACGTGCCGCGCCGGTTTTAAAACAAAACCGCCCCCTCACATGAGGGGGCCTGCTGGACGACACGGGGGGCTTTGCCCCCCACAAGGAAACTGCCCCCTCATTAAGAGGGGGGGTTTTGTTGAACCGGCCGGGGGATTTATTCCCCCGGTTTTCTGCCATCCGGTCGGCCAGCTGGCCGGCCGGTTTTCACCAACGGGACCGGAAATTCCCGTCCCGCCTTCGACTTCCGACGCCGGCGGCCCGGCCGCCGGTCTTCACATCCCGCCGCGGCCCAGAACCGGCTGCGGTCTCCTTGTCCCGCCGCGGCCCGGAACCGGCCGCGGCGTTCGTCATCCGGCGCGGTGCGACGGCACCACGCCCCTTCGTCGTGCCCTGATTCCATTCAACGCGGCGCGACGGCGTCGCGTTCTTGAAGATTCTTCCTCGGTGTGGGGCGACGGCGCCGCGTAAAATATTTGCACGATCATCCGCGTGGTGCGACGGCACCACGCCACTTGCTTCCACCCGCAAGAATAAACAAGAATGATGGAGGGGGGTTCGGCCGTGTTCATGCGGTTAGGCCCCCTCACGTTAAAATAATAACGCAACTTTAAATAATTCAAGCCACACGTTAGTCTTGCTAAAATCACGATCAAGAATAAAATAAGGAAACCAAAAAGAAATCGACAACCCCTACTTTGGTATAAGGTTCGAAGATTGTCAACGTTCCGCGGAAGACGACGTCGCGGAGGTCGGGCGTCGCGGTAGCCGTTCGTCAAATCCGATGACGAAGGGATGCGTTCGAAGAGACACGTCGTTGGCAAAACTTGTACGCCGACGAAGGTTGTCCGAGGAAGAAGTGGAGTCCCCTTTCGTTGACACGGTAAACGAAGAATGGAGGTGCGGCGTTCTTCGTCGGAGCTTGAACGTTCTTCGTCAAGATGAACGTTCTTCGAGTTCCTCGTCAGAGTTGAAGGAGAAGAAGGAAAAGCTCTCCACCTCTCAAGAAGACAAACAAATAACACCAAAATAAAATAAGACAACATCTTATTTTATTATCACATAACACATTAGAATTTCAAAAGTTTGAAATTCAAAAGGTTTAACTCCCATAATTAAAAGTAACTCAAGTCATTTAATTAGGGGTTAAGCAAGTTGAGAGAAATTGAAAGGATTAGGGGTTCGTGTGGGCCCCACCACACTTAATCCTCCCAAGGGAGGTTAAGTGGGTGTGGGTCCCACTTCCAACCTCCTTTGATAGGTTTTAACAAGTTATAATAAAATTGTTCTACACAATTTTATTTAACTCAAACTAAAAACCCCAAAAATTAACTTTCAACCCGCATCAAACGCAACTCCCGAAAAGGTCTCTTTAAGCGAAAATCGGCGCTGCGAGTTCATCGGTGCCCTCGGATTTCAATTCCGAGTACCGGATCAAAAGTTAGGAATTCCCGCTCGTTCGTTCACTGAACGTACCCGAGCCAAACTTCGGAAATTAATTCCGGGCACTCCGGGCCTCGGAATCAGGTGCCGTCTGAAACCGCGCTCTTGTAAAATTCTAAAGATAATTAAGAAAAAAATTTCCCTTGAATTTTACGGGTCTTTACATTACTCCCACCTCAGGGCTTTACGTCCCCATAAAGATACATCAAAAACTAGGGAAACAAATGAGGGTATTGAGCACGCATCTGAGCCTCCCGCTCCCATGTTCTCTCCTGGAGATTCTCGTGCTGCCATCTGATGCGCACAAGAGGAATCGATCGCCCACGCAGGACCCGCTCCTGTCGATCCTCTATCTCCACCGGGACCTCCGTAAAAGTCGCCCCATCATCAACGTCAAGCTCCCCATGGTCAATGATGTGCGTCGGGTCGTGCACGTATCTCCTCAGCTGGGATACGTGGAAGACGTCGTGCACCCGGTGCAACTGAGGTGGTAGAGCCAGGCGATAAGCCACCTCGCCAATCCTGCTGAGAATCTGGAAGGGTCCGATGAAGCGCGGAGATAACTTGCCGCCTCGGCCAAATCTCCGAATACCACGTCGAGGTGAGACCCGCAAGAAGACGTGGTCTCCATCCTCGAACTCCAGTGGCCTCCGCCTCCTGTCAGCGTATGACTTCTGCCGGCTCTGAGCTGTCCTCATCCGCTCCTGGATGACCTGGACCTTCTCTGTCGTGGCCTGGACCATCTCCGGTCCCACCAGTGCTGACTCCCCAGGGTCTGTCTAGCACAAAGGAGATCTACATGGTCGGTCGTACAACGCCTCGTACGGTGCCATCCCGATGGTGGAGTGGTAGCTGTTGTTGTACGCGAACTCCACCAAGGGTAGGTGGTCCTCCCAGCTACGACCAAAGTCGAGGACACAGGCACGGAGCATGTCCTCGAGTGTCTGAATGGTCCTCTCCGTCTGACCATCCGTCTGAGGGTGAAAGGCTGTGCTAAGACGTAGCTGTGTCCCGAACGCCTCCTGTAACCCCTTCCAAAGCCGGGAAGTAAAGCGGGCATCTCGATCGGAAATGATAGATGATGGCACGCCGTGGAGCCGCACAATCTCCTAAACGTAGAGACGTCCCAATCTCTCCACTGAGCTCTGCTCTCTGATGGGTAAGAAGTGTGCCGACTTGGTGAGTCGGTCAACAATCACCCAGATGGAGTCGTGCCCTCTGGAAGTGCGTGGAAGTCCAGTCACGAAGTCCATAGATATGCCGTCCCACTTCCACTCTGGAACCTCCAAGGGCTGTACCAAGCCTACTGGTACCTGATGCTCTGCCTTCACCTGCTGACAGGTGAGGCATCGAGAAACGAACTCTGCTACAGCCTTCTTCATACCCGGCCACCAATGCTGTCGTCTGAGGTCCTGGTACATCTTTGCCACTCCAGGATGTACCGCTAAAGGAGAAGTGTGAAACTCTCTCAGTACTTCCTCTCGCAAAGCGACAGGTACCATGGTACGTCCTCTGAAAAGGATTCCATGCTCTGCTCCAAGGGAGAAACCATCAGGTGCCTGTCCCGAGGATATCTGTGCACGCCGTGTCTCACAGTCAGCATCCCCGCGCTGTGCCTCCCTGACTCGCTGCATTAGTGGAGGAGTGACTGTGAGAGACTGAAGAAAGGCTGCTCCATCTCTATCCACGAAGGATATCTGCAAAGAGGCTAGCTGCTCTGTCGCCTCCTCAAGTAGCTGAATGCCCGTCCTCCTGCTGAGGGCATCAGCTACTACGTTCCCCTTCCCAGGAGTATAGACTATCTCAAAGTCATAGTCCTGGAGGAACTCGAGCCATCGCCGCTGTCTCAGGTTCAGGTCCTTCTGCGAGAAGATAAACCTGAGACTCTGATGATCGGAAAAAACTGTAAAGCGCTCTCCCATCAGATAGTGTCGCCATGTCTTCAGAGCGAAGACCACTGCTGCTAACTCCAAGTCATGGGTAGCGTAGTTCTGCTCATGTGGCCTCAACTGTCGTGATCCATAGGCGATCACTGGCCGCTCCTGCATCAGAACACATCCGAGTCCGGTCCCTGATGCATCGCAGTAGACTACGTACCCTACTCCCTCCTCAGGCAACCTCAAGATAGGTGCGCTAGTCAATCTCTGTCTCAGCTCCTGGAAGCTCTGCTGACAACTGTCTGACCACACGAAGGGTTTCCCCTTCTTCGTCAAGGCTGTGAGTGATGCCGCAACTCTGAAGAAGTTCGGCACAAATCTCCGATAGTATCCAGCTAGTCCCAAGAAACTCCGAACCTCAGTCACGCTCCTGGGTGGCTCCCATGCTAACACAGCCTCAATCTTCGCGGGATCCACTGCAACTCCCGCCTCAGAGATAACGTGTCCCAAAACGTGGACCTCACGTATCCAGAACTGGCACTTCGAGAGCTTACCATAAAGCTGGTTCTCTCGGAGTGTGTCAAGAACAACTCGCAAGTGATAGGCGTGCTCCTTCTCTGTCGTAGAGTAAATCAGAATGTCGTCGATGAAGACCACGACAAACCGATCGAGGTATGGCTGAAAGATCCTGTTCATGAGATCCATGAACACTTCTGGAGCATTGGTTACACCGAAAGGCATAACCAAGAACTCATAGTGGCCATACCGACATCTGAAGGTCGTCTTCTGCACATCCTCATCTCTGACTCTGAGCTGATGATAGCCTGACCTGAGGTCTATCTTCGAGAACCACCGTGCTCCCTTGAGCTGATCAAAGAGGTCATCAATCCTCGGTAGCGGATACGTTTTCCTCACTGTCACCTGGTTCAGGCGACGATAGTCAACACAAAGTCGCAAGCTCCCGTCCGCCTTCTTGGCGAACAATATCGGGGAAGCCCAGGGTGAAACACTGGGTCGGATGAATCCCTTGCCCTGCAAGTCCTCCAACTGTACCCGTAGCTCTCGAAGCTCGGTGGGGGCCATCCGATATGCTGGAGTGGATATCGGGGCTGTCCCGGGGTACAAGTCAATATAAAAGTCTACCTCTCTGCGAGGAGGTAGCCCTGGAACGTCGTCAGGAAAAACGTCCGCAAACTGATCCACCACTGCAGGAAAACCAGGACTCCGCACGTCAACTGCTCCAAGGATGAGGCTAGCCAACTGATGAGTGATGGGCTGTCCTCTCCTCCGCGGAAGTCCATCCTGTGCTGCAAAGGCTCCCTTCTCGCCGGTGAAGGTGAACCTGCTCCCGTCGGTGCGTACACATCGCACCTTGCGCCTAAAACAGTCAATCTGTGCATGGACCGTAGATAGCCAATCCATGCCCAAGATGACGTCGTAAGGCCTCGACGCTGCTACAAGAAGATCCCATCCGAAGCTCTCGCCTCCTAGAGTAAGCTCACACTGCCGGCACCAGTGCGTAATCGTTGAGTCTGCTCCCGTAGGAGTCTCTAGCCGTAAGGATCGAGCCAACGGCTCTGTCGGAATCTCCGAGCTCCGAACAAGGGCAGCGACTATGAAAGAATGAATTGCTCCTGTGTCTATAAGAACTCCAGCAAGGGTGGAGTAGACACAGATAGTACCTCAAATCATCTCGGGTGCGCCGTGGTCGTAGGCCTTTGCTGCCTGGAGCTGTGCCTGTCGCTGCCCGCCAGCTCCCTGTGGTCGGGGTGGACCTCCTGGTGGTGGTGGTGGCAGAGCCTCAAAGCGTCGCCCACCACCGGCTGCTCGTCCAGCTCCTCTGCCTCATCCGCCTCCTCCCTGCGGACCACCACGGTCGACCCTCTGCCTCTGCCTCGGTGGTCCATCAACTGACTACTGCTCCTCGGCACGGCGGGTCGGGCAGTCGCGAGCCATGTGGCCCTGCCCGCCGCACGAGTAGCACTGTCTGCCTCTCGTAAGACTGGCTCCGCGCTGTGTGCCCCGCACTGCTGAGCCAGTGCCCTGAGATCGTCTACCTGAAGGTCTGGGCTGTCTGGACCCCTGAGTCATCCGTCGACTGCCTGCTGCAGATGACTCTGCCACGTGCCGCCCCGCGGTGGGTCTCTGTGCTGGTGTAGACTCAGCAAGGAAGCTCTCGATCAGAAGGGCCCGCTCCAGTACTCTTGTCTGAGTCGGTATGCTGAGGGAGATCAGTGATGCCCTGATCTCGTGTCTCAAACCCTGCTCGAAGGTCCGGGCCCGGAAGAATGGGTCCCGTACCATGTCGGTCGAGTAGCGCGAGAGATCGGTAAATCTCGCCGAGTACTGAGCGACCGTCATGCTGCCCTGCCGCAGCTGTAGAAGCTCCTGGATACGCACCGCACGAAGGGTGGCTGGGACGAACTCCGAGCGGAAAAGGCTCTCAAAGTCCGTCCAAAGTAGAGATGCCTCATCGTGCACCTGGAGCATCAAGCTCCACCATCGTCCTGCTGCTGCGTGTAGTAGGCTCGCAGCGAGGATCACCATGAGGTCTGCTGGTGTCCTCACTAGCATAAACACTCGAACCACTGCCTCCAGCCAGTCCTCTGCTGCCTGGGGATCTGTCTCCCCGCGAAACCTGGGCGGTCGCTGGCGCTGAAACTCATGCAGTGCGCTGAGGCGACGTGCATCGTCAGCGGCTGCTGCTGGAAGCATCGGGGGATCGGCGGGTAAAGCTACCGCCGGTGCCACTACTGGAAAATGGCCCTGCACCGAGGCCTCGTCGCTCGGTGGGCTGTCGTCACGCTCGACTCTCGGATCCCTAGCTGGCTGCCGTCGTGGGGCCATCCTGAAAAGGAAACAGGTGCGCCACGGTCAGAACAGTATACCTGGTGAGCTGATATAACTAATCACAAAGAAAACTTTGAAACACACACGCAATCAATGTTTTCGTGCATTAAGTCGGAAATCAGAAGTCAGGGTCCTGGTGTACGGATACGTCGGCCGCCGCACCAACACTGGACTCCCTGGACTGATAACCACACTCAATACGCTAAACATTATTGCTTCACATAGAAAAGATCAGAGTTCGTGGTAGAACCGAACACCTCTGATACCAATTTGTCACGACCCGCCCTCGGGGTCCGTGTCGTGACTACCCCAAGCCCGCCTTCCATAGGCCAGGGGCTGGCGACTAGCACCAAGGCGTAAATCCCGGTAAAAAGGGAAGGCATTGCCTTTGAAAAGTAAACACACACCACAGAGTAAACAAGCGGAAAGTAAACACTAAACAAAGCAGAGTACGGCTGAAAGTGCGGAAAGGTAAATGGGCCAGAATACAAACCCAAACTAAAAGTAAAGTACAACTCGAAAAGGGAAAAACAGCAACTGAAAAGTAAAAGCCGCTACTCCGAGCTGTCCACTAGAAATCCCACCTGAAGGGTGGGTACAGATAGCTCCTCTACTCCACGGGTCCCGTCGTCCGCTCCGTGCTCGTCCCGCCCTGTGGTCCCCCTCCGGGTACCGTCCCGCTCTGCAAGCCTCAGCTAAGGTCAACGCTGTCCGTCGTCTGCAACCAACACAACGTAGTGCGGGCAAAGCCCGTGCAGGGGTGAGTATAAGCTACTCAGTAGGGACCCCGAGACCCCTGAAGGTCTCTCAAATCCAAAAAGGATAATCCACGAAGAAAAGTACAATCACGAAGTAACAACCGACACTGCTTAGGTATATGCCCATACATATACCTATGTCATCAATTCAAATACGCTCCAACCTCCTAGCCCAAGTACAACTCAGTCCACGCAGGAAAGTATATGTATTCCACATAGGAAAGCAAAACATAATCCACACAGGATTGCACAACACAATCCACTCAGGAAAGCAAAAGGATTCAGCTCACACAGGTATACTTCTTCAGAGGACGATAAAGATGATCACTGATCCATCTAAGTCGTCAGACCCACGAAGGATCGATAGGTAACTAACCCCCGCAATGACCCACACAGGATCGGGCCCACACAGGACCTGTAGGCGTTGGCTCACACAGAACCGCTGAGCGCAAGGACCCACACAGGATCGGGCCCACACAGGACCTGTAGCACTGATCCACGTAGGATCGCTGAGTGTTGTAGTCGTCGTCGTCGAATCCACACAGGATCTCTGTACTGTCGTCGTCGAAGTCACAGTAGCAGTAGTAGTCGTAGCAGTAGAACAGTCGCAGCCAGCACTAGGGTTCCCGCACATAGCAAGCTCGTTCGGAGGGTCCGCTCCACGAGCCGAGAGGCTGATACATCAACTGTCACGAAGACCAGAGTTGATGTATCCAAAAGTTCCGTATCGTCAACAGGAACTCAACGCAACAGACAGCGCGTCGATCGGACGCCCGGTCTGAGAGTTATTGGCATTTTTGTCTCCGGGGCCCGGTTGGTTTCTAAGGCAAAACCAACCCGACTGTACTCCACCTGCGTCCAAACCTCGGGCGGAGTATGCCAAAAGATCCGTCCCACTTAGAGGATTCCATCAAAGTCGACGGCACGTCAATCGGACGTCCGGAACTCAAGATATGAGCGTTTCCGCTCCGAGGGCCCGGTTGGTTTCGTGAACGAACCAACCTGGCCGTACTCCACCTGCGTCCAAACCTCGGGCGGAGTATACCAAAAGATCCGTCTCACTAAGAGGAACTTATCAGAACTGACGGCACGCCGTTCGGACGTCCGTAGCTCAAGATATGAGCGTTTCCGCTCCGAGGGCCCGGTTGGTTTCGTGAACGAACCAACCCGGCCGAACCCAAAGTATCCGAAACTTTTAGTGAGTTTTATCGAAATGACCGTTTCGATCCAAGGATCGCGTAGCCGCAGACGGTTCGTCATTCGGAGGCCCGTAGCTCAAGTTACAGGCAAATAACCGTTCTGGTTCGAGAAGGAAGGGTCCGGGCCGACCCGGCCCGAACCGGCCCGGCCGGTTCGGCCGGCGGTGCGCGGGGCACGCGGCAGCGCGCGGCGGCACGCGGAGGCTGCGCGGCGGCGCGCAGCGGTGTGCTGAGGCGGCGCGGCAGCGCGCGGAGGCGGCGCGGCAGTGCACTGAGGCGGCGCGGCGGCACGCTGGGGCGGCGCGGCGGCGCGCTGGGCGCGCAGGCGGCGCGCGGGTGAGACCCCCACCCTCCCCCGTTTTTCCCCCTGGCAGCGCGGCACGTGCCGCGCCGGTTTTAAAACAAAACTGCCCCCTCACATGAGGGGGCCTGCTGGACGACACGGGGGGCTTTGCCCCCCACAAGGAAACCGCCCCCTCATTAAGAAGGGGGGTTTTGTTGAACCGGCCGGGGGATTTATTCCCCCGTTTTTCTGCAATCCGGCCGGCCAGCTGGCCGGCCGGTTTTCACCAACGGGACCGGAAATTCCGGTCCCGCCTTCGACTTCCGACGCCGGCGGCCCGGCCGCGGCGTTCGTCATCCGGCGCGGTGCGACGGCACCACGCCCCTTCACCGTGCCTTGATTCCATTCAACGCGGCGCGACGGCGTCGCGTTCTTGAAGATTCTTCCTCGGCGTGGCGTGACGGCGCCGCGTAAAATATTTGCACGATCATCCGCGTGGTGCGACGGCACCACGACACTTGCTTCCACCCGCAAATATAAACAAGAACGATGGAGGGGGGTCCGGCCGTGTTCGTGCGGTCCGGCCCCCTCACGTTAAAATAATAACGCAACTTTAAATAATTCAAGGCACACGTTAGTCTTGCTAAAATCACGATCAAGAATAAAATAAGGAAACCAAAAAGAAATCGACAACCCCTACTTTGGTATAAGGTTCGAAGATTGTCAACGTTCCGCGGAAGACGACGTCGCGGAGGTCGGGCGTCGCGGTAGCCGTTCGTCAAATCCGATGACGAAGGGATGCGTTCGAAGAGACACGTCGTTAGCGAAACTTGTACGCCGACGAAGGTTGTCCGAGGAAGAAGTGGTGTCCCCTTTCGTTGACACGGTAAACGAAGAATGGAGGTGCGGCGTTCTTCGTCGGAGCTTGAACGTTCTTCGTCAAGATGAACGTTCTTCGAGTTCCTCGTCAGAGTTGAAGGAGAAGAAGGAAAAGCTCTCCACCTCTCAAGAAGACAAACAAATAACCCCAAAATAAAATAATACAACATCTTATTTTATTATCACATAACACATTAGAATTTCAAAAGTTTGAAATTCAAAAGGTTTAACTCCCATAATTAAAAGTAACTCAAGTCATTTAATTAGGGGTTAAGCAAGTTGAGAGAAATTGAAAGGATTAGGGGTTCGTGTGGGCCCCACCACACTTAATCCTCCCAAGGGAGGTTAAGTGGGTGTGGGTCCCACTTCCAACCTCCTTTGATAGGTTTTAACAAGTTATAATAAAATTGTTCTACACAATTTTATTTAACTCAAACTAAAAACCCCAAAAATTAACTTTCAACCCGCAACAAACGCAACTCCCAAAAAGGTCTCTTTAAGCGAAAATCGGCGCTGCAAGTTCATCGGTGCCCTCGGATTTCAATTCCGAGTACCGGATCAAAAGTTAGGAATTCCCGCTCATTCGTTCACTGAACGTGCCCGAGCCAAACTTCGGAAATTAATTCCGGGCACTCCGGGCCTCGGAATCAGGTGCCGTCTGAAACCGCTCTCTTGTAAAATTCTAAAGAAAATTAAGAAAAAATTTCCCTTGAATTTTACGGGTCTTTACACATTGAGCCAATATATATTCTTCTTTGCCTCATGTTTCCTCTTAAAAATGACCATGATTCTACAAAACAAGAAGTATCCACATAATCTTTCCCCACAACACTTTCTCACTATAGTCCAACAAACTTATCAGATGATCCTCAGAGGATGTGTCTTTTTTAAACCCAACATCATCTACATAGAAGACAAGATAATGGTTAGGGTGATATTACTAAGGCTGTGTCAAAAGAAAAAATAATACATATAACTATACTATGGGGAAGTTCCAATCTATATGCAATGGAAAAAATTCTCTCTAAAACCTCAAATGGTCTAAAAAACCTGGGCACTAACTATCCCTGTCTCTATATCCCACAGTTATCCAATCTAGGTGACACCTGAAGTAATAAATGATCACCCTATATAAATTACATGGGTGGTCAATTTCCATCAACATATGACTTTTTTATACAACTATCCATAAAAATATGTTTCTAAATCAACTAAACTAGCCCCGATATCTCCTGCATGAGACTCGGTCATAATAGCTATGACTCACCTACCTTCATCTATAATAGAGGTGATCATTATGGGCCAAGAAAAACAGACTCATATAATTATATCTGTATATTTTTATGATAACTATTATCATAGGAAGACCCCACCAAAGCTATTTTCGTCTCTATATACCCACCAAAGACTTTGAAAGATGCATTGAATATATCCTCAAGAACCTATATCATATATTCTAACTACCTATATATATGTGGGTTGAATTCTGTAATAATTGAAACCTATGTAATAATTTCCTAATGAAATACAACTAGAAATTCAATGTTAAACATGAATCATGTTTTGAAACAATACTGTGTAGAACCCCATGAAGACAGGCTATTTATGGAATGTAAATGTCACGCAACTTATCCACTAAAAAATTAGCCCATATAGGCATGAATAGTTCTACCATTGTCAAATTGTCCACGATCACCCAAAAATCACAATTCTTAATGTATAACCATGACCCCGTTTACTTAGAGTCGGTGCATTATTTTAATACATTTTCGTGATTAGAAGGAATGAAGTCCTGTATGACCGATCAGTTTAGCAGTCATGGATAATATATTACATATACGATCGTTACATTACATTATAAAATGAAAAACAACAAAAACATTGAATCCATTGACCAGAATCATATCCCTTTTACTATCCATGCAGGCCAGTCATGATATACTTCTTCGCATCCTAGGAAGAATAAAACATAGAAGGGGTGAGCTCAGATACGGAGTAAGAATAACAATATAGCAGAAACATTTACAAATAAAAATAAACATTTAAGGAAATATATAAGACTAAAACAAAAGGCTTTTAAACATAAACATCAGCATAATATGGAAAATATAAATCAAATAATACCATTTACTTATTCACATATATATTCTTCTAGTTGAAAAATTACATGAAATATCAATACTCAATTTCAAAATGATGGAATTAATAATTCCAGACATCATAACCACATATTCATGGCCTTTTTCTAATACTACAAATAATATTTTGTCACAGCCATGTGACAAGACAATATTTTGTGTCATGAGACCTACCAATGCATCGAGGAGCTATAGCGGGCTCCACCAATCACTTATTAAGTCTAATTAATTCCTCGAATGAAAAGGTTTAAACAAAACATAATAATTCATATTAAAACTAGCATAAGAAATGTCAATACTTTATCCACAAACCATGAATGGTATAAAAATAATACATCCACTATCAGAAATATCACAAAACCTTCAATACAACAAGGATGGTTTTTATAAATAATCAACCATGATTAAGAATAATATCCGGTAAAGGATGTTGATATAATTTAAAATGATTAGTAAAAATCTTTGAGAGAAGTATCCATTTTTCTTGAAACCATTTAAAAGTCACATAATTTATAAAGGAATTAATTTAAAATATATTTTTGAATTAAAGTTTCCCATACCACTTTGAACCTTTTTAATGGAATTAACATTTTAAAACATTCATGTCCATATAAATAAATCCATAAAACTATTTTAAAGACATGGACAATAATGAGAACGGTTTTGATGAGTAAATATTTAAAAAAATTAAAATGGTGTTTTATTAAAATAGTCCCTTAAAAATAATCCCTTTGAAAAATCTTTTATAAAACATGGACATCGATAATAAATGTTTCCCTGTAGATACATATGTAAAAACAACATTGGATAATAATGAGATTCTGAAATTAACCCTTACCTTGTACTTTTCCTTGGTTGAGGGTAAATTTACCTCCTGTATAATAGTTAAATAATTTTTATTAAATTATACATGAACTATATACATAAATAGTATATCATATATGATCCCCTAATATTGCTTTGATAAGAATATTCCAGTAGTATCATTGTTTCGGGTATTAACTGATCTATTTTCCATTATATGATTGGTTATATAAGATGTGTTTGTTATGGATAGAATGTATTTGATTCATATCTTGAATTATATTACGTTTTTATGCATTATTTTTAATTATAAAATGAAAATTATTCTTGAATGATTGTGACGGGGAATGAATCTTATCACGTTCGTGGAGACGGTAATCCGTAAGTTCGCACGAGCTACAATATCATTATATTGATAGTGAAGTCATATGTAATTGAATGGTATATAATATATCAATAATCATTAAAATTTTATATTTATTATTTACATCAGTTATACTCATTATTATACTCATCCAATAATGAAGTGTTTGAATAACAAACTACACAACGACGTGGAGACGGTAAGACGTACCTACGCACGTATAGTGACTTTATCATTAATAGGATGGATGGAATAATGAATATGTTTTTACAATGTTTATAATGACATAGTTTTATGTAGGAGGTAATGAAGTTATTATTTTCGTATGTAAACAATAAAGAAAGTGAAAGTGGAAGTAGAAAAGAACATGAATGAGGGTGGTGAAATTATTACATCTTCTTCGGGTGTTTCCTTTTGAGTTGATAAAAATGGCTCCTTAGGATGGCATTATGATCAAATTAAGGACTCTAGGTTGATATGAGGGAAGTTGGGAGGAAATTTGGGTAGGGTTTGGCTGAGCTAAATGGCTTTGGGGTGTGATTTTGAGAGAAGGGGAAGTGCCCTTTTATAAAAGGGGAGAGGGTCACTTTTGGAAAAGATTAAAATATTAATTTATTATACAATCATATTTAGTTTATAATGGCTCCAAATTAATTTATTTAGAGACTTAGGTGGTTATGAGTAAAAATAACCACAACCAATAGGTTTTTGACCAGATTAGGTTTCCATTTTAACCTTATCATTTAGATTTAACTCTTAGTTAAGTAGTTCAACTTTTACTATATCTTATTGTATTCTTAAACTATATTGTTAATAAACATACTATAAACATCCAAGTGAACCTCGAGTGGATCATTGATTACATATATAATATTATTTAATCCCTTTGGCCGAACCTTATATTTTTAAGTATATTTTTTAATTTAATAATATTATTTTTGATATTAAAACACATTTATTTCTATTTTGACACTATTTAGTATTTCGTTTTTGTGAAGGTCATAACAACCTGATTACTTTGAAAAAGATATACTTAATCAACCCTAAAATTTCATATTCTCTTATAAAATTCGTGGATGTCATAAAAACATTGATATTTTATTTATTTTAATAATTATAATACCATTTATTTGATTCATTCATCAATAAGGTAATTACGGCATCATCATTGTGTCATAAATAAATTTAATTATTTAATGTCTAAAAATTATAAATAATATACCATTATGTAAGAAATATTTTTATCTTTATAACGAATATTTATAGTTTAGTTTATCTTATTTATAACCATACATTAAGAATAATTTATTTATTAAACATTGAATTTATCATTTTAACTATTCTTTAAAAAAATAAATGTACTAATCTAATCCATGCAGAACAAAAGGATCATATTTTATTCTTATCATTGTTTTTGTTTGAATAAAAATTATCCAATAGAATTAGGACATGTGGTAAGGTAATTATAATATTATCTTTACCTTTAATTATTCTATTTACTTTTAATCGTGGGAAATAAAATTCCAAAGTTACTACTCACAAAAAATTATTTTCATCTTATTGAAACTCATTTTAAAAATAGATATTAACTGTGTCTCTCGTTTTTTTGGAATTCAACTCACTCAAGCTGTAAAATTATGTTTTATTCAAATTTGCAAACGCTCCTAGAATGTGGGTAAAAACGTTAAAAGGATAAATAAAATTTTATACATCTAATTTTATTATAAAATGACTCCAATGAATTAAATATAACCTATATATGTATTATATGTCTATTTTGACTTAAATAAAATTTAAATGAAATAAATAATAATTTAAAAAAATAATTTTTAAATAATAACGCAGTGTTTTCACTATTCATCTAAAATTGAATGTTTTTATAAAAATAAAAAAAATTCACTCTAATTAATTTTCTGTATTCTAAAATCATAAATGAAGTCTATTTTACCAAATTAGAAAAATATATGTTTAATTTATTAACTTAAAATTATTTCTCGTTGTCCAAACCAAAGAGCGGGGTACTTTTAAGAAAAAATATCAAAAGATTAACTTGTGATTTTGTCAAATTTAAATGTAAAATTAATTATAATGATCTACATGGTATTAAATTATAAAAATATAATTTAATTATGCATCAAAAACATTCAAATTATTAATTTATCAATATAAATTATTTCGATTAAAAATGTTGTTTTCAATTTAAACATAGTATTTTCACTATTCACCCAAATATGAAAGTTCTTAGAAAAACACCAATAATTTATCGAAACTAAAATTTTAAGTCTCGATTATAAAGAAGAAGTTTATTTTTTAAAATTTAATATATATGAGTGTCAAATATTGTATTTAAAAATGGTTCTCTATTAAAATCCGTTAAAATTTCATTTTCTAAAAAATTCTTCCTTTATCTGAAAAAAATGAATTTGTTCTTATATTATTTCTATGAAATACATAATATGGATGTTAAAATTAATATGAAATATATAAAATTAAAAATTTAGATAATAATATTCATAACCTCTTTTGAACAGCTAGTTTGGTAAGTCGTGGTGCGCTCGAACTCGGTGTTGTGTGTAGCACATGTTATTGAATTACATTGAAGAAATAATGTACTATGAAATCATGGGGTTCTAAATTCTCCCCTCCATCAAATAATTGTGTCCTTTAAATTTAATATTTCTCTTCAAAAATAAATGGATAAAAATATAAAAATACCTTTGTGGTAAACCCACATCGAAAATTGGGTTTTTTTTCTTAATAAGAGGGAATGGGAAATGAAAAAGTCACCAACAAATTATGGTCTCGATTAGGAGAACATTTGTGGAAATTAGATACACATAATTGGGAGGAAAACATAAATATTTATATGTATTTATTGAGGTCATCAATTACAAACAAGTGTAAAATTAAGGTCCTCAAAGCCATCAATCTATGATGATTTAAAATATCGTCGGTTCAACAAACCATAAGGTATTAGGATAACACATTTTTGGTTTTAAAAACCCTTACCTAAAGTTTAAGAATTAATTTATTCATATAATAAGAGGAAAAAATATACTTGACAAGTAGAGTTTCATCCTTCAACTAATTCCTACCACAAACTCATCTTTCAATTTAAAATATATTAGAATTGAAAAATATTCAATTTATCTTAATCGTATAGGGTTCCAAAAATAATGAATTTATAATTAATTTGTAAGACTATTTAAATAAAAAAACATTATAGAAACTAGTACACAATGTATTCCAGTGGTAGGGGATCCACCCTTGTCACCCTTCGGTTGCAGGTTCATGTCTTACGGCCTTGCCAGACGAGATGGGTTGTCCCCTGACCTCTGGGTTGTCCTTTTTATGATAATTCAAAAATAATATCTTGAAATTATTTAACCATAACAATAGTATCCAATGTCAAATTTAATCGATTCCAACATTTACATTTATCCATAATACTTCTATCCAAACACATAGTCCAAGATTTATAAGGAAGTTAAACACTATGAAGATCGTTTTTTCCACATAATAACATGTGAATAATTTCATCATGTATTATTTTAAAACACTATAACACCATGAATTAACATAAAAACTTATTGATTACATTCATTCTTCTTATTCCCTATAGAATACTAGATATACTTCTTCTATCAAAAAATAATGTAAATTCCAACAAAGATGGAATAAAAAATCATTAAGCAGTTTCAAGGTAGTCAATAATATCCTATAGAATTTATCCAATTCAATAATATGTTATTCCAAAATCACTACCTCAGTATCAGAACCATATTATGGTCTATCATTCTCTTAACCATATATTTTCCAAAAAAAATAACCTGCTATTGAGTTAATTTTCTTGGTTCCACAAAATCTCATGTCCTTAATGAAATAGTATAGGAGTACAATCCTTATATACTTCAAAATTATTATAACATGTAAATCGTTGATAATATACTCAAATGACCTAATTAATTAATATAAACATTAGAAAACTAGTCATTTCATCTGTGGTAATATCATAACTTGATTATTATCTAACAACATCATTTGTGGTATAATATAATTCTTTGGACATTGATCCATCTAGTGTCCCAAATCCATGCAGATGAAGCATTATACATTTGAAACCTTTTTCTTACCCTTGCAATCACGTACTCGCTATCCTTTTTGTCCAAACTAATTACATACTCCCATTACCTTCAAGAATTTACCAAGGTGATTCTTTACATAGTTATCACATATTGGAAAATCCCTCTTTCCCTTATTCCCATTATCCATATTTCTCGCCACCATATTTTTCTTCTCTGGCTTCCCTTCAAAGCCATAGGACTCAAAAAATTCTTTACATATATTTTTAACACATGATACTATTTCTTCATATGATGATAATATGTGGGATACTATTTCCTTTCTATATGTTTGATTAATTACCTGAAAGATAGGATCCTTCTTACTCTTTGGATTATTCCTATTGCTGGAGTTCTCATTCCCTCTACTGGGTGCGATTTCTAAACAATGGTACACACTAGGTTAGTTTTCATAATCACAATTCATAATTCCAAACTTGTAAAATACCGAAAATAAATTGAAAATATTATGCACATAATCCATAATAATAATAAAAAAATTTCTTTGTGTATGTATTAACTCAAAAATGATTCATAATGTCTTGTAAACAAAATGTTAATTATCCTAATCATATCCCCTAGGAGATTCATAACAAAGAGTATAGTAAGGCCCGTTGTCGTGTAACAAGATACCCCGGGACAAGCCGAAAACACTTTTTTAGACTTTTTATTCCTAGGTACATCTCTACTAGATCATCCTCTACCTGGTCATATCCATTCAAGGATGTGTTTCCTATAAAATTTACTAAATCTCCACATTACCAAAATTCTAGTAAGTTATTCTATACTAATCCTCAAAGTCTATCATAGGGTAAATTTCACAAATAAAAGTTTTTCTAAATCTAGTTTTCAAAGTTCTTTATAAACTTCTTTTGATACGAATTGTAACTCCTTGACCCTAGTTACATAGAGTTAGTACATTATTTTCATACATTGGCATGATTACAAGGAATCAAGTCCTGAATGATCGATCAGTTAAGTGTTCTTGGAAAATAGATTACATACATGAATGTTACATTACACTATATAAAAAAACAACAAAAACAATGTATCCTTTGACCAAATTCATGTCCCTTAGACTATCCATGTAGTTCAATAATAATGAAATTAATTCCATCCTTGGAAAAAGAAAACATAGAAAGGGGTGAGCTCAGATGCTCAGTAAGGATAACAATATAGCAGAAACATTCATAAATAATCATAAACATTTATGGTAATGTGTACGACTAAAACATAAGAATTTTAAACATTAACTTTAGTATAATATGATAAATTTAAATCAAATAATTCCATTTACATATTCACATGGATATTCTGCTAGTCTAATAATCACATTCAATATCAATAACTAATTTCATAATGATGTAATGTATAATTCCAGTCTTTATAACCACATAGTCAAGGCCTTTTCCCAAGACTACAAAAAATATTTTGTCAAGGCCTTGTGCCAAGACACTAGTTTCACTCATGAGACATACCGATAAATCATGTAGATATGGCAGGATCCACATATCACTTACTATTTCCAATGAATTCCTCATATGAAAAAGTTTAAACATAACATAAAATTTCATATTAAAACTAGAATAAAAAATATCAATTATTTATCAATAAACGCTGAATGATATAAAAATAACACATCCACTATCAAACATATCCCAAAACCTTTAATATAATATGGATGAACTGTATAATAAATCAACCTCGATTAAGAATAATATACCTTAAAAGATGTTGACACAGTTGAAAATGATCATTACAAATCATTGAGAGAAATATCATTTTTTCATGAAATCATTTAAAAGTCACATAATCTATAAAGGAATTCATTTAAAAGATATTTTTGAATCAATGTGTCCCATACCACATTGAAACTTTTGATTGAAATTTACATTTTAAAATAGTCATGTCTATATTAATAAATCCTCAAAACCATTTCAAAAACATTGACATTAATGAGAAGTGTTTAGAAGAATAAATCATTAAATGATTTAAAATTATGTTTTATTAAAACTTTCCATTAAAAATAATCTCATTGAAAACACATTTATGAAACATGGACATGGATAATAAATATTTACCCGTATATACTTACGTAAAAACAACCTCAGATAATAATGATATTATGAAATTACATTTTACATTTCCTTGGTCAAGGGTATATTAAACTCCTTTATAATAGTTAAGTAATTGTTATTAAATAATAAAAGAACTATATATATAAATATGATATCATATATTATACGCTAATATTTCTTTGTTACGAATATTTCAGCAGTGTCATCATTTTGGGTGGTAACTGATTGGTTTTCCTTTATATGATTGGTTATAGAAGCTAGGTTTGATATGGATAGGATATATTTGATTCATATCTAGAATTATTTTATGTTCTTAAACATTTTTTTTAATCAAAAAATGAAAATTATTCTTGAATGATTACGATGGGGAATAAATCTCATCGCATTCGAGGAGACGGTAATCTGTACATACGCATGAATGAAAATATCATTATATTGATGGTGAAATCATATGTAATAGGATGGTATATGATATATACAAAACAATTTACATGTTATATTTATTATTTAAATCAGTTGTTCTCATTATTATACCCATACAAATAATGAAGTGTTTGAATAACAAACTACACCACATCATGGAGACGGTATTTCGTACGTACGCATGTATGGTGAGTTCTTCATTTATAGTATAGATAGAATAAAAACCACGGTTTTACCATATTTATAACGACATAACAATATTTAAGAGGTAATAGAGTTATTATTTTGGTATAGAAACAACAATTAAAGAGGAAGTGGAAGAAGAAAATAACTTGAAAGAGGGTGGTGAAATTATTATCTCTTCATTGGGTGTTTCAATTTTCATTGATCAAAAGGGCCCCATAGGATGGAATTATGATCAATCTAAGGAAACTAGGTTGATTTGAGGGATTTTTGGAGGATTTTTGGGTAGGGTTTGGCCATGAAAAATGGCTTTGGAGGTGTGATTTTGAGATAAGTGGAAGTGCCCTTTTATAAGAGGGGTGAGGGTCACTTTAGGAAAAGATTAAAATATTAATTTATTATTCAATAATATTAGGTTTATAATGGCTCAAAATGAATTTATTTCGATACTTAGGTGGTTATGGGTCGAAATACACTCAATAAATAGTTTTAAGATAAGGTTAGGTTACCATTTTTATCATAGAATTTAGATTTAACTCTGTGATATATAGTTAAAATTTTACCGTGTCCTATTGTATTCTTACACTATATGGTTAATAAACATACTCTAAATTTAAAATAGAATATAAAGAAGTTCAATATTGATATATATATTATTATTTAATCCCTTTGTAGGAACCTTATATTTTTAATAATATTTTTTATTTTAATAATATAATATATGTTTTAAAAACACATTTATGACAATTATGGAAGTATTTAGTATTTGGTTTTTGTGAAAGTCATAAAAACATTATTACTTCGAAAACGATACATTGAATCAACCCTAACATGTCATATTAAACTAGAAAATTAGAGAATGTCATAAAAAAGTTGAAATTATATTTATTTTAATATTTATAAAACCATTTATTTGATTCGTTCATTAATAAGGTAATTACAGTATCATCGTTGTGTCATAAATAAATTTAATTATTTTATATCTAAAAATTATAAATAAAATACCAAAATGTAGGAAATATTTTTTATATTTCTAATGAATATTTATATTTTAATTTATCTTATGTATAACCATATATTAAATACGGTTTAGTTATTAAACATTGGATTTAAAATTTTACATATTCTTTCAAAATAATAATAATAATAATCCTATTCTAATAAAAGTGGACCTAAATGATCACATTTATTCCTATGATTGTTTTTTGTCATTTTACATTTATCCAATTTTATTAGGATACGTTTTAGGGTAATTATAATATCATTTTTATCATTAGTTATCCTATTTATTTTTAACTATGGTAACTAAAAGTCAAATGTTTCTATTCATCAAATTGATTTTCATCTTATTAAACCACATTTTACTTACTGATATTAACCATGTCTCTCGGATTTTTGAAATTCAACTCACAGAAGCAGTAAAATTATTTTTTATGCAAATTTGCAAATTCTCCTAGAAGGAGGGTTAAAAACGTTAAAAAGTTCAATAAACTTTTATACATATAATTTTATTATAAAATGAATTAAATGAATTACATTAAACTTTTATTGGTTTTATATGAATATTTTGACATAAAAAATTTTAAATAAAATAAATAATTATTAAAATAAAGAGTCTGTTTTATATTATAATGTATTGTTTTTCACTATTTATCAAAAATTGAATGATTTCATAAAAGAACAAAAAACAAACCCTAATCTATCATTGATATTCTAAATTCAAAAATAAATTCTATTTTACCAAATTAAAAACACAGAAGAGGCATTAATTAATTTAAAATTAATTCCTATTGTCAAAACAGAAAAATGAGGTTTTTTAAAAGAAAAAACTATCATAAGATTGAGATGTGCTTATGTCAAATTTAAATGTGAAATTTCTTATAATGACCTATATTTTATTAAATGATAAAAATATAATATAATTATACTTCAAAATAATTCAAATGCCTAATTTAAAATTATATATTATTTCGATTAAAATTTTTTTTTTCAATTAAAACATAGCATTTTTCATTATTCTCCCAAATATGAATGTTATTAGAAAAACACAAAATATATTATCAAAACAAAATATTTATGTCCCGCTTTTAAAGAAGTTAATTTGGTCAAATTTAATATATAGATGTATCAAAAATTTGATTTAAAAAGGGTTTTCCATTAAAAGGTGGTAAAATTGCATTTTCTGAAAAGTACATCCTTTATCTGGAAGAAATGAATTTTTTCTTATATTATGTCAAAGAAGCACATAATATGGATGTTAGAATTAATATGGAATATATAAAATTCAAAATTCAGACAATACTATTCAAAACCGCTTTTCAACAACTAGTTTGGTATGTCATGGTGAACTCGAACTCGGTGTTGTGTGTAGCGCAGGTTATTGAATTACATTAAAGAAATAATGTACTATGAAATATTGGCGTGTTACACTTATGAGGCTTACATGGGAGACCCCTCAATAAAATAAAAGTAACATCATCCCACAACCATTCTAGGATGGGAAACAATTTTAGTAAACCTCTAGGTTGTTGATTCATAGCCTTAACCTACTAATAGGAGTAGAATTGTATCATGAACCATAAAATATTATTTTTCATGCACAAACCCCAAAACTATGGTTATAGTTCACAACACATTTTGGTAACACATGGATGAATCACCCTCTTTAAGGAATGAAATTCACGCATCATCTCTCCCCGCATAGTCATAGGTAAAAGAACCTAATTCCTAACATAGATGATCTAAACCTCATCTATGGACCAATAATAAGGTGACTCCCAATCATTAATGATTTCCCTCAAGGATAAACATTAAAAATCCTCATACTACCTATCCATGATCCATATCAAAATTATAGACTCCACTGAAGTTAATATGAGAGTCGTCTACTCCTAACTCACTTAATCCATAACATTCATCTAATCTAATAAATTCATCATATTCTACTCAACACTAGAATCCTAAATT
Organism: Viscum album; assembly: GCA_963277665.1. NCBI lineage: Eukaryota > Viridiplantae > Streptophyta > Magnoliopsida > Santalales > Viscaceae > Viscum > Viscum album. The sequence goes on along the minus strand of OY728140.1, from coordinate 1,364,214,032 downwards.
ACATTAGTCTGTAGGTTCCTACATAAAGATCCAAAAATAGTATTTTTGTTCTTCGGGCATATATTCTAGATCAATTTTGAATGAATGTATATACTCAACCCATCTCTTCCACCGAAGATTCAATCCTCACTGTGAAATGATATACATTAAACTCTTGTGATAAGTATACACACTAAACTTCTAACCCTACAGATAATTTCGCCAACACTTCAAGTTATATATAACTATATCTAACTAGAGGTTGCACGTAGAGTAGTTTTATTCATGTGGCATCAATTGTAGAGACCCATACACCATAACTAGATCACCATAAATCTATAATGTTGCAATATTGATCCTATAAGAGTCTAAAAACACCATATAATCCTATCCTTTATCAAGTTGGATCAATATTGGTGTATTTATCAAGTTCATTTTCTACTCCAAGAATTCATTCTCTCAATCCTCCTATAATTCAAACATTATCCCCTTCTTGGTCAAGATATAAATAGGGACTTACAAATAGGAAAAGTATGGGATGAACCTATCATAATATTCAGATAATACCAGAAAGCTACAAATATTGAAAAAATATTTTCTATGTTCCCAAGAAACCACTACCTACACATTCTCTAGGTCTACTAACAAACCTTTTTTCGAGAATATGTGACCCAAAGAGTTTACCTACTCAATCCAAAATTCACACTTTGATAACATGGAATATAGACGATTCCATCTTAGTATACTTAGGATGATATCATAATTTTGGGCATGATCCTCATGAGTCTTCGAGTACACCAAGGATTCATCCGCAAACACAACCACAAATTTATCAAGGTATTGGTGGGAAATTCTATTCATCAAGTCAATGAACACTGGTAGTGAATTCATACACCAAAATAGCATCATTACAAAAACTTATTGTCCATAACTACTCCATATAGAAGTCCTAGATATATGATAAGATTTAAATCTCATAAAATGATAACATGATATAAATTCAATATTTTAGAAGTCACAAGATCCCCTCTACTAGTCAAAAAGATTGTCGAAATGCAGAAGAGGATAATCATTCTTCACTTTCATATGGTTAAAATTATGGTAATCAATACATAAGCATTGATTTCCAGCATCCTTATTTGCAATGATCACTAGGGAACCCCTAGATGACGTATTAACATAGATAAACCCATTATCCATCAACTCTTCAAATTGATCTCTTGATTCGCTTTTGATTCCATTCTATATGGTGGAATAAAAATTGGGTCATCCCCTGACATGAGTTTAATTGAAAATTCTACATCTCATCAAGTATAATCCATAATAATTCCTTGAGAAACACATACTGAGACATTTCCACTATGATTAGAAATATATCATAATAGAAACCACCTCTATTCAGTAATAGACTAGTAACCTAGGCAGTGATCTCCCCCAACATCCAATGAACTAACCTTGTGTTACTCACCTATTTATCGAACTATCAATAGTGAATATATATTTTCACCATCAAGAGACATAAAAGTCACTTTCCTATGATAACAATCAATGTGGGATCGGTATGATACCAACCATTCCATAAACATAATTAGTTCATTGATTGACATATCAGGAACGTAAAGATCCCAAAGGAAACGAAACACCCCAACCTTGAGTGATCACTTCTTACATAAAATGATGTCTCTCAACCATACTCCCAATAATGTATCTAGCATTAACACCAACTCATGAACTCCACCATAAGGCTCCAACCATTCATAATTTTTTATGAAATAATCAAATGATAGTAATTGGTATCACATAAGGCACTATAATTTGTATAAGCTATAAGAATAGTACCGCTAACTATCAATAGTTTAACCCAACTATTCACAATTGTAGGATGAACTGCATAAAACTGTCCTACCCTTTTTCATTGTGATACATCTTGAGTCTCCTGAGTTTCACAACTCTACTGATATGGTATCCCTTTCCCAGATGTTTTGCGTCCACTTATTAGACCTCCATGAATAGAAGAATTATAAATTCCAGACTGGTACAGTGTTGAATATCCATTTCACACACTCTGGTTCTACCTTGATTTTCCATCAATACCCATTTTTCGGGGGTTCCTACAGAACCTCTTCAGAGGACCCATCCTACTACAGGCTTAGTGTTGAGACAATAAGATTTTCCTTATGACTTTTCCATTCCTTCTTATTTTGAAAATCACAAACACCTTATCTTTAAGGAAATTAATTTTATAAGGAAAATAGCTTTTATAAGGAAAAATTATTTTATAAGGAAGATTGATTTTATAAGGAAAATTATTCTTATCATATTTTCATTATCTATATCCATACTTTTTCTTATGTATAAGAATCGGTTTCATTTATATATTATCGGAATCGTTTAAAACTTAGAAATGAAGGATTCTGTTTTAGGCTCCAAATTCTGGATGAGAACTGTAATGAAGTTCCACTCTGAATTCTAGATACAAACTCTAATAAAGTTCCACTCCGAATTCTGGATACGAACTCTCATGAAGATCGACACCGAAATATAATTAAAAATCCTGATTAAGAATTCTCATTACGAATTCTAATGACGAATTGTCATTCCGAGTTCTCATTCCGTATTCACCTATTAAACAGAATCTGATCATCTCTTCTTTATACACTCCGAATTAATTTAGACCCCGAATATTAATTTTTAGACTCCGAACTTTCATTTTTCTTAAACTTTTATAATTTTTCTACTCTTTAATATTTTGTCTTACACTCCGAACCTTCACTCCGAACTTTTGGGTTAGACTTAAAACGATGTCATACTTTCTGTTACACTTGTTTTGTTATAAAATGATGTCGTATATTCCGTTATTAACTAACCGTTGGTTAAGTGACACGTGTACAGGTCCCTCTGATTTTAAAGGAAGATATGACCATTGGAAAGGAGGTCGACCGAGCCTATAAATAGGATCTCATTTGAAAGAGCTCAAAAAAACTGATCTTTGACTCAAGTGATTACAAGCTTGAAGTGATTTCTAGAGAGAGAAGCTCTTATTAACTCTCAAAGCTTCATGCGACTCCAAAAATTGGTGATTACATTTGAGGACTTCTGGGGATAGGAAGACAGAGGTGCTGACTACCTTAAAGTTTGAGGGATTCCTTGCTAAGGAAGATAGAGGTTTCAACTACCTTGAAGTTGAGGGCTTGCGGGGATAGCAAGACAGAGATTCTGATCTTCGTATTGAGGGCTTACCCTAGTGTGGGTAAGACAGACTTGCTTGAAAGTATAAATCAAGGGACCATTATCCATGGTTGTTGGATACCCTTCTCTTTGGGTTAAAAGACTTATATCTTGTTACTTGTTGTTTTACTACTTGTTTGTTTCTGCTGCATATTGTATTGTAAGGAAAGTATAACTTTCCTATACTTCCTTACTTGTACTCTATTCCATTTAGATTCTATATTCTTTAAGGTAGAATCTCATATTGTAATCATCAGTTATGTTTCAATTTCCATATTCATATTTCCGGAACCTACTTTCGGAATCTCTTTCTAGATTTAAGAAAGTACATAGAACTTGAAGTTTATAAAGTTCTCAATTGGTGATTAGAGGTGCTGTGAATTTACTTAAGCTTAACTTTGTTAAACCTAGATTTTCCTGGTCTAAGGAAAACATAGTTCTCCATAACTAACCTTAAAGGTTCGAAAGGAATTTTTAAAGTGTACAATTCACCCTCCTCTTGTATATTGAGCATCTACATAATTATTTCGATCCTACAATTGGTTTCAAAGGAGGTATCTGAAATACTTATACTCATGTTTAAGTTTATCTTGTTCATTTTCATTTATTCTTCATACTTTCTTAGAAATTTCGTTTTAATTCCGAACATTGTAATTCCGAACTTTGTCATTCTGAACTTTTTCATTCCGAACATTGTGATTACAAACATTTTCTACTAACTGGTTTGGTTGCCCAAGTTGTTTTAGTATGGTAGGAGTCATTTTTGGTTCCATTGACAATCTAAATCCTACAAGACCACCAATATTTTATGGTAATGACTCTGAATACTGGAGATATCGAAAGAAGACTTTTGTTATCAATACTGGAGTGGATAATTTTGTTATGCTAACTAGAGATTATAAAATTCTTGATAAGGAAGTTATAACATTCACTAACCAGGAAAAGAAAGAGTATCAACTCAATTATAAGGTCCGCAATACCTTACTTTGTTCAATGACTAGAAATATATATAGCCAAATTTCTTCTTGTGAAGCAGCTAATTGTATCTGGAAGAAGTTAGAGGTTACACACTTTGGAACTTCTAAAGTGATTGAGACTATGAGAGCTATGCATAGAGCTGAATACCATGGCTTCAACGTTCTTTATGGTGAACCAATTTTTAATGTTAAACAGAGATTTATGACTATAGTCAACAGTTTACAGTCTATGGGAGAGAAAGGGTTAGATGATGACGCACTTGTGGATAAGATAATTGATATCATGCCCAATGATTGGGAATAAAAGTGAAATTATATAGATGAGAACAGGAAGGTCACTCAAATTTCTCTTGATGATATATTTGGAACTCTTCTGCAACATGAAACAAGAATGAAGAGAGATGCTGACAACATCAAAAAGATGAATGGAAATGGTACTGTTGCTTTTACAACAACATCAAATCATATGAAAGATTAGACTCTAGAGAGGGTAACCAGATCCAAGTCTAAGAAAGTTATTTTTATAATCTGAATCTAGTGAGAGTGAAGTCTCTGAAAATGAGTTAGAAAATCTTGCTCGAAGGATGAACAAGATAGCTGACCAGAGAAGTTTCCAATCCAAGTATAAGAAAAAGGAAAGTAAAGATAGGAAAGATGGAGAAGTCACATGTTATGAATGCAAGAGAGCTGGACATTTAGACTAGATTTCCCTTTGCTCAAAAATAAAAAAATGAAATAAAGGAATTCAGACAGGAATAGAAAAAAGTATTATAAAGCCAATGCTAATAAAGTATTGAAAGTTAGTGATACCTGGAGTGCCAGTGGTGGTGACTCATCAGATGAATCTTCTGATTATGAATCTTCAGGACATAAGAATCTTGGTCCTATAACCAGATTACCTATTAACAATCATTGCTTTATGGATAAGGTACTAAATGCTGAATCATTGACCAATGTATCTTTAAATCCTAATGATTGTATGTATTATAATTCCTCAGATGAAGAATCATCTTCTGATGAAGAAAATACTTTACCTACTTATGAAGAAGTTTCTATGTTTTTTTAACTTCTTGAGATTGAGAACTATAAACTCAATAATAAACTCGATAAGGCAAACTCTAGGAATTATATTCTTACAAAAGAGATATCAGATCTTTCTAAAGATCTTGATAAGAAGAATGCTGATTTTGAAAGTATTTCAAAAAATATTGAAGAAGTAAGTTCTAATAAGAACAAACATTCTAAAGAATTAGAAAAAGTAATTTCTAAGAAAAGTATCTTCGAGCCTAGATCTAGTTTTAAAACTAATGATTTTGAGGATAAAAACTTGATTATATAACTCAAGTCCGAAATTTTTTCCTTAAAGAAGTGTTTATCAAACTTTACCCCTGGTAAGGAAAATTTTGATAAAATGTATTCCCAAATAAAACCTTTATGAAAAAATCCTGATTTGGTTATACCCATGAAAAACCAATTTTTATTAACAATTATTGTGTTCCTCAAAGTTCCCCATTTTGTACCAAGTGTCAATGTGGTTGTCACTGGGCAAAGAATTATTCCTTAAACAAAACCCAATCTCTAGGATTTCACAATGCTTATTTCTCTAAGAATATGTGGGTACCGAAAATTTTGTTATCTGGAAATCTCAGATGCAAACATGTTTGGATTCTTAAAGTCTAATTCTCTTCTTGATTTCAGGAAAATAAAGAGAGTACAAGAAGCAACACATGGTACATGGATAGTGGATGTTCCCGGCACATGACTGGTAAGAAAAGTTATTTCGAAAAGATTATCAAAACGAAAGGAGGAAAGGTAACTTTTAGAGAAACTACTAAGGGAGATATTGTTGGTATTGGTAATATTGTTCTTCTAGGTAAAAATTTGATCTCAAATGTTCTTTTTGTTAAGGGTCTTAAGCACAACCTCATTAGCATAAGTCAGTTATGTGATGAAGGATACCTTGTGAATTTGAGGAATGATATGTGCTTAGTTCACAATTCCAAGGAAGAATTTATTCTCTCAGCCAATAGGCAAGAGAATTTTTACACCTTAAATTTAGAAGACCTATGGAGCCAAGATTTACCTTTCCTAAGTGAAATGTAAGATCATTCCTAGCTTTGGAATAGAAAACTAGGACAATGTAACCTTATAAACTTATGTAAACTTTCTAAGAAGAAACTAGTTAAGGATCTACTGGAGCTTAGATTCGATTCATCTAATGTTTGTGACACTTGTTAATATGGCATGCAACATAAATCTAGTTTTAAATCAATCAGTGAAGTCTCAACAACTGATTCATTACAGCTAGTGCACATGGATCTTTTTGGTCCAACACGAACTGGAAGTATTGGAGTCAAATACTATGTGTTTGTTCTAGTTGAGGATTATACTAGATTTACATGGGTCCATTTTCTAGCAAACAAATCTAAAACTTTTTTGTATTTCAAAAGTTTTAGAGCTCATGTTAAAAATGAGAAAAACCTTCCATTGAAAACAATTCATAGTGATCATGGAGGAGAATTCCACAATTCTGATTTTGAAAGTTTTTATAGTAGAAAAGGTATTACTCATAATTTTTCAGAACCTAGAACTCCTCGAAAGAATGGTGTAGTTGAGAGAAGAAATAGAATTATTAAAAAGATAACTAGAACCATGTTGAGTGAATATTCTATAGCTAGACATTTCTGGGCTGAAGATTTAAGTACTGCTTGTTATACTATAAATCGAGTTTTGACCAGACCTTTTCTTAATAAAACTCCTTATGAGTTATGGAATGGCAGAAAACCATGACTATCCAACTTCAAGGTTTTTGGTTGAAAAGTATTAATTTTGAATACTAAAGATAACTTACATAAATTCACACTAAAATCTGATGATGGAATTTTCTTAGGATATTCCACAATTTCAAAGGCTTATAGAGTTTATAATAAACATACATGTACTATTAAAGAAACAGTGCATGTAAAATTTGATGAGTCTGATCCTTTTGTTTTTAAACTATCCCAACCTACATCCTTAGATGTGTTTTCAAAAACTGATTGTCAACCCTTGATAGAAGATCCTTCTAATAAGGAAAATATTCAAGAAGATACATTTGAATTATTTACCCCAGAAGACTTTCTACCCTATGTTGATGAATAGGTTTTAAAAAACACAAAATAGGTGTTTCTTAAGAATCATCCTAGTGATAGTGTTATTGGTGATGTCAATCAACCTGTAAAGACTATAAATTCCTTAAGAAATGAAATAGAACATCTATCATTTTTTCCCAATTAGAACCAAAAAGCACTAATTAAGCTTTAGGTGATGATGATTGGATCAAAGCCATGCAAGATGAACTAAATGAATTTGAGAAGAATAAAGTTTGGACCTTGTTTGAAAGACCTAAGGAAATTTCTATTATTTTAGTAAAATGGGTCTTCAGAAATAAATGTGATGAAAATGGAGTCATAGTAAGAAATAAAGCTAGACTTGTTGCTAAAGGCTATAATCATCAAGAGGGAATAGACTATGAAGAAACCTATGCTCCAGTAGCTAGACTTGAATATATTCGTATTCAACTTTCCTTTGCAGCATTCTTCAATTTTAAACTTTTTCAAATGGATGTTAAATGTGCTTTTCTTAACAGTTATGTTCAAGAGGATGCTTTTATTGAACAACCTCCTGGCTTTGAAGATAAAAACCATCCTGGTCATGTTTTTAGACTTACCAAAGCACTATATGGTCTTAAACAAGCCCCACGAGCATGGTATGATAGACTCACTGGTTTTTTACATCAAAATAACTATGTTATGGGAAATGAAAATCCAACCCTTTTTATAAAGAAAGATAAGAAAAATGTTTTGATTGTTCAAATTTATGTTGATGACATCATATTTGGTTCAACTCAGCAATCCTTAACTGAATCTTTTGCAAGTCTAATGAAATCTGAGTTTGAAATGAGTATGATGGGTGAGTTAACGTTTTTCCTTGTTTTTCGAATTTCTCAAAAACCAGAAGGAATCTATATATCTCAACATAAGTATATTAAATATCTTCTCAAAATTTATGGTTATGACAACACTAAGAGTATAAGTACTCCCATTGGTACCTCAAACTCTTTAGATCTTGATGAACATGGGAAACCAGTAGATCAAACATCTTTTAGAGGTATGATAGAAAGTTTACTTTACTTAACAGCTAGTCGACCAGACTAAATGTTCTTAGTATGCTTATGTGCAAGATATCAATCCAATCCTAAGTAATCCCACTTAAAGGCCGTAAAAATAATTTTTCGCTACATTAAGGGAACCATGGATCTAGGATTATTTTATACTTCTGGAAATGATTTTGTTCTAAAAAGCTTTTCTGATGCTGACTTTGGTGGATGTAGAATGGATAGAAAAAGTACATCTGAAACATGTCATTTCTTAGTAGATTCATTGGTTTCTTGGTCTTGCAAGAAGAAACATTCTGTAGCACTTTCCACTACTGATGCCGAATATGTAGCAGTTGGAAGTTGTTGTGCTCAAGTGTTGTGGATGCAACACACACTCACAGACTATGGTTTGAGTTTTAATAAAACTAAAATTTTGTCTGATAACAAAAGTGCCATTTCCCTAAGTAAGAACCCTGCACATCACTCACGTGAAAAACACATAGATATTAGGCATCATTTTCTTAGGGATCACACACTTATAGGAGATATTATTTTTCAGTTTATCGGAACACAAGATCAACTTGCTGATATTTTCACAAAATCATTTCCTTATGATAGATTTTAATACATTAAACAGAAGCTAGGAATGATAACCGTAAGGTAATATTTCTTAACTAACATTCTGTTGAAAAAGTCTCCTTACAGTAATATACTCATTTTCATTGGGGGAGTACATTTGATTGTTAGAGTAACTAATTTTTTTTAAAGTTAGTTTTTCATACTTTTCGGATCTAAATTTTAAGAATGGGATTTTCCAGAACTAAAATTTTCCATAATGGATATTTTTGTATAGAAAACTTCTGGAATGGAAATTTTTGTATTGAAAACTTCCAGAATGGAAAATTTCGTATTGGTGTTTCCATAACGAAATTTTTGTACCGAGACTTTTATAATGAGTTTTTTTTATTATTCAAACATTGGTAATGAAATTTTAATGTTGAAAATATTGTAATGATTTTTCGTTTTCTTTGTTGAGTTTTTCGTAGTGAGTTTTACAAACTTTGTCTTTTTGTATTAAAGATTTTTCGTAGTCAATTTGTTTTCTCTCTTCGAGAAGAATATTACCTATTACGAATAAACCTCCTAAGCCAATCTGAAAGGAATAATTTCCTTACTCAAGTTTTCGTAATCATACTTTACTGGATGCTATTTTATTATATTTTGTTTTCAGATTCTAGTTTTCCTAAATCCTTATTTTAATAAAAACCTCAAAAGATTGGATTCAAGTTTTCTTGTTAATTGGGTTTTAACCGTCAGATCAGATCAAAGTTGTTTCAACTGTTAGATGGATTTGGAAGACCATCGGTCAAAATTCGTTGCCTATTTAATGGGGACCCCAATGGTCGTCCCACATCCGATTTCCACGATTTTGTGTCCCGAAGCTCTCCCTCTATGATTTAAGGCCGTTCTGATCTTCACCAATCTCCGTTCCGAACTTCTCAGAAGTCTTCAGATCCGAATGTCGGTGGAAGTAGCTTCTCAAGACATGTCAACCTCTAAGCCAATTTCTCAATGGATAGTATATAGAGAAAGATTGGTTCATCCTGATTTATTCAACAAGTATTATTTTCTTATATCCAAGAACATAAAGCTTAACAAATGGGAAGATGTTGTTGTGTCTAAGCCTGGGAATCAAGATGAAGTATATTTGGACTTTCTTTTAGAGTTCTATGAGACAGTTTCCTTCATTAAGAAAGATGCTAGGGAGAAATTTTAATTTAAGTCTTATGGAAAGACTTATAAGCTTTCTTATTCCAAGGGAGCTAGCTTGGTAGGGCTGAACAATGAATGTGAAACCGATTTCATCACTCATGTTTTTCCGGATTCAAAAGGTAGTTTCAACAAGTAAAAGGCATTAGAGACTCTCAAACTGTCAGATGGAAAGGCTTCGATGATTGCTAGTCTGTCTAAAAATTTTTGAATTCTAGAATTAAGGGTACAAGGCTTTATCATACCAAGAAAGGGTGATAAAGACAGTTTGAAGAAGAGTGAGATATTTATATAGGATTTTTTGATAAATTTAAGGAAGTTTAATCTGATGAAACACATTATTATTACCATTGATAATGTTAAGAAAGGGAATATGAGAGCTCAGATCATAATGTATCCAGCAATCATCTCGAAGTTGATAGTTCGGTGCCTTGAGTCTTTCAAGAAGGCTTGCAAATCTAAGCCAAGAGTTTACAAAATTATGTTGGTGAGTGATGATACCCTCAAAAGGATGAATTTTTCCTTCGACAAGAAGACTGGTGTGTTTGTTGATTTACCAGTTCAAGAAGAAGTTGTTTCGAAAGTTGGTGAACCTGAATCTTTTAAGCCAGTGAAGAAGAGAATTTTGAAAGAAGTTGAAGTTGAAATAGGGAATCCCAAATCTAAGGAAGGTCATTCCGAACTTCCAAAAACGAAGAAGAATAAAACATACCGTGATGAGGTAGTTGTTTTGTGGAGGGAAATCAAAGAGAAAAGAGTGCAAGGGGAGCCTCAGTTTGGCTTGGATCCTGTGGAGGCTAAGGCCTTGAAGGAAAAAACAGTGGATGAATTAGAAAAACAAGTGAAACAAAAGAAGCTTAAGAAGAAGATGTCTGAAGCTGTGTTAGCTCAGATTTTGTTGAAATTTAATGAGATGGTCTCTACAAACATTCCCATTCAGAGATATTTTTCTTTGGATTCTCTACCTGAGACTCCAGGAAGAAACTATGTCACTCCGGAAGAGATAGTTGCTAAGCATGTTGAGGATGTTGAGCAGTTTGAGGTCGTGCAAGAGGAAGAAGCAGTTGCTGAAGGTAGTGGTGAGACCAGAGATCTATTGAAGCAAGTAGACGATTATAAGGGGTCACCTTCGGAACATTTGTCACTCCGAACTTCAGAATCTGAGTCCTCTAAGTTATTTACTCGACAAAATGATGAGGAGAAAGGAGAACAAGAAGTAGCTTATCATGCAGAGGAAGAACAACATCTATATGATATTGCTCAAATGAAGAATGTAGAGGATGGTGCTCAAAAAGTTTTTGATGATGAAGACAATATTATTCAAGTGACTGGTAGTGATCAGAAAACTCCAGAACAACAATCCATTCCGAAAAAGGACAAGGGAAAGAAACTTGTTGATGATACCCCGAGATCAGTGGCTATAAAGAGAAGAGAATTTGGTGATTCTTCTAAGAAAAAGGATAAGAAATTTAAAGAAGATAATTCTCAAAGAAAAGTCTTGGATTTGGAGTCATCTTCGTTGGGGAATGACTTTGTTGCTCAGTCTTTAAAGAAGTTAGTGGGTTCTATTCTGACCTTCCCAAGTATTGATTCAAGATGCCAGATTCTCTAACATACTTTGAATCAGAAAAAAGACTCCATATACATGGTTATGGAAAAATGTGTTCAGATGGAGGCTCAGTTCAAAACTTTTTTTGTCAGCTATAAAGCCCACAAAAGGTCTTGTAAGAAAATAACTAGTTGGTCGAGGAAAAATGTAGAAGAGATGAGGCTCCTGGATGATTTTCAAGATAATGTTAAATATGCGTTTGAGATAGAAGATAGGAAGCTAAATGATCTTACTTCTTCATTTGAAGAAAATTTGACAGCTGAGAAGAATTCCCAGATTCAAGAAGACAGAGATCTGAATGGGAAGCTGAATTCTGTTGCTCAAAACTGGAGGATTGAAAGGGATCATCGGATTGAGATTGAAGTGAAGTTGTTAAAGAAAGAAAAAGTTTTGAAAGCTCAGGAAGAAAAGCTTGAATCCCAGGAAGAAAAGCTTGAAGCTCAAAGTGCAATAATAGTTGTGTTAGAGAAGCAAGCCGAAGAAGACCATAAAGACTTGAAGAAAATAAAGACTATTCTCAAGGGTCTCATGGAGAAGGATAAAAGATCCAAAATAGACAAATCCAATATTTTTGTGTATCTTATCTTCTTTGTTTTTAATCTTTCAAACCTAATGAAAATATTTCTTGATCATTTTTGTTGTTGTTACTAATTTTTCGGGTACTTTTTTATATTTTCCATTCCCTCGAATTCTTTTTAAAAATAACAAAGGGGGAGAAGGAAAAAGAACCCTAAAAATGGGAAAAGGAAAAAGTACCTTAACAAAGGGTGATAAAGAAAAAGAACTCTAATAGAGTTTATCTAAGGGGGGGTTTTTCATTAAGAGAAGACATTCTTTTTCTTAATGAAATTCGATTCCGGAAATCTAGAGTATGATCCTTAGAGTTTCAAAGCCTAAGGGGGAGTTAGTCATATTCATAAATATCCATAAGTCCATAAGCAAACGAATATAAGCCTTAATGTTTTTTTCCTTAGTCTTTCTTTTTTGCAAGGATGTTTGAGATTTCCAAAAAGGGGGAGATTGTTGAGTCAATAAGATTTTCCTTATGACTTTTCAATTCCTTATTGTTTTTAAAATCACAAACACCTTATCTTTAAGGAAATTTCTTTTATAAGGAAAATTTCTTTTATAAGGAATAACACTTTTATAAGGAAGATCGATTTTATATGGAAAATTATTCTTATCATATTTTCATTATCTATATCCATATTTTTTCTTAAGTATAAGAATCGGTTTCATTTCTATATTCTCAGAATCATTTAAAACATTGATATGAAGCATTCTGTTTTAGGCTCCGAATTCATGATGAGAACTTTAATTAAGTTCCACTCCAAATTCTGGATACGAACTCTAATAAAGTTCCACTCCAAATTCTGGATACGAACTCTCATGAAGATCGACATCGATATCTAATGACAAATCCTGATTTCGAATTCTCATTACGAATTATGATGATGAATTGTCATTCCGAATTCTCATTCCAAATTCACCTATTAAATAGAATCTGATCATCTTTGCTTTATACACTCCGAATTTATTTAGACTCTAAATATTATTTTTTAGACTCTGAACTTTCATTTTGCTTACACTTTTATAATTTGTCTACTCTTTAATATTTTTTCTTACACTCCGAACCCTCACCCCGAACCTTTGGTTTAGACTTAAAATGATGTCGTACTTTCTGTTACACATGTTTTGTTATAAAACAATGTCATCTATTCCGTTATTAACTAACAATTGGTTAAGTGACACGTGTACATGTCCCTCTTATTTTTAAGGAAGATATGACCGTTGGAAAGGAGGTCGACCGAGCCTATAAATAAGATCTCATTTTAAAGAGCTCAAAAAAACTGATCTTCGACTCATGTGATTACATACTTGAAGTGATTTATAGAGAGAGAGGCTCTTATTAACTCTCAACTATTCATGCGACTCCGAATGTTGGTGATTAAATTTGAGGAATTCCAGGGATAGGAAGACAGAGGTGCCGACTACCTTACAGTTTGAGGGCTTCCTTGGTGAGGAAGAAAGAGGTTTCAACTACCTTGAAGTTGAGGGTTTACGGGGATAGCAAGATAGAGATTCCAATCTTTTTATCGAGGGCTTACCCTGGTGTGGGTATGACAGAATTGTTTGAAAGTATAAATCAAGGGACCTTTATCCAAGGTTGTTGGATACCCTTCTCTTTGGGTTAAAAGACTTATATCTTGTTACTTGTAGTTTTACTACTTTTTTGTTTCCGCTGCATATTGTATTGTAAGGAAGTTATAACTTTCTTATACTTGTTTACTTGTACTCTGTTTCATTTAGATTCTATACGCTTTAAGGTAGAATCTCATATTGTAATATTTAGTTATGTTTCAATTTCCGGATTCATATTTCCGGGACCTACTTTCGGAATCTCTTTCCAGTTTTAAACAAGTACATAGAACATGAAGTTTCTAAAGTTCTCAATTGGTGATTAGAGGAGTTGTGAATTTACTTAAGTTTAAATTTGTTAAACCTATATTTTCCTTGTCTAAGGAAAACATAGTTATCCATAACTAACATTAAAGGTTACAAAGGAATTTTTAAAGTGTACAATTCACCCCCCTCTTGTATATTGAGCATCTACATAATTATTTCGATCCTACACTTAGAACTATACTGGTGGATGGTGGAACTATCTATAGAAGTGTCCTGACCTACGAAACTGGCGGAAAAACACTCGTGTAAGATCCAGAATAACTTATACATCCTCCTTGCCACACTATATCCCACTTCTCTGGAAAACATTATAATAATGATTCTTCCAAATCATATAATTCATACCTCTTGAACATCTATTATAAACCATATGTCATCCACTAAAATCCTCATTCATCCCCCCCCCCCTCAGAGATTATGGCCCGATTCACCACTTTTAAAAACTTATTTAGCCTGAAGATATTCAAATGGTTGATATTTTCACATTTTAGTCCATCCTTAAATCAATTTTCTAAAGTAGAAACATCCCCTAACAATGATAGATAAAAGCATTGAAAATAATTAATGTGGCCCTCATATTCCAAAAGAAAAATATTCTTCCACGTCAATTTCATGAACTCAGTAGTTGTCTCTTGCTTCACTGTCTGAAGGTAAAAGTACTCTATGAACATCTCCTGAAATTCCTTAAACTCAATAGTATCTATAAATCCATACTAATTTTGGATTTCCCACCATTTATTTTCATGACCATGTAACATGTAGGCATCCAATTTGAATCTCTTCTTAATAGGATTCTCCATGTGGCCAATTGTAGTCTAGATTGACTCAATCCAGAACTCAATTACCTCAGGTCCACACTCTCCAAAATATTTTGAAGGGAGTTGAAACTAAAACTCCCTTATTACACCAGATGTTCTTTTCACAATACAACCTGGATCTCTTTGAATAACGTACTTTAAGTTAGCGACATTCTCATAGAACTTCTATCTGACTTCCCCACCTAAAATGATTGGTGCCTTAATATTCACTATTGGAGAATCATTTCCATCCATAACCACTTGTTTTCCACTAAAAAAGAATCTTCATTGAAGAATATATCTAAAATTCCTAACACACATCTCCGGATATATTACACAACATTGTCACTTTTAACAAGAGGGTCTCACAAAATCCATCAGAACTCATTCCCCAAAAACCCACCACACGATCAAAATCAATGCGCTTTCACTAAACTTAACCATCCTAAATATATTCAATGGTTATGAAAGGGTAAATACAATATCATATTTAGGTTTCTCAATATAAATCCTCTTGTTCATATTTTACACCATTTTCATCTTTTAAATCATCTTAGGTACCTATTTCATTTAAAATACACAATGAAAAACATTTCAATTTCAGCAACATACCCAAAACCTATATTCCTAGTCATTTCAAAAATAATTCATTTTAAAAATAATTCAGAGTGCCTAGAATGATGCATGAATACTCAAATCACATGCCACATCCGACCACATGTAAAATATTATAAAATAATACTCACCTCACACAACAAGTTCATCAATCAAGGTGAAATCACATTTATTTTAACAACACATTTCAATTATAAAAATCCCACCCTATGTAATTGGAATTTACCCCTCTACATGGGTTAGATACTCCCATTCATGAGTTATTATAAAAGGTCCAACTAATATTATTCTCCCGTATAACCTTCCAAAATTGCAATACAGATGAAAAAAATAAAACCCCTTTAATACAACATTGTAACGTCCCTCCCGAGGCTCCACACATTGGTGCCCAGATCTGGTTCACTATATGACATAAAATGTTGCTCCTCCAATGCCAGGGTCTACTGAATAGAAAAAAGGGTCCAATATTGATCATGGGGATACTAAACACATTTTTTTCAAAGTATCACTATAGATGAAATGAAATAAACAATAGAAAAATGATATAACCAATAATAATACCAAACTAGTATCACATGATCACCAAAACATGAAATACAATATTCAAACTAAAATAGTAGATATAGCATGCCAGGTACATGTCAATTGATTCTATGAAAAACTCAAAAATAAATAAATACATTCAAAATTCCCAAGCAGGTCCCTTACAATATCGGGTTCCTACATCCATGATACATACTAACTGAGCCACCTAGCATAGTGAAAATTCCCTTATCCATTCACCAAAACATGAATTTTATTCATGTACTGATCAGTTAGCCTGAGTAGGGTGTGATTAAAACTTAGTAGGCCACCACCAATGACATCTAGAATAATATCAATTCAATTAAAAATTTGAAGTTTTATAAATAATAAATTACAATACATAAGTAAATAGATATCACATTTAAATATTCTTTAATTAACCACATAATTACTTGGGTTCTTGAGGACATCTGAACTCTCAGTTCCTTCTACGGACCATACCATATTATGAACCATTTTACACATTCAATTCATTATTCAATATAACACATCTGATTTCATTATCCATTTAAACTCTATTCAATATCACATCCAATTTGAAGCATGGTCCAATTACAACATTTGGGGTATTAGTCACCATGACTAGCACCCCGTACGCATTTTATGTGGTTCTTAGAGTCCAAAAACACAATTATCAAATAATTACAGAGGGTGGATTTTGAATCAGTAGGCCATGTATCATAATAATTTATCATTATCATATTTTGATATTGTAGATCATGTCTGACACTTGGTATTTTGATTCAGTGGACCATGTACCACACATAAATATCATAATAAAACATACATCAAATATATCACATCAATCGACGTTAATCAACATTAAACGTATTACCACATTTCAAAATCAAAACATCTAATAATTAATAATAATTTTAATTAAACCAATTCAATGAATTAAATACTCACAACAATTAATTAATTCAAACTAACCAATTAAATAATCACAATAATAATTATTAATTAATTCAATAATTAATTAATCTAATTTAATAATTTCAGTGGACCAACAATAAATTCAACAATTAATTATTTAATATTCCAAAATACTGATATCAAATTAATTTATTCAAAAATAAATTAATCCAATTAATTTAACAATCTCAATATCACATCAATTCCCCAGTAAAATATTCCATTAATTAATTCTATAATTAATTAATCAAAATTCACTATTCCAAAATTAATTATTTTACTAAATTAATTAATTCAATTTAAGGAATAAAATTTCTAAAAATTCAATGGAAATTATACAATTACATGTATGAAATTCAAATAAAAACATTGGGATTCAAATAATATACCACCAACCTCAAATTCTTATTGAGCGATCGCTAAATGGAAATTCCACAAATTGAGATTGAAAGGCCAAACCCACAACGAATAACGAGATTTCGAATCAAATAATAGAAAAATGTATAATATTATTAAGATCCATCAAACCTATATCTATATATAATACCAAAAGTATATAAAACACCCCTCTTTTATATGAACAGAGGATTTGGAGAGAGAGAAATCCAATCGAGAAGAAACCCCATACTCAAAAAGGTACATATCCATCAAAAAATCTACTATTTTCCATGAATGGAGGCTAGGAGGGATTGGAATCCATATAAGAGCCTAAAAAAATGTTACAAAATTATAATGGTTTGATTTAGGGCATTTTAGGGGATTAGACAGGGGATCAAGATTTTTTTTAATAATTGTGGGGTTTTAAAATCCCATACGAACATTTTTCTACCCACTGCGCATAGTTTCCCCTAACCGTGCATCCTATCTATATGAATCAATAAGGGTTGTACCATGGTTATTACTAATTGGGACCTTGGTTTGAAAAACAATTTTTTTGTCATGTGAATACCCTCTATTTTGGTTCAAACAGATTTCTTGGGTTGGGATCATAGTTTGGGAAAACCGTGTGCCAACTATGCACAACCCCAATTTCTTCCAATTTTCTTCCTATTTCACCAAAAAAACCATATGGTAAAACTAATACAAAAATTAATCAAAATTAAGAAAAATAGTATTATAAAAAGGACTGAGGCTTCCTTATAAAATTTATAGTTCTTATAAAATCACTGTCGATTAATGCCTTGTTTGAGAATACTGATATGATGTGTGAGAGATTGATACTAATAGAATTTAATAAGGAGTAGAAAGAGTATATAAAAAAGAAAGATCATATTCTGGTAAGAGTATTCAATTCATGGAAGATGAAAATTTAGGAGTACATTAAAATGTGGAACAATATGGCTTCTTAGTTCGAATACCTTATCAAGGATGATTCAACTATAGAGGTAAATGGTATGCACATGAAATTATTAAGGTATAATTCATCTAATGTGAATAAATTATATTTCAATGGTTTGAATATTTTTTATGGTATTTAATGATTTTAATTTTGTACTTTCATGGTTTCTCAATTTTCCTTAAAAGTTTTTGCAAAATCAAAATATTAATTTTTAGTTAGATGTGTTAATGGCACATTTTTGGTAATAACTACATTGTTATTATTATATATTTTGATTTTTTATTTTTTTCCCTCTTACATAGATCATGTTTCTATCATATATAAAATGATAAATATGATATAAATACATTATATATTTAATATATACATATTTAGAGTAATCCATGATATTTAGAGATAGAAAATGAAATACATAATTTATGGAGATGATAAGTCATACATACACATTAATGATTTATAAATATTCACGATGGACTTATATAAATAAAATTAAACCATATATTGGAATTACAATATCAATTATATTACATATATATCACATATTTTCATTAAATAATTCTTATTATCTTTAGTGTAATCTATGAATGAATCAAATCTCTTCGTGAGGTAGTAGTCCACCGTACACATGAGTGACGTTTTTATATTCCCTCATAATTTAAATTGTGAAGTTATACAAGATATAATAATTGAAGAATTATAATAATATAATAAGAATAATATATAAACATTTAAACCTTCATTATTTAAGACATGATAGGTGGAGATGAAAAATGAATAACAGTAGTTCGCAAGGTGGGAGTTCTTCGTACACACAAATGTTGATTTCATATCTGATTTGATGGAAGAGGAGATGGTTATAAGAAATTACCATAAAATTAAATCATATAATTATTTGGAATATACCAATTTTATTATATCATTATATTTTAATAACAGTTGAATTAGGCGGTGTATAAAATAAAAAAAATACACTTTCTTAGGGGTGTTACCTCTTTTTTCATAATGATTCTTTTGGTTTGAAAAAAAAGGATTCATATGTTAGACTTATTACCAAAATAAGTACTATAGTATGGGAGTAGGTAATTATGGATGTGATTGTTTTATGAATTTTCGAATCCAAATGTTTTTTGAACTGTGGGTAGGATTACATATGAGGTGGCCTTTTATAAATTAGGTGAGTGGAACACTTTTAATTTTTATAAAGAAAATGGTAAACCCCAATTTTTCTTTTTTAATAAATCTCAAAAAGTTACCATTATAGATATATAATAAATAAGGTCTAAATATGTCAAAAAAATGTGTATAGGAAATTTTTTGTTCATTTTTAGACCTTATATTTTTTCTTTATCCCCAGGTAATACCATTTTTATCTTAACAGTGATAAATAATTTTTACAGTATTTACTAATAATTACTTTACAAAATAAATGTGAACATATTAGATTAAATTAATTAGGATAATTAAAAATGTTTAATTCATTTTTCTTTAATTAATTCAAAAAATGCAAAAATTTAATATAAAAATAAATCTGTAGATGCAATGAGAAAGCAATTTTCCAAGGGGAAAATGTTCAATTTTTTTAAATGTAATTCCATCAAGATTCAATATGAAAATTATTTAAATGAAAATAAGTGGATTAATTAATATATAATTAAAACTATTATTCTGTTAAACCAAATTTAAAATAAAATTAACCTTATAAATTATATCAATGAAAAGGTATTTGTCATTAAAAAGCATTATGTATAACTATTCATCGAAAAAATAATTTTTTTTGAAAAATAATAGAAATTCAGCCTAATATAATTTTAAAATGGTGATTTAAAAAATGAATTTAATTTTATAAAATTCATATTCAAAATTTTTGTATGACTAATTTTATTATTGTTAAAAGAAAAAAAAATGGAAAATTGTATTTTCGAAACATGGAAACTTTTTACAAATAATTAAGTATTCTTATCAATAGATTTTCTTTATATTAAAAAAAGTATACTTAAATTGGAAAAATTAGTTATTATTATTTATTCCACCATGTTTAATAACTTGATAATAAAATTTATTATTTAAATAAAAATATTAATAGTTTTCACAGTTCGTTAAAACTCGATGCTTCATGTAACACAAGATAGAAAAGAAATTTATTTTACTTATAAAAAATATTTCATAAATATTAAATGTTTTAAATACCACATAAAAATTTTGGAGAAGCAATGAAAATAAGTAAAATTACTAGTATACTACAATATAACCATCCCTTATTAATTTAGCTGTATAAACTCGTGGGACAAATATAACATCAAAGTCTCCAGATAGAAGCGACTAAAGATTGTAATCTAAAAAACATTTTAGGATATACTTATATTTTTGTTCAATTGGACCAAAATAACCCTACAATGCTTCATTGGTGTCCTTATCATATGAACTACAAGATTCACCCTTTTCTCTAGTAGTGTCTCTATGTACTTGAAAATCATCTGTAATGACTCAATCCAAAACTCAACCAATCAAGTACTACATTCCTCATAAAATATTAGTGATTGATGTAGTTGAAATTACATAATCATCTAAAAAATTATCAGTGTTTCTAGTAGATCCTCCCTCTATATATCATGAACCACACTTATTATGCTCACTTGGAGCTGATCATCTACTACCTTACCTAGCACCACAAGAGATTATATCCAAATGACCTTAGGACCATGCTAATAACCATCCTCTTAGAACTCTATCAGAGGTCTTAATTAAGGAAATATTCAATATTTCAAAACAAACACAACAAAACACATCACGATAATAGTACATTGTAGCACAGTATAAGGAAAATGACAAATTGAATTAAACTTTTCTTTTATCAATATCTCAAATTATAACAAACTAAAACCATGGATGATCTAAAATGACCTAATATACCCATACATAGATTCAATTTCATATAGAAATATAGTTGACTTCATACCAAAAAAATTCATATCATACACATTAGATCCATGTCACCATTATTATCCACTATACGTTAACCATAATTTCATAAAAAGTTATAAGTCAAATATCTGATTTCAAATTATATTAATAGAGGGAAAAAATTTATATGTTGTTGTTATAATTTTTTTTGACATATGTAATATTATAAATAAAAAAAGTGAACCTGAAATACCATTTTATACATTTAGATAATTAATTAATTAATATGAAACTGACCCACATTGGAACCCAAATAATCAACCTTAGAAAATAATGTGGACTTCATATGAATAATACATGTCTGGTATTATGGTTGAACACACACCCTCTAACTTTTTAAACAAAGAGAAGGTATCTCTTAAAACATAAGTACCAAACAGATTCCCATCACTCTAGGTGAAAATAGAATAACAGTAAAAAAATAATGCAAATAAATCCTATATATGGTAACTTGGAATTCTTATATATTTTGGTTTGCAAATCCTAGGAACAAGTTCCATATGATTTCACAGAAACACCCTATCATAGGTTTACCTTACCCAACATAGTCCTAAAAAGATGGATCCTTGCAAGCACTTTGTAACATTATGCAGTCTATAGACACTAATTTATTCCCAAATCATAGATCACTATGTGACCTCAGGCATGCCTCACCATATTCAAGAGCCTTCGAATTAGCAGCGAAGGTCCAATTTAGTAAAATGGGGATGTTATACCATTATATTAGATTGAAATAACAATATAAATAATGTTAAACATACAAGAATCCATAATAAACACAAAACAAAATTCTTGAAAAGTTCTAATAAAAAACTATCACCCATGCTATTAAAAAAATCAACTACTTTCATATCAAATAGTTAAACTACAACACACCATAACCAAAAAAATACCAAAAGAACAATAGATAAAACAATAATAATCCTTAAAGTGGTCTCGAGTCTAAGACTGATATTGATTCTCCATGATCTATCCTACACTGCTATAAGGCATGCATTTAATAACGAAGACCATTATTAATGATATAAGAATGAACAGATACAAGAACCCCTTATCAGCGCTTTAATTTTAGCACTGATAAGGGGAAACCTTTATCAAGGATTTTTTATCACTAATAAAGGTCCCATATAAAAATAAATTATGAATCATATAAAAATTATATATGAGTGAATTAAAAAATATGTTAAAAAGTTTAATAATTAAAGAATTATTTTTAAAAATGATTAAATTTAATGTAGATATATATAAATTATAAATTTAAATAAATAGTATATATTAAACATCAAGACATGTAAAATTAATAGAATGGAATAAATAATCAAATAATAACTAAAAATGAGTAAATTACGAAAAATATTAAACATTTTATTAATTAAATAATTATTGACAAAATGGATAAATTTAATATAAAAATATATTGATTATAAATATTAATAAATAGTATATATTAAATATAGATATATAAAATCAATAAATTATATTACCTCAAAATAAGAAATTAAAAATGAACAAATTATAAAATTATTAGAAAATTTATAAATGAAATAATTATTTATAAAAATGAATATGCTTAATATATATATATACATATATTAATTATAAAAAATAATAAATAATATTATATATATATATAGAAAAATAATAAAATGTAAAAATTAAAAATATATAAAGGCCTTGTTCATTTTTAATGGTTTTTATAAATAAT
Organism: Viscum album; assembly: GCA_963277665.1. NCBI lineage: Eukaryota > Viridiplantae > Streptophyta > Magnoliopsida > Santalales > Viscaceae > Viscum > Viscum album. Next base: position 1,364,190,948 of record OY728140.1, on the reverse strand, counting down.
TATTCATTAATACATTTAAGATAGAAAAAAATTCATATATATATATATATATCAATGTATATAATATTTCATAAAATATGATTTCTGTATTACAGAAAATTACTCTTACATTAAATAATTCATATATTTAGTGAATATTGGATTATAAATAAAAATTAATATTAATTAAAAACACTGACTAATTGTATTGAGTAAGGGACACAATTGAATGTTGTGTGATTTTTCAATTTAATATATACCAAACGTGTGTTACATTGATTTCCCACATATATAAACATAATTAATGCATTTTTATATACAACATACGTGTATAGATATTTACATAATTAATGAAATATTATATAGAAACTCATACACCTAATATTTATTCAATTTATTGAAATTCTAGTATTTTTACAATTGGATTATAACAAGATAAATTAAATATATTATGTTTTTTATTTGTAAATTTTATTTATTTATTTTAAATATATTTTAGTTATATATTATTTGTTCATTTTTAATATTTTTATAATTTATTCATTTTATAATATATATATATATATATTATGTTTTAATATTTTTAATATATATTCATCTTTATTTCAATATATGTTGATACTTTTTAGAATTTTATATTTTATTAATAAAACTTATACATTTTTTCAATATTATTAAAGGGTTTACATGTTTATTTATTCAATTTCACTCATTTTTAACATGCATGCATTTATGATTATATATTAATTAATAATGTTAAAAATGTATTTGTAAGTAAATATTTATAAATAATTAAATTTTTAAATCAAAATTTATTATATTTATAAATTAAAAAATTTGTAATTATAAATAGATGAAGATTAGTTTTTTAAAAGTTTATTTATAATTATAAATAAATAATTATATATTAAATAATTAGAGTATTATAGTAAATAATTTTAAATTATGAATATATTTACTATATTGATATATATATATATATTTATATTTATTTTGGGGTATATCGCTCTCAGGAGAGCGCTCTACTGTTCCAGCATGTTGTTTACTCAGGGCTCGATGGAAGGGGCTGCAACCCCTTCCCTTATTCCTTCTCACGCACCGACTCATACACCGTTTTTTCCGGCATATCTCATTCCTCACCACCTATTCCAAAAATTAACATTGTAATACTTCTCTAAGACTGTTCGATGGAAATCCTGGCGTGGATCTATCTTTACTGGAGTTCATGGAGGTATCCACACTTCATTCTCTTACTCTGGTGGGTATTTTTATTTTGATTTGTCCCCCATTGGTGTTTCTAAAAAACATGTGAATATTGGTTGGGATTTGAAGGATATTTCTATTGTTAGATAGCTCATTACACATTTTATTTCTATTTAATTTTCTTCATAGAAGGATTTTGCTAACACCTAGTCCAAATTCTCAAGATCTATTGAAGCATACCAATTAATTCATTTTCATTGGATGATGAAGATTCATTCTGGTCAGGATCCATCAATGGTAGAGCTCTAGTTGAGGATCCATGTACTTCCTCTACCTTTTCATAATCATGTTATTCTGAAGAAATTGGATAATTTGACTGGTCATTTTATTTGGGATGATGTGAATGACCTCATTGGGAAATTTTTTCTTAAAAATCATATGTGTGTGGAGATTTATATTTCTAGGCCTCTTCCATATTTTTTGTGGTTTTCTATTTATTATTCTCAATCATTCATGTATAATGTTGTTTTTCAATATGTGATAAATTTTTCTTCTTCTTCAACCTTCAAGATATTTCAGGTGCATCTTATATAAAGAGGTCTCGATTGAAGATGAAAGAGTTTAGTTCATGAAATGTTCTTGTATTATTTCATCATAATGGGAAGCATCCCATTGTTGAGTCAATTCCCCCAATATTGGATAATTTGGATATGGGGATGGATTCATCTTCAGCTACATATTCTTTTCCTATGAATACGGCTTCTAGGCTAGTGGATTTTAATCAGCAGTCTCTACAAAAGGGAATGGTTGAAGGTTTGAGTGTTGAGAAAATTGTGTTTGATAATGGTGTGGGAAATGAACATTTCTTGATCAAGGTACTCTTTTAAAAATTATTTAAGGGGCTTATTCAGGATTTAGTAATCTCATTTATGGGCATGTTCCCCAAGGGTGGAATCTATGTGGATTGGTCCTGTCTCTGGTGGTGTCCCACTATGTGAAAGAGAGAATTCATTCACAACCTGAAGAGAAAAGTTTCATTATGAAACTGTTGACCATGTAATTCTTAGGACATTTTCCATAGGTGGATGGGATTATTCATTCTGATGTTCAATAAAATGTGGATTATTATCAAGAAATTTCGAATGTCTTTAAATTCCACTATAATGTCTGGTAAATATAGTAACATCTTGGATGATGGAAGTGATAAGAAGAACACGATGATTAAATTGGACATCACTCATCTTCGGTCTACAAGAAGTGTTGGAACTTTCTCTATTAAGGATGCTCACATAAATTTCAAATGGAAAATGGTGAATAATGAAGAGGTAAATCAGGTTCCTCTAAATATAACAATATAGAAGGATTAATCTAAGCTACCAGTGAATGTTTCTAACAGATAATCTTCCCATGCATCTAAGAACAAGCTCACTCTGGATTCGAAATGGTCCAAAACAGTGATCCTTGGGATCCTCATTCTAGGTAACTCATAGTTGGTGTTGGAAACTAATGATGATGCTGATGGTTATGATTATGAATATGAAAATGGTGAATAATTTCATGACCATGGGAAAAAATTTCTATGAGGGCATGCCACTTTTTGTGACCCCCTCCGTCTTTCTTGTTTAATTGCCTTTATTTTCATTTATCTTTTATAAAATTTCAGTAGCTTTCTATTCTAGAAAGACTTTTTTAATATATATTTATTATATACAATTTTTTATATAAATATATTTATATTTATAAAATTATAATAAATATAGTTATATAAGGAATTTTTTATAATATTTATATTTATAATTATATATAATATATATATATATATATATAATTATGTTAACATTTATGATGATATAAATATATTTAAATAATGAATATATTTAATATATTTATATTTATATATATTTAGTAAATAAATATAAATATATTTATAAATATATATTTACTATGTCTATAAAATTATATATTTATAATTATAAATAAAAAATATAATCTTTTAAAAAATTTGTTATATAATTATAAATAAATAATCATTTATTGGAATAATTATAAAATTATAATAAGTAAATATATAATTATATAAATGATTATAATGATATACTTTTTAAAAAATTATAAATAAATAATTATAAAAAAAATTACAAATATGGTTATTTATAAATATATTGATAAATGTATATTTTTGAATATATTTATTTATAAAAATATTTATCATTGTATATTTACTATATTTATAAAATTATATATTTATAGTTGTAAAAAATTAATTTTTTTAAAAGTATTGAAATAATTATATATAAATAATTATATATGAAATTAATTATAAAATTATAATAAATATATTTAAATAATTAATATATTTAAATTATATATAATGATATAATTACATTTATAATCATACACAAATATTTAAAAATATATTTACAATTTTTTTATAATTATATTTATAAATCCATTATAATTGCTAAAGTTTTAGAAATAATAAAGATACCATTTATCAGTGATTCCTTACCACTAATAAAGAAACTATTATCAATGATTATTAATTTATCATTGATTAAAGATAAATTTATTAAGGATTTTTGGAAGTGCTGATAAAAATCCCACTAATATATTTAAAAGAATCCTAACCATGACTAATTTTGTCGTGATTCTCAAAATTTCATGGATCTCCCATGATATTGATGATCCTCCTATTGTTTCTCTTTGGATGAATCAACGATAAAATAGATGGTATGTTATTTTTTCCTCCCCACTCATGGATTTCTTGTTTGGGTCACATAAGGTGCTTTTGATAATATATTTTTTACCAGATGAATTATTTAGGTGTTTAATTGTTTTCATTTCCTTTTGTGTTATTTTGTTCATTATCTCTCTCTCTATTTAATAGTTTTTTACCACTGTGGTTCCATTTTATGAATTATAGATTTTCTCTCACTACTTTAATTAATGTGCTACTTTCCCTCCTTTTTGTATAGAAACTTGCTGGTTTATTCCAGTCAATTTAACTCATTTTGGATATCCTTTGCAACCTATATCACATATCCACTGTATAAGATATATCTTACTTATTATTTTATGTTTCTTCACCTATAGTGTTAGAGATGTGATAACCTTATTTATTTTCCAATGGTGTTGTTATGGATGGTAACACATGGGTTTTTATTCTACAATAATATGGTTAATACTATCACAATCTAGGATCTAGTGTGATTCCCATAATGATTTGTCATTTGATGATATTATCATAGAGATCTCCCTACACAAATTGTTTCAAACCATTCTTATATTTTTTTTACATGTTGGAGAAATTTATTTTTCTATTATTATATTATACATCATTGTTATAATGGATCTCATTTGATCTATATTCCATATTTAATTTATGGATGGGTTTTCTTTTTTTATCATAAAATGTTTTTTGGAAATATCTTGAATGAATGAAATTGTTTTTTATTTATTTTCATAAGCTTTGATATCGAATATTTTAATATTTTAAAGTGTTTCCCCTTTTAAATTTATGATTCCATCCATTTTTTTGGAAAAAATTGGATTTTGAAAGAATTTTTTTAAATTAAAATTTTTATCTACATGAATATAAATGCATTGATCTTAATCATGGTTGTAATTTATTTTCCAAAAAGGTTTTACCATGGTATTTTAAAATGAGGACAAATGTATAATATTTCATTCAATTATACTTTCCATATTACATATATTTTTTAATATGACATTCAATCTTTTTTTTTTGAAATGTTTTATAAATGACATTTAATTATCTATTTCGTCAAATCTTACTAGGTCTAGTTAGCTCACACATTATATACAAACTCATATGGGTATATATAGGTTTTATTTTTTCATATATGATCATATGTTATGATCGAAATTTGGATTTCATTCATGTTGCAAATTTATGGGCATTTTAGTGGAGGTAAGTGATAATGGGTCACTTAAAGATGTTCATGATTTTTCATAGTTGTTGGTTTATTTTAGGATGATCTTTTATTTGAAAATATAGATATTATATCTATTTGATTTTAATATTCATTTACAAAGAGACCTGATTATTTATTACTATGATGTTTTATAAAATATATGAGTTTTTATATATTATTATTATGAATGCTTTTTTCGGATTATTTATTTTTAAACCTTTAGTTTATATCCATGGATTTATAATGTATTGACACATCATGATGGATACTCAAAATCATTTATAATACTTATTTATTGTTATTAAAATTTGAAATCAATCCTTATTGTATAATGATTGATGTTATGGTTTTTTAATTTTTATAATCACTTGTCCAGTTAGTATTGTAAAATTATGATTTATTTAAAACATTTTAAGGAATAAAAATACATAACGTTATGGTATCATTGAAACATTTTATTTATTTGAGGTATTTATATAAATCTAAATCCATTAAAAATTATTTAACAAAATAGACACATTTATTACCTAAAAACTTTTTAGATTAGTTTCAAAAATTAACAAAGTTGATGATACATAATAAGTTCTCAAAAAAACTATTTCTTTCCAACATAATCATCTCAGCCATTATTTCATCCCTAACATAATCAACAAATCAATATTAGGTATTTTTCATTTACTTATAATTAATTTAGACTATAGTGAAAGGAAAATAGTTTCTGTTTAATACAATACATGGTTAAAATGGTATATTTAACTATGTATATTCATACTATTTAAATTCATGATTTAAAATGAAATCCATGATAACTAAAGTTACTCATTAAATTAGAACATAAATATTTACCAAATAGTTATTTGTTTCTAGAATAAAGGTCTAATACATGTGAATATTCATGTTACTTTATCAAAATAATGTAAAGAAACATTAACCACACAAATGATAGCTACAGCACATTATGGATCTTAAAATGATTTTGAACTTCTAGAATTTCTTTGAATGAATTTATCTAAACAAAATATTCTAAATAATTAATGAACACAAGTCAAATTATAATTTAATATAATAAATAATTATAAAACAAGAAATCATTTAAATAAAATTTATAGAATATACCAATCATAAATATATAATTTGAATAAAACACTTGATGTGGATTCCATCTCACCACACCCGATCTCATAAAAAAGTATTTGGTTCTACTATGGATAAATTTTCAATAAAAATGATCATTTACACCCATTAACATGTTATCTCATAACTCTATAAAAATTCTTAAACAACCAAAATCATCCCATGATCTTTTAAAAACCCATTACAATGTAAAAAATCAAAACATGTGGTATCTTCAGGGTTTGATCATTAAAAAACCAAATCTCATATCATTCTCTAACCATTGGTACTAGAGTACCTCCAATTTGACTAACACAGTGATAAATTCAATTCAAACCAATGATCGATATCACACATAAACTTCATCTACCATATCAGGATATATAGGAAAATAGTTTTAAATCTCATGAATATTTGTATAACATTATTAATATTTATTCTTAAATAAATTTTATGTCATGTGAAATCTTGAATATTATGATTTTTGGGTGATATTTTTTGATATTGTGTTTTGATGAATGAATAGTACCTTGATCAAATTTTTTAAGAACACCATGACAACCAGAATCTTTATGTGCGTCGTCTAGGAAAATCATGTTAGAACATAAATAGTTAATTTATTACTATCTTCTGAATAATGTATTACTCATATCAGGTTTATAATTTTTTTTAAATTATTAATAATCATTCTTTTCTATATATTGGATGTTGACCTAATTTGCATTTTTATGGTCATGCGAATTTGAAATTTCTATTTTGAAAATGGAAACATGTTTTATATGTAATTTTTGTTTTGAAATGAAGAAATGAGGTTTTCTTTTAAAATGAACTAATATGTATTTTTTGATCTCAAACTCATTAAGTAATTTCAAAGTGAACCTATATATTTTAAAAATTTTCTAAGTGAAATTCTTTCCAGGGAAATAGTTTTAAAATTTTAATTTATTGTTAATGGGTTTTTAATATGATTTTAAAATTTTACACTTGATGCTAAAAGATATATTTAAAAATGTGTTTCATATCCCAATGAGTGTTTGGAAAAAAATGGTCGATTTTCATGTGGAATAAAAAAAGAATTTAAGCATGGTTTTTAAAATTAAAAAGCATAATTTTTAATTTTTAATGTTTTTTTGAGATGACACTTTAAATTAAATATAACGATCAGATAATTTAAAAAAATTCCATCTCTTGCAAAGTGTTTTGAAAAGTTGTTAGTTTCAATATTTAATTTAGAAAACATTCATTTTCATAAAATCATAACATTATTTTTCATTATTATCTTTCCCCAAACCTAATTTATCTGGAGGTCATAAAATTATTATTTCATTCATTCATGGGAAATTATTTTTCTGTTTTATTCATTTTAATACCAACTATGAGACTCACCATGGTGTTTGATGTAAGTGTGACTAGAAAATCTTGCATCTGTTTCCACTAGGAGAGTATATTATAGTATTGGTTGAAATAATTTTTATATACAAGGGATCTTGGTTCTTGTATACTCGATCCAAGGTGATCATTTCTCTAAACCCATTAGGAAAGAGGAAATTTTTATAAAAGGGTAAAGTAATTGTTATTGTGTATTGTATGATTAGCTCATCTGTAAAACCAATATGTGCATGAGAAAATTTTCATATTTAGGCTGAAAACTATGAAATTTCATCAAATGATTAACACAATCCAAGCCTATGAATTTTTAGATTTTAGGAGACAACTGTCATCCTCATACGATTCATCTCTAATATAATTATTATTGAATTTTTTCATAAAAATAATCCTACATCTCTTTTCCACATGGACCTATCTTTCTTGAACTATGCTGAGAAGTAGTCATCTCATACCAGGTATCAATGATCATTTTATATAAATTCTGAGGATAAAACCAACCCTAGTGGATTAATTATTTTCTTGAATTTAGTTACCTGTTTCCATCAAAGCATATTGAAATTATTTGAAACAATAAAATGTTGGGTTCCCTTATTATAATTATCTATAACATTCCTTATTGATAGTTAATATCTTATGTGTATTTTTTTTTTAAAAATGGATATTTTATAATTCTAATAAGATGAATATGAATTGAAAATGGATTCGATATTATTGTATATAAAAATATTATGTTTGTAATAGATCATGCATATATCCCTTCTAAAATCATTTGTTGATGTTTACATTGTGGTTATTCATGACAAATTATTCTATAAGTGTGCGAAAACATTAAATTTTTCATAGAATATATCTGACCTATCAACGATGGAATAAATATACGGGAAAACTGAACATGCACACTGATTGGGATGATACGACTATTTTGGGATAATATTATTTGAATACCGGTTTAAATGATGATAGAGATCGCAAGTAATAAATGAAAATGGAAACTGAATATGTCCTTTTTCACACATGGGTTTTCAATTTCATCATTGGTTTAGTTCATTTGGGAATCTTTGTTTGTATCTCGATATTCAGGTGCGATGGTGGTTATTTTCAAAGTGTATCTTGGGATAGTTTTTTACCCCACGGTTGATCCTCAGTTCGATCAGGATTTCATGGAGAAATTATGGATTATTGTCTCGGTAGTATCCTATTCATGGTAAGTTCATGATTTGGTAAACCATGTGACCGATCCTAGGTAATTATATAGCAACTATGGATTTTTGGATAGATCATACCACATTGTTTGTGCATGGTATGTAAAACCATATAGAATTGTCATGTAATTTTCCCTGCTTAGAAAATAGCTACCACATGGTTGGGACATGGTTTGATGAACTATGCATCCAAACTATGTGTATTTCCCATATCTAAAAATTATTGAAATTACAAACTTTCCCTCTCAGGATATTAAACCCAAACCACCTCCCCTATCTCCCTCTTTATTTTAAAACCATAAAGGACCCATCTGATTGATCTCCATGCCTCCACCCTCTTCTATTACTGTATATCTAGGGTTTAATTATGTTTTTGTGATATATCTTCAAGGTATTATCCCTCCATTATTCATTCAATTTCACTTTCACTTTCGTTCATTCTCTCTTGTGGTTTTCTTCTAGCCTGGTCATGTTGACCTAGGGTTTGGTTTGACCGTGTTTTAAATGTGGGGTTTCATTTTTTAGGGTTCTTCTAGAATCTTCTTTCATTCTTAAAACCTTATGGTGTATCTATGGGTGTGCATTGTTGATACACCATGTATTTGAGGCATGTTTCCCTTGCAGTTGAATTTTTTATTTCAATAATCCTTGATAAATTTCTTTTCATACCTCCCTTGAATATGAAGTATTTATGTGTGACCTATGAAATTCTTGTTTTTTGTAAAAATAACTCATTTATTCCATATTTTTTTTATAAATAAAATTGTTATGTTAAATTGTTTCCAACAAGTGTTTGATAAAATATTCAGTTACATGTTGTGTATGATTTTTAATTTTTAGAGCAGGGTTGGGAATTGATAATAAATTATTGACATGTGAAATAATTATTTTATTTTCTTATAAGGTTTGAAAATAATTTTATATTTAAAATAAAAAAAAATTTGGATCTTGAAAAATGATTTTGAATGTCGTAATTGGATATCATACCATTAAGAATCTTGATTAAAATTGTTTTAGATTCTAAATGAGTCGTGATTATCTCAAATGAATTGTTTTTTGAATGACTATGAAATTGAAAAAGGTGTTCTTAAACCCTTTTTAATGGATGATTTGTCTCTTTGACAAATTATGGGTATTGTAAGAGGATGTTTAGGATCATTTGGCACCTTTATGAATGTGGAAAAAAAATTTCGTGAAAACCATCCTTGGATAATTCGCGTTCTTAATTTATGTGAATGGGTGTGATATCATTTCTATGGAAAAAATGAGACCAATTTACTAATTTATGAATTATCAGGAAGAGAGATTTATTCATGGTGATTCCTATTGTGTAAATTATTATATATGATATATGTTCATGTGGTTGGATTCTTGGTTGGCATCAGTTGGATCCCCCTTTATACGCGAGACATGGGAACCAGTCGTAGTGTGAAAATTTTCGAAGAACATATTTTGCACTAGCATGATTATGCACTTACTATTGGCCCATAATAGGTGGATATATTAGGATTATTTCTATGAGATATTCCCCGTGGTCTGTGATGAGTTGTGATAGACAGGATTATTTTGGTAATTTTTGACATAATCCTGTAAAACATGCTTTTGGGGATGGGTCTTGTGTATTAGTATGATTGGGATTATTCATGATATTCTAGTTTCTCCCATATCTATTAAAACATAGTTAATTATAATGGATGATTGAGATAATTGGTTACTATTTTGTGCTTCTTTCCAATTACCTTATTAGGTGATTATTTTTATGATATTATGTGTGGGGTATTTATTGGAATGTGTCGAGTTGGATCTTTAATTTTTATGATTTTTTTAAAATAGTTATTTTTATACACTATTGTGCAATTTTGAAATGAATGTTTCACTTTCCCATTCATAATGTTAATGTTTCTTTAATGGAAATGAACACGGTTTCAATAATGGAATAGGTAAATGGTCCATGATTTATTTTTTACTAAAAAATGAATAAATAAGATTACTTTGTGTATTTTTCTTCTAACTTGATGTTGTTGTATCTATTATTTTATTGAATGTGCATTGAAAATATATATTTTCATGAAACCTACTAATTTTTATTACGAACTACTATAGTTTACTCCTTTTGTAGCTTATGGTGCACGTCTCATCATGGTCATGATTGACGTGGGTGATAAATTTTCATTGTATCGGAGAGTGACTCTAAAGGTCACGTAGAGACATTGTTATTGTCTAGTCCAGTCTGGTTTTTCTCTATAGTTTGGTTGTACTTTTTTGATTTGTTAAAGATGATTATTTATATATGTAAGCTACTCATTTTATCTTTACGCTATTGAATTTATTTATTTTATTTGGGAGAAATCATTACATTTTCTCTCTTTTTATACCCAGCACTAGTTTCCAGCCCATGGGGATCGGGAATACCCTTCGGGCCATGACACATATTGGCTCGGGTGACCTGTTTGGGATAGAATGAGGTTGGTTAATTATAAAATTTTATCAGAGAAGGTTAGGTGTTTAGAGGACCTTGATTTTTAGATCACCTTTTATTTCCAGGGGATATAAATATAGATGGGGTTTGAATGTCAGGACTCAATATATTGGAATGGGGATAGTGTAATGAACCCTAGATCATTATGATCCTTCTGTTTCTATGGGATGTTTGGGTTTTTTTTCTTTTGGTTCTTGTGGATTGTTTAGTGTTTGGGATGTGAAATGAGAGTTGAGATAAATGTCTGTGATATTGTAGGTCATGGAAATCCATGTGGAGCTGGTATAATGGTCCTCGAAGGATCTATCTGAGGGTGGTGTGTTTTGAATATGGACACCAACAATAAATCCAATTCACCCGTAGACACTAGTTTCCCTTGTGAGTTTCATCGAGACTTCATTGATCATGATAACTATTTTGAAAACCCTTCTCTTAGAAATGAAAAAAAATTAGTTTTACTGGTAATGGTTGGATTTTGTAAAATGGGAAAAAATATTTTAAGAATTAACCATAAAGAAGAATTCATAAGAAAATAATTTTTATAAAATGACTTATTGGGTTAAAATAGAAATGATTTAATGAGATAGAATTTTTCTAATCCAAACATGGTGTTTAATGAAAACAATGGGTTTAGAAGTGGATTTTTGTTTTAGGATTTGTTTTAAAGGAAAGGGAGAAGTTTTTAATATAATTATTTTGTAGAAATTGGAATTGAGAATTTGTGACTTTTTTTGCGTAAAATGAATTAAAATTATATTTTGAAAGGAATAAATTGGATTTATTTTAATGAACAAAATATATGTATGGATATGTGGACTTCGAAAAATGGTTTTGAGTTGATGGTTAGTGGGAGTTTGAAATGTGTTTTTACTTCTGAAATGAGAAAGATCATTTTGTCCTTTGCTGATTCCATGGGTTGTCACATGAATATATGTATGTGAAATGTGGTTAGAAACTACTCTGATTGGCACAGTTTGTCGGATTCCTAGGGTGGAAGGGAATGTACATGTGTGAGTCTCCATGGAATACCATCAGTGAGTGTGAAAACCACAATGTATTTATATATGAAAATACTTCGAAAAAGTAAAGTTTTAATGTTTTTGAAAAATAGTGGTCGTGTGATGTTTCTTTTTATAATTTGGATGTATTTTTTATAGTGTTTTGAGATTTGGATATATTTTTTATTAGTTGGTTTTGATAAAGGTTGGGTTTTCATATTTCTCAGTGTTCACCCCCGTAACTATTATATGGAAACTTAGGGTGTGGTTATATGTGGTTCACCGTTAGCATGCCTCCCATTTGATTATTCTACATATTTCATTCTTGAGTTTTGGAAGTAAAATCCACCTCTTTTTATGGTCAACAGGTCCCAATCTATAAAAAAGACTGGATGAGAATGATGTAAGGGATATTTGATTCCCCAGGGTTTCCTGACTCGTTGAAGGTGAAGCTTGCTACTTTTATGTTTAATGGTTTTTCATAGAAGTGGTTGAAGTCGATGTCACAAAACAAGACTCGTGAGGATCTTACATGATAGTTATTTAAGAATTTATTTATTCGTTAATATTTCTCTAAAACGACAAGGGTGAGAAAGGGGATGGAGATATGTTGTCTTTCGAAATGTAATGGATTAGTGTTGGAATACTTATTTTATTTTGTGGACATAGTTTCTTACCTTCTAGAATATGATGTGTATTATTCCATGAAGTCTCATACTTTTGAGTCTGGTCTTATTCCAAATATTTAGTTGAAGGTGTTAGAGCTCAACCTAACCTCTATTTCTATAGTGGTGAACCAATCCCATTATGCTGATGTTGTGATTATAGGATTTCTTGATGTAGTTGACCATCCTCTAGTTCCCATGAGTGGTGATGAGAGTTTCGATAAGGAAATAGAGAAGATACCTGAAGCTGTTGGTGATGGTTGTGCAATCAAAAGGCCTTGGGATCATTGGTCAAATATTTCTGGAAATGTGGTCCTAGTGTGTTACTATTTTGGAAAGAAGGGTCTTAAGAATCCACTTTTTTTGTGTTTTCTGAGGACCTTTCATGATTTTTGATGCTTTGGTCATTTTAAGTAGTTTTGTCGGGTTTCTTCTTGAAATCATCATGGAATCAATTCACATATGCGATGTGTTTTTTGGGGTATCTATTAATGTTTATTTGTTGTAATCATCCTTCTAGTTTTAAGGGTTATATTGTTGTCGAAGTTGGGAAAGTGTGGTTTTCTGTTGTTCTATAAGAAAAATAATTTTGATTGTATTTCAATGAACTCTTGTTTTTAGTGGAAGTGTTTCCGTCATTTTGGAATTTCTATTTTTTTAATCAAATAGAATGATGAATGCTCTTTATTGAGGTTATTAACTTTTGAATGTAGCTTAGAAGATGATTTAATCATTAGGGGTCAAGCCAATGGTCTTGGAGTAAAGCTTTTCCAAAAGATAAGAAACTTCTAGGGGTATAGGTATCCTTTGGTCAGTTCTTGTTCCATCCATTCAGGAGTGGGTGGTCTAAATACTGTTATTGTGTTCTTTGTAACCATGGGTGGTATGCCAATGTGGAAGAGTTTTTGTTGGGAAATGTCAGAAATTCCCATTGTTGGTTCATGTTAAATTTTCAATTGGTCCATTATAGTTTCTTCTTAATGGTGGGGTGACTCACCATGGGTGATATTTGGTTTTGTTTTAAGAGGATGTTGGTGCTAGTTTTTTTATATTGGTGGGGAGTATAATATGGACTCCCTTAATGGGAATGGGTTTACTCTCACTTGTTTTTTCAATATATAGTCGATTACTTGATGTAATTTTTTTTATTTTTCAGTTTGGTTGAGCATTTTGAGTCAATGGAGAAGGATCAATGACTATGATCTAAGCTTTTTTGTGGAGCTAGTTCCCGATTTTCCATTCATTTTCCCAAGAAATAGTCTATATTTTTTTACTTTATTTCATGAAAGAGGCATATATACCGTTAACAATGGAAGATATTTTTCTGGATTATGATATTGGGTCATGTGGTTATGGAATCCTTAGTCATTGATCAATCAATTGTATATGTTATTGCTTTCCAGGGGAGGAAACCCAGAATGGTGAGTAGAATTGTTACAACAGAGTTTTCTGTTTCATATTTATATCCACTTCATTTTGGAATCTTATATTTTCTCTCAAGATTTGTGTAACACCCCAGGTAAATAAAGAATATGACATTTTCATATTTATCCATATTTTTTTAATAAAATATTAATATTACTTTATAGGGAATGCTATGCCTGAGGGCGTACCCAATACGCAACAACGAGTTTCTTAGAAATCTTACGTTACACTCAAATAATAAAATAATATTATTGTAAAAGGTAGTTAACACCTAGCCGTTATAATGTCGGGAATGAAAGGAACTAACTACAAAATGATTATATATGTTTGTCAAATATTTTTACTTTTATCCAATAAATGTTAGAGGCTTAAAATGCAAATGAATCCAATTTTAAGCATTAATCTTCTAATATTCTATAAAAGGTCGATTAACCGCCTTTTGATGGAGAACTATTTTTAAATATACATTTGACAATTTTATATGTTGTGTTTGACAAAATAAAATCCTTGTTTAGAATCTGGATATCATAATTTACTTTGTGTAAAATTTTGTTATTTTTCTGATAAAGATCATTTTTATTGAAAATGTTTCATTTTAATTCAAAACCTACTTTTAATCTGATTTATTTATATGGATATATTATATTTTTAATTTAGATTAAAGTGTATTTATAATATATTTTTACCATATAATCTAATGGTGTTAATTGGAATTAATTTCACTTTGAAATTGGACTTAATTTAGTGTCAATCTTTTAATAGATGTTGTTTCAAAAAAACACGCTATTTGTTTTGACAGCGGGAATTAATTATTAAATTAATTAATGCAACATATATGATTTGAATTTTTTAAAATAGACATCATTTTTGAATTTGGATTATATCAAATATATCTTCGGGTTAATTTTTTATGTTTTTCCGAAAAACATCAATTATTGATGAATAGTGAAACCACTAAGTGGAAGTTTAAAAACTGATTTTTCTTTTAAATGAAACTTTGCCACTTCTGTGATTTGAATTTCAAAAATTCGACATACATGGTTATCATTAGGATGTAAAATGTGGTTCGATGGGATTAAAATAATTTTTTGGTGAATAGTAACTTTTATGTTTTTAATCGCGATTCGAGGTAATTAGTGTAATTTAAGGTAAAAATAAATGTTTTAATAATATGAAATGATCTAGACACATGTCCTACCCTTATTGAATGTGTCATGGCCGACCATGACAATCCATGGGAAGATTTTTGGGACCCCATGGATCTACTTGGGTAAGATAAAGTCATTAATTCCTTTTATTTAAAGTAAATGTAAAAATGACACAAACATGAGTTGTTTTACTAAAACAATTTTTAAATGGGGGTTATAAAAGTCATATTTTTTACTATAAATATTCATTATAATTATAACAATAGTTCCTACATCATAGTATTTTTTTTATAATTTTTAGATATTAAATAAATTAAATTATATATGACATTATGATGATGCATCGATTACCTCATTATTTAACGATTTAAATAAAATGAAAATAAAATGTAAAATCTAAGACCTAGACTTGCCAAAAACCTATTTTATGGGTGGATTTAGAACCCTTATCACCTTATCCTCAAAATTTATAATTGTGGGACCTTTTAAATCCTAAAATAATTTTATAATAAAGTATACTTTTGTAACTTTCCAAGAGTGCCCCTCCTCTCCTCTTACAAAAGGCCCCCACCTCTAACCCCTTACCCACACCTCTCAAGCGTTTGTCTTGGCCAAACCCTACTAATTTTTTCTCTCCACATCCCTCTATTACTCCTAGAAGCCTCACTTTGGGTAGAAGTCTTCCCAAGGAAGCCTTTGAGTTCAAATCAAAGAGAGAAACCGTATTTTAAGGTACTGTCTTCACTTGTGTTCTTTTATTTTATTTTGCTTCTCCAACCCCCTAAACTCTTTTTATTCTTTTCTTTTGTAACAACACCAGAATATTAAATATACTAGGATGTTTTTATAAGAATTATTCGACCTACACTTACACACACCTTCATCTAATGGTTAAAGAGCATACTGTTTCCGTTGATGGTGAATTTCTACCTCATTAAATGATGATTGTTCAATATTCTTCTAACACCTTAAAAGGTGGGAATTTAGATGACACTATATTTATATATGATATATAATATGTTTGTGTTTTACTTAAGATTCTGTATTTTTCATTTGTGGCATACCTTTATAGTCTCCATTATGGGTAATTGTGATATCTTCATTTTAGGAAGTGCGGACTATCGCCCTCTCAAAGTGATTTGATTCGTTAACACCATATGTGGTATGTATAAAGGATAAATTTAATGATATTATATATGATACCATAATTTAATTATATTAATATTATGTATCATTATGATTTAATTCCATTAAATAAGAAATAGAAATGGAAGTAGCGTTCATGCGTATGTAAGACTTACCGTCTCCATGAACGGTGCATTTCATTTCTTAACTCTAAATGTTATGTAATATTATAAATGCATGTATATAATGGATATATATTATATATATGATATCTAAATAATGAATATAATTCTGTATATAATATATATTTTACCACATGAACAACTTGTAATTATAAAGATTTTATTTTTGACTCAAGTAGCAATGATCTACAAAACGACCATTATTGACTTAAAATAAATTACATAGTGTTCATAGCATGGTAGTAAGAGATATAAAAGGAATATTGAACTTGGAAAAAGTTCTTAAGAAATTAAAAATTAACTCATGTTTATTATTCAGGAGGTTAAAGAACGATCGAGTCAAGTCGGACCAGAGGTAAGGGATCCTACCCCTCTCTTTCTTTTTAAGTACACTGTTTTATGTCATTTCTTTTAAGCTCATCTTTCTTATGATTGGGATGTTCTTTTATATTACTCTTACTGTAATTTTTATGTTCATATGATGAGAGACCATATTTTATCTCATTAATACATTTTGGAAGATTTTATTGGCGCCGTTAGGCTGCCGAAATTTCGTAAGGGGCTTTTTATCTCTCTTTGTGTTTTCTTGAGATTCATGCAACATTTGCCAATATTTTCATTTGAGTGGTCTATGTACTGTCCATTATTCTACTATTTCTGTAACATACTTCAGTTTATGAGTATTTACATCAATTTTGTATAGTCCTTCTTTCATGGGGTGTACGTTTCGATAGTTACCCAAATCGGCAAGGGAACCTTTCACCCTCCTCTTTTTAAAAGACTTCTTTTGTTATGTCTTTTAATTTTAATCTTATTATGTGGGGATATGTTCTTATATATCCTTATTTCCGTATATTTTATTTCCATGTGATGATATACCCTTTATCTCTCTCATCAACCCTTTTTCTAACATTTGATGTGACGCCGTTAGGATGTCAAGGGAACTTCTTAACCCAATTTCATTTTCTTTGGGTTCAACATGTAGTTATTGAATATGTCATCCTTTGAATATGTGTGAATGACCTTTGATTATTTTACACTTAATATCCACTTATATTAGGTGTATTTATATTTGTCGCACATAATTATGAGATTGATTTATCCTTAATTTAAGGATACCATCTTTATAATGGATTTCATCTAAATTTAAATTTCTATTGGGACTTTATTGTTGTTATGCACCAATTCACTCTAATATGGTGTATATACTGTCATTTGGAATATTATATCATGAATCCCTTTATTCTTATGATATTATAAATTTTTGATTAAATTTTATTCCTCATGTATTGTATTCAAGTGTCTCTCATTTTTTTAAAAACCTTTTAACTAAAATATCGTTTTAAATGTTATAATGATTTAATCTTATGAATATTTATCATTAATATCCATGTTTTCAAAATGGTTTTAAGGATTTATTTATATGGATATTAATGGTTTAAAATGTAAAAAGATTCAATGTGGTATGGGACACTTTGATTTAAAAATCTCTTTATTAAATGTTTTAAATGGTTTTGAAAATAGTTTTTAGAATGGATTCATTATTTCAATATCTTAAAATGTTATATTGTTATTACAATGTGGTAATGCTATCTTTTATTTATGCTTAAGTTATGTGCTATGATTATGTTATGCTTCTTGGGCATTGTTATGAAGACGGGTGGTTCCGTGACAAATTATGGGCGGGTGAGTCCGATATAGATCTCCAATGCATTGGGTAACGCGAAGGAGTTAAACGTGAAGGTTTCTCTGAAGAGATTTAGGGAATATACTGTGATGTGTATTCCAAATGTAATGAAGAGGTTTACTCGCTACATAATAATGTTATGAATGCATCAAGTTACCTATATGTATTATGATTTCTATGATTTATTCATGATTTTATGAGGTATGTTAAAGTGCTTATGTTTTATGGGTAAAGTATGATTTCATTCTTATGTATATATGTACTCATGTTTCCTTTTTATAATTTTTATAACCCTTTCTGATCTTTTTATGCTCATCCCAAGTTTTTGAAATGGTTTCACTGGTCAAGGGATTGGTACAAGATATGATGATAGTGTCAAGAAAGTGTCAATAAAGAATCCATGTTTTATTTTAAATATGTTTCCGTTGATGGGAAAATGAATACTATATTTTATGTAACCACTTTGTTTAAATGTGGAATGTAATGCATGTTTTATGATCTAATTCTCTAAAACTCTAAACCTGAAAAGATCCTCAATGTGTAATCTTGTAATAAATCAAGATTAAGTAAGGTTTAAGGCTGGGGCCTTATAGTTGGTATCAAAGGTCGGTTTAGATAACTTTAGAGGTTAGAGTTTTGTTTAAGAAAAAGTGAAAAGTTGTGTATAACCACAATGGTTAGTATATTAGATGGAGTCATCGTTTTTTTTTTGAATGTTATAATGAGTTTGATAAAACATGGATAAGTATATCTTGGTGTTTATATTCCCTTTTTTTATTTGATAATTTTACTGATATACTCACACTGACGTTTTTGGTTTTAGTAAATGGCTAGATTTAGCAGGCACTAAAGTAAAAATGGATCTGAAGAAAACTGTGAGAGTTTTATGAAAGAACAACTGAATGACATGGGAGCTTCAATGAGAACTCTTATGGTAATCCTCAACCAACTATCTGGAGTCATGATTGACCACATGAACCTTAGTGATTTTTATAAGGAATCGTATATGCGAGAAACAAATCCCTACGGATGTTCAAGTAATAATCATAAAGGTAAGTATGTTCAAAAACCTATTTGTCAAATATGTGGAAAGAAACACATAGGAAAATGTTTCAAAGGGAAAGATTGATGATATAGGTGTGGAAATGAAGGTCATAAAGCATGAACCTTCCATGGAAAATGGAAGCATCTAGTTGACTCTAGAAAAGGGAAAGAAGTTATTTCTGAAGGATCAATTGAATGTTTTAAATGTTGTGTGCATGGTCATTATGCAAACAGATGTCCTACAAAAAAGTTTCGAGAATGGGGTCACCAAGATCATACAAATATTCATTTACAAATACCTAATTCCATTCTGATTAAGGATGAAGAAACTGAAAATGAAGAATGAAAGGTATGGATTATTTCTTAACATATGCTTTCCTATTATTGGAATCTTAGGATATTATTCGTGATTTTGTTTGTAGGAAAGAAGTATTTCAGAATAAGTTGAAAAGGAATGGCTAATGGATCATGAAGAATGTTGAATGAGTAAGAAGTCATCATATAAGGGATTCAAGAGTTATGGTATATTTTAGGATGGTGATATTATTATATATATTAAGTCTCTTTTGATGATGGGGTATTATTAGAAGACTTTTTATAGTAACCATGATGTTTGATATACGAAAATTTTATTCAAGGAATAATTATCCTTTCTTTTTTGGATGTAGTTATAAAGAACCATTTAGGTTTATATGATCCTTAAATTTGAGGCAATTACTGGTTACTACATTTTGGGTTTCAATCTTAGTTTTTTTACAATGTAGAATTTTATGGATAAATTTTTATTGAATGGTATTTGTTGAACTTTGGGTTTTTTATGAAAAATTTTGGAGATTAAGAATATATTTTTTTTTATAAAGGATAATCCTTTCTGGGTATTATCTGATCTCATACTAGCGTTTTTGGTTTTAGTTTTCGTTAAGGACTAAAGACATGGGAAGTATATAGTTCTCTTTTGTGGATTAGGTGATTCTATATAAGTTGATTATATCTCTCTTAATGTGAACAAGTCATCCTAAATACTCATCTTTTGGAGAAAATACGAGTTCGTGTAAGAAATCTTGTAAATTTCTAAAGTTGACATGAAAATTAAGTATGCATCCTAATGTTTTAGTTAAGCACATAAATAAATTCCTCAATGAAAAGTAACTTAAAACAAAAATGATGTCTGTTAATGTTTCCTACTGGGCAATCAAATACCGTTTAACCCATCAAAAGTTTGTGATTTTCTTGTTGTTAACTGTCGCCTAGACAAGTTTACTATCACTGTCCATCCAAACATGACCCTTTGTTTTCTCCTCCATATCCATATTTTCATACCTGGAATCCAAGTATAGGTTAACTCATGTGACATTTGTACTTCTCTCTCATTCTTTTAAAGTGATAGTTTTACTGACTCTTGTACCGATGTGGGCTTTTCAATGAAGCTTCCAAGCCCAGCTTCAAAATTGCGAGGATGCAATTCCCAAAAGGCGGGAAGGATGTAACACCCCAGGAAAATAAAGAATATTACATTTTCATATTTATCCATATTTTTGAATAAAATATTATTATTACTTTAAAGGGAATGCAATGCTCGAGGGCGTACCCAATACGCAACAACGAGTTTCTTAGAAATCGTACGTTACACTCTAATAATAAAATAACATTATTTTAAAAGGTAGTTAACGCCTCGCCGTTATAATGGTGGGAATGAATGGAACTAACTACAAAATGATTATATATGGTTGTCAAATATTTTTTCTTTTATCCAATAAATGTTAGAGGCTTAAAATTAAAATGAATCCAATTTTAAGCATAAATCATCTAATATTCTTTAGAAGGTCGATTAACCGCCTTTTGATGGATAACCATTTTTAAATATACTTTTGAAAATTTTATATGTTGTGTTTGAAAAAATAAAATCCTTCTTTAGAATCTAGACATCAAAATTGACTTTGTGTAAAATTTTGTTATTTTTCCGAATAAGTTCATTTTTATTGAAAATGTTGCATTTTAATTCAAAACCTCCTTTTAATCTGATTTATTTATATGGATAGATTATATTTTTAATTTATATTAAAGTGTATTTATAATATATTTTTACCATTTAATATAGTGGTGGTCAGTGGAATTAATTTCACTTTGAAATAGGACTTAAACTTATGTCAATCTTTTAATAGATATTGTTTCTTAAAAACACGCTTTTTGTTTTGACATTGGGAATTAGTTATTAAATTAATTAATTCAACATATATGTTCTGAATTTTTTAAAATAGACATCATTATTTAATTCGGAATATCAAATATAGCTTAGGGTGAATTTTTGGTATTTTTCTGAAAAACATCAATTTTTGATGAATAGTGAAACCACTAAGTGGTAGTTTAAAATCTGATTTTTCGTTTAATTGAATCATTGCCACTTCTGTGATTTGAATTTCAAAAATCCGACATACATGGTTGTCATTAGATGTAAAATGTGGTTCAATGGGATTAAAATAATTTTTTGGTGAATAGTCACTTTTAAGTTTTTAATCGCGATTAGAGGTAATTAGTGTAATTTAAGGTAAAAATAATGTTTTAATAATATGAAATGCCCTACACACATGTCATATCTTTATTGGATGTGTCATGGCCGACCAAGAAAACCCATTGGTCTATTTTTGGGACCCCATGGAGCCACTTGGGTAAGATAAAGACCTTAATGCCTTTTATTTAAAGTAAAATTAAAAATGACACAAACATGAGTTGTTTTACTAAAACAATTTTTAAATGGGGTTATACAAGTCATCTTTTTTACTATAAATATTAATTAAAAAGATAAAACTATTTCCTACATCATAGTATTTTTTTATAATTTTTAGAGATTAAATAAACTAAATTATTTATGACACCATGATGATGAAGCGATTACCTCATTATTTAACAATTTAAATAAAATGGAAATATAATGTAAAATATAAGACCTACACTTGTCAAAAACATATTGAATGGGTGGATTTCGAACCCTTATCACCTTATCCTCGAAATTTATATATTTGGGACCTTTAAATCCGAAAATCGTTTTATAATAAAGTATCCTTTGGTAACTTTCCAAGAGTGCCCCTCCTCTCCTCTTATAAAGGCCCCCAACTATACCACCTTACCCACACCTCTCAAGAATTTTGCTCAGCCAACCCCTACTCATTTTGTCTCTCCACATCCCTATCTTACTCATAGAATCCTCACTTTGGGCAGATGTCTTCCCAAGGAATCCATTGAGCTCATCTTAAAGAGAGATACCCGATATTAAGGTAATGCCTTCACTTGTGTTCTTTTGTTATATTTTGCTTCTCCAACCCCCTAAACTCTTTTTATTCTTATATTTTGTGACAACACAAGTATCTTTAATATACTAAGATGTTTTTATATTATGTATTCGAGCTACACTTACACACACCTTCATCTAATGGTTAAAGAGCATACTGTTTCTGTGGATGGAACATTTCTGCCTCACAAAACGATGATTGTTCAATATTATTATAACACCTTAAAAGGTGGCCATTAAGATGACACTATATTTATATATGATAAATAATATGTTTATGTTTTACTTAATCTTCTGTATTTGTCATTTGTGTCATACCTTTATGGTTTCCATTATGGGTAAATGCGATATCTTCATTTTAGGAAGTGCGGACTACCGCCCCCTCAAAGTGATTTGATTCGTTAACACCATATGTGGTATGTATAAAGGATAAATTTAATGTTATTATATATGATACCATACTGTAATTATATTACTATTATGTATCATTATTTATAAATTCCATTAAATAAGAAATAGAAATGGAAGTAGCGCTCATGCGTACGTACGGCTTACCGTCTCCATGACTGGTGCATTTCATTTCTTACATCTGAATGTTATGTAATATTATAAATGCATGTATATAATGGATATATATGATATATATGATATATAAATAATGAATATAATTCTGGATATAATATATATTTTACCACATGAACTACTTGTAATTATAAAGAGTTTATTTTTGACTCAAGTAGCAATGATCTACAGAACGACCATTATTAACTTAAAAAAATTGCATAGTGTTCATAGAATGGTAGTAGGAGATATAAAAAGAATAATGAACTTGGAATAGGTTCTTAAGAAATTAGAAATTTACTCAAGTTTATTATTTAGGAGGTTAAAGAACGATCGAGTCAAGTCGGACCCGAGGTAAGGGATCCTACCCTTCTCTTTCTTTTTTAAGTACACTCTTTTATGTCATTACTTTTAAGATCATTTTTCATATGATTGGGATGTTCTTTTATATTAATATTATTATAAATTTTATGTTCATATGATTAGAGATGCTATTTTCTCTCATGAATTCATTTTGTAAGATTTAATTGGCGCCGTTAGGCTGCCGAAATTTTGTAAGGGTATTTTTATCTCACTTTGTGTTTTTGTGAGATTCATGCTACATTTGCCAATATTTTCTTTTGAGTGGTGTATGTACTGTAAATTATTCTCATCTTTGTGTAACATACTTTCGTTTATGATTATTTACATCAATGTTTTATACTAATTATTTCATGGGGAGTACGTTTCGATAGTTTCCCAAATCAGTAAGGGAACCTTTCACCCTCCTCTTTTTCAAAGACTTCTTTTGTTATGTCTTTTAATTTTCATCTTATTATGTGGGCATATGTTATTATATATCCTTATTTCTGTAAATTATATTTCCAATTGATGAGATACCCTTTATCTCTCTCATCAACCCTTTTTCTAAAATTTGATGTGACGGAGTTAGGATGTCAAGGGAACTTCTTAACCAAATTTCGATTTCATTGGGTTCAACATGTAGTTATTGAATATGTCATCCTTTGAATATGTGTGAATGACCTTTGATTATTTTACACATAATATCCACTTATATTAGGTGTATTTGTATTTTTCGCACATAATTATGAGATTGATTTATCCTTAATTTAAGGATACCATCTTTATAATGGATTTCATCTCAATTTACATTTCCATTGAGAATTTATTGTTGTTATGAACCAATTAACTCTTATTTGGTGTATATACTGTCATTTGTAATATTATATCAAGAAAGTGTCAAGAAAGAATCCATGTTTTATTTTAAATATGTTTCTGTTGATGGGAAAATGAAACTATCTTTTATGTAACCACTTTGTTTAAATGTGGAAGGTAATGCAAGTTTTATGATATAATTCTCTAAAACTCTAAAACTGAAAAGATCCTCAATGTTTAATCCTGTAATAACTCAAGATGAAGTAAGGTTTAAGGATGGGGCCTTATAATTTGGGTGTGAGGGGGTTAACTATTTAAGTGTTTCTTTATATAGTTTTTACCCTATAGTTGATCCCTGGTTTTTTCAGGGGTTTTTGGAAAACATTGGGAATTTTTTTCATCGTAGTATCCTGCACATGATTAGTGCACAATTTGGTAAATTTTATATGTAAAATTAGGAAATTGTGCGGAATGTGTGGGTTTTTTGTAAAAAACCCACTACATAGTTTGTTCACATTAGATTTAACCTTAATGTATATTTATGCACTCATTCCCTAATTAAATAGTATCAACCGCAAAGTTGGTGCACAATTTGATAATATATGTGGCCAAATCGTGTGTATTTCCCAGATAAAAAAACATGAAATTCCAACATTTCCATATTGGGATTTTAGATCAAAAACACATCCCTTATCTCCCACTTTTTCTTATAACCCTAACGGGCCTCTCCCCTCGTTCTCCAAGCCCCCCCCCCCTCCGCTTTTAGAGAAGATCTTGAGTTAATTCAAGTATCCAGGACAACTCTTCAATGTATTTAAACTCCTCTCTTATTCCTATTTTACTTTCTTAAATTATCTATTGAGGGTTTCTTCTCCTATAGTCCTATCAATATATGGTTTGTATTTACATTGATTTATATTTTGGGGTCTTTTATGTTTCTTAGAGGATCTTCTCGACTTCTAGAGTCCTTACAGTGTGGTTCTGGATGTGTGTTGTTGATGCACCATAGAGTTGAGGAGTGTTTCCCTTATGATTTCCATTTTTAATTCAATAATCATTGATTTAATTATTTTTTAACGTCCCATGAATTGGAAATATCAATGTGTGACCTTTAATATGTTTGTTTGGTGAGGAAAGTAGAGATTTATTCCTTATTTTGTCATAAATACAATTGTTTGGTTAAATGATACACATCATGTATTTGAAAAATGCTCCATTGGCCTATATGGATGTTTTTTAATATTGATTTTATAGTTCAGACTTATAAATAAATGTGTGAAATGAGAAATAATTATTTGATTTTATTAGAAGGGTTTCCAAGCATTTTTTATTTAAATGAAACTTGTGTTTGGATCTTTAAAAAAGATTTGTTATGTCATAATTATAAAGTGTTCCATTTTTCATCTAGATGAGAATTGTTTTAGCTTGTAAATACGGGGATAGTTTTTCAAAGGAATTGTTTTTAGAATGATTGTGAAATAGAAATTACTATTCTTACACCTTTTTGAATGTATGATTTTCCACTTTGATAAATGGTTTGTTTTGTTAGAGAAACTTGTTGCCCATTTGGAACCTTTATGAAAGGGGTGAATTTTTATCACGAAAACCATCATGTTATAATTATAATTCATAGTTTATGTGAATGGGATGGATTTCCTTGTTATTTAATCCTTGATAACCATTGACTCATTTATTCAATGTATGTAAAAGGGATTTATCGGGGGAGTGATTTGTGGTGATGCCTTTTGTGTAAATTATTATATATGATTATGTGCATGTGATTGGATACTCTGTTTTCATCAGTTGGCTCACCCCATTCATACATGATACCTGAGATCCTTACATAATGAGAGAAATTTTTTAGAATGTTTGGTACACTTGATTTATTACGCACTAATTGGTGGCCTATATTTGGTGGATATATTGTGTTTATTGCTATGGTTTTTGACTTTTGGTCTGTCCGGAGTTTTGGTGGAAGTGATTATTTTGGGAATTTTTTATTTCATTAGTTGTAGCATGCTTTTATGGATGGGTCTCATGTATTATTATGTTCTGGATTTTTCAAAATGTCCTACATTCTCCCATATAGATTTTCACTTAGTTACCTATAATGGATGATTGAGATATATGGTTACTATAGTGTTCTACTTTCCATTTCCCATATTATGGGATTATTGTAGTGATTTCATGTGTTTTGTATTTCATGGAAATTAATGAGTTGGTTCCAATTGTTATATGAAAAAAGGATTAAAATAAAAATGTTTTATACTCTATTGTTTCGTTTTGAAAAGAAATGATCACCTTCCCCTTTAAAATGTTAATGTTTCATTAATCGAAATCAATGTGGTTATATGAATGGAAAAGGGATATAGATCATGATTTATTTGAAAATGGAAAATGCATGAAAAATCATACTTTTTATATATAAGATCAAAAGTGAGGTTTATGTTTCTTTTATTTTAAAGCAGGTGCATTGGGAATATATTTGTTTGATCATACCTACTGAGTTTTAGTACTCACGCCTATAGTTTCGTACTATTTTTATCTTGTTGTGTAGGTATCATATTATTTGTGATCACTATAGGTGATATTTTTTCATGGTATCAGAGAGTGAACCTAGAGGTTGCATAGAGATGTTGTTCTCTTCAGGTATAGCTTGATTTTATTATATAGTTTGATTGTAATTTTCAGCTTTGTTAAACATGATTATTTATATTTGTGGGATTGTTTGTTAATTTTATACTATTATTTATTTATTTTCATTTAGAGATATAATTCTCTTGTCAATCATTTGATTACCAAAACCAATATCCAGCCCATGTGGATCAGGAATGCCCTTCTGGACATGTCATGGATCAGCTTGGGTGGCTAGTTTTGGATCGACCTTGTTTGGTTCATGAAAACATTTGTGATTTCCCAAAACTTGTTTGAGAGGTTATATAGCTATTAAAAGATACCATTATATACCAGTTATACTAAATATAAAACATTTTCTTCTTTATATAAGTTTTATAATTTGATATTTCGTAGCTGATGAAGCGACATAAGATTTATAGAAGTATATGGTCTCAAAATGGTATGCTACTATAAGAAAATGAACTTCCATATTAAATATATTACACTAAATGAATACTACTTTCAATCAGAATGATCTAAAAAGATAAATTCTTGTCTAATTGATTGAGTATTGTTTTGAATGGACCATTAATCAATAAAAAATTGACTTATGTGTGGTACAACTTGATTCCTGAAAAATGAATCAAATGCTTCAAAATATTTTTGGTAATTTCATATAATAAAATGGTTTAGAAGGCTATATGGATGTTAGAATGCTATGACAAAATTTACATGGAATGGAGATACAATAATTAATGGGGGGTACTCACTTTAGCTATAAAATTATCCGATATGGAATTAAATTGATAATGATTATCCAAAATTTGTAAATAAGATGATATACATTCTTCTTACATTATCTAAATATAGAAGAAATTCTCTTGGGGTATATAGTAGTACTCACAGTACATGTCCCATTATGTTAGTAAATTAAAACATTCCACCACTATTATGCATAAAGTGGAAATACATTATATTATCTCTATTTACATGTAGAATAAAGCAACGCCGTAATGATATTGATGTAAATTTGGATCCATTGATCAAAGATCTGAAATTGATGTGGGATAAAGGTGTTGAAATATATTATTCTCATAAAAGTGAAGAATTCACACTGAGGGCCATGTTTTATGGGACAACAAATGAATTTCTTACTTATGGAAATTTTTAAGGATACACTAGTGCAGAAATCGTTTTTTGCATCACCATTTTTTACGTCGGTTATATATAACCGATGTAAAAATGCGGCGAGTAGATTTTTAACATCTGTTATTTAAATAATCGACGTTACAAATCGCGCCTGTTGGGTTTTTACGTTGGTTATCTTATAACCGACGTAAAAAACCAATACGCTGGGGGTTTTTTACGTCGGTTATTTGGAAACCGACGTAAAAAACCCAATATGGACGCATTTTTTACATCGGTTATCAAATAAGAGACGTAAAAAATCAAAGCGCGGGGTTTTTTACGTCGGTTATAAAATAACCGACGTAAAAAACGCGTCTGGGCTTTGGTTTCATACGTCGGTTATTATATAACCGACGTAAAAATGCATCCATATCGGGTTTTTTACGTCTGTTTCCAAATAACCAATGTAAAAACCCCACCATGCTTTGGTTTTTTACGTCGGTTATAAAATAACCGATGAAAAAAACGCTTAGATATCGCGTTTTTTACGTCGGTTTCCAAATAACCAACGTAAAAAACCCCCCCACGCATTGGTTTTTTACGTTGGTTATCTTATAACCGGCGTAAAAAACGAGATATCTACTCATTTTTTACCTCGGTTATTTTACAACCAACGTAAAAAACCAAAGCACGGGGGGGGGGGGGGGGGGTTTACGTCATTTATAAAATAACCGACGTAAAAAACCAAAGCGCAGGAGCTTTTTTATGTCGTTTTGAAAATAACTAACGTTATAAATTTAAAAAATAGTGTATAACGTCGGATATATAATAACCAACATTATAAAACTTTTAAAAAAATTAATGCCTGTGGACTGTCATTTACGATTTTTCGATTGATAGTCCGCCGGCTTGTCTCTCTCGCGTGGTAAACCCTAATCGGCTCGTCGATCGACCTGCGTTAAACTCAATTTGGCTTCATTGTTTATCTTCATCACCCCTCTCGGATCTATCATCTCAACATTCAACATTCAAGTAAGCCTTCCACGAATTTATTTCGATCGTTTTTGTTTCGATTCTTGATGTGCTTTTCGTTCGTTTTTGAATCTCGTGGAATTTTTTGTTATTGCAAATGGTTATTTGCAAATGTTTATTTGTATTTTGTTATTGCAAATGGTTATTTGTATTGCAAATGGTTATTTGTATTTTGTTATTGCAAATGGTTATTTGAATCTCGTGGAATTTTTTGTTGATATAACAGACTATTTTGTTGATATAACAGACTATGTTGAGGGAACATTAAACTAGATGAATAATGAGATAAAAAAGACGTGCATCGTTACTTTAAAGGAAAATAAATAATAATTACTTTTTATATAATATTTTGGATCGGTTTTTTTATAAATTAAAACAATAAATGTGATCCCCATTATATGATATTGGAGGAGTACCATGGTTTAAACACATAGTATGGAAAACCTAGAACAAACCCAAAAAAATCCATATGCATCATGCTGTGTGATTTCATGATAAATAAGTATGGTTTGTACAAAATATATTTCCTCCATTATATTTTTAAACAAATGTAAAATGTTTCCTAGGTAGAACCTCATGGTATTCACTAACCATGTTCCAAACATGAATAAGAATATAAAACTATAATATCCTAAAAAGTCAAAAAATAATAATACAAGGATGAATAAAAAAAAGTTAATGAAATAATTTGATTTAATAACCTATAATAAATATAGATGTGTTAAAATAACACAAACCATACTAAATTCTACCCCTAGAAGAATATGTTGAGGATGTTGGACCTAGATTGAGATTAGGCCACTACTCCATTATCAATGGCTCTCACACCAATGTCTCATTGGAATCGAAAACATGTTACCAATGATAATAAACCATATGAATTACCATATCATTTAGAACATTCACATGAGAATATGAAACACATTATTATTGTTAATCATATACATATACATATTTAGTCTTGTAATTTCCAGGTTTTTCACTATTATTGTTGATATTTGTTAATTCTTGGTGTTTAGAATTTCTGAACATGTTTCCTGTAATTGGAATTCAGTTTTTGTCCATGGTTGTTTTGTTTTGGTTTTTGGATTTTGAATACCTAAAATAAACAGAGTTTTTAGTCGAGTTTTATTTTGATTGATAACCGTTAAAGCTGAAGGCCAAGTACAAAATCAAATCCCCCCAAGATATGTTATGTGGGATTAAAAAGTAGAAATAAAGGATTAAACCGAATCAGTGGGACTATTGTTATTCTGAGCAGACCAGTGTTGGATGCGTTGGGCGGCCCTCTCATCCTGCCAATGCAATTAACGATCATCAAAAACAATAATGAGTGAATTGCTGATAAAATAATAACATGCTGGTAGACCTCTTTTTTCTAGTCACACCGAAGGGTGATGAAGACCAATATCAAGGTCTGCATGCCATTTAAAATAGGTTGCTTATATAATATATTAAAACATCAAAACCTCATTCAATATTAATCTATGAAGGCATCATGGTTTTCTTTGATTTAATGAAATTTAAAACTGTTATATCTAACTATATTTTGTTTTAAAAATAATATTCAAGCATATTTTTTTAAATACCTATAGATTTGTTTTATATTTTAAATTTTTTTACATTCAAATTATGATTTTTTTCATATAAACATGTATTTGTCTTATCTTAAAAATATATATTTTTTGTTGATATTTGTTATAGGTAATAATGAGTCGAAGTTGGATTACGGGACATCGAATGAGAAATGAATTTGAGGAAGGTGTTGATACCTTTTTGGAATTTGCAAAACGAAATGTTCCAAGTAGTGACATTTTTTTCTGTCCATGCCTGAAATGTTTGACTATGAAGAAGATGAAAAGTAGAGAGATAAAAGATCATCTGATATGTCATGGTTTTAATCTGAGTTATAGCCCTTGGATTTGGCATGGTGAAACTGGACGGAATGTCACTGATGATGATGATTCTCAAGATGGTAACTCCGATGGAATTGAAGAAATGATTCGCGATATTGTGGCAGAATAAATTGAGATAGAACCGACAGTTGCGCGTCTATATGGTGATGCTGAAAAACCATTATATCCCGGTTGTACAAATTTTTCAGTTTTTTCGGAGGTGTTATGATTGATTAACCTGAAGGCGAAGCATGGATGGAGTGACAGAAGTTTTACAGAGCTGCTACAACAGATGAAAGACATTCTTCCAAAAGATAACGATCTTCCAGATTCACATTACAAAGACAAGAAAATATTATGCCCGATGGGATTGGGATACAAGAAAATACATGCCTATCCGAATGACTGCATTATATATAGGAAGGAATATGAATTTCTGTCAGAGTGTCCAAAATGTGGGACATCACGGTATAAGGTGAAAGAAAAATCACAGGGTGATGTAGAGATTACAAAGCTCCCTTCAAAGGTATTTTGGTATCTTCCTATAATTAATCATTTCAAACATTTATTTTCTAATTCACATGATGAAAAAAGGTTAATATGGCATGTTTAAGAGTGGGTATGTGATGGAAAAATACGTCATCCAGCTGATTGTCCACAATGGAAGAAAATTGATGCGCAGTATTCTACATTTGGAAATGAAATTAGAAATCTCATACTAGGGTTATGCATAGATGGAATGAATCCATACCGAACACTGAGTAGCACACATAGTTCATGGCCTGTTTTATTGGTAATTTAAAACCTCTCTCCTGAAGTTTGTATGGAGCGCAAATATTTCATGTTGAGTACAATGATCTCTGGTCCAAAGCAACCAGGTAATGATATTGATGTTTACTTGTCACCGTTGATTGATGATTTGAAACTGTTATGGGATGATGGTATTACGGTGTATGATTCTTATAAAATGGAATATTTTCAACTGCATGCAGTGCTTATGTTCACTATAAATGACTTCCCATCATATGGAAATTTTTCTGGATACAGTTTTAAAGGGCATAAAGCATGTCCAATTTTTGAACAACAGACGTCCTATTGTCAATTGCATCATGGGAGGAAAACAGTGTACATGGGTCATCGAAAGGTTTTGCCTATGGAACACCCTTATAGAAGACTAAAAAAGGCATTCAATGGCTCACAAGAATTTGATACTGCTCCAAAACCTTTATCCCCTGATCTGTATTTTGAGAGGGTGAAAAACCTTGACGTGACATTGGGAAAGACACAGAAATCTGGTAATGATAGACATATTTGGAAGAAAAGGTCAATTTTTTTTGAGCTACCATATTGGAGGTATCATGAAGTTAAACATAATATTGATGTCATGCACGTGGAGAAGAATATCTGTGATTCTTTGATTGGAACATTGTTAGATATTAAAGGAAAGACTAAAGATGGGTTGAATGAAAGATTAGACTTACTATAAATGGGAATACATTTGGAGTTAGCTCCCACTCTTAAAGGAAGATGAAAATTTCTTCCCCCGACTTGTCATACATTATCGAAGAGGGAGAAAATTAGATTCTGTCAGTGTCTTCATGATACCAAAGTGCCTCAAGGTTATTCTTCTAATGTAAAAAATTTTGTCTCATTGAAGGACTTGAAGTTGATAGGTATGAAATCACATGATTGTCACGTCATGATGCAAGAAATTCTACCAGTTGCATTGCAGGGAATATTGCCCATTCGTGTCAGAAAGACTATAATGAAGTTGTGTTATTTTTTCAATTCAATTTGTAACAAGGCGATTGATGTGAATGCTTTGATCATTTTGGAAAAGTATGCAATTTTTATACATTGTCAATTGGAAATGTATTTTCCTCCAACTTTTTTTGATATAATGGTGCATTTAATGATTCATCTGGTTCGAGAAATAAAGCATTGTGGACCTTTATATCTTCGTTGGATGTATCCTTTTGAAAGGTATATGAAAATATTTAAGGGGTATGTTAAAAATATATATCGACCTGAAGACTCCATTATTGAAAAGTATATTTCTGAGGAGGTAGCAGAGTTTTGTACGAGCTACTTGGCTGCGGCGCAACACATAGGTTTGCCTCCATCTCGCCATGAACGAGTTAAAATGAGGTAAAGGGGATTCGCGGCTTGAAAGTAAAATCATTGTCAACTGAAAAGATGAAGAAGTTAGAATCATACATCTTGAATAACATAGATGATGCTCAACCATATATCACATTGCATATTAATGAGTTGAAACAATGTCATCCAAGGAAGAAAGAAATGTGGAATTTGAATGAGCACAACAAAACTTTTTTGTCATGGATTAAAAAGACTTTGCTTGGTAGATCAGATGTATCAATGACATTAAAATGGATAGTGGGTGGTCCATGTTTAAATGTGATACCATGGTCTGGTTATGAAATTAATGGTTATACATTTCATACAAAAGCTTAGGACAACAGAAGTGCAGTTCAGAATAGTGGTGTATTGGTGTTTGCAGAAGCAATGCTTTTTTCGAGTGCTAAGGACAAAAACCCAATTTCTGCATCAAATGCATATTATGGAGTGATTGAAGACATATGGGAGGTTGATTACTTTAAAATTAAAGTTCCCGTTTTTAACTATAAATGGTTTAACGGTAACAACAGTGTCAGACATGATGAATTTGGAATGAAACTTGTTAATCTGAATAGATTGGAAGACACAGCTGATTCTTTTATAATGGAAACACATGGAAAATAAATTTTTTATGTAGTAGATCAATCAGATATGCAGTGGGCTGTTGTTTTACAAGGGAAAAAACAATATGTTGGTGAGGATGAACTTGATGAATATTCTGATTTATGTGAGATCCCTACATCCATGGAAATATTAACAGAACATAATGATGATCATGTTGAAGACATAGTTTATTCCATAAAGAACGATCACGACGAAGGAATTTGGGAAAACAATGCATCTGTACATTCCTAAAATTATAGGTAACATATGTTTATTTCTTGCTTACATTTATTTTTTCCATAAATGTTAGATATTGTAAGTTTTTTATTTATTAAAACATGTTTTAAAATAAAATAAGTATATGTTTTTGTTTGATTTAAGTTTTTTTAGTTTACTTTATCATGTTTATAACCATTACATGAATTTTAAAATGCTTATTTTTGTTCAGTGACAATTACTTTACCATGTTTACAATGTTTACCAGGTTTACCATTTTTACCATTTTTACAGTCATGACCATCTTGACCATCATTGCCATCTTTACCATTGTTTAACATGCTTACCATATTACCAATGTTTACTATTATGTAACTTAGTACACTTTTCTATTTTCTAATTACAGTAGTATTAAAATATTTGAATTTGTATATTTGTTCACTAACAATTACTTTACTATGTTTACAATGTTTACCAAGTTTACCATTTTTCCATTTTTTACCGTCTTGACCATCTTGACAATCTTTTCCATCTTTACCATTGTTTAACATGCTTACCATATTACCAAATGTTTACTATTATGTAACTTAGTACACTTTTCTATTTTCTGATTACAGTAGTATTAAAATAGTTGAATTTGTATATTTGTGAACTGACGTTTGTTTTTTTGATTTGAAGGATAATGACAGATCATTCAGATGATCAACCACATGATTCTGGAGAGGAGCATATTGTTGGTCATACCTCTGGGGATGAACATTCACATGCTCCTATTACAACAAAGAGTTCAAAGGTTGGTAAATATGGGTGCACACGTTTACCAAAATTATCACTTGCCCGTACATAGGATCAGAGGATAGTAGTTGAGTTTGATGATGATTATATTCCTAGAGGTCCGAATGCCAAATATTTAAAGAGTTTTGTTGCAACTCAGGCTAAAACCAAAGTAAGCATTCTGTATGATGATTGGAGAGGTGTGGATAAAGAGATTATCTCTCAGTTGTGGGAGACGATTTTGGTAAGATCTTTTTTCATTATTTGACCATTCTTTTAATGTTTCTAGTATATATAATATGTTTAACTTCTTCTTTATCAGATGACATTTGATATTCCTGACACTGGAGGAGTCAGGAAGAAATGCTTATCGTTGGCTGCCAGAAGATGGAGGGATTTCAAATCAACCCTCTCATCTGATTTCATTTATGGTCATAGGAGTCATGACAATTCATGTCGTATATATCCTTTTATAGATGAAGACACATGGAGACAATTTTTTGAAAGTAGAAAAAAAGAGTCATTTCTGGTAAGGGCAATGTAAACTTTTATAAACTTTCTTATATAAATGATTTTATAAATGTTTTGTTAATGATTTTGTATTTTTAATTACAGAAAACAAGGAAAGATCATCTGAAGATCCAATGTAAAAATGTATACCCTCATAGTTTATCTCGGGGAGGGTATACATTATTGGAAGAAAAAATGATGGCGGAAAAATTTCAACAACTAAGAGATGAGTATTCAAGCTCTGGAGAGGTGGCCCCTCCATCCCCTCCATCTAGACATGAAAAATGGAAGAGAGATCGGAAGAGAAAAAAGGGAAATATCTTTCAGAAGAATCGAGAATCGTAGCTGAGAGAATTGTAAGATATCTATTTAATTTATTTATGTTAACTTTTTTCTTCATATAAGTTTCAATCATTATAGAAATGTTCAATTAATTAATACAGGACTCTCTTGAGGAGCAGAGTTCAGAGGGGACATTTACAGCTACTGGGAGGGAAGATATTTTATTTGCAGCATTGGGAAGGGTCGAACATCCTGGTCGTGTAAGAGGATATCCGGCATGTGTATAGGTAAGAAAAGTGTTTCCAAGTTCTTCAACTTATAACATTGAGGGGGTTTATAAAAAAAATATAATCCTTGGAGGATAAATTTCATAATATTAATGCGATGATGGAAGACAAGATTAGAGAGTCAGTGCAGTCTATGTTTTCATAAATGCAAAGAAAATTTCAGACTGCAGCTCCCACTCCTCCACCTCCCCCTACAGACCCCATTATTTATCCTCCACCTCCGCCAGTAGCTCCCACTCCCCCACCTCAGCCTGCGGACCCTATTTTTTATCCTACGCCTCCGCCGCATCTTCCTACATATTGCGAGTTGTATGTTGATGATTCTCAACACCATATAGTAGCATACGGGTTGGTATATTGTATAGGAGATACAGTTCATCATCAACAATTAGAGGTAGAGAATCAGAGGGTCACTGTACAGGATATTATAGATAGATCAGCTAAGGTACCAATACCTACAGATGAGGTGGTGACAGTTGGACAGAGTATCGGACATTTTTTAGTTTGGCCATCCATACTTCTTCGACTCATTACCATAGAGGTATGAATGTTATATCTTTTATTTTATTTTATTTATTAAAGTTGTTTTATCATTTGAAAACTACTATATTTCTCAATTTTTTTTCACAGGAATACTTAAAAGGTAATGAAATACTGTATAGACAACAATAAAGACAACAAGCTATGACATCAGATACAGATTCCAGTGGTCTTGACAGATTGTCTAGATATTCACATTTTTTGTTGGGTTTTTATGAGTTTCCAATGGAATCTCATGTTTGTGGACGTGAAATAAGTGTGGGGATTACAAAATCTGATATCATGGAGCTTGTTACTGGAGATAAGTTGGGCATCAACGTGGTGCAAATTTTTTCCATGTAAGTCTTAACACCTTTTCTCTGTGTTATATTTATTAAAAATGTATACTTATATATGTTTTGTATTAGTTATCTTTATAAAATTTGTGAGAGGAATGAACTGACATAAGTATATGGATTCATGAACCCGCAATTGATTTCCCCTGAAGCATGTGCATTGACTGAGGAACAAAGAATGGTTTATATTGCTGAAAGATTGGAAAAAATATAATCAGAAAATGTTGGATGATGCCTTTTTGTGAGAGGTATGAAACACATTTCTCTCAAAGAGTTAATTATCTTTTAACATAAAAAACTACTAACATTAAATTTCCTTTTATCAGTGATCATTGGATGTTAGGGAATTTTTTCCCAAGGGAGAAAGCTCTTTATTGGTTATGCTCTATTCATGGTGATGTGCGGCAAAGTTTTATGAATATATTGGAAAAGTAAGTTTCAATTTCTCATTAGTTTAATATATTATAATGAATTTTAAATTTAACCCATTCGTATTATTTTATAACAGTGCATGGGTCTACTTTCTAAAAAACACAATGAAAATAAATGCAAAGATCAAATATGTAAATGCGAAGGTAAATTTCCATTTATAATTTTTACTTTTTGATTTATTACATAAAAATAATATATTGAATTTACACTCATTAAAAACAGAATTGTCATGAACAACAAGGCCTCATCGAATGCGAATATTATATATTAAAATTTATGTATGAAATAATAACAACTTGGACAGTTGTGAATTTTGACCTGGTACGATTTCCTCTTAAACTTTGCCATAATATTTAAATTGGATTTATTCATTATACACATTAACTATCTTCTTTTTCATTTGTAGCTTTTTGATGACCCTCTACCCTATACTGCTGAAGACATCAAACACGTACAAGTGGAGTGGTCAAATTATTTTACAGGTTTGATTGAATTTTAGTTGTTTGTAATGTAAAATGTTATTTTGAATATTTTCATTTTAATTGTGTATTTGGTAGTTGTTTAGGTTTGATTTAGTTTTTTTTGAAGTTGACAATGTAAGTTTTGAATGTTATATAACTGAATGTTTAATTTTTCTCTACTTCTTGTTTTGGTCTACTTTTGATGGTTCTTCTGGTATGGATTTGGGTCTGTGGGGGAGGGGTTCCAAGGGTGTGGGGGTGTGTTCAGTGGGGTTGGGGGTGGCCAGCGGTCTGGGAGGGCTGTCCAGTGGGGTGGGGGGACAGTCCTGGGGGGTGGCAGGGATGTCCAGGGATGTGGGAAGCCGGTCCAGGGGTGTGGTAGTGCTTTCCAGGGGTGGGGGGTTGTCTAGGGGTGTTTGGGGGTGTCCAGGGGTGTGGTGGGGGCTGTCAAGTGGGGTGAGGGGGTGAGGAGGTGCTGTTCAAGTAGGTGGGGGGTTGTCGAGGGGTGTTTGGGGGTATCCGTGGGTATACATGAGGGTGGGAGGGTTGTCCAAGTGGTATACATGAGGGTGGGAGCTCCAATGGGGTGGGGGAGGGCTGTCCAGGGGGTATACATGAGGGTGAGGGATCCAACGGGGTGGGGGAGGGCTATGCATGGCGTATAAATGAGGGTGGATGCTGTCTAATGGGTATGTTTTATATGTTATCTATGTACATGCTTAATTTTGATGTACTTCTATTTTTGTGGTATGATTTCTTGATTTGTTTTCTAGTTGAATCTGGTGGAGAGAACATCATTGCATTCTATTTAAAAAAAATTGGGTTTATCACGTCGGTTATTTAATAACCGACCTGATAAAATGCCTAGAAAATAGATTATCACGTCGGTTATTTAATAACCGATGTGATAAAAGGTCTGCAGAATGGTTTATCATGACGGCTATTTTAGAACCGACGTGATAAAGGGCCTGGAGAATGGTTTATCACGTCGGTTATTAAATAACCGACATGATAAAGGGCCTAGAGAATGGGTTATCTTGTCGGTTATTGAATAACCAACGTGCTAAATGGCCTAGACAATGGTTTATCACGTCGGTTATTCAATAACCGACGTGATAAACTGCCTCCCTCCGGTTTATCACGGTGGTTATATAATAACCGACGTGATAAACCCCCCTCCCCCGGTTTTCCACATCAGTTTTATATGAACCGACGTGATAAACCACGCCCAGCCCGGTTTATCATGTCGGTTCTTATAGAACGGACGTGATAAGCCGCCATCAACCCAGTTTATCACGTCAGTTCTATATGAACTGACGTGATAAACCCCCTCGCCCCTGTTTACCCCGTTGGTTGTTTAAGAACCGACGTGATAAACCATTGTCCAGGCCGTTTGTCACGTCGGCTATTCAATAACCGACGTGATAAACCATTCTCCAGGCCTTTTATCACGTCGGTTCTAAAATAACCGACGTGATAAACCATTTTCCAGGCCCTTTATCACGTCGGTTCTAAAATAACCGACGTGATAAACATCGCGATTTTATGTTTTTGACGTCGTTTTTTAAATAACCGACGTCAAAAACCTTATTTATGACGTCGCACGTATTAACGTTGGCTAGAAACCGACGTAAAAAATTAAAAATAACCGACGTAAAAAATGTTTTCTGCACTAGTGATATATCATTAATGGAATATTGGGGTGTCCAATTTGTGAAAAATGTGCACACTCCATTCAGTTGAAGCATTCCTCGAAGATGGAGTTTTTTAGACATCAATTTTTATTACCTCGATAATATAAATACTGATCCTAGATGATAACATTAGATTATAATACCAAAAGAAGTACCACATAGTCTCCACTAATGGGTGATAAACAATTAAATAAATTAATGTATATTGATATTGTTTTTGGTAAACCATTTTTCACAAAACATATGAAATCATGTTGAAAAAATTGATCAATTTTCTTAGAATTACCATATTATAAATATTTTTATGTCAAACATTTTCTTGATGTCAAGCATGTAGAAAAATTGTATTTTATAATTCAATTGGAATGTTACTAGAGGATCCTAGGAAAATAAAATATGACATTAAGCCTAGGATGGACATGATTGACACGGGGATAAGGGAATATATGGCATTAGTGAAGGGTAAAGGGAAGGATTTTCTTTATCCATCATCTTACACTCAATAAGGGAATAAAATATATATATTTATTTTACACAAAGGTATAAAAGTTCGTTAGGGGTATTCATAAAATATCATGAATTTTGTTTCAATGACTAATTTAATGTTGTAGGGAATAAATTCACACAACTGTCATGTTTTGTTGAAAAATTTGAAGCCCATTTATTTACATTGAATTCATTCATATAATGTATGACATATATTAACTAGAATCTGCTTCTTTTTTAAAGCCAAAATGAGTAAATTTATAGACCCTTTGAAGTTGAAAATAATAGATATGGAGGTTTCAGTCATATTATTTTAATTATAGATGTTATTCTCACTATCATTTTTTGATTTAATGGTAAACCTGGTGTTTCACTTTGTTAGAGCGGTTCAACTATGTGGTCATATCCATTACCAATAGATGCACCCCATTGAATGGTATATAATTATTTTGGAATTGTTTATAATGAATATAATTCATTCAGAAGGTTATATTACAGAACAATATATTGTTTATGAAGCAATTGAATCCTACATTGATTACCTATGATATGTTGATAGTATAAGTCTCCAAAATTTTCATCAATACAAATACCTTATAAGTGAAGGTATTTTTATAAGAGATGATGTTACCATTAAAATCATAGAGAAATATAATGATCATATTAAAATATTACATAATTGTAAAGAAACAAATCCATATGTTTAATCCCATAAAGTAATTCTCATTGATTTGAATCCCTCAAGGGATAAAAGATGGATATCAAATATACATAATCAATAGTTTATAGAATTGTTTCAAGATCAAATTTATAGGGAGTTATCTGAAAATAAAAATTCATTTTTTGAAAAACATTGATGGCTATATAGGGGTCCAAATGAAAATTTTATATCTTACTCTAGTTTTTTAATCAATAGTTCTACATTCTATAAAAAGGAACATGATAACTCTAGTACAATGAAAAAAAGTGGACTTAAACTTATGAAAAAATTGATGCACATTTCTGGGTCTAAGGATTGAGATATAATTTATGCGAATATGTCTTATTTTGGAAATATTGAATAGATATATGATTTATATTATACAATATTAAAAGGGCGGATTTTCCATAGAAACTTGGTTGAAAATAGCAGTGGTGTCAATTTTGATGAAATGGGATTCATAAAGGTGAATTTTTGAGTGGATGTGGAAAAGGATGATTTTCTTATAATGGAATCAGAAGATGTAGAATAATTTTATTTATCTGATACAAAAAACTATAATTGGTCACTGGTCATTCTGGATAATAAAAAATTATATGTTCAATTGAAAATTTAATTGGGTATTACCCTTTAATTGTGTGAGAACAATCATATCCTCAATGTCCCAATGTAGATAGTTTATTTTATATTATAGAGGACCAAAAATAGAGGACTGAAATTATATATAGAGGAGATAAATCCAACCATCATTTAAAAATTAATTGAGTGTTAAATGAGATAGTTATAGTGGTTTTTATTTTATTATGATTTCCCTCATAATATTTTTTGTTCTCAACTAAATTATAATAATCTAAATTAAATGTTTGGATAATCATGCAGACAATGCCTTCTATAAAGGATAATGTGACCAATGTTGGGTAATAACTGATTTTTGATGATGTAACTACAAAATTATTATGGGATCAAAAACATGTTGATGAAAATTAGAATGATGCAACATCATAGTGTTGAATAAAATTATCATGGTTTGATGTGTTGGTATAAAATTTAATATTGTCTATAAAAAATGTGTCCAACCTATTGACTCCAACAAGTCAATATTCAAATGTTATGTTGGGGACACAATAAGTATTAATTTAGGGATTGATAGATATTCATGGTTCCATGTCAATACTATAATTAAAGAATCCCTTGGGATGAAATACTGTTAATGTTATTATATACATTCTCTATTTTATTAAAAATTTAAATAATGCAATGTTCTTTTAATTTTAATTATACCTTTTATAATTCATTTATTCTAGAATATTTCCACAAGAATTATCTATTAATAGCTACTAGAAAATTCTATAGAGGCTTCTAGAAACTTTTTTACCCTGTTACATCTTATGAACATTGAGGGTCTCCCAATAGTGAGCTATAATGAAACATGGTACTATTTCATCAATCATCATGATGTGAAATAATTTCATGTAATTTTCGTCAAAAATATATTATTTCACATTATTTATTTTATCCAATTTGATTCAAAAAATTTAATTTATGAAACAAAATGAGTGATGCAAATAATGAACATGAATCACAGCCACTGTACCCTTAACAAAATGAAAAGATAAGGTACACTTCACTAGAGAAGAAATTATTATGTATTTTAAAAAAAATAACTTTTCATGGGATATGAAAAAATATATAATTATTTTTTATATGTACTTTTATATATCAAAATTTGAATCCACTTCCATCCTACATAATGTTCTACGGAAGGAGGCTCACATAAATAAGGAGTCTAAACTAGTTAATGAAGAAACAACATCTGTATGATAAAAATTTGAAATTAGGACATAATAGTAATTCGTTATGATTTATAACAGTATTAAATAACAATATCTATTTATTTTCATATTTTTTTATATTGTTTTGACACAATAATCTATATCAATTGTACTAGAAGGAACACTATTTTCAATAGCTTTAAAGCTGCTAGAATAATATAGTCGAGTTATAGAATTAAATTTTAGGGTGTCTCATAGAACATATATTAAGAAGATAAAACCACAAGATTATAAATATTAGATGATGGAATGATTTTAGGTATAAATA
This sequence comes from Viscum album, assembly GCA_963277665.1. NCBI lineage: Eukaryota > Viridiplantae > Streptophyta > Magnoliopsida > Santalales > Viscaceae > Viscum > Viscum album. The sequence goes on along the minus strand of OY728140.1, from coordinate 1,364,148,142 downwards.
TTGACGATGAAATATACTATTTTCTAGTCTGGTTTGGACGACCAATATATGTGAATATATTAAAGTGAACCAGTGGAAGAACAAAGATCAGCAAATGAAGAACCAAATGATCTCTCCAGCTTTATGGATATTCGTTCCCATCAACCATATACCATAGCCGAGGTAATCGATTTTTTAATTACTATTTTTTCATAAATGAGAATCAAATATCATCCAACAAAATTACATTTATAAAATTATATAGTGTAAAGTTGTATATGATTTTTATCTATCAATGAAAAAATAGTTCCTTGTTCTGATTGTTATGGTGTATAATATCTCTGGAGACAAGATATATAATAAATATCTCCCAAAATATCACAGGATGGTAGGATTTAGGTCTTTCAAGATCTGACTACTATGTTGACTATTCCACTTGATGACCCAGATCTTACTAAAGCCAATGACACTATTAGAACTTTAATAGAATGGTCATCTAATATAATAATGTAACATGAGGTATATCATTAATAAATTTTTCCTTATAAAAAACTAGTAACAGTTGATGAAAAAATCTCTAATGTGAGGTATGGTATTATAGACAGATAAAGTGATGGGGAACCAATTGGTTGGATCAAAATAGTCTACTGAGTAGACTAAGAAATAAAAAGGACCTATAGGGAGTACCTTATCTTTACCAGTTCCACCTCAACATTAATTATCATTACAAATCCACAGTGAACCACATTTAAAGTTGAAAATATATCTTACATTCCATATGAAGAGGCAATATTTTGAACTTTCATTATATAATTAGTTTTTCTTGAGATTATAAATGATATTTTGATGTTTTAATGGATGGGAGCCTTAGTTGTGAATAAATACATGAGTTACATTTTCATAACACATCTGTCCTTATTTTTATCTAATTAGTGCATTAAATTAATATATATTCGTGTTTTTTATAAAACATTATATTATTACTATATAAAGGGAAAAACAATCAAATAAAAATAATTTATTTATTAATCCTTGTAACATTTCTAGCTAAAAACATCTTTGGAGAAGGAATAATTTGATAAGAAAAAAGATGATCTATACGATGCGTTTGAGAAAAAATAATAGATGACATACTCTTTTTTATTCATACAATTCAGGGGTAAAATACTAAAATATAATAACATAAAATATATAATTTTTTCATTACTAATAATTTTTTAGGAAGAACAAGAAGATGATCCCACTCATTCTAGTTAACTCAAATATTTATTTTTGGCTTCCAATGTGTGGATATCCAGCTAAATGACAACAAATGATTTGTATTATGAATATTTAATTCCCTAAAATCAACATTTTATAGATAAACATAAAATTATATTTTTCATTCATTGTTTTAACAACAATTTTGTTATGATATGCTGATTTCTAAATATAAGATAAATCATGTGATGAAGTGATTGACTGAATATAAAAATTATATCGATTAATTCAAATTGAAATATATTAAATGTTATGAAATATTTCTATAGTAAAATTTATTTAAAATAATTTAACTATATTGGTTAATGTTTCCGTAGTTTCCAATGTAAGATAATTATAGTGATTTTGGATATTATGTTTCACAATTTATGAGAGAGATCATAAACTATAGAATGACCAGCATTGCTGAACATGAAATTTTGAAATGTAATTAAAATTTCATTACAAATATTTCACAATAATTTTTTTTCAATATTTTCTCAATAATACAATGATTTATTGAAACATTAATACTAATAAAAAAAAGTTAATTTATTTAGAGATGAGTGTGCAGTGTTCATGGTGTCATAATGTTTGCTAACTACAAATTCAAGTATTTTTCTACCATGTGTGTGATCTTGTATAGGATATGACATTAGAAATATATTTGGGATATGAATCATTAGTATCATAATTCTAATGAACCAAACATGAATACCATATAAACCGATACCTGAGATGATTTTCCTCTAACTTGAATAGTATTACTAATCACCAAGGGAAAGAGACAATCACCTAGCATTAAAAAATTACCATTGGGATTGATTTAACCATCAAAGTATTTGAATAATAATATTCAATGTGGAAACATCAAATATATATATATATATCAAATAATACATCCATATCATAGTATAAATAGACACTAATAAAATAGAATGTGGAACATAACAACAAATTCTTATCTCTAGGTTGTCCACGACCCCCACCATGTTCCAAGTCACCCACCCTAGTTCACCCAAGCATGAAATCAAAATAGAAGGTGAGGTCAAGAGAAACTATTATAAGATAATAAAGGGAGTCAAACACAAAATGGTATAATAAGAGTGTAAGATATATTTCCCAGAATGATTCCACCAAATATTCTATGAAATTACATCATAAGGAAATTCAAATATTCTAAAAGAAGAAAAAATATATGAGAGTATGAGGATGAGAATAAAAAATCAATTTTTAAAAATTTAAAAATCATTTATTAAAATACACAATTAAAAAAGTCTATTTCAGCATTAAAAAAATAAACATTTATTTTAAATGCATTAAAACCATTTCCCAAGTATAAAACAGATAATCATTAAAATAGGAGAATATATGCCAGATATGTAAGGTTTAATACCAATATATAAAATATAGTCAAGGTATATAATAATAATGAATAAATAAAATAAGGAATATCCTTTTCCAAATGGTGACAACCAACCGTGTCTTGCATCGAGATCAAGTATATGGATGTCATGGGTACAAACAGTATATATAAATGGACCAGGAATAAAAAAATGTTTTAAAAACAATGGAATATATTTCCAATAGAAACAAGAAAGAAATTGTATTATTCTTAAGAAGGTACTATAGTTCAAGGTTATAGTTCCTCCACACTCAACTTGATATGACAGTATATACATATATCCCTTTAAACTCAGGAAAAATATGACTTTTCACCATCACCTAAAGGATGTGATGTGTTGATATTATGTTTTGGAATCTTATAAAGCATAAATTTCTATCCAAATAACACACTAACTTCTTAAGACATTCATGTTTCATGTATAATAAAAATAAATGATGGGAAATTCATTTTATAAAAAAAATGCAATTCACCCCATTCACCAATTCAATATTTAAAATTTTTCATTTGAAAACAAAAAATGGGGTTTTAATTAAAACATTCCCTTACACCATGATAAAATTCTAGGGTGTCTATCAAAACCATTTTAAGATATTTTTATAAAATAAAACATTGATATCAATTTCATCAAATCAATTTCAACAAATTAAATTCCTTAATTTAGTTTCAATAAAATTCCATTTAATTTCACAATACATCCAAATTTCAATTCAAAACATTTTATACAATTTAATATTAAAAAAATTATAAATATATGTCTCCTTTCACAATTCATCATAAAAATTCAAAATGGCCCTTTTAAAGAAATAATTTAATTTAAAGAATCCCTAAATCAATTAAGGAAATTATTAAAATTTTAGAATTATTAAATAAATTTCAAAACATGGGTTTACATCCACTTTCTAGAAATATAAATTATTTGTTTCAAATAACCCCGGAACACTAATTCCAAAAAAGGGAAAACATTTAAAAGCGGTTCATTGTCATTTAATAATTTAAAATCCTTATAAACTATTTTTAAAATATCAAATAGTTTAATTAATTTAATTAAAATCAAGGAAGATTATTTAATAAATCGAAACATGTTCCAAACACATTTAATAAATCAAAATCTATGCCAATTCCATAAATTTCAAAAAAAAAATGTCCTTTAAAATATTTTTAAAAATCAATAAAAACATTGAATTTTTATATTCATCGAAGGGAGATATAAATAAAATTCAAATCCATTTAATTCATGCCCTATTCAATTTCTATAAAAAAGGGATAAAGAAGATTTTATGAGGAATTAAATGGAGATATTTTATAGAACATGTGTTAGAAATTAAGGAACACAAATCATTGAATTTATCAAACAATGATGAATTAAAAAATAAAGGAAAATATTATAAGCATCTACATGGAAATTTAGGAATACAACCACAACAAATCTGATATGTGTTGCCTTGGATGGCGATAACTACATATAAGAAGATAGATCTTGAAAAATATAGAAGAGATCCTAGATCTAAAATCCCACATCAATAAATAAATATCCAAATAAACACATGGATTTCGTATCCTTTAGGAAGAAAAAATCAATAGGATAAGGTATATCCAATAAATAAAGGGTGGAACTCACCGAAATAGAAATGTCTACTTCAATTGGAACATCAATCTGGCATGAGAAGAGGTTTGGGGAGACTAAATGACATCAGATGGCTCCCAAGACCCTAAGGATCACATGGTTGAGTGGGGGAAGTTTAGGGTTGTTTAGGGGGATTCCGTGTCTTTAATTAAAATTTTCATATAATTAATTATGGTCTATACAATTTCCTAGGCCATGATTCATGGTTTGTAATAACCATGTGAAAACCATGAAAAATGTTTTACACATTGTTTAAAACATGAATAAAACCATAAAAAAATTTTGAAACTACTTTCACACATCTTCTAAATCATGCGAAGACCTTGCAACAGGTTTCACACATTGTTGAAACCATGTACAAACCAGGTAATATGATTCACACATTCATTAACATTGTGCGGACCATGTGAAAACTATGTAAAGGAATAGAAACCTTCAAAAATTATTTAATAAAATATAGAATACAACCCAAAAATGGACCCAAAAAATAGAATCTGAATTAAATGGTTCAAAACACAGAAAAAAAGTAACAATATGTTACAACCTCTCCAAAATAGTGCTTTTTGTCCCCAGAAATCTTCCAGTCCAAAAGATAGAACATGATGACAAAAAAAGAAATTCCTTATTTATCTTGTGAGGTGAACGGTCCATAGTACAGAAGTGGTACTCACCCAATGGTAAAAAAAATACACAACACCATGATCAGTACACTAAGATCATCACACCTCCCCAAAATAGGGAATAATTGGAGAGTTAGCATAGGTCTCCCCGCCATTTAAATATTCACCAAAATGGTGTAGCACAAGAAAAGAGTGTCACTTAGACCAAAAGAAGATACTTCAACAACTCATTATGGAGAAACATCTAAGATCAAGAATCCATAAGTAATTTAAACAACTAAAATGTATTTCTACCCAGGGAAAGTACTTGATGGTAATAAAGGATTTTCAAAACTGATCCGCATACCATGGTGAGATTATCAAATTTGAAGCCAGCACAACCATGTTCTTAGTCTATCAAAAATCCACACCATCATAGTTACTAGTGTACATTCACAAGGTCCGTCCAAGTCCATGTGAAAATATCTCACACAACTAGGTCAGTGTACAATAGAGAACTATACTCTAATGAGGTAGATCATCCAATATACCAAAATTTAGTTCTATCCAACAAGTAAAAACAAGAGGAAGACAAAGAAAACACAAATATGATGTCAATAGAAGGAAACCATTATTAAATAACTAATAAAAAATTATCCAAACCATGTTCCACAAGATATCATGACAAAGATCCAAAAACAAAAGGTTTCCAAAATATTCAGTCCATATGAATGAAAAATAAAAAAAATTTACTCTGACGCCAGAAACAACTAGCTAAAAACTAAAATCTTCACCACTATATGAAAATATGATATATTTGGAATATGTATAGAGCCCTATTATCATGATGAATCCACTTCCTCAAAGTAATGATCTGATATTAATGATTGAATTTTTCTATTTTTAGTGGCACAACTTTCAAAACCTCTGAAGGTGACTTCGATAGCCTCACTGTCCAAAAACATTGGAGATTTGACACACGACCAATTAGGGTGACCAGGTTATCCAAACTAGAGAGACATTATAGGAATCCTATAAATTTACATAGAATAATAGACATATTCTATTGGAAATGTGGAATTTATCAATTCTTATTTTTTTAGGTCTACTTCATCTGAAAAAGGAACGTTCAAGCATCTCTGGATAAGAGAACAACCATTCCATTGGCATTAAAGTTCCATGGTTTGGTTGAAGGAATTTTATAAAATAGAGAGACTTACAAAATTTATAACCAAAAATATTAGGTATGAAAGACAAAAATGTTATAATTTCTTACATTACATCACAATTAATCGATCATCATGAATAATACTCAAGAACTCCTAAACATTCTCCTTATTCACTTCCTCAGGATACATTCATTGAATGAATACTAACATAAATAATTCCCAAGATATTATTTCATACATAATAGTGGTAATGAAAATTTCTAAAAATATTGTTTAAGTCCCTTAATCAAGGAATGGATAAACATGACCTCTAGTGATTCATGGATTTTGAGTGTATCAAGGACCATGCCAACTTCTTCAATCCCCTTCCCTACCACTAGAGAACCTCATTAACCACTATAAGAAGGAAAATAAAAATATAGGAAATCAAGGAATTTCTTTAATGGTTGGAATGTCTCTATATCCACCACTCGTTATGATTTTTGGGTTGAGTCATTAAAATTGGATTCAACTTCTTTAAAATGTGAAGAACTACCCCGAGAACCAGACCGTTGAATTCTTTTTAACATTAATGAAGTAATTTTTGGTAGATATCTATAATCATCATAGAACCCAAGAATTCCATATTAGGTATAAATGAACTCTAAAATCCCATAAATCATTTAAAAAAATTCAAAAACCATTTTAATTAAAACTTTAATGATTTCAAAACACACATGATTTAACCATTTTTAATAAATAACTATGTCCTTTCAAAATGATAAATATTTCTATAAATTTATCATAGTTTCAATAACCCCTTACCATTAGCTTTGAATTATTCAATGTTTTAGAAATCATTATCTTCAATTTCCAATTAACCAAAAAAATTCAAATTAAATCCATTAAAAACAAAATTTTTCTTCTTAAATATTTGTTGTACCACATCACACAATAATATTTTATAATTAGTTTTTTTTAGTCTAAAAATTTCAATAAACATACATTTTGCTTATTGAGAAAATTTATCAAAGAACATAACAAAACATCATTTATGGAACAATTTTGTTTGCAGAAGGGATTTAAAATTATTAATAATGGATTAAATTTGAATCAACCAAACATGATATGGAAAAATCCACATCCATAACCTACATAACCAACCTTACATAAGTGAAGTAACTTTTGTGAAAATTGATATGGTTTCAAATTTTGAACCAAGATAGAATTGAAAATGGTTTCCTAGTTTGGGCTGGTAAACCACACACCAACCTCAAAATCATTCATGTTTGGATTTCAAAATCAACCACATTGATTCCTTATAGTTTACGAGACTGTGAAAACATGGTTTTTCTCTTATCATAATTCCATTCTAGTTCAAAAACTCAGAAGAGATTCCCCAATTCTACGATAGTATCATTGAGAATATAAATATCTTTTTTCCCAACGAAACCATACCTGAAAAGAATTAATCATCTCCCAAAATCATTGGTAACTCAAGTCTCTCCATAAAAGGGTGTTGATCAAGAACCCCCTCACAGACTACCTCTTGAGTCCCAAAACATCATTAATCTCTTTTCTACTATGAATCACCCCAAATGATATAAGGATTTAATATTCAATTATTTACCATTAAGGAAAAACGTGATTAAATACCATTTGCAATGAACCAACTTAAAATAACATCTAAATCGGTATTAGAGCCAATTCACCACTAACCTGAAGAGCATTCCCGGTCTTCATGGGCTGGTGACAAGCACCAAGATAATAAAATATAGCCATTGGGAATAGTTCCTACCACATAGTATTATAATAATATATTAAAATTTAAAAGCATCATCAAAAATATATATTTATAATACATACATATCATAGTACAAATATACCCTAAGAAAAATGAAAGCAGAACTTAAGAACAAAAATTCATCTTTTGGTGGTCTATGGCCACCCAATATGTTCCAAGTCACCCACCCATGATCATCAAAGAAGAAAACCAAAAATAAAGGTGAGAGGATGGGAAATTTATATAAGGTAATAATGTTTTGGAAACAGAAAAAGGTATAAGAATGGGGTGAGCTAAAGAGCCCGTATGGATTTCACCATATAATCTATGAAATTTCTTTATAAGGAAATTAAAATATTCTAAAATAGAAGTAAAAATTTTTGAGTATTAGGATTAAATATAAAAATATTGTTTTAAGCAATTAAAAATAATTTATTAATCTAAACATATAAAACATTCTATTTCACTATTTAAAATCGAAACATTTTCATAAAAATATTAAAAACCTATTTCACAAGCTAATGTTGGAAAATAAATAAAATATGAGAATATTCAACTAATATGTGAAGATAAATAATAAACAATTCAATAGATCGAAGGTTCATAATAAAAACAAATAAAGAAAGAAATGAAACTTCATTTCCAAATGGTGAAAACCACTGTTGTTATACATCGACAACAAGTATATAGATGTCTTGCGTACAAGTAGTATATGTAAAATTAAAAGGAATGTAAAATAGTTTTCAATAAAAATGAAATATATTTCAATGAGAAAAAAGTGAGAAACAAGGTCATATTCCAAATAAGGTAAGATAGTTCAAAGATATAGAGACTCTAAACTCAATGTGATACGATTTTATGTACATACGTCCCCTTAAGCTCGGACCAAAAAGGACTCTTCAAAATCACCCAATGGTTTTGTTGTGCTGATAATATGTTTTGGAATGTTGTAATGCCTCAAGTAATATCCAAATTACTCTCTAACTAACTAAGGATTTGATGATCTCTAGTTTAATAAAAATCAATATTGGAAAATTAATTTTATAAAAAATGATATTCATCTCATTCTCTATTTGAAATATACCAATATTCTATTGAATAACAAATATGAGTTTTTAATTGAAATGTTATTTTACCCATGATAAAACTATAGGGTTTATATCAGAACCATTTTAATCCATTTTTCTCATATAAAACATTTAAAATCAATTTCATTGAATCAATTTCCACAAATTAAATTCCACAATTCAATTTCAATCAAATTCCATTAAATTACATGAACTATCCAAATTTCAATTTAAAACCTTTTCTACAATAAAATATTCAAATGGGTAATAATAACTTATTCCATTGACAATAAAACATAAAAATGAAAAAATCCTTTAAAATAATCATTTATTTCAAAGCATACCTAAGTCATTGAAAGGAAGTTTCAAAATTTTAAAATGATTTAATACATTTCAAAACAAGTGTTTACACCATCATTCCATGAAGATAATCCATTTATTTAAAATAACCCAAGAACCCCAATTCCCAAACATGGGTAAATTCATTATAAGTATTTCTTGTTCATTTAAAAAATTATAGAATTTTGAACTATTTATATAACATTAAATAGTTCAATTCATTTGATTAAAATAATGGAGGTTCATCTAATAAATCAAAACTAGGGCGAAGCCCCATATAATAAATCAAAACCCTAGACAAAGCAATTTATTTTACTAAAACATCCTTTTGAAATCAATAAAAATAAATCAAACAATCGTGGATTTTTTCAATTCAAAAAAATTTGAGAGAAATCAAAGTCAAAGGTGTTTAATTCATGCAATATTCAATTAGGATAAAAATTGTTAAAGAATATTTAATATGGAATTAAATTGAAATATTTCAAATAACATGTGTTAGAAAATAAGGAACCCATATACATGAATTTATAATGTTATTAAGATTTAAAAAATTAAGGAAAATCATAGAGACACCTAATAAAAATTTAAGGAATGAAATTGCCACAAATCTGAGATGTGTTACCTTTTGTGGTGATCACTGGATCTAACAAGATTGATCATTAATGATCGAGTGAGAGGAGTGTATGGGTTTTATGGAGGGAAGGGTATTATTTATTTAATTATAATTTTCAGAACATTAATTACTTTCTTCATGGTTTCATAATCTAAGTCGTACAGTTAGTAATATCAAAGTGAAAATCATGAAATAGGTTTCACACATTGTTTAAACCATATCAAAACCATGTGCTATCCATGATGTAAGTTTCACACCTTGTTTAAAAAATGCACAAACAAATCACAGACCATGAAACAGGTTTCACACATGGTTTAAACCATGTGCAAACCATAAAAAAGTAGCATGATTTGTTTATCCATGCACCAACCATACAGAAACCATGAAAATGATTAGAAACCATAAAAAAGGGTTCAATAAAATACACAAAATAACCCTAAAAGATATATGAACATTACAATCTCAAATAAATGGGTCAAAATAAATAAATAATGTAATGAGATGCTATAATAATAATTATATTTTATTTTTTTATTTTTTTTCTCCAGGACGTTTATAATGAAGGAAATAATTTTTTTAGAAATGAGTAGAAAAAATGGAACCCAAATTTATACATGCATCATGACGAGGTGAATTTCATCTAATTATTTATTTAATTTTCTCATCATTTTATTTACTTCTTTATGATAATTTCATTAACATTTTTAGAATAAATTTTTCTTAATTCCATATTTAGGCATCCATAATGGGTGGTGGTAATTGAAAGATGAAATAAAAAATATAGAGGTTTCACTCTGGTGGTTGGTGGAATTATATGGGTTATTTCAAACATAATTAGATTCAGGATATATTATCACAAATACTTGTGAAATCCATACAAGTAACACATCAGGTTAATATTAGTAAAATTTATTGACAAAAATTGATTATTTTGAATGCACATGATGTGAAATTAAATCATCCGACTTTTATACCTCATAGAATCTAACAATCATTACTTGATTAGAGGTTTATACTATATATTTATAATTAATAGAGATACCTGTTCACCAGCTCAACATAAAAAAATGTGTCCATTGGGTTTTCACTAATATATATGAGTACATTAATTATATGAAATGATCCATGTTCACATGCACATTAATAAAAAACTCATCATCATTCTTAATAAAAAATACATTTGAATTGGGATGTTCCCATTTTTATGAACAAATAATAATGATGTTATTTTAGTGTTTTCCATCACACAGAATATTGAAAAGGATATACAAATATATACCACAATCCAAGAAGACGTAATATATGAGTTATAATTTAGAATCATTTGGATACTATATAGGGCTATAGTATTGTTTAATTTAGTAAAATATGGGTAAAAAGTTTATAATAATGTTTAGTGCTTTATAATAATACATAATTGGTCACACTGATGGTTTTACATCAAATATGGTAAATGGTTTATGATGGATTTTTTTCTCTCTATGATGGTGAAGGTGAAGGATATATTTTTATAAATTCTATACAAAATATAATAGAAATATATATTATTGATCATTCAATTAACGTTAATAGGTTTTTTCTAAGGGTTAATGTTTTAGAGGATTAAAAATAGCGATACACTAATTTTTAGTATGAAACAAAATATATATAATGTGTTATGAATTTTTTTAAATAAATAAGAAGGAAAGAGTTTATAAATGTGTTTTACGCCAACCCAAATGGATATTACTTTTATGGTAATTTTGTGTAATATTATATTTCTATTTTAGTTTTAAGTGGTTAATTATATCATGTAGTTGGGATTGAGATTCTAAAATATCTCATATGTATACGTTTTTTATGAATAGAAAGTGGTATACATTGGAATCATGGTTTAAAACAATGGTAATATGAATAAAATGTTTCAAATTTATGTATAATTTATTTCTATATAGTATTATTATCATATGAAATTTTTTCATATATAAATATATTATTTTTCTTCAGTTGGTGTGGTTTTTTTGAAGATGATCCTTCCCATGAGTTATTGGACTTTGAGTGTACAAATGAGATAATGATAATAATTAAATGATCCAAGAATGTATACAACCATAATGAAATAGAGAATTAAAACTATATATTTAATTAAATTTTGAAATCATTTTATCTACTATTTATATGTTAATTTCCTTACAATTTGTATATGATACTTCTTTAGTTTTTTCACATAAATTTTGGGAATTCATATTTTTCTTTAAATTACCTATAACAAACCAGAAAGGAATGAACATGTTCCTTTCTAATAAAATAGAAAATGCCATGCTTCATAAAATGTAATGTGTTTGAGGACACACGAGGTTTCCTCATCCATGAGAACGAATCATCATCCTTATTTTTGAATTTTTTGATATATTTTAATGAAAAACAAAAATCAAATACTCAATCATATGTATCTAAATATAACACAGAGTGTGCATGATATGACTCAAATTGTATGTTTTTAGTTTCAAATATACATTTTAGTTCAAAAAACACATCACATATGCATAAAAATCCAGACACCTTCAGATTGTTTTGATTCTCTCGAAAAAAAAAATCTATAAGTCATTTTTCAAATATAGGAATCATCTACACCTTCTAACACATGGTGTGGCCAGTATGACTCCAAGTGAGTCTTTTTATTTAATGTTTACATAAATTTTATTAGAAATACTACTGATATAATCAAAACTAAGAAAAAACAATTATATTATTTCTTTTAATTTAGGAAATTGTTCTATAATTCCATTGTGGCATGTAAGAATTGACATCATCTCAATTAGATACACTATCCTCCCTCTATGACTTAAAGTGTCGATTATTAGTTTAAAATTGAATGTAGTTCAAAACCTATATCATCCAATGAAAATTTTTTAAACGAAACTATAATTTCCATGTTAATTATGGATAGTGATTCAGAAAACATTTTTAATGTTTAGGAATCAATATCCCATCAAAATGACACACGATGTGACTGGTGTGACTGAACGTGCTTGTTTCCAGTTTAAAATTTCATTTTAATAAAAAAACATAAGTGGCATACTCAAAAACAAGAAAATAAATTCATATATATTTTTTACATTAGTAAAATGATCCAAAAATTATTTGACATGTTTTGGAATCAACATCCCCTCAATCTGATGCATGGTGTGATCGATATGACTCAAAGGGTGTATTTTTATTAAATTTTGACATCAATTTTGGTAAAAAAAGATCACATACTAAAAAATGATCAAACACATTCATAGTGTTTTGATTATTTTAGAAAACACTCCATAATTCAATTTTTTACATGTAATAATAATCCTTACCTCAATCGGATACATGATGTGTCTGGTATGACTCAAACTGCCCCTTATTAGTTTAAATTTTCCATTTTATTTCAAAAAGTGCAACTCTTGGAAAACCAATACAACACAATCATATTTTCATGATAATTAGGAAAACAATATATGTCATTTTTAATGTGTATGATTTTTTCTCAAATCAAAACAATACAATATTTGACCAATATGACTCAATGTGAATTTATTCAATTTAAAATGAAATTTTTGTAAAATAGAAAGTCACATACTCAAAACTGATAAAATTGATTCAGATTATTTGATACTTTTGTATAATGATCCTTATGTCATATTTGATCTAAATTAAATATAAAGACATTAATTTGAAGAAAAATGTGACCGGTATGAATTTAATTGTGTATTTTTTTAAAATTTATATTAATTTTAGTAAAAATGAAATTTGACATACACAAAACCAAAAAAACATTCATATTGATTTGATAATTTATGAAAATGATCCATAAGTAATTTTTTATTTTTATTTATCATCCACACCAAAATCCAATAAAAAATTTGCATGGTATAACTCAACGTGTTTGCAATCAGTTTAAAGTTGACATTTTATAAAGACAATGTCACTCACTGAAAATTGAGAATGGGAACTTATATTTCCTTGATAATTTAGGAAAATGAATAATAATTCATTTATGATGTGTAGGAGTTAGTCTGAAATAAAACTGACTCATGATGTGACATGTATCATCCAAAGTGTGTGTCTCTAGTTTATATTGACATTTTAGTAAAAATGACAGGGGACATACTCAAAACCAATAAAACACATTTAGATTGAATTGATACTTCCTGAAAATGATCCATATGTCATTTTTCATGTGTATGAATAAGATATACCAAAACCTGATCCATTTTGTTACTCCAAGTGTTTAATTTAATATAAAATTGACATTAAATTTAGTAAAAAAACAATTGAGATTCTAAAAATACAATTAAAATCATTCCTATTATTTTGATAATTTTTTAAAATGACCCATAAGTATTTTTTCACGTGTGAGAATCATTCTAACCTGAATACAACACATGATTTTCTAGAAATGACCCAAAGTGTCCATTATCTATTTAAAATTAACATTTTGGTTCAGAAAGTTTCACTGACAGAAAACTGAGTAAATTCCATTGGATTTTATTGATAATTTTTAATAACGATTCATAAGTTATTCATGTCCTTTAATAATCAATCTCACATAAAACAAACACAAAACGTGATGTGTATGACTCAAAGTACAAATTTCTTGTTTAAAATGACATTTTAGTAAAAAAAAGTCACACACTCAAAACTGAGCTAACACATTTGTTTTATTTTGATAGTTTAGTAAAATGATACATTGACTTACTAAAATCCATGAAAATATGTTTTAATTATCATGATGATATAATAAAATGATTCATATGTCATTTGTCAAGTATAGGAATCTGTCTCATGTCAAATTGACACCTAATGTTACCAGTATGACTCAAAGTGCAAGTTTCTAGCATAACATTACACTTTAGTAAGAAACATAAGTGAAATACTAAAAACTAGGAAAATAAATTCCTATTATTTTGATAATTTCACAAAAACATCCAAATGTCATTTGGGATATATAGCAATCATCCAGACGAAAATATGATGCACGGTGTGACCGAAATGACTAAAAGAGTGTGTTTTCGATATATAAGTTTCATTTTAGTTTAAAACATGCATTACATCCCCAAAACCAAGAAAACGTGCCTAGATTATTTTATTATCATTTTATCTAAAATTACATGATTAATTTCTTTTTCATTTTTAGCTTATATTTATTTAGTTAATATTTATAGAGATAAATCTTATAGAGAAACAAGAAATAGTCTGATCTACAAGAATCAACCATAACTCTATCTGATGCACAATGATCCTTATTTGACACAAATTTTAGTTATAAACTTCCACTTTTTGTTTAATTTATTACTTTATAGTATTACCATCATAAGAGTTTTTTTATATAGGTGAATTCTTTTTCTCGAGCTGGTTTGGTTTGTTCGGAAATAGCATGAGTGGGGGTTTGGGGCCACAGATAAAGGAATTTTTATGTTTTTTAATGTGTGTGATAATTTTATTTCACTCATGTAATTGTATTAAATAATATTTGGAATGTATGTAATATAGTTTATTTCATTAATTTTTGTGGTAAATTTTATTTCATTTATAATTTGTGTTTGTACCTATGATCTGGTTTTTTTAGTGATGCATTGTATATTAAATTTTATATCACACTACAACATACACCTTTATCATCTTTTTTTGATTCATAAATAAAGGACCTCTTACACACTGATAAAGGACCCCTTTATCAGTACTAAATAATATCACTGATAAATGGTTTCTTTTATCATCATTTCTAAAAGTGTTGATAAAGGAACCATTTGTCAATGGTTTTTAATGTTGATAAATGACACATTTATTTATTCTTCTATAGCACTGATTAAATCCTAGGGATTTTAATCATGCTCCAGTAGTCAGTTCATTACTTTCATAAAAAAGGAAAATTTTAGCCTTGTAAAATGCCAATTTTATATTAGTTATTTCATTCCTAGTCACACACCAGTCATAGGCTTCTTGCCCTTATTTTTTCATACAGGCAGGAAGTATAATAAGGTACTAACTCATATCCTAAGTGGGATTTGAGTGCCAATCAAGAATTTAAAACCAACAATATATATAAATATATCCATATTAGTAAGTGCATATTGAAGTAAAAAATATATATATAAATTTAAGTGGATTAAAAGAAGAAAATTATTGATCCTCATGATCGATGATGACATTTGAGACTAATTATTCCAACCACAACCACTGTCAGATCTCATTGAACAACAACATTCCCCTAGGGGAAATATACCCTTTTTTAGGATCAGATACCTTTTTGGAAAATCTTCCCTTTAATAAATAAAGAACATACCCAAGTTAATATACTGATCCTCGAACATAAATCAAACCCTAGGAAATATACTCATCCCAGAATTAGAAATAAAACATATAGCGAATACAATATTTGGAACCATTCCATAAGGCCAAAAAATTAAATTACTAATCATCTCATCATGCACATAGTTTTTTGTTTAAAATCTCATTTAATAAAACATCGTTTATAATAATTTAATATTTTCCATTACCCTATCAATTATTCCCATTATATATTTTAAAATAAATATTTCCCTTATTGTAATCCTTGCCACAAAATTTTACATTAATCAATTTTTTAAAATGTATACCAGATAATGAAATCCAATATATGGATCACACTTTTGTGTCCTTATAATTAAAAAAGAAAAACAACTAAAAGGGTATTATCTTAACATATTATCCATGAATTGATTTAAATAATTTAATTGTAGGTTGAATGCTTGGTAAGATAGTGGAACTACACTATACAAGAAATAATAAATTATGTAAGACTTATAGGGAAAATATATAGACCACTTACCTGAAGTATAAAAAATATTAACAATCAAGAACTGTTGATCAAATCTATCCTAACAAATCAGGATACCTAAATTAGATGTCATAAACACCATATTAGGGTTTATGAATGAAGAAAAATATTGTAGAGAATAAATGTGACATCTTGGGATTGAAGAATTTTAGACACACTGTAATGAATACGACATAACAAATGACAGTTTGATCTACCATTAAAAAAAGGATAAATCCAATTGAAGGAAACGTTAATAAAAAATTATGAGGGTATTTAAAAGGAAAAATAACATAACTATAATTCACATAAAATGTAAAAGGAGTGTTACACACACATCTAGATTAAAATACCTTGAAACCTAAATCTATTACCACTCCATGATCATATATTCAAACAAAAAAATTGCCAAAGAGAACATTTGGAAATTCAAGTCATGTAATTTATGAGAACAACCTAGCTAATTTGTAATCTTAGAAGGACATTGATCAATATGGAAGTGAAGAGTTGTGTTTGATAAAGTCATAAATAAAGGTAGGTTCCATCTCCACCACCCCTTTAAGAGTAAGGCTATAGAAAACCACTAAAATAAACACACTCAAGAAATGAGAGGATTAACAGTATAGTTCATTCTGGAAAACCTAATTTCCACATTTTTGGAAGATCATTTTGGTGGCATGTATAAACAAAAAAAAATTAATCTAACCCACTCATGATTCCAAACCCTCTGAATAGTCCTAATATAGACTGAGGTAAATTTAAATTACATAATCCCTCCTAGAAAAAGCATACAAAAAAATATTTTTAAAAAACTTCTTTCTTTCAAACTAAACCATTTTCCAAAAAAAGATTCAGAATTTAAAAGATCCTAAAAATTCATTCTTCAAAGGGAAACACAAGCTCTAAAAAATTTCAATCTCTAAAAAACCCTCATAGACTCTTCAATGATCTATTTTATTTTAAAAAACATCTTCTATTTAATTATAAAACAAATTCTTCCAGGAATATCTCATTTATATTAAAACATTCCTATCAATTCTAAATAAATTTTAATTTTTATACAAATTTAATAATAAAATAAACTAATTTAAGACTATTCAAGATAAAAAAGTTTTAGGTAATATATAACACATTGTTTTAAGACCAATTTTTTTATAAAATATTTATTTGAAATTAAAATAATCTTCTAATTCAGAATTAAATAAGAAAAACCATTATTTTCAAAAAAATTCCATATACTTCAAAATCCTCTTTTTCTTAATAAAATCAATTTTTCATAAAATCAAACAAAATATTTAAAATAGATGACCCTACAATAAGGAATAGATAACCAAAAAATCAGTATCAAAATATATCAAATACAACATAAATCTCTCTAAATCGACCAAAAAATGATTGGTACAAGAAGGATCAATTTCGAATTCAAGGGATCCAAAACCACAAATACATGGGAAAATTTATAATTTGGTAGGGTTTGGTATCATGATTTGGTGAACGATGAATCAACCATGAAACAACCACTGATATGCTGATAGAATAATCTATACGATCTCCACATGATTTAACTGACTATTTGAGTTAACTATAAAGCTCAGGTTCATTATTTATTTTCACCCTAAAAGATCAAGGTGACCCCCAAAATCCATGACGCACTTAATTGGGATAACAATTCAACAATATCATATTAACGAACATCATTATTAAACAATAATGACTTCAAATTCACTAATTAAACATGAAATTCACATTATAACTCGTTGTTTAGGGTGAGAAAGAAGTCATGAAACTTCCCACACCTACTTATCAAGCTATGATAATGATTATTATCTCCATTTTATCATGATACATACAAAATTATTATAAAGGTCCTCAAGAACCTATTCATTTTAATAAAATATGATTTAATACAATTTTATGATGAATCGGCCTATGTTAACCCAACTTCTCACGAGAAACAATCCTACATAAGGACCGATGGGTGTTCCCAATACCAACAGGTCAAAAACTAGTATCAAGGTATCAAGAAAATGATTTTGGGAACAATTTGACCCTTAGATAAATAAAAACCACAATTGAATCCCATCAATAATCTGACCTAACCTTCTTATAAATTATACACCCACAACATTAGATTAACTTATACAATATTAGTAAATAGAAAATAATTATAGTAACTCACAACAAAAAAGCATAATAAAAATTGAATATCACGATAATAATAATATTCAGACTCATTAAATATAAATACAGTGTAATATAAAAAAAATCTTCTAGATTATCAATTCAACACATAAGTATTCCAAAAAGGGTAAAAAATTAAAAATTAAACACTTATAACTACTCTATGTGACCCATAGTAACTGAACAAGTAAAAAACCATATTAAAATTTTTTCAATATGGAAAAAAACATGGATAGAACTAATTCCAAATAATATTTCCAATTGTGAATCTAAAATACACAAAAGAAAATGTATAAAAAAATTGTGTATGCACATTTTGAGCTAAACATGACATGTATGATTTCACTAATGTCTTTGTTCCATTGCCTTTAAAAATATTTCATTTATTATTTTTTAAAATATAAATTGAAAATTGGGTTTTCACATGAAATTGAGATAAAAAAAATAATATTGTACTAGAATTTGTAAAAAACCCCATCTTATAATGAGAAAAGGTATATGAAATTGTTTAATGTGAATTCTTTAAAAACATGGAAAGAGGATAATTTATCACATTCATGAAGATAACAAACATACCTTTTCCTCTCTTCTAAAAATTTGTTCGAATATTGTTTTTCATGATTTATATAGAATTTTAATTTTCAAATAAAATTTTGAAACCATTTTAGAAATTGATTTGAAATTAAATTGAAAACATTTTTGAAATAAATATAAATAAAAGTTGGCACTAAAAACATCTATAGGGAATGATAAAAAATAATTAAACAATGGTGTCATGTAGTTATCCAATTCTTGAGGAAACAAATAACGAATATGAACTACCATAAAAAATTCTTAATAGGAAACATGGTACCATGGGAAGAAGACTAGGTTCTATCATGAATGATACTTGACCTAGTATACTTTTTTCACATATATATAGGGTCCCTTCTGTGAAAATGGGACACACCTCTCAACACACTTTCAGGTAGCAGATTATAAATTGATCCTCTTAGAGGTGTTACTCTCTTAGGGAACTAGTTGGTGGTCACACACCTACATAGTGTAATACGCATCTAGACTTTTTCTTATCCAATTAGGGTTCTAAGATATAATTAAATTGTGGTGAAACTGAAACAATAAAATACATAAATTTATCAAAATTAAACATGAAAAGTAATTCCACATCACTTCCAACATCCTTATAAGAAAAAAACCCCTTACACATCCAAGATTAAGTATCACATAAAGGTTATTAAATATAAAACATTCCCCAAAGGGGTAATAAATCATAAATATGAACATCAATAATAAGTTTCCAATCAAAGGTCTCACATGTTTTAAAAATAATTCAATCAAAGTGAAAAATGGAAATTCATTCAAAACATGATTAGTATTCCAAGCCATTTTACAACAATAAAAATATAATTTCAAACATCCCTTGAAAATAATTTCAAAATTTTGTTGAATTGAAATTAGGTAGAAAAATATATAACGAAATTTAAAATCGAGGAGCCATTTTCTTTTTTAAAACCACGAAATAAATCCAAAAAATTCATTCCTTTTAAGGAATTTCATGTAAAACCATAATTTCCCTTCAAACCCATTATAAAAATGAACATGGATAATTAATCATTGATTCAAATTTGAAATCATCTTTTAATAATCCATTAAAAACACTTGGCAATCAAATTATACTATAGAAACTAAGAAAACACATTTAACACATTTACGCTATGAAAATAAACCATTAGAACATCCATGAATTATAATATGTCTATTATATATATATATATATGATTTTTTAATAAAATAAGGCATTTAAAAATACCAATAATTCAATAATATGTAATTTAATGGAAATACATAATGAAAATTATGTCAATCCAAGTGAAAACACCACATAAAATGATACAATGTGTCCCCTTTGATGGAGAACACTCAAATAGGAAAAGTGGTGTTGTTTTCATGCATCGACAACCAAAACCACTATGTTAGACCAACCATGCACCATAAATCCTAATAATAAATAGATTAGGGTTATCTAGAGTGTGAATAACTAAAGTAAAATAGAAGATAAATAATGGTAAAGAGAAAAAAATATATAATAAAGAGGTATTTAACTTGAATTATCACCGTGAAATTGAGGGATAATTCCACCAAAATAAAGGCATAAAAGAGTAAGGGAATAACTAACATGAACCTAGTTCTGTGGATCATGTAGGATGATAGTGGTGGTAAAACCCCTTAAATCCAACAGAATATAAATTTATAATATTAATTTTAAATTAAATTTGTGGTATTTTCATGATTAGTATATATGGCTTGGTTAACTATGTACCAACCATTCAACTCACTCATTAAAGAAAAACATGATGACAGTGTGTTCCTAAATGATTTCTAAACCATGTTCCATCAATATAAAACTAATCTATAAAAATTTGGTTTTCTATACACTTACCAAATGATTTATATTAACTGAGTGAAATATGTTCACCACCTCGATTACCCATAAGAGGTATCACACAATTTCTACTATATTTTTCATAGTTTATACTCAATAGTGGGATACTCATATAGAATAACCGTGTAATAAAAAATTAACTAAAAATATCCTTGTGTAGGGGTAACCACTTGGTTTACCTTAAAATATTCATGTAAACTATTCAAAGAGGAATAATTTAAAAAAATAATTGTTGTTCAATGAAATAAACATCCAAAATTTAAAAATATCCAAATATTATAAAAAAATAAAGCAATGGTAACAAAATGGTGTCAAAGTATCAACCTCTCGATTTAACGAAAAAAGTTCAACACACGTCTATATGAACTAATTCAAGAAATTGTATTTCTATTTCATTATTTTCACTAAATAGATCCTTGTTAATTTTTTATTTCAAACAAGTTTGATAAATATTATGTGGTTTTATTTTTATGTAATATATATATCTTTATAAATATAGTTGTGTCAAACACTTTTAATTTACATTACAAAGATGGTGATGCTACAACTAGGAGTGATATGAGTCCTATGAACATGAATAATTTTCGATCAACACTTGATTATTATATTCTCATATATAAAGAACATTATTCAAACATGTATTCCCAAAACATATTTCATCTTCATGAATGTTTCAAATACCATTTATAAACATAAATATAAATCCATAATTATTTGAAATGGACAGGAATATAAATTTTTTTGTTACACTGGGTGCATAATGTTAATTATCTATGACTAATATATATCTAGTTAGAAAAATAATATGGTTGTTTCCTTCAACCAATGTAGATAGTTTTTCTCCATTTGAAGATTAATGATGCAACTCACTATAGGAAACCATCTAAAATCAACATTGTTATTATATTAATATATAAATTTGATTATTATAGGCTATATCTAATACCAAATTTTTATAAATATAGTGGCTAAATTCTATAAAAAATAACTTGGAGACCCCATTTTATTCATCATCGTGGTGAATTTATTATTTTAGTGACCCTTCTTACCACATATATATCATAATAAATCTACATAGCTTAAAGCCTAATCTTTCTCTTTTTGGTGAGGTGGTGATAATATGACATAGATCTTGTGTTGGTATTAAGGTTTTTCACATTAAACTAACTCCTTTTCAACATAATAATTGAAGGTTTTTTATTCCTCATTCACATAACCTCCTAAAAAATCTGATTCAAAAGTTTCTTGAGTGACTTATCAACACTGTTTATATTAACATTCGTAATAAAACTGAATAATATTTAAGGATGTTTGGTGGGTATGATGATTTTGAATAATTATTTTTGATGCATGAAACACAAATTTATAGACACTTAATATAGATAATCATATTTTCTACACAAGGCCTGGATGATACACATTCTTATTGTATACACATAAAGAGTTCCATTAAGATCTCATAACTCTCTAATAATTCCTCCTCTCAACAAATATTATAGATATGACATAACATGGTGTATCATACCATATCATCATGAAGCATCTAGATCTCCCTAGTCGTGGATGATAAAATGAGGAATTGGACATCCAATTTATCATTGACATATATCTAGAAGATAGTATTCTCGTACTCACACACCTCTTTAAAATGATCCATAGGAACTGTGGAACTCCAATACATAAAACTGTCTCTATTTGAATATTTCCATATGTAACAGGATATAAAGAATAAATACATTTGTTCTAGTTAAGGTATTTTCTTTATCAATTATATATTATATTCATAATTTTGAGGTTGAATTAATTTCCAATTTCTATAAAAAATAATGGAATATTTTTCAACACTATTTTTATTACCATATGTGTTTTAAAAATTATTATTTTATTAATCTCTCACTATTTTATAGAATACAAATATGACTCCCCAATGGATTCAAATTATTCTCTTTCGTGGATATTCTAGTGTAAATGATACATATTTCCCATCATGTAAACAAAACATAGCCCATATCAAATTTCATTAAGGTATTTTGGTAGGATTGTTTTCCAACTGCATGAGTAGTAAATTCATTAATCCATTGACTAGACTCCCCAATCCTGAAATCCTTAAATAAAATTCGCCCAACACATTCATCCACATTGTATCAAGTCTTTCAAAGGAAATAATGCATTGATTCTAACAAGGTTAAGTTAAACAAAAACGTTTTTTTGGATTCCTTGGCAACTGAAAGCACCTTAACAGCGTCAAGACAAGTACTTTGAGGTAGTGTTTCATTTTAACTATAGTAATGGAAGGATTTTATAGATTAATTTTTTTATTAGTTTATTTTTATCGTATAAATATATATTTTATATTTTATTATTTTACATGATATTTAATACTATGTGTATTTTACATAATAAATTTACCATTTCTGAAAAAATAATTTATACATAATCCACTTTATTTATTCATTTTATAAATTTTGTTAGTTTATTTACTTGATGTACACACATTTTAACATAAAATAAACATTGAACTGCATAAATAAATAAATAACCTTTCATTGGAAAAATAAAATAAATATATCATATGATCATGAGTTTTAAATATTTCTTGATTTATTAAGCGAATGAAAAACCAATCATCGTCCCTAAGGGAATAAATCCTTTTGCTAGTCTTGGATTGAGTTTTATTATTCCTTTTTTAAGCAATCTATCTCCTTGGTTGTTCTAACCTTTAATGTATCTCCAAATGTATATAGTTTTTGGTTTTCCATCATTTATATTCCAACTCAAATAAAAGTGAATAGAACTATTGTTTTAGGGTTATATAAATAGACTGAAGATATACATGACCAAACATAAAATGAGGAAGGGATGATACATAGCTCATGATATTTAATTTATAAATTTTTTTTATTACAAAACCCACGTAATAAAAATATATATTTAGTAATAACCCAATACATACATTGGTCAGTCAAGATGATTATAATCCATGCATGAAATAAATATGTATTTAATCTTGATAACATTCATTTCAGTTTGTTCTTTATTAATATAATATTCAATAAATAATTAATTATTTATATTTTACTTAACTAATTATTTTATCATAATTAACAAAAAAATATTCTTAGAGATTTCAATCTAATGTATTTTTAAACATGATAAATAAATAAATTTAATATTAATATTAATTAGTACATAGTGTGTAGTTACATGGCACATGTTGTGTATACTTATTGCTAGTTTTTAAATTTAGTGTAGCATTTAATAGACAAAAAATTCACTAGATAAAACATATGATTTACCCTTTTTGTTTACATGGTTTTCACTTTCATTATTATAGTAAATTTCTTATACTCTGTATAGTTTTTATCATGTACTACACACTTACACAACTTTTATTATTACACAACATGTTGTGATATATTATGTTGTGTTGGTTCGTTTGATTAACCATGTATTCTGAATGGAATGACTAACCACATTTTATTCATATATATATAAGGATTGAACTATTGGAAAATCTTATGAAGTACACAATATTTATAATATCCATACACATTGTGAATTTTTATAAAAATACATAAAATAATTATTTTAAAAATTTAAATCCACACAACTTGAAAAAAAACCACATGGTGTGTAATTCATGGAAAAAACCTATCACATGGACTACAAAAATAACTACAAACCATGTAGCTTAGTTTTTATATAATATATTTTTCATTCCACATGTTAGAATCACCTGACACACTTTTCTCAACATGTTCCTTGCATGCGTAGGTACAAGTTACACGTCATGTACAACTAGCTACGCATCATGAAGTGAATTTCTAAAAACATTCAACACATGAGTAGGTACATGGTGTGCATTTAAAAAGGGGTATTATGTTTACATTTTGTGTACATGAAATGGATTCCATGTAATTGGATCTGTCACATATTTCTTAGAAAACATTTAATACATGCCTTGTAATAATTACATAAAATGTAATTTTACTACACAATTTCTATGATTTATCTGAGGTAAAACCATGTGGGGTTACATGAAATATACACCCTCTAAATAAAATGTAATCCCATTAAGAAATGTGTCAATTAATAGTCAATACATAATGATTAGTGATGTTATGTACTCTTCTCCCAAATGATATACTAGGATTAGAGTTACTGATCTTGTTGTGGTTCACTGTGGGTACTTGATGAAAACTTTTTCTATTCCAAATTATGTATCCATGTCATATATCCATAATTATAAAAACATATATATAGGATATTAAATAATTTTTAATCTATAATTGACATGTTCTTGGTAATATAAAATAAATCTATCATATAATCTGACTGTTAGATTAAGAACAAAATAAAGAATTAAAAACCTAATAGAATAAATATTGAATTTTATCAATAAATAAAAAATAAATAAAATTAATATGTTACGTCTATGATACCACATGAACATCCCAATTCATAGTGGGAACTCTTTTACCAATTCCCAATTAGTGGTTTCATTTATTTTTTTGAATTGTATTCACATAAATAGGCAAATGAAACCTCTTAATATTCTAAGAGAGAATATTTTATCCGATAATTTACAACTAATCTCAAAACATGAATTTCCTAAACATGATAATCCTTTATTCATTAATGAAATAGGTCAGTAATTTTATTGTACTATAGTTTTGGTGAATAATATTAAGTAAAATTATTTTAGTGGTATCCATACATAGTCTATGAATCTCAAAACATGTCTATCGGTACTTCTGGTGATAGTGCAGATGATCAAAATATCTTGCGTCCTTTTCCATTTATCATAATAAGAAATCCTTTACTCTTGACGGATTCTCTTTTATTTTACCAGCCATGAAAGGAAGGAGGAGGAAATTATGAATCTTATTCTTGAGATAATTGATAAGTTATCATCCCAATGGATTTAGGGGAATTATATTAGGATAATGTTTTTGTGAAAAATAATTCTCCAAAACTCTAAAAATTGTATAATATAGTTAATATAAATATGGTTATGTAATTAATAATCCCAAAAATTACATTATACAATTATTAACTATTCTGAAACCCAATGTCAACTAAAAATTATAATAAAATTATTATTATATTCAATGATATTCAATGACTCAAGAATAAATAAATATTATTTCTTAAATAAATACATCAATATTTATTTAAAGGATTATAAATATATTATGTTATTTTATCATGGATATTAGCTCATCCTATCAACCCTCCTAAGAATTTATGAAACCTTATAGAATAAAAATTTATGTAAAACAATAAATTTTAATATATTATCCATTAATTAAATAAAAAAATATTAAATTCACTAACTAGGGATAAAATATTTATTTATTATTCAACTCATATATATTTTAAATCGAAATGACTAGTGATCTAATTTATACGTTCAATATATCACAAATAATTATCATTCATTCGTTATGAGATTAATATTTATTCTTTTTATTAATATCTAATAGAATTTAACTAATAATTTGGATATGCTTAGTGTCTGAACCTCTAGGAAACATTTTCCATAGCATTATTCTAGAAAGTCTAAAGTCAAATATTATCAATTAGAAACACATCACCGAACCTAGATAGAAACTAGTTTGTGCTTTAATTATAAAAACCAAATACAAACACCTAATGTGTAATATGATCCATTTTTTCTTAATATCTCATCAATAAGGTTTCATAAAAATTCCATTTACCTATATTCTTTATATATCATTCATTGACTACTATAAATGAACATTATGAAAAAATGTTATAGCAATGAAAATAATTAAATAGTTTCATTTCAATAAAAAGGTCTGAGATATCTAATTCTCTTAAAATGGAAGGTATACATCCTTTATATATCCACTCATTAATTTCACATCATTCATAACACACATGATGTATCCTACTATCCAACAAGAATATTTCTTCATAGTATTTTTAATATATCGAATTACATTATTGATGAATTATATTAATAATAATATAAAATCCATGGACCAATCCACGCGTTGATAGATACAAATATCCAATGACTTGTGAAACATGTGGAATTCCTTTTGTTGATTTTTTCTCAAAATCACAACTCTTAGTGATTACTATGTGTGAAAATAATGAAAAATTTTATCAATTGTTTATGAGATATTAAGAACTAATATTCTAACGCAATTCATGTCTCATCAGATTAATTTCATCTATCTATAGATTAAATGTTTAAGAATATTTGCATATCAATTAACAGTTACCATTATAGAAAATAACAGCCATGAACTTTCGATGTAATAAATTATGTAACTCTATTCCCACATAAATGCTACACATTAATACAATAATCATGTTATATATTTTTTTTATATAGTTATTTGAATATCTAGTTAACCAAAAGTACATTGTATGTTGTTATGGAGCACCAAATCCAACAGAAGCTTCATGAGACATCACTGGAGTAATAAAGTATTCCTAAGAATAATATGAGCATTGACTTCATAAGGATCATAGGGAATTGGTGCTTAATATTTTTCTGGATCATTAGGCTACATTGATTTGTGGTAAAAAAATCATTGTCAACACACCATTCATTGGTGAGGAAGGGATTCAGTGTTGGGTGCATATCCTTTGTTGGCACTTCTTAATACTAAATCACTTTGACATTTTTATTTCCCCTAAAATACCATGTTATAATGATTTTTATGTTGTATTTAGTTTTATTTTATGCTAGATAGTAATTATACAATATTAAGGTGATGTAATGTGTTGTTCAGGCTCAGACAATGTTGGAGTAAGAAACTGTCTCAACTAGTGGACATATATTCTTCTAGAAATAGACGAAGCCTTAGTCATTGGTGTTGGATACACTAGAGGTAAAAATTCATATCAACATATAAAACATAGCATATATTTTACGAGGATGCATCCTAATGATCCATCATGCAGAAAATTATCCTTATGACGCCTTATAATGTTCTAATGTATGTAGTATTAGAGAGCCTACATTTTCATAATTACTTAGTTGTTTAACTAACATCCCATATTATTGTTATTATTTTAAATGATAACTTAAGAATTTATTGTCATAAAAACATAAAAACATGAAATAATATGTATGACATTGTCAATTATCATAAAAATATATCTAGTAAATTAAATCACAATATCATGTTGTACTTAAAATATGCTCCTAAACAGTTATGAAAATCTAAAAATTTAGAAAATTAATTTTTTTAAAAAATTATTGGGATATAAAAAATAATTATTGAATATGAGTAGTGATTTTTAGGGTTTTGTAAAATACCTTATCAATTTACACTTTAGTTTTACCTTTTACCTCATTCCCCCTTCTAGTGGTATGTCACATTCTTCCAAGATAAGTTTTTTTATAAAGAATAAAATTAAACATATTAAAATATTTTAACGTGAATATTCCAAATATAAGACCCATTTTATAAATTTAAATTTCTAAAAGTTATTGAATTTAATTTTATAATTAAATAACATGATGTGTAATTTTTTAAATTGTATTCTTAAATATTATATGAACTTATTCCTACTTCATACAAAGTAATAGTATTTACATAAATGATGATTAACTTATATATATACAGTTCACTAATAAATTATTTAATAGAGACCAATTTAATTTATTAAAATAAAAAAAAAGATATAGAAAGAATAACTCAATGAAAATTACATCTTTTTAACATTTAATAGTTTTTATTGCAATTATAGTAATTATTTATCTTCAAATCATTCATTTAATTTTCTTTATCCATTTTTATTAAAATCATTCTTTTAATTTTATAAATATATTTACCCATTATTTGAAAGTAATAAATTTAATAAAAATAGGAAATTTATTAAAATACACAAAATATTAATTACAATAACAAAATATATTTTTTTATATTTTTATTACATTAATAATTGAAAGAGGATATAATCCTAATTTCTACTTAAAGCCTCCTCGTGACCTCTGTACATGCAGTATGGTTTAGAGAAGCAATCAAGGTTTTCAGAAGGTGTGACTTAGTTACTATAACTATCATAGTTATTTCCATGACTTGACATTCTACATTATTATAATTTTTTAAATGTTGTATATGTTGATGTTCTGCATGATAATGGTCACAGGAAAACCACTAGTGATGCTACCACATAATCATGCATTTAAAAATGGACCTCATATAGACGTATTTTACAACAAAATGTCTATAAATAAATCTCTTTCCACATAAATTCCAGAATGTGTTTCCTTTTATTTATACTCATTATAAAAAAACACAATATTTAAATGGTCACATATTAAGATTATTTTAGTTTGGTATCAAGTATTATTTATACTAACAATATAATTTGTCTCATTAATAACTATAATATATAATGACTATAAATATAAAATAATAATATATTCTCAATAACCATATATGATTAATAGTCATGGAAACCTTACTCACCATTTTCATTCCTATATATTACCATTTATTCATTATTAAAATTATTAATCATATTTCCCAATTTAGTTATAAAATTTTTAACTTATTTATAATATGATTCATTCATTTTATAGTTATAGTCTATGAAAGGATCATTATGGGGGATTATAATAATGATTATTTTAATGTTGATGTATTGTAATTTATGTTTAGATCTATTAAAATAATGATTTTTTTACATTATACATAATTTATCTATCTTGTAATGTATTAAAATTTTTATAGTAATGTTCAATCATAATGGAATAAGTCATTTTTCATTACAGATTGTATTTCATGTAATAATAACTATCCAACATTATATAATTTCATAGTAAAATATGTGGTTTTACATTTATCCCAATATAATAAAATTTCTCCCCCAATATTACATTACTAATAAGAAAAATTGATGAGTGTTTATTCACCTCATTAAATCATCATTTTACAACATTACTTACAAATATTTGTGATTTCTCCATAGAGTGTTGAACAATTGAGTGGTGTTATTCCTTAGTACTTTGTATATGTGATACAATATTTGTACAAGTTCTTTATTATATCTTATATTATGTTCTTATTATATAACATCAGAGTTCATTACATTTTATGGATCAATAATATTCTTCCACAAAAGAGATGCATGGATCATGTAATTGTGTTATGTTATCCCTGGTTGATGTGAATGGTGATACGATAAAATACACACGTGAACAAGAATCTCGAAGGGTGTAATGTTTCTTAGGATCATCATTAATATGTTATAAAATCTCATAACCGTCTTCTATGGTGATATTTGAAGTAATAATTTATCAATATCCTCATAATCTAGAACACATGAATGATTCCATATAAAAATATTCTATATACCTTGTGTTGATTTGATATTTCATATAATGATCTAAAATATCAATATAATTTCATTTGTAAGATGGAATCGTGATAAATATTTGTAATAAACATATATGTTAAAAATAACACTTTGTATGTCAATGTATATGTCACACAACATCAAGATTTTACATTGGTAAATTTTTATCATTTAAATATGATTGTTAAAACATAACTTTTGAACTACTGTGTAAGAATATGAGTAAAAAATTACCATATATATATATATAAAGGTACTAATTAATATAAATTCATTTATTTATTCATAAGAAAATAAATACTCAATATTTGGTAAAGAAACCTCATGATTTAAAAATATGTATTTTTCAAAAATATTTTTCATTTTTTTGTGTACGGATTAAAATTAATTTATACCATTTATAGAAATTTCATTTTTTGGAATGAATATAATTTTTCAAATAAAAATTTAAATATTTTATTAAGGTTATTTTTTTGGATTTTTCAAAAAATATTTATTTTTCAGTAAAAAGTGATATTATGAATTCTTGTAAAACGATCACTTATTTTCATTAAATCCAATAATTTAATAGTACTATTATGTTTTAAATTGATATTAAAGTAACATAAGTCTCATTTAATTATATATAATCGAATTAATTTTATATGAATCATTATTTAACTTTAATTTTTAATAAGTTCTTTATTAGGATTAGAAACACATTTCTCTAAAAAATCATTAAATTTTACATATTTATATGAAATTTATTTTTTCCAATTTATGAAAATTTAATAATGAAAAATTGATTCCATATTTTTATTCATTAGGTTCATAGTGGTAAAATATTTTTGTTTCACTATGAATAGTAATAGTTCTATATATTTGTCACCTTAGTATGGTTAAAATAGGTAAAACACGAGTTAAAACTATAAGATAAAGAATACAAATAAAAAAATATTTCATAGGATCTATTACCTTAAATATTAATAATCATTTATTCAATTTTTTTCAATTCAATGCCTTTTTATTTTGATAAAGACCATAATATTATCTATGTAATGAATAAATACAACATGTTACTTTCCGTGTTTTAATATCTTTATTTTTCTCATAGTGATAAAAATGGTTATATTTAGTTTTTAAATTTTTCCAAAAATATTAAATAATTTTTTATCTTTTAAATATATTTTTTATTTTTAGTGAAAAATATTTACATTAAATCTAGACACAACACCGACACAGTGATTGTTCAAGTAATAGAAAATTCATGTAAATGATCATAAAAACAATCAAAGTAATTTTTTTCAGTTGAGTTACGGTGTTACATTAATTTTATAGATAAATATAATATGTAAAGATTATATTAAAACTATATTACTGTGTTTTTATTTATTATAGTCAAATTATGAGAATAGTCCAAAAAAATACATTAAGTGTATTTTATGGTAAATAATCTCTTATTAAGTTATGTTTAATTAAAAAATTATTATATTTGTAAAATTTCATTTTATATGGACAATCATATGAGAAATTTCCACTAATTCATTAATCTTATATTATATTAACTTCTCTATCCCTAAAGAGTAAAAATATTGATATCACGATAATAGTCAAATAAGTTAATAAGTGGTTATGATAAAGAAATATGGTTTACAACATCACAAAAAACTGTTAAAATTTTGTTGAATTATATTATTTATAGTTACTATAAAACCAAATTATAAAAATATCAATTTTTATCCACATGAACAAAAAAATTAATTTCCTCTAATTTAACACATTATGTAATTCAATGGTTGACCCGCCTCTCACTTATAAAAGGGAACTCCATATCTTATCTTCCTAACAATCCATTAGCCACTAATATTTATGAAATACTTAAAAAATAAGTTATTTACTTCTATATTAACAATATATTGTATTTTTTATTCTCAAAAGGTTATTCCTAGGGTCATTATTGAGATATTAAAACGAAGTTACTCAAAGAGAAAGCAATCAACTTAATCAATAATTTTAAATTTACTTATTATTATACCTCCTTAAATTATATCCTAAATATTTATATATGTTAAAAAAAGATAAAATATATATTAGAATGTTATTATGTTAATTTTATAGTCTTATTCAACTAAATTTCCCATCAATTTGGGAACGAAAGCATCCTTCGTACGTACGTTTCAACAACCACCTCCACAAAGCGATGTGTTTCATTCTCAATCACCACCTTTCATTGAATATTTAATGATTAATTTATTATAAATATATATGTTATTAATGAAATAATTATAAATATATGTGGGTAATATATCAAATACTTATTTACCCTCTATTTGTTGAAAAATTATAATGTCGTTCTTCTATATATATGGATGACCACATCCACAAAGTGATGTGATACATTTTTCATCTACATATTTCATGGATGGTTTTAAAATGGTATTTGATTTATAAAAATGATAATTATGTTATTTTTATTTTTTATATGTTGGAATAGTGACCATTTTGACCCTGGTCATCCAACAAAAGTAATTTTTCAATTATGAATTGTACGCCCTCATAACCCCAGATGTGTACTTAACTGATTATGTGATGAAATATTTCATTCAAATAAATTAAATAAATTAATTACTGATAATTCAATAATACAATAAAATTTTATTAAATAAATTAATCATTAAAATAAATTTATTATAAAGGAGTTAAAGGACATACATTAAAAGAATGTACACAAGATAAAGGGTTTTTGTAACTCAATTTATGTCCATTTAGTTATAGTTATACATAATTGACTATTTTAATTGATTATTATATATAAAATTAACTATTATTATATTATTTTTTATTTACACTTTCATTATGTGGGTTTACAATTGTTACACATAATCTCCTCAATGATTAATTCTCACTTCTGTGATATAATATTTGTAAGGATGTTTCGTCACAATACTATTTCATTGAGGCTTGTATCATATTATTCACCAACATAATTTTATAATATTTATATTCAATATATTGAGATATTATATATTGAAATAATCATTTAATGTGATATTTAGTGTTCCTTTGATGTTATCTCTTTCATGAGATACTGATTCAAATGTTATAAAATTTTCAATTGTTTTCACGGTCTCAATTTCAATTCATTAAGATATAATTCATATTATGAACCATGTTTTTTTTTATATTGTGTATCTAAATTACCATGAATTTTTATTAACTAATTATTTCATGGAAATTATGAATTTTATGGAATCGTTTTTTGTTCCATCACTCAATAAATTTTTGATTCAATAATTATCCAGGTTGCAAGGGTTTCTCATCTCAATCAGCCTATTTTAAAGATTATTTTGGTTGATTAGACTATATTCATTTATATGGATTTTATAGAATATATATATATATATATTATTTTAACACCCTAATATTTTATGCAATTTCATTTTTTTGTTTTAATTTAACTTCATTGATAGTTTGTGTAACATAAAACATTTAGTTTTAAAAAACCATAAAAAACTAATAAAATTTTTATTTAAAAATGATTTTTATTACCTAGTAGTTAAACATGGATACATGAATAAAAATAAAAACTTTAAATATTATGTACATGGTATAAAATATATTGTTAAAAAATTACACTATTTTATGTAAAGTATTTATATGTTTCTAAAATAATATTTTCTCAAAAAATGTTAATTTTTTTATGAACTATAATTAAATTCATTGTTGATACTTTTTGAAAATTAATCGGATCAAATAAACATAATTTTGTAAATATAATACAAAAAATATCTTAGGTAATTTTTTTGTGATTTTTATGAAAATATTTATTTTTTGATGAATAGTGAAAAAATAACAGACTATTGAAAACTACCTTTTAATTTATAAAATTTATAAGATTTAAATTTGTTATAAAATTTATTTTACAGAAAAATATATCAATTATATATCTATTAATAAAATTTATTTCATTAGTATGAATTTAATTTTTAATTTTTATATAATTTTTTTTAAACATCGGAACATTACCTCTTTTGAAAACCACTTTCTCGCCGCGTCTGGTGATTTAATTTTAAATTAATATTTACCACCTATATGAATGGAATTTGGAAAAAGGTATTCCATAGTATTAATAATAATAATTTTTATATATAATAATATCAAATTATTTTTAGTAAAATATTAATTGTAATCAAAGTAACAACAAAAAAATGTGGTTAAGGTTAAAATGGTTTTACGGTGGGTCAAACTAAAATGATTAAATCTAAAATTACATATAAATATATTCAAAAATAAATTTATGGAAATATATTCACCTTATAACATATATGTATTGATAATGATAACTGTTTTAGCATTTTTTTCATATGAAAAACATGGATACTCCCTTTTATTTAGATAACATTACAAGTGTTCCACTCACCTCACTTATAAAAGGACACATGTTCCCTTGTTTTTATTAAAAGTTCTATAAACATATGGATCAACCAAGACATACAAAAATATATTAGATACTTACCTAACCACATCCCATATTCATTTTTTTATTATTAATCCCTCTTAAGATGAATATAGATATAAACATAATGAGGCCTTCTGAAGATGTGATAAATTCTTAATTTTGAATTTTTATATTTTTTAATCACCCACCATTTTCTAATATCCTTAAATTAAGATAACATTAAAAAATTATCTTCTATAATATACTAATATATTATTATGATAATGTAATATATTTTATCCATCTCCACCTCTATCAAATGGAATCAAATATTTCGATCAGGTCAATGGAGAACTACCGCCTCACGAACCGATGTTATTCATTTTCCATCATCAGCTCTCAAACCTAGATATAATGAAGGATTAAAAGTTTATATAAAATATTTATGATATTATTATACTTATTTAATTATTATATAACATATACCTTCTTACATTTCCTTTTGCGGGAATATGATAACATCACTCTTGTATACGGCAGACTATAGCCTCATGATGTGATGAGATTCGTTCACATTTTATATGGAAGGTAATAAAGATTATTTTAATAAAAATATGTGATATATATGAAATAATAAGTATTATTTTGTATTAATATATTTTTTGAATATTTTTTATTTCAATCCGTTCAGAAAATGGGAACAACGTTTAGGCGTGCATATAGCCTATCAGCTCCATGAATTGTGTATTTCATATTAAATATTTATCATTTATGGATTTTTATAGAAGAATATATACTGAATATATGTTATATTTATACCATGTTTAAAATTAACAAGATTATCGAACCATTATCAAAATAATAGAACCAAACAAAATTAAAAAATAATTATTAAATGAAGTAATTATTTCTGAAAACATGACATTAACTTGGAATTGTTAATAAATGGGTAGTAAAATTTCATAAGTAAATAATATATGGTATTATATATATATTTATGGGTTTTAAATAAATATATAATAAAATTATATTTATTATATATGAGGTTTGAATATGTACAATGGAAGTTAAGACATAAGGTAAGACATTTTTATCTCAATTTTCCTTCTTTGAGACATATATTATTTTGTGTAAAAATATTATTTCTTGCATCTTACAATTTAATGTTACCATAGTGGTAATTTTTTATTATAATATCTTATTGTTCATTGGGATAGTAAATGTTTATTCTTTTGATGATGAAATATTATGATCTATCTCCCATTAATTTTTTTATTCTCCTCTAGTAATGTCATGAAAATACTTTTTTGACCTTAATTTTTCTATCTTTATGTTATCAATATTTCAAGAGATTTTAATATTTCAAAAATCGCCTTTATTTCTCCATTCGATCAAAAATTATTTTCTTCCATTTACATGTTTCAAAAAAAGTAAGTTTTTTAAAAATCCTATATATATTTTTATCGTCATCTATAACCTTATTTTAATTTTCTGAAATTTTTTTAAAAGCATTCATCTTTTTATTTTCTGGATGATGTGATTTTAACTTTTATTGAAAATGTGGACTGAATATTTATTTAAATGTTTATAAAATTAATGTAACATTCTTCCAACATAACCACTATATTTTTTAATGATTTATTTAAAAGTTTCAATGATTATTTTAAAAAAATGGCTTATTTAATATTTAGGATGATTTAAAATTTTAAACCATTGTTTTCAAAATGGTGAGTATATTTTCCTCCTGAATTATTTAGTTATTTATAGTTAATTTCTATTCATAATTGAAAAAAACATTATTTTTGTTTATGTATTACAGTAGATATGATCCAGTTGTACCATCCTTATTATATCAATTGCTGGTTTATGATTATGACGAGGGGATGTTTATAAAACCTAATTAGTTTCTTTGGGTTATTTTATTATGAACTATATATGAAACCCATTTCATTTCCATGGGATATGTTAATATGAAATGTGTATGAAACACATTTCTTTTCTTTGGGTTATGAAATGATTTAATTCTTATGAAATTCATTTGTTTTCATTAATTATGATATGATGATTGTTTTATGATCACATGTCACACATTTTTATGATTTTCATTTTGTGATTTGTGGGACCCATATCTCCACCAGTGAATTAGGATAAAAATGAAATATAATGATATAAACATGACTAGAATGATTAGTGAACCCATATCCTTAATGGAATTTATCCACTATGATGGCCTTGTCAGTTAACCTTAACTACTACGATGGTTTTGCAAGTGATCCATTCCACTAGGATAGTCTTGGTAATGATACTCCAAATGACATGGATATGATTATATATAGTAATATGTCTTCCAAAATTCCATGTCTTGAGCAATTTTATTCTTTCATGGATCATGTTCCATGATTCCCCTATGATTCATGTCATGCGAACAAATAATATTTTTTCCATTAACCATGATTACGATCTTTAATATGAAGGGTATGGTTTTGAAATTCTATTATCATGTTTTCATACCCCTATACTCATAGTATGTTTAAGAATATCCATTTTTACCCTTATATACTATTTAAGATCACCCTTTCTTATATTTATTTTCAACAGGTTTGGGTGAATTTTTTTATATATTCTTTTTCAATGATGGTTGATAGTCTTAAATAACATAGCAGGAGATGATGTATTTCACCTATGAACTATTTTTTTATGTTTCAATGTTTTTAAAAGCATCATACCTTTGTGATCCTTAGTAATGTGTTTGTGTAATGTAATGAATAATCATTAAAAATATCTAGTATCTATGTATTAAAATACCTAGTCATTATGGTTGTTATCATAGGATATGTTTATTTAACCTTTGGAAGCAAGGATGGAAATTTTTTTTGTAACAACCCTTCAGATAAACCTATGTATAAGGTACAATTCTAAATTTTTTTTAAGTAGGATATTATGTAGTTTACCAATAAATACATCCCTATCATTATAATAAAAATGAACGTGGTTCTTCCACATATTTATCTATGAGTAATAATTCTCGAAAAGTAACATTGTTATTGACATGAGGGTTTATTAGTATATCAAAATGAGCCTTACCGTGCACGTGGTTTTACTCTTCTTCGGGATATGCATTGGATAATTTACATTTTATTTATGAACCATCATTAATGAATTGAAAAGATGATGTCTATTAATAAAATAGGTTAAATTATAATAGATGTGGATTGAAATAATGTGTTTTTATTTAGATAACTTATAAATTATTTTTCATGACTATGAGTATTCAAACAATGATTATCATTTCTCACACTACGTTTTCTTATTTTAGTCATTCCTAAAAACCTGAGAAAACATTGTTAAGGTAGAAAGAAATATAAAATTCAATGGATGTATGAATAATAAGACAAATGTTATGAGATATGGAAGGGAAAATATAATTTTTATTTTCACACAAATTTCTCAATTTATAAATCACACTAAACATCAAAATGATCAATAGATATAGAAATATTCAGTTGAGTCCTTTATGAGTCAATTACCACTCTCTTTTAGTGGTTCTACTAATATAATAGTTTCAAAGTAATGGATCGGTACCACTAAAATGATATTCTTATTCTCCATTATATAAAACATGAAAAAGTCATTTTATATGTCTATTATTTGGATGAAAAAGTGTATCAATGGTGTAATATCATCAAGAATAAATGGGAAGATAATAAAATCTACTTAATGGAGTGGGATGAGTTTAAGAGAATATTTATCAATAAGGATATTCGTCAAATTCATCATTTGAAATTATAGATGGAATTCTCTGAGATAAAATAGAAGGATGATGAATCTACCCGTACCTATGAGGAATATTTTACAAGAATCTTGAGGTACAATTCTAGAATAATCATCTAACATTAAATTATGGTTAATTGATTATTTTTTTGAACTAAAATAAATTCTTCAGAGGAAATTATCTAAAAAAGTATTCACTATCAATAATGAAATCATTCGGTGTTCTCTGAAGGTGGAAATATAGATTATAGTTACCCATAAATCACATGGTTTGGATAAGAAACTAATGATGGAGTTTAAGGGAAACACTAATAACCAAGGATAAAAGAAGATGACATTTACTTAATGCTTGATGTATAGTAGGAATCCTAGTGAAAACTATCATAATTGGGTTGGTAAATGTTTTAAGAGTGAATGGGATGGTAATCATAAAATTAGTTTCTGAAGTGATGGGAAGATGTTAACTAATTATGAGAATAAAGATAAATCTATATATAATTCACCACAAATACTCTAGTGTTTCAAATGATAAGATTATGTGAATAATGATGAACAGTGCCCAAATAAAAATGTTATTTATGATGATTAATGTTAGTAACCTATTATGTTGAGGGACAAGGTGAAATCCCACGAGATCACTATTATTCACAAAGTAAGAAATAATGGTTTATGGAAAGGATCACTTACTATCCATTATTGAATTACTAATTTATTATTAGAATTTAGATTAATATATTAATTTCTATATGAATAATTTTACAATTGTACCATGATTACAATCACACAAATAG
Source organism: Viscum album (assembly GCA_963277665.1). Taxonomy (NCBI): domain Eukaryota; kingdom Viridiplantae; phylum Streptophyta; class Magnoliopsida; order Santalales; family Viscaceae; genus Viscum; species Viscum album. The sequence goes on along the minus strand of OY728140.1, from coordinate 1,364,108,581 downwards.
ATGTCAAATTTTCAGTGAAAGACCTGAAAGCTATGATGATCAAATTTGATTATATGATTCCTCACTCATTAAAGGTTATATGAATGTTCTTCCTGTAAATAGTATCATTATTCTTCTGGTGTAATTTTATGTTATCTTAGGAATGGATTGGATTTTTCTACATAAATAATAAATCAAATTTCAAGTAAGGGAAGGCATGTTTGACATTTCAAACCATCAAATGATTGTTTATCAGTAAAATGATAAATATGAAAATTCAATTTGAATCACTTCCATTTTATATATTTTTATTCCTATTTAAAACGGACATTTGTCTTAGGGTGTTATGGATAAACTCAACATCGATGATACACCTATTTTTTGAGAGTTTTTTAATGCCTTTTGGGAAGACTTTCCTAGCCTTCATCCAAAATATGATGTTGGGTTCTTAATAGAACTCATACCCTGTGCCTTTCATATTTCAAATAATCTCTATTAAATAGACCCAATAGTGTATCCAAAATGGAAAAATTAACTCTAACAGAACCTTGACAAGGGATTCTTATGGCCTTGTGTTTCAATATGGGCTGAAACTGATCATTGTCTTAAAAATAAAATTGTATTGACATGACTCTATATTGATTATCAAGAGATGAACAAGATCATGATCAATGACAAAAATACTCTACCCCATATTTATTGCCAATTTGATCAACTAAATTATGCTTAATACTTTTCAAAGATTTAACTTCATTATAGCTATCGTCAATTTATGTTCAATAAAAAGGATATATCCAACTTTGTATTCCATTCAAGGCATATAGACTATTAATATATAGGGATGTCGTTTGTTCTTTTTAATTACCCTATTATCTTCATGTATATAATGAATAAAGTCACTAGATTTTACCTTTATCATTTATGGAAGTCTTTAAAGATGATATTCTTATATATTCAAAGAGAATGGAAGAGAATAACGATTACTTTAGAATTGTACAAATGCCCTTATGGATGGAGAAACTACATGAAAAAATATTAAAGTGTAAATTTTGGAGGAAAAAGCCTTCATTTCAAAGACATATAATCTCAAGAGTTGGTATATTAGTAGATCCATAAATAATAGATGCTATTTAATGTTGACCCAAACAAACCATGGTGACTATGTTACATAGTTTTCTTGGTTTATCTAGATACTTTCAATAATTTATGGAGAATGTATCATGACTATCTAATCCACTTACCATGTTAATAAGAAAGGGAACCTAGATCCACAAGATAGATGAATGTTTGGAAGATTTCAATGAATCATAGAGAAGTTTATCCAACACACTTGTTATTACATTACCGTATAGTGGATAAGGGTTAGTAATCTTTAGTGATGCATCCAATAAGATTTTGGGATGTGTTCTTATGTAGAATGAAATTGATATAGCTTATTCCTCATGAATATTGGCGGTTCATTAGTAAAATTTTATAAGTCAATATTTTGATTTTTCTATAGTAATTTTTACAAAAAATTTATGGAGAAATTATATTTATGGAGAAAAGTGTGATATATATGCCAATCACACAACTTTAATGTATTTATTCATCGAGAAAGAGTTGAATATGCTGAAAAGATAATTGTTAAGGATGATTATAGATTATGACCGCTCAATATAGTACCGCCATGGGGAAAGAAAACAATGTGGAAAATGATTTGAGTTAGAAGGATAATGATAGTTATCTATGAAAAGGATTAAAAAAGATCCAACATTTCAGGACTTTCAAAGGGTGAATCTAGAAATCCGATAGGATGCAGAGAAATATAATCTACCTCAATTGAATGATCAACCATATATCCATGTGAAGATTAAAGTGTCATATATGGATGATTTATATATAAAAATGAATGTTATAATTCTTCATAATTTTAAAAAATATTATTATGTAATGATAATGTTCAGGAGCCATGTTTTTTTCCATCCATTCTATATTTTAAGGATTTTTTAGAAGAATGTTATAGTTCGTCATTCATTATCAATATTTGAATTAAAAAAGATGTTTCTTGTGAGATCACATGAAGAGGGATATCACAGATTTTGTATCTATATTATTAGTATTTCAAAAGTTTAATAATGCGATAAAAAATTATAAGGGGGTGTTTGATCCATTACCCATACACAAATTGAAATGGGAAAACATCACCATCGACATTGTTTCAAGACTCCCCAAAATGTTTAGAGGGAACCATTATATATGGTTTATAGTTGATCACCTTATAAAGTTATCACAATTTATTACCATTAGAGAATATTTATATTTTGATCATATTTTTTGGATATATATTATAGAAGTGGTAATGTTTCACAGGGTACCACATTCCATTATTTCTAATCAGGAACTGAGGTTTACCTCAATGTTTTTGGTGTTTTCTTATATAATCTATTAATATAGAGTTGAGATTCCGCACAACATATCATCCTTATATGAATGGGTAGTCTATGATAAAAATTCAAACCCTATAGGATATGCGGATATCTTATTATTTGGATTTGAAAGGTGTTTGGGACCAACACCTTCAACTAGTTGAGTTTTCATACAACAATTCCATTTAAACGAGTATTCAGATGGCTCTTTATAAATGCCTAATTGGAAATTTTTGTAGGTATCAAATGTGGTAGAAAAATATTGGATAAATAAATATATTTGGAACTTATATATCTAATGAAATGGTAGAGAATATTGGATCCAATCAAAAACACATAAGGGTGACATTAAGTCAACAAAACATCTATGCTGATAACCACCAATGTGATATGGAATTTGATGTTGGTGGAAGGGTGTTTTTATGAATTTATACATTTAATAATGTTATTATATTCATGAATAAATGGAAACTAATCCCAAGGTATATTTTTCCATTTGATATTAATGATAATATTGAGATGATAGCCTATTAGCTAGTGCTTCCACTAAACTTATAAAAAGTCTTCGATTTATTCCATTTATCTCTCTTAATTCAGTAAAAACCTAACACTTAATATGTAGTAAATTCTGAAGATGTTCTGCTATCGAATTATCTTTCTAATGATAAAAAACCATTGATTCTAGATAATTCATATAATATTTTATGAAACAGGAACACTAACTTCATCATTTTTATTGTTGTGAAACCACCTGTTCGAGGAAGATACATGGGAACCAAGAGATTTAACGAGGAAAAATTATCCTTAGTTATTATTACCAATATTATATAATTACAAGGGAGATATTAATTTTAAGGTGGGTATAATCTATCACCCTGACATTTTTTGAAATATTATTTTCATCTAAATATAATTTGTTTGATTGCTTGTGTTACACACAACCCCTAGTTATAAATAACCACGGAAAAATATTAATCTTATTGTTTAAACATGACCACTATTAACTAGATATTAATCATGATGGAATGAATAGGATTAAAAAAAATTTAAATATTAAGTGTAATGAATATATTATATTGATTTAAAGGTACATAATTTTCATTAATGTCTTTACAGGATTCGAAAATAATATTTCATTAAAAATGTTTATAGATTCTATAAACAATAATAAAATTGAATGTTGACACATTACAAAAATAATTTTATAAAAAATCCAAATTTTCGAAACTGTAATACAAAAAATATCTTAGGGTGGTTTTTTTAAAATTTTCAGAGATGATTCACTTTTCAACGAATAGTTAAAAAATATTATTTTTTATTGAAATATACATTTTAATTTATAGTATTTATATAGTCACATATTGTTTATAATTTGTATAAAAGTAAAAATAGTTAAATTATATATATATATATATATTATTAAAATTTAGTTCATTTTAATCTTTTTCAAAATGAATTTTGATATAAAACCTTTTTAATCTTTTGATCATTTTCTCTTTGGATACAGTTTTCTCATCAAATCCACGGGTTTATTTTCAAATAAAAAATTTACATTTCTCTGAATTTAATTATGGAAAATGGATTCAAAATTTTTAGTCATTATAATTTATATTATATAATAAGGATATATGTTTTTATGAAAAATTAATAGTAAAAATTTTAAAATTTACTTACAGCGGTTAAGGTTAAAACAAGTTTACTTGGGGATAAAATAAAAATCGATAAGGGGTAAAATGACCTAGAAACTATTACAACACCCATTTTATGGGAATATTTAAAACTATTAACCTATAATATTTTATTAATATCCATTTTGGATGTTGCAACTAGATATTTTAGAAAAGTAAATATTGTTGGAAAACAAATTTGACTTGTAACAATGATCTTAAACATACTGCGAAATATATAATTGTTATAACCTAGCTGCTAAATTGGTGGGTATGAATAGAATTAAAAAATTTATAATATATTGATATAAATTTAATATTTAATATAAATTATTGATAATTTTTTGTAATTAATTATTCAGTTTTTCGTAATGTAATTTTATTATTCAGAAAAATGTTTTCTTGAAAATTTATTTTTATTCCATTTCCTCAAAAAGTATTACAATTATTTTTTCAAATTTTAAAATATTCATTTGATAAAATTAAATTAATTTTAAATTCATAATTAACTTTGTGTGATTTTTTAGAAAATATTGACTTTTTAGTAAATATTGAAAATATTATTTTTTTTCTAAAAATAATTTCTTTTAAATAAATTATTTAATTTCAAAGTCCCTTTATTTATTGAAAATGTAAACAGGAGAAATATGTATTATTTATTTATATTTAATATAATTAATTAATTTTCAATGTAATTCATAATGTATTTTGGAATAAGTTTGTCATTGGGGTTTTAATGGGACTTTTCATGAAAACTGTTTTAAAGTACCTGATGTTTCTCCGTTTTAATATAATAAAATTATAACTAATGAGAAATTTTTTAATCTAAATTATAAGATTATATATAAAAAATATTAATTATTTTCAAATTATAGGTAATATTAATAAAAGATTTAATATAAATTCTCCTTTTTCTTGAAAAATAATCTTCTGGAAAAGCAACGTTTTCCCCACATCTTGGAGTTTTGTTTTAAATTTAATTTAATCACTTATGTGAATTTAATTATGTAAAATGGAATCCATATTTTTAATTTGAATAATTTATATTATCTTATAAGGTCAAATTAATTTATTACCATAATTAATAATGAATATAGTAAAAATAGTTTACAATGGTTAGGATGAAATTATGTTCACCTGGGGGTTAAACTAAAAAGAAAAGGATCCAAATGACCTAGAAAATTGTTATACAACTATTATATGGAAATATTTTTGACCTTATAATATCTAATTCCCAAAAAATATCCATTTTTTATTCTTTTTTAATGTGAAAAATGTAGTTACATATTTTAATTTTAAAAAATTACTAATGTGCTACTCACCTCACTTATAAAAACCTACCATCGCTTCTCTCTTCATTAATCATTAAAAACATTTTGCATTGGAAAATAACTATAAAATTAAATTCAAAAATTATTTCCACTAATCCTATAATCATGTTTTTTTAATATTTTCTAGGATTACATTAGTTATAATTCGAATGAGGTTGTCCAAGTGGAGGTAAAATTAATAACTATATGTTTTTATTTTATTTATTCCTACAAATCCTTAAAATATTATAAAAATATTATCATATGATGATAAAATCATATAATATATACTGATATTGTATTATATAAATTTCATAGAGTAATTATTTCTCCTCTCCCACCAAATGGGATATGAAATCATCATCTGTGTATACGGTACACTACCGCCTCACAAACTATTTCCATTGGTCTTCTTTCATCACCTCTCAAAAAAATTTATAATGATTGATTTAAAGTATATATATTATATTTGAAACATATTTATACTTATTTATATATGATATCACATATAATGTTTTTACCTTCCATTATGTGGGGGATACAATAATGTCGCTCATGTGTACGATAGACTACTTCCTAGCGAATTGATGTGATTCATTTTTCAATAACACATTACATACTAGGTAATGAGGATAATGTTAATGAATATATTTTATATAAATGAAATAATTATTATATTTATGAAATATTTATCATTATAAAAACATAATATATCATTTTATATCTTACACTTAAAACTGATAATGTCATTTTTGTAGGTTTGGATTACCACCTCAATAAAGCGATGCGATTGTTTTCACCACCCAATCACTAGAATGAAATATATAAGTATATATAGTGAAATAATAATTTATTTATTATATTATTATCATTATGGAAATATAAAATAATATATACCTTCTTTCCATAATGATCATTGAAAAAATTGAAATGTTTCTTAAGTGTATATACGGCCTACCATCTCTATAATCATTACATAGTTAATTTTTATTAACCATTTTTATTCATTCGTTTTAAATTCATAATTAATTATAAAATATGATAATTATTTAATGATAATTATTCAGGAAACTTTGAAATAATGATCTCTTTTACCACGATCAACACACAAATTCCGTTTTGAAATAATGAATTATGCATCCCCAAAACACTATATGCGGACTTAACTGATTAAATATTTAAATATATCAATAAAAATAAATAAAAAATAGCTTTATTATAAGGTATTAAACCTGTAAAATGTTCTTAATAAATCAGATAATTGATTTAGGAATATTTTATAGGAGTTAAAGGTCATACGAGGAATATAGGGACTAAAGGTAAGAATTTTATCATCTAACATTTATTTATGTGAAACATATTCCATAATCACCACTAATTTATATTATGTGGTGTGAATAATGTCAATTTTACATGTAATATCATGAATCCTTTATAATTAATTGTATTTTATGTTTTAATTTGAATTATTTCATCCATGTGTATGTGACGTGAATGTAACAAAGGGGTAACAAATCACATAAGTCAATATCATTTCATATGGTTATATTACTTATTCATTATCTTTGATATTATAAGATTATATGTGTAATGATTTCTTTTATCTTTTCTTGTATTTCTACTAATTTTATGTGGATTTGAATTTGAAAAACCTTATTGATTCATTTATCAATTCACACTAAAATTTTATGATTATTGTAATGGAGGTTATCTTAATTTTATATCATTGAATCATATTTGAAATTTAAACACATATATTATTTTATGTGGTGTATATACAACCCATTTAAAATGTTTTCTAATAAATTTATCTATTATCCCAATTTTTAATTTTTTTATTGTTATTATTCCATGGGTATTACTATACAAATATTTCTAATGTGGTAAACTACTTCCTTTAAATAAAATCCTATTTTGAAGTTCATTTTTAGACTCTTTTCTGATGGAATGTATTATTTTAACATATTAGGATTGATAAAAATTTCCCACCTTCATGAAACATAAATTAATTTATGCTAACATTGTTTTTTTATTGTTATTTTCAATGAAAATGGACTATTTTTTATGTGTGTATTTTTTAGATTATAAAATGATATATTTAAAATACTTTTTTTTTATAAAACACGACGTTATTTATCTCTTCTGTCAATAATCATTTTCCTTTCAAATCCTTTTTTAAATTTTTTTAAAATGTATTAGTATGATTCACTAATATCATTTTTAACCTACATTTATTTTCTTAAATGGTTTAAATTAAATATTCTTATCATTTCCCAAATTATTCCCATTAGGATTCAATAAAAAATGGAAATATAATAAATTTTTAACTTATAAGGCATGAATGGATTTTTTTGTCATCATGTCCATTATTATCATTGAATATTACTTTCAATGTATCCAATATTATTTTCAAATAAAATAATATTACAAATTTTTTATGATTCTATAATTGTTTAAGTTATATTCAAAGTGAAATTTTTATTTCCTTAATAATGTTTTAATGATATTTTATTGTTATTTCCACATATCAACATCAGAAACCCCTTTTTTTACTTCTCCTATTCTGAGGATAATTTTGATGGATTCCTTCCTCATTATTTCTTTGGAATGATTATACATATTATATAGAGGTTTTCATGGAACCCATATCATTTCCACTATTCAACCATGTTTCCAAGAGATTGTTATGGAACCTGTTTCATTCCTAAATGTTAATCATGTTTCAAGGTGATTTACATGTAACCCTTTTCATTTATATGGGTTAATCATGTTTCAAATATATTTTATAGAACATGTGTCTCTTATACAAGTCAATGAAGATTGTTTTTAAAGTTTTTATGATGAAATGAAAGATTCTATATTTTATAATTATATTGTGGTTCTTCATAATTGTAACATTTTAAGTGTGGTTATGTTATAATCTATGTAATTATGGTTATTTTATTAACCAAGGATGGGTAGTTCCATGATAAACAAAGGATAAGAAGGTCAGTTATTTCCCCCTAATGCATTAGATATGGAAGTCGACCATATTGGTATTTCATTTGTAAGGTCTCCGTATGGGTTCTATGAAGATAATGTCCTAAGACAGGAATACATTTTTTTAATTTATATGGGTTATAAATGTAACACCCGAGACTTTTATGTTATATAAATCATCAAAGGAATCTTTTTCTACACAACACTTGCTTGGCTTGCTTTACACGCAATCGCGACCTTCCTCGATAGCTTGCGTCGTACGCAATACCGAGTTTCACTAAACAACAATATGCTATTAAAACTAGCCGTTATGAATAGTAATAACCACTTTTTGAAATTTTATAAATTTTATTTTTCAAAATGGACTTCATTTTTGGACTCAGAATATCGAAATTAGCCTAGGGTGAAATTTTGGTATTTTTCTGAAAACTTTCAATTTTTGATGAATAGTGAAACCACTAAGTGGTAGGTTAAAAACTGAATTTTGCATAAAACTTAATTTTACTGCTTCTGTGAATGGAATTTCAAAAATCCGACAGACACGGTTGATATCAGTAAGTAAAATGTGGTTCAATGAGATAAAAATAATTTTTTGGTGAATAGTAACTTTTTACTATTTTTACCGCGGTTAATAGTAAATAGGGTAACTAAGGGTAAATATGATATCAATATTACCCTAACACATGTCCTAATTCTATTGGACAAGTGTAATTCGACCAAAAACAAACTTAGGAATAAAATATGACCATTTAGGCCCACTTGGATTAGATTAGGACATTTATTATTAATTTATTTAAAGAAGGGTTAAAATAGTTAAAATCAAAGTTTAATAAGTAAATCATTTTTAATATGGGGTTATACATAAGATAAATTCGACTATAAATATTCATTAGAAATCTAAAAATATTTCCTACATAAGGGTATTTTATTTGTAAATTTTAGACATTAAATAATTTAATTTATTTATGACACAATGATGATGCAGTAATTATCTTATTAATGAAATATTGACATAATTGATGTTATAAACACCAAAATAAATGTAATTTGAGACTTTTTATGAATTCCACTAATTTTCTAGGTTACTATGATATATTAGTGTTGATTTAATCAACTTGGTTCGAACATATAATTCTGTTATGACTTTCACAAAAATCATATATCAAATAGTGTCAAAATTGACACAAAATAGTTTTTAAATCAAATATTATATTATTAATTGTTATTTTATTCCTAAAAATCTAAGGTTCGGCCAAATGACTTAGATAAGGATATATATATTAATAATAAACAATTTGGGGTTCGTTTGGCATGTTATAGTAAGTGTATTAACCATATAGTGAAAGAAAACAAAAAGACACGGTAAAAGTTAAATTAATTAACTTAGAGTTAAATCTAATTGATAAGGTTAAAATAATACCCTAAACTTGTATAAATCCTATTGGTTGATAGGATTTCGACCCATCCCCACTTTAGCTTCGAAATAAGACCCTTTGGAACCATTATAAACCGATTTTGACTTTAATATAAAATAATATTTTGAGATATTCCTAAGGTGCCCCTCTCCTCCCTTATAAAAGGGCACCTCCTCCCCCTCCTCCTCACACCAATTTGAGCACTCAAGCTCGGCCAACCCCTGCCATTTTCTCTTCTCCACTTCCCTAGAATAATCCTAGAGGTCCTGGTCTTCTTCAAAGACCAATATTAGTTCCCTAAGTGGAGGATTCAAAGAGGCGTTCCAAAGAAGAGGTAATATCCATTACCGATCTTTTCAATTTCTTTCTTCTTCAACTTCTTCTTCATTAGTTGTTTCATGATAAAGTAATAACATCAGTATTACATAAATACTGATATTTTATTATAAATATGAAACAACCCTAATTCACCTTCTATCCATCCTACGGAAAAATGAAATCACCGCGCGTGCGTACGTACGGAATACCGTCTCCACGCCGTGGTGTAATCTATTTTTCCACCATCACCTTACAAGGATGGGTATAAATGGTGTAATGAGTAACTATATATGATTATTATGAAGTAATATTGATACTGAAATAATATATATATATACTCCAATACAATTCCACGATCATAGGAACGATATCATCACTCGTGCGTACGTACGGAATACCGTCTCCACGATGTGATGCGACTCGTTCTACATGATCTTCATTTCATAATGATTATATAAATGAATTGAATGAATAAATATGATATGTGTTACACTAATACCATTCTGGATATAAGGAATATATAACCTTAAAAGAAGAATAAGAATGTATTCGGCAAAACACGCATAAGAACAAAAGGCAATAAAGACCCGAGTAACAAGTAACCATGAAATATTACTATCAAGAAGCTAAGAATATGAAAATATATGATATCATATCAATATGTATGATTCTGGAATAAGTCAATAACATTATTTAAACCATTATACAGGAGCTTCGGACACGTACAAAGAAAATTGGACTTAAGGTAAGGGAAAATATCACAATCTCACTTTTATCCGAGATTGTTTTTACTTTGGTAATTACTAGGGTGTATTTTATCATCCACATCCATGTTCCCTCAATATGTAATATTATTTCCATCCTTCTACAATAGTTTATATCCAATTTTACCCTTAATTGAGTTTTTAGTAAAAGATATGAAAGGAATCTTTTGTCGTTTTTTTCGTACGAGGTACTTTTTGACTTTTCCGACAAAAGTACGAAGAATGTTTTTTTTAACTTATACGGCATGAATGGATTTTTAAAACATTATTTCCAAGAAGATTCCTTTACAAGTTTTCAAGTTTATTTTTAATCATCTTCTTTTGTTTTAAAGTCGTATGACATGTTATGAAAGGAAAAATGTTTTTGAAGTAGAAAGGATATTTTCCTCAAGAATGGAGTTCAAGTATTTTATCAAAATTATTTTCCATCTAAGATAATAAAAGGGTTCTATTTTTATCCCTATTATAACATGGATTTGATTATGTTGTGATGGAAATATTTTTATGAATTCTTTTATCTTATATGAATTGTTTCATGATGTCATGTTGTTTAAGAATTCCATTTTTATTACATGGGATACGCTATGATGTATGGTTTATGATTATGTGGCACACATAAGAAAGGATTAATTATAAGATGGGTGGGACCTATATCTCCCTCCAATGCATTGCGTAAAGATTTATATCTCATGAGATAGACATGGCTGGAACGGAAGGTTATTTCGGTTCAGTGATACAGGACTGAAATGAGGAGTGAACTCGGTTCAGAAAGGGACTTTGTCCACTAAGATAGTCTTGGCAATGAGTCATGACTAACAAGAAATGATTTTCCATGATTATGTGTGCATTCCACAAAGTTTCAAGTTTTATGTTATGATTATGGGGATCTCATTTTCACTTCTATGATTTATTCCATGTTAAGATATTATGATCTCTTTTGCAGGTTTTGATTTTCAAAAAGATATGATATGATTTTTATTTCCTTTATTTTCCCTTGCTGAGCATTTGAGCTCACCCTTTTATGTTTTCTTTTCCCCAGGTCAGGAAGATGGATATTAAGTAGAATATGCTAAAAGGGACCCTAGATATGATGAAATAAATGGGAGACACTGTAGAAGATTTATGAACCAGTTGTTTATGTTTCCCAGTTTCTAAAGACACTATACCTATACGGTCCTTTGTGGTTTTGTCATATGTTGTAATAAGTGTGCTTCAATTTTGAAGTATTAACAATGTATGTAAAGTGTGGGTCGCTACAGTTGGTATCAGAGGAAAGGTTTAGTCAACCTTTGGAAACTAGGATGCGAAAACGTTAGTGAGATCCCTAGAGATATTTCTAAGGTATGTCTAGGGATGTATCTAAGGTTAAGTATACGTATAGGTTATAGTCCTAGAATTGCGCTAACGATCTTAGAATTTCACCTAAGATGTTAGATATTGAGGGTACTACCCCTTTATTATGTTGTTTTCCCTAGCATGATTTTTGCCTCTCACACTATTCTTTTTGGGTTTTAGACGATGGCTGGAACCCGAAGGAACCGTGTTGATCAATGCAATGGACAATGCAATGATTGTCCCCCTGAGCAACCAAACGATATGGAAGCTGGAATGAAAAATCTTGTAGCCATGCTCACACAACTTTCTCAAGCTATGAATCATGCAGGACTTCCAAACGAGCAAAGGAAGGAGCAACATTCTGTTGAATCCTTCATGAGGCAGCGTCCACCTTCTTTCAGCGAGTCTACTGATCCATTAGTTGTTGAACAATGGATTAGTACTACTGAAAAGATATTTTCAGTTCTTCAATGTTCTGAGCATGATAAATTCATCCTAGCAGTGTATCGTTTGGAAGGAGATGCGGATCAATGGTGGAATCTTGTTAAGAATACGAGGCAAAGGGATGAAATTGAGTCTATGGAATGGGACGAGTTCAAGAACTTATTTTTCAATAAGTACTTCCCTCGTATTCTCCGAACAAAGATGGAGAAAGAGTTCCTTGAACTGAAGCAAAGGGATGATGAATCTGTTGGTACCTATGAAGCAAATTTTACAAGACTTGCAAGGTACGGTTCTGGTATTATTATCCAACCTGAGAGTAAGATCGATCGATTCTTTAGTGGCTTAAAACCAAGTCTTCGAAGGGCGTTAGCCATAAGGGACTTCAATAGCTACGAGGAAATCGTTCGATGTGCTCTCAAAGTCGAGATGGAGATTGGAGTAACCCATCAGTCACATGGGTTTGATAAGAAGAGGAAGATGGAATTCAAAGGAAACTCTAAAGAGCACACTGAAAAGTAGATGAACTTTCCATTATGCTCAAAGTGTGGAAAGAAACATGGAGGGAGTTGTCTTAAAGGGACAAGTAAATGTTTTAAATGTGGAAAAGAAGGTCATCGGGCATTTGAATGACGTGATAATGGGAAGAAGATGTCTAATGACGCAAACAAAGGAAGGGATACACAGAATGAACCTACTACACTTCAATGTTTCAAGTGCAAGGAGATGGGGCATTATGACAATCAATGCCCAAATCCAAGGGTTGATGATGATGGTCGACGTCAATAAACTCTTAAGGCTAAAGACAAAGGAAAGTCACATGCAACTTCTATCAGCGATGTGGAGTACGATAATGATGTGGTGAAAGGTACACTTACCATCCACTCTAAAGTAGCAAATGTTTTATTTGATTCTGGATCCACCCACTCTTTTATTTCTGAAAAATTTTCTAAGGGTATCACCGTATTACCTCAACAATTAGATGTTGAGTTAGCTGTGACAACACCTAATGGCACATCAATCACATCAAAAGTTTATAATTCTTCTCCGATTGAAGTTTGTGGGAAAGTGCTTCCTGCAAATCTTGTGATCCTTCCTTTAGTGGAATTTGATGTGATTCTTGGCATGGATTGGCTTTCTCTACATGGAGCTCAGATCAATTGCCAAAGAAGGGAAGTCACATTTCATATTCCAGATCAATCTACGATCGTATACCAATGCAAGGATGAACATAACCTTCCAGTGGAAATTTCTTCCATCTTATGGGTATTGATTCCACTAAATGAAGGTTATTTATCTCAAATGGTTGGTGAGAAACTCACGATTAAGAATATTCCCATTGTACGGGAGTTTGATGATGTCTTTCCGGAGGAATTGTCGGGTCTTCCACCAAATCGTGAAGTTGAGTTTTCAATAGAACTCGTACCGGGTGCTTTGCCTATTTCAAAGACACCTTATAGAATGGCCCCAATTGAGTTGCAAGAATTGAAGAAGCAACTCCAAGAGAATCTTGATAAGGGATTCATACGCCCTAGTGCGTCACCTTGGGGAGCACCTGTTCTATTTGTTAAGAAGAAAGATGGATCAATGAGACTCTGCATTGATTATCGAGAACTTAACAAGATCACTATCAAGAACAAATATCCTCTCCCACGCATTGATGACTTATTTGACCAACTACGCGGAGCTCGATACTTTTCCAAGATTGATCTTCATTCAGGGTATCATCAATTAAGGGTCAAAAGGGAGGATATACCAAAGACGGCTTTCCGTACAAGGTATGGACACTATGAATTTATAGTGATGCCATTTGGTCTTACTAATGCCCCTACTATCTTCATTTTTCTAATGAATAGAGTCTTTAGAGACTATCTTGATCAATTTGTGGTAGTCTTTATAGATGATATTCTTGTCTATTCAAAGAGCAAGGAAGAGCATGAAGATCACTTGAGAATTATATTGAAGACCCTGAGAAAGGAGAAGCTTTATGCCAAATTTACCAAGTGTGAATTTTGGCTTCACAAAGTTGCATTTTTGGGTCATATAATCTCAAAAGAGGGGATATCTGTGGATCCAGAAAAAACAGAGGTTATTGAAAGATGGTCAAGACCAACAACAGTAACTGAGATCCGAAGTTTTCTTGGTTTGGCTGGATATTATCGATGTTTTGTAAAAGATATTTCACGATTATCTAATCCAATCACCAAGTTGACTCGGAAGGGAGTTAAGTTTGTCTGGACAGAGGAATGTGAAGAGAATTTCAAGGAGTCGAAAAGAAGGTTATCCAGTGCCCCTATGCTCACACTACCTTGTAGTGGAGAAAGGTTTGTGATCTACAGTGATGCATCCAAGAAGGGATTGGGGTGTGTTCTTATGCAAAATGATATGGTGATAGCTTATGCCTCACGACAGTTGAAAATCCATGAGCAAAATTACCCAACACATGATTTGGAGTTGGCTGCGGTAATCTTTGCATTAAAGATTTGGAGGCATTACCTTTATGGTGAAAGGTGTGATATTTATACTGATCATAAAAGTTTAAAGTATATTTTCACACAAAAGGATTTGAATATGCGTCAAAGAAGATGGTTGGAGCTGATTAAGGATTATGACTGCTCAATCCATTACCACCCTGGGAAAGCAAACAAGGTGGCAGATGCATTAAGTCGACAAGACCATGCTAGTTTATCCATGATGAGGATCACAAAAGATCCAATATTTATGGATTTACAAAGGATGGATCTTGGAATTATAATGGAAGGGGAAAAATCTTATCTTTCTCAAATGAATGTTCAACCATCTATACATGTGATGATTAAAGAGGCACAGAAAGAAGATGTCGAGTTACAAAAGAAGGTGAGAAATGTTCCTGAATTCAACCTTGATTGTGATGGGATAATAAAGTTCAGGAATCGGGTTTGCGTTCCTCCCATCCCCGAATTAAAGAATGAGCTGCTGGATGAGGCTCATAGTTCATCATTCTCTATTCATCCTGGAAGCATGAAGATGTATAGGGACCTGAAAGAGTACTTCTGGTGGGATGGCATGAAAAGAGATGTTGCTGAATATGTCTCTCGATGCTTGGTTTGTCAACAAGTTAAAGCTGAGAGACAGAAGTCTAAGGGGATGTTACAACCATTACCCATACCCGAATGGAAATGGGAAAACATCACTATGGACTTTGTCACAGGACTTACTAAAACATCCAAAAGAAATAATGCTATCTGGGTCATAGTTGATCGTCTTACAAAGTCTGCACACTTCATTGCTATTAGAGATGATTTCTCTCTAGATCAGCTTGCCAGGATATATGTAAAGGAAGTGGTAAGATTGCATGGAGTACCACTTTCTATTATATCTGATCGAGATCCGAGATTTACCTCGAAGTTCTGGCGAATTCTTCAGCATACTCTGGATACAGAGTTGAGTTTCAGCACTGCTTATCATCCCCAGACAGACGGTCAGTCTGAGAGAACAATTCAAACCCTAGAAGATATGTTGAGAGCTTGCTCTATGGATTTCAAAGGAGGTTGGGATCAACACCTACCTTTGGTGGAATTTTCTTATAATAATAGCTTTCACTCCAGTATTCAGATGGCTCCTTATGAAGCTCTCTATGGAAAGAAATGCAGGACTCCAACTTGCTGGGATGAAGTTGGGGAAAGAAAGCTATTAGGACCTGATCTCGTTGTTGAAATGGCAGAAAAGGTCAGATCTATTCAACAACACATAAGAGCAGCTCAGAATCGACAGAAAATTTATGCCGACAACCGAAGAAAAGACCTAGAGTTTGAAGTGGGCGATAAAGTGTTCTTACGAATATCTCCCTGGAAGAGGGTTATGAGATTTAGAAAGAAGGGGAAGTTGAGCCCTAGATATATCGGTCCTTTTGAAATACTGGATCGTGTTGGGAAGGTAGCTTACCGATTGGCGCTTCCACCGAATCTCTCTCAAGTTCACGATGTGTTCCACGTATCTCTCCTGAGAAAGTACATACCAGATCCTTCACATGTACTCAGCTCAGAAGTTTTACCGCTGGAGCAAGATCTTTCTTATGAAGAACAGCCGATAGAGATTCTGGATCGTAGCGAAAAAGTCCTAGGAAACAAGACCACTCGCTTGGTGAAGGTTTTATGGAGGAACCACCAACTTGAAGAATCTACATGGGAGCTTGAGGATATGATGAGGGAGAATTATCCTCATCTGTTTGTTACAAAGTGACGAATTTCGAGGGTGAAAATCTTTTTAAGGGGGGTAGAATGTAACACCCGAGACTTTTATGTTATATAAATCATCAAAGGAATCTTTTTCTACACAACACTTGCTTGGCTTGCTTTACACGCAATCGCGACCTTCCTCGATAGCTTGCGTCGTACGCAATACCGAGTTTCACTAAACAACAATCTGCTATTAAAACTAGCCGTTATGAATACTAATAACCACTTTTTGAAATTTTATAAATTTTATTTTTCAAAATGGACTTCATTTTTGGACTCAGAATATCGAAATTAGCCTAGGGTGAAATTTTGGTATTTTTCTGAAAACTTTCAATTTTTGATGAATAGTGAAACCACTAAGTGGTAGGTTAAAAACTGAATTTTGCATAAAACATAATTTTACCGATTCTGTGAATGGAATTTAAAAAATCCGACAGACACGGTTGATATCAGTAAGTAAAATGTGGTTCAATGAGATAAAAATAAATTTTTGGTGAATAGTAACTTTTTACTATTTTTACCGCGGTTAATAGTAAATAGGGTAACTAAGGGTAAATATGATATCAATATTACCCTAACACATGTCCTAATTCTATTGGACAAGTGTAATTCGACCAAAAACAAACTTAGGAATAAAATATGACCATTTAGGCCCACTTGGATTAGATTAGGACATTTATTATTAATTTATTTAAAGAAGGGTTAAAATAGTTAAAATCAATGTTTAATAAGTAAATCATTTTTAATATGGGGTTATAAATAAGATAAATTAGACTATAAATATTCATTAGAAAGCTAAAAAGATTTCCTACATAATCGTATTTTATTTGTAATTTTTAGACATTAAATAATTTAATTTATATATGACACAATGATGATGCAGTAATTATCTTATTAATGGAATATTGACATAATTGATGTTATAAACACCAAAATAAATGTAATTTGAGACTTTTTATGAATTCCACTAATTTTCTAGGTTACTATGATATATTAGTGTTGATTTAATCAACTTGGTTTGAACATATAATTCTGTTATGACTTTCACAAAAATCATATATCAAATAGTGTCAAAATTGACACAAAATAGTTTTTAAATAAAATATTATATTATTAATTGTTATTTTATTCCTAAAAATCTAAGGTTCGGCCAAATGACTTAGATAAGGATATATATATTAATAATAAAAAATTTGGGGTTCGTTTGGCATGTTATAGTAAGTGTATTAACCATATAGTGAAAGAAAACAAAAAGACACGGTAAAAGTTAAATTAATTAACTTAGAGTTAAATCTAATTGATAAGGTTAAAATAATACCCTAAACTTGTCTAAATCCTATTGGTTGATAGGATTTCGACCCATCCCCACTTTAGCTTCGAAATAAGACCCTTTGGAACCATTATAAACCGATTTTGACATTAATATAAAATAATATTTTGAGATATTCCTAAGGTGCCCCTCTCCTCCCTTATAAAAGGGAACCTCCTCCCCCTCCTCCTCACACCAATTTGAGCACTCAAGCTCGGCCAACCCCTGCCATTTTCTCCTCTCCACTTCCCTAGAATAATCCTAGAGGTCCTGGTCTTCTTCAAAGACCAATCTTAGTTCCCTAAGTGGAGGATTCAAAGAGGCGTTCCAAAGAAGAGGTAATATCCATTACCGATCTTTTCAATTTCTTTCTTCTTAAACTTCTTCTTCATTAGTTGTTTCATGATAAAGTAATAACATCAGTATTACTTACATACTGATATGTTATTATAAATATGAAACAACCCTAATTCACCTTCTATCCATCCTACGGAAAAATGAAATCACCGCGCGTGCGTACGTACGGAATACCGTCTCCACGCCGTGGTGTAATCTATTTTTCCACCATCACCTTACAAGGATGGGTATAAATGGTGTAATGAGTAACTATATATGATTATTATGAAGTAATATTGATACTGAAATAATATATATATATACTCCAATACAATTCCACGATCATAGGAACGATATCATCACTCGTGCGTACGTACGGAATACCGTCTCCACGATGTGATGCGACTCGTTCTACATGATCTTCATTTCATAATGATTATATAAATGAATTGAATGAATAAATATGATATATGTTACACTAATACCATTCTGGATATAAGGAATCTATAACCTTAAAAGAAGAATAAGAATGTATTCGGCAAAACACGCATAAGAACAAAAGGCAATAAAGACCCGAGTAACAAGTAACCATGAAATATTACTATCAAGAAGCTAAGAATATGAAAATATATGATATCATATCAATATGTATGATTCTAGAATAAGTCAATAACATTATTTAAACCATTATACAGGAGCTTCGGACATGTACAAAGCAAATTGGACTTAAGGTAAGGGAAAATATCACAATCTCACTTTTATCCGAGATTGTTTTTACTTTGGTAATTACTGGGGTGTATTTTATCATCCACATCCATGTTCCCTCAATATGTAATATTATTTCCATCCTTCTACAATAGTTTATATCCAATTTTACCCTTCATTGAGTTTTTAGTAAAAGATATGAAAGGAAACTTTTGTCGTTTTTTTCGTACGAGGTACTTTTTGACTTTTCCGACAAAAGTACGAAGAATGTTTTTTTTAACTTATACGGCATGAATGGATTTTTAAAACATTATTTCCAAGAAGATTCCTTTACAAGTTTTCAAGTTTATTTTTAATCATATTCTTTTGTTTTAAAGTCGTATGACATGTTATTAAAGGAAAAATGTTTTTGAAGTAGAAAGGATATTTTCCTCAAGAATGGAGTTCAGGTATTTTATCAAAATTATTTTCCATCTAAGATAATAAAAGGGTTCTATTTTTATCCCTATTATAACATGGATTTGATTATGTTGTGATGGAAATATTTTTATGAATTCCTTTATCTTATATGAATTGTTTTATGATGTCATGTTGTTTAAGAATTCAATTTTTATTACATGGGTTACGCTATGATGTATGGTTTATGATTATGTGGCACACATAAGAAAGGATTAATTATAAGATGGGTGGGACCTATATCTCCCTAAAATGCATTGGGTAAAGATTTATATCTCATGAGATAGACATGGCTGGAACGGAAGGTTATTTCGGTTCAGTGATACAGGACTGAAACGAGGAGTGAACTCTGTTCAGAAAGGGACTTTGTCCACTAAGATAGTCTTGGCAATGAGTCATGACTAACAAGAAATGATTTTCCTTGATTATGTGTGCATGCCACAAAGTTTCAAGTTTTATGTTATGATTATGGGGATCTCATTTTCACTTCTATGATTTATTCCATGTTAAGATATTATGATCTCTTTTGTAGGTTTTGATTTTCAAAAAGATATGATATGATTTTTATTTCCTTTATTTTCCCTTGCTGAGCATTTGAGCTCACCCTTTTATGTTTTCTTTTCCCTAGGTCAGGAAGATGGATATTAAGTAGAATATGCTAAAAGGGACCCTAGATATGATGAAATAAATGGGAGACACTATAGAAGATTTATGAACCAGTTTTTTATGTTTCCCAGTTTCTAAAGACACTATACCTATACGGTCCTTTGTGGTTTTGTCATATGTTGTAATAAGTGTGCTTCAATTTTGAAGTATTAACAATGTATGTAAAGTGTCGGTCGTTATAATAAATGTTTTCATTAATCAATATTGATATCATATATATCATTATTATTGATTATTAAGACTCTTTCCTTTGTAAAAGTTTTATTCCATGTTTTTGTGATCCATGTATTGATGGGTATGAATATTCCTATGTTATAATCATGAAACTTGATTATGAAATCCTGCCATTATGCTCTTATTATGATCCTAGATGAAATTCAATTGTTGATTTTTATTTTTACAATTAACTAAAATTTTAGCTAGACTTTTTTATATTTTTTTATCAACAGGTTATCAGGAACGATATTAAATGAATCATTTGTAGAAAGGTTTCATATGGATGATGTTAGTAAGATAATATTGAATATGAAAATCTGGATAAACTGGGTAGGGTAATCAATTAAAATTTTAGATATTTTTTATGTAATATTTCATCTAAATTTTCTAAATCTCTTAACCTAAAAGGTCTTTGATAATATAAGTTATCCAAGTTTTTTTTGGACATTGAATGTGTTGGATGACGAAAATTGGGTCACCATCATTAGTTTCAAAGTTGAAAATGTAATGTTCATGATTTTATCATGACATCCAGGAGGGAGGGTTTATGGTTTTTATATTTGATCCTTTTAGTATTTATTAACATGGGTACATCATTTTCATTCCAAAAAATTACAAGTGTGCCACACACCTCACTTATAAAAGGCCACCCTTTCTCCTCTACTATTTACTCTTCCAAAAACCATTCGTTCAGACAATATTTTCCCAAATATATTCTTTAATTTACTCAAACAATGCATATGATTTATTTTGAAGATGAATACCTACTAATAATTATTTGTTTATAATCCTAAAGAGCCTCTTCAAAGAGGAGGTAAATTAATAAACCTTGATTTTTGTTTTATTTCTTCATCCGCCATATCCAAATAACATTAAATTATGATGATATAATATCAAAAATAGTTAACATATACATATATGGGATTCTATTAATATCATATCCTATATCAAAATCTACCTAAATAAAATGGGAGATGAAACTGTCATTCATGCGTATAACCGACTTCTGCCTCGCAAACTGTTGTTATTCATTTTCCGTCATTACCACTCATATAAGGATATAATTATAGATTAAATGTTTATATATGATATTTATGATATTATTATACTCTTTAAATTATTATATCACATTAAAATTCTTAATTTTTATTTTCTATGAATACGATAATGTCACTCATGTGTTTGATGGACAATCACCACGCAAAGCGATGTGATTCATTCATGAAATACATAGAAGTAAATAAGTTTCGGTTTAATGAAAATTTTTTATATATATTATATAAAAATAATTTTAAAATGGTAGTATATTATTTACCCCTATTTTATTCAATCCTTCAAGAAAATGGAAACCATTTTATTGCGTACGTACAACATAGATTCTCCATTAACTACGTATTTAATTTTATTTCA
Organism: Viscum album; assembly: GCA_963277665.1. Classification (NCBI taxonomy): domain Eukaryota; kingdom Viridiplantae; phylum Streptophyta; class Magnoliopsida; order Santalales; family Viscaceae; genus Viscum; species Viscum album. The sequence goes on along the minus strand of OY728140.1, from coordinate 1,364,086,650 downwards.
TTAACTTTTTTGGATTAATATAATTTAAAATATAATAAATATATGTTATATTTATAAAATTTTATCCATTATTTAGATTATAGATCCATGATCAAATTAATATCAAAAAATAATAAATCAAATCACAAACAAAAATGAAAAGTAGTTATTGCCCAAAACACAACCTTAACATGGAATTGTTAATAAAATGGTAATAAATGGTCATAAGTAAATATTATAGGTAATGATATATAAAAATATGGTAATTTAATATATTTATATTAAAATTATATTTTTTTTATGCGATCTTTGAATGTGTATAAAGGAAGTCAAGAATTAAGGTATGGGATTTTTGTCTCTATTTACCTTCCTTAAGACATATGTTATGTTATTAACAAATATTCTTTTATGTGGTGTATATAAAACCTCTTTGCCATGTAATATCATGAATTTATTTATTCTCATAATATTATTTTTTAAATTTTATTTTATTCTATATTGGTGACTGTGAGTCAATTTTAATAAAGTGATATTGAGTTTTTGTTACAGTCTCATCATTTTGTAGGATTTTCTGTGTTTTTTGTATTAGATGATGAAATATTGTCATATATATATATCAGTAAACTCATTAATTTTATTCTAATCCAAATATTTCGATAGAATAAATATTTTCCATTCATTTTCCTATCTTTATGTTCTCAATAGTTCAAAATGATATTTTTAGGAAAAATTGCCTTTATTTTGCTCTTCGATCGAATATAATTTTTCTCTTATATCCATGTTTTAAAAAATGTTTTAAATATGTTTATAAAAATCCACGAATAATTTAAAAATTCATTTATACACTTTAGTTATTTTCACTATTTTTTAAAAAAATTAATATTATTTCCATATTCTGAATGTGGTACTTTTCAGTTTAACTATAAATGTGAAATGAATATTTTTATTAAAGTGTTTTCCATAAACATAATTTTCTACCATCATAACCAATTAATGTTTATAAATATTACATGTAAATAATACTAGATGTTTTTCAAATAACATGTTCTTTTTAATATTTGGGATGTTTTAAAATTTTAAATATGTTCTTTCAAAACAGAATGTATATTTTCCTTAATAATGTTTTAATTATTGTTTATGGAATTTCTATTCAACAATGACATCATTATTTTTTATTTCTTATGTTTTACTAGGGATATGATCCAATTGTACTATCTTTATTATTTACCTATATGTTTTATTATTATGATGAGGATGTTTTTATGAAATCCATTTCTTTTAATTAGTTTATTTTAGGAACGACTATATATTAAACACATTTATATTCCATGGGTTATGTAATATTGAAAGGTATATAGAACCAAATTATTTTCCAAGGGTTATTTAATTATGTAATTCTTATCAAACAAATTTCCATTCATGGGAAATGATATGAATAATTATTTATAACATGGTGTGGCACATTTGTATGATTATCATTATGTGATGGGTGGAACCTATATCTCCCACCAATTCATTGGGTAGAGATTGATATCTCATGTGATAAATAGGATAAGAACGGGGAGTAAACCACGTTTAATAAGGGAATTTGTCCACTATAATAATATCTCAATTTAACCTTGAATAAAATAATGGTTTCGGGAGTGAACCTGTTCCACAATTATTGTATTGGAAATCCGCCTTCAAGACAATAACCAGACTAGGCTCCCAACCCACCTGACACTCGACCTAGCACGTGGCATGGTTTTAATGGTGTTACCAATCCCCATGGGCAGGAAACTATTTCATGGACATCAAAAAATATTTTTGGGAATGATTAATCCAATTATAATAAACCATAAACAACCCAATAGAAGTATACATCACATATTATACGACATCCATAATACACGATATCAAAGGAAAACACTATAATGAGAGATAATCATTGAAAATTACCGACCACAAAAACCAAAATGGGAAGGGGGTATAAATAGACCAAAAAGACACCATGAAACATATTGTTTAGAGATCTAATTCCACCACCACCCACACATACTAATAAATTAAACTCTAGTACTTAGATCCACCATCACCACCATAAATGTCATTTCCATTACCCGTGTCAAACATAACAAGGTCTACATACACACAAGAGTGTATGTTGGGTGTGAGAACAAATTTACCAGAAAGATAACACTATAATATATTCCATGTAATGACATTATTTAGAAAGTGAATATTAATTTTTGTAATAAAATTAATGATATAATTTAAATAAAACATTCTATGAAATAAAATTGGAAAATAAATTTGAAAACAAGATTAAAAATAAGAATAACATGAGAAATAAGGGAAATACATACGTAATTTTGGTTAGTAGGGTCCTAGGATCCACATACTCTTAGAGATCAAATTTATACAATGTGAAGGTCCATATTGAGCCACAAATCCCCATCACATGAATGTTTAGATAATGATGTCACATAAATCCTTGTTTGGGAGACTAGGCCTTGGCCCAACCAACTCACCTAATATACTAGACATTGTCTTCCCACCTAGATCCCTAGTATTACCTTATTCTCAACTTAATTCCCTATATCAAATGATATTCCATAGAGACCCATCCCTTTTACGTAACACATTACATGATTTTAAGCATAATTATACAATACAGTAAAATCCAAGGATCATTATTTCAAGTGTCTCTGAAGAATATGAACATTAAACATAAATCATCACGCTAAAAACACTTATTTAGTTAATCTCCATAAAGATCTCAAAACTTCAATTGATCCCTTACATCTGCATAGGGTACCCTAGTGATGACTTGAATAATGGTATGACTTGAAAAGCCGATTAAGGGAATGAAAATAAAGATATGTCTTAACCACATGAGTTAGGATGCATGACATAATGATATCCAGAGCATGGAACATATAAAATTGTATCATATAAGCATGGAATCATATAAACATGGAATTATATAAATGTGTAAGGATCATAAAAAAATTCCTTAGTACCGGTCAAGGCTAACTGCCAATCCCGTTTCCCATTTTAGTATGGGTTAGGGCTAAATGCCAATCCAATTTCCCATCATATATCATGAGAATTAACTTTAGAAAATGCATTAGAGTGCTATCTAGGAGCACCCATATCAACATTTTCATGAATATTATTTCCACATAGATAATCATAGATAATCAACCAATCATAAACATAAGTTTACCCATGGAAAGAATTGGGTACTACAATAATTATATAAAGCATAACCAATGGGAGTATAATGACAGTTTCCATGAAAGAAAGGGATTATAACATACATGGATGTTCATAAGGTAAAATAGGCTTATAAAATAGTATGTTATGTTAAATAGAAGTGAAAACATATAATAATTTTATTTGAGAAACATTTTCATTAAAACATGTTTGTATGGTTTTAAGGAAAATACTATAGAGCTTTTAGAATAGAAAAGAGGAAAATATCTTATATAAAAACAGAGTTGAACAAAAAATGTTTTCATAATAAAAATAAATATTTTATAAAGACAATGGTGGATTAAAATATAGAATATAGTGCACATGAAATTGTAAAAAAATATGCGAAAGTTCCCATAAAATAGGTTTTCTTATCGAAAAGTTCTAAGGAGGGAAACTTTTAAAAACAGGTATACCCCCAAAAGAGTGTGATGAAAGGGACGTCATAAATAAATTTTGTAAAACTAAACCGAATTTATATTATATAAATAAACATAGAATATAACTTCTTTTTGATATAAATAAAGATAAGTCTACACGAAAGAATAAAGATGTTTTATGTAGAATTCGTTACAGTGTATCGTCATGGTGTCGGGTGTACCTAATAGGGCTGGATGAGAGATAAAAGGGGTTTATCATAAAATATATGTCATGAGGGAAGTGTGGGGGAGGTGAGAAAATATACCCAAAAATATGGTTTTACACATAAAAAGGAATAGCGTCGAGGAATTCTTGTTTAGGAGAGAAATGGAGAGGATCCTTACCTTATGTTCGCTGGTGTTCTCCACATGTTATTAGTAACCTGAATAAAGAAAATTAGGTTTATTAATTAATAATTCTATAAACTCATATATATTTAAATTATTTATTATAAACATTTTTTTCATCCATGACCCTTTTAATTGGTTAAGTTTTTCAATTTCATTATTCAGGATTGTTGGTTTTCTTCGTTTTGAATATTGGTTTACTTATATTCATGTTCTGTTAAACACATATGATGAAAGTGGTTGTCCAGAATTTTATTTTTATGTTATTAGTTAACATCCAGGATATTAGATGGTTAAAAAATTAATTTTTTTACTTGGAGTGAAATTTATCCATTATATATAACTTTAGTGACTACCATTTTGGGTTAAACGGTGGGTTTGATTACAAAGAACATGTATTGATTTATAACTTACTACCATTTGTAGAAAGGTATTACAGAACCATAACCAGGACATATTACATATATAATAATCTATTTCAACCATAACACAAATGGTTCCATGACCATAATTAAAGATGATAATATAAATTGATAAACCATTGTCTTTGAATGTGCTAAATTAACACATCTCAAACTGTGTTTTCATTTCATTCAAATAAAATGTAGGGAAAGGGGAGATGATAAATAAATATCCCAATAGCATAAAAAATTCCATTACATGTATTTTACTTTAGTAATGATACTATTTGTGTGAATTTTGGTTAGGAAAAAACAAGAAAAGATAATAACATAAAAGAAATGAAGGAATTGGAATGAGGAATTTACCTCTTGAGACTTCCTCTTTTGAGAACCTCTTAAGGGGAGAGGTTTTGATATATTTAAGAGAATAGAGGACTTTGGACGTGGGGGAAGATCTTGGGGAGATATTTTGGGCAGAATATTTTCAAGGCACAAGGCTAGAGAGGAGTGAAGAGAAGAGGTATGAATTGGTGGTATTTATAGTGGAGGGGAGGTGGGTTTTCATAATAGTATAATTATTAATTTATTATTTTTTCACAAGACAAGTAATTGCATGTATTCTATGACCAATAATAGTAATATTTTCATGTGATTTCGATATTTGGGTTCTTGAATCACTTTTGATGTTAAAAATAGTGGATTCTCACTATAGTGTATTTATACAGCAAATTGATGTATTTTTCTATTCACGAAAATTTCATGTATTTCTAAAAAATCTCCAAAATACAACCTAACCATTTTTCGACACCTAGAATTCAAAAATGAAGTCCATAATTCAAAATTAATTTTTTATATATTATTAATTTCGTATTTAATTAAACTCATAATTTATTATTAAAAAACCAGTTTTAAAACATTCATTTACTTATTCTAAAATATAGGTACATCATACTCTCACTTGAATATTTTCATTATACAATCATAGTTAACGATATTATTCATTAGGGTATATCACTATTCATAAGAGTATGTTACTATTCATAAGGGTAGTTTACTATTCACCAATATTAAGTTTTTCTTATCAGACTCAAAATAACTTATTGATCGCAACAGTGTTTGTTAGATTTTCGAAATTAAAATCACAGAGGTGACGAAATTATGTTTAAAGAGAACATAGCACTTATTAGTTCATTATGTTGGGAATTCATGTGACATAATGACATATTTATAATAAGGTAATATCCATTTGAAAAACATTAGTTTGTTACATTCTTCCCCCCTTATGAAATTTCCCCTTCAAAATTTCATTTTACATTCTAAGCCAAAAACAAGTGGGGGTAATTTTCCTTCATTTCTTCCTCTAGTTCCCATGATTCATCTTCGTACGTGTTGTTCCTCCACAATACTTTGACCAGGTGAGTGGTCTTGTTACGTAGATCTATATCTCTATGATTTGAGATCTTCAATAGCTGCTCTGCAAGGAAAAGAGCATCCTCCAATTGTACCACCTCTAAAGAGTGTACATGTAAAGAGTCTGGTATGTACATCCTTAAGAGGGATGCATGAAAGACATCATTTACTTTTGGCATGGTACGTCGATGTTCTTGTTGATAGGCCAAAACTTCGACTAAATCAAGTATCTCGAAGGGGACCATGTACCCGGGACATATCATCATTTTCTTCCAAAATATCATAACCTTCATCCATGGAGGTATGTGTAGAAATACCATGTCTCCGACTTTAAACTCATGGAATCATCGACGGTGGTCTGCATAAATTTTCTGTCGACCTTGGGCTTCCTTGATATGCTGAAAAATGGTTTTCACCTTGCCCACCATTTTGTCGACCATTTCAGATCCTATAATCTTATGCTTACAGGATTTATCCCAACACATTGGTGTTCTGCACCTTTTCCCATAAAGGGATTTATATGGTGTCATTCAGATTCTCGAGTGGACACTATTTTTATATGAGAATTTAACCATTGGAAGATGTTGGTCCCATAATCCTTTGAATTCTGTAGAACATGCTATCAACATGTCTTCCAGTCTTTAAATTTTTTGGTCATATTGACCATCAGTTTGACAATGTTAGGTCGTACTAAAGTTCAGTTCAGTGCTTAGAGAATACTGGAGACTTCTCCATAACTTCAAGGTGAATCAGGAATCATGATCGGATACAATAGATAGTTATACTCAATGTATCCTTACCACTTAATTAATGTAAATCCATGCATTTTGACCTAATTTTATGTCCTCTCAAATCGTGATAAAGTGAGTTGTCTTTGTAAGACGATCCACAACGGCCCATATAGCATTGTTTCCTTTGGATATCATTGGAAGCCGGTTACAAAGTACATGGTAATAGTCTCCCACTTCCATGCTGGTATGGGTAGTGGTGGCATCATCCCCTTTTACTTTTTACACTGATCCTTCACTTGCTAACATACTAGGCACTTTGATGTATATTCAACAATCTCCCTTTTCATATTGTCCCACCAAATGTTTTCTTAGAGATCTTGATACATCTTTGTACTCCCTTGGGGATAGAGAAGGTCGACCTATGTGCATAATTCAGAAGATTCTTCTTTATATCTAGATCAAAAGGTACACATAATTGTAACCCATGTCTTACAACTCCTTCATCATCCACCTTAAACATTGAGTATTTCCCAATTCTGATAGCTTCCACACTTTTCAAAATTCCCACTTCTTTTCCTTATGTATCTTTATTTTCTCTAAGAGATATGGTTGATGAATAATTTTAGAAAGGATTGATGATGTTCCTCCAATAATGATTCTCATGCCCATCCTTTTCAAATATAAGATGATCAGATCCTTTCCAATTCTCAACATTGATAAAGATGTGAAATCCTTTCTACTTAGAGAATTTGTCACCTTATTTTCCTTATATGGATGGTAGTGGACTGAGAAGTCATAATCCTTGATGAGATCTATACATCTTCGTTGGAATATATTGTGCTCTTTCTATGTAAATATATATTTGATACTCATGTGGTTAGTATATAACTCACACTTCTCCCCATAGAGATAATGCCTCCATATTTTCAATGTAATGATCACAGCCGCCAACTCCAGATCATCCGTGGGATAGTTTTGCTCATGGATTTTCAGCTGACTTAAGGCATAGGATATCACTTTATCAATTTTTATCATCACACAGACAAATATATTCTTTTAATTTTCACTATACATCACAAATAGTTCTTCACTTTTTGGGAGTGTGTGTACTGGTGCAGTGATAAGCCTCTTTTTCGACTCTGTGATACAGTATTCACATTAGTGAGTCAGGAAAAACATTACTCCCTTCCATGTCAAATGGTCATTGGGTTTGAAAATCCTGAAAAGTTTTTCACAAACCGTCTATAACACCTAGGTATACCCAAAGTTCTACGGATATCCGTAATAGAAGTTGGTCTGGGACACTCTTCAATTGCCTTTATCTTGGAAGAGCCTAAAAATATCCCTTTTCTAGTGATAACATGCCTCAAGACTGACACATCATCCATCCAGAACTCACATTTATTTTATATTTCATACAAATTATCCCTTGTCAATGTCTTTAACATAGTATTCAAATTCTCCTTGTGTTCCTCCTTTCACATGGAGTATATTAGAATATAGTCAATAAAGACTACCAAAAAATTTCTAGGTAATCTCTAAATACCCAATTCATTAAATCCATGAAAATTTATAGATAATTAGTGATTCTGAAGAACATCGCTAGGAAATCATAGTGTCCACACCTCGTCTGAAAGTTTGTAATGTAAATATCATCCTTCCTAACCTTTAATTATTGATATCCCAACTGAAGGTCCACCTCAGAGAAATAAGTCACCCCATAAAGATGCCCGAACAAGTCTTATATCCGTGGAAGGGGATACTTTTCCAATATCGTGACTTTTTTGAGTTCATGATAATCAGTGATGAGGCTCATTGATCAATCCTTCTTCTAGACGACGAGGACTGTCGCACCCCACAGAGAAGAACTCGGGCATATAAATCCCTTCTCCAGATTCTCCGGGAACTACTTCCTTAGCTCCTCTAGCACAACAGTGGCTATTCAGTAACGTGTCATTGAGATAGGAAGAGATCGAGGGATACTTTCAATTTTCAACTCAACCTCTCAATCAAGTGGAAGACCAGACAACTCTTTAGGAAATACATCAGTCTAATCCGTCATGAGGGGCATGTCTTAAATAATTATTCTCTCATTTGTCTCAAAAATTTAAGCTAGAAATTCCTGCACACAAGGCACCAATATCCACACTTGAGATAATGATTTTAAAGGAGATTCATTTTCCTCCTTTCACATGTATATAATCATAGGATGCTTTGGTAAATGAATAGTGATCTCCCTTTCCTGATAGTTGATGTTGGATTTGTATACAGATAGGAAATCCAGTCCCAAGATAGCATCTAGGTCCTCTAAAGAATGTATGAAGAGATTTTTAGGGAGTTTAAGTCCAAAAACATTAATTGGGAATGAGTAATAAACCATGGATTCAATAATTTTCTCTTTTTTATTATCATTGATAAATTTTCCTTCAAATTTTGAGGTTGTTTTTGAATAGTTTTACTAAACATTCAAGATATGAAAGAATGCATAGAACCCAAATCAAATATTACGTTTTCTATTCTTGAATGAATAAATAATGTACCTATCACTGAATCATAGTTGGGACCACAATAGAAGTAATGATAGAATAAGACCTTCCTTGTTTCCTAGGAGGTTGTTGCTGATTGCCTCTCACAACCCTAAGCTTAGGGAAATTTCATGCATAATTCCTATTCTCCTTGAAGTTGTAACAATACACTTTATGCTAAGTATTGATCTGAACCATCCTTTCTTCTTCCACATTAGAGGGATTTTTCATAGCCCTTTGGCAGTTCTTGGCCACATGACCAAATATTCCACATTTCAACCAATTGATGGTTCCCTTTAGACAATTCCCAGGACTCTTCTTCCCATAATTTTTACAAGCGGAAAAGGCATGCTTCATTCCATGATAGGATTTTTTCGATGAACCACTAATGTTGTTCTCCATTTTCCACTTCATTTAACTGGGCCCACATGACCAGTGAGACTATCCAACCTATATTTCAACCTTGAGGTCTCAACGGAAAATATACTCAGAACTGTTCAAGTCTCAAATTGCCAATGCTATTTGTAGACTCGACTTATTGTACTAAAGAAACGAACCACCTTCCTTTCAGTGTTCATGAAAAATATATAGGTGTACCTTGTAGTCCTTTTAATGTTATCTTCATATGCCATAATGGACTCATCTTACTTATGCATGAGTTTGAGGCACACTCTTTCCATCATGAGATGGAGGGTTTGAGGAAAATTTTGTTAAAAAAAACATCTTGAATTCCTTCCAATCCATTGAATAAATTTCCTCTTGGGACTCTATATTATTGATTAGTTTCCACCATTGATCAACTTCCCCATCAAAATGATAGACCTCCAATACATCTTTCTCTTATTAAGAGCACTGAAGGATAGTGAATATCTTTTCATTGGAGTTAACCCACTGTTCCGCGAGGAGGGGATCAACTGATCCGCTAAACATGGGAGGACTTTTCTGTATTACGGATTCTATGGAAACGTGCTATTTCCTTTGAGTATTGTGGAGTTCCATATGATTCCTATTATTATTCATAACTTGAGCTAGCAGGGCAAGTACTAAAATGATGTTTTGAGAACCCACTCTCATCATATCAGGATTATCATTAGGGGAATCTTCACATTGCCTATCATGTTGGTTATTGGAATGTGTTCTTCTATTTCCCACCATTAATTAAGATAAATAACGTATTATTGGAGGTCTTGAATACTTATCTATAGAACATAAAACGAAATCATTGATCATAAAAGAATAAAGTTATAATGACTAAGTATATATTAACTAGTGATTCCTTAGGTTTTAATCTAGGTTATCCTCGATCTATTTCATAACATATATTCTTATGGGCATTTTTCTCCATAATAATGGTTTTTACTATGCTCATGAATTTACAAATGAATATCCCCTGGGGGTGTTGTAACCTAGAGTGAAACAAGGCACATTTTCTTGCACCAGTTCCCATTCGAGTGTATATCAATGTGCTGTGTTTGGGTTTTACCCCTAGATACATCGGTGCCAGGTCTTCATTTACCTGCTTATATCCAAATGTGGATGTATTTTTTTGATAAACCATTTACTCAACAGTCACCACAATTTTGAAATTGTTTCTTATACTTAGTCTCATCCTTAATGTTCTCACTAAGGTGCTATATTCCTAACCACCAAAAATAACTAGACAATCCTCTGATACCAACTATAATAACTCAATCCTTTTACATCAAATGTTACATGATTTTAAGCATAATTATGCATCAGAGTACAATCCAGGGATCTTTAAGTCTAGTGTCTTGAAAGACTAGGTATATAAAACATAAAACATCGGGCTAAGAAAACTCATATTTATTTGATCTCCATAATGATCTCCTAACTTCCTTTGAGCCCTTGCATCCGCATAGGGTACCCTGGGGAACACATGAACAAAGGGATGAGCTGAAAATCCCAGTAAAGGAATGAACATAAGGATACATCATAAGAACATGAGTTATGAGGCATGACATAATGATATGTAAAGAATAGAACATATAAAATTGTATCATATAACCATGGAATCATATAAAAATGGAATCAAATAAATGTGGTAGGATCATAAAACATTGCCTTACTACGGGTCAAGGATAAACACTAATCTTGTTTCCCATTTTATTATGGGTCATGTCGAATATCTAATCATGTTTTCCATTTTAGTATCGGTGAAGGCTAACCGCCAATCTCGCTCCCCATCACATCTCATGAGACTCAACTTTACCTAATGAATTGGAGAAAAATCTAGGTGCACCAATCTCAAAATTTTCATGAATATTATTTCCACATAAATAGTAATACATAATCAACCATACATAAACATAAGGGGACCCATGGAAAGAATTGGGTACCACAATCATGACATAATGAATAACCAATGGGCGTATCATGAAAGTGTACATGAAAAAATGGATTAGAACATAAATGGACGTGTATAAGGTAAAATAGGCATATAATGTGGTATGTGATGTCAAACATATGTGACAACATATAATATACATATTTTAGAAAAATTAGTATTAAAACATTTTTGTATGGTTTTAAGGAAAATACTATTGAGATTTTAGAATAGAAAAGAGGAAAATCTCTTATATAAAATCATAGTTGAACCAAGAAGGTTTTAATAACAAAAATAATGATTTTATAAAGAAAATGGTGTCTTAAAATAGGTGATATAGTGCTCTTAAAATTGGGTAAAAATTCAGGATGTTCCCATAAAACAGGTTTTCTTATCAGAATGTTCTAAGTAGGGAATATTTTAAAAACATGTATATCCACAAAAAAGATTAATGAAAGAGTATTCATAAATTATTTTTTAAAAAATACAAATAATTTATAAGATGTAAGAAAAAATATAAGATAACTTTTTTATGATATAAATAATGATAAGGCTTCCCGATAGAATAATGACCGTTTAGGTTGAATTTATTACGGCTTATTAGCATGGTGTCGGGTGTACCTAAGAGGTCTGAATGGGATATAAAATGGGTTTCTAATCACTTATACATAATGAGGAAATTATTAAGGAGGTGTGAAAACTTACCCCATCATTTGTTTTTACACATAAAAAAGGAATAGTGTAGAGGACAATCTTGACAAAGAGAGGAATGGAGAGGTTCCCTTACCTTAAGTTTGGTGGTGTTCTACACCCGTTATTAATGACCTGAATAAAAAAATTAGTTAACTAATTAAAAATTCCATAACCTAAAATAATTTTAAAGGATTTAGTAAAACCTTTTTATGTTCATCCAAAACCTTTTTAATGGTTTAAGTTGTTCAGTTTCATTGTTCATGATCGTTTGTTTTCATTATTTTCAATATTGGTTTAATTATTTTCATGTTCGGTTAGGCACATATGATTAAAGTGGTTGTACATAATTAAATTTTTATGTTATTTTCTAAAATATAAGATATTACATGGTTAAAACCTAATTTGGTTACTTCGAGTGATGTTGAACCATTTTATATAACATTAGTGACAACGGTTTTTGGTTAAACGATTGGTTTGTTTACAAAGAAAATGTTTTGATATATAACACACTGCCATTTGTAGAAAAGTATTACAGAACCATAACAAGATTATATTTATTATATAATAATCCAGATCAACTATGACAAAAATGTTATCATGACCAGAATTAAATACGATAATAGAAATTGATAAATCGTTGTCCTTGAATGTGCTAAATTAACACATCTCAAACGGTGTTTTCATTTGATTCTAATAAAAGATAGGGAAAATAGAGATTATAATTAAATATTCCATTATCATAAAAAAATATTCATTACATATATTTTACTTGATTTATCATACTATTTGGGTGATGGTAGGTTTGGAATGAAACCAGAAAAGAGAAGAACTTAAAAAAATGAAGTAATTGGAAAGGGGAATTTACCACTTGTTATTTCCTATTTTGAGAACCTCTTAAGGGGAAAGGTTTTTGTAAATTTAAGAGTCTAGGGGCCTTTTTATGTGGGGAAGGAGATTGTGGAGATAATTGGGCAGAATATCGGTAAGGCACAAGGCATGAGAGGAGTGAAGAGAAGAGGTAAGAATGAGTGGTATTTAAAGTGGAGGGGAGGAGGGTTTTCATAATATTATAATCATAAATTTATTATTTCTTCACAATACAATGAATAGTAAGTATTACATGACCTAGAATTGTAATAAATACATGTGGGTTCTACATTTGGGTACTTAAATCACTTTTTTTTGTTAGTAAGAGTGTAATTTCACTATGATTTATTTATACGATAAATTAATGTATTTTACTATTCACCAAAAATTCAAGTATTTCAGAAAAATCTCAAAAACTCACCCTAACCATTTTTTGAGGTGTAGAATCCAAAAATCTTGTCCATATTTGAGAATTATTTTCCAAAATATTATTAATTTAGTTTTTAATTAAACTCAAAGTTTATTATTAAAAACAAGTTTAAAAACAATCATTACTTAATCTTAAATATAGGTACATCATAATTTCACTTGAATATTATCTTTATACTATAATAGGTGAGGATACTATTCATTATCATAAATAACTAGTCATAAGGGTATGTTACTATTCATAAGAGAATGTTAATATTCACCAAAATTATGTTTTTTTATCAGACTCCATATAACATACTGATCGCAACCGTGCATGATAGATTTTAGAAATTGAAATCATAGAAGTGACAATATTATGTTTAATGGTCTCATATAACGTAGTAGATAATTATGTTGTGCCATCAATTGATCTTATGAAATATTTATAAGAAGATAATTTCTAGTTTAAAATCATTTGGTCATTATTTATACCCCTTAGGTAACTATAGATTCAATAAAAAAGCATGCATGGAAAATAACCATTTTTATTAGGAAATTTATTATTTAACCCCCACACACACCAAAACCCTTGGAAAGAATATTTTAAACCCCCTACATAATTTATAGATCCAATTTAAAAACAATATCAAGAATAAAAAATCATAAAACAATTTCAATGCATGTAACCACCTAACACTTTCTTGGAAACATCACAAATATTGGTGGAAACCAAAACACGCCAAGAAAAGACCCTATGGAAGCATGAGAACACTGTAACCGACAATACTCAACCCAATAAAACAGTATTGAACCTAATATATGTTAAAATATACACTATATATGAGATAAATCATGAAATAATAAACAGTGAACCAAGAAGAAGGGAAAATAGAGGAATGTAAATGCTTACTTGATGACTTCATGATGAATATTCACGAAAATTATCAAATTATGTATGCCCAAGGAGAAGGCGATGATGTTGGAGGAATTTATATATATATAGGATGAATGTGGAGGAAATAGGTGTTTTGGGGTCATAATAGAGGAGTGTTAGATGTGGGATTTAATCATTTTTAATGATCAAGTAGGACATATGGTTTGGTTTCATTTTCTGCCAAAACGTGTGCCAACCATTCGGCTCTTTAGTCTAGGAAGAAAAATGGACACCTGATTTTCCTAGAGGGGTCACACGACCACATACCTTGACATTATACTCTTATAGTTTCACTATCCTAGGGGATCATTTATTCATAGAGGGATTTACAATCCTGCTCGTGGTTGTGGGACTTGGAAAATTCAACTTTGAAGGTTGCACAGTTTCCACAAGGCAATCGCATGATTTCTACAAAATGTGTTCCAACCATGAGACTCATCCTGTTTGAAAAAAAAACTACCATTTTTTTTCAAATATCCTAGAAAATCCATTTTATTTAGTCATTTCCTAAATCAAAATAGAAAATGCCTCAAAATAACACCATATATGTGGCAATTATCCCCACCATGAAATGTTTCAAATCTCAAAAAGTCATACTGAAGTATGATATGAGAATAAGTGATGATATTTCTCCTCAAAAAAATAATAACACTCTCATTTCTCATTCCCATAATTTCCATGATGCCAAAGGTATCAAACCAATAGTATGTATTTCCTCTGATCTACTATCATTTAAGATTCCACAATCTGTATCGGTTTCTCGAACAATGAAAAATCAGTTTCCAATTCCAACTATTCCCAATTCAACATGTGAGATAGGTTTATTTTATACATATTAATTTCTAATACATGGAAGAGTTCAAAAATCAACATAAATAGATGTGGTAAATATATTTGGTATTCCACATTACAAATTCTCTTGGAAACATCATAAGGTCTGAAATACCTCAGTGTTATCTTCACCTACTTTACAAGATGACAGTGACCCAAGAAGGGTTCCAAATTATGAAACACCTATTAAGCCCATAAGAATTAAAAATCTTGACTCCAATGATCACCATAATACTTATAGAGGCTCTATGATATCAAAAATCACATCAATTAAACTTTAAAAGATATTTCTTTTACTAGTCTTAGTCCCAGTAAAGATGTCTCACCCACTACCATCCATTATATAGGAGAATAAAAAAAATTAGAGAACTTCAATTATATTCAATTTATTTGGATATTGTAAAATATTATTATAGGAAAATTACACCAATCCAAAATGGATATCCCATGAACCTCTAAAAATGAGCACAAACTCAAGGATAATGTCTTCCAAAATTTGGTTTTCCCACTCCATATGACCATCATTTAGAGGATGATATGTTGTAATGAGGGTGACTGGTGTTCCCATTACCTTATAAAGACCTTCCCATGACTGATAGGTAAAATGGGGTCCCTATCTACAATTACAGGTGACAACACCCCATAATCCTTAGAAATTATGTAACATTCAATTGGGATAACTCATCCACTATGGTGGAATACCTGATTAGAATGAAATGGGATGATTTAGTCTAATGTAAAATCACTAACCATATGTAATTACCTCCTAGGTAGTATGAATCAATCCAATGATAAATTTTGTGGTGATCTTATCCCACTTAAAGGTTGGAATGGGTAGGGGATGAAGCAAACTAGAGGATCTCCAGATATCTTATTTAACATGATGACACATATGACACCTGGATATAAAGTTACCTATATCATATCTCATTCAAGGACACAAAAACTGGAGAAGAATGTAAAAAAAATTCCTTGTTGGTATGATGATGAATGACCCTCTATTACGGTTTTTTGTCCTACATCACCACCTTTCATAAGGATGCCGCCACCACCAACAGACCCATGAAACAAATAACTATTTTCTAAGATAAATGAAACTTTCTGGGAACCTCCCCACCATTTATAATAAGAAAAAAAAACTAAAACATATCATCCTTTGGCTCTTCCTCTAAAATCAATTCTATAAAAGAGTAAGTCAACTAAACACTATCCCATAATGTCTCTTAACTATACTCCATGGTTTTCATATTCATCTCTAAAATAGGAACCAGAACACAGGAACATCTCATCGCTAGTCTATCCATACCAAATCAACTCTATAATTGAGTGTGTCGACTGAAAACTATCCAAGAATATCTCTTGACTATGTTCCATTGTTTTTAGATCCATCTTGGAAATAGGACCCATCGAAGTCCACTCATCACTAGAATCCTTTACCGCTTGTGCTGGAATGTCCATATTTTGGGTGTTTGTTACAAAATTACATTGTCTAGAGTAGTATAAAATATCACAAACCAAACCCTTTATAATACAAAACCCTTTTACAATTCATTAAATTGAGATCATTATAGGAGAAAATATATGTCAAGCTCTTGTGATCTGAGTAATCTATGAATTTCTCCCAAATGAGATACTGATTCCACATTTTCAAAGCATGTATCACCAATTCCAACTCTCGTTCATGGGTTTGGTCGTTACTTTCTTGTGGTTGGAGTTGATTTTAAACAAATTCCACCACATGTTCATCCTACATCAACACACACAACACCAATACTATAAGCATCACAGTAAACCACATATCCCATGCTAGATTATAGTAAGATCAAGATAGGGGAATTGGTCAACAACCACTTTTGATTCTCAAAAGGCATATTGAATTATTGCCTCTAATAAAACAACACCACCTTCTGGTTGAGAACATTCATATATGAATAAATACATGATAACTATCTGACAAACCATCTATAGTATTTTTCCATGTCTAAAAGCTATAAATCTCGAAGAGGTTCCTCAGTATCTCCCTAACATAACCACTTTTATTTTATAAGGGTACACAAAAATGCCATATTTTGAGATCAAATGGAAAAGAAAATTGACTTCCTAGATCCATAATGAAAACATATAGATCTTTCCATAAAGGCATTTGTCCTATATAATTCCTACCATGATACTCCAGTGTTTCCCATGATCTTGTTCTATCACGGAATGAACCAAGATATCAACCATAAATACTACACCAAAAGGATTCTTTGTAAAGATTGAAAACACGGTTCATAAGAACCATGAAAATCACCAGATAATTTTTCAACCCTAAATTAATGACTAAATAATCAGTATATCTATACCTACATCGAAAGGCTATCTTTGGAATGTTTTCCTCTTTATCCATGACCAGGTGATACCCGGTGTGTAATTAAATCATGGAAAACAAAATTCCCCCCCTGAGATGGAAATTGATGTCTTCTATTCTTGGAAAGGGATATTTATTCATGATCATGAAACTTTTCAACTTCTATTGATCTATGAAAATACAGAGAGATATATAATAGTTTTTAGAAAAAAAACCCATGTACACCCAAGGTGAGGCTCTCAAGAAAATGAATCCTTTAGATTACAAAATATCTATCAATATATTTAATTCCATAAACTCAGTGGGTTCTATATGAGATGATGGAATATATATATATATAGACAGTGTTCTGAGTTCCAAATGGATGGTAAAATTCACATCTCACTCTAGAGGAACCCCTAAGAAATCATCTGGAAACTCCTTTGGGAACTCATCTACCATAAGATGGAATCCATCCTCATAACATCTATCACAATCATACAACATAATAGAGGAGACTTATATAATGATATTTCAAAGATCCATAAGGGGATGTACAGCTAACTCTGATCTAGGATTCTATTCACCCTAGAAGACCAACATAATGCCATAGGGTTCCATGAAGCCCACACATCGACAATGAAAATCGATGAGCTCCTTAAAAATTAAAATCGACACAATGATTAAAATCTTATCAAAGTGATCCATATCTAAAACCATTAAGTCCCACACCAATTAAACTTCAAACAATGTGAGACAATACAATGGACATATGAGACCTTGATCTCTTTTCTTACAAAGCAGAATCACCAACTCTATTTCATAATGCATAATCTCAATATGTAATTTCAATAATTACACAAGGAGGGAAGAAATAATAGAATTAGATGAACCTATGTAAAAAAATTGATTACCACAAGTATAAAATTTTCTATAGTCACAGTCCAAAACTATGGATGTAAGGGTAAAAAATGTGGTTATAAGGTACATCCACTGTTCCAATGGTCCATGGCACATATTGGCTTGTCTATAAGTCAAATCTATAGCTATGGTTATGATGAGTTTTTTCCATGATTTCCACTATGGTAACAACACCTATCACCATGGTCTTGGAAACCATGGAAATGGCCAACATAATGTTCCAATGGGTAAAAAGGGCTATAACCATGGTTTACACTGTGGCTATAAGTGTCAAATAATTTTCTCTTAGTGGAATGTGATATCCATACATCTGCTATGTGTAACCCAGAACCTTACCACTACCCCACAACCAACTTATGATATATATATATATATATATATATATATATATATCTCTTCAAAACCATGTAAATAAGAAGAATATCCATGGAAATAGGTCTTTTAGAAAAATTCCCATATGGAAATGTTTTCCCCACGCTTAAGTGAAAAACCTATAGCCACGGTTTTCAATACTCTTGATATAAGTTAAGTCTATAACCGTTGTTCAATGAAAACCATGGCTATAAAATTATTATAAATAACATATATCCTTGGTTTTGATAAAACATGGCTATAGGTAAAGGTTATATCCATAGTTTTATGAAAACCATGGCTATAGACTTTGAGAAAATAACCTATCGACACTGTTCCATGAAAACCGTGACTATAACCTTCAGAGAAAAAACATATTTCAATGGTTTCATGAAAACTATGGCTATAAAATTTGAAAATACTACTTATAGAAATAGTTACATGAAAATTGTGGAAAATGGTAAATTATATATCCATACTTGTGGAGAACTATGGTTATAGCCTTCAAAAAAACATCATATAGTAACGGTTTGAGAAAATAATTGATATAGGTGCATGTGATATCCATGGCATGAACCTATATAAATTTAGGCTATAGCATTGAAATAAATACCTATAGCCATGGTTTTAAAAACCGTGGCTATAGGTTAATTGATATTTCCCAACTTCCATTTAGTGGACTATCCATGATTCAATAAAAATAGTACCTCGAATAGTCACGACGCCTGCATCCTATTCTACCTGCACCTAATATATAGAATTTATGTGATTTATTTCCACAAATAACTAAGGTTTTATATATAAAAGTGGTCTTAACATTATCCTAATCATCACTAAATATGATCTATCATTTTCTCTTCCCAACGAACTGGGAAACCAATCCCTTGATGCACCAAAAAGAACTGGTAATTCCCTATAGGATGAGGAACCTGCCACACTCTGAGTTGAGTAATCACTATTATAGAAAATAAACAAGTGATATAAACACCAAAAATTATATTAGGGTATAGTTGCAACTGGATATGATGAACTCACGTTCATGTTCATTCAACATTGTTAGAAAACAATATTCCCACCACTAGTTGTTGCAAACGAAGAAGGTCAAGAAGGTAGGTAGTGCTACCAGCACCTTCCTTTTATTCCTGATCAGGCTTCCTTTTATTGTAATAAATGAATATAATACATTTTATCACTACTAAAACTACACTATATAATCCTTATTTACCAGAAAAATCAATTTCCACCAATAGTTATTGATCGACAGCCTCATCATATGTATTCAACTTAAATAAGAGGACATGGGAATGAATATACAACCAAACCAAAATTTCAAAATGGTGAGCTTTTAATTTCCCAATGGAAAGCACCTCAGGTGAAAAATAGACCAGTTATGTGAAGTAGTTATCATAATATAACATTGTTTGGTCCCTCATATGGCGATCCATGAACACTTGGCTCTCCGTGAGAGCCAGGTTTTCAGGGAAATACTATTATTTGAAAATAGACTTGAAATAATTCTAGACCATCATCCCATGTATCACATCTTG
Source organism: Viscum album (assembly GCA_963277665.1). Classification (NCBI taxonomy): domain Eukaryota; kingdom Viridiplantae; phylum Streptophyta; class Magnoliopsida; order Santalales; family Viscaceae; genus Viscum; species Viscum album. Next base: position 1,364,066,372 of record OY728140.1, on the reverse strand, counting down.
GGTAATAGGGTCCCACTATGAGAGGATTTGTCCTTCCAACATGAAAAAAGTGAATTTTACCCTGACCACCTTAGGATTCTGGGGAAACCTAGAAATCCTATCAGTCTTTTCAATCCAATCCTCCACTTCTTTAGGATTTGTACTTCCCTAAAAGGAATCAGGTATGTTCTTGAGGAACTCCTAATATTTTTCATTCTTCAGAATTAATTCTATTTTTTATCATGATAAGGACCAAATACCACTACCTTATCCAGTTCCCTGACGACCCGAACCATTACTTCAACTAATCTATGATCGACTAGTGAGGAGGAATTCACTCCTACCTCATACCATGGTTTCATAGGAAGCCTCTAGGGAGGCATGATGCTACATCAATCAAAAAGACAATGTAAACCTTCAATACATTTTGAAAAAAAAACAGTAATGAAAACATTCAACTATTTCCATAAATCAATATAAAACCATAAAAATCATAATAAAAGTTAAAAACACTCCAAACTAAATCAGTGTCCATGAACTATATAAAACCTATACATACCACTAATATGAGGATTCAAATCAAATCCCAAACATACCACAGTGACCCAAGGCCATTGACGGGGTGTGTTGGCTAGACACCCCACTTGCAATGAGAACCTCAAGGACTGACAATCCAATCTCCATTTTATCCAAAATCACTAAAAAGACATAACCCAAATAAGGGAGAACCCTGGCCTTGATACCATTTTTTAAAGAACCGGGTCAGGATTCCATCCCACCAGACACCTGAACTAGCTCGTGGCATAACCCGAAGGGCATTCTTGATCTCCACGGTTGGGAACTAGTGCCTAGGAATCAAGAAATTCCTCCTGGGAATGATATCTCCCATGATAATAAAACATGAACCACCCACAATAATCATACATTACAACATAAACAACATTCATAAAATAAGAGATAATAGTAAAATACTACAACAAGAGTTAAGAATTTACAACTTGAAACCAAAAAATAAAATTAAAAAATGGGAAGGGGGAGAAACTAAACTAACAAGACTCCATAAAACATATGGGTTAGATACCTCATTCCACCACCACCAACACCAACCAATAAATGAACCACTTGCACAATGGTCCACCATGGCTGCCACAAAAGGCCTTGCCTTTACCTGAGTCAAACATAATATAATCTACAAACACACGAGGGTATATATAGGGTGTGATAATAAATTCCGACTAGGATAGAAAAAATAGATTACGTGTAATGAAAATAGATGAAAAATTAACATTCTAGTTTTTAATATATGGAATGATAAAATTTAAATAAATCATTATTTTAAATAAAATAAAAAACAAAAATAATTGAAAAAATAATATGAATTGTATTAATATCATGAGAACCATAAAAAATTCATAAGGCACTAGGTTTTCATGTTCCTATGATCCTAATATTGTAAGTGGCCACATATAGTAGATGTGAAGGTCTCACTTGATCCTTCAATCCCCATGACATGTTTTTTTAAATAATGCTAGGTAAATTATTTTTAGGGATATCAGGACTCAGAACTACAGACTCTCTTAACATAAGATACCTTGTCATACAATCTAAATGTAAAAGATTCACTTGTTCATAGTTTCGTCCCCAATATCAATTGATATAACCCTTATGAAATTCCAATTTCATTAATATAAACACACATGTAATATAGTATTTTCAAAAGGAAAGTTATCATTAAACCCTAAAACACACCAAAATCTTAGAAAAAAATGTTTCTAACCACCCACACAATTTATATGAATCTTTTAAAACACAAATAAATCTTAATAAGATCATCAAAAAATGTCAAAACATGGAACCACCAATCTCTTTCTTGGAAACCTCACAAATAATGGTGGAAAGCACAAACATAACTATTGAAGAATCCAAGGATGTAAGACAACATCATATCCTAAAAGTTTTAACCTAAAGAATCTAAATTGAACCATCTTTAGGTAAACCTATCCACTGAAGAATAGAGAAATCATGAAAGAATAAAGAGGGAACCAAGAAGAAGGGAAAAGAGAAGAAATGAGAGGCTTACATGACAAATTTTTCCAAATTATAAAACATGAAATAAATTTCTTAAGGTTGTCAAATAATCAGTTAAAGCTACTCTAACATTCTGTTTCATGACTAAAAACACACATTTCCAGAATATAATATCATTTCCATTGTAAAAAAATTATGATACACTCAACCAATTTTTCTTTTGCATATAAAATATATATATATTACCATTGTATGATTATTACTATGATTAATTGTTCCATAACGTGTAATTAATAGGGAGATTTCATTTCTATATATTAGAAATACACTTTTATACTTATTAATATTTTTAGTACATTTTCTTTCTTCAATTATGTTTTTTGAAGAACTGTTATCCACAATCCTCAATCATTCAGATTTATATGACTTAAATGGATCTTCAAGAATGTTGGTGCGATGCTTGATTTGATTATTATTTATACTATATCAAAGGAATTGACATAAATTCAATTCATATTGAATAAAGAAAAGATATATATGTGAGGCGTTTACTTCCTAATCAAATATTTCACAAACCTATTATAAGATTTTAATTTTTTTCTTTTTTATCATTATTATCATTTGTTTATGAATCCACTATGTTATTATAGGATTTTTTGTCTCCCCTTTATTTTATGCATCGTTTTTATGTTTGGTAATGATATTTTTTATAAAATTATTAGCCTTTTGGAAAATATGTCACAATTGTAACAATATACTTGAATACTCTTTTTAAATAATTATTATTGTTCTACACTATTATCAAAGATAATTTATGTTTTTCATGTTATATTTTATTTTGAATACCCAATTTTATCTTCAAAGACATAAATTTTTTCGTTATATGATTCCTTCAAATTCTATTATTGAGAAATTGTTCATTTTCAATCATATTTTATTATTATCATAGCATATTTAATTTATAAAATTTTATTTGTAACTATATAATTCTTATGAGAATGATTGTAAATAATATATCCATGCCTAATATAAGGTATTAGTAATGAAATAGATAACCAATAAGTAAATATTCTATAGTAACATTCCACACATTTTTTCTAGACCCCATGTTATGATATATGTTCCATACAGTGTTGGAATGAGATGATTTATCAATTATATGAAAACATCCCAAGGATGAATGTTATTTGACTCCACTTATCACAATAACGAAAATGAAATATCACTATTTGGTATACATGGTATATAGTGAATCATTATTATAAACCATCTAGGTTAATGACACATCTACATTTCTACATCACTATGGAATATGTTATAACTAGATGAATGAGGAATCATGGTTCTAGTTGAAATACATTCCTTTAATTAAAAACAATAGAGATGGAAAATTATAATATTTTATGTTGTTTCATAGGTAGATGATATATATCGATTGAAAAATCTAGGTTGATGATAAACCATAAAACATCACTAATAGGTGGATTATGTGGTATTGATATCAAACTCTTGGGGGATGATATACCACTAACAACAAATATAGGGTAAATTGGGTACCACAAAGATATTTTTCTATATAGATGATTAAATTTTGGTAATAATCTATTGGTGTATTATATATAACTATTATAGATATATAAGTGGGTGTTTCACTACTAAACTAGTTCCTGAGAGATAATATGTCCCACCTATAGATATCCTCATGTGGAAGATGTACCATTATTAGGACATCAAAATGGATGGTATTCCTGAACTATATTGGCCTCATGATAAACAGTGTATCACTGGATCAATTGAAGTGGATGATGTGCCACAATAAAATTCACGGTGGATGTGATACCACTATAATATTGTAAAAAATATCATTAATTATTTATTGTCTACAACAATAATATATCCAAAATATTTATTTCATGAATAAGGTATAAATGTCTTAGCCCACTGACCCCCTAAAAGAGATGTGGGAATGATGTACACCTCTGGTTATCCCACTCCCAAGTGATCTCTAAATGATTCATGTGATGCCACTAGACAAAAACTAAGGTAATAGATAATCCATGAAGGATCCAATCATTCCAATCATTGATCATAATCAGGTAGTCATGAATTAAATCCCCATATTTGGAGTCCAGCTCTCCCCAATAAATAACATATGATGAGTCATGCATGTACCTCCATCGCTATGACAGGTTGAAGACATTATGTATCTGGTTGTTGTACAAGTGTAGATACATGTTTTATACCACCTCACTAACTCTATGTAGTAATATTATTGGGAAAACATATATTATATATCTTGACACACTAGAAATATCTCCACAACCCATGTAGTTGTGAGACCTGTTGAAACAAATGGTCTCCCTCCTTGAACTCCACATGTCTCCTTCATCTGTATACATAAGACCATTGATGTCTATGTGTATTTCTAATCTGCTTTTGAATGATCTGAACTTCTCTGTTATGAAACACACTAACTATTGGCCAATAAGTGCTGACACTCCTAGGATAGCCCAACATGGTGGGGACCTACAGGTTCACTCATTCATGACATGGAATGGATCCTTACCGATGGTGGAACAATAGTTATTATTACATAGATACTCCACCAAGGTTAGGTAACAATGAAATTTATGTCCAAATACTATCATGAAATCCTACAACATTTCCTCTATGAACTGAATTTATCAATTAATATGGTTTTCATTATGGGGATGAAAATCCATGCTCAAATGAAATTGATACCCAAAGTCATTCTGAAATTCCATCCACAACATTATTTTTACGTGAGAATCATGTTAATAAATGATCATTGAGGGAACTCCATAGAGCCTAACTTTTTATTAAATGTACAAGAATCCCATGATCTCAACGTAGAAATACACATAGGTAGATAAGATGTGGGAAAAATGTTGGGTCATTATATGATCACCTGGATGACATTATTTAATATATACATATAATGCAACCCCTTTACAAAGTATATCGATATCCATAGAACATATAATATAGTACATCACCATTTTGAGATAAAACGGTTTGAAATTATTGATCATCCTTCAATTTTTTTAATGTAAGGAATCGATAGGAAAACTTTTCAACACACTTATACTTCAATGTACACTATAACTACATCGAATGTTCTTGAAATATAATTTTTGCACCAATATGTACTACTAATGGTGAAGTAAAATAACCCCTCAACACCTTCACTTTCAGTGAAAATGGTACAATCATCCACCCTCTAAAATGAATGATTACCTCCCCAACATAATAAGATCTATCAAGAGCATTTCTAGTGGATAACATAGTATATATGGTCTCACAGTCGGTGTCTATAAGCTATGACTCCTTGACTCAATTTAAAAGTGAAAGTGTAACAACCATCCATTTTTAGGTAAGAACATCTATACCCATCCATAAAATATAAATATAATGAGGATAAATACTCTAAAACCTCCCTTATTAGTATTGAAAATATATTATGTTGAGAGAATATAATACCATATTCCCTCTCACAAGAGTATAGATAACCTCAATGTCAAAATCTTGGAGAAATTATATTTATCACCTTTGTCTCATGTTAAGATCCTTCTGGGAGAATAAAATCATGATAATATTATTGTAAAAATAGAAAATAAATCAGTCTCTAAAAATTTAGTGTTGAAACCAATTTAGTGTGACGATTATCACTATTTTATCAAGATTGTGGGTCTCATAGTTTTAATCATGTGGCCTCAACTATCATGAACCATATGAAATCACCACCTACAACTGTATTAGAAAATAACCATTCAAATTCCATGATAGATTGAATAACACTACATACTCGAACCCATCCTTTGGGAATGTAAATATTGGAGAACCTATGAATCTCTTCCTCAACAATTGAATATGTTATAAGAACCTCAACATCAACATGAATGGATACCCATTTTGGGTCAATGTTTTCATATATGTTGTTATCCTAAAGAATCTGTGTACAAATTTTTGATAGTAGCCTTCCCACCCATGGATGATCTGCACCTCCATCATGGTATTGGGTGGCTCCTAATATAACAATTATATAACCGTTTTGGGTCCACTACATTCCCATATACTAAGAGAAAATGTCCTTGAAATTTGACCACCTAGATCTAAAATTGGTACTTCAATTGCTTCGTAGAAATCTGTTACTCATGGTATACAAACATGACCATCCTAAATTGTATCATTCCTTGATCCTATGATGTTGAGTACACAAGAAAATTGACAATAAAGATGACTACAACACTATCTAATAAAGGAAATATTATCGGGATCATGAGTCCCATGAACAGTTATTGGGATTTTATCGCACAGAACGACATCAGTATGTATACATAGTGACGACAATGACATTAGAAAGCTAGTCAAGGTATATCCTCATGCCATACTCATAACTAGTGATAGCTTGACCCGAGGTCAATCTTCAAGAACCATTATTACCCTCTAAAATTATTAAATAGGTTGTTGATCCTCAGTAGTGCATACTTATTTCTTACGATGACAAATTTTAGCTGATGGTGATCCACATATAAGAACATTATCCAATATTCCTTCTTGGGGAACAACATTAGGATAGCATAGGGTGAATCACTTGGCTGAATAAATCAATTTATATTCATTTCCTCAAACTGTAAACCTAGATTATGAATATCTAAAAGATACAAGTGATATGATAGTGTAGATATTAGGGTCACCCTGAGGTGTAGATAAATGAATAATTATAGCCCTTGGAGAATTGGTAAATGTGGTACATCATATGGAAATACAACCTCACTCTCTACCACCACAACATTAAATAGTAAATTCGTATAATCCATCTCACAAAGGGTCATGATCAACAATATATGGGTAATAGACTGCACTGTCCAACATATGAGACCATTATGCTCTTTTAGGTTTACTTTTCACCCAAAAAGGAAAACATCATCCCATCACTCTGAACACACCATATCCTATACCTAAAAGAGTCTATATAGGAATGTATTGTAGATAACAAATCAATACCTAATATGACATCATAGTTCTTAAATTATTCCTCAAATATATCTCAAAATAAATACACTCTTCAGATATTCAGGTAAAATTGTGGATATAAGTGTGTTATTATTGAGACACCTCCACTAGGAATCTCTAAGGACACGGGTCAATCCAAGGGCTCCACCCGAATCTCTAAGGATCTGACCATAATATTGTAATGAAATGAATGCATTAAATCCTTGTTTATAAATAATTCAGTAAATATAGATATGTTTTATATTGTACCATGTATCATACATTGAGACTCTGGTTCATAGGCCTTGACTTCCTTCAGATTCCCTCACCCCTGACCACCAACTATCTGAGCCTGGATGGGAAAAAATGGTGTAGTGGTTTTAACAAATAAAAATATTTCGCACCTCCACCTACTCTCCCAGATCCTCTAACATTTCTACCTCCCTAAAGACCTAAATGTTCTTACAACTGTTTCTTACCAGGTTGTTTATCCACTATATCTATTTCGTCTACACATTAGGCTATGAAATCTCATGCATGAATTCCCTAACCATAGAAGGAGTATCACTTCCTCTCTCTCGGTTTAATAGATCCATCATATGATCCATTAACTATAGATCCTATATATTGGGACAACCTCGTGAAACCTCTTACACATCTCTATCCATGTATCTATTATGATCTTCATATCTCCAAAATATCGGCACCATTGTGCCAATTACATGCACTGACATTCGATGTCTTCCCATCCAATAAACTATCTACTACCAAAGTAAGCTCTATAATCCTAGTATAGGTAGAAACTCATAGAGTTATAATGAGATATAAAATCTCTTTGTGTAGACCTCACTTAATGCTTCCAGCTGAAATGAATAATTGGTGTACCATATCCATTAAGTACCAAGAAAGGTTGGTGAACCTCATAGAATACTCAAGCATTTTTATAGTACCCATATGATGCTGTAGATGATCCTATATGGACAAATCCCATAACGTAGATGGATATAAATCCTATCATAAATGGTTCCCATACTATGACCTTGAAAGAGTTACCAAATCCTATGACTATGTCACTAAGCACCACCATCACCATGTAGATCCATAGATAAGGAACACATCCAGGTTTACTACCAGGTCTTTAGGTGTCCCAAATTGATAAAAGACTCACGTCACTACCAGAATATATTCCTCATCTACCAATGGTTATTTAATTTCCTTATACCAATGGGGTTGTTGAAGATGAAACTAATGAATCAAACATAGAATGATAACCATATCCATTTGTACTCCAAGTAAATTTTGATGCTAGATAAGTGGTGGTAAGACTGGTGCCCACCTGGAGGTTAAACCTACTGGTAATGTATTTGTATTGGAACCTCATCACCCATGGGATCATTATATTGAACTTGTTACTGATTCATAGATACAAAACATCCTGGAGTCATCCTATAAATAGAAATGATATACCATGTTCAATGCATATATCTAGTGATATGACTCAATAAGGACATGGAAAAAACAACATGTTGTTTTATATATCATGTAATTATTTTTTTCCCTACAACTGGTACCTACCAGTATTGTGTCGACAAGAATGGAGTAAGAGTACTAGTGAATGGATATGTCAGCCTCAACACTAACAATTGTGTCCCTTCCCTGAGATATGTATTTAAAACACATAAAACAATACTCATAAAACCCCACAAATGTCATAAACAATTGTCATATGGTAGAACTGACTCTTCTAATGACACTATGTCATTACCCATTCCAACGGGTCCTCTTCCGCAACAACCCAAATCATTATTCCAATAGGCTATGTACTAGAGACCAACAATGAGTTTCCATATCACACACATAGATGTAAATTTGTACACACACATATGTATGACCATAAAATGATTTTTTATAACACAATAAATCACCATGAAGAAATTGATCTAAAATCCCACCATGAGAGTATGAAAAAAAAATACTTGAATGAAATTTCCAAATAAAATCCTCCATAAAAAACTCCAACCTATGAAGTAGGTTGGGAATGGAATAAATGAAAAACTGAGAACACACCTTGGTTTTTCTGGATCATTATGATCCACATGGTCTTGGTCCCTCTAAGACTCCATCAAAAGGTCGATCATCATCATAATAAATGAAACATATAGTAAAATCTGATGAAGGGGGGAGTATAAAAATATCCAGTAGGACACACTGAAGACATTAATACTATAACATTAAGTGTAATAGTCATCTCATCATAGATGTATTTAAATAGCTTATATATAACAAGAAAATCCATATATACTCTTACTAAACACATAGTTCAATGTAAGGTCACAACCATAATACAAACCTAGGATTCCTGGTCGAATACTATAGATAAAACACATATCGGCGAGCACACTTTATATGTTAGATAGCACACATGGAATCCATATGAGTGGTCATGCTTCATTGGTCTCTCCATAAAAAGTACATAATGGATGTTAGAAAATAATTCTACACAAATGGAGATCACACTCATGTCGATGGTGTATACCAACAATTCAATCTATTTTAACCCACTATTTTTGGGATCGACAACTAAATATTTATTGTCATGAAGATTCAAATAACCCCACCTAGGAGAAATAATGAGGATAGAAGATCTCATTATGTCCCTCATGGATGGATTCCAACAACTCTTCCCAAGACAAAAATATCATCAGAGGGGATCACAATTATTTGAATAGGATGAGGCTTCATCAAAAACCCCTAGGGAAAGGATCAATTTAATATACTATATTTAAGCATGTATATAATAAATAAGACAAGGAAACCAAGCCCTCTTAAAAAATTTACAAGGACTATCTATACGACATCGGGTTCTATATATGTATCATGGACCACACTCATTTCCATGTCTGGTTACAGTGCCTATAGGCCTCAATGAATGGGGTGTGGGGTCTTATGATATTTAAATCCTATTCCCTATATACACACTATGCTAACATCCATATATTACACTATGTGTGGAATTTCCCAAATGGAATTTTTCACTACCCGAATATTAGGCATGTACCTCCTAGACATGCCGAGTTGGTTAGCTAGGTTCCACATGTCATTTGATCCTTATCAAAATGCAGATACCCTATCCACCACATTGAGGGTACCACATGGTGTGTATCTCTGGATCAAGCACATTGTTACATGATATTTCACATAACCTATAGGATCTACTCCATGTAGAACTCAACACTTCTACCACTTAAAATACAAGGATTCAGGTTTGGATGATCCATTCCATGTCCAATCACCATGATTATGCATTCAAATTTTCTCAAGGAATTCCTCTGTGAACCTTCTATAGCCACCACATGGATCAATGATGAATAGAAGTTTTTTATCCATTTTTTCTCACCTCCTTTCAGCCCCCACCATCACTGTACCATAATGAAATCCTTAATCTCAAGACATAAGTGAAACATCAATCCTTTATACCAACTAATGGTCTCATAATTTTTGAATATTTGTTATTTCATCGAATCATGGGGAAAAGGAATTTCCCATAATTAACATTAGAAGAATGGGGGAGGAAATGGAAATAAATCAAACTTGATGAGCAGACCTCAACCAATGATCATGATGGCCTTGATTAGTAATCATTATAATGGTGAACAAAGTGATATAAAATAATAGAAATGAAAAACACACAAATCCCATATAATAAAATTTGTACAGGAAAGCTGATCGACCTATGAATCAATTCATTATTTTATTGATTCACATTTCAAATAATAAAAAAATATGGGGATAAATACCTATATAAAAAATTTTCTACATTGAGATGGATCAGTTGAAAATGAAAAACAAATCCATATAATTTCCTATTATGAGACCCACAAATTCTGAGGGATCAATGATCCTTGATCTCTACCTTATCTGAAGTTATTTTCTAAGATGGATCTCCTAAAATGGTCCTCTATATCTATACAGATAAGTGAAAAAACATTATATCTCTTCATAATTGTATATTTATAGTGACTTTCAGGTCACTCCATCAATAAATTAAAAAATATTTTCTTTTTGTTTTATTATATAAGCCCATGAATTATTTTAACTAATCCTTTGATACAAAAAAAATATTATGTTGTGTCTAGGGTAAAGACCATGATATGAACTCAATGGTAACCGCATATTTTTTATATGATATTATATTTAAATGTAATTAAAATTTTTCATTAAAACCATTTGTTCATAAAAAATATTTTTTTTTTATATTTTAATAATTAATTTAGCAGTCATTGGGATTCATAATGATGTGATGTATCTATGTCTAGTATTGAAAATATTACTAAATTTAATCTATGAATTTACATGGTAAAAACAAAGATGTTATAATAACAAAATTTAACCTTCACTTTGAAGTTATATTTTTAATACATGTAGGATTGAAATATATGTGGACATAAAATGTGAGGATTTTTATACTCATATTTTTGTAGGGCTTGGGCGGTGGGGTCATATATAGAGTGGATGAATATGGGGATTACTGAAATTGAGATACTATATACTGATGGCCGTAATATAATTATCTAAATTTAAAGAAAATTCTCTTAACTATTTGAGTGAAGTAGTTCTATTTGATGGTTCAACCCTTGGATGTTGTTAAGGATAGATTGGAGGTAATTGGTTTTTTTAAAATTTCATCTCATTGGTAGATAAAGTATCCAACCAATGATAAACTTCCTCTATAACATTCAATGATTTAATTCCTAAACAATTACATGGTTAGATATAAATTCACATTGAGGATAAATTTAATTATAACTCTAAGTAATTAGAATTTATTAAAACTCAAAATTTTTCATAATTATAATCGGTGATGATGAAGAGGAAAATTATTCATCGAATATAAAAATTAAAAAAAAATCAAATGGTTTAACATTTAAATGAAATTAGATAACATCCAATATATCCCCATGAAACGATATATGGCCAAAACAAAAAAGGCTATTACTACCATTGATGCAATGATAAAAATGGATGATAAAGAATTTCATAGAGAGTAAAGATTAAAGAAGGGAAAAATAACCAGAAAATACTCAATCCACAATTTTTGGGTGAATGTAATAATAAAAGAAAAAATGGAACCACGGTTAAAATGATTATAAAAAAATATATTAGAATAAATAACATTAAATTATTAATCTAGAATTAAATTAAACAACATAGATGTGAAGAAAAAGAGTATGATAAAAAACTGTAGTAAATCATATTAAAAATTAAATTGAAACAAAAAATAAATTTTTCTTTTTAAAATTAACATTGAATATAGATTCAGATTAATTTTGGTATATCAAATGATTTAATTTTTTTCAATCAAAAATATAATACCAATGTTGATGGAATGTTGTTTGAGTACTAATAGTTTAATGTTTACAATATAGAATGCATTCCATTTCACCCCATCTTAATACACCAGAATGACATTTTTTGATACCTTATATACAGTGTAAAAAAGAATTAAAATATTTTTGTCTCAAATAACTCTGAAATATTTGAAAATTATAGACTTCTTGGATCATATAATTAATAGTTATTACTGAAATTTTTATTTAAATTTTTGATCCTTGGAATCAAACCTAGAATTTAATGATCAATATTTTCCACCTAAATCCCCCAAAAATAACCAACTTTTCTTTTGAATCAGTCTATTGAATTATAAAAAATGAGTTCCCCTATCTTCAACTATTTTTTAAGCATAATTTGTATTCAATTGTGGGGTTGACATCCATTTTAAAGGGCCTAAGTAAAATCTTATTTTCCCAAAAATTTATATTTTGGAGGACTAATATGATATTCAACCTTTTTGAATCTCTAATTTCACAATGAATCAAAAGTGTTCGTCAAAAAAATTTATTCATTATCCGAAAATATCAAATTAAAATAATGAATAGTGTATTTTACACAAGTTGATTTGAAAATAACTTGATATTAAACAATTTTAAAATTGGATAACATAAATTATGAGAAATAATGTTTAAATTGAAAATCGAATTAACCACTGTATTTATGAGCAATGAAACAAGAGAAAAAAATCAAAATGTAATGATTGTTTTTAATTTTTATTAAGAAATCTAACACCACAACATGATATTTTCTAGTCCCTAGAATATTATTAAATATTTAAAATAAATTTACTTCTCAAAATTTTGTTTATTATATAATCTTTGAAAATATTTCCTCACAATAAAATTTTATGAAGCCTTTCAAAACTGTGTAAAAATCTCATGTACACATGATTATACCATAACCAAACATTTTTCATTGTTCAAATTTACTATGAAACTTCATCCAAATAATTGTACCAATGATGAATTGTCGTGTATCACAAAAGTACTGGTTATTTTTTATTTTTTCAATGGGAAAATAGAATAAATTGATTGGTGGGAATCATATTCAACTTTATGATGAGTACCCAATTTCTTCTAATTTTTTCATTTTTTTTAATTTTTCTATAAGATTGCTGATATGAAAAGGATAATTCCATATAATAAATCTATAGATTTGTGTTCCTTATTGGATTAATTCGACAAATTTTTTAAATTTCATGACCAACTATAGATATGTATTGACAAAATATGGGAAAGAGAACTATAGATTCACTATACCAAAGTTTCATATTCCACACAGACAATAAAAACATTTCCCTATATGAATATTTTGTTATCATTCATTTTTTAGTTTCTACACAATATAAATAAAAAATGTGATGTCAAACATTAATCCATGATGAATCTACCCTAAGAACTCTGTTATATAACAAAAATCGAAAATATGTGAATTGTGATATTTTTTATAAATTTATGAAAATGATAACATAAAAAATGGAATCGTACCACCATATTAACCAAACTTATATCAACAAAACTAAAATTTAATAATGTTCAATATTATGTAATTAAAAATAAATAAAAACATTGATTTTATATCAGAAAAAATATTTTACCTTTTAAGGACAAAAAATCATTCTTTCCAAGAATGAAAAATATTAGTTTTCAAACATATTTTCACCAAAATTTCAAATTTCCACCACAAAATTACAATTTAATTCCTAATGAGTTGAAATTTTGATAAGAGATAGTTCATAATTTGAAATAAAGTAAAATGGAAATGTTTAGAGATGATTTTTGAAATGAAATTATTGAAAAAAATACTATTTTAATGATTAATAATATTCAATAATCAATTACTCTTTTTAGATAAATGTAACATGTATGTTTCTTAGGGATTATTAAAAACAAATATTGAAATCTGTATAGTATTTATTTCAACTGAATATATACAATATCATCAATTTCTAAAATACATTCAAAGAAAACATCTTATCACCATATATACACCAAGGTATTTCCTTAAATAAAAAACATTATAAAAATGTTGTAATTAAGAAATACATTTATATTTTATTGTTTTAGTGAAAAAAAGTGATAAAAGTGAAAAAATACCATTGTATTACTCCTAAAAAGTGATGAATCTAAAGATGGTAAATTGACATGTAGTCCACAATTTAGAGAATACCAGTATCCAACATCATAATGATTACATTTCCCCTCCAGTTAGACAGTGATTGAGTTTTCATTGGGACAGGAAAAAATATTTTGAAATTTATTCATGAACAATCATATAGGTACATGTGTATAAAATAATAACATTAATTTCTAAGATTTATCATCTAATTATTTTCAAAATATTATTTAACACATTAATGGTGAATTTTCTCATTACTGGATTAAATATAAGTGGAGGTAAAAATACGGATTGTTTGATTTTCCCATACATATTCAAACATAACCAAGGAAGGTGAGATGTTTATTTAAAATTTATATTGGTTTAAACACTTAGAATAATGTTTCGACTATGATTCGAGCTCATCATAATTTTTTAGAATTTCAAACATAATTTTTATTAAAAAACTTTTATTTCAGTAAAAAAATTAACAGATCAGTGTCAGGAATGGGTATAAACAAAATGGTAATAAATTCATGGATCCATTAATTGATTATATTGAAAAAATTGTATTAAAGAAATTATAATGATATTAATTCCCTATTCATATGATTACCTTTAGTGAAAATAATAAATTTATTTCATTGGGATGTAGACATCCTTAAAAAATAAGATGGTCATCATTATCTGTCCTGGATTCATGGTATAGTTCTTCATAATTTTCATGATAGGATTCATGGAAACCAAACTTTCCACATAAGGTTAGTAAGGGAAATATAATGTGAAATTATTTCCTAATAGTTTTTAATATTTGTTGCTATATAATCATAAATGAAATGATATAATTCATTCTAGATATTTGATTTACCAATTTATCTAATAAATGTTGTGAATAACTCTTCTTAAATAGTTGATCAAGTTTTTCAATCTATGATACATAATGATGAAATTTTTCTTATTATATTTAAAAGTATAAGTGAAATTAAAATCTCTGTGAAGGGAAAATATTTTTACCATGCTATTAATTGGTGTTTTTTTTCCACTAATAAAATCTATGATAGGAATTTTATGTTTGAATACATTTTTTATGTTATAATGATTTATAATATTTTTATATATAACCTATTATGATGATGTACGAAGAAATACCTCATTTATTTATGGAATGGTTGGGAAATGATCAGTCAGATGGTCATAATAGTCCCATATTTTTCAAAAAGGGTCAAAACATTTGACATTAATGACTTCTATAAGATTTACATATTCAACCTTCATTTAATGGGGTACATATTTATCTTCTATGAATTAATAATCCAAAATAATGGTAATCTCAGAGTTTTCAGGGTATGTCAATGATTCTAATTGTTTTGGTTGTAGCTGAGGATGCACCAAAAATGTGGAAAAAAATACAAATAGGTAATGATAAGAAAAAACTAGGTTGAAAATTTAACTAAGGGGACACAATAATGTGATTTTATCAGATAACATACTTGGGTCCTTGAAAAATGCACACAAATTTTGTCATTCCAAAATTAACCCTATATGTAAATGAGATCAATGTAAAACTGGTTGGGGTGATATCCATAGGGACCAAATAAATGAAACTTGAGACACTTGGAATTGTTGTGGTTTTCATCTATGGATTTTAAAATTTTGAGTATTTTTTTAGTTCGAAGTATATAAAAATATGTGATCTAATATAATAGCTTTAAATTGAAAAAATACTCTTAAATATTTGAATAGATATAATTCATTAATATTGTTCTATCCTAGTTTGTTTCAAGGTGTCAATTTTATGTAATTTCGTTCTTAATAAATTTCATCTCAATAGTTCAATAATTATACATCTAATTCAATAATTCTTCAATATCATTAACTTATTTAATCTTTTACAAGTCCTTATATGATAAATAATTAACATACATGAGAAAATTATTGAGCATTATAAGGAATGGGATAATACATCAAATCAGAATATATCATCATTAAAATTAGTGAAGATGAAGAAGTAAATATTTCCACAAATGTAGCATTTGAAATAATATAATTATTTAAATTTTAAATTACCATAAATGACTTTCGATATTGAAACATAAAACAACCTAGAATCAAACCCAATATGTGATATACTTCCATTTATGAAAATCTCTGTAGACATATGTCATACTAATTTACTGTAATTGATGAAAGAAAAACTATCCAAAATAATCACTCCACCTTTTTCATGTGAATTGAATTAGACATGATAATCCGGGTATTATATTGAAAAATAATATAAGAATAATTGATAATAATCAGTAAATTTAAATTATAAATCTAGAGTGAGATTGAACAACTTAAAATTGATTAATAACCATAAGACTAAAAATTTATAGAATAAATTATAATAAATAAAAAATTATATCCCAATTTAATTAAAAAATCCATTATAAATGGATCTTGAGATACCCTTTGGTTAAAACAATCATTTTAAATTACAATAATTCACTTGGGTGTGCTATGGTGTGTATGAAAGTGGGCCGAGTATTAATATTTCATCATTTCGATGATAATATACTTTCATCTCACCCCTCCTACTTAACATACCCAAGAGACATTGTTAGAGAAATATATAATATATTATTTATAAGATAATGTTTTATAAAACATCGAAATATAGAAAAATTCAAAATCTAACACCAATTCGATCATCTATTTAATAGTTATTCCAGAAATAGTTAGAAGATTTTTTGGGCCTTGTAATCATTCCCAAAATTTATTATTCAAATTGAACCAACTGGAAATCCAAATTAATTACCTAATTAGAAAATGAATCAGTTTAATGATATTTTCAAATTATTTCCACTATAATTATATTATGATTCAGCTTCATTAGAGTTAAATTTAGCGATCCACTTCTAAATTAATGGGTCTAGGTAAAATCTCCATTGCCTATATATTTTTGTGATGGAGGCCCAAAATTATTATCCTACATTGTTAAAATTTAGTTTATAAAAAAATGTTAAATGATTCATAGATAAGGATATTAATAAACCTCGTATATAAAACAAAAAATTTTAATATAAGGGGGTCTACAATATGATGTAAAAATGTTCCAAGAATAATAAAATTTGAAAATGAATTACAATTTAATTTTGAAATTAAATTACAAATGAAAAATGAATTAACTTATATTTTTTTGAAAAATGAAGATCATTAAATTTTTCATATTATATGGAAAATTATTCACTATTACTGAGAAATATTTCTCCTTTATTTCCGATTTAATTTTTTTTCTTGATTAGTTGAGTATGAATTGTTTCATTGAAAACACTAATAATAATTATCATAGAGTAAATCAATTATATCCATTCTACTTTATATAGATAGATTTATCCACATTTATCGGTATTTCTTATTCATTGACATGAACCTACATGACATGGGACCCCATTATGAATTATATTACACCCTAAGACTCATCACATAAATTTAATATTGAATTAATGAAATAATAAGTCACTACCTAACACCACTTTTTTATAACGTATCCAATTAACATACTTTTTCCACCACTGCGATTTCAATTTCGAAAAACTAACATACACAGTTGTGTTTAGTAAGATATTTAGAGTTTGATAAGAAAAAAATAATTTTTGGTGAATAGTAGCATACCCTTATAAAGTGTAATATGAATTGTAATATGACACTTATGAATAGAAAATCATATTATTATTTTATTGTCTAATGTTTATAATACAATGAGATCTTGATTAATTTTTCAAGGGGATAGAAAACAAATTATAGTTTTAAAATTATTATTTTTTGAATAAAATATGATTTCATTTAAAAATTAAATTAATAATATTTATAAAATTATTTTCAGAAAGTGGAGTTCATTTCTGAATTCTACACGTAAAAAATGGTTATCGTGAATTTTTGGGATTTTTCTGAAATACTCGAATTTTGGATGAATAGTAAAACTCTGAAATTTGTCGTATATATACATTATCAGTTTAATTAACTATTACTATCATCATGGATGATGTAATCACAGATGGTTCAAACTCAAATGGCCATATTACTATTATTGGTCACATGAATAAATACTATTGGTTGTATTTGGGAAAATAATAAAATATTGAGTAAAATAAAGGGAAACCCTCCTCTCTGCCTCTATAACCCCCCCATCTCTTTATTCCCCTAATACATGAATCTCTTCAATTTTATACACAAATTCCCTTATATAGTAACTCCACACGTCCATGATCTCTTTTTATTTCCAAAAGACTAAAACCCCTTCACTTAATGAGGTTCTCAAGGATGTTATTTCAAGAAGTAACGCATCATTCTTTTTCACTTAGTTTCATTTCTATTTCTCTTATTTTATTATTATCTCTTCTTATTTTCCAATTTATCCCTATAAATATAGTATCATATATATAATTTAATTATACCATGTTAATTTAATAATTGTTATCAATATTCTTACCCCCTCTCTCTGTTATAAATGAAATTGTCATCAGTGAGGTTCTAATTCACAACCTTCATAGACGAAGAAGTTTTGTTAATAAATTTAACCTGAATTACAGGTCAGGAAAAAAATTTATGGATTAAACAGACTAATATATTTATAATATCTTTCTAAATATTAAGGAATAAGTATTTGTACATAATATTAATTTATATGAAAAAAATAGTTCATAATAATCCAAATACTGCAGAATAATCGAAGTGACTGTCATTAATATTTCATCCAATTATTCATCCTCATTCCAAGTAAATAAATTATATATATAACCATCAATACTTTTGTGTGTTCATAAATAATATTTCAGTTCCATTCTGTAGAATTAAATTCTTTTCCACATGAACATCAATACTCATATACAAATATACAGATCTTGAAAACCAAGGAAACAAACACTCTAGATCAACATAATCCAATAAATACCTTATCAATGAGGAAATAATAAAATTAATAAAAATTTTATAAACTAAAATAATGTCTAATAGGTTATTAATTAAGTTATTAATAAGTATAATTTCATATTCTAGGACCTTATGTTCTAGAGTAGATCACATTCATACTTAAGGTAATGGTTTTCCAACCCGAACCTCCATTTTCATTCTAGTTACTCTTTTCCCCTCTTTATCTCAATTAAATTCTTAAATATTATTATTTACACCTAATAAATTATGTTTTATTGTGTAAAAACAACAAACATTTTTTATTTTATCGGAGTCACACGTTTTAAAAGTAACAATCAAAATTCTTTAAAAAATACAAGCTTGTTTGAAGGGATTTTCTCAAATTCATACCTATTTTCAACGGAAATATATAATATGTTTTTAGCAACCATTATCTATATAAAATCACTCATATTATTATGAAATTACTATCTTATTTCACATCTATTTTTATAAAAAATACTTTTCCAAAAGAATAATTCTTTTTAATGTAAAAGAGTATTTATCTCAATAACTACTCGATGATTTTATAAGAGTGTCTTCATCTATTAACAACACTCTTGTTGATTATTATGAATGATATCATCTACCATATTTTATTTAATGTTTGATGATTAGTTTGACTGTAGTTATTCTATCCTAAAATCGTTCACCAATTTACATTGAATAGTTAGTGTTTATGCTAAATGTTCGAAAATAGTTAATTACATTTCATATGTTAGTTTCTATATGAATATGAATGTGAAATTAGTTTTATGTTTATCCCTACTCATATGAGGAATGAATTAGTCTTATTCTTTTCAAGTTGGTCCCTCTATATCCCCTTTGATGCATAGGTAGGTCTTATGAGACAATTAAATATGGACTTGGCCGAGGCCTTCCCATTTTTAGATATGCTTTTGGTCGAGGCCTTAATAATTTTTATATGTCTTGGCCGAGGCCATGATGGTATATTTTAGAATGTTCAGGATATACATTTACCTCATTATGAAGTGAAAAATTCACATTTCATGAGGTTATTCAAATAGTACAATACCAATTATTACTTTTAATTACCAAAATGTTTACACAACTCGTACTCCTACCATAATGGGTTCATGTTTAATATTTTTGAAGGCATGTGTTTTAAATTATTCACCATGCCTAATGTTTATGTTTATAATATCTTTTGATATATTTCATACCCTTATTGTCCATCTGAGCTCACCCCTTACTATGTTTTATTTATTCCCAAGATACAGAGAAGCATATTATGATAACTTACAACAGTAATCTAAGAGTTGAGGATGTTTCCAGAGGTACATTTATGTTGTTTTTCATTTCAAGTTGTAATGTTGATCTTATGTATGTATCTAGATTTACAAATATGATAAACTATTCATTCCTTCCAGAAACATCTTTCTTGTAATCATGACAATGTAATGTTATAAGGCACCAGATCTGAGCAACTTGGCTCAGTTCTATACAGTTGGAATTTGAGGATGTTTAGTAGAAAACATGGAATGTACATTTAGAGAATGTATATTATGAAAAAAAACCCTAAAATTGTATATGAGGATAAAACCTACAAGAAAATCCTAGAATTTTTGGTAAGGAATAGATTATGTGGATCATTATAGAAAATAATCCATGTCTGGATACTACAGGCAGATGTGGTTCTGGCCTAGATGCACATCGGAGAAAAAACTCCAACAAATAGTTTTGGGTTGACCTGATGTATCCTAATACATGACAATGTGCCTAACTGTGCACCTAGATTGACACTACTGGAGGATATTCATAGGATAATTCATATTTTCATTTACAAGCCATTACGAAGGATTTAAATGTATACCTTTTCATCAAAGAAGCCATGTTTGTGATTATGGGATTATCCATTTATAATATTTCAATCTGTGCTCTGTATTTTTTTATGTTGAGATTATAAATTATGATTATATTCTAATATAGTGTATAACATTATATAAAAATGGCCCTTACTGGAAGAAATGGAAACCACCTGGACACGCATATCCCATATAGGTATTTCTCTCCGATGCAAGATAATGATGTTAGATACAAAGGTACGACTGGAGATGAGAAACATATAACAATTCTGGGACAATTGACTCAGTTTAAAAACAATAACCTTACTCTTATGGATCATCATGATCCTCAACGTGGATGATCTATATTAGTTTGATTTATTCAACAACCTCCATCATTCAAGGGGATTATAAATTCATTTGTAGCTGAGCAATGGATCATTTCCCAAGAGAATATATTTCTCTCTATGGGATGAATCAAAAGAGAGAAGGTTTCCATGATAGTTTATTGTCTATTATGAGATGCAGATCAGTGGTGGTTGTTAATCGAAAACCCAACGAATAGGATGAAATATAAGATATGGAATGGAAATATTTTAAGGAAATTTTCCCCATGAATGATGGGAGGATATATAAAGGAAATTCATTAATCTAAGGAATATGGAGGATGAAAATGTTGCAATGTATGAATCTAACTTCACAATGTTAGCAAGACATTCCATATACTACATACATTAAACAAGGATGAAGATTGATCGATTCATTGATGGCCTAAATCTATTCTTATAAAGGGTACTAGTCTCCCAAATTTTCTCATCATATAAATATTTAGTTTCATGTGCTATCAAGATAGAAAACTAATTCTCTATGTCTTATGAATTTATAAGAAAGAAAGAGAATAATAGGGTTTTAGAAAACACTAGAAAAGGAAATATGTAAATGGGGAAGAAGGGAAGAGAAGACATTCTATCAAGGGATAACTGAGGAAGGAAAAACCTTGTGTCTACTAAAAAGGAAAAGGGGTATGCAACAAGTGTGGACAAAAAGGTCATTTTGTAGGTGTTTTCAAAGGGAAGGGAGAATATATTAATGTTAAATTATATAACTATAGGGATATAGGACACTATGCTAATAATTTTACAAATCATCAAGGAAAGATGCATTAGAAAAGGCTAAGGGAGAAGGGATTAGCTTATACGATCATAGATACTAATATTGATGTTCCTAATGTTGCCGTGAAAGGTACATTAATCACTTCCTCAAACTTATCCAATGCATTATTTTATTCTGTATTATCTGATTCATTCGTGTCTTCCTAGTTTTACAGGAAAGGTAGATATTTCGAATATGTTTTAGGAAGGGGTTGTTAGTAAAAAATCTTAAGGGAAGTATCATTGAAACAAAGTTGTGTTAGGCAGCCCCTATTGCGACATTTAAACATGCTTTATATACTGATTTTATTATCATACACATGATTGAATTTGATATAATTTTTTGTTTGGATTTTATTTCCAACCATGATGCAAATTCTTTTTTTCAATAAGTAAGAGGTTATAATTTTTTAAGATGATGTGAAATCCTTTATCTTTAGAAGAGAAATATCACCATCAGATTCTCATTAAGAACTACCCCCAATATCTCTTCTGAATTCAATTATTTGGGAGGAAAGGAAATCAATAACTATGGGTGAGGAAAAGAATGTTCAAATGGAGTATATACCTATTTTACAAGAATATGTTGATGTATTTCCAAGGGATTTAAATGGAAATACTCTAGAGTGGGAAGTTCAGTTCTTTATTGATTTAATCCCTGGTTCATGGCCTATATCAAAGACTATTTATAGAATGGCCAATGTGGATTAGTATAACTTAAGAAGCAACTAGAGTAATTGTCTTATAAAATATTTATCCTCCCTGGTGTTTCCTCATGGGAATCTCCAATTTTTTCCTCAATAAAATAGATGGATCTATGATGATGTGCATGGACTACATAGAGATCAATGCTCTAATAGTAATGAACAAGTATCGCATACCCCGCATTGATGATTTAATTGATTAACTTCATGGATCCCAATATTTTTCATAGATTTACCTTCGATATAGATATCATTATTTTCTATTATGAAAGGAAGACATTGAAAAGACAACATTTTGAGCCAGGTATGGCCATTATGAGTTTATAGTAATAACTTTTGGACAAACTAAAGCACCCCCAGTTTTCATGGATCTAATGAATATAGTTTTCAATGAATATCTTGATGTCTTTTTGGTGGTATATATTGATGATATCTTGGTATACTCAAAAATATATGAAGATAGTGAAAATAACTTGTTCACTGTCTTGAAGACTCTTTGAAGAAATGAATTATATGGGAATTTTAGAAAGTGTGAATTTTGGCATCAGTCGGTTTCCTTTCTTGGCCACATTTTCTCAAAGGATGGAATATCTTTTAATCCTATGAAGACAAAGGTAGTGTAAGAATGTCCAACTCCAATGAACATAACCGAGGTACGTAGTTTTATTGTTTTAGCAGGTTATTATTAGCATTTCATTTAGAACTTCACCTATTTTTCCAACCTAATAACCAAGATAATAGGTAAAGGGGTCAAGTTCGTATGGAAAAAACAATGTGAGGACTATTTTGAAGAATTGAAGAGGATATTAGTGAATGATTCGATCAGTACCCTAATATTAGGTAATAATGGGTTTTTGATCTACATTGATGCATCAAAGAAAAAACATGGTTGTGGCCTCATGCATAATGATAGATTTGTTACCTATGTATCAAGGCAATTAAAAATTCATGACCAAAACTATCAGACTCATGAAATAAAATTATCAGCTGTAATCCTTTCTACATAGATATGGATAAACTATCTCTATAGTGAATGATGTGTGACATATATAGATAATAAGAGTCCAATGTATACACCCTAGTAGAACTAAGTTGTATAGAGATTTGAGGGAACATTTTTGGTAGTTCAACATGAAGAAGATAATTTGTGATTATGTATGAATATGCTTACTATGTCATCTTGTGAGGGATGAATGAAAACATCCTAGAGAATTCATGCATCCTATACATATTCCAACATGGAAATGGGATGACATCAATTAGTATTTTTTCAATGGATTACCAAAAACTCGAACAAATAATGATTCAATATGGGTAATTGTTGATTTACTTCCAAAATATGCACATTTCTTCAGTATAAGGGAGGATTTTCCACTAGAACATCTTGCACGACTCTATAGAATTGAACTTGAAATACTTCATGGATAACATCATTCAGTAGTGACTGATTTTGATCCTCAATTTACATCAAAATTCCAGAAAATTATTTAGAATGTTTTGGGTACTAAGCTTTGTTTGAGTACTTCTTATAATCGTCAAACTGATGGGAAATCTGAAAGGACAATCCAAACTTTAAAAGATATGCTGAGATCATGTTTTCTCAAAATTCAGGGTATATGGGATTATTATTTACCCTTGGTGACGTTTTCCAAAAATAATTGTTTCAATTCCAGTATTTAAATGGAACCATATGATCCATTATACAGAATGTGATGATGTACACCAGAAATTTGGGTTGAATATGGTGAAAAGAATCTAGTGGGCCAAGAACTTGTGGAGGAAACAACAGAAAAAGTAAATATTATTCCACTCAATATCAATGCAGCTCAAAAGAGATATAAAATCTATGTTGATAATGGAAGGATGGTTTTGGAATATAAATTGGGAGATGTCGTTTTCTTGAATGCATATCCATTGAAGGGAATTATATGATTTAGGAAGAAATGGGAAATAAACCCGAGGTATATTGGGCCTTTAAGAATTATAGAGAGAATTGGAGTTATTGCATATAGCTTGGCTATGACAGCAATCTTGTTTAAAGAACACAATGTGTTCCATGTCTCGTTGTTGAGGAAGTACATGCTATACCCAACGCATGTCCTCAATTCTGAAGGTACAGAATTAGAACCTAACCTATATTACTGTGAAGAACCTATCTGGATTTTGGAAACTAAAGAACAAGTGTTGAGGAATTAGTTAAATGGATTGGTAAAGATACTTTCTAGAAATCATAAAATCGAAGAGGCGGCATGGGTTCTTGAGAAGCTTATGATGAATAACTAACACAAATCATTTTGTGAGGTAACATTCTGTTAATTTCGAGGACACAATTTTTGTAAGGAGGATATAATTTAACACCCCAATATTAAAAACACAAATTTAATGGTGAATGTATGACACACATAGTCCATACAATACATCACATTGTTATAACCTAGCTGATAAATATAATTTTTCATCCTCCTTGATTTGAATTTCGAAAAATAGACAGACATGGTTGCATTCAGTGAGATATTTAGAGTTTGGTAAGAAAAAAATAATTTTTGGTGAATTGTAACAAACCCTCTTGAATAGTAATATGAAGAGTAATATGATCATTTTAAATTTTAAATCATGTTTATTATTTTAGTTTCTTATTTTTATAAGATAATGAGATCTTTATTTATTTTTCAAGGGGATATGAAACGAATTATAGTTTTAAAATTTCTATTTTCGGAATAAATTATTATTTTATATAAAAATTAATTAATAATATATTGAAAATTATTTTCAAAAAATGGAGTTAATTTTTAAATTATACACATCATAAAAAGGTTAGGGTGAATTTTTGAGATTTTTTTGAAATACTCATAGTTTGGATGAATAGTAAAATACGCTATTTTACCATATATAGACATTATTAGTTAAATTCACTATTACTATCATCAGGGATGTTGTAAGTACACTTGGTTCGATATCACATTAATATATTACTATGTTTTGGTCACAATAATCAATACTATTGGTTGTATTTGGAAAAATAATAATATAATGAGAAAAATAACATGGAAACCCTCCTCTCCTCCACTATAACCCCCCCAATCTCCCTCTTCTCATCATTACTGAAAGATTTGAAGCTCCTCATAGCTCTACCCAAATACCTATCCTCAGTCCCTAACCACATTCATGTTCTCATGATATATTCCAAATTACCAAAATCAATTCCCTTAAGGAGGTTCTCAAGGAGGGTTTTTCAAGAGGTAATGTAACTTTCTTTTTCATTTAGTATTATTTAAATTAATCTTATTTTCATATTATCTCCTAACATTTTATGCCCAATTGATCCTTATAACACCATTATCATATATATACTATAATTATACCATGCTAATATAATAACCATTATAAATATTCTTACTCTCTTTGTATCTCTCTCTTTTAAATGAAATCATCGTCCATTAGTTTCCAATTTACAACCTTCTGGGAAGAAGAAGTTTCGTTATCAAATTTCTCCACCATTAGTAGTCATAAAACCATTTTATGGTTTAACTAGACTATAATATATATATTAAAACCAACTTAATAATCAGTAACCTATATATGTACATAGTATTAATTTATATGAAAAAACTAGTTCATAATAATCTAAATATAGCCAAATAATATAAGTGATTGTCATTAATATTCAATCCAATGATTCATCCTCATACCATTTAAATAGAAGATATATATAAACATTAACACTTATAGATGTGCATAAATAATATATAATTTCAATTTTGGAGAATTAAATTATTTCCACATGAACATCCATACTCATATACAAATATACCGATCATGAAAACCAAGGAAACAAACACTCCACAATAACCGAATTGAATCTTATAACTTATTAATAAATACATAATGAACATTAAAAAATATTGATAAACTAAATACATGTCTAATAGGTTCTTAATTAATTTATTAAAAAGTCTAATTTAAAAATCCATTTCATTAAGTTCAAGAGAAGAACTCATTAGGACTAATGGTAAGGGTTTTCCTACCCGACCCTCCATTTTATTTCGGGTATAACATTTTCACTATTAATCTAAATTAAATTATTAAATGTTCTTATATACTCCTCATTAATTATATGTTAATTATCAATGTATGATTAAATACCATAATTATGATCTATATTATAGGAATCAATTTTTTTAAAGGGAACATTCAAAATACATTCTGACATACAAGCTCGTTTGAAGGGAATTTCTCAAATTTTTTCCTATTTTAGAGGGCACACTATAATCTGTATTTATATACCATTATCTTCATAAAATCATTAATTTTATTATGAAAATACTAAAATACTTCAATTATGGTTTTATATAAACGCTTTTCCAAAATAACTCTTCTTTTCAAAGTAAAAGAGTATTTATCTCTTGAATTACTTGATGATTTTATACGTGTATCTTCATCTATTTCAGCAGTCACGTTGATTATTGTTTATTATATAATCTACCATATTTAATTTAATGGGTTATGATTATTTTTAATGTCTATATTATATCCTAATACCATTCACCAATTTACTCCAAATGGTTAGTTTTTATGATTAATGTTCGGGGAAAATTAATTACATTTCATATGTTACTTTTAATATGAATGTATATGTTGTTTATCTTTATCCCCACTCATATGAGGAATTCATTAGAAATATTATGTGATATGTGGGGCTCTCTATTTCTCCTTGATTCATCTATAGGTATCATTATATAAATAGATAGGGACTTGGCTGAGGCCTTAACCATTTTTAGAAATGGTTTTGGTCGAGGCCTTAAAAATTTTTAGATGAATTGTCTCAGGCCATGATGGTATATTTCAGAATATCCAACATAATAATTTATGTCATTATGAAGCTATAAATTAATAGTTAATCATGTAATTAGACTAGTAGAATACCAATGTTTATATTTTGTTATAGAAATGTTTACTCATCTCATATTCATGCCATAATGTGTTTAGGGTTATTATTTTTAAAGGCATGTGTTTTAAATTATTCATAGTGCCTTATGTTTATGTTTATAATATCTTCCGTAATATTTCTTACCCTTATTGAACATCTGATATCACCCCTACTAATATCTTATTTCTCCCCCAGATACCAAGAAGTGTATTATGATAACTTTCTGGAGTAATCTAAGAGTTGTAGATGATTCGAGTGAAACATTTAAGTTGTTTTTCATTTCAAGTTATAATGTTTTAATTATGTATGTATTTATATTTACAAATCTACTAAACTATTACTTCCTTCAGGACACATTGTTCTTGTAATGATTGCAATGTAATGTAAAAAAGGCACAGCTTCAGGCAACTGGGGTCATGTATTTACAATTTAGAGATAGATGGATTATATAATAAATTTTATTCATAATTAATAAACCATTTTCAATACTAAAATTTACCTATTATTTTTTATCTTCTTATATCTACATTACCATTTCAATAATATGAAGAAATATGGGGTGGTTATTTTTTGATCTTCATCACCACTTATTATACTTTTTGTGGTGAACCAATATCCATAATACATAATCTATAAATCACATACATATTTGTTGGATAATCTCTAAATTTATCTATCTAGAATTATATATATTTTGTTTTAAATCAGATACTATAGATGAAAATAGATTTAGACCAATTATTACAAAAATGTATGGACGATACCTCCTTCTCCACAACTTGATGAACAATATGCACAAATGGTTTCATGAACTTTATATCACATAATGAAGATACATTGATAAATTCTTCCAACATAGAGATCTCTATGACAGAATATCTAGACCTTATTGACTATGTAATGTCAATAATTTCCATTCCAAAATTGGTGGGTTAAATTGTAATATATTAACATTTGATATTGATATAATTCTTTTGATCATTATATAATTCCACTATATCTTCACTATCCTTCCCCAAACATTTATATTACTCTCCATGTATTGTGAGAATTCTTATAAGAATGATTCATGTTCCTTGATCCTCTTAGATTTCACTTCAAAAGTAAGGTTCATGAAAATAATGGTGTATTTAATTTTTTATTCTAATTCATTACTTATCATATCAAATTCATTAGTTTAAAAATACCTTTTATGAACTATATGGATCCAGAACCCTTTAAACATAGGGAAACAATCTTCAAGCTCTATTTTTACTTCTTTAATAGCTCAAACCTACTATTATAGACTTTTACAAGTAAATATTCATTCCTATAATTAATCTTATATATTTATTGAATCATATTCAATGTGGGTGATTTATTATTCCATAAATTCCACATTTTTTGTGATAATAGGAAGTAATTGGATGAGAAAAATATTCCATGATTCCATTAAAACGACAATATATAAATATATTTCTATATAGTCAATCCATTTTAGTTCTTCTAATGGTAAATAAAAATAATAATCTTTTCATAAATTAGGATCACATTAATCCATTGATCCAACGAGATATTAATGATACTCATATCCTTGGTGGTACATTGAAAGGTCTATTAATATCCTTTTATGGTGAATATGTATTCCTTGATTAGTGATCATGAAACATATTATTATTTTAATAAGTGGCAATATTTATTTCTCCATAATTGTTTTTTCTTTTTCATGTATAACATTGTATTGGATGAATTTTAATATAGAAAAAAAATGTTATTCATTATAAATGATAAATGAAAATATTATCTTAAATTTGATCACAATTAAATATAGGTAATCCAATACATTTGAACCTACACACTAATAACAATTGATAGGAAAACGTTATGATATGATCAATAATAAGAGGTGCGTGAATCAATGTGGTGGTTTTATTATTACATTTTTTCAATTTAACTCATGGACTAGTTAAAATCATGGTATTATTATTCCCTTGAATTCCCTCGATCCATTAGTAGAAATACTACGTTGATTGTAGATATATAAGATTAATATTTAAATTATAAAGTTTATACCTTGTTGTATGTGGTATATAATCCATTATCACATGGACTAAAATAATGAGGTACATGTTATAGTGGATTAGTCATAAAAAAATCGTGATCCTAAACGTAGGTAACATAAACTAAATAGGGTATAAAAAAGATAATCTTATATCCCTAGATCGGGGATATGAATGTATAATTTAATTTCCTTTCTGGATCATTATAATTCTTGTATAGATAATATTCAAATTATTCCTATTCTTGGAAACCCCATGAATGTACTACAGCATAATATATTTTTTTGATTGTTCTATTGTTTCACTATACTTATCTTTCTTAATATTCTATTTTTACTTGCATAAAAATGAATTAAAATTATATTATTCATCAATTGTGTGAATAATAGTTCACACAAACTTCTTCTACTTTACTATAGAAAACAACAATGATAATTTTCTTGTAAGATTTCAAGACATCATATCCTCTTATTTTTCTTCTCTTAATTTGATTTCAAGACCCTTATTAATTATTTATATAATAGATTTCATTAAAAATAATTTTATTATAATATTATTATTATTATTTCTTTATTTATACCATTGTCAATTCCAATCACAAAAACAATAGCTAGATATTATTTTATTATATGACTTGAATCAAAATTATTTTGATGATAATAGAGTCAGATATCCTTCTCATTGATACCAAATATATTTATTTATGAATTAATTCATGATATTTCCCATTCATTATTATTATTTATCGATATATAATAATATATATAATAATAAATAGTTTAAGTATACATTATAAATTTATAAGTTCCTCTTTTCTATATTATACTCAGTCATTTATTATTTATAATTGTATATAACTCTATAATAATCATTTTAGTTTTAATTTGGAAATAATGAATCCATAATTATCATCTCATTATTTATAGGTTTTTATTATTTCTTCATATACAAGATTTTTTTCCATTAAAACTAAATCAATAATTATTCTCGTATCATGATATTATTTTTTGACATCTATTATTAATTGATAAGATATATATTATATAATATGATTGGACACAACACTTAGAGCCTCTTTCTTGATATGTGTTACACTGGCCACCGAGGTTGGTAGTTTGAGACCATCAAGGCTATGATGAAATTTGTTTACAATGGATTTATGTTGTAATGTTCCTAAAGAATAAATGGAGTATGGTAATATTCTTATTATATGTTTATAATGATTACACATATTAATTTAATGACTTCATTTATAGTTATTTGAATGAGTGGGATAGAAATTTAACAATGCTAATTTATGGAATAAAAAATTATGAAGGGATTATAATTTTTATATGTGATATATTATAAAACAATGAGGATATTTTTATTGTATTTAAATTGATATATAATAAAAATCGTATATCAAATATTTTGAAATTTAATATAGAAAAATTTATTATGATGTGGTAAAATTCAAATATTATATACATTAAATAAATTTCCTGTTTTATGAATCTTATGAGGATATTTTTGAGTGGAGATATCTTTTATATATGTAAGAATATATTAGGAGGATGTTTTATGGTGGTACTTTAAGGGGTCACAAGTAGTTACCTAATGCTCTGGAAAAGATATTTTTCATTTCAAAAATAATAAATAGACTTTTATACCATTTTAAAAAATGATTTTAGTTGATAAATGATGTTCTATAGATTGAGAAACATAAAATTTAAAAATATTTATGTTGTTATGAATCATTCATGGTCATTTTCTATGATTATTTTAATTATCAGTATTAAATAGAATTTGAACATTCTATAAAATCTCAATTTTTGATTTTTTTGATGAAAAATCCCTATATAAATTCTTATGAAGGAAAAATGAAATTTTATGTAAATTATATTCAATCTGTTTCCCAATAAAAGACATGGGAGTTAAGTTATGATTTCTAGATAAAAAGATTAATATAATGAAATAGTATTACAATCGTTTATAATTTTAATTAGTTGTTTTTTTCTCA
The DNA here is from genome assembly GCA_963277665.1 of Viscum album. Classification (NCBI taxonomy): domain Eukaryota; kingdom Viridiplantae; phylum Streptophyta; class Magnoliopsida; order Santalales; family Viscaceae; genus Viscum; species Viscum album. The sequence goes on along the minus strand of OY728140.1, from coordinate 1,364,034,283 downwards.
AATGTGATGATAAGAAACTGTAATTGTATTATATGAATTCCAGCATAAAACCATTTTGTATTTCCAAGATAATAAGGTGATGAAAAATATAACTAATTGTGTGCAAGATTATGATATATGTTTTAATTTAATATTGGAAAATTGTTTGAAAAATAATAGTATTTAATATAATTCTTTAACAAAATAATTGAGATATTAGATAAAGTTTATGTTTAGAATAATAATAGTATTGGAGATATAAAAAATGATTTAAAATAGGATAATGAATAATTGGTTTAACAATTATAGAGGTATAGTGGTAAATATTCAAACAATTAGGAGTGAGAAATGTAAATGGCGGTGAAACACAATTTTTTATTTCTAAATATTCTAGTTTTTTTAAAGATTAAATTTTATGATCATAGATTTATTTTGTTTAATTTTTGGAATTAAAAATAAGACCTTGTCATAGGGGTTTGTTTATTAATTCCATGATTAGTGTTTAATTAATTATTATGTTTTCATTTTAATTGGGTTTTTTTAGATTAATTTATTTATTTATAAATTTTAAATTAATATAACATACCTACATCAAGGAATGGATTATGAATATTGATTCATTTTTGGTTTAAAATTGATATAGATGAAAGTATTATCTACCGTGATGAAAAAATTTGAACATCTATTTGTTGTAGATGATAGTGATATATTTTACAACCTATAGGAATATATGTTACTTATTTGACATAATTATCATTATCAGTGATATTATTAAATAATAAAATGACATTTTAATTTTTATGATGGATTCATTGATCTTGAAACATAGTTCTATATTATTATAAGAATATGATTCCCATATGCTGAATTAAAATTTAAAAATTTTAATGACATTAAAATGTAATCATTTTTTATGGAACATTATATTTCATTTTTTGGATACAAATAGTTATATCTTTCAAACCATAGATTAGATTGTGTAATCATATCCATAGTATTTATTACGGAATAGGTTTTTTTAACTAGTTACATAATCTAGTATTGGATTATGAGTTGAAATGATCATATTATTCAATATGTATATGATTCAAATAAAGTTATTATTTATGTTTTATGGTTCCTAATGTAGTTAATTATTTTATGTAGAAACATTTTATAGTAGTCCTTGAGGTTGGATATACAATCATCAAATTCTAATTGAATAATTTTAGTGAATTGAAATGAATTATAATATGAATTCTATAATTATAAATTTAGTTAATAATATAATTATTTATGTTATTTGATCTAGTATTTTCAGTTATATATGATTGTTTTCCATCAAAAAATATATTATTTTTTGGATGTGAATTATAAAATCCCCCCCACTGCTCTTTTGAAGGAAACACCCAAGGGGTTGCGATGGTCACTTAAACATCCCATCCCCCATCATATGTAGGAGTGGGATTAGAAAAATATTAGTTACACTTGTAGTCCTAATTTTATATTACACATACCTAGCATCCCTTATAATGTCTCCCCACATCACCCTTAGATAAAAAGACCCATATCTATAATCAATAGGTTTATAAAATCCAACATATGCTCTTAGAATTTACAAAGGCTTTATCACTTAATATTATTTACCTTATTACCATATTTATCTGAAGATGCCTATTTTTTATGACATTGATAAATTTATTAATAGGATTGTTGTTGTTTAGTGTGAATAAAAATATATTTTTTGGACCCCCTCAATTTTTTATTCATCATTGAAGAAGAAAGGTACTTTTCATTGTCAATAGGGAATTGATTCATTAATGATATTTACATTTACATTTTAAGATATATATATTAATTCCAAATGTATTTAGATACCTTAGGTTCTATAATGAACATATATTTTAAAATAAGAATGTAATGTTCGATAACAAATATGACACACCATACCAAGATACAATGATGCACAAAATATAATATATATATATAATCTAGATAATGAATTTGTTTGTATGAATGGTAAAAAATACATTCTGAATTATAAATAAATGTCGTAATAAATATAAATTTATTGAATTTTTTTTATAAATTAGTTTTCAACTTTCAATAAATATATATAATTCTAGAAAAATATGTTTCCATCCAAAATTATATTCATTTATTTTTTTAAGAAAATATTATAAATAACATATGTAAATTTTAGAATATATTTTTCAAAATTTACATTATTTTGGAATCTACATTTGAAATGTATTATAGGATTATTTTTTGATTTTTTTCTAAATATTTAATTGTTTAATGAATAGTGAAAATAATGGAATTTATTTATAACATCCATTTCAGTTGAATCATTTAGAAAGATAATTTTTTTAAACAAAAGTAGATGAAAAGTAAAATTGGTTAATTTTTTTATGAATAATCCATTTTTTTAATTCTATCCAATTTAATTTTTAATATTAATTTAAAATCTTTTTAATCATATGGAATGTTATTAATTGTAAACCCATTTTACAATCACATCAACAGGCTTATTATTAAATCAAATTCATCCAATTATGACACTTCAATTTAAAAAATGTATTTCATAATTCAAATCATCATAACTAATGTTATGTAATGTTTTAAAATAATTTTTTTGTCATAATTAATAGTAAAAAACAAAACAAATTACCTACCGTAGTTAAGGTTAGAATGAGTTATCGGGTGCGAAACTAAAAATATAATGGTTAAAGGATATAAAAACTTATCAAAATGATACTTTATATCCTTATTTATACCTTATATAATAAATATTTTTTATAATGATATGTTTTGGAGAATTTATTCATTTGTAAAACTTCGGTATAACATTTTATTTTCAAAAATAACAATTGTGTCCTTTACCCAACTTATAAAAGGTAACTAAATATCTTATACTCTTTACAAATCAATTCCCTTATTTATCTTCCAATACCTATCAAAAAAACATTATTAATTACATTCCAACATCGTAGTGTAAATTCACTGAATATAAATCCAATATTGGTATGTTATAGGTATTATCATAAAGAAGTGGTCTAAAAAAGTATCATTCTTGACCGAGCATTTTTTTTATTTTTCATTCCACCTTCTTCAAAGCACAGTAAATCATGAGTACAAAATAAATTCAATTTATCCCAAATACAAATATGTTATTATTTTATTGTAATAACCTAAATAAATACCACCTTCTATTATAGGTTAAATGAAACCATCATTCATGTGTACAATAGGCTACCACCAAACAAACTGGTGGAATTTGTTTTACATAATCACCTCTTATAAATATTAATGATGTTGGATATAGTGTGTATAAATTAAATTCATAATATATATAATTATTTAAAATTAATATAATAAATACCTTATTACATGAAAATCCATTAAAAAGACAACATCATTCATGTGTACAATTGAGTAATATCTCACGAAGAAATGCTATTCAATTTTTATTACCTTGTCACAATGATGGTATATATTTGTAAATTTAAATAACTAATATGATATTTTGGATAAAATTATAATTATATAATGATAAAATAACACATAACATTCTTTATATCATTATTATTGAAAATGTGAAACATTACTCATTCATACTTACGACCTGTAGTCTATATGATTGTAACGTAGATAATTTTTCATAAAAATAAATATTGTATGGTAATAAAATTATAATTTATTTATAAAAATTATAATTATTTCATTATTATAAATACATATATTATAGAAGAGTGGATCATTTGACCATGTTCAACACAACGATGTTTTTATAAGATTACGAACTATGCATCATCAAAACACCTCATGTAGACATAAATAAATAAGTAATTCAATATGGAAATAAAAAAATAATTAAAATGTTTGAATAATATTATGTTAAACAAGTAAATGGTTTTTAATAAATAAATATTTTATATAAGTTCAATATATATCATTTAATGAAATACATGACATCTTTGGACTCAGGGTAAGTGATTACCCATCTTAATTTAAATTCTTTAGGGATTATTCCATATTGAACACTTATTTTTTCATAGTGTATATATTTCCCCTTTGAATATTGTATAATGAATCTCAATATCTTAATGGTTTTTATTGTCTAATTTTAATAAACTTATTTAATAAGGGTTGTGATTCAAAATTTACTTAAGTGGAAAGGGTTTATTTCATAATCTCAACTTTTTTGGATGTTGATTATGTTTATGTCTCCCTTGGAGTGATTGTTTGATGTATCTATCACAAAACCAATCTATTTTCTAATCCTATTTTTTCATGATTATTTCAAGTAATATTACAATTTCCCCCTTATATTTAGTTTAAATTATTGAGAGTATATTCTAAAAAAATCAAGTTTTATTTATCTTTTCTGTCGAAAACCTAACTTCTTCAATATCTATGTTATAAAAAAAATAAAATAATGCTTAAATAATTATTCAGATTATTTTTTAATGGCAATTTAATCAATTCTTCAATTTTACTAAAAAAATTGAATGGAATCAATATTTAATTTTCTTAATGAGGCACTTTTTTAAACATTTTATAATCGTTCGAATGGTATGATTATTTTAAATTATACATCATTTATATAATTTCAGATCATTATGACCATCGAAATTAATGAATATTAATTTATTATATTTTATTTTTAAAGAAAATATTTCCTATAATATTTTCTTAATTTTTATATTTTTAAAAAGATATTTCAAAGTTATAATTATATTTTTCTCTTGAAATAATCCATGTAAACCATTAATGATATTTTCATCATCGATGAAAAAAAATAATGTTCTAGATTAATTCTAAATTATGTATATATATCACTCACATATGTACCAAGACTATTCTCTGTTACATTTATGGGATATTATATACCTTCTTTTCATATCTCAATTTTCATCATTATAAATTTTTTTTGTTATGATATGACATAATATTATACAACACATTTCTATCAATGGGAAATTCTTATGGTTATTCCTTGTGATTTATTTCATTTTTTGGGACACATATCTATGATAATGTTATAATATGACAACCCCGATAAGACTCAATGCATTGGGTAATGATTTTGGTTACACGATATATCCTTAATGGGATTGGGGAGTAAACAAAAACCATTATGGTACATTGTCAACCATATGAAATTGTATAAGAAGATAAACTTGAATCATGTTTATTTCATTTCATATCCATCTCCTATAATTCCGATGATTCCATGATTTTATGATACAATGTTATTTATTTTATCATTCTATGTGATTAATCACTATAATTCTCCTTTATGATATCATGTTATAAAATTTTCTCATAAGATATGTTTCCTTGTAATTTTTATACAATTACTATTCTTTTTCACTCAACCAAATATTTTAAGTTTTACCAAGGTTACCCTATGATGTTTTAAAAAATATAATTGATTGAGTATATCATTATGTAGGATAAAATAAGGATTTAATATTTTAGTTTCCATTTGATGTATCATGAACCCAGTCATCCAAAGAATATATGAATCATGATCAATAGGATTATCAATATTAAATATTTTTATTAAAAAATCAAGCAATAATATACATAAAAGGATTGAGTATCTGGGGTAGGTATCAAAAAAAGGTATATTTATTTTCGGGGATTATCAATGGAATAATTTAGTTATACATATTAGGATGTGTATATGGATATGAATATGTATAGGAAAATATGATAGAATTTTGGAATATTTTAGATAGTGTGGGTTCCATGCAATCACATCAATGTATGAATAATAAAAGTTAATGTGTCTCTGGAATAGTTTTACCAAGGGGAAATAACTCTGATAATGGTGAATTGAGATAGACTCGATCATCTCATTATTCTTAAAAATAGTCCTCACTTCACAAATATTTTGATGCAAGCTAGGGCAATTATTTAGACATTAATTAAACTCTCTATGAACTAATATGAAGGAAATAAAAATTTATTCAGCTAGAAAACCTAGTAGGAAAAAATAAATTTGATAAAATATATTGAATCTAAGGGAATCAAAAGTTAGGATATTCTAAATATTTATATGTTACTTCGTCATATGTTCTACGTTTACCCTTATGAATTTAATCGAATTCACATATTTTTTATTTTTAGTGAATGTTGTAAAAAAGGTAGTTAATTACAAAAACCAATGTTATTATAAATTTAATTATTGGCCTATAAATATTAGTAACATGATGGGAATGGATTTCTGACATATTGTTACCACTCCAAATCATCTTTGTCGAATTATGATAAAAAATTAGAACCTAGTTGAATTTTTAAACACATAAAACTATAGACGGATGATATCTCATGGATGTTAAAATGTTATAAATGATAATGAAAGGATTATATAATTTAATTCATGTATATAATGATGGATGTGACACCATGAAAAATTACTAAAAGGTATTTGAATATTCATTATGTGTGGAAAATGAGGAAAAAAGTTTCTAGTTTCCAAAGAAAAATGAAGAGTCGTGTTAGTAAGAAAAATGTAAATTAATATATACGTAAGAAGCCCTTAAATTATTAATGACATAGATATATATAACCTGGTCTTTATCCATGTTAATAGCCCAATTTTAGGATTAATTAATAAGGTACCAGGTTATAAATATACTTTAAATGGAATGATTTATGTGTTTGGGGGTTGGAATTTTAGAATCACATTATTGATGAATTATTATCAATGGTATGTTAGTTATACTAATAATTGAACCTTATAATGATTGTTATGAAATGTTTTTTTATTTTTTCTATTTTATTGAATTATTAAATGGTTCTAATGACCTATGACGAAGATTTAAGGGTATGGTTATATTTTATGGGAAATATTATTGAGGAAAAGGTAATCATTAATATATGCTAGATGTTGAAGTATTTATAGTAAATTTAAATTATTTCAATTTTGGAAAATAACGAGCTTGAGATAAAACCATAGTGGATAAAAAACATAATATGTGACTATTTTTGGTTTTGAATATTTTTATCATATTTTGGAGATTTTTTTTTTTGAATCATGGTAAATTATGAATATGATTTAGTTTTTTCATTGTTTAAAAAATGGGCAACTTGCATGTCCAGCAACAACCAGTATCTATCTGCAAGTATAATTCCTCATACCTCAATCAATGAAATTTCTATTATAATAATTATATAATATTGTATAAATCACATAAAATAAAATAAAAAACATTATAAATGAATAATAAATTAAATAAGTGTCTTTTTTAGAAATTTTGGAACCTTTGCCAATGAAACAGTAACAAGACTATTGGAATTTTAATATGAACCTTATGAATACTAAAAATGACAAATGAATATTAATATCAAGAGTGAATGTATAAATCATATTTATCCGTGTAACAAATTCATAAATTATATAATTTTATTGTAGTACAATGTAAATAAATGCTTTGAAAATTCGTAATTAATTATTTTTATTTATTTTGAATTTTTTATATTTATATAAAATTTCATAATTAATATATTAATTGAAAAAAAAAATTATTTCCAAAATATAGAATAAAAATTTGATATTTTTTTCTTATGATAATAAGAAAATATTTGGATTACATAATTAATTTTTCAATGTCCCATAAAATGAATTATAATTTTAAAATCAATTTTTTTAAGTAAATGGTGATTTTAATTACCCATTAAGTTTAATATTTTTCAACGTTATTTTCATAAAAATGAGTTAATTATTTAATAATACACATTGAATAATTGATATGGTAATATTTTGGTATTTATCTAAAATAGTCGAATATTTGGTGAATAGAAAATAACTATAAGTTATGATAAAATCCCAATACTGAATTATTATGTGATAGATGATGTACGGACGATGTAAGCCCAGATTATCAAGCACTCTATGACATTTTTATATATATGTTGATAATTCTAAATCAATTCATTTTCTTGAGGAAAAATAATAAACTAATTACTAAAATAATGAGAAAACACCCCACTCCTCCCCTATAAATACCACCCCTCATGATCCATTCCCCTCAAACCGTTCAATCATTCGAAATTTTCAAAATTCTTCCCAATAATCTTCCCAAGTTTCTCTCCCACATCTGAGAGCCCTTTTTCTCAATAAATTAATAACCACCCTTTTCCTTAGGAGGTTCTCAAGGTGGAAAAATTAAAGATGTAAAATCCTCTTTCATTTTCTATTAATTTATTTTAAATTTCTAATATTTTTGTATTCAATCCTCACATACACTTATACATGTGGAATGAAAAATAATTTATAAAATAATTTATTTTTATCATGTTAATTTAACTATTCATCATCATTTCTGTTCCCCTCTACTTTTGTACTAGAAATTAGAACATACTTAGTGTTTGGTTAATTCATCAAATTCAAGGATGATGAAGTTTTAATTTTCCATTATGTCCAACAAGACTACTCAATAAAACCAAATATTTGGATAAACTATATTATAATATATTTAGTATATATTATTTGATTTTTTTGAATAATTTTATGTATATAATATTAATTATTAAAAAAACAAGTTCGTGATGATCAAAAAATAGTCAAAATAACCTAAATGATTATCACTAACATCTTATCAAAGGATTATTCCTCCCCTAAAAATTACAAAATGAATTATATGAAAATTTAATATTTTTTATGTTCATTAAAAAAAATTCTATTATGTACAAATATTCTCAATTTTAAATTATTTTCCATACATGTAAACTAATCAAGAAAACCAAGGAAACTAAAGCTCCTAAATGATGAAATTGAATTTCAAAACCCACAAAAAAATTCCACAAATAAACATAATAAAATTATAATAAATCCAAAAAAATGTATAATGTTTTATGAATTAATTAATTAATGTATTTAATCTAATTATCTAGGACATTAATATCTAGTAAAGAACCATTTCAGACATAATTTAAGAGATTTATTCTAAACCTCCAGTTTTTTAGGATTGGATTTCTCTCTCATTACCCAAATTTAAGACTTCTATATTTTTATATAATTCATATCCATTATGTTAATATGTTCCAAACTCATGTACCCATATCCGAACATCCATCTTTTTTGGGGAAATACATGTGTTAAAAAGGTTCACTTCTCCATTATTTATGATAAGGAAGCTTGAAAAACAGAACTTATCGATTTATTACCCATATTCAAGTTCTCTCCCTAATATGTTTTAAGATAAATTTATTTTCCTATAATCACTTGTTTTTTCATGACAAACTAACTTGGTTAATTAATGGTTTTATACAAAAAAAATTATTTATTACACATTAAAGACTCTTTAGTATTTCACCTTAAACCGCACTAAGGTGGCTAATTTTTAATATATCATAAAAAAAATCAACATGGTTACACTTCTTATTGAAAGAATTTATCATTATCTATGCCTATTTTCCATTATTAATTTCCATGTATGTTCTAATCCAATTCTTTCATGGATACTTTTATTGTACACTCATATTTAATTCTATGTGACATGATTATGATACCCATTTTGTTCCATCGGTTAACCCTTATGTTTATATCTGATTCATCATGTTGAACACATATTCATTAACATGTTTTTATGGGTGCCGCAAAATTGTGATCCATTTAATTGGATAATGTTTAGTCTTTTGAGATGTCATGTTTGGACAAAGAGTGAACCTTATTATTTTATGGGGCACTATACACCATGTGAGATATTCTTGGGAGTTAGCCACCACTCATTTTTATGTCATGTTATATATTGTTTCAAAAATTCCATGTTGTCATGATTTTATGTTCTCATGTTATAAATATTATTCTTCCATATGTTTATTCATGTGAAATTTCATTTATATCCATATGTTATTCCTTATAACCCATGTGTCATGTTTTATTCCTATGATAATTCCCATGATGGGATTTTTATCTCACCACTTTTTTTCATATATTCCTATGTTTTCTTATATAGATTTAAGATATTATTGGATGTCAGGAGATCATTATGAAAATTAGATAAAATATGTGTTTAGTATTTTTTCACATTTTCTAATTATGTACCTAATCATCCAAATTAACTAGACATTACAATCCATGGTTGTAAATGATGTTTAACTATGATTAAAATCATGTTATGATATGTGTAAAAAGATAAGGTAGATATGGTTAGTATTAGAGAAATGTGTAGTTAGTTTTTGAGATTATTATTATAGAACTTTAGTAATAACTCTAGGGATAATTATATCACCATGGATATCATAGATTGGAACTTAGGTTATCCCATGTTAGGATATACTTTTCATGTACGAGTTTATCATTTTATGTTCAGTGTCTTACTATCATATTCTTAATAGGTATTTATTAAAGACTCTTAATTGTACAATTTTTTTTCGTATTTCATGGATGGAAATTGAAGAAATCATTACCACAATAAATGGGATAAGAAACGTGACAATTTTCATAATGATATGAAAAATATGATGGGAATGGGTGACCAAAACATCATTACATTACTAGATCAACTAAATCAAGTTATGAATTACAACATGAATAACATGGAACAACCTCCTTCTCCTAAAAAATACGATGTTTAAGATGAATACTTCATAAAAAAAGGCCTCTCTTGTTTATTGGATCTTCAAATCCCATCTTCATATAATAATAGATTAACTCTATTAAGAAGATATTCTCTATCCTCTATTGCTTAATATGAAGAGAAAGTTGTGATGCTAGTCTATCATTTTTATGGGGAATCTAATTAGTGGGAGACATTGATCAATACCATAAATTCCAAATCGAAGATTTATTTCATGGAGAGTGATGTTTTATGAAATTATTTTTCATTTAATATTTTACACAAACCTTCCATCCTAAGACAGAAAGGGTGTTCATTAGACTGAAGAAAAAGGAAAAAAAATATGATATATTATATGAGGAAAACACCAAAATGCTTTTAATATATGCCTCTAGTGTTATCATGAACAGCGAATGAAAGATGGACTGATTTATTAGAAAACAAAATCCAATTCTATGAATGGTTTTTCCGATGAGATAATTTGAAAATTATGAGGATATTTTAAAATTTTACAATAAGTTTTAAATGCAGATAAAAGAATCTTAGTGGTCTCATGGCCCCAAAAAAATTTGGAAAATAGTGTTTAATATGAGTGGATCAACAAATAAATTCCATGATTGAAAGTGGTCCCAACCCCCCACCTATCAAAATAATGGGATGAATAATTTAAGAAATTTTTTAAAGGGAACTAAGATATTATTCAAATGTAGAGGATAAAGGAACATAGATAATAAATGATTAAGGATTATGAATAATCCCACTAATTCATAAGAAAAATAGAAGGTAAAGATCAAAACTCATCCTTTATTATATTATTTCATCTTCCAAAATCATGGGAATTGTGAAAGCTATTTCCATAATCCAAGGAAAAAAAACTACAAGGATATAAGGTAGTTAATATTCTATCACTAGTAATATAAGGGATATTTACAATTATGTGGTGAAATGTATGCTAGTTATTCATTCAAGAATAGAGAAAATACTACATGATTTTGGTTCTACTCATTTTTTCATATCTTTCAAGTTTAACAGAACTTTTCAAACACCACCAAAAAATATGGAAGATTTATTATCTATGAAAATAGAAAATGGGGAAATTATTTCATCCAATGTATATAAATCCTCCCCTGTTAATTATTGTAGAATGATCCACCCAAAAAAACTCTTTACTTCTTTTGGTGTAGTTTGAGGCTATATTGGTAATGGATTGGTTGTATGTAAACAAATATAACCTCTAATTTTTTGAAAGGGAGTTCACTCATCATATCTGAAGGCTTCCTCTAATTCTAAAAAAGTGTATAGAGGAAGTTGAATTTCCATTATAATAATCACCTAAATTGGATACAATATTACTTTATGAGAAACCTTATCTATCTCAAATGATTGATACAAATGATAAAACTGTGCTTGGAGAAATTTTATTTATGAGGGAATATAGTTAGGTGTTCTCTGATGAATTTCCCGTTCTTCCTCTAGATTGAGAGATTGAGTTCTCAATTTATCTTATTCATGATCTTTGACTATATCAAAGAAAACATGTAGAGTGGATACCATTGGTCTTGAATAATAGAATAAGTAGTTTCAAGAGTGTCCAGAAAAAGGTTTTATATGCCTAATTGCTTCACCATGGGGTTAGTCGGTCCTCTATAAAAAAATATGTATGGATCAATGGTTTACTACATTGATTATCATGATCTCAATAAAATCATAATAAATAAAAAGTATCCTATGGAATGTGTATATGATTCATTCGATAAAATATATAAGGAAAAGTATATATCTAAGGTGAAAATTCGGTCAGGATATCACTAATTAAAGGCAAGGAAGGAAGATATTCTGAAGAATGGGTTTTGAATGAGTTGTGGAATCATTGATTTCATAGTGATTCCCTTTGGACTCACCAATTATATAGTAATAGATCTAATAAATAGAGTCTTTATAGAGAAACATTGAAAATCTATGGTAGTATTTATTTATGATATTTTGATATATTAAAAGATTAAGGAGGAACATGATAAAGATTTTAATATTCTGTTGAAGACTTTTTGAAGGGTTAAACATTTTGAATAGTACAAGAAATATGAGTTCTGGATGGAGGAAGTATCATTCTTGGGGCGTGTTATCACCAGCAGAGGAATATATGTAGAACCTTCCAAGACAAAGGCAACTAGGGAGTGGACTAGAATATCATCTGTAATAGATTTCTATAGTTTTCTTTCTCTAGATGGGTATTATCGACAATTTTTATGTAACTTATTTCAATTTTCAAACCAAATAACCATGATAACTCGGAAGGGAGTGATGTTTTCTATAATATTTAATGTGAATACTACATGAATGAATTCAAAAACAGGCTTATCACTACGCAATATCTCATACTACCATAAAGTGGGGATCTATTTAATGAGTAAATTGGGGATTCATATAATGGATTAGGCTGTGTGTAGATCAAAAATTATAAAGTGATAGTCTACGCCTCATAGAAGATTGAAATTCTAGAGAAAAACAATCACACGCATGATCTGGAGTTGGTGACTATGAGAGTTGAATTGAAAATATATCAGCATTATCATTATGGGGTGAATTTTTAAATATATACTTTCCTGAAGAGCCTCAAATATATATTGACAACAAAGTATCATAATACACACAATCAACGATGGTCGGATCTTATCACTAATTACTACTTCTCAATCCACTATCCATTCTGGTATTGAAAATAAAGTATTTTATTCAATAAAAATAAATGATCTTGCCTCATTACCAAAAATTAAAGTTGAGAAGGATCCAATCTTCTTAGCCCTTCAAAAGAATGAAATGAGAATCGTTATGAAAGGAATATAATTAATTCATTCTCAAATTATTTTTCAACCATCCTTTGTTGATAAAATAATGGATGCTCCCCTAAATGATGTGAAAATTCATTAAAAGGTTGAAGGTATCAGAAAAAGGGAAATCCATAGAGTTACAAATTGAGGAGGAAGGAGCCATATGATTTCATTCAGGTCTATGTGTAATATCAAATCCCAATATAATTAAGGAACTTCTAAATGATGCATGATGCTCAACCATCTCTTTTCACAAAGGGAGCACAATGATGTATCCCGGTGTCTGAGAGAACTATTGGTGGGAAAATATGAATATTGAAGTTAATGAATATACTTCGAAGTGCCATATATTTCATTAAGTGGAGGATAAAAGGAAAAATTATACAGGGATGATGTAACTATTACCCATACCAACATGACTATGGGAAATCATCACCGTAGAAATTTTAACTGGACATATAAAGATATCCTAAAGAAACAATGATATATAAGTCTTTGTGGATCATATTAACAATACATGTCCCCATATCCCAATTATAGAGGACTTCTAACTATATCAATATTCACAGATATACATAAGTTAAGTGGTAAGGGTAAATAGATTACCACTATCAGTTGTATCAGATCAAGATCTGTGATCAACCTCAATGTTCTGGGAAATCCTCCAACATTCTCTAAATACTAAGCTAATCATCAATACAGATTATCATCATTAATGTGATTCTCAATCTGAATAGACTATTAAAAAACTGGAAGTCAGGTTGAGTCCATGTTTGATGGAATTCAAAGGATGGTGCGACCAACATCTACCACTACTTTAATTCTCTTAAATCATAGTTTCCACTCGGGCATCTAAATGGATCCATATGAAGCTCTTTATAAGAAGAGATACAGAATATAAGAATGATGGGAAGATGTTGGTAAAAATAAGATGCTCAGACCTGAAATATTTTATGAAATGGTGGAAAATTTGAAATACATTTAGTAGAACATTAATTCATTGCAAATTCAATAGAAGAGCTATGTAGATAATCATCGATTAGACATTGAGTTGAAGGATAGATACATGGTTTTCCTCTACATATCTCCAAGGAAGAGTATCATGATATTTTGGAAGTATGGAAAGCTATGTCCCATGTACATCATACACTTTGTGATTCTTGATCATATTAGAGTTGTGGCCAATCAAATAGAACCTTTACCAACCTTGTCTCATGTCCATGATGAATTCCATATATCCCTCTTAAAAGAGTACAAAACAGATCCCTCAAATGTATTGAATCCTAATGTGGAATAGTTGATGAATGGTATATCTTATGAGGAGCAACCACTAAAGATCTTGGATCATATAGATAACATTACATGCTACAGGGCTACCAACCTAGTCAATGTACAATAGAGAAAACATAATTACGAAGAGGAAACATGGGAAACAGAGGAAGAGAGAAAGGATAATTACCGTCACTTATTTTCACTATAGTATGTAAAAAAAATTCAAGGAAGAAATTTCATTAGGGGTAAGAATATAAAAAGCCAAATTTATATCAATGAATTTTCTCTTCTTATAGTTTTTTATGTAGTATAATTCACATTAAATCGTATAAAGAACACAAAACAAACTTTTTAAATGATGACTGAATGAAATAATATGATTTTAACAAAATCAAGGAACTTATTCCAAAGGAATGGTAATTTGACCTTAGGAATAGTAATATAAAAATTTGGAATACTAAATAATCTAATAGAATAGAAAAATTACCAATTAAAGTATAAATAAAATTTCGACATCTTATTATTTAAAATATGATATAATTATGCATAGTATAGGTAAATAAATGTTTTTAAAATAATAAATAAAATATGGTAATTTTGGGGAATTTTAAATATTAATTTACAATTTTAAAATTAGTATAACTATTTACATGAAAACTAATTATCATAATAATGAATGATTAAATAATATTTTGTTATAACTTTTATATGATAATTTTATGACTCTATAATTAATTTTCCAATGTGGTATAAAATGAGTTATAATTATTAAATCTATATTTTATATGTACATGATTATTTTAATTAAAAATAAATTTTCTCATATTTGAAAAATTAGTTTCATTAAATAGAGTTCATTTTTGAATTCTACATGTCAAAAATCGTTAGGGTGAATATTTGGGATTTTTAAAAAATACATGAATATTTTTTGAATAGTAAAGTATGATAATTTATGATTAAATCCTTATACATCATTTTATTTGTCATAGAATATTTATGGATGATATAAGCACATAATATGGAAGTCTCATTTATTATACACCAAATGAGGCTAATATTCATTGATAATATATATAATATCCATGTTCTTTATTATTCATAAACACATTTTTAGTGCATTTTACACTTTGAACATTACGTCACACAATAATTTGTAATTCATTCTTAAAATGCACTATTATGCGGTACATTTTTGAACCTCATTTAAAATACCCAATGATATTGATTTTAGTTTTATATTTAATTTTCAGGTTTCTAATTATATTTGGAATAATTCATACATGTGAAGTGTTGGAAGATTCACATTGGAAGACCACCAAAATGGAATTTCTTGCAAACAATTCTGGAGATGGTAGATTGGACACCATCCCAATGATGAGAATGTGGAGACCATCTTATAGGCCCAATGAAGCCGAAATTTCATGGTATTATATAAGGCATATAGATAAAGAAATAATTATTCAGGCTCTAGTGTTAATTCAGCCTACATGATGGCAATTAAGGCGCCCCAAATAGAATATCAAAATCTGGGCCAGAATCTACGGCTCAGAATATTATCCCAGTAAATAGGCCATAACTCCAGATTCACAACTCTAAATGGGCCCAAATATTACAGGTGGTTAGATGATATCCAGAGATCCATTGTATTCTTATTTGGCCCTCTCTAATTCGGCCATCTATAATGTATTTTTGATGCGTGTGTTTGGTGGTTCCAAGCTGGCTGCCACAACAGGTCACGAGTGGAAAAGTCCAAGTTCCACATGCTTTCCACCACCCTGGGCCTAATATAGTCATGTGGGATGCTTTGTACTATTGGAGGCTCGACCCAAGGCTCCCAAAATTTATAGTTAAGGAAATTTTGGTGGATTAGTTTATCATATTTTCAGCTCTCTTTCATTGTAATTGTCACGACCCGTCCTCGGGGCCTGTGCCGTGAGTACCCCAAGCCCGCCTTCCATAAGCCAGGGGCTGGGGACTAGCACCAAAGGCATAAATCCCGATAACTGGGAAGGCACTTCCTTTATAAAAGTAAACAAAACACCACAGAGTACAAGAGGAAGTAAAACAATAAGTACAAAGAGAAGTGCTGAATGGTAAATGGTCCAGAATACAAACCCAAATGAAATTACAACTACAACTGAACAATGTACAACAGCTGGAAGAATGGAAGTGGCTCCTGGGTCGTCCTCCTCGTATCCTACCTGAAGGGTAGGTACAGATGGCACAGCTCCTGGATCGTCCACCATGGATCCAACCTGAAGGGTAGGTAAAGATAGCCTCCACAACGCTCTCACCTGTCAACCTCCTTTGAGTGTCGTCTCGCCGTGAAGTCCACCTTCAGATACTGACTCGTCGTGTGGTCCACCTCCGGGTACCGTCCAGTCCTCGATCAATCAGCCTCCGTCAACACTGCCTGTCGTCTGCAACAAACACAACGAGGTGCGGGCATAGCCCGTGAAGGGGTGAGTATAACGATACTCAATAGGGACCCCGAGACCCTCAAGGTCTCACTAAAACCAACATGGATAACCCCAAAAAAGATCTCAACAGATAACCTCTACTTAAGTATATGCCCATGCATATACCTAAGTTATCAAGTAACTCATCTCAATCATGAGGAAACACAAAGATTATGAAATAAATGGATAACCACTACCCATGTATATGCCCATACATATACCTAAGTTATTAAGTAACCCATCTCATTCATGAGGAAACACAAAGGTCATAGACTCAACTCAAACTAGGATTTTCATTATTGAAACTGTAACTGCTGAAGAGCCCCGTCTCTGGAGTGTACAGTGGTCCTGTCACGACTCCAAGGTACTGCTCACTAATCCAAGTCTCTGAGGTACTCCTCCTGTCGAGTACCGCGGGTCTGCTGCCAAATACTGGGCACTCCGTCCGCTGTGGGTCTATCGCCAAATTCTGGGCACTGCCCCTAATAGCCTATAGAGGTACTCCTCCGGTCGAGTATCGCGGGTCTGCTGCCAACTACCAGGTGCTCCGTCCACCGTGGGTCTGTCACCAAATACTGGGCGCTCCATCCACTGGGCTAGTCGACTCACTCCAAGTCGAGTCGGTCAAGCAGTCGTCAGGTCTCAGCCGGCTACACAGTCTCTGTACTCCGAACGCTCGTCTCCGGGAGGATCCGCTCCATGAGCTACAGGTCGATAATCCAAGTATCTGAAAGTCCCACAAAGAAATATATCAAAGGACAGCCTCGTCATAGGGGTCTCAACGCAACAGACGGCGCGTTAATCAGACACCTGGTCTGTGAGTTATTAGCCTTTTTGTCCCAGGGGCCTGGTTGGTTTCGTGTGCGAACCAATCCGGCTGTATATTGACAGTAACCCGAACTCTCATAGGGTATGCTCATAGGGACTGTTTCTCAACATGATCACCAACGCCGCTGACGGTTCGTCAAACGGACATCTAGTCTGAAAGTTATCAGCTTTTCCGTTCCAAGGGCCCGGTTGGATTTCGGGTACAATCCAACCCGGACACTATCCAACTGCAACCAAAACTCCGGAGAAGTATTCCAAAATTTCCTTCTCATCAAGAGGAATTCAACGAGACAAATGGCACGTCAATCGGACGCCCGGTCTGTGAGTTATTGGCTTTTTCGTTCTAGGGGCCCGGTTGGTTTCACGAGCGAACCAACCCGACCGCACTCTGATGGCATCCAAACCTCGAGTGGAGTAAGACAAAAGATCCGTCTCACTTAGAGGAATCCATAAAAGTCTACGGTACGTCAATCGGATGACCGGAGCTCAAGATATAAGCATTTCGGCTCTGAGGGCCCGATTGGTTTCCTATCTGAACCAACCCGGCCGAATACAAAGTATCCCGAACCTTGAGTGTAATATACTGAAATTACCGTCTCGATCCAAGGATCGCATCACCGCTGACGGTGCATCGATCGGAGGTCTACAACTCAAGATATGGGTGAAAGACCAAAAAGGGCCCGAAAATGGGGGTTTCGGGCCCGGACAACCCGGCCCGAGACCCCCTGGGTCGGCCCAGCTACCCGGTGCACTGGCACGCGGCGCCAGCTAGCTCAGTCTAAAGGCCGAGCCGTTCGGTTATGCGGGGGGGGGGGGGGCACTGCCCCCCCCCCCCCCCCCCCGACCCGTCGTTCAGAAACCATGTCCCCAATTAAGGGGCCGCTCAACTGGCCAGCCGTGGGTTTTGCCCCCCGGCTCTTTCCCTGTCCAGCTGGCCCGCCCTGACCGGCTGGTTCCAGCTCCACGGGACCGGCGTAGGCCGGTCCCCTCCTTGCTCTGATGCCGGCGGCCCGTCTCTGGCCTTGGTCGACCGGTGCGGCGCGACGGCGCCGTGCTCTTCCACCGCGGCCCCACTCCGGCCGCGGTGTCTTCAGGTTTCTCTGACGTGGCACGACGGCGTCGTGTCCTTGTTCATTTCCATAGTGCGGCGTGATGGCGCCATGCATTCCTTGTCGCACGATCACACGCGGTGCGATGGCACAGCTCCAAACTCGTTTCAAACCACAAAGAAACAAACACACGGATAAGGGAGGAGGGTCAGTCGTGTTTGTGTGGTCCGGCCCCCTCTCGTTAATCGATAGCATTTGGTCATATTTTCATGAAGAATGAAAAATTGGTAAACATGAACAAAATAATTAAATAACCCCTACCTTGAGCGTAGCTAGAACGGGGGTTCGCTGCGGAAAACGATGTCGCGAGGTGAAGCTCTGTATGTTGACGGAGAACGTCTGAGGAGGAAGTAGCGTCTCTTTTTCATTGACATGGGAAGAAGATCGATAGAGGGTGCGTCGTAAATCTTCAGAAAAAGGGGTCACACCCCGGCTGCGGAGACGAGAAGAGATGACAGGTCGATCTCTTCTTACGGTTACGGCGTTCTTCGTCGAAGTCTTGGTGTTCTTCGTGATGAAGACGAAAACACCCAAGAGCTCTGTCCTCAATTTTCCACAAACAACAACCAAAACAAAATAAAATAAGGCTCATCCTTATTTTATTAACTCATGCCACAATTCAAAAATTCAAAACTTAATTTAATTAATTGAATTGGTGAGTTGGAATACTTAAAGAGAGGAGAGGAAAAGTCACACAAATTAAAGGGACGTTTAAAAGTTAAAAGTGTTACCCAACTAAGTGGGGGGGATAAGAGGAGTTAGGGAGTTAAGGAAATTGAAAAGGTGGGGCTCGTGTGGGCCCCACCTTACCTTTAATCCACTCAAGAGAAACTAACAATCAGTGGGTCCCACCCTAACTCCTACACCTAGTTTATAACACATGGAAAAGAGAAATAAAATTCTTAACGAAATTTTATTTCACTCACACTTAATCAAAAAATTTAAACAACTCATAATGAGAAAACACAACTCTATAAAAGGCGTTCCTAAGCAATTACTGGCACTGCGGTTTCATCGGTGCCCTTGGAATTTGATTCCGAGCACTAGTTCAAAAGTTAGAATTTCTCGCTCGTTCGTTCACTGAACGTACGCGAGCTAATCTTCGGTTAGAAATTCCGAACACACCGGGCCTCAGAATCCAGTGCCGTCAGAAACTGCGTTCTTGTAAAATCCAAAAGAAAATTAAGAAAACATTTCCCTAGAATTTTATGGGTCTTTACATTACTCCCACCTCAGGGCTTTACGTCCTCGTAAAGCTTTAACATTAACTAGGGATACTAAAGCGGTACTGAGCACGTATCTGATCCTTCCGCTCCCATGTGCTTACCTAGAGATTCCCGTACTACCAAAGAAAGCGCACCCGAGGAATCGATCGTCCTCGTAGGATCCGCTCTTTTCGATCCTCGATCCCCACTAGAATATCTGTGAAAGTAACCCCATCTCCATCGTCCAGCTCCTCATGGTCGATGATATGTGAAGTATTGAGCACGTATCTCCTCAATTGAGATACTTGGAAAATGTCGTGCACCTGGTGCAACTAAGCTGGATGGGTCAAGCATTAAACCACCTCGCCTACCCAGCTGAGGACCCAGAAAGGTCCGTTAAACCTCGGAGATAACTTGCCTCCTTGGCCACATCTCCATAATCCTCGTCGAGGTGAGACCCGTATAAGGATGTGATCGTCATCCTCGAACTCTAGAGGTCTCTAATTCCTGTTAGAAATGAAACTCAAAACGACTGTTGCCACAAGGGTAAGGTTGACCGACTCAAGAGTGATCGGTCGCACCCTCCTGTGCATGAGTTTATCCTATGCTACCTGGCGTTTCCTTTTCACCGACCAAGGAAAAACCATCCCGACATCGTAGTTAAACCACAACCGTATTTCCTAATAAAATCAATTTGAGTTTGAACAGTTCTTGCCCATTCCATACTCAAACTAACGTCGTAAGTCCTTGACGCTGCCACCAAGAGATTCCAACCGAAACTCTCGCCTCGAGGGTCTGATCACACCATCGGCGTAAGTGTGATTATCGAGTCTCCTCCCAAGGTATCTCCAGACATGGGGGTCAAGTCCATGTCTCACCGGAAACTCTAGGTCTGGAGCAATATTTTTGAAAGAAATGAATGATTCATATCGACGTCTGTTACTTTAGCAGCTAGTAGTGGACACAGACTATCCCTTGATTCATTTTTAGAGCCATTGGGTCACACTCCATGACTGCATGCAGCCGCAATCTTCCTCCGCCCTCCAGATCCCTGAGCCTGGCGAGGATAACTAAGGCGGGTGGTTGTTGCATGTTAAGATGTACACCACATCATGCTACTCTCCTAGCTCTGCCTCCACGTCTGCTGCTCCGCAGACTCATCTCTCCTTAAAGCTTCCTCTTCATGAAATTATAAACACCCTCGAGTCTCTAAGACTGGCGACGGTTTCCTATTTCTTACTGCACTGTGCAGTCTTCATCCTCTCCTGGATGATCTGCACCTTCTTTGCCTACGATCTAAAACAGCTGCTAAAATTTCTCCTTTTCCGAAAAGAGAAACTTAGTCTCATCCCCTGGATGAATCACGCCCATTGCCTAATATAGTCAATCCTGACATGAATGATGTATTCATTCCATGTATTATGTCGTAAGGCCTCGACGTAACTACCAAGAGATCCAACTGTCACTCTTGCCTCCAAGGGTCGAGTCACACTGTCGGCATCATTGTGAGGTCACTGGGTCTCCTACAGTAGAAATCTCGAAAGTGACGGTCAATTAAAAAGTTTTAACCGGGACCTCTCAGTATCAACCAAACAAAAGGACAGGAATGAAAAGATCACAAAGATAAGTGTCTTTTTATTATTGAAGCTCATAGTACAAATACACGAATACAACATCAAAATGGAACTAGAAGTACAAGGGAGGTATCCACTAGTTCCTCTCCTATCCACCTACTCTCGGAGCTATACTTCCTTGTCCATTGCTCGGCTGTTGCTCAAGCATGAGCCATTGCTTCTGTCTCGGCAGCTCCTCCAACACCTGTGGATCAACTGTACGAGGAGTCGGATAGTCACGTGCCAGGTTAACCTTCCTGCCGCATTCATAACACTTCCTGCTTCTCGTAAGGCTGGCGCTGGTCCTCTTGGACCTCTACATCATCTGTCTACTGCCCACATATGACTCAGCTACTGATCGAAAAACACACGTCAAAGGAAGAATCTCCTGAACACGCTCAGGGTGTAGAGCTACTGGCACAAACTCCACCCTGAAGAAGGTCTCGAAGTCTTCCCATGCGAAGGTCATCCCATCACAAAACTGGAACAAGTGGCTCCACCACCTGCCTACTGCTGCTAGAAGAAGGATGGCAGTAAAGATCACCATGAACTCTATCGGCGTCCCCAATAGCCTGAAGAATCTCACCAAAGTCTCCAGCCAATGCTCAGCCGCCTTCCAGCCGTCTCTCCCCGGAACCTGGGTGGCCTCTGGTGCTGGAACTCGTGCAGCGTGCTCAAGTAGCGTGCATCGCCTACTTCTGGGGCCGGTGGCATCAGTGGCCCAACGTATGGTAGTACCGCTGGTGCCTCCACTGGTGCCTCAACTACAAGAGGGCCCTGTATCGAAGCCTCGTCGCTCGAAAGGCTGTCAGTATGCACATCCCTCTGGGATCTAGCTGGTCATCGGTGAAAAGGCATCCTAAAAGAATCAACGTGACATGGTCAAAAGATTATACCTGGTGAGATGACCTAGTTTGAGATGAATTTTAAAAACTTCTAGAAACGCACATGCAATCAGTGTTTTCGTGAAAAAAGTCGTAAATCAGTTTTCAGGGTCCTTGTGTATGGATACGTCGGCCGCCCGCACAATCACTGGACTCCATGAACTGAAAACCACACTCGGTACTCTTAACACTATTTCATCACAGAAAGAATACATCAGAGTTATAAGTTCTGCGGTAGAACCGACTCCTTTGATACCAATTTTTCACGACCCGTCCTCGGGGCTCGTGTCGTGACTACCCCAAGCCCGCCTTCCATAGGCCAGGGGCTGGAGACTTGCACCAAAGGCATAAATCCCGATAACTGGGAAGGTATTGCCTTTATAAAAGTAAACAAAACACCACAGAGTACAAGCGGAAGTAAAACACTTAGTACAAAGAGAAGTTTTAAAAGGTAAATGGGCCAGAATACAAACCCAAATGAATGTAAAAATACAACTGAACAAAGTACAAAAGCTGGAAGAACGGAAGTGGCTCCTGGGTCGTCCTCCTTGGATCCAACCTGAAGGGTAGGTACAGATGGCGCAGCTCCTGGATCTTCCACCACGGATCCTACCTAAAGGGTAGGTACACATAGCCTCCACAACGCTCTCACCCGTCAACCTCCTCCGAGTGTCATCTCTCCATGAAGTCCACCTTCGGATACTGACTCGTTGTGTGGTCCACCTCCGGGTACCGTCCAGTCCTTGATCACTCGGCCTCCGTCAGCACTGCCTGTCTTCTGAATCAAACACAATGAGTTGCGGGCATATCCCGTGCATGGGTGAGTATAACGATACTCAGTAGGGACCCCGAGACCCTTAAGGTCTCACTAAAACCAACATGGATAACCACAAAGAAGATCTCAACATATAACCTCTACTTAGGTATATTCCCATGCATATACCTAAGTTATCAAGTAACTTATCTCAATCATGAGGAAACACAAAGATTATGAAATAAACAGATAACCACTACCCAGGTATATGCCTATACATATACCTATGTTATCAAGTAACCCATCTCAATCATGATGAAACACAAAGGTTAAAGACTCAGCTCAAACTAGGATTTTTATTATCGAAATTGTATCTACTGAAGAGCCATGTCTCTGGAGTGTACAGTGGTCCTGTCACGACTCCAAGGTACTGCTCACTAATCCAAGTATCTGAGGTACTCCACCTATCGAGTATCGCGGGTATGCTGCCAAATTCTGGGCGCTCCATCCGTTGTGGGTCTGCCTCCAAATACCGGGTGCTCCCCCTAATAGCCTACAAAGTTACTCCTCCGATCGAGTATCGCGGGTCTACTGCCAACTACCAGCCGCTCCGTCCACCGTGGGTCTGCCGCCAAATACCGTGGGCTCCGTCCACTGGGCTAGTCGACTCACTCCAAGTCGAGTCGGTCAAGCAGTCGTCAGGTCTCAGCCGGCTACACGGTCTCCGTACTCCGACCACTCGTCTCCGGGAGGATCCGATCCACGAGCTATAGGTCGATACTCCATGTCTCTCAAAGTCCCACGAAGAAATATCTCAAAGGACTGCCTCGTCATAGGGGTCTCAACGCAACAGATCGGACGCCTGGTCTGTGAGTTATTAGCCTTTTCGTCCCAGGGGCCCGGTTGGTTTTGTATGCGAACCAATCCGGCCGTATCTCGACTGTAACCCGAAATCTCATAGGGTATTCTCATAGGGACCGTTTCTCAACGTGATCACCAACGCCACTGACGGTTCGTCAAACGGACGTCTAGTCTGAAAGTTATCAGCTTTTCCGTTCCAGGGGCCCGGTTGGATTTTGGGTACAATCCAACCCAGACACTATCCAACTACAACCAAAACTCAGGTGAAGTATGCCAAAATTTCCGTCTCATTAAAAAGAATTCAACGAGATAGATGGCGCGTCAATCGGATGCCCGGTCTGTGATTTATTGTCTTTTTCGTTCCAGGGGCCCGATTGGTTTCGTGAGCCAACCAACCCAAACACACTCCAATAGAATCCAAACCTCAAGCGGAGTAAGCCAAAAGATACGTCTCACTTAGTGGAATCCATGAAAGTCGACGGTACATCAATCGGACATCCGGAGCTCAAGATATAAGTGTTTCCGCTCTGAGGGCCCGGTTGGTTTCGTATCCGAACCAACCCGGCCTAATCCAAATTATTCCGAACCATGAGTGTAATATAGTGAAACGACCATCTCAATACAAGGATCGTATCGCCGCTGACGGTGCATCGATCGGAGGTCTACAGCTCAAGATATGGGCGAATGACCGAAAACGGCCCGAAAATGGGGGTTTCGGGCCCGGACCGACCCGGCCCGAGACCCCCTGGTTCGGCCCGGCTGGGCATGGCCCGGCCCGGCTGGCGCGGCCTGACGGCCCAGCTTCCCGGTGCGCTGGCGCGTGGCGCCAGCTGGCTCGGCCGAATGGCCGAGCTGTTCGGTATGCGGGGGGGGGGGGGGGTGCCCCCCGCCATTCGGAAACCGCAGCCCCAATTAAGGGGCCGCTCAGCTGGCCAGCTGGGGGTTTTGACCCCCGACTCATTCCCTGTCCGGCCGGCCCGCCCTAGCCGGCCTGTTCTTACTCCACGGGACCGGCATCATCCGGTCCCCTCCTTTCTCAGACGTCGGCATCCCGTCTCTGGCCGCCGGTCACCCTGCTTTGCCGCGGCACATAACCGGCCGCGACCTTGGTCGACTGGTGCGGCGCGACAGCGCCGTGCTCTGCCACCGCGGCCCCGCTCCGGCCGCGGTGTATTCGGGATTCTCCGACGCGGCACGATGGCGTCGTGTCCTTGTTCGTTTCCACAGCGCGGCGCGACGACGCCGCACATTCCTTGTCGCATGATCACACGCGGTGCGATGGCACCGCGCCATACTCGTTTCAAACCAAAAAGAAACAAACACACGGATAAGGGAGGAGGGTCGGCCGTGTTTGTGTGGTCCGTCCCCCTCTCGTTAATCGGTAGCATTTGGTCGTATTTTCCCGAAGAACGGAAAAGTGGTAAACACGAACAAAATAATTAAATAACCCCTACCTTGAGCGTAGCTAGAATGGGGGTTCGCTGCGGAAAACGACATCGCGAGGTGAAGCTCCGTATGTTGACGGAGAACATCCGAGGAGGAAGTAGCGTCTCCTTTTCTTTGACACGGGAAGAAGATCGAAAGACGGTGCATCATCGATCTTCGGAAAAAGGGGTCACACCCTGGCTGTGGAGAGGGGAAGATACGGCACGTCGATCTCTTCATATGGTGACGACGTTCTTCGTTGAAGTCTTGGTGTTCTTCGTGATGAAGATGAAAACACCCAAGATCTCTCTCCTCAATTGTCCACACACAACAACCAAAACAAACTAAAATAAGGCTCATCCTTATTTTATTAACTCATGCCACAATTCAAAAATTCAAAATTTATTTTAATTAATTGAATTGCTGAGTTGGCATACTTAAAGAGAGGAGAGGAAAAGTCACCCAAATTAAAGGGAATTTTAAAAGTTAAAAGCGTTACACAACTTAATTGGGGGGGGGGGGTTAAGAGGAGTTAGGGAGTTAAGGAAATTGAAATGGTGGGGCTGGTGTGGGCCCCATCTTACCTTTAATCCACTCAAGAGAAACTAACAATCAGTGGGTCCCACCCTAACTCCTACACCTAGGTTCTAACACATGGAAAAGAGAAATAAAATTCTTAACGAAATTTTATTTAACTCACACTTAATCCAAAAATTTAAACAACTCATAACGACAAAACACAACTCTAGAAAACGCGTTCCTAAGCAATTATCGGCGCTGCGGTTTCATCGGTTCCCTCAGAATTCGATTCCGACCACCAGTTCAAAAGTTAGAATTTCCCGCTTGTTCGTTCACTGAACATACCCGAGCTAATCTTCGGATAGAAATTCCAGACACACTGGGACTCAGAATCCAGTGCCTTCAGAAACTGCGTTCTTGTAAAATCCCTAAGAAAATTAAGAAAAAATTTCCCTTGAATTTTACGGGTCTTTACAGTAATGTTATGCTACGATTTTGATGTCTCAAGTTTTTCTTTCCAATGTAAGTTGTTTTAATTCATCCATGTTTCATAATAAAAGGATCTTCTTCTACTATTATTATGTTCTTCTCCATCTCAAATTTATACCATTTCCTCAAGGTGTGAATTTATTAACACCAAACCTTGTGAAATTATTCACACAACGGTGGAGTGATCATTTTCTTTTTATTGTTTTCTTTACTTCTTCAATTCCTCTCTCATGTGTCTACTTCCCGCTTCCATTGAAACCATAGCATCAATGGAGGGATAACCCACTTATGGTTTGATTCAAGGGAGTATCATAGGGCTGGATTGGATTTTATTTATCCCCCCTTTAATTTCTAATCACTTCTTTTAATTGAAATTCTTATTTGATGATTTTTAAACCCCATCATCCTTGTTGAATTTAAGGCCGCACACTTCATGTGCCAATATGAAACATTACCTTAATGTGCTCAAAACATCGATCCTTCAAGTGTATAGGTGATTAGTATTAAAGTGTGTAGGTACTAAACTAGTAATTGATGATGTTGTTTGATCTTCTTAAATTAACCCATCTCTAATATATGAAATTGAAATAGTTGAAGCAGAATTTCATCCAATCCACCCCAAGCGATAACCGAGGATCAACTCATTATTTTAAATTGAGTATACTTAAATATGTTGTTTATCTTTTACAACAATCTAACATCAACCGATGTTAGCCACTTCATAGCCAAAATAGTTCATATAATTTGTCTGTCTATAGATTTCTTTTTTAGGTCTATGAGAAATCATCAACCCAAGCTAGACTACAAGGATCGTTCTACCTTCTTCTGCTGGGTAAATTTGAGCATGAATCAAATTTTGGCACCATTTCCAGGGACCTAATTCTGTTATCATAGACACTATAATCCTTTATTTCATCTTACTTCTCTTTTCTCACCCCCTCACTCCTATGGAAGGAAATTTTGAAATAATCCAAACATGTGGAACCTATCCCTACTTTGATCACCAAACCCCATGTGTGATGTATAATGACCATCATAATATCTACTTGTAGGATCATCAAAAAACTATTGAACCACAATGTTTTAACTCCTATGATCCACAAAAAATTTCAACATATAATGTGTTTCAATCCACATGAATCCAATCTGAACACCCTCCCGTGCAATTCCAACAACATAATTATCTACCTAGAATAGACCATTTGGCTCAATCCATTATCCATCATAATCCAAAACCGTTAATTGAAAAATTGTTTCAAAAAATGGAAATAATGAATTTTTTGGTTTCATCAATGAGATTAGAACTACAAAACATTAAGAGTGTTATCGAACCCATTCACAGTCATAATATACCTTCCTTGTCTTTGATAGAAGAATATTTTCTCCCACAAACCTCTCATGAATTTATTAAAGAACAATCCTTTGGAATTGAGATAGACGAAGAAGATAAAGGAATTGTTGAAGGTTCTTTAAATCAAGAGGACATTGATTTTATGGATTCAACAGAAAATAATTTGACATCATGGATTGAGTGTCCTGAATATTGGTCCATTGAATATTTTTTAGAATCAAAAATCACTGAAACATTAGGATAAATCACAAACTTTGAGTCCATACCCATTTCTAACACAGATCTTTCCATTTTTTTGGTTGAAAATTCTATTAAAAAAGAAACAATTTTTTTGAGAAATTTTGTAAATGAAATTGTGTTTGATTAAAAGTCTCAACTAGTTTCTAAAAGTGTTAGAGAACCCAAGCTCAAATTCGAAGTCCTTATATCCTCTATCAAGTCTCACATTATAGAGGACAATAAAAAACATACTATAATATTTTCACCATCTCTTAATTCTAATAATGATAAAATTATACTTGATGTATTATGAAATATTAGGAAGACAATTGGATGGAGCCTTATTGATATTCTTGGGATAAGACCATTCATTGAGACCTATACAATTTCTCTTGAATAAATTTTAAAACCATCTTGTAAACGCCAATGGATACTCAATCACAATCTAATTGAAGTTTTGAAATATTTAGTCATTAAAATTTTAAAAGTAGGTGTTGGATAAGTTGGAGGGTTCATGTTGAGCAAATGACGTTAAACAATGCACTGCATGGGAGTCAACCCATGGTTTTCAAGATTCCAATCATTTTGGTTTTTTAATTAAAATAATATTTTAAATAGGATTAATGAATCATTTTTATTTTAAAAAATAAAAAAAATTGACTGGTGACCTGTTCTTCTATTATGAATATAGATGGGTATGAAAGAGGAGCACCATATTCATCCGTGTCATGTGGTGTGATCCTTGAGTGTTACCTTACCGAGATATTTAAATATATGACAATGTATAATCAGTTTATTTTATTTTTATGTATTTGTAGTTTAAAAATATATATTTATATATATATATATAATAGAAAAATTAAAATGCCACATCATAGGTCATGGGAAAACCCCGTCACAACTGGTGCATCTATAGGGACTCAAACCTGGGACTGAAGGGAGACTAGGGCGCGCTCTTACCACTGACCTATGACTTTTTGTGCTTCCTTCTTCTATAATTTGTATATATATAATTATATTTTACTTTATTTATTATCTAAATATATATTTATATAGTTGTTTTGTTTTTTTTCTTTGTTTTTATTTTTTTTTTCACAAGGGAATTCTCATAGTGACATTGAGATCAAGGGACTAAAATGGAGAAACACGAATTTCATCTTCAACCACAAGGTGACTTCATTCCATGATCCTTATTTTCAGTTTCCTTTTTGAACTCTCATTCTATACCTCTACCCCCTTCTAAATATTATTTTCTTTAAACACTGGGGGCAGTGTTATTTTAAGTTGGGGGGAGATAAAATAAAAAAAATTCTTCTGAGTAAAAAAATGATTGATTTGAAAAATATGTGTGCCTTAATAGAAGGAAAAATTTATTTAACCTCGAACATGTTATTAGATATCGTTCACTTTAAGACTGAATATCAAATAATTCAGCAATCCAGAATTTTAGTTTTAATCAATATATAATTTCATTATCGTAGATTTTGGATAGTGTGGCTATCTAATGTGATATTTCATGGTTTATATTTTCATCCAAATATAAAATGGACAACGCACATCCTTTGGATAGTGGGGTATTAGTTTTAGTTTATAAGTTCCTCCAAATAAATAGCATATGTTTTGTGATCATTTTAGTTTGAATATGAGTATTCAATAAAAAATTTAAAAAAACAATAAATTTGCACATAGAGCAATGAAATGACCTGATGCGTGGCTTTCATCAATTGGGGATCGTGACTCCATAGTTCTCTGGCCCAGATTTAGTAATTTTATCTCTATTTCTGGTAATTTGAATTTGTTTTTGACTAAGTTAAATTGAGATTATTCCCATGTATGTGGGTTTTACATGGTTCACTAAGGTCTTTGAACATGTCAGTCATCGGCAATTCTGGCTACAGGGTTGACTCTTTTGAGTGAAATTTCAATTACCATGGAAAAATTTAAAAAACAAATAAACACAATAAAAAATAAAAGAATTTTTTTTTGAATACTCATATTAATATTGAAATGTGATTCCACCTAGTGATTCCATCATTTCCCTCTTGAATAAAGATGGGTCCCCGTGTCTAATGCGATGCACAACACATCATCACTCTTAATTGATATTGGAAGAAATATGGCGATTAATTTGAACAAATAAATGGGCTTGGGATATGGATCTTCTTATGAAGATATCATGTATTAAAATATTTTTATGGGTTTTATGATTATTTGGTATAAGGTTTTTTGGTGATCATTGTGTATTCAAATGTTTTTGGAAAAGGGAATTCAAATTTCATATTGTTGAGATATATTTTGCTCGGGACTAGAAAAACTCATGTTGGGGGTATGATTAGATAGTAAATGAGGCTAATATTCAATGTTAATATAAATAATTTTCATGTTCATTATTATTCATAAACACCATTTCAGTGCATTTTACACTTTGAACATCATTTCACATTATAATTTGTAATTCCTTCATAAAATGCACTATTATGCGGTACATTTTTGAACATCATTTAAAATACCCAATGATATTGATTTTAGTTTAATATTACATTTTCAGGTATATAATTATATAAGGAACAATTCATACTTTTGAAGTGTTGGAAGATTAACATTGGAAGAGCACCAAAATGTAATTTCATGCAAACAATTCTGGAGATGGCAGATTGGACACCAGCCTAATGATGAGAATGTGGAGCCCATCATACAGGCCCAATGAAGCCCAAATTTAATGTTATTATATAAGTAATATATTTAAACAAATAATTATTCAGGATCCAGTTCTAATTCGGCCGACATGATGTAAATTAAGGCGGCCCAAATAGAATATCAAAATCTGGGCCATAATCTGCGGCCCAGAATATTATCCCACTAAATCAGCCATAACACCCGATTAACAACTCCAATTGGGACCAAATATTATAGGAGGTTTGGATACATCATAAGATCCATTTTCTTCTTCTATGGATCACTCTAATTCTGCCATCTAGAAGGTCCTTTTGACGCGTCTGTTTGCTGGTTGCAAGCTGGCTTCCACCTCGGGTCAAGAGTGGAAAAGTATGTGTTCCACAAGATTACCACCACCTTAGGCCTACCATAATCAAGTGGGATTTTTTTTAATGTTGGAGGATCTTCCTATGGCTCCCAAAATTTCTATTTAAGGAAGTTTTGGTGGAGTATTATATCATCTTTTGATCTTTCATTCATTGTAATGTTATGCAGCGATTTTGTTATCTCAAGTTTGTCTTTCACATGTAAGTTGTTTTAATTAATCCTAGTTTATTAATAAAAATTTCTTCTTCTAATATTATCCTATTCTTATCCATCTCAATTTGATACCATTTCCTTAAGGTGTGAATTTATTCACACCAATCCTTGTGATTTTATTCACACAACGGTGGATTGATCATTTTCTTTTTATTGTCTTCTTTACTTCTTCAATTCCTCCATCATGATTCTAATTCCTCTTTCCATTGAAACCATAGCATCAATGGAGGGTTAAACCACTTATGGGTTGATCCAAGGGAGTATAAAGTGGCTGTATTGGTTGTTATTTATCACCCCATTAATTTCTAATCACTTCTTTTAATTGAGATTTTTATTTGATAATTTTAAAACTCCATCGTCCTATTTAAATTTAATGCCACACACTTCAAGTGATAACACGAAACTTTACCTTGAAGTGCTTAAAAAAAGATCCTTCAAGTGTATAGGTGATTAGTATTAATGTGTGTATGTATTAAACTAGTAAGTGAGGGTATTGTTTGATCTTCTTAAATTAACCCATCTCAAATATATGAAATAGAAATAGTTGAAAAACAAATTCAACCAATATACCCCGAGCAATAAAATATGATCAACTCATTCGTTTAAATTGAATTCACTTAAATTTGTTATTTATCTTTTATACCCATCTAAAATCAACCCATGTCAGTCACTTCATAACCAAAAACATTTCATAGAATGTGTGTGTCTGTATATTGCTTCTTAGGTCTCTGAGGAATCGACAACCCAAGCCTGACTACAAGAGCCATTCTACCATCCTCTCTTGGGTAAATTTGAGAGTGAATCACTCATTATATTTTTAATATATTTTGTGATAATTATAGAATTAATTATAATCTTCTTGAAAAATAATAATCTAAATAAAATAATGATAAAACACCTCTCTCCTCCCCGATAAATACCACCCCTCACCACCCCTTCTCCACACACCATTAAAGAATTGACCATTGTACAAATTATACCCAATAAACTTACTGAGAATCACCCCCAGTTATAGGTGACATTGGCTCAACAAAATACCAAACCCCTTTCTAAATGGATGTTCTTATGTAGGAGAAATTCAAGAGGTAAAATCCTCTTCCATTTTATTAATTTCTTTTCAATTTCTTTTCTTTTCTTATTATCTCCTCACCTACCCTTATCCATGTTTCATGAAAAGGATAGTATAATATAATATAATTTTAACATGTTATAGTCATAATTCATCATCATTTTTCTTCACCTCTAATTTTGAACTAAAAATAAAAACATTGTTCATGATGTGTCAATTTATCACATTCAAGGATGCTGATGTTTTTGATTTCCATTAAATCCATAAAAACTACTAATAAAACCATATTTATGGTTGAAATAGATTATTATATATATATATTATCAACTATATAATTTTCTAGATCGATTTTATGTAAAACAATATTAATTATTAAAAAAACAAGTTTGGGATGGTCGAAAAACCATCATAATAATGTAAATAATTACTACTAACCTCTTATCTAAGGATTCATCCTCACCCAAAATTAAAAAATGAATTATATATATATTTAATCATATGTATGTTCATTAAAAAATATATCTTTAATTCTAGATAACAACTCTCATTTTACATGATATTGCATACATGTAAACTGTTCATGAAAACCAAGGATACCAATGCTCCGAAACAAATAAATTTGATATCATAACCCAATAAATAATCCATAAATGAACTTAATAAGATTATTAAAAATAAAATACATTTATAAAAGGTTCATAGTTAATTAATTAATGTATTTAATCTAATTTTCTTGGATGGTAAGATCAAGTGAAAAAATGTTTCAGACATATGGTAATAGATTCCTTCTGAAACCTTCATTTTTCCTTTGGGTTACGATTTTCTCCCTTTTCTACAATGTAACACTTATAATAAATTATATAATTATAAATTTTGTCTACATATTCAAAATTCATGTACCATACAACTATATTCTTCTGTTATGGGAAAATACATGTTTTAAAAATGATTCCTTCGAAATTATTCTCAATAAGAAACATCGAATTAAGGTATATTTTTGAATTCTTATCCATTTTCAAGTGCATTCCATAATCTGTTACAAGCCAAATTTATTTATCTAAAATCAATAATTTTTTCATGAATAAATATATTTGTTTGATTTTGGGTTTTAAAAAAAATATATTTTTTACTCGTTAATGTATCTTTAATATGTATCCTCAAAGCACATTAATTTTTCCCATTTCAAATTATTATTAAACCTTTTTTACATGTTTATTGTTCATAATGACATAAAATATCATGATATATAAGCTATTTCCATTATTAATTTCCATTTATGTTTTAAACAAATTATTTCATGGACACTTTTATGATACACCGATTTTTTACGCTCATGACATGATTATGATACCCATTTAGTTCCATAGGAATCCATTATGTTTATGTTTGATTATTTCATGTAGCACATATATTAATGAACATCTTATGATGGGTGTTCTCAGATTGTTATTTAATGCATTGGGTAATTTTTAGTCTCATTAGAAGTAATGTATTGAAATAGAGTGAACCAGACTCCTTTATGGAACATTTTCCACCATGTGATATAGTCTTGGATGTTAGAAATGACTCATTTTTATTTCATTTTATATGTTTTTTACACATATATATGTTTCCATGATTATATTTTACTAATTTTTAAATGTTATTATTTCTTATTTTTTTCATGTTCAATTCCCTTTATGTCATCATGTTATGCCTTCTAACCCATATTATAAGTTTTATTTCTATGTGTATTCCATAACATGGATTTCTAGCTCTTACCTTATATTTATATATTCCATAGGTTATCCTATGAAGATATAAGAGGTCAATGGAAGATAGGAACTCATTATGGATATTAAATAAAAGATATTTTAAATTAATTTCATGTTTTCAATTTTTGAACCAAATATCAAAAGATGCTACACTTTATTATCCTTGGATGTATTTGAGTTTTAAATAAGATTAAATAATGTAATGATATTTGTAAAAGGATAGAATCTCTATGGTAATTCCATGTGTCATAACCCCATAACTGAAGGATGATAAGGGCTTATCAAACACAACTAGCCAAACATTAGTACTAGTTAGTACGACATTTATTTTACAGACACAGAATTAGGATGAATATTAATTTTATTTTGGAAGACATATTAATAGATCAAATAATTTATTATGGTATGTATTCTAATTTTAATAAATATATTTTGGGAAATTTCAAAATTTCAAAGTGTTATATATATCTTTTAAAATTAATGTAAATGATTAATTTTTGTAAATGATATTATGTTTTTGGATATATAAGTTGAAGGGTTTGAAATAAATATTAAGGTTAAAACCATATCTGATATTGATTTTATTAAGGTAATTTTAAGTATTGGTTTATTTATGTAAAAAATAATATATGTTGAACCATTGGTTTTTTGTTGAATTGTAGATATTAATATATTCACATTCTTTTTTGGTGTTTTCTTACATTGTTCAAACTATATTGGTTTATTAAATATAGTTTGAATAAATTAATACTCTTTTATGGTTAATTTTTTATTTTAAAAGTTAATTTTAATTCATCTGGGGAAATTAATATTTTATATTCATTCTGTTGAGTAAGAGGTGAGGGGGAATGTGATTGAAGCGCAAAAAATGAGGATATTATTTTTGTGAAATAAAAAAAATATAAAGTATATTTTATTAAATTCTCTTCTTTAATATTAGTGAAACACATTAAATATAGTATAATTATTTTGAAACATAAATGTTATCGTATTACATTCATATCTAATGAATAAATAGACTTTTTACTGATCACATATTTATTGTATTTTTCTGTTATCCATATATTTAGCATTCAATTTCTTGTGATCAATTATCTCAATCCCTCTCTATAATTATTTATAATTTTAAACCATTTCCATATTTTCACCTTACACCAATGTTCTCCAACTTGTAAACCTAGTTATTTATTCTTAAAGTTGATCTTCGTATTTACATTTCACATATTTTAAAAGGTATTTATACTAAGCCATTTAATGATGTGTATTTTCCACAGAAGGATTTTAAGTTTCAACCCCATGATTAATGTGAAAATAAAGAAATTTATGTAAAAATATGTATGTACTGTTGTAGAATTCAACACCTATATATTTGAAAATAAGGACATAATGTTTTATATTGTATATGACCCACAACACCCACATTAAATGACCCACAAAAATATATTACAATTATAACCTATAAATTAAATTAGTGAGTATGAATATTATTAAATATAGTATAATATATATATATAATGTTCCTACTCAATATAAACTTACTGATAAATTCCTAATAAATATTACAAAATTTTTAATAAGGATGTGTTATTTGAAGAAAAACATTTCCATCAAAAATGAATTTTATTCCGTCATAGAAAATTTATATAATAAGCTTATTGAAAATTTTATAATTTTATTTAATAAAATGAAATTATTTTTTGGAATCAACATATCAAAATTATATTCAGATAAATTTTTGGGATTTTTCAAAAAAGAATATTTTTTAATAAAAATATACATTTACTAGTTTTTGAAAACTACATTATCATTTAAATAACATAAAATTTCATAATTTATTTTAATTATTTTTAAATAAATTTTGTATATTTTTTTAATAATTCAAGTATTTATCCAATTTATTTAATTGGAAACAATTCATTGTTGAATTTTTATATAAAATTATTTTATTCTTACGATTCAATTTTCATTCAATGACATAATTTTCCATCATTTCTATGGGTAAAATTTTATTATATAATTTTCTGCTTCTATTTCGTGATTTTGAGAAAATGGATTCTATTTTTTAAAACATTACAACTAATATTATAAAATATTTTCAACATAAT
This sequence comes from Viscum album, assembly GCA_963277665.1. Lineage (NCBI taxonomy): Eukaryota > Viridiplantae > Streptophyta > Magnoliopsida > Santalales > Viscaceae > Viscum > Viscum album. The sequence goes on along the minus strand of OY728140.1, from coordinate 1,363,997,752 downwards.
CTATGGTATTAATCAATATTAAAAAAATTAAAATTATTTACATCAATAAATGTTAAAATTGGATTACTGGGGGTTATTCTAAATAATAAAGGGATTAAAATGACTAATATACTTGTCAAAATAGTATTTTATTACAATTTTTCAAACATATATCATAAAAATTTTGATAATGATCCATTTTTTATCCTTCTTTCATGGGTAAATTTTGAGTATTACTTTTCTTTTAAATGATCGAAGTGTTCCCTATCTCCATTTATAAAATCTAACTAACTTTAACTCTTATTTATAGTAGAAAATACATGTGGTTAGGTACATTACTATCCATTTAAATTCATTAATTCCCTCACCATGTCATAGATTTCATTATTTGATATAAAATCCAATATAGGTTTTCTTTTTGTATAATCCTAATGAGACGGTATGAAGAAGATGTATCATACCTAATTAAGAGTCTTTAATATATTTATTTTTCCACCAACATATTTTTTTGTGACCCATATTTATATAGTAAAATTATTATCTAAAAATTACTAATATATTAATGTGATTAATAAAGAACTTATGTTCATCTCCCCACCCATCAAATTAAATCAAAACCTTCATTTATTTGTATAGTGGCCTACCACCTCCCAAACTTATGCAATCAGTTTTCCATCAAAACCCCTTAAGTGTGTTTATATTGATGGATTTAATGTAAATATATTATTTTAATTACCAATTATAAATTCAATAAATTAAATATATCATATACCATAATACCATACAATACACTAAAAATAAGATAATGTCGTCCCTGTGTACGGTGGACTACAACGTCACAAAGAGATGTGATTCATTTTTTATTATCATAATTAATTTTTAATTAATTTATGTTTATTTAATGATTAAAATTATATTTATTATATAATTATGATTATGTAATGTTAAAATAAATCTTACCATATTTCCATCACTATTATTGAAAATGGAATGTCTTCTCAAGTGTATGTATGACCTACCATATCTGTAATTTTAACATTGTTCATTTTTCATATCAACATTCCATTAATGGTTTAAAAATTATAATTATAATATTATAATTAATTTTATTATTGATTTATTTATTTTTATTATTGATATTATTGATCAATGACCCATTTTACCTTAATTAATACACTGATGTGGTATTAATATTATGAACACAACATCATCATAAAAACATATATAGACTTTAAAAAATATGTAATTAAATGATATATTGAAATAAATGATGTAAATGGTTTAATGTAAATTTATTAAACATGGAAATGGTTCTTAAGTAGCATTAATAATTGATGAAATATTATTATATGGGAGATAGTGGATATATAAGACAAGTATTGCCTTGATATTTCTCATCCCACTTTTATTTCTGTGATACATATGACATATTCATCACTTATTTCATATTGTGGGTTATATAATACCCCTATAAATGTTATAAAAACAATATATTTATCAACAAGGTATATAATTTTTTATTTGAATTTATTTATATCAATAGTGTTTTGATTCATAGGTTACTAAAGTGGTTAGGGACTATTTCACAATCCTATAATTATATTAGATTGGAACTAATTAAGGTTCCCTTAGTAGTATTTCCTGATATTTCAATATCAAAGAAAATAAATGTTATTCCCATATACTTATTCATTTTATTTTCATGTAATAATACCATTTTCCAATATTTTTACTATAAAATCAATGAGAAAATGTTTTAATAGGACTTGTCTTTATTTCTATCTTCTGCCAAAAATCGTATTTTCCCCATATCCCTGTTTTTTAAAAATATATTATATAATTTTCAAAATTCTCCTAATGATTTATTAATGAAATATATAACCATGTTTTAATTTTGAAAAAGTATTTTGAATGGAATCTTATTTTTATTTTCCAAATGAGGTACTTTCTTTCCTTTTTTAAAATGTGTGAATGGAATGTTTCAGTTAACTTATACCGCATGTACAGAATTACCTACCATCATGATCACACATTTCATTGAAGAATTCATTATTCATTTTTATGTTTTTTAAAAAATAAATATTTTAATTAATATGGTGGATATATTTATGTTTTGAATAAGTGATTTCATATTTAAAATGATAATTTACTCATGAAATTTTCCATCTAATCATTTAATGATATTTTCATTAATTAAATAAAATTTTGATCTTGTGGATTTTTTCTCAATTATTAATATATTTCTCCAAAATGTATAACTAGATTATTATTACATAAATTAATGAGGTAATACATGATTTAGGTTTATATCTAAATATTAATAATTAAAAAAATTATTTCAATAATGAAATAATAAAATATAGTGCAACTTAGTTCTTTACAAGGGAAATTCTTACAAAAATTCTGTATTCTTCATTCTTTGTATGTCACACATAATCAAGAACATGTTATGTTGTGTGTACTCATATATTTATAAATTTAATTGGTTATTTTTTTAGTCTCATGAGACATCATGTATGGGTTTACGGTGAAATAAAAATCTATAATTGTACTTTTTCCACCATGGGATATTATCTAGGAAGTTATCATTGACATAGATTTATGTGATGTTATATGTAACTACTTGAATTATTATAATTTCATTATATTAGTATACCATGTTCTTTAGGTTATTTTTCTATGTGATTTCTTAGGATCCTTCCCTTTTACGATATCATGTTATACGTTTGACTGACAAGCTATTATTCCTTGTCATATTAATTCAGTCACAATGATTCTTTCTCACCCATTTCACTAATTTATTCCCCATGTTATCCAATTTCGTTTTAGGAGGTCATATATATTTTGTAAATTTTTTGGTGAATAAAATAACAATGTCAAGATTTCGTTACCTTATGATGTATCATGAAACTAGTTTTGAAAAGGCACTAGGGATCACGACCATTGGGTATATAATTAATAGATATATATATTTAAATATAATTTAATAATACTTTTAAAATGAATGGGTCACTCTATGTACCAGAATTTGGGTAATATTCTTAGGGTATCTTCTTAAAATTCATAGCCCCTCTATTCTTGAAATAATAGGTAATCTACTATGGGTATTTCTAAGCATTCACAATAATTATATGGTGTTGTGTCATCCTAGAACAACCCATATCATTAATCAGGTGGATAATTCAATGGAACTATTTGAATTAGTACATATAAAAGTTTGGAAGTGATTGTTTTTCAAAAGGTTTATTTTAATTATTTGTGTACCTTTCTATCATCCTGTATTACACTAATAGATCTCTATTAACCATGCTGAAAAGGTCCTAATATGAAAGAAACATTAATTATATAATACTCAAGTTCTGATATTAAATGAATAATGACTTTTAGGATCCTAGAAATCCATTTTTTTTTATAATATATGACTCATGAGGTTGTAATGATCTATGTAGTTATTATGTTGATATAAATTAAAGCTATGAGGAAGGAACCACTGAATTTACAAAAAATTCCATATATTCCAGATCAGAATTTTAATTCATATGAAATAACTATTCACCCAATACTAGTGAGGTTATATCATTTTGTATAACATTAAATCAAAAATTAGGAAACAAATCCATAAATGTGAACCCAACGTGTTTTCTATGTTATCTACCACCCCCTACGGTCAAATAACATGTGAATAATATGGTGCTAATTCTAACTACCAATAACCAACTATGAATCAGACATCACATGTTAGTGAAGATTAAGAAATGTTGGAGACAACATATGATGTCTTAATGAATAATTTTTTTTAAGATCTTGTGTTTGAATGACATAAACATTAAAGGATTTTATTGATGGGAGTCCCTAACATCATACTAGAAGAAGTGTCATGGAATTTTTTTAGATATTACTATCAATATAATAGAATACTGTCACATTGAGGGATCCAATGATGTTTTTGACGAACATAATGAAGTGGATGAAACTCTATATGATTACACTTAGTTTAAATTAGATTCCCAAACTATTAAACTCATTAGTTTATGTTTTAATGTTGTTAAAAATGGTATAATCAACTAGGCATGTTACATAACTACTAAAGTCATGAAAACTAGATGTAAAAAATGAAATAATAAAACCTACCATGTCTTATACACACAAAATTTGTAAAGCATTATAAAATATCAATGTAAAATGATATATTAACTTTTAATGGGACATTAATGGTTGTATAAAATAATCATCATATTAGACATGAATTCCCCATGGAATGGATAAAGGAATAAAAAATAGATTTAAAGGCAAGTCACTAAAATACTAGCCTCTAAATCTATACTCCTTATTAATAAAATCAAACAATAATATATACCCATGATTGATAATAATTTATTCCTTGTTATTCATTTCCATAAAAACAATTTGGAGGCGTTGACCATAAATTAAAAAAATAATGTTATTGATTGAGTATATAAAAAGAGATTTATAGATATACCTATATGTGGAGCAATATGTATAGACCAATAAATAAGTACACATTTTATTAAAAAACTCATTGAAGTGAAAATAATATTAGATAAATTATTTTGGAAGTGGAAATTATAGAAATTGGTTTCTTGGACCATATTAATGATGATTTATAGAAGAGGGTAATCTATTTTAATGGATTCATCACAAGGTACATGTCTCAAAATTTTTGAATATTTTAATAAATATTACACTGTTTTATTACACATATTAAAAACCTTATACATTTTTAGTGAATTTTTAAGTGTCTATAGTAACATATTAAATTTGATAATTACTAAAAATTAAAATATCAAGTATTTAATAATTTATAAATAGTAAACATAAAATATGATATATTTTCCAATGATTCACTATATCTATTTTTACCTAATTTTTATTTATATTTGACATAACCCTTGTCTTTATGGTTAGTATTTTAGTTGAATTTGTGATGGAACATCAATAGAGAATATATTTTAAAATTATTAGTTCATTTCTAAAATAGAATAGATCTAATAATGGTAGGTTGTTTGTGGACAGAAGGGCCACTACTGACCTTATGAGTGTGAAACAATGGTGGCATGTTGAGATATTAACATTAATATGCAACTAGTAATTTTTAAATTATTCAGTAATGTATTTTTCTAATAAAGGAATGTAATATGGTTCAAAATTTAGTTTTATAAATAATTTATACAATACAAGAGATTGATATTGTGGGTCATGTTACGATATTCAATGTTTAACTCATCTAAATTACACGCTATGGTGGGTCACATTCTAGGTAGTAAAATTATAGATATAGAGAAATAGATAGTAAGTGGGATAGGTATTGATAACAGATGGTTTTATATTCATAAATATAGGTTGATATGTTTTCATATGGTGGTTATTAATCCTAATATATTTACCAACTAGTTGGATAATTGGTTTGGTTAATGTTATAAAAATTTTAATCTGTTGAAAGTAAAGTAAAGGTTAATTTCTTGATAAGATATTAATTAAATAATGTGTAATATATATATATATACTAATTATTATATTTTACTCCCTTTCCTTTGATATGTTTAAAATCACTCCACTTTCTTTATCTAAAACATGATTTACTTCTAATTACACATATATGCACAAATATCTAATGTATTTAATACAATTGTATTTATAAAAATGGATATACATTTATATTATAATAAACAATAACAATATATTATTCTTATTATCCAAGATAGGAATAATGGTAATTTTAGTAAAAATATTATTTTTTGTATCAAAAATGTATTTGTGTGTGTAAATAACTGTATATATGCAAAATAAATTTTTTATGTTCCATCCTTTTCTTATAGTCATTAGGTGAATATTTAATATTGTTCACTTTCCCTTATATATCATTATAATGCAAATTTTAATTTTTTTTAATATTTCAAATGTTATTTTTTTATACAGTATTTGAAAATTTGATTGTATGTGGTGGAACACGTGAATATTATTAGAGAATCTATTTAAATCTTATTTGTTAGTAGATTAGAATGGTTATTTTCATTTGTTCATTTTATGTCTTTGGATGAAAAAATTTGAAAATTATTTTGGTAGGTCAGTGTATATGGGTTGTCTGATGACTTATTTGATGTTCAATATAAACAATGAATGTAATGAACCACCCAATTTTAGTTTTATTTGTTTAGTATTTTAGTAGTTGATTATGTTATATGGGGCATAATATAGTCTAATTTTAGATATTTTGAAAAGAAAAACGATTTGTTTCTCAGGAATTTTTGGAATTAATTAACATTTTTTAATTGTATCAACAATTTGATATTAATTTCTACTTTAAGAAGTTTATGTTAAAAATTGAATCATAGGGATGTGGTTACATAATATTAGAACACAAAATTAAAGGTTCTACTGAATCACTAGGGTTTATAGATAGTATAAATAGTTAAATGATATGAATGTACTGGTAATAATTTAGTAGGAATATATTCCAAATATTAAAGGATGTTTACTACTTAGGATATTTTTTAAAAAAAACCCATTACCTTTTTGTCTATCTCTGTAATCATTTTAATCCCATTCCAGGGTTCCCAAAGATATTTTTTATCTATCAATTTGAATGAAACGATAACTTCCTCTACCTGAACATTACCACATCCTAAATTCATTTTTCAATCCATACTATTTAAGGAGGATTTATTTCATAGAACAAATGGTATAAATTCCCTATCACCTAATTATTTTCATCATTTTAATCCAATATTTCACTAGGATATGTTATTTATTTTTTATTTAATTATGGTAAATCATAACAGAATAATTAATTATTTGATTATGTTTTTAATCTATGCATAATAGGATAAAAACTCCAGTTGAATTCTTTCAACTATTACATGTATTGATCAAGAATAATTATTTGGGGGTTTTTTATAGTTTTTTCATTAATTTTGATCTAATATGATATTTTTAATATCCTTTTTATTTATTGAGTTCTATTTAAGAGTTCATATAGTCAATAAATATCTTATTTGATTGATTGGATAGTATTTAAAAAAATAGAGTTTTTTATTTGGTAAAATCATTTATTTAACATGGTTTATTAAGTTAATGAATATGGATTCTATTAATATAGAATTGAAAATCCAATAATGATATGTGACGCCATGAAAATCAATTAACTATGCTAAAGCATGTCCCTCTCTTGTCCACATGTTGTCACCCCCTAATTTTTAATACCGTGTCTCTCTCCCCGCGAATCTCGTACACCACTCGACTCCCCAACCTGCTCCCTCCCCTCCTGGTTTCTTATTTCCCTCCCTTCCTCCTCGACTCCCATTTCATCCTCCTCTTACACCTTGTCCTTACTATGCAGTTCATCCCTGCCTCCACCTCCAGGATTCCTGATACCTCCCCTCTCTTTGAATCTGATTCCTCAAATCACCCTCCCCTCAAACTGGTTCGGGTCCAGTCCACCTCTGCCTCCTCCGACCGTGCCTATGCCTCCGCGACATCGAGAAACCCAATTTGGGTTGATTCTTCATATTGTCCCATTCATATTTTACCAAATCCCCCTTTTCCAATCCTTCCTATCCCACTATAAACAATCCTTAATTTGGTCGACAACATCGCTCAACCCATATTGATCTGGGTTGAAGACTACACATCAGTAGAATTTCTATCGTATATCGCATATCATTCTTTGAAGAAGTGGAATGGAGCAGTGCATGAGTTGGGGGGTTTATATCCGTTAAGTCAGTCAAGAAACAATAAATGGGAAGACATTATCATCCTTCAGCACACACACAAGAATGACCTATGACGTGGGTTGGGAAGAGTCCAAGAAACTAGAGATAGTCATCGATGATTGCACGCGGATTCTACTCCGTGCATGGGGAAATCCTAATCGTGGGATAGAGCCCGCGTATGTCATGGTGAATTTTTTTCTCAGTGCATCTCTTCTTGATTCATCTTTAAAAAAACTCAGAGCGACATTTTTTCTAGGTTATCCATGATTTCTTCCATGCTTTACTACCTCATAAACTAGGTTCATAAAAAAGTACAATTTACACAGTTCTAACCATTTTACCAAAGCACAAGCTGATCTATGCTCTCAATTTGCATAAATTTTCACATCAGCAATGGTACCTAGTTGGGATACTGGTGGTGAAGTGTAGTGGTTATTTATGATGTGGGGTGGCCGAATTCCAGCATGGATATAAAATATGGGGCATTATTATCGAGATGCATAAGTTGGATCTAGGAGGCTGAATAATCTGGATGACTTACTTGAAACAAGAAAATATGGTTGAAAGATGATAGTGCCACTCTGTGTAACTGGTTTCTTATTAGGAACTCTGCCATGAAGGGCAACAAATTCTTTAAATCTACGTAAATTGTCCCATAACCGCAACATGAGGTAAATATTGTTATTTAAATTTAAGTTATTTTCAACATTGTAAAGCATACAAGCTACATTGAATAATGTCTTTAATTCATAACAATGCATTCTTAGAGTGTTTCTAAATTGATTTTTTTGTGGGGCCTAGCTATAAAGTTCCTGTGGACATCATCAGCAACTCAATTTTTTTATTAAATTCATGTCTGTATCCATATCATTTTTTTCTTAATTAATTTTTAATTTGATGTAGTTTTCATATATTTTCAATTGTATCGTTTCTACAAGTTTAAATCACTAATTACCGATTTCATGTCCTGTAATCATGGTAAATACCACATCAATCTATACATGTCACGATTTTTGTCATGATTTCAGATACAAGGCTTTTAATTGACTCAAAAAACACACTTAAGAGGATAATGCGAGCATGTGTTGGGGAATTTTATCCATGAGATGAAACATTTTATTTGATCACTACTTTTCATTAATACGTAGTTTTAGTTGCTAAATCATTGCACAACAATATTCCTGTGCCCCATGCTTTACAACTCCCCATTATTAGATTCGTTGTTCCCGTATCTGCCTTCGCCTCTCCATGGTCTTCTCATTTTCTAGGTGTGTGGTCAGCACTTCTTAACTCTCGACTTATGATTCACATTTGGTAGGGTTTATTTGGATGAAAAATATTATATTTACTTATATCTTGATTCAATTTATGTTGTTTGGCTTTCGATTCACTCCATTTTTCTTCGGTATGTGATGAGTACATAATTAGTAAGTGAGTTTAGGTTTGATTCATGCTATATTTTTGCATAATCAGTTCTCTAGTTTCTTCTATTTTTGAAGGTGAAGAAGTTTCTAGCCTCTGAAAGCAAGAGAAAGAATGGGAACAAGGTCGTCATCATTGAGGGCTAGGAGATATTGGAAACCTGAATACTCAGGAAAGACCTGATGGAAATCCCATTACTTGAGAATCATTCCCTCCCACAAGATCAATATTTCTCCTCCTCTACATTCTATTTCACTCTCATTCATGTCATCTCCACTGATTATTGTTAGCAAGAGTTTCAATGACCAATTACATGCCAAAGTAGATGGTACAAACATCATGAAAAATGTATGTTGTTTAAATCTCCTAAAAACATTTTCCCCTTTAAATTGGTTTGTTATTAGGGTTATTTTTTTTTCAAGGCATGGGAAGATACCTGACTGGGAAAGGCAACCATTCAAATCCTTATCCTTTCATGAGGTAGAGTACATAGCCCCATGACCATTATATATACAAGGTGATTTAATTGATCATTCATTCACGTTATATCCTTTAGTATTCATCTCATGTATTTAAAGGAAGTTGTTGTTAATTTAAAATAATGTTTAATTGCTCATCGCTCACAGCAGGCACCTTATTTTACATGATGTCATATAGTTTCCATGATTTAAGTTGTTACTGACTTTCTTTTTATGGGTCTATGGGATAAAGGAATATGTTTCTAGATCTTCTAATGTGAAAACATTGATCTTTTTATTAAACTGATAATTGTGAAATATTTTTCTTTCAAAATTAACTACAACCAATATACTCTACAATATTTTATTTTCAGTTTTCTGCTATAATTTTATTTTTGGGTATTTGTTTTTCAAGACTAATCATTGAGTTTCCATTTAGTTCACTCTTTTCCCGGTGGACCAAAAACAAGTTTATATTGGTCTTCCTATCCAATATCATTTACACCCTTTTCAGGTTTGATGTCACTCAAAACATTTCCTATCCATCTATCCATTGACATCCCATTATTTGTATCATCCCAATTTGGATTTTAGGTACATACTTATAGAACCATTTATTGTCCTGTATAATGAAAATGTTCTTATATTAATTAGTATTCATTCTGAAATTAATTATTTATTAATTATATGATTAGATTTTAGGATGAGATTCTTTAACAATGAAATATAAATTAACAAATAACTCCAAAATTAATTTTTTTTATTTTTTTATTTTGTTTCAAAAACATTTTAAATTATGACATGATTAATTATCATACATTATATTTTACAAGAAACAAAAATTCAACCAATGACCCAAATATGATGACTCGATAAGTATATATCAATTATGCATGTTGTTTTATGAAATGTTTTACATCAATTTCATGTCTCCGTCAATGATGATAATCTTTTACCCAATCAACTATTCAATAAGCTTTTAGAATTTCATCATACACGGTTTAGCACTAATTATCTCTTTCCAATATCCATTATCTATACAATTTTATATACTCCACCCTTCCAACTGTATCTCTCTCATTCACTCTCACCCTCATAGACCTTCGTTTCATGGTCTCTGCCAAAATCGTTACCCATTCCACATCAACGCGTACAGCTATCCACCGGTTTTCCTCATTAAGGGATCGAACCTGAAGAAATATATTATTCTTCGATTACTAGAAATCTCTTCACCTATACCACTTTAATGACATCGCTCTGCATAATCTGCATCAACCAATCTGTCAGTTTTCCTCAAAAGGGATTCTACCCGAAGAAATCTATTATTCTTCGGTTTCAGGAAATCTTGTCGACTCTCCCTTCAATGTGATGACTCCGCATAATCCCATATTCTTCAACCATGACCAACTAATGATTTAATTAAATCTCATCTCCCATTCCCTCCCACCTCAAATTTATGTCTCCTTTCATCTGGAAGTTGACATCATCATTCTCACACCATTTCAGCCAAACATCAATTGTGCCCATCGACGTCAGATCGTCCACTGACATTGAGTTGTCCACCAACACAGAATAGTAGACCGACGAAAGATCATCCACCAACTTTGAATCATTTATATATGCTGAATCATCCACAAACGTTGAATTTTGTACCTATACTGAATCGTCCACCGATGCTTGAATTCCAAGGTATATTTCTAATATTGATTTCAATATGTCACCTAACTTCAGGATGAAGGATTAATGTCCCGATTCATTCAAATTCATGATTTTTCTTCTATGGTTATCCAATGAATTCTCTGTCATCAAGGAAATAATATTGGATTTCCAACGCATCATAAATAGATTGTCAGATTTTCTAGGTAACATATAAACATAATTCATAAACTGTAAGCATACCTATTATACTATGTTATCTGATCATTTTCCCAAATGTGAAGCTGTAAGGATTGGGGCTAAGTGGGGAAGGTGGTATAAGAAGGTTTCTATTTGTATCTCCAAATTATTCACTTTATAGTTTTTTCGAATTCAGTTATAATGAATCCTATATATGCAAGTCTGTTCATTATGTATGTTGAATGAAAAGTTCGTGTTTATCATCCTTGACAAACTAACAATTTGATGGACATTGTTTTCAATTCAAACAATTTGATGGGTTTTTTATGCATTTTTAGCAATGTGATGAATTAACTATAATCGTCAGTTGATAATTTATCACTTGCAAACCATAGTTAAGACAACTGGAAAGAGAATGTTAATAATAGGAGGGATATTTTTTCACTAAATCACGAATCATAAATGAGAAAATTCATATGGGGTGATGTGTCACGACCCATCCCCTGGGGCCCATATTGTGACTACCCCAACCCCGCCTTTTATAGGCCAGAGGCTGAAAACTAGAACCAAATGTGTAAATACCTAAACTGGGAATGTATTGCCTTAATAACTGAAAACAAACACATCAGTGTACACAACTGGAATCAAAACACTAAGTAAAACAGTATACAATGGATGTTCTGGAAAGTAAAAGGGGCTGGAAATTCAAGACCAATAGGAAAGTACATTTTCAACTGAAGAAAAAAAAGTGGTTACTGGTTTGTCCTCTGGGGTTCCTACTTGAAGGGTAGGTACATATGACCTCCTCAGCACTCCCATACATCTATCTCCTCCGTGTACTGTCACACTGAGTGTTCCACCTCCAGGTACCAACCAGTCCTTCTACTCTCTACCTCATTCAGCGTTGTTCGTCATCTGCAACCAACACAACAATGTGCGTGCATTGCCTGTGTAGGGGTGAGTATAACGATACACAGTATGGACCACGAGACCCTCAAGGTCTCACAAAATACAGCAAGTATAAACAAAAAAATTATGAAATCAACGTATAACCAATACTTTGGTATATGCCCATACATATACCAATGTTATCTAGTAACTCATCTTACTCACGAGGAAAACACAAAAGTCAATGACTCAGCTCAAACAAGGATTTTTATTATCGAAACCACAGCTGGTGGCATAATCCTCCTCTACCGAGTACATTGTGCATGCCGCATCACACAGAGGCGCATCCCATTATCCTTGGACTTCTGAGGTACTCCTCCAGTTGAGTATCGTGGGTATGCCTCGTCATACATAGGTTCTCCCAACCTTGGGTCTATCGCGCTAACACATAGGCGCTCCCCATCATAGCCTACTGAGGTACTCCTCCTGTCGAGTATCGTGGGTCTTCTGCGCTCACACAGAGGTGCTACCCACTATCCTTAGGCTTCTGAGGTACACCTACAGTTGATTACCGTGGGTATGTCGTGTCATACAGAGGTTCTCCGAACCATGGGTCTATCATGCTCACATAGAGGTGCTCCCCCTCGTAACCTACTGAGGTACTCTTCCTGTCCAGTATCATGGGTCTGCCATGCTCACACAGAGGCCCTCTCCACCATGGGTCTACCACGTCACACAGAGGCGATCCCCACTGGGCTAGTCGAGTCACTCCCAGTTGAGTCAGTCAATCAGTGGTCTGGTCTCATCCAGCAACTAGGTCTCCGTACTCTGTCCGCTCACCTCTAAAAGGATATGCTCCACGAGTTATTGTCTGATACTCCAATTGTACTGAAGTACCAAAAAAAGTATCTCAAATTTCCGTCACGTCATAGGGGTCTCAACGCAACAGACGACGTGTCAATCGGACGCCCAATCTATTAGTTATTATCATTTTGTCCCGGGGGCCCTATTGGATTCTTGTACGATCCAACATGACAGTATCTAAACTATACCATGAAATCTAGCGGGGAATTCTCAAAGGGACGTCTTTGTTCCATGACTACCTGAACCACTTACGGTTCGTCAAACAGACATTCGGTGACAAAGATATGGCCCATGAAGGTATGGGGTTAGTAGTGGGACCGGGTCCGGTCTGACCCTATCGGACAGACTTGGCCAAACCCAGTCTACGGAAACCTGGTCTGGGTCGACCCGGTCAGACTCACTGGGTCTGACTTAGCCCATTGGGTGGGTCAGCCTGCTATGTTTGGCCCAATTTTCTGGGCCTAGCCCAGCGGACTGTAGGGGCGGTTCGGCCTGGATCATTGTAAGGGGGCGGCCCGGCACGGCTCAACCTAGAGGGCGTGAGGAAGCCGAGATGCCGGCTCAGTCGGCAGCGCACGAGTCACATGGAGGCTAGCTTGGGGGCGGTGGGTAGGTCATGCCAGGGTATCGGGCAGGCCACATAAGCACCAGTAGGATGCCGGGCAAGCCGCGGGGGCACCAGGCAGGGCTCGGCAGGGCACCGAGTGACCGCGGGGGCACCAGCTGGGCGCCAGACAGGCTGTGGGTGCCCGAGAAGGGTGTGGAAAGGTACGGGAGGCCGCGGGGGGTGTCACAAGGGTGTCGGGCTATCCGCGGGGGCATCGGGAAGGCTGTAGGGGCGCCGACAGGGCGCTGGGCAGGCCCCGGGGGCGTCGGCCGGGCGCGACAGGGCGCTGGGAGGCCGTGAGGGCGCGGGAAGGGCATTGGGCAGGCAGCGGGGGAGTCGGGCAGGGCACAGTAGGGGGTCGGGAGGCCGCGAGGGCACCGTCAGGGTGCCGGGAAAGACATGGCAGGGGAGTCGGGTGGTCGCGGGGGAACTGAAAGGGCGCTGACAGGCCACGGGGGCACCGGGCAGGGTGCGGTAGGGTGCTGGGAGGTCGTGGCGGCGCCGGCAGGGCGCCATGCATGCCGCGGGTGCGCTGGGCAGGGCGATTGGCAGGCCACGGGGCTGTCGTGCAGGCTGCGCCAGGGCACCAGGAGGCCGCGGGCAGGCTGGTTCGACAGAGCTCAGACCGGCACGGGGCGGCGGCGTGATTCGCGGAGGACGTGGGTAGCATGACCTTTGTCGTTGCCGCCTTCTTCGGCTCGTCGTTGATACGTTGCCATGTCGTAGAATGTCACAAGAAGAGAGAGATCGACAGAGTATGTCGAGCCATGTTAGGTAGTCCCGCACCCTCCTCTTTTAGGGAGATATCATTTGGCTCATAATGAGAAGAAGATGATAAATAATACGTCTGGATCAATCCCTTATTATCCTATGAAAAATGTAACAAAAAAGTACAACTTCAACAATAAATTAACAGCCTACCTTTTGATTCTTCATTCGTCATTTGTCACGTCCGCCACACCTCTCAAATACCGAGCTAAGTCGGATCATTGGCGTTGCAGATGGTAGGTCATAAGGTGTCCGTGTAGAAGAAATTTTAAGAAGAATCGTCGCTGGAATTCTTCGCGTTCTTCGTTGGGAGGTGAGTTCATTGTTGGAGTGGATAAGTTTCTCCAAGTGCTCTTCATCTCACAAGTTTCCACCAAAATGACAGTGCTCAAAATAAAATTTTGTCTATTATTTTAATCGTGGGTAAAAATTTAAAAAGGTGAATTAATTGAAAAGGCTCCTCAAATTTAATTCATTAGGTTGGCACATTAATGGGGGAGTAGGCAGAAATTCAAATAATAGGGGATGTGGAGAGGCTCTCCCTCATTAATGAGGGGATAGTTGAGAGGTTATACTCTCCTTTCATTAATAGGGGTCGGGTGGTCCCCACCCCTATTATTTAAATGAGAGGTTATCTTCTCGGGTGGTCCCCATGTCGTAACCCCTCATAGGAGGTTAAATTAGGGTGGGACCCACCACCATAACCTCTAATGGAAAGTTAAGGAGGGGTGGTCCCACCTCCATCTCCCATGTGGAGTTTTTAATCAACATTCACACACATGGAAGCTTAAAATAAAGTGTTGTACACTTTGTTTTTTAGTATTTTTTATAAAAAGCCAAAAACTAACTTTTATTCTCGACCATCTATCATCGAGGAAGAAGTCTTCTTAGATGAATAATGGTGCTATGGGTTCAACGGTGCCCTCATATTTCAGTTCCGAGCAATGGTTCATAAATTATAAAATCTGGCTCGTATGATTACTCAATGTACCCGAACAAAACTCCAGAAATTGATTCTGGGCACACCGGGACTCAGAATCAATTGCCCTAAATTTGTACGGACTCATAAAAATCCCAAGTATTTATGGAAAAAAATTTCCAATGAATTTCCGGGTCCTTACATTCTACCCACCTCAGGCATTTACGTCCTTGTAAGCTAAAACTCAAACTATGAGAACAAATGAGGGTACTGAGCACATATCTGTGCCTACCGCTCCCATGTGCTCTCCGGGGGGTTCCTATGATGCCAGCGTACAAGCACCAGAGGTATCGACCATCCACATATGACCCACTCTTTTCGATACTAAATTTTCATTGGAACCTCTGTAATAGTCACCCCATCGTCGACGTCTATCTCTCCATGGTCGATGACGTGGGAAGGGTCGTGCACACATCTCCTCAGCTGAGATACATGGAAGATAACGTGCACCCAGTGCAACTGAGGTGGAAGACCTAAGCAGTAATCCACCTCACCTACTCTGGTGAGGACCTATAAAGGTCTGATGAAACTCATAGATAACTTTCCACCTCATCCAAATATCTGTAGACCTCATTGAAGTGAGACCTGTAAGAAGATGTGGTCACCATCCTCGAACTCCAGAGGTCTCTGTCTCCTGTCAGCGTATGACTACTCTCTGCTCTGTGCAGTCATCATCCTCTCCTGTATGATCTGTACCTTTTTCATAGTATCTCATACCACCTCCGGTCCCTCTAGTGCTGACTCCCCCGGGTGCTTCCAGCACAAGGGTGATCTGCAAAGTTACACGTACGAGTCCTCAAAAGGTGTCATCCCTATGGTGAAGTGATATCTATTATTGTAAGAAAACTCCAACAAAAGCAATTGATCCTCCCAACCACAACCAGAGTCGAGGACACATGCATGTAGCATGTCCTCGATGGTCTGAATGGTCCACTCAGTCTGACCATCTGTCTGAGGATGGAAGGTGGTGCTCAAGTAAAGTTGTGTCCCGAAAGCCTCTTGAAACCCCTTCTATAGCTGGGAAATAAACTGTGTGTCATGGTCGGAGACAATAGAGGAAGGTACTCCATGTAGTCACACAATCTTCTGCACATAAAGGCGTCCTATGATCTCTACTGAACCCTTCTCTTTGATCGGTAGGAAGTGTGTCATGAATCGATCGACGATTACCAAAATCAAGTTGTTACCCCTGGATGTATGTGGAAGACCCATCATGAAGTCCATGGATATTATAAGGACCCAGCCTTAAACATTACATAATATTGAATTAAATGAATAATTCACATTGAGGATCTTTTCTAGTTTAGAGTTTTAGAGAATTAGGACATAACTATTACATCTCAAAAGATTACATAGTAGACACTTCTACAGAGTTTCCATTTTTTGTACAAAACGTGAACTCTTGGAAATAAAGAGTAATGTCTAGTTCCATGTTTAAGACAACATGACATTTCCTTGATCCCATCCTTGACCCTATTCCACATTATGTTCTGTGAAAAATATTTCAAAAACATAGGATGAGCATAAAAATCTTAGTAAGGGATACACAAAGAAGGAAAACTGTAATTTTTTTTAAAAAAATAGGTAAACCCGGAATACATTATCATAAGAATTAATTTTCACCTTTATGAAGTAGTAAATACTCTTCACTAAATAAAATATCATTACTTACCCTTTTGTAAGAAAAATATTACCAATAAACAAATATAAAGAACACAGAACATATAATGGTATCTTGGGACATAAACATAATTAAATGGAATAACCATATGGTAAACTTCTACACATACCACTAAATAGAATATCCATACGGCCGACTTCCATAACCAATGAATTGGAGGTTATAATATAACCACCAGTCCTGGTATTCACGGAACCACCCATAATTTGGTTTATCACGTAACCACCTGTCAAATGTCCAAGTACCATTATAAAATCATAAGACATAAAAAAAATATAAAGGAAAGAAAAAATTTCCACATTTCAATCACAATATATAATTTAAATACATTTGCATAACAAATCCATTATCAAAACCATTTTCAATACCAAAATACATAAAAGATTATATGGTATTTATTTTCTTTTAAAAACATTTCTGCTTGTTGAGGAAGCCAAAGCTCAAATAATACTCGCGGCGGCGGAAAAGGTCATTGTCATTGATTATGTTAAAATAAACAAACCTTTTTTTTATTTAGTAAAACACTTCGTAGAAAAATATTCCCTTTGAAAATTCAAAGGTGTTTATATAGAGTATAAAATAAAGTCGTGTATTAAAACAAAATATTCCACAATAAAAGGAGATTGAGACGAAGTCCCTTACCTCGTGTCCCAATTGACTCGATCATTATTTAATCTCATGAATAATAAATTAATGTTAATTTCTACTTGCTTAAGATCCCTTTTTCATGTTTATTTTTCCTTTTATATCAATTATTACCTTGTTATAAACATTATGCAATCATTAAATTTAATAATGTGCAGTTTGTCGATATTTGGTACATAATGGACTTCTTATAATCATATGTTGTTCATGTGGTGAAAGGATAATTATATCCAGAATGATATTAATGATTTGGATATCATATATATCATATATATCCAGCATATAAATGTATTTATAATAGTACATAACATTTAGATGTAAGAAATGAAATGCACCATTCATTAAGACGGTAAACCGTACGTACGCATGAACGCTACATCCAATTATATTTCATATTTAATGGAATTAAAACATAATGATACATAGTATTTTTATAACTCCAGTATTGTATCATATATAATATCATTAAATCTATCCTTTATACGTACCACATATGGTATGAATGAGTCATATCACTTTGAGGGAGAGGTAGTCTGCACTTCCTCAAATGAAATAATCGCGTTTACCCATAATTGAAACCATAAAGGTATGATATAAATGGAAATTATAGAATCATAAAGAAAAAATAAAAATAATATATATCATATATAAATTCAGTGCAATAAAAATGTCCACCATGAGAGGTGGATGGAGATATTTGAACAGTCGTCATTTCGTGAGGCATTAGTTTTCCATCCAAAGAAACATTATGTTTTTCATTGATTAGATGGAGGTGTGTGCAAGTGTATTTCGAATCCTTCTCATAAAAACATCATAGTATATTGAGGATACTAGTGTCATTACAAAATAAGGGAATAAAAATATTTTAGGGGTTGGAGAAATTAAATAAAAGGAAACAATTTAAGAGAAACTGTTGCCTTTAATTTGGGTAACTCCTTTGATTTGACCCAAAGGACTTCCTGAAGTGCCTTATTACTATGGTATGGATTCTAGGTGGAATAGAGGGATATAGGGAGATTTATTTGGAAAAGTTTGGATGAGCCAAAATTTCTGAGAGGTTTGAGGAATTGGTTAGAAATTGACTCTTTTTATAAGGGGGATGATGGGCTCTTTAGGAAAGTGTGATAATATTATTTTATTATATAATGTTATTCGGTTTATAAAGGACCCAAAATCATTAAATTAGAAGATAAGATTATCATATTTTAAATAAGATCATCCAATAATAATTTTACATGTTTTGGATAATAGTTTAATTATTATAATCTTATTTATTTAAACCATTTATTAATGGGGTAAACACGACATCATTATTGTGTCATACATAATTTAATTTATTTTATGTCTAAAATTTATAAAAAAACTACCATGATGTAGGAAATCTATTTAGATTTATAATAAATATTTATAGCCGAAAATATAATTTATATAACAACATATAAAAATTAATTTACTAAAAGCTTTTTGTTTATGTAATTTTTTCCTTTACATAAAATTAATTAATCTACAGTGTCATTGTCTTTCATAAGTGGCTCCATGGGGTCCCAAAATAGACTCAAATATACCCATGGTCGGAAATTACTCATCCAATAAGGTTAGGACACGTGTTAAAGTAATTTTGAAGTATTACAATATTCTTTTATCCTTGAATTACCATATTTACCTTTAACCACGGTGAATAAAAGTCAAAAGTTACTATTCACCAAAAATTATTTAATCTTATTGACCCAAATTTTACTTCTTGATAACAACCATGTATGTCAGAGTTTCGAAATTCAATTCACAGAAGTGGTAAAATTCCATTCAAATGAAAACGTCATTATTTTTAACTACTACTAAGTGGTTTCACTATTCATCAAAATTTGATGTTTTTCAGAAAAATACCAAAAATTCACCGTCATCTCTTTTTGATATAATGAATTCAAAAATGATGTCTATTTTTCCAAATTCAAAACATATAAGTGGAATTAATTGATTATAAAATTAATTCCCGTTATCAAAACAAATAGCATGTTTTTAAGAAACAATAACTATTAAAAGATTGATACTTATTTATGTCCAATTTGAAAGTGAAATTAATTCCAATGACCAAAATTAGATTAAATGGTAAAAATATATTTTTATTACACTTTAAAACAATTTAAAAATATAATCTAACTATATAAATAAATTATATTAAAACACAGTTTTGAATTAAAATACAATATTTTCACTATTCATTAAAAAATGAACTTTATCGGAAATATTCCAAAAATTTACCCAAAGTAAATTTTGATGTCCCCATTCTAAATAAGTATTTTATTTGGTCAATTATAATATAATAATGTGTACAAAACTATATTTAAAGAGGCTTTGCCTTTAAATGGCGGTAAATCGACCTTTTAATGTAAATTATGCTTAAAATTAGATTCATTCACATTTTAAGCCTCTAACATTTATTGGATATATGTAAATCCATTTAACAATCATGTATAATCATATTGTATTTAGTTTTGTTCATTCCCACTAGTACAACGGCTAGGGGTTAACTACCATTTAAAATAATAATATTATATTATTAGTGTGTAACACAATATTTCAATGAAACTCGTTGTTGCGTATCAGGTACGCTATCGAACATAAAAACCCCTTTTAAGTAAAATTAATATTTAATTCAAAAATATTAATAAATATCAAATTTGTATTATTCTTTATTTACCTGGGATGTTACATCTTCCCCTCCTATTAGGAATTACGTCCTCAGAATTTTACTTATCAAAATAAGTGGGAGTATTTATCTCTCATAACATTTTTAGATTACCACGTTGCATTTTTAAACATATGGTTTTTCCAAAAAACCTTTACCTAGTGAATTATCTTATTTCACAACACATGCTCTCTATGGTCAAGAATCGGGACTGGCTGGTCTTCATAAGAGAGATTCTCTTCCAACTGAACTTCCTCTAGACTCAAAACATGAGATGGATCTGGCATATACTTTCTCAGCATCGAAACATGAAAAACATTATGTAATTGGGATAAACATTGAGGTAAAGCCACTCTGTACGCAAATGATCCAACTTTCTCCAGAATTTCATAATGTCCAATGAACCTCGGACTCAACTTTCCCTTCTTACCAAAACACAACACACTTTTCCATAGAGAAACTTTGAGAATGAAATGATCACCTACCTCAAAAGAATGATCCTTCATCTGTTTATCTGCATAACGTTTTTGTCTACTCTAAGCTATTCTCATGTGCTTCTGAATCAACTGAACTTTTTCTGCCATCTCTTATACCATTTCTGGTTCCATAAACTTCCTTTCACTTACTTCATCTCAAAAATATGGAGTTCGACAATAATTTCCATATAATGCCTCAAATCGATCCATCTGTATACTAGAATGAAAACTGTTATTATATTAAAATTCAACCAAAGAATGATGTTGGTCCCAAATTCCCTGGTAATCCAGTGAACAAGCACATTGCATATCCTCCAAGGCCTGAATTGTTCATTCTGACTGCCTATCTGATTGCAGATGAAAAGCAGTACTAAAATTAAATTTAGTACCCAATGACTTCTGAAAGAGTTTCCAAAAGATAAAAGTAAACCTTGGATCACGGTCAGATACAATGGAGAAGGGAAATCCATGCAACCAGACTATCTCATTAACATACAACCTTCAAATTTGATCTAGAGACAAAGTTTCTCGAATATGAAGGAAATGAGCAGATTTTGTCAATCGATCTATAATAACCCAGATTGCATTATTACCTCGATATGTTTTCAGTAATCCCACAATGAAGTTCATGGATATATTTTCCCATTTCCACTCTAGCACTGGTAAAGGATGAAGCATCTATTTCGGTAAATGTGGCTCTACTTTAACCTACTGACAAGTCAAACACTTCATAATAAAATCTGCAATATCTCTTTTCATTCCATCCCACCAGTAATACTTCCGATGATCTCTGCACATCTTAGTACTGCAAGGATGAACTGAAAACTGGGAACTATGAGCTTTACATGACAACTCACTCATAAACTGTGAATCACAAGGCACACATAATCTATTTCCAAACCTCAAAACAAAATAATTATCAATGTTAAATTGAGGAAACTTACCCTTCTGAACCAACTCTACCTTTTTCTGTAACTCACTATATTCTTTATAAGCTTGCTATATTCTGTCTGATATAGATGATGTCACTGTCGCCTGAAACAAAACAGAATAATTTCATGCACCAAAAACTTCTATGAAAATGTTTATCAAATAAAAAAACCAAGAATCTCGTTCCAATCATAGCATGGCTAATGAGACATTACTTTTTTGACTCAAATCATCATCCACTTTATTTGCTTTTCCTGTATGGTAATGGATCATGCAATCATAATCCTTGATTAATTCTAGCCATCTCCTCTGTCTCATGTTCAATTATTTTTGAGTGAATATATACTTCAAACCTATGTGATCAGTATATATTTCACACTTCACAACATACAAATGAAGCCTCCAAATTTTTAAAGAAAAAACAACAGAAGATAATTCCAAATCATGTGTATGGTAATTTAACTCATGGGGTTTCAATAGACGTGAATCATAAGCAATTACCTAGTCATTCTGCATAAGGACACAACCAAGTCCTTTCAACAAAGAATCACTATAGATAACAAACTCACCATTTTTAGAAGGCAGTGCTAAAACTAGAGCTTTCACCAATCTTCATTTCAATTCCTGAAAAAAAATCATCACATTATTTTTTCCAAATGAACATAACACCTTTTCGAGTTAATTTAGCCATTATACTAGATAACCATGAATTTTTTTTATCAAAAATATGGTAATAACCTGTCAACCAAGAAAACTACGAATCTCCATTATAATTGTGGGTCTTGGACATTCTTCAACAACTTTTTGTTTTTATAGGATCTACAGGTATGCCATTTTTTGAAAAAATGTTTCCAAGGAAAGAAATTTTTTGTAACCAATACTCACACTTTCTGAATTTCCGAAATAGTTTCTTTTCTTTTAATGTTTACAAGAAAATACTTAATTGAATTTCATGTTCCTCCTTACTTTTTGAATAAACCAAAATATCCTAAATGAACACAACCACAAATTTATCCAAGAACTCATGAAAAAATCTATTCATATGATCCAAGAATATAGTAGTTGCATTGGTTAATCCAAAAGGCATAACTGAAAATTCATAATGGCCATATATAGTATGAAACACTGTCTTTAGAACATCTGCTTCCTTTACTTTCAACTGATCGTATCCCGACCTCAAATCAATCGTCAAAAAATATTGAGCTCTCTATAGCTGTTCAAAAAAATCATCAATATGAGGAAAAAGATACATGTTCTTAACAGTGATGTTATTCAATGCTCTATAATAAATAAAAATTCTCATTGAACCATCTTTCTTTTTACCAAACAATACAAGAGAACCCCATGGTGATGTTCTAGGTCGAATGAAACAATTATTTAATAACTCATGCAATTTCTTATTTAACTCTAAATGTTCAATTTGAGCCATTGGATAAGGGGGTTTTAAAATTTTCTTAGCATCAGGAACTAAGTCAACAGTAAATTCAACTTCTCGATCAGGTATAATGCTAGGAAAATCATCAGGAAAAACATTCAGGTACTCATTTACCATTGGCACATCCTTAATCTGAAAAGTTCCTTTATTTTCAATAATATGTGGAAGGTAACATTCATTTCCATTTTTTAACTAGTTTCTCATCTTCATGATAAGTTATCAAAAGCAAGGGTTAATTCTCGTACACAAACTGTAAATCTTTCTGAAAAGAAACCTCTTTAGCTCTGTATTCAATCTTAGTGTGCTAAACAGAAAGCCAATCCATGCCCAAAATAACATCAAACTCTACTAGAGGAAAAAAAATACGGTTTGGAGGTAGGTTGTTTCCACACACAAGGACAGAAAGGTTCTTATAATTTCTTTTTGTCTCAAAATTTCCTCCAGGTGTTCTTACCATAAGATTAGTATTTATATCACGAGATGGATTTCACAATTTATTAGAAAACTTATCAGAAAATAAACAGTGCGTAGACCCTGAATCAAACAACACATTGGCATAATCTGAACAAATCAACAGTATACCTGATACTACATCATTCGATGGCCCAACATCTGCTGAAGTAGTTGCAAAGGATTTCACCACCCCTTTCTACTTGTAGTTTGACCTATTTCACTCAGTTGAGTTCTTCTCTGGACACTCATTTTCATAATGAACCATTTCATTACACATAAAACAACTTACCGATGGATTTTCATTGCCTGCTTGATCATCTTCCTTATAGTTATGAGCAATATGACCAGACTTACCACACCAGAATAACTTTACAGACTTTGATAAACAGTTTCCAGGATGCTTTTTACCACACTTTTCACAAGATGGATATTTAGTTTTCTTACATCAAGGCTTCTTTGATGAATTCTTCCCCTTTTCTTGCCAACTAGACCTCTAATTCTTTTGTTTTTCAAAGAACACATGATCATCTGAAAACTCCATTTCCACCTTCTCCACACATCGAACAAGTTTTTCATAACTTTTGAACTCACGAGTGGCTAACACACTTCGATATCGTGGATTTAGTCCTTAGTAAAATCAATTTGTCTTAATATCAAGATCTCAAATTAAATTTGGGGCATACCTTGCCAGTCGAATGAACTTTTCTTCATAAGCACCCACTGAGTCATCCTCCTACCTCAATTCTAGGAATTGTTTTTCCATCCTAAGATGAACCACCATAGGAAAATATTTCTCAAGAAACATACCTTTTAATTCATACCAATCAAGAGCATCAATCTCCTTACTGTCCCTGATATTTTTCACCATCGACCGCCACTGATCCGATTCACCTTCAAAACGATAAACAGTGAGACTAACCATTTGATTTTATGAACAACCCATGAAATTTAAAATCTTCTCCAATGCTTTAATTCACATTCTAATAGAACCTGGTCAGATGATCCTCATAATGATGGGGGATGTTTCCCCATGAATTGTTCCACTACTGACATGTTCCACTGTGGCTAATCTGGCTGATCTCATGCCTGGATAAAACCACCATTTATAGCCTGAGTCAACTGTGCCATCACTGCAAAAAACCGTTAACTTCCGATTCTGACCATCTCAGGTTGCTGATTTGGAAGGTTGTCTTCCTCCTGATGTCATCACAACATAGCTTCCATGTTTCCCCTATGTAAAACCATTTTGAACACAGAAATATCTTAGGTGAAGCAACATGGTATTCTGTAAATGCTATATCAGATCAATATTACCATAAATTAATATATGGACATTTATTTAACAATACCCTAACTCCTAAAGTTGTCTAAATCAACCTCTGATACCAACTACAAGGACTCAGACATTAACATTACATAATATTGAATTAAATGAATAATTAACATTGCGTATCTTTTCAGGTTTAGAGTTTTAGATAATTAGGACATAACTATTACATCTCAAAATATTACAAAGTAGACACTTCTACACAGTTTCCATTTTTTTACAAAACATGAACTCTTGAAAAAAAGGCATTTCTAGTTCCATGTTTAAGACAGCATGACTTTTCCTTGATCCCATACTTGAACATATTCCACATTATTTCCTCTAAAAAAAATTTAAAAAACATGGGATGAGCATAAAAAGCTGCAGACACAAAGATGGAAAACTGATAGTTTTTTTAAAACAACAGGTAAACCATGAATACTTTATCATAAGTAATACTTTTCATATTTATGAAGTAGTAAATACTCTTCACTAAATAAAAGATCATTACATACCCTTTTCTAAAAAAAATATTTCCATAAAACCCATATAAAGAACACATAAAATATAAAGGTAACTTGGGACATAAACATACTTAAATAGAATAACCATACGATCAACTTACAAACATATCACTAAATATAATAGCCATACGGATGACTTCCATACCCAATGCTTTAGAGGTTATAACGTAACCACCCGTCCTGGTATTCACGGCACCACCCATCATTTGATTTGTCACGTAACCACCCATCAAATGTCCAAGTACCATTATAGAATCATAAGACATAAAACAAATAAAAAGGAAAGAAAACATTTCCTAATTTCAATCACAATATATCACTTAAATATACTGACATAAAAATCCCTTATCAAAACCATTTTCAAAACCAAAATACATAAAAGATTATACGGTATTTCATTTCTTTTAAAAACATTTCATCTTATTGAGGAAGACAAAGATAAAATAATACTTATGGCGGTGGAAAAGGTCGTTGTCACCACTTAGGTTAAAAGAAACATTCCTTTTTTTCATTTAGTAAAACGTTTCATAGAAAAATATTCCCTTTGAAAACTCATGGGTGTTTATACAGCGTATAAAATAATTTCGTGCTTTAAAACAAAATATGCCTTAATGAAAGGAGATTTAGACGAAGTCTCTTACCTCGTGTCCGACTTGACTTTATCGTTCTTTAATCTCCTGAATAATAAAGTAAAGATAATTTATACTTTTTTAAATAACCTTTTTAATGTTTATTATTCCATTTATATCACTTATTACAATTTTATAAACATTATGTAATCATTTATGTTATTAATGTGCGTTTTGTTGATATTTGGTACTTGAGTCAAAAATGGACTTCTTAGAATCACAAGTTGTTCATGTGGTAAAAGTTTCATTATATCCAGAATTATATTCATGATTTGGATATCATATATAACCTACATATCTAGGATATACATGTATTTATAATAGTACATAACATTTAGTGGTAAGAAATGAAATGCTCCGTTCTTGGAAATGGTAAGTCGTACGTACACATGAACGCTACTTCCATTGTTATTACATTTTTAATGGAATTTAAACATAATGATACATATTATAATTATAATTCCAATATTTTATGATATATTATATCATTAAATCTATCCTTTATATGTACCACATATGTTATGAACGAGTCATATCACTCTGAGGAGGCGGTAGTCCGCATTTCCTCAAATGAAATTATCGATTTTAACCATAATGGAAACCATAAAGGTATGTTATAAATGGAAATTGAAGAAGCATAAAAAAGATATAAAAATAATATATATCATATATAAATATAGTTCCATCATAATGGCCACCATGAGAGGCTGTTGGAGATATTTTAAAAATCATCATTTCGTGAGGCGTTAGATTTCCATCCACAGAAACATTATGTTCTTCATCCATTATATGGAGGTGTGTATAAGTTTAGTTAGAATAATTCTCATAAAAACATTCTATTATATTGATTATACTGGTTTTGTTACAAAAATAAGGAATAAAAACAGTTCAGTGGTTGTAGAAGTAAAATAAAAGAAAACAATTTAAGAGAAACTGTTACCTTTAATTTGGGTAACTCCCTTTCGTATGTACCAAAAGACTTCTTCAGGTGCCTTATGCCTAAGGTAAGGATTCTAGGTTTAATAGAGTGATGTAGGGAGCTTAATTTTGCAGTGTTTGGACGAGCCAAAAAGGCTTGAGAGGTGTGAGGAGTTGGTTGGAAATGGTATCCTTTTATAAGGGGGAGGAGGGGCTCTTTAGGAAAGTGTGATAATATTATTTTATCATATAATGATATTCTATTTATAAAAGTCAAAAAATGATTAATTTAGAATATATGATGACTCATATTCGAAATAAAATCATCCAATCAGAATTGGAGATGTTTTGGTTTATATTTTAATCATTATAATCTTATTTATTTAAATCATTTATTAATTAGGTAAACACTGCATCATTATTGTGTCATAGATAATTTAATTTATTTGATGTCAAAAAATTATAGAAAAACCACCATGATGTAGGAAATATTTTTAGCATTCCAATGAATATTTATAGTCTAAAATTTAATTTATATAACACCATATAAAAATTAATTTACTGAAAGATTTATGTTTATGTCATTTTTTCCTTTATATTAAATTAATTAATCTAAAGTGTCATTATCTTTCCTAAGTAGTTACATGGGTCCCAAAAAAGACCAAAATATTCTAATGGTCCAAATTTACTCATCCAATAAAGTTAGGACATGTGTTATGGTAATTTTGAATTATTATAATATCCTTTTAACCTTGAATTACCTTATTTACCTTTAACCGCAGTAAATAAAAGTCAAAAGATGCTATTCACCAAAAATTATTTTCATATTATTGAATGAAATTTTACTTCTTGATAACAACAATGTATTTTGGATTCTCTAAATTTAATTAACATAAGTGGTAGAATTTCATTTAAATGAAAAAGTCAGTTTTTTTAACTACTACTAAGTGGTTTCACTATTCATCAAAAATTGAAGTTTTTCAGAAAAATACCAAAAATTAAGCCTAAGATATATTTGATATTATGAATTCAAAAATTATATCTATTTTTACAAATTCTAAACATATAATTGGAATTAATTAATTTTAAAATTAATTCCCGTTATCAAAACAAATAGCGTGTTTTTAAGAAACAATAACTATCTAAATATTGATACTTGTTTATGTCCAATTTCAAAGTGAAATTAATTTCAATGAAAAACATTGGATTAAATGATAAAAATATATTTTAATTACACTATAAAAAAAATTAAAAAGATAATATAACTATACAAATAAATTAGATTAAAACGCAGTTTTGAATTAAAATACAACATTTTCACTATTCATTAAAAATGAAATTTATCAGGAAAATTCCAAAAATTCACACAAAGTAAATTTTGATGTCCCCATTATAAATAAGGATTTTATTTTGTCAATTATAATGTATTAAAGTAAACAAAACTATATTTAAAGAGGGTTCTCCATTAAAAGGCGGTAAATTGACTTTTTAATATAAATTATACTTAAAATTAGAATCATTCACATTTTAAGCCTCTAACATTTATTGGATAAATGTAAACACATTTAACAATCATGTATAATAATATTGTAGTTAGTTGTGTTCATTCCCTCCAATACAAAGACTAGGATTTAACTACCATTTAAAATAATAATATTATATTATATATGTGCAACGTAAGATTTTAAAGAAACCAACTGTTGCGTATCGGGTGCGCTATCGAACATAGAAACCTCTTTAAAGTAAAATCAATTTTTAATACACAAATATTAATAAATATCAAATATGTTATATTCTTTATTTACCTTGGATGTTACATTCTTCCCCCCTTTGGGGGAATTGCATCCTCTCAATTTTACTTATCAAAATAAGTTGGGGTATTTATCCGTCATAGTATTTCCAGATTACCATGTTGCCTCTTTAACCGTATGGTTTTTCCAAAAAACCTCACTTGCTCTCTATGGTCAACAATCTGGACTGGTTGTTCTTCATAAGAGAGATTATCTTCCAATTAAACTATCTCTGGGCTCAAAACATGGGATGGATCTGGCATATACTTTCTCAACACCGAAACATGAAAAACATCATGTACTTGAGATAAAATTCGAGGTAAAGCCACTGTTTTTGAAACTTATCCAACTTTCTCCAAAATTTCATAATGTATAATGAACCTCGAACTAAAATTTTCCTTCTTACCAAATTTCATCACACTTTTCCATAGAGAAACATTGAGAAATATATGATAACCTACCTCAAAAGAAAGATCCTTCCTCTGGTTATCTACGTAACTTTTCTGTTTGCTCTGAGCTGTTCTCATTTGCTTCTAAATCAACTGAACTTTTTCTGCCATCTCTTCTACCAATTATGGTCCCATCATCTTCCTTTCACTTAATTTATCCCAAAAATTTAGAGTTCAACAGTTCTTTCAATATAATACCTCAAATGGATCCATCTGTATACTATAATGAAAACTGTTATTATATGAAAATTCAACCAAAGAAATATGTTCGTCCCAACATCCCAGGTAATCCAATGAACAAGCACGTAGCATATCCTCAACGTTCTGAATTGTTCATTCTGACTACCCATCTAATTATGGATGAAAATCTGTACTAAAATTTAATTCAGTACCAAGCGACTTCTGAAGGCCTTTCCAAAAGTTATAAGTAAACCTGGGATCCCGATCAGATACAATGGAGAGGGGAACTCCATGAAACCTGACTATCTCATTAACATACAACCAAGCAAGTTGATCTAGAGACTAATTTTCTCTAATAGAAAGGAAATGAGCAGATTTAGTCAATCGATCTACAATAACCCAGATTTCATTATTACCTTGAGATGTTTTTGGTAATCCTACAACGAAGTCCAGGGATATATTTTCCCATATCCACTCTTGCACCTGTGAAGGCAAAAGCAACCCTTTCGATAACTGCCGCTCTGCTTTAACCTGCTAACAAGTCAAACACTTCACAGTAAAATCAGCAATATATCTATTCATTCCATCCCACCAGTAATACTCCTAATGATCTCTGTACATCTTAGACATATCAGGAT
This sequence comes from Viscum album, assembly GCA_963277665.1. Taxonomy (NCBI): domain Eukaryota; kingdom Viridiplantae; phylum Streptophyta; class Magnoliopsida; order Santalales; family Viscaceae; genus Viscum; species Viscum album. Next base: position 1,363,967,481 of record OY728140.1, on the reverse strand, counting down.
GAACTGAATATGGGGAACTATGAGCTTCACATAACAACTCATTCTTAAACTGTGAATCACAAGGAACAGATAATCATTTCCCAAACATCAAAACACAATCATTATCAAGGTTAAATTCATACAACTTACCCTTCGGAACCAACTCTACCTTTTTTTGTAACTCACTGTCTTCTTTCGGCTCTTTCTTTATTCTGTCTGATAGAGATGATTTCACTGATTCCTGAAAAAAAACAGAAACATTTCATGCACCAACAACTTCTATGCCAAAGTTTATCAAATAAAAAACCGTAGGATCTCGTTCCAAACGTAGCATGGCTAATTAGACATTACCTTTTCTACACAAAGCATCGACCACTTTATTTTCTTTTCCTGAATGGTAATGGATCGTGCAATCATAGTCCATGATTAATTTTAGCCATCTCCTCTGTCTCATGTTCAATTATTTTTGAGTGAATATATACATCAAACTTTTTTGATCAGTATATATTTCATACTTCACTCCATACAATTGATGCCTCCATATTTTTAAAGCAAAAACCACAGCATCTAATTCCAAATCATGGGTAGGGTAATTTAACTCATGGGGTTTCAACTGACGTGTAGTATAAGAAATTACCTGATCATTATTCATAAGGAAACAACCAAGTCCTTTCAATGAAGAATCACTATAGATAACAAACACACCATTTCTGTAAGGCATTGCTAAAACTGGAGCATTCACCAATCTTCATTTCAATTCCTGAATACAATCATCACATTCTTTTATCCAAATGAACTTAACACCTTTTCGAGTTAATTTAGTCATTGGACTAGATAACTATGAATCAATTTCAAAAAACCTCCAGTAATAACCTTCCAAACCAAGAAAACTATGAATCTCGGTTATATTTGTGGGTCTTGGCCATTCTTCAACATGTTTTGTTTTTGTAGTATCAACAGTTATGCCATTTTTTGAAACAATGTGACCAAGGAAAGTAATTTTTTGTAATCAAAACTCACACTTTCGGAATTATCCAAATAGTTTATCTTCTTTTAAGGTTTGCAATAAAACCATTAAATGACTTTCATGTTCCTCCTCACGTTTTGAATAAACCAAAATATCATAAATGAACACAACCACAAACTTATCCAAGAACTCATGGAAAATTATATTCATAAGATCCATGAATACAGCTGATGCATTGGTTAATCCAGAAGTCATAAATTAAAATTCATAATGTTCATATCTAGTACAAAACATGGTCTTCGGAACATTTCCTTCCTTCACATTCAACTGATGGTACTCCGACCTCAAATCAATCTTCAAAAAATACTGAGCTCCCTAGAGCTGATCAAAAAAATCATCGATATGAGGCAAATGATACATGTTCTTAACATGGATGTTATTCAATGCTCTATAATCGATAAAAGACTAATTGAACCATTTTTCTCATTAACAAACAATACAAGATCACTTAATGGTGATGTGCTAGGTCGAAAGAATCCTTTATCTAATAATTTCTACAATTTCTTATTTAACTCTAAAAGTTCAATTTGAGACATTCGATAAGGGGATTTTGTAATTGTATTAGCATCAGGAACTAAGTCAACAGTAAATTTGACTTCTCGATTAAGTATAATGCCAGGGAACTCATTAGAAAAAACATCAAGGTACTCATTTACCACTAACACATCATTAATAGGAACAGTTCCTTTATTTTCAACAATATCTGCAAGGTGAAATTCAATTTCATTTTTTACTATTTTCTCGTCTTCCTAATATGTTATCAAATTAAAGGATTCATTATTGTACACAATCTATAAATCTTTTTGAAAAGAAACCTCTATAGCACTTCAGTCAATTTTAGCATGATAAACAGAAAGCAAATCCATGCCCAAAATAACATCAAACTCTACTAGAGGCAAAACAATAAGTTTTGCAGGTAGTTTCTTTCTGCACACAAGGACAAGAATGTTCTTATAATTTCTTTTTGTCTAAACATTTCCTCCAAGAGTTTTTACCATAAGTTTAGTATTCATATCATGAGATGAAATTCTCAATTTACTAGAAAAATTATCAGAAATGAAAGAGTGTGTGGACCCTGAATCAAACAACACATTGGCATAATCTGAACAAACAAACAGTATACTTGATACTACTCCATTCTATGGCCCAACATCTGCTGAAGTAGTTGAAAAGGATTTCACCACCCCTATCTGCTTATAGTCTGGCTGCTTTCCCTCAATTGAGTTCTTCTTTAGATACTCATTTTCATAATGACACATTTCATTACACTTAAAACATCTTACCGATGGCTTTTCATTGCCTGCTTGATCATCTTCCTTAGTGTTACGAGAAACATGACCAGACTTACCACACCTGAAGCACTTTCCAGACTTTTATAAACATTCTCCGGGATTCTTTCTACCAAACTTCTCACAAGAAGGATATTTAGTTTTCTTACCTCTAGGATTCTTTGATGAATTCTACCCGTTTGCCTACTAATTGGACCTCTTATTTTGTTGTTTGTCAAATAACACCTGACCATCTGCATACTCCATTTCCAACTTCACCTCACATCGAAAAAGTTTTTTCATAACTTTTTAACTTGCGAGAGGCTAACACTCTTCGATATCGTGGCTTCAGTCCTGAGTAAAATCGATTTATTTTACTATCAAGATCTCGGTTGAAATTTGGAGCATACCTTGCCAGTCGAGTGAACTTTGCTTCATAAGCATCCACTGTGTCATCCTCCTGCCTCAATTATATGAATTGGTTTCCATCCTAAGACGAACCACCTTAGGAAAATATTTCTCAAGAAAGATACCTTTGAATTCATCCTAATCAAGAGCATCAATCTCTTCACTATCCCTGATATTTTTCACCATTGACCACCACTGATCAACTTCACCTTCAAAACAGTAAACAATGACACTAACCTTTTGATTTTCTGAACAACCCATGACATCGAAAATCATCTCCAGTGCTTTAATCCACCCTTATGCTAGCAGCAGGTCAGATGATCCTCTAAATGATGGGGGATTTTTCCTCATGAAATGTTTCACTACTAACATGTTCCTATGTGTTTGATCTAGATGATATTGTGCATGGATACCACCACCAATTATATCCTGAGTCAACTGTGCCATCACTGCAACAAACAGTTCAGTTCCGATTCCGACCATCTCAGGTTGCTGATTTGGAAGGATATCTTCCACCTAATGTCGTCCCATCATAGCTGCCATGTTTCCTCTATAGAAAACCATTCTGGACACAGAAATATCTTTAACAAAGAAACATGGTAATCTGTAAATTCTATATCATTTTAGTATTACCATAAATTAATTTATGGACATTTATTTAACAAAAACCTAACTCCTAATGTTGTCTAAACAAAATTCGGATACCAACTATAAGGGCTCGAACTTAAACATTACATAATATTTAATTAAATGAATAATTCACATTGAAGATATTTTAAGGTATATAGTTTTAGAAAATTAAGACATAACTATTACATCTCAAAAGATTACAAAGTAGAAACTTCTACATAGTTTCCATTTTTTTACAAAACATGAACTCTTGAAAAAAAAGAGTCATGTATAGTTCTATGTTTAAGACATCATGAATTTTCCTTGATCTCATACATGACCCTATTCCACATTAAGTCCTGTGAAAAACATTTCAGAAACTTGCGATGAACATAAAAAGCTCAGTAAGGGATACACAAAGATGGAAAACAGTTAGTTTTTTTAAAACAGCAGTTAAACCATGAATACTTTATCATAAGTAATACATTTCACCTTTATTAAGTAGTGATTACTCTTCACTAAATAAAAGATCGTTACTTACCCTTTTGTAACCAAAATATTACCATAAAACCTGTATAAAGAACAAATAACATATAAAGGTAACTTGGGACATAAATATACTTAAATGGAATAACCATACGGTCAACTTCCACACATATCACTAAATAGAATAGCCATACGGCCGAATTACATACCCAATGAATTGGAAGTTATAACGTAACCACCCGTCCTGGTATTCACGGCACCACCTGTCATTTGGTTTATCACGTAACCACCCGTCAAATGTCCAAGTACCATTATAAAATCATAAGACATAAAACAACTATAATGGAAAGAAAAAATTTCCACATTTCAATCACAGTATATCACATTAATATATTAACATAACAAATACATTATCAATACAATTTTTAATACCAAAATACATAACAATGTATATGGTATTTATTTTCTTTTAAAAACATTTTGTCTTGTTGAGGAAACCAAAGAACAAATAATAATCATGGTGACGGAAAAGGTCGTTGTCACGGCTTATGTTAAAAGAAACAATCCTTTTTGTCATTTAGTAAAATTATTCATAAAAAATATTCCCTTTGAAAATTAAAGGGTGTTTATACAGCGTATAAAATAAAGTTGTTTATTAAAACAAAATATGACTCAATGAAAGTAGATTGAGATGAAGTCCCTTACCTTGTGTCCGACTTGACTCTATCATTCTTTAATCACCTGAATAATATACTAAAGTTAATTTCTACTTCCTTAAAAACCTTTTTTCATGTTTTTTATTACTTTTATATAACTTATTACCATGTTATAAACATTATGAAATCATTTAAGTTAATAATGATCATTTTGTAGATATTTGGTACTAGAGTAAAAAATGGACTTCTTATAATCTCATTTGTTCATGTGGTCAAAGACTCCTTATATCCAGAATTATATTCATTTTTTGGATATCATATATATCATATATATCCAGCATATACATGTATTTATAATAGTACATAAAACCTAGAGGTAAGAAATGAAGTGCACCGTTCATGGAGACGGTAAGGAGTACGTACGCATGAACGCTAATTCCAATTATATTTCATATTTAATGGAATTAAAACATAATGATAAATATTAGTACTATAATTCCAGTATTTTATCATATATTATATCATTAAATCTATCCTTTATACGTACCACATATGGTATGAACGAGTCATATCACTTTGAGGGGACAGTAGTCCGCACTTCCTCAAATGAAATTATCACGTTTACCCATAATGGAAACCATAAAGGTATGATATAAATGGTAATTACAAAATCATAAAGAAAACATAAAAATAATATATATCATATATAAATAAAGTTCCATCATAATGGCCTCCAGGAGAGGCGGTTGGAGATATTTGAACAATCATCGTTTCGTGAGTCGTTAGTTTTCCATCCATAGAAATATTATGTTCTTCATCCATTAGATGGAGGTGTATGTGAGTGTAGTTTAAACCCTTCTCATAAAAAAATCATAGTATATTAAGGATATTGTTGTTGTTACAAAAGAAATGAATAAAAACATTTTAGGGGATGTAAATGTAAAATAAAAGAAAACAATTTAAGAGAAACTGTTACCTTTAATTTGGGTAACTCCCTTTGGTTTGAACCAAATGACTTCTTGAAGTGATTTCTGCCTAAGGTAAGGCTTCTTGGTGGAAGCGAGGTATTTAGGGAGCCTAATTGGGCAGATTTTTGATGAGCTAAAAGGGTTGAGAGTTGTGAGAAATTGGTTAAAAAATTTCTCCTTTTATAAGGGGGAGGAGGGGCTCTTTAGGAAAGTGTGATAAAATTATTTTATAATATAATGATATTCGGTTTCTAAAGGTCCAAAAATAATTAAAGGAGAATATAATATGACTCATATTAGAAATAAAATCTTCCAATCAGAATTGTACATGTTTTGGATAATATTTTATTCATTATAATCTTATTTATTTAAATCATTTATTAATGAGGTAAACACTGCATCATTATTGTGTCCTAAATAGTTTAATTTATTTGATGTCTAGAAATAATAAAAAAACATCCATGATGTAGGAAATCGTTTTATCTTTCCAATGAATGTTTATAGTCAAAAATATAATTTATATAACACCATATAAAAATTAATTTACTAAAGGATTTTTATTTATGTCATTTTTACCTTTACATTAAATTAATTAATCTAAAGTGTCATTATCTTTTATAAGGGACTCCATGGGGCCCCAAAATATACCCAATTATGACCATGGTCTACATTTAGTCATCCAATAAGGTTAGGACATATGTTTAGGTAATTTGGAATTATTACAATATTCTTTTAACTGTGAATTACCCTATTTACCTTTAACAGTGGTAAATAAAAGTCAAAAGTTACTATTCACAAAAAATTATTTTCATCTTATTGAACCATATTTTACTTCTTGATTACAAAAATGTATGTCGTATTTTCGATATTCATTTCACAGAAGTGATATAATTTCATTTAAATGAAAAATTTAGTTTTTTTAACTACTATTTACTGGTTTCACTATTCATCTTCAGAAAAATACCAAAAATTCAGCCTAAGATATATTTGATATTCCGAATTCAAAAATGATGTCTATTTTTTGAAATTCATAACATTGATTTGGAATTAATAAATTTTAAAATAAATTCTCGTTATCAAAATAAATAGTGTGTTTTTTAGAAACAATAACTAACAAAAGATTGATACTTGTTTATGTCCAATTTCAAAGTGAAATTAATATCAATGACCAACATTGGATTAAATGGTAAAAATATATTTTAATTCAATTTTAAACACAATTAAAAAGATAATATAACTATAAAAATAAATTAGATTAAAACGCATTTTTGAATTAAAATACAATATTTTCACTATTTATTAAAAAATGAACTTTATCGGAAAAATTCCAAAAAATTTACACAAATTATATTTTGATGTCCGAATTCTAAAGAAGGATTTTATTTGGTAAATTAGAATGTATTAAAGTGAAAAAACTATATTTAAATAGGGTCCACCATTAAAAGACGGTAAATTCACGTTTTAATGTAAATTATTCTTAAAATTAGATTCATTCACATTTTAAGCCTCTAACTTTTATTGGATAAATGTAAATACATTTAAAAATCATGTATAATAATATTGTAGTTAGTTTTGTTAATTCCAGCCAATAAAACGGCAAGGAGTTAACTACCATTTAAAATAATAATATTATATTTTTAGTGTGCAATGTATGATTTCAACGAAACCTGTTGTTGCGTATTGGGTATGTTATCGATCATAGAAACCCATTTAAAGTTAAATTAATATTTAATTCACAAATATTATTAAATATTAAATATTCTTTATTCTTTATTTACATATTATTTTACAGATATCCCATCCCACTTCCACTCTGGGACATCTAAAGGTTGAACCAAGCCTACTAGTACCTGGTGCTCTACCTTCACTTGCTGATTAGTGACGCACCGTGAGAAAAAATCCGCTACTGCCTTCTTCATACCTAACCACCAGTGCTATCGTCGAAGGTCCTGGTACATCTTCACCACTCCTAGATGTACCACTAGAGGGGATGTGTGGAACTCCCTCAATACTTCCTCCTGAAGTGCCACTGGTACCAAGGTACGTCTTCTGAATAGGTTGACAAGGTCCCCACCATTAGAAAATCCATTAGGTGTCTACCCTATAGATATCTAAGAAGTCATGTCTCATAGTCAGTGTCCCCATGATGTACCTCCCTGACTTGATGATGAAGTGGGGGAGTGACAGTAAGAGACTGTAGGAATGCTACTCCATCTCTATCCACAAAGGATATATGTAAAGCAGCCAGCTTCTCTGTCGCCTCTCCTAGCAGTTGTATACCAGTCCTCCTGCTGAGAACATCTACAACAAAGTTCTCCTTCCCATGAGTATAGAATATCTCAAAGTCATAGTCCTAGAGGCACTCAATACAACGTCGTAGTCTCAGGTTCTGGTCCTTCTGAGAGAAGATATACTTGAACCTCTTGTGATCAGAGTACACGGTACAATGCTTGCCCATTAGATACTGCAGCCACATCTTCAAGGCGAAGACCACTGCTACTATCTCTAGGTCATGGGTAGCATAGTTCTGCTCGTGTTGCCTTAGCTATCAAGAACCATATGTGATCACTGATTCCTCCTGCATCAGGAAACACCCATGTCCGGTTCCTGATGCATCGAAGTAAACTACATACCCTATGCCCTCCTCTGGAAGCCTCATGATGGGGGCACAAGTCAGCCTCTGCCTCAACTCCTGAAACTATACTGACCTCTTTCCGACCACACAAAGGGTTTACACTTATTTTTCAAGACTGATAGCGGTGCATCCACTCAGTAAAATCCTGGAATGAACCTCCGATAATATCCAGCCAAACCACGAAAATATCGTACCCCCGTCACACTCATGGGTGGCTTCCAAGAATGTACCGCCTCAATCTTCACTAGATCCAATGCAACTCCAACCTCCGAGATGAAGTGTCCCAAGAAGTGAACCTCTCGAATCCAAAATTATCACTTCGAGAGCTTACCATAAAGCTGCTTCTCTCAGAGTATGTCGAATACTACCCCCAAAAGGTAAGAATGTTCCTCCTCATTAATTGAGTAGATAAAAATGTTGTCGATGAAGACTACGACAAAGCGATCGAGGTATGTCAAAAAGATCATGTTCAGGAGTCCCATGAACACTGATGGAGAGTTGGTTATGCCAAAAGGCATAACCCAGAACTCATAGTGGATGTAACGACACCTGAAGGCTGTCTTCTGCACATCCTCGTTTCAAACATTGAGTTATTGATTTCCTGATCTAAGGTCTATCTTCAAGAACCTCCATTCTCCCTTCAGCTGATCAAATATTTCTTCAATCCTTGGGAGTGGGTACTTGTTCTTCATGGTCACCTAGTTCAGGCGACGATAGTCAACAAAAAGCCTCAAGCTCCCATCCGCCTTCATGGCGAACAACATCAGGGCTGCCTAGGGAGAAACACTGGGCCAGATGAATCCCTTACCCAACAAGTCTTCCAGTTGTACCCATAGCTCACGATGCTCAGAGGGAGCCATCCGATATTATGAAGCGGATATCAGTGCCATCTCAGGGTACAAGTCAATGTATAATTCCACCTCTCTACAAGGAGGTAGTCCTGGAACATCGTTAGGGAAAACATCCACGTACTGTTCCACCACTACAGGATAGCTTGGACTCTCCACATCAACTTCTTCGAGGGTAAGACAGGCCAACTGATGAGTGATTGGCTGCACCCTCCTCCGAGTATGTCTATCCTGTGGGGAAAGGTTCCCTTCTCACCTGTGAAGGTAAACCCGGTCCCATCCATGCAGATACACCTCACTTTTCTCCTAATATAGTCAATCTGATCATGGACTATAGATAACTAGTCCATACCTAAGATGTAGTTGTAAGGCCTCGAAGCCACTACTATGAGATCTCACATGAATTTCTTGCCTCCTAGAGTAATCTCATACTGCCGGCACCAGTGCGTAATCGTCGAATCATCCCCCTGTAAGAGTTTCTAGTCCTAAGGATCAAGCAAATGGCTCTGTCCGAATTTTCAAGCTTCGAACAAGGGAAGTTGCAATGAAAGAGTGAAGGAAACATGTGTCTATAAGAACTATAGCTAATGTGAAGTAGATACAGATCATACCTCGAATCATCTCTGGAGCACCATGATCGTAGGCCTCAGCTACCTGATGCTGAGCTCTCTCCTATCCACCCACTCCTTGTGGTCAGGGTGGGCCTCCAGGTGGTGGTGGTGGTAACACCTCGTAACGTCATCCACCACCAGCTGCACGTCCATCTTCTCTGCCATGACTGCCTTATCCCTGCGGACCACCTCATTTGAACCTCTACATCTTCCTAGGAGGTCCCTCAATTGTCTGGTGATCATCTGAATGGATGGTCGGACAGTCACTTGCCATGTAACCCTGCCCGCCGCATGAGTAACACTACCTCCTACTGCCATGTGTGTCTCTGCTCCATGTGCCCCACAAAACCAATCCTAAGTCATGCGGTCGACCACCTGTAGGTCTGGTCCTCTTGGACCTCTGCGACATATGTATACTGCAAGCTCCAGAAGAATCCACTACGTGTTGGCTAGTAGTACAATAGGTTGGTGAACCTTGCTAAGTACTACGCCACCGTCAATCTACCCTTCATAGATGCAGTACCTCATGTATCTGTACTGCGCAGAGAGTGTCTGGGACAAACTCTGCTGGAAACAAGCTCTCAATGTCTGCCCAGATTAGCATCGCCTCATCATGCACCAGGAGCATCGGGCTCAACCATCTACCTACTGCTTCCTGAAGTAGACTCATGGCAAGGATCACCATGAAGGCTGTCGGTGTCCCTACTAGCCTGAATACTCTCACCACAGCCTCTAGCCAATCCTCAGCCGCATATGGGTCTGTCTCTCACATGAACCTGGGTGACCTCTAACGCTGGAACTCATAAAACGTGTTCAAGTATTGCCTCTATCTTTACTGTATCTATTGCAACTCCAGCCTCTGAGATGACATGTCCTAGAATTTGTACCTCTCGAATCCAGAACTAGAACTTCGAGAGCTTACCATAAATCTGGTGCTCTCGGATTGTATCCAATACTACCCACAAATGGTAGGAATGCTCCTCCTCGATAGTTTAGTAGATCAGAATGTCATCGATGAAGACTACCACAGAGCGATCAAGGTATGGCTAAAATATCCTGTTCATGAGCCCCATGAACACTCCTGGTGCATTGGTTTTGACGAATGGCATAACCAAGAACTTGTAGTGGCCATACCGGCATCTGAAGGCCATATTTTGTACATCCTCATCTCGTACTCTGAGTTGGTGATATCCCAACCGAAGATATATCTTCGAGAACCAACTCTCTCTCTTGAGATTATAAAAGAGGTTGTCAATTATCTGTTGTGGGTACTTGTTCTTCATGGTCACCAGATTCAGGCACCGATAATCAACACACAAACGCAAGCTCCCATCCACCTTCATGGCGAACAAAATTGTGGATGCCCAGGGTGAAACACTGGGTCAGATAAATCTTTTCCCCTACAAGTCCTCTAGTTGTACCCTTATCTCATGAAGCTCAGCGAGATCCATCCGATATGATGGAGTAGATATCGGTGTCATCCCGGGGTACATGTCAACATAGAAGTCCACCTCTATGCGAGGAGGTAGTCCTGGAACATCATTATTGAAAACATCGGCGTAATGAACCACCACAATAGGAAAACTCGAACACCGCACATCAACCACTCCAAGAATGAGGCTAGCCAAATGATGTGTGATCGGCTTCCCCCTCCTCTGGGTAAGTCCATCCTGCGCTGCAAAGGCTCCTTTATCACTGGTGAAGGTAAACCTCATCCCATCCTCATGGGTACACCGCACTTTAGGCCTAATAAAGTGAATTTGAGCATGAACTGTGGATAACCAGTCCATACCCAAGATGACATTGTAAGGCCTCGACGCCGCTATGAGGAGATCCCAGCCGAAGTTCTCGCCTCCTAGAATAAGCTCACAGTTCTGACACAGTCCGTAATCATCGAGCCTTCTCTCGTTGAAGTCTCTAGTTTCAAGGATCATGCTAGTGGCTCGGTCAGAATCTCTGAGATCTAAATGAGGGAAACGACAATAAAATAATGAAATTCACCTGTGTCTATAAGTACTGCATCAATGGTGGGTAAACACTGATAGTAACTTGAATCATATCAGGTGCACCGTGGTCGTAGACCTCGACTGCATGGTGATGAGCCCAACCCTGTCTTCCAGTTCCCTATGGTCGGGGTGGACCTCCTGTTGGTGGTGGTGGTAGTGCCTCAAAACGTCGTCCACCATCTGCTGCTCTGCCATCTCTTCTACCATGTCCGCCTGCTCTTGGAGGACCACCACGGTCGAACCTCTACCTCTGCCTGGGAGGTCATTATACTGTCTGTTTCTCATCTTCATGGAGGTTCATGCAGTCACGAGCCATATGACCCTACCAACTGCATGCATAGCATCACCTTCTCCTCGTATGTCTGGATCTGTCTCATGTTCCCCGCACAACCGGACTTATATCCTGGGGTCGCCCACCTGATGTCTTGGTCCGCTTGGAACTCTCTGACATTTGTCTGCTGCCTTCTGTAGAAGACTCTCCTACGTGTCTCCCTATGGTGGGTCTAGCTACTTGTGACTGATCAGAAAGAAAACTCTCCACTAGAAGGGATTTCTCTAGCACCCTAGCCTACGTTGGGATGCTAAGGGAGATCTTTGAAGTCCCAATCACATGAATGAGTCCTTGCTCGATGGTCTAGTCCCTAAAAATGGGTCTCGTACCATATCCGTGGAGTAGCGCGAGAGGTCAGTAGACCTCGCTGAGTAATGAGCTACTGCCATGCTACCCTATTGTAGATGCAGTAGCTCTTGAATCCGCACCACACGAAGGGTGGCTAGAACAAACTCTGTCCAGAAGAGACTCTCGAAGTCTTCTTAGAGTAATGATTCCTCATCATGAAAATGGGGAATCAGGATCCACCATCTGCCTGCTCTTTCATGCAAGAGACTTGTTGCAAGGATCACCATGAAGTCGGCTGGTGTCCCTACCAATCTAAAAACTCTCACAACAGCCTCCAGCCAATCCCCACCTGCCTGTGGGTCCGTCTCTCCCCTGAACCTGAGAGGCCTCTGGTGCTGGAACTCGTGCAACACACTCAGAAGATGTGAACAATCTGCTGCTAGATTTGGTGGTATTAGTGGTCCAGCGGGTAGTGGTACTGCTGGTACCTCTGCTGTGATGGGGCCCTGCACCAAGGCCTCGTCGCTCGGTGGGCTACCATCTCGTATGAAACTAGGAACCCTAAATATATACCTACATGGGGCCATACTGAAAAGAAACAGGTGTGCCATGGTCAAAACAATATACCTAGTGAGCTAACACAAAGTAATCATGAAGAAAACATTTCAATGGAATCACACACGCAATCAGTGTTTTCGCGCCCTGAGTCGGAAATCAGAAGTCAGAGTCCTAGTGTATCGATACGTCGACCACCACACCAACACTAGTTTCCCTAAACATTTAACCACACCAAAAATGGTTAACAATATTTTTTTTAAATGAATCGGAGTCCATGTTCTACGGTAGAACCTAGTGAGGAATCATCGGGAGACACAACGATAGAAATGAGAAAAAACTAAAAAAAGAAAACAATAAGGGCATAGTGATTTTCGTTGTTTGGGAATAATCCCTACATCAATGGGAGAGGCAGAATTTCACTATTCATGAGCAACAAATTACAGAGGTTTTTTTTTCAGTGGTAACCCTAGCCCGATAATGGGCTATAAAATGAAGAAGACGATCACTTTTCCGAAAAGGTAAGTCTGCGTCGCTATAGTGAATGGCGACCGACTTTGTCAAAATCACAACTGTGGCTACCAACTAGATGTCAAAATTGATACAGTGAAGTTGACTCTGAAGTCTGCACTACTACAGTGCCTGTCGGTGTTGGTCGGTAAGCTCCACTATAGGTGAGAAGATTTCAGTGAAATCTACTCCCTCCTTCTGTTGAAAGCCTTTCACGAACAGCCTTGCCCTTAACCTCCTCTTTACATCATGTTTTTCCTTGACCCGGTAGACCCACTTATTCTGCAATTCATTCTTTCCTCTTGTTAGAGGTGTCAGGTCCCAAGTGTTTTTCTCATGCAATGAGAAAATCTCCTCTTTTATAGCTAGCTCCCACTTTCTCGACTCCTTCAGCTGCATTACATCTTCAAAGAATTCTGGTTCTCCACCTTTAGTCAATAATAAATAGTGTAAAGATGGAAAATACCTCTGCATAGGCCTTCTCACCCTTGTTGATCTCCTCAACTCCACTATAGTAGTAGGTTCCACCGATTCTGATGTCTCATGTTCAGATACACCTTCAAGCTCCACTAGATCTTTGTATTCTGATTCCATGTTCCCATTTTCATCATCAACTACATGGAAATATTCATACATGTCACCTTCATTGAATACCACATTTTGGCTCCTGATGACCATCCTGTTGAGATTATCCCAAAAGCGATACCCAAGCTCCTCACCACCATATCCAATAAAGAAACATTTTTTGGACTTGGCATCAAGCTTGTGCCTTGCATTATCATCAACATGAAGATATTATAAACTTCCAAAGTCTAGAAAATGTGAGAGTATTACCACCTTACTGGACCAGAGATCCTCGGGTAGACATTCTTTCATTTGCACATAGGGACTTCTATTTATGAGATATGCTGCCATATTCACTGCATCAGCCCAAAAGGTCTTGGGTAACCCCGAATGCAGCCTCATACTCCAGAAACGTTCATTCATTATCCTATTCATCCTCTCTACCACACCATTGTGTTGTGGTGTTCGATGGATTGTCTTATCCCACCAAATTCCAATTTCAGAACAAAATTCTCTGAACTCTTGAGTGTCATACTCTCCACCGTCGTTAGACCTCAAACATTTCAGATTTTCTTCTTACTCGTTATCCACCATGAATTTCCACTTCTTAAACATCTTAAACACATCAAACTTATTATTCATAAAGTAAACCCATACCTTCATTGTTGATTCATCGATGAATGTCACATAATATTGTGACCCTCCGAGGGATGGTACTAGTGCAGGTCCCCAAACATCTGTATGCACTAGGTCTAGCTTTCCACCCTTTGGTGTTCTGCCTACGTTTGCAATGGACACCTTCTTCTACATTCCAAAGATGCAATCTTCTCATAATCCTACTTACACCGACTTCATCTCTAGTAGAATCCCTTTTTTTCCAGCACCTTCATCCCCTTTTAACTCATGTGTCCGAGTCTGTAGTTCCATAGTTGAGAACCTCCAACAGCTTCCAGTAATGCAGCAATGTCCATGCAAGTTTCTGTCATGTTGTACAGGGTGCCATTCTTTGCTCCCCGAACTATGACCATAGCTCCTCAGGTGATCTTCCATGCACCGCCAGTGAATGTGGTACTCAACCCTGCCTCATCAAGTTATCCAATAGAAATAAGGTTTCTTCTCAAGCCAGGGATATACATCACGTTTTACAGAACCATCAAACTCCCTCTGTTGGTCTTGATCTGTGCATCTCCTTTACCCACAATATGCAAGGGCTCATCTTCAGCAAGATGCACCTTGCCAAAATTTCCAGAAACACAATTTCTTAGAAACCCTTCTCTGATGTAAAATGGAAAGACGCCCCAGATTCTAAAATACAAGTCTCCATCAGGATGTCCACGCTCAGCAGTAACATGTCATCAGTTCCTTCAGCTGTAGTGTTTTCTTCACTGGTTTTAGGTCCCTTCCAGTTATCTCTGCACTCCTTCTTAACATGTCCTTTCTTCTCGCATTTCCAACATGTAGGACTAGACACCTTTGCCTTGTATTTTCTATTTCATCTTGACTTTGATCGTTCTCTGCGATTGTCCCACTGTGGGTACCTTCCTCTTCATTCAACAATCAATGCGGAACCATAGAATCTACCAGATTCTCTTCTTGGAACATCCTCACTAAGGATTAGGTCTCATATATCTTTCGGAGCATTCTTAGTATTCCCTGAAGTGCTGCTCACAGCTGTTAAAGATTCTTCCTAACTCTCTGGTAACGAAGATTGTAAAACCAAAGCACATACCTAATCACCAAGATCAATTTCCACTGATGACAACTGAATTATGATTGTATTGAATTCATTGATATGATCTGCAACGGGTTTCCCTTCAAGAATTTTCAGGTTGAACAATTGGCGTATCAAATGAAACTTGTTTTCCACAGAAGGCTTCTTGTACATATATTCCAGGGCTTTCATCAGGTCCAATGTCGTCTTCTACTCTGTGATTTTGAATGCCACTTTTTTTGGCCAACGTCAGGTGCACAACACCCAGAACCTGTCGGTCCAGTAGACCCACTCCGTCTTCTCCAGGTCCGCTGGATTCACTCCCAGAAGTGGTAGGTGCATCTTTTTCTGATAAAGATAATCCTCAATATGCATCCTCCAGAAATTGAAATCAGTTCCATCAATGTGATCTATCTTCACGTTGCCTTCATCCAGATCCATCGTTGGATAATTCCGAACTCACCCTCTGATACCAGTTATTTACGAATATTTTGGATACACAATGATAGAAATGAGAAAAAAACGAAATAAAGAAAACAATAAAGACATAGTGATTTACGTGGTCTGTGAATAATCCCTACGTATACGGGAGATGAAGAATTTCACTAACCAGGAGCAAAAAATTACAGAGGTGTTTTTCAGTGGTAACCCTAGCCCAAAAATGGGCTATAAAATGACGAAGACGATCACTGTTTTGAAAAGGTAAGTTTGCGTTGCAATAGTGAATAGTGTCCGACTTTGTCAAAAGTGCTACAGTGTCTGTCGGATGGAAGTGAAAAGTGCTACACTGAAGTTGACTCTGAAGTCCACACTAATACAGTGCTTGTCGGTGTCGGTCGGTCAGGTCTGCTACAGTAGTCAGACCCACGACAATTGCAGGCCACAAGAATTCTCACCAACCAGATTAGCCAACAACAATCCAACAAAACCGACTCCACTGATACAAATTTGTCACGGCCCATCCTCAGGGCCCGTGCCGTGACTACCCCAAGCCCGCCTTCCATAGGCAAGGGGCTGGCGACTAGCACCAAAGGCGAATCACCCAAGAAAGGGAAGGCATTGCCTTTAAAACTGTAACACTCACAGTCTGAACGAAAGCAGTAGAAGCAACAAATTTCTAAAATAGAAAAGAAAGGTGTGTTGAAATTAAGTGGGAAAGTATACAAACCCAACTGAACAACAATTACAAGTACAAGTAAAAAGGGAAAATAGCTCATGGATCATCCACCAAGGAATCATACATAAAGGGTAGGTACAGATCCCGAACAACTCGTGCCTAAGGTACATCCAGTCTAGTCCAGCTCCGAGCAACCTCCCGTCCATCACCCACATCCTCGATCACTGCTGACTGTCGTCTATATAGAACAAACCAAGGTAAGGGCAAAGCCCGTGCAAGGGTGAGAATAAAAATACTCAGTAGGGGACCCTGAGACCCCCGATGGTCTCCCAAAATCCCTTAAGGATAATCCAAAGAAGAAAGACACAATCAAGAAGTATCAACCAACCCTACTTAGTTATATTCCCATACATATACCTAAGTTATTAGTCACAGTCCGGCTCCAACTCTTGAGCCCGAGCACAACCTTGTCTATAATAGAAGTAAAGTCAATCACCTCAATGATTATGATGGAAAGAAAAGAATCAAATCACATAGGTATACAACTCATGATGTGGGATAGAGATGATTAGGTGTAGCCACTGAAACATCTCCTCTATCGAAACCACGCAGGATCCAGGAACAGTATCAGCGTTTTGGAACCCATGGAGGATCCCGGTACAGAAGTCATCACTTTCAAACCCACGGAGGATCCCAACACAGAATTCATCATTTGCAAACCCACGGAGGATCCTGATACAGAATTCATCGATGTAGAACCCATAGAGGATCCTGGTACAGTATCGTCACTGTTGAACCCACGGAGTATCCTGTCATCTCAGTTGAAGCCAGCCCTAGGGTTCCCACACACAGGAAGCTCGAATCCGGGAGTGTCCGCTCCCCGAGCCAAGTGTCGATACATCAACTACTATTAATTCTGTAGTTTATATACCCTGTAGTTCCGTCTCATCATAAGGAACCCTACACGACAGACGACGCGTCAATCGGATGCCCGGTCTGTGACTTATTGGCCTTTCCATTCAAGGGTCCTGGTTGGTTTTTAGGCTCAAACCAACTTGACCGCACCCAAACAGCATAAAAAACTCAAGTGAAGTATGCCAATAGAATCTCCTCACTAAAAGAATTCCATCACTATAGACAGTTCGTCAATCAGACACTCGTAGCCCAAGATGCGGGCTAAATGGTTTAAATGGCCATAGCGGGTTCGGTTCGGGTCCGACCCAGTCGGACTGTCCCAGCCCGACCCGATCCGAACTAGGTTCTAACCCAGTCCCTGGGTCTGAACCGGTCCAAGGGTGCGGCCCGACCCGAGTGGTCGGCCTAGCCTAAGTGGGCGGCCCAAACAAAGGGATCGGCCTAACCCAAAGGGGCGGCCCGCATTGAAGCTGCAGCCCGGCATGAGGGCGCGACCCGAACTGAGGGCGGCCCGACCCGTGGCGGCCCGGCCGAAGGGCGGCCCTGCTCATTGCGGACCGACCTGTGGCGGCCAGGCCGACCTCGCGTGGGAGGGGGTTCCACACCCCCTCCCCCCAGTTTATCGAAAAGAACTGGCACATTGCGCTGGTTCAGGAGCCGTAGGACCCAGGTGGTCTCGCTTGTCCCACTCCACGGTGGCCGGCCTGGCCGGCCACCCCTACCCCTCCACCATAGCATGATGGTGCCACAATTCTACTGCCCTCCGTGTGGCACGATGGCGCTACGCCCCCACCACCGCGGCCTGACCTGGCTGCGACCTTCGGCTCCGCCGCGCGGTGCAACGATGCCTCGCCTCTTCATCCACCGCGGCCCTCCCGATCGCGATTCCTCTCCGGGGCAGTGTGACGGCTCCACGGCCCTTCGGCACCACCGCGGCCTGCCTAGCCACAGATCGGTTTCTCTACGCGACATGGTGGTGCCACACCCTTGTGGCGACCCGGCGGCCTTGCGCCGCCATCTCCATTTTTGTGGTCCACCTCCGTCGTCATCAAACCGAAACAAACAAAGGGTATGGTTGGACCATGTTTGTGTAGACTAAACCCTTCTTGTTATGGTTCTATTATTTGGTTTCCAAACTATAAAGTCAACGATGAAGGACGGGTATAAAAACAACACAAATCACCTACCTTGATTCGATGATTGTTCATTGAAAAGGTTGAGGGAAAAGGAGATGTCATTTCATTGACGTCAGGGAGCATCTAAGGAAGAAGGGTCGTCTGCATTTTTTGCGGGCTGCTCATTCTCTTTTAGCTTGGTCGAAGGTCGAGGACAATTTTCATCGTTCTTCAGAGATGAGGAGCGTTCTCCATTGGGACGATTAAAATATCCCAAAGATTCTTCAAAGCTCCACCAAGGATTATGCCAACACCCAAAATAGAAGAATATGATATCTTATTTTATTGTTGTCATAATTAATTCAAAAGAATTCAAATCACTTCAAATTAATTAATTATGCCATTAATTAATTTGTTGTTTGGCACACTTAGGAAGGAAGGTGAAGAGGCTCCACAATAAATTGGGAGTTCCAAGAGTTAAAGGGGGTTAAGGGGTTTTGATGCTCATGTATGACCCACCTTATAATATCCTCCAAAGAGAGGTTATATATGGGTGGGCCCCACCACTAAACTCCCCTTGGAGGTTTTAACTACTACACATAAAAATAAAGTTAACACTTTATTTTTATTCAATTTAAATAAAAACCTCAAAAACTATCTTCCACTCATCTCATAACGCAACTACGGTAAAGGTTTCCTTAAGCGATTACATGCGCTACGAGTTCAACGGTGCCCTCATATTTCAATTCCGAGCACCGGTTCAAAAGATATAAAATATCACTCGTAAATTTACTGAACGTACCCAAAAAAACATCGAAACTTCATTCTAGTCACACCGGGACTCGGAATCAGGTGATGTCAGAAACTGCGGACTCGTAAAATTCAAATGGATTTAAAAAAAATTTCCACATAATTTATGGGTATTTACATCCAATATTAGTTTAAACCTTTCTTCTTGATTTATTGTCTTATAATTTGCTGCATTTTTCTTCTCCATTTTCTCCATTACTTCATGAAAATTCATCAAAGGTTCTGCTTTATGTTACCAATATAAATAAATTCATTCACCTATTAGAATGGGAACCATTTCAAGATGTGTTTTTGGATTGAAACTATAAAATACATAAGAAAAATGTATTAAAACTTTACATAATACAAGTATTTATCCGAAGACACAATTTTTTTTAATCATGGTTGTAAACAAGGATGTGAGAGTATAATATACTACCTCAGTTTGACTACCAATTTCTATAGAACAAGTTTTAATGCACAAGTACTTAGAGAATAGGATGGATTCCATAACATTCATCATCTCCCTCATCACTATGTTTCTATAAACTGAAATATTACAAATTTTTTTAGGAGGCAACTGATCATGTCAACACTGTATCGCCTCTCCTCATCTACTCTAGCCTTCTCAATTTCCTTTAAAATGATCTAGGGATCTCTTAGGTACATTTATTTTCTCAAACATCATCATAATAGTGACAGATATGATTAATATAAAATGTGTATGGACATGCATAAGGAACAAATTTGTTCTTTTTGAAGAGTATAGTCTGTACACTGAACATGTTTCCAAGCATCATTTTTCTCAGCTATTATTAATTGTTGTAGGGAATGACATTACTATCACCCAACATCTAGAAGTTTTGGACCATTGTAGCAAAAAATAACAACAATTCTGGATGCCTTTTTTTAACAACGAATGATGAATAAAGTCTGAGTATGCAGGGCATAACAGACACCATTAAAAATGATTTCTATTTGTTATAGTTCCCCCCCTTTTAATTAAGCCATGTCTATAAACATATTGTTATGTTTATTGTATCAAAACAATCTCATTTATGTCACATTCATATTTTCAAGATTCATGTTTTAATTTTTTTTATTACTTTTTCAATTTTTTTTTTCAATCACTCTTCTCTATTTAGTTACATTCACAATTTCAATTTGTATATTTCAATCTCTATTGTATTGCATCTAGCTTTAAATATCATCTTCATTGTAGTAAATTCTGATGCTATCATATTTTTACTCTTCCTGTGTCCACTGCTAAATATTAATTTATTTTTTCTCATTTAGTGACAGCTCCCAGAGGTCCTCCCTTGGATATCTATAAATGAAGAACAATATATTGGATCATCCAATCTCTTCGGCCTTTCATTCCTTCCTCGATACAATAGTAACCGCAAACCAAGCCATAAATTCTCAGTTTTAGTGAGAGGGTGACAGAGAAGGAAGGAGAATGATAGCCATAACATGGTTAGGCCACCTTGGAGCAACATGATCGGTGTGAAGAAGGGGCCACATACACCGATGGAAGATATTCTCCTACTGTCCTACATTCAGCAACATGGAAATTCCAACTAGAGGGTTATTCCCACCAACAATGGTTGTGTATCCATTACTCCATATGTTCTTCATGACATTTTCAAAAACCTACTCATGATTTAATTTCATGGGAAGGGTTCAATTTGGATAGGCTAGTTTATATTTTGATAGAATGGAGGTGTGCGGTGGAGTTAGTTTGGGTTACAAATGCGCCTTTAATACGTCCACTTCATCTTTCCCCAAAACTATTGGTCCGATTTATGATATAAGGGTTTTTTTGGGTTGAACAAGATTGATTAGATGATGCAAGAGCTACAGGCTCAGATTTAAGAACTACCTCAGTCTAAAAATAAAAAGGGGAAAGTTCACAGAGCATTAATGTGTTTTTGAAATTGAATAGGTAAGATTAACAAGAAATACAAATATATATGGATCTTATCATGTCTCATTCTCACTCATTTCCCTTTTCCTTATTCCTACCTATGGGAACAAACAGAATAAGTACAATCATTTATGGATATTATCATATTTTACTCTGGAAATCATAATCAATATTCTCTTATTAAATAAATACCTACAAGTTTCTACATTCATATTTCAAAATCCTTCTTGATTCAGGGTTACTATCTTGAATCCGTTTCAATTGGGATTTTTGGCATACATCTCATGTTAATACAGTTGAACAAATAAATTCAATAATATAATAAAATTCTATGACCTCTCATCTACCACGATCTTAAATGTTTATCCCCAAAATGGATACAGTATACATAACTTTGGTTAAGGTATTCATAGGAAAGACGATTTTAAAATCTGATCAACTTTTAGTTATTAACACTACCTTTATTCTTTTTTGTTTTTGGTGAATTCTTTCACCTATGACTTGAATTATATGATAATGAAAAATACTCAGATCATGTGATTTTTTTTATAATAGTCATAAAATATATATACTGAAACATCTTATTTCATTGATGTAGATAGTTCTTGGATAATATTAACAAGATTCATTGATATTAGATCAAAATGTTTGGTTTATTCATGATTTAGTTGGAAGGATCATGAGGCACTGGACAAGGCATCCAATGCATTATTTTTAAGGGTGGTTAATTAATCATTGTGTCATTCTTGAACAAGGAATTCCTGTGTTTTTTTGGTGGTTAATTAACCTTTGTGGAATTTTCAATCTAACTTCTTCCACAAATCTCCATTGTAGGTGCGTTGTCTTCTCTTCATTCCTTTTATCTTCATTTTTTTATTCATTTTTAAAACCTATTATTATATGAATATTCCTGATCTATAGAGTATATTTTGGTTATTCCTATTTTGTATAGTATATATATTCCCATGAATATTTTATATTCATCACATGCATATTTCATTTTCATATTTGAAAATACATCCCTTTTATATTTTATCAATATCATAATTCAAACTCATTTCTATCTATTACATTTTCTTTACATAATATGTATTATAGATCCCTAAATCCTTCCATGCAATGTTTTTGATTGGTTCTACTCATCTACAATTTTTTTTATTATTTTCAATTAGTTCTATTGTAATATGTTCATGATAGAAATTATCTATACATGTTATGGTGTCAGGATTGCTGTAATACTCCCAATATTCGATGTTTAGATGTAGAGGAATTTATCCACCATATTTTTATGGTATTTGGGACCCAAATAGACAGTTTCCAAACATGCATTTCTGTTACTATTCACATTCAAGCCTCACGAGCTGAAGGGTGTACTGTCAGTTCTGGTGAATTTGATTCCATAACATAGAAGGAGACAATGCGTTGTTTATAGATTATAGCAATGACTTGGTCACCGATATTTGTATCACAATCCACAATATGTTAAATCAATGACAATATATAATTTCTATTATAAACTACATTGAAAATTCTAGAATATATGTATTATATAAAATAAGGGTTTTATATCAGTTTTTTATAATCTTCTATCCTTTATAACTAGTGTTTTATACAGTGTACCCTAATATGAAATTATTATATAATACAAAATATTTTTTTTAACATTTTTCAATATATTGAATATGGTTGAAATAATATTTTTTGTATTGTAATCAATATTATGGAATCTAAAATCATTGTTTGTGCATTATATACATTTGAACGTATAAATTATGGTTATAATTAGTCAAATCTGAAATCCATGTGAAAAAATTAACAAAAATGACCCATTATAAAATATATATACTTTTTATAATTATCTATTATGTAATCTTAAATCTGTGTCTATAATGTGTCTATAACTTGAGATATTTGTAAAATTCGAAATCTTGGTGTGTTAACAATGTGACCATTAATTTGGAATAATTTTATGTATTTTTCATGAAAATATAATAGTTTATCATGATTTAGGTATTATCATAATCATATTTATAATACATTTTAGTGCATAATAGATTCTATTTATTATTAGTTTTCAATTAATGGGTCACACATAATTTCTTATTTTCATTTTTATGAAACATAACTATATTTTTTATATATCCCATTTACATTCATATCAATTTTTTAACACCAACTTCATGGGTTTTGCAAGATGTTGGGTGAGTTGGAAAATACTGGCACAATGATGAAAATAGAACTACAAGATGATAATTCATTTTTGTGTTTTTCACATTCAATACAGTATATATTGAAATTAGTTAGGGAAGAGGAATTATAATCCTACAAATAAAACATTCAACACAAATATGCAAGAAGCCAGAGAGACTCAAACTAAAGACTTTCCAGACACCTCACAGGGCATCAATAACTAATCCAGGCCCTAGGGGATTCAATAAAATTTATATTATGCATTATTTATAAATTTTCAATTTATATGAAAAAATATTTCTATAGGTGTTTCTATTAACTGTACGCTATGAAATGACTATTTATTGATAAACAATATTAGGTTACAAAAATTTGAATTACATGAACTTCATATTCAATGTAAAAATTTATTTATGTAAAACTATATCCTATATACATATTTACTTTATCGTATATGAAATATTCATTTTATATTACTCATATGGAAAAAATTTCATGACTTGTTAAGTTTCTAAAATACTTGAAGGCAGTTTATCAATATCTGTTCAATATACTGGCACAAATTGAACCTTAAATATTCAATTTTTATAATAATATATAAAAATAGTACTCTTACATTTTTTATTTTTAAAATTACAATAGGGGACATTCAATTGTTATTGAAATAATTTCAATTTTGTTGGGAGAAAACATGATTTACTCATTGTCTAACTTTTCCCCTTTATTTCCATATAAGATATTTGTGTTGATGAAAATTAAAAGATAAATAGCTTCCCCATCATATCTTTATCATCAATTTATATTACAGAACATGACTCATTTATTTTATAGTAGTAAAATTAATTTTTAATAAACTTCATCAATTATTTATTTCAATCATACACATCCACATAATAACAATATCTATATATAAAAAATTATATACCATTTCCAATTTTGAAATATTGTATATAGTTTTATCCATATAGTATGAATGCATTGTTTTAAATTACTTAAACCTATATGCATACTATATGAATAAATTTATTTCATTTTTACACCTGTGAACATAAATGTAAATCTATATTTATGTAAAATGATTCCAACTAAACATGTCACCATCATCCTTCAATTCATTTCCATGTGTCAGGAGAAGCCCAATCACTTCATTTATTCTTCTAATTTTCTCCCACTTTCATAACAAGTGACATAGATTCCATAGATCATAACCACAATATTTTTTGAGCATGTGTATGATAAATTGCAATTAAAAGATCATGTCATGAAAATTCATGGGTTGGTACTAGTTTATTTTAAACTTATAATAATCTCGAAAGTATACATAACATGTCACACATAGCTTTAGGAAAATAGTTATAGACTATAAAATTATTATTATTTATGTTTGATAGTTCCAACATATTAGTTTAATTACTGAGTATGAATATGTTTAACCAAATTATAAAATTGATGTATAGTGTGTAATTCCCCAACTATAGATTCCCTGAGCCGGTGAATTATTTTAATACATTGACATGATTACAAGGAATCAATTCCCAAAAGACCGATCAGTTTAGCAGTCTTGGAAAATAGATTACATACATGACCGTTACATTACACTTTACAACATACAACAAAAAAATAATCCTTTGAGAACTCCATTGTTCTCTTAGCCTAACCATGCATCTCAAACATAAAACACTTCTTGGGATCCTGGGAAAATTAAAAAATTTAAGGGGTGAGCTCAGATGCTTAGTAAGAGAAATAATTTAGCAGAAGATAACAAAAACAATATGCATGGTCAATAATTGAAAACACATGCCTTCAAAAATAATAAACATTGACACATTATGCGAGAAATATGAGCTGAGTAAATAACTCCATAATAAAACATAGTCATGGGTATTATACTAGATGAATAACCACATGAACCATCAATATTATTTTCATAATGAGGGAATGTATAATACCAGACATTCTTAAATATTTTGTCAAGGCCTCGACCAAGACGCCGAAAATGGTTAAGGCCTTGGCCAAAACCATATATCAAATTGGGAAAGGCCTCGTCCAATTCCACGTATAATTATCTCATGAGACCTACTGATGCATAGAGGATCTATAGAGGGCTCCACCCATCACTTACTATGTCCAATACATTCCTCATATGAAAAGTTTGAAACATTACACGAACATTCCTATTAATACTAGCATACGAAATCTCAATACATTATCCATAAACCATGAATGGTACAAAAATAACACATCCATAGTCAAACATATCACAAAACCTTAGATACAATATGGAATATTTGTATCATAATAAATCAAATTTAAACAAGTTTAAAATCCATCAAAGGATGTTGACATAGATGAAAATGATTCATAAAACTCTTTGAGAGAAATACCCTTTTTTCATGAAATCATTTGTAAGTCTAAAAATTTATAAAGGAAGTAATTTAAAAGATATTTTTGAATCAAAGTGTCCCATAACACTTTGAAACATTTTAAAATAGTTATCATTTCAAAACATTCATTTCCATATAAATAAATCCTTCAAAATCGTTTTGAAAATATGGATATTAATTAAAAGTGTTTAGAAAGATAAATAATGAAAACATTAAACATGATGATCTAGTTAAATACACCCTCCCATAATAACATAAATGATTCATTTAGAAAACATTTTTATGAAATATGGGTATCAAAGAAAAGTATGTCCCAGAAAATACTTACACATGAACAATCTTGGATAATAATGAGGTTGAGGAATCAACTGTTACCTTGCAATTTCCTTTGGTTGAGGGTACGCTTAACCTCCTGTATAATGACCATAATATGTTATTATATTATAAAATAACCATATTAAAATTTATTATATCATTCATGATTCATTTATGACATTATACAACCCATTTAATAATTATTTCCATGTTAAATTAACATTTTGGGTAATAATCGATTTCTTTATCGTACTTGTTTTAACTCTTTACTCTTGATTGTATCAATTATATCAAGATTTAAATACTTAAGAAATATAAAACATTATTTATATATCATATATATTTAGAATATAAATATGTATAATATACATATATTTGAAATGGAAAACAGCGTTTATGGAGACGGTAGTCTGTATGTACGGATAAACATTGTTTCCATTTTCATATCATGTTGAACAGAATTAAGTGAATAAGATATATGTAAGTACATATATATATATATATATCTCCAGTAGCATTATTATTTCATATATTACATATTTATTAGTAATATATATTTTTAAAATCGTGAATAAATGTTGAACATGGAAATGAATCTCATCGCATCGTGGAGATGGTAATCCGTATGTACGCACGGGCGACAATATCATTATTGTGTTTTAAAATAATATGTAAATAGATGGTATATCATAAATAAAGAATCATTTACAAGATATATTTATTATTTACATCAATTATACATCATTATTATACCAATCAAAATACTAATGTATTGAATAACAACTACAACACCACGCGGAGACGGTAAGCCGTATGTACGCACGTATGGTGACATGTCATTCATAGGATGGATAAAATAATTAATATGGTTGTACCATATTTATAATAAAATTATTATATATAGAAGATACTGGAGTTATTATTATATAATGGAAACAACAAAGAAAGAGTAAGTGGAAGAAGAAAAGATCATGAAAGAGGTGATTAAATATTTACCTCTTCTTCGGGGTTTTCCTTTTCATTTGATAGAAATGGATCCTTAGGATGGATTTCAGATCAATCTAAATCCTCTAGGATCAACTGAGTGAAATTGGGAGGATATTTGATTATGTTTTGGCCGAGCCAAATGGCTTTGGAGGTGTGATATTGAGAGAAGGGGAAGTGCCCTTTTGTAAGAGTAACTACTGGAAAATGGGTCTATACCCATGGTTTTGTGCAGAACTGTGGTTATAGGGATAGTATCGGGACCTATACCCACAGTTCTCCAAAATCGTGGGTATAGATCGCTTATACCGATGGTTCTTGGAAAAACTATGTGTATAGGTTTTTTTGAAGACTTATCCCCACGGTTTCTGAAAACGGTAGGTATAGGGGGTATTTTTTTCAAAGACCAATACCCACGGTTTTGAAAAACCCTAGGTATAGCGTTCCCGTGTTATGGAGGGAACAAAAAATTCTCTGGGACAGAAATTTTTTTTGGGTGAGAAGACAATTTTAAATAATATAAATATACAGATAAAAAATATTAAACTGAATAATGTTTTTAGGTTAGTTGGTCCGTCCCCGAAATCCACTACACAGGTCGTGTAGAGACCCGAAGCTTGACGTACATGGACATTACATTACATTTGCGGAATACTTAGTACATAACAAAAACACACACACAAGGATCGTAATAGTTTAGTGTCTTTGGAAACTCGGAACGTAATCTTCTAATCGTGGTGAAAGATCTTAAATATCTCCCATAAAGATCTTCCCCTTTTTTTTACCTAAAAACCTTTCTTTATATCCTGGGGAAAAGAAAACATAAAAGGGTGAGCTCAAATGCTCAGTAAGGGTAAACAAAAGAAATATCAATCACATCATATACATAAGAACATAGCCTTTAGAAATCTTAACCTGCAAAAGAGCTCATAATATCATAACATGGGATAAATCATAGAAGTGAAAATGAGATCCCCATAATCATAACATAAAACTTGAATCATTGTGGAATGCACACATAATCATAGAAAATCATTTCTTGTTAGTCATGACTCATTGCCAAGACTATCTTAGTGGACAAAGTCCCTTTCTGAATCGAGTAACCCTCATTTCAGTCCTGTTTCACTGAACCGGTATAACCTACCATTTCAGCCATGTCTATCTCATGAGATATAAAATCTTTACCCAATGCATTGGAGGGAGATATAGGTCTCACCCATCTCTTAATGATACCATTCTTATGTGTGCCACAAAATCATAAACCATACATCATACCATAACCCATGAAATAAAATGGGATTCTTAAACATCATGCCATCATAACATAATCCATAAACAATTGATATCATTTCATCATAAGAAAATTGAAACCATTTAAATCATAGAGTCATTTTACTTGAAACATACACATATGAAATAATGTCATCTTAGATGAAAAATAGTTTTGACAAAACACTTGAAATGAATTCTTGAGGAAAATATCCTTTCTTTTAAAATCATTTTCTTTTCACAAAATTCAATGCAATTTTAAAAGATAAGGGTTTTGTTGAAAATAATCATTCAATCTTGTAGAGGAAGCTTCTTGAAAATGAGGCGTTATGAAACCGTAAAAAATCCGTTCATGCCGTATAAGTTAAAAAAACATTCTTCGTACTTTTGTCGAAAAAGTCAAAAAGTACCTCGTACGGAAAAACGACAAAAGATTCCTTTCATATTCTTTACTAAAAACTCACCTAAGGGTAAAATTGGATTTAAACTATTGCAAGTGGATGGAAACAATATTACACATTGAGGGAACATGGATGTGGATGATAAAATACACCCCAGTAAATACTTACGAATAAACAATCTCGGATAAAAATGAGATTGTGATATTTCCCTTACCTTAGGTCCGACTTGCTTTGTAAGTGTCCGAACCTCCTGTATAATGATTTAAATCATGTTATTGACTTATTACAGAATCATATTCATTGTTATGATATCATATATGGTTCACTTATGACATTATATTACCCGTTCTTTTGTAAATTTCATGTTAAAGAAGCGTTTTGGGTAAAATCGTTTCATTTATCGTAGGTGTTTTGACTTGTTGTTCTTGACATCATTATTACTTATATCATGATTTACATACTTCCAGAATATAAAATATGATTTATATATCATATATATTCAGTATATATATATATATATAATAGATAGATAAATAAAATGAAAAAACACCGTTTATGGAGACGGTAGTCCGTACGTACGCATGAACGCTGTTTGGCTTTCCTTATTGTCTTGAAATGGAAGTAAGTAGATGACATACATATGTATATATATACATAAATCCAGTAGCTTTATAATGTCATATATTTCATTATTATTTCTTATATATACATTATAATCATTCTTAAATGGTTAACATGGAGAATGAATCTCATCGCGTCGTGGAGACGGTAGTCCGTACGTACGCACGAGCGATGATATCATTTCTATAAATATTGAATTGAATTGGAGTGGATTATACAATATATCAGAATCAATATGATGTTTTAATAACTATGTATAGTTATTCTTTACACCATTATACCCATCCATGTAAGGTGGTGGTGGAAAATAGATTACACCACGGCGTGGAGACGGTATTCCGTACGTACGCACGCGCGGTGATTTCTTTTTCCGTAGGATGGATAGATGGTGAAATAGGGTTGTTTCATACTTATAATAACATATCAGTATATGAGTGATACTGATGTTATTACTTTATAATGAAACAACCTAAGAAGAAGAAGTGGAAGAAGAAATAAAGATGAAAGAATTGGTAACGGTAATTACCTCTTCTTTGAAGTGCCTCTTTGAGACCTCCTCTTAGGGCACTAGAATTGGTCTTTGAGGAAGACCAGAACCTCTAGGATGTTGCTAGGGAAGTGGAGAAGGGATTTTGGCAGGGTTTGGCCGAGCTTGAGTGCTCAAATTGGTGTGAGGAGGAGGGGGAGGAGGTGTCCTTTTATAAGGGAGGAGAGGGGCACCTTAGGAATATCTCAAAATATTATTTTATATTAAAGTCAAAATCGGTTTATAATGGTTCCAAAGGGTCTTATTTCGAAGCTAAGGTGGGGAGGGGTCGAAATCCTATCAACCAATATAATTTAGACAAGTTTAGGATATTATTTTAACCTTATCAATTAGATTTAACTCTAAGTTAAATAATTTAACTTTTACCATGTCTTTTTGTTTTCTTTCACTATATGGTTAATACACTTACTACAACATGCCAAACGAACCCCAAATTGTTTATTATTAATATATATATCCTTCTCTAAGTCATTTGGCCGAACCTTAGATTTTTAGGAATAAAATAACAATTTATAATATAATATTTGATTTAAAAACTATTTTGTGTCAATTTTGACACTATTTGATATATGATTTTTGTGAAAGTCATAAAAGAATTATATGTTCGAAAAAAGTTGATTAAATCAACACTAATATATCATAGTAACCTAGAAAATTAGTGGAATTCATAAAAAGTCTTAAATTACATTTATTTTGGTATTTATAACATCAATTATGTCAATATTTCATTAATAAGATAATTACTGCATCATCATTGTGTCATAAATAAATTAAATTATTTAATGTCTAAAAATTATAAATAAAATACCATTATGTAGGAAAACTTTTTAGCTTTCTAATGAATATTTACAATCGAATTTATCTTATGTATAACCCTATATTAAAAATGTTTTAGTAAATAAACTATGATTTTAACTCTTTTAACTCTTCTTTGAATTAAATAATAATAAATGTCCTAATCTAATCCAAGTGGGCCTAAATGGTCATATTTTTTTCCTAAGTTTGTTTTTGGTCGAATTACACTTGTCCAATAGAATTAGGACATGTGTTAGGGTAATGGTAATATCATATTTACCCTTAGTTACCCTATTTACTATTAACCGCGGTAAAAAAAAGTAAAAAGTTACTATTCACCAAAAATTATTTTCATCTCATTGAACCACATTTTAGTCCTTGATATTAACCGTGTCTCTCGGATTTTCGAAATTCCATTCACAGAAGCGGTAAAATTAAGTTTTATGCAAAATTCAGTTTTTAACCTACCACTTAGTGGTTTCACTATTCATCAAAAATTGATGTTTTTCAGAACAATGCCAAAATTTCATCCCAAGATATATTTCATATTCCGAATTCAAAAATGAAGTCTATTTTACCAAATTCATAACATAAAAGTTGCATTAATTAATTTTATAATTAAATCACGCTGTTAAAACAAATAGCGTGTTTTTAAGAAACAATATCTATCAAAAGATTGACACTTGATTATGTCTGGTTTAAATGTGAAATTACATCAAATGACCAACATTGTATTAAATTGTAAAAATATATTCTAAATATACTTTAAAACCACTCAAATTAATAATTTATCACTATTAATTATTTCGATTAAAAAAGTTGTTTTTAATTATAATTTAGTAATTTTCACTATTCATCAGAATATGAAAGTTATCCGAAAAGTACCAAAATTTCACCTTAGGCTAAATTCGATACTCCGAATCCAAAAATGAAGTTCATTTTGAAAAATAAGATTTACAGAGTTTTAAAAAGTGGTTATTACTATTCATAACGGCTAGTTTTAATAATATTTTAAGAGCATATCGTTGTTTAGTGAAACTCGGTATTGCGTATTACACACGCTATCGAGGAAGGTCGTGATTGCGTGTAATGCAAGGCAAGTCAAGGATGCGTGTTGTGCAAGCTCCTTTTGGTGTAGCGTACAACACAAGACTTTAATAAAATTAAAAAGAATATTTTTTTATAAAATCTTGGGCTGTTACATTCTACCCCCCTTAAAATGAATTTCGCCCTCGAAATTCGTCGGGGTTATAAATGGTTTACTATTCGAAAGTTTCTTTAATAGAAACCCACATCGTAAAAAGGAATATCAAAACCAATCTTTAAAAACAAAAGTATGAAACGTAACGGTTACCCAAATAAACTAATCATTGGGTTTCCACATAGGTGAAAATATGGATATGGAAGAGAAATCTAACCATCATGTTCTGATGGAGAGTGGTAGAGAACATGGCTATGGAAAAGCCAGTAATCACAAATCCATAGATTTGTGATGATATAAGGTACCATCTGATTCATCAGGTATAAGATCACTAGGACAACATTTTTGGTTTTCAGGATCATTTCCCTAAAGTTGAAAATTTGAATTAGAATAAATACTTACTTTATTTTGGTACAATCTGACTGTTGTTCGTGCCTTGAACAATTTCCACTTCATCTCTTAAATAAATGAAGTTGAATTTGTTATTAGCAGATCATGTGATAGAATGACGGGTCATTCCATCTGTCTCAAACAAAAGGTTAGCAAAAATTATATGCATAAGTCGATCTCTAGTGAGATTAATCATATATGGTTCCTAAAATGGACTTATACTTCATATATCATACTGCTTAATATAATAAAACTAGTTTCTACTAAACAGGGACTTCCTGTAGGCCAGTGGTAGGCGATAAAGGCTAGTCGCACTTCGGTTGTGGGTTCGATTCCCACAGCCTTGTCCGAAGCGATGGGCTGTCGCCCGTCCTGCAGGTTGTCCTTTTTCCACAACTATATAACATCCCATCAATAATATCGAAAAAACAAACAATACTAACTTATGTCCAACATAATCCATTCCAATCTTTAGGCTTATCCATAATACTGTAGTCGACTCTCATAATATAGTGAAAACGATTACCAGAGATTTAACACTGCCGTTGATCCCCACATATCATAAGATATGTCTTTTTGGTCACATTCCAAACATTCAAAGTGCTTAATCGTGTATTCTCTTGAATACCTTAGTGAAAACATGAATGCAGTTAAAAGTTAACACTTTCAACATACCAAAATCCTCAAAATTCTATATACTCAAACCATGATATCACTTAGTCCTTATATCAATCATGAGCTCATGAATACTATTAAACATTTCATTTTCTCGTCTTCATTATGCGCATATCATCTTATTTCCAAAAAATATCTCAATCACTTTGAATACCACATCAATAAATATTGCAATACTCAATGATACAACATTATTTTGGAATCCCATTACATAAACACTTAATCATTCCACCACATCGTTATTATATTCAACATTTCCAATAGTGATCGCATGTGATTTCCCTTTGTCCTTTGCCTTCAGTGGTTGCTCATGTTGATCATCACTAACCCTTGGATTAGGGCAATTATTAGCATAATGCCCCATTTCCTTTCACTTGAAGCATTGAAGTGTTGGTGGTGCGTTCTCTGCAGTGTTTGCTTTATTCACATCATTAGAAACCCTTCTTCCATTACTTCGACACTCAGCTGCTCGATGACCTTCTTTTCCACACTTAAAACATTTTCTAGTCCCATTAAGACAATCTCCACCATGCTTCTTTCCACACTTTGTGCATAAGGAAACATTCATCTTCTTTTCACCATTATTCTGAGATTTCTCCTTGAACTCCATCTTTTGTTTCTTGTCAAAACCATGAGATGGATATGTAACACCAACTTCCATTTCTACCTTGATAGCACAACGCACAATTTCTTCATAGCTACTGAAGTCTCTTATAGCTAATGCCCTTCGAAGACTTGGTTTTAAGCCACTGAAAAATCGATCAACTTTACTTTCAGGTTGGATGATAATACCAGAAGCGTACCTTGCAAGTCTTGTAAAATTCGCTTCATAGGTACCAACAGATTCATCATCCCTTTGCTTCAGTTCAAGAAACTCTTTCTCCATCTTTGTTCGAAGAATACGAGGGAAGTACTTACTGAAAAACAAGTTCTTGAACTCGTCCCATTCCATGGACTCAATTTCATCTCTTGGCCTCGTATTCTTGATAAGATTCCACCATTGATCAGCTTCACCTTCCAAACGATATACTGCTAAGATGACTTTATCATGTTCAGAACATTGAAGAACTGAAAATATCTTTTCAGTAGTACTGATCCATTGTTCAGCCACAAGTGGATCAGAAGACCCACTGAAAGAAGGTGGACGTTGCCTCATGAAGGACTCAATAGAATATTGTTCCCTTCTCTGCTCATTTGGAAGTCCAGAATGATTCATAGCTTGTGTAAGAATAGCAATAAGATTTTGCACTCCATCTCCCATAACATTTGTTTGTTCAGGAGGGAAATCATTGCATTGTCCATTGCATTGATTAACACGGTTCCTTCGGGTTCCAGCCATCGTCTAAAACCCAAAAAGAATAGTGTGAGAGGCAAAAATCATTCTAGGGAAAACAACATAATAAAGGGGGAGTACCTTCAATATCTAACATCTTAGGTTTAATTCTATGATCGTTAGCGTAATTCTAGTACTATAACCTATACGTATACTTAACCTTAGGGACATCCCTAGACATACCTTATAAATATCTCTAGGGATCTCACTAAAGTTCTTACATCATAGTTTCCAAAGGTTGACTAAAACTTTCCTCTGATACCAACTGTAGAGACCCGAAGCTTGACGTACATGGACATTACATTACATTTGCGGAATACTTAGTACATAACAAAAACACACACACAAGGATCGTAATAGTTTAGTGTCTTTGGAAACTCGGAACGTAATCTTCTAATCGTGGTGAAAGATCTTAAATATCTCCCATAAAGATCTTCCCCTTTTTTTTACCTAAAAACCTTTCTTTATATCCTGGGGAAAAGAAAACATAAAAGGGTGAGCTCAAATGCTCAGTAAGGGTAAACAAAAGAAATATCAATCACATCATATACATAAGAACATAGCCTTTAGAAATCTTAACCTGCAAAAGAGCTCATAATATCATAACATGGGATAAATCATAGAAGTGAAAATGAGATCCCCATAATCATAACATAAAACTTGAAACATTGTGGAATGCACACATAATCATAGAAAATCATTTCTTGTTAGTCATGACTCATTGCCAAGACTATCTTAGTGGACAAAGTCCCTTTCTGAATCGAGTAACCCTCGTTTCAGTCCTGTTTCACTGAACCGGTATAACCTACCATTTCAGCCATGTCTATCTCATGAGATATAAAATCTTTACCCAATGCATTGGAGGGAGATATATGTCTCACCCATCTCTTAATGATACCATTCTTATGTGTGCCACAAAATCATAAACCATACATCATACCATAACCCATGAAATAAAATGGGATTCTTAAACATCATGCCATCATAACATAATCCATAAACAATTGATATCATTTCATCATAAGAAAATTGAAACCATTTAAATCATAGAGTCATTTTACTTGAAACATACACATATGAAATAATGTCATCTTAGATGAAAAATAGTTTTGACAAAACACTTGAAATGAATTCTTGAGGAAAATATCCTTTCTTTTAAAATCATTTTCTTTTCACAAAATTCAATGCAATTTTAAAAGATAAGGGTTTTTGTTGAAAATAATCATTCAATCTTGTAGAGGAAGCTTCTTGAAAATGAGGCGTTATGAAACCGTAAAAAATCCGTTCATGCCGTATAAGTTAAAAAAAACTTTCTTCGTACTTTTGTCGAAAAAGTCAAAAAGTACCTCGTACGGAAAAACGACAAAAGATTCCTTTCATATTCTTTACTAAAAACTCACCTAAGGGTAAAATTGGATTTAAACTATTGCAAGTGGATGGAAACAATATTACACATTGAGGGAACATGGATGTGGATGATAAAATACACCCCAGTAAATACTTACGAATAAACAATCTCGGATAAAAATGAGATTGTGATATTTCCCTTACCTTAGGTCCGACTTGCTTTGTAAGTGTCCGAACCTCCTGTATAATGATTTAAATCATGTTATTGACTTATTACAGAATCATATTCATTGTTATGATATCATATATGGTTCACTTATGACATTATATTACCCGTTCTTTTGTAAATTTCATGTTAAAGAAGCGTTTTGGGTAAAATCGTTTCATTTATCGTAGGTGTTTTGACTTGTTGTTCTTGACATCATTATTACTTATATCATGATTTACATACTTCCAGAATATAAAATATGATTTATATATCATATATATTCAGTATATATATATATATAATAGATAGATAAATAAAATGAAAAAACACCGTTCATGGAGACGGTAGTCCGTACGTACGCATGAACGCTGTTTTGCTTTCCTTATTGTCTTGAAATGGAAGTAAGTAGATGACATACATATGTATATATATACATAAATCCAGTAGCTTTATAATGTCATATATTTCATTATTATTTCTTATATATACATTATAATCATTCTTAAATGGTTAACATGGAGAATGAATCTCATCGCGTCGTGGAGACGGTAGTCCGTACGTACGCACGAGCGATGATATCATTTCTATAAATATTGAATTGAATTGGAGTGGATTATACAATATATCAGAATCAATATGATGTTGTAATAACTATGTATAGTTATTCTTTACACCATTATACCCATCCATGTAAGGTGGTGGTGGAAAATAGATTACACCACGGCGTGGAGACGGTATTCCGTACGTACGCACGCGCGGTGATTTCTTTTTCCGTAGGATGGATAGATGGTGAAATAGGGTTGTTTCATACTTATAATAACATATCAGTATATGAGTGATACTGATGTTATTACTTTATAATGAAACAACCTAAGAAGAAGAAGTGGAAGAAGAAATAAAGATGAAAGAATTGGTAACGGTAATTACCTCTTCTTTGAAGTGCCTCTTTGAGACCTCCTCTTAGGGCACTAGAATTGGTCTTTGAGGAAGACCAGAACCTCTAGGATGTTGCTAGGGAAGTGGATAAGGGATTTTGGCAGGGTTTGGCCGAGCTTGAGTGCTCAAATTGGTGTGAGGAGGAGGGGGAGGAGGTGTCCTTTTATAAGGGAGGAGAGGGGCACCTTAGGAATATCTCAAAATATTATTTTATATTAAAGTCAAAATCGGTTTATAATGGTTCCAAAGGGTCTTATTTAGAAGCTAAGGTGGGGAGGGGTCGAAATCCTATCAACCAATATAATTTAGACAAGTTTAGGATATTATTTTAACCTTATCAATTAGATTTAACTCTAAGTTAAATAATTTAACTTTTACCATGTCTTTTTGTTTTCTTTCACTATATGGTTAATAAACTTACTACAACATGCCAAACGAACCCCAAATTGTTTATTATTAATATATATATCCTTCTCTAAGTCATTTGGCCGAACCTTAGATTTTTAGGAATAAAATAACAATTTATAATATAATATTTGATTTAAAAACTATTTTGTGTCAATTTTGACACTATTTGATATATGATTTTTGTGAAAGTCATAAAAGAATTATATGTTCTAAAAAAGTTGATTAAATCAACACTAATATATCATAGTAACCTAGAAAATTAGTGGAATTCATAAAAAGTCTTAAATTACATTTATTTTGGTATTTATAACATCAATTATGTCAATATTTCATTAATAAGATAATTACTGCATCATCATTGTGTCATAAATAAATTAAATTATTTAATGTCTAAAAATTATAAATAAAATACCATTATGTAGGAAAACGTTTTAGCTTTCTAATGAATATTTACAATCGAATTTATCTTATGTATAACCCTATATTAAAAATGTTTTAGTAAATAAACTATGATTTTAACTCTTTTAACTCTTCTTTGAATTAAATAATAATAAATGTCCTAATCTAATCCAAGTGGGCCTAAATGGTCATATTTTATTCCTAAGTTTGTTTTTGGTCGAATTACACTTGTCCAATAGAATTAGGACATGTGTTAGGGTAATAGTAATATCATATTTACCCTTAGTTACCCTATTTACTATTAACCGCGGTAAAAAAATGTAAAAAGTTACTATTCACCAAAAATTATTTTCATCTCATTGAACCACATTTTAGTCCTTGATATTAACCGTGTCTCTCGGATTTTCGAAATTCCATTCACAGAAGCGGTAAAATTAAGTTTTATGCAAAATTCAGTTTTTAACCTACCACTTAGTGGTTTCACTATTCATAAAAAATTGATGTTTTTCAGAACAATGCCAAAATTTCATCCCAAGCTATATTTCGTATTCCGAATTCAAAAATGAAGTCTATTTTACCAAATTCATAACATAAAAGTTGCATTAATTAATTTTATAATTAAATCACGCTGTTAAAACAAATAGCGTGTTTTTAAGAAACAATATCTATCAAAAGATTGACACTTGATTATGTCTGGTTTAAATGTGAAATTACATCAAATGACCAACATTGTATTAAATTGTAAAAATATATTCTAAATATACTTTAAAACCACTCAAATTAATAATTTATCACTATTAATTATTTCGATTAAAAAAGTTGTTTTTAATTATAATTTAGTAATTTTCACTATTCATCAGAATATGAAAGTTATCCGAAAAGTACCAAAATTTCACCTTAGGCTAAATTCGATACTCCGAATCCAAAAATGAAGTTCATTTTGAAAAATAAGATTTACAGAGTTTTAAAAAGTGGTTATTACTATTCATAACGGCTAGTTTTAATAATATTTTAAGAGCATATCGTTGTTTAGTGAAACTCGGTATTGCGTATTACACACGCTATCGAGGAAGGTCGTGATTGCGTGTAATGCAAGGCAAGTCAAGGATGCGTGTTGTGCAAGCTCCTTTTGGTGTAGCGTACAACACAAGACTTTAATAAAATTAAAAAGAATATTTTTTTATAAAATCTTGGGCTGTTACAGGTCGCAGGTTCAAAAACCCGCAGATTCTTATTTTTTGATTATATCAGTTATATTAATATATTCATAAAATTGTTTTAATATTTCAGTTGTGGTGTTAGCTCGGTTGGTCTATGGAGGGTGTAGGATGTGGGAGACGCGGGTTCGAAACCCCGTAGACTTTTATTTTTTTTATTATAGCGGATATATTAATATATTAAAATAAAATTATCTTCATTTATCCATATCGGTGTTAGTCCAGTTGGTCGCTTGTTGGGGTGTGGTCTTCAGGCGTAGCGTGAGGTTGCGGGTTCGAATCCCCCCTACGCCATTTTTGAAACCGATCGGAATTTTAATTTTTGATTATAGCAGCTATATTAATATATTAAAATAAAATTATCTGTATATACCAATTGTGGTGTTAGCCTGGTTGGTCGGTTGGTGGGGCGTGGTCTTGAGACGCAGTGTGAGGTTGCAAGTTCGATTCACCCATGTGTCATTTTTGGAATTTAAATACCGCACGGTTTTCAATCAATGGGGTCTGTTGTGTGCCACGTAGGAACAGCGGTGTGCCACACTTAGACTCACATATACCAACGGTACTCCAAAACCGTGGGTATAGGATAAGATCCCTATACCGACGCCTTTCCAGGCCATGGTTTCCAAAAACGTGGGTATAGCCTATACCAACATTTTGGGGGGATATACCCACGGTTTTGAACCGTGGGTATAGGTTGTTTTTCCAGTAGTGAGGGGTGGGGTCCACCATAGGAAAAACATAAAGTATTATTTTATAATAAATTAATATTCAGTTTATAATGGCTCCACCTTAATTTATTTCAAGGATAAGGTGGGGATGAGTCCAAAAAAATTCAACCAGTATGTTTTAGACTGGTTTGGGTCACTATATTAAAATTATCTTTTAGATTTAACTATTAGTTAATTAGTTTGACATTTACCATGTCTCTTTGTATTTTTATATTTTTTGGTAAATAAACTTACTATAAATTGCCAATAGAACCCCATGTGGTTCATTAATGATATCCCTATCATCATATAAGTCTATTGGCCGAAACTTTAAATTTTAAGAATATTATATCAATTAATAATATAATATTTGTTTTAATAACTCTTTTATGTCAATATTGACACTAATTAATAATTGAATTTTTTTAATGTCATAAAAACTTTATTATTTCAAAATAAATTTATTTAATCAATCATAAAATTTCATATCAACCTATAAATTTAGTGGATGGTATTAAAATTTTCATATTTTATTTATTTTAACATTTATTATACCATTAATTTGATTCTTTAATTAATAAGGAAAATACATCATCATCATTGTGTCATAAATAAATTTAATTATTCAATGTATAAAAATTATAAATAATATACCATTATTTAGGAAATATTTTTATCTTTCTAACGAATATTTATGGTCGAAGAGATAACATATATAACCTTATGTAAAAATTGTTTTACTAAAAGATATATGCTTATGTCATTTTTGTATTTATTTAACTTAATTAATATAAAGTGTCATTATCACTTACAAGTGGCTAAATGGGGTCCCAAAATCAACCCAATGGTGCCCATTCTTGGAAAAGTATCATCCAATAGGGTTAGGGCATGTGTTAGGGTAATTTAATATTATTATAATATTATTTGTTTACCTTTATTTACCAGATTTACACTTTAACCATGGTAAATAAAATATTTACCGAACTAATTGTTCGAAATGTCAAAAAAATACAGGTTATCTATTTAAAAAATTTGTACCTCATGCTTCTAAATATTAAATACATTTTTATAAATTGAAAATACAGAAGTGGCAGAAATTAATTTAAATTTAATTCTCGTTGTCAAAACAAAAAGCCAGTTTTTTAGAAATATTAACTATTAAAAGATTGACACTTGTTTATGTCCAGTTTAAATTTGAAATTGTGTCCAATGAACAACATTGGATTAAATGGAAAAAATATAATCTTATTATACTTTAAAACCATTCAATTGAATAATATAACACTATACATTATTTTTATTAGTAATGTTGTTTTTAATTAATGTTTTGTATTTTTCACTATTCATAAAAAATTGGAAGTTTTCAGAAAAATATGAAAAATTTACCCTAAGCTAATTTCAATATTTAGAATCCTAAAATGAAGTTTATTTTGAATGATAAAATTTAAAAAATTTAAAAAAGTGGGTATTACTATTCATAACGACTAGTTTGATTGGTTGTGGTGTGTTAGAACTCGAAGTTGCGTATAACACATGCTATTTTATTATTCAAAGATATGCGTACTATGGAATCTTAGGGTGTTAAATTCTCTCATCCTTTAATAAATTTGTCCCCACAATTTATGCTCGGTATTGGAAACTTGTGATTGACATTTCAAAATATCTTAGTTGAAATCCCACATCGAAAAATGGATTAATGAGGCTTCTATTTTAAAATAAATATTGGTAAGTTTGAAGGATACCGAAAATAACAAATACTAGGGTTCCATGTAGGATAAATGGTTATGGAAGAGAAATATAATCAGCAAGTTCTGATGCAGATTGATCGAGAATATTATTATTATAATGTTAGTGATTTGAAATCTATAAACTTTTGATGGGTTGAAAGGTCATTGATTACCCGGTAGGAAAAGTAAACGGACATCATTTTTGTTCTAAGTTACTTTTCTTAATGATGAGGAATTTATTTATGAGATTTTATAAGATCATAAGGAGATATACTTACTTTACAATTAGATTTTTATCCATTAATAAATTTCTACCTCAAACTTATCCTTCACTCCAAAAAATAACAGAACTCAAAAATACTCTATTTATTCTAATCGTATAGGGTTCCAAATATAAATGTATACCATTTATAAGATGAAAACTATTTTGTAACAACCAGGGACTTCCTGTAGGCTAGTTGTAGGTAATAAAGGCTTGTCGCACTATGATTGTGGGTTCGATTCCTATAGCTTTGTCCAACGCAACAGGATATCGCCCGACCTGCAGGTTGTCATTTTCCCAAGATTACAATTTTATAATATTCTAATAAAATCACTAGAAATTTTTTATCCTTAAACAATACTATCCAAAGTACAAATTAATACATTACAAACATTTTATTTATCCAAAATACCTCAATCCAGAATCTCTATAAAAGGTGTCTAAATTCCAAAATCAATTGTAACATCAGATTCCCCCAACAATGTAAAGTATCTCTTATTGTCACATACTGAAAATATGATTACCTTAGTCATATTAAAACCTTAATGAAAACAACAAGTACTGTAGTAAAATACTTATATATATAACATTTTTATTATAACCAGAATATAGTTCTTGAATAAAAAAACAATAATTATTCAACTTCAACTGTAGTGACACCATAAGATTGGCCTTGCTCCCTTGGCCTTTTCTGAGGTAAGTTTCCTTAGCACATAAGACATTAATTTGTATAATTCCCAATTTCTCTACAATTATAGCATTCAACGTTGACAACAACATTCATTCCCTTTCAATCATGAGCTTGGTGGCCTTTTTCACCACACTTGTAACAGACTCCCATTCCTTTTAGGCAAGTACCAGGTTGTTTCTTCCCACAATTATCACATAATGGAAAATCATTCTTTCCCTTTTTCCCATTACCTGTCTCTTACTCCACCGTTCTCTTCTTCTCTTTCTTTACTTTATTTTCATAAGATTTAGGGAATTCATTTTCAGTCTTGATAGTACATGAGACAAAATCATCGTACGACGATAAGGATTGAGTGACCAATACTCGACAGAGATATGGATTTAACCCATCAAAGAAACTATCAACCTTACTTCTTGGGATACATATATAATTTTCACCTTGCCTTGCTAACCTTGTAAATTTAGCTTCATACATTGTGACATTCTCATCCTCTCTTTGCCTATGACTCAGAAATTGCCTTTCCATATCCACTGGATGTTCATGAGGAAAGTATTTTTATAAGAAAAGCTATTTAAAAACTCTCCATTACATACATGATACTTATTCATCTTCCATTGTGTTTTGAATCAGTGATCACCGTTAATCAACATCCCCAGTGAGGCGATAAATTGCCATGAAAACTTTTCCCCTTTCGCTACTTCTCAAAGTGAGAAATATTTTCTCTAACGAATTTATCCATTACTAACCTACTAATGGATTTGTATTCCTATTGAATGTTCGTTCTTTTTTCCTCATGAAGCGTTCTAACATTGATCATCCTTGTTGTGGATCATGGTGCTCCATAAGGGTAAGGTTATTATTCATAACTTGAGTGAGTTGTCCCAGTATGGTGATAAGTTGATCAGCACCAGTTGTATCACTAG
Source organism: Viscum album (assembly GCA_963277665.1). NCBI lineage: Eukaryota > Viridiplantae > Streptophyta > Magnoliopsida > Santalales > Viscaceae > Viscum > Viscum album. Next base: position 1,363,924,225 of record OY728140.1, on the reverse strand, counting down.
CTCGACTATAATTATCTTCAGTAGGAGGGAAATCCCTACACGGAGTACATGTGTTGATAAGATTTTCATTCCTTCCACTAGGTGCCAATTCTAAACAATGGCATAAAATAGATTAGTTTATGAATCAAAATACATAATTCCAAACTTTCAAAGCACTTAACAAAATTTGAATAGTTTATGGATATAATCCATAATCATAAAATGGTTTTCTTTGAGGTTGTATATACTCATAATCTAGTCATAATGGTTTTTAAAGAAAATGAAAATTATCCTAAGCATATCCCCTGGGAGTGTCGTAACCAAGAGTGCAGCAAGGCATGTTTTCATGCACCAGTTCCCATTCGAGTCTAGCTCAAAGTAGTGTTTTTGGGTTTAACCCCAAGGTACATCTCTTCTAGAGCCACCTCTACCTACTCGTATCCGGACAGGGATGTATTTCATGGAAAACTCACAAAATCTCTACAATACCAAAATTTTAGGAAGTTATTCTATACTAATCCTCTAAGTATATCTTATGTCTATCTGCTCTAATCAGTGTTTATCTAAATATTGTTTCAAAGGATTGTACTAAACTTCCTCTGATACCAACTGTAATGCCCCGACACTAGATTACCAGAGTCAGAGCATTATTTCAATACATCGACATGATAACATGGAATCATGTCCCTAATTTCCTATAAGTTTAGCAGCCTTGGAAAATAGATTACATTCATGAAAGTTACATTTCACATCTAACATACAATAAAAAAATAATCCTTTGATAACTCCATTGTTCTCATAGCATAACCCTGCATCTCAAACATAAAACACTTCTTCAAATCCTGGTAAATTAAAACATAAGAAAGGGGTGAGCTCAGATGCTCAGTAAGGGAAATAATTTTGCAGAATATAACATAAAAAATATGCATGGTGAATAATTGAAAATACATGCCATTACAAATAATAAACATGAACACTTTATGGCAGAAATATGAGTTGAGTAAATAATTCCATAATAAAACATAGTCATGGGTATTCTACTAGTCGAATAACCACATGAACCGTCAATATTATATTCATAATGAGGGAATGTATACTGCCATACATTCTGAAACATTTTTTCAAGGCTTCATCCAAGACATCTAAAATTGATTAAGGCCTATCCCAAAACCATATATCAAATTGGGAAAGGCCTCGACCAATTCCACATCTACATGTCTCATAAGACCTACTGATGCATCGAGGAGCTATAGCGGGCTCCACCCGTCACTTACTATGTCCAATACATTCCTCATATGAAATGGTCGAAACATTACATAAAAATTCGTATTAAAACTAGCATACGAAATCTCAATACATTATCCATAAACCATGAATGGTATAAAAATAACACACCCACAGTCAAACATATCACAAAAACATCGATACAATATGGAATATTTCTATCATAATAAATCAACATCAAACAGGTTTAAAATCCATCAAAGGATGTTGACATAGATGAAAATGATTCGTAAAACTCTTTGAGAGAAATTACCTTTTTTCATAAAATTGTTTCTAAGTCTCACAATTTATAAAGGAAGTCATTTAAAAGATATTTTTGAATCAAAGTGTCCCATACCACTTTGAAACTTTTTAAAAGTGTTAGCATTTCAATAAATTCACGTCAATATAAATAAATCCTTAAAAATCATTTTGAAAATATGGACATTAATTAAAAGTGTTTAGAAAGATAAATCATTAAATCATTTAATATGATGATCTAGTTAAATAGACCCTCACATAAAACCATAAAAGATTCATTTTGATAACATTTTTATGAATTATGGGTATCTATGATAATTATTTCCCAGAAAATTCTTACACATGAATAATCTCGAATAATAATGAGATTGAGGAAATAACCCTTACCTTGCACATTCCTTTGGTCGAGGGTACGTTTAACCTCCTGTATAATGACCATAGTATGTTATTAAAATATAACAGAATGATATTCAAATTTATTATATCATAAACGATTCATTTATGAATTTATGCAACCCATTTAATAATGATTTCCATGATAAATTAACATTTTGGGTAATAATCGCTTTCTTTATTGTACGTGGTTTAACTTATTACTCTTGATTGTATCAATTAGATCAGGATTTAAATATTTCAAGAATATAAAACTTGATTTATATTTCATATATATTTAGAATATAAATATGTATAATATATACATATATGAAATGGAAAACACTATTTGTGGAGACGGTAGTCTGTACATATGCATAAACATTGTTTCCGTTTTCATATTGTATTGAACGGAAGTATGTGAATAAGATATATGTAAGTACATAAATACATAAACACACACAAAAATATATATATATATATCCAGTAGAATTATTATGTCATATATTACAAACTTATTTGTAATATATATTTTTATAATCATCGATGAATGGTGAACGTGGAAATGAATCTCAATGCGTCGTGAAGACGGTAATCCATATGTACACACGAGCTCCAATATCATTATTTTGATTTAAAATAGTATGTAAATAGATGGTATATCATATATACAGAATAATTAACATGTTATATTTATTATTTACAGCAATTATACATCATTATTATACCAATCATAATAATAATGTATTGAATAACAACTACATCACGACGTGGAGACGGCAAGCCGTACGTACACACGTATGGTGACATGTCATTAATAGGATGGATAACATAATGAATATGGTTGTACCATATTTATAATAACATAAACGTATATAGAATATACTATAGTTATTTTTTTATAATGGAAACTACAATGAAAGAGGAAGCGGAAGAAGAAAAGAACTTGAAAGAGGTCATGAAATATTTACCTCTTATTCAAGTTCTCCCTTTTGATTTGATCAAAAGGGCTCCTTAGGATGTCTTTATAATAAAACTAAGGCCACTAAGATAAATTTATTGATGTTGGGAGGTAATTTGGTCCAGGTTTTTCTGACCCAAATGGCTTTGGTGGTGTTATTTTGAGAGAAGGTGAAGTCCCCTTTTATAAGAGGAGTGAGAGCCACCTTAGGAAAAACATAAAGTATTATTTTATAATAAATTCATATTAAGTTTATAATGGCTCAAAATTTATTTATTTTGAGGATATGGTGGGGATAGGTATAAATAATTTCAAACAATATGTTATAGACAGTTCTGGGTCAATATATTAACCTTACCTTTTAGATTTAACTCTTAGTTAATTAGTTTGACATTTACCATGTCTCATTGTATTTTTATAGTATTTGGTTAATGAACATACTATAAACTACCAAGAAAACCCCAAGTGGTTCATTAATGATATACCTATCATGATCTAAGTCTTTTGAATAAACCTTAGATTTTTTGGAATATTCTATCAATTAATAATATAATATTTGTTTTAAAAACTCTGTGATGTCAATTTTGACAATTTTTAATAAATGATTTTTTTAAAGTCATAAAAACATTAGTAATTCAAAATAAATTAATTTAATCAATACTAACATTTCATAGAAACCTATAAATTTATGTATGGTATGAAAAAATTAAAATTATATTTATTTTAAAATTTATAATACCATTTATTTGATTCATTCATTAATAAGGAAAATATTGCATCATCATTGTGTCATAAATAATTTTAATTATTCAATTTCTAAAAATTATACATAAAACACCATTATGTAAGAAATATTTTTATATTTATAATGAATATTTATGGTCGTAGAGATAACATAAATAACCCTATGTAAAAATAGTTTTACTAAAAGATATATGCTTATGTCATATTTGTATTTACTTTAACTATATTAATATAAAGTGTCATTGTCACTTACAAGTGGCTCCATGAAGTCCCAAAATATACCCAAAGTTGACCATGCTCGGACATGTATCATCCAATAGGGTTAGGTCATTGTTTTAGGGTAATTTAATATTATAATAATATTATTGCTTTTCCCTTATTTACTGGATTTACCCTTTAACCATGGTAAATAAAATATTTATCGATGTAATTATTCAAAATGTAAAAAAAATAAAAGTTACCTATTAACACAATTATTACATACTGATTCTAAATATGAAATCCATTTTTCTAAATTCAGAAACACTTCAGTGGTAGAAATTAATTTAAAATTAATTCCTGTTGTCAAAACAAAAACCGTGTTTTTATGAAATATTAACTATTAAAAGATTGACACTTGTTTATGTCTAGTTTAAATGTGAAATTGCATCCAATGACCAAAATTTTATTTAATGGTAAAAATATAATCTATTTATAATTTAATACCACTCAATAGTATAATTTAGCAATATAAATTATTTTTATTACAAAAGTTGTTTTAATTAAAGTTTATTAATTTTCACTATTCATCAAAAAAATGGATGTTTTCATAAAAATACCAATAATACACCCTAAGATAATTTCGATATTCCAAATCCAAAAATGAAGTTCATTTTTAAAGATAAAATTTATAAAATTACAAAAGATGGGTATTACTATTCATAACGGTGAGTTTGATTGGTTGTGGTGTGTTAGAACTCAAAGTTGCGTATAACACATGCTATTGTATTATTCAAAGAGAAGTGTACCATGGAAGCTTGGGGTGTTACATAGTGGTCCTACTAAATCACAATATCATGATTATTAGTTAGGAGGTGAGACCCCACTTGTTTTTATTGAGTCATTTAATGCACCAAAATTAGGTTTCCCCAAAAACGGTTTTGTTTAAATTTTTTCATGGAAATTTCAATTAATTTATACCATTTATAGGAATTTAATATCATTTATCTTAGTAATTTTCTATATCATATATTCAATAATACGATCTGGAATATTTTTGTTATTTTTCTAAAAATATTCAGTTTAACTTGAATTATGCAAAATAGTTTTCTTTTTTTAAATTATTACGTCTATTCAATATAAAAGGAACATAAAATTCGTTTTATGTTTTGAATTTTATCATAATTTAATAGAAGTTTACTTCAACAATAAATACATTAATTACTTACATTTTAATTATCATTGGACTTGATTTTTGTATAATATCATTTTTTGACATAAACAAAGTTTTTTCTTTAAACTCTTATTATGTTTGAACTGTGTTTTTTTATATTAATTAAATAAAAAATAATAAATTTATAAATTTATTTAAATAAATTTAATGATCATTTTTTTATTTTATTTTTTATCATTTATTTGATTGTTTTTACTTGGTATGAAATTTTAATAAATGAAATTTTTTTCATAGAATTAATTTCTAAAAAAACTATTTTCATTGTATCTTTCAAATTTATATTAATGTTAATTTCTATACATATGAAAATTGAACATCGTAAAATTAATTAGATATTTTGAAATATATTTTCCAAATTTTTATTGAGGACACTTTAATTTTTGGTCATACTGTATAGAAAAAAATAACATGTAACCATAGTTATGGTAAAAAGTAGTATACTTGGGTTGTTAAACAATGTTATAACTGAGATATTTATATATAAAAATACATAAATCATATTTTATGGAAATATCTATTCCATATATGAAATACTATGTAAAAATTAATCATTTTGATGCATTTTTCTTGATAATAGAGTCATTATATTTTAATCATTTGAAGAATTCCACATGTGTCATCTCCCTCACAGAAAAATGAAACCACATATCCTCTCTTATTCAAAATTCAAGAGAATAATTTCTTGGAAAAAACATACCAATATAAATTAAAAAAATTACTCCCATCATCCAATAGGGTCTGGTTTTATGATAACACAATCTTTTCATTGTTGAAGGTGTCAGAAAAATGGTGTTTATCAATAAAGTGGTAAAACCTTAAACCGAGTACATTAAATTTTAATTCTTATTCTACATTATATAAAACTAGTGTATGAAACAAAATTTTTTGAATATAATTCTTATAATATATTGATATGTTATTATGATTACCAAAAAACCATTTCCACCTCATTTCTATAAATTTGGAATTGAATGCATCACACCTCTATACATGTGAACTACAACATACATATGGCCATATGGATAATTTACATCACTATCATTCATGATTGGTTGTTATTATTAATTTACTTCTTATATATTATTTTAATCAAATAATTCTACTTATATAATATTAATATCTTATCTACCTTATTAACTTATCCTCTATTGGACAATGATAATGGCACTCGTTTGTAAATGTGGACTTCCACCTCCGAGAAGTGATGTGATTCATTTTACATTTATTTTTTCATTTGAGAAAATAAATTTCCATTTACAATATATAAATAGATATTATATTAATGATATATTAGTTATTATATAATATTAATTTATTATTTAATTTCTTTCATTCCAACCATCAAAAAGTGCAATGATTACTCATGTATTTGTATGAATTGTGAACTTCATGAAGTATTGGGATAAATATTTCATGATAAAATTATAAGATTGAATATAAATGAGTATAAAATGATTAAATATGATAATTATGACAGGAAAAAAATTGTTTTATGGAAAAATGAACAATGTACAGGTATTAGAACCATTGGACATAAACATTCATCAGATATAAAATAGAAAACACATGTAGAAAATGATTATATAAAGTATTTATTGTTAAATGGGTGTTGAAATATAATAAAAGGATAATATATGATATTTTATGTATTTAAATGGGTCTCAAATATGATTATAATAAATTTAAATGTATTAAAAAATATTTTATAGAACATAAATAGATTTTATTATTGGGGTTGGTGTCCCTTATATAAATACAATTTTATTGACAGTTTGTTGATTTTATACACCTGAAATGGTTTATGTGGTGTATATATATCACCATATAAATTCATATCATGAATTTCCTAATGTTAATAATTATTTATGTTTCATTTTATATTATTCTTTCATTAGGATTATGATTCCAAATAGTACCAATGGAGTATTGAATTTATGATTCAGTCTAATCTTGATTGGGATTGTTTATTCATGAATTCCTATTATTAACTTTTATATGATCGTTATATAATGAATCCTTTTAAATTCATTCTCTTCTGGTTATTACTAGATTTTTATATGTAAATACAATTTCCAATATTTTATACATTAAATAAATGACATTTTTTCTTAATGAAAATCCAATCTTATTTCAATTTTCTTCGATGAAATTCTTCGTCTACGTCAATGCTCATCAAAATTGATTTAGAAAATGTAATTAATATTAATAATTATTTTTTAATGTTTCATTTTCGATACCATTTAATACGATTACAAAGTAAGAAAAATAGTTTCATTTTTAAGGGGATTTTCATTCCACATAATCAATTTTGAAAATATATAAATTGTGATAAGAATTATTTTTCTCTATAAGGTATGTCATGAATGGATTTAATAATTTTCATGACTAATCATCACATTTAATAAGGTTATACATATTTATTTTTTTAATTTCTATGATAATAATTTTCTTAATTTATTTATAAATTTTAACTAAAATAATATCTAATGAATATCACATTTTCTCATGTCTTCAAATATTGTTTAATATGATATTTAAATGATTTTTTATCTATGAGAACATCATTGATGATTTTCATTCTTCATTAGGGATATGATCTTCTAAAATTATCCACTATCCTTCATTTTATAGCCTATTATTATGATGAAATAATGATGGAATTATAGAATATATCTCATCCCATGGGTTAATTATGTTGTAAAGAAATATTTAATAAAAGGGTTTCTTTTCCATGGGTTATTATATGACTAAATAATAGAATTAGACCTATTTATTTTACATGATTTATAATGAATTTATTTATGTTTATGTTTTATAAATAAGAATATATTATTATTATGTGATTGGTGTGTCTACTATATACCCATAATTTATTCGGTAAAGATAGATAACTCATGAGATAACTATTTCATGTGTGAAAATGATTTTATGAAATTATGTGTGGAGCTGGTTTTTGTGCACATGTTAATTTATAGATACGATTTTCATATCCCCAATTTTATTAATGGATGTTGTTTTCATGTCCATATTTTTATTAATTGACCTAGTTTCAATTCTACAATATCATGTGGGGAAATAATTTCATGTCCCTGACTTATAGAGTAAACCTATTACTATATATACATATTCAAAATGTTAAAATATTATGATTATTTTACATTCCAATATTTTTGATATTATTTCATGGTTTATGATTGATTATTTATTATTCTGTAAACTTATGATATTCTTGTTAGGACATAAAATTATTCCATGACTCATGTTTAAATTTATTTAAATGATTGGTTATTAATTTGTTATGTTTTTTTATCTCTTCATACACTTAGGATCATTAATGATCATTGATAGATATATCCTCTTTTCACCATTACTAAGCATCTCAACTCGCCCTCTATTAAGTTTTACATTTCCCTGTATATGAAGAAATTATGGAAGTATGATATGTTTATGACGGTTGATAGTTGTGAAGAACATAATTGGACATCATATACATATGTTATATACCCAATTTTTATGTATCTATTATCTTGAGGATCGTAAACCTTTCTGGTTTTATCATGGATCAAAATGATATGTATTTAATCGTCAATAAATATGATGTAATATTTATAAATAAAATTCCCAGGACACTAAGAATGTTATGAGATTAGTTTTTTTGTTAATAATTAGATATTTAGAATATAAAAAATTACTAAAAACAATGGGGATAAGACTATGTAAGCCAACATACTGTTTTGGTAGGGTAGAGACTATAATATTTTTCTAGAAATAAATCCATATCAGGGTAATATATGTTAATGTGGATCCTTTCCTCATTAATTTTATGGTAATAACAGAAAATAGATTATGTTGAGTATATATAGGTAAATATTTTTGTGCATAATGAATGTTTAATAGACCAAACATTTCATCACATTAATATTAAAGAATTCTAGAGGTGGAGGTGTTAGTATTGATCTTGTGGATTTTTGAGAGGTTCGGTAGGATAAGGGGGTACGACTACCGATTTTGGAAGGTCTAAATCATGGATACATGAGTTTGTGTCATTAGGTATTAGTTTTGTATTAGGGTAACATGCTATGAAATCTTGGCTCTGGTGAGGATTATTGGTGCCACATCCAAATATAGAATTGTTATGACATGGAGGGTCAATTTGGCATGGAGCTGAGTTTCTCACTCAGTGGTTGTGAAATAACTATTTAGAATATGTTATGGAGTCTTGGGGGTTGAAATTCATGGGTTATTCCAAATTATCACCCATTTTCCATATGTTGTGAGTTTGTTAGTGTTTTTAATAGACTCATTGGATGGGATTTTTTAGATCTATATATATATATAATTTATGATACTTCTAATTTGATGTATGCACCCCACCTTCATAGAACACCATGTGCCAACACTATTATATTTATATGGGAATGTTTTTAACAACACCCCAATGAGAGGATATATTGATGACTACAATATCATTCCATCCCTCTTTCTTCACATTGTTGACTTTCCCAACCTGGGATGGCTAGAATTCAAAAGAAAAAGGAATTTTTATTTTGTGAGGTGATGAGGTGGAATATAACGTGGGCCGTTCATGATAGGATGCGGAAACGAGCTTTCTATGAAACATGTTCATGACACTCTACTGTTATGTTTAAGTATCTTGCATCTTATTGAGAGATGTGATGTGATGGCATCAGAGTTTACAGGTGAAGAGTGATCTACATACGGTACCAGTCTGTCCATGATAGAAGATTTGTGGTGTGGTAGTAGTGTAGGGTAGTGTTGTGGTTTTTTGATATACAGATGAAATGTGAGTTATATTACATAAGATGTAGAGAGAACCAATGGATATTTAGTGATGTAACCATTATTTATATGCTTATTATTATGATATTTTATTAGGATGAATTATTTTTTGGGTGTGCCATGGTGAGTATTTTTTGGTCAGTTGATCAATTTAGGTGTTATTAATTATTCTATTTTCTCACGGGTGTGTTAATATTTATCATTAACATGTCCATGGGAGACACTAGTTACCCAACTAAGTATACATGTATGCTTCCCCATTGTATATAAACTAATTTTAATGTTTCAAAGAGAATTAAAGGATTGTTCTCGACACAACTGTCTCAGATCATTGGATAATTATTGTGTTTAAACCTTATATTTTCTTGAGGTTATTTACTTTAATATATATTTATCAGTATTTTTTAACATGTTACACTAATAATGTTGTGGTTTTGGTTTACACTTTATGTTCTGTATTGGAGTATATCATGGGTGATTAACCCGATATCATAGTCCTATTATTATTAAAGATGTAAATTCATACCATTTCTGGGATTTTAAACCCTTGGTTCTAGTATCCAACCCATGGCATAATAAGGGTTTCACCCTGGGGTGAATCATATATTATTATTCATTTTCATCCCATGAGGTGTACCATTAGGTGAGGGTTCTTGAAGAAGTTGTATCCAAGGTTATGCTTGGGAGATAGGATATGGTTTTGTGTTTGTAAATGTGAGGATTTCCTATGTTGGTAAAGAAGTACAATTAATTTTTCTCAATTTTTGAAATATCATTGGATGATTGGACACAAAATATGATTATAGCTCCCACCATTATCTTGAGTTTAGACTCAGTGATTATTGAATTGACATGGTTAGATGACATGTTTATATGATAAAGGCCTAAAATAGGTACATTGTTTTTGATGTAATTTGTTCTTATTTGGATTGGGTTGTACTAGGAACATGAAAAGGAAAAAATTAATTAAATAAATATTAATAAAAATTACATATCACCAAGAACAAGAAATAGTTATTTCACCTTCAATATGTATCATGTTCCTCGTCCACAGGTGTTTTAGGCAGTTAACGTTGAGTAGGCTAATCCTTTTAGTCATTGGAGGGTTGTTCATCTTGAGGATGATTATTTTCGGAAGATAAAATTGCAGGGTTTTTAGTGGTATAAATTCTAGAAGATTGAGGGAAGTGTTTTAGTAGTATTGATAGAGATATGGATGGAGGAGTTCAAGATCACCTTTGGATTGATAGAGGATCTGACATAGTATTAGGCCCCTTTTTATGTTAGTCATAAGTGGATATCTACACTTCATTAGTGGATTTCATTTCTTGGTGAGTTGAAAGTGGGAAATATTTTGGGGGTCAACATTCAAAAAGAATTCTAGGAAGAATTCAATTTTTTAACATTAATGGGTTTTAATTGAAAAGAGATTATCTATCTCTAACATGGGACCATTTATTTATCGAATCATGTAATCAAGTTCAATTATTTTTTGTAAATTTCCCTAGATCATTTCACCATTCTGGACTCTAATGTAAGGCATCATGAGGATGTCATCTATACATCTATCAATAACATAGTTTCTCCAATTTCAATGTAAATGTATTTAGAGATTCATAAGACGGTGGAGGATGTTGAGCAAATAAACTCTGAATGATTCTAAGTACAATAAAGGATACAATAGGGTTTCTTTGAAATGAAAACTTTTAGTGGTATTTCTATAGCAACAGGGACTATGAGGATTTGACCTATGGGGATTTGGCATCAATTTATTCGCTTCAAGACAAAAAGGTCAAGTGGTTTCCATTATTTTAATGGGGTAATTATGTTGGAGTTATTTGATTGTGGGGTTCGATTCATTTTTTAGAATATGTTTCCTATGGTTAATAATGCTCTATATAGTAGAGGTGGATAGGTCCAGTGCTAGAATTAGTAACAACTCACATTGAATTTGTTTTAGCAGTAGTGGTAGTAGGCTTATATCTTATCAAGAGGTGATAGATGTAGTAGTGGTTAACGTCAGTATTTTCCTTTGGTTCAGGGACTTGGAACAGAGTATTTCCTTGGAGGATATCATCAGTAGAGATGGAGATGAGATGCTCATTTATATTTCATTCAATATATAAAGTAGTGGATGAGTATTCAAATATTATATGAGGTATGATATATTTATTTTCAACCCTTTATTTTTATTTGTTTGAGTTAGGAGCCTTACACACCTTTTTTCTCCTAATTTTTTTTTGAATACAATCATCAACGTTTCATTTTTCTTAAAAGAAAAACCCAACAACCAGAGCATGGTCATGGGAAAGGACATAGTAAACAAGTCTATGGAGGTCTAAAGTAGTGTAGACCAAGTTGATCCCACTAATATTATTAACCCCCTATGGATTCATTTAATGTGTGCATGAGAAACATTTGGTACTGATACCTTGATCCGCCACCACCATGTTAGTGTGATAGTCTACCACTTTGTTTCCCTCTCTCCCTATGAACAACCTAGTTGTTGCTGTTGTTGAGTCTGGGTCTACACTTCTGGATAATTTTGGCTATCAACCATGGAGAGATAATTTTATGGTGCATGGTATCACGGATAATAATGGAGTCAATTTCAATCTGATAAAGTGAGTTATTTTTGTGGACACAAAAATTTAAACCCATGTGCTTACCCACAACCTCTACCTGGATAGAACTACCCCTCCCATAGTAAGCAGTATAGAGGAGTAGGGCTCTCCCCCTAAAATCTTGGACCACCCCTTCACTTCACATTATACCAAAAATATTTTAATGATAAATGATAAGTTTTAAACCCATGGTTGGTTGTAGGAAGTGTATCGAGTTCCCTCTCATCCCATGAATATAATGATTCATCCCATAACCACTCAACTGTATGGTTCTCAAGGAGGGGTGTCATTCTAGTTGTTGAAACCACTAAATAGATCAACTAGGATGGATTTTCCCTTAGGAAAATTGACATTTATATGGATATTATAAATTTATAAGTAGTCTCATTTTTGGCCATCCAGATACACCAATAACATGCACTTAAAATCGCAAATCTGAATAGTTTTTCTAGAGATGCACCACTAAATCTGTGTGAACATCTTTCAAGAAACATGATTACAACATGATCTGAGGATAAAAGACTAGTGAACTCTCCAAATAACCTCCAAACATCCATGGACCAATCATCCTGAAAGAAGAGGTGATTGGGGTCCTCCTCCTTATACAACATGCAACAATTTCAATTAGAAGCCAGGCTGATACCCATCTTCCAAAATTTGTCGTCCATGGGATGATATTATTTTCTTATCAATCATAATGGAAAGATGAACTTGGTAGGAATGATTATACATCAAGACATGTTATTACAAGTGTCAAGTTTCCCTTGAGGGATAAAAATCTGACAGAAATGTTTTGTGAAAAAATCCCTAGAACTATAATTGGTGAATACACTTCTTCCAGGTTTTGAATTTAAGAAAATATTATCAAATACATCCCATTATTTTTCATCCAGCATGTCTTTGATGAAGATAGTATATAAAATGGCCTCCCTGAAGAATATCATAGGACCAAGATAACCGAGAAAACCAATTATCGAGCATGCTTAGTTATGATATCAAAAGTAAATTTCCATTTTCCCTACAATCTGTCATCAGTGATTCTGAATGGTTGGGATAATATCATGAATCAAGGACCAAAAAGTAGATCCATTGGGTATAACATCCTCCTCATAACCACCACTTTTATATAACATACTCTTACCCGAAATCAGGGGTTCATTCACCATCTCCCATGCAATCATCGCATGCATGCAATGAATAATATCTTCCATACTCCACAAATTAATCCCACCCTTATGAATATGCAACTAAATACCTACCTCATGAGATTTAATGATGTTTCCCATATGATAAAAAATCCAATATGAAACCATCTATAATTTTTCTCAATGGAAGAGAGAATGCCTTTATGTACATTTCTTTCCAAAATATCATGTATAGGAATAACCGATAAAAAAATATAGATTACTGTTATTCGACCTAAGAATAATAAAAATAATATTTCCAGTTAATCACATGGCTCATAATATTATTTATAATGTATTTAAAATCATGGATGTGAGTCTTCCTAGTGTTTATAGAAGACCTGAGATAATAAATAGGGAACGTACCCCTCGGCATGTCCAATTTATTCTATAGGGAGGAGGTTCTCTTGGTGCCAAACTTTTTTGAATTCGAAAGGTTTCTCATGGATCTATTAATTGTATGACCACTCTTGTAACTATACTAATCTTGGATCATAGTTAACCAGCCCACCGATCTATCACTAGCTTTGATGATGATCATAGTGTCATATACAAAAATCAAGTGAGATGTGAAAGGATGGTTCATTTTCACATGATATAGAAGGATGCATCCGATGAATAAATATATTCTAATAATCAATATTAGGGTGTCTTTCCTAAGAATAAAGGGATTTGAGGAAATGTGGTCACCTTTCCTAAGCCCACTAGAATACAAGAAAATTCAATGGGATTTTACAATATAGTAAATCATCATATAAGAAGAGATAAAAAATCTAAAAATAACATCTGATTTTCTTGAGGAGAGATCCATAAATTTGAGTCACCTATTTATGAAATCCCATTCCATTCTGTCATAATCGTTATTCATATCTAACTTCAAATCCATGTTCGATCAATGAGTTTTAATGTTAATACCTCGAATCATTTCATGAGCTAAGGAAAATTCCCCCAAAATAGGCATGCCCTTAACAAACCCATATTTCTCTAACGAGACCTATCGTGGAACATGGATGGATAGCCACGATTTGACAATGCTCAACATGTATATTTATGGGAAATTACACAAGTTTACTATTCTATAGTCTATAATAGAGGATGAATCTTTGATCTTTAGTAGCTTGATCAGAGTTGTTGCACCTGCCACCCTTGGTATTGAACTTCCCTAAAAAAAGTCTTGGATGTCATGATAAATTCACCATTTATCAACTCACATGATCCCCTGTATAATGATACTAGAAATTCATCAGGGCCTGGAGCACTCTCTTGGTTCATGCCCATAATAGCATCTTGAACATTGTTTCCCCTACTATAGTCAGTGTCCTAGAGCATGATTTAGATATGATTCTCTTCCACTATTATATACATTAATGGATAAAAGGCAATCCATATTTTTTGATGTGTTTTTGGGATATTGGATGATGATGGGACTATATCACATATTGGAAGCTATTACTTATTTAGATTCATTTGTACAATTTCATTGTTAGTATTGGATAATAGTATCCCATGCATGCTTCCATTAGTTGTGTATCAAAGAGATTCCTGTTTTTATATGTGGGTTTCCAATGTATGGTCTTCCTTAGCATGAAGAGTTATTTTTGGATAGTATAGATATAGATTCCCTTAATTAATTGATGGTTGGTTTTTCTATCGAATCAGTTCGCATTTGGAGGGTTGAGGTTCCTCAATTTATCAAGGATTTTTTGGATTTATTTATTGAGAGGGATGTAACAATACCACCTTGATGTGATGTTGGGTATGGATACGATGTACAACCTGTTTGTTTTCATATTTTTATGGAACCTTATTGGATGGAATCATCCACGTTTTGGGAGTTGAGGAGTCAAATATAAGGTTTAATATAGAGCTATTTATTCTAGACCAGTGTGTTATTATGGGGTTCTATATTTTTACAGTCTAAGCTGATGGTTGATGGATTGAGGTAGTGTATCAACTATAAGAGGCTGAATCAAGTGAAGAACTAGAACCACTATACTATTCATAGGATAGAAGATCATTTCATCATGATAAATTGGATGAGTAGGTATTCTATGACTAATATGTGGTCTGGATATCACCAATTGAAGGTGAAGGAGGGAGATATCATTAACACTTCTATAATATGCAGTTATGGAAAAATTGATTTTGTGTTCATGTCATTTAATGTTATGAACACACTAGTTGTGTTCATTGAATCATGAAATCTATGATTAATGAATTTCAATACATGTTCATAGTTATTGTCACGACCCGTCCTCAGGGCCCGTGTCGTGACTACCCCAAGCCCGCCTTCCATAGGCCAGGGGCTGGCGACTAGTACCAAAGGCGTAAATCCCGATAACTAAGAAGGCAGTGCCTTTATAAAAGAAAACAAACACCACAGAGTACAAGCGGAAGTAAAACACTAAGTATAAAAGAATGTGCTGAAAAGTAAATGGGCCAGAATACAAACCCAACTGTAAATACAACTACATCTAAACAAAAGTACAATAGAAAAAGACAACAGCTGTAAGAATGGAAAAGGCTCATGGGTCGTCCTCCTCGGATCCTACCTGAAGGGTAGGTACAGATAGCACAACTCCTGGATGCTCTCGCCCGTCAACCTCCTCCGTGTGTTGTATCATCGTGAAGTCTACCTCCGGATACTGACTCGTTGTGTGGTCCACCTCCGGGTACCGTCCAATCCTCGAACACTCGGCCTTCGTCAGCGCTACCCGTCGTCTTCAACCAACACAACAAGGTGCGGGCATAGCCCTTGCAGGGGTGACTATAATGATACTCAGTAGGGACCCCGAGACCCTCAAGGTATCACTAAAACCAACATGGATAACCACAAAGAAGATCTCAACAGATAACCTCTACTTAGGTGTATGCCCATACATATACCTAAGTTATCAAGTAACCCATCTCAATCATGAGGAAAACACCAAGATCATGAAATCAATGGATATCCACTACCCACGTATATTCCCACACATATACCTAAGTTATCAAGTGACCCATCTCAATCATGAGGTAAACAGAAAGGTCAAAAGTCTCAGCTCAAACCATGATTTTCATTATCGAAACTATAACTACTGAAGAGCCCCGTATCTGGAGTGTACAGTGGTCCTGTCATGACTCCGAGGTACTGCTCACTAACCTAAGACTACTGAGGAACTCCTCAAGTCGAGTACTGTGGGCCTGCTGCTACAAACAAGAGCTTCCCACCATGGGTCTGCCGCTACAACCAAGCGCTCCCCCTCATAGCCTCCAGAGGTACTCTTTCTGTTGAGTACCGCGGGTCTGCCGCTACAACCAAGCACTCCTCCATCGTGGGTCTGCCGCTACAACCAAGCACTCCCCCTCCTAGCCTCCAAAGTTACACCTTCTGTTCAGTACCGCGGGTCTGCCACTACAACAAAGCACTCCTCCACCGTGGGTCTGCCGCTACAACCAAGCGCTCCCCACTGGGCTATCCGGAACACACCGAGTCGATCGGTCAAGTAGTCGTCAGGTCTCAACCGGCTACACGGTCTCCGTACTCCGCACGCTCGTCTCCAGGAGGGTCCACTCCATGAGCTACAGGTCAATACTCCAAGTATCTCAAAGTCCCACGAAGAAGTATCTCAAAGGCCCGCCTCGTCATAGGTGTCTCAATGCAACAGACTGCGCGTCAATCGGACACCCGGTCTGTGAGTTATTAGCCTTTTTGTCATAGGGGACCGGTTGGTTTTGTGTGGGAACCAACCCGGCCGTATCTCAACTATACCCCAAAATCTCATAGGGTATACCCATAAGGACCGTTTCTCAACGTGAACACCAACACCGCTGACGGTTCGTCAACTGGACGTCTGGTCTGAAAGATAACTGCTTTTCTGTTCCAGGGGTCTGGTTGGATTTTGGGTACAATCCAACTCGGCCATACTCCAACAGCATCCAAACCTCGGGCGAAGTATTCCAAAAGTTATGTCTCATCAAGAGTAATCTAACCAAGTTGACGTCACGTCAATCAGACGTTCAGAGCTCAAGATATAAGCGTTTCCGCTCCGAGGGTCCGGTTGGTTTCGTATCCGAACCAACCCGGCCGAACCCAATGTATTCTGAAACCTTGAGTGTAATATACTGAAACGACCATCTCGATCCAAGGGTCTCATTTCCACTGACGGTGTGTCGATCGGATGTCCACAACTCATGATATGAGTGAAACACCGTGAGGGGTCTGAAAATGGGGGTCTGGGCCTGGACCGACCCGGCCCAACCCCCCCCGGGTCGGCCCGAACCGAGTCGACCAGACCCAGGTCTGGGTACGACCTGGATGGGCATGGCGCGGCCTGGCCCGGCTGGCCTGGGCGGCTCGGCGCTGGCCGAGCGGTCACGCCCAAGGAGCCGCGGTCCCCTCGCGCTGGGGCCGCTTCGTGTCACCGGACGCGGCGCGCTGCCGCGTCCCACGATCCCCGGTCCCGTGCAGCTGCGGGACCCTTGCTCGCCACTGCGGCTTCAGCCGCAGAGGATTCTTCCGGCGGCATGCCGGGCGCCGCCGCCCCCGACTGCCGGTGCCGCCGCGCCAGCGTGGCGCGCCGGTAGGGGATTCCACAGACCACCAGACGCGCTCTGGTGGTCCGATTCGCCTGCGGTCTTCTCCAGTGATCATCCTGGGACCCCACCTTCACTAAAAAGCCTTCAAAATGCCTTCACGGCCTGCCTCACCATCGCCCGTCGATTTAGTTTGGGCCCAATGGCGCGTCGCGACGGTGCCGTGCTTCTTCGCCGCGTTTTTTCTTCATGTTTCTGCGCGGTGCAACGGCACCGCGCTGCCTTTCACGTGCCGTGACAAACTCAACAACAAGGGGGGAAAAAGGGTCGGCTGTGTTCGTGCAGTCCGACCTCCCCCCATTAGTATGATAACAGACGGCCCAAAAGACAAATAACAACAAGAAATTTTCACGAACAAAAAGAATCAACCCAAACAGTTTTTCCCCGCAACAGATTATTCCCAACCCGCATGGAAAACGTTCGCAGATCAACTAGGTAATAAGTTGATCTGTGTTGTTTTTTTCTTAGAAATAAAGAAATCAAGGGAATAAAATCATTCTCAACATAATTCCCTACCTCAAGCGTTGTCGTCGAACGCGAGTTCGTCGCGGAATTATCCATCGAGGAAGAAGAGGATCGTCGCGGAAGAGAAGGATCGTCGCGGAAGAAATGTCACAGAAGGAGCATCGCGAAAGAAGCATCGTTGACGTCGCGGTACACGGCGTCGCGTCGTCGATCTCTGAGGGTTTGGCGTTCCTCACCAGAGGTCGGAGCGTTCTTCGCGTTCTTCGTGTTCATCGCGTTCTTCGTCGAAGAAGAACGCTTTCCTCCAAATCCTCCCCACGCCACAAGTTCCAACAGAAATAAAATAAGAGTTATCTTATTTTATTAACGCACATGAGACGTTTGAAGTTCAAAATAAATGTAATGAACAATTAATTCAATGAATTAATTGTAACGATTTAACTTCCCAATTAATGAGGCCTTTCTTAACCAGAAAAACGCACGGTTGACTTTCATTAAAGAGGTGGTTGCAGGTGCATTACTTAGAAGGAAAGAAACGGTGGGGATCGTGTGGGCCCCACCTCACAAATATCCTATCATGTGGGTAGGATATTTTCGGTTCCACCCTATCCTCTTAACTTAGCATAAGTGGCTTTTAAGTGGCTTTAAGTGAAATAAAATAAAGTTGTCGCACCACTTTATTTTATTTCTTAACTTAACCCCCAAAATTATAAAAGACACACCCGAGAAAACGCAACTCCGGAAAAGGCGTTTCTAAGAAAATACTGGCACTGCGATTTCATCAGTGCCCTTAGAATTCTATTCCGAGCACTGGTTCAAAAGTTAGAAAACCCACTCATTCGTTCACTGAACGTACCCGAGCTAACCTTCGAAAATTAATTCCGGGCACACCGGGTCTCGGAATCAGGCGCCGTTAGAAACTGCGTTCTTGTAAAATCCCAAAGAAAATTAAAAAAAATTCCCATGAATTTTACGGGTATTTAAATTACTCCCACCTCAGGGATTTACGTCCTCGTAAAGTTTTAACACAAATTAGGGCCACAAAAGCAGTACAGAGCACGCATCTAAGCCCTCCGCTCCCATGTGCTCACCTGGAGGTTCACGTACTGCCAAAGAAAGTGCACCTGAGGAATCGATCATCCTCGTAGGATCCACTACTATCGATCCTCAATCCCCACTGGAACCTCCGTGAAAGAAACCCCATTACCATCGTCCAGCTCCCCATGGTCGATGATATGTGAAGGTCCACGCACGTATCTCCTCAGTTGAGATACGTGGAAGTCGTCGTGCACCTGGTGCAACTAAGGTGGATGAGTCATGCGGTAAACCATCCTACCTACCCAGATGAGGACCTAAGAAGGTCCGATGAACCTCGGAGATAACTTTCTGCATTGGCCACATCTCCATAAACCTCGTCGAGGTGTGACCCATATAAGGACGTGATCGTCATCCTCGAACTATAGAGGTCTCTAATTCCTGTTAGAACTGAAACTCAAAACGACTGCTGCAGTGAGGGTATGGTCGACTGACTCAAGAATTACCGGTCGCACCCTCATGTGCATGAGTTTATCCTCTGCTTCCTGGGGTTTCCTTTTCACCAAACAAGGAAAACTCATCTCGAAGTCATAGTTAAACCACAACCTAAATGCCTAATACCGTCAATTTGTGTATGAATTGTGATTGCCTAGTCCAAACTCAACCAACATCATAAGGCCTCGACATTGCCACCAAGAGATTCCAACAGAAACTCTCACCTCTAGGGTCTGACCACACCGTCGGCGTAAGTGTGATTATCGAGTCTCCTCCCAAGGTATCTCCAGACGTGAGGGTCAAGTCCACAGCTTATCAGAAACTCTTGGTCTGGGACAGGATTTGTGAAAGCAAGGAATGATTCATATCGAAGTCTGTTACTACAGCAGCTAGTAGTGGACACAGACTATCCCTTGAATCATTTTTAGAGCCATTGGGTCACACTCCTTGACCGCATGCATCCGCACTTGTCCTCCGCCCTCCATCTCCCCGAGCCTTGCGGGGATAACTAAGGCGGGTGGTTGTATCATGTTAAGATGTACACCACCTCATGCTGCTCTCCGAGCTCTGCCACTACGTCTGCTGCTTCGCAGACTCATCTCTCCTTAAAGATTCCTCCTCTTGAAACATTTAACACGCTCGAGTCTCTAAGACTGGCACCGGTTTCATGTTTCTTACTGCACTGTGCAGTCTTCATCCACTCGTAGATGATCTCTACCTTCTTTGCTTATGATCTGGAAGAGCTGCTAAGAGAAACTCGGTCTCATCCCCTGGATGAACCACGCCCATTTCCTAATACAGTCAATCCTGACATGAATGATGCATTCATTCCATGGATGACATTGTAAGGCCTTGACGTATCTACCCAGAGATCCAATCGCCACACTCTCCTCCAAGGGTCGAGTCACACTGTCGGTATCAGTGTGAGGTCAATAGGTCTCCTCCAGTAGAAATCTCGAAAGTGAGGGTCAAGTCAATAGTTTTAACAGGGACCTCTCAGTATAAACCAAACAAAAGGTCAGGAATGCAAACATCATAAAGATAAGTGTCTTTTTATTATTCCAGCTCATAGTACAAATACACGAATAAAACAGCAATATGGAACTAGAAGTACAAGGGACGTATCCACTAGTTCTGCTCTTTTCCACCTGCTCCAGGAGCTCTACTAACTTGTCCACTTCTCGGCTGTTGCTCAAGCACTCGTCACTGCTTCTGCCTCGGTGGCTCCTCCAACGCCTGTGGATCGACTGTACAGGGGGTCGGACAGTCACGTGCCAAGTGACCCTTCCTGCCACATTCATAACACTTGCTACTCTTCGTACGGTTGGCTCTAGTCCTCTTGGACCTCTGCATCATCTTTCTACTACCCACAGATGACTCAGCAACTGATCTAAAACCCTGCGGTAAAGGCAGAGGCTCCTGTACACGCTCGGGGTGTAGAGTTACTGGCACAAACTCCACCCTGAAGATGGTCTCGAAGTCTTCCCATGTGAAGGTCATCCCATCGCAAAACTGGAACAAGTGGCTCCACCACCTGCCTCCTGCTTCCTGAAGAAGGCTGGAAGCAAAGATCACTATAAAGTTTACAGGCGTCCCCACTAGCCTGAAGATTCTCACCACAGCCCCCAGCCAATCCTCAGCTGCCTGCGGGTCCGTCCCTCCACGGAACCTGGGTGGCATCTGGCACTGGAACTCGTGCAGCGCACTCAAGTGGCATGCATCACCTACTATTGGGGCTGGTGGCATCGGTGGACCAATGTATGGTAGTATCGCTGGTGCCTCAACATTAAGAGGGCCATGTACCGAAGCCTCGTCGCTCGGAAGGCTGTCAGTACGCACATCCCTCTGGGCTCTAGCTGGTCATCCGTGAAAAGGTATCCTGAAAGAAACAATGTGACACGGTCAAACGATTATACCTGGTGAGCTGAACTGGTTTGAGCTTTTTTAAGGGAATACCTTTGAAAGCACACACACAATCAGTGTTTTCGTGCACAAAGTCGGAAATCAGTTGTCAGGGTCCTGGTGTATGGATACGTCGGCCGCCTGCACCAACACTGGACTCCCTGAACTGAAAACCAAACTCGGTACTCTTAACACTATTTCTTCACAGAAAGAAAATATTAGAGTTATATGTTCTGCGGTAGAACCAACTCCTCTGATACCAATTTGTCCCGACCCGTCCTCGGGGCCCGTTCCGTGACTACCCCAAGCCCGCCTTCCATAGGCCAGTGGCTGGCGACTAGCACCAAAGGCATAAATCCCGATAACTGGGAAGACATTTCCTTTATAAAAGCAAACAAACACCACTGAGTACAAGAGAATGTAAAAAACTAAGTACAAAAGAAAGTGCTGAAAATTATATGGGCCAGAATACAAACCCAACTGAAAATACAGCTACATCTGAACAAAAGTACAATATAAAAAGACATCAGCTGGATGAACGGAAGCGGCTCCTGGGTTGTCCACCTCAGATCCTACCTGAAGGGTAGGTACAGATAGCACAACTCCTGGATTCTCTCGCCCGTCAACCTCCACCGTGTGTCGTCTCGTCGTGAAGTCCGCCTCCGGATAGTGACTCGTCGTGTGGTCCACCTCCGGGTACCATCCAGTCCTCAAACACTCAGCCTCCGTCAGCGCTACCCGTCGTCTGCAACCAACACAACGAGGTGCAGGCATAGCCCGTGCAGCGGTGAGTATAATGATACTCAACAGGGACCCTGAGACCCTCAAGGTCTCACTAAAACCAACATGGATAACCACAAAGAAGATCTCAACAGATAACCTCTACTTAGGTGTATGCCCATACATATACCTAAGTTATCAAGCAACCCATCTCAATCATGAGGAAAACACCGAGATCATGAAATCAACGGATAACCACTACCCAGGTATATGCCCATACATATACC
This sequence comes from Viscum album, assembly GCA_963277665.1. Taxonomy (NCBI): domain Eukaryota; kingdom Viridiplantae; phylum Streptophyta; class Magnoliopsida; order Santalales; family Viscaceae; genus Viscum; species Viscum album. The sequence continues at coordinate 1,363,901,126 of OY728140.1, read as the reverse complement.
TAAGTTATTAAGTGACCCATCTCAATCATGAGGTAAACACAAAGGTCTAAAGTCTGAGCTCAAACCAGGATTTTCATTATCGAAACCGTAACTGTTGTAGAGCCCCGTCTCTGGAGTGTACAGTGGTCCTCTCACGACTCCGAGGTACTTCTCACTAACCTAAGACTGCATTGGAACTCCTCATGTCGAGTACTGTGGGCCTGCTGCTACAACCAAGCACTTCCCACCATGGGTATGCCACTACAACCAAGCGCTCCCCCTCATAGCCTCCAGAGGTACTCTTTCTGTTGAGTACCGCGGGTCTACTACTACAACCAAGTGCTCCTCTGCCGTGGGTCTGCCGCTAAAACCAAGCACTCCCCCTTATAGCCTCCAGAGGTACTTCTTTTGTTGAGTACCGCAGGTCTGCCGCTACAACCAAGCACTCCTCCGCCGTGGGTCTTCCGCTACAACCAAGCGCTCCCCACTGGGCTATCCGAAACACACCGAGTCGATCGGTCAAGCAGTCGTCAGGTCTCAGCCGGCTACACGGTCTTCGTACTCCACACGCTCGTCTCTAGGAGGGTCCACTCCACGAGCTACTGGTCAATATTCCATGTATCTTAAATTCCCACTAAGAAGTATCTCAAAGGACCGCCTCGTTATAGGGGTCTCAACGCAACAGACGGCGCGTCAATCGGACGACCGGTCTGTGAGTTATTAGCCTTTTCGTCTCAGGGGCCTGGTTGGTTTTGTGTGTGAACCAACCCGGCCGTATCTAAACTGTACCCCGAAATCTCATAGGGTATACCCAAATGGACCGTTTCGCAACGTGAACACCAACACCGCTGATGGTTCGTCAAACGGAAATCCGGTCTGAAAGATATCTGCTTTTCCATTCCAGGGGCCCGGTTGGATTTTGGGTACAATCCAACTTGGCCATACACCAACTGCATCTAAACCTCGGGCGAAGTGTGCCAAAAGTTCCATCTCATCAAGAGGAATACAACCAAGTTGACGGCACGTCAATCGGACGTCCGGAGCTCAAGATATAAGCGTTTTCGCTCCGAGGGCCCGGTTGGTTTCGTATCCAATCCAACCCGGCCGAACCCAAAGTATTCTGAAACCTTGAGTGTAATATACCGAAACGACCGACTCGATCCAAGGGTCACATTGCCGCTGACGGTGTGTCGATCGGAGGTATACAACTCATGATATGAGAGAAACACCGTGAGGGGTCCGAAAACGGGGGTCTGGGCCCGGACCGACCCGACCCAACCCCCCTAGGTTGGCCCGAACAGGGTCGACCCAACCCGGGTCCGGGTCCAAACTGGATGGACGCGGCCCGGCCCGGCCCGGACGGCCTGGGCGACTCGGTGCTGGCCGAGCGGTCGCGCCCAAGGAGCCGCGGTCCACTCGCGCTGGGGGCTGCTTCATGTCACCGGACGCGGTGCGCTGCCGAGTCCCACGATCCCCGGTCCCGTGCGGCTGCGAGACCCTTGCTCGCCGATCCGGCTTCAGCCTTGGCGGATTCTTTCGGCGGCACGCCGGGCTCCGCCGCCCCTGACCGCCGTCGCCACCGCGCCGGCGCGGCGCGCCGGCAGGGGCTTCCGCGGACCACCGGACGCGCTCCGGTGGTCCGATTCGCCTGTGGTCTTTGCCAGTGATCATCCCGGGACCCGAACTTCGCTGCAAAGCCTTCAAAATGCCATCGTGACCTACCTCACCATCGACCATCGATTTCTTTTGGCCCCAACGGCGTGGTGCGACAGCGCCGCGCTTCTTCACCGTGTTGTTTCTTCTCGTTTCCGCACGGTGCAACGGCACCGCGCTGCCTTTCACGTGCCGCAACAAACTCAACAACAAGGGGGGAAAGAGGGTCGGCCGTGTTCGTGCTGTCTGACCTCCCCCCGTTAGTATGATAACAGGTGGCCCAAATGTCAAGGAATAACAAGAAATTTTCACGAACAAAAAGAATCAACCCAAACAGTTTTTCCCCGCAACAGATTATTCCAAACCCGCAAGGAAAACGTTCGCGGATCAACTAGGTAATAAGTTGATCGGTGTTCTTGTATTATTATAAAGAAAGAAATCAAGGGAATAAAATCATTCTCAACATAATTCCCAACCTCAAGCATTGTCATCGAACGCGAGTTCGTCGCGGAATTATCCGTCGCGGAAGAAGAGGATCGTCGCGGAAGAGAAGGATCGTCGCGGAAGAAATGTCGTGGAAGGAGCATCGCGGAAGAAGCGTCGTTGATTTTGCGGTACACGGCGTCGCGTCATCGATCTATGAGGGTTTGGCGTTCCTCGCTGGAGGTCGAAGCGTACTTCGCGTTCTTCGTGTTCTTCGCGTTCTTCATCGAAGAAGAACGCTTTCCTCCAAATCATCCCCCGCCACAAGTTCCAACAGAAATAAAATAAGAGTTATCTTATTTTATTAACGCACATGACACGTTTGAATTTCAAAAGAAAATAAACGAACAATTAATTCAATGAATTAACTGTAACGATTTAACTGCCCAATTAATGAGGCGTTTCTTATCCAGAAAAATGAACGGTTGACTTTCATTAAAGAGGGGGTTGCGGGTGCGTTACTTAGAAGGAAATAAACGGTGGGGCTCGTGTGGGCCCTACCTCACAAATATCCTACCATGTGGGTAGGATATTTTGGGTTCCACCATATCCGCTTAACTTAGCTTAAGTGGATTTTAAGTGGCTTTAATTGAAATAAAATAAAGTTGTCGCACCACTTTATATTTTATTTCGTAACTTAACCCCCAAAATTAAAAAAACACACCCGAGAAAACGCTACTCCGGAAAAGACGTTTCTAAGTAAATACTGGCGCTGCGATTTCATCAGTGCCCTCAGAATTCGATTCCGAGCACCTGTTCAAAACTTAGAAAAACCCACTCGTTCGTTCACTGAACGTACCCGAGCTAAACTTCGGAAATTAATTCCGGGCACACCGGGCCTTGGAATCAGGGGCCGTCAGAAACTGCGTTCTTGTAAAATCCCAAATAAAATTTAAAAAAATCTCTTGAATTATATAGGTCATTACAATTATGTTCATCAACGACTTTTTGATCTATTTGAAGTTATAGGAGGAGCTTGCCGACCATATCCAAGTTTCTTTCAAAGTTTTATAATTCCATAGTCTCTACGAGATGTTGTTTATGTGTATGATAGGTACATGAAATATACTCTTCATATTTTTTGTTGTCATCTATAGGGTGTGTTCATTGATCCATATAAGGAATATGTAGTTATTTCTTGTTAATAACCCATGTAACATCCTAGCATGAATGACCACGAAACTGATAACAGGACCAGTGGTTCATATTTCCTAAAGCACATCACCCCATATAAAAGAGGCTACTCACAAAAGCAGGGGTATATGGAGATGAGAGTGGGGAAAATATTCCATCATTTTCAGAGAAACACAATGGTATATCGAAAAATATATAATTCACAACCTTGGAATATTAAATTAATGAAATACATTGCAATGAATGAATAATATAAACTAAATAAAATAGTTGGCCAATGCCAATGTATAAAATGTATGCATTTCCAGATGGTGACACATAATCTAATACTATAGACATATAATTGGAAAAATTGCATAAGGTAGTACAATACTAAATAAATAAAATAGAAACACCCAAGGGAGGTCTCCATGAGCTTCATATGGTTCAGTTCATTCTTGTGCTCTTATTTCTAATGTACAATCAAATCACAACAAGTAATAATATAAGGTCTTGTGAACATGAGATCTTCTCGAGTACCCCATTCTAATGGTTTCCAATGAAGGGCGAGAGATATAAATCCAAGTAGGTTACCACCCACATTGCCTAAGGCAAAACTTTTCCATGAATATTATTTTAGAATCTTTCATGAATAATGAATAATAAACACAATGAATGAATAAACAATAGCCCACTTAGGTTACATAACGACACCAGGCGGCTCTACATGATAATGATCATTACCAAAATTAAAAATTTTACTAGTAACTATATATATATTCCTAATATATATATATATAGAGTATAGATATATATTGGATCCTCTTATATGGACTAAGGAAATGTCGATGTAAGTGGCTATACACCTGGAATAGTATGTGCTTGTTGCATGGGGGTGTTACTGAATCATCCATAACCAGTATGAATAAGCCAATAATTTCAAGACGAGAGGTAAATGCCTTATACATTATAACGAGAGATATAATTCATGCTCATCACTCGAGATGGGTAGTGAACCAACATGTCATCATTCTAAGTGGCGAGTGTTTTGTCATGAAAACACTCAAAATTTTGCATGGTGGGTTATTCCCATCATCCAAATAGTATCACTTGTGTGAGATGAACTTCCCAACACCCGATATAAGCGATCATGATACCACCATTCTCAAAGAACACTTGGAATTACTCAAAACTATATAAGGAAACTAAACCATTATATTTGACACAAGCAGTTTATTATATAAAAACATGTAAATTGAAATAAAAAGGGTTAATACGTAACCTAGAATGTGTAATGAATAATTGTGAGTTTAGCTACTCAATGAAAATCATTTTCTAATGAAATTAAAGAAAACATAATTTGTTCTTGTTCCATTATACATCAAAATAGAAGCAGGCCAAGTCATTCACTTAGAATTTGTATTTATTTAATGAACATCTGACTAAAGAATGAGAAACTACCCTTAAGAACATGAATGGAGGCCATGTCTTATACATTTCATATTTCTAACAATAATATAGTGGCATAAAAAAACCAAAATTTCCAATAGATAAATAATGGTTCAAATCACTAAACACTACTTTTTAGTTTTGAAGTCAGTGTACCTCATTTGTTGGATTGTATTATAAAACATGACATTGTATATAACAATTACATTAGGACAATTTATATTCCAATTTCAAGATTAATATCTAAAATAATCCAAGGAAACATTTTGAAATCTACCAATAAGGTCAAAAATTTATAAAGTGAAACATGGAACATAGTAGGTTCTATAATCAATTGGGTTCAAAAAACATGTATATAAATAAGGAAAATCAATTTAAAACCCAAATTGATTGCTTACGAGTCGTTATAGGATTACAATTAATTATTTATTAAGGGAAACATAAGACAAAACAATAAAATGGAGTCTATGATAAGCGTTGAAATCTTATTTTTATATAACTATGATCACCTAGAGTATATCAATGCATGTGTGACAAATAAAAAGGAAGAACATGAATTTTAGGGCGATATAGAACAACAACTGGAACAAGTTCCAATGAAATTAATTATAAAAAATGTAATCATGGGGAAAGAAACTTACCCCATGGTTAAGATGCACAAATTTTCCAATATCGAGTTATTATTCAATCAGGTTTGCAAGAAATAAATGACAAAAACATTCTCCTTGATAGAGGTAAAATGAGTTCAGAACATTATAACTCAGTTGAGATGAAATTTATCAGGCATAGATTTATAATGTAGGTATATATAATAGTGAGGCATCCATAGGGACCTAAGATGCTTGATTCCTAAGATGAATAGAGAAGATACATCAAATCCTAGTAGAGGGAGGACGCGGAACCACCTTTTCATGTGATAGGAGATCACATGGATGGAGGATGTAAAATGAAAATGAAATAATAATTTTACTTAATTATGGTATTTTTGGTATTTTAACCCTTAATATAGGGTCACACATTTTGGGAAATCGAGCACAACTCATGCATGGCACTTCTTCTCATCTGCTCTAGTTGCATGTTTATCACTACTGGGATACACGGTTTCATAAAAAACGTCTTCAATATCCAATTTTACATACATTAGAGTTTTTAGAGATTGAAAATCCCTGAACACAAAAGAAACCCCAAAGAAACTCTTAGGAATTTAACCAAGTCTATAAAACACATTAATGTGTTCCAACTCTCATAATTTTTATTTAAAGATTTTTTTAGGGAACGTCCCATCCACTAAATTTAAAAATTCAAATTCAATGGAATTATACTGTGGATAAAAAAATAACTCGTTAAAAAATCCCATCATTATAATGTGTAGTCCCCAAGAAGCCTTGTGTATAAATCAAAACATCACCTGACATAAAAGGGTAATGATGTCTCATTAAAATGGTCTATTTGTATTTCCAAACAACCCTTACACCATCCATCCATACAAAATTCTACGATACATAAGCCATGAAAATGTGATCCATAGCTTACCCTTGATTGAAAAAACATAATGGTGCTTACAAAAACCTGTTTATCTAATGACCCAATCATGTCATCATCACCTTAAATAATTGGTCTATGTTTCTCCACACTATAGATCTTATCACAAAAGGATCTGATTCCGAGCCATGATACCTCCACTATAGGTAGTTCCATAAAATGAATGCCTCTGTATGATCTTTAGACACTCCTAGAATGATTATATTTACTAGGTGAACCTGATTACATCTGAGGAAATATATGTGTCCTCATCATATGAAATAGTGGAATTCTGATTGACCAAACTGAAACTGGTCATGCATGATTTCATCAAAAGACACTACCAAAATTTATACCACACCTACATTAACCTAATGATGTGATTTAAAATGTTTTATTTTTACCATAAAATTTGAACAATAAGGGTAACAATTCAAGCCACCAACAAGTGACCATTCCAACAATGTTTGGCTCAGATATCCTGCTAAATTCAAACAAAACCACAATACCATTTTCTAAGGAATCATACAATTACCATGAGTGAATTAACCCAATCACATACCAGACATTCATTCATGTTCCATAATCAAACCATCACCTTAAAATTAAAATCTTCATAAGTCATCATGAATAAGGGTGTAATTTAGATCCATTCCATTGGAATTGTCACCAATTAAGCATCACCTCAGAGTCGGAAACATTTCTAGAAAAACCTAGGATTTATTAAGTTGGAGTCTAAGTAAAAAACTCAAGGTATTCTTTTGTCCTTATTTATAAGTGTGCCATTGGTAAAAGGACAAGACATCCACATTATATCACTGTCTGAGCCCAAAGTGGCATCCTTTTGGAGGTCATTTCCACGGAAAACAACTAGTTTCCCATTGTCCATCTAAGCCACATATACATGAGAACTCAAGTATCACTTAGAAAAAATTGAGCCTTGATTATAAAACAACTATTCTGACATGAAACTATGATAGAGACCAATTATTAATCCCATTATCCTTTTAAACTTTGTGCAACATAAAAACTAATGATATTTTAGTGCATCAAGAAAGAGTTCAAGATAAGGGACATTCTATTCACCAATACATAGTACTCTAAGTGGATATTTAGAGTAACAAAAATATTCAATACACGTTAATCACATCCAATATGGAGTTCGTAGAATGGTTTCCAACCACCCATACCCTTCTACCAGAATGAATAACAGTCAAACCACTACAGGTCGAACTCTTGGAAGATGCCCAAAATCAAATTCCAACGCATCATCGTTGTCTAATCATAAGCCTTTTACACCTGAGGAATCTTGTTGACATTCAAACATAACCAGAAATGTAAATATGAGTCAAAAGGCGTTTAAAGAGGTTCCATACACATCTATCCATTCCACTATAGTTCTTCCTTGTAAGCACCAACATTGTTCAAAACATTGAAGACTCAAGGGAATTCAAGAAATATCATCCATTTCCAATGGTCATCCATGGTTGTGCTTCCATATTCATAGAAGGAAATGCTTTCATTAGAATATGAGTAAAACTCCCCACATTAGGATTTTCAATTTTTTCCTGGAGGAGAGACATACTAGCCTCTCATAAGAGCACTAGGTCAGATACACCTTAATGTGAAACATAAAATCATTGGCATGAAAACCAATCTAAACTGACCGGAATGTCAAGACACCCAATTATACTAGAAGTCATCTAAATTATTTAGATGAATGTGATTCCATTAAATTACAGTTCACTCTACTATGGAGATGACCCAAAAATTCACTTAAATTCACAAAGCTCAAGGATTTCACCGAAATCAACAAGTTCATAATATAAATTTGTTACTCATTGGATGTCACCTATACAAACACACCCCACCCCGATATTTTTGATGTATTATGACACAAAATTAGTATTATCTATCTGTTTTCCACCCTATTCAATCTAGTATTAGGTGGTCCTTACAAGTGATTTATCCCGGAGTGATATTTCCCAATACAACTGTTACCCTGGACGATGATGTTTCATGTCATCCATCACCGAGAAAGAAGGAAGGTCCACTGGACCTATTAAATAGATGACCATTCCCTAGGGATATCTATCTTTTGGAAATGGAGAACTAAATAATTCTCACTCATATAAGAAGTTCATGGATACCATGACCACCTATCCGGATAGGGGATCCATTTAGATGTTTTGTGTCTAAATTGGGAGAAGGAAACCCAAAAAAAACCATACATTAAAAAATCACAACATTTTTATAGTAATTTAAGCTCTATGGGTGCTACCAACCTCAGGTAAGACCTTTACAAAATAATAAGAGTCTACCCTATCACTAGGTCACACCTACAAGATTTCACTAGGCCCTAAGCCCATCATTTAAGCCCATTATAAGGAGAATGACCTATGTAAAATTATCACATTACCATTCCGAGGAATCTCAAATAGATCTTTAAACTACCCTTACATAAGGTTTTAAACTAATTATACCACCTAAGGTTCCAATTTAAAGTCATAAATTGATTTTCATTCTAAATTTAAACATTTAATATATGTACAACAAAACACTAGGAGAAAATTATAACACAAAAAAACCTAGTAAAAGATAAGGTGACCTATGATGGACCTATTAAGCAAACATTGGTTCATCAAAATGGAACCCAAAAGAAATTTCTTAGTTATTGATTATGAAAAACACATATAAGAGGTTATTATATTAGAAACATGAACCAAATGACCCACTTAGGTCTATTTTTGCATTGAATTAGCTAATATCATGATTGTTATTCCCATGTTATAGGGTCAAAAGACATTATAAAGGAAGCCATTAATAGTTTAAATAAAATAATTTTACCATTAATGGGTTTTATCAGATAATATAAAACGTCATAAATGACTGGAAGTGTTCGAGCCATGTATGGGCACTATAATAACCAATTTAGTTGAGATGAAAATTAAACTATATTTAAATTTATAGTTAATTTAATTTATATCATGGTTATATAAATAATTTTTTTATTATTTAGGTTTCCATCCCCCAACCTATAATTCCCCCATACACATTACATATTTGAATTATACTTCAATTAATCAAAACCAGTTCACTTTAAAATTTAAACTTAATTGATTTTTTATTTTATAAAAAATCTCTAGAAATATATAAGTGTCTATATATTTTTCATGTATATTCATTACCTTTCCCAAATTTTAGGGGACCCATAAATCTTGAAACTAAAGATTGGCTTTCATTTAATCACAACCTATATGTTTCAGCCCATTCGACCATGTATATATATCATAAAATACTAACATGTCATCACCAGAAGATAAACACATGGATCATGATAATAAGAACATACGAATGATACATGAATGAACATTCTAAATAAAAAGGAATCATGTCATATAAATACCCTAGCATGGCCACTGATTAAAATGATAAAAAATTACCCAAGATGGTTATATACATAATCATGCTTAAGAAACAACTAAGCATGTAAAATATTAAGAATGTCACTAAAAATACACAACATGGTATATAACAGCTAGAAAAATAAACACACAAGGAATGTAACCACAATTAGAAGGAAGCCTACAAATTCAACTACATGTCATATCATATTAATGATATTTGAATATCTATGTGCACAAAATGATGTGGGTAATGTTGCTTCCGTGCCATACTGGGCTACAGATAAAAATACAATGAATTTTATAAAACAATAAGTAGTGGAATGTATTCCAATCAATCTATGTGAAATAATAATCAACTATAATTTAAAAAAATTAACAACAATCCCATCACTTTCCACTTGGTCCTTTCCCAATACAAGGGTAGATCACTCCTAGGAACATCTATTTACTAGGAGCCAACACATTTCTATTCTCTTGTATACCAACCCAAAATATAAATACTAAGGAAACACCACCTTTGATAAAAAATTCTAATATATTATCCCAATTGGCCACTAAAATGGTATCCATAGTAGTTGGTTGCCTGGATCAAGAGCGGCTCTACTATTGAAAGAGGCTGTCAACTAGAAGCGATGGTCTAAGGAGGTGATAGTTTGAAGACTATACCCTCATGATTATAGTATCAAAGTGGGATATCAGAAAATAAATAAAAGGAAACTATTGAATAATAAATAAATTAAATATATAATAATAGCTGAATAATATATATTTAATACAAATGATAGCCAACACCAAAGTATATAATGCATGAATGTCCATATGGAGATACATAAACTAAAACGGTATACATACAACATGAAACATGATATAAATATGTAAATAGATTAAAAAATATAAATACCGGAGGGAGAACTCCATGAGAATCCTAAGCTCCTGCTTAGTCCTATGCTTCTAACTCCTAGATATTAGCCAATTATGAAAATATATAATCCATGGCCCAATGAAAAGGATATATACTCAGGTATCCTAGGGAAATGATTTCCAGAGTAGGATGTGAGATATAAATCCTAGTAAGTTACCCCACATGGCATCTATAACCAAAACCAATGTGCATGTAAAAATATTATTAAATAGTCTAAACAAATAAATAATTGGCCGCTCATGTTTCAAAATGACACTTTCTGGCTCTACATGCATCAGCTCACATCTGAAAATAATTTTCATTCCAGTGACTATATATATAGTATTAATATACATATATATAGTATAATTATATATTTAATCCACCTATATGGACCATGTATATGTGTATGTAGGTGCCCAAATACACGGAATACTTGGTGCTGGCTCGATTGGGGTGCAACATAGTCATCTATAACCAATCTAAATGAGCCTACAAGATGAATAAATCAATACATTACCTACATCTCATAACAAGTAGAATAATTCATTATCATCACTTCATATGGTGAGTGTTTCATTATTTCACTAATCTATGTCATCAGTGCTCCGTCATGACAACACTCTACAATGGATGTGGAACATAATTCCCACTATCCAAATTATAACACTAGTGTGAGATGACATGCTCAACACCCGATGTAAGGGTCTATGGTACCTCCATGGACATAAACCCTCAACATCTCTCCAGAATCCTTATCAAGGTGTAACGATATTTATGACAATAACTATGAGGAATTACCTCTCATGCATTAATTTTATTAGGCCAAATCATAACTAGGGCATCACAATTATAACAATTCAGATATGATGTGCATAATTAATTAATGAAATATGTTTGTTCATACATGACATGGAAATTAAAATAAAAAGGATCAATAAGGCACATAGAAGGTATCATGAATAATTAGGCATTTACCTAATTGAGAAATTATATTAATAAAGAAATAAAAAACATAAGAGGTGATTAGTCCATTAGAAATATAAATATAATATGTCCAAATAATGCATTTTGAAGGTGTATTAATTCAATGAACATCTATTTGGAAAAAAGGGATACTCCCTTTAAGGGCATCAATGGAGTCCATGTCCAGTGTATTCAAAATGTATAACAATATCATAGGGGCAAAATAAAACACAAATTACATTATTCCAAGTGAGATTCAATTTATTAAAAACTTTTTTTTCATTTTATAATACAATACACCTCTTCCTATGGGTTTTATTATAAAAATTCCATTATTCATAAAAATTCATTTAGCATAATTTATAATCCAATTTCTGGTGTCATAACTCAATTCAAAAAAATAATCATTTTGAATGAAACCAACAAGGTATGGTATTTATAAATTTTAATATGGAACTTAGGAGGGGATATAATAATATAGGTCCACAAAACATTTATATAAACAAGGAAAAGCAATTTACAACCCTAAAAGAATTCTTTGGATGCATTTCTGGCTTTTAATTAATTATGTATTTTAGGAAAATTCTTTCGGCACACCCAAATGGTGCTCATGATAAAGGTTGTTGTCTTCTATATAAATAGTGGTGATTTGAAGGAGTATATAAAGGTTTTTATGATAATTAAAAATGAATAAATCAATTTTTATGGTGACACATTATAATATTTGGCATGTGGAACAACTGTATTTTTTATAAAATAATTGAAACATTTAGAAAGATCCACATACCACCAATATCATTGTTAGTATTCTCTACTCATCCAATATCGTGGTCTGATTCTGACAAGTTTGGAAGCAATCAAATAAATGGTCATTCGCCCTAAGAATGGGGAAACAGAGCTCACTCCATGATAACCCAGTCGAGAAGAAATTATATAGATAATTATTAAAAAGGAATGTAGAGCATATTAAGTATAATCTATAGGGTCTGACAATAGTCTATTCCAATTATGGATAGAGAAGTTCCATCAAATCAAAGAGGATGGAGGAGCAGGATCCCATTGCATAATGGAGTGGAGCTCATGTAGATGGAGGCTGAAAAAAGGAAAGGAAATTCATATTTTACATCATTAAGAGAATTTTGGTAATTTCACGCTTAAAAAATTGGTTGTATAGTTTGGTGACATGGTTTTCCAAAACGTACAACGACCATGAAACACCCATTGTTTGGGAAACCCACCTCGAATGGTTTTCCAACATATTTTTCCCTAACCTTGTTCGATCTATTTGTTGAAATTTTTTATCATACTTACTAAGTGGAACTAACCATTTAGGATATGCTCATAGTTTATGAAACCATTCTTATATCATGTGTGGGCTTATTCTCACCCACTACAACTGCATGATATTCACTATTGGGCCACACAGATTCAGAAAATCCATGTTTCATATACAATTATTCCCATTTTTGAGATTCCAGAGCCCGATGCTCCCAAAACTCAATGGCCCACCCAATGATCCTATAAGGCCATTATCGATGCCTAAATAATATTGTCAATTTGTTCTAACTCTTGGAATTTCATTCTGATGCTCAGTTCCATGAACTTCCAGACCACTAAACTCCAAAATTCGAAATCCCCCGGAATTATACCATGTCTCAAAAACATGATTCTTTATAAGCCAAAACTTTAGTAGTGTTTTATAGCTTCATTAGTCTTAAATTCTATTAACGGATGTTTCAATTGGAATTGTAACTTATTATTGAACCATAGATAGCATTGACTAGGAATGACCATTATTTTATTCGGACTGTATAGTTTCATATGTCATTATATTACATGAATGAGAAATTTTTTAGTGCTCATATGAATCCATTCCTAGGGGAGGATATGGTTTATAAGGTTCGTTGATATGCATACCTTGTAGGATTCCTATGGACCTTGATGTAGTAGAAAGTAGTTATCACATATAAGTCTAGGTATTTACTCCCCCACAAGAAAAAATATTCCACCCATGATCAAGAGCTAGCTAAAATTTTCATTGTGTTGTAGCAATGGAAACATTAGCTAATTCGGGAGTGTTTTATGATCTTCATGGATAAAAATATCATGAGGAATGTATTTTATTAACATGATCTGAATCCACAATAATGGATGTGTTTAGTGTTTCACTAGTACTGTGGGATCATGATCTCCTACACATTATAAAAGGGAAATATTGAGTCTAATGCATTGATTAGGAAATTTTGGAATTATGTTCTTTGCAAATTTATATATTTTTGGTTGGAAATTGAATATTTGGTAGCCATTCATTAAGATGAAACAGTGTATTATGGTGCGTCTTTCTTGATATAGTTGATTGTATAGCCTACTATAATGTGGAAGGTTGATGAGTCCTTGTGGGGAAACATAGTTTTAGATTTTATTCACGATTATGTTAGCATTAGTGATGCTCTAGAGGTATGGTCAAAGCATTGAACTACCTAAATTTTTATTTGGAAATATATTTTTTAATTAGTGACATAAGAAGGATTCCTTGATTTTCATAGATGACCACTGAATATACACTTAAGAGTTTCAAAAATGTACAGATTCTTGAAAATGTAGTTTATGTGGCCTAGGATAATGTGGTGATCAATGGAGATTATTGATAAGTTATTTTTTAATAGCTAAGGGTTATACATTATGTTCTTGGAGGTTTTTTGAAGCTCTTTGTTACTCCTCAGAGGAATTGGGGTAACATATCATTGTATTTTATCGTATTATTACCCCGAGAATAGGTTGGTTGTGAAGTTATACTTGAAAACCTAGATCTATTGATAAAATTTTCTTACATCCTGATGATTAGGTATTTTGGAAATTTAGATGTTTTACAGAGGAGGTATATGGTTTTGGATGTTTGGTTTCATGGAGTTCTCTGTTCCCTTATGTTAGATTAAAACACTCATTTACCTCAAAAAATATCTTAGAGAATATGAAGTGCTTTTCGAGCTCCTTTATTTCACATTACTACATTCCACTTCTAAATGGACATTTAGATAAAGTAGACTGCCCATGAAATGGATGATATGTTATGGTTGTAACGCCCTGACCCCAGTTACCCAGATTCGGTGCATTATTACATAACATTGGCATGATCACATGAAAGATCAAATCTCGAAAGTCCGATTAGTTTAGTAGCCTTGGAATCACTAGATATATTCATAAGGTTTATATTACATCACAAAATGAAAACTACAACAACATAGTCTCCATAGTCCACACTCTTATCCTCTCACACTATCCCTGCAGGTCATTCATAAATTACTTCTTCACATCCTGGGAAAAATAAAACATAGAAAAGGGGTGAGCTCAAATGACCAGTAAGGATAACAATATAGAGGAAACTTTCATAAATAAGAATAAACATTAAAGGCAATGTATAACAAAAACAAAATCCTTTTAAACTTGAACTTCAACATAGTATGGAAAAATTAAAATGAAATAATGCCATTTACTTATTCACATGGATATTCTACTAATATAATAATCACATGAAATATCAATAACCACTTTCATAATGATGGAATGCATAATTACAGACTATCATAACCACATATCCAAGGCCTCGTGCCAAGACTAAAAATAAGATTTTTTCAAGTCTTTGTGCCAAGAGACTAGTTTGTCTCATGAGACCTACCGATGCATCGTGGAGCTATAGCGGGCTCCACCCATCAGATATTAAGTCCAATGCATTCACATATGAAAAGGTTTAAACATAACATAAACATTCGTATTAAAACTAGCATACGAAATGTAAATAATTCATCCATAAACCATGAAAATAACATATCCATAGTCAAACATATCACAAAACCTTCAATACAATATGGAAGTTTTGTTTCATAATAAATCATCTCCAAATATGCTTAAAATCCATCAAAGGATGTTGACATAGATGAAATCAAAACTCATTTTAGAGAAATATATCTTTTTATTTTGAAATCATTTAAGAGTCATATAAAATGAATCATTTTCTTTGAAATTATTCTTATAAGCTTGTAAGGGAAGCTTTGACGATTTTATAATGGCGGAAAATAGCCGCACCCGCTGTATAAGTTAAAAAACATTCTTACCTTAATTCTGTAGAAAAGGTTAAAAGCACCTTGTTGGGAAAAAGACAAAAGATTCCTTTAGAAACGACTTATAAAAAGTCAAACAATGGTATAAATGACTTTAACCCATATTCTTTTAAATATTAAAAATGTTTTGAAATACATTTTCAAGAAACATGGATGTGGATGATAAAGAGATCCCAGTAGATTATTACGTATAAACAACCTCAGATAATGAAGAGATTGTGAAATAAACCCTTACCTTGTACTATTCCTTAGTTGAGGGTAGGTTAACCTCCTGTATAATTGTGAAATAATTGTTATTAAATTATACAAGAATCATATATATTAATAGGATATCATATATTATCTTTTAACATTGCTTTGTTTATAATATCTTAGTATTATCATCGTTTCAGATGTTAACTTACTCGTTTTCTTTTATATGTTTTGTTACGTAAGCCATGTTTTTCATGAATAGTTTGTATCTTATTCATATCCAGAATGATATCCATTCCTTAAGCATTATTTTTAAATCATCAAATGATAATTATACTTGAATGGATACGATGGAGAATGAATCTCATCGCGTTCGTTGAGACGGTAGTCCGTACGTACGCACGAGCGACAATATCATTATTTTGATATTAAAATAATATATAATTGGAAAGTATATCATATATGAAGAATAATTATCTTGTTATATTTATTATTTCAATGAGTGACACATCATTATTATACCCATCCAAATAATAATATATTGAATAACAATTACACCATGACGTGGAGACGGTAAGCCGTACGTACGCACGTATGGTGACATGTTATTCAAAGGGTGGATAGAATACTGAATATGGTTGTAAAATATTTATAATAACATCACAGTATATATAAGATACTGGAGTTATTATTTTATAATGGTAATAACAAATAACGAAGAAGTGGAAGAAGAAATTAATTTGAAAAAGGGTGGTGAAAACATTACCTCTTCTTCGGGTTCTTCCTTTTGATTTGATCAAAAGGGCTCCTTAAGTTGGCTTTCTGATCAAACTAAGGCCTCTAGGTTGTATTTAGGGACGTTGAGAGATTATTTTTTCAGAGTTTGGCCGAACCAAAAGGCTTTGAAGGTGTGAAGTAATGAGAATGGGGAGTGCCCTTTTATAAGAGGGGTGAGGGGAACCTTTGGAAAAGCTAGAAATATTAATTTATAATAAATTCATATTCGGTTTCTAATGACTCCGAAGTTGATTATTTAAAAATTAAGGTGGGTATGGGTCTAAAACCACTTAACCAATAGAATTTATACTGGTTTGGGTTACTACATTAACCTTATCATTAAGTATTAACTCTAAGTTAATTAGTTTCACTTTTACAATATGTCCTTGTATTTTTATATTATATGGTTAATAAACATACCATATACATCCAAGAGACCCCAAAGTGGTCCATTAATGATACACCTATCATGATATAAGTCTCTTGGACGAACCATAGATTTTTAGGAATTTAATATAAATTAAGTATATAATACTTGTTTTAAAAACTCTTTTATGTCAATTTTGACACTATTCAATATTTGATTTTTGTGAAACTTATAACAGAATGATTATTTCAAAAAAAGTTAATTAAATCATTCCAAATATGTCATATTATCCTAGAAAATTATTGTAATTCATTAAAAGTCTCAAATTATATTTATTTGGGTATTTATAATATCAATTATTTTAATTTTTCACTATTATGGTAATTATTGCATCATCATTGTGTCATAAATAAATTAAATTATTTAATGTCTAAAAATTATAAATAAAATATAATTATGTATGAAATATTTTTATCTTTCTAAGGAATATTTAAAATCGAATTTATCTTATGTATGATCCAATATTAAAAATGTTTTAGTAAATAACCTTTTATTTTAACTCTTTTAACTCTTCTTTGAATTAAATAATAATAAATGTCCTAATCTAATCCAAGTGGACCAAAATGATAATATTTTATTCCTAAGGTTGTTTTTGGTCGTGATACACTTTTCCAATAGAATTAGGACATGTGTTAGGGTAATATTAATATCATTTTTACCCTTAATTACCCTATTTACTTTTAACCGTGGTAAATAAAAGTAAAAAGTTACTATTCACCAAAAATTATTTTCATCTCATTGAACCACAATTTACTTCTTGATATTAACCGGGTCTCTCAGATTTTCGAAATTCTATTCACAGAAGTGGTAAAATTAAGTTTTAGGAAAAATTCAGTTTTTTTAACTACCACTCAGTAGTTTCAATATTCATCAAAAATTGAGGTTTTTCAGAACAATGCCAAAATTTCACCCTAAGCTATAATTGATATTCCAAATTCAAAAATGATATCTATTTTACAAAATTCCAATCATATAATTTCCATTAATTAATTTTATAATTAAATCTCGTTGTCACAACAAATAGCGTGTTTTTAGGAAACAATATATAACAAAAGATTGACAATTGTTTAGGTCAAATTTCAATGTGAAACTAGTTATAATGAACACCATTGGATAAAATGGTAAAAATATATTCTAATTATACTTTAAAACCACTCATGAATATAAATTATCACAATAAATTATTTTTATTAAAAAAGTTGTTTTTAAGTATTTTTCACTATTCATAAAAATTGGAAGTTCTCAGAAAAATACCAAAAATTCATCATAGGATAATTTAGATATTCCGAAACCAAAAATGTAGTCAATTTTGAAATATAAAATATATATAATTTCAAAAGGTAGGTATTACTATTCATAACGGCTATTTTGATTGGTTATGGTGTGTTAGAACTCGATGTTGCGTACAACACACGCTATCGCATTATTCAAAGAGAAGCGTACCGTAGAAGCCTGGGGTGTTACATTCTCCCCTCATTCAAATAATTTTGTCCTCAAAATTTTCAGAATACTACCGCATGAAAATTCTCGGATGGTTCATCATCATAAGTTCCTCAGGTTCCCACATTGCCTCTTCCATCTTATGGTTTGTCCACAAAACTTTTACCAGACGCGTCGTCCGGTTTCTCAGTACTTGTTCTCTCGTATCAAGAATCCTGACGGGCTCTTTGCAATAAGACAGATCGGGTTCCAGTTCCAATTCCTCATAGGTGAGTACAAGCGTTTGGTCAGGCATGTATTTCCTCAATAGAGATATGTGGAATACATCGTGAACTTTGGAGAGACTTGGCGTCATTGCCAATCGGTAAGCTACAACCCCAATTCATTCTAGAATTTCGAATGGTCCGATGTACCTGGGACTCAATTTACCTTTCTTACCAAAACGTATGACTCCCATCCATGGAGATACCTTCAGGAAAACATGATCACCAACTTGAAATTCCAAATCCTTTCTTCAATTATCGTCATAGCTCTTCTGCTTACTTTGAGCTTCTTTGATGTGATTTTGGATTACCTTCACCTTTTCCATCGTTTCCTCTACCAGTTCTGGGCCTACAAGTTTTCTTTCACCAACGTCATCCCAACAGGTTGGTGTGCGACATCTCTTTCTATATAACGCTTCATATGGTTCCATCTAAATACTCGAATGGAAGCTATTGTTATAGGAAAATTATACCAAAGCTAAATATTGATCCTACATACCCTGAAAGTCAAGTGAGCAAGATCTCAACATGTCTTCTATGGTTTGAATAGTCTGTTCTGATTGTCCGTCTATCTGAGGGTGGTAGGCAGTGCTCAAATGAAGTTCAGTATCAAGTGATTTCTGATGACTTTTCCAGAATCTTTAATTAAAACAGGGATCACGATCAGAATCAATCGATATGGGTACTCAATGAAGTCTCACAACTTCATTAATATATTGTGTTTCTAGACGTTCCAGTGGTAGATCTTCTCTTATAGCAAGAAAATGAGCTGACTTGGTAAGACGATCAACAATAACCCATATTGCATCATTCCTTCTAGGAGTCTTTGGTAGTCCCATCACAAAGTCCATCGTAATATTGTCCCTTTTCCACTCCGGTATGGGAAAAGGTTGCATGACTCCTCCAGGGTGTTGCCTTCCATCTTTCACTTGTTGACAAACCATACATCTTGACACAAAATCAACAATCTCCCTCTTCATATTGTCCCACCAAAAACGTTCCTTCAAATCACTATACATTTTGGTGCTCCCAGGGTATATAGAGAAATTGGAACTATGAGCATCATCCAGCAATTCCCTTTTTAGATCAGGCATATTGGGAACACAAAGTCTCTTTCCGAAAATCAAAACTCCATCTTCATACACATAGTCTCTCAATCTCCCATCATTCATAGCTTTAATCTTCTTTTGAAATTCTTCATCATCGGTTTGAGAACTCTTAATCCTTTCTAGTAAAGATGGTTTGGCATCCATTTGAAAAGAATTGATGATTCACCTTCCCTGGTTATTCCCATGTCCATCTTCACTAGATCCATCAAAATTGGATCCCTTTCAATTCTCATCACATTCAAAACTCCATGGTCTTTTCTGCTCAAATCATCTGCCACCTTGTTTGATTTCCCCAGGTGGTAGTGTATCGTACAATCATAATCCTTGAGTAATTCAAGCCATCTCTTTTTCCTCATGTTGAGTTCTTTTTGTTAGAAAATATACTTCAAACTCTTGTGATCAGTATAAATCTCACATTTTTCACCATAGAGGTAGTGACTCCATATATTCGAAGCAAATATCACTGCTGCTAACTCGAGATCATGAGTAGGATAGTTTTGTTCATTAATTTTCAACTGTCATGATGCATAGGCAATTACCCTATCATTCTGCATAATGAAACAACCAAGTCCTTTTTTCGATGCATCACTATAAATAACGAACCCACAATTCCCCGATGGTAGAGTCAATATAGGAGCATTGACTAATCTTCTCTTCAGTTCCTCAAAACATTCTTCACACTATTTTTTCCAAACAAATTTAACCCCTTTATGTGTGAGCTTCGTTAATGGGTTAGCCAATCGGGCAAAATTCTGGACGAAACGTCGATAATAACCTGCTAAACCAATAAAACTACATACCTCAGTTATATTCGTAGGTGCTGGAAATTCTTGGATTGCCTTGGTCTTAAAAGGATAAACAGAGATTCCATCTTTAGAGACAACATGGCCAAGAAAAGAAATCTCCTGAAGCCAGAATCCACACTTGCTAAACTTCCCTTATAATTCATGTCTTCTCAAAGTCTTCAAGATAGTATGCAAGTGATTTTCATGATCTTTGTAGCTTTTTGATTATATGAAGATATCATCAATAAATACCACCACTAATTCATCGAGATATTCCTTGAAAACTCTATTCATCAGATCCATGAATACAGAGGGTGAATTAGTCAATCCAAAAGGCGTTACAGTAAACTCGTAATGCCCGTACCTGGTTCGAAATGCTGTCTTCGGAATGTCTTCCTTCTTCACACACAACTGATGGTATCCAAATCGAAGGTCAATCTTTGAAAAGTATTGAGATCCATGCAGTTGGTCAAATAAATCATCAATACGAGGTAGGGGATACTTGTTCTTTATTGTTATAGCATTGATATCCCTATAGTCGATACATAACCTCATGGATCCATCATTCTTTTAATAAAAAGAACTGGGGCTCCCCATGGAGAAAAACTAGGGCGAATAAATCCTTTATTACTCAATTCATCTAGTTGTTTCTTTAGTTAGACTAATTCTACAGTGGCCATTCTATAAGGGGTCTTCGATATAGGCCTCGATCCAGGAATTAAATCAATGGAAAACACAACTTCTCGTTCTGGAGGATGTCCAGGTAAATCTTCCTTAAATACATCTACATATTCTTTCACAATATGTACATCCTCTATTTGAACATTCCTTTCCTCACCCACAGTTATTTCATTCTCTTCCTCCTCAATAATTGAATTTCATTGAGCTACTGGGGGTCGATCTAGATTAGAATTAGGCGGTGACGATTCTGCTACAAAGATAAGGTGTTCTTTATCATCATCATCAAGAATCGTAACCTCTTTCTTTTTACAATAAATCTTCGCATCATAGTCTGAAAGCCAGTCCATACCAAGGATTATATCATACTCAATCATAGGTGTAACGATGAGATCAGTAGATAAATAACATTTTTGTGCTCTAATGGGGACTGACTAACAAAACATTGTTGCAATGATACTTCCCTTAGGAGTTTTAACTGAAAACTTCTTTGTTAAATCAAATTGGAAATATCTAATTTTCTTAGAAACCTGGGAAGATATGAAACAATGGGATGATCCATAATCAAATAATGCATTTTATAAATTTGAGAAAACCATTAAATTACCTGCCACCACGCCTTTCGGAGCTTCTACCTCATCAGTAGTGATAGCATAAGCTTGGCCTTGATCCCTTGGAATTTTCTAAGGTAAGTTCCCCTGACGCTTAGGACATTCATTTGCATAATTCCCCATCTCCCTACAATTGTAGCACTAAACATTGGTAGCTTCCTTCATCCCTCTGCAATCACGAGCTTGGTGTCCTTTTTAACCACACCTGTAACAGACTCTCGTTCCCTTCAAGAAAGTACCAGGGTGTTTTTTCCCACATTTACCACAGGATGGATATTTAACATTTCCCTTCTTCTGCTTATTTCCATTCCTAGATTGATCATAAGATCTCTTCTTCTCTTGCTTTTCTTTAATTTCATAAGACTTAGAGAATTCTTTTTCGGTCTTGATAGCACAGGAGACAATGTCTTCGTATGATGAGAAGGATTGTGATACTAATGCTCGGTGGAGAAATGGTTTTAACCCATCAAAGAAACGATCAATCTTACTTCTTGGGTTACATATATAATCTCCAGCATACCTTTCTAACCATGTAAAGTTAGCCTCATACTTTGTGACATTCTCATCCTCCTTTTGTCTCAGACTCAGAAATTTCATTTCCATATATGCTCGATGGTCGTGAGGAAAGTTTTTTCTAAAAATAGATCATTGAACTCCCTCCATTACATATTTGATACTTCATCATATTCCTTCGTATTTTGAATCAATGACCACCATTGATCAACATCCCCAGTGAGGCGGTAAACTGCCATGATAACTTTTTCCCTTTCACTACTCCTCAAAGCCTGAAATATTTTCTCTAGGGAAAATATCCATTGCTAAGATACTAAGGGATTTGTACTCCCATTGAACGTTGGTGTTTTTTTCCTCATGAAGCGAGCTAACATTGATCCTCCACGCTGTGGATTAGAGTGCTCCATACGGGTAAGGTTATTATTCATAACCTGAGTAAGTTGTCCCAGTATGGTGATTAGCTGATCGGCACCAGTTGCATCACCAACTCCACTATAATTATCTTGAGCAGGAGGGAAATCCCTACATGGAGTGTGTGCATTGATACAGTTTCCATTTCTTCCACTAGGCGCCATTTCTAAACAATGGTATAAACTAGATCAGTTAATCAATCAAAATACATAATTCCATACTTATAAAACACTAAACATAAATTAAACTATCTATGGATATAATCCATAATCATAAGAATGTTTTCTTTTAGGAAGTATATACTCATAAGCCCTTCATAATGATTTGTAATGAAAATGAGAGTTATCCTAAGCATATCCCCGGGGAGTGTCGTAACCAAGAGTGCAACAATGCTCATTGTTGTGCACTAGTTCCCATTCGAGTCTAGCTCAAATCGGTGTTTTCGGGATTTACCCCTAGGTACATTTGTGACAGAGCCACCTCTACCTGCTCGTATCCAGACAGGGATGTATTTCTCGGAAAACTCACAAAATCTCTACAATACCAAAATTCTAGGAAGTTCTTCTATACTAATCCTCAATGTCCATCTTAAATCTATGTGATCTAATCAGAGTTTATCTAAATCTAGCTTCCAAGGTTTGTACTAAACATCCTCTGATACCAACTGTAATGCCCCAACCCCAGTTACCCAGAGTCAGTGCATTATTACATAACATTGGCATGATCACAAGAAAGATCAAATCTCGAAAGACCGATTGGTTTAGTAGCCTTGGAAACACTAGATATATTCATAAGGTTTACATTACATAACAAAATGAAAACTAAAATAACATAGTCTCCATAGTCCACACTCTTATCCCCTCACACTATCTTTGAAGGTCATTCATAAATTACGTCTTCACATCCTAGGAAAAATAAAACATAGAAAAGGGGTGAGCTCAAATGCCCAGTAAGGATAACAATATAGCGGAAACATTCATAAATAAGAATAAACATTTAAGGTAATGTATAACTAAAACAAAATACTTTTAAACATGAACATAAATATTGTATGGAAAAAGTAAAATGAAATAATTCCATTTACTTATTCACATGGATATTCTACTAATCGAATAATAACATGCAATATCAATAACCACTTTCATAATGATGGAATGCATAATGCCAGACTATCATAACCACATTGCCATGGCCTCGTGCCAAAACTAAAAATAAGGTTTTTTCAAGGCCTTGTGCCAAGACACTAGTTTGTCTCATGAGACCTACCGATGCATCGAGGATCTATAGCGGGCTCCACCCGTCACATATTAAGTCCAATGCATTCCCATATGAAAATGTCTAAACATAACATAAACATTCGTATTAAAAATAGCATACGAAATGTAAATACATCATCCATAAACCTTGAAAATAACATATCAATAGTCAAAAATATCGCAAAACCTTCAATACAATATGGATGTTTTGTTTCATAATAAATCATCTCCAAATAAGCTTAAAATCCATCAAAGGATGTTGACATAGATGAAATAAAAACTATTTTTAGAGAAATATCTCTTTTTATTTTGAAATCATTTAAGAGTCATATAAAATGAAACATTTTATTTGAAAATATTCTTAAAATCTTGTAAGGGAAGCTTCGATGATTTTATAATGGCGGAAAATATTCGCACCTACCGTATAAGTTAAAAAAACATTCTTACCTCAATTCTGTCGAAAAGGCTAAAAGCACCTTGTTTGGAAAACGACTGAAAGATTCCTTTATAAACCACTTATAAAAAGTCAAAAAAGTGTATAAATGACTTTAACCCATATTTTTTTAAATAATAAAAATGTTTTGAAATACATTTTCAAGAAACAAGGATGTGGATGATAAAGAGATCCCAGTAGATTATTACGTATAAACAACCTCGGATAATGAAGAGATTGAGAAATAAACCCTTACCTTGTACTTTTCCTTGGTTGAGGGTAGGTTAACCTCCTGTATAATGGTGAAATAATTGTTATTAAATTATACAGGAATCATATATATTAATATGATATCATATATGATCTTTTTTACATTGCTTTGTTAATAATATCTTAGTATTATCGTCGTTTCGGGTGTTAACTTACTCGTTTTTCTTTTATATGTTTTGTTATGTAAGCCATATTTTTCATGGATAGGTTGTATCTTATTCATATCCAAAATGATATCAATTCCTTACACAATATTTTTAAATCATCAAATTATAATTATACTTGAATAGATACGATGGAGAATGAATCTCATCGCGTTCGTGGAGACGGTAGTCCGTACGTACGCACGAGCGACAATATCATTCTTTTGATATTAAAATAATATATAATTGGATATTATATCATATATAAAGAATAATTATCATGTTATATTTATTATTTACATGAGTTACACATCATTATTATACCCATCCAAATAATAATATATTGAACAACAATTACACCACGACGTGGAGACGGTAAGCCGTGCGTACACACGTATGGTGACATGTTATTCAAAGGGTGGATAGAATACTGAATATGGTTGTACAATATTTAAAATAACATCACAGTATATATAAGATACTGGATTTATTATTTAATAGTGGTAATAGCAAAGAAAGAATAAGTGGAAGAAGAAATGAATTTGAAAAAGGGTGGTGAAAACATTACCTCTTTTTCAGGTTCTTCCTTTTGATTTGATCAAAAGGGCTCCTTAGGTTGGTTTTCGGATCAAACTAAGGCCTCTAGGATGTAGTGAGGGATGTTTAGAGAGTATTTGGGCAGATTTTGGCTAAACCAAAATGCTTTTAAGGTGTGAAGTAATGAGAAGG
Source organism: Viscum album (assembly GCA_963277665.1). Taxonomy (NCBI): domain Eukaryota; kingdom Viridiplantae; phylum Streptophyta; class Magnoliopsida; order Santalales; family Viscaceae; genus Viscum; species Viscum album. Next base: position 1,363,875,499 of record OY728140.1, on the reverse strand, counting down.
TTGAGTGCCCTTTTATAAGAGGGGTGAGGGGCACCTTTGGAAAAGCTAGAAATATTAATTTATAATAAATTCATAATCGGTTTATAATGGCTCCAAAGATGATTATTTAAAAGTTAAGGTGGGGATGGGTCGAAAACCACTTAACCAATAGAACATATATAGGTTTGGGTTACTATATTAACCTTATCATTAAGTATTAACTCTAAGTTAATTAATTTCACCTTTACAATGTCTCTTTGTATTTTTATATTATATGGTTAATAAACTTACTATATACATCCAAGAGACCCCAAGTGGTAGATTAATGATAAAAATATCATGATATAAGTCTCTTGGAGGAACCATAGATTTATAGGAATTTAGGATCAATTAATAATATAATAATTGTTTTAAAAACTCTTTTATGTCAATTTTGACACTATTCAACAGTTGATTTTTTTGAAACTTATAACAGAATGATTATTCAAAAAAAGTTAATTAAATCAATCATAATATGTCATATTAACCTATAAAATTATTTTAATTAATTAAAAGTCTCAAATTTTATTTATTTGGGTATTTATAATATCAATTATTTTAATTTTTCACTATTATGGTAATTACTGCATCATCATTGTGTCATAAATAAATTAAATTATTTAATGTCTAAAAATTATAAATAAATTATCATTATGTAGGAAATCTGTTTATCTTTCTAATTAATATTTACAGTCAAATTTATCTTATGTATAACCCTATATTAAAAATGTTTTAGTAAATAAACGTTGATTTTATCTCTTTTAACTCTTCTTTGATTTAAATAATAATAAATGTCCTAATCAAATCCAAGTGGACCTAAATGATAATATTTTATTCCTAAGTTTGTTTTCGGTCGAGGTAAACTTGTCCAATAGAATTAGGACATGTGTTAGGGTAATATTAATATCATTTTTACCCTTAATTACCCTATTTACTTTTAACCGTGGTAAATAAAAGTAAAAAGTTACCATTCACCAAAAATTATTTTCCTGTCATTGAACCAAATTTTACTTCTTGATATTAACCGTGTCTCTCAGATTTTCTAATTTCCATTCACATAAGTGGTAAAATTTAGTTTTATGAAAAATTCAGTTTTTTTAACTACCACTTAGTAGTTTCACTATTCATCAAAAAATTAATGTTTTTCAGAACAATGCCAAAATTTCACCTTAAGCTATAATTGATATTCCGAATTTAAAAATGATGTCTATTTTAGAAAATTCCAAACATATAATTTGTATTAATTAATTTTATAATTAATTTCCACTGTCACAAAAAATAGCGTGTTTTTAAGAAACAATATATACCAAAAGATTGACAATTGTTTAGGTCCAATTTCAAAGTGAAATTAGTTCTAATTAACACCGTTGGATAAAATGGTAAAAATATATTATAATTATACTTTAAAACCAATAAATAAAATAATTTATCAATATAAATTATTTTGATTAAAAAAGTTGTTTTTAAGTATTTTTCACTGTTCATAAAAATTGGAAGTTCTCAGAAAAATACCAAAAATTCATCTTAGGATAATTTCGATATTCTGAAACCAAAAATGAAGTCCATTTTGAAATATAAAATATATATAATTTCAAAACGTAGGTATTACTATTCATAATGGCTAGTTTGATTGGTTGTGGTGTGTTAGAACTCGATGTTGCGTACAACACACGCTATCACATTATTCAAAGAGAAGCATACCGTAGAAGCTTGGGGTGTTACAATGGTTGTCCATCTTAGACATCTATAGATCATGGGAACATAACATTAAATTGGTTTAGTTTTATTATAATAACTAATATCAATCATCAATCTTCATATTCCCATTTGAGGATTTGTATAAGAGTTCATGCCATTCTCCAATGTGTGGGGATGAGGTTTGATAGTTTTTAATTCTGTTCCCTGATGTGTAAAAGATCACGATAGAGATGTTTTTAGGTAAATAGAGAGAGGTTGGATGTAGTGATTAAACAGAATATGTCATATGTTGACCACCAGAGAAGCCCCCTGGAGTTCGAGGATAGAGGCCACATGATCTTGAAATATACCCCTCAACATTGAATGTAGAGTTTTTGAAGGGGGAGTAGGTCCTCTAAACATTTTTTGGGACTTATAACATGCTTTATTTACATTTCAAGGTGGATTATCAGTTGAAACGCCTTCCATTGCAGGAACTGATCCATGAAATCATCCTTTTTGTTAGAATATTTAGTATCATGTAGATATCTACCATGTCATTGAATGGGCATAATTGGAATTTGATGACAATGTGACATTAGTGGTGTGGCTAGAGGATATCCAAGATCATCGGGATACATTTCATCATGGACATATTATTCCATTAGTGCATGTATTTTGGAGGCATGGTGGCTGTGAGGATAGTACAGTAGAGTTTTATACGTAGACACATATCCTGTACCCTGAGTTGTATTGAGATTCTCTTACTTGACATTATTTTTTTCTTAATGATGTAATGTTTAAGATATTTTTGGTTTATATGGTGTTATTATTTTTTATGACGAGGAACATGATTTAAAATTCAATCATACAAAGGAGGAAAACCCAAATTATTAATTTAGATGCTTTATACTTTGACATGATTAAAAAAATAGGCTGATTCAGTACTTCATGTTGTGGACAAATATCTTGACATGAGAGATGAAAATTCATGTATTTTTATTCATGGTATTTTTAATATGGTATTTGTGGTAATTGGTGGCCCGGGATATGTGGTGGTTGGGATATTTGTGTGGATTTTTGTGTAAAATGGTTTGACGTATGAACTGAAAGGCAGTGTCATGACCCATCCCATAGGGCCCATGTCGTGACTATCCTAATCCCACCTCCTGAAGGCCAAGGGTTGGTGACTAGTGTCTAAGGAGTTAACCTCAATGTGGGAGGCATTTCCCTGAGTACCTATACACGCACACACACCCAACCACATCCACACACACTGAAAGAGAGAAAAAAATACCACTAAAACAAGGTTGAGTAAAAGTACATATGAAATTAAGTGGTCTAGAATAAAAACCCAACAATGAACCAAAAATAAAAAGTACAAAATGGAAACTCTGATGACCATTCATAGAAAAACCCACCTGATATTGAGAGTAGCGAAGCTACTGGAAGCCAAAGTAGTACTTAATGTCCACCCAGTACTACTAGGCCCCACTTTTTCCCAGGCCACCAAGTGCACTATCGTAGCGTCTGTCAGTCTCATCTCTATAAGCACTCCTGTCGATACGTCGATCGTCTGCACCTAGAAAAAGTCGCGTGAGTAATGCCCATGTGGAGGTGAGTAACAAAATACTCATTAGAGACCCCAAAAAAGGATATAACACTCATCATTTCTTCAATGTAAATCATGAAACATAATACAACTCACACCAGGTATATTCTAGGGTAGTAACAGTAGCATCATCAATCACCTCGTCAAACACCTCAACTAAGGGAGTACTTCTCCTATAACAATTACAGTGGGCCCACCATGTCATAAAGAAGTTCTTCCCTCTAATCTTGAACTATGTAGGCACACCTCACCATTTCCTACCATGGTCTTGAAAAGTCACAGAAATATTCTTCACACTAGTCGTGTCCAATTGAGATACTCCTACTAGTCGTGTACCATTTCCCTACAATGTCACATAGAATTCCATCTTGTGACAAGATTATAAACTCATAAATAAGTTCTCCCAACTGAGGGCCTTCAATTTCATGGATATGTGCTTCCCACTAGGCCGTGGTCGGGTCATATAGAGTTTATTGTCAGTAGTCCTTAGGTCTCAGCCAACCGCAGGGTTCTATACGATGCTTTCCTGGGAAAACCACCCCTCAAGACCTTCATCGCATCTCAACATCCATGAAACCCACCAAAGAGTGTTTTAAATTATCATCCTCATTGAGAGGGTCCCAACACTGAAAACATATCGTCAATCAGATGAGTTGTTTGCAAGATACAATCATTTTAGTAACCAGGGGTCCGGTTGCGATGTGGCCCTGTCTAACCCAGTCAGTCTGACTTGAACAACCTGGCCCGGGGGTCCCACATACCCCAATTTATGATCGGCCGACTCGACCTAACCCATCCATGTTTGGTTTGGTCTGGTCCGGTTTGGCGAAGGGGCCAGGACAAATGGGGCTTACTGGAACGACCCTGGTTGGGATGAGGGTCCATCCTACTGGGTCGCCCGATGACATGGTCTAGTCTAGCCTGCCAACATTGGTACGGCCCACTGGCCCACAACACCAGCTAATGGCACTAGCTCGCTGGGCCGCGGTACTGACTCACAGGCTGGGGTGCTGCCTGACGACCAGGCCACATGAGGCGACCCGGGTGCACCTCCTGACCTTGCCATGGGAGCCACGCCACGTTCCTCCCTCTCCGCTGGCCCAGCGGACCCAAGGCCCCTCCAGCAGCGGTTGAAAAACCAGGGCTTGCTGGCACCTGGGTGGATTAGATGTGTGCTACCATCCTCTACCCGACACCTGTCTGGCACTGTACTTCCCACCGCCACGACCGATTTGTTGTGGCCTCCTCCCGCCACGACGTGCCTCCATCCTCCAGCGCAACCAACAAGGGCCAACCTCCTCTTATACTACTGCAACACTTGTTGTCACCACCCTCATCACATGTTCGGCTAGGGCTGGCTGCTACTTCTAGTTGTCAACGCTTCTACACTGGTGGTGTCGCACAAGATGCACCTTCCGCAGTCCACTAGAGTCACTCTAGTGGACCATTCTCCAACCCATCTATGCCAAAGGGTCCCTCGAGTGACCACCATCCTTTCATAGGCACCAGAGTCATACTGTCACCACTTTGAGAATGCAGTCACCAAGAACGCACGAGAGGAGGTGCTCCAGCCATGTTCGTGTCATCTTGGGCCCTTCTCATTAGAGTTTTAAATCATGGGGGAGGTTTAGGGATTGAAGTTCAATCGTTTCATGCAAGGATTGAATCCCGAATAATAAATCTTTAAAAAGAGTCAACCTCTTGCATAACACACAAATCGTAGCTGAAATTGTTTGTGGGTTGACCCACATTTGACGTTTTTAGAGTAGAACGAGGGAAAAAATCAAAATGAAACAACCTATACTTCATTGATGCTTGATGCTGAAGCATATTCCTCAGGAGTCCAAGGTTTTGACATCATCACTTCTAGCTTCATTCTTTGAGGTGCGTCAAAGATGATGAAGATCTGCCAACATTCATCATTCTTCATTGGGGAGGAGATTCTCAGGAGTTTCATAAGTGAAACCTCCCTGATGAAATTCCCAAACACTACATGTTGGATTATTGAAAGAAATTAGAAAGTGAACTGTCATTTCATCAATTAATGAAGGTAATTAAATGGGCCACATTTTATGATACACATTCAATCAGTTATTATAAAATCCGCATCCCGGTTTCATAAGATCTATTATTGGTTCTCCATTAATGTGCCATTTCATTACCTCATCTTTGATCCACAGTGTTGCCGTCCTCCACCCAATGGTGTGAAATATATAAAATAATTCCTTTAAATTATTTTATCATTATTCTCAAAAATTATAAAAAATAACTTTTCCTCTCAGCCCTTTCCAACCTATGTGAAGTCATTTTTAGGAAAATTCTGTTGTTTCAAAATCAAGGGTGACCTCCAAGTTTTGACCCGATCACCGATTAGAAAGATAAAAAATCCCACTCACATGTTTACTGAATGTCCCTTAATAAAAGTTAAAAATTCCATTCTCGGATCTTCAAACATTAGAATAACGTGTAGTAAAATTTCACGCTCTCGAAATAATTCAGTATAAATTAAAAAAAATAAACCAAAATTATAAGATGATACATTCTCCCCACCTTAGGGGTTTAATTCCTAAAAAACCAAACCAAAACTAATGAAATATATGGGGGAACTATGCATGAATCTTAGCTTCACACTCCCATGTTCTCTCCTATAGATTCACATGCGACCACTGAATGAGAACCATAAGAATCGACCGTCTGTGGAGGACCCAATCTTGTAAATATTCTATATCCACTGAGAACTTCACAAATTTCACCCCATCTTTAATGTCCAGCTCGCCCTAGCCGATGACATGCGATGCATCCTGCATGTACCTCCTCAATTGCGACATGAGGAAAGAATCATGCACCCAGTGCATCTATGGGGGAGGAGTTAGGCGGTAAACAACCTTTCTAACCCTACTCAAGATATTAAAAGGTTTGATGAACCTTGGAGATAGATTACCTCCTTGAAAAAATATCCACAATTCACATCGATGTGAGACCTAATGAAACACATGGTCTCCCTCCTCAAACTCCAAGTGTCTCTATCTCTTGTTAGTATATGAATTATGGCTACATTTTGCATTCCTCATCCACTCATGGATGATTTTCACCTTCTCAGTGGCAGCCCATACCATTTACGGACCCCTGAGTGTCGACTCCGGTGGATCTATCGAGTATATGGGTGATTTTTAAGGACACCCATACAAGGCCTCATACTGTGTCACACCAATGGGGGAGTGATAGCTATTTTTGAATGAAAAATCCACCAAGGGAAGGTGGTTCTCTATACTACAACCAATGTAATGTATTCAATCACAAATCAAGTCCTTGAGGTTCTGTATGGTATACTCCATCTAGCCATCCATCTAGGGATGAAATGATTTTCTCATATGTAGCTGCATCCTGGACACTACTTGAAATCCCTTCTATAGCTAGGATATAAGTCATCCATCATGGTTTGAGACGATCGTCGAGTCACGTCATGAAACCTCACAATATCCTGGATGTAGAGGAGTCCCAAACCCTCTATGGGTCACTGGTCCAGGATAGGTAGGATGTGATCCGACTAGGTGAGTCGGTCAACAATCATAGAGATAAAATTGTGGCATCTAGAAGTACATTGTAACTGGGTCACGATGTCCCTCGAGATACCATACGATTTCCACTCCGGTATCTTGAGTGGCTAGGCCAAGCCTGCTGGAACCTGATGTGCTACATTCCCTTGCTGACAAGTGAGGCATCGTGAAATGAACTCTACCACCACATTCTTCATCCCCGACCACCAGTACATACTTTGGAGGTCTGGGTACATTTTCACCACTCCAGGATGTACATCAAAGGGAGATGTAGGAAACTATATCAACACCTCCTAGATCAATGTCTCTGGTACTACAGTGCACCATCAGAAAAGGATAATGTTCTCTCTACCTATCTAAGAACCATTAAGAGACCATCCTTTGGATAACTAAGCACATCAGGCCTCAATGTCAACATCCACCAACTTTTCCTCCCTGACATGCAATAAGAGTGGGTGAGTAATAGTAATTGACTAAAGGTAAACACTTCAATTATAATCTACAAAGGATATTTGCATCGGGGATAATTGGTCCATCACCTCACTCAGTATCTACATATCGGTCCTCCTATTTTGTGAGTCTTCCACCAAGTTCCCCTATACAAGAATATAGACTATCTCAAAGTCATTTTCCTAGAGGAGCTCTAGCCATCGCCACTATCTCAGGTTTAGGTACTTCTCAATGAAGATATATATAAGACACTTATAGTTGTATTAAACTATAAACCATTCAGCCATCATGTAGTGCCACCCCATCTTCAAGGAAAAGAACAATACTAATAACTCCATGTCATGGTTCATGTAGTTCATCTCATGATATCTAAACTATCATGAGCCATAGGCGATCACTACACACTCCTACTTTTGGACACTAGCCAGTCCAGTCCCTGATGTGTCGTAGAAAACTACATACCCAAAAACATTCTCTGGTAGTATCAAAATAAGGTCACTAATCATTCTCCATATAAGCACCTGGAAACTGTACTGGCATTTCCATATCCATAAGAAGTGATATCCCTTCTATATCAATGCCGATAAGGGTGCTACTACCATGGGAGAGTCGGGTAAAAACCTCTGATAGTAACTAGCCAACCCCAAGAAGTTTCTCACTTTATTCATGCTCTTGGGAGGCTCCCAAGAAAGCACCGCCTCTAACTTCATTGCATCCATAGTAACTCCAGACTTCGAGATGACGTGTCCAAGAAAGTTTAATTCTCTAATAAAAAACGAACACATTGATAGCTTACCATAAAGCTGTTGCTCTTATTGTGTATCCAAGACTATACCCAGGTGTGTAGCGTTATCACTCATTGACACCAAGTACCTGAAGATGTAATTAATGAGTACCATGATGAACCGTTCAAGGTAATGTTGGAATATCTTGTTCATGAGGCCCATGAACACTATCGGGGAATTGTCCACATCGAAAGGAATCACTAGGAACTCATAGTGGTTGTACCGGAACCTAAAGGGTATCTTCAGTATATCCTCATCCTGCACCTGAAACTGGTTATAGTATTATCTAAGTTCTATCTTTGGGAACCACGTCTCCACCTTCAGCTAGTCGAAGAGGTAACCGAATCTTGACAGTGGATAATTGTTCTTCAAAGAAAGTTGATTTAGGTGCCGGATGTCCAGAACAACCACAAACTTCCATATTCCTTCTTGAAAAAAGGAAGTGGGGATGACCCAGTTGAAATGCTGGGCCTTATGAACCCATTCACCTGTAAGTCCTCCATATGTACCCTCAACTTGTGGAGCTCTACGAGAGCCATCCGATATGCCGGTGTGGTTTTCAGTTCCATCCCGGTGTATAAGTCAATGCAGAAGTCTACCTCCCTATGATGAGGTAGTCCCAGAACATCCTTATGAAAAACATCCTCATATATATCCACCCCTATAGGGATGCTTGGAATCCTCTCCTATACTATAGTGGGGGTGAGGCTGGCCAACTAGTGAGTGATCAACTGGACCCTCCTCTAAGAGAGTTGGTCCTATGCTTCATGGGTTTCCGTTTCACAAATGAATGAAAAACTAGTCCCATCTCTGCATACACACCTTACTATACACCTAAAATAGTCGATATGAGAAAATACTGTAGATAACCAGTCCATACCCAGGATAACATCGTAAGGCCTCAATGTCACTACAAGGATATCTCAGATGAAGATATCACCACCTAGAGTAATTTCACACTACCGACACCAGTGTGTGATCATCAAATCCCCTCCCATAGAAGTCTCTAGCCATTAGGATGGAGCCAATGCCTCCACCAGAATCTCCAAGATCTAAAAGAGAGTTGTGTAAAGGAAGGAGTGACTAGAACCTGTATCTATAAGTAATGAAGCTAGGGTGGAGAAGACATAGATCATACCTTAGATCATATATAGTGCACCGTGGTCATAAGCCTCTGCTTCCTGAAGCTATTTTAACCCTTTTCTGCTTGCTCCCTGAGGCTCTGGTGGATCACCTAGGGGAGGACCACCTAGGGTGGTGGAGGTAACACCTCGAACCGCTTCCCACTGCTGGCTACATGGCATGCTCCCCTGCCACGTTTTTCACCCTATAGGCCACCTATCCTAAACTACTACCACTGTCTCTATGACCCCACGACTGTATTTTGGTCATCTGTGCAGCGAGTTGGGAAGTCACAAGCCATGTGTCCCTACCCTCTATATGAATAGAAAAGACTCTTTCCTGGCTGACTCCCTATGGTCTTGGTGCCTCGTATTGTCGACCCTGAGTCCTAGGGTTGTCCCCCCAAATGTCCTATCTCTCTTGGGCCCTTATGTCTGCTATCTACCACTTACAGAATACTCTTCTGCCTGGGGTCTGTTGGAACCTCTAGGTATGGGAGCATTCTCCACTAGGAATCTCCTTACATGAAGGGTTCACTCCAGCCCCACGACCTGGGTATGGATGCTACGAGACAACACTGATGCCCTGATCACCTATGTGAGTCCATACACAATGGATTGAGCCATAAAGAAAGGATATCACACAATGTATGAAGAGTAGAGAGATAGCTCAGTGAACCCCACTGAGTACTCATCCATTGTCATGCTACCCTTCTGAAGGTGAATCATCTTATGAATGTGAATAGAGCTCAAGGTATTTGGAAAAAACTCATCTTGAAAAAGCCACTAGAATTTTTCCTCGATGAGGGTCACCTCATCTTGCGTCAAGGTGATCACGGTCCACCATCACCGTCCTGATCTCGGGAGAAGGCTCACTGCTATGATCACCATCGGGTCAGGCACTACCCCCACTAAGTAGAAGACCCACGTCACACCCTCCGGCCAGTCCTCAGTGACCTGAGGATCTGTCTCTCCCCTAAACCTGAGAGGCCTCTGTCTATGAAACCCATATAGGTCACTAAACCAAAGAAAATCTTCTACCAGAACCACTGACAATAGATGCTGAACATCACGTGGTGGTTGTAGTAGTCCACCACCCGGTTGGTCCATCTGTAGAACAAGTCCCTAAATAGACACCTCGTCGCATGGTGGGATATTCTCAAGTCCTCATATTGGGATCTTGACTGGTCATCCAAGTGTAGGAAATGTGAAATAAATCATGATGTTCCATGGTCATATGGTTATACTAGGTGAGATGAATTTAATTAAAAATAACCTAAGGATACACTTATGCATCCAATGTTTTCAAGTATTAAGCCGAAAATCAGAATTCAAGGTCCTTGTGTATAGATATGTTAACCGCCGTACCAACACTAGCCTCCCGGAATCTGATTTACAGACTCAAAACACATTACAATGTTGGACCAAAACAAAACAAAGACTACCAGTCATTGAGGTGGAACCGACCACCCGTTGATTCCACTATTTAACGACCCATACCCCAGGGTCCATGTCGTGACTACCACAAGCATGCCTCCCAAAGGCCAGGGACTGATGACTGGAACCAATGGCATTAACATGAAAGTTGGAGGCATTTTTATGCGTATCTGTATGCATGCACATACCCAACCACATCCCAACACACTAAAATAGATAAACAAGTACCACTAAAACATGGCTGAGTTTAAGTACAACTAAAATTGTGTGGGAAAGAATATAATCCCAACTAAGTAAAAAAAAAGAATGTAAAAAAAAGAAATATAATGGCCATCTACATTAGACCACACCTGACCATGATAGTATTAAATCTACTGGAAGAAAAATTAGTATGTCCTTTCATCCAGGTCCTATTGGTCCCCACAAATTTCTAGGGCTATAATTCCGCCGTCGTAGCGTCTGACAGTCCTATCTCCCTAAGCACTCATGTCGATAGGTTGGTCATCTGCACCAGACACAACATGTGTAGGTGAAGCCCGTGTAGGGGTTAGTAACACAATACTCAGTAGGGACCTCAAAAAAAAGGATAGACCACATAACAATTCCTCAAAGTAATGCATCAAACAAAAGACAACTCACACCATATATATTCTAGGGTAGTAATAGTAGCATCATCAGTCACATCGTCGAACACCAAAGCTGCTGAAGAACTTATCCACTAACGAGAACAGTGGCTCTGATAAGTCACAAAGAATTACTTCCCACTAACCTTGTAATTCTTAGGTATACCTCCCCATTAAGTTATGTGTGCCTGCAACATTAGAGAGAAGTCATTTCCACTAGTCGTGACCATCTGAGGTACTCCAACTTGTCGCATTCCATGCACCTGCATAGTCATAGAGAAGTGCTTCCCATCTGGGGACTACAAAGTCACATAGATGTTCTTCCCACTTGTCCAAGAACGAGTCATATAGAGTCGAATTTCCTCAGTCCTCATGACTCTTCCAACTACATGGTTCCGTATGTAGCATGCTTGGGAGAACAAACCCTCAAGCCCTTTGTCACATATCAAAATCCATGAAAGTCACCAAATATCATGCCAAAAGATCTACCTCATCAAGATAGTGTCAACTCCAAAAACATATCATCATATGATACACAGTTTGCAAGATACAAGTGTTTTAGTAATTAGGGGGCCGATTGCGATGGGGCCTAGTCTGACCAGGTCGGACTACCACAACCTACCCGGCCCGGGGGTCCCACATACCCCAGTTTAAGATCAACGGACTCGACCTGAAACAGTCTAGTTTTGGGTCGGTCAGGTCTGGTCTGGCCAATGGGACATGACTAATGGTCCTTGCGAGACCCGTCCCGGTTTGGCCAAGGGGCCAGCCCGCTGGGTCGCCTGCCGACCTAGTCTAGTCTGTCCCTACCCGCTGGGCCACGAGATAGGCCTACTTCCTAGGGTGCAGCCCACCGGCATAATTCCTGACCACATGAGGCAACGGGGTGCCCCTACCAAATGGGATGCGACAGTCGTGCTGTTTCCCACCTGCTCCATTGGCTCCGCTAATTTTGGGGCCCTCCAGCTGTCGTCGATGGACCAAGACACATTGGTGCCCAGGTGGCCCTAACGTGGGACACTATTCACCACACTACACCCGCCTGATGATGTGATTCTCACCACAAAGGATGGTTGTTTGTGGGATCCTACAGTCACGACACACTGAAAAAGCACCGTCATTATCTAGTGCGACCGGCGAGGATCGGCGTCCTTCGCTGCTGTTGCGGAACCTGTTGGCGATGCCCTCTTCAAGTGGCCAACTAGGGTCAATAACTACCATTGGTTGCTGGAACTGCCGCACTAGTGGTTCTGCACTAGAAACACCTTAAACAAGACACCATAATTGCATCGTTGGTCCGTTCTCTGACCCATCTTTGCCAAAGGGTGCCTCGGGTCACCGTCATCCTTGCTCAGGCCCCAGAATCAATCATCTGACACATCGAGAATGAGGCCACCAATAATGCATGAGAAATGGTTCTCCAGCCTTATTCATGTTAGCTCGGGCCCTCCCCATTAGAATTTTAAATAATGGTGGAAGTTCGAGGATTAAAGTTCAAACGTTTCATGCATAGTTTGGATCCTAAATAATAAATCCCAATAAAAAGTCACACTCCCTCATAATGTATGAATCAAAGATAAACTTGTTCATGGGTTGATATGTGTTATTCATTTAACAAAAATTACATGAAAAAACATAAAATTGAAATGACCCATACCTCATTGGTGTTCGATGCCGAAGCGTTCGTCCTCGGAGCCTAAGGTGTCGACATCGTCACTTTCGGCTCTGTTCTTAGAGGTGCATCAAGTACGATGATGATATGCCAAAATTTTTCATTCCTCAATGGGGAGGATATTTTCCACAGTGTCGTTAGAAAATCCTCCAAGTTTTAATTCCCAAACTACACACATTATATTATTGATTGAAGAAAAAAGTGCAGTGTCATTGCGTCAATTAATTATTCTTATTAAATGTGTGACATTAATTGATCCACATTTAGTGAGTCATTATAAAATCAACATTGCGGTTTAAAATGATCCATTATTGGTTTTCCATTTACACACCTCGTTGCTGCACCATAGTGTCACCGTTCGCCACCCAATGGTACGAAAGAAATAAAATAATTACATTAAATTATTTTTTTAAAATTACAAAAAATAACGTTTCCACTCATCCCTTTCTAGCTAATGTTATGTCATTTCTAGGTGAATCTCAACGTTCTGAATTCAACAGCGCCCTTAGATTTTTGATCTAACCACCGGTTTAAAAGATAAAAAATCCCACTCACATGTTTATTGAACTTCCCTTAAAAAAGGTCAAAATTCAATTATTGGATCTCTGGACCACATAATCATGTGTCGTTGAATTTCTCAGTCTCGGAATATTTCTATATAATTAAAAAAATTACACGAAAACTATGAGACATTATAGGTAGATAGTAAAGTGGTATGTTGATGTTTTTTGAGGAATTTATGGAAAATGTTATTCCTTGGGATTAGTATTATTGGTTGATGTTGTGTTTATTTTTATGATATAATGGTATCCTTAAGGGGTATCATAATGTTTTTTTAACTTTTACCTCTTTTAGATTAGGATGGTTTTGATTCTCGAGAATGGGAATAATTTCAAAGATATTTGATTTATCATCCTCGTCCTTATATCCAATTAAATTATGGAAATTATTGAAAAAAAGATGAATAATGTGAACTAGAATGTTTTGTGGTGTTTAGGAGAGGATGTAGGTTCCACTACCTCTTTTTGATGGGCTAGTACATTGAGTATGCAGGTTTCACCATAGTGGATTGGTTGTGATGTCATGTTTTAGGAGGTAGATTAATGGTTCAGTTGAACATTCTTGGTGACCCTTTGAAATATGGAAATGTTGTGGTGTTGATATTGGTTTTTCATTGGATGTGATTTTTACACTCAATGGCTATGATTTTATGGTTTAGGATGTTGTGTGGAGTCGTAATATTATGAATTCAGGTGTTCATACAAATAGTTACCCACAATTGTGTGGAGAATGTGCTCCATTTTAGATCTTATTATTGTTCATATGTTTCATGGAATATAATTCCTAAATGTTTCATGGTTTCTTACCCATTCATAGGATATAAGGATTGGGGATTGATGATATTTTCAGTGGCCATATTTACATGTATGGTTTCGGCCTAATGATGGTTGATGTGTTTTGGTCCCTATAATTTTTGGTGTTTCATTAGTGTGGCCCTATTGGATAAACCATCATCTTATGTTTCTTTATGATGGGTATGATTTTCTCAATCCCACTGCCCCAATTCACTTTTACATTCTTTCTCTCATTAAAACGGTGACCTATGTATGGATGAAGGTGTTCTTCATCCCATGACCAATGAATTTTAACCCTAAAATTGAGGATAATTCCATGGAAATTTAGGTGATATACACTCATTTTTATGTAACTAATTTATATGTATTCTGTTAGGAGGGTCTATTGTTAGTGAATTGTGGGTAATATTGGTGTTTTCAGAATATAGCTATATGGTTATTATGTTATAAGATACTAAGGTTTTTTTATTCCTTATAGTGGATGGTGGTGTCATTCCTATAGGTTCAACAATATATATAGGATATAAGAAATCCATTTTAGGTAGGGATTATTTATGTCTCTCCATCTATATAATGCAGTATGGGATGTAACCTTTCTAATCATGTGGGGGACAATATTCACCTACCTATTAAGGATAATAGAATTTTTAACTGGATTTCAAATGGGAAAAGGGTATGATTCACATCATTTAACATATTAATATTATTGTTGATATTGTGATTGTATAGTCTTGATTCCTCGTTGAATATTTTGTGTATAGGGTGTTTATTTGAACTTATTGGGCATGTGATGTATAACCTTATTGTTTGTAGGTTTAATCACTATAAATAGAAATAGGTTAACCATATACATTTGGATAAAAAAGGTTTCCCTATTATTTATGGGTTTCATGAGTATTATTCCAAATAAATTAGATGAATGTGATGAAAATTCCAATCTAAACCTAAATGGTTATTATGTTTAAATTGGAAAATGATTTTCATGTTTTGAGTGGTGAGAACATATTTTGGGGTGGTGAATGTGTTTCAATGCCTCACCATTCTTTTGAGATGTGGTGTGTGGTGAGGTGTGACCATGTTGTGGGCTGTTGACATGTGGTTGTGATTTGTTTTTGAAATGGTAATGTGGGGATGATTGGTTTTATGATATTTATGGTTAGTTTTATACTGTTTTTGGTGTTTTCCTAGATGAATAAGTAGTATGAGTTGTAAATAATATATTTTAAATTATAATTTCATGGGTTTGTCTGGATAATGGGATGTATTTCTAAAATTAATTAATTAATTTAAGATCACTGTTTTAAATGGATAATGTAAAACGTGAAGTATCATGCTGTAATAAGAGAATGAATTTTCTTGAAATAAATTGATTAAATGGTTATTTTATGTTCAATTGGTTATTATTTTTGAATCATTATTATTTTATAAAATTAAGAAAATGAATACAATGTGTAATGTTGTGAATTTAGTGGTGTTTTAGAATGTGTAGGCATTTTGTGTTAAGATTGTGATCATGTAAGTTTGTTAGTGCATTGTTGTGGACATGTATGTTTGTATTTTTTGTGGATATATATATTTTATTTACATTCATGGTGATTTTCTATAACAAAAACCACCATATTGAGCCCCATGTTCAAATAACCGAATATTAATATGGGTGAGTTTATCTTAACATAATTTTTGGATGTTGGATTGATGATTAGCATATAGTTCCCACTCTCAATTCATGGAATTGTTGGAATTTAGGGAGTGTGAAGGTGAGAATTTATAAGTTCTTGGTAATGGTATTTAGTGGGATGATGAGATGGCTTGTGGTGGGGTCCATGCATGGAAAGCGGAGGACATAATGTTTATATTCAATTTTTTCATGATACCCTACTAATTTGGTTATGGGAAAAGTGTATTTGGGAAAGATGTGATGTGATGGAGAATGTGGTTTCAGGTAATGTGTAATCTAGTTATTTCCCAGGTGTCTATAGGAAAGATGAGTTCTAATGTGGCCATGCTATAGGGATGTGTTTTACTATTGTGGTATAAAGATTATATGGAAGCACAAAGTTGTATGGTGTTTGTGTGAGAGAGTAGAAACCCTATGGGAAACTTGTTTAAGGTACACTTTATCAACATGATTCATATTATGACACTATACATTGTTTCATTATTTGGATATAATTGCATGGTAATGGTGGTCTTGGTTAGTTGACATTTTTGGTGCTCTTGGTACAACTATTTCATAATGTGTGAATTAATATTCCTCTTTAGTAAGTGGAATAATGTTTTTGGATTCCCAAAAATGTATAATTTTATGGTCATTATATATATATAAATTTATTTCTTGGTCTTCAAGAGGATTACCCAAATGTTGATGGACATTTCTAGTATAGAGTATCGGACAGTTGCAATATTACAACCTTATATTTATTTTGGGTACTTATTTTTGGATACATTTATCATTATTTTATGAGATTATACATATATTTTGTGGAGGATTTGTTTTCCATTTCATGTTATTTATTGGAGTTTCTCAAGGTTCATATATATTATCTCCTGATCATATTGTTATAGAGAGTAATGCCTCCGATTTATTATATTTTATACCCTCAATTATTGTCTCTAACATGGGTCCTACTAGAGGTGGTAATCAGAGGACATTTTCTATCTTTCTATAATGTTGTCCCTAGACGGGTACCATTAGGGGGACATGATAATGATAGAATGTGACCATAAAACAAATTTTATTTGATACTCTTGGGGGACATGTGTAGGTTAATTCCATTTTTTAAGAAACATTATGATTGATATGATTATATGACAATAATTTTAGGCAATATCTAAACAAAATGCTTCATAGGTATATAAAATAGTTCAATAGGTTTAAAATCCTATTAATTATTTTTCATGATTAATGTTTTCTCGTGATGATTCTTTTTGCTCACACTATATTGTTTGGGTTTACACAATGGTTGAAAATATGTGAATTCATTTTTATAAAAAATTATTTGGATGATGGAATGATTTACAAAATGAGTAGAAAAATTAAACCATCGATAGAATATTAATATTGGTGATTATGCATAATTTATATCTCATTTTATGATTATAAAAAAACATGGGACAGCTAAAAAACACTATTAATATAAGGGAAATAGAGTCTCATGATAGAATAATTGAAAAATTTTATATAGAGATGATGATTTGGATTCTAATTTGTCAGGTATGAGAGAAGAAAAAACATGGAAATATATCAAAGGTATGAGAACATGTTTTTTTGTTATAATGAAGGGAATAAAGAAAGTAATTTTTTTTTGGATAAATGAATATTTCAATTGAGGGAGATAACGATCATTCTATGGTATTATCTATAATTCAATGTAAAATATATGAGGAATTCAGATATTATCCAATTAGTCTCCATAATCTATGTCATTACATATAGACTATGGAATGGATTATGCTATATCAAGCATTAAAGTGTATTTATTCGTGTGTTTATGTATTGGGAATTGAAAATTATATTTGAGAATTAATTTATCAATCATATCAATGTTACAAGAATCATGAAACATGTATGGATGGTTCTATTATAGTTTTTCCTTTATAAATTTCCTTCATATGATAACTGGTACTGAAAACCAAGAAATCTGATTTAGTTGAAAAGTGAAATTTTATATAAACCACATGATTGAGGGATATGTTGACATTACTATATTATAAATAAAATGATAATAATTTTTTTTCTGATAAAAATGATTAATATTGAAATTTTAAATAGGATAATATTGTATTACCTTGAAAATGGTTAGAGATTTGATGAAAAAATGGGTTTTTATATTTGATGATGAATATTATTTTTAATAGCCTAAAATTATAGGAATATTGGATTAGATAATTTTTGGAAGATAATATGTTGATTTTGTGGTTTTATGAGGATTATATTTTTTAGAATATTATAATATAATGTATTATGATGTAACTCCCATGTTTACTATGCGACATTTTGATATATTATATACTATTTAGGGATTAATGTTACATTGAACTTTGGAAATTAGAGATATTTTTTCAAAAATTTTCGAAATTAATTTTACTCATACATATTATCATGGATCTTTATGGTTAAATACTTATGGATTGGTTTATGGTTATCTTTTGGTGTTATTGTAATGGTTTTATAGATTAACATGCAATTTCTTCATAAAAAGATTTTTCCATATTGTGTAACAAACAATAAAAAATTTATTATGGGTATATATATATTGATTATGTGGGTGAATGTTCATTCTTATATAAATCTTAAAATCCCTTAATATAATGTTTTAGCACTTTACCAATGGAAAATAAATCATGAATATTTTTTTATATAGAGTTATTGGTGATGTTACAATTGATTGAGGCATAATAGAAGGTTCAAATTACTCTTTTCAAAAGGAAATAAAACAACTAATTACATTTTATCATGTTATCTAACTATATAATATAATATTCTCTCAACTATAAGAAAACAATTTTTAAATATAATGATATATTTTAACAGACTTTCTATCAAATTGATTGTATTTTCACCTCTCATAGATTTATGGTTCAAGGTTAGTGAAATTCTCAATTATATGTTCTCTATAACATTATATTAGTCTTTGGATGTTATTTTCATCCTATATATCAATATATTTAATCTTCTTGTTAATTTGGTCCTAATCTCAGAAGCCTGTTATATATTATTTCATGTATCCTATTTTCCCCCACTTCTATTTTTTAAAGAATGTTTTTTCCCTTTGTATGATATGGATTTTCCAAATTTTTTTTTCTGAATACTAGTCCTTCCTTGACAGAGATAAAATTTATAGGACCTAGTTTTTAATGGGTATTATGTTACATCACTAAATTTAAGTATTAAAAAATTAAAAACCTCAATAGTTTACTTAGTAAAAAACACTGATATTAATGTGAATTACAATATTCTTTATATTTAATAATAATTAAATATGTCAGTTATTACGAAATTTTTAAGATAGTGTCTATGAATATTATTAAAAACATTTAATATATATTAAATTTTCATACTCACCAATAATGTGTTGATTAATTCTTACAAAATATGGAATTTATTTTCTAGGAGAAGCTATTTTATGATTTAAAATCTTGTTTTTTCAAATATGGATACTGGTTCATGTTTTTGTATAATAATTGAAATTAATTTATAACTTATTTGAACTTTTATTTTAGGTAATGAATATAATTTTTTAAATAATATAATAAATATAATATTAGTGTTAATTTGTGATTTTTTGTAAAATTATTTATTTTTTAGTGAAAAGTGTAAAATAAGGATTTTTTTCGAAATAACATTTCTATTATTTTGATATAGTAATGTAAGAGTAAAATTATTGTTTTACATGGATATAAATGATATATTAGTCTAGTATTATTATAAATCATTTATTTAATAATGTAGTAATCCGAATGTTACATTATATTAGTGTAAGTGATCTTGTGATCAAATATATATTTCTAAAAACTTTTTTTCTTTATACGATGAGTCTTTTATTTTTTAATTTTTAATTATGTATTAATTTATTTTATAAATGGTACACATTTATTATATATTAAAATATTATTTTCAACATTCATTTTATGATTTACACTTTCCATAGAAAATGAATTGATCTACTTTAATTCTAAAAAAATGTATTTATCAAAAACTAGTTTTCATTCTCATTTCCACTTTTATATTTATGTTAATTTAATACAATTATAGTGACTTAATTTTATAAAATTAATTAAATTATTATAATGATAATTTAATTTTTTTATTGAAGTCATATTAGTTTTTTTCATAGTGAATTGTTAAAATGATAAAACCTTTTCACCACAGTTATAGTTAAATATGGCTTAGACATTGTAATATTATGATACAATATTTAAATTTACATATAAAATTTAATATATAATATTTTCAGGATTTATTTCTTCTGAATATAATATCATAATAATTTTTTATTTTTTTAGTTTTTTGGTTTATATGACATTTTTATATTTTAATCATTAAATAATTTCAAACAGTATCCTCTATCTCCCTTATAAGACACAAAATGTCTTACCATATCTACACATTATAATCTTGTTATATCATCGTATTCCTGACCAAATTATTTCTTATTATTCCTAATATGTTCATATAGTTACTTTTTATCACAATACATTCCATTGAAGTGTTGATGTGTAATCGATATGATGATTCATAGCTAGGAGGTATAACTTGTGACATTGTAATTTAATTTTATAAATACATATACCATCTATAAACTAGTTAAATCAATAAATAAATAACTAATATATTAGGATTAATATATTAATGTGTTATTATTATGGTTTAGTGATAACATGCCACCTCATTTTGAATCAATTTTGGAATGAATGTATCGCTCAGACATACATGTTTACTACCACTTCAAGATAGCGATATGAATCATTATTCATAAACATAATTCATATAAATTTATTATGAATGATATAATTTTAATGTTTTATATTTATGATATAATTATTTTTTAATTAGAAAATATTATCCACCTTTATACTATACCATATGTTGTAAAATGACTACAATGTTCTTGCGTTATTGGGGACTATCACCGACGCAAATTGATGTGACTTGTCTTCAATTTTTTTCCTTTCAATTATGGTAATAATTTTATAAATAATTATAATATTTTTAATTTATGATATAAATAACTTTCTTTAATGGTATATTATTATTTACATTTTTTCATCCCATCCATAATCAAAATATATGTATCACTCATATATTCGTACGGATTACCATATCTATGTATTGATATAATTTAATTTTCATAACCAATTAAAATGAATGGTTAAAAAAGTGTATAAAATTTTCCAATATTATAATTCTGAAATGATAAATATTAAAATAAATTTTTTACCATGAGAAATGTTATGGTATGACACCACCAAACTGAGAAATGAAACTTTTAACACAAAAAGATTACAATTTTAGTAATCATTTATTATAAAATGGGATTTGAAATGGTATAAGTGGATCATATATAATATTATAAGTTTTCAGAAGGTGTTGGTGTATAAGTATGAGATATTTGAACTTATTATATAATATTTTAGAGTGGTTACGATGAAATAAGGCTTATGGTATGAATTCTTTATCTCAATTCTATTTGGTTGAGACATGTTTGATGTTTTTCACTTCAGATTATGACATGTATATACAACAAATATTACATGTTTTATTATTAATATTCTAAATTTTATACAATTTATGGATTTAATTGATGTTATTATTTTATGTGGATTATGATTCAAATGATAAAATATCAGTAATGTAATTATGGGTAAATCTTTTTTTGATCTATATTGTTTTTGCTAAAATTTCCATTTAGGGGAAATTATATTCCCCTTATCTAGATAACACTATTTTAATTATCCTAGTGTTAGTATAGTAATATCTATTAAATGGTGTTTTTCCATATTTAGTAATTTAAATGGTTATAAAAATATATTAAATGAAAATCACCCTTATTTAATTTTTAGATGATGAACCTTTTCAACCATATCATTCCCCTAATAAAATAACCCACAAAAGTCATTACATATATATTAAATTTTTAAACATTGAAATTTTCAATACCTTTAACATTATTTAGAAAGGATTCAAACACAACATATTCTCAAAAGAAATGTTTTCAGGAATATATATATTTTTTAATTTTTATAATTGTATGAAAATAAGATATTATTTTAATTTATAAACCATGACTTTAAATTCACACTATCATGATAATAATATTATATGAATCAAACTTTATGAGTTTCTTTGTATTATATAAAAATAAATTCATGTTCTCAAAATTCTATAAATATTAAATCAAAATATTTTCAATAGATTATAATATTTTCTCATGTTTTCCAAGAGTGTATTGAATTATATTTCAAAGGTAATTTTTATATATGTTAACAATATTTAGGGGTTCTTATGATTCCCTAGAGATATGATCTTATGAAACTATTCACATTATTTATATGCATGTACTGAGATGATGATGTGGATTTAAATATCATTCAATAAACCCTTTCTTGTACCCCTAGATAATTATATTGTGATGAAACAATTAGGATGTAGATATAATTTCCATGAGCTATTCTATGATGAAATAGTGGAATTAAAAATTATTAAATTCCACGATTTATGATATAGTGAATTGATTAATGTTTTTATGAGCATGTGTTAGACATATGAATGGATTACAAGTTTATGATGGGCGGTTCTACTATATCTCTGTAATTAATTATATAAATTTGAAAAACTCATGGGAGAAAAATACTTGGAATTTACACGATTTCATGTTCAATAAATTATACATAGATTTGATTTCATGTCCATAATTTTATGCATAGACCTGATTTTCAAATATATATGTTTATACAAGTACATGTATTTCTGGAAAATAATTTGTTTGGTCTTTTTTTCCACACCATAAGTTAATGGTAGGACATAATTTCGAGTTCTTAACATAAAGTATGAAACTATTATTATTTATACATGTTTACAATGATAAAAAGTTATAATATTCCATATTACTATTTTTAATATATAAAATCATGGATCATAATTTATTAATTATTATTCAACACTATTATATCATTTTCTATGAAAAATACTTATTACAGGAATCATGATGAAATTACTTTAATTGCTTAGGTATGCCTTCATTAAGTTATTTTTATATTCTTAGACACTTATGTTCATATATGAATATTGATTTATATCAATTTTTTTTAACTCTAATTAAGAATATTATCTCAATATATGTTATTATTTATTTTACCCTTTAGAAGAAGAATGCTTTTATTTGTAACATGTCTATGAAAGGTGATAATTATGAAAAAATTATTAGGAGATAATGAATATATTTTATGTACCAAATATTTATATATCCCTATTTCCAAATTCATTCAACCTTTATAATTTAGGAATGGTTTGTAATGATATATAATGAATATTTATCTAAAACAAAGTTACACACACACAGACACACACACATATATAATTCTTGGGTCACTAAATGGTGTATATTAGTTGGTGGAATCAACCCCAATAAGTTTAACTAGTTTTTTTCCAATTTTTCTAACTCTTTATTTTCAAAAAATAAATAAAATTTTAATAATAAATTTTTTAATAAAACTGATAGGGTTTGAAAATTATTTTTCATTGTTAACTAAAATTTTATTTATAATAATATAACTAGGCCATGTTAATTTTATATGGAATTTATTGTTTTTTATATCCTTATTTTTTATTATATAATTATGACAACATAAAAAATATTTTTTATAATGTGATTGTTCAAGAATAACAAGAGGAATTTTTATTGGATTATTTTTTATGAAATGAATCATTTTTATAAATCTTCATTATTTTATCAAAATGTAAAACTCTTTTATATTTATTATTCTATACAAGAGTACTGTCTGGATCATAAATAAATATTCTTGGGTGTCTAATTATTTGTTTAACATGAATTTATACTGAATTTTAATAATAATAAAAAGATGGAATAGTTATTATCTATTGATAACATGAATGAATTTATTTTCATGGAATAATTCATATATTATAATTAAAAATTTTCATAAATGAAGATGTAATGTTTGGACTATTGGATGAGAAAGGTGCAATTGAACAATTTCATATTAAAATAATTTATCATAAATTTAATTTTTCTTAATAAGAAATCATTTAAAATATACACACTTTTATCAGATGAAATAATTTTTTATCACTGTCTAACTATTTTAGATTACATATAATACCAAGGATTTGTATGAAGATTGGGTGGTTTTTATAAAAGAGAGAAGAGAATTTAGTAGTTTAGTGATGGTATGAATTTATCTTAACTATAGCAGAGAGAGAATAATTGATTAGATTATTTTGGATAATGTTAATTATAAGAATATTCATAATAAGGATTGAGTAATTATATATAAGAAAAAATATGGATGGTCTATTTTTGATTCCATGTAATCTTGATTAAAAAAACTTTTAATGGTTTTCTTTATTGTTGTTAGCTAAGATAGATTATGATTTGTTATGGTGAAGTTTTATTCATCATTTTTCATATAATTGTCCATATTTTTACATTTTATCATTATATATTGAGATGGATTTTTCAGTTTCCATATATTGTATTTTGAGAAGATATCATATACAAACATATTTTTGGATAAAAAACATTATGCTTTATTTCATATTATAATTGTTTGACATAATGACTTTGGTGTATCATTATATAATTGGATTATATATTGTTTTTATTATTTATTTAAGATGTACAAGAGTTATCCATCCACTTGGTTCTTAAAATTTCAATCATTATTATATTTAGTTTTTACTTGTTTCAATATCGACACAAAAATTTGATTTATAATGTATATATCTATTTTCCTACTTATAGAGGACATATATGTGATATATATATATATATATATATATAAATTTCCCAACATTGAGTATATGTAGTAAATATTTGGTTAATTTACACTTGGTTTTTCAAAATGATGTTTTGGACATTCTATCATAGATTTTGATTTTAATATTAATGATGGCATGAATGACCTTGGTGGTGTAAGAGTTAAGTAAATGTAAGTTTGAGTAACTCATTCTAAGGGTATATTAGGAGAATTATTATTATTATTATTATTATATTTTGAGATATTCATAATACAATACGTTCAAATTTATTATCAACCATAAAAAAACTATATATGAAAATTATAAATAAATATTCACATTTATACACTTGATTAGTCATTTGTTGGTGTCATTACATTTTTTGTTCTTACAATGTTTTTATACTCACAAAATTTTAGTTTACCTATATGGGAATGAATATTTATGTTATACAATATTTGGCATAATTAATTTCATAGTGGGTTGTGTGAATATTTTATAATATTTTACAATTAATAATGGGTATTTTTAAAACATTTTAGGTCATATAATAGGTTTCCAATTTTTACATTAGTATTTTATTAAATATAACTATGTTACTAATATTATTATTGTGTGTATATATTTGTTTTTAATTATAAAAGGAATGTAGTTTTGTTCTATATACATAAAAATTGTTGTTATATTTAAATTATTGTACTAGTATAAAATAAACACAGAGGAATAGATTTTTTTTGTTTTTGGAAATATGGTTAGGTATTTCATAATTTTTAGTTTAATATCATATTTATGATACCATAAAAAATTATAAAAAAATTATGAAAGTATGAAATTCCACCCTCATTATTTATCACTAATCATTATATATTGTAGAGTGTTTTATTGGAATTTGGAAGTCAATCCCAAGTTGATGGAAGGTTATAGTTTAGATGTTAAAAATTAGAAACATTTAAACCCCATTACCATGATTATAGTGAATAGAAATTATATTTTCTATTTTCTTTTCATGATATATTTTAGTTTTTATTTTAATAATGAAATATAGTAGAAGTGAATACTTGGGGAGAATTTGGGTCTTATATAATGTTGTGAATTTTTAGAAGGATAATGAGAACTGACATTGAAATAATATTTGAAATTCATTATTTTATTCATAGTACCATTTAAAAATTTCCAACAAAATGATTACATAAATGTTAGAGTGTTTGACTATGACCTATTATTGTGGTGCCATATAAGTGATTTTTCATAGACTTTGTTGAAATGAATTATTTTTTGGTATAAAAAAATATGTTATAAAATTCATAAACATTATTATTCTATATTAATCTAGGGAATTATATACATACTTTCATCCTTATAAATGATAGAAAAATAAAAAATTGATGGTCATGAAATTGTGATTTGATGATCGTAATAACATCTACTATAAATTATCATATTATTTAATGATTTTTTTATTTAAAATACTGACATATAGTGTTTTATAGGACTAAATATTCTATTAAAGTTGGTTTTTTCCTGTTTTATAGTATATAAAAAACAATAGAAATAAATTGAATAAATTTCAACAAACACTTTTTATGTAAGGAATCATTAGGTTTATCATTGTTTTTTTCTTCTACATCTTGATTAAATGAGATTCTATTTATCTTATTGTAACATCATTGATCTAGGATGTATTTTGTATTGTTAATAAATAACTTCAATACTAAAAAATACAAATTTTAAATAAATAATGAATCTATTATTGATAATGAATTTATTTCATTACATATTTATAAAACTAGAGACCATAATTTATTCAATATGCTCACAGTACTCACATTTAACCAAACTGGAACACCTCTTTTTAACACCATAATTCATAATCTGTGACTCACTTCCCCAAAAACAGCTATATTTATAAACCTGATAGAAAGAAGAATATAAAATATAATGAGAACAATGGGGAATTTGAGAATAATTATGGATGCTAGAAAAGAAAATTGAGTAATTTTTATCTTTTTTCAAATACCCTTATGACATTTGTATTTATAAGAATTGTTTTTTAGTGTTGAAAAAAATAACTGTTGGGGTATTAGTACATATTGGGTGACATAATATTCATATTAAAATGAATCTATGATTATTGATCCAAATAAAAATAATAATGGTATAACATAACGACAATGATTTAACAAAATAATAACTAAAACATAAAATTAATGTAATATGGATTCAAATAATAGAAATTGTAATATATAGTATTTAAAATTTACAATTTGGTTTCAAATAATAATAATAATAATTTTAATATAAATTAACATTTAAAACGGTACAACTATGCTAATAAAATTGATTAAAATTTAATAATAACACGTAAAAAATGTTTCTTTGATAATTTTTTTAGTTTTACATTATTTTTAAAATTTTACATTAACAAAAAATTATGTTACTCACACACCACCAAAGACAACCATTCAACCACTTATTAGGTGGGTACTGGAAATGACTTTAGTGAGTGGGGGTTCTTGGGTGATCAAAACAATGTACCAATAGGATTAGGAATAATGATCACCATGTTTTTCCATGTACCCATGTATAGGGCCCGATGTAGTCTACAGATAGGTTGGGAAGAATCCTACATATCCAATTTATAAGGCCTTTTTATGTGTGATTTTTATTTTTGAAGGGGGCTTCCACATCATTTATTATAAAGAGTCTCCATAAATCTCCCCATTTCTTTGTGTAAAATGTTTTAAAACGTGGGATGTAATCTCAAATATCCAGTTGAGATCATCATTATCTGATCTATTAGATATTTTTCTCCCCATTTGTCCTATCCACTATTGGTCTTCCCCCTTTTTCATTTTAAACCAGTAAAACCTCTATGTGTTCCAATACTCCTCCACCATGGTATCCTTTATCCCATATCCCCATCTCAACTACATGTTTCCTGAAAGTGGAATAAAATTTTTGTAAAGTTATAACCAAAATATTGAATAATAGAAAAGATACTAATTTTTATTATCCTATCATAGATTTCACATTAATTTATGCATATAATATATATATATAACTAAATCATGATAATTTATATAAATAAATATAAAAATTAAATCGATTTTTATTTTATGGTTTTTCCAATCAATCATTTCCCTTTTTAGATTTCCCAAACATAATTAAGAAGACAAATAATATTATTATATATATAATAATACATCGGAAAATTTTTAATGAAAAAAAATTCCCAAACTAATTTGAAAAAAATAATTACATAGTTTTCCATTATTATTTCCATTAATATATTATTAACATAATTAAATATACAAACATTCTATATAAAACCATCATTCTACTCACCCTAAAACCCTACTCACCCCCATCAAACTGATTTTATTTAATTTTCTCTTTGTCCCGAAGCCAACATCCTTAGATTAGTCCTCATTTAATGTAAGTGATATATTTGAATTAAAAATATATATATATATATATATATATTATTTTAAGAGTTAATATTATAAATATGTATTCTATGATTTTATATAAGATATTTTAACATAATTAAAAAACATATTATTATTATTGATACCTTTAGTTTTTTTATTTTACAAATAAATTTCAATGATAAAATTTATTATTAAATGTATTCTATATAGGTTATCATTTTATGTGTAAAATACTTTTACGAAAGGTTCTAAATGATACAATTTATTATTTTATGTTTGAATATTTTTATATTTTAAAAAATTTCATTCATAATAGTATGTATTTCCATCATCAATGATATTGGTGATATTCCATGAATATTATTTTATGAATTCATTTAATTTATCATGTATTTATATTTTTAATGTTTAAATAAGATCAATTATTTATGAAGATGGATTTCCTTAAGTTATTTTATGAAAATATTAAAAATATGATTGGGAAATTTAAATAAATATGTAATACTATTTTCTTTTATGAAGATAATATATTTATTATTTTGAAATGTTTTTTGGTTAAGAGTGAAAAAGTAAGATTCACATAAAATATTTTCATAATTTATGGAACTAAAGTATCAAAGTTTTTGATGTCGTAAGTGGAGGAAAACCATGTCATCATGGGGATTCTATCTGACACCTGATACACTGAAGTGACCTTATAGTTTTATAATTGAATACAAAGTATCATTATTAATTTGTCAATGTTTTTTTTTCAAAATGCAGAATTCCAATGATGTATTTCAAAAAAATTATTATTTTGAAAATATATTGGTTTCAAAGTAATATACACTGTTTAGAAAATTTTCTTATTTTGAGAAAATAGTTTTATAATAATTAATTATATAAATGATTAAAATTTCTAAAGATCTTAATATATTTTAGGAAAATTATTTCTAAATTATTTTCAATGCCCTTAATGGGAAAATTAATTCTCTCACACTGTTTTAAATTATTTTAAACATATTTTAAAGAATTTTAGTTGGTGTTTGTTTCATATAAAGTGTAATCTCACAATAATAAAATTCAATAATTTATTGTATAGATCTGATATTTTTATGTATATTTTATAATTCTCAAATCCCTGGACTGGAAAATGTCCTTGAATTTAATATGTTCTTTTTATTTTTCAGTTGTGTTTTAATAAATACAAGGAATATTTAATTCTGAATCTAAAAGTTCATGTTTTGGGATCTAAATCTGGTATTTGAGTAACTAAAGTGATGAATTTGGATATTATATGTTGATTTTTGAGAAAAATCTATGTGCTAGCTAATAAAAGTTTGGTAATTTTATTTTTTATTAATTGTGAAGATAGATAGATTTAATTTCCTTAAGTCTAAAGAATGAATTGTAATATAGAAATTAATTTAAAAGGGGGTATAATGTAAAATCTCAATTATATGATGTATTTTGACTTTTTAATAAATACGATAAATATAGAAGAATATATAATTTCAGAAAAACAAGGAATTTTTTTATTGATGGAAAAATGATTTCATTACATATTGAAAAACTAGAAACCATGGCTAATTCAATATGCTCACAATAAATGATAACAACACAAACGAAACACCTCCAATTAAAGAAATTCTGATTTTGTTTTCCTCTTCCCCTAAATCTTCTATATTTTAAAAAGTGATAGAAATAAGAATAGAAAAAATATTTAGAACAATGGGTAAGTATTGAAACATTATGGAAGCCAGAAAATTACTTTGAGGAACTTTTATGTTTCATTTCAAATACCCTTAGAAATATTTATTTATAAGGATATTATTTTTTCAGTTGGATAAAAAAATGATTGGGTTATTAGTATATATTAGTTGACTTAAAAATAAATTGAAATTGAATTTGGTATGATATTTTAAAATCATAATTATAATGAAATAACTTAATAAAAATGTTAAAAATTAATAATATGAAAAAAATTAAATTATTTTAATATGGATTTGAGAATTATAAAATGTAATATATATTAAAAATTTAGATGGTAGTTTTATATAATAACAATAATAATACTAATATGAATTAACATTTAAAATGGTACTATAAACTTATTAAAATGATAAAAAATAAATATTAATAACTAAACTTGTCTTACTTTGATAATTATTTTTGTGTTGTATCGGTAAATATAAGATTACATCAAAACAAAATATTTGTACTCACACACCACCAAAGGTAGCCACACAACCATTTGTTTTGTGGGAACCAGAAAAGACTTTAGTGGGTGGGGGTACATGGGTGCAGAGCACCGTGTACCAGTAGGCTCAAGCATAGTG
This sequence comes from Viscum album, assembly GCA_963277665.1. Taxonomy (NCBI): domain Eukaryota; kingdom Viridiplantae; phylum Streptophyta; class Magnoliopsida; order Santalales; family Viscaceae; genus Viscum; species Viscum album. The sequence continues at coordinate 1,363,844,963 of OY728140.1, read as the reverse complement.
CAAACATGGGTCAGGCGGGATCCTGCGTATAAGTTCCCATGTAGATTGCTGAGATGTTCAAAGGAAACCAGTTCATCCTAGGTGTAATTCCATTTGTGTGTTTGAAATTTATTTTAGGAGGGATCTCCTATATCATGTATTGTAAAGAGTTTCTTAATCTCTCCCCATTTCGATATGGGAGGAGTTTTAAAATGTGGGATATGATATCGACCATCCATTCAAAATTAGTCTCATCTTAATTTTTCACTGTTTTTCTCTCCATTCATCATCTCCACTATTATTCATAACCATTGACTCCCGGAACCATTAAACCCTCAATGTGTTGCACTTCACCCCCATTACGATCTCCTTCAACCCATGGCCCCAATATGACTATGAGTCTCCAGAAAATGGTATAATAATTTAAAATGTGAAAACTGAACTCTTATTCAAGAGAAAAAATATAAAAGTTTATTATTCTATCACCGTAATTTATTTTAAGAATCATACTAACTAAACCCCTTGTTTTTTAGGTTTCTTCAAATTTTTTCGAATAATTTTTTAGATTTCCCAAACCCATCAACAAAGACTCATAATATATAAATATATAAATATAAATATATATAATAGATAACACATTCCAAATTAAAAAAATTATTGAATGAATTGGATTAAAAAAATTTCCATTACTATTTATAACATTTTATGATTGGTGAAATTAAATATTAAAACATTCTATATAAAATCCTCGTTCTTCCTACCAATAAGACCGGACTCAACCTCCCTAAACTCATTCGATTTAATTTTCACTATGTCTAGATGCCAATTGCCATTAGTTCATCCTTGGTTAAGGTAAAGGATACAATTGTTTTTAAAAATACATATATTTGTTTATTTATATACATTCAAATTCTATATTATAGGTATGTTAGTATTTCAACGTATATATGAACATTTTTTTAAGAAAAAAAGACTGTATATTTCATCCATGCATTGATTTGAATTATAACCCTTTTAAGAGAAGCGTATGAAATCCAATCATCAATATATATAAATATATATGTTATGTATAGAGTTAATTATATAACGAATTATTCTATAGGTTTTAAATAATCTATTTTAATACAATAAAAAACACATTATTTGTTATTATTATCATCAAATTGTTTCATTTTCAATAAAAAGTTCTATGAGAAAATTTATTATTTTTTATATTGTATATAGGATATAATTTTCTGTGTACCATCCATTTATGGTATTTTTAAATGATAAAAGTTATTATTTTATGTGTGAAATGTTTTTATATGTCCATGAATGCCATTAATATCATAAGATATGACGACCATCTAAGATATTTTTTACATTCCATGTAATTTCATTCAAACATTCATTTAATTTATTATTTAGTTATATTTATATCATTTAAAAAATAATAATTATTTCTGAGTATGTATTTCTTCATATTATATTTAGAAATTCTTAAAATAATTGACCTATGTAAAAAAATAGATTATTTTGCTATATAAAAATAAATTATGTATGATTTTTAAATTTTTGGCCCATGGGTGATAAACACCGGACCATTTAAAATTGTTTATTAAATCATGACACTATAGTTTTAAATGATATGATGTGTTATGGGGAGTAAAACCATTGTATCAACTTGAACCCATAGAGCTCAGAGCCGGTGTCTGCTATCAATAGATTGGAATGATTACAAGGAATTAAATCCCAAAGGACTGGATAGTTTAGTAGTCTTGGTAAATGAGAAACACACACAATTCTCATATGAAAAATAAATATAGTAATTAAAATACAATTTTTTTACATTGAGAATATATTTATTCCTTATAATTTATCATTTCATATCATTCCTTGTACACTTCTTGGATTCCATAGAGAATGAAACATAATACAGGTGATATCAAATGCTTATTAAGGGAAAAGTACAACATATGAAAAAATGAATTGATGAAAATAATCAATATAGAAAGCTATATAACTGAAATTACATTCCATTCAGTTAATAGATGACAAGAATGTGAGTAAATGGTATGGTGATTTAAGTAATTTAAATCAAATTCTATTCAAATAACAAGATAATGAATTAACAAAATGGAAACATAATAAATCCAAACAACTACCAATTAATCTATAAATTTTGAATTAAATGTTTCCTTAAATGTGTCCAAAAAAATCTCACGGATGAGTAATAACTGATTCTAAATGAAATAAATTCTTAATTATTGGACTCTATGTTTTATGGAACATGGTACCTTTACTATTAATACCTTTTACAAAATGGTTTATAACATACATAGTGACAAACCCATTAGCTTATTCTAGCTAGGTGATTTGTCCCATTAGTCTTCCGATGCATCAAGGAACTATATATAACTGAGACCCACCCATATAATGCCTATCCAAATAATTCCTCATATATCAAATAATAAATTTAATTCATAAATCAATGTTCCATATCAAATACCCATATTGAATAATATATATATATATATATTTATTTATCAATAGATTCCCAAATAATAAAATAGATGTCAAACAAGACACCATATGAAAATTTGTGTACAATTTAAAAAATTGATATATCCATAACAAATGTTATGAATAATTCAGGGAAATTCAATCATCAATGACTGTATGAAATTTAATATTAAAAGTATACTGTTAAATTTAATCATTGAGGTGATTTTCAATTCCATCCATGTCCAAATCAATTATAAAACTTCTAGGGGAAGGATAAGGTTGGTACCAATACAAAATATCCCAAGTGGAGAAAATTTAAATGTTTGTTTTTTGTTGATGAATTGAAATACCATAAAAATATATTTTAAAAACATTCGTGAGTAAAATTTCCTTTTTATATTGAAAAACAATTTAAAATTTATTTTCAATGAAAGTCACTATAACAATGTTTTCTATAATAATTAATCTTCTAATATTTTATATTAATATTCATATAAATTATTTTGGTTAAATACAAACATTACATATGAGGTAATAAAGAACATACCTTTTTTATTGTTAATAGGATTGATGAATTCATTGTTTGGAAAGAAATAAAATGAATATTCCTAAGAAAACATTGGTAAAATAAAAAAGCGCAAATATGTATTTAATAAAAAAATTGGGAAAGGGTAAAAAAATTTCTTGAATGTATTTTTAAATGATGTGGTTTTTAAGAGAAAATTGGTTCTCTGACAATAGAGAGAAATGTAGTCGGATATTCATAAAATTTTTTTCTAAAACATTTTACTAATAATATGTGGAAAATGATACTCTTATTTGATAATGGTCATGAATAATCAATGGAAACGAAAATGTAATGGTTAATTTACAAAATTTCATATAATTTTCTAAAATTAAAATTAAAGTGTAATCAATTTTGAATAAAATGATATTTTGATGTACCCTCGTTAAAAGACCATAATGTTGATGCGAGAATCAATCAATGAATGAATTTATGTGTACTGATTGTAAATCTATATAGGGGAAATAGAAATACATCGAAAGATATTCAATGTAATTATACACATAAAAATATAATATTAATGACAATAATGATTTAATATAAATAAATAAAAAGGATTAGTGTTATGAAATTTCATTTCCAATTGGGTAACATTTAAATCAAATCTCGATAGATGAAATAATGTTAATTTAAACTTAAAATATCCATAAGAATGAATGAATAGTAATATTATATGAACAATTGAATGTATGTACACCATATGTAAGAAAGATTGTGCAGAATAATTATGTAATACTGTCAAGAGAAATGTAATAGTCACAAAGCGATGTGATATTGAAATCAAACCATTAAAACCTTTTTAAGGATAATAATCATTAAAAATTTCATACTGTCCAATACCACTGTGAAACATTTGAATCATAATCCTCATAAAATATTAAAAAGAAATAGAACATATAATATCATTATAATAAGGATATTCATCATATAACATTTCAAATGATGTATATACACCATATAAAAGTTAATTGGTGCATAATATCAAATAAGTCTCAATGGAATGTAAAATTAGTAGAAATCCCTTACCTTGTGTTTCATTTTTGGGAGAGTGGTATTTAACCTCTTATATATTGGTTCTTAAAATGTCAATAACTTATACATGAACAATAATAATATTTATAATATAATATATTATCTTCTTATAATTTATTATAACCCATTTTCTAACAAACATTCATTATTTTCCCTATTTCGAGGGTTAATTATCTAGTCTTTCTAGTATGTTTTGACTATTACATGTTTTTCTTATTATATAGATCATGATTTATTAATATCATGAATGTAAACCATGATTTAATTTTCATATTTATTCATTATATATCTATTTAGAATAATATATAATATTTGGATAAAATAAATGAAATGAACTATTCATGGAGAAGGCAGGTTGTACATATTCATTAATGCCACATTAATTTTTTTCACAATAAAAGAAATTAAAAAAACATATATATATGTATACTATAATTATAGTATCAGATCAGTTTAATATATGTTGCATAGTTTTATCAAAATCAACATTTATATGTTCCATGTATAGCGTGAATGAATCACGTCATGTTGAGTAGGAGGTAGTCCACATTTCAAAAAATGATAGTATCGTATTTATAAAGAAAGGAAAGTATTGAGTTATATTTAAATAATTAATGGAAAAAGAATTATTACATAAAAAATATCATTTATAACATATATGAATTTATTTTTCATTATATTTCCCAACCATGAAAGGTGATAACGTAAAAAAGTTCGACATTGTTTTGTGAGGCGGTAGTTCGTTGTACATATAAATGTTATTTTCATTACCAATTATCTGGTTGTGTTTGTATGTGTTGGTAGAAAACATAATATTATGACATCTATTTATATTTAGGATAATAGTTTTATTATGTAATCATGGAGTGAGAAGTGTTTTATGACGGATAATGGAAATAAAACATAATATATTGATGAAAGATGAAACCTCGTAATCGGGTAAGACATATTAGTTTTATTCAAAGGGCTTATTTTGATGGATTTATGAACCATGTGGTTCTTATAGGTTTATGTTTGGGATTTTTATGAGATATTTTAGTAGATCCAAGTTTAGTTAAAGTTTCTTGATATGTGTGAGAAAGTGGGGGAAGATGATTCTTGTTTGTAGTTGAGGAAGAGTGGCACTCCCATAAATTTTGGAAAAGGGAATTTCACCCACGAATTACCCATTTTAGGTGGATTAAATAATTGTAAAAAAATCATAAAATGGATTAAAAGTCTAAATATTTCCAAGAAATAGATGTTTCCCAATTATCTATGTCATATTTGGTTCTTAATTATAAGGTTTAGATTTTTGTTAAGAGATTTTTTCCCTTATTCATAGAAATAAATTTTAGTTATTTCCCATATTAATTTTGGACAAAAAATATTTTAAAATTTTTATAAATTAAAATTTATTCTTACTCAAATTATTTTATATTTTTATCAAAATTATATTCACAAAAGTAGTAGAAATAATTTTAAATTTATCCCCACCGATGAGATGACAATGGAGTTTTTAATGTTGAATTGTTAAAAAGATCCTTATGATTATATATACAGTTTCAAAATGATTTTTATTTTAATGAAATAAATTGTACTAGTTGATAAAAAAATTATCGAATAAAATTTTAAAACACATTTATAATATGATGTATCCTTATAAATATATTGAAGAAAAAATATATTTGTAATTGCAATTCTGTATTTTCACTATTCATTAAAAAATGTAACTGAGAAAAAAAAATACCAAAAAAATAAATGTAACCTTATATTTTACTTCCATATTTAATCTATAAATTTTTTTTACCTATAATCTTTATAGAAGTTCCAAAAATTGGATTTAAAATAGGTTATTCAATAAAAGGTGATAAAAGATCCATTATAACAATATAAGATTTATGTGTAATATTGGATTTGTTAATATCATTTTTCTGTCAAATATATTTGATGAATATCATGAAAATTTGATTATATATATAACATATATAATTCATTAATATCATTAATTAATTTTAATTAATTAAATTTATTAGTATATATCATCTTTATGAGCATTAAAACAATTTTCTATGAAAATATTCTCTTTATATTCACTTGTTTCTTATATTCACTTATAATTAATTTGTAAAAAATGAATTAATTTCATATTTTTAAAAACCAGATATGTTCAAAAGATAGTTAATACTATTTATAACATTAAAATTAAAATTTATGATCAATCTGATTATATTATATAATAATTTTTTAATAATATATTTTTTCTTGGTAAAACTCAGTCTTACAAGCAACACAAGCTGTTGAATGAACTATTTTTTTGCGGTGTACAATAAATCAATTTTCTGTGAATTGAGAGATATAAATTATATTGAATTTATTTAAATGATTAAATATATTATAAATTATTTGGGTAATGTATTCCCTTATGCGCTTGGTGTTGCGTGTCATATATGCTCAGAAATATATTGTTCCTGCTTTAAATTTTTGGGGCGTTACATTCTCCCAAACATAAATTAATTTCGTCCTTGAAATTTAAATTCAATATTTATGATAGATTTATTGATATGTACAATGTTTGAAATCCAAAATCATGATAAGGGTTCATATGAAATTCTATAGGGAAGATAGAATGGTAAGTACAATGGTCACAAGGAATAACATATAACTAGCACTCGATGTAATAGAATATTATTGGAATGTAGAAATTCATACTAGGAGGAAATGCCTATATATTTATAGTGTGTGATTGAGGTCATCAATCACAATCGAGTGAATGATTGTTGAAAGCTTTAGGGACTAAAATCCTTATATCTATGGCGATTTAAAAGAACATTATTTTAATAAAAATCATGATATTAAGGAAACACTTTTGTAAGATCATTTTCCTCATGTTGATAAATTACATTACTATCTAAGAGTATAAAGAAATTTACTTATAAGATATATTTTAATTTCATATGAACAATTCCATATTTTGTTTGCGCTTTGATAAAATTTGAAATTATCCATTACATCAAGAAATAGGGATCCAAACAAATAACTTTGTTCACTATAGAAATAAAATAAATATTTAAAGGATAATAAGGCCCATAAGAGAGTGAAATGTCCTTACATTTGTCTCTAACAATATTTCCAAATCCAAATTGGTTATGTCATTAATCTATAAACCTATAAGGATAGACTACAGTTTCATTATTAACATTTATTACTCAAATTTATTAACTAAAGAGGGTTACATATTAACCCATACATTGTGTATGTTAATGGTTGGTGTAAAACCATTATCATCATTAGATCATTTGTTCATGTGTCATGGCCTTTCCAGATTCGATGGGTTGTCACACAGCATGTCACGAACCCTCCCTCGGGGCCTGTGCTCTGACTACCCCAAGCCCGCATTCCATAGGTTAGGGGATGGTGACTAGCACGAAAAAGAATATCCCCTTCAACCAGGAAGGAATTTCCATTATAACTTGTAAAATCACGCAACCAATCACACAAAAATATATAAACACAAGTCAACTATATCGCAAAAATTGTGCTGAATGTAAAAAGGGGATGGAGTACAAGCCCAACAGTAATAGTACAAGTACAACTAAAATACAATACAACTGAAGGAAAAGAAAGGAAGATATTGAGTCGTCCTCCAAGGATAATACCTTAATGGTAGGTAAAGATTGTCTCCTCAACACTCCACGTACGCCGGCCTCGTTTGCGTACGGTCACGCCGTATAGTCCACCTTCGGGCCCCGTCTAGCCCTGGTTCCATCAGCCTTGATCAGTGTTGTTCTCCGTTTACACAAAACACAGTAAGGTGTCAGAATAACCCATAGAGGGGTGAGTATAATGATAATCATTAGTGACCTCAATACCCTCAAGTTCTCACAAAATTTACAAAGGATAATCTTCAAAGTATAAAATCAACTGATAACCCTACATAGGATTATTCCAATTAAAATACCTATGTTTTCAAGTTTTCCCATCTCAATCATGAGTAAACATAGAGTCCAACTCAAAATACCTTGCTCAAATGTTCCATAAAGGAAGATGTACCATGAAGGTAAGTACCACACCGGTTCTCCACATAGATGAATACTGCTAAGGTATGACCACAAAGGAAAGTACCACACATGTACGAAATCTGCTCACAGTAGAAATAAATTAAGTATAGAAGTACATATGATTAGACTAAGGCTAGATCATCTTATTCTTTTAAGAGGTTGTGGTGATGACCCACACAAGATCTCTCGGTGCTGACCCACAGAGGTTCACTAGGTGCTGACCCACAAAAGATTGCTCGGTGTCTACCCACACATGATCAGTTGGTGCTGACCCACACATGATCTCTCGGTGCTGACCCACAAATGATCGCTAGGTGTTGAACCACACAAGAACGCTCGGTTCTGACCCACACAGAGTCACTCTATATTATTCACATCACACCCAGCTTCTGGGTTCCTACACTAGGCTTGCTCATCTCTGGGAGGGTCCTCTCCTCAAGCCACTATCCGATACATTAACTTCCACGAAGTCCCATAAAAAATTATCCCCAAGGACCTCCACGTCATAGGGGTCTCAACGCAATAGACGATGTGTCAATCGGACACCCATTCTGTAAGTTATAATCCTTTTAGTCCATAGGGCCTGGTTGGATTCATACTCGATCCTACCCGACTTTATCCCAAATCTATCCAAACCTCATGTGGGGTATACCAAAGGGACGGTCTCGCTCTAGGGTTTTCGGATTTGCAGACGGTTTATTAAACAAAAGTCAGGTTCCAATGTTATGGATGAAAGAGCGTAAATGGGTCGAAGATGGCTCAGGTCTGGTCTGACCTGGTCGGACCAACCCGACCATAGGGGTGCAGCTCGGCCTGCACTGGGTGCCCCGGACCAAGCAGCGGTGTGCGGTGCGGGGGCCGCGGTACAGTGAGGGCAGCGTGAGGTCGGGGGGGGGGGGGGGCAGTGCGGCGGTCACATGGCAATGAGGGAACTGCGAGGCAACGAGGGACGGGAGGGAAGTGCGAGGCCGTGAGGGCTGTAGGGGCCATGATGGTGGATAAAGGCCTTAGGGGCCCCGAGGGCGGCAGAAGGCTGTGGGGGTCGTGTGGCCAGTGCAGAGGCCCCGGGGCCGTGAGGGTGTCATGAGGCCACGGGGGCAGCGAGGTGAGGGGCCACGGATCCCACAGAGGTGGAAAGGACCGTGGAGGCGGCGAGCAACATAGGGCCATAGAGGCCGCGGGGCCGCCATGGGGATGCGGGGTGTCTGTGGTGCGGCGGTCTGCCATCGCTGGCTGGATAGCCTATTGTCCTCTCTACATGGTGCGGTCATGCTCCACGCCTTCACCGGTGTCCAGTTCAGTTGGTCGCTCATCATTCGTCATCGTGGCTCAAAGACGCCTTCTTCCATCGCAAAGAACACACCAATAAATATGAACGGTGAAGGGGTTAGGCCATGTTTGTTTGGCCCTCACGCTCCGCATTAGATTGGCAGAAAGAGACTATAACCTCTTCATGATTTTACAATGAATTATCCAGAATGGGTAAGGGGATGAAATTAAAACAACCACCCTACCTCGGAGGTTCGTTGATGTTGGCACGAGAAAGAATTCAAAGATGTGGACGTTAGTTGTGCCCGCCACATGCCTCCGATCTCAAGATAGTTTGTCAGATAAATTCTCTTTGATTTAGGTGGTTCTTTTTTTTGACGACGTCCACCGTTGGAGGATGTCACAAGGATGGAGTTGAAGATATTAGAGAATGTCTACATTTTTCATTTGAAGAAGCGTTCTTTATTGGAGGATGTGTTCCTCTATGTTCTCCAAAAAGCTTTGCAAACCCTTTTCCCAATGAATGATCTAAAAATAAATAGCCAACCAAAATAAAATGTGTTTGTCCAATTTTAAATTGTTGCCACAAAACAAGTTTTCAACATTAATCAATTAATGAGGCATAATTAAATGTGAGAATAATTAATGGGGAGGAAGTCCATGGGTTAATTTCTCATTAATGAGGATGTTCAAGGGGTCTCTCCCATTAAGAGGGTTTGGGTGGTCCCCACCATTAAATTAAAATTGGAAGAGGTTTTAGGAACTTTTGGTCCCCACCACTTAGCATTGAATTTGGAGGATGAACTATTGTGGTCTCCACCTCCGGAAATCAAAGGATGTTTCAAGAAAAATTTAATTGTTAAACATTTTTATTTTTTCTTCATTCACAAAAAACCAAGATCTAACATTCATCCTCGGCCTACTACAGTCAAGGTGATGGTCTCCTTTCGCTTATAATGGTGATGTGAGTTCATTGGTTCCCTCAGATTTCCGTTGTGAGAACCGCTTTAAAAGTTATAAAAACCCACACTCACGTTTACTGAATATAATCGAAAAAACGTTTAGAAATTAATTTTGGGCACACCAGGCGTAGAAATCACACGCCGTCAATTTTTTCAGACTCATAAAATTCCCATATAAAAAAATTTTCATCGAAATTCTAGGTCTTTACATTCTCCCCACATCATGGATTTGCATCCCTGTAAGCCACAACTCATACTATGGAAAAAAAGTAGGGGTTCTGAGCACACGTATGAGCCTCCCACTCCCATGTGATTTCTTGGAGGATCTTGTGTCGCTAGAAAAAATGCACCATTGGTATCGACTGCCCATGAAGGACCCTCTCCTATCGATCCTCAATCTCCCCTAGAACCTCTCACAACATCACCCCATCGTCGATGTCTAGCTCCCCGTGTTCGATGACATGAGAAGGGTCGTGCATGTATCCCTTAAGCTAGGATAGATGGAAGATGTCATGCACCCGGTGCAGTTGAGGTGGTTGATTTAAGGGGTAAGCCACCTCGCCAACTTTTCTGAGGACCTGGAAAGGTCTGATGAACCTCAGAGCTAACTTTTTGCCTTGGTCAAATCTCCAGAAACCTCATCGTGGTGAGACCCATAGAAAGACGTTGTCCCCAACCTCAAACTCCAAGGGTCTCCATCTCCTATAAGTATAAGACTTCTTCTAGCTCTGTGTAGTCTTCATCCAATCCTATATGATTTGAACTTTTTTCTATGGTAGCACGTATTATCTGTGGTCTCACTAGTGCTGACTCCCCTAGGACAGTCCAGCACAAAGGTTATTTGCAAGGTCGTCCATACAATACTCAATTGGTTCCATCAAAATGGTTGAGTGATATTTGTTGTTGTACGCAAACTATACCAAAGGAAAGTGATCCTCCCAGCTTTGAATGAAGTCGAGGATGCAAGAACACAACATGTCCTCTAGGTTCTGAATAGTCCGCTCAGTCTGACAATCCATCTGAGGATGGATGGCAGTCCTCAAATGAAGCTGTGTCCCGAAATCCTCACACAACACCTTCCATAGATGGGAAGTAAAACTTGTATCATGATTATAGAAAATATTCGAGGGTACTCCATGTTGGTGAACAATATTTTTCTCATAGAGGAGTCCCATGCTATCTACTAAACGCTACTCTCTGATCAGTAGGAAGTGGGCCGACTTGGTGACTCGGTCGGCGATCCGGTAGATATAATCATGCCCTATAGACATACATGGATGTCCTGTAATGAAGCCTATGTATATATCATCCCACATCCACTCTGGGACCTCTAATGGCTGAACCAAGCCTGCTGGTACCTGATGCTCTGCCTTCACTTGCTAACATGTGAGGCACCAAGAGACAAACTCTGCTACTTTGTTCTTCATTCCTGGGAACTAGTTCTACCGTCAGAGATCCTGTTACCTCTTTTCCACTCTAGGATGTACTGCTAGAGAGGATGTGTGGAACTACCTCAGCACTTCCTCCCGATGTGACACTAGTACCATGGTATGTCCTCTGAAGAAGATGATGTTCTCCCCACCTTCATAAAATCCATCAGGTGTCAGTCCTGTGGATATCTGAGCACATCGAGTCTCATAGTCAGTGTCCCCGCGCTACACCTCCCTGACTCACTGAAGTAGTGGGGGAGTGATTGTAAGAGACTGAAGGAATGATGCTCCATTCTGTTCCACGCCAGATATCTTCAAAGCCACCAACTGCTCTGTCGCCTCACTAAGTAGTTGTATACCAGATCTCTGGCTGAGTGAATCTTCTACAGTGTTACCCTTCCAAGAAGTATAAACTATCCCGAATTCATAGTCTTGGAGAAACTCAAGCCAATGTCGCTATCATAGGTTCAGGTCCTTCTGAGAGAAGATATACCTGAGAATTTTGTGATTAGATTACACTATAAAACACTCACCCATTAAGTAATGTTGCCACATCTTCTTGGAGAAGTCCACATCTGCCAACTCCAGGTCATGAGTAGCGTAGTTCTGCTAATGCTATCTCAGCTTATGAGATCCATATGTGATCGATGCTCGATCCTAAATTAGGACACATCTATGCCTAGTCCCTGATGCATCACAGTATACTATATACACTACACCCTCCTCTAGAAGCCTCAAGATGGGGGCCCTAGTCAGCCTCTTCCACAGCTCCTAAAAACTCTACTGACATCTCTCCTACAACACGATGGGTTTCCCCTTATTCGTTATTTCTAATAGAGGTGTTTCAACCCCGGAGAAATCTGTCACAAACCTCCAGTAGTATTCGGTTAATCCCAGGAAACTTCGTACCTCCATCACACTCTTGGGTATCTCCCAAGAAAGTACCGCCTCAATCTTCGCTGGATCCACTGCAACTACAGCCTCTGGGATAACATGTCCCATAAAGTGAACCTCTTGGATCCAGAACTGGAACTTCGAGAGCTTACCATTAATCTGGTGCTCTCGGAGTGCGTCCTGTACTATCTGCAAATGATAGGCACGCTCTTCCTCAGTATTCAAGTAGATACGTATATCTTCGATGAACACTACTAAAAAGTGACCAAGGTATGGCTGAAAGATCATGGTCATGAGTCCCATGAACAATGTTGGAGCGTTGGTCATAACGAATGGTATAACCAAGAACTCATAATGGTCGTACCGACATCTGAAAGCATTCTTCTACACATCCTCTTCTCGTACAATGAGCTGGTGATAGCCCAATCTAATATCTATCTTTTATATCCACCGTGGTCCCTTCAACTGATCAAAGAGGTCATCAATCCATTGGAATGGGTAATATTTATTCATGATCACATGGTTCAAGAACTGATAGTAGACACAAAGTCTCATGCTCCCATCCGCCTTCTTGGTGAAAAAAATCAGGGCTGTCTAAGGAGAAACACTAGGCCAAATGAACCCATTCCCCTGTTAGTCCTCCAGCTATACCCGTAGATAAAGAATCTTCGCAGGAGACATCCAATAAGCTGGTGTAGATATCGGTGCCATCCCGGGGTGAAAGTCAATGTAAAATTCCACCTCCCTGCCAGGAGGTAGTCCTGAGACATCATCAGATAAGTCATCCGTGTACTGGTCCACCACCACATGTTAACTCATACTCTCTATATCATGTACTCTGGGTTAAGGCTAGCTAACTAATGAGTGGTTGGATCCACTCTCCTCCAGGAAATTCCATAATGTCCTACAAAGACTCCCTTCTCGACGGTGAAGGTAAACCTGGTCCCATTCGTGTAAGCACACCACACTTTGTGCCTAATATAGTCAATCTGAGCATGGACTGTAGATAACCATTCCATACCAAAGATGACGTTGTAAGGGCTCGATTCCACTACTAGGAGATCACATCTGATGCTCTAGCCTCCTAGAGTAAGCTCACAATGCTGGCACTGGTGCGTAATAGTCGAATCTTCTCTCGTCGAAGTCTATAGCCATAAGGATTGGGCCTACAGCTCTGTCTGAATCACCGAGCTTCGAACGAGGGTAGTGGAAATAAAATAATGACTTACACCTATGTCTATAAGTACTGTAGATAAGTATAAGTAGACACAGATCATACATCGTCTCATCTCTGGAGCACCGTCATCATAGGCCTCAGATACCTAGATCTGAGCTCTCCCCTGTCATCTTGATCCCTGTTGTTGGGGTGGACCACCAGGTGGTGTTGGTGGTGACATATTGAATCGTCACCCACCACCAACTACACGTCCCAATCCTCTTCCACGTTCACCTACTCCCTGTAGACAACCTCGATCGAACTTCTGTCTCTTCCTGGGTGGTCCTTCAACCATATGTTGATCATCTGTACGACGAGTCAGACAGTCACGAGTCATGTGACCCTACCTACCACATGTGTAACACTGCTCACTTCTTGCAAGGCTGGATCTATCTCTGGTATACCGCACCACCGATCCTGAGTCATGATACCATCCACTAATTGGTCTGGTCCTCTTAGACCTCGGTGTCGTTTGTCTGCTACCAGCTGTAAAAAACTCTGCTACATGATGACTGGTAGTGGGTCTTGCTACTAGTGACCTCTTAGAAAGAAAAAACTCCAATAAGAGGTCCCTCTCTAATATGCCTGCCTATGTCGGGATGCTGAGTGAGATAATCAAATCCCTGATCTCTCACCTGATCCCCTGCTCGATGGTCTGGGCGCTGAAGAATGGATCCAACACCATATTTGTGGAGTAGCGTGAGAGGTTAGTGAACCTCACTGATTATTGAGCCACAATCATTCTACAATACCGAAGATGAAGAATCTCCTAGATGCACACTACGCGAAGAGTCACTAGAACAAACCCTGCCAGAAACAGTCTCTCGTAGTCTACCCAGAGAAGCATCACCTGATCATGGACATGGAGCATCAAGCTCCACTATCTTCCAGCTGCTGCCTATAAAAGTGTGGAAGAAAGGATCACCATGAGATCAGATGGTGTCCCTACCAGTCGAAATACTATCACCATGGCCTCCAGCCAATCCTTAGCCGCCTCTGGATCCATCTCTCCCTTGATCATGGGTGGCCTCTAGTGGTGGATATAGTGCAACGTGCTCAACCGGCATGTACCCTCTACTACTAGGGAAAGTGGCATTAGTGTCCCAATGGTTAATGGTACCATTGGTGCCTTTACTAGAAGAGGGCCCATGTAGAGACCCATAGCCTGACGTACATGGACATTACATTACATTTGCGGAATACTTAGTACATAACAAAAATACACACACACAAGGATCGTAATAGTTTAGTGTCTTTGGAAACTCGGAACGTAATCTTCTAATCGTGGTGAAAGTTCTTCAATATCTCCCATAAAGGTCATCCCTTTTTTTATACCTAAAACCTTTCATTATATCCTGGGGAAAAGAAAACATAAAAGGGTGAGCTCAAATGCTCAGTAAGGGTATACAAAAGAAATAAAAATCATATCATATCTTTTTGAAAATCATAACCTGCAAAAGAGATAATAATATCTTAACATGGAACAAATCATAGAAGTGAAAATAAGGTCACCATAATTATAACATGAAACTTGAAACTTTGTGGCATGCACACATAATCATGGAAAATCATTTCTTGTTAGTCACGACTCATTGCCAAGACTATCTTAGTGGACAAAGTCCCTTTCTAAATCGAGTAACCCTCGTTTCAGTCCTGTTTCACTGAACCGGTATAACCTACCATTCCAGCCATGTCTATCTCATGAGATATAAAATCTTTACCCAATGCATTGGAGGGAGATATAGGTCCCACCCATCTTATAATGAATCCTTTCTTATGTGTGCCACATAATCATAAATCATACATCATCGCATAACACATGTAACAAAAATGGGATTCTTGAAACATCATGACATCATAAATCAATTCATATAAGATAAAGAAATTCATAAAAATAATTCCATCACAACATGATCAAATCAATGTAATAATAGGGATAAAAATAGAACCCTTTATTATCTTAGATGGAAAATAATTTTGAAAATCACTTGAACTCCATTCTTGAGGAAAATATCCTTTCTTCTTCAAAAACATTTTTCCTTTCATAACATGTCATACAACTTTAAAATAAAAGAAGTTGATTAAAAATAAACTTGAAAACTTGTAAAGGAAGCTTCTTGGAAACAATGTTTTAAAAATCCATTCATGCCGTATAAGTTAAAAAAAACATTCTTCGTACTTTTGTCGGAAAAGTCAAAAAGTACCTCGTACGGAAAAACGACAAAAGATTCCTTTCATATTCTTTACTAAAAACTCACCTAAGGGTAAAATTGGATTTAAACTATTGCAAGTGGATGGAAACAATATTTCATATTGAGGGAACATGGATGTGGATGATAAAATACACCCCAGTAAATACTTACGAATAAACAATCTCGGATAAAAATGAAATTGTGATATTTCCCTTACCTTAGGTCCGATTAGCTTTGTACGTGTCCGAAGCTCCTGTATAATGGTTTAAATAATGTTATTGACTTATTCCAGAATCATAAATATTTATATGATATCATATATGGTCATATTATTAGCTTCTTGTTAGTAATATTTCATTGTTACTTGTTACTCGGGTCTTTATAACTTTTTGTTCTTATGCGTGTTTTGTCGAATAAATTATTATTCTTATCTTTAGGTTATAGATAATTCATTTCCAGAATGGTATTAGTGTATTGTATACCATATTCATTCATTTAATTCATTTATATAATCATTACGAAGTGAAGATCATGTAGAACGAGTCGCATCACATCGTGGAGATGGTATTCCGTACGTACGCACGAGTGATGATATCATTCCTATGATCGTGGAATTGTATTGGAGTATATATATATTATTTCAGTATCAATATTACTTCATAATAATCATATTTAGTTACTCATTACACCATTATACCCATCCTTGTAAGGTGATGGTGGAAAATAGATTACACCACGGCGTGGAGACGGTATTCCGTACGTACGCACGCGCGGTGATTTCATTTTTCCGTAGGATGGATAGAAGGTGAATTAGGGTTGTTTCATATTTATAATAACATATAAGTATGTAAGTAATACTGATGTTATTACTTTATCATGAAACAACTAAATAAGAAGAAGTTGAAGAAGAAAGAAATTGAAAAGATCGGTAATGGATATTACCTCTTCTTTGGAACGCTTCTTTGAATCCTCCACTTAAGGAACTAAGATTGGTCTTTGGAGAAGACCAGGACCTCTAGGATTATTCTAGGGAAGTGTAGAGGAGAAAATGGCAGGGGTTGGCCGAGCTTGAGTGCTCAATTTGGTGTGAGGAGGAGGGGGAGGAGGTGCCCTTTTATAAGGGAGGAGAGGGGCACCTTAGGAATATCTCAAAATATTATTTTATATTAAAGTCAAAATCGGTTTATAATGGTTACAAAGGGTCTTATTTCGAAGATAAAGTGGGGATGGGTCGAAATCCTATCAACCAATAGGATTTAGACAAGTTTAGGGTATTATTTTAACCTTATCAATTAGATTTAACTCTAAGTTAATTATTTTAACTTTTACCGTGTCTTTTTGTTTTCTTTCACTATATGGTTAATACACTAACTATAACATGCCAAACGAACCCCAAATTGTTTATTATTAATATATATATCCTTATCTAAGTCATTTGGCCGAACCTTAGATTTTTAGGAATAAAATAACAATTAATAATATAATATTTGATTTAAAAACTATTTTGTGTCAATTTTGACACTATTTGATATATGATTTGTTTGAAAGTCATAACAGAATTATATGTTCGAACCAAGTTGCTTAAATCAACACTAATATATCATAGTAACCTAGAAAATTAGTGTAATTCATAAAAAGTCTTAAATTACATTTATTTTGGTGTTTATAACATCAATTATGTCAATATTTCATTAATAAGATAATTACTGCATCATCTTTGTGTCATAAATAAATTACATTATTTGATGTCTAAAGATTACAAATAAAATATCATCATGTAGGAAATCTCTTTAGCTTTCTAATGAATATTTACAATTGAATTTATCTTATGTATAACCCCATATTAAAAATTATTTACTTATTAAACTTTGATTTTAACTATTTTAACCCTTCTTTAAATAAATTAATAATAAATGTCCTAATCTAATCCAAGTGGGCCTAAATGGTCATATTTTATTCCTAAGTTTGTTTTTGGTCGAATTACACTTATCCAATAGAATTAGGACATGTGTTAGGGTAATATTAATATCATATTTACCCTTAGTTACCCTATTTACTATTAACCGCGGTAAAAAAAGTAAAAAGTTACTATTCACCAAAAAATTATTTTCATCTCATTGAACCACATTTTAGTCTTTGATATTAACCGTGTCTCTCGGATTTTCGAAATTCCAATCACAGAAGCGGTAAAATTAAGTTTTATGCAAAATTCAGTTTTTAACCTACCACTTAGTGGTTTCACTATTCATCAAAAATTGAAAGTTTTCAGAAAAATACCAAAATTTCACCCTAGGCTAATTTCGATACTCTGAGTCCAAAAATGAATTCCATTTTGAAAAATAAAATTTACTAAATTTCAAAAAGTGGTTATTACTATTCATAACGGCTAGTTTTAATAATATTTTAATAACATATCGTTGTTTAGTGAAACTCGGTATTGCGTATTACACACGCTATCGAGGAAGGTCGCGATTGCGTGTAATGCAAGGCAAGTCAAGGATGTGTGTTGTGCAAGCTCCTTTTGGTGTAGCGTACAACACAAGACATTAAAATTAAAAAGATAATTTTTAATAAAATCTCGGGCTGTTACATTCTACCCCCCTTAAAATGAATTTCGCCCTCGAAATTCGTCGGGGTTATAAATGGTTTACTATTCGAAAGTTTCTTTAATAGAAACCCACATCGTAAAAAGGAATACCAAAACTTGGCTTTAAAAACTAAAGTATTAAATGTAACGATTACCCAAATAAACTAATCACTGGGTTTCCACATAGGTGAAAATATGGATATGGAAGAGAAATCTAACCATCATGTTCTGATGGAGAGTGGTAGAGAACATGGCTATGAAAAATCCAGTAATCACAAATCCATAAATTTGTGACGATCTATGGTACCATCTGATTCATCAGGTATAAGATCACTAGGACAACATTTTTGGTTTTCAAGATCATTTCCCTAAAGTTGAAAATTTGAATTAGAATAAATACTTACTTTATTTTGGTACAGTCGCACTATTGTTCGTGCCTTGAACAATTTCCACTTCATCTCTTAAATAAATGAAGTTGAATTTGTTATTCGTGAAGTGTTAGCAGATCATGTGATAGAATGACGGGTCATTCCATCTGTCTCAAACAAAAGGTTTGAAAAGTTTTAAGTTCATCTTATGGCTAGATTAATTGTATATGGTTCCAAAAATGAACTTATACTTCATATATCATACCGCTTAATAAAATAAAACTAGTTTCTACTAAACAGGGACTTCCTGTAGGTCAGTGGTAGGCGATAAAGGCCAGTCGCACTTCGGTTGTGGGTTCGATTCCCACAGCCTTGTCCTAAGCGATGGGCTGTCGCCCGTCCTGCAGGTTGTCCTTTTTCTAAAACTATATTACTATAACATCCCATAATATCGAAAAACTTCTATCCTTAAACAATACTAACTTATGTCCAACATAATCCATTCCAATCTTTAGTCCTATCCATAATGCTGCAGTCCATTCTCATAACATAGTGAAAATGATTACCAGAGATTTAATACCATCGTTGATCCCCATATATCATAAGATATATCTTGTTGGACACATTCCAAACATTCAAAGGCCTTAATCTTGTACTCTCTTGAATACCCATTGAACCTTAGTGAAAACTTGAATGCAGTTAAAAGTTAACACTTTCCACATACCAAAATCCTCAAAATTCTATATACTCAAACCATGATATCACTTGGTCATTATATCAATCATGAGCTCATGAATACTGTTAAACATTTCATTTTCTCGTTTTCCATTCATTATGCGCATAATATCTCAATCACTTTGAATACCACATTAGACCAATACATAAATATTCCAATATTCCATGATACAACATTATTTTGGAATCCCATTACATAAAAACTTAATCATTCCACCACATCGTTGTCATATTCAACATTGCCAATAGTGATCGCATGTGACTTCCCTTTGTCCTTTTCCTTAAGCGGTTGCTCATGTCGATCATCACTAACCCTTGGATTAGGGCATTTATTGGAATAATGTCCCATCTCCTTGCACTTGAAGCATTGAAGTGTTGGTTGTGCGTTCTCTGCAGTGTTTTCTTTATTCACTTCATTAGAATCCCTTTTTCCATTACTTCGACACTCAGCTGCTCGATGACCTTCTTTTCCACACTTAAAACATTTTCCAGTCCCTTTAAGACAATCTCCACCATGCTTCTTTCCACACTTTGTGCATAAAGAAACATTCATCTTCTTTTCACCATTATTCTGAGATTTCTCCTTGAACTCCATCTTTCGTTTCTTTTCAAAACCATGAGATGGATATGTAACACCAACTTCCATTTCTACCTTGATAGCACAATGCACAATTTCTTCATAGCTACTGAAGTCTCTTATAGCTAATGCCCTTCGAAGACTTGGTTTTAAGCCACTGAAAAATCGATCAACTTTACTTTCAGGTTGGATGATAATGCCAGATGCATACCTTGCAAGTCTTGTAAAATTCGCTTCGTATATACCAACAGATTCATCATCCTTTTGCTTTAGTTCAAGAAACTCCTTCTCCATCTTCGTTCGAAGAATACGAGGGAAGTACTTACTAAAAAACAAGTTCTTGAACTCGTCCCATTCCATGGAATCAATTTCATCTCTTTGCCTCGTATTCTTGATAAGATTCCACCATTGATCAGCTTCACCTTCCAAACGATATACTTCTAAGATGACTTTATCATGTTCAGAACATTGAAGAACTGAAAATATCTTTTCAGTAGTACTAATCCATTGTTCAGCAACTAATGGATCAGTAGACCCACTGAAAGAAGGCGGACGCTGCCTCATGAAGGATTCAACAAAATGTTGCTTCCTCCTTTGCTCGTTTGGAAGTCCTGCATGATTCATAGCTTGAGAAAGTTGTGTGAGCATGGCTACAAGATTTTGCATTCCAGCTCCCATATCGTTTGGTTGCTCAGAGGGACAATCATTGCATTGTCCATTGCATTGATCAACACGGTTCCTTCGGGTTCCAGCCATCGTCTAAAACCCCAAAAGAATAGTGTGAGAGGCAAAAATCTTGCTAGGGAAAACAACATAATAAAGGGGTAGTACCCTCAATATCTAACATCTTAGGTTAAATTCTAAGATCGTTAGAGCAATTCTAGGACTATAACCTATACGTATACTTAACCTTAGAGACATCCCTAGACATACCTTAGAAATATCTCTAGGGATCTCACTAACGTTTTCGCATCCTAGTTTCCAAAGGTTGACTAAACCTTTCCTCTGATACCAACTGTAGCGGTCTAGAATTACTTCCAGTGGACTACAATTGATACCTATCAGGGCACTCCATGGGCGGCTACACCCCCTGGGCGGGACACACCACCATCCCCAGTGGCAGCCATTTCCTCATGAAGCCCTTGGGCGGAGAGCCATGCTTCGTCCAACGCTCACATGTGAGAGTTCCCAAGGATCGGATACATTCCTACCTCCTTTGCCTCTGATACCAACTGTAGAGACCCGTAGCCTGACGTACATGGACATTACATTACATTTGCGGAATACTTAGTACATAACAAAAATACACACACACACAAGGATCGTAATAGTTTAGTGTCTTTGGAAACTCGGAACGTAATCTTCTAATCGTGGTGAAAGTTCTTCAATATCTCCCATAAAGGTCATCCCTTTTTTTACCTAAAACCTTTCATTATATCCTGGGGAAAAGAAAACATAAAAGGGTGAGCTCAAATGCTCAGTAAGGGTATACAAAAGAAATAAAAATCATATCATATCTTTTTGAAAATCATAACCTGCAAAAGAGATAATAATATCTTAACATGGAACAAATCATAGAAGTGAAAATAAGGTCACCATAATTATAACATGAAACTTGAAACTTTGTGGCATGCACACATAATCATGGAAAATCATTTCTTGTTAGTCATGACTCATTGCCAAGACTATCTTAGTGGACAAAGTCCCTTTCTGAATCGAGTAACCCTCGTTTCAGTCCTGTTTCACTGAACCGGTATAACCTACCATTCCAGCCATGTCTATCTCATGAGATATAAAATCTTTACCCAATGCATTGGAGTGAGATATAGGTCCCACCCATCTTATAATGAATCCTTTCTTATGTGTGCCACATAATCATAAATCATACATCATCGCATAACACATGTAACAAAAATGGGATTTTTGAAACATCATGACATCATAAATCAATTCATATAAGATAAAGGAATTCATAAAAATAATTCCATCACAACATGATCAAATCAATGTAATAATAGAGATAAAAACAGAACCCTTTATTATCTTATATGGAAAATAATTTTGAAAATCACTTGAACTCCATTCTTGAGGAAAATATCCTTTCTTCTTCAAAAACATTTTTCCTTTCATAACATGTCATACAACTTTAAAATAAAAGAAGTTGATTAAAAATAAACTTGAAAACTTGTAAAGGAAGCTTCTTGGAAACAATGTTTTAAAAATCCATTCATGCCGTATAAGTTAAAAAAACATTCTTCGTACTTTTGTCGGAAAAGTCAAAAAGTACCTCGTACGGAAAAACGACAAAAGATTCCTTTCATATTCTTTACTAAAAACTCACCTAAGGGTAAAATTGGATTTAAACTATTGCAAGTGGATGGAAACAATATTTCATATTGAGGGAACATGGATGTGGATGATAAAATACACCCCAGTAAATACTTACGAATAAACAATCTCGGATAAAAATGAGATTGTGATATTTCCCTTACCTTAGGTCCGATTAGCTTTGTACGTGTCCGAAGCTCCTGTATAATGGTTTAAATAATGTTATTGACTTATTCCAGAATCATACATATTTATATGATATCATATATGGTCATATTATTAGCTTCTTGTTAGTAATATTTCATTGTTACTTGTTACTCGGGTCTTTATAACTTTTTGTTCATATGCGTGTTTTGTCGAATAAATTCTTATTCTTATCTTTAGGTTATAGATAATTCATTTCCAGAACGGTATTAGTGTATTTTATACCATATTCATTCATTCAATTCATTTATATAATCATTACGAAATGAAGATCATGTAGAACGAGTCGCATCACATCGTGGAGACGGTATTCCGTACGTACGCACGAGTGATGATATCTTTCCTATGATCATGGAATTGTATTGGAGTATATATATATTATTTCAGTATCAATATTACTTCATAATAATCATATTTAGTTACTCATTACACCATTATACCCATCCTTGTAAGGTGAAGGTGGAAAATAGATTACACCACGGCGTGGAGACGGTATTCCGTACGTACGCACGCGCGGTGATTTCATTTTTCCGTAGGATGGATAGAAGGTGAATTAGGGTTGTTTCATATTTATAATAACATATCAGTATGTAAGTAATACTGATGTTATTACTTTATCATGAAACAACTAAAGAAGAAGAAGTTGAAGAAGAAAGAAATTGAAAAGATCGGTAATGGATATTACCTCTTCTTTGGAACGCTTCTTTGAATCCTCCACTTAAGGAACTAAGATTGGTCTTTGGAGAAGACCAGGACCTCTAGGATTATTCTAGGGAAGTGTAGAGGAGAAAATGGCAGGGTTTGGCCGAGCTTGAGTGCTCAATTTGGTGTGAGGAGGAGGGGGAGGAGGTGCCCTTTTATAAGGGAGGAGAGGGGCACCTTAGGAATATCTCAAAATATTATTTTATATTAAAGTCAAAATCGGTTTATAATGGTTACAAAGGGTCTTATTTCGAAGATAAAGTGGGGATGGGTCTAAATCCTATCAACCAATAGGATTTAGACAAGTTTAGGTTATTATTTTAACCTTATCAATTAGATCTAACTCTAAGTTAATTATTTTAACTTTTACCGTGCCTTTTTGTTTTCTTTCACTATATGGTTAATACACTTACTATAACATGCCAAACGAACCCCAAATTGTTTATTATTAATATATATATCCTTATCTAAGTCATTTGGTCGAACCTTAGATTTTTAGGAATAAAATAACAATTAATAATATAATATTTTATTTAAAACTATTTTGTGTCAATTTTGACACTATTTGATATATGATTTGTTTGAAAGTCATAACAGAATTATATGTTCGAACCAAGTTTCTTAAATCAACCCTAATATATCATAGTAACCTAGAAAATTAGTGTAATTCATAAAAAGTCTTAAATTACATTTATTTTGGTGTTTATAACATCAATTATGTCAATATTTCATTAATAAGATAATTACTGCATCATCTTTGTGTCATAAATAAATTACATTATTTGATGTCTAAAAATTACAAATAAAATATCATCTTGTAGGAAATCTTTTTATCTTTCTAATGAATATTTACAATTGAATTTATCTTATGTATAACCCCATATTAAAAATGATTTACTTATTAAACTTTGATTTTAACTATTTTAACCCTTCTTTAAATAAATTAATAATAAATGTCCTAATCTAATCCAAGTGGGCCTAAATGGTCATATTTTATTCCTAAGTTTGTTTTTGGTCGAATTACACTTGTCCAATAGAATTAGGACATGTGTTAGGGTAATATTAATATCATATTTACCCTTAGTTACCCTATTTACTATTAACCGCGGTAAAAAAAGTAAAAAGTTACTATTCACCAAAAAATTATTTTCATCTCATTGAACCACATTTTAGTCCTTGATATTAACCGTGTCTCTCGGATTTTCGAAATTCCAATCACAGAAGCGGTAAAATTAAGTTTTATGCAAAATTCAGTTTTTAACCTACCACTTAGTGGTTTCACTATTCATCAAAAATTGAAAGTTTTCAGAAAAATACCAAAATTTCACCCTAGGCTAATTTCGATATTCTGAGTCCAAAAATGAATTCCATTTTGAAAAATAAAATTTACTAAATTTCAAAAAGTGGTTATTACTATTCATAACGGCTAGTTTTAATAATATTTTAATAACATATCGTTGTTTAGTGAAACTCGGTATTGCGTATTACACACGCTATCGAGGAAGGTCGCGATTGCGTGTAATGCAAGGCAAGTCAAGGATGTGTGTTGTGCAAGCTCCTTTTGGTGTAGCGTACAATCACAAGACATTAAAATTAAAAAGATAATTTTTAATAAAATCTCGGGCTGTTACAGCCCAGCACCAAGGTCTCATCACTCAGTGGGAAATCAGTGTGTACTACTCTCAAAACCATAGCTAGTTTTCTACATGGAGGCATGCTGAAAATGAATAGGTGTGCCAAAACAAATAAATTATACATGGCGGGATGAATCATATAGATCACAAAGAAAAATATTCAAAACACACACGCAATTAGTGTTTTCATGCACTGAGTCGGAAATCAGAAGTCAGGGTCCTAGAGTATTGATACATCAGCTACCGCACCAACACTGGAATCCCTAAACTGATAACAACACTCACTAATCTTAACACCATTCCTATTAAAAAGATTAGAGTCCTATGTTCAATAGTATAAATGACTCCCCTGATACAAATTTTTCATGACCCGTCCCCCCTCGCCCGTGCCGTGACTACCCCAAGCCCACCTTTCATAGTCCAGGGGCTAGAGAATAGCACTAAAAATCATATTCCCTATAAATATGAAGGTATTGCATTTATAACTTGTAAACCCACGCAACCAAGCACACAAAAAGATATGAACACAAGTCAACAGTGTAGATAAACGATTTTTGAAAGTAGAAAAGGTGTCGGAATACCAACCCAACACTAATAGTACAAGTACAATGAAAATACAATACAACTGAAGAAAAAGAAATGCAGCTACTAGTTCCTCCTCCGAGGTTCCTACATGAAGGGTAGGCACATATCACCTCATTAACACTCCATGTCTGCACGTCCTCTCTGAGTACCTTCATCCGGTTTGGTCCACCTCTAGGCCCCATCTAGCCCTGATACTCTTAGCCTCGATCAGCACTGTCCATCATCTATACCAAACACAACAAGGTGCGAACATAGACTGTGTAGGGGTGAGTATAACGATACAGAGTAGGGACCTCGAGACCCTCAAGGTCTCAAAAAATCCAAAAAGGATAAACCACAATGTATCAAGTTAACTGACAACCCTAGTTAGGTATATTCCCATACATATTCCTAAGTTATCATGTATGCCCATCTCAATCAAGAGGAAATAAAAATTATAACTAAAAAGAAAAATCTAAACTGTTCCACAAAGGAAGGAGTACTAAGAAGTTATGTAACACAATGGTATGCCACATAGAAGAATACAACCAAGTTATTACCACAAAGGAAAATACCTCATTGGTACGGACTCAGCTCACACCATGTATAACTTACGTACAGAAGTATAAGTGATTAGTCAAAGGATATATCATCTTATTCTATTAAGTGGTTCTACTGCTGACCAACACAGGATCAATCAGTGCTGACCCATAGTGGATTTCTAGGCGCTGACCCACACCGGACCACTCAGTGCTAACCCACATAGGATCACTCGGTTCTGCGCGACACAAGATCACTCAGTGCTGACCCACACAGGATTACTCGGTGCTGACCCACATTGGATCGTTCCATGCTAACCCATAGAGGATCTCTAGGTGCTGACTCACATAGGATCGCTCAGTGCTGACCAATGCAGGATCACATGGTGGTAACCCACACTTGATAGCTCTTCATTATACAAGTCACAGTGAGAACATGGTGGTAACCCACACTTGATAGCTCTTCATTATACAAGTCACAGTGAGATAATAGGTTCCCGCACTAGGCTTGCTCGTCTCCAGGATGGTCTGCTCCACAATCCACTGGTCGATACTCCAACTTCCAAAAAGTCACAAAGAGAAGTATCCTAAAGGAAAACCACATCATAGGGGTATCAATGCAATAGATGGTGCATCAATCAGATGCCTGGTCTGTAAGTTATTAAAATTTTAGTTCCGAGGGCCCGGTTGGATTAGTACTCCATCCAAACCGATCGTATCCAAACTCTATACAAATATAAAGTGGGGTATACCAAAGAGAACTTATCGCTCCAGGGTTTCCGACGCCATAGACGATTCATCAAACAGATATCTGGTGCCAATGTTACTACCAAAAGAGCGTAAATGTGTCGAAGGTTTCCCAGGGCTATTCAGACCTGGTCGGAATAACCCGACCCAACCCGGCCTGGGCCGACTTGACCCAGTTTGGGTCGACCCAGCCCATTGGGTCCTGCCCGGCCTGTTGGGTCTAGCCCAACTTCGGTGGTGGCCCTCGGTGTGGGGGCCGAAGGACCGTGAGGGTGGCACGAGGCCGCGAGTGGGGGGGGGGGGGGGGGGCACATAAGCCATGGGGCAGCGAGGCTGGTGCGAGGGCGGCACCCACCAACGAAGGCCATGAGGTTGGAGCGAAGGCTGCTGAGCCACGAGGGGCCGCGTGGTCCATGAGGCCATGGGGTGGCGAGGGCCCGCAGTGGCCATGAGGCCACAGAGGCAGAGTAGGTAGCGGAGACCGCGGGGAGGCACAAGGCGGCACAGAGGTCGCTGTCCGGTGGGGCAGCCGGTGTGCGGCGGTCAGCCACGCCCGGCTGGAGGGCCAACCATCCTCTCAGCACAGTGTGGTCGCACGCTGTGCCTTCACTGGCAGCCTGTTCGGTCAGCCTCTCTTCCTTCGTCGTTAGGGAAAAAAGCTTCCTTCTTCCATCGCGAAGAACATACAAATAAAGAAGAATGACAGAGGGGTCGGACCATGTTTTTTTGGCCCCCACCCTCTACGTTAGAGTGGAAGCAAGAATCTATAACCTCTTCCATATATTACGATGAATTATCAAGAACGGGTAAGTGGAAGAAATTCAAACAACCATCCTACCTCGAAGGTTTGTTGATGTAGGCACGAGAATGAAATCAAAGATTTCGACGTTCGTCGTGCCCGCCACACTCCACCGATCCCGAGCTCGTTCTTTGGATAAAATCTCTTCGATAGAGGTGGTTCTTTGTTTTTGAAGATTTCCACCATTGGAGGATTTCATGAGGAAGGAGTCTATGTTGTTACAGAACATCGACATTCTTTGCTTGAAGTAGCTTTCTTCATTGGAGGATTTGTTCTTCCATGTTCTCCCAAAAGCTTTGCCAACCCTTTTCCCAATGAATGCTCTCAAAAGAAATATCCAACCAATATAAAAAGTGATTGTCCAATTTGAAATTGATGGTAAAACACAAGTTTGAAACATTAATAAATTGATGAGGCATAATTAAATGGGAGAATAATTAATGGGGAGGAATTCCATGGGTTAATTCCTCATTAATGTGGATGTTCAAGGGGTTTCTCCCATTAAGAGGGATCGAGTGGTCCCTGCCATTAAATTAAAATTGGGGGAGGTTTTAGGCTCAGGTGGTCCCCAAATTGATCATTCAATTAGGTGGATAAACTCTTGTGGTCCCCACCTCCATAAATCAAATACGTTTCAAAAAAAATGTTAAAATTTTTTATTTTATTTTATTCTTCCACAAAAAACCCAAAATCTAACTTTTACCCTCGACCTACAACAGTCGAAGTGAAGGTCTGCTTAAGCGAATACCGAAACTGTGTGTTCATCGGTTCCTTTGGATTTTAATTCCGAGCACCGGTTCGATAGTTACAAAAACCTGCTCCCAAATTTACTAAATGTACCCGAAAAAAAGTTCTGAAATGCATTCCGGGCGCACCGGGCCTCAAAATAACATGTTGTCATTTTTGACGGATTTGTAAAAATCCCATATAAAAAATAAAATGGAAATTCTGAGACATTACATAGCATAAAATATTCCCTGTTACGAAACCATATTAATATAATTTAGAAAATAAATATGATGAACATCCTCGAAATATGGTTAATCAATAAATTACCATTTAATAAAGTATTTCAATACATTCCCAATACATAAATAAATCATCCACTTATTTCAATATAGATCCTTATTTATTCTGTTTTAATCCTCCAGAAAAGGGTATTTCCTAAAATTAGAAACCAAATCTCGAGGGTCAATTATCTTATTGGAAAATTATATAATCATTTTTAGGTTGTCAAATTCCTGAATCATTATTTTCAATATAGGACACCTCATGTTTAAACTGTGTTATTTATTTTCCTTATTTATTCAAATTCTTTATAATGGGTTGTATTAAAAATGTGCATTGCCTATGTGTATCCCCCGAGAGTATCAAACCACGTGTGTAGTGAGGCCCATTGAATCAGGCACGACACACATTGTTGGAGTCGATACTTCTTAGTACAATTGTTTCTAAACCACATCCACTAGTAGTATCAATATTGGGTTTTATTGATATTAAAAATACATAATCTCTACCTAACTAAATTTTTTGAATGTTATTTTATACCTATCCTCAAATTATACCATACAATTATTTTCTCTATTCTACAATTTCTAAATATACTATCCAAGGTCCCTACTTCACATTAGTTGATTCCAACTATAGCGACCCGACACCCAAGAGCCCAGAGTCGGTGTCTTCTATCAATGAATTGGCATCATTACATAGAAACAATTCTATATGGAACCAAGAGTTTAGTATTATTGTAAATCTATAAACATACATTGGTCTCATATTAGAAATAAATAAAGTAATTATGACATAGTTTTTTTAAGGGTAACATTATTCCATCTATTTTATCCTTGAATATATTTCATAGTACACTTCTTGGATTCATACCGAAGGAAACATAAAAAGGGTAGTCTAAAATACTCAGCAAGTAAAAATTACAAAAAAAAATTAATAATGAATCAATGAGAATAAAAAATATGAAATTTAAATAATTCAAAAAACATTCCACATAGTCAATATATGAAAATAACGTTATTAATTAATATAGAGAGATGAGTAAATGAAAACACATTCCATTCAAATAAAAAGATAAGGAAAAATCTATATGGAAGGGTAAGAAAACAAAACACAAGAAACTTAATCAGTAAAATGATATTGAAATGTATCCATAGTTATTTTGATGGAAAATATCATGGATGAACAATAAATGACTCAAAATGAAGGATATTCTTAATTATTGGAATCAATGTTTCCTAGTTATATGATACATTTATAACCAAGACCCTTCATAATATGGGTTAAAACATACTAGGATACAAACACATTAGCTGATGGTAGCCAAATAATTTTTCGCATTAGACTAATAATGTATCATGTGACTATCTTTAACTAGGATACACCCATTTTATTCTTATGTGAAGCATTCGTCGTATATCGAATATATGATTAAATTCATGAAACAATGTTCCTAATAAAATATATGTATTGATTAGAAGATAAATATTTATCAATATTTCCCCAAATATTCAATTAACTATCAATATAGATACAGTGGGTAATATGGTTTTTGTTTTTTGAAATAGTAAAATCCATGATAAAAGATATGGGTAATTTGTGAAAATTCAATGTTCAATGATCGTAGTAAATTTAATACATAAATTGGATTAAAAAAATGAATCGAGGAGGTGAATATGAACAACATCCTTGGATAAATCAATCAAAACCCATATAGAGGATGGATATGGATTATACAAATACAAAATATCCCAAGTGGTGTAAATTTATTGTATTTTTGTTTTTGGATGAATAAAAATACCAAAGAAATAAATTTTAATAACATTCTTAAGAAAAAAAACAATTAATTTTCATTTTTTGAATATACTATTCATTGAAAATCACTTTTAAAAAAATTGAAGGTAAATTAAACTTCTAAATTTTCAAAGGACACTTCAATGAAATGACAATGGTTAAATCTATATTTTTCATATGATATAAAAATAATATTCCATTTTCATTGTAAAAACGATAGAAAAATTTCTTCTTCAAAAAAGACTAGAATATTCCTTTGAAAACACTGGTAAGAGACAAAAGGGTAAAAATTACATTAAAAAATAAATTTCGAAAGGAAAAAATAATTTTTTAAAATATATCTAATAATTCAAGGTATTTATATAAAAATAGTTTCTCTGACTAAAGAGTGAAATGAAGTCAGGTTTATATAAAAAACTTCCTAAATCATTTTGAGTATCGAAGAGTGGAGAATTGGTACAGTTACATGATAAAAGTCATGAATAATTAGATGAGAATAAAATGAAATGTTTAACTAAAAAATGGTCATATAATTTCATTGAATGAGTATCTAAGTGTAAACAATCGTTAATAAAATTAGATTGTCATGTAAACCCTTGAAAATACCATATCATTAATGTGAGAATAAATCAACGAATTGATTTATGTATATCAACTATAAATACACCTAGGGGAAGTGGAAGTAAATAAAAACATATTCGAAGTAATTATAAACATAATCATAAAATATTAAATACATCAAGGTTGTATTATAACCCAATGAAAGAGAATTGGGTTATGAAATTTCATATCCAGTGGGGTAACTTTTACATCAAATCCGCTTAAATGAAATAATAAAAATTGAAACTAAAAATATAAAGTAGAATTAATTGATCATGATATTATTTGAGATTATTGTAGTATGTAAACCATATATAATTAATTGGGTGCAAAAATGAATTAATTGCTTCATGATAATTTTACCCATCACAAAATGATTTGATATTGTAAAGATTGTCATTATAAACATTCTCAAGGAGAATAATATTTATACATTCCAAAGTGTCACAGTCCCCTTTGAAACATTTAAATCATAATCCTCATGAATGAATAATATTAAATGAAATTTAAAATATCTTGCCAAAAATTTAATTCGGGATATAACATATCAAATGACACTATATACATCCTATAAAAGTGATTTTGTGTAGGATAACAAATAATTCTCAATGGAATGTAAATTTAGACGAAGTCCATTACCTTGCATTTACTTTTTTGATTATCGAATATAAAGTCATATATTATGGGTTTTAACATGTCAATGAATAATATAATAACCAAAATCATCATTATAATATCATATATTATCTTCTTATAACATATTTTTACCTAATTGTGAACAATCATTCCTAATTTTCCCTATTTTGGGTGTTAACTACCTAGTATTTTGAGTATGTTTTGACATTTTACTTGTTTTTATTATTAAATAGATAATTTTTTCAACATATTTAGAGTATAAAACAATATTTAATTATCATATATTTCTAGTATACATGTATTTATAAGAACCTATAAATATTTTAGGCATGAAATGAAATGATCCCTTTGTGGATACAGTAGGTTGTATGTACACATTAAAGCTACATTCATTTCATTATCTTATTAAAATAATGAAAATATAATTATTTATGTGAATATTATAATTAAATTATCATACATATGTCATAAATGATTCATAGTTTTAAAAAATTCATCCTTAATATGTTTCATTTTTAGTTTTAATGAATCACATCACTTTGATGAGGTGGTTGTCCTCAAACCCACAAAAAATTATATCATATTTACACAAAATGGGAAGTATAAATGATTGTGTTAAAAAAATAATTAAAAAAGAATATTAAATATTAAATATCTTAAATAACATATATAAATAGAGTTTCCATCAAAATTTCCTAGCCTGAAATGTCGTAATGCAAAAATGAATGACATCGTTTCATGAGGTGATTGTTCATTGTACACATAAATAAAAAGTTCATTACCCATTTGATGGAAGTGTGTATAAGTGTAGGTATAAATCATAATATAATAACATATTAATATGTTGAGGATAATGTTTTTATTATATAATAATGGAATAAGAAGTGTTGAGTGGGTTGATAATGGAAAAAAACTAATGATCTTGAGGAAATATGTTACCTCTTAATCGGCGAACACATTTTGATTTGAAACAAAGGAATTCCAAGGATGGATTTACAACTAAGTGATGGATTCTAGGTTGATCGAAGGGATTTTAAAGAGATATTTGGGAATATATTGGTCAGGAAAAATTGTCACGAGAGGTGTGGGGAAGTGGGGGGAGAGGAGGCCTTTTACAATGGAGGGGGATTGACACTCTTGTTAATTTTTGAAAAGGGAATTCCACCCACATTTTTCGATTTAAATTGGATACAATAATGAAAAAAATTTATATAAAATTAAGGATTGGGTAAACTTATTTTTATAAAATTAATTTTTGATATGTATCTAGGCCATTTTGGCTCTTAAGTTTAAGGTTTAGTCCCTTGTTTTTCTAATATTTATTTTAATTATTTTCACTAAGGGATTTGGTAAAAAACAATGTTTAAATTATAATAAATTATAAATTTGGTCTGATTTAAAATATTTAATTTTTTTTAAAAAATTAAAATCATATAAGTGGATCAAATTAATTCAATTTTATTTATGTAGATGGGATGACAATGTGCGTTTTTAAAGCAAAAACATTCAAAAAATTTCTATGTTATTTGTTCAATTTCATAGTGAAATTGACTCCAATGACCTATAATAGGTTAATTTATAAACTAGTTATCCAATTAATGGTTATAAATTATTTAAAATATTATTTTCCTTTATAAAAAAACTAGATGAAAAATCAGTTTTGAATTAAAATCCAATATTTTTCCCTATTCATTAGAAAATTAAACTTCAAAAAAGAATACCAAAAAATAAACCTAATTTTTTTTATGTGATACCTTTAATGGTTAATAGTATTTTTAAATAGAGGATTTATAAAAGGTCAGATTTATATTTAAAATATATTCTCCAATAAATGGTTGTGAAACTGCCTTTATAAAAATTATAGGTTTTTAGTTGTAATATTAGGTTTGATATAATCTTATATATATAGAATCTTTTGGAATGATATAAAAAATATTTAATTGAATATATAACATATATATTTCATTAATATCATTAATTAGTGAAAATTAATTTAATTTATTAAGATAAAATAACTTGTGAGCATAATAATAGTTTTCTATAAAAAAATTCGCTTTATATTCAATGAGTTCACATATTAATTTTTAATTAATTTGTAACCAATAAATTCATTTATATTTTTATAAACAAAATATTTTAATATGATTGTTAACAAAATTTATAACCCCTAATTTAATTTCTATGTTAAATTATACTGTATTAAATACTAATATTTTAATAATATATTATTATTTCGTAAAATTTGGTCTTGCGTGTAACACAAGACATTGAAGAAACCCATTTTTTCAGGCGACATATTCTAACACAATGTCACATAGATTTTATGTTAATAATTATATTTAATTTATTTAAAATAATAAATATATTATAATTTTTTTGGATATTATATTCTCATATGTTTTGTGTGCTGCATTTCATACATGTTATCAAATAAAATGTTCCTACTTTAGATATTTAGGTTGTTACACCAATGATAATAATCAGACGCTGCCCTACTTGTGATATACCAAAGTAGCCTTATGGTTTTCTTGTGGACATATCTGTATCATAAATAACACCTATAATTTATTTTATTAAGAATAGATAAATCCAAAGATGTATTTGAAATGAATTTTTATTTTGAAATTAAATGATTTTCAAAGAAATATATACACTTTATAAACTTTTTTAATGTTAGAAAACAATTTCAATGTATTGGTTATATAAAATTATTACTACTTCCAAATATTATTATATTTTATAATAAATTTATTTACAACTTATGTTAAAACCAATTACTAGGAAAATTAATTGTCACCTCATGTTTTAAATTATTTTTCATAGGTTTAATATAATTTCAATAGATGTTTGTTTAATATTAGAAGGCTTCACACAATAATAAAATTTTCATTTTTTACAAATCTTCCATTTTTTATATAATTTTCCTAATTTTATAAAACCTAGACTCAAAAAGAACTATAATGTAAAATGTTCTATGTAACATTCAGTTTACTTTTATTTAAAAAAATACAATGAAATTTTAGTATGGAATCTGGAATTTCCTCTTCAGGGATTCATAATTATAATCCTTTTATTGATTAATAATACCACCACTTATGTTATCCCAATTTTATATTTCAGTTTATAAAAACTTCTAAACATGGGTAACTATTTATAGATAGTTTAGAAACTACCTAAAATATACCATTTCCAATATTGATTTACGTAACCATCGATAAACATGGTATCTATATATTTTTTTACAATATTATTTGGTTATTTTAATTAAAAATACATAATAGTAGAAGTTATTACCAATAAAAATTAAGTAAAATTAATGAAAAATATATTTTTAAAATACCCATACACACTCTACCCTTAAATGAATTGTTAAAAAATATATTATC
Organism: Viscum album; assembly: GCA_963277665.1. NCBI lineage: Eukaryota > Viridiplantae > Streptophyta > Magnoliopsida > Santalales > Viscaceae > Viscum > Viscum album. The sequence goes on along the minus strand of OY728140.1, from coordinate 1,363,809,692 downwards.
AACAAATATTTACATAATAATAACAACACTCAGTATACGTAAAATAAAAATAAAACATCATATAACATTATTATTAAATATTATAAATAAAAAAATTTATTTAATCAGTGATACCACATTCTTGACTTTTTTAAAAACTATTTCTCCCACTCACCGTCTTTCACAAATCATATTTTTTCACCCCTAATACCATAATCAAATCCAGCACATGACAAGGCCCAAAAGTCATTTCATATCCCCACAGGCTAACACAAGTTCTCGGGTATCAATAAATTAGGTTTGGGAATGATTTACCTGAGTATGAAAGCATAAAACATTAAAAACAATTAATAAAAAGAATCTGAAATTTTCATGCCAAACATGTTTTTTCAAAACCAGATCTGAATACATAGATTTAAATATAGTAAAAGAGTTCCAAATAAAAATTAATAAATGATCAAGACATCCAAAAATACTCCACACGACATGGGGCCATCACCCCTAGCTACCTCCAGAACTCCGCGCCGTAGGGGGGGTCTAACAATCCGAACCGCCTTCAACCATAGATTTTCCATTACCAGAGTAAAAAATAAACAAGTATACTTACTCCCCAAGAGGTGTAAATAGGGTTTTATCCTAATCCCAATATGATACCATCCAATGATTCAATGAGTATTTAATACAAGGTTAGAAAACAAGATGTTTTAATATGTAATGAAATGTGGTGATAAATTCTGTGAAATTCAACATTCAATTGAAAATAGTTTTTAAACTAACAATTTCAGAATGTTAAAACAATAAAACATGAAACATGACCTACTGTAAATTAAAGTTGTACACACAATAATACAAGGGTAATTACAACAAATAAGATGAGATCCAAAATCCAGAACACCCCTGGGCTACTAGATAGTCTCGAGCCCTATGTACCTCATACCTCGGTGTAAATTATCCAAGTCAAAATCCATTCATATGAATAAGAAACTAGTAGGGAACATACCCATATCCTAGGGGTCCCCAAAAAATCATCCACGTAGTTTAGTTATAGTTTTAATTATCCATTTTCTTTGTTAAACAGGGACAAAACCCATCTGGTTCAGTAGCCATACTAGTACAGATCCTCCCACCTAGGTACCTGGGATTCTTCTTTTGTGCTCAAATAATTTCAGTGAGTGACACACATAATGTTTCATTTAAAAACACCAATACTCGTCACATACAAACAATATAACATCTATACACAATTGATACCACATAAAACACACCACAAAACATTTTGACATTCAATAGAAAGAAATCTCAAAATCTCAGATTCTTTTCCACCCAAAACTCTTTAAAATATCCACTCTACACACTATGTTCACAATTTTAAGTCACCATAACAAAACTTTCTGTTAAATACCCTTTAATAAATCAAAAAATTCAGTTATGGGGCAGCCCCATATGAACCAAAACGTTACATAGCCCCATAACATAATTGAAATAATAAAATGAATAAGTGGGAGAATATAACCCTAGAATTGGATTAATAATAATTAGAAAATCTATTGTGGATAATGAAAAAATTGGGGATATACAAGGTGAGAAAATCAAATAATCAAAGGAAATTGGTACATGGGCGCATGCAATTGTCAATAGCTGGAATAGATGAAAACCAGATTGATATTGTCCAAAAATTTAACAAAATGGGAAGGAAACCATAAATTATTATTCCTACATAGATATTGGATCATTCATCACTGGATATCATGATCTCTAAGGATTTAGATTGGTCATTTTGTTCTTTACACTTCTATCTACTCTGATCAAAAGATTCTTCATCCTCAATTTCATTTCACTAACAGAAGAAGCAAGAACACTCTAAAGTCTCCCTATGGTTATGTGGTTAACAATTGTGAAATTACTATAACTTGGAATTTATAAATGAATTACATTGTATTAATTTAATGAACTAATTATGTAAATAATTTAATTAATACACTAAATGTTCTGCCAAAGGATGTTTTATTCGAACGTACTATACTGACCTATTTTAGGTCACGCCTAGGGAAAACATCACATTATGGACTCAATAGTGGTCTCAAATTTATTATCCATGATTCTATTTAAATGATATCTCATTTGATTTAAAAAAATGCATGTTCATAATATAAAATATATAAAATATATTTATAAATTAAATTATAGTCACACTAAGAGTAAGAATCACACACCATCTCTGCACCCGGATAATTTTTTTAATTTCTTCATGTAATACTACGAAAAAGGGTTTTCTACCTCATTTCATATGTCAGGATTTTTATTTCTTAAATGAAAAACTACATAGAATCTCGGGATACTGATCCCACATCTGGATCTCCAACTCCTAAAATATCTCTTATATATTCTTGTGATGCCACAACATGCAAACCAAGTGGATAGTCTATCCACATAGGATCATCCACTATAGATCCTTGATCCACATAGGGTTTTATGAAAATATGTCCCATTATAATTTTGTATATAACCCCTAGAAAACATGTTCATGGCCTTATAGACCCATCTACCCAGCTGCAACATATAGAAGATGTTATGTACCCGCTAAAACTATAGGGGTAGGATGAAGTGGTACGAAAACACACCAACCCTCTATTTACTCTAGAATGACCTAATTAACATTAGGGATAGGTTTTATTTGCTTATTAAACTCTTCAATATTCATCTTTGTTCATGTCTTATGAAAACATAGTATCTATCCTAAAACTTGAATGTATTATTATGTCGATCTACAAAATATTTAAGTCTTCTCAAGTCGTCTTCTTCCACAAAAAGATGATATTTACCATATCCATCACCGCCTACAATTTCTAGGGACCCACATGAAAATAATATCCAATATATAGAGAATAAGTGTGCAATCTAGGTTCTGTCATACATAACCTTGAAATGTTTCATGCAAATAAAATTCTGGAGATGTAATTATTTTCAAACTCCACCAAAAAAATGTGATCATCCAAACTCTGAATAATGTCTAAAATGAATTACCTTAGCATATACTAAAAGAATTGGATAATTACCTCTACCTATCCATATAATTTGGGGTGAAAGGATGTACTCATCCAAATATAGATCCTAACTACATCCTCTAATCCTTTACACAATTGAGATGTTAATCATAAATCATGGCCGTATACAACAGTCGAGGTAAACCCCTGAAGAAGAACAATCTCATGTTTGTATATCTTCTCAAAACTCTCCACCGAACTCTTCTCCATGAGATAAAGGAAGTGTGCCAAAATCATGAGTCAATCAACTATATCCAAGATTATAACATGACACTTAACTATATATAGAATCCATTTCATGATGTTCATAGATATATTGTCCCAATTCCACTCCAATATATCTGGGGGATATAAAAAACCCGCAAGAACCTCATTCTCAGCCATCAGCTCCTGATAGGCGAGGCACCAGGAGATGAATTCATCCATGTTCATTCCAATTATAGGCCAAAAATAATATCACTAATGGTCTCTATACATGATACCGTTACCAGTATGTACATCAAAATGAGATGTGTGGAACACTCTCCTTACAACCTCACACATTACCACTCGGACCAGTGTCTATCCCTAGAAATGGATGATGTGATTCCATCATTTAGAAAATCTATAGGGATAATATCATGAAGATATCAGGTCATAAATGACCTTAATGTATGTTTCTGATAGCTAGGACTTTCTCACATGCTGAATGAGAAGGGGAGTTAACACCGAATAATGAAGAAAAGTTTCACCCTTCTAGTTGACTAGGTTCACCTACATGTAATCCAACAACTCATAATCCTCCTACACCAAATGAACATGGGACTTACTCATAATGGAATATTCTACCACGTTTCCCTTCCTAGGAGTATACATTGTCTCGATGGCATATTCCTATAGGAACTCCAACAAGTGTCTCTATCAAATGTTTAGGTCTATCTTTATGAAGGCATTCAAGATAATATATTGGTCCATGTAAACAACCATGATCTCTCCTATAAGATATAACATCCTCATCCTTAAGGATAAGACTACTTCTTTGAGCTCTAGGTTGTGGTTCATGTAGTTATACTCATGGGATCTAAATAACCTCAAATTGTATGCGATAACTGTCCACCACTATATCAACATGCAACCAAGCACAACTACTGAGGTATTAAAATAAACCACATATTCCACTCCCCCACTCCAATAGTCACAATATAAGAGAACACATCGTCCTTAGCCTCAAATCCTCTAAGGATATTTGGAACAATTATGTATAGGTAAAAGAATTTCCCTTTTTGTGTTAGTGATGTAAAAGGGGATTCAATCCTAGATACATTTTCCAGAATCCTCATATAGTACTGTACCATGAAAATAAAAAACTACATCTCTAACACACTCTTCAGTTGATTTAAAGAAAGTATTGCATCGATCTTTTCTAGTTCTTTGGTTATACCATTCAAAAAAATTATAATCCCAAGGAAGTGAACCACAAAAATCATGAACTTGAACGTCTAGATAACTTCATAAATCTAGTTATCCTGAATTAAATCATGGAACATCCTCAAGTACTTTTTGTTATCCTCCACTGATTCAATATATATCATTATGTATTCTATAATAACAAAAAAAACTTTTCCATGTATAGTTGGACAACATGGTTCATCAATGCCAAAGAAACATTCAAGGAGTTATTCACACCAAAGGTCGTAACTAGAAGCTCATAGGGTCCATAGATACATCAGAATGCATTATTTTGAATTTCATCCTAATGAACACTAAATTGGTAGAATTCAGACCAATGATAAATCTTCAATAACCATTTAAAACCTCACAACTGGTCAATGAGGTCATTTATCCTCATAAAGGGGTATTTGAACTTTTTCGTGGCCTTGTTTAGGTGTTGATAATCAATGCAATGACATAATATCCCATCCACCTTTTTCATGAACAAAACTAGAACTACCAAGGGGGACACACTGAGTCTGATAAATCCCTCCTCTCAATGATACCCCAACAACCACTAAAACTCATGGTGATTAGTTCGGAATGAATGATATGTGGCATAAGATATAAGAGTGGTCATGTGATTCAATTCAACACTAAACACAATATCCCTCATCAGAGGTACTTCTAGATATTCATTGAGAAATAATTCTCTATAATAATCCATGACTAAAGGAATATAGATTCTAAAATAGCATACTACACCAATATATATTCTCACCAACTAATCGGTTATGGGATGTAGAATCCTTCTCATAGAACCCACACGTCCATCCATGAGATCTCTACCACTCATAAAGGAGAGTCTCATCCCATAAGTTTAAAGGCATCTGAATCATCTATGGTGATATTAAATATGAGATCAGATAGTGGAAAACCAATCCATACCTAGTATGATATCATAGTGTTCTACCTTGATTACCAAAATAATTCATATGAACTTATCTCCACTAATTGATATCTCACACTATCGATAGATAAATGATATAAGTTAAGCATTCCCTGTTTGAACCTCAGGGCGATGCTAGTCATTAATGGAATCTACCGAGAGAGCCACCTCCCACACATGGAGTAGAGATATTAAGAAATGTCCCACAATTGTGTCTACTAATACTGAATATAGATTATAATAGACAAATATCAATCCTATTTTCATCTTGTGTATCACAAGGTCAGATGCCACCGTAGCCTACAAGTGTCCAAGACCCCAAAAAACCAACTCCCTAAGACTAAAGTGGGATATCAGGTGGTGGATGAGGTTGGTGAATATCGTAGTGATATCCACCACCCATAGATCCTCCTCTTACAACTCCACCTTCCCCTCTTCCTGTTGCGCCTCTCGACCCTCACATAAGTGACCATTGACCATGTAACTGCATCTACAGTGGCGTCTGGTCTACTCTCTTTATGTGATCATTATCACAAATGGTCAAGAATTCATGTTCCATGTTACCTCACCAATCAGAATTATAGCACTGAACTCATTGGTCATATCTTGGTCCTTTATACTTCCACTTTACATGTGTCCAAGACTAATTCTTGGAAGACCACTTGCACTAATATCATGTCAAATAAAATATACCAGCTACTGAATATGTATTTGCTACCTAAAACCAAGTTACATCTCCTACTACCAGGATTCCTTCTGATAGTAAACTCTCTATCACTAGTTCCTTCTCTAACACCCCACCATAGGTTTGAATTCACAAGGATACCAACTCATATGAATCTCTATAAAGATGCCCAACTCATATATTAATTCATGGAAGTACCCCTTCTAGATCATGTCAAACGAGTAAATGATAAGGTCTATGAACCTCTCTACATAGTCATCAACATTAATCAATCTCTTCTACAACTCAAATAACTCTTGAATTTGAACCGAGCACAAATGGAAGTGGTATTACTCCTCTTGAAACATCTTCTAGATGAAATGCCCTGAGAGTATCGACACATCTTGCATCGAGGTAACAAGAACCCACCAACATACATCTTATCCATCAAAATGATATATTATAGAGTAACCACCAAATCCATAGGTTCCAAGATAATCCCAATGATATATCCCACTAACTCTTTCCTATCCTCTACTGCCATGGGATCTAGCTCACCATGGAACCTCAGTGACCTATGGTGCTAGAATTCGTGTAGTGAGCTAAGACTCTATGTATCCATTGCCTAAATAAATGTTATGATATGATAATCAATATGTGTTGGTACTAAAACATATCCACAAAGAGGGAGGATCTCATGGGATAATCCCTAAACTAAGGCCTCCTCACTCATCATATAATCAAAACAATGTGGAACCGAAATGCTTTCTAGCTTTCTTCATGGAGCAATCCTGAAAACATAATCAAGATCTACTAAAATTATATGAGAATATTTATAGACAATTTGTTGATTAATTCCAATGGATAGTAAAATAATAAATCATATATAATTCATGTATTATTGACCCCTACATCTGATGTATTAGTATTCTATGTCGAAAAGAAGGTTGTCATAGTCTAAGTGAATGTATTCCTCAGCCACCCATACCATCTTTGGGTTCCCTATCATAAGAGCTGCACTTGAGAATCATTGGAAACATTGTTTTAAATTACATCCCAAAACATATATGGTAAATACTCTAGAAAACACCCTAATTAATGAACTCCATTGAAACCAGTATATCATGACTCGAACCAACCAAGGATCGAGTCGCAATTACCCGAATCTTGCCTCCATAGGCTTGGGGTGGTGAGAAGCCCCAAAAGGAATATCCAACATGGGAGGGAATTTCATAATTTATTGTATAAAAACACCCAAAAATATCAATATGTATAACTATATGATTAACAATAAAAATATCTAATATTTAAAATTTAATCAAAGAATAAAAAACTCTAGGGTGTAAAAGATTATGACAGCATAAACTAGAAGTGTAAAAGGGTGAAATTTTGTCCCCAACTAGGAAGATGATACAACCTAAAAATATAATTTCAATGTGTTGATAGATCACAACCTATCATCCCCAAATTGAGACCACCATATTCCCTCCAAAGCACCTAGTGTCCCTAGGCTCCTCAATAGTCACCTCTGACCTTTCTGTTGTCTGCAAAAGACATGACACATATGGACACACCCAATATAGGTGTGAGTATATATATATATACCCAGTAGGATTCCACCAAATATGAAGGGGATAATTAATAAAAAATATATGAAAATATATAATTTTGATAGTAAAAATCTCAACCCAATTCAAGATAGTAACATCATCCAACTTTTGGGAGGGAAACACGCCATGTGGGTGGAATACATGTCATGTATCTACCACCAATAAAATGATAGTTTAAAAATCCATTAACATTTACATTGAAATATATGTATGATTATGTCAAAGAAACTGAATGTGAGAGAAGAGGATAACTATCTCACAACACAACATTGAGAAATAGTGGAAATATTTCTAGAAGTCTATCAATGATGCGAAACATCAATCACGTCTTTCCAATAGAAAAAATCCATGTCAAAACACGCCTCACCACTATGACTAATAGTAAATGAGAATAAATATATAGATAGGGGATGTGTTCCTATGTTCAATATGAGGGTTATAGTCATTTCAATATAGGACCCACGCTAAGACCAACTAGATGGGGAAACTCTAGAAGATATATAGAAAATCTATTCTCTGACTCCATAGTAGGGTGACACTCTTAAGATAGATGACCCCTATCTTGTATCCATAAGAGGGTTCCACTCATGTAGAATGTAGACCCCTGAACAGTCTTATCTAGTGGGTTCCACTCTATATGTTCGTATATGAACCATGCCCAATCCCGACCGGAGGGTGCCACTCTAGTAATCAACGACCCATGCCCTAATACAATAGGACAGTGTCGCTCGAATAGAATGTGGAAGACCCATTTCTTTATCAGATAATGGTTTAAACTCATAGAATCTGGAATAGTCTGATGACCAAACTAGCAAGAGTGTTCCAATCAATAGATTGGTAGAGGACCCTTGCCCTATCCCACATAATGAGTGACACTCTAGAATCCTCTGGATGTCCTGCGTGATCACTTCCATCTTCGATAATTTCCTAAAGAATATTTAGGACCCTAAAATATTGTATCATATCCAAAAATCCACAAGTTAGGGAACCATCATGTTATTTTAAAAAAAAATTAGGATCAGATTTTGACAGGGCAAAATAAGATTCTATAAGAGGGATATAGGAGAGTTGAAAATTTCATCCAAAGAAACCAAGGGGGAAATGACATGTGAGGAGAGCCACTCAGTAAGTGTCCCTTCTTCATTATTTAGAAAAATAAATATAGGTACCTATATCATCAACTTTGTAGCCCTACATGGTGTTTAAGGAGTTTAAAAAGTGTGCCCAAGCTATTCATGGTCTCGACCAATTCACATTGGATGTGTGTGTGTACTTTCATATACAGTGTGGACCTGGCCATGTCCATTTATGCTAGACCACAACCTAAACCATGCCTTTTCCTCTAGTACATCTTCTTTCTCATGTGTCCCCCACAAGACATGTCCATATAGGTAGGGATATTCAATGTTTAGGTGAGATACACATCGTGCCAAACTTATCTCTTCCCAAAAACCTAGTTTTCGCAACTTAGGGTTCTCATGTCATGTATTATTCCAAACTAGATGGAGTACAACCATAATTTTGATAGAATATTATATATAGTCATTAAACATAATATTTATAATATGAGACATTAGATATGCTCTCATCACCTTTGGACAAAATTATGGATCTCACAGTAGTTCGCTTTTTCTGGCCATCTGGTGGATGGAAAAACGATTCCACTGGATCACTCAATGACTTAAAAAAATAGCATCATCAGAAGAATATATTTTATCATCTATGGTTTATTTGTGAATTATTTGAACAAATATTTCACCCAAAACTCATAAATCCTCCAATTTCATCACTATCTCACCATTTCATTCATCATACTTGATAACTTCTAGAATCAGGAGTCTAATCAATCTTAGTACCACCTGGAAACATTGATCCACTACCCCATAGAACAATGAATATAAAACCAAAGAATATAAGGGTAAAAAGATAACAATAAATGTATAAGAAACATTTTCTATGAATTCTGGTCCAAAACCCCAATTGGGGATTTCAAGGTTCAGAAAACCAAATAATCTAATGAAACATATACTTGGGTGTATAAAATTGTCCATAATTGGCCCATATTAAATACATTAATTGATTTTAAATAAAATTTAAATCAAATTACGAATAAACACAAAATAGAGAGTCCTACATAGATACTTGATCATTTTTTGTCGAAGAATGTTTTTACAATATTTGGGGTTGGGTCGTTGTGTTCTTAATGCTTTGATCTGCTTCGATACAAAGATTCATCATCATATTATTCAATTCTCCAATATATGGAAGAAGAATGATCTAGATTAACCCATGGTTCATATAGATAAACCTCATAAAATTGATATAATAGGGAATTTATAGATGAAATCAAAAATGTTAATTTTTATTATTAATTAAACTAATAATATAATTAATCGTCTAAATGTACTGCCAATAACCATTTCATCTACACACCCTATGACGATCTATTTTTGGTCAGGCATTGGGAAAAAAATTCATTATAGATTGAACCAGGGTCTCATATATATAATCATATATTTCTTTTATGTGTTATCACAATTTTTTATGAAACCTCAAATGTTTAATATAAAATATATTCAATATTTTTTAATATTAATTCTGGCCATACTAGCCTTTGGAATCACTCATCGTCTTCAATCATAGATTATAATATATATTTAAAAAAATTTAAAATTATTACATGGAATGAAATAGGAATCTACCTGTTCACTATTTTGGAGTCTTTTTCCTTGTGGATAACATGTGTAAAACTTTTTATTTTTAAAATGGACAGGTGTTCCATTCACCTACATTATAATGTTCCATCACATATTATCACTTCTTCACACATTGATTCCATTTTTTGTTTGGCCAATAATTAAGAACCACTTCCCAAATTCAATACTATAATAAAAGAAAACCCTTTTTCCATAAATCCCATCTAGGAATAGTTAAGGTATAATCCTTGAGAGGTGTTCTTGGAAGAGTTAATATTCCTAAAAATGCATTTTTCCTTAATTTATTCTTCCACCTCCTTCAAATATTATTCATGTACCCACATATGATATAGAAAATAACTCTTATATACTAAGATTTTATTGTTTTTATGGTATATCCAAAATCCATATACATTCCCATCAATTAAGATCATAAATCACCATTTGTCTGTACGACGGTCTACTGCCCGATGAACCTATGTCATTCATATTCCATATTCACCTACAAAGGCTTAATGAAATGATGGATATAAAGTGTATAATTTTTTTAATATGTTTATATATAAATAGTTATTATATCATATATATACTTTTAATTTCCATTACATGGCCAATACAAAAATATCACTCATGTGTATGGTGTCCTACCGCCTTATAGTGCGATCTGTTTGATTATTCACTAATGCATTATCTCAAAGTCATTTCATAAAATGTTAATGAATATACTATATATACAATAAATAAAAATATATTTTTAAGAATAATTATGTTTTTTAAAATATAATATATCAATTATATTCTTACACTAAAAAATGTTATTGTCATTCATGTATGTGTAGACTACTGCCTCCAAGAAGTGATGTGATACCTTCTTCATCACAGAATAGAAAGAATAATATATATATAATATTTAATGAAATAATATTCTATTCATGTATATATATGTGTACCCTACCATTTTTATGTTCATAACATAGATCATTTTCCATAACCATTTTTTGGTCTAGAATTAAATGAATAATTATTGATTAAATATGATTATTATGTCATTTTTATTATGTAAATGTTGAAATAATTTCCTATTTGACATTGTTCCATCCAATTTTATAATATTTAAATAATGTACATAATGTACTAAAAACACGCCACATGGATTTTTTTGAATAAATAATTTAAATAAGCTACAAAAATGAAATTAATAAATTATTTAACAATAAGTTATTAATCCAACAAAATTTTATCAAGATATAATATAATTTTTTTATTCTAATTATTTATGAGTTGAAGGAAATTCCTTGAATATATAGACTCGAGTAAATTTTTTTTCTCATCTCACTTTTTATATTAGTGAGATATATTCCATATTCACCACTTCTATTTATTATGAGGTGCATATTATATTAATTTTAAATTTAATAACATTAATGCTTCATAAATAATAGTATATTAAATTTATATTTCATTTGTTCCATTCAATGTGAATTGAATTGAATTTTACCAAGGGGTAATAAATTTCATAAATATAATTTTTTTCATCGGTTTATAATACATTTTTGTTGACATTATTCTTCCATTATTATATGTTTAATATATTTTAATTATATTATTTTTATTTAAATTTTATTATGTTTGTAACATTTGATAAATATAATATATTCATTGATTAAATCTCTTATTCGATGGTGTTATTCTTTAAGAAATATTCGTCTCAAATTCTCATTCTTAGGTAATATGTTAGTGACATTATCTAAAATAAATTAGGTAGATGTGTATATTAGACTTAAACATGTTATAACATTAAACTAATTATTTTCATGAAATTTAATGTGTTATTTTTTGTTATTATTTCAAGGGGATTATTATTTAATAGTTTCCATAGTGGAAACATATTTATGTTACAATATACATTATTGTAATACAATTTTAGTTCATGGATTATTTATTGGAAACTATATTATATTATTTTCATAAATTACATCTCGTTTCTTCTACTCTAGATATGAATATATTTTTCAGATGTTTAATTTCAATTTACCCCATTATTTACAAAAAAAATATCAATAATTTCATTTGAATTTGATACTATTATTGTATCTTCTTCCTAATCAGGACACTTATCTTTCTTATCCATGTTTTCAATAATGTTTTCATAATTTTTATTGCATAAAAATAAATGAATTTAAAAATTAATTTGAATGATATTTTATCATATTTTAAAACATTTCAAATGGAAACTTGTAAGCATTTTCAAAATGGATAACTTTTGACTCCCTTTATCAAAATTTTTAGAAAATAATGTTTATTTTTAATTGTTATGACATGAATGTATTTTACCACCATCATGTCCATTATTTTCCATTATTATTCCATTATATGATGTCAATATTTTTTCAAATATAATTATATTCAACATATTTTTGGAATTTTTAGTTTTTTATGTGATTTTTAAAATTAAGCGTAATTTTCTTTGAAAAAATTACAATGATCTTTTAATAGTATTTCTATAAATTGTCATCAAGAAAATATTTTTACTTATGCTCTAATAGGGATATTTTATAATGATAACATTATCATTCATTTTCTAGTTGGATTATGATTTTTAAATAGCTTGATTCGGAACAAATTGTTTTTCCACAAGTTAATCATTTATCTATGCGATTCGAACAGAACCAACTTCTTTTCTATTGGATAATCATGTTTCAATGATATTGTTCTGGAACCCAAATTTTTTTATGTGTTAATCATGTTTCAATGACATTGTTAGGTTACATTTTTCTTTTCCTTGGTCCAATCATGTTATGAAATGAATAATGATTATTTTTATGCGTCTTATAAGAAAACAGAAGATCTATGTAATTTATTTGTTGGTCTTTTTCATTGTTTTACAATGGATGTGAATAAATAGCCATGGTTGTGTGACACCCCAAGATTTTGTGAATTAATTTATTATATTTCATTTAATATTTTTAATATGTATAATACCATCAAACATTGAAAATATTTTTTTATAGAACTATATTTTATGTTCGTTATACAATTCACCAAGGTATGTTTGCGCTACATGCGACACCAAATTACCTTGTGATACATAAATAACTGATTTTCTATGAAATATACTTTTATTGTTATAATTATTTAAAAAAGATAGTAATAAAACACCTATTAAACATATTAATATGAATATTAATAGAAAATTTTAAAATATTAATTATAATTTTTTCATGTTAATAAATCATATTGATAATAAGACATAAAACTTTTTTTAGCAGTCATTAAATATTTGAAATTAATATTTTCAAAAATAACTAATTTTTATGTCCTTATGTGAAAAATAATAAAATATAACTTATAAACATTTATTAATTTAACTTGATAAAATAAATTTTTTAATATTTAAAATGTCAAAATTATCTTAGGGTATTTTTTTTGGTATTTTTCTGAGAAACATCATTTTTGTATGAATAGTGAAAAGTAATAAATTTTTATTCAAAACATCATTTTCATATATCTTATTTATATAGTAAAATTACATTTTATTTTGGATTAAATGTCAAAATATATTAATTATACATCTATGATTCTAATTTATGGATGTGGAATCATTTTCTTTTAAATTTAGCTGTAAAAGAAAAATTAACATTTGAACATTTTCACTTTAAAAACCTGCTCTCTCACCACATATTTGGGAGTAACATTAAATATTATTTTTCCACTTATGTGAAATGAATTTATAAAAAAATTATAAAATTATAAGAATTATAATATTTAAATCGTAATATTATAAAACTATTTTTTGATCAAAAATATTATTTAATGTAATTAAAATTAATTATAATGATTAAGGTAAAATTATACTTAATAATGGACTAAAAAATAAACATAAGAGAAAAAATCACCTAACCAATTGTCCAAAACCATTATCATGACAAATTTCTGCAAAAAACAATCTATTCTTGAGTTTTGTTTGTTTGTTAATATATTTTATGAAACAACATGGGTATACATAAGCTTTTTTTAGAAAATACCATGTATGTCCCCTCCATCCCTTATAAAAGGCCACCATCTCTCCACCTTCTTCAAACCTCTCAATCCATAGAGGTTCTAGGAATATCTACCCAATTAACTTCCAAAAATCCCTCCCTTATAATTTTAACCCTCACATTGTCTAGAAATCCAACCTAGGAGGCCTTTGATGAAAACTAAAATGAGTTACCCAATGACGTGGAAGATATAGACACATGTGACAAGTAAAACTCAAGATAATAGAACATCATCTCACTTTTTATTTCTGTGTAATCCATGTCTTATTCAGAACTCTTTTTTTATAATGTGTTTAATTAATAAGGATTTATTCTATTATTAATACACTTAAATTTATGTTTATTTACATATAAAATTGATGATATATCTTTAAAGGGGTTTTATGGTTTGAAAGTCAATATATCAATAAGATAGATTTATCTTAATTTTCAATTATAGAGACTCATGTATTGATATAGAAGATATAATTTTTCATGTTTTACGTAATTTTATTTGACATGTCATCTCATGAATCTTTATATTTCCATGATATCTTAAGCTTCACAAAATTTAATTTTCATACACGGGGATCATGATTAAAAGTTACAATGTAGTAAGATTTTTTTAAAAAAATATCATATTCTATCGATATTGTTTATGATTTTGTATCCATTAATGAAATATTATGAACCATATCTTAGAATCTATTATGAAATTTATTAACATATGGTTATTCATGATCTATACATCTATTGGTACCAATTTTTTACTCTTCGGTACATAATATGATCATGAATTATTTTAAAGAATGTTCAACTTTACCTATATCTTTAGTTGAAAACTAGTCTTCATTCAATACCAAGTTTTCTGAAAAACATTCCAAAATATTATAATATTCCATTATGATTCTTAAAATAACATTTTACACATGTTTTATCTTTTAAACAAAAGGGTTTTAAAAGGAACCTTCTTATGGTTTTCTAGTTAATGAAATTTTCTATAATTTCTATAGTGAAAAAATAATGTTCAACATGTATGTATTTAACTGATGTCCTGGATGTGATTCCAATGAATATTTCTTCAAAATATTTATAACTTATTTTTTAATGATTTTTTCCCTATTATTCAGTAAATTCATTGTATTAAATTTTATTCAATGAAAAAAGGTTTCAAAAATGTATTGTGTTTAAAAAAAGTTTTAAATTATTTTCAAAACATCATTTATAAGTTTTAAAATGATTATTTTCAACGAAAAACATTTAAATGTTGTACATAATCATTTTTTAGTTTTCAAGGTGATATTTTTTCAAGTTTATTTAAATCCTTATTTCTATGTTTCCTATTTATTTTCAATGAAAATGTTATTTAAATTGATTCCAAGCCTCATTCATGTGTTTTAAATATATTTTCAATGAAAATTGTTTTTAGAAGGATTTATGTTCTAAAATAATTTTTTATGAGGATATTATATTTTTCCTCAAGAAACCTTTTTTAATTAATCTTTAAAAAAATTAGTCTAATATGATGCCCTTTAGTGTTTATCAAGCCTTTAAGGGAAATGTTCCAATGTTTCCATTCACATTATTTCTTTGAATGGTTAATATTTTGTGTCCTGATGTTTATGAAACCTATTTATCATTAATGGGCTATATGATTATGAAACCTGCTTTAAATCCATGGTCTTTCTGGTTAGAAAACTTATTTTCAAAAGTTATGATTTTATGAAATGATTAAAAAACCTACCTTTTCCATAGAATAATATATGATTACATGTTATTGACCCCCATTTCATTTCATGGGTCTTGATAGAATGATTATGAAACCCATAACTTTTCATGAGTTCAGATTTGATGGATGTTTTATTATCATTTGACACATGTATAAATGATTTTTTATGAAATATTCAGGACTAATTTATCTCTATAATGGTTTGGATAATTATTTATATCTTATTAGATAAATATGGGAATCATGTCAACAAGCTAGATCCACTATGGGAAGATGGGGAATCACGATCCATTATAAGGAAATAACTGCGACTGTGGATAGTGGTGTGGCCTACCAAGGTGGTATAGTGCGCATGAAGATGGAATATGGGGCAAACTGATCAAATATGTGTATATGGGGAAACCTGATCCCTTACTAGGGGAGGACTGTGAATGGGTATAATGGGTTTTCTTGCCCTATAGGTGTAGTCCCTATAAAGATGGAATATAGGGAAAACAGATCATCTTTGGGAATATGTAGAAACCCAATCCCTTACAAGGAAAGGACTATGACTAGGGACTATGGTGTGTCCAACAATGTAGGTGTTTCCCCCCTCACATACTCTGATAAGTTATAACAAGGGGTTTTCAAATATAAGGAATAATGTTATATGTCTACGTGTTTTCAAAAATTCCATGTCTTATTCCTATTTTATTCCTCAATGGAATATGATCTTGTTTCCCATATTTTTAATATATTATGAAATACTAATATATATTCCACAATTCATTTTTATGATCTCTAATATTCAGGTAATCATATTATATTGTTATGATCACATTCTCATACCTTTATGCTCATGTTTATTCTTATATATCTCACTCTGTAACCTTACTTATCATCTAATGTCACCCTATTTTTACATTTACTACCCCAGGATATGAATATATGTACTAAATATGATGTTTCTAAGAAGGATCTAGTTAGAAGAACCTAGTGGGAAATAATGTATCCTAGTTATGGACTAACTTTTATGTTTCCATGTTTCCAAAGGCACTAATGTAATATAGTCATTTGATATCTGTTTGTGTAATATATTTACAATTTTGAAAAAATGATTAAATATATATGTATGTGCATAAATTTTTTTATAATTGGATTCCGAGAAAAATTTCATTCATCCATTTTAAACTTGGCTAATAAAACCTAAGTGATATCACCTCGAATATTTTGTAGGATACGTCTTGGGATGTCTCTAAGGATAATATTAAGGACATGTAAATGTATATGAAAATGTCCTATAACATGGTAAAGAATAAAGATATTGGTTTCTTATAAATACATCCCAGTATGGATACTACATGTTAACGTGGTTTGGGTATAGATGTACCATGGAGTAATAACATCAACACGGTGCGTCAGGCCTGACTTGAGCATTATAGGGTATATGATAACATGCATTAATATGCAATGGGTTTGACATTCTCATGTGATACTCATTGTGAATTCTCAAAAACATAATGAACCATCATGATTTATATAAAAATAATTAATATATTAAAAAACTATGGAAAACTAATGGCATCAAATGTTTAGTATAGTGTCATAATTTTGACATCCCAAAACTAGGATTTCATGATTATGTAGTTCCAGACTATGATAATTTTTTATTACCCAACAATTTTTTATTTATGTAAATGATGGTAGATGGAAAGAAAACGGTTAATGATAAATGAAACTAAAAATTGGAAAATGAGTAGTTAAAAGGGATGTTCAATGGAGTGAATGATGTTTTGATAATTCATAGTTAGTTTTCATGGAACATGATCAACAATTTATACCACAACCAACACTAAGACTAATCAAAAATGATAATAAAGGAGTTAAATGTGATTTTTGTTAATAGGGACACTAGAGGAACGATTTTTTAGTACCTTTTGTGTAAATAATGTGGATAGAATCACACAAGTGATTTTCATAGAGGAACAAGTAAATGTTTTTTCTCTAGTAAAAAAGAACACAAATCTTGTAACTGCAAATGAAAAATTAATGGGTTGGATAATGTAATGGATGTGGGCATTGGACTCCATAAAAATTTTTCAAAGGAAAAATTATTTAACTAGGGAATTGATGTTACTTATAAAAATTAATTTCCTATGTGGGATGCTCCTAAAGATAATCATCATGATGGTACAAGTAATAGTTATATTGTAGTTGATGATGAGACTATCGATGAAATGTGAAAGGAAACAGATTTAAAGTAAATGTATGATGTATCCTTATTTTGGATTATCTATGAAGTAGGACAATCCATGTTTTTCTATATTTGGATTCTATAATTTTTTCATATGAATGGTTAAATATAGAAGGATTTTCCAGTTTATATTTATTTATAAGGATTTAAAATATTAGGTTGAAAATTTTTTATGGACTGGAAAAGCGATTTAATTAAAATTTGATATATTGAATAAGTAAATAAAACCCTTAATTTTTTCCTTATGATAATATAATGTTTTTTGGAGAAATGTATTTTAGAAATGAATAAGTAAATTGGATAACAATAATTACCTTAGAAGTGATTATGTATGTGTTGACAAAGATGTATATATCATCATAGATGAAGTTTAAAACATCTTCAATTTATTGAATATATCAACCAATATTTGTAATAATGAAGAATGGATGTTTTCCAAAATTATTTATGGTAATTTAGTGTATTACCATGATTTAGGAGAATATAAGATGAGGGTAATCACATGTTTGTAATGTGACAATCTAGAGCTATTTTGTGATATATGGGGGATCAATGTTAAGATTATTTCATAAATTTCATTTTAATGTTTTAAATTATTTTCTTTAAACATGATCATATGTTTAATAATTTTTAAATTTTAATGTTAAACATGATATGATGTTTTATATACTAAAGCATTGTGTCCCAATATGTGGCTTTGTGATTATTGGATATGTTGTGATAACCTTTTTTGTGATAGATATAATAACTTATCATTATATTTATGGATATAATGTTCTAATATTACTTTAGGAATGAAAAATTATCCCTCATTTAATGGAATAATTGATTGATTTGAATTTTATTAGGGAAAAGGATGAATTATAATGAATTAGATATATATATATCACCTATTGAAAAAAATTTCATCTTTAAGAAATTGTTCTTGAAATAAAATATTTTTATATCATCATAATTTTTAGGATATCAATAAACTCTTTCATGATTCTTATATTAATGGGTTTTTAATTTTTATATTCAATTGATCATCTACTTTCTTATGATCCACGATCTTTATCATTTTCTATGATTATTTATGCTTTTCTTCCAGGTCTAATCATTCCATCCCACCCATGTTCTTCTATGTGCAAAACTACATATATGTTACTTTGGGTCACAATTTTTTTCCATTATTTCATTTTTATATGATAAATTATTATTAATTTTTATAATTATGGTTTCCATGTAAGGTAATTTAATATATTAAACCTTTTCATAACAAGAATTAATTTCATTGTTGAAATTCATTTTAAGTGGGGGTAGAATGTAAGACCCTGATAATTTGTGAATTATTATTTTTTGAATTAAATTATTATCTTTCATATTTATAATTAAAAATAAAAGTAAAAATAGTATTTTATTGTACTAATAAAAATATATTTAGAGGCTACAATTATAACGACCCATACTTTACATACATTGTTAATACTTCAAAATTGAAGCATACTTATTACAACATATGACAAAACCACAAAGGACCGTATAGGTATAGTGTCTTTAGAAACTGGGAAACATAAACAACTGGTTCATAAATCTTCTACAGTGTCTCCCATTTATTTCATCATATCTAGGGTCCCTTTTAGAATATTCTACTTAAAATCCATCTTCCTGACCTGGGGAAAAGAAAACATAAAAGGGGGAGCTCAAATGCTCATCAAGGGAAAATAAAGGAAATAAAAATCATATCATATCTTTTTGAAAATCAAAACCTGCAAAAGAGATCATAATATCTTAACATGGAATAAATAATAGAAGTGAAAATGAGATCCCCATAATCATAACATAAAACTTGAAACTTTGTGGCATGCACACATAATCATGGAAAATCATTTCTTGTTAGTCATGACTCATTGCCAAGACTATCTTAGTGGACAAAGTCCCTTTCTGAACCGAGTTCACTCCTCGTTTCAGTCCTGTATCACTGAACCGAAATAACCTTCTGTTCCAGCCATGTCTATCCCATGAGATATAAAATCTTTACCCAATGCATTGGAGGGAGATATAGGTCCCACCCATCTTATAATGAATCCTTTCTTATGTGTGCCACATAATCATAAATCATACATCATCGCATAACCCATGTAATAAAAATGGGATTCTTAAACAACATGACATCATAAAACAATTCATTTAAGATAAAGGAATTCATAAAAATGTTTCCATCACAACATAATCAAATCCATTTAATAATAGGGGTAAAAACAGAACCCTTTTATTATCTTAGATGGAAAATAATTTTGATAAAATACTTGAACTCCATTCTTGAGGAAAATATCCTTTCTTTTTTAAAAACATTTTTTCCTTTATTAACATGTCATACAACTTTAGACTAAAAGAAGTTGATTAAAAATAAACTTGAAAACTTTTAAAGGAAGCTTCTTGGAAATAATGTTTTAAAAATCCATTCATGCCGTATAAGTTAAAAAAAAACATTCTTCTCGTACTTTTGTCGGAAAAGTCAAAAAGTACGTCGTATGAAAAAAACGACAAAAGATTCCTTTCATATTCTTTAATAAAAACTCACAGAAGGGTAAAATTGGATTTAAACTATTTTAAGTGGATGGAAACAATATTACATATTGAGGGAACATGGATGTGGATGATAAAATACACCCCAATAAATACTTACGAATAAACAATCTCGGATAAAAATGAGATTGTGATATTTCCCTTACCTTAGGTCCGATTTTCTTTGTACGTGTCTGAAGCTCCTGTATAATGGTTTAAATAATGTTATTGACTTATTCCAGAATCATACATATTGATATGATATCATATATGGTCATATTCATAGCTTCTTGTTAGTAATATTTCATTGTTACTTGTTACTCGGGTCTTTATTGCCTTTTGTTCTTATGCGTGTTTTGCCGAATACATTCTTATTATTCTTTTACAGTTATAGATACCTTATATCCAGAATGGTATTAGTGTAACATATATCATATTTATTCATTTAATTCATTTATATAATTACTATGTAATGATGATCATGTAGAACGAGTCGCATCACATTGTGGAGACGGTATTCCGTACGTACGCACGAGTGATGATATCGTTCCTATGATCGTGGAACTGTATTGGAGTATATATATATTATTTCAGTATCAATATTACTTTATAATAATCATAAATAGTTACTCATTACACCATTATACCCATCCATGTAAAATGATGGTGGAAAATAGATTACACCACGGCGTGGAGACGGTATTCCGTACGTACGCACGCGCGGTGATTTCATTTTTCCGTAGGATGGATAGAAGGTGAATTAGGGTTGTTTTATATTTATAATAACATATCAGTATGTAAGTAATACTGATGTTATGACTTTATCATGAAACAACTAAAGAAGAAGAAGTTGAAGAAGAAAGAAATTGAAAAGATCGGTAATGGATATTACCTCTTCTTTGGAACGCCTCTTTGAATCCTCCAATTAGGGAACTAAGATTGGTATTTGAAGAAGACCAGGACCTCTAGGATTATTCTAGGGAAGTGGAGAGGAGAAAATGGCAGGGGTTGGCCGAGCATGATTTCTCAAATTGGTGTGAGGAGGAGGGGGAGGAGGTGCCCTTTTATAAGGGAGGAGAGGGGCACCTTAGGAATATCTCAAAATATTATTTTATATTAAAGTCAAAATCGGTTTATAATGGTTCGAAAGGGTCTTATTTCGAAGCTAAAGTGGGGATGGGTCGAAATCCTATCAACCAATAGGATTTAGACATGTTTAGGTTATTATTTTAACCTTATCAATTAGATTTAACTCTAAGTTAAATAATTTAACTTTTACCATGTCTTTTGTTTTCTTTCACTATATGGTTAATACACTTACTATAACATGCCAAACGAACCCCAAATTGTTTATTATTAATATATATATCCTTATCTAAGTCATTTGGCCGAACCTTGGGTTTTTAGGAATAAAATAACAATTAATAATATAATATTTGATTTAAAAACTATTTTGTGTCAATTTTGACACTATTTGATATATGATTTTTTTGAAAGTCATAACAGAATTATATGTTCGAACCAAGTTGATTAAATCAACACTAATATATCATAGTAACCTATAAAATTAGTGGAATTCATAAAAAGTCTTAAATTACATTTATTTTGGTATTTATATTATCAATTATGTCAATATTTCATTAATAAGATAATTACTGCATCATCTTTGTGTCATAAATAAATTAAATTATTTGATGTCTAAAAATTACAAATAAAATACCATCATGTAGGAAATCTTTTTATATTTCTAATGAATATTTACAATCGAATTTATCTTATGTATAACCCCATAGTAAAAATGATTTACTTATTAAACTTTGATTTTAACTATTTTAACCCTTCTTTAAATAAATTAATAATAAATGTCCTAATCTAATCCAAGTGGGCCTAAATGGTCATATTTTATTCCTAAGTTTGTTTTTGGTCGAATTACACTTGTCCAATAGAATTAGGACATGTGTTATGGTAATATTAATATCATATTTACCCTTAGTTACCCTATTTACTATTAACTGCGGTAAAAATAGTAAAAAGTTACTATTCACCAAAAATTTATTTTTATCTCATTGAAACACATTTTACTTACTGATATCAACCGTCTCTGTCGGATTTTTGAAATTCCATTCACAGAAGCAGTAAAATTAAGTTATATGCAAAATTCAGTTTTTAACCTACCACTTAGTGGTTTCACTATTCATCAAAAATTGAAAGTTTTCAGAAAAATACCAAAATTTCACCCTAGGCTAATTTCGATATTCTGAGTCCAAAAATGAAGTCCATTTTGAAAAATAAAAATTATAAAATTTCAAAAAGTGGTTATTACTATTCATAACGGCTAGTTTTAATAGCATATTGTTGTTTAGTGAAACTCGGTATTGCGTACGACGCAAGCTATCGAGGAAGGTCGCGATTGCGTGTAAAGCAAGCCAAGCAAGTGTTGTGAAGAAAAAGATTCCTTTGATGATTTATATAACATAAAAGTCTCGGGTGTTACATTCTACCCCCCTTAAAAAGAATTTCGCCTTCGAAATTCGTCACTTTGTAACAAACAGATGAGGATACTTCTCCCTTATCATATCCTCAAGCTCCCATGTAGCTTCTTCAAGTTGGTGGTTCCTCCATAAAACTTTCACCAATCGAGTGGTCTTGTTTCGTAGGACTTTTTCGCTACGATCTAGAATCTCTATCGGCTGTTCTTCATAAGAAAGATCTTGCTCCAGCGGTACAACTTCTGAGCTGAGTACATGTGAAGGATCTGGTATGTACTTTCTCAGGAGACATACATGGAACACATCGTGAACTTGAGAGAGATTCGGTGGAAGCACCAATCGGTAATCTACCTTCCCAACATGATCCAGTATTTCGAAAGGACCGATATATCTAGGGCTCAACTTCCCCTTCTTTCCAAATCTCATAACCCTCTTCCAGGGAGATATTCGTAAGAACACTTTATCACCCACTTCAAACTCTAGGTCTTTTCTTCGGTTGTCGGCATAACTTTTCTGTCGACTCTGAGCTGCGCTTATGTGTTGTTGAATAGATCTGACCTTTTCTGCCATTTCATCAACGAGATCAGGTCCTAATAGCTTTCTTTCCCCAACTTCATCCCAGCAAGTTGGAGTCCTGCATTTATTTCCATAGAGAGATTCATAAGGAGCCATCTGAATACTGGAGTGAAAGCTATTATTATAAGAAAATTCCACCAAAGGTAGGTGTTGATCCCAACCTCCTTTGAAATCCATAGAGCAAGCTCTCAACATATCTTCTAGGGTTTGAATTGTTCTCTCAGACTGGCCATCTGTCTGGGGATGATAAGCAGTGCTGAAACTCAACTCTGTATCCAGAGTATGCTGAAGAATTCGCCAGAACTTCGAGGTAAATCTCGGATCCCGATCAGATATAATAGAAAGTGGTACTCCATGCAATCTTACCAATTCCTTTACATATATCCTGGAAAGCTGATCTAGAGAGAAATCCTCTCTAATAGCAATGAAGTGTGCAGACTTTGTAAGATGATCAACTATGACCCAAATAGAATTATTGCCTTTGGATGTTTTAGGAAGTCCTGTGACAAAGTCCATAGTGATGTTTTCCCATTTCCATTCGGGTATGGGTAATGGTTGTAACATCCCCTTAGACTTTTGTCTCTCAGCTTTAACTTGTTGATAAACCAAGCATCGAGAGACATATTCAGCAACATCTCTTTTCATTCCATCCCACCAGAAGTACTCTTTCAGGTCCCTATACATCTTCGTGCTTCCAGGATGAATAGAGAATGAAGAACTATGAGCCTCATCCAGTAGCTCCTTCTTTAATTCGGGGATGGAAGGAACACAAACCCGATTCCTGAACTTTATTATCCCATCACAATCAAGGTTGAATTCCGGAACATTTCTCACCTTCTTTTGTAACTCGACATCTTCTTTCTGTGCCTCTTTAATCTTCACATGTATAGATGGTTGAACATTCATTTGAGAAAGATAAGATTTTTCCCCTTCCATTATAATTCCAAGATCCATCCTTTGTAAATCCATAAATATTGGATCTTTTGTGATCCTCATCATGGATAAACTAGCATGGTCTTGTCGACTTAATGCATCTGCCACCTTGTTTGCTTTCCCAGGGTGGTAATGGATTGAGCAGTCATAATCCTTAATCAGCTCCAACCATCTTATTTGATGCATATTCAAATCCTTTTGTGTGAAAATATACTTTAAACTTTTATGATCAGTATAAATATCACACCTTTCACCATAAAGGTAATGCCTCCAAATCTTTAATGCAAAGATTACCGCAGCCAACTCCAAATCATGTGTTGGGTAATTTTGCTCATGGATTTTCAACTGTCGTGAGGCATAAGCTATCACCATATCATTTTGCATAAGAACACACCCCAATCCCTTCTTGGATGCATCACTATAGATCACAAACCTTTCTCCACTACAAGGCAGTGTGAGCACAGGTGCACTGGATAACCTTTTTTTCAACTCCTTGAAATTCTCTTCATATTCTTCCGTCCAGACAAACTTAACTCCTTTCTGAGTCAACTTGGTGAGTGGATTAGATAATAGTGAAAAATCTTTTACAAAACGTCGATAATATCCATCCAAACCAAGAAAACTTCGGATCTCAGTTACTGTTGTTGGTCTTGACCATCTTTCGATAACCTCTGTTTTTGCTGGATCCACAGATATCCCCTCTTTTGAGATTACGTGACCCAAAAATGCTACTTTTTGAAGCCAAAATTCACACTTGGTAAATTTGGCATAAAGCTTCTCCTTTCTCAGGGGCTTCAATATAATTCTCAAGTGATCTTCAGGCTCTTCCTTGCTCTTTGAATAGATAAGAATATCGTCTATAAAGACTACCACAAATTGATCAAGATAGACTCTAAAGACTCTATTCATTAGATCCATGAAGATAGCAGGGGAATTAGTAAGACCAAATGGCATCACTATAAATTCATAGTGTCCATACCATGTACGGAAAGCCGTCTTTGATATATCCTCCCTTTTGACCCTTAATTGATGATACCCTGAACGAAGATCAATCTTGGAAAAGTATTGAGCTCCGCATAGTTGGTCAAATAATTCATCAATGCGTGGGAGAGGATATTTGTTCTTGATAGTGATCTTGTTAAGTTCTTGATAATCAATGCAGAGTCTCATTGATCCATCTTTCTTCTTAACAAATAGAACAGGTGCTCCACAAGGTGACGCACTAGGGCGTATGAATCCCTTATCAAGATTCTCTTGGAGTTGCTTCTTCAATTCCTGAAACTCAATTGGGGCCATTCTATAAGGTGTCTTTGAAATAGGCAAAGCACCCGGTACGAGTTCTATTGAAAACTCAACTTCACGATTTGGTGGAAGACCCGATAATTCATCCGGAAAGACATCATCAAACTCCCGTACAATGGGAATATTCTTAATCGTGAGTTTCTCACCAACCATTTGAGATAAATAACCTTCATTTAGTGGAATCAAGACCCATAAGATGGAAGGAATTTCCACTGAAAGGTTATGTTCATCCTTGCATTGATAGACGATTGTAGATTGATCTGGAATATGAAATGTGACTTCCCTTCTTTGGAAATTGATATGAGCTCCATGTAGAGAAAGCCAATCCATGCCAAGAATCACATCAAATTCCACTAAAGGAAGGATCACAAGATTTACAGGAAGCAATTTCCCACAAACTTCGATCAGAGAAGAATTATAAACTTTTGATGAGACTGTTGTGCCATTAGGTGTTGTCACAGTTAACTCAACATCTAATTGTTGAGTTAATACGGTGATACCCTTAGAAAATTTTTCAGAAATAAAAGAGTGGGTGGATCCAGAATCAAATAAAACATTTGCTACTTTAGAGTGGATGGTAAGTGTACCTTTCACCACTTCGTTATCGTAATCCACATCGCTGATAGAAATTGCATGTGACTTTCCTTTGTCTTTAGCCTTAAGATTTTGTTGACGTCGACCATCATCATCAACCCTTAGATTTGGGCATTGATTGGCATAATGCCCCATCTCCTTGCACTTGAAACATTGAATTGTAGTAGGTTTATTATGTGTATTCCTTCCTTTGTTTGCGTCATTAGACATCTTCTTCCCATTATCACGGCATTCAAATGCCCGATGACCTTCCTTTCCACATTTAAAACATTTACTTGTCCCTTTAAGACAAATCCCTCCATGTTTCTTTCCACACTTTGAGCATAAGGGAAAGTTCATCTTCTTTTCAGTGTGCTCTTTAGATTTTCCTTTGAATTCCATCTTCCTCTTCTTATCAAACCCATGTGACTGATGGGTTATTCCAATCTCCATCTCGACTTTGAGAGCACATCGAACGATTTCCTCATAGCTATTGAAGTCCCTTATAGCTAACGCCCTTCGAAGACTTGGTTTTAAGACACTAAAGAATCGATCGATCTTACTCTCAGGTTGGATAATAATACCAGAAGCGTACCTTGCAAGTCTTGTAAAATTTGCTTCATAGGTACCAACAGATTCATCATCCCTTTGCTTCAGTTCAATGAACTCTTTCTCCATCTTTGTTCGGAGAATACGAGGGAAGTACTTATTGATAAATAAGTTCTTGAACTCGTCCCATTCCATAGACTCAATTTCATCCCTTTGCCTCGTATTCTTAATAAGATTCCACCATTGATCAGCATCTCCTTCCAAACGATACACTGCTAGGATGACTTTATCATGTTCAGAACATTGAAGAACTGAAAATATCTTTTCAGTAGTACTAATCCATTGTTCAGCAACTAATGGATCAGTAGACCCACTGAAAGAAGGTGGACGCTGCCTCATGAAGGATTCAACCGAATTTTGCTCCTTCCTTTGCTCGTTTGGAAGTCCTGCATGATTCATATCTTGAGAAAGTTGTGTGAGCATGGCTACAAGATTTTGCATTCCAGCTCCCATATCGTTTGGTTGCTCAGGGGGACAATCATTGCATTGCCCATCACATTCCGCATTAACACGGTTCCTTCGGGTTCCAGCCATTGACTAAAACCAAGAAGAATAGTGTGAGCAACACTAATTATAATAGGAAAACCACATAATTCAAGAATAAAATTTTCATGCTTAAGGTCTTATCCTAGGTTATTCAAGGCCATTTCTAAAACACTAAGATTGTGTTCTATGCTTAGACTTATCCTTAGGGTTCTTACTAAGGCTTTCACATCCTAGTTTCCAAAGGTTGACTATACCTTTCCTCTGATACCAACTATAACGACCCATACTTTAAATACATTGTTAATACTTCAAAATTGAATCACACTTATTACAACATATGACAAAACCACAAAGGACCGTATAGGTATAGTGTCTTTAGAAACTGGGAAACATAAACAACTGGTTCATAAATCTTCTACAGTGTCTCCCATTTATTTCATCATATCTAGGGTCCCTTTTAGCATATTCTACTTAATATCCATCTTCCTGACCTGGGGAAAAGAAAACATAAAAGGGTGAGCTCAAATGCTCAGCAAGGTAAAATAAAGGAAATAAAAATCATATCATATCTTTTTGAAAATCAAAACCTGCAAAAGAGATCATAATATCTTAACATGGAATAAATCATAGAAGTGAAAATGAGATCCCCATAATCATAACATAAAACTTGAAACTTTGTGGCATGCACACATAATCATGGAAAATCATTTCTTGTTAGTCATGACTCATTTCCAAGACTATCTTAGTGGACAAAGTCCCTTTCTGAACCGAGTTCACTCCTCGTTTCAGTCCTGTATCACTGAACCGAAATAACCTTCCGTTCCAGCCATGTCTATATCATGAGATATAAAATCTTTACCCAATGAATTGGAGGGAGATATAGGTCCCACCCATCTTATAATGAATCCTTTCTTATGTGTGCCACATAATCATAAATCATACATCATCGCATAACCCATGTAATAAAAATGGGATTCTTAAACAACATGACATCATAAAACAATTCATATAAGATAAAGGAATTCATAAAAATGTTTCCATCACAACATAATCAAATCCATGTAATAATAGGGGTAAAAACAGAACCCTTTTATTATCTTAGATGGAAAATAATTTTGATAAAATACTTGAACTCCATTCTTGAGGAAAATATCCTTTCGTCTTTAAAAACATTCTTTCCTTTCTTAACATTTCATACAACTTTAGACTAAAAGAAGTTGATTAAAAATAAACTTGAAAACTTTTAAAGGATGCTTCTTGGAAATAATGTTTTAAAAATCCATTCATGCCGTATAAGTTAAAAAAACATTCTTCTCGTACTTTTGTCGGAAAAGTCAAAAAGTACCTCGTACGAAAAAAACGACAAAAGATTCCTTTCATATTCTTTACTAAAAACTCACCGAAGGGTAAAATTGGATTTAAAATATTGTAAGTGGATGGAAACAATATTACATATTGATGGAACATGGATGTGGATGATAAAATACACCCCAATAAATACTTACGAATAAACAATCTCAGATAAAAATGAGATTGTGATATTTCCCTTACCTTAGGTCCGATTTGCTTTGTACGTGTCCGAAGCTCCTGTATAATGGTTTAAATAATGTCATTGACTTATTCCAGAATCATAAATATTGATATGATATCATATATGGTCATATTCTTAGCTTCTTGTTAGTAATATTTCATTGTTACTTGTTACTCGGGTCTTTATTGCCTTTTGTTCTTATGCGTGTTTTGCCGAATACATTCTTATTCTTCTTTTAAGGTTATAGATACCTTATATACAGAATGGTATTAGTGTAACATATATCATATTTATTCATTCAATTCATTTATATAATTACTATGTAATGATGATCATGTAGAACAAGTCGCATCACATCGTGGAGACGGTATTCCGTACGTACGCACGAGTGATGATATCGTTCCTATGATCGTGAAACTGTATTGGAGTATATATATATTATTTCAGTATCAATATTACTTTATAATAATCATAAATATTTACTCATTACACCATTATACCCATCCTTGTAAAATGATGGTGGAAAATAGATTACACCACGGCGTGGAGACGGTATTCCGTACGTACGCACGCGCGGTGATTTCATTTTTCTGTAGGATGGATAGAAGGTGAATTAGGGTTGTTTCATATTTATAATAACATATCAGTATGTAAGTAATACTGATGTTATTACTTTATCATGAAACAACTAAAGAAGAAGAAGTTGAAGAAGAAATAAATTGAAAAGATCGGTAATGGATATTACATCTTCTTTGGAACGCCTCTTTGAATCCTCCACTTAGGGAACTAAGATTGGTCTTTGAAGAAGACCAGAACCTCTAGGATTATTCTAGGGAAGTGGAGAGGAGAAAATGGCAGGGGTTGGCCGAGCTTGAGTGCTCAAATTTGTGTGAGGAGGAGGGGGGGGGGGTGCCCTTTTATAAGGGAGGAGAGGGGCACCTTAGAAATATCTCAAAATATTATTTTATATTAAAGTCAAAATCGGTTTATAATGGTTCCAAAGGGTCTTATCTCGAAGCTAAAGTGGGTATGGGTCTAAATCCTATCAACCAATAGGATTTAGACAAGTTTAGGGTATTATTTTAACCTTATCAATTAGATTTAACTCTAAGTTAAATAATTTAACTTTTATCATGTCTTTTGTTTTCTTTCACTATATGGTTAATACACTTACTATAAAATGCCAAAAGAACCCCAAATTGTT
Organism: Viscum album; assembly: GCA_963277665.1. Lineage (NCBI taxonomy): Eukaryota > Viridiplantae > Streptophyta > Magnoliopsida > Santalales > Viscaceae > Viscum > Viscum album. Next base: position 1,363,779,109 of record OY728140.1, on the reverse strand, counting down.
TATTATTAATATATATATCCTTATCTAAGTCATTTGGCCGAACCGTGGATTTTTACGAATAAAATAACAATTAATAATATAATATTTGATTTAAAAACTATTTTGTGTCAATTTTGACACTATTTGATATTTGATTTTTGTGAAAGTCATAACAGAATTATTTGTTCCAACCAAGTTGATTAAATCAACACTAATATATCATAGTAACCTAGAAAATTAGTGGAATTCATAAAAAGTCTTAAATTACATTTATTTTGGTATTTATATTATCAATTATGTCAATATTTCTTTTATAAGATAATTACTGCATCATCTTTGTGTCATAAATAAATTAAATTATTTGATGTCTAAAAATTACAAATAAAATACCATCATGTAGGAAATCTTTTTATCTTTATAATGAATATTTACAATAGAATTTATCTTATGTATAACCCCATATTAAAAGTGATTTACTTATTAAACTTTGATTTTAACTATTTTAACCCTTCTTTAAATAAATTAAAAATAAATGTCCTAATCTAATCCAAGTGGGCCTAAATGGTCATATTTTATTCCTAAGTTTGTTTTTGGTCGAATTAAACTTGTCCAATAGAATTAGGACATGTGTTAGTGTAATATTAATATCATATTTACCCTTAGTTACCCTATTTACTATTAACTGCGGTAAAAATAGTAAAAAGTTACTATTCACCAAAAATTTATTTTTATCTCATTGAACCACATTTTAATTACTGATATCAACCGTGTCTGTCGGATTTTTGAAATTACATTCACATAAGCGGTAAAATTAAGTTTTATGCAAAATTCAGTTTTTAACCTACCACTTAGTGGTTTCACTATTCATCAAAAATTGAAATTTTTCAGAAAAATAGCAAAATTTCACCCTAGGCTAATTTCGATATTCTAAGTCCCAAAATGAAGTCCATTTTGAAAAATAAAAATTATAAAATTTCAAAAAGTGGTTATTACTATTCATAACGGCTAGTTTTAATAGCATATTGGTGTTTAGTGAAACTCGGTATTGCGTACGACGCAAGCTATCGAGGAAGGTCGTGATTGCGTGTAAAGCAAGCCAAGAAACTGTTGTGTAGAAAAAGATTTCTTTGATGATTTATATAACATAAAAGTCTCGGGTGTTACAACAATAAGGTATGATTTTGTTACACACAACACATACTTTTCTTGTGTTACACGCAACATTGAGTTTCTACAAAATATCCTTTTATTATTATAATTATTTATACATGGATGTTATTAAAAATCCCTTAAAAATGTTATTATGAATATTAATAAATATTTAAATATTATATATACCTGTTTTATTTAGATAAAACACATTTATAATAAGACACATAATGTTTTAGTCATGTCTTTATAAGTTTGGAAATACTATTTTCTTAACAAAACTGTTTTTATGGCTTTATTTGAAAAGTAATATAATAATTTCAGAAACTTTTAGAAATTTAATTTAACAAAATAAAAATCAATTTTGTATTTCAAAAAGACAAAATGATATTAGGGTAAAATTTTGTGAATTTTTTATAAACTATATATTTAGATGAATAGTAAGAAATTCGAAATTGTTATTAAAAACATCAGTTTATTATAATTTTATTATATAGTTAAATTATATTTTTTGTTGGTTTTAAAGTAAAACAAGACCAATTAAACAAATATTAATCCAATTTAGGACATCAAAATAATTTTTATATTGAGTTATATGTAAAATAATAATGTACATTTGGTCATTGTCACTATAAAACCCCTCTTATTACCACGTCTGTGGGATTACCATTAAACAAAACTTTTCTGATACTATGAACTAAATTTCAAAAATTTTCCTCACAATGTTCTAATAATTATATTATTTAAATTCCAATATGATAAAAATAAATTTTAAAAAAATATTTCTGCAAGTGAATAAAATAATTTCTAGTAATTAAGGTAACATTAATCATAACAAGGGACTACTCCGTAATCATAAGGGCCAAAATAACATATACACATAACCATCACCCATTGGATTTCCATATATATACCCTAAACCATTGATTCATTAGTTTTTTTTTGGGTTTTTTACTTATTTATGTAAAAATACTGGTATGAAAAACTTGTTTTCAAAAATACCAAGTGTGTCGCCTACACAATTTATAAAAGGCCACCACATCTCCCCCTAAATCACACCTATAAATCCATATAAGATCAACCATGTTCTGCCAAATTCACTTCCCATAATCACTACCTTCCTCCTTGAAGCCTCAATTTTTGTATAAATATTACAAATGAAGAACATTGAGGAAAATCAGAAGGATTTATCTAAATAAGTTGAAGATAATGACACACAAGAGAGGTCAAAATCAGTGTAATATAACTTCAACTCACTTTTTATTTCCTTGAGTTACATGTATTATTAACTAATAATTTCTTTTCTGTGGTTTTTAAAATGACCATTGATGTATTCCATGATTCACATACTTATATTTATGGTTATTTACAAATCCAAACGATGATATCTCTTTTATGGGGTTTTGCTGTTCAAAATTACTATAACTATAAGACCATGTTGTCTCAATTTGGCTTCAAATTGACACATGTTTTTTAGACACCATATTTTTTGAGAGTATATAATTATATTTTACATATTCTCTCATGAATATCCTTATTTTCATTATATCATAAGTTCCACACAATATTATTTTCAAAAATAGGGATCATGATTCAAAGTCACCAAGTGGAATGTGTTTATTGAAAAAATATCATCATTTATCATTATGATTTATTATTATACCTCTAGTAATGAAATAATTTGATCCATATCTCAACAACTGAAATATAATTTATTCTCCTTTTTCAATTGATGATATTATTATGTATATGTATCATTTTTTAACTCATTGGGATATTAGACGATCAAGAATGTGTTTTAATAAATTTGGACTATACCTCTCACTTCATACAGAAATCTATGATCCTTCCAAACCATATTTTATAGAAAATATTCCATAAATATTTTACTATTATCCTTTGATATTTGAAGAAAACCATTACCAATGTTTTAACTTTAAAAAAAATGGTTTTAAAAGAAAAATATTCTTTTTCTTTTCTGATTATTAATTTTTTTTTAAAAATTTATGATAAAAATGGAATTTTTGGAATGTATAAATTTACCCACCATTACGAAAGTCATTCCCTCGAAGCATCTTTTACAAAATTTAAAACATATTTTATAAATACTTGTTTCATAATATGCTATAAATTAATTTTTTAAAAGTGGTTTTCAATGAAAAATTAATTCAAAAATCTTTTATCTTTAAAAAGTGATTTAAATGAATTTCAAAATATCATTTATACATCCTCAACATTTTGTTTCCAACAAAAATGTTAAAAAAATGTCAATCTTTCTTTATTGGTTTTTAAGGTAAAATATTATCAAAATGATTTCAATCCTTCATCCTATGTATTCAAAGTATTTTCAAAGATAATGGTTATCAAAAAAATTTCAACCCTCATTCCTATGTTTTCATATTATTTCAGTGAAAATGGTTTTAAAACGTATTTATCTTTTGAACTATTTTTTTTAAAAGAAGAAAAGCTATTTTCCTCAAGAAAAGTTATTATAAGTATCCTTCAAACTTGTTTTCTTTCTAATATTACATCCATTGGTGTTATTCATGCTTTTATTGTAAATGATCTAAATGGTCCCTTCATATTATTTCTATGAATGGTTTATGATTGGATTTCATAGTGGTTGTGAGACATGTTTCTTTTTCATTGGTTGTATGGTTATGAAACATGTTCATTATCCAAGGATTTCATTCTTATGAAAAACATTTCTTTTCGTGGGTCATGCATTGATGAAAATATTACGAAACCTGTCTTTTTCTATAGGTTATGATAATATTACATGTTTATGAAACCAATTTAATTTTATTGGTTATAATAGAATGTTTATGAAACCCATCTCCTTTTATGGGTCACGGTATGATGAATGTTTTATTATCTTGTGTCAAATGTATGAATATTTTTATTATGAGATTGGTCGGACCTATATATACCTTTAATGAATTTGGTAATAATTTATATCTCATGAGATAATTATGGGAATCCAGTCGACAAGATTTATCTACAATGGGAAGATGAAAAAACTTGATCCCTCACAAGGAAAGGACTACAACATGGTATAGTGGTTTGTCCCACCCAGTAGGTGTAGTCATATTCAATATGAAATATGGGGAAACATGATTCACTATTGGAATATGGGGAATCATGATCTCTTAAATTTAAAGGACTATGACTGGGGATGGGTTTTTATACCACCTAGTTGTTGTAGACACCATTAATGTTGAAGATTGAAAAAACTAATAACATACAAAGAAATGACTATTAATGGGGATGCTGATGTGTCCCTCCTAGTTGGTTTAGTCCCTATGAAGTTCTTGGATTTTATATTGCAAAATTTCATGGATTATAGCTAATCATGGTACACGTTTATTTGTATGACCCAATTACATGTCTTATTCCTAATTTTTCCTTTCATGGATTATTCTCTTTTCACCTTATAATTCATTTATTATAAGAATTTAATCATTATAAAAAGATTCGTGATTATGATATTTGATATTTAGGGTATAATCATTTAGTTATATGACCATGTTATCATACCCATGTGGTCATGATTATGTTTACATATCCTAATGTTTTCCCTTACTCAGTGTCTGAGTACATCCCTGTTTATGTTTTCAACCCGTTAAAATAAAGATATATATTATGTATGATGTGTCTATGTAGGGTTATAGGCATGAATAACATAGTGGAAGTTAATTTATCTCACTTATGGAATAATTTTTATGATTCCATGTTTCCAAAGAAACTTAACTAATACTTTATTTGGGAATATGTTTGTGTAATTTATTAAACATTCTTGAACAATGATGTAATGTTTATATATGTTAGGTCTGGGTTATTATAGGTTGACCCCAATATAGATTATATGATTTTAGTGCTTATACAGTGCTGATTATTCCCTATGTATTTTATATGATGGCTGAACATAGATATTAGTCCAATTCATTGGGCATAGAAGTAGACTATATAGTTATTATATTTGTAAGGGTTTTGTAAAGTTTAAATAAGTGTTTTATGAATATTATTTCCCATTATAGAACCACTTTTTTGATATACTACTATGGGTTATAAATTTTTTCCTTTGATTATGATTGATATCAAATGTATATCTCATATTGATTTTAATGACTATTTCCTTTTTTAAATCCTAATTCAATATTTTACTATTTTATGATATTGGTATTGATTTGTATGAGTTCACAACTATTATTCTCATTAAATTTTATTATTCCTTCATACCCTTAATATAATCTTAAACTTAATGATGAAATTAAATTTTTAATGATTATATTTACCTTTAGTGAGCTTTTGAGGTCACCCATGTTATGTTTGATTTTCCCTATGCTATCAACTACAATGTTGAATAAATTTTCTCAATATGTGGTAAATTTTGATGATGGTGAAGGTGTAATATGTAATTTGTAAAGTTGGTTTTATTGGGAAATATAGTATATAGTATTCATGGGTATTGTGTATGTTTGAGTATTTATGAATTCTATAGAAATATAAACCTACATGATCCTACATAATTTATAAGGTGAAATTTTATGTATTGATATTGTATGTTTTGGATGGAAAATATCAAGTCACCTTAATAAAAATAAATTCTAGAAATTTAGTGTCCAATTTTTTAGAACGGTATCTGCCAATATTAGTTCTAGGCTATTATAATTATTATTTGATTAGGGATTGTATAACTATTGGGATTAGGATTTTTCATATGAGTTTATCTCAAAAGACATGGAGACAATCATAGTTCTATATGGTAATACATGATCATAATTTAAATGTTATAGACTCCCCAGTAAGGTTTTAAGTGATGAGATATTAATGAAATAACTGATATTTTAGAAGACACATTAAGAGATTGGAGTAGATATAAATCTTTGACATAATGTGATGTGTGATTTTAAAATTTGTTAAAATAATTTTTATGGTATTCGTAAGCATTATATTTTATAAAATCTTGTATAATTTGGTAATTGACGGATCACATGTTTTATCTTATAGATTACCCCAGGAATGAAAAGTGATTTGATCAATAAGTGATTAATTATATTTAAAAAAAATGATATAACCATATTTTTTTGTATGAAATCTGAATGTTATGTGAAAAAATTATGGTTAAAACAAAATTACATATTGATGTTATTTAGGAATGACTAACTTTGAACATTGGGTATTACTGTTGAATTTTGGAGACTAATGTATTATTTCATCATATGATGGTCAACTAATTAAATAAATATCACACCATTTGATATCTTATATGGGTTTCTACTGTATTAAAATAGTTTGAGTATCATTATTATAGTTTATAATGTAATTTAGTCTATTAAATGTTTATTCTACCTCAACATGCATGAAACAAATTCACAATGAATACACATCATTTTGAGATAATGACATGATTGTGGTGGATATTGGTAAAAGGATGAAATTAAAACCATCATCTATGTGTATTTCCTTATTCTATAAGTCTATATTTTAAATTAATTTCTCAAATAAATGAAACATATGAAATTTTTTGGTCTTATTATAATATTTCAGATGATATTAGTGACCTTTTCTCACAACCTTAGTTTGTTGTTTTGTAGTTATTAACATTCACTTGATCATTTAATTTTATTTGATCAATGATATATGTTAGAAAATACCATTATTTTGAATTTTAACTTTTATTACATGTTTAAATATTCACTTACAACCTATATTCTCTTATTTGGAATATATAGTATGTGTTACAATAGATACCCTCATTATCCCATGCTTTCTCTGTCCAGGAGACTGTTCTACGTACACTTTCTATGGTTTGGGATTTGAAAATAAGTATTTTTTTCAAATGTAAAACCATTTATTAGAAAGTTCGCATTAAAATTTTTAGGAAGGTATTTTTTAAATGGGGTAGGATGATAAAAACCAATTTTTTAAGGAAATGCATTAAGCTCGATAGCATTTTCGACCCATAACACCGAGATTAAATGACACAAGGAATATATAATAATTTAAACCTATTAGTTAAGTTGGCTAGTCTGAAGTGTAATAAATACTTTAATATATATATATATATATATAATTTTTACAACCAATATGAATGATTTATTATTGTTTATAAAATAGTAAATCTATTTCCAGTAATGTAATTATATTCATCAAAAGCAAATTTTCATTTAATAAGATTCTATTAACTATCATGAAAAATTAATTTAATTAATATTAAGATAATTTAGAAAATGTATTTGATAAAATTATTTTCATTTTTAAATATTAATTTAAAAATTTACTACAATGAATGTTGTTTGAATTTTTTTGGAAGATTTTGATTTTTTATTGAATAGTAAAAAATTCAGATTTTAAAAAAAAAATATCATGTCGTTTCAATAAATAAATAAACATAAATGTACAATTGTGATTTTAATATGATATAATGTTATATAAATATTATTTTGTTACATTTAAAAAAAATTACTTTAATTAACTTTATATTGTATTTCATTGAATGTTTGGATTTTGGTTTACTAGCGGGATTTTTATGGAAGGTGTTTAAATGTGTGTATTGCTTATAATTTTAATTAATTAAAAGAAAAATAAATGATGAATCATTTAAATTATATAGATATATATTATTTAATAATAAATATTAATTTTTATTCTTAAGAGAATTATAATTTGTTATAAAGTTAATATAAAATCATATTTTTCATGGAAAGTACACTTATTCAATACTTGTTTCTTCATTTCATGTACATGTATAATTTTAAATTTAGATTTTATAATTATATAAATATAATTTTGTTAAATGGATTTTATATTTTTAATTATAATGATTTTTATTAATTAATATGTAAAAAATAATATTCAACAATAATGAATAGTTAAAATAAAAATATTACAGTGGTTACGGAGATAACAGGTTTACCGAGATGTTAATCTAAAATAGTGAGGGTAATGGTGAAATAAATTTTTTAAAGAATATGTCCGGGAAATATTTTGAATTTATCATGTATAGTTACATATAATTATCCATTTTTTATCCTTTTGAAATGTGAAAAATTTTGGTACACCTTTTGTATTTAAAAAATTACATGTGTACCACAAACATCACTTATAAAAGGAGTCCAACGTCCAATTTTATGTACAAATAATAATTTTTTGGTTACCCAATCCATGAATAAATCACATTAAAAAATCCTTCCCCTAATACTATAAGAATTATTTTTCTTCAAAAATCATTGTATGAATACTTTATCTGTAAACCTAATGTGGTTGTCTGATAAGAGGTAACCATCCTAACTATGTGTTTTTATCAAGATACACCTCCTTCAAATATTCATCAACAATGTTAATATAAAACAAAAAAATAAATAATATAATAATATTTTAATACATTTATTTCATAACATATAAAAATATCCTCTTGCATCAAATTAGATTGGAATATATCATTCGTGTGATTGGAGGACTACTGCCTCACGAACTGATGTCATTCATTTTCCATCATCGCCTCTCACGACTCTTTGTAATGAATTATTTAAATTATAAATATTTATATATGAAAATTTTGATTTATGATTTAACATACACCATGTTTACATTCCATTCCATGTATAAAACCATAACGGCTCTCTTGTGTACGACGAAACATTGTGTCATGATGCGATATGATTCGTTATTCACTAAGTCATAAAATGGAATAAAATAAAGATAATGTTAAAAAAAATAGTATATAAATTACATAATTAAAATATTTCTGGAATATTTATCTATATTAATTAATGATATATCATTTTCATTCATACAATGAAAAATGAAAATGTCTATCATGTACTTATAAACTACTAACTCTATGAAGATATGTGATTAATTTTTCATAACCACATCAAAATAATGATATATTTATTTTATATTTAAATAAATTAGTTTTTATTTATTGTTTTAATATTCTTTTATAATGATTAAATGAAACCTAACTTCATTCAATGATGATCACTGAAAAATTAAAGTGTTACTATAGCTTATATATGCCCAACTGTCACTAGGATCAAAATGAGGTTCAATTTTCATAATAGTTTTTCTTGAATGGGTTTGAAGGTATAAGTGAAGAATACATATTATAATTATTAAATTATTATTATAATTTAAATTTTCAAATAATGACCCATTTGACCTAAACCAACACACTAAATCCATTTTGAATCAATGAACCCAACGTCCTCAAACCACCTGAAATAAACATGGTTAATTAAATATTTTAATCTTTTTTAAATGAAATAAAATAAATGATTTATGTTTAATATATTAATTATGGAAAATTTTCATATTAAAAAAAATGATTTACCTGAACTTTTTTTAAACATGTTAAAGAAAACACTTTGAATGTATTAAACGAGGTAAGAGATTTTCTCATCTCACTTTTTAGCCTTGTGGAATGTGAAAAATTTCAGTACACCTTTTTCATTTAAATAATTATAGGTGTGCCACAAACCTCACTTATAAAAGGAGTCCAACGTCCAATTTTATTAACAAATAATAAATTTTTGGTTCCCCAATCCATGAATAAATCACATTAAAAAAAATTCCCCTAATCCTATATACATTATTTTTCATCAAAAATAATTGTTTGAATACCTTAATTATAATCCTAATGTGGTTGTCCAAGAAGAGGCAAACATCCTAACTATGTGTTTTTATCAAGATCCACCTCCTTCAAGTATTCTTCAACAGTGATAATATGAAATCAAAAGAATAAATAACATACTGATATTTTAATATGTTTATTTCGTAACCTATAAAAATATACTCTTACATCAAATTGTATTGGATTATGTGATTCATGTGTTTTGAGGAGTACCTCCTCACGAACTGATTCTATTCATTTTCCATCAACGCCACTCAGGCCTCTTTGTATTGAATTATTTAAATTATAAATATTTATATATGAATTGTTTAATATATTTAAACAATTTAATTTATGCTTTAACATATACCATGTTTACATTCCATTCCATGTATGAAACTATAACGTCTCTCTTGTGTATGAAAAAACACCGTGTCATGATGTGATATGATTCTTTATTCACTAAGTCTTTTAAAGGAATGAAATAATGATAATGCTAAAAAAATATACATTATATAAAAGTCATAATTACAATATTTATGGAATATTTATTCTTTTTGACTAATGATATATCATTTTCATTCATACACTGAAAAATGAAAATGTCTATCATGTACCTATAAACTACTAACTCTATGAAGATATGTGATTATTTTTTCATAACCACATTAGAATAATAATATATTTATTTTAAATTTAAATAAATTATTTTTTATTTATAGGTTTCATATCCATTTATAATGATTAAATAAAAAATAACTTCATTCAATGATGATCACTAAAAAATGAAAATGTTATGAAATCGTATGTATGACCATCTGTCACTAGGATCAAAATGATGTTCATTTTCCATAATAGTTTTTCATGAATGGGTATAAAAGTATAAGTGAAGAATACATATTATAATTAATAATTTATTATTATAATTTTAATTTTCAAATAATGACCCATTTGACCACATCCATCACACCAAATCCATTTTGAAACATTGAACCAAACGTCCTGAAACCACAAGAAATAAACATGGCTAACTAAATATTTAAATATTTTTTCAAAAGAAATAAAATAAATGAATCCCGTTTAATATATTAATCATGGAAACCTTTCTTATGAAAAGGATAATTTACCTAAACCTTTTATACTTGAGTTAAATAAAACACATATAATGTCTTACCTTAAGTAATAATTAAATTTCCTTTAATTATTTTATAAAACCTATTAATTAATATTATTATTTTATTATTTTTTGTACTAGAAATTTTGATTTACTATTTTTATATTTAATCCTTTTCTATGTGGTTTAAATTTTATAAAAATAATTAATTAATTTATTAAATGTAAAATTAAATGATATTTTTTATAATGGTAATTCAAGACAAATTCACATTTAGTGTGACATATATTTTTTATAAAAATCCATAATAATTTGTGATGTAATTATACGTACAGATTAAACGTTATATCTTAAAACTAATTATGATCATGATTTTTGATGTATCATTTTATGTAATTCATTCATTAGGATTATGATTGAAAAGTTAAAAAAGAGGAAAAAGAATTATAATACAATCTCCATTCATTCAGGATTGTTTATGTTAAAGGTTCCATTAGATGAAACAATATTTTAATATAGTATAAAACCACATCTATTTTTTTATCCCATTTTATTTAATGTGGATATCCTGACCAATTTCCCATTCCTCTCTTATTGAATGAGGAATTATGATGAAAGTCATTTGAAAGTGTTACAAATTTTGTATCTCCTTCTAGATTAGGAATCACTCTGTAACATATCCATGTATTCAAAAAAGGTTTTAAAAATTTTATTTTTTAAAAATAAATTTTTTCATAACTATTTTTAGATTATATATTACCTAACTGTAATATATTTTAAATTTATAATATTTAAAGGTATTCAAATGCGCCACTTATCAATCCCTTTAATTATTGTGTTTTGAAAAGAATGTTTATTGTTAACATTTAGAAGAAGATCATATTTTACCACCATCAGAACCATTATATTTCTGGATGTTTCATTTATATTTCTCCATTTTTTTTCAACGAATTGGATTTTCAATATATTCTCTGAAGCTATTGTTTTTTAAATTTATTTTTAGAATGAAAAGATTAGTTCCCTGAAATTTTTTTAACAAACATTTAATGGTATCACTATTAATAAAAATCAACAACCCTTTCTCTAACTAATGCTCTAATAGGTATATTTTCTAATGATAACATCCTCATCCTCATTATGGATGGAATATGATTGATTTAAAGAGATTGCAATTCAATCCTTTTGTTTTCCACAAGTAATCCATGTAATGATGATATTGTTATGGATCTCCTTTATTTTACATGAGTTAATTGTTATTGGAAGATATTGTTATAGAACATATTTTTTCCATGTGTTAATCATGATTTTTTCCATGTTCTTGGAAAATGATTTATTTCCATGGGTTATGGTAGTCATCTGTAAAATTATTACATTTTTTTGGGTTCTATAATTGTATTATGAAGATAATGTCACATGATACCAACACATTTTTTTATATTACGATGAGTTCTAAAAAATTCTTTTGATCAAGATTGATATCACATAGCTGATGAATATTTATTATTACAACACTTTCAATTTTAAAAGAATTTGAAATTTTCATTTGGTTTTCTGATCCTGGTATTGAATTGTATGTGTTATCTTATACTACGGCTGTTCAGATCGATTAGCCAATCATACCCAAATACTCTACATAATATCAGTGAGGACATTGAATTATTAATTTTTGTTGTTTATTTTTACTAGGCATTTGAGATAATCCATCTTATTTTTATTTCCCTCATGTTATAATATGATTTTGAATGAATTATATCTATAAGGTCTTTATAATTATTATTTTGATGACCTAAAATAGAATATGAAAATATTGGTATGGTGGGAAAGTTATTCCTAAAAATTCAATGGTATGATATATGATTGGATTTTCTATAATTATATAAAACACCAAACCTAAATGTCTATTTAGCATTTATGTGATCCACTATTTCCATTTTATGTAGTTTATTTAATGGAAAAAATAGGGTCACTTCATTTTTTACATACGATAAATTTAATGTTTATATAATTAGCACATTATGTGTGAGTGTTGGTAATTGGTTGTTATAGTGGGTATGAGAGAAGAGATTAGATAACACTATTGATTAGATTTTTATTGACATTATCCTAAAATTCATGAATACCATTATTGGTATAAAAGATTATGTATGATCATATATTCAATTTCTTAGACACCCCTTTGAGGTTTTAAGTGATGTGGTCTTAAAGGTATTAATGAATATTTCAGAGATGTTTTATTATATTGATTTATTTTTAAATATGTGAAAATAAATGAAGTATGTATTTAATTTTTTTAATGTAAAATTTAATATAATAATATCATTTAGTGTTTATATGATCTTGGATATTGATAGAATTATTGGAACTCATGTTTTATCAAATATACATCCAAGACAATGAAAATTGATTTGGAACATAAGTTATTAATTTTAATTAAAAATTCAAAATCACTATATTGTTTTCATTAAAATTGAAATGTATCAGAAAAATTTAATGTTAAAGAACCATTTTAGAATGTGTTTATTTATGAATTTTTTATTACAGTTTAATATTGGAGATTAACGTATTATTTCATCATATGATGGTTTAATTATTATGGTAAAAACAATTAAATGTGGTATACATGTTATGTTTTTTTAATATATTATGATAGGTGAAATATATTTATTATAACTTTTATGTTTATGTGTTCCATTAATAGATTATTAAGGCTCCATGCATGAAAAAAAATTCATCATGAATACTCATTGTTTGGTGAAAAAATTATCATTGTGGTATAAATTAATAAACGGTATAAATTTTACACATCAAGTAAGTATTTCTTCTTAATATTTTTTTCTAGATTTTAAATGAATTCATAAAATATAGGTAAATAATCATGAAATAATATTTTTTCCTATTACTATAATTTATTGTGATATCAATGTCCTTTTTGGCACATCTTTAGTTTAAGGTTTTTTGGTTGTTAAATTTCTCTAGATCAATCGCTTTCTGGTGATAAATGAAATGTATCCCTCAATATCATTATTTGGAATTTATGATCTTCTTTTATGTCTAAATATTCACCTCACACCTGTGATATTCTATCTGGAAACCCAATATGTGTTATACCATATGACCATCATTCTCCCATTTTTTTCATGTAACAATATGACATTTTATTAACCCTTTCTAAGATATGGGATCCCAAAATAGTTTTTTTTTTTGAAATTTCATTCCATTTTTTATCAAGGCGATGATAAAATATTGAGGATTAAAATTTTTAATGATGGACAATGTAACACAATGATATTTTAAAAAAATACCGTTACGATCAATATCATTTTCAATATGCATCACCAATATTAAAGAGTCCACGAAATATGAGACCATTATAACTTATCAGATAAATTGGTTGGGAATTAATACTACTAAATACATTTTTAAATAAATATATAAAATTTTTACACAGATTATAAATTATTGAAAATGTATTAGAAAAAAAAACTAATTTTAGTAATTTAATTTTATTCTTCAAAATATGTTTTCTTTAAAATGTATTTTATTACTTTTAAGGAATGAAATATTACAATGTTTCTATAAAATTTTAATAATTTAAAGGAAAATATCAATTTAATTATTTATATATGAATATAAAATATTATTATTTTGGAAATTTTATGATATTTAGGAAAACACTGATTTTTTAGTGAATAGTAAAAATTACCAATTTTGTAAAAATGTCATTTATTTTTAATAAATTTGCAAATTTAAAACTCCTAATATGTTTAAAATGTAATTAAAATTAACAAATTTATTCATTAGATATATAAAAACAACTTAATTTCTTTTGATTCAAAATCATATTTGATTTTAGAATAAGATTTTTGTGTGGTTTAAAAACCAGATATTTCTAAATACTATTTTTATTTTAATAATGTTTCACAATTTTAGTTAACTAAAAAACAATTAATGAGAAATTATTTAATATAAATTTATATATTATATATTAATAAATATTATATAACATTCATAATTTAATTATTATATGTCATTGAGTTAATATGTAATTATCTTTTCCGTAACAAATACCCTTCTCAAAAACCAACCTTTTCATTTTGTTAGCTGGATGAATTTTAATGTCGTTTCTTTAAATTTTCAGGATAAATTTTTTAATAAATTATTCCATATTTATAAATAGGATAATTTTTTTATATAATAAGTTCAAATTAATTTCTCATCATAATTACTTGTGAAAATTGTAAAATTAAATAATGTTGGTTAAGGTGAAAATGGGTCCATCTTGGGTTAAAAATTATATATGGGTGTAAATTACCTAAGAATATGCCCAAATACGATTGGATAGAAATTTTTAGACCTTGGTATGTATATGGATCAAAAATGATCCATATTATATCTTGGATACATGTGAATAATATGTGTACACATTTTACTTTTAAAACATTATAAGCATTCCACTAATCTCACATATAAAAATTCACCCATTATCCACGATTCTTAAAACAGTAAAACCAATTTTTATTCTAAAAACCTTCCCAAATATATTCCTCAAATACAACACCTAATTCTAGAAATACATTCTTATTCAAAAAATACACTATATGAATTCATTAGTTGTAATCATAAAAAAGCGGCAAGAGAAGATGTAATACACCAAAAAATGTTTTTTGTTCATGTTTTTATTCACCCTTTCTCAAATATACCTAAAATATGATAATATGAAATTAAAATTATATCATATATAATTAGTTGTTATTATATTTGTGCAATAACCTAAATACATCTCCACTTCCAATAGGTGCGACACAAAATCATCAATCTTGTGTCCAGTCGAGTATCGCCTTGAGAATATATGTCATTTATTTTCCATTATCGCTTTTCATGTCTTATTATAATGCTGTATTTATATTATATAGAATATATATTTAATATATATATATATATATATAATTCTGGTGTTATGATATCACTTACAACTTTTTACTTCTGTTTCCTTCAGGATATGCCAACCTTGGTCGTTTGTATGGTGGACTACTACCTCATGTTGTTATGTGATTCGTTAATCACTAACACATCACTTGGAACATAATAAGATATATTTTAATAAATATATGCTGTATATATTATTTATTTATGAAATTAATGAAAAATTTATAAATAAAAAACGATAATATATAATTTTATTTCTTAAACTGAGAAATAACAACGTCATTCGTGTGTGTATGGACTAGCACATCCGCAAAGTGACATGATGATTTTTTCCTATCCACATCACAAGAATAATATATATATATATATTAAAATATTTAATATTTAATTTATTATATTATTATAAAAAATAAAAAATAAAATGAAAAATACATTATATTCAGGATTATCATTGAAAAATTGAAATGTTACTCATCTGTTTGTATAGCCTACCATCTCTAGGATAGTAACATAGTTCATTATAAAATAAATTTCAATATTGGTATTAAAAGTATTATTGATGAATAAATATGATAATTATTTCATGATTAATATTCTAGAGACATTTAAATAATGAACTCTTTGACTATTGTCTACAAATCGAATCCATTTGGAAATAATTTACAAAATGTCTTCAAAACATCTGATGTGGACATAGATAACTTAATATGTAAATATTTCATCAAAATGATGTAAAATAAATTATTTATGTATATTTTATTAAAAATTGATAATTTTATAATGAATTAAAATAATCGATTTAATCTTATATTACACGAGTTAATGGATGTGCATTGAAAATAAGGACTTGAGGTATGGGTTTTTTTGATCTGGAATTTATTTCTGTGAGACACCTTCATTATTAAAACGTTATTATCATTATTTTGTATATATAATTCCCATTTTAAAAATATAACATCAATCCTTGATTCATCATTATTATTTAGTTTTATATTTTAATTATTTAAATCATGTGGAATTGACTTGAGATTTACTACGTGGCACATATTTTCTGAACACAATTTCCCTTCTTTGAGTTATAACACTAGGTGGGGAAATTATTATGTATTGACTATCTATGTAATTACTAATAATTATGTTATGTATTATTTTAAATTATTTTATTTTTGTTATATTTAATACATGAAATGGATTCCTTGATTAATTCTGAAATACAATGGTATGATTTTTAACTATTATTCATATAAAATTCAATATTTGGGACATATCTTTATGATATGCTCCCATATTCATTTATGAGGTCTATATACTAACTTTTTTGTGTTTTACTGTTAAAATACATATGGTAATGATACTTAATGTATCATTTGATGTTATTCCATCAGAAGGATTATGTTTAATGATTTACCATTAAGGAAATTGTTTTATGTTACAATCTCCTTTAATATAGGATTAGTTATGTTTAAGGATACTTTAGTGGAAATAATATTATCTTATTTTATTGAAATATATATATTATCTTCTGATCTGGTAACGACTGTGGTTCCCTGATTTAAATTTCATTTCATCCCTTAATGATAGAATAAATATCAAGATAGTTATTTGTAAGTGATACTAATATGTTATATTCTTCTAGATCCAGAGTCTTTCACTTTCATATCCAAGTTTTCAGAAATACATTAAAAATTATCTTTTATAAAAATATTTAATTTTATAAATTCATTATATTTGATATTTTAGCGTCTATTATAGTATTTTGAAGGATATATGTTGATGTTTTCCAAATAATTCATTTTTGTTTCCCTTATTCATAATGTTTTAACCAAATTTTTATTTTTAATATTTATTAAATGAAGAAAATTTTCTAAAATCATTATCATTATTCCCCTCAATGTTTCTTTTATATTAATTTTTATGATTATTTTAAAAATATTTTGTGTATGTTCATTTTCTATTTGTTACTTTCAAAGTTAAATGATTAATTTCCACACAATGTTTTTCAATTATATTTTAATTTTATTTCCATTTATTATTGTCATCACCCACTATTTTTTACTTATGCTCTAACATGGATTTTTTAATAACACCACCATAATTTTTTATATGGATGAATAATGATTAATTACATGTGATTTTCTTACAACCTAATACTTTTAAAAGGTCTAATAATATTTTAAATATATTTCAATTGAACCCATTTCATTCAGAAGGGATAATAATATTTCAAATATAATTTCATGGAAATCATTTATTTTTCACCTGTAAATTACATTATGAAATGAATAAAGAATATTTTATGGATTTTTTGTTGAAACAAAAGACCTATATACCTTATTATGTCTCTTGGAAATTTTATATTATGGGTTTACATATCTAGCTCAGGGATGGCGTAATACATCATATATGATAGCTTCAAATATATAGCACTACGTGAGATCAATATTTCTTGTATGGTTGGTTTTAAAATATAGTACTCCAATAAATTGGTTATGGAAGTTTATAGTAAGGTTGTTCAATTTATAAAGGTTATATAGGGGGTTTTCACATTTTTTAGTAAGATAGTTTCCAAATATACAAACACATTATTATTATGAAACTATGGGTAAAAAATTATTCCCTTGATCAAGATTTATCTGACATGGATCTTGATTATTTATTATTATTATTGACTCTTTTTTTAAATACTTCTGATATCTTTTCATGTTTTATGATCCAGTTATTGATGTGTATAAGCTATATTATTCTATTCTCACACTCTTTGATTATTTTATTGTTCTGTTATGCTCATCTTAATCTCAATATTTGAATTCAATTTTTAATTCTTATGTTTACCCATATATGGAATTTGTGCCCACCCATATTATTTTTTATTTTCCCCATGTTATCTTGTATAATTAATAATTAATTATATCATGAAGGTTTTATATGGATTAATTTGATAACCTAATAAAAAATATTAAAGGGTGGGTGTAGTGGGAAAGATTCTCTCTTAAATTTATGGGTATTGATTATGTAATATTTTTTTCATATTATATAAAACTATAAATATAAAATTTCATTTATTAATTATTAGTTACAAAATTATATTTTTATATTTTAGGTTTTTGAGGGAAAAAATTGGGTCACCTTCATCAGCATCACAACCAAAAATTTATTGTTCATGGTTTTAGCTCTGGATCTCAATGTGAAGGTTCTAGGATTTCATAGATGGTATAAAATGAGGGATTAGATAACATTGTAGATTATAATTTTTTTATGTCTTGTGTTCTTAAGATTAATAATACCATTATAGGTCTATAAAATAGTGGTCAATCAACAATTAATTACCTTATATATCACTTTAATGTTTTCTGTGATGAGATCTCATAGTGATTAATGAAATTTTTGGAGTTATTTTTATTAGATTAATGTATATTTAAAACATAAAAAAATTGTGATGTATTAATTTATATTTTGTTAGAATAATATTTATAATACTGATAAATTTTTTGGATTATATGATCCTGGATATTGAAGTAATTCTGGGGATCCATGTTTTATTATATAGATATCCACATAATTAAAAAGTTATTTGGTTACAAATTTCACCATATATTTTTTCTTGAATGATGAAAGGTATGAGGTAATTTTTTTGGTCAAGACACAATTTTTTTAGGTTTTTTATGAATTATTTTTTTTGAATATTGGGTGATATTGATGATATTTAGAGATTAATGTTTTATTTCATCATATGATGGATTAAACATTTTGTAAAAAATATTACCATGTACTTTTTTTTATTTTGGTTAATTTCAAAAGTAATGTAGAATATCTTGATTATCCATTTTATGGGTTTTTATTAATTTAAATGCAGATTTTAGAACATCAGGTACAAAAATACTATTCATGACTTATCATTGTCTTGATGAAAATATGATATTGTGGAAGAAATTGATTAATGGATGAATTTACCCTCATATTATGGGTATATATCATTATTATATTAGTATATGTGGTAAATGAGTTTGTAAACATTTGGATAAGGATCTTGAAAAAAAATTGTATCATAATTTATTATTTTATATGATATCGATGAACTTTTTATGACCACATTGGTTTATGATTGTGTGGTTGTTAAATTTTTCAAATTAAGTCACTTTATTTTGATCAATGATCTCTATCACCCAATATAATTATTTGGATATTTAAATTATATTCCAGTTCAAAATATTCACTTACTTTATTTTTTGTCCAATTTGAAAACCTAATAATATTTATTCCCAAGGACCCTAATACTCACATTTTTCTCTTATCAAGTTGATGTTTTTATCAACCATTTCTATGATGTGGATTCCCACCATAAAAGTTTTTTTAAATATCAATACATTAATTACCATGATCAATTTTAAATTACGAGTATTAAATTTTTTAAACTGAGGTTGATGCAATACAATAATATTTTAAAAGAATATATTAATTTTAAATAGTGTTTTTTAGATGCAACTCAGAGCTTTAACAACTCGAAAAATATATCGCAATTATAACCGTGAAATTAAAGTGGAATTTATTATTTGTATTAAGTAAATTATAATATATATATATATATTCCATTCAATATAAATTATTTACAAATTATTATTAATTAATCAATAAATATTTAGTAACATAATATTATTCTTCAAAAATATGTTTTCTCAAAAAATGATTTTATTTCGTTACATAAATTGGGATTATAATTATTTTCGGAAACTTTTAGAAATTTTTTAGATAATAATATCATCATTTTTTAAATCTGATTATTAATATTTACATTCGGTATTTTTTATTATTTTTTGGAAAATATTTATTTTTTATCAAATAGTTAAAAGAATATATTTTTATAAAAATTAATTTTAATTTAAATAAGTAAAAAAATTTAAACATAGCATTTTGCATTAATTATTATTGAAACTAACATATTTTTAATTATATTTAATCCAAATATTTTTATTTGGATAAACCTTATATTTTTTTTATTATAATTATATCTTCGAGTTTAAAAATATGATTTTCTTTAATTATTTTAAAATTTTGAAAATCATCTCTTGTTTAATTTAAAAAATCAAAACCTAATGAGAAATAATATAAATGGAATTTATGAAATATATAAAAATAATTAATGAATTTTATTCATAAATAATAATAATTATTTATATAGTTAATATAAATAATTTCTTCCTTGAATTTGACATTAATTGAAACGAATCTTTTTCTTAACGTATTTGTGTTTAATTTGACATAAAAAATTTACAATTATCTGAATTTAATTTAACAAAATGGATTGAATATTTTTGAATAATTATAATTAATATTATATTATACGATCAAACTAATTGTTTTACCTCAATTAATAGTCATAACATTAAGAATAAATTTCAATGTTTATGGTGAAAATGGGTTTATCAGTATAATTAACAAAAATAATAAGGTTAAAATAACTAAAAAAAGTTTCTAAAATGTATTTAATATCCATATTATGAAATAATAATTTATATTTATTGATAATTTCTCTATTATAAATCATTATGGTGTGATAAAATAATGGCTAAAACTTTATATTTTCAAACAC
The DNA here is from genome assembly GCA_963277665.1 of Viscum album. Lineage (NCBI taxonomy): Eukaryota > Viridiplantae > Streptophyta > Magnoliopsida > Santalales > Viscaceae > Viscum > Viscum album. The sequence goes on along the minus strand of OY728140.1, from coordinate 1,363,757,737 downwards.
TACAAGTTCACCACTCGCCTCATTTAAAGAGGCCACAACATCTTCTAACTTCCCGAAACATTCAAAACAATTTATCCATTAATGAAATTAGAACACATTCTAAATTATCCACAATAAATATTAAATTATATTCATAAAATAATTATTATTATACATGTAGATAAGATAAATCGATTCCCCATGAATTAGACATTTCATTAAAACATTCTTTTTCTTCACATCTTAATGTTAAATGTGATATTAATGTTTTACAATTATCTAAATTTAATTTCATAAAATGATTTGAATTTATTGAATAATCATAATTTATAATATATAATACGTTAAAACAAATTTTTACCATAATTAATAGTGATATCATTAAAAATAAATTTTTATAATGATGGTGAAAACGGGTTTACCGAAAGATTAACCAAAAATGATAAGTGAAAAATTACATAAAATTTTTCTAAAAAGTATTTTATAACCATATTACAACTTAATAATTTATAATTATTGATTATTCTTCATTAAGGATCACAATAGTAATATAAAAAAATGGGTACACATTTTTATTTTCAAACATTTGAAGTGTTCCAGTCACCTCACTAAAAAAGGCCACACCATCTTCTCTCTTCTCAACATGTTAAAATAATTATCATTGTTAATAAAATTCCAGAATCAAAAAAATGAATTCCAACTCTTAATCCTATATTCATTCATTCTCAAATAAATTATAGCAGTACTTTTGGAATAATCTTAATGATTTGGACTGAAAGGAGGTAAAATGCCTTTTTATGTATATTTTATTTATTTTTTCTTCCACCCAATACAAATATTGTTTTAATATTTCTATATGGAAAACATAGTATATCCTATATAATGAGATGTAATTATATTAATTTCATAACCTAATGATATATCCAATTCCATTAAATGAGATATTAAATCATCATTCGTGTCTACGAAGTTGTACCACCCCACACACCAATGTCATTCATTTTCCATCATCTCCTCTCAAGACATTTTATATTTATGAATTTAATGTTTATATATTATATTTGTAATATATTTAAAATTTTATTTTTATAATATCACATGTACCTTTTTCACTTTTCGTTATATGGTTGATACTATTATATCTCTCGTGTGTATGGTAGACTACCACCTACATGAAAAAATGTGATTATTTTTTCATCTCCAAATCACAATAATTATATATATAAGTATATTTGTATTGATAATAATTTATTTATAATATTATAATAATTTATAAAATATAAAATAATACATAAATTTATTCAATGGAGATAATTGAAAAATAGAAATTTAACTCATTTGTATATATGACCTATCATCTCCATGATTGTATCATAGTTTATTTTTAATAAAAATTTTCAATGGTTATTTTTAAAAGGAAAAATAATTAATATATATGATAATTATTTCATAATTATTAATGTAATTAATTTTAAAAAATTGCATATTCGACCATAGTAAACACACAGAACTCATTTTGTGACAATGAACTGTGCATCCTCAAAACACACGATGTGGAATTTAATGATTAAATATATAAATATGTCAATTGAAATAAAATGCATAAATTGTTTGAGTATATAGTGATAACATATAAAATTTTATAATGAAAAAAATAATATATTGAATAATATTATATAGGAGATAGAGAACATTAATGGAATTCTTTGACATGAGGTAACGATATTTATCATCTCGCATTTTTTATGTGAAAACATAACCTATATTCACTTATTTGTATTTAGTGGGTTATATACCGACCATTTCTAATTTAATAACCTAAATCCTTAATACATCATCATATTTTATTTTTCTAGTCGAATAATTTCATTCAACAGGATATGAATTGAAATTTACCATGTGGTAATTACATTCATAACACTATTTTATTTCATTGGGTTATAATTCATCTTCATGGAATTTATTTATTAATGATTATGTGTGAAATGAATTTAGATAATATTTTATTGTACTCAATTTTTTTATACACATCAATTATGATACACATAATATATTAATTGATTAATTCTAAAATTTAATTGTTTAACTATTATAAAGGCTATTCATCTTGAATATTTTTTATTTGAGACATACATATATGATATGCACTCATATTAATTTTTAGGTGTATTAAATCACTATTAAAATAATATATCATGGAAATTATTATGCTCATGATATTTCATATATAATTTAATTTTAATATTTCCTTGGACTTACACATGAACTGTTACTAAACTGAAAAAGGATTAATGTGGGAAAATCATTTCTTTTAGTTTTTTTCATTTTCATGGATTAATTAATAGAAAAAATCTGATATTATTTTATTTCACCATATCTATTTTCTTCTAATATGGATATGAATATTTTTCACATGTTTAATTTTAGTTCCCAACCAAATTTGATAAAAAAATTCAAGAATTTCATTTGTAACTTGTGCTGATCCTGTAACTTTATAAAGATCTAAAATATTTTTTATCCATCTCCATGTTTAACAAAAATTTAAAATAATAATTATTTTATATAATCAATGATATCTTATAGACATTTGAAATTCCATTTTACCCTATTTAATTTTATTTTAAAAGAAATTTTATTATTTTTTTCCAAATGGTTCACTTTTGAATCAATTTCTCGAAATGATTGTAACGATAGTTTATTTTTAAAAATTTTGATCTAAATGTAGTTCCCCTTGTACATGTCAATTGTTTTCATTAATGTTTAATTTATATATTTCCATGGTTGTTTTCAATGAAAATAACATTGTTAATATTTTTTTTAGTTTTCAGAAGTGATTTTAAAAATGAAAAAGTTATTATCATTTAAAATACTTTTATTCATCTTTTATTGGTATTTCCATTTATTATTTTCGACAAACCATATTATTACATATGTTATTGTAGGGATATTTTGTAATGATTGCATCGTAATTCTTAATATGGATCGATTAAAAATATTTCAACAAGATTCATATGTGACCAATTTATTTTTCATAAGTTAATCACATTCAAACAAGATTATTATGTTAAACATTTCATTACATAGGTTAATAATGATTTAATGTGATTGTTATAGTACAAACTTATTTTATATAGGTCAATAATATTTCAAAGACTTTTTCAAGGAACAAATTTATTTTCCATATGATAGTCAGTTTTGGAATGGAATAATTTATTTATGATTTTTTTTTTCAATGAAACTCGATCTATATGTACTATATTTATAGTTCTAAGAAATTGATATATAATGGGATAAACTGGAAAGAATCGTGTGAACATGATATAAATTATATGATTGGAGAACTTAGATATATATGAGTTATCCCAATTTAAATTATAAGATGGGTATAGCTATATAAAAAACCAAGGTATCAGGAGTGATAGTTGACTATATGTATATTCCCATAGTAAGGGTTTTTTATTTGTTTTATAAAGATGATTTCCCAAGCTACAGACTAATTTATTTATGTTCTTATATGTTATAAATGTTTCCTCTAATCAATATTTATATCACATGGATCATTATTATTGATTCTAATGACTCTTGAATTTTTTAAAGTCATATTATATGTCATAATGTTTCATGATTTAGGTATATATTTTCATGTGGTCTCGTTCATTATTAACTTTCACATTTATTATATCATCACAAAATTTTTCTCATCATAATCGCACTATTGAAATTCAATTATTAATAATAACTTTTACCCAATATTATCCATTAAGATCACCCTTATTATAATCAATTACCCAGTATTACATGTTTTATTTTTGATGATTTATTTGTATATGTTATTCATATGAATGATGTTAATATCCTAATATAGAATATCAAAATATTCGTCTAATGGAGAAGATAATCTCTTGAATTATTTTTGTATTGTTTATTTAATATTGTATTATAATTCCATAAAACTCTAAACCAAAAAGGTCATTGATAATGTAAGTGATCAAATACATACATTTCATATTTTACGTTTGTGAAGATAAAATTAGGCCACCTTTATTGTTATTAGAGCTATAAATGTAATGTTCATGTTATTATTCCTTTCTCCAAGAGTTCATGTTCTTGGATAATTTAATTGGCATAGAAGGATGGTGTAGATAACATAGGAGATGATTATTTTTATCATTTGAGTCTATTTTAAGATTTATATATACCATCTTATGTATATAAGAATAAGCATGGTCACATGTTCATAGTTATAAGGATCTTGCCTTATTACATTTTGAAATCTTAAATTTTAATCAATAAATCAGTTTCTTTATAGTTGAGGATATTTTAATATTTATATTTTTAGAGAATTGGAATATAATACATACATAACATTTAATATTCATATAGAGCAGATACCACCAAAAAGTAACCATTTCTTCTAAAATACAATACATTTCAAATAAAACACTTTTTTCTTTGAAAAATATAAATAAAATTTATATTGGATTCATTCATTGTCTCACACAACCTTATAACCTATAAAACTCTTTAAAAACCTGGGATAAATAAAAAAATAACAGTAATGGATATACAAAGAAGAAAATAAAACATTAGTCCATGAATATTTCTAACTCATGAAATCAGTTTCAAAAAGACGTACTTTTTCACCGATATATAATTAAATTGTGAAACACGATCTACCCAAAACAAATAGTGAACATAAATATAACCCTAAAAGGTTTTTTGGGTAATTACATGCTATTATTGAAACCCTCATGGCTACATTATGATTTTTAACCCTCACAACTACCATATAGTGTAACAATTGCAGCTACACATGGGGTAACCATACGACTGATTAACATCATAAACATACCCAATGCATTGGAGAGAGATATATGTCCCACACTTCAACATAAAAAATTCAAAATACCCAAAATATAAACACACAACAAGAATAATTTTATAAAAACAATACTTTATAATTTTTTATAATAGAAATTCAAAAGAGGAATATAAAAGTAAAGCCCCTTAAAAATATTATATAATTGTAGTTAGACTTAATAGAGTTCATGGAATATGTATATTAAATTTTTATACAAAAAATTAAACATAATATAATCAAAATTAATCACATAAAAAATAAATATATCACAAAAAATATTTAGAATGTTATTCTAAAGACTTAAAATTGGGTTAAGAATTCCCTTACCTCAGGTTTTTCTTACTTAAAACTTGTTTAAAACTCTTGTATAATGGTTAAAATATTGTTATTAATATATTACAAAAACATATGCATTTTTATAATACCTTATATGAATATTTCATTACATTTGTTTACCCATTAATTGTTAGTATTTTGATACATTCATTGTTTTGGATGTGTTCTTTACATGAATTATATAGTTGTTTTGAATTTGATTTTCATGTCGTATGGAAATGAAATTATCAATGTGGAATTATATGGTATTAATATTTTTCCATAATATATTTTGGTACAATATATAATTTAGTTATCATATATGGTGAGATATCATTAGATAAATAATTAATGATATTTGTTTAGATCATTTTTTGTCGTTTCTCGATAATCAAGAACTTGTTTCATTATATATTTTACTATCATCATTGAATTTTATTACAGAACATAAATCAGAATACACAATAAAATTTAGAATCTACTTAAACTATTAAAAGGGTTTTATGATAAAATTTTAAATAAGTAATGGAAATTACAAACACATTCTCCACAGTTTTGGTAAATTGGCACATCACGAATGATGTTCTTATTTTTAGAATAAGAGGGAGTGGTGAGGAAGAAATTTGATTAATTTTTTACATGAACCTGATAAAATAAGGAATATATATGATTATTGTGATTTAATTCCTCATGTATAAATGGAGGGGAAGAGAGTATAATAAAATAAATTAAATGAAAAGAAAACACATAGAAAAGGAATACGATTCTCACCTCTTGATCTATTATACTTGAGATTAACATTAAGGCCTTTGGTTTTAGAATTCTGGTGATACCAATAGGTCATGGATGTGGGGAAGATACATAGGGAAGGATTTGGAAGAACATAGTCAATTATAAAGGCTTGAGAGGTGTGAGAGGAAGAGGGGAATGATGGTGATATTTATTGTGGAGAAGATGAGAGATTTTACATTATTTTAATAATTAGATTAATATTTTTGGTCAATAATATGAATAGTATTAATTAATGTGATTCAAATAGGTAGTTAGGAATTTGGTTTCGAAACAAGTGGGCTTCCATTATCCATGATATAAAAATAGTGTATTTACCTGAAAACATGAACATTCAGTATTTTAACGTATATCACTATTCATAAAAAATTCACAAATTTCAAAAAAAAATAACAAAAACTCACCCTAACCATTTATTGATTGGAAAAATTGAAAAATGAACTATAGTATTTAAAAAATAATTTTCTAAATATTATGAAATTAATTTTTAAATAAAATCATACTTTATTCATAAATTAATAAATTTAAAACTATAACTCATTATATATCACGTTGAAAAATTAATCAAGATGGAATTATATTAATGCCTTAAAATATAAAATATTAATAAAATATATTATTCATTGGTTTCATATTACTATTGTTATTACTATTCACAAGTGTATGTTAATATTCCCAAAAATTCAAGTTGGACCTACTAAACTCCAAATAACTTACTAATCACAGTTGTATATGACCATGTTTTTAAATTCAAATCATATAAGTGGAAAAATATTGTTTAATGCATTCTTATAAATATCTATTTTAAATTTTTTTTCTTGCATCTCAATTTATTTTTGAAACCATGGGGTGTTACATTATCCCAATCTTCTATAAAATGAATCCTCACAATTTTATTTACTTATTAAAAAAGTGAGGGTACATTTCCCTCATATCATTTTATGATTACCAAGTTTCTTCTTCAACAATGTGCTTTCTTCACAAAAACATTACCTAGTGAATTACCTTATTCTGAAATTCCAGTTCTCATTGATCAAGAATCTGTATAGCTTTCACTTCATAAAAAATGTTCCCTTCTAGTTGACCTATTTCTGGGTTCAAAACATGAGATGAATCCTGCACATATTTTCTCAACATTGAAACATGAAAACATTTTTAACCTTAGATAAACTTAGAGGCAAAGCAACTTAATAAGCTATCGGTCAAACTTTTTACTGGATTTCATTGGTTCAATTGAATTGTGGACTTAACATTCCATTGTTCCTAAAACCCATTACACTTTTCCATCGTGAGATTCTAAAAAAATGATCACCTACCTAAAAATAACTGTCTTTCCTCTTATTGTAAATGTAACTTCTCTACCAGATCTAATAATTCCTCATGTGTATCTATATTATCATTACTTTCTCAGGAACATCCAATTCTAATTCTGGTCCCCTAAATTTCCTTTCCCCAACATCATCGCAAAAGGATAATGTTTGAAACTATTTCCCATACAATCTCTCAAAAGGTTCCATTTGAATAATGAAATGAAAACTTATATTATAATAAAAGTCAACTAAAGAAAGATGATGATACCAACTTCCCGTGTAGTCCGTTGAACAAGCTCAGAGCATATCCTCCAATGTCTAAATCGTTCGTTTTGACTATTGATCTGATTGAGGATGAAGAACTATAATGAAATTTAATTTGTTGTAAAATAATATTTAATGGAAATTCCAAAAAATATATTTAAATCTAGGATCCCAGTCAGATACAATGGAAAGAGGAACTCCATTAAACCAATCAATCTCTTTGATGAGCAATTGAGAAAGCTGATCCAAATAAATTGTATCTGTAATAGGAGAAAATGTCCAAATTTAGTCAGTCGATCAACAATAAAACATATTCCATTAATACCTTGATAATTTATTAGAAGTCACATAATGATTTCCATGGATATATTCTACTATTGTCACTCTAGAAATGGTTGTGGTTAATGTATCCCATTTGGTAACTACCGCTTTGCATTAACCTGTTGACATGTAAAACATTTTATTTTAAAATTTGCAATATATATTTTCACTCCATCCCACCAGTAATACCCCCTAAGGAATCTGTACATCTTAGTGCTGCCAGGATTAAATAAAAATAGAGAACTATGAGTTTCAAACAACAAATATTTCTTCAACTAGGAATCATATGTCACACAAAATCTTCTACCAAATCTCAGAAAAAAATTATCAATGTTAAATTCTAGAAACATATCTATTTTACCCAATTGTACCTTTTTATATAGCTAATGGTCTTCCTTCTATGCTTTATAATTATTTGTGATAATGATGACTACACTAAAACCTGAATCAAAATAATGTATTTCCTATACCAACAACATCCATTCCAAAATTCAACAAATTAAAAATCAAGGAATCATGTTCCAAATGTAACATAGTTAATGATGCATCATGTTTGTGAATCAATGAATCTACCACTTTGTTTTATTTTCCCAGATGGTAATTTATCATTCAATTATAATCCTTTATCAGTTCAATCCATCTTTTTTCCCTCCTGAGTATTTTCTTTTGATTGAATATATATACATCACAATTTTACGGTCAGTATATGATTGATTTTTGGAACCGTATACATGATACCTCCAAATTTTGGAAGAAAAAAGAACAACTATCAATTCCAAATCATGTATGGGATAATTTATCTCATGAGGTTATAGTTTCCTTGATGTAAAAGAATTTACTTATCATTTTGCATCAAAATACATCCATTTTCATTCAATGATGCATCACTGTAGATTCCAAACTCACCATTTGGGAATTCACGACCTAAACTAGAGCATTCAAAAATTTCTACCTTAGTTCCAAAAAAACAACACATTATTTTATCTAAATAAATTTATCCTTTTTTGTGTTAACATAGAATGTGGGCTAGAAAAATATCGAAATTTTTTAATAAGCCGTCGTTAATAACATGTTAATCTAATAAAACTAAAAATCTCAGTCAAATTTGTAGGACATAGACATTAATCAACCACATTAGTTTTTGATGGATCAACTATTACTACATCATTACTTACAATGTGACCTTTAAAAGAAATCAGTTTCAACCAAAAATTTCACTTGCTGAATTTTTTGTATAGATTATTTTCCTTTAATGTTTGAAAAAACCCCTTATATGTTTTTATCCTCTTCTTTAGTTTTAAAATATATCAGAATGACATCAATAATAACAACTACTAACATATCCATGAACTTATAAACTATTCAATTCATAAGATCCATGAATATAGAAGGTGCATTATTTAATCCTAACAGTATAACACAAAATTCATAATACCCATATCTAGTATGAAAAGTGGTTTTTGGGATTTCATCCTCCTTCACATTTAGCTGATGGTATCTGAATATCAATTAAATCTTGGAAAAGTATTGAGCTACCTGTAGATAATCAAACAAGTCACCAATATGAGGAAAATTATACTTGTTTTAAATAGTGATTTTATTCGACAATCTATAATCAATTCTGAGTCTCATGGAACCATATTTTTTTTATCGAACAAAACAAGAGAACCCAATGGTGATGTGCTTGGACGAATGATGCCTTTATCATGAAACTCCTATAACTAAATTTTCAATTACATAAGTTACATAAAATACATTTGATATGGGTGTTTTAAAATTGGATTAGCACCAGGAACTAAGTCAATCGTGAATTTGAATTCACGATTAGGTATAACACCAGGTAAATCAGTAGGAAATACATCACAATATGCATTTAACACTGGCACTTAATTAATCTGAACAGTTCACTTGTTTCCAACAATATGAGAAATATTACACTAATTTTCATCTTTCAATAGTTTCTCTGGTTCCTGAGATGTTATCAATTGTATGGGTTCTTTCTTTTATACAATCTGATACTCTATCTGAAAACAACTTCATTTTCTCTACAATCAATCTTTTCATGATAAACCAAAAACCAATCCATTTCTAGAATGACATGAAACTCTACTAAGGAAAAACAAGGTGTTTTTGAAATATATTTCCATAGACCACAATAGAAATATTCTTATAATTAATCTTTTCTAAAATATCCCCCTTGTGTTTTAACAATATGTTCTAGTCTCATTTCATGAGGTGGTATTTCAAATTTATAAGAAAATTTATCAAAAAAACAGGAATGTGTTGAACAATTATCAATCAAAACGATAAAAAAATATGAGTAAACAATAAATTTACTTAATATAACTTCATTGGATTTACCTATCTCTACTGACATAGTTGTAAAGGATCTCACTACTCCTTTTTTCTTATCGTCTAGCTTGTTTTCATTATTTTGATATCTATATTGGTAGGCTTTTGCATAAGGACCCATCTCATCACAATTAAAAAACAATATAATTTTCTAATCAAGATTAGTCTTAGAATCATTTTCATTACAATATCAGGTCATTTTTCCAAATATACCACATTGAAAACACTTCCCAGTTTTGGTATGGCATTTCCCAAGGTTCTTTCTGCAACACATTTCACAAATTGGAAACTTGAATATATTGCCATCAGATTTATTTGATTGATTCATACCCATCACTTTGTATATGGACCACTTTTCTCTTATATTAATAGTGCACATGATCATCAGATAACTCAATATCTACCCTCTCAAAGCATCAAAAAATATTATTATAAATTTTTAATTCATGTGATTCCAATTCCCTTTAATACATTGGCTTTAATCCTATGTAAAAGTGGTTGATTTTTTTTATCAAGAGCCAGAATAAGATTTTAAGCATACCACTCTAGTTGGGGTGAAGTTTTCTTTATACATAGCCATAATATTTTCCACGTTATTCTGTAATAAAAGTAATTTTTTCTCCATTCCAAGTCGCACCACCATAGGAAAATATTTTTCAAGGTAAGGAATTTTTAATTCATCACACTCTAAGACATCAATCTCATCTATACCCTAGATATTTTTGACCATTGAAAACCAATTTTCAACTTCACCTTAAAAATGAAAAATTAATTGAGATAATTTCTAATTATCATCACATCCCATAAAATAAAATATCTTTTCAAGGGATTTAATCCATCCTTCAGCTACTACTAGGTCAGAAGATCCACTGAAAGTAGGAGTGTGTTGCTTCATAAAATGATCCATTATCACCATGTTCCACTATGGTAGCTCTAGTTATTCTCTTTAATGGATTACACTTCCATTTATTACATATGTTAGATGATCCATTACTGCCACAAACTGCTCAGTTCCAATCACAACCATTCATGGATACAAATTCAGAAGGATATCTTTCTGTCGGCTCCTTTCTGCATAAGCTACCCTATTTCTTATGCAAAAAACCATTCTGAAAAAAAATATCTTAGTCAAAGAAACCAGTTAATCATTAAATTATATATCATTTCAAATTAATAATAAATTAAAAATCATTTATGGTATTCTATTAAGATCATCGGAACCCCTAAAGTTATCTATACCATCCTCAGATACCAACTATAAGGACCCAACCTTATTACATTACATAATCTTGAATTTTAGTCAATAAATTACATCCTTTAATTTTCATGATGTTTTTATGTTTATAATTTTATTGAATTAAGATATAATACTTACATAACATTAGAAATTCATATAGAGAATATACATCAAAAAAATTTCCATTTCATTCAAAATATAAAACTTTTCAAATCTAACATGTTTTCATTGACAAATCTTCATCACATTTAACATTTCTTCCTTATTTGTTTTAGAAAAACATATAACCAATAAAAATAATTCAAAAGCATTAGATGAGCACAAAAATCATATAATTGGATAGAAAAAATAAAAATAAAACAGTAGTCCATGAAAACTTATAAACACATGAAATCATTTTCAAAAAGACATACTTGTCATTCATATATAATTACATTGTGAAACATGAGATTCCCACAAAAAAAAATGAACATAATTAAAACCATAAAGGTATACTGTGGTATTACAAAAAAATATATTAACCCTCATGTCTACCTTGTGGTTTGAGAACCTCACATATACCTTACAAGGTAACCCTCACGTCTACCTTATGGTGTAACAATCATAGTTTCACATGGAGTAACCATATGTTTGTCCTCAAAAATGAACATACCCAATAAATTAAAGAGTTATATATTTCAAACCCTTCATAATAAAAAATTCCTTAAACCAGAACATAATAATAAAACATTAATATTTTCATATAACATTGCTTTTTAATTTTGTAGAACATAATTTTAAAAAAGGTTTTTAAAAGATAATTCCCATGCAAATATCATATAATTGATGTAAGAATAAATATAGTGGATGGAATATGTATATGTACTATAAATACATATAATTGAACATATTATAATCAAAATTCACCACAACAACATTTTTATTACAACATCAATAATGATGTAGATGGTTATGCCAATAAATGGAAATTGGGTTATGAATTCCCTTTCCGTGGGGTTATCTTACTTCAATCATGTTTAAAACTCTTTTATAATGGTTAAAACAGTTTTATTAATATCATACTTAGAGATATTCAATTTTATAACAACATATATGATCATTTAATTTCATCATTTCACCCTTTAATTGTTATTATTTTGTTTTTACATTGTTTTCTGTTCATTCTTTACATGATTTCCAGAACCAGTTTGTATTTAATTTTCATTTCATATGGAAAATAAATTTTAGAAGTGGAATTAAATGTTATAAATATGTTTATAAAATATATAATGGTACCAGAAATCATTTTTATAAAATATGGTGATTAATCATAATATAAAACATTAATGATATTTTTTTAGATCATTTTTTACGGTTCATTTATAATCATGAACTTGTTTCAATATATAATTTACACTCTATCATAAAAGTTAATTCTAGAACATATAATAGGTGAAAAAATACAATTTAAATATATTTAAAACATTTAAAGGGTTTTATGATCATTTTTGACTGCATAAATTTTAATTGAAAAAACATTATCCAAAATTCTGGTAAATCGGTATATCAGAGATGGTGTTTTTATTTTTAGAATAAGTGGGAGAAAAGATGAATAAGGATGGTGAATTTTTAACATTAAAAAAATGAAATAAATAATATATAGTATTATGTAGATTTCATAAATCATGGATAAGTAAAGGGAAATAGATTATAATAAAATAATGGAAATGAATATAAAACACATGAAAAAGGAAGATGATTCTTACCTCTTGATCTCTTCTCCTTGAGATCCTCCTTAAGGCCATTGGTATTCACCTTTTGGTGAGACCAGTAGTTATAGGACGTGGGAAAGATCCTTGGGGAGGGTATTTGGAATAAAATTGACAATTATTATGTCTTGAGAGGTGTGAGAGGAAGTGAGGAATGGGGGTGGTATTTATAGTGGAGGAGAAGAGAGATTTTACTTTATTTTCTTCATTATATTAATATTTTTTACAATACAATGAATATTATTAATTCAATTGATTAAAATAGTTAATAAATCATATGAGCTATAAAATAGTGGTCTTACATCAACCATGATGTCAAAATAGTGTATTTACCTTATAATTTGAATATTTGGTATTTTACCATATTCACTTTTCATAGAAAAATCAAGAATTTTCCGAAAAATATCAAAAACACACTCTAACTATTTTTTTGATGCATAGAATTAAAAAATGAATTCCATTTTTGATATTAATTTTCTATATATTAATTATATAATTTTTAAATAAAATCATATAATATTAAAAAATTTACAATTTTAAAATAATAACTCATTATGTATCACCTTGAAAAATTAATCAAGATGTCATTATTATTAATACATAATAAAATAAAATAATAATACAATTTATTATTCATTATGATCATATTTATTTTAATATTAGTATTCATAATGGTGTGTTTCTATTCACTAAAAATCCACTTTGTTCAACTAGACTCCAAATAACTTACAGATCACAATTTTAGATGTCAATTTATAAAAACATAAAACATAGATGTGGAAAAATTATGCTCCGTGGCTTGTCATAAATATCTAATTAAAAAAATGTTCATTAATTTCAAATTATTTATTAAAACTTGTGGTGTTACAATAGTCCTTGAAACTCTTTGAGGTTATTAACTATTGATATCTTAATGTTATTAATTACATTTTTTGAGATGTTTTATTTGGTTGAAAAATATATAAATATTTGACTTATTGTGAAGTATGTATTTTAATATTTTGAGAATAATATTTCAGGATTTGATATGCATTAGGGTTAATATGATCTTGGATATTGAAGAATATATTGGAGCACATTTTCTATTCGATAGATAACTACATGATTTAAAAGTGAATTAATGACTACGTGAATAGGGTTATTTCAAAATAATATCGAAAAATTTCTGGGAATGAAATATGAAATATATGAGATAATGTATGATTTTAAAATACCATTTAATTTTTAGATTATTTAGCAATAATTAATTTTTTATTTTGTTTTTATGGTTAAATTTTGGAGATTATTGTATGATTTCATCACTTGATGATTTACTCATTTTGGTAAATTTCATACCATGTGATAACTATTTTGGGGTTGGTTAACATCTAAATGATGGTGAAATATATTTATTATCCTTAATATGGTTATTTATTCTTTTAAATATAGATTTTACTATTTCGTTCATAAAAATCATCAAGAATAATCAATGCTTAGAGAAATGTTGATGATATTGGGATAGAAATTGATAAAATGTAGAAATTCTACATATAAAGAAAGTGTATTTCAATATTCTCAATGTGTTTATGGTATATGAATTTAAAAAATCTATAAAAACTATAATGAATAGAATATCATTTTACTATCATTTTTTATGATATCAATGACCTTTTCACATTAAAATGGCTTATAGTTTTATAGTTATTAACGTTATTTTTATCATTCAATTTCATAGGATAAAAAAACAACATAACTGAATATAATTATTTGGCTATTACTCTTCATTTTTTCTTATTAATTTTTACTCACCATATATATTCTTATATTTGGAATCCTAGTCTGATTTATAGAATTTTATCATCTTTGACCTTGTTTTATCTTATCAATGTGATGTTTTATTAACCATTTCTATGATGTGGGTTTCCAACATACATATTATTTTAAGTGTGAGATCATTGATTACCCTGTTGAAGTTAATTTTTTATGGTACAATTTTTTAAGGGGGTGATGATTTAATACCACAATATTTTAAAATAATATAATAATGTTCGATATAATTTTCAAAACGCAACACCAAGCATAAATGACCTATAAAATATTTAACATTTTTAACATAGCCATTAAATTAGAGAGTTTGAATAATATTAAATAAATTATGATATATATATATAAATGTTCAACTGAATATAAATTATCTATAAATTATTTTTAATTATGAAATCAATTTTAGTCAAGTAATTTTTTTTTGAAATATGTTTTCATCAAAAAATATTTCCTTTATATTCATGAAAAAATATAATAATTAATTATTTAAAATATTATAATATGAATCTTATACAATTAATTATATTTTAAAACAATAATATCCAAATTTACATTATGTTCAGTTTTGTATTTTTTGGAATTTATAGATTTTTCAGTGAATTGTGATAATTATTGATGTATGTTAAAATGTCATTTCTATTCAAAAAAAAATTGAAATTTAAAATTCAAATTATATTTTTCATATTATATAATGTAACATAAGTATTATTTATGTATATTTAATCCACTTAATTTTTTTTAATCAACTTAATATTATATTTTAGTATTAGTTTTTCTTTAGAGATAAAAATACGTTTTTTATAAAAACTGTTTTAATGTCGATAATGTTAGTAATATTTTTTTAATTAAAAAATTAACCTATTTAGGAATTGAATAAATAAAATTTATTAATTACATAATAACAAATAATAATTTTTATTCATTCAATAATTATTATTATTCATAGTGTAATCATACAGTATTACTTTCCTTTAAAAATATAGTAATTAAAAACCTTCTTTTTCATCACGACTATTGATTTAAATTTATTTATTGTTGAAATTATATGAATTGATTTTTTTAAAATATATTCCATAATTGGAATCATAATTATATATATTATAAAATGTGCGAAAAAAATTTATTGACCATAATGAATAGTGAATAAATTTAAAATAAATTACAATTTTTAACGTGAAAACATGTTTACCTTGGGGTTTAAACTTCAATGATAAGTAAAATATTAACCTAAAACATTTTTAATCATTTGGTATATTCATATCATGAAATTATAAGTCCTATATATCAATAACTATCATTTTTTGAGTGCTTTGGAAAGTGAAAAACAAGGGTAATCCTTTTTATTTTCCAAAATTACAAGACTGTGAGTCACCTCACTTATAAAAGGCCACTAGTTCTCATATATTCATCAAACCTATAAAACAATTTCTATTAGCCAAGACATAACACAATAACTTCCCAAAATATATACACTTATACAATAATATTATTTTTAGTTATAATGAGATTATAGGAACTCATTAGGTTTAATCTTAAGGAGGTGGTTTGAGAAGTGGTAAAATTCTTAACTATGTGTTTTTGGATAATTTCATGTTACACATAATTATATTTATTTATATAATATAATATGATGTAGAATTAATATAATATATAATGAGATGGTATTATATTTATTTAATAACATAAATCTATCTTCTCATCTATCAGATGGTATTGGAAATAACCATTCATGTCCTACTACAAAAAGAGCCTTTATCAGCACTCAAAATGGGCATTAACATCGCTAAAAAAGTGCTTTAAAGCTCAACGCTGATATAGGGGGGACCCTTTTATCTGCACTCAATAATTCTTGATAAAGGTACCTTTTATCTGTGATAAAAAATGCACTGATAAGATACCCCTTTATTGGCGCTTTTTTTAGTTCTTATAAAAGGGAACTTTATCATTGCTTTTAAAAAGCGCTGATAAAAGGAAAAAAAAACTAAATAAATAAAAAAACTATAAATGAAGGGGGTGAGCTTTTAATATCACTTAACCCCCCTATCAGCGCAATGCGGTGTGTTTCCCCTCCTTCGCATCCTCACACATGCGCACCCCTTTGCATACACCCAAACTCGAACCCACGACCTCCCCCCTTTCACTGCTGCACCTTTACCTCTATGCCATTTCGTTTTGTTCTCTATTTAATGATATGTCTATTTATATATATATATATTGTCATATTTATTCTTATATTGATATAGATTCATATTAATATAAATATATATATTCTTTTATTAGAATATATATATATATTCATTCTTATATTAATATATATTTATATTTATTTATATATATATATATTTAGATATAATTGTTAATCAGTATATTTATTTGTATATTAATATAAACTTATATGATAAATATTATAGAAATTTATGAAATATGTTTTTTATGTCTGTTTATAGATAAATAAATACATACATACATACATACATATTTACATATATAAAACACACACACACACACAAAGAAAAACAGACACATTTATATATATATAATAATAAATACAAATATATGTGTTTTTGAAAAGCCCTAAAATGTTAAAATGACCATAACATATAATCCCGAAGCTCGTTTTAACTCACCAACTAGTCAAATCTAAGAAAATGATACAATATTCGATATGATATGTGGTACAGGCCTAACAGACATCCAGATCAGAAGTTATACTTGTTTGAATGTTAATAAATCGGGGTATCCTGACTAAAAACTCAGTTTTGGAGTCCTTTTGGGCCTTTTTTGGCCTCTAAAAATGTGACAGAAGCTTTGCTTCAGTCACTAATGCATAGAGCTCATTGCACGCTTAGATTTGATATGATATAGAGCTAAAACTGACACCTGGATCAAAAGTTATGGCAATTTGAGTTTGAGTTACATTTTCATCTTATTTTAGATATTTTATTAATTGTTTTTATTTTTTGTGTCTTTAAATTGTTATTAAATGATTTTTAATCAATAATAATTAGAAAATTAATAATTATTAATATTTTTTAAAATATTTTAAAACTATTTTCACTAAATTTCTTATATATTAAATGTAATAGTCTATTTATACATATCTAAAACATATTTGAAATATATATATTATATTTATATTTGAATAAATTTACTTATATAACAATAATTTATTTTTCATGAATTGTTTTGAAATATAAATTTAATCAGCATTTCTAAAAGAAGCGCTGATAAAGGGGGGCCTTTATGAGCCCTTTTTTTAGCAACGATAAAGACCCCCCTTTATGAGCACTGAAGAAGGCCCCCTTTACCAGGGATTTTTTGTAGCGCTGATAAATGGGAGCACGTCCATTTCCCATTTTTGGGGTTGTGTGTGTATGAAAAACTACTGCATCACAAACCAATGCAATTCATTTTCCATCATAACCTCTTATGGGTTGTTTTATAGATATTTTTAAATTATATATATGATATTTGTAATGTATTTATACATTTGGTGTTATTTTATGACATATACCTTTTTAATATCTATTATATGAGTGATACAATTGCGTTGATCCTATGTATGAGGAACTGCCACCTCATGATACTTTGTGATCCGTAATTCACTAACACTTTCCGTGGAATGTAGTAAACATATATTTTATGAATATCTATTATATAAATGATATATTTATGATACAAATGATAAATTTACATCTCTAAATAGATTAGATATCATTTTCTTTCATACATGGAAAAATTCTAACATCATTCGTCTATGTGTAGATTATCACCTTTAGGAAGTGATGTGATCGTTATTCCATCACCCTATCAATTGAATAATATATATAATATATTTAAAGAAATAATATTGATATTTTTATGATAATTCTGAAAATATATAATAATACAGACCTTTTTTCCATTATGATCATTGAAAAATGAAAATGTAACTCATGTGTGTGTACGACTTACCGCATCCACATTCGTTACATTATTAATTATGAATAACCATTATTCATGATAGATTTTAAATAAATAATTGATGTATAATTATGAAACAAATTTCATGATTATTATTTTTTTATATTTTTATAAAATGGTCACATGGACTATAGTCATTACACCGATGTTGTTTTGAAACAATGAACTAAATGTCCCCAAAACACACGATGTGGAATTTAAAGGTAAAATATTTAAAAAATTTATTAATAAAAAAATAAAACTATTATTTATGTATATGGTATTAAATTGATAAAATAAAATTATTAAATTAAATATAATATTTATGATTATTATACAGGAGCTAAAGGATATGCATGGACTGTTTGGACTCAAGGTAAGGGATTTTCTCGTCTAAAATTTTATTTCTTTGAAATGTATGCCATATTCACCACTTTTTTATTATGTGGTATATATAATACTAATATGTAAAATTATAACATTAATCCATAATACATAATAGTACTTCTATTTTCTATTTTTTCATTCTTGTGAAACTCAGTTAGAATAAACTCATGGGTAAATAATTTCATAACTCTATTTCTCTCCATTAGTTTATAGTAGATCATAGTTGAAATTATTATTTAATTAATACGTGTGAAATGATTTTTTATTATATTTTTTTTATATCCACTTATTTTCTGTAGTTCACCTTTTATATACATACTCAATTTTTTGATTTATTTTCAAATTCAATGGTATTCTTTTGGTATGAGATATTCATTTAAAATTCTCTTTTATTCAAATTGTTTTTTATAATTTAAACCCATATTAGTTTTTAAGGTATATATAATTACCTTTGAAAAGATAAATCTTGAAACTACTTATGTTCATGATGTGAGATGTATAATTTAATATTATTCCTTTATTGGGATTCAGATTGAATAGTTACCAATGTGGGAAAATCTATATGTTAATTTCTCTATTATTTCAAGATTGTTTATGTTAAAAATTACTTTAAAGGAAATAATATTATCAAATTATCTAGAATAAAATCACTTTTATTCTAAAAAATTTGTGAATTTTTTTCATAAGTTTAATTTAATATTTTTCCTTTATTGGATAAAAATATATAAATAATATAGTGTGTAAGTGATACTAATGTTGTAACTTCTACTAGATTGGAAATCATTCTCTATGATATCTATGTTTTCCAAAATCTTTTTAAAAAGGTTCTTAAAAAAATATTATCTCCAAAATGTATTTTACATGATATTTTACCTCGATTTAAATAACATTAAATGCAAATTTCATGATGTTTTCCAAATGGATCACTTTTGAAAAAAAATTCAAATATTTTTGAAAAGGCTATTTATATTTAACATTTGTGACATAAACATATTTTATATCCATCATGCCTATTATTTTCATTGATTTATCCTTTAAATGTTTCCAAGGTTGTTTTCAATGAAATTTGTTTTCCCGATATTTTGATTATTTTAGGTTTTTAAATGATAATTTAAAAATGAAAATGGAATTTTCTTAAAAAAGGGGTCTTAATCATAATTTAATGATATATCAATTCATCAAGTACAACAACCATTGTTTTTCTATTTCTCTTAAATGGATACCTTTTTATTATACCATCCTCATTCTTTAACTGTATGAAATATTATATTCACAAATATATTTTTATGTAACTTATTTCTTTTCTACAGAATAATATTTTTTCAATTATATTGTTATGAAACCCCATTATTTTCCATTTGTTTATCGTTTTTTAAACATATTTTTATGAACATGTTTCATTTTTTTGGGTTAATCATATTTCAATGAGATTTTATTCAAAGATGTTCTTTTTCAATGGGTCAATCATGTTATAAATGAGAAAATGATAGTTTTAATGTGTTTTATAATGAAATACAATCTCCATGTTCATTATTTATGGTTCATTGATTAATTTATTTGATGGGTGCAACAAAAAAGATTCTATTATGCCAAATATATCTTATATAATTAATGTCCCATGATATATCCATGTGAAAAATAATACAACTTATATAATTGGGTCACCATGATAGAGATATAATACATTGGGTATAGAAGTTGTTCGTCTAATGATTCCATTTGTAAGGATTATTTAATAATTCTCTATTTTTCTTATGAAGATGATATCCAATGATAATAATACATTTCATTACATATCTATGGTATATAAATATTTTATATGATCATGATTTGTATCATGTATCTCATTATTATATATTCTGACGATTCATTCCATTATTAAATCCTTATATATATATTTTTCATTTTATGACCTATGTATCAATGTGGATGAGTTATCTAATGTTATGATCATGAACTTTTATTATTTCATCATAACGTTGTCGTCATCTTAATGTCACTTATGATATTCAATTATTGATTCTTATGTTTACCCCTACTGAGAAATTGATCTCACACTTCTTATGGTTCCTTTTCCTTAGTTTACAATGTATGATTATTTATGAATTAATTATAAAAGAGTTTCATATGGATTATGTTAATAACCTAATAAAAAATATAAAAATATTGGAATAGTGGGAGAGATACTCCCTTCTATTTAGTGGTATTTTTTATGAAAGAGTTTTTACTAATTATATAAAACTATAATCCTAATAGGTCACTGATAATACAATTGATATGATACATCATTTTGATATTATAAGTATTGTATAGAAAAAATGGGAATCCTTCCTCGATATCAATGAAGGAAATTTAAATTTAATACATTTAGTACCAAATATGGGAGTTTAGATTCTGGGCTATAATATCGAGACTATCAGAGAGAGTATAGATCCAGAAAATTATGTATTATGAGGTAGATAGAGGATAAATATTGTAATGGAATTAGAGTAGTTTTCCATTTTAAAATATTCAGATCCGGGTTCACAGTTAGGCCACATGGATCGAACAACGACACACCTACTGTGATATAACCAATAAAAATTAAAATAAAATTTCTATTACTAAATAAGATAAGAAAAATGATGTGAAGAAATATGATCAATGATAAAAATGGACAATACAAAAAATTATGGACATTTGAACTAGTTTCATGGTGACTCACATGGTTTGAAGAACACCTTCAACCCCTCCAAAACACCATACAAAATTCTTTGATCTATAACACATAATTATTAAATGGTTTCTACTAAATATTATCTAAAACAATACACATTGAATGTTTCCTCCAAAACAATAAATTTCATTCTTCGAAAAATTCCTTTGTAGCATATAAAATATAATCCATGATCAATATTTAAAGTAAATGTGACCTAGAGAGGATCAAAATTATCAAGACAAATGGATCTTTATCCCTAGAAAAAGTCAATTTAATGAACATGATAAATGATATCGTTGTTTCCTCATTAACATGACCTAATGTTCCCATGTTAAATCTTTTTATATACCACATTTTCATCTCACTCAATCTAGTGAAATTTTATTTCCACAGATCACATTATTTTAGCAGTCATCTCATTGAATTGTTCTTTCAAATACTATGGTGTCTGGTTCAATGTCAATGTCTTAAAACTCAAGGACATAGGGTGGGTGTGTCTAATACATATTTAGGGAGGAATAATAAATCACATCATGGATATACATTAGTATAGAATGTAATTCAAAATTAAATTACACCTTCTATATTCACTAAAAAAACAAAAATTTGCTGATATAACAAGGTGATAACATAAACTACACTCAAAAGTTTTTTGTCCCATCCAAGGAGAATATTTTAAAGTCACCAAGTTATCTACCTAAATATCCCATGAAATATGAAGGAATTGTAATTTAGATTTCATACTACTATTAGAAATCCCTAATGAGTTTTATTCAATTACACCAAATTCAGCAACTCCTAAAGGATGCTTTATACAATCATCAGCTGTTCTCCAAACTCCACCTAAAGAAGATAAAATCTGTATGTCCTCCCCTAAAAAACTTCAAAGGAACCATAATTATTATATCATGTTCAATATTATTATATCAAAACAATACTAAGGTTATATATTCTCCTTCCCCATTCCACTAATGTAAAAAACACTTTTCCCAGGTTTGGTCTTCAAAAATCATGATTGCAGGCTCAGTCTGCTTAAAAATTAGTAGATGATAAGCCATTATCAAATTCATCTAATTATCTATAAATTTAATTAATAAACTTCCTAAATTATATGTAAATATATGGTGTTTATCTTTTTTGATATTTGATGTAACAAAGTGGCATCTGACAATATCCTGAATATTCAAGTTCCCAAGATCAACAACCACTATCCCTAATTGGTTTTGAATTAATTGTTTATGTGGGTCGATCAATAATAAATCATATCATATACATACTACTAGGAGTTTGTGGTTTTCCCCCTGTAATGTATAGGGTGATCTCATCTCATTTCCATAATAGAATAGCTAATGATTAAAGAAAACCATAATGATTCTGATGATCCATCTTATTTTTTCTAATAGGTGAGTCACCTTAGTACAAAATCTCCAACCGACCATCTCATACATGGTTTAAAAAACTCACATATCCAATCATGGATTGTATAATTAGATCCTAGGTTCATGGGAAATCAAAATTAGTGTCCACAGTCAATCTTCTATTGAATCATGTATATCAAAATAATTGTATTACCTACAAAATAAAAAACACATGTAGGAGTCTACAACCAGTCACCTAAGCTATCACAAAAATAAATATTTATTATCCAGAACTAATACTCAATAACCTCACCCCATCCATTACAAATTATGATCATATAGATATTATCCAACCAGATAATAAGTTCTAAATACCTATACTTCAACTCTCAATTCATCCAAGTGCATCTCACCAAATAATTTCATCAAACATCACTCTTCCACTAATTCCCCCACCACCTTAGTATGTAATTTTATTTTCAAATAATATGAAACCACATTCCATTTTAAATGGATGTATGAAATATAATAGACAATGGACTAAAGATAGTCCACAAAATATATATGTCTTAACCTTATATCCATCAAAGTAAAAAATTTAATTTATAGTTACATGGTTTGAGTAGACCATAAAATTATCACTAAAGAGGATGTGACACTACTTCTTAATTGACTCCATCACCAATTCCAACAGAATATCATGAGTGGGATTGTTATAATCAAGAGGGTGTAACTAAAGATAAACATATGGCACTATATATATCCCTTTTATCAGAATAAAACCAAATCACACACCTAAGGCATTAAATAAGACATCATAACCCACACATGGAACATGAATAATCTATATTTTTTCTGTAGTCTATATCACATTAAACTGCTAAAAATAGTTTTGTTACTTAGCACTCAAAATAAAAATTATATCCTTACAGGTCAACTCTATCATATAAGATTCAAGGCCATAGAATTCTTGAATAAAACTTATGTATTGACCAAATAATCACAAAATATATGGTTCTTAAATAAGTTTTAGGGTATCTCTAAATACATTATGACCTGAATCATTTTGGGAAAATTTTTGGAACAATTATAAAAAAATTCATAGCCACAAAATCTCAATCCTCAACCCCCTATTTATAAATTGGGTAGTTATTCCTAAAAATGATATTCTATTTATATTTCAAGAAATATATATTGATGATCAACATGATCTATCTATGACTCAGTATAAAGAAGAACATTTTCCATAAATAAAACAATAAATGAATCTGTAAACCAATGGATTATTTGATTAATCAAGACAAAAAAACAAACAAAAGAATGTTGATAAGGACAACAAGCATAATCAATTACTCAAAATGCCTATAAGGAATCTTGAATTCATTTTTAGGAATTTCCTCTTCACAAACCCATATTTGAGGGAACCTCATTTGTAAATATATTTCTAAATACACTGATATCAATTATGATTATTAAAAATGTAATCAATAATAGGTAGGCTATATTTATACATAATAGTCACTTAGTTATTTTATAAAAATCAACACACCAGTAGGGACTCCCATCAACATTCTCTTCAAAAATTACTAGTGATACCCAATATAAACACTATGATGAATTAATACTTAATTCTAAATATCCCCATGATGAGGTTTTAATTATTTCATTTCAGTGGGTTTTATATGGTATAAAGGTATACAAATAGGTATCATACCCATAAGTGAGTCTATAGAGAGATCTTCATCACTAAGGGGTGTTAACATAGAATAAAATCGTGACAAATATCTGGATAATCACGCACCACTGATGTAATAGGGGAATTATGATGCATATGAACAAAATTAAGAAATAAATATGTCAATTGGTATGAAATAAACTCGAGAATAAAAAAAGACACATTCTCTCCCGATCCATAGATCCCACTCATGAGGAAGACTTCTATGACTACATCTAAATAGGAAAATGTACATGATGTGAAAAGAAATTAATCCTAGAATTATATGTAATTATCCGATTCATTCCAATGAAAATTTCTAGATGACCTGATCCATAACATAAAAATATAATATAATATAATGGTTGATGATCATCATAATGCACTTGTGGAATTTAAATCCATTCTATAAGTTTATTCCCAACCGAGTGGAAATAATCATCCTGAATGGAGTCAACATTAAAATAAATAGAAATAAATTCATAATAGAGGATGATATAAAAGGGTGAGTTACACTTTTCTAAATCAAATACATAATGAATAAAGATTCCATGGAAACCATATCAACTAATGTATTCAGATGTATCTATGTATCCTCTATTGAACACTCTATTAAATATAGGAATCCTACCTCATTGTATACTATATATGACACATCAGAACATCACTAAGCCTATGGTCAAGATCCCACAATTTTATATAAGTGATTTATAAACTATTATCCCCTTGGGACGGTGGATCCGATAAAATATCATGGAATTATATCTTATGTAAAACACAAAAGATGTAATGATTAGTTAAAATTTTGACACCACCTAAGTACAAACTTACAATTAGATTTATGGTTTCCCATTTCCCAGAACTAGTAGTAAACCACCATAGTCTACCCTGATTGTTGACACCCACTCCTATAAAAAACAAAAAATTTATGATTTAACGTTATTTTTATTCCAAAAATATTACTCTGGAAACCTAATGATATTAATAATTCTCTTATGAGTATTATCTTCATTGAATTATCTACCTAATCTATTACTAAATTGTCCTAAAACACTAGGTTAGTGGGTTGGAAGATAAGAATTAAAATAGATATAATATCCTCCATCAAACACATTTAAATAGTATATTCCATTAGAATACCGTTAAAATCTAGCACTAGAGATATGTAACTAACATAAAAAAACCAGTAGAATACACAATTATTTTATAATCTCATTTCAGAAAATAAAAGACTGTTGTTTCATTATTTCATATAATATATTATGAAATATCTATCGGTAAATGGTTATCCTGAAGGAATTGCATTGAGGTCTTCTTGAAATACGTATTTGATTATATATTCCTACTACATCCTTCTTAAGAAATGATAAATATCTGTTATGAATATAATAAAATTTCTAAGGAGATTTCAGGAATAGAAGTATCATTTAAAGGGTATGATCCATTCTTCAGCATCCTGTAGTCTCATGTATCCAGTAATGATTAGTGTATGTAGTATAAAAAATTACAATTAATGGACCATTTTTCATTACATTTCAACATTAGTTACTTATCCCCTAGATTTTATCTATTAAATAATAGTTTAACAAAAACTAGGTCAACTAATTGATTTATTTATAGTCATACCTATTCACCTATATCCCAACCAGACCTATGTTATGTATCATGTGAAAAAATTACATAATAATTGGATTTGGAAGACATATATGATAATAATATATTTCACAAAATTAATATATAGTATCATTTTAATTTTTTTTAGATATTAAGTACAAATAAATATCTAACAAATAAAAAGTGTTATCATTGTATAGAAATTATTATTCTCTACTATATAATAATATAGTAAAAAAATTATGATTATTCAACATCTCCAATAAATTATACACATAATATAATTTTATAAGTTAATAATTATTTATATATTCATTGATAAGATAGGTAAATATAAATATGAAAAAGTCGAGCTAAATCACTCAGTAAGGGAATACATAATGATAATACAAAATATAGAAGATTTGAGCCATAAAATGATAACTTAATGAGGACGATAAAAATCATATAATCTTTGAATAATTATATTATATAATGTGTACATGAATTAAATAATTATTGTAACATATGGGCATATAATCATAGGAATATTGGGAAAATAGAAACATGCTATCGTATGGAAAATTAAAGGATCCCTTAATTATTAACAATACATAGTTGGTAAGGATAAATACTTATGGACCATCGTTTTATAGTCTCACAAGATAAGGAACATGATATTTTGTTTGATAAAAACATTACCCAATTCATTGGATGACTACATTATTTTGGTTTCGCCCATCACATAAAATAAATTCAATCATATTCATGCAACACATCTTTAATAAAAATATCATATTAACCTAAGGAAATTAAACGAGATCATTATTATTTTACATGGTTCATTAAGTAATAATTCATGATTTCATCCATAAACATGACACGATGAACACATAAAAATATTTTTTATTTACGAATGAATTTATGAATAATTATATATAAATACCAATTATGAATTATTATTAATTTTATGATATTTAGACCATATAGGAAAGTGTTGTACATTTTTTTAAAAAATTTCTCTAAAAAATTAATGTTTTGGGAATATATGTTAACAATTTTCAATAATGTAATGGAACATAGAGCATTAAAAGAGGACGTTAGTTGGGTGTAAATCATTCCTATACAATATGATGATTATGAATTAAAAAATTATTGATTTATGATACTATAGATGTTAAAGGAAATTTCATAAGCTACCCTGATAAAAACTTTAGATGATATAATTTGATAAATACCATTAATCAATAAGAAATTATTAATTATGAAAACAATTTTATTCTCATGGATATTTTAGGTTAATATAATTATATATCTTTTCAATTGAAAATATTTATAGAGGAATATTTTATATAACCATTAATATAAAATTTCATTTTTTAATATTTCAAATATATAGAGGATCTCTCTTAGAAAATGACAAAGGTTTGGGAATGAAATTTTCACACATAAATATTTAAAATGGATTCCTTCAATTGAAAAAAACCCATGTCAAAATTGATAAAATATTTTATTTTGAATAATTTTAAAAAAAATCAATATTATTGAAAAAATTATTTTAAAAATAGTTTTATATATAGTTTGAAAAAAATTATAACTCTACAATAATGTGAAACATTTTTTTTGGAAATAATCAATTTGGAACATTTTAAACTTCCAATAAAAATAATTTACGAAACCCACATAATAAAAATGATAACTAAAACATCATTTAAAAATATTTATTGAAAAACTAATTATCACTTGAGATAAAAAAATTCAAGTTATATATCATAATTATGAAATAAACAAGTATAATTCTTATCAACACTGATACATTATTTTGAGGAAGTGTTTCGTATAAGGGTATGAAATTAGTGATGTGAATTAATAGGTTTAGAAAAAAAAGATAATATTCCATTTTAAATTATAATGCTATGAATAAGAGACATGGAAGATAATGAACAAAAATGGATTTCCTAATTTACATGGAATATAAATTCTGTTAAGAAGACAATTACGACTTGAGTAAAATTTTAATCAAAATACTTTAAAGATAAATAGTATAAAAAATAACATCAAATAACATGAATAAAGTATATTTCTATATAAAATATAAATTGGTTACAACAGAAAATATATAAAAATAAATTGGTTTAAAGAGTAAAATGTTCATCCAAAATGGAGTATTAAACAAAAATCTATCTCCTTATTTCCATACAATGTTCATAACATAAAAAATTACATAAAAAACAAAATATATCACCATAATCTATTCGAAAACATTATTTTTCTATATAAATAATGTATAAAAATTATTTATAATAACTTGAAATGAATATAATGGTAAATTATAACTTAATGTAAATGTTGGGTGTTAAACCATTTAGTTATCATTTATATTATTTGTAATGTTAATGTTGATCCTTCCTATTTTATAATAGGTTAATCACATCTAGAATAAATATGGTTATTATATATATGTATCACATGATTATTTATGATGTTAAACATTCTTCCCATGACTATTTTAGTTACATACCCTCTAGATAAACCTAGTAAAAAAATTCTTTCGACCAAATTTAAAAAATAAAGATTATATATCATTTTCTTGTTTAGATTTTAATATTAAAACTATAAAAAATATAAATCATATTTAATTATTTAATTTTTAATTTACATAAAAATATATAACTTTCATTAATAATCTACTATATAAACATCACAACATATATCCAAAATGATGAAAACCAAAAACATGGATTTTGAAATGATAAAATGAGTAAGAATGTGTTGTTACATGATGTTAATATATATATATTAAAAAATTATATTTAAAATACATCATATATATAAATCAGGTTCATTATTAATATCATCTATGTTAGTTGATGATGAAAAATTACATTCAACATTCATGGAGATAGTTTTCCACCCATATACAAGAATAATGATCCTATTTCTCAATGAATGGATTGAGTGATGGTTTTTGAAAAAACATAACATAATAATTTTAATAATGTACTATAATTAATATTTTTTTTAAAAAATTAAAAATGTTTTTCAGTCCATATTTTTTGTTAAAATAAATGAGACATGTCATTTATGGAGGTGGCTTTTCAAACATAATCATTATTCACGATCTCATTATCTAAAGAACATATATAGTAATGGAAAATGTAAAATGTGATCATATAAGAATATTATATGTGAAATGAAAATCTATTTACTCATAAAAATGATCCTTGATATTATAATTAATAATAATTCATGAATAAACAACTACCTCATGATTTGTGGGCAGTAGTCCGCACATACATACATTCGATGTAATTTTTTCATAGTGGATAATATGGAATGAATGAACAATTATGTTGTAATTAATATAATAAAATTTTGATATATATATATATATATGATAAATAATTCATTATATTCACCATGTTAGTAAATATTAGGAAGATTAATGTTAATACAGAAATCTAAGTGGAGCATAATTCTCATGTTCAAGAAAACTGATTTTTCATTGAATTATTCTTCAAACTTATTATATTATGCTAATTAAGGGATTAAAAAGTATATGGATAGTGGTATAGGTTTATAGGATGGATGAATTGGAAACGTTTCCGAAAAAAATATTACTTTATGTGAATTTAATGAATTAGTGAGAGGGTTTACTTTTATATGTGAAGGGAATGGTATATTTAGAATTACATTAAATTATAAAAGTATTTATTTAAAATATTCATTTTAAAAAATAAAATATTTTAAAAATATGGATTTTATTAAAATATATGGTTGAAACATCTCCCATAAATTCATGTTGAGGATTTATTTCACTTATTTAGGGCGTTGTACTTTCACATTTCACATTACCCAATCAAAGTCTTCGATGTAAATGTTAAATAATTCAAATGTTTATCATTAAATGTGATTTTATTACATTATTTCTCAATTATAATGATATATGTGATTATAAATTTAAAAATATAAATTAACATTATTATTAAATCTTACATCAAATAATAAATGAGCTTTATCATTAATAGTTATTATTAAGATAATCATTTATTGATCAAAAAAATGAGGTGTTTTTCACAATATCTAATGTTAATAATATTTATGACAAAAATTGAATTATTATTTATAAAATAAATGAAATGTGACATTATAATTAACAAATATCTGATTTTACGAAATATATTATTTAATTGAATGAAAATACATAAATAAAATTCTTCATCAAATAAACCTTTCACTTTAGCTCTCAAAATATTTTCCATCGTTTATCTAAGTTCATATAATATTTAAAATTCATAATTTTATTCCATGATTTCATAATTTATGTCTTAAATAGATTTTGACCTTCTAATTCATTCATAAATTTTTAAAAAGTCATGGAAGTGATAATTTTGAAAAAATACCATTTCCTACCACACATAAGGGTTTTATGAAAATGATAAAGAAATCATACTATGATAATTCCTATATTATAAATTAAACAATAAATATATTTTTTTCTAACTAATTTTCTAAATATTAAATTTTTAAAATTTAATGGAAAAAATAACAGAAAACATTTTTTATTTGAAATAACCTTCTTAAACATATATTTTTTCTAATATTATTTCATACCAATTATCTAAATTGAATATGTTCAATATTTATTATCATATATTGATATATTTTTATGTTATCATAATGTTATATTAAAGATTATGATTTTAATTTACCAATATATCATGAATATATTTTTAGTTCAAATGGGGATAGAAATAAAACAATTTATTATTTAAAGGAAAATATATATACTAAAATATCAGGATGTGACATTCTTATTTCCATTAATTAATTTCATAATTATGATTTTTTTTACAAAATCATTAATTAATGATTTTTATAAAATATTAAAATATATTATGATAAAATTTTATATAAAATTTCTTCATTAATATATTATATAAAAGAAAAGATAACTGTTCATTCTCTATTGAGTTTACTAAATGATTATTTCTTCTCATAAGATACACTATTTATGTCACCCCTTTCCAAAAATGAATAATTTATAATTCCTTTGATACATAACCCAATGTGTTTCTTCCAATATTTTTGACATATAGATATCAAACATTTTTTCCATTATCATGTACATTAATTGAACTTTCCTAATATTGAATCCTTCTCTTCATTGGTGTGATATAGAATTCAACACTTTTCACATTCATAAAAATAATTCATTATAGTTTACTTTTCATACAAACATGACTTATAAATCTTGTTCTTTTCCCAATTGATTTCTAGTTGGAGAAATCACCACATTGTCCATTACATCTTTCATTTTCTAGGATACTAATTTCACTAACCATTACAAAAAAAGAATGTTTACTATTTAGAATAGATAAATTAGTACGTATACATATAGAAAATAATTATTTTATAATAAATAAATCATAAAGTATTAATATACGCAAATAAATGAGTATATATCATCAATGTTAGTTATCTATTAAAATTTAATATTCTGTTAACTAATAATGTTAACATCAATATACTACTATGTTCAAAACCAAAAATATGGTTTATAAACAGAATTTGAATTATAATAATTTTAACCACCATTACAGTACATCTACGAACATAAATAGTTCCCATTCACCGAGCACAAAATTGACGATTGTGATCTACATGGCCATGTATTTTTAGTGTTATTACCGCTATTTTCAAAATATTCTAGAACCACATCAACATTCCAGTATCATGATAGGAATTTAGTTTCCTGGAAAACATAAAAATCAATAATTTAACCAAATTTCAGGAGATTATCCTATTTTTAAATGTATACATAGGATTTTCACTAATGTGATTTTATAATAATCCACAAAAAAAATATAACCAACACAAAAAAACTAATGGTTCTCCTGTAAAATTTAATCAAAGATTATCAATAATCCATAAACACTTCATTTCATTACCAAACCATAAATCATAACTAAATAACGAAACCATAACCTCTATATTTATACAATACATGATATGGTAACAAAATTGTAACCCGAAGACTCATGGTATATGATTTGTTATGGAAAACCCATAACCCACATCACTAGATTTTATACACATATACTAATATAATTTAATTCACAAATTTAAAATACAAATTACATTTAGTTTATCATATTATATTATTTTGTGAATTCACTAAATAATAAATATCAAATCATCTGATAAATTGTATTTTTTTCTCTGCTTTATATAAAACAGATAAATCGATATTGAGTATTTAACATCACCCATAAATTCTTCAAACAATATAATTTTATAGTCTTAGAATAATTAATAATATGTTACATATCCTAGTGAATGTGATACATAATAACGGACATAATGAATCACCTAATAATAATTAACATAATAATAATGAAAAACACAAGATACATAAGGTAAAACATGATTTTCTAATATTGATGATCACAAAACAAAATCACAAAATAAATTTATAATATCTTATATATATGGATAAAAAAATATTATAACATTAGGGAATGAGACCATATAATTTTAATGACAACACAAACATGAAATAAAAAAATTTCAAGGGTCCATACATTATTAAAATAACATATTTTCCAAGTCTATCTACACTTTCACCATATTTGGCTAAGATCACTTCCAGTGCTCCATTATATATCATGCGATGAAAAAAATCCAAAAATTATAGTGAAATATAATTTTTCCCATATGTTACATTAATTAATATCGCACTTATGTTTTCCACATGGTTTTAATCAACGTATCATTAAATCCAAGGAAAATAAAATGGGTTTTATATTATTTTCAAGGGGTTACATAAGGATGAAATTCCAATTTCATCAATAATAATACCCTTGAAACCCATGAAAAATGAATAAATAATTTTTCAATTACATAATGAATAATAATAGGTATATATCACTCAATAAATAAGATTACAGAAATATTATTTACACCATATATGAAATGAATATACGACGTAGAAAATAATTTTCCCAAATAATTGATGAATTGGGCATCTTGGTGGACACCCTCCAATAATGTAATATAACAAATGTCAAAAACATAGGAAGGGAAATGTATGTAAATAATTAATTTAAATGTAGATTATTAAAAAATAAAAAATTAGTGATCGATCTTAGCATAGATATAAAATAAAATTTTAGAAGCCATACATATATCAATGTTGGATAATATCACTTAGGGAATACTATTGATCAAGAATACAACATAGATGAAGAACACTCTTGGTAGAATTAATAGAATTTTATTGAAAATAAGACTTATTGTTTGAAATTCAAAAAATATAAATCTGAATGCTTTATAAAATTATGAGAATATGAATTTCATTTAGAAAAAAAGATATCATATAGAGTAAGTATCCAAAAAATAATAATAGCATCATATATATACGTTCAAATGGAATCTTTTGAAAGAGATTCCATCCATTGAAAAATGACCACGTAGAAACTGATTAAATAATTTCTTCTAAACATGTTTTCAAAAAAATATATTTTGTTGAAAATAAATTTGATACAATCATTATGGAATATTTTATAAAACAATTATAGAATTACATGAAATAAATAACATTTTTGAAAAAATGTCTTTGTTGATAATGAATAAAATCATCTATAAATCATTTTTGAATCTGAAATAATTAAAATAATAATGAACATAAATTTGATAAGTTGTTAAGTGAAACCTGATTTTAAATTTTTTTCAATCATATTTGGTTTATAGATTACACTTTCTATAGGTAAAGAATAGGCATGGAATAGAAACATCCATTAGAATGTAAATCAGGTATTATTATCATCATCATTCACTTATACGAATAAGTGGGTCATAAAATGTTGAAATTGATGATGATATGTGAAATATAGAGTCAAAATGAAAAATTGAAATTTGAAAATATAAATTTATGAAGAAGAAACATTTGAGATTAATATTATGAATGAAATTCATGAATCATGTGAAAATGAACTTGATTTGAAAAATTAACTTGAGTAACATTTTAGTAAAAATATTTAAGTATATAGAGCGAAAAAATGAACATAAAATAATATGATTTAATAAATGATATGAATCAAATTCAGCTGTATCTACACAATATAAAATTAAATTGGAGTATAAAGTACAAAATCTATCAATGAAGGGAGTTTGAGACAAAAAATATTATCCTTATTTCCCCATATTAGATGATGAAAATAAAAAAACTATAAAAATAATTACATTAATAATAATATATATGATAATCTAATTCATAAAAATATAACTTTTATATAAATAATTTATAACTATTTACATTTAATTTAGTTGTTTATTATAGAATATTATAAACATTGGTTATTGACAATTTTAATTTTATTATAAATGCCTTTTAACATTAATGTTTATATTTGATATTTGATACCTTGTTCATCACTCATATGTAATATATTTATTATTAATAAATATCCCATGAATATTTATAATTTCAAACTTTCATACGATTGGTTTTTCAATAATGAACCATAAAGATAAATACGACAGATAATTTCTTACAAAAGTTTTAAATGAATAGATTTGGTCTATTATTAACATGTTTATATATTGGTATTTCTAATCAACTACATTAAAAACAAACTATAACAAATTATTAGATATCATTCCCACTATATTATAGTAATTAATCATTTATGTTATAAACATTACAACATCGCTCAAGTAGGCTGTAAACAAACTAAAATAAAAGTTTTTCATAATTATCAAATGAGATAGAAAATGATATTAAATTTCATTAGTATAAAATGGAAAGAAGAATAAGCATTTTATATACATAATTTATATCCATTAAAACCATTATTAGAATCATTAATGGTTGTTGATTATGAAAAATGAAATTCAACATTCACGGAGGTGGTAGTCTATATGTACGAATGATTAATCAACTCAGTTCTCAATAAATTGATAGTGTGATGATATATGATATATTTTAACATTAAAAATTGAGTAATTCTATAAAAATAATATAAGTATTACAATTAAACATTTAAGAACCTCCATGTTATTTTATTAAGATAAATTCTTAAACTCTTTCCTATAGGTATAGAGTGTACATATATGAATGATTTACGATTTAATTCATTATTTAATGGAGGTAATAAATGTAAATGTAAAATTTTCTCATTTAAAAATTTTATAAGTGAAGAAAAAAATATAATTATTCATAAAACCTAACCATGGTACAATTCCTAATAATTAGTGATAAAAAAACACCCACAACATGTCATAGAGGCGATAGTCCACATATACGAATGATCAATGTGATAATTGATCATTACGGATGAAATTGATTGAATGATTGCTTTTTTGAAATTAATATATTGAAAATTAATTTTGTAAATGATGTTGAATAATTATATTAACCATAAATGTAATAAATAGTAAGAGTAAAATAAAAAAAATACTAATACGACACTAATACTCATTTATGTAACCTTGATTCTCCTTGGAATTATAAATGTAAATGAAGGGAGTTGGATATATAACGATGTCCAAAGGATATATTTAATGGGATAGAGATATAGTATGAAAAAATGTGATTAGGTTCTCTAGATAATTCTAATGCATGGGTTTGTAATGAAGGGGGGTAAGTGTGTCCTTTTCCTTGTTAATTGAAGGATATATTTGGATTTTCATTTTTGTATTAAATTTTTTTATTTAAACTAGTTAATGCCAATTTGACCCGTATTTATAAAATATGGAATTTTTGAAATTATATGGCTTAAAACCATCCCAAAAACCCATTTTGGGGTATTATTTAAGTTATTTAGAGGCTTTTTTAACTTTTAACTTTACCCATATATAATTCTTTCCACGTTAACATTCAATTTCACCCATTTTAATTATTTAAAATGATCATAATTAAATATGATTTTATTAAATAATTATATTATTATTATAATACTTGAAAAAAATTATACGTTAAAGTCAATATGATTATGAAATTATAAATTTAATAATAATCAATATTTTTTAAAAAATATTTTTATGATAACCATGTTTTCATGAATAATTTTTTTTCATGGGTTAAAATTATTAATTCAAATAATTTGTATTAAATAAATTTAGATACACCCAATTAATACATTTTTAGGTGAAAAAATTAAATATGTAAATTAATTTCACTATAATATTTTTTAACTATAACAAATGATATAAAATAGTTTTTCTTATTAATGTTACCATTTACCTTAGTTAAAAAAATAATTTTCATGGGTTCCCTGAGATCAAATAAAATTCTAAAATGAATAATTGTATTCATCAATTTCATATTTTTTTAGAAAAATTATATTATTACTATCTTTTTCATTCTGAAATACTGATAACCTCATGAGAAAGAATTTTTATAAAACCCTTAGTTTCTAATACCCATCTATCATTATAAAAAATGTTAAAAAATTCATAATACGAAAATTATGAAATTCCAAATTAAAAAGTAATGATAATTTTAATTAATGTTTTTTATAAAATGAGTATTTTAGTTTTATTTGTGAATAATAAAATAAAAAGGATATACTATTTTTATAAAAAAATGTATTTATTAAACAAGAATTGATTATAATATTAATTTATACATAATTTCTAATTTATTGAAATTTATTATTTTTTATCATTTATAGATATTCAATATAAAATAATAATTATATATTTAGATATTGTTAATTTAATTTAATAATGTTTCATGGCCATCATTTTGGTGTTTTTAATGTATATATCGAACTCAATATTATTTAAAAGAAAATTTTTATACTATTATATTGATATGATAATTTCTTGTATATATAAATAAATTTCATCTAAAAATTTTATTTAAAAACACATTATATAAGGATTTCAAAAAAAGGTAGTCATGAAATAAGGTAAAATTTAAAATTATTTTCCCATTTTAATAGCTTAGTTAAAACTATAATAAAAGTATTCTTATGCTATTGAGTAAATTTAATGCTTCACTTTCCAATTGAAACTATATGATTTATGGCCTCCTTTTCTAGTAATAATTCATTTCATAGTTCCTTTGCGATATTCAATAGTGTATTTAATCCCACATTTTTGATATATAAGAAGTTGAATAGTTTTTTTCCGTCACCAAATCCGTATTTTATCATTCATGAGAATCCATCATTATTGACTTTGGTGCGTTAGGAAATTCAACTATTCTAACATTGTTAATCATGATTATTGATAAATGTTTTTGTATATAAATATGTTTTTTGGAACATAGTTGTCGTCCCAATAGATTTATGGTGGATATAATTATTTCATTATCCATTAAATCAAATATTATCTTGGGTCACCCTTTCACTAGAAATACATTAATGGAATGACTAGGGATTGAAATACATAAATAAAGGAATGTAAAAATGGAGAAAAAGTATTTAAGAAAAAATAATTATTTATTGACATTAATGCTCTACTTTGTGATGATTTAGCTTCACTCAAGGATGTCCATGATAATTTTACTATTAATTTCTCTTACATAGTTAATTCTAGTATAATAATAGGGTAAAAACTATTATAATGGATTTTAATGAGAATGTGAAATAACCAAGGGATATGCCCCAATAGTGTCTAGTCTATTACATAGTTATGAGATATTCAACATTCAATAAAACGATGATCAATATATACCTGACCACATATTGTTTGGGAAGTTAACCCTATGAGCATTTTTGACAAATTCATTTTGACATTCTAGTTTAAATGATATGATGTAATGGCTATAGAAACATTAAAATGTAATATTTACCAAAATATTAATAGGTTATCCTACACTTAGTCTTATATATAAGATATTCATTAAATATCTATTAGGATTTTCTAAAAACAACATAATAAAATCAATACAAACAAATAAAGGGACAATCTATTACAGTGAAACTAAGATCGTACCTTACTTATAAACACATAATTTCATTATTATATGATAAATAATCATCATCCAATAACATCAAAACCTTCAATTTTATCTAAGCACACCTTTCATACCAAATGTGGCACCCGTAAACCTTCACTCACATCTCTGGTGCAATAAAAACAAAATATGCAATGATTTATTTAATAGATATCTATGATTAAAATATCATTCTATCATATACATTATAAAGACCTTTTATTTTAGTTTTGTTGATTATTCAGTAAAACCAATTAAAAAAATAATGTAAAATCATTAAATGGAAATTCTGTTTCTCTATTATAAAATAAGATAACAATTCAATAATTATTCATCTATGTACATCATAAGTTATATAAAAAAGATACTCTTTTAGGAATACTATACTTTATACTTTCATTCACAACCTAAGGATAGCGAAACATAAGTAGTAGTGATTTAAAAGAATTAGATAGTTTAAACATAATAATAATTCATAAAATGACTCATCTGTGGAATATGATGATATCTTAATGAAGATGATAATATGAATGGAATCATGGAATTAAAAATATATATCCAATATTAATATATTATGTAATGATTATAAAATGATAGTATCTCATCCTATGAAATAAAAAACTATATAAACATGTCATTGTAATAATAACTCAATGTTGCCAACCGAAATTCATATGGTCTAGCTGGATAGGTTAAATTCCCAAAAACCATATTTGTTATGGTTCACTTCCCGTGCACCATGACATCTCATCAGTTGAACAAATACCCAATTGTTTGGAATGTATATAATTCCAATACCAACCATTACAAAAGTAAGAATAATATATATTTGGGTCATATAGTTTCAATTGATATATCATAAAAACATGTGAACATAAAATACATTTTATATTATTTTAATGTGATCTCTTATTTAATCATCCAAGATTTCATAAATAGAAAATACATTATGGTCCAATGGATTAAAAATTGAAATCAATTAACATTAAATATAATTATTGAAATGTTTCTTAGATAAAATGATTACACATATGGTATTCAAAACGTTTAGAAAACATAGATTATTTATAAAAATATTTCCACTATAAATCAATTTATTATCATTCTTGGAAAACACCCATCAAATAATTTAATGTTATATGGGTAATTCATAGAAAAAAGAAATTGATGTAAATACTTTATATTGAATTGGATGATTAGAAAATACCAAATTGTTGATAGATAATACCATATACTTAAAATATAATATTGTAATCCATATAAATAAATAAGCTTAATGATATCAAATTATGAAAACTAATTTTTAAATAAAAACATTAAATTATTAGCATTATTAATAGAATTATAAAAATTCGATTAAAAAATAATGATATCATGTCCATTAAAAAAATGTAAAAGATTATGATCATAAACCATGAGAATTATAATTTCCCTTATTAAAATAAGAAACCATAGAGAAGAAGTCTCATTCAAAATTACAAAGATTATGGAATATACATTAACATTAATATGAGTAAATGTGATTTAATTATTTGGAAATGATCTTTTTGGAAAAAGATAAAATATTTTATTTCAAAATGATCATATAGAAATTAAAATTAATTGAAAATAAAATGTAAGTAATCATTATGGATTATTTTGAAAGACAATATACAATTTAATGAAATGTAATACATTTATAGAAAAATTTTCAAGTGTAAAATATTAAAAATCATTTAAAAACACTTTACTAGACCAAAATTTTATAGAAGGATAATGATACAATCATATGATAAGAGGTGATGAGAGAAATTATGGTTTGCATAGTTGAGTAATTTTTGTATTATTTATCAAAAATTACATAGGTAAAACGTGGACAAGGAAAAAAATCATTTCAAAGTATAAGAGTAATTATTATAAACATCATTTTTTTATTTGAGAGATTGTTTCATAAAATGGGAGGATTTAAATTAATTCATGTAATATCCCCTTATGAAATGGAAATATTCTAGTTAAAAATATAATCATACTAAGAGGATACATGGATGATCAAGATTATGAATGAATTTCATGACTCATAAGAAAATTGACATGATTAGATAAATCAATTTTAATTTAAGTTGCATTTTAATAAAAATACTTGATGGGGAATTGTATTTATAATAGACTAGAAATTTCATGAATAAAATTTATTTCATTGGAACATAACAATAGGTTTGTACGTATAGTATATCATTGTGAAAATAAGGGAAAATTAAAACATGCCACAATGATTGATGATGCAGATAAAAACACCTAACCTTGTTTTCCCATTTATTTGATCTCACTCTCAAATCCTATAAAACAACAATAAATACATTAATAATCTTTTTCCAAACTTTATTCCACTATATAACCCTTTTATATCATACATTTATATTTTTTATGTAAATATAGTTGTTCATTATAGAATATTTATTACATTTACTATTATCAATTTTTTTCCACATAGTTTACAATGTAAATTTTCATACATGATCATTGATTCCAAGTTCATCACTCATAGTTCATCGATGTTTTTTTATTATATATTAAATTATTATTTATATTGTTCCATTTCCTCCCTAAAAAAGTTTTAATCATGACCCATGAAGATGATTTCAAGGAAAAACTTTTTTCACCAGTTTTTAATGAGAATATATGATATATTAATAAAAGTATATATATTAATTTTATAACACAAAAATAAATAAAGAAAATTTAAAACCATATTAAAAAATATCATTAAAATTATATATAATTTCTTAATAATTCATGATATAAACATTATAACATAACTCATGTAGCCTTTAAACTAAAAAACTCATAAGGATAAGATGATTAAGTATGTGATATCATAAGATGTTAATATAACTTTTATATAAACATAGAAATTTAATATTTATTATATGTGTCTATCAAACACATTATTAAAATTATTAATTATTGGTTGATTTGGAAAATGAAAATTTTCATTTTGGGGTGGCGGTTATTAACACGTATACAAGATTAAAAAACCTAGTTCTTAGTGATTGAAAGAAGTGATGATATAGGAAATTTAATCACATAATAATTAGAATAATATAATTAAATTCATATTTTTTTTTAATTTCAGTTTTAATTCCATCCATGTAAGTTGGTTCAGTGAAATGAGGCATGTAATTCATGGAAGAGGTTGTACACACATACACATGATTAATAATACCATTCTTTAACATATTGATTGAATAGAGGTAATTATAAAATTTGGTTAGTTAAAAATTGTTGAAGTGACATATAAATCATAACTATTCATCAGTCCTAATCTTCATAACATCCTTAATAGGTAGTTATAAAAAACATATTTTCATGTAGAACGTGTTTTAAAAAAATAAATGATCGATGAATTTAATTTTAATAGTTGATTATATAGAATGAATGAATAATTGTTCTCAAATTAATATAATGAAATTAATGAATATAGAT
Source organism: Viscum album (assembly GCA_963277665.1). Taxonomy (NCBI): domain Eukaryota; kingdom Viridiplantae; phylum Streptophyta; class Magnoliopsida; order Santalales; family Viscaceae; genus Viscum; species Viscum album. The sequence continues at coordinate 1,363,715,657 of OY728140.1, read as the reverse complement.
GTTTCTGAATTAATTATATTAAAAAATCTAGTGAATATTCGAAATATTAAATTGAAAATATAATCCTTAGAATAGAGTAATACTAAATTCATAGTCTAATTAAGCGTAAAAATGGCCATGTTTAGTGGGAGGCCGTTCTAGGAAGAAAATATATATAGATTATCTATTCCCAGCCTAGATAGAGGGTTCCACTCAAGAGGTCATCGAGGACCCATGCCCAGTCGAGCTGGAGGGTTCCACTCTAGAGCCTCTGGCGATCCTGCATGATCACATCCATCATTGAGTGTCACCTAACCAAGTGTCCTACCTGAAAAATGCAATTTCATATCCAGAAATCCAAAAATGAGGACTCCATCATGTTCTATGTGGAATATCACTCAATATAAGATACTCATTTGCCAAAATCTGATTCCAAACAAGGGAGATATAGAAGATTGATGTTTCCTAAAATGGAACCAATTAGTAATCAACATTTGAGGGGAGCCACATGATGTTTGGTCCCGCTCCACTACCTTATAATTAACCTTGAAATAATATGGATCAAAATAAATGTATAAGTGCAATCCATTTAGGTGGACTACACGTTGTGTTCAAAATTTCTGGGGCCGAGTCATGTCTATATGGCCAATTCTATGATCATAAACCAATGTCTGTGTATATTGGTACTTTGATATGTACCTAGACAGGTACTCCCATATGTGGTATCAGCAATGAGATTTTCCATATAGAAAATCTATTCAAGAATGAGTTACATGTCATTACAGAGGGATATATTCTGTAATATATGTATAAACACCCAAAACCCTCGCCCCAACATCCATGCGCTACACATACTATTTACACAGTTTGTAGTTGGGATTTCCATAGTTTCTAATTTCCATGATCCACATTCCTAAACAAGAATTTTTCCTTTATATACACCCTCAAATCCAACTAAAAATATTTGAGCAATACATGGATCATAGTTTTCTACCATCATTCATCAGAAATTAGATCCAATTATTTTCTGGGGTGCGTCACATTAATTTTACACATCAGTTCATTCCATATTCGGTGATTGCACTACCATTCATCCAAATGATAATAAACAACCCAAAAAAGCTGTTGATCTCTCTCTCAAGTATAAATCAGTCATGATTTTGGGGGTCTGATCGAGATCGGTACCACCCAACAATATCAAATTGGGACCACAATAATGTGAACAAATTGAATAGTAAAAGAATAAGAATTTTTTTACCATTGTTGGAAATGATTTTTTGGCTAACTATCATGAATGGGGAAATCTAGGTTAGAAAAAACCAAAAAAAATATATTTTAATTGGTACACGAACGTGTGCAATGGTCTAAAAATTTTAACATATTATAAACAGGATGATTCTATTCAGTCGATTTAATCAATGACTGCATATATTTTTTTCAAGTCCATCCAAGAGATTGGGTCATTTGTCATCGATGAATGTGATCTACAATGATCAATGGAAGTCATTTTGTTTTTTGTGTTCTAATATACTCTAATATGAACATTCATTTTAATCCAATGTGATTCCCCAACATAAGGATGAAGGAGAAGCTCTCAAACATCACCTGGATATTAGGCTAACCATAGGAAAATATCCATGGTAGATTACTTATAATAATTTTATTAAGTTAAAATTTAAATGTTAATTAAATAATCAATTGAATAATCCTTTAAATATATCACCAAGGAGTGAGATGTCCGAATTCCCTAGATCTACCTATATTAAGTCACTCCTAGGGTAAAAAACACAATATAGATACAAATGTGGTCTCATATTTTTTATTTGAGCTTCTTTTATGACATATCAAATTTTCATTAGGTAGCTATGGGCATACAATATACAACAATTTTATTATTTTTTAAATTAATTCCGAGAATAACGGGTCTCTGAATCATATTCTGTATCATCACATATCTCTAAAAATATATATTGAAATATTTTAAATTAATAAAAGGAAAAAATAGTCTCTAAACCAACGAAAATGGTATTATGCCCGCAATTGTCCTTCCCTCTCCCAAGAGCTCTTCTGCATGTCGTAATACAAGAACCACATGGATGATCCATCCATGTAGGGTCCGCTCCTATCGATTCTCAGTCACCATATGGTGCTACAAACAGTTTTATACCTTATTAATATTCATATAACCACAATTATTAGAGTTTATAGGTTCATGAAGTTATATCTTTATTCATGTCATGTGGAATATCTTTGGAACATGCTTCTATTATAGGGGTAAGCTAAGGTGGCAAGTTACCACACCAACCCCTGCACGATATCAAACAACCTAATAAACATAATGGATATTTTTCTTAATTTTCCTAACCTCTAGAATCCTCTATATGGGGATAATCTCAAGAAAATATGGTCTCCCAACTGAAAATCCATGGCCTATAAAGAAATTATGTGTATGATTTCTACCTACTCTATGTCATTCTAATCCCCTCACGGATGACATGGTCCATATCCATCATCACCGATACCATATCTAGGACCATAAGACATTTCCAACCAGTATCATTCCATCACAAGGGTAACATATAGGTTCTCCCATATAGGTCTCCAAAATGTTTCATGTCGATAGTATAGTGGTAGCTGTTGTTGTAAGGAAAGGATCCCTAGGGAAACTAATCCTTTGAACTCCAACCAATGTATAACAAGAAACCCTGCAACATAACTTCCAACACCTTGAGTTTTCACTCAGTCTTTACATCTATCTGGTGGTGAAAGGATTTACTAATCCTAATTTGGGTCATGAATTCCTCTTATATGGATTTTCAAAATGTTGGTGAAAACCACAAGCCATGATGACAGAGAGTCATCGAGGGAATCCCATGAAGGAGATTGATCTATAGTATGTGCAACATCCCACAAATTTTTACCCAACCTACTCCTTGATAGAATGTATGTGTAATGAATTCATGAATTGTTCAACTATCACCAAGATGGTGTCATGGTCCTTCTTTGTGCGCAAAATCCATATCATAAATTTCACATATATTTTATGCCATTTCAACTCTAGAAAATCACGGGGTTGTAAAAAACATGCTAAAACACGGTGCTTGTTCTTTAAATTATAACATGTTGGGAACCGATAAATGAACTCAACTACACTTTTTCCCATGATGAAACACCAAATCATTCACTAAATGTCTATGTACATCTTCCCCATAATTATATATACAACTAGGGAAGAAGTGCCGGACTCCCACATCACCTCGTCTTGCATCGTGACTGAATTCGCAATCCATCACCAAAAAAGATGACATGATTTCCTTCTTTAGATTATCCCTATTGTGAATCACCCCTTGATATCTAGTCACCTAAGACCTCACAGTCGATCTCTCCAAGATGAGACTCTCTGAAAGGATTGAAATGGGACGGAGTCAACACCACCGACTGCAGAAATTATGAACTATCCTATTCCGCCTCTCTCAGCTATTTGGATTCCAAATACTCTGAATAAATATACAATAAGAGAGAATATGACATACTAATATGGTAATATTTTACAATGTTTCGCATACAATGAGTATATTATATCTTGAAGCCATAGTCCTACGAGAACTCTAATTGGTTTTGTCATCACAAGTTCATGTCTCTACTTGAAGATGTTCTTGAGACTCTGATGGTTTGTTTAAACTATAATGTACTCCCCTAGAAGGTAGTGACTCCTTGTCCTTTAGATGAAGACTAAAAATTCTAACTATAGGTCATGTGTTTCATAGTTATGCTCTTAGGGTCTCAATTTCCTTGACCCGTATGTTATAGCATCATGTCATTTCATCAACAAAAACCCGAGCCTAGATCATGAGTCATTGGAATGCACTATGTCTCCACACCCTCCTATAGATGTCTCAACATAGTAACACTCATCATCCTCATCCTCAACTCCTCGAATGACCACTCACACTACTCAGTACACATACATGGAAACCATTTCCATGTATGGATAGTGAAAGGGTCTAAAATTTTAGAGAACTCTACGAAAAAACTCATACAGTACCCCACAAATCTAAGATATTTCTTCACCTCTAACAAACTCTTACCAAGATACCATGTATGAACCATATCAACCATCACTGGTTCCATGAATAAATCCTAACCCTAAAACACATTCCCTAGAAAGTGAACCTCATGAATCTAGAATATACACTTTGAGGGATTTCCATCCCGAAGATAATCATGAACCATCCTTATGATGCATGCATATTCTTCCTCTAATGTAGAGTAGATGAATATGTCTCTAATGAATATAATAAAAAACTAGTCAATGTATATCTATAAAACATGGTTGTTATAATCTATAAACACTTTAGGGGAATTCATCACACCATAGTGAATCACTAGAAAATCATAGTGTCTATAGAGACATCGAAGTGCCGAAATTGGAATATTAGCCTTTAAAACCCTCAACATGTTATATTTGGATGTGATATTTTTATTGAAGTACCATCTCATGCTTCAAAATATATAAAATAATTCATAAATCCTTATAAAGGGGCACTTGTTCTTTATGGTGGCATGGTTCACGAAACTATAATCCATGAAAAGATGAAATATCCCATACTCCTTTTTTCACAAACAACAATGGAGATTCCTAGGGGACATGTTGAGTCTAATAAAAACCTTCAATCGAAGGTCCTCTAACTTATTGAGAAAATAATGGAGGTCAGTAGGGGCCACTCGATATTCTGCAGATGATATCAGAGTTTTCTCAGGAAGAAATTTAATGCACAAAATCAAAATCCCACCATTGAGGTAGTCCTAGAATTTCATTGGGGGATAAGTATGTATAATCCTTCTTGAATGAATGAATCCAGATAATGGAAGAGCTACCTGGACTAAGGGATTCAAAAAAAACCTATGGGCGATGGGATGTAACATGTTTCTCATAGAACCCACTAGTCTTTACATGAAATCTCTCTCTACCTAACGGTTAATATTTTCATATTTGTGTGTAGGTTTCTGACTCTTCTACGTTGAATGTCAATCTGGTCTCAAACCAAGGAAAACTAATCCATACATACAATGACATCATAGGGTTCCATCCTGAAAACTAAAAGGCCCCAGATGAACCTCTATACCCGTAGATATTGGTCGCACTTCCACAAGATGAACAATATAGGAGAAGTGTTCCCTATAAAAATGTCAAGACAAAGATTTTGGAATGTTCCTCAACTAGGAGTTCCATATCTTGTTCTAGGATTATTTAGATGATGTAATTACTATAAACTATGTCTACACATACTGATGAATGATTATAATAAAAAAATTTTATTTCTAATAATACCATGTGTTTCAAGGTAATAAGACTCTAATGAATATAGATATCTGGGGCCCTAGCCGCTTTCTCCCTAAGACATACATGGGATTCCTAGCGGTGGTTGTAGATGGATTTTTCTAATGGCGTCATCCACTACCCATAGAACCTCCTGATTGTCTTCCAACTCCACCTCCCTGAGATCACCTTACCATCTCCTAGGATACAATCGATCATTTTACTGCCTCTTCCATGGTGGTTCGTCAGTTATGTAACTACACCCCTGCGCATGTATGTTCATTGAGTCTTGCAATATAGAAACCATTAGGTCATAAGAATATAATCAACCCTATCACAGATTCACCCATACCCTATTCTATCACTATAATGGACGAACATTTACCTTAGTATGAGCGCAAATGTATATTCTGCATAAATATCATGGTTTCTGGAGCATGTTTGATGTGGTAGACTACTCATCTCTATGACACCCACTACCAGCTCCAGCATTCCAGTATCCCTCTAATAGAAATCTATTTGTCAATAGTTCCTGCTATAGAACCGCAACTAGGTGGGAATGTAAAAGGGAACTACGTTTTCTAGAATCTCTCAATGGAGTCACTGATAAAACTTTCTTTCTCAGAAGTAGCCATCATAGATCACGTAAATAGAGTAATAATTACAGTTTTTGAACTTCACTTCATAATCAGCTATTTTTAGCCCACCATGCTATAGCTCTAGAAGTTCTTGAGGCTAAACTGATCCCAACGATTAGGGATAGTACTACTCATATAATAATGGTTGGAATTCATACCTTTTTAGTGATGAGTCATCATTCATAGGTGTAGAAAATCTCAACCAGTTACCATATTCTATTTGAAATGTCTAGATTTCAGTGAAATGACCTGATCTCTCTAGGTATGAGTAATATTGAATATACATACCCATAAATTTTTAAAACCTTCATCTTCATGGGGATCTGTCTCACTATGAAATTTCCAAGGCCTCGAGTGCTGAAACTCACAGAGAATTGTATGCTTTCATTATTACTCAACCTTCTCTTCTGGATTTTTTTTTATCGATTGGTGGAGGTGATTCTACCTTCCCACCTCAAGGAAGAACCTCACAGGTTGGACCCTGAAATACGAACTCTTAACTTATTGCACCATCGACATATTCCAAAACTGGTATCCTAGATGGTTGTCTTCATGGAGGAATCTAGAAAGTTATTAAGATCTAAAAATGTTAGATGAGAATATATATATATATATATATAAATATATATATATATATATGGGTAGTTATCCAAAGAATGATATTTAAAGAATCAATGCTACATGATGAATGTACAATTGTTCCCATCAACTAATGTCATGGTGTTGTGAGTCAACAAGAAGGTAGTGAAGGTCATGCTGAATGGATACATCATCCACCAGTACCATCATAAGATTCCCTAACCTGAGAGCCTCACTAGATAAACATTTGCATTATTCCATATTCTCATCCAAATCATCATAATTGGACTACTATGATCACAGTCCCATTTACCTAACAACCTATGATAGAAATATCTCATTCATAACCCAATTCAGGACTGGGTTTAATATGAAACTATCTCAAGCCCGCCTCTATAGGCTATGGTTTAGAGACTAGTGTAGAAGCCATAACAAACAAGGGGTGTCCTGATTCAAAGTACCTATATGAAAACACACAACCATATCGATTCATAAGTGTGTAGGAAAATTAAATTAATGTTGTAGAACACTGGGGAAACTACTATTCATGTAAAACCTCTAGATAGTAAAAAACTATTATAGTGTAAAGTAATATATAAAGAGGAAAAATACATGCCCATGTAGAAATAGATCTAAACTATAAAAAACTGGGAAGTAAATCACTGAAAGAGTCCAACTCCAGATCTCTAAGCTGTGACCAATGTATGTGGTCCAATGTACCATGTTTCTATAAGATCTTTTATAGTCATCTCTGAATTTTACATCATCTACATAAGTCACAACACATGTGGAAAAATCCCATGTACATGTGAGTATATACATACCTAGTAGGAAATTGTATACTAATCATTGAACTTTTTTATTTTTTTCTTCATGAATACAGAAAATACTCCCATAAACAACATCTATATCTAACATGTCTTCATCTAGTGACAATTCTAAAAAATTACCTACAACTACCTCCCCTACGGTCCGAAGGATGAACTCACCCATATGACACCTTTATTATATGGTGGTTAATGAAATAGTACGAAAATACCATCTACAAAAATAATTCTGACCATAGAGGATTCCCAAGAGGGTCATTGTGTATTGAAAATGAAAACTTCACATCATACAATAAAATAATAATAAAGGTAGTGCCCAATATTTCCCTAACCAAAAAAATTAGGTGTTAATCCTCAAAGCATGACAATAACCACCTTCAGTAACTGATGATGTTTATAAAGAATCCAACTATGTCTCCCATTTGGTTCTAATGGTGAAGTGGAGGGCTCTAGCTAACCACTACCATAAGCATTATCTTGCTACTACCCTACAGCTTCCTGTCGATGGTACCATGTGACACACTATGACTTTTGACACCCATGCATGTGAAATTAGGAAGTAACATCAATTTTCAAAGGCCTATGTTAATTTTGAGTGGGATCCTATACCTTCTCCTACCGATGATCTATAACATCATATTTTATGAGTGAAAAACAAGCCATCTTATATCCCCGATCAATCATAAAATAGATCTTGAAATATTATCGCAACATGCTTGGGGAGGCCCATATCTTTACCCTGCATGCATGACATCCAAAAACATATTATGGTGAAACATGTAGTATAACAGTGGGCTCATATCATCTCTTCAATTGAAGATATATTGTAGTATACAGTTGTGATGGAAAATGTGTAGGATATATCTCTACTCACACTTTGATAAAATTCCATTGCGTATTTGCAACCACTGAGGAACTAAACTGTAATATCTTTGAACTAGTAGAGATATAGGGAGGGGTTCTTTTCCCTATCCCTTTATCCAGTGAATCATAGCTCTCTAATCATTATGAAAATGTTGTCTCTCTAGAGAAATCACTTATTATTTCTCCTCCATATGAGGATTATCATCATATTCCAATAAAGGATGAGGCACTAGTATGGGATCATATCATCATTCAAACTAAGGCCTACAATGTGAGAGTGAAACATGCCTCAATATATGATCATATCCTTATCATTAATGTCATGTGGAATATTACAAAGGCTTAGGATTGGGATCGCAGCCCCATATTGGCTAGGGATCACAAAGTGAGAGTGGAACATACCTCATGACATGAACATACTTAAATCAAAGATGACTAGTGAAATACTCATAAGTCCTAGGATCATGATCATATACCCACTATCATAGGTTCTCTCGAAGTAAGAATGATATATACCTCATGAATGGCTCATATTTCTATCATTGAATCATTCTTTCATATTGCAGAAGATCACAAAATTCAAGCATATAATATTATTTCAACTAATGAATGATTGCACAAGCATCCTTTTAAGGCAATATAGAAGGAGGATCACATCCACTCTCTCATTTATTTGGTTAGTCAATATATTATAGAAGTGAATTACTATTCAGACAAGGATCATATTCCTATTCGAACTCGGGTTCATCAAGTGTGATCGAAACATGTCATGGGGAAAGCTCATATCCCTACCAAAAAAGATCAATGATATATTACAAAGGCCCATGTATGGTCACACAATTTCATTTTTACTAAGGCTCAACATGTTAGAATGGAATATTCCTTAGTGTAGGCTCATAATCCTATAAATAATGATGATTCTCATTTACATATTTCCAAAGATTCTCTAAAAGTGGTCTCATACTCCCACAACACCAGACGGTTATAAACATGGCTCGAAATATTCAAACAATAGGCTCATATCCATGCATAATTCAATAATATAGGCCTCTATATTCTGACCATGAAGAAGAATGAGGATTATGTACCTATTTTTCTCAATAACAATGTCTTTGAGGTTGTTTGAGGAAAATTCTCAACACACTAAAGGTCCATCATCTCTTTAACTGAAGAAGAAGATGATCATTACAATGGAAGTCCTCTTCATGGTAATCTAGATATGCATTTCACAGACTCTACTCCTGACATTACCTATGGTAAACCTCCCCATATTGATATATCCCATTGAAATGTAAATACTCCCCATTCCAAGAGGCCTCTTTTTATAGAGAAGTTTGAATCTCAGATATATTTGTATAGGGAGGTTCTTGAAACATCAGGGTCAACCTTATATAGTTCCTGATCAATATCTATCAGAACTCCACTATGGTCAGTAGGTAACCCCAAGAAACACCCTCCTTAATCTCCTAAAATGGATGAATGTATTTTTGATCTAGTGTAAGTATTCAATTTTATATGTAGATATTTAACGCAAAAAACCCCAATATTTTTTAGCCTTTTGCTAGTTCTCTCAATGAGGCCAGAGATGATCTAGGAAAAAAGTGCATACCTTTTATAAACCAAACTATATGGGATACTAATTAGAAAATGAAGGTTATGAAACTCTATTTTTATGAATACATGGTCCACCTTCAAACAATCAACATACTCTATTGTCATCTAGACCTGGATTCTTTATCTATTTCTTGGGATCCTTAACCATAAAATGACACTGCAAATATGAAACACACATACGTCCATTGCATCACATCTATTTGAGAGATGATCTTTGATACCACATCCTGAATATTTATTCAAGGAAGGGGAAAATATGGATCTTTACACTTCACCGCACCCCTGGACTAATATAATGCCTCAAATATGGAATCTTACAATGTTATATCCTCTAGTGAAATCAGGGGACTGAGTAATGCTTATCCTATTTGGTCACTACAATAGTATATCCCCTTTTCAATGGTTCTAAGACATAATGAATATATGAATAAGATAACCATAAATAATTTTAAATGGGTGCCTCAATGAAATGAAGATGGATTTCTGACTGGGAATCCAATTTCACAATCAGTTTGATGACATCCCATAGTAATTGACTCTCGTCTAAGGCTGTCACTCCACCCATCTCTTATAAGAGAAAAAATTTTCCACATAAAATTTTCCACAGTAGATTCTTTCAAGGTATTATTATTGGAGAGGACCCATATCACCGGGATGGGTGAATAACTACCACCACCTCTACCTCTAAGATAGTCTATTCGTAAGAGGGTTTAGGATATATCAGAAGAAGTTACCAACAAAAGCAAACAAACTAGGGTAGTTGAATTTATATCTCTATCACTATCATATATTTTATCATTACTAATAGGGTCCTGAGGAAATCAAATATGTCTCTAGATCAACCCCAACCGAGTATGATGGGGAAATTTATATATCAATTTATATCTTAAGTGTCGTAAAATTCTCAATGATAATAATAGGATCCCATACAACATGAACAATCATTGAAAATGGTGCCCATTTATGGACCACATACCATAGGAATGTATGGAATTTTAATCATCACCATCACCATAGAGAGAATTTGTCCTCCCCAGTTAAGGGAGGTAAAAATTAATGATAGAAATCCCATAAATTCCTCTCACCAAATGTCATTCCTATGTTATTCAGGGCCCGTTTGATAATCACAACTAGAAATTACCTCATGTTCAATAGTCGCAGGCTACGAAATTATTCTTTTTATGAAAAGGAAATAAAACCCCTCTAGTTCTTCAACACAAAAAATGAACAATATGGACAATGTTTCAAGAAATGGCCCCAATGCAGGAAGTATAGAATCCTCATGTTGCACTGAATGCAATGAGAAAAGATACATTTTACTATAAAATTATTTTACTCTATTCAGCTTATACAAAAAATATATTGTGGATCAAGACACAAATGAAAATGGGAACAACATGGAAAATTTACCATAATAGTACTATGATTCAGATGAACCAAAAAAGGATTTAGACACCCAAACCAAATATGTATTTATAATTTGGAACCTCCGAATATCGATTTTCCACCTCTATAGTAGAATACTACTAGTGATAAAGGGAAATGGGTGGAAACTTCTCAATCTCTACCTAGAAGAGTTAAATTTCCTTCCATGGAGGAATAATATTTACAATATGACAATGTGAAAAAAACTATCAAAAAACACAATGAAGAGCTACTCAGGGTAAAAATTTCCATTGGGAGTAATCTTATTGTAGAGATAGATGTTACTTCTTCTAAGGATAATACACCTGCAAGAGAAGTATTTAATCCTCATACCAACAAAAAATCTAGGAATCCAGTCTAAATATATGTGGATGTGATGAATGCTGATGGATTCCCTCCTTTACATGGACATCCTCTACCTTTATTTGGTATTCAATAACTCTATCTGCATGTCAAGAATCATTGGGAGAATTAAATGATACCTCTTTGAAAAGCCTCACCCACCCATGTACAAGTGAGGTGAGTCAAACAAAATTACCTCTAGAACCTCTCAATTCCAACATGTCCCTGGCTACTGGAATGGTTTTCGTCGAAGGGTGACATGCACCTAAGAAACATTAAAAAAATTCATATCCCAAATGGGTGGATGATATCTTGCCTCCACACAATATCATTTATCCTACATTATACATATTTGATAGAATGTTATACCATAAAAAATATATCACATAGTTCATATCCCAATGTGGGATGATGATGGTAACTTGAGATCAACATGAGGCAAAAATGATGATTTTATTTTTATATACTCTAGTAGGATTGACCTTTGTTCGGAACGAAAAATTTACACAATGATCAGTTGTAGGATGGGAAATATTTTATTGTAAATTCCTATCGTAGTTCATATCAACACATATTAAAAAATAATTGTTGGCCAGATAGATGTCATGAAAGATGAAAATTAGAGGGTTTCCAACTTCATAGCTATATTGAAAGGGATAACCTATTTTCTCAGCATCCCACTCTCATAAGAGAAAAATATGGAGATTTTTACTAAAAATATATAGGATGAGTTGTAAAAAACTCAGGTCCCAATGAATTTTATTGGATGGTTTTATATGTTTATAGAAATGGCACAATTTTTGGAAACTTCCATTCAGCGAACCCAAGATAAATCTAGACTCAATCCATCAGTGTAGTGGAAAAGGAATAGCATGGTTGAATTTGTCATTGTTACCCTCAAACTAGCATCGATTTCCATTGAATCACCTATGCAAGCACCAAACATTCCAATACCTCCTTCCAAGTATCAAATAACAAAAAACTTCCCTCATCCAAAATCATAGAGAAGTTAGGGTCACCTGAGATTTAAGTAATGGATGAATAAATCACAGTCATTCTGATATGAAAATCCCCCATGTTAATAACTTTTAATCATGGAAAATAACATACTCAAGAAAATACATCCCTGTAATTCCAATGAGGTTTACCCCACTAACATTACAGACTACTTACCTTTTTATAGAAGGTTGTTTCATAATATCCAAGACTGATTCATTTTAATGAAATCCATAAAGGCATGTTCAATTCCAAAAAGGATGTGTAGATTATTCCTCATAAAAGGTGACATATATAACTATTGCGCTATCATAGAAAATGGGTTGTGGTTATAATGTTCTATCTAGGTGTGAACAGAAGATCAAAATAAAGATAACTCATAACATAGTTGACCGAGCATGTAACACCTTGATAGAAGAGATGTGTAGAACCACAATAGTTCCACTAGACAATATGGAAACATCAAACAAGCAAACCCAATGGGGGAAACAACCATTTGATATAAGAATATATTGAAATGGAAGTGTTTCAATATACTCTAACATATGTTTTGACCCTATAAAATTTCTTCTTTGAAACATCTGAAACACATTCATCACCCACACCAAACAGAACCCTGGCCTTATAAATTTTCATCATTGGTTATTTCAACATGATACACTTGGTAGAAATATTATTTGATAATGAATATTCCTAAGAGTTTTAGTTTACCACACCAAGACATGGAACATGTGTGCACATGCATTAGAACTGAGGATATATGGAAATACACGTGTGTGGTCAAACACAATATTTCAATCACATAGCAACAGAGGACATAGATGATATTGATTCATATGGGAAATCACTCCAATAATCCCAAAATAAACATTGAGTTGTCTCTTAACCCTCATGTGATCATCCACACCTAGTTGTATTTTATGAATACCTAGAGGGGTTATGAATTTCATACCATCCTTGGAAATGGGGATGACGATCACAATCTACAACGCTATTAGAAGATGATCCCTAATCCTTTTCATAATAACCAAGACAATAAACCTCAAATTAATCAAGTAATGATCCACATTTAAAGAGGAAATATATTTTTGGGAAGCTCCATACTCTAGATAAATTATGACATTAAAAAACTAGTTGGATTTTGTCCAAGCCATGCTCTAAATCCTAATTGTGCTCCATAATTCAAAAGAACTCCTACAAGAACTCATTGAAGGCCTCTAAATCACATATGAGTTTGAGATAGAAGTCATTTTGGATGAGGTCTATCGAGTGGATACTTGGCCAATTTAATTTTATATACCCATCACATTCATAAAATATGATCCTAAAGAGGTCATCTAGGGACACATCATGACCATATATGATTCATATAGACTCAATATTGTCATCATGAGAAGCGATGTGATCGGAAAAAGATTTGTTATCAATAAAATTCTACTTTTAACCATTCTATATTTGATATATAGTAAAGAGGATTTGTATACCACAAAGCTAACCATTCACCGTTATGATAAGAGTAAGAAAATCCCTCTTGGGAAGATCAAACTCAAAGATTAGTTTTGGCCACTAACATCTAATTTTGATTTTATGGGTATCCAGAAAGACATTGTAAACAATGTCATTCTTGGAATACCCTAGCTCCATAACTATGTGGTTGTTCCCTCAACATTTCACTAGTGTATTAAATAACCCATTGATGGAAATTTCAACCTATTACATGATGAATATTCCATATTTGATACATGAAATCCCCATATGTGGAATCAAAAATCTACAACTGGGTAAGAAAAAAACCAACAATTGATGATGATGAATAAGTTGCATCCACTAATTGCTTGGGGACCACCCTTGAAAATCCAAAAACTATGTTTGGATGTAACTATGTGATCCCCATAAATCTAGTTGAGGTAATAGACATAATCACATAGCTATATGCACATTTATTCCCCATCAACAATGTAAAAAATAATCAGCATCTACAACTCTCTACAATGACTCAGGTGGCTTGGTATGATAATGTTTTTCTCATGGATTATATCACCATATAAGTAATAAATATTCCCTTATATTTCCATCTCTATTTGAGAATGCCCCTCCAGACTTTGAGGTGGAATAGGTAGAGGTTGACCTAAGGAAAAACCCTCCAAAATTCGAGGATAGTTTCTCCACCACTAACGATGAGATCAGTTAGGTAAATCATTGAATAAATTATGACACATGAATTACAATGATTATCACTATCATTACCCTTGAATATAATTAGATTTATATCAAATTAATAAAGAAACACCACTACGTCATCACTTTGAACAATAGAAAAATTCTCCAATTGAATCCTAATGTGGCTATGAACCATCTCAACATGTCTAATGACCATCAAGGATTATAGCTATTATATTGGAGGATACACCCCTCTAATTCTACCAATGAAGAGGTGGATGATGAAAATTTTACCAAATCCAACATTTTCCAATATGTGTAATAACCAAATGGGCAAGAAAATATTTTCTTTGTCGATAAAAATAATGGGATGATTAGTGCCTACATCAACATTATACACCATAATGTAAATTTCACAATGGATGATGTCCCATAAATAATCTATGAAATCTTTATCGATGTAATTAACGGATTCCAAGACCTTTCCTTCATGGATGGGTACTCATGGTAAAATTAGGTAAATAGTATCCTTGATGATGAATAAAACACTACATTTCTATAACCTTAGGTCATATTTCTCTATCGTGTCATTATATTTGGTTTAAATAATGTTTCATATAGTTATGTACGTGACCTGAATCATATCTTTTAGCCATTAAAAGGAATGATGTTATAATTATATCTTAATGAATTGGTTGAAAAATAATGATAGTGATGATATCAATTCATAGACGCTAAATCATTCTCAATAAATTAATGAGAGAATAGTCTGAAGATAAATCCACTAAAAGTCTCTTTCAGGGTACCATTTGGGATTTTTCACATCTTGGAGGAACGCCACCATGTCATCGAGGTTGAATGAGAAAAAAATGATATTTTTGCAATCTCATCTAACATAAATCACATATAATTTAGGGAAGTGTGGATAAACTTGCCTACATGTAGTATTGCATATCCACGATGATAGAAAATATCCCTTTCAACATGATATTTTAGAATGGAATCACCTATCAATGGGATAGTGAATTCCATGAACGATTTAAAAGTATCAAGAAGTATCTAAGAAACCAACTTGTCCTAGTTACACTATTTTATGTAAAGAAGATTATATAATATATGAAATCAACGAAAAGATCAATTGTATCCCTCCACACATTGAGGAATGTTGCAGGGAGTGAGAACAACCTTTATTAACTTATCCAAACAATTATAGGTATTGAGACGTGATACTCTAATGTCAAGAATAATTTCCACATAGTCATCCTTATAGAGAAGAAGATAATGCAATTATTGTAGGGACAAGAAGTCCATATGGTCTCTCGTATTGATCCTATGATGTTTATACTAGGACACCCCATGCCATCTGGGTAGTTGGATTGATGTGAAGTGATTCAACAACAATATGACATCCATTTTTTGTCACAGAAGATAGTGAAATGGAAAGGCCTAGATAAATTCATCATGAATAATCCTACATCGGAAGGTAGAATAGTTGACATCAAACTCCTAGATGGGGATGTTTTCTATACACACGACACACCTCGAACATGGGATATTTATTTTTATGTAACATCCCAAAGTCCTATAAAAAAAGGATATAAATCCGAAGACAAATCGGGTTTGATTAGAAATTTTGTTTATTTATTTAGATAAATAAATATTGTAATACTCATTATCATGATCTAAAGGTTTCACATATAATGACATAGAATACCAATCCTTCTTCATTGGCTTATAATTGGACCTACAACATTAGATGGCCAACCTGCATGTAAAATGGGATTGAGAACTAGTGATAAAGTTGATCAATGGTGAATATTCCATCAGAAAGGAAGAAATATCTCCTCTTAGTTGCTACATCATAGGAATAATAGTAAAATAATATTTTAATCATGCATTGGATCATGTTACCAAATCAATGAATACATTCACCGAAGCATTGGATATTGCAACCATTGTCTTGGAAAATCTTTATATGGAGGAAGGAATATTCTGTACAAGGAAACAAAGAATGGCCTTATCAACTGACATCTATGATATGGAAGAAATCAATCAATTCAATTCCACCCTAGAGTGTGATGAACTGATATCCACTAATGGAAGGATGGATCCCATATTTGGTAATCTTCAAATTGAGTCACTCTTGATAGACCGAGCCAGAATAGAATTGATTTGGCACCATGTATCAAGAATTTCCCTATTTGATGGCCCAAATGAGAAAAAATCCCTATACTTGAGAGGATTTGATAGAATCATATTTCAATGCCTGGTAGAAATTAAGATTCACGCTATCATAGAAGATTTCCATGAAGTCTCATGCAGTGCTCATTAGTTTATGACCAGGCTCTCCAACCAAATCATAAGGCTATTTTATTATATGAAATCCATGGTACAAGACAATTTTTAGTACACAAGGAAATGTAATGCATGAATGATATATGAAAAATTCATCCATCAACCATAATAGTTGATACATATTTCAAACTATTTCTATTTGTTTTCAATTTGTCGAATAGATGCCGTGGGTCCATATTTCCTAGAAGAACTATGATGTTCAAGTAAATATGTACTAACACTAACCTATTCTCCAAATTGGTTAAATAAATAACGTTCAAGGATGTTAGGATGATGAATATCATCAAACCAGTGAAGTCCCATATCATCATAAGGATTGTTTTACCTTATAAAATATTGATGTAAAACATCATAATCTAATGTTATATGGATTTAAATAATTTTTAATAGGAGCACAATATCCAATCCAATCACTCATTCCAATATCATGTTGTGGAGAATGGAAAAATATATGTCTTCAAAAAGACCATGTAAAAAATAATCTACAAGTTGGTGAATAAAGATAAGATGACATGTCCAGGTAAAATTATTCATGCTTTATGGGCCTATTGTACCACCACAAATACTACTACAATTGAAACTCCATACTAATTGTTCTTCATGATCAATGTAGTATTTCCCATACATGTTCAGTTTTACTCAATTCAAATATCCATTTTTAGATAACTCATAAATGACTAGTAATCACAGAAGGAGCTGGATGAGTTGGAACAACTTGATGAGAATAGGTTTTACAAATTAAAAACCCTTGAATTCCATCATAATTAGATCACAATATCCCTAAGTAAAAAAGACATGTCTCCTTTAACTCCTCTAAGGAGAATTGATGTTGGCTCTTAGAACCCCAATAATAGCATTGAATAAGCTTCCAAAGCTAGAATCCAAATGGGAAGGGTCTTAAATCAAACATAATGTATAACACAATGAAGAAAAATTATATGAAACAATGGATGGAGAACTTGTCACCCCCCCCACAACTGTGACTTTTCTCAAGAAATCCATTGAATTGTTATCATCCATACCAATGTCTAGGTACAAATACATTAAAATAAAAATAGTATCACATACAGACCACATGACATTCAGCTGTAAGGAGTTTTAATGGTTCGATGATGTCAAGCAGAACAATGGAATTTTAATATTACGATGTTAAATGGTTCAAGAACATCTTGACCAGATTAAGCTAAATTGTATGAAGCACATCCTCACTGCATGATATTAAAATGCATGGATATCATGACAGGTCATCTTCATTCATATCATATGAACCAAATAATAATAGAAAGACATTAAACTATAAAATATCTCCCCTCCAAAATGCATGTCATTAAACCATACCAAATAGGTTCTTACAAATCAAAATTATGGTGGATAGTAGATTTCCTCCCTAAATTACATTAAATTGCACGGTAATCACCATCTCACAGGAAACTCACTAAACACGAGCTTGATCTTTGTGATAGTGGGATAAAACTTTCTCTTACCCATGTGATAGACAACACCACATAGGGAATCCCTCATTCTAAGAACTATGTTTTTCTTGATTCATTCCATCACATGATATATTGTGACACCCAAACCACTATATTTGGTCCCATCCACAATGTTACTTACCTTTAATATAGGTTGACCCTCATCCTCACCACATGATGTTAAAATGCACAACTGATGTTCTCTACACATGAATCTTAGTAGAATTGTTCTCACAAACATCGTGTGGATTAATTACTGCCATCATAAGACACATTGTGTCACCTAAAACATCATTCATAGGTCCAGACAGAAAATTCATGTTCTTTCAAGTTGATTCACCAATGTCTTTACCTGAAGACGTTAGAATGCATAGCCAAATTCCTTTATTCATTCCATTAAACTGATAAAATGTTGTAGAACAAGGTATATATTTATTATAATTTTAATATGATACATAGGGGATCCTCGATGTTATTTCTTTATGTAGCCACCACATGGTAAAAAAATCTCGTATTATCATCGAAATCAACACTGTACGCTAAGAGGAACCCTTTTCGTTCCTTTTTCTCACACTGAATATAGCTCATGTGTGTATTATAATTTTAGAAAGGGATTCCCCACAAAAACATGGAAAAAAATATCATGTTAGGTTCATCATGTAACTGAATTCAATACAATAAAATACGTAGCATGATTCCTCTAAATATGACATTAAACTACATGGTTTATGTCCCTTTATTGACATAAAATTATATATTCCTTTGGAACATTACCAAGAGGATCACTATTATTGGTGATTGGTCGCCTACCAAACCACTATTCAAGAAATACTTGTGACATGATTCCTGACATAACAATACATGTGGTGATACATAAATAACCACCCTAGGGTCCCAACACAACAAATAAGCATAAAAGGTACACCCCTGTATATAATCTAGACAGTCATAGGAAGAACCTTAATCAAAAACTATGTGTCACCCAATTACTATTTCCATAGGATATATAGCGAAATCCATATTTCCGTCAATGGGTCTAGCTTCAATATCCCTATTCATGTTTGGGATCCTATTCCCTTGCCTCATTACCTTATACTGCATAGTTCCTTGAGTACTATGTGAGGATTTATTCCTATTATAAAAAGTTATGTATTGCTGCCCAGATCTCCAATACTAGTTGCATCTATAAGAACTGATAAAAATAAACCCCAAGCACATAGATATAGATTCATACAAGAACATTTTAAAATGTACGAGTTAGATATGAATACATATTTCATATGAAAGTAATAAATATCTTGAAAAAAAATTATTTCCATTCCCACATCCTTACAACATGATGATTTTTCTTCACTAAAAATTTCCCAGTTTCCAAGAATTAAATGTGCACAATTAATAAATAATCACCACATGATGTCAAAATACAAGAATAATTCCTTACTACATGATGTTAAATTGGACATAATAAATCACATCCCTACTCGATGATTTTAAAAAATGCATACAATAATCTATAAACATCCCTTATCAAATAAGGGAAATATCCATACCCCATTCATCCAGATTACAATGTGTTTCCACCAACATTTAACCACCTCAACTCAAAAACCAAACTTAATGTCTTAAGAAGCTCATGTTTCATCAATACTTTCAAGGTCCTTGTTATAGAAAACGAATCATTATAATTTAATATACTATCAATGTATAAGGGTTGGAACCTACTAATAAGAGAGATCATGGCTCTATGATAAGGGATTTCTAATTCTCGTGAGTCTAATGTAGTCATGGAATAACTAAGAACCTGAGGGTGTTTTGGTCAATCCCTTGTCTAACTATCCCATTCAATCACTCATGACCTGGGATACTCAAGATATTATTTATAATATTTTTTTTCTATTACTCTGAAGGACATTGCAATGCTCTTGACCCTTAATATCCCGATTATTCTATTGTGTAACATCCCTCATATTAGGCCCATCTGCATCATGAACATTAAACTACGTAAACTCATGAAAAATTTGTTAAAATTTATTCCATATCCTATACTGGTCTAAATAACCTATATTTAAACTAATAGTGATTGTGAAAGAAAAAAAATGGATGAAAACCCACAAAGGGTGGATTGATAAAAAATCAATTCATCACATGAAAAATTATTCATCTCATGTCTTTATGAAAGTATTAGATATAAATAAATAAGGAATAAAATTAATTGGGAATACTATATAGACCTAGAAAAATCCAATCCATGCTCACTGGACACCCATAGTCATAGAAAAAGTATGATTACAGATTTTTCACATCTCATCACTTCAAAAATATGTTGTTTATGTTGTGACAAAACTTTTTCGATGTAGGAACCCTTATTGGATATTAAATTTTCCATAATTAATAATTGATGATTTAAAATACTTGGGTCATCAAAAACCTCTCAATTCCCATGTAAATGAAAATGAATCTCTCTTATTGTCCATGATATCGATGAATAAGTCCTTAGACCTACCAACGAAAGACAACATGGGATAATATAAAATGATTTTTGATTACTGTGAGTCCAGTATCACCATGGTAAAAACCAACACCTAACGGTGTTCTAGGAAATTCTCTATATGATTTTCCCATATCATCTCAATGAACTATGCATATTGTACCATTATTGAAAATCCCCACAACAAGAATATTCATGTTAATTCAATATCCATGGCATTACATCACATTTCTTTACCCTTTATCAAAGAAATAATGTGACACTCTATTCCCAAACCATTGATGGCCCAAACATTGTGATAAAAAACTATAGTTCATAGTTTTTTATCATCTCAGATTAAGAGAAAAATTTTCCTAGGGTTCTAGAACCCTTCTTGGATATCTTTCCTTTATTCCCAACACCATTGACTATACATTTAAAATATTGAAAACATTCCATATCCCTTAAAAACATGTGGTTATACTTTTTATGACGATGATACCAATGCATACATGGATTATATGTACCAACTAGATCCACCATTCATTATAGTAATTTTTCATAATATTCATGATCATAGGATACATAACTATAGAACGCAACAACCTTGTGTTTTATGGGTCATTCCGTGTATGTATGCTCATTCTATGATCCATCGATTCGAGATATTAGGAACATTATTTACATCATCCACATTAAAATTACTAAATTGGGACTATCATGCCTATTATTTTACCCTCATCCAATATTAGCCCCATAAATCTTCTATTTCCCTTGTTTAAGAGTGAATACAACTCTAATTTACCATTATATCAACTCATATGTTTCATGAAATACCAAATGGAGGCATCACCGCCTTACAAGAAATGAGATCTAATCTAAATGGGCCTCAACAATGCCACAATAATAATCAATGACATATATTGTTTTGGTATATTATTGGCATGTATACAAAATATACTATAATGATCAATCAATATGATATATTAATACTATAAACTAAATGAAATCCTAAGGACCATGCTAAATTACATAAACTAGAATGATAGAATGTCTGATGTAACACACAATAAAATACCACGAAAGAAGGTCTAACCTAAAAGGAACTAAATTAGTGTTATATAAGCTATGATATAAAATACCCTAATCATCAATGATAGAATGTCTGAGATAAAATACCCTATACTATAACAATATATGTTTTTAGATAAAATACCCTACAAAACATCACATCAATGATATAGTTTACATGAATGAAAAGGCGTGTATGGACCACCATATGGCTTTGGAAAAAGTCAAGATACGCTTTCCAAGTCTATCAACTTCAGAAAAATATTGATCAATTTCTATATGGTAAATAAATTTTACCCAATTGTACTTTTAACAATAAAAAAATCATAATATCACTACAATAGATACATCAATGAGGAACCTTGTTATTGGTGGTCATTCATGATAAATTCCTGAAAAGAATACTCTATGATTTAAATACTCAGATCCTAACATTCAGGATTACATGATATTATGAAAAGGATGTGTATCCATTGAAATATATATATCACTGAATTAGTGAAATTTAATTTACATAATGAATAACAGAAAAATACTATAGAACATGGAATGTCTAGAAATTCTATACAATATAAGCCCGAAATATGTGGAATCTCAACATTTTAGATCTAGTCCCTGAATCTCATCAAAAATAGAATACATGCCTATAATGGAACTACAATATGATTCAATCAGCTGAGCTGGACAAGTAGGAATGAGTATGGAGAAAATATTTAATTTAATGTTGATGTCTTGTTCATCATGCCTCTTCATATTATTCCCTTGCAAAGAGGGTATAAACTAAAGTAGTCATCTACTCAACACCTTTTGGATCAGTTTCCATTAAGGATGATGATGTTTTGCAGTCATACATCAAGGGAAATATGATTACCTCATATCTCAATATAATCATGGTTCATGCATCTACAAGGGATAAAAATAAGATGTAAATTAAGGAATCTTCTCATGTTCTTCCAAGGCCTCCTTCATATGTTTTTAATGGGGAGCCTCATCATCAGAATCGTGCATGCCAACGAGTCTTAGGGATCAATATGTGAATCTACATCCATATTAGCCGGTATCTTAGATTATATTCTATGAATGAAATGACAGTAGGAGAGGAAGTCCCATATATACTTCCTTCAATAATTTAATCACCCATTTCCTGTTATAATGGGATAATTTTGTTGATTGCATTAGCCTTCCTATTGGGATGGTCGTCAACAAATTATGGGCATTTCCTCAACATCTAGACCATGTCCGAAATCAACTCCATACCTACATCAGATAGAAGGTTTAGTGGGGAAAATAGTTTATACAAATGATGAACACATCATATTATCCTACCACTTTGGTAGGATTCCACTCAATCCTAGGCATAATCCTATTAAATAATGGAAGGATCATCTGTATATAGAACAATGATCACAATATTGGTTTCTTAATGTGCCAACATCATCCAAAACTAATGGATTATCAAGGGATGTCTCTCTCTTTACACGTCGGCCTAATGAAGATGGGATACCATTTAGGTGAATCTACAATGATGACATAATTGATAAGGTGTATATGGATCATAGATGATCATTAATTACATTCTAGTTACATTAACCCCTCCCCGAAAAGAGATATTCTATGTCCTATCATCAAGAGATATGACACCATTATCAATTATGGACCATGTCTATGTAGAATAATTGATAAAATTAAAGTTATCATATCAAATCATCATATTTTTATCCTTTTTAGGCATTATTGACAAGGCCCCAACCCCAGATATGTTCAGAAATATGGGATGGGATAAGACATCAGGGATCCTTGTGGTGTTGTAGTATTTGTTGAAATGGAAATTATCCCATAACCATCCAAATAAAAACTGTACAGGGCCACTAATACTATAGGGTCCATTCCCCTACTAAATGTGGCCAAAAATTTGGTAATCATGTGAAATGGTAGGCTCTTCCACATTACCGTGCCACTATTATTCTAGCCACACTTCCATCACCAGCATGCAAACATGGATTTTAGAATGCACGTACCTTACAGAAAAAATCCACCCATTCATGAACATGGGTACAAATCCCTTGATCTGAAGCCATGTTGACATCTGAGGCATTACTTAATATCCCCTTTATTTATGATCCCCAGCTTCCAAAATGGACCAATGTGATGTACCAATATCAAAAACTTGACTGGAAGTGCACCGATATGGCATATAGAAGGCATCCAAAATCTGCTATGGTAAATATATTTTTTGACACAATATTCGAAAGGTATAAGCGAGAACATAGTATCTCATTTCATGAAATTTCATTCATAATACTGATCATATCCATCTTCGAGACTGGAGACTGAAAACCATCATCCTATAAATCTGTGGTTGGAAAGAAATCATTGTACACCATTCCATGAGAAGGTATCCTACCCATCTAGTATATTTACAATATAATAATTCTAACCTCCATATGGGATAAATGAAATGTTTTGGTTCCAAGAATCTAATGACTAACTATTTCTCAAATTAAGTCAAATTGGAAAAAGGTAATGAATTAAGAAATTCATATTTCATAACAAATATGGAAAACATATAACTAGTCAGCAAACTCTAAGATGCTTTGCAAGACCAAAAATATCTATGACCATTCATCATAAAAGATACCAACATGATGGGGATCCCATTTCAATATCCATCCACCACTCTTGTTTTTCCGAGAATAGATGGATACAGACGAATATCTCTGAGTGATGGGATGGTGAATGGAATCACAGTCATCCAGACCCAGGGGAGAGTTTTCCAACATATAATACATCTCATGGGATTGCGTTTCGACTAGTTGTACATCCTCAAAAATTAACTTTTTATTATAGAAAAGAGAATTTGAAAATTATTAAGTTGTTATATTTTAGTCCATAAAAGGAATGAAGAGGTTCTCCAGTAATCCAAACATGTATTGAGGAATCCAATGTGATAAAGGATAGTTCTAGAGATCAAATGGAAGACGTTGTTTCAAATCATTGTCATTATAATTCACATGGTATCAAGGGTCATCATTGTGGTTTCAAGAATCCATGCCCTTTTGATTACCTACATTAGAAAAATATGTGAGAGTTTAAATACATCTGTATAATGGTAGGTGAAAAATTCCTAGAAAATAAAACTAAAGTTGTTAAAGGAAAAACAATTATAGTAGCTTCATACACATCACATTATTCAGAATGAAATTCATGAATCCCATAAATGACTTCTGAATCGCCTTGTTCATGAAGATATAACTGTCCTCATAATCCTTCAAAACATTTCAAAATAGCATGAAACCTAAAAATAATCACAATCATGTGAACATGACATGGTCAAACAAGTTAAAAATAGTCAAAAAAGATCACATGATTGAGATAGTAGATCAAAAAACCATTAACTAGAACTTCTCATTTGTATTTCTGCTATACATGAAAAAAAATTGTTCTGGTTAATTCAAACAATCTCATAGGGAAAAAACATTTTGAGAATATGTTCTCCTGTAAGGTTTCATGAATAGAAATCAGGATCGGTTCATGGGGAAGATAGTTGATAAAATATTATGTGACAGAAGTAGGGAACAAGATCTCTATGAAATTTAGAAGACAGTGAATGAAAAACTCTCTAATAACCTATTTATAGTGTATTCTATTGTATACCAATGGTCTCCCGACAGACCAACCATATCCTATAGGCAGTGACTGGTGACAAAAAAAATAATTAATTGGGAATTTACAATACTCAGATGTAGGACCTTATCTCCAAGGACATCACTACTAAGGGGGATTCCTTTTAATGCCAAGAATATAAGCATCGTAAAATTAATAGTGGGAGGAAACCCATAATAGTGGTACTATTTTCCACATAATACTATAGAATAAATGAAGATCAAAACTCATGGATCGCATAAGCCTTCATCATACATGTAATTATGAAATTTTTAGAAGGTCACAAGAAAGATACATGCACAACACAAAACCTATGACACATCCAATGGATCCCATTTGACATGTCCATATACTATTGAAAAGGCACCCCAGACAATTAGAGATCATGCAGCGTCTTCCAGATGAGAGCCCCACCAGGCCATGTGAATTTTCTGGAAGTAGGAACATGACAAGACATCCAAAAATTCCTGGAATGTGGGGAGAAATATAAACAAAATACTAGAGCCTCTTATGGTCGCAAAACATCAGAGATTGACCCATAATGATCGTGAGACACCGTAGAAGCCTGATGACATGATATCCTAGTCACAAATTCCCCATGTTGTCATGTCACCCCCATCACATGATGTACTTGATATATGTCTTGGAAGTCTCGTACTCCCCCATTACCTCCAAAATCAAGGAAAATGACTTTTACATGTTTGTTCCCATGCATCAAAATAATTATTTTTCAGGGTCACACGATTTATCATTGATGTGGATGATGTTTTTACTCAAAAATTCTCAAGAAAAATCATGATACACCTAACCCTTATAAAATAATCCATGAAATTAAAATGAAACAATGTGTGATCCTCTTTCTGTCATAAATATCATGAGAGGGGAACCATACGGTTCCTGATACATGAAAATCTCATAGTGACATGTCCACCTCTCTATGAGAGAGCCCCTATAATATCACCCTCACTACCTGATGGTCTTCATACATTTTCAAGTATCCATCTACTCCCCCTTTGGTTCCATATGGAAAACAGAATGGTTTGTCCACAAAATCCTACCACATCACTACAAGACCTATTGTTGGTATCACAATGCATCACTGGTGGGTATAGTTATTTCCTTTGACAAAACACATTCAAACTCACAAGATCCCTAATACATTTAAAAATAAATGAAGGAAATAAAAAAGTGATGTTTGTAACCCATGTGGTCATAAACATCATGTGATGTTCTATTCTGCTCTATAAGACCACAGAAAAACCCTTCGTCATGATGGAATGTTCAAATGAAGGTACCCTAGAAAGACATCCTTGAATCATAATGGACATAGACATGTATTCTTATTCCACTTAAATTCCTTTCAATAGATATCTTAATCTCACAAAATCACTCAAAAATGTTGGCCGAACTATTTGGAAGTCCCTCTGAATATCTACATGATTTAGAATAACTCCATAAATTGGATATAATTTAATAAACATCGAATTATTTTGAAGGCCTTATAGTTTTTGGAAAACATGTGACACCCCAAAATTGTAATACAATAAGATCTCAAAAAAAACATGACTTCAAATCCTTCCATCAACTCTATCCTATATTTTAATGATGCACACTACCAAAAGAGTTGAATGACATGGTTTGAAATGCCTCAAAATTCCCACCTATCATGAAAAAATGATTTTCTGGATCCCTAATCTTGTACCGTCAAGAAACATAGTGGATTACATATAGATTATGATTTCACAATTGGAATTTTTTATGGGAGTTAAAATCTTGGGAACAACCTAAGTAGATCATGCAACATGCATAGAAACATCATGTGATCACTCATAGATTACATTAAGGACAACAGGTGGGTAATGCAAAGTAAATCCTTCATACGAGACTAGTCATGTGTTATTTATACAATCTAATAACTAATAAATCTATGAAATATGAAATAAAGGGTTAGAATTGAGAATAAAAACATGGGAGAAATATGTTAATAACACATGCACTGATCCTCATGTGGTTCACATGAACCACCCAGGTCACCCGACAAAATAAGGACATGTAACCTATATCTCATGAATTTACATTGGTATACTATTTAGATCATCATAAATCCCATTTAAATATCGATGTGAGTCACATGCAACCTGCATGAATGCCACATGAGTCTAGAAAAACCTTCTAACCTCACCATACAGACATTGTGATATCCATCAGATGTGTCTCCTAGATCATACAACAGAACCAACAAATGTGAGCTAAATCTCATGATGGCACCAAGGATTGTCAAGTATCTCTGGAGACATCTTCTTGAAAATCCATCTGGATCACTCGAAACCCATATTGTATTTCAACTGGCTCATACGATTTCCCCCTGAAATGTCATATAGTATTCAATATGACACCTTGACATGTAATCCATGATATGTTTTACCCTTCAAAAATGACACATTGACTCTTATAGCACCATACAGATGTTTCATCCATATTTATTGATGACAATAGTTCATGTTAATAGGATCATGTTATGCCCTCTAAGAATATAATCTGAGATCATGTGATGGCCTCCGGGATCAGCCAACCAAGTCATGTGATGTCCTCTAGGAAAATCATCAATGGTCATGCTTTGGAGTCCATACATTCCATCCAAATAAAGAGTCAAACCTTGGTCATGTAAAATGGGTTATGAGATTGTCTATGGACTGATCAATAAGATATTGTTTTATATCTCATGCAGAATATCATTGCATGTTGGGCATACAAGAGGACTGGGACCAATGTCTATCCCCATGCATGATAAACTTGTTCTACCTCTATATAAGGGAAACCTCCGTGTGTAATACTCGATTAGTGGTATGAAATAAATACCCACCATAATATTTTATCTACATTGGGAATGTCCCAAGAGTACAACTAAACTAAAATGACTCTATTGTCAACCATAAATAGGATACATATGACACCTTCTTAAGTAATGTTCTCTATATCCAGTACCCAATGGGATATCCAGAAATGTATTACCTACATCCACAAGAAATGTCAATGATTTATTTATATCTATTATTCTCAAAATAAGAATAGATCTTGTGGGTTTTGGGCATAATAATGAGGACATCATTGGTATCATGAATCTATACCCGCAAGTGATACCTTAGTGTTTAATCACCAATAACTAGTATAATATAACTACCCACCAGATAAGGGTATCTACCTTGGGTAATGTCTCTAGGGAGTGACTGAACTATGATAAATCTAATTGATACTAAAACTATGATATGTAGGACACCTTCATGTGGAATGAGCTCAAATTTCAAGCTTCTCATTACCCCCATATATATTTTTTTCGTAAGATGTTAAAAAACATGGGTTTAATGTACCACATGGGGTTTTATTCCTGTTTTAAACAAGGATGTATAGGACTCCTCATAATGGAACCATCCCATCCTCAAAATATTAACCACATCCCCATATGATAATAATGTTCATCGAACAAAATTATTGATGTCCAACATATAATTAGTTACCCAAAAAATGTGGAATATATGAAGAAACTCAGATACAAATTGATGGATTCACTAAAATAAAATGCATATATTTGGAGTTAAATAGATTTATCCTATAATCAATTCTATTAGTGTAATTGATCATGTTTCGGTATTAGGAATAGATTCTAAAAATACATCTTAAATTTATAAGAGAGTTATAAAGTAGGAAACAATTTACCCTAAAAGGATGTGATGTGACCAACCTCCCATCCCATCAACCAATATGAGTTACTATGCAAATTTGAGTCTAAAATCATTAATTAACCCCTAACATTAGAAAATAGGTCTGTATCCAGTTATGGAAGTGAGAAATTTTAATATATTCAATGAAATATTAACACATGTTGATCCTAGTTTTAATAGTTGTACATAAAATTTACCCCCCAAATTACATATTCCAAAAAAATTCATCGACAAATTTTTGATTAAAAAGTTATTCAAGAAAAATGGACAAGAAATTGATGTCATATTTAAAACAAATTCATTTTTTTCTACTTATAGAATCCTATAATTTATCCACACATATTTTTTTGGCAATATATCACTTCATGGATATAAGGAAATTGTTTTTCATTTCATTTAGTTAATTATTTTTTACGATGCACATGGGGTTTCTTTTTGAGTGATTTGAGTGAAGCCTACACAATTTTGATAAAAAAATATTATAAATTGAATCATAAAGGGAAATATTTAGAAAATATTTCATTATGAAGTGACCGGGGAGAATAATGTGAAAACTATGTTTTCAATTCTTATTTTCTGAAATATAGAATCAAACATTCTTTTTCATCCCCTAGGACAACCTAATAGAATTGCGTTTTTCGATGTAAAATTAATAATTTTACGAAATTTATCAAACAATGTTATGTGAAGATATCATTTATACTCATATTTTGTTAAATATGTAAATACATTACCATAAGTCATAAACAATGTTTTGATTAATACTATTTGGAATAAAAAATCCAAATGAACTATGGAATAATATAATTTAAAATGTTAGATACTTTAACGGTATTTTATAGAATGTTTACAATTAGAAAATCATGGTTAATATTTGTAAATTTTATCCAATGGTTGGTGATGGAATCTGTATTATATATTCTATAACATCAATGCAATCGTGTTTTTAATAAAAATGTAAAAGAATATTGAAGAATAATGAGAAGTGAAATTTGATGAAAGTGATATTTTTTGTTAACAAATGACATAAGTTGATGAGGTAATATATTAAATTTAAAGCATGATTCATATAACTATATTTGAATATTAGATGTTTAATGATTAAAAACATGATTTAGATAAACCAAATCATGAAATATTTGATACTAGAAAACCAAAAAGTGTGCTTCTAAAATTGACTTAAACCCTTAAGAACCATAAATTAGAAAATATTATAGATATTTTAGATGACATATTTAGAAATAATAGGTGTCTACAAAAAATTTACAATTATATTCAATATAATCTTAACTAGAATATACATCAATTAAAGAATCATATGTAAACTAGGGTTGGGTACTAGAAATAACATGATAATTATTTATATTCTTGATGAACAATGATTCTAAGTTACATGATAGACCCTATGACTGTCATGACACCAAAAAAATGGATTTTTTGTCTAAAATAGTTATTCATGGAATGATGACTATGATTAATGAAAGGCAAGTTGCTAGATATTATAATGAGGATGGTATAAATTATAAAGATAACATTTCCATTGTTACTAGATTAAAATCCATTAGGATTTTCCAAACCTATGAATTTCAGATAAAAATTAAATTATATAATAAAGATGTAAAATATGATAATATTAAATTGATTTATTATGGTAGATGATTATATAGAACAAAAAATAGGTATTGAAAGTCAACTTTCTCCGTATCTAGTTTTCATACCAACCAAATATCTTTATTAACTTAACTATTCATCTAGAGAAACATATGATTGTTTATCCACATTTTATATGTTGAATATATTTTTAATATTATTGGATGATACTTCAATATTTATGATTAATTAACCTCCTGGTATATTTTTGATCAGAAATATGTTTATGATGTGATTTTTGTTTATTCAAATAAAATATTTTATAATGAGTTTTCAATACCCATTTAAGAAACGAAATTGAAATGATCATAATACGGATATAAATTTTATTCATACTATTCTAGATTTATAAAAATGAATAAAGGAATGTGATAAATAAATGTAAATGCACACATGACTTCATTAAAATGTTTATACTTGAATATTATAGAGCACATTAAACTCCTATAAATTCTAATGAAAATCATGACATATATGAAGCTGGGTAACCATTTGATAATATGCTACAATGAGGATTAATTTGGAGTATACTGTATCTAACTACATATATGAAATATAGTGTGTTTTAAATATGCTAATGTTTAATATTTTAATCTAATATCATGAAATTTCATTTGAAATCCTCAAAAAGGTTTTTAAATAACTCACAAGTAACAATATATATTACCTTAAATTTTCAAAAAAAATATTTTAATTTGATTTATTTTTCAAATGAAAACATTGGATGATTTAGAAAAGATATTAATGTATATCCATAAATTAACATTTAATATAAAAATCCATAGTATCATGGTTTCTAATGAAATAAAACTCATTTTCAATATTTAAAGCAATGGAATAATATATAACTACTATATTTTTTTCTCTTTTTTTGTTGATGAACCCCAAATTGTTTGATTTTTGATTCAATTGTAATCTTTTATCAATAAATGTGATAAAACTAGATCAATAAACATTTCAATGAATCCAAGAAATTATCCAATGATAATATGTATACAAATATGGAATCGTTTAATCAGAGATTATGCTAAAAAGGTGATATTTCTATAGTATTTAACTATACTAAGAACCAATTAGAAGATATTTTTATATATTCCCTTTCTTGTTATAATTATTATTTTATTTAATTAAAAATAAAATTATTATAAATTATATGAGATTATATTATTTTAATCTAAAAACATTATATTTCATTATCAAATACAAATTATATAATATTTTAATGAGTTATAAAATTACTGTGAATTTAATTTACTTAATTATTATTTTTTAATTTAAATGTAATGTAATCCTATAAAAAATTGCATTATATTTAATTTTTTTTCTTTTAATTATTTTTATAATTAATTTATAAATGAACCAAATCCTAAATTGGATATCTACATATTTAATAAATTATAATTGTAACATAAAAAGTTATGTCAACCCACAAATTTTTTTTCATAGGTTTCCTCTTCAAGAAGTTAATCCACCATTTTCCCTCCTCATCTCACTCAATTAACTCTTAAACTCAATCAAAATTTTTAATATTTTAATTTATATGAATTGGGAAGATAGAATAAAGGTTTATTCAATTAAATATATGTTGTTTGTTTTCATTATTTAGGGTTTTATATGACAATATTTATATTTATGGGTTAGTTCAACCATATAGAGATGAAACTAAGTAAAGAATTAAATATTCATGGGTTGGAGTTTATTTTATATAAAATGAATCCTATATTCTTATTTAAGGATTAAATTAATGACACTATGAATAATGTTGATTTCTAGTCTGGTGAAATAGATAATGTACTTTCTTTGAGTGTTAATTGAAAATCAGTTTTTCATCATCATTGGAAATATCCAATGACCATCATTATAAATATACAATGACCATAATTGTCCCCATGTTGGGGTGGGGGGTTAAATTTTCTATAACACATTTATTTTGATTTCATTTGGTCCACAATGGTTTCCCAGCTCTTATTTAGAACCTCTACTATGAGAAGAAGCCTATAAAATATATAAAATCTATTAGGAATGTTTTTTTTAATTTCATTCAGACTGGGATGAGATAGATAGTTATTAAAATAGAAAATGTATTATCTTAGGACATGTAATGATTATATATCATGTTTAATAATGTTATAAAAAATAATATAATGTATATAATGTGGTTTACGAAGAAAAACTATAAAGTTATATTGAAGCTAAACTATTTAATTTCTGATAGGATTATCTTCATGATTCTGAAGAAGAAGGTGGTAGATCTCAATAATATAGATGGTGTGAAATATCATAAAATAAATAATATTTATCTCATTCTTTTGAAGAAATTGGTTACTACTAGGAAATTTTACTAAAATCATTAATAAAAATGTAATATGAAGTCCAGACTCAGGGGAGAGGGGGCTGTAAAAAAGCACACCCCCAAGTGATGAAACAGCTACTAAGATTGTGAATACTTGGGATGTGAATGAGTAAATAGTTTATAAACAAGATCCCTTGATTTTAGTGATTAGATATATTATGGAAGAGACAATATTGAAATAAGAATATATGAGTTTTTTATATTCTATGAAAATTATGTATGAAGTCATGCTATTTAGATAGATCTTGTATTCTAGGAAGAGTGTCCAGTTGAAGTTTTACCTAGTGTTTCGTTAGTGGGAATACAGTAGATGATGCAGTAAACCAACTGATATTTGATCTAATCATTCCTAAATCAACATCTAAAAGACATGTAGCTGCATATATAGTTTTAGAATAATATATATTTATTTATTATACTACCAAGGATAATACCCCCCATGTTCATTAGGGTTCACCATTAGTTAGTAAAAACAATAAATTTTCTAGTATGAAGTCATTTTCCTCTACTATTATTACTAAGTTTGATAATCTTATGAATATTAAGATATCATGAAAAGATATGTTATATGATATAATTATTAAATCATAACACATAGGGAAATTTATTTTTCCGAATAATAAATTGAAAATATAGTTGGGATAATAGATACTTGGAACACATGATAAAAAATATTAATATAGTGGCCCCTCTGCAATTATCGAACTCTGATGTGAAAGAAAACTATTTTGATGACCTAAAATCTCAACATGATGA
The DNA here is from genome assembly GCA_963277665.1 of Viscum album. Taxonomy (NCBI): domain Eukaryota; kingdom Viridiplantae; phylum Streptophyta; class Magnoliopsida; order Santalales; family Viscaceae; genus Viscum; species Viscum album. The sequence goes on along the minus strand of OY728140.1, from coordinate 1,363,681,407 downwards.
ACAAATATATGTATGTGTTAAAATGTTTCAAGTTAATGATATTAGTATTCTAGCTGTCTCTTAAGGGAATATGATTTTTAATACTAAAATGAATCAATCATATATATCATAAAATGTAATATATGGGATTCAATGTATATTTTTAGTGATGAAATAGAGATTACAGATTAGAAAAAATTTTGTGATAAGAAAATTTGAGTTTATCATAAGGTTTTTATAATTTTCAACTACCATCTCAAATCCTTATGCAATTCCAGATCTAGAGGATCACTTTTTTAAGAAATAATTGTACATCGTTTATTTTATTATAAATTTTTATCTATGCAGTGTTAAAATTTCACACTTTTAATAATGGTATATACAAAGAATAATTATTTGTATGAGTTTTAGGGAACTCTAAAAGTATTAGTAATCATGAAATTAGGAATGATATATAACTAAATAACATGGTTTGGAACATTTGAGAATCAGATAATGGAAAATTGAATTTAATGATGGATGTTTCATAGAATTGGGATGGTATATTTTCTATGTTGATGATGCATTAATCATGGTAATAAATTCTTGATAAATTTTATAGTAGTTTTTTATTAAGAGTGTGAAGGGTTGTACAAAGAGTCATCAAAAGAGGATTATATTTTCTCATAGTTTAAATAAATAATATAAATTAAGATTGATCTTATAGAGAAATGACATATTGTTATGAGGCATATCAAGATTATAAATTTTGTTAATCTTGTGGGTAATACCCCTATAGTACCTACTATAGTTTTACCCACCACATTTATAAATATAAATAATTTTCTAGTGTCATGCCTTCTTCTAGTTCAATTTAGAATTTTACTCAAGTATTGGTAGAAGAGAAGGAAAATGTGGAAGGGAAGCTGCATGCATTGAATTGATTAATGACCACTATTGAAGGATTTATTATATCAATATTTAAGAAGATATATTTGTACCTTCAACTTACTTCATGTACTTCGTAGTATCCTCCCATGATTTCTCTCCAAAATTATTTTCCTCTGGATGACATTAATCATAAAATAGAATTTTGAATAATGGTCTCAGAACCATTGTATAAATGAATAAATAGGCATCTGATACTATTATAGAATTTTGCAGGTTATATATCATAAATAGAAATGATATTTTTATAGATTCCTAGTTTTATATATAAGGGGGAATATCATTTAGAATATATCCCATAGATTCATTTAGTGGTACAAGGCAATGTATTCGGGATGATTTTGATTAATCAAAAATATTAAAGAAAATAGAAATACAATATAGATGCTTCTTTAAATTATGAATAAAATGATCAAGGATCTAATTATTTAGGACTGACAATGATAATAGATTCCTTCCCTTCTATTTTATAATATTACAGTATTTGTTTTGGAAATATTAATTGAGTTTTTCCTCACCCCCTAATAAGATCTAATTGGTATATTAGCAGTTTGATTTTATTCTCATGCCACAACTTTGATTGGGAAATCAGTGTTCAATACAGTGATTGACCCCCATACTACCACTAGATACTCTATAGATATAATTATACCTCTACAAAAACTGTATTCTATGTTTGGATATATTGATAATCATGATTTATCTAACTAATATTTTGTATATGTAATTATTTTGGACTTTTATGAATGTCTTTATGTGTGAACATAATGAAAATTATTTATATATTTATCTACTCATTTATTATTATTTTGTTAGTTATTTTTTAAATTTTATTTTTTTATTAATTATTTGTTTTCATGGATTTAAGGTTCCACTGAACAAATTTCACACATTCCAAAATTTTAAATTATTTTTATAAACATCAATTAAATAGTTCATTAATGAAATTTCTAAATTAAATTTAATTTTCCCCTCCATCCTCATAATTAGTTTTTAACAAAAATGAGGAGAAGAAATATTGTCTGGAAATGTTTATTAAATAGGATGATACGTAAAATGTGGTAGAAGGTACTAATTAAGGTGAAGAAAAAAATTATAAACATGTCATTTTTAATGTAATATTTAAATTTCATAAACATTCTATAAATTATTTTCAATAATTTTTTAATTTAATGTTTAATGATTAATTGTTTTTCTGACCATAAATATTTGTGAGATTATTAGACTCAAAATTTTGTCAGAACATATCTCATTCAACATAGGTTTCGATAATCTCATATACCATTCATATGTTACTAATATTTTATTATATTTTTTTCTTCATAGTTTATCATTATTTTAGTTAATTTGGTTATAATCTACATGTTCAAGAGGTTTTTTGAAAATTTTCCTAATTATAAAATTTATGTTAATCTATTTTTCATGTTTGAAATTTTAGAAAGAAATTTAATTTTTAATTACATAAATAATCATGTTTTTTCTATATTTCATAACATGATTCTAAAATTTTGGAATGAAAAAGAAAGATCTTTATATACATGGACTATGTATTGGAATGTAGGCCAGTGGTTATAGGATAGTCATAGTAGTTTAGTGCCAAAAGGTGATGTTGTTGAAAAAACATGTTTGGGGAGCATGATTGGATCTTGGTTTATGAAAACCATGTATCTCATTTTTCAAACAAGCACAGGTTGTAGAAACCATATTTCTAGGTATGGGAAACCTTGTAGTTGTATATAGTTTATGACAAAAATGATTCAAGGTTATATCATTTTTTATTAAATCATATGCCATGCCAATGAATTTGTTTTGGGGTTGGTGCAGTTCCTACCTTATGTTTGGTGCACAGTTTGTCCGTCCATGGGGTGAAACTGTATATTCCTTAAAACATGTTGAAATTATCTCTTTTCTATTTTGGACCTTAAATAGTTTTACCCCTATTTTGTTTTATTTTACATTGGATCACCCCTATTTTTACTTCCCTTTTTATCCCTAACAAAATGGGATTCTATCCCTATCCTTAGTCAGAATCAAATATCATCACATGTGATCGAAATATTGAGGTAAATATTCAAAATGAATAGCCACCATTGTTTTCTTCTATTTCATTAATTAATTGGAGTTCCTCTATTTAGGGATTTTTTTTCTATTCAATGGAGAATGGTGGAATCAAATACTGGTCTTGGGGTTACTATGAATCCTATGAAGTTGGTGAATTGAGTGTATGTCTACACATTGTGCATGCAGTTTTGAGGAGGTATACCATCATTATTGTATTTTTATTATTGTTATTATTTTAATCAAATTAATTAAATAAATTTTATCATGTCGTTGGTTTGGGATTCATCGAAGAGTTCTGTATGGGGAACCCTTCATACCTTTTTTCACATGGATGATTTTATTTTGATAAAGACATGTATGTTTGGTTGATGCATGGAAGCTGATGCAGCTTGGCTCAGGCATCATCATGATTAGATCGCCCATGGAGAGATTTTATAGTTCCATCATGAGACCACTATAGCCAATTAAAATATTTATAATGGTAGTTTTTCTATAGTACATCCCTATGTTATTTATGTATAATTTATTTATTATGTGCATGATTTGGATTTCAATTGAGAGAAATACGAATATTATAATTATTCTAATGAACTATTAACAAAATAAGTGTAGTTGGTAATGATGGATGAATTACAGTTGTCACAAAAAACCATTTTTCACTAGCATCACACCTCGATATGATACTATGAATATGATCGAGGATCCCTTGTAGGACTCATCCACATTATTATTTCTTTTCAGAACCCCAAGAAGAATTCCCTTTAAAATGTGGTCACTTAGAGAATCCCAATATAGATGCCTCTATTTACAAGGGATCTTTATGCATCCAAAGTAGGATTCCTTCCCTATGCACCTACCTATGGGCCCTATTGGGTTCCTTAATGATTGACATTCACTATGATCTTATGAAATAGGTTTGGATAGAGATGATATAAATTGTCACAATAGATCCCACACTAGATATGTATTTCCTTGGGATTGTTGTAGTGGTTATGGGCATGTGAATTCTTCCACTCTAAATATTTTATTTTTTCATTCCCATGGTTAGTAATAATGAATTTCTGTTTACCAGAGTTCTTTCCTAGTATATGGAACATGGGTATGATTTGATATGATTATATGGTGGGATTACCATATTTACATCTTCCGTCCTCCTCATGAGTTTTTTGTATGATAATTAACATTTATAGAATTCCATGTTTCTCACATAGATTTTACCTTGAATAGGGATTGTTGAGGTTCATGTTGTGTTTTTTATATAAAACCTCTATCTAGTTTCACACAATATATTTCTGTCCACTATGATCTATGGTATTATGAGAGGATTACTGGTTTGTTCATTTCCCCAATCTATAGATGATATTGATATTTATGATTATTGATATTTTTATCCAATAGTGATTCCATGGATTCTCCACATGGATAGGTAAAATCCCCATTACTACATTTCCCATATTCATCTGATAACAAAGACATAAGCCAGTTATTGAATATATTGTATGTGTCATGTTGGATTCATAGAGTATTCCATGTTATCACCTATGTTTTATCCCTTGTATGGATCATTCTAGTTTAAATTTAATTTATTCCTATGGAATGGGACATAGGAATCCATCCTTTGTTAATATTAGACTTGGATTCAATGGGTTTTCATCCATCATGGTTCCTTATTCATAGGGTGTCCAATTATTACATAGATTCTTCATCATGATGACTGGAGGTGAGTAAGGGTGACCCTAGTTATAGGACATGTATCCATTGGCTGTGATGTATCGTACTTAATCATATTTTCAATGTTGGATGAACAAGGTTTTTTAAGTAGAGATTATAGATATACTGATCAAATTATTTATATATAGAATGACTAGTCATACATCTAGATCAATCATTTATTCAAAATATGTCAATATTATCAGGATCATAGGCAAAAGGATCATATGTGGACTTTTTTTATATATTTTATTTGATAACATAATAATATATATATATATATATATAAACACACACATATATTTATATATTTTATGAAAACTTGTTTCAGTTGTGTCTCTGCTAGACAAAGAACATTCCATGGGAATGATTTCTTTACCTATTATAGATTATTTATTATTAAATTTTGGTTTTCCTTATGATTATTTATATACATATGAGTATCTCACATACACATATGGGGAATATTCACATCTATATATGAGGCTGTGTCTGTGGTTTCATATGATGTTTTGTACCCACACCCTGATCAGGTCACCATTATATTAGGGTACCCAATAATATGTTCATGTGGTTGTTAGAAAATGATTGGTTGAGGCCCATGAAAGATCATGAAAGATAACATGAATGTGTATGTGGATAACATGCATTTGGTATAAATTGTAATTAGTAGAATATCCTTGTATGTTTTTAATACATTTATTCTTATATATGTTACCGTCTCATCGGGTGATCAGTAATATTTATATGACATGACTAGTTGGTCATTAAATACATTTCATCTTTTATTACTAACTTATTTATAGTTAGTACTTCTCACAATATCTATTTAATATATTGATTAATTTCTATCATTTTATCAATATTTATTACTCTAATATCAGGGAACTATCTCTCAATAGAAACTCTCTTTGTACTCCCTTTTAGTTTGAAGTCCCCGACTTATAGAGAGGCATGAATCATGCCTTGTGGTTAAAATGTTTGGAAACTAATATAGTAGAATATGGGTTGAGATATTATAATTTTTTTATAATGTTTGTTACTTTTTTGTGAACAATGATTTTTGGATATAATATATTATTGTATTAGGAATGTGTCAGAAAAATTGATTGATATTAGACATGTGTTTCAAGAACACTTATTCCAGCAAGAATTTCTGGATTTTAGGAATATGGTATTGTTGTATATGATATGTGATGTTCAAGTTTTCTATGAATTTTTATTTTAATGATTCACATATTGTGGGGATTTTATGATTCGATATAAATTTTTGTCTCTCAACCAGTTGTTGAGAGTCCATTGATGCATTTTTTTATTTTTTTGTGTTACTAACAGTTCGATGATTTGTCTTGATTATTTCTATGAAAATTAATGAGGAATATATTACGCCATATTTGGATCATAGGTTCCTCATATTATAGGTATGATAGTGTTTGATATTATACTAATGTGTGAGGTCAACTATTTAAATTTTCAACAAGAACATAAATGGAGTTTTCCTTAATAGGATCTTGGAAACATTATACTCGGTTAAGATAATATAATTATGAATTTCATTATGATGGAAGGCCATTAGGATCCATGGTGTGTTGTTTTATGTTGAGGGTGATGATGCATAGGAGTTATAGTGACCCTAGTTGGTCGATAAAGCACATAATACCTAGTTGTGGGCCCCTTTTAAGGTGTTTTTATAAAGGATCAATAATTTAAATTATTTATAAAAAATATATAATGTTTTCCCCTATATCTTGGAACGACATTCCACTTATCATAATAATGTGAATTTTGTATAACATAGATCAATGAGGTGATGTTTTCTGAGAAATATTTACCCTTATAGTTCAACATTGCTATCCATACCTTCATTTACTGTTATCTAGATGGATTAGTTAGTGTGTTTTAAATAGATTTCCAAATGTTTAAAATGATCTAGGACCTTGAGGGGGTAATACGGTATAGGGATACTTTTTAATGAATAGTTTATTTTCATATTTGAATATTACGGCCATCCTTCGAGTAGTTCACTATAATGTTGTTTAGATAGAACCCAGAACCTATTATGAATTTGTTTGTCTGATTATGTCGTTAGTGTCACTTAATTATGATGTTAGTGTTAACCCTTTTAGGTAAATATTATATTTAGCTCCTATATATTGGATTAATGTTTCAGCATGGGGGGTTGGACATAATGGCCCTCATACAAAACCTGATGTGTATGGATATGGGGGATACCTATTGGCCCTTTATTATGACTTAGACACTTATAGATAGAAATTAATTTTGATCAAGAGAAACTTCTTTGTAGGGTTAACCTATGTTTACAGAATAATTTATTAGGTAGGATATTGGTATGTTCGTAATGAGACCAATGCATGGGAGGTGATCACGTTTTTCAATTTTGACAGTGTGATACCATTGTATTTGGAGATATAACATTGGGATGAATGATTTTGATACTAGATTAGACTTGAGGATTGTTCAGGTTCCTACACATATTAACCTATATCCTGTAGTTAGAAGCATGGTCATAGAGAGGGTAGAATCTCATGACTATAATGTAACTGGGTGAAAAGAAGATTTAGAATAATTCATGGAGTTGGTGTGGTGGGAAATATTAAAAATGTGTTCCAGTGGAGGTCCAAATATATATAGTCTAAAATTCCATGATGAAACAACCATAATGGCCTTTCTGATGGATGATACATGAGATTGTGTGTTAGGTGATGTTCTTGTGGTATAGGATGTGCACCAGATCTGTGTTTCATGTTTTTTAACACAAGTATCCATTAAAATATTTTATAATGTGATGCCTATGAGTGTCCAGATACATTCCATAGACCAACCACTTCTTATCGATCACATTCCAGCTTCGAGACATATATATTTTGTAAAATAAATGTTTTCCCCTATGATAATGGTTAATTTTGAAACGAATTTAGGGTATTAATGTGGTTGAACTATGGTTGTACCACGACATGCATTGTCGAGAGACAAGATGTTAATGGTTGGTTAAGTAAAGCATATCCTTTTTCATTTTATTATTCACTGTATAGAGATAAATGCATATCCATGTAATCAAATTGAAATCCTATTCTACAGATGATCCTTTTCAATATGTCAACATCATCCTGAATACACTAATAAAATTTTGGAGACATGTCAAGCTACATAAAGGCCTCTTCTAGCTCCAAAAAGGAACAAATTGGGATTTCTTATCGAGGAGTGTTATAAGGTAATCTATGATGTGGGTTTTGATCCATTATTTAATTAGGGGAGGTTACCCTCATTTATAGTTGGTATTTCGAGTTTCCCATGGAATCCACTCTTGGGGAGATGGATTGACAGATGTAGCAAGTTGATACTTGGGAGTGAGAGAGTTTATGCCCCTATTACTTATTAAATTTGGAAATGGAAGGGTTTAATATATTTTTATCCATAACCCATTTCAATGGATAATTTATGAGTTTTATCCTAAAATTTTCATAGAAATGTTGGTTTCTATATTTTGACCCTTAGTTGACAAGGATTGTTGCATGATAAACCAATCATTAGATAAAAATTTGTCTTTTTTCATGTGGTAGGATAAATTGAACTGTGTATTACTGGATTTCATAGTGAATTCTTGGTATGTGTTCGTGGTATGGAATGATAAAATAATTGATATGGTTTTTTTCGGAAATAATTTATCACTAGATGTTAATTATCTTATCTGTTGATAGTTATTAGCAATGATCTCAGTGTTCATTGATATAAAGACTTTAGGATTTGGGTTTCGAGGGCACACAAACTATGAGAGATGGCTGTTTTTTGAGAATTTTCTTTCATAGGTGTTTCATATTGATGTATTTCATATATTTGTATTTTTTAGAGATAAAACACATCATTAACATAATTAGGATAATACATGTGAATTATAATGGTCGGTCAGATCTTTTCAAGGAAAATTCTGCACCACCAGGTTGGGCTAGGTCAATTGGAGAATTGATCATTTAGATCAAATAAAGGACTGGTGTTAGTGTCCTCATGTTTGATTAGGTTTGTTGATTTTAATTCATGAAATGGACATCATTTCAATGACATGGTAATGTTTCTGTTTGAAATTATGATATAGGAAGTATCATAGTACGAAATTGGTTATTTCATGCAACTATGGGGGTGTTCCACTGGCCAATAAGTTACAATGATAATTTCATTGTCATGTATATTGTTAAAAGGATTATATTATCTATTTTATTCATGTTCAAAAATGGTATTTTCATGGGATTTCTTTTTTGGGGTTATGAACCATGTGTTTAATGTCCTGTTGTAAGAATATTGGTCATTTAGGATCATAATGTTTCCATTTGAATAGAAATCATAACATAACAATGTCATGATTTTTGTTCTCATTCCCCCAAACGTTTATCACATATGAAAATATATTTTTTACATTCTAAGGTCTGATTTGTTTTTGTTGTAATTTTTAAAATAAAATTGAATTTTGAATTTCCAGACATATCATTTTTTGATATGAGATTATGAAAATGATTTTTAATGTTATAATTACTCAAATTGATAGTTTTAGAAATGGAATGCGGAATGGAATATACCCTTGAATTTAATGTTCATCCAAGTGGATAATGGACCAAATGAGTAGTTTTGGAATAATGAAACATGGGACTCACAATTGGTGTGTGGTTAGAGAAAACTGTGCATCCAAACTATGTGGCCCAATTTTCATAGGTGGATGATATGAAGAAACTATTTAGTAGGCCTAGTAAAACAATGATTGTTTCTATGTTTTATTGTATAAATATCACACATTTGGGGCATGGATGGTTAAACTATTAACCATAGTAGTGTGTATGGGTTTATTGTTTGGTATGAGCCAACTGCAAGATTAGATCTTGTATTTTCCAACTGTGGTTCCAAATCAGGTTTATTATTAAAATGGGTTAAGATACCCTTTTATCATTAAAAAAATTAATTGGTTTAACCCATTTTTCATACAATTTATAACAAGAGGTCCACCATGGGATCTACCCTCCTTATTCATTTCTTCCAATTGGGTTTATCCCCATTCATTATTAGAATCATATTTTTTTTATATGTATTTGAAACCATGACGTATGCCATTAACTTCATTTGAATCTATGTTGTTGTAATCTTAATTTAACTAATAGTAGTTCCATCGATTGGGGATTTTTGTTCTAAATACACTTTATAATGGTAGAATGAGATACTAATGTTTGGGATTACACTCTTTCTAGGAAAATGGTGATCTAAGAGGCCATCCACACCTATCAGTATATCATTCGGATGATTTATGAATTAATTTTGAGATTTTAAATGGGTGTTAAACAATATAAAATTTATAAAATAAATGTGTTAACACCATTTGTTTGGGATTATTCTCAATGATTTATAGGGGAACCCTATAATAATTTTTTATATGGTTTCTATAATTTACATCGATTGATATTCATCCTATTGAAACATGGAAGCTGGTGTCATTTGGTTCAAATATTGTCAATCTTGTATGGCCCATAGTGATCTTTGATGGAGGTGCAAGGGGATATGTATAAATTATTGAAATATTTCTTAATGGTTGAGGTCTACCATACCTTCCATATGGTATTTTTGAATGGTTATGGTATTATGTTCATGATTTTGAATTCCCCGAAGGGAGGCACCACTATTAGCATTATCCTGATGAAATGTTAATCTAATTGAGTTTTGTTGGTCTGTACGGATAAACATTTGGGGTCACTAAAAACCATTGTGTGCTAGGCTCATTCCTAGACCCAAGACTAAGACTTTGAGTAACGATTCCATGTTAGATGATTCTATCTAATTGTAATATTTGAGGTCCCAAAAAGTAATTACCTTACATATGTTTTTCCATAGAGGATTCCAAAATAGATGAATCAATTTAAAAAAAACATTAAGGATCCCATGTATGATACCTCTCTAAATAAATGTCCGAGTTTAACTAGTGTGTTTGATATGGAATAAAAGACCGATAGATTATAAAACATATGTTTTCATATATATTGTAGTGGTTTTCAACTAATAACTAATATTACATTTATAAACCCTTGATTTTGTTGTAGTAGTGGTGGGAATTCTGTTCCATAACCCCCACTCCTATACTAATTCATTCAACTAGTTATTATTGATGATTTTATGATTGGTAGAGGTGATTCCTAGTGCTTAGATGAAATTCTAGTTTCCATTTAATTATTTTGTGTAGATTACAATATGTACGACATAGATCCATATAATTATATTTAATTTTGATAATTACAACAGTTCGAGTAAACTTTTTTTCCAATGGGATTCCTTTATCATAGGGTTTTTTAAAGGTTGATGTAGTGATTATTAAGGAACCCTCTACATCAAATCACCTTATACATTCATTTACAATTGGATATAGTGAATTTCATATAGTTTTTAAGTCATGACACCACCTGATGTTATCGATGTTGTTAACATCTATGAGGATTGATATTTGTCTCAATTGGTGATACGTAAAATAATTCCAAGGGGCAAATGTATGCACCCCTACAACATGTACCAGATCTATCTTGAAGTGGGGCCACTCAGATGGTGAGTGAATGGATTTCATGTTTCATCTTAAATTTGGATAGTATTCCTTGATATCACCAAAGCGTCACCACTGAAGTAATCATAAGTGTTTCAATATCATTATTTCTTATTAACTATAACCATGTATGTTGTCATCAGAAGAGACTACAATCATATTAAGTGGTTTTAAATCCCTCTTAGTGCCTTATTTATGGGTTTCAGTATATTAACTTGATAGATAATAATGGTTTTCAGTGGAGAGTAAGGGTGATCTCATGGTTATGACATGTATACCTTAATGGTGGCACAGATTTTCTGAATGATATTTCTAGAGTTGGTAGAAGTAATGTTTTTTTATTTGGACTACAGACTTGATGGTAGAATTTATTATACATGGATTTAGTGGCTTGAAATTCATTATGATAAAATATTCAGATGATTTCTAAATGGTCAGTATCATGGACAACATGATCAGCTAGGGTTTTTGTTGATTTATATTATATGAAACCTTACTCATTTATATATATATATATGCATAAATTTAATGACACCTCATTTTATTTTTGTATTATCTAAATTGAGCACATTTGATGATCATGCCATGTTTAGCTTTTATGGTTTATTTATAGTATTTTTTAATTAATTATTATTATTAATGTTATACTAAGGATTAGTTAACATATAGATATAATTTATATGATTAGCTATCTGTGAGACTGTTTTGGTTGTTTCTCGTTGACTATTGTACTCACAAACTGATTAGACCACCATTATATTTGGGTACATGAGAAGAAGTTCACATTGTTGCAGCCAAATGATGGGTTGAGTGTCCAATATTATTGATCATGATGAATCATATGTGTATATCGATATCAGATATGTGTTTAAGATCAGAGATAGTAATAGATCCCCATAATTTTTTATTTCCTTTTTTATTTTAAATACGACCAGCCTAGTGGGTACTCATTATTGTATTCTTGACATGGACATTCATGAATATATTTAATTTCATTTATCATTAAATACTTGTATGGCATTTAATGCTTCGTCACTTTATTTATTTCTAATACTGTTGATGATTAGTTATTTCCGATGTTTTAATTACTCTGAAGTGAGTGAATAATTTCCCAATACACATACCCTAGGCCTTTACTACTAGATAATAACCTCTTCCATATGGGAAGGAATTGTTTTGGCCTTTGGGATAATCGTTTTGGGCACTAGTGTAGTATCATCTGGAACATGACATTACATTAAAAACTTATTATAAGAGGCATTTTGTTTAATGCCTATAGAAAAAAGACTATTTGACAGAAACACATACTTGAGAAATCAACTATAGTGGTCAAAAAGATATCTGAATGGGTTGTGTAGAGTAATTGGGTACATTATTTTGATACATTTGGAAATTTTTTATGTCTTTTTCAATGGATGTATAATTATTTCGACAATATAAATATGTGGCTATGTAAGGAGGAATCCCATGTAATTAAATTTGGTTACATGAATGAGGCATATGGAAATTCATATATGTTGATTAATTCAGTCACATTAAATAAAATATATGGAATTCTTCAATGTGATGATCTTTAATTGGCTATATAATTATGTATCTTGTAATTAATTACCATTGGAATAATTTTATATTGAACTAATTGTATTGTTCAATCATTAACTATTAGATTTCATTATTGTAGTACAACTGCTTTTAAATAGATTCATATAAGGAGTTTATAAATAAGTTCAAGGATAATTTAATGTGTATTACTATTGCTAAATAATTTTCTATGAAAAGGTATTTTGGAATTTAATTCAAATAAAAATAATAATGATCTAATGAAATTTAATTAATTTATATGGTTTTCATGCATTTTTAGTGTGATAAGTGTAGAACGTTTATATAAAAAGAAGGTCGTACACTTCAATCCAAATAAATTTTAGAATCACTCTATGTTCTCCACTGATTTACATGAAAAAGAAGAATAATATTTGAATCAATAAATATGATATCATGATTATATTTTAATTCCATTAAAATACTCTTCTCGATCATTATTTTATTTATATCAACTATTTTTGTTAACTATTATCTTATGTTAGTGGTATCTTATTTGTGTGAGATTAATTTATTAACATTCCATTTATTCTCTCTTTGAGTATGAATAGTCCTTGAAAATGATCCTTGATGGGTAGCTGTTCTAAATCATATCTGAGTATTAGTGGACTGTACTAGGGAATTTCTATTCCTCATTCCAATATAAGTCAATGGGGTATAATATCATTTATTTTTTTCTTTTATTTTCCCTGTGTTCTTATGTTAATTAAAGATCAAAATTAACCGTCGCAATAAATAGGGTGTGTTTCTAATATTAGAAAATTTGATGAACTCAATTCACCCCTGATGATTATTTGTGCATTCTATATCATTAAATCATAACAAATGTGTAAAACTAAATTACTGGAATATTTAAAAGCATACCACATCCTCAAAGTCATTATTATCCATCTTGTCCCAATTTTCTATGTGAAAAAATTTCTATTTTTATGTAAACAATTTTATTAAAAAATCATTCTCTTCACCCATAAATGTATCTATACTCTACCATATTCATCTTTTAATTAGTAAGAATTACCTTAACCAAAATTAATCATTTGAAACACCTTTATTCTCGATGATATCTCAAAATCCTTGGACAATACAAAATTCTAATATATGGAGACTTATTGTGTTACTGAATAGAGATCATCTAAATGGTAGGTGATATTATCCACTAATCTCTCATTTTTTTTGTTCTTATTCACACAAAACAAATTTTTATTCATGAATTTATAATAAAAATTTAATTAATAATATGATTAAATATTATTATACTAATGGAATATCCCTTTTCCAATTTCTTTCAAATCAATTCAATAAATGTTGACATCATCATGCATAAATAAATACTACCTCTCCTATGAATGATGTATATGATTCTTCATCACATCCTAACATGTATTTCTCCAACATACTAATTAATCGACTAATATTATATTTATAATATTTTTAATATTAGTAATTTAAAACCATTACATATATTCCTCAAAACGTATGGAAAATGAATATGTAATTATACATACTTGTGTGCCACTACCTCAATGATAATGTTGTACTTGTTCATTCATTATTTTCAATTATATTTTATCCAAAAAAATTAAAACCAAATTAAACAACTTAAAAATTTGACTGATATCATTATAATTATTTGAAAATTATATTCTTCCAATAGAATCAACTTATAAGTAAATTTCACTATTTTATTATTTATTTTTCTTATTTCACTTGATTTAACCACAAACATGATCAATACAACAAATTATTTTCATTGATGACAATGGAAGTCTAAATACAGATGTTTTAAAACATTAATGAGAATTTTTTTATTTATTGTTCATAATAGGATATATTAATTCTCATTTTATTCTAATTTAACATCCTTTTACATTTAAAATTTATTTAAATAATCTCATCGTCAAATTAATCATTACTAATAGTAATAAAAATATGTTTACAATATATTTATATATGGTATTTTCATAATGGTATTTTGAAAACATCCAAAAGGCCATCCCTTTGAAGAATATTTTTTTTCTTATATACCATATTTCCTATAGAATAACATAATGTTTTTTTCCAATTATTCATCATTTGGATATCGTTACAGTTTAATTTTTTATTATTTTATTTCCTGATACCATCTTGAGAAATATTTTTTATTATGATTTCTGATTATTCCTCATTATGATATTTTTAATGAATGATTTATAAAAATTACTTTTTGATCATTTTTCATTCAGTTTCCTATTTAATGTATTTATATTCAATGGATTAATGTTTTTTCAATCACCATATAAATTAAATTATGAAATACCCCTTCAGAGTGGTAGAATTTGTTTTCCAATTGTTATAATCCTCAATGTCTGTTTATCTAATACCATTAGGAAATAAAAAGAATCTCATTTTAATAAATGGTTTTTAGTATATGATGAATTATTAATTTGAAGTGGTATAAATATTTGTGTATAATGGATTTTTAGGGTCTAATATTTCCCTCTAATAATTTTTTTTTAGTTTTATAACATAAGAATTGAAGATGATCAATATAAACATGATCTTTATTAGAAATAAGGTCATGATTGAGCATGAATATGAATTATATTTTTCATATTATTAAACATGAACGTGATATATATTACATACTTTCAAAATATATACAGTGAACATGGTTTATATTAGCTATGTTCAGAAGATAGAGGGTGACCATGATATAGTATACTACTTTTTAATTTTCACGATTTCAATTTCTTATATGAATTCCATGTGATTTTATCAATGGAAAAATATTATTATCTCATCATTCAACACACTTATTCAATGGTACATGTTTATTTATTTTAGATTATATTCCGTTCTGTAATGAAATATTAAAAAAACTTATTATTCAATGTTATTTTAATAATTTATATCTCCCCTACACATGTTTTATCATATTCTTTTAATTAATACCTTAATGAAAAGTGGAATATTTTTTTTAGTGAGAATTTGATCTTGAAAATTTATATTTTCCCATTCCTTGGGTTATGAATATGTTTAGAACATTAAAAAAAAACCAATAATGGGGTTTACTATGGCATAATAATGAGAAAATATTCATGAGATTAATAAAACGAGTTACCCTTATTGCTAATCGTCAAAGGAATTGGTCTGTTAATTATTTATTTTATGCGTATTTAGGTGTGATATAATGATTTAATTATTTAATATTTGTAGTTTTATCTTGGTACATCTCACTAGGTTTTGAAGACATATCTAAATGCATTTTTTTCATAATACATAGTAAGAGTGTGGGTCCATTGGACATAATTTTTATCAGAGTAATGTTTATTTATTTGGTGATAGTTATTTAATTTTTTCTGTATTCATATTATATAATTGTAGTGAAAATCATAAGGATAAGTTTAACTATATTATAAGATCCTATAATTTTTGTGATTTTTTGATTATATGGGTTACTAATTAATTACACCTTGTCTGGATACTAGAAAGTGCACGTAGTTTTTGTACAGTTGCATGTAGATGAAATCACTCTGAAAAAAGGTTGGTTGAGAGTCAACATGATCTTAACAAAGTGAATATTAAGTCATCCTATGATTCCACACATATCTAGAAACTCCACAGGGATAATATTTATTTGATCATCTATAATTTATAAACCATCATAATGGATTCAACAACATTTTATTCTAGGATTAGAGAGTCTAATAAAGATAAACATTTATTAAATATAATAAAACATAGAAATTTATTACTTATGTGGTATATATCATTTAGTATTTATATAATTTATGTTAATAGTTTACATTTTTAGAAAATTTATTATTATTTGTATCTATTATTTATTTAAAAAATTGTTGGAATAAGGAGAAATAGATTTAACAATGGGTGTATTTGGAAATTTGAATATAATCCCAATGAGAAACAAAATAGGATGAGAGATGGATTATATATTTTTTGGTTGATTATTATTAAAATATTAAAATATATGAATAATAAAAAAAACCCATGTTGACCTGTCGAACATAGCATCAAATGACTAACTTTCATCTGAGTCATTCATGAAATTACATCCACCCTCCCCATGTGGATAATTTAGTACACATATTTACAAAAAATGGATCAATGTAATAGAATATAAATTTTAATTTATATATTTTTTTTATGATGATAATGTTTGACTATCTATGTTTGATTTGGATAGTGAGGCTAACTAATGGTGTACTCTCATTAAGAATACAATGAAAAAGGAAGATGTATACACTATGGAATGTGAGGATTTAAAGAAAGTATTCAACAATATGTAGTTTCCTAAAAAACTCACATGGAGATAGATGGATAATTATTTAATAAAAAATTGAAATGAGTTTTAATCCCTTGAAAATCATGAAAATAACTTCATAGGGTTCACATAGTACACCTCTTGAATTATTTCCAACCTAAAAAGTAATATTTATGGATTTATTAGTATCATAAAAAAATATAGTCAAAAGAAATTTGAAATCAAAAACCTTTAAATATATGACGTAGGTGATTAATGTGAATATAATATAGAAATGAATGTTGATAAATATGATTATTCTATATATTTTAAAAGGGTGATAAAGTTTACAGATAAATAAAATGGAAAATCTATTAGTGGAAATAAATTTCAATTGAATACATAAGAAAATATTATAAGAATCACACAAGAAATGATTACTAAATAATGAGTAAATTTCTAACGTGTGAACTGGGTATAAATGTTTATCTTAATATTTGACATATGATGAGAACGATAGAAAATGAAATAGAGGAAATATTCTTCCAATTATTCAAATATATGGAGTTAGTTATCATTGTAAATTGATATATTAAACCAATATTCAATGAGGATTATATAAAAGAGGAAACTCTAAGAACTAGAAATTTATGAATAATATATGAAATAATTATAGGATAATTTGGATTATAAAATTTAATCTACACTTATCATCCAATATGAAGTGGATGGAGTTTTATTCCGAACACTCATGTATATAGAGGATGTTTTCTGATGGAACTTGATAAAATACACATGCACATATTATCTAGGAAGACATAAAATTAAAAGATTAGTGTATCCCATGTTGGAGTTATTTTTTAATATGTATATAATTTTTCATCATTTTTTGATGAATTTTATGTGATGTTAAAATTGGATAGGATATCATTAAATATACTATATTTTAATAATAAGGGTGTATAGTCCCAAAAATCCTGTGGAAAATATTTTCTTAAATACATGAGAATTTTACGAGTCCACAGTTTCTTGACGGCACTTGACTCCGAGGCCCGGTGTGCCCGAAATCAATTCCTGATGTTTTGTGTGGGTACGTTCAGTAAACGTACCTGCTGGTTTTTATAGATTTTGAACCGGTGCTTGGAAATGAAATACAATGACACTGATGAAATTGCAGTGCCAATATTCTCTTAAAGAGACCTTTACCGCAGTTGCGTTTTGTCGGGAGTTGAAGTTAATTTTTTTGGGATTCTTAATAAATTAAATAAAAATTATGTGTGACAAATTTTTTTTTAAGTGGTGGTTTTTTCCTCTAATTGGAAGTTGGAGGTGGGGCCGAGCCACACATAACCTCTCATGGGAGGATATTATGTGGTGGGGCCCAAACAAGTTCAAACCCCTCAACTCCCCTTGAACCCCCCTTTAAACTCTTGGACAACCCATTAATGTGAAAACACACCCTTGTATTTAATTATTTGAATCCCTTGAAATTCATGCCCAATCCATGACTTTAAATATGTGAACCAACGTAATTATTTGATTTTAGTGTTTGAATTATTTTGAATTAATTTTGACTACATTAAAATAAGGGATGATATTCTTTTATTTTGGGTTTTGAATAATCATTGGAGATCTTGGGGAGAACTCTTGGAAGAAGAAAGGTGTTTCCACCGATGAACGATGAAAAGTCTCCTTCATTTCCAACCGGGGAAAGAAAGGGTATACATCACTCACGAAGAACGTTGCCAATGATAATGAAATTATCTCCAATGCTGAAGGAATGACGTCCGTCTTCTACGACGTTCGTCTTCCGCAAAACATCAACGTTTAACGATGAAATACGGGGTAGGGGAATTTGTTTTTTTAAATGAATAAAATTATACCATCATTCTTCGTTTAATGCTTTGGTTCGTCGTTAGCCGATTGATATCGCCAAATGGAATGGGCATGGGCCGAACCAACATGGCCTGACACCCTTTCATTGGTTATTATTGATTGATGACGAAGGTGAAGCCGATAATTCATGGTGTCGTTGCACCACATAGGAGAAGAACTATGGTGATGAAAGAGGAACCGCAGACATGTGGGCTGCGACTGATAAAGAAACATGGCGCTGTCGCGCCGAGCGGTGGAGCCAAAGGCCGTGACCACGTCATGCCGCGGTGGAGGTGGTGCGGAGCCATCACGCCGCCTAAGGGGCAGCAGGTCCGTGGCGCCATCACACCGTGGTGGAGGTGCGGAGGCGGCCAATAGAGCCGGCCTCCATGGAGTCGGACCGCGGGACAACTGACCGGCCGACCAGTCGGCCTGCGGGAAGACAGTGGCGCCCGTAGGCGCCGGGTGGAGGCAGTCTACGGCCCGCAACCACGGGCCTCTTGGCTGCGAGAACCGTCCGGTTACGGCTGGCCGGGCTAGAGAATTGTGGTGCCCGCAGGCACCATGTGGGAAGAACTACGGCTCGCTGTGCGGGCCGCATGCGCTGGGCAGAACCGTCCGGTTATGGCTTGCCGGGAAGGGGAGAGGCGGTGCCGCCTAGAGAAGCGGACAATCCCGCAGTGTGGTCCAGGTCCTCAGGTGGGATATTCCCCACTGGGCCGGGCCTACCCCCTAGCCGGGTTGGAGCAACCGAGCCAGGTCGGGACGACCCGTCAACTCACTTGGTTTGACGGGATGGGCCCGTCTTCGCTTAAATGCGAACAACATCAAGACTGCGTGTCTAATTGACGCGCCGTCTGTGGCCTTGGGATCCCTGTGGGGAATCGGTCCTTTTGAAATTCTCTAAATATTTTTTGAAAAAATCTGGAAAACGGTCGGGTTTGGATCAAGTGTAAATCCAACCGGTCCCCTGGAACAAAAATGCCTATAACTCTTAGACCGGGCGTCCGATTGACGCGTCGTTTGTCACGTTGGGTTTCTTTTGGTGAGACGGAACTATGGGATACATCAACTCAGGACTTCATGATAGTTGATTTATCAAAACATTACTCGAGGAGCAGACCATCCTAGAATTGAGCTTGCTGTGTGCGGAAACCCTAGAGCCGGCTGTGACGACTACTATACCAGAATCCTATGTGGGTTCAATAGTGAAGGTTACTGAACCCGAATCCTCTGTGGGTTCGACAATGATGATTACTGAACTTGAATTTTCCATGGGTTCGACAACGATGAGTAATGAACCAAAATCCCTTGTGGGTTCGACAACGATGACAACTGTATCGGGATCCTCCGTGGGTCCGACAGTTCTTACTTCTGTTCCTGTATCCTGTGTGGGTTTGACAGAGTAGCTAGTCATGTTTCTTGTGTGGGTCTGACAACTTAGCTGGTCCTGTATCTTTTGTGTGTCTGATAGCATAGATGAATCAGTGACTACATCTGATCATCTCTATCACTCTATAAAATATATATAACTATGTTAGTTGATTCATGTCGTTCAATCATAATTATCGATGTGATTGACATTACTTCCTTTGTGGACTGGGTTGTGTGTGAGCTCAAGAGTTGGAGCCGGACTGCGATTGGTAACACAGGTATATGTATTGGGATATACCAAAGTAGGGTTGGTTGATACTTTGAGATTGTATCTTTCTACTGTGTTTTATCCTTTGAGGATTCTGGGAGACCTTCGGGGGTCTCAAGATCCCCTACTGAGTATTTTAATACTCACCCCTACATGGGCTTCGTTCTCACATTGTTGTGTTCTGTGTAGACGACATACAATAGTGATTGAGGCTGAGGGAGACGAACAGAGGCTTCTAGGAGCTGGACTATATTGGATATTGTGCGGGGATGAGTTGTTCAAGTTATGTACCTACCCTTCAGGTAGGATTCCTGGGTGGATGATCCAAGAGCTATTTTCCATTTTTACTTGTACTTGTTGTTCAGTTGGGTATGTACACTGGCCCACATTCTTTCATCACACCATACTTTTCTATTTTAGTACTTTTTGCCACTTTTTTTTGTGTTTAGACTGTGTGTGTTATAGGTTAAAAGTCAATGCCTTCCATTTTTATCCAGGTTACGCCTTTGGTGCTAGTCGCTAGCCCCTGGCCTATGGAAGGTGGGCATGGGGTAGTCACGACATGGGCCCCGAGAACGGGTCGTGAGAAATTGTCATTAGAGGAGTCGGTTCTACCACATAACATGGACTCTAATTATTTTAAAAGACATAGTGTTAAGTGTTTTGGGTGTGGTTGTCAGTTTAGGGAAAAACGGTGTTTGTGCGGCGGCCGACGTATCCCTACACTAGGACTCTGACTTCCGATCTCTGACTCAGTGCACGAAAACACTAATTGCATTTGTGTTTCCTTTGAAAAGTTTTTCTTCATGATTACATTGTGTCAGCTCACCAGGGATACTATTTTAACTATGGTGCAACTGTTTCATTTCAGGATGGCCGCAATAAGGAAGCCAGCAAGGGTTCCGAGTTTCATACAAGATAGTAGCCCACCGATCAATGAGGCCTTAGTGTAGGGAACCATCACAGCGGAGGTACCAGCGGTACCATTACCCACTGGGCCACCGATACCACCAGCTCGAGCAGCAGAGATTGCACGCTTCCTGAGTGCATTTCACGAGTTCCAGCGCTTGAGGTTTCCTAGGTTCCAGGGAGATATATACCCACATGCAGCTGAGGATTGGATGGAGGCTCTCATGAGAGTTTTCAAATTGGCAGGGACACCAGCCGAACTCATGGTGATCCTTGCTGAGAGTCTTCTACATGCAGCAGCAGCAGGAACATGGTGGAGCCTGATGCTCCTGGTGCATGACGAGGCATAATTACTATGGATAGACTTCGAGAGTCTCTTCTTTTCGGAGTTTGTTCCTGCCACCCTTTGTGTAGTGCAGATTCAAGAGTTACTCCATCTGCAGTAGGGTATCATGACAATAGCTCAGTACTCAGCGAGGATCACCAACCTCTCACGCTACTCCACAGTTATTGTACGGGACCCGTTCTTCAGGACCCGGTCCTTCGTGCAGGGACTCATGCATGAGATCTGGGCTTCAACAATTCCCCTCAGTATTCCGATGCAAGTGGATGTGCTGGAGCGAGCCCTTTTAGTGGAGAGTTTTCTCGCTGAGCAGTCACCTGCGGCGAGACCCACCATAGTGCGACACGTAGTAGAGTCTTCTATAGCTGGTAGTAGACAGATGATGTAGTGGTCCAAGCGGACTATACCATCATGTGGGTGACCCCATGATACAGGTTTGGTTGTGTGGGGTACACGGGACAGAGCCAGTTTTACGAGGATCAGGAAGTTCTATGCATGCGGCGGGCAGGTCCACATGGCTCGTGACTGCCCGAACTGCAGTGATGATGAGCAGCATATAGTAGAGGGACCTCCCAGGAAGAGGAATAGGTTCGATCGTTGTGGTATTCCAGGAGCAGGAAGACGTGGTAGAGGAGTTGGCCGAGCAGCGAGTGGTGGGTGACATTTCGGGACTCTACCACCACCACCACCAGGAGGTCCACCCTGAACACAGGGTGCTGGCGGATAGGGGTGGGCTCGGCTCGAAGAAGTTGAGGCCTATGTCCACGGTGCACCTGATATGATTCGAGGTACTATCCGTTTCTACTCCACCCTTACTACAGTACTTATAGACACATGTGCGGTCATTATTTTATTGCCACTGCCATTGTTCGGAGCTCGGAGATTTTGAAGGAGCCGTTTCCTCGATCCTTACGGCTAGAGACTTCTACGGGAGCAGACTCGATGATTATGCACTGGTTTCCGTAGTACGAGGTTACTCTAGGAGGCAAGATCTTCGGCTGTGATCTTCTTGTAGCAGCGTCAAGGCCTTACGACATCATCTTTGGTATGGACTGGTTTTCCATAGTTCATGCTCATATTTACTGTATTACGTGCAATGTGTGGTGTATATGCACGGATGGGACCAGGTTCACCTTCACTGATGAGAAGATATCCTCTGCAGTACAGGATGGACTTACGCAGAGGAGGGGGTAGCCGATCACACATCAGTTGGCTAGTCTCATCCTCAGAGTGGATGATGTGCGTAGTCAGAGTTTTCCTATTGTGGAGGATCAGTATGAGGATATTTTTCCTGACGACATTCCAGGACTACCTCCTCACAGATAGGTAGACTTATACATAGAACTTTACCCCGGGACATAACCTATATCTACTCTAGTATATAGGATGGCTCCCACCGAGCTTTGTGAGCTACGAGTACAGCTGGAGGACATGCATGGGAATAGATTTATACAACGCAGTGTTTCACCCTGGGCATCTCCGATTTCGTTTGCCAAGAAGGCGGATGGGAGCTTGCGACTGTGTGTCGACTACCGTCACCTGAATCAGGTGACCTTAAAGAACAAGTACCAACTCCCAAAGATTGATGACCTTTTTGATAATCTTAAGGGAGCACGATGGTTCTCAAAGATAGACCTTAGGTCATGTTATCCCTAGCACAGAGTTCGAGATGAGGATGTGTATAAGATAGCCTTATGGTGTAAGTATGGACACATCGAGTTCTTGGTTATGCCCTTTAGTGTAAACAATATACCAGCAGGGTTCATGAGTCTCATGAATAGGATCATACAGCCTTACCTCCATCGTTTTGACATAGTCTTCATTGACGACATACTGATTTACTCAACTACTAAGGGGGAGCATGCCTACCATTTGTGCGTAGTATTGGACACACTCCGAGAGCACCAGCTTTATGGTAAACTCTCAATGTGCCAGTTCTGGATTCGAGAGGTTCACATTTTAGGACACCTCATCTCAGAGGCTGGAGTTGCAGTGGATCCAGTGAAGATTGAGGTAGTATTTTCTTGGGATCCACACATGAGTGTGACGGAGGTACGGAGTTTCCTTGGACTAGATGGGTACTATTAGAGATTTGTGTCAGACTTATCCAGAGTTGCAGCACCGCTTTCATCATTGTCGAAGAAGGGGAAACCCTTCGTGTGGTCAGATAGATGCCAGCTGAGCTTTTATGATCTGAGGTAGAAGTTAACTAGTGTGCCCCTCTTGATGCTACCGAAGGAGGGTGTAGGGTACATAGTTTACTAAGACACATTAGGGACCAGAATCGGGTGTGTCCTGATTCAATAAAGAGCAGTGGTCGCCTATGGTTCACGAAAGTTGAGATAACACAAGAATAACTACGCTACCCATGACCTGGAGTTAGCAGCAGTAGTCTTCTACTTGACGATGTGGTGGAACTATCTGATGGGTGAGTGTTTTACAGTCTACTCTGACAACCAGAGTCTCAGGTATATCTTCTCGAAGAAGGACCTAAACCTGAGACATTGACGATTTCTCAAGTTGATCTAGGACTATGAATTGCAGATTGTCTATACTCTATGGAAGAGGAACGTTGAAGATGATGCTCTCAACAGGATATCTGGCATTCTGCTGCAAGGAGAGGCAATAGAGCAGCTAGCCGCATTACAGATATCCTTTCTGGATAGAGATGGAGCATCCTTTATACAGTCTCTAATATTCACTCCTCCACTTCTTCAGTGATTCAGAAAGGCACAACATGGGGATGTTGACTGTGAGACGCGACGAGCTCAGATATGCTCAGGGAAGGCACAAGATGGGTTTTCTGAAGGTGGGGAGCACGTCATCCTCTTCATAGGACGTACCATGGTACCAGTTTCACTATAGGAGGAGGTGTTGAGGAAGTTAAACACTTCCCCTCTAGTGGTACATCCTGGAGTGGAGGAGATGTATTAGGACCTCAGACGACCGCACTGGTGGCCGGGTAAAAGTAAGGTGGTATCAGATTTTGTCTCGCGATGCCTCACTTGTCAGCACGTGAAGGCAGAGCACCAGGTTCCAGCAGGCCTGGTTCATCCCTTAGAGGTCCTAGAGTGGAAGTGGGATGGGATATCCATGGATTTAGTGATGGGACTTCTACGTACATCAAGAGAACATGACTAAATCTTGGCGATTATCGACCGACTCACCAAGGTAGACAACTTCCTACTGATTAGAGAGCAGGGCTCAGTAGAGAACTTCAGACGCCTCTACCTATTTAATATAGTAAGGCTTCATGGTGTTCCATTGTCAATAGTCTTTGATCGGGATGCTCATTTCACTTCTCGGATATGGAAGGGGTTGCAAGAGGCTTTTGGGACACATCATCACTTGAGCACCGCCTTCCATCCTCAGATGGATGGCCAGATCGAGAGGATCATTTAGACTCTCGAGGATATGCTCCGTGCATGTGTCCTCGACTTCGGTCATAGCTGGGATGATCACTTACCCTTGGTAGATTTTTCATTTAACAACAGCTACCACTCCACCATCGGGATGTCACCTTTAAGAGGCACTATACGACCGACCATGCAGATTGCCACTGTTCTGGACTGACCTTGGGGATTCAGCACCTGTAGTACCAGAGATGGTATAGGCTATGACGGAGATAGTGTAGATCATCCAGGAGTGGTTAAAGACTGCACAGAGCATATAGAAGTCCTATGATGATAGGAGAAGGATACCATTGCAGTTCGAGGATAGTGACCACGTCTTCCTAAGAGTCTCACCTCGATGAGGTCTACAACGATTTGTTCAAGGTGGAAAGTTATCTCCAAGATTCATTAGACCTTTTCAGGTCCTCAGCAGAGTAGGTGAGGTTTCTTACCGCCTGGATCTTCCACCTCAGTTGCACCGGGTGCACGATATATTCCACGTTTCTCAACTGAGGAGATACGTGCAAGACCCATCCCACATCATCGACCATTGGGAGCTGGACATCGATGACTGAGAGACATTCACAGAAGTTCCAGTGAAGATTGAGGATTTATAGGAGCAGGTCCTAAGTGGACGGTCGATTCTTGTGGTTCGCATTCGCTTGTAGGACGAGAACCTCCAGGAGAGCACATGGGAGCAGGAGGCTCAGATGCATGCTCAGTACCCCCATTTGTTCCCTTAGTGTGTGATATAGCTTACGAGGATGGAAAGACCTAAGGTGGGGAGAATGTAAAGACCCGGAAATCCTATGGGAAATTTTTTCTTAATTACATGAGAATTTTACGAGTACGCAGTTTATGACGGCACTTAATTCCAGGGCCCAGTGTGCTCAGAATCAATTCCTGATGTTTTGTTCAAGTATGTTCAGTAAACGTACGTGCGGGTTCTTCAATCTTTTGAACTGGTGCTCAGAATTGAAATCAGAGGATAGTGATGAACTGGAAGCGTCGATATTCTCTTACGGAGACATTTACCATAGTTGCGTTTTTTCGGGAGTGGAAGTTAATATTTGGGGATTCTTAATAAATTAAATAAAAATAATGTGTGACATAATTTTAGTTAAGTGGTGGTTTTATCCTCCAAGGAGATGTTAGAGGTGGGGCCCACCCCCACATAGCCTTCCATGGGTGGAATTTATGCGTTGGGGCCCACACGAGCTCAAACCTCTCAACTCCCCTTGAACCCCCTTTAAACTCTTGGACTTCCCATTAAGGTGCCAACCCACCCTTGTATTTAATTATTTGAATCACTTGGAATTATTGAAAACTTCATGAATTTAATTAGGTGAACCAACTTAATTAATTGATTTGTGTGTCTGAATTCATTTGATTTCATTATGCCAACAATAAAATAAGGTATGAAATTCTTTTATTTTGGGGTTGGAATAATCATTGTAGAGCAAGGGGAGAGATCTTGGAAGAACACATTTTTATTTGACAAAGAATGTTGTTTCCACCGAAGAACGACGACGCTTCTCCTTCCTTTCAAACCGGGATAAGAAAGGGAAGACATTTTATGCGTAGAACGTCGCCAAAGACAACGACATTCCCTCCAACATTGACTGAATGACGTCCATCTTCCGCGACGTTCGTTTTCTGCGACTCGTCAAAGTTCAACGACGGAATAAGAGGTAGGGGGATTTTTTTTTGAAAAAAATTATACACTCTTCATTCGATGAATTATTTTGTTCATCATTGGCCAATTGATATCACGTAATGCGGAGGGAACGATCCAAACAAACACGACCCAATGCCCTTCCATTTGTTATTGTTGATTGACCACGGATGTGGAGCTGACAGGGCATGGTGCCATCGTACTGTTCCGGAGAATAACTGTGGTAATGAAAGAGGTACCGTGACCGGGTGGACCGCGACAAATGAAGTAACATGGCTCCGTCACGCCACGGTTGATGTGTGGAGAAGGCCGACTGAGCCAGCCGCTATGGAGCCGGACCGTGGGAAAACCGGTTGGGCCGTGGGAAGACTGGTGTGCCTACGGGTGCCGCGTGGAGGCAGACTGGGGCCCGCAACCATGGGCTGCATGGATGGAGAACCGGTTGGCTAAGGGCGGGTGGGCTAGAGAATTGTAGCGCTCGAAGGCGCCGCATGGGAAGAACCGCGGCCCGCTATGTTGGCAGCCTACGTCAGGTAGAACCAGCCAACTACGGCCGGCTGGGCTGGGGAGAGGCGGTGCCGCCGGGCGAACCAGACTGGCCCGCAGCCTGGGGCGGGTCCACAACTGGGATGCGCCCCACCAGGCCGGACCGACCCCCTAGACAGGTCTGACCCGCCAAGCCAGGTCAGGCCGACCCGCCAGCTCACTAGGTTTGATAGGCTGGGCCCGTCTTCGCTTAAATGAGAATAACATCAGCACAGTGCGTTTGATTGACTCACTATCTACAGCACTGGGATCCCCACGATGAATCAGTACTTTTGAGATACTCTAAGTGAGTTTTGTAAAAATTTGGAAAATAGTTGGGTTTTGATCGAGCGTGAATCCAACTGGGCCCCGACAACGAAAATTCCAATAACTCTCAGATCAGGCATCTGATTGACGCGCCATCTGTCGAGTTGGGTTCCTTTAGATGAGATGGAACTACATGATACATCAACTCAGGACTTCATGATATTTGATGTATCGACACTTTTCTCATGGAGCGAACCCTCCCGGAATCGAGCGTGCTGTGTGCCGGAAACCTAAAGCTGGCTGCGACGACTACTGTACCAGAATCCTACGTGGCTTTAACAGCGATGGTTACTGTACCAGAATCCTATGTTGGTTTGACAACGATGATTACTGAACCAGATTCCTCTGTGGCTTCGACATCGATGATTACTGAACCAGAATCCTCTGTGGGTTCAACAGCGATAACTACTATACAGGGATCCTCCGTGGGTCTGACAGTTCTATCTTCTGTTCCTGTATCCTCTGTGGGTCTGACATAGTAGCTGGTCCTGTATCCTGTGTGGGTCCGAAAGCTTAGCTGGTCCGGTATCCTGTGTGGGTCCAACATCTTATATGAATTAGTGACTACATCTGATCATATCTATCACTCTACAAAATATGTATACCTGTGTGAGTTGATTCTTGTCTTTCAATCATAATCATCGATGTGATTGACTTTACTTCCATTGTGGACTGGGTTGTGTATGGGATCAAGAGTTGGAGCCAGATAGTGATTGGTAACTTAGGTATATGTATGGAAATATACCTAAGTAGGGTTGGTTGATACTTCTTGATTGTATCTTTCTACATTGGTTTATCCTTTGTAGATTCTGGGAGACCTTAGAGGGTCTTGCGATCCCCTACTGAGTATTGTTATACTCACCCCTGCACGGGCTTCACCCACACCTTGTTGTGTTCTGTGCAGATGATAGAAAATAGTGATTGAGGATGAGGGTGATGAACGAAGGCTGCTAGGAGATGGACTAGATAGGACATCCTGCAAGGACGAGTTGTTCGAGTTCTGTACCTACCCTTTAGGTAGGATTCCTGGGTGGATGATCCAGCAGCTATTTTTCCTTTGTACTTGTACTTGTTGTTCAGTAGGGTTTGTATACTGGCCCACTTACTTTCAGAAAACCTCACTTTTCTATTTTAGTACTTGTTACCTCTTCAGCTTTTGTTCAGACTATGTGTGAATTACAGGTTAAAGTCAATACCTTCCCTTTTAACGGGATTACACCTTTCATGCTAGTCACCAGCCCCTGGCCTATGGAAGGTTGGGTTGGGGTAGTAACGACACGGGCCCCGAGAACGGGTCGTGACAATGGGTATCCTTATTTTATACATTGAAATAATTTTTGAAAAATTATCAATAAAAGGATTAATATCATCACCCTAGGAAAACTAAATCCATTATATAGATACTAACATTAAAAATCAAGGTTTATTTTGATTAAATGATAATGAAGAAACTCAAAATTATGATATGTTTATTATTCTTGAATATATATGATACCTAGACTTACTATAATTGATATGGTTGATACCTCATTGGTATTAAATTACATTTTCATGTATATCGCCTTTATATCCTTTACTATTTCAATAGTGAGTTTTAATTACAATTTTGACGATGGAATATAATTATGAAGGGAGAATGTAACACCCCATGATTTTTCTATATATCATATCATTTAGTATATCTAATGTGTTTAATACCATTCTCCACATGAAACATTAAAATGAAATGAGAAACAACATATTAGATTGACATTTTTATTAGATTTATTTGATGAATTATAACATCAATAAACAAAAACATAATACCCAACTAAAATATCTTTCATTTAGTGGATAAGTCATAAGTATGATTTTATATAAAAATGATTTTTTTATTAATTAATTATTTTTGCATTAGGCATTTTAATCCAACTTATTTAAAATATAAAAATATAAAATATATTATAATTTGAAAAAATAGATTGGCTTTTTTCAAATTATAAATTGATGAGAAGGAATATTGAGAATACATAAAAACATCATATTTAATGATTTTTTTTGATATTGTTTGTATTCTCATTTAAAAAGTATTTTTTAATTTTTATTAATCTCAATGTCATGAAAATGGTTTTATTTTTTTATTCATCATTTCAAATTTAGTTTATGGTGAATTACTCTATTTTCATGAAATAATTTACTTTTAGGAAAATAATGAAAAATATATGGTATTTTCAAAAACAATATAGTATACGACTATATAAAGATTTAATTATATCATTAATACAATGAAATATTTTTCAAGAACAAAAGACTACTTCTGTTGTACTCAATGGACTGCACTCTGGATGTTGACGATTCTTCAAGTGGATGACTAGGACATGAAAATGATCAAGATAATAGCTTATCAGCTCATCCTTTCATCCCTTTTCATGTTTTATGTTTGAAGATGGTGTGAGATATGTTTTGAATACTTTTTTTTAATTTTAAAATCTCAAGAGATATTTACGACTATCCGAAAAGTGGATTTTGAAATGGAAAAAATGGGTTCGGAATAGTATTACCGTAAACTAGTAAAACCAAATCATATTATATAATAAACTGAGAAATAATGTTTTTAATAAAAAGTGTTTTTAATCTCTCTCTTTTAATTATTTTTTGATAGATCAAATTATGTTGGGGATTTATTTTAACGTCAGATAACTCTATATGTCTTTATTTTATAACTATTTAATGTTATTAAAAATTAATTAAATACATAATTATATACTAATCAAAAAAATTATTTTCAATAATATTCTTTTACAAAGAACTACTATTTAAGTCTTATATAATCAAAGGTAAAATGATATTTTCTTAAATAGAAATTTTTAATTTGATAAATATAATATAATTTTAGAATCATTTTGTAAATAAAACGAAATTATACAAATTTTATTACAGGTAATTGAATGTTAATTACTTTATAAAAAAATAATTAACAAAATAAATATTTAAAAGGAAAAAATGAAAAATTTATGACTACAACACTTATAAAAAAAATATTAAATAATATCAAAATGAGTTATTGAGGGGTTATTTACCATCCCTCACCTACCAATCCATTAATATCTATATTGAATATACTCTCAAAGTGAAGAATGTAATATATTTATATTTAAATTTTATATTTACAAAAATTTCATTTCCTTCACCTATATAATAAATTCACATTCACCCCATTTAAGTGGTAATTTTAACTTGTTTTCTCTTTCAACGCTCTACCAAAGTCCCACATACACTATCAATACTTGAATTAAAATAAATGGTGTAACAACATGTTGCCTTATTTTATGTATTTTCCATTTCTTATTTAGTTTCCTTCTTAAAATTGGTGTGTCCTGGGTCTTCTGAGTATGGAGAAAATTTACTTAGAAAAATGAACTAATGATTGGTATTGTTTTTTTAATTAATTGTATCTGTGTATAAATATATAATGGATTTTTTGGCTTCCTCCTGAGTTTAGTAAATGTTCTAGTTGGTTATTGGTTTTTGTGTATGAATATGGAGTTTTCAAATGTGTTCTGGGAGAATCTACTGAGTGTAAATAGGTTACAAGATGTGTATATTGTCACCAGACACAATTCATGATGTGTATACATAACGAAAAAGGAGTGCCCGTCATGCAATGGCCACAAAATGTATATTGTTAAAAAAAAGGTATTTAACACAACTGTGATTATTCATTTATTGTAGTTGAGTACTCTAGATTACACAACATGTAAAGGGGATCAAAATCATGTCATGATTGGGATTTAATATTCTAGGATTCTACGTCAATTTAATTTTCATTCATTATTCCATATAACACATTTCCCTTAATCTAGATCCCTTATTTGGAGATTTTGCATGTCTTTGTTCGACCAAGAATTATTCTATCAGAATTGGATCACCTTCATGGTAGTATTTTATCTTTTTAGGTGAGTAATCCTTTCTTTTTATTCATGAAGATTGGTTGTGATAGCTCCATTGCATTACACTGTTTGATATATTTACCCATGGTGATTATTCCTCTTATTTACTTATATATCGTTTATGTTATATAATTTTAGTTGATAATTCCTTATTGGTTGTGGTTTGAGGGTTGTGAGATCTTTATGGATGTTTCATTTCCATTCCTCCACAAACCACCCTTTTTCTGAATTGGATAAAATATAATATCTGTAAATTGATTCTATGGTCTATATTGTATTTTTAATATTCATCCTGATGGTTGATCTCTTCGTTAACATATGGTACCCCATGTTTTGAGGATTGTGGTTCCATATCTTTCTTATTTTGGTGAAATAAATTTATCCTATTTTTGATCATCAATTTTAGTAAATTATGTTTCTTGATTTGAATGATTTTATTGGTTTGTGTGGAAATGGTTTTTATTAATAGATGGTTTTGACCTGGTTTTGATAAATGAAATGGTTTTCCAATTCATTGTGATGTAGTAATTTTGAATTGGTTTTCATATAATTATTCTTAATTAAAAAGGATTGATTAATTATTTTGTAAAATATTACACATGGGAAGCCTTGGTTATATAGGGTGAAGATATAGTAATAGGTCTCATCAACTATCATAGCTTATGTTCATGGTAATTTCTTATACTCCATATGTTTATTGTTCTAATGATATCTTAGAATAATTGGTGGGTTAACTTGTGGGGGAGTTCTTATCCCCTATAGATTCGATGCATATAACAAATTGATTAATGCATACATTATTTTCTACATTAGCTATGAGTGTCATATCTATACTATCCTTATGTGATCCTTGGAATGATGATACTTATTCTTATGAAATTAGATTATACGGCACTTTTGTACATCCATATATTTTATATGATATGTGATGCAAGATTTGTTTTGATATGATATATCTAATATGGTGTATAGGGAGGTAAAATTATATGAAACTAATTTAACTACAGTATTTAGAAATTTGGAAATGGGGAAATTAAATTGTTTTTTGTGAATTTTATATAAAATATTTTAAGCAGTTATCATTCATTATTTTCATTACAATTGAAAAATCAGGGATTACTGTTTAAAATCATTATAGAGAAACCTAGGGTGAGTCCCTATTATGTATGGTTACTCCCTCCCTACATACCTATTTGGTGGTTTGTAGACCGTTTTATGTCTTTGTATATAGGTGATGGCAAGCCACCATAGCGAGGAAATGATGTTTTCTATTAACTGAGTTGATTAGATGGTGGTGAGATGGCCATAGTAATCCCGTGTAATCATATAGAATTGTTCTCTTTCAAGATTTGGTAGTCCTTTTCGATTTATCAGTGTGTACTACTTTTCTACCAGTTGGGATCACAAATTCCCTTTAGGTATGTGTAGAATTAGTTTGGGTACTACTTTAAGAGGGTATTCATATTGGTTAATAATATCTTTGTATCATAGTGAGGTTGAATGTACTCAAGAGTCCTTATCTTGGGGAATTTGATAGAATGATGATATGATTTTCTAGACTAAATAGGTTGATTAAGTTGACTTACTGTCAAACTCATGAAATGATGAGACTCGTGTTACCGAGATATTTTTGGATGTGATTATCCAATTCCATGTTCCTGATGTTAATATCAATTTTTTCTAATGGGTTTTCAAGAATAAATATGATTGTAATATTTTTTATCATTTCTTTTTCAGACCATTAGTATGCCTCTAATATTAATTTTTTGAGTTCATTATGAGGATGAACCTAATTCTCCATAGAGGAATCATCTTTTCATTTAGAAAATTATAGAGGTTTTTGTGTGAGAAGATCTTGATGTTGAAAAAAATGTTCCACAAACTAAAAACATAGTTGATGGTGTACAACTGGGAGGTGTGGGATTAAGATATTGGTCGAGGGAGTTATTCCATGAGAATCCACCATCCATTCCTAGGATGGATTCATATTAAGAGGTGGTGGAATAAATTTTTAAGATCAATAATATATATTACTTCTAGGATACACCTAAGTATATCTGTGTTTCATGTGAAACATTCAGACTAGAGGGTCCTAGATAGAATTATTTGGATTCAATACTTCTTGTGGATAGGTATGTGATCATAGAATGAAAAGGTTTTAAGAATATATTATTACATAATTTTATCAAGATTCAATGATGATGGTAAAGTCTATATAGTTCCTCTCTTTATAGTAGGGAGAGAACTCATTGTCAGTGTACACCAATCAGTTTGCTGAGATGTTTTTTACACAAGATGTTATAAATAATGACTAGTGAAGATATTATAAGTCCGTATTGGGATTATGAACATATATCATTAATACAATGAAATATTTTTCAAGACCAATTTTTTTTTTGTTCTTAGTGGGCTGCACGATGGATGTTGATGACGCTTGGAGTGGATGACTAGGACCTGAAAATGATCAAGATAATAGCATATCAGCTCATCATTTCGTCCCTTTTCATGTTTTATGTTTGAAGATGGTATCGGTTATGTTATAAATTATTTTTTGAATTTTGAAATCTCAAGAGATATGTGAGGTTACCACTATCCTAAAAGTTGGTTTTGAAATTGGGAAAAATGGGTTTGGAATAGTAATGCAGTAAACTAGTAAAACCGAATCATATTATATAATAAACAAAGACATAATTTTTTAATAATAATTGTTTTTAATCACTCAATTTTAATTATGTTTTGATATATCAAATTATTTTTGTGATTTATATTAATGTCTGATAACTCTATATGTATTTATTTTAAAACTTTGTAATGTTATTAAAATTAATTAAATACATAATTATATACTAATCAAAAAATTTATTTTCAATGATATTCTTTTACAAAGAACTAGTGTTTACATATTATATGATCAAATGTAAAATGAAACTTTATTATATAGAAAAGTTTTATTTGATAAATATAATTTTATTTTAGAATCATTTTGTAAAGAAAACGAAATTATACAAATTTTATTACAGGTAATTAAAAGTTAATTAGTTTATAAAAAATAATAACCAAAATAAAAATTTAAATGGTAAAAGTGATAAATTTATGACTACAGAAATTATAAAAAAATATAAAATAATATCAAAATGACCTTCCCTCATCTACAAATCCATTGATATCCATATTGAATATACTCTCAAAGTGAATCATGTAATCTGTTTATATTAAAATTTTATATTTACAAAAATGTCATTTCCATCACCTATATAATAAATTCACATCCACCCCATTTCAGTGGTAATTGTAACTTTTTACTCTATCAAAACACTACCAATGTCCCACACATAATATCAATCCATGTATAAAAATCAATGGTGTAACAACATGTTACCTTCTTTCAGGTGTTTTCCATTTCTTTTTTTGTTTTCCTATTAAAATTGGTGTGTCTTGGGACTTCTGAGTGTGGAGAAAATTTACTGAGAAAAAATGACACAATGATTTGGAATGTTTTTTTGAATTAATTGGATCTATGTAGAAATCTAAAATTTATTTTTAGGGTTCCACCTGAGTTTGGTGAATGTTCTAGTTAGTTTGGGGGTTTTGTGTATGAATATGGAGTTTTCTAATGTGTTATGGGAGAATCCACAGAGTGTAAAGAGGTTACAATATATGTACATTGTCACGAAACACAATTCATGATTTGTATACACAACGAAAAAGGAGTGCCCATCAGGGAATGTGTACTAATTGTATACTGTTAAAATAATGGTATTTAATGCAACTTTGATGGTTCATTTATTGTACGTGAGCACTATGGATTACACAACATTTAAAGGGGATAAAAATCATGTCATTATTGGGATTTAAAATTCTATAACTCTACATCGATTTATGTTTCATTTATTCTTCAATATAATGCATTTCCCTTAACCTAGATCCCTTCTTTGGAGATTTTTCATGTCTTTGTTCGACCAAGATTTATTCTTTCTGAATTGGATCTCCTTCATGGTAGTATTTCATCATTCAAGGTAAGTAATCCTTTTTGTTTATTCATGAACATTTGTTGTGATAGCTCCGTTGCATTGCACTGTGTGAACTATTTAACCATGTTGATTATTCCTCTTATTTACTTCTATATCCATTGTGTTATAAAATTTTAGGTGATACTTCCGTATTGGTTGTGGTGCGAGGGTTGTGCGATATTTATGGATGTTTCATTTCATGTCCCCCAGAAACCAATTTTTTTAATTGGATAAAATATAATATGTGTAAATTAATTCTTGGGTCTATATTGTAATTTTTATATTCTTCCTGATGGTGGATCTATTTGTGGGCATGTGCGACCCTATGTTTTAATGTTTGTGGTTCCATCTCTTTCTTATTTTGGTGAAATAAATTTATCCTATTTTGATAAACTATTTTATTAAATTAAGTGTCTTTATTTGAATGATTTCATATGTTTGTGTGGAAATGGTTTTTTATATTAGATGGTCCTGAACTGGTTTTGGTAAATGAAATGGTTTTCCAATTCATTGTGAACTAGTATTTTGAAATGGTTTTCAAATAGTTTTTTTATTAAAAAGGATTGATTAATTTTTTTGAAAAATAGTTCACTTGGGAAGCCATGGGTATATACGGTGTTGTTATAGTAAAATGTCTCATCAACTATCACAGGTTATGTTCATGGTAATTTTCTATACTATCTGGGTTTATTTTTCTAAGGACATGTTAGAATAATTGGTGGGTTAACTTGTGGGGGTGTTCCTATTCCCTATAGAGTCGATGCATATATCAAATGGATTAATGCATACATGATTTTCTACATTATCTATGAGTGAACTATCTATCCAATCCTTGTGTGATCCTTGGAATGATGGTACTTATTCTTATGAAATTAGATTATACGACATCATTGTACTTCCATATATTTTATATGATATGTGATGCAAGATTTGTTTTGATATGATATATCTAATAGGGTGTATAGGGAGAAGAAATTATTTGAAACTAAATTAACTACAGTATTTAGAAATTTGGAAGTGGGGAAATTAATTTTTTTTGTGACTTTTATATAAAATTTGTTAAGTAGATATCATTCATTTTTTTCATTATAATTGAAAAACTAGGGATTACTATTTAAAAACCTGATAGAGAACCCTACGGTGAGTCCCTATTAACCATGTTTTCTCCCACCCTGCATACCTATTTAGTGGTTTTTAGACCGTTTTATGTCATTTGATATAGGTGAAGGAAAGGAACCATAACGATGCAATGATATTTTCTATTAAATAAGTTGATTAGATAGTGGTGAGATGGCCATAGTAATCCCATGTGATTATATAGAGTTGTTGGCTTTCTAGATTTGGAAGTCCTTTTGGATTTATCCATGTGTACTAATTTTCTACTAGTTGGGATAAGGAATTCCCTTTATGTACATGTATAATTAGAATTGGTACCAGTTTAATAGGTTATTTATTCTGGTTAATAGATGATTGGTATCATAGCGAGGTTGAATGTACTCAAGAGTCCTTATCTTGGGGAATTTGATAGAATGGTGATAAGATTTTCTAGACTAAATAGGTGAATTAAGTTGACTTCCTGTCAAACACATGAAATGATGAGACTCATGTTACCAAGCAATTTTTGGATGTGATTATCCAATTCAATGTTCTCGATGTTAATATCTATTTTTTCTAATGGGGTTTCAAGAATAAATATGATCGTACTATTTTTTATCATTTCATTTATGTGAATTAGTATGCCTCTAATATGAATTCTGTGAGTTTCTTAGGAGGATGAACCTAAATCTCCCCAAATGAATCATCTGTTGTTTTAGAAAATTATTGAGGTTTTTCTGCGAGAAGATCTTTATGTCGATCCAAATGTTCCACAAACTCAAAACATAGTTGATGGTGTACAACACGGAGGTGTGGGATTAAGATATTGGTCAAGGGATATATTTCAAGAGAATCCACCGTCTATTAATAGGATGAATGCATATTAATATGTGGAGGAATAAATTTGTAAGATCAATCATATATTTTACTTCTAGGATACACCTGTGAGTATCATTGAATTGTGTGAAATCTTTATACTAGAGGGTCCAAGATAGAATTATTTGGATTCAATCAACCATGTGGATATGTATTTGATCTTAGACTTCAAGGGTTTTAAGAATATATTCCTAAATAATTTTATAAAGATTCAATGATGATGGTAAAGTATCTGGAGTTCCTATCATTATAGTAGGGAGAGCACTCGTTGTTAGTGTACACCAATCAGTTTGCTGAGATGGTTTTCTTTACACAAGTTGTTGCAAATAATGACCATTGAAAATATTAAAAGTTCTTATTGGGTTTATGACCAGATATTAAATTGCATGTATTCATGATGAATATTTTGACCCATTAAGAGATAATGGATATGGACATTATGGTAGAAAAAAATATTGCCAGAAAGGATGGACATTCTTCACTTTCTCTTGCACCCAGTGACAACATAAGTGGCATGCTAGGGTAATAGTTGAAGTGGCTAGATCACCTGAGGAGGTTCAGATGTGGTTCAATATAGCTCGACTCTTTGTCACCACATGTTGCAACTACTAGTGTGCCTATATCTTTCAACCAGTGTGGCATGGTCAGAAACACATGAAATTCATGTCCATAACTGCAAACTTGTGCTATTTTTTTGGATGATATGACCATCTATAAAATTTTTGTTCAGTTTTGACTACACCTCCATAGGTTCAGGGATAATAAACTCCAAAGGCAACTGTAATGCTGTCAGATTCAGTAAATGATATAGGCATACAACCATTATTCTAAGAAGTGAAACTCCTTCATTCAGTATATTAGTTTTATATAGATATAGATGTTGGCCTAGTTATAGGGAGAGGTACCATCATTATAGAATCATAATTAGTGATTACATTATTTGATTCTTACACTTCCTTCTCATTTATATCTAGATTTTATGTTGATATTATTAAACATCTAATGGAACTCATTTCTTTTGTTATGAAATTAACGACACATATTGGGAAGGGAAAATTGTAGGGTTTTCAGTTTCCATCTTTTGCACTATCAATAGACTATGCAAAATTACAATGGGATTTTCTTGTTCTCAATTGATATTTTTTTGATATCATCATCAAGATGGATTGTCTTATGTCTCATCATGAAGAGATTCATTTTTATAATCAGTGTGTCTTATTTTTTGTGACCGACGAGAGATCACAAGTTTTCATTGGATTGTGGGATCTGAGTTATGTTTGTGTAGGACCTTCCAACCAAGAGATCAAGCATTTTATTCATCTATAGTAGTAATTCCTGATGTTTTTTTCTTCTATAATTGTTATTCCCACAATTCTCTTGGGTTTTCATGAAATTTTAAAAGTAGATTTCTCTTGTATTCCACTAGAGAGTGTGATAGAGTTTATTATTTATCTTTTTATAGTTATGTTTCTAATGTCAGTAAATTCTTATCATATGGAACCAGAAAATTTAAACGATCTAAAAATTCAGTTACACAATCTGGTTGAGAAATGTTTAATTATCCC
This sequence comes from Viscum album, assembly GCA_963277665.1. Classification (NCBI taxonomy): domain Eukaryota; kingdom Viridiplantae; phylum Streptophyta; class Magnoliopsida; order Santalales; family Viscaceae; genus Viscum; species Viscum album. The sequence goes on along the minus strand of OY728140.1, from coordinate 1,363,642,145 downwards.
TAGTGTTTTACCTTGGGTGGCTTGAGAACAATTTTTAAGAAGGTAGATGGTTCAACCCAACTGTGAATTGACTAATGGAAGTTGAACTGTGTAAAAGTTAAAAAAAGTATCCTTTTCCTTAGGTGGTTGATTTTTTTGATCATTTAAACGGGGAATTTTGTTTTAAAATATTAATCATCAGATATGTTATCATTATTAGAGAGAATAGAAGTGTGATATACTAAAGAAGGTTTTTAGTAGTAGGTGTGAACATTATGAATATCTTCAGATGCCATTTGGTCTGAATAATGCTCCTACCATTTTTATGGAAATGATAAAATAGATTTTCCTTTAGTATATATGATGTTTTTTGGAGTTGTTCATAGATGATATTTTTGGACTACTCGAGATCCACGTGTGATTAGTTAAACCTTCTGAGTTTAGTTTTGGAAATCCTGCTAACTCAGCATTTGTATGGTAGGATTTCAAAATGTATCCTCTATATTAAAGAAGTATAATTTTTAGAGTGTCTTCTTTCAAAACATTGTTTTTTAGTTCATCATGAGAAATTAAAGGTTGTTTTTTTATTCATGGAATCAAAAAATGTTTTACAAATTCACAAATACCTTCTCCTTCCCTAATAATATCAACAGTTCATCAATGATTTCTCAATTTTAGAAACATATTTAGCTCTATAATTATGAAAGGGGTTAATTTTACATGGGATGCTAAGTGCCAAACATTTTTTAATGAGATAAAACTACTTACAAAATCATCTACTATTCTTACATTGCATGAACCCAATGATAGATATGTGGGTTTATATAATGAATTTTGGGTTAATTTGGGTTTTGTGATCATGGAGGCTGATCATATGGTAGATTACATTCTTTTAAAATTACACACATGATAAAAATTACCCCACTCATGATTGATAGATTCCTATAATTAACCATTCTATTAAGTGTGGTAGGAATTATAATTTTTGGGCATTGATTATATTATTTTCAAAACATAATAATTTGGGGTGTACATTTTATATAAAATACATGACTATTTGATATGGGTGGTGGGTGGGATATTTAAAGATGTTTGAATTTGATATTACCTACTCCTAGGGGAAAGGTAATGTTATTGAAGATTCTATTTATATGAAGTTCCGTTCTAATATTTTCTGTAATCAAAGGTAGAGTGGAACCTTATAGAAATATTTTTTAAGTTTCCTTGGGATGACCAAGATGGTGTTTTCAAAAGGGTTCTGATCACAGTTATGTTATCACCATATCTCCTAGATACTATTATATAGATTCAGTTGGTTGATGTTGAGTTTTGCGGAATGTGAGAACCCCTATATGGTATTTAAAATATTTAATGTTGGTCTATTTAATCGAATGGTATTAAAATTTTTAGTGATCTATTTATTGTCCCAACATTAGAATGGATTTCCATTCTATTTTATTATCATTGTTTTTTATGGTATGGTCATCCCAAAACAAAAACGATGTATTATGACATGATGTAATGATTTTGGTGGCTGATTAAAAAGTGTGAAATTTATGACTATGTGTCTCATTGTTGCACTTGCCAAAAAATTAAGGTAGAGAATATGAATCTTTTATTGTCTTCCAACATATTATTGAGCTATTTTGGAAAGATGATGATATATCTAGGGATTTCATTTTTGGATTACCGTAGACTCCTCAAGGGAGGAACACTATATGGGTGGTTATTGATCTATTAAAAAAATTGCCTCATTGTATTCTAATAAAAGAAACCATAAAAGATTAATATCTATATAATTTAATTGTGTACAAAATTGTGAGGATACATGCAGTTTATTCTTCTATTATTTTAAAGAGGTATCCATAGTTTTATTGAATGTTCTAAATGATTCTCCAAGAGGTGATGGGTACTCATGTCAGATTGAGTATTACTCATCATCCATAGACACACATTCAAATAGAGTGTGTTATTCAGATCCTTGAGGATATGAGTGGTTCTTGTGTCATGTATTTTGGAGGATCATGGGATATTAATTCAGGACTGGTTGAGTTGATTCATAAAAATATTATTATGTTTCAATATGAATGGATCCATTAAAAGATTTTTATTGACTCCTGTGTATATCACCTCTCTATTGGTCAGAGGTTGGAGATTATTCTTTGGTGGGATCGAGTTTTTTAAGGAGACTTCAATTAGGAATAATAATATAAATCGACATCAACATTCAATTCATATTCAATAGAAATATTTAGAAGTTTAACTATTTCTCCCTTTATTATTTTAAATATGTTATATGGTAATTTGGTTAATTTTTTCTTTAGTTAGATTAATATCAACTTGGAAAATTGGGAATTTTGATTCAAATATATGGTCTGCTATTTATGTCCCTGAGTGTATTGGAAATGATACTTATTGGTTGTAATTTCCATCTCAACTGATAGACATTCATAATTTCGTCCACCTATCATTTCCCATTAAATATAATCCAAACCCCACTCATGATTTGAGTTGGGAGTATATTTAGTTAGACCAAGAAGTTTTCATTGTTGATAATCCATTTGAAATCATAGAATTTCAAGAGAATGTACAATTTTGGATTTCTATTCTGTTGGTCAAAGTGTGAGGGTGTAAAATTTAAAATTATCATGAGACATGGGAGTGTAAGTCGTTGATGAGGGAGAGGTGGATTCACAACATTAACAATCCATATTCTTCCACATGACATCATTGTGGTGATAATTCCATTTACAGGGAGTTTGTAACAACATGTTACCCACATTCAGGTCTTTCCTTTCTATTTTCAATTTTTATTCTTTAATCTGATAAATATAAGGTCTCCCAATGATGGAGAATTTTTTTAGAAATATATCCTAAAGTTTAGGGATGCATGTTTTTCTAAATTATTGGAATCTGGTTATAAAATTGTAATTTTTTTTGGGTTCCCTCTATTTTAGAGAATAAATATGTTTGTTTTGGGGACTTATATATGAATATATGGTTTTCTACTAGGTTATAGGGGAATAAATGGGACACAAAGAGTTAAAAAACATGTACTCAGTCCCTAAATACATGTCGTGATCTATGTACATAGGGTGAAAGTGGTATAGACAATATAATTGTTACATGCCATCTAATTTTAAAAGATATATTTTTTAATTAAGATGATATTTAATTTTTGGAATACTTGAGCATCATGGATTACATTATGTGTAAATGGGTTACAAATCTTGTAACTATTTGGAGGTTTACATTTATGGAACTTCTAGATTTATTCTTCCTTCATTCATCCACAACCCTTCTTCCTCTCATCCTAGAGACCTTCTAAGACTATTTCGGGAGTCTCTAAATAATATAGATGGATTCATTCGGTGTTGGACAACAATTATGGATGAATTTCACATATATGGGTGAATAATCATATATGGGTGATTAGTCATTTGTTCTTATTCATTTACCAAGACTGTGATATCATTTTTTTCATTATTCTATTGGATTTATAGACCTTCGTTGATGTTTCTTCATGATTACTTATAGATTCAATTTCTGACCACATTATAGGGGGTGCATCCATGTTATTTGTGGTGTAGAGGGTGTGAATTATTGATTTATTTTTCATTTTCTATTCTCTTCCAAAACGTTTTTAATTAGATATATTATAATATGTGTACATTGATTCAAGGGACTCTGCTTTCATTATTTCATTATTCTTGTTACTAGATCCCATTGTAGGATTGTATGACCCCAAGATATGAGGTTTGTTGTTCCATAACAAACTTTTGTTGGTTAACTATATTTCTCCTATTATTGATATTATATTTTATTAAATAATATGGAATGATATGGATGATTTAATATTTCAGTTTGGAAATGTGTTTTTTATAAAAGATTTCTTTCAATTGGTTTTGGTAAATAAAAATGATTCTTTAATTCATTTTGATTTTTTTTTATCGAATGGTTTTTAATTAATGGTTTAATGAAAATGTTTTGATGAATTGTTTTGGAATAAAGAGCCCAAGGGAAGCCCTTTGTACATAGGTTAAAGGTATAGTAATCTGTCTCTCCTAATGTTGAGGTGATTTATCATGGGAAATTACTATGTTCTGTAGGATCATAGATCTAAAAACATATTAGAACTATTGGGGGGTTCACATGTTGGTGTGTTTTTATTCTCTCTTTACTAGATGAATATGTCAAGAGGATTTATTAGTATAAAATTTCCTCTGTTTCTACGATTTTCCAAGCTATCCTGACCTATTGTGATATTGGGAAAGATACTACATGTTCATTTTAATTTGAATTGTACTATTTTTTGTACTAATATTTATTTTATATTATATGTGTTGAAAACAGTGTTTTGATTTTATATATATGTTGTAGTATAAATGGATATGAAATTATTTGACACTAATTTACTTTTTTCAAATAGGAATACACAATTTTTTTAAAATAAATTATTTATAATACATTTTCTTAAAAAAAATGTTATAATGATATCATGCATTATTTTATTTAAAATTAATCATTCTTGGATTATTTATAGACAATTGGTATGGAAACACAGGGTGGGAAATTATAAGGAATGTTTTCTCACACCAAGTGTACCTCTTTAGCGGTGCATAGATATTTTTATGAAATTCGATATAAAACAAACAAGTCTCCACTATAAGGCAATGAAATTTTTTTTAAGTGAGTTGAGTAGAGGGTGGTGAGATGGTTGGTGTCTTCCCACACTATCACATGGATAAGTTGTTCCCATTATTTTGGAATTCCATTGTGGTTGTGCCTATACATGGAGATAAATTTCACTATTGTTTTTTTGGGTTCCACTTTTTTCAGGTATGGAAAATATTTAACTTTTCCATGGTTGTCTTTATAATATAAATATTCCTTGTTTTTTCTTTAGGTTAGAAAAAATTATTCATTTATATTGTTGTTTGATTCCATGATTCTAGTATTTCTCCCAAGGGTGTCAAGAATCCCCTTTAGTTATATAGAGTATTGGGTATGGTATCAGTTTTAGAGGGTATTCTGGTTGGTTTGTTACAGTTTGGTGTGAGAGAGTGGTGGTATGTCCCCAAAAATTCACTTTCTAGGGATAGTTGATAAATATAGATAGGATTTTCTGGACAAGAGAATTATATTGTAGTAGGTTCCAAGATAGATTTTATCTTGATGATAGTCATGTTTTGATGGTATTTTGTAACTTATTTATCATATTTTTAGTTCTTGATGTTAATATTAATATTTATTTTGTTTTTCTAGTTTGAAATTAGATTATTCTATTGTATGATCATTTATTTTATTATGGTGTGTTGTCGTTTTCCTCTAAGATGTGTTACACATGTTATTTTAGAGGGTTCATCTATTGATCATCAAGGAATCCACTAATGGATTAGAATATTATCTAGGATATTATGAATGTAATACATGTTTTCAACCATAATGTTCCACAAGATTGTAATATGGTTTTTTAGGTACATATCTAAGATGTATGATAATGAAATTTGTCACATGTGTACCTGTAGGAGAATCCATCATCTATTAATTTTACAAATGAATATCTAAAGGTAGAGAATTGGCATGAAAATATATATCAGATCATTAGCATCTGGGTTCCACATGAGAGTATCTTGTTAAATTGCTCATTTTTTGAAATAAGGATCCATGAAAACCTTTGTGGTATTCAATGGTACATGTGAAAAAGAACATGGGATTGTGCTGGTTGGGTTTTAATACTCTTTTCTTTCATATGATTTGTCTGGAGTCTATGATGGTTGCAATGTCGTAGGAGTTCCTCTCTTTTCATCAATGAGAGTGGTGTATGTCAGCATAAATATATCAGTTTTTTGACCAAGTTCATTGTTATCCATTAATTGTAAATAATTACTTGGTGAAATATCATATGTTATTGCAGGGTTTATGAGTGGATATCATAACATATGTACTTATGCTGATTATTTAAACCTATGATGATATAGAGGATAAGTCTACAAAGTATAAAATAAAAAATATAGGAGTGGTTGGATATTATTTTTCTTATCTTCAATCTAGTGGTGGCTTCAGTGGAATACTAGGGAGTAAGAGGATGTGGTGGGATCACCAAAGTGGTTATAGATGTGGTTCTTGGTAGTAGGCCAGTTTAGAACCACTATTTACAGCTAGTGGTGTTCCTCTATCATTCTACAAGTGTGTTAAGGTTTAAAAAAAATTACATTCATGTGCTTCAACTACAAATATGTGAATGAGTTGTGGATGTTATGGTCATCTACAATGTTTCTATTTGGTATTGTATACACCTTCATATAAACATGGATTGTTATCTCTAATGGATTGTAAGAGGTAGTTAGAGGAATAAAAGAATATAAGGATCTATCCATATCCCTTAGGATTTAACCACCTTCTATAAATAGATTAATATCTAGCTGAGGAAGATGTGGTCAGCGATAGTGAGAGATACCTATTTTCAAGAATCCTTAGTAACAATTTCTTTATTTGATACTAGATCTTACCAGTAATTTATATATATCCATTTTGTTAACATTCTTAAAAATCCAATAGAACTCATGTCCTTTTTGTTATGTCAGAGTCACCTAGTGGGAAGAGTAATGCCCATGTATTCAAGTGTATTTCTTTTTCACTATAAAAAGATGGTGTAGAGTTTTTCTAATATCCTCTTGTTCTTGATCTAGACATATTTGGCATAATCATCGCTGTGTAATGTCTTATTTCTCATCATGTTTCAGTTTATTTTTAGCATTGGCATGTATTATTTTCTAATGATGATGAGAGATCAAGGGTGTTTCAAGGATATTGGGACCTATGGTCTATTCATGATGAATCTTCCTTCCTAGAGATCAGTAATTTGTTTTTATTTGTATCAATTTCACTAGATATTGAATATTTTTTTATAGATTATCCCACCACTATTTGGGTTTATCCTAACATTTTCTAGAATACTTCCCCAGGAATCCCTTATAGAGGGAGGTAGGATATATGATTGGTTGGGTTCTAGGTATGAAAACAACATCAATACCATCTTATCATATGTAACTAGTTGAGTTGAATGATATCGTTAATTAGTTGGATGATCTCATGGTGAAGGGATTTGTTTACCCCAATAACCACTGAAAATACCAAGTTCTATTTGTTGGGAAGGATGATAGTTCGAATATACAATGCATTGACTATCCTAAGTTGATTTGGGTGAAAATTAATAAATAATATCCATTGCCTCATATTGATTATTATTTAATTAGTTAAATGTAGAAATCAGTGTTGGATTATTTATCATTGTTATGGTTATCATCATCTTAATGTTCGGATATTTGGTATAACAATAATGACATTAAGAATAATTTATGGACATTATACATATCTTGTCATACATTCTTTCTGACTAAAAATCCAAGAGTTTATGATGATTTGATGAATAAAATATTCCATCAGTATCTCGATAATTTTATGTTACTTTTCGTAGATTATATTTTGGCTTACATGAGATCCAATCATGTGAAAATTCACGAACTATGTTTGGTATTTGAAATTCCAAGGAGTTATAATTTTTATTTTACTCATTTAAAATAAAAAATGTGGATTCAAGAAGTGATTTTTTGGGGAATATGATTTCTATCAATGGAAAATTAGTTTATCTAGAGAAGGTAATTTTATTTAGTCATGAGAAGATATATAAAATTTATTTGAAATTTGGATATTCCTTGGTCTTGTTGTATACTATCGACTTATCATCAAGTATTTCATGATGGTGTCCCCACCTTTGACTAATGAAATGTAGAATGGGAGGAAATTCACATGGGATGCTATGATTTAGTGCTCTATCAATTATCTTATTAGATATCTGACATCAAATCCTATTATGATATTACATGAACATGAAAATGTATATAAAGTGTTATGTGATTCTTTATGAATTGGTTGGGTTTTATAATCACAAAGAGTGAATAAGTGGTCACTTTTTATTGTCATGAACATAAACCAAAAGGTAATAATTTCTACACATATGAATTTTGGACTTCCTCAATTATGAATATGCGTAAGTGTTGGAGGAATCATATTTTCGGTGAAAGTTTCATGGTATTTTATGAACATATGTGATTGAGGTATATATTTTCTCAAAATGGCTTGAATTTTTAATAATCATTGACTATGGGATTCCTTTAGATGTTTTACATTGATATCACCAACACCCCGAGGAAAAATAATGTTGTTTCAGATTCTCATAGTTGGAATGTTTCATCACAAGTAATTTTAGAATTAAATGAACAGTGGATCAGGATGCTGAAATTTTATCAAGATGATATTGACACTCAATATGATGTTTTAAAAATGATTATTCTGAGATTTTAGTTATCATAATCACTCATTAAGACTATTATATAAGGTCAGTAACATGATGTATATTCTTGTGGAATTCATGTAACCCTATATTGTGTGGAGAAAGTTTTTGGTAGGTCTCCCTCTTTAGATGGTATTCCCAATTATTGAGAATGGGTTGTCATCCCATCACTAATAGGGTGTTCAGTTTTGTTTGATTGATGTATTTATTCATGGAAGGTCCATCCAGGAACTACAATGTTTTATTATTACAAGATATGACAATTTTGGTGGCTGAGTATGTAGAATGAAATTTTTGACTTTGTGAGCCACTGTTACACCATCCAAAAATTTAAGGTGAGGCATCCGAATCCTTCTGGTTTTTACAGCATCTTTCAGTGTTGATTGGGAAATGGGATGTGGTATATATTGATTTTGTATTGGATTACCATAGAATCCATAATAGAGTAATTATATATGGGTTGTGGTTGAGTGGTTGAAAAATTGAAACCATTTTATTCTGATCAGGGACACAACAAAATCGAAGATCTAGGTAAGATATATGTGTAGAAAATTGGGAGGTCTCATGGAGTTACATCTGCCATTATTATAGATAGAGATCTTACATTTATGTCGATGTTTTGGGGTAGCCTCTAGGAGGTCATGAGGACTCAATTCTTATTGATTATAGATTATCATCTACATATTGATGGTCTGAAAATTCCACCTATAGAGATCCTACATGATATAACATCTGACGATACATTTGGCTTTTGTGGAAAATTATAAGTCCATATGGGAACAAATGGGTTTTCTTATAATAATTTTAATCTTTCCAAATAGTATAAATTCTCCTTTTGATGATTTTAATAGTCTCCTATGAAGATAACCTCATTGTTGGGTGGATTTGGGAAAATCATTTTTGGAGGGACTGAGTTTGGTTCTGAGACCTCTATTTGAATATAGAATATACATTGCAATCTAGTTATAGCACAAAGTTTAAATGTATATATATTATAGATAGAATATGTCTTGTTTTATACTATTCGATTGGGGACTGATATTTCATGAATGTTTCTCCAATGTTAGGCCATAGTCATCTTCGAAAAAAATAGATTGTTGGGATGAAGATATTTTAGATGGTTTGAGGTAATTGGTTATCATGGGAAATTTTATTATCTATTGAAATTGAAAGCACAATTTTTAGGTATTATTAATATTATCAACATATCACAACTAAGTAAATGATGTTATTTCCCCTCTCTTGTTATGATTTTTTAGGTGACTGTGTTAGAACGTGATCTTTCAGTTATTGAGAAGCTAGTTGAGATCATGGACTCTAAATTGAATGTATTACATGGGAAGTCTATTAGATTTTTCAAATTGATATGGAAGCATGGATTAGATTCTCATAATACATGGTAGAGTGATTCAGTAATGAGGGATTTGTTCTTGAACTCTTTAGTGAAATTTTTTCTTCTACATAACCGTCTAGGGACAGAAAGTCTTATGGTGGGGAGTTTGTAACATCATGTAACCCTCTTTCATAAATTTTTAATATCATTGATAGTTTCCCTATTTAATTTGATTCTTCTTAGGACTCCCACGGAGGGGTAAAATATTTTGGTAAATTTTTTCTTCTGTTCAAGGATGTATTTTTTATTAAATAGAGAGAGTTTATTTATAAACATGTAATGGATTTCAGGGTCCCTACCTATGTTTAGATAACGAATGAGTTGTTTTATTTTTATTTTGTAATAATATGGAGTTTTATTCAATGTTATTGTTGATTAAATGTTTTTTAAATGGGTTAGACCATGTGTATTTATTTTCAAGCCACATGTCATTAACAATGTAAATAGTTTGAATGGAGTACACACCCTGTAATGGTGAGTTCATGTTTAATGTTAAAACATATTTTTTTAATTAATGTTAGATGGTTTTGTGGTGTTCATGAGCTTCGTGGATTACACTATTCATACAAGGGTTATATTCTAGGTAACTAATAGGATGTTATATTTTAGGTATCTGCATCATTTAATTTCTCATTCATTCTTCCACATTCCCTCCATTATCTCAATCTAAAGCCTTTATTTGGGAATTCTAGGTGTCTATGTTCGATCCTAATTAATTTTTTTAGGGTTGAAACACTATTTGGGTTGGATTTCATCTCTATGGATGGGTAATAATTTCTTCTTATTTATTTTCTATGTTCATTATAGCTCCATCTGGATGTATTACTGCATCTTTGGGCATATGATGATAAATATTTTTATTTCCTTATAGATCTATTGTTTGACCTCAATTGGGTTTGTTTCCTAGATTATTGTGGTGCGGTATGTGTGAATTCAAGATGTATGTTTTGTTTCTACTTCTATTCAATAATCTGTTGTTTACTATTATCAATTATAAAAGGAATATATTGATTATAAGGCCACCATTTTCATTATTTCAATATTCTCATAGGTGGGTCCCTTTATAGGCATGATTGACCCCAGCTTTTGAGGTGGTTGGGTCCATATCTAGCATGTATTTCTGAAATTCATTGATCTGGTTCTTGATGAATTGTTTTATTTAATAAAATGACTGCATGTGACTGATCTGATTTGTGTGCGCCGAAATTAGTGTTTAGAAAATATGGTTTTCCCTAATGTTTTTTAAATTAGAATGGGGTTTGAAGTATGTTTGAATTAGTTTTAAAAAATGTTCTTAAAATACTGATTTGATGAAAATAATTTGATCAATTAGTTTGTAAAATATATCATATGGGAAAACATGGGTAATTAGGTGGAAGGTATAATAATAGGTCTCATCCACTACTGGGGGTTTTTCTCATGGTTCTTTCCTTTTCACCCATGGCTTATTGTTCAAGGGACATGATAGACCTATTTGGGGGATTATAGCTAGGTGTTCATCTTTTCTATAGACATAATGCTAATGACATTAATATTGATGGATAAATTATTTTCTGTGTTAGGTATGAGTGACCAAGATATCGAAAACTAGTGTGATCCCTGACATGATGTTTCATGTGATTCTTCTTTTGGCATGTACCATTTTTTATACATTCAGAGATTTGATATGATATGTAATGAATGTTCTTTGTGATATTATAAATAAATTTTGTAATATATGTATGTGAAATTATTTGAAATCAATTTATCTACATTTTTTTGAAGTGTGAAAAATGGGAAATTAAATTATCTTCCATGATGTTGATGTAAAAACATTTAAATGGAATTATGACTTATTTTATATAAAATTGAGCATTCAAGGATTATTTCTTTGAGAATTGATATATAACCCTTAGTATAGACCTTAAATTCCTATTAGTTCACACCCTATGAGCCACTTAATCTATTCATAGGCCAGTGTACGTCTTTTGATGTAGCGAATGGAAAGGAACTGCAATGAGGTTGTGAAATTATCTCTCTACTCAGATTTTTAGCTATAGTGATATGGTGGGAGTCTTCACACATTAATATATAGAGAGGTTAGGATTAATATTTTGGTAGTACATTATACTTAGATCTATACATTTCGATTATTTCATGTATGGACTTGTTTATTTTGTACTATTTTCTTGGAAATTATTCAATATATTTATATTTAAAACAATTGTATTTATTATATATATATTCCATGTTTTCCCTTATAGTTGAATGATTATTTTAGTCCTATTCATGTCTGATGACCGTGTTCTAATTGTTAGACCATGGGGATCAGAAATGATCTTAGGGTATGTGGAAGACCGGGCCAGGTTCAAATATGAGAGGGTATTCAGGTATGTTAATTATATTTTGGAATTTGAGAGAGTTTTTATATACTAAGGAATATATGTCTTAAAATTTCTGATGGATTGTATAGAGGATTTTAGGAATTTTAACGGCATACATTGGTGAGTCCTTGAAAACTATTTATAGGTTGAGACTTTTGATACCTTGGAGTGTTGGGTTGTGTTTCTCCTGTTTTTAGTTAATGATGTTAATCACAATTTTTTATTATGGTTTTTTATTTTTAATTGATATTGTACTGTTGGATGATTTTTTTTGTTTCTATGGGAAATAGTCTGCCTCCTTGAAAAGTTATGTGAATTCTTCAACAGGTTGAAACTAATTCTTCTAAAGGTAATCATCCAATGGATTAAAACATTATCAAGGCTATTGTGTGAGAATTTTTTTTACTATTTATTAGAATGTGCCACATGCCTATAAAATATTCTGTTGAGGTATAGCTAGGAGCTATAGGAGAATGAGAACAGTCATGAAACATCATAAAAGAGAATACATATCCCTTTAATCGTAAGAATGAGCCTCAAGAATACGAGGAATATCATGTCATGATCTATATGATATTTTTCTTACTAGACACACTTGAGAGCATCAATGTAAATTTTATGTGTTAGGACATGATTTTTATAGAAAGAGTTAGTAGGATTATATGGCATAAAAATATTGTCACGTGGGATTTTAGTGGTGTTCCCCAATTATGGATAGGGATTTGTGTTGGTGTTCACCAATTGTTTTGTAAAATGGTTTTCTCAGAAGAGGTAGCAAAGAATGAAAAACTGAAAGATCATAAGTAACTGTTGGGGTTGAAACTAAATATTAGATTGTATGTATTTATAATGGATCATTCTGCCTATGTAAGGAAAAACGATAGGTCTATTATTAATTAAATGAATATGGCATGAAATGATGGACATTTCCACTTTCCCTTCCACCAAGTGGAAAGATAAGTTTCATGCCAATGAAAAATAATAAGTGGAATGATCATCACATGAGTAGTGGAGTTAGTTCTCAGTATGAGTCATCTTAAACACTTATATTTTCATTTACAATCATTCCTCTTACTTTATATCAGTGTGTAAAGGTTAGAAACAAATGAAATTCATGTCATTCACTTACATGTTAGTGTAATAGATGCGGATTTTGTGGTCACCTATAACATTTCTGTCTAGCTAAGTCTAAACCTTAATATGTTTATGAATCATAAATTACAAAGGCTACTATGATGATGTTAGATTCTGAAAATATTATATGTTTCATTCCATTGGAATCCTAACTGATGCACCTTCATGTCATATATGAGATTCCAGTGGAGGTATATGCATGTATAGTGATAATAATTGCTACAATATTTATTACATCCTCAGAAAAAAATTCTTTATATAATAATGTAGCATCCCACTCATTTATATTTGTTGACATCCATGATATTCCAAAACATCAAAACAAACTCATGTCTTTTTTTACAGAGTTTGAGACACCTCTCTAGTAGAAGAAAATATGAGGGGTTCTAGTGTTCTTTTTGTTCCCTATTAATAACTTATGAAAAGATACAGTGAATTTTATTATTTTGGATCTAGATCTCTTTGAAATTATCACCATGGTAGATTGTATTTTTTCTCATCATCCCGAGGTTGATTGGTATCATCAAGAAATAACCATTTTTTCTAGTGGGAGGTCATGGTTGTTTCTGGGAGAGTGGGATCTAAGTTCTGGTCATGTTGGACCTTCCTACGGAGAGAATATTTTTTTCTGCTTTTGTCATTATGACCAGTGGTGTTTCATTTTTGTTTATCATTACGCTATTGTTATGATTTTCTTATTATCTTATTAAAATATTTTCTAGGATTTTTCCAGAGTGGTAGGGTAAGTTAATTATTGTCCAAATACTAGGTTTTCAACTAATATTGATACATTCTTATCAAATAGAACCAGTGAAGCTAAAAGAGGCCATGATTCAGTTTTATCTTATAGTGGAAAATTGTTTTTTTCTCTTTAGTGTTTCCTCTATAACATCTATATTTCTCTTTTCCAGAAGATAAATGATTCAATCAGACTGTGTGGGGACAACTTGAAGTTGAAGCAAATAATATTTATGAATAAATATTAATTTCCTAATGAGGATGTTTTTTTATTTAAATGGGAAAATTGGTTTTTGATGATTTACCATTGGATGGGTTATCATCACCTCAGAGTTGGGGAATTTCATATACTAATTATGGATCTGATGATGTAAAATGGACATTAAGAATATACATTGATTCCATTTGGTGTGATTAATGTTCTAGTATTATTTATGAATTTGATGAAATATATATTCCATCAATATCTAAAATATTTTGTGGTATTTTTATTAGATGATATATTTGTTCACTGATCATATGAGCATGATCATGACCAATATATGGCTTTTGTTTTGTAGATCATGAGTCACTATTTTTATTGAATGCTTTTGAAGTGAATGATTTTGATTAATGAGGTTAAATATTTTGTGTGTTATTTCTGAGCATTGATCACTTCATTATCTTGATAATGAAAAATATATTTTTTCATGCAAATAAGGATGGATTTTATTTTAAATTTAAATTTACATTGGTCATGTTGGATACATTTAATGGTTCTTCTAGAATTCCTCAAACTTATTGTCCCCAATGACTTTCCTTCTCATGAAATTGTTTGAATTCACATAGTATGAAAATTATTTTATTATCTAAATGAGTGAAAGTTAAATTAGAAGTGAGCTCCAATTCTAATCTTAACTGAACCTAAAATGATACTTACTATTCTATGATGCATTTGGAACTAGTTTTGGTTGTGTTCTCAATATGGATGATAATGTGGTCACATACTATTTTTTCATCATAGAAACTATGAGAATAATATCCCCACTCATTATTTGGGGCTTACTTAGGTTATTAATTTCCTCAATTGTTGGTGGTGATATCATTTGAGGGAAAGGATTAGAGTTTTTTCTGACCACATGATTTTGAGATATATGTTTTGTTACAAATACATGAAATGTATATATATACAGTGGGATGAATACCAATAGATGTTATATATATATATCACCTACACCCTATGGTAAGATAGTTTTGTTGGAAATGATCTAATTTATAAACTTCCATCGCAAGCTATATTGAAATTGATGGAGGAATGAAATGTTATGGGGATTTTGTAATACTTGAATATCAATGACCGTGGTGATTTTTCACGAATGGTTCTAAGTAGTGTTTATTTATCATAATCTCTAGGTTTTTCTACATTTAAATTTTTGCAATGGGGTGTTGAGTTCAATGTAATTCTAGAAACCCTATATTGTGGGGGGAACATTTTATGTTTGTCCCTCTCTTTAGATTATATTCTCAATTTTTTGGATCAGTTTTTAATCCTAACATTAGTAAAGAGTTCATTTCTTTTATATCATCATGGTTATTTGTGGGAAGATCAATTTATCACTATTATTATTTATTATTAAATGAGACAATGATTCATGTGGACAGGTATGAATTATTGAGTTCAAGATATTGTGTCCCACCATTACAGCTTCCAAAAGATTAAGGCAGAGCATCTTACTCGTTTTTTTCTTTAGAATCATATAGTGATGGTTTTAAATTGGATGATGTATACTTGGATTTGTTTTTTATTACCATAGACTCCTAGAGGGAGGAATTATATCTTTTTTTTTGATTGACAAGTTGAAAAATATATATCATTTTATTCCACCAAAAGACACTGAAAAAGTTGATGATCTGGATAAACTAGAAGTGAAGGAGATTGTGAGGATACATAGAGTTCCTTATTTAATTATTTAATATAGGGATACTTGGATTACATCTCTGTTCAAGAGTGGTCTCCAGGTGTAGATGGGTACTCTGGTAAAAATAAGAACAACTTACTGTCCACAAACAGACAAACATATAGAAAATTCTATTCAGATAATTGAGGATATACACTGTGCAGGTGTCTTGAATTTTGACATATAATAGGATATCCATCTAGGAATGGTTGATATTTATTTATCAAAATAGTTTTCTCATCAATTATAATGGAACTTTTAGAGGGTTTTTAGGTTCTCCCATATAGATTTTCACTTTTTCAGTGGATGTGGGTGAGGCATATTTTGTGGGACTATGTTTTTTTAGTATCCATTTGGGTTGATATAGGATATACGTTAGTGGCTGGTTATAGCACAATGTTGATATAAATATTATTCTAATCAACAATGTATTCATTTGGAGTTTTTGGTTGGTGGTTAGGTTTTTTGTATGGTTTCTCCCTAGATTGGTCACCATTTGCATGGAAAATAGATAATTATGGCTAAAAAATAAATTATATCATTTTGGTCATTTAGAATCCCATGTGTGTTTCTTATTTGTAGGAATTTATTGATTGGTTGATAGGTATACATAATTTATTCCACATATCATAGCTTGGAAAATATCATCAATACCCCACCCATGTTTTGATAAAGGGTTAATTGAATTAGAGACCTACATTTGAATTATTGTGAAGCGAGTAGAGATAATTTAATCTCATGTGAATGTATTGTGTTAGAATTCGATTCTATTGGTTAGAGGAAATGAAATCATGGATCAGACTCTCACGATGATTGGGATCATTATTCATTGATAAGGTAGCAGTGGCATCACATCTAAATTGCACATCATTCATCCACATGACATACCATAGATGTAAATTCTTATGATGGAGATTTGGTAAATTCGTGTTAATTTTTTTTGGTATTTCCCTTCTCTTTTCCATTTTCCTCATTAATTGTGTGCATCTTGGGACCCCTAAAGATGAATAAAATTTTCTATGAACAATTTAGTAATGTTATATGATGTCTTTTTGTTTAAAATAATTTTCCCCAAATATAAATTTTTAATGTATATGCAAGGTTACCCGATGTTCAGATAAAATCGTAGATTTTTTGGGGTATTTTTGTTAGAATATTGTGTTTTATTTTATGTTCTTTGAGATTACATGATGTGTAAATGGGTTATACAATATTGAAAATTTTTTCATCCGTATGTAATAAAAAATTTTCACCACATGAACAGAATAGATGTTGTGTAATGGTTAATCAATGTGTAATGACTGCAGGTCTATTTAAAAAAGTAGATAGGCTTTTCAGCATACCTAATCGTCATGGATTATAGAACATGTAAAGGGGATACTAATAATGTAAATATTGGGATGATTAATTTTAGGGTACTATATAAATTGATTTATTATTCAATGATCCACATCCCACCTTACTGTCAATCTTGATCCCTTCTATAGAAATTTTGGGAGGCTTTTTTTATCAGGATGCATATGTTCAGTGTTGGATTACCGTTATTGTTGGATTTAAACTTTTTTGGGTGATTAATAATTTCCACTTCAATATTTCCTTTGATAATTATAGTTTTTTTCTTTGTGCTATTAGATCTGATGAAATGTGATGATTGTTTCTTATTTCCTTCCAAATCTATTTTTTGATTTCTTTTTGGGGGTTGTTTCTATATTGGTTGTGGTATACTGGGTGTGAATTCTCGAGGTATGTGTCATTTCCTCTTCTCCCCAAAGAATTTTTTGGAATTAAATAAATAATTTGATCTTTTGATTGATTCTAAATATTTTGTTTTCATTTCTTTCAATTATCATGGTTGTGGATCCCTTTTGGGTGTATACGACCTAGATTTTTTAGGTAGGTTGTTCCATATATAGAGTGTGTTGGTGAAATTAATTACTCATAATTTTTATAAACTCTTTTATTAAATGAAATCATTTGATATGAATAATTTGGTATGTGTGTGTGTAAATGGTTTTTTAGAAAATATGGTTTCTCCCTGGTTTGGGTGAATTACAAGGATTTTATCAAAGAATTTTGAGATGGTTTTATGAAATAATTTTCAAATAATACATTAATAAAAATTGAATGATGATTTTTTTTGAATATTTTACCTCATGGGATGTTGTTAACACTTAGGTGGAAGTTATAGTAATATGTCACATCCTCTATCAAGTGGTTTTCTCATGGGGATTTCCTCTCCTCCCTAGGATAATTATTCTGGTTACATGTTAATCATATTGGGGTATTCATTTACAGGGGTATTCATAAGATCTATAAACTCAATGAATATTTCTAGTGTCTTGATCCATGCATGATTTATTATGTTATGTACAAGTTTCATAGCTATACTAATGTAGTGTGATCCCTAGTGTGAGGTTACATGTGCTTCCTGATTTGGATTTTACTTTTTTGATATACTGCTATGGATTTGATATGATATGTCATGAATTATTCATTTTGATATTATATACATGTTGGGTATATATTGATATGAAAGGATTTGGAAATGATGTATCATATTTATTTGGATATTTTAGGAAATTGGAAATTAGATTCTTTTCCCATGCTTTTGATATTAAAACTATTAATCTATTGTACCACATTATTTTCCTTAAAATTTATAATTCTTAGATTATTATTTAGAGAGTTGATATTAAACCTCTGAGTGTGACCCTACTGATCCTTTTTGCATACAACCTATAGTATTATAATGTTTTTTCAATTTAGTTGAAACTAAATATCGAATGTATTTTGAAAAGTCATAACATCTTTTATTGAGATGTAAAATTTCATTAGATAAATTTTCATAACTAAATGTGTTCTATAATCAGTAATGTGTGTTATATTGTATTATTTATTTGACACTACGAAAAAATAAATTTTTAATTAAAATATCCTTCCATGATTATTTTCATTATAAAAAATTATAATTTTTTTATAATTATTTTTTTTCATCCAGTGTGACTATATCAATGTTTGATATTCATTTTATTTTCTATAATTTTAATTTTGAATAATAAAAAATATTTCATTTATAACGATATTAAAATTATTTATTACCTCTATTAAAAGAATTATTTATCTCTCACATTATTATGTTGGTTTCATTGAAGTAATTTTAAAAATATATAAATTATTTCCAATTCAGGTTTTATTTTTTTTCATTTTAATATTTCAAATGGAAAAATTTACGTATTATTTTACAATTTTTTGTATTTATTTAATATGGTGTTTCAAAAAAATCCTTGTTAAATTCACTAGATAATTTTTATTAGGGATATATATTTTTATATCATTATGAAGTTATTTAATAATTCATTTTAAAGTACTATTTCATAATTTTACATCCATTTTACTTTTACAAGATCTGACTCATATATAGTTGTATTATATGAATCACCCTATGAATTAATCTATGATCCAATCCTATTTGGTGGTATAATTTTGGTGTCAATAGATAAAAAAATTAATTTTTTTTGTGATAATATTTAAAATGATATGTAACAAATTTTCCATAAAATATGTTTTTTTTATTTAATGAATTCTACATTTCTAGTTAAAAAATATGTATAGAAGATTACATTGTAATGTTGTATAGGTCCCTCTGATGCATTGGTTAATGTTGTGTATCCTATTATATAAATATAATGACTTATATATTTTTTTCATTAGCTACATTAAAATGTTTTATTATGAAAATGATAAGGATTTTATAATACTAAAAGATTGACCTTTAACATAATGTTTACTAGATATAGTTATAAGATTGGGTGTGAATATGATTCACATTAGAAATGTTCATAACATTAACCATGAAATAAAAGTATATAGATATATTCACAATTTCAACATATCCTATAGTAATACTTAATCTATAATGGATGTTTTATTCTCATTTTTTTCTCCATGGATCTTGTAATTACAACAGATTTTTTACCCATTAAATCAATAATATGATCAGGATGTTCTGTTATAAGAAACTCTAGAACTTTACAAAATACAACTAAAATTATTCATAAAAAATTCAAATTATATGATGATTGTAATCATTAGTAGATAAAAATAAAAATAATGAAAAATGAATTAAATATTATTTATTTTATTGAATATTATTTCATGAAATTTTCATTATGAACAACTGGAGAAAAATGTATTTTATTTTAACTTACTAAATTGAATATATCATAGTTAATATATTATTATATTATTATAATATTTATATTTTCTAAAATAACTTGTCATAATTAAATTATTTATAAATTTTTATCAAATAATATTAAAGACGCATGACTTCAAAAATTCATTTTTCTATAAGAATAAATATTTATTATATTGTTTTAATTTTATTTCATGTTAATAAATATGTTAATTTTATAATATAATATTGAAAATAATAATAACATTTTTAAATTTAAATTTTCAATATTTTATTCTCTTATAATTTTTATATTTTATGAAATGAATTTTTTAAAGGAATGTGTTAAAATACTTATTTAAATAAAAATATAGAGTATATGACTATACAATTTGTTAATTAAAACATAATAACTCATAAAAAATAACTACCAATATATATTTATAAATTATATATATATTTCAAAGTAAAATTGTAAATTTAGAGAACCTATGTTAAAAAACATAATTACATTCAAATATCATCTAATAAATGAAATTGAATCTGATCTTATTTTTTAATAATTTTTTCTTGTTTAAATATAGAATTGGATTAATATAAACTCCATATAAAGTTTTTATCACATAACAATTTATTACATGAAAATGTAATAAAAATTAAAATTTGTTCTAAAAATACATTCTAGGATCATAAATAGAGTTTTCATAGAATTGTTGTTACCCTTTACCCGAGTTATTGAAAATTTTTTATTTATACACAAAGAAATATTATTTTATAAACTATATTTCATATTTTTAATCATTAGGTACAAATAATTTGAAAAGAATTATTTTGTAGGAATTAAATTTAAATTTGATCACATAAAACATATTTCCACGGTAAAACAAAAGAAAAAGTGAATAATGAACATTGTTATAGTAGTTGACAAAATAAAATGTTTTAAAAAATTATTAATATTAATTTTTGGGGTTTTATATAACATATATCATCCTAATGTACATTATTATCTAATTTTCAGTATCAATGAAATTTGAAACATATGCCATCATTATATGAATTTGAAGTATGAAACAAAATTACATTATCACCACTTATAAAAGGGGTCTCTGGAAATATATTCAAGACCACTAAATGATATAGGTTTCATCTTGAAACACTAACCATTTTTAACTCCCTAAAATGAACTTCTTTTTCTATCATTTGTTTCCAGGAAAATGGCATATGTTCTATATTTCTATGGAATACTCCAAGGAAAATGAAAACTTTTTAAATTGAGATATAGTTTTTTCCTAACATAATTTATTTTATTTTCATCATTCCCAAATATAATTTTCTAGTTCATATATAAATAAATATTTACTTTTAAAAAAAATTATGTTATGAAAATAATTAGTTACCAATATAACCCATATTTGTTATGAATAATGATAATGTTATTCATGAGTTGTTGAGACTATTACCTCTTTATGTAATGACCTGGACCTTTTCACGACCACATATATTCTTGAATTGTTAGGGGTAAATTTAATATGATATGTTATATATATAACATATTTATAATTATTAATTGGAAAATTACAATCCAACTTATTTACCACTAATTCATTGTGAAATGAAAAAGTTAATCATGCATTGTGTAGACTGTAATCTCTATGAAGTAATGTTACTCATTTTTAATCTATTTTCCTTATTATTTATTATACTCAATTCAAATACATGTAAAAACTCTAATATTATATAAATAATTTATCTACAATTCTTCCATATTTCTATTATACCAATGAAATAACCTTTTATAATCATAATCATCATTTAGTTATAGTATGTTCATGATTGATTTGGCCAAACCACCTACTGGGAAAATTATATAAATTAATTTCCTATAATAATATGTGAACATAATTACAGAAAATAAATAATATAAATAATAAATTAAATCAATTTTTCTATAATGCATTATTGATATTAAAAATAATTATTATTATATAACCGTCATGTCTTTGAAAATCATTAAAATGTTCTTGTTCCCATTTTTATATTTAAAAAGCATATCTGAAAAAATAATTGAGGAAATTATAACATTAGAAAATAAAGAATCATTTTAAGTAACATCTATGATCTTTCAATATTGAAGAGTTGGGGAGAAATTACGAATTACACAATTTTTATTAAACTATTTCAATAATATTCAAGATTACTCACAGATGATAATGAAAATAGAAAACATAAAACTAATATAGAAGAATATAATAACTAAAAATAAAGTTTTCAAAATGATATTGAAATTAAGCTGGTTTTCAAATAGGTGGTTACATATGTTATTTACATTTTAAAGTATATTCATCCACTTTAGTAGAAGTCAGTAATTAATGTACCAGTTTCTTATCTCATCATGTTTTATTTAGATTCATGTATCAACATAACATTTAATATTTTCAATCTCTATAAATTGATATTAATTTATACAGGTTTTCATTAGAAATCATATAATTTATCACACTTTGGCTCAAAATATTCTTATTTTATAAGAAATTATTGTATCAAATTTCTTCCATTGAGATATGATTATTGTATACTCATAATTTGGTTTACAGAGTTTATATTCTACCAATTTGAATAAATTTAATATTTAATATATTTAATTTTTTATATTTTATGTTATATATCATACTCTCTATTTTGAAAGGGATTTAAGTTTAAATGTTACATTAGTCTTTATTGTTTTTATCAACTAAAATTCCTTTTCACTAAATACTAAAATAACTACTTGAATTTTATTGTAAAATTTATTTTTTTATATAAAATCAAATTCTATATGGTATTTTTTATTAATCTCCTAAAAATTTTCTCCATTTCATCGATATCAGATTCCCTGAAAAAAAAAATTCAACAAAACCTTTTTTTAAAGAAAAATATCAATTCTTTCAAAATGTTTTCCCCTATATATTTATTTTTTCCATCATACTAATGATATCCACCATTTTTGGGAAATATAATACAAGTTATATCCAATTAACCTTGTGATTTTTTAACTTATTTTTAAAATAAAAAAAATACTATATTTACTATTAGGGATTATAAAAAAATTATTTCACAATATTTAAAAATGTTTCCAATCATCTCAAAATAAAAAAATTTATCTACCACTCCATATTTTTCTTTTAAAAATATGTATTTCCTTTACACTTTCTATTAATTGTGTTATTTTATCAAAACTAAATACCTCCCAAATCAATCACTTCATATTTCTAAAACTGATATATTTTCAATATTTATTTATTGATGATTATTTTTCAAAATTAATTTTTTTAAAATGTTTTCAATTCATATATTTTAATTTTTTTTGAATATTTTATGTGGCTCTAATAAATATGATTTATTTTTGGACGTAAAATTTATCAACAAAAATTCACTTCACTATTTTAAAACATTAATTTCTATTCAAGTCATTACAATTGATATTTCCATGAATATATATATATTTTTGAATGTATTAATTTCAATTTCTATGATTTTTTTGGAAAATGAATTAAATAAGTGAAAATAACATCATGTTTTATTATACTTAAGAAATAATTTCCCAAAATAAAAATTAATGACTTTCATACTTTTTCTTATTTATATATTGATCAATTATTTACGTGGATAATATTTTTCCGGAATCACCATAATTTTTTTTATAAAATACACATTTATGGAGATTTATTTGTTTCTATGAAACATTTATATTGTATATAAAATTTTTAATGATACAATCTAGAAATTTTATGAATATATTATTCATTCCATGGGTTTGTTATCATGGGATGAATGAAACACATTTTTTCAAATTTTGTTACAGAATACGCTCAATGCTTAATGTCAATACATTGATATTTTTATATATTCATTAATAGTTACAAACAATATAGTTGACTAATGAAATGGGTAATGGATTATATTTTATTAGATAATGTGAAATGAATAATGATGACTCGATTTTCCAAGGGAATCAAGTGATTGAAGCTAGATCCACCAAGGGAAATGGGTGACTAATGAATTATCTAGTATTGTAAATGGGTGATTAAAGCCTATTAGAAAAATTAAAATTGATTGTGAGGGATAATCCACTATATTATTATTCATATTCTCTTTATTGTGATATAATAATATGTCTTTAAATGCACATATGATTTTGTTGATCATGTATTATTCTCTGTGTTTTATAAAATTATGTTGTACTAATATTATGTTTGTAGATCATGATTGTGATCTCACATTGAATCATATATATCAATTTATCCATTATGATCATCATTGTTTATTACATATGTTTCCCTTGAATTGAATTTTAGTTCACTCATTTTGATATGTTTTGTTTTCACAATATATGGATTTGTCTATTCGAACATCCTCAATATTAAATAATATGTAATAATTATCCTCATGGTATTATAACATGGAATTAGAAATAATTACCAAATATTTTATGTATAAATTGGGGTTTTCATTATTTTATGGTCATCATGGGCATAACCACATTGTGGTGTATGATGTAATATAAATAGTAACAGCCTATGTAAGATGGGTTGGATAAAACCATAGTGGTTAGTCTTAGTAACTATAATTAAGTATAGATTTGTTATTTGAATGATGTTTTATCATTAGTAAATCAAGAATAATTCCATTTTACATGGGTATTCCCTCAAATGATCCACTTCTCCTCATCCTAGTCTATGTTCCTCTGGTAGAGATGAATTCTAGATGAAAAAGGGGTAAAATTTGTGACATCCTTCTTACATCATACGGAACACTTATTATTATATTTCCTATAATTAATCAAACAATATGTATTTGTAGGTCATGGGATATGGAAACCATTTCTTTTTTTTCAAAACTCATTGTGATATTAGGATCTCTTCTTATGTCACCATTCTAAGAGTGAAGAGTTTTATTCTTCAACCAGAACCAAATTTTTCATTGATGGTAGTTTTACGATTTAATATTTTAATAACTTATTTTTTATATTCCATTATATAATATAATTCTATAAACCTTGTAATATTTAATTGATATCAGTTATAGGGATCCCTGATGAGCTATATGGATAATGTTCATGCATGTGTATTATCATGGAAACAACTCTTTTAAAATAATCACATTGGAATCAAAGAATCATAATAGGAATATACATACCAAATTTATCCCTTATATATATTCTTTTTGGATATTATGGTATTTTATTATTTTCCTTGAGACCTATGATTAATATTTAAAATAATATTGTTTTTCTAGCTGGTGGGGACCACAATTATGATTTTTCACATGTGTGTGCATATGTGAGGCTGGTTTTTTGATTTGGATAACATGTGTATATCTATGTGTATGTATGATGTGGCTCACTCATTATATGGTATGGTGATCATTTATGATTTATGAATACATATGTGTTAATCTATGGACTTTGGAAGGATTGATTTTTAGAAGAAAATGAAAGTTGTACTTTCATATATTGGTTACAACTTAAAAATGGATCATTAATGAATTATAACAATAATTATAATTAACTAATATGTAGGGTTGGTTGGGATATCATTTATTCATGACCTATGGTGGTGTAGGGGCATGATTTTCGCATTTTATGATTTAAGGTATGAGCAGGGGTACATTTAACTTTTGTCATGGACTGTGAGAGAGATAGAGCTTAGAGACCATGTGTACTAACTTGAGACTCATTGTAAATGTGGTTTATCATAGATATTTTAGAGTTTCGAGGGTTGAACCAATGATCATGACTTCAATTATAAAAGTTATTATATCTTGAAAAAAACTATGTATGACCAAGGTTTATGGTGACTTTGATAGTGCTCAAATTCATAGAATATCATTCATTGTTTTTCATATCAAATTTTTATTTTAATCATGAAATTAACCTCATATGATTGTGTAATTTTATTAAAGAAAAACTAAACATGTTCTCTGAGTTTTTGGCTCAAACCCTATTTGGGAATCTCGATGTGTTTCCAAACATAATTATTAGGGATCCATGAAATAATGATGGCCCGAAATAAGGATCTAAGGGGATGAATATTGTTTTTAAAAGGTTTTATCATAATAGACTCGAGAATGATGATACAATGTATTATTCTCTATCTTGTTATTATTTGTACAATGTTTGGTCATCCAATTTGGGGTCCATAGATTTTATTAATTTTCTAACACTATAATACATGGTATTATAACAAAGATAACATTCATAATTATTTATTTCTAGGGCACACTTTTATATTATTATTTATTTCTAGATATAATTATCATATAATTATTTCAATTACTAGGGTATATTCTGACAATTGATGTTATACAACACCTCACTACAAGTTTATAACCTCTATTATATAGGGACTCACGTATAAGTTCACAAGGAACTCCAATTTGGTATTTATGATTCTGTTTGGGGTATTAAAAATGTTATAATAAGATGTTTTTATTTTCTTATCTACATGGCTATGATTCTATAATGGTACCAAAAATTTATTGTGTGTAGATTGTGTGTTGGGGAGTAACATAAAGGCATAAACAACTCTTATGTGGTGGAACTCTAAGCTACCAATAATGGGACAATTTTCATAGCTTTGGTTAAATGATTTCATGTTGTTAAAGAGTTTGTTGTGCCATTAGTGTTTAAAGGGATTTTGGTTCATTAATTCATCATAAATAGGAACATAAAATCAAATTTAATATTTAATTATTTTTTTTACAACCCCCAATGGTTCATTTTATTAGAATTAAAAATATTTTTTTATTCTTATATTTCATTTTGTAGATAAAATAATATTACAGGAAGCATATCATGTTTTCCATAATATTTATAGGACTATGAATAACATATATGTATAAATAACTAGACTTGATCCTTTAAATGTTATATGAGGGAATATGATGTATCTTTATGGATATAATAACAGGAAAAGTATTTCATTAAAATTAGTTTTGTATTACAATTAACAACTATGGTTTTTATATATGTTTTATAGGTATGGTAAAAATTTTAGGCAATATCATATATGAGGAGTTTTTGAGGAACTGTGGTGGAAGTAGGTTAGAATGCATATTTAAGGGAAGACATTATCTAGCCTCAACTAATGATTAAGGTAGTTAACATGATATAATTTAGATTCTTCCATAGAATACACATTCAAGGAGGGAGAGTCTCTGGGATAATTGATGAATATATCCAGGGAATCCATCTCGAATGTCCTATAATCTACTATGACATATGAATTTGTCAAGATGCTAAGGACTAGATGGATGTAATTGATGGGATATATAATTTATTGTGAAATCTATCAGATATTTAGGTATATATGGTAGCTATCATGAATCATTGATCTTCTAGGAGGCTGTGGGGTTTCATGAACCAGGATACAAGGCATAAGGGTCTTACATGGGTGAAATTTGAGGATATTTTATTTGGGGAATTAATTTCATGTATGTTGATGGAATACCATTCTAAAGGGTTTATAGAGGTTCAGCCGAGTGTATTGTGAATGTATTCATACATTGATCGTTTCATGGAGATGCACGAAATCACTCTTCAAAATTCATAGGATGAGGCATAGATGATTCAGATGATAATGATTGGCCTCTAATCCATGTAAATGCTCCATTATCAGATATTCTACTTGAAGAAAATTTGAAGGTGCTTCACAACACCATACTGATCTAGAAGTGTATAGAGGAGGAAAAAACTATATCTTATCATTTATTATCCACTGTACTGATGAGAAGGTTTTTGGTGAATTTTTTGGGTGACTCTTTTGGTAGCTCTAGACTCTCCATTTCATCACAGAGTATAATGAAAAATGACAAAGGGAAATAAATCAGAAAAAAAATATATGAAGACATATGAATAAAATCAAAATTCCCAAAGGCAAAAGCTATGGTTTTCCCAAGTCTGGATAAGAGGATATCGGCGTGCAACATACTTTCACACCCCCATCTGTCGCAAACCCTACTTGCGTGCCCCCATTTGTTATGTAACCTACTTGCGCACCAAATTTCACTTAACATAAGGTCATATTTTTTCCTATAAATAGACCATTGGGGGATTCATTTTTGTGTAAAAATATCCCTAAATCCCAATTACTGCTCTTAACACCCTAGTGCATCCCCCAAGTCCCCCGAAAAATTCAAGGTAGTTCTTTATCACTTAAAGGTGAAAATATTAAGGATCATTATAGAACATAAGTCCTTTACTGTTTAAAATCCATAACACTTGAGTGACTAAAGTTCCCAACCTCCCTAAAATTAGAAACACTTGTGAAACACCTTTTCCTTTCATCGGAACATGAGAGCCCCACTTCTAGGATCACCTGTGAATTCCCTTGAAGGCTTGTTCCAGGTCTCTCCCATGTATTACCATACAAGTTGTTCATTTCTTAAGTGAATATCAGGTCACCCAAGCCTACGTTAACACCCGTACTTCTACGACCTTATCTACTATGGTGATCCTCATTGATTCACTTATTCTCTTCACTCTACAAGCCATCAATACCTCTTCAAATCATTTCATGGAAAGGCTTCTTCATCATTGGATCCCTTAATTGAAAGGGATTCTGTTGAGATCTCCACCAAAAACCTCATGAAATATCAAACCATTGGGAAAGGCACATCAGTGTGTCTCCTATTTGGGGTTGTATATCCATAGCAACGGTTTCCACCATTTTTTTCACAATGGGGTGAGGATTAATGGAGTGTATTTGGTTTTGTATATCCGTAGTCACATAGAACGTTCTCCAAGGAACAGTGCTGGGATGTTCCCGGTTTTTAGGATAAGGGTTTTGGTCCTGACATATCCCTTCAAAAGATCTGGAACCTCAGATTTCATGTAGGGAAGAAAGGTTCACACATTATTTTTCAATTCAGGTTAATGAAAAAGTCTCTCTCCCCTACTTGGATCAATTTTAGGTCATCCATCATAGTTTAATCCCCAAAACTTCGTCCCTTCTTCCTTTCATTGGACCATTGTCCAATGTAATGTGAATAGTGGGAAGGCTCGTCACATAACCCTCGTCCATTGTCACTGTCGTAGGTTCTCCCTCTTCCAACAGTGGAGGAAGAAAAGTGGGGGTTACATTGTTGAATACTTGACATCTTCTTATTTCTCACACTGAGCATGACTCACGTGGGATTAGAGATTTTTCATGGTCACAACATTTTCACAAAACATGAACCACTTGAACACTGATTCCTTTTCAAACTAGAATATGTGGGAAGCCTTCTTAGTGCCCAATCTCACTGGATTTCCATTCCAAGAATCCAACCCAAATTTCCTTAATCTGGGCATCCTCTTTAGAAATTATTTCAAAATTAAAACCCTAAATCATTAAGAAATCATTTTCAAGATGTATTCCCAAAATCATTTCACTCAAGGGACCATAAATTCCTATGAGACTTATTGAATTATTTCGGCTTTGATTCACATATAAATTTGATATGTTGGATTCCTCCTTGTGGTTTAAACCCAACAATTCAAATAAACCCTATTCTCCTAGGACCATATTCCCAAAATGGTCTAACATTACTTGGAAACTGATATACATTCCATGTTCCTTAAGATGATTCAACATATGTATGACCCCAAAAATTAACTATGAACCTTTCCAATATATGTCTATTCCACATGAAATTAAACTTTATGGTTATTTCCTTATCACATGACCTTAAAATCTATGATGTGTACCATTAAGCGGAAATGAACTATGAGGGTTCCAATTCCTTTAACAAGGATACGTAGGTAGCCCATTTCATGGGTATGATCCCAATATCAAAACAAAACATTGTATCCTTAGGTGAAAATAACTACTATAGTGCCCCACTAAGTGTCTTAAAAACTAGTATCATCATAATGATGAATAAAAAGAATCTCTAAGTAGTATATTAGAGGATATATCCATTAGTTATGAACCTCGAATACATACGTATGGTTTTCAATTTTACACATGTTAAAAAGTGATTCTAAATTCTAAGGGAGTCTTATTTTATACTTGATGAATTAATAAGGATTCTTGAATATATATTAAATTTATAAAGAGAGTCCTGGAGTTGAAAATAATTCCCCTCAAAAAGTGTGATGAGTCCTGCCTCACATACTCTCGTCCAATGCACGTTCCTAAGTATCGTAATGTTCAAACTTAAAGAATTTTTGCCTTTGGAATGAAATATGCTTTTGGATAAAGAATTGTTGGATGTTTTCAGTTCCATAAATAAATACAATGGAAAACACATGGAAGTGGTGCTTCATTAAACTAGAACACACATTTCAAGGAACTACAGAACAAAATTTGTGAACCTGACGGGAATCCTTAACCATGTGAATAATGTGACCGACCTGTCCGGACCCTATAAATTGATAAAGGCTTGAGAAATGAATAAATCATACATGTATCCATTTAAAAGATGTAAATTTAATGTAAATTATTGTTGTTTCATGTTTTTTATCAGAACATCATTCTGTCCTAAAGGGATTTCTTCAAGATGACATTTGTAAAATTCCAGCACGCTACTCAGGTTTGATCCTCATCCACTAGAAGGATATCATCTCCCACCCAATAGCTTCAAAACTGGGTCTGCAACATGATGTTAAAGGGGTACTTTCAGCACGGTATAATACCATCCTTGGAGGCTGCTTGATAGGATCTCTAGGTAAAAAACAATCCTTGATCGTCCGTCCAACGATGACCGATGATCAAGAAGCAGACGGTGCCACCACCGTTTTCAATGATTTTGGGTCCTTATCTTCAAAATAAAAAAAAACATCCCCTCCCATACTATAGGGAGGTCGATCAAGTGGTCACATGGGTACTTTATTCGTGGATGCAAGAGTCATTCATGAGGACTCCTACCAACAATCCCAACTAGCAGAAACGCTCAGAAGTGAACCCCCTAGATGATGGGGGTATTGCCTCTATACATTCAACCCAAGTCTCTCAGACCTGGGAACACAAGAAAAACCAATGTGGGAAATGTATGGTCAATAAAGAGTAGGTTCTTACCACTACCTTCTATTTATAATTCCATAAACATAACTTGATGGAAAACAACGAGCATACACATACTCTCATCCGTCTTAATTCTGTTGTCCAACAGAGTCGTCTAATAGTAACCAACCAATATCACAAAATAAAATTTTCTAGATTATCATGAATAAGAACATAAACATTTTTAGAAATTATCTACTAGAAATCAAGCTCATCTAACATCATTTAATGAAGCTATCCAATACAATGTGGTGGAAACAAGCTAGCAGGCACATACACCTTCTCACAATCACAAATTCCCCCAAAAATCTAATCTATATAAATTGATGCATGTCAATCAACCATGCTTGATGGAAAATATCTAGATGGCACATAAACATTTCTATGTTCATCAATCCTATCAATAGTCTTATATTGGCAGCACTCGGAGAAGTTAGTCGGAACGCTACGATGAAAAATCCTGGGAAAAGCCAACTCTCTGCCCCAATACATGAGTATTTTCAATTCCTATTAGTATAAAAATTATGACAGTAGAATGAACATACACCTACCCTACATAAATAATGGACATAGATTCTCGTTCTGGTTACTGAAGTGGCAATACATATCTTATCAATAGTGAAAAAGAAGACACAAATCTCTGCCCATATTCTAGAAGCATGCCAAAAATGATTAACAACAACTTCAGTAGTACCAGGGGAACAAACACATAAATATGTCCCCACACATAGGATGACACATCAACATGTCATCCCGGATCAGATACACACCTCAGTTCCAGTCTAGGAGGTTCATGGGACATACTCCCCCTTATCATATGGACAAAATGATCGCGAACATACACCACATCCAAATGGAGGTAATCGGTCGATTCTAGTAACCAATCCATCGAAGGAACATAAAATTTCCCATGATAACCAATTCTCCTAGAATTTGGCCCCAACTAAGTGTAAGATAACAGCCAAGAATAAGTCTCACCAAGCATGGATGGAAAATCAAGAGTCAAGCTGCAATCTAAATCCACTTCATGCTGGATTTTTTTATGCCCTCAGACATTTATCTATTAGAGCTCAAGATCCTACCCTCTCATTACAAAATTATGGGAGTAGTAGCAGTAATTATGATTATCTCTATCAGGAACTTCATTATGATGGCTTGATTCATGAAACTTCGGTCAATATAGAGAGACTATCTATGGATGAGAGCCACAAAAACCCTCCGTGTGGCCAAAAAATCAAGAAGAAAGATGATTTATCCCTTTATGTAATCCACTACGCTGGTCGTCCCCATGATTACATTTTTTGTTAAAGTTATCTCCACAGTAGTATTTATCATTGTCCAGATAATTCTATAATTGACAATGTCTAAATGAAGAATCCCTTTTAAATCAAGGGAAATGATAACACAAATCATGTCATGTCTGATGCCTTGTCATTAAAAGGTGAAATACATTCTCAACAAGAAGTCATTTTATGGGAAATGTCATTATCTGACCCTCCCATATGTCATTTTTATTCTAATACAACTGAGGAGAAAGTGACTGGTTCCATTTTTTTTTAATAATGAAACCAAGAAGAGACTAATTTGGTTAGAAAATGTGGAGATACCTCTAGTGAAAAATGATGAAGATATGTTAAACATGAGAAAACAATTGGCTAAATGAAAAATACCAGTCATGTTCTCGACTATAGAAAATTCCCATTATAACATTCCATAATTGATAGAAAAAGATTGTATTCATTTTATTCGCCTCATCTTATGGAAGATTCTTCATCATTTGAAAAACA
The DNA here is from genome assembly GCA_963277665.1 of Viscum album. NCBI lineage: Eukaryota > Viridiplantae > Streptophyta > Magnoliopsida > Santalales > Viscaceae > Viscum > Viscum album. The sequence continues at coordinate 1,363,609,263 of OY728140.1, read as the reverse complement.
ATGTACTACCGTATGATGAATATCAAAATTATGTAATGTTAATAGAAGGGTTGTAATGCCAAATTGACCTGGAATCTATCTCAGTTTCCCGACATCCAAAAGGTTGAAAAGAATCATACAACCCTTCAGCGTGCATGAATCAATGCTCCAAAGAGGCTACACTAGTTTATTTTTGACACTACATATGGTGTTTGATTGAAATAATGGGGTGCACATGGAGCATCACCTTTCAATAAACTATATAATCAGAAAAGTCCTCTAAAAGTGTTATCATGCAATGCTATTTCCCACTACTAGCTACAATCAATAAATTTTGTTTGTTATCTAATGTACACTCATGAATAGGCCTCAAGTAGCTCTCATCATTGTCAAGCTCATAGAAAAAAAGTTCTTGAGTTACCTTTACATCAATCATATGAGAGTATTCAGTAGGCCTTCGACATAGAGGATGTTAGCCCTCAGATAACACAAATGTCTAAAATATCACAACAATCTTATGATGTAGGTGATTTGAATCGTTTCAGATAATACACACGGCTAATTTTCAAAACCAAAATTCCTAAAATCAGAAAAGAATTTTCATGAATAATAAACGTAGCAGTTCAAGAACCACCCCATCATGCAAGGCAAGGGGCATGATTAATTCATACATCAAATTAATTAAACAACATTCAATGGTTTGAAGAAGAAGAACAAGAACATCCCCTGCCTGTAGGGCTGGTTGATTTTTCCCATCTAAAATTCCATCCACAATAGAAGTCATTTTTCTACTGATTAGGGAAGAATACATAAAGAGAGTGAAAAACAAAACAATCCAAGGATTCCCATTGGGTAACTGTCTGCTAAACATATCCTTAGAATCCATCATAAAGGATTGTAAAGTCGCATTGATGATACAGAAGGATATGATATTATAAATGTACTAACAAAATTAGAAGATCCTAGTTCAACGGAATTATAAGATGATGTTCTTATACATAACACGGTACACACTAAAGAAAATGAAGAATGTCTATGTACACGAAATCAGAGGATTTCTTAGAATCTATGTATGCCTTAAAATAACCAACCGTCACCCTTATGAAAGGAATTTAAAAGGGGAAATGTAATAGCCAGATTTCATCTCACCTGAATGGACCGAAGGCCTTCATTTTTATTGATTTTTGATAACCCCCCTTCTAAGGGATGAGGGGGAACCCTTACAAGGCCCGTAGGCTCAGAGATTACATGGCCCGTAGGCTTAAGAGATTACATTACCTGAAGATCATAGATAATTCAAGCAGACTATTAATAAGGAATTGACCCTCCCTAGAATCTACATCTTGATAGTATCTATCCAACTTTGCATGACCATCTGGATAGGCTTCCCGTGCAAGCACAGGCTGGTACTGATGGCATAGCCATACCCTCTCATTCTGAAAATCCATTTGGCCACATGCCTTGTAAGTGTTCCACTAGATATGGTCAATCTCTTTCACTTGAAATGATATTTCCATAGAAGGAATAGGAGATGAATGAGTTTAAAAGACTCAATACAACATTACTTCATATCAACATTTCATCAAGACATACTCCCTATAAAGATCCTCAACATTCACATCCAATTTAAGCTCATCAGTAATGAGAATTTGTGGTAACTACAGATGGAGAAAATGAGTTCCCTCTATTGGGTACACATCCAGGGAACAATCAAACACATCCTTATGGGAATGTTCCCATGGGTTATCCCAGGAAAATACTAGCTCCACCACCAATGGTTTTTCTGGGTTTTTCACCAGTTCAAGATCCAACTATTGTACATGTACTGGCCCCAGCTCATTCGGATATTCCCCAAGTGCTTATGAACACAATTGAGGCATTAAAAACTCAATTAGAACCAATTAAAGAATGGTGTGTTCCATTTCAACCGGAAAAGAAATCTTAGCACCAATGAGTGGATCCAATTACTCCCCCACCAAATTTTGTGAATATTACATTCCAAATCCTTATGTTGTTGAGAGATTCAAAACAACAGTTAACACATTTAGTGTCATATTATGATCGCATTATGGGAACTCCTCAACAACTAGAACTAGTAAAACATATTTTTTTGTGTATTCATTACAAGGACAAAATTTTGTATGGTATATATTTTTGAAATACATAATAATTAATGGATGGGAAGATCTCTTTTAGAAATTCCTTCTTCAATTCAGTTAAACGCTATCGAAGAAAAAAGTTTTGGATCATACATATTTCAAAAAAGGGGAAAATTAAATAGTTTCAATATATTCCTTAAATTATGTACTCCCTCAAGAAGAGATGATTCTAATTTTTGTGTCAAATCTGGATGATGAAGTATACACTCCATTGATACATGTAAAATACAGAAGAGGGTTTCAAGAAAATACATCAATTTCTCTACAAATTGAAGATTCTATTATGGAAACTAAGGATAAATCTTCTGTAATTCCATCATCTCTTAAAAGGAGAATAGGGAAAGTATAGGTTGCTACAATGACACTCATGTAAGAACTTGTACCAGCTTCCACTTCAAAAAACTCATCATATAAGAGGGATCGACCTCCCAAGAAATATAAAAAACGACCGCCTCAACAATATGATCAAAGAGATCAAAGAAATGAGGAAACAATTTGAGGAGTTTAAGAAATTTTTTTATTCTTTCTAGATTAAAAAGGTTCCCAGTTACTTCATCTCAGCTTTGGAAAATAATTTGGACCGAGTTACATGGTTGAAGAAACCAAACAATGAAGGAGATTAAGATCTTCCAAATTATTGTCCCTTTCACCAGATGTTGGGGCATCCCATTATAGAGTGTTTTGTTTTAAAAGACAACCAAAAAAAATTGGTAGAAATATGATTATTGGATGATCAGGAAAATAATCAACAAACTCTTAGAATTCTATGAACACAGATGAATAAACTGATTGTGTCTTATGATACTTTCGCCACAACAAAACCATCTTCATCTAATGATCATTCTTCCAATGGTCGATCCTCATAGAATAAAGTGATCAAATAGTTAAAGAGAAGTTAGAAGAAGATAAGCTCATGTCAAAGCCAATGTTGTCTTTGACTCTTGAAGATTTCATGCCATCAGATTCAAAAGAATGGGAACAACCCTACCATACAATTCAACCAGAACCAACCTATCAAGAACAATATTCAACAGATAAAATATTGATCTTCATTTCTGTCAATGAATTCCACATAATGGGTCCCTATGCCAATGGTTATTCTAGTTATAATGAGTTTGAGTTACATGTATCTAACTAGAGAACCAATGGAAGAAGTCAGGTTCGAGGATGGAGTAGAAGCTGTAGGAATTATAGAAGCCACCATTTTAAATCTACCATGCTCGAACCGTATATGAATTAAAAACTTTAGGGATATCTCTTCAGTGGGATTAACAAGAACATGTAGATTCTTCCATGCATGAAAAGTTAGGTCTAAAAATTATTATTTTGGAGGAATAATTATAAGTCACACCATCTTCCTATCATAAAATAGATAGACCTAGTCAGTCTATTCTACCAAATCTAGAGGTATTTCAAGTTTCTGCTCTGAAACAGGGTACATCTACATATGAAGCATCAATATCCAAAGAACCTGAAAAAATGCATCTCCATGATTGCAAATGCAGACCCACGGCCAAAGTTATGAGGTTTTTTTAATAACTAGATTCAGTACTAGCCAATTTGTCAATTTTTTTGCCCTAAGTATATCAAAATAGTTTCGAGAAGCACTTCTTGTGGCTTTGTCAAGTCCTAAAGTTTTTGAAGTCGAGTTTGCTACCATTGAGGTCTACCGTATAGAGAATGATCCTTCTATGTTTCATGTAGTAATATCCTTTAGAAATGAATATGAAAATTATGTTGTACATGAACATATGAGGCCCTTGTATCAATCATGAAGGGTCAATGAAAAAGTCATCCGATGGGCCTTTATTGATCATGGCTCAGGAGTCTACCTCATTCTCATTCTTATACATCATTGATTGGGCGTCAGTAAAATTGACTTATATCTTTCCACTTTATTGTTTCATAGATATTTATAGAGTGAGAAAGAATCTCTGGGTGAGATTACACTTAGAACTCAGTTTGGGGATCTAGTGTCTAATTAAGATTTCATGGTTGTTTGTTCGGAAACAACCTTCAAAATTATTCTTGCTAGTCCTTGGCTACATCAAAATGCGGCCATACCTTCGTCATACCACTGATGCCTCAAATACTATTTTAATGGTCAAATTCAGACAGTGTGTGGTGAAAATTATCCATTCAAAACGTGTGAATCTCAATAAATTGAGGCTGAATTTTATCACACATAGGGAACAAAGTCCATGACAAACAAAATAACCAGAATCAATTCTCTGAATGGATTGGAAAATATCTCAACAATCACGTTCATACATTTGAGTATAGGTTATGTGTTACTTATCAATGAAATTGAAAGAGTAAACCCAAATCCCAGTATTTATCCAGTAACATCCATAATGTCAATTGTGGAAATCGAGCCTTACAACATGTGATAAATTGTCGATTCACCAAGTAGTGGTTAATGATTAAATAGAGATATCTTCATTTTCACCACTATAGATTATAAAGTCTCTACATCATCAATAAAAATAGAATATGTTATAGTAATAATAGATGAAGACAAGGATGCTGATTTCCAATCCAACATATCCTATTTATTACCCAATGAATACCCTTTATCATCAATAGAGTTAGAAATGGTGGCCTGTTCTTCAGGATGATCAAATACTGAATCCTCTCCTAACTCTGAAATTTTTTCTTCCTCACCTATTATGAAAGTAGAAATAGAAGAAAGGATGTGTATGGAAGTGGAAGAATAATATGAAGTTCTCAGGGATTATCCCCTAATATTTTTGGATGGTGTCTCTGCCACTGTGGATGAGCTCAGAGAAATAAATCTGGGTACATAAGAAGATCCACTCGCCACTCTAATTAGTGATCCCAGGAATTTTGAAGAGAACATGACGTGTATATCATTTCTAAAGCATCATTGAGATATATTTTTATTGAATTATACAGAAATTCCAAAACTTAATCACAATGTAACCACTCATCATTTGGTTTTTCTAGAAGAACATCAAAGATTCAAGAAGGTAAAAAGAAGAACACACCCAACTCATGCCTTTGAAATTGATGCTGATGTTGATAATATTATATCATCTAATTCTTTCAAGAATTTTCAATATCCCAAATGGTTTTCCAACATTGTACAAGTGAAAAATTAGAATGGGAAAATCAGTGTTTTCATTGATTTTATAGATTTTAACTGGCATTTTCTCAAACATGACTATCCAGTTCCGATCACATAGATTTTAATCGATGATATAGTTGGCTATGAAGTCTTTTCCTTCAAGGATGGATACTCTAGGAATAAAAAAATTTCATGGCCCTATAGGATGAAGAATCTACAGCCTCCAAAGCCCTTAAATGTGTGTTTTTCTATAAGGTAATGTAAATGGCTTAATTAATGCAGGTACAATATATCAATGTGCCAAGAAATATATATTTATACCCATTATAGGGAAATTTTTTGAATGTCATGTGGTTGATTTCGTGGTCAAATCCAACAAATATTCCTATCACTTGGCTGATCCGAAGACCATATTCAATAAACTTCGGAAACACAATTTTAAGATGAACCCCTTGAAATAGTCTTTTAGGGTAACCTTAGGAAATTTCCTTGGAGTTATTGTATGAAATCATAGTATAGAGGTTGATCCTGAGAAAACAAAACAAATCCTTAGGATTCATCCTACTAAAATTAGAAATAATTAAGAGGAATACAAGGAAACAAGGCATATATCCAGCGCTTTGTTTCTAATTAGGTACGGAATTGTTTTCCTTTCACTAGATTAATGAATAAGGGAGTCACATATAAATGAACCGAAGACAATGAAGATGAATTTGATACCCTAAATAAATATATCTTTTTTCTATCGATATTAATTCCATCTGTTGATGTTAGACCACTTATTCAATATGTGAATGATTTAGAGAGATCACTTGGTGCCTTTATTGCCCAAAAAAGTGATGCTGGGAGTGAAAACATCCATTACTATGATAGTAAAACTATGCTTGATGAAAAAACATGGTATTTATGTATTTAAAAGTGCTTCCTAACATTAATATTTATAGTTCAGAAATTGAGTCACTACCTACAACATCATAAGTCCAGATTGGTATCTCATAATAACCTAATATAGTTTATCCTCAGTCATCCTATGTATACATGGAATCTATCACTGAGGGTAGTTGTTTTTAAATAGTTTTATATCTAGTTTGTTCCTAAAAAAGAAATAAAAGGCTATGATTTGGCTGACTTCCATGCTGAACATTCATCTGTATAAGATACATCATATATTACTGAACATCTGGATGAATATTTCTACACTATTCAAGAAAATTCCCAAACATGAAAAATGTAATTTTATGGTTCCCCTAGAAGTCCAATAGTGAATTGAATGGAAAACCCTATCCTCATCAAATTTGGGTTAGTAATTGTTCTTATCTCCCCATAAAAAGAAATGTTGCCTCATTCCTTCCTATTGTCACAAAGCGGTACCAACTATGATGGAGAATATCAAGCTCTCATCACAGTCTTGGAATTTTCACATCAGGTGAAAATGATTCACAATAATGTGAAAGTTGATTCCTAATTGGTAATCAAACAATTTAATGGGGAATATTATATTAGAATAAAAGATTTAATCCCTTTGAGTGAATATATCAGAGGATTAATGGCTGAATTTACTTCAGAGATGATATTGTCTTATGTCCCACGATCACAAAATGCCCAAGCTGATGTATTGGATAATGCAGCTATAGCCTTGGAAGATCCAAAACAAGATGAGATAGTCATTATTATAACTCATCGTCATGTTGTCTCACCTTTTGTTCAAACTTGAATAGAGGAAAATAAAGAAATTATCCATATTTCTAATCGATATGGTCATACTACGGTATGGAGAACACACATCATGGAATACCATCAAAATCTAGTACTTCCAACAAATAAGGCTGAAAATGAACATATTTGACAATGACTGTCCAATTTTATGCTTTATGATTGTCCAGATCATCAGAATATCTTCTACAAACAAGGCTTTTATGGAATCCTTTTTAAGTGTATTGATGTAGAAGAAACTACAGCTGTCATGAAAGAAGTAAATTTAGAACCTTGTGGTGATCGCCGATATGGTCATAGGATTTCTGATCAAATTCTAAGTCATTGATACTTTTGAACATCAATGAGGCATAATTGCACAAATATCACTATTAAATGTCATCCCATCCCAATGCATTCTATCTTGATTCATCAACCCCTGAGGTTGTTACATATAGCTAAATACTTCTGGACATTTTCTACATGGGGAATGGATGTAGTAGGGCCTTATCCTCTAGATACAACTAAGCAGTTCAAGTATATTCTTACTACTACTGACTTATTCTCTAAATGGACTGAGGAAAATACTCTCAATAATGTCATAGCCAAAATTAGTGTCATTTTTTTCAAAACTAATATCATCACTAGATTTGGTGTCCCTCATACTATATTGATGAACAATGGCACGAATTTATGTTCTATTTACGTTAAGAAGTTATATCAGGAGAAAAATATCAAATCCAACAATTTATCTCACAATCATGCAGCATATAATTTATAGATAGAGGCTATCAAAATTATCTTATCAAATATATGGGAGAAGAAGGTGGAAAAAAATAAGAAATCATGTCTTGATAAACTTTTTCATGCTTCATGGGTTTATCAGACTACTACCCAAACTACAACATAGGAAACATCTTATTCATTGGTCTACAAAATAGAAGAAATTTTCCAATTGAAATTCAATTTCCTTCATTCAGAGTTCAAATATTTGATCCGTTGTCTACATATGAGAGGTCACTGAAATAATTTGATGAGATGTAATGATTAGATGAAAAAATACTTCATACTTTACATTATTTTGTAGTATATCATTATAGAATAGTGCGATCCATTAATAATAAAGTTTGTCTCTGTTCATTTCATAAATTAGAATTGGTATTGGTCCTTAGGACTCTAATGATTCCAATAAAAAAACATCCAAAGCACGTGAATAAGTGGGAAGTACCTTATTCCATACATAAGATCTACTCAAATATATCTTATGCCTTAATCTCAATGGATGGAAAGATTATTAAAACAACAACCAATGCAATATTATAGAAGAAATACACTATGTAATTTCACACAACATCCGCGCTGCAAGATACAAAACTGCATAACTCCCATGTCCTCACTACATGACTTAAAACTGTACAGTATAAATTCCTAGTTGAAAGACATATAACTACAAACCAACCATAAGTGTCCATGCAACATGAAATTAAAATGTGTACCATCATTGTCCTTGTCATCGGATGTTAAACTACATGACACCATTTTTACTTGTTACATGACATTAAAAAGTATGGTCAACGTCTTCATTACCTAATGTTAGGAGATACTATATGCAAGCTTCATTGATATCATTGCTCCTCTTTAGTGGAACATGAGTCCACTTATTCTCTATATCTGAATCAGATCATCATAGGGACCTCATTTCAAGAACAGTGTGTGTATATATTCTCATCAATTCACGATACATTGAGATTTCTAGATCTCCAATCATAGGCCCAGCCGCAACCACAAAATATTTATTTCCTTTTTCCATCCTATATATTTATCAGATCTATATATTGTATTCCCTTAATATACATGGTCTGATATTTATTTGATTTTGTGTCTTATGTTTAAACATTCTTCTAGAACGTGTCCAAAACACACGTATCCCATATCAAACTCAATTAGTGTGGGAAATGAATGTTTCATGAACTATGTACGGCTTGATTATCATCTATATTAGATACGTAGTGATTCCCAGATCTCCAATCTTGGTCCCAACCATGATAAAAGAACACCCTTTTATTCCTTATACAATAATCAAAATATGAATAGAGAATATTTAATGAACTAAATATGGCATTATTCATTCCCCCAACAAGACACATAGTGACACATGGGTTTTAACCATTATTCTAGTTAGAACATGGCTTTCTTTTAACATTGGTTCACCTTTTTCCTTGCTTCATGATACTTGTCTTCTTGGAAATATAATACCCCTATTCTTCACTTGTGTCATCTATTTGTTAGAGAAGAAACTTTTAAATCTCCTTGTTTCTCAGACTGAGCATATCTCCCATGGGATTATGAATTGGGTAAAAGGAGTCTCTGTATAAATAAAGTGTCTCAATTCGGTTTGGGGTTATGATTTGTCCTAGTTTCAAGACCTTAAATGGCACAACAAGACATCCTCACCATCTGATGATAAGCTACACAGTCCATTTAAGAACTACGTGTTTCTTGATTCTCATTCCATAGAGATATTTAGTGATGACAATGATTTAAATAATAGTCTTAGCCATGGGGAAATATCCCCCCCCCCTCTATTGCATAAAGTAAAAAAATCTATCCAGGAAGATTTTATTTTAGGTTCTCTTCTTAGACAACTCAGTAAGGAAACAAGAATTTCCCCATTTTATATATGAATTAGATATATACAAGAGACACTAAATTCAAGGTCAATATTGATTAGAATAATTCTTAAATTAATTTAAAATTACCCCGTTTTTTATTTCACACACTTAATCATGAATATTTTTATATATACATTATTTTTTTCATTTTCTAGTAACCAAGGTTCTAATATCTGATAGCTATTTGGCTTGAATATGTAGTATAAGCCTTTAGGTGGCCTTGCATATGTTTCATTCATAATGGGCATCTCAGTAAAAGGATTCCACTATTTGGGAATACATCATATTCTCTAGTTGGCCCTAAATTATAATGCCCCCACACTGGGTTATTAAAATTATAGTAATTTCATTCTTGGTTTTAATTTGTTTCCCCATTTATACATTGATGGAAATATAAACAAATCTATATTATAAAATAGGCATTCATGTATATTTGTCCCATTACCTTTACCTCAGTCTGAAAGTCTTCAAGACCACGGTTTACTCATTTCACTATCCATGTGTTCAAAACAATATGAAATAACCTTGTATCACTTGACCACATAACATATATTGTTTCCATTTCTGGTCATAGTTGTATGACCTAAAACTACAATCACTATACGTTCAAAATTTAGGTCAGACATTCATAGAAATCATATTCAGTTGATTCTTTGTAAATCATGATTGGAAGTAATCTCTCTATATTTAGTTACCGTTCTTCATAAACCAAACTCTGTGCTTTGGAAAATCCGAATATATATAAACATTCATACTTATTTATAAATAGAATTTCAATATTCTAAAAGCACTTATTCCTAACTATGTAGTATGTGCCCTTGGGTGGCCTTTCATAATATTCCTATATAAAAGGAATGTCAGTCAAAAGATGCCACAATTTTTGAATTCAATATATTCCCAATTTTGAATTTCATAACACAACTCCCATAATGATTTTGTTAAATAATGGTAACTTTGTTCTTGGAAGAGACTTTCTCTAATGCTTTTAACCCTATTCCTATATCATTCTTCGGTTCCTGAAATTCCCAAATAACATTTTACAATTTTCCCTTCCATAACTAAATACGAAAGTATGTTTTCCAACAAATTATCATGAAATTTGGATATTTAAATACCCTTGGTCAGAGATAAAGACAATAAATTAAAGCCACACATTGTCCTCACTGTATGACTTAAAACTATACAATACAATGCCTCCATACAAGACTTATTACTACATATTATGATATCATAAATTCCCCCTTTTGATAAATTTTAACCATTCTGCATACATCAAATTTCTATAGAAATGGTTTCTTATTCATGACATATGTTAGAATAAAATAGCCCTTTATTTTTAAAATTCATTTCCTTGAAAAAAAACCCATTATGGCCTTCAGTCACTGAAAAAATATTTTACCGTGTATATCAGTAGTAAAATGATAAATTCCTAAGGGCTATTTTTCATGACTAAGCAGTATGTTCCCTTAGGGGTACTTTTATTACATTCACCTACATAAGAGACCATTCATTACAAAGATTCCACTATTTGGCTATGCAGTATATACCACAGTTGGTTACACATAACACAATTACCATAACTGATTTGAAAAATATTGGTATCTTCATTCTTGTAAGAGACTACCCAGAGGTTGATACATGTTTAAAATTTTGTGACCATAAAAATCCTGCCTCAATATTCCCCTAGAAAATACTTAATGAATATTAATGAAATTATTAGACACTGAGTCTTGTTTTGGTTCTAATTTAAAAATATTAAGTCAATGATATTTGACCATAAACCCTAGCCCTTTATTGTCCAACATGCATGAATATAAACTGTCAATAACAAGAGACATGGTACTCACAAGATTGAGAAAACACAAAGGGAACTATGAACAAAAGTCGAGTCCCAACTCACTAAATGTACATTTTGTATGATTTAGTTAATATTGTGAAAAAAAATCAAAAGATACAATGTTTTTGGGGTTGTCCATATGAACCTTTAAAAAATCAAAATATGATTAATAGGCCCCGTGGATTAGGTAAAACAAAAGTAGCTAGTAAGAATGACAATACATATGATTTAAGAAAAAAATATTTTCATTTATGAAAACATTTTCACATAGGGGAATCCACATATTTGAATCTCTACCTTATCAAAAATAACAAAAAGTTTTCTATATAATAATTAATTTGGTTAATAGCCTCTTGATCAACATCAGAATCCGTTTGATTGTCATTTAGTTGACCAGCTCCACTCTCTTCATCATTATGAAGTTCTCCTTTAGCATCTAGAATGGATTTCCAACCATCCTAATGGACTTCTCGTAATAATCTATGAAGTTGGAAAAGATCCCATGTGAAGATATCTAAGTCCTATTTAAGATGTATCTACAAAACAATCAATTAATTGATCTTCTACATAAGTTCTTTCAACTTTTCAGTATGATTAGTCTCAACTCAGGATAGCTCCAATTGAAATTATTCAATGTTGATCAAAAAATTTTCTTTTATCAAGTCTTGCCAAAGATTTTTCACTATCTCCCTCTTTTGAAAGATAACTTTCACCACGGTATGAATTTCACGGTCTTAAAAACCTCCAAAACCTATTGTGATAAATAGAGATGATAGTTATGGAATTCGTGGAGGCAATTCTCCAAGGGTAATCTCAGATATTCTCTTCTATATATTCTGCCGTTCCCTGCGATGTGCAAGAAAAATATCCTTTTTCAATTCTTGTTTTGATTCAGAGTCACTGTCATAAGAAGGGTAGTATTATAGTATTATTTCAATTAAATAAGTTCCCCATTCTTCTCCTTTTTATATAATGGTTGCTTCACCTTCTAGTACTATTTGGGCTTATGCCAAGGCTTCACCTCCAGACCTAGCCATTGATGTTGATATTTCTATATGGTAAATTAGAAATTATGGTGGTGGTTAACTTATATGAATACAAAAAGTGAGTACAATCACAATATCAATATCTCTGACCTATTATTAGGTCATCGTCATGAGAAGAATGCTCCCCTATATTCTTAGTTTCATCCTTTTTTATGTCTCTAGGAGGAGAGTGCTATCTTTAATTGGATCAGGATACTCAGAATAAATCTAAATAATATCTTCGGTCTCATGATTCACCTAATCCATTGTCTCTACAATGATGAGATTGGCATTAATATCAACACTACTTCATTCACGTATTTTCGCGATAATAGTTTCTTTAGATAGAACTACATATTTCAACCAACCAAAGTATGAAATTTAATAAAAAGAAGATTAATATGATGAATAATGGGAACTCACATCTAGGTGATTCTATACAAGGAACTTAAAAGTATTATAAAACATTTGGTATATCAACATGTTCTTATAATTATTCAAAATACATTCCAAGATTCATCATATCATCCAATGATATTCCAGATCCTATGTTTGTCTCACCCATGGGAGCACTCGGCGGGGTTGCTTCGCATTCTTCCTCTAAAAACCTTTGACCCGGAATAGTTTACTCAGCAATAGTTGAGGGCTCAACATCAGTTGTTGTCAAATGTTCTAGTGTATGTGATGAACCTAAAGTATCAAAGGATGAATATTAGTAGGTGTTACATTTTATTCCATATAATACATTGTTGATTTACTAGAAGCCTCATCCCCTGTGATTGTAGGAACGGGAGATGTGCATGGAACTGACATTGGTTCTTTTTTCCTTAATGAATCTTCAGGAACCACCTGATTAATAGGATTTGGTGACTATTCCAAAGCACCCTACATAGTTAATTGAAGCTTATCACTATTTTATTTAAAATATGAACCAAAATAATCCCCTGTAATTCCAAGAATTATAAACCCACTTTCATGAATAAGGCTAAAATTCAGGATTATCATGAAGGCTTACCACTAATGAGAAAGCATTTTTCTATTTATTTCTTTCTTAGATGATTTTTTTCTTTTCCTTCGTATGAGGACTTGGATCATCATCTTCAAAGATATGTATTGGAGATAGAAATACCCTTTTCATTTCATTATCCATGGCATATTGGCCTGGAGATATTTCTCCCGATTCACTCGGTGATCCAGTCGCTCCAAGAGTAGTGCATCTAGGGAAATACCCAGGCGAGGGAACTTCAGTTGTTGTTACATTTTTCAACTGAATGTTAAGATGAAATATCCCCTATGTAACAATGCTTTAATAAATTCAAATTGAAAAGCTGTAGAGAATGTGAGAAAATAAATTCATATCTTCAGGATCCAAAAATTCACACAATTATTTATCTAATGAAAAATCCATCATTTTAGTGGTACCACAATATATCATTTCTTTAACCATCTTTATGGTGTGAAATCATTCATTGGTTACATATATGATCATTTACATCTGTCAGATGTATGTCCTTACTTCATATGGTTTGTCCTTAAATAGAATGTTAGAAGAGGCCCATAGATCCCCTACTCCAGAAATATGCATTCCTTCATGTGGAACCATCCACATGTTTTCGGCATCATAGTATAAACTTTTCCATTTTTAGAAGCCTATGGCCATATATATTCATGTTTTATGTCAGTGGGCTATGAAGAGGATCTAATAGCCTTGGATTTAAGTTTCATCCCAACTCCCACATTCGTAGATGGGGGATGAGAGAATGAGACTCATCATTGTAACAACCTGATATTTTATGAGAATTATTCTTTTTAATTTCATTGATGTCTTGTGTCATACACTACACCAAAATTATGTTGTGCTATACGCAACACTTTATAATCTTGCAGCATACACAACACTATTCCTGGCCCGTGTTACATACAATTTCAAGTTTGTTTTGTAGAAATTATTTTACGCAACATTAAGTATAGTTTTTGTTTAATGTATAAATTAAATATGTTTTGAATTATGTTATATGAAACAACAAAGGGATATTTCACTACACTCACCCCTGGCTTGGCTTGCAATACACGCAATTGTGACCTTCCTCGAGAGCGTTAGTAGTACGCAATATGAGGTTTCACAAAAAAATGATATATGGTTATAATATTTTTAAACTAGTCATTATTAATAGTATTAACTAAATTTTGAATTTTATGACATTATAATTCATCTTACAAATTTTATAGAACATGGTATGAGAAAAAAATAAATTTTTTGGGTAAAATAAGTTTTTTAAAAAAAATGCAGTTTTGCCTCGTTTTGATGACGCACCCACATTAAATCTAGTTTTTGAAAAGTTTATAATTTCAATTTTTTCAAATAAAATTCTACTTTGGGATTAGGATATAAAAATTTACTTTGGATAAATTTTTCATATTATTCTGATAACTTTGATATTTTAAGGAATAATAAAAACACGCTATATTTTAATTAGAAACAACTTTTTTTCATCATAATAATTAATATGGTTAATTTATAATATTTAATGGTTTTAAAGTATAAATATAATAAATTTTTACCATTTAATATAATTTATGTCATTAGCATTGATTTTACATTGAATTCATAGGTAAAACCATTTCAATATTTTGTTATGATTTAACTTTTAAAACTCATTTTCTTTACAACGAGATTAATTTTAAATAAATTTCTTCTACTTCTATGATTTGAATTTGGAAAAATTTATTCCATATTTGGAATCAGTTTGTCCAAATTATGTTAATGAATTACTTTTTATTTTTAGGAATTGTGAATAGTAACTACGGTAAATTTTATTTACCGTAGTTAAAGGTAAATCAGGCAACTAAATGTAAATATAATATTATAAAATTACCCTAACAATTGTCTTAATATAATTGGATAATTAAATTTTTCCCTAAATCATACTTGGGTCGAAATGGAATCTAATGGAACCCACTTGTATTTGATTAAGACCTTTTATTTATTTTATTTAAAGTAAAGTGAAATATGTCCCACTCAAACTTTAATAATTAGATTATTTTTAATATAAGGTAATACAGAATATAAATTCGATTATAAATAATCATTTTAAATCTAAAATATATTTCCTTTATCCTGGTAATTTATTTGTAATTTTCTGAAATATTTAATTACCTTAATAGATTATACATTAATGATGATGAAATAATTTATTTACTAAAAAATCATTAATATAGTTTTTATTAAAATTGCAATACCAATCAAAAGGACCAAAAACTTGAAAAAACATTATTGGAAGAGTATATCTATTCCATAATCATCCAAGGGTCTATTTTTGGAACATTTTTAGCTTCATAAAACCGATTAGGAGATTTATATTTTTTTATTTGAAATGATGTCAAAGATGTCACCTTTATAATTTAATAAATATAACAATTTAAATGTTGTAATTTTAAGATTATAAATTTGAGTAAAAGTATTATTATAAAATCCATGATATTTATCTTCATCATAGGATTTTTTTTAAGTTTTATGCAACAAATAATTATATTAAATAATTATACAAAAATGTTGTACTAATTACATTATTAAGAGATATACCAAATAAATGGTTTTAAAAATATCAAAATAAATATTATATGAACTATTCAATGTTCTCCATGAATTTTCTAGAAATATTTGACATTTTAGTAATCTACTAAATATTTTGGATAGAATATATCCTCTGTATGGATTTTATTTAAATTAAAATAAATGAATTATGTCAAAATTGACACTATTGCTATTTTATAAAAATAACATATTATAAAATTGTTTAAAAATACCAAAAATATTTAAAAATTATAAATTAAAAGCTATATGGTCTAAAATGTAATAAATTATCCAATTATGGAAAATTCAAAACACATAAGTAATTAATTATAACAATTTAAAAATTAGAATCTTATTTCCACACGTAAAACTAAATAGATTAGATAAGGATAAATCAAGTTGATAATGTTTAAAATAAATTCACAACATGTCTAAAATTTATTGGTTTATGGTATTACAACCCTATATCATCTAATATTCGGATTTGAGTCATTTTTGGAGGTTTTTAAGTGGGTTTCGATTTATTATAAATTAATATTTTTGAGGTTTCCAAATGTGCCCCTCTCCTCTCCTATATAAGGGAACCCCATCCCTCTTCTCTTTACACAATTTTGAGCCATAAAGATTGGCCAAACCCAGAAAATTTCCTTTCTCCACTTCCCTAGACACATTATGGAGGTTTTTGGCTTCTCAAAAGACCAACTCTAGTCTCTTAAAATGAAGCTTAAAAGAGGTGCGTCAAAGAAGAGGTAATATCTTCTACCAAATCATTCAAGTTTCTTTTTTCTTAAACATCCTCTTCATTAGTTGTTTCATTTTAAATTAATAAAATAAGTATCACCAATATACTGATATGATATTATAAATATTAAAAAACTCAATTTCACCTTCTATCAATCCTACCGAAAACAAAATCACCGCGAGTGCGTATGTACAGAATACCGTCTCCACGCTGTGGTGTAATCAGTTTTTCCACCACCACATTATTTGGATGGATATAATGGTGTAAATAATAACTATATATGGTTATTATAACATCATACTTATTCTGAGATATTATATCATCCAGTCCAATTTTATTTGATAATTACAGGAACAATATCATCGCTCATGCGTAAGTACGGACGACTGTCTCCATGAACGCGATGAGATTCATTTTCCATTATTAACCATCCATGTATGATTATTAAGTATATATAATAAATAATAATGAAATATATTACATAATAATGATACTAGATTTATGTATATATATGTTTCATTTACTTAATTCCATTCAATTCAACAAGGAAACGAAAATAGTGTTCATGCGTACGTACAACCTACCGTCTCCATGAACGAGGTATTTCATTACATTTATCAATCTATAATATATATTTATATGATGAATATATATTATATATAAATCATGTTTTATATTATGGAAATAATTAAATCATTATATATGTAATAACATCAAGAACAACAAGTCGAAACACATACGATAAATGAAATGATTTTACCCAAAACGCTGCTTTAACATGGAATTTACAAAAGAATGGGTAATATAAAGTCATAAGTGAAGCATATAAGATATCATAACAATGAATATGATTCTGTGATAAGTCAATGACATTATTTAAATCATTATAGGGGAGTTTCATAAACATACGAAGCATATCAGACATATGGTAAGGGATAACTTTTCCTATCTCGTTTTTGTCCAAGATTGTTTATTCGTAAGTATTTACTGGGGGTATATTTATCATCCATGTCCTTGTTTTCTAAAATTGGTTTCATTTATGTTTATATTACTTTTTACACATTTTTTACTTTTACTACTTTTTACGTAATGAATCTTTCTTTTTATTAGAACATGAGGTACCTTATGACTTTTCCGGCAAAAGTATGATAAGAATGTTTTTTTATCTTATACAGCATGAACGGATTTTTACGGTTTTTTAAAGCCCTATTTTCATGAAGCGTAAATTACAAGATTTCATGAATATTTTCAAAAAAATCATTTTCCTTTAAAATTGAATGTAATTTTTTGAAAAGAAAATGATTTTGAAAAAAAGGATATTTTCCTCAAGAATTCATTTCAAGTGTTTTGTCATAACTATTTTCCATCTAAGATGAAAATATTTATTATGATTTTGTTTCAAGTATAATGTATCTATTATTTACAAGGCTTTATTCTTATTATGATGAAATTATATCCATTTGTTTTATATGGTTTACGTTCTGATGGGATGATGTTTATGAAACCAATTTTATTCTTTGGGTTATGATGAATGATTTATGTTAATATTGTGGAACAAGTAAGAATGATTTCATTATGAGATGGGTGGGACCTATATCTCCCACCAATTAATTGGGTAATGATTTATATCTCATGAGATAGACATGTCTGGAATGGTATGTTAATCCAGTTTAGTGTTACAGGACTAGAACGAGGAGTGAACTCGAATCAGAAAGGGACTTTGTCCACTAAGATGGTCTTGGCAGCAATGCCTTGGCTACTATGGAAATAATATCCTGTTCTTAATGGTTTTATAATATTAAATGTTTTATTACCATGCTATTTTATCATGATTGATGTTCCCTTTTTATCTATGATTTACGTACTGCCGATATTTATTTCACAACTCATGTATTTTATGTTTAAACATCATGTTCATGTTTTGAAGTTCAAATGTATATGATTTGTTTTATTTTCGTCATGATTACCCTTACTGAGAATTTGAGCTCACCCTTTATATTTTTTCTTTTCCCCAGGATTTAATGAATGTTTTTAGGTAAGAAAACAAAAGGGAAAGATCTTTATGGGAAATGTTGAAGATCTTTCACCATGATTATAAGATTATGTTCTGAGTTTCCAAAGACACTAAACTATTACAGTCCTTGAGTGTTAGTTCTTGTTATGAATTAATTATTCAAAAAGAGTAACATAATGTCTATGTAAATCATGTTTAGGGTCTCTACAATCACTATTAGGGGAATGTTTTAGTTAACCTCTGGGAACTAGGATACAAAAACGTTAGTGAAATCCCTAGAGATATTTCTAAGGTATGTCTAGGGATGTCTCAAAGGTTAAGTATAAGTATAGGTTATAGTCCTAGAATTATGGAAACGATCTTTGAATTAAATCTATGATGTTATATATTGAAGGCAATCCCTCTCTATTATGTTGTTTTCCTAGATATATTTTTTCCTCTCACACTATTCTTTCTGGGTTTTAGAAAATGGGTGGAAACATGAAGATTCACGATATAAAATGGAATGATATTCTTGATGAGAATCTAAATGAAATGGGATTTGGAAGTCCAAAAATAGGTATTATTCCTAATAATCAGTCACATAATATGATAAATAATCTAAACTTTGGTAAGTTTCTAGACTAATCTAATAAGAGAAAGATGGAGTTTCAGGATGATCATGGAGGAAAGAATGTTCAATTTCCATCATGTAAATCATGTGGTAAGAGGAATTAGGGAAAATGTTTCAAAAGAACTTAAAGATGATTTGGGTGTGGAAAAGAAGGACACAAAGTTAGAAATTTCAAAAGAAACAGTTCAGTTAACTCCATGGACAAGGATAATGATATTTTTAAGACTACAACAACGGTTAAAT
The DNA here is from genome assembly GCA_963277665.1 of Viscum album. NCBI lineage: Eukaryota > Viridiplantae > Streptophyta > Magnoliopsida > Santalales > Viscaceae > Viscum > Viscum album. The sequence continues at coordinate 1,363,589,625 of OY728140.1, read as the reverse complement.
GTTTTAAATGTTGAATTGATGGGCATTATGAAAACCAATTCCCTAAGGGAAGGTATCATGAAGAGAATCATCATATTCGAATGGGTAGTATTTATGTTGATGATAATGAAGAGAATACAAATGATAGAGGATATGAAAGATTTTTTTAAGCTCGTTCAATGGTTTATGAAGGTAGTGGCATGATTGCATGTTTATCAAAAATAATGTATGGTACTATGGAATAATGAAACATTTAAGGGTTGTTACACTATTGTTTTTCCTAAAGTATCTAAAAGTATATGTTTAATGGTACCAGTAACCATGAAAAGTGATTGAAATATTTTTGTAAAGTAGATGATATGCGCATCATGAAGGGATAAAGAGAAAATGAAGTGTTTGATAGTATTAATGAGCTCATATAAGGACAAAGCGATATAATTGTTTGAGTATATTGAATTTTTTTTATTTTGGTATGTGGAAAGAGTTAACTTTTGATAGCATTCATGTTTTCACAAAGATTCTATGGTAATTCATGTTTTAAAAGAATACATGATTAAGGTATTCACATGTTTGGAATGTGACAAACAAGATATATCGTATGATATATGGGTGTTAAATGATGGTATTCACATGCTCTGTAGATGAAATTTCTAGTGATTTTTTTCATTATACTATGAGGTTGGATAGAAGTATTTTAGATAAGACTAAATATTGGAATGGATTATGTTGTACATACGTTTGTATTGTTTAATGATAAAACTTTTTTCGATATTATTGATGGGATGTTATAATAATTTAGTTTTATAAAAACGAAAAACTGCAGGACGGGTGACAACCCATCGCATTGGACAAGGCTATGGGAATCGAACCCACAATCGAAGTGTGACAGGCTTATATCACCTACCACTGGCCTACAGGAAGTCCCTGGTTTGTAGAAACTAGTTTTATTTAATTAAGCGGTATGATAGATAAAGTATAAGTCCATTTTTGGAATCATATATGATTAACCTCACCATAGATGGAATTATGTATATATGATATCTTTTGAAAACCATATGTTTAAGGCAGATGGAATGACCTATCATTCTATCGCCTGATTTGATAAAACATCGCGAAAGACAAATTCAACTTTATTTCTTTAAGATATGAAGTGGATGTTGTTCAAGGCACGAACAACGGTGAGATTGTACCAAAATAAAGTAAGTATTTTTCTAATTCAAATTATTCAACTTTAAGGAAATGATATAGAAAACCAAAAATGTTGTCATAGTGTCCTCATATCCATTGAATTAGATGGTACCTTAGATAATCACAAATTTATAGCTTTGTGATTGTTCTCTTTTTCATATCCATGTTCTCTACCACTCTCCATTAGAACTTGATTGTTAGATTTCTCTTCCATATCCATATTTTCACCTATGTTATCCTATGTGGAAACCCAGGGCTGAGTTAATTTGGATAACCGATATATTTCATACTTCACTTTTTAAAATTACGTTTTAATATTCCTTTTTACGATGTGGGTTTCTATGAAAGAACCTTTAAAGTAGTAAATCATTTATAACCCCAACGAATTTCGAGGGAAAAATTCATTTTAAGGGGGGTAGAATGTATCAAACTGGGATTTTATGAGAATTATTATTTTTCATTTCATTTATGTCTTGTGTCATAAACTACAGAAAAATTAACTTGTGCGGTATTCAACACCGTATTAGCTTGCAGTATACACGACACTATTCTTGGCACCTGTTACACACAATTTCATGTTCATTTTGTAGAAATTATTCTACGCAACATCATGTATAGATTTATTTTAATGTATAAATGAAATAATGTTTGAATTATTTTATACGCAACACCAAAGGGAGATTTCACTACACGCACCCATGGCTTGGCTAGCATTACACACAATTGCGACCTCCCCCAATAGCGTGTGTAGTACGCAATTCTGGGTTTCACTAAATGATGATATATGTTTATAATATTATTATAATCTAGCCGTTATGAATAGTATTAAATACATTTTGAATTTTATGAAACTATAATTCATCTTAAACATTTTATAGAACATGGTATGGGAACAAAATAAATTTTTTGGGTAAAATAAGTATTTTTCAAAAAATGATGTTTTGTCAAATTTTGATGGTGCACCCACATTAAATCTAGTTTTTGACATGTTTATAAGTTCAATTTGAAAAATTAAAATTTTTTATTTGGGATCAGGATATGAAAATTTAATTTGTATAAATCTTTCTTATTATTCTGATAACTTTCATATTTTAATGAATAGTAAAAACACGATATATTTTAATAAAAAACAAGTTCTTTTCATCGCAATAATTTATATGGTTAAATTATAATATTTAATGGTTTTAAAGTATAAATAGAATATATTTTTACCATTTAATATAATTTATTTCATTATCATTTATTTTACCTTGAATTCATAGGAAAAATCATTTCAATCTTTTGAAATGTTTTAACCTTTAATTATCATCTTCTTAACAACGAGATTAATTTTAATTTAATTTCTGCAACTTATGTTATTTGAATTTGGAAAAATTTATTCCTTATTTGGAATTAGTAGGTCCAAATTATGTTAATAAGCTACTTTTTATTTTTAGGCATTATGAATAGTAATTATAGTGAATTTTATTTACTATAGTTAAAGGTAAATCGGGTAATTAATGGTAAATATAATATTATAAAATTACCCTAACACTTGTCTTAATATAATTGGAAGATTATATTTCGCCCTAAATCATACTTGTGTCGAAATGGAATCTAATGGAACCCACTTGTATTTGATTAAGATCTTTTATTTATTTTATATAAAGGAAAGTGAAATATGTCTCACTCAAACATTAATAATTAGATTATTTTTAATATAAGATTATATAGAATATAAATTATATTATAAATACTCATTTGAATGATAAAAAGATTTTATTTATCATGGTAATTTATTTGTAATTTTTATGAAATATTTAATTATTTTAATAGCTTATACATTAATGATGAAGTAATTATTTATTTAGTGAAAAATCAATAATATAGTTTTTATACAAATAATAATACCTAACAAAACTACTAGAAACATGACCAAACATTATTGGTCGAGTATATATATTCCATAATCATCCAAGGGTAGATTTATGGAACATTTGGATCCTTTTAAAATCGATTAGGATATTTATATTAATTTTTTTGAAATGATGTCAAAGATGTCACCTTCATAATTTAATAAATATAACAATTTAAATTTTGTGATTTTAAGATGATAAATTAGAGTAAAAGTATTATTATAAAATATATGAGATTATCTTCATCATATAATTTTAGTTTTAATTTTGATGCAAAAAATAAGTATATTAAATAATTATACAAAAATGTTGTACTACTTATTTTATTAAGAGATATACCAAATAAATGGTCTTAAAAATATTAAAATAAATATTATATGAACTACTAATTGTGATAAACGAATTTTCTAGACACATTTGACATGTTAGGAATCTATTAAATATTTTTTTTAGAATATATCATCTGTTTGGATTTTATTTATATTAAAATAAATCAATAATGACAAAATTGACACAAATGTTATTTTATAAAAATAACATATTATAAAATTGTTTAAAAATCAAAACAATATTTAAAAATTAAAAATTGAAATTTATATGGTTTATAATTTCATAAATTATCCAAATATTGATAATTAACAACACATAAGTTATTATTTAAAACAATTTAAAAATTAGAATCTTATTACAACAAATAAAATTAAATATATTAAATAAGGATAAATCAAGTTGATAATGTTTAAAATAAATTCCAAACATGTATAAAAATTATTGGTTGATGATATTACAACCCTATATCATCTAATATTTGTATTTGAGTCATTTTTGGAGGCCTTTAAGTGGGGTTTGATTTATTATAAATTAATATTTTTGAGGTTTCCAAAGGTGACCCTCTCCTCTCATATATAAGGGAACCTCCTCCCTCTTATCTTTACCCAATTTTGAGCTTTCAATCTCGGCCTAACACTGACCATTTCTCTTCTCCACTTCCATAGAATAATTATGGAGGTTTTTTTCTTCTCAAAAGACCAACTCTAGTCCCATAAGATGAACGTTAAAAGAGGTGTGAGAAGAGGAGGTAATCTCTTATACTGATTTTATGAAGTTTATTTCTTCTTAAACATCCTCTTATATAGTTGTTTCATCGTAAAGTAATAAAATAAGTATCAATAATATACTTATATGATATTATAAATATGAAACAACCACATTTCACCTTCTATCCATCCTACAGAAAACGAAATCATCCCACGTGCGTACGTACGGAATACCGTCTCCACACTGTTGTGTAATAAGTTTTTCCCCCACTACCTTACATTGATTGGTATAATGGTGTAAAGAATAAATATATATGTTTATTATAACATAATAAAGATTCTAATATATTATACCATCCATTCCAATTTTATTCGATAATTATGGAAATGATATCATCCCTCCTGCGTACGTACGGACTACCGTCTCCACGAATACGATGAGATTCATTTCCCATGATTAATCATTCAAGTATGATTATAAAGTATATATAATAAATAATAATGAGGGAAATTACATAATAATTATATTTTACTTATGTATATATATGTTTCATTTACTTAATTCCATTAAATTAAATAAGGAAACAAAAACAACGTTCATGCGTACGTACGTCCTACCGTCTCCATGAAGGGTGTATTTAATTCCATTTATCAATAAATCATATATATTTATATGCTAAATATATAGTATATATAAATAATGTTTTACATTAAAGAAATAATTAAATCAGTATATAAGTAATAACATCAAGAACAACAAGTCAAAACACGTACAATAAATGAAACGATTTTACCCAAACCACTACTTTTACATGGAATTTATAAAAGAACGGGTAATATAAAGTCCTAAGTGAACCATATATGATATCATAACAATGAATATGATTCTGTAATAAGTCAATGACATTATTTAAATCATTATAAAGGAGGTTCAGATACATACAATTTATATCAGACATAAGGTAACAGATAACTTTTCTAATCTCATTTTTATCCGAGATTGTTTATTTGTAAGTATTTACTGGGTGTATATTGATCATCCATGTCCTTTTTATCTAAAAATGTTTTAAATTATGTTTAAATTACATTGTACCCATTTTTGACTTTTACTATATGGTATGTAATGAATTTTTCTTTTGTTTACCATACGACGTACTTTTTGACTTTTCCAGCAAAAGTACGCGAAGAATGTTTTTTTAAGTTATACGGCATGAATGGAATTTTACGGTTTAATAAAGTACTATTTTGATGAAGATTATTCTAAAAGATTTCATGAATATTTTTTAAAAATCCTTTTCTTTTAAAATGGAATGGAATTTTGTGAAATGAAAAGGATTTTGAAAAAGAAAGGATATTTTCCTCAAGAATTCATTTCAAGTGTTTTGTCAAAACTATTTTCCATGTAAGATGAAAATATTTAGTATTATTTCGTTTCAATTATAATGTCTCTATTATTTACATGGTTTGATTCTTATTATGATGAAATTATATCCATTTGTTTTATATGGATTACATTATGATGGGATGATGTCTATGAAACCCAATTTATTCTTTGGGTTATGATGAATGATTTATGTTTTTTTGTGGCACAAGTAACAATGATTTAATTATGAGATGGGTGAGACCTATATCTCTCTTCAATACATTGGGTAATGATTTATATCTCATGAGATAGACATGGCTATAATGGTAAGTTAATCTCGTTTGGTGTTACAGGACTGGAATGAGGAGTGAACTCGATTCAGAAAGGGATTTTGTCCACTAAGATGGTCTTGGAAGAAATGCCTTGGATACTATGGAAATCATATCATGTAATTAATGGTTTTCCACAATTTAATGTTTAATTCGCATGATATTTTATCATGATTGTTGTTCCTTTTTTATCTTTTCCTTACGTACTACCGAGATTTATTTCACAACTCAAGATTATAATGTCAAAACATTATGTTCATGTTTTGAAGTTCAAATGTATATGGTTTGTTTTATTATTTCCATTCATACCCTTACTAAGCATTTGAGCTCACCCATTATATGTTTTCTTTTCCCTAGGATTTAAGGAAAGGTTTTAGGTAATAAAACAAAAGGGGAAGATCATTATGAGATTTGTTGAACATATTTCACCATGATTAGAAGATTATGTTCCGAGTTTCCAAGGACACTAAAAATTTACAGTCCTTGAGTGTTGGTTCTTGTTATGTATTAGTTATTCAAAAAAGGAATGTAATGTATATGTACATCAATTTTGGGGTATCTACAATCACACTTCAGAAATATGGAGACAAAATCACCTTAATACAATATAATTATTAATTTATGGGGTGGATCTCTTATCTCTGGAAAGTGGAATATATCTAGAACAAGGTCTCTTCGGTGAATCTGGAGCCTTGTCACCTCCACCTTCTAACTCTAATTATTTGACCCCTGATGATGAAGAGCTATATTCGAAAGGAAGGGGTTCCCTTCTATTACTTTTTTTACCCCCATTCGATGGACAACAAGGTTAACACTCCTTTATGGTAGGATGTGACCCAATTTTTGGCATACCAGATAGTCAATATACTTATTGCATCAGCACTAGGTAAATTAAATACTACCCCATTCTACTCCATAGACGACTTTAACCATACATTTCGACAACTATTAGATGTTTCATTAATATGAAATGAATTTGTGGGTACGATAATTTGTTTCAGACATTTGAATTGATATGAAAATATATATGGAGCATATGCCACACATATGATTTCTCCATTGATCCTTGTGCTCAATACACTATCTCAGAAATCTAGAATGTATGCCCTCAACTCTAAACTGGAAATCCCATCATCAATAAATTTCCCTGTAGGTTTGTTCCCATAAGTGATGAAATGAAATTCCTTATGCACACTCAACCTTCCCTTGATAACGTAAGAATTCATAGCTAAGGGTGAAATATTGGAGAAATCCTGCATAGATGGTCGGAAAGAACATCCAAAGATATGTACCCCACTTTGTACTTCATTTGTTTTGCAGTGAGTATCGATCTATCTCTATAATACCTGGAATGGTCCTGCAATCCTAAAATGATACATCCCACTGTAAATATGCAGAGTGCTCAAAAGGATTTTAGATAAAACTAGAATGGCCAACACTACCATTCTTTTATAAGCCATCATGGCTATAATAACAAATGTTCCAAGCCTCACGCCTCCCTTGTAATATTGTACTGGTAATAAGTACAAAATGAGCCACACAGCCACGAAACCTTCTAGATGTGTCTTCATAGGAATCTTTGAATTAACAACATATCCCAACTTATAAAACTCTCCTTTCACTAATAATGGCCAAAAAGTGTGTGGAGTAGCTCTCTTTTTTTCCTTTGGAAAGCGGGTCTGATGGGTATAGGTGGGACCGTTTTTCTTATTCATTACATGGAATATTTTCATTCATTACTCTGGATGAATATCCCTTCTTGTATAGAACTTCATGGAGGTACCATTCATGAGTATGTTATATATGTTTATTATCTCACGAAAAAAATCTAGTGTCTTGTACAAGTCATTCCATGTCACATTGGGAGGAATAAAATAATTGCAAATTTTTCCATGATTTTGAACTCTTTAAATTTTTTATATGTCCCATAAGCTGATGCGTACATATCTATTTTTTAAGTAAAAGGTGTTACTTCCTAGGCTCCATCAGCTTAGAAACTCTGACAAAAAATCATTATTCATATACCCATAGGTTTTCCCAACCCATATAGCCTCATAATTTCTAACACCATTTAAGTCATCTATAAATTCTTCAAACATCTTATGCACACCATTTTCCCATATCCATACAAATTTTACAGCTCCCCCTAGGCAGAAATCACTACATTTATTCCTGCCTCTGGATTGATCTGTCTGAGAGCATCGAAAGATGGATGAATGACATTATAAATATAGCTCGGGTGTGATTGCATTAAAATATGGAGATAATGGTATGTGATTCAAGATATGAGAATTTTTTATTGTCCCAACATTATCAAATGAGCCCCAAATATAAATTTTGGTTGATGAGAAATTAGTATAATCAAGAAACAAAGAATGTGGGATATTGTTATTTGGGTCAGGAATAAAGTCATTCTATAGATGGCCATAGACATATAGAGGCAGATAGGTTATTTTGGGAAAGTGGAAGTGATATTTCATAAGATATTATTCAATGTCTATAAGTGTAGTGTCACATACATCATATTAGTCCTGACCGACAATGTTCATCGTGTCATCAATCCCCTTACTGGACAGTTCATCAGTGGTTCTGATTCATTTGGGAGCTGTTGAAGCTGTAAAAAGATAAATTTTTTTTTAATGTAAATTCATTTTTGATGTTTGAAAAAAGAATTGAAAAAAATTGCATTGTCCATAAGGAACGCAAGTGTAAGCCAATGCGCAAGTGCCACGCCCAAGTTATAGCATGCAACTAAAAACATACAGAAGAAGCACATAGAAAATAGACGTGTATGAGTAATGAGTGACTTGGACTCTAAGAGATATAATTTCAAAATCATAGAATTTTCACATAAGTGGAAACCTTATATGTAAGTGAGTCAATTCACTCAGCGTGCCCGCATCCTGCGCGTTACCAGATTGCGAGACCAGCTGTCTTGCGTGCTTAAAACGTACGTGCTCCAGTACCTTCTTTTTTTCATTCATTACATTAACTCAGTATAGGATCTTCTTTTCATTCTAGATCCTATTCTAGGGGGGGATTTATTGACACTTCGTTTCATCACAGAGTCTACTAAAAAATAAAAAAGGGAAATACCTTTGGAAAAAGGGGAAAACACATGAAGAAAATCAAAATTTTCAAAGGCACGAGCTTTGGGTTTCCCTAGTCAGACCATGAGGCTGCCAGTGTGCAACCGACTTGCACACCCCCATCTGTCACATAACCAAATTTCATGCCCCTATTTGGAACACTTCCTACCTGCATGTCAAATTTCATTTCACCCAAGGTCCAATTTTTTCTATAAATAGACCCTTGAGTCATTTATTTGTATGGAAGAATTTACCTAATGCCCAATTGCTACTCTTTTCACCCTTGTGATTCAACTATGTTTTATAAAACATTCAAGGTAGTTATATAAAAATTTAAATGGGGAATATGGAGGGGGTTCATAGGACTTAAGTCCTTTTAGTATTTTAAATCCATAACACGCAAAACCCTAAAGTGCCCAACCTCACTAAATTAGAAACACTTGCATGCCACATATTTCTTTCACATGATATTGAGCACCCCACATCTGGGATCACCTATGAATACTATTGAAGGCCTGATCCAGGACTCTCCCAAGTGTTACCAGACAGGTTGTTTGTCGCATAAGTGAATATCAGGTTTCCCAGGCCTACTTTCATGCCCATACTTGTGCACCCTTATCTACATGGGCCTCCCTCTTTGATTCACTTACTCTGTTCAGTCTACAATCCACCAATCCATCCTTAAATCCATTCATGTACATGATTCATTTTCATTGTCTCCCTTGTTTGAAAGAGATTATATTGATACATCCATGAAAACCTCATGACTTATCAATCCTTTGGGAAAGGCACATCAGCGTGTCTCTTATTTGGGGTTTTAATCCGTATTCAGAGGATTACCACATTTGTAGCACAATGGGGTTAGGATTCATGGAGTGTCTATGGGTTTCTATATCCATTGTCACATGGAACATTCTCAATGGAATAGTTCTGGGATGTTCCCAATTTTGAGGATAAGGGTTTGGGTCTGGACCTCTCCCTTCTCAAAAAGTCAGAACCTCGAATCTCTGTTAGGGATGGTAAGGTTCACACTTGCTTTTTCATTTATGATAATTAAAATTCTCCCTCCCCATCCAAGATCAATTATTTGGTATCCACCCTGGTGTAATCCCTTAAAATTAAACCCTTCTTCCTTCCATTGGACCCTTGTCTAATGTAATGTGAATTGAGGGAAGGCTCGTCACCTCACCCTTGTCCACCATCGCCACCATAGGTGAACCCTCTTCCACTAGTGGAGCAATAAATGTGTGAGTGCTGTTGTTGAATATTTTACATCCACGTGTTTCTCACACCAAGAATGACTCACTTGGGCTTTTAAATTTTTGAAGGTCACAACATTTTCACAATACCTGAACTATGTGAACTTCGATTTCTATTCAAACCCAGATACGTAGGAAGCCTTCTCCGAGCCTGAGCTCACTATATATCTTCTTCAGGAATCCAAAACTAATTCACTTATTTTGGGAATCCTCATTAGTAATAAGCTCCAAATTAAACCCCCAAATCATCAATGAATTGTTTTTAGGATGTAAACCCAAACTCATTTCTCTTAATGGACCATACTCTCATATGAGACGTATTGAACTACATGTTCTTTGATTCCCATCCAAATGAGATATATAGGATGACTCCTTGAGGACCAAACCCAACACTTCAAATAACCCATGTTCTCCTTGGACCACATTTCCAATAGGGTCCAATCTTACTTAGAAACCCATATCCATTCCATGTTCAATGATTTGCTTCGGCATAAGTCCTATACCAAACTTTTACTAAGAACCATTACCTTACATGTCTGTACCACATGACACTAAACTCTATTGTTCGGTCCTTATCACATGACATAAAAGGTATGTCGTGTCCCATTAAGCAGCATTGAACTATGAGGGTTTGAATTCCTTTCACAATGATACATAGGTATCCCATTTCATGGATACAAACACAATATCAAAACAAACATTAGTCTCCCTGGATGAAAATAGATTCCAGTGTGCCCCACAATGTTTCTTAAAACCCAGTATCATCATAATGATGATTAAAATAATATCTAAGTACTATATGATAGGATATCTCTATTAGTTAATAACCTTGAATACATAAGGATGATTATAAATATTATAAAAGTTAATAGGTGATTGAAAATTATAATATAATCTTATGTTATACATGGTGTATTAATAAGGATTCATGAAAATATCTTAAATTTATAAACAGATTCTCAAACATGACAGTAATTACCCCTAAAAGGGTTTGATGAGTCTAAACTCTCATCCTCTTGACCAATACATGTTCTTATGTATATTAAAGTTCAAAATCAAAGAACGTTTACCTTTGTAAACAAGGTAACTTTTGGATAAAAAACTATTGGATGTTTCACATTCCTTGAATAAATCCAATGTAAACTACCTGGATGCATTGATTTTTTAATCTAGAACACATATTTCATTGACCTACGAAACATTATCATGAAGTGGAAGGTTACTGAGTTACAATAACACATTTGAAGGAAATCAAAAAAGGTTATGGATTCTTCATCCTCCTCCATAGGTGGTTCATGTATGCAATGTTTCAATGATGAACATTGTGAAAATTATCAAAATGTTATCCCATGACCATATATAAGGTGTCATGAAAGCGGAAATATGGGAAATAATTATATATACTGTTTATTAGAATTATAGTTAGTCTCTCTCAATGGATAAAGGTAGAATTAGACTTTGAATAAATGATCTAATTGAGTTCCTTAATGAAATAGTAAAAATACACAATCATCCCGGACAAAGGTGGTTTAAGTGCCTTAGGGTTAGACCTATAGTGCTTTCGAATATAGAGTGTACATGGTGAAAATGGTTTGATCAAGTAGAAAAGTGTTACCTTTAATAATTTAAGGTATGTTCTTAATAATATCTATCCCATATTATGCCTTATTTGATACATGAAATTACCATTAATTATTATCTACTCATGTTTTTGTTGAAATTGTCAAACAAACCATATTATCTTTTGATAATCTATCACTTCATACAATCTTGGGGTGGGACTTGGTGAATCCTTGGATATTTCGGGAATTTTATATATTAGTTGATTGATATGAATATCAATGGTATTGAATGACTATCTAGATGACTGGATTCAATGGGATAATGAGTAAAAACTAAATGAATAGATATTGAGAACACATCATCTTCAATAGGAGGCTTGTATCCTATACTACAGCCATGGGGGAAATGTTTGTGGCTATAGATTAAATAAATGATAGATCAAGTATAATGGGACCATACATGATGCCTATTGTAGCTATTAAAACAAAGGTATCTATCATAACTCTAGAATTAGAGCCAACTGTATCACTATCCACCTTTCCTAATGTGAATGACTTGTATTATGATTTCTTCCTAAATGATTTCTTATGAAATCAACCATATAGTGGAATCAAATTTGATATAGAACTTCTTCCCATAGAACAACATATATTAATTATTCTATATCATATATCTCTTGCAGAGTTGAAGCAAATAATTGCTAACATTGAGTAATTTATGTGATAGATTTAAACTAACTAAACTCATCACCATGCATTTATCCAATGTAGTTTGCAAAGAAGATAGATGATTTTTTTTAGTTGTCTATGGAAGATAGAAAGTTCATCCATGTGATCGTAATGAATATATAAAAATTATTAGGGATTGATGAATTTATTTAGATTTATTGGATAACATAGTGGTTCCCAAATATTAACATATGGTATGTATACAACCTAAGTCAGTTTAATGCGGATAATCTTCTTAGGAAAATGGTTAGTGGTATATAAGAAATGTATGTATATATTTTCTTGTATTTTGGCATGAAATATTTTACAACGGTGTTCATGGATATCATGAACATGTTATTAAGACTATATTACCACACCATTGTTGTGTTATTTAATGGTGATATCCTCATTTTATCTTTTACATTTCTATTTCACATTGAATCATATAAATAATGTTGAGTACACTTTTAGAACATTGACTCTATGTCATGCTCTTGAAGTGACACATCTAGATCCAGAAGGTGTACAATCATTGACATGTGATATATGAGGATTATATTTATATAAAACAAAAGAATATATAGGTTTTATTGTCTTTATATTTCCCTAGAAACCTTTTTTAGATAAATATTATATTCGGATTGGCTGGGTACTATAGATTGTTTCTATAGGACTTCTCCTATTTTTCCACACCTATGACAAGGCTTAAAAAGACGTGAGTGAAATTCATGTTGACATACCAATGTGAAGATACATTCTTATACATTAATAGGATATGTATTATAAGTCTAATTCGAACATCTAAAATCCTATTATTTTTTATGCATTATAGTTCTAGACAATTAGTGTTGGTTTTTGAACATTATTAATTATATGGAAATGGGAATTGTATTATGGGTCTCTCTATCTATACAAACATGAGTGTAAAACCCCTATATAAGAACTGACATTGGATATTGTGGCCCATTCTAAGATATTTTGTCTCAATTATATTTTTACTGAGTGAGTATCTATATACATAATCCATAAGATATATAGGTAAATATTATCTCCACATGATGTCATTCTATAGAATTGGTGTTTAGTAGACTATTTATAAATAGTTAACATTGATGTATATTTTTTTATTTAAAAATTTAATTTTTTTATAGATTCTATAGGTACAGAAAAGCATGAACTCATAGAGATACCTTCATAAGAGTAAGGGTAGTAAATGAGCATGTTTTATTAATGGTCAGTGGATGCATCTGTGGAATGATTGGTGATGAAATGATCATTATTTTTATTAAATTCTTGATGGTGTAACTGGTATAGGCGATATAAGAATCATATCAATAATGAATTATGATGTGGGAATTATTGGAAAAAAGTGACCTAGTTCTCAGATTGTTGGTGGATACTGTAAACATAATCCTTTTTTCATGGGATAGTTTGGGTTGTATTTTCTATGAAAAACGTATTTCTGATGGATTTCCATTCCTTATAGTGGGATGTTTGCTGAGGTAGGGTTAATATGTATTTATATGTTAAGAGAAATATCATCTCTCCAAAAAAATATACATCATTAAATTAATCTCTCATTTCCTGTCCCGTTAGAGGATGTAAAAAGAGCTCCAGGAACAAAATGGTTTACTTTAACAATATCACATACATGTGTATAATTTGGACTAGGTATGTATGGCCTTTTTTATTGGTTTTATGTGAAACCAAATAAGTCTATATACCATTTTGGTGAGAATTTATTAGTTTAAAAACGTAGAAAATTTCCTTCCAGTCAAATAAAATCATTATTTAGATGAATTTGGAATGTTTCACATCCAAAAGATAATCTGACTGTAAGTAAGTAATGTATTATATAGAGACATATTTTTACATGGTAGTTTTGGGATTGATTAAAAAAACATGGGGTACCTTAATAAAACAGATTGAGGCATATCATCCATTAATATAAGGATTGTTATAGATGAACATATATATGATATAGGATATTATTTACTCTATCATCATAAAATTTGGATAAGAATGGGACACTGATTTTCCCTTTCTTGATTTCACATGAAATAGTTTTTACCATGAATTTATTAATATAGAAAAATTTGATCCTTTTTATTGTATTTTATGTCCCTAATAGTGGTGTTGACAAAATTTTATGAGCCATAAGTAGTTTGGCCGAGATTCATATAGGAGACCACTAAGAGAGTATAGTTGATTAAGAAATAGTTTGTTAAATATCAATGTTAAAAATGATCATATGATTCATATATATATTTATACAAGAGTAGTAGTTTAAAAAATATAAAATCATCAATGACATCTAGGAATGTATAAAAATTTCCTCATTTCCCATCTTTATAAATGCATTCCTGATCCTGCACATGTGATCGACTACAATGACATTTAATTAAAAATTTCGGTATGTTTTTGGATTTCCTAATACGAGGTATAGATTGGAACAACATGGTTTTTACATGAAACAATATATTTTCTATTTGAGTCTTCAAGAAGAATGGATATATATAATGGATTCATGGGAGCTAGAATTTAAATTTGGTCTCAATGAAATTGGTTTTCTGAGTTGGGCCACTACATGCACTTTTTGAGGATGATATGTTTTTATTGGGGTATATTTATAATATCAAAAATATTATATGATATTTATTCATCATATTTTTGATGATTTAACATGGAATTATGATGTGTCAGATTCTTTTGGATACTAACACATGATTATTTAAGGTTTTAGGTAACACCACTAGTAGTAACATGTTGTGGTTTATGCCATTTTATACATGAAAATTCCCATTGTTAATTGAGGATTCAAAAATAACCATTTAAGGGGTTTGACTTAGCCATGTAGTGTTGAAATTACACTTTTTGGAAATCTCTAAATTATACTAAACACTACATGGTAAATGGTGTTGTGAGTCTAAAATGTGAATGGTCGTAACACCAAGTCATGGGGGGGGGGTTTCCTTGTTTCATGGGACGACTGTGTTTGATTCCCCCATTACCTTGGATTATACATCCATTCCATAGAGATGTCTATTTCATTTATTAAATTGGGTGACTGCACTACCGATAAAATTGAATGTGTTCTTATCATTAATAGAAACTGTGCGATTTTCAATAAATGACATTTAATGACCTAATAATCTATTTTTACATTTATTAATTAATTTGACCTCCTCCAATTGTGTGATCTTAAAATCTAAATTGGTTTTTGAAAAAAAAATTTATTTATCCAACCCATCAAACATCCTATAAAATTATCATTCCCTTTATCCCTATCATTTTTCAACCATATTTTAGGGTCAAACTTCTTGTGATAGAGACTTTTTATTAATTATTTAGAGTCATGGGGATCTCAACCACTCTTCCCTAGTTATTATATGAGGAGCAACGAGTTATCGTCTTCCACAAGACCAATATACAATATTGAATATAGCTTTCATTCAATGAATTATATAATAATACCCTATTGGATTGATTAATTAATTATGTATCACCTTAAAAACCGTTTATTATATATGTTTGGAACAAATTCTATAGACCCTTGATGTGTGAGTTTCTTTTTTCCTTCCCAATTGTTTTTTTATGAAATAGATCTTTTACATTGTTGATATTGATAATGACGTGTTGTGGTAAGATAAAACTGACCATATATTGACTATTTATATTATTTTTAGTATGATATTATGGTATGTGCTGGTGTGTTATGAGGATAATGTTGGATATTGTTCCCATGTTTGAATGTTTTCCGCTATTGAAATATGTTTTTTGGTACTCATCACTTGTGTGTATGTTTGTGTGACTAATATTTGATATTGTTCACATGTACTTGTGTTTTTATAGAATATGAGACTCATTCATGGAATTCAATGTGACATGTGGACTATCATGGATTGGATAACAAATATTAGGAGTTTGTGAGTGACATATGATTTTGAAAATATTGCTTTTGTCCCCAGGGTGTGACATTCATGTGGCCTAATTTGAGGGATAGGAAGGGGTATAAAAAACTTATGGGGTGGCATGGGATACAAATTTATATGATGACCATGTGACTATACCTAAGACACATTTTTAATTATGATATTAAAATATATATGAGGTCGAATTGTAGTAAACCCATTATCATGACATTAGTTATTATCGTTCCACTTGTATGGGCCCAAAGGAGGTGTGGTGGATGTTCTTGGTGTCTTATTTACTGTATAATATCTCAAAAAATGATTGATTGTTATTTTTTAGTATAAATTTTAATCTGTAATTTTCCTAATATTCAAATAAATTAATTTTAAGGAATCATTCATGTAGTTCTATTTGTTTTATACTCACACTCAACATGAATATATCAATGCATGTACAGAACTCCTCATTACGGATCTAGCGAAGAGAAGGTACCTTATGATGGGTACTTGAGAAGATGGATATTGTTGTTTGTAGGATTTAAAAGGACATATAATAGAGTGTTTCTATTATTTCTTATTTTCCATACTCATTTGACTCGTACATTTCATATAATTACCAATTTTGGGTCATTGTTTTTATTTTATTGTATGACTCTATGATACCAGGTATTCCATTCGATATATTATTCATTAAAAATATTTTTTATTATACCATTTTATGTTGTTATTAATTTATTTATATTTGAAAATGTATTTCATTTTATAATGAAGGTATAATCATCCCACAGATTTCGTTTATAGCCTCACGGTAACATTACAACATATTTTATACTTAGAGGTTACCATGGGGTCTTATTAAACAATGATGAAGACTGAGTTATTATGTTTGTGGTGTTAGATGAACAATAAGTGTTTTTTTAGAATGTAGTGTAGAGTTCAGTGGTTATGAAGATATTTTGACATATCTTATAAGATATTATGATTTTTATATAATCTGGTAGGACATAAATATTCTATTCTATATATTTCATGATTATTTGTCAAATGAAATTTATATTCATGTAAAATGATGAAATAATTTTTTTAAATAGACTCTAATGTTTTTATGAAATGATATTTCATTTATTTTTGGGATTTATTTAATAAATTATTGTGAAATACATTGTGATATATCTAATGGATGAGTCTATGTTTATCAAAATATATTTATGTTTTCGTAACGTTGGAATTTTTTGGGTTTCATGAAAAATGTCATCATTATTTGTATACTATAGGGGGATTAATGATCTAGAAAAAATTTACCAAGGGGATGTAATTCTGTAAATGGTATATGTTTATCAAGTAAATATTCACATATTGTGCAAAAAAGAGGGCTTAATAAAAATATATATTGACACATTTTGGGTGGGGGGATCTTTGTTTTCTCACATTCTATATAAAATTAATTATGAATTTTTTATTATGTTGTTATCTATTTTGGTCATAAATCTTTAGAAAGGAATTATAATAAAAAACCATTTATTGAAAAATAGGTTCATAGGATTTACTAAAACTACTATATATAAAAAATGTATGTTTCATCAGTTAATATATCTTTCTATTGATATATGATATTTATTTTTTTAATGTTATGATAACATGTTTTACCTAATAATTTTATTGAAATATGATCCCAAAAATATGAAATGAATGGCATATATCTTGATATAAATATATAATTTAACATAATACAAGAAAATATTATGATAGTCAAGAATTTTATTAAATGCATGCTGTGATAGAAAATGTAAATTTCTTAATCCAACAAAAGTAGTTATTTTGTTATCTCAATAAGAAAAACAATCATGATATTATTCCCTGTTTTTTTATTGAGTTATATATTTTCATAATATTCTCATCTATTTTTAATGTTTTGAGGATTATAAGAAATATAAAAGGATTATTCCCTTACAGTTTTTCATTAACAATTTAGAAACAAAAATTAAATGGTATCAATATCTTTGAAAAGTGATTTTATAAAAATGTATTTTCTTGATAACTATTAAAGAATGCATGAATGAGGGATAAATAACTCTTGAGATTACTAAATTCATTATGTTGAGATAATAAATGGTTCCTAGAAATTTAAATGGTTTGTTATAATGTATTGGTAATCAAATGATTGGTAATCAATTATTTTTATTTTTTATGAATTTCATCTTATTATTGGGACGGTGTTATATATTTCTTATTTTTCAATATTTAGACCATTTTATTAACACAATTTGAGATTTTAATATAATTTTAATTTCTATAATTATATATTGTATCTCTATTTATTAATATCATGGAGATTTATATGGTTTTTGGGAAGCTTTACTTTGGTCAATTTATTATTTGGTTATATACATGGTTGAGTGTATGATTATACAAAATATAAATTTTATTTGAGGATAGTTAAGTTCTTAACTATAGCCTAATACATTTAGGTAGATATAATATAGTAATTTATATATTGAATGTGGTGTATATTAAGAATACCATCTTCAATATTTTTTAGTAAATAACAATTTAAATTATGATAAATAAATTTATTTTATTATGTATAATGTAATAAGCCTATATCTGGGAATCTTAAGATTAACATTATATTAAATCGATTATGTCACATGTATTAATGAACATAAAAAAACCCTTAATAAAATGGACCATTACATATTCAAATTACATAAATAATGTTTTCATTTCTTGATAGAATGACAATAACAAAAAAATTTGTACATATTATTATTTTTTATTAATTAACATTAAAAAATTGACAACATTTAATGAACCATTTAGAAAATAAATATTTCATTTTCTAAAAATAAATTAAATTCACAATAGTTTAAATAATATTATAGTTGGTAATATTTTGAAACATAATCAAGTATTTTAACATCCAAATATTTTTTATTTTATATGTAAGATGATTAAAAAACTAAAATTTTTAAAACCCCTATTATATATCTTTTCATTATATATGTTTATTATTTTAATTTAAATACTTTGATATAAAAAATATATAATTCTAGTTTGATAAAAATAACACCATTAAATTAGTAGCAATGTATGAAATATAATATAGTTAATTATTTATATTTTTTTGGAATAGTTTATTTTTTAAGAGAATAATTAAAAATATAGTTTCAATATAATAATAGAGTATATTATTAAATAATAAAGTATGTATAACATAAGTAATTGAAAAATATTATTCATAAACATGATATTTTTATTGATATAGACAATAAAATTAATAAATATTTATGAATTTTTAATTCAACTATTTATCTTTTTATTAACTGAATTAATATTTACTAAAAATAAATATATTTTTGGTCTTCTATTTAACTCAAAAATTTGTTATGAAATTTTTTTTAAATATATATATGTTTTAAAATATTATTAAACATATTTATATCATTAAAATCTATGGGTTTTAAAATATTATTGTACACATAAATATTGAGCTTAAAAATATAATTTCATCAAAAAAGGGGTTTTGAGATATGCATTCACTAATGTTAATAGTAGCTTTTATTACCCAATGATATTATATTTAATTAAATGTATATATTTTTTAAAATAAATATTTTAAAATTATGTAATAATTGTAATTATAGTTTTATGGATCAAAATTTAATTTCTTAAGTAAAAAATATGTTACCACTATAAAACTAAAAAAATGTAAAAGTAAAAATAGTAAGAGTAATGGAGTAAAAAACATGTCTCAAATAGGTTATAAAATAAATTGAGTAAGGATTTTAGATCTTCTCTCTTCCATCACTCGATTATTATACATTTTTGAGTCTTATTAATATGTGAAATATGTTCTCTATTTATTTTATGAAGAAATATTTTCAATGATTCAATTATGTGCACTTATAATGGGGCCCGATCAAAACCCCTTCCAAACAACTAGATGAAATCAGTGGAATCTTCAAAAGGTATTATTTTTTACTTCTATTAGAATTAGGTAAGATTTATTTTAGAAACAAGAAACATGATATTGTATTAGTAAATCCATTTAGGAATAATCATCTAAGGAAAATGAAATGATTTAAATGTGAGAAATCATTTCTCACCAACATCATTTAATTTCCATAATACAACACACAATCTAATTTTATAATTCTAGCATAATGAAATTATTATTGATATTAGTCTCAATGTAATAGTTATAAGGAACCAACTATTAACAAAACATATTATTTTATATTATAAAAATTATATTATCTGCAGACTTCCTCCTCCACGATGCAGTGACATCAGTTTTCTCACAACTGCCTCTATTTGCTGATTAAAATGATGAAATTTAAGAATAATAAAACAAATTTAATGTAATTATTTATATAATACTATAATTACAATCAATATTTTCTCATCTGATTTTTAAATAAAAACATTAAATTTTTCTTTTACAAACAATTCCATTTATCAAGTAACACATCTCATTCATCATATATTTGCATTATTATTTAAAAAATAAAATGAAATATTATATAAACTATTAAATATATCTATAAATCATCATTAAAATTAATTATTCATCCTTTAATTCCAATATTGACAAACTTAAATGTCAAATTCATCCATTAATAATGTTATGTTTATTTTTGGGTTGTTCTGACCACCTACACGGAAAATTCAAAAAACTAATATATTGGATGAACATGAAAAATTTAAATCAGGGAAAATATAATATAAATAATCAAATAAAGATAAAATTTTATAAATTAATATATTTATAATATTTTTTAAAAAATCACCAAAATTCGATTATCCCTAATTTCTTCTTCAAAAACCATAAATTAAACTCTCATAGAATGAAATAGTAACTTTATAACTTATCCTATAAAATATTTCTAGTATCTAGTATGATATAATAATGATGAACATTGTAATTTTAATTAATATAAAACCATATTATTAAACTAGTTTTAAATGACCAAAATTATACACAAATGATATTAATAAATGATAATAACTAAAAATATATAATGGTACCAAATAATTTTAACTGCTGTTTATAGAATATTTTATAAATTAATAATTTTTTCAAATTAAATATTAGGCTATATATTTTTCAGTATTGTATAATCAATAAAATTAGTGGATGTTAGTAACTACAAAAGGTGTTTAATATCTAAAACAATCACAGGTAGAAACATATTTATTATTATAGGGGATGTTTAATTTATAATGGTGTATCTTCTAACTATATAATATCTTATATCACAATCATATAATTATTCTTGTGATGTAATGTTTCATTTTAAATAATATCCCTAAAAACGTTTTTAATCAACTTGTCTAATGTTTTATCCATTTTTTTTAAAAAATCATTCATTCATAAATGTTTTTATCATGGACATATTTTTGATTATTTTTTGGATATGATTTTTTTGATTCAAGACACTACTGAATCAATTTAATTTGTGTATTATTTTATTAATTTAAGTCTATTATTTATTCTTTTGATTTTAATATATATGTTAATTGATTAATATTTTTTTGGACTCATATATGTTCTCCATAAATCATGAATTGTCAACATGATTATCATATTATATTCCCAATTTATCATTATAATTACATTTCACTGTGGTTTTTTATTTTTGTTATCTAGGATATATATATTTTTCCTAAATATAATATTAATTTAAGAGATACAATCTCAAATAATTATTTTCTTTTCCAAATAATAACTACAATTTATCATATATTCTATATAATAATATTTTTTATGTTTTGATATTGACAAACAACTATATCCACCTCCCTCAAATTGGAAACAAAACTATTGGTCGTCTGTATGGAGGACTACCACCTCACGAACATATAAAATTTATATTTCATAACCACTTATCATTGATGGATATAGTTATTTATATAATTATTATAAATGATATTTTTGATATAATTACAATTTTTAAATGTAATATCAAATATAACAATTTATTATCAATTCTATAGACAATATGATAAATTTTCATAAGAGTACAGTGGACTGCTACCTCACATTACAATGTGAAATATTTATCACATGTTGTTAACAAGGATGTTAATAAGGATTAATTTAATTTGTCTATATGATATTAATGAAATATGTACTATTAATAAAAAATAAATATATCATATAACTTATTACAATATATTTAGTTGAATAATTTACAAATTCATTAATGTGTACACCGAACTACAAACTTATGAATAGATTTGACATTTTTATTTCTTCATTAAAAGGATGTTATGAGTAGGGTTATTTAAAAGAAATATTATGTTATTTATGATATAATAATAATCCTATAATGTAAATATAAAACTTACCTTCATTAAATCACAATCATTGGAAAATGAAAATGTTATTCCTTCTTACATACTTCATACCATCATTGTGATTATAACGTTGTTCTATTTTCATGAAATTATTTCATATTTGGTGTAAGAATTTTAATTTATTTAAAATTTTTGTAAAATTTTCATGGTTAACATTTTAGAGATTAGTATTTAAAAACTTTTTTGACCTTATCCATCTTACCAAAGTGATTTTGGATATACAATTTATTTATCATTAATGTGTCTGATGCTAAATTAATTGGTATGGTAATTGAATATGACATGTTAACAGATAAAATAAAATGAATAGTAAACATGAAAAAGTTTTTATTAAATTAAATAATTAAGATAAATTTATTATTTAGGGAGATAAATAATGCTTCTGAAAAACAAGGCTCGACATAAGGGTAATTTTTAACCCACCCTTTTCATTGGGTTATAAACATTGTCTATAAAATCATTTTTACTATTATTAAGTAATGAAATGTTACTAAATTATATGCATATGACTCCCACATGTACATATAGCTTATTATCCCTTATTTTATGGGGTAATATATCACTTATGATCATTTTTCAAATGGTATGTTTAATAAATTAATTTTTTTTATTTAATGAGAAAAGATTAAGTAACCCATTTCATTTCATTAGTAATTATAATGTTTATGAAAGGTTATTGACAACCTTATATAGGATCCATATGTTTGTACATGAAATAAATATGATGGGAGGGACTGGAATTAAATATCATTTTAATTAATTGGGAAATCATTTATTATCTTGATACATAATGTATAGGATTATGGTGGAAACCTCGTCCATTACGAGACTCTATCAACCATGTCTTGTTTCCATGGATGTTTAAATTAACATATATTAATTTCATGTTTGAAATCACAGACACATTTCCATGATTCCATTATCATATGATACCATTATATTTATATTAGTCTCCTACATCATTACTCATTTACTTTCCCTTTTATGAAATCATGAGAATGCTTTGACCCACAAAGTACAATTTTTTGTCATGATTATTAACTTACTATGATTTTTATCTAAACCCCTTCTTTATGTGTTCTATACATTATACCATGTATATTAAAGAGTTAAATGGATTTTAGTTGCTCAGTTTGGAGAATTTTTTTATGGATTCCTTGTTTTATTTTTGTTTGATGTTTTATGAACATAGATTTATATAGTCACTAGGACTTCATTATCCTTTTGATATCATTATTGGTTATTTATTTATATGAATCACATAATAATATGTGTATGAAGGAATTGGTCTCCACATCTTTGGAATCCATGGTCATTGGAATATATTCCCTCTAAGATACATATTTACAAACACAATAAAAAATTACAATAAAACCTTATTATCTATATTTATGATGATACAATGTCACACCAGGAAGTTAATATTCCCTTTAGGTATCAATATATTTCATTTTATAGGAAATATTTCTGATGTACACATTTTTTACATGGTGGTCTATAATCTATCCATCTAAATAGACTTTATATTCCGTATGTCCATATTCATTATGAAATAAACACTTCTTCCAAAAGTTTTATTTCCATCATGTAATCAGAAAAGCTTCATCAGGTATAATCCCCAAAAAAACATTTTTAGGAATCTATTCATTGAATGGTTTATTCAAAATAACATTACCATAAATGACATGTTGTTCTCAATTAAGTGGAGCCATGCTATATTGGTTCAGATGCACTTTTTATGGATACATCGGGATCACATCACATGGGACCATTCACACAATCCTATATAAATTCCAACATCATTGGTGGTGTTTGACTATAGAATCTTCATATTTTTTTCTATAAGACACAGTACCCCAAAATTATTAATTGATGAATAATATGAATAAGATGTATAATCTATAATATATATTGGCTTCCACATCAATTCACATAAGTGAATAATTATGAACAGAGGGGTAACTATTTAAAAATTTGGTTTCAAGGAATATTCTATAATATGACATAAATCTACAAGGGGCCCTCATTGTAGTAATAATTCCCATAAAATGGTATAATTTATATGATCTCTCATCCTCTTCACCAAAAAATTTTCCATGGTATCATTGAAAATACCCCAGTGAAATCCTACTATAGGTATTAACATCCATTGAAAACCAAAATTATATTTTAGTATCATTTCATGATTTTTCTAAATTTCCACCCAAAATTATACAATTATTATCCCTTCATATATCAAAATATGGAGCCAGAAATCATCAAAAATCAATGAATCCTTCAACCATGCATATCTATTTTCAACCATGAATATGGCCATTTTGATTCATGTATTTCCCATAGACAATAATGGTGAACCAGTTGTGTATCATTCAATTATTCTTCACCTTTCTCAACTATTATTCTATATATTTTTTTGAATTATTTTTTTAAAAAATATTATTATATATAATTTGGAACCTTCAACCATGCATAAAATTCAATAAAAGATAATTGATCAATTTTTCATCATGTGTCTTATGAATAAATGGATAATCGGACATGAAATATATAACATTAAATGTTTTTTTGTTGAATAAGAACGCACTCAGATTACATAATAGTTATCTATACCTATTTGTGGTTCTATTTTCTATTAGGTACCCCTGTCATAATCACACTCTAATTGAAATTTATGGATTTACTATGAATTTTTTATTACATGTAAACTACCAAAAATGTCATGAAATGTATACCTAAAAAGATGTAATATCTGATATAGTTCTTCCATCACCAAGTGAAAATTATGTTGGTTAGTGTTTATTTCATTCATGGGAAAATTAAAACCTTTTAGGACATAGATGTGAACCTCTATGAACTAAATCTTTATTGACTATCTTGTTAGAGGAGAACTATGAAAAATATATTGGATCCTATCACAAACATCAACTCGTTTAGGTTAATTTCATGGGTGTGATTCTATAATCACCTTCCCTATATCAAAAAATTACAAGAAATCATTGACCATGAATTAATTATTTCATATTTGTAACCATGTAGTGATCCAACAACACATCACTTCCTTCAACAAATCTATGTGGACTGGTATCAATTGGTATTCACTAAGGAGGATACCAATAAGATCTAAGTCTAAAATTATTTGTCATAGGTACCACGAAGAAGGTATATTTGAATAAAAAATACTTGAACACATTAATTTGACAACCATTTAAATTCTTTATGTTGATAATTATCATCATGTCACTGTGAAGAGGAATACCACATCTGGGAACATACTTACTATGATCATGGGATGCGACCATATTTTACCCCAATATATGAAGACTATTTGAATATCATAATAATTATTTAAAGATATGAGTCCATATATATTAACAAATACAATAATTAACATTCATATTTTCATATTCCTATTAATGAATCCTAAAATAATTCTTTTAAAAAATGGATATAAAAGACTAAATTTTCACCCTCATCTTCTATTATTAAGAGTATATAAAGTATTTTGAAAGAGGGGATTATATTTTTCATATTCTAGAGATTGCCTAATATCCTATTTATATATCTACTTTATCCAACATTTAACATTTTTATCGTCATATCGAATAAAAATATATTGATCAAGTCCATATATAAACTCCCCTTTAGGAGGAAATTTAAGATATTATTATGGAAAAACATGAATGTGTTCATATTATCACATCCATACAATAGGAATTTCTATAAATTATGGTTGAATATTAGTATCATTCACACATTCCTACTCCACTTAAGTCTATGGAATACCCATGACCATGCTTTTCATCTACTAAAATGGGGGAATATATTCCCATTAACTCAGATGGAACCACAACACATATTGTGGTGGAAAATAAGGGTCACATCAATATTATTTCAATATTTCTATGAATTAATAATCCATCTCCATTGATGAAACATGATTCACCAATGTGTGATCTTATCCAAAGTAAGAATCATAATTCCTCAATATGTGATTACAAAAAAAAATCATCAATAATAGACAACAAACCAATAGAAATCCCATATCCCTAAATTTTTAAGTGACGAAGTCCTCATAGACTAGTTACACTTTTCTATGGATTCTTATATTAAAATTGAGTAATCATAAAAATATTATAGTATATTCATCCATATACTTCCTCCTCGTGATATATCGATTAGTAGTTCAGGAGGTGCTTCTTAGAACACTTGTCACAAATGTCCTTCCTCCAAAAAATGATAAAATAACAGAACTATTCCCATGATTCCATTTATGAGTGACATGTTTTTGGGGAGAATATCTATATAAATGAGTGTCCTCCAATTTATATAATTTATAAAAATACATTAGGATCCTCCCAAATAATACCATGTATGTCGCTACAATGTTCATCCCCATAGTAATTGTAATTAACTAGAAGAAGGCCCCATTTATCAATGTTTCATTGAGAATTCCCAGATATTTAGTGTAACTAAAAGGATCAAGGTATGTCATTACCATGACCTAAAATAATATCTATGATATTTTATATTTAATAGATTCTTCTTTTTATGGTGTCCATGGTCCAAACATTCATCTCCTCGCGCACACCTAAAAAATCTATCAGACCCTAATAAACCCTCCCTTTTCTAATAAATCAATTATAATTAGACCATATTATCTATATTTGGTAAAATAATTTACCTCTAAATCTTATGTTGGAATTAATTATTTATATAATTAATGGGACGATTATAAAAACCCAATCATGTTTTTTCCCATTCCTAATCATTGATATAACATCATTTTATTTCAAAAATAGGATTGAATGAGTTTTAAAGAATAAACTTGTAAAACAATATTCTTTAAAAGGGACAAGATCATTCCATATAAAGATTATGTTAGAAATTCATATATATATATATATATATAATGAAAATCATTTGTTGTAAAATTAACTGTGTTAATTTTTCCACATCTCAGTTTCCATGATTGGAGAAACATGTTTGGAACATGAAATATAATTTTCTCCTCAGCACGAGGGCATTGTGACTAATTATTATTGTCACCCACTGTGATGTGTGTATTTATGGATAAAAAATTAATGATAATTGTTACTTAAAATAGTCATAGGATATTACAGTCAAAAAAAATTGGGAAACCTAAAATTAAATCACGATATGAGAAGTTTCATTGTCGAATACGACACATGCTATTTAGTTCATACTAGGAAATTATAAATTATTTAATGAACAAATATAATGTTACTAAAGGTAATAAGAAATAATTAATCATTTATGAAATATATATATATATATATAATATGGAATAATCTCAGATGATAAATAAATATTCCTCACCCACATGAAAAACTATGGTAGTGGACAATTCTCATTATCCATAGGAAATATATCAAGCTTACACCCATTTGAAGGCACATCATATTCGGGAAACCACATTTGTAGATACTATACAAATCATCCTAGATTAGTAGAGTCACATGGGAAACAAATTATATTTACCATTTCCATATCCCATATAATCACCAATACCTCAATAAGGTCAAAATTTACATGTGGTGAATTCATGTGATACCCAATAATTATGGATGGGTTCATTTTTACCAACATATAAAATTATTGTGGTCCACTCTGGGTTGGGTAATGACTTCTGATAGCCTGTAAGCCAAAAAATTAAGTCATTGTGAGACACAGCCCTTTTTTTAAAGGAATGATACGTAAGGATATTTTTAGAATCCATCCTGATCACTATATACATATCATTTCATTCGGAATTTATACCAAAAAATATAATGATTTTTAGATCTAATAACCTGAAATAGACCACTACGTTACGAGATACAATAGTGGATCATGATTATCCTTTTAGGGAGAGTGCATGGATTTTTTATTTAGTATATTTCATATGATAATGAAATGATTCCCACTACCACTTATCTATCTATGAAAATCACTAATTATAATCTCATAGTGGTGTTTTTCTAATACATTGACTTCATGTAATCAAATAATGAATCATTCATAAGAGATATAGTTTGCACAAAACATAATGAGTAATCCATTAAAATTGGTCATCAGAGGAAATCAAAGGACATAATAACTCTAAATATTTAGTTCCCACACCCTCACATGATTTACCAAAATATAATTGGTGTTGTGTGTAAATAACAAGGCCAATGTAGCCTCGAAGAAGATACCTTACTTTCTTACATTGGTTCTATGAATAAGATATTTAATACCAAAGTACTGAATAATTTTTTTATATTGGGAAGAACTAACACAAAAAAATGTTTTACTATACAACATCAAATAAAATACAATGTTGAATCACCATTGAAAACACTCGTAAACTCGAGGTTTTTTCCGTCATGTAATTCCGAACATACATCTTTACATCATCGGAAAAAATAAAACAAAAGAAATGGGTGAGAATAGATGCTCAATAAGGGTCAGAAATATGGGAATATATATAATAAATAAATATAAATAATAATTCATGGTGAATAACTAAAAAAATTCCATTAAATCATAATATAAAGCATAATATGGTAGGAATGAAAGATGATGAAATAAATTTCATTAATAATATCATGAGAAAGAGGAATAACCAAGAATATTCTATTAGTCGAATTATCACATGGACTGTCAATTTCTAGTGTCATAATGAGAGAATACATAAATCCAGAAACCATAAACATACTATTTGGGCTTCTTCCAAGAAACTATTAGTTGCTAAAACCCAAGTCTAGTTTGTCACTTGAGACGTGTTGATGCATCGATGGGCTATAGAGGGACCAACCAATCACATATAATGTACAATGAATTCCCCATATGAAATAGGTGAATCATAATCAACATATATACTAATATTTAATTTTTTGTATGAAATATTAATAACATTCCCCAAAATTTAAACATAACATTAAATTATCCAATTTTATATAGATAATTGTATCATGATTTTATATCCCTAGAAAAAATGATCATTCACCATTAAAAAAATATTTCATTCGATATCATAAAATATAATTCCCAATGAAGCATAATATCCAACAATGGGTTTTTAAATAGGTGAAAACACTCTAATAAAATCATCGAATAATTTATTATAATGATTCCCTTTTACATTGAAAATAAGAGTCACCTTAGAAAAATATTTCCATAAAAATCTAGATTAATTTAAAGAGTTTTTCTTTATATAAATAGTTATTTTTAGAAAAATATAATTTTTTTAATATAGATTATCATGTGTACTTAAAAATGGGAATGAAATTATGAGGTTCCCCTTATTTAGTCTCCCTTATCAACTATATTTAATAATGAATACTTATAAAACACATAATTATCTATAAAAGAAGATAAAGGGATCTCGATACATGAGTTTTGAACATATACAAATATTGTAAAAGAATTATATAATGATAATGAAGAATTAAATGGGTTAACAATATATAATGTGAAACCTGAATGGATACCCACCTTATACTCAAAGGTGTTCTGCACATGTACATAACATCCCTTATAAAGAAAATATATTCATTAATTGTTTAATTTAGAAAAAAATTAAAAATTCATTTTATTTTTTATTATTTTATTAGGTTCAATTATAGTCATTTTGGAGAGTTATATGATTCAATTTTATCATTTGGAAGTGTTTATTTCCTTGTTTTTCATGATTTATTTACTTATATACATTCATGAATGATCATGAAAAATGGGAAGAGTTATCCAGATTTAAAATTATAAGTTATTAATGTACATCAAGAATATTAATTTTTCTTACATATAATTTTTCATAGATGTGAGAAATAATCATTAGATAATATGGTATTGATAACTGTTTGGATTATTTTGTCATTTTTTGATCCACACATTATAGTTTTGTTTTGTTAATTAATATTATGCATATATACAGGTTACCTAACATTCAATAAGTTTTAATACATTTATTATAGTATGGCATACCAATTAAATGGTTTTATGTCCATCCATGAATGTGTAATTGGTAAAAGAAAACTCTTTATCCACGAAAGAAGAATACAGACACCTCATGAATGATGTTTTGATTATTATAATAAGAGAAAGAGGAGAAGAGTGTTTTTTTTGTATTTTAAATTTAAATAATAACTTTAATATATACATAAAATACTCTATATATCATACACATTTGGACATATTAGGGGATTAGGGGATAACAAAACAAATTTAGTGAAAATTTAAATTAACCAAAGGGTATTTTACTATAGAAATCATATCCTCAACAACCACCAAATGAGAAATCGAAATTGTATTTTGGAGAGAAAAAAATACAAAACAATTGGGGTAGTGGATCTAGAGAGTATGTGAGTAGAATAATATAATATTTCAAGGTTTTTGAGGTTTATGGAGAAGGGGTTGTGATGGGTGGTATTTGTAGTGGAGAGGGGTGTTTTTTGAATATTTTATTCATTTTTTTAATATGGTTCAAGACCATTAATAGTTTGGGAATTATCGCTAAATAAATTAAAATTAATTAAGGGTATTTATATTATATGGTTATTACTTCATTAATGACTCAAATAATATTTTATTTAACTTGTAATGTATTTATACCCCAATTCACCATATTGTACCATTCACAAAAAAAATGAACAATTTTAGATATAACCCAAAAATTATCAAATTTTTTTGTGTACAATTTAAATATGAACTCCATTTAATTAAAATAAGGTTCTAAATATGATAAATTTAAATTTTTTTAAATTATTTATTAAAAAATACAATTTTTAGAATTATTACTGAATTCTTGACACTTTGTGAAACTAGTTTAGGTATCTAAATATTAACTTATAATCATAGAAAAAAAAATATTATTTTATGAATCTATCCTATCAAAATTTATTTTCTTTTAATTTTTTATATTCAATTGAAAACTTTAAACAAAAGTTTTTTTATTAAATAAATAAAAACATAACTTATTATTTTTTACAAATTTATTTACTTAAATTACAATATAATTATACATATAAATAATTAAAAAATGCTTAAAATTTTGTATACATTGAAAGATGTAGTTAATATTATACTTGAAATATTATTTTTCGTAATGGTTATATAACTATTCTATTAGTCAAACATAATAGTATATTATAGTCATAAATGTAGTGTTTCTTGTAGCATAAACGATAAATGATACTAAATTCTAAAAGTGGAAAACCATAAAATATTTGTGTAGTTGCATTGTCTCATTGTTTCCCACTGTCTACCTGAAGAATTCATCCATTGAAGAGATGATGGTGCATTTTGAGGTGGATATATACAATATACATCACATCAATATGAAAATTTTCTAGTGAAACATTCTATTTTAGTACAACTATTATGAAAAAGATAGTGTTTCTACTACTTCTCAAGTAAACGGTGCATCTATGGCCACAAAATCAAAACATTATCACTAGGCATGATATAGATATAATAAAAGTGTTTATATATTCTCATTTCTTGATTAATAACATTATTTATTCTATTGTAGTGTGTATTTCCCTTTTAATCAATTTTATAGTGGTCCAGCACAAAAAATGAGTAAAAAAACTAGTATTTGCAAGGTGAAAACATCATGTATTAACCACTTCTAGTGTTTAGAGATTAATATAAATCATCTTCCACCTGAATTATATAGCTAACTTTAATTTTTCAATATCATAACAAGAACAATATAAGAATATTACACACCAACGTTACTCAAATTCAATCCATATTCTCAATGGGTGGATACCACTATTTCAATTCCCAGCATTGGGAATCCCATAATAAAAAACATTAGTGTTATAGGAAATCATGAACAATAAATAATGCATTAGTTTTCCAAGTGTGTCCCAGTGTTTGGATCACTTAATTAGTAGGATGATCCAAATCTCAAAATATCTGTAAAACACATTGGTGGGGAAAATTCATTATAGGATGTCATGAACTTTACCATCAGTTCCTTTAAAATTTAACATATTATTAGGAAATATGGTGGTTGTTGACCTCATAAATTATAACCATCAGGAAAATGAGTGGCAATCATACATCACATAAAAATGTAATGCTATGATATATATTTTCAACATGAAACATCCATAGGAGAATCTAATAGATATATATATATATATTCTTTAAGATGAGGTAGTGAAATTTCTAATTTAATTGAAATAGACAGTTGTATTAAAGAAGTATATTGTCATGGAGGAATATCTTGAGAATTTATTTCATTATTCCAAATTACATTCATTATCAATTACTACTACTTTGTGTAAAATGATTCAGAAAACATATAATGTATCCATTAATATATACCATCACTAAAGAATACCACATAACCAAAACATTATCCAAACCACCAAATTCGTCTAACAGACTTAGAACACCAATAAGACTATCACCATCTAGAAACCAAGAAGGAATAAGAAAACCAAAATTATGAAGGCTGAAGAAATAATACCTAATCATTACAATAAGATAATGTTATATGGTATTTCATTTTAGTTATATAATGTAATCTTTCCAATATACCAGAACATAGAAAATAATTTTATGTAATGATTAATGGTATTCGAAAATATTACGCTTTACTTGGGATGTTGGATAGAAATACTAATTATTTATTCAAATTTAAGGAAATACCTTTGAATTTTTTTGATTTATCATATGTGATACTAGGAGAACACCAATTTTAGGAGACTTATGTCTCTACTACCCAACTAGAGCTAGAAAATGACCAACAACAAGTTTGTGTTAGATTAGATTGAATGTATTGTGGTTGTATGACTTGACTTGTAGTTAAGAAATCTCACATAATACATATGGAAATTGAAAATAAAAAATTTATTTGGCCATTTGTTATACACAATCTATGGATACACAATTGACAATATATTTTAGAGTTTGAAGTAATTGTTGAATAAATAAAGGGGTTCAATAAGAGAGGTGTATAACGATTCCCAAATTAGTAAAGTATCTCATGAAAGTTATTCCACTATAATATAGAGTATGGTAACCATAAAATCCACAAAAATCATTATTAAATATAGATCCACCATTAAAATCTATTAATTTAATTTCGTTAGAAAATCATTTCTATAATGAATAATATGCATATGTACCTGAGTTCCCAACACAAAATTGGGGATATAGGGTAGCATGAAATATGCGTTGAGGAAACTAGGGATGAAATGGTTATTGTATAACACAATATTAACATCACATAAAAAACAATATATTTAGATAATACTTAATGAAAAAAGATTCAGTGAGACTGAAATGATCTCATAGACTGTCCAAAATCATTCTCAGATTATCCAAATCCAATTGTTTTGGTATATTATTTGTCATCTATTTAACAGTTTAATAATTTTATTCATGAAAGAATACTATATTGACAAATCCAATTGAATATAAATAGTACTTCTTGAGATATTATTGAAAAAGGAACCTTATAACCAGATTCCTTCTCACTGATTCTATACGCCAAATTATAACCCCACTTTGGGAAACATCATCACCTTATGTGGAAGTTTGATATATTAAAGTATTTTTACATTTTAACATCTAGATAATAAAGAGTTATAAGATGTTATCCCTATGATTGAGGTATACTCGGTATGGAATTTCTGAGTGCAATTACAAAGGGATTTACCATTCAAAAAATATGATCAAGAGGCTATAATCTACGGTAACATTAAAAAAAATTCTTTTTGGGAAAAAAATAAAAATATTAATATAAATCAATAATTTTTTGTTAATATCCCTAGGAATAATCTCATCCCTATCCAACCTATTCAATACATACGTTATGATGAAGTTAACATATCTTAATCAAAATTGACCATTCAAGGGTATACCAAATGAAAAAATCATACATGAAAAATCTTACTCAAAAATCAATTCAGAAATAACGTATTTGGTTATGAAATCATTATATTTTATTTGGTTACAACATCTAACATCCTATTTCGGATATCCTAGTTTTAGAGATATGGGGTAGTTCCATCTTAAAACCACAAATTCGTGATGGATAATTATAATGGAATGGTCAACATACAGTGTTGTGATGGTTCCCAAATTGAATCTAGTGAATCAAAATATTTTGAATAATTCATTGACCTTTTGGAATCAATAAAATTGATGAAATGAGTTATCACCCAAATCACAGGTCCCAAAGAATTTGGATCCACCCCATGAAACCACCTAATCGTATATAGTGATGATAGTGTAGTTACCATTAACCAAGTCATGAGGATAATCCCAATCTTGAGAGCATTATGGTCCCAATGATTTCACATTACTCTATAAATAAAATGACATATAATACATCATATGTAATTTTTTAGAATGGTCATCATGGATTATTCGGGGTAAAAGATATTACATATTATTTTGACCACATAAAAGATTTTCCTTCGTCATATTTTGAACCTGACAAGATCTTTATATCATGAATAATATTTTAAAATGGTTCGATGTGACTATTTGTACAAATATATTCCCATATAACTTCTCTTGAACATTATGAAATTAATATATCTGTAAACGTAATGATGATATGAATGGAGAAAAACATATCCAAAATTCATATGATGGTTATACACATTCATCCGCACTCTCAAATCCTATAAATTAATCATTATCATTCACTAGAGTTATATATTAACCTATACCATATCTTGATTATAAAAAAAACAATTTTATCATTTTCCCTAATAATATTAAGGAAGAGGATGAATGTTGAAAAGACCTTTCAGAGGTGGCACATGAATTTTAAGAATGGATCATTACCACAATTTATGATAAAAAATAACAGAATATCATTTTAAAAGAGAACTAAAAACTCATGCGTATCTATATAGACATGGTAACAAAGATATGTTTCCACCCAAAATATGAATGTGACTCCACCTTTCAACTATGAATTATAAATAATATCCTACGGTAAAAACATATAGTGGGATGTGTTGAGAAAAATTTAAATATATATTGCATCCCTAGGTTAAAAACCACTTCAAAGAAATCATTTTTGATGTTAAAACCCCAAATTCATTGGCAAACTTCATCCATGTCAAGAAGAAGAGTGAAACAATTTGAGTCTTTATCAACTTTTTGATCACTATCAAGAATGGGCCAAAAAATATAAATTTCTTATCCAATTTATTGAATTACATTTCAATGTTTAATTTAGATTATATTCCCTGTCCTTTTTGGATGGGTATTTTGGTAACTATTAGATTTATATGGACCCAAAAAATGAATAATGTACTATCTTGGAGCTCCCTTATGAATATATTTATTTCATGTAATTCAATCAAACATAAATAATTCTAGAGTGATAGATGGATTCTCTATAACTCTAATCGTCATATAATTCTTGTGGGAATCTATGGAGTTTATCATGTATGACTAGGTAGTGAACTCTGGAAAATTTTGGGATACTCTTCCTAGAATTGAAGCAATTTTTTGAGGGCCTTAGAAACAAAATGAAAAAAATTTCCTCCAAATGAAGACATTTTGGGATTCACTAGGAATTTTTTTCATACACATGGTGTGACATTGTGTCTTCATTTAAGGTCATTCAATTTACAAGTAATTTTGTAACATGAATCTTCTCCAAAACCCCATTTAAATGAGAATAATATAAACATATCTCAAATTTAATAGGTGATTTATCACTATTATTAAAGGTAAATACGACCCCATTACCTAAAATAAATGTAATAGGTTTCTTACTAGTTGGTGAAAGATATAATGAGTTATTTTGAGAAACATTTCATTCTCCTCCTCAACCCACCCACCCTAATGCCACAATTTGATGGAATGTTCCTTTACATTTGTAGAGAATATATATATAATTCAATTAGTTTTATTTTGGATTGTAAAAATGACGTGGGTAATGAAAATAGACTGTAATATATTATATAGAATTTTCTATAAAATAAAGTACCAAATTAAATAACTGATAAGAACTATTCGAAATTGAAAAGTTGAATACGAAAGATGATACAATGAATCAAGCTTAACAAAATAAATTTTTTTATCATATTGACCTACTCAAGTATATCATTCATCACCTTATGTAATCCAGACAATTGGTGTGATGGGATGTTATTCTCCTATTGTTTTCCATCTTCTATATGATGAAAAAATATTTCAAGTTGCTGAAATAAGAATATTTTATTGCATAATGCACAAATTATAAGAGCATATAATTATGAAAATATCTCTTTTTTGAGTAAGACTTTTATATATATCATATGTCTCAGGCATGGGAAATGTATAATGGAAATACATTATAAATATTAAAATACATTTGAATGAAAAAAGAATATGATAATTGGGATGTATTAGTGAATAATATAATATTATAAATAAAGGATGTATTATATTATTAATTTTATGTATTGAATGTGTAACATTATGATATTTTTATAAATAAATACTATGATATATAGCATATAATATATTCCATATCGAGCTTAATCAAAATATTAAATATTGTATTTAAATGTGATCATTATCACCAAGCTATTATTTTAGTGGGTGTGAATACGACAATATATATGCATTTGATTAAGCATTTATGTAAAATGTTTTAATAGGAATATGATAAGAATATATCTGATTATAACCATAAATACTATATTTTCATTAAAAGTATTTTTCCTACCTTTTAATGGATTAATTTTTTTAAAACTAATTTTTGACAATTTAATATGTTTTACATGTAAAAATAAACCCTTATTTTAAATTTCATTAAAAATATTTACAGTGGATGAAATTTTGTTATTTTTCTGAAATTTTTACTTTTTTTTATAAATATTGAAAATACATTATTTTAATTAAAAACTAACTTCTTATATAAAATATTTATGTAGTTGAACTATATTTTAAATTCTTTTAAAGTATAATTAGATCAATTTTATATCATTTAATCTAATTTATCCCATTTTAATCAATTTAACATTAAAATTGGATATAAAATATTTTAAACTTTTAAACATTTTTAAATATTGTCCAAATTTTTCGTTCCTTCTATGGAATGATGTTTATTTTATTTCAATACAATTATGAATTTTGAAATTTAAATATTATATTATATATTCATAATTAGAAGGATCAGATTTTGAAATTCTTTCCATTTATTTATGACAAATATGAATAGTAAAATTAGTAACTGTGTTTCCATAGTTGAGGGTAAATCAGGTAATAAAGGGTAAAAATAATAATATAAATTTTATAAAATAACCCTAAAACATTCAATAATTTTTAAAGATTATTATGTTTAGTCTCTATAAATTTAAGGATATTTTATGTGACCATTTAGGGGATTCTTTATTATATTCCATACTTTATAATATTTTATTTAAATAAGAGTGAAACTTTTCACACTCTTGTTTTTAACAAGAGTCATTTTTTATTATGGGGTTATATAGTGGATATGCTCAATTATAAAAAAAATTAATATTAAAAATTAATAATCATAATGGAAATTTATTTCTAATTTTTAGGGTTGAAATAATTACCTAAAATTCTATCACAATAATGATGCAATAACTATCTAATTAACGAAAATAAAAAATAAATGATTACATATATATTAAAATAAATATAATATTAGATAATTAATATCATAAATTAATTTTATTTGAAAAATTATTATTTTACTGATTTTTTATATGATTTGGTTTAAAAATATCATATATTTTTTATATTTTAAAATTTCAGGTAATAAATACTATCATGAATTACACTAATGATATTTTAAATGAAATAATATTCTATTAAATAAAATAATATTAAATTAAAAATAAAATTATCCCCAATTATTTTAATAAGGTAAAAATTATAGCCTATATTCATTTATAGTACATTTGGAAATTAATAGTAACTATATTAACAATTAAATAGTTAAAATCAATGTGGTTATAGAAATAGTTACATAGATTAAATAATTGTTAATGCCAAATGATACAGATTACAAAATATTAAAAACATGTATAGTTTCAATTAGATTATGTTACATAGACCCATAGTCATCTTCTCTTATAAATAAACTATTTCTGATCCATTTTTAAATATAAAAATAATTTATGTAAATTTAATATTTTCAGAAATTCCAAGAGTGCCCCTACCCTCTCTTATGAAAGGGCGTTGTTTGAACTCTTCTCGTCGACCATAAAAACATATTTGGTTCATAAAATATATTAACATATATATTTCATTAATATATCCCCTCATTATAATTCTCTTAGTTTATGATGAACACCATCCTTAGTGATCTTATGGTGTTAATAAATGAAGGATTTTTTAAAAAATATGTATCTTTTATAATGATGTCATTCTGTTTTGTTTCTTCTACCATGTTCTTCAAATTTTGTTCAAAAACGAAGAAATTTTAACTCCATTATATAAAATATAATGAAACTTTATTATGTTACTATTATCTCCTAGCCCAATATCAAGTACCCTCAAATTGGAAATGAAGTAATTGTTTGTGTGTATGGTGGACTACCACATCATGAAGTGATGAAATTCATTTTCCATCACCATCTATTAAGACTAGTAATAATTATTAAATTAATGTTTATACATTCTATTCATAAAAGGTATACCATTAATAAAATATAATAAATTATTAACTTTATTTTATTTCAATTCACATAAAATTAATATCATCTTTCACGCGTAAGTGAGAACTATCATCTACATGAAGCTATGCGTTTCATTTTTCATCACCATATCACATTGATAATATTTATATGTATATTTTAAGAAATAATTTGATATATATTATCTTATTATATATTTTTAATGATAAAATGATATTAACATTATTTAACTAAATAACATTGAAAAATGAGAATGTTATTCATTTGTATGTACAAGTTACTGTCTACATGATTGCAACGTAGTCCATTATTTATTTCCATATTTAATAGATATATTTAAAATTATATTTTATCTATCAAAAATTATATTTTTTAATGACTATTATTTTAGTTATGATTTATAAATTACCACATTGACTATTGATATCATACCAATGTAATTTTGGACACATGTACCAAATATCTTCAAAACATCTGATGTCAGCATTAATAATTAAGTAATATTTTTAACCCAATAATTAGTGACATAAAAGAAATATTAAACATGAAAGATGTTATAATTCATGTAAATATTTTTCCAATTTTATACACAGGGATATAAATATTGTACTTGACGAGTCAGACTGATAGTGATG
Source organism: Viscum album (assembly GCA_963277665.1). Lineage (NCBI taxonomy): Eukaryota > Viridiplantae > Streptophyta > Magnoliopsida > Santalales > Viscaceae > Viscum > Viscum album. Next base: position 1,363,549,691 of record OY728140.1, on the reverse strand, counting down.
GACTAATTAATTGAAAATTTAGTTTTAAATGTTTTAAGTATTTAATTTATAAGTCATTTTATTTCATATAGATATTTTAAAAAAAATTGAATTTATTTATATTGAAATTAATGTCATAAAATATGAAATTTTACATTTCATTCAAATGATTCAAAGTGGTGTATGATACTTTGATTTAAAAAATATATTTTTAAATGTTTAATATATGGATTGAAAATTGATTGACTGATTTGGTGACAAGAAATGTTTTGTTTTGACTAAAATGGAACATTAAGAACGACAGGTTGAAAATTCAATCCTATTAATTATTAGGATTATATAATGGTTCTTTGACATGTGACGGGTGGTTACAATATAAACAAATTAGGGGTGGTTCTGTGATAAACCAACGACCAGTGTTTATGTTATAACCTACAATGCATTGGGTATGGAGTCGACCATATGGTTATTACATTTCAATGAGTGACATATATGGAATTATACTGAATTTTTATCTTATTTGATTAAAATTATTTCCCCAGTTAGATTTATATTTTATCTATGATTTCTATTGGTTTAATTTTATTATCATGATTACAAAAAAAGAAAGAAATAAATTTATTTTCAAAGGAATGTATTTTCTAATTCGTAAGTCTAAAAATTATTACTTATTGTAATGTCATCATGGTTTTTCATGTTTTAATATGATTAATAGTATTTTTTATTTTTTTATTCCTTACTGATCTCATTGTACTCATCAAGTGTTTTAATTTTTTTTTATAGGGATTAATCATGACTAGGGAGAAGAATGAGATCAAGGGGAAAGTTTATAAGATTCATCAATATAATAAATCATGGTTTATTTTAAATATTTTTGTTTTATGAAAAAATGGATACTGAATAGAAGTGTCAACTCATAATGTATGTGTTTACCATGTATGATTTTAACCTATCAATATAAAACTCTAAATTGAGGTGATACTTGAATGTTAATTCTAGTTAAAAATATAGAATATGTAATATTTAAGGTTGGGTACTTAATGTTTGAATAAATGTATGGTTTATAAAACATTGGAGATAAGGATATTTTCATAGGAATTTCATATATAAATATGTGTTTATATGTTTATGGATTATTATATGTTACATGTATTTTTCATCCCTTTTTGGTGTAAGGTTATGAATTTCTTTGAGATTAACTAATTTTTGGGACATTATATTTATAACGGTAACCCATTTAGGTATGAATGATTTGAATGTAAAAGGGTTGTTGAGTTTCTCTGGATGTTATCTTTAAAAGGAACATTTTAATTTTTTATATCTAATAATTCATTTCATGCTTTAAAGTTGTTATTTTCTATAGATTAATGATCATTTTTAATGATTCAAGGAAAGAGATCATTCCCAACCATATTATACATTATAGTTGACTTGATTTTCATTGATATTGCAAAAGATTTTTCAAATGACTTCAAAATTATTTTTAGTATTTAAACCACCTACAAGAAACTATTTTACTAATAAAACACTTTTTACTTTCTCAAAATATTTTATGCATCATGGTATCTCATTCATTGGATTTCAAAATACGAAATTTTCCAAATTGTACGAAAAGGGAAATTCCATAAAGGAAATAACCAATTACTATTTCAATGTTGGGAATATTGTAAAAATATAAATATAATATAAAATAATTCTTGATTTCTGGATTTAATATATGAATTATGCAACTTATTTGTGTAAATATTGATAAAGAATACGGAAATAATTCAAACTGTTGATTTTAGGGATGAAGTGTTATTGAATAAAATGAAGAATCACAGTTACTGTTTTAATAAGGTTGTTGAATGATGAAGATGTTTATATATATATTTATCATAATTATGAAATAGTGTTGAATTTTAAATACTATTAAAATTAAGATTATTTTATAGTAGTTTTTTTTTCAAATATTTAGACATAGATAAATTGAATTGAAAACATTGAAAATTGTCCTAGGAAAATAAGGATTAATATTTGTGAGTTATTTAATGTGTTTCATTAAATGTTTGAGGTATTTCTATCCCTTAGGTATAATGTGAATAATCATTGCATTACTTTTTTGGACATAATTGTATTGGTTACATTGGATATTATCATATCTCTAATTTTGAGGAAATTATGGGTAATAAAAAGTTTGAAACATATATTTTTTCATATAGATAACCATTGGATTAAAAAATGATTGCATAATATAGTGATTATTTTTATTTTAGAAGATGTAAAACTTTTGGAATCTGTGTATGATTATGCTAAATAGAAATATATCATATTTCAATTGAGGAATATTGATTGAGTTATATTTTTAAAGAATTGATTATTTTATTGTGGATTTATGGTGATTTAGGTGATTTATAAAAATTATTAGAATATATTTATAATTGTTTGGGAAAATGAATTTTGGTATGAGACATCAATAGTAATTGATTTTATATAGATATAATTCATATAATTTATCATGTAATACTATTTTTTAGAATTATTCTGATTGTTGGGTTTCAATATTACTATAGAATGTTTTTGATTAATTTTAGTGATAGTTATTTATTGAATGATCTATGTTGATATTTGGGTATTACTTTGTAATTTGAGATATTTAAAGTAGTATTAATTCTTTTTCTACGGTTTATTAAATATTGTATTTATTTTCTCTTATCCTAACCATTTTGGTTTTGGTTATAATTTCCTATCATGAGAAACAAATAGTTAATATTTCTAATAATATATGCTTCTATAATAGTTTACCCTAGTGCTTCAATTATGAAACGTTTATCATAAATACTCATCACATGGAGAAAAATATTAGATTGTGGTGGAAATTGATTAATGGGTATAATTATACATTTAAATTATGTATATTTACTCATATTATTAGACAATAATGGAATTATGAAACTTTACGAAAAATATATGACTACAAAATGTTATTCTTTTACTTTTTTATTGGTGAATCAATGGATATTTAACCCATTGTAGATTTACGATTTTGTGATGGTTAAAATTACCATGACCATGCACTCTATAATTCTCAATTTAAATATTACAGTTAGTTCTCTATTCTATGTCCATGTTTTCTTACATGGAATCATAATATGTGTTATCTTAGGTGTCCTTCATAATTCCCAATATTTATTTTAAATTTTTGGTTTCATTAATCATTTTTCCTATGTGGGATGTAAAAAAAATATTGTTGAAAAAAAACAATATTTCTCAATACCATTTAAAATTTAGAGGAAACAATTTATAAAATGGGGAATATTATAACATCCTATGATTTTAAAAGGAAACATTATGTTAGAGAGCATACAATATATGCCACATAAAGATTAAAGGAACAACAAAATATTATTATTTAAATTTTATTATCATCACAGAGCATATATAATGGAGGGTGTGAGTAATAATTACTATATTACATTCATACGAGTTTATAAAATGCGTTGATAGAGATAATATCAGGATAAATCTAGTTTTCCATCCATTTAATCGAAGACTTGTCATAAAACTAAATTTCATCACATTTGTAAATTTTATTTGACAAAATATTATTTTTTTTAATTTGAAAATAAAAATTTATTTTGATTCAGTTTTTATATTTTTTATGATAAGCTTCATTTTTAGATGAATAGTTAAAATACATCAATTTAATTTATATGTGACTTTTCATCTAAATAAATTTTTGTGTTAAATTAAAAATTTAATTATTTTTAAAGTATAATAGGAATAAATTTATACTTGTTAATCCAGTATATTTAATTATAATACAATTCAAGTAGAAATTAGAACTAAAAATATTTCAAACTATTAATCATTTTAAAGTTAAAACTCGATTTCTCATTCCATCGATGGGATTAATTTGAAATTAATTTTACCCACTTATGGGTTTTGAATTTTTGGAAATGGATTCCATTTTTAGAATCACATGGTAAAATTTTAGTAAATATATTTCTTTTCTTTTTTGGATAATATGAATAGTAACTATTGTAATTGTGTTACCACAGTTAAGAGTAAAACATGCAATAAAGTGAAAAATTACTAATGTAAATATTATAAAATGACCCCAACACATTCCCAATTTTTAATGAAATTTTAATTTTTCCAATATTAACTTATGGATCAGTTTTGTTACCCTTTATGTATATTTGGATTATATTATAACCTTTGTAATAATTTATTTAAAGAGGAGTCAAACTTGTTATACTCTTGTTTTTAACAAGTGATTTTTTATCATTTTTTGGTTATATAGTGGATATTTTCAATTATAAATAGCCTTTAAAAAAATAAATTATCATCATCATCTATGTACTTTATTTGTAATTATTTGGTATGAAATAACAAAATTAAAGGCACACAGAATGATGATGTTGTTACTACTTAATTAAAGAAAATATTAAATAAATTATAATAATTTTTTTAAATATATAATTTGTGATAATCAATGATATACATGAATTTCATAGATAATGTTGATATGTTAGTGATGTGCTAAACTATATGGTTTGAAGAAATCATACTATTATGATATTTTTAAAAAGTCACTACTGGAAAATCGATGCTTATGAAATGAAAAAAACAACACTAGATTTATGTTTTGTAATAATTAAATGAATAAAAATTATTATATTTTTAATAATATAATGAAATAAAACATGAACATCACAAAACTGTAACCTTTGATATTGGTGTCTGTTTTGGCTCTACCATAAATCAAAATAAATCATGTAATGTGCTCCATGCCCAACTGACCTTTGAAAACCCTGGTCATGTTTTTTGAGGTCAAAATGCCCAAAAGGCCTCTCAAACTGAGTTTTATATGGGGTATCGTAATTTTTAACATTCAATTGAATATCAAGATCTTTTATGGGGCATTATTTTCTATTCTCTATGAGGGCTGAATTTATTCATGTTGATTACATACCTAGTGATATTATGGTTTGGAATTTTTAAAATTTTCATAATTTAGTATTATTTTTAATTAAAAATAAGTATATTTTCATAGATTTATTTATAATAAATCACTTCAATAAATAAATATTTATAGATAAATGTATTTTTAATCCTATAAAACATATGTAAATTAATAAGTTATATTCATTTCATTTAAAATCAATAATTATATATATTACTATCCTTATAAAAATGCATTTATTTGTGTACATATACCAATACATGTATCATTTTTATATAAGTATGTGTGTGTCGATGAAAACATTATATATTTATCAGTATTTGATAATATATGAAGATGTTATATATATATATATATATATGTTTGAGATATATAAATATGTAGTTTTGTATCTATAATATTGTTAATATACATCATTTATAGAAATATTTTTATATTAATATATCATTATCATTAAATATATTATATAAATGAATTTACCTTAAACTAATATGAATATATATATATATATACACATATGTAAATAATGTTAATAAACACATATTATCGGGTTTTGATAAACATATGTATATATATTTATATTCTAATTTATATAAATAAATTTAATATATAATATATTTAAATACATTTAGTCATATAATTATATATCATACACATTTGATAAGATTTCATTTTCATTTTAGAGTGTCTTAATATGAATATAATATTATATATGATTTTATTACATTGATTCACATTCCTATTGTTTTGATGGTGTAACAATTATTATGCATTCCCTACTTTTGGAAAATTTTTATCAAATATATAGATATATATTTCTACTATCTACTATCTATACTAAAACATGCTTTCTCCTTATTATGTGTCACCACAAGAAGAATCCACGCCACCTAAAAAAATCCTCCCTCCAAAATCGTGTGTCCCTTGTCCGCGAACCCATTTCCCCCGGGATTCCTCGCTCGGGATTACCCTCCGATGTGATTAGGGTTTAGACCATTTTTACACCGCCTCCGCATGTTCATCCTCACCTTCCTACCACCTATATCGATCACTCTACCTCTACCTACGCATTTTCATCATACGATTTCTTCCGAAACCCCCTTCCGCTTCCTCCATCCCAAAACGGGTTCCCGCTTTGAGGTTCATTTTACTCCTCGTGCTACAGATTTTCCAACGTTTTGATTACAATTTCTGAATATCCTCGCCTTCATCTCCGAATTTCCTCTCCAACCACACCCATGCCACCACCTTCACCTTTGCATTTCCTACACCTCGATTTACCTCCCCATCCCTAACTCTGTCCACCCTTAAATCCCCCTCTCGGAACCACCTCCCTCCTCAACCCCTCTTGACAACTCCTCACTCCCTGCACCCTTCCCCGGCCACATCTCCTTCTATATTTCTCTTTAGGTCAAACCCCCACGACCCTTTCTAGTTAGAAAGCATATGACTCCACGTCTCTACAATAGGTATCTTATTCTAATCTCATAGAAATTTTCAACCTTCTATACATATTGATTTATTTGTAGTAAAAAATTATTTACTAAATGATTCATAGTACAAATCTCTTATTCGGATACTCCAACTACTCCTTCCATATGTTTTCTCGGCCATTGTTTATTCAACAATATTTCTTATGATTACACTATAGTTAGTTTTAGGTCTGTGATTATATCTTCTCAGATTTCTTCTGGCATCTCATATTCCCTCCCGCAGCATCTTCACAATTCAGGTATGATATTAATTATGTTTCTAATTTCTTCACGGTATTATGTGTAAATACATACAAGATTTTTTGATTCATATGTTCTCGGATGTCAACATAATGGAATTTTTTACTTTGTATGATTTGTGTTGTGTGGATATTTATCTCAAGATATGAGATCGAATTGATGAACAATTTTTTTCATGACAAAGTGCAGGATCTGATGAAGTTAGTAACAAATTGTGTAGTGACTATCACTACATTGTTCGATTTATTCATACTTTTATGTGTAAATTCATACTATATTGTTTGATTCATTTATGCTATCATGTCAACCTCTAGAGATGCTATGTTTCAAATGATACTACTAATGGAGGATGACCCAAATCTGGTACTATTTTATCACAACAGTTACTACTTCAACAACAGTTAACTACATCAAGACACACTATTCATGCCAAAGGATTGCAACTAGAAACTCCATATCATATTGTCTAACACTGCTATACATACCTTATTTTATTCAATACATGGAACTCAGTGTTTCTATGTTCCAGAATGTTTTTCTCACATTCCCTCCTGCATCTGATTTGGAGTTCTTGTATCTGATTAATTACCTATTCCAAAATAGAATTTCTTGCTTCTGCATTTCTCATATCATTTCACTTGTATATCACATCAGGTGAAAATTTAGTTGTCTGATTTTTCATGTTATGTTTCAAAATAACAAACTAATACTATGTTTATTTTTAGGTCTTTCATTGTATCTTCTCTGCTTGATTCCTACCACTCCTATTCCCTTCCACATCATCTCCGCACTTCACGTATGAGATTAATAATGTTTCTAATTTCTTCTTAGTATTTTATGTAAATACATACAAGATTTTTTGATTTATTTGTTCCCTGATATCAACTTAATAGTGTATTTTACATTGTCTTATTTGCATTGTGTGGCTTATATTCATTTCAGGAGATGAGATCGAATTGAATAAAATATTTTTCCATGAAAAAGTTTTGGTTCAGATGATGTTTGTAACGGATTTTGGTGTGAATATCACTACATTGTTCGATTTATTCTTTCTTCTACGTGTAAATCCATACTTTATTTTTTTATTCATTTACTCTCTCATTTCATCCTATAGAGATTCAATGTTTCAAATGAGACTATTAATGAAGGAATGAAAAAACAATTATGAGTTTTCTATTATGTTTAGTTGAAAATATATTTTTTGTTATCATACTTCAATGACATCATAGATGGAGGTACATGCATGCCATGAACACCTATTTCTATCAATGGTTAGTTCTGTTTAAATAAGCATGTCTAAATCCCTATACTTCTAAATGCATTACAGACTAACACAAATTAGTTGTTTTTAACTTCTTCATCTACAATGCCTCAACAATATAAGACTCAGAAAACAATTTTTACAGGATCAAACAAGCGAAATCAAAGACCGGATGCCTTCAGACAATCTCCTCTTTCATTATGTAAGTATTATGTCCCTGTTCTATTCGGACCAAAGCTTAGGTTGTACAACTAATCTATTCATCATCTAATATATTCTTTGATAATTTTGGTAGCTATTATGACTGATGAAAACAATATATTGTTTTCAGAACCAAATAATTTCATCTCCTTTCTTTGTAACCTAATATTATAAGGTACCTTTCAGTTATTATACATCCAATTTATAAAAATGAAAATTTGTTTCTACTCAAAATTAATATTTTGTTGAGATTAAAAAGAATCATATTAATCATTAAACCACATATATTATTTATATCAAAACCATATTATAAAAAAATCCGTGATAGGTTAGTGTAATTGAGAAAAATGTTTTAAACCTTATACTAAGTAGACATGAAGAACTCCAACAGTTTAATGTTTAATGTATTGATTTGATTTTGCGAAACACTCAAAATTTTAATGATGGAAAATTTTCAAACCCAAACACTCATGATATGTATAGTCCATGCTAAGGAAAACAAATCCATTTGATGTTTTTTAGTTGATTTACACTAAAGTCATTTTTATGGATTTTCAACCCAGAAATAGCATACATGATTCTAGGATAACTTAATCTTTTTATTATTTATCGTCCTAACATTAATTCTTAAACATTCATCTCATTTTATGATGAATGAATTTTTCAACTAAAATTTAATATTCTGGTGACATAAAGAAACATATTTATCTTATAAGTGAATATATTATCTACCTTAGAACCTAACTGTCTTAAAAACTTAAAATTTGTTACATGGTGGCGAGAATAAGAAATATTTATTAAACCATGCTCAGATTAAAAAAAATATCTACAACAATGTAATGTTAAAGATTGTGATCTCAATTGTGATACATTCAAAACTATGTAGGATTATAATTCCCAAATCATGTATTTGTAAATCCATTATCTATACTAAAACATGTATTTTGAAAGAGCGAATTTGATTACTGATGTGAGAGAATTGAAGGGTTTTTTATTAAATATTTCATTATATTGATATCTATTTGTACAACTCTACTAAACATATGTCCTGCCAAAGCAATTTGTTGTGCCAAACATCACATACCTTTATGTAATCTCATTAACATCAATCCTCAACTAACTGTATTATCAGTTTTGGAGGTTTTTATTCCTTAATAGATTGTTTTACCTAATATAAAAAGATCTTGGTTTTACATAATGACATGTAGGATAGAAATCTGGAGGTTAAACATGTACCCCTCACAAGAAATGATATGGAAGATCAACTAGAATGTTTTGGTTGGTGGGAAACATCCATGACTATATTTTAGGCCATTCCATGTCTTCCATAAAAAATATAGTGGCATTCTCAAATTAAGCCACTGAATACTTCCCAATTTTTTTTTGATAAAATAACATTAATCTCCTTTTATGGTTGTTTAATTACCCCTCTACCAACTATTATATCCTTCTAATTTTTTTTTATGTTTTCACCCTTCACCTCCCTATTTTTTAGACTTTTTCCCACATTTACATCAACACTGTGATTCTTAGAGACAAAATTGTTAGAAATTAATTTGTTTTTTTCATATCCATATAACGTGAAGATAAGTGGTTTATTATTATTATTATTAAGATCCTATTTGATGATTTAATGTACTCTAATCTCTTCTTTATTAATATTAATCATATCTATGTACAAAATGTTAATTAGATTTGACTGTTTGTTTTTAAACAATGTGATGTTATATTGTTATTGGTATGCATATAATATGATTACAAGTGTTTTTATAAATTGATATTATATAAATTATTAGGTGAAAAAATACTATTAATCATATTAATGTTTTAATATATCACAATGTGATGTATTTGCTAAAAAAATACCTAACATGAGGTATCTTATTGGTTTACATTATTCACAATCTTTGAAAAAATACATCACATTGTGAAAAAGTACTATTTTAGTATCAATGGTTTAAATTTTCAATATGTGAATTACTTTCCATACATTCCATCACACCTTTTGCATTTCTATTAGAAAGGCTTATTTCATACAAAAATCTGTTGACTATTGAAATCAAGAAAAACAACATATGCACAGAGATGATCATTATGGAAGTACCATCTACATATTCATGTGGAAGATGGGCACCTCCATCCTGTATGATTAAAGATTATCCACTCAATCTCATGTTCCTTTAACAGGTTCATTTAGGATGTTTAAATCATTCAATTTTAATCAACCCACAATATTTTATATCAATTATATAGTATATTAGGTTTATTAAAATTTCATTATTACGTTTTTATTCTCTTTATTTAGGTTGGTTTAAATTCATTTTTCAAACCAATTGTTGTGTGTAGAGGGGGAATCATTGTGTGTTTCCATATGAGTTTTCTACCATGGGGTCACTATATGACATCCTCCATAGTCATAAGGGGGTTTAAGAAGCACATGCTGGACCTGGGATAGATGCAATGGGTGAGAATTGGTGTTGATTCCGCAAGCTGGTTAGAGTATTTTCATGAAATTGTTCAACCATCTATTACAGTGACAGATTCTATCAGATTATTCCTAGACTTCAGTAAGTGATTTTTAATAATCCTAGTCTACTACTGCATCCATTCTTTGACTCCTTGCTTGCTCCACTTCTTTGTCCTTACCCTGTGGTCATTTTAGGAAACTGACATTGAATCCAAATCTTGATGTTGTATTTGAATCATTTTCTGTGAGGTGAGTATTCTATTTCTCCCCGTTCCACACCATTTTTTGTACAACTAATCTAATATCTAGGATTCATGCTCATATCGCCTTCCCTACAACCACTCCCTTATATAGTTTAGATGATTTAAATTTAAGGTTAATGGTCATTTTCTCTGCATATCTGATTCACATTCGTTTATTTGGCTCTACTTTGGTGGTGCATTTTTTAAAAAGATAAAATGCTTGAATCCCTATTGCCTATAATTATGAAATAGAGTAAACAACATTTCTATGGGTATATTGTTTAGGCTATGATATTAGTCTATATAGTATGAATATTAATGGAGGATCAATGTAGATATTGATGAGGATATTTACGTATGCAATCAAATTGCTATTGTTTTCTAAACTCAATCTGGTGAGTCAAAGGCGCACCAAGCATTTATGTGTTATTAAGGAGTATATTTTGTAATGAGGACCCTTTTAATTTGTTTTCCTTTCACGCTGTTTTTAATTTTTATGATTGGATTCCGTTTTGTAAGAGAAGATTAAATGATCATACCTGATTAGTTATAGCAATCAACCGTAGATCTCCACAGTTTCCTCTATAGTCCCAGCAACATGAGTGCTGTATATGTCTACAAATTGTCTCTCTATCAATATTGTTATATTTTAGTTCATGTAAAAATCTTCATTATCACTTGTGAGCATGTGCTTCTTTGTCCTCTTTCAACTTTTTTGTATGGAATAGGGGCAAGGGTTCCCAGCGTGGGGAGGAACTTAATGACAGTTCATGTTCAGTTTTTATAGTTATAGTATTTTCTATATCTCTTCCTCGCATAAGCATGAACATTTTATATTTGATTAAGAGAGTTCCTTTCATTATAGTCAATATTAATTCATGGTTTCTTTCATGCATTCAATGTGATAGGGTTTCCCATAACTGTATTTTGAAGATACACTCCGCATTATGAAATAGGGAAGTGTATGGGGATTTTATAATGCTTGACAGTGACTATGGTTGGATCAATAACATTCACCATGAGGGAGATGTTCTGTACTTGTGAAATACAACCAAAAATGCAAGAAACAAGGTCCCCCCAAAGGTACGTGATTGAATCTATGATCATAATCTTCCAGCACAATCACTATGTTAGTGATGAGGGAGATGATTTGTACTTTGAGATTGATCCGAACTATTCAAATAAATGATAATTATTTCTAGGTTGCATTGATGGATAAATTGAGGATTGTGTTGGAGGAAGTGATGCGTGGAAATGATCCCTACAAGCCAATATTTTTCTAATGTATAAAGAGATTCTGATTTTGTGTTCATCCAAAACCTATTACAAATGAGACTTCTAATTTGTATCCTCTTCCATAGGTCATTTATTGTAAGGATCAAAATTGATATTTCTTGTTATTATAATTGTTCAAATGCCTAATGGCTCTTTCCTTAAGATACCATTAGCCTACAATTCTTCTTTATGGATTTATTACTAACATGGGCCAGTCATGTCGGGTTGGGTCCAAGAAAAAACTACCCATTTATTAATCAGGTTTGGTTGTAACGGCCCGAGCCCGGCATTTATTAGTTGGTTCTTGAAAAAAAATCCCGATTAAAGGCCTGTTATTTTTTTGGTCTTTTAATTAATATTGATTTAAAATATTATTAAATTAAATAATATATATATATATATAATAATCAGTAATTTGGAATAATAAATACATAATATTATTTTTTAAAAAATTATCATTATAATATAGCATAATGGGGTCGGACGGGTCCCCTTACCCATATAAATGTGCTCACATCAAAGATTCTCTTTTATGACAGAAATATGTTCTGTTTTAATCCTTATTGCATTGAATTGTTCATCTTCATAGAACTAGAATACCTGATTGGTATGTTTTGACACCGCAGTGAAGACAGCCAGGATGATTTGCCACACTACATGAGAATCAAAGTAAAATTTATCCATGAGCACTAATTTTAGACTCCAACATGATTGAATTTACATTCATAGATAATCAAATTTATAGCCATGAACATCCCTCTTGGCATAGTAACGAGCATAATATTAGTTTTTTAGAATAATTTTACATATTCCATGACATTCATGACTCCACTTCCTAATCATTTTATAACACAAACCACCTTATCACACTAATTATATAAAAATAAAATGATTATATGACATATTGGAGATCAATTACGTTCTCTGTATTGTTGTGGTACTGTTTTATCCTTTTGCTCCTTAGAGAGGAAACTCAACAGGAGATGCTGGTGGTGTGGAAATCATGGTGTTGAATCGTCTTCTGACAGAAATGGATGATATGACTGCCAAGAAAACCGTGTTTATCATTGGCGATACCAATAGGCCAGACATCATCGATCCCACGCTTCTCAAGTCGGGCCTTCTTGACCAGCTCATCTATATTTCACTGCCCGATGAGTCATCTCATCTTCATATTTTCAGGGCGAGTCTAAGGATGTCACCTGTATAGAGGGAGGTTGACTTGTCTGATCTTGCGCGCTATAATCATGGTTTTAGTGGTGCTGATATAACTGAGATTTGTTGCCATGCTTGAAATCATGCCATTCGATAAAAAATCGAGAAGGTAAAGAAGGAATGATATTTTATTATACAAGTAATGAGTGTTATCAGTTATTTTTGGAATGATAGGATATATAATGGGAGAGGAAGAGGGCGGAAACCCCAGAAGCAATGGAAGAGGATGATGCAGATGAGGTGGCAGAGATGAAGGCGGTGCACTTTGAGGAGTCCATGAAATTTTCACACAGAAGTGAGAGTGATGCAGATATCAGGAAGTACCAACTATTTGGTCAGACCTTGTTGCAGTCCCGTGGGTTTGGGTCAGAGTTAAGGTTTCCAGATCACCTTGAGAGTGGGGATAATAATCCTTTTTCTTTTGCCACTACTGCTGGTGGAGATAATGATGATATGTACAATTACAAGGCAAACATTGGAGTTAATTTTTGTAAGGTAATTCATATATACTGCTGCAACTTTTTCGTCGTTATGGCAGTTTGTGAGCAGCTTCCCCTTAAGTGAAGTATAAGAATACAAGGACCAGTAACATGGAACACCTCCATCTGGAGATTTTTTGTGTTCTGGTTTCAACCAATAGCACAACAGTAACTGGAAGATAGTGGTCAAGCCAAAGTATCTTTCTTATGCAAAGAGATCAGTATCAGACATTTTGACTATCATGGTCTTTCATGAAGAGCGATAATGTCTTCCTCTACAAGGCAAACATGTGCAACAAATCTCAAATGAGTGTGTTGGTTCATCTCCATGCCATGGAGAGTCCATACAGTTCTCAAGATGGTAAACATTACTGGATTGAGTAGGGGAGGGGGAGAGCTGCGCATGGGGGTTAGAGGACGTGCTGGGAAAGAAGCTGACAAGCTCATCGGGGGGGTGGGGGGATGAGAGGAACTTCGCAGGTGGGGAGGGGAGGGGCTGGGCAGGGGGTAGAAGAGGGACTAGACCGGGGGGGGGGGAGTGGAGAGGAAATGGACAGGTGACGGATGCAATGCAGGGATGGGCTGGATGAGGGGGGGGGGATGGACTGGAGGGAGGAGGTCAGGGGAGGGGCATGGCAGTGGCGACGAGCTATTCGGGGGATAGGTAATTCCCTAGGCAGCAGGTGTGGATTATATTTTTTCTCCAGTTAAATAGTTTTTAGTTTTCCAAATATGTCATGATTGTTTTCTAATAGATTCTACCCAGTTACCATTTTATATTATTTATTTAAATTAGTTTTGATTTATCATTTTTATATTATTTAATTGTTTTCATTGAATTTTTTTATTGTTTTTTTTCATAGATGAATATTGTAAACATATAATCCAGTTGATTATGACATGATTTTTTTGACTTCACTGGATTAACCAGTTATTTATTCATAGTAGTATGTCTCATTTACTCACATTCATTTCTAATTATAGATTGCAGGGATCAATATAACTGTCAACAAATATGACAAACCGCTACTCTACATCAATGATGAATGGTGGTACTAGTAGGCTTTGGACAGAACATTTTTATGACATGAATTGTAATCTGATCTGCAGACTCTCTGTTTTTGAAAATTATGGTTCCTATTTATGTTTTCAAACATGTATCTGCTACTAAAATAGTATTGATGTTCTCTGATCCTTGTTAAATTACATTCTATAGTTCTATGTCAAAGGTGAAACAGTATTGATGTTCTCTTACCATGATTCCATTTCACTGTTGACCTATTTCAAGTATCTACAAATTACATTTTCAAACATTGTTTTTAGGAATAAATTTATAATTTCAATATATTATTTATTAATTTTCATTCAGTTTCATTATTGGTTCCTTCGTTGTTAATTTTTTATAAAAGGCTGTTCAATATCTAAATTTTGTTCCTCAATTTCTATAACTTTTATTCCTCATTATGTATGTCATTTTCTTTTCAAATATATTCAATATTAATATAAACTATTATGTTTTATAAATAGTAATATGTAGTCAATAGAAAGAATTATTTTATAGTGTCTTGCATCGCACGGGCGGAGTACTAGTATATATATATATATAACTGGGTCTGTGTGTTTATATGAATTTATGAATATTTGTGTATATTTATATACAATTTAAAATATTTGTACATATTATGTTTATAAATTTTTATATCATATATGTGCAAATATCTATAAGGATGTTTATATTCTCATATAGTTATAAATATATTTATATTAATATAGAATTATGTATCTTATTTTGTTTATATATATTTATGATACATAATAGTTTGTTTATAAAAATGTCTGTAAATTTAGGTATATGTTTGTTTTTTTATTGATATTATATACATTGATTATATTAATATTTTAATAGTAAATTATTCGATATTTAATATTTTAAATATATACAATTATTATTTACTAATTATTATTTTCAAATTAATTTAATATTTATTTTCTATTTAATAATTTAATTATATTATTATATTATTATTATTGAATTATTTAATATATTATATTATTGATAATTGATATTTGATAATATATTATTTAATATTTAATATTTAATATTTAATATTATGAAATTTTGATGTTTGATTTATCATTTATTATTTATTATTTATTATTTATTAGTTATTATGTATTTATGTATTATTTAGTCATTTTTTATTCATTATTAATTAATTAATTAATTATTTATTATTTGAAAATATTTTTTATTTTATTATTGATCACTAATTATAAATTCTATAATATTTACCATTTAAATTTTTTATTAATTTTTTCATCATTTTTTATTTTTTATTAATTAATTATTCATTTATTATTTTATTATTATTTTACATATCTATTTACTAATTATTCATTACTTATTTATTTTTTTATTTATTAATAATGTATTATTTATTTATTAATTATTTACATTTTATTATATATCTATTATTTATTAATTTTTCATTATTATTTATTGATTTTTCATTATTATTTTATTAATTGTATATTATGTATTTTTTTCATTATTTATTATTTATTATTTATTTATTAGGTATACAACTGTTATTTCTTTATTTTAAATTTATTATTATTTTGTTATTTATATACTATTATTTTATTATAAATTTATATAAATGTCTTATTCATTATTAATTTATAACTTATGATTTTTTTATTTTCTATTATAATTTTATTATTTGTTTCTTATTTATTTTATTATAGTTTATTTATTATTTCTTATTTATTTTTTATGGATTAATTACAGTTTTTTTATTTTTTATTATATTATTATTATTTTCTAAATTTATTATTATCGTATTCTAAATTTCTTAGTAATTATATATTCTATATAAAATAATTTTTAATTAATTTAAAAATTATTTTAAATTATTTATTACCTAGTATGTTTTATTTATTAATTTTTTATTTATTTATCATATATAAATTTATTTTTAAGTAATTTATTATTTATACATTACATATATATTATATATTATATACATTAGGTGCTTTGTGGTATAATTACATTAAACACATGCACACCAAACACACAGGTCGGAAAGGCATGTCATAGACCCCTAAGGAATAACCCACCCATCACGCCTTATTTATTCAGTACATGGACCAATGTCCAACTAGGAACGAAGCCCATTACGTGGCCAAATGACCCCAAAAACTATAATAAAGGCATAGTGCAACGCCATTCCAACATCGTGCCTATGTCATTGTCATCTTGCATCATGCATGTGTCACCATCTACTTGTGGAAATTCGTAACCACTCAGATTTGAACCTATGCCCGATGCTAGATTACGGGAAGCCTTTACCACTCGGGCAAGCCCACAACTACTATATTATATATTACATGTTATATGTTATATATCATATATTATATATTATATATTGTATATTGTATATTATATATTATATATTATATATTATATATTATATATTATATATTAGATATTATATATTATATATTATATATTATATATTATATATTATATATTACATATTATATACTATATATTATATATTATATATTATATATTATATATTATATAGTATATATTATATATTGTAAATTAATAGTTTATTATATAACATTTGATAATTAATATTTTTTATTTTTTATTTATTACATATTATTTTCTATTTTGTATTTATTATTTATTATTTATTATTTAATAGTTACTATAATATTCTTTATTTACTTATTTAGTTTTCATTTAAATTTTATTAATTAAACTTTAATTAGTAGTTAGTAATTAAAAAAACCAAAGCTATATCTTCACTAAATCGTCACTTTATGATTCCCGTGATTTAAAAAAAAACCTTAGTTAAAATCTTCAGTAATGATTTTAAAAAACTGCCTCTAATTGGTTGTAGACACAAAATTTAATAGCAGCTTTACATAACTGTTGCATAAAGATTTAACTATGTTTTAATCTTCTATTAAATGAAATAATATCGTGGCTAATTGCCTATTTTTGTGTAGTTTGTTATGTAATGAATTGTTTCAAAATTTACATTAATTAAATTTTGGAACCAGTAATATTTTATTAAATCATATAAAATTTATTAAAATATAAAAATTCTCCAACTAATTGTTATAAATTCAAAACAATCATATGTGATTCAATTATGGTTTTTTACAATTTATAGTAAATATAGTAATCATTCAATATAAAAATCACTGTTATCATTGTAAGATTTAAATGTGTTAAATAATTGTTAAATCCAAAAGTGAAGGATTAAATATTAGTAAAAATGTAAATAAGTATCATTGTATGAGTTCATATCGACCAATGATAATCTTATAATTGAAATAAATCTGAATGGATACATTTAGAATAGATCATTAATATATATTAATTGAAAATTTTGAGAAATCCCATGTGTGAATCTCCCAACTCTTATAAAAGGGAACTTATTATTCCCTTTTCTTCAAATATCAATACTTAGGTTATGGCCCAGACCACCCGAGTCCATTAATTTTTTAAAATACAATCTCTGAGGTATTCTATAGGCAATGATGACTTATTTAAAGAGTTTTTTGAAAATCCTGTTTTTCCATTTGTATGTGGTGTTAGTAGGTGTAATGGGTGAGTGGCATCAGAGAGTCGCATTAGTGACTCACAATAGTGGATCACTAATGGTGAGTCATGATAGTGAGTCATCCATTTGTATGTGTCATTGGTAGGTGGGATTGGTAGGTGTATTGTTAGGTGGCGTTAGTAGGTGGCATCGGTGAGTCACGTTAATGTCGCAACCATTATTTAATTGTGTTAGGGACTTAGCCAATGTTGAGCCATTTTTATTGTTTGCCAAAATTTCCAATTTTTCCCATTTATTCCAAATTCTCCCCATTGACTTTTTATTTGACGTAAAAATAATTTAAAACCATATTTAAGAGTTTTTTAAGCCGTATCAATTGTTGTAAAGGATATATTTAGTTTCCTTATTCTCCAGATGCTTTACTTTAGTCAAATTGCATGGTCTTTCTCATGTTCCTTCTTTGATGGATTTTAAAATCGTTTCTCTATTGACATAGGATCTAGCGTTTCTATAGCCTAAATCCTTTCTCCGGGGTTTGTTTTCTATTCACTCATTCTAATGAGTATCCTAGACCCATTCTTTTTGAAGTATTTGTGTGTCTTTGTTTTATCCTTGGATCGTGTCTCTATAGAGGTTCCTCCTACTGCTTGTGCACCCCCTATTTTGGTACTAGGCGGAGTTTTTGATCATCTGTTCTTTCAGACAGGGAGCCCTTTATCTTTTTAATTTTTTTTTCATTAAGGGAGGGTGTATGAATGTTCTCTTTTAAAGATATCCAAATTTTGAATAAATATATAAAATTGAATCTATTTAATATCGATATACAGTGGCTAAGTAAAAGTGACACATGCTTATGTTCTATTGGTTATTGATTTTTTAATTTCTATGGGGTGTATGCATAATGAAAATCATGGTCAATGGTTCTCCTTCTTTTTACAACTATGGTGGATTGAGGGTATTAATTTTTGATCCTTTTTGAAAATACATATGACTATGAATTTTGATTACCACAAATATTTTTTTAAGTAAATTAATGCCTGAAGATCAAACTTACTCTGTGGTAAGACACAAATTATCAAAGTGGAATTAAAGAACGAGTGTTTGTTAAATCTGAATACACGAAACTTCTTTGGTTTTCTTGTGTGAAGTGTGTGGATTTATTCACAATTGTACCTTGTGTGGTTGTGTGGTGTTGGGGTTGATAGAACGACTATTTATGGGGTGATAGAGGTGTTCAAATGGTATCTTAGGTTGATATATTTTTTTATTGAGGAATGGTGGGGAATTGTTTGAGCAGTGGGGTTAGAGGTTTGGGTTGCAGTATGTTTTTTATACAAGGTGTGATGGGTGTGGTGTGGTTTTAAAGTGGGGATGTTGGGCTTTTTGTGATTTTGTATGCCTTGGTTTTTGGCAGTTTGTTGGGCATTTTCTTATTGAAGGGAAGGAAACAGTGGAATGAAATTGAAGAATGATGATGGTCAGGGTTGGTATGGGTGTTAAATTGAGAGAAATGTGATGTTGTTTAAATTTATAGGGTTCTTCTTCCTCTCTGTGACTGTGTTGTGGGGAATGATGCATGTTGTGATTGGTAGTTTCCTGGGTCGGGAAGGAGTGGATAAATGGTCCCCCTAATAAAGAATGAAAATTAGTCAAATTAGTTGGTTGAGGGTAAGTTTGAGTGGTAGATTATTGTTAATATATTTCATTTATCAACTTATAAAGTGACTATTTTTGGTGTAAAATAATGTTGTTAGATGTTTTATTAGAGTTGGAAGTATAATTGTGTGGTTGATTATTTGATTGAGAACCCATATGTTAGTCTTTAGTGTTTGATACTATATATACATTCATTTATTTTCCTTGTGGTTTCTATACGCATCACATCCTCATTGAGAACTATGTGATGAACAATGCAATTTTCATGGGGGATGGTGTGTTTCCTAAACATAATAGTTGGAGGATGGGTGGTTCTCCACCCACTCTTCTCTATTCACACTTCCATGTAGTGATAACCCATGATTATTTTGGCATGTAGTCATTTGTGAGGCCTAGGTATATACGGGCGAGTTGTGTTTTCCCATGTGTCTTACGGATGTAATGTGTTGTTCTTTCTCAAGTGTTTTTACAATGTGAAATTGAATGTGTCCTAGGTGTATGTGGGTAGGACATGGTTGTGAGGCCAAGGTGTGTGTGGGAAAGATGAGTTGATCTTCATTTTCCTAGTTTGTGGGACTATCTGTCAGCCCCATTTGTGTGTTAGCATGTTGTGATGTGGTACTTACAGAATAGGTGGGAGCATTGGGGAATTTTCGGTTAGGGTGTCAAAGCGGTTAATCAGAGGAAAAGTAGTGTGGGGTACCCTATCATAAAAGGGTTCTATATTACTTTACATAACTTTATTAATATGGTGAGAATGACTATGGAGAGGTTGGGGTGGCTAGTATACCTTGTAAGATGTTGTTGGTTTTAGATGTTTTTCCATAGGGGCATTAATATGATTCTGCACTTGTATACGATAGATGTGGGTATTCCTACTAAGTATACTCGTAATCTCACATTATATTATAAAATCTCATTATGGTTTATTGGAGGAATAAATGGACCATGCGTGGAATTACTATCTTAGACTTGGGTATAGACACCAAATCACTTCTTATATAAGTTCCATTGGTATTTAATTAGGATCATTTCATTATATTTGTTGCATTATTTCATTAAAACAAGCATATGGGAAGGGTTTTGGTTTTTCTTTTAAATAGTTCAATATGATTTTTTTAGATGGGCCATCTTATCATTCGATATCTTTTTCTTATCAAAAGTTCAACACCTCCATTTCCTGAGATTCTATACCCTTTGTGATAGTCACCACCCTAAGGACTACAAGAGGTGGGATTCAGGGGCCTTTATCTATCTTCCTTTATCACTAGTTTCGGAGGGGCATCCTTGGAGGGAGGGGGTCATGAAAGAATTGTATCATAGGTGATAGTTGAGAGATATGACGGTGTATGAATCCATGACCAATGTGGATTGCATGAGATTATAGGGAAACAATGTTAGGTGATCTTGGTCTCTAACATATGCCAGGAAAGTCCGGCTAGTATATGGGATTTTAGGCCCCCCTTTATTTGACATAAGGCCTTTGAGCATATTGAACGACCAAGTGAGGATAGACAATTTTTTTTTGTATAGACTCTAGGAAAGGTACAATAATCATAATGGAATGTGTTCTTGTCTCAATTGGGGTGTTGTGGGGAATTTTAAGTGGATAAAAAATGAGTTAAAATGAATCTTACATAAAATTCCATACTACTCAGGCCAAGGAATTCCTTATTTAACTTTAATTTTCATCACCATTTCATCATCACAGTGTTTTATATAATGTTTTATCCTAGTAGGACAACCTGCTTGATCGGTGGAGGGTTGATAAAGTGGAGGCTAACTAGTCGAAGAACGTATTATGTGCTTTCTAGTGACATACTCTGGGGAAGTACGTGGAAAGTGTTTCGAACATGGAGATATAAAGTTAGATCAGGGAGCTTGTGATCCCATTAATCTTGATTTGGGATCCGACAGAGTACTAGGTTCCCTTGGTTTTTATCCAAATATAGGGATTTTCAGGTCAGTGGTGGACACATTACATGGGGAAGAGGAAGGAGGTGTAAATTATTTGGGTCAAATTTGAGAAGGAGTTCTATGTAAAAGTCCTCTCTTCAGACAAGAAGGTATATAAGAGGCATGATTTACTCTCCCTATAGTGTGGGATTATTTTGATATGGAAGCTGTGGATTGAATTCAAGGATCTCCTTCATATTTATCTGGATCTCCTTCCAAATGAGGAGTCTCATATGAGATGCCTATAGAAGGCAATTTGACATTCTCTCTTGTACGCAGTTACCCCCTTTACTTTGATGAAATACCTTAATATCATGAATAAGGCATAAGTAGTTGAGAGGATGAACTCATGAGGAGGTATACTGTGATATGGGATCCAATATAGTTCTTTTAACCGACAAGTTATCAGCAACATGTCTTAGGTATTAGGGCCATTGAGGTTCTGACCGGTGGGGAGGTGACCCCAGCAATATCTGTTTTGACCTTCCGGTCCTTGTGACTATCCTATGGGTATAGGGACAATGTTTTGTTTATGGAGTATATAGGATTATTCAGAGTTAGTTTGTAGATGACGTTTGAGCTTAGTATGATGGAGGTGGGTAGGTCCAGTGCCCACCTCAGCCGTAGTTGCCGGCAGGGTAGATCCAGTAGCAGGGATAAAATCCTCATGATTCAATAAAAAGAGATAGAGCAGGTAGATTGCAACCATCGGGCATTCATCAAGGACCTCATACCTTAATTTTTCGAGGATACAATCATCATTATAGGGGCTGATGACACAGGGGTGGTTAGATACATGTCACACACACATCGTTTTCAGTGTGTCCGGATATCATTTGAGGTAAGATTAGTTTGTTCAGTATTTTTTCTTGTGATGTTTTTGGTTCAGGAGCTTCAGACTCTATTTTTTCAAAAAGTCTAGCCGGAGATATGGCACTAGATGTAGAGAGGCTTTTCATACCCCAAGTGTTAAGGATTCTAGTCGGAGGTTAGACTAGCTTGTTTGATGTATGTCGTGAAAGTTGATTGATGATGAGGCCGCATCATCCCCCAGGGGATATTTTTATATTATAGATGAAACTGTATGATTTCATCCCATGGATCGACTAGTTATACTATGTTAATACTGTTATTGTTTTCATCCAATGGACATTTGTGTTTTTTGTCATGGATGACCAACATGTTCCATTCATTTGTGAGCAGATTTTTCATATGGGAAATCAGTATATGGGGCCACAACATTCCTTGTTGGATGAGCTGTCAGTTGAACTAGAGGGTGATATTAATGAGGAGTTTTCCCATTGGTGGGGAGTTCTTGGATTTCTTCCAGGAGGATGTTTTAACTATACCCCCTCGACATGATGTTGAATTCGTGACCGACTTGTACCCTATTTCATATCTAATTTTGTTCACTCATTATTAGATAGAACCATCAATGTTCTGGGAAATGAGGATTCTTATAGATGCTCTGATGAATAAGAGAAAATGTCCTGCCCAAAGTGTCACAATGGGGTACTCCAATCTTATTTGTGAAAAAGGAATATTGTTGTTCGAGGATGTGCATAGACTACTGGAGGTTGAATGAGTTAACAGTCATGAACGGTTACCCTCTCCCGATGATAGAAAATATGTATGACCAGTTGAGGGAAAAAATTTGGTTCTATAAGATCAGTATATGATCTGGGCTTCACTAGTTGATGGTGAAGGATGGTTACATCCTGAAGACTACTTCCAAAATTAGGAATGAAAGCTCCATGTTCCTGGTCATGTCATTTGGTGTTACAGATACACCATCTATATTCATGGGACTTATTAACTGTGTCGTCCATGAGTTCTTGAATTGGTTCATCATTGTTTTCATCGATGACATTTTGATTTACTTGAAGTCAATGGAGGAACATGGCATGCATCCCTAGACCATCATGCAGTTCCTTTGTCACAAAAATCCCTATAAAAAGTTTTTCAAATGCATGATTTTATCATGATAGGTAGACTACATTGGGATATTTGTGTCTAATTATGTTGTAGAGGCGGACTTGTTGAATTTAGATGTAGTTTTTTCTTTTTAGGAACACTAGAATGTGGTATAGGATTATAGTTTTCTCAGTCTAGATGGACATTACAAGATAATTGTACGCAATTTACTCCATGTAGAAGATCCATTGGTAGCATTTACCACCAAATACCTGTCTTTTTATTTGAGTGGGATGTGTTAAGAAACCTTTAGCATCCTGAAAAGGATATTGGTCAGTGCTATATTTCTACAGTTTCTAGAGTAAAGAGTGATGTTTGAGGTGTTTTTTGAGGCTCCCTATATGGTCGTGGGATGCATGCTGGTTCAAAAATAATGAGTGATAACTTATAGGTCTTTCAAATTATATGAAAATGAATGTAACTATTCAACCCGTGATATAGAGCTAGAAATGGTCTTGTTTATGCTAAGGATGGGGAAGTATTACCTCATTTGGTAGCGCTTTTTAGTCTTCAAGGATCATAATATATTTAGGTATATCTTTTCCCTTTAAGATTTGACCTTTTCCAAGTGTTGGTGAATTGTGTTTCATCAATATTATGATTTTTGAGAACACTTACACCTTAAGAAAGGGGAATTTGTGGCTGATTAATTGAGAAAAAAGTCATAGAAGGAGGTTGTTTGGGAATATGCAGACTGTTGGTAGGTGATGGAGGATTTGGAATCCTTATACATAAGTGCAATAATTTATGGATGTAGGGGATACTTCTGTCATATGATAGTAAATTTTTATCTGATATTGCAGGTTAAGGAATCTGATTAGGTACACTCGGTGGATGAAGTGATTTGTGATTTCTTTAACCATGTTGACGCTCTAAAGGTATTGTCAAAGGATGGTAAGAATCAAAGATTATTATGTGGGAGGATGCATTTTCGAGTGGCGATGTGAGAGGGAGTTACTATGAGTTTCTAAAATCACATTTATTGATACACCATTGAATTTAAAAGATGTATTGTAGCTTAAGAGTGTCATTTTTGTGGCTCGGGATGAAGAGGGTAGTTGTGGAGTTTATGATGATGTGATTAGTGTGACAGTAGGTGAAGGATGCTCACATTGTATGTAGTGTTTTTTTCATCCCTTAGTTTTCCCCAATTATAATTGGAATTAAGTCTATATTGATTTTATCACAGGGTTACCCTTGGCTCATTGAAGAACCAATGAAATCGGGGTATTGGTAGATCAGTTGATGAAATCGGCTCACTTAATAAGGATTGACGAGTTAGGCATAGGAGATTATTCTGTATAAGATGTATGAGGATGATTTGGTGATAATTCATGGATTTCTATGATCCATCATCTCTGATTAGGATACATACTTTACCTAGCGAGTCTAGAGAGGACAACAACATGATTTTGAAAATTAGTTATGCCTCATCCCAGCTTTCCACCATCAGTCAATTGGACAGATATAAAAAAACATCCATAAATTGGAGGACATGTCTGGGGTATGATTTTTCGACTTTGGACTATCTTGGATGTAAAACTATCTCTAGGTGGTGTTTTATTACACCAATGGATATTATCCTTTAATTGGAATGGCCCTATATGATGATTTTTAATGGAATATCCTGTGGTTCAACCTTATTCTAAAAAGATGTTGGGGAGGTAGTTGTGATTGTTTTGGGCATGATGTAGAGTATGACTGAGAAGGTGCAGCATTTTCATGAGAGGATGAAGGTAGAACATGACTGGATTAAGTCAAATTCCGGTCAAAGGAGGATGCCCTAGGAGTTTGAGGACAGGGACCCCATGATCTAAATAGTTTCCCCTTGATGTAGACTATAGTGGGTTGTCAAGGGGATCATGATTTATACAAGGTTCATTGAAACCTTTGATGTGTTGGGGTGAGTTGGAGAGGTGGAATAATAGTTATCATTCCAACCTTAGTTGGAGAGGATTTATGAAAATTTTCACATCTCTCAGCTTCATTAGTATCTTCCTGACGACTCTGAGGTCATTGACTGGGGATAGTTGGATGTCGATGATGATGTAAAATTTGACGAGTGGAATATAGAGATCTTGGATCATTGGTGGAAGGTGTTGTGTAGATAGACTTTTGCCATTGTTAGTGTGTTTGGGAGGAATGGTGTCGTAGAGGAGAGTACTTTTGAAATGGTGACAAAGATGTGTGCCCAGTACCCAGGGTTTTTCATGTTTTTTCCTTATTATTTGTTCATTTTAAATGTAATGTATGAGCCATGTTTATCATTAGAAGAGTTGTTTACTTATTCGGTGATGTTTGGTAAATTCCTGACATGTGGAAAGGGGAGGGCGGGATTCTTAATCGAGACACAATAATTAAGATTCTATTGAACTCATGTGGGCATGGCAGTGACACCCAGAGTGGATAATATCACATCATGGATGGGAGGTCTTCTTGATTCAAGTGGTTAGTACATTGTGATTAATTAAAATATGTGGTCCTATTTTTATTGGATGAGTTGGGAGATTTTGGAGGAGATGTTCTTGGATATTGAGTTTTTACACAATCTTCGAAACAACACAGGGTGGTTTATCCATGAACTTTGGTGTGATTAGTCAGTAGAGGTGCTTGAATAATAGAAAGAACCTTGATAGACTTCTCATTGGGTGGTTGTTCCGAACCCCCTTTTTTTCTAGGATGCCTTTTAATTATTAAGGCTGAGAATAGTTTGAGAGGTATATGATATAATAGCCCGGACCTCCCCGTTCCATTACATTTTCAAAATCTAGGGGTTGAGGTATTCTGGAGGCAATGGAGGCTCATTTCAAGCATTTTCCAAATATACAGGTTTTCTATCACTAGGTGGAATATATAGGTGTCTTCAGTAGGTGCATCAGTAAGTGTAATTAGTATGTAGTCTCGGTAGGTGGAGTCATTTAGTGGAATTAGTGAGTCACGTCGGTGACTTGCAATAATGACTCGCTAACAGTGGGTCCTCATGGCGAGTCATCCATCTGTAGGTGGTGTTAGTAGGTGTGTCAGTAGGTGGTGTAGGTAGGTGGTGTTGTTGAGTCACATTAGAGAATCAGCCATTGGTATGTTGTGTTAGTTACTCAACCAATGGTGATTCATTTAAAATGTTATCCACAATTTTCAATTTTTCCTAGTTTTTATAGATCACCAGTTTAAAAATTTATTTTATTTAAAATGAGTTAAAACCCATATTTAAGTTTTTATGAATCCATTTTGAAGGATTTAAAATATATAAATAAATTCCTAATGCCCATGAGGATTTATATTAGCTAAAATGTGTTTTATTGATAATGATCCAACTTTAATGGATTTTAAAACCATTACTCCATTGATATTGGATCTGGCCTTTCTAAAGTTAAGATACATTCTACCTTGTGTGTTTAATCTTTAATCATGCAACAGATCATCCAAGAACCATTATTTCCCAAGGAGCCATGTGTCTGGTTTACAATGTTAGATCTCTTCTACCATGAGGTTCCTCCTACTCATTTCGCACCATGTTTTTTCGCACTAAGAGGAGTTACAGATTATCAATTGTTTCTAGTAGGGATCTATTCATCTCTTTCAATTAGTTTATCATATAGGGTGGGTTTTTGATTTTTTCTTGTGAATATAGAATAATATAATATAATAAAAAATAAATAATGATAATAAAATACAATTAATATCGATCTGTAGGGACATGGGATATTGATGCATGCTTATGATATGTTTCTTACTATTTTTTTATATATATTTTCAATATGCCAACTAAATATAATGGATGATGGAGGTCCCCGTTTTTTGATCTATATTGTCTTGTGTCAATTTATTTTTGTTCCAATGTGAATGACGGTATGAATATGAAATTTATTAACCATGTATTTTTTGTTAAATAAATAGATACCTCATGATAAAACTTACATTGTGACTTCCCCTTAATTATCAAATTTGAATTAAAGATGAATTTTTCATAAATATGAATACATTTTACATTATTGTTGTGGTTTAGTGCAGAGTATGGTATTGTTATATATTGTACCTTCTATTTTTGGGTTTTGCTAGGCTGAGAGCATGGTAGTGACTAGGGTGATATTGGTGGTGAAATGGTATCTCAGGTTGAGAGGTTATTTGATTGTGAATGGATGGAAATGTTTTGGAACGAAGGACCAAAGGTTTGGGTTGTGGTATGTTCATGTTATAGGGTATACTAAGTGTGGTGTTTTTGTACAACAGGGTTGTGAGGATGGTTTTTATGAGGTGTGTCATGAGGTTTGGAAGTATTTTAGTGGATTTCTATTTAAGAGGAAGGACATGGAAAAATATATTTTAATTATAATTATGGATGTGGTTGGTATGGTTGTTAAATGGAGAGAAATGTGAAGTGGGTTAAATTACTATGGTTCATCATCCTCTGTGTAACCTTTGTGCAGTGATTGTTGAATAAAGGGATTAGTAGTTTCCCAGGTAGGTATTTAATAAATAAATGGTCCCCATAATAAAGAATTATATATAGTTAAATGAGTTAGATATTGGAATGTTTGAGTTGTGGATTTTTTATTGAATTTCATTTATCAACTACTGAAGTGACAATTTCTAGTCTTAAATAATTCATTTAGAGGTATCACATAAGTTGGTTGTATCATAGGTTTTTTGGTTGTTTTATTAATAAAAAATATGTTGGTATTATGTTTTTGATAATATATATACACACCTATAATTTCTTTGTTTTTTCTAAACACACCCCACCCTCCTTGAGAAATATATGATGAACACCACCAATGTCATGGGGGTGTCTTTCTACAAAATCCAAGTGGGGGATGGATTACTGGCCACCTACTCTTCACAGATCCCTCTTATAGATTATTTTATCCCTAGATTAATCAGTAATGTAGTGGTTTGTGAGACCCAGGTGGGTATCAGTAAATTGGGTTTTCCCAAGCTTCATCGGGATTAAATGTGTTGTGCTTTCACATGTATTTTCAGGATGAGACGTGGTATGTGGTCTGGGATTCTGTGGGAAGGATGTGGTTCTGGGGCCTAGGTGTGTGCAGGTGAGATGGGATGAGATTCATTTTCATAGGATTCATATTAATCTATGAGTCACAGGTGTGTGTATTAGGGTTTTTATGGGTTACATTCGGAAGAGGTGGGAGCACCGGGACATTTTCCATTAGGGTTTGTGAGTTTCTAATCAGTGGGAATGTGGTGTGGGGTAACCTATAATTGATGTTCTCTATATTACTTTACCTAGTATGCGATATTTTATTAGAATGAATTTGGTGTGGTTGAGGTGGCTAGTATTCTTGTTTAGGTCCTATTGATTTCTATAGTTTTCTAACTTGGGAATTAGTATGATTCTCCACTTGTGCACGAGTTACTGGGGTTTTCATACTATGTATACTCATATGCGCACCCAAAATTATAAAAATGATTTCAGGTGTCTAGGTGGACTACATGGATCAAGATGATTATTAATATCTTGGACTTGGGGAAAATCACCATATAACTACATAGTTTTGTTATTTTTTTTATTCACTTCATAGCTTTTCATTTTTTTGTAGCATATTTACATTAAGACATACACATGGGATGGATTTGGGTTTTTCTTTTATTCAGTGCTTTCAGTTGTTTTGAGATGGACTTTTTTATCTCTCAATCTAATTTTCTTATTAAATGGGTAATTACCCCCCCCCCCCATTTTGTTAGATTCTATACACATGGGTCTAGGTCTCCACCCTAGGGCCATCTGGAGGCAGGACTCCAGGGTTCATAATCTCTCATCGTTCACTATCATCTCAAGAGGGAAATTTTTGGAAGGATGGGGTTAGGACAACTAATTTGGTGTGAGAAATATCAACACAAATACTTTCCTAGAATCTGTCACAACATTTCTAGAGATCATTGATTAGGAATAACTCCATACATAGTGGTTTTAAGGTGTTAATAATGGACGATTTCTAAAGTTGTATCATGTTTAATTATGTGTTTTTGTTTTGTTTATTCATCCACCAACATAAAAAAATCATATATGATTAAATAAAAAATATAGTATCCTCAATACACCGATATTTAATTTGGCCAATATCATCACCTAAATCCATTTCCACTTCCATCAAATCGGAAAAACATTATCGTTTGTCTATATGTCGGACTACCTTTTCAGAAACTGATGAAATTCATTTTCAATCACCATCTCACTTGACTAGTTATAATGATTGAATTAATGTTTATATATGATATTGAAGTCATATTTTTCATTATGTAATGATAATATATAATTTATTTTTTACCTCTCCTTTCATAGAAAAATGATAACATTGCTCACTTGTATGTGTGATCTATCACTCCACGAAGAATTTTGATTCATTTTTTATCACCGTATCACATCAAAAATATATATTAATATATTATAAGAAATAATATGATATATAATATATTATTATCATTATGGAAAGATGAAATGTTATTATCTTTATTTACATAATGATCATAGAAAAATTAAAACTTTGCTCATGAATATGTACGACTGACCTTATCTATGATTATAACATAGTCCAATTTGAATAAGAATATTTAACCAATGGATTTAAAAGTATATATTTTGTATAAAAATTGTTATCATATCATGGTTATTATTTTATATATTATGTTTAATGAATTTTTTTTTCTATTGACATTATACCAAAGTCATTTTGGAATCATGTACCAAATATAAAAAAAATGTTCGGTGTGAATTTAAATAATTATGTAATTGTTACAACACATTAATAAGTGATATAAAAGGAATAATAAAAATTAAAAAGTTTCAAAAAAAAATAAAAAATAAATCTATGTTTAATATTTAGGAATATAAATATTGTACGTAATCAGTCGGACTCAAGGTATGAGAATTTTTATCTAACAACGTGATTTTAAAAGTTTTGATTTTTTTATTTTATAAATCATTCTCATGGCCCTGTGTAAGTAAAAGAAGCATAGAAATGTAATATGGCCCAATTAAACGTCAATAAATACTTTCCTAACATTCTACAACATATAGAAGCTTGTTAGATAAAATAATTACTCAATCCTAAAATACTAGGCATGGGAAAACATTAAGGATTCCTTACGGGCAAAACATGATCAAACGGTCTTAAACCAAACATGCATGGGAAAACACTTCCAAAGTATAGCAATGAACCATATTGACATCCAATTAAACTATAGTCACATATACCTGCATAGTAGGAAATTAACAGGGTTATGATGATAATCACCCAATACCCCGTTCAAGGGGATTCGACAAAATTGCACATAAAACTTAATGAAATTCATCGGAAAGGCGCAAACCACCTACCTCGGTGGGGTAAGATTGATATACGTGAAACTCAATACTTGGTTAGTCCTAGAACACCAAATCCTTACAAAAACGTCTAATGTATTCAGTGGAGGATAGCTTGGGAAAGAGGAGGAATCATGAAATGAATATCTAGAATAAAGAAGTACTTGCCTAGGTGGTCCCACCACGATTGACAACAGTCGATTCGGAGAACTAAAGGCGGCCCGAGGGCTCGGAGAAGATTTTTGACAGTAAGGTTTTCTCTCGGATGAACTAGGTTGAGAAGTAGGGCACTCTGCCTATGAGACGTAGCCATGGTATGTTTAATAATAAAAAAGAAAATACATGGCATGTACATTGGAAGTACACGACGTGTACATTCCATTTCCATACCCTGTATTAGGCAGCCTCCAGGTCACCCCCACATGGTTGTGTGTTCGGCCCTTACACGGCCAGCACTTGGCTTCATGAGGTGGCTGAGAACATGGCGTGTACTTCAAAATTTTCCCGAAATTCCTCTTTTTCTCAAAAAAGACCAAAAAAAAGAAAACATACCTGAAAAGAAGATCCAGGTTCATACACTTTTGAAGCAATGGCCACATTTATTTTGATCCAACATGGGGGTGGTGGTTTCTAAAAGACATCAAACGATCCTATTAGCGGGCGATAAATACCTTCAACAGGAAGTATCTGAAGAATCACAATGTATTTCACAATGTTGTTATAGTATCCCTTTTGAATCAAAAAAGAATCACGTACGACAGTGAGGATCTGCATTTGTTCGGCATTAATATTGAGTTAGCAGTTGTTTTGTAAAATGACTTTTGTATCATACCTAATCACATAAAAGAGTTTATCGACTGCCACATGGAATAAATACGTGATTTTATGTGAGCTATTTGCGTCAACACATTTCCTTATTTTGGGCATAAACTGACTCAAGAATAAACTATCTACAATCAATGATGTCAAAAAAATGTTTCAAAGAGTAGTGTAAGTGGCGCATGAAATAGATAACTGATTTGAATATTCACTATGTCGATTACATATGATACATTTTGAGCATGTTTTGATCCAAAAGTATTGTAAATAATTATTAGTTGGATTCATTTGGTGGAGAATACGCCAAATCAAAGTTATTATTGAAGGTTTAATCCAATGATTTTGGATTTTTTTAATCCAGTACAAATCATTTTCAATGATATTAAAATTATTCTTGTAAACGTTTTTAGTTTATTACAAGCCATTGTGTTATGGTTCCCAAATTATAATGTCAACTGTGATAGAAAATGTATTTTTTTCAATGAAATTCACAACATTATTATGGAGACTATCAATAACAGAATTAAGAAACTCATGGATAGAATTATTAAACTTTCATGGAGGTCAGTCATGAGGGATCATTGAAAAAAGGGGATACCCATTCCAGTTATCTAGCCAGAACGTCAAGGATGAGTCCCTAGAGACCATTCATCTGGAGTTGTACATAATACTAACATACACTGTTTTGATGGTGGGGAAGATAGAGGAATTAAAAAAATTCATGCTTCCTTTCTTCATATTCTAGAGGAACATATTTTTAATGAATGAAATAGTGGGATATTAATTTTGAATTATATTCTTAGTATGTCTGGCCTGGGAAGCTTCATTGAAAAGATTTAATTATTGGATGTCAATACTACCTTTGTCTAATGGTTTTCAAAAAGTAGAACACGGTATGGGGACTAACTTCCTATACAAGATGCTGCTAATATATAAATAGTTTTAAATATTGATTGTCATTTTTTATGAGACCAATATGCAATTTACAAACCATCACTGTGTTAGAATTCTTGGAAATAATAATAGACTAGAAAATAGAGATCCACCCTGCCATATAATTAGTTTTTCCTCTTCCAAGAATAGCGTTGTTTAAGAATATGATTAATAATATCCTAAAAATAGGAAGTTCTAGGTCTTCCCCAATGGATGGGAACACCATGGTAGGTGAATGTAAAAGTACCATCTTTATAACCTAGTTATTAGACGTTCTATCATTTCTTATTGGATGGAAACATTCTCATGAATAAGAATGTGGATTTTTTCCAATTGATTACCTGACCCAAGGCCTCCTCATAGTAGAGAGTGCATTCTTTATTTTTTGAATGTTTCTTTTTTCTCCTTGTAAGAAAAAGATAATATCATCTGCATATAGAAGATGAGTCGGGGCATTTACATCTCTAGAGACATGTATTGTTTTAAGCCTATTCTGATTGACCTGGTGCATTATTAATATGCTTAAATAGTCCTATGTGATGGAGAGAAAGATGGAAGATAGGGTATCCCCTTGTCTGACACCCTTAGTGAATTTGAATTATCCTCTGGGTGAAACATTTACCAATATGGAAATAGTGGTAGAATTTAATAGGGCTTTAATTATATTATTAATGGATTTATTAAATCCAAAGCCTTAAAGAACATTGATGATGAAATTTTAATCCATAATCTCAAAAGATTTATTATTTTCATGATTTATGGAAATATTTCCACCTATTTTTTTTATTGATTAATGTGTTAACGAACAATAATAAAGGTGTTGGTTTCCCACACCTACACTAGAATTCATTTGTAATTTTTTATATATGGATCATAGAATATGTTCATTTAAAAAAAATTATAGAATCATTATTTGGCCATATGTTTCATTTTGATTCCATAAATATATCCACATTTCCGTTTATGTCATTTTGAATAAACAAATGAATCATATCACTTCATGGAGGTGGTAGTCGACACATATGGATATTCTATGATATCATTTTTTTAAAGGACATGAATTGTATATTGAAAATATGATAGTATTAATATAGAAAATTAATTATTTAAAAAATATAATCTGTTATCAGAAGTCTAATCATAATAACCATCCCTGAAAAAACCATTTAGAAAAATAACTACATAGCTACATAGAAACAATAATCCACATGTGTACACTAGACAAACAATCACTTATCATTTTGGATAATGAGGGTGTATAATAGTTTTTCAGTATTCATAATAATATTTATCAATATTGATGACACTGAAGATATTATTTTCTATTTAAAACAACTTATTTAGAGAATGTACATATAAAAATTATTTAGAGGTATGGAAAGAATATTATCGATTATTCAATATGCCTCCTTTTGATACATTACTAAGGATCCTTATAATGGTTTTGAAAGAAAATAATATCCTAAAATTTATATTTAATAAATGCACTGTCAAAAAAAATCCAAAAAGATATTGATTTGTATATAAATATTATAATGTCGTAATATCAACATCTAATTAAATTCAAATAGTTCTGGAGCCATTTTAGTTCATATAATTTGGTTTAATCACTTCGTTAACCTATTTTAACTTCATATATTGTTACAATTTTCTCAATATTAATGGTTAAAATTTCACATATATGTTAAAAAATATATCAATAATGCATGTTAGGTGAAATTTGCAACAATTTGACAACCAAATTTTCGTATTTATGTTTTATTTTTTATTTTCACAACATGTTTTGAAATAATATTTGACATAAAATATAATTAAAATCATTTTGAAACTATTCATTTAATTTTAAATTAATGACATTTAAATTGATATATAATTTGATTATAAACCCTTATAATGAACAAGTAATGTAACAAGTGTCTAGAATTTATTCGAAGAAAAATAAATCAACACAAAATGTATTATGTTTAATACTTTTTGGATCATTTATTTTATTTTCTATTAATTTAATTGGCATCATGTCTGCATTGTGTAAGGTATTAATGTAATGATGTGATCACAATAATTAATAAATATATATCATGATAAAAAACTACATATTCTATCACATAAATAATTTTCACAATAATATCCAACTTTTTATCATTAGGTACAAATTTTAATAGATACTAAAGTTAAGAGAGTGTCATTCTGTATTTATCATTTTTGTAAATAAATATAACAACCATAATCAATGAAAAATAACACCATGTTGTATTATTATTGAAATCAAGTAAATTATTTTTAAAATAGACTCATAATATATTATAAAATCAAATTTTATAAACAGGTTAATTCATTATCCCAATGTTTAATCCATTTTGTACCTATTTTATCCAAACCCATGTGACAAATATTTACAATATGAATTATTAAATAATGAGAATAATTATAGGGGTTATAATCAAAAAAAATTATCCTCATTATTAATAATATTTTATATATTTTATAATCATATTTTTCATTAAAATTAAATTGGGCCCTTTTTAAAATAATATGAGAGAATGTAGTGAAAACTGTTCATAGAAAAAAAAAGTGTTTTTATGAAAACAATTTATTTATTATTATTCATTGCAATGAAATAAAACATATTGAACTTAAAAGGAATTTTATAGAAAATGTTATTTATAATTTTCATTAAAATAATTATTCAATAGTGGTTTAATTAATTAGTTATGATAGAAAGAAAAATAATGCAAAAAAATAGTTTTTGAATACATTTGTTTCTTGCAAAAAAAACTTATACCAAAATCATATTCAATGCTACATAATATTCCATCAGTTAAATTATATAAAATTAAATTATTACAATGTTACTTCAAGATCAAATTAAATGAATAAATTGCTTATTAAATAATAATAAAATATATTGTTTAAAAAAGAACATTGGTAATCAGTATACACAAGAAAATCAATCTTTTTAGAAAAATCAAGAAATTTGTCAACAATTTTTTTTCTTGTTTTTATTAAAAAAAATTCATTAGAAAATAAAATTTAATTTTTTTAAAAAAATTAATTTTCATTTACACATACAAAAACTAAATAAAATAAATTTATGGAGAAAATGAATTTTGGAATCATACAACAACATCACTAAAATTTTTGACCACGTTTCCATTGTATTAATCAATAAAATTATATTGAGTAGAAAAATTAGAAATATATTTCATAATATTTTCACATATATTCAATACACCCAATTCAATGAATTGGTTTTCAAATATCAAGGTTCATTTTATGCTCGTTGTTTCATTTCACAAATGAAATTTAACATATTAAATTAGATTACAATATATATTCTAAAGATTCAGTGTGTTACATACTACAACATAATTTAAATTATTTCCTAAATTTTTTTATCCCTAAAAAATATTCAAAATTTGAAAATAAAATTATTAAACCTTTATCTAATTAAGGGATAATAAAACATCCTTTGAAAAGGGGATGTGTGAAATGTGGAGGTTAAAAAAATAACCAATAATCAGGTTCTTTTAAAAAGAGATTTCTTTTTAAAATAAAGTGATGGAGGATAAACCTATAATCCAAGAAATAATAGAGAGTTAGATTGAAAATTATAATGAGGGTGTTAATAATCATGAATCTATAAGTATGTGATGAATGAAAAAGCCATCATTTCATCATAAATGAAATTAAAATAATATAATTTTAATTTCAATATCCTTTTACAAATGTAGATGGATTCATTATCTTCTAGATAATGTATATAATAAATATTAAAAGTTAATTTATTTCAACTATATTATAAAAATTATATCCTTTGATTGTGCATCTATAAATTCCACTTCTTTCTCATCCTGTAATGAAAAAAGAAATTCAAGATTATTATTTCATACCTGAAGAACTAAAAATAAATTATAGTGGACCGTATGATCTACTAAATAATAATTATTCATTCATCCTATCTAATTTTTTAATTTAAACTAATGTGGTTAGCCTATGTTATCGAATTTAAATATATCATTTTATAATTAATAATACAATAATATGTAAAACCTAAATAGTAATACAAAATATTGAACATAATACATTCCAGAAAGAGTTAATTTAAAGGATCCCCCAAAATATTTATATGAAAATTCAATACCCAAAAATTAAAATATTCTTATCATATATATTTTTTCTAATACCAATATTAAAATTTATTCCTAGAAAATTCTATGCACCTCAAATTTTTAGATTAAAAAATATTTCATTTCCTCGATTATCTTAAAAAATTCTAACAACATGTACCACTATAAAACCTCAAGGATGTTATGTATGCTTCATTAAATTGAAAAGAATCCATATTTCTCAAATAAAAATCATTAAATTTTGAATATATTCCATCATTAAAAAATAAATTAATCTTCATCTTTCATGAAATAAATCAAATTCTAACAAAATTACTGACAAATTTCAATATCACCAATATTATCCGATTTACATCATCAATAATAATAATTTATTTATCCAAAAGAAATATTATCTCCTCCATACACATAATATATTAAGTGTTATATTTCCCAAATTCATGTATTCTAAAAAAATCACCATACAAATAAATAAGATTTCTGGTTTATCACTACAATTCAAAATATTCGTCCAAATCCATACTAAAATACTAATGAAGAAGTATCCATACATATTAGAGTATTTTTAAAACCATATTATAAATAATAAAACACCTTTATATCATAACTATTGAAACACAATACACCCATATTTCATTCCATTTACATAAATAAATGAAATTAATAACTCCATACATAGTCTAAGACCTAACTCAATGATTAGGGTATTGAAAAAGAATATTCACATGTTCAAAAAACATAAAACACTGACGTCTTAACAAAATCATTACATTATGACCTTCATTTCCACACAGAAAATATCTTCCCCTTGATACATTCTCCTAGGTGGTCATTCCTAAATTCTTTAAATAGAAGAAAATTGATCATTAGTTCGTTTATGGTAATCACCACATGGAATTTTATAGTAGTCCATATTACTCGAACTTGATGTGTTTGAAATTTTTCAAAGGGTTATATTGTTGATAATATATCAAAAATTTAATTATTCATAATCATAAGGCATGGAACCTCATATTTTATTTCATTTTGATTCATTAATTATTACATACGGGTAGATATAAAAATTTACAAGATAATCATAGAGCCTAGTTACATTGGGAAATTAGGTACAGGTTCTATCAACTTGAAACATGGATAAAAACACATTATTGAATACTAACTTAAAATTATATTAAAATTAAATTTTTTTCTACAAATATAGTGGATATTTTAGGTAAATAAATAGGAATGGTGTTAGATATAAATCCTAGGATGGATATAATAAATTATTAACATATGGTAAATAAATACACTTGATCCAAGAGGAATATTTTTTTTACATAAGTGGAAAGTGAATTATGATATTCTATAATGAATCATGTTATAAAATAATATCGCAAGGGTTACATTGTAATGTAGAGACAACATTAATCATGTCATAAAAATAAGTCTAGGATAACTTCCTAGACAACATTACATAGTGGATATAGTAAAATAATGGATTTAAATTACTCGATAACCCTATACATGATATCTTAGGAAACTAAAACATTTCACAATGAATTTCAGCCATATTTAGTAACACCCATCATAATA
The DNA here is from genome assembly GCA_963277665.1 of Viscum album. Taxonomy (NCBI): domain Eukaryota; kingdom Viridiplantae; phylum Streptophyta; class Magnoliopsida; order Santalales; family Viscaceae; genus Viscum; species Viscum album. The sequence continues at coordinate 1,363,510,950 of OY728140.1, read as the reverse complement.
TTTATGTGGTCATGTGTGAAACATAAATCATTCAACATAATGAAATATTTCATTACACTTTTTCCACACCACCATGGGTTTTGGGTTTAAAACATGGAACAATAAAATAAATTAATGATATAATAATCATAGTGAATACCATTGAGTAGAAATTATGATGATTATTCAAAATACAAATGTTTTTCATAGAAAAATCATTGGATAAATTCAAAATCAAAATATGGGTACATAATGATTAATTACAGGTATTAATGAGAATGAAACGTGTCCCTAATCACTTTTATATCACAATATTTGTGTATGGGTTGGTTGAAACTTTTCCCAACATGAAAATTTGAAAAAATAATTTCATATCATAAAAAAGGTTCTTGAAAAAATAGTATAATGAGGCGTTCCCATACCTAAATAGGGTGATTCTAAAATAATGGGAGCAGACTCTTAAGAGTAGGGTGGTTATGAGGGTAGGGGGGAGAGTTATTAATAAATATTCAAACATATGTTTTTTTCTATATAATATAATGTACTCAATTGCAAAATCATACTCACTATTCAATTAATTTTCTAAACTGAAGTGGATAATTTTTCATTATTTTACATGTTTCAATCCTATTTTATTAAAATAATATATTATGTTGTGTCAATGTGTGTAATGGTTATAAAATAATAAGTTTTAAAGCCTTAAAATATCATATAGATTTTGGGGGATTGATAAGAAATTATAAAATTAATAAAATTACACAAAATATTATTTCATAGTTGAAATCTTTATTATTTATTAGATACCTTATATAGAATATTTTATATAACTTTTGAGTTATTATTATGTCAAAATACATATCATATATTTATACAATGTTTATTTTTTATCCTAAAATCTTGTTCTCTCAGAAAATTATGAAAAATTCATCATTAAATAAATTTGATGATATGATTTGAAAAATAATATTTATTTTATCTGTTTTTTATATGTATGGTGTAATGACCCGAATATGGAGCCCTTCTACTGGTGCCCCGTACCCAATTCGCCACATGACCTCAAGTGAATTTCCCCAAATGTCAGAGACTGCCGACTAGCAGCGAGGGGCTTGGTATCTTATTGGGGAAACTATGCCCACATTCGGTAAGGTATACAAGGCAAGAAAACAACATTCAATGGAGGAAGTAGTAAACAACATTCAAACACTGAAACTAAACAACGGAAGAAATGAACATATAATGATAATGATAATGATGCAGGAAGTACAAGTATCTAAGGAATGATGAAAACACAACAACGTTCTGAAATACAACTGAATACAAGGTACAAAAGTAAACAGCAACTCCAGCAGCATCGCAAGCCTAATCTCAGTCCTATGATTTCCAACTCCAACAACCAATCATGTACCTGAAGTAGAAGGGCCACAATCCATGTCTACACCTACAACCATATAACCTGTTTGGGCGGAATAGCAGGACCCAAACTGGGTGTGAGACTAATCCCAGTAGGCAATCACCATGAGATCTGTGCCATTATGTTAGTGAGTAATATAGCAAAAGTAAAGGAAATAAATTCAGTAGAGAAGCAGATATACACTAATGTAAGAGATACTAAAAATTACTATTCACAGTTATTTATTAGTTCAATGCAATCATTTAGCTATCAACCATGGAACCTAGCAACAGCTCTATACCCCCAAGGCAAGCAAGTAATCACAACAGGTAACTCAGTAGTCTACCTAATCTGCAAGCAGTACAAACCCAATTTTGTTCTTTGGATTGGTGGACTCATCAAAACCAACCAACAAATAAAGAACTGACTCTCTAGGTGACTCCTACTAGAAAACCCATCTAGTCAAGTAGACGTACAAAGGCACAAACACTCTGGGAAGCTCTCACCGTCAATTCCCATGTGGTCTTGAAATGAAAGATATAGACTCTTTGAGGAAGTACTTACATCTAATTCACCCTATAGTCTCGCTACGTAACTAAATACACTCTGAGGAAGCACAAAGTCCCATTCCCTTAGGTCCTGCGATTGATACTAATTATAACATACTCTCTAGGGAAGCCCTAATCGTCAATTCCCCCTTTAGTCTACCACACCAGGTTCACTCAGTCCTGAGCAGTTTAGTCGCTTGTAATCAACTGTTAGCAGCCTAAGTAAGTTAAGCAACTAATTTGATAATATCTACAATGCATCCACAAGCATATAAACAGTATGTAAAACATGCAATCAAGTCAACAGGCATACTAGAAATGTGCAATAGGGTTTCCTTATAGGCAAACCATGCCAAACGGAAATCAACAGCCAAAACAAGGGGAAACACCCATGGGGTGATCCTCAAACATGATAACAAGAAATTATTAATCATCTAATAACCTCAATCATACAAGCAATCTAAGGCAGATAACAATATAGGATAAAACCCTAACCTGAGATACCCGATACATGGTTATCTGGAACTTTTGTACCAAAAACTCAAAGACATTCAACGTAGGGAAACCGACCACCTACCTCAATCCTAGGAGATTGATATTCTTGAACATCGGCCTGTGAATCAGACTAGAACAGAGTAAATCTGAAAAAACTTCAAAAACTTTCAACCTTAGATAACTCTCACAAGAGGAGGAATCAAGAAACATGGCCAAAGAAGAACCGAGAACTCACCGCTGCGATTCTATTGTACTCGACGACATTCGATTCAGACAACCAGTGAAGGATCATTGGCTCGGAAGAAGAATTTTCCCTCTAGGTCACTCTATACATAATTAGTCGGAGAAGAAAATGAAAACAGGGATTAGGCGTGACCCTGGTCCGATTAATGAAATAAAAAGAAAAGTACAAGGTGTGTACTTCTTGAGTACATGGCATGTACTCACCTTTTCCATAAGTTGTATTAATGAGACTCCACCTCATCGCTACACCCTGTGTGACTGGCCCAGACTTGGCCAGCACACGGCCTCGAGCGAAAGAAAGGTACACGATGTGTATTTGTAAAGTACATGCTGTGTACTTACAAAATTTACAGATTCTCCTCTTTTTCTAAAAAATGGCCAGAATAGGAAAACGTACCTGAAATAGAAGGTCCTGGTTCTTACAAGCTTCCCTCATTAAAGAAATTTGTCCCCAAATTTCCCTAGAAAGGTGGCGAAGAGAAACCTCGAACAACTCTGGCCACTGTGATCGCATATCGGCCTCCCTCTCACAAGTCTCGTACTGCACATGGACGTGCTTCCATAGCACCCGTACAAGAGGAATAGACTGATAATGAAGTACTTTTGCGATACGATCAACAATACTGATAGGATGATCCTCGAATGATGCATCATGCTCCAGCTCAACCTCCTCGGGTCGAAAAACATGGGACATGTCTGAGAAATAGCGTCAAACCTGAGAAACATGGAAGACGTCGTGCATAGCCTAATATCTCTGAGGTAACTGCAACTTATAAGCAACCAGCCTGACCTTATACAAAACCTTGAATGGCCCGACGTATCTCGGTGAAATATTACCCTGTCTCATGATCCTCTTGTGTCCCAACCTCGGGGTAACACGTAGGAAAACCTGGTCTCCGACCCTGAACTGCAGAGGTCACCTCCGTTGGTCAGCATAAGATTTATGTTTAGACTGTGCAATAGCCATCCTCTTCTGAATCAACTTTATCTGCTCTGAGGTCTCCTGGATGAGATGAGGTCCCAGCAAAGCTTCCTCTCCTGCCTCCATCCGACACAAAGATGATCGGCATGGCCTACCGTACAATGCCTCATAAGTTTCCATCTGAATAGTTTCCTAGAAACTGTTGTTATAGGAAAACTCCATGAGAGTTATATGATTTTCCCAAGAACCACCAAAGTCTAGAATGCAAGCTCGGATCATATCCTCAAGCTCCTGGATCGTGCACTCAGACGGTCTATCTGTCTGAGGATGATAAGTTGTACTAAGAACCACCCGTGTACCCAATTCTTTCTGTAGCCCCTGCCAGAAATGCGAAGTAAAGTGGGCTCCCTATCTGAAATGATAGTACTCGGAACCCCATGCAAGCGCACAATCTCACGAACATACAACCGTCCAAGCTCATTGACTCTGAAGGTCTCCTTTATTGGAAAAAGTGAGAAACCTTCATAAGACTATCAACGAAAACCCACACCACATCGTTTCCTCTCGACGATCTCGGTAACCCTGTCACTAAGTCCATCGCGACATCGTTCCACTTCCACTCTGGATTCGGTAGCTGCTGTAAAAGCCCTGCTGGGTGCTGGCACTCCGCCTTCACCTGCTGATAGGTGGAACATATCATGACAAAACCATCCACATCTCTCTTCATACCTGGCCACCAGTAATGGTGGTGTAAATCACGGTACATCGTGGTGACGCCATGATGAACTACTCAAACTAAGGAATGGATGTCTCGCATCATCTACTCGCGTATATCTGATGGAACCCATACACGTCCCTAGAAATGAAAGATCTCATCCTCACCAATGGCCCACCCAGGAAGAGGGTCCTCTCCTGACACACATTCCCGTCGGACTATCCCTTCTGAATCTGCCAACTGCCTCATTCAAACTCGGTCCAAAAGTGCAGACGTAACAACCATAGAAGATAGGAATGTCTACCACTGACATTCGTGCACCTCCAAATGCATTTCTGAGAATAGAGCCATCAGTTGACACTCATTGCTAGCCTCCTGAACTACCTGTATCTGAGTTCTCATGCTGAGTGCATCAGCAACTGCGTTTCCTTTCCCAAGTGTATAGGCAAGCTCGAAATCGAAAGAATGGAGTACTCAACCCACCTCCTTTATCTCAGATTCAGGTCACGATGCGTGAAGATGTGCTTCATACTCTTGTGGTCAGTGTATACCACAAAATGTTCTCCTATAAGGTAATTTCTCTAACAGCATAAATCATGAATGACCACAGACAACTCCATGTCGTTCGAATGATAATTCCTCTCATGAGGCCTCAACTGTCGAGATCCATAAGCAACCACTCGATCCTCCTGCATAAGAACTTCTCCATGCCCGATGCTAGTTGCATTTCAGAAAACCATATAGCTATTGCCCAGATCTGAAAAAACTAGGATCGATGCTGATGTCATTCTCCCATTCAGCTCCTGGAAGGCTGAGTCACAAGCATCTGACCAAAAAAAATTCACCCCTTTCTTAGTCAAGCCTGTCAGCGGTGCTGCTAGGCATGAGAAGTCCTATATAAGCTTCCTGTAGTAACCAGCCTACCCCAAGAAGCTCTATACCTCAAAGACATTCTTCGGACTCTCCCAGGTAACTAATGCTCTCACCTTCTCTAGGTCTACGAATACTCTTATCTCTGAGATGACATCACCCTTGAAGTGAATCTTGTCCATCCAAAAGTGGCACTTTGATAGTTTATCATAAAGCTGATGCTCCCTCAGTGCACTCAAAATGATCTCAAGATGGGTAGCATGGTCGTGTCAAGTTTGAGAGTACACCAAGATATCATCCATGAAGACCACAATGAAGGAATCCAAGTAAGGATGAAACAATCGGTTCATCAGTGCCATGAAAACTACTGGCGCGTTCGTAAGACCGAAAGGCATAACCGTATACTCATAGAGGCCATACCTGGTCTTGAAGGCTGCCAGAGTTATATCTGAAGGTCTAACAAACAACTGATGATAACCGGACCTCAATTCAATGATTGAGAACACCTGAGATCTTCGAAGATAGTAAAATATATCATCAATCCTCGACAAGGGATATCGGTTCTTTACCATCAACTGGTTCAACATCCGATAATCCACACAATGCCTAAGGGTACCATCTGCCTTCTTCACGAATAGGACCGGAGAACCCCAAGGAGAAGTACTAGGTCGGATGAAACCCTTTCCCTGCAACTCCTCCAACTGCTTCTTGAGATCCTGCAACACAGGTGTAGCCATACTATAAGAAGGAATGGACACTGGTGCTGCTCCTGGCACGAGATCAATCGAGATGTCTACCTCATGCTCTGCAGGAAAACTTGAAAATTATTCTAAAAAGACATCTGGAAAGCGATCGACGAATGGAGGAAATTATAACCGAGAAGTCCCCTGGTCATCTAGATAAAGACTTGAAATATGGGTTGTAACTCCTACTATCCCATGATGCTCGAGTCTGGTTCAACTCACCTGAACATCCCACTCGCCTTTATGATGGAATGATTCACCCTCTAGTGATACGAAACTCACCCTACGTTGATATCAATCGACGACTTCCTAGAAGGGAACCAACCAGTCCATACTGAGAATGAAATCAAAGCCCTTCATATCTAGGAAATAGAGTTCCCATTTGAAACAATACCCTGCAACCTCGAGAGGGCACCCCTTGCACTAATGTACGCTATATTTCCTCATTCCCAAGGGCGTGTCGAGATTCAACATGTCGGCAGATGAAAAGACAGAGAGCTCATGGTTTTCCACGATAGAAACAGAGAAAAAGCTATGTGAAGCCCCAGTATTGAAAAGGGATGAAGATAAAACTGAGGCTACTAAGATCATTCCTCGAAATGTAGAGGGTCTAGGATCCTGCTCCTGATGAATCTGCTCTACAGCAAAAGGCTAGCCTTTACCATGGCCCTGTGTATTATCCAGAAAACACTGAGCTGCTTCTCCCTGAGCTTGACCACTGTATCTACAGCCTCTACCCTGACCTAAAAGTTCTGCAAAACTCCATCCCTTAGTCTGATGTGGATCTGGTGATCCTGCTCCTATACACGGAGTCGAAACTGATCCTCCTTCACTAGCTGATGGAAGGGGAACCATGCAGAAACGCCGCAGGTGACCCATCTTGGCGCTGGATCGGCAATCCACTGGCTCCCTCGGGCACTAGGGATTCTTATGCCCGCTCCTCCCACACTGATAACACACCACATGGGTGCCAGAAGGGGCATCTCTTCTACTAGAAGGAATACCTCGCTTCCTCGGGTCGCCTTGGGTAGACTCTCAGTGGCACTTCCTTTTGTCCTTATGGAGGGAATATGACTTGGATGCTTTACCGCCCTGGTCCACTGCTCTAGTATCCCTCAGGTTCCTCTCCGAGATGAGTTCATGGTTGACTATTAGAGTAATAGAAGTCAAATGAATGAAATTCACCTACAATACGATCTCCGGTCTGAGGCCTTCCTCATACTTCCTCGCTAGAAACATCTCGTCATTCCCCAGGATAGAATTGAATCGTTGTAACTTAGTGAAGCGGGATGAATACTCCATAACTGAGGGAGTACCCTGCTGCAGGCTCATGAACTCCTGGCTCTGTCCTCCCTCAACGTCGCTGGGTAGAAGTAGACGTAAAACATACGCTGAAACTTATCCCAATCCATAGCCTGTTGGCGCACCGTCTGAGAGACTATGTCCCACCATCTCTTAGTGGAATCTCACATCATATATGTCGTGACATTCAACCTCCTCTATGGAGGCTTCTCCAGATGCTCGAAGATGGACAACATGGCTTCCAGCCATGACTCTGCAGCCTGAGGTCCTCCATCCCCTGTGATAGTGGGAGGATGCTGCTGCTGGAAGACATGCGTCAGCTCTGCCATAGTCGGGGTAGGATGCTGAACTCCCTGGAAGGTCTGCATGAATATCATGAAACGCTCTCTGAACTGAGTTTCGGCTCCACTGTCTAGAATAACTATAGGTTCCATGTCCGGAACGATGTGCGAAACTACTGGCATTCCCTGATCGGTCGTATCAGGTGTACGATCATTGCCTGGTTCCTAGTGTGCAACAAGAGGATGTCTCGGTTCCATAGCTCTGAAAGACCAAAATGCACCTTCATTAATGATGAACACAGTTGCAACATAGGAGAGTAAAATAGAACATGGGGGAGAAAAAAACCATTAAAACTGGGAAAAACATGACTACACGGCGTGTAGTACCACAACATGATGTGTTCCTTAAAAGTTTACCTAGGGCGTGTACATTGGCCACACTTAGCTGTGTAAACTACCCCAATACACGGTGTGTTCTTAAAATACACGGTGTGTACTAACCCTTTTCCCCTTGCCTAGTTAATCCTACATGACTAATTCACAGAGACTGTCCCAGCCGAAGACTACACGGTGTTTTTGAGGTAGACACTACGTGTTCTAGACATGCCTTACCTGGCCCGTGTTGTTAGCGATACGGCCTAAAACATGGTCGACACTACTTGGCGTGTTCCTAAGAGACACGACATGCACATGAAGGGAATCCTCGGCCCGTGTTTTTTGTGACATGGCCGGGTACTCAGCTGACCCTTACACGACATGTTCTAAACAAACACGTACTGTATAGGAGAATATAACACTGACCCAAGTTTTTCAAGACACGGTCGGGTACCTAAGAAAAGATACACGACATGTGCATACCGAACACAACATGTACTAAACATGCATTAACTGGCCCGTGTTGTTAGTTACATAGATGGTATCCTAGTTAACCTTTACATGGCGTGTACCTACCGTACACGATGTGTTCCTGAAAACCATTTACAGCTCTGTGTCCATGTCCACACGGTCAGTGAAATGACCAAAAACTACATGGTGTGTATCTATAAAGTACATGCCGTGTATTCTGGGTTTTTCCAGACAGTATCCTCAGAACTGCACCAGAGCCCAGAAAACACAGACGAACAAGGGTTAATGTGCCAAAATTTAATTAGTGGGGTCCCATAATCCCCGCTAATTAATGCTTGGCATCATAACGATGCATAAAACAAGCCATAGTATAAGAACTCACGACCCGCCGAATTCCGATCCTTGAGAGCCCATAACACCTATGAGATCAAAGTTTGGCATTCGTGATAAGAAATCTCCAAACAACGATACCTTATCAACATAATAGGCACTCTATCACAGCAGCTATCACAACAACATGCATTGTCTATCATAAATCCTATCACAACAGCATGCAATCTCTAATGAAACATAGATGGCATGGAAAAATGCATGGCATGTAATCTTATAACATGTGCCTATATGATACATGAGATGGAATACCCTCATCTCATCAGGTTGCAACAAAATAGAACCACAATCATATAAATAGTAACATAAAAAATCAAGTGCATCATCTAACGGTGAAATCAATTAAACTGTATCATTCGCAAAACTCAAAATTTTCAATATTCAAGGTAATATGGCTTTTTCCCTATACACAGGTTCTAGAATTCCCAGGAACAACTATTTACCATTTACCTATTCCTTCTTATCCCTGTCTAATGTCTCTAAATAGTAAGTAAATATAAAAAGGAAACAACCACCTCTAATACCACTTTGTAACGACCCGAATTCGGAGCCCTTCCACTGGTTCCCCATACCCGGTTCTCCAGATAACCTCAAGAACATTTCCCCAAATTCCAGAGGCTTCCGACTACCAGTGAGTGCCTTCGTAAGTTATTGGGGATACTATGCTCTCATTTGGTAAGGTAGACAAGGCAAGAAAACAATAGTCAATGGAGGAAGTAGTAAATAGCAGGCAAACACTGAAACTAAACTGCAGAAGAAATGAACATGAAATGATAATTATAATGATGTAGTAGATAAAAGTATCTAAGGAAAGCAGTAAACACAACAATGTGTGAAAATACAACTGAAAAGAAGGTACGAATGTAAACAGCAACTCCTGCAGGATCGCAAGCCTAAGCTCAGTCCTATGCTCTCCAACTCCAACCAACAATCATGTAACTAAAGTAGAAGGGACACAATCCATGTCTACACCTGCAACCATATAACCTGTTTGGGAATAAAAGAAGGTCCCAAATAGGGTGTGATACTAATCCCAGTAGTTAATCACCACGAGATCTGTGCCCTACTATTTGTGAGTAATATAGAAAAAGTAATGTAAATAAATGCAGCAGAGAAGCAGATGTACACTAAAGTAAGAAATCCTACTGAACTCCATTCACAGTTATTTATCAGTTCAGCACAATCATTTAGATATCAACCATAGAACCTAGGAACAACTCTATACCCCCAATGCAAGAAAGTAATCACATTAGGTAACTCAACAGTCTACCTAAACAACAAGCAATAAAAACCCAAGCTTGTTCTTTAGATTGGTGGACTCGTCACAACCAACAAGCAAATAAATAACTGACTCTCTAGGTGTCTCCTACTAGCAAACCCATCTATTAAAGTAGACGTACAAAGGCACAGACACTCTGGAATGCTCTCACCGTCAATTCCCAGGTGGTCTTGCAATGAAATATATAGACTCTCTGAGAAAGCACTTACATCTAATTCCCCATATAGTCTCGCTATGTAACTAAAGACACTCTAAGGAAGCACAAAGTCCCATTCCCTTAGGTTCTACGATCGATACTAATTATAAAAGACTCTCTAGGGAAGCCCTAATCGTCAATTCCACCTTTAGTCTACCACACTAGGTTCACTCAACCCTGAGCAGTTTAGTCGTGCATAATCGACTGTTAGAAGCCTAAGTAAGTTCAGCCACTACCTTACTAATAGCTACAATGCATCGACAAGCATATAAACAACAGGAAAAAATGCAATCAAGTCAACAAGCATACTAGCAATGTGCAATAGGGTTGCCTCATAGGCAAACCGTGCCAAATGACAATCTATAGCCAAATCAAGGGGAAATACCCATGGCGTGATCCTAAAACATGCTAAAAAGCAATTATTAATAATCTAATAACGTCAAGAATACAATAAATCTAAGGAAGATAATGATACAGGATCAAAACCTAACCTGAGATACCCGATACAAGGGTATCCGACACTTTTGCACCAAGAACTCAAAGACATTCAACGTATGGAAACAAACCACCTACCTCAATCCTAGGAGAATGATATTCTTGATCCTCGACATGTGAATCGGCCTAGAAAATATTAAATCTACAGAAACTTCTAAATTGTTCAACCTCCGATAACTCTCACAAGAGGAGGAATCAAGAAACATGGACAACAAAGAACCGAGAACTCACCGCTGCGATTCTATTGCACCCAACGACATTCGATTCAGACAACCAGTGAAGGATCGGTGGCTTGGAGAAGAATCATCCCTCTAGGTCACTCTGGACGTAATTAGGCAGAGAAGAGGATGAAAACGGGGATTAGGCGCGACCGTGGTCCGATTAATGAAATAAAAAGAAAAGTACACGACATGTAATTCTTGAGTACACGGCGTGTACTCACCTTTTCTGTACGCCGTATTAATTGGCCTCCACCATATTACTACACCCCATGTGACTGGCCTGGACATAGAGAGCACAAGGCCTCGAGCGGAAGAAAAGTACACGACGTGTACTTGTAAAGTACACGGCATGTAATACCAAAATTTCCAGATTCTCCTCTTTTTCTCAAAAACGGCTAGAAAAGGAAAACATACCTAAAAAAGAACGTTCATGTTCATACATATGGGAATTAATCATTTTTATCATAAATCTACATTTATTATAAAATACATAATTTTTTATAATAATAGATTCTAGACCATTATTAATGTTACTTTCTGCTTAAAAAATTATATTATCATTTAAATGTATTAAATATCACTTATTAAAAACATTTTTTCAAAATATTGTATATTTAAAAATTTATTGAATTCATTAAAAAGTGTATCTTCATTAAGTATATATATTTATCATATATAAACTTTATGTTTCGTTACATTGAAATCCTTTTTTATCAAATTTATTATTTAATAATTTTATAGTAAGAGAAAAAGGATAAATATAATCATTAAATTATTTAAACTGAAGTTAAATTAAAAATCAAAATATTATGGTCTAGATTCAAATCCCTATATTTCCCTAGAATATCCCATAAGATTACGGTGTGAAATGGTGAAATTTTATAGGGGTGGTTCAAAAAACATTGTTTGGGCAGTGATCTTAATAAGAAAAAAATTATCTCATAAACTATTTAATTCATGATTTGGTTGTGTAATATAATCTTAGTAATGTTCATAGGAAAAACATATTGGTTCCATCACCATCAAAATATTTAATAAATGGGATTCATAGGTTCTGACCCTACTGGTCTAGGACATCACTAATTACATCTTATTCAAATGTACTCTATCGTATACATTTATATTATATTCACATTTTCCATATTAAATGTCTATGTTATCAATGGTTATTATGTTTACTGGTAATTTAAATATAGTAGACCATATAGATATTAAATCTAGGCAATATAGTGCATGTGGTTTTATTTCATAATAAGGAATGTTTTCATTTTAAATGGTGATTTAATTTTTGAATGTTTAGTTCATTTTTTTACTTCCCCATATGAAATATAAGGTTTCAAATATAGATATAATACACTCAAATAGTTAATGGCCGTTCTATTTCATCACATATTAATGTTCCAATATAGCTTCCTTAAATATATGTTTCAACGACAACACTTTCACCATGTGTATTTTCTTTTTTGGAGAATTTTTTTTGACATGTTTTAATCAATTGGTGTAACTATTATGAAATATAATTATATAATGGTACCACCTATAGATTCATTACTTGTGAGGGATATTTAATGTATTTATTGATGAATTATACATAAAAATATTCATATAAATGAGATTACAAAGGATGTAGCTCTAGACGATAGTCCACTACTCTGATGAGATTATAGATCTCTATAGGAAATTGTATCTTGGAATAAGATTTATCTTCCCCACGATCCTCATGAATTTATTCTATGAAGTTATATAAAGGATTACCTTATCTCTGATCATATACTTCAGGTATCTTCGATGGCTATCTATATATATTTTATATAATTTTTTTTTTCATTTTATATGATGTTGAATGGTTTGAACATTCACTATTATCTCATGGATAAGATTAGTTCCCATCAACTTAAACTATCCAAATTCATCCCCTCATGTAAGTGTCTGAAAAATCTTCCCATGTTTTACCAAATATGGATCCATTTTAATTTTATAATGGAAACTTATTTTATAAAAGAAATACAATTGGGGAAGTTGTTGATATGAACATCCATAGAAATCCATCAAAAATGTTCTAAAATTATCTTTTAGAGTTTTAATACTCCTTTAGAACTATCCATCCATCGGATCATGATATTTATTGAAGAATATAAGTTTTATATTCTAAACGTACTATAGGGATCTTCAAAACCATCAGTTAACCCTTAGATTTCAATCTGAAATAATATAGAGTGGAATTCTATATAGTCCTTCCACTTTCCTTAGGTATATGATGGTGATTTGGTAAATATACCAATATTCCCTCATTGCAATGAAAATTTCACAAATTGTATCACGATTAACTACCACCCATTTGGAATTATTTCATTTATATGTCTTCGGGAGTCCTGTGATGAAATTTTTTGTTATGTTTTCTTATTTACATTATTTTATATGATATATATGAATTATACCAAAAGGAATGTATTATTAATCCTTGATGTGATGGAATACAAAGCATCTAAATGTATATTATTCGATTTCACTCTTCATAGTATCCCACTAGATATATTTCTTCAAATATCAATACATCTTAGTGATTCATGGATTATTAGAGAGGGGATTTCTATTAACATCATCTAGATAAACCATTTTCAATTCTAGTTTTGATGATATACATATTTGAATTTCAAACCATATAAATTAATCTTCCTCAAGGTTAAATTATGGATTTTATGAGACATTAATCTGTAAAATCACATCATTATTTTGTGCCTTCTTGAACATATAAAAAATTGATGGTCATGTAGTTTTTTGTTAAATTTTGATTAAATGTCATCTTATTTTTCTAAATTCAATACTATTCATGTCCTTGAATATTATATACAATGAAATTTACATTATAGATTGAGGTACGTGATCATTTCTTCTAAAATCATATTCTACATTAGCCTATTTCAGAGTTTGGTAATAGATTGAACAATAAAAATCCTTGATCAGGTGCAACCACATTTATTAGAAAATATTAATCTCTTTTTGTGAAAATATATGACTAAGTATTTTATGATCTGTATATATTCCAAACTCCCCCCCATGGAATGAATATTGGAAATAATTTAAAGTGAGTATCATCATATAAAATTCTAGAGTTAATGTTAGGTAGTTCATATAATGGACAATTAGTTTTTGGGAGTCATTAGGTACCAAATTTTCAATATTCATGAGTTCATAACCCATTAAATTTTTGAATTCATCATTATAGATCACAAATTCATTAACACAAGAGGGTAATGATTAAACATGATTAGTGGTAGGCCTTTTCATCAGCACTTTTAAATATTTAATGCATTATTTAACACACAAAAAATATTTCCCCAAAATAGTTAGATTGGTAAATGTAATCAAAAACCATTTCAGGTCTCTCATAAATCAATGATAACACATATATAATCCAATTATGAGATTGATATCTACCATAGTGGTTAGTATAGACCATTATTAAATTTCCTCTATTTTTACTTTTTAATAGATATCTCTTTATTGTTGATAACATGTCCATTGAATTCTACATTATCCAACTTGAATTCTCATTTAATATAGTATATATATATGTATGTGTGTATATTCATTCTATAGAGTATTCAGTATAGTATTATAATTATCCTCATGTTCCTCATTGCTTTTGAGGTTGATATGAATATCATCTATAATGAAAAGAAAAAAATTGATAAGAAAATACATAAACACTATATTCATCATGTCCATGAAGATAGTAAAATAAATATTGTGTCCATATAGAATCACTATGAACTCATTGTTCACATTCAATGAATGAAAATCAGTCATGGGGATATCCTCCTTATTAATTCGTTCATGATAGTATCAAGACTATGCATCCACCTCATAGAAATACTAGGTGCCATTTTTCTAACAGAATATTTCATCAATAAAGGTGATATGATGTTTTGTCTTTATCATGATATTGTTGAGTTCATGATAATTAATCAATATGATAATTGACACATCCTTCTTCTTGAAAAATAGGAATGGTGAACAAGATGGTAATGTGGTTGGGTATATGAATACTTTAACATGATTCAAAAGAAGATTCCTAATCAGATCCCCTTGTTTAAATACAACAATTATATATAGAGCCTTGGATATTTCTATATCTATAGGAATAAACTTGGTTGATAAGCAATAATCTTGGATTAGACGAATTCTAGGAAATTAATCTGGAAAGGCATCATCATATCCCTTCTCAATGGGAATAACTTTAAAGATGTTCATTTCCATTAACACAATCATTTCATCTAAATATTCCTAATCATATTGAAATAGTATTCCTGGTATATGGGTTATAACCAAAGGAGAATCATTATAATCATTGAAGCTATATAGAATCCAAGGGAAATTCATGTTACGAAGTGTGATTTTCTTCTCTCAGTAATTTATGACTGTTTTAAATAAAAAGGTAAATACGTTCTCAGAATATAATCAAATACCACTATTGTAAATGTCAAAGGATTAATTGAGAATTATATCCAATAAATTTTGATAGAGATTGATTTTAATAATTGGGATGAAATAATTTCCTACCTTTATTTGGTCAACATTATATTTACATCCATGATTTGCAGTGGTGTTTCAATAGTTATACTAATCTTACATGATACAATATAATTTGTATAAAAATTATGTAAATGTACATTTGGTATCCTTGATTGAAAAAAACTATACCATTTCGTATAACATTCTTGTGATCCTCCTTATCAGTTGTGTTGGAATAATATCACCATTACTATTTTAGAGGGTTTTGGCATTGATTATCTATGAAACCCTTGGCATAAGGAGTTATATTATATAATTCCCATTTTCACAATAACGAAATACTGTAGTACTAAATAAGGTTTTACTATTGAATTCCATTTTTCATTCACATTGTAGAGTTTATCCCATCAACAATCAGTATCTAGGTTCCCTTAAGTCATCGACTAACACATTTCCACACCATCATTAAGAGAAATTTTGAATACTACCTCCTAAAATTCTGAAAATAAGGATTTTGTGACATCAAATTAATGATTAATTCTTCCATTATACCTTGATAATGAAACTCCATTTTTTCAATTTTTATCAAAGTGAAAAGATTCAGTTTTGATTATATCAAGTTCAAAATTGAGGGCACAATGAACAATTTCCTCATACTTGTAAATTTACCATTTTTATAGTGATTTTTTTAAAAATGGATTCATAACATAAAAAAGTTCCAATATTACATTCAGGTTTAGTGAAAATGATTATGGCATATCATTCATGTCATCAGATGTCTGCATCATATTCCATGATGAATTCATTTCCATTTTTCTTAAGGCTAAAGAATTCCCTCCATATATTAATTCAAAGTGTGGATGTAAAATATATTTCAAATAATATTTTCTAGAATTCTTCCCACTCCATTACATTAAAATATTATTTAGGATTTTTATTTTTGATAAATATGATGTTTTTTTATATGTCATCTTCTTTCTGATGAATGAATAATATGATCTTCTATCATGAAAATCATAGAAGGATAAATAATATAATTTCAATTTAGCTGACCCATTTATGTATTATTAAGGGATAAAAATATCAATAAATTTTATGGTCGTTTTATAACATAATGGTATCTATGAAAACATTCTCATTCTTAGGTGTATTCAGTCATTCCTCAAGATTTTGGGTCATAAATTGAGTTAGATGAGAGTTTATTGTCAGAAAGTTCAGGATTAATGCTACCATATATTTGGAAATATCATTTAAACATTAAATAAATATTTTATCACATTGTTTTGGAGTTAGTTCATCTTATTACCATACATTTACTCGAAAAAATGTAATTTTATGTATAATAATTTTAAAAAAATTATTCAAATAAATTGGGAACAATGAAAAATAAATGCATAAATCATAAATGAAATGAATTCCTTCATATATAAATTTCTAGTTTAAAATCAATGTTATCCATGATCCATTTCCTATCATAAATATTATGGTCAATTTTACCTCATTAATATTTTGTACAGTGTAAGTGAATTTAGAAAATTAAGTCCCTTAGTATTGTCAAACTATGTGTGCATCATGGACCATTTTCACACATTAGGTGACGATCGAATCTAGAACAATGCACCATTTTCAGTGTTATTACCAGAAAGAACCTCTTTTCTATAGCCACATCATCTTTTAGTATCTAAACATGGATATGATTTCTTGGAAAACACATACTAAATAAATTATAAAAAGTTATGGTTGTTTTCCTAAATTTGGTTTTATCTATAAGGATATCACTATTGTTTTATTATTCAAATTCCATAAATAAATAGAATTTCATTTGATTCAAATTATGAAAAACCATATTGTATATCACCATATTTAATTAATTATTAGATAATAATAGATTTAAAATAATTCCAAAAGAATATAGAGCCCAATATATTTGGGAAATACGGTACGTTTCATATAAACATGAGACATGGGTATAAAAATATTGTCAAAAAAATACATTACATTCTCTTAAGAAGGAATTGTTATTCCAAAAAAACATGTCATTACCCTAGTATTTATAAAATGAAGTGTTCAGATAAAAATCCTTGTAAGGTAATAAAAAATAATATCATAAAGTAAATAATTAAGTACGAGAAAATATAAAATTAAATGGAACATAGGTGGTGTGAGAAATTTAATCCTGAAGAATAAAGCATGATATATCATGATAGTATAATGAAAATATTGGAATTTGGTGACAAAATAAATCATGTCCTAAATATATGTAATGGAAAACTATGAAGAATACATAACTTTGTGAAAAGAGTTGCATAATGGATTATTAGTACTCTTTTATTCCATACCTGATGATTCATGAGTATAAAACATTACCTAGTCGATTAATTTTCTATATGGTTTCACCCATCATAATATATGCATGATAATGTTTAGATTATAGATAATTCCAAATTAGGGAATTTTTCTTCATGATTAATCCCATTGTAATGGATTTGGGGTTTCATACATTGGAATAAAAAATAATTTTTAGGTATATCTATATGAATACCCTATACTGAATATTGTGAAAGTTAATAACAATAAAAATGTTTGGTATGGAATTATAATAGGGGAATTTATCCAATGTGTAGTGGATATATAATGATTCATGGGAGATATTAGTAAGAGATAATGGGTTCAATCATATCATAGAGATCATAAGGGATGTAAGAGTGATTCTTGATAACAGATATCAACATGAATAAATGAAAAAGGCGAAACATAATAGAGTTTCTAATGTATATATGATACAAAGATAATCACTTATATTAAGAAGGTCATTCTAAAATAATGGGAGGGGATTCTAGAGAACATGGGGGTAGGTTGGGAAGGTTCTAGATAAGGAATATAAGTGTAATGTCATGATTAAATAGTTTTGAGTGAAGTGAAATTGGTGTTTTTTTGTGTTTATAAAGGATAATAGTAGAAAATTCATTATTAATTTCCAAACATAGGCTTTGGATTCAATATAATAATATATTTAAATAAGAAAACAAACCCATTATATTTCACATGGTTTAAACTAATCTGATGAGTTTGGAATTTTCTTTAATTTTTTTGATCAAATAAAATTAAAATAATTCACATGGTGTTGCATAAGTGATTTGTGTTTATAATGAAATTATTTTTGAAACATAAAATATAATAATAATTTTGTAGGATTTATTAATGATTTATAATATTAATAAATTAACCAAATAAACACAATATCATAATGCCTAAATATCTTTATTGTCATGTGTACTCTTAAGGAAAAATATTTCTCCAATTTGGGGTCATTATGATGTCAAAATACACACAATATATTTTTAATATATTGAATTCTTAACTAAAATATCTACTACCTATGAAGATTCTAAAAAACACACAATAGGAAAATTTCAACCTAATAATTTAAAAACCAATATTTATTTTAGTCAAACTATAACATATGCATAAACATTTATATTTTTAAAAAATAAATCCACATATAATGAAAAGTACCTTCTTATTTAGAATAATTGTTTTCTAAACAATATATAAATTATTTTTGTATACCTAAAATTACATTATCAATTAATATTTTTAAATATGTTTTACTAATATTTTTTTTAAAAATATACTTTAATTTAACGGAAATAAATTCATTAAAAATGTTTCTTGTTTTAATCTCTATATTTCCCACTAATATAATTTGTTTTTTATCACATTGAAATCAAATTTCATCAATCTTATAATTTAATCACTTAAATGACATATTATAATAATATATATATAAATTATTTTACTTAAAATAAAATTATATATATTCCTAATGTTAGGGTCTAGATACACATCTCTTTTATTCAAGAGCTATTTCCCCAAGGGTAGAGTGTTTGAGGGTCTGATTTTATTTGTGTGTGTCAACATACATGGTTCGTTCCATGAAATTGATGAGCTTGATCATCCATCATAAATGGTTTCATTCATGATTTAGTTTTTGAATCTCGATATGTGATAGGTTAAGGTAAATTTATGGCGACTCTATCTCCCCAGAAATCTCTAATAAATTGGCATTATATGGTATAACTTTTCTAGTCAAGGAAATATATTCTAATATATGTTTCAATTGGACTTTATCATAACCCTTTATATATATAAGTTACTTGATCATTGTTTAATGGTTATATTATTGGCAATTATCATGTTTAGAAGTATTTTAAATTTTTTATTCCATATTCCTCTTCAAAATATCTAATATAGTGTTTTTATTTTCAGTAATTTAATATATATATTAGTTAGTTTCTAATTTAAACTTTAATTTCATGTATCTTAGTTCGAGAAATTACCTAATAACCCCATCTAGATCATAATTAATTTACATTATATTTATAAATGTCATTCCATTTTCGAATATATTCAATAATAACATGAATATAATATTCCAGCCATTATTTAAAACCAAAAAAATATATTGTGAGCAACATTATTCATAGTGGTAAAATCATAAAAATAATTTTTTTATTGCATGTATTTATAAAGACACTAACATTTAATCATTTGAAAACTTATATTAATAATACTTTATCCATGGTCGTCATATATTTGAACTATTCATAATGGGTTTTAATGAAAATTTGAATTAACCTAAAAATATTCTTGGAGAGTATATGCTTTGTTAATAGTGGGGGAACACCGATTATACACCTAAATATTGGTCTATATGTACATGAAAAACTATTATTAGGATTATTATAAGTATATGAATCTATTCTAATGAAACATACCCATGTTGCATCAATTCCTGATTGTATTTCATAGAATGAAACATAATCAACATATTGAATATAAAATATAATTTTATTATATAGTAAGTGTTATACCCATGGTTTTCACTAAATATCTCTGAACTGAACTTTTAATGATCTCATAAAACCTTGTCTTATAAAATCTATTATTTTCTAGGCTTATAACCAACTGGTATAATTATTTTGTATGAAATAACTTCTTTGGTGGATAGATATCCATGGTGGATGAATCACTACATTACCTTATGGAAGCCTTTTCTTCATAAATCCCTTGGGTGGGGCGTCACACTTCAACCAATGTTCACATGAATGTGTTCCAAACTATTTGATCACTTATATTATTCTAATAAAATTCATAGTGGCCCATTCATTTTTTACATAAATATTATGTCTTATTAAATGAATAACCATTACAAAAAATTATGATCCATTCTTGGACCATAATAGATTACTATCATTAGAAACATGGATATATACATAACATTTTAATCAATGATTTTTATTTTTTCAAACAAAGTTCTTCAAAACCTTTAATATTATGGTACATATTATACATACAATATGTCACCATATACATGGTATATAATATAAGATTTCTTGAGAATGTATACCAAATAAGAGTATATAATGTACACATCAATGATCATCTAACTATAATATTATAAAAAATGTATGATATAAGGATCATAAACATTTAGAATTAGACAAAAAATTCATAGATCATTAACATGATTCGTGAAATATATTTGGTAAATTCATAAGTCATGAATCAAAAAATTATGAATTAACATGATAATTGAGAACATAACATTTTAATAAGGCCATGTCATATAATATTTGGATAACATATTTTATAATCACAACCACAATAATTTTATTCAATGGATACCACCAAAGACATTCATAACAAGTTAGGATTGTGATAATCTATTGTGTTCTTATTTCAGTCATGGAGTAACCTTTCATTTATCTTATTTTTTTCTTGGGATAAGTTCACATTCACCATATTTTTGGCATGTGATTACCTCACCTGTACCCAATTTTAGGTTTAGGATAACATCATATATTCTATTTGAGGTCATAGAACATTAATATTTACCCAATATAATATATGTCTATATAATTCCATGTACACCAATAACTTAATCATAAATCCATTCATATTTATTAAATAAGAATATTAACACATTTATCATAATATTACCCATGGAAAATGAGCATTGATTCATAAAACATTCATCACCATAACCCGAAATCATCCAGACAAGTAATAACTAATTTGTTACTTGATGAACCCAACTATGAAGACTAAGTATCATAAAAATATGTTATAATGGATCAAAAATTCCTCTGAAATATCCATGGAATATTACTTATTGGAAGCATCCTTTTTATTTTCTAGGATGGATATTAAAATATAAAAATGACCTTAATATTAAGGATAACATTTCATCAAAATATACGCCTTAAAATTTTAAACTCGATTTATATCATTCAGTAGTCATGATTTATGGAAAAAAATTTCGTGTATTTTCTTATAAATCAATTATTCCCTTCACAATTTCATCAAAATTTCAAAAGTATCACTCTCAAATATTTTATAGAGTATTCTGTTTAAACTACTTAATTAACAATAAAACATTGAAAAATGATTTAAATAATAATAGGATTGAATTGAATATATTAATGGTACCATTTTTAGAAAATATGTATATGGATGAAAAAGGAATTTTGATGGATGTAAGAAATAAATTAGGTTTCTATTGAATTGTATATTTGGTGTATTGAGTATGTAACATGAGTCAAATAAAATAAAAAAAATTCATAATAAATAACTACTGGATGAGAAACAATAATTATATTCTTCATATATATATCATGAAATTTATTCATCAGAAATATAGTCATCAGAAATTCCAATATATAATGAGAGTGTAACCTAAATCCATTACCACAGTGGAAAATTTTTATTCATAATCCCTATGAAACATTAATTTCAAAAATTAAAATAAAATTTTCTAAACATAAGTAAAATATGTATATAAAATTTCAATACGATATAGAAGACACCTTATAAACATATATAGGTTCATAACATGAAATATGTCTAAGTCAATGAATATCGAGAAAAAACAATTACTACATGGGTAATCAGGGAATCAAAACAACCTGAATGAGAACACCATATATGGATTTTTATTTATCTATAGTTTTCAATAAATTGATCATATATTTCATTCATAAAAATTATATACACCACATAAAGGAAATAATTTGATAATATTGTATACGAATCACCAAAAAAATTTGTAAAGAGAAATCTTCTTAATATAAGTTCATTTTTATAGAAGTATATTTAAAATCCTATATAATTATTTCAAATTTATTATAAATATACATGAAATTAATCTATATAATTATAATATCATATATAGGTAACTTTTAATATTTTTACACCAATTTATTAATAACACCTTATTATATTCATTGTTCTTAGTGGTAACTGTATTATTTTTTTCCTGAAAAATTCGATTTGGTTGTTCTGAACCCTATACATTGATCAAGGTTCCATCATATCCATTATATTAATCATGATATAAATATAATATTTATTAATTATACATATATATATTTATATATATAGACATCAATAAATGTTAAATATATGAAAATTAATTAAACCGATCATGTAGATGATTGGTTGTACGTGCACATTCACGCTGTCTTTACTATTAGATGGATGGAATGAAAAAAGGAAAATAAAAAAAATACCCAAACATAGTTATTATTATATCATATATTTTATTTCATTAATCCTTATTTGTGTTTTTGTAATGGAGAATTGATAAATTAACCACATCTCTTCATGGAGGTTGTCGTCTACATGATCACATAAACGACATTCTCATTTTCCAGTAGATATGATGTTAAAATAAAAGATACTATTTTATTACTAAAAAATAATTATAATATCATAAATAGTATTTATAAAAATTTAAATCTTCATTATATCAATGCAATAAATATACTGATGGAAAATTAATTGTATCTCTACGTGGAGGCAGTAGTCCACACACATGAACAAGGGATACATTCAATTCACAATTTATAGAGTAAATAGAGGATATTTTTGGTCTCATAATCAAAATTACAATTAATTATATCTAGGTTTCAAAATTTAGTAGTTTATGATGAATTCCATTTATTAAGATATTTTATAAGATGAAATAAATTAAAAGTGGCCTGGTAGAATGATTGCCTCTTATTTTGTAGGCCCCTATTATATTTATTATTATGAACATTTGGAATATACTTTCATTAAAATATTGACATTAAATTCATGCACATGGACCTTTAGGATGTTATTTATTATGTTTTTTTCATTTTGGATGGCTCAATTTGGTTTTAATAATAGAGATAAGGGGCATCATTCTATAAGGGATATAAATGATACAATTTGAATTACTTGAAATGTTAAAATATAATTAATTCATTCTGAACCCAAATGATTATAAATAAGAACATATTCAAATAATTTTTTTTTTTTTAGATATAAATATAAAATTATATTTATATATTTTTCGATATAATTTTAGACAATATCATTTGGTTTTACACATTTTTACCAAATTTTTACCACAATTGTGGGAACAACATTTTAAATGTTAAAGGGATATAAAATGACATACATTTGAAATGTTAGATCACAAACATCCATGGGGTGTATATTTTGATCCATAATCAAGGTTTATATTCTCTTTAATGATTCATTGGATTTTTAAATAATTTAACAAATATTATTTATCAAAAAATATCATTAATTTCATTTAAGACACAATCCATTTAATTTTATAGAATTCATTTCCATTATTATGGAATTAGAATAAAAATATTTAAAACATACCTAACATGTATTATTTAGCTGAAAAATATTTTAAGAAGCAAATTCACTAATTTTTTGTTACATTTCATATTTTTATAATCTTTTATTTTATATTTATACTATGTGAATAAATAATATTTTAAAGTTTTATTAGAATTTAATGTTGTCATTCAATAAAAAAATAGAAATATTTTACCATGAGAAAAATAGTTAGTATTATTTGAGTTAAAAATTTAAAATATAATAAATTCACTATTTATACTTTCGTAAAAACATTATAGTGTTTAAAATCTAGAGAGTGAAATTTCTTATTTTTTATTTTATTAAATTTATATAATGGTGAGTATAAAAGAAATTTGTCTCCATGTTTCCATATTTTAAAATAATTAATGAATTATAAATAAATCCAATCATTAACTATAATAATATAATGTTTTATATGAATTTTAAATCTATATCCCAATGTTCTATCTGGGTTTTACATGGTTTACACATACTGTGGTGATTAATATTTTCTAGGGTATCTATATGAAATAACCAAAATAAAAGGTAACTATTTACTATATTTTAATATATGTATTGAAAATATGAAATCCATTATTATTATTATTTTATTTGAATGATGTTCTTCTTAAAGTAATTACCAAAAATGTAATAAACCTCATTTTAAGAAAAATCAATTTTAAAACATTAAACTATATTTTTTATTATTCCATTCACAGAAAACCATAAACTATTAGGAAACTATTTTTAATGAGTCAAAAGTCATTAAATTGAATTAAAATGTTTATTCTATTAGGATGTATTTGTTTAATTAATATAAAAACATTGTGTTTATAAATAAATTGTTTTTTAGAAAACATTTGGATTTAAGCGTATAAATAAAAATTTACCAAAATAAATATTAATGTTAATTTCCTATTAATTAATAATATTAGATAGGATGAAATTATTCATATGTTAAATTATGATTAAAATAAATACTTAATGGGGCAAACTAATGATAATAAATGAATTTGTTATAAAATTAAGTATATGTTAACACTTCACTATAAAATCAAAGTTTTTATAAAAATATCATAATTTTAACATAAGTTACTTTTTTATTACAATTTACAATTAAATGTTACATATATAATATTTAATTGAAATGTTTGATATAAATTAATTATAATTTACACACACACACAATGAAATAAAATATCATTTTTGAAGAAAATAAAATTTTATTGCAAAAAATGAAGTCACTAAAAGTTGAGTTCATCTTTCCTATTAATTGAGCTATAAAATTGTATTGAGTATTTCCATTAAACATATATATCATAATGTGGTTAATCATATTGAAATCTTATTATTTAACAACTAGGTTATAATATACCATAGTTTATTTTATGATTATAATGTTCTGTCAAGAATGTTACCAAACATGTATAATTTGTATGAAAACATATTATAATGTATTTTCATTCTAGAAAGAATCATTAAAATACATTTCTACCTTGAGATATTGATATTATAAGGGTTATACGATCACACACCCCTTCTATCCTAATGATAACCAAGAACCCAATAGAATTAGCTTCTATTGGTGTACCACTGATTCTATTGGAGAACTTCTATATACCCACCCTCTGAACCACAAAATTAATTGTTTTTGTGTACTGATTCTTTGATATGGATGGTGTATCCTCTTAAGAAATATGAATAATCTTTTATATTATTTTATTTATGCATATTAATATCTCTTTTTTAGTTTTAAATGATCACCCACATTCATTTGGTTCTCTAAAAATTTCATTATAAGTATTTCAAAATTTTAATGATGATTTGTATGCATGTTAAGGGCCAATGGTAGGGCCCAATAGGATCAATGAGGCTATTATTTCATCCCCCAAATGTAGTTGACAATGGGTACTCACGTGGACCAACACAATGATAGTGGTACCTAGACATAGCACATATTATATAGGGGTTCCACTAACTACATAGAATAGTATGAACAATACTCTTGTTATGTATAGTTTCCATTAGATACCTGGTGGAACAAGATAGATTCAAAATCTATCCAATGGATGGGTCACCACTTATATTAATTCAAATATTTATGACTTTTTTATAAATATAATTCTCTATAACCCACATATAACCATATAAGATATAAATAAACACCCAACTGTTCTTGTATGGTCGTGATTTC
Source organism: Viscum album (assembly GCA_963277665.1). Taxonomy (NCBI): domain Eukaryota; kingdom Viridiplantae; phylum Streptophyta; class Magnoliopsida; order Santalales; family Viscaceae; genus Viscum; species Viscum album. The sequence goes on along the minus strand of OY728140.1, from coordinate 1,363,484,641 downwards.
TTATAGAATCAATATTATGATCATTGTGAATAACATTAATATTATAAATATTTCTAACCCTATTATCTCTCATTTACCCTTATTTTTTTTATTTAAATACTACTAAGGAATAGTTATAATTCTTCATTAGGATCACACATAAGAAGTCTCCATTGTTTTTTTATTTTCCCATAATGCATGTGTGTATTTATTTTTTATGTGTGTAATATAATGTTATCTTTTGGTTGGGTTTTTTCTAGTCATTACTTTGGGATTCATTTTTTCAGTGGGAATGTTTTTCCAACCATTAAATTAGGATGATTCCTATAATGGTGAAGCCAGATATTTATTATAAATTAAAATATAAAAACCTACTATTTCTACTTCTCACTGGGAACCTACACACCTTGTATGTTAAGTACATGTCGTGTAATAGATGATGGGCAGAAGATATAGACTAGGTTCATGGTGAGAATGATTCACACACCATGTAATAGGTACACACCGTGTAATTATAATAATATTATTTTTTAACTAAAATTTGACAGTAATTTCAGCGTATATATACCTTGTGTATTACATGACATGTAATCGGTTTAAACTCTATGTAAATGTTGTAGTGTTAGTTTTTTGGGAATTGTATAAGTGATATGATTCATTCTTTATTTGTACATCCTTCCTATCCCAAACCAAAGTCCTCCCTAAGCGATTATGAGTGATGTATCTACATCTAGATAGATTAATTCAATGATTTATTATCATTTAGGATGTATTTATTCTCTCTGGGAATGCGTTCCTCATGATTCTTGTTTGCTTTTAGTTGTGACTTTGGTTTGGCTATGGTTTTGTGATCAGATAGCATTTTCTATCAATACCTGACAATATCAAGTCTTTTCTTATCATCCAGTGGCATATATTATGGATTTAAATCCACATTTCCTAGGCAGTAAGGGTTTCTACATCTTAAAGTTATGTAGTTATATCAATGTTTCCTCATTTATTAAATTTACTTTTATTCTTATTTTCATTTGATTTAAATTTTATTTTTTCATGTAGAATTTGAACAAAAAAGGAATGAATTAATGTTATAAAATTTATTTTTATTTGAAAATTTAATTTCCATGATTCAGAAGAAATGGATTTTTAAACTCTGAGGCCTATTGTATAGGGTTTGAAATGACTTTATAAAACAATTGAGCCTAAATTTTAAACCAAAAATTAAAAAAACATTGTGGGAACCATTAGTGTATTTAGAATGAGAAACATTAAGTTATAGTCTATGTGATGCCTCTATTGGGTGACATCTTGTATATCGATGGAATATAGAAGGACTTGATATTAGTTGGTTCCAACATCATCCCTTAATTTTTCGTGAGTGTATTGTACATATTGTCCCATATGCTATTGTCTTACTAGAAGGTGTATTGTTATTTATTGTTTTTATTTCATGATTGATTATTTCATGGATGTTGGGTCACATGTATAATTATATCTCAATATGTTTACCTAATTTTTTTTAAAAGGAATGCTCTCTGTCATTGGAAAACATAATATGAAATTTGTGGAAATAGAGAATTATTTATGAAAATGTTTTCAAATTGATTTGTTGATTATAATTATTATAAAACTATTTTCTTAAATATATAACATATACATTCTTAATATTAGAATATTTATAGATTCATTTACTATTTCCTATTTAAATATTTTTCTCACAACCTAAATCTTCATTAGTGGAGATATAGACATTTTTAAAGATATATGTAATGGGAATAACATTATATAGGTTGCATTATTTTCTTTAGGTCACTATTTCAGTTTCGGATGCTTTGTGGAGGGAGAAGTTGGATACATGGAGTATTTTTTGTCCATAAATGTTTTTAATTCTACTTTATCCTATTTGAATTAGTATTATCATTTATTGTATTCACTTTTAACTCTGATTTTATATCATTCATGGATTATATATAAGACTTATTTTTCATCTTTGTTTAGCCTCACCCATTTTAGGCCAACTTGGGTGATTGGTCTAGTCAACCCTGGTTGGTCGTTATAATTTGGAATTAGAGAATTACTCTTCAAGATGTGTATTAACACTACTTAATTAGAATCTATGACTTGGATAGATTGTATTTGTATCATTAGAAGTCACATTGTATGTGTCGAAACATGGCATTTCTAGCTCACCCTCATGACCGAATCTGGGTTACCATGTGTGGTACGAACATATTTTCTATGTCTATGACCTAGAATTTAGCTTCATTTTGTTACATTTTATAGGAATCTTTTTAAATTGAATTATTTTTTAGGTTTTGGGTCATGGTGTGTTTAACATTCTTTGATAAACTAAGTAGGGAGTTTTTTTAGATAGACACTTTCCTTGCAAAATGTGTTTCGTAAATGGGATATACATCATACATCCTTTTAATTCATATCATATTAAATCATTATTTTGGATTATAGAATTAGGTATAATTATTTTGGCTTTTTTTCATGACATATTGGTTAGGGGTGTCAAGACCCGACACAACCCGACATACCCGACTCGACTTAATCGGGTTAGGTCAGGTTAAAATATTTATATCACGCGTTGGGTCGGGTTGGGTTTTATCATGGTCGGGATGGGTCAGGTCATGGGTTGGGAAAAAATTGACCCAAACTGACTTAACCATCCCGACTATAGTGAGTCGCCTGTTCAGACTTCGCCCTCTCCCCCTTCCTCTCGACCCAATGCCCCCTCACCCACACCCCACACCACTGTCTTTCTCCTTTCCTACACCATCCATTGAGTCCATGCCATCTCCCACCATTACATGAATACTCTATTAATCACATATATGACTGAATCATCATGAAATTTCTAAAAAAACAGAATATAAATTCAAAGGAATCGAGACATGTGAAATTAGCGGAAAAACAATGCCCAATCAACAAACAAAAAAAATTAAGATAACTAGATTTCATTCGATTTTTCTATGAAAACAAAAGAATTTGAAAAAAACCAAAGGAAGATATAATGATTTTAATGATTCAATGATCCTACGGTGGAGGATCGACTAAGAAAACAATCATTGAACATCTCCTCCACCCTCACCAGTCAAGTGCATCCACCGCTCTGCACCTCCATATACCCCCTGCCTCTACCACCACCTCCATCTCTATCGCGACTATGTATGTTGCCAAAACTATCAGTGTCAGGCACAAACCCATTCTCATTACCCTCCTAGACTCACCATGAACCTCCCCAAACCATGATAACTACTTGCAGGAAAGCTAATAAAATCACACAATCAAGTCACAAACTGACATTTTTATGGGTCAATTTATTGCCGGGCGGAGGATGAGGGCGTTCCCTCATGTGGTGAAGAAGATGAAGTAGAGGAATACGTAACCCGATCAACCCATGGGGTGATATACAAAAAAATAACTGAACATTTTTTTTGTCATAACTCGGTCAACCTATGGGTTGAGATCATAAAAAAATTCAAATTTTTTTCCTTAACCAGATCAACCCGACCCGACCCAACACGATTTAATACGGGTTGGGTCAGGTCGGGTCTGAATCCGAAAACATCTTTGACCTGACCCAACCTGACCCGACCTATTTTTCATGGGTCGGGTCCAAAATTGCTTTCAACCTGACCCAACCTGACTCACGGACACCCCTAATATTGTTTATAGTATTGTGTTTAGAAGAAAATGAATCCAATATGGGATATTCAAATTATGAGAGGGGAAGCCATAAGGAATGTTAATGAGGTGGATATTCTAGTGGACCTAGTATTGGTCTACGTAGTAACCCATACCATTCTGACACTGGGGTTAGTGGGAACTATGAATCCGAAATGATTATCTAATCATGGATTAAAATTTAAAAAGAAACATCCACATATTTTCCATTTTAAAAATGGAACATAAATATAAGAGTGTCTTGAATGGATGACGAGGATATTTTAATTTTTGAATACTCCTCAATATTCTTAGGTGGGGTTTTCCACATTTATTCTTGATGATATCGGAAGAAGCAGGTGGGACTATTTGGTGTATACAAATATGAATGACGATCTTAACATTGTTTCTTTTTAAAAGATCTCTAATAATATGTTTTATAATAATATATTATGTGAGGCAATGAATTGAGATTTTCTGACATTATATCGAAGAATTCATACCATTATTGATAGCTTTACACATTTTTTTGAGTTGGTTCATCTTCAAGATGATATTATCACTAATGATTCCATAAAGGCTCAGTGGTTTGGGATGAGGATAAGGGATGATATTGGGTCAAATATAGTTCTTTTGCGCCTTTAAACCATTTTGAGGTAGTGGATAATGTATATTTTCCTATGGAATTCAAAGATGGAAGGAATGGTTTGAGTGGAGCTTCAATTGGTGCAGTGGTTATCCAGGGTGCTATTTATGGTCATAAAAAGAAGAAAATTAGTGGTCAATTTTATACAAGACAAGTTTCAATAGATTCTTCATGGTAGAAGTAGGTTATCTAGAACATCTTCTAGAGGATATGTCATACCAGTAGTCATTTTATAGAGTCTCCTAGGACATTTATCTTTGTGGATGATTTGGCTATTTGAATAATTTTTGTGACAAGATATACTATGTAAGTAAGTTGGTATCCAATGACCCTAATATATCCCAGGATCATGTTGTTCATCTAATTGATTAGTGTATATTCCTAAAAAAAGTTAGATAGCTAGGTGGATATGTCCTGAAGGATTTATACAACATAATTTGAACAAGAGGAATATAAAGTATGGCTAGCTAATATTTGAGGAAATGTATTAATTTAATCTTCTATGGTGTTATCCTTGTCTGTTATAGGTGATACTAATTATTTTCTATCATCAATAATAGATGATTTGTTGAGTTTTCATTCATATATTATGTCATTATTTGTGGTCATTTCCACGCATTTCAGAAATAATTCCAAATATGTTTTCAAATGTCCAAAATTTTGGTTGGTGATATTCGACTTGGAGGCGGTTTGTGACTTCATATTTCTTGATATTCACATCGTGGACTATATTATCGATGTAGATTGGATGTTCTGCATGAAGGCCTAGATGGATGGTTACCTCTATCGGGTATGATTCTTAATTACCAATAAGGTCAATAATGTTTTCCAGGGAGATTGGGGCTCTAGATCGATACAGTTGGGGCCTTTTTTCCTTATACTATTATAATCTCATGATAGTTATTAGAAATGATCAATCATGAAGTTGAACATTAATTAAATATCAATTTTTTTCTAGTATATGTTTGAATCCTAATTTATTTCTAGAATATTTTCCTTGTTTACCTCCATAGATAGAGGTAGAGTTTACTATTGACCTTCTTGTCATAATGATTCCCATTTCTATGATATCATATGGAATTGAACCTATGAATTTGGTGGAACATATTATCCTGTTTGAGGACCTAGATGTAATTGATTTATTAGCCCCTGTTTGTCATAGTGGGATTCACCTGTAATGTTTTCTAAGAAGGAAGACATATGTCTTAGGCTTTATATTTACTATCAAAAGATAAATTCGGTGGACTCTAATAACAAGTATCAATTTACTAATAAATTATTATATATTTGATCATCTTAGAGGTGATTATTTGTTTTCTAATATCAAATAGTGGTTGGGATACCAAATGTTTTGATTTTAAGAAGAGGATATACACAACATAATGTTTCAGATTCGATATAGAAATTTTGATTTTTTGGATATGCCATTTGAAAACGCTAACACTCCTTTGGTATTTTTGGATTTGACGAACCAAATATTTCATCAGTTGATGGAAACATGTTCGATTGTATTCATAGCTGATAGCATGGTTTACTTCATGTCAATGGAGGCCCATATGGTCCATTAGGATATCATTCAATGAACATCGAATGATCATCGGTTGTATGGAAAACATTAAAACTATGTGTTCTTGATCCAAAAGGTGTTTTGTTTGGGGCATGTGATATCTTAGCATGGGTTAACAATTGATTCTGAAAAGATATGATTCATTATGTCCTAAGAGAATATAAAAAATGTGTTAGATTTTAGATGATTCTTGGTGTTGTCTTGTCATTATAGGGTTTTATTAAAGTCTTCTCAAAGATTACATCTTAGATGACAAAATTAATTATTTTGTTTGTATAGTTTGATTGGAAAAAATTCCATAGATATATTTAGGAGTTTAATGTTAGGTTGAACTCATTAGTAGTGTTGATTCTTCCAAAATGTGGCTTGTGTTATGATGTATTCGGTGATACTTCTGGTAAATGTTTGGGATGTATCTGGTTGAAGGGGAAAGAGGTTGTGGAATTTGGATCACGATAGTTATAAACTAATGAAAAAGACTTATCAATCCATAATATTGAGTCTTAAGTGGTTTTCCATTAACTAATGACCTGGAATAACTAAATATTTTGAGACTTATTTATAGTGAACTCTAAAAAAATACTAAATTACGTTTTCACTCATAGAGATATGAACTTGCAACCAAGATAATAGGTTTATTATATTTATTCAATTGATTTAAATATTTTATATACCTCAGGGAATTGAAATATGGTTTCTGATGTATATAGTAGAAGTGTACTAATCCTAGTAGTGGAGGAATCAATTGAAGTGTGGTATCTGATGAGTTTTTATACTGAGATGAGCTTTTGAGTGAAGGGTGTTTGTGGGAAAAATTTCATGGATTTGATAAGGTTTGACTCGTAATTTTATGAGTGAAATCAACTATAGTAGACGAAAAATATTAATATTAGTATCATTGGAGACATCCTAAATGGTGGGGATAAATCAGATGAGTTGTCTCAATCTTTTAGTAGAGCATTTTTCATTCATAAAGGGTAAATTGTTCATTTTTTAATGAAAAAATTATTGATAAATATTGGACATTGATCATGTTGGTCCATTCCCCCTCATGCAATAAGGATTTACTATGAATCATGATGTTTTTATTGGTGGATGATGATGATGTAAGGAGTTGTGTATTTTGTATCATGGTTTCTCACTTATCAAAGAGTGATGGATGAACAACATAGTCTTGTGTGTTTGTTACAATGTTTACTAGTTCTATAAGGATTTTTTTTACCAAATTTATATGGATTTGATTATTGGATTACCATAGAATCATAGTTGGAAGGATGCAATTTTGGTGACTATCGACATGCTCAATAAATAATAACATTTATTACAAATAAAGGAAATGATAAAATTGGAAAAGATTTGAGACATATATGACTAAGATATTTTGAGACTTCATGGGTTTTCCTCAGCTATTATTTCCTATACGGAATAGATGTTCACATCTATATTGTGGAATGTATTTATAGAGTAAATGGGTTATGAGTTGAAATTGAGAATAGCCTATCATCTATATATGTATGGAAAAATAGATAGGTAGTCAAAGTTCATCAGAAAATGCTCTGGTATTGGTTTCTTGATTTATGTGGATCTTGAGATAGACATTTTCATGTGTTCCATTTTTCCAACAAAAATCATTTTTAAAAATTAGATGAAATATGGCCCATTGAGGATCTATATGGGTGTCCATTTAGATCTCTTATTTTCTATGAATTTCTGGGTGAGATCAAAATAGTTGGGACATGCCTGGTTGATGAGATGATAATGATGATGCAATTTATCTAGAGGAATTTTATCATGGTACAAATTCATCAGAATTCTTATAAGATCTTTCATCATCAGCTATGAGAGATTTTGGATAGCAATCATGACTCTTTAATGGTTTCAACATGCATGGTTAAATAGGGAAAGATGGACCTATGTTTTTCAGTCCCCTTTGATATCACTGAGTGTCTATGTAACACCCCAAGCTTCCACGGTAAGTTTCCCTTCGAATAATGCAATGGCGTGCATTGTACGCAACTTCGAGATTCTAACACACCACAACAAATCAAACTAGCTGTTATGAATAGTAATGCCTAATTTTGGAAATTTTATAAATTCTATCTTTCAAAATGGACTTCATTTTTGGATTCGTAATATCGAATTTATCCTAGGGTGAAATTTTTTAAATTTTCGGATAACACTTATATTTTGATGAATTGTGAAAATTACTAAATTTTAATTAAAAACAACTTTTTAAATAAAAATAATTTATAATGATAAATTATATTATTGAGTGTTTTTAAAGTATAATTATAATATATTTTTACCATTTTATCCAATGGTGTTCATTAGAATTAATTTCACTTTGAAATTGGACCTAAACAATTGTCAATCTTTTGATATATATTGTTTCTTAAAAACACATTATTTGTTGTGACAATGGGAATTAATTATAAAATTAATTAATTCAACTTATATGTTTATAATTTTGTAAAATAGACATAATTTTTGAATTCGGAATATCAATTATAGCTTAGGGTGAAATTTTGGCATTGTTCTGAAAAACGTCAATTTTTGATTAATAGTGAAACTACTAAGTGGTAGTTAAAAAAACTGATTTTTTCATAAAACATAATTTTACCGCTTCTGTGAATGGAATTTCGAACATCCGAGAGACACGGTTAATATCAAGAAGTAAAATTCGGTTCAATGAGATGAAAATAATTTTTGGTGAATAGTAATTTTTTACTTTTATTTACCACGACTAAAATTAAATAGGGTAATTAAGGTTAAAAATGAAATTAATATTATCCTAACACATGTCCTAATTATATTGGACAAGTGTATCTAGACAAAAAAACATCCTTAGGAATAAAATATTATCATTTAGGTCCACTTGGATTAGATTAGGACATTTATTATTATTTAATTCAAAGAAGAGTTAAAAGAGTTAAAATCAATGTTTATTTACTAAAACATTTTTAATATATGGTTACACTTAAGATAAATTCGATTTTAAATATTCATTAGAAAGATAATAATATTTACAACATAATTATAATTTATTTTTAATTTTTAGTCATTAAATAATATAATATATTTATGACACAATGATGATGTAGTAATTACCATAATAGTGAAAAATTAAAATAATTGATATTATAAATACCGAAATAAATAGAAATTAAAACTTTTAATGAATTAAACTAATTTTATAGGATAATATGACATATTAGGATTGATTTAATTGACTTTTTTGGAAGTAATTATTCTGTTATGAGTTTCAAAAAAATCATCTATTGAATAGTGTCAAAATTGACATAAAAGAGTTTTTAAAACAAATATTATATTATTAATTGATATTAAATTCCTAAAAATATAGGGTTCGGCAAAGAGACTTATATCATGATAGTTATATCATTATTGGACCACTTGTGGGTCTCTTGGATGTATATAGTATGTTAATTAACTATATAATATTAAAATACAAAGTGACATGGTAAATGTCAAACTAATTAACTAAGAGTTAAAACTAAAAGATAAGGTTAATATAGTAACTCAAACCTGTATAAATTCTATTGGTTGAATGGTTTTCGACCAATAACCACCTTAAACTTTTAATAATTATATTTTCAGCCATTAGAAACCGAATATGAATTTATTATAAATTAATATTTCTATCTTTTCCAAAGGTGCCCCTCACCCCTCTTATAAAAGGGCACTCCTCCTTCTCATTTCTTTACCCCATAAAAGCGTTTTGTCTCGGCCAAAACCTGCCCAAATACTCTCTAAACTTCCCTAAATACATCCTAGAGGCCTTATATTGATCATAAATCCAACCTAAGGAGCCCTTTCGATCAAAATCAAAGAAAGAACCCGAAGAAGAGGTAATGTTTTCACCACCCCTTTTCAAGTTCCTTTCTTCTTCCACTTCTTCTTTCTTTGTTATTACCATTCTAAAATAATAACTACAGTATATTATATATACTGTGATGTTATTATAAATATGTTACAGCCATATTCAGTATTCTATCCACCCTTTGAATAACATGTCTCCATATGTGCGTACGTACGGCTTACCGTCTCCAGGTCGTGGTGTAATTGTTATTCAATATATTATTATTTAGGTGGTTATAATAATGATGTGTGACTCATTTAAATAATAAATATAACATTATAATGATTCTTTATATATGATATACCATCCAATTATATATTATTTTAATATCAAAAGAATGATATTGTCACACGTGCGTACGTACGGACTACTGTCTCCACGAACGCGATGAGATTCAATCTCCATCATATCCCTTCAAGTATAATTATCATTTGATGATTTAAAAATAATTTTTAAGACCTTTATATCATTCTGGATATGAATAAGACACAACATATGCATGAAAAACATGGCTTACATAAGAAAACATATAAAAGAAAATGATTAAGTTAACACCTGAAACGTCGATAATTCTAAGATATTATTAACAATGCAATGTTAAAAGATCATATATGATATCATATTAATTTATATGATTCATGAATAATTTAATAACAATTATTTCAACATTATACATGCGGTTAACCTACCCCCAACCAAGGAAAAGTACAAGGTAAGGGGTTTTTTATCTCACTTTTAATTCGGTGAGAATTCCATTGTTCACCACTTATTTATTACATGTGGTGTGTGTACTAACCATGTTTGTATTCATTGTGTAATATACATTAATTCATCTATATTTACATCATCATTGTATGATCCTTCTTTCATGGGTGTATTTTTTCTATGTTACCAAATCAATAAGGGAATTTGAAATTTCAATTTCCATTTATTCGGCTTTATGCAAAATTCATTGATTATTTTATTCTGAGATTATGTGTGGAATAAATATTAATTTTCTTATGTCATAATTTCCACTCCCCATTTCTGTGGATATACTTATGATAAACATAATCACTCAATTGATAATTTCTCAAGTCATCGATATGAATATGATAATAGTAATTTTAACTCACTCTCCATTTGTTGAGTTAAACATTCAATTCATTGGTGTTGTTTTTATAAGATTATGTGTGAATATCATTTGATTGATTTACACTGAATATCCAATAATATTTATTGTATTTATATTTTTCACACATAACTATGTCGTTGATTTATCCTTAACCTAAGGATACGGCCTTTATGAGAGATTTCATCTCAATTTACATTCCATTGAGACTTCTTTATTGTTATACACAAAATCACTTTTATGTGGTGTATATAATGTACTTTGACATAGTATATCATGAATTCCTTTATTCTCATGATATTAAAAAGTTTTTATTTCCTTAATTATTTGTATTCACGTGTCTCTCTTTTGGTTAGAAACTCTAACTAAAATACCATTTTTAAATGTTTTAAAGACTTATTTTTCTAAATATTTCTCATTAATGTCCAAGTTTTAAAAAATGGTTTTATGGATTTATTTATATAGACATTAAAGTTTTAAAATTAAAACTAATTTTAAAAGATTCAAAGTGGTATGGGACACTTTGATTCAAAAATCTATTTTTAAATGGCTTCTTGAAAAATAGTGTCACATTTAAATGATTTCAAGAAAAAGGGGGATATTTCTCTCAAATAGTTTTGATGATTATTTTCATCTATGTCAAAATCCTTCATTATTATTGATTGAGGTTAATGTGATAAAATATAATCTTCCATATTGTATCAAATGAGTTATGTTTGACTGTGGATGTGCTATTTTTATACTATTCATGGTTTGTAGTTAAAGTATTGACATTTCGTATGCGAGTTTTTATACGAATGTTTATGTTATGTTTAAACCTGTTCATATGAGGAATGAATTAGACTTAATAAGTGACGGTTGGAGCCTGCTATAGCTCCTCGATGCATCGGTAGGTCTCATGAGACAAACTAGTGTCTTGGAATAAGGCCTTGGCAAAATCTTATTTGTATTCTTGGCACGAGGCCTTGGCTATGTGGTTATGATAGTCTAGCATTATGGATTCCATCATTATGAAAGTGGTTATTGATATTGCATTTGATCATTTGACTAGTAGAATATCCATGTGAGTAAGTAAATGGAATTATTTTATGTTATCTTTTCCATTTTATGCTGAATTTGAAGTTTAAAATGCTTTCGTTTTAGTTATAAACTTCCTTAAGTGTTTATGCTTATCAGGGAAAGCTTCTGCTATAATGTTATCCTTACTGAGCATCTGAGTTCACCACTTTCAATGTATTACTTTTCCCAGGATTATGAAGAAGTAATTTATGAATGACCTGCAGGGATAGTATGAGGGGATATGAAAAAAATATGTTTTTGTAGTTAGTTTTTTTACCTTTTGATGTAATGTAAGACTTATGAATATATATAGTGTTTCCAAGTATACTAAACTAATCGGTATTTCGAGACTTGGTCCTTTGTGATCATGCCAAATGTTATGTAATAATGCACCGACTCTGGGTATCTAGGGTTGGGACATTACAGTTGGTATCAGAGGAAGTTTAGTTCAAATCTTGGAAGCTAGATTTAGATAAACTGCAATTAGAGAACGTAGACCTAAGATGAACTTTGAGGATTAGTATATAAGAACTTCCTAGAATTTTGGTATTGTAGAGATTTTGTGAGTTTTCCGAGAAATACATCCCTGTCTAGATACGATCAGGTAGCGGCGGCTCTGGAAAAGATGTACCTATGGGTAAAACCCGAAAACACCGCTTTGAGCTAGACTCGAATGGGAACTGGTGCACAACAACGGGTCTTGCTGCACTCTTGGTTACGACATTCCCGGGGGATATGCATAGGATAATTTACATTTTCTTTCCAAACCGATTTAAAGTATTATATATATAAGATGTGAGTAAATGGCCTTGGTTAATCCTAATGTGTTTCAAATTGAGAATATGGTGACATGTTAATCTCTAAATGATTGTATGACTACTATTACTCACACAATGCTTTCTGGTTTTAGTCAATGCCTGGATTCCAAGGAAGTTATAGTGACATTGAGAATGATGTACAAGGTGGGAACAGTGGTGGAAATTAGCAACAAAATGGAATGTTGATAGGCGTAAAACATATCATATTTATTCCAAATTAATTTTCCAAAAATATGATCAATAATATATATATTAACCAATTACCGGACTCAACAAAAAAGAGAAAGGTGATGAATTATAATAGCTCCAGTAGTGGAGACCATGGAGAAAGAAATCCTCACTTTCCATCATCCAGGAAATGTGGAAGGAGACACCCAGGAAAGTGTCTCAATGGGATAAAGAAATGCTTTACGTGTGGGAAGGAAGGACATAAAGTGAATAATTGCTGATGAAAAATGAAGAGTACTATGGAAGAAGATAAAAATCGTCCCAAGAATCCATTTACAGTCATTTTCCGTAAATGTAGGGGACCTGGCCATTACCCGAGTGAATGTCCTATTCTATAGGATATTTTCTTGGTCAGAGAAGAATCTATGTGGAAATAAATGGTTGGATAAATGTTTAAAAATTAATAGTGATCCTTGTTGAAGGGTTTACTTTGAAATAATTTTCTCTTGTATTTGTAACCCTAACGTTTGCCATGTGAGAATGATATTTATAGAATAATTATCTTTTCTCTTGTGGATATAGTTATAAATAACCATTTGTCTTTATATGATCATTGGGTTTGAGGCAATTACAAATTATTATAATTTGGGATAAAAATGCAAGGTATGAGATAACATTTATGGTTAAATTATGTTATGGTTATTTCGAGGAATTTATCTCATTTTGGTAATGTTATAAAATATAGTTTTTGAAAAATGACAACACGTAGACCAAGTGACAACCCGTCGCGTCGGACCAAGCTATGGGAATTGAACCCACAACCAAAGTGCGATTGGGATTTATCGCCTACCACTGGACTATGTGAAGTCCCTCGTTAGTGTGACTATTATTTTTAGTTAAATGATTTTATTGATCAATAATAATTTGATTTGGGATCTTATGTCTTATCAAATGAATACCCTTAGTACAGGAAAATGATTTGGTGATTAAGTGATAAATGTTATTTTGGAAGTTGTTCACTTTGTTGAGAACACTATATGCCAAAGGAATATAGAGTAGTATGATATTTCATTTGAGGAGTAATGGTGGATTTTTATCTATGTTTTTATTGTGGATTTATAATGATTTGGGTTATTTATGGAAATGATTAGGTTAATTACTTTTAAGTATGTGACTTTAAGAGAAATTAATGTCATTTGGAGATACAATTTAAAGTGGAAGACTACATTCTTAATAAGTTTTGGGTTTCAATATTATATTTGATTACATTAAAGGATATTAAGGACAATTGATTATTGATTGGTATTTATTTAACTTTGGGGTATTTTTGGTTTAATTTTGGAAATTATGATTAGTGTTTATTTCTCTAAAGGAATATCCTTTTGGGGGATCATTAGATCTTTTACTAACCATTTTTGTTTTGATTAATCTCTAAACACAATGTAAATATATAGTTCATCCTGCATGGATCATGTGATTCTATAGAAGTTTATTCTAGCTCTTCCAGTGTGACCAAGTCTTCTTGAATACTCATCGTTTAAAAAAATGAGTTAGTGGTGGAAATTTATTAAAGAATGAAACTCTACTTAAAATGTAAGTATATATCATTATATTCATAGTCAATATCACAAATAAATTCCTCATCCTTATGTAATGAAACTTAAAACAAAAAAAATGTTGTCCGTTTACTTTCCTACTAGGAGACTAATGGCCGTTTGTCCCAACACAAGTTTGTGGTTTTATTATTGTTAACTTTCTCCTGATAATGATTTCTATACCTCTCCATAAGAACATGACACTTAATTTATCATGCATATCCATGTTTTCCTATATGGAATCCGAGTATGGGTTATCTTGGTTGACCTTTATACCTCTCTTTCTTTCTTTTAAAGTGATAGTTTTATTGACTCTTTTTCTGATGTGGGACATTCCATTATATTCCCAAGCACAATTTTAAAAATTGCGAGAATGAAATTTATTGAAGTAGGGGAGAATGTAACACCCCAAGCTTCCACGGTACGTTTCCCTTCGAATAATGCAATGGCGTGCATTGTACGCAACTTCGAGATTCTAACACACCACAACAAATCAAACTAGCCATTATGTATAGTAATACCTACTTTTTGAAATTTTATAAATTATATCTTTCAAAATGGACTTCATTTTTGGATTCAGAATATCGAATTTATCCTAGGGTGAAATTTTGGAACTTTTCGGATAACACTTATATTTTTATGAATGGTGAAAATTATTAAATTTTAATTAAAAACAACTTTTTAAATCAAAATAACTTATAATGATAAATTATATTATTGAGTGGTTTTAAAGTATAATTATAATATATTTTTACCATTTTACCCAATAGTGTTCAATAGAATTAATTTCACTTTGAAATTGGACCTAAACAATTGTCAATCTTTTGATATATATTGTTTCTTAAAAACACGCTATTTGTTGTGACAGTGGGAATTAATTATAAAATTAATTAATGAAACTTATATGTTTATAATTTTGTAAAATAGACATCATTTTTGAATTTGAAATATCAATTATAGCTTAGGGTGAAATTTTGGCATTGTTATGAAAAACTTCAATTTTTGATGAATAGTGAAACTACTAAGTGGTAGTTAAAAACGCTGAATTTTTCATAAAACTTAATTTTACCGCTTCTGTGAATGGAATTTCAAAAATCTGAGAGACACGGTTAATATCAAGAAGTAAAATGCGGTTCAATGAGATGAAAATAATTTTTGGTGAATAGTAACTTTTTAATTTTATTTACCACGGTTAAATGTAAATAAGTTAATTAAGGGTAAAAATGATATTAATATTACCCTAACACATGTCCTAATTCTATTGGACAAGTGTATATCGACCAAAAAAAACCTTAGGAAAAACATATTATCATTTAGGTCCACTTGGATTAGATTAGGACATTTATTATTATTTAATTCAAAGAAGAGTTAAAAGAGTTAAAATCAATGTTTATTTACTAAAACATTTTTAATATAAGGAAATATATAAGATAAATTCGATTTTAAATATTCATTAGAAATATAATAAGATTTACTAAATAATGATATTTTATTTATTATTTTTAGACATTAAATAATTTAATATATTTATGACACAATAATGATGCAGTAATTACCATAATAGTGAAAAATTAAAATAATTGATATTATCAATACCCAAATAAATATAATTTAAGAATTTTAATGAATTAAAATAATTTTCTAGGATAATATGACATATTAGGATTGATTTAATTTACTTTGTTCGAAGTAATCATTCTGTTATGAGTTTTACAAAAATCAACTATTGAATAGTGTCAAAATTGACATAAAAGAGTTTTTAAAACAAATATTATATTATTAATTGATATTAAATTCTTAAAAATCTACGGATCGGAAAAAATACTTATATAATGATAGGTATTTAATTAATTGACCACTTTGGGGTCGCTTGTATGTATATAGTATGTTTATTAACTATATAATATAAAAATACAAAGTGACATGGTAAATGTCAAACTAATTAACTAAGTGTTAGAACTAAAAGATAAGGTTAATATAGTAACCCAAACCTATCTAAATTCTATTGGTTAAATGGGTTTAGACCTATCCCCACCCTAACCTTTGAATAATCAACTTTGGAGCCATTATAAACCGAATATGAATTTATTATAAATTAATATTTCTAGCTTTTCCAAAGGTGCCCCTCACCCCTCTTATAAAAGGGCACTCTTCCTTATCATTTCTTCAAACCATAAAAGCCTTTTGGTTCGGGCAACCCCTGCCCAAATACTCTCTCAACTTCCCGCACTACAACCTATAGGCATTATTTTGATCAGAAATCCAACCAATGTAGCCCTTTTGAACAAGTCAAAAGAAAGAACCCGAAGAAGAGGTAATTTTTTCACCACCCCTTTTCGAGTTCCTTTCTTCTTCCACTTCTTCATTCTTTGTTATAACCATTCTAAAATAATAACTCCAGTATCTTATATATACTGTGATGTTATTATAAACATGGTACAACCATATTCAGTATTCTATCCACCCTTTGAATAACATGTCACCATACGTGCGTATGTACGGCTTACCGTCTCCACGTTGTGGTGTAATTGTTATTCAATATATTATTATTTGGGTGGGTATAATAATTATTTGTAACTCATTTAAATAATAAATATAACATGATAATGATTCTTTATATATGATATACCATCCAATTATATATTATTTTAATATCCAAAGAATGATATTGTCGCTCGTGCGTACGTACGGACTACCGTCCCCACGAACGCGATGAGATTCATTATCCATCATATCCATTCAAGTATAATTATCATTTGATGATTTAAAAATAATGTTTAGGAACATTATATCAATCTGGATATGAATAAGATACAACCTATCCATGAAAAACATGGCTTACGTAACAAAACATATAAAAGAAAATGAGTAAGTTAACACCCGAAACGACGATAATTCTAAGATATTATTAACAAAGCAGTGTTAAATGATCATATATGATATCATATTAATGTATATGATTCATGAATAATTTAATAACAATTATTTCAACATTATATAGGAGGTTAACCTACCTCCATCCAAGGAAAAGTACAAGGTAAGGGGTTTCTTATCTCACTTTTAATTCCGTTAGAATTCCATTGTTCACCACTTATTTATTACATGTGGTGTGTGTACTGCTCATGTTTGTATTCATTGTGTAATATAAATTAATTCATGTTTATTTACATCATCATATTATGATCCTTATTTCATGGTTGTATGTTTTTTATGTTACCAAATCAATAAGGGAATTTGAAATTCCAATTTCCATTTATTCGGCTTTACGCAAACTTCATTGATTATTTTATTCCGAGATTATGTGTGGAATAAATATTAATTTTCATATGTCATAATTTCCACTCCCCTTTTCTGTGGATATACTTTTGATACACATAATCACTCAATTTATAATTTCTCAAGTCATCGATATGAATTTGATATGAGTAATTTAAACTCACTCTCCATTTATTGAGTTAAACATCCAATTCATTGGTGTTGTTTTTATAAAATTATGTGTGAATATCCTTTGATTTATTTAGACTATATATCCAATAATACTTAGTTTATTTATATTTTTCACACATAACTATTTCTTTGTTTTATCCTTAACCTAAGGATATGACCTTTATGAGATATTTCTTCTCAATTTACATTCCATTGAGTCTTCTTTGTTGTTATACGCCAAATCACTTTTATGTGGTGTATATAATGTACTTTGACATAGTATATCATGAATTCCTTTATTCTCATGATATTAAATTGTTTTTATTTCCTCAATTATTTGTATTCAAGTATCTCTCTTTTGGTTAGAAATTCTAACTAAAATATCATTTTTAAATGTTTTAAAGACTTATTTTTCTAAATATTTCTCATTAATGTCCTTTTTAAAAAAAATGGTTTTAAGGATTTATTTATATGGACATTAAAGTTTTAAAATTAAAATTAATTTTAAAAGATTAAATGTGGTATGGGACACTTTGATTCAAAAATCTTTTTTTAAATGGCTTCTTGACAAATATTGTGACTTTTAAATGATTTCAAGAAAAAGGGGGATATTTCTCTCAAATAGTTTTGATGATTATTTTCATCTATGTCAACATCCATCATTATTCTTGATTGAGGTTAATGTGATACAATACAATATTCCATATTGTATCAAATGAGTTATGTTCGACTGTGGATGTTCTATTTTTATACCATTCATGGTTTTTAGTTAAAGTATTGACATTTCGTATGCTAGTTTTAATATGAATGTTTATGTTATGTTTAAACCTATTAATATGAGGGTTGCATTGGACTTAAGAAGTGACAGGTGGAGCCCGCTATAGATCCTCTATTCATCAGTGGGTCTCATGAGACAAACTAGTGTCTTGGCACAAGGCCTTGGCAAAATCTTATTTGTAGTCCTGGCACGAGGCCTTGGCTATGTGGTTATGATAGTCTGGCATTATGCATTCCATCATTATGAAAGTGGTTATTGATATTGCATGTGATCATTCGACTAGTATAATATCCATGTGAGTAAGTAAATGGAATTATTTTATTTTATCTTTGCCATTTTATGCTGAAGTTCAAGTTTAAAAGGCTTTCGTTTTAGTTATAAACTTCCTTAAGTGTTTATGCTTATCTATGAAACCTTCTGCTATAATGTTATCCTAACTGAGCATCTGAGCTCACCCCTTTCAATGTTTTATTTTTCCCAGGATTATGAAGAAGTAATTTATGAATGACCTGCATGGATATTATTTGGGGATATGAAAACAAGATGTTGTTGTAGTTAGTTTTTTTACCTTATGATGTAATGTAAGACTTATGAATATATCTAGTGTTTCCAAGACTACTAAACTAATCGGTATTTTGAGACTTGATCCTTTGTGATAGTTCCAAATTTTATGTAATAATGCACCGACTCTGGGTATCTAGGGTCAGGGCGTTACAGTTGGTATCAGAGGAAGTTTAGTACAAACCTTGGATGCTAGATTTAGATAAACTCTGATTAGAGCACGTAGACCTAAGATGAACTTTGAGGATTAGTATAGAAGAACTTCTTAGAATATTGGTATTGTAGAGATTTTGTGAGTTTTCTGAGCAATACATCCCTGTCTGGATACGAGTAAGTAGAGGCGGATCTGGCACAGATGTACCTAGGGGTAAAACCCGAAAACACCGCTTTGAGCTAGACTCGAACAGAAACTGGTGCACAACAACGGGCCTTGCTGCACTCTTGGTTACGACACTCCCAGGGGATATGCTTAGGATAATTTATATTTTCTTTACAAACCAATTTAAAGTATTATATATATAAGATGACCGTAAATGACCTTGGTTAATCCTAATGTATTTAAAATTGAGAATATGGTGACATGTTAATCTCTAAATGATTGTATTACTACAATTACTCACACAATTCTTTCTGGTATTAGTCAATGGTTGGATTCCAAGGAAGTTATAGTGACTTTGAAAATTATGTACAAGGTGGGAACGGTGGTGGCAATGAGAAACAAAATGGAATGTTGATAGGCGTAAAAGATATTGTCTTTATGACAAATCAATTTTCCAACAATATGATCAACAATATATATATTAACCAATTACCGGACTCAAAAAAGAAGAGAAAGTTGATGAATGATAAGATATCTAGTAGTGGAGACCATGGAGAAATAAATCCTCAATTTACATCATGCAGGAAATGTGGAAGGAGACACCCAAGAATGTTTCTCAATGGGACAAAGAAATGTTTTACATGCGGGAAGGAAGGCCATAAAGTGAATAATTGCCGAAGAAAAAGGAAGAGTACTATGGAAGAAGATAAAAATGGTCCCAAGAATCCATTTACAGTCATTTTCTGTAATTATAGGGGACCTGGCCATTACCAGAGTGAATGTCCTATTCTATAGGATATTTTCTTGGTCAGAGAAGAAGCTATGTGGAAATAAGTGGTTGGATAAATGTTTAAAAATTATTAGTGATCCTTGTTGAAGGGTTTACTTTGAAACGATTTTCTCATGTATTTGTAACCCTATCTTTTTCCATTTGAGAATGATATTTATGGAAGAATTATCTTTTCTCTTTTGGATATAGTTATAATTAAACATTTGGTTTTATATGATCATTGGGTTTGAGGCAATTACAAATTATTGTAATTTGGGATGAAAATGCAAGGTATGAGATAAAATTTGTGGTTAAATTATGTTATGGTTATTTTGAGGAATTTATCTCATTTTGGTAATGTTATAAAATATAGTTTTTGAAAAAGGACAACACGTAGACCGTGTGACAACCCGTCGTGTCAGACAAAGCTGTCAGAATTGAACCCACAACCAAAGTGCGATTGGGATTTATCGCCTACCACTAGACTACGTGAAGTCCCTGGTTATTGTGACTATTTTTTTTAGTTATATGATTTTATTGATCAGTAATAATTTGATTTGGGATTTTATGTCTCATCAAATAAATACCCTTTGTATAGGAAAATGATTTGGTGATTAAGTGATAAATGTTATTTTAGAAGTTGTTCACTTTGTTGATAACACTATATGCCAAAGGAAAGTAGAGTAGTATGGGATTTCATTTGAGGAGTAATGGTGGATTTCTATCTAGGTTTTTATTGTGGATTTATAATGATTTGGGTTATTTATGGAAATGATTAGGTTAATTAATTTTAAGTATGTGACTTTAAGAGTAATTAATGTCATTTGGAGATACAATTTAACGTGGAAGACTACATTCTTAATAAGTTTTTGTTTTCAATATTATTTTTGATTATATTAATGTATTTTAAGGACAATTGTTTATTGAATGGTTTTTATTTAACTTTGGGGTATTGTTGGTTTAATTTTTGAAATTAAGATTAGTGTTTATTTCTCTCAAGGAATATCCTTTTGGGGGATCATTAGATATTGGACTAACCATTTTCGTTTTGATTAACCTCTAAAGACAATGTAAATATATAGATCATCCTGCATGGATCATGTAATTCTATAGAAGTTTATTCTAGCTCTTCCAGTGTGACCAAGTCTTCTTGAATACTCATCGTTTAAAAAAATGAGTTAGTGGTGAAAATTTATTAAATAATGAAACTCTACATAAATTGTAAGTATATATCTTTATATTCTTAGTCAATATCATAAATAAATTCCTCATCCTTATGTAATGTAACTTAAAACAAAAAAATGTTGTCTATTTACTTTCCTACTATGAGACTAATGGGCGTTTCTCCCAACACAAGTTTGTGGTTTTCGTATTGTTAACTTTATCCTGATCATGATTTCTATCTCTCTCCATCAGAACTTGACACTTATTTTATCATCCATATACATGTTTTCCTACATGGAATCCGAGTATGGGTTATCTTGGTTGACCTTTATACCTCTATTTCTTTCTTTTAAAGTAAATGTTTTATTGACTCTTTTTCCGATGTGGGACATTACATTATATCCCAAGCATAATTTTAAAAATTGTGAGGACACAATTTATTGAAGGAGTGTAGAATGTAACACCCCAATCTTCCACGGTACGTTTCCCTTCGAATAATGCAATGTCGTGCATTGTATGCAACTTTGATATTCTAACACACCAAAACCAATCAAACTAGCCGTTATGAAGAGTAATGCCTACTTTTTGAAATTATATAAATTCTATCATTCAAAATGGACTTCATTTTTTGATTCGGAATATCTAATTTAACCTAGGGTGAACTTTTTGAAATTTTCGGATAACACTTATATTTTGATGAATAGTGAAAATTACTAAATTTTAATGAAAAACAACTTTTTAAATCAAAATAATTTATAATGATAAATTATATTATTTAATGGTTTTAAAGTATAATTAGAATATATTTTTACCATTTTATCCAATGGTGTTCAATAGAATTAATTTTCACTTTGAAATTGGACCGAAACAATTGTCAATCTTTTGATATATATTGTTTCTTAAAAACACGCTATTTGTTGTGACAGCGGGAATTAGTTATAAAATTAATTTATGAAACTTATATGTTTAGAATTTTGAAAAATAGACATCATTTTTAAATTCGGAATATCAATTATAGATTAGGGTGAAATTTTTGCATTGTTCTGAAAAACATCAATTTTTGATTAATAGTGAAACTACTAAGTGGTAGTTAAAAAAACTGAATTTTTCATAAAACTTAATTTTACCACTTCTGTGAATGGAATTTCAAAAATCCGAGAGACACGATTAATTTCAAGACGTAAAATGTTGTTCAATGAGATGAAAATAATTTTTGGTGAACGGTAACTTTTTACTTTTATTTACCACAGTTAAAAGTAAATAGGGTAATTAAGGGTAAAAATGATATTAATATTACTCTAACAAATGTCCTAATTCTATTGGACAAGTGTATCTCGACCATAAACAACCATAGCAATAAAATATTATCATTTTGGTTCACTTGGATTAGATTAGGACATTTATTATTATTTAATTCAAAGAAGAGTTGAAAGAGTTAAAATCAAAGTTTATTTACTAAAACATTCTTAATATAGGGTTATACATAAGATAAATTCGATTGTAAATATTCATTAGAAAGATAATAAGATTTAATACATAAATATAGTTTATTTATAATTTATAGACACTAAATAATTTAATATATTTGTGACACAATGATGATGCATTAATTACCATAATAGTGAACAATTAAAATAATTGATATTTTAAATACCCAAATAAATATAATTTAAGACTTTTAATGAATTAAACTAATTTTTTAGGATAATATGACATATTAGTATTGATTTAATTGACTTTGTTAGAAGTAATTATTCTGTTATGAGTTTCACAAAAATCAACTATTGAATATTGTCAAAATTGACATAAAAGAGTTTTTAAAACAAATATTATAGTATTATTTGATATTAAATTCATAAAAATCTATGTATCTGCCAAGAGACTTATATAATGATAGGTATATCATTAATGGACCACTTGGTGGTCTCTTGGATGTATATAGTATGTTTATTAACTATATAATATAAAAAAGAAAAGTGACATCGTAAATGTCAAACTAATTAACTAAGAGTAAAAACTAAAAGATATGGTTAATATAGTAACCCAAACCTGTCTAAATACTATATATTGAAAGGTTTTAGACCTATCCCCACCCCAACCTTTTAATAATAAACTTAGGAGCCATTAGAAACATAATATGAATTTATTATAAATTATTATTTCTAGCTTTTCCAAAGGTACCCCTCACCCCTCTTATAAAAGGGCACTTCTCCTTCTCATTTCTCCACACCTTAAAATCTTTTTGGGTCCGCCAAACCCTGCCCCAATACTCTCTAAACTTCCCTCACTAAAACCTAGAGGCCTTATTTTGATCATAAAGCCAACCTATGGAGCCCTTTTGATCAATTCAAAAGGAAGAACCCGAAGAAGAGATAATGTTTTCACCACCCCTTTTCAAGTTCCTTTCTTCTTCCACTTCTTCTTTCTTTGTTATTACAATTTTAAAATAATAACGACAGTATATTATTTATAATTTGATGTTATTATAAATATGGTACAACCTTATTCAGTATTCTATCCACCCATTGAATAACATGTCACCATACGTGCGTACGTACGACTTACCATATCCACGTCGTGGTGTAATTATTATTCAATATATTATTATTTGGGTGGGTATAATAATGGTGTGTAACTCATTTAAATAATATATATTACACGATAATTACTCTTTATATATGATATACCATCAAATTATATATTATTTTAATATCAAATGAATGATATTGTCACTCGTGCGTACGTACGGACCACCGTCTCCACGAACGCGATGAGATTCATTCTCCGTCATATCCATTCAAGTATAATTATCATTTGATGATTTAAAAATAATTTTTAATAACATTATATCATTATGGATATGAATAAGACACAACCTATCCATGAAAAACATGTCTTACGTAACAAAACATATAAAAGAAAATGAGTAAGTTAACACCCGAAACGACGATAATTCTAAGATATTATTAACAAAGAAATGTTAAAAGATCATATATGATATCATATTAATGTATATGATTAATGAATAATTTAATAAAAATTATTTCAACATTATACAGGAGGTTATCCTACCCCCAACCAAGGAAAATTACACGGTAAGGGGTTTCTTATCCAACTTTTAATTCCGTGATAATTCCATTGTTCACAACTTATTTATTACATGTGGTGTGTGTACTGCTCATGTTTGTATTCATTGTGTAATATACTTTAATTCGTGTATATTTACATCATCATTTTATCATCCTTATTTCATGGGTGTATTTTTTGTATGTTACCAAGTCAATAAGGGAATTTGAAATTTCAATTTCCATTTATTCGGCTTTATGCAAACTTCATTGATTATTTTAGTCCGAGATTATGTGTGGAATAAATATTCATTTTCTTATGTCATAATTTCCACTCCCCTTTTTTGTGGATAAAATTTTGATACACATAATCACTCAATTGATAATTTCTCAAGTCCTCGATATGAATTTGATAAGAGTAATTTTAACTCACACTCCATTTGTTGAGTTAAACATTCAATTCATTGGTGTTGTTTTTATAAGATTATGTGTGAATATCCTTTGATTTATTTACACTAAATATCCAATAATATTTAGTGTATTTATATTTTTCACACATAACTATGTTGTTGATTTATCCTTAACCTAAGGATACGACTTTTATGAGAGATTTCATCTCAATTTACATTCAATTGACACTTATTTGTTGTTATACACCAAATCACTTTTATGTGGTGTATATAATATACTTTGACATAGTATATCATTAATTCCTTTATTCTCATGATATTAGAATGTTTTTATTTCTTTAATTATTTTTATTCAAGTGTCTCTCTTTTGTTTAGAAACTCTAACTAATATACCATTTTTAAATGTTTTAACGACTTATTTTTCTAAATCATTCTCATTAATGTCCATGTTTTAAAAAATGGTTTTAAGGATTTATTTATATGGACATTAAAGTTTTAAAATTTAAATTATTTTTAAAAGATTCAAAGTGGTATGGGACACTTTGATTCAAAAATATATTTTTAAATGGCTTCTTGACAAATAGTGTGACTTTTAAATGATTTCAAGAAAAAGGGGGATATTTCTCTCAAATAGTTTTGATGATTATTTTCATCTATGTCAACATCCTTCATTATTCTTGATTGAGGTTAATGTGATACAATAAAATCTTCCATATTGTATCAAATGAGTTATGTTTGACTGTGGATGTGCTATTTTTATACCATTCATGGTTTGTAGTTAAATTATTGACATTTCGTATGCTAGTTTTAATATGAATGTTTATGTTATGTTTAAACTTGTTCATATGAGGAATGCATTGGACTTAATATGTGACGGCTGGAGCCCTCTATAGCTCCTCGATGCATCGGTAGGTCTCATAAGACAAACTAGTGTCTTGGCACAAGGCCTTGGTAAAATCTTATTTGTAGTCTTGGCACGAGGCCATGGCTATGTGGTTATGATAGTCTGGCATTATGCATTCCATCATTATGAATGTGGTTATTGATATCTCATATGATCATTCGACTAGTAGAATATCCTTGTGATTAAGTAAATGGAATTATTTTATTTTATCTTTGCCATTTTATG
Source organism: Viscum album (assembly GCA_963277665.1). NCBI lineage: Eukaryota > Viridiplantae > Streptophyta > Magnoliopsida > Santalales > Viscaceae > Viscum > Viscum album. The sequence goes on along the minus strand of OY728140.1, from coordinate 1,363,458,531 downwards.
CTGAAGTTCAAGTTTAAAAGGCTTTCATTTTAGTTATAAACTGCCTTAAGTGTTTATGCTTATCTATGAAAGCTTCTGCTATAATGTAAAAAACTAACTACTACAATGTTATCCTTACTGAGCATCTGAGCTCACCCCTTTCAATGTTTTATTTTTCCCAGGATTATGAAGAATTAATTTATGAATGACCTGTAGGGATTGTATGAGGGGATATGGAAACAAGATATTGTTGTAGTTAGTTTTTTTACCTTATGACGTAATGTAAGACTTATGAATATATCTAGTGTTTCCAAGACTACTAAACTAATCGGTCGTTCGAGACTTGATCCTTTGTGATCATGCCAAATGTTATGTAATAATGCACCGACTCTGGGTATCTAGGGTCGGGGCGTTACAGTTGGTATCAGAGGAAGTTTAGTACAAACCTTGGAATCTAGATTTAGATAAACTCTGATTAGAGCACGTAGACCTAAGATGAACTTTGTGGATTAGTATAGAAGAACTTCCTAGAATTTTGGTATTGTAGAGATTTTGTGAGTTTTCTGAGAAATACATCCCTGTCTGGATACGAGCATGTAGAGGCGGCTCTGGCACAGATGTACCTAGGTGTAAACCCCAAAAACACCGCTTTGAGGTAGACTGGAACAGGAACTGGTGCACGCCAACGGGCCTTGCTGAACTCTTGGTTATGACACTCCCGGGGGATATGCTTAGGATAATTTACATTTTCTTTACAACCCAATTTAAAGTATTATATATATATATAAGATGACAGTAAATGACCTTGGTTAATCCTAATGTGTTTCAAATTGAGAATATGGTGACATGTTAATCTCTAAATGATTGTATGACTACTATTACTCACACAATGCTTTCTGTTTTTAGTCAATGGCTGGATTCCAAGGAAGTTATAGTGACTTTGAGAATGATGTACATGGTGGGAACGATGGTGGCAATGAGAAAAAAAATGGAATGTGGATTGGCGTAAAAGATATCTTCTTTATGCCAAATCAATTTTCCAAAAATATGATCAACAATATATATATTAACAAATTACCAGACTCAACAAAGAAGAGAAAGGTGATGAATGATAAGAGCTCCAGTAGTGGAGACCATGGAGAATGAAATCCACAATTTCCATCATGCAGGAAATGTGGAAGGAGACACCCAAGAAAGTGTATCAATGGGACAAAGAAATGCTTTATGTGCGGGAAGAAATTACATGAAGTGAATAATTTCCGAATAAAAATGAAGAGTACTATGGAAAAAGATAAAAATTGTCCCATGAATCCATTTACAGTCATTTCCCGTAATTTTAGGGGACCTGGACATTACCCGAGTGAATGTCCTATTCTATAGGATATTTTCTTGGTCATAGAAGAAGCTATGTGGAAATAAATGGTTGGATAAATGTTTAAAAATTATTAGTGATCCTTGTTGAAGGGTTTACTTTGAAATAATTTTCTCTTGTATTTGTAACCCTAAAATTTTCCATGTGACATTGATATTTATGGAAGAATTATCTTTTCTCTTGTGGATATAGTTATAATTAAACATTTGGTTTTATATGATCATTGGGTTTGAGGCAATTACAAATTATTATAATTTGGGATGAAAATGAAAAGTATGAGATAACATTTGTGGTTAAAATATGTTATGGTTATTTTGAGGAATTTATCTCATTTTGGAAATGTTATAAAATATAGTTTTTGAAAAAGGACAACACGTAGACCGTGTGACAACCCGTCGCGTCGGACAAAGATGTGGGAATCGAACCCACAACCAAAGTGCGATTGGGATTTATCACCTAGCACTGGACTACGTGAAGTCCCTGGTTAGTGTGACTATTATTTTTAGTTAAATGATTTTATTGATCATTAATAATTTGATTTGGGATCTTATGTCTTATCAAATGAATACCCTTAGTATAGGAAAATGATTTGGTGATTAAGTGATAAATGTTATTTTGGATGTTGTTCGCTTTGTTGAGAACACTATATGCCAAAGGAAAATAGAGTAGTATGGGATTTCATTTGAGGAGTAATGGTGGATTTTTTTCTATGTTTTTATTGTGGATTTAAAATGATATGGGTTATTTATGGAAATAATTAGGTTAGTTACTTTTAAGTATGTGACTTTAAGAGTGATCAATGTCATTTGGAGATACAATTTAACGTGGAAGACTACATTCTTAATAAGACTTGGTTTTCAATATTAGTTTTGATTATATTAAAGTATTTTAAGGTCAATTCATTATTGAATGGTATTTATTTAACTTTGGGGTATTGTTGGTTTAATTTTGGAAATTAAGATTAGTGTTTATTTCTCTCAAGGAATATCCTTTTGGGGGATCATTAGATCTTGTACTAACCATTTTGGTTTTTATTAATCTCTAAATACAATGTAAATATATATAATATCCTGCATGGATCATTTGATTCTATAGAAGTTTATTCTAGCTCTTCCAGTGTGACCAAGTCTTCTTGAATACTCATCGTTTAAAAAAATGAGTTAGTGGTGAAAATTTATTAAAGAATGAAAATATACATAAAATTTAAGTATATATCTTTATATTTTTAGTCAATATCATAAATAAATTACTCATCCTTAAGTAATGTAACTTAAAACAAAAAAATGTTTTCCGTTTACTTTCCTACTAGGAGACTAATGGCCGTTTCTCCCAACACAAGTTTGTGGTTTTCTTATTGTTAAATTTCTCCTAATCATGATTTATATCCCACTCCATCAGAACATGACACTTAGTTTATCATCCATATCCATGTTTTCTTACATGGAATCCGAGTATGGGATATCTTGGTTGACCTTTATACCTCTCTTTATTTCTTTTAAAGTGATAGTTTTATTGACTCTTTTTCTGATGTGCGACTTTCCATTATATACCAAGAACAGTTTTAAAAATTGCGAGGACGCAATTTATTGAAGGAGGGGAGAATGTAACACCCCAAGCTTCCACGGTACGTTTCCCTTCGAATAATGCAATGGCGTGCGTTGTACGCAACTTCGACATTATAACACACCACAACCAATCAAAGTAGCCGTTATGAATAGTAATACCTACTTTTTGAAATTTTATAAATTCTATCTTTCAAAATGGCCTTCATTTTTGGATTCGGAATATCGAATTTAACATAGGGTGAAATTTTGGAAATTTTCAGATAACACATATATGTTGATGAATAGTGAAAATTACTACATTTTAATGAAAAACAACTTTTTAAATCAAAATAATTTATAATGATAAATTATGTTATTTAATGGTTTTAAAGTATAATTGGAATACATTTTTACCATTTTATCCAATGGTGTTCATTATAATTAATTTCACTTTGAAATTGGATCGAAACCATTGTCAATCTTTTGATATATATTGTTTCTTAAAAACACGCTATTTGTTGTGACAGCGGGAATTAATTATAAAATTAATTTATGCAACATATACTTTTATAATTTTGAAAAATAGACATAATTTTTGAATTTGGAATATCAATTATAGCTTAGGGAGAAATTTTGGCATTGTTCTGAAAAACTTCAATTTTTGATGAATAGTGAAACTACTAAGTGGTAGTTAAAAAACTGAATTTTTCATAAAATATAATTTTACCACATCTGTGAATGGAATTTCTAAAATCCAAGAGACACAGTTAATATCAAGAAGTAAATGCGGTTCAATGAGATGAAAGTAATTTTTGGTGAATAGTAACTTTTTTCGTTTATTTACCATAGTTAAAAGTAAATAGGGTAATTAAGGGTAAAAATGATATTAATATTACACTAACACATGTCCTAATTCTATTGGACAAGTTTATATCGACCAAAAACAACCTTATAAATAAAATATTATCATTTAGGTCCACTTGGATTAGATTAGAACATTTATTATTATTTAATTTAAAGAAGAGTTAAAAGAGTTAAAATCAAAGTTTATATACTAAAACATTTTTAATATATGCTTATCCATCAGATAAATTCTTTTTTAAATATTTATTAGAAAGATAATATGATTTCCTACATAATGATATTTTATTTATAATTTTTAGACATTAAATAATTTAATATATTTGTGACACACTGATGATGCAGTAATTACCATAATAGTGAAAAAATAAAATAATTGATATTATAAATACCCAAATAAATATAATTTAAGGCTTTTAATGAATTAAAATAATGTTCTAGGATATTATGATATATTATTATTGAGTTAATTGACTTTTTTCGAAGTAATAATTCTTTTATGAGTATCAAAAAAATCAACTATTGAATAGTGTCAAAATTTACAGAAAAGAGTTTTTAAAACAAATATTATATTATTAATTGATATTAAATTCATAAAAATCTAAGGTTCGGCCAAGAGTCTTATATAATGATAGGTATATAATTAATGGACCAGTTGGGGGTCGCTTGGATGTATAGAGTATGTTTATTAACTTTATAATATAAAAATACAATGTGACATGGTAAATGTCAAACTAATTAACTAAGAGTTAAAACTAAAATATACGGTTAATATAGTAACCCAAACCTGTCTAAATTATATTTGTTGAAAGGTTTTCGACCTATCCCCACCTTAAACTTTTAATAATCAACTTTGGAGCCATTAGAAACCGAATATGAATTTATTATAAATTAATATTTATAGCTTTTCCAAAGGTGCCCCTCACCCCTCTTATAAAAGGGCACTCCTCCATCTCATTTCATCACACCATAAAAGCCTTTTGGTTCGGCCAAACCCTGCCCCAATACTCTCTCAACATCCTTCAATACAACCTAGAGGCTTTATTTTGATCATAAATCCATCCTAAGGATCCCTTTTCATCAAATCAAAAGGAAGAACCCGAAGAAGAGTTAATGTTTTCACCACCCTTTTCAAGTTCCTTTCTTCTTCCACTTCTTCTTTCTTTGTTATTACCATTCTAAAATAATAACTCCATTATATTATGTATACTTTGATGTTATTATAAATATGGTACAACCATATTCAGTATTCTATCCACCCTTTGAATAACATGTCACCATACGTGCGTACGTACGGCTTACCGTCTCCACGTCGTGGTGTAATTGTTATTAAATATATTATTATTTGGGTGGGTATAATAATGATTTGTAACTCATTTAAATAATAAATATAACATGATAATGGTTCATTATATATGATATACCATCCAATTATATATTATTTTAATATCAAAAAATGATATTGTCGCTCGTGCGTGCGTACGGACTACCGTCTCCACGAACGCGATGAGATTCATTCTCCATCATATCCATTCAAGTATAATTATCATTTGATGATTTAAAAATAATGTTTAAGATCTTTATATCATTCTGGATATGAATGAGATACAACCTATCCATGAAAAACATGTCTTACGTAACAAAACATATAAAAGAAAATGAGTAAGTTAACACCCGAAACGACGATAATTTAAGATATTATTAACAATGAAATGTTAAAAGATCATATATGATATCATATTAATGTATACGATTCATGAATAATTTAATAACAATTATTTCAACATTATACAGGAGGTTAACCTACCCCTAACCAAGGAAAAGTATAAGGTAAGGGGTTTCTTATCTCACTTTTAATTCCATGAGAATTCCATTGTTCACCACTTATTTATTACTTGTGGTGTGTGTACTGCCCATGTTTGTATTCATTGTGTAATATACTTTAATTCATGTATATTTACATCTTAATTGTATGATCCTTCTTTCATGGGTGTATTTTTTGTATGTTACCAAATCAATAAGGGGATTTGAAATTTCAATTTCCATTTATTCGGCTTTAGGCAAACATCATTGATTATTTTTCTCCGAGATTATGTGTGGAATAAATATTCATTTTCTTATGTCATAATTTCCACTCCCCTTTTCTATGGATATAATTTTGATACACATAATCACTCAATTAATAATTTCTCAAGTCATCTATATGAATTTGATAAGAGTAATTTTAACTCACTCTCCATTTGTTGAGTTAAACATCCAATTCATTGGTGTTGTTTTTATAAGATTATGCGTGAATATCCTTTGATTGATTTTCACTGAATATCCAATAATATTTAGTGTATTTATATTTGTCAAACCTAACTATGTCATTGATTTATCCTTAACCTAAGGATACGACCTTTATGATAGATTTCATCTCAATTTACATTCCATTGAGACTTCTTTGTTGTTATACACCAAATCACTTTTATGTGGTGTATATAATGTACTTTGACATAGTATACCATGAATTCCTTTATTCTCATGATATTAAAATGTTTTTATTTCCCCAATTATATGTATTAAAGTGTCTCTCTTTTGGTTAGAAACTCTAACTAAAATACCATTTTTAAATGTTTTAAAGACTTATTTTTCTATGTCTTTCTCATTAATGTCCATGTTTTAAAAAATGGTTTTAAGGATTTATTTATATGGAAATTAAAGTCTTAAAATTAAAACTCCTTTTAAAAGTTTCAAAGTGGTATGGGACACATTGATTCAAAAATCTATTTTTAAATGGCTTCTTGAAAAATAGTGTGACTTTTAAATGATTTCAAGAAAAAGGGGGATATTTCTCTCAAATAGTTTTGATGATTATTTTCATCTATGTCAACATCCTTCATTATTCTTGATTGATGTTAATGTGATACAATACAATCTTCCATATTCTATAAAATGAGTTATGTTTGACTGTGGATGTGATATTTTGATACCATTCATGGTTTGTAGTTAAAGTATTGACATTTCGTATGCTAGTTTTAATACTAATGTTTATGTTATGTTTAAACCTATTCATATGAGGAATGCATTGGACTTAATAAGTGATGGGTGGAGCCCGCTATAGCTCCTCGATGCATCGGTAGGTCTCATGAGACAGACTAGTGTCTTGGCACAAGGCCTTGGAAAAATCTTAATTGTAGAGTTGGCATGAGGCCTTGCCTATGTGGTTATGATAGTCTGGCATTATGCATTCTAGCATTATGAAATTTGTTATTTATATTGCATGTAATAATTCGACTAGATAAATATCCATGTGAGTAAGTAAATGGAATTATTTTATTTTATCTTTGCCATTTTATGCTGAAGTTCAAGTTTAAAAGGCTTTCGTTTTAGTTATAAACTGTCTTAAGTGTTTATGCTTATCTGTGAAAGCTTCTGCTATAATGATATCCTTACTGAGCATCTGAGCTCACCCCTTTCAATGTTCTATTTTTCCTAGGATTATGAAGAGGTAATTTATGAATGACCTTCAGGGATTGTATATTTGGGGAAATGAAAACAAGATGTTGTTGTAGTTAGTTTTTTTACCTTATGATGTAATGTGAGACTTATAAATATATCTAGTGTTTCCAAGACTACTAAACTAATCGGTTTTTCGATACTTGATCCTTTGTGATCATGCCAAATGTTATGTAATAATGCACTGACCTTGTGTATCTAGGGTCAGGGCGTTACAGTCTATAGAGGGTGGATTATGGGTTATTCATTTTTTTGGATTGAATTATATCCAGAATTTATTTTAAATGTCCTATTTCAAGAGGATTATACCCAATCCTTTCTATTTGAATATGTGGGAGGATGTAGATCATGAAACCAATTCCACATTGCTTGAATATCAAATTTAGATTATTGATCACTAGGATTAGGTACTGCATGGTAAAACGATCACCATGTTATGGGTGTTGTAGAATTGTGGAAAGGATCTATAGGAGATGTGGGATTGAGATTAATATTTGAGGTAGTAGTTACCTTATCTTTTTGCAGATCTTGCATCTTGAGATCCTTTTTGGAATACAATGTTTTTATTTCTTGGTGATTCTAATACCCCATAACCATTATTTTACGTATGTTCTAATCAGTAATATTTGTTTCCCTTTTCTCACTATAGGAGTATTTCTGAACATGAAATTGGTAGAATAACTATTATAGTGATGTCATATACTTTTTTTGGAGTTTTCAACTTAAAACATAATGTTTTTGTTACTATAAGGGAACTAAAACATTGTGTACGGGATGTACACACTACGTAATGGAATTGGGGATGAATCCATGAACTCGATATATATAGTGAGTGGTTTACATAATGTATAATTTGTACACACCATGTATGTATAAAAATTTGTTTTTAATTAAAATTTTATTTGGGAGTTCAGCATTTACGGACCCCAAGGATTACACAACGTGAAAATGGTTTCACAGAACTCAAATGTTTCCTTTCTATTTTTTAGGGAATCATATAAGTTATATGATTCAATTCTTCTTTGTGTATTCCACCTGTCTCGAGCCACAATACTCTCTAGAAGATTTTGACTGATTCCTCTCCACAGGAATTAATTCTATCAACCATTGATCACCATTAGGGACATATTTCTTCTCCTTCGGTAAGAGTTCCCCCTAATTATTAATAGGTTATCGTTGAAGCTTTTATTTTGTGGTAGATTTTGTAATCATAGAGAGTTTTATATCAAACAATTTTAGTATCTAGTAATTCCTTGTATTCTAATGGTATTTCATACGGTTTCCAATCATTGTCTTTAAAGATGAGAGGTTTCCATCACACTTTAGGTAGGTGGACCTATCCAAGTGTTCTAATTTCTTGAATTGATTTTTGTTTTTATGTTTTGATTATGATTCAAAATAGACTAGCATGTATTGAAATTAAAAAAGGGAATGAAATCTTGTTTTAAAATGTTGTTTTCTATAAAATTTGAATTTCCTTGATTTGGATGAAAATCAATTTTCATACCCTGTTGTAGATCGGCTTGGATTTGAATTGATTTTATAATGAAACATGAGTGTAATTTTAAAAACATTAATTGAAAAACATATCACGAGGGAATCACAAGTGAGTCGAGAATGAAACTTGGGTACCCCTAGTAAGTGTGACACCACTATAAGTGAACCACTTGTATATAAATTGGAAATAGGTGGCATCTGTATTAGTTGGATCAAAACATATGATATTTTCCCTCATGAGTGTCCAATTAATATTTTACTGAATACTAGAGCCCAATTAAAAGGTTCAATATTCTTTTAGGTTGATTACTTTAAGGATGTTGTCTCACATGTATATTTGTATCTTAGTATTTTTACATACATTGTTTTATAACATGATTGATTTATTTCATTATCATAAAAAGAATGAAATTTTTTTAATACCCATATATTGCTTTAAAATATTTTTTTGAAGTGTTTTTTAATTTATGTTCTTGTAAAATTGTTTTTTTAATGGTATAAATTTTGTACTATTAATATTAGAGCATTTATTGAAATTTTTTTGGCTTCTTACAATGACCTATTTTAAACACCCTAAACCTTTTTGTGGGTGTTTTTTATACCATGTTTTTTAGATAATTGGTAGAGGTAAGAGAAATAAATAGAATGCTATCTTTTTAATATGAAATTTTTTTGTTTTGGGAAGATTTTGGAGGTGATTATTGGCCAAATGGAGTCATTTAGGCTAATAATTTATTTTCTTTCCAGTATCACCTATTTGGCATAATTGCATCTTTCTGTATTTCTTCTTTGTATTTTAGTTGTATGTCTTGTTTTTCTTTTTTACAAGACATGCATTTTCATCTTTGGTTTACCTCACTCTATAATGGACTATCTTGGGTGACTTACCTAGTCAACCCATATTGGTCATTACAATTTGTGGATAATCAAAAGAGAGAGTGGGATGTTATCTATAACCATTAAAAGTCTCAACATGTTTTGGCTTTCTTATTATAACCACTAAAAACTAGGGGACCTATTTTTTATAATAAGTCTCATTCTATATCCATAAAAAATAATGGTTTGGGATTCTTGATACACCTGATAAATAGAATTGTATAAAAAATTATCCCCCAATGTAACATGAAGAGATTTCACATTATAATCCCTTTTATTATTGTTTAATTGATTGAAAATTTCCTTACTGATTATCATCGTAATTTTTTTTGTTATTCTATATAACATTTAATTATAGTATTCGATTTATTACCTAATCTTTTTCACATTTAAGTTTTAATTTATGAAAATTTTAAAAGTAAATTTCCCCAAAACTCTTACCATCCTTACATAAAAAAATTTTTGTTATCATTTCCATCATTTTTTTTTCAAAACCATATATATCTAAATGAATGATCATATAATGATGACCTCAACATTAAATATGAAATGTTATTTTTATGGTTATTATATGGGTAGATCTATATTTTTCATTTTCATAGTCATTAGTAATTGAGAAACCAATATGTCTAATTTACATAGAAAATGAGAATATCATATATGGATTATAATAATGATTTTTATAACTCCACCAAAGAAAAACAAGAAATATGGATCCCCTAAAATATGAACATGTTTATCATTACGTAAAATATTTGATGAATCTACACTATGAGTTAATTTTATATTAATTTAATTGGCTTTCCATGTGTAAAACATGTCATGAAATTTGGAAATTACTATAATTTGAAAATTATTGTTCAAATACTGTGAATGATACTAAAATTTACATGTTTCTTCATGATTTTAAATTCATTAGTGTGCATCATAATGTGTTTATTACCAAAATATTCACCCATTCATTGATATTTTTAATGGAAGGAATAAATTAGGTTATTTTAATTTAATAGATAAACATATAGAGAATAATTTTTGGGTTATGACTATTTCTAGTGAATCTGTTGTTATGGTGATCCCAGAAGTAATGGATATAAAAATCATGCTGATTTATAAACTAATATCATCTCTCATAATTTATGAAATTAAAATGATTAATAAAAACTATAACTAATGAAAATAAGTGAATAAAAAATTTATCATTTTGATAAATGTTAATAAAGATTATTCTTCTTTATATGAAGTGGAAAATTATAATATTTCAAAAAATATGGAACATGTTTTTCATGATAAAGATGTATTACAATCATGAAATTAAGTTTCTTGATCAATTTGAAACGAAGGAAATATATCACGAGTGTAAAAAAAGGGTTACACAAATTTTATGTATCCAAACCCCAAATAGAATCTAATAAATGAATGAAAATAATAACATAAAAGGATCTCAATGACCAGAAAGTGAGAACTCCCTATCCCATATGGAATTAAATAAGGGATTCCCCAAGTGCCTCACGTTTAACATCAATGTATGTTATGAGGTAAATTCTTTCACACATTTCTTCTCCTAGGGATAATTAATGTACATTGTTCTCTAGTATGGCATGAGTTAAATTCTAAAAAACATTTGTTAACACACTGCTATGATCAGAGAGCCCAAATATTAATATATATATATATATATATATATATTAATTTTTAAATGATACTTAATATCTATTTAATTAAAATGAAAAATAAAATGATGAATATGGAATTACCAAATATTCTATTCCAAAAAATGTTGAGGATCAAAATAGAATACTAATTATATTATTGGAATAAATTAAATATTTGATAAAATATTTATAAATTAATTATAATCAAATTGTTTGTCAAAATAATAAATACAATATTCTAATAAAATAAAATAAAATTAGTGAACATTACTATAATCTTTAAAATATAACATACAGATTTTAATCATTAAATTTAATTTTTAGTTCCCAACGTACTGGGAAATGTACTAACGATATTGCTTTTTAAAATAATTATAAAACATAAACCATTAAAACCTATTTGGTAAAAGGGTTCTCATAATATAAAATTTATAATTACTTTAATAAAACTAGGAATCTCATTTTAGAATGGGATTGAAAAAAAATTTTACATGGAGGTGAAATTTTTTTATCATTACTCTAAAATCCGTCCATTGAAAAATGAAATGAAAATTTTCATTAACATATCTATCATTGATAACATTTTAAGAACTAAATATTTTCTTCCAAAATCATATTCCTCCTAAATTTTTTTTTGTATAGAAAATATATTACAAAATATTCTAGATTTACTGAATAGAATATGTAAATAGGGTTATTAACGAAAATGTGAGGTGGCTACCCTAAATTCAATAAACTTTTGCATCATGATGATGGGAATGTTACACTGGGAAACAACTCTAGAAATATAATCATTGGAATTTGTACCACTAGATTTTAACATTCCACTATTATTAATTTTTTTATATGTTAATTACCGAAAATATAATGTACATAGATTATTCTATTATCTGAATGTGGTTTTAATGTTTCATTTAAAAAAATTCAATGTTTTTTATTTCAATAGAATTATTTTTTTACAACATTTGTATTTCAAAATATTTATTTAATTTTTTTAAATCCATTAAAATCCAAAATGTTAAATGACTGAGGAATTAAGACTATGGGTCATATATATGGATTATATGACATTTTAATAATATCACATTCACAAAATTAAAAAATAATCTGAAACACCTATAATTATCGATTATTGTACATTATTTACATGGGTTTATTTTTAATCATATAAAGTCAATGATTATAAAGTCATTATTAAAAATTCCAATAACGCTAAAAATGAATATGTGTATAAAATTTATTCCTTATAGAGTTATCATGGACAAGAATTTTTTCATAATTATTTTTCTGTTATTTGTATTTTCGATGGTCGTCAGAATACATTTTTGCACCTATAAATCCTCTAATATTGTGGATCACAAAGGACATAATAAAAATTTTATAGAGATTCTGAAAACTATTTTTAATAAATATATTATCCCTAAATATATATGGGATGAAGTGTTTAATTCTAAATTTTATACAATTATAAAGGGATGGTTATATTAAATATGTTGTTTTTAAATGATTTGTTTCATAATATAAAATGTAACCAATGTATATTGAACCCTAAAACAAATTATAGTATCTTTCGTGGGTATAAAAATTAATTTATATCTAATTAGTTTTTTAAGTAATTGATAAAGACTAAAAAAGTGTCAAATCACTATATACATTTCTAATTTTCTTATAAAATCATCCTCATATATATTATTTAGTGCCCTGACCCCAGAATCCTGGAGCTGGTGCATTATATTAATACATTGTAAAGATTACAATGAATCAATTCTAGAAGGACTTATTAGGTTAGCATTCTTGGAAAATTGTTTTATTACACCAACTTCACATTACAATTTCAAACATAAAATAAAATATAGATTGTTCTTTGAGAACACCATTATTCTGTTTTAGATTACCTCTGATTATCAATCATAATACACTACTTGGAAATTCTTGGAAAACAAAACAAAAGAAAGGGATGAGATCAAATGCTCAATAAGGGTAAACAATTTAGCGGAAGATAACATAAACAATATGCATGGTGAATATTTTAAAGCACATGCCTTTTCAAATAATAAACATGAACGCCTTATGGTAGAAATATGAGATGAGTCAATAATGCCATAAAAAACATAATCATGGGTATTCTACTATTGAATAACTACATGAACCATTAATATTTTTTTTCCTAATGAGGAAATGTATAATGTCAGACATTCTGAAACATTTTTTCAAGGCCTCAATGAAGATTTATACAAATGATTAAGGCCTCAGCAAAAACTGTATATCAAATTGATAAAGGCCTCGACCCATTCTTTTTCTAATTGTGTCATGAGACATATCGATGCTTCAAGGTTCCATAGAAGGCGTCACCAGTCACTTACTAAGTCTAATAGATTCCTCATATGAAATGGCTGAAACATAATATAAACATTTGTATCAAAACGAGCATACATAATGTCTATTCATTATCTATAAACCATGAATGGTATGAAAATAACACATCCAAATTCAAACATATCAAAAAACCTTCAATACAATATGGAATATTTTTATCATAATAAATCAACATCAAAAAATTTTAAATCCATCAAATGATGTTGACATAGATGAAAATGATTTGTAAATCTCTTTGAAAGAAATATTCCTTTTTCATGAAAACATTTTAAAGTCACACAATTTAGAAAGGAAGACATTTAAAGACATTTCTGAATCAATATGTCCCATACCACTTTGACAATTTTGAAAGGAATTAAAATTTTAAAAACATTCATGTACAAATAAATAAATCCTTAAAAATCATTTTGAAAACTTGGACATTAATGAGAATGATTTAGTGGAAAAATCTTTAAACCATTTAAAATTATGATCTAGTTAATGAGTCCCTTCCATAAAACCTTTAAAATTTTCTTTTGAAATTATTTTTATGAAACATATATGACCATGATAAAGAGGTCCCAGTAGATACTCACATAAAAACAACCTCGGATAATAAAGAGATTGTGAAAGTAACCATTACCTTGAAATTTCCATTGGTCGAGGGTAAGTTTAAACTATTATATAATGACCATAGTATGTTATTAAATTATAATAGAAACATATTCATATTTATTATATCATACATGGTTAATTTACATCTTTATACATCCCATTTAATAATGATTTCCATGTTAAATTAACATTTCAAGTAATAATCGCTTTCTTTATCGAACATGTTTTAACTTGTTATTGTTGATCATATCATTTAGATCATGATTTAAATACATCAAGAATATAATAATTGATTAATATATCATATATATTTATAATATAAATGTTTATAATAGATAGATATATGAAATGGGAGGCACATTTTATTGAGACGGTGGGTTGTACGTACGCATAAACGCTATTTCCGTTTTCAAATCATATTGAAGAGAAGTTAGTGAATAAAATTTATATAAGTATATATATATATATATCCATTAGAATTATTATTTCATATATCAAATTCTTATTTATAATATGTATTTTTATAATCACCATTGAATGGTGAATGTGGAAATGAATCTCATCACGTCGTGGAGATGGTAATCTGTACGTACACATGAGCGACGCTATCATTATATTGATTGTGAAATTGTATGTCATTGGATGTTATATCATATATAAAGAATCAATAAAATTTTATATTTTATATTTAAATTATTTATACTCATTATTATACCCATCCAAATAATCATGTGCCTGAATAAAAAACTACACCACAATGTGGAGACGGTAAGTCGTACGTACGCACGTATGGTTACATTGTCATTTATAGCATGGATAGAATAACGAATATGGTTGTAACATATTTATAGTAACATAATAGTATATAGGAGTTACTATATTTATTATTTTGGTGTGGAAAAAAAAAGTGAAAGTATAAGAAGAAAAGAACTTGAAAGAGGGTGGTGAAATTATTACCACTTCTTCGGGTGTTTCTTTTTTAGTTTATCAAAAGGGCTACATTGGTTGGATTTATGATCAAATTAAGGAATATAGGATTGTTTTAGGGATGTTGAGAAGGTATTTGGGCAGAGGTAGGCCGAGCGAAATGGCACTAGAGGTTTGAAATTAAGATAAGGGGAAGTACCCTTTTATAAGAGAGGTGGGGGTCACTTTAGGAAAATCTTGAAATAGTTTTTTATAATAATGTAATTTTCAGTTTCTAATGGCTCCAAAATGATTTATTTCTAGTATAAGGTGGGGATGGGTGAAAATACAATCAAAAAATAGGTTTTAGATAGGTTTAGGTCTCCATATTAACTTTATCTTATATATTTAACTCTTAATTAAATAGTTTAACATTTACCATGTCTTCTTTTATTTGAACACAATATGGTTTATAAACCTACTATAAACATCAAAGAGAACCTAAAGTGACTAATTCATGAAATATATAATATTATTAAATCCATTTTTCCTATCCATAGTCTTTTAGGAATATTATATCAACCAACATTATAGTATTTGTTTTAAATACTAATTTATGTCAATTTTGACACTATTCGGTATCTGATTTTTTTTAAAGTCATTAAAACCTTATCACTTAGAACTAAATTTATCTAATCAACCCTAAAATTTAATATTAACCTATAAATTTAGTGTAATTCATCAAAAGTATCAAATTATATTTATTTGGATATTTATGATATCAACTATTTTAATATATCTTTAAGAAGGTAATTATTGCATCATAATTGTGTCATAAATAAATAAAATTATTTAATCTAAAAAAATTATATATAAAATAAAATTACCTAGGAAATATTTTAATCATTCTAATAAATATTTATTGTCGAATTTATCTTATGTATAACCCCATATTAAGAGTTGATGTTTGGGAGGAGGAGGCTCGAGTGAGGCCTGAACGCTTGGGTGCCTGGGTGACATAATGCCGCCAGATTATTCTCCCCCTCCTGATTGGAGGGAGGTGTCTTGAAATTTTATCCACAAGGTAATAGTATATCAGATATTGGTTCATTTCTTCCCTTTTCGAGGATCCCTATTTTGCTGAAGGTCCCCGATCTCTTCTGAGAAGGTCCTCAACTTTCACTACTTGCAGTAGAGATTAACAGTGCCTTGGATATTTGCAAGATGAAAAAGGTGTCTTGTTTCCGTCCTCAGTGGCCCTCGGTTGAATCCTTTGATCACTTCGTCTCTGAGTCTTGGAAGCTACAGGAGTGCACGGTCATCAGTTTTCTTGACTAACGACATTTCATGATTTTCTTTGGATCAGAGAAGGATTTGATCTACGCCTGGTCTAGGGCCGCTCGAAGATGCAACGGGGCATCTTTATACCTGTTTCACTAGACCATTGATTTATATATGTTGTGTGTCCCTTTGATGTTCGCGAACAGGGTAAGTCTTCCGGGTCTTCCTCTCTCATTTTAGAATCCTTCTATCTTGTGTGAAATTGGAAACACGATTGGTAGGTGCCTTTGCTCAGATTGGCGTACGGAGGTTTTTTGAAATCCTATCTGCCCTAGAATATGCGTGGATGTTGATGTTTCAAGACGAACAATCCGGTGTATTTTTATTACATATGAACAAGACTTTCATTTGAAGTAGGAGGTGGTTTTTGAGTCGTGGGTGCAGAATTGTGTGTCTTGCCGCCGGTGTGGTATTTTGGCGTTGAACTATTGTAGAGGGAGGATGAGTGGATGCTAACAAGGGATGGAGATGAGAAATGGTAAAAGTCGTTCTACTACTGTTCAGGATAAGTCCTTAAAAATGGGGCACACATAAACTGGTTTGATAGTAATAAGGGGTGATGCGGAAGACAATTTGGTTTTTGAGGAGGGCGTTGGGTGTGTCGGGCGTGGAGATGCCATTGAGAAGGTAACTAATGTGGAAGAAACACGAAATTGTGATGTAGTAGTGGAAGAGATAGTTTCATCAGCTCTCATGAAGGGTTTGGTCCGAGAGCCTTTAGTTGGCAGTGCAGTGGTGGAGGATCCAGTGCCAAAAGTTCTACTACAGGGGATGATACGGGATGGTGATAAAGTGGTTCATGTATTATATTCTAGTATGAAAGATATGTTGGGAATCCATATGGGAGACTCTTTTATTGGCTATGTAATGGTGGAGGATCACACCGATCCAGTCCTATTGCAGGGGGTGAATCAATATGATGCTTCTTCAGTAACTTTTTGACAGGCTGTGGCTAAATATGTGGGGCATTCTGGCCCTAAGATCAAATTTAAGGGTAATCCTATAAAGAAGGTGGATAATATGACACGTGACCCGATTTTTAAGCAAGTTTTTGAGTATTTAAAGTGTGACCTTGGTCTTGTATATGAAGATACAATGGTGAATTATTTGGCTGGAAACTACTTGTGGTTGAAGCCTATGATTGATTTTATTATTGACTCAGTTGATCCTATCTTGGGGGCTGTATATGACTGTGTTCAAGAAAAGAAGGATGATGATGATGGAGGAATGGTGATCACGATCTCCATTATGAATAGATTCATATAACTAGAATATTAGGAGGATTCACATGAAGAGGATAATGTTACAAGGCATGATGGTTGCCTCTTGTATCTTTCTATGATGGACGCTGCGACCGGGGAAGACGTACAAAACCTGGTTGATCAGCCACAATGCCTTGCTGTAGTTAACACCAACAGACAGGTCCAGTAGGATTGTGTGTTAGCTGAGTGTTACTAAGAGGTGAAAATATTTGAAATGTGGGGTGGCATATTGGATATTGACAAAGAAAAGGATAGTGGCATGGTCCGGCCTTCCAACAATGATGTTGTTCCAGATGAAAGGATGAAGGTGCACAGGGATGAAGATACTAAGACTGACCCACCACGACGAAGACCGAAGAAAGATTATTCTTATCTTCCAAGCCTGATGTCTACCATATATTCTATTTGAATGTAAAGTTGGGCTATACAGTCCTCGATAGAGTTTCTAGCCTCGGAGAAGCTGAATCGTAGAAGGAAATATGCAAAAGATTTTATGCACTATGAAATCTCATAGTGGGAAACAGATATTAATGTGGAAATAATCTCTAAAGGGGGTGGTCACGGGTATGATTTCAATGATATGTAATTATCTCTGACTATTTGTACCTGCATAATTCCTTTTCTTTTTTTTATAATTGGTCAGAGGCTTTCCTCTGACTGAGCATTTCTGGTAACCCCATATTATAAAGGGTTTAGTTATTAAACTTTGAATTTTACACTTTTAACTCTTCTTTAAATAAAATAATAATAATTTTCCTAATATAATAAAACTAGACCTAAAGGGGATCATATTTTATTCCTAAGGTTGTTTTTGGTCGAATTACACTTATCCAATAGAATTAAGACATCTGTTAGGGTAATTATAATGTCATTTTTACCCTTAATTTCCATATTTTCTTTTAACTATATGGGAAAAAGTCAAAATTTATTATTCACCAAATATTATTTTATTCTTATTGAACCAAACTTTACATACTGATGTAAAATTTGTCTCATGGATTTTTGAAATTCAACTTATAGATGAATAAAAATTACTTTTTAGTCAAATTTGTAAATGGTCCTAGAAGGTGGGTAAAACACGTTAAAAATTTCAATAAAATTGTACACATCTAGTTTTATTATAAAATGACTGAAATTATTTAAATTGAACATACATGGGTCTTATATATATATATATTTTAACTTAAAATAAATTTAAATAAAATAAATAATTTTAAAAAAAAATTCAGTATTAAATAATAAAGTAGTGTTTTTCACTATTAATCGAAAATTTAATGTTTTTAGAAAAATACCAAACATTTACCCTAAGAAGATATTAATATTCCAAATTCAAAAATGAAGTCTATTTTACCAGATTAAAAACATATATGTTGAATTTATTAATTTAAAATTAATTCCCATTGTCAAAACCCAAAAACGGGTTTTTAAAAAGTAATAACGGTCAAAAGATTGACATGTGTTTATGTCAAATTTAAATGTGAGATTACATAAAATGACCTAAATTGTATCAAATGATAAAAATATAATCTAATTATTTTTCAAAACCATTCAAATTAATAATTGAATACTATAAATTATTTCGATTAAAAAAGTAGTTTTCAATTAAAATTTAGTATTTTTAACAATTCATTAAAATATGAAAGTTATCAAAAAGTTCCAAATATTTATCCAAACTGAATGATTATGTCTCACCTCTTAGAAAGAAATAATTTTCCTTAAATTGAATATATAAAAGTGTCAAATATTGGTTTTAAAAAGGGCTCTCCATTAAAATGTGGTAAAATTGCATTTTTTGAAAAATAATTCTTTTATCTGAAAAATTAAATTTGATCTTATATAATTTATAAGAAACACTTAATACGGAGGTTAAAATTATATATATTATATAATATTTAAAATAAAGTTAATTCTATTCATAACAACTTTTTGAATGGCTAGTTTGGTATGTTTTGGTGCGCTCAAACTCAGTGTTGCGTGTGGTGCAAGCTATTAAATTACATTAATGATATAAAATATTATGAAATCTTGGGGTGTTACATTCTCTACTCCTTCACAAAATTGCATCCTCACAATGTCAAATTGTTCTTCGAAAATAAAAGGATAAAAATAGAAAAATAACATTGTGGAAAACCCATATCAAAAATTTGGTTAATTAAATTAGGTCTTAATAAGAGGGAAAGGGAATTAAAAAGTCACCACGAAATTATGATCTAGATTTAGATAACATTGGTGTAAATTAAAGTCACATAATTGGAGGAAAATGAATATATATAGGGAGTGATTGAGGTCATCAATCACAAACATGTGTAAAATTGAGGGCCTCAATGCCATCAATCTTTGATGATTTAAAATATCATTAGTTCAACAAAACATAAGGTATTAGGATAACACATTTTTTGTTTTAATATCCCTTCACTAACGTTTAAAAATTAATATATTGATAGAATAATAGGGAAAAATATACTTGACATGTAGAGTTTCATCCTTGAACTAATTCCTACCACAAACTCATCTTTCACTCCAAAAGATAATAGAATTCAAAAATAATATATTTATCCTAATCGTATAGGGTTTCAAAAAATAATTAATTTATAATTAATTTGTCAAGATATTTTAAATAAATACATTATACAAACTAGGAAGTCATGTATGCTAGTGGAAGGTGATCCACCCTTGTCGCCCTTCAGTTGCGGGTTCAAGTCCTGCGACCTTGTCAGACACGACATGTTGTCGCCCGACCTCAAGGATGTTCTATTTATAACAATCAAAAATAATCTCAAGAATTGATTTAACCGTAAAAATTGTATCAAATTTCAAACATAATTTATTCAAACCATTAGACTTATCATAAATACTTATGTCCAATATCACCGTCCAAAATTAGAAATGAAGCTAAACACAATGAAGATCCTTTTTTCGACATAATAAATGTAAATACCTTCATCATGTATTATTTTAAAACTCTATAACGCCCTGAATTGTTATAAAAACTTATTTATTACATCAATTCTCCCATATACCTCATAAAATATTGGATATAATCCTTCTATCCAAAAATTTTATAATCTCCAACAATGATGGAATATTCAAATCATTAATCAATTTCATGGTTGTCAAGAATACCGAAAATAATTTATCCAAATCAATAATATATTATTCCAAAATCACTACCTCATTATCATAACCATAATATGGTTTATCTTTCTCTCAACCCTATATTTTCCAAAAAAATAACCTTCTATTGGGGAACTTTTCTTTTTCCACACAATCTCAAGTCCTTAATGAAATAGTACTACAGTACAATCCTTTTAAACTCTATAATTCTTATAAATTTTACATCATTAATACAATACTCATATGACTTAATACATTAATAAAAACATAATAAATATAATATTTACTCTTCATCATTGATAGTATCATAACATTATTATTATCCAATAGCAAAATTTTGGGTATACTATGAGGATTTGTACATTTCTTCGCATAGTGTCCCAACTCCTTGAAAATGAATCATTATACATTGAAACATTTTTCTTACCCTTTCAATAACGCACTTGGTGTCCATTTTATCCACACATTTAACAAACTCTCATTACATTCAAGCATTTAACAAGGTTATTTTTTCCACAGTTATCACATATTGTAAAATCCTTCTTTTCCCTCTTCCATTTATCCATATATCTCTCTTACATCCTTTTATTCTCTTTCTTCCCTTGAAAGTCGTAGGAATTGGAGAATTAATTAATTATCTTATTAACACATGATACTATTTCTTCATATGATGAGAATACATGGGAGACAATTTCCCTTTTAAATGTTGGCTTAACACCATGAATGAAACGATCCATCATAATCTTTCGATCATGTGTGTTGCCAGAAATCTTATTCCTTCAACTAGGTGCCATTTCAAAATAAGGGAATACACTATGTTAGTTTATGAATTGCAATGCATAATTCCAATCTTGTAAAATACCTAATGTAAATTGAAAATATTATGCATATAATCTATAATCTTAAAAAAAATCTTTGGTGAAATATTTACACCTAAATCTTTCATAATCGCTTGTAATGAAAATGTGAATTATATTTAGTATATCCCTCGGGAATGTCATAATAAATATTGTAGAAAGGCCTTCTATCGTGTATCAGTATACCTCTTTTCATGCCCGAAACTCCTTGTTGGAGTTTTCACTCCTAGGTACATCTGTGCCAGAGCCACCTCTACCTGCTTGTATCCAGACAAGGATGTATTGCTTGGAAAATACACAAAATCTCTACATTACCAAAAATCAATGAAGTTATTATGTACAAATCCTAAAAGTCTATCTCAGGGTAATGTTCTCTAATCCGAGTTTATCTAAATCTATTTAATGGTTGTTTCTAAACATCCTTTGATACCAACTATAATTCCCCGACCCTAGAAAACTGGAGCAGGTGCATTATTTTAATACATGTGAATGATTAAAAAGAATTGTGTCCCGAAGGACCGACCAGTTTTGAAATCTTGGAAAATATATTACATACATCAACTTCACATTATAATTTCAAATATAAAATATAACATAGATAGTTTTTTGAGAAAACCATTAATCACTTTTAGCTTAACCCTACATATCAATCATAATACACTTTTTGGAAATAATGTGAAAATAAAACATACGAAATGGGTGAGCTCAGATGATCAGTTAGGGTAAAAAATTTCGCGGATGATAACATAAACAATAGGCATGGTGAATAATTGAAAACAAATGACTTTACAAATAATAAAAATGAAATATTTGTGGAAGAAATGTGAGTCGAGTAAATAATTCCATAAAAAACATAATCATTGTTATTATAATAGTCAAATAAACACTTGAACTATTCATATTATTTTCATAATGGGGGAATGTATAATGAAAAACATTCTGAAACATTTTTTTATGTCCTCGGCCAAGACGTTTAAAAATTATTAAGGCCTCATCCAAAACCATATATAAAATTGGGAAAGGCCTCAGCCAATTACACATATAATTGTATCAGGAGACCTACTAATGCATTGAGGAGCTATAGCAGGCTCCACCTGTCTCTTAGTAAGTTCAATACAATCCTCATATGAAAATGGTGAAACATAACATAAATATTCATATTAAAAATAGAATATGAAATGTCAATAATTTATCCATAAACCATGACTGGTATAAAAATAACATATCCAATGTCAAAAATATCACAAAACCATCAATAAAATATGAAATACTTCTATCATAATAATTCAACATCAAATAAGATTAAAATCCATCAAAGGATGTTCACATAGATGAAAAGGATTTGTAAAACACTTGGAATGAAATATCACTTTTTCCTGAAAACATATAAATGTCACACAATTTTAAAAGGAATTCATTTAAAGAAATTTTTTAATAAATGTGTCCCATACTACTTTGAAACTTTTTAATGTAATTATTATTTTAAAAACATTCATATCCACATAAATAAATCCTTAACAATCATTTTGAATACGTGGAAATTAACGAGAATGATTTAAAAGAATAAATATTTAAACATTTTAAAATGATTATCTAGTTAAAGAGTCCCTTCCCTAAAACCTTAAAATATTCCTTTTGATTATTTTTATGAAACACATATGTGGATGATAAAGTGGTCCCAGTAGAT
Source organism: Viscum album (assembly GCA_963277665.1). NCBI lineage: Eukaryota > Viridiplantae > Streptophyta > Magnoliopsida > Santalales > Viscaceae > Viscum > Viscum album. The sequence goes on along the minus strand of OY728140.1, from coordinate 1,363,435,115 downwards.
AATCACATAAAAACAACCTCAGATCATAAAGAGATTCTGAAATTAATCCTTACCTTGCACTTTACATTGGACGAGGATAAGTTTAACCTCTTGTATAATTATAATAGTATGTTATTAATTTATAAATGAACCATATTAATATTTATTATATAATAAATTATTCATTTGTGCCTTTATACTTACCATATAATAATTATTTCCATGTTAAATTAACATTTTAGGTCATAATCGCATTCTTTATTGTACTTGTTTTAACTTTTTATTCATAATCGTACCATTTAGATCATGATTTAAATACTTAAAAAATAAAAAATTAGATTTATATATCATATATATTTAGAATATAAATATTTATAATACATAGATATTTGAAAAGGGAGGCACTGTTTATGGAGACAATGGGCCATTCGTACTCATAAACGCAGTTTCCGTTTTCATATCGTACTGAACGGAAGTACGTGAATAAGATTTATGTAAGTATATATATATATATAATTTAGAATTATTATGTAATATATTAAATACTTAATAATAATATATATTTTTATAATCATCGTGGAAGGGTGAATGTGGAAATGAATCTCATCTTGTCGTGGAGACGGTAATCCGTACGTACGCATGAGAGACAATATCATTATATTGATTGTGAAATATTATGTAATTGTATAGTATATCATATATTAAAAATAGTTAACAGTTTATATTTATTATTTACATTAGTTATACTCATTATTATACCTATCCAAATAATTAAGTGTTTGAATAACAAACTACACCACGACGTGGAGACGATAAGCCGTACCTACGCACATATGATGACATTGTCTTTTATTGGATGGATAGAATAATGAATATGGGTTTCATATATTTATAGTAACATAATAGTATTTATGAGGTACTATATTTATTATTTTGTTATGGAAAAAACAACAAAAAAGGATGTGGATGAAGACCAGAACATGAAAGAGGGTGGTGAAATTATTACCTCTTCTTCGGGTGTTTCCTTTTGAGTTGATCAAAACGGATCCTTATGTTGGATTTATGATCAATGTAAGGACTCTAGGTTGATGTGATGAATGTTGAGAAGGTATTTGGGTAGGTTTTGGCCCAGAAAAATGGCTATGGAGGTGCAAATTTAAGGGAAGGGGAAATACCCTTTTATAAGATATGTGAGGGTCACTTAAAGAAAATCATGAAATATTATTTTATATTAAAATATTTTTCAGTTTCTAATGAATAAAAAATCATTTAATTCTAGGATAATGTGGGTATGGGTCTCAAAAAACTCAACCAATAGGTTTTATATTGTTTTAGGTCACCATATTATCTTTATCTTTTATATTTGACTCGTTGTTAAATAGTTTAACTTTTACCATGTCTTCTTGTATTTTTACACAATATGGTTAATAAACATACTCTAAATATACAAGAGAACCTAAAGTGGTCCATTAATGAAATATATAATATTATTTATGCACTTTTGATGAACCTCATATTTTTAGGAATATTATATCAACAAATAATATTGTTTTTATTTTTAAAACTAATATATATTCAATTTTTACACTATTTTGGTATCATTATTTTGAATATCATAAAAACCATATCACTTCGAAAAAAAATTATCTAATCAACCCTAAAATTTCATATTAACCTATTAAATGATTTTAATTTAACAGAAGGCTAAAATTATATTTATTTGGATATTTATAATATCAATTATTTTAATATTTCATTAAGAAGGTAATTACTACATTGTCGTTGTGTCAAAAATAAATTTAATTATTTAATCTCTAAAAATTATAAATAAAATACTATTATGTATTAAATCTTTAATTTTTTCTAATGAATATTTATAGTCAAATTTATCTTTTTTATAACCCCATTTTATAATTTGGTTAGTTATTAAACTTTGAATTTAACACTTTTAACTATTCTTTAAATAAAATAATAATAAATTTCCTAATCTAATCCAAGTAGACCTAAAGGGGATCATATTTAATTAATAAGCCTTTTTTGGTCTAATTAAACTTATCTAATAGAATTAGGACATGTGTTAGGGAAATTTTAATATCAATTTTACCCTTAATTACACTATATACTTTTAAACGCTGTAAAAAAGTAAAAAGTCACTATTCACCATAAATTATTTTCATATTATTGAACCAAATTTTACTGAATTATTTCAACTATGTCTCGTGTATTTTTGAAATTCAATTCTCAAAGGCGGTATAATTAAGTTTTATTCAATTATTCAAATGCACCTATAATGATGGAAGAAAAGGTAAAAATGTTTTATGAAATTTTATACATATGATTTTATTATAAAATGACTTCAATGAATTAAATTGAACTAATATTGGTATTATATATCTATTTTGACTTAAAATATATTTAATAAAATAAATAATTATTTAAATAAAAAGTCAGTTTAAATAATAACATAGTGTTTCTCACTATTCACCAATAATTGAACGTTTCAAGAAAAATACCAAAAAATTTACACTAAGATAATTTTGATATTCCAAAATAAAAAATGAAGTCTATTTTACCAAATTAAAAACATAGGATTTGCATTTATTAATTTAAAATTAATTTCTATTGTCAAAACTAAAAATAGGGTTTTCAAAAAGTAGAAATCATCAAAAGATTGAAATGATTTATGTCACATTTAAAAGTTAAATTACTTTTAATGACCAAAATTTTAATAAATGATAAAAATATAATCTAATTATACTTCCAAACCATTCAAATTCATAATTTAACACTATAAATTAGTTTTATTACAAAATTTGTTTTCAATTTAAATTTAGTATTTTGAACTATTTATCAAAATATGAAAGTTATCAGAAAAGTACCAAAAATTTATCCAAACTATATTTTTAATTTCCTTTTGTGAAAAATAATTAAATTTAATTAAATTTAATATATTAATGTGTCAAATATTGGATTTAAAAAGGGTTCTCCATTAAAAGGTGGTAAAATTGCATTTTTTAAATATATTTCTTTTATCTAAAAAATGAATTTGTTTTTATATTATGTCTAATAAAACAAATAATTTGGAAATTATAATTATATATAATTTATAATATAAAAAATGTAGTTAATACTATTCATAACCGCTTTTTTAACAACTAGTTGGGTAAGTTGTGGTGCGCTCGAACTCAGTGTTACGTGTATCACAAGCTATTAAATTACTTTAATGAGATAATGTACTATGAAATCAAGGAAAATTATAGATTATGTTGAGGTATTCTATGTTTCATTAACATTTATTGAACCCCAAACTCAAATAGAGATTGATTTTAAAGAAGATCATAGTCATTTACCAAAATATGGTGTTAAATATAAGGGTTACCCTCTGGAAAATGGTGTCTATTACATCCAATATTGTACCCACACTTGAAGATCAATTTAAAATAAACTAAATCCTAAAGCTTTTGTATCACACCTAGATCCCCATAATCATGATTCTTATGTCAATGATTATAAATGGGGTACCCATTGAATAGTAATTAAATAAATTTACACAGAATAATTGTTGAACTCTTGTGGAGAGGCCCATTGATCAGTCCATTATTTGTAGCAGATGGGGTTTCAGAAGTAAATTTGACTTGTAAGGTAATTTTACCTATACTAAATCACGAATTGTTGATTCATTATACAATAATGAGAAAAGTATTTATTATGGTGTGAGATTTTATCTCATCTCTATGATATATTCCATAATAATCTTGTTTTAATTCATATCTCATTTCAATTTCATGTTTTTTTGAAATATATAATAAAGGTTCATTTTAATGGATTTATGTAAAAAAATATTATTTTGAATAACTTCTAGGTTTTGAGGTATAAAAATTACTAGAGAAAGTTTACATTATAAAAAATACACGTTATTTCCATGGATATTTTATAAATAAAATTCTTGTTGATTATTTCATTCATGGTTCAAATAAATAATCTATTTTAAATTAATTTTATTATCTAATGTGAAAATAATTTGAAATTTGATTCATGGGAGAAAACATATTATTACATGGCCTTATAATTTCCCCAAATTTGGATGGGACATTGCATAAAAAATTAAGTCTAATTTTTACCATTTAATTTAATTTGGAATGGATTAATTTAAATAGTGTATTACCCAAATGAGTACATTTTTTATGCATACATTGGATTAATTTAGTAAAATAGTGGAAAATATTCTATATAGGCGAATGATTTGGATTTTTACCTATATTACCATGACCTAGAAAAAACTAAGGATTACTATATTTATTTTCTATTAACATTATTTGAATATGAAGAAATAAAACATAGAATACCTCACCATATTTTTAATTTTATTTTATATTACATAAAAATAATAGTCTATTTTATCTAGAATACACCAATTTTGATCTAACTAGTTTTTACATTTCTAAAATTAGTGGATGATATCTAGACATGAAGAGTACATTTGGGAAATTCTACATACTTATAAAATATCATCTCTCATGGAACTATTCGATGAAAAATTTTATTTATATTTATATGAACTAAGGGGAGAATATAATGGTGGGAAGTTGTTTCTACCCAATCATTAGGGTGTAACATGCTCAACTAGATTGTTTATTTAATTAAGATAACTATCTTATTATGTTTCATAACAACAGATATATTTTTATTTATAAGAATTAAATTCAAATCTCTCACAAAAATATAATCATTTAAATTAATTATAGTATCTGAGATTTTTTGCAATGGGTGAATAACATGTAAGAATTCAAATTCCAAACTCATCAACTAGTTGATATCTTCACATAAAACCATATAATTAACCATTTTCATTTTATTATGTTTTATTTTGGAGTTTCAATACTAAGACCCATTCATTTTTCATTATCCTTTATATGTGTTTTTTACATTTTTTGATTTTATATATTTATGATATTTTCATTAAATATTGAAAATAATTCATGAATTTATATTATTTAAATATTAAATTGGTTGATTTATTTACTTCACTTTCTATAGAATATTTTTTTTGTTTTATTAATCTATCTATTGATTTATATATCTTTATGGAATCCCTTACATCTTTAAAAGTATTCATTATTTGAGGGTGATCCAACCATATTAAAATTGAAATATTTTTTTTGCGATATACTCATTTTAAAATTAGGTTTGAGCCATTTTGAAATTCAAAGAATCATCAGATCGGTGAAACATGAGTTGTATATCTTTTGATTTATTTAAACACTTTTTTAATTATAAATAATATATTTCTTTTAAATATCTTTTTTAGAATCTCTATTTTTGGGAAATAATGGTTTCATATTTTTTAAAAAATGATGTTTCATCTCCATTATAGAAATTTTAATGATGTTATTATTAAAATTTAAAATCTATTTTCTCCCTATTAATATTGATCGTTGTTATTCCATGAATATTTTTTCCTGACTCATATATATATATATATATATGTTTTTAAAAAATTACAAATTTAGTGATATTGATGAATTAAACAGTATTATTTTTGTCAAATATTTACATATTTATGGTCAAATGACTTATAATTTTGACTTTGTTATAATTCATATTCAATTTCATCAATCATTTTAAAAAATAAATAAATTTATCAATTTAATAGTAAAAATGTTGTGATGGTGATTATTTTATTATGGTAAAGGGGGAGATCTATTTGAAATCTCAATACTTATGAATGTTAAATCCTTAATTATTTAAATTAATAATTATTTAAATTTCTAAATAATTTTTAATATTATTAAAAAAATTAAATTAACTTCATAATGAAATATTAAAAATAGTTTTTATTATTTTCATGATTTAGTTCAATCATAATTCATAGGAGTGGAACTAGTCTTCCCAGAATGCTTTCTCAAGAAACTCCATAGTTAGAGTCAGTTGAAATAATAGGGATTTGGATCAATCTCCAAATAATGTGGCTAAGGGGAGAACCCTCAAAACTTTTTTCCCATCCACAACAGACAAATCTTGACTCATTAGATCAAGGCATGGGGATTATCACCATGTTACAAATGATGCAAAGAAGATCCTGGAGTTCTCTCGACATCAATCTCCCAACATGCGCCACGAGTCTTGGGCCAAATCTAGATGTACCTGTCTTAATGTTTAATATTCTCATATGGAATGACAAGGGATTATGGGCCCAGGCTAAATCCATCTTTATTGTTAACGATCTTTTTAAAATTTCCTTAAAGATGGTAACTATCATTGATTCCAATGTAGTTTCTAGAAAATTAAAGAAGTATGTGTACCATCTTAGAGTAATTGGTTTCCTGCACAGGGATCCTCATATTCTCATATCTGGTTGTTCTAGAAGGATCACCCTACAGTCAATTTCATTAGTGCATCCGATCAATATCTACCTACAAAGGTTTTTACAGGGGCCCAATAGATCCACATTTCCATCATCGATACCAAGTGTAATGCGCCGGATAGAAAGGTTATTTTGTGTCAAATTGATGGAATCATCTTTGTTATTACCCACAAGATTTTAATGGGTGACATCAACAATGTTTCACATCCAGGGGAGAAACAAGGGGAAGTGTCTTTCCCCAGAGTGCTAGTCAGGATTTTTTTTCTCGGTGAGGAATGATCTTATGGATATGGGCATCAAGGGAGATCGTTATACCGGCTGAAAAAATAAATTATGAGGAAGATGCACATGGTGCCATCTGGATCAGTGTTTGATGAACAAGGAAGATATGTCTCTATTTATGACCACCATGGTTTCTCACATGGTCTGGTTATTGTCTAATAATTCTCCTTTGTACCTATCCCGAGGATTATGTTCATCGATGGAGGATCATCTAAAGCGTTCGGGAATGTGGGTAGAGGAAATTGGTATTAATTATTAGGTAAGGGAATCATGGTCTATCATGAACACGGGGAAACAATGGATTACTGTACACATGATGTTAAGGAGTCTTAAATAGTTATTACACAGATTGAGGAAGGCTCTACCAGGCTGTGATTTTGATTTCATTGATGTCAGTAGGGATGTTCAATTCCACAAGGAAGGTCTGGAACAAGAATGGAATGGAATCATGTTTAACGAGATAAGGATAAATAAGGACCACCACACACATATCCTTATAAGGTAGGAATGGTTGGAGAGAGAGGGATCGAAAGTCTGATTTCATTGCTAGGGGGACAAAAATATAGGTTACTTCCATGATTGAATCAAATAATTACACCGAAATCATAGAGCTAACATCCTTTGGGGGATGGAACCTAAACCAATGACCGCGATGAAGCGGGGGAATAGGCCAACATTAGAAACCAGGCTCTTCCGGTAGGCCCAAATCCAAACATTAATGAATGGTATCCTTGTGGGGATACAGATGTGTTGGGGATATTCCGGGTTTTGTGTTGGATGATATTGATGGAGGGTTTCGAAGGCATCCAGAGGAAGAAAAAGTGTGTGAAGCGATCTGGAAATTAAACATGAATAATGCAGCTAGTCCGGAAGGAATTATAGTTTATTTTAATAGGGAAACATGGAATATTTTCAAAAGAGTACTTGTGAGAGATGTGATGGTCTACTTTCAAGGGAGGAACATGCCATGTATTGCCTTTGAAACTAAGTTGGTGCTACTTCCAAAGGTGTGAAATCCCCAAGACATTGAGAAGTATTATCCTATTAGTTTTTGAATCTTTCTGAACAAGGACCTGGTAAGTATTATCAGTATAGGGACGGCTCCTCACTTGAATACCTATATGGATTCAGAATAGCATTGTTTTATCAAATGGCGGTCAATTTAGGGTATGGTGGGAGTAGTAAAATAAATAGTCAGTTACATCAATAAAAAAGTATTTAGGAGAAATCTGGTGATACAATTAGACATTTTCAAGGATTATGAAAGGAATGAATCAGGTTTTATCTTATGGTTTCTGGCTTATATGGGGTTCTCAAACTAGACCAGGGATCATTTGTTTTGGCGCTTCATCTTGTCATTGATCTCTACTTCATTTATGGGAGTTAAATTTTGGTTATTCAATGAATAATGTGGTCTCAATCAAGTGGATCTCCTTTCCCCCACTATATTCATCATTTCTCAAAACACCCATAGCTACTCCATTAACTGGTGCCTTCTTACAAGAAAAGTCATAGAGTATAGAAATCGACATGCTACTGGGGGCACCTCGCACTTGATGATTATAGATGATATAGTTCTGTTTTATAATGGAAGCCAGAGATCAGTGATACGGTTGAATGAGGATCTTGAGATTATTGTACATGTAACAGGAAGTAGGTCAACAAGGAGAAAATCCTTTATTTTACTGCTAAGAAGATCTCGGATATGATGGAAAGGGATCGGGATGTCAACCTATGTATGAGAAGAGGGGCCATATCTATGGTGTATCTTAGAGCACCAATTATTCATACTTTTCTTTGTGTGCATCACTTTGATAACATCGTTAGCAAGTTCACGAGGCACATCATGAATTGGAAAAACAGTTTTTTATCTCTTGGTGGACGCATAACTCTCATGAATAGTGTTCTTCTCTATATTCCTATGCATATTCTCTCCAACCTGAAGTTCCCCAAAGGTTTCATCGTCAACATGGTTAGAATTTTGGTGTCGTTTATATTGTATATGAACATGGAAGGCAGACATCTCTGGGATTCGGGGGATCATCTAGTTAGACCTTTATCGGAAGGGGGCATCAATCCGAGAAGCGTCGCCTCATCCATGAAAGGATTACACTCAAAAATCGCATGGGAGGTCATGTAAGGATGTAATCAATAAGGAAAGTCCATGATAAACATATATGGCTAGGATGTGAGCATTCAGAGTCACAACCTTCTAGGATATGGAAGATGATTCATTTGTAATTTTAATCTTTTAAGATTCTCTCACAATGGATTGTGGTCAGAGGAGAAATTAACATTTGGGAGCCAAATTCGAGGGGCAGCATGTTGTGGTGTCTGGGATGTACCACCCCATTCATTTCCTTTAGAGAGGGTTTCAAACACCCCAGTTTTATATAGGATTTCCTTGATGAAAACTGGCCTACTTTTTTCAACAATATCATATAGAGTGAAGAACCATATAGACTCATCCTTATGGGTTCCATGTCATGAGAGTTCTTAATCAAATCCTTTTCTCATATGGGGATGACCACAGTTACTGGAGACCCATGGGGGGAGAGGCAGTGGTGAAAATAGGTTTCCTCTATGTTCAATTTCCTATTGTGGGGGTGAGGAACAACACTTTAGCCATGGATGTTAAGATTCAATGTATGGGAGTGAGTTTGGAATCTTGGTGTTTTTATTGCAGAGTTCATAAATAGGAAATGATGGGTCAAATATTTATCAATATTGATTGAATGAGATGGGTTTGGTAGGATTTCAGCGTCGTCTTAGGTCAGGATAACCACAGAGGCATGCATTGTTGGTTTTTCCGATCGTGGCTTTAGGGGTTCGGCGATCGGGGTTTCGAGAGGAAAGGATGAGTTATAATTTTCTTGGAGGGACGATGGATCATTTGTGAGGCCCAGAATGATACTCCCCAAAAAAATGATAAATGAAGTCAAACCAGCATCACCTTCAACATGAGAAATATTTTACTGGACCTAGTCAGCTTGTACACTGACAACCAGATTGCTCCATCGGTCAGGCCTTTTCTCACGAATCACGTTTCTTCCAATCAGATCTGCAGGCCGGGACAGGGGCATCAGATCCGATGGTGGCAACCAATAGGAGTTATCAAACTGAATTTGGATGGGTCTCTACTCAGTGCGGTGATGCGTGGTGGTATAGTAATTCGGGATAGGGAGGGGTATGTCGTAAAAACATTCCCTGCCTATTATGGAAGCGGTGATGTTCAACCAGAGGAGGCCCTAGTTATGGCCCCGAGGCTTGAGTTATGCGAGAAAAGGCACCTATGACTGATTGTAGTGGATAATTACTATTTGAATCTCTACAATGCACTCTCAAGAGCAGTTAATTATCTCCAAAACATTGATTATATTTTCAGGAACTGTAGAAATCTCATGGGTTCCCACAATGAGAAAAATCAGAATTTGTGGGAGGGGAACATGGTAATGGACATCATGGAATCTAGGGCCCCCTCAAACTAACGTATTTCCTACATCCTTAACATGGGTTCCTTTCCTATCGAGGGAGTCCATTTTGAGGGTAATGACACTTTGGTCCTCCTTTATATTAGGCCCCCGTGTTGTATCTCTTGTAGTTCCTATTTGAAAAAATCAACAAAAAATGATAATGATCAGTAAAGATGAGAAATGATTCTTTTTTTTGGAGCCACACACGTATAACCACCATTTATGACATGATGTGTACAATTTCATGTTTTGTGGACCACATGGGTTTCCCAATGTAGAATAAAATGAAAATGGGTTCTATTTTGGTGACAGTCACATTCTACTATGACCCATTGACAACACATTGTCACCCAAATAATAATATAATATATCTATTTTAGGTGTCCCTTAAATACCTTATTTAACCATGTGAAGGATTTAGTGCACTATCAGAGGATCTAGAACCAATCAGGATCCCCAAGGGGCTATAAATAATCATGAGTGTTTTTGGAATTCCATGTTTACATGGAAAATAATTTGTGAGATCATTGTACTTCATTTTGTATTTCTCAAGATATATTACTCTATTGTATCTTAATAAAAAATTATTTTCATGTTGAAATATTTCAATGGAGATAGATTTTGATTTATCATTCTTATATACAAAGAGAGCCTTTTTTTCATTTGGTTTATGCTCAGCCTATAATGAAAGTATCTATTTGTTCATTACTGACATTAAAGAAATGGGATTTTGGGTTTTTGTCCATAACCATTAAATGGTTAGCCATGTTTGGGGTTTCATTGTACAAGAACATGGAATGAAGTTCCTTAAATTTGATAATGGATTTCATCCAACAATCATCAAATATAATGGTGGAGGTTTCATTCCAAATAAATTAAATAGAAATTCTTAAAACAATTCCTTTTGTGGTTACTTATACGGAGAACATATATGGATCTATTATGGATTATTGGTAAAAAAATTACCATTTTCTTAGAAATTTCCTTTTTAAATTATAATTCCATAATGATTAATCCCTTTTAATTTTAACAACATCTTAATTTTCTTAACTTCTATGTCAATTTTAATTTTAATTTTTATATTTATATAAAAAGTAAATTCACCCCCACTCTTTCCATACATACTTGTAACAATACATATATATATGGAATAACCACATTATTTATAAAAAAATAGATATGAATGAAAAATTGAGATTGAACATAATCCTAAAAAAATAATTTAATTAACCATATCAACTAATATATGGACATGAATGTCTATTATGAAAGAGATAATTAAATACCACCAGATGAATTAATGAATTATCATGTGATTGGGAGTTCCTATGTATAGATAGGATGTGTAATCCATGTTCAGGATCTCGATCATTATATCCCAACTTTAATACTTATAGTGCGTCCTAACAATATAGATAACATGGATAAATGACTTTTATTTGTCGTAATTTTTTTAAAAACTATAAGGAATTCATTGATGTGACCCAATATAAACAAGACATAGATTATAGAGTTATCACACGTTTCAGTTAGTAAATCACAAAAAAAGATAAAAACTTACATGGATTGAAATGTTTAGAGTCATATAATTTATCAATATAACCATCAAAATTTACAAAACATGAAAAAAAATTATCCATATTCATGCTCATATTTACCATTTTATAGATAACCTATTTGATATAATCATATTCATATCTAGGGATGAAGAAATATAATATTTTTTTAAAAAAAAATCTTTAGTAACATTAAAAATTCCATAACATTAAGAAAACAGTGGAGAAGGTATAAATATTATAATAAAATATAAAAATTCAATATATGATAATCAAACAATATATTACAGTGAAATATGATCATAAGAATATAATTAAATAATAATAAAATAAATGACCTATATCAATACATAGATCAACATTAATATGTCATGTGGTTATGACATAAATGTGAATAATACATTAAAATTGTGTCATAATAAAAAAATATAATATCATTGAAATTTAATGCATCATGGGAATTTAGAATTTTTTTATAAAAAAATGGACATGTAGTACACCCATAAAAATGTAAAATTTTATGTGGGAAAAAATATTACGATCATTCCCATGTGAAAAAATCATTATATCCATTCTTGAAAATGTGATAAAACCCATAATTCTAACACCTATGTGAAATAATATATTATTTTATAACCTGATTATATCATGAGTTATAAGATTTAAACAATGAATTATGGGGAGATATAAGACCTCAAAATTCAAAATACATACATATGTGTTCCACATTAAATCTATAATCATCATATATTAGCTATCTGATTGAAAACATAATGTGTTTCGTAACCTTAACACATAACAAGATCTCCAGAAATCAATGGATAAAAAAATATATTTTCCAAAAATTATTGGCAACATTATAACACATTGATAATGTATATATATTCACTTCATGGGATATAATGCGGTGGGGAATAACATAATTGAAAATAAATATGTTCTAAAAAACATTTTTTTAAATGATGAAGTAGAAATTATATTCAAGAAGTAATATTTTTTAAAAATTGAAATTTTTTTTACATATTATATTTCTTTTATTTGTAAAATATCATTAAAAATTCATCATGGTTTCGAATTAGGGATGAGAAAATACATTGAATACATTGACTCTAAAATAATCTCTTATAATGGATATCTATAAAATAAATAAATTTTTAGAAAATGGTAAGTTAAAATACATTGAAGATGTTTTTATTGAGAAATAATATTTAATAATAGAAAATTTAAAAATATATATAACAGGTAAAAAAATAATTGTACTGTATTGAAAATGATTTAGTTTTTAAATGGGAGGAAATATTTTTCGCATTTTTAAATAAACTTTATTGAAAACTATCATCAATAGAATGGGTATTAAATTTTTATACTAAAATGGGGTAAAGGTAATAATGAGAATCATAGAAAATAATCAATGTTATCTTGTAATGCCCTGACACCAGTTACCCAGAGTTAGTGCATTATTATATAAAATTGGATTGATTACATAGGATCATGTCTCGAATGACCGATCAGTTTAGTAGGCTTGGAAGTACTAGATACATACATAATATTTACATTACATATATAATGAAAAACAACAACAATGTTGTCTCCTTTTAACAAATTCATATCCCTTAGAATATCAATTCAAGTCAGTCATAATATAGTTCATCGCATCCGGGGAAAAATAAAACATAGAAAGTTGTGAGCTCAGGTGCTCAGTAAGGATAACTATATAGAAAAAACATTCATAAATAATCATTAACTTTTTAAGTAATGTATAAGACTAAAACAAGAATTTTAAACATAAACTGTAGTATAATATGGAAATGTTAAATAAAATAATGAAAGTTTTCTTAGTCATGTAGATATTTTACTAGTCGAAAAATCACATGTAATATCAATAATTTGTTTTATAATGATGGAATTCATATTTTCAGACATCATATCCACATAGTCAAGGACTTTTGCCAAGAATACAAATAAGATTTTGTCAAGGCCCTGATCCAAGATAGCAATTTGTCTCATGTGACCTATCTATTCATGGATGAGCTAAATTGGGATCCACCAGTGACTTAATATTTCCAATTCATTCCTCATATTAAAAGGTTGAAACATAACATTAGAATTCATATTAAAACTAGCATACGCAATGTTAATACTATAACCATAAACCAATAATGTAATAAAAATAGTACCTACATAGTCATACATATCAAAAACCCTTCAATACTATATGAAATATTGTATCATAATAAATCAACCTCAAACATGTGTAAAATTCATAAAAGGATTTTGACATAGATGAAATCAAATCTATTTGAAAGAAATATCACTTTTTATTTAAAAATCATTTAGAAGCCATCTATTTATAAAATAAAACATTTATTTTAAAAATATTCTTATAATCATTAAAGTTAAGCTTCAATGGTATTATAATAGCAGAAAATAACCTCACCCACCGTATATTTTATAAAAACATTTGTTCCTAAATTTGTCGAAAAGTTAATCAAGTACCTTGTTTTGAAAACGACGGAAATATTTTATTCAAAAAATTTATAAAAAGTAAAACAATGGTATAAATTAATATAAACGATATTAGAGTATATAGTAAAATTGTTTTGAAATACATTTTTATGAAACACATTCTTGAATGATAAGAGGTCCCAGTAGATACTCACATATATGTAACCTCTGATAATTAAGAGATTGTAGAATTAACCCTTACCTTGTACTTTCCCTTGATCAAGGGTACATTAACCTCCTATTTAATATATAAATCATTTGATTTTAAAATATAAAATAACCAAATAAATAAATATGATATCATATATGATCTTTTAATATTGCTTTGTTAATAATATATAAGAAGTATCATCCTTTCGGGTGTCAAATGATTAGTTTTCCTATACATGTATGGTTATATAATCCAAATTTGTTATGGGTAAAATGTATTTGATTAATATCCAAAATGATATTATGTTCTTGAACATTATTTTTTTTCATTAAATGAAATGTATTCTTGAATGGTTATGGTGGAGAAAGAATTTCATCATGTTCATGGTGATGGTAATCCGTAAGTACGAACGCGCAAAAATATCATTCTACTGATGGTGAAGTCATATGTAATTGGATGATATATCATATATAATGAATCTATGAAATTTTATATTTAGTATTTACATCATTTGTACTTATTATTATACCCATCCAAATAATTAATTGTTTGAATAAAAAACTGTATCACAATGTGGCGACGATAAGCCAAACGTACGCACGTATGGTGACATGGCATTCATGGGATGGGTAGAATTATGAATATGGTTGTACCATATTTATAATAACATTATACCATGTATAAGTTACTATAGTTAATTTTTTGTATGGAAAAACGAATTAATATGAAGTTGAAAAGAAAATAACTTTGAAGGATGTGGTGAAATTATTACCTCTTATTTGGGTGTTTCCTTTTGAGTTTATCAAAAGGGATACTTAAGTTGTTTTTCGTATCAATGTACGGCCTATAGGTAGAATTTAGGTCAGTTATGAGGATATTTCATCCAGGTATGGCCAAGACAAATGGCTATGGAGGTGTGATTTTGAGTTAATGGGAAGTACCCTTTTATGAGAGAGGTGAGGGTCACGTTATTAAAATCATGAAATATTCTATTATTATACAATCATATTCGGTTTCTAATGGCTCAAAAATGATTATTTCTTTCCTAAGGTGGTGATGGGTGGAAAACCTCTCAACTAGTAGGTTTTAGGTAGGTCTAGGTCCCTATATAAACCTTATCTATTAGATTTAACTCTTAGTTAAATAGTTTAACTTTTACCAAGTGTTCATGAATTATTATAATAATTAATTAATAAACTTACTAAAAAAATCCAATAAAACCCAATGCGGCTCAATATTAGTATATCTAATTTAATCAATTTTCTTTAGTCGATCCTTAGATTTTTAGTAATATTATATAAATTAATTATATCGCATTTTTTTAAAAACTAATTTATATCAATAATGACACTATTTGGTATTTTGTATCTGTGAAAGTAATAAAAAAATTATCACTTCAAAAAAATTATTTAATCTACCATAACATGTAATATTAACTTATAAAATTAGTGGAATTCATCAAAATTATCAATTTACATTTCATTGGATATTCATAATATCAATTATTTTTATCTTTCACTAGAAATGTAATTACGACATCTTCATTGTATCATACATAAATTTAAATATTTAATGTCTAAAAATTATAAATAAAATACCATTATGTTGGAAATATTTTTTTCTTTCTAATTTGTATTTATTTTTGAATTTATCTTTTGTATTGCCCAATATTAAAAATGATTTAGTTATTATTCATTTAATTTTACCCCTTTATCTATTCTTAAAATAAAATAATAATAAATGTCCTAATCTAATTCAAGTGGACTGAAATGTTCATATTTTATTCATAAGGTCTATTTTTTTTAGAATACTCATATCCAATAGAATTAGGACATGTGTTAGGATAATTATAATATCATTTTCTATATTTAATTACCCTATTTACTTTTAACCGTAGTAAATAATAGTCAACAATAACTATTCACCAAAAATTATTTTAATCCTATTGAACCACATTTTACTTACTGATGTCAACCTTGATTCTTGTATTTTTTAAATTTAATTCACTGAAGTGGTAAAATTACGTTTTATGTATATTTTCTAATGTACCTAAAGGTGGTTAAAGACGGTAAAAAGGTCAATAAAATTTTACACATATATTCTTATTATAAAATTACATCAATGAATTATATTAAACACATATAAGTATTATGTATCTATTTTAACAGAAAATAAATTTAAACAAAATAATTAATTATTTAAATAAAAAGATGGTTCGAAATAATAATGAAATATTTTTCTCTATTCATCAAAAATTGAATGATTTTAGAAAAATACAAAAAATTCACCCTAAGTTAATTTTGATATTTCAAACCAAAAAATGAATACCATTTTGACAAATAATATTAATAAAATTTCAAAAAGTGGGTATAAATATTCATAACAACTAGTTCGATTGGTCGTGGTGTGTTAGAGCTCAAAGTTGCGCACAACACAAGCTATTGTATTATTCAAAGAGAACAGTATTGTGGACGCTTTGGGTGTTACATTCTTCCCTCCTTAAAATAAATTCATCCTCAAAATTTCTAATATCTTACCGCATAAAAAGATTTGGGTGGTTCTTCATCGTATGTTCTTCGGGTTCCCAAGTTGTATCTTCTATCTTATGATTTCTCCATAGAACTTTTACTAGACGAGTTATCTGGTTTCTCAACACTTGTTCTCTGATATCTAGAAACATGATAGGCTCTTCCCAATAATATAGATCGTGTTCCAGTTCAATTTCTTCATTGGTGAGTACATGTGTTGGGTCAGAAATGTATTTTCTAAACAGTGATACCTGGAACACATCATGAACTATGGAGAGACTTGGCGTCATTTCCAAACGATAAGCTAAAACTCTAATTCGTTCTAGAATTTTTTAAAGTATATGGAACATGGGACTTGATTTATCCTTATTATAGAAACATATAACACTGTTCCATGGAGATACATTCAAGAAAAAAAGATCCCCTACCTGAAATTCCAAACCATTCCTTCTGTTATTAGTATATATATTTTTCCTACATTGAGGTGCTTTAATATGGGTTTGAATAACCATCCCATTTTCCATTGTTTCTTCAAAAATTATTGGGCCTACAACTTCTATTTCAAAAATATCATCCAAACAAGTTGGTTTGCGGAATCTATTTCCATATAACACTTCATATGGTGCCATCTAGATACTTGAATGGAAGCTATTGTTTTAGGAAAATTCTACCAGTGGTAAATACTGATACCACTACCTTGAAAGTCAAGTGAGAATGATATGAACATATACTCTAAGGTTGGAATAGTTTGTTCAGATTGTCCATCAGGTTGATGGTGGTAGGTAGTGCTCAAATGAAGTTCAGTATCCAAGGACTTCTGAATACTTTTTGAGAGTCTTGATGTAAAATGAGCATCATGATCAGAAACAATCGATAGAGTTACACTACTTCTTAGAGTATTTGGTAGCCCCATGACAAAGTCCATCATAATATCATCCCATTTCATGTTATATATGGTAAGAGGTTTCATGAATCCTCTAGGATATTGTCTTCTAGCCATCACCTGTTGACAAACAATTCATCTCGACACATAATTGGAAATCTCCCTCTTTATGTTATCCCACCAAAAATGTTCATTTAAATATTTATACTTCTTAGTGCTACCAGGGTGTATAGAGAAATTGGAGCTGTGAGCATCATCCAAAAATTCTATTTTTAGATCAGGTATATCAGGAACACAAAGTCTCATCCTAACATTCAAAATCTCATCTTCATATATGAAGTAGTTCAATCTCCCATTATTCACAGATTTAATTTTCTTTTGAACTGCTCATCATCAGTCTGAGAACTTTTTATCCTATATAGTAAAGATATTTTAACAACCATTTGAAAAATTATTGATGTTTCACCTTCCATGATTATTCCCATATCCATCTTAACTAGATCCTTGAACATAAGATCCCTTTCAACTATCTTCTTGTTAAAAACTCCATGATCCTTTCTAATCAATGAATCTTTCACCTTATTTTCCTTACCTAGGATGTAGTGTATAGTGAAATAATATTCCATGAGTAGTTCAAGACATCATATATTCCACATGTTGTGTTCCTTATGTGATAAAATGTACTTCAAACTCATGTGATCAGTATATAATTCACATTTTTCACTATAGAGAGAGTGTCTCTATATTTTAAGAGAAACGATTATAGCTGATAACTCAAGGTATTGAGTGGGATTTTTTTTCTCATGAATTTTTAGATGTTGTGATTCATAGGCAATAACCCTATTATTCAATATAAGGACACAACCAAGTCCTTTCTTTGATACATCACTACAAATAATAAACCCATCATTCCCTGATGGTATTGTCAAGATATTAGAGTTGAATATTCTTCTCTTCAGCTCTTCAAAACATTCTTAAGAATCTTTTTTCCAATAAAATTTAACCTCTTTACATGTCAGCTTGGTTAATGGGTTTCCTAATCAGGAAAAATTCTGGATGAAACACATATAATAACTTGATAAACCAATAAAATTGCGTACCTCAATTATACTTGTCGATGCTGGCTATTCTTGGATTACCATTGTCTTTGAAGGGTCGATTGTTATTCCATCATTACAGACAATATTGCCAAGAAAATAAATTTCTGGATGCCAGAAATTACACTTTTAAACATCCCATATAAATCATTTTTTATGATGGTTTTCAGAATAGTGTGGTAGTGATTTTCATGACCATTGTATATTTTTGAGTATACCAAGATATCATTAATGAATACTACTAAAAATGCATCGATATATTCCTCGAATACTCCATTCATAAGATCAATGAAAATAGAGGGTGCATTAGTCAATCCCAAAAAAATTACTGTAAACTTGTAATGCCGTTACCTGGTACAAAATGTTGTCTTCAGAATTTCTACCTTCTTCACACACTATAGTTGATATCCAGATCGATGGTCAATAATTGAAAAATATTAAGCTCTATGAAGTTGGTCGAATAAATAATCAATGCAAGGTAGAGGATTCTTGTTCGTTATCGTTATAGCATTGATATCCTAGTAGTCAATGCACACCCTCATAGATCCATATTTCATCTTAACAAAAAGAACATGGGATCCCCATGGAGTAACACTAGGGAGAATAAATCCTTTATTACTCAATTCCTCTAGTTCTTTTAGTTCAACTAATTACACAATGTCTATTCTATAAGGGGACTTCAATATTGGACTTGAACCAGGAATAAAATCAATGGAAGACTAAATTTCTCATTCTAGAAGATGTATAGGTAAATCCTCTGGATACACATCAACATATAATTGTACAATAGGTATGTCCTCTATTCGATAATTCTTTTCCTCTCCTATATTAATTTCATTCTCTTCCTCCCCAATAATTGAATTTAGCAGAGCTACTGGGGGTGGACCTAGATAATAATAAGGTGGTGATGTTTTTTCTCTAATGATAAGGTAATCCTTATCATCATAGAAAATTGTAACCTCCTTATTCTTACAATAATTTTATTTCAACATGTTCTGAAAGATGATTCATACCGAGGATTATAGAAAATTAAATCATGGGTATGACAATGAGATCTATAGATAAAGAACTTTTATTTTCCCTAATGGGTACTAATTCACAAAAGATTTTTACAATGATACATCCATTAAGAATTTTGATTGACAACTACATTGTTAAATAAAAATTGAAATATCTAATTTTCTTAGAAAAATGTGATGGTATAAAACAATTGGATGTTCCAGAATCAAATAAAGCATTGGCTAAACGTGAGGAAACCATTACTGCCCCCACATCTTTCGAAGCTTCAACCTCATTAGTAGTGATCACATAAGCAAGGCTATTTTCCCTTGTCCTTTTATTTGGAATGTTTCCTTGGAACTTAGGACATTAATTTCCATAA
This sequence comes from Viscum album, assembly GCA_963277665.1. NCBI lineage: Eukaryota > Viridiplantae > Streptophyta > Magnoliopsida > Santalales > Viscaceae > Viscum > Viscum album. Next base: position 1,363,414,916 of record OY728140.1, on the reverse strand, counting down.
TGCCCCATTTCTCTACAATTTTAAAATTCAACATTGAAAACCTATTTCATTCCCTTGAAATCACAATCATTGTATCCTTTTTCACCACACTTGTAATAGACTCCCATTCCCTTTAGAAAGGTACCAAGATGTTTCATCCCACATTTACCGTAGGATAGATATTCATCTTTTCCCTCATTCCATTTATTTCCATTTCTAGAGTGTTCATAATATATCTTCTTCCCTTTATTATCTTTAAAGACATAAGACACAAAGTATTCATTTTTAATCGTGATAACACATGAGACAATACATTATTATAATGAAAAGTATTTTGAGACTAATTCTTGATAGAGAAATTGTTTAAACCTATCGAAGAATTGATAAATCATTCTTCTTGGGTAACCTAAATAATCTGTTGTATTCCTTGCTAACCTTGTAATGTCACCCTCATTCTTTCTGACATTCTCATCCTCATTTTTCCTTGGACTCTAGATTTGTCTTTCCATATCTGCTCGATGGTCACGAGGAAGGTATTTTTCTATGAAAAGATCATTCAAATCTCCACATTCTATATTTAATACTTCTTCATCTTCCCTTTTGTTTTGAATTAATTAACACCATTGATCTGCATCTCCAGTTTGGTGATAATCTGACCTGCAACTTTTTCCCATTCGCTACTTCCCAAAGCAAGAAATATTTTCTATATGGATCTTATCCATTGTAATATACAAATGGAATTGTAGTCCCATTGAATATTGGTGGTTGTTTCCTCATGAAGAGATATAACATTGATCCACCATATTGTGGATCTGGGTGCTCTATATAGGTAAGGTTACTATTCATAACCTAAACGAGTTGTCTCAGTATAGTTTTAAGTTGATCAGCACCTATTTCATCACCATCTCCACTATAATTATATTGGGTAGGAGGGGAATCCCTACATGGATTATGTGCATTGATACAGTTTCCATTCATTCCACTAGGATCCATTTCAAACAATGGCATGCACTAGATTAGTTTATGAGTCGCAATATGTAATTCCAAACATTTAAAACACTTATCATAAATTGAACAATTTATGGATATAATCCATAGTCATAAAAAAATTTCTTTGAGGAGGTATATATGCATAAATCCTCTATAATGGTTTGTAATGAAAATGATAACTATTCTATGCATATCCCCCACGAGTGTTGTATCCAAGGGTGAATCAAGGCTCGTTGTTGTGTACCGAGATACTCTAGGACAAGCCCAAAACACATTGTTAGATTTTTCACTCCATGGTACATATTTTCCAGAGCTACCTCTACCTGCTCATATCCAGATAGGGATGTATTTCTTGGGAAACTCAAAAAATCTCTACATTACCAAAATTCTAGTAAGATCTTCTACATTAATCCTCAAAGTCTATCTTAAGGTAATGTTCTATAATAATAGTCTTTCTAAATCTAACTTCCTATGTTTGTACTGAACATCCACTGACACCAACTATAACACCCCGAACCCAGTTACCTAGAGATAGTGCATTATTACATAACATTGGCATCATCACAATGGATCAAATCCCGAACGATTGACTAGTTTAGTATCCTTGGAAGTACAAGATACATACATAAATTTTTCATTACATATAAAATTAAAAACATAAACTAAATTGTCTCAATTTAACACTTTCATATCCGTTAGAATATCCCTGAAGGTCGGTCATAATATACTTTTTCTCATCCTAGGAAAAATAATACATAGAAATGGGTGAGCTCAAGTTCTTAGTAAGGATTACAATATACCATAAAATTTTATAAATAATCATAAACATTTAAGGAAATGTATAAGACTAAATCAAAAGTCTTTTGAACATAATATTTAATATAATTTGGAAATGATAAATCAAATAATTCCATTTTCATAGTTACATGAATATTCTACCAGTCCAGTAATCACATGTAATATCAATAGCCAATTTAATAATGATAGAATGCAAAATTTCGGACATCCTAACCACATAGTCAAGGCCTAGTGAAAAGACTAAAAATATGATATTATCATGGCCTTGTTCCAACAAACTAGTCTTCCTCATGAGGCCTACTAATTCATCGGGCAACTATAGTAGGATCTATCCATCACTTATTAAGTCCAATGCATTCCTCATATGAAAATGTTGAAACAAAACATAAACATTCGTATGAAAACTAGCATATGAAATATTGATACATTAACTATAAACCATGAATGGTAGAAAAATAACACATCCATAGTCATACATATCACAAAAACTTCAATAAAATATGAAGGATTTCATCATAATAAAACAACTTCAAACAACTGTAAAATCCAACAAAGGATGTTGACATAGTTGAAATCAAAACTATTTGAGTGAAATATCTCTATCTATTTTAAAATCATTTAAAAGTCATGTAGTTATAAAAGAACACATTTATTTTGAATATATTGTTATAAGATTGTAAGGGAATCTTTCATGGAGTTATAATGGTGGAAAATATACGCACCTTCCATATAAGTTTAAAAAAGTATTCTTTCCTTAATTTGTCGAAAAGGCCATAAAGTACCTTGTTTTGAAAAGGGTGGAAGGATTCCATAAAAAAAGTTTATAAAAATTAAATGAAGGGTATAAATTACTATAACCCATATTCTAGTAAATAGTTATTTTTTTGAAATATATTTTTAGGAAACACAGATGTGGATGATAAAGAGGTCCCAGTAGATACTCACATATAAACATCCTTACATAATGAAGAGATTGTAGAATTAATCCTTACCTTGTACTTTTACTAGATCAAGGGTTCATTAAACTCTTTTATAATAGTTAAATCATTGTTATTAAACATTACATGAACCGCATACATAAATATGATATCATATATGATCTTCTAATATTGATTTGTTAATAATATTTTAGTAGTATCATCATTTTGGGTGTTAAATGATTCGTTTTCATTTATAGGGATGGTTAAGTAAGACATGTTTGTGATGGATATGAAGTATTTTATTAATAACCATAATGATATTAAGTTCTTAAATTTAATTTTAAATCATAAAATGAAAATTCTTCTTGAATTTTTATGATATAAAATTAATTTCATCATGTTCATGGAGATAGTAATCCGTACAAACGCTTGTCTGACAATATCAATCTATTGATGGTGAAATAATATGTAATTGGATGTTATAAAAAAATAATCCTTAACATGTTATATTTATTTGTTACATCAATTGTTATCATTATTAAACCTTTCAAAATAATGATGTGTTTCAATAACAAACAACACCACGACATGGAGATGGTAAGCCATACGTACGCACCTATGTTGACATGTCATTCATTGGATGGATTGAATAATGAATATGGTTGTACCATATTTATAATAACATCGCAATATGTATATGGTACTGGTGTTATTATTTGTGTATAGAAAATAGAAATATAGAGGAAGTGGAAGAAGAAATGAACTTTGAAATAGGTGGTGAAATTATTACCTCTACTTCGGGTGTTTCCTTTTTAGTTGATCAAAAGGATCCTTAGGTTTGATATATGATCAAGGTAATTCATATAAGAATAATTGAAGGATTCGGGGATGACATATGATTAGGTTTGAACTGATAAAAATGGCATTGGAGTTTTGATTTTGAGAGAAGTTGATATACACTTTTATAAGAGAGGTGAGGGTCACTTTTGAAAAATCTTGAAATATTATTTTATTATAAAGTCATTTTAGATTTATAATGGCTCTAAATTGATTTATATAGATTCTAAGGTGGGGATGGGTCTTAAAACTCTCAACCAATAGGTTTTTGACAAATTTCGGTCACCATATTAACCTAATCAATTAGATTTAACTCTTAGTTAAATAGTTTATCGTTTACCAAGTATTCCAATATATTTATAATAAATGTTTAGTAAAAGTTCTATGAAAAGATATGAAAACCCTCATGTTATTAATTTTTAAAATATATGACCTTATCTATGCCTTTTGGTAGATCCTTATATTTTTAAGAATATTTTATAAATTAATAATATAGTATTTGTTTCAAGAACTCATTTATATCAATTTTGACAATATTTGGTATTTTGTTTTTTTGAAAGTCATAAAAACTTTTTCACATCAAATATAATTTATTTAATCAACCCTAACATGTATTATTAAAATATTAAATTATTGTAATTAATAATAAGTCTAAATTTACATTTATGATGATATTTATAAAATCAATTATTTTTATCTTTCTCTAATAAGGAAATTACTACATCATCATTGTATCAGAAATAAATTTAATTATTTAATGTATAAAAATTATAAATAAAATACCATTTGGTAGGAAATAATTTTATCTTTCTAATGAATATTTAATTTATAATTTATATAATGTATAACCCCATATTAGAAATGATTTATTTATTAAACATTGAATTTAGAACATTAAACTATTCGTTAAATAAAATAATAATAAATGTCCTAATATAATCCTAGTGGACCAAAAGATACTTATTTAAACCTAAGGTTGATTTTGTTCAAAATAAATTTATCAAATAGAATTAGGACATGTGTTATAATAATTATAATATAATTTTTTATATTGAATTACCCAATTTTCTTTTAATTCTGGTAAATAAAAGTAAAAGTTACTATTCGACAAAAAATATTTCCATCATATTGAACCAAATATTACATACTGATGTGAACTATGTCTCTTGAATTTTTGAAGTTGAATTCATAGAAGCAGTAAAATTACATTTTATGCAAATTTGAAAATCTGCATAGAAGGTGGGCAAACGACGGTAAAAATTTTACTAAAAATTTTCAAATCTAATCCTATTATAATATGACCCCAAGGAATTTTATGCAACATATATGGGTATTATGTATATATTTTGATTTTAATAAAATTTAAGTAAAATAAATAATTATTTAAATAAAATGTCAGTTTTAAACAATAATAGAGGATTTTTAACTATTCATAAAAAAATTGAATGTTATTTGAAAAATAACAAAAATTAAACATATGCAAATTTTGATATTTTGAAAAAAAAATGATGTCCATTTTGAAAAGTAAAATTTATAAAATTTCAAAAAAGGTTATTAATATTCATAATGGATAGTTTGATTGTTCGTGGTGTGTTAGAACTTGATGTTTCAAACAACACAAGCTATTGTAATATTCAAAGAGAAGTGTGGAATCATGGGGTGTTTCATTCTTCTATAATTCAAATAAATCCATCCTAAAAATTCCTAGAATATTACTACATAATAAGATTCAGGTGGTTCTTCATCATATGTTCCTTGGGTTCCCATGTTGCCTCATCCATATTATGATTTCTCCATAGAACTTTAACCAGATGAGCTTCCAATTTCTCAACACTTGTTCTTGGCTATCAAGAATCATGATACGCTCTTTACAATAAGGGAAATCATGTTCTAGTTTTTTTCTCTAATAGGTGAGTACATGCATTGGGTTTGGCATATATTTTCTCAACAGTGATACATGGAACACATCATGAACTTTGGAGAGACTTAACAACATTTCCAAACAATAAGATACAACTCAAATTCGTTTGAGAATATTGAATGGTCTGATGTACAAGGGACTTAATTTAACCTTCTTACCAAAATGTATAACCCCCTTCCATGATGAAACCTTCAAGGAAACGTAATCTCATACTGGAAATTCCAAAACATTCTTTCAGTTATCAGCATAACTCTTCTATCTACTTTGAGCTGCTTTAATTTTGGCTTGGATAACCATCACCATTTCCATTGTTCAATTAACATGTTCTTGGGCTAAAAATTTTCTTTCACCAACATTATCCCAACAAGTTGGTTTGTTACACCCATTTCCATATTACGCTTCATATGGTGCTATCAGAATACTTGAATGGAAGCTATTGTTATAGGAAAATTCTAAATGTGGTAAATACTAATCCCACATACCTTGAAAATCAATTGGGAAATATCTAAATAGGTATTCTAAGGTTTAAATAGTTTATTCTAATTGTCCATCAGTTTGAGGGTGGTAGGCAGTGCTCAAATGAAGTTCAATATCCAAGGCCATCTGATCACTTTTCCAGAATCTTGATATAAAATAGGGATTATGATAAAAAATAATTGATAGAGGTACTCCATGAAGTCTTAAAACATCATTAATATATATATTTTTCCTAATCTTTTAAGTGGTAAATCATCTCTTATATCAAGAAAATGTAATGACTTGGTAAGATGATCAACAATGACCCATATTGCATCATTATTTCTAGGATTCTTTGGTAGCCCCATGAAAAATTCCATCATAATATCATTTCATTTCAACTCAGGTATGTGAAGAGGCTGCATGACTCCTCTATTATGTGGTCTTCCAACATTCACCTATTGAAAATCCATAAATATTGACTCACAATCAACAATATCCCTCTTTATATTATCCCAAAAAATGTTCCTTCAAATCTCTATACATCTTAGTGCTACCATGGTATTTAGAGAAATTGGAGCTATGAGCATCATCCAACAATTCCTTTTTTAGTTTTGTATATGAGGAACACAAAGTCGCATACCAAATTTCAATATACAATATTCATATACGAAGTCGATCAATCTCCCATTGTTATCAGGTTTAATTTTATTTTGAAACTCCTCATCATCAATCTGAGAACTTTTTTTCCTTTCTAGTAAATATGGACTAGAAACCTTTGGAAAAATTACTGATTTCTTAACCTTCTGTGATTATTCCCATATCATGTTTTAATAGATCTATGATCATAGGATCCCTTTAAACTCCCATCTTGTTCATAACACCATGATCATTCATACTCAAAGCAGATGCCACCTCATTTTCCTTCATGGGGTGATAGTGTATAGGGAAATCTGAATCCTTGAGAAGTTCAAGCCATCAAATTTTCCTCATGTTGAGTTCTTTATGTGAGAACACATACTTCAAACTCTAGTGATCATAATAAATCTCCCATTTTTTCACCATAGAGATTGTGTGTCCATTTTTTAGAGAAATGATTATAGCTACTAATTCAATATCATGAATGGGATAGTATTTCTCATTAATTTTTAGTTATCCTGATGCATAGGCAATAACCCTATTATTATACATAATGACACTAGCAATTATTTTTTTGAGGCATCACAATATATAACAATACCATAATTACCTGATGGTATATTCAAGATAGCATCATTAACTAATATTCTATTTAGTTATTCAAAAAATTATTGACACACTTTTTTCCAAACAAATTTATCCCCGAAACGTGTGAGATTGGTTAATGGGTTTTCCAATTGGGAATAAATATGGATGAAACGCTGATAATAACCTGCTAAAAAAATAAAATATCATTCCTTAGTTATACTCATCGGTGATGTCCATTCATGGATTGTCGTGGTCTTTTAAGGATCGATAGAGATTACATCCTTAGAGACAATATGGCCAAGAAAAAGAAATTTTCATAACCAAAAATTCACACATGCTAAACTTCATATATAATTCATTTCATTAGAGGGTTTTTAGAATAGTGTGCAAGTGATTTTCATAATCTTCTTAACTTTTTGAGTATACTAAGATATCATCAATAAATACTACTATAAAGTCATCATGATATTCCTTAGAAACACTATTCATTATATCCATGAAAACAGAGTATGCATTAGTTAGTCTAAAAGGCATTACTATAAACTTGTGACACCCACACCTATTACGAAATTTTGTCTTCGGAATTTTTTCATTCATCACACACAACTGATGATATCAAGATTGAAGGTCAATATTTGAAAAATATTGATCTTCATGAAGTTGGTTGAATAATTCATCAATCCGAGGTAAGGGATACTTGTTCTTTATCGTTATAACTTGATCTCCCCAATTTTTGAAATATTTTCTCTAAGGAACTTATACATTGCTTAGCTACAAATGGATTTTTAGTCCCATTGAATTTTGGTGGTTGTTTCCCCATGAAGTGGTCTAACATTGATCCTCCGAGTTATGGATCCTGGTGCTCTATACGGTTATGTTTATTATTCATAACCTGAGTGAGTTGTCTGAATAAGGTGATAAGATGATCATCCTGGGTTTCATCACCAGCTCTAATATAAGTAACTTGAGTAGGAGGGAAATTCCTACATGGATATAATTTATTGATACATTTTCAATCCTTCCACTAGGTTCTATTTCTAAACAATGTCTTACAGAAGACTAGTTAATGAATCACTATACATAATTACAAATTTGTAAAAGACTTTACACAAATTGAATATTTTATGGATATAATCCAAAATCATAAAAATGTTTTCTCTAAAGTGGTATATCCTAAGAAATCCTTTATAATGGATTGTAAATAATATGTGAATTATCCTAAGCATATCTCCTGAGAGTGTCATAACCAAGAGTGTGACAAGGACCGATGTCATGTACCAGAATACCCTGGGTCAATCCAGAAACTCTTTGTTGGAGTTTTCACTCCTAGGTATATATGTGCCAGAGCTGCCACTACCAGCTCATATCCAGACAAGGTTGTATTTCTTGGAAAACCCACAAACTCTATACATTACCAAAATTCTAGGAAGTTATTTTATACTAATCCTCAAAGTCCATCGTAGGGTAATGTTCGCTAATCAGTGTTTTTCTAAAAGAGGCATCCATGTTTTGTACTTAAATTCATGTAATAAAAACTGTAACTCCCGACCCCAGATACCTAGACATGGTTCATTATTAAATAACATCGGCATGATCACAAGGAATAAAATCTCGAAATATCGATCAGCTTAGTGGCCTTTGTAGTACTAGAGATATACAATAGTTTTACATTACATATAAAATAAAAAAAAACAAAATTGTCTAATTAGAACACATTTATATCCATTAGAATATCCCTTCAGTTTAGTCTTAATATACTTCTTCACATCTTGTGAAAAATAAAACATAGAAAGGGGTGAGATCAGGTGCTCAGTAAGGATAAAAATATAGCAGAAACATTCACAAATAAGCATAAACATTTAAGGCAATTTATAAGACTAAAAAAAGCCTTTAAAACATAAACACCATTATAATATGGAAAGGATAAATCTTATAATTCCATTTACATAGTCACATAGATATTCTACTAGTCTAATAATCACATGTAATATCAATATCCAATTTCCTAATTATGGAATGCATAATACCAGACATCATAACCATATAGTCAAGGACTCATTCCAAAAAAAATTATGATTTTACCAAGGCCTTGTGCCACGACACTATTTTGTCTCATTAGACCTACTGATGCATTGAGGAGCTATAATGGGCTCCACTTGTCAGTCACTAAGTCCAATTCATTACTCATCTGAAAAGGTTTAAGCATAACATAAACATTCGTATTAAAACTAGCTTACAAAATGTTAATAATTTAACAATAAACCATCAATGGTATAAAAATAACACATCCATAGACAAACATATCAGAATAAATACATTCCAATATGGATGATTGTGTCATAATAAATCAACATCAACTAGGTGTAAAATCCAACAAAGGATGTTGTCATAGATTAAATCAAAACTACATGAGAGAAATATACTTTTCTATTTTGAAATAATTTAAAAGTCATGTAATTATAAATAAAAAATTTATTTTCGAAATATTCTAATAATATTATAAGTGAAGCTTCTAAGGTGTTATAATAGAGGAAAATAGCCTCACATGTCGTATATGTTAAAAAACATTCTTTCATTAATTTTTTGAGAAGTTCATAATGTACGATGTTTTGAAAATGACGGAAAGGGTCCTTTAAAAAAATTGAAATAGTCAAAAAATGGTATAAATGACTATAATCCATAATATATTAAATTGTAAAAATGTTTTGAAATACATTTTTATGAAACACAGATATGGATGATAAAGAGGTCCCTGTAGATACTCAAGTACAAACAATCTCAGATAATGAGGAGATTGTACAATTAACCCTTAACTTGTACTTTTACATGATAAAGGGTATTTTAACCTCCTGTATAATAGTTAAATCATTGTTATTAAATTATACAAGAACAACATACAGAAATATGATATCATATATGATCTTCTAATATAGATTTGTTAATAATATTTTAGTAGTGTCATCGTTTCAGGTGTTAACTAATTCATTTTCCTTTAAATGATTTGTTATGTATGAAATTTTTTTTATCAATAGGATTTATTTGATTTATATCCGTAATGATATTGTGTTCATTAAAATTATTTTTAATTATAAAATGAGAATTATTGTTTAATGGTTATGATGTGGAATGAATTTCATCACGTTCATGGAGACTGTAATTTGTATGTGTGCACGAACAACAATATAATATTATTAATGGTGAAATAATATGTAATTGGATGGTATATCATATATAAATAATCATTAAAATTATTTATTTATTATTTACATTTGTTATACACATTATTATTCCCATCCAAATAATGAAATGTTTGAATAAGAAAGTACACCATGATGTCGAGACGGTAAGTCTACGAATGCATGTATAGTGAATTGTCATTCATAGAATGGATATAATAATGAATATGGTTTTACAATATTTATAATTACATAAAAGTATGCATAAGGCATTGGGTTTATTATTTTGTTATGGAATCAAAAAAGTAAGAGGACGTGGAAGAAGAAATGAAAATTGAATGAGGTGGTGAAATTATTACCTCTTCTTCGTGTGTTTTATTTTGAGTTGATCACAAGGGATTCATAGGATGGATTTTAGATACAATTAAGGAATCTAGGTCAATTTTAGGGTATTTTGGAGGATATTAGAGTAGTATTTGGCTGAGCCAAATGGATTTGGAGGTGTTATTTTGAGAGAAGGGGATGTACCATTTTATAAGAGATGTGAGGGTGACATTAAGAAAATCTTGTAATATTGTTTTATTATACAATCATATTGAGTTTATATTGGCTCAAAAATGATTTATTTCAAGTATAAGATGAGGATGGATAAAAAACTCTCAACCAATTGGTTTTACATAGGTTTAGGTCACAATATTATCCTTATCTTTTAGGTTTAACTCTTAGATAAATTGCTTAACATTTAACATGTGTTATTGTATTATTATAATAAATGGTTAATAACCTTACTAAAAAGCACAAAAGAATCCCAAGTGGATAATTTTAAATGTATATAAAATTATCTAATTATTTTTCCAAACCTTATATTTTTAGGAATATTATAATTACAAATAATATAGTATTTGTTTTAAAAACTCATTTATGTCAATTTTGACACTATTTGGTATTTTTCATTTGTGAAAGTCATAAAAACATTATCACATCGAATAAAATTTATTTAATCAACCCTAACATGTCATATTAACATATAAAATTAGTGTAATTCATCAGAAGTATCAATTTACATTTAGTTGTATATTTATAATATTAATTATTTTAATCATTCATTAATAATGTAATTAGTGCATCATCATTTATCATAAATAAATTTAATTATTTAATGTATAAAAATTATAAATAAAATTCAATTATGTAGGAAATATTTTAATATTTCTAATGAATATTTATAGTCTAATTTATCATATGTATAACCCTATATTAATGATGACTTAGTTATTAAACATTGAATTTAACACTTTTAACTATTATTTAAATAAAATAATATTAAATCTTCTAATCTAATCCAAGTGATCTAAAATGATCATATTTTATTTATAAGGTTTATTTTTGCCTAAATACAGTTATCTAATAGAATTAGGTCTTGTGTTAGGGTAATTATAATATCTTTTTTATAGTTAATTACCTATTTTACTTTAAACAGCGGTAAATAAAAGTGAAAATTTATTATTCACCAAAAAATATTTTCATCTTTTTAAAGCACATTTTATTTACGGATGTCAACCATCCCTCTTAGATTTGTAAAAATCAATTCACATAAGTGGTAAAATTAAATTTTATGCAAATTTTTTAAATGTGCCTAGAAGGTGGGTAAAAGTTTGTAAAAATTTCAATTACATTTTACACATCCAATCTAATTATAAAATTACTTCAAGAAAATTATATTGAACTTATATAGGTATCATGTATCTATTTATGGTTAAAATAAATTTAAATAATATAAATTATTATCAAAATAAAAAGTCTGTTTTAATCAGTAACACAATGTTTTTCAGTATTTATAAAAAATTCAATGTTTACAGAAAAATAAAAAAAAGTCACTCTTAGATAATTTTGATATTTTGAAGACAAAAATGAGGTCCATTATGAAAAATGAAATTTAAAAAATTTAAAAAATTGGGTATTACTATTCATAATGGCTAGTTTGATGGGCTGTTGTGTGTTAGAACTCGATGTTGCATATAACATAAATTATTGTATTATTCAAAGAGATTCATACCATGGATGATTGAGTTGTTGTATATCTTTCTATTAATGAGAGGTGATACTTTTTTGAAATTAACAAATTATAGTAGATTATAACCCTTTGAAATAATTTTTAATTATTATTAACATAATCTATTTTTAATGAAACATTACAATTATCATGGAAGTGGTAATTTTTTTGAGACCTGATTTATATATAATAGAAAATGGAAATTAATAATATATTTTTAATTTTTTATAATTTATTATTAATTAATGAAAAAATTCATAGAAGTGCAATTTTTATCCAAATATCATAGTTGGGTCATGAAAACATTTATAACATTAGTAATTTTTTATTAATGTTTTTTGAAGATTGAAAATATTATGTTTCTCTCTAAAGAATGAATTAAATTATTGTATATTCAAAAATTATTTCTTGGATCCTCTATAGAACATAGAAATAATAAATTTATGGATAATTCTAAAACATGTCTGAATAAAGAGAATAAGTGGCTTAAACCCATTATAACATTTTTAACTATTGATTCAATTCCCCATGAGATATAAAATATTTAATAAAATATTTAATATTATAAAAAATAATAGAATAATGATTAAAAATGAAAAATTGGTTGAATTTAAAACCATTAAATAAAAAAATTGTGTATAAAATAAACATGTATAGATGATAGCTTATTAAAATAAACAACTGATGATATAATAATTATTATAATAAACCCACTATGAAAAAAACGAAGCAGAAATTTGATGTTAGAATACCATTATTAAAGATAATAAATGATAATATAAAAACTATTGTAACTATATATATAGTTTAATAGAAATTAGGTGCATAAATGCATATTTTTCATAAATAATTGAGTATTGAGATAAATTAACACCTATGTCAGCACATTCTCACATTTTTCATAAATAATTATAATATGTCAATTATATTTATACCAATAAAAATTATGAATTTATTTTCTAATTCAATTTTCCTATTACTCTATCATGTTATTTAATTTTTAAAATTTTTTATTTTATATTCCAGAGATGTGGGATTATTTAGTCAAGTTCATCAAAAAGCGTGATATTTTTATACCATTGTAAGAATGTTTCTAAAACAATTTATTCTTATGAATAATATTAATAGTTATATAAAAAAAAATTTAAATATTAAATATATTTTTAAATATTACCATTATGCAGGGGATGAGAAATGAATATCATTTCTTTTGAATGTGATAGTTCACATATACTCTTGATTAACATTACAATTTTATAAAAAATTTCATAGAAAGAAGGTAAATGATAATTTGAAACATTATTTTAATTATTATATATTATATATATATATATCATATTTCATCATCTATTATTTCATTTTTATCTTCTATGAATGGAGGCGATAAAAAATAGATGACATTTTTATGTTGATCCTATAGTCCACAAAACAAACTACTAACACTTCTGTTTTAAGTAGAGGATGGGATGAACGAAATAATCCTTAACAAATTAATTTAATAATACATTAATATGAAAATGATATTTATTTCATAAATATCTCAAGGATATAATATATTTTTATGTTTTTAATGTTTTGGAAAAATCTTATGAAGGATATTATACATAAATTGGTGACTTCAATTTTCATTTGTATACTCCCGGGAATTGAATGGTGTTAGAAAACATAATGTGCCCTTGGGCATTCAAACGTTATAAGTATTTATATGAGGGTTTATATGAGAAGATTTTCATTGAATATTATAATGGTGTTTGTTTGTTTGTTTGAAATTATTAAATTCCACCCTTTTATAAGAGGAGAAATGAAATCTTTGAGATATACCCTTTAAATTTGAGTAATTCCATGACACTATGAAGGTCATTATCTCTAAAGATTTGAAAAAATGGAGTTTGGTGTTCATTCTTTCAATAATGAATCAGTAACAGCCTTTAAAAACATTTTTCTATATGTAATTGGTAATTTATCATTAATTATTTAAATTTCACACTTTTACATTTAAATTAGTTAACTAGTATTTAACTATTTGATACTTTGTCATATTGAGAATTTAGAATATACAATGTAAGCAAATTTATAATTTATGGGAAAAAAATTTATCCAAATTTAATCAAATTCTATTCATAAATATTACATAAATACCTTTTAAATGAAAATATATAATATTTTTAGAAATTTATTTTTTAGAAAAATTACATTTTGATCATTTTGACATAATAATAATATATAGTATTTTTACTAATGAAATATGAGTTAATATATTTATATATAAATTTATACCTAACAATGTTTAGATTATTTAGTCATAAATTTAATTTATTCATTTGAAATTCAATGCTATTAGAAAAACAATAATATTAATATAATTGTTTTCCTAATTATCTTCGTAATTGACCTTAATTCTAATATCATAAATTTTAAACCAAAAAATGAAATTATACATATTAAATAATAGTAGAAATAATATCACAAATATAAAATAAATTTATCTACTTAAATTTCAATGTGTAGTGAAATTTATCTTAATTTGAGCACATGTAATGTGTAAAAACCTGATTTTTTGAATCAAATTTATTTTAAAAAAAATGATTAATTACCAAGAGGAAATTATAAATTATATATATTAAAAAAAATTGAAAGTGATTATTATCATTGAAATTGTTTTTTTAAAAGTAATAGAAATTAAAAGTTTATTTCACTATTTATAAATATTTAAACATAACATTTAAAAACAATTTTAATTAAAATTATTTATAAATAATAAAAATGTAGTGAAAGGTTATAAAATTGATATATCACTTTTAAATTATTTTTTTACAATGAAAATATTAATTATATAAATAAAAATAATTTTAAAAATATCATATGTTATAAAAATTTGTGGTTATTAGCAAAATTTGTATTCTTCATGATTCATGTAAAAATCCATTTCTTTTGAAATAATTAAAAAATATATCCTAAGGTATTTTTTTATAAAAATTTTAAAAATGAAAAATATTTTATTTAGTTTAAATTAAAATGTTTTTAAATATATATTTTTCAAATAATATACATAATATAAATATGGTCGGTCCATTAAAAAACATTTTCAACATTACGTCATATTTATTATTTATCTTTAAAAGGTATCCAAAAGTAATTACTTTCCATATTAATTTTTAGTACAGATTTATGAATAATTTATTCATAATATGTTGGGTGTTTTTATTTGTGGAGAATAATCTGAGACGTGATATAAAACATATAATTTATTTTAGTGGATCCATAATCTCTGGACATTATGTTCCACGCCCTTCAATAAATTGTGTCCTTATAATATTAATTACCATTTACTTGAAGAAAAATATGTGGTTAGTGAAAATATTGAAATAAATAATGATATTTTCTATAATAATATATGATCCTAAATGTCATAGAAAAATACATATTTTTTTAACAATTTTTTGGAAATGTATTTCCAAACATGGATTTATGGCCCATGTGATGGATTCAATTTTCGTCCAAAATAATTCACTATTTTAAATGCACTAATGTTGTCACTTCCATTCCTGTCTTTTCTGGTATTTTTCTTTAATTTTTTGTCCAATATTTCCCCCTAGGTTCCATCTAGGTCCCCTTGATTTTGGATGAAAATGGACATGTTTATGGTTGACAGAACCATACACACAGTTTGACTACATGTTTTGCAAAATTTTGTAGACAAACCATTCACTGTTGTCTAGGTCCTTACTATTTATTTGTTATTCCATGTATTAACTTCTGATATTAACCCTAGTAGACCCCTTTCTTCCTCCATTCGATCCTTACAACTATGGAAGGGTCCCATGGTCCCAAGATCTCTTTTGGATCTCAATATTGAATGGTTTTTTATGGTGGAACTTCAAGATTATTCAAGTAATTGAATTCCTCTCTTGTTCCTTCAATTTTATATAGGGTTTCCTCCCTCCTTTGTGAAATTCCAAATTACTAGAAACTAGGTTTTCATATATAGGGTATAATTATGTGTTTCTTGGTTGAATATTTTGGGTAAGTTTTAGTTTTCTTCCCCTTGTGGTGCGGTAGTGGTGTCATTGAAATTTTTCAAATAGATTCAGGATTTTTGAAATCTATGTTAGGTGATTCCATTTATAAGAATTATTTGATGAGTTATTTTTCTTTGTTATCCTTTATAGAAGTTTTCATACTTATTTTTTATGTGTGAAATTTTGTTTCTATAGAACTTGTTAAGGGTTTGATTCTAAATTTGCTTATTTTGATTCAAAATATATATTTTTCCTGTGTAACTCATGTGGTATTATTTGAGGGAATTTTATAAAATTTGAACGTGATTTAATAAATTTTTATAGTGGTTCCCATTATATTTTGGTATGTTAATGGGGTTTATTTTTCCATGACAGTGGGTTTTGAAAAGGATTTTGTTTGCAAAATATTGTTTTACATCATGAAATTATTTTATGAAAATTTTTAATGGTTTATTGAGTTACAAAAAGAGTGAAAAGATGTTGGGTACTGTTCTGTGTGTTTATGATTTAGAAATTGTTTTTTTATTTTCAAATTGTTTTTTATAACACGTGTAACTTGTTTGATCCCAAATATTGAAACCTTGGTAGATAGGTGGGCGGACTTGGACAAGTATGCTAGTGATCTGGTAGTGGTATATTCCCTTTTTCACGTAGAAAGTTTGACAATGAAAACACTATGTAAATTTTGATGATGTTGGGTACCACTAGAACATTGAGGTTTCTCATCCTAGTGGCTCATGCATGGGAAGTATATTGGTTATGGTTACTTATGCACTGAGATATAATGTACCTAGGACCTTATAACTAGGAAGTTCCTAAGGGTGTTCCTGTGACATAAACTCATTGGATATATTGTTCTTACCAATCAAAACATGGAATGTTTTTTTGGAAAAATATGATTATTGTGTGTTTTATATAAAATTTAACCTTCTTAAAATTTTCCCTCTTGAAAACTATTTTCATTTAAATTTTCACCAAGTAGAAATTATCTACGAGTTTTTTTATTATAAAAACATGAATTATTTATGTCTTAAAATGTTTATCACATTGAATTTTTGGGGTGGAATTATATTGGGTTTTGGATCACACTATACTTACATATTTGGGTGTTAGTAGAATTGATAATGTTTGACACAGGTAAGGGAAAAGTCGTTGGAGATGGCGGTTCAGGTTTTTAGCTTCTTTTCTGTGTGTGTTTCTACTGAGATGGTTTGTGGACTATGTCCCCTAATCATGTGGTGGTCCATGAGTTGGTAATACTACTCTTTCAATTTAGTCGAACTCTTGTGGTTTTATTTAAAAATAAGTTTTTCATTTTTGAATATTTTTAAACGGATGTTTGGATTAAATTTATTGATTAATTTTTTTTTTTGGTTTTTAATGCTTATATACTTCGTTAAATTGTTCCCAAACAATTAATTATGATACCTAGGAATTTGTTCTAGCCCATGGGGATACGGACCTCACTTGAACCCTTTCCAAATACAAGGTCTGGTGCTAGTTTTCTTGGAGATGAGATCTGGTTCATGACAACAAAATAGTAAAATTGAGTTAAAATTTGATTAAAAATATTCTATAAATTATTATGAAGTTATACTAAAATATCTATTCTATTTTGAAAATTGAGTTTTTTTCATCAAATGATATTATGATTTTCAAAATGATTATTTCCCCCAAATAAAAATAATCAAACCTCTAAATATTTTGTTAAGAAATAAACAATTTTTTATGTTAGTGACAATATATTCTTATAAAACACCCCAGATACATTAGGGTTGAATGAACTATAATATGTGCAATAATTTGGGATGGATGGCATGTGAAACATAATTACCACATTCATCATCATTGATTGTAATTAATGGGTTATTCCTTGATCAATAGGTCTAAGAAGTTTTTTATTCCTCACATCCTCATAAATTTATTGATTATAGATTTAATATGATTAAATCCCAAGTTCTTTATTAGGAAGAGATTTATTTTTTAGTGTATCCAAAGGGTGATTTCTATAATATTTTCTCTTGTTAATTGAAATATTATTTTTTCCCATAGAATAACATACTATGGCATCCTTTAACAAAAATAAATATTCTCCTATCCCCATTATGTAAAGTCCCAGGAATCTTTAATCCAAATTTTTATAAATAGAAAATTGATACTTTTTTTGTAATAATATTCCCCCTTAGGTTTTCATGATGCTCTATCATTATCTTATTTATTTTTTTGGTACTTTGTATACTTATCCATTATTTATCATGTTCCATTGTATAATATTTCTAATAAACAAATTTCATTGAAATAAATCTATAATTATGTTGGGGTTTTCACTGATGTTAATATTTGTAATGTCCCTCATATCCATGGTTCTGTCAACCTTTAGAAAATTTAAAATACAAAAGGGCTTTCAAGAGCGAAGAAATAATTACAATAAAAAGGAATTATCATAATCATAAAGGGAATTCAACCATCAAATTTATTATTCTATTAAATTATTAAATTGTATTATAGTTCTATTAGTTCCACCTATATCATTCTTTTTCTAAAAATGGTTATATTTAGTTGGTTTTCCTTTTTCTTCTCAACCTTATCATTAATGTAACTATAAAATATATCACTCAAATGGTTTTCTAAATAGTATATAATAAAAAAACTATATCCCACCTGAGTGTCAGACCTATTGTGATGTTATGTCTCATTTTCATGCACTTGTAGTTAATTGATTTAATACCAAATATTCCCATTTCGCGGTTATTTCCCCTTGGTAAATCTATGAATGATCTGACATGCACATGTTGTATCTAGAGATGTCTGTACGATATAAGAAAAAAATAATATCTAGTCTAACATAACATCAAAATGTTTTTATAACTCACCATTTTTTGAATATTTAAATACCACATCTTTCTAGAATAATATTTAATATATAACTTTACAATACTATTCAAAACTATAACGGTTTAATGTATTTGAAAACATGGATATATTAAAATATGTTTATAAAATATTTATACTATCTCACACATTATTCTTTACAACATGAACCCTATATAGAAACATAACACATAAAACATTTCATTTTATTATATGGAAATGAATAAAATAATAATGAATGATTATAGATGCACAACAATGTAAAATGGATGTATATATGATCATTTAAACATAAAATTATCACAATGGATTTGATAACACGATATTATCAATTAAAAATCATAAAAAAAATTAAACCATAAATAATAGTCATTGAATAAATCTTTGACATTTATAAGACATGAATCATAGTGGGATCAAATAACATGATGAATAAAAACATTACATTAGTATATAAACATGTGAAAATAGCGGCCAAATTTTTTGAGAGAATCATAATCATGGAATTATTATATAAAGGATACCCAAAAAGAAATTTGTATCCTTGGGATAACCATCCATGTTCTATCTTTATGCCTTAAATAACCTCACATATAATCTTATTTATGCATGGAATAACCTTTTGTGTACTATCATTCTCTGCATTGTGATAACCTCATGTGTTCACATAGATATCATAGTAGATTAATCATTACCCAATGAATTAAGGGGATATATAGTTTTACCCCCACCCACACTTTATCCTATATATTTTCATATTTATTAAAAAAAGATCATAAGAAAATGTCATTATAACTTAATCCATGGAATGAAAAATAGGTCTCTTTGATAGTTCATTAATATTACCTTAAAAACCATAGAATAAAGTAAAACTGATATCATTGATTTATATACAATATAAATCCTAATTAATAAAAAGTATTCTACTACAGAGTATATAATCAATTAAAATATAAATTGAATATTTCTTAAGGAAAATAACTATATATCATTGAATCCTCTTATTTAAAATGCAAATAAGTAAGAAATGTTTAGTAAAATTTTAAAAAAAAAATAACCAAAGAAAAATGTAATGAATGGATCAATTATTTGAGCTGTCGTAAACTTGAGAAATTCTATGAATGTATTGTATGTTAAAATAATTAATCATTTTACATTTTTAGTAAAAATTATAATGAAAATCATTTGAAAGAAAAAAATAATGTTCATTTTTAAAAGAAAAAATGGTAAAAATGAATTTACACAATCATAGGATAATAGTAAAATTATTATTGAAAATATTTTTAGAAAAAATTTATAGGGATTAATATTTATTTTCAAATAAAGAGAGAAATAAATTTATTTTTCTATTAAGAATAATCATTTGGACTATTTAGTACATAAAGAGTTTAAAATTAATGAAAAACATGTATTGAAAATAAATAAAAATAGTAGAAAAAAATTAATATTCATTATAAAGAGATTTTATATTTTTTTTGGAATTTTATGCATATGTCATCAATATTAAAATGATATTGAAACTGATATCCCATAAATCAATATTGACCTTCATATAATCTCCTATAATCTCATTTATAATATATTTAAATTTATTATAATTTTGTAAAAGTCATGTATATTCTTATAATATAATATTTTGAAATCCCTATTTCTGGGATAAAAAAATAATTTTTGTCATGTTATTAATGAGTTTTATGTTTTGTGATATTATTTTATTGTTTAATAAATTTTGATGAAACTATGGATAAGTAAAACAATAAATCACCCTGAACCTAACTCACCATTAGGAAATACCATCCATCACAGAAGACTCATCGTTAGAATGTAATTTTCTCTATGTATTGGAATGATCCTCCATCCTAGAAGACACACTGTCTGAATGGAATTATGGTACCTGTTTTGGAAAGATCCAACATTAATGAAGAATCAGTATCAAAATAAAATTTTGAAAGTGTATTAAAAATTTTCACCTTCAGAGACAAGTCACCACCAGGATTAAATAAATTATTTAGGGAAAAAATATACCTCCAAAATTATGTCACAACCACGTGATCTACCATCATACATCACATACCATCATGAAATTTTGATAAGTACTCAGAAGAGTCAATTTTGAAATGAATCACCATTCATTAGATTCACCACTTTGAAAAAACTGTTGTTGGCATGACTTACCATTGTCTGGATTCACAACTAGAGTTATCTCACTTCTAGAGTTTACTCACCACCTGCAGATTCATCATCACTATTTTTGGGATATATAAACTATTTTATTATTACAATGTTCTTATTGAATTTAATTATGAGGATTATTTTAATGGATTTTTTAAAATATTTTTGTAAATATTAAAGAGGATGTCCAAGATAACAAGAGGATGTAGGGTAAATGAATGATTGTTCTTTTAAGGTTCTCTCCATTCTAAAGAACTATATATTAAAGTATGTTACCCTAATGAAACAAGAGTAAAGAGTGAGAGATATTACATACGTGCTTGCCAAGTATATATTGAAGATCAAGTCTTCCACTTACTAAAAGATTACATGATGGATCATACCTACACACAATTATGAGAAAGTTGATCAAAAAGAACATGTAGATCCATTCTTATAAGCAGGACAAGAATGATTATGATGCTTCATTTTACAATAATTTTCATAAATATTACTCCATATCCTATCCAATCAACACAGTAGGAGACTAAATATTCCGAGAACAATTAAGAAAGAAACATCATCCCTTAATTATCTTCAAAACGTATCATTCTATTTATTTTCATTACATTTTTAGTAGTGTGTGGTATTTTATATATATTAATAAGTCCCTGACTCATGATATTTAACTGAAACATACAAGATATTTTCGTACTAACTCTTCACTTTTTATTACTCATAGTTTGGTGGAAGAGGTCCAAGTGTGGTATGTGTTTATTTTATTCCCCTTGATTATTTTGAATGATGTACTTGCATGTCCTAGATATCTAGTCCTTTTTTTGTATACCTAATCCTGGTTATGGATCATTATTATTTTTATAATATTCTTTGAAGAAAGTGAATTCAATATTGAGTTTATTTGTTTTTAACTTGAGACTGAACCCCTTGTATTTATTCCTATGTGTGTTCTATATTGATTGATTTTAACAATTCAGGATGAACATATTTTGACCATTATAAAAAACCACTACATAGATAATTAAACATAATCTTTGATTATGGAAATTGATTTCAAACAATAAAATATTTTTCATAATATTTTAACTCATTCAAAGTCACTCATTAGGAAATCATTCAAAAGAAAATTACTTATATAAATTCCATGTTTTGAAAAACTAATATGTTTTAGTGATTTGGGGGAATTTATTTGAATATGTTTTAAATGAAAATTTTATTAGGTTCTCAATTCAACCCCTCTTTAGATACTCACTCATACCAATATTTGGTATTAGAGGATTTTAAAATAATTTAAACTATGATCTTTTTTGTGTTTTAAATATCTTAAATTTATATCAATACTAAATCTAGTTATTAAAATGCATAAAGGATATTATGGTTATCTTTCAAATACACATATTTTATTTAATTGTATTAACAATTATCAGTGGGAAATAAAAATTAATGTTAATATTAAAAGTATGTATTTTTAAACATCGTCATTGGTAGAGGATAAATATGAATTTCTTAAGACTGTATAGAATACAAGGGATTATTTTATTAATCATGTTTATAAAAAAATTAAAAATATATTAATAATGATTATTTTTATATATGTGATGATTAATTTAATATGACATATTCTAGTAAATATTCTTATAAAATTTGGGAGATGTTTTCTATTTCTCATGAGGGAACTACACCTGTGAAAGAAATGATATTGAATAGTTATACCATTAAATATGATACATTAATGATAAAACATGATGATGTGATTTCTAATATGTAGGTTTGGTTAAATGATATCAATAACATATTGAGCTCATTTTTTAGTACAATTTTAAAAAATGATCAAATTATGAGACTACTATGATGTAATTCAAAGAGATTGAGAGGGAAATCTATTTCAATAAGTGAATTTTGTGACAATAGTAAACTATATGTCAATAATGTTTTGGGGACGTTGATGACACATGAAGAAGATCATAATGTTATTTTAGAATAGGATTATGAACTTAATTAGATATATGTATTATTCAAGAACATTGTAGTAAAATAGAGAGTAATGGAAAATGGTAAAGCTAAAATATCTAATGATGAATAATAATCAGCAGAAAATGATTCGGAAATGGAAATCAAGACAAATTCATTAATAAATTTTATATGAAGAATGTTTTTTTCGAAACTGAGCTACAAAGGAAAGTAATATAATATAAGGAATTAGAAGAAGGACTGGAAAAGTGAAAATAATCCAAATGAGATTACCTGGTATGAGTGTTAAAGAAAAAGACATGTCAAATCAGGTAATCCAAAGATAAAGTAGAATAATATGTATGATAACAAGGATAAAAAGTATAATAAACCAATAAAATCCACCAACAATTCCTATGAGGATAGCTACCATGACATAGAATCAAAGAATGAAGAAAATGATTAAACTATTACATGGTTTAACAATTGTCATCTAACATGGTTACATATCATATAAAAATCCAATCTGGGGAATTAAACTATCACAAGGCTTAACCATTAATTACCCCTCTTGGGAAAATCATTAATTTAACTAATTTCATTTTTAACATCCCATGAAGGGAATGAAGGGCATTCCTCATAGACATCCTTGGCCAAATGACCATAAATGGTCATCCAAGGGAAAAATAAAAAAGGTGTGGCCCTAAAATAATGTAAAAACCTTAAATAAGAATCCAAACACATAATGAATTAATAAAACATCAATTGGAAATTATAATATGATAAAATATTTCATGGATACACTCAAAATATGGGTGTGCCTCAGTTCATCACTTATAATCAACATGGAAAATAAAGATAGGAAGAAGACCACCTACCTCGTACTCATTTGACACTTCTCATCTTGTGTTTGCCTCTAATTTTTCCTATAATGGTGTAGATCTACAAAACAAGCATAAAATATCATCTCTCAATATCAATTTCAATGGAAGAAATCAGGATGAATGGATCCAGAGGAATAAAGAACTCATAGAATAGGTTTCATCACATCCAACAGTGTTCGCATCAGAGTTTGGATGAAGAATTGGGAGGAAAAGAATCAATTGACATTGTTGTTTGAGAAACCCAGGTGAGGGGTTTTTTCATTTGAAAAATCAACTCTAATACCCATATTATCCAACAAAAAGAAAACTAAATTGCGTGTATTGGAAAATACATGGAGTGTATATGCCTGATACATTTTTTCTGCCAAAAATCAGTTACATGTCAATCCTAGGATTGCCGGATATCCTTATACAACGTGTACTTCAATTATACATAGTGAAACCCATAATCACATCATGTAATAGTCCTACATTTGGTACTCATCCACTTTTCCTCCACTTTCTTATATTAAACCCCGAAAAATTATTTTTACCTTAAAAGTAATAATCAAGTTCTTGCAATTGTGTCATCCACTGAATTCTAGAATATTTTTGATATATAAGTTGTTTCAAATTTAATAATAAAATGTATATTTTAATTTTAACAATCCAATTTATACTTAAATTTTTATTTATTTGATATTTTTTGTTATATATTAATAATTAAATTATAAAAATACTCCTTTTTATTATATTCCAATAATAAATATTTTTATTTATTAATATAAATTCTAATACAGGAAATTATCAGTATTTTTATATCCTTTATTTGAATGTTAAAATCAAAAAATCATAAATTTGTTTTAGGATAACTAGAATAGATATTTTTATAAATATAATAAATATTTAAAAAAATACATGATTATACCAAATCTACATTATTATTTATAAATAAAAATAATAATTAATATTGAAATTATTTAATAAATTTTATATGTTTGTAAATTTTGAAAAGTTATTTTAATGATTTTATTTGTAATGTTCTATTTACTAATGTATTTTAACTATATTATATTAATATTTATGAAAAATAATTTAAATTTGGATATGTACAATAATTTAAATTCTTTTATCAGTAAAAAATAATAATGTTAATAGTAATATAATATATATAAACATACACTTGAATAATACGATAAATAAATATATTATATAATTTATATTAAAAAATAAAATGTATTAATGTATTAATATGTGGATAAATATATTTAGTTATAATTTATTAATATTACAAAAATTTCAATGTGAAGAAAACTACCAAAACACAATACTACCATGGAACCACCTCAACCACATGTGTGACTATGGGCCAATCATATGGTAGATAGGTAGTCTAGATAGGCCCATGGGAGTAGGGGTGGGCACCTACGAACACACTCGGTTGGATGGTGATTCTAAGCACATGCATAATGTGTGTGGTGGTTCAAAATGAGGGAGAGAGAAGGCCCACCATTTGTAAATGTGTGTTTTATGTTATGTGTGCCAATAATAGTTCATTGAAACACGTTTTAGGAGACATAAAAAAGTATATATATGATCACTCATCATGTTGAGTATTTGATGTGGTATGTGTTTCATAAAGTACCTTTCACCTAATTAAAAAGTTACAATGATAACACTTTCATACGATATAATCATTCCCATATATCTAATATTCGAGAGGGGAATATTCCTCAAACATTAGACCTTAAATTTCTATAACCAAGTTCATCATCTCCCTTTGATGTCAGATTGGCCCATAACCCTACATGCATGGCACAACAAGATGATTCCCTTTGACTACATTGTCATCTACCTTCAGAGACAATCTCAAAAACAACATGATATAAACCCTTGAAACCATCAATTTAAACAACCACTCAGTCTGAAATACATTAAAAATGTCTCTATACACTTTTTTTATTTTATCATTAATGATAAAACCCAAGAACCATTCATATTGACATCATAGCATATAGCCCGTGACACATTATGTTGAAAAAATATGTTACACATTTAAAAATATTACATCAGTAGATTTATTATTATTCCAACAACACTTATATAGGGAAGGTGATGAAAATAAAATATAAAATAAATATACATATATATATCTGTTAAAAGATAACTAGAATCATTGTTGATATGAACTCCAAACTACATCTAGTATTAACATTCAAGATCATCAGGTTAAACTTGTGAGTCATTGATAAATATAAATATAAATGTACACATATATATATATATATATTCTTGTGATAAATATTTTTCAAATTGATTTGGTTATATTTAAAAATAGACATCGAACTAGATAATTTTTTTTGCACTAATCTCTAAAAATATGTATTTGAAAAATTATCGGTTCCATGTTTGTTCAATTCAAGGCCTTAAAATTAAATTCCAAAAACACATATAAAAATAATTATTTACACATAAATTCCATTTTATAATAAAATAGGATTGAAAAATTCACTTACTGTAGATATATATTTATTTCTCAAATCATAGTAGCATCGTAGAGTAAGTAACAATGAATTAAGATTTTAAAATATCACAATTAATACACCAATATATAAACATTATAATAAATCATTGTAAACCTTAATTATAACATCACAAGCTCCCTCATAATCTATATCCATATTTCAATGCACCATATATAGATATTATAACATCATAATATTGAATTTATTTCAGAATTAAGGAATTGGTAATTATTTTCATAAAATGTTAGTAAAATTCTAATAAAAATAATGTATAAGAATTGTTTTTAAAATTCTATTTTATAGTTTTGGAAACACCTATTTCAAGGGAAATAATGTTTTATATGAAATTACCTTTTTTATAATTGGAAAATAAATTGTCTTTGACATATTTTTTATTATTTTCCAAACCTCTAATTGTGTGAAATAATAATTTTATGTGATTTTTAAAGTGTTTCTCATGAAGTATCTATTTCTATAATCGTATTCTAAAAACACGATGTTGGATTTAAATTGTATAAAACAATTTTTTTCATGATATTTTCTTTAAAATATATCATTTTGTTCATTAATAGAGTTATGACTATGTACTATTGTTAACTTTGACTTTTCATTCATGTATATGACATCAATTTTGAAAATCTAATTATCTTCGTGGTTTTATAAATTCTTCTTATGAATGTATGATTTATTTCATAAGGCATACATTTTTATTTATGTTACATAAGTTAATGTATATTAAATATGTAATTACATTTTTATATGAAATTAAATTTCATATATGTGAAGGATGTTTTGTGGCTAAATGGGGTACCACTTTAGATTGACCCAAATCATGATCTGAGGTTTACTTTTAAATTTTATATAAGTATTTAACATTATATATGTACTAAACTTAATTTAAGTGTGGTGTATCACTTCCTAAATAATGAATAATATGATATGAAAATCTAGTTTATTGGGGACTTGTTAAGAGCATATTAATTAGAATTTAATGGATGATGGAATAAATTTCCCCATTATTTGAGTTCAATACAACTTTATATTTCACTACAGTATTTAGATCTCTTCATGTGAATCTTTGTATGGGATATGATATAAAAATCTAACATGTTGGGATGATGTTACTGAATGAATGGTACTTATACATGACCTTGTAAAATTAAGGAAATAAAATTTATAATCCCTCAAAAAAATATATTAAATCATCCAAAATTTGGAAAAAGAGCTATACTGATGACTACCAAAGAAACATCAAGATTCATTTTTGGGATAATATTTTCCTTTTAATGTCACCAAATAACAAATTCATGTAGTTTTAAGTGAAAGGGAATCTTATCCCATGGTACCCTATCACATTTTTTATTTTTTACCACTTATGTTAAGAGTATTATCATATTCCACTTTAAAAAACCATTGTCAAATATCATTATTTCTAACAAAAAAAATATACTAAGGATGTATATAATTATTCTATCAAATGTACTTAATCAAGATGTGGTAAAAATGGTTAATAAAAATTAAAATGAGAAGTAGATAATGTAGAAATAAAACCATGGAGACAATTTTATACGTAATATCACAACTCTAGTTGTCAATGTTATTTTTTCAAAACATATGTATGAAGAGGTGATGTGGGAACTAGTCGATGAAATTAAATAAAGGTTCCCTCATCTGTTATCAATCGATAATATATGTTGAAATTTCCTGGATGATGTTTATAAAGTGGGGGAGAATGAAATGACCTATAATTATTTAATGAAATTCATTACCATATTCAATGACTAAAACATTTTATATTAAAACTATTAAGATGTTAATAAATACAAATTTGAACAACTATAATTAGAAATTTGGATCACTTCGATTAGTAAGAATCGCCCATCAAATGTAAAATACTATAGAAATGAATCAAAACATTAGTAAAAAATTATACGTTATAGAAAATGGATGTATCAGATATTTACTGGAATTGTGTTTAATCATCAATAAATGAATTAATAGCTATTTATAGGAGATAATTTGTTCATTAGAATAATATAATGACCGTCAGAATAGTAACATCAAAATTGGGGTCAGTAACTTGATCGTTGGAATAGTAAATTAACTTCAAAGTAATTTATTTTCAAATAAATAATATTAATAATAATTTATTTGTTTATATATAAATAATATAATACCTTATATTAAATACCATGATTAAGAACTCAACGAAAATTTAAAGACATTATCAATAAAAAATATTTCAAGATATTTCCAAAAACATCAATATTAGTTAATTAAATATTACATTAACCAACATTATAAAATTATTTTGGTAAAATGAATTTTTATTTTGAAATAAATGATTTATATTTTCCAAGGGATACATTTTGTTAATTATTCTTAATACATCACTTTTTAAGCGAATAATAAAAATTCAATTTTTCAAAAACCAGTTTATATTGAATTGTGAAAATAATGAAGATATATCACCAAATAATTTATAAACATGATACAAAAAAAAATTAATTTGATAAATGATTTATTAAAATTCAATAAATAATTTTTCTAAACATACAAATTACATTCAAAATAATAAAGACAAAATTATTCCATAAAACTAATTATCTTATTCTTTTACATTACATTTTAATAAACTATTGATTTCAAATTATTAAGGAGATTAAATTAATAAACCATTTTATTTTATTTATATATGATTCATTATTTCGAAAATATAAATTCTATAAGGTAATCCTTTGATATGGTATTTCATTCGATTTCTTATTCTATAATCACGTATAAATAATCCCTCTCACTTCCCTAGGTAAATCACTCATAATAACCATTCTAAATACACAGTTCACCCAAACTACTAATCAATTAGACTCATATAATCCATATGGGCGTCTTTGAGTAATCAGCATCCAAAAACCATGGAATTAATTATCTATAGAAGAGAAAAACATTGAGAAAAGGGTAAATTTTTATCAACTCTTCTCTCATTTACCACCTCAATTATCTTTTTCAAAATATATTTTAAAAAAGTAAATTGTAAACCTATGTAGAAAGTATATAATAATTATATTATTGATGCTATCATACTATAAATAAATTTAATTTTGACATATTTATATTATATTTATATATATTTCACCTTGTTCGAATAATTTTCTCCATAACAATCAATCAAAATCCAATAGGTCGTTGTCAAAATATTGCATATCAATAACTATAAGGATGGTAATACTAAATTATTTATAATATATAGGTTTATAGGTATATGTATTATTCATTTGTAATTTATTTTATCTTTCTTCAAATTGCCTTGGAGAAAAATAGAAAAATTAAATCCAAACAAGAATTTTTTATGGAATTCATGATTTTAAAATTCTTAACCATTAACAACATAAGTTAAACACGATAATCCAATTGAGTATGTGATAAATGGGGACACACATTGATATAATCCAGTTCTAGTTCAATGATTTGTAATTCATATGGTTCTTATTTTGGAGGCATAATAATGATTAAATAAAGCATGATTTTATGTAAAGGTATTCTCAAAATCAATGCATTTTTTCTTTGGGTAATCCAAATTTCTCAGAAATTTTAGTATGGATATTCCACTAATAATCCATAAATATTTTTTCACTATTCTACCATTTTTTTGTTGGGGATATTATTTTCTTTTCCTTTCAAAGATGAATTATTATTCAAATACAACAAATTTAAAAAATGTATTCTATATCCAAAAAAACATATTTGATACATATTGAGTTGATTCTACATTTTTCAATAATGGGGATGTTTATTCAAAATAATTCTTACATGTTCACTTGTGAACATTAATATATTTCAGGAAATTAAAATTTGCGACATTCTTATGAAAACCATTCCATTAAATGAGTAATTTCATTACTATTATTGGTATATGTTCTTTGTGGAAAGAAACATTTTGAGATATTATAATGTGGAAATTGTGTCTGAAAATATTTATACATCCAATTTATTGGGTGACATGATATATCTCATGAGATTATTTTTTTGTGAATGAACATGATTCTATCATTGTTCACAATGATGATGACATGATATATGTACATATGTTATGCATGGAAAAAATGTTATCTTTATTCACACCATTTTGTGGTATTTGACCACTATGATATGTTGTTTCCTTATTACACATATTCCAAATTACATTAATTTATAAAATGGTTCCCTCAATATTATGATGATGGTAATATTATTATGATATGATTATTATTTTTATTATCACCAAGGTTTTATTTATTCATGTCCCATTATCCTACTCTTATAGGACATTTGCATAACTACTTTATTTTATGTATATCCACCAATGACTACATGGACAAAGAATAATAGGAGATTTTATAAGGATAAATAAGAATCATTTAAATAAGTATTTAGGATTTATTATGTACAATTGTTGTATATGGATAATATATCCAATACAAAAAATCATTGGATTCAATATATATAACAATATTATGGTTTCTATCATCAATATTATTTAATGGTTATTTAACAAAAAATTAGGTCAATATATAGTGTATTTATTATTACATTTCCACAAATCATTATATTACACAAAGAGATATTTCGATGATAATTTCTATGATGGTTTAAAGGATAAATTTTATTTTGATTTCAATTTTTTTAAATCTTATAATTGTTAACATTTATTAAGATGATGTATCTTTTAAAAGATTAAATTTATAGACTAGAATCTTATAATATGGTTCCCTAATCTAGTTTGACACCTGGCCTCAAGTGTGACTCCCCATATCCTAGAGGCTTTTGACTAGCACTGAGGGTCTATTGATCGTACAGATGGGAGACTATACCGTCTGGATTAATACTAAATAAAAAGTGGAATAATAAAAAATGTTGCAGAAGTTATATAATGAATAAAAAAACAATCATAAAAATATAACCAGCCCATTATAAAATTATACAACCATATTTGAAAATGTAGAATAAGAATAAAATAATATAAAACAATACTAGACTATCTAAAGACATAAATTAGTTAAGACTCCAACTCCTGAAGTTTTCTTAATTACATACTAAAATGAAATGTAGAATAGATTGGTTATAGTACATGAAAATAAAAATAATGAACAAAACACTGTCCATTATCATATCCAACAACAAATAGGTCTATCAGGGTAATAAATGGTAGATCAAATAGGGAATAAGATAAATTATTAAGGAAAAAAACAGTTTTTAACATATATCCAGTATAGAATATAACATAAATATTGACAAGGTGTAATTATAAGTAGTTTAATGAATGAAAATTTAATAATTTTCATCTTTGGATTCCAATGGAACACTTAGTGGACAAAACATAAATCATAGTAAGAAAACATTTCTCTGTACATGCCATTATATATATTGTTGTTTATATAAGTATATATTAACCAATGATGAATTAAGGATTAATACATAGGATTCCACATAAGGATAACATATATGTACCCTATATTAAATTAATGAATCTATGCACGATTGTATTTAATTAATGATAAATAATGTGAAGATAAAAAGTTTAGATGAATGATACGTAACATCGACAAAAATAATTTTATTTGAAATATTTATAACAATAATGGAGAGTACCTCCATGTCAATAAAAATTAATTATTTGTCATAAGGGCTCCATTACTAACAATTTTTAATGTTATAATATGGGGAATTATACCCATCAATTTCAATGAAAAATATAGGTAACTCATTTCAATAATGTTATAATAATAATCATATGTTACATCATGTCTTATATATTCAATTTATGAAAGAGTATCGACATTTATTATATTACATGATGCATAAAACTATCAATAGGATTGTGATTTTAATAATTTTTCATTACACATGAAATATATCTAAGACATGAAATGATTCCGCAGGATATATAATTTCATTTTATGTAACTGTATTAAAGAGGTACATATTTCAATATCTTTCCTAATATAATTCAATTAATTCATTTAGATCAGTATATAAAAATAGTTTATCATATTGTAAAATACCATGGACTAAGGGATTTAACCCTGCTATTTTGAAATTAATTTTATCCCTTTTAATTGTTACATTAGGATGGGAAAAGTGAAAACCAATCTTAGGAGGTTTTGTTTCAAGAAAAGGAATTAATGTCATATTATATAAGAAAAAAACTAAAATGGGTGGTTCAGGTTATGGTTAACGACCTAGAAGGCCGACATTAAATTCCAACAGACATGAATTCCTAGGAATTAGCTTGTATTACATAAATTTTACATCTATGAGGTTGTGAATGGGAAATTCTATCTGTGATCGAATAAATTATTTTATAACTATGATAGAATTTAATAGAGTGTTCATAGGCCACCTAACATATTCTTAGGATTCCTTGGTAGTTCAATATTTTAATTTTATTAAACATAAAATTAGGGAAATTGGAAGAATAAACAAACTCCAAGAAAATAGGTTGTATGATATTTTAGTGAAATGGATTCCAATATAGCTAAATATTTTGTTATAGGAAAGAAGTTTAATGTATGAATGGAATATGGTGATCTAATGGGATATAAGGAGTCTGATTCCATGATCAAATTAGGGACATATCACTATGATTATGAGGAAAAGAAGAAGGGATATCAAGTAGTGGGGTTATTGTTGGTGAGGATTAAGAGAATTGATAGATAATAGTATAATTGAGGTAGGGGGAAAATCTATTTACACCTTTTTATTACAATGCATGGTTTCGAAAAAAAGTTTTTGAAATCCTCGTGAAAACTGTGTGGTGACACTATTCAAGGAACCCAAACAACACATAGTTTCATCACTCATATTTCTAACATTGTGTCAACCATATGGATATAATGTCCTAAAAAATAGTAAACATGAATGGTTATAGGGTATGGTTAAGAAAACAATGTGCCAACCATGTGACCCCCTTAACCCCTATGAAATCTCGCATGGATAAATGGAGTCCCACATATGGTTTGAAATAATAATGTTCCAATATAATACGGCTTCATGGTTTTCATAACATTGTTGGATCTAACCATCCACCAACCATGCACCAAGGGATTCCAATCCTAAAACCTTTTTCATGATGAACGAAACTTCTGAAACTCATTAAAAATTATACAACACCACCCGAGTCTTAATACCATTAAAAACTAACATTTAAGTGTGATGTATCCTAGAATTATTTTTCATGTTTAATTTATATTTTAAATAATCCCCATAATGAAAAAATAAAATCCTTTTGTAAATTCCATACATTCGAAAATATGGGAGGTTACAACATCCCGACCTCAGCACAAATCACCCATGAGTAGCATTGGTGGAAAATATAAACCTCACGCAACCTACTAATGTCGATTATTTCCTTAAAAAACATTGAATTGAATTTATGAATGCCAAAATCATCTTATATACTCTAAAAATAGTTTATATTATACACTAAAATCTAGACCGGATGATCATAACAATCATTGATCTCATAAGACCAGATACATAATTCAATCCATCGTTCAAATTTAATATCAACCAAGAATAGACTAGTCATGATGAATTTTTTTTAAAAGGAATTGGATTAAAATTAAAATTTATTAATTAAATATTAATGGAATTATCCATATGTTTCCCAACCAACCATATCAAATTATTAGAGGAAACATGTGTTGTACCACTTTTAGTTGACTATATCCAAAAATCATCAGCCTTAACAACTGACAAGTCAACAAAAGTAGAATCCAAATGCCATTATACAAAGGTGTAATGAGTTAATTGTTAATACACACACCAAACCTATTAATAGGCTTCTAGTGGTGTCAGCAAATACTATTATCATCATAGAATAGACCAAGAACCAAGAAAAACTTATCCAAAACTCATGGAAATTCACAATACATTGTAGGTCATAACCACCACATTAGTACATACCCATGTTTTTATTTTAACATATACATGGAATTTTATGATAAATTTATCCATTAATTTTATATTTATCCAATGACATAGATTATCCAAAATGGACTTCATAGAATCAGATTATTATCCCATGACCCTTCTCATAGGTGGGTCACGTATAAGAGGACAACATCCCGAACCCAGCAAAGGATAATTATTTTCATCAAAACATTGAATCCTGATTACTAATACAACATCCATGACACCATATATTAAATTAACTAATGAATGACATAGATAATTTTCTATTGACTATTTAGTGATAACTTTATCATTACCCACCACCTGATCCAACATCTTGAGAGTAGTTCACATATTGTTCTCCGTGTTTGAAAACATATATTGAGGATCATAAATATCAATGAAAATTGTAATCTGAATGCTTTTGATTATTTTCAATTTCTAATCATGCGAAACTCCAAAGTATTTAATCTATCATGAATGAAATGTTATATAGGTTTCTAAGATGATCTTTGACTCTCTTCTAACGTACTGAATATGATATCAAGATAAATGGAATAATAAAGTTTTAACTAGGTGAATGGTAAGATATTTTGGAGAAGAATTTGATTCTAAACCAATGAACCAATCAAATAAAACCATTATATACTTCAACTTAGAAATTACATACACCACATCCCCCAAAAATGAATTTCAAGGCTCAATCACATATGAATAGTCTCATGGAATCAAATTTAATACAAAAATATCCCACCTCATAGTGGAACTAACTTTAATTTACCCAAAACCCAAGGTCTTTATTTTTAAAAGAACAAAAATGAAATAGGTTATCCTTATCCAATACCTCACCACTCATCGAGATTCTAAACCAGTTATTAGGGGCTACCAATGAGAATTAAAGTCATTGTACAAAATGGGTGCACAAAAATGTACCACATAGTCGATGATCCAACTCACACCCCTATGAGCTGACCATCAATGTTCCCATGATAATTATGCTACCTGTGTTATTAGTTTAATTATTTTAGATGTTCCTCTGAAAATCATATTCCAAATTTTGGATCATACATATACCCTGATTTATCGAACAAAAACCCACCTATTGAAATAATTTTAGAAAATTATCCACCAACCACTAAACCACAAAGTAAAATGGGATTGTAACCTGAACTATCTTGAATATTGATTCCCATCTTGATATACAATAATGTCTGTGATATATTAAAATAATGAATTCATCATCGAGAATATATTGGAAATCCCAAACACCACTAGTTATTTGATAATGAATGATAATAAAAAAAATCCAACCACTGACCTTATTGGGTATTGGTACAAGATAAGGTCCTCTAGGTTACCCTTCTAGGAATAATGATCATTTTTCATAATCAAGCCACTATGTATGTCTACCTAGCACTAAGGTCTTTCACTAAAAACATTATCCCAAATAAGGGGCTAGATTAAATTATATCATAAGTGCCTAAAAAATATATCTAAAGTGTTAACCCCAATATTGGTAAGTAATCTTGAACCTATTGGGGTCAAATCATTTCATAAGAGGTGTACCAAAATCAATTTCCAAGAACCGGCCTCCCCTTCTAGTATTCACAATAAGAATCGTCAAATGGATCAACACTCTAGAGGGTCCTGGTCTGAGGAATAATGGATTAATTGATTACCCTAACCAATATTCATTATACATTAATACCACTGAAGGTTGAACTTACAGAAAACCCAACCACATTGATAGGGTGTCTATTCATCATATCTGATTAATACTCATAGAAAGACACCCAAACAATAGATTTCATCTTAAACTCATCAATATAATTTCCAAATGTCTTAATTTATAATTTTTATAACATTAATGAGATTGACCATTCCATTTATATAGGTTGAAACATAAAATATATCACACCTAAAAACGTCACAAGGCCTTACCACCTAAACAATAAGAATAAGAAACAACATAAAGAATATTATTTTGACCCATAGGAAACATCCCCATACCATTTCAGTTAATATGTTTAGGTAAAACATAATGGAAACCATTACACGATGGTTCTAGCAATCAACACCATTAAATATTTTATATAAACAATTTAAGAACCTCACATTAATTAATATTTAAGGATGCTGAAGCATTGGAAATGTTAAGATGTAGTTGTAAAGTAAATGTTTTACAACTTCAATTAGCTCTTTCTATAGATGAATCCATGTAGGATTCTAGTAAATTTTACACATAATTACCTTTCAACAATTTATTTTTCCAAAATTTCTCCAAATGATTCTCTTTATATTTACTTTTCAATTCAATTATATAGAGATAAACAATCATTAGTTTAAAATGAGAATTTTAATTATCAATATCCACATAATAGTATGGCTCATAAATAAACAAATGGGATTTTGTCAATCAAGGAGGTAAATTTAATATGGTGGAAATATAAACTTATATGTTGCACCGTATATGTTTATGGTGACATGTTAAATAACTATCCAAAATTTAGGACTTCAATACGCCTAGGGGTTTTTGTACAAAGGAATATAATGTTAAATGTAACCTTTGAGGCTCTCATCAAATAAAGCGGAATTAAGTTATTTTGTATTTCATTGATTATTTTTTTATTAAAAACTCTTAAAATTAAAATTGGAATTCTATTTAAGTGTAACCCATTAATCATCAATTTATAATAATATAAACAGATAATTAGTGGGTTTATATATTAGGAGAAACATGCCACATCAAAACTAGTTTGGTTAGTTGTGATTTTAAGGATATAATTATATAGCTCATTTTTGGAAATTTATATATGTATATTCTTTTAAAATTTGTAATTAACATACCACTTAATTGGAATGGATACATATTAACATGAATTTATTTAAAACTAACTAATATTCTATGTAATTTAATATACCCCTCCATGGGTAAAATTTTTAAACACTTTTATTCATATAACAATACTATTTGATGAATTATCATTCTAGGTTTATAAATTTAACTTCCTATATATGTTAAAACTAGAATTTATCAATCAACAACTAGATTTTCAACTTTTGATTTATAATATATTATGTATAAATGTGATGTTTTTTAATTTTGGTCACCCTTTCAAAATTATAATTGTTAATATGAAATATAAATTGCCATCAACGCCAGAATATTTTCAACACTTAATATTTAATCGATGTAACTAATAGTCCACAATTATAACATGCTATAATTGGTTACCTATTATACCACAATAAATATATATGGAAAATACCATTTATGTTGATTCAGTCATAATATTGACCAATCAGATATTATAATAATAATAAGGAATTCTGTAAAAGAGTAATATTTAAAATAATCAAGGTGATAATCATGAAATCGTGGAATATATGTGATTATAGTAACTGTTTTCACAATATGGAATATTGATAAGAATGAAACATAATTCAATGAATCATGGTACATAGATAAGAATGTATATGATATGTGAAACCTATGTGCATAAAGTGAATCATCCTCACACTCCTTATATTCCAATACTATTCAAGAGGTATATCCCATAAAATAAATAAATAAATAACCATTGGATGTGTAGAAATCTATAATGGCCATGTAACAATCGATAGTAATACATGATGTACAAACATTGATCATATCTCTAGAAACTCGATCCATTCCTACATGTGTGGGTTGGAATGACCCATCCTAGAGATATTTAGCAATAGTCGAGACATTCATAATCAAATATAAAAAAGCAATAAATAGATTTCAAAAAATGAGTCTCTAATACAACTTTTGTAATTCCCCGTCCTAGGTTCCACTAATATGATTCCACTTTGTGGTTCATTATACGACCTCAATGGTTTCTCTATGTACAACAGAGGTTATCGAATAGTAGTGAGGGTATGATGATGGTATAGTGCCATGAATATAACATTTGGATCAGCAATAATCATTGATAGAAAATAAATAATGTAATAGTGTGATATATAATGAACAATAAGAGAAATATTAAATTGATATTGATGGTAGTAAAATATAATTCAACCATTAAGAGAAATTTTGAGCAGAACTAATAATATATATTAAAGGGTTGAACAGAAAAAATAAATAGATAAATAGAGACTCCAAATATAAAAGGATTATTGAGCACAAGATCATCCACTAATTCATCGGTCTAATATCTAATCATAGCTAATAATGTAAATCACCACATATCAATGTATACGGTCTATTAAAACAATCAAGAGGTCTTTTTGGAACCAAATGGAAAACATAACAAGGTTTGAGATAAAAATATGTAGGCCACCATAAATGTTATCTAATGAAATATATTCTATGAATATAAATTGAATCACTATATTGGTATAATGATTAGAAATGTAATGAATTACAATATAACACGTGTCAAATCTGGTTCCCCATGGACCCCCTAAAATGATACAACATCTTCCACCTATGTGAGAATATCTACGGAAATTAAATTATATATATAGACCTATTTAAATATATATTTATATGTACTGGGGAGGACCCGAGACTTAATACCCATGATGCTACATTAGGATAAATTTGATATATCATATTTCAAATTAGGTACGTCAGGAAAAAAATATAAAATGAATGACAATGGACATCATTTCCAACAGTTTTAGATGAATTATAGATCATGAAATTCAAAATTCTTTAACTAATAAAAATAATTAATATAATGGAATGGTCCACCATGTTCAACACCTTCAAATATTATTTATATGGGAAGAATATATTACAAGTCAAAATTCAAAAATATAAGGGCATAATGCCCAATAATTTCAATAATAATTATAAAGAACATTATGTATAACCAATTTAAATAATTATCATAACAAATACACTTTCCAAAAAATTAAAAAAATAAGAAAGGAACATTACTTCTATCAAAACCTAAATAATAAGAATCTAAATAATGATGTATAATTAATAAATAGTCATAGGCATATGAAATATATCCAATAAAAGATATAATTCTTCATGATTTTCCAATTAAATTTAATTACATATATTAATAGGGGAAATTATTATATAAGTTCACTAATATAATTCAATTGAATAATTTCTGTTTATCCATAATAATATTCTAAAAAATGATAAATGTTAATTGGAAAATTGATTTATCCTAACCTTTTGACAATTAATTAAAAATCATTTAACAATTTCTTTAGCATGGGACCGTCAGAACCCTCGATGGGTGGTTTAGTTTTAAGACATTTAAAAATGTTTATAAGAGTATAAATAAAAACCCAAATGGGTTGTTTGAGTCATGTTTAAAAA
Source organism: Viscum album (assembly GCA_963277665.1). NCBI lineage: Eukaryota > Viridiplantae > Streptophyta > Magnoliopsida > Santalales > Viscaceae > Viscum > Viscum album. Next base: position 1,363,374,919 of record OY728140.1, on the reverse strand, counting down.
CCCCAGAAGGTGTAATTAAATACATAGTATCTATTGAATCAAATAAAATAACATCTCCATAATTAGTTTTATGTCAATGAGGGGAGATTTGGAAAATAGAATGGAAAACATGAAAATGTATTTTATAAATAGGAATCAAATTTAAGTAAAATTCAATGATAACCTACGTCATGATTTGGAATATTTTCTTATCCATTATCAAACATTTACTTGACCCAATTGAGAAAAATCATAATAGTTAAAAAAATCATTAAATATGGTATGTGAGATCACAATGTAATTAAATTCATTTTAGCCAAAGAAAACAAGTTTAGAAGGAAGTGGAATTATTTAATAACTAATAGAAATACACCAAGACTGAAAAAATTTTATTCTGAGCTCAGACATGGGAGATATAATAATGCCTAGTAGGATAAAATAACAATGATTTTGTAGTGGGTATTTTATTCAAGAAGATGAGGAGAGATGCGAATTGAATGTTTGAAGGAGTCATGAAAATAGTTTTTATTTTCCCATTTTTAATTGGGATGACAGTTTAGAGAATGGTTGGGAAAATGATTCAAAAATAATGGAAGGCCACTACCAAATTCACCCTCATTTCACCTGGTTAAGTACCACATTTTACCAACATTGTGGAGATACTTCTCGAATACACCCTACATTATAATGTTGTATAAAAAACTTATACAAATCATATGAGAGTGATGAAACCTACCATTTTCCTCTATAATAACACTCATGGTTTTTTGGGATTTCTTTGAATGGTTTAAACAAACCAAGTTACTATACAATTAGCATACAGTGCTTGGTCTGCATGGGTAGAACTTAACCATACTCCATTAGATGGCTCTTTTGAAACTGATTTCTCAAATCCCAATGTTCATGAAACTAATCACAAACATCTAAACATCATCCAAGTATTTTACCACTTCCATAAAATAGAATATTTATGTGCTTTAACACATTGAAATATTTTATGTTGATCAATTTATTATTTTTCCCATATAGCATCCAAAAACCACAAATGCCTTAAAAAATTTCAAATAGTCAAAAGAACCTGATGTTGTAAAAAGTATTCAATGAAAATGTTTATTTTTTGTTTTTATGAAGACCATAAATTATAATTTCACGAATAGTTATTTATATTTTTTTATGAAATGGTTTCAAAATTATTTCATGTCATTATAATGAATATTTTTTAAAATTATAAATGTGAAAAACAACTAATAAGACATTTTTTTGGTCATGATACATTTTTAATATTTTTTCACTAGATGAGTGAGTAGTAGATGACTAATGGTCATTGGTTTCTAATTTTTCATTCTTATATAAATGTATATATTATTTAATAATATTTATAACTCTGATATGTTTTATGGTTTTTCATAATCCTCCAAATCAATATACAAAAAGATCATTTGTTAGTATATTTTTTTCAGTTATTTTTTTTGATATGTAAAAGAACACACACACACACACACACAAACACACACATATATATATATATATATTATAAACAGATCCGGGAGTGTGGGTTTTAGGGTATTTCATATGATATTAGAGACATGGTTTAGAAAATATAAGATATTATGAGATTTTTATTTAAGGACTATTTTAAGTTAGAGGATTTTATTCATTTTTTTAAGTGATTAATTTTATGTGAATATTTAGAATAGTGATCATGTATGTTTAAGAGATAATCTAATGTTTTTTTTGAAATTTTATTATTTATGATGATTTATATTAACGAGACTTATAGTGAGTATTATTTTCCTAATTCTTATATTTGATCATGATAATTTTATTAAATATAATAAATTAATTATAGGGTCAATCTTACATTAGGGGGTGTAATATAATATCCCAATATTTATAGAATATTTTTCTTAAATGAATTGTTTGATATTTAATTAAATGTATTTAATTTTTTAATATCAACAATCATTTATGAAACTAAATGAAATTTATTACAAAATAATTTTTATTGAATATATGTTAAAAATAATATTATAAAAATAATACTTTAGTGCTTTTTTCCCAAAATCGAATTTTTTAATATAAATATAAATAATGATATAATTTTTTTTAATATACTCATTAATATTAAATGAATTTTGTAATAAAATAGAGTTGAATTATATTTTTTGACAATTATAAAATATGCAATTAAATATTCCGATAACATTTAGATGTATATGTTATTATATTATATCAAAATTATTAATTAAAATATAAAAAAATCAACTTTTGAAACTATATGAATAATTATAGTTTTATATTTTCTTTAGAAATTAATTTTATATATATTTTATAGACTTATTTAAAAAATTATTTGAGGAAAAGAATTATTAATTTCTAAGAAAACTATTTTATATTTAAATAATTAAATAAAATTAAATATATCATTTGTAAAAAATAATAATGCAACTAGTAAAATAATATATCTCATAATTAATATAAATAAAATGATAAGTTGAAATAATAAATATATTTTTGTATTAAGAATTTTTTATACATTAATACATAGTTTGAAATATGTTGTTTTATTTTCATAATTTTTCATCACTACTGAGTGTTAAAAAACTCAACAACCATATTCCCACCAAGGAACAACCTCAACCACAAGTGGGACCAGTGGTTAACCACCTGAGAGATAGATCAACTCAGAATTTCCTTGGAGTCATAGGTGAGTTCTTTGGTACATGTCTGTATTTATAGTGAGGACATAACACCAATTCAGTGTGGGTGGTGGTGTGCAAGGATCTGTGTGAGGTGGTCTTCCCAATGTATGTGCATATATTTTTTTATGAGTTTCTACCCTATTAACATGAATCATGTGGTTATGGATATGACATATTATATTTGGGAGAAAGAATCTAGTTGGACAATAGATGAGTAATGTGTTACATGAAGCACATTTCACTAGATAAAAAACATCCACATATAACAAATACATCGAATCTAATCCATCCCAAACATATAATATTAAATATAATCTTCATATCCACACTACTATTATAAATCTTAAATATTCATATACATATTGTACGATCGGTACATCTTTATTCGTCAAAAATTCATTAATATTCCAGCTTTATGCCACCCTAAACTTTAGTTTCATGTACCTTCATTAAAATAATTGTATTATTGTGCGATAAAACTGGGAAATAATACATGTGAAATTACATCTTAGTGTTTTCCCTTTTAACAGTTTCTTGATGCTATTTTACTATTACATATATAGAAGTAACACACAAACATCATTTTTGTTGTCATTATATCGTGTACGGTGTGGTTAATTAAGATGAATATATTTGATCTACATCAACCATTGCAACATCGATGTATGTCATCTTGTGGAAAGAATAATTATGATGGATTATTGGTGAGGTCAAAATAATTAATTTATATTAATATATATATATATATATATATATTATTCATACTCAAATATGGGATGATATCCACATGCAAAGAGATATTAGATTAGTCTTTTGTGATTATGAGGTTACAATAGTGTGAGAAAGATAAATGTAACTATATATATTCTCATTGATAAATATTTTTTATATCAATTTGGGTATCTTAAATCAAAAAACATTGAAGCATGAAAATTTATTTTCTATCCATAATTCAAAATATGAATATACACCGTTATCCTTTCCATGAGTGTCACCATTATTTGAATCGAATTTTATTTTATCCAAATAAATAAACAATGTGAAATAGACACTATTTTGATCATATAATAAATAAAAAACCTAACTATGATGTGAGATAGGATTTAGAAAACATAGACTTATTGTTCTGTCTATATTTTATGATAATAAAAATAAACATCATGTCTTCAAAACAATTATTAAATGGAATTATCATCACTCATTAAGAACCCTATCTATTACCATCTAGGATCTGTCACTTTCTCTCATTCCATATTTTCAATCACATAAATTGGAGAAATTAATTCATAATAATAATTTTTTAGTATTAATTTAAGGGAAAATATTTTTTTAAACATCATGTTCTTATTTTAAAATTCATAATATTTGGGAAATTTATATTCTTATTCTTGGTATGTACACCAAAAAATCCATACTACAAGGGAAAAAATATTATCTATGAAACTTTTAATTTTATTTATTGAAAATAAATTATATATTGTATCTTCAAATTTTTTAAAAACAATAATTATTGGACCTAAATGTATTATTATATTTTTAAATACTTTTGAAATTAATTTTTTGGTTTCTATAATTGAATTTACATATTATAAAGTGGGAATTGATTTGTCAAAAATATAGTTGTATGTATGAAATGGTAATAAATATTTATTGATATTAATCTTGATTATATGTATGTCCATGAACAATATTTATCATTATGTTATCATTAATATTTATAAGAGAAATTAGTTAAACATAATTTTAAATATGTTTTTATAAATATTTCCTATGTATGTATAGATTATTTGAAATGGTTTGGATTCATTTTGAGGAAACATATGATGAATTTTATTATATAAGTTGTTATTTTATGATATAAATATAATTAATTTTTAAGAGTTGGTTTTAAATCTTTTATTAATGGACTTTTAATGTTAAAATAAGGAATTTAAAAAAATTTCTCTAAAATATTTTGGCACGTGGATATTTGATATTCTATTGAAGAGTTGGGAATGATCCCACTAAATTAAGGTAACATTTTTATATAGAGTTATATTTAATCTCCAGAGTGTCCTGAGGATTTCTTAATTTATTTACACAGATTATTTTATTCTATAAATACATACTTTCAAAAGTTAATAAATTTTTATTTCATATAGAAATTTGAATTTATTTTAATAGGATTTTTTATCTTCCAAATGGCATAATTTTTTCAAATAATATAATTTTATAATGTTTATAAATATAAATATATTATTTGGTATTGATAAAATCCATATTTTATAATATATGGAATATTTATTTCTAATTTTTTTTAAAAATTTATGATGTATTTGAAATAAAAAATCAATGATTTTTATAGTTTAAAACCCTATACAATACAAATTTTGTGCTCGACTTTTGTTTTTAAAATTATTTTCATAGGATAATTGATTATTTAAGGATAAATCATGCATGGATTCAATGAATTATTAATATAATGTGATTCAATATTGTTTTCACATATTTTTTTTAAAATGTGATCTGATATATTATCTTTACAAATCCAAAAAAATCCAAAATTCAAAATATATTCAGTCGGTATCTATAATTTTAGTTAAAATTACTAATGTATATAAAATATATACACAGTGTTTTATCATTGGATCTATGTATCTGGTTCTTGGGATTTTGAAAATAAAAATTTTCATAAACATGAGATGAATCATTAAAAAATAGCTAGAAATGAAAAAAAAACATGTATATATTGAAAAACCATAATCATATTAAACAATTATGTGGAGACCCTCATCCAAGAAGTTGGAATTCATTTCCTTCCCCCAATATATTATCATAAGATATAAGTCACTCATCCGAAAGAACCGATTTTTTTTATTCTGTGTAAACAAGAAACATACATGAGTCCTAAATTACATGTCAATACAAAAATTTCAACATAATTTTCATATATAATACCATTATTTCATTTAGAGTATCCTTGTATATCTATAATAGTTAACTTAAATGAATCATTGGGAAATAAAAAAAACAATGGTGACAAAAAATGGCCAATAAAGGTTTCATACATAAGAATAAAAAATGAATAAATGGTCATATACGACATGGAATGGTAAATAACTATGAGAAGATTCCAATTAACTAACTAAATAAGTAAAAATGAATATAGTAAGGATTATAACTGAAAACAAATTCAATATAATAAATGAAATACATTGATTGAAAATAACATAATGAAAATATCATCAATAATAATATAAGAATTGAAAGAAATTTTTAATTACCAAATTTCATGTTTCCTAAAAACATGATACCCTTACCATCATGAACATTCAGAAAATGTTTGCAATCATTCTATTATTATGACCTTTCATAAGAATATTGACAACATATTTGGATAGAAGCTCAAGGGTTTATGTCTATCTAATTTTACCAAATGAGATTACAGATGCATCGAGGGGGTTACATTAAATGGTCCCCAACCTGTGTCATACATGTCCAAATAATTACTTATATACAGAATAATAAATTTAATTCATGAATCAATATTACATTTAAAATATCCTCATTCTATGAAGAATACATATTTAACAATATTTTTGGAGATAAACAAACAAAAATCAATGTGAAAACCATATGTAAAAATTGTATACCGTTTAGGTAAAAACCATATAGACGATAAAAATTGTTTTTATCTAGAGATAATTAATGTCTAATGATATAATTAAATCTACTTTTCAATGGAATGTTATTGATTACAAAAAATGATTTACAAAAGTGACTATTAAAGCATTCTGTAGTCAAGATAATTATCCATCCATATGAGGTATAATGGTGGTTTCAGTAAAACATATACAAAATGTAGTATCAATAATGAGTTCTATAATTTAAGAATAGAAATACCATAAAATAATCATTAAAAATATTATTTTTGAACAAATCCAATTCATTTCAAAAATAAACTTCAATTCCAATTTCATTGAAAATTACATTTAAAAACTAAGCTTTCAGAAAACAATGAAAACAATTTTTATTGAAAATAACCATGGAAACATGTAGAATAATTTTTTAAACATTTATTGGTCATGGGGGCTTTAAATTCCATTCACGAGATATACAATAATATAATGTTTCCATTAAATGTTTTTAGTCAAATATGAATAGGTATTGTATTGACATTATATAAAAATTATTTTGAAAAATTATTTTAAATAGCATGAATAGATTAAAATAAATTAATAAAAATATTTTAAAAAAGTATAAAATGATTTTTTAACACATATTTAGAAATATGGATCTCAGAAGAAAACATTTGTCTCGACGAAGAGAGAAATGAAGTCATATTTTCATGAAATCATTTTCTAAAACATAAAAAGTTACAAATAGTGGGAAAATGTTAATATTAATTGAAATATTTAATTAATTCCCTTTGGAGAATAAATTTTAAGGGTTTATTAGGAAATTTTAATGTAATTTACACAAAATAATACTCAAGAATATAAAAAATACTCAAGAAATAAATTATCAAATAAAACATTAAAATGATCATAATGTTGAAGTTATAATTAATAAATGAGTCTACTATATTTATACAGATTAAATACACATAAAAATTATTAAATTATACATAATATAATTAAAACTAATTACAAACAAAATTGTAGAATGTCAAAATCTACGAAGTAGAAGTTTAACACAATGAGTTTAAATAATGTTATTAAATCCCTTACCTCACTCTTAAATTTTGGTCATACCATTTTTAACATACTAAATAGTGGTCAGAAACATGTTATTTAATTATAAAATAACCCTATAAATATTTATTATATCATATTTTATCATTTTATCACTTCAAATAGCCTATTTTTAATAATCATTTATTATTTTCATAGCTTTAGGTATAAATTTCCTTGTTTTTTGAGTTTGTTTTGACATGTGATTTTTTTCATATAAATTATATTATTATTTCATCATCTCCAGTATATGAATCATTATTTAAATATTACGTATATTTATTTTATATGTGTTTATAGTATTCCCTAAAATTTGTTGATAGGAAATGAATTATACTATTATAAGAGATCAATGGTCCTACATTTATATAAAAACTATTTCCATTTTATTTATTATCTATTAAATACTTTTAATAAATACATATCTAATATTTCCATGTAAATCATAAATGATTCACATCATTTAGTGGGGGGTACTCTTTCGTACCCACGAATGATGTTATCTTATTGCTAAAAAAATATATAGCATGATGGCGTGTGTGATATATAAATTCAAGATATGTTATATAATCAAAAATATATTAAATATCATATATAAATAGTATTCACATTATTATATCAAACCATTAATGATGGTAATGGAAAAATGAACAAAATCGTTTTTTGAGATGATGGTCTACCATACACACGAATGATGTTTTCATGACAAATTTTACAGAAGTGTGTGATGTTTTAGACTATAAACCTAACATAAAAAATCTCATAAAAGTTATTCTATGGATTTAATTATATAATAATAGTATAATATTAAATTATTTAGGTGGATAATGAAATAAAATAATTTTTTTTTAAGAAAAATACATATTTTTTTGAATATCCCCATTAGTGGTTCACTAAAACAATCATTGAATTGATTAAATCCCAAAAACTATTTTTATAGAATTATGCTAGTGATTATGGAAATTTATATTTAATATTCTTTGATACAAATTTTTTTTTTCTATTACGAATAAGGGAAGAGAGGTTGTGGCCTTTTGTAAGTGGTTGAAAGGACACAGTTGGTAGTTTTGAAATGTATTGTGTGATCCCACAATTTTTCCATGTTATGTAGATCAAATAATTATTAATTACCAGTAAAATTATATAAAAGGTCAAATATATTCTCAAAAAATGTATTTAGACATTTTTTGATTAATTTATTCATATTATATTCTATGTTTAAACACTGTATAAACTCATTTTCTCTTTAAGCGTTAGGATAAATTTTATGTGTTTTCCGTAATAAAATTTTCCAAAAATAAATATTGAATCATTATTAATTATGAATTATTATGATTCCAAATACGGAATCCATTTTTCCAATTTCAATCACACAAGTGTATAAAATTAATATAAAATTACTCTGGTAAATGGGATGTGAATCTATGTTTTGAAAGTGAAGATGTTCAAAAATATATTATGTTATTATATCTAATTTAAAAAAAATGATTAAATTTATATACATTTTATTATTATATGTGTAATTGAGATACATTTACTTTAAAACCATTTAAAAATATATTTTATCATTTTAACAGATTTTGATGGAAACTGAGTTTTCAATTATAATTCTATATTTTTCTCAGAATTCATCAGAAAATGAAATTTCTCAAAAAAAAAAATTCCATAATGTAATTTTGACAATACAACTTCATAGATTAGATTTATTTTGATAAATATGATTTATAAATGTTTAAGAATTTAGTTCTAAAATTAATGTATCATTTAGTGGCATCAATATTACAATCAGAACAATAACATAATTTTTATGAATAAAAGTGGATTTGTTCTTATATTATGCCTATAAAATTTATTTTATTTATAAATTTATTTATGAAGTTCTTAATATATAAATATCATTAATGTTATTCTATTAAATTAATTAATGTAATTTATTATGGTAAAATTTATTTGGAAAATAAAAATATCGATTTGTAAAAACATTCATCTATATTAAATTTTTTCTATATCAATTAAAAATTAATTTGTAACAAAATAATTAAAAAATATATATTCATATATTATTTAATACTATTAATAACATAAAATTTATTCTATAGGATATAATATTCATTTTATATATTAAAATTAATGGTATTGAGTAAAAATATATCTTGTGTGCAATGACATCCATCGAAGAAGGTCATTGTTTTGTGTAATGAAACTTAACATCAATATTTCATGAATTAAAATATCTAGGTTGTATTTTATTTTATTAATGAATAAAATATTTCATAATTTATAATAATTTTATATTCTTTTTTATTAGTGGTGTTTCATATCGTACATGTTATCAAATATGACGTTCATAATTTAAAATTTATGGTAGTTAAATTATCTCTAACATAAATTTATTGTTCCGTCATAATTTAATTAGGATCTTAGTGATTAATGGTTGGATATATTTTATTTTACATTATTGAAAATCTACATAATAAAATATTTGATAACATCTCTTCAAAATAATTGGAAAATGGGAGTATGATGGCCATATAAAATAATTAAAAAACTGAGTTTATATGTAGGATATCATAAGTGGGAAATGAAAATGGGTACGTGGAAGATACAACTAACCCAAAAAAACAGATGGAGAGTGATATAGAAAACTGATGAGAAGTAAATGGGTGATCCATAGAAAGATAATAACCATAAAACAATAAACCAAATAAGAGTGAATAGGGATATTCATATTATCACGAATGATTGTAATAATATAATATTTTATTTTAAGATCATTTTTCTTAATGTTGACACACTTTCATGTGAAGATACACATAATTAATTTCATTCCATTCTATAATCACAATTCAATCATTTGGTTTTTATTTATTCTATTTACAATTAATCCCTTATTATGTAAAAAAAATATCCAAGTATGGATTTTTTTCATAAGAAATAATATTCACTTTTAACGGATCATATGACCCAAACAAGACTGAAATGTTCATCCATCCATATCAATTTATTTTTCAAAACAAATATTGTTAAAAAAAAGTTATCAGTAAGCATTAATTCTTATAAGGGTAATTAATATTATAATATCTAAAAGCTCATCCAATGATCCACCAAAATTATTTTATAAATGGTTTGCATTATGACCCTACAAAAAATAATGATTCAAAACATTATAATGAAGGTTAATGAATTTAAAAAGTGAAAATTTAATTAATCAGTTCCAAGGTAGTTGCTACTATATAGTGTATGTTATCCATATAAATCAACTCTTTAACCCAAAATAATTATTTCAAAGTTAGGAAAATATTAAGGGATATATTTTCATAATTTAGAAAGTACTAATTTCCATTGAATCATTTTCGAGGTTCAATAAAACCATTCAATATATTCACACAAAAACCAGATTAAAATAATACTACAGTAAAATCCATTTACATTTGATAACCTTTTTTATGATTATATCATCAGTGAAATACATTCACCACCTATTTCATGGATCCAAATACCCAGGAATAGTAACAAGTCCACTATAATTGTATCAATAGAATAAGAATGACTATTTTCGATAGATAATTTTGAGGTATATACCCTTGAGTCAAGTGGAATTCATTTTCATTATTTTGGAAGCCCTTATAGTGGAATCATTAAACATATTAATTTTCTTTCAATCCCTTATTATCACTAGATTGGTGGCATTTTTCTTTACACTTATGGAAAACTATCCTTCTGTATAAACAAGTACAATTGTATTTCTTTCCCAAATTATCACATACATGACATCCATTATTTTTATTCTTCCCATTATCAATTTATTAATCATTCATCCCATTCTTATCATTCTTATCTTTAAATAGATAATACTAAGAGAATTAATTGTCTGTCTTAGTAGCACATAAAACAATTTCTGCATATGTTGATAAATTTTGAGAGACCACTTCCCTTCGATGCCATGTCTTAATCGCTTCAACTGAATAGTCTAACTTTTACACCATGTTGAATATATAATATATAGAAAACCTAGAAAACCTTTTAAAGGAATACTTATACTCCACAACACATTATTCATCAATTTTATTTATTATAAGGGGTATTCCTATAATATAATTTTTATTATCATGATAAAAATATATTTTGAAGAATGAATCCTTAAATATTTTCATTCCTTGAGTTATATTTACCATTCCTACATAGTAATTTGGATAAAACGACCTCCAATGATTGTTATCACATTTTATACAATACATTGTATGTGTAACCTTTAACTTTTTTTGAATCCCAATTCCATAAATATCTTCTCCAAATACATAATCCATTTCTTGTCAACCTTTGGATTAGTAGTCCTATTAAATAATGGTAGCATCTATCACATAAGGTGATCCATTATAGAAAAATATTGTTGTGTTGTCAATTTCTCTATCATAGAAAGGAGATTTATCACAATATAATTAATCTTCCTTAATATATCAATAATTTATCAGTTATAATTCCTACAAGATTTTCTTCTTCTATATGGATACTTATACTGTGTCAATGAGTATTGATTCCCTTCTTTATTCCATATTCCATTTCAAAATATTATTGTATTTAGACTGTATCATAAAATTATGATCATTTTAAATGACTAACTAATGTGTTACTGAAAATATAAAATGAAAAAGTAAATCATATATGACATCATAATCACAAACATAGTTTCATTGGGGATATCATTGACATTAATTACATTATATTTGAAATTAGAAAAAATTTGGATTATTGTAAGAATAACCCCAATGAGGGTCGAACCATGTGTGTAAAAATAACCATTTTCTAGAAACAATTCTTGACTAATACCAAAATAATATAGTGTTTTCTTTGTTGTTACTATAAGATTCATCTCTTTCATTGCCACATACAATTGTAGTATCAAGATAGAGATTTATTTTAAGGATGACCCAAATATGAACTTCCATATGAATACATTTTGATATGGTTTAATTAATTTTTTGAAATTCGATCATAGGGTTATGTTACTAATATACGTTTTCAAAAAAAAAAGTTCCTATATATTCATGAAAAAAATCATTTGATACCAATAGTAGGGACCCTAACCCAAATATCCATGAGCTACTGTCTTCTACCATTAAATTAGAATAGGATACATTGAAACACATCCTAATGTACTATATAGTTTAGTGTTGTTGGAAATCTATATACATACATTATTATTTCATTAAATTTGAATACAAAAATTACAAGATATTTTTTTAGAATGATATTATTCCATATTGTGTATCCCAACAGATATGTCATATTTAACTTCATGGATTCATATAGAAAGGGAAAAAATAATGGTGATATAATTTTTTTAGTAGGTTTTATTTATAAATCAATAAATAAAGAATAAACTTGAATAATCAAAATGGATGGGTAGAAAATTGAGAACACATAATAATTATGGAACCTCATATGAAAAAATAATCATGTAATGGAAAATAACTATAAACATATTCTATTTAATAAATTAACTATAAATGGAATAAATCTAGATATAATATCATTTTTAAACTATATATGAAAATAATAACTACAATGATGGTAATTTTTAATTATTAGACATCATTTTTCTTCGTTACATGATACCATTAACATCAATACCTTTCAAAATAATGTTTAAAATAAACTACTTTAAATACCATTCACATGATAGTTTTGAAAATTTTAGGATAAAAAACACAAACTGTTTGTTTCCAACTAATTACATTTCATGAGACCGCTGATGAATCAAGGGGTTAATTTATGTGATATTAAACCAATGTCATACTTATTTAATTCATTAAACATATATCAAATAATCAATTTTTCATGAATCAATATGACCTATAAAATATCTACATTGTGTACAGAATTCAAATTTATCAATATTTTCACAGATAATCAAATAACATTAAAAGTTAAAACCTTATGAAAAATGGTAATTTTTTATGAAATAATTTTACCCATGATATATAATGTAGTTATTAAGGCGAATTATATTGTTTAATGATCATAGTAAAGTGAACATTTCTTGGGAATACAATTAACTAAAAAAATTATTAATAATGTGAAGTTCAGTACATTTCATTGTTAGAATTATCCTAAACCATTCATATGAATATTAATGATGGTATGAATATAACATGTACCCCTTAAATAATTAATAAATTGTTTTTTAATTTGTGATTGTAAATATGGAAAAAATATCGTAAAATAAATTATTAATGAAAATAACATTTTCATTTTTAAAAAGATTTTAAAAACCATTTTACTTGAAAATCACTATTTCAAACTAAAATTTTAGAAACAATTAGAATAATCTTCCTTGAAAATTACATTGGAAATATGAAAATGAATGTTGAAAAAAATTTATTGGTGATGATTGCTCCAATTTTTTTATCCCATATATGTTAAAACAATGTTCCTTTTAATTTTTTGATAAAATCCAAACATGCATTGTTTTGAGAAGGAAATAATGAATCATTTTTTAATTTTTTAATTTAATAAATCAATGAAAGTAATTAATAAAATTATTTTAAAAAGTTTAAAAAAATTAACATTTTTAGAAGTAAGGATTTTTTAAATAAGACATATTTTTTACCAAAGAGAGAAATGATGTTATACTTTCTTGAAAATATTTTATAAATCATTATAAGTACCAATGAGTGCAACAAAAATACTATTACAAGATAGAGTTAATTAATAAACATCTGAGAATAAAATGAAATGGTTTATCTGAAAATGTTCTTGTGCTTTCATTCAAATAATATTTAATAATAAAACATATCGATTTGATTGAGATTGTGAAATAATGACTTTAAATGGTCATATCAATTCTGTGAGAATTAATAAATGACCCTATTATATGATTAAATTATATATAAACCTATAAAAGGAAATGACAAAAAAATAAAATTTAATTACACATATTATCATAGTATGACATAATCAACACATCAGATGTTTAACCCAATGAGTGTAAATTGAGTCAAGGAAATCCATATCGTGAACATTACATTTTGGTTGTACTTGATTTAAATTCCTTAATAGTTGTATAAAACTTGTTATTAACTTATACTGGAGACATATCAATCTTTATTATATAATATATTATACTTTTATAATATATTATTAATCATTTGTTAATAATAATACATTATTTTCATATATTCAGGAGTTGATTTCCTTTTTCTTCAAGACTCTTTTGACATTTTTGGGTTCTTCTTTTTTAAATCATGATTTCAGAATATAAATATTGCAAAACATTTTTTAAATATCATATAAATTCATTATATATTTATTTATAGTAATCCATAAAATTACGATATAGGAAACGAGAAACACCATTAATGTATATCGTTGGCCATATATACCAATAAAGGTTATTTTTATTTTATTGTTGTCTTGAATAAATGAAAAGAAAATAATATATATATATATATAATAGTTACAATGTCATTTTAATTTTATATTTATTACATATTATTATTAAACACATCCTTATTATATTCCATTAAATCTTAATGTAATCACATAGCTTTGTGTGGTGGTAGTCCTCATACACACAAATGAAGTGATCAAATTTTCACAAAATGGAATTCTTTCAAGAATGTTCTATATAAAAATTAAATAAGTATAATAACATAATATATATCATCAAAATAATATATAAATTGTTTTTAAATCTTTATTTCAAACCCAAAAGGTAATAATTCTTAAATGAATGACCTCAGTTCACGATGCGGTAGTACTCCATATATATAAATGATGATTTCTTAAGCCATTTGGTAGAAGTGTGTCGATTTTTAGGAAATAAACATAACCTAAAAAGATATCAGTATACAAATGATTATGAGGTCATTCAATAATAAAGGTATAATAGTAATTGAATGTGTTGTGGAAGTAAATAAAAAATGCTTGTAGATGGACATTACCTCTTCTTCAGGTTTCCTATATAGGTATATAATAAAACCTTATATAGTTTTATTCTTAAACTAAATAAGTCTAATAGGATGAGTTTTATATATTTTTTTTGATGTATTTTGGGAAGATATTTTATGATCTAATGTGGATTAAATGTTTTAATAAGGAAAGATAGTGGGTGGCCTTTTGAATGTGTGGAAGAGGACACACTTTCTTTTTTTGGAAGGTATTGAGTGATACCACATTTTTTTCATGTATATAAGCATCAATAATACTATATTATTGACCCTAAAACTTATATGGTCTATATATGGACATCTAATGTGTTTGGGACATGTTTTATGTAATTTTCACACAATATATTCTATGTTTTACCACTATGTAAATTATATTTCTCTAAAATTATTGTAATTAATTTTAACGGTTATCACTAATCATATAGGTAAAAAAATTACTTGGAAATATTTGAAATTAAAAATTATTCTAATTCCAAATATGGAATCTATTTTTTAAAATTTATATCATGTATGTGGAAAAAATAAATTTAAAATCGATCTTGCATACAGAATGAGAAATTGTGTTTTTAAAGTGAAAATGTTCAAAAATATATAACAATTTTATTTCTAATCAAGAATAAAAATAATCAAAATTACCTAAATGGTATTAATAAATTTATTATTTATCTAATTTTTATTTAAAAATAACTTAAAATATAAATTATCATTATAAAATATTTAGAATTATAGTGAGTTTTCAATTAAAATCTAGTATTTTCACTATTCATTCAAAAAATGAATCATCCCCAAAAAATAATAAAAATTATTCAAAATATAATTATGAAATTATTATTTCAAAATATAAGTTATGTTTTAAAAATAAAAAATTTAATACTGTCATAATTTTGGTTTAATACATGTTCTCTATCAAGAGATGTAAAAAATGCCTTTAGAACAAATATAGTTTTATGCATAATATTAGAATTTTTATTTTCATATCAATATCAAATATATTGGATGAATTTTAAAATAATTTATTTAATATATAATATTTATATTTAATTAGGGTCATCCAATAATATAAATTATTTTAAGTTATTATTATGAAATAACGATGTTGATAAAAATAGTTTTTTTATAAAATCATTTCTTTTATATTCAATTGGTTTTAATATTCCTTCTTAATTAATTAGTAACCAATTAATTCAATGTTATATTTTCATAAATTATTAATCATATTGATAACCACAAATATAACATCTAGGATATAATTATCATTTCAAATAATAGTAATAAAAGTATTAGTTAAAACTCAGTCTTGCATTTAATGAAAGAAATCACATAAAGTCATTGTTACATGTAATGCAATATAAAATCACAGTTTCATGAATTGGTAAATATATATATATATATATATATTGTATTTTATTTATTTAAAATAGAAAATTTACAAAAATCCTTGGGATTTTATATTGCTTTCAATGATAGTTGTTTCAGGGAAAATACATTATCGAATATGAATTTCATATTTTGAAAATTAGGCATGTTAAGAATTATATGAGAAAACTGATTATTACCAATCCAATGTGAACAGAATCATTATTTCCATTCTTGTAAATGTTAGAGAACCAGTCATTTACAAACCTATATAATTTAACCCTATATTTCCACATCATTCAATATCATGTGATATAATCATAAACTAACACATTTGATGGTTATATAGGATATTAAAACCCATAATCCATATAAATGAGTGCCACATGAAATTAATCATAATTAGATTTTACATAACACAAAGAAAAATATTTGTGATTATAAAAAATATCACTGCACACGAATATTTGATTCATTGGGATATTAAATCTTATTTATCAAATGAATTCAGGGTGTAATAATATATAAAATATGAATAAAATATTTCACCATTTTAGATGAATATTATGGGGAAATAAAATGGAAAATAAATAAGTTATCACAAACCATTTTAAATATATTTAAAAAATATGATGTTTAAATTACATTGAAAATATTTTTTGAGGGATGAATAAAATTTTTAAGTCATTACTATAAGGTTTTCATAATAAAATACACATAAAAATATATAATTCTTTTTATAAGTGTACCTATACATACATTGAATAAATTTACCATTAAAATATTTATAAATAATAGGTACATCTAAATTGGATATTTTTTATATAAACTATACGTGAAAATAAATTTAATAATTTTATTATTAACAATATGTTTTTTAATTTTTTTTATTTAAAAATAAATAGATTTCATCAAACAATAAATTAGTAGTTTTTTATAATAAATTTTATATTGGGTGGTTGGGAAAATAATTTAAATATTTTGAAATAAAATAATTTAAAAACCACTTAAATTTAAAATGAATTATATTTTACAATTGGAAATGTGTAAAAATGATAGAAAATAAAATAAAATACTTGATGACATATTCCATAAAATGTAATGAAAAATAATTTGGGAATTATAATATGGACATAGTGTGATTACATTAAATGAAATGGGAATCACATTCAATAAAATATCATTCCAATAACACATTAGAATCATATAGCAAGAGAACATTGGTATGAAACATGATTTCACAATAAATTATTGTGAAAATAAAACCTATAATAATAATAGGTTTTTAAACATACATCATAATACTAATATATAATGATGTTTGATTATGAATCATAATATATATTAGAATAGTGAAAATCCCTTCTGGATTTCTTAGTTTTTTAATTAATGGCCACTATATTCTTGAAAATAAATGTTTTTGTTAATAAAACTACCTAAATAATATATCATGTGGAAACTATTCTTGGACTATATTTATCTCATAAATTAACACATATGTTCACAACCGTGAAACTTGTCTCAATGAAGAGAATTTGTGGGAAAACCATAAAACTATTGTGACTTTTGATTCTAAACCATATGAAAGAAAGAATGATAAATAGAAAAATTAATATTATTAATAATATGATAATAAATATAAAAACCTGAAATTGAATTAGTATTTAAATTATGTAAATGAAGACAATTTATATAAGATAATTAGGACAAAATAATATGAGTTTGAGATGAAAACCCTTACAGATTATGAATAATTATGTTAAAAACTAATGAATAAAAGAAATCATGGATTTGAAGATAAAATTCAATGAATAATTTTAATATTGGAAATTAAATATCCTATTGGAAGTATGAACAATATTTCAAATAAATTAGGTGCCTAAATTTACATGATTTATAAAGAAATAATGTTAGAGGAAAAACACTTACCTATGTCTAGACGAATATATCCCATGTACTTAACTTCATGAATTATTAATGTATTTTATTTTCTATATAATAAATAACATTATAAAACTATATTTTACATTACCATCATTTAACTATATTATGATATGTATTTATAAAATATTTTCCTTTCGTGAATCAGTTACTAGAGGTATTTAATTCAATTTTATTATAACTCTTTCTGTATGTTGACCATGGTAGGAATTATTCTAAAATAATTACATAATCTTCAGAATATCAAGAGTTTTATATACGTATTTTTTTATTAAAAATATTTTTTAAAATAAATCCATGATTGGTGTTGATGAATAATGAATCTTTTTTTATAGTGCTGCTAGATTGCACACATTTGAAATTAATTGTAAAATATCTCAACGAATGATAATATAAAAGGGTTGATAATAATATAAAGTTTATGAATAATGGTTATATTATATATGTAATATTTATTCATCCATTATGTATATTTATTCAGGAATTTAATTTTTTTGATGAAAATTTGATGATGTTTTTTTGTAGAAGAGGTAGTCCACACAATGCATTAATGACACTTTCCTTTTAATAGAAAATGGGGAGTAGAAATTAATGGATGATCGATTAAAAAAAATAAATCAATGTAATAATTAAACTGATTTGATTATATTTTTATGGGTATAATAGACTTTGATGTAGATGTTTAATGAAAAAAACATAATATGGAGATAATACTTACATATGATATTGGATTTCTCCTTCGTATAATCCTTCAATTTGAATGGTTTAGGAAATATAAGTGGCCCAAGGTAATTAGATAGTGTGGGAGAATTATAGGACATGTTTTTAGTGTGACTTTATCGCAAAATTATAATGGGATTTTTTAACGGTGTAATTGACCCACTATTATAATAGAAGAAAATATCACTTTTGGAAACACCCATTACATTTATATAATTCTAAGACATTATTTCAAAGTAAATGTCACCAATATTTGAAAATAATAGAGTGAGTTGTTTCTTTTTCGAGGTAAGTAGTCAAAAATGGATTTTTTTTTTCATTGTCAAAAATTGTATTCGAGTTTTAAAATTATCATATTACATTTTATTATTTTTCAATTAACCTAAGTAAATAGTTATATACTAAGTGAATTTATATATATTTATATTATATAACATCCCATATAAGAAAATTTGGATGTTATCAAAATAAAATATCAATATATTTATTGAAATCAAAATTTAAATTTAATAAATTTAACTTTTATATTAAAATATATTTTTTGTTGATAATATATTTTAGTAGAAAAATGAATTTTTTTTTCATTATAGATTCTTAATATTAATTTTAATTTATATAAAATTAAATTAAATATAATATATTTATTTATGTGTTAATAAATCATATTAAATTAATTTTTTTATTACAACCAGTTTAATTTGTTTGATGTAGATTCGTTCATATTAACAAAACAACAGTATCAAGATAATTATTCCTATATTTTTGTATTTATTATCATTAATCGAGAAAATTTATTATTTAGAAATAAAAATTAAATTCATCATATTAAATTATATAAAAGTTATTATAATAAATATTTGAAAAATTTTACCATGTTTAATTTCAATGTTTCAAGAAATTCATCTTAATATAAACACATGAAATGAGTAAAACAAATTTCCTAATTTTTATTTTTATTAATAATGAATTATTATTAAAACAGAACTACCAATTTAATTGATTAAAACTAACATAAAATTATTATTATCATAATATAGTATTTATTTTCTAATAATGTAAATTAAAAACTTCTTTTAATTCTATTAATATTAATTAAACAAAATAGTTTAAAAAAATTTCATTAAAAACATCTAAAATTTTTAAAAAACACCCTGGGTTTAAAATGTGACAATATTTTTATTAAATTAATTATTTTAACATAGATATATGTTTTTACAAAAAATTTGATTCTAAAAAATTATAATTCAATTATAACTGTAATTATTAGAGAATGTATTAATTGTTACTATCCACCTAAATATATTATAGCTTAAGAAAATTTCCAAAATAAACGAAAATATATTTTATTGTCCCAATTTAACAAATAATATTTAATTAATGTTGTTTAAATTTCAAAATTTCAAAATTTTAAAATTTATCTATTTTTAATTAGTTACAAAATATATATAAAATATGACTTTTTGAATACAAAATTATCAATATTAACTCATATATTTCACATATCATCTAACAATTATAAGTATTCTTCATGTACCATTTAATTATTTATTATAGATTTATTAATATTATATTCTTAATATGTTGTTGTTTTTTGGAATAACATGGGGAAAATGTTATAGAATATAACATGACATTTAATAGATCTAAAATCATAATTTTTAATATTCATACACATTTTATTGTGTAGCTTTACATTCTCAAATAACCTTTATTATTCTCTGAAAATGAAAATAGTGCCTTTACAATATATATATAATGATTGCATTAATGTAGCACTACACACATCATCATGAATAACCCTTTTTGAATCCAATATAAAAATTTCCCAAAGAAATAAATGATCTTGGATAGCTCATGTAATAAGAATAAAAGACATCATGTAACAATTATGAAATAAGGCATGAAACTTATTAATTTGGGTCACATATGGAATGTTGTTGTTGATTGTACGCCCATTTATCTTATTTTCCCCTTCGATATCAATATAGTATTTTCTAGGATCTAATTATTATCTATTTAGGGGAAATTTGTTTATCATTTTTTGACACTTTATATCCACTAGAAACTATAAATAAATTTATTAATGATATAATGGAATCATTACCATAAATATGGGGATCTTATATAATGGTTTTATTAACATCCTTTAATGTAATGTGGGTAAGTGAATGAGTATGTTGGAAAAAAACATTCATTGGAATTTTGAAAGAGATAACGAATCATACATATCTCCCAAAATATTATATGTGGAGAACATGAATGAATTCCATAGACCAATCCCAACATTAATATGGATTGGGTGGATAAAATTAGATTGTAGTCTCAAGTATTGAAATGGATGATAAAATATATTATTTTTATTTTAAATATAATTCTATGATTTTATATCCACATCATCGATTCTTGATTCATGTAGTTTATCAATTATTTCATGAAACAATCATCAAACAAAATAATAAGAAATATATTTGGGATTAATGCCACATTTGAACCCAATTCCCAATATTACATCAAACCCTTGAACTGATCTTTTTCTAATTGGGAGAAAATTATAGTGTAGTAGTGTTATTCAAGTTCTGAAAAATTGGGAAAATTATCCCGAGATTCAATGGGATGATGTATTGGGAATGTTGAGGGCATCTACCCAATGATTATATAGACACCCTTCAATAATATGTTTTTTGTTCTAAGCTAATTATATGAAGTGAAAAACAAACCCAAAAGTTTATCCTTTGTATATATAACATCCACATCTATTTGAAATCAATGAAAATTATCATGGGAAAATACAAATGATGAGTAATCATAGTAGTTCTTTAACATAACATTCACTAAGAATGATATGCATGGCATAAACTCTAAAAGAAACACATCACATGTTTCATGAATATATAGTTGAATATATGAAACAAAATAGTAAAATATTTCAAATAATTCATATTATACATCTTTACTAGAATAATTGGGGGAAATCCCCTTTATTAAAAAGATAAAAGGACAACATTAACCCCTTATGAACTGGGTAAGGGAAACCCGTTATAAGCTTGTAGTCCCAGAGGGATCATACCCGTTAGTAAACCTCGTAAAAACCCAATTATGGTGGCTTGGAAGCCAAACAAGAAAAAACCCATTACATTACAGAACCTAAATAAGTTCAGAATTCACATTCTTTTCTTCTATGTGGGTGGACCCCATGATTTCGAGTCTTTCCGAACAAACTAGTTGTGTCTTCCCTTGTTCTGGTAATCCCCCATGACCGGGAACCCATTCCTCCACGATTAGAGAGTGACCATCATAACTCCTCCTCCATCAATCTACTCGACTAGTTCTCCCACCTCCATCAAGAAGACCATACACTCCCTCCTCCCTAAAAAGCACCAGAAATCCATATCATACTGATCTGGGAACCACATGTCCCTTCTCTTACGTGGTCTCAAACACAGGTCACCACCGGACCACCCAACCCCAAGCCAAGAAATATGATGCTATGTCACCCCCAAAATCCCAGATATGACCTTATCTCTTCATATTGTGTTTCAAATATTGATTCTAGACTTCCTTTAGTGCTCCTTCCATCACCAAAGCATTATCCTACTCCCTGGTCTACAACGCTACAACGCTGGTGGCCCATCCTCCTACAGAATGAGTAGCCTCTAGCTTCGCAACAGACCATTCACTTCCTATCTAAAACCCCCTTTGGTTTTTCCACCATAAGGACAATGAGGAGTCGTATACACATATAATCCATCATAATTCCTATAAAAACATGGAAATTATGATATGGAAGTAATATAAGATTGTAAATACCAAATAATATTAGAGGAATACCTAGGAAATAATTTCCACTAAATAAAAATTTCACCCAAGTAATAATTATATCCAAATTTACCTATTTATGTATGTGAATATGTTATTACATAGTTCAAATTTTTCTTTTTTTATTGCATAAAACAAGATTTACATATCATTGTTTTCATAAGTCATGCCACCCATGTATAGTTATTTGACTAAAGCCTTTTGTGACACTCCAAATTGTATGGAAAATTTTCTCACCAAATGGAGTGTAGAGTTATTTGAAACAAAGATAATATAGAATCATTAGTTATTTATCTATTAATAAGTTTGATAACAAAAAATAGGGTTGAACAATATTAATTTCCATATTCTTTTCATCATATAGAAGACGATGTAGTTTCATTGGGCCCTATGTAGGTAATATGATATGTTTATACTATATTTTTGTATTAATATTTTCATAACCAAAATATATGGAACTCTCCCAGGAGATATATCTCAATTTTATGTGATGGTGAGATTTTTTTAGTTCACTTTTTAACAATAGAATCATAAATATTGGGAAGGTTAGTGGTTTGGGTAGAAGAAGTGAAATGTTTACCAAAGTACCGGTGAAAATGGGAAGTATGGTTTTATTATAAATATCCATTTGATCCACCTACTATTCCCTATAAGTACATGTGTTCATAAACTACCAAAAATATATACACCTATGTTATTCTTACTCACTCATATTTAAATATTTTTTAATTTCTATTTTAGCTCCCAAAACCATGAACCCATTTCTAGATATTTTCCTAAAATAAGGTTCCATGGGTCCTCATCTACATCCACTATAGAAGACGATGTTGAAAACAATGATACCTTCACCTAAGTATCTAATAACCATTCATTTTTACATTCACAACTAATATAATGGGAATCAATCCTGAAAATATATAAAATATGTCACTATAATGTTCAAAAAATTTATTACAATTTAAGGATGATAACATTTCCATTATTATCGTACCACTAGGGAAAATGAAATTATATGAGAAATATTTTTACACTCCTTACACATAAATACATATTATGTGATCCATAATCATGAAGAAATTAAATATCTAAAAGGAATACAATTACCCATGTTTTTTGAAGAAGTCCAGTTGAAAAACAATTAATTATTGATGTAGACTTTTTATGTGATATATACTCATTGTGGAAAACATAGTCGTTATATAAAGAACACTCATTGAGAAAATATACCAATTAAGTGATTTAGGTCCATTTTAGTGAAAAATATTTAGTTATTAATGGAACTCATTAGATACCTCATTAAGGAATAAAATATTATTCACATAATGAACTTTTCTATGGACCAAAGCCATACATTTATCATATAAACATATATTTTTATAAATTGTAGTTTTACTTCAATTTATTTGGGAATTTATTTATTTATTTCATTTCAATAAAATATATATCAAAAAATGGAAATTATTTTAATAAGTGTAACTTTGAAATTATCTTGCCTAAAAAATTAATTTTTTTTACAAGATTCATTTTTTGATGGATAGTTAGAAATATTGAATTTTATTTGAGAACTATCATTTCATAAAATTAATTCATATAAATATATATTATATTTTACATTGTCCATAGTGTATAACTAATCCAATTATACATCAATAAATCTATGTTACATAATTGGAATAATATTCACAGAAAAAGTGGATATAAAAACAATTCTAATATTTGACCATTTTCACATTAAAAAACCTATTGTTTTATCTCACCGACATGAATAATTATAAATTAATATATTCTTATTATGTGATTTAAATAAAAAACATTGATTCTATATTTTGTATCTGAATACATTAATATATCTAGTATGTAAAATAACGTTTTTTATATAAATTTTTTGTGAAGAAAGTTAAAATTGTTTACTTTGTTAAACATAAAAAACGAGTTTAAAATGTTACTAAAAGTTAACTTGAGGGGTCTAAATAACCTATATTGATGTCCAAAAACCAATTAATGGCCATATTTTTATCATATTCCCTATTTTATAGAACACCATTCATTATTGTAGAACGATAATGTCATTGTGACCTCCCAATAGTGTTTAGCATTTTTGTATTTACGAGTTTTTCAGTCACATCCCCTATAAAAAGAACACAAACTCCCCGTATATCCACAAACTTGTCTTAGAAGCATCATCATTGGCCTGAATCCATCCATGAAATTATTTTTGTGAAAACAAAAATGATTTACCAGAAGATGTGGTAATGTTTATCAACGTAGGTTTTTGTTTTATTTCCTTATACAATCCATTAAATTATTTTTATATGGATCTTATATAATAAAAAATTAATAATAATGATGGTAATATGTTATTATATTAATGGTAAAACTTTAAAAATCACAAACATCCATCAAATGGGATACACCATCATCATTCGTGGGTATGGAGGACTACCTCCTCGCTAATGTATGTCGTTCATATAGCCATTACCATATTTAATGGCTGGGAATAATGATTGATATATTGTTTTATATGATATATATTATTTAAATGATTTATGAAATATTTTTCAATTATTATATAAGATATCATTTCATTCCGTCCATTTTTTTGTACTAGATAATTTCATATGTTTGAACAGCAGACAACCGCCTCACGATGTGATGTGATTCATACACTCTATTGATGAAATGTATTAAATATCTATTTAATAAAATTATTATATATATATTACACAATAATAAAACTATAATGATTATATATATATATATAATTTACTATTCTTTCATTCAATTCAATATGAAAATTGATACAATTTTCCTCTCTAAGAACGACCTACCATCTCCATGAACGATGTATTTCATTCCATATTTTTAGAATATATTGATTATTTTAAATAAAAATATACTAAATATATATTATATTTATATCATGGTTTTCATTCTAGAAGTAATAAAATCATGTCAATGTAATAGTAAAACAGTAACTGGTCAAAAAATTTATAAAAAACAAAGCTGTTGTTACCCAAAACGTAACTTTATCAAGGAATTATTAATAAAAAATAATTAAAGGTCATGGAAAATCATATATGTTATGAAATAAGTGAATATGGTTCTAAAATAGATGTATATTAGACATATATATATTATATATTATAATTTAATGAGTATAATTAAAATCTATACATATGGTGAGGGGATTTGTATTCTCAGTTTTATTTCTGTGAGACATATGCCATATTAACTACTTGGTATGCTTGTGTAGTGTATATACTACTCTATGACATGTTATATCATGAATTTACATTATTTCATGAACTTAAATGTTTCAATGGAAATTATTCGTTCACAAGTATCCCGATTGAAATGTTACTCAAGTAGTAATGGATTTTTATCTCACATTTGTTTTCCTTGAGACACTAGCCATGTTCACCACCTATTTATTATATGTGTTATGGATACATAAAATGGTTTATTTTATGATTATAATAATTTTAATTATTTTGATTTATATCTCCATTTTATGATCTATCATTCATGGGATTTATGATTCAAATTTTACCAAATCAGTAAAGTATATTTGTTTAAAATTGCCTTCTTTGAGACCCACGTTATGTTATGCAGAAATATTATTTAACTAGGTGTATATAATGCCCCTTTGAAATGATATTTCATATACATAATTATTTTAGTAATTTTTTTTAATTTATGTATTCTTATTATTTTCTTTCATAATTTTATTAAATGTTCCAAATGTGGAATGATTTTATTTATATAATCTCGTCATTTATCAAGATTGTTTATAACTATGATATAATTAGTGAGATATTAAGGTCCATATATAAATAATTATCATAATTATTTTTATCTTATGCATATTAAATACATGTTAATGTAATGGTATCATTTCCTAACATGTTGGTATATATGAGAAAAAGGTAAATGTTTTTAGAAAAATCGTGCATTATTTGTCTTTGTGGTGGAAAATATAATTTATTTGAAAAATAATGTTTTAAAAACTTCTTCAATCATGTTCTAATATTCTAATATGATTTTTATAATACACTATTACCCATGTTTTACTATTTCAGTTTTTTTTTAAGTGTTCTTCTTATTTTTTTTCGTTCAACTCACTTCTCTAACCAATGTACATTGCAAAAGGAATGATTACCATATACAAATTAAGCTATCATTTTGACTATTATTTCATTAATGAATACTTTTATAGTTTATAAGAATATTTTTAGAGAAATGTTTTCTCTATTATTCAGGATTTTATTTGTTTTAAATGTATTTTTTGGAAAAGAATTTTTTAAAATGATTTAAAATGAATAATTTATACCTGAATGTATATTTTTCTTATGAAATGTTTTAAATGATCATTAAAAATTAATTTACCTATAAGATAAAATCTGTCAGGGTTTATCACTCATTTCTAGGAATATGATCCATGAAAGGAATTATCATTATTTTTTAATGGTAACTGATAAAGATGACATGTTGTTTGTGAAACCATTGGCATTTCAATGTATTATATAATTATGCAGCCTACATATTTTCATGGCTCGTGATATAATGAAATGTTTATGAAACCAATTTATTTTCATCTGGTCATGATATTACGGAATGTTATAATACCTATATTATTTCGTGGGTCATGATATGATGAATGTATTAAGATATTTTTCAACACATAAATATGATTTTCATTATGTGATGTGTGGGACCTATATAACCATCTAATGCATTGTCCAATGATAATTGGAATTTGAGATCTGAAGTTACCTGGGAAATAATGTAATCCCAATGATATGATTATATATTGGTTATAGACCAAGACAAAAAAAAGTAGGTATGTAGGTTGCATCCCAATCCCAAAGAAATTACATATCTAACTTTCCCAATCCTACTATTCTATGAATGTCACTGTAGGTAGCATTGACATAATATTATAAATACTTATGTGTTATCCAAAATTCAATGTATTATTCAAAAGACACGATCTAATGGATTATCATCTTCATTATATTTTTATTCATATCATATGAAATTTTAATCCTTATTCTAGGGCAAATGATTACGATATTTGATATGTAGGACATGGTTTTGGAATGTTATTCTCATGATATCATATGATTATGTTTGTGTTATACATATATATCTACCTTATTTACCCTCACTAAGAATATGAGTTAAATAATTCATAATGTTTCATTTACCTGTGTTATTAAGTAAGGATTTAGTTTTGAATAATTATGGGGATGATTTTGGGGGGGAACATTTTAGTGCCTTCACCATACTAGAAGATTGTTTTACTTGTTTTCAAGAAAAATATACTGTTATTAATTTCATGTAATTTTAAATGTGGTGAATATTTATAGAAAATGATGTAATATCCATGTATGTTAAGACTGGGATGCAATATTTAGTATCAAATTTATGGTTAACTGAACATTTGTAAACTGGTATGAGAGAACATTAGTGAGGTCCCTTAGGATATTTATAATGATATGAAAAGTAATTACTCTAAGGATGATTCTAAGGATGAGTAATTGATTTGGAACACTCCTTGTAATTTTGGTAAAGGATTGAGAGAGTGAATTAATATAAATACATTATTGTTTGTATAGTATATGGGGTTATTTGTGTGGAACAAATTATCATAGGGGTAAAAACATTAAAACATCATATTTAGCTATAGTCTATTGGGAACATGTGAAAAAATGGTACATGCTTCACCCCATGGTTGATACTCACAAGGGATATCAAATATAAATTCTTAAACTCTTTAATAATAATGATGGAGGATATAAATTTAATATGTCTATGAATAACCAGGGATAAAACTTTGTTGTCACATATTAAATATGTTTGAGTAAAGAATTATACTTTTTATAAGTGATTTTCATGATTATTTGGTTTCCCATTATGATAAGTATTACTTATAGAAATCATTCTATTTTTAATCAGTGAAGAAAACATAAGGATATGAGTTAACATTGAATGTGTTTCACAATTTACCAATATGTATCCAAATGAAATGATGAATTAAGTAGTTAATTTTTTTATTATGCTAAATAAATTTTCACACAACATAATTATTAATGTGTTCCTTAACCAACTATCATAATAACTAGAGAAGTGAAGTTTGATGTTCACTCACAGTTAGGGTAGTGGATAACATGGGGGAAAGAATATTCATTTTCCTATATGTCATGAATGTGGTAACAAGAACTAAAGGGAATGCCTCAATGAAATGAGATGATGTATTTTGGGTGGTGATAAAGGACATATAGTGTCACAACCCATCCCTCGGGGCCCGTGCCGTGAATACCCAAAGCCTTCCTTCCATAGGCTAGGGGTTGGTGACAAGCACCGAATGAATATTCCATAAAATTTGGAATGCATTGCCTTAATAACATATAAACACACACAACCAAGCACACAAAAAGATACGAACTCAAGAAAACTGTATGGTAAAAGAGAGAGTACAGTAAGAAAAAAGGGGCCAAAATAAATGCCCAACTGGGATGTGCATGAAACTAAAATAACAAGTAAACTGGAAGAGCCCATGTGATCACCCACCATGGATCCTACTTGAAGGGTAGGTACAGCTCTCGAACAGTCATCTCTATGGTATGCCTTATATAAGGTTCACCTCCGAGATTCCTGTAGTCCTGATACTCTCATCCTCAGTCAGCTTTGTCCGTCGTCTGCACCAAAAACAATGAGGTGCGGGCATAACCCATGCATGGGTGAGTATAAAGATACTCAGTATTGACCCTGATACCCTCAAGGTCTCACAAATACACAAAGGATAAACCACAAAGCATGAAAACAACTAACAACCCTACTTAGGTATATGACAATATATATACCTATGTTACCAAGTATACCCATCTCAATCATGAAAAAACACATGGTCCAACCCAATATCCCAAATCTCAACTGTTCCACAAAGTAAGGAATACCACATAGGTAAGTACCACACATGTACACCACACTGAAGAATACCACCAAGGTATTACCACGATGGGAAGTACCACAAAGGTCTGAACTCAGCTCACACCAAGTATAACATTGGTATATTAGTAGAGATGATTATATGAAACTACTAATTCATCATACTCTATTTATAGGCAGACCCACAAAGGATCCTAAAACATCATCCGAACCAAATAGGATTGTATTACATCACTAGACCCACACAAGATCCCAGTACATTGTCAGTATGTCATCAGACCCAAACAGGATCCCGATACAGAATTAGTACATCATCAGACCCACATAGGATCCTAGTACAGAATACCCACACATGATCCAAGCATATTCCCACATGGATTCATAGCACATATTCAGGTGTTATCCTCGATTACAGACCCATGAAGGATCCCTTGCTCTTGTTACAACCAACAATAGTGTTCCCGCACTAAGCTTGCTTCCCTCAAGGCGAGTCTTCTCATCAAGCCACTGTTCGATACTCCAACTGTCATGAAATCCCAAAATGAAGTATCTTAAAGGTATTCCATGTAATAGGGGACTGAACACAAAAGACGGTGCGTTATCGGACACCCGGTCTATAATTTATTAGATTTTTAGTTCCGAGGGACCGGTGGATTATTGTTCGATCCAACCCAACCATTCCCCAACATTATCCAAATCTCAATTGAGGTTTTCTAAAAGGACAGGCTCGCTCCATGGTTTTTAGCACTGCAACCTGTTCATCAAATGGACGATTAGTGACAATGTTATGGCCAAAATAACGTTAAGGCGTCAAGGTTGTTCCGAGTCCGGTGCGACCCGATCGGACCGACCCAACCCGGCCTGGGTCGACCCAACCCGGTTTGGGTTGACATGGCCCACATTGGGTGGCATGGCCCACATTGGGCAGCCCGGCATGGAACTGGGGCGGTCGAGGTATGACATATTGCTGATGGGTGGCGTGAGGTCCGCGGGGTGGTGCGGTGGGTGCGTGGCGGTGCGGGTGGCCATGAGACAGCGGAGGTCGTGGGGTGGTGGAGGCTACGGGACAATAAAGGCCATGGGGCTACAGGGCGGCTGAGGCTGCGGGGGCCGCGAGGCGAGGAGGATTCCACAGGGGCCAAGGAGACTGCGGGGCTGCGGGGGACGCGGAGTCCACAGTGCGGTGGAGGCCGCAGAGCAGCAAAGGCTGCAGAAGCCGCGCAACGGCGAAGGCAGTAGAGGCCGCAGGGCGGTGGAGCCCGCGAGGGCCATGAAGGCCGTCGGGTGGCAAGGCTGCAGAGGCTGCAGCGTGGTAAATTCCGGGGGGAGGTGGATGGGCCGTCACGGTGGGGTGGTCCACCGTGGCTGGCCGAATGGCATGTCGTTCTCTCCGCACAGTGCGATCGTGCCCCGCAACTTTCCCAGCGAGCCGGTTTGGCCGACCGATCTTCATCCACCGCCTTTTTACAAAGACACCTTCATCCATTGTGAAGAACACATCCTTCATCAAGAATGAATTAGGGGTCAGGCCATGTTTGTTTGGCATCAAACCTCCGCGTTAGAGCAGTAGCAAGCGACACAACAAAAATCATGAATCACAAATAATATCATGAATGGTTTAGGGGAAAAAAATTCAAACATCCACCCTACCACAATTTAATCATTGACTTTAATGAGGAGGGAAGAAAGGACATAATTTTTTTGTAGATGAAGACGTCCCATGTTGGAGGATGTCCCGAGGAAGGAGTCGAAGTCGTTAGAGAACTTCGATGGTCTTTATTGGAGAATCATTATTCGTTGGAGAAGAAGAATTCTTCCAATAGTTATCCTCTTACAATTCTTTCTCTTAATTAAACTCAAAAACAAAAGTAGGGAATATGATGTGCTTCACAAATGTAATTGTTAGAACCAATTTAAATTAATATCATTAATTAATTATAGGTGTCTCAATTAAAGTGAGAGGATACAAAAATTTATCTCCCATTAAAAGGGAGTTGAAGAGTCTTCTCCCATTATATGGGTCCAGGTGGTCCCCACATATAGGAATTCAAAATGGAGGTTTAGGCTCAATTGGTCCCCACCACAATATCCCACGTTGAGGGGTTTCTAGAATATAAATAAAATGTTAAAATAATTTTGTTTATTTTCCCACAAAAAGTGAAAAACTATCTTTCAACCTAGACATACTGCAGTCGAGGTGAAGGTATCTTTATGTGAATAGTGGTGCTGAGAGTTCAATGGTAACCAGATATTTCAATACCGAGCACTGGATCAAAAGTTACAAAAACACGCTCACACGTTCACTGAACGTACCCGATAAAAAGTTAAGAAATTCATTCCTGGAACACAGAGCCTTGGATTCATGAGCTTTCAATTTTCACACACTTGTAAAATTACAATATATTAAAAGAAATTACATTGAAATTTCAGGTCATTGAATTCTCCCCTCATTTTGGATTTTCATCCTCGAAAACCACATCACAAAACTAGGAAACAAAGTTGGGTTATAGAGCATGGATCTGAGCCTCCCGCTCCCATGTGCACTTATTGAGTTTCTCGTGCTTCCAGCGATCACGCACTAGAGGTAACAACCTCCCATGAAGGACCAGCTCTTGTTGATAATCAATCACTACTGGAACCTCTGTAAAAGTCACCCCATCGTCGACATCCATCTCGCTATGGTTTTTGATGTGAGAAGGGTCATGCACGTATCTTCTCATCTGGGAAACGTGGAAGACATCATGCACCCAGTGCAACTATGTGGCAAGTAATAGGTGGTATGCCACCTCACCAAATCTGATGAGGACATGGAAGGGTCCAATGAACCTCGGAGATAACATGCCGCCTCATCCAAGTCTCTGTAAACCTTATTGGGGTGATACCTATAGAAAGAATTTGTCACCATCCTCGAACTCTAGAGGTAACCATCTCTTGTCGACATAAGACTTCTGCCTGCTTTGTGTAGTCTTCATCCACTCTTGGATGAATTTTTCCTTCTCCATGATAGCTAGTACCATCTCTGGTCCCACGAGTGTAGACTCCCATGAGTCGGGCCCACACAAAGGTGATCTGCAAGGTCGCCCATACAAGGCCTCAAAATGTGTCATCCCAATTGTGGAGTGATACTTGTTGTTGTATGATAAATCCATTCAAGGCAAGTGATTCTCCTAGCTGCGACTGAAGTCGAGGACACAAGAACGTAGCATTCCCTCGAGGGCCTGAACGGTGTGCTCATTTTGACCATCCATATGAGGATGGAATGTGGTGTTGAAATGAAGCTACATCCTGGAAGCCTCTTACAACCCCTACCATAACTGATAATTAAAATGTGCATCTAGATTGGAGAAAATCGTTGAGGATAATCCATCTAGCTACACAATCGCCTGCACATAAGGCTTCCCATGTTCTCAACTGAAATCTGCTCTCTGATCGGTTGGAATTTAGCCAACATGGTGAGTTGTTGACAATCACCCAGATAGAATCATGACCTCTGGATGTATGTGGAATACCTGTCATGAATTACATGGATATCCCATCCCACTTCAACTCTAGGACAACTAATGGTTGAACCAATCCTGCTGGTACCTGATTGTCCGCCTTCACTTGCTGACAAGTGAGGCACCAAGAGACAAACCCTACTATTTCTTTCTTCATTCCCGGCCACCAGTGATTTTGTCGGAGATCCAGGTACATATTCATTACTATTGGATGTACCTATAGAGGGGCTATGTGGAAATACCTCAACACTTCCTCCAAAATGTCACACCGGTACCATACTACGTCCTCTGAAGAGAATAGCGTGCTCCCCACCTTCATAAAATCCATCAGGGGCCTGTCCTGGGGATATCCGAGCACATCGAGTCTCGCATTCAGTGTCCCCACGCAGTACCTCCTTGCCTATCTAAATAAGTGTGCGAGTGACTCTATGAGTCTGAAGGAAAGAAGCTCTATCATGTTCCACTATGGATATCTGCAAAGAAGCCAGCTACTCCGTTGCCTCACCTTGTAGCTGTATACAAGATCTCAGGTTGAGTGCATCTACTACAACATTCCCCTTCCAAGGTGTATATACTATCTCTAAGTCAAAGTCCTAGAAGAACTCAAGAATATGTGGTTGTCTCGGGTTTAATTCCTTCCGAGAGAAGATAAACCTAAGACTCTTGTGATCAGTGTACACTCTAAAATGCTTGCCCATCAAGTAATGTCACCACATATTCAAGGAGAAGAACACTAATGCTAACTCTAGGTCATGGGTAGTGTAGTTCTACTCATGGTGTCTCAGCTTTCAAGAACCATATGTGATCATTGCTCGCTCCTACATCAAGACACATCCGAGTCTGGTCCCTAATGTGTCGCAGAATACTACATACTCTACACCCTCCTCCAGTAGCCTCAATATGGGAGCACTATTCAACCTCTACCTCAGCTCCTAAAAACACTGCTAGAATTTTTCTAACCATACAAATGGTTTTCTCTTCTTCTTCAATGACGATATAGGTGTTGAAACTCTGGATAATTATGGAACAAACGTACAATAGTATCTAGCCAATCCCAAGAAACTTCGTACCTCCATCACACTCCTGTGTTGTTCCCAATCATGTACCGCCTCAATCTTCACTGGATCCACTACAACTCTATCCTCTGATATGACATGTCCATAAAAGTGAACCTATCTGATCTAGAACTAGAACTTTGAGAGATTACCATAATTATGATGCTATCAGAGTGTGTCCTGAACTATCTACAAATGATAGGCATTCTATTCCTCAGTAGTCGAGTAGATAAAAATGTCATCGATGAAGACTACTAATAAGGAATCAAGGTATGGCTGAAAGATCTTGGTCATGAGTCCCATGAATAGTGATGGGGCGTGGGTTACACCGAATGGCATAAAAAAAACATGTAATGCTCATACCGACATCTGAAAGCCATCTTCTGCACATCCATGTCTCGTACTCTGAGCTGGTGGTAGCCTTACCTAAGGTCTATCTTTGAGAACCACCAGGCTCACTTCAGATGATCGTATAGGTATTCAATCCTCGAGAGTTGGTACTTATTATTAACGGTCACCAGGTTTAGGCGCCGATAGTCGAAACAACAACCTAATATTCCATCCACCTACTTGGCGAACAAAATTGGGGTTGCCCAAGGAAAAACACTGGGACGAATGAATCCATTCCACTGTATGTCCCCCAACTATACAATTAGCTCACAAAGCTCCATCGGAGCCATCTGATATGTTGGTGTAGATATCAATGTCGTATCATGGTACAATTCATTGTAAAAGTCTACCTCTCGTCATGGAGGTAGACCCAAAACATCATCAGGGAAGAAATCCTAGTACTGGTCGAACACTACAGGATAGCTCAATCTCTCGATATCAACTACTCATAGGGTAAGGCTATCCAAATGATGAGTGATCAATTGCACATTCATCTGGGTAAGTCCATCCTACACTTCAAAGGCTCCCTTATCATCTGTGAAGGTAAACTTGGTCCCATATATGCGGACAGACCATAATTTGTGCCTAATACAGTCGATCTGATCGTGGATTGTAGATAACCATTTCATACCCAATATGATGTTGTAAGGCCTCGAGGCCACTACTAGGAGATCCTAGCTGAAGCACTCACCTGATAGAGTAAGCTCACACTATCGGCACTAGTTCGTAATCATCGAATCTGCTCCCGTAAGATTATAAATCCCTAAGGATTGAGCCAACAACTCCATCGGAATCTCCGTGCTCTGAATTATGTAGGAAAAAAAATAATGACTGGAACCTGTGTCTATAAGTAATGCAGCTAAGGTGGAGTAGACAAAGATCGTACCTTGTATCATCTCTAGAGCACCATGATCATAAGCCTCAGCTTCCTGGAGCTAAGATTTCCCATTACCTCCTGCTCCATATGGTCGGGGTGGACCACCTGGTGGTAGTGGAGGTAACATCTCAAATCGTTGCCCACTTCCAGCTGCATGACAATCTCCTTTTCCATGTCCACATGCTCCCTACGGACCTCCACAGTCAAACCATTGTCTCCTCCTAGGCGGTCGTTCAGTCATCTGCAGATCATTTGTGAGGTGGGTCGGACAATATTGAACCTTGTGACCCTGCCCGCTGTATGTGAAACAATGCCAGCTCCTCGCTTGACTGGCTTTGTCTCTTGTTCCTCGCACAACTGACCCTGAATCCTCAGGTTTTCCACCTATATGTCTGGTTATTTTGGAACTCTATGTCATCTATCTAATTCAAGCTATAGAAGTCTCTACTAAGTGACGACTGGTAGTGGGTCATGCAGCTGGTGTTGGATCAGAAAAAATACTCTCCACTAAGAGGGCTCACTCCAACAACCTCGCCTAAATTGGGATGCTGAGTGAGATCATTGATGGCTTGATATTCCCCCTGAGACCCTGATCGAAGGTCCATGCCCTGAAAAATGGGACCCACACCTTATCAGTGGAGTATTTTGAGGTTTTGGTGAACCTCACTGCTTACTGACCCATATTCTTGATTCCCTACTGCAGATTAAGTAGATCCTAAATTTGCACTACGTAAAGAGTCGTTGCGACAAACTCTTCCCGAAACAATCTCTCTAAATCTTCCTAGAGAAGTGTCACCTCGTCGTGAGCCTAGAGCATCATGCTCTACCATCTACCTGTTGCTTCCTATAGAATACTAGAGGCAAGGATCACCAAGAGATCAGATGGTGCCCCTACTAGTCGGAGGACTCTCACCACGACCTCCAGCCAATCCTCGGCCGCTTGTGGGTCCTTCTCTCCCCTAAACTTGGGTGGACTCTGGAACTAGAACTCATGCATCATGTTAAAGTGAAGTGAATCCTATGCTGTTGGGGATGGTGGAATCAGTTGCCCAATTAGTAATGGTACCACTAGTTCCTCTGCTAGTGCCCCTACTGAAAGAGAGCCCTGCACCGAGGCCTCATCGCTCGGTGGGATATCAGTGTGTACTATATTCAGAACCCTAACTGGCTATCTACGTGGAGGAATCATTAAAAAAATAGGTGAGCCATAGTAAATAAGTTATACCTGGTGAGACGACTCAAAAGATCACAAAGAAAAATATTCAAATAACACATGTAATCAGTGTTTTCATGCAATGAGTCAGAAATCAGAAGTCAGAGTAATGGTGTATGGATATGTTGGCTACTGCACCAACAATAGATTCCATAAATTGATAACCAAACTCAGTACACATAACATTATTGTTGTTAAAAATATTAGCGTCCAATGTTCTACAGTAAAACCAACTACTCTGATTCCAATTTGTCACGACCCGTCCCCTGTAGCCTGTGTCGTTACTACCCCAAACCCGCATTCCCTTGGATAGGGGCTGGTGACTAGTACCGAAGGCTTATTCCCTAAAACTGGGAAAGAAATTCCTTCATAACCTATAAACACATGCAACCAAGCACACCGCATGATACAGACTCAAGAAAACTGAATAGTAAAAGAGAGATTATAGTAAGAAAAAAGGGGCCAGAATAAATGCCCAATTAGAGAGTACAGGAAAATGAAATTACAAGAAAACTGGAATAGATCCTATGATCACCTACTAAGGATCCTACTTGAAGGGTAGGTACAACATCCGAATGGTTTTCACTTCAGTATGCCTCATCTAAGGGCCACCTCCGTGCTTCCTCCCGTACTGGTACTCTCGTCCACACTCAGTGCTATCCGTCGTCAGCACCAAACACAACGAGGTGCATCCATAGACCATGTAGGGATGAATATAATGATACTCAGTAGGGACCTCGAGACCCTCAAGGTCTCAAAAATCCACAAAGTATAAATCATAAATCATAAAAACAACAGACAACACTACATAAATATATGCATATATATATATACATAAGTTACCTAGTATACCCATCTCCATCAGGAGGAAACACAGGGTCCAACCCATAATCCCAAAGGTCAACTCTTCCAAAAAGGAAGGAATACCACGTAGTTAAGTACCACACAAGTATTCCACAAATAAGAATACCATAAAGGTATTACCACGAAATAAAGTACCACATAGGTACGCCACACAGAAGAATACCACCAAGGTATAACCATGAATGGAAGTACCACATAGGTATGAAATCATCTAACACAAGGTATAACTTATGTACAATTGTAGAGATTGTTTGATGTAACTACTAATTAATCTTACTCTATTAAGAGGTAGACCCACGAAGGATCCTAAAACACCATCATACCCACAAAGTAACGTAGTACATCATTAGAACCACACAAGAACCTAGTACATTTTCAGTACGATGTCAGACCCACACAGGATCCAAGAACAACATCAGTACGTCGTTAGAATGATGTAGGATCCTCGTACAGTAGACCCATAAAGGATCCTAGAATAATCCTAAATGGATTACTAGCAGATATCCATGTGGGATCCTCATTTACAGACCCAATAAGGATTGATTTCCCATGATACATCTAGCAATAGGGTTCCTGTATAAAGATTGGTCGTCTCTAGGAGAGTCTACTCCTGAAGACTCTGGTCGATACTCCAACTGTCAAGAAGCCCAATGAAAAATTATCTCAAAGGTCTGTCAAATAATAGGGGTCTCAACACAATATACAGTGCATCAATCGGACTCCAGGTCTATAAGTTATTATCCTTTTAGTTTCGAGGGCCCAATTGGATTCATGTTCGATCCAACCCAACCATACCACAAATTTATCAAAATCTCATCTGAGGTATACAAAAAAGGCAGGCTCTCTCCAAAAATTCTGGAACCATAGACTGTTCATCAAACCAATGCTCAGGGCCAATGTTATTGCCAAAAGAGTGTTAACGGGTCAAGGATGGTGTGGGTCTGGTCCGACCCAACCCGATCTGATTCAGGTCGGCCCGGGCTGCGCTGGGAGGCCCGACCCGCGATGTGCATCCCGTCCCGATGATGGGGCGGCGGCGGGGCGGTGCAGGGCCATGGGGTTGGGCGGTGGCCGTGGGGCGGCATAGAGGCTATGGGGATCACAAAGGCCACGGTGCGGCGGAGGCCGCTGAGCAGTGGAGACCACAGGGTGCTGGATGCCGTGGAGGCTACCGGGCGGTAGAGGCTGTAAGGCAGCGGTGGGGCTGTGAGGCAGCCGCAGTTTTGTGGTCCGCTGCGACTAGCCCGACAGCTATCCGTCCTCTCTATGTGGTGTGGTCGCGTGCCGCGCCTACACCGGCAATCGGTTTGGCCCTCCGTTCATCATTCAACACCATGGCACAAAGCTTCCTTCTTCCATCACGAAGAAAACATCATTCATGAAGAATGGTTGAGGTTTTGGGCCATGTTTGATTGGACCGCACCATCCACTTTTTATTTGTAGCAAGCAGATGAAAAAAAATCTTGGATCATTTAGAATATCAAGAACCGTTAAGGGGAAAAAATTCAATCATCCACCCTACCTCGATTTTTCATTGACATCAAAGAGGAGAAATTAATGGACATCAGTTTTTATAGATGAAGATGTCCCACATTGGAGGTTTTCTTGAGGAAGGAGTGGATGTCATTGGAGAACACCATCATTTTTTGTTGGTGAATCATTCTTCGTTGGAGAAGAAGAATTCCTCCAATAGTTCTCCTCTTCCAATTCATTCTCTCAATTCCACCCAAAATGAAAAGTATCCAATATGATGTGCTTCATCAATTACATTTTTCGCACAAAAATAAATTGAAATAATTTTATAATGGTAGGTGGGACCATTAATGTGACAGGATACCAAAGGTTATCTCCCACTAAATGGGAGTTCAAGATGTTTCTCCGATTATAAGGGTTCGGGTGGTCACCACCATTAGAAATTCAAAATGGGGGTTTAGGCTTGGGTGGTCCCCACCACCATAACCCATGATGAGGGGTTTCAAGAATAAAACTAAAATTTTATAATAACATTATTTTTATTTTCCCATGAAAAGTGAAAAACAATATTTCAACCTCAACCTACTGCGGTCAAGGTGAAGGTGTCTTTAAGTAAATACCGGCATTGCGAGTTCAAAGGTGTCATCAGATTTTAATTCCGAGCACCAGTTCAAATGATACAAAAAACTTCTCGCATGTTTACTGAACCTACCTGAGAAAAAGTTCATAAATTCATTCTAGGAAAACCAGGCCTCGGAATCCCACGCCGTCAATTTTCACAGACTCATAAAATTCCTATATATAAAAAATAAATTACATGTAAATTTCGGGTCTTTACCTAAAGTAAGTAATTTTATAGGAAAATTTAATTGTTTAGTTAATGAAATGGATGGTAATATTTGTCTCTCTAAGGTATTATAAAAATTGAATGTTTTATGTTTGGAAATTATAGGAATTATGTGAATATATTACATAGGGGGAAATATCATTAAGAAACTCACCTAGGTTGTATGAGTAATAATTTTTTATGGATAATGATTAAGAGACAATGAAATCTATTTTAATAGTATGTTCCCTTCTAGTAGTATTGCTTATTAACATGGTTAAATTGAGTTTATAAAAGGTAATACAAGATTTTTATTTCAATTTAAAGAAATGGTTATTTAAGAATAAAATGATGAAGCTTAGTTAATTGTTTTGGAATGAAGTGGGAGGAATAAATTGTTTATGTTTTTCAATAAAAATATTATTTTATATGAATCGCAAAATTTATATGTATTTTCAGTATAATATTTCTATAAAGGGTTTGATTAGATATGTTTAATACTTTTGAGAACAAAGAGTAGTGATTTAATGTAATTTTGATATTTTTATTAAGGGAAGGTAACTCTTAATGTGATTTCAATGTTGAATTTTTTTTTATTTAATATGGATAATGACTTGATGATATAGATAATCTAAATTAGATAATATTTATGACCTTTGATCTCAGAAGATAATTTTTGAAATATTGTTATATCTTATCATTGATAAAGATTATAAAATTTTTCTATTTATGTAATACATCCAATAATCATCGGAATAAGGAATAATTCATTATTAAAATATGGATTAATGATAAATCAAGTTAGTACCATTTTTATAGAGAGTACATGATGATGGTTTTAACATTTTTGGAATTTGAAAAAGAATAGATGAATTATGAAATATGGTGTATCAATGTTTTGCTAATATTAAAAAATATAGTAACCTTCAATACAATGTTTTCGATTTCAAATTATTTATGGGTTAAAAGGTAAACCATTAATGGAATAGTTTGAGTTAATATCCAAATATTTTTTTAGAGAATAATTTATTGTATCACCATATTAAAAAATTATCATATTGGATAACATGTGCAAAATATTTTTCTATTTTAAGATCATAATCCTTTCTCGAGATGTAACATTATTTTTTTCAATTACTATTTTTTATTTTTTGGATCATTTATTGATTTTTTTCCATAGGTTTTGTTTTGGTAAAAAATGGATATTTTTAAAGAAAGAGGGAAAGTATACAGTTAGACCATGGTTTTCTCAATATCGAGGCCCTTTCTGAGAAAACCACATAAAACCAAATAAATATTATTCAAATGGTTGTGAATGGTTTTTTCAAAATGCATTGACTATTAGTAATCATTGTGAACCCCCTAGTTAAGACCACAGTTATGTTCCATATGTAGGGAAAACTGTGATCCCCAGGTAAAATAACTATGATTATGTGATTTTAATAACATGAAAATTAGTTTTAAAATTCACCAAGCCTTATTTTAAGCCTTATTTAGCCCAAAATCTTCCACTAATGTCTCCTCGGGATTTTGGAGCCCCTGGATAGATTTATGGTCATTATAATGTCCAATATTATCAATATAAATCCTAAATTAAAGATCATCACCCATCCCAATAAGATGATTGAATATTGTGTGGTTTCTTTCTTCACACCGGTATCTACCTCAAATTTTAGTGGGATTTTACCATATATCATATTGGATATAGATATAGGATTGATAGATCTAGATATATGATTATGGGATCATTACCGTTTGATAGTGAATTAGTATTAATGATCTATATATCATTCAACATTATTGTTCCTGTAATGCCTCAAACCCAATTAACCATAGGCGATGCATTATTAAATAACATTGGCATGATACTAGGAATCATGTCACAAAATACTGATCAGTTTTGTAGCCTTGGAATAACTATATACATTCATAAGTTTTACATTACATTATTAAATGAAAAACAATGACAAAATTATCTCATTTGACCACATTCATTTCCCTTAGACTATCCATGTAGGTCAGTCATAATATAATTCGTAACATTCTAGGAAAATTAAAACATAGAAATGGGTGATCTCAGATGCTCAGTAAAGATAACAATATAGAAAAAACATTCATAAATAAGCATAAACATTTAAGGAAATTTATAAGACTAAAACATATGCCTTTTAAACATAAACATATAAATAATATGGCCAATATAAATCAAATAGTACCATTTACTTATTACCATGAATATTCTACTGGTCGAATAATCACATGCAATAACAATATCCAATTTCATAATGATGGAATGCATAATGAACGAACTCAAAACCACATATTCAAGGCCTTGTTCCAAGACTAAAAATAATATGCTCTCAAGGCCTTATTCCAAGACCCTAGTTTTTATCATTAGACATATTGATGCATCAAGGAGCTATAGAGGGATCCACATTTCACTTACTAAGTCCAATGCATTCCTCATATGAAAAGTTTTAAACATTACATAAAAATTCATATTAAAACTAGCCTATGAAATGTCAATACATTTTCTATAAACCATGAATGGTATAAAAATAACAGATCCACACTCAAAAATATCACAAAACCTTCAATAAAATATGGAAGATTTGTATCATAATATATCCATTTCAAACAAGTGAAAAATTCATCAGAGGATGTTGACATAGATGAAAATGATTTGTAAAAATCATTGAGAGAAATATCAATTCTTCATGAAAACATTTAAATGTCACACAATTTACAAAGAAATACATTTAAATTTTTCT
This sequence comes from Viscum album, assembly GCA_963277665.1. Lineage (NCBI taxonomy): Eukaryota > Viridiplantae > Streptophyta > Magnoliopsida > Santalales > Viscaceae > Viscum > Viscum album. The sequence continues at coordinate 1,363,331,827 of OY728140.1, read as the reverse complement.
TTTAATCAATGTGTCACATACAACTTTGAATCTTTGGAAATGAATAAACATTTTAAAAACATTCATGTACATTTAAATAAATCCTCAAAACCCATTTTTAAAGCATGTACAATAATGAGAATGATTAAGAATAATAAATATTTAAACCATTTCAAATGATGATCTAGTTATAGAGTCCCTTCCATAAAACCTAAAAATATTCCTTTTGAAAATATTTTTATGAAACACAGATGTTGATGATAAAGAGGTCCCAGTAGATACTCACGTAAAATCAATCTCAGATAATGAAGAGATTGTAGAATTAACCATTAAACTGTACTTTTCATAGGTTGAGGGTACGTTATCCTCTTGTATAATAGTTAAATAATTGTTATTTAATTATAAAATAATCATATATGATCTTATAATATTGCTTTGTTAATAATATTTTAGTAGTGTCATCATTTCGGGTGTTAACTGATTTGTATCCCTTTATAATATTGGTTACGTAAGCCATGTTTGTTATGAATAAGATGAAATTGATTCATATCTAGAATAATATTAAGTTCATAAATTTATTTTTAATCATAAAATATGAATTATTCTTGAATGATTACCATGGGGAATAAATCGCATCATGTTCTTTGAGAAGGTAATCCATACGTACGCATGGGCGACAATATCATTATAGTGATGGTGAAATCGTATGTAAATGGTTGTTATATCATATATAAAGAATAATTAACATGTTATATTTATTATATAAGTCATTTATACTCATTATTATACCCATACATATAATGAAGTGTTTGAATGACAAAATACACCATGGCGTGGAGACTATAAGCCGTACAAATGCACGTATGGGGACTTTGTAATTTCTAGGTTGATATAATTACAAATATGGTTGTATCATATTTATAATAACATCATAGTATGTATAATGAACTGGATTTATTATTTTGGTATGGAAGCAACAAAGAAATAGGAAGTGTAAGAAGAAATGAACATGAAGGAGGGTGGTGAAATTACAACCTCATTTTTGGGTGTTTCCTTTTGAGTTGATCAAAAGGGCTCCATAGGTTGGCTTTATGATCAAAATAATGACCCTAGGATTAATGGAATGATGTTGGGATGTTATTTGGGTAGGGGTTGGTAGATCCAAAATGCTTTGGAGGTGTGAAATTAGGAGAAGGGGGAGTACTATTTTTTAAGAGTGGTGAGGGTCACTTTATAAAATGTTTGAAATATTATTTTATAATAATATAAATGTTGGTTTATAATGAATAAAAAATTATTTATTTCGAGTATAAGGTGGGTATTTGTTGAAAACTGCTTAAACAATAGGTTTTAGACATGTTAAGGTCACCATATTATCCTTATCTTTTAGAGATAACAGTTAGTAAAATAGTTTTACATTTACTGTGTCTCTTTGTAGTTTTATATTATTTTGTTAATAAGCAAACAATAACAAGCCACAAAAACCCATAGTGCTTAATTATTAATATATATAACCTTTTCTAAGTTATTTGGTGGAACCATATATTTTTTGGAATAATATATCCATTAATAATATAGTATTATGTTTAATAACTCAATTATGCCAATTTTGACACTATTTAGTATTTTTATTATTTGAAAGCCATAAAAATGTTATCACTTCAAATAAAATTAATTAAATAAACAATAAAATTTCATATTAACCTATAAAATTAGTTTAATTTACCATAAATCTCAATTTACATATATTTGGATATTTATAATAACAATTATTTAAATCATTCATTAATAAGGCAATTACTGCATCATCATTGTGTCATAAATAAATTTAATTATATAGTATATAAAAATTATAAATAAAATACCCATATGTAGAAAATATTTTTATCTTTCTAATTAATATTTAGAGTTGAATTTATCTTATTTATAATCTTATATAAAAAATGGTTGAATTTTCAATCTTTGAATTTAACACTTTTAACATTCTTTAAATAAAATAATAATAAATGACCGAAACTAATCCAAGTGGACCCAAAGGTTCCTATTTTATACCTAATGTCGATTTGGGTAGAATTACACTTATAAAATATAATTAGGACCTGTTATAGGGTAATGGTAATATCATTTTTACCCACAAATACCCAATTTACTTTTTACTGTGGTAAATAAAACTCAAATGTTACTATTTAGTAAAAATTATTTTCATCATGTTGAACAACATTTTACATACTGATTTCAACCGTGTCTCTTGGATTTTAGAAATTCAACTAACAGAAGAGGTACAATTATGTCTTTTGAAAATTTACAAATGCTTCTAGAAGGTTGGTAAAAGACCGAAAAAAGTTTGATAAAATTTTATATATCTATACAAAATATAAAATGACTCCAATGATTTATGTTTAACATATATAGGTATTATGTATCTATTTCTAGCCTAAATAAATTTAAATAAAATAACTAATTACTTAAATAAATAGTCACTTTTAAACAATAACGCTATTTTTTTCACTTCTCATCAGAAATAGGTAGTTTTGAGAAAAATACCAAAAATTAACCCTAAGGTAATTTATATATTATGAATTAAAAAATGAAGTCCATATTGAAAAATTATAATTTAAAAAATTAAAAAGGTGGGTATTTCTATTCAGAATGCCTAGTTAGATTGATCGTGGTATGTTAAAATTCCAAGTTTCGTACAACGCAAGATACTGCATTATTCAAAGGGAAACATATTGTTGAAGATTGGGGTGTTACATTCTCCACTACTTAATATAATTTCGTCCTTGAAATTTATAGAATATCACTGCATAAAAAGATTTGAGTGGTTCTTCACCATATGTTCCACAGGTTCCCAAGTTGCCTCATCCAACTTAATATTTTTCCACAAAACGTTCACTAGATGAGTCGTCTAGTTTCTCAAAACATGTTCTCTAATATCAATAATTTGGATAGTCTCTTCAAAATAAGACAGATCAGGTTCTGGTTCTAATTAATTATAGGTGAGTATATGCATTGGTTCAGGCTTGTATTTTCTCAACAGTAATACGTGGAACCCACCATGAACCTTAGGGGGACTTGGGGGAATTTCCAAATGATAAGCTACAAATCCAATTCATTCTAGAATTTTGAAAGCTTTGATGTACATGGGACTAAATTTCCCCTTTTTTACCAAAATATATAACACCCTTCCATAGAGATACCTTCAAGAGAACATGGTCTTCTACTAGAAATTCCAAATCCTTCCTTCCGTTATCGGCATAAATCTTTTTCCTACATTTGGATGCTCTGAATTGGTTTCAGATAATCTACACATTTTCCATTTTTTCCTCAACAAGATATTTGCCTACAAGTTTTCTTTCACCAGCATCATCTCTTCATGTTGGTGTGCGACATCTCTTTCCATACAACGTTTCATATGGTTCCATCTGAATACCTGAATGGAAGCTATTGTTATAGGAAAATTCTACGAGAGGTAAATACTGATCCCACATATCTAGAAAGTCTAATGAGAAATAACTCAACATGTATTATAATGTTTGAATAGTATTGTATGATTGTCAATCAGTTTGAGGTTGGTAGGTTGTGCTCAAAAAAAGTTCAGTATCCAAGGACTTCAGATGAATTTTCTAGATTCTTGATGTAAAACAAGGATCACGATCCGAAACAATCGATAGAGGTACACCATGGAGTATTACAAGTTCATTAATATATATTATTTTTAGATATTAAAGAGGTAAATCTTCTCTTATAGTAAGAAAATGAGATGACTTGGTAAGACGATCAACAATGACCCATATTGTATCACTCCTTCCAGGAGTCTTTTGTAGACCCATGACAAAGTCCATCCTAAAATTATCCCATTTCCACTTAGGTATAGGTAGTGGCAGAATGAATCCTCCAGGCTGTAGCCTTACAGCTTTCACTTGATAAAAAACCATACATATTGAAACAAAATCAGATATATCCCTATTTATATTATCGCACCAAAAATGTTCTTTCAAATCTCTATACATCTGGGTGATCCCAGGGTGTATAAAGAAATTGGAGCTATGAGAATCATCTTAAAATTCCCTTTTTTAGATATGTTATGTTAGGAATACAAAGTCTCTTCCCAAATTTGAAAATTATATATTCCTATATGAATTCACTAAATCTACCATCATTCATAGATTTAATATTCTTTTGAGACTCTTCATCATTGGTATGAGAACTCTTTATCATTTCTTATAAAGATGGTTGGGAAAACATTTGAAAAATTATTGATGTTTCAACTTCCATGGTTTCTCCCATATCCATCATTACTAGATCCACGAACAGAGGATCCCATTCAACTCTCATATTGTTCAAAACTACATGATCCATTCTACTCAAAGAATCTGCACATTATTTTCCTTCCCTGGGTGGTAGTTTATAATGAAATCATAATCTTTCAGTATTTCCTTCCATAATCTTTGCATCAGGTTTAGTTATTTCCATGAGAAAATATACATCAAATTCTTCTGATCAGTATATATCTAACATTTTTCACCATAGAGATAGTGTCTCCATATCTTCAAATCAATGATTAGAGCTGCTAACTGAAGATCATGAGTGGGAGAGTTTGGTTCATGAATTTTTAACTGTCGTGATGTATAGGCAATAACACTGTCATTCTATATAAGGATACAACCAATTCATTTCATTGATGCATCACTATAAATTAAAAACTCGTAATTCCCCGATGGTAGAGTCAATAAAAAAGTATTAAATAATTGTTTCCTTAGTTCTTCGAATCATTCTTCCCACTCTTTTTTCGTATCAGATTTAACACCTTTACACGTGATCTGGGTTAATAGGTTAGGCAACCGGGAAAAATTATGGATGAAACATTGATAATAATTTGATAAACCAAAATAACTACGTACCTCATTTATACTCTTTGGTGTTGGCCATTATTGTATTACTCATGTCATAGAAGGATCAAAAGAGATTCCATCCTTAGAGACAATATAGCCAAGAAAATAAATCTCCAGAAGCAAGAATTCACAATTGTTAAACGTCCCATTTTATTCATTTCTTCTAAGAGTATTTAGAAAAATGTGTAATTGATTTCCATGATATTCGTAGATTTTGGATTATACCAACATATCATCAATAAATACCACTACAAAGTCATCATCATATTCCTTGAAAACTCTGTTCATTATATCCATGAAGACAGAGGGTGCATTAGTCTGTCCAAAGTCATTACTGTAAACTCGTAATTCCCGTACCTGCTTTGAAATGTTGTCTTTAGAATTTCTTCCTTCTTCACACAACTAATGATATCCATATCGAAGGAAATTCTTTGAAATATATTTATATCCATGAAGTTGATCAAATAAAACCTCAATGTGTGGTAGGGGTTACTTGTTCTTTATTGTTATAGCATTGATCTCCCTATAGTCATTGCACAACCTCATAGATCAATCTTTCTTCTTAACAAAAAGAACAGGGGCTCCCAAGAGACAAAAACTAGGGTGAATAAATCCCAAATTACTCAATTCTTCTAGTTGTTTCTTATGTTCCTCTAATTCCACAGTGGCCATTCTATAAGGGATCTTTGATATGGTCATTGAATAAGGAAATAAATCAATGTAAAACTCAATTTCTCATTCCGGAGGATGTCTAGGTAAATCCTCTGGAAACACATAAACATATTCTTTCACAAGAGGTATGTCCTCTATTTTAACATTTTGTTCCTCAACCATAGTTATTTCATTCTCTCCCCCCCAATAATTGAATTTAGTAGAGCTACTGAGGTTCGATCTAGATAAGAATCAAATGGTTATGGTTCCTCTATAGAAATAAGGCACTCCTTATCATTATCAATAATTGTAACCTCTTTATTCTTAAAATAAGTTTTCATATCATGGTCCAAAATCCAATCCGTAATGAGGATTATATCTAATTCAATCATGGGTATGACGAGGAGATCAGCAGATAAAGAACCTTTATATGCCATAATGGGAACTGATTGAAAAAACTATGTTTCTATGATACTTCCCTTAATAATTTTGACTAAAAACTCCCTTGTTAAGTCAAATTGAAAATATCTATTTTTTTTGTAATCTAGAAAGATCTGAAATTATGCGATGATCCCGAATCAAGTAAAGCACGAGCTAAACATGAGTAAACCATTAAATTACCTACCACAACGTCTTTAGGATATTTAACTTAATCAGGAGTGATCAAATAAGCATGGCCTTTCTCCCTTGGCCTTTTTTGAGGTATGTTACCTTGGATCTTAGTAAATTCATTTGAATAATTCCCCTTTTCTCTAAAATTTTATCATTCAATATTGACAGCCTCTTTCTTTCCCCTGAAATCACGAGATTGGTGTCTTTTTTCGCCACACTTATAAGAGACTCCCATTCCCTTCATGCAGGCACCATGTTGTTTCTTCACACATTTACTGCATGATGGATATTCAAATTTTCCCTTCTTCCCCTTATTTACATTTCCAGTGCATTTAGAAGATATCTTCTTCGCTTGCTTTGCATTGTATTAGTAAGACATAGAGAATTCTTTTTCTGCCTTGAGAGCACATGAGAAAATATATTCTTATGACGAGAAGGATTGTGAAACTTATTCTCAATGGATAAATGGTTTTAACCCATCAAAGAATCAATCAACCATATTCCTTGGGTTATGTATATAATCCACTACAGAACTTTCTATCCTTGTAATGTTACCCTCATACTTTGCGATATTTTCATCATCCTTTTGCCTCAGACTCAGAAATTGTCTTTCCATTTCCACTCGATGGTCATGAGGAATGTATTTATCTATTAAAAGTTCTTTAAACTCCCTCCACTCTATTTTTAATACTTCATCATCTTCCATTGTCTTTTTTATTGATTGCCAACATTGATCTACATCTCATGTGAGACGATAAACTGCCATGAAAACATTTCTATATCGCTACTCCCTAGAGAATGAAATATGTTTTCTAAGGAACTAATCCATTTCTCATCTACCAATGTATTTGTAGTCCCATTGAATGTTAGTCGTTGTTTCTTCATGAAGCGATCAAATAGTTATCCTCCGCAATGTGGATCGGGGTGCTCCATATGGGTATGGTTATTATTCCTAACCTGAGTGGGTTGTCCTAGTATGGTGATAATCTGATCACCACCAGTTGCATCACCAACTCTACTACTATTATCTAGAGTATGTGGTAAATCCCAAAATGGAGTATGTGCATTGATACTATTTCCATTCCATACACTAGGTACCCTTACTAAAAAATGGAATACACTAGATTAGATTATGAATCACAATACATAATTCAATACTTGTAAAACACTTAACATAAATTGAACAGTTTTTGTATATAATGCATTATCATAAAATAATTTCTCTGAGGAGGTATATACTCATTAATATTTAATAATGATTTGAAATGAAAATGTGAATTATCTGAAGCATATCCCCCAAGAGTGTTATAACCAAGATTTCAGCAAGGCTCATTATTATGTGCCAGGATACACAAGGTCTAGCTTGAAACTCTTGGTCAGAGTTTTCACTCCTTGGTACATCTTTTCCAGAGCTGACTCTTCCCACTTGTATACAGATTGGGATGTATTTCTTGGAAAATACACAAAATCTCTACATTACCAAAATTCTAAGAAGTTCTTCTATACTAATCCTCAAAGTCTATCATAGGGTAATGTAATCAAATCATATTTTATCTAAATCCAGTTTCCAAATATTGTACTAATCATCCTCTGATACCAACTGTAACGCCCCAAACCTAGTTACCAAGTGTTCGTGCATTATTACATAGAATTTTCTATATACAAGTAATCATTTCACAAAATACCAATCAGTTTAGTAGCCTTTGATGTACTAGATACATTTATAAGTATTACATTACATTAAAATTGAAAAACAACAACAACTTTTTCTCATTTGACCATATTCATTTCCCTTATACTATTCCTACAAGTCAGTCATAATATAATTCCTCTCATCCCTGAAAAAATAAAACATAGAAAGGGGTGAGATTAGATTCTCAGTAAGGAAAAAAATATAGTGGAATATTTCATAAAAAAGTGTAAACATTTAAGGCAATGTATAAGACTAAAACCTAATCCTTTTTAACATTATTTTCTACATAATATTGCTAATATAAATCAAATAATTACATTTACTTATTCACATGGATATTCTACTAGTCGGATAATCACATTCCATATAAATAGACAATTAAATAATGATGGAATGCATAATGACAGACTTCATAACTACATAGTAAAGGCGTTGTGCTAAGACTACAAATATGATATTGTCAAGACCTTGTGACAAGACACTAGTTTGTCTCTTGAGACCTACCGATGCATCGAGGAGCTATAACAGGATCCACTTATCACATAATAAGTCCAATGCATTCCTCATATTAAAAGGTTTAAACATAACATAATCATTTGTTCTAAAACTACCATATGATATGTCAATACTTTATCCATAAACCCCTAATGGTATAAAAATAACACATAAACTGTCAAACATATCACAGAGTAGTCAATACATTATGGATGATTTGTATCATAATAAATCAACTTCAAACAAATTTAAAATCCATCAAAGTATGTTTACATATATGCAAATGAATTGTGAAACTCTTTGGGAGAAATATCACTTTTTCATTAAAACATTTAAGAGTCACATAATTTAGAAAGGAAGACATTTAAATAAATTTGTAAATCAAAGTTTCTCATAACATTTTGAAAATTTTTAAAGGAATTTACATTTTAAAAACATTCATGTCCACATAAATAAATCCTTAAAAATAATTTTGAAAACATGCTCATTAATGAGAATGATTTAGAAGAATAAATAATTAAAACATTTAAAATGATGATATATTTAATGATTCCCTTCCATAAAACATTAAAATATTCCTTTTGAAATTATTTTTATGAGACAAAGATGTGGATGATAAAGTGGTCCCAATAGAAACTCACATAAAAACAACCACAAATAATTAAGAGATTGAAGAATTAACCCTTACCTTGTAATTTTCCTTGGTCGAGGGTACGTTAAAATACTGTATAATAGTTAAATATTTATTATTATATTATAGAAGAATCATATAAATAAATATGATATCATATATGATCTTCTAATATGTATTTGTTGATAATATTTTATTAGTATAATCGTTTCAGGTGTTAACTGATTCATTTTACTTTATATGATTGGTTACAAAAGCAATTTTTTTATGAATATGATATATTTTATTCATATATATAGTGATATTATATTATTAAACATTATTTTTATTCATAAAATGAAAATTATAATCGAATGATTATGATGGGGAATGAACCTCATCATGTTAGTGGAAATGGTAATCTGTACGTATGCCTATGAAACAATATCATTATATTGATGGTGAAATAGTATGTAATTGGATGGTATATCATATATAAAGAATAATAAACATAATTTATTTATTATTTACATCATTTATACTCATTATTGTTCCAATTCAAATAATTAAGTATTTGAATAACGAAATACACCACGACGAGTAGATGGTAAGCCATACGTACGCACGTATGGTGACTTTTTCATTTATAGGATCAATAGAATAATGAATATGGTTGTACCATATTTATAATAACATCATAGTATGTATAATTTAAAGGATTTATTATTTTGTTATGAAGAAAACAAAGAAAGAGGATATGGAAGAATAAATGAACTTGAAAGAGGGTGGTGAAATTATTACCTCTTCTTCGGGTGTTTCCTTTTGAGTTGATCAAAACGCCTCCATAGGATTGCTATCTGATCAAAGTAAAGACTCTTGGATGAATTTAGGGAAGTTGGGAAGGAATTTGGTTAGGGTTTGGCCGAGAAAAATGAACTTTTATGTTTGAAATTAATATAAGGGGATGTAGCCTTTTATAAGAGAGGTTAAGGTCACTTTAGGAAAAGGTAGAAATATTAATTTATAATAAAATCATTTTCGATTTCTAATGGCTCAAAAATGATTTATTTTTAAAAAATGGTGGGAATGTGTCAGAAACGTCTCAAGAAATATATTTTAGATAGGTTTAGGTCACCATATTAACCTTATCTTTTATATTTAACACTTAGTTAAACAGTTTGACATTTACCACATCTCTTTGTATTTTTATATTATACGCTTAATAAACATAATATAACAAAACAAGAGAACCAAATGTGGTTCCGTATTATTATATATACACTTATCAATGAATTTTGGACGAACATTATATTTATTGGTATTTTGAATCCTTTAATAATATAGTTTTTTTGAAAACTCACTTATGTCCATGTTGACACTATTTAGTATTTGATTTTTTTGAAAACCATAAAAACTTTATCAATTCGAATAAAATTTATTTAATCAACACTTAAATGTCATATTATTTTATAGAGTTATTTTAATTCATCATATGTCTAAATTTACATTTATTTCGATATTAATAATATTATTAATTTTAATCATTCTTTAATAAGGTAATTACTGCATCATCATAGTGACATAAATATAATTAATTATTTAGTGTCTAAAAATTATAAATAAAATACCATTTTTAGAATATATTTTTATTATTATAATTAATATTTATAGTATAATTTATATTTTTGATAGCTCTATATTAAAATGGTTATGTGAATAAACTTTGAATTAAACACTTTTAACTCTTCTGTAAATAAAATAATAATAAATGTCCTATTCTAATCCAAGTGGAACTAAAGATCATATTTTACTCCCTAGGTTGTTTTTGGTAGAATTAAACTTATACAATAGTATTAGGATTTGTGTTAGGGTAGTTTTAATATCATTTGTACCCTTAATTACACTATTTACTTTTAACCGTGGTATATAAAAGTCAAAAGTTACAATTTTCCAAAGATTATTTTCATCTCAATGAACTATATTTTTCATACTGATGTAAACTTTGTCTCTCAGATTGTATAAATTCAAATCAAATAAGTGGTAAAATTACGTTTTATGCAAATTTGAAAATACTCATATAAGGTGAGTAAAAGATGGTAAAAAGTTCGATAAATATTTATATATATAATCTAATTATAAAATTACTTCAATGAATTACGTTGAACATATATAGGTATTATGTAACTATTTTTATCTAAAATAAATTAAAATAAATAAACTACTTACTTAAATAAGAAGTTGGTTTTAAACAATAACGTAGTATTTATCACTATTCATCAAAACATAGATGTTTGCAGAAAAATTCCACAAATTCACCGTAAGCTAATTTCAATATTCCAAATTTAAAAATGATGTCCACATTGAAAAATAAAATTTTTAAAAATTCAAAAAGTGGGTATAACTCTTCATAATGGCATGTTTGATTGGTCTTGGGGTCTTAAATTTCCAAGTGTCCTACAATGCAAGCAACTCTTTTATTCAAAGGGAAATATACCGTGGAAGCTAGGGGTGATACAGTGCCACAAAAATTGTGGATTTAAATGGATGATTTATCATATAAAAATTTAGGTATTTGCTACATATTAAAATCCAAATGTATAAATTTCAATTTTTTGTACGTAGTTTATGAATTTCAGTTGGTTGATAAGAAGTTTTCCATCAAAAATTGAATTAATTAATTTTCTAGAATAATTAAATTAAGTGAATGTGAATTATATAATTAATTGTTGAATTAATTATGTGGTATAGAGATTATGAATTGAATACTTAATTATAGAAATAATTACGGGATATATAGTTAGTGAAATGTATAATTAATTATTTAATTTGTTATGTGATATTAGGATTGTGAATTGAAAAATTAATTGTTGAGTTAATTATGGAATACTGGATTTGTTAAAATTGAATAATTGATTATTGATTTAATTTTTGTTTATTCATATATTTTATTAGGAATAATTAAATTGTTGAATTAATTTTGTGAGTTTATGGATTTTAGATTTTTATTAATAATATTTTGGATTATTTAATGGGTGTTATGTGCTTAATTACACATGATGTTAATTAAATGGATTGACGTGATAATATAATTATTTAATTAGTAATAACGTTGATGAGATTAATTAATTGGTGAAATAATTAATGAGATTTTTGTAATTAATTTATTTGTAAATTAATCAAGGGGTTTATGTGATAAAATAATTTTAGAGTTAGTAATGAAATTTATGGGGCTAGTTAAATTTTGAATTATGTAATGGAATAATGTGAATATGTTAATTTTTTAATTTCAGTAATTAATTGGTAAATTAATTAATGTGATCTTGTGATATATTAGACTTGAAATGGTGAATGTTAACAATTGATTTACATGTGACTTGAAATGATGAATGGAAACAATGGCATTGACACGTGACTTCAAATGGTGAATAGTCATATTGTCATTGACATGTGACTTTAAATGATGAATTTTAACAGTGTAATTCACACATGACTTAAATGTTGAATGGTAATAGTGGCATTGACATATGAATTTTAATGATTAATGGCAATGGTGTAATTAAAACAATAATTGAAATGGTGAGTATTAACAATGGAATAAACATTTGACTTTAAATGATGAATGGTAATAGTATAATTCCATCATTTATTATAAAAAATGAATAGTAAAAAATTTATTCAATTATGAAATGATAAATGGTATCAACTGAATTCAGTTATGTATTATAAAATATGAATTGTAAAAATGGAATTTAATTTTTTTTATGAATGTTAATAATGAAATTGAAATATATGATATCATTCAGGTTTCCTTAGTAACCCATTGGATTATGAGGATTAATGAGTAATTTTATAAAAATAAATTGTTAACCTTATTTTTGGTGTTTATTCATAATACAAATACATACTTAATTTGGACTAGAAATTTTATTTGACGTTGTTAGTGGTGGCCAACTAAGTTTTACTCACACCTGACTCTAGATTCCTGATTATTACCCAAATAGATTTCATTATTGAATGACAGGTTAAAGGAAATATCCCTATTTTATATGGATGAGTTTGTATGTATCAGGGATAAGGGAATCTGGCATGGGTCATGACCCTTGTGGGTATTTTGTGTCATTTCATTGTAATTTTCATGTCGACACGTTACATGTACATTGGAATGGAATATATATTACTCAGTTTTGAAATTTTATTTTATGTTTTGGTCATATTGAGATTTGGGTATTGTTATGTTAGTGTTTACATGTTTTTTTATTGTTTTAAATTTTATAGTAGCATATTAATGTGATAAAATAGGGTATAGTCTCCCCATTATAGATATTAGACACTATATACTATTTGTAATCCTATTTAATATAAGGAGATTCACTTGAGGTCATGTGGGTGGCCCATATGGGGCACTAGGGTGTGGTACTCGAGTCATCACAATACAAAGTGATATCAAATGAAATTTTCATTTCTTTTATTCTTTTATACAATTTGGGAAAGGTATACAGGATACTAGGAAGATTCAAAACATGTTAATGATTTCATGAATTGGTGCATCTAACCCATTTATTAAGGACAACCGAAGTAACCTAGGTGGGATTAATTTTATTGATTTTTCTATTATAGTTGAATATTATTTCACATTGGGTAGAACACTTTTGTTGTGATATGAATGTTGTTTATAAGAGTTGTCGAGATTTTACTCATGGCTCAATAACTCAAGAGAGTTGATTATACATAAATAATTTTATGTATTCATGATCATTTCATGAAATGAATCATTATAGAAACTCTTGGTGAAAACTTGTTTTGGGTAAGTGGTTGAACAAGAATTTTTTTAAATTTTATGTGAAATTGAAATGAAAAAGAGCCTAACATGAATCTGGGAATTATTAAATGATAAAATAAGAGATTAAATGGTTTTGTTTTTGAATCTATGAATTTTGAATGATTTTATAGTTTAATAACCATGGCCTTGGTGTAGGATGGATAAGGGTAGTGATATAGGCTCAATTTTTACTGCGTGGTCCGATTTTGGGGAATGGATTCTTGTTACATATTTTGTTTTCCTCTTTTCTAAATGTGATAATATGGTGTTATGTGTCATAAGATATGTGTTTTTAATTTTTGATAGATTAATACATTATGACTCTTGTTGAGAGGATGAGAGGATGATATGGCTCGTGATGTACTATGGGTAGTGAAACCTAAGAACCAATAGTGTCGGGAGAAGAAGAAGGAGAGAAGTTTTGTGGTATAAATTTCTACTTCATACAGTTTATGGAAATGGACCAAAAGAGATTAGTGAAAAAAATGTCTTATATTACACCGGATTTCCAGTTACACCACCATCTAGATTTCATAGAAGAGAGTGGATCTGAGGTAGTAGGGTTCTGGATATAGTCCATCCAGATAATATTTGATCATTTGGAGACTCCGGTTGATATGAGTTTCAAGATGGGTACCTATATTCTATGAAGATCCGTGAAGCGATAGTTGGATATCCAAGATAGGAGTGGAAAATCTGAGGACAGGTTATTGAAGGACTTATTAGATATGTTCTTAGAGCAATTCTATCCTGAGATGCTAAGGAATGAGGGAGAAGTTGTGTTCTTGAGGTTGACTCATGGGAGTATGTTCACGATAGAATATGTTGGGTTCTTAAAATATTTTTGGTTCCTAATTATTGAGATGGAAGGGGACGTGATATTAATGGAGAATAATTTCCATGATAGGATTAAATGTGATATTAATTACATTGTTAACCTCTTTCGGTTGATGATGATTGATGATATAGTGGATCAGGCTCTCGTTGCTGAGGGTAATAAGAAATATGAGTCATGTGTAGGATATGTAGTTTTTACTGGATGATTAGGAAGCACGTATTCCAATATCGTGAAGCTTTTATATGGGGGGTGGTAATTTGATATATAGTATAAGGAGTGGCTATGGGGTGCATTGGTTATACAGGACCTTACATGGATTAATTTTTCATAGTGTGGTATACAGGGAAACTATTATACACGTGCTACCCAACCATTAGTGGAGAAACAATATTGTAGAATGATTTGACATCTACATAGGTCATTTGGGAACCCATGATGTAAAACCATGATATTTTATGAGAAGTATATTTTTTTATGTCTAATGTTAAATGAAACATAAAAGGAATCTTTCACTACACACAACACTAGCATGGCTTGCGTTATACACAAAAGAAACCCTCCTCGATAGCGTGTGTTGTACATAATATCGATTTTCACTAAACAACAATATGTTATTAAAATATTATATAAACAAGACATTATAAATTGTATTAATTAAAATTTTAATTTTATAACATTATTATTCATCTTACACATTTTCTAGAACATGGTATGAGAAAAAAAATTCAGGTAAAATAAGAATTTTTTAAAAAATGCAGGTTTTCCGCGTTTTGATGGCGCACACACTTTAAAACTAGTTTTTGACATGTTTATAAGTTCAATTTGGAAAAATAAAATTCTTATTTGAAATCTTGATATAGAAATTTACTTTGGATAAGGTTTTCATTTTATTCTGATAACTTTCATATTTTAATGAATATTAAAAACACGCTATATTTTAATTAAAAACAACTTTTTTTCATCGCAATAATTTATATAGTTAAATAATAATATTTAATGGTCTTAAAGTATAAATAGAATATATTTTTACCATTTAATATAATTCATGTCATTACCATTAATTTTACATTGAATTCATAGGTAAAAAAATTTCAATCTTTGGCAATGTTTTAACTTTTAAAACTCGTTTTCTTAACAAATGGATTAATTTTAAATTAATTAATGCAACTTCTATGTTTTTAATTTTGAAAAATGGATTCCATATTTAATTCAGTGGGTCCAAAATATGTTAATAGGTTAATTTTATTTTTTTATATTATGAATAGTAACTACGGTAATTTTTATTTACTACAGTTAAAGGTAAATCATGTAAGTAAGGGTAAAAATAAGATTATAAAATTACCCTAACAGTTGCCAAAATCTTATTGGATTAATAGAAGTCGAACCATATCACCAAAGGGTCAGACAATATTCATATCATGGAATTTTGTCGATGAAAATATATAATTATTATTAAAACAAAAGAAAGTGACAACATGTCACTCTCTTAAATCTTATAATTGTAATAATTTTAATTTAGTTATAAACATAATAAAACATCAGATATATATAATACATAGAAATATAATAAAAATATCTACATCATATTAATTTATTAATCATTTTTAGGGATTAAATAATTATCATTAATTATGACACAATAGTGATGTTAAAATTATTTTATTGATTGAAATATCAAATAAATGATTTTTTAAAAGTATTAAAATAAATATTATATGAACTATTTAATGTGATCCACTAATTTTTTAGACAAAAATGACATGTTATGAATCTATAAAATCTTTTACTTCGAACATATCTTCTGTACATATTTTATATAAATTCAAATAAAATAATAGTGTCAAGATAGACACTATTGTTATTTTATAAAAATTACATATTATAAAATTGTATAAAAATCACAAAAATATTTAAAAATTATAAATTAAAATTTATATATCCAGAAATGTAATAAAATATACAATTATGGATAATTAACAACATATACGTAATTATTTATAATGATTTAAAATTAAGAATATTATTACCACAAATAAAACTAAATAAATTATATAAGGATAAATCAAGTTGATAATGTTTAAAATAAATTCACAACATGTCTAAATTTTATTGGTTGAGGATATAACAACCCTATCTCATCTAATATTCGTATTTGAGTCATTTTCCAGGTTTTTAAGTGGGGTTGGAATTTATTATAAATTAATATTCCTTATAATTCCAAAGGTTCCCCTCTCCTACCTTATAAAAGGGCACCTCCTCCCTCTCCTCCTCACACCATTTTGAGCCTTCAAGCTCGTCCAAAACCTGACCATTTCCTTTATCAACTTCTTTAGCAACATACTAGAGGTCCTGGTCTTCTTCAAAGAACAATTTTAGTGCCCTAAGCGGAGGTTTCAAAGAGGCGTGTCGAAGAAGAGGTAATATCCGTTACCGATTCACTCAAATTTATTTCTTCTTATACATCCTATTATTTATTTGTTTCATTATGATGTAATAACATAAGTATCGATCATATACTGATATGTTATTATAAATATTACACAACCCTATTTCACCTTCTATCCATCCTACGGAAAACGAAATCACCGTGCGTGCGTACGTACAGAATTCCCTCTCAACGCCGGGGTGTAATCTTTTTTCCACCACCACGTTACATGGATGGGTATAATGGTGTAAAGAATTACTATATATGATTATTTTAAAGTGATATTGATTCTGAAATAGTATACATACACTTTAATACAATTCCACGATCATGGGAACAATATCATCGCTCGTGCATACGTACGGCCTACCGTCTCCACGATGTGATGCGACTCGTTCTACATGATCTTCATTGAATAATGATTATATAAATGAATTTAATGAATAAATATGATATATATTACATTAATACCATTCTATAAATGAGTTATCTATAACCTAAAAAGAGGAATAAAAATTTATTCTACAAAACTTGCATAAGAACATAAAGCAATGAACACCCGAATAACAAGTAGCAATTAAATATTACTAATAAAAAGATAAGAATATGATCATATATGATATCATAACAATGAATATTATTCTGTAATAATTCAATAACATTATTTAAATCATTATACAGGATGTTTGGATACATACAAAGCATATCAGACCAAAGGTAAGGAAAATCTCTCAAATATCATTTTTTATCCGAAATTTTTTATACTTCAGTAATTATTGCGGAATATTTATCATCAACATCCATGTATCATCAATATGTAATATTATTTATATCCTCTTACAATTTTTTAAATCCAATTTTACCCATTGGTGAGTTTTTAGTAAAATACATGAAATGAATTTTTTTTCGGTTTTAGTACGAGGTAGTTTTTGACTTTTACGGCCAAAGTACAAGAAGAATGTTTTTTTAAACTTATACGGCATGAATGGATTTTTATGATTCCATATAAAATTATTTTCATGAATTTTCCTTTAATGGTTTTCAAGTTTATTTTTAATTAACATCATTTAGTTTAAAATGTTCTAACATGTTAAGAAAGGAAAAATGTTTTTGAAGTAGATAATATATTTTCTTCAAGAATGGAGTTCAAGTGTTTTTATAAAAATTATTATACATTTAAGATAATATATGGTTCTGTTTATATCCCTATTTTTACATTTATTTGATTATTTTGTGATGGAATTATTTTTATGAAGTCCTTTAACTAATATGAATTGTTTTATGATGTCACGATGTTTAAAAATCCCATTTTTATTACATGGGTTATGCTATGTTGTATGATTTATGATTTTGTTGCACACATAATAATGGTTTCATTATGAGATGGGTGGGACCTATATCTCCCTCCAATTCATTGGGTAAAGATTTATATCTCATGAGATATACATTATTGAAATGGCATGTTAAACCAGTTCAGTGATACAGGACTGGAACGAGGAGTGAACTCGGTTCAAAAATTGACTTTGTCCGCTATGATAGTTTTGACAATGAGTCTTGACTAATAAGAAATTATTTTCTATGATTATGTGTGTATGCCACAATGTTTCATGTTTTAAGTTATGATTATTTGGGATTACTTTTCATTACTTTTATTTATCACATGACATGATATTATGATCTCTTTTGCAGGTTAATATTTTCAAATTGTTATGTTCTTATGAATATTATATGACTGATATTTATTTTTTTTACCCTTACTGAGCAATTGAGCTCACCCATTTGTATGTTTTCTTTTCACCAGGTCAGGAAGAAGGATATTATGTTGGATATACCAAAAGGGACTGTAGATATGATGAAATAAACTGGAGACAATGTAGTTGATTTTATGAACCAGTTGTTTATGTTTCCTAGTTTCTAAAGACACTATACCTATACGGTCCTTTCATGGATTTGTTATATGTTGTAATATGTATGATTAAATTCTAAAGTAATAATAATGTATGTAATATATGGATCGTTATTTTTGGTATCAAAGGAAAGGTATAGTTAACCTTCAGAAACTTGTATGTGAAAACCTTAGTATGAACCCTAAGGATAAGTCTAAGAAAATATCATAATATTAGTGTTTTATAAATGGACATGAATAACCTATGATAAGACCTAAAGTGTAAAATTTTATTACTTATTATGTGATTTTCTTATTGTAATTAGTGTTTCTCACACTATGCTTAATGGTTTTAGTCAATGGATGGAACCTGATGGAACTGTGTTAATGCTGAATGCGACAGACAATTCGACGATTTTCCGCCTCAGCAACCAAACATTATGGGAGCCAAAATGAAAAATCTTGTATCCATTCTCACACAACATTCTCAAGCTATGAATCATGCAGTACTTCTAAACGTGAAATGAAATGAGCAACTTTCTTTTGAATCCTTCATGAGGAAGTGCCCACCTTCATTTAGTGGGTCTTCTGGTCCATTAGTGTCATAAAAATGGATCAGTACCACTGGAAAGATATTTTTAGTTCTACAATGTTCTGAACATGATAAATTCATCTTAGTAGTGTATCATTTAGAAAGTGATACTGATTAGTGGTTGAATCTTATCAAGAATATGAGGAAAATGGATGAAGTTGAGTCCATGGAATGGGATGAGTTCGGGAACTTATTTTTCAATAAGTACTTCCCTCGTATTCTTTGAACAAAGATGGAGAAGTAGTTTCTTGAGCTGAAGCAAAAGGATGATGAATCAGTTGGTACCTATGAAGAAAATTTTACAAGACTTGCATGGTACGCTTTTGGAATTATTATCCAACCTGAGAGTAAAATCAATCGATTCTTTACTGGCTTCAATCCAAGTCTTCAAAGGGTGTTATCCATAAGGGACTTCAATAACTATGAGGAAATTGTTCGATGTTCTCTCAAGGTTGAGATGGACATTGGAGTAATCCATCAGTCATATGGGTTTGATAAGAAGAGGAAAATGGAATTCAAAAAAGAATCTAAAGACTACACTGAAAAGAATATGAGTTTTTTGTTATGCTCAAATTGTGTAATGAAAGATGGAGGGAATTTTCTTAAAAGGGAAAAACAAATTTTTTAAGTGTGGAAAAGAAGGAAATGGGGCAGTTGAATGTCAAAATAATGGGAATATGATGTATAATGATGTGAACAATGAAAGGGAAACAAGGAATGCACCTCCTACACATCAATGTTTCAAGTGTATGGATATGAGGCATTATGCCAATCAATTCCCAAATACAAGGGTTGTTGATGATGATCGACGTCAACAAACTCTTAAGGCCAAAGGCAAAGGAGAGTCACATGCAATTTCTATCGGTGATGTGGAGTACGATAATGAAGTGGTGAAAGGTACACATACCATCCACTCTAAAGTAGAAAATGTTTTATTTGATTCTAGATCCACCCACCATTTTATTTATGAAGAATATTCCAAGGGTATAGTTGTATTGCCTCAAAAATTAGATGTTGAGTTAGCTGTGACAACTCCTAATGGCACAATGCTCGCATCAAAAGTTTATAATTCTTCTAAAATTAACGTTTGGTGGAAAGTGAATCCTTTAAATCTTGTGATCCTTCCTATAGTGGAATTTTATGTGATTCTTGGCATGGATTGGCTTTAATTATATGGATCTCATATCAATTTCCAAAGAAGGGAAGTCAAATTTCATATTCCAGATCAATCTATGATCATCTATCGATGCAAGGATGACCATGACCTTCCAGTGGAAATTTCTTCCATCTTATGGGTCTTGATTCCAATAAATGATGGTTATTTATCTGAAATGGTTGGCGAGAAAATGATGATTAAGAATATTCCCATTGTATGAGAGTTTGATGATGTCTTTCCGGAGGAATTTCTAGGTCTTCCACGAAATTATGAAGTTGAATTTTCAATAGATCCCATTTCGGGTTCTATGCCTATTTCAAAGACACCTTATTGAATGGCCCCAACTGAGTTGCAGGAATTGAAGAAGCAACTCCAATAGAATCTTGAAAAGGGATTCATACGCCATAGTGTGTCACCTTGGGGAACACCTATTCTGTTTGTTATGAAGAATGATGGATAAATGAGACTCCGCATTGATTATCGAGAACTTAACAATATCACTATCAAGAACAAATATCATCTCCCACGCATTGATGACTTATTTGACCAACTATGTGGAGCTCAATACTTTTCCAATATTGATCTTCGTTCGGGGTATCATCAATTAAGGGTCAAAAGGGAGGATATACCAAATACGGATTTCCGTACAAGGTATGGACACTATGAACTTGTAGTGATGCCATTTGGTCTTACTAATTCCCCTACTATCTTCATGGATCAAATGAATATAGTATCTAGAGACTATCTTGATCAGTTTGTGGTAGTCTTTATAGACGATATTCTAGTTTATTCAAAAAACAATTTAGAACATGAAGATCACATGAGAATTGTATTAAAGACCCTATGAAAGGAGAATCTTTATGCCTAATTTACCATGTGCGAATTTTGGCTTCAAAAAGTTTATGTTTGGGTCACATAATCTCAATAGAGGGGATATTTGTGGATCCAGCAAAAACAGAGGTTTTTGAAAGATGGTTGAGACCAACAACAGTAACTGAGATCCGAAGTTTTCTTGGCTTGGCTGGATATTATAAAAAAAATTTTGAAAGATTTTTCAAGGTTATCTAATCCACTCACCAGGTTGACTCGAAAAAGAGTTATGTTCGTTTGGATGGAGGAGTGTGATGAAAATTTCAAGTAGTTAAAATGAAGGTTATCCAGTGCACCTGTGCTCACATTGCGTTGTATTGGAGAACGGGTTGTGATCTACAGTGATGCATCAATGAAGGGATTGAGGTGTGTTCTCGTGAAAAATGATATGGTGATATCTTATGCCTCACAACAGTTGAAAATCTATGACAAAAATTACCCAACTCGTGACTTGGATTTAGCTGTGGTAATCCGTGTATTAAAGATTTGGAGGCATTGCCTTTATGGTGAAAGGTGTGATATTTATACTGATCATAAAAGTTGAAAGTATATTTTACCACAAAAGGAGATGAATATGCACCAAAGAAGATGGTTGGAACTGATTAAGGATTACGATTGCTCAATTCATTATCACCAGGGAAAATCAAACAAGGTGGAAGATGCATTATGTCGATAAGACCATGCTAACTTATCCATGATCGGGATAACAAAAGATCCAATATTTATGGATTTACAAAGGATGGATCTTGGAATTATAATGGAAGGGTAAAAATATTATCTTTCTCAAATGAATGGTCAACCATCTATTCATGTGAGGATTAAAGACGGATAGAAAGAAGATGTAGAGTAACTAAAGAAGGTGAGAAATGTGCCTGAATTCAACCTTGATTGTGATGGGATAGTAAGGTTCAGGAATCAGGTTTGTGTTCCTCCCATCCTAGAATTAAAGGAACTGCTGGATGAGTCTCATAGTACTTCATTCTCTATTCATCCTGGAAGCACGAAGATTTATAGGGACCTGAAAGAGTACTTCTGGTGGTATGGCTTGAAAAGAAATTTTTCTGAATATGTCTCTCGATGCTTGGGTTGTGAGCAAGTTAAAGATTAGATACATAAGTCTAAGGGGATGTTACAACCATTAAACATACCAGAATAGAAATGGGAAAACATCACCATGGACATTGTCACTGGACTTCCTAAAACATCCAAAGGAAATAATGCTATCTGGGTCCTAGTTGAACATCTTAAAAAGTCGGCACACTTCATTGCTATTGGAGAATAGTTTTTCTCTAGATCAGCTTTCCAGGATATATGTAAAAAAAGTGGTAATATTGCATGCAGTACCACTTTGCATTATATCAGATCAGGATACGAGGTTTACCTCGATGTTCTGGCGAAGTCTTCAGCATACTCTAGAAACAGAGTTGAGTTTCAGCACTACTTATGATCCTCAGACAGACGGTCAGTCTGAGAGAACAATTCAAACTCTAGAAGACATGTCGAGAGCTTGGTCCATGGATTTCAAAGGAGGTTGAGATCAACACCTACCTTTTGTGGAATTTTCTTATAATAATAGCTTTCACTGCAGTATTCAGATTGATCCTTATAATGCTCTCTAAGGAATGAAATTCCGAACTCCAACTTGCTCGGATGAAGTTATGGAAAGAAAGATATTAGGACCTGATCTTGTTGATGAGATGGCAGAAAATGTCTGATATATTCAACAACACATAAGAGCATCTCAGAGTCGACAAAAACGTTATGCCGATAACTGAAGATAAGACCTAGAGTTTAAAGTGGGTGATAATGTGTTCTTACGAATATCTCCTTGGAAGAGAGTAATGAGAGTTGAAAAGAAGGGCATGTTGAGGCCTTGGTATATCGGTCCTTTTGAAATACTGGATCGTGTTGGGAAGGTAGCTTACTGATTGGTGCTTCCACCGAAACTCTCTCAAGTTCATGATGGATTCCATGTCTCTCTCCTAATAATGTACATACCTGATCCTTCACATGTACTAAGATCATAAGTTGTATAGGTGGAGCAAGATCTTTCTTATGAAGAATAGCCGATAGAGATTCTGGATCATATCAAAAAATTTCTAAGAACAATACAACTTGCTTGGTGAATGTTTTATGGAGGAACCTCCAATTAGAATAAGCTACATGGGAGCTTGAGGATAAGATTAGGGAGAGTTATCCCCATCTATTTGTTACGAAGTGATGAACTTCGAGGGCGAAATTCATTTTAAGGAGGGTAGAATGTAATACCCTGATATTTTATGAGAAGTATATTTTTTTATGTCATATGTTATACACAAAATCAAAAGAATCTTTCACTACACACAACACTATTTCGGCTTGTGTTATATGAAAAAGCAACCTTCCTCGATAGTGTGTGTTGGACGCAATATCGAGTTTCACAAAACAACAATAGGTTATTAAAATATTATTTGAACTAGCTATTATAAATAGTATTAACTAAATTTTTAATTTTATAACATTATTATTCATCTTACACATTTTCTAGAACATGGTATGAGAACAAAATAATTACCCCCGGGTAAAATAAGTATTTTTCAAAAAATACAGTTTTGCCGCCTATTGATGGCACAACCACATTAAATCTAGTTTTTGACATGTTTATAAGTTCAATTTTACAAAAAAAAATCTTATTTTGAATCAGGATATAAAAATTTACTTTTGATATTTTTTCATATTATTCTGATAACTTTAATATTTTAATGAATAGTAAAAACACGCTATATTTTAATTAAAAACAACTTTTTTTCATTGCAATAATTTATATGGTTAAATTATAATATTGAATGGTTTTAAAGTATAAATAGAATATATTTTTACCATTTAATATAATTTATTTCATTACCATTAATTTTACATTGAATTCATAGGTAAAAACATTTCAATCTTTGGTAATGTTTTAACTTTTAAAACCCATTTTTTAACAACAAAATTAATTTTAAATTTATTACTAAAGCTTCTTTGTTTTTAATTTTGAGAAATTAATTCCATATTTGAATTAGGTTGGTCCAAATTATGTTAATAGGTTAATTTAATTTTTTTATATTATGAATAGTAACTACGGTACTTTTTATTTACTACAGTTAAAGGTAAATCTGCTAAGTAAGGGTAAAAATAAGATTATAAAATTACCCTAAAACTTTCCAAAATTCTATTTGATGAATAAAAGTCCACCCATATCACCTAAGGGTCGGACTAGAATCATTTTAGGGACTTTTGACTACGAAATAATATAATTATTATTAAAACCAAAGAAAGTGACAACATGTCACTCTTAAATATTATAAGTGTAATAATTTTAATTTAGTGATAAACATAATAAAACTTCAGATATAAATAGTCCATAGAATGATAATAAAATTATCTGCATAATATGAATTTATTTATAATTTTTAGGGATTAAATTATTATCATTAATTATGACACAATAGTGTTGTTGAAATTATTTTATTGATTGAAATATCAAATAAATGATTTTAAAAGTATTAAAATAAATAATATATGAACTATTTTATGTTCTACACTAATTTAATAAATACAAATGACATGATATGAATATATTAAAATTTTTAGTTCGAACGTATCTTCTGTATATATATTATTTAAATTCAAAAAATGAATAATGTCAAAATTGACACTATTGTTATTTTATAAAAACTACATATTATAAAATTGTTGAAAAATCACAAAAATATTTAAAAATTATAAATTTTAATTTATAGGAATGAAAATGAAATAAAGTATACAATAATGGTTAATTCACAACATATTAGTAATTATTTATAATGATTTAAAATTTAGAATATTATTACCACAAAAAAAATTAAATAGATTATATAAGGATAAATCAAGTTGATAACCTTTAAAGTAAATTTCCAAAAATGTCTACATTTTATTTTTTAATGAGATTACACCCCTATCTCATCTAATATTTGAATTCAAGTCATTTTTGGATGATTTTATGTGGCATTGTAACTTCTTATAAATTAATATTTCTTATAATTCCAAAGGTTCCCCTCTCATCCCTTATAAAAAGGCACCTCCTCCCTCTCCTCCTCACACCATTTTGAGCCTTCATGATTAGCCAAAACCTGCCCATTTCCCTTCTCAAATTCCTTATAAAAATACTAGAGGTTCTGGTCTTCTCCAAAGACCAATTTTAGTGCCTTAAGAGGAGGTTTCAATGAGGTGTGTTGAAGAAGAGGTAATATCCTTTACCGATTCTTTCAAATTTATTTATTCATCTACTTCCTCTTAATTATTTGTTTCATTATGAAGAAATAACATTTGTATACCTCATATACTAATATGTTATTATAAATATGAAACAACCCTATTCCACCATCTATTCATCCTACGGAAAACGAAATCATCGCGTGTGCGTACGTACGGAATACCGTCTCCACGCCGTGGTGTAATCTTTATTCCACCACATCCATACATGGATGGGTATAATGGAGTAAAGCATAACTATATATAATTATTTTAAAGTGATATTGATTCTGAAATAGTATACATACACTTTAATACAATTCCACTATCTTGGGAACGATATCATCGCTCGTGCGTACGTACGGCCTACCGTCTCCACGATGTGATGTGACTCGTTCTACATGATCTTCATTGAAAAATGATTATATAAATGAATTAAATGAATATATATGATACATATTACATTAATACCATTCTTTAAATGAGGTATCTATAACATAATAAGAGGAATAAGAATTTATTCGACAAAACATGCATAAGAACATAAAGAAATGAACACCAGAATAAAAAGTAGTAACAAAATATTACTAATTAAAAGATAAGAATATGATCATATATGATATCATAACAATGAATATTATTCTGTAATAATTCAATAACGTTATTTAAATCATTATACAGTAGGTTCGGATACGTATAAATCATATTGGACCTAAGGTAAGGGAAAATCTCACAAATCTCAATTTTTATCCGAGATTGTTAATACTTCGGCAATTACTGGGGCATATTTATCATCCACATCCATGTTTCATCAATATGTTATATTATTTCTATCCTCATACAATTGTTTAAATCTAGTTTTACCAATTTATGAGTTTTTTGTAAAAGACATGAAATGAATCTTCTGTTCTTTTTAGTACGAGGTACTTTTTGACTTTTTCGGCCAAAGTATGTAAAGAAAGTTTTTTTAACTTATATGGCATGAATGGATTTTTATGATTCCATAGAACATTATTTACATGATGTTTCCTTTAAATATTTTCATGTTTATTTTAAATTAACTTCTTATATTTTAAAATATAATGACATGTTAAGAAAGGAAAAATGTATTTGAGGTAGAGAGGATATTTTCCTCAAGAATGGGGTTCACGTGTTTTTATAAAAGTTTTTTTACATCTAAGATAATATTGGGTTATTTATATATCCCTGTTATTAAATTCAATTGATTATGTTGTGGTTTAATTATTTTTATAATGTCCTTTAACTTATATTAATTGTTTTATGGTGTCACGATGTTTAAGAATCCCATTTTTATTACATGGGTTATGCTATGTTGTATGATTTATGATTTTTTGGCACACATAAGAACGGTTTCGTTATTAGATAGGTGGGACCTATATCTCCTTCCAATATATCTAATGATATAGACATGAATAAAAAGACAAGTTAAACCGGTTCAGTGATATAGGACTGGAAGGAGGAGTGAAATCGGTCCAGAAATGAACTTTGTCCGCTATGATAGTCTTGGAAATGAGTCTTGACTAGTAAGAAATGATTTTATATGATTATGTGTGTATCGAAAAAAATTTCATGGATTATGTTATGATTATTTGGGATTTCATTTCATTACTATGATTTATCCCATGACATGATATTATGATCCCTTTTGCAGGTTAATATTTTAAAAATGTTATGTTCTTATGAAAATGATATGTTTGATATTTTTTTACCCTTACTATGCTTTTGAGATCACCCTTTTGTATTTTTTATTTTACCCATGTCAGGAAGAAGGATATTAAGAAGGATATTTCAAAAAGGGACTCTAGATATGATGAAATAAATGGGAGACAATGTTGTTGATTTTATGAACCAGTTGTTTATGATTCCCAGTTTCTAAAGACACTATACCTATACGGTCCATTCATGGTTTTGTTATATTTTTTAATTAGTAAGATTCAATTATGAAGTAATAACAAATATATGTAATGTATGGGTCGTTATTCATGAAATATGATTAGTGATGTAGGATCTAGATAGAACCAAGGTGTGGAAATGGGATATTCTTCACCATATCATTCTGGAAACTGGAGTTCTATTTGATGTGGCCGTAGAGGAGGAGGAATAGGTTCTTCTAAGAAAGAGAAAACATATCAGTAGGGCGGTCCGGCTAACAGGATTAAGATTGAATCATAGATAAGTGGGGAATAACCATTTCATGTTGTTCAACCTATACTTTTGGATAGCAAGGCTAGACCATCGATACTAAGAAATACTATTTTTGTAACTTCTATATTAGGTAGTGTATTATTTTATACTAGTGTCTATCAATCCTTTATTTTTCACAACATGTGAATCGTTGGAGCCTGATGGGGGTGTCAAATATATAGGTTTTGAAGATAGATACACCATTACGATAATGATTGTGAGACATCCTTTTTGGCAAGGGGTGTTCCCTTGAGGAAAGTGAGTATCATTTTCTCCTGGATCTCTATATTTATAACTTGGTTGTATTTGATCTAATTATGGGTATTGATGATCTAGTAGAATACCGAGATCACAATGTTTTTTTATTGGAGGATAGGTACATTTTTATCTATAGATATTGACGAATAAATTCAATATGGTGAACGGGATATCCATGAGGGTCCTATAGGGCTAGTTCATCAGAAACTGGGGGAGATTACCACCCATGATTCTGGTTTGATATAGGACAATGGGGGTGTGATACAATATGTATTTACACCCATAGAAGAAAGGTTTCAAGAATTTTTTTCATGAATTCTTCACAATGATGATAGGTAAGAGAAATGTGGTGTTTAAATTAAGCACACGTGAGGGGCTGAGCGAGATTTAATTCCTCCATAGAGAGTTGTACTAATAGAGCTTCAAGATATCAAGAGACAACTAGAGGATTTTGAGGATAATGGGTTTATCCATCCAAGTACGTCACCTTGGTATTATCTTGTGTTACTTGCAAAGAATTATGGAAAGAGTATACTCATTTGTGTTAATTACCAGATGTTGAACTGGATCATAGTGAGGAATCATTATCCTCTTTAACATATTCATGAGCTATTTGACCACATGAGAGGATATTCTTTATTATCAATGCTAAAATTGATCTTAGCATATCACCAACGGAGAGTTTGACATTGTGATATATATAGTACTACATTAATATGATGTAATGAAACATATGAGTACATCGTAATGTAGTTTGGGTCGACAATCTCACAGGTAGTGTTTATCACCATGGTGAAAAAATCATTCATCCGTACATGAATCTATTTTTAGTAGTGTTTTTGGATGACATCTAGGTGTACTCTAATTGTCATGAATATCATTACGATTCCCATTACATCATCTTGAGTACATTAAGTGAAAAGAATATATACATCATGATATCCAAGTGTTAGTTTTGGATTGATCATGTACCATTAAACTGTCACATCATATCAAAGGATGGTGTGTTAGTAGACCTATAAAAGGTGCAGGAATTGGTTTCTTTTTAGAATACCAAGAATGTTTTTTATATAAGTAGCTTCCTAGGATTACTGAGATATTATCATAGTTTTATCCATGCGTTTTATGTTTTCGTAGCTCCACTTTAGGGAATGATAAATAATGTAATAATGTTTTAAAGGTCAAAATCATGCATGAATTTAATATCAGAGCTGGAGAATCATTTGACATCAAAACCAATATTTATCCTACCTGAGTCAAGTTAAGCATTCATAGTACATTGTGACATTTCTAGGATCAGACATGGAGTAGTGTTGTTGCATTGCGATTGAGTTGTGGCATATGAGTCTCTGTATTTGAGGTCACATGAATGGAATTAACATACACATTACGTGTAGTTAGATAAATTGTTTTATATTTTGAATTGTTTGTGGAATTATGTATTGTGAAAAAATTTAATTTTTATATGTTTAAAAAGTGAATACTGTATATCATTTTTCTGTAATATTTTAATCTCTGGATGTAGGGGAGAGTTGAGTATATGTTGTCATTTTATTTTAAATTACAATATACCCATGAAAAGGGAAATAGTGTTACTGATTCTTTGAGAAGGAAAAATCAAACTTAGATGGTTCAGGAGTCAAATAAAAACAAAAAAATTGATGAATTTATTGGATGAGATGCATGTGTTGGTTCATGTGTGTGGGGATAAGATGAATCTCATTTCAGTTTTAGTGGAGTCTACACTTTGGAGCTAGATTATAGATATACTATATGAGTATTTATAATGCTTCACCTAAATGGAAATCATTTAATATGGGGATTAAAATTCCTATTGGAGAAAAAATTATGATGATATTATCTATGTCAAGAATCAGGTTTTTTCCAACAGGAAAGCAAAATAAATTAATGTGAGAATTTTTATCCTCAATGTGGGTAGTGCATACAAGTGTGACAAAAATATAAATTGACCTACAATGATAGTTTAGGTGGGTGATCATTAAAATGGAAATAGTAGTATTCATGACACAATGCTACACCTTTCAATATGTGATGTCTTAGAATCAATGACTTAAGGGTTCACTATATCCTTTTCTTATTCTACAATAGGATTTTTATGATGTTACTATGGATTTTATTGGTGGTTATTCCAATGACTCCTTGTAATAATGACATTATTGGTGTAAGGGCCACTTTGTGTGTATGATTGTATTTGTTGTCAATAGTTTTCAATGAAGATCAAAATTAAGGATATTAAGAAGTACTCCAATGAAATGGAGTAATGTAAATTCAGATGATTGTTTTTCTGATCATAAGTTCAAGGAAAATGAGTCAAAGGTTAAACATTGTTTAACACAATGAAGAATGTGAGGTATAATCCATATGAGGATGATTAAAGAAGAATGGGGTTTTGATTAAGACCATGAAATTCCTCATGATTGCATGAGAATCATTCAAGTGACTTCTTGAAGAATTGAAACATATGTTTTGCATCATGTAGAGAATGACAGTTGAAGATGAAGACAATGTGTGAGGGATTTTATAAATATATGATGATTCTAATGATGATCTATTAAAGGATATATATCTTGATAGTGGAGTTTGTTTTTAAAGAAGAAGAGTTGCTGAAGGAACGAAGTCACCGAAAATAAGTATTTTTGAGGTGATCATGCTTGTTGACAAAGCAAACAAACGACATAAAAATTTGATGAAAAAGGATATTCCATGGTGGAATGTTGAGTTCAAGGGTTGTGGTTAATGATCCATGTTTGATTCAAGAACATTGACAAAATAATGGATGATCTGGAGGCGGTACAAAAATAGAAGATACAAGGTGGCGCCGTTTTCTTGTGTTTGCCAAATTTTTGGGCCTAAAAATTTAAAAATTGAGAAAAGTGGTTTTGGAAAAGATACTTACGAGCTGTGTACTTTAAGAAGAGGAAACTTGCGCGCCATGTGTTTTTCAATATTAGAACATGGAAAATTGGAAAAGGAAAAAGGGTCACGCTAGTATTGGGTTGGACAAGAAAGTGATCTATGCGCCGTGAAGAGACTTTTGCACCAGTGCGTAGGAGGATCAAAAACATGTTCGCCTATGGTTTTTCAAGATTATAACTTAAAAATATGTAAAAGGAAAAACAGCCACGCAAGTGTTGGTGTGGTCATGCAAGTGAGTAACGTGACAGTGACTTGGGCGGATGGACCTGCACACTGAAACCTACGCACCAAGGAAATACATGTACAGCGCTGCGGTGGGTATCCGAATGCCTATAAATAGAGGAGCACCCCTCCTAATACGACATAGAGTTCTAGACTTAGAGATTGTTCGAGATCTTGTCGTGCAGGTGGTTGAGCCACGCAAGTGGTAGTTGGGTCACACATGTATAGGTTGTGCGCTGGTTATTGGTTGCACGCCCAAGGCAGTTTTAGACAGAAAGGAAGTGAGTCACGCAGGTTTGAAGTAGAAGGATTCGGCGTCGCACATGTGGTTTGGTTATACCAGCGCGCCAGTTTGAACTTGCGAGCCGAAGACTTGCACACTGTATTGGAACTTGCACGTTGGGCTTGGAGAAGAGTGGCAGGTGCTGTTGGATTATGCCCATCTTTTTGGAGCTGCACGAAAGCTGAAATATTGCTAATTACCATCAGTGAAACATATGATGCTTTCATTTGTGAAGATGGAAAAATAGTGAACAATTTGGTTTTATGAACATAAGTGGTACCACACACACATGACTGGTGTTTAACAACCTCATTGTGCTTTGTGAAGAGAAGAAGAACGGTTCGTGCAACTAAACTCAAATATGAAAAGAAAGAGTGGAATATATCAATACACTCAGGTGTCAGTATTGAGAATCAAAGGAAGAGAAGAATAAGATTTAGTACATTCAGTTGTTGCACTAAAGAAGATGATTGAATAAAAAAGAGCATCAACTGAGTACTCTGATGCTAGAATTCTCTCATGCTGAACAAGAGAAAAAGACATCAATGAAAATATATTGAAGAGACCATCATGTCTATATATTTAGTGGGACTTCACTAAAGGCAGTGAGCCAGGGGGAGTCAACAAGAGTGACCCGAGGGACACAATGAGCTATCCTTGACCCTTTGTAAAGGCAGTGAGCCTGGGAAAGAGTAACTGTGCCCAAACCATTGTAATCCACAATTAGTGAAGAATAGTGGAATTTGGTATGACCAACAACCTGTCGGCGTATGTTCCTTCGATGTATCCCTTAGTGGTGAACCGAGTAAAATTTTATGTTTCATCTCTTTGCATGTGAATGTTTCATTACTGATCATATCCATCATACATGTTTAAATTGATCCTACCAATGTCGGAACAAGATCCTTGGGTTTACAAGATAAATTTGACACCCTGATTCACCCCTCCCCTATCAGGGTGTCCCGGGGTCCTATAAGTGGCATCAAAGGTAGATTCATGTATTTTGGATACTATACATTAATCCTATTCAGAAGAGGATTTGGTTTTCATTCCTAAAGTCAAAAATGAAGAGCAGTCTTGATAATGACTCGGTCATTTTTGAGGAGAAGCCTACATCTCGCAAGACAATGACAAATATAAAAAATAAAAAGATAAGAAGCAGTTGAAGAAGTCCCTGATATCCAAAGAAGATGCAGTATCTAGTTCTCCATGCCCTTCCAATAATGAAGAAATATCATGCTTGGAAAGTATCGAGCTGGTGGCTTGTGATTCTACCACAGGAATGTAAGACACTTCTATCGCAAGTGATCAGGAGAAATTAGTAAGCTATCTGCGTGATATTCCTGAAGAAATAGGTGATCATGTTTTTAGAATATTTCAATGCATGAAGGCTGAGATCAATCGATTGGAAATAGAAGTGATAATTTGAAAAAAGTGCTTGGAAGAAAAAATTCTTGAATGTTTAAAGCTCACCAAACAAATTAATTTCTTTGAAGAAAAATAGGAAGTTAATAAGACTCTAAAAGAACATATCCATGCACTGGAAGCTGAGATGAAGAAGTGGAATGAAGTCAAGAGTTTTTTTTTGGATGAAAATTCCAAGAGATTCAAGGAACTTGACTCTTTGTTACAAAAAAAAGTTAAGACTCATGAAGATGATGATAAAAGATGGAAGAAGACTTTTGAAGAGATTATGAATGTGTTTGAAGATCAGAAGATCAGAAGATCATCCTCAATATTGAAATTCAAAAGCCCAATTGACAGGTCTTGAGAAGACACATATTGAGACTTTACAAAAGAATGAAACATGAGATTCTAGTACTCAATTTTAATTGGAGGATACTAAATCCAAAATACCTCCAACATGTGATAAGAATATCATGACGTCACTCATTGATCTATCACAAGCAACTGAGAAAGTGAAGTTCCATCCAAACCATCTTGTTCTCATGTTTCTAAATACGTTCCCACAATCTGTACACGCTGGATGAAAAATTAAAAAAAAAAGTTTGGATGAGGAAAGGTAAGGATAAGAAACCTACCACCATGGATAGGGTGTATGTGATAAAAAAGGAGGAAGTTGGTTCCTCCAATAGAGCACAAAAAATTAAGAAGAAGGCCCAAAAACCTCATACAAAAGTTAAAAAGAAGAAAAGATTTGTGGGTCAATGTTGGTGCTACAAAAGATTTGGGCATTGTGCACTAGTTTGTTGGTACAATCCCATAAATGGAAAAGATCAAATAAAGCATGTATCAAAGGGAAGAATTCCAAAGAAGAAGAAGAAACATATGTAGGTCCATAAGCATCTATTTACAACAAACA
The DNA here is from genome assembly GCA_963277665.1 of Viscum album. Taxonomy (NCBI): domain Eukaryota; kingdom Viridiplantae; phylum Streptophyta; class Magnoliopsida; order Santalales; family Viscaceae; genus Viscum; species Viscum album. The sequence continues at coordinate 1,363,297,828 of OY728140.1, read as the reverse complement.
GATTTGGAATGCTTGATAACATTTGTGAAGTATGCAATAGAAGCGGTCACAAGGTGGGTAAATATCCATCTCAACAAGATTTCACTGTTGATAAGAAAAGAATACATCCGATGATGTCTAAGTATGAATCAAGTACCTCGGGATGAAATCAGAAGAATAGTGTGAACACACATTTCCCCCCAGAAGATCTCATGCAGGGAAGTTGAGAAGACCCATGATTTTAGATCATTAAAATTAAAGGGCCATTCATCCACAAGAGAAACTATGAGAGATGAAACTCTGACGAACTAATGTGGAAGATCCAATCCTACTGCAAGAGTTCCAAATGACATGTTGGTCATCTGGAAAATAGATTTGGAAAGAATGAGGAAACTTGAAAATGAACAAGCCAGGGCTAGTGGTAAAGGAATAGAAAAACATTCACGTGATGATGATAGAATTCATAAGAGATTGAAAACCAAGAGAAACACACGTGTCAATGATGTTATGTGTGAGAGATGCATAAAATCTGGTCACATTGAAAAAGGATGTCTAACCTTAATACCAGAGCAAGAAGCAGTCCTCAAAAGTAGTAAGAATGTATCATTCAAGAGGGTTATTATGCAGAACAATTCTATTCACAATGAAGAAGAGAATGTGAAGAGATCCATTCCACATCAACACATATCTGAACATATGTTCAAATGTACAGGCATGAAGGCTATAATGAACAGATGAACTTGGTTGGGAAAAGAACCTTAACCATGTAGCTCATGTTGATGAAGCAAGGAGTGACCACCTTATTCCCTTAATCATTTGTGTATTGTATTTGTTCTAATACTAACGGGAATTGAAGTTGAAGCACGCTCTCAGGGGGAGAACCTGAGAAGTAGTGAATGCTCACAACTCTTGATAGCTAATCTAAATAATTTTCCATTCTTGGAGGACTCTCCAATTGATATTAAATGATTAAGATGAAGAAGGATCACTCTTGATAAAGATGATGAGGAGTGTTTACCTTGAGGGGGAGAAAAATGAATAATCAGCCAAAATCATTGTGTCAATTAGTATCAACTCCAGCTGAACAAAGATAATTCTAAAAAGGGGGAGTAAGTGAATTGATCAGTGACAAAAGAAGAATAGAAGTGCCCTAAGGCCACTTATCCTGCCAATTGCACTTGAATTTTTTTTATCTTTGCTCATGTGAGTGCAGGAGTTTCCGATGGATTATCCCCTATCACGTTTTATTTCCCCAACCAGAAATGAAAGTGAAAAAAAACAATGATGGAAAAGTAAATTTTTTCTCATCTAATGTGGTATCATGACCTGTGAATAATGGACAACCTTGTAGTCTAAATCAAATCCTCTTCTTTTCTACATCCAGCATTGATAAAGTATACTTAAAGTGAAATGATTAAGGAAACATTTAATATGTTTAGATTGATACCCTCCCTACCATGAGCTTTGTATTTCTTGTCAATAAGGGGGAGAGAAAGTGAAATGAAAGTTTGAACAGAAAGTTGAGTGAAGAGAAGATTCTCATTTTGACATTGATGAATTCATTTCAGAAGATATGTAAGGTATTGAAAAAAAAATACAAAGGGGGAGATTTTTTGGACCACTCTGTGTATATTATATTTTTTTTGTCAATAGTTTTCATTTAAGATAAAAATGAAAGAGATCAAGAAGTACTCCAATGAAATGGAGGAATTGAAATTCAGAAGATTATTGTACTAATCATAAGTTCAAAAAACATGTTTCAATGGTGACACATTGTTTAAAATAGTGAATAATGTGAGTTATAATCCATATAAGGATGATTACTGAAAAATGGGGTTTTGATGAAGACCATGAAATTCCTCATGATTGCATGAGAATCATACAAGAGGCTTCTTGAAGAATTGAATCATATGTTTTGCATCAAGGAGAGAATGATGGTTAAAGATGAAGACAATGTGTGAGGGATTGTATCATTATATGATGGTGCTAAATTTGATCTATCAAAAGATATATATCGTGATAGTGGAGTCTGTGTTTAAAGAAGAAGAGTTGCGGAAGGATATAAGTCACAAAAAATAAGTGTTTTTGAGGTGATCGTTCTTGTTAACAAAGCAAACGAACGTCATACAAATTTGTTAAAAAAGTAGATTCCATGGGGAAATGTTGAATTCAAGGGTTGTGGTTAACGATCCATGTTTATTCAAGAACTTTGACAAATGAATGGATGATATGGAGGTGGTACAAAAAGGGAAGATATAAGGTGGTACCATTTTCCAGTGTTTGCCAAATTTTTGGGCCTGAAAATTGAAAAATGGATAAAAGTGGTTTTGGAAAAGATACTTTCATGGAGTTTACATGAAACAGAGGAAACATGAGCGCCATGTGCTTTTCAAGATCAAAACATTGAAAAATGGCAAAGGAAAAAGGGTCGCACAAGAATTTGGTTGGACAAGCATGTGACATGCGCCCCGTGAAGAGACTTGTGCACCGGTTCCTAGGAGGATTGGAAACGTGCACGCCGGTAGTTTTTCAATATCATAACGTCCAAATATGGAAAAGTAAATAAGGTTGCACAATTGTTGGTGTGGTCACGCATGTGAGTTTCATGACAGAGACTTGTGATGATGGACCTGCGCGCCGAAACCTGCATGCCAAGGAAAGACATGCGTGCTGCAACACAGGGTATCTGAATGCCTATAAATATAGGAGCACCCTTCCTCATAAGATATTGAGTTCAAGACATATATATTGTTTGAGCTCTCATCATGCAAGTGGTTGAGTCACACAGGTGGTATTTGGGTCACCCATGTAGAGGTTGCATGCTGGTTGTTGGCTGCTCGCACAAGGCGGTTTGGGAGAGAAAGGAAGTGAGTCACGCAGGTTTGAAGTATAATGAGTCAATGTCACGCAGGTGGTTTGGTGATACCTGTGCGCCAGTTTGGACTTGCGCACCGAAGACTTACGTGCCGTTTTTGGACTTGCGTGCCGAGCTTGGAGAAGTGTAGTAGGTGTCGTCGGATTACACCCGTCTTTTTGGAGCTCCACAAAAACTGAATGATTGATCGATACCTTCAGTGAAATAGATGATGCTTTCATTTGCGAAGGCAGAAGAATAGTACACAATTTGGTTTTGTGAAGAGAATTGGTTCCACACAAACATGACTGGTGTTTAACAACCACGTTGTGCTTTGCAATGAGAAGAAGAAAGGTTCATGAAACTAAACTCAGATCTGCACAGAAAGAGTGGAATATATCAATACACTAAGGTGTCGGTATTGAGAATCAAAATAAGAGAAGAAGAAGATTTAGTGTATTCAGTTATTGCACTAAATAAGAAGATTGAATACAAAAGAGAATCCACTCAGTACTCTGATGCAGGCATTATCTCATGCTGAACAAGAAACAAATACTTAAATGCAAATTTATTGAAGAGACCTTCATGTCTAGAAACTGAGTGGGACTTCACTGAAGGCGTTGAGCCAGGGGGAGTCAACAAAAGTGACCCGAGGGACGCTGTGAGCTGTCCCAAAACCTTTGTAAATGCACTGATCCTGGGATAGAGTGACTCTGCCCGAACCAATGTAATCCAAAACTAGTGAAGAATAGTGGAATTTGGTACAACCGACAACCTGTTGGCATATGCTCCTTGGACATAGCCCTTGGTGGTGAACCAATAAAAAATTGATGTGTCATCTCTTTGCATGTGAATGTTTCTTTACTGATCATATCCATCATACAGGTTTAACTTTTTCCTACCAACATGGCAACAAGATCCTTGGTTTTAAAAGAAAAATTTGACGCCCTGATTCACCCCTCCCCTCTCAGGGTGTCCCGGGGTCCTACAATTGATTTATTACAGACCTTTTAAAAAATGTAACACATTTCTTCTTATATGGGAGATATTATATATGGATAATTTGGGAGACATGGATGTTTGGGAGATTGTATTGTTTCATTGGGTTCCAAATACTAAAATTTTAGACATTGACTCATGTTTTACTTGGCGCTTCTAGTACCGTTTACAAAAGGCTCATGGAACAACTGTTTTATTGAGTATGGAATTCCACCCATATATAGATGGGAATTTAGAGTGTACTGTACAAGTGATTGTGGATATGTTGTGAGTGTGTGTCCTATACATTGGTGGTTATTCGGAGAAGAACCTCTCTTTGGTAGTGCTTTCTAAATATAATAATTATCTAGAAAATATAAATATGGAACCCTACACGACACTTTATAGTAGACCATGATGATCACTTCTATGATGGATGGAGGTAGTTGAGTCATAGATGATGGGACCAAGTCCCATGAAAGAGACTATAAATTAGGTTTAGTTGATTCAAAAGATTATGGATAGCACTAAGAGTAAATAGATGTCTTATGCTTTTAGTCATCAACAACCGCTAGTGTTTACATATGGTTAACTTGTATTCCTTTATGTGTCTCCATGATTATGTCATCATAGGATACAATTACAGGTAATGTGGGTTCCTAGGTTTATTGGATTATTTGCAGTTGTGGAGAGGGCCAAGTTGATGGAATAAAAATTAGCTCTTGACCAATGATACTATCAAATGAATGATGTTTTCTTTGGGATTCAACTTATGTGGTATCACCCTTGCACTTCCTATCTATTCGATGTGGATGATTTTGAGATAGGGATTGATGAATCCATAGAGGATAATCTAATACATGTTTTACATCATGCTAAGGAGTTTTGGTGAATTACTATGATGAAAAATAGTGTGTTATTGAATAAAGAAAATTTTTATTGGGAGACATGAGAGAGATTTTCTGATATTCGACTATGTTTCTCGATGTTTTTACCTTAGAATAAAAATAATTCTTGGGATTAGAGATCTTGGAAGAGTGGTTATAAGGTTGGGAGATTGTATGATACCAAAATTTTCAGGAAATTCATAAATTATGTTTTTATATAATCCTATATTTTGATCATTATTTTATTAATATTTCCTTGAGGTTCATTTGGGGGGAAATCATAAATTTTTTAAGGAATGAGGAAATTGCAAAGTTGGAGAATACTTTTCCTATGTCGTACGACATATCCCATCAAAACATGTGAACCCAAAAATAGTGGATTCACAAGGAAATAATATGTTCTATAAAACCATGCACCCTATATAGAGAAACCAAGCCCCCAAGTTGAGGAACATGGTAATGGAGCATGATTTGGTAAAACTCGGTTCCCTGATAAGAAAACCATGCATACTTTTTTTTAACCCTAAAAATTTGATTATATTTTTTTTCTAGGAAATCATTTAAACCCTTATTAATCCCTAACCCAACCCCTAATGTATTTTCACAATTTTGTATCATATATGACAGATTCCAAGCCATTCTATCCTCCATTCATCATGATCTGAATCCTTGATTGAAGATCTAGCTCCCTCTCGGTAGGAGGATCTAATCTCGTGTGGGTTTTTTTATTCTCCCTTATTTATCCCTAATATTTTAAATGGATTTTATTATATATCTTATTTTTTATATATCTAGAATATTTTTTCTAGATATATGATTATGGGATGTTGGTTGTTCGATCTTGAATCAGTATTTATGATGTAGATCTCGTTTGAGATTTTTATGCTGCTTAAATTTTGGATTTCTATTTGATCATTGACCATAAAAAAATTAAGGTAGGTGGTCTATATTCAAATCCCATAGAATAAATATCAATTTTTTGTATGATATTATATAATTTCTACTGGTTGATTGTAAATCATATTTCTGGAATTGAATTAAGTAATTTGGTATATTACATAAATTTATTGATTGTGAATTAAATAAGTAATTACTGAAATAATTAAGAGATATATAGAATGTGATTCGAAAAATTAAAATTTTAATTAATTATTGTATATAGGTATTTTGAATTTAATAATTAACTGTTGAATTGATTATGGAATATTAGGATTTTTAATTGAATAATTCAATATTTAGTTAGTTATCGAATAATTGGATTGTGAAAATTGAGTATTTGATTGTTTATTTAATTATGGGATTATCGGGATTGGGGATGTGGAAAAATTATTAATTAAATTAGTTAATGGATTATTAAGACTATGAGTTTTAACTAATTAATTGGTGAATTAAATAATTTTTCTGATGTTATTAATTACTTTGTGAATTAATTAAGTAGATTGTTGTGATAAACCAATTGTTGAATTAGTACTCGATTTTATGAGATTTGTTAATTGGTTAATTAATTAGTTATATTTATATAATTAATTAATTGGTGAATTATATAATGAGATTTTGAAGATAAACTAATTTTATTAATTTTAGTGAAATTTATGTGTTTAATTTTCTGTTTAATTAAATAATAGAGTGTTGTTAATTAAAATTTTTTGAGTTGGATTAATTAATTGATACATTAATTAATTTGATCTATCAATATATTTTTCTTTAAATAGTGAATTGTTACAATGAAATTCATATGTTACTTGAAATTATGAATAGTAACAATGTAATTCATATGTTACTTTAAATGGTGAATTGTAAAAATTAGACTCACTTGTGACACTATATGATGAATGGTAAAAGTGGAATCCTCCTTGGACATGAAATGATGAATGGTACAAATGACATTCATAGGTGACTTTATATGTTTAATGGTAATAGTGGTATTCAATCATGCATTGTTAAATATAAAAGGTAGTAATGTAATTATTTCATGTATTATAAAATATGAATGGAAAAACTATAATTGAGTTTTTATTTTTTAAATGGTAATAATGGAATCAGATATAAGAAATCGTTCGGGTGTCCTTGAAAACCATATGGATTAAGTTCATAAATAATGAGTAGTTGAATTGATTTGAAATAGAATCTATATTACTTGAATTTATTCTTATTCAATTTTATATTCTATTTTGACTTGTCATTGTTTTAGATGTTATTTGTGGTCACCTACTGAGTTTTACACACACCCTACACGGGCATCCGAATCAGTACACAAAAAGATTTAATTGTTCTAGGACAGGTTATGTAAAAATTAACTCTATTATATAGCTACATTGAGATGTATCATGAATGAGGGAACTGGAAGTGGTTTGGGACTTATTTGGTAGTTATATGTGTCTTTATATTATTGTTTTCATGTGGACACTATAAACATACCATGGCATGGAATATCACAAACTCAGTCAAGTCATTATATTTCTGGATTTGGTCATCATGATATTTTGGTATTTTTCTAGTCATGGTTACATTCTATTTAGTCATTGTGTATTATTTTCCACTAGTGTATTACTATTATGAACGTGGGTATAGTTTCCACAAGAATGATATTAGACTCTCCTTGATAGCCATATTCCAATACCGTATGAGGAGGTGCACATGATGTCATGTGGCAGGCTGACACGGGGTCCTCGTTCATGGAAACTCAGCATGGATATTACAACTATAATTATAAAGAAGATAAATGAGAATATTTGTTACTGAATTTATTGATCTCATCATCCTTTAGTGCTTTAGTATTGAAAACTTCACTTTCAATCATTTGGCTAAGATATAATGATGTAAATTGTCATGGAAGAGCTAAAGGGTGTGATTCTACATATAGAATGGAATAAAATCAATTAATTATATATTCTTGTAAAAAATTATTCAATTTTAGGAAATTTCTCTGAATATATAATGTTAATATATTTTATTATATCATTGAACTCATCACACAATATTTTTATGGTTTTATGTACAATAACTATCTCTAGATCAACCACATTCTTATGATCTGTTATATTTTCACTCTCTATAATTATTTACATTTTTATTCCATGCCCATATCTTCATCTTGAACTTATTAAAGATTATGTGGAATCCTAGTTATGATTTACTTTGGAGAACCATTATGCTACTAAACTCTCTATTTGTATTGAAGTTTTAGTGCTCATTTTTACAATTTGGGTTTTCAATGAAATTAATTTTTTGAATTATTAAAACGTTGATGTTCCTGATAATATTTGTGGGAGAAATTCATTTTATATTCGATATATTGTAACAAATATGTATTTTATGAATTAATTGTTTCCAAAAAATAAAAAAAAAATTATCGACTGTGCTGCACACTATGCCATGTATTCATTCAATAAAGGAAATTCTGAGTCCCTTCAAAATTATGAGTTACAAGAAAGTCCTAGTTTTACCAATCTTAATTTTTTATAAATTATTATAAAAATTATATTATAACTTTCATCTATCCATTAGAATGTTGTGTAACATCCTGGTTCCTAATGCTGCCCAGAGGCATCCGGTACCCGGTTGGTCACATGTCCTCAAGCACATTTCCCCGAACAACAGAGACTGGCAACTAGTAATGAGGGCCTTCAATGTGATAGTGGGGAAACAATGATATCATTGGAATAGTAACACGACATTGGTAAAATAGATAAAATGAAGTGGATGCATTAATAACACCATATAGTAGTATACAACAAAATACTGAAAGTAAGATACAACAGGAACACACATATTAATGATGCATGATATATCTGTCGAGGAATGTGGCCAAAATTTTTACAATTTAAAAATATAGTTCTAAACAAAATTAAAAATGAAAGAAGATAAAACATCTCAGCATCGCAAGCCTCAGTTTCGTCCCATGCTCTCCATATCCACAACAGTCATGTACTTGAAGTAGATGGGTGCTTTCCCAGATCTATAACTGCAAAAATTTAATCTGTTTGGGCCCAAAATCATGACCCAAACTAGTTGTCAGACTAATACCAGTAAAAACCCAAAAAGATATGTTCCTCATAGTCAATGAATATATATGGGAAGTAATAAGTAGAAAGAAGTAGTAAACAAGTAATTACTCAGTAGTAAACATTATTATAGTTCAATCCATTCAATACAACATACCAAGTAAGTAGATAATCAAAGAATGAAACCCTCTGGGACATACTCTCATTCTAACCCCTCTAGTTCATAAAAAATAACATAAGCAACCCTCTAGAATGTACACACAGTCTAACCCCTCTGGTTCAACTTAAGCATAAACTCTTTGAGGAAGCACTCATCTTCAATTCTCCCTATAGTTTCGTATCGTTAACTAATATGTGCTATGAGGAAGCACTTACATCACATTCCACATTTGGCCTACGTCAAAGAACTACAGACACTCTAAGGAAGCACTTACATCAATTCTCCATGCAGTCTCGCATCGTAAAAGTAAAAACCGACACTCTGGATAAGCCCTTACATCCATTCTCCCTATGCTCTACTACACCAGGTTCTCGCAGCCATGTGTAAGTCAAAGAAGCACAAAAATGCAATACGACCAAAGTAAAGTTCAAGAACTACTTGACTAACAGTCTAAAACATAACAACATTTGTGATAAACAAACACTCTATCCTATAGTACTAGGCATGGTGAAAAACAAGGCATCCTAACAGGCTAGGCAAGACCAAATGATCATAAACAAACATGCATGGGAAAACACATCCAAAGAATATCAATTTACCCTATTCACAATCAATTAACCTCAATTTTAGTATAAAATCATAGAAGGAAATTAATAGGGATAAAACAGTAAACACGCAATACCCCATTCTAGGGTATTGGGAAATTTAGCACATATAACATAAAGGAATTCTATAGAAAGGAACAAACCACATACCTCAGTGGTTTAGGATTGTTATACGTGAACCTCAATCCTTGAATCACCCAATAACACATTAGATCTACAAAAAAGCTAAAAACACTCAACCTTGGATTACTCTTGAAATAAAAAGAATCAGGAAATGAAGCTCTAGAAGAAGGAAGAGCTTAACGAGGTGCTCCCAACGTAATCCATGATGAATGATTCGAAGAATGGATTCATGATCTGGGGATCGAGGAATAATTTTAGTCATACGTATGCTCACGGGTGAACTAGGTTGAGAAAGAGTTGTTTCTTTCCGTGAGACGCAACCTCGGTACATTTGATGAAAAAAAAGTACACGAAATGTACTTTCGAGTAACACAGCGTGTAGTTTCCCTTACTGAGCCCTACAAGATGTGGCCTCAAGGTCACTACACACGGTAGTGTGCCTAGCCGGTACATGGCCAGAACATGGCTACATGCGACAAAAGAGTACACGTTATGTACATATAAGTACATGACATGTACTTCAAAAGAATTCCATAAACTCAAATTTTTCTCCAAAACTCTAGAAAAGAGAAAAACATATCTAAAAAGAAGATCCAGTTTCTTACAAACTTCCCCCCTTAATGAAATTCTTCCACAAATTTTTTTAACAAGGCGGAATAGAAGAAGAATCCTAGAACAGCTCCAAGCACTGTAATCATACATCGGCCTCCCTCTCCCAAGTCTCATTATATACTCACCCGTGCTGCCATAACACTCATACCAAAGGAATGGATTGGCCACAAATAACCTTCGTACATAGATAAAAAATCCAAATAGAATACTCCTAAAAAGATTCATCCATCTCTACCTCAACTTCCTCGGGTTAAAAACCATGAGAAGGGTCTTAGAAGTAACACTGAAGGTGATATACGTGGAAGACTTCACGCATAACCCACTACCTCTAAGGTAAATACAAACGATAGGCAAATAGCCCAACTCCCTCCAACAACTCAAACATTCTGACATACCTCGATGAGAGCTTACCATGTCTCCTAATCCTCCTGTGTCCCCACCATGGTGTGACACGCAAGAAAACCTAATCCTCGGCCTCGAACTCTAGAGGTCTTCTCTGTAGATCAACATACGATTTATGTCGAGACTGTGCAATAACCATCCTCTTCTGAATAATCTCTATCATCTCTGTGGTCACCTGGACAAGATGAGGTCCCAACATGGCTACCTGTGCTACCAACATCCATCATAAGGGTGGTAGACATGGCCTACCATACAAAGTCTCATAAGGTTCCATCTGAATAGTTTCATGAGAACTATTATTGTAGGAAAACTCCACAAGAGGTATGTGTTTCTCCCATGTACCTCCAAAATCTAGGATAAATGCTTGAAACATGTCCTCAAGGACATGAATCATATGCTCAGATTGGCCATCTTTTTGGTGGGGGTAATTTGAACTCAAAATTACCTGTGTACGGAAAGCCTTCTGAAGCCTCTGCCAGACCCGAGATGTAAAATGAGCATCCCTATCTAGGAAAATGGAGTATGGAACCCCATGAAAATGTACAATCTCTCATATGTACAGCCTTACTAGCTCATCAACACTGAAGGTCCCCTTAATAGGCATGAAGTGAGAAATATTCGTGAGTCTATCAATGAAAACCCATATTGCGTCATTTCCTTGAGGCGATCTGGGTAATCAGGTCATGAACTCAATCATGACATCAATTCACTTCCACTCGGGAATGGTAAACTAATACAAAAGCCCATATGGTCTCTAATTCTTCGTCTTTACATGTTGATAGGGGGAGTACCTCATGTCAAACCAAACAACTTATCTCTTCATACCTGGCCACCAATACTGACAGTGTAGATCAAGAAACATCTTGGTTAGAATAGGATGAACTGCCCAAACTGAGGAATGAAAGTCCCACATCAGCTCCTTGCCTATGTATGCTGACACCCATAGGCACCTAGGAAAACACAAGATCTCATCCTCACCTGTTGTCCATCTAGGAATAGGGTCCGTTCCTGACACACTCTCCCACATGACTAGGCCTTCTTATTCTGATAGTCTCCTCATTCACACTCGATCATGATGAGTATAGGTAATATCTATTAATGAAAGAAAAGTTTTCCCCTATCTATCATGCACCACGAAATGCATCTCAGAGACAAGATCCATAAGCCACCACTCAATGCTAGCCTCCTGAAATTCCTGTATTTGAGTCCTACTCAGTGCATCATCCTCTGCATTTCCTTTCCCAGCTATAAAGGCAAGCTCAATGTAAAAGGACTGAAGGTACTCAACCAACCTTCGTTGTCTCAAATTCAGGTCACACAATGTGAAGATGTACGTGATAATTTGTGGTCAGTGAAAACCACTAAATTCATTACTAGAAGATAGAGTCTCAAACATCGTAAATCCTGAACATCTGTAGCCAACTCGAGATCATGCGTCAGGTAATTCTCTCTTATGACCTCAACTTTTGAGACTCGTCTACAACAACCCCTTCTCCCTGCATAAGATCTTCTCCTAGCCCGATACCTGATGCATCCCAAAAAAATTTATCTCTCTTACCTTGATTTAGAAATACTAGTATCGATGCCTAAGTCAATATCCCTTTCAGCTACGGAAAGCTGACTCATAAGAAAATGACCCCCTGAATTTTTCACCCTACTTAGTCAGGCCCGTCAGTGGCTCTACTATGCCTTAAATGTCCTGTGTAAAATTTTTGTAGTATCCAAATTTCCCTAGAATACTCTGCACCTCAAAGACATTCTTCGGTTGCTCCCAGGAATCTACTGCTCTCACATTCTTTAGGTCAACAGATACTACTGTATTTGAGATAACATGACCAAGAAAGTGAATCTGATCCATCCAAAAGTGACTTTTTGATAGCTAAGAATATAACAGATGTTCTCTAAGTGTACTCAAAATGATCTCAATATGGGTATCATGGTCATGTAAAGTGTGAGAGTACACCAAGATATTGTCTATGAAGTCTACCATGATAGAATATGTTTATGGGTGGAACACTCGGTTCATTAGTTTCAGGAAGATTGCATGCGTGTTGGTGAGACTGAATTGAATAACCATATTCTCGTATAGACCATACCCACAACGAAAGGCTATAAGATGTATATCTGATAGTCAAACATGAAAATGATGGTAACTAGAACTCAAGACAATCTTTGAGAACACCCATGCTCCTCGAAGCTGATCAAAGAGATCATAAATCCTTAGCAACATATATTGGTTATGGACTGTCAACTGGTTCATCTTCCGATAATCCACACAATGTCTAAGGGTATAATTTGCCTTCTTTGAAAACAGGACAGGAGAACCATAAGGGTAAGTATTGGGTTGGATAAAACCCTCTGAATGAAACTGCTCCAACTGCTTCTGGAGCTCCTGTAACTCTAGTGTATTTATCCTATAAGAAATAATGGACACCAATGCCGCTCTTAGAACAAGATCAAAAGATAAGTCTACTTCACGCTCTCGATGAAAACATGAAATGACCTCTGAAAATACGTCCCTAAAACGATCCACCATTGGAAGAAAATACATCTGTGAAGCCCCCTAGTCTTCCAGATATTGACTAGGAATTTGGCCTATAACTCCTCCCAAGCCATGATGCTCAGGTCCTGCTCTGCTCACCTAGACAACCCATTCGCCTTTTTAAAGAAACTATCCACCCTCCAGTGATGTGAAACTCACCCTATTGTGATAGAAATCGACAACATCATATAATGGAACTAACCAGTCTTTCATGAGAATTAAATCATAGCCTATCATCTCTAGGACATAAAGGTCCCATAAGAACTGACACCCACCAACCTCTAGAGGGAACTCCTTGCACTACCGTACACTAGACGTTTTTGTCCACAATGGTGTGTCTAATTTCAAGATTTTATCAAAAGAATAGATATAGAGCCCGAGGATATCCACAATAGAAAAAGATATAATTCTATTAGAATCCCCTGTATCGAAAAGAGAAGAAGATAAAACTAAGGAAACTAGAATCGTACCGAGAACTGTATAGGGTCCGAGATACTTCTCCTACTGGGTCTACTCCACTCCAAATGTCTGGCAAGTACCTTGGCACTGGGACCCTTCCTGAGCACTCTGAGCTGATCTACCATGTTTCCACTGAAAGCATAGTGACTGACTACCATGACCATGGCCTCCACCTCAGCCTAAATAGCTGGAAGAACATTAGATCGTAGACTGGTGAGAAAATGGTGGTGCTGCTCCTGAACGAGGAGTCATAGAAGAACCCCTATTAGCATTTTCAGGTGAGAAGAATTTACAGAGTCACTAAAGATGGAACATCTTACTGCATGATCGACACTCAACTGGGCCTCTCGGGCAATTTGGCCTCGTATTCCTACTCTTCCTGCACTGGTAGAACACCACCTGGCTACTAAAATAAGTCTCTCTCTTCCTTGGATCCCTATGTGTAGACTCCCTACGGTGCATCCTGCTTTCAGTATGAGGGATACTAACTCCAGATGTTTAGTCGCCCTATCTCGCAACTCCCGAATCCCTGAGATAGCACTCCGTTATCAGTACTTTTTTGATTATAGAAGTAATGGAAGTCAACCTGAATATTTTAACCTACTATCAGATGTCGTGACTGAGACCATACTTGAACATCCTTTCTAGGAATAACTCATCACCTCCTAGAATAGGCGTTAAGCTCTACTTCTATATGAAGCAAGAAGAATATTCCGTAATAGAATGAGTACCCTACTCCAGACACATTAACTCTCACGCTCGATTGGCATTCAAAGTCATCAGATAGAAGTAGTCGTAGAAGCCATGCTGGAACTCATCCCACACAATAACCTGTTCGTGTACCACCTAATAGATAACATACCACTATTTCTTGGTGGAAACTCGAAGCATGTACGTAGCGAGCTTCACCCTACTATCTATAGGCGTCTTTAGATGCTTGATGATAGAAAGCATAGATTCTAACCATGAATCTATGGCCTAAGGTCCTCCTTCCTCCGTGAAGGTTGGAGAATGTTGCTACTGAAAGACCTTCATCAAATCCTCTATAGAAGGGGATGGATGCGGTACTCCTCAGAAGGACTGCAAAAACCTCATAATGCCCTCTTGGAACAGTTCATCAACACCTGTGTCCAGAATGATAGTTGGTGCCAAGACTGGTACAACTAGAGGATCTGCTGTTACTCCCTGATCAGCCATGTCTAGTGTCTAATCGCTGCCTTGTAACTGGCGGACAACCAAAGGATGTCTTGGAGCCAATAATCTACAAGATCAAGCGCACACCATAGATCAAGAGTATCAAGGACTGGAAACTAGAAGATTAAGAATGTAATAAGAAAAAGAAATCATTCAATCTTTTCAAAAAAAGGATACATGGCATGTATAATTCCAACACGACATGTTCCCTTTAGCCTTAACATGGGCGTGTACTTCTTCCAACCCATTTCATGTAACACCCCATACACACAGCGTGTTATCCTAACACACAACATGTACATGAATCCTCTTTCCCTACCGTAGTCCTTCAACACGGCTAACCCACATAATTCTCCTAAAACAAGACTACACGAAATGTTATTACCAAACACGATGTGTACTAGACGAGCTTCATTGACTTGAGTTGATAATGACATAGCCTATTAGACGGCTGACTATACACGAAGTGTTTGTGACATACATGCACTGTACTAGGAAATTTCACCATCCGATGTTGTTCATGACACGAACAGATACTCGGTTTACACTACACGATGTGTTCAAGATGAAAACCATTTGTATTAGAAAATACTCAACAGACCTGGGTTGTTAGTCACACTGTCGGTTACACGGTTATACCACACAGCATGTATGTCCGGTACACGGCGTGTCCATCAAAATATTTCCAAACCCTATGTCTCTTCCCACATAGTCTGAGACACGATTAGAGACTACCCGGCATGTACATACAATACACTGCGTGCACATAAGAAAAATAGTTTCTTCCCAAATAGAATAACACATGGCATTTAACCATAACTACATGCCATGTATTCTTGGTTTTTCAGGACAGTAAGCCTCAGAAACATATCTAGAACCCAGAAAACACAGAAATGAACATTATAGTCCCAAATTCTGACCTGTGAGAGCCCATTCTCCCCAAAAATCAAAGCCTGTCATCTTATACATGCCACATAGAAGGAAAAAAAAGTAGATGACCCACCAAATTTAGGTTCATGAGGAACCATAACTCCTCAAGAACCAAAGATTGGAATTCAATCAAAGAAATACTTTCACAAAGCAATACCCTATAAAAAACAATTATTCTGTCTAGAAATCAATCACATCTACATGCATATCTAGCACTGCATCTATAACAACAACATGCAATAGATAATTCACCCTAAATGGCTTGGAAATAATACATCGAATGTGATTTCTAGAAAGTGCCAATATGATGTATGAGATGACATACCATCCTCTAATTGGGTTGCAACAGAAATAGAACCTCAATATTTTCAATGATAAAAACCAAAAACATGTGAATAACCAAATGGGGTAATCAAATCCACTGTAAAATTGTAAAACCAAAAAATTGAAATAATGAGGTAGATTGGCTTTTCCATGTACACGAGTTAGCTACTCACAGGCACAACTTATTATGAAGTACCAATTCCTTTCTATCATTAGATATAGGCTCCAAACAAGAAGTCAAGAAGAAAATAATACCATTTGATACAACTTTGTAACATCCTGGTTTCAAAAGCCACCCAGAGAAGCCCGTACCTAGTTGGTCACATGGACTCAAGCGCATTTCCCCGAATGGCAGAGGCTACCGACTAGCAGCGAGGTCTTTGGGTGTGATAGTGGGGAAACTATGCCCTCATTGGTATAATAACACAGTATAATTAAACTAGATAACAACAATGGGATGCAGTAATAACTCTATTCCGTAGTATACAACGAAAGAGTCAAATTAAGAAACAAAAAAGGCACACATATAAATGATGCACAATACAAGCATCGAGGAAAGTATCCAAACATGTCACAGTGATAAAATATCGTACTAAACAGAAGTAAAAAATAATGTAGATGAAACTCCTCAGAATCACAAGCCTCAACTTGGTCTCATGTTATCCAACACCGCAACAGTCATGTACATGAAGTAGAAGGGCATGTGACCTTATCTATACATGTAGTATTATAATCTGATTGGGCCCAGAAGCATGCCCAAACAGGTTGTGAGTTAATCCTAGTAGGAAAACAATGAAATATATATTCCTAACAATCAATTAATAAAAATGGCATGAAATATGTATACAGAAGAAACAAACATGGAAGTACTCAGTAGAAAACATTCATAGAGTTCAATGAATTCAATTCCCCGTATCAAGTAAGCATCTAATAAAAGCAGGAAACCCTCTGGGAATTACTATCAGCCTAACCCCTCTAGTTTAATAAAAACCACACATGAAACCCTCTGATAAGTACACACAATCTAACCCCTATGGTCCAGCTTAAACATAGATGCTCTGAGTAAGAATTCACTATCAATTCATCCAATGGTCTCATGTCAGTAACTAAAATGTGCTCTATGGAAGAATGTAAATCACATTCCACCTATGTCCCACATAAAGGAAGTACAGACCCTATGAGGAAGATCTTATATCAATTCCCCCTTTGTTCTCGCATCGTAACCGTAAAAAAAGACAGTCTAGAGAAGACCTTATGTCCATTCTCCCTATTTTCTACTAAACCAGCTTCTCACGGCCCTGTGTAAGTCAAAAAAAAAAATCAATACAACCAAAGTAAACCTCCTAAAATACTTGGATAATATTCTACATCATGACAACATGTCAGATAAACAAACACATAATCCTACAATACTAGGCACGGTGAAAAACAAGGCAACCTAACAGGCTAAGTAGGACCAAACAGTGATAAACCAACATCCATGGGAAAACACTTTCAAATCATAGTGATTTACTGTATTCACAATCAATTAACCCCTAACATAGTATACAAGCCTTTTGGGAAATTAATAGGGCTAAAACAGTAAACACATAACAAAATGTTAAAGGGTATTGGGATAGTTTTCACATATAACTCAAAGACATTATACAGAAGGGAACCAAATAACTACCTCGGTGTTGTAGGATAGCTATACAAGAACCTCAAACCTTGAATCAACCAATAACACCATTTATCTACAAAAATGCTAAAAAAATCGCCACCATGGATAACACTTGAATGAATAAGAATTAGGGATCGAAACTCTAGAAGAAGGAAGAACACACTGAGGTGATCCCAATGCAATTGACGGCAGTAAATTCAAAGAATTGGTGAACGATCATGGGCTCGGGGAAGAATCGTGGTCGTATTGATGCTCTCGGACGAACATGGTCAAGAAGAAGGTCTTTCTGTTTGTTAGACGAGTCCACGGTACATTTAATAAAAAAAATAAAGTACACGCACTGTACATTTGAGGTACATGGAATGTAATTTCACTTACCAAGCCCCGCATTAGGTGGCCTCCAGGTCACACACAACTATGTGGTTGGCTGGTATACATCCAACACATGGCAATGCGTGACAAAAGAGTACATGATGTGTACATATAATTACATGACATCTACACCAAAAAAATTCAAAAAGCCCCACTTTCTCTCAAAAACCACATAAAAGAGACAAACATACCTGAAAAGAAGATCTGGGTTCTTACATTGTGTGTATTTAAAGGGTTAACTACATTATGAAAATATTTTTTACTCATTTTTATAAAATTAATTGTTTGGTAAACATTTAATTAGAAATAAATTTATGAACACATTCAATAAATTTATTTTTCTAAATGGAACATTTACCACATTTTAATGGAACAATTATTTAATTTTTTTTTTAATATTTTATGAATAATAATAGAAAGAAAAAGTTAAAATTTTAAGGTCAAAATTTTATTAGGGTGATTTTTGGGGTTTTTCTAAGAAGTTTCATTTTATTATATGAAAAGTGAAATATACTAAATTTTAATTGAAAACAGATTTATCAAATAATTTATTTATATACATAAAATATATATCAAATTTAATTTAAATAATAATTATATATATGATTCAAAAAAATAATCTATTTTTTATTCAATTAATTTCACATTAAAATTGGATTTAAACATATTTCAAACTTTAAAAAAAATTACTATTAAAAAATCATTGTTTTCATCTAGTATGAAGTATTAAATTAAAATTAATATCTACAAATTTTATATTTGGAATATGGTAAAATAGAATTAATATTTTGATTTATTATAAATTTTAGTTTCTAATATATTCCACTTAATTATTGTAAAAAATTATTTTTGAAAACAGTAAAAATGAATTACACTGATTAGGAAACAAAATGAGTTTACAGAGGTACTAAACATTATCCTAAGGGTGCCAAATGTCATAAAAACAAGTATAATACCCATTTTATATCATATTTCACCGTTTTACCATAATAAGTTGAACAGAAGTCATTATTTGGGGCACATGATGTATGGTAGACCACCCAAAAACAGTTAACTTTATGGTATTTACAATTTTTCCAATCACCAATGTTTTAAATGGCTACCAACTATCCTATTAACTTTCAAACTATAAAGTACAATTTATCATCAAAAAACATCCAAAATAAATACCAAAAATCTCTCCCTTAATCTTAGCAGACTCAATTTGGGATGAAATCCAACAAGAATGTCCTTTTCGGATAACAAAATGTAGTAACCTATAGAAGAGTTAACACTCATCAACAATAATTTTTGTTTTGTTTTCATATCCAAAGCATAAAATTATTATTATAAAAATATTTTATATTAAATTAAATATATTAATCATAGTTTTTATTTTTCATGTTAATTTTATATCCTCAAGCATCACACACTACCAACAAATGGGTTATAGAATCAACATTCGTGTGTACGAAGAAGTACCACATCACAAATAGTTGTTATTTGTTCTTGTAGTATAACCTGTCAAGGTTTGGAATAATGATGGATTTATAGTATAAATAATATATATATATATATATATATATATATTTATGATTCATTTATTAATTTTTAATTAATATATAAAAAATGATCAGGTATTCAATTTTTTAAGAGTACGACAAAAGTTTTCATATATACTATAGACTACTACCTATCAAAGTGATGTGATTCATTCACACATTATATTTATCATTGTAAAGATGAGATTAGTACAAATATGTGACATATATGTAATAAAAATTATGCAAGAATTATATATATATATATATATCATTTAATTTTTTTTATTTCAATCTGAAATGAAAATGGAAATAATTTTTAGGTGTACATATAACCTATCGTCTCCAACAATGGTGTATTTCCTTTTTTATTTATATAATTTATAGATTATTATAACTAAACATATAAAAAATATATAAGATATTTTTATCATTTATAAAATTATATAATTAATAAAATAATGATCAAATTAATGGAATGAAATATAACATGTCAATACATATATGAAAAACAAAGCTGTTATTACACAAAACATATCATTAAAAATGAATTGCTAATAAATGGGTAATAAGATTTTGATAAGACAATATCAAATAGAATGATATGAATGAATATGGTTCATTAATAAGTGTATTATAAAAATATATTTAGTGTATAGTATGATTCAATTAGTAAAACTGATGTCAAGACATAAGATAAGAAGAATTATAATCTCATATTTATTTCAGCGAGACTATTGTAATATTCCCCACTTGTTTCTTTTCAATAGTATACATAATATAATATCACATATTATATCATGAGTTTACATTATTTGAAGATATTAGAATTATATATATATGTTATTCTTTTAGGAGGATCATTACTCAATAGTCACTCAAGTAGTAAGGGATTTCCATCACACATTTATTCTACGTGAGACACAAGCCATGTTCAACACCTATTTAGTGATAGTTGTTTGAATGATGGACATAGATTCATTTTATGATTTCACTATTAAATTATATCTGAATATATATATATATATATTGGTCTATATTTAATGGTTTCAAGGTTTAATAGTTTCAAATTGATAATGTATTTTTCTCCCAATTTTTTCTTCTTTGAGCCACAAGTTATTTTATTCACCAATATTATTTTATGGGGAATATATAATTCCCCAATAACATGATATTATATGAATATAATTCATTAAATTATATTTCACAGTTAATTTAATTTTATTAGTTCATTGGTATTTTGATTCAATTTTACCATTGTGGTAAGATTTTATTGATACAATATCATCGTTTATTAGTATTGTTTACGATTATGCATCCATTTATGAAAATTTACTGAAAATATATCCGGAATTCTCATGAAATATCATCTAATATGGTTATTCTTGATATATTCATGTAATGGTACCATTTTTTAACTCTTTGTTACTTATACCAATTATGAAGTTATTAAAAATAATCCAACATTATTTTTCTTTTTTGTTTGAAATTAATTTTTCAGAAAAATTCATTATAACAATAATTTTATAAATATTATATTATTCACGTATGATTTTAAAATAAAAATTTAACCATTTTTTACATTTATATAAATTTTTTAAATGAATATTCTATTTTTTTCAATTATGGAACATTTATAAACATTAAATTGTGCAAAAGGAATGTTTGGCATATACAGTTTTATCGTCCATCATGATAGTCAATTCATTAATTATTCCCTTTAATGTAAACAAGAACATATTTTTTTGAAATTGTTTCTCTTTATATACATCGAATTCATTATTATTTAATTGTTTTCAAAATAATAATGTTTTCAAAATTATTTAAGGATTGTTTTTATATCCTTTAGGACTTGTTCCCCATGAAATGTTTTAAATGATCTTTCAAAATTATTTAACATATATGATGAAATAAGCTGCCGTTAGTCATGTATTTATGTGAATAGTATCAAAAGACACCATTTTTATTCTTTATATGTATGTTTTTGGTAAACAATAAAATGTTAATTATATAACCCATTTAATGTCCATGTGTTATACCACAAATAAACCAACTTCATTTTATTGTTTATACTATGGAGAAATGATTATGAAACCAACCCCTTTTCCACATGTTATTATATTATGAAATTAATGTAAAAACCTTTTCTTTCCATGGAATATGATATGATGATTGTTTTGGGATCATTTGGAACATATAAATATGGTTTTCTTTAAGTTATGGATGGGGCCTATATCTCCCTTTCAATGTACTGTAAAATGATAAATATTATATGAATTTAGACGATATGTGGGTTACAACCAAATCTCAAAAAAGAGGTTAAATGTTTATAGGCGATGCCTAAAAATAATATGGCACACAAGTTGTATCTCAAGGAAGAAAGAGATAGGGTATATGTGCTTTATCCCATGACTAATGTAGGATCAGATGTGATTAATCCATGAATATCATGTTATAATGATCATGGTAGGTATCCTTGTCAAAATATTTTCTCTTGATATGTGTATTCCACAATGGTATGTCCTATTAATATTCTATTCTATCTTTGATTATGATCTAGATTTCCTTATGATCCATGTCTTATGAAGATAGAGTGATTATTAACTGGGTTTTCATTATGATATCTAATATGTGGGGTCTGGTTTTCACAAGTTATGCCCATATTCTCATTCAGTTTTTTCTTATCATACTTTTGTATCACCCCATTTTACCCTCAATGAGTATCTGATCTCACCCCATTCTTATGATTCCTTTATATATGTTATGAATAATGGTTTTATGTAGGAGTAATAATGTTGAATATATCTATGAGAATAATTTAAGATCATTTGTAAGACCCATATATTTTATGTTATGTCTATTTTATTTAAATTTAATCTCTTCTACATCTTACATTACATTAAACATTGATTTTAAAAAACAATTAAATATTATTGTCATATTGTGATATTTATAACCTAGATAATGAATGAGACTAACTAAATCATGAAAATAGAGTTTACAAATGTTTAAAAATTAAATTAATCGGTTACCAATAAATTATAAATTAAAATAAAAACATATTGAATAAAATTTATGTGAATATATAGAAAACTATGTTTATTCCCATAATGGAATTTTATCTTAATAAATTAAATTTAATACTATTATTGAATTATCAAAATGAAATTTATATATTCAAAATTTTCCAAATTTTTTCAAATTCATCCATTATGTTTTTGATATATAATATAAGAATAAATCCTATTTTTCTTATAATATTTATACTTTTCTAAAATATAATTATACCTCCCTTGAATTTCACACATATTTTATAACAAATAATTATAAAATTTATGCATTTTATTTTCCAATATAATATTCATTTTTTAAAGGGGAATATATAAATTTTCTTTGGGTGAATTTTTGGTATTTATCCAATATGTTTCATTTTTAATTAATTATAAAAATTCATACATTTTAATTGAAGACAACATTTTCAATAGATTTTATTAATGAATAATTATATTTTGAATTAATTTTAAATTAATAATAGTTAAATTCAAAATTATTAAATTAAATATTGGTTATTGACATCAATTTCAAAATTATTTTTTAAAATAAAAAAATTTCAAACTTTGGAACATGTTTTCTTTTAAAACCCACATTTTCATCTCATCTAAATTATTAATTTTAAATATATTATTTCCAATGATTGAAATTAAATTTTGTAAAATTTTTCACATATTGGGAATTATAATTTCAATATTTGGTTGTATGTTCATTTTTAATTTTAGACATAAAAAATTTACTGTGGTAAATATATATTACCCCAATATAGGTAAAATAATGTAATTGGGTAATAATTAATGTTAAAAACATAAAGTACATAAAAAATAAAAAATTTAATGTCTTAAAGACTTTATCAACCATTAAAATCCACTAAAATAGTAATTATCATCCAAATTCATGTAAATTAATTTAAACTATATCACTTTTGATTTAAATATAAAATAATAATTATTTAATCACTTATAACCATCCCTCAATACCCAATTTCATTTCAAAAAATGTAATTCTTCAAAAATCATTACCAAAGAGTCTACACAAAACTCTAAAAACATTCATGTGCTGATGGTCCTAGAGACACCCCAATTCCAAGGACTTTAACAGATCCTTTAATGATTGTATATTCAAGAGGCAATATCCACAAACAACATATCTTATTTTTTTCATCTTCTACATTCTCACCAACTCCTTCTTCCATTATTGAATTATAACATCAAAATAATGTAAATACAGTAATTTTATGTTTATAATAAAATAAATTATACCCATCACTTTATTAACTCATATTATTCCAAAAAAACTATTGTCCAAATTTTGGATGTTAACCATCTCTCTGAATAATGAATTTTTGTTTCCCATTACCACCTTCAATGTTGGGAAAAAATTATTTCTATTAAATAAAATTTTAAAAAGTATACAATAACATATTTCATGTTCTAAAACTAATACATATACATAATACTAAATAAAATGCATCTAGTTCATTATTGTTGAAAAAACCACCAATATAAATATTTATCATTAACATTTTATCAAATAAATTGTCATCATTTTAAAAATAAAAATTCAATATGGGACCATTGAAGATAGGGGACATTCATAAATAAACTTTTATTTAACAAATGAAGGTTTAATTCAATTTTAAAATAAAATTCATAATTAAACAAAAGTGAACGAGTCACGATACTAAGAAATGACGACACCCGAAACAATGAAAATAATGAAATAATATAAATGAATCAGTGGTAAGATGTTATAAAAGTATCATATATGGTATTATTAATATTATTTTAGTTACTCAATGAAATAATTTCATTTATTAATCAATTATAAATGGTTTTTATTTACAAACTTTTTAAAAAAGAGCAAGGTAATGGTTTTTCATCCCATTGTTCTTCTCTAAGATAAATTCCTTAGTCATCACATAATCCATGTATATCATTTATGTAATTCAATTTGATATATCATATCATTAATCTTTTTTTAGGAATGGTATTGAATGAATGATTATGTTATTAATTCATTTAAGGGGTATTAAATTCGATAGATAACAAAGTGGTACATGATTTCTTATCTAAGTTTTTTTTCATTTGGTTACACTTATAAATCATTGATTTTTTCTAGATAAGATTATGTGTGATATAATTAATTATTAACATAAGAAATATTTAATCATTTTTATGTGGATCTATTATGTATACACAAAATATTTCAGTTTTATTAATTCTCACATCAATGGTATGATATTTTTATGATACTTTATTTCAAAAATATTATCTTTTAAAAAAATTCCATAAAACTATATTTTTTATCAATGTCCAGGTATTTATAATTGTTTCAAAAAATGTTTTCAAAATTATCCTATAATTTTTTAATGTCATTTTATGTTATTTTAAATAATTTAAAATGAATATTTTTTCATTTTCTAAAAGCTATTATTTGATACTTTTTCAAAAAAATATGGATGAAATGGTTTTTTAAATTATAAGGAATGAGTGGAATTTACATCAATTCTGATTCCCTAGTCATTGGGATAATACATTACTTTTGTAAAATATTATCTTCAATGAAAATTTTTTCTTTTATAATTGATTGGAGTTTTAAACATATGATATTTTCAAAGTTAAAAATTGTATTTTCATAATGATTTTTTCAATGACCGCATTTAATGTATTTTCACCTATCTCAGAATCCATTGATGAATCATATTCTCCATTAAAGATGATATCGTATAATAAAATATTAAATATTATGTTAAATGGTTATGGATTATCTTGTACTATTTTTATACTAGTCTCAATTTCACATTGGATGGTTTGTGATTATTTATACTTAATGGGGAATGTTATTTACATTTTATATACTAGCCTTAATAAAAAAGTATGTGTTGATAATGTTTCAAAAAATTCATACAATGAATTTTTTAGACATAGTATATGACTTGAAGATCCTTTTATATCTCCTCGACGCATAGGTAGGTCTCAAGAGACAATCTAGAATGGGTTTTGGACAAGGACTTACATTTTTATTTGATTCTTGGAATGCTTCCGTGATGAAATTAGCCTATTGGCATAAATTCTTGATAGTGTTAGATTATTTTAAAAAATCCTCTACGGTGTGATTTCGAGTTCTAAATTGATACATTCCATAATAATGATACATGTAATTAATTTTCATGTTATTATTATATTAGTATAATACTGATAGTTAGGTTTTATAGCAAATGTGATTATTGATGTGGTATTAACAGGTAATATATTATTCTAGAGATGTTATTCTCGTGTTATTTATTAAATGGAATGTGTTTTATGTTGTTGACATTGATATGATATTAATGATTATTTATTCATGATAGCATTCTCTGTTCTTATGCCTTACCAGGAGTGTGATATAACCCCTTTCAAATGATTTATTTTTTCCCATGTTTAATGAGGTTTATTATGATTGATATACAAGGATATTCTTGGTTAATAATAATATTCCCAATGAAATTTATATGCTTTATTTTTTGTTGCAAATGTAATATATGATTTTATGATGAATCATGTTTTCCAAAATTACTAATCTATTTGGTCCTCTATGATAATATTATGGTTTCGTTATCCCATTTATTAAAGTATCCACCAACTCTGGGACACTAGGTTCAGAGGAATTGAATTTCGTATTAGAGGATCCATAGTATAATCCTTAGGAACTAGATTTTGAAAAGCATACATTACAGATTATAACCCTCTAACAAACATTAAGGATATTTCTATGTAAAATAATTTGTCATACAGATTTGGTAATGAAAATAAAATAACAAGGTAAATACTAAGGAGACGTATTTTGAGATATTTGTGTCATGATTTAGACATCCTATATAATTTTCTCAATGACAATATGAATGATTAGAATTTCTTACACTATTATGTTTGGTATTATAAAAATGGATAACACTAGAAGGAATTTAGTTAATATTAAATGAAATTTTACAAGTGTTATTGAGAAACCAATTAGGATGATGACTACAATGATGGAATTGTGATTACTATTAATCAGTTACCAAAATACATTAGTAAAAGCACACACCTTAACCAACTCCGAGACTCTCCAAATAAGATAATTATTGCTTTTTTATACCCATAGTTTTATAGACCATGGAGGAATGAAAATTTCCTTTACAATATATGTCAAGAATGTGAGAAGAATCACCCAAGTGGATGTATAAGAGGAAAGGTATATTCTTTGGGTGTGAATTAAATAGTGAATGTAATTTCCAAGAAAAAAATGAAATGTTTTGTCAATGAAATTGGATGAAAATATTGGTCATTATATGGTATCATCAATAATTGAATGTTTTTAATGGGAAACATTAATTGATTCCCATTGAGGGAAGAAACATGAAGAGAACAAAAAAGTTTTTATAATTAATGTTTATACTACTGATGATGAGGATATTATAAATTTTATATGAATATAATGAGGTATTTAAAAAATTGAGTGGTTTAATAATGACATGGGATATTAAATTATCTATTTACTTGGATTTAATGAAAATATTTTACATTATATGATTTTATTTTTAAAGCAATTTTGTTTTCATTATGTTATTTTGGTGAAAAAGGTATATATATATATTTGAAATGTTAAATTAAGAGTTAAATTATGTAATTTTGGGTGATGAAATTTTATGCGTATATTGAAAATTTAGTAACATATTTGGACTGTAGGATTGGAATGATTTATTTTAGATGAAATTTACGATTATCTACTTATAGAGTAGATTATGTTGATAAATGGATATAGTTTTTTGATGTTAATGTATTATTCATAATATTGTATAACATGTGATATCTATTTTTCTAAAATATTTAAATGTTGAATGATTTACTTTTGAATATTTGATAATAGTGAATGAGTCATAAAAATTAATCATGAATATCATATGGTTCCATAAGAGATAATGAGAAAATAGATTCCAGAACAACCCAAGGATGATATTAATCATGTGACAGGAAATTAGGCCACGTAAATGTATTTTCTCATGTTATTATCTACATAGTAATAGAATATTTAAACATTGGATAAAATAAACTATAAAAAACATTATCCATTTTATTTTCTTATTAAAAAATAAATCGTTTTTAGACCATAAAAAATTCATGGTTTTTTGAAGATTAAATTTACAATGAACATGTGTTATATAACATACCATCATAACTTTATAGTTATCATTTTCTTCCGTGTTATGGTTTTCACATCCAATTAATTTTATCATAATGAAATGCCTAATTTTTGGGTGACCATTGTGTTACCCAATCCCTCGCATTGATAAGAAACATTATTAACACTATTTATGATGTGGGTTTACCAAAAATGAATAAATAATGTATCAAAATTTTATTTTTTGAAATGAAAATTAATATTGTAATGCCGAAATTTATTGATGGAGGGGATAATTTAACAAACTGAGGGTTTATAGTATCACTCTTTTATAAAATATTAATTTTTTTATATTATGTTACATAGAACTCTAATAATAAATGAAAAATTAAATATTATTATTTTTAATTGTGATAGTTATCATAAAGATATTGGAATGGAGTGAATGAATGAGAATAAATAAATTATAAATAATATTTTACACATGTCTATAAAATGATTAATTAGTTTTAATGATTATTTAAATATTAAAATAAAATCATATATAGCATAATGTATGTGTATTTTAGAAAAAAAATGTATGCCCATTAGGAAATTTTATCATAATAATGTAAATAAGTAAATATAATTGTAATTTAATAAACAAATTTATATGTTATATATATTTATATAATGTTTTCAAATTCATCAAATATGATTCATTGGATCAAGATAAGAATAAATCCATGTTTATGCATAAAAATCTATATTTTTCTGAAATCCAATTTTTCATTCTTTTAATGGTGAACATGATATGAAACTAATTGACGAAAAAATTATTAATTTATTGTAAAAATAAAACCATAACTTTTGAATTCGGAATATTAGTATTATCGTTGGGTGTTTTTTTTGTTTTTTTGATATGTTTCATTTATGATGAATTGAAAAAAATACTGCATTTTTATTGACAACACAATTTCATATGATTTATTTATATAAATAAATTGTATTTTAAATTTTTTATAAAGTAATAATATTCCAAATATGATTCTATTAATATAATTTGTGTCGTTAAAATTAATTTAATTTTTATTGCTTTTATAATAACATTTCAAATCATTGAATTTTTTTTT
The DNA here is from genome assembly GCA_963277665.1 of Viscum album. Taxonomy (NCBI): domain Eukaryota; kingdom Viridiplantae; phylum Streptophyta; class Magnoliopsida; order Santalales; family Viscaceae; genus Viscum; species Viscum album. Next base: position 1,363,268,918 of record OY728140.1, on the reverse strand, counting down.
AAAAACCATGTATGTCATATCCTATAAAATATCAATTTTAAATCATTTTGTTATTATTCTATTTTTAGAATGGAATTTGGTAAAGTGGAATCAATATTTAGAATAAAAAGTTCCAATTATTTTTATGTTCATTTTCAATTTTATGAATAAAATTTCACCACTAGTTTGATGAACATTTACCATAATATATGTATAATAATGTAAAAGTATAAAGATAAAAGGTAACAGATTAAAATAAAAACAAACATATAACATTAATTGGTCCGTTGAAGTGTTTCCCAACCCTTTCCATCATTAAAACCCTAATTATGAAAAAATGTCCGGAAAAACAATGCCAACTCAGTGTGGATTTATTTAAATATAAAATATTCATTATTTAATTATTTGATACCACCCATCCTCAAGTATAAATACCATCCCTCACCCCACCATTTTTCCTAAAAATACAACAATCTACTAAAAAATCTATGAAAGACTCTCCTCCTTGCAATCACCACATCTGTATTCTTCTTTTATCAACATAAATATAATTCTATGTTATATTAGGGATCCTTCAAGGAGGTGATATTAAAGATGAAATATTTTAAAACCGCCTCTCCTATTTTCATTCTTCTTTTTATTTCATTTAACCTCTTCCATCCTCATGGATTAATAGATCTATAATAATTATATTACTATATTTTTATGTTGATAATGGAATATTATATATCGATTCCATTCATTACCCCCCCTTATTTAATTATAAAGAAACATTATCCAAATTATAGAGGTCATAATATTTTTGAATAATGGTTTTCTATTTTTCCATTAAATCCTTTATGGTTCGTCAAAAAAATTTATTCTCATTAGATGATTTTTAACAATTATATTATAACATATTTCATGTTATGTAACAAATATATAAATATATTATTAAATAAAACCAATCTACTTCCAGACTATGAGAAAAATTTCAAAAATAAACTCAACATTTATCATTAATGATTTATCAAATGAATCATCATCATTTCCAAATGAAAAATATTATATATAGGGACATTTAATCAAATTAAAGTGAATTAATAAAATCTTATTCAGATATAAAGTTTTATTTCCTTTTGATAAGAATATTCAAAATTATAAAAAAATGAATCAACAATGAATCCATGAAACGAAAGTACACCGACTGATGAAAATAATGAAATATTACTAATTTGTGGGAGGTATAATGTTATAAAAGTGTCATATAAGGTGATATAAATTTTAATATAGTTATTTAACTAATTTATATATTAGTTAAACCATTATAAATTATTTCTATGTACATAAGAGTAATGGAATGTTTGAGGTAAGTGTTTCTCATTTATTTTTTTACTTCTATGAGATGTATGCCTTATTCCCCACATTTTCCATGTGTGTCGTTCATGTACTACTATTTTACATATCATATCATTAATCTATTTATCTTTGTTATATCAAATGTTTAATTAGATAATCATTAATTTTATGTGGAATACGATTCAACTAATTAAAAATTGATATGGGATTTGTTAACTAAATTTCCATTCACTAGGTTAAACTTCCGCATAATTGATCTTTCTATTATTTAATTATGTGTTTAATAAAATTTTCATACTTATATTGTATTTAATTTAATTTAATTTTATTTTTATTGGATACACATTATCAATTAATTTGATTAATTATTATTTCAATGATACGATATTTGTAAGAATTTTATTTAATAAAATTATATTTCCAACATTATCTTTAAAACATACTATTTATACAATTTCCATGTTTTATATAATTGTTTCCAATTTTTTTAATATTTAACCATTATTTATTAAATTAAATTTTACCCTTGTTTGGATTTAGTTTACAAAATGGTTTGATGGGAATAATTTTTCATTTTCTAACCAATATTCATTATGAAATTTTCGAGAAAAATATAGAAGGAATGTATTTTAACTTATATAACATGTGTGACTTTTAATTCCATCATCATTCTTTATTTTTTTTAAATATTCATGTAAAAATTAAAAATTTTATCATTAATAAAAAATTTATCTTTTATAATTCTGTCAAATTTTGAAAATTAGTGATTTTTGATGGGAAAAAATGTATCTTCATTAAGAAATTTGGAATGATATCATTTAAATTATTTTCATCTATTTCGAAATACATTGTTAAAACATATTATTCATTAGGTTTGATCTATTATCATACCTTCATCAATATATTATTAAATGGTTATTTATTAGTTTTTATTATTTAGATGCAATTCACCAGATTACTCTGGATGGCCTGGGATTATGTTTACTTAATGGGGAAAGGTATTTATGTTTTTATAAAAATTTCAAAACAATTATATATGTTCATTATGTGTTAACTGTTTCATATGAGGAATGCACTAGATTTTTTAATTGATTGAAGGGGCCTCTTATATCCACTCGATGCAATGCTTGGTCTCATGAGGCAAACTATTCTAGGTTTTGGACAAGGCAATACCCATTTATTAGAGTTTCGGTATGAAAAATTGATGATATTAAAATCATGGAATTAATCCTTGATAATATTATATTTTTGGAACAATTCCTTGAAGGTATGATTCATATGGTTTACATTATACATTCCATCATTATGAAAGTAGTTATTACTTTCGATGTGGTTGTTCTGATTAGTAATATATTCATGGTGATGTTTTCAATATCATGTAATTATTTATAAGGAATTATTTAATCATCTTTTATTATAGCCATATTAGGATCAACTTATTAATTAAATTGAATTTGGGTATCATTGTTTACCTTTCCATGTAATTTATTATTATTGATTCATGATAAATTCCACATTAATAAACCATTATAGTGAATTTTAGGTCACCCTTTATAATGATTCATTTTCCCCAATATTCCAAGAGGTTGATTACGATTGATATCATATGAAAAGATAGGGTAATAATTAAGGTATCGATGTTGTTTCTATTTCTATTTTGTGGATTCAAATATAAACTAAGATTCATGTACATTTATTATTTTAGAAAACTAATAAGATATTATGTTTTTTTGGATTTGATTCCATGTTTCTTATGTCAATGAAATAAATTAACCCCCAACTATAGGATACTAGTGTTATAGAAGTACATATTTCACCACACTTCAGATTGTGTTCGTTGTTTCCATTTACACTAAACTATTACAACACTTAAGAAAGTAATTTTTCAATGTGCTAAATATTCATATAAAATAATGTAATATCCATATATGATAAGACAGTGAATCTAAATAATATACTTGAATTATTATAAATAATTTAACACCCATATAATAAAGTATACATCCATGAGTATTCCCCACTCATTCCCTCTTAGCTCTCATGTAGTACATGGTCTTAAAGCTATGTATATACCCCATCTATTGAATCATTCAGGGAAACCACCATGATCCACAAAATGAATCATGATATTAGAGGTTATCCCAAATAAAATAACATATCTAATCCTTACAGATACCTATTATTAATTGATACCATAATTAAAAGGATCATTTTTCCAATGTTCCATGTTCCTTCTACAAGCCATATTCCATGAAATTTAATCATATATAAGGTTATACTCATGTCAATAATCAATTAAAAATCCTTTTATCTCTCAATTTTAATGACATATACATCCTTCAAGGATTAAATTATGTTGTGTGTAAAAATACGAGTCATATAATGTAAATTTGTATGACAATTACCTTAACTCATGATGTCAATCTACATGGTATGGTCAATCCACATGACCATAATCCTTAAAATAAAATATATATGAGATTTTATTCATATATTTACAGCTACATATGATGAAACTTGTTGTTTTAAAACCAAAATCTCAAATCATTTAAATCAATCTATTTCTTTAAAAATCATCTACATTCTTACATCGTATTCTATTTCATCATTATTTTAGTATATCCCAGCTCATTGTGCCATATTCTGCCTAATGTTATAGTTAACATCAACTTTGGACAGACTCCCTATATTTAATTATTTTATTGGGACACAATATTGATGAAACCATGCCCCAACTAGATGTTCATATTTCAACTAGTTTTTTGTATATTTCATTATTTAGGTCATGTTTATGATGATGCCATATTTTTTTAAAGAGTGGAAATATCATTCTAGATAATATAAAATTATATTTCATAGTATCATATTACATATGATATGAACCTATTATTATATAATAATAATCCTTTTTACGTCATACTAGAAGGTCCACTTCTACATATTCTTCAAAAATAATAATATCATGGTACCTTCCACCTGATCATCCTTTCTACATTAAAATAAACTATATGGATTGGTCATTATTACAAAACCTTAAAAATAATGAAGAATACTATTAGGAGAATCAAAGGAAACGAGTTCAAATTATTTTCATGGGTATTCATATGAATCTCTTTTCATTAGCCAAATCCTAAATCCAAAAAACTAATTCTTTTCTAGATAGTAATAAAATAAAGTGTTCACTACTACATGAAAATAATGAAAAGTTCCCTAAAAATAATTATAGATATATAATAATAATATGGTGGATAACCTCCATTATATATATATACATACCATTACAAAAAATATGTATATAAATTAATGTAATGGTATAATGAAGATTCATCACATAAAAGAGTGTATCAAATCCGATATGGGGATTCAATAATGAGTTAACATTATGATTTAAATATATAATAAAGTGACAAATTATGCATTAATTATCTAAAACATGGTGATATATTATTGAACAATACATTGTTGAAGAATTTATATTCCTTGGAATCATTCGTGTATTTCATTTGGCATACTACATTTGGAAATATTCCCTCCCTTATTAAAACAATGTTACAGAATCGCATTGAATTGTTGTATAATTCACAATGAATATCATGATATGTTAATCCCATTAGAAATCAAAAGATTTAAAATAATAATTTTATAATGTTTATGCAAGACATACATAAATGGATATATTATTTTTACATAGTAGTAGGATGATGCATATGGAGAAGTTAAATGATGCTTAAACATCTAGGAAAATTACATTATCCATTGTATATTGTATTTTATAATTGTTATGTGTCACTTTGAGATTATTCTTACATAATTTTATGTCATATCTATTACTTTTATACATTAGTCATATATGTTCATGACCTCTTTATACATTTTATATTTTTTAAATACTTTCATAAAAAAGTTAATGTTTACAAAATATTTTATCTATCACATTTAATACTCCTTGTATGATTTATCATTATTTTCTACAAAATTAAGGAGCATTGAAACATCTCACTATTAGGTACCACTCAAAAGAAAAATTAAAATTGTTAGGAAATTCTAGGAAAAAAATTCATTAACATTAGTACAAATAAAAAATATTCATCTCTAATGGGTTTCTCATTAATAATAAATGGTTGTCCTTATTAACCTATGGAAATGGTTTTCTCCATTTCATCCCCTTAACAAGAAGTGGTAATGTTTTATTTTATGTAAAATGGAAACCAAATCATCACCCATAAATACTCAATGATGTTACTCAAAATGATCAAATATTCAACCCATTATTGCATATATCTATAGTAACTTCACTCTCACAGTTTTTTTTAAATAAATATAATTTTCTTCTAAAGTAAATTTAATTACTTTCTCCCACATTTTAAAAAGAAATTAAAAGGAGGAAAAAATATTATCCGATGTTATTGACATTATAGTTAGTGTATTCTAATTTCATTTTGAGTCATTTAATTTTTTTTTAAAATCTTCTTCATCATATGTGGTAATCCATTTTCCATTTTTTCAATTACTCCCATAAGAGCATGGTGATGAAAAAATTTTCTAATCCATCTTCCATTCAATCATAAACATTATGTCTACAGGGAATAAAACTTTATAATGAATGTTATTAATTTAGAAAATAATTATATCCATTAAACATTCTAAATGTGGGGACAACTATGACAGTAATTTTGAGGTGGATATAAAAAAAATTCATGAAGAATTATAAACCTACACATCACATGAACACAAAAAATATATTTATATGTATATTTATACACATATTTGATAATCAAATATATTAGTTCAACTAAATCAAATTACATGGGAGGTTGGGTAAATTAGTGTTTGACAGATTAAATCTATTGCACCTTCGCATCTTGTTTCCTTGTAAAAAAATAGAATTTTCTCTTTCTCATTTAGAAATATATAAACAAAAATGATATCATAAATAGGACACAACGATTTGATTTGGTTCACCCTATTTGGTCAATGTACACAAAGAATAAAAAAAGTATCGATGTACCAAATCCACTAAACCACACTTCCAATTAAAAGGATCGGTCTATATTCTATTTATTCACAAGATCGCAGCCTTTATATGATATAGGGTATGATCACTGAATTCACATGGGTCACTTCCTATATCCCTTTCATAGGCTCACTACTGGTGTAAATAATCACTATTTTTCTCTCACAAGGCTCACTACTCTTGGAAGGGATCCACCAAAAGATTATGGACATGTTGATCCATTCATTTACAAGAAAGAACTAATCCTCAATAATAGGTTGATGCTATGTTAATGTTGCTTTTCACCCATATGTGAAATTATCTTTTTCGCATTATGTTGCATAGAAAAAATTTCATTCGAGATCTATTTTAGTGGTTTTTAAAGCTTCCTCAAGTCCTCTGCAAACCACCTTTCCTATAACATTATTTGTGTAGTGGGTATGCTTTGTGGACCACATCTTCTACATGCTACCTCCACTTCCATGTAATGCCTCCATAATATGATTTGGCATAATGCCTCCATAAACCTCTTGTGCATACCCGATTCACATATTGGTCTTCCTGGATTAACAAACTAAATCTTTCACAGGGTGCTTCTCCTATGCAATCAACATCTCTTTAACATTCAATTTTTCTTTTCGGGCTACATAGTCTTAAAATCCCCATCTATTAATGGTTCCCATGAACTCCTTCTCTTTTCTCATAATCATTTTTACAGAATACTTCATCTTTCATGGAATTATCCATAAGGAAACACATTCGGACTTCACCGAATTCCTGGAGACAAAAAGTTGTATAATGAAAAATATCTATAAATAATTTTGGGTTTAGCACAACTTATATAAGAAAATAGATCCATAAAATATTCTAATCTGATATTTACCCAAATCTTCACCACATACCACATTTAATTTAAACCATTTCCCTACACAATCCGCATACCACCTTTCTTCCTTCGTGGTGTCCCAAATCGTTGTATCATATTATCCAATAAAACCCTTATATAATTATCAAATCACCGCATAATTTCCATGAAAGAAAAGCCATCACATGTACCTCAAAACTTCTCACAAACTATCATTGCTCTGCTATCCATTTCTGCCCCATGACCCATTTCCCATATGTGGTCCACATACTATTATTCATGGTTGTGTATTGTTTGTTGAGGTCCACATCCCCTCTATTGTGGCCTATGAATAGTGAAATCCTTTTCCAAAATCATCCCTTTACCAAAGTCAAATTTCTTATTTTGAGGCCAAATAATTTGGAAACCATATGGAAACTATGCCACCTTGAAAACCTACATTTAAAAAACCTCAATTGTACTCATTTGTAATCATATAGCACTGTTAATAAACACAATCACAACCAAAATACACTAATAAGAAACCTAGAGGGATTTTTCCCCATCAATCTCCCCTTTGGGTTTGTTGAATATTATTCTCAAATTAATTACTTATTAAAGATCCATCCATATTCTACCATAATTATCTTCTTATGATTATGATAGCGATCGAGAATTTACTCAAAATATAATCTAATCCCACATGATACATTCTTATCATGGGAAATAAGAGTATAATGCGACGTTCATCAATGAATCACACCATTTTATTCCAAAACACTCTTCTATTTTCATTATGACCCTTAGCTTATGTGATATATATATTTTGATTTATCATATCTTGCGTAATCAGATTTAATAATCCCCCAATTTTATTCCTACCCCAAATAGATTAAACTACCCCTATCTATTTGATCCACCTTAAAACTTCTCACTGTGTATTGACTAAGACAATTTGTCAATTATAAAGATAAAATTTCTCCTCCTTTTTCAAAAAACCCAAAAGAAATTTTTTTGAGGTCTATAGCAGGGTAAATAATAAAAATTATAAAATAATGTAAACATAAACCATACCTCGAGGGGGGGGGGGGTACAAATCCACCCATTATCAGGTGAGTGGAATCGACTGAACTCCAAGAGCTAGTTGATTCCATTCAAATACTTCTTTGGGTTCTACCTTTTCCAAAATATATGCATCTTGTTTTTTTGTAGGTACATACTGCAACTTCAAAATCCATTATTTCACCATCTCCATAGTAAAATTATATTATATTATAATGTTCTTCATTATTGACTGATGGATTGGTCTTTTTAAATAATTTATAACCCTTGAATTATCACAATGGATTCCAATCAGATTCTTCACGTTGAATTACATATCATCATTTTGTTGCTTCACTAATAATAGTTTTGTGCATGCTTGAGTAGCCGCAATATATTCAACATCGATAGTGATCAATCAAATGAAATCGTGTTTATTGAAAATCCATGAAATAAATAATCTTCCAAATGGTAGGATCATTTTGATGTTGTTTTTCTTTGTTTTTCTACTCCGGACCCATATTCAACTATATATCCCAATTAATATTGATGGGAGTTGTCATTATACATCAAATATAAATCCATCGTGAACTTGATATACTGTATTATTCACATAACTGAACGCATGTTACTTGGTTTGGGATTAATTTTGTACTGTGATTATTGATAGGTGGAAGAAATTATATGTTCGTGTCACTATTATGTAAAATAGACTTCCAAAGATCTGTTTGTATTCTATGAAAATGACAAATTTTCCTTCAGCATCATGAGATAATTTCATCTGGGTAGCCACTGATGTATTGATCTTCGTAAAATTATCCACTTGAAATCTCCTCAAAACCTCCTTTGAAAATTTGGATTCATATATTGATGTTCCATTCTTTCCATATGTCCCATATAGACCAAGGAAATATTCCAGTTCACTAATCATTTATATTTTGAACTCACTTTTCAAGAATTCAAAAAATTTAATACATTATCATTTATCAGATCCTCCAAATATTATTTCATTAACATATACCTCCACTACCGTCCTAAAATTACTTTCATGTTTGGAATATATATTTTAATCATCACTACCATGCTAAAAATCCATATTTTTAGAAACTAATCAAGCCTTCAATAACATTCCCTTGGTGCTTACATCGAATTATATAAATTCTTCTTCAGTCATTACACACTATTATTATCTTCGTGTTTGAAAAATCACAAAGATTCTCAATTTAAACTTCTTCATCCATAAATCCATTCAGAAATGATTATTTTACGTCCTTAGAGAAAACAGTGAACATCCATTGCACTACGATGGAAAAAAAATAATTTGTAATTCTCTAGCCTTGCAATAGGTGAATATGTCAATTTTCAACATTAATACCCTCTAACTGGGTGTACCATATTCACACTAGTTGTAATTTTTTTGAATCACAACAACATGTTCATTTAATATTTAACAAAATACACATTTCATCTCGATGAAATTATTGTCTATTGGCCTTGAAACAGTCTGCAATGTACAATTATTCTCAATTTTATGAAGCTCATCATTCATAGAATGAACCAAATTCTCATAATCAAATACATTACTAAAACATTTAGGCTCAACCTATGAAAAGTATGATGCTTTCTGTAAAGTCTTCATCATTCTTATCTGCACTTCCATAGTTTGTTCAACAATTATTTCATGTCTATCTATTTTGGCTCTTCTCTTCAATATTTGAAATGATAAAAAAATTCCCATAGTTTTGACTATCGAAATATTTTTGGAATTGTTCTTTGGAATGGGTTCATCCCATGACCTTCTTATCTCATCGTCACTATCTTTCTAAGACTGATCATGTATATGTTGAATATTTTTCTCAGTATCCAAAATGGTTACATCATGAGTTTTAACTACATTTCCCAAACTCTTAATGAATCGTTTAGATGATTTTCTTGTCTTTGAGTAACCTAGAAATATCACTTCATCTATACAGGATTCAGACAACAAGTGTTTATATTTTTTGAGGATGAAACACTTACTTCCGAAGACTCAAAAGTACATTAATGAGGAATTATTTCCATTAAACAACACATATAGAGGCTTTTCTTCTTTCATACATGGTAAAAGTCTATTTGTAGTGTAGATTGATTCCATCACTACTTCAATCCAAAATTTATCAATAATATATTTATCTTTGAGCATTTTTCTAGTCATACGCTTAATAATGTGATTTCCTCCAACAACAACCCCAACATATTGTAGAGTTATTACCACTAAAACATTATTCCTTTCAAATGCTTCAAAAGATAATACTCTACATAGATAATAGTGAACAATGTTCCATTATCAATTCATATCTTCATTATATTCTGATCTAGCATCTTTTGAACTTCTCATCAATATCTTGTAATGAAACTGAACAGTTCATACTTGTGGGTAATGATTGATACCCATCCCATTATTCGATAATCATCAATTAAGAGAACATATTTTATCATCCCATCATGTTCTCTTGGTGAAATTGGTCTGCACACGTCAATATTACCCAACATAATAAATCATGTAGAATAATTCTATTATTACTTATATGATTTTTGAACGATCTTCCCTTGTTGGTAGGTAATGCATGTATGTGTACGATATCTTAATAATATAGGTAGATCTCGATCAGCATCACAATTCACTAGATCTTCCAAGGATGTTTTCCTTATATATCCAATATATGTATGCCACAACATAATTTATTCATCCATAGATAGAAAGAATATATCTTAATATCCACTCACAAAGTTGAGATTCCACTTTTTACAGGTTCCATTCAATACAATAAAACCATATTACTACTTGATGAAAATTAATTAATTGAATATATTATGGCATGTACTAGGTCAAAAAGTGTACTTTCATTTAATAAATTGTATCTATGACCTTTAAAAACCAATAATTTTGAATGTATCATGTCTTTTCTACTAAAACATTCTTTCCCATATCCAATAATCTTAAACCATTCATCATTATGAAATCATAAAATACCATTATTATCGTACACAATCCCCTCCACCTTTTCATTATATCCTATAATATGGGAGGTGAATCCACTATCAATGATCCATATCATGATGAAATATCATTCCATGAATGCAATTTCTACCACTATTGTATGCTCATATCTTTTCATTTTGATCCATGTTTTTAACTTCATAACCAGTATTGATTGGTACTCTTAACATTCCTAATAATATTATGGAACTAATAATTCTTACAGTAAAATAAATTAATTTTTCATTATCATGTCATTTATTGATACATTTGTCTTTTGCTTAAAACCGACATAAGTTTGCATCAGCACATTACTCTATATTATTGATGATCAATGTATTTCCATGTGTTAGAATATTATATGCCTTTAATCGTGACCATTGAATGATGAACTAGGAAATTGAGCTCTATATGACTGCCTATGTTGGTCTGTTTCCATTTGGTACTTCTTTTCTATATATTTTTTTGTGACTATCTCATCTTTCAACAATAATAGCATCTCATTCTGGATAAAATTTTGTGTAATAATAATGATCCACTATTTGATCCTTGGGTTCTCTAAATCATCTGATTCTACATCATACTCAAATAAATCATGAATCACTAAGTGGGTTCTTGTGGTCTAACATCAACTGTTACATATTTTTGTTTTCAATAAAGCCCTATACCATCCTTATTTTTATTTTTTTCTGCTGATTTTCTAGAGAACTATGCCCAATATTCATGTTTTCAATTTACTAGATTTTTTATTTTCACAATGTATTTCTACGAGTAAAAATATTTCCCTCGATCTTTAAAACTTCTTAATAGACATACAACATCTTATTAATGTTATTCGATACATTTGATTAGATCATTTCATGGTTTTGTCAATCTATTGATATCCATTTTTCGTTCTTCAATTTTGAGTTTGTACACAACCACATTTTCAGAGATTTATGGTATCAAGGACTAAAAAATATTAATTTACTCATTCATCTTATACTTCTCTTCTTCTTTCTATTACATATAGATTTTTGTACGAAAAACTACTTTATTAGCTTTCTTTGTTTTGAATCTCCAAACAACAATCTTGTTAAGAGAATCATCTAATTATTCTAGAAAGATTACTCATCCTTCATCATACCCTTATTCATTTTCACTTTCTTATATTATTAGGGAAATTAGATCAAACTCTTATAAATAATTTAATTAACGATCCATGTATTCATCCAACTCTTGTTTCTCAAATTCTTCTAAACATTCATCTTCTTTTGAAATCATATTCTTCTTTTTGAGGAGAATTCACTTAGCACTTATCCTACCATTATCATTGGATGAATAATTATTTTTTTGAATTTATTAATTTTCTTTATCATCATCTTCAATATTCATAGGACACTTTACTACAAAATTTCCAATCGTCCCACATCAAAAGCACACTAGTAGATGTTTACCTTTGATTATTCATCTTTCTCTTTGTAGATTTGATGAGAGAGAAGATATTCAATCATCCCAATTATCCTTCCACTGTTTATCTTCAATAGAGAGACTCTCCATGGCCTTGAATTATACTTTTTAGACTTTCCATTGTCCACAACACCGTTATCATGATTTCTCATTTCATATGAAACAAGATTAATGTGCAATTTTTCCAATGCTGCCACTTTCAGAATTTATCATCCAATATAGAATCCTTTGGTTTAAACCACGGTGCATTTTTTTCTCAATATAATCTTCACAATATTTATATCTTCAATGATTTATCAAAGACCACACATGTCTTCTCCATCTACAATCACCCGGTCAAATAATGTATCAACAGACTCATTAGGGTGCATTATGAGATCATCAATTTGTTCCATAAAACCAAAATATTTTATCCTATGAAATTTGAGACAACCTAATTAATGTTTGAAAAATTTTACCACATTTCATTTTATGTTTTAAATGATATCACCATTTTATAGATTTCGTTGGATTGTTCTCCCCAAAAATCATAGATCCATTTAGTATCATCATCCAATTCTCTTTTCTGAAATTAAGAAAAATATCCACTATCAATTATGGCTAAAATATCACAAATCAGTAGTATAAACACATTTATTTTTAAATATTTTATGTATTGATGCATCTGATTCATCCATAGTCGAAAATTGTTTCCACAAAATATCGTAACCCCTTTGTTATTGACCGCCTCCATTTCTTCAACTAATTGGAATTCACTATCTTTTAACCATTCCATCTATTACTAATTGTTAGGTCCACTAGGTCAATGAATATATGATTTGGTTGAATCCAGGAATGACTAATTAATACAAAATCCCCTTTGGTTATTGATTAATCCTTAAACAAAACTCACTTCTCTCTTTCTCTCATAGCAATATATGAATTGAAATGAAATCATGCACATGACTCATTGAATTTACATGGGTCACCCACACTAAGCTACGTCCATGTAGAATAAAACAAAAATGTTTAAATATACCAAATACACTAAATATCACTTCCACTAACTAGGTTTTCACTAGATCACTTCTATTCCCACGCTCACCGTCATAACAAAATTTAGGTTTTCTCACTGTATTCTCAATGACCACTTCCTATGTTTTTTTCACCATCTCACTACTAGAAGAATGGATCACTGTATAATTCATAAATTTCTCACTTCTCTGGGAATGGACACACTAACACTTTTTGGACTTTTAGGACCCTTCATTTTCTTGAATGCACAAATCCTCAACTATAGGTAGATGCTCAGTTAATGTCCCTTTTTTCGTAGATGAAATTCAATTTTCCACATACAATGAGATTGATAAAATTTCATTCATAAACTATTTTGCTGCTTTTTAATATTTCCTTGAGTCCTCCAAGAACCACCTTTCTAATTTCCCTATCAATGTATCCAATATTATTAATGGATCAACACTTCTACATACTTCCTCCGCTTCCACATTCACGTAACACATCATCAAATAGCCTCTGCATAGCACTTTTTTCAATAGACTTCCTCTTTCGTGGACCAATTATCCTCCATGAACCACCCCTCGTCTACATAAAAATTTCCTTAATGGTATAGAAAGCCCCTCAAATTCCCATTGTGATTCATTCCTACTAATTCCTTCTCCTTTCATAGAATCCTCCTGGAAAACAACTTCATCCTTTGTAGAATACTACTTAATGAACCACATTCGAACTACACTGAGTCACGAAGAAAATATGATTTCTTATGAAAAATATCTATACGTAATTATTAGATAATCACTTTCTATATAGGAAAATAAATTTGTAAAACCTTCTAATCCAAGATTTAACCAAATCCTCATCGCGTACCACATCTTCCAAAACCGTTTTCCTATGTAGTCTGCATACTTCCATTATTTCTTCATAATGTCCCAAATAATCATCTCATTTCCTTGAACAACACCCTTCATGTATTCTCAAATAACAATCTTGCTTCCATAAATGAAATGCCATACCGTATACCTAAAACCATCCCATGAATCGTCATTCCTCCATAAAATCTCTATACCCTGCAAACCATTTTCCAAACATGGTCTGCATATTGTGCTTCATGGATCTTGTATCTTCTTTCATGGTCTATGTACCATCAATCCTAGTCTGAAAACTGTTCTCTTCTATTTTGAAATCCTCCCACAACAAAAATAAAATTCCCTTTTTGTGAGCCACAAAAATTGGGAAAATTATGGGAAACTGTTCCACCATAAAAACCATCATTGGTAAAAAACCAACCATATTCATTTCAATAATCTAGGTGTGTCAGGAATCAAAATCATTCCCAAAATATACCAATAGGTCATCTTGAGGGATATTTTACCATCATAATTTATGATGATTATACTAATCACAAAATAAAATAATTATTATAGTTTTTAAAACAAACCTCAAACTCTAATGTTTGATGGGGTTTACTAGAATTATAGATTTAATATAGATTTAATATTTATAGAGCATTTTCCCTTATTGAAATGTCTCACATCCCCCAATTTAGTCTCCCAAATTATCTTAAACTTCATTCGTAAAATTGGATCATAAAACAAATAATAGACATGGTTATATGTAAAATTATTCAAAAAATCATCACCATGAACAATAAGGATAAGAGAGATTGCATATTCCATTCAAACATTTATTTGAAAATAAACATATTAAATAAAACATCATTATTGATAGTTTTTTTTCACTTAAAAATTATTGAGTTTTATATATCATTCTTTACTTTTATTAATCAACATTCCAAGTAGATGGGATTTCCATTAACACTTTATCAATAAAATCAAATTACTTGTATTTATCTTGCCTTATATCTATTTTCATCTCAAAAATTTGTTGAATAATGTTTTGGAAATAATTAATAATGTTTTTAGATATATATAGTTGTCATGACTGACTTTTTACAATAAAGTATTTCATTGAACAAGTCATTAAATAATTTTCATTATTCATTATCAAAATAGATGCAACATTTATACATAAATAATCCACATTCCTACAGTTTTCATCTTTTACACACCACTTTAACAATATACAAAGTATTTATTTTGGTTACCCCATACAACTTCTCAGGTAGAATTAACTCCCTATACAATCGTAATATCCCATTCTTGAAAAAAAAATATTTTGGACTCCTAATTTATAAAATTTACATTAAATGTCATGAAAATCATGAAATTTATTATTATACGACCAATTTTCTTAATATATATTCATTTAGTGCCAATATATTTATCACCATTGTTACCTTTATTTACTTACAAATTTTGTGAACCCATCATTTTTTATTTGTCTCCAAAGGAAGTCATTATACATTTGTAGTATTCATTTAATATTTTTATGGAATTTTTATCTTATAAATGTAAATTTTATGTTAGGATGATCGATTAAAAAATTACTAATAAATGTTTCCAACAATTTATCAATATTCAAAAAGTATTTATAGTTATTAACATTTTCCTATGGTATCAATGTTTCCAATTTTCATTAAAGCTTTTTTTCAATTTGGGGGGTGCCTTTCTATTGTCTCTTTACCTCCTTTATATAATAATTTATTTGAATTTATTATATATATATATTATATAGAAAATGAATATAATTATTATCATACTTAAATAAACATCGAACTCTACGAGGTAATATTTTTCATTTCACTTTTGTTGTAATCTTTCATGTTTATCAAAATTTCAATCAATTTTTTTGAAAAAAAACTATAATTTTAAATCTCTAATAAATGTTACTAATTTATTGAAAAACCTTATAACATCCCATTATAATTTTAAAATATTGTGTAAAATTAATTTTAGTCCAAATTTTTAGAATTTTTATACATTAAAATTCTAACGTCTTTGACCCTTCGTCCATTACCTTATGGTTAATATAGAATTTGAAGTGTCTATGATTGTCTAGGGGTGGTTAGTATAGGTAGGGGAAGTTTTTAGTTATTTTATAGGATGAGGGTGGATCACCAATGTTGAAACATTTTTTACAAACAGATACTCACCAATGGTGACCCATTTTGATCTAATGGTCACTCTCCCACTATGACTCAATTTTAACAAACAAAAAATCACCAATGGTGAATCCTTTTGTATTAATGGTGTTCCACCAATGATTATTTTTTTTTTGAATTAATAGTGAATAAAAAATATTTGATCCTTTTAATATTAATGTGACTCACAAATGGTGACTCAATTGTATATATTAGTTACTCACCAACATTGAATCATTTTGAACCAATAATATCCCACCAATGTTAACCCATTTTATAATAACAGTGACTGACCAATAGGTTTTTATTTTGAACTAACCATGAATCACCAACAAGTACCCATTTAGAACTAACAGTAGATCACAAATATTGACCCATTTTTAACAAACAATCAATCACTAATGGTGAATAATTTTTAACTAATGGTTAATCACCAGTTATGAATCATTTGAACTAACTATTACTCAAGAATGGTTACGTGGGAACTTTATTTATAGTTTCCCCAAAATTTATAGATTTTCAATTTTTTAGAATTTTTAAAATAAAAATGGGTTCAATGAATTATTATTTTTTTAAAATCTATTTTAATGTTGGATGATTATATCCTCTATTTCATCAATTTCCAGAGACCATTAGATTGTTTAAAAAAACTGGTTATGAAGAGATCGACATCTAATGGAAAGCTATACCATATCAATTTCCTCTACATTCATATCTAATCCTTCTAAATCATAGATCATTTGATTTATATTAATAGGGAATTATTTCTATTGATACGTGAGGGGTTTGAAGTATTTTTACATTGGAGTAACGTAGATCTTTTTCTGATTTTGGATTGTGTTCTCCATATATGAAATTTCTTCATGTATGTGCACCCCCTATTTTTAGTATAGTGAGATTTGTAATGATTCTTTCATATAGAGAATAATTTATTTATTTACCCTTTATCTGTATCATGTGGGATAGGTTATTCTTTTCCATTCACAAAAAATATAATTAAAATTAGATTAACAATGATAATTAACCTGTTTTAATAAAATGGAATGTCATAGGGTAATACATCACATGATTTTATATCATGTGATTATGATAATGAGATTATCTACTATTTTTTAATCAATGAATGTAATGGCTCTTGATATCCACTGTTTTTTCAGTTTTCTTATATTTTGTGATTCCCATGTTTTGGGAATTATTATTACACCATCGTAAATAAATGGTAAACCAAATATATTCAGTTAATGAAATGGATTCATCAATATCTTATCGGTTATATGATAACAATATTAAATAATGAAGTTTTATTTAATGAAATCCTCTCTTTAAATTATGGAGAAAAATTTGGTATATTCTATGATATGTTTTTTATACAATTGTGTGTTATTGAATGGGGGTGATAATGTGATTGATGGGAAGTGGATTTAATATGGTGGGGGTAGGGTTAGTGGATGTGATGTGCATCTTGTGTGCGATCGTGGTAGTTTATTGATTGGGGAGTTGTTTTATAATTATTGTTGGATATATTATTTTTCTTAGTAGTAATGGAATTAATTGCATGATAATGATATCAATGGTATTTTTAAAACAAATGATTTGATGCAGGGTCACGAGGATTAAATATTTAATGATTATATAAGAACTATTGGGCTGGAAATATAAAATTATGTGACATTTTTAATTTATATGTATTAGTAATAGATAATATGAAAATTGGATTTAATTGAAACTATAGTGTATCTCAGGAAATGTTCTTGGATTGTAATCATTTAAATGTAGCTGTAATGTGAGGTAAATTTATGAGATGTTTTATTCTTTTTCTGAATGCATAATATGTGGATTAGATTATGTAAATTTATACATGTATTAGTATTGTATATTCTTTGAGATTTCTATATGTTCCCCAATATCATCTAGAACAATGTACTGAAACTAATTGTTTAAGGTCCATTTTCTCAACATCCCTATTTTGAGGATGGATGGATGGATACTTGAACTTCCCCAATTACTCTTCAATGCATTGGTGATATGAACAATCTTTTAGGGAAATGGTTTAAAATGGTAGGTTACTACATGTGAAGCGATGTGAATTTCTATCCCATGTTTCTTCGTTAATGATGTGATGTGATGGCTTATGGGGGGTTCACACTATGACGACTGCATGAGGATGATGTATGTTATGATCACGATACCTTAAACTATTTGTTATGAGATGTGACGTGAATATATATCCCATGTGTCATCATGTGGGATATGATGTGATGTGATGTTATTTAGAATATATGGGAGTTCCATGACATTTAATGTTGGGGTGTAAGATAATCTATTCTGTGATAATGTAGTGTGGGTGTAAAATATCATTTTAATGCTCCAAATTATATTTCTATATATTGATGCAACATTTGGTGAGTGGGACTTGGTGGTGATGGGTCATTGGTTAGTTTTTTTGTATATGTGCAATTTGGTTCTTCTTTTCCCTCATAGGTGAATTTGTATTCTCCATTGACAAGTGCGCTATAAAAATTTCTTTTCCTACTGAGTCTCCCGAATTGTATACCATACGTATCTAATACTATTTTCATGATTCTAGGAGGAGTTTGATGATTGTGGAGGATATTACTATTTTTTACCTTTTAATAGTTGTGCAATCACATCTCTTTCTTGTTTTGGATTTTTTTGTTTAATTTTATATGAATCTATATTGTTTATACATGAATTGTGGGATCATTTTCCAATATTTTATATTATTTTATGGATTTTATTGTAAATGATTCATCTTATCTCTTGATTATATATTAATATATAGGGGAATAACCAAATTCATGAGTGTTTTCATATACCCTCAGTGCTTCTCACCATCCTGGGGACTATTAAATGTATGACTTAAGGGTCATTACCTCTCTCCCATCATTGAGATATTTATAATGGTGGGGGTAATCAAAGATCAGTATGAATGGTGACGATTGTAAAATTGGATGGAGAATTCAGTTAGGAATATTGAGGATTTCATGGGTTGGTATGGAAATAGTTCCATTTGTCCTTAGTGCATATAATAGTCTATGGATACTATAGGGTACATGTTATCTTAGGGCCCGCATGATCCAATTCATGGACACTTAACTTATTTACTTCCCAAGTGAGGTCACTATATTTTTTGTCTTGATACCTAGGAGTGGTACCTGTATCATGATTACATGTGTGACAATATGAATTTGAGTTTTTGGGGAAGTAATCATAAATAAAGTAAATTAAAAAACAATTATAATAAAATTTCATGGTAATATAATTTGGAAATCATTGTTACTCTTCTAAATATAAATCATAGTCATCGTATGTTAGTTTCTTAGCCAGTAGTGGTTCAATAAATGATCTTGTTGGTCATCAGAGAGTCGATACAGTTGAGTATGATGATCAATGCGAGAGTATGTTGTGATATTTTTAGAAGTAGTATTTTTGGATATTTTAGGGTAGTGTTTTTTGATTAGCAGGTGGATGGCAGGATGGTGGATCTATAGATATCTTATAGATTGATTGAGGCCCTGAATAATTTGTGGATCCACTTGGTAGTTATTCAGTTATGAGGGGCTATGCAGTAGTGGTTGATTCTCTAATTTATTGAGAAGATAAAACCATACGTTTCATTAACAATCATCTTTAACGATATCTCAGCAGAGTTCACATCATCGACCATGTAGGGTATGAGGGGAAAGTGTTGAACTCTCTTCATTTGGGGAGTATGTCTACGAGGAACCTAGATACCTTGTTCAAGTACATTCTACAAATATTCCATGTATCATTTCACTTATGTGGCTTCCTGAGTGAGGTATCGTGAAGAAGCACTACCACATTCGATCTAGTATCATGTCACTCCATTTATATATTCATCCTATCTAGCGGTACAAAATAACAAATGAATGATCAGGAAGATGCACTCATAAGGAGGTTTACTAAGAGAGTGAAACCGACAGAGATCCTTAAGTATTAGTGTTGTATGTGTATAGCTTAATTTCTTGGGACTTCGAGTTATTGACTAGTTGGGAGTCGACCTCATACACTTCCCTTATATCTATATGGGGCCTATTTTTTTATACCTTTCCTAGAGACTTCATATTAGTGTGATTCATATGTGGGGGATTTTATCATTGTGATTAGTTTCCATAGGCTGTTTGAGCTCATTTTGGTAAAGGTGGACATGTTTATCAACATCATCTATAGCAATTACACGAAAGGTAGTTCCATCAGGTGGGGTTGTAGGATTATATTTAATTAAGAATAGATGTGGTAGGAAGAGATATAACTCACTATATGATTTTACTTTTGGAACATCAACCAAATCTTGGTCGTAGATGTGGTCATTAAAGAGATACACAGGATATGGTTGAGGTTAGTTGTAGGTAGTATAGGCAGAAGTCCCAGACGGCTCTGATATCATCCAAGGTATGATCTGTTTATCATGTACATTTGTTTGTTATTGTATTGATTTGTGATTTATTTCACTACATTGATTCACCCACCATAGTCAATGTTCCCCGAATAGATGTTGAGAGGATTCCCATGCCCCTAGTCATTACTACACCATTTAGTCTATAACTTATTCATTGATGTGTTCTAATGACGTGGGATGATGATTAGAAAAAATAATTCATGAGTTGATATTTTATAACATCATATGATTCTATATAATGTTATCCTCAACATCTAATTGTTATATTAGGTTTTTTCTATAATCAAATGCTTCGTGTTGCTAGATTATTTCATAGATGTGAGTGTCTGATGTGTGGTTTTTGTTGGCGAGAGGGGATTGTATGTGGGTAGTTTTCATTTTTATCCCCTTCATTCTTTGGTAGAGAAATTGACTATGTAATCAGTAATAATAGGGATAATGAAGGGTGATAATTGTTTTACAGAGTTATTGGATGTTTCCATATAGGGGGATCTAAATCTACCCCCTCGACACACTATTGAGTTTGTGATAAAAATGAAGACTAGTACTTTACTTGTATCAATTTATCCCATTCTGATGGAAAATTATGATATATAGTAGTTGAGTATTAATACTTATGGTCTTATTAATATGGGTATTATCTAGCCTTGTGTTTATCTATGGGGGGATCCAGTGTTCATCACTAAAATGTGGGATGGTTGTTTGGGGTTATGAATAGACTACCCTAGGATGAACTAGGGGATGCTAATGAATCACCATCTTCTTTCTAATATTGATGTTATTTTCAACTACTTGAGGGTAGATACATGGTTCTATAAGATTTATCTATAGTTTAGATATCACCCGCTAAAAGTAAATGATCGATATATCAATAATACTAACATTATTTGAAGGTATGGAAACTTCATGTTAATGGGCATTCCATTTGTGTCAATAAGGAACCTATTGTGTTTATGGGTCTCATGATATTCATGTTCCAGGAATTCCTATAACATTTTTTAGTTGTGTTCATAAATGAAATATTTATATAATCATGGTTAGAGGAGTAGAATCATTTTATAGCTAATTTTAGGTTCTTTATCACCAAAATATATATAGAATGTTCTCAAAGTGTATGGTTTGGATATAAGAGATGCATTTAATAATCATATCGTGACTCACAAGGGAGTTTTAGTGGACCCATCAAAGTTAAAGGGAGCTGTTTCATGGAATTCACCCAATAATATGGAATAATATTATCGAGTCCTTATTCTCACAGAGTATTATCAAAGGGTTTTCAGTAATTTTTCTTTTTTTGAATCCCCATTGAAAATGTTGAATCTGAAGAACCATGATTTTACCTGGACTAATTAGTATCATGAAGCATCCAACTACTTGAAGGAGATGTTGGTCCACACCCTATCACTATAATTTCTCTAGGAGGGTGTCTTGAATGATATTTATTAAAATGCGCCCCTCCTATGATTGGGATTCATCCTGATGTAGAAGTATACATTGATATCTAAGGGGTCTGGGAATTTATGGCCTCATGAGAATTTTTATTACACCCTTAATCTAGATTTATTAGTTGTTTTGTTTGCAAAAAGATGTGGAGACATTAACTAATTAGGATTTCTATGTTGTATTTATTGATCATAAGAGTTTGTAGCATGCATTTTCATTGTATGATCGAAATATGTGACAAATGAGGTTGAGAGAGTTTCCTCAAGATAATTATTTTTATATCTCATTCACCTCAGAAATGTGTAATGTCATTGCCAATATATTGAAAAGAAATCCATATAATAATGTTGTTTCATTGTATGTGGATCCTCGGAGAGTGATGGAGGATTTGAAAGCTCTTCACAAATGATGAATGGGTTGTTTTGTGGGAGGTATGATGTTTAGATGATGTTGTAATCTTCATTGATGTTGTAAGTGGATGAGTATTAGTGGGGATTCTTAGAGGTGGAGGTGATGTCTGATCATATTGGACATGATGATGCTCGAGAGGTATGGTCAATGGATTGAAAAAACATGATGATGATGTGCGGGAGGTTGTTTGATTTGGTAGTGATGAATTCATAAATACTCTATGAGATTTATTTCTCACATTTAGAAGTAAACCCATGATTTTCTATGATTTAATAAGCATTGAAGGAACATTTTTGGTGGCGTAGGATGAATCTATCAGTTGTGATTTGTGTTGCATAATGTTTGGTTTTACACCACCTAAATGATGATAATAGTATTTTTTGTGCATTAAGGAATCCCTAGGATGTCCTCGAGTGATAATGGGATAGAATCTTGATTGGATTCATCAAAATGATACCCCATGCTTGGTTATGTTTTGATGTTATCTGGTATATTATGGATCAATTGATAGAATTGAATAACTTCGTAGAAATCATATAGTTTGGACTAGTAGAGGGATTGGAAAAAGGTTTCTGTTTGATGTTGTGTGGCTATATAGATTCATATGAGACATTGTTTTATATTGGGACACTGGTTTTACCTTGTGAGTCTACAGGGCATCAAAATATGCCTTTGTCCATCAGATACAAGTTAGTACCACATTCTATGATAAGATGAAGGGGATGATAGAGCATACTATTCAGATACTAGAGGAAATAATGTAGGAATGTGGCTTGGACATGAGGGGATCCTGGGAAAAAACATTCCCTTGGACATGTTTTATTATAATAATATTTATCAATCATTAATTGGAATGGAACCATTTTAGGATTTTTATGGGTGGACATCCCATTATCCATTATGATGGGTAGTGGTTGGGGAGTCAATAGTTCTTGGTACTGATACGGTACAGAGAATGAAATATAATGTTTGGTTGGTTCCATAGAGGATGAATGTAGAATAAGACTAGAAAAAAGTCTTATCATGATTGAAGAATGATACCCTTGTAGTTCTCGAATGGGGACTATGTATTATTGATGGTTTCCCTGTGATGTGGGGAGAGGTGGGTTGAAAATGGGAATGAGTAGCCACCATGGAATTTTCGTCACTTCGAGGTGTTGGGGTGCATTGGTAATGTGGTGTGCTGATTGGGATAACAACCTTGACTAGACCAGATTCATGAAGCCTTCCCCATCTCTCTGATCCATCAGTATCTTCACGATGAAACCCATGTATTTGAATTAGAGAGTTTGATGTTGGGGATGCCATGAATTTTATGGACAAGATAGTGGAGATCCATGATCATATAGAAATTGGGATGTGAGGTTGGAAAATTCCATTTATTTGTGTGCATTGGGTGAATGGTGTACTATAGGAGATTACTCGAGGGAAAGAGAACCAGATGCATGCCTAGTACCTAGAGTTGATTGGAGTTTTTCATTTCTCGATTATTCATTTTGATGTGATTTTTGGATCATGGTGTTTTATAATATATGTTTTTTAATAATTTAATATGGATCTAATGTAATGGACTAGACCCTAAAACCATTAAGTCATGTTAAATAATGTTTTTTAGGTGTTTAGGACTATCTCTGGGTGGTTGGTGGATGAGTGGAGGAGATTGGAGCTGTTTTAAAGGATGGAAGTAGATCACCAACAGTAACACATCTTCAAAAATGGTGAATCACTAATGATGAATCATTTTCAACTAATAGTGACTCACTGATACTGACTCATTATGAACAAATTGTCAATCAACAATGGTGAATCATATTGAACAAATGGTTACTCAACAAAACTCAATTGTTTTTTACTAAAAATTACATACCAATAGTGTCTCGTTTTATACTAATGGTGACTCACCAATGATGACTCATTTTGATCTAATAGGGACTGTCCAATGGTTACTCATTTTGAACCAATGGTCACTCATGAATGTTAAATCAGTTTGAAAAACTGTTGATTCGCCAAAGCCGACTTTTTTTGAATTAATAGTGACTCACCATCAATAAATCATTTTGAGAAAATAATGACTCTTCAATGTTGAAGCATTTTTAACTAGTGTTTACTCAACAAAGATGACTCATTTTTATCAAACAGTGACTCTCCAGTAATAACACATCACATGTGTTTCTAGTTTTTTTTTAAAAAATAGATATTCCATTTTGATGTATTTTATGATAAAAATGTGTTTAATTATATGATTAATTGTTTATAAATCCATTTTAATGGAGGAAGATAATATACATTATTTTATAAATGTTTGATGCCCAATTTTTTTTAAAGTGTATTGATTTGATGTGATCTTCCTCTTTTGGTAAACTAAATCATATCTATTTATTTTAGTTTCAACTTTAGACCTAATTTGAAATTAATTCTTTCGTTATTCTCAAGGTTTATTTCTCTTGATATGAGAGGTTACGAAGGATTTTTACCCGGAAGTCATGGATTCCTATTCCAATGTTAGTTTGTGTTCTTCCTATAGGGAGTTTTCTTTTTATTGTGAACCCCTGTTTTTTGGTTTAGCATTTTTGTGTAAATATTCTATACTATAGTTATGGATTCCTTAGTTTCTCATTTATATATATCATGTGGGACAAGTTAATCATGATATTTTGTGGGAGGATAGTTGCATCAATATCAATCAAGATAATTAACCATATTTAATGAAATATAATATTGTAGAGGAATGAAACATATTCTTTTATATATTTTGATTGTTACATTCATATTGTCTATGTTTTTTGAATCATTTAATTCCATGGCTTTTGGTATCCCTTATATTTTTGGTTTTCATATATTTTGTGATGTCCATGTTGAGTGAATTGTTGTGACACCTCCATTAATAAATGGTTAACTCTTTATATTCTATCAGTTTAATGGATTCCCTTGGATCTTATAGATTCCTGGATAATTCACTTAAATAATAATGTTAAATTTCATGAAATCCCCAATTTGGAATAAGGAAAATTTCGTGGAATGTGATATGATATGTATGTTAGATATTATTGTGTGTTTTGGATTCGATGTAATGATTTTATATAAGAGAATTATATTAATTTTTATGAGGATGGGTAGTAGTTTTGATATAAAGTATGGTAATTATGGTGGTTATAATGTGGTTGTGTAGTGGGGTTGTGATGTTTTTTGGTTACACTAGTTACCCAACCAGTAATGGAATTAAACCCATGTTAATTATTTGCGTAGTAATTTTTAAATTAATTATTTGAAGAATTGTTGTGTGTTTTATAATTTTGTGGTTTATATTATAATTAATGTGGTATAAATATCAAACATGGTTATTGTTTTAATTGAAATGGGTAGACAACCAATAATATGGAAAATATATTTAATTGAAAATAGTTTTTGGTCATTTCTTATTTTGTAGTTTTTATGAATTTACATGCATTAAAAAAGTGACTTAAATTAAAGTGTATTTTTATTCCTTGGTTTTGAACCCATTGGATGGGGACTGTGTGTTTTAAATATATTAGTTTATATATTTTCTATTTTTTTCTATTTGAACCCCACCCAGGTCGAGCACTATGTGTTGAAACCTAATGTTTGAGAGGTTTTATTATTTTTATCCCAGTTTGTGGATGTTTGGATTTCTACACAATCTTCATAACTCACCCATCCAGGAATTGGTAATATGAATGATATTTTATGGGAATAAGTAAAATTTTCCACCATATATAATTGATTCAAGGATATTTTGTAACCCCAGTTGTCTTTGGGTAAGATGTGATATGGCGTCTTGTGGCAGGGGTCATGCATGGAAGGCATAGGGAAAGAGGTTGACGTACTTAATGTTCATGATAACCTAATACTTTAGTTATTATATGTTATGTTATGATATGACCCAGGTGTGTATAGTTAGGAAGTGATTTTATGTGATGCTATATGAAAGAGGTGGGAGTTCTAGGTCGTACAAGGTTGGGGGTGTGAGGGTGTCAAATTGAATGGAATGTAGTGTGGGGTCCCCTATCATTGATATGTTTCACAATATATTATTATAAATTGATTCATTATTTTGTGATTGATCCTTGGTGAGGTTGGATTCTTCGTTTTTATAATTGTATAGTTTTATTTGTAAATGATGTTTTTTCATGGGTCAATTAAAATGATCCTTTCAGATGTTCATGAGGAATTTGGATTTCATACTATGTATAACTATATTCTCACACTAGGAATGTATAAATTGTTTTCAGGTTTCCTTGAGGACATTGTAGGTCGTGAGGAACATTACAAGCTCATACCATTGGATAATTTTTGTGTCGTCGCTTAAATTTTTTTTATTATTATTTGAATTTGACAATGTTTTATATATCAGTTTTATATATTAATTAATTTTGGGTTGGTTTAACATTCTGTTATATTATTTCATAGATTTTATTTTTACGGTTCATATTATCTCATGATCCTACATTATTATAGAGGATAATTCCTCCCATACTAGATATTTAATTATATCCTTAGTGTTATTCACCATCCCAAGTATAACTAGTGGCTTAAAACTGTGGTAATTTCTCTCTCCTCTCATTAAGGAATCCTTGGAGGGAGGGGGTCATGTCATACATCTGATTTCTGAAAATAATATAGGTTATTTGAATGAATTATATTATGGGATATATTTTTCACTAAGCCTACGGCTGAAACATATCTAGATGATATCAATATCTCTATACCACTATCCAGATACCCTTTATATGGAGTGAAACTCTTATATACTTCAGTTTATGAACTTCACCTATCACCTAATTTGGAAGAATCATTTTTAATTAATACATGTTTCTCATTCATAATTCCCACTCTCAACACAAAAAAATTACACTATAATTTTGACCCAAAACCATGCTTTGACTCTCTTCCAAATCCTCCTATAACATTTTAACATTATCCTAAATATTTTTTCATTATTAAAAAATATATATGTAAAATTAATTCATCATATTATCATTAACTACCTATTTTGTAGAGAATAATTCCATGTAGGGTTTAGGAATCAAATCAATTGCATCAAAATATTCTTTAACAAAACTCATAAAAATTTAACTTTTGAGTGAAACTCGTTACTATTACTCATCAATCATGTTAAATATTTTATTATAATGTTTATATGTTTATCCATTAACAATTACTATCTCTTATAGAATATTTTTTATATTCGTAATCTTATAAAACTCTCATACCATTTAATAAACTTCTTTTTCATGTTGTGAAAAAAATCATGAATTTCCATGATGAATATATATATATATATATATGTCACCAATTCAATAAGGAATATTATTTAACTAATACATAACCTCAAAATGGAGTTATATAAAATATTTAATGAAATTATTTTAATAGATCATACATGTTTACCTCAGGTAATATCAATCAATCAATTTTTATAGCATTTTCCATTTAAATGATCCTATTAGATTGGTGATTGCACTACCATTACAGATCATTCTATAATAATAAATAACTACTAAATATGTTTTTATTTTATAGTATTATATAATATTTTTGCATCATTATCACTAGGAATGGAATTCACTTTATCTATATTAGTCTACTCTAAAATTACATCAGAACTAATCTTTATGTATTAATTTAAAAACGACCAGGAAATATAAATCTGTATCCATTTAGATATGTGAATTAATTTTTATTGATATTTTTATAAGAAATTTTTGTTCAAATATAGTTAATGTTATCTATAAAACTAAATTAAATTTCTTAGGATGATCACCCATACACACCATTGAGGGTTGGGGTGTGTTAGGTGTGAGGAAATTTCACCAACAAAACCAATTATATGTCTTGATGCATAATAACCATGGTTTTTACAATATTTATACTATTATGATGAAAATGAACTTTTTATGTTAATACATCAAAACACCTATATGATATTAATATACTAAATTAAATTTGGAACATTTTTTTTCAAAAATGTATTCACTAATGTGGGAAACCAACTTTTGACCAGGGTCATCTCTCAATGAAACATGGATTAATTATAATTAACGTTGCATAAAATTATTGTATGTTGACATGTATCATGATAAAATATATATTATTATATTACATAGAAATGTGATCACTAGATTTCATAGTCGACTTAACACAATTCTATTAAAAAATGAATCGTTTGTTAAACCTCGTCCCATGTTCTTCATAGTAGACTCTCACCTAAAAGTCTTCTCAACATCCTTACACTTATTCTTGTTGATAAAAATAATATATATGGATTTATGTGCATTAATATGATATGACTTTATCCCCTTATATAGTGTTGTTTAACTATATAATGTGAATGAATTATTGTTTATGGAATAAGGCCATTGAATCTATACCCTATTACTAGTTTCTGGTAGAACTGAAGGCTATAATTTCTAGTAATATAGAACATGAAAATGAAGATCTAAAAATATTTTATCTAGTTTGAAATCACATTAATCAAAACAACCTAAATATTGTTCCTGATGGTATTCTTAGTAAAATACAAGTGTTTATTTCATTCTCAAAATTCATCTTCTCTTCCACTTCTTCAATGACTGTATCTATTAACCTATACAAGGAAATAAACACAACTCCTCTTTTTTTATTTCCTAAAAACCTAGTTTGTTATTACTATCTCTATATCTTTGTATACTATTTATATTCCTTTCTATAAAATTATGTGACTTCTACACAATCAACCTCTTAAAAAGTATCAATTTTCATACTGATATCAGTTTTGTCTACTCTACGACATAGCTTATTTCTATTTATTTACATTATTTTTAACGATGTCCTCAATATAAAATTACATTGTGGCTTTGTTTAATTTATATTATAAAATTAGAAAGTAGAAAACATATATTAATTTTTTATATCACCTAAATGTTACTAAAATAAAATGACAACATGTGGTTTCAAAAAAGTTGTTTTTCATCTAAAATATAATTTTATAGATACACATAATTAATTTATTCCATATGTCTATTTAAATAATTAATTCATAAATCATAATAGCACTAAAATATTTTCATCAATTCCATTATTCATATAACTTCTTAAAACACGAGTATACATGATTTACACTAGTAAAACAACCTCATTTTCTAAAATGAAAATATGTTATTAGTCATTCTGAATCTAACATGTCTCTAAAAATATTCTTATTGAATCTTTACATATAATTGATATGTACCATTTTTTCATCCTATTATGTTAATCATAATCAATTTTTGATACATAATCTTTTTGAATATAGTACATTCATCAAATATCATTTATTTAAAGAATTATGAAATCAAAATGACGGGTAATTTTTAGATTGGGTAAATATATATCCATACTTATAATCATGAATTTTTTTTAAAACCATGAATACTATTTTCTCATCCAAATTGATCAGTTCTCAATGATTGATATATGAAATAATACTCAAATATTTTACTAATTTCCTTTTGAATTATTCTTGAAACCTCATTAGATTTATCAATATTACAATCCACATGCTTATAATGAAAAGATGCCTAAAAATAGATAAAACAAAATAATGATTATTTAATAATTATTATTAGATATGATATAATAAATATCCATTGCAATAGAATATAAATTTTCTCAAAATTACATTTATATATTAAGAAGGTATCTAAAAATATTATTTCTTTATGCATCTTACGAATGCTTATAGATTATAAAATAAAACTATTTGTAATTCAATGAAGCATACTTCATGAAATATATCTTATTTTGGTTGTCACTAAAAATATTTATTAAAACATCTTTATGAAGAAAACATATTTACGGTTTATATATATACATATATTGATAATAACTACATATACACCAATCATGGATATGTGGTAGATATGATGTTTAAAAAAGGTTTTGTGATACATAAAATGCTTTTGGTAGTTGTTACACTTACCAAAATTTATTCTTAAACAATATTGTGTTGTCATTATACAAAATTAGGATGATGCATGAAACAATCAATATCGACACCTATAAAAATTGAGATTATATAATTTCCGATTGGCATGGACTTAGTTGATGGTATCAATGCATTGGGGGTGATGAATTTATCATTAAAAAACAAATATATATTCTCTTTAATTAAATTTTATTTCTTTAAAGACACTTTACGTTGTCCTCATCCATATCAACATCTCATTTGTGAAATTATATATACGTAATATATAACAATTCACAAGAACTACACATAGGATAGTTTCTCATAATTCCTCACAACATCGTCGTGAATGTAATCTCCCAACAAGCTGGTATCATTCCAATTCCATTTAAAAATTATTTTAAAAACACTAGTAGTTATAAATTGTTTCATTTAAATTAATAAAATCTCAATAATCATCACCTTTTATGGGACGATCACTGAGAAACCATCTTTATAGGACTTTTGACAATGTTTTTTGTAGATCCATCACATTCCCTCAATAAATTGAGATAATGTGTCCAATTACTTTTAAATACAAGCATAATTATCATCCATGAACACTAATTAACAATCTATTGAGGTAAAAAATTCTTCTATTAATTGTTGGTCATTTCATATTTATCTATGGGGGACACAAAACTAGTCTTATAATATATAAATTTGATCTTCTTCAATAGTTACGTAGAGGTAATGAGTAGGGGAATCATATTAATTATAGTTGGATCCATATATAAAAATATATTATGTGATTAATCTACAAAAAACTATAAATGTTATATAAATTTTAATTTTATTTCCCAAATTAATCGAATTGTATAAAAAATAATATTATATAAAAAATTTATATTGTGTGAATATTTATTTATTTTTACTATATGATTATGATATATGGATCCACACATATACTCGGGGATATAATATCATGATGGATATCAATAATGGGGGTGGTTTTGAAGATAACTATGTCACTATGGATGAAAGTGTTGTACTATAATCTTATAAAGACATATCTAAAAATAAAAATGATGTTATCATATGATAGGTAAATAGATAATGTAAATCTTGTTTGATATATTTAATGTATGAATGTTTTATGTTTAGATTACCAAAACCCAACATCATTTGTACTTCATGATTATTATATCTTTAATATAAAACTATATATATGATATATTCTTACCAGAATATTTTATTGAAATTTGATACACTATTTTCATTCTATTGAACGATGATTATTTTTTATATCAAATATTTAATTCAAATTCCAGATATAATGAGAATCATGACATACTCTTATTGTAATCATAAATATATATCCTCTTTTATAGATACATCATGAAAATTGGAAACATTTGTAGTATAAAAATCTAATTTTAGGGTATAATATAGATTTCAATATCTTATCAAGATGTATATAAATATAGAAATTTAGTATATGATATTTTATATTCTGAACCACCTATAGAAACAACATATGTTTTTCATCTAAATGAATATTAGTATATATAAAAATTTATATTGGACTCTCAATATGATATTAATATAAATATGCATAATTTAATCACATACATTCATTTATAATGTAAACCAATAATGGCTACATCCATGGTAGTGTAACATAGTTTAGGTGAATTATTAGTGGCATGAAGTTAATTGAATGATTATGATAAGAATTATTACTATTGAAATGAATAAGATATAATCGGTCTCTTGACTGTGATGTTTATTCATTTACTATATACATATGGAATGATGGGAATTAAATATATAAAATAACACTAATTGAAAGATAAATAATCCATGAAAGGATGATGACACGAAATACATATTCTGATATATTAGATATCATGTAATAGAGATATTATATTCCACATTAAGTGTTATTAGGTGGTTGTTATAAATATAATTTATTCTTTTTTATTTAAGGTTCACGATGTGTTACTAGAAAGAAAAATTAGACCTTAAGTATCAACCAATTATTTTATTATATGAGATTATAGTTTTAAACATAATGTGTATCCAACAGTGTAAATAATTTATATGAAATGTAGATTCTAATTAATTTTTTCCCATGCATAGGTGATGGTGAAAAATCAAGTGAGAATATTGAAAAAAGACAAATTATTTAAATTCAATTAGCATAGTAGAGTTTAAAATAAATAAATTTAATTTATTTATTCTTATATTAAAATTTTAGTTATTAATGATATGGGACTTCGTGAAATTTTTTTCTGGTAAACGTTGATATATTTAATAATTAATAAGAATATTTTTCTGTAATGGGCCACATTAATGGAGTCAGTATTATCATGTCAAATTTTAAAATAATAAATATGATTTATGATGTATTCATGATATTTATTAAATAGTTTTTTATTCTGTTTTTTATTATAGATTTAGATTAAGTATAATTTTTAACTTTTATGAAGGCATAAATACAATTTCTGTAAATTTAATAAAAATATATAATTATAATTTACAACAGAAAATGTATATGATTCATTCTATAATGAATCAATGTAATTTTTCCTTCTCTCAAGGTTTATGTGTGAGAATTACAAAAATAGTGAGTTTGAATAAATAATTCAACCTTCGATTAAGTTTAAAATACCCTTATAATCAATGGTTTATCATAATGATATTTATTACATTATAGTAGAACAAGAAGATTGATGATTGATGAAATATGGGATTTTTCCTATTTGTGGATGATCTTGAAGGTTTCTTACATGGTTCCTTGGATCTATAATTGTTTGGAGAAGATCATAGTACACCTATCTTCCACTATTCACTTGTTTACCATATGGGTTTTCATTTCATTTTATTTTCATATTTAAATTTATTTTCTTGAGAAGCAATGATGAACCAAAACATATAATGAATGATCCATCCTTACGATACCAATCCAGGATAAAAAATAAAATAACTATTAAGAATGAATCTTTCACTATTCATTTTGGTTATGAATCTATAAATAAAATCAAATAATTTTAGTAAAAAATTAATTTCTAGTCTTAACTTATTCACCCTTTGGAAGTTATATAAGTAAGGGACCAATAATTTATTCACCTAAAAGATAAATATTATATACTATTCTTGAAATTCATTCAATGCCAATAAATAATTTCCTAGTTCCCTAAAACCTAATTCTAATACACTTTTTAATATTAGACTATGTATCAATTAATAAAATTCAATGATTGTAATAAAAAAGAAAAATTCAATAACTAATATCTTTCATGAGAAAAAATTAACTTAAAAATAAATTTTTTTGTTTATAAAGGAAATATGATTTTTTTGTATACTAATCCTATTTTCACACTAATATACAACATTGTTTACGAATTTTAAAAATAATCATCAGATAAATATTTTATACCCTACCGCAAATCATATAATGTATACATTATTAAAATTCCAAATAAATTCAAATACAATCACTTTGTATCTATAAAAAAATTTAAATCAATAACTACATATTTTTGAAGAATATCTACTAAACTAGTTCGAGGCATATAAATATATGGTGAATCAATTTATAATTATAGAGAAACCGTTAATGACATAGATTATAAGGTCTCATCCTTTAAAATTACATAATCTTGAATTATGTTAATAATTCACATTGAGGATCTTTTCAAAATTAGATTTTTGATAATTATGTTATAAAATCTACTTAAAAACCTGAATATTACATGTAGACACTTATACCTAGTGTCCATTTTTTTATAAAATACAAACTCCTTAAAATAGAAACTTGGTTAGTTCCATGTTTCAAACATAAAAACATTTCCTTGATCCCATCCTTGACACTATTAACATTTAATTCATGTGAAAAAAATTTCAAAAACATGGGATGAGCATAAAAAGATTAGTGAGGGATACATAAAGAAGATAAAACAATTATTTTTTATAGCGACATGTAAATCACGAATACATTATCATAAAGTAATACTTTTCAGCGTATAGATGTAGCAAAAACACATCATTGAATATAATCTCATTTCTTAAACTTTTGTAACCAAAATATTACCATAATGTTTATAGAAAACAATGTATATCATATAAAGCTATCTTGGGACTTAGATATACATAAATGGAAAACCATATTGTCGACTTCCAAATTTATCACTAAATGGAATCACTATGGCTAACATCCTTACCCAATGCATTAGAGGTTATAATGTAACCACACATCCTAGGTTTATCATGAAACCACCTGTCATTTGGTTTATCATGTAACCACCAACCAAATGACCATGTACCATTATATAATCATCACAAAAAATGATTGAAAATTTCCACATTTAAATCATAAAATTTCATCTACAATTTCATGATAATGAAATTGTAAATCCACATTCAAAACCATTTTCAATACCAAAAAATGTAGAAAGGGTATATGGTATATATTTTACATTTTAAAACCTCACGGCTTGTTATGGACAACAAATATCAAATAATTCTCGCGGTGGTGGAAAGGTCATTGCCGCTACATACATTAAAAAAATTCCGTTTTTTATTTATTAATATTCTTGGTAGAAAATATATTCCCTTAGAATGAAATTATAATTCTAAGGGATTTATTATACACCTTGTAATAGAATTAGGTATATATTATCAAAGTATGGCTCAATTAATGGTGATTAAGCCGAAGTCCACTACCTTGTGTCCAACTTGTCATGTTTATTATTTATCTCCCGGAATAATAACGTTAAGTTAATTTCTACATGCTTCAGAACCATTTTCAAGTTTATTATTCCTTTTATGTCACTTATTACATTTCTATAACAATTATAAAATCATTCAAGTTCATATCATTTTTTTTGTCAATGTTCAGTACATGAGTCAAAAATGAACTTCTTATAATTACAAATTATCCATGTGGTGAAAAGTACATAATCTCCAGAATGATATTCATGATTTAGATATCATATATATTATATATATCAAGTATATATGTATTTATAATAGTCCATAACATTTAGATATAAACAGTGAAATTCCCTAATAATGGAGCGAGTAATCCATACATAATTATGAACACAACTTTCATTTCTATTTCATATGTAAAGAAATGAAAACATAAAGATACATATGTATATCATAATTCTAGTATAATATGATTTCATTATATCTATTACATATTTTAATTAATTATGTCCTTTTTTCATTCCATTTATAGCATGAACGAGTCATATCACATTGAGTGGGTGGTAGTTCACGCATACTCAAATGATATTATTGTATTCATACAATATGAAAAAAAATAAAGGTATGTTCTAAATGATAATTAAAGAAAATACAGATAAAATAAATATCATATATATCATGTATAATTTTAGTTCTATCGGAGTGGCCACTATAAGAGGTGGTAGGAGAAGATTGAGCAGTTATCGTTTCGTGATGTAGTAGTTCGTCGTCCATAGAAACAATATGATCTATATCCATTAGACCGAGGTGTGTGTAAGTGAAGTTTGAATAAATCTCAAAACAACAATATTTTATACTGATGATATAGTTTTTTTACGTAAAAAAATAATTG
The DNA here is from genome assembly GCA_963277665.1 of Viscum album. Taxonomy (NCBI): domain Eukaryota; kingdom Viridiplantae; phylum Streptophyta; class Magnoliopsida; order Santalales; family Viscaceae; genus Viscum; species Viscum album. The sequence goes on along the minus strand of OY728140.1, from coordinate 1,363,232,395 downwards.
GAAGGTCATATGGAGCAGAGATGGAATATAATTGCAAGGAACCTGAGAGAAGACGTTACCTAAAATAGGGTAACTTCATTAGGTTTGAACCAAAGAGATTTCTTGAAATTTCGTATTCCTAGGTGAAGGAATATTAGAGGAAGGGGGTAATATTTGGATACTATTGGAGAAGAGTTTGGATGAGAAAATATTCTATATAGCTGTGAGTAATGGGATAGATGTGGTGTCTGTTTATAAGAGAGTGGAGGGTCACTTTTGGAATGATTGCAAGTATTATTTTATTATTAATTGATTTTAAAATTCTAATAACACCAAAGGGATATATTTTGAATATAATATTATTATGGGCTCAATATTTTCAAAAATAGGACTAGGGCATGTGTTATGTTACTTTTAAATATTATTATAATACTATTTTTTACCCTTATTTACCAGATTTACCCTTTAACCATGGTAAATAATATATTTACGCAGTTACAATTCATAATTTCGAAAAAAATGTTACATATTTAAAAAATATGTACCTCATTATTCTAAATATTGAATCCAATTTTTCAAATTAAAAACAAAATAGTTTCAGAAATTAATTTATAATTAATTCTTGTTGTCAAAACCAAAAAGTCTGTTTTTATGAAGTAAAAACTACCAAAATATTAACATATTCCTATGTCAAATTTCAAAGTTAAATTACATAAAATGACCAAAACAAGATTAAATGATAAAAATATAATCTATTTACAATTTAAATCAAATTAAATAGATAATCTACCCATATAAATAAACTATATGAAATGGCGGTTTTGACTTAAGATGTAGTATTTTCACAATTCATTAAAAATGAACTTTATCTCAAAAATACTAAATATTTATCCCATGGATATTTTGATGTCCTTATTCTAAATAAAAGGTACATTTTTTCCAAATGGAAGATATAAAAGTGACAAAAACTATATTTAAAAATGGTTCCCCATAAAAAGGCTTTAAAACGACCTTTTAAAGAATATTTAGGTATTTATGCTTAATGTTGGATATAGTCCCATTTTAAGCCTAAAATATTAGTTGAATAAATGCAAAAAATTTAACAAATATGTTGAATCATAATATGGCTAGTTCTATTCATCGCAACCAATACAATGGATAGACATTAACTACCATTTTTAATATTAATAATATTATATTATTTTTCTCTAAAACTCAACATTGTGTGCAACCCAAGATTTTAGAGAAATCAGATGTTTCTTGTTACGAAGGCTATCAGAAAAAGGGTCCCCTTTAACATAAAATTAATATCTTTTTCATAAGTATTAGTAGAAAAAAATGTATTATTCTATAAATACCTATGTAATTATATCCTTCTCCCCTTTTGGGAATTTTTTCCCCGCAATTCTATTAACTAATCAATAAGAATGGGTATTTATCCTTCATATTATTTTATGATTCCCATGATTCCACTTCAGCTATACGGTTTTCCACATAAACATAACCGAATAAATCACCTTATTCAACAACACTTGCTCTTTATTGTTTGGAATCTGGACTGGCTGTTCCTCACAAGAAAAATTCTCTTCCAACTCAACTACCTCTGGACTTAGAACATGGGATGGATCTGGCATATACATTCTTAACATTGAAACATGAAAAACATTGCATCCCTAGGATAAATTTAGAGGTAAATCCACTTAATATTCAACTGATCCAACATTCTCTAGAAAATCATATGGTCCAATGAACTGTGGAATCAACTTCCCCTTCATACGAAAACACACCACACATTTCCATGGTTAAACTTTGAGAAAGGAATGATCACAATCCTCAAAAGAATGATCCTTCATCCAGTTATACACATAAATATTCTGTCTGCTCTGAGATATCCTCAAGTGTTTTTGTATCAATTGATATTTCTTTGTCATCTTTTCTACCAATTCCTGTCTCTTCAGTTTCGTTTCACCTACTTCACCCCAAAAAACTAGAGTTCGACATCACATCCCATATAATGCATCAAATGGAACCTTTTGTATGTTGTAATGAAAACTGTTATTACAATAAATATAATCCAAATAATGATTTTTCCGAAAATCCCTAGTAATCCATTGAACAAGAATAGATCATATCTTCCAATGTCGGAATTGTTCTTCTGACTTCCAATTTATTGAGGATAAAATTCAGTACTTAATTTTATTCAGTTCCCAAAGACTACTGAATGCCTTTCCAAAAGTTATAAGTAAACATGGGATCATGATCAGATATAATAGATATTCTATCTATCTGAAACCTATCTATTTCTTTAACATACAATCGAGAAATTTGATCTAGATATAAAGTATCATGAATAGAAACGAAATGAGTAGATTTATTCAATCGATCAACAATAACCCAGATTTCATTATTAAATCGATATGTCTTAAGTAATCATATAATTTATTCCATGGATATATATTCCAATTTCCACTGTGGCATTGGTAATTGCTAAAGAATCCCTTCTGGTAACTTTCATTTGGCTTTAACTTGCTGACAAGTTAAATAGTTCAGAGTAAATTTAGCAATATCTAATTTCATTACATTCCACCAGTAATACTTCTTATGATCCTTTTATATCCTAGTACAGCCAGGATGAACTGAAAAAAGAGAACTATGAGCATCACATAACAACTGTTTCTTTAATTATGAATCACAAGTCACACATAATATCTTTTCATTTCTCAAAATACAATCTTTATCAATGTTTAATTCTGGAAACATACTCGTCTAAACCGACTATTCATTTTTCATCAACTCAATGTATTCCTTCTGTGCTTGCTCAATTATGTTTTATAGAGATTATTTCTTTGATAATTTAATCAAAATAGATTAATTTCCTACACCGACAACTTTCTTGTTAATGTTCATCAAATTGTTAATCAAAGAATCTAATTCAAAATGTTGCATGGTTAATGTTGCATTACACTACTTGAAAAATGAATTATAGCCATGTATTTATAGCCACACTTATAAAAGTCCATGGATATAAGTTAATTTATCTACACACTTCAAATATAACCCATATCATTAGGTTCTATTAATCAATTTCCTCAAATCTCTACGGCCCCCTCTTCACGCGACCCTTCTTTCAGACGACGCCCTCTCTTCTCTCCCTGATCCTTCCCTGACAGTGCCCGCACGACTCTTCTTCCCCGCTTATACCCACATGACCCATCTTCCTCCCCCGATGATACCTATGTGACCCTTCTTCCTCGACGGTCCGACACTACCACCGAATTCAAGACATTTCACCTCACCCGGCCGACGTTGCTTCTAGGTGGCCTCCCAACCTCCTCTTCGGCGTTCCTCCGATGCAGAAACCCCCTCCCGGTGATGATATTACTTTATTATATATATTTTATTAATAACATGAACATATTTTGATCATATTAGGGTCTCATGTAGGTGGAGTATGGTTAATAGTGATTGTTTTGGATTTTACGGGATTGGAAGATGATGGAAAACATTTCCTAAGGGTTAAATCCACTTCAGGTTGGTTCAACCCATGGAATACTAAATAAGATTAGTGAAATTATTTGACTAGCATAACTAGAGAAAAAAAGAGGGACATGAATAGTTTCATTGGTGTCTCATAATTACTTATGATTAGTGATCTACATAGGTTATTATTTATAGTTATTATAATCTTCATGTATGATATAGAAAAATACAATGAAGCATTGTTCTCCCATGTACATGGGATGAAATGTCTAGAAAACAAATTTCCTTGTGATTCCATTACATTCATTCATTTCACATTAAATCCATACAATGATTGAGTAAATATATCCATCTATTTTGACTCATTTTTATTAATTAATGTGAGGATTTCATCCTTATTGTCAATACAATAAATGGTGAGAGTTTTCATTGTGGGGATTTGGTTCTACCTCTAAAATTTATAGTGATTTAATATTCAATGATTAGAATATTTGTTGATGATTTATCATAAAGTGTTGTTATAGATTTTTTTCATATAAATCCTTTCATTTTAGAAGGTAACAATACGGTTCAATTCCCAAATGTTATGATTTAATATTTTGTTTCAGAGATAATTGAGCTCGGGCACACCTCTCTTTATGTCAATAGCTTTCGACTGGAAGTGAGGTCCTAAAACATTCATTGGGGAGAATATTCAATTTTATCATTTCAAACCACATAAAAAATAAACACATCCAACAAAATCAATAATATCATCGTATTCATAATAAGTCTATAAAAATTATATATAAAATGGGATACAATATAAAAAACAAACAAAAAAACTAATCACATGATGGAATAATCACATATTTGAAATTTAAAAAGGAATAAAAATAAATAATTATATCTAAATCCATGGTCTTGGCTGATACCATCCCGTTCTCCAAAAACCACGTTGACTGAAACAATCCATATCCATTGTACATCCTCTGATAAACATTAAATGTAACAAAACGTCTACATTCACATTGTGGGTCTTGTGTAAGGTGTAAATGATTTAATTTGTAGGGTCTCACTACTCACCTCTAATATACACTGAAATATTAATATGTATTCATGAGGAAAACAATTAATGTAAAGAAACATTTTCACTAGATCATAATTCTATAACCCAACAATCACAACATTCGACATGTTTCATGCACTAGTTGAACGTTAATTTGATACCCAGAAAACCATTATGTCTGACAATACCTACATTAGATCCATTACAGTATCGTATCCCCTTGTTCCATATAAACCATCTAATTAATAAAAAAAATGGTTATTATATTTTTGAATACCTTAACAATATCCAATGCTTCATAGTTGAACGTTATGTCTAGGATCAGGTCTCATCTCATCACTTGAGGATATACCACATCACTCAAGTGGGATTTTCCAAAAATCCAATCCCTAAAAGTATCTAGACCCACTATCTCACTCTAGAAATTCCCATATTGCTTCCCCATGTTACATTACAACCTAGACCCCATCTACGTCATGGCGGTCTACCCATAACCTCCCCAGTCAATGGATATCTCCTAATAACATTACAATCCAAATAATATCCTTCTGATGTGAAGACATTATATTAAAGTTTTTGGAATGTTGTCACAAAGAAGAATTTTACCATGGTATCATGGATCCTTCTCAAAGGGAATTTGTTCAGAAACAATGGACCAAAGATGAGATTAATATAATATGCGCAACAGTTGCATTTGGAATGGGTGTTGTTGACAATGATTTTATTACCTATCTGTATTTAACAATCATGTGCTCACAATATTATTTCAGGTATCAATAAACCTAATGTTCTCTTTGTGATTCACCATTCCATGCCAATGTTTATTGAAGGATATCATCAGGTTAGTTTTCCAAATTTATATTGATGTTTTGTTTTTAATGTTATGTCCATAAGGCCGGAGTTCAAAATTTTTTGTTATATCTAATCCAAAATATATAGTTATCTTCACATTCTTGAGCGGGTCCGAAGCATTCTTGAGTGGGTCCGAAGCATGCATGAATACTTGGGTCTGACCAAATCATTAGGGTAAGAGTGCCACCACCATGACAGTCTAGTTGAGTATAAATTCGGGCTAGTTTCCAAGGGATTCCTTTAATGTGAAGGAGTTAAGAATTCTGAAATTTTTTCTCCAGTAGTTAAACACTTATACATTGGGTTATTTTTTACTTTTTCTGCTTACCATGCCTTTCATATCGAAGAACATGATGTTCGAACAACTTTTTTACATGGTGATTTTGATGTGAAACTTTACATGAAGCCTCCTAATGGTTTTGCTAATAAATTTAAATAAAATCAAGTATTCCTACTTAATAATCCAATCAAAGTCTTAAAATAGGATTCACGACAGTGGTATAAGAAATTTGATAAATTCAAGCTACAACATGGCTTTAACTGGATTAAATTTGAGGCATGTGTTTACTGTTTAGAATAACATTCTTTACTTGTATTCTCATGTTGTTAAAGTATTGAAACCTATTAGTGTTCCTTTTGAACAACAGTGAAAACTGTCACTCTCTCAATCTTCTAGAACTGTTGCTGACAGTGAAGGTGTTAGTAGAATACATTTTTTTAAATTGTTGAACCTGCTGTTTTTATTCCAATTGCAATATCCTCAAAATTTCAGTTCATCTGAGAGTTTATATATTTTTTGTACTTAACCTAGTTGAAGATCGCCTACCATCACGATTTTTCATGTCAGATCAGTACACTAATGAACGAACATTTTTAGCAGTAATGGAACGAAATCCTAGCATGATAATTTATCCTATAATTCAAATAAATTTTCAAGGGATATGCTTCATGTTTTCAACACCGGAAAATATTTTGTGAGCATGAGAGAGGTTGATTAAGCTATAAAAGAAATGTTACAGGCACCCGATATTCAAGTTATTTTTCTTTTTAACAAGTCTGTCGATTTTACGTTTGTTTTTAATGTACATAATTTAGGATATATTTGAAAAAATATTTTGAAAATGTTTAAAACACTGATCACTTATGATAATGGTTCCTTATAAGTTTTACCAATTTCTTGTCGGTCGTTTTGATTTTAATTTAGGTTATGAAAAACTGCTTCCAATTCGGTAGAATATTTTTGACGACAATTGTGTGTGAGCTTTACAAAATTGGAATAGGGGAGACTGCAATAAAAAAGGTGAAGTTATTGAACTTGACAATTTTTGTTGAGAAACGCTTACATAATGAATTATGATATGAATTTTGGACAGTTTTTGTTTTTCATTAAAATGTCTCACTAACATGAATGTTTTGATTTTTTATTATTTAATGCATTTTGTGGTGAGCGTATCATGCATGTGTGCATGCAATGGATAAGAGTTTCTGGGGTGGTATGCACCCTTGAGAATTGGGTGAGTAATTGTATTTTTAATTGTGTATTTAAATTATTTTCTAATAAAGTATTAAAAGGGGTGATTTGTGCAGATGTATGCTTAGTGAATGTAAGGAGCTTCTTTGATTGGCCATGTATTTATGAGAACACGTATTTTGCATCAATTATAGGTCATTTTAATGACAATGGATTTTGATTAAAATAGGAGACCTCTTTTTTTTAAAAAAAAAATTATGAGTTAAATAATTGAATCATTTCGCTGTTATCACAAGAGGATTACCATGTTTCTCATTTCCCAACACTATCACTCTAGTGTATTATAATTTCCATAAATATACATGTATTTTAAACTGCCTTTTTATTGAATGTTCTTTTGTAACAATGATATTGTAAAAGAAATATACAAAAAGATTATTGTATTATTATTGAAAAGAAAAATAGCAAACACTTGTTCAAGGAATGGATTTTCAAGGTTAAGAACAATGTATAATCACTATTTTTCGCATTTAAGTGCTTATTGATGTTTACTTTATTCCCATATTTTGGTGATTTTTGATTTTTGAATAGGCAATTGAAGGTTATGTTTGAAAAATAAATATGTTTATTAATGATCATGTTCTTTATTATTGGGATGTACATATCAATCTAAATATTAATTGGTCATTGTCGGTTATGGATTCTTATATCATTTATCATGTACAATTGACTCAGTGATCACATATATATAAGAAGTCGTTATATCTAATTTTTTCCCACTATTTTCTTATAGGTGGTTTCTTATGATGAGGTCGGTTCTATCCACCACCATCGATGACAATGAGTTCAACACCGGATTTGTTTAAGGATTATTCTGTTTTTAATCTTTGGCCCAATTTTAATTAGGGCATTTTTTATTTTTTTGATTCCTTATATTTTTGCAGTGTGTTTTGGATTTCGTTGAGCTGGATTCGAGTCGCAATTGATGAAGGATTACATTTTTATGAATAGGTAGGAATATAAATATATAAGTTCTACCTTTATATATATTCACTCATGGCAGTATGAATATATATATTGGGGCTAGGTGTGCTTATATATGGGTATGAAAAATGCATACATGTGTAAGTGTAAATGGGTATATGCAAGTATAAACATATATCTAAGGACCCCCTTGTGAATATTTTTCCATGAAAATATGTATATAGGGGCTAGGTGTCCTTAAATATTTGTGAAGTTGCTTATGTGTGAAAGCGGAAAAAAGGAAGATTCGAGTTTTCGTCATCAAAAGCAAACACGCCTTGATGTTGAGGTAGGGTCCCTCTCTTAGCCTCTTTAATTCAAGAATGTTTTAAATTGAATTTAGTTTCCTTTTTAATTCGGCATGTTTGTATTAAATTGAAATTATTGAATAAGTGTTAGTTAAGATAATTGTTTCGTTTGATAAATAAGTCAAGGTTTTTGTAATAAAACCCCTCCAACAGAGGTGCGTTGTCTGCGAAAACTCACAGTGGTATACCTTGCTTGACATTATTGCATTGATTTTTTCCATATATTTTATTATGTTGTAGTCATAAAGAACACATTTTACTTGACCCTATTTATATCCCTATTGGGGGTTTCCCTTTTTTTATTAAAATGATTGTTTGAAACAAGACACTCTTTAAGTGCCGTTAGACTTTTAAGATGGGTACCATGTTGTGTGACCATGTCACATGGCATATGATATTTAAATCCATCCCAAATCCTAGTCCCAAAGCCCAGGGGTCCCATAGTACCACTAATGTCATATTACAAGTTATGTAACCTTTGATTTTCCTGATCCTATGGGGTATTCCTCTAGGTATTCTTACACATTTCTAGATCTCCAAACCACACCAAATTAGGAATATCAGAGGTCATACAATCCTTTAGTCATCACAGATTAGAATTCATTTCATTAAATATTCTAAGAAAACATCCTCTCATTTCATCCATATCATCCTATTTGAATCTAAGTAGAATAGATACTTCAATTCCCTCTTAATCCACCTCTAAAATCCATGATAAAAATGAAATAAATTTCCCTTATGAAAAGCAAGGTTATGGAAGGCACTGATTATGCAATGGAAAACCACCAACCCACCAATGGCCACAATCTTTTTGGTTCCAACCATGAACCATCCATTAGTTAGTATAGATAAAACCCTCCCCCACTATCTCTATTAATATGTTCGTGGTGATTTATAATAGCTAATGGGTTGCCCTATCTACTACTTTTTAGGAACACCACATACTTCTTCCCCCCTTTACAAAATCCATCCATTCGAAACATAAAATTTCAATTAAAACATAATCATTTTAGTTATAAATCACCAAAATTAAATTTTAATAACCAAAAAAATAAATCCATAGTCATTACAAACTATCCACTATATGATTTATCTTCCATGAGAAACATTACTAAGAATCACTGGTGACATGAGGTTTCATGGGTTTGGAGCTGCCTTAGGGCCGACTCCTTCCCTTAATAGTTTTCCATCCTTCACCTTATTTATTATTTGGTACATTGATGTCTCATTTACCTTATTCTTCTACGTCTTTTTTCCTAGGGTTTTACATGCATCAATTTTGAAATGACTTCATTCAAGATATATCACTAGTATTCAGGTTAACCAGAAATTTTTAGTATTTTTCAAATGTTTTACAGTTGTTGAACATTATTACCCCAAAATTTTTAATTATTTACTTCCCTAATAGAATAATTGATCCACCATATGTGTACTGATGTGGGTTCTCATTGATTCTTTCTCAAGTTGCATGAAGTGGTGGATCTAGCTTTGTCATTGTCCAAATATTCATTTACATTAAACTGTTAACCATGTTTCCTATACTAGTGGATCCTAATTGTTCAATCAAGGAGAGACTCTTGGTTTTCATCCCAATGGATTTAGATTATCAGATTTCATATGCCTTTTTAAAATCCTTTTATTCTTACTATTTGCAGCAACATTCTTGGAAATATATTAGGTAAATCAAAAGATTCTTATAGGGAAACTTGTCTTTAATTATTTTTTGTTTGTAGAGCTTGACCTGTCTAAGAATCATCTATAGTTGATATCATTCACTGCTGAAAATTAGTTCAATTTTAAACAACACATTGTCTAGGAATTATAAGAGGAGTACTTTTCTTCTTATTTTCTTTAACACAATTCCATAGTGAGCTGATGGAGTCTAGGTCCAAAGTTATATTCAAGGCATAATCTAGCACTCATCATGATGGGGAACATGTGTTTTATGATTCTCCAGCTAGTGAGTCATTGGATACCAATGGTCCTTTGACACATGAAGGGGTGGTGAGGAGGATAATCTACTCATAGTGTATTTTAAACTCAGTAAGGGTATAATTCTTTGAAATTTTTGAAGATCATCAGGTAAAACACCCATGTGCTTCATATAAAATTAAGCCTAAGGAGGGAAGAATTTATCCTACATATTTTTCTATTTAAAAATTAGGCAACATAGTACCTAAGAGATTTTCAAGGTTTTTAAAAAGAATCCTGAAACATCTGGGAAAAAATACAAAGAAGGTGAGGATTATCTGTCCATGATGACTATGGAACCTATTAAAGAAGAATCCCATGTGTGTTTAGGAGCTCATAGTCTAAAATATGGTCATGTGCGGGTGGGAAGGGGGTGGGTGGTGGGGGGTAGGGGGCAGGGGGTGGGTGGAGGGGGGCATGGGGCAGGGTGGAGGGGGGAGGGGGAAGGGGGTAGGTGGGATGTCTGTAGGGTAGGGGGAGGGGGGACGGTCAGAATATTGCCCCACCTCCTCCCACTCCCTTCGCTCCTGGACGAAGATGCTGCCACACGGATGTTGCCGGACCAGGCCAAGATGTCGTGGTCACACCACGGTCATGTCGTGGTCATGCCGCGGCCACATCGTGGTCCCGCCGCGGTCACACTAGGATTTGGCCCTGCTCTAGGATGACACCCTGCGACGGTTCGCAATGTTATTAATGAGTCTTGTGATCAATGTTGAGACTGACTAATCACAATTTCTGCCAGTGGGGTGATGACTAGAATGTTTCCCCGCCTCCACTCTCTCCCTTCGCTCCAGGACGGAAGATGATTCCTCGTAAATGTCGCTGGACCGGGCCAACACACCATGGTCACATCGAGGTCACGCCGCGGTCACGCCGCGATCACACCACTGTTAATCCGCGGTCACACCGCGGTCTTACCATGGCCACGCTGTGATTTGGCCCTGTTCTAGGACGACACCACATGGCAGTTCGTAGTGATAATATTCCACGAGTCTTGTGATCAATGTTGAGACTGACTAATCCCAATTTTTTCCTGCGGGGCGACAACCAGAATGTTAACCCGCCTCCTCCTGCTCCCTTCGCTCCTGGCCGGAAGATGCTGCCCCACGGATGTCGCTGGACCGGGCCAACATGCCGCGGACATGCCACAGTCATGTCGCGGTCACGCCGCGGTCACGCCGTTGTCACACTGTGGTCATGCCATGGTAATGACATGATTTGGCCCTGCTCCAGGATGACACCTCGCGGTGGTTCGCAGTGATAGTATTACAAGAGTCTTGTGATAAATGTTGAGACTGGCTAATCACAAACTCTGCCAGTAGGGAGATGACCGGAATGTTTCCCCGCCTCCTCCCGCATTGTTTGCTCTTCACTTGAAGATTCTCCCCCGCAGATGTCACTGGACCAGGCCAACATGCTTCGGTCACGCCGTGGTCATGCCGCAGTTACGCCACGGTCACGTCGTGGTCACGCCGTGGTCACGCCGCGGTAATTCTGTGGTTTGGCCCTGCTCTAGCGACATCCATCCCACACCATCCCCCTTCCACCTTCATTTCAGCCCACTGCCACCAGCATTCCAGCCTGCAACAGCCCCCCTTCCAACATCGAATCAGCCCACACCATCCCCCAGCACCTGAAACCAGCCCCCTTCCACTGGTATTCGAGCCCCCTTCTACCTGAATTTGAGCTCGCACCAGCCCCCACCCACCTGCAATCTTGCCAGCACCAGCCACCACACCAGCCACCACCCCCCAGCCTCCTACAAAACACTCATGCCAGCCCTCTACCAACTACAAAATATCCCCAACCTCTAGTTCCAACCCTTTGCCACCTACAAAACAGCCCCACCTGTAATAATTTTGCTAATGATTTTTTGAAAGGTATTCCCCATAGCAATAGGTCTGAAATTCATTGCTTCCACACCATTTTCCTTCTTTGGGACCAGGACAATAAAATTGGTGTTGATTCCATAGGGCATTGAGGCATGGTTAAAGAACTCCCTCATAGCATTAAGGAGCTCATCACGAACTATGTCCATGTAGAAAATAAAAAAATAATTTTTGAACCCATCATGACCAGCCACACTCTCAATATTTAGAGATAAAACGGCACTCTTAACCTTTTTCTAATGCATGTACATTCGTGAAGGCTTTATATAATTTGGAAGTGACCACTCTACTGTACTGTTTTCTGTACCAAGTGTATTTCGCACCATTGAGATTAATTTCAATGAGATTGTTGTCTTCAATTTAGGATTTAAATTCTCTCTTGGAAATAGATGAATGAGAAGGTCTACTTTTCACACGTGAGTTGAGAATGGAATTGAAGTCTCCATGAATAAACCAAGGGTCATTAAAATTAGTGCTTATTTAAGGAAGGTCATTCCAAAGAGTTCTCCTATCTTGGAATATATTTTTTGCATTGAAAAAAGAGAAGAAGAGGTGTATTCCATCAATATTAAAATTACAAGTAAAGTTTTTATCAGAGATATTAAAGGTGTTAACATTTTTTAAGGAAGAGTGCAACAAAATCCATAGAGATTCCGCATTGTAGTTATTTGAGATTACGCCAGTAAAGATATAACTGTGTTGACAAAAGTGAGAGTATTTAAGAGAATAAGAAATTTTTGGTTCATCAATAGCAAATAAAATTCGATGGTGAGTGTAAACAATTCTTTTTAGAACATTGAACGTGTTAGAGTTGGAAATTCCCTGACAATTCCATAAAATAATCTTCATTTAAACCTGTTTTTGAATTTAGAACTCCCTTTTTTCTTCTTTCTAGAGCCTTTATTTCCAGAAGACCTTCTAATATTTTTATCATTTTTTTAGTGGTATGTTCCGATTTGTTTTTTGTAGGTATAGGGTTCTTATTTTTAGTTTCATTTCTTGATGAATTCATAATTGAGTCTGTTCTATTTGTGTCACATTGCATCAAAGAAGTGGTGTTTTGGTTATTTAATAGAATACCAGGCTATTCAGAATAGTTCTTATTATCTATATATTTACCACCATTAAAAGGTAAATTAATATAATGAGTAGTAGGAGTACATGGGTCCTTTGAAGCATCTATATCCTGCTGTTTGACATCGTCATGAACTGATGTAAGGTGCCTCTTCCAGGTGGATTCAGGAAGTACCTGCATAAACAAGGGGCCCTATACTGAGGGAGTGCTTTTGTATGTTTTATAGGTTCTAGTGTAATGGTATCTTGTTTATTAGTGTTAGTATGTTTGGTTTCTGTCTTAGCCTGAATAGACTTTGGACAAATATTAGGACTCCTGGAATTTATAGGAAAAACAATGGTCTTCATATCATTATGACTGTTGACAGATTTAATGTGATTAGGGTGAGAATTATTTAGAGTTGATTCAATTGAGGTCAAATTACATGGAATCAAGGGATCAGTACAGTCTTTTCCTACATATTGAGTAGATGAATGAGGAAAAGTGGGAAGCATCATACCTGGAATCACATCCATAGCAGAAGAATCTGTTATATAGGGTGCCTGGACAGTGCCCGAAGCATTTGTGGGACACTATTTCTAATCACTGGAGTCACTGTTATCCTGAATTTGTAAAGAAACATGCACTGCAGGTGTGTTCTCATTTATAGGGTTAAAAGATTTTATGGCTTTAGTATCAGAATTAACCTTGTCGATATTTTATTGTGTCATTTTTTGAATAGATGGAAGGGAACCTGAGCCATTTGTCTGATTTCTGGTCCCATTTATTATCTCTTGAGTATAAGTAGAAGTCAGTAGGGAGGGTTTTTGGTTCTGACCAGAAATCAAATCTGAGCAGTTGGGTTCAACCACAACTTGTAGAAAATGATCAAAATTGTGCTTATTTGCAGTGCTTAAGCTGTAATCATTGCTTTTTATGTGAAGAGTTGGAGTTATTGAATGCCTCCTACCTAGTGTGGGTTAAACATTTTTGGTGAGGTTAGAGTTGGGTACCTGCTCGGATGGACAAGTACTAGGTTTTTATTTCTCATGCTCATTATTAGATAGTCAAAAAGTTTCTAGAACCAGATTCGGAATCTCTTCTGTAAGAGTTTATTCCTTGGTGGAGTTTTCTTCCACATCAACTACATTTTACCAGGTTTTACCCAAGTCATCCCCTATGTGTGTCAGCCTATGTGAATTTTTCACTAAGATTTCAGGTTTCTTTTTAGAGGATTCTGGTATGTCCACTGTCTGAGTTTTTTCTTTTTTGTTTCTCCTTATTTCTTGCCATTCGTTTTCAATTATCTGATTTACTTGTTTTCAATCCACCATACAATTGAAGATTGAATATCAAATTATTTTACAATGTTCACAAAAGGGAGGCTTTCTCTCATATTCTATTCTAATTTCATCTTTATAATCTTTAGCATTTAAATTGGTCGTCTTTTGTAGCTTTGAATCTAAATCAATTTCCACCATTACACTCAAAAGGAGTCGAAGGTCATCATTCAAAGATCTGTGGTATATTTTGAGAGGGGATCTGATGTAGGAAACAATGTCATCTAGAATTTTTGGGTGCCAAAAAAACCAATTCAGGCCAGGTATTTTAACCCAAACTTGTTCGATGGTATTCCTATATGTGCGTGGGTTGAAAGCATAGTCCCATTTGGTTATTATAAGGAATCCTGGATTTAGGTAAATATTACTAGTTTTCCAAACCGTTTCTAGATCATATTGTGATTTCAACAGAATGTGATAATATCCCTTGCCTATAGGAATCAATTTCCAATTCGATATATTCCAGCAGTGTGAAATGTGCGAATGTAAATAAGGAAAAGGCCAAGGGTGGTCACATTTGAGGTAGGATATGTGGCCCATGATAGAGAAGTTTCATAGTTGAGTGTGATGTTGAAGTGCCTCCGGGTCCGCCTCCATCGAGAAACTACCATCCTCAAGATACTCACAAAGAGGGGGCTTCATTGAGATGTCTTTTCACATGCCTGTATTCGTCAGTGCATCAAGAAAGGAGACCCCTTGAGATCTAATTGGGAGCGAGCGATTGCGAACCCTTTCATCTGGGGGACTCTTCATGCTTTTCAACCATATTGCATTGAGCAAGAGGGATATGTAATATCCTTGGATTTTCAATGTGATGAGATTAGAACATTCCCGGCATGAGAAAATCATCCATGATAGTGAATCTCGAGAACCGAGAAAGCGAACCCTATCTGCTCGGGAATCTTAGAGAGAGATGGGAGACCATCTCTCTAATGTACCATTTTTCCCCTTAGTTCCTCATCTATAATAATACTTCCTCATCTCTCACATTGTTTTAATGAATTCATTTCATGTGCTATTTTGATTTTCTTCGGATGATGAATATTATAGATTTTGGACTCGTGGATTTTGGTCGTTTGGGGGTTACAGAATAATGGTTCTTAAATGGTCTCCAGACTATTTCTTAGGTGATGAGCCCCCCATTGTTCCTCTCCGGATAGGGTTCCCGAATTTACCCCTTCACCTTTTCATATAGAGTGCCTTATTTCCCATTGGTCGTCTATTTGGGATACCTTTTAAGACGGACTCTGCCACTTTAAACCATACAAGCCCCTCTGTCGCTAGGATTTGCACCGAGGTCGGTGTTTCTAAATCTTTTTCATCCCGATTCTGGATTCGAAATGAGGATAATGGTTTTATTCAAGATCTGGCCTTTGATAATTCCCCATCTTTCTTCAAAAAATGATCACGAATTGGTCACTCTATGAATGAATGTGTGACTCAATGCAATGTAATGACACTCGACCTTTCCCTCTCTATAAAATCTGATCAGGTGGAAAGGGAAACCCCTATAATTCCCATGTTTCATAGATAGGTACTACTGACTGCACTAATAACAAGAATACCCCTGGCCTCTCTAAGATTCAGCCCCCTCCCATTATGATTCTAAGAGCTTGCACATCCACAGGACTTCTAAAGAAGAAAAGAAAGATACCTTCAATGATGACTCACCTATTCTTGAAGTAAGCAAACCTATAAAAATAGATACAGATGAGGTGCTATCGAATCATGAAGATCCCTTGTATGTGGACCTCAGAACTTCTAAATAAGGAAAGAAAGTCTACAATGTTGACTCACCTACTCTTGAAGAAAGCAAACCTATACAAAGAGATAATGAAGAGGTAAAATCAAGAAGATCTGTTGCAAGTAGATATTGAAAAACCCGGCCAATTAGAAGAAGACTTCCTAAAATAATGGGCTAAGAAAGGGACGAAAGCATTGGTTGACTCATGGCTTCATCACTCGATGTTCTAGAAACACTTAGAAATGTATGGATAATACCAATTTTAAAAGAACAATTATCACACGTTCCCTAGTTTCAAACATGAAGGACCAAAACACAATACCCACACTGCCAGCCCCCACTGGAAAAGTGTCTGCCTCATCAGATGATTCAGCAAGCTCTACCAATTTTTCTGACTAGGATGAGTCATCTAGTGAGGATGATGAAAATGACCCAGATTATAGGGATACCTACTTAATTCCAGAAAATATTGATTTTCCCAATGACCTTGACGCATGGATGTATGAAAAGAAACTACTGTATTTAGAGAGTATAAAAATGGAGAGATGTAAGAGAATGCATATCTTGATATCAGAAAGGGGATGTTCATCAAAGTGTTAGAGGAATTTAAAAAAATTGAAGCTTAAATTTTAGGTCAATCCTCTAGAAATGAAGTTGTTGAGATTCTTCTGATTCTCAGAAACAGGTTATTCTTTGTCTTGTGATGTTCCTCATTTTCAACCGGTTCTACTCAAGGGGATTGTACAGTGGATGTTTGCAGACATGCACTATGGGGTCTTTGAAATGTACTCCTTCCAGTTTCAGAACATGTTCGATCATGCAACATTCTTGAATGAAGCTGTTGTGATATTTCTTCTACCATTTGAGATTTTTTGGCTAAAGAGAAGCAACAGTCCATGGATGCTTGGGTCTACTATAAATAGAGTTTTTGTTTTCCTTGATGTCATAAAGGTATGCTGTTGTGATTTCGATTCATAAATGTTCTTTTCTATTGGGTTGGTCTCTTGATGGACTGGCAGGGGGAGGGGGGTAACTGGCAGGGGGTGCAAGGGGTGGGGTGTCCAGGGTCTGGGGGGGGGGGTGGTCTATCCAGGGTCTATCTGGGGGAGTTTATTCAGGGGGTATGGGGTGTGTCTATGTTTTTTTCTGGGGGGGGGGCAGGACTGGAAGGGGGAGGGGGTAATTAGGAGGGGGAGGGGGGAACTCGCAGGGGGAGGGGACTGGTAGAGGGACTAGCAGGGGAGGGGGGTAACTGGAATGGTGGGTTCAATGGGCGGGGTGTCATGGTTCTGGGGGGGGGGGTGTCCAGGGTCTAGTGGGTCTAGGGGGTGTCCAGGTCTTGGGGGGTGTCCAGGTTTGGGGGGGTATGACTGGCAGGGGGGAGAGGGGAACTGGCAGGGGGAGAGGGGGAACTAGCAGGGGGATGGGACTGGTAGGGGGACTAGCAAGGGGTGTCTTGGGTCTATCTGGGGGGGTGTCCAGCGTCTGTCTGGGGGGTGTCTAGGGTTTGTCCGGGGGGTGTCCCTGGTATGTTTGGGGGGTTTCCAGGGTCTGTCTGGGGGTGTGTCCAGGGTCTGGATGGAGGTGTCTAGGGTCTATCTGGGGGGTGTCCATGGTTAGTTCAGGAGGGGGGCTTTGCAGGGGGCTGTCCAGGGTGGGGGTTTATGTAGGGTGGGGTGTCTAGTATCCATGAGGGAGGGGTCTTCAGGGGGTGGGCTACTGTAGGGGGGGGGTGCAGGGGGTGGGGCTATTTTTTATGGTTTTCCCGACCCTATAGCCATGGTTTTTATTTGTGGCTATAGGTCTATTGCCACGGTTACAAATAGTATCTAAAGTTCCAATACCACAGTTTCTAACCGTGCAAATATACTGTATCCCTCCTCTTGTATAGCCACAGTTCTAAATTGTGGCTATAGAGATATTACCATGGTTTTAACTGTGGATGTATACCTAGTTCCAAGGTTTGAACCATTGTTGTAGACCTATAACTATGGTTCTAATCCGTGGCTACAAGTCTAAGCCTATAGCCACAAAAAACATAGACACAGTTTCTCAAACCATCTCTATTACCTATATCCACGGTTTGAGTACCTCTATCCATGGTTTAAAACTGTGGCTATAGCCTGAATTTCCAGTAGTGTTACTCTTTCACTAAAAAGTATCATCCACTTTATTTGCCTTTCCTGGATGGTAATGGAATGTGTAATCAAAATCCTTGATTAATTCTAGCCATATCGTATATCACAAGTTCAATTCTTTTAGAGTGAATAAATACTTCAATATATTGTGGTTGGTATATATTTCAAACATTATCCCATAAAAATGATCCCACCAAATTTTTAATGCAAAAAAACAACAGTGAATTTAAAATCATGTTTAGTGTAATTTT
Organism: Viscum album; assembly: GCA_963277665.1. Lineage (NCBI taxonomy): Eukaryota > Viridiplantae > Streptophyta > Magnoliopsida > Santalales > Viscaceae > Viscum > Viscum album. Next base: position 1,363,213,844 of record OY728140.1, on the reverse strand, counting down.
ACTCATGAGTTTTCAACTATCATGATGCATAATCAATTACCTAATCATTCTGAATTAAGTCACAACCTATTCTTTTGAATGAACCATCACTATTGATAACAAATTCGCCATTTCTATAAGGCAAGGCCAACATAATAGTGTTCACCAATATTTTTTTTCAATTCCTAAAACTATCATCACATTCTTTTGTCTAGATAAATGTAACACCTTTTTGAGTTTACATAGTCAGTGGGATAGATAACCATAAAATATTTTCTAAAAATCTTTTGTAATATCTTTCCAAACCAAGAATAATATGAATTTCATTTTTATTATTGGGTCTTGGAAATTATTCAAAAACATATGTTTTAGAAGGATCAACAATTTTGTAATATGTTTAAAAAAATTTAACAAGGATTGAAATTTGTTGTATCCAAAACTAAACCCCTTCCAATATTCTAATCAAATTTAATTTTCCTTTATGGTATTCATGACAACCCTTAAATCAAATTTTTGCTTCTCTTTACTTTTGGAATATACCAAAATATCATCAGTAAACAAAACCACAAACATATCCATAGACCCATGGGAAATTCTATTAATAAGATCCATGAATATAGTATGTGTATTAATTTACCCCAATGGCATTTCTACCAATTCATAATTGTCATATCTAGTATGAAACGCTGTCTTTGGAATGTCTTCTTCCTTTATATCAAACTGATGGTACCCCAAACCCAGTTCAATCCTTGAAAAAACTAATCTCCCAATATTTTATCTATCAAATAATTTATATGAGGTAAAGGATACCTATGCTTAATAGTGATTTTTGTCAAGGCTCTATAATCAATGAAAAGTCTCATTGAACCGTCGTTCTTTTTAACAAACAAGGTTGGGGAACCCCATGGTGATGAGCTAGATAGAATGAAAACATTAATTTACAACACGTTCAATTTATTATTTAACTCTAAAAGTTCAATCTTTTCTATTTGATAAGGGGTTTTTGAAATTGACATAGAATTAGGAATAATGTCAAAAGTATATTCATCTTCCCGATCAGGTATAATACCATGAAAATAATCAGTAAAACATCAAAATACTCATTTACTATTGGAACAGCATTAATCGGAATAGTTTATTTATTCTCAAAAATATGTGCATGGTAAAATTCATTTATATATTTCACTAGTTTCTCTACTTAAAAATATCTTATCAAAGATAAGGGTTTATTCTTGTACACAAACTAAAATTATTTCTAAAATGGAACCTCTTTAGCCATACAATCAATCATAGCATAGTAAAAATAAATCCAATCCATTCCAAAAAAAACATCAAACTCTACTAGGGGAAAAAACCAGGTTTGTAGGTAATGTTTTACCCAAAATAAGGATAGATAGATTCTTATAATTTTTTTTGTCCTCAACATTTTCTCTAGGTGTTTTTACTACAAGTTCAGGATTCATATCTTGTGATGAAATTCCCAATTTACTAGAAAATTTCATTAAAATGAAAGAATGTTTAGATCCATAATCTGACAAAACATTGGAAAAATCTCAAAAAACAAAAAAAGTTCTTGATACCACTTCAATTTATGGTCCATCATAAAATGTAGTTTTCCAAAAAGAATTTTTCCCCACCCATATGCTTATGATCTGTATTTTTTCCACCTAAGGTAATTAACTTTGGGAGCACATTGGAATTATTTACAAATGCATTACAACTATAACAACATATTGTTGGATTTTCATTTCTTTCTTCATAATATTCTTTACAGTTACGAGAAATATGTCCAATATTACCACCCCGGAAGCACTTCCCAGTCATTGATAAACATTCTGCTAGATACTTATTACCACACTTATCACAACATAAAAATTTAATTTTAATACCTCCATCCTTCATTGATGAATTATTTCCCTTTGTCTCCCAAGAAGACCTCTTCCTTTGTATTCTTTCATGGAACAACTAATCTTCATAAAAATTAATTTATACCTTCTCATCACATCTAACAAGTTTTTCATATATTTTGAATTCACAAGGAGATAATGCTCTTCGATATCATAGCTTCAGTCATGAGTAAAATAGATTTATCTTACTATCAAGTGGTTAGATGAAATTTGTAGCATACCATTCTAGTAGAGTATACATTTCTTCATAAGCATCCATTAATCATTCTCTTACTTAAATTCTTTGATTTTTTTTCATCCTATGTCAAACCTCCTTAGGAAATTATTTCTTAAGAAACATACCTTTGGATTCATCCCAACAAAGGGAATCAATCTCTTATGTGTCTGTGATATTTTTAACCAACAACAACCACATATCTACTTATCCTTCAAAATGATAAACATTAAGACTAACCTTTTAATTTTATGTACAACCCATGACATTTCAAATCATTACTAGTGCATTGATCCACACTTCTTCTTGAATAGGTTTAGATGATCTTTCGAATTTTGGGGGTGTTGCCTCTTGAAATTATATATTATAGACATGTTTTATGGTGTTGATCTGGTTGATCCTATGCATGTATACAACAACCATTTATAGTCTGAGTCAACTACACCATCAAAGCAACAAACTGTTCAGTTCTGATTCCAACGATCTTAGGATGCTAATTAGGAAGATTATTCTCTTCTGTATGCCTTCCTTGATCTTATACCCCGTTTACTCTATGGAAAACCATTATGAACAAAAATATATTAGAATAATCAACATGGTAATATTATAATTATATATCATTTAAATTTTTACCAAAATGTCAAAATCATTTATTTTTATTCTATGATAAAAATACTAACTCCTAAAGTTATATAAACTGACCTCTGATACCAACTATAAGACCGTATACTTAATCATTAAATAATATTGAGTTATGTTAATAATTCATATTGAAAATATTTTTGGGTTTATAGAATTAGATAATTAGGTCATAACATAAGCAAAACAACTTGAATATAACATGTGGACATTTCTTCTCAGTATCCATTTTTTTCATAAAATAAAAACTCATAAAAATATAAACATGTTTAGTTCCATGTTTTAAATCGAATAAATTTTCCGTGATCCCATCCTTAACCCTATTCCACTTTATTTCATATGAAAAAAATTTTCAAAAACATTGGATTATCATAAAAATCTCAGTAAGTTATACCTAAAGAAGGAAAAACTATCAGTTGTTTGAAAACAACATGTAAACCATGAATACATTATCATAAAGTATTACTTTTCAATTTATATAATTAATGAAGACACTTAACTGAATATAATATCATTACATACCCTTTTGTAACCAAAATATTACCATAAAGCTAATATAAAACAATGTATCACATATAAATGTAACGTGAGGCAAAAACATACGTAAATGGATTAATCATACGGTCGAATTCCACACATACCTCTAACTGGAATGGTGATATAACTGACTTCTATACCGAATACATTGGTGGTAATAATGTAACCACCCATCATTTTTTTATCACGGAATAACACATAATTTGGTTTTTCATGTAACTACCTGTCAAATTTCCAATAACCATAATATAATCATCACTTATAAAAGATTGAAAATATCAACATTTTAATCATAAAATTTCATTTTCAATCACAAAAAATAATTTCAAGATATTGAAATTGTAAATACAATTTAAAAACCATTATCAATACCAAAATATATAAAAATGGTATATGGTATTTATTTTCCATTTAAAAATATCACGGCTTGTAAAGGAAGGACAATATCAAATAATGCTAGCGGTGGCAGAAAGGTAACTGTCAACACTTACGTTAAAAGAATTACATATTTAATTTATTAAAATTATTCATAGAAAATAGATTCTATTTGATTTAATTTAAATGTCAAATGGGTTTATTATTCACTATGTCAATGAAGTAGGTTAGTATTATCAATGTATTCACCAATGAATGGATATTAAAATGAAGTCCCGTACCTTGTGTCTGACTTGTCTTGATAATTCGTTATCTCCATAAATAATAATCTTATTTTAATATCTACTTTCAAAAGAACATTTTTCATGTTTATTAGTCCTTTTATATAACTTATTACCTTTCTATAACAATCATATAATTATTCAAGTTCATATCAATTGTGTTGTTGATGTTCGGTACATGAGTCCAAAATGAACTTGTTATAATTACAAATTGTCCATGTGGTAAAAAGTAAATTATCCCTTGATTGATATTATAGATTTAGACATAATATATAAAATATATATCTAGTATATATTTATTTATATTAATCCATAATATTTGGAGATAATAAATGAAATGTGTCGTTCATGGAGACTGTAAGCCTTACGTAAGCATAAACGCTACATTCATTTAAATATCATATTTAAAGGAATGAAAACATAATGATAAATAGGTATATTATAAATCTAATATAATTTAATTGCTTATATATGTTACATAAGTTCATTAATTCTATCATTTATGCATTACATGTAAAGCATGAACGAGTCATATCAATTTGAGGGGGCGGTAGTCTGCACTTCCTCAAATGAAATTATCTTGTTTATAAAGCATGAAAATGTTAAAGGGATGTTATAAATGATAATTACATAAGTATATAGATAAAATAAATATCATATATATATCATATATAATTTCTGTGCCATCATAATGGCCACGATAAGATGTTGTGGGAGATGATTGAACCATCATTGTTTCGTGAGGCACTAGTTCCCCATCCACAGAAAAAAATTATTCTATACCAATTACACAACGATTTGTGAAACTATAGTTTGAATAATTCTCACACCATAAACCTTGTATATTTAGGTTACTGTGGTTTATATGTAAAAAAATAATAAGAATATCAAAGGGAGTGGAGAAGGGAAACAACAGGAAGGAACTTGAGAGAAGCTGTTACCACAAATCCGGTAACTTATTTTCATTTGAGCCCAATGGATTTATTAAATAACAATATTTATAGCGGAAGGATTATATGAGTAAGGTAAGAATGTTGGGATCATATTGGAGAAGAGTTTGGATGATCCAAGAGTCTTGAGAAGTGTGATTAATGGGTTAAGGGTGATGCCCTTTTATAAGAGGGAGGGGCACTTTTAGAATGAATGAAATTATTATTTAAATATTAATATATTTTCTAAATATAATAACACAAAAGTGATATATTTTCAATATCATATCTGGATTGGTGGAAATAATCTCATCCAATGGATTTTAGACAAGTTTATATCATAAATAATACCTTATCTATTATCATTAACCCATAGTTAACAAATTTATCTTTTACCATGTCTTCTTGTATATTCATACTATAGGGTTAATTTATTTACTATAAAATGTCAATAGAACCTCAAGTGGTTCATTAATTTTATTTTCAACCTTATCTTAGTCATTTGGACTAATATTAAAATTATAGGACTATTATATCATTAAATATAATAATATTTGTTTTAAAAACTCATTTAAGTCAATTTATATACTATTGATATCATGAAATTTAAAAAAATCCATTACAAAATGATTATTTATAAAAACATTCGTTAATTAAAACATAACAAGTAATAATCATCCTTAAAATTCGTGGATGGTATAAAATGTTTCAAAATAATTTTGTTAATGTTTATAATCTCATTTAGTTAAATAATTCATTAATAAAGTAATCACTACATCATCATTGATTCACAAATATATTTTTTTATTTGATGCCTAAAAATTATAAATAAAATACCATGACATAGGAAATCACCTTATGTTTTTATGATAATTTTTAGTCAACGAAATAACTTATATATCACCATATATAAATTTTTTTACTAGAAGATACAAGTTTAGGTTATATTTTCCTTAACTTCAAATTAAAAGTATTTTAATGTAATTTTCACACAAAAGTGGCTCCATGGGGTCCTAAAATCAACCCATTAATGGAAATGGTCAGAAATATCTCATCCAATAGGATTAATATAGGTGTGTCGGTAATATTAAATTATTATAATATTATTTTTTCCCTTATTTACCTGATTTACACATTAACCATGGTAAATAAAATATTTACTGAAGGTACTATTCATAATGTCTAAAAATAAAATTTACCTACTTATATAATTTGTATCTCTTGATTCAATAAATTTAATCCATTTTTACACATTCAAAACACATATGTTTCATAAATTATTTTAAAATTAATTCTCGTAGTCAAAACCAAAAACACTTTGTTATGAAGTAAAAACTACTAAATGATTGACATGTGTTTATGTCCAATTTCAATGTTAAATTTATTCAAATTAACAACATTGTATTAAATGATAAAAATCTAATCTATATAAACATTAAATGTAATGAAAAGGACAACATAATAATATAAATAAAAAAGATGAAAATATAGTCTTGACTTAAAATGCAGCATTTTTACTCTTCGTAAAAAAATGAACTTTATCAGAAAAATACCAAAAATTTAACCGAACTAAATTATGACTTCCAGATTCTAAATAAGTTGTATATTTCATCATCTAAAAAAAATAAAAGTTAAAAAAGTGTTATTTTAAAAGGATTCTCCCTCAAAAGGGGGTAAAACAACATTGTAATGAATATTAGAGTATGTATAATTAAAATTGTATTAATACCCATTTTAAGCCTCAAAAATTTATTTGATAAATGTAAAACCATTTAAAGAAAATTCTAAATAGAATATTGTTAGTTATGATCATTATTTCCAATTCAATGGCTAAGAGTAAACTATCATTTATAATAATAATAATAATATATTATTTTTTGGTATTACTCCACATTCTGTGCAACGTAAGATTTCAATGAAATCCATTGTTGTGTGTTGGATAGTCTATTGGAAAAAGCACCCCATTAACATAAAATTAATATCTTATTCATAAGTATTAATAGAAATAATAATTATTATTCTATAAATAAGTGGATCGTTACATAGATGGATCTAAATGTTTTTGTTAAATAGAATCATTGGATCATTTTAATGATTTTAAGTGATTAATAAATACAAAAAATGGGGTAAATAACAAATATCTAAAAATGAAATGGAATTGAAATGTATTAAATTTATTAATTATCTATAAATTATAATAGTAATATTGAATACAGTTATTCTAAAATACAATCATTCCCACAATGAAAAGCCTCTAGTGACAATAAAATATGTAACTACCATTTACAAGTAGCTACCTATGGAATGATTGAGATATATAACAATCATACACTACCTTAATAATAAAAACTCTAATATACAAAATTATACATTAGAATAAACATATGTGTCATATATAGTAATATTTTGTAGTACAAAACACATACACCAAATTAAAAAACAATGTTAATTTTTAAATCAAATTATATATATATATATGTCAAAAGGAACAACCACAAAATTGGGATTAAGAAAACCACAAGATCACGGTAGATGATGAAAATGATGCCTTTGAGAACCATTAATAGATTAATGTTTAAATTCCAATGGAATCATTAATGGTAATTGTAGATTTCATTAGTAGAATTATAACTCTAATGTGAAACAGTTGAATCTTCATTCCTATTTTCTTATTTCCGTGTATGAGTGATAATTTTACTATCATAAACATACAAAAAACATTCTCATATAATGTTTGGAAACATAAAATGAGAATTAAATGTATCCCGAAAAATATGAATTTAGAATCCATCAATTTCAATACCTAAAATATGAAGAACTCTCTACTGGAGATAACTATTCCCAAATTATAGTTCCATCACTTATAATATTATAGAATAAAAATGATTGTAATTTTTTATAAACCCATTAATGATTGAACTATAATGATCAAAAATGGATCCTCCCCCTTCCAAGACACATTTACATAATTTGTACAAAGATAATTCCGTTTACCCTCACCAGGGGAATGCTGAAGAAAAAATCATCCCATGAATATCAAGGTTCTGCACTACATGTCCTCAATATATCCATCCATAATGATTCAACGAAGGTTTAAAAATATGTCTATTTGATATAAATAAAAAATTCAAACATATGTTTAATGAATATTCAGTGTTAATAAAAGAAATAAGACTACCATAGCTCCATGAATAATCTCATTATGAAATATCCACACTCACACATAAATAGATGCATTTTCACATAGTAACCATACATGAGTATGTTTTATTACTATCTATGTAAACGATAATATGAATAGAGCTTCAGAGAAATCCATTATGCATTAAAACATCATGATTGAATAATAAAATCTATTCAATTTGACAATAAAATAACATTTGGTACCATTTTAATATATTTTCTATATCAAATACAAGGCACAAGACCATAATTTTGATACTGATATGATAGGTCATATTTATATTGCCTCATCAGAGGGATGTGACTTATTTCAAATTTCGAAATAATAAAGAGCATCTGATTTGTGATAATCATATCCCAGATTTAATATTCCCATAGAGAAATTAGTTATCCTGAACTATAAGAATTAAACAAATATACATAAGTGGAAATATAATTTTCATAAGTGATGAAAATAAATTTATCCTTAGTGGGTTGAAGTGAAATCCTATTAAACATAATCAACTCCCCATCTTGTACATAATTCGAAAAAACGTGCTATGATAATTTCTCACATTAGGAATTGTCTGATGATGTATAGATATGGTAATTAAGTGGAGGCTCAAAAACATATCAATTAAATAATATCAAATGAAGATAAAATTCAATGATAATGGTATATAATTTTAGGCCAGATAGACTAAATTACACATTATATTTAAAATCTATAATCACCTATTATCTAAAAAATTCGATTCTAAAAACATTCAGGCTTTGAAATATTATAGATATCACATTGGAATGTTCTAACCATGATATTAAGATAAATATATTTCTATATAAATTCCAAAGTCATATCAATGAAATATTGTTAAATAACACCCCCAATGTCGGGAGAGACAAATATACCAAACAGAGACCATTAACACTAGAGATCAATTACAATTTCATATTTAATGATAGAAAACATCATTTACAATTAATTAATGGATACCAAAGGATATAAAAAGGATTCAAGGTTGTAAAATTCCATACATGATTAACCAATACCTATCAAAGTGATCATTACCATTAATAAAATAAATATATTCCACTAATTTTGAACACAACATGTAAACATGATCCATAAGATTATTAATGTATTAAATTAAAATTTTCCCATGAATCAATGTGGATCTAATGTACTCCATAGTAAATACATTACTATTAATACCAATCCACCACTCATAGAGATTACTCTATTGAGAGGATCTGTTATCTGTATCGAATAAAACATACATAAGGGAAATGATTTTATTACCACTACAAAAGTAATATATATTGAGTTGATTTATAAATAATGACATAGAGTTATATTTTCCATTCATAAAATCCAATTTATCATAAAAAATATATATTATTGGAATGGAACAAGAATACAAAATGACCAAAAAACTAACACACAACCCCTTGTTAATAAAAATATTATGTTCTTATAAACAGAATCTTGAGAAGTTACTAATGGGGTTGGTTAATGTGGATTTCCATTCATGATTACATTATCTATCAGGATAAATCAATAAATCCAAGAAATAAATTATATAGTCATATAATGGGGGTAGAAATACTAAAAAGTTACCCACATATCTCTCTATATAAAACTATGTGCATATAGTTTAACAGAATGAATCTCCATTTCATCTTTTCTACATTTTTTTCTTGTACAAATTAAATCAAAACATTTACATCCAAAAATTATGATGTTTGTAATACACTACATCATATTCAAAACCATTTACACCATTATTACTCAAATAATTCAAATAACCATGTTTTACCTATGAGATGGTGGATGTGATATGTTGAATTAACTAAGATAATAATAAGAATTCTTCCAGTATTGTGCTGCCTTCATCCTCCCACACACATGTTGAACCTTCTCTGTTGTGTTATGCACTACCTCTTGTCCAAGAAGACCATCCTCTACAACCTCAGTCCAGCACACGGGTGAATGACACAGCCTCCCGTACAAGGCTTCAAACGGTGCAATTCCAATAGCAATGTTCTAGCTATTATTGTAGGAAAACTCTACCAAAGGAAAATTACATTCCCATAATCCCTCGAAGACCATAACAATTTCCCGTATAATATCTTCCGAGATCTAGATGGATAACTCTGTTTGTCCATTTGTCTTAGGGTGGAAAGCTACACAAAGGCGTAGTAGGGTTCCAAAAGCATGTTGCAATCCACTCCAGAATCATGAGGTAAACCGCACATCCCTATCCGAGATAATTGACATCAGAACTCCATGCAACAAAACCACCAAATTCACGTATATCTGTAATAAGGCATCCACTAAACTCAACTCCTAGAACTCTAGGAAGTGAGAATATTTCATCAATATGTCTACCACTACCCATATAGCATCATGACCTCTTTGATCCATAGGTATACATATGAATAAACCCATTGAGATGTCATCCCACTTCCACTCAGAGACATCAAAAGGCTGCACCAAACCCCCTGGAATGCAGTGTTCATCCTTCACCTTCTTGCACACCAGGCACCTTGCCACAAATTGCGCTACTACCCATTTCAACCCAAGACACCAAAATTGTTCCCTCAGGACTCGATATATCTTGGAATATCTAGGGTGTACCTCTATGAGTGTGTTATGGAACCCACAGAGAACTCCCTCGGGCATCATCTCTGGGACAAAAAACATCCCCCTAAAAAGCATCCAATTCTGACCATCCTCTAACCACCCTTCTAGAGAATTTCCTTGATAAACTCGATAGCGCATCGCTTCACTCTCTACATCTCCCCACTTAGACTCCTACACCTGCTACAACATGGAGGACTGCACTATCATATAAAACAGACAACCTCTACCACCATAAACCCTTTCATCCAGGTGTAGGGAAACCATACTCCTCAATTTCCTTCCACGCATCCACATATTCTAGAACATCTTCACTCTGTGACACCTTGCTCAAGGCATCATCCAAAATCATCCCCTTACCTTCAGTGTTAGAGATCTCGATGTTGTAGTCCTAAAGAAATTCTCCCCACCTTCACTATCGCATGTTTAGGTCCTACTGTGTAAAGATATGCCTCAATCTCTTGTGATAGGTGAATACCACAATGTTATCCTAGAGGAGGTAATGCCAAAAAAAATTCCATGAAAAAACTACCGCTTAAATATATAGTTCATGGGAGGTGTAGTTACACTTATGGGGATGTAACTTCCTAGACCTATAAGATACCGGTCCCCACTACTACATCAGAACACACCCTAGGGGAATCCTAGAAGCATAAAAAAATACCTCAAAAATTATCCCTTCTTCTCGTAAGCTCTGTAGTGGGGAACTAACCGAATTCTCTTTTAGATAACTGATGGCTTCCTGGAATATCTCACTCTACATGAAGGCCTGATCCTTTCAGGTGAAAGCTGTCAAGAGAGATGAAACTCGAGTGTAGTCAAGTAAAATCCTTTGATTATAGGATTCCAGACCCAAAAAAATATGAACCTTCGTCACAATCTAGGGTGCTTCTCAAGAAACAACTTCTTCAACCTTTGGCGGGTCCAATACAACCCCTTGCTGAAACACCACATGTACAAAGAAATGCACTTATCCTGTCATGAACATACAATTGGACAATTTCCCAAAGAGACGGTGGTTTCAAAATGTTTCAAAGACCATCCTTTGGTTATTAGTATTCTCCTCCTCTGATCATGAATATATAAAAATTTCATCGATGAACACACTGACAAACCGGTCCAGAAACTCACAAGCAAAAATTTCATGAGCCCCATGAACACAACATGTGTGTTCGTAACACCAAATGACATGACTACGAACACAAATTTCCCAACCCTACTCCTGAAAGAAGTCTTCAGAATGTCATTATCCTTCACCCTTAACTAGTGATACCAAGACCACAGATCAATCTTAGAGAACCAACCTTCTCCACTTAGCTGGTCAAAGAGATCATCCATCCTTAGGAAAAGGTAACAGTTAATAACAGTTACCAAATTAAGTCTCCGGTAGTCTATGCACATCCTGAGACCACCATCCAACTTCTTTCACGAATAATATCGGAGCACCCCATGGTGACACACTAGGTCAGACAAAACCATTCTACATCAATTCTTCAATCTGAATCTGCAAATCCCGCAACTCAGAAGGCTCCATCTGATAAAGAGCCATCAAAATTGGATGGGCACCAGGTTACAATTCTATCCCAACCTCAAAATCACGTCGAGGGTGTAGAGTCGCCCCCTCTTCATGGAAGACGTCCATGAAATCACTTACAATTCTTGGGTCTTCCACCATCTTTGTGTCAGCCAACTCCAATAACAGCTCATCTAACAAGGATAGGAGGGGCCCTACTCACTGGTTGCCTTCCTAGAAACCCCTCTCACCGATGAAAGTCACATGTTGTCCATCCTCATCAGAGAACATGACTCTTCTTATGAAACAGTTAATAAACGTGTGTACAAAAAATAGCCATTCAATGCCTAGGATAAAATAATATGGTTATATCTACCACAGTAGAAAGTCCTTGCTAGACTAATGTGTCCCAATCATAAGTCTACACCCTCAGAAAACATAAAACATATCGGTATGACCTATGATTGGCGTACTAAACACCAGGGAAACTGGATGTCTCTAGAAATCTAAACCCTGAGAACGGACCAGAACAGGTTTAATAATGGAGTTCAAAGATCATATATAAAACAAAGCATAAGAAAGAGTACTACACAAGCTGATCATTCCTCGAACATCATCTTTCCATTTCAGAACTATTCCATCTATAGCTTGTAACTTCCCACAGCCACCTCCTCTTTCCCTCGGCCGATGACCACCTGCCTGACCATGCACAAGTCGAGCTCCCTGAGGAACACCCTGAGGCCACCCTCCTCCTGTAACATCTGCTCTGGGAGGAGTTTAAGCTCACTATCCCTACTAATGCTGCTGCTGATAGGGCCTGGATGGATGTTGTTGCTACTGCGGTGGGCACTGAACCTGCCCACCCCCACTATAATGTGCTCTGTCTGGGAACTGTTTCTGAATGATTCAATAACTTCCACATATAAATCACCTCGGTCATGGGCCCACAAGGAAAGGGAAAGGACCAGGAGATCAAAAATGGAAAAACCAGGGCCTGCTCCCCACTGGTCGAAACCTAGGAGGGCCGGACGCTGGAGGCCTAATACTAACTGCCTTCTCCTTTGATGATCCCAACTAGCTTCCCTCCCATGGAATAACTCCCAGTGTGTGCATCCTCTTCACCACTTCAGCCTTCTTTTTGACCTCCATGTACGTCGTTACTGTGAAGGGAGTAACAACATATTGAAGAGAAGGTCAGAGTGCCTCCTATAAATGTCTCACCCGAGACTCCTCATCCATAAAGGGTTCGGGGAAAATCAAAGTAGATCTTTGAACTTGATCCCCAACTCCCTCACTGACATGATCTCCTGCTGAATGGAGAGAAACTCCTATCTCTTCTCAGCCTTCATCGTGGAAGAGAAGAATTCCACCTGGAACTTCTTCTCCAAGTGAGTCAATGCATCCTCAGCCTCCCTCTTCTCCCCAAGGTATAGAGTCCACCATTGAAATGATGCTCCCCGCATCTGGTTTGTAGCCAGGGGAACTCGGTACTCCGTCATAGACCAGATCAAGGTGAAATATATCACCAACTCCTCAAGCTAGCTCTATGTCTCCATGTCTGAGATTTTTCCCTAGTACATCCTGAAGGTCTGCCTCTAAAATTCATGAAGTTCCCTCTTCCATTGTTCATCCTCCTCCTCTAGATCAGCCCTCTGCAGATCACCCAAAACATCATCATGGGCCTTGATCTCCCGCACTACTCATGTTCATCATCAGAGTGCCATAGCTGTAAGGTACATAAGGAATTACTAAGACCGAGTAGTTTAGAAGATTGATTTTAAATTTTCATAGATTTATTATTCTTTTTAAATCCACAAAATACACAAGAAACACAAGAACACAAGTCATTATGATTCATGTACCTTTTCTAGGGTCTTTACCCTGCAATCAGTGTAGCCTCACTTGGTCATTCAGTAAGCCCAGAGTCCTTGCATCAGATCCTGGGGGGTCCTAAAATCCTGTTTCCTAGATGGTCTTCCCTGGCCTGTTTGATGCACCATGATTTCCTAACGCTGTTTCCCTAACATCCCATGCAATCCTCACTGTTCCTAACTCTGGAATCCATCCTATCTCTTGACCAGCCTCTAATACCATTATGTCATGACCCTCATTCGCCAATATATGTGAAGGGACAACAGAATTGCTAGACCATTCCTTCTTCATGTTGAAGGAGATACAATGACCCATGAAACCCTCCTTCAATAGGTCCCAGAGTGGAAAATATCACCAATGGTATATAATGACACACAAGATGGATGGAATTACTCTTTTCAATTAGTAGGATCGGGAGATATGATGGTAAATACCAACAAAACCAGAACTAGAAGTAAAAGTACATCCAAAAGATAACCATTACAATATGCATGTCAAAAATTAAATCATAAAAATTTAAAAGAAAACCCCCAAAAAAGTTCCATAGAATGGGAAAGTAGAAACTGCAACTGTCTTAATGTCCGAACTAGTACGGTCATGCACCATCCTCGAAATACTCCAGGAAACCTGAAAGTAGTTTTATATATGAAGGGTAATTATATAGCTATACTCAGTAGAGAAAAAAAAATTCTTCGTGCACAAGTGGGGAGACATTATATTTCCTGTGAGAAAAGAAGATAACCAGAGCACCAAGTAAGGAAATTATCCACCACAACCTCACCCGGTCATACTCCCCAAATAACACAAGTCAAATAATGTAATTGTCTTAGAAAATCGATATTTGGGTACCCCACACCTCTTTCCCACAGGTTATTGAAGACATCATATGAATCAGACCTCTCCATCCATTCTCACTGCAGTCTCACAGCCACACCCCACCCGCACACACCTAGGATATCACAACCACACATACCACCAGCAAACACCTAGGCTATCACTTCCACACATTCTGCCTGCAGAAACCTGGGAAACAACAAACAAACATAACCACTCCCAGACACACCTTGGTCTGAACAACTACTGCCCTACCCAAAGACAATTAGGGCTCATCCCAAAGACACATGGGAAACCACATGCACACACACACTTGGTCCAACAACCACCACACATCCTACACAAAGAATAAAGGGATATAATGGGCCATAGGGCATCACAACCTACTTGAAGAGTCTCGGGATACTCTGGAAAGGGACCATAAAAGTAACTAATAACCAGCCACTCATAAGAGTGTCGGAAAAAACTCCCTCCCCCAAGAAATGGGGTATTTGGCATGAAGTTCTCAACTTGGGTCGGGCACGAATATAAAGAATGAGAACTAAATTGGAGATATAGGTAAAAAACCACTCATCCAAGCCTAGGGGTTCCAAAACCATCCCAACCACAAACACCCTCGTTACTATTCATTTATAATAACCAGCACAACCATGTCGCAACTCATTACCGGAAACAAAATTCCACATTGAACCCATTCTCATTTTCAGATTCAAGTGATTCCTTTTAAATTGATTCTTCACTAATGGGAAATTAATAGGCATATCCATAAACAATGGAAGGAAAAACAGCCATTCAATAATTTAATGATTCACACCTGGTTCTCTTGTAAAGTCACAACAACAAAATCGATCCATGAGATCCCCCAAAGTACTGGAACAAATCCAAGCCCCAACATATGGGCACATGATCATAATCCAAAAAATGAACCACAAAAGGGGATCCCATTCCCATCCATATCACATCAATATCATCAACTGTAAACATCACCAAAATAGAGAAAAGGAGTTTTTAAATTTGAATATGCAATTTTTTTAGTTCTGTCTTTTCGTTGGGTTAACCAGGGTGATCATAGAAGTATTATTATTCATTGGTAATCCATTTAATCCATTGAATTTACGTGATTTACTAGTTTTCATGTCACAAAAATTCAATCATATAATTAAATAGAAAACTAAGGAACATTATTGAGAAAGAAAAGACCACCAACAACCATGATTTTCAATGGACATAAGCCCATACAATCCACAACATATAAAGAGGGGTAATAAAGTACACTAGAAACCTCAAACACACCCCATCATCACATAATATTATGTTTACTATCTTCATTAAGAACTAGTTTCATCCATCCCTTGGGAATCATTTTCATACCCACCCCACATGATACTTAGTAAATAGAGACAAAGGAAAACCCCTACACGGATGATCAACGATCGAAGTTTCTCTCCACGTTCTAAGAAGAATAATGCAGGACTTGAAGGGGAGGAACTCTGAGGACTCTATGAATGAGCATGAATGGAAACAACATAGGTGCAAAATTTTCCTCAGGAAGGGGACCCCAAACACACCAATGGGGAGAACGAGCCTACTCAAGAAGATGAAGAAAAGAAATCCAGTGCGATATAAAGAGGCACGATCCTCGAGTTATGGGATAAGATTTTTGATAATCTATATAGTCGGATCATGGTTTCACCACACAGTTGGGTGGTTACACATGATTTGATTAATTTTTATTTATTTTCTCATTGGGGAGGTGGCTGTAACAACTGTGGGTTAGAAGATTTTTTTAAATAGAAGAAACGGGTAACACTGACACAATGTATGCGTCTGTGAGGGTCTCCACACTCTTAGTTGATTGTAGATATAATTTATGGGTCTTAGAAACAGCCTTGAAAAATTTTATAAGGTTTAAAATACTTAGAAGTGGTGTTACCGGGAAAACTGGGGAAGAAAAACCCGATAATCCCCCCATGACATCGATCGGTGTCACCAATGGTTGACTCTGTGATGGCATCCTTCCATTGAGAAGACACCCTTAAGATCTAGACCTGATGGGTCCAGGGTGTGACATGCACTAGAAATTAGGCAAAGGGGTGGATTAAGAGGGTTTGGTGCATTACATTAGACACCTCTCAAACAATTATCATCCTCGAGAATCAAAACTAGACTCAAAGAGAAGATAGGGGTCCAAACAACCTCCTCAAAAGATACCTCTTAGGGACAAACTATTCCAAACAACCATACGTAACCCAAGGATCACATTGTCCCGACACACAGATCAGTGAGTTTTTTCCTCCATGTTAGGATAATATATGCTTTGGGCAGCATTGACTCACCCATATATTTTTAATCGCATCCACCTTAACGCATCTTGATTAGGTATCAGGTCCTCCCTTACCTGCTTATCAGGTCTATTCATAAACATTCACCTGGTAAGGAAACAAAACATCCCATAAACCAATAAGTTCGCATTACATCACCAACAAGAACAAAACAAAACAGAACAAAACATAAAACAGCTCTGGGTACTGGGTGCGCATCTATGCCTCTCATTCCCAAATACCCATTTTGAGGCCAACATGCCTCCACAACACACATACCCAATAGAAGGATCATCCATGAAGCACTTTCTCCATTTGATCGTCGATCCCCACTGGTCACTCCACAAACATAACATCGTTCTCTATATCCAACTCTCCCCAGTCCATTACATGGCAGTCATCGTGTATATATTGACGAAGAAGGGAGATGTAGAAAACGTTGTGGATCCTTTCCAACTAAGGCAGAAATGCCAGCTAATATTCCACCTCTCCAACTCACCCCAACACTTCGAAAGGCCCGATGATCCTAGGATATAAATTTATCCCCTTTCCAAACATTCACTACCCACATCTAGGGGAAACCTTCATGAAATCATGGTATCCTACCACAAACTCCATGGGCATCCTCCTATGATCGTCATACTACTTCTGTCGGTCCCATGCTACCATCATACTCTGACGTACAAGATGAACCTTCTCTATTGTGCTCTGCACTACCTCTGGGCCATGAACACCTGCCTCTCCAACCTCAGTCCAGCACACATGCAAACGACATGACCTCCCATATAAGGCTTTATACGGTTCAATGATAATAGTATAGTGATAACTATTATTGTAGGAAAACTCTACTAAGGGAAAATGTCATTCCCATGATCCCCTGAAGTCCGAAACACATTCCCATAGCATATCATCAATGCTCTAGATGATTCACACTGTCTTCACGTTTTTCTAAGGGTGGAATGGTGTGTTAAGGCATAGATGGGTGCCACAAGCATGCTGCAATCCCATCCAGACTCGTGAGGTAATCCACACAACCTGATCTGAGAATATGAACCACAAAACTCCAGGAAACTGCACCACATCATCCATGCATCTCTTTGATAAGGCATCCACTGCACTCGACTCCTTGATTGCTAGGATGTGAGATGATTTCATCAATCTATCTACCGCTACCCATATATTATCACAGCTTCCTTGAACCCTGGGTAGTCATGTGTCAAAATCCATCGAGATGTCATACCACTTCCACTATGGTACATCTAAAGACGACAACAAACCTCATGGGATGTGGTGTTCAGCCTTCACCTACTGACACACCAGGCATCTTCCCGTGAACTCTGCCACTATCTATTTCACCCCATGCTACCAAAACTGTTCTCTCATGTCCCGTTATATCTTGGAATCTCCAGGATGTACAACTACAAGTGATATATAAAAATCATGGAGAACTCCCTCGTGCATCATCTCTTAGAAAACATCTTCCCCTGAAACAGCATCTAATTTTTACCATCCTCTGACAACCCTTATTGAGCATTGGCTTGGTTAACCGGATCGCACATCACTTCACTCTCTACGTATACCCACTTAATCTCCTCCACCTACCGCAACAGACTGGACTGCACTATCATCTGAAACATACAACCTCTACCTCCATCCATCCTTTCATCTAGGTGTACGGTATCCAACTCCTCCATTTCCTTCCAAGCACACATAGATTCTTGAACAGATTCCCTTTGTGACATCCTACTCAACTCATCAGCCACAACATTACCATTACCTTTAGTGTAAGATAACTCTATGTTTTAGTCATGAAGAAACTCCACCCAACTTCACTATCGCAAGTTCAGGTGCCACAGTGTAATGATATGACTCAGATGCTTCTAATTCGTGGATACCACAATGTGCTCCCCAATGTGGTAATGCCTCCACAACTTCAACGTGAACACTAACATTGTATGCTCTTGGTCATGGGTGGCGTAATTACTCTTACGAGGACGTAACTGTCTAGAACCATAAGATAACACTCCCCGATGCTGCATTTAAAGATACCCCAGTCCAATTCTAGAAGAATCAAAAAATACCTCAAACAATATCCCTTCTTCTGGTATACTTAGAACTAGGGCACTAAACCACACCGCATTTAAATAATTGAAGGCTTCCTGGCACGGATATCTCCACATTAAGGCTTGGTCCATTCTAGTAAATTTTGTCAATAGATATGGAACTCGAGAGAAGTCAGGTACAAACCTTTGATAATAGCCTGCCAGACCCAAAAAACTGTGAACCTCCATCACATTCTTGGGTGCATCCAATTAAACAACTGCTTCAACCTTTGACGGGTCGACCGCAACCCCTACGTGAGACACCACATGTCCAAGGAAATTCACTTCTCATGTCATTGACATACACTTGGACAATATAGCATAGATTTGGTGGTGTTGGTGGATTTCCAAGACCATCTTGAGTTGATTAGTATGCTCCTCCTCTGATATTGAGTAGCTCAAAATGTCATCGATGAACACAATGACGAACCGGTCGAGAAACTCCTGGAAAAAAGTGTTCATGAGACCTATGAACATAGCTGGTGAGTTTGTAACACCGAACGACATGACTAAGAAGTCAAAGTTCCATACATGCACCTAAAAGTAGTCTTCAGAATATCATTGTCCTTCACCCTTAACTGGTGATACCCAGACTGCAGATCGATCTTAAAGAACTAAACTGATCCCCTCAGTATTTCAAAGAGATCATCTATCCTCATACGATGGTAATTGTTCTTGACTATTACCTGATTCAATATCTGGTACTCAATGCACATCATGAGACCACCATCTTCCCTATTCACGAACTAGACCATAGCACCCCATGGTGACACACTAGGTCAGACAAAACCCTTCTTCATCAATTCATCATTCTGAATCTGGAACTCCTACAACTCTGAAGGCACCTTCTGAAAAGGAGCAATTTAAATAAGATGTGCATTGTGTTTTAAGTCTATCTTGAACTCAACATCATATATAAGGGGTAGAGTCACCACTTATTCGGGGAAGATGTCCATGAACTCACTGCCGATCCTGAGACGTCAACCATCTTTGTATCTGCTGACTCTACTGATATCTGAGCTAACAAGGAAAAGAGGGGATCCACTCATTGGCTGCCTTCCTGTAAACCTGCTCACCTGCGAAAGTCACGCGTTGGACATCATCATTAGAGAACATGCATCTTCTTAGAAAACAGTTGATAACAACATGTATTGAAAATAGAAAGTTGATGCCTATGATGACATCATATGGATATATCTGCAAGAGTAGAAGGTCCCTACTAGACTAACGTGGTCGTATCATCAGTCCAAATCCTCGGAAAACAAAAAAAAACGTTCTGACCTCCGATTGGCATATACAACAATAGGGGAACTGGAAGACTCTCATCATCTAAACCCAGAGCATGAGCCAAAATGGGTTCAAAAAAGTAGAGTGAAGATTCTGTATCAAATAAGGGATAAGAAAGAGTACTAAACAAGATGATCATACCTCGAACGACTTCCCAACCTGCCAGAACTGCTGCCTCTACAACATGTAACTGCCCCTGGCCAACTACTCTGCCCCTCGGGACACGGGCGCCTCCTCGACCAAGCCCTAGTAAAGGTACCAGAGGAGTGCACTATGGCTGACCTCCTCCTGTAACATCTGCTCTCGGAGGAGCGAGAGCTCAATGTCCATGCTACTATTGTTGCTACTGATAAGGCCAAGCTGGATACTACTATGGTTGAGGGGAGCGCTAAACCTACCCAGCCCCACTATACTATGCTCGGTCAGGGAATTGATTTTAAAGGTGCCCATGACTGACACAAATGAAGTACCTCTGTCCTGGGCCCATATGGAAAGAGTGAGGAATGGGAGATCGAAATTGGAACTGCTGGTTCCTGCTCCCCACTGATCCAAACCTAGAAGGCCCAGACAATATAGGCATACTTCTAACTACCTTCCCCTTTGACGATCCTAAATGGATTCCCTCTTGTGGCATTCTTCCTAGCATGTTCACCCTCTCCACCACTTCAGCCTTCTTTTTGGCCTCCAAGAATTTCAATAGGGGGAAGGGAGTAATAGAATATTGATGAGAAGGTTGGAGTGCCTTCACTACATGTCTTGCCCGAGGCTCATCCTCCAAAAAAAGTTTCAAAGATAAATGAAGGAGATATTTGAACTTGATCCCAAACTCCTCACAGAAAATCTCCCCTGCTGGAGGGAGAGAAGCTCTAGCCTCATCTCATCCTTCATCGTGGAATAGATTAATTTCTCTCAGAACTCTTTCTTGAAATCAGACCACACAACCTGAGCCTCCCTCATCTCCCCAAGGCAGAGAGTCCACCATTGACATAATTCTCCCCACACCAGGATTACATCTAGAGGAATCTGGCACTCCGTTGGATCCCGGATCAAGCTCAAAGCTATCACCTTCTACTTGAGTGAGATCAATATCTCTATATACAAGATGATGCCTTCGTACATCCTGAGGGTCTGCCACTGAAAGGCATGAAACATCCTCTTCCAATAGTCGTCCTCCTCCTCTCGATCAACCCCCAACTGATCAGCCAAAACAGCCTCTTGGGCATCCATCGCCCGCACAACTCATGGTCATCATCCTGGTGCCATAGCTGCAAGGTGAACAAAAAATTCATGTGCCTAAGTAGTGGAGAAGATATATTTTAAAAAAAATTAACATTTTATTCCTTTTAAATCCCAAAAATACACATGAAATAGAAGAACTCAATTCATGATGATGCATGTACCTTTCTTAGGGTCTCTACTCTGCAATCAATGTAGCCTCACTTGGTCATTCGGTAGGTCCATAGTCCTTGCATCAGATCATGGGGGGGGCCTAAAATCCCATGTCCTAGCCAGTCTTCCCTAGCCTATTTCGTGCACCAAGATTCCCTAACACAATTTCCCTACCATCCCCTGAAATCCTCACTATACCTAACTCCAGACACCATCCTATATCTCAACCTGCATCTAATACCTTTCTGTCACGACCCACCTTCACCAAGATGAGAGAAGCGATAGTGGAATTTCTAGACCCTTCCTTCCTCAAGTTGAAGGAGAGATAACAACCCCCTAACACCCGCATTCAATAGGTCCCGGAGTGGAGAGTAGCACCAAGTTTATAGAATCACACACAAGGTGGAAGGCATAAGCCTTTTAATTTAGTTGGATCAGGAGATAAAATGGAAAATCACAACAACAACAGAACTTGAGGTAAAAGTAAAGCCAAAAGCAAACCATTCCCATATGCATGTCCAAAGGTAAATGATACAAAAGTATATAAAAAACCCAAAGTAAGTACAAATGAAAGGAAAATCCACAGTAACAATTATCATAATATAAGAAACTATTTCGGTCCTACACAATCCCCTAAGCCCTTCTAGAAACCAGAAAGTAGTTTTATATACGTTGGGTGAGTATACATGTATACTCAGTAGGGAAAACCAAAATCCCTTGTGCACAAGTGTGGAGACATTCTAATGCTAGTGAGAAAAGGAGATAACCATAGCACCTAGCAAGATAACTTTGCACCCCAACCTCACTAGGGAACACTCCCCAAATAACGCAAGTCAATAAATGTAATATTATTAGCACATCAATATTTTGGTACCCCACAACACTTTCTGATTGGTTATTGATGAAATCATACTCATCAGACCTCCCCTTCCATTCTCAGTTTAGTCCCACTACCACACCTCGACAACACACACCTAGGCTATCACAACCACACATACCACCCACAAACACTTGGGCTATCACTAACACACATCATGCCCGCAGACACCTGGGCCACAACAACCAAATGTAACCACGCCCACACACACCTAGGTCTGAACAACTACTGCCACGCCCGAAGACACTTGGGCCTCATCCCAAAGACACTTTGGAAACCACCTTCCCGCACACACTTGGTCCAACCCCCACCACGTACCTAGCCCAAAGAATCTAGGTCAGAAATGGGCCTCATGACATCATAGCTTTCCCGAAGTGTCTTGGGCTACTTAGGAAAGGTTGTAGAAAAATACCTAATAACTAGCTACACATATGAGTGTTGGGAAAAATACCATCCCACTTGAAATGGGGTGTTTGGCATTATGTACTCAACATGGGTGAGACATGAATATAAAACAAAAGAAAAAAATTATATATATAGATAAACAAGCACTCTTACTAACCTAGGGGTTCCAAAACCCGCCCAACCACAAACACCGTTGTTACTATTCATTCATAAGAATCATCACAACCATGTAACAACACATTCCTGGAAAAAATTCCCCATTGAACCCATTCTCGTATTCATATTCAAGTGATTCAATTTAAATTAATTATTCACTGATGGAAAATTAACCATCATAGCCATAAGCCATGGAAAGAAAAATATCCAAGAAACAATTTAAGCATTGACACTCAGTTCTCTGGTAATGTCACAACAACAAAAGGGATATGTGAGATCCCATGAAGTACTGTAATCAAAACAAGCTCTAACATATGATAATAGATTCATAATCGAACAACTAAATGACATCAAGGTATCCCATTCCCATCCATGTCACTTCCCAGGAAGCAACCGTAAACATCATAAGAATAGAGCAAAGGTTTTTTTAAATTTGAATATGCCATTCGTTTAGATCCGTATTTCCGTTTGGTTAACCAGGGTGACCCCACTAGGATTCTTAATCATTATAAATCCATTTAATCAACTGAGATTACATGATTTACCAGTTTCCATGTTACATCCATTCAATCATATAATTAACCAGAATGCAGGGGATCATTAGTGCGCAAGAAAAGACCCCAAACAGACATGATTTTCTGTGGAAATAAGCCTATATTATCCGAAACCTATAAAGAGGGGTAAAAGGGTACACTTGAAACATCAAAACACCCCTTAATCCATTTAAAGTTCTATTACTGTCTTCATTAATGTAGGGTTTCATCCATCCCCATATGAATAATTTTCATAACCACCCCACAAGATACATATTTCATAGAGACTAAGGAAAAACCCTACTTGGATGATCAACGAGCGGAGTTTCTCTACACTCTCCAAGAACTATAATGAATGATTTGAAGGGGAGGAACTCTGAGGACTCCAAGAATGAGAAGAAAATGATACAAAATAGGCGCACCACTCGCCTTGGGAAGGGGACTCCAAATGCCCCAATGGAGAGAACGAACCTAGCCAAGAATAAGAATAAAATAAATCCACTGTGATATAAAGACTTAAGATCCTGGAGTTATGGGATATTAATTTTTAACGGATTTAAAGGCGTATCATGGGTTCACTACATGGTTGGGTGGTTAAACAAGAAGAGATTAATTGTTATTTAATTTCTCATGGGGGAGGTGGTCGTAACAGATGTGTATTAAAATATTTTATTTAAACATAGGAAATGGGTAACACTGACACATAGTATGGGTCCATGATGGTATCCCCACTCTTAAAGAACTTTAGATATCATTGTGGGCCTTAAAACGACCTTGAACCACTTAAAAATGTTTAAAATAATTTAAAGTGGCTTTATCAGGAAAACAGGTGAAGAAAACCCTGAGAAGCCCACCGTGGCACCGATCAGTGACACATTGATTGGGGTCACATCAATTGGTGATGCACTGGTCAGTGACCCACTGATTAGTGACCCATTGATTGATTTCACACTGGTCGGTGACCCACCAATTAGTTACCCACCTATTAGTGACCCATAAAGCGGTGTTCCCCCAATCGCTAACACACAGATCACTTACCCACATAGCGGTGTCACTGATGGTTGACACCCTGATGACATGATACCACTGAGACACCGCCCTTAGAATCCATACCTGATGGGTCCAGGGTATTCCAAACACTAGAAAGTTGGTAAAGGGATGGACCAGTTGGGTCTGGTCTATTACAATCAATGATGTAATTTTTGGATTCATCAATTCTCATAGAGGTATTTCATAAGAATCCACCCCTCTATGTTGTGAAAATAATAAAATTCAATATTATATTCCATAAGCATGTTAGAAATACGTTAGAATTATCAAACACTAAAAATATTATCAAAAGATTCATGGGACCCACTATCGTTTTACATGGTACTCCTTTCAATGAATTATTTTAAATCATACATGAAAATAAGGTGACACACCAAAACTCACACTATATATACTTATTCTAAAAATAAAAAACAATTAAAATTGAAATTGATACCAAGTGAGTGGATCCAAATGCTACAAAATTATATTTCAAATTAGTTTAAAATCTTTTAATTATCTAACTCAACACAATGATACTTTATTTTATTATCATTTAACATAGGATAAATTATATAAGTATTTTAAAACACATTTGAACATTTACACCAAATTAAAATCCTCTACACACCATTCATGATGACCCATATGTAAAACTAATCTTCATAACATGAGGAATAGAGATATAAGAAATAGGAGAAGAAGTGATCAGTAAGGTAAAACTTATAAACATGTCATCCAGGGGTAGATCATAAATATTATTAAAAATACATCTACATGAGATATTTGTTGTTAAAAATAGTGAGGATCAATATGGTTTTTTCAAATATTCCCAGTGAAGGAAATTTATTCTAAAATGATCCTACATATACCAAAAAAAATTTATATGTAATTATAAGATGATAAACACATTATATAAAGAATAATCATAATCATATGCAATGGATATACATAGATAAATTAAAGCATTCATTAAAAATGACATTAAAATAAATAATTTTCCTTTGATTTAATAACACTGTGAATTAAAATAAATTCCAATCATTATGTTCTAAATAAACTAAATTTTTACTCATCTTGTTGTGAAAAAACTATTCTAACACTTATTGTTGTGAAGGAAAAAATTCAATGATTAACTTCTATATATCATGAGATAAAATTATAATGCAATACAATGAATCGTTTTAGTAGAAACAAAACATCCAAGGTACTTATCACATCCAAAGAGTTTGGTTGCCTTATCGAACCCAATTAATGTAAGGGATGTATTCGAATAAATCTATATCCTTTTTTAATAAATCGTAAAACATCCTAGGCCATTAATATCATGAAACCATATAAAGGATTTATCAAAATAAGGTTTTTTCATGGTATTATCAGATCTAACCCAACTCAATGATTTATCAGACACAAAAAGTCTCAAGGATTTATTGAAGCCAAATTCTATTAAAATGAATGTCCATACACATGATTTCCATACAAGAAATATATGAAAAATAATATCATGGGGAAATATAGAGAGAAAAAGTATGTCATATTTTTTACATATGGTATCAATATAATTGACCTCATGGATTATAATAGTTGAAACCTAAAACTCAATCCCCAAAAAATAATATTGTATAAGAAGATTTAGAGAGTGAATAATTGAAATACAATTCCCATAATAAATATTTTTTTGATAAAGCAGACATTTTAGTTAAATCATAAAATATTTCATTTCAAAAAACTCCTATCATTGGTAAAATATATGATTTTAATCTATTAGAAACAATAAATTTCATGCATAAATATTAAATATTTTTAAATTAATATTCATCTGATAACATTATAATCCCTACAAAATTTGTATACATTTACTGTATTTGGAATCATCCATATGTAAAAAGGTTGTATTTAAATGTTTGATATCATATCTGACTAGGTTAATTATAAACAGAAAATTTTCTTATAAATATCAGACAAATAACATTACTTTATAACCTATTGAAGGTAATATAAGGATTGAGTAATCTATAATGCTCTTTAATCATATGAATGAGTGATATCAATGATCACATAAACAATACATGAATGAAAGGGTTTTAAATCATTATAATTAAATTTGAAAACAATACCATGTATATCATAGATCATAAGCATGATTTATGTCATAAATAATGTTATTTCATAATAGATGAATCATAAAGGATTGAAATTACTTAATACAGGGTGTATAACATTGGCATAATATTTAAGTAGTTAACATACACATAATCATAGAGAATTATTTCTTTAGTTATAATCACATATAAGACAATAATATTGTATTGTAATATTCTCTCCATCCCATCATATCATTAGTCATGTCTCAATTCCATATCAACTTTAGTCTATAATGTCCCTTAAAAAACTATGGTAACTCCACATTCCATTCTTTATTATGTAATGAGATATCCATATTCACTGATTTCATTGGTGGGAAATATAATTTTGGGCCCAATCATCACATAATGAAAATAAAAAATATGTGTTCCAAAATATCATGAATACATTCATCATTTCACATCCCTTGGAATGTATACTTGTTTCATAAAAATATCAATATTTCAATATAGAAAATAAATAAATAAATGGGTTTCATATTAATAAAATAAAACTTATAATGAATAAGTATTTTTTTGTTAGATCATATCCGTATTAAATATAATGTATCATATAATGATGTTTTCTTTGACAAAAAATTAAATAAATTTTTCATTATAAACATTTCCAGAGGAAAATAACCTTTTCAATTGCAAATCAATTATTTAAAATATAATAATATAATGAATATTTATAAAATAATTTTATTTAATAGAATAATATATACAAGTGTTTTATTATTTATATAATTGAGTGGTCATGAAGGTCGGATATATCATGCTGTATTTATGAGTTGAAAAATTATTCCCTTAACATTTTTTCAAAAAAGTCAAAATTGCATCATTCAAAAAATCACAAGATATTTCCTTTCAATAATTTTAATGAATGTAAAATATTAATAAATATTAAATAAAAAATATTATTATAACAAAAAAAATGTTTTTCAAAACAATTTAAGAAAACATGGATATGAAATAATGATTCCTGGACAAACTGAATAAAAATTCTGTTTTTTCATAAAATCATTTTGCAAAAAATTTTTTGTACCAAAGAATAGAAATTACTAACATTTCATGAAACTTTCATTGGTCAATTGAGGAGAATAGAATTTAATGGGTTTATTATAAAATTATAAAATAATTTATTTTATTATAAATTATAGCATAAACAGTATTAATTAAAATTAGATTGAGATTTAAATCCATTACCTCAAGTTAAAATTGATTCAGTATAAATGAAAAACCAACATAATAAATTTATATTCATTATGATTATATGAAATAATAAGTTGTGTACTTAAAATATCATTTAATATCCACTAATAACATTTTGAAAAAATCATTAATAATTCATTATTGAAATAGTCATTGTGGGGTGATATCCATTTTGTTTTTCAGGGGAATATCAGTAATGTTGTTATATTCCTTGTATATTGATCAAAGTTAAAAAATAACAAGAAAATTTTCATTGATATAAATATCATAAATAATAAATATATATATCAATGTATGTATGTATATATATGTGTATAATAATTCATAAACGGAATGTATAAAAGGTTTATTTACCCTGTTCATGGATACGATAGGTCGTATGTATGCAAAAACAATGTTTTCTTTTTCTAATGAATATACTAAAAAAATATTTATTTTATTTTATAAATAGATAATAATAATACTTTTATAATGAAAAAAATTATTTATAAATTTATTATAACATAATTACAATCCATGTGTAATATAAACAATGAATGAATCACTTTATTTCATGGATGTGACAGCCAATATGTATGCACAAGCGATGTTAAATTTTTCTAATAGAATGGATCGTAAAACGGTATATATGATATTATAATTCCATTTTATTTTTTAAAAAAAAATCAATAATATTTAATCCAATCGTAAAAACAATACATGAATTATGGTGAAGGTAAATTAATTTTATCTCTTAGTGGAGGTAAAAAAACGAGAAATCATTTCACATCAGATTTCCTAGAAATGAAGGTGAATAAATAATGTTCCACAAAAATAATAACATTTAAGTATATTTTTTATAATAAATTTATAAATATATAATTAATAACTTATATCAATTGGATATAGAAGAACATTATTGAAGGAGTTTGGGTAAGATGATTACATTCCTTCGGTTTTCATCCTATAGAACCTTTCAGAAGGACCGTTTCAATTGTTCTTTAAGATGATTGGATAATATACATCAAGAGAAATGTGAAAATCCAAATGGTTAGTTTTATTTTAATATATAATGTTAAATTTCGGGTATATATGAGAGAGGTGTAGTGTCCTTTTATAAGTGGGGGTGAGGATACATTTAAATTTCATAGAATATTTAAATATAACATTATCAAACACATAGAAAATGATTCAAAATGGACATTGATTTAGAGGATGGATAAAATGAGGTCATCATATGTACATTTAAGAGGATTAAGAAAATAATAAAAAACATACCCTTGTCTCTTGGTTTAGCCCCCCCCCAAGTAAACATCTATTTGTATTTAACATTTATAAAAATTTGAAATTGTTTTCATATTCATTATGAATATAAATTATGATGTCTAGTTAGAGAGTATTATTTGTTTGATTCCAAATATTGATTACACCATTTAAAAATCACTTCATATTTTTGTAATAATTTAAATTTAAAATTAAACCTCTGAAATGTGATGATATTTTTTTTCTAGAAAATATGTTCTCTTATGTATAATTTATTTTAACAACAAAAACCATTATTGAATTCATTATATTGAGCTTAATGGTATTATTAATAATATATATTAACTAATATTGATTTTATTTTAACTTTTAAATAATTTTTTTCTTCTAAATTTTGTTATATTAAAAAAACAACAAATATTATAATTTTTTTCTTTTTATGGAATACTAAAGATTTTCCAAAAAATACCAAAAATTAACATTATTTTTAAATAATTTATTTTTATTAAAATATTGATGTCCATATTTTCAAATAAATTTTCTAATTGTGGTATAAATTGAATATATTATTTTATAATACAAATAAGTAACACCCTTTTGAAGAAAAATTCATTTTTGAACAATATAAATACATTACTAAAAAATTAGTACTAATTTATCAATATATATTATTAATATAAAACCATTACTAATTTTTTTTACAAATTTCATTATTATAATTTTTAAAATAAATTTAATATCTTGGTTACAACATTATACTACATTATGGTTAATTTAGACTTTGGTGTTTATGTATCATAAGCTAATAAAACGTTTAATTATTTTGAAGAGAAATATATCATATTATCTTGGTGGCCTACAATATACCCAACATTAAAATGATATTTCCCATGAATTTATGTCACTTCAATACAATGAAACATGAATATCTCCATTTCAAAAAAGCTTCAGTTTCCCATTTAACTTCTTTGAATTTTGGATTTCTTTATAGAATATTAACTACGTGTATAATTTTTCTCTGCATCTGTTTATCTCATCAATCCATGATTTCAAATCGAAACACATTATTGGAATTCATCATTATATAGTACAAGAACATCTCTGTTTAATACATTTGATAGATTCAAATATATATTTCCATAGGAATGATACATGGATCATATCATGAACTAATGTGTGGTTAGTTGAAAGTGAAAGTCTATAAGTTTTCATCCCAATTCAATAAAAAAAATCAAAAATGTGTCATCGTATGAGGGGTTTAGTATTACCTTATAGCGAAATCATGTAATATTATTTTCTGGTTAAATTTTCAAAAATATATTCTAACCAACATTGAATTTTAGATTTCATCTCTACATGTAGTGATAAATTTGTATCAAAACTAAGATTGAATGCTGAGATATTAAATGGATCATGATTTATGTACCATTTTCTCAGTTACCACCTTTAAAAATTGTTTTCTTTCTCTAATTCCATCCTAACTCATTGGAGGTCTACACTTCCTTTCATAGATGCATTAATAAGTAGCATTATGAACTCTTGAAAAAAAAAACAATATTTTTGTGAAAACTAAACTAGCTGAATTTTTTTATCACATCCACTAATAAAATATGTAGTAAAATATGCCCACATAATATATGGGGTATGAATATTTCTCTATAATTGGACGTCCATGTGAAGATGATAATTATTAAAAAAAACCTAACATTGATTCCAGAGTTTTCTAAATACATCCATAGAACATTGAGGTATGCATGGGATATGGATCTAAAAAAATATAATGTGATACATTATGGAACCATATGACTTAATTAATTTTTATTCTTGATTGATGATAAATTAGGAAATCTTCTCTGATTGAAATTATTTTTTTGAATGCATTCGATGATCGACTGCAACCCATGTCATTGAAACATTTTTGATGTACATTGAATAAATAAAGGGTGATGTTTTACCAATTATATTTTGTTATTTCCAATGGTTGTAACATCCCCATAAACATATACCTCTAACCAATAGCCTCCTGACATACCATGATGTGGGGTACATTCATAGAAAAATCATTTTTCCTGTTTTCAAAATTGAAATATTCTTTTAGACGTCTATGCATCATCATATATAAATTATGAGTAGAGAATGATGAACTATGAGATTCATCCTATAGTTCCTTCTTCAAGTCTAATATTGATGGGACACATTCATCACAATCAAGGTTGAATAGAGTAACATTTCACAACATATTTTGTAGTTTTAAATCATCCTTTTATTCCTCTTTAATCATTAAATGGATAGATGAATAGACAATAATTTTAGAAAAATGTGACCTCCAGTCTAATAAAAATATCCAAATCCAATGATTATAAATATGGAAATATTTAATATTTTAGAATCGCAATCATATGTTGTCTTTCTTTATCCTTTCAAATCAAACCATCTTCCACCATATTCACTTTCCAATGGGGGTATTTTATTAACAAGAAATAACATCTTATGAAATACATTTATCATTAATCTAACATATTTTTCTTTTTATGAGTGATTATATATAGTAAATAATAATTATCGTTATATTTTTCCTAACTTTATCTATTAGCATAATTATGGATTTTCATTATTTCAAAAATTACGAAAACTAACACAAAATCATTTGTTGGGTAATATTTATCCTTTTAATTAAATTTTCATTTGGCATAAGATATAACCATGTCATTAAACATTATGAAATATCTCAGTCGCCAATTATATGTATCACTATAGAACACAATCCCTTCTCCACTATAGGGTAGTACAAGAATATTTGTGATAACTATAATAATATTTATTTCATTGAAATTTACCACATATTCATCATTCTAATGGAACTTGGAACACTTAACTGTTAACTTGTTAAGTGTCTAATAATGTCAATGGAAATTTAGCGCAATTCATTTATTATATCCTGAAAAATACTAAACAATAGATATCATTAATCACAATTGTTCTATTCAATTGTTCAATAACATTCATTATTGATATGTACACCTATATATTCTTTTGTGAGATTATATGAAACAAAAATGTAAATTAATTGTTAAAAATATTAACAATTATTAAATGATTTAGATATATTCTCTGTTAACTATATCCATAAATATATTGGGGGTATTCATAAAACCAAATGGCCTAACTATATATGCATAAAATATATAACTCGTACGAAAGGTTATCATTGTTATATATTCTGTTTTAACCCTAAATTGATTTTATCCAGATAAATGATTAATTTTGTTATTAAAATTTATATCATCAGAATAGAAAAATAAAATCACCTATTTTGGGAAGATTATACTAATACCGGATTTTGAACATCTTTAATTCCCAATTTTCAATATAGAGTAACACTTGTATATATTTACAACCATAAAAAAGGATAGGTGTGCCCATTTGTGTTGAATATGGAGTATTAAATTCCTTATCATGGATAACCTATAGTTGGTTCTATAATTCCTAAAATATAGTAAGGTAAATTATATATAGTGTATCTTAAAAAGAAGTAGCAGCAGAAATGAGTTATATTGAACATTCTACATCATGATTCAATTGATTATAAGAAAATTCTTTTGGAAATATATCAAAAAACACCCATCCAAGAAGAATATAATAAATTATGAATTTCTACACATACCTATGTGGGAAAATCCCCTTGATAATATTAATCATTACCCAAAAAATGGGTGTAATATATTTTGGATGTTCAAATTTATTTTTAGATTTATCTATGATCATAGATTGATTCATATTATCAAATATGATATCCATTCCAAATAATTTATGTTCGATTTATCCAACATATTGAATACATGTGTAATAAAATACAAATTTTAACTACATGAGAGTAATGAGATTTATTGTAAGTAAATTCCGACATTTAATAATTTGAGAAGATTCATAGGATTGAGTTTCCATCATCGTATCAATAAGATGTATCACAAATAATTAATCATTATATAATTGAAGTTAATAATGAAAAACCCAATAAGCATTTCATGATATAATGAAATTCATAACTTTATTATTAAATAAAATACTTCAATATTCAGTCATTCTTATAATCACCTAATTTTTTTTATTCTATCTTCATTTTCTATGTAAATATGAAATGGTCTGCGTGACCATGAAACATCATTATGAGAAGATATATAATCATAACAAAATCATTGCATGGATGTGTAAATAATGAATCTATATTTTCACTCAATTATACCTTAGTTGTAAACTAGCTTATTCATAATAACTATCTTTTAAATGCTTTACTATCGTTCCAAATGAATGTATTAATTGACATAGTCATATCCCATGGGAGTGCCAAACCACATGGATAGTAATGCTACACTAACCACGATATTGATTTTTTCACATGATATAATAAACCAACATTTTTTAGTGTAATTATATAGTCCTATGATATTTAAGCATATTAGAAAATAATATGTAATGATAAACAACAAATAATTATATCCAAAAGATCACGAGGACTAGTATCTTTGGAGCATGATTTTTATATTACATAAAAATGAAACTATAATAATTAAAGCCATATTTATTTCATTATAAATATCTCTAAAAAATTTATCTCCAAAAACATCAAAGGATAAAATCTCAAAAACATAAATAAAGGTTGAGCTAATGATACTAGTAAGGGAATTAACATGATAATGAAATAAAAAATGTAACTCAATAATATAATATGATATTGAAAAAGGCAAGGATATATATTATTCATATGGAAGAATAATAAAAGTAATTTTTTATTATTTTATAATGGAAATATATTAATTCTATTTTCATCACAAAACATTACATTAAATTGAGTCATTTATAGATACCTATCCAATATCGTATAGAAAAAATAGTACCATAATATGTTATGTTTACCCCCAAAATCCTAAACATGATATCTCATTAGACTAAAACATTACCCAATGAATTGGGGTTCTATATAAGAGTGTCTATCATAACCTGATCATGTTATGATTGTTCCGGATAAATGAATTCAATCATAATAACTAATTTGAGGATTATCAATGGAAGGAAAAATGGATTCATAAATTTGACTCATATCATAATCAATATAAATTCCACAGTTATCACATTGTAGAAATAAAGATATGTAGTGTATTATCACCTAAAATTAGAGGATAATATGATACTTATAATTGTGATAGATATATATAATTAATTTAAAATAAATTCACAACATTAAATATAGTGAGATGCCGTATTAGAGAGGGAATGGTCATAACCCGTAGAAAAATGTGATTTAGACCCTTACCTCAATCCCAATTTTTATTGATTTTTTATCATCTTTTTTAATAAAATGATGTTAATTATTTACATGATTATAAAATATTTTATTGATTATTATTACCTTTATTTTAATCAGTATCTTTTAATATTAAATTTCTTAATAATTCAGTTTTACGCAAAATGTTTCAATGATGTTCAGCTCATATGTATGAAATCAATATAAAACAATGGATAAGGTTATAGTGATTATTAAATTTTCATATCCACAACAAACATCATGAAATGAATAAATTATTATGTATAATTTATAATTTTTGTTAACTAACTATGAGTAATCGTTATGTAATATTAGATATGTTTCCACAATAGAGACGATAATCCATACATATGCTGGTGTAACGTTTCCATTTTTAAATGATAATGATGCAAAAAATGTAACTAAAATTTTATCTTAATTAGATTATAATAACATCAATACAATAATATTATGTCATTAATAACACATACATATATAGTCTTTTCAATGGGGAATTATAAATCAAATCATAGTGCTTAATGAGGTTGTAGTGTACCATACAGATAGGTGAAAATTTAATTATTTAATGGAAGATATGGGATGAAAATTTATTATATATTAATTTTATAAATTGAATAATATTCCATAAATATTATTTTTTAAATTTAAATCCATCATAATTATCATCCATGAGAGGCGAGTGAGGAAAACATGTTAGATCACTTCAAGATGCAGCAGTCCTCATCACATGATAATGATGATTTTGTTTCCCATTATACAAAATTGGGGATGGATTAATGTTATTATAATAATGTAATTAAAATATAGTATATTTCTGAAACTGAGGATATTATGTCACAATGATTGATTAACATTTTAGATATGTGGAAGATCAAATAAAACATGGATGCTCTCTTAAGATCTATACCTCTTGTTTTGTCTACCAATTTAAGAGTAACATAGGACATTATAAATTTGTTACTCATGTTAATAAGGTATTTTGGGACTTATTTTCTAGATAAAATATATTTTCATTTGAAAATTAGTTAGGATAGTGGGTACCCTATAATATGCTTGGGGGTATAAATATTGTTTTTTAAACGATAAAGTTATAAGAATGTTTTTAGAATACCAAAAAGATATGAAATGAACCTCCCTCAAACCATTGACGATATAACATAAAAATATGGGTATAAAATAGGGTTTGGTAACATTTTTAGGATATTTTAACTCTTATTGTTTTTATCACTCAGTAATCCTATTTTATCCATAAACACACTAATTATTTGTTATTGTTTTTAATTATTCATTATGACCAAAAATAAAATTCCGATATTATATAATGATAATTATTCTGATTTTAAATATGGAGTACATTTTTCCAATTAAATTCATATATTTGGTATAATTAAACTTATAATTTTTCCCAAATTTTCAAAGAATTAATGGGTTTCAATGGAAAATTATTTCATACGTATAAAATGATATTAATAAAAATTCAAGTAAGTTGATTCCAATGGAAAAAATATATTAATAATAAAATTATTTAAATATTTTAACATTGAAAACATTTTTTAAAATGTCTATCTTTTGAAATTATTTAAATGAAAATAAAATTTTAAATATAAACTTGTATATTATAAATATTCATTACAAAAATAATCATCATGGAAAAATACCAATAATTAATACGAAGATAATATTAACATATAGATTCCATGAAAAAGATATAAATTTTTTCAAATAAAGGTTTTTAAAATTTTAACAATTATTTTATAAAAAAAAAATCAATAAAAATATTTTTTAGAAGAATGTAATTCTTGATACAATTAAATACAATACTACAAATTAATTACATACATGTAAATGTATATTCAATATCATTTATTATTAATTTTTAAAATCTTGTTATTCTAATTTAAAATAATAAAATTAAATTTCTAGTTTATTATAGTTATTAATAATAATTATTTCATTTAGACTTGTTGTTCCTAGTTATGTACAATATCATAGAGTGTATTATTTTTAAATAAAAAATATGGTGTAACATTCTTCTTCCCCATAATTAATTTCACAATTGGTGTTTTTTATTTTAGAAGCATGTGTAAATTATTTGTGGTTGTTATACATCATTTCATACTAAGATTCATAGGATTCCACTTATTATTTATAGTTTCACCATCTCACATTTACTAGGTGAGATGTTGTGTAGAATAGAAAAATATCCCTATAGTAAAATATCTTCATATGATGATCCTCATAAGATATATCATTATCTAGTACATCACATCAGAATTTATTATATCTGAGGTATCTTCTATGTACATCCTTGATAAAGATATGTGGAATAAATCATGTTCTTAATAAATGTTTTGGAGGAGTAATGGTCGAAAATACACAACTCTTACATGATCAATAATCACAAAGGGTCCAATTACATAGGGATTACCATTACCTTATTCCAAAATCACATTAAACTCTAACACAGTTATCAATAGAGAGACACTTTATCAGTCACCTCAAATTGTATGCATATTCAATGATTTCCGCATTGAATTATTTTCATTATCAGTATTCATGATGTGATGATGAATGTTTCATGAATATTTCCTTGATTTTATCATCAATTTCAGTTCAAATTTATATGAGTTCAAATAATTCATTCCTAATTAGTGGTGTTCTACCTATCTTCCTGTAATCACCCATACTTGACAGACTTGGAAAAATAGAAAACAATATTCTAACAAAGTGAAATAAATTCAATGATTCCCAAAAATATTTTTTACTTACTATTTCAATATTAAAACCATTATTCATAAACTAGTTTATGGAAACATAAGAAAGGGATGAGCTCAAATTCTCAGTAATGGTAAATAAAGGAAATGCATTAAAAAATCATGAACATACGGGTATGAGAAATAGTGAGGATTACTAAGACCACACCCTTAATATCAAAAATAATAAAAATTAATCATGTAATAAATGTTTACATTTCATAAGACATGAATCATATATAATTAAATAACATATTCTATTGATGAATTATATAATAATAAGACCTAGAATTTTGGAAAATAAATATGCATATAATGTAATTTCTGTAGTATCCAAGGCATCATGACTCGAACTCTATTAGATGTATGGGTTCATGATCCATTCAATAATTTTAGTCAGGGTTCACTGTAGTGGCCATATTAGTAGCATGATATGACACCCTTCACCATATTTGTAGTCATGGTTCCATCCCATTTCCATTTTAGTTGTCAGTGTTCACTCCCACGAACAACTTAGTACATCTCATGAGATATAAATAATTACATAATTAATTGGAGGGACATATATTTTCCACCCATATCATAATGAAATCATACATACATATTCCACAAAATCATAGAACATATTCATAACATAACCTAAAAATTCAAATGGGTATTATAAATAATTTATCATATCATACCATATGAAAAATGATATAGGTTTTATAATTATTTAATCAAAATAATAACTCATGAAAGAAGATATTTTTAAAAGAATATCACCCAAAAAAGAGAAGAAAGATTCAGAAACATTACTCAATCACAAAGTAAACCATTCAAGGAAATTATATAAATAGAAACATTGAATAACATCCCTAGAAAGGCATGGGTACAAAATCATATGTTATCTAATATGGGAAATAATTTACACATATCTTTTAAAAAAATTTATTAAGGAAAATATCCTTTGTTTTTGAAAAAAAATTAAAAACCTAAAACTTTTTTAAAAGTATTTTATTTGAAAAAATACTTAAAAAATATAAAGGAATCCTGACAACATTTTGAATTTTTTTTATTGAAACATTTAAGCGAAGCATGAAAACTTGTTGAAACGGATTCATTGATAATTTGTTTTAAAATAATTCTCTTAAAAATTATCAATTTAAATGTTAAAACGAATATTCAATGAAATGGTTTTGGGTAAATCTGTACATTATGAGAATTCCTTTTGCACAGTAAAAAGTTTTGAAAATATCATCCACCAGAAAATGATAATATAATTCCTTTGTTTGAAAACATTTTGATTAGAAATTTAAAACGGAAAAAATTACTTTTATTAACATAGTATATTAATATAATACTCATAGACACCTTTCTTGAAAACATGGTTTTGAATGAACATAGCTTTTTGACCGAAGATAGAGGTAAGGACATATTTCTTAAAAACATTTTATTAATTTTATTAAGTAATAAATATTATTAAAAAGGTACTAATACTTGAAGACATCAAGACCAACTAAAATATAAGAAATTCTACAATGCTCATGAGTTATGGATAATAATATTTAATCAATAAATATATGATCATAAATAATGTTGATAAATGATGAGTTATTTCAATAAACATTAACAACTAGGTAACATTGAATCGTAATACCCATGTATCAAAATGAAATTACATGGAGAATAAAATGTACTCCAAATTAATTGAATCATTAAATAACAATTCATAGGTTCTTTAAATACCTTATATACAATTATAGGTGTATAACATGCCCTGCGTCCTATAGAGAGAAAATTTAGAAAAATTTTAAGTATAGATATGGTAACATTTGAAAATTAAACCCTGTGATTGAATGATCATAAATTAGTTTTCTATGTACCCATGTATTTAATAATAATAGTATTATAATACATTTATGGTTAGTATATACACCACAAAAAAAGTGATTGTTGATTAAGACATGTATCTCATGGAAATAAATAGTGACATGAAATTTCCATACATCGAGTCTGACTCTTCTCATGTGTTTTTATACTATGGAATATCAAACCTAGGATAATTAATTATATAATAAAAAATATTCAATATTATTATTCCAATTAATTCACATATTATTATTATTTATAAAACTACTCAATAAATTATGATTAAGTCAGTGTTTTGACAAAATTCAGTTTATGTGTTAAAGACGACATTAGTTAGCCAACTAAGGTCAATGGGATCATTATATGAGCATATTATTATTACTAATAATTAAATAATTATAATATTTATTAATTAATTATTCATCTAAATCAAATCATTAAATATTTTTGTTAAAATAGAATCATCATTACAGTCATGGAGATGACAGGTCGTACGTACACATGAGTATAAATCCAATTTCACATTGATGATAATGAAAAGATGTTATGTATCATTAATATTTATAAAATGAGAATTATATCATTAATAAATTTTTTTAATCATATAAAATTATTTATATTACACATATGAATTAAAAAAAATCAACACTTTTCTTGGAGCCGGTATTCCCCACCTCCATGAACAAGTTATCACTTTATAAGTGTCTGAAAGTGTAATAAAGAAAATAGTATATATTTTATTTCAAAAAAACTAATAATATCAGGAATATCATATATATTTCTTTTATTCAGATATTATTTATTAAAACCACACTATATAAATTCCAGGAATTGTGTGAATGAATCACATCACTTTGAGGGGGCGGTAGTCCATACTTCCACAAACGATGTTATCATTTTTAGACATAATTTAATGCATAATAGAATGTGTCATAAAAGAATTAAATAATAATATATAAATTATAAATATCATATATATTGAAAATAAATAGTGTTTCCATTATAATTACCAACCGTTAACTATGGTAAAGTAAATAATTAATAATTGTAGTTTCGTGAGGCTGTAGTTCGCCTTACAAGAATGGTAAGTTTGTTACCCATTTAATTTTTTTTTCTGTGTAATTTTACATATAAAACTTAATATATATACATAATATTATATTTAGGATACTAGTGAAATTTTATAAAAATTAAATTAGGAAATTTTAGGGGTTTATAATGACAGTTAAATAAAGTATATTGAGGAAGGATGTTACCTCTTCTTTGGGAAACTTCTATTAGTTTTCACTAGAGGGATTCATTGAATTTATTTATGCCCAAAGAGAGGATTAATGGATGATGTTATGGATTTTAGGGATCTATTTGGGAAGATTTAGGTTGTGAAAATGATTCTTGAAATGTGTGAGGATGTTAGAGGAGAGGAGGCCTTTTATAGCGGTGGATGAGTGGCACACTTATAATATTTTGGAAAAGGGAAACCCCACCCACGTTTAGATTATTTATAGAAGACCGAATAAACATCTAATGAGAATAAATGGGTA
Organism: Viscum album; assembly: GCA_963277665.1. Taxonomy (NCBI): domain Eukaryota; kingdom Viridiplantae; phylum Streptophyta; class Magnoliopsida; order Santalales; family Viscaceae; genus Viscum; species Viscum album. The sequence continues at coordinate 1,363,172,814 of OY728140.1, read as the reverse complement.
TATAGAGTCAATATGTGTCATAAAATGACTTTTGGACAAGTTTATATGTCATATAAGGCCTTATGTCTAGGCTTTACTCTCATGTAATGATTATTTTAATATTAATCATTAAAATTAATTGTATTTACCTTTAATAATTTTTTTATTAGAAAGATAATTTTGATCATATTATAAATTAAAATTATTCATATTTGAAATATGGAATCTATTTTTATAATTTACAAAAAAAGTGGCATAAATTAATTTAAATTCCATCCCGTAGATGAGATGACAACAAGAGTTTTAAAAGTTAAAAGTTTCAAATGATTTATAGGTTTTTATAACCAATTTCATTACTATGTTAATTAAAATGACTAAAATTTGGATAAATATATAAAAATTTTATCTGTGTGTACTTGAAAATAATTTAAAAATATTATTAATCATTATAAATAAATTAAATAAAATTTCAGTTTTGGGTTAAATTTTAGAAATATTAACTATTAATTTTAAAATAAACCATTATATAAAAATACCACAAACTCACCATTACAAAATATTTATGATTCAAGTTCAAATATTATGTTTAAATTTTAAAATAAAAGTCATAAATTTTCAAAAATTTATTTTTAATATATGTTCTTTCTCAAATGAAGGTAAAAGGGCCTTAAAAAAATATAGGTCTTTATGTGTAAAATTATGTTTGTTATTATCATATCCCGTACGAATATATTTGATAAATATCAAAAAATATTTTATTAAATAAATAATATTTATCATAAATTAATTTAACTCAGAAATTGTAATTACATTCCTAGGATAAAACACCTCTATGAGCACAAAAACAGTTTTATATAAAAGTATTCCCTTTATATTCAGTTGATTCATTATAACTGATGAATACATTATATATTTCTGTTGACCATAGGTTTACATATATCAGTTAGTAATATTTTTAATCACTAACTTAATGGATTTGTTATGTCTTAATATATAAGATTTTAGAAATATATTAGTGTTTTTTAAAATTCAGTCTTACATGTTACGCAAGGCATCGACGAAATTTAGTCTTGAGTGTGACGTTAGCTGACCATAGTCTACCTTGTATAAAAATATAACCTTTATATTGCATGTAGTAAAAAATTAACATGGTAATTCTCAAGAGAAACATAGTTATTTATAACAAAATATATATTTATTGTTGTGTGAAATGATAAAAATATCAAAAATATTAAAATAATTCATAAAAATTTCACAAAACTTTAGGTTGTTACATTATACCGCCATGATATTAAATTCACCCTCAAAATTATTCTAGGTTATCAAATGATTAAAAATTGAATGTGCATTTCAAAGAAACCCATATCATAAAAATGAATACTTTAACTTATTTATAAGATATAATTTGGGAAACATAATTGTTACAAAAAGAAATATTTAACTAGGTTTCTTTGTATAAGAACATAGGTGGGATGTGAACATATGGACTTGGAGGAAAATGCATAAATAATAGTGATTAATTGAGTTCATAAATCAAAAAAATTACATTTATTAATCAAGATTGTAAAAAATACACATTAACTAGGACATCACCTTGGCCAATGGTGTGCATCATACCCTTAACGTTCTTCAATCACGGGTTCATGAATAGGGGAATTTCCATACATAATGAGTTTTCACATGAATTATGCGATACAAATATATGAAAATACATAAATATAGTTACCTAAATAATAATTATTTACATCATTTTAATAATTTTAATATCTATATTTCCCATTACTAATGGCATTTAATAAAAACTTACTAAATAAATTATTCATCTGATGTTAACCTTATATATTCCATTATTGGATAACCTTATAACCATTCATAATTTTGAAAATCCAAAACAATAGACATACTATCAAAAAAATAAACATAAAATTGATCCCTTATATATCAAAATGTAACTCTAGGTTGTTAAATTAAAAACATAAGAACACCCACATCATATATTGGCTCCTGAAACATGGTAATAACCTGAACTACCATAAATACTTTTGGATAACATTCATGCTTCATAATTAAAATGTTACTGGATATATTACATAAATCTACGATGTTGTAAAATTTATCCATGATGATAAAATAACACTTTTTCAAATAATCAATAATTATATCCATGGTATTAAACACTCTCAAATTTATTTTATCCAAATAAATTATATATTTTTCATAGAGAAACAAAATTTTCTAAACATCTTGATCAAATTAACAGTTACTTTTCCTTAATCAAAAAATGACTTTTCTAATTTATTATCAACATTAAACATATCCTTCGCAATATTTAATGAAAAATTATACTATAAATACTGACACACACACACACACACAGATATATATATATATATTTCATGATTCAAATAATATTATATTTGAATTCCAAAACAAAAGTACTTAATACATCCAACATTATTCTTATACAATTATTCAACATTCATAAACGTATTACTTAATTACTATTTCATAAAAGATGAAATATTAATAAATTTTTCAGGTTTTTAATCCTAAATATAATCATTCTTATTATGATTAATTTTATCAATAGTGGAATAAAATCACATTCCATTCACATTTCGTATGCAGTATCATTATCATAAAAATTATAACCAATACTCATACCACCTTACAAATACAATTTATGATATTTCATTATAGGAAATCTATATACATAATGACCATACATTACCTATAGGAAAAATTAAATGTTAACCAAGACCCATCTAGTTATCTCCATTGACTATAGCCAGAAAGCATAGGGTGTGAATCACATATCATAGAAGAAAACCACACAATCATGAAAAATTACTTATAGGATATCTAAATCATGACACATACATTTTAATGAAAGACAAATAATGATTATCATTGGTTATTAATATTAATATTCTATTCAAATACATCATAATGTTTCATTAATAGTTTGTTAATTTCTAAATCATGTCCTCTGAGAGTGTCAAACCAGGTGTGAAGCAAGTTGAGTTATAATATTCTGGATTACCCCAAGCCATTCCTGAAAAATAGTGTATGATTTTTTACCCCTCAGAATTTTTTCCATAACCACATCAACTTATATTAACCATACATGGATATCATTCTAGATAACCACCCACTATATAATTTAACTAAATTCAAGTACATTTTCATATAATATTCCTTATCCATGGAATTGTCCTTAGACATGTACGTAGGGTTATCCATAATGAATTACCATCCATGTTTCCAAATATTGAACAATCCATTAATCTGATACAATTTATAAAAACATTATTTTAACATACATTGAGATCACATAACTTTTTTGGAATACAAAAAACATTAATAAATATATTTTTAATGCTTGTATTAGTTTACACACTTTGAAAACTTGGTAAATAATTATTCTATGTCAGTGAAATATATTCAATGTTTCCAAAAAATAAATTCACCTTATTATTTAAAAAAATCATGTCTTCATAACCTATAGAAGGGTATCATAAGAATTATAAGTTCTTAAATTCTCTAGAAGGGTAAATAAAGTAAATGAGTATGTACATCATTATTATTACTGTTTGAGAAAAGGTTTATGATCATCAAAATATCATACCATGCCTATAAAAACTCCAAAACATATATAATGACTTGCATATTTTTAATACATAAGTCTTGAATTAAAAAGATATAAATAACATGATCAATGAATGTATAAAAAACAATAACAAATAGAATTTTGGAAAACACATAAGAATATAATATGATTTCCATATTTGACCAGGAATGACTTCCATGAACATCTTATTATTATGGGTTTACTCTCCATACCATCATGGTAGTCATGGTTCAATTCCATATAAATTATTGCAGCATTTTCTCACTCCTTATACAATCATTATTGTCATCGTCCACCCCTATAGATATCATAATAGTCAACGATCTCCCCCAAGAACATCTTAGTCTATCTCATGAAATATATATATATATATAGATCCAATTCTTTGGATGGAGATATATGTCTCACCTATCTCATAATGAAATCATACATACATATTCCACAAAATCGTAAACAATATTCATAACATATCCACTAAAATTAAATGGCTATCATAAACATGTAATCATAACATAAACTATAACAAAAGATAAAATTTTAATAATAATTTCATCAAAAAACTAACTTAGAAAAAAATATGGTTTTAAAAGAATATAACACATGAAATAGAAAAGGGTTTCAAAAACATGAATCAATCAAATGATAAACCATTCAATGAAATAATATGAATGGAATAATAGAATTGTTTCCCCACAAAGGCATAAGTATCCCCAACATATGATATCGTAGACGTATAATAATTTTTATATATCCTTAAAAATAATTTAATGATGAAAATATCCTTTTTTTTAATTTATTTTAAATATATGAAATATTTTCAATAATATATTTCATTTAAAATTCACTTGAAAACATAAAATTGAAGCTTGATAACAATTTGAAAACATTTTCTCAAGAAACATATAAAATAATATAGAAAAACTTTTTAATATTAGTTGTTTGAAAATAAATTTTATATTTTTTGTATTAAACATTACCCTTTGAAACATTAAAATAATGATTAAAATAAATAAAGGTGGTTAAATTCATACATGTCAAACATTTAATTTATATAGTAAATTTTTTAGAAATGTTACCTGACCAGAAAAGGATAAGAAGATTCATTTTTATAAGAATTTATTGTTTTAATAATAAATAAAAGTAAAAATATTGTTTAATTATAATATTATAATAATATAACAACCATGAAATAATTTTTAAAATACATTTTAATAAAGTAATATCAATTTTTGGCTAAAGAGGCAGGTAATGTAATATTTTCATCAACACATTTTTTTAATTAGACTATCTAAAAAATACTGTAAAATGGTACTAATAAATGAATAAATTAATACTAAACAATGAAGAATAAAATTCATGAGTGTTCTTGAAAGGTGTATTATAATATTTCAACTATCAAAAGGTAATCGAAAACAATCATGATGAATGTTGATATTTTTTCAATATCTTTTACCACATGATAACTTTGAACCAAACTCCGTATGTAGGAGAATGAAATTACATAGAGCATAAATTATCATGAAAAGAAAGAGATTCCTGATATAACATTTCATTGTAATTTTATACACCATATATAAAAAATATACGTCATAACATGTGATGTCTCTCAAAGAATAAAAATTTATAAAAAAAATACATTAGGGATTTGGTATCTTTTTAAAATTAAACCATATGAACGAAATATAATAAAATAATTATTGTAATTCAAAAAAATTATTTTAACTGAAATAAAATGTTTTTATTTTCAATATATTTAAAATAAAAAATATGTGTGTGATGAATAGTCCATTTATCTCATAGAAATAAAGAGTGAGATGAAATTCCCTTACCTAGAGTCTGATATGTCTCGTTGGTCTATATATTCCTAAATAATTATCTTATGATAATTAATTATATTAATAATAAACATATTTTGGTTTATTATTTTTTATACATCATTTATTACCAGATTTTATATAACTACATAAAAAATTATGTTCAGGTTGGGTGTTTTGAACAAATTTGGTTCTCTTGTTAAAAAAAACTTTGGTTGGTCGACTATAGTTATAAGAGTCACAATATAAACATTTAAAAAATAATATTAATTAAATAATTATCATATTTATACATTTATTATACATTTAAAACAATTAAATAAATATATTTATAAAAAGTGGATCAATGTTACAATCTTGGATAAGGTAGGTCGTACAAAAACATGAGTAACATTCCCATTTCTAAATGATCATTAGGGAAATAAAACAAGTAAAATTAATAATTTAATATTAATAAATATATAATTAATTAAATATTATTTAATAATATATAGTTATATATATAATTATTATTATTTAAAATGAATCACTTCGTTTAGAGGGGGTTTTAGTTCAGACTTCCACGAACAACGTTATCACTTTATAAGTTTGTGAAAGGGTAATTAATAAGAATTTATATATTATATTTCTAGAAAAGTAATTATTTCCTAAATAAAATATTTATGATCTTTATGTCACATATTATTAATTTATACCATCTTTTATACATTCTATGTATCCTGTGAACGAATCACATTGCATTGAGGAGGCGATTGTCCACACGTCGAAAAACAATTTTATCCTTTTTAAACATAATTGAGAGTATATAATAATGGGTTATAAAATTATTGAAGAATAATAAATACAATATATATATGATAAATTAAATTAAAAAAAATTCTCCATCATAATCCTCATCCTTGAATGTTGGGAATGAAAAAATGAACATTCATTGTTTCGCGAGGCATTAGTTCAATAAACATGAATTGTATGTTCCTTACCCATTAAATGATGTTTAGAGTATCTGTAGGAAGAAATATTAATACAAAAACATATCATAATATTTAGGATAATTGTATTATTATATAAAACTAAAATAAATAGATTTTAATTGGTGGATAATGATAATAAAATAAAGGATATTGAGAAAGGATGTTAACTCTTCATTGGGTAACTTCTTGTCGTTTCCAAAAAAGGACTTTTTTGAATTGTTTTATCTAAAAAGGGGGGTTAAAGGAGGAAGAAAGGGAATTTGCGGTGCTGTTTGGTTGTTTGTTTCTAGAAAATGTGTATTGAGAGTTGTGAGGAATTGGGAGGAGGGGAGGCATTTTATAGTGGATGAGTGACACTCTAGTATTTTGGAAAAGGGGAACCTAGGACACAATTTTTATTGAATGTGGATCCTATAATGGAATAAAGTAATGAAAATGGTCTATAAGATCTTTATATAAAGATATAACTGACTTTGGACAAGTTATTAGGTCATATTTGGCATTATGTTTAAGTTTTATTCCCTTATTAAGCTTAATTTAATCACAATAATTTTGATTAATTATAATTACCTTATCTAATATTTTCATTTTAAATTACTATGTTTATATTATTATAAATTAAATATTTTTATAAATCCAAATATGGAATCTCTTTTTCCAAAACCCAGTCACAACTATGGAAAAAATTAATTTAAATTTAATCTCGCTGCTAGGATGAAAAAGTGGGGGTTTAATGTAAAAACATCTAAATGTTTTCTTGGCTTTTATAACCAATTTAATTTTGAAAATCATTCAAATAATGTAAATTGGGTAAATTGATCATAAATTGTTATAATTGAAATTTAAAATTAATTAATTATATAATTTATCCTCATAAATAAATTATATGAAAAATGAGTTTAGAATTAAATTTTGGTAATTTTTAGTATTCATTAAAAAATGAATCTTCACAAAAAAAAATCCACCAGATCCTAATTTTTATTTTTGTATTTCAAAAATGATTCATAATTTTAAATATAAAATTTAAAAATGTTCTATAAATTATAACTAAAATAGGTTCTCCATCAAAAGGTGATAAAATTTCCTTAATTTCTATATTAGTTTTTATGTGTAATATTTGGATTGTTTTTATCTTATTTCAATCGAATATATTGGAAAATATTAAAAAACATATGATTGAATAATATATATATATATATGATAATAATATCACTCACTAATTTTTATTAAATTATTAGTATAAAATAGTTTTATTGTAAAAAATAGTTTTCTATCAAATTTTCCTCATTATATTCAATTGTTTCATTGTAACTAATGAATTAATTTTATATTTTTTCAAACAATAGTTTTTCATTTGTTAGTTAGTTATATCGATAATATCTTTCTTAATATATAGGTTAATTATTAATATATAATATGATAATAAAATATTGTTTCTTGGTAAAACATGGTTATGTGTGTTATGCAAGACAACGATAAATGTTAGTCTTTCATGTAATGTATGATCACCTAAGTGTTCCATATAAAGAAATATAACCTTTATGTTAGGTATTTTCAATGATTATCATAGTATTTTTTGACCCAAAAATATATCATTAAAAAAATTATATATTCCATTTTTTGTAAAATGTTAAAAAATTATCAAAGAGATTATATTAATTCGAAATAAATTCACAAAACATTAGGGTTTTACATTATACGCACCTTAAAATGAGTTTCTCCAACTAAATTCATCTGGTTTATCAAATGTTTAATACATGAAAAGTCCTTTTATATAATCCCACATCATCAAAATGAATAAATAAACTTCATTTAAAAAAATAATGTATGGAACATTTAGGTTACCCAATGTAGCATATATCATTGTTACCTGATAGGATGACATATGAGTGATGTTAAAATATGAACATGGAGGAAAATCATAACTATTAGGTATTGATTGATGTTAGAAATCAAACACAAATTTTTATTTATGAAATTTTAATCTATAAAAATTACACATAATCGAGGACATCACGTAGGCTATTGATTGGAGTGAAACCCTTATCGTCTTTCAGTCACGGGATCAAGAACCATGACCTTTATATACGTGATGGGTTGTTACTTGACATACATGATGTACTTTTCTAAAACTAAATTTAAATAATTTCAAAAATAAATGTGATGGAAATCCTTGAAATACGCTAATCACAAAATAGCCTTTTATCTAAGGTTTTCAATACAAACTCACTACATAAAGGCTTTATCCAATGTTTAATATAAATATTCCATTACAAGTTTAACTTATAACCCTTATAAAAGTATTAAATACTAAACTTTAGAAATAATTTCACAAAATTACTTAATCATTGACCTCCCAAAAATCACAAATTATCACTTGGTTTTCACATTCAGAACATCTGAATTCCATCATAATATATTCTCTTAAAACACGATAATAACAAGAATTTCCGTAAATTATTTTGGAAAACATGAATCCATCCATGTTAAAAAATCTACTGGATATATTCTATAAATATAAGAAGTTGTTAAAATAATCCACGATAACATAGAATTCTTTCTCAACCAATAAATAATCATATCTAGTTTATTTACTACTATTCAATGTACATCATCCTAACGCATCATCTCTTTGTCCAAGAGATTCAAAATTTTTCTCAACATATTGATAACATTAAAGGATGACTTCCCTTAATTAGAATATCATTTTTATAAGCCATTATCAAATTTTAACTTATAATTTTAAATACTTAATGAAAATTTATACTGAAAATACATACTTACATTCATTCATACATACATACATACATATATATCATGATTCATGTAAAATAATCTTTTAATTCAAAAATACATATACTTAATTCATTCGAATTTATTCTTAAACCATTACTCAGAAATCATAAACTCTTTACTTAATACAGTTTCCTTATAATATGAAATATGAATAATGTCTTATGGTTTCTAATACTCAATATAATTATACATTTTATGATTAATGTTAACCATACAGGAAGAACATCACATTCCTTTGACATGTCCTTCATAGACTCTTTATCATTTGAAGGATAACCAATACTCATATCAGCTTCTTGATTCTTTTTATGAGATTTTCTCTTGGAAAATAGTTTTTTATAATTCGGATACATTTCCCATATAAAACATTAACTTTTAACCAATATCTATTTTGTTAACTCTGTTGAATATAACTGGAATGAACGGTGTGAGGTACACATTTAATAGAATAAAGCCACATAATCCGGAAAAATTAATTTTGGGATGTCTAAATCATGACACCTAACTTTTAATCGAGGACCCATATTGTTTATCCTTGGTTATTTGGAGTAATATTATATTTATATACTTCATAATGATTTGTTAATTTTTATTCAATTTCCAATGAATATCCCCTGGGAGTGTCTCAGCAGGTGTACTAAAAGGCCAGCTATCATGTACTAGACTACGGTGACTCATGCACGAGACATCTTATCTGAGTTTTTTATTGTAACACCGAGATGTTTTATATTAAATATAATATTTAAATAATTTTTATTGTTTAGTAGATTGAATTACATGAAATTATGAGTTTAAAATATCACCAAGATGCCCTTATTATAAAATTATCATTATAGCCTAGCTGTTAAGTTATTTGGAATAGTTTTAACTAACTTATGAAAATGTATTGTGAAGTTATTGGCTATCAATTATTTATGTAATATATAATTCAATTAGTTATTTTTATTTTTGAGTTAATTAATTTTGGTAATTAAATTAATGAGATATATATGCGTTATATACATTATAGTTCTTTTATCGTCATAGAATGGATATATTACTAATATGGTATGAATAAAAACCTATTTGATGTACAAAAACAATTCTTTATAAAATATTAATTTTACATCTTTGATTAGAGAACCCCTTTTAAATTAATTTTTTCACATATTAATAATTTATATATGTCAACATAAACATGTTATTTTGAATCAGGATATAAAAATTTTCTTTGGATGCATTTCTGATATTTTTCTGATAACTGTTATGGTTTGATGAATAGTAAAAATACGCAAAATTGTAATTGCAAATTACTTTTTTCATTGAAATAATTTATATTGTTAAATTATATTAATTAATGGTTTAAATTTATAAATAAATTAAATTTTTACTATTTAATAAAATTAATGTCAGTATATTTAATTTGACTATAAATTCATATGTAAAAACATTTCAATCAATAGTAATATTATATCTTTTAAAACCCATTTTCTAATTTTAACAATGGAATTAATTTTAAATTAATTATTTCCATTTCTAGGTTTTGAATGTTGGAAAATGTTTTCCATATTTGAAATTAGTATGACCAAATTATGTAAATAATTGTATTATATTTTTTTGTAATATGAATAGTAACTTCGGTAAATTTTATTAACATGGTAAAAGGGTAAATAAGTTAATGAAGGGTAAAAATAATATTATAAAATTACCCTAATAATTCTATTAATATAATTATTTGATTAAAATTTTCCCTAAAATATACATTTTTCCAAATGTTATCCATTGAAAACCACTTGGATGAGAGTAGGACATTTAATTTATTTTATTTAACGAAAAGTAAAATATTTCACACTAAAACATTAATAATTACATTATTTTTAAAATAAGGCTATGAAAAATATAAATAGGATTAGGAATATTCATTTTTAAGATGTTTCTTTATGAGGATTTTTTTAATTTTTTACGAAAATAAATAATTACTTTAAAGACTTATTAATGGATGATGAAAAAATTAAATAATTAACGAGAAATCAATAAAACAATTTTTATTAAAATATTAATAACATTCATAATGCCCAAACAGTTGAACAAACATTATTAGTAGAGTATATATCTACCATAACCAACCAAGGGTTGACTTATTGAAAATTTTAAGGTGTATAAAAGAGATTAAGACAATTATATTATTTTATTTTAAGTGATGATAAATTTGTTACATTCATGTTTCAAAAGAGTATAACATTTTTAATATTGGGGTTTTCAAGGGATAAAGTCCACTACAAGTATTATTATGAAATATAATGGATCTAAATTCATCATATTTTTTTTTTATTTTATTCAATAAAAATGAAAAATATATAATTACACAAAAATGCGGGAGTAATTAGTTAATTAATGATGATATCAATAAAAATTGTAATTGAAAACATTTAAATAATAATAAATTGGGATAATTATAAGGAAAAATTAATTTTATATATTACCATGAGCCCTCAAGGATATAATAAATTATTTTTATCCAGGGTCATTTCTAATTTATATATATATATAAATCCAAGAAACAAATAGTGTCAAAATTGATACTATTGATTTTTTTATCATAATAATGTTTTTAATTATTTAAAAATTATAAAAAAATTTAAAAATTATATATTAATTATGAAATGGTATAAAAACATATAAAATATTGATATATGGTATAATTGACTTAAATTAAGTAATAATTTATCCTCTTTAATATTGAAATATTTGTTACCCAAATTAATAATTAAGTATAATAACTAAGTATTTATTAAAATTATAATGATTAAATTGATGTACACACTTGTCTAAAATTTATTTTTTCATGATCTTAAAACACTATATAATTTCACCATTTGAATTGGGAATTATGGAGGGTTTAATGTGGGTTTTGGTTTTATTATAAATTAATTTTTTTGAGGTGGCCAGATGTTCCCCTGCCCTCAATTTTGAAAAGGAACTTCCTTCCTCAACCCTTCTCATCATTTTTAGTATTCATGTTCGACCATAATAATAAAATTTCTCTTCTAATATTACCATGAAATATTATATAAGTCCTGATATTCTTGAAATACCAACTCTAGTGCTCTAAGAGGATATTTATTAGAGGCAGGTCAAGGATGATGTAATATCATTTATCGATTCTTTAAAATTTAATTCATTTCATACTCCCAGGTCATGAGTTATTAAATTATTAAGTAATAAATAATTAATTAATTATTTACTTAGAGGTTATTACTTTTATGAAACAACCATATTACACATTTAACCTGTCCTATGAAAAATGAAATCACCAGGCGTGTGTACGTACGACTAGTCTTTTCCACACCTTGTTGTATTATGTTTTTCACCACCACCTTACATGGATGGGTATAATTATGAAATTAATATATATATATATATATATATTATTAATAAAAAATTATATGGATTATGAGATATTATATACCATCCACTTTAATACCATTCAATAATTATCAGAACGATATAGTCTCTCGTGCATACGTATAGCTTCCTTTCTCCACGATGTGATGTGATACCTTCGACATTATATTCATTAAAAATATTATATAAATTAATTTAATGAATAAATATAATATATATTTTACCAATAACGTGATATAAAATATATTATTATAACTTAAAAATAATAATAATAACTTATCCAACCAAAAATTCATAAGAACATAAAGCAGTTAATACCCGAATAATGGGTAACAATGAAATGTTATGAACAAATAGAAGAATATATTATCATAAAAATTATCATTAAAATTATTATGATATTTGAAAATATCAGTAACATTTTTTATATCATTATATAGAAGTTTTGGATACATAATTATCATATCAGACCTGAGGTAAGAGATGACATTTAAGATCTCATCTTTTTCAGAGATTGTTTATTCGTAAGTATTTAATGGGGTATATTTATCATCCATGTCCCTATTTCCTAAATATACATTTCAAAATATTATTTATATCCCACAAAAATTTTACCACTTTTTTAATTTTTTATAATCATTATGAATGGAATCTTTTATTATTTTCAGTATGAGGTACTTATTGTCTTTTCTGGCAGAATAATGAGGAGAATGTTATTTTAACATGTTGGTATGAACGGATTTTGTATGCTTTTATAATTCCTTATTTACTTTAATCTTCCTATACAATAAAATATAGATATTTTCACATAAATTTATTTCCTCTAAATTTGAGTGGAATTTTGAGGAAGAAAAATGTTTTTGAAGAAGAAAGGATATTTTCCATATGAATTAATTTCAAGTGTTCTCAAAATTATGTTTCTTATAAGTTGAAAATATTTAAATAATTTTATATTTATTATGATGTTATTATTTTAATTTTATTTTTAATTATTTAGGATATTCATTTGGATTATATCAATTATGATGGAATGATGATTAAAAACCCATTTAATTTCATGGGTTATGCTTTGGTGAATATTATTATGTCTTTTTGGGACACGTAAGAATGGTTTCATTATGATATTAGTGGGAACTATATCTCCATCCAATTCATTAGGTAAATATCTATATCTTATTAGATGGATTTGACTGGAATGAAAAGTAAATCTCGTTCTGTAATATAGGGATGGAACGATCGATGAGTGACCTCTGTTCAGTAATTAAATTTTTCCACTATTATGGTACTGACACTGATCTCTGACTAATATGAAATGATTTTCTATTATTATGTGTGTATGAATATTTTTTTCATGATTTTGGTTATTACTGTTTGGAATACATTTAATATTTATGACTTATCTAATGACATGATATTATGATCTTTTATATACTAGATAATGTTTTCAAATGTCATATTTTTATGATTATGATATGATTGATATATCTGTTGTTTTCCTTTACTGAGAATTTGAGACCGCACATTAGGATGTTTCTTTTCCCCTAGCCATGAATAAGTATATTAAGTAAGATATGTAATAAAGGAGTCTATTTATGATGGAATAAGTGGGAGACAATGTGAATGCTTTATAAACAAGTAGTTTATGTTTCCCAGTTACTAAAGACACTAAACCTATATGGTCTACACATCATTATTTATTTGTTTTGAAATAAAAATTCTTCAATGTTGAATTAATATATAAATGTAATGTATAGAGCATTATAGTTAGTATCAGAGTGAAAGAATGATTAACATTGGGAAACTAGAAAGATTGAACCTTACTAAGAATCCCAAAGACATTTCTATGTATATTTTACAATAATATCCTAGTGCTTTAGATATGTTCTTTAATAACCTAGGATAAAACCTAAAGTGTTCATGATTTGAAATTTATTCATGAATTATGTTTTTTCCTTATTTTTAGTGTTTCTCAGCTTATTCTTTTTGGTTTTATTTAATGGATGGAACCTGAAGGAACCACGATAATATTGAATACAACGATAAATGTAATGATTGACTTCCTGAGAAACCAAATGTTATGGGAGATATAATAAAACATCATATATCCATGCTTGCATAACTTTCTCAAGTTTTGAAACATACCAGACATCCAAATGAAAAATTAAGGGAGAAAAATTTTGTTTAAATTTTCATGAGGAAGTTTTGTCCTTCATTCAGTGTGCCTTATGATTCATTTGTCACTAAAAAATAGATCAGTACTAATGAATATATATTTTATGTTCTAAAATTTTTCGAATATGATAAATTCATCTTATTAGTATATCATTGGAAGGTTAAACCAATCAATTATAAAATTTTATCTGAAATTAGAAGTAATTAGTTGAAATTGAATCCATGGAATGGGATGAGTACAAGAACATAATTTTTAATATGTAAATTGCTCATAATTTTCAAAGAATGATAGAGATATTGTTTCTTGAACTTGAGAAAAAAGATTACGAATCCATTGGTACCTACTATGAAAAGTTTACAAGACAGGCATGGTACGCTTGTGGAAGTATTATCCACTATGAGAGAAATACTGATCGATTCTTTAGTGGCTTAATTCCAAGTATCTAAAGGGCATTAGCAATAACATACTTCAATATCTATGAAAAAATTGTTTGACATTCTGCCATGGTTGACATGGGGATTGGATTAGCACAAAATTCATATGGGTTTTATTAGATGAAAAAAAAGGAATTCAAAATAAAATCTAAGTACCTCAATGAATAGAAGAAGAGTATTATCTTATGCTCAATGTGTGTAAAAAACATGGAGAGAATTTTCTTAATGGGATTAGTTAATATTTTTATGGAGGAAAATAAGGTCATTAAGAAATTGAATACTGAAGGGATGGTGAAAGTATGTATAATGATGTGAACAATGAAAAGGTAACACAAAATTCACCTCATACACATCAATGTTATAAGTGCATGTAAATGGTGCATTATGCCAATCAATTCCCTAATCCAAGGGTTATTGATGATGATCAACATAAACAAACTATTTAGTATAATGATAAAGAAATGTCATATGAAATTTGTATCAGTGACGTGGAGTATGATAATTATGTGTTCAAATGTACACTTATCATCCACTCTAAAGTAGAAAATGTTTTATTTGATTTGGGATCCACCTAATCTTTTATTTTTGATGAATTTTCTTTGGGTGTGATCATATTACCTAAAAAATTATATGTTGAGTTATTTTTTATAATTCTTAATGGCATAACAGTAACATCAAATGTGTATAATTCTCCTCCAGTTGAAGTTTGTGGGAATTTGATTACTACAAATATAGTGATCCTTCCTATAGTAGAATATGATGTGACTGTGGGAATGGAATTTATTTCCCTATATGGTGTTTAAATAAATTTTATAGTAAGGGAAGTCACATTTCATATTCTAGATCAGTCTATGATCATCTATCGATGAAATTATGAATATAACATTCCAGCATAAATTTATTCCATCTCATGGGTCTTGATTCATATAACTGAAGGTTATTTATCTCAAATGGTTGGGAAAAAATCACGATTAAGAATAAATCCATTGTACGAGAGTTTGATGATGTCTTTCTAGAGTAATTTATAGGTTATCCACCAAATAGTGAAGCTTACTTTTCAGTAGAACTCATAACATGTTCTATGAATATTTTAAAGACACCTTATAGATTGGCCCTAATTGAGTTACATGAATTGAAGAAGAAACCCCTAGAGTATCTAGGAAACATATTTATATTCCCTGGTGTATCACTACGGGGAGTACCTATTATGCTTGTTAAGATGAAATAAGGATTAATGAGACTCTATATTGATTATCAGGATCTCAACAAGATCACTATCAAGAACAAATGTCATCTTCCCTACATTTATGAATTATTTGGCCAACTACGTGGAGTTCAATACTTTTCCATCATTAATCATCATTCAAGAGATCGTGATTTAAGGGTAAAAAATATGTATATACCAAAGACAGAAATAAGTACAAGGTATGGACACTATGAATTTATAGTGATTCCATTTACACATACTAATTCCCCCTCTATCTCCATGGATCTAACAAATACATTCTTTAGAGACAATTTTAATTCGTTTCTGGTAGTCATTATAGATGACATTATTGTCTATTAAAAGGGGAAATAAGAACATGGAGATCACTTGAGAATTGTATTAAAGACCCTTAGATAAGATAAAAATAATGCCAAATTTACTATGTGTGAATTTTGTATTCAACAAGATTCATTTTTTGGATCACATAATCCCAAAAGTCTAGATATATGTGGATCTAGAAAAAATAGAGGTTATTGAATGATGGTTGAGACCAACAATGGTAACTAAGATGTGTAGTTTTCTTTTTTTGGGTGGAAATTATATACATTTTGGAAATTATTTTTCATGATTATCAAATCCACTCACCAATTTTACTTAGAAACCTGTTATGTTTGTACGGATGGAGGTATGTGGAGTGAATTTTAAAGAGTTAAAATGAAGTTTAGCTAGTTCAAATGTGCTCACACTGCCATGTAGTTTTGAAGGTTTGTAGTCTACATGAATGCATCCCTGAAAGGGCTGGGATTGTTTCTCATGAAATATTAGATGGTGGAAGCTTATGGCTAACGAATGTTGAAAATTCATGAGAAGAATTACACAAATCATGATTTGGAGTTACCTGTGGTAATATTTTCATTAATGATATGGGGGAATTATAATTATGGTGAAAGGAATGATAGTTATATTGTTCCAAAATGTTTATAGTATTTTATCACACAAAATTTGATTAATATTCATCAATTAAGATGGTTAGAGATGATTAAATATTATGAGGTCTCAATACATTACCAACCTGGGAATGTGAACATGGTAGAAGAATCTTCGAGTTAAAAAGACCATGCAATCTTATCTGTGATGAGGATCACAAAAGATCAAATATTTACGGATTTTGAAAGGTGGGATCATGAAAAATTATTAGAATGGGAGAAATTTTATTTTTCTAAAATGATTGTCCAACCATCTACACTTGTGAATTTTAAGGAGGCGCATAAATAATATGTATATTTACAAAATAAGGTGAGAAATGTTCCTAAAATCAAGCCGAATTGTGATGTATTAATATGTTTAAAAACAATGTTTTTATTCATCCCATACAATAATTAAAGAAGGATCAGTTTTATGAGGCTCATATTTCTTCATTATCTATTAATTCATGAAGCACAATGACGTGCATGGACCAGAAAGACTATTTCTGGTGGGATGGAAAAAAAAGAGATGTTGTCGAAAATGTCTCTCGGTGTTGGGTTTGTCAACAAGTTATGGCTTAGAGACAATATTCTAAGGGGATGTTACAACTATTACCTATACCAAAATGATTCACTATAGAATTTATTGTCGTACTTCCCAAAACATATAAAGGCCATATGCTATATGGGTTATAGTTTATCTCCACATGAAGCTGACACTCTTCATTACTATTAGAGAGTATTTCTCTCTTGATCAACATTCTAGGTTATATATAAATGCAATGGTTAGATTACATGGAGTACCAACATCCATTATATATGATTGGGATGTATGGTTTTCCTATAAGTTCTAGAGAATTCTTCATCATGATCTAGATACATAGTTATGTTTTAGAACCACTTATCATCCACATACATGCAATCAGTCTGAGAGGAAAATTCAATCTCCATTAGAAATGTTGGGAGATTTCTCTATGGATTTAAAATGTAGTTGGGATCAACAACTACCTTTGGTAGAATTTTATTACAAATAATAGATATCACTCCAATATTTAGATGGCTCCCTATGAGTCCATCTATGGAATGAATTTCATAATTCCATCGTGTTGGGTTGAACATGAGGAATTAAAGCTATTAGAATCTAATCTTGCTGATGAAATGAAAGAATAAGTTAGATCTATTAAACGACACATAAGAGTAGCTTATAGTAGAAAAAAAGATATATTGGAAACTTTAGAAAATAAAAAGAGTATGAAGCGGGTGATAAGGTGTTTTTATTAATATATTCCTACAAAAGAGTAATGATATTGGGAAAGAAGGGAAAGTTGAGGCCTAGGTATATATGTCCTTTTAAAATTATAGATCGTGTTTGGAGGGTAGCTAACCGATTAGAACATCCACCTATTCTCACTCATGTTGAGGATGTGTTACATGTATCTCTTTTTATTATGTAAATACCGGATCCATTACATGTACTAAGATCTGACCTCATACCACTGGATGAAGATATTTCTTATGAAGAACAACGATAAAGATTCTGGATCATATTGAAAATGTTATGCAAAACAAGAACACTCACTTAGATAATGTTTTATGTAAGAACCAACAATTTTAATAAGATATATGGGAACTTCAGGGTATGATGAGGCAGAGGTATCATCATCTGTTTGTTTTCAAGTTACAAATTTCAAGGGAAAAATTCAGTTTAAGGGGGGGGGAGAATGTAACACCCATATGTTTTTTATGAAATATTTTATTTAAATATTTTTTATTCATTAATATCATTTTTGAATGAAATTTTAGTTTTAAAGGAACCAATAGATGACCTTACTAAATAATTATTGATATATACTAGCCATTAGGTTAATGGGAATAATTTTAAATAACATATGAAAATTCATTGTGAATTCATTTACTATCAATTATTTATGAAAAATATAATTCAAATATATATTATTATTTTTTTGTGAATTACATTGGTTAATGAAATTAATGAGATATATGTTTGTTATATACCTAATAAAATATTTTTATACTCATCTAATGAATATTTTAGTCTTAGGGTATGAATAATATGCTATTTGAAGTATAAAAACTGATTTATTTAAAGATTAATTTTAAACATTTGAATATAGAACCCCTTTTAAATTAATATTTCGATACATAAATAATTTTTAAATGAAAAAAAAAATTAATTTCAAAAAGGATATAAAAATAAAATTTGGAAGAAGTTATGATATTTTTCAAATAACTTTCACGTTTGGATGAATTGTAGAAATACGCTAAATTTTAATTGAACTATTATTGATTAAAATAATTTATATGGATAAATTATATTATTGAATGGTTTAATAATATAAATACAAATATATTTTTACCATTTAATATAATGTATGTCATTGGAATTGTTTTGACATTAAATTCAGATGTAAAAACATTTCAATCTTTTGACATATTTTATCTTTTAAAACCATTTTCACTTTTCAACAATGTGATTATTTGAAAATTAATTAATGAATCATTGAAAAATTGATTCCATAATTGAAATAACTAGTTCCATATTATGTAAATATTTTTATTTTATTATTAGGAAATATGAATAATAACTTCGGTAAATTTTATTCCCATTGTAAAAGGGTTAAACAGGTAATTAAAGGAAAAAATAATATTTCAAAATTCGTCTAAAACATGGATTTATATAATCGGACAATTAAAATTTAGCATAATAAATACCTAGGTCTAAATGGTATCAATTGTGACCCACATGAATGAGATTAATACTTTTAATTTATTTTATTTAATGAAAAGTGAAATATGTCTCACTCAAACATTTATAATTTAATTATTTTTAATATAAGGTTATATGAAATTTAAATTAAATTTTAAATTAAATTTTAAATTATCATTTTAAATATAATAAGTATTTATTTATCATTAATGTTTTTTGTAAATTTTTATTAAATAAATGACTACTTTAAAGACTTATTCATGGATGATGAGAAAATTGATTAATTAATCAGATATCAATAAACCAATTTCTATTAACATATTTCAAATCATCAAAAGGCCCAAAAAATAGAGAAAACATTATTGGTCCAATATATCTCAACCATAAGCATCCAAGGGTAGACTTACTGACCATTTGAAGACTTTTAGAAGAGATTATGACACTTATATTATTTTATTCAAACTGAAGATAAATGTGTGAGATTTATGATTTCAAAAAGTATAATATTTGTAATTTTAGGGTTTTCAGAAGATAAATTCAACTAAAAATATTCATATGAAATTTAATATATTTATATTCATCATATTATTAGTTTTAATTTCATCATCAAATAAGTATATTAAATAACTACACAAAATTGAGGTTGTAATGATTTTATTAATGAAAAGTTAAAATAAATGTTATTATGAATATTTTAGTTAATATAATTTTGGATAATTATTTTGAAAAAAAAATTATATATTACCTTACCCCTTTAAATATGTAATAATATATTTTTATCTAGGTTCACTTCTTGTTTATTTAATTTTCCAATTCCGTGAAATAATTAAACTCTAAATTGAGACTATTGATATTTTTTCAAAATAAGGTTTTCATAAATTATTTTGAAATCATAAAACATTTTTAAAAATATATAATTATTATTATATTATCTAAAATATTCTACAATATTAATTTATGGTATAATTTACTTAATCTAAGTAGGAAATTCACCCATTTATTATTTAAATATATGTTACCCTAGTTATAAATTTAACAGTATAACTAAGTATTAATTAAAATGTTAATTATTAAATTGACATAAAAACTTATATAAATTTTTTTATGAGATTGCAACACTATATCAACTAATAATTGAGATTGGGAAATTTTTTAGGGTTTTATGTGGGGTTTGATTTTATTTTACATTAATATTTTTTAGGCTTCCAAAAGTTCCCCTCACCACAATTGTAAAAGAGAACTTCCTCCCTATTCTTTTAACATCATTTGGAGCCTTAAATATCTTCCATATACGTCCCCTTTACCTTCTCAAATTCCCTAGAAAAATTAAATTGGTCCAGGTCTTCTTCAATGACGAACTCTGGTGCTCTATGTGTAGATTTAGAGGAGGCACATCGAAGAAGAGGTAATATCATTTACTGATACATTCAATCTTCTTTCTTCTTATACATTCACCTCATGATTTGTGTCATTATAAATTAAGAACTATAGTATTACATATATAATGAGAGGTTTTTATGTCTTTTAAAATACCATGGTCCACCTTCGACACGCCCTAAGAAAAATGAAATAACCACATGTGCTTATGTACGTCTTAACGTCTCCATGTCGTGGTGTAATCCGTTTTTCACCACCACATTAAATGGATCGTTATAATGATGGAATTAATAAATATATATATGATTAATAGAATATTAATTTTATTATGAGATACAATGCACCATCCACTTAAATATCATTCAATAATTGTGGTAATGATATCATCAATTGTGCATACGTACGACTTACCATATCAGCGATGCGATATAATTTGTTCTAAATAATCTTCATTGAAGAATGAATATATAAATTCATTGAATGAATAAATATTATATATATAATACAAATACAATTCATTAAATGATATAACTATATCGTAAAAAGAGGAATAAAAACTTATCTGAAAAAACATGCATACGAACATAAATAATTGAATACTTGAATAACAAGAAACGAAGAAATGATACTAACAAAAGGATGAAAATATAATCATAAATGTTATCATAAAAATGATTATAATTCTATAATAAATCATTAACATTTATTCAATCATTATATAGGAGTCTCATATTCTTACGATTCTTATCAAACATGTGGTAATGGACAACATTGAAAATCTCATTTTATCCGAGATTGTTTATTCATAAGAATTTATCACGGTATATTTTTCATCCACATCCATGTTTCCTAAATATAAAATTCTAATGATTATTTATATCCATCTATAATTTTAGCTATTGGTAAATTTTTAATAAATGTCATGAATGGAATCTTGTTTTGTTTTTGGTATGAGTTACTTTTTGACATTACCAAAAACACTTACGAGAATAATGTTTTTTACCTTGTACGACACAAACTAATATTTTACGATTTATTAATGCCTTATTTACGTAGATCTTCCCCTACAAGAATACAAGTTTATTTTCATATAAAATGATTTATTCTAAAATTTTGTAAAATTTTTAGGAAGGAAACACTTTTTTTGAAGAATAAAGGATATTTTTCTCAGTAATTAATTTTATGTGTTTTCTAAATATTATTTTCCATCTAAGATGACACTCTTTAAATAGGGTAAAATTTCTAACCCTATTATTTCTATTATTTTATTTTGTGTTATATAGGTAATTGATAACATTATATCTATTATTATGGAATGATGTTTAAGAACCCCATTTTTTAATGGGTTATGCTATGGTGAATGTTTTAATGTTTTTGTGGAACACAAAAGAATGGGTTCATTATGAGATTGGTGGGACCTATATCTACCTAAAATCGATTGTGTTATGATTTATATTTCATGATATATACATGAATGGAATAGAGAGTAAATGTGGTTCAGTAATAAAAGGATGGAATGAGGAGTGATATCAGTTCAGTAATAGACTTTATCTGCTATGACAGTCTCGACAATGATCCTTGACTAATATGAAAGGATTTTATAGGATTATGTGTGTATGACATGAAATTTCATGTTTTATGTTTTGATGGATGATATTACATTGATCTTTTTTTATTTATCCAATGACTTGATATTATGATCTTTTATATGTATGATAATATTTTCAAATGTTATGATCTTATGGTAATGATATGATTGATATTTAACTTGTTTACCCTTACTAAGATTTCTAGCTGACCCTTTCTTATGTTTCTTTTACCCAAGTTATGAAAAACTGTATTATGTAATATATGTCAAAAAGGAGTCATGTTATAAATAAATAAGTGGGATACAATGTGGATTTTTTATAGACCAGTTGTTTATGTTTCCCAGTTTCTAAAGAAACAAAACCTATATAGTTATTATGTGGTTTTTGTTATGTTATGCAATAAATATTCTATAATGTTGAAGTAATATTATCATGTAATGTATTTTCTATTATAGTTATCAGTTGGTAAATCTATTTTAGAGGAACGACAACTTTTGTTATCTAGATAAGGATGTATTACTATTAATCTACTCACTCTATACTTTACCAAAATTACAGGACATTTTCCAATAATTTTCTTTATCCTTATTCTAATCATTGAACATGAAAATAGATCTCTCACTATGGTTTTCTCATATTATTTTCATATGTTTTACCAATCCTTTTATCTGATACAAATTATAACAAAACAATTATAATGTATTTAGAAACAAAACCACTTTTATAGAATACAAAAAAATTAAAAAATAGTCTCCTGAATCTTATTTATTTAGTGTCTTGAGATACATGGAATAATAATCTTATAAATTAGTGAAATATGTTCATTGTTTCGCAAAAGACCATACCCCATATAATTTCTTCTTAAAGACCATTCATTATAACCTGGGAATCGGTAACATATGAAATATGTGAGCCTTAAGGCTTAATAAGGGTAAATAAAGGAAATGAATGAGTATATCATTGACATATAGTTAGGATATTATGATCATGATAATTAGAATATAATACCCTTCATATAAAAAATCATAAACATGTTGAGTCAATAAGGTTTTCCTTATTACTTTTCCATTCCTTCTTGTTTTGAAAATCACAAACACCTTTCTATAAGGAAAATCACTTTTATAAGGAAAACCGCTTTTATAAGGAAAATTGCTTTTATAAGGAAAATCTTTTTTATAAGGAAAATCACTTTTATATGCAAAATCACTTTTATATGGAAATTATCTTTTACAAGGAAATTTCTTTTATAAGGAAAATTGCTTTTATAAGGAAAATTTCTTTTATAAGGAAAATCGCTTTTATAAGGGAAATCGCTTTTATAAGGAAAATTGCATTTATAAGAAAGATCGCATTTATTAGAAAAATTTTCCTTATCATATTTTCATTCAAATATTTGTTAAGTATATGTTTCGAATTCATTTCTATATTCTCTAAATCATTTGAAACGTTGATATGATATATTCGGTTTTAAGTATCGAATTCCAGATGAGAACTGTAATGAAGTTTCATTCCGAATTCCGGATACGAACTCTGATAAAGTACTACTCTGAATTCTAGATACGAATTCTCATTACGAATTCTGATGTCGAATTCTCATTATGAATTCTGATGATGAATTCTCATTACGAATTATGATGATGAATTATCATTACGAATTCCGATGAAGAATTCTCATTATGAATTCTGATGACGAATTCTCATTACGAATTCTGATGATGAATTCTCATTACGAATTCTGATGACGAATTCTCATTATGAATTCTGATGACAAATTCTCATTACGAATTCTATTGAAGAATTCTTATTCCAAATTCTCATTCCGAATTCACCTATTAAACAGAATTGGATCCTCTTTGTTTTATACACTATGAATTTATTTAGACTCCCGAAAAATTATTATTTTTTACACTCCGAACCTTCACTCCGAACTTTTGAGTTAGACTTTAAACGACGTCTTACATTCTGTTACACTTGTTTTGTTATAAAACAATTTCATCTATTCTGTTAAAAACTAACCATTGGTTAAGTTACACGTGTACAGGTCCCTCCGATTTTTAAGGAAAATATGACTGTTGGAAAGGAGGCCGACCTTGCCTATAAATAGGAGCTCATTTGAAAAAGCTCAATGCTGAAATACTGACTGATCTTCGACTCAAGTGATTACACACTGGAAGTGATTTCTAGAGAATGAGGCTTTTATTAACTCTCAAAGCTTCATGTGACTACGAATGTTGGTGATTACATTCGAGGACTTCCGGGGATAGGAAGACATAGGTGCCGACTACCTTGAAGTTCGAGGGCTTCCTTACTGAGGAAGACAGAGGTTGCCAACTACCTTGAAGTTGAGGTCTTGGGGGGATAGCAAGACAGAGTCTTCGATATTCGTATCGAGGGCTTACCCTGGTGTGGGTAAGACCGACTTGATTGAAAGTACAAATCAAGGGACCTTTATCAAAGGTTGTTGGATACCCTTCTCTTTTGGATAAAAGAATTATATCTTGTTACTCGTAGTTTTACTACTTGTTTATTTCCGCTGCATTTTGTATTATAAGGAAAGTATATGTTTCTTATACTTCCTTACTTGTACTCTGTTTCATTTAGATTCTATATGCTTGAAGGTATAATCTCATATTGTAATCTTTTGTTAAGTTTCAATTTCCGGAACCATATTTCTGGAACCTACTTTCGAAATCTCTTTCTAGTTTTAAGAAAGTTCATAGGACATGATGTTTATAACTTCATTCCTTATTCTGAGTTTTTCATTTGGTGTTAGAGGTGTTGTGAATTCGTTTAAGTTTAACTTTGTTAGACTTAGCTCTTTCCTTTGCTTAAGGAAAACTTAGTTAATCATAAATAACTTTAAAGGTTCCAAAGGAATATTTAGAGTGTACAATTCACCCCCCTCTTGTATATTGAGCATCTACATCATTATTTAGATCCTACAATTGGTATCAGAGGAGGTCTCTGAAATACTTGTACTCACGTATAAGTTTTTCTTGATCACTTTTTCATTCTGAAAATTTGTCATTCCGAAACATTATCATTCCGAATTTTGTCATTCCAAACATTGTGATTACGAAATTTTTCTACTAACAAGTTTGTGTGCCAAAGGTTTTTAAGTATGACATGAATTAATGTTGGTTCTATTGATAATCTAAATCCTACAAGACCACCAATATTTGATGGTAAGGATTATGAATACCAGAGAGATCGAATGAAGACTTTTGTTATCAATACTGGAGTGGATAACTTCGTTATGCTTACTGGTGATTATAAAATTCATGATAAGAAAGTTATAACTATTACTAACCCGGAAAAGAAATAGTATCAACTCAATTATAAGGTACGCAATACCTTACATTTTTCAGTGACTAGAAATATATATAGCCAAATTTCTTCTTGTGAAACAGCTAATTGTATCTGGATGAAGTTACAAGTTACACACTTTAGAACTTCTAAAGTGATTGAGACTTGGAGAGCTATGCTTAGAGCTGAATACTATGGCTTCAATTTTTCTTATGGTGAACCAATCAAAAAGTTCAACAGAGATTTATGACTATTTTCAACATTTTACAGTCTATGGGAGAGAAAGGGTTAGATGATGAATCACTTGTGGACAAGATAATTGATATTATGCCAAATGAGTGGGAATCCAAAAGAACAGTTATAGATGAGAACAAGAAGGTTACTCAAATTTCTCTTGATGTGTTATTTGGAACTCTTCTTCCACATGAAACCAGAATGAAGACAGATGATGAGAACATCAAGAAGAAAAATGGAAATGGTACTGTTGCTTTTACAACAACATCAAATCAGATGAAAGCTAAGACTCCTGAGAGAGTAACCAGATCTAAATCCCGGAAAGTTATTTTCCAATCTGAATCTAGTGAGAGTGAAGTCTCTGAAAGTGAGTTAGCAAATCTTGCCCGAAGGATGAACGTGATAGCTGTTCAGAGAAAATTCCAATCCATGTATAAGAAGAAGGAAAGGAAAGATATGAAAGATGGAGAAGTCACATGTTATGAATGCAAGAGAGCTGGACATATTAGACTAGATTTCCCTTTGCTCAAAAAAAAGAAAGGAAAGAAAAGCATTCAGACAGGAAAAGAAAGAAGTATTATAAAGCCAAAGCTAAGAATGTTCTGAAAGCAAACAACACCTGGAGTGCCAGTGGTGGAGACTCTTCAGATGAATCTTCTGATTACGAATCTTCAGGACAGAAGAATCTTGTTCTTATAGCCATATTACCTATTGATAATCATTGTTTTATGGCTAAGGTACGAAATGGTGAATCATTGACAAATGTATCTTTAAATTCTAATGATAGTAAGTATTATAACTCCTTATATGAAGAATCCTCTTCTGATCAAGATAATACTTTACCTACTTATGAAGAAGTTTCTAGGTTGGTGAACTTATTGAAATTGAGAATTCCAAACTCAATAAAAAACATGATAAGGAAAACTCTAGGAATAATATTCTTACAAAAGAGATATCAGATCTTTCTAAAGATCATGATAAGAAAAATTATGATTTTGAAAGTATTTCAAAAAATCTTGAGGAAGTAAGTTCTGAGATGAAAAAACTTTCTAAAGAGTTAGAAAAAGTGATTTCTAAGAAAAATGTTTTCGAGCCTAGCTCTAGTTCTAAATCTAATGATTTTTAGGATAAAAACTTAGTTATAAAACTCATGTCTGAAATTTTTTCCTTAAAGAAGTGTTTATCAAACTCTACCCATGGTAAGGAAAATTTTGATAAAATGTATTCCCAAATACAACCTTTAGGAAATAAATCCGGATTTGGTTATACCCATGCAAAACCAATTTTTAGTAACAATTATATTGTTCCTCAAAGTACCCCATTTTGTACTAAGTGTCAATGTGGTGGTCACTAGGCAAAGAATTTTTCCTTAAACAAAACCCAATCTCTAGGATTTCACAATGCCTACTTTTCTATAAAGATGTGGGTACCTAAAATTTTGTTATCTGGAAATCTCGGATCCAAACAATTTTGGATTCCGAAAGTCTAATTCTCTTCTTGATTTCAGGAAAATAAAGAGTGTACCAGAAACAATACATGGTACATGGATAGTGGATGTTCCCGGCACATGACTGGTAACAAAAGCTATTTTGAAAAGATTATCGAAACGAAAGGAGGAAAGGTAACTTTCGGAGACAATGATAAGGGAGAGATTGTTGGTATTGGTAATATAGTTATTTTAGGAAAAACATTGATTTCAAATGTTCTTTTTGTTAAGGGTCTTAAGAACAACCTCATTAACATAAGTCAGTTATGTGATGAAGGTTTCCTTCTAAATTTTAGGAATGATAAGTGCTTAGTTCACAATTCCAAGGAAGAATTTATTCTCTCAGCCAATAGGCATGAGAATGTTTACACCTTAAATTTAGAATACCTCAAGAGCCAAGATTTGCCTTGCCTAAGTGCAATGGAAGATCATTCATGGTTATGGGATAGAAGACTAGGTCACTGTAACCTTAGAAACCTATGTAAACTCACTAAGAAGAAACTTGTTAAGGATCTGCCAGATCATAGATTTGATTCTTCTAAAGTTTCTGATCCATGTAAATATGGAAAGAAACATAAATATAGTTTTAAATTGATCGGTGAAGTCTCAACAACTGATGCATTGCAGTTAGTGCACATGGATCTTTTTGGTCCAACACAAACTGGAAGTATTGGAGGCAAATACTATGTGTTTGTTCTAGTTTATGGTTACACTAGATTTACTTGGGTTTATTTTCTAGAAAAGAAATTTGAAGCTTTTTCTTATTTCAAAAGTTTTAGAGCTCATGTTAAAAATGAGAAAAACGTTTCATGGAAAACTGTTCATAGTGATCATGGAGGAGAATTTCAAAATTCTGATTTTGAATCTTTTTGTATTAAAAAAGGTATTACTCACAATTTTTCAACACCTAGAACTCCTCAGCAGAATGGTGTAGTTGAGACAAGAAATATAATTCTTCAAGAAATAACTAGAACCATGTTCAGTGAATATTCTATAGCTATACATTTCTAGGCTGAAGCTGTAAGTACTGCTTTCTATACTATAAATCGAGTTTTCATTAGACCTTTTTCTTAATAAAACTATTTATGAGTTATGGAATGGAAGAAAACCAAGACTATCCTACTTCAAGGTTTTTGGTTGCAAAGTATTCATTTTGAATACTAAAGATAACTTACAAAAATTCACACCAAAATCCGATGAAGGAGTTTTCTTAGGTTATTCCACAACTTCTAAGGCGTATAGAGTTTTTAATAAAAATACTTGTACTGTTGAAGAAACAGTGCATGTAAAATTTGATAAGTCTTATCATTTTGTATTTAAACCATCCCAGCCTACATCCTCGGATGTCTTTTCAAAAACTAATTATCAACCTTTGATAGAAGAACCTTCTTATAAGGATAATGTTCAAGAAGATACTTCTGAAAAATTTACCCTAGAAGACTTTGTACTCTATGTTGATGAACATGCTTTTCAAATCCCAAATCAGGTGTTTCTTAAGAATCATGCTAGTGATAGTATCATTGATGATGTAAATCAACCTGTAAAGAATTGAAGTTCCTTAAGAAATGAAGTAGAACATATAGCATTTCTTTCCCAATTAGAACCTAAAAGCACTGATGAAGCTTTAGGTGATGATTATTTGATCAAAGCCATTCAAGATGAACTAAATAAATTCGAAAGGAATAAATTCTGCACCTTGGTTGAAAGACCTAAGGAAACATCTGGTATTGGAGTAAAGTGGGTCATCAGAATCAAATGTGATGAAAATGGAGTCACAGTATGAAATAAAGCTAGACATGTTGCTAAAGGCTATAATTAGCAAGAGGGAATAGACTATGAAGAAACCTATGCTCCAGTAGCTATAGTTGAATCTATCTGTATTCTACATTCCTTTGCATCATTATTTAATTTTAAACTTTTTCATATGGATGTGAAATGTGCTTTTCTTAACGGTTATGTCCAAGAGGATGTTTTTTTTAAACAACCTCCTGGCTTTGATGATACAAAATATCCTGATCATGTTTTTAGACTTAACAAAGCTTTGTATGGTCTTAAACAAGCCACATGAGCTTGGTCTGATAGACTCACTAGATTTTTTCTTCAAAATAACTATGTTAAAGGAAATGCATATCAAACCCTTTTTATAAAGAAATATAAGAAAAATGTTTTGATTGTTCAAATTTATGTTGATGACATCATATTTGGTTTAACTCAGCAATCTTTAACCGACTCTTTTGCATGTTTAATGAAATATGAGTTTGAAATGAGTATGATGGGTGAGTTAACTTTTTTCTTTAGTTGTCAAATTTCTAAAAAACTAGAAGGAACCTACATATCTCAACATAAGTATTTTAAAGATCTTCTCAAAAAGTATGGTTATGACAACAATAAGAGTATAAGTACTCCTATTGGTACCTCAAACTCTTTAGATCTTAATGAAGTAGGGAAATCAGTAGATCAAACATCTTTTAGAGGAATGATAGGAAGTTTACTTTACTTAACAGCTAGTCGACCAGACTTAATGTTCTCAGTATGCTTATGTGCAAGATATCAATCCAATCGTAAGGAATCTCACTTAAATCTAGTAAAAAGAATGTTTCTCTACCTTAAGGGAACCATGGATCTAAGATTATTTTATACTTCTGGAAATTATTTTGTTCTAAAAAGCTTTTCTGATGCTGACTTTGGTGGATATAAAAGGTATAGAAAAAGTACATCCGAAACTTATCATTTCATAGGAGATTCATTAGTTTCTTGGTCCTACAAGAAGCAATATTCTGTAGCACTCTCCACTGCTGAAGCTGAATATGTAGCAGCTGTAAGTTGTTGTACTCAAGTGTTGTGGATACAACACACACTCACAGACTATAGCTTCAGTTTTACTAAATCTCAAATTTTTTGTGATAACCCAAGTTCCATTTCCTTAAGTAAGAATCCCGCACATCCCTCTTGTGCAAAACACATAGATATTAGGAATCACTTTATTAGGGATCACACAATAAAAGGAGATATTATTCTTCAGTTTATCAGAATGCAGGATCAACTTGCTGATATTTTCATAAAACCTTTTCCTTCTGATAGATTTGAATACATTAAACAAAAGTTTCATAATGATAACTTTAAGACAATCATTCTTCATTAACTTTCTGTTGAAAAAGCCTCCTTACAATAATAAACTCCTTTTCATAGGGGGAGTACATTTGATTGTTAGGGTAACTATGTTTTTCAATGTTTGTTTTCAAACATTTCGGAACTAAAATTCCAAAATGGGAATTTCCAGAACTAAAATTTTCCAGAATGGATATTTTCGTATAGAAAACTTCTGGAATAGAAATTTTTCTATTGGAAAATTCCGGAATGGAAAATTTCGTACTGTTATTTTCATAACGAGATTTTCGTACCTAATCTTTTATAATAACCTATTCATTTTCAAATTTTGTAATGAAATTTTCGTACTGATTTTTCCGTACTGAGTTTGTTTTTTGTAGTGAGTTCTGTGAACTATGTCTTTTCGTAGTAAAGATTTTTCAAAGTTATTCGTTAAGAATATTATCCATTACGAATAATCCTCCTAATCCAATCTGAAAGGTATGAGTTCCTTACTCATGTTTTCGTAATCATACTTTACTTGCTGGAATTTTCTTATATTTTGTTTTCGGAATATAGTTTTCTTAGTTCATTGTTTTAATAAAAACCTCAAAAGATCGGATTCAAGTTTTCATGAGATTTGGTTTTCAACCGTCAGATCTGATCTCATCTTGTCACAACTGTTCGATCAAATGAGGAAGTTGAACCGTCTTCTTGTTTCCTATATAAAGGGGACCCCAAATGGTTGTCCCACATCGGTTTTCAAGATCCACTATCTCGAAGCTCTGCCTCTCCATTTTAAAGCCATTCCGAACTTCAGATTTCTCCGTTCCGAACTTCTCATAGGTCTTCAGATCCGAATGTCTGTGGAAGTAGCTTCTCAATACATGTCTTCCGCTAAGCCTATTTCGAAGTGGTTAGTATATAGAGAATGTTTGGTTCATCCTGATTTCTTCAACAAGTATGATTTTCTTATATCCAAGAACATAAAGCTTAAAGGATGGGAAGATGTTGCTGTGTCCAAGCCTGGAAATCAAGATGAAGTGTTTTCAGATTTGCTTATAGAATTCTATGAGACAGTTTCCTTCTATAAGGATGATGGCAAGGAAAAATTATCGTTTAAGTCTTATGGAATGACTTATAAGCTTTCTTATGCCAAGGCAGCCAGCTTGGTAGTGCTGAATATTGAAGGAGAAGCTGAGTTTATTTCTCATGTTTTTCCGGATTCAAAAGGAAGCTTCGACAAGTAAAAGGAATTAGAAACTCTCAGACTGTTAGATGACAAGGCTCCGAAGATTGCTTCTCTGTCTACGAATTTCAGAATTCTATAATAATGGGTACAAGGACTTATCGTACCGAGAAAGGGTGACAAAGATAGTCTGTGGAAGAGTGAGATTTATATCCTGGATTTTCTGATAAATCTGACGATGTTTAACTCGATGAAACACATTCTTATTACTCTTGAGAATGTTAAGAAAGGGAATCTGAGAGCTCAGATCATAATGTATCATGCAATCCTCTCAAAGTTGATAGTTTGGTGTCTTGCGTCCTTTAAGGAGGCTTTCAAGTATAAGACAATTGTTTGCAAGATTATGTTGGTGAGTGATGGTACCCTCAAAAGAATGGATGGAGCCTTCGACAAGAAGACTGGTCAGTTTGTTGATTTACCTGCTCAAGAAGAAATAGTTCCGAAAGATTCTGAACCTGAATCCTCTAAGTTAGTGAAGAAGAGGAATTTGAAAGAAGTTGTAGTTGAAGTAGAGAATCCCAAGTCTAAGGAAGTTTATTCCACACCTCTAAAACCGAAGAAGAAGAAAGCTTACCCAGATGAGGTAGTTGCTATGTGGAGGGAAATCAAAGTGAAGAGAATGCAAGGGGAGCCTCAGTTTGGCTTGGATCCTGCGGAGGCTAAGGCCTTGAAGGAATGAACTGCGGATGAGCTAGAAAAACATGTGAGAGAAAAGAAGCTTAAGAAGAAGATGTCTGATGCCGAGGTACCTCGGACTTTGTTGAAGATTAATGATATGGTTTCAGCAAACATTCTTGTTCCGAGATCCTTTTCTCTGGAATCTCTACCTGAGACTCCAGGAAGTAACTTTGTCGCTCCGGAAGAGATAGTGGCAAACCCTGTTGAGGAAGTTGAGCAGATAGAGCAAGTGGAAGAGGAAGAAGAAGTTTCTGATGGTAGTGGTGACACTAGAGATGTTTTGAAACAAGTAGATGATTATAAGGGGACACCTTCGGAACATTTGTCACTCCGAACTTCAGAAGCTGAGTCTTCTAAGTTAGTCATTCTAGGAAAGAATGAGGAGAAAGGAGAAGAAAAAGTATTCTATCATGCAGAGGAAGAACAACTTCTACATGATATTGCTCAAATGGAGAACGTAAAAGGTGGTGCTCAGAAAGTTGCTGATGATGAAGACAATGTTGTTCAAGTGTCTAACAGTGAAAAGAGAACTCCGGAACAAGAGACCATTCTGAAAAAGGACAAGGGAAAGAAACTTGTTCTTGATACCCCGAGCTCAGTAGTTGTAAAGAGAAGAGAAGTGGATAGTTCTTCTATGAAGAAGGTTGAGCATATTGAAGAAGAAAATTCTCCAAGCAAAGTCTCATATTCAGAGTCATCTTCGTTGGGGCATGAGTTTGTTGATCAGTCTTTAAAGAAGTTGGTAGGTTCTATTCTGAATTTCTCAAGTATTGATTCTAGATGTCAGATGCTCCAACATGCTTTGAATCAAAAAATATACTCTGTATCCATGGTTATGGACAAATGTGTTGAGATAGAGGCTCAGTTCAAAACTTTCTTTGTCAGCTATGAATCCCACAAAGTTCTTGCAAGAGGATGACTAGTTGGTCTAGGAAGACTGTAGAAGAGATGAGGCTCTTTGATGAATTCCAAGATAATGTGAAGGATGCTTTTGAGACAAAAGACAGGAAGATAAATAAACTTACTTCATCATTTAAAGAAAATCTGATGGATGAAAATAATTTCCGGATTCAAGAAGTGAGAGATCTGAATGGGAAGCTTAATTCTGTTTCTCAAAACTGGAAGTATGAAAGGGATCATCGGATTGAGTTTGAAGAAAAGTTCTTAAAGCAAGAACAGATCTTGAAGGATCAGGAAGAAAATCTTCAAGCCCAGGAAGAAAAGATTGAAGCTCAAAATACAAGAATTGTTGTGTTAGAAAAGCAAACCAAGGAAGATCATAAAGACTTGAAGAAGATAAAGACTATTCTTAAGGGTCTCATGGTGAAGGAAAAAGATCCAAAATAGATAGATCCAATCTTTTGTTGTATCTAAACTTCTTTGTTGATGAGCTTTAAAACTAAATGAAAGTTGTGCTTGCTCGTTTCTTTTGTTGTCACTACTAATTTTTCAGGTACTTTGTTATATTTTGCATTCCCTCAATTTCTTTTTGAAAATCACAAAGGGGGAGAAGGAAAAGAACCCTAATAAAGGGGAAAAATAATCTTAAAAAATGATGAGAAAGAAAACAAACTCTAATAGAGTATATCTAAGGGGGAGTTTTTCATTAAAGAAGACATTCTTATTCTTAATGAAATATCATTATGGAAATCTAGAATACGATCCTTAGTGTTTCAAAGCCTAAGGGGGAGTTAGTCGTATTCATCAATATCTATAAGAAAAGGGAGATACGCCATAATGTTTTTTTTTTCTTATTAGACTTTCTTTTTCATAGAGATGTTTGTGCTTTCCAAAAAGGGGGAGATTGTTGAGTCAATAAGGTTTTTCTTATGAATTTTCCATTCCTTCTTGTTTTGAAAATCACAAACACCATTCTATAAGGAAAATTGCTTTTATAAGGTAAATTGATTTTATAAGGAAAATCTCTTTTATAAGGAAAATCTCTTTTATAAGGAAAATCGCTTTTATAAGGAAACTCGCTTTTATAAGAAAAATCACTTTTATAAGGAAAATTTCTTTTATAGGGAAAATCACTTTTATAAGGAAAATCTCTTTTATAAGGAAAATTTCTTTTATAAGGAAAATCGCTTTTATAAGTAAATTCGCTTTTATAAGGAAAATTGCTTTTATAAGAAAGATCGCTTTTGTAAGAAAAATTTTCCTTATCATGTTTTCATTCATATATTTCTTAAGTATAAGTTTCTAATTCATTTCTATATTTTCAGAATAATTTGAATCATTGATATGAAATATTATGTTTTAGATACCGAATTCCAGATGAGAACTGTAATGAAGTTTCATTCTGAATTCCGGATACGAACTCAGATAAAGTTCTACTCCGAATTCTGGATACGAATTCTCATTACGAATTCTGATGTCGAATTCTTATTAGGAATTCTGATGAAGAATTCTCATTACGAAATCTGATGATGAATTCTAATTACAAATTCTGATGACAAATTCTCATTGCGAATTCTGATGATGAATTCTCATTACGAATTCTGATGATGAATTCTCATTACGAATTCTGATGACAAATTCTCATTACGAATTCTGATGACGAATTCTCATTACGAATTCTGTTGACGAATTCTCATTCCGAATTATCATTCTGAATTCACCTATTAAACAGAATTTGATCAACTTTGTTTTATACACTCCAAATTTATTTAGGCTCCAAAAAATTATTTTTTTTTACACTCCGAACCTTCACTCCGAACTTTTGAGTTAGACTTTAAATGATGTCGTACATTCTGTTACACTTTTTTTGTGATAAAATGATGTATTCTATTCTGTTATAAACTAACCATTGGTTAAGTTTCACGTTTACAGGTCCCTCTGATTTTTAAGGAAAATATGACCGTTGGAAAGGAGGTCGACCTTGCCTATAAATAAGAGCTCATTTGAAAGAGTTCAATACTGAAATTCTGACTGATCTTCGACTCATTTGATTACATGATTAAAGTTATTTCTAGATAGAGAGGCTCTTATTTACTCTCAAAGCTTCGTGCGACTCCTAATGTTGGTGATTACATTCAAGGACATCTGGGGATAGGAGGACAGAGGTGCCGACTACATTGAAGTTCGAGGGCTTCCTTGCTGAGGAAGACAGAGGTTGCCAACTACCTTGAAGTTGAGGACTTGTGGGGATAGCAAGACAGAAACTCAGATCTTCGTATCGAGGGCTTACCCTGGTGTGGGTAAGACAGACTTTCTTGAAATTATAAATAAAGGGACCTTTAACCAATGTTTTTGGATACCCTTCTCTTTGGGTTAAAAGACTAATATCATGTTACTCGTAGTTTTACTACTTATTTATTTCTGCATCATTTTGTATTATAAGGAAAGTATAAGTTTCTTATACTTCCTTACTTGTAATCTGTTTCATTTAGATTCTATACGCTTAAAGGAATAATCTCATATTGTAATCTTTGGTTAAGTTTCAATTTCAGGAACCATATTTCCGGAAACTAATTTCGAAATCTCTTTCCTGTTTTTAGAAATTTCATAGGACCTGAAGTTTATAACTTCATTCCTTATTCTGAGTTTTTTATTTGGCGTTAGAGGTGTTGTGAATTCGTTTAAGTTGAACTTTGTTAGACTTATCTCTTTACTTTTCTTAAAGAAAACTTAGTTATTCATAACTAACTTTAAAGGTTCCAAAGGAATTTTTAAAGTGTACAATTCACCACCTCTTGTATATTGAGCATCTACATCATTATTTCGATCCTACAACACATGATTCATGAAATATATATTTCTAGTTCAAAAGTCATGAATCATATGTAAATAATGAACATGCGCCATGAAATCAAAATATTAGAATACAAAATAGATTTTTTCTAAACATATAAGTATATTATGTGATTTTTATATTAGCAAATCCATCGTTGTGAAGGCCATCCTAGTAATATGAGTTTTCTCTCCATAACAACTTGGTAGTAATGGTTCACTCCCCTTTCCATCAATGTAGCATAAGTTCACTTCTCATATCATCATAGTAGACATAGATCCCTCCCAGGACAATCTTTATAGTCATAGTACACTCTCAATACCATCATAGTCTATCTTATGAGATAAAAATTATTACAAAATGCATTGGAGGAGATATCAATCACACCCATTTCATAATGATATAATAAAAACATATTCGATGAAATAATAGACAATATTCAAAACATAACCCAAAAAATTAAATGGGTATTATAAATGTGTTATCATATCATAACATATGGAAAAAGATAAAGTATTAAATATCAATTCATCAAGATCCTAACCCATGAAAGTAGAAGGTTTGAAAAACATTTAAATATTGAAAGTGAAATTAGTTGCATAATCATCAAGACATCCAAACATAATCCACTCATTTAATGAATATGAAGGTAAACATTGAATCATTTACCAAGAAAGGCATGAGTAATACTGAAAGATGTTATCTTATATATGAAATAGTTATGAAATATATTTTAAAAAAAATTCATAAATAAAATATTAATCAACATTAAAATTTTATTTTTAAAACATAAATCAATTTGAAAACTATTTACATTGAAAATGAACATAAAAACTTATAAAGGATACCTGAAAAAAATTTGAAATAAATTTTCATTGAAACATATTAAATAAGATCAAAAACATTTTGAAAACAATTTCTTATTAAAATAACATTTAAAAAAATTATTAAAAATTATCATTTTAAACCCAAAATGGAAGAATTAATGAAATGATGGTGAGTAAATCTTTATATGGAGATTATTTATTTTTCATAGTATAAAGTTTAAAAAATTTCTTCCTTTAGAAAATGAAAATAGATTCATATTTTAAAACAATTTTTGAATGTTAATACAAGGTTAAATATTTCATTATAAGATAAAAGATTATATTACAAATTTATGAAAAGGAAATATCATGGAGATTAAAAATATCATTAAAATAAAGATATTAATTATATAACTTTTTAAATGTAGTTTATACACCTTATATAAAAATATATGTGTATAATATTGCATGTGTCTCAAAAAAGGAAAATTGAGACAAAATAACTTTACCGATTTGGTAAATTTTTAAACGTAAACCCCATGAAAGAAGGATCAGAAATTAGTTACGTAAATTCTAATATATTTAAAAATAAATGGCATATAATACATTCAATATAAGTATATAAAATATATAAAATAATTGATTTGTGAATAAGGCATGTATCTCACATGAATAAGGAGTGAGATGAAAGTCTGTTACCATGAGTCTTACACGTCTCGTGGGTGTTTATATTCATGAATAATAAACCTATGTTAATTAATATCGTTATTTAGTAACACTATCATGTTTATTTTAACTTTTACTTCACTTTTTTCCTTGTTATATTCAACTAATTAATCATTTAATTTTAATTAGGGAGTTTTGACCAAATTTGGTTCTTGTGTTAAAAACGACTTTGGGTGGTCAACTATGGTCAAATAGGTAATTATATAAACATTCCACAAATAATAATCTTTGAATAATTATCATAATTATATAGTAATAATATTTTTAAAACCAATAATGGAATAATGTTGTGAAAAATCTATCAACATTACGATCATGGAGATTGTAGGCCATACGTACGGATGAGTAACATTCCCATTTATCAATTATCATTATGGAAAAGAGTTAACCAAAATTAATACATAAAGAATTATCATTATATCATAAATACCATTTTATTTAACAATATAAAAATCAATATATAATTCCTAAAATTTTAAACAAATTAAATCTTTTCAAGGAGGTGGACGTTTACACGTCCACGAATGATGCTATCACATTATAAGTGTCTGAAATTGTATAAAGGAAGTTCGTCTATATTATACATATAGAAAGGTAATTATTTAATGAATAAAATTTTTATGTTTTTTATTTTAATTTTTTTAATAAAATCAATCCTTATGACATTCCATGTATTGTTTTAATTTATCATATCACTTTGACAAGGAAGTAGTCTATACTTCGACAAATGACGTTATCATGTTTAATAATAATGAAAATAATAATGGAACCTATTATAAAAGAATTTAAAAATCATAAAGGAATAATATATATCACATATAAATATATATCCAACTGCAATAACTATCCATTAAGGGTGGAATATATAAAATGAACAATCATAATTCTTTGAGGATATAGTTCGATGTAAAAAAACAGTAAGTTCAGTACCCACTAGGTGGTGGTGTGTGTATGTATATGTACAAACCTTAATCTAAAAACATCTTAGTATATTTAGGATACTGGTTTTTTAATATAATCATGAAATAATGCTATTTTATGGGGTTTAGAAATAAAATAAAAGAATGTTCTTGAGGAAGGATGTTACATTTTTTTAGGAAACTTCTTTTGGAAATACGAAATGAATTCCTTGGCTTGTATAATTGACAAAGGTGAGAATCAAAGAGGACGTGACAGATGATTAAGAGTTATTTGGTTAGTTATTGGTCGGTCCAAATTGGATTAATATGATTGAATAAATGAGAGGATACGAGGTCTTTTATAATGGAGGATTAGTGATAATTTAGTTATATTTTTGAAAATGGAAACACCACAATTGTTATATTCCTGGAAGTGGACCCTATAATGGTCTAAATTTGAAAAATGGGAGGATATGGTCACAAACATTCCATAATCTTACTTTTGGAAAAGTATATAGGTCGTATTAGGCATCAAGTTTACGGTTTAGTCCCTTGTAAAGCTTAATTTAATATTTATGGTTGTAATTAATTTAAATTTACATTCACAAATATTTTATTAAAAACTATTCTCATCATATTGAAAATTAAAAATTATTATGATATCAAATATGGAATAATTTTTTTTCCAAATTTCAATCACATTCGTGGCAGAAATTAATTTAAATTTAATCCTGTAGATGGGACAACAAAGTGGGTTTTTGAAGTAAAAACATTCAAATGATTCCTATGTTTCTATAACCAATTTCAATTTGAAATTTATTATAAAGGATTAAATTAGTTAAATTGATAAATATTTTATCTAATTAAACATTAAAAATATAAAAAAATATAATTTAAAGCTAAAAATTCAGATGAAAAATTAGTTTTGAGGTAATTTTTAGTAATATTAAATATTTGTCAAAAAATGATACTTCACACAAAACATTCAAAAAGAAATCCGATCATAATTTTTTTGTTTCAATGTCTATAATTATTTTTTATTTAATATTAAATCTATAAAATTCCTAAAAAATATTTAAAATAGGTTCTTCAAAAAATGGTGGTAAATGTTCCTTAATAAAAATATAAGGTTTTATATACAATATTTAGATAATTTTTATCTTATTACTATCAAATATATTGGATGAATTTCAAGAAATATTTTATTGAATATATGATATGTATATATTGGGTTTTTATCACCAAATAATTTTAATTATTTTTTCAGTATAAAATAGATTTGTGAGCATAATTTTTTTTTCAATAAAAATATTTCATTTATGATTTTCCATCAGTGTGATGGTTTGAATCCATACTAATGTTCAGCAACATAATCTGGTAATGATATATGATCTTCTAGAATGAAGATGAGTATACTGGATCTTAGGCAGCAATAATTGATAGTGGTGTTTCATAGTGCCTCACCACCTATTTAATGTATATATTTTGTTGTTTATTGAGTGAGAAGTATCCTTGAATTGAAATAAAGTGATATGTCTATGTGTGGTGATCCCCCACCATCAATATACAATTTTTTATCTTGATTTCATATGTATATCACAAGAAACGTCAGTGGTAAAGGCTTCTTATTCACTTATTGTTATTGGTAATGGTTATATCATCCCTGTTGACTCTTTACCATTCATACTCTTCTTGATGACGTACCAAACCATTTCGTATGTATTCTAATATCCCCTTCATCGTAATTTCTTCTAAATAGTGAATTCAGTGATCTCAATACATTATCATGATCCCTGGGAGTATAGATATGGATGAGAAATGTGAACCATTCAACAACTCATTTTTATCATCAATATTTCACTGTATACATTGTCATGAAACAAATATTACAAATCCTTCATCTTAAATTTTATTCAATGAGGTTTTTTATAATTCTATGGCTTTGAACGTACTCTGAATCTACAACTAATATCATCAAACATCATTTTATTTCTCCATAAGGGACAATTTCATCCGTTTGAGGGAATGTTAATTTTTATACCTCCAGAATTCAAATATATATCCACTCCCTGTCTAATATGATTGGATCCTGAAAATTTTTTATCATCTACACATTCTGTAAATTCTTTAAACTTATAGATTATTTCATGTTTTTTCATTAAATGGATGGTATTGGATTTTTTAGTTATTTTCCTTGATCATGTCTAACTATTATTTCTAGGGAATATTAGTGTCTTTCTATATGAATAGATATTTGAGTCTCTTATGGACCTTACATGTTTAAAAATCTCCCAATAGAGATAATACTAAAACATTTTTAATGAAAAGATACCATGAAAATAAATCTATAACATTCATGGGATAATTCTTCTAAATAACATTCAATACAACAAGTCATTGTTTACGACATTATCATTATGCAATAGTACACTACCCAATCCCAATTATAAATCATCATTGTATACAATATAAATTCTTCACATCTGAGTAGTGTGAGGACTGGTGCCATGATATGCATATTCTTCATCTCCTTAATTATCTATTCTCGTTCATTGGTCTAGTGAAAAAAACATTGATCAATGTTAGAATTGTTTTTGGGCTTCAAAATTAAAATAATTTTATAACAAATCCTTACTAACACCCAGCCAATCCATGGAAACTACAAGTCTCTAATTAATTTTAGGTCTATGATATTACTCAGTTTCAATTATCGAAAAGGGTCGACATATATCCCCTTTAAAGTGATAATATACACCATGAATGACACTTTCATCTTCCATAACTCAAATTTATTATTTAATTCCTATGGTTTCTCCATTTTCAATTATTTTAAAATAATATTTAACTTACCATTATTGTAATCCGATATTTAATAGTAAAAAATAATATAATATATAAAGAATATAATAAATTTTACACGGTAATCTCTAAAGAGTAACTTATTTATGTCCATAAATACTAGTAATGGTGTCACGAACCAACCCGGGTCGACCCCGAACCGGTCACCCGAATCGGTCCGCGGCATGGCCCAAGAGGCGTTCCTGATCCCCACGGGCTGGCGACAAGCGCCAGGGCATCACAGAGTACACGTGGGAACGATTTGGCCCAAATGAAAAATAAACTAAACGGTGGAAAATAAAACAGAACAACAAAATGAATAAATAAAGAGCAACCGACACCACTACTAACCTAACCACGGTCCAAACTCCAGGTGACCCCATGGGTCACTCTCCAATACCACAACCAACATCGCTCAAGGAGAACAACTGAATCTGGAACCTAAAACAGAACTAAAAACAAGAAAACACTATAGGCGTGAGTATTAAAACTCAGTAGGTAGGCCTGACTAATTCTATCCCAATGCACATACCAATAAATAAAGAATTTATCAATTCCAGGTTTGAACTAAATTATATAAAATATGGTTTCCACACACATTCATTTCTAAAACAAGTAACAGTCCATTGCCCTTTTTAATTTAGAACAAGTTTAATGTTGAAAGAAACAGGTAAATTGCATTTTTAAAACATTTTGCGAACAATTTAGAAATCCAAACTTTAGTTTTTAGTCAAAAGGAGAATCACACACAACACACACTAAGGGAAATGGTAAAAGTGGCACACATGGGTCAGCAACCGAACTCTGCCTCTCAATCATCCGCCACACAAATAAACACTAAACGAAACATGGGTCGAACCTAGGAGATCGTGAAAAATCCAGAATGTACTATACATGTGACTCATCCTGAAGGCATTCCATAACTCGATGACGTCATAACGCCCATAATACTACCCGGCATAGCCCTGCATGGCCTAACCGAGGGGCCCAATCCCCATAGCATCAATAACTCAGTATTCCCCCGCTATGGGGCCACTAGCTAGTGCGTGGTCTAAACTAGTGCAACAATCTTTCTCAGAAAATTCACTCAATATGCCAGGTTCCCATGTCAACACAAGCAATAAAAAGGGGGTGCGTCTACAATGTAAATAAATCAGTCACGATGCACAAACATCACATACAGCTCACGCAAACAACGCAAACCAAAGATCACCCCCGAGTGGGATTTCCAAGATAATCCATTTCATTAAAGTTCCAAATGGGCCTTCACCAATTTTAAAGTAAAACCTCATTTCTCAAAAAGCTCAAAACACTTGTTCAGAAGAAATTATTTATCATTAAAACTAGAAGAACATTTGAATTTCCGTGAATTATGTTTAAAGGCCAAACAGTAATTCTTTCAATATTGGGTGTCTGCTCGTCAAGAAAATGTCCCAAGTGTTCAGTATAAAATAAACAGCTCTTTTCACACTAAATGATCATTTAAATTTTTTTATTATCTAATATTATTTCTAATTCATTAAAAATTAATAAAACAACAAGCAATCAATAAATTCTAAATCTAAATCTAAGTGTAGTGGGGAACCTACCTCATCTCACAGTCCAAACGCAATGGCGCGTCACGCCTCGCACAGACGTACAGACACGCATACGCCGATCATCGCAGGACCGTGGAAGAAACTTGTCAACGCGCTGCAACCGCAAAGGTAACTACATTACATAACATGAACTTAAACAATCCAAATGAACAAACTACACATGGAACCACCTCGAACTACATTCAAAATATATTTTCATCATTTACACTATTTAATAAACCACTTTAAAAATTTATAAAACGATTTCCAAAAGTATCTCATAGCCCACACACCCAAAATACATCCAAAGAACGCATTTCCGACCAACGCACACCCAAAACACACAGCAAAGCTCAGCACACTTGGAACGAAGGCGGAAAAAAAGACACCAACCCGAAACCGATGCGAATCTTCATTCGCACCTCAACCACACCTTTGCGGGTCCAGAACAAACTATAATCATGGTAAAACGAATGCAAAGACTCAAAACCAAACTCCAAAATGATATAATAAGATTACTAAAGTTGGCACAGAGGTGCGAATAATGTTTGAGAGAAAATCAATGCGTGCAAGTGCCAAAGAATTAATTAGGAAGAGAAAAATTGGGTTCGCCTACGTCAAACCAAGCACGGATGCAGTAACGCTTTAGCGGAGGGAAGGAAAACCTCCCGCGCACCAATCACACACCTAAAAAAAGGAAAACGTGCGAATCAACACCCAAGGTGTTGGGACTTTTCCAAAATAAATAAATTAAAACACCAAAATGTAGAAAATAAAAACACCCAAAACTAATTTCACAAAACTGCCATTTTCATTAAAACCACAACCAAATACCCACATAAAATAAGAAACATAAAAC
Source organism: Viscum album (assembly GCA_963277665.1). Classification (NCBI taxonomy): domain Eukaryota; kingdom Viridiplantae; phylum Streptophyta; class Magnoliopsida; order Santalales; family Viscaceae; genus Viscum; species Viscum album. The sequence continues at coordinate 1,363,128,288 of OY728140.1, read as the reverse complement.
AAGCCCTTCGAAACCATAGAACCCACTTCACACCCGAGTTTGCATCACATGAATGATATGATAAATTATTTAAATAGCTCAAATAACATTATTAAAATTATTTAAAATTTATTTCAAGGGTGCGCAACAAGGCGAACACACGAAAAATAATAATTTCCCACTTGAATGCATGTCAAAACACTACAAAAATACATTACACTCCACAAAATTTGATCATAAAAAGACATTTATAAAACCAAATAACATATTAAACTATCAAATTGATGAAAGGGGTATGGAACCACCTACGAGGTAGAAAACATCAACATATCGGTGCAAAACCAAAAATAAACGTCAAATGCACCGCAAGCAAACATGAAAAATCCTGAAAACAAAGAACCGAACCAAAACAAATTTCAAAAAGCTACAATAGGATCAAAAAGGGTATCATAGTGGTTCCAACATAAATAAAAACACCAAAAAATGGAATAAAAAGTACCGGAGCAGGGAAGGAGTTCGGCTGCTAGTGGCGAGGGTGGCTGGAGCGGGCGAGGTAGGGGGTGCGGGGCCTACTGGACATCAAAGGGGGACGGGAGGCCTGGAGGGCAGCTCATGGACAGTGGTGAAGGGGGGAATGTAGCGGGGGTCCTGGAGGGAGACGCACGGGCCGGGGTTGGGTGCTCTATAGGGAACCGAAAGAGGAGTGATGCGGATGGAAAATTGAGGGCTGATGAAAAGGTGGCCTAGCAAGGGAACTGGGAGAGAGCAGGGCAAATGAGAGTCGGCTGGGAGTGGTCGCGGCTGGCGTTCAGTGAGGCTGAGGGAGCTTCGGCAAAGGGGGGTAAACAGGGGGGTGAGTGCGAAGGTGCTGCGATGTCGGGAGGAGGCTGGCCGTGGAGCAAATCGTCGGTGAAGGGATGGGAGGGGATCTGCGGGTGAGGCCGGCTAGCCTGGGACGCGGTGTGGGGGTTGGTAGGCGGACAGAGCGCGGAGGCAGGGAGGGCCGGCGAGGCGTCGCGCGGGATGGGAGAAGGGAGCAATAGGGAGGGGGGTTTTGCGACCCACGACGGAACAGGAAAGGGAAGGGGTGGGCTTTGTGTACCTAGGGTTTCTAGGGTTATTTTTTCCCTCTTATAATAATAATATTATTAAAATATTAATAATAATAAAAATCATAATAATAATAATACTATAATAATATTAATAATCTTAATAATAACAATAGTAATAAAGCAATAATAATAATAGTATACCAGAATAATAATAATAATAATAAAATTAACAATAATAAAAATTAATAAAAATAACCATTTAATAATAACGTGAGATAAACCAAATTAAAATAATAAAACAAAGTTATAAAAAAAACACTTTCCCGACACCCGGGCTAACTGCGCGGCAACCGCCAAGCACGCGGCGGGCGCGCACATGTCCAAGACCCAGAAAAAGCATCAGACGTCAAATATTTTAATCGGGGGTGCAGCCCGTACAGCAGCGCGAACACTCAGAAACAAGTAATAATAAAATTAAAATAAATAGAAACAACAGTTGTGACAATTCTCTCCACCACATGCACTTTTTGTCCCCAGAAAGTCACCCAACTGAACGATGGACCAAACAAGAATCTCTGCCCAATTGTAACTAAAGGAACATCACGACAAGAGAATAGGATAACACGAGAGGGTTCTCCCCACCACAAGAATTCAACTAGCACATAAATTTAACACCAACACATACCGCCTTGGGAAGGGGGGGTGACACGGGAACTCCCAACCGATCTAGACTAACCTCTATAGCACGAGCGAAACAGCACCTCCGCCAAAACATAGAACTCTAGACTCAGACCAAAGAAAGCCCGAACACTAGAGAAAAACCTCCATGAGGAACTTAACCTGAGCATAACCGCCCATCTATACTCCTTCGTAGGCATATCTCCAAACGAACATCACCAAACCAAGATTAACCCACGCAAGGTCCAAACATACATCTAAGAAAAATGCACGATGCTAAACACTATAATCCGACAAAAGAGACTGTTTGGATTACAACGAATACGTTCATCCCAACCTCACGACGACACAATAAACCGACAACAACGCCAAAACTTTAACAGTGAAAGAAAGAGAATGGAAGGACATTAAATGTTTCGTTGGAAACACTAAACACCCAAACCCGAACTGAGGCTTCACACCCCCGTCAACTCCTGACTGCGCGCGAGCTTCACCCCAAGTCCTGTGGTTGGGGCTCTGATGGTTGAAGCATCTCCTGCCTCATAGCCAGGCACTAGAATCTTCTAGTCACAGTGTCTTCCTCAGGAGACGCTTCCGGCAAAGCTTCTCTAGATGAAGCAGAAGCCTACAATGATGGCACGTCATCGTGGGGGGGGGGGGTGACATAGCGACTTGTATTCCATAACCGTCCATACTAAAGGTACACCATTATACGGTTCGACGAACTAGAAGTTAGAACCACTGCAGAGGACTCTTTAGGAATAGGTCCCTCTGGCACACCCTACTCGCCAGATGGGGAACCTTGACGGGCAACTTGATACGCTGGATTTCCAACCGTCTCCACTCCGAAGACCAACTCCTCTAAGAACACCTCATCCACCAGCTTCTCAATGTGATGGTCCTTAAAAAGGAGGACCCGCTCCATGACCTCTAGATGAAGACCCCTGATGAAGGGAGAAGTCTTCATCCAGTCCTGCGGCACTACCCCCGGATAAAGAGGCACAAGATCCTTGAAATGGTCGACATACACTTTCACCGCATGTTGGCCATGTTGAGCACGCATGAGCTCTTCTATTTCCTTCATCCTCACCTCCACAAGTACAAACCATTTAATGAAGACGACATTAGAGAAATGCCACATCATCCCAAATTGTAGAAACGGCGGGCGTACAACTCCTACTCATCCAGAGCTGGACCTTCAAACAGACCCAAAACAATACGCACTCAGATCGCTTCGGGAGTTCCCAATACCCTGAAGACATGCTCGACTTCACCAAGCCACTACACTGTCTCTAACAGACTCCAATCACCATGAAGGACAGACAACGTCCGAGAAATACCAAAAATTGGGCAGGACTCATCAAAACACTAGGGATCTTTCTGGGCAGCATTTCTGAACAAGATATATAACACCAAGACGAAACCAATATCAATCGAAGCAACATCAAAGAAAGTGGCTTCATCCAAAACAACCAGCTCAAAAGAAACAAACAACTGCAAACATAACCCAAAATTCCATGTCCTAAATTCTCATTTCATTTTAGATTCTAAAACCACCCCTTTTTAAAGTCTCATTTCAAAACCAGTTTCCAAATACCAAATCCCTTTCAATCCAAAATCACTTTCCAAAACCATTTTCCTCTTAAAAATCCAATTTAGAAAAACATGGTAAAGCCTTTAATTTCAAATAAACACCCAGGTAATCTCATGACCCATTGCACATGTCATCATCCACATTCCATTCATACACGCACCAACACGCAATTCTATGCATTCTCTCACATGTGCAAACGTTCATAAGGGGTACCTACGGTTTCACCCCAAACCATTCTCGACAAATTTCCAAGAAAAAACCAGTTTTTCCAAACCAAAGGCTTTCAGTTTTAAAACTCATTTCATAAATTTAATGTCATTTAAAAGAAATCAGTCCCATTTTTCAAAAACACTTTTTCACTTCCAAAAATGCACTTACACTAACCAAAACGAAAACGACACTCAACTCGCATCAAACCATCAGGGTGAGTGACCAGCGGTCACACTTAACATGGCGACATGATAGTGGGTCATGCCCCAAGTAAGCGTCAACTACTAGGAGGAATTCAAACCGTGTACCCAGACTCCACATGGGACACTACTCCATGCGAGATCATGATGTAACATCGGTTTACCTCCGTTGTCATCCCTCAATCCAAAACAAACTAGAACGAAACAAGGACTCAATCCCTGAACTATCCCTGGCGACTCGAGGTGCGGAACGGGCGAGGGGTCATGACGTCCTTCCCGTACCTACCTCTCGAGTCCCGACACACCTAATCTCCATCTACCGGACATCCCAAATAACAAGAACCTGGCTCTGATACCATTTTGTCACGAACCAACCCGGGTCGACCCCGAACCGGTCACCCGAATCGTTCCGCGACATGGCCCAAGAGGCGTTCCCGATCCCCACGGGCTGGCGACAAGCGCCAGGGAATCACAGAGTACACGTGGGAACGATTTCGCCCAAATGAAAAAAAACTAAACAGCGGAAAATAAAACAGAACAAAAAAATGAATAAATAAAGCGCAACTGGCACCACTACTAACCTGATCACGGTCCAAACTCCAGGTGACCCCATGGGTCACTCTCCAATACCACAACCAACATCGCTCAAGGTGAACAACTGAATCTGGAACCTGAAACAGAACTAAAAACAAGAAAACACTATAGGCGTGAGTATTAAAACATAGTAGGTAGGCCCGATTAATTCTATCCCAATGCACATACCAATAAATAAAGAATTTATCAATTCCAGGTTTGAACTAAATTATATAAAATATGGTTTCCACACACATTCATTTCTAAAACAAGTAACATTCCATTTCCCTTTTTAATTTAGAACAAGTTTAATGTTGAAAGAAATAGGTGCATTGAATTTTTAAAACATTTTGCGAACAATTTAGAAATCCAAACTTTAGTTTTTAGTCAAAAGGAGAATCACACACAACACACACTAAGGTAAATGGTAAAAGTGGCACACATGGGTCAGCAACCGAACTCGACCTCTCAATCATCCGCCACACAAATAAACACTAAAAGAAACATGGGTCGAACCGAGGAGATCGTGAAAAATCCAGAACGTACTATACATGTGACTCATCCTGAAGGCATTCCATAACTTGATGACATCATAACGCCCATAATACTACCCGGTATATCCCTGCATGGCCTAACCGAGGGGCCCAATCCCCATAGCAGCAATAAATCAGTATTCCCCCGCTATGGGGCCACTAGCTAGTGCGTGGTCTAAACTAGTGCAGCAATCGTTCTCAGAAAATTCACTCAATATGCTAGGTTCCCATGTCAACACAAGCAATAAAAAGTGGGTGCATCTACAATGTAAATAAATCAGTAACGATGCACAAACATCACATATAGCTCACGCAAACAACGCACACCAAAGATCACCCCCGAGTGGGATTTCCAAGATAATCCATTTCATTAAAGTGACAAACGGGCCTTCACCAATTTTAAAGTAAAACCTCATTTCTCAAAAAGCTCAAAACACTTTTTTAGAAGAAATTATTTATCATTAAAACTAGAAGCACATTTGAAGTTCCGTGAATTATGTTTAAAGTCCAAACGGGCATTCTTTCATTATTGGGTGTCCGCTCGTCAAGAAAATGTCCCAACTGTTTGGTATAAAATAAACAGCTCTTTTCACACTAAATGATCATTTAAATTTTTTTATTATCTAATATTATTTCTAATTCATTAAAAATTAATAAAAAAACAAGCAATCAATAAATTCTAAATCTAAAGGTAAGTGAAGTGGGGAACCAACCTCATCTCGCAGTCCAAACGCAATGGCGCGTCACGCCTCGCACAGACGTACAGACATGCGTACGCCGATCATCACAGGACCATGGAAGAAACTTGTCAACGCGCTGCAACCGCAAAGGTAACTACATTACATAACATGGACTTAAACAATCCAAACGAACAAACAACGCATGGAACCACCTCGACCTACTTTCAAAATATATTTACATCATTTGCACTATTTAATAAACCACTATAAAAATTTATAAAATGATTTCCAAAAATAACTCATAGCCCACACACCCAAAATACATCCAAAGAACGCTTTTCCGACCAACGCAAACCCAAAAATCACAGCAAAGCTCAAGGCACTTGGAACCAAGGCGGAAAAAAAGACACCAACCCAAAACCGATGCGAATCTTCATTCGCACCTCAACCGCACCTTTCCGGGTCCAGAACAAACAAGAATCATCGTAAAACGAATGCAAAGACTCAAAACCAAACTCCAAAATGATATAATAAGATTACTAAAGTTGGAACAGAGGTGCGAATAATGTTTGAGAGAAATTGAAAGCGTGCAAGTTCCAATGAATTAATTAGGAAGGGAAAATTGGGTTCGCCTACGTCAAACCAAGCACGGACACAGTAACGCTTTAGCGGAGGGAAGGAAAACCTCCCGTGCACCAATCGCACACCTAAAACAAGGCAAATGTGCGAATCAACACCCAAGGTGTTGGGACTTTTCCAAAATAAATAAATTAAAACACCAAAAGGTAGAAAATAAAATCACCCAAAACTATTTTCACAAAACTACAATTTTCTTTAAAACCACAACCAAATACCCACATAATTTAAGAAACATAAAACAACCCCTTCGAAACCATAGAACCCATTTCACACCCAATTTTGCATCACATTAATGATATGATAAATTATTTAAACAGCTCAAATAACATTATTAAAATAATTTAAAATTTATTTCAAGGGTGCGCAAGAAGGCGAAGACACGAAAAATAATAATTTCCCACTTGAATGCATGTCAAAACACTACAAAAATACATTACACGCCACAAAATTTTATCATAAAAACACATTTATAAAACCAAATAACATATTAAACTATCAAATTGATGAAAGGGGTATGGAACCACCTATGAGGTAGAAAACATCAACATCTCGGTACGGAACCAAAAATAAACGTCAAATGCACCGCAAGCAAACATGAACAATCCTGATAACAAAGAACTGAACCAAAACAAATTTCAAAAAGCTACAATAGGATCAAAAAGGGTATCATAGTGGTTCCAACATAAATAAAAACACCAAAAAATGGAATGAAATGTACAGGAGCAGGGGAGGGGTTCGGCTGCTAGTGGCGAGGGTGGCTGGAGCAGGCGAGGTAGGGGGTGCGGGGCCTGCTGGACATCAAAGGGGTACGGGAGGCCTGGAGGGCAGCTCATGGACAGTGGTGAAGGGGGAATGTAGCAGGGGTCCTGGAGGGAGATGCACAGGCCGGTGTTGGGCGCTCTATAGGGAACCCAAAGAGGAGTGATGCGGATGGAAAATTGAGGGCTGATGAAAAGGTGGCCTAGCAAGGGAACTGGGAGAGAGCAGGGCAAAAGAGAGTCGGTCGGGAGTGGTCACGGCTGGCGTTCGGTGAGGCTGAGGGAGCTTCCGCAAAGGGGGGTAAACAGGGGGGTGAGTGCGAAGGTGCTGCGATGTCGGGAGGAGGCTGGCCGTGGAGCAAATCGCCGGTGAAGGGATGGGAGGGGATCTGCGGGTGAGGCCGGCTAGCCTAGGACGCAGTGTGGGGGTTGGTAGGTGGACAGAGCATGGAGGCAGGGAGGGCCGGCGAGGCGTCGCGCGAGATGGGAGAAGGGAGCAACAGGGAGGGGGGTTTTGCGACCCACGGCGGAACAAGAAAGGGAAGGGGTGGGCTTCGGGTACCTAGGGTTTCTAGGGTTATTTTTTTCGTCTTATAATAATAATAATATTACAATATTAATAATAATAATAAACATCATAATAATAATAATACTATAATAATATTAATAATCTTAATAATAACAATAGCAATAAAGTAATAATAAAAATAGTATACCCGAATAATAATAATAATAATAAAATTAACAATAATAAAAATCAATAAAAATAACGATTTAATAATAATGCAAGATAAACCACATTAAAATAATAAAACAAAGTTATAAAAAAACACTTGCCCGACACCCGGGCTAACTGCGCGGCAACCGCCAAGCACCCGGCGGCCGCGAATGGGTCCAAGACCCAGAAAAAGCATCAGACGTCAAATATTTTAATCGGGGGCGCAACCCGTACAGCAGCGCGGACACTCAGAAACAAGTAATAATAAAAATAAAATAAATAGAAACAACGGTTGTGACAATTCTCCCCACCACAGACACTTTCTTTCCCCAGAAAGTCACCCAGCTGAACGATGGACCAAACAAGAATCTCTACCCAATTGTAACTAAAGGAACATCACCACAAGAGAACACGAGAACACGAGAGGGTTCTCCCCACCACAAGAATTCAATTATTTATTTCATTTTAACAATAGACACTATATCTGTAAACAATAATATCGATATATTAACAGAATATTCTATAAGAGATTCATCAAAATTTGTACTCAAGGATAAGATTAATATACACCATAGGAACTGATGGATGTTCTCCCACTCTCGATAGTTTCTGTTAGCCTTATATAAGGTCCAGATATCTATGACCAATATAACAAAAAACCCCAATAAAAAATTAATATGATTGTTTGTGGAATATTCATTAGAAAATAATTTATTTGGGGGGATTTATATACTTGAGTTTCAAACCTTTCTATATTTTCTAATCTAATATATAGCTCAACCCCCATGTTTTGAGGTGGTTGATAAATAGTTTAACTAAATATAAAAGATAATAATGAATTTTTAAAACCAAAATCAAATAATATATCGACTATTATAGAATTAAAAACTAGTATTCATATCACAACATAGTTTTCAGGATCCACCTCAGCAATAGTGATCACATTTAATCTTCCTTTACATCATATCCTTTATGGGTAATTTCATTTATTTTCTCTAAAAAACCTTATCACATGGAATTGGTTTTAAAAATGTATTTGTTTATTGTAGTTGAAGCACCAAACTGGAGGTTGAGTTTTAATCTAATCCTTCTTTTCATTTTCCACATTACCATGTTTCATTAATTCCCTATGTAATTTGTTACCATGAATCTCCTCTTTCCCAAATTTAAATCATCTACAATTTCACAAAATATAGTAATGCGGATGAATTATCCCACACTTTTGGAAAGTGGTATGGTGTGTCTTTATTCATCAATATGATTTACCTATTTTCCCCACAGAATTGAACTTCAATATAATAATTTTTTTTCTACAATCCCATGAGATAACCAAGAGTCCTCACTCTATATATAAAAATATAGGGAACTCTATAAAATATATTCATAAAAATAAATATCAAAAACTTATAAATCATTTCCCATACATGTACTTAATCCACTAGAGAAGCAGAATACCTAATTTCTTATTTTGATGAACAATATTTATAGGTACAATGATTTATTATAGAAATTTTCCTCATATGCTTAAATAGGTTTATCTATAATTTTCATTAGACCAATGAATTCCCTCTCTATTTTATGAAGGATGGTTTGGGTAAAATATTTAATAAAATATTTTTTTTGATGATTTCCCATTCCAGGGAAAATTTTTAATATTTGGAAATTGTGTTCTTGTTTATTGTTTACCACTAATTTTCTCAAACCACAATTTGATAAACGACTCAGAAACCATTCTCTTTCTTTGATAATTGGAAGTCATCAAATATTTTATAAATTCATTTAATATAATATTCCATGATGAGGGGATCAAAAAATCCAAAAAAAATTCAAAGAAATTGTTTTATAATATACATAACTACAACATGATCATTCTTATGAGTTTTTAGAAATTATATGATTCATGTTTATATCCATTACATGATCATGTTGATTTATTTATACAATGAATTGTCGCATCTAACTCCTATAATATTGTTCATATCATAAGGAAAATAATCTCATTGTTTATAATGTTGGTTGTGGGATGAGATTCTCACATTTTCACCAGTAATTAAACTATGTAAAACAATATGATAAAAAATAACAAATAAATTTAAAAAAGGTAAACAAACAAACATGGGAGGAATAAATTATAAATTATAAGTATATCATGACATATGTGTCTCTATGATTCAATAGGTTATCCATATTATTTTCCTAATAATTTTTTCTTTCCTAATTTTTTTTCATGTCTTTTACTATGGTTTATAATTTTTATGTGAATTTCACACGTATATCCAACTTGATATTAAACTTTCATCTTTAAAAGAAATTTTTTCATCTTGTGATGATAGATTCAAACTAAATTAGCAATTTTTAATTTAATTACCCATATGTTCATATATTCTTAAGGTATATCAACATGTACAATCTAGACATGGAGTTTTTTTTGGAACCCACTCACACTATACATCACCAAAATTAGAGGTTTGTTTTTTATACGTAGACTTGTACTTGTATATATCCTTAAATATATTTAAGGGGATCTAAATAATGTTTTCTTACCATATTTTCCAAATTTAAACTACATATTTTCCCTTATGCAAACTAATGATACCCATTCCTTGTACACATATATGTATAAGTTGTTTAAAGATAAATATCCAATAAGCGAATCTTAAAGATCATGATTCATAGTGTATTTAGATGATTAGGATCATATAACATAAAAATGAAACTAAAACATGAAATAATTATTAAATTATCCCTAATGTGATCCTAAATCCAAGTTTTCTTCTAAAATTGAAAAGGCTAACCCTGGGAATATATAAAATAACACAGTGAGATAAAAATACCATTATGGGAATAAAACAGATAAAAAAACATAACATGTGAGTGAATTTTATAACATGATATCATAAATTTAAAGTATAACGAGTAATAACATGAAGTAACAACATAAAAAACAAGGTATCATAAGATTATGGATGTATAGTAAATTTGGGAGTATCCTAAAACATGACGTAAACATGGGTTAAGGCTATTTTTATTTGATAATATCAAATGGTGGACACTGTCATATAATTGATTTTTTACAGGAGAATCCCATACTTGACATTCGAGGAAACATAAACATTACCGAACAAATTGGAGATATATATTTTTCACACATAATAATATTTTCATTATTCATGTGTCACATATATTGGAATTCAATCATATTGAATAACAAGATGATTACCCGATGAATGAAAATTAGTTTCATAATACTTCTACATTTCATAATCAAATAAAATTAATTATTGAAGAAATTTGAGATGTAAACAAATGTATTGTTTTAAACCATTTATAGAAGGAGGAATAATCATTCAATATATTTTTTAGTCATATATAAATAATATATAATAATAAAGATACGTTATATAGAAAAATAATGTGATATAGTGAGGTAATGTTCATAACCCAAAGGAAAGGGCCGTATAGAGAGTTCCATTACCTTAAACATAATTTTTAATTTGAATTGATCATATTACTAAATAATAATAACCTGGTGATTATTTAATTTATTAAGAAACCTTTTCACATATATTATTCCTTTTATTTTTTCATTATGTTTTTATATTGAATTACTTAATGATTTCTGTTCAAGTTGAATCTTTTGGGGTTGTTCGAATCATATGTCTAAAATAAGGTTGAATGGTTGACTATCGTCAAAAAGAATTTTATTTCACAATATATCAAATAAAACTATTGAAATTATTTTATTTTTTGTGTCTTAATTATTTTATTTTTAGAAGAACCATGATTTATTGTAAAAAAACAAAAAATTCTACATTCAAAGAGATGGTCAGACGTGTGTATGGATGTCTAATGTTACCATATTTCAAGGATCATGAATGAAATAGATAAATGGGTTTTTTATATTTATATAATTAGAATTATTTTATAAATATCATATTATTTCATTACATATAGATATAAATAAAATCAATGTGTTCAAGTAATAAGAAACGAATAATATCGCTTCATGAGGACGTATCAAATGTATGCATGAACTATTTTATATTTCAACAATGGATGGTATAGTACAGAGGTATATGATATATAATAATTAAAGAGTTATTAAAATGTCATTAAAATTATATATTAAAATTTAATTCATCATTATGAACTTCCATGAGATTCAATGATGGAAAATGAGTTACATAAGTTTGGAATGAGCTACTCTTTCGTTCACACGAACATTGGTTTTATAACCCATTTGATGAAACTGTATATAGATTATAGATATAAAATTAATATAATAACATATTGGTGTATGGGAGATAATTTTGTTTTTAAATCAGTTATATTGGTGGAGATATTAAGGAGGAGTAATTTGAGATAAAATAATTATGCTTGCTTAAGAATGATACATCTTTTTTGGACCACGTCTTTATGATTATATGTAAAGACTACTAAGAATAGATTTATGATAAAAGTAAAGACTGTTGTACTTGTATTTTAATTTAACGATGGTATTTGGAAATTTCATTTTGAGTCCATGTGGATTTTGATTTGTAATGTAGATAAGAGAGGGGGTGGACTTTTATTAGTTGGGGAATGGACACACTTGTAATTTTTCAAAAAAATATTTCAATACATTGAACACATACCACAAGGATCAAAAATAGAAAATAATAAAAAGAAGCATATATAAGGAAAAAATATAGACACACAATTTGATTTTTTCATGTATTTATCTAATTTTTCGCCTTATTGGTTTAAACACTCAGTAAACTCATTTTATCCATAACAACAATAATTAAATTTTTACTCTTTTTACTATTAAATATGGCCAGAAATTATGTTTAAATTATTATATAATAATAAATATTGGGATTATAAATATGGAATAATTTTTTCAAATTTTAATTTAGTGATTTTGAATAATTTAATTTATTATGAAATATGAAATTCAGTTGCAAAAATGGGTTTCTAATTAAAAAGTATTTATAATTATAAAAATATTAAAAATAATAATTCATAATGAAATTGACTAAAATGAAGTAAATATGATTAGTTAAAAAACATTTGTTCCAAAGCTTAATTCATTATCATTTTTTTGATAAATATGTCTATGTAAATGATTTAAAAGAAAATAATATATTGAATAAAAACCTTCATTTTTTCAATATCCATTATGAATTTATTTTTTTAGAAAAATTTTAAAAAATTATCCACTGATAATTTTTACATGTTGATTCAAAACACTTTTTTAATTTGATAAAATATAGTTTTTAAAATGTTAATAAAATAATGTTATTATTTTTTACAAAATGAAATAAAAATAGTTTTTTAGAAAAAACACTTGTTAATGGTATAAATTTTCTAAGAAAAAATAAGAAAAAATGTATCAATATAATATATTTATCCTTAAATTTTTATTTTGACATGTTCAATATTCATATTAAAAAAAATTAATGTCTATAACATTATTTAATAATCATTTTTTTAGTCTTTGGAATCTGTATTGAATACTATATCAAGGATATATTTCATTCTGGTTAAAACAAATAAGTGTTTATATTTATTACCATAATTTGAATCAATTCGAAAAACAATATCCAAATTTAGTATGAAAATATGATTATGTTACTAGATGAAATATAGAGTATATTTGTTTCAAAACATTAGGAATATATCCATTTCCTATACATGTCCAATATATTATCATTATTTTTAATTAATTATAATCTCCCATGATTTACTTAAAATTATTTTTTTTAAAACTAAATAGACACATATTTTTTATACATTAATATTTCATATCATTAGATGAATATTAAACACATAACATTATGATCCACTATAAATTCATATATTTTTAATGTTGTTGGAAGCATGGATAGATAAATGGCTTGTACATAAATTTCCTACATCATCTTCCTGTATTTTCATAAAAAATATCACAATTCTTGAGAATATGAAACAAAAATTCATTCTTCGTAACCTTGGGGAAGGAAATAAAATGAAATGTGAGTATATATTCTCAATATTGTTAAAAGAGAGAAATATCGATTATCACATAAACATAAAATGATCATAAGGGTATAATAATAAGAGCTTATTATTTCAACATGATTACAAAAATTTATTAGATCAAAATCATCTGACACAAACAAATTATTCATCATTCATAACAGAAAAATCATAATGAAATCAAAGAATGTGATCCATGAGAGAAGAAAATTTGAAAAATAAATTAGTTTTTATCATACAAGAAATTATAAAAAATAATTTCTTCAATTTGAGAAAATTTATATTATAATATTGGTGAATTTGTTTCACTACCAATTCCGTCATATACATATTCAAGGTACGAAAACCAAAATATCATTCTGCAGAAAGTCACTTACAATGTATGGTTCAATAAATATTCTATTTCACAATATATCATGAGGTACCCTTCCATTCACCATTAATTTGTGGGATATATAATTCCATACCCTCTATTAACATAATTAAAATCATTCATTTTTTTCTATAAGATCATAAAAAATTCTTCATATCATTATCACTATAATGTTATTGTATTTTTAAATCATTTCAGTATTCCATCATACAATAAATAATGTAAAATAAATTATAATTATAAAATAAATTTCATAACAATAATTATCCATCCAATTAATTTATAAATATGGTATCAATGGATCATATCCATTGTATGGGTTTATAGATGTCAAAATATTTCATCATTGACGAGAAAATAGTTTTTAAGATTACATGGAATGTTTTCTTGAGGGGTAATCATTTTCATTTTAAAATAAATTTTATAAAAAATAAAAACGTGAAAAATATTAAACTAAAATTTTGTTTTTTATAATGTAAAAATGTTTTATAATCTTCAATGTAATGACGATTCATGAATGGTAGAAATTTTGTTTATGCGTTGTGTGATAATAAAATGATTCAATTCACATTTTTTACGAAAAATTAAAATAACCTAATTATGAATATGAAATGAAGAATATTTAAAAAAATCACATATAATGTAAAATATTAGTAAAATTTAATAATCATTAATATAAAAATTTAAAAATATTCTAGAATCCATTTCAAATACAACACTAACCTTGAAAATAATGATTCCCGATTAAAGTGGAAATATTTTCTATTTTTCATAATAAATTTTTACCAATCATCTTCTATTCTAATGAGAAGAAAATAGAAATATTAATTTAAATTTTCATAGTTACTTATATTAAAATAAAATTTCTATGTCTATCAGAATAATATCTTAGAATATACCACAATAGAAAATTAATCATTAACAATCCATGTAAAATTCAGATTAAAAAATAAATCCCTTAGCTTAGTATTACATGATTGTAAAAAAATATAAACTCATAAATAATTATTTTCATTTATTAAATATGGAATAATTAGAAGAACATGACCAATAAATCAAGAGGGTATAAACAATGAAGACTGATAGAATTCCGGATAACAATACACACTCCTCCTGGGGTGGCCCTTTGAATGAAAACTCTCTTAATGGTACTTTTTTTAAGTAGTTGTGGATTACAAGAAGTCACCTAAATGATTCAAATTATACCATGTATGGATTTGTTTGATATTGTTAGATGTGAGGTTCATGCACATGAAAATTAGGTAAGTGACTAGATCATGAATGATAGAGGTTTCTCTACGAGAATTCATGATACCTTTCGAGTCAGTTTCCATTAAGGAAAGTTTGATATTATGAGAATTATTTATATCAAGGATACTAAGAAAGGCTGTATCCTTCTATATATATGAATCTATTATCCTGTAGTATAAATTAATGGAAAACATGACTAAACCTTTACATTCCCAGACTACTCCCCCCTCTTTCCCCCCTACATGGAAGCTTTATCTATGTTGAGCATAAGACCATGGGGGTGCTAGAATCCCTCATACCTAGTGCCTCATATGATGTGATACAGACACTAAGAAATGTATTATTCATTCAAAATATCTTCTGAGTGAGTGGGGCCTCATTATGCTTCTTCATGAGCCTCATGAAGTCTAAGGAAAGAAACATGAAACTTTCCGCCAAATCCAGGCTCGACGGAGGAGATACTAAATGTCAAGACTTGTTGTGTACAAGCCACAATTACTAGAATTCCATAGAAATAAGGATTGTGTAGGAAACATCCATTGATTTATTCATACAATTATTTTAGAGTCTCAAATCTTTACATACATGGAAATTACATTATTTTTTCATAATACCTAATACGTAACAAAAACTAACACCAAAGGACCGTAATAATTTAGTGTCTTTTGAAACTCAGAACATAATCTTCTAATCATGGTGAAAGATATTCAACATCTCCCATAAAGATATTTACCTTATTTTCTTAACTAAAACGTTTCTTTAAACCTGGAGAAAATAAAACATATAAAGGGTGATCTCAAATGATCAGTAAGGGTAAGCATGGATAAAATAAAACAAATCATATACATTTGAACATAAATATACAGGAACATAATGTTTAAACACCAAAATCTAGAGAAATAAATCTTGGAAGTACATAAGGCATAAGTCATAAAGGACCATCAATCATGATAAAATAGCATGGGGATAAAACATTTAAATTTGGAAAAAAATTAATAACATGATATGATTTACATAGTAACCAAGGCATTTCTGCCAAGACTATCTTTGTGGACAGAGTCCCTTTCTCAATCGAGTTCACTCCTCGTTCCAGTACTATATCACTAAACTAGATTAACTTACAATTCCGGCCATGCCTATCTCATCAGATATAAATCACTACCCAATGCATTAGATGGAGATATAGGTCCAACCCATCTTATAATGAAATCATTCTTACGTGTGCCACAATATAAACATAAATCATTCATAATAACCCAAATAATAAAATGGGTTTCATAAACATCATCCCATAAAAACATAATCCATATAAACAAATGGATATCATTTCATCATACAAAAAGTGAAACAATGTAAATAATAGATACATTATACTTTAAACATAAACATGCTAAATAATTTCATCTTATATGGAAAATAGTTTTGATTAAACGCTTTAAATGAATTCTTGACGAAAATATCCTTTCTTTATAAAAATCATTTTATTTTCACAAAAATAGAAAAATTATAAAAAAGGGATTCTATTGAAAATAACCATGAAACATTGTAGAGGAATATTCATGAAAATTAGATGTTATGAAACTGTAAAAATCCATTCATGCAGTATAAGTTAAAAAAGACATTCTCCTCGTACTTTTGTCGGAAAATTCAAAAAATACCACATATGGTTAACAAAAGAAACCATCCTTACATAACACAAAGTAAATGTCAAATAGGTGTAAAAATGACTTTAAACATACATGTAAGAATATTAAACACTTTATGAAAAACATTTTTATGGATATGGATGAAAAATATAACACCAGTAAATACTTACGTATAATCAATCTCAGATAACAATGAGATTGAAAAATTATCCCTTACCTTATGTCAGATATGCTTCGTATGTATCCAAAAATCCTGTATAATGACTTAAATAATATCATTGACTTATTAATGAATCATTTTCTATGTTATGATATCAAATATGGTTCACTTATGACTTTATATTACTTGTTCTTTTGTAAATTCCATGTTAAAGTTGCGTTTTGGGTAAAATCATTTCATTTATCGTACGTGTTTCAACTTTTTTTCTTGAAATTATTACATATATACTGATTTATTTAATTCTAGAATGTAAAACATGATTTATATATAATATATATTCAGAATATAAATATATATGATAGATCGATAAATGGAATGAATTACACCGTTCATGGAGACGGTAGGCCGTACGTACGCATGAATACTGTTTTCGTTTCCTTATTGAATTGAATGGAAGTAATTAAATGAAACATATATGTACATATATCCAGTATAATTATTATGTAATATCTTTCATGATTATTTATTATATATACTTTATAATCATACTTTAATGGTTAATCATGGAAATGAATCTCTTCACGTCCGTGGAGACGGTAGTCCGTACGTACGCACAATCGACGATATCGTTCCCATAACTATTGAATATAATTAGAGTGGATGATATAATATCTTAGATTCCGTATGATGTTATAATAACCATATATAGTTATTATTTATACCATTATACCCATCCATGTATGTTGGTGGTGGAAAAACAGATTACACCACGGCGTGGAGACGGTATTCCGTACGTACGCACGCGCAGTGATTTCATTTTCCGTAGGATGGATAGAAAGTGAAATGGGTTTGTTTCATATTAATAATAACATGGCAGTATATTAGTGATACTTATTTTATTAATTTATTATGAAACAAAATAAATAATAATAATTTGAAGTAGAAATAAACTTGAACGAATCTGTAGAAGAGATTACCTCTTTTTTGACGTAGCTGCACTTATCCTCCTCATAGGGAACTAATGATCGTCATTAAAGAATACCATGACCTCTATTAGGTTCATATGGAAGTGTAGAAGTCAAATGGGCAGGGGTTGTCTGATTTTTAATTCTCAAATGTGTGTGAAGAGGAGAGGGAAGGAGGTGCCATTATATAGGAGAGGAGAGGGGCACTTTTGGAAACTTTAAAAATATTAATTAATAATAAAATGATACCCCACATAAAAACCTCACAAATTGACTCAATTAGAATATTATATGAGACAAGGTTGTTATCTCATCATACAATAAAATTGATACATGTTATATCTTTATTTTAAACCTTATCAACTTGATTTATCATTATTTAATCTATTTAATTTTGTTTGGGGTCATAAAATTCTAAATTTTAAATTGTTATAAATACATACTTAAGTGTTATAACTTTCCCATAATTGAATACTTTATAACCTTTTTGACCATATAATTATCAATTTTTAGTTTTTAAATATTTTGGTGATTATTAAATAATTTAATAATATGTTATTTTTATAAAATATCAATATTGTCAATTTTGACACTATTCAATATTTTATTTTAAATAAAAACCACACAAAATATATGTTCAAACCAAAATATATAATATATCCCTAACAAGTAATTTTCAACAAATAAATACATGGGAAACATTAATTGTTTCATATATTATTTATTATAATATTTATAAAACCATTTATTTGGTATATCTCTTAATAAATTAATTACTACAACACTTTTGTATAATTATTTAATATACTTATTTTTTTCATAAAAATTAAAACTAAAATATTATGATAAAGATAAATATAATACCTTTCATAATAATATTTTTAATCGAATTTATCATCTTAAAATAACAACATGTAAATTCTTATATTTATTAAATTATGAAGGTGATATCTTTGACATCATTTAAAATAATATAATATAAATGCCCTAATAGGTTTTATAAGGCTCCAAATGGTCCACAAATCGACCCTTGTATGTTTAGGGTATATATATACTCGACCAATAATGGTTGGTCAAGATTATTGTCCTCTGATAGGTATTTTTATTTTCATAAAAACTATATTATTGAATTTTCACTAAATAAATATTTCTTCATCATTAATGTATAACATATTAAGGTAAATAAATATTTCTTAAAAAGTAAAAATAAATTACCATAATAAATAAAAACTTTTTATATTTCAAATGAGTTATTATAATAGAATTTATTTTCTTTTATAACATTACATTAAAAATAATCTAATTATTAATGTTTGAGTGAGACATTTCACATTCCTTTAAAATAAATAAATAAAAGTTCTTAATCAAATACAAGTGGGTTACATTAGATTCAATTTCTACCCAAGTATGAATTTTGGTAAAATATAACCATCCAACTATATTAGGACATGTGTTACGGTACTTTTATAATATTATATTTACCCTTAATTACATGATTTACCTTTAACTATGATAAATAAAATTTATCGTAGTTACTATTCATAATGACTAAAAATAAAAAGTATCTTATTAACATATTTTGGACTTAATGACTCCAAATATGGAATCATTTTTTCTAAATTCAAATCACTGAAGTTGCAGAAATTAATTTAAAATTAATCAAATTGTTATGAAAATTATTTTTAAAAGTTAAAACATTGCAAAATATTGAAATTATTTTTGTTATGAATTCATTGAAAAATCAATGATAATGAAATAACTTATATTAAATGGTAAAAATATGTTCTATTTATACTTTAACCCCGTTAAATATTATAATTTAACCAAATAAATTATTACGATGAAAAAAGTTATTTTTAATTAAAATATACCGTGTTTTTACTATTTATTAAAATATGAAAGTTATCAGAATAATTTGAAAAATTTATCAAAAGTTATTTTTTTTCCAAAGAAGAATTTTATTTTGTCAAATTGAAATTATAAACATGCCAAAAACTAGATTCAAAGTGGATATCCATCAAAAGACGGCAAAACTGTATTTTTTTGAAAAATAATTATTTTACTCGAAAAATTTATTTTGTTCTCCTATGATGATCTAGAAAATTTTTAAGATTAACAATAATGTTATAACATTAAAAATTAATTAATAATATTCATAAAGGTTATCCCATAATAATATTATAACAATATATCATTGTTTAGTGAAACTCTATATTGCTTACTACACACGCTATTGAGGAAGGTCGTGATTGTGTGTAACGCAAGCCAAGTCAAGGTTGCATGTAGAGAATTATCCCTTTGTTGTTGCATATAACATAATTAAAAATTATTTCATTTATACATTAATCAAAATCTATACTTAATGTTTCATATAATAATTTCTACAAAACGAACATGAAATTGTGTGTAACACGAACCCAGAATAGTTTCCGTATACTTCAAGATAGTTCAGTGTTTCATATAGAACACGCAAAATTTGGTGTAGCGTACAACACAAGACATCAATGAATTTAAAAAGAATAATTCTCATAAAATATCGGGTTGTTACATTCTACCCCCCGTAACATAAATTTCACCCTCCAAATTCGTCGGGGTTATAAATGGTTTACTACTTGAATGTTTCTTTCATAAAACCCACATCGTAAAAAGTAATACTAAAACTTAATTTTAAAAAGAGAAGTATGAAACATAACGTTTACCCAAATTACCTCATCACTAGGTTTCCACATAGGAGAACATAGGTGGAAATCTGGATATGGAAGAAAAATATGACCATAAAGTTCTGATGGAGTGTGGTAGAGGACATGTCTATGAAAAATCCAACAATCACAAATCCATAAATTTTTCATGATTTAAGGTGCCATCTGATTCATCGTATATGAGGACACTAGGACAACATTTTTTGTTTTCAAGATCATTTCCCTAAATTTGAAGAATTTGAATTTGAAAAAATACTTAATTTATTTCGGTAAAATCTCATCATTGTTCATGCCTTGAACAATTTCCACTTCATCTATTAAAGAAATGTAGTTGAATTTGTTATTCTTTATGTTTTAGTAGATCATGTGATAGAATGATGGGTCATTCCATCTCTCTAAAAAATGTTAGCAAACGTTATCAAATATACATAAGTCCATATATGGTGAAGTTAATCATATATGATTCCAAAAATTTACTTATACTTCATCTATCATACTGCTTAATAAAATAAAATTAGTTTCTACTAACCAGGGACATTCTGTAGGCCTGTGGTAGGTGATAATGTCCTTTCGCACTCCGGTTGTGGGTTCGATTCCCGCAACCTTGTCCGACGCGACAGGTTGTCGCCCATCCTACATGTTGTACTTTTTCTAAACCAACATTATTATAAATTTCCATCAATAATATCGAAAAAAGTTATAGCCTTAAAAAATACTAACTTATGTCTAATATAATCCTTTCCAATCTTTAGGCTTGTCCAAAATACTTTTTTCAAATCTCATATTGTAAAGAAAACAATTACTAGAAATTTCGTCTACCAAGCATGTGAATACCATCATTTACCCCCATATATCATATGATATATCTTGTTGGTCACATTCCAAAAATGTGAATACATTAATCATGTATTATCTTGAAAAATTAATACCCATTAAACCTTAGTGAAAACATGAATGCAATCAAAATTTAACTCTTTCCACATACCAAAATCCAAAAATATCTATATACTCAAACCATGTTATCACTTTTTCTTTATATCATCCATGAGCTCATTAATACTATCAAACATTTAATTATCTCTTTATCCCTTTATTATGCACATATTATCAGCATTTTAAAAATATTTCAATCACTTTTCATGGATACCGGTACCATAAAATTATTGAAAACTACAATGGGACAATACATAGATATTCCAATATACCATAAAGGTATCTCAACAACATTATTCTCCAATTCCAATACATAATACATTCAATCAATATTTTTAAATGATTTGCATATAATAGGTCCTTCCTCAATTTAGATGTAACCTCTTAGGTGAGGGAATTGAGTTGGGTAATGCCCATGTTCTCCACAGATATGACATTGAACTCCATAATAGTTTGTCTCTCTATAACCCTTTTCCCCACATAGATAACATCTTCCCCTCCATTTTAAGTATTACTCAAGGTTATTCATCCCTTCTTTCGAAATATCAATCTTTACTTCTTTATGATCCTCACCATGCGAAAATTCATAAAAGTCCATCTTCCTCTTATTTGATGAAATAGGAATACCACTAAAGTTCATCTTGTTAATCATTCATCGTGATGTCTAATTCGACATAATCATAATATATTTCTCTCTAGGCATTACACAAATTTTCGTCTCATAGACACCAATTTTTCCATCAGATTATATGTAAACCCAATTCCTTATGGTTCCCTCCATTAACTAAAACTAGAAACCACTGTATAAGAAATAGTTAAAATAATTAAGAACCACATACTCTTAAAAAGTCACTTATAGGATGTATAACTTATGAAACCTTTTTTTTCCTAGGACAACATACTTTTAACCTAGGTTATTCATGGTCATCAACATAATTCTAGGACTGCACCTATAGTTATACTGAACCATAAGGACATCCCCAGACATACCTTCGAAATATCTCTAGGGATCTCACTAAATTTTTCGCATCTTAGTTTCCAAAGGTTGAATAAACCTTTCCTCTGATACCAACTATAGAGACCCAATGATTGATATACAAGGATATTACATTACTATTGGTAAATATCTAATACATAAAAAAACTGACACCAAAGGAACGTAATAGTTTAGTTTCTTTGGAAACTCGAACCAAAATCTTATAATCGTGGTGAAAGATATTCAACATCTCCCATAAAGACATTTCCCATTTTTTCTTACCTAAAACCTTTCTTTAATCTTAGGGAAAATAAAACATATAAATAGTGATCTAAAATGCTCAGTAAGGGTAATAATGGATAAAATAAAACAAATCATATACACTTGAACATAAAAAAACATGAACATAAAGTCTAAACACCAAAATTTTGAGAAATAAATCTTGGCAGTACATAAGGCATATGTCATAAAGGAATATAAATCATGATAAAATAGCATGGTAATATAATATTTAATTGTGGAAAAATATTAAGGACCTGATATGATTCATATAGTAGCCATGGCATTGCTTTTAAGACCATCTTAGTGGACACTGTCCCTTTCTGAATCGAGTTCACTCCTCGTTCCTGTTCTGTATCACTGAACTGGATTAACTTACAGTTCCAACCATGTCTATCTAATGAGATATAAATCTTGACCCAATGAATTGGAGGGAGATATAGGTCCCACCCATATCATAATGAAATCAATCATACGTGTGCCACAAAATAAACATAAATCATTCATCATAACCCAAAGAATAAAATGGGTTTCGTAAAAATAATCCCATCATAACATAATCCATATAAACAAATGGATATCATTTCATCATAAGAAATGTTAAACTATGTAAATCATAGATACATTATACTTGAAAGATAAACATGATAAATAATGTCATCTTATATGGAAAATAGTTTTTATAAAACAATTGAAATGAATTCTTGACGAAAATATCTTTTCATCTTAAAAATCATTTTCTTTTCAAAAAAGTCCGCACAATTTTAAAATAAATGGAATCTATTGAAAATAACCATGATAACTTGTAAAGGATTATTCATGAAAATTATGCATTATGAAACTATAAAAATCCGTTCATGTCATATTAATTAAAAATAACATTCTCCCCATACTTTTGTCAGAAATGTCAAAAAGTACCACGTATGGTAATAAAAAGGAATATTCCTTCCATACAACAAAGTAAAAGTCAAAGAGGGGTAAACATGACATTAAAAATACAATTAAGATTATTAAAAACTTTATGAAAAACATTTTTATGGGCATGGATGAAAAATATAACCCTAGTAAATACTTACGTATAAGCAATCTTGGATAAAAATGAGATTGAAAAATTATCCCTTGCCTTATGTCTGATATGCTTCGTATGTATCCGAACCTCTTGTATAATGATTTAAATAATGTCATTGACTTATTACAGATTCATATTCACTATTATGATGTCATATATGGTTAACTTATGACTTTATATTACCCGTACTTTTTTAAATTCCATGTTTAAACAGCGTTTTGGGTAAAATCGTTTCATTTATCGTACGTGTTTCGACTTGTCGTTCTTGATATTATTACTTATATCCTGATTTAAATAATTCCTGAATTTCAAACTCGATTTATATATAATATATATTCAGCATATAAATATATATGATAGATCGATAAATAGAATGAAATACACCATTCATGGAGACAGTTGGTCGTACGAACCCATGAATGTTGTTTTGTTTCCTTATTGAATTAGATGGAATTAAGTAAATGAAACATATATGTACATCAATCCAGTATCATTATTATATAACATATTTCATGATTATTTATTCTATATACTTTATAAACATACTTTAATGGTTAATAATTGAAATGAATCTCATCGTGTTCATGGAGACGGTAGTCCGTACGTATGCACAAGCGATGATATCATTTCCATAATTATATAATTGTATTGGAGTGGATGATATAATATCTCAGAATCAGTATGATTTTATAATAACCATATATAGTTATTCTTTACACCATTATACTCATCCATGTAAGGTGGTGGTGGAAAAACATATTACACCACGTCGTGGAGACGGTATTCTGTACGTACGCACGAGTGGTGATTTCGTTTTCCGTAGGATGGATAGAAGATGAAATGGGGTTGTTTATCAATTATAATAAAATATCCGTATATTATTAATAATGATGTTATTATGTTATGATGAAACAAATAAATAATAATATGTTGAAGAAGAAAGAAACATGAATGAATCAGTAGAAGAGATTACCTCTTTTTGATGTGGATCCTCTTATCCTCCTCTTAGGGCACTAAAGTTTGACTTTAAAGAAGACCAAGACCTCTAGTAGGTTTATATGGAAATGGAAAAGTGAAATGGTCAGGGTTTGGAGGATCTTGAAGGCTCAAATGTGTTTGAAGAGAAGAGGGAATGAGGTGCCCTTATATAGAAGAGGAGAGGGGCACTTTTGGAAACCTTAAAAATATTATTTAATAATAAAATGAAACCCCCTTAAAAACATCCAAAATTGACTCAATTAAAAGATGAGATAGGATATGGTTGTAATATCATCATCCAATACAAATTATAAATTTTTTATGTTTATTTTAGACCTTATCAACTTTATTTATCATTATTTAATCTATTTAATTTTATTTGTTGTAATAAAATTGTAAATTGTAAATTATTAAAAATACATACTTAACTGTTGTAAATTTTCCATAATTGTATAATTTAGAACCTTTTCGACCATATAATTTTCAATTTGTAGTTTTTTAATATTTTTTTGATTTTTAAATAATTTAATTATATATTATTTTTATAAAATATCAATAGTGTAAATTATGATAGTATTCATTATATGATTTTAAATAAAAACCACACAGAAGATATGTTCGAACCAAAATATATAATATATCCCTAACATGTCATTTTAATCAATCCAATTCATGGGGCACATTAATTTTTTCATATATTATTTATTTTAATATTTTTAAAACCATTTATTCGGTATATCTCTTAATAAAATAAATACTACAACATTTTTGTACAATTATTTAATATACTAATTTTTTTCATAAAAATTAAAACTAAAATCCAATGATTAAGATAAATAAAATACCTTTGATAATAATATTTCTACTCAAATTTATCATCTTAAAATCACAAAATTTAAATTGTTATATTTATTAAATTATATATGTGACATCTTTGACATCATTTAAAATAAAATAATATTAATGTCCTAATCAGTTTTATAAGGCTTCAAATGATCCACAAATCGACCCTTGGATTATTAGGATATAGATATACTCGACCAATATTTTTTGGTCATGTTTCTGCTCCTTATGATAGGTATTGTTATTTTAATAAATACTTTATTATTGATTTTTCACTAAATAAATAATTTCTTCATCATTAATGTATAATCTATTAAGGTAACTCAATATTTCATAAATATTAAAAATAAATTACCATGATAAATAAAATAAATTTATCTTTAAAATGAGTATTTATAATAGAATTTATATTATATATAACATTATATTAAAAACAATCTAATTATTAAAGTTTGAGTGGGACATTTCACATTACTTTAAATTAAATAAATAAAAGGTATTAATCAAATACAAGTGAGTTAAATTAGATTAAATTTCAACCCAAGTATAATTTATGGTAAAGTATAATAATCCAAATATATTAGGACAAGTTTTAGGGTAATTTTATAATAATATATTTACCCTTAATTACCAGATTTACCTTTAACTATGGTAAATAAAAATTACCATAGTTACTATTAATAATGACTAAAAATAAAAAGTATCTTATTAACATAATTTGAACCTACTAATTAAAAATATGGAATCTATTTTTCCAAATTCAAATAATAGAAGTTGCATAAATTAATTTAAAATTAATCACGTTGTTAAGAAAACGAGTTTTAAAAGTTAAAACATTGCAAAAGATTGAAATGATTTTACCTATGAATTCAATGTAAAATCAATGATAATGACATATATTTTATTAAATGGTAAAAATATATTCTATTTATACTTTAAAACCAGTAAATATTATAATTTTGCAAAACTAAAATTATTATAATGAAAAAAGTTGTTTTTATTTAAAATATAGCTTGTTTTTACTATTCATTAAAATATGAATGTTATCAGAATAATATGAAAAATTTATCCAAAGTATATTTTTATTCTAAAGAAGAATTTTATTTTTTAAAATTTAACTTATAACCATGTCAAAAAAATATATTTAAAGTTGATGCGCCATTCAAAGGCGGAAAAACTGATTTTTTTTAAAAATACTTATTTTATTCGAAAAATTTATTTTGTTCCCATATGATGTTCTTGAGAATTTATAAGATGAATAATAATTTTATAGCATTAAAAATTTAGTTAATACTATTCCTAAAGACAAGTCCAGAATAATACTATAACAATATATCGTTGTTTAGTGAAACCCGATATTGCGTACAACACTCGCTATCGAGGAAGTTCGCGATTGTGTGTAACGCAAGCCATGTCAAGGTTCCGTGTAGTGCGAGCTCCCTTGGTTGTTGCGTATAACATAATTAAAAATTATTTCCATTATACATTAAAAAATATCTATATATAATGTTGCGTAGAATAATTTCTACAAAACGAACATGAAATTGTGAGTTACACGAGCCAAGAATAGTGTTCTGTATACTGCAAGCTAATATAGTGTTGCGTGTAGCACAAGCGAAATTTGGTGTATTGTACCACACAAGAAATAAATTAAATTAAAAATAATAATTATAATAAAATCTCAGGTTTTTACAATTATCCTCTATCCAATATTGATAGAACTCCCCAAAATATCACTATCTTCATTTTTTCCTATAAACTCACCCATCACCCTCCAATGTAATCCCACCTAGTCACATTGGAGGAATAATTATAACAGGGATTTCAAATTCAAGGAGGGGAGAAGGTAGATTTAGAATCATGGTGAACACCATTACCTTTTAGTTCCTCATCTTTGGGATCAACTACATGTCTTATCATCAATAGTAGAAAATTATACATCGATAGAATGTGAATTCTATAAGGATGAATACCCCTCAGATAACTCTAATGTTTCATGAATATTAACTTTTGTAGTCCATGGAAGTGAAATTACCTGAGGATAAGGCTACAAAAATGCACTGGACAGTAGATTCGTCCATGTGTATTCTTCCAAAGTCACTTTCTAGGGACGGTTTAATGATTTTCGGGGTGAAGAGGGGAACAATAAGGCTTGTTTAATGTTAACGTAAGAAACAATGAATCCAGGATACACTGGGATTCCACATCCCCAATGAAAATATCTAATGTTTATGTCCCTGTGGCCATGGATCCACTGAGAATGATTCTTAAGATCCAGAATATAGATTCAAGTAGAATTCTAGAGGAGTAATTATTCCACTAATTTCTCCATTTGGTCATTCCCATACATTCACCCAATGATCTTGGTGAAATGAATATGAACGTCAATGACATCATATGCAATTTTGTCATTAATAAAATACATTTGCTCCTCCAATATTCATACAACGATGTGACCATGCCTTGTAATATTGAAACTCTTACTCAAGGATACTAATGTCCTTTTCTCACCCCTTGGGTATCCTGAATAAAAGCATTCATAAGATTTTTCATTTATTTAAGAAAAAACTTCATCAAATTTAAAATAGATAAAATTTTCATGGAAATTGAAGAAAGTAAGAAATTTACAACTGTGGTCTTTCCTCTAAATGATAGGATATAATATTTATAATTACATTTGTAGTTTCTTATCTTGTTACGCAAGACATTTGAGTTTATTATATAAATCATTCCATGGGAAATGGGATCTCCATATAACTCTATTAGAATTATCATATTGAACATTTCCAAAATGGAATCAATGTTGGATTTACGCTTATCTGGGATGGATGATGGGAGGAAGAATAAACTATTTTATAAGTTGAATTTTTTTACACAGTATATAGTGTACTCGCCCAGAAATTTTATAAAATTCATAATATAAGTATTAAATCCATTGATAAATAAAATTAATTCCTTTTAGAAGAAGATATGAGACACCCAATATAAATGAGTCCCAAAATTGTAAGGGTGGAGAATCTCATTCTGCATAGTAGTTTCCACATATCTTCTAAGAGCATATTGTGCTAATAAAGATGTAAGGTGACGAAGTGTCACCTCTTCTGAGTCCCCTAACCAATTCTATGAAGCTTTACTACCTATCCATGATCATAATTTTATGCTAGGGAGAGATATAATAACAAAATAGAAAGTTGATGAACCATTTCGAGAATCCCATGCGTCTCATAACCAATATGATAAAGCTCCACTCAAGATAGTCATATGCATTTTCCATATCAACCTTAACTGAAATATTGTAACCCACTACTGTTATATTTATCTCTATGATGATCTCTTGTGAAATCTCAATTTCCCCTTATATGGTCCTTCTTTAATGAAAAGCAAGATGTTCATCTAATATCCAATTGTATAAGAATTGAGAAAGGAATCTATTAATAATGGAGGGAAATAAATTGTACGGAATTATATAGAGGCCGATGGGTCTAATATAATTAATGGATGATGGGGCATTCAGCATGGGGAACAAGATTAGTATAGTGGCATAAGAAACTCTGGGAATCAATACACTGAGGCGGATATCCTAAATAGCATCAACATGATTACAATTGACAATTTCCTTTGCATAAACGTAGAAGGTCCCATGAATTCTATTGTGTCCTAGAACGATTTACTTCTTGAGGGTGGATACCACTTCCCAAACATCATTCACTTCATGAGTGTCTCATAAAATGAAACATTTTTTGTTAGAGGTCCCCATCATGATAAAATAAAAAAAATAATGGTTTGGCCATCCTGAGAATCGTTTTTCATGCATGGATTAAGATCACACAATATGGAATAAAATTTGTACTTACTATCTTACAAATTATCACCATATTATTGGTATATGATCCATATTCCAATTGGATATTTGGAATATAGTTATTGAATATTTATTGAAAGATCAGGGGGAAGAAGGAAGTATTCACGTCCCCTTTTCAAATCTATGTAACTACGGAAATCTATTGTATGAATCACACATTTTAGAGAAATATTTCATAAATTTGTTTCTTCATGATGACAATTGAAACAATGGTATCATCATCCCATGAAACATCTAATATAGTATAAAAAACATTGATATCCATCATGAAAACATCTAGGATAGGTTGGATCAATTTAATAGAGGAAGACCATTCCATAAGGGGTTGTTTCTGTCTGTGAATCATATGGTGAAAACAAATCAACTGCCCCAACAAGCTCTAGACCCCACATGTACATCACACTATGTTGAAGAAGTCTTGTGTGAGCTCCACCTGTTGGAGTATATGAATATTATCTCTCGGTAGAATCCCAATTTAAGAAAGGAAAATGAGCTCAAACAAAGTAAAATTCATCCCTCGATTCCATAACAATGAGGTATGATTTTCAATTATGGTATCAGATTCTTGCAGTGTGATTTGGGATCCATGAAAGAACAATGATTGGAAACAATACCAATAGTATATTATCTTCCAAAAATTGAGAAAATAAGGACAAAATGAAGAGTAACATGTCCCAATTAAAAAATTATACTGGAAAGGAAATCAGTAGAACCCCTTCTGTTGACATAGTGTAAGAAAATACTGGATGGATTTCTAAAAAAATGGAATTGACTGGGGCGGAAGCATAGGTGAACAAATAAGTATCCCCTTTATACTCAGCCCAAAATAATGTGTCATCACCACAAGGATGTTATTTTATAATCTCATAGCCTCATGTCCAACACAAATCAAATTTCATGGGGGGTTGTCCGTTGGTGTCGGTTCCTATGATTAGGATGGGCCAACTACAGCAGTCTGGAAAGGGTGAGTGAAGGGAGGCACATGAAGCTTGTTCTTTGATTTAGAATTCAAATAAATGATTTAAAACACATATATAGTATATATTATTTTTACTAAATTATGTAGAATATTAATTTACAAATATATAATATCCTATATTTTCTACATATAACATTGATAATTCATTATTAAAATCATCATTTTATTGGTACTAATTGATTAATTTTTCTTAGGAATTGCATCTGTGCAGTACCGTTCCGTATAATCTGATCGTTGTTACAAAATCTCCATATATTTTACTAATTATATATATATATATATATATATAATTTAATATATAAATATATCTTTGATGAAATTTATAGGTATAGAAATTTTTAACACTATTCATTTCGATAGAATATCATACATATGCATGAAATTTTATAAATTTTCTATTGAAAAGAATGAATGAAAAATAAATATTATTTGTTTTTCTAGTAAAAAATAATATCATTACTAAGAAACAAATACCTTAAATATAACCTTATTACCTACAATTTAAAATTTAAATCAAAAGGAATAATGTCGCTATATTCAGATGGTAATACAAAAGTGACCAGTAGTGATGTTTTTATTTTCCAAATTATATATAGGTATGATGTTTTATTTTATATTACAATTTTAGAATAATAATTATTTCGTAAATATAAAATATAATAAATAAATCCCTCGTAATAACAATCAATGAATGGTGACGATAGAAAATGAATCGTATCCCTACTTAGAGGCGGTAGTCCACAAGTACACATGAGTGATATAATCACCTATCTTTTGTATATGAAATTGGCTAAATAATTATGGTTAAAAAATATAAAATTTCAATATATTTAAGATATTAATAATTTTATTTTATGATAAATAACACATATTTTGAGGATGTAGGAAATGAAATAATTTTAATGTGGTTGTA
This sequence comes from Viscum album, assembly GCA_963277665.1. Classification (NCBI taxonomy): domain Eukaryota; kingdom Viridiplantae; phylum Streptophyta; class Magnoliopsida; order Santalales; family Viscaceae; genus Viscum; species Viscum album. The sequence continues at coordinate 1,363,096,748 of OY728140.1, read as the reverse complement.
TAAGAAAATTATGTCAATATTATCCATCCTCAGTTAAACTCATTATTAAGGGAAAATGGAATAGTATTATAATGATAAAATCACATAAAAATCATGGATAGAATATTTTATATGAGAATTGGGTTGGTTTTGGACCAGATATATGGCTTAATGTGGTGAAAATTAGAAGAAGTAGGGGTGATATTTTATAAGTGGGGGGAGAGGACTTAGTCTTAATTTCATAATACTTATAAATATAATAATATTACACTCAAAAATATTCATTCAAATATAAGTATATTAGAAATTGGTATATGATGAGAAATATTTATGTTTCTAAAAAGGGATTTAAAAAATATTAATTGACGAAATCTCCATTATTTCATTGTATATTTTATAGATAAACATATTTTAACCTTTGTAGTAGAAATATTTTCAATGTTTTAAGGATTGATTATGGTAAAAAAATTATTTATACTTATAATTTTTAATTAAAATAATTTGACTCCATATCAGGAATCCATTATTTCAAATTCAGTTCAAAATATTGGTAAAATTCAACTCCGAATAATATCTATAAAACCTGATAGAAAATTGTTTCCAAAAAATCAGTCTGCTTAAGTATAAGGGTTTTCTCACAAAACTAAAATAAAAATGATTCCAATTAAGCTAAATTAAATAATAATAATTTTAAATTACTAATAATAATTTATAAAGGACTTAATATAAAAGGAAACATTCTTTATCCTTTAATTGTAAAAATAGTGTTTAATAAAAATATTTATTTTCGACAATTCATCCAAAAATAAATCTTCTCTAAATATTTTTTAAAATTCACTAAATGATAATTTTTATTTTGTGACTCCAAATATAATATAATATTATTTTAATATTTTTTATAAAATTATAATAATTTACTCATATTAATCTCTTAAAAAACAAATAAAACTCATTTTTGGAAAAAAATATTTTTGGTTCTTATAAATGATTAAAAAACTTTATGTACATATTTCACAATATATATGAATTATCTAAAATAATATTTATAAATTTTATAAATTTAGTTATTCATATTCATATAATCAATTTAATGGCTATAATATAATAATAAATGAAAGTGATGTTTATATAGACTTAGGTTTTCATGTAGCATTAGCTATCAAAAATTTGAATATATTTAAAGAACACATATCATAAAATATAAGGTTTTTATATTGGGTCACATGGGAATGTTAAACGTCAATAATTGTATTTAAAATGAGTGAAAAATATTTACATTTAAAATTTTCTTTAAATTGTGAATCCTTGAAAAAACGGGATTCAAAAAGGTTTTTTGAAAAAACATTATAAAATCCCAATTTAAAAAATAATGATTATTAATAGAGAATTTAGATATTAAAAAGATATAAAGAATGATTGTGGAGTGGTTTATGAAACTTAATACTTTGAATGTATGGAAACCATTTAAATAATTTTCAATACATTCTATTAAAATGTTCTCTTTAAAAATATGCAGTATAACATCATTTTTAAAACACGATTTAATTATGGTGGTCAAGTGGGTAAACAAATATTTGAGATATACAATAAAAATATAAAATATATTTTTGGAATATTGAACATATAAATAGATATTAAACAATATTTAAAGGATATGATATTATTTATAGAAACATCAATTATTTATGAGAACTAAATTCATCAATATTTAATATTGAATTAAAAGCATAATTTTACCTAAGGAGAAGCAGAAGTAATATATAATACATAAAATGGAATAATTTATGAAACATTGATGAATAGTGGAAGTGGAATTAAATTTTAACTAATGAGTGGAAATGTTTGGTTTTCCAAATCCATTATAGATGCCATAATTAATAAATCAAGATAGATAAAAAGGAGTTTTTTTGTAGAGATTTAAATTACTAGAATCTAGTGGAAATTACAACATAAAAAATCATATACTATAAAGTTACAAACCTATATTAAATATCTCTAAGAAAAACCCTCAATACCCAATCAATGATAATTGTATTTACATACACATTTATATTAATGGTTATATAATATTGATATGGTTATAATGAAATCGATAGTAAACCATCATGATTGAAAATTAATTCATTATTGTTGAAGTAAATGTTTTAGTGAATACATCATATAAGATAAATTATGTTGTTAAATATTAAACATTTCACACTAATTTCAATATGAGACCAATAAAATTCGTCCTTGTATTCCCTTTTAATAGAAAAACTAAACTCCTATATGAAAAAAAATTATTAACCAATTGTTTCAAAATTATATTCATATCTATTACCTTTTATTATATTAATTTATATCAATTATTATTCATATAATATGTGGTTATCGATTTTTTTCATTTTCGGATGTTATTAATTTAAATTCTATCACCTATACATTATAATGCTAATATTAATACCCAATATCTGATATCGACTACATAATTCCTACTTAAATATTAGTTATGGAATAAAAATATAATATTAATTTATAGATATATTATATCATTTCAAATGGGTTTGTTTATTTTCAGAAAAAATTGATTTTAGTGTTTTTTTAGTTCATTAATTTTGGCAAACAAATATTATATTTCAAAATTAATTTAAATACATAATAATACATTTCAAGAAAAAAATAAGCATGATTTTCTTATTAAAAAATATTAATATTTATTTATATGTTTTTAAATGTCATAGATAGTATTCTTTTAAAACATAATTTGAGATTTTGGTTAAACTAAACAAAATAATAACACAATATAACTCAATGGGGCGGTATGTTTATGAAATTATATAATATACATATAATTGAATAAATAAAATTTTATTGATTTTTTTATATTTTGAATCATATTTTTAATATTTTTTTCAATAAGGACAATGATGTTGAAAAAATTCTTACTTTGTATAGGTGGAAGTCAACACAATGCATCTCTATCATTTTCATTCCCAACTAATGAGAGAGAATAATTGTGGATTATTATTTTCCTATCCATAATATTATTTTTAGTATATATGGCACATTTTATCCTCAATTCCATAATTATAACTACTGATGATTTTTGATGGTTAAAAAATGAAGATGTCTTTTCATAGAGGTATAATTCAACTAAAACACATGATCGATGTTATTTTATTTTTCTATGTGGATGAAAAGGAATAAATAAGGGTACATACAGAAATTAAATATAAATTCAGTATAATAATGATATTGATTTCATTATGTATGGTTTTCAATTGTTTGAATATATGATAAGGATTGTGATGAAAAAAAATGAAGATGTAATAATAATGTTGGTACCTTAAAATTTATCTTGAATGCTTCCCTGGAAATAAGAGGACTAGGATATGTAATTTAGACCACATGATTTTGAAACATAGATAAGGTTATATGCGAAAAAAACTCGATTACTTTTCAATTTTTTTTGAAGGAATACATTTTTTGTGAATTATTATATGTATTCACCTTTATAATTTAATGAAAAGTTTAATTTGTTTCAACACCATTATTTTTAAAATAATGGAATGAAACAATTCCAGGGATCAAAGAATTCATGTTTTAAATTAATGGTTTTTTGGGTAGTATAAACTATAAAAATATTGTACAACACTTTTTATCACATTATTTAAAAAAATTGATGTCAAAAATTATTGGGTTTTTAATTTTTTTATTTTCATTTGTACCTATAAATATAGTTTTTAACTATGTAATAGATATTATAAAGATACTATAAAATAACCCATCTTAAAATTTGATGTTTTATGAACCTGAATTCAAACAATATTAAGAAAAATTAATTTCCAAATATGATATAATTATCTTATAAATTTTATAATTTAATATATGGAAAAACTTTTTTTTATTTAAAAACTAATGTTTTAATGAATACATTGACTCAGTCATATTTAAAATTTATTTCTAAATAAAATATTATTAATATAATTCTCCATGTTTTAAACATAATATTAGAGTAGTTATTTAAAATTTATTAATTTAATTATTTTATAAAAAGAAAAATTAATAAAACAATGCTTTGAAAAAAACAGTTCCACCATTTATACTCCAATTGACAATATTCCATGAAATATTTTTTTATTCCATAAAAAATGTGATATTCAAATTTTTATTCAAATTTTTATATAATATATTAAATCAATTTTGTTATATTATATTAATATTGATGAGGAAAACCTATTATTAATAAATGTGAATAAAATTATCATTTAGATTAAAATATTATCTTATAGTCCCAAATTATAAAAATGGATTTCAAAAATTTATAATATAAATATATATTACATAATAAATATATATTCCTTATAAAACTTTTTCCTAATGTTTTTTTTCATTATTATGTTAATATAATGTTATAAAATTTACATTAATAAGCAATACATTATTTTTTATTAACCGAATAAAAATAATTTAATATAAAAACATAAATAATATTCAAAAATTTACTAAATTATATAATATTTTCATCTCATTTTAGTTTTTTCTTGGGTTTACAGAAATATATCAAATTAATTATTAATTTAGATAAATATATTCTCGAAAGTCTGGATGTTACATTGTACCATATAAATATAGAGTGTACAAAAAAATTTAATTATTTATCATAGATGTAATTAGGTGAAGGAATTGTTAAAATATTTACTATTTAATATATAAATTATAGTATGATATATATATATATTACTCCTTGATACTTTTGGTATCTTATATTTCCTAAAAATATATTAATAGTTTATATAATCTCTTATTCAAATATATATAAATAATATATTATCCATAATATACCATTCCCAAAACTCATTGAATATATAAGATATTAAACCACAATGAAATAATATATTCTATAAAAAATTAACTCCCCCTTTAACCAATATATCATATGATCTCACACTATTAATTATATATCATTATCCAAATGATGAGTTAAGCATCTTAAACAAATAACTGATAAATATTTTTCAAATTAAAGAATTAATTCCTTTAATATCATTAATATATGAAACACTTCTCTAAAAAATCTATCATACTTTTAAATCTATGGTTTATTTAAACATCAATTGTGTGTTCTTAAATAAGTACCCCCAGATATAACCATGTAATAAACAAAATATAAATTCCATTCAAAAGATTTTATTTTATATTGCCAAATATTTTAATGAAAACCTACTTTAAAAGAAATAGATGTTTTAGACAATAATAATAAATTTCAGAATATAATATAATATCATTGGTAAATAATAGTTTCTTATTAAAACATCTATGAGTATTAATATATGAATTTAATTTATATATCAACCTCATTATCTTAAGTAAGACTAAGAATCTCTATTTTCCTCTCATAAAAATTATTGAATAATATTTTCAATCATTTTGGAATCCTCCCTCAATTGGTGATAACATATCATGGTTTGAAGTTTCTTACATTTCACTTATTTCATTCATTTATCCAATATCATTTAATAACTAAAATTAATTTTTTTATTATAATACTACAAATAAAAATATGAAATCATTAATATGGAAAATTTTCTCCTATTATACATTGTTTTTATTATGATATATTTAGTTTACCCTTTGATTCCATTTTATCAGTCCATGGTTATCCATTTTTATTTTAAAATTAGGTTCTCTAAATTAATTTTTTAATACAAATCAAAAATCATTCAAAATTGTTCACAATAACAATGTGATTATCTAATGTATGACCCCCAAGAGTATCAATCTAGCTATATAGTTATGCATCCTTGATGTGCAGTAGGTAACAATCATGATATAATAGAATACTCTCTATTAGTGTTATTCCACAATGTAAACCAATGATTTATCCTTTATCCACTAAGAGAATATATAAATTGATGTAACTTCGAGGAAAACCAGACAATCTATAATTTAGAGAAACATCTGTATGTTATCATATACATTGAATTATAAATTTTCCTTACTCAGAGGGTTTTTCATCAATATTATATTGTCCTAATAAAAAACAAGTAGTCTAATTTCTAAAAATATATAAGAAAACATTTTCAACAAATTGTGTTACCCTAGAAACTCAATATTCTATGTAGTGATAAATTAAAAAAATGAAAAAAATTAAAACTGGTTCTATGTAATATTATCAAAGATATAAATTAATATATTTATCATTATTTTTATATCTCAAAATAATCACAATAAAATCGATGAATTTTATCGTATAGTGTCTTTGAGAAGTATATAAACAAGTAATTTAATTTCAAACACATGTGAACATTATACCATTTTAGATGTCCTCTAGAAAACCATATATAAATACAATAAGTTATATTTTTCTTCATAACTATAGTACATGTAATATAAGAAGGGGTTATGATCAATTTGATAGTTTCGTAAAACACATCAACATATCATCAAGTGTTAGATCATAATAATATGAGGAAAATGGATCGTGTTGATATTTCTTATTCAAAATATCATTTAATAATAAATGTAGTCCATAAATCCTTATCAAAAATATATTTATCCTCAAATTAGCAGTCATATACAACATTATTATAGTTTGTATTCAAGTGATAATAAAAAATTCCATGAAACATAATAAAAGGCTTATGACATTGAATTGTCCTAAGACCCTAAAAAGGAATAACCATGATTTTATTTATAATAATTATAATATTGAAAATATTTCTTTTATAAGAAAATATACATGATTCCTGTTTCAAACATAAAATATCCAAAAACCATGTACTGAACAATTCAAATAGGATTGACAATAATATCTGATGAGATATAAAAATTAAAATAATTAGTTAAATGGGTATAATGGACCAATGTTGTCTTGGGAATTTATCGGACCAAAAAAATAAGTGAGTTATCATAACTAAAATGTAGTAATGATTAAAAAGACACAAATTATCTATTTTTTTATTCAAAATCATGTTATCTTAAGGTTTTTTCATACCCAAACTATCTCAAGTATTTATCATACCATAACTATCCAAGGTATTTATTGGATCTAAAAAGTATTTGGGAATTATTAGAACGAAAATCACATGGAACATTTTTAGACCAAAAAATTCTCATAAATAAAATCCATTAAAAATTGTTAAATATCGAAAAAATCAATAAAATACATTTAAATAAATAAAACACGTGAATAAGCTGGTTTTTATAAACTATCTATATAGTACCAACCTAATTTTCATTAACTATGAAAATGGTTGATACATAAATTTAAATCATCCCAAAAGAGTTTTTACGAACAATTAGATGGTTGTTGAATAAAAAATAATTACAAATATAAGTAATTATTTTTATAAAATTTAGTAAAGGTTATATAAATTTTAAAATATTTTAGTATACATAAAACCATTTATCATTTCAAAAAAAACAATTGACGTTATTTTCAAAAATTAAATTCATTTATGAAATCATAAACTAATAAATTTTTTAAAATATTTACTATTCAATGGAACATCCAATATTGTATCCTAGAAAAATTATAAATATTTCAAAAAGATAATGTAAAAAATATGATATAAAACATTACATTGGAAGGTTAATCTTTTATAATTGATATTTATAGAAACATAATATTTTTCACATATATTACATTACTAGAATATAAAACATTATATTTTGATGGAATTTGAAAACATTTGAATGTAATGAAATAATGTTATTCAAAACCGACATCTTAAATTGACATTGTAAAAGAATCATTTTAAAAATTGGATAAGGTAAATGTATTTGTCATATGAGAAAACAATTATTCGAGATACAAAATAAAAAAAAAATAATTTATGAAATAATGATCATGCAAATAGAGGGAAAACGTCATTAATGGAGTTTCTATTTTTTCTATAGAATATTAAACATTTATGAAAATAGTATTCATAGAGAAATAATTTAGGTGTTAAAAAAAAATTCTCTAAGTAAAAAAGGTAAAACATCATAGGTATGAGAAATATAATTATTTATCAAATGGAGAATAATGATTCCTAATGAAAAAAATTTTCTCCAAAATTGGAATTCATTTTAACTAATGTTCTCCCTAATAATATTATTAATTATACAATAGAAACCTATAAAAAGGTTTTTAGTATAAATGTATATCTAATGAAATCCAATAGAAATTTACACATAATAAAATAATTTAATAGATTGTTTCAAACATATATAAAACATTTTCAAGAACAATCATCACAACTCAATAAATGTGAAATGACCTTCGAAAGGAAATTAATGCAATTGAATATTTTGAAATAGACGAATTCCATGAACTGAAAATTAAAATGTCCCAAAAAGATAAATATTAACTATAGTTGAGGTAATTTCAGTATTAAGAGAACCATATTATATAACTGATAGGTCATAATACAGGGTATATCACATAGATTTGAAAATGAGGAAAATGAAACATTACATTACAATCCCGCTTAATCGAACATACTATGTTCTCAATTATAGAAACATTACAATCATTAACAAAAAATTCCTAAATATATTCACAGCGTTATAGTTTTTTTAATTTTCAATTATGTTAATTCATTATACATATTTGTGTCCCTTGGAATGCCTTTCGGGGGTCTTCGGCGGTGGAGTAGGATATCGCTTGGAGTGCCACAGGTTTTCACCAGGATAGTCATTGATGGTGGTTCCATGGTCTCATGGTTTCATCATGATGGGGAACCCACCTAGTGTACATTGAGTTACATTAGATGAGGATAGAGCTGGCCACCTTCGTTGTACAATTATTTTAGGATTTGTATGTTTGAGAGGGTTTGATGCTTCCATCAGTACGGGGGCCATGATGTTTTTCATGGGGAAGCTAGCTGAGAATCCATGCTCTGGTGGAGGCATTCCTTATCGAAATTGACCATGGGAAGGGGTAATTTTATATTGTCTTGTGTGGGGTTGCAACACTCTAGATTTTCATATGTTCTTAATGTATCAATGTCCTTGATGTCTTGGTTTTTTCCCCTTTGTCCTTAAAATAGGGATTCTCTAAAATTAATAAATATTTCATCATTCGGGCCATTTAGTCAAGTATTATGTATAATATCAATATTAATATAGATTCATTGATAGTAATTAATTATTTTTTTTATAATTTATGGAATTATAATTGATAAATTATAGTAATTTTTATATATTTTATATCATTACATATGTGTTTTAGTTAAATTATGTTAAAATAATATCATTGTAAAATTATATTGATAATTTTACCTATCATAGATGATATTTTATGAATAATTAAACTTAATAATATAAACTTAAAAATAAATTATTCAATGATGATTTTAATATTATATAATAAAAATATTATTATTTAATTTCTTTTAATCTTCCATGATATTTTTTTCATCATAATTCATCTATGTGGCTGTCCATATACAAACAAGAATAATCATTAACTCTATTGAGGAAATATCTTGTACCCATGCTATGAAGCCTAGTTCCATAAGAACCAATTATAAATGCCAGATTTGATACGAACTATAGACTCCAAGATATAACAATCCTGAACATATATAAATTAATTTTAAATTTTCATTACATGAATTTGAATGAATATTTTTTAAAAATACATAGGGGATTTAAAGAAATCATAATCCAGAAAACCCATGTTATTCTCAACTAATTGATATATTTTCCATTGATATTAGAATAATTATATTGAATAATGTGTATTCAATATCAATCTTAATGTATCCAAATATACTATCCATTTAGGAATAACTAGAAAAATATATATCATCAAAACACTCGTAAATGTAAAAATATAATGGGGGTGAGATCAAATTATTAGTATTGAAAAAAATACACTAGACTTAATCATTGAATAAATAAGGAACAATAACAATGGAAGGAATTAGTAAACAACAAGAATCTATAAACAAGTAAAACAAATAGATTTAAATTTTCATCACAGTCAATGAAAATATGTAAATAACTAATATTGATCTTCTATTAATGAATTACCTAATTTCAAAAATAAAAAAAATAATATTAATCAATTATGAAATGATTACCTTCGATCATTGGGAGAGGTATACACTGTAATCGATCCTATTTTATCTTATTTGAGATATTGTTAAATCAATGAGAACTATAATTCCAATATCCTCTTGTAATATGTTTATCAATTATTTTATAAGAATTCATTGGTTCATGATGATGTATTTAGTTCTCAAAATTAGTACTGGAATTATATCTATTTAGAAACCCTTTTTTATTTAAAAAAATTAAATGAAAATTAAACAATTAATAATTTAATTTTTACACATAAGTAGGTAATTTGGTATACATAAGGGTAAATACCTCAAACAATTGTTCTAGTGACTTTTTTTGTGTTTTGTTAAGGAATTTTTTTTATAATTTCTATGTAAGGTTAAAATAAACGTTGTGTAAGTGTGAAATTATATACTCATTATAGGGGTATAACAACTTTTATATGGGTTTTGTAATGGTAGATAACTATTAATATAAGATTCACTAGGGAAACCTATATGTCGTGTTAGGATAATCTATGTTGTATAAAGATTAATAAATTTGTTCAAATGATACATAATGGTACCATAGTCATTGAGAAATGTAATGGAACACTATCTAGAGGTAGGTGGTAATTATCTAAGGATGAGTATGGTTACCTATACACTAACTATAGTTATGTCCGTCAGATATAATTTTATATGGATAAAAGAACATACCCCTTTGTGGATTATATGAGCTACATATTAGAAACTCATGATAACCTTACATGGAAAATTTCATTTGATTTTTGTAAATCCTTTTTTGATCCTCATCTAGAATGACATTTACTTCCATTTTGATGATATAGGAATCTATATATCATGTGTTCTAAAATTTATAGAAATATTAAATGTTGTAAATTTTATTTTAAAGGATTTTTTCCCTTAATAGTACAATATTATTTTAGAAATTTAAGAATAAGGAATGGTTTAATTTTTCATTTTTCTAGAGAACCATAGAAATATCATTTATTTAATAATATATGATCTCACATAAGTTTGATTTTTGATTTTTTAATTAGTAAAGGATAGGGTTTCTAACCAATGGGTGATTAAAATAATTACTATTTTTTTGTTTTTCAATTCTGTTTGGGTGTTTATTTTACCTTATTTATGCTTTTGGATCCAACATTCATGTTATGAGATATTATTATAAAGGAAGGTGATTTAATATAGAAATTCATATCTCATTAAATCATTTCAACATTATTAATCTGAAATTTATTTTTAGTTTATTATCATTGATGGATCATTGTCTTTGATAAATATTTTTTAATTGCATGATATTTTTGGGAAATACAATTGAAAAAATATTCTGAATGGGTGATTGATTTCTGAAAAATAATTATTATTAGGGATGGTTGTTTTAATGGAATAAATTTTCGATTCAATACCATTTGATGTAGGACATAGAAATGAAAAGAATAAAATTTACATAATGTAGTTTTTTATTTATTTTTTCAAATAAAAGACATTTGTTTTAGAAAATTACCATTTTTTATTAAGTTTTTAAAATAATGGAAGGAGTTTTAGAAAAAATCTTTTTGATGTGTGATTTCAGAAATGAAGGTATTTTTAAAAACATGAAATCAGCTAGATGAAATAATTTTAGAATTGATATTAAGATGTTGGATCAAATGAAATATAGTGTTAAATTTATTATTTACCTCAATTCACATTGGAAATTGGGTAGGTTACTCATAATAATACATAAATGGAACATATTTGTTGTACCTGACCAAGAATTGATTATGGAAACAATAAATAAACTACAGAACTTATTGATATTAGACCATATAGGTATTCTTATATTTTCCCAGGTTATAAAATTTTATCCCAAGGAAAACCCCTATGATTTTTTTCACATCTAGAGCCAAATATAATTTAGTATTATGAAAATCATTACATAAAAATTATTCTTAGTTATCTATACCAGTGGGATACAATCTACATATCAATTAACATAAATTATATGGACATGAGTATATTTGGAAATTATTTACTCATATATATTTTTTATGAAAATCTTATTTAGTCCACTATTGATAAACTTTTACATTCGCTAAAAAATTTATTAAAATGAAAATTTTAAAACCATTTTATTATAATATATTGAAATTATTCCTAATGATTATTTTTATGAACAATGAAAATGATTCCATGGCTTGTTATTTTAATTATTTTAAAAATGATTTTCCTATTATTTAATTCCTTATGAACTATTTGGTGAAATTATATTTGGAATTTTTACTAACAAAATAAATTTTTCTTATTATATTTTTATACATTCTAATATTATACAAAGTAAAGTGAAAATCACCCCTTGGAGGTTATGCCGATTATTTACAGAGGGACATTAGAATTTAGTGGTGATATATAGAGTGTTTGATCCATCGTTTTTTTAGGAGAAAAAATGGTAACATTGTTTGAACCAAGATGTTTTGTTTGATTTTTTTATATCTTATATCGATTCACCCTTGATAAAAATTATGATATAACTACTCATTATGGTTTCTATCATCTATTTTTTCTTCCTTGTGGTGAAATCCATCTGTTTTGATGTTTCTTAATGCCAAAGTGCTTTCTTGAAACCAGGAGGTAAATAATTTCATTTAATAGATGTCAAAATTGTTTCAAATACCATTTAAGATGGTTATATGGGTTTATTTGTTAATGATTTGTATAAATGGTGGTTGAGACGGTTTTTTATGTCAATTCACAACTACGAAAATCATGGTAGAAAGTAGATAGGATTTTCAAGATATAAGGGGAATATAATTTGTGACATTCATTATAACTATAATCATAAAGAGACTTCTATATTCATGGGTTATATGAGAAATGTTTCTTTATGTAAATTTTATGATATGAATCATGACTAATACTAGGCTATCATATATTTTTTTGTGTTTTTATTGAATCATTATTAAAAGATTCAATGATCTAATGTCTCTTGGGTACCATTTTCCTTGATATATATTGATATTATTTAGAACCATGGTCTTAATATGAAATTTATGTAGACCATAGGTTGGAGACCCATATGAACAAATGAAATTTAACTAATTGGTTGATATAACCCTTGTTGAGGTTAACCTGCATGTGTTCCTGTCATTGATCAAGGTATCAATACTGCGTATTTTTCAGGATAAAATGTTTTTAATCTAGAGATATAACAGTATATATTGTTCATATGAAACACTTCATCTAATTCCAATATTTTTACAAGATAGAAATGATCCTAAAGAGAATTAAAGTTATTTGATAATATACAATAATCTCATTATGTTCATTGATTTTCATGGATCTTTACATGTAATAATACCCTCAATATTGAATGAAAATTAAAGAGGTTGTGATACTTGAATGATCAAATGGGAAAGAATATGGGATTCATACAGAAAGCCATTATTTCAATTTTCATTAATAAATTTTTTCTATAAATTATTGTGTTAGATAAATTCATAGTGTTTTTTAAACATGACCTAGGAATTAAAGCTATGAATCTGTATACCAAACTCTATTCTAATGTTATTCACATATCAACAATGTTGGTGTTTAAAATGAGAGGCATAGATCCTATATTTTTTAATTGGTTCTTCATAGAGATTTTAAATCATAGGTTTTCCTACATAAGCTAACCTCAAACATTAATATTATAGATAGAAATTTTCTGGTTGACATTTATAAGGTTATAATTTCAGGGATAATGAGATTTCATGCAACTCATTGTGGAAGTTTTAGTGGTTCATTTAAAGAGATATGGAAGTGAAATGATATTGATTGTGTATATCAATAGAAGACCAATAATAGATCATCTATTTTATATATATTTTCCATTATGATTATTTTATCTCATGTATAGTTTATTAAAGGTATTTTTCACTCCATATACTTCTAGAGGAAACAAATTACCTAGAGAATCAATGGAATATTTATATTCTTCATGAATAAAGTGTCTTTGATAATAGGAATTAGGGATACAAATTCTTTATCTTGTGTAAGAGTTTATAGTGAATATTGATTTGTTTCCCATGATGGTATGAGGTTTTGTTACCACATCTTCATATTTAGTGACATTATTTTATAATAATGGTGCCTTTTATTCCATTACATTAATACATATTATGGAATTGTTTAATCATTGCATGAATATCATTAATTATGTATAGGAGATTTCAAATCATCTCAGAGTGATGAAATGTTATTGTCTTGATACCCGACTTATACATTCTCTTTATCATAATTCGGTCATTATTTGGAATTTTTTATTAAGGAAATGAAATATATATATTTATATATCAAGATGGATTGGATAATTTCTCTTAATGAAATCATTTATATTATATTCAATGTATTTTTATTTTTTACCATGATGAGATGTGTTATATTGTATAATGATAATGTGACATTTGTTCTGGTCAAATAAGATCTAATTTAATGTTTTTTTATTGGAATATATATTTTATTCATTTAAATGGATCAATAATATTTTAGTAGTTATCCTCCTCAAATATTTGATGAGTTTACCAATGTATTTCCATGAGAAATTATGGGTTTTCCACTAATGTGGGAGGTGGAATGTTTCATTTCCTCAGTACCAGGTACCCACCATTTTATATTCCCTCTTACAATATGGAACTAGATGAGATAAAAGAGTTAAAAAATTATTGGATGATATTTTTTCCAAAGGATTAATTTTCCATAGTATATCTCTTTTGGTAGTGATAATTCTTTTTTCCATAGAAGTTTGATGGAACCCTTCACATTTCTGTTGAATAAAGATATATTAATCTAGTAATGATAAATAAAAAATATACTTCACATAAAATTAAAGGACTAATTGAATAGATAATAATTGAAATGTGGTTATTGAAAATTTTTATTCAGTTTGCTTATCACCAGCTCTGGATTAATAAATCCTATGTCCCAAAAATTTTAGTCAGGGGATGGTATATACATTATGAGTACCTTATTATTCCTTTCCATGAAACTAACTTTCTTATATAATCCATGTAATGGAATGGTAATATTTACTGAGTATGTTGATTCTATTGTGGTGGTATTATTGAGGATATCTTGGTAACATAATTATTGATTATGACCATGTATATCATCTATGAATTTTTCTAGTTTTGTAGATAATCCACAATATTAATTCCATGATTTTTTTAATCCCATTTCTTAGGGTGCTAAAATAATTTATAGGGATACATGGTTTTAAAACATAGTAACATATATTATGTAGATGTGATTAGTGATTTTATAACATGGGAGGAGCCACAAATTTTATTTTAGATTTGGACCTTCTTGGGCTACGTAGGAAATTATCATTTTTTGAGAGTTAATTCTCTATGTTGTATTTTTGAATTAACTATCTTACTTCGATGGGAGTTATGTATATATGAGACTCAAAATTAACAACATAAATTGATGAGTTAAAACATCATTGGACTTCATCTCATGTTTTGAATCTTTCAGAATTCAATTTTCCTATTTTGTTTTCCATATTGCATTAGTTTTAGATATTGGTTGAATTAATATGATAAGTTATCAAATTGTATGTTATGGTTCTCATCATCTTATCCCTCATAAAATTAATTTTTCGATGAATTATCTCTAACAAGAATATTTGATACATATATTGAAATTTTTGGTTAATTATCTATTATGTTAATGGATTCTCAACTACCCTAATCATAATATCATGATTTATATATTATCTATAGGTGATTTTATCCTTTTGAAAAGATAGTTTGTCAAGTACCTCCAAGAATTTAATTTCACATTTCCATCAAAACATATAGTGATAATGAAAATGTTGATGTTGTGAGTATGAATCATTTATCACATGCCATGAATGTCTCTTTTGAAAAGTTGAATTTGATGGTCATCTTTGCCCATTTTTATTTTGTGATTCGTTGATGAAGAAAATACGGTTTTCATAGAATGTGTTCAGTTAAAATCCCCAGTTATCATTAATATTCATCAGGAATTGTATATTGATGATTAGTTATAGGGCCTTAGAGATTTGTTATTTGGTTGGGAGATCATTTGTGTGTGGCCTATATCTTTAAAGGCTACAATATTCTTCCAGAGATGGATTATCATTAATATATAATTGAGAATAGATTTCATGGGGGATTTTTGTAATTCTTATTGGTTGGTAAACCTTGGAATCCTAAAATTATTTTATGATATCAGGAAACACTTATATTCACTTATTTAAATAATGTAAAATTACTAATTGTGTTTCTCATTAAAATAATTTTCAGAAGTTTGTGGTTGTGAATCATGATAACTTAGATTTTCTTTTCCCATGTTCAATGTTGATATTGTTGTTGGATGAGATATCAAGAAACATTTTTGTTCAGTTTCCATTTAACCCTCGTGGAATGAATGAGATATGAGTTTTAATTTGAAGATTTACCAAATCAACATATTTTATCCTGATTCATGTTTTTAACAGTGTTTAGGACATGTAAAATTTTTATATCAAGGAGAATGTTTGGTTGAACGGAGATCCATACTCTATAAATTAATAAAGGGACCATCAATTTACCACTTTTTTGGAGAGGGATCCATTAAATGATGGGATCCTAGATTAATTTGAGGGTTGTATACAATCCTTTTATAGATTTATAGAAAGAATAATCCATTCAAATTTTGGAGAATATTCTACATGATTTCATAATATACACAGAATGATCTTGATATATCCATTGTTATTGGGTTTGTTTGACTATAATAATATCTATAACTTATGCACCATTCTAGAATCCTTTTAGTACTTTTATGGTGATAATATAAATCTCCACCTAATTGGTTGGGGGTTAGAAATTCTTTCCTAGGGGGATCTAGTTATTCTATGTGATGATAAAAAAATATTCAATTTATTCAATATAGAATGTTAATGGAAAAAAGGCATTATAATTAATTTGTCAGCCTTTTTCAATAACCATTAGATAATGGAGTTGTTGATTAGTTATTTTCTGGATTTACACCTTAGTTAGGTCACCTGTGGATTAGAAAATGGGCATGTTATCTTTGAGGTAAATATGCGTATTTATAATTGTTGTGAATATTTAAAAAGGGGTTTACTATATATATTCTCCAACATCTATGAAATCATTCATGTTGTGTTCCATGTGCCACAGCCTTGAATATATATATATATATATTAAATATCATATCTTGATATTGTGGTCTTGATGTAGAACATAAATTATTTTTAAATATGAATCTATCCATTTTTTTGGATACTCATATAATGGTTCATTATGATAAATCCATAACATGTGTTTTGGTGTTACGAAAACATGGTTTTCATTCTCATGAGAAATTCGACAGTGATGCATTAAAGAAACAAAATTATATTTATTTCATTGATATAAAGTCATATTGATAGGATTTATTAAGGATGATATAATATTTTGTGGGAAAATTATGAAATCATGATCTATTCACTCATCTACATTCATTTTTTTCATGATTTTTTCAAACAGTTATAGAAGTTTATGGGTCTAATGATGATGTTTTGAAAACCATTTTCTATAAGATAATTTTTATATATTAAATTTTCATAATTTATAACTTTATTTTTACACATACTCAAGTCATGAGGTATGAGTAAGTGTAAAAAAATCCTTCCTTTATATGGAAATTTTTTTGAGTCCAATATAATGGTAATTCATAATTTAATACGGTTATGTAAGGGTAAAATCATACCATTATAATGATAAGGATGAAATAATATATTTTTTAAAAGGAAATGTGATTTTTATGGGATGTGTAATGGTAGTGTGATTTTTTTGGGGTTTCATATGTTTATTCGATTCATCATATAATGGTTAGTGGTACTGTATTAGTGAAGCCTAATGCTTTCAAATGATGGGTAAATATTCCTCAAGCAATACATTGTATTTTTCTAAACTTTTTATGGGTAATCCTGAGTATTTAAAGGAAGTGTAAGTGTACTTATATGAAACATATAGGTTCATAAAGTTGAGTGATCGATATATGTCTAAGGCCACTTACCATTAAATTTAAGTTATGTCTTATGTATTAGTAAATTTTTTAACCATTTACAAACACCACTTTTTAAATATCCATTTGTACAATCATATTTTCGAGTATCTATTATAAATTGACCAGTAATTCCATATTGATGACTAAATAGATATAAATCATGGTTATTATATTTTTGTACTTATTTAATGTTACAAATCAATTTTAAATGATTTTAACACTTCTAAATTCCCAATTTAGTTGAAAACATCATATTTACAATCATTGTAGTTTTGGAATTTCTTCTTCAAAGAAGAACAACTATGATATTTTTTTAAAATATAAACCTAAATTACATCAATTTAATATAATATTGGTAGGTGTTTAGAAAATCCATCATCTATGTGATAATTATAAGAGTATTTTTTCCTTTGATCATGCGGCATGTACCATTTCTTCTTCTTTTCAATCAATCACCCATTCATGTCTTCCAATATTTTTATTAAGGATGTTTAAATTAGAAGGAAATATTATACCTTAAAACCCTTTCTAACTATGAAATCTATAGTTTGTTTCCATAATATTTTCTAGATTCGATTCAACTCTCTATTAAATAAGTTTTAACAATAATGGCATGTGTGATGAAATCAATTTAAAAAGTAGATTTTAATATTAATTTTAATATTTAAAAAGTAATATTTTTGAATAGATGTTTAATTCGAATGAATTCAGTATTTAGGAACATTAATTTCATGTTTTTCAAATTAAATGATCCAATTTTCTACTGAAATGTTTTTTTGAATGTGTATATCCTTTGATAATAGCCAATGGATTTTGGGTTTTAATATAATGGCATTAATTTTTTATGAAAAATATGCAATTTTTGTTTTTTAAAATAATTATACGTTTTCAAATAAGAAAATGGTGCTTGATTAAATGATAATTAAAATTATTTCAGGATGTTTGAAAAAAATTTAGACTCTTGTATGTTTTTTATTTTCCTTGAATCAGAATGTATGATTTGTAGTTAACAAGGAAGAACACATATTATGCAATTATTATCCCAACTTATAAATGGATAAATCATGTTAATTCCAAATAAATTAACAAAATGTATCAATATTAGTCCTAAATGATCATATCCTATTTTCTCATATACCTAAGTCTATTTCTATTTGCTTATTATTAAGAACATGTGCACACTATGATCCATATTTCACTAGGATATGTGTTAATAACTACATAAAACCTATTAATTGGACTCTTGACCACTTTTCTACAATATATTTATTTATTATTGAATATTATTTTAAAATTAATATGTCATTAAATTATTTAATCATGTTAAATTTTAGGGAATTAATTATTTACGATTTAATTGATTAACTGTTATATTAATGACAATATTGATAGAAATGTGATTTGGGAAACTTTTTCATTATACATCCTAAATATTCCCAATATTTTTCAATATGAAATACAGAAAATTTTCCATTTTAGGTTATATTATTGATTAATTATAAATTTATTTTCTGAATGAGAATTTATTTTAAAATTTTATAGTGAATACTCATAAGAATTGTTTCTTTCATAATATCTATTTTTTAGGTGTATGTATAATTTCAAATGAGAGGTAAATTATGGATAAAAACACCACTAGAAGCCAGTGATTATTCTGGATAAATAAATCTTTGGAGTTAGTGATGATAGCTGGATTTTATTTTTTATATTTTTTGTGGAGATACAATAGTGGTATTATTATTAACCTTAGATGTTTTTTAACATTTTCTTGACATTATAGAGTTTCACTCATTCTATTTCATTTTCAGAATACAATCAAATTATGATTTCCTTATTAAATTTCCATTGTTTTCTTATCATTATTGTGAAATGTTTTCCTCTTGATTTTGTGTTTCCCAAGATGTAGTCACCACCCCATGGCAGTTGGGAACACCCATTTTCCATGTCAGAATAAGTTTAGGTACAATTACAGTGGGTTATCCAGGACAATTTATAATGCCATCAATCACATTTTTATGACCAATGCAATAAAAGTATGAGTCAATGAGGCTTTTTAAGCCATTTTATATGAAACATATTTCTGAATAAAACCTGTTTAAAAAGATAATTAATGATATAAAATATCAATACATAATCAACTTGTGTTAGAAGTCAATAAAAAAATGTTTACACTTTTCAAAATGTTAATAACAAAGAGAATTAGATCATATCTAATATAGAGAAACATGTTTGTTGGTCCAAAAATTAAAAATAAAAATTCCAATAATAATCGTTATTGGAATAAAATGTTATGTACATAAAATAATTCTCCACTTCCTAAAATAGATATATAAATTCATGTTAAACATCATCAAATATGAATTGTATATAAATTTAATGTTCACACAATATAGATCAATGATTATGTAGCTATTTTAATACATTAATAACTTAATAGTAAGAAATATATTTTAATTTTTATGGAGTTATTTTAAAAAAACATAAACATTGTGTAATAATGGAATCATATTTGGATTTTAATGGAGATATAAATTTACTTTTCAAAATGAATCAATAAAATGGTATTAGAAGGTAAATAACTAGGAATTGAATTGTTTTACCACATGAGATTAATAACCCATGTGTTAATATATATATAGATAGATATCATAAAAAATATATAACATTACAGTAAATCAGTTTTAAATCTATAAGGCTTATGGAAATTAAATGAGAAATTTTTTTTATAATTATTTAGAATTGATTGAACATAATAAAATACATGTAAATTTTTAAATAAGTATTATAAAATGATATGTTAAATAATATTAAAAATAATACATTAAAATATACACTTAAATAATAGATCTTTTAATGAAATAATTGTTATCTTATACTAATGAGGTTTTTATGAAAGTAACTATATATATTAAAGGAAGAACAATTTTTATTATTTTTGAAATACTATTATTCGAAACATACATCGTATGACAAATAATGAAATAATTTTTATTAATAATTATTTGAAAAAATATAAATATAATATATAATATACTTCATTATTTGTGTTGGTGATACGAAGAATCAAAGAGTTATGTTCATGAATATGTAATGTAACTCAATGAAATGTGACATGAATTATCAATATCCTTTATTAGAAACAAACTATACGAGGATTGAATAATTGTTTGAGTATTTTATGGGGTAATGTTATATACAATGATAGAATACATTTAACAAATTAAAAGGTAAGAATATAAATAATTAATATGAAAGAATATAATGAGAATAACAATTAATGAATAAATTAAAATATAGTTATATAAATATCAAAGTAATGGTGTTAAAATTTGTAAAATATATATATAATGATGAGTATATGTCTTGTAATATATTTCAATTGAATTAAAAGTAAATATTTTATAAATAATTTATGACATAGTAAATAATATATAATATAAGGAAATTAAATATGGCGTGTAACATGTAACATGCCCCAATGAATTGAAATTGGAACCAAGAAAACTATCATAGCTTAATTAAAACCCTAATCAAACCCTATTGAATGAGTAATCATGTAATTAGTCTTAAAATTACATTATTAAATTATATTTAATGATATAACATCTAAAATTGGTATTATACACATCCCATTAATTAAATGAGGTGGATAATACACAACATGTCTTAAAGAGTGTAATTTTTGTAAATAAACGTTCCACATTTTCAATTCTATCTGAACTTAAACCAAATCTATTATCTAATTAAATTACATTCATTAAATAAATTCCTAGTATGATTCCTCAAATTTATAACCATTTATACTCATAATTATTTATCATTATTTATATATATTAATTATTTTTTCCCATTATCAACATCTGTTGTAGGAAATATTTGGTGTGTTCATCTACATTCATTAAAGTGGTGTTGGTATATATTAATTTACAAAATTATGTCATTCACATAACATCCATTGTATTGCAATAAATCATTAGTGGTTTCTTACAAATATAAAATATCATTTCATGGTATCTTTGGTTATGAATCAATAAGTTGAAACTAGCAAAGAGAATATTTTTTTTATTCTTAAAGAATTAAGAGAAATTTCTTAATTAATTGTTTTAATGGAAAAATAACCTTACCAAAACCAAAACCCCACAATTATTTACATATCAATATGATGTAATACTAGTAAAAATTTAATCATTATCATCCATGTTATATATTTATTGTAGTGTTCTTGTGTGTTATTAAACGAATGCAAACATGATCCTACCATGACTGATGGATGCTTCCAAATTTGTTAATGTTTATTATCATTATAATAGATTAAAAATGATATAAATTAGTGTTTAGTATATTTAAGTAAAAAATTGTATTTTTTGGAAAGTAACATCCAAAAATTTTATATATATTTATTTTTAAATAAAATTAATTACATGATATGTTTCATTACAAGAAGCCCCATGTCTAATTTTAACATGAGAAATTATAAAATTATATAAATGGATTTTTATATATAAGTATTAAATGGATTAACCACATTAAGACAAAATTTTATAATTTTTCATAAATAAAATTTATGGATTAATATATAATAAAATAGATATCATTTTTTAGTAAGGTCATCTCACAATTAAAATTATGTTTCCGTCAAATTTTTTTTTCGTTTCCTTTTTTGTGTGAAGATATAATATTTAATTTAAAAATACTATAGAATTGTTATAAATTTTTTATAATTTTTAAAAAATATATCAAAATTAACCTACTGTAATTTTTTTTGAATATTATTGAAAATAAAAGAATTTCAATGGATTGTGAAAAAATTCCAATTTTATATGAAATTGTCATTTACATTGGAGTATTTAAAAATTCACATATTTTATTGTTCACTTGTTTAAATTTTATTACTTCATAGTAATTAAATACAAAAAATTCAATTTAATTGAAATATTAAATAATCAAAATTATTATATATATATATATAATTTCTTTCTTATAGAAAATAGTTTTCCATTATTTCTGAGAATTTATTATAAATATAATTTTGATCACATAAATATATCGAATTTGGGAAAATGAATTAAATTTATAGAATAACCCTCTCAAAAAAATTTAGGATGCAACATTCATTTCAATAATAATGAAAATTTAAAACTGTAAAATTTTGGAACCATAGATACAGATAATTTTTTAGCATGGGTCAAACTGATATAAATTCATAAAAATTACATAAAAACAAGAATAAATACTACAATATAGTAATTTTTGACCCTATATAAACTTATTTTGAATCCATCTCAATTTTAAAGCATTATACAAATGAAATACATTAAATATATTAAAAAATATTCGGTAATTACCATTTACTACTTTCCCTCATATATAAATGGAAACAACCTCTCCAATAATATTCAATAATGGGAATATATATATCATATCTGTCCACTACCGTAATCCCTTCATATCATTCTTCCATATTTCCTATGTTTAATGAATTGTTCAAAAAATCAGGGATTAGCGGTTAATCCAATATAGGTCCCTGAGTAAAGAGGACGTTAGACTGCTTAAAAATAAAGTCAAACATCAAGTATTTTTTCCAATAGCACATAAATTTCTATGGCACACATCACATATTCACTATTTATTTTGTTCAAATGGCATAAAACCTTTATATTAATCTATATGATGACTACTTTTAAAAAAATCACAAACATTTTCAAATCTATATAATCATCTCTCTTTTATGGAGATTTTATTTAAGGATTACCAAATTTAAAAGAGTGCTACCAAAAAATAAAGTTTTTATCCATATTTTTTTATTTTATAATTTCCAATGATGTAATTATATATTATATCTCTCCCAAATATTATTCATTTTTCATCAATCGTTATTTATTGAGATTAACGTTTTTCAATTATTATTCCTCTATATATGTACCCAAGATATTTAAGGAATCATTCTTAGGATACCTAACTTTTATTCATTATTTAGTCAAGAATAATTTTATTATATATCTATATTTTATATAAAAAATATTACTGAATTGAATTTCTATTTTCCTATTATTTTTAATATTAAACTTTTTCCATGACGTTTTACATATAGAAATTTTTTAATGAAATATTCTTTTTTTTCTAAATGAGGATGTTTGTAATTTGTTTTATGAATTAAAATGATATAATTAATTTAATATAGATGATAAGAAGAAGTTATTTCATTATCATGACCCCTCATTTATTAGAATCGTAGTTTTCATCATTATATTATTCATTTCAAATACATTTTTTATTTAATATTATATAAATTTTCATATACTAAATAATTGATTTCAAAATTAAAGGGGTAATTTCCTCATGAAATTATTGTTTTGATATTTTGAAGGTTTTTTAATTCATTGACAACATCTATTTATGTTACATATAAATTAGTATGGATTAGATCCATAAATTCCATACTTATTCATTATATGGACTGTTTTTGAATATTGAGATTAATGTTTTATAAAACCAATTTATTTTTCACAAGTTATGTTTTGTTGAAATAATGATTGTTTTTTCATATGGTTGTATGAATAATAAAATATAATGATTTTGAGATGGGTTAGACAAAAATTATATATTGTTCAAATTAATTGGGTAATATTATATGATTTTGGAGCTAAATGGGTATACAAGAGGTTACCCCATGACCAAAAGTTGTTAAGCTAAATGTTATAAGATACCCAAAGAAGGTACAAGTATGTTTATTTGATGGATACCATATAATGAATGTATCTATGTCTTGAAACGACATAATATGTCAATGAATGTTATTTTTTATCAAATTATACCACTCTATTAAGATGTGAACTTTTTCAAATGTTATGAATTCTTAGATCATGTTCTGTAATTAATTTTTATTCACAAATTATAAACTACCAGGATTTATGCTCAAACTCATTATTTTAATCTATGAAATGATGGGTAAATTTTGGAATATTAATCTCATATTCTCCTACCCATGTGATTGTGGTATTCTTAATGAATTACTAATATAACAATTTTTTACACTTATTAAGATTCCATGAACAATATTTATTATATTTCACATTCTGTTGTTAATATGATTGAATTTAAGTATGATATGTCTTATTAGGGTGGTAGTTATGAATAATTTTAAATTATATTAGGTAGATCCTTTATTTAATAGTTTATTATGTATGTAATTTTCAAAAGACAGTAATCTATTTTAATTCATGTGTGTATCATTAGGTTATTTAATGTAGATTCATATAATAATAAGTAATGTTCATTTTGGAATAGTTTGGTTAACTATAATTTATATCATAGTAAATTTTCTTTATCTTTATAAACTAGGATGTGGAAAATTTAGTGAGAACATGTAGTATAGTACCATTTATATAATGTTGAGATAATGTATTTGTAAGGTAGATATTATGCGGTTATAGTAGTAATAAAACATTGTATAGACAACATATCTACAAGTGGGTGCCGCATAGATGCATCTAGGGGTAGTAAACTCATGAATAATGGGGAATGTATAAATCATCCACCAATCAATATCATCTTGAATTGGACTATACTAGTCCCCTAGGTTGGAACACTCATGTGATATACTTGACTAATTCCCATTTTCATTATAAATCATTATGATGATTCTGAATAGATGATGATCATGGATGGTGTAGCATAAAAATAAGGATATATATATCGAAATTAAGAATTCATGATTTAGAAATATACGTATAAGGACCCGGCCTTAAACAGTACATAATATTGAATTAAATGAATAATTCACATTGATTATCTTTTCAGGTTTATCGTTTTAGGGAATTAGAACATAACTATTAAATCTCAAAAGATTACAAAGTATACACTTCTACACAGTTTCCATTTTTTTACAAAACATGAACACTTAAAAAAAGAGTCATGTCTACTTCCACATTTAAGACAACATGACTTTTCCTAGATCCCATCCTTGACCCTATTCCACATTATGTCCGGTGAAAAATATTTCAAAAATTGGGGATTAGCATAAAAAGCTCAGTAAGGGATACACAAAGAAGGAAAACTGTTAGTTTTTTTAAAACAACAGGTAAACCATGACTACTTTATTATAAGTAATACTTAAAACCCTTATGATGTAGTAAATACTCTTTACTAAATAAAAGATCATTACTTACCCTTTTTTACCAAAATATTACCATAAACCCCGAATAAAGAACAGATAACATATAAATGTATCTTGGGACATAAACATACTTAAATGGAATAACAATATGATCAACTTCCACACATATCACTAAATAGAATAGCCATACAGCCAACTTCTATACCCAATGCATTGGAGGTTATAATGTAACCACTAGTCATAGTATTCACGACACCACCTGTCATTTGGTTTATCACGTAACCACCTGCCAAATGTCCAAGTACCATTATAAAATCATATGAAATAAAAAAATATAAATTAATGAAAACATTTACACATTTCAATAAAAATATATCACTTAAATATATTGACATAAAAAATCCAATATCAAAACCATTTTGAATACCAAAATACATAAAATAGTATATGGTATTTATTTTCATTTAAAAACATTTCGGCTTGTTGAGGAAGCCAAAGATCAAATAATACTCGCAGTTGCAGAAAAGGTCATTGTCACTGCTTATGTTAAAAGAAACATTCTTTTTTTTTGTTTATTAAAATGAATCATAGAAAAATATTCCCTTTGGAATGTCTAGGCTGTTTATACAGTGTATAAAAGAAAGTCATGTATTATAACAAAATATTACTCAATGAAAGGATATTGAGACGAATTCCCTTACCTCATGTCCGACTAGACTCGGTCATTCATTAATCTCCTGAATAATAAACTAAAGTTAATTTATACTTTCTTATGAACCCTTTTCATGATTATTATTCCTTTTATATCACTTATTACATTGTTATAAACATTATTTAACCATTTAAGTAAATAATATTCATTTTGTCGATATTTGGTACTCGATTAAAAAATGGACTTCTTATAATCACATGTTATTCATGTGGTCAATGTAACATTATGTAAAGAATGATATTCATGATTTGGATATCCTATATATCATACATATCCATCAAATACATGTATTTATAATAGTACATAACATTTAGAGGGAATAAATGAAATGCATTGTTCATGGAGATGGTAAGCTGTACGTAAGAATGAATGCTACTTCCATTTATAATTCATATTTAGTGGAATTAAACCATAATTATACATAGAAGTATTATAATTACAGTATTTTATCATATATAATATCATTAAATCTATCCATTATAAAGACCACATACG
This sequence comes from Viscum album, assembly GCA_963277665.1. Lineage (NCBI taxonomy): Eukaryota > Viridiplantae > Streptophyta > Magnoliopsida > Santalales > Viscaceae > Viscum > Viscum album. The sequence continues at coordinate 1,363,069,366 of OY728140.1, read as the reverse complement.
TTATGACGAGTCATATAACTTTGAGGGGGCGGTAGTCCGCACTTCCTCAAATGAAATTATCACGTTTACACATAATCGGAAAAATTAAGGTATGATATAAATGGAAATTATAGAAGAATAAAGAAAACATAAAAATAATATATATCATATATAAATATAGTTCCATCATAATGGCCACCATGAGAGGCGGTTGAGGATATTTGAACAATCATCGTTTCGTGATGCATTAGTTTTCCATCCACAGAAACAGTATGTTCTTTATCCATTAGATGGAGGTGTGTGTAAGTGTAGTTAAAATCCTTCACATAACAATATACTAGTATATTTAAGATTTTGCAGTTGTTACAAAATAAAGGAATTAAAAGAGTTTAGGAGTTGTATAAGTAAAATAATAGAAGACAATTTCAGAAATATCGTTACGTTTAATTTGGGTAACTCTCTTTGGTTTGAACCAAAGCATTCTTGATGTTCCTTCGGCCTAAGGTAAGGTCTTTAGGTGGAAAATATGGTTGTAGGGAGCTTAATTTTTTTAGATTTTGGGCGAGCCAAATGTCTTGGGATGTGTAAGGAATTGGTTAGAAATGGTCTCATTTTATAAGGGGGAGGTGGGGCTCTTTTAGAAACTGTGGTAATATTATTTTATTATATAATGATATTCAGTTTCTGAAGGTCAAAAAATCCTTAAAAAAAAATTAGATGACTAATATTTGAAATAAAATCATAAAATTAGTATTGGACATGTTTTTCATAATATTTTAATCATTATAATATTATTTATTTAAATCATTTATTAAGGAGGTAAACACTTCGCCATTATTGTGTCATATTTAATTTAATATATTTGATGTCTAAAAATTATAAGAGAAATACCATGATATAGAAAATCGTTTTTTCTTTATAATGAATTTTTATAGTCGAAAATATAATTTATATAACACCATATAATAATTAATTTACTAATAGATTTTTGTATATGATATTTTTTCCTTTACATTATTTTAATTAATCTAATGTGTCATTATCGTTCATAAGTGGATCCATGGGGACCCAAAATAGACCCAATGATGCCCATGGTATTCCATTACTCATCCAATAAGGTTTGAAAATGTGTTAAGGTAATTTTTAATTATTACAATATTCATGTGACCTGGAATTACCCTATTTACCTTTAACCGAGGTAAATAAAAGTCAAAACTTACTATTCACCAAAATTTATTTTCATCTTATTGGACCACCTTTTACTTATAGATAAAAACCATGTATGTAGGATTTTATAAATTCAATTCATAGAAGTGTTAAAATTTCATTTAAATGAAAAAGTCAGTTTTTTAACTACTACTTATTGGTTTCACTATTAATCAAAAATTGATGTTTTTTAGAAAAATACCAAAACATCAGCCGGAGCTATATTTGATATTCTGAATTCAAAAATGATGTCTAGTTTTTCAATTTAAAAACATATAAGTGGAATTAATTAGTTATAAAATTAATTCCCGTTATCAAAACAAAAAGCATGTTTTTAAGAAACAATAACTATAAAAAGATTGATACTTGTTTATGTCCAATTTGAAAGTGAAATTAATTCCAAGGACCAAAATTGGATTAAATGGTAAAAATATATTTTAATTAAACATTAAAATCAATTTAAAAGATAATCTAACTATATAAATAAATTATATTAAAACATAGTTTTGAATTAAAATACAATATTTTCACTATTCATTAAAAAATGAACTTTATCGGAAAAATTTCAAAAAATTACACAAAATTTTGATGTCCCCATTCTAAAAAAGGATTTTATTTGGTCAATTATAATGTATTATAGTGAACAAAACTATATTCAAAGAGGGTTTTCCATTAAAAGGTGGTAAATCGACCATTTAATGCAAATTATAGTTAAAATTAGATTTATTCACATTTTAAGCCTCTAACCTTTATAGGATAAATGTAAATACATTTAACAATCGTGTATTATCATATTGTAGTTAGTTTTGTTAATTACCTCCAATATAATGGATAGGATTTGATTACAATTTAAAATAATATTCTTATATTATTAGTGTGTAACATATGATTTCAAAGAAACCCGTTGTTGCATATCAGGTATACTATCGAACATAGAAACCCCATTAAAGTAAAATTAATATTTAATTCACAAATATTCATAAATATTAAATATGTCTTATTCTTTATTTACCTGGGATGTTACATCCTTCCACCCTTTTGGGAATTTCATCCTCGCAATTTTACTTATCAAATTAAGTGGTGGTATTTATCCCTCATAGCATTTTCAGATTCCCACGTTTCCTATTCAACCATATGGTTTTTCTAAAAAACCATTACCTAGTAAATTTCCTTATTTCTCAACACGTTCTCTCTACGGTCAAGAATCTGGACTGGTTGTTCTTCATAAGAGAAATTCTTTTCCAACTGAACTACCTCTAGGCTCAAAACATATGATGCATCTGGAATATACTATCTCAACATCGTAACATGAAAAACATTATGAACCTGGGATAAACATTGAGGTAAAGCCACTATGCAGGAAACTGATCCAAAGTTCTCTAGAATTTCATAAGGTCCATTGATCCCCGAACTCAACTTTCCCTTCTTACTAAAACCCATCACACTATTCCATGGAGAAATGTTGAGAAATACATGATCATCTACCTCAAAAGAAAGATCCTTCATATGACTATCAGAATAACTATTTTTTCTACTTTGAACTGTTATAATGTTTTTCTGAATAAACTAAACATTCTCTGCCATCTCTTCTACCAGTTCTTGTCCCATCATCTTTCTTTCACCACCTTCATCCCAAAAATCCAGAGTTCAAAAACGTTTTACATATAATGCCTCAAATGGAGCTATCTGTATACTAAAATGAAAATTGTTATTATATAAAAATTCAACCAAAGAAAGATGTTGGTCCCATATTCCCTGATAATCCAGTAAACAAGAACCTAGTATATCCTCCAAGGGTTGAATTATACATTTTGACTGCCCATCTGATTGCGGATGAAAAGTTGTACTAAAATTTAATTCAGTTTCCAATGACTTCGGAAGGCCTTTCCAAATGTTAGAAGTAAACTTGGGATAATGATAAGATACAATGGAGAGGGGAACTAATGCAACCTGACTACCACATTAACATAAAACTGAGAATGTTGATCCAGAGATAATGTATCTATAATAGGAAATAAATTGGCAGATTTAGTCAATCAATTAACAATAACCAATATTGCATTATTTCCTCGACATGTCATCTGTAATCCTACAACAAAGTCCATGGATTTATTTTCCCATTTCTACTCTGGCACCGGTAAAGGCTGAAGAATTCCTTTTGATAACAGCTGCTCTGATTTAACCTGCTGACATGTCAAACACTTCATAGTAAAATCTACAATATCACATTTCATTCCATCCCACTGATAATACTCTCGAAAATCTTTGTAAATCTTCATACTACCAGGATGAACTGAGAACGGAGAAATATGAGCTTCTCATAAAAAATAATTCTTCAAATGTGAAACAAAAGGCACACATAATCTCTTTCTAAACCTCAAAACACAATTATTATCATTTCTAAATTCAGGAATCTTACCCTTCTAAACCAACTCTACCTTTTTCTATAAATAACTGTCTTCTTTCTGCACAAGCATTATTCTGTATGATAGAGATGATCTCACTGACACCTGATACAAAACAGAATAATTTCCTGCACCAACAACTTCTATTTCAAAGTTCATCAAATCAATATCCAAATGAGCATGTTCCAGATGTAACATAGTTAATGAAGAATTACTTTTTTGACTCAATGCATCATCCACATTATTGGCTTTTCCCAGATGTTAATGGATCATGCAATCCTAATCCTTGATTAAATACAACCTTCTCGTATGCCTCACGTTCAATTCTTTTTTACTGAATATATACCTCAAACCTTTTTGATCAGTATATATTTCACAATTCACTTCATAAAAATGATGCCTCTATATTTTTAAATAAAAAATAGCAGGTGCTAATTCCAAATCATGTGTAGAGTAATTTAACTCATGGAGTTTCAACTGACGTGAAGCAAAAGCAATTACTTGATCATTCTACATAAGGACACAACCAAGTCAATTCACCGACACATCACTGTTGATAAAAAACTCTCCATTTCTAGAAGGCATTGCTAAAACTGGAGCATTCACAAATCTTTTTTTCAATTCCTAAAAACAATCATCACATTCTTTTTTCAAAATGAACTTAACACCTTTTCGAATTAACTTAGTCATTAAAATAGATAACCGTGAAAAATGTTCAATAAATATCTAGTAATAACCTTCCAAACCAAGAAAGCTATGAATCAAGATTATATTTGTGGGTCTTGGCAATTATTCAATATCTTTTGTCATTGTACGATCAACAATGATGCAATTTTTTGAAACAATGTAACCAAGGAATGAAAATTTTTGTAACCAAAAATCACACTTGCTGAATTTCCCAAATAGTTTATTTTCTTTTATGTTTTTCAAGAAAACCCTTAAATGAAATCCATGTTCCTTTTTACTTTTTGAATAAAACAAAATATAATCAATCAATATAACCAAAAACCTATCCTTGAACTCACGGAAAATTTTATTCATAAGATCCATGAATACAGCAAGTGCATTGGTTAATCCCAATGAAATAACTACAAATTAATAATGGCCATATCTAGTACGTAATGCGGTTTTCGGAACATCTGCTTCCTTTAATTTCAATTGATGATACTCCGACGCCAAATCAGTATTCGAAAAATACTGTGCTGCCTGGAGCTAATACTACTTTATTTGATGGCCCAAAATCTACTGAAGTAGTTATAAAGGATTTCAACACCCCTTTCTTCTTGTAGACTGGATGCTTTCCCTAAGTTGAGTTCTTATCTGGACAATCATTTTCATAATGACCCATTCCATTACACTCAAAACATCTTACCGATGGATTTTCATTGTCTTCTTGATCATCTAATTTATAATTACGAGAAATATGACCAGACTTACCACACTAGAAGCACTTTCCAGACATTGATAAACATTATCTGGGATTCTTTTTACCACACTACTCACAATATGGATATTTTTTTTCCTTACCACCAGGCTTCTTTGTGGAATTTTTCCCCTTTTCCTACCAACTGGACCTCTTATTTTGTTGTTTTTCCAAGAACACATGATCATCTAAAAACTCCATTTCCACCTTCTCTGCACATTGAACATGTTGTTCATAACTTTTCATCTCATGAAAGGATAACACTCTTCGATATCATGGCATTAGTCCTGAGTAAAATTGATTTATCTTCCTATAAAGATCTAGGATGAAATTTGGTGCATACCTTTCTAGTCGAGTGAACGTTGCTTCATAAGTAGCCACTGAGTCATCCTCCTACCTCAATTCTAGGAATTTTTTTCCATCCAAAGACGAACCACCGTATGAAAATATTTCTAAAAAAACAAACCTTTGATTTCATCCCAATCAAGATCATCAATCTCCTCACTATCCCTGATATTTTTCACTATCAACCACCACTGATCAGCTTCACCTTCAAAATGGTAAATATAGAGACTAACCTTTTGTTGTTCTGAATAACCCATGACATCAAAAAACATCTCCAGTGCAATAATCCACCCTTCTGATAGCACTAGGTCAGATGATCCTCTGAATGATGGGGGATGTTGCCTCATGAAATGTTCCACTACTGACATGTTCCTTTATGGTTGATCTGTTTGATATCGTGCATGGATACCAGCACCATTTATAGCCTGAGTCAACTATTTAATCACTAAAACAAACTATTCAATTCTGATTCAGACCATCTCAGGTTGCTGATTTGGAAGGTTGTCTTCCTCCTAATGTTGTCCCAACATAGGTGCCCTGTTTCCTATGTGGAAAACCATTCTAAACACTAAAATATTATCAGTGAAGCAATATGGTATTCTGTAAATGATATATCATTTCAATACTACCATAAATTAATATATATACATTTATTTAACAATAACCTAACTCCTAAAGTTGTCTAAACCGACATCTAATACCTATTATAAGGACCCGACCTTAAACATTACATAATATTGAATTAAATGAATTATTCACATTGAGGATTATTTTAGGTTTAGTGTTTTAGTGAATTAGGACATAACTATTACATCTCAAAATATTACAAAGTAGACACTTCTACACAATTTCCATTTTTTTTACAATACATGAAGTTATGAAAAAAAGAGTCATGTGTGGTTCCATGTTTTAGGCAACATGTCTTTTCCTTGATCCCATCCTTGATCCTATTCAAAACTATAACCTAGAAAAAACATATCAAAAATATGGGATGAGCATAAAAAGCTCTGTAAGGGATATAGAAATAAGGAAAACAGTTAGTTATTTTAAAGCATCATGTAAACCATGAATAATTTATCATAAGTAATACTTTTCATCTTCATGACGTGGTAAATTCTCTTCACAAAATAAAATATCATTACTTACCCTTTTGTATCCAAAATATTACCATAAAACCCATATAAATAACACATAACATATAATGGTTACTTGGGGCAAAAACATAACCATACGGTCAAATTCGACACATATCACTAAATGGAATAGCCATTCGGATGACTTCCATAACCAATGCATTGGAGGTTATTACGTAAACACCCATCCTGGTATTCACGGTACCACCCGTCATTTGGTTTATCATGTAACCACCAGTCAAATCTCCACGTACCATTATAAAATCATAAGACATAAAACAAATATAAAGGAAAGAAAACATTTCATCATTTCAATCACAATATATCACATATATATTGACATAAAAAATACATTATCAAAACCATTTTAAATACCAGAATACATAAAAGAGTGTATGGTATTAATTTTTTAAAAATTTCGGCTTGTTATAGAAGCCAAAGATGAAATAATACTCGCGATTGCAGAAAAGGTCATTGTCACAGCTTATGTTAAAAAACATTCCTTTTTTTCCTTTAGTAAGAAACTTCGTTGAAAAATATTACCTTTGAAAATTCATGGGTGTTAATACAGTGTATAAAATAAAGTCCTATATTAAAACAAAATATGCCTCAATGAAAGGGGATTGAGACGAAGTCCATTACCTCGTGTCCGACTTGACCCGATCGTTCTGTAATCTCCTTAATAATAAACTAAAGATAATTTATACTTTATGAAGATCCATTTTCAAGTTTATTATTCCTTTTATGTCACTTATTACTATGTTATAAACATTATTTAATTATTTATGTTAATAATGTTTGTTTTGTCAATATTTGGTACTTGAGTCAAAAATGGACTTCTTGTAATCACATGTTATTCATGTGGTCAAAAGTTCCTTATACCCAAAATGAAATTCATGATTTTGATATCATATATATCATATATATTCATCATATAAATTTATTTATAATAGTATATAGCATTTAGAGGTAAGAAATGAAATGCACCATTCATGGAGACGTTAAGTCGTACGTACGCATGAATGCTACTTCCATTTCTATTTCATATTTAATGTAATTAAAACATACTGATACATAGTAGTATTATAATTCCAGTTTTTTTATCATATATAATATCACTAAATCTATCCTTCATATGTACCACATATGGTAAGAACAAGTCATACAACTTTGAGGGGTCGGTATTCTGCACTTCCTCAAATGAAATTATCGTCTTTATCCATAATAAAAACCATAAAGTTATGATAAAAATGGAAATTACAGTATCATAAAGAAAACATAAAAATAATATATATCATATATAAATACAGTTCCATCATAATGGCCACCTTGAGAGGTGGTTGGAAATATTTTAGAAGTCATCGTTTCATGAGGCGTTAGTTTGTCATCCACAGAAACATTATGTTCTTCATAAATTAGATAGAGGTGTGTGTAGGTGTTGTTCTAATACTTTTCATAAAAAAATCATAGTATATTGAGGGTATTTGTGTTGTTACAAAAGAAAGTAATAAAAAGTGTTTTGGGTGTGGAGAAGTAAAATAACAGAATAAAATTTAAGAGAAATTAATTCCATTAATTTTGGTAACTCCCATTGGTTTGAACAAAAGGACTTCTTGATCTGCCTTATGTTTAATGTATGGATTTTAGGTGGAAGAGAGGGATGTTGGGAGCTTAACTAGGTAGTGTTTGGATGAGAAAAAAGGATTGAGAGGTGTGAGGAGTTGGTTAGAAATGGTCTCCATTTATAAGGGGGAGGAGGGGCTCTTTAGGAAAGTGTGATAATATTATTTTATTATATAATGATATTCAGTTTCTAAAGGTCCAAAAATAATTAACGTAGAAGATAAGATGACACATATTTGAAATAAAATTATCCAATCAGAATTGGACATGTTCTCCATTATATTTTTATCCTTATAATATAATTTATTTAAATCATGTATTAATGAGGTAAACACTGCATCATTATTGTGTAATAAATAATTTAATTTATTTATGTCCAAAAATTATTAAAAAAAACCATGATGTAGGAAATCATTTTTTCCTACCAATGAATATTTATAGTCTAAAATATAATTTATATAACAATATATAAAAATTAATTTACTAAAAGATTGTTGTTTATGTCATTTTTGCATTTACATTAAATTAATTATTCTAAAGTGTAATTATCTTTCATAAGTGGCTCCATGGGGTCCCACAATATACCCAAAGATACCCATGGTCGACCATTACACATCCAATAAGGTTATGACATGTGTTTAGATAATTTTTAATTATTACAATAATCTTTTAACCTTAAATTACCCTATTTACCTTTAACCACGGTAAATAAAATTCAAATATTACTATTCACCAAAAATTATTTTCATCTTACTAAAACAAATTTTACTTCTTGATAACAACCATTTTTGTCGGATTTTATAAATTCAATTCACTGATGTAGTAAAATTTCATTTAAATGAAAAATTCAGTTTTTTAACTACTACTAAGTGGTTTCAGTATTCATCAAAAATTAATGTTTTTTAGAAAAATACAAAAAATTCATCCTAAGATATATTTGACATTCTGAATTTAAAAATGATGTTTATTCTTCCAAATTAACTACATAGAAGTGTCATTAAATATTTTTAAAACTAATTCTCATTATCAAAACAAATAACGTGTTTTTAAAAAACTATAAATATTAAAAGATTGATACTTGTTTAAGTCCAATTTCAAAGTGAAATTAATTAAAATGACCAACAATAGATTAAATGGAAAAAATATATTTTAATTACACTTTAAAACAAATTAAAATGATAATCTAACTATATAAATAAATTATATTAAAACACAGTTTTGAATTAAAATACAATATTTTCACTATTCATTAATAAATGAACTTTATTGGAAAAATTCAAAAAATTTACACAAAGTAAATATTGATGTCCCCATTCTAAAGAAGGATTTTATTTGGTCAATTATAATTTTATAATGTGAACAAAACTATATTTACATATGGTTCTCCAATAAAAGGTGGTAAATCGACCTTTTAATGTAAATTATGCTTAAAAATAGATTCATTCATATTTTAAGCTTCAAAATTTTATTGGATAAATTTAAATACATTTAAAAATCATGTATAATAATATTTTAGTTAGTTTTGTTCATTCTCGTCAATACAATGGCTAGGAGTTAACTAACATTTAAAATAATTATATTATAATATTAGCATGTAATGTAAGATTTCAAAGAAACCCGTAGTTGCATATCAGGTACACTATTGAACATAGAATCCCCTTTAAAATAAATTTAATATTTAATTCACAAATATTAATAAATACTAAAGATGTATTATTCTTTATTTACCAGGGATGTTACAATACGAATTATTTTTCAGGATTATATGGTTTCTCAATATTATTATTGTTTCGTACAATATACATTTTAGTCAATTCATGGAACTTAAATGAATTATCTTAACACTAAATGTGACTAATACCTAAATGATTTTCCTCCTAATAAAATATTTTAATCATATATGAAATCCATGATCTCATTACTATGTATATGATACATTCTCAATCCATGAATCTTATGGGGATTAAATTTGAGTTTTTAAGGGAATAGCATATTGTTAAGTTCTTAATAACGAAGAATCTAACTTATTTTATTAGCATTGATGATCCACTAGAGTCTAAGAAATATATCAATACACTCGAAATGATATATTCCATTATTTAGTGTTTTTCTCATGAAAATTTTATATTAGTTATTTACGATTTAAAGAGATTCATATATATACTAGGCCCTCATAAATTGCACTCGTAAACATGATAAAATTTACTCTATATAGTTGAAATGTTTTGATTGATAATTTTCAACAGGTACATTCCCTGAACTCTTTATATGAAAATGAAGATGTTATTACATCAGATAAGGTAGAAGGATTATGAATCCATTAGTAACAATGACTAAAAATTACCATGACTTTCTTGGTAATCATCTAGTATTATAATTGAACCATAAAATAATATTAATCAATTATCTTGTGGCTTAATGATTACACAATAATGGTTTTCACACATAAGGGACATCAATTATATTGGATAAATATTTTTATGTGCTAATAAATTAAAAATTTATATTGGAGTTACCCATCAATATCATGGTATTGAATATAAAATAAATATATAATTTAATGCATATAATAATTATATATAAAATAAGAAATAATAAGTAGGTTCATCATTTATGCTCATAGTGTAGAAGTAAGCATGGATGAAATTGTAAAAATAGGGCTATATAATGTTTTATGTGTATAATGGAATGTCATCAAACAAGTAAATACCGATTTTATGGAAATAATTTTTCTAATGATGTGAATGGAGAAAAATAATCATAGAACACACCACCCAGACATAAGTCTTTCAAATTCATATATTATATTAATTTTGAAAACTATTTCTAAAATAAAATAGTTAATTATGGTGACCAAAAATAAGAAACCAATTATCTATAAAAAATGGAAGTATGGGTAAATCACCTTCTATTGTGGTGGTACATAATAATGAAGTGGTGAATGGTACACCTACCATATATTATAACACTACTAAATTCTTTACTTATTCTGGAACTACATATACAATTATTTCATAGAAATATTTTAATGATATCGCTACATAATCAAATTGACTAGATATTGAACTATTATAAAAACCTAATGATATAATGATCTTATATCATGTCTGTGAATCTTCAATGATTTATGATTATTGAAATTTTATTTTTATAAATATTATTATACATTAGATAGTTGAATTTGATGTTATTTTTTCAATGAGAAAGTTTTCATATATGAATTGTAAAATAAATTCTAATGAAGAGATGTAACATTTCATAATGTATACCATTCTATGACCATTTATCAATACAATCATAAATATGATATTCTAAATGAGATCAAATCATGTACTGGTCATGACTCATATTACAAGTGGTTTATTATTACATTGACAAGGGATAATTTCATCATTGATGATATACATATACTATTTGAGTTTTTTGATTCATATCCAGAGGAGTTTCCTAGTATTATTCTAATTTTTATTTTTTAGTTTTCAATATAACTAATGATTTTTGAATGATTTATATCAATTATTTCATATATAAGGACCTCCATTAAGTTGATGTATTTGATGATGCAACACTAGGATAATTTATATTAGGATTTTGTTTAGTAAATTGTATCTATGGGTGATGTGCTACTTATTTTGATAAGGGGTAATTTGGATCTCTTGTAATATTTAATGATTCTATATCACTAAAAAAGATCAAAATCAATAATAATTATTAGGTTACTTGTTTCATTGATTTGTTAGATTAATTTCAAATAGATCATTATTTTTTATTAATTGATCTTAACTAAGGATACAATCCATGGGTTTTCAAATGTGAATAAATAACCAAGACAACCTTTCATATGAGCTATAAAAAATATTAATTTATAGTTATTCATGTCAGTCATACTAATGACACATATATTGTCATGACTTGTCCTCAGGGCCTATGTCGTCACTACCCCAAGCCCGCCTTCCATAGGCCAGGGGCTGGTGACTAGCACTAAAGGCGTAAATCCCGATAAATTGGGAAGGCATTGCCTTTATAAAGGTAAACAAAACACCATAGTGTACAAGAGTAAGTAAAACACTAAGTACAAAAAGGATGTGCTGAAAAGTAAGTGGGCTAGAATACAAACCCATCTAAAAAGTGTAGCTACTACTGAAAGGAAGTACAACAAAAAAGACAAACAGCTGGAAGAAAAGAAGCAGCTCTTGGGTCGTCCTTCTCGGATACTACCTGAAAGGTGGGTACAGATAGCGCAGCTCCTGGATCATCCTCCATGGATCCTACCTGAAGGGTAGGTATAGATAGCTTCCACAACTCTCTCTTTCATCAACCTCCTCCGAGTGCCGTCTCGTCGTGAAGTCCACCTCCAGATACTGACTCATCGTGAGGTCCACCTCCGTGTATTGTCCAGTCCTTGAACACTCGGCCTCTGCCAGCGCTGCCCGATGTCTGCAACCAACACAACAAAGTGCTTGAATAGCCCGTGTATGGGTGAGTATATGATACTTATTAGGGACCCCGAGACCCTCTAGGTCTCACTAAATCCAACAAGGATAACCACAAATAGGATCTCAACAGATAACCCTTACTGAGGTATAAGCCCATACTTATACCTAAGTTATCAAGTAACCCCTCTCAATCACGAGGAAACACAAAGGTTATTAAATCAACGGATAACCACTACCTGGGTATATGCCCATACATATACCTAAGTTATCACATGACCCATCTCAATCATAAGGAAAACACAAAGTTCATTGACTCAGCTCAAACCAGGATTTTCATTATCGAAACCGTAACTATTGAAAAGATCCATCTTTGGAGAGTGCAGTGATCATATCACGACTCCGAGGTACTGCTCACTTACCTAATACTGCTGAGTTACTCCTCCTATAGAGTACCGTGGGTCTTCCACCTCACACAATAGTGCTCCTCGGCCATGGGTCGGCCACCTCACATAGTAGTGCTCCCCCTCATTGCCTTCAGAGGTACTCCTCATGTCGAGTACTGTAGGTCTGCCACCTCACAAAGTAGTGCTCCTCCGCAATGGTTCTACCACCTCACAAAGTAGTGCTCCCCACTGGGCTATGCAAGTCACTCTGAATCGAATCGGACAAGCAGTCATCAGGTCTCATCCAGCTACACGGTCTCCGTACTCCGTACACTCTTATCTAGGAGGGTCCACTCCACGAGCATAGGTCAATACTCCAAGTATCACAAAGTCCCACGAAAAAGTATCTCAAAGGACAGCCTCGTTGTAGGGGTCTCAACGCAATAGGCGGCGCGTTAATCGGACACCCGGTCTGTGAGTTATTAGCTTTTTCATCCCAGGGGCCCGGTTGGTTTCGTGTGCGAACCAACCCAGACATATCTCAATTGTACCCCGAACTATCATAGGGTATACTCATAGGGGCCTTTTCTCAACATCATCACCAAAGCTGCTGACGGTTCGTCAAACGGACGTCCGGTTTGAATGTTATCAGCTTTTCCTTTCCAGGGGCCCGGTTGAATTTTGTGTACAATCCAACCCAGCAACTATCCAACTACATCCAAATCTCAAGCGAAGCATTCCAAAATATTTGTCTCATCAAGTGGAATCCAACAAGGTTGGCGTCACACCAATCAGACATCCGGAGCTCGAGATATAAGTGATTCTGCTCCGAGGGGCCGGTTGGTTTTGTGATTGAAACAATCCGGCCATACCCAAAGTTTTTCGAAACCCAGAGTGTAATATACCAAAACGACCGACTCGATCCAAGGATCGCATCGTAGATGACGGTGCATCGATCGAAGGTCTGTAGCCCATGTTATGGAAAAAATACCGAAAGAGGTCCGAAAATGGGGGTTTCGGGCCCGGCCAGAGACCCCCTTGGTCGCCCCGAACCGGGCGACACGAACTGGGCAACCCGAACCGGGTCCGGGTCCGGCCCTATTGGGCGCGGCCCGGCCTGGCCTGGCGCGGTCCACTGGCCAACTCAGCGTGACCGAGCTGGGCTGACAGGGGGGCACTGCCCCCCTGTTCAATTAAACGCGGCCCCCACGTGGGGGGGGGGGCTCCTCCCTTCGAGCCGGGGGTTATGAACCCCCGGTTACATCACTGACTGGCCGGCCTGCACTGGCAGGCCGGCTGCTGCCGCCATGGGACCGGCGCGGTCCCGTCCCCCTTCTCCATCGCCGGCAGCCGGAAGCCGGTCGCCGCTCCCTACTCCGCCGCCGCCTAAGGCCGCGACCATGGTCCGACCGGCACGACGCGACGGTGCCGCGCCCCTCCGTCGCGACCCCACTCTGGCCACGGTGATTTCAGGATTCTCCGGCATGGCGCGACAGCGCCACGACCTTGTTCGACTTCAACGGCGCAGCGCGACGGCGCCGCGCATCCTTGTCGCATGATCCAGCGATGTGCAACGGCATCGCACCATCTCTGTTCCAAAACCACAACAATTTCAACATCAGAATTTTGGGAGAAGGGTTGGACGTGTTTTTGTGGTCCCCCCCCGTTAATCGATAGCAAGCGGCTAAGATTACGAAGAACACTTGAATATTCACGAACATATATTCAAACCCCAACCTCAACAACGGTAGACGATCGAAGAGCGTCGTGGAAATGACATCGCTAGGTAGAACTCCGTATGCGCTTGACGGAGATCTTCCGAGGTGGAACAGCATCTCACACCAGCTGCGGAGAGGAGAAGAAAGGCATGGCGATCAATCATTGCGGTGACTGTGTTCATCATCGGGGTCTTGACGTTCATTGCATTCTCCAACGAAGAAGATAATGTTTCCTCTATCTTTTGAGAATTATCTCCCAAACATTAAGACCAAAAAACTAACCCAATAATAAAATAAGCTCCACTTATTTTATTAAGTCATGCCAAGAGTTTAAAATTTAAAAACTCCATTCAATAAATTGAATTAAGGACTTGGCACATTAAAATTTAATGGGTGTCAAAGGGGGTTGGAGAGAGTTATTGAAGATTAGAGGTCACCCACTTAATGGGGGAGTTACATGAGGTTTAAGGAATATGAAGGGGTGGGGTTCATGTGGTCCCCACCTCACATTTAACCTCACATAGGTTGTTAGGTTCACCCAACCTCTATCATTAGGATTTAACCACTTTAAAGAAATAAAATTAGTTGCAGAAATTTTATTTCTCGGAAATCTTTATACACAAAACAATACAACTCTTCCCGAGAAAACACAACTCTGGAAAAAGACTTTTAAAGCAACTACAAGCACTGTTGTTTCATCGGTGCCCTCAGATTTCTATTTTGAGCACTTGTTCAAAAGTTAGAAAAACCCGCCAGTTCTTTCACTGAACGTACCTGAGCTAATCTTCAGAAATTGATTCCGGCACACCGGGCCTCAGAATTAGGCACCGTCAGAAACTACATTCTTGTAAAATCCCAAAGAAAATTAAGAAAAAATGTTCCTTGAAATTTCCGGGTCATTACATTACTCCCACCTCAGGGATTTACGTCCCCGTAAATCATTAACACAGACTAGGGATACAAAACCGGTACTGAGCACGCATCTGAGCCTTCCACTCCCAGGTGCTCCCTTGGAGGTTCCTGTGCTTCCAGCGAAAGCGTACAAGAGGAATCGACCGTCTTCGTAGGACCCGCTCCTATCGATCCTCTCTCTCCACTGCAATCTCCGCGCATGTCTCCCTGTCATCGACGTCCAACTCCCTGAGGTCGATGATGTGTGAAGGATCATGCACGTATCTCCTCATCTGAGGTGCGTGGATGATTTCATGCACCCGGTACAACTGAGGTGGAAAGGTCAAGCGGTAAACCACCTCACCTACCCTAGTGAGGACCATGAAGGGTCCGATGAAGCGCGGAAATAACATGTCGCCTTAGCCAAATCATCGTAATTCCACATCGAGGTGAGACCCGTAAGAAAACGTGGTCGCCATCCTCGAACTCTAGTGGTCTCTGCCTCTTGTCAGCATAAGGATTATGTCGGCTCTGAGCTGTCCTCATCCACTCTGGGATGACTTGGACCTTCTCTGTCATGGCCTGGACCATCTCTGGTCCCAGAAGAGCTGCTATGATTTCTTCTTTGCTGATAAGAGAAATACGGTCTAATCCCCTTGATAAACTACGTTCTTTGCCTAATACAGTCAATACGGACATGAATGATGTATTCATTCCATGGACTATGTAGTAAGGCCTAGATGTTACTACCAAGAGATCCGACCATCACTCTCGCCTCTAATGGTCGAGTCACACTATCGGCATCAGCATGAGGTAACTGGGTCTCCTCCAGATGGAATCTCGAATATGAGGGTCAAGTCAACAGTTTAAACGAGATCCTCTTAATACACAATATGCAAGGAAGAAAATGTCACATAAGTAAGTTTCTTTTTATTATTACACCTCATAGTACAAAGATACAAATGTAACAACAACATGGAACTAGAAGTACGAAGAACAAAAGGAAACCACTAGTTCCGCTCCTGTCCACTTGCTTTCGGAGCTCCATAGTCGTATCCTTCTGCTGCCTGAAGTTGAGCTCTTCCATGTCCACCTGTTCCTTGCGGTGAGGGTGGACCTCCTAGTGGTGGTGGTGGAAACACCTTGTAGCATCATCCACCTCCAGCTGCACGTCCAACTCCCCTCCCTCATCCTTCTTCTCCTAGCGGTCTGCCTCGATCGATGCTCTGCCTCTGCCTGGGAGGTTCTTCATTTAAGTGCAAGTCATCTGCATGGTGGGTCAGACAGTCACGTGCCATGTGACTAATCCTATCGTAGGAGTAACACTGCAAGGACGGTCTATCTCTGTCATTCCCCTTGGTGCCTCGCACTACCGACCCTGAGTCATGCGGTCGACCACCTGCAGGTCTGGTCCTCTTGGACCTCTGCGTCATCTATCTACTGCCTGCTAGCGAAGACTCTGCCGCATGCTTGCTAGTGGAGGGTCCTGCTGCTGGAGACTGCTCAGCAAAGAAACTCTCCACTAAGAGGGCTTTCTCCAACACCCCTGTCTGCGTTGGGATGCTGTGACAAACAACCGAAGCTCTAATCTCTCACTTGAGACCCTGCTCGAAGTTTCAGATCCTGAAGAATGGGTCTCGTACCATATCTGTGGAGTAGCGTGAGAGGTATGTGAACCTTGCCGAGTACTTCACTACAGTCATGCTACCCTGCTATAGATGTAGCAGTTCCTGTATTCGCAACGCTCGAAGGGTGGCTGGTACAAACTCTTCCCAGAACAAGCTATTGAAGTCTGCCCACAAATGTGTCGCCTCGTCATGCATCTGGAGCATCAGGCTCCACCATCTGCCTGCTACTGCCTGAAGAAGGCTGGCAGCAAGGATCACCATGAAGTCTGCAGGAATCCCCACTAGCCTGAAGACTCTCACAATAGCCTCTAGCCAATCCTCAGCCGTCTGCAAGTCCGTCTCTTCCCTCAACCTGGGTGGCCTCTGGCGCTGGAACTCATGCAGTGCGCTCAAGCGACGTGCACCCTCTGCTACTGGGGCTGGTGGCATCGGTTGCCCAATGGGTAGTAGTACCGCCGATTCCACCACTGGTGCCTCAACTGGGATGGGGCCCTGTACTGAGGCCACCTCGCTCGGCGGGCTGTCAGTACGTACAACTCTCGGGGCTCTAGCTGGTCGTCCGCGGGGAGGCATCCTGAAAGAAACAAACGTGACACGGTCAAACGATGTATACCTGGTGAGATGACCTGGTTTGATATGTTTTATGGTAAAACCATAGAAAACTCACATTCAATCAGTGTTTTCATGCACAAAGTCGGAAATCAGTTGTCAGGGTCCGGGTGTATGGATACGTCGGCCGCCCGCACCAACACTGGACTCCCAGAACTGAAAACCACACTCGGTACCCTAAACACTATTGCTTCATAGAAAGAAAATATCAGAGTTATAAGTTCTATGGTAGAACCGACTCCTTTGATACCAATTTTTCACGACCAGTCCTCGGGGCCTATGCCATGACTACCCCAAGCCCGCTTTCTATAGGCCAGGGGCTGGCAACTAGCACCGAAGTTGTAAATCCCGATAAACTGAGAAGGAATTTCCTTTATAAAGGTAAACCAAACACAATTGTGTAATATTGGAAGTAAAACATTATGTACAAAAAGGAAGTGCTGAAAAGTAAGTGGGCCCGAATACAAACCCATCTGAAAAGTGCAGCTACAACTGAATGGAAGTACAACAGAAAAGAAAAACAACTGGAAGAAATGAAGCAGCTCCTGGGTCATCCTCCTCGGATCCTACCTGAAGGGTAGGTACAGATAGCACAGCTCCTGGATCATCCACCATAGATCCTACCTAATGGGTAGGTACAGATAGCCTCCACAACACTCTCTCCCATCAACCTCCTCCGAGTGTCGTCTCGTCGTGAAGTCCACCTCCGGATCCTGAATCGTCATGAGGTCCACCTCCGGGTACCGTCCAGTCCTCGAACACTTGGCCTCTGTCAGCGTTGCCCGACGTCTGCAACCAACACAATGAAGTGCGGGCATATCCCGTGCAGTGGTGAGTATGTGATACTCAGTAGGGACCCCAAGACCCTTGAGGTCTCACTAAATACAACAAGGATAACCACAAAGAGGATCTCAACAGATAACCCTTACTTATTTATAAGCCCATAATTATACCTAAGTTATCATGTAACCCATCTCAATCATGATGAAACACAAAGGTTATGAAATCGACGGATAACCACTACCTGGGTATATGCCCATAAATATACCTATGTTATCAAGTGACCCATCTCAATCATGAGGAAAACACAAAGGTCATTGACTCAGCTCAAACCATGATTTTCTTTATCGAAACCGTAACTGCTGAAGAGCTCCATCTATGGAGAGTACAATGATCATGTCACGACTCCGAGGTACTGCTCACTTACTTAAGACTGCTGAGGTACTCCTCCTGTCGAGTACCGCGGGTCTTCCACCTCACAGAGTAGTGCTCCTCCGCCATGGGACTACCACCTCACAGAGTAGTGATCCCCCTCATAGCCTACAGAGGTACTCCTCTTGTCAAGTACCGCAGGTCTTCCACCTCACAAAGTAGTGCTCCTCCGCCATGGGTCTGCCACCTCACACAGTAGTTCTCCCCAGTTGGCTATGCAAGTCACTTTAAATCGAATCAGACAAGCAGTCATCAGGTCTCATCCAGCTACACGGTCTCCATACTCTGTACACTTGTCTTCGGGAGGGTCCACTCCATGAGCTATAGGTCTATACTCCAAGTTTCAAAAACTCCCACGAAGAAGTATCTCAAAGGACCTCCTCGTCATAGGGGTCTCAACGCAACAGACGGCGCGTCAATCGGACACTCGGTCTGTGAGTTATTAGTCTTTTCGTCCCAGGGGCCCGGTTGGTTTCGTGTGCGAACCAACCCGGCGGTAACTCAATTGTACCCCGAACTATCATAGGGTATACTCATAGGGGTCGTTTCTCAAAGTCATCACCAATGCCGCTGACGGTTCGTCAAACGGACGTCCGGTCTGAAAGTTATCAGCTTTTCCGTTCTAGGGGCCCGGTTGGATTTTGGGTACAATCCAACCTAGCCACTATCCAACTACATCCAAAACTCAGGCGAAGCATGCCAAAAGTTTCGTCTCATCAAGAGAAATCCAACAAAGTCAGCGTCACATCAATCAGACGTCCGGAGCTCGAGATATAAGCGTTTCCGATCCGAGGGCCCTGTTGGTTCGTGATTGAACCAACCCAGCCATACCCAAAGTTTTCTAAAACCCAGATTGTAATATACCTAAACGATAGTCTTGATCCAAGCATCGTGTCGCCACTCACGTTGCGTCGATCGGAGGTCTGTAGCCCATGTTATGAGAAAAAGAACGGAATAGGTCCGAAAATGGGGGTTTCGGGCCCGGCCTGAGACCCCCTTGGTTGGACAGAACCAAGTCGACCCGAACTGGGTCCAGGTCCAGCCCGCTTGGGTGCGGCCCGACCCGTCCTGGCGCAGTCCACTGGCCAAATCAGCGTAACTGAGCTGGGCTGACAGGGGGGGGGGGGGCGCTGCCCCCCTATTTAATTAAACGCGGCCCCCACATGGGGGGGGGCGCTCCTCCCTTCCAGCCAGGGGTTACAAAACCCTAGTTTCTCCTCTGAACGGTCGCCCTGCACCGGCAGGCCGGCTGCTGCCACCACGGGACCGGTGCGGTCTCGTCCCCCTTCTCCATCGCCGGCAGCCGAAAGTCGGCCGCCGCGGCCCCGCTCCGGCCGCGGTGTTTTCCGGATTCTCTGTCACGGCGTGACGGCGTAGAGACCTTGTTCGACTTCAACGGCACGACGCGACGGCACCGTGCATCTTTGCCGCATGATCCCACGTGGTGCAACATCATCACGCCATCTCTGTTCCAAAACCACAACAATGTCAACATCAGAATTATGGGAGGTGGGTCGTCCGTGTTTGTGTGGTCCGACCCCCTCCTGTTAATCGATAGCAAGCGGCTAAGATAACGAAGAATGCAAGAATATTCACAAACATATATTCAAACCCCTACCTCAACAACGGTTGACGATCGAAGAGCGTCGTGGAAACGGTGTCGCGAGGTAAAACTCTGTATGCGCTTGACGGAGATCATCCGAGGTGGAGCAACATCTCACACCAGCAGCGGAGAAGAGAAGAAAGGCACGACAATCATTCTTTGTGGTTACTGCGTTCTTTGTCGGGGTCTTGACGTTCTTTTCATTCTCCAACGAAATAGAAAAAGTTTCCTCTAGCTTTTGAGAATTATCTCCCAATCCTTAACACCACAAAACCAGCCCAATAATAAAATAACCTGCACTTAGTTTATTATTTCATGCCAAGAGTTTAAAATATAAAAACTCAATTCAATAAATTGAATTAAGGACTTGTAAAATTAAAATTTAATGTGTGTCAAGGGGGGTTGGAGAGAGTTATTGAAGATGAGAGGTCACCCACTTAATGGGGGAGTTAGAGGAGGTTTAAGGAATGTGAAGGGGTGGGGTTCATGTGGGCCCCACCTCACATTTATCCTCACTTAGGTAGTTAGGTTCAACCAACCTCTATCCTTAGGATTTAACCACTTTAAAGAAATAAAATTAGTTGCACAAATTTTATTTCTGGGAAGTCTTTATCCACAAAACTATAAAACTCTTCCCGAGCAAACGCAACTCTAGAAAAGGACTTTTAAATTAATTACTGGCGTTGTGGTTTCATCGGTGCCCTCAGATTTTGATTCTGAGCACCAGTTCAATAGTTATAAAAACCCGCTCATTCGTTCATTGAACGTACCTGAGCTAAACTTCGGAAATTGATTTCCGCAGACCGGGCCTTGGATTCAGGCGCCGTCAGAAACGTCCTTCTTGTAAAATCCCAAAAAAAATTATGAAAAACTTTTCCTTGAAATTTCCGGGTCTTTAAATTACCCCCACCTCAGGTCTTTACGTCCCCATAAATCTTTAACACAAACTAGGGATACAAAACCGTTACTGAGCACGCATCTGAGCCTTTTTCTCCCAGGTGCTATCCTATAGGTTCCTGGGCTGCCATCGAAAACGTACAAGAAGAATCGACCATCCTCGTAGGACCCGCTCCTATCAATCCTCTCTCTCCACTGGAATCTCCGCACATGTCACCCTGTCATTGATGTCCAACTTCTGTGGTTGATGATGTGTGAAGGATCATGCATTTATCTCCTCAGCCGAGGTACGTGGATGATTTCATGCACCCGATACAACTGAGGTGGAATGGTCAAGCGGTAAACCAGCTCACCTACCATGGTGAGGACCATGAAGGGTCCGATGAAGCGCAGAAATTACTTGTCGCCTCAGCCAAAACACCAAAATTCCACATCGAGGTGAGACCCGTAAGAAAACGTGGTCGCCATCCTCGATCTCTAGTGGTCTATGCCTCTTGTCAGCATAAGGCTTATGTCAGCTCTGAGCTGTCCTCATCCGCTCTGGGATGACCTAGACCTTCTCTGTCATAGCCTGGACCATCTCTGGTCCCACAAGAGATGCTATGATTTCTTCTTTGCTGATAAGAGAAATACGGTCTCATCCCCTGGATGGACTACGTTCTTTGCCTAATACAGTCAATACGGACATGAATGATGTATTCATGCCATGGACGACATCGTAAGGCCTCGACGTTACTACCACGATATCCAACAGTCACTCTCGCCACTAAGGGTTGAGTCACACTGTCGGCATTAGCGTGAGATAACTAGGTCTCCTCCAGTAAGAATCTCGAAATTGGGGGTCAAGTCAACATTTTAAACCAGATCCTCTTAGTACACAAAAAGGAAGGATGCAAATGTCACATAGGAAAGTGTCTTTTTATTATTGAAGCTCATAGTACAGAGACACAAATTTAACAAAAACATGTAACTAGAAGTATGGAGAACAAAAGGAAACCACTAGTTACACTCCTGTCCACCTGCTTCCGGAGCTCCATAGTCGTATGCTTCTGCTGCCTAAAGTTGATCTCTCCCATGTCCACCTATTCCTTGCGGTCAGGGTGGACCTCCTAGTGGTGCTGGTGGCAACACCTCATAGCATCGTCCACCTACAGCTGCACGGCCAGCTCTCCTCCCTCGGCCTTCTGCTCTTAGAGGTCCGCCTCTATCGATCCTCTGCCTCTACCTGGGAGGTTCTTCATTTAACTGCAGGTCATCTACATGGCGGGTCAGACAGTCACGTGCCATTGACCAATCCCGCCGGAGGAGTAACACTACATGGAAGGTCTGGCTGTATCATTCCCCTTGGTGCCTCGCACTACCGACCATTAGTCATGAGGTCGACCACCTGTAGGTCTGGTCCTCTTGGACCTCTGCGTCATCTGTCTACTGCCTTCTACAGAAGAATCTACCAAATGCCGACTAGTAGTGGGTCCTGCTGCTGGAGACTGCTCAGCAAGGAAAATCTCCACTAAGAGGGCTCGTTCTAACACCCCTGTCTGCGTCGGGATATTGTGAGAAACAACAGAAACTCTAATCTCTCACCTGACCCCTACTCAAAGGTTCGGGCCCTGAAGAATGGGTCCCGTACCATATCTGTGTAGTAGTGTGAGAGGTCTATGAACCTTGCCGAGTACTGCGCTACCGTCATGCTACCCTATTGTAGATGCAGCAACTCCTGTATACGCAATGCTCGAAGGGTGGCTGGTACAAACTCTTCCCGGAACAGGCTCTTGAAGTCTTCCCACAGAAGTGTCGCCTTGTCATGCATATGGAGCATCAGGCTCCACCATCGGCTAGCTACTGCCTGAAGATGGCTGGAAGCAAGGATCACCATGATGTCTGCCGGCATCCCCACTAGCCTGAAGACTCTCAAAACAGCCTCCAGCCAATCCTCAGCCATCTGCAGGTCCGTCTCTCCACTGAACCTAGGTGGCCTCTGGAGCTGGAACTCGTGTTGTGCGCTCAAGCGACGTGCACCCTCTACTGCTGGGGCTAGTGGCATCGGTGACCCAACGGGTAGTAGTACCGCTGGTGCCTCCGCTGGTGCCTCGACATGGATAGGGACATGCACTAAGGCCACCTCGCTCGTCGGGCTGTCAGTACGTACAACTCTCTGGGCTCTAGCTGGTTATCCGTGGGGAGGCATCCTGAAAGAAACAAACATGACACGATCAATTGATTTATACCTACTGAGCGGACCTGGTTTGAGATGTTTTATGGGAAAACCATTTATAATACACACACAATCAGTGTTTTCATGCACAATGTTGGAAATCAGTTGTCAGGGTCCTGGTTTATGGATACGTCGGCCACCCACACCAACACTATACTCCTTGAAATGGAAACCACACTCGGTACCCTAAACACTATTGCTTCACAGAAACAAAATATCAGAGTTATAAGTTCTGTAGTAGAACCGACTCCTTTGAAACCAATTTGTAACGACCCGTCCTCGGGGCCCGTGCCGTGACTACCCCAAGCCCGCCTTCCATAGGCCAGGGCTGGCGACTAGCACCAAAGGCGTAAATCGCGATAAACTGGGAAGGCATTTCCTTTATAAATGTAAAAAAACACCATAGTGTACAAGAGGAAGTAAAACAATAAGTACAAAAATAAACTGCTAAAAAGTAAGTGGCCCAGAATACAAACCCATCTAAAAAGTGCAGCTACAACTGAAAGGAAGTACAACAAAAAAGAAAAACAACTGGAAGAAAAGAAGCAGCTCCTTGGTCGTCCTCCTCGGATCCTACCTGAAGTGTAGGTACAGATAGCGCAACTACTGGATCATCCTCCACAGATCCTACCTGAAGGGTAGGTACAGATAGCCTCCACAACGCTCTCACCTGTCAACCTCCTCCGAGTGTCGTCTCGTCGTGAATCCCATCTCCGGATACTGAATCGCTGTGAGGTCCACCTCCGGGTACCGTCCAGTCCTCGAACACTTGGCCTCTGTCAGCGCTGCCCGACGTCTGCAACCAACACAACAAAGTGCGGGCATAGCCCATGTAGGGGTGAGTATACGATACTCAGTAGGGACCCCAAGACCCTCGAGGTCTCACTAAATCCAACAAGGATAACCACAAAGAGGATCTCAATAGATAACCCTTACTTAGGTAGAAGCCCATACTTATACCTAAGTTATCATGTAACCCATCTCAATCATGAGGAAACACAAATGTTATGAAATCAACAGATAACCACTATCGGGGTATATGCCCATACATATACCTAAGTTATCAAGTGACCCATCTCAATCATGAGGAAAACACAAAGGTCATTGACTCAGCTCAAACCATGATTTTCATTATCGAAGCCGTAGATGCTGAAGAGCTCCATCTCTGGAAAGAACAATGATCCTGTCATGACTCCGAGGTACTTCTAACATACTTAAGAATGCTGAGGTACTCCTCCTATCGAGTATCGCGGGTCTGCCACCTCACACAGTAGTGCTCCTCCGCCATGGGTCTGCCACCTCACACAGTAGTGCTCCCCCTCATAGCCTGTAGAGGTACTCCTCCTATCGAGTATCGCGGGTCTGCCACCTAACAAATTAGTGCTCCTTCACCAAGGGTCTTCCACCTCACAATGTAGTTATCCCCAATGGGCTATACAAGTCACTCCGAATCGAATCGGACAACCATCCATCAGGTCTCAGCCAACTACACGGTCATCGTACTCCATACACTCATCTCCGAGAGGGTCCGCCCCACGAGCTACAGCTAGATACTCCAAGTATCACAAAGTCCCACGAAGTTGTATCTAAAAAGGACCGCCTCGTCCTAGGGGTCTCAACATAACAGACGGCGCGTCAATCGGAGGCCCGATATGTGAGTTAATAGCCTTTTCATCCTAGGGGCACGGTTGGTTTCGTGTGCAAAGCAACCCATCCATATCTCAATTGTACCCCGAACTCTCATAGAGTATACTCATGGGGACGTTTCTCAACGTTATCACCAATGTCGCTGATAGTTCGTCAAACGGACGTCCGGTCTAAAAGTTATGAGCTTTTTCGTTCTAGGGGCCCAGTTGGATTTCGGGTACAATCCAACCCGGCCACGATCCAACTGCATCCAAAACTCAGGTGAAGCATGCCAAAAGTTTTTTCTCATCAAGAGGAATCCAAAAAAGTCGACGGAATGTCAATCAGACGTCCGAAACTTGAGATATAAGCGTTTCCGCTCGGAGGGCACGGTTGGTTTCGTGATTGAACCAACCCAACCGTACACAAAGTTTTCTGAAAC
This sequence comes from Viscum album, assembly GCA_963277665.1. Classification (NCBI taxonomy): domain Eukaryota; kingdom Viridiplantae; phylum Streptophyta; class Magnoliopsida; order Santalales; family Viscaceae; genus Viscum; species Viscum album. The sequence continues at coordinate 1,363,043,592 of OY728140.1, read as the reverse complement.
CCTGAGTGTAATATACCGAAACGACCGTCTCGATCCAAGGATCACAATGTAATTAATTTTGCGTCGATCGGAGGTCCGTATCCCAGGTTATGCGAAAAAGACCGGAAGAGGTCAGAAAATGGGGGTGTCGGGCCCTGACCGACCCGGCCCGATACCCCCTGGGTCCGCCCAAACCGGATCAACCTGAACCGGGTCCGGGTCCAGCCCTCTTGGGCATGGCCCGGCCCGGCTGGTGCGGCCCGGCTGGCGCGGTCTAATGTCCAGCTTGGCGTGACCGAGTTGGGTGATCAAGTGGGGGGGCACTGCCATCCAGGGGTTACGAACCCCCGGTTTCTCCCCTGACTGGCCGGCCCGGACCGACCGGCCGGCTGCTACCACCGTGGGACCGGCGCGGTCCCGTCCCCCTGCTCCGTTGCCGGTGGCCGGAAGCCTGCCGCCGATCCCTGCTCCGCTGTGGCCTCAGGCCGCGGCCTTGGTCCAACCAGCGCGGTGCAACAGCGTCGCGCCCCTCCGTCACGGCCCCGCTCCGACCGTGGTGTTTTCGTGATTCTCCGGCGCGGCGCGACGGCGCCGCGACCTTTTTTGACATCAATGGCGTGGCGCGACTACACTGCACATCCTTGACGTGTGATCCCGCGCGGTGGGACGGCACCCCGCCATCTCTGTTCTAAAACCACAACAAGGTAAAAATCATAATTAAGGGAGGAGGGTCGGCCATGTTTGTGCAGTCTGGCCCCCTCCCGTTAATCGATAGCAAGCGGATATGGTTATGAAGAACACTCAAATATTCACGAACATATATTCAAACCCCTAACCCAACAATGGTTGACGATCGATGAGCGTCGTGGAAACGGCGTCATGAGGTAAAACTCCGTATGCGCTTGACAGAGATCGTCCAAGGTGGAGCAATGTCTAACACTGGCTGAGGAGATGAGAAGAAAGGCACGAAGATCACTCATTGTGGTGACAACGTTTTTCATCGTGGTCTTGAAGTTCTTCGCATTCTCCAATGAAGAAGATAAAGTTTCCTCTAGCTTTTGAGAATTATCTCCCAAACCTTAACACCACAAAACTAACCCAATAATAAAATAAGCTCCACTTATTTTATTAAGTCATGCCAAGAGTATAAAATTTAAAAACTCAATTAAATAAATTGAATTAAGGACTTGGCACATTAAAATTTAAGGGGTGTCAAGGGGGGTTGGAGAGATTTAAGGATGATGAGAGGTCACCCACTTAATTGGGGAGTTAGAGGAGGTTTAAGGAATGTGAAGGGGTGGAGTTCAGGTGGGACCCACCTCATATTTAACCTCACGTAGGTAGTTAGGTTCACCCAACCTCTATCCTTAGGATTTAACCACTTTAATGAAATAAAATTAGTTGCACAAATTTTATTTCTCGGAAGTCTTTATCCAAAAAACTAAACAACTCTTCCCGAGAAAACGCAACTCTGGAAAAGGTCTTTTAAAGCAATTACCGACGCTGCGGTTTCATCGGTGCCCTCAGATTTCAATTATGAGCACCGGTTCAAAAGATAGAAAAACCCTCTCATTCATTTACTTAACGTACACGAGCTAAACTTCGGAAATTGATTCCGGCACACCGATCCTCGGAATCAGGAGCCGTCAGAAACTGCGTTCTTGTAAAATCCCAAAGAAAATTAAGAAAACATTTTCCTTGAAATTTCCAGATCTTTACATATATATTCAGATATATAATAAATAGATTATTTATAGACTATAATTATAAGTATTTCTTAGTCATTAATGATTATATTATTTTTATTCTACCAAAAAACAAGACCATGATGATAAATTGTGGATGATAATAAATAATATATATATATAACGATACTTTTTAAGAGACAAAACAACGTTTGAATTTTGGATGATGTATATTTAATTTTTCAGTCAGATCATCTCAGTAGTGGGGATATCAACAGATCCATCCATGTCATAGGTTATTGAATATTATATTAGAGTAACCAGTATGACTAAAATCCATATGTCTTCTATTTTATATAAATATTATCACGGAATTGTGAATAATTCCACATAAATATCTAAGAAACTATCTATGTTAAATCTAACGCGAGACATGATCCTTTAGATAGATGAATATGAAAAAATATAACTAACTAGAGTGTTGGTTTGTCAACGTACTTGAGTTCATTCTAAATGTAAAGGGATAATGGATTATGATAAATATATTTAAATCAAATAATCATGTAGGACATGTTTATATGATGTATGTTATGGTAATATCTATTGGATCATGCCAAATAATTGTTTATGTGTATAATTTCATGCCTCATGAACTGATGTTAGTAGAAGTAATATTTCCATTAAATATATGGATTCATAATCATTATAAATATTGTTTTTTACATTTATGTTGATCATTTATGTTTAATATACATAATAATGTAGAAAGTGTTTAATATAAAGTAGAGAATATGGCCGGTTTTGATTAAATATATTGATATATCAATACATTATCTCATTAAAAAGGAGAATAATGTGTAAATTTCCATGAGTTGAAATGATCATGATTGATTATCCTGTATTAGGAGCATCAAGTATCCACTATATCTATATTTCGGAAGGGTTGATCTCGAAATAATTATAGAACGACAAAAATAATATATTTCTAAAATGAGTGTTCGACTGTTTTTTTCAATTAATAACTAATGTGGATAATAATGAAGATGTAGAGAAATAATATAGGGTGGTAAATGGTTCAATGTTGAAGCATAATTATTCTAAAATGATAAGTTTCTAGAATCATGTATGTGTCCTATAAATACCAGACATAAAGATGGATCTATTTGGAGAATTTAATATATCATTGTTATATATTAATCCTTGATATATGAATATGTATAGAAAATATGATGAGTATTTTTGGAGGAACAACATGAAGAGAGTTATTTTATATATATATAGGTTCATAATATATTATTAGATAATATTGAGAAGTAAAATTAAAATTATGTGTCAAAAATATTACCGATAATAGAAATTAAATTAGAAAGCATAACCATGGATTTCATTATCGGACTCCCCAAAATATATGTAGGCCATAATGATTTTTGGGCAGTAGTAATATTTATTTTAATTTCAGAAAATTTCATTTCTGTCAATTATCATTTAAACCATGACCAGTTGGACCTGATATATCTTACTCTAAGATTAATTAATATATTCTTACAATTAAATATGTTAATGTGTCTGATAAATTTCTCCACAAATGACACCGAAAATAAATGAAACTGTTATATATATAAATATAATATAACTATTTATGTTATCTTGTTAGAACCTATCCATTTATTTTCCCGAATCAAGAAGTAAAAACCACTTACCAAAATTAACGTATAAATAAAAATATATATTACTTTTACTATGAATTAAATTCAATTATCATTATCAAATCAATAATATGTTCATTTATTGATCGAGAATCTATTTTTATGAAATATATATTATTATTTGACATGAATTTATATTTCATGAAAAATATGATTAATTATTATGAATTATTTTTTATATTAATAATTTTTAAACAATAATTTCAGTGTAAAATTTTATGAACTAAAAATAAAATTACAAAATATTTGAAAATATAAATTTCCTACAATAATGGGTTTTTATATTTTCATTCAATAATAAATTTTTAGAATATATAATATTAAATATAGATAATTATTATTTTGGTATTCCTCATATCAATCATTATGAGAAATTAATTTTTGTTCATTAATAAAAAATTTTATTATTTTTTTCAAAATACCCAATTTAGGAAAATTATAATTATCCATGTTTTATCTCTTAGCTTGAATAAGAAAAAAAAATTTATAACCATTAATGTAATTAAATATGATGATAATAAATAAATTTATTAATTTTTAAATTAACTTTTATACATAAAAATGTATACCAATAATTTTTATAACTAATGTAAACTATTACAACGGTATTTGAATTTTTTTTGGTCTTCTCTTTAGATAGAAAATATTTAATGTGAGATTAGATTTTTCCTTAACATGGAAACAACATCAATTTTTATAAAATATTTATCAATCAGTTTATGTCTCAATAAAATATTGTCGTGATAATTTTATCATATATGTAAATTTAATATAACAAAAACAATATTTCTTAAAGATGTCTTTTTAATAATTTAAGTGTATCATTTTTAAAATTAAAAAATTATACCCGTAGATATATTTTTGTAAATTTATTTCATAATTGGAATAAAAATATTCACATTATATATTATTGTAAATCAATATTTTTAAAATTAATTACTAAGTATAAAAATTAATTGTAATTGTAATTGTAAACATAGATAAAATGAGTTTATCCTGGTGTAAACAGCAATATTCCTTTATAAAACTATACCTTAATTTAATGGTAGATATTTATCTCAATTACAATATGTTAAACTTTTAATTTTTCCAAATTTTAAGCTTTATCATAGTAAGGAAGACATTTATATTTTGAAAAATTCATGTTTTTCCCAAAATATCTCTAACTATAACTTATAGAAGAAGACAACTTGAACGCATCAGTGATACATTTCAACTTATAATTAATTATTAAAACTCTACATTGTTAGTAAACAATTATACCTATACTATAAAATAAGATCGTTCTATTTAAAATGTTGAGATTTTATGAAATATTTCTGTTTAAATACTTTGATTTCATTAATGGATTACATTACATGCAAAAATGTATTTTAAAGATTCATGAATTTTGTTTTATATTTTTTTTTGTATTTTATATCATTGTCATTGGATTCATGGGTATGAATAGTAACAAATAAATTATAAAAAGTATATGGTCTACACCTATATAAGTTAATTAATTAATTATCTAATGATTATAAATAAAAATAATAATTATATCAAATAAAATTTATTGTTTTGTCTAGAATACTTTTTCTAAGTATGAAATGTATTTTTATATTAAATTATTATATTATTCACTTTTGGTGAATTATTTTAATGATATATATATATTACATTATAAAATTTATTAACATTTAAAAATTAATTTTCTAGGAATTGGATATGAATAAATTATGTTTTATGGTTAAAAATATGTTTCTTCTTAAATGATGGTTTTATGATATTTTGAAAACATTCATTAAAAATAAGTTCTTCCATTTTATAGAAATTAAATTAAATAGAAATATTAAAATATAAAATCAAAATTTTAAATTTTTTTAATTGTAATCCTTTTCTTTTTGTTCAACATTAATATTCACAGGGGTAAAATCTAACACCTCGATGAAGGGTTAATCATACTAATTTATATTTAAAATATGTAATAAAATAATAATGTTTCAACCTAATTCTTATTAGATAAATATAAATCAACGGATAATACCATAGATTACAAATTTAGTTGACTGAGGGACACATGTCAATAGAAATGACTTATATATTATTTCAACCAATAATAGTTACAAAATACCACTATATTTGTTTTTAATATCTCAAATCTGTGCACATATGGAAAAAGTATGCTACATAAGAATCTAAGATTATATTTTGATATAATTAAATTATTTTTTGTAATGCCCCTTCCCCAGTAACCTAGTGTTGGTGATTTATTACATAACATTGGAACGATGCAAGGAATCATGTTCCGAAATATCTATCAGTTTAGTAGTGTTGGAAGTACTAGATACATTCATAAGTTTAAAATTACACAATTAAATAAACACATCACCAACATTTTCCGCCTTTTTAACACACATATATCCTTAACCTATCCCAATAGGTCAACCAAAAAAATACTTCTTCAAATCCTGGAAAAAATAAAACATTCAAAGGGGTGAGCTTAGATGCTCAGTAAAGATAACAATATAGTAGAAAATTTCATAAATAAGTATAATCATTTAAGGAAATGTATAAGAATAAAAAAAATCATCTAAACTGAAACATAAGCCTAATATGGACAAGATAAAATCAAATAATTCCATTTACTTATTCACATTGATACTCTACTAGTCGAATATTCACATTCGATATCAATAGCCAGTTTCATAATGATGGAATGAATAATGCCAGACTTCATAACCACATAGTCAAGGGCTTGTGCCAAGACAAAAAAATATATTTTGTCAATGCCTTGTTCTAAGACACTAAATTGTCTCATGAGGCCAAACGATGCATCAAGGAGCTATAGCGGGCTCCACCCTTCGCTTACTAAGTCCCAATGCTTTCCTCATATGAAAAGGTTTAAACATAACATAAACATTAGTATTTAAACAAGCATACAAAATGTTAATACTTTTTCCATAAATCATGAATGGTATAATAATAACACATCCACTATCAAACATATCACAGATCCTTCAATACAATATGTGAGATTTGTATCATAATAAATCAACTTCAAAAATGTTTGAAATCCATCAATGGATATTGAAATAGATGAAACAGAAACTTTTTGAAAGAAATTACGATTTCTATTTTGAAACAATTTAAAAGTCACATAATTATAAAAGAAAACATTTATTTTAAAAATATTTTTATAATCTTTTGTGGGATACTTCAACGATGTTATAATGGTAGAAAATATCCACACTCACCGTATAAGTTAAAAAAACATTCTTACCTTAATTTTGTCAAAAAGTTCATAAAGTACCTTTTTTGGAAAACGATGAAAAGAATCCTTTCAAAACCTATAAGGTCGTATAAGGGAATCAATGAATTTAAACAATTTTCTAGTATATAGTAAAAAAAATTTAAATACATTTTTTTAGGAAAACATGGATGTGGATGATAAAGAAGTCCAAGAAAATTCTTACTTAAAAACAACATCAGATAATAAAGAGATTGTGAAATTAACACTTACCTTGTACTTTTCCTTGGTCTAGGGTATTGTAGACTCCTGTTTAATAGGTAAATCATTGTTATTAAATTATAAAAATACTATATACATAGATATTACATTATATATGATTCCCTAATATTGGTTTGTTAATAATATATTAGTAATGTCGTTGTTTCTGGTGCAAACTGATTCGTCTTCCTTTATATGATTGGTTATGTAAGCCATGATTTTTATGTATATGATATATTTTATTCATATCCAGAATCATACTATGTTATTAATCATTATTTTTAATCATAAAAATAAATTATTCTTGAATTATTACGATGACAAATGAATGTCATCGCTTTCGTGGAGACGGTAATCTGTACGTACGCACGAGCAACAATATCATTATATTGACTATGAAATCATGTGTAATTTGATGGTATATCATATATAAAGAATCAAAAAAATGTTATATTTATTTTTTAAATATGTTATAATCATTATTACTCCAATCCAAATAATGAAATGTCTGAATAACAAACTACACCACAACGTGTAGACGGTATGGTGTACGTACGCATGTCTAGTGAATTTATCATTCATGCGATGGATAGATTAATTAATATGGTTGTAAAAATTTTATAATAACATCATATTATATAGATGATACTAGTTATATTTTTTTAAATCAAAAAATAAATAATGATTAAGTGGAAGATGAAATGAACTTGAAAGAGGTGATGAAATATTTACCTCTTTTTCGGGTTCTTCCTTTTGTTTTGATCAAAAGGGCTCCTTATGTTGTCTTTCCGAAAAAGGAAGGACTATAAGATTAATCTAGGAATGTTGGGAGGATATTTGGTCTGGGGTTGGCTAAGACAAATGGCTTTGGAGGCATGAAATTAAGATAAGTGGAAGAACCCTTTTACAAGAGAGGTGAGGGTCACTTTAGGAAACGCTAGAAATTTTATTTTATAATATAATCATATTCAGTTTCTAATGGATCAAAAAGGATATATTTAGAGGCTAAGGTGGGGATGGGTAAAAAACCTCTAAACCAATAAATTTAAATAGGTTTAGGTTACCATATGAACCTTATCTTTAAGGTTTAACTCTTAGTTAAATAGTTTCACATTTAGCATGTCTCTTTCTATTTTTATATTATAGGGTTAATAAACATACTATAACTGGCCAATGGAACATAAAGTGGTTAATAATTAATATATATTACCTTATCTAAGTCTTTCTAATGAACCTTATATTTTTATAATATTATATTAATTAATAAATTTGTATTTTTTTTAAAACACAATTAGGTCAATTTTGACACTATCATGTATTTGGTTTTTGTGAAAATAATAAATGAATGATTATTTAGAAAAAAAATATTTAATCAACCATAAAATTTCATATTAACATATAAATTTAGTGGAATTCATCAAAAGTCTTAAATTATATTGATTCGGATATTTATAATATCAATTATTTTAATAATTCATTAACAAGGTAATTCTTGTATAATCATTGTGTCATAAATAAATTAAATTATTTAATGTCTAAATATTACAAATAAAATTCCATTATACAGGAAATATTTTTATATTTCTAATGAATATTTATTGTCTACTTAATCTTACGTATAAACGTATATTAAAAATGTTTTAGTTATTGAACATTTAATTTAACTCTTTTAACTCTTCTTTAAATAAAATAATAATAAATGTCCTAATCGAATACATGTGGACCAAAGAGGATCATATTTTCATACTAAGGTTGTTTTTGGCCGAATTATACTTATCCAATAGAATTTTGACATGTGTTAGGGTAATTGTGATATCATTTTTACCTTTAATTACCCTATTTACTTTTAACCGTGGTAAAAAAAGTCAGATGTTATTATTCACCAAAAATTATTTTCGTCTTATTGAACAACATTTTAGTTACTGATATTAACCGTGTCTCTCAGATTTCTGAAATTCAACTCATAGATGTTTTAATATTATTTTTTCTTCAAATTTGGAAATGCTATAAGAGGTGGGTAAAAGATGGTAAAAAGTTTAATAAAATTTTTATATATCTAAACTTATTATAAAATGACCTCAATTAATTAAATTTAAAATATATAGGTATTATGTATCGATTTGGTCCAAAAATAAATTTAAATAAAAAATAATAACTATTTAAGTAAAATTTCAGTTTTAACCTATCACGTAGTGTTTTTAACTATTCATAAAACTTGAATATTTTCAGAAAAATACCCAAAATTCACCTTAAGCTAATTCCGATACTACGAATTCAAATATGAAGACCATTTTAAAAAAAATTATAAAATTTCCAAAAGTGGGAATTACTATTCATATTGGATAGTTTGATAGTTCACGGTGTGTTAGAATCTTGAAGTTTCATCCCATGCAAGATATTCCATTATTTAAAATAAAACCTACCATGGAAGCTTGGGGTGTTACATTCTTCCCTCTTTAAAATAATTTGACACTATAAATTTCTATAATACTAGCACATAAAATAATTCGGGTGGTTCCTCATTAGATGTGCCTCTGGTTTAACATTTCATCTTCTATCATATAGATTCTCCATAGAATTTTTTCTAAATGAGTCGTCTGGTTTCTCAGCACTTGTTCTCTTGTATCATGAATTATGACACCATATTCATAATTAGACAGATCATGTTCCAATTCATTTTCCTCAAAGGCATGTACATTGGTTAGGTCAGGCATGTATTTTCTTAATAGTGATACGTGGAAGACATTATGAACTTTTGTGGGACATGAAGGAATTTCCAAACAATAATCTACAAATCCAATTCGTTCAAGAATTTCAAAATATCTGATGTACATAGGACTCAATTTACCCTTCTTACTGAAAAGTATAACATCCTTAAATGGAGATACCATCAATGAAACATGATCTCCAACCTGAAATTCCAAATCCTTTAATCGATTATCGACATGGATCTTTCTCTTACTTTGGGATTCTTTGATGTGTGTTTTTATATCCTTCATCTTTTCCGTCGTTTCCTATAAAAGTTCTGCACTATGAGTTTACTTTCACCAACATCATCCCAACATGTTGGTGTGTGACATCTCTTTACTTATTACGCTTCATATGGTCCCATATGAATACTTGAATGGAAGCTATTTTCATATGAATATTATACGAGAGGTTAATATTGATCCCACATACCTTGAATGTCATGTGAGAAAAATCTCAACATGTATTCTAAGGTTTTAATAGTCAATTCTGGTTGTCCATCAGTTTGAGGGTGGAAAATAGTGCTCAAATGAAGTTCAATATCCATGGTCTTCTAAAGACTTTTCATGACTCTTGATGTAAAATGGGAATCATGGTCAGAAAAAATCTAATGGGGTACACCATAGAGTCTTACAACTTCATTAATATATAGTCATTCCAAACGTTCAAGTGGAAATTCTCCTCTTATAAAAAGAAAATGTGATGTCTTGGTAAGACGATCAATAATGACCCATATTGCATCATTCCTTCTTGGAGTCTTTGGTTGCCCCATAAAAAATTCCATTGTAATATTATCCATTTTCTACTCAGGTATGGGAAGAGGTTGCATGACTCCTCTAGACTGTTGTCTCCCAGTTTTCACTTGTTGATAAACCATACATGTAGACACAAAATCAGCAATATCCCTCGTAATGTTGTCCCACAAAAAACATTCCTTCAAATATCGATACATCTTAGTGATCCCTAGGTGTATAAAGTAATTGGAGCTATAAGCATCATTCAATAATTTTCTTTTTAGATTAGGTATGTTAGGAACATAAAGTCTCCTCCGAAATTTAAAAATTCCATCTTCATATACGAAGTCACTCAATCTCCCATTGTTCACAACATTAATTGTCATTTAAAATTTCTCATCATCAGTCTAGAATCATTTTATCATTTCTAGAAAATATGGTTTGACAACCATCTGAACAAGTATTGATGTTTCATCATTCATGGTTATTCCCATATCCATATTTACTAGATACATGAAAATAAGATCCCTTCCTACTGTCATCTTGTTCAAAACTCCATGATTCTTTTTCCCAAAGAATTTACCACCTTATTTTCCTTCCCTGGGTGGCAGTGTATTGTGAAATCATAATTCTCGAGTAGTTCAAGCCATATCCTTTACCCCATGTTTAGTTATCATTTGTGAGAAATATACTTCAAACTCTTGTGATCAGTATAAATCTTGTATTTTTTACAACATAGAGAGTGTCTAAAATTTTTTTGAGCAAAGATTACAGCTGCTAACTCAATATCATGAGTGGGATATATTTTAAAATGAATTTTTAGCTACCGTGATGCATAGAAAATAATAATATCATTATGCCTAAGGATACAACCAGGTCCTATCTTTTAATCATCATAATAAATAACACACCCATCATTACCAATTAGTATAGTCAAGACAGGAGGATTAACGAATATTATCATTAGTTTTTCAAAACATTCCTTAGACTCTTTTTTCAGAAATAAATTAACACCTTTACTAGTGAGCTTGGTTAAAGGGTTAGCCCATCGGGAAAAATTCTAGACAAAATGCAGATAATAACCAGGTAAACCAATTAAACTACATACCTCAATTATACTCATCGGTACTGGCTATTCCTAGATTGCTTTGGTCATTGAAGGACCAACATAGTTTCTATCCTTAGAGACTAATTGAAAATCAAGTAAATCTCCAGAATTCACACTTGCTAATCATCCCATATTATTCATTTCTATTAAGATTATTTAGAATAATTTGTAAGTGATTTTCATGATCTTCGTAGCTTTTGATGTATATCATGACATCATCAATAAATTCCACTAAAAATTCATCAAGATATTCACAGAAAACTCTATTTATTAGATCTATGAAGACAGAGGGTGCATTATTCAATCAAAAAGGCATTACTATAAACTCATAATTCCTATTCCTAGTTCAAAATTCTTTATCTGGAATGTCTTCCTTCATTACACACAACTGATGATATCCAGATCGAAGGTCAATCATTTAAAAATATTGATCTCCATGAAGTTGGTCGAATAAATCATCAATGTGAGGTAGGGGATGCTTGATCTTTATTGTTTTAGCATTTATCTCTCTGTGGTCAATGCACAACCACATAGATTCATCATTCTTCTTTTCAAAAAGGGTAGGGGCTCCCTATAGTGAAATACTAGGGAAATTAAATCCCTTATTACTCCATTATTCATCTTGTTTCTTAAGTTCCACTAATTCCATAGTGTCCATTGTATAAGGGGTCTTCGATATGGGAATTGAACTTGCAATTAAATCAATAGAAAACTCAATTTATCGTTCTAGAGGATGTCCAGGTAAATCCTCTAGAAACACATCAACTAGTTCTTGCACAATAGGCATGTACTCTGTTCGAAAAATCCTTTACTCACCCATATTTATTTCCTTATAATCATCCCTATTAATTGAATTTAGTAGATCTACTATTGGTGGATCTAGATAAGAATCAGATGGGGGCCTTTCTACTCTAAAGATAAGGTACTACTTATCATAATCAGGAATTATAGCCACCTTCTTTTAGCATTATATTTTCACATCATGGTCTGAAATCCAATCCATACAAACTATTATATCAAATTCAATAATGGTTATGATGATTAGATCAACATGTAAAGAATATTTATATTCCATATTGGGAACTGGTTCAAAAAACATTGTTGAAATGATACTTCCCTTAGGAGTTTTGACTGAAAACTCCCATGTTAAATCAAATTGGAAATATCAAATATTCATAGTAATATGGGAATATATTAAACAATTTGATGATATAGAATCAAATAAAGCAATTTCTAAACTTGAAGAAACCATTAAATTACATGCCACCACATCTTTCGGAGGTTCAACCTCAGTAGTAGTGATCACCAAATATTGGCCTTTTTCCCTTTGCCTTTTCCTAGGTAAGATCCCATGGTTCATAGGAAATTAATTTTCAAAATGGCCCTTTTCTCTACAATTATAACATTAAACATTGAAAGCCTCTTTCTTTCCATTGGAAACCAAAGCATGGTGGCATTTTTCACCACACAAGTAACAAACTCCCATTCTATTTAGGAATGTAACGGGGTGTTTCTTCCCACATTTACCATAGGATGGATACTCATCTTTTCCCGTGTTCAATTTATTTCCATTTCTAGAGTGTTCAGTAGATCTCTTCTCCTTCAGCTCTTCTTTAATGTTGTAAGACTTAGAGAATTATTTTTCTGTATTAATATCACATGAGACAATATATTCGTATGATAAGAAGGATTTTGAGTCTAATGCTCACCGTAGAAATGGTTTTAACCCATAAAAGATTAGATCAATCTTACTCCTTGGGTTATGTATATAATCTACAATATTCCGTGATAACCTTGTAATGTTAGCCTCATACTTTATGACATTATCATCCTCCTTTTTCCTCAGACATGAAAATTTTATTTCTATATCCGCTCGATGGTCACAAGGAAAGTATTTTTCTATGAAAATATCATTAAACTTCCTCCATTCCATGTTTAATACTTTTTCATCTTCCTTTGTGTTTTGAATCAATGACCACCATTGATCTGTATCTCCATTGAGGTAATAAACTATCATGACAACTTTTATGAAACGGTATAACATTGATCCTCTACATTATAGATCAGGGTGCTCCATATGGGTAATGTTATTATTCATAACTTGAGTGAGTTATCCAAGTATGGTGAATAGTTGATCAGAATCAGTTTCATCCCCATCTCTACTATAATTATCTTGAGTATGAGGGAAATCCATACATGGATTACGTGCATTGATACAGTTTGAATTCCTTCCACTAGGCGCCGTTTCTATCAATTGCATACAGTAGATTAGTTTATGAATCACAATACATAATTCAGATCTTATAAAACACTTTACAGAATTTGAACAGTTTATGGATATAATCCATAATCATAATAATATTTTCATTGAAGTGGTATATAGTAATAAACCCTTGATTACGGTTTGTAATGAAATTTTGATTTATCATAAGCATATCCCCCAGAAGTTTTGTAACTAAGAGGGCAGCATGGCCCATTATCGTGCACCTATTCTTGTTCAAGCCTAGATCAAAGCAGTGTTTTTGGGTGTTAAACCTAGTTACATCTGTGCCAGATCCACCACTACTGGATCGTATCCTGAAAATGATGTATTTCTTAGAAAAATAACAAAATCTCTACGTTACCAAAATTTTAGGATGCTCTTCAATACAAATCCTCAAAATCTATCTTAGGGTACTGTTATCTAATCAGAGTTTTTCTAAATCTAGTTACCAAGGTTTGTACTAAACTTCCTCTGATAAAAACTGTATAGCCCTGACCTCAGTTACCAATATTTAGTGCATTATTAAATAACATTTTCATGATACAAGGAATCATGTCCTAACATATCGATCAGTTTAGTAGCTTTAGAATTACTAGATACATTCATAAGTTTTACATTACATCATGAAGAAAATCATTAACAACATTTTCCGTTCTTTTGAACACACTTATATCTTTATACTGTCCTTCCAGGTCAACCATAAAATACTTCTTCTCATCCTGGAAAAAAAATCTTACAAATAGGTGAGCTCAGATTCCCAGTAAGGATAACGATATAGAGAAAACATTCATAAATAAGAATAAACATTTAAGGAAATGAATAATACTAAAACAAAAGCCTTTTAAACATAAAATTCAGCATAATATAGAAAAAATAATGTCAAATAATTCCATTTATTTATTCACATAGATATTCTACTGGTTTAATAATCACATGAAATATAAATAGCCACTTTCATAATTATGGAATGCATAATGTCATACTTCATAAACAAATAGTCAATGTCGTGTGCCAATACTACAAATAAGATTTTTTCAAGGCCTTTTTCGAAAAAAAGAGTTTGTCTAATTAGACCTACCAATGCATATTGGAGTTTTAGTTGGCTCCACCTGTCACTTACTAAGTCTAATACATTACTCATATGAAAAGGATCAAACATAACATAAATATTTTTATTAAAAATAACATACGAAATGTCAATACATTATCCACAAACCATGAATGGTACAAAAATAACACGTCCACTATCAAACATATGAAAAACCTTAAATACAATATGGAAGATTTGTATCATAATAAATCAACTTTAAACATGGTTAAAATCCATCAATTGGATGTTGGCATAGACGAAATGATTTTTTTTGAAACAAATACCTCTTCCTATTTTGAAACCATTTAAAAGTCATATTATTATAAAATAAAATGTTAATTTTGTAAATATTCTTATAAAAATGTATGGGAAGCTTAAACGATGTTATAATGGCAGAAAATATCTGCACTCGTCGTATAAGTGGAAAACAAACATTTTTACCTTAATTTTTTTGAAAAGGACATAAATTATGGTGTTTGGAAAATAAGGGAATTATTCCTTTCAGAAAATATATGGTTAAATAAGGCTATAAATGACTTTTACCGATTGTCTATTAAATAGTAAAAATGTTTTGAAATACATTTATTTAGAAAACACAGATTTGGATGATTAAGAGTTCCTAGTAGATACAAATGTAAAAACAACATTGGATAATAATGACATTGATAAATTAACCATGACCTTGTACTTTTCCTTGTTCGAGGGTAAGTTAAAATTTTGTGTAATAGTAAAATAATTGTTATTCAATTATTCAAAAACTATATACATAAATATAATATCATATATGACCCTTTAATATTACTTCATTAATAATATTTTAGTAATATAATAATTTCGGGTGTTAATTAATTTTTTTTCCTATATAGTCTTAGTTACATAAGCGATGATTGTGAAATAATTTCGGGTGTTAACTAATTTGTTTTCTTATCTGTACGTGTGCACGAGCAGCAATATCATTACATTGAAAGTGAAATCATAGGTATTTTGTTGGTATATCATATATGCAGAATCAATAACATGTTATATTAATTATTTACATCAGTTGTAATCATAATTATACCCATACAATTAAGGATGTGTTTGAATTATGAAGTACACCACAACCTGGAGATGGTAAGTCATACGTACGCACATATGGTGACTTTGTCATTCATATCAAGGATAGAATAATGAATATGGTTGTAAAATTTTTAACATCACAGTATATATAAGATACTATATTTATTATTTTAATATAGAAACAACAAAGAAATAGGAAGTGGAAGTAGAAAATTACTTGAAAGAGGTGATGAAAAATTTACATCTTCTTCGGGTTCTTTCTATTGATTTGATCAATGAGGATCCATAAGTTAACTTATAGACCAATGTAAGTCCTCTAGAATGAAGGGAGGAATGTGGGGAGGATATTTTGGTAGGTTTTGGCCAAGAAACTTGACCTTGGAGGTGTGAAATGAAGAGAAGGGGAAGAGCCATTTTATAAGATAGGTGAAGATCACTTTAGGAAAAGTTAGAAATATTATTTTATAATAAAATCATATTCAATTTATAATGGCTAAAAAATTATTTATTTAGAGGATAACGTGGAAATTGTTTGAAAACCTCACAACTAATAGGTTTTTGACAGGTTCGGTTCACCATATTAACAATATCTTTTATATTTAACTCTTAGTTAAATAGTTTGACATTTATCATGTATCTTTGTTTTTTTATATTATAGGGTTAAAAAACATACTATAAAAGTACAAGAGAACCCCATGTGGTTCATTATTAATATATATAATCTTATCCATGTTTTTTGTAGAGTCTTAGATTTTTAATAATATTATATCAATTAATAATATTGTATTTGTTTTAAAAACACTATTATGTCAACTTTGACACTATTTAGTATTTGTTTTTTTGAAAAATCATAACAAAATGATTACTTCGAAAAAAATTATTTAATCACTCATAACATGTTATATTAATCATGAAAATTATAGGAATTCATCAAAAGTCTCAAATTACATTTATTTTAATATTTATTATATCAATTATTTTAATCATTCATTAATAACATAATTACTGCATCATCATTGTGTCATAAATAAATTAAATTATTCAATCTATAAAAATTATAAATAAAATACCATTATGTAGGAAACTTTTTTAGCTTTCTAATGAATATTTATTGTTGAATTTCCCTTATGTATAATTCTATATCTAATGGTCTTTTTATTAAACTTTGATTTTAACTATTTTAACTCTTCTTGAAATAAAATAATATTAAATTTCTTAATGTAATCCAAGTGGACCAAAGATGATCCTATTTTATTCCTAAAGATTTTTTTGGTCGAATTATATATATATATAATAGAATTATGACATGTGATATGGTAATTATGAAAGCATTTTTACCCTTAATTACCCTATTTACTTTTAACCGTGGTAAATACAAGTCAAAAGTAACTATTCACCAAAAATTAGTTTTACATTATTGGACCACATTTTACAAACTGATATTAACCATGTCTCTTAGATTTTTTAAATTCAACACAAAGAATCGGTAAAAATATGATTTATGAAAATTTGCAAATACTCCTAGGTGGAGGGTAAAAGACTATAAAAAGTTCAATAAAATTTTTATATATCTAAACATATTATAAAATGACTCCAATAAAATATCTTGAACTTATATAGGTATTATGTATCAATTTTTACCTAAAATAATTTAAACAAAATAAATACTTATTTAAATAAAAAGTTAGTTTTAACCAATAACGCAATGTTTTTCACTATTCAACAAAAAATGAATGCTTTCAGAAGAATACTAAAACATTACCCTAAGCTAATTTCGATATTATGAATTCAAAAATGAAGTCCATTTTGATGAATACAATTTATAAAATTTCAAAAAGTTGGTATAACTATTCATAACAATAAGTTTTATTGGTCGCGGTGTGTTGTAACCTTGAAGTTGCGTACAATACATGTTATTACATTATTCAAAGGGAAACGTACCGTGGAAGCTTGGAGTGTTAAATTTTCATTATAATAATATATTCATTATGTTTTAGTTATTACATAACTGTATTTAATTTAAAATGGAACATCACGGCTGTATTTCTATAATTAATGACAATATAAAACAAATGATTTCAAAAAATTATGAATTTTTTTATAATTTCAATATGTTAATGTGACATGTAAATTTTAATTTTCATTATGAAATAATATAATGGTATAAAAAATTATATTATAATTACACATTTTTATTGAAGTATTTAATGTTGAAATAAATGAAAACTGCCAATATTGTCAACAATACCATCTAATCAAAATAA
The DNA here is from genome assembly GCA_963277665.1 of Viscum album. Classification (NCBI taxonomy): domain Eukaryota; kingdom Viridiplantae; phylum Streptophyta; class Magnoliopsida; order Santalales; family Viscaceae; genus Viscum; species Viscum album. The sequence goes on along the minus strand of OY728140.1, from coordinate 1,363,025,466 downwards.
TATTTAATAAACTTTATTTTAAAACCCCAAAATATTTAAATATTGATAATTTCATATTATATGGTCTAAATATCATTAATTGGCCATTTATGGTATAATGTTAAAATTATACGTAAAAATTACAACCCATTAATGTCAAAAATCTTGTTATTATAGTTATACATAAAAATTTTCTCATAATGGTTAATCAAAATGGACAGGCATAAATTTTAAAAAGAGCTTTTCTAAATTAAATTTTACGATGGGAAAACATCCCTATAATTATTTATCATTTAATAAATAACCATTTTGTGTATTTTTTCTTAATAATTAATTTATTATAATATTATCCTTTTATAAATTCCTAAAATTTCCTCACACATCAAATATAAAAGATAACTTGCTCTTATTCTTCTTTGCAACTCTATGAGAATTATATATTGACAAAAATATAAAAATTTATATTATAAAAATCCCAAGATACATCTTATAGGTTTGTTTCTTCCCAAAATAATATACATAGTTCCCTTTAGATGATACTTAAAGGAGTCATTCGAATAAGGGATAATCCTATTAATAGATAAAATTATTTTATACTATTCCATAACTCCAATAAATCAACGGTGTTATTATCAAATAATAAATTCATTTTACAAAATATAATATAATTTTATTATGATTATTGAAACATTATTATACATATTATATCCCAAAAAACTAAATGTATAATTATCATTTGTGGCTTTGTATTTCGTACCTTTTGCATATACAGATACAAATCATTTTTCATCACCATAATTTAAGTATGTGTTCTTTGATGGGTTTATTTTTTCAAAAATATATTTATGAAATAATAAAAATAATGGAGTTATAATATAACATCTACCTTATTATCATTCAATAATTTGGGAAACAATAATGTTGTTCTTTTGTACGTGTGGTATACAATCTCAAAAAAGCGATGCAGTTAATTTTTTATTTATATTTTACTTGGATGTAAAAGAAGATGAATTGGATTAATTAATATGATATATATTTAATAATAATAATTCTATAATGGATATTTTTTTACATTTCTTTCATTCATTCCATATAAAAAAGGGAAACTACATGCATGCGAAAATATGACATATTGTCTCCATGAATGGTGTAATTTATTTTCTATATCTATTTTCAATATATAAATATAATTATAAAAATAATTTTTATATATAATTTTCCTACCCTAAGGAAAATTATTTAAAATATGGAATCGTTATCAATATATAAGGATCACGACTAACAAACGGAAACCTATTTCGATAGTGAAAATGTTACCACCATGAATAATGATTTAAAAAAACATTATAAATATATGACTATTAGATTTAATAAATAATTCAAAAAATTTATAATAGATATGAATTACATTATATAATACACTTATTATAAATCCATATTTATTATATAGGATTTTTTAATGTGAATGATGTGACGGATGTCTTGGGGAAAGGGTTTTTCATCTCACTTTTATTTACGCAGGACACATGCCCAATTGAACAGTTGTTTCCATTGTGTGGCGTATATACTAAGAAAGAATTTATTTTATTATTCTTCAAAAAATAATTTTGGCATATGCATAAACATATATGGTTACATTACTCATGGTAACTATTACTATAAACATACAAATGTGGTAAATGTAACAACTTAAAAATTTGTGAAATGATTTTTTCTATATTAAAATTTTTTTATTTTATTTTCTGTTAAAAATTATTAAAAAATTTAAGGGTCATGTGGGAGAAATAACTATGAAAGTATTAAATAAATGTGGATAAAGTGTTAGGAATTCAAGGGATTATTATAGAAATGAGATTATGTGACACCGCATCTATCCTCCTCCACCAATGAGGCACAATAGTTGGGGCGCGTAAAAGGCCACATCGTATCTATTTCAATGATCACATTATTTTCTAAAGAATGCATCACCTTATTGGCCCCCTAATTGAAATGTGGTGGAATCCAATGAATTTCAGTGAGTGTGTTAAAATACTCATCCCAATGAAATTAAATGAAATATTTTTCTGAAATATTTTTTATGTAAACCAAAATACTTTTTCCCTATGTATACTTAACATTAATCATTTTAAAATTATTTTAAGGAAATTTATATGGTATATATTAAATATACTATTAAAAATTTATGTCATGTGTTTTTAATATAAGGGCTAATAACAAATTTAATTTAACACATAAAAAACTACATTTACCTAAAAAACATTGTATTTTTTTAATATCCAAATTTTGAAAACTATGTTTTTGAAATATATATAAAATTTATTTGAGACAATAATGGTAATTGTTTCAATCATAATTCCATGAAATTATTAAGGTGAATTTTTTAATATCATATGAACTGATAAATTTTTTTCATTAATTCTAAAAATCACTAAATTTTAATTGAAATCAAAATTATCATTTAAATTATTTATAAACTAAAATCATTTATCAAATTGGTTTTAGATTAATATTAATTTATCTTAATACTTATATATCCATTTTTGGTCATTTTAATCATTTTCATATTGAATTTGTATTTAAAAACCATGAAGTCATTTATACATTTTCTCATTGAGAATCTACATTCCCATTGTGTGTGTGAGATTAAATGTAATTATAATTTTTTCACATATATAAAGGAAATTAGCAAATACTAATTAAATATTTAGATTTATAATATTGTATATTTTATAATAATTTTGTAATATATTATTTTACCAAAATATATAATGATAAAGATAAAAATTATTCACAGATGTCATGGTAACATGATTTCACATAGAGGTTAAACTAAAAATATATTGGTTTAAATGAGATTAATATTAGATAAAATCTACTATTTAGACATATTTAGTCTATATAATATATAAATATATAAATATAAAATTTTGGATCCTTCTCAAATGGTAAAAATTTCAACACGCCATTTGTTTTTCAAAAACATACAATTGTGCCACACACCTCACTTCTAAAACGTCACGCACTATACTCTCTTTATCATACTATAAAACACATTTGGTTCAGCCATAAACCCCTTTAATATTAAAAAATTTCCATGTATCACAATATAATACTATTTATTATCCTAAATCTATCATTGTCTTGGTTTTGGTTCCATCCTAAAGAGTTTACACGAAAAAGATGTAGCATTCTAGAAAGGGCAATTTTCTTTTATTTCTTACACCACATCCTTGAATTATTATTAAAAAAATGATATAATAAACATAGTAAAACTCATATAATGAGATTTCTTATATTTTTATAATGACCTATAATCAACCCCACTTCCATAAAATTTGTTATGAAATCTACATTCATCTCTATGGTGGACTACCGCCATGCGGACTGATGTTATTATTTTTTCAATTACCATCCTCATGGTTGGGAATAATGATTGATAAAAATTATATGTATCATATTTATAAAATATTTTTTAATATAGAGTCATTCTATAATATATAACAGTTTTTAATTTCCATTACATATTAGATACCATAATGTTTTTGTTGAGTAAATAAGGTTTTCCTTATGACTTTTCCATTCCTTCATACTTAGGGGGATATTGTTAAGTCAATAAGGTATTCTTATGGATTTACCATTCCTTCTTGTTTTGAAAATAACAAACACCTTATTTCAAGGTACAACTCATTTTACCCCTTGTTCATATTTTATTAGGAAAATTTCCTTACCCAAGGAAATTTACCCTTACCTAGATTTTATTGTTTATATCATAAATTTACTAAGTGTAAAAATCGGATTGAAACCAAAACTTCAGAATCCTATAATTACCTAGTTATGGAGAATTTTATTTTAGGATCCTAAATCTCAAGATTCTGGTTATGAAATCTTATGAGTTCTGACTCTGAATTCCGAATCAAAATTCTGGTTATGAACTCTTCTATGTTCTAACTCCGAATTCTGAATCAAAATTCTGGTTACGAACTATTCTGAGTTCTGACTTTGAATTCTGAATTAGAATTCTAGTTACGAACTCTTTTGAGTTTTGACTCCGAATTCTGAATACGAATTCTGGATATGAACTCATCAAATTTCTGACTCTGAATTCTGAATACGAATTCTATATACGAACACATTGAAGTTCTAACTTCGAATTCTGATTATGAATTCTGGATATGAACATCTCTTTGTTTTGATACTGGTTTATCTAAATTAAGAATATCAACTCCTATGAGTTCTGACTCCGAATTTTCATGAACTCCGACTCCAAATCTTTTATGTTTAGGTTCCAAATTATTTTGAATCTAGATTTCGAATTTCCTTGAAAACCAGACTCTGAAATTCTAAAGAATTCAGGTTACGAATTCCTAGAAAAAAGAATCTGAATATCCTTGTATTATAGACTCCGAATTAATTTTTGGTTAGACTCCAAAATTTCATTTACATACATTCATAACATCAGATTTTGGTTACGGTTACACTTGTTTAGTTATAAAACAATGTCATGCTTTCAGTTACTCACTAACCGTTGTTTGAGTGACATGTGTACAGGTCCCTCTGAAATTCAAGGAAGAATATGACTGTTTGAGGAGGGAGCCAACCATTACAGCCGTGCTTATAAATAGGGGCTCATTTGAAAGAGCGCAGGACACATGGCAATAACATTATCAACTGTGCTTATATGCTATTGAAGTGATTTCTAGAGAGATGGGCTCTTATAAACTCTCAAGCTTCATGCAGATAGTTTGAACGACTTTTCAAACTTTTCTTCATGCATATTTTTTTAGTGTAGAGGTTCTATTTCCTTAAAATCAAATACTTCAGGTTGTGAAGTTAGAGGTGCCTATTTCCTTAAAAATCGAGGGCTTGCGGGGATAGAAATATAGATACCGATTTTCAGATTGAGGGCTTACCTGGGATTGGGTATGATAGACTATCTGGAAAGTATAAATCAAGGGACCTCTTATCCAGGGTTGTTAGATACCCTCCTCTTTGGGTTAAAAGAGTTTCTACGTTTTACTTGTACTGGTACTACATTGTTTTCCACTGTGTATTTTAGTTGTTAATGAAATTATAACTTTCATATATTTCGTTAAACATGTACTCTGCTTTTATAGGATTCTTTACACATTAAGGTAGAATCATTGTTGGTGTAAACGTTTTTTAAGATTCATTTTCGGAATCACTTTTCTCTAATCAAGCTAGTCATTAGATCTTAGAGGTGTTGTGAATTTTGGATATGAAAAAATTCTTTAAGTATTTTTAAATATAAAATTCACCCCCCTCTTGTATTTTAGCATCTCATGTTTACATATTTGATCCTAAATTTGTTATTATATAGTATATCATACTCACATACCATCTCACAATTGGAATCAAATGAGGTTACCCCTGAATTAATCTCACGATCAGATTCAGAAGGAAACTTTTGGAATTGAATTTCCTGATTCACAATTTTTAGGATTCATATGTTTGGATTCATATTTTCAGATTCATAAAGTTTTTATTCATTCTTTATTAGAGATACAATATATATTTCCTTGATTATGATATTTTCCCTTGTTTACAAACTCATACTACTAAAACGTTTGTGTGCCAAATATTATCTTAAGGATGGCATGTTTAAATGATGCTTTTATTGATAATCTAAATCCTACCATACCTCCTATTTGATGGAAATTATTATGAGTACTAGAGTGATAGGATGAAGACATTCATTATCAATACATGGGTTGATAACATTCTAATGGTGACTGGAGATTATAAGATTCTGTATAAGGAATTGAGAACCTTTAGGAATCATGAGAAATCGGAATATCAAGAAAACTTTAGAGTCATAAATACTTTGTTATGATCTATGACTAGGAACATCTATAGTCAAATATCATCATGTGATGTTTCAAATAGTTTTTATAAGAAATATGAAGTTAAACATTTTGGGATATCTAAAGTAATAGACATAAGAAGAACTATATTGAGAGGTGAATACCATAGATTTAACATTCATTATGGAGAACCTATATGAAACGTACATCAAAGGTTTATGAATATCGTGAATAGATTTAAATATATGGGAGAAAAATGTTTGGATGATGAGGTTCTTGTAGACAAGATCATAGATATCATGCCAAATGAATGGGATTCCAAGGGGATAACTATTGATGAGAACTGCAAAGTCACTCAAATTTCCTTAGATGAGGTGTTTGCAACTCTTCTTCAGCATGAAACCAAAATGAAGAGAGATGTTGAAAATGTTGAGAAGTCGAATGGGAATGGAGGAGTTTTATTTACAATCACTTCTAATCATATGAAAGCCAAGACACCAGAAAGGGTAACTAGATAAAATACAAAGACATTCATTATTCAGTCAGAATCTAGTGACGTAGAAATGTCTGAGAATGAATTAGAAAATCTTTCTCATAGAATGAACAAGATTGTAGCTCAAAATAACCATCAGAATAAGTACAATAAGAAAGACTACAGATATTAGAACGATGGAGAAGTCATGTGTTATGAATGAAGAATAACAGGTCATATTTGACCTGATTCTCCTTTATTGAAAAAGAAGGAAAAGAAGGAATGGAATTAAGAATGGAACAAGAAGAAATTATATCAATCAAAGAACAAGAAAAGCCTTAATGCTAATGATACATGGATCGCTATCTGTGGAGACTCTTCAAAATGTGAATCTTATGAATATGATTCATCAACACATATGAATATGGCATTTATTTATACTACTTCTTTCCCAAATACAAGTCTTCTAGCCAAGGTACGCTCTTCCGAGGCTTTAACAAATTTATCTCCTGATAAGAATTACTATTCCAAAAATAGTACTTCTAATGAAGAAACTTCATCCATAGAAAATTATGAAATACATTCATATGAAGAAGTTTCTAGATTTTCCATTTTACTTGAGAGAAAAATTTTAAAATTTCTATGAAATTAGACAAGGAAAACACTAGGGAAGAAAATCTTATAAAATAGATTTCAGATCATTCTAGAGATCATAGAGATAAAGAAGATCTTTTAAAAAATCTTTCTATAGACCATGAGAAAGATAATTCTGTTAAGGAAGAACTTTATAATGATCATAAGAATTCTATTTTAGAGATAAAAGATTTTGAGGAAAAATAAAACTCTAATGAAATGATTCATGAGGATAGGAATTTAGTCATCAGACTAAAATCTGAAATATTTTTTCTTAATAAGGTTCTTGCAAAGTTTACCTCTGGGAAGAAAAATTTTGACAAGATTTATTCTCAAATTAAACATCAAGGAAACACTATAGGAGTAGTTTATACTCAAAAAAACCGGTTTTCAAAAACAACTATATTGTTCCTTCTAGAGTCCCTTTTTGTACTAAATGTAAAAGTGGTGGGAATTGGAAGAAAAATTGCCCCTTTAAAAAAATCAATCTCTTGGGTTTCATTCAACTTATTTTTCTAAACAAATGTGGAAACCCAAAAAAAAATTCTAACAATTCTGGATCCAATAATGTTTGGATTCTGAAAGTCTAACTTTCTTATTTTCAGGAAAAAAATAAATACCAACATCAATACATGGTACCTGGATAGTGGATTTTCCTAGCATATGATTGGTAACAAAAACTATTTTAGAAAGAGTATAATGAACAAAGGATAAAAATTTACTTTCAGAGATAATGATCAGGGGGAAAATATTTGTATAGGAAACTTCGTTCTTCTTGGAAAAACACTGATTTCAAATGTTTTATTTTTCATGGGTATTAAGAACAACCTCATTAAAATAATTCAGTTATGTGATTAAGGTTACCTTTTGAAATTTAGGAACGATAAGTGCTTAGTACACAATTCCAAGGAAGAATTTATTCTTTCTTCCAATAGTAAAGAGAATGTTTACACACTAAACATAGAATTCCTTAGGAGCCAAGACTTTTCTTCCATTAGTTCAATGGGAGATCACAGTTGGATATGGAAAATATTTTTAGACGACTGTAACCTTAGGAACTTATAAAAACATTCTACGAATGGATTAGTTAAGGATCTACTACAGCATAGGTTTGATACTTTAAACTTTTGTAACACTTGTTAGTATATAAAGAAACATAAATCAAGTTTTAAATCAGTCATTGATGTCTTAACTACTAATTCATTACAGCTAGTGCATATAGATCTTTTTTTTCCAACACAAATAGGATTCATTGGTGGCAAGTACTATGTATTTATCTTGGATGATGATTACAATAGATTTACATAGGTATATTTTCTAGCAATGAAATCTAAATCTTTCTATTATTTTAAAAGTTTTTGGGCCCATGTAAAAATTGAGAAAATCCTTCCATTGAAAACTATTCATAGTGATCATTGAAAAAAATTTCAAAATTCTCCTTTTGAAATTCTTTTTAGTAAAAATGGTATTAATCATAACTTATTAGCACCCAGATCACCCCAAAACAAATGGTGTTGTTGAAAGAAGAAATTTAATTCTTCAATAGATAACTAGAACCATGTTGAGTGACTATTCTATAGCAATAAATATTTGGGATAAAGATGTTAGTACTTATTTTTATGCTATAAATCGTGCTTTGATTAGACCTTTTCTTAATAAAACTTTTTATGATATATGGAATGGTATAAAACCTAGACTTTCCTACTTTATGGTTTTTGGTTTCAAGGGATTCATCCTGAATACTAAAGATAATCTACATAAATTCACACCAAAATATGATAAAATAATTTTCTTAGGCTACTCCAAAACTTTTAAGGCAAATAGAGTTTTCAATAAAAACACTTTTACTATTAAAGAGGAAGTACATGTAAAATTTGATCAAACTAATCCTTTTATTTTTAACCAACCCCAACCTACATCCTCAGATTTGTTTTGAACAACTGATTATCAACATTTTATAAAAAATCCTTCTGATAAAGAAAATTTTGAAGAAGATACTACTAAAAAATTTACCCCTGACGATTTCCTACCCTATGTTGATGAACATGTTTTACAAAACCCAAACCAGTTGTTTCTAAAGAATCATCCCAGGGATAGTATCATTGGGGTAGTCAATGAACCTGTAATGACTAGAAGTTCCTTAAGAAATGAAGTAGAAAATCTATTATTCCTTTCTCAATTATAACAAAAAAAACTAATGAATCTTTAGGTGATGATGATTGGATTAAAGCCATGCAAGATGAACTAAATTAATTTGCAAGAAATAATGTATGGACCTTGGATGAAAGACCTAAGGAAACTTCTATTATTGGAGTAAAATGGGTCTTCAGAAATAAGTGTGATGAAAATGGAATCATTGTATGAAATAAAGCAAGATTAGTTTCTAAAGGCTATAATCAACAAAAAGGAATAGACTATGAAGAAACTTGTGCTCCAGTAGCTAGACATGAATTTATTCGCATTTTAATTGCCATTGCATCATTGTTTAATATAAAACTTTTTCAAATGGATGTGAAATGTGCATTACTTAATGGTTATGTTCAAGAGGATTTTTTTGAACAACCTTTCAGATTTGAAGATACAAAACATCCTGATCATGTTTTTAGAATTACCAAAGCTTTGTATGGCCTTAAACAGGCCTCTCAATCATGGTGTGATAGACTTACAATATTTGTTCTTCAAAATAACTATGTCAATGGAAATGCAGATCCAACCCTTTTTAAAAATAATGATAAGAATATTTTTTCAATTGTTTAAATTTTTGTTGATGACATTATATTTGATTCAACTCAGTAATCTTTAATCAATTCGTTTACAGATCTAATGAAATATGAGTTTGAAATAAGTTTGATGGTTGAGTTAAATTTTTTCCTTGGATGTCAAATATCTCAAAAACATGAAAGACTCTATATATCCCAACATAAGTATATTAAAGTTCTTCTAAAAAATTATGGATATAGAAACACTAAAAGTATAAGTACTCCAATTGGTACCTCAAACACACTTGATCTTGATGAAGATGGGAACCCAGTAGATCAAATATCTTTTAGAGGTATGATAGGAAGTCTACATTACTTGATAGCTAGTCATATAGAATTAACATTTTCAATATTCTTATGTGCAATATATCAATACAATCCAAAGGAATATCACTTAAAGTTAGCGAAAATAATCTTTCACTACTTAACAGGAACCATGGATTTATGAATATTTTATACTTCAGGAAATGATTTTTTTTTATTTTTTTCCGATGCTAATTTTAGTGGTTGTATAATGGATAGATAGAGTACATACAGAACATATCAACTCTTATGAGATTCATTATTTTGGTGGTCATGTATGAAGAAACACTCTGTAGCACTTTCCACTACTGAAGATGAATATGTAGCAGCTGGATGTTGTTGTGCTCAAGTGTTGTGGATGCAACACACACTCACAGACTATGTCTTTAGTTTTACGAAAACAAAATTTTTTTGTGATATTAAAAGTGCCATTTCCCTTATATAAAACCCTTAACATCACTCTCGTGAAAAACACCTTGATATTAGGCATCACTTTCTTAGGTATCACACACAAAAAAGAGATATCATCCTTCAATTGATCATAATGCAAGATCAACTTGCTGATATGTTCTCAAAATCATTACCCTCTGATATATTTGAATACATTAAAAAAAAGTTAGGAATGATAACCGTAAGTTAATCTTCCTCAATTAACTTCTTTTTGAATGAATCTCTTTACAGTTATAAACTCTTTTTCATAGGGAGAGTACATATGTTATTGACGTTTTTCAAAAATTTACATAATGAAAATTTTCATATATGGGTTTTCAAAATTCATCATAATGAAAATCTTCGTAGTTGTTTTTCCAAATTTTTTCAGAATGACAATTTTGGTATTAGAGTTTTTCAAACTGTTTTCGTAATGAAAAATCTTAGACCTGATTTTTTTTGTAATGAAAATCTTCAGATCTAACTTTTTCGTAATGAAAATTTTCGGATCGAATGTTTTCATAATGAAAATATTCTGACCAGAAATTTTCATGATGAAAATCTTCGGACCTTAAATTTTTGTAATGATAATATTTGGACTTGAAATTTTCTTAATGGAATTTTTTGCATTTGAAATTTTTTTGTGTGGTTTTTTTTCGTATTCATGTTTTTTTAATCCAAAGTTCTTTAAGAAGAATATTCCTCAATACGAATAATCTTCCTATAAATCAGAAAGGTATGATTCTTTCTTGAGTTTTTTGTAATTACCTTTTCCATGCTGTTAGTTTATTTTGTTTTTAAAATTTCTCGGATTCTATTTTTCATAAATCTGAATGTTTTCCTTTTAATACCTCAAAATATGGGATTCAACTAATTTTTCCTTGCAGCTATCATATCAACCATTAGATAAGATAAAAAGGTTTTCAAATAGTTATATTGTATTTGGAAGATTAAAGGTCCCTTCCATCACCTATATAAAGGGGACGCCCGATGGTTGTCTCGCATCAGTTTTCAATGCTTGTGTGTGTCGAAGCTCTACCCTTCTACAAAATCTCGTTCTGAATTCTTCAGAAGTGATCAATTTTGAATGTCTATAGAATTTCCTTCTTAATATATGTCTACTTTGATAATGATTTTGGAGTGGAAAATATACAGGGAATGGTTAGTTCATCTGAACATTTTCATCAAGTGTGACTCTATTATTTCCAAGAACTTCAAGCTAAATGGATGGGAAAATGTAGATATTTTTAAGACAGGAGCTCAGGATGTTGTCTATCTTGATCTTCATATAGAATTATATGAATCAGTTTTCTTTCTGAAGGAAGAAGGTAGAAACAAATTCTATATCAAGAGTTATGGGAAGACATATAAACTTTCTTACACCATGGATGCGAGCTTGGTGGGACTCTCATATGAAGGAGAAGCCGAATTCTGCTCCCACAAGCTATCGGATGTTCAAGGATGTTTCATCAATGTGAAGGCTATGGAATGACTTGAACATAAATATGTCAAGACCACAAATATTTCCCACCTTTCTACCAACAATCAGATCCTACAACTATGGGTTCAGGGACTTATCGTACCGAAGATGGGGGATAAGGACACCCTTAAGAATAGTAACATGTACATATTGGATTTTTTGGTAAACCTAAGGAAGGTGAACCTCATAAAGCACATTCTCATTATGATACAGAACATCAAGAATGGGAATCTGATTGCTCAGATTATTATTTATCCTTCTCTTCTCTTCAAGCTCATTATTTGGTGTCTTGAGTCATTCAAGATCCCCTGCAGTTCCAAACGGAGGAATTGCAATGTGATGATTATCGGTGATGATCCCCTTAAGAGAATGAAGGTTGGTTTCTACAAGAGAAATGATAATTTTATGATATTCCTAAGGATGAGACAGAAGCCATTCCAGAAAATGTTGAAAATGATGAACCTTCAATAAAGGCTGGGAGGAAAATAAAGTTGAAGGATGTGGAAGTAGAAGAAAAAACCCCTAATTCTATGTAAGTCCAATCTGCACCTCGTAAAACCAGGAAGAAAAATTCCAACCTAGATGAGGTGGTAGAAAAATGGAGAGAGGATATGAAGAATAGAAAATAAGGGGAGCCACAGTTCGGTTTGGATCCTACTGAGGCTAAGGCCTTGAAAGAATCAGTTAATGAGGGGCTTGAAAAGAAAGCTAAGGTGAAAAAGATTAAGAAGACGATGTCAGTGGCAGAGATTGTGTAATATCTTTTGAAATCTAATGATGATGAATCCAAGAATATCCCTATTCCGAATTCATTCAAGGTGGAACCATTACATGAGACTTCGGGAAAGTGTTTTATGACTCCGGAAAAAACACAAGAGAAGATTGTGGAAGAGAAGAAAGTTACAGAAGAAGTACAGCATAATGAGACTAGTGGTGGATCTGATGATGTGATTATGCAAGTCGAAGAATATCATCTAAAAGAAATGGTTTTCGAAAAATTGTCAATCTGGAATTCTAAAGACAGATCTTTATAACTTTCTACTCCGGGAATTGATGAGAAGGGTGTAGAGGAACTAAACAAGTTATCTGAGGAAGAGAGTCATAATCACGACTTCATTCTTCCTGGAGACATTGATTTAGTAGTTGAAAAAGGCAAAATTGATGATGATAAGATTATATAGTTGTCTGGGAGTGAGAAGGAATCCCTAGATGAAGAGGCTATTCTGAAAATCAACAAAGGAAAAAAAAAGTGGTGTTGATACTCTAACCAACGATATTTTGAGGAAGAAGGAAGCTGGAGGATCATCTAAGAGGAAGCTGGTAGAGCTAGGGGACGATCCATCTCCAAGAAAAATATCATATTCAGAGTCATCATCTTTAGGATATTCTTTTGTTGTACAATCCTTGAAGAAACTAGTGGATACCATTCTGAACATTCCAGTAATTGATTCCTGATGCAAGATGCTCCAGCATAGCATGAATCAGAAGTTAGATTCTGTATGCATGGTCATGGATAGTTGTGTAAATTTTTTGGGTGATCAAAAGAATTTCCTTATCAACTATGAACCCCACAAAAAATCTTGCAAGAAGATAACCAGCTGGTTGAAGAAAATTATTATAGATTTTGAAGAGCATGATCAATTTCAAGAAGATGTCAAAGAATATTTTGATACCGAAGACACCAAAATCAATAATCTTACAAATAGCTTTCAAGAAAAGCTAAATCTTGAACAGAATGTTCGGATTCAGGATGTCAATGAACTAAATGTGAAATTGGGTTATGTTGTACAAAGATTAAAAACAGAGAGGGATCTCCGGACCAAGATGGAATAAAAGCTAGTGAAGGAAGATGACTTATTGAAGGCTCATGTAGAGGCCTTAAAGGCACAAGAGGATAAGATCACAGCCTTGAAGAAGAAATAAGTGGATGTTCACAAAGTGCTAAAAACGCTGAAGACAATCGTGAAGAAACTGATTCCCAAGGAAAAAGAAACAAAATATACCCAATCGAATCTTTTGTTGTATTTTTTTCCTTGTACTAATTCTTTCAATCATAATGGAATTATTGTTGCTTTTTTTTGTTTGAATGTATATACTAATATTTCATGTACCATTTTTTCCATTCCCTCATACTCATTTTGAAAATCACAAAGGTGGAGAAGGAAAATGAATTCTAAAGTGGAGAAGGAAAAATATTTCTATGTATAATAAGATATATCCCTATGTAAGGGGGAGTTTATTTAAGGGGGAGTGCACATTATGGAGATTTACATACCCATGTTAATGAAAATCCCATTCTGGAAATCTAGAATATGATCCTTAGAGTTCAAAGCCAAAGAGGGAGTCTGTCATATTTATCTTTGACAATGTGAAAAGGGAGATATGTTTTATTTCCTAAGTCAAGAAAAGTTTTTCTATGTCCATATATTCATTTTCATAAGGATGTTTGTGATTTCCAAAAAGGGGGAGATTTTTGAGGTAATAAGTTTTTTCTTATGACTTTTCCATTCCTTCATACATGGGGGGAGATTGTTAAGTCAATATTGTATCCTTATGACTTTACCATTCCTTCTTGTTTTATAAATCATAAACACCTTATATCAAGGAAAAACTCATTTTACCCCTTGTTCTAATTTTATAAGGGAACTTTTCTTACCCAAGGAAATTTACTCTTACCATGATTTAGTTGTTTATATCAAAAATTTCTTATGTGTAAAACTTAGATTGAAACCATATCCTCAGAATCCTATAATTACCAAGATATGAATCAATCTGTTTTAGGATCTGGATTCTTAGAATTCTGGTTACGAAATCTTCTATGTTCTGACTCCAAATTCAGAATCTGAATTCTGGTTACGAACTCTTCTGAGTTCTGACTCCGAATTGTGAATCCAAATTCTAGTTACAAACTCTTCTGGGTTCTGACTCCGAATTCTTAATACGAATTTTAGATATGATCTATTCAATGTTCTGACTCTGAATTCTAAATATGAATTCTGTGTATGAACTCTTCAAAGTTCTAACACCGAATTATAATTAAGAATTCTGGATACAAACTTCTCTATGTTCCGACTCTGAGTTCTCTGAAATCAGACTCCATAATCCTATGAGTTCTGACTCAGAATTCTCATGAAATTCGACTCTGAACATTTTAAGTTTTGGTTCCGAATTCTTGTGAATACAGATTCTGAATTTTCTTGAAATTCCGACCCCGGAATTCTATAGAATTCAGGTTCCAAAATCCTAGAAAATAGAATCTAAATATCCTTGTATTATAGACTTCAATTTCATTTTTTGTTAGACTCCAAACCTTCATTTACATACATTTTGAATATCATATTTTGGTTATCCATACACTTGTTTAGTTAAAAAACGATGTCATGGTTTCAGTTACTCATTATCCCTTTTTTGAGTGACATGTGCATAGGTCCCTCTGAAATTCATGGAAGAATATGGACGTTGGAGGAGGGAGCCGACCGTTAAAGTCGTGCCTTTAAATAGGGCCTCATTGGAAAGATCTCAGGACACTAGACAACAACATTGACAATTATGATTACAAGCTATTGAATTGGTTTCTAGAGAGAGAGGGGCTCTTATAAACGTTCAGGATTCATGTATAAAGATTTAATGACTTGTTCAAACTCTGCTTCGTACAGATTTTCTTAGTGCAGATGTTCGATTTCCTTAAAATCAGATACTTCAGGTTGTGGAGCAAGAGGTTCCGATTTAATTACAAATCGAGGGATTACGGGAATAGAAAGATAGATACCGATCTTCGGATTGAAGGCTTACCTAGGTTTGGGTAAGATATACTTTGTTGAAAGTATATATCAAGGGGGCCACTTATCCAAGGTTGTTGGATACCCTCTTTTTTGGGTTAAAAGAGTTTCTACTTGTTACTTTTAGTGATACTACATTGTGTCCCACCGTGTATTTTAGTTGTTAAGGAAATTATAACTTTCATATACATCTTTAAACATGTAATCTGATTTTATATGATTCTATATGATTTAAGGTAGAATCTTAGTTGGTGCAATATTTTTTATGTTTCATTTTCGGAATCACTTTTCTGGAATCAAGAAAGTTATTAGAACTTAGAGGTGTTGTGAATTTTGGTTATGAAAAATTTCCTTAGGGATTTCTAATTATACAATTCACCCCGCTCTTGTATTTGAGCATCTCATGTTTACATGTTTGATCATACATTTGGTATTATTGAGTATATCATAAACACATACCATTTCACAATTGGTATGAATGGTGGTTACCCCTGAATTAATCTCACAATTAGATTCAGAATAAAACTTTTGGAATTGAATTTCCAGATTAACAATTTTTTTGGATTCATATTTTTGGATTCATATTTTTAGACTCATAAAGTTCTTATTCATTCTTGATTAGAGATAAAATATCTAGTTCCTTGATTAAGATATTTTCTCATTTTTACAAACTCATACTACTAAAAAGTTTGTGTGACAAAGATTATCTTAAGGATGGAAGGTTTACATGATGGTTCTATTGATAATATATATCCTATCAGACCTTCTTGTTTTTGATGGAAATTATTATGAGTACTAGAGAGATAGGATTAATACATTTTTTATCAATACTCGAGTTGATAACTATCTAATGATGATGAGAGATTATAATATTTCGGATAAGGAATTGAGAAACTTTACGAATCAGGAGAAATGAAAATATAAAGAAAATTTCAGAGTCATAAATACTTTGTTTTGTTCCATGACTAGGAACATCTATAGTCAAATATCATCGTGTGAAGCTGCAAATAGTATCTTGGAGAAACAAGAAGTTACACATTTTGGTATATCTAATGTGATAGAGATAAGAAGAGCTATGTTGAGAGATGAATACCATAACTATAACTTTCTTCATAGAGAACCTATAAGGAATATACAACAATGGTTTATGAATATCATGAATAGATTACAATCTATGGGAGAAAAAGGTTTGGATGATGACGAACTTGTATACAAGATCATAGATATCATGCCAAATGAATGGGAGTCCAAGAGGATAGTTATTGATGTGAACAAGAAAGTCACTCAAATTTCCATAGATGAGTTGTTTGGAACTCTTCTTCAGCATGAAACCATAATGAAGTGATATGATGAAAATGTTAAGAAGAAGAATGGGAAAGGAGGAGTTTCTTTTACAACCACTTCTAAACATATGAAGGCCAAAACCATAGAAAGAGTAACTAAATCAAAGACTAAGAAAGTCAATATTCAGTCAGAATCTAGTGACACAGAAAAGTCTCAGAATGAATTAGCTAATCATTCTATGAGAAATAAAAATATTATAGCTCAAAAGAACCATCAGAATAAGTACAAAAATATTGACAATAGAGATAAGAACAATGGAGAAGTTACGTGTTATGAATGAATATGGACAGGTCATATCAGACCTGATTGTCCTTTGATGAAAAAGAAGGAAAATATTGAAAGGAAATCAGAAAGGAACAAGAATAAATTATATCGATAAAAGCACAAGAAAATCCTTAAATCTAATGTTACTTGGAGTGCTAGCTGTGTAGATTCTTTATAAAGTGAATCTTCTAAATATGATTCATGAGCACAGAAGAATATGGGATTCATTGCTACTGCTTATTTCCCAAATACATGTATTATGTCCATGGTACGCTCTTTCTAGGCATTAACAAATTTATCTCTTCAATAGAATTAGTATTCTAAAAATAGTATTTCTAATGAAGAAACTTCATCCTTGGAAAATGAATAAATACCTTTATATGAAGAAGTTTCTATATTTTCCATGTTACATGAAGCAAGAAATTGTAAAATTTCTATGAAATTAGACAAGGCAAACACTAGGGAAGAAATTATTATAAGAGAGATTTCAGATCTTTCTAGAGATATTATAGATAAAGATGATCATTTAGAAAATATATATAAAGTACTTAAGAAAGAAAATTCTATTAAGGAAGAATGTTCTAAAGATCATAAGGATGCTATTTTAGAGATAAATTTTTTTGACGAAAAATACAACTCTAATGAAATGATTCCTGAGGATAGGAATTTAGTTATCAGACTAAAATATGAAATATTTTCTGTTAAAAATAATCTTGAAAAAATTACCTCAGGGAAGAAATTTTTTGACTAGTTGTATTTTTTAATTAAACCTCAAGGAAACACTACTCGAGTAGGTTATACTCACCAAAAACTGGTTTTCAAAAACAACTATTTTTTTCCATCTAGAGCCCCTATTTGTACTAAATGTCAAAGTGGTGGGAATTGGATGAAAAATTACTCCTTGAATAAAATTCAACCTCTTGGGTTTCATACAGCATATTTTTCTAAAAAAATGTGGATACCCAAATTTTTGTTACTAACAATTCTGGATCCAAGAATGTTTGGATTCTGAAAGACCAACTTTCTTATTTTCAGGAAAATAATGAAGGTACCAACATAAATACATGGTATATGGATAGTGGATATTACCAAAAAAATGACAGGTATCAAAAACTATTTTGAAAATATTATCAATACGAATGGAGGAAAAGTAACATTCAGATATAATGCTTAGGGAGAAATTATTAGTATAGGTAACATCGTTCTTCTTGGAAAAACATTTATTTAAAATGTATTATTTGTTAAGGGTCTTAAGCACTACCTCATTAGCATAAGTGAGTTATGTGATGAAGGTTACCTTGATAATATTAGGAATGATAGGTTCTCAGTACAAAATTCCAAGGAAAATCTTATTCATTCTGCCAATAGGCAAGAGAATATTTACAGAATAAACATAGAAGACCATAGGAGCCCAGACATACCTTGCCATAGTGCAATGGAAGATCTCTCTTGGTTATTGAATAGAATTTTAGGATAGTGTAACCTTAGGAAATTATACAAACATTATAATAAAGGATTAGTTAAGGATCTACTGGATCTTAGGGTTGATACTTAAAAATTTTGTGACCCTTGTCAGTATGGAATGCAACATAAATAACAATTTAAATCAGTCAGTGAAGTCTCAACTACTGATGGATTACACCTAGTTCATATGGATGTTTTTTTCCCATCATAAACTGGAAGCATTGGTGTCATGTACTATGTATTTGTCTTGGTTGATTCTTACACTAGATTTACTTGGTTCTTTTTTCTAACAATAAAACATGAAGCTTTATTTTATTTCAAATGTTTTAGAACCCATGTTAAAATTGAGAAAATCCTTCCATTGAAAACTATTCATAGTTATCATGGAAAAGAATTTCAAAATTATTCTTTTGAAAACCTTTTGTAGTAAAAAGGTATTAATCACAACTACTCAGCACCCAGAACACCCCTACATAGTGGTGTTGTTGAAAGAAGAAATATAATTATTAAAGGGATAACTGGAACCATGTTGAGTGAGTATTCTGTAGCCAAACATTTTTGGGCTGAAGCTGTAAGTACTGCTTGTTATACTATAAATAGTTTTTTGATTACACCTTTTTTTAAATAAAACTCCCTATGAGTTATGGAATGGTATTACACCTAGACTTTATTACTTTATGGTTTTTTTTCAAGGTATTCATCTTAAAAAATAATGATAATCTACATAAATTCACGCCAAAATATAATAAATAAATTTTCTTAGGCTACTCCACAACTTCTATGGCATATAGAGTTTTCAATAAAAAAACATGTACTATTGAAGAGATAGTACATGTCAGATTTGATGAAACTGATCCTTTTGTTTTTAAACAACCCCAAGCTACATCTTCTGATGTGTTTTCAAAAACATATTATCATCCTTCGATAGAAAATCCTTCTGATAAGGAAAATGTTCAAGAAGATACTACTAAAACATTTACCCCATAAGATTTCCTACCCTATGTTGATGAACCTGTTTTACCAAACCCACATCAGTTATTTCTAAAGAGTCATACTTGTGATAGTATCATTGGTGATGTCAATCAACCTGTAAGGACTAGAAGTTCCTTAAGAAATTACGTATAACATCTTGCATTCCTTTCCCAATTAGAACCATAAAGCACTGATGACGTTTTAGGTGATGATGATTAGATTAAATCCATGAATGATAAACTATATGAATTCGAAAGGAATAACGTATGGACCATGGTTGAAAGACCTAAGGAATCTGCTATTATTGGAGTCAAATGGGTCTTCAGAAATAATTGTGATAAAAATGGAATCATTGTTAGAAATTAAGATAGAATAGTTTCTAAAGTATATAATCAACAAGAAGGAATAGACTATGAAGAAACCTATGCTCCAAAATCTAGACTTGAATCTATTTGTATTTTACTTTCCTTGGGAGCATTATTTAGTTTCAAACATTTTCAAATAGATGTGAAATGTTATTTCCTTAATGGTTATAAACAAGAGGATGTTTTTGTTGAATAACCTCTTGTCTTTGAAGATACAAAACATCCTGATCATTTTTCTAGACTTACCAAAGCTTTGTGTGGCCTTAAAAAATCCCCTCTAGCCTGCTATGATTGACTTATAGGAATTTTGCATCAAAATAACTATGTCAAGGGAAATGTAGATCCAACCCTTCTTATAAAGAATGATAATAAAAATGTTTTTATTATTTAAATTTATGTTGATGAAATTATATTTTCTTCAACTCAACAATCTTTAACTGATTCCCTTTCAGATCTAATGAAATTTGAGTTTGCAAATAGTATGATGGGTGAGATAACATTTTTCCTTGGTTTTCAAATCTCTCAAAAACCAAAAGGAATCTATATATGTCAACATAAGTATGTTAAAGATTTTCTCAAAAAGTTTGGATATGAAAACACTAAAAGTGTATGTACTCCCATTGGTACATCAAACACACTTGATCTTGATGAAGCTAGGAAACCAGTAGATCAAGCATCTTTTAATGCTATGATAGGAATTCAACTTTACTTGAAAT
The DNA here is from genome assembly GCA_963277665.1 of Viscum album. Taxonomy (NCBI): domain Eukaryota; kingdom Viridiplantae; phylum Streptophyta; class Magnoliopsida; order Santalales; family Viscaceae; genus Viscum; species Viscum album. Next base: position 1,363,004,685 of record OY728140.1, on the reverse strand, counting down.
CTAGTCATCCAGAAAAAACGTTTTCAGTATGCTTATTTGAAAGATATCAATCCAATCCTAAGGAATCTCACATAAAGGTAGTGAAAAGAATTTTTTTTGATACTTAAAAGGAACAATGGATTTAAGACTATTTTATACTTCTGGAAATTATTCTATTTTAAAATGTATTCCGGATGCTGACTTTGGTGGATATAGAATGGATATAAAGAGTACATCTGGAACTTGTTATTTCTTAGGAGATTTATTAGTTTCTTGGTCTTGACAGAAGCAACAATCTGTAGCACTTTCCACTGCTGAAGCTGAATATGTAGCAGCTGGAAGTTGTTGTTCTCAAGTGTTGTGGATGCAACACACACTCACAGACTATGGCATGAGTTTTTCCAAAACACAATTTTTGTGTGATAACACAAGTTTATGTGCCCTTAGAAAAAACACTTAACATCACACTTGTTCAAAACCCATAAATATTAGGCATCACTTTCTTAGGGATCACACACTAAATGGAGATATCATTCTTCAATTTATCATAATGTATGATCATCTTACTGATATTTTCAAAAAATCTTTACCCTCTGATAGTTTTGAATACATTAAATTGAAGTTAGGAATGATAAACGTATGGTAATCCTCTTCAATTAAATTCCTTTTTAACCAATCTCTTTATAGTAATAAACACTTTTTCATAGGGGGAGTACATCTGTTATTGAACTTCTTCAAAAAAACTTATAATGAAAATTTTCACAGTTGGATTTTAAAAAAATTTCGTAATGAAAATTTTCGTAGTTAGTTTTTCCAAATTTTTCATGATGAAAATTTTTGTAGTTGGATTAACAAAATTATTCGTAATGAAAATTTTCGTAGTTGATTTTTCAAAAATATTCATAATGAAAATTTTGGTATTATAGTTTTTCAAACTGTTTTCGTAATGAAAATTCTCGGACCTGAAGTTTTTGTAATGAAAATCTTTAGATATAAAGTTTTCGTAATGAAAATATTCGGATCTAATGTTTTCGGAATAAAAATCTTCAGACCTAAAATTTTCATAATGAAAATCTTCAGACTTGAAATTTTCATAATTAAAATCTTCGGACCTGAAATTTTCGTAATGGAAATTTTTAGATTTGAAATTTTCATAGTGAAGTTGTTTTCCATATTCATGTTATTTTAATCTAATTTCCTTCAAGAATAATATTCCTCAATATGAATAATATTCCTAGAAATCCAAAAAGTATGATTCTTTATTGAGTTTTTAGTAATTACCGTTTTCTTTATGTTAGTTTCTTTTGTTTTTACAATTTCTCGGATTCTAGTTTTTTTCAATCCGAATGTTTTCCTTTTAAAACCTCAAAAGATTGGATTCAACCAACTTTTCCTTTCAGATATCATATCAACTATTAGATTATATTATAAGGTTTCCCAATAGTTAGATTGTATTTGGAAGATGAAATGTCACTTCCATCACCTATATTAAGGGGACCCCCGATTGTTGTCCCACATTGATTTTCAAAGCTTGTGTGTGTCAAAGATCTACCATTCACCAAAATCCTATTCCGAATTATTCAGAATTTCTCAAGTCCGAATGTATACAGAAGTTCCTTCTCAAGATATGTCTACTTTCAAGAAGATTTTGGAATGGAAAATACAAAGAGAGAGGTTAGTTCATCAGAACATTTTCATTAGGTATGACTCTATTATTTCCAAGAACATCAAGATCAACGGATGGGAATGTGTAGCTATTTCTAAGACAGGAGCTCAGGATATTGTCTATCCGGATCTTCTCATAAAAATTTTGTGAATTAGTTTACTGCTTTGAAGAAAGAAGGTGGGCAAATATTGGCCTTCAAGAGTTATGGAAAGACATGTAAACTCTCTTACACCAATACTGCGAGCTTGGTGGGGCTCTCATATTAAGTACAAGCCGAATTCTTCTCCCACAAGCTGCTGCATGGTCAAGGAAGTTTCATCATGGTGAAGGCTATGGAATTCCTTGGACATAAAGATGTCAATACCGTAACGATTTCCCATATGTATACTAATAATCAGATACTACATCTATGGCTTCAGGGACTTATCATACCTAATAAGGGTGATAAGGACACCCATAAGAAAAGTGACATGTACATCATAGATTTATTGGTAAACCTAAGTAAGGTGGACCTCATTAAGCACATTCTCATTACGATATAAAACATCATGATTGGGAATCTGAGAGCTCATATTATTATGTATCCTTCCCTTCTCTCCAAGCTCATTGTTCGGTGTCTTGAATCTTTCAAGTTCCCCTAAAGTTTGAAGCCTATGAATTGCAAAGTGATGCTTATCAGTGATGATACCCACAAAATAATGAAGGTTGGTTTCTCCAAGGAGACAGGAAAATTTTATGATCTATTTGAGGATGAGACAGAAGCCATTCCGGATAATGATGAAAAAGATGAACCTTCAAAGAAGGCCGGGAAGAAAATAATGTTGAAGGATGTGGAAGTATAAGACAAAACCCTTAAGTATATGGAAGTCCAATCCTCACCTCCTAATCCAAAGAAGCAAAAAGCCTACCCAGATTAGGTGGTTGATAAATGGGGGGAGGATTAGAAGAATATAAAAGCAGGGGATCCACAATTCGGTTTGGATCCTGTTGAGGCTAAGGCCTTGAAAGAATTAGTTGATGAGGAGCTTGAGAAACAAGCTAAAGAAAAAAATCATAAGAATAAGATGTTAGAGGTAGATATTGTGAAATATATTTTTAAGGCTACTAATGTTTCATATGAGAATATCCTTGTTCTGAAGTCTTTCATGGTAAAACCATTACCTGAGACTCTGGGCAAGAGTTTTAGGACTCTGAAAAAAACACAAGAGAAGACTATGGGAGAGAAGAAAGCATCAGAAAAAGTACAACAAGGTGAGACTATTGGTGGCTCTGATGATGTGATTATTAAATTTGAAGAATATCATGAAAAGGAATGTGCATTAGAAAAATTGTCTATCTTAAATTATTAAGACGGATCTTCAAATCTTGCTATTCTGGGAATAGATGAGAAGGGTGAAGAGGAAGTAAACAAGTTATCTGAGGAATATAGTCATAATCCTGACTTTATTCTTCATGAAGACATTGAGGAAGGAGTTGAAAAAGAGAAAATTGATTAAGATAATATTGTACAGTTGTCTATGAGTGGGAAGGAATCTCCAGATGAATAGGCTATTCTGAAAATCAACAAAGGCCAACAAGTGGTTGTTGATAATCCAACTAAATATATTTTGAGGAAGAATGAAGCTAGAGGATTATCTAAGAGGAAGCTGGTAGAGCTAGTGGAAGAACCATCTCCAAGATAATTATTAGATTTAGGGTCATCATCTTTAGGACATGATTTTGTTGTTCAGTCCTAGATGAATTTGGTGGATACCATTATGATCATTCCAGCAATTGATTCCAGATACAAGATGCTCCAGCATAGCGTGAATCAGAAGTTAGATTTTGTATCCATAGTCATGGATAAGTGTGTAAAGATTTAGGCTGATCATAATAATTTCCTTTTCAACTATGAAGCACACAAAAAATCTTGAAGAAGATAACCAGCTGGTCGAAGAAAATTATTGTAGATTTGGAAGAACTTGATCAATTTCAAGAAGATGTCAAAGAATCGTTTGATGCCAAAGACGCCAAAATCAAGAATATTACAAATAGCTTTCAAGAAAAGCTAAATATTGAACAAAATGTTTTGATTCAGAATGTCAATTACCTGAATTGGAAATTGAGTTATGTTGTCCAATGATTGAAAACCGAGAAGGATCTCCAGACCAAGATAAAAGAAAAGCGTGTGAAGCAAGATGAGTTTTTGAAGGCTCGGGCAGAGGCCATGAAGGCTCAATTTGATAGGATCATAGCCTTGAAAAAGTAAGCAAATGAGGATCACAAAGTATTGAAAAATATGAAGAAAATCATGATTAAACTAATACACAAGGAAAAAGAAACAAAATAGACCCAATCCGATATTTTGTTGTATTTTTTCCCTTGTACTAATTCTTTCAATTGTAATGGAATTATGGTTTCTTGTTTTGTTTTAATGTCTATACTAATATTTCGGGTACCATTTTTTTCCATTCCATCATATTTTTTTTGAAAATCACAAAGGGGGAGAAGGAAAAATAATTCTAAAGTGGAGAAGGAAAAATATTTCTATGTATAAGAAGATATATCCCTATGTAAGGGGGATTTTATTTAAGGGGGAGTGCTCATTAGGAATATATCCATACCCAATATAATGAAAATCCCATTTCATAAATCTAGAATATGATCCGAAGAGTTCCAGAGCATAAGGGGGATTTAGTCATATTCATCATTGCCAATGTGAAAATAGAGATATGTTTTATTTTTTAAGTCAAGATATGTTTTGCTAAGTCCTTATATTCTTTTTCTTAATGATGATTGTACTTTCTAAAAAGGGGGATATTGTTGATTCAATATGGTTTTCCTTATGACTTATCCATTCGTTCCTACTTGGGGGATATTGTTAAGTCAATAAGGTATCCTTATGACTTTACCATTCTTTGTTGTTTTGAAAATCACAAACACCTTATTTCAAGGAAAAACTCATTTTACCCCTTATTCTACTTTTATAAGGAAAATTTTCTTAACCATGTAAATCTACTCTTACCAAGATTTTATTGTTTATATCACAAATTTTATAAGTGTAAAACTAGGATTGAAACCAAAACCTCAGAATCCTATAATTAACTATATGTGAACAATTTTGTTTTTGGGTCTGAATTCTCAGAATTCTGGTTACGAACTCTTCTGAGTTCTGACTCCGAATTCTGAATCAAAATTCAGGTTATGAAAGCTTCTGAGTTCTTGCCCCGAATTCTGAATCAGAATTCTTGTTACGAACTCCTCTACGTTCTGACTCTGATTTCTGAATCAGAATTATGGTTACGAAATCTTCTAAGTTCTGACTCCTAATTTTTAATACGAATTCTGGATACGAACTCTTCAAAATTTTGACTCCAAATTCTGAATATGAATTATGGATATGAACTCTTTAAATTTCTAACTCTGATTTCTAATCTTGGATTCTGGATTCGAGCTTCTCTATGTTCTGACTCTGAGTTCTCTTAATTCAGAATCTAAACTCCTATGTGTTCTGACTCCAAATTCTCATGAACTCTGACTCCGAACTTTTTATGTCTAGGTTCCGAATTCTTGTGAATATAGATTCCGAATTTTCTTGAAATTTAGACTCCATAATTCTATTGAATTCATGTTCTAAATTCCTAGAAAACAGAATCTGAATATCCTTGTATTATAGACTCTGAATTCATTTTTTGTTAGACTCTGAACATTCATTTACGTAAATTATGAATATCATATTTTGGTTATGCATACACTTGATTAGTTATAAAACAATGTCCTGTTTTCAGTTACTCACTAACTGTTGTTTGAGTAACACGTGTACAGGTATTTCAAAAATTAAAGAAAAAATATGACTGTTGGAGGGGGGATCTGACCGTTGAAGTCGTGCCTATAAATAGGGGCTCATTTGAAATAGCTCAGGACACTGGAAAACAACTTTGAAAAATGTTCTTACATGATGTTGAAGTGATTTATAGAGAGAGGGGATCTTATAAACTCTCAGGCTTCGTGCAGAAAGATTGAACGACTTGTTCAAACATTGCTTCGTGTAGATTTTCTTAGTGTAGAGGTTCAATTTCCTTAAAATCAGAGACTTCTGGTTGTGAAGCTAGAGCTATCCACTACTGGAAAATAGGTATATACCCACAGTTTTGCAAAAAACTGTGGGAATAGGTATAGTACGTGAACCTATATCCACGGTTCTCCAAAACCGTGTGTATAAAGTATTTTCTGAATGCATATGCCCAAGGGTTTGTAGAACCGTCGGTATTGGGGTTTTTTTTGAAGACCTATACCCACGGTTCTGGATAACCGTGGGTATAGTTTATAGTAGGGTATAAAAATTAGGCGGGAAATGAAAAAATTTTGGCGGGAAGATATTTTTTCATGGTTTAGTTTAATATATTTATATAAATATAAATTTATATATTCAGAATTTGTTTAGTTCGGTTGGTTACAACTAGAGGCGCGGCTGTGAGGCTCGGGTTCGAATCCCGTGGTCTTCATTTTTTGAATTTAAATACCCGATTTAGATTATATTAATATATATACGTATATGTATTATTAAATAACATTTAAAAATTCTAGGTCGGTTGGTTTGTTAGTGGTGCGCGTTCGAGAGGCGTTGCCTGAGGCGTGGGACTGATTCCCCTTGGATGCGATTTTTTATGTACACAGCGTGAATTAAATTAATATATATAAGCTGATGTATTAATATAGAACAGAAGGAATCCGCATCTTGGTTGGTTGTTCAGCCGCGAGGTGCAGGAGGAGTGTTGGCTCAAATCCCACCTTCTGCAATTTTTTTTGAAATAATATACCCCATGGTTTTCAAACCGTGGGGTCTGTTGTGTGCCATGCTATATAACTGTGGTGCACACATTGCCCCCCCCCCCCTATACCCACGGTTCTCCAAAACTGTGGGTATAGGTTGAGACCCCTATACCAACTCCGTTCCAGCCCACGGTTCCCAAAACCGTGAGTATAGCCTATACCCACGGTTTTGGGGGATATACCCACAGTTTTGAACTATGGGTATAGGTCGTTTTTCCAGTAATGGTCGATTTCCAAACAAATCGAGGGCTTGCAGGGATATCAAGATAGATACCGATATTCAGATTGAGTGCTTACCTGGTTTTGGGTAAGCATACGTTCTTGAAAGTATAAATCAAGAGACCTCTTATTTAGGGTTGTTGGATACCCTTCCTTTTGGGTTAAAAGAGTTTCTACTTGTGACCTGTAGTTTTACTACTTTGTTTTCCACTCTGTATTTGAGTTGTTAAGGAAAGTATAACTTTTATATACATCCTTAAACTTGTACTCTGATTTTATATGATTCTATAAGCTTTAAGGTAGAATCTTATTTGGTGTAAACTTTTGTCAAGTTTCATTTCTGGAATCATTTTTTCAGAATCAATAAAGTTATTAGATCTTAGAGGTGTTGTAAATTTTGGTTATGAAAAATTTATTTTGGGATTTTTAAAGTATACAATTCATCCCCCCCCCCACCTATTGTAGTTGAGCATCTCATGTTTACATATTCGACCCTACATTTGGTATTATAGACTATATGATACTAACATACCATCTCACAGTTTCTTGTGTGTATGATGAGAACCCGCCTCACAATGCGATGTATTTCGTTCAACACTAACACTTTTCATCGTAGATAATATGGATAATTCTAATCAACATATGATGGTTACATGCCATAATAATGATATTAATTACATATTTTTAATTCTTAAATGATGATATATCATGTATCAATCCTACTTGTTAACTCAATAAATGTTTATAACATCATTTATTTACTATTGAACTACCTCTTTTCTGTGGCGATATCACTCTCACATTTTATCACCATAACACACGGATTATTTTCATAAGTATATTTATATAAATAATGTGATATTATTTCCATCTAGGAAATATAACATATTACATTCCACCAATACATAATAATTTTTGAAATATTGAAACATTAATCATGCATGTGTACACCATACTGTCTAAATGGACATAACATATATTATTTTCTAAAAACCAACATTCATAATTAGCCTCAAATTAATAATGTGTAAATAAATATGATAACTCGTTCATGATTATTATTATAGAGATGATGGATCCATGATTAATGTAATTGAACCAATAATAGAAAATGAAAATATAAATGAATAATAATGTGGTCATTACACAAAATGTGAAATTTATAATGAATTGGTAATAAATGGGGAATAAATGGTCCTTATTAAATCATATGTTGGATAATATTTAAAATTATCTTTATATTTTTTTATAGTAATCATATATTTCTTATACAGGTGGTACTAATGTGTATGATGGATTTTATGACATAAGGCAAGGTAATTATATTTAATCATTTATTTCAAGGAGACATATATAATGTTACAACTCATTTATTTTGTGTGGTACAAATAATGACCCATTGATGTGATATAAAATAAATATTCTTATTTTTATTATTTTTATTTTTTTTATATGATTGTATTATTTATTTTATATTATGATTCAAAATATTACTAAAGTGGTAACAGCTTTTAATCTCACATCATACTTCAATGAGAGACATGGCATATTGACCACCTGTTTCTTTTACGTGATGCATATAATTCACATGGATTTATTTATCAGTAGTCATCATAAATTATTTTTATTTAATTATATATTATATGATCTAAATTTCATTAGGTTAACATTTCTTAATATACCAAAGTAGTATTTGATTTTTTTCCATAATTGGTATCTTTGATTCTTATATTCTATTGTACACCTATATTATTTTATTAGGTTTATATACAGTTCCACTTAAGATTAATATAATTAATATAATTATTAGTATGATTTTTATAGACCCATTTTATTATTCTTCTTATGTGGATTAATATTAAATTTTACAAAATTGGTAAGTGTTTTATAATAAAATACCATAGTTTATAATGATTGCTAATAATTATGTTTTACATCATAAAATCATATAATCCAACATATAAAAAATTAATTTACTATTTTTCACATATTTATGTCATGATGATAAACATTATCCCATAATTTTACTCATTTTATTTATATAATATTTCAAAAGTACATTTTTATGAAAAATTATCTTTATTTATCTCTTAGATCAAAAAACCTTTTTTCTTTCAAAATGTTTACCTCATTAAATGTTTTCAAAAATGATTTTTATAATTCCAAAAATTATTGATTAATAAACATTTTACTATTGATTAAATTTTTACAAATTTATATCAATGGAATCTTCTAATCAGTTTTTAGAAAATTAACATTTGGATTTAAGAAAATTTGTGAAAAGAATCATTCTTTTAACATGTGTTTCTTGAAAAACAAATTCTCATAGTCATAAACATTTTTTTATTGGTAGGTTACATGATGTGTTTTAAATATTATTTTTCAATAAAAATTATTTGGAAATAATTTTATGATTTAAAAGTTTGTTTTAATTTGAAATATATATTTTTATCTAGAAATGAATTAAAATATTCTTAAAGTTTCCTTTTTGAGTTTCAGAGTCCCTTTTTGAAGAAAAATATTTCCAAAATGGTTTTTTATTTCTATTTTTAGAAAATGATATTTAATTAAAGGTGAAATTATAGAATAAATTATCCATTTTTTTCTTTGAAAATCATTTTCCATATAAGATGAAAAAAATTGATGTTATTAATGCTTTATCTGGGATCTGATCCAAGGATACTATTTCATTTCCTTCTATGAATAGTTTATGTTTATGATGAAGTGATGTTTATGAAAATCATTTCCCATCCTTGGGTTCTACCATAATATAAAACCTATTAAAAATACTTCTTTTAATGGTATTTTATATTATGAAATTATAAAATGGCTAGGAAATCTGTCTATTTTAAAAAGGTTATGATATGATTAATTTCTTATAAAACTCATTGAAATTTCACAAGTTACGATATGGAGAATATTTTTTCCTTATAGAAACCACGTATATGATTTTAATTATGTGAATGGTGGGACCATTATTTTTCTCAAATTAATAAGTGAATGATTTATATCTTATGGGATATGCATGATGGGAATGAGGTAGAACTTCGATCAGTAAGGGCCTGAATGGCCTGAATGCCTTATTTTTTATTTTTATTATGGATAATACACCTTTTAAGGGTTTAAGGGGGACCCGTACATGACCAGTAGGGCCGAGGCTTAAGGATCAACAAAACCCGAAATACATGACTTGAAGGCCTAGAGGCATACCATGCCCAATACATGACTCGTAGGCCCAACCCACATAATCTTCCACTCCGCATATTTATGCGTCATTGATCACCTATCTCTCCACCTTGAATTGATAATAGGCTAGAATTGCCCCGTACAAAGATGCATGGTGCCTGGTCCTGATGGCGGCGGGCATACCCTCTCATTCATCCAACCCGGTTTGCTCTGCATCTGGAGGCTACTACTCCTATTTCTCTTACCCTCTTCTGGGCATGTTTTATGTAATCCGGGCTACTACATGGTCTACGTGACCCAAAGGCCCTGTGCCCTGGTGGCCTTTGACGACCCAAAGGCCCTGGAGACCCGTACACCCAAACCGGTGGCCCGAAGGACCAAATCAGGTGAAAGTTCCAGCTTCTATAGTAACGCACAATAACTATTACAATACAACAACAGTAATATATACAGTGCTTCTACATTACCTGGAAATTCTCCTCCACCCGGTTTTGAACCCGGGTCTCTTTGATGCCAAGTAGGATCTGTTACCACTCGGGTACGGGCTCATGGGCATCAATAAGGGACATTGTTATATATTATGGACATGAGAGTGTAAAATGAATATTATAATAGTTTATAGATATAAACCCTTCCACTTTGATATGATTTTATGTGAACATTGTCTACACTAGAAATGAATATCTATGTTTATGTTTATTCCACAATTCTATGTATTATTCCAATTTCATGCTCAGATGGATCAAGTTATTGGATTCTCTTATGATTAATGTACTATGAACTACCAATCTATATTTCTTGACTCAATATTATGATCTTTTTCCTTCATAGTATTATTTAGACCCACGCTTTTACATGTATTTTAACATCATTTTTTCCATTGTAAAGCCTCATATTACAAGCCCAGGATCGTAATGTCTAGCGTCTTGGAAGACATTGTACATGAAAATTAAAAAATAAAACTAAATGAAAATTTTATTTATTTAATATTGATAATGATTCACTAAATCCTTTTGTTCTTACAAATATTCATAGGATAACCTTGGAATAATATGAAAAAATAGATGAGCAAAAAATCCCTATAAGGGAATAAACATAAGAATAATGCTTTTGTGCACAAGTTAGAAAGAATATTATAATGATATAAGAAGGCATTGGACATATTGAATAATAACATATAACAATGGGATCATAAAAATTTGTTTTCATAGTAATGTGGAAGCTACAAAAAACATGAATTAAGCATGATTCATGATCCATTGCACATAGAGGATCACAAGTCAAGGTTATCCACAAAGATCAATTCACATGATAGCACGGGTCAAGGATAACTGCCAAGACCATTGGGAATAAAATATAATGAGACTCAAAAATACCCAATGAATTAGAGAGCTATCGGGTCACAACCATCATAACATATTAATCAATATTCTTTCCCCCGAATGAATCATACATAATCATAAGGTTACCCATGAAATGAAATTGTTATCATAATCATGTAATAAAGTATAATAAAATGGGGTATCATAAAAGTGTCCATGAAAGAGAGAAATTTTAATATATATGGTCCTTCATAAGGTAAAATAGTAATATATAATGATTTGCGATTTGAAACACAATGGAAATCATTTAAAAGGGGTATTTTATAAATTTTAGCATTAAAAAATTTCAGTGTGGTGTTAAAGAAAATATTAAAGATCTGTTAAAATAGAAATGATAGTTTTCATTTATATAAAACATAAATTGAACAAATTATTTTTTCATAATAAAATTATTCTATTTATAAATGAAATGGAGTATTAATCTAGATTATACAGTTCACATAAAATTTGGTAAGAATTTGGGGAGTTTTATTAAAACGAGTTTGTTGTTTAGGAATTGCTGAGCGTGGGACCATTTAAAAAGATGTATATACCTAAATGAGAATGATGAAAGGAAAACGATACATGTGTTTTTAGAATATAAATAACATTTATAATATGAACATAAATATAAAATATTTCTTAATTTGGGTAAAAAAGAAAGATAGAGCATCCCGAAGAAATAATGGCGATTCTAGTAGAATCCCTTACCTTAAATATATTGGAGTAATTTACCTGATATTAATGTCCAAGATAAAAAATTTAAATTATATAATTTATATTTCATGAACTTATTATTTATGTAAGTGATTATTATAACCTTTTTAAGTTCATTGATGATAATTTTTTTGGGCTAAGAGATTCAATTTCATTCTTTATTTCATTCGTTTTCATGATTTGTTTACATATATACATGTAAGGATAAACATGTTAAATTATAATGGTTGTCTAGAAATGGAAGTATATGTTATCTGTGATCATTTAGTAGATTACATTGTTATAAAATTCATTTTGGTATTTTTAGTTAATATTAATCATTATATTAAAAATTAATGAAAACAGTTTTGGTTAATTGGTAGTTTTTGATCACATCAAACACATTTTGATTTATAAATTAATATCTTGTGTAAAATATATTCCAGAACAAAAAATTTGATATAATAATGATATTATAATCTCATTAAATAATAAACATGGTTTCATGAACGTAAATGAATATGGTAATATAAATTGAAAACCATTCATTCATGAATATGATATATTAACACATCTCGGTTGATGTTTTCATATCTAGTATAAAATGAGATGAAAGGAGAGATGATGATAAATTATTTTATTATCATAAAATAAATTCAAATACATGTATGTTTCTTTAGTTATAAAAAATTATGTAATAATGAGGGTGAGGAACAAAATATAAGGGAACATGACAGAAAATAAATGAAATGAAAGGAGGAATTTACCTATTAAATATATCTTCCTTGAGAGCCTCTTTTGGGGAGAGATTTTGATATTTGGAAGATAAATTGGACTACTGGATGTGGGAGTGGGTAATATAGAGATATTTTATAATAATTTTGTGTAGTTGTAATCCTTGAGAGGAGTGAAGATAAGAGGTAAATAGGGGTTGTATTTATATTTGAGGAGAGGAGGGGATTCCCATTATTATAATCATTAGTTTTATTTTATTTCACTAGAATATGAATAGTATGTATTCATGTTTTCAAAATAGTAATGAGAGCATGTGAGATCAATAAAATTTCCATTTATATCATCCACAACACAAGCATGATGCATAAATTTAGGTTTTATCAGTTATATTAAATTATCAAATTTTATTAGTAATAAACAATTCCTGTATTTGTGAAAAAATAAAAAAATATCATCCGAACCATTTTTTCAAATGTAGAATTAATAAATTACCTCCATTCTATGAAAATAAATTTATAAATATGTGGTATTTAATTTCTAATTAAAATTATAATTTACTTGAAAACACTAAATTTAAAATTAAAATTTATTTTCTAAAACATGGAAAAATAAATTGTGATCTATTAAAATTATCATATAATAATAAGTCATCAAAATAATTATTCATGAATTCATTTGATGAAAATAAATTTCTTTCCTAATTATTAAATTAATCATAAATTTTTACTTAAATATACATGATATTCAAAAATAACCAAACTATGATCTAATTATATCATATTGTCACTTATAAGATCGATAAATTCTTATTATACTTTCATTGATAAGGTTAATTGTTCACATTGATGATTTTCAATTCATAAGGTTCGTATTACTATTAATAATGGTAAAATTAATATTCATAAGTGTCAATTAGTATTCACAAAATATTATGTTTGTCTTATCAGACACCAAAAATTTTACTGATCTCAATTGTGTATGTAAGATCAACGAAATTCAAATCTCAGAAGTGACATTATTATGTTTAAAGGTCACATAGTAATTAGTAGTTAATTATCTTTTGAATTCATGTGATTATACTATATAAAATATTTATATGTAGGGAATTTTCATTGATTAAAATTTGGGTCGTTGCGTTCTTCCCACCTATAAAATTTCACCATTGAAATTTTCTTTTACATTCTATTTCATAAATAGGTGTGAGTACTTTTCCTTCATTACTTCCTACAGTTCCCATGTTTTATCTTCATAATTTTGGATCTTCCATAGTAAATTGAATAGGTGAGTAGTCTATTGAGTATAAAACTATCTCTGCGATCCATTATCTTCAATGGATTCTCCTTATAAGAATTATCATCCTCTAATTGTACCACCTCTGAAGAAAGTACAATAAAGGATCTTGAATGTTCCTCCTTAATAGAGATACATGGAAGACATCATGTTCTTTAGACATGGCATCTAGAGGTTCTAGTTAATAAAACACAACTCTGATAGGATCAAAGGTATTTAAGGGGCCAATATACTTAGAACATTGCTTTCTTTTATTCTGAAAAATCATGACATTCTTCCATGGAGATATATGGAGTAATAACATATATCCAACCTTTGTAACAAGGTCGCATCGATGATTGTATGCATATGTCTTCTTCATCTTTGTGAAACTTGATGTGTTGCTGAATGAGTTTCAACTTCTCTACCATTTCATCAACTATTTTACGTCCTTGCAGATTACTCTCATCAACATCATCCCAACATGCTGATGTTCTTCATATTTTCTCACAAAGGGCATCGTATTGTTCAATTCAGATGTTGGATTGGAAAAAATTGTAGTAAGAGAATTTGACTGATGAAATATGTTGGTCCCACCCTCATTTGATGTCTATATAACATTATCTCAACTTATCTTCTAATGACTAAATTGTTCTCTTAGATTGTCCATCAATTTGAGGATGATAGGCCATATTGAATTTCCGTTCCACGCTTAGATCATGTTGGATATTTTTACAGAACAACGAGGTGAATATTAGATATCAATAAGATATAATAGATAATGGTACCTTATTCTGCCTTACCACCTCTTTTATATATATCTATTTATTTTGATCTAATGTGAAGTCCACTCAAATTTTAAAAAAGTAAGGTATCATTGCAAGACAACCCACTATGGTGAAAATAGCATTGTTTTCTCTGAATGTCCTTCTAAGTCTTGTGAAAAGTTCAATGGTAATGTTCTCCCACTTACATGTTGGTATGAATAGTTGTTACATCATCCCATTAGAACTTTTACTTTCATCCTTCACATGCTGACATACAAGGCACTTAATAGATATTCAGCAATTTCCTTCATTATATTGTCCCACCATAAGTTCTCTCGGAGATCTCGATACATCATTGTTCCTCGTAGATTAATAGATATGTTTTAGCTTAGTGATTTATTCAAAATCTCATTCATAAACTCTATATATGATGGTACACATAATTGTGACCCAAAACATACAACTCCATCCTCACTAAATCTTGTACTCAGAGGATTTCCCATTTTTTGATAGCTTGAAACCTTTTTTTAATACCCACATCACTTCTTTGATAATCATTTATTTTTTCAATGAGGGATGGTTAAGTGATCATTTAAGAAATAATTGATCATGTTTCTACAGAAATGATTTCCATGTCCATAAGATTCAAATAAAAGATCATTGAATATTTTTCAATTATTATCATTGATAATGATGTAGGATCCATTCTACATAGAAAATATTCCGCCTTATCTTCCATACTGGGATTGTAGTAGATTGAGAAGTCATAATCCATATTAAGATCTCACCATATACATAAGTGCATATTATTCTATTTCTATGTGAATATATATTTTAGACTCTTGTGATAATTTTATATCTCACACTTCTACCCATCGAGATAATGCATCCATATTTTCTACATAATGATCATAACTACTAAGTCCAAATCACGTGCAAGATATTTTTTCGCATGGATTTTTAGTTTCCTTGAGGCATACACTATCACATTATCATTTTGTATCAACACAAAACCTAATCCCATCATTTAATCAACACTATACTCCACAAAGAATTTTCCACATTTTTGGAGTTTGAATATTAGTAAAGTGATCATCACCTTTTCATCTCATTAAATCTATCATCACATTGTAGGGTCCAGATGAACGTCACTCCATTTAGTGTCACCTTGGTGATTGGGATTGTAATTCATGAGAATTTCTTCACCAGTAATATAAAATACCTAGCTAGACCTAGAATATTTTGGATATCTGTTAAGGATGTTGGACTAGGCCACTCTTCAGTTGCCTTTTTCTTGGAAATGTCCACATATATCCCTTTTCTAGTGATAAAATTTCCCAATAATGATACTTTCTACATCTAGAACTCACATTTACTGTTATTTTCATATTGTTCCCCCCTTTGAAAAGATATTATCAAAGTATTCAAATACTCCTCATGTTCTTCCTTTCCCTTTGAATATATCAGAATATCATCAATAAAGAGTACCGTAAATTTTTCGAGGTTATCTCTAAAGACATTGTTCATCAAATCCATGGATATTTCTGGAGCATTTGTTAGTCCAAATGGAATCACTATTAACTCCTAGTGCCCATACCTTGTTTGAAATATATTCTTGGGAATATCTTCCTTCCTGACCTTTAATTGGTGTTATCCTAACCAAAGGTCCACCTTGGAGAAATGACTAGCCCCACAATGTTGATCGAATAATGCACTTATTTGAGTAAGGGGATACTTGTTATTTATAATGATTTTATTGATCTCAGTATAATAAATGCAGATATGCATTTATCTATCCTTCATCATAATATAGAGGACATGTAAAACCCATGGTGAAGAACTATGGTCACATTAAAATTTTCTCCAGATTCTCCTATAGTTGGTTCATCAACTCTTCCAACTATAAGAGGGTCATTCTATATGGAATCTTTTATAATGTTAAGGATCCTGAAATAAGTTAAATTGATAAATCAACTTCATGATCAGCCAAAAGACTAGAAACTTCATCAGGCAATACATCTGGGTAGTCACTTAATATGGGTATGCTATCCGGAAATATTCCCACCTTTTCCTAAATCACTTGATCTTGATATGCATTATCATAAGGTATTAATATCCACAATTTCGACAATGATTCTAAATGAGATATATCTTTCTCTTTACATTGGTAATAAACTTATGGATGCATCGGGATGTGATGTGTGATCTCCTATTCCATGAATTTGATGTTTTCATTGTATACAGATAGACAATCCATTCCAAAAATAACATCAAACTCTAGAAAATGTAGCATGACAATATTTACATCGAGTTTTAGTCCATAATAATTTATGAGAGAGGAGGTATAAATCATGGATGCAATAACTTTAACATTTTTTGTTCTCACAGATAACATAACCTCCAAATTTTTAGGTGATGTTTGAATAGTTCTACTAAACATGAATGATATGAAAGAATTCATAAAACCCAAATCAAATAGTACATTATCTATTCTTGAATGATTAAATATATTAATGTTCACTACATCTTTTCTTGGATATACCTTAGTAGTATTGATTACATATCCCCTTCTTTGTTTCCTTGGAGGTAGTTTTTGATTATGACTGACAATCCTTGGATTAGAGAAATATTTCCCATAATAACCATGCACTTGTAGTTGTAACACTACACTACAAGATGAGATTACTCTAAATCTAAATTTATTCTTCCATTTTAGTGGGATTCTTCATATACCTTAGGAAATATTTTTCCAAATGTTCCATTCGTCAATAGTTAAATCAATCAATGGTTCCTTTTAGATAGTTATTAGGATACCTTTTCCCACAATTTTGACACATGGGATGTTCAATATTCTTTCCCTCATTAGATTTATATACAAACCATCCATATTATACTCCATTTTCCATTTTTTGTCATTGGGCCCACATGACCACATAGATTCTGTAATCTCTATATCACCCTTTATGGAGCAATAGATAATCTCTTCATAACTATTAAATTCATGAATTGCTGACACTTTTTTTAGACTTGGTATTTGTCCCCTAAATTAGCCATCCACCTTTATTTATGTGTTCAAGAAAATGTTGGAGGCATATATTTCAAGTCATGTTATGTTTGCATCACACACCCCTATGGAATCATCTTCCTTATACATGAATATCAGGAGCTCTATTTCCATATTGAGACAGAGGGTTTAGGGAAAATATTTTTTGAAAAACCTTTTCTTGAATTCCTCAAAATCCATGGAATGAATTTCCTTTCATCAATTCGTATTCTTGATCACTATCCCCCACTGATCTGCATCCCCATCAAAACGATATATCTCTAGTACAACTATCTCTTATTCTGAGCATTTGAGGATAGAGAATATATTTTCAATAGAGTTAGTCCTTTTATATGTATGTATGGGATTTGAGGATCCATTAAATATGGGTGGAATTTTTCTTATAAAGGTTTTGACGATAATATTCTCTTTGTTTGGATTAGTACGGAGTTCCACATGATTTAAGTTATTATTCATAACATGAGACAACTCAGCAATTACTATCATAAATTTTAGATCACCCATTCCTCTCATATCATGAATATCTTTTGCGAAATCATTGTATTTCCTGTCACACTGATTTTTGGAACATGTTCTTCAATTTCCTGACATTAAAAATGAAATATAAAATACAATTATGAATTTTTTATACATAGCTAATAGGAATAAAAAATTAAAAATTTAACATATAATAATAAAATATTAAAGGAAATGTATATCCTAACATGTGATTTCATTGGTATTAATTTAAGTTATTACTAATTTTAATCTAATAATATATTCTTATTAGATCTTTTTTTCCTTAGTAATGGTTCATAATGAGCTTATGAATTTACCAAAGAATATCCCTAGGGCGTGTCAAACTATGAGTGCATTAATTCCCGTTGTTGGGCACTAGTTATCGTTTGAGTCTATCTAAATGTGTTGTTTCCAATTTTTACGCCTAGATACATATATCCCAGATCCACATCCACTTGTTCATATCTATATAGGTATTTATTTTCTTTAAAAACCACTTACTATATACTTTCAAAAATATAGGTATGTTTTTTACATAGTTTCATCCCAAAGTTTCTTACTAAAGTGATCTATTCCTAATCAGAAAGAATAACTTGACCTTCCTATGATACCTAATATAGTGACCCTATCCATTTACAAAAATCATCACATGATTTAATGAATATTAAATCATCATATTACACACAATGGATAATAAATTCTAGTTCCTTGGAAGACTAGGTACATTTAAATGAAAACATGAAACTAAATGAAACATTTCATTATTTAATATTTCAAAAGATCCCCTAATATATATTATGCCCATACATCATCCTAGTATAACCATGGGTATACATGAACTATGGGATGTACTAAAAATCCCATTATTGGAATAAACATATGAATAGAGCTTTTCCACATGGGTTAGAAGGAATGACATAATGATATAAAAATGCTTGTAAAATATGGAATCATGCCATGTAGTCATTACATCATTAAATCATGTAATCATGGTAATATATAAGAAATTATAAAAATGAAATTATCATGATTCAAGGAACATTGAACATATAGGATCCCAAGTCAATGTTAACCAACGAGAAAATTTCTCATGGTAGCAAGAGTCAAAGATAACTACCAAGACCATTGCACATAACATCTCATGAGACTCAAAATTACCCAATGAATTTGAGAACTAGTTGGGAACACCAATCATAAGTTTTTCATGAATCTGCATTCCATATAGAGAATCATACATAATAAATCATACATAATCATAAGGGCACCCATGTTGATAGGGGTATTATAATCATTTAATAAATCATTATAAATCGGTGAATAATACATGTTTACATGTATGAAGTTATTTAGAATATACATTGAAATTAAAAAGGGAACATAGGAATATATCATGGTAAGTGATTCCAAACATAAGTGACAACATGTATGAATAGTATTGAATAAATTTTAGCATTGATACTTTTTTTTCGATTTAAAAAAATTTATTAAAGATATTTTAAAATAGAATAGAGAATAATATTTTATATAAATATATAAGTTAACAAATATTTTTTTTTCATAATAAAAAATTTGGTTTTATAATAAACATTGTGTCTTAAAATTAATTATAGAGAGCACATAATATTTGGTATGAATTCAGGATGTTTCCTTAAAACACGTTTTCTTTTCATGAATTATTGAGGAGGAAACCATTTACAAACATATATATCCCAAAAAGAGAATTATTAAGGGACCTTGAAACATGAATTTGAAGAATTTAAACATGATTCAAAATATGTAGAATAAAAATAACACATGTCATTATTTTGGTAAAATTAATGACAGAGCATTTTGAATTATTAGCGAAGGATCAGGTAGAATCATGTACCTTTAATATTATGGTTTTCATAAATTGAATTTAATGTCTAGGATAACAAAATTACATTCATTAATTAATATTTACATTACATCATCTTTATTTTATTCATATATTATAATCATATAATGTTCATTCATGACCTTTTTGGTGGGTTAAGAAATTACAATTCATTTTTTGTTTCATTGGTTTTAATGATTGATTTATTTATATACATTTAAGGGTAAACATGTATAGTGAGAACGGTTTTTCCCAAATTGGATTTATATTATATCGTTTATAATCCAATATATTAGTTGTTTATAAAATTAATATTTTTTAGAGTAAAGATGAATCATTTTATAAAGAATTAATGATAACTGTTTTTGTTAATTAGCGGTTCCTGATCACATGGAACACATATTTATTTATGAATTAATATCTTTTTTACATAAGATTAAATAACATTAAATTATTCATAATACATATATTATAGTCAATTTAAACTATAAACATGGTTTTGTGACCATTATTGAAGAAGGTAATAGAAATTGAAGACCTGCCATCCTTGAATGTGATAAATATACATATCTCAGAAGTTGTTTTCATTTCAAGTAAAAAATTAAGGGAAAAGAGAGAAGATGATGAAGTATTACATTATCATAAAAAATTCATGTAGATGTAAGGTAGAATAGGTATCATTATATTTGGATAAATAGATTTCAGGAATGAAAATGTAAAAAAGGAACTTGAATGAAAATAAAATATATTAAAATAAGAATTTAACTCTTGAATATATTTTCCTTGAAAACATATTTAAGGGATGATTTCTTTTCCTTTATAGATACCAATGGATGATGGACATGGGTGATGGGATTAGGGAATGATTTGATCAGAATTTGGACTAGGTGCAAGGATTAATAGGAGTTAACACAATATGTAAAGAGGGATGGTAATTATAGTGGAGGAGAGGTGGGGTTTCCAATTGTTTTAATCACTATTTTAATATTTATGCTCAAGACTATGGATAGTATTGATTCATGTCACCAAAAATAGTAATGATAAAATTTGAGTTCTAACCAATAGCCATTTAAGTCATATATGACTCAAAAAAATGCAATAAAATTAGGTTTTAGTATTTATCATAATTGTCATATTTTACTATTCATAAAATATAATGTATTTTAGATAAATACTAAAAATCCCCCAACCATTTTTCAACATGTATAATTCTAAAATATAGTCAATTTTATGAATTTTTTTCTAAATATTTCAAATTTAATTTTTAATTAAAATCATAATTTACTTGAAAATGAATATTTTAAAATTAAAACATCATTTATAATACTTTAAACAATTAATTAAGGACCCTTAAAATAATAATATAATAATTATTCATAATAATACATATTTATGAATGTATTTAATGAAAATAAATTTACATTTAAATTAATAAATTAACCATAACATTAAAATTAAATATACATGACTTGTAAAAATAAAAACACCATGATATAATTATATTATATTGTAACTTATAAGATAGAGAAATACTATTTATACTTTCATTGGTAATGTTACTTATTCACCTAGATGATTTACTATTCATAAGGGTTCTATTAATATTCATAAGGGTAACATTACTATTTATAATGGTTAGTTATTATACACATCAAATTATGGTTATCTTATCGAACTCCAAAAATATTACAAACTCTAACTTTTTATATCATATCATTGAAATTCAAATCACAAATGTGAAAATATTTGTAACAACCCCCTCCCCACAATGTGTACCCCTCCTAGGCCGGCAATGTGAGAAGGGAGATAATAACCCTTGAGTCCTGCCTCCAGTAGGCCCCGGGTTGGCGACTAGCACCGATGGTATAATAAACACACAGATGAGAGGCATTACCCTCTAAGAGAACACATGCGGAAGAGACAGATAAGATAGACACAAACCAACTCCAAATGAAATATAAAAGAAACCCAAGTACATATATAAAATGTCATGAAAAGGTAAAACAACTACAAGGGGAAACTACAATTACCCAAAAGATAGCAAAACAACACCAACCACAAGCCCAAACAGCTCCTGCAACCAGAAGCTAATAGTAACCATCCTGATCTCCAATCTGCTGCAAGTGACCTGAAAAACAGTTTATATATACGTATGGTGAGTATAACAGCATACTCAGTAGGATCCCCCCGAAGCCTCTCATGCAAAAGTAAATAAAGCATGCTAAAGCATAGTGAACAACAATGAAACTAACTCATCACCTAACATGTATATTATGTTCCCAACCACACCATGGATACTCTCACCAAGTAACGCATACAAGAATATGTCTTATAGAAAATGATATCAAGGGTACCCCGCTACTACTTCCCCACTAGTTTTCCACTTTTCCCCAATGACCTAAATCCTGTGAATCTCTCTCCAAAGGCCCGCCCATATCAACATAGGCTAAGATCCACAATCTGCACCTCGTTCACTACAAAGGATTTCCTGCAGACACCTGGGCTAAGCTCCACACCATAATCACAACCAAAAGTAACCAGGTAGTTTCCGGGATCCACCACAGCTCTCATACGGTGTATCATACGTCGGGTATTATACCTCAAGCCATTACAGCCCATACACCGAGTAAGGATCCTCAAGAAATCACAGCCTATGCGTGTTACACCTATACTAGTCCATAGGATACTATATATATAATATATGTGTGTGAAATAACAACAAGCCATTACATTCCTCTACACACATACATGGGAAAAACTAACCATTGTGCCTTCCAGCACCAGTAACTTCCATGAGAAGAGAGCGGGGCCAAAGGGGGTAGTCAGCCATTCATCCTCCCACCGAAATGATGGGGAAAACACCCCCCAGGGATCAAAATCCCCTCAGTGTCAGTTTCACTTATTGATAGGGTGAAGTAGCGTATAGAAACACAAAAAATAAAGAATATATAATAACTCAAAACCACATTATGGGCATAACATAGTCTTAACCACAACTGCAGCTAACATCTCTCAGACTCCAAGCTACTATTTCTAAGACTATGTATCCTATAAGCACACAACCAATTAATGAACTTCATTGGGTTCCCTCAATTCCTTTTTCATCAATTCCACTGTACATTAATTAATTCGTCACACATTAATTAACCATGAACAACCCACATTAACTTTCATGGCATCACATTCAAAATTGACAGTTCCTTTAAAAGTTAAAACATCACCATTAAATTCCAGCATCTCCATCCCCACAGATTATCAACATTTAATCAAACTTTCATTTCATAATTACATTCCCATATTCTCAGGCATTCTAGAAAAAACATCTTATGCTACTAAACAAAAGGGGGATCAACATGGTGAGTATATATACTACCCGTCTGGTCTTTTCCGCCTGTAGCAAGAGCGTAGGCCCATTCTCCCCCAGGATCATAAACACGGAAAGAACGTGGCATACCCCCCGCTTCTTCACCTCCATCAGAAGAAGGGTAAGCAAAACCATCTTCCTTGAGTAGTGGGGAAAAGTAAAACATGTAAACAATCAATCAAATCACCAACCACCCAGCCATCAAATTCATTCCATTCCATCATCCCTAGTGTTCTTTCTGACACCCACATGCATAAACTGATTCATCTAGCCACTCTAGGCGTCATCTGCTGCCACAACCACAAGGCATCCCTGCCACCACATATCACAACACCCCTACAGGGTCACATGTCAACAAAAGATTTCAAAACACCCCTCCAGGGTCACAGCACAGCACAAGAAGCAGTAAAACAACACATTACATCAAATAGTCTTTTGGCCCTGTAACAAGGCATCCAACCTTCATACATAATGAACAGTCATAGCTCCCAAGAACAAGGCATTCGGCCTTACAAGCAAGAGGGTAACTTAGAACCCAATAATGAATTTTCATTTATCAACAACAGGTTCTTTAATACCCTCTTGAATTAACATATTAAATTTTTTGTTCCAACATAATGAACCAAAACAGTGAGCTATCACAAGGACTAACCATTATTACTATGCCAAATTAATCAACATCAAATTTCTACCAGAACCAGATTCTTTTTCATAACTATTTATTTTTAGCCAATTAATTATCAATTAAATCAGGCTTTATGTTCTTTATAAAATTTAAACAAGAGAAACATGCTAACAAGCATGACATATATATCACACTATCTAGAAAATAAAGAGGCAAACTGTGATCGTGGTACAAAGAAACAACATGCGATCAAGCCAATTATTTTAATTTGGTTCATGTATTTAATTAGGTCAATTGCATTGTGAACCATAGGGATAAATCATGCTAACTATATGATTGCACATAACAATTAGAGAAGCCACAAATCCCATACCTCAGATGTTTTGATGGAAACCTCAACGGTCAAAGAACGCCCAAGGAACTGGGTCGATTATCCACGAATCGACCTTAGATCTCCTCACCTAACACAAACAAGACCAAATCTCATCATAAACGACATCCACGCACTTACATATACCCATAACGGCCATAGATCTAAGATCCTGAGAGATGAGGAGGAGTAGATCCATGTAGATCTAGGAAATCCGGCAAGACCGATCACATACCTCCAGAAACCGGCTTTGCTTCTCCAAGAGAAGCCTCCAGATCGCCTCCAAAACACTTGGGAGATGTTATTCCACCTCCAAGGAAGGGTAATCCTGAGTTGTGGCCAATTAGGGTCTTAAAAAAGCAAGATAAAGGCCAAACGATCAATATCCTAAAATTTAGGATTTAACATTATGTGCCCACACGGCCTAGTCACACGGTAAAACAAATCGTGCGCTAACCGGGCCGTCACCACTACCTTAGCCACTCGACTCACACAGTTTGGCGGCATGGTTTAGACAAACCGTGCACCTCCCGTGTGGTCTCTCCTACCATCAAGTCCAGCTACGCACGACTTGGCCACACGGTTTAACAAACCGTGCGCCAACCTTGTGAAATCTACATGACTTCTAGTTTTCGTTAAAAAGGCCACCCAAACGCACCTCCAAGCCGCATCGATCCCCGGAGACACCTCTAACACCACATTTTCAAAAACGAATGGCCCAGAGAGGTCCGGGACATTACATCATATACCTCTCAAAACAATATCGTCCTCAAGAATCCAAAACCCACCTAAAAAGAAAACGAAACAGGTTCGGAACTACCACCCACCGAGATACCTCTCAAAAGAGATCAATCCACCAAACCAATAAATGATTCCATCTCAAAAACATGAAAGTTCCACAACCACATAAGTTGAAACGATACATGAAATGAGTTAATCATCTAATAGCTATGGGTACTAGGAACGTATCTGTGACTCACGTTCCCAGGTACTCTCATCCATGCCACCATGTCGCCACAAGACATGAACTAAGGGGATAGAACATCCGCACAACACTTTCTCCTTGCATTCTTGGATATCCACAAGTCTCTCCCCAAAGGTGGATTCATCTTCGACATCAATCTCTCCCCAATATATGATGTGAGATTCATCATGAAGATAACGACGTAGCTGTGATACATGGAAAACATCATGTATCTGACTCATCTGTAGCGGAAGTTCCACTCGATATGTCACATCTCCAACACGAGCTAACACATAGAAAGTCCCAACACATTAGGGAGAAAGCTTGCTCCCACAACCAATCCTTCGCTGCCCATGATGGGGAGTCACCTTCAGAAACACATTATCCCCAACATTAAACTCTTAGGGTATTCTTCTTTGATCGTCATAGGATTTCTAATGATCTTTTTCTGCCTTCGTCCTCTCATGAATCACATGAACCATATCTGTTGTATTCTTCTCTAGTTTCGGTCCGGGAATTGCTGACTCCCCGACACCAGTCCAGCACAATAGAGAATGGAATGTTCATCCATACAAGGCTACAAATGGCATCATACCGATGCTGGACTGAAAACTATTATTGTAGGCAAACTCCACCTAGGGTGAGTGCCTCATCCATGAACCTCCAAAATCAAGAACACAAGATCACAACATGACTTCAAGAGTCTTGATAGTTCCCTCTGTCTAACCATCCGTTTGAGGGTGAAAAGCAGTGCTAAGGCATAGCTGAGAACCGAAAGCATGTTGGAGTCCTTTCCACACCCTGGAGGAAAAACGAGGATCTCGCTCAGAAATGATCATCCTTGGGACTCCATGATGTCTCACCACCTCCTCTAGATACTGCCTCGACAAAACATCCACCAATATTGACTCCTTGATCGCTATGAAGTGGGCCAATTTCGTTAAACGATCTACTACCACCCAAATAGTATCATGTCCTCCCGGATCTCGAGGTAAACCAGTAACAAAGTCCATTGAGATATCCTCACACTTCCACTGAGGAATCATTAATGGATGGAGAAGACCACCAGGAACATGGTGTTCAGCCTTCACATTCTGGAAGACTAAACATCGAGACACAAACTCCGCAACCACGCGCTTCAGCCCAGCCCACCAAAAATGACTCCTCAAAGCTCGGTAAATAGTTGTCATGCCAGGATGTACTGCTAGAGGTGATCTAAATAATTCTCTGAGAACCATCTCACGCATCATCAAGGGAACAAAAATCTTCCCGTAATACAACACTCTGTGTTGTTCGTCCTCTGACCGACCATCAGGGGCCTCACCACAAACAACTCGGTCTATCAAGACCTCTACCTCATGATACCCCAAGTGGGACTCTACCACCCTATGCATCAGGGATGATTGTACCATCATCTAAAAAAGACAACCTCTACCTCCAACTTCTCCCACGTCAAGATGCAACGCTGATAGTTCCTCCATTACTATATAGGAATCACTGGATTCATGCACAACATCAATACGTGACGTTCTGCTCAGCGCATCAGCTACATCATTCCCCTTTACAGGTGTATATGATATTTCAAAGTTGTATTCCTGCAAGAACTCAATCCACTGATGCTTCCGCAAGTTCAAGTCACGCTAGGAGAAAACATAACTCAAACTCTTATGGTCGGTGAAGACCACAAAGCGCTCACCAATGAGGTAATGTCTTCACAACATCAGAGAAAACACCACGGCTGCCAACTCAAGATAGTGAGTGGAATAGTAGTGTTCATGGGGGCGTAACTATCGAGACCCATAAGAAACAACTGACCTTCGCTGCTTGAGAACGCCGCCTAACTCCAGATGCGAAGCATCGCAGAAGAAATCATACTGGACTCCTTCAACTGGAAGACAAAGGACTGAAGCACTTACTAACAACTCATTTAGATACTTGAAGGTTTCCTGACACTGATCAGTCATACGAAGGCATATACTTCCTGGTAAATGTGGATAGAGGGGCCGAAACCCATGATAAATTATCCACAAAACACCTGTAATAGCCTGAAAGACCAAGGAAACTTCACACCTCTGACAATGTCTTGGGTGCTACCCAAGACAAAACTACTTCTATCTTCGATGGATCCACAGAAAATCTATGTTGGGACACCACATGCCCTATTAAATGAACTTCTCGAGCCCAAAACTCACACTTCGACAACTTACCAAACAACTGATGTCGACGAAGAACTCCCAAAACGGCGCGCATATGCTCTGCATTCTACTCTGCAGACATGGAGTACACAAGGATTTCGTCGATGAAGACTATCACGAACTTCTCCAGGAACTCAAGGAACACAGCATTCATCAATCCCATGAACACAGCTAGAGCATTCGTCATGCCAAACGGCATTACAACAAACTCATAATGCACATGACAACAACAAAAAGCAGTCTTCGGGATATCTTCATCCTTCATTTTCATCTGATGATATCATGACCATAAGTTGATCATTGAGAACCATATTGTGCCCTTCAGTTGACCGAATAAATAATCAATCTGTAGAAGATGATAGCGGTTCTTTATTTTCACTTTGTTTAAGCGAAGATAATCGACACACAACCGCAAACTATCGTCAGCCTTATTCACGAACAGAACTTGTGCACCCCATGGTGACACACTTGGTCGAACAAAACCACACTACAAAAGAACATCATGATATATAAGTAGCTCTCGTAACTCAGAATGTGCCATCCTATTTGAAGACATGGATATAGGAGACGATTCTAGTGGTAGCTCGATCCTAAACTCGATCTATCGTTGAGGGGGTATGGCTAAAACATCTTCCGAAAAGGCATCAGGGTACTCCCCCACTACCCTATGAAATACCAACAGCTGAACCTCTATAGAAATCAGCATCAACATAGCCATCATGGATGATAAGGAAGGAACAATCCTATGACCCATCTGAGGTTCTCGCTCTCCAACAAACACCACCTGCACTCCATCGGCACAAAGGAAAACAACCTTATTCGTAAAGAAATCTACAATAGCTAGAACCGAATACAACTAATCCATGTCGAGGATGACATCATATGGATGTATTCGTAAACATAGGAAATCTCCCCAAGAGTGGTGTTTCCCAAATACTAGCTTACAATATCTACATGCTTTAAAAAATGTAGATTGACCTCTAACTGGCATAGTCAACTCCAAGGGAACTGGAAGCCTCTCTACCTCATGTCCCAAGGCATGGAAAAGGGTAGGTGATATGAAGGAGTGTGTCGCTCTTGAATCAAACAAGGCATACACCAAGGTAGAAAACAAGAAAAGGGTACCTCGAACGACATCTGGCTCGTCTAGTGCTGATAACGCTAGAGCATGAAGCTTCCCACAGCCTCCCCCACAGCCTCACTAACCCTGATGATGACAACCACCACATCCACGCTCGGTTCCCTGAGGGCGGGGAGCGTCATTGGGCTATCCTCTGCCTGCCCCATCTACCCTCTGTTGATCGAAAGCTGGTGCAATTGGCTACTACTACCTCGGTAGGAACTGCCTCAACAGTGGAACATGAAGCGGAGCTCCTGGTACACGATGACTGCTCTGAATGGTCGGGCACTCCCACTGCTGATGGCTATGACCAGCACAAGAAAAATAAGCACCTGATCTCTTCGCATAGGTCTGAGAGTTTTTTCCTCTGAAAAAACGAGATTGAAAGGGCTGGGACCTACCCCCAGCTGAACGGAAACTCTTCTTCCATAAAAAACGAGAACCCCATACCATAGCTCTGCTCCGTGAGGAATCTTGTTGATTCCCCCCTCATGATGATTCAGTCCTTGCCAAAGTCCATTCAACAACCTTCTCCCTCGCCAGCACCTCAAGATATGTCGTTATCATAAATGGGGTGACCTAACACTGGATATCTGGATGCAAAGCCTCCTCGAAATGCCTCTCTCTGGCCTCCTCATCTGGTAACAGGTCCGACGCATATCATAGAAGGTTCCTGAAATGGATTCCAAACTCTCAAATATTGTAGCTCCCCTACCGATGGATAAGAAGCTCCTTAAGACTGGACGCCTTCATAGTTGAAGAAAGGAACTCACCTCTAAACTTTTCATGGAACTCCTCCCATGAGATCGCATACTCCTCACGATCCCCAAGGAACAAGAGCCACCACTGCCTCGCTGCTCCACACAGTATCGTCACAACCAAGGACACCCAGTGCTCTTTCTGAGTACGGATCAAACTGAAGCCTATCTCGACCTCCTCTAACCGTCTTCCATGACTGCATCTGAAATGGAGCCCTCATACTTCTGCAGACTCTGGAACTGAAACTCTCGGAGTGTCTTCCTCCAAGTGTCGTCGTCGTCGACCTCCACCCTGCGGTAATCTGCTGGGACATCCTACTCGACATCTTCTACGCTAACATGAAGAGGACTTCGACCTAGACCCATACCATTAAAATAAAAAACAATTAGATCTCCTATGTCTGTAATATGGAAGACTCAACATTAATTAATTAATTAATTGTTTTCTTTTATTTATTTTAGGTAAACATGTCCCAAGGTCTACCCATTCAAACATAGTCACAAATAAAAATGATGCATGATCCTTTCCTAGTTCTTTACTCTACAACCAGCATCACCCTATTTAGTAGCCATTGTAAACTTAAAGGTCCGTGCATCAGATCATAGGTGGCCCTAAACGCCGATGTCTCAGTCGGTCTCCAGTGTTTACCTCACTTGTTAAACATGAATGACACTGTTTCCCTACCAACCCATGCAACCTCACCCGTGCCTAACTCCAATATCCATCTTATCCCTCAACCATACCTCTAATACCACTCTGTCACAACCCCCTTCCCACAAAGTGTACCCCTCCTGGGTCGGCAATGCGAGAAGGGAGATAATGACCCTCGATTCCCGCCTACATTACGCCTCGGGTTGGAAACTAGCACCGAGGGTATAATAAACACATAGATGGGAGGCATTACCCTCTAAGAGAACACATGCGGAATAAAGAGATAAGATAGAAACCAACCAACTCGAATTGAAATATAAAATAAACCCAAGTACATATATGGAATATCATTAAAAAGTATAACAACTAAAAGGGGAAACTATATGTACCCAAAAGAAAGAAAAACAGCAGCAACCACAAGCCCGAACAACTACTACAACCACAAGCTAGTAGTAACCCACCTGACCTCCATCCTGCTCCAAGTGACTTAAAAATAGTTTATATATATGTAGGGTGAGTATAACAGCATACTCAGTAGGATCCTCCTCGATGCCTGTCGTGCAAAAGTAATGAAATCATGCTAAAGCACAATTAACAACAATGAAACTAACTCATCACCTAAAAGGTATACTATGTTCCTAACCTCACCCTGGCTACTCTCACCATGTAACGCATACAAGAATATATCATATAGAAAAAGATATCAAGGGTACCCCGCCACTACTTCCCCACTGGTTTTCCGCATTTCCCCAACGACCTACGTCCTATGAATCTCTCTCCAAAGGCTCACCTGTCTCAACATGGGCCATGCTCGACAATCTGCACCTTGTGCACCATAAAGGCTTGCCCGTAGACACCTGGTCTAGGATCCACACCATCCTCACAACCAAAAGTAACCAGGTAGTTTCTGGGAGCCACCACATCTCGCATAATGTGTATCATACATCACGTATTATACTTCAAGACATTACATCCCATACACCGAGTAAGGAACCTCAAGCCATCACAACATATACACGTTACACCTATAGTACTCCATAGGATACTATATCCAGAATATATGTGTGTGAAATAACAACAATCCATTACATCCCTCTACACACATATATGGGGAAAACTAACCAATGTTCCTTCTCGCACTTGTAACTACCAAGGGACGAGAGAGGGGAAAAGGGTGTAGTCATCCATTCATCCTCCCACCGGAATGTTGGTGAAAACACCCCCAGGGCTTAGAATCCCCGGGGTGTCGGTTTCCCTTACTAACAGGGTGGAGTAGCATATAGAAACAAAAAAAGTACATAATATATAATAACTCACAACCACACTATGGGCCTAACCTAGTCTTAGCCTCAACTCCAGCTAACTTCTCTCAGACTCTGGGCTGTTATTTCTAAGACTGGGTATCCTATAAGCACACAACCAATTAAAGATCTTCATAAGGTTACTTTAATTACTTTATCATCAATTACACTATAGGTTAATTAATCCTTTGCAAATAAATTAACCATGAACAACCCGCATTAACTTTCTTGGCATCACATTCAAAATCGGCCGTTCCTTTAAAAGTTACAACATCACCATTAAATTCCAGCATCTCCATCCCCATGGATTATCAACATTTAATCAAACTTTAATTTCATATTACTTTCACATATTCCCAGGCATTCTCGAAAAACATCCTATGCTACTAAACACAAGGGGGCTCAACACGGTAAGTAGAGATACTACCCGTCGAGTCTTTTTCACCTATAGCAAGAGCGTAGGACCATTCTCTCTAGGGAGGCTAAACACGGAAAGCACGTGGCATTCCCCACGCGTATTCACTTCCTTCGGAAGAAGGGTAAGCAAAACCAGCTGACTTGTGCAGTGGGGAAAAGTAAAACATGTAAACAATCAATCAAACCACCAACCATCAAGCCATCACATTCATCCCATTCCATTATCCATGGTGTCCTCCCCGACACCCACATGCATAAACTGATGCATCTCGCTACTCTAGGCATCATCTACTACCACAACCACAAGGCCTCCCTGCCTCCACATATCACACCACCCCTCCAGGGTCACATCACAACACAAGATATCACAATACCCCTCATGGGTCACAACACAAAATAAGCAACATGAAAACAACTCATTACATCAAATGGGATCTTGGCCCTGTAACAAGGAATCCAGTCGTGATAGTTAATGAGCACTCATGGCTCCCATGAACAAGGAATTCGGCCTTAAAATCAAGATGGTAACTCAGAACCCTATCATGCATTATCATTTATCATCAACAAGTTCTTTAATCCCCTCTTGAATTAGCATATTCAATTCGTTGGTTCCAACATAATGAACCAAAACAATGAGCTATCACAAGGATTAACCATGCTTACTATGCCAACATAATCAACATCAAATTACTAACAAAACCAAATTCTTTTTCATGCCACATTATATTTATCCAATTAATTATCATTTAATTTTGGCTTTACATTCTTTATCAAATTTCAAAAATAACAACATGATAACAAGAAAGGAATATATATCACAGTATCTAGCAAATCAAGAGGCAAACCGTTATCATGGTACAAAGCAACAACATGTGATCAAGCAAATTCTTTTAATCAGGTTCATGTATTTAATTAGGTTAATTCCATTGTGAACCAAAGGGCTATATCAAGCTAACTCTATGATTTCCCATAATAATTAGAGAGGACTCAAATCCCTAACCTCTAAGGTTTTGATGGAAACCTCAATGGTCAAAGAACGCCCAAGGAACCGGGTCGATTCTCCACGAATCCATCTTAGATCTCCTCTACTAACACAACCAAGACCAGAGCTCATCATAAATGACATCCACACACTTAGATATACCCATAATGGGTGTAGATCTAAGATCCCGAGATAAGTGGAGGAGTATATCTAAGTAGATCTATAAATAAGGCATGAATGATCACATACCTCATGAAACCGGCTTCGCTTCAAGAAGAGAAGCCTCCAGATCACCTCAAAAATGCTTGGGAGAGGTTCTACCACCTCCAAGAAAGGGTAATCCTGAGTTATGGCTGATTAGGTGCTTAAACGAGCAAGATAAAGGGTAAATGGTAATGATCTTATAATTTAGGATCTAACATTAAGTGCCACCACGACCTAGTCGCACAGTTAGACAAACCGTGTGCTAACCGTGCAGTCACCACTGCCTTAGCCACTCGGCTCACACGATTTGGCGGCATGGGTTAGAAAAACTGTGCTCCTCCCATGCGATCTCTACTGCCATCAAGTCCAGCTATGCACAACTTGGCCGCACGGTTTAACAAACCGTGTTCCACCCATGCGAAAGCTACCCGACTTCCATTTTTCTTTAAAAATGCCACCCAAATGCACCTCCAAGCCACCTCGATCCCCTGGGACACCTCTAACACCACATTTTCACAAAGGAATGGATTGGAGTGGTCCGAGCCATTACAATATTATATTTCATGTCACATTGTACATAGTAGTTCATATTATTGTTATTTCATGGGATTATAATAAATTATATAATTATAAGAATATAATTTCCGTTGGTTAAATATTGGGTCATTATATGTATAGTCTTTAAAGGATATACACATGTTATCAAACCCTTATGTAGATGATATTCTAACATATATCCCTTGATTACCCTTAATGAGAATATATGGTCAACAATTTTTATGCTTACTATCCCCATGTTTTGAATAATTTTCTCATGTTGGGTGTGTTTTGCAATATTACAAAAGGATAATATATTTATGGGTAATATTGATGTTTTTTTCTAAAAAATATAATATTGTGAAACTATTATCTACAAAAACTAAAATATTAACATCAAATAGAATGTGTTATTGTACTATAAAGAATACTAATCTAAAAACATTAAATATCCATTTTTTAATATATGTGGTCACTATATTTGGTATCATAAGAATAGTTAATTATCCTTTGGATACATGGATGGGAAAAATTAAATGAGGTCCCTAAAAGATATTTTTAAGGAAATCCATATGGATTTCTTTAAGGATAAGACTATGTAAAAGTCAAAGTATAAATATATTTCCTTGAATTTTGTAATGGATATAAAAAGTGTTTTCCATGAAGATACATTCCTATCGGGATTTTATAAGTGGGTGTGGAGTTGGAGTAGATATAACTATGTGTAATAACATTGAAAATTTAATAGTGAGTAGCACTAGGCCAGTAGCTTGTTCTTGACAAAAGGACTTATTTCAAACCTGGTTTGACACTACTAGGGGAAATTATTTGGAAATTCACAATCTCTTTATGAACCATCAAGAACGATTGAAATAGACTATGTATATTAATAAACTATGATAAACCTATTGTGTCATATATTAAAAGAAATGTATCCTGATTTAGAAATATGATAATTGTTTTCAGGACTATTTGTATTCCTATTATGATTATCATAGCATACTCTTTGATTTTCTGTTTTAGTCAATCTGGGGAAATTAATGGAACTAGTTTTACATTTAATGAGATTGAAAATTTTCTCATGTTTAAAAATATTGGATAATAATTTGGGTGAATGGTATTGTGATTATTTCTAATATGTTATCAATGAAAACCATTAAGAACATATACCATAACATGATCTTGGTTTCACCAATAAAAATAAGGATAAATTTATCTGTTAGTTTAAGTATCATAGACCATAGAGGAAAAATATTAATTTTTATATATGTTTAGAATGTTGGAATATTCTCTTAAGGAAATGTCTCATAGGAAAGAGAAGATGTTTCTGGATTGGGAAAGAAGAAAATAAATCAAATAACAACCATAGGCAACATAGAAAGATTAATTAATTTATTGGATGAGAATATTATTCACCATTAATTGTTATCCAAAGATTAATGTTTTAATTGTAGAATGTATAAGAATAAATAAAATCAATAGAAAAGGAGGAAATATAATGAATACAATCAACAAAGTGGTATGAGTAAATGTTATTGATGGAATAGAATAATGATTTAATGAAAATATGATACTTTTTGGAAAACAATAATTATGGTCATATTACCATTATTATATTCCAAATGTTGAGATCCTGATGTTTGGATAAATAAATGTTGGATATTAATTAAGTAAATTAAATAGTACTGATGACCTTGGATATAATTATGAATTTGGGCCCCAAATGGTTTATGATATCATTAATAGAGTTTGTACAATTTTTGGATAGATGAAATATATTCAATAAGATATGGTTTTATTCTAGGAATGAGGAAGTATACATGTTTTCATTTAATTTTTTTGGGTAATTAATGTTAGTAATATGAATCATTTTAATATATGGAAAAGTTATTCACAAATTTGGTATGTGACCATTAAAATTATCTTATTGATATTTGGAGGACTAATGTCGAATTTGTGAGACTTTGATATATTTTTTTATAAATTTTGAATTTTTGAATTGTCATTACGTTAAAAACATATGGAATAGATTATGTTGAAATTTGGTAGTTATTTTAGAGGTTATATTATTACTACACCAAATTGAGATTTATCCATATTGGAACACAATATTAACATTGTTTTAATATGGATAGAAGGAATGGTGTATCACTCTATTATTGATCTTATTTAGTGCTTAATATTTGAAAATAATCTACTCAAATTGTAAAAAATGATTTATAAATTGATCAAGAAAAAACAAAAAAATGATATTTTTACTATGAAATAATAATTTATCAATTACATAAATTTTTATATTTTTTAGTCGGAATGAAAATTAATCTCAACAACATTTGGAGAAGGTCATTAAATTAAATTTGGTTAATTTAATGTCATATTTTCAATCAATGGAATTTTTATGCTTCTTTGGATTATCGATTTTTGATCACCAAATTTTGCGTGACCTTGTTCTATGTCACATGATATTTTTTCTTCTTCAATGTTTTTTCTTCATCCTTTGTTATCATTTGTGTCTAATAATTTATCAGTTCTTTGACATCTATACTCCAATATATCTTTTCACTACTTTTTCAATGTCTTCATATTAAATTTTTTGATCATATAGATCACATATAAGTCTGGTTCTAAATAAATTATTCTTAATTTTAATCATCAAATTACTTACTTTGTCTTGAACAAAATGATTCACCCTTGTTTATGGTTCCCACAATTTCATCATCATTTCTAGATGCTTTGACTAATATTTTGGCCTTCATTCATTTGGGTTCTCAATGATCCACTATTTGTCTCAATGGTTAGTTAAGTCACTATTGAACCCAATAATGAGTCAGTTGCCAAATTTGGAAACCATTAGTGGGTTTATTCCTACCCTACACCATCAATGGTACGTTATTTAACTTACCATAAGAACTTAATGGTGAGATTTTTCCAAAAATAATTTATTCTTAGTGTACAAAGCATTTGCTGAACCATCTTTAATATCCATCATGAGATATTTGTTTGTTTTCCCTACTAAATTAGGTTTTATTGATATATTTTAATTTTAAATAAATTATTTTATAATATTTTATGTGTATTTTTAGTTTTTTATTATTTATGCTAGATATTTGTTCTTCAAGATAAAAGAATATCTCTTTCTTTATTAGATTAGATAAAAAACTAATCTATTAATATTTTTACATCCTTTTTATATATATCAGGAATAAATATGCTTTAAAAAATCTTCTTCTTTTTCTACTCTTTGTTATATTTATGTATAAATTTGAATTATTATTTAATTTTTTATTGGATTTATCTTCTTCATACAAATGTGTTTAATGGAAATAATTTTCAGTTATTCACTATTGAATTTTTCCAATGGAAGGTCATGAGTGACTTCTAGACATATCCTAAAGTGATTCGTTATTAAACGTTGGAAATCCAATTGTATAAATTTTTTTATTGTTTAATATGTATCTGTTAATGGAAATGTTTCTTAGAATAATCATTATTTTGGATAAAATCAATAATTTTTTAAAAAATTCGGATAGTAGGTCAATCTCTATTTAAGCAATGTTAGAACCCAATGATGGGTCATGAGTCCCTATTCTTTTGTATAACAGTATGTTAATGACCCACTGTTAGTTAAAATTTTATATTTTGAATATTTTTTTTATTATTTAATTCTTTTAAAATAAATTCTATTCCTCATAGTGTAATTATTTTAGACTAATATAAATTTTCTTTGTGTTAAAAATTAAAATGAAATATTATTTTATGTACCCTCTACCTTTCTGTTTAAAAATTATACAATTATATATATTTTTAGTTAATTTATATTTTATGATTCAAATAAAGGATTTATTTATTTCAATTTTTTTATAATTGTTAATTTTTTTCGAATTATTTTCTCAATATATTTATTGTTTTATATTAATATTTCATGAAGAAATATAAATCCCATTTTCAAATCAATATTTTCCAGTGATGATTTTTTTTAAGAAAGGTAACAATCACAATATTAAATTTTTATATACTAGAATAAGTCATGAAGTTATTGGATATGTACACTCTCCTCATATTTCTCAGTTTTAAAGTTCTATGAGTTCTCTTAAAGGAATAAAATATTAATCAATGCTGATCATTATATAGACTACTAGTGATACTTGGTGGATATTTTTCGTAGTTTTCAAATTCATAACGATATAATAAGTCTTATACATTCTTATTGAGATCACAAAATGATTCTATATTCAACATATATTCTTTCAGGTGATCAATGATAGTCGTGCTTCAAGTTCATAAACATTATATTGATATTATATTTTTCAATGTATTTGTTTTATTTGTGCAATCTTATTTCTTTCGGTTAATAATTTCTCATTTATGGTTTATCGTTTCCCTATAACATGTAGGTTTACGTATCCATTGTTATTATACTACCCAAATTGATGTTTGAGTTGTGAATATTGATATAATGTTAGGATACAAACTATGTTTAGTCTCTTGTAAAAATATTATTCTATTCCTCTTGGTTTTTTTAAAAGGGAGTGTTTGTAATTATAATCTCAATCTATTAAAAGTGAGTTTCCTAGTGTGTGCTAGTTTCATTGAGGGGTAAAGGAGATTCAAGAGTTCACTAGGATATTGATGATCTGAACCACTATAATTCAACTGTTTTGTACATTTTATTTCGACTTTGAGTCATGTCACATTCAATACACTCACTACTATTTAATAGTTTTTAAATGATGATTGTTTTTTACATTAAATTTTGAAATGATTATTTTTCCCATGTAGTCCTATTTTAAATTAACAACTATCCAATAGTAGGTATGAGAGAAGGTTGTTCCCTATTGGATTTTTATAGTCTTTGTTTAATTAATCTAATACCAAAAAATTTGTATCATTGGTTGGTATCTCATAGGAAAGCCACTATTTTCATTAATTTGATACCAAAAAATATGTATCATTGCATAGGAACTTACATAGTGTATAATTATCCAATGATAATTTATAATTCTTAATTATAACAATATTCTAACCATATATCCTATAATTAATATTAGAGGACACACAAGAATAATTTTCTTTTGAGATGGAATGTGTAAATGTAACTGATGGACAATATCCACCAAAACCCCAATAATTTAATGGGAGTGAATATAGCTGATGGAATGATAGAATGTGAGGATACATTAAAAAATGAGTTTATATTATTATAAAATCATGGGAAATCTGTTTGATATACCCAATTTGATCTAGATATTCTAGTAGGCAATGAAATGAAAAATATTGGAATTAGAATGGTAAAAAAAAATTAATCTTTATTAAGTAGAATTGCCTGTAGCCATTTTTAACCTATCATAAATCAGAGGACATATATAAGATAATGCAGGTGACTCAATATGAAACTAAAAAGATAAAGATAACCATGATATGAATTATCCAAGCTAAATATTTTTATTTCAAGATGTGATACTAAGAATCAATGAATTAGATGTTCTATTAATTCACCAGTAAAACCAATGGTATGACTGGTCTTAGAGAGAAAATGGTCAAAAAATCTATTGGAAACATTATTCAGAGCCCTTCCAAAAATATTTCATGAAAATTAAATGTCCACTAATGAGAGTACATATTTCAATGTGTATACATTTTAACAAATCATAGGTCATCTGTTGCAATAAATGTTAATGTTAAAGGATATATTCAATGAGGAGTCTACTATAAGGAAAATTGTTTATTTAAAATATTACATTACTGATAAATATAATTCCTTAGATTCTGATTTCTATGAAAGTGAAAATGGGATGAAACAATTTTGTATGAAATTATATAAATCTATAAAATTTAATGGTGGTATGTGGTAGTTTGGATGGAACATTGAAAAGGATCATGTGAAGGGTAATTCAAGATTAAATAAGAGTATTTTAGATTTAAAAAGTTGTTAGTGGTTGAATAACAGTCATATCAGACCTGATTTTTAAATACTCAGGTTTTTAATGAAGTACAAAGACCTATGGGGGAAATAAATACAAGTTCTGTTTGGGGAACAAGGATACTCAGGCATTTATGACTATAGAAGAGTCTGTCGAAGGGAAAATGAAGTAGGAAACCTTTCACTGATGGGTTTTACATGTGAGGTAAATAATTCAATTTTTATTCATTTAAGAACACCTTTAAATATTGGTCATAATACAATATCATAAATTAAAAAAGATAATTATTTTGGATCATATATTGAATCTAATAATTATGGAAATAATAAATTACATAAATAAATTTAAGAATGGAGAAATGGTAGTTTCAAGATGTTTTAAAAACAAAAAAATGATAAATGATAAATATAAAAAATTAGTCCAATAAAATGGTGATCTGAATAGGGTTTCTGAAAATCTGAATATGATTTTTTCCTCAGAAGGAAGAATGTATATTTTTTTGTGTATCATGTTTTACGAAACTAAATAATGAAATTCAAAAACCTATAGAATTTCCTGATAAAAATGATAAATACTACTATATTAGATTTATATTAATTTTTTGGACAATTTAACTAATGTAGAAATTTATTATAAGAAATTAAAACAAGAAAATTAAAAATCAAGGAACACAACCTTTAGATTCTATTAAAAAATTTATTCATATATAGAAACTAATTTTTAGTAGAATATGGTTTTTAAAACTAATTAATTTAATCTTAAAGAGGTTTTATTTAATTTTATAATAATTAAAAAATATATGATAAGATTATATCTTTAATGAATCATAATTCATATAAAAATGGTTTTGGTTATAATAATTTTAAAGCAAACATGAATAATTTTTTTTGTTAAAAGTCTAAAAGGATGTATGTCTATTATTTAATTCATTAAAGGTTTAATGAATGGGAAATATTATAAATAATGCTCAGTGGGATTATATAAATCAATTGATCATAAAAGAACTGTATTATCTTTTAATTTTTATTCATATTCATTAAGAGGAAACTGTTTAAAATACTTATGGGTGGTTGAAAGGAATTATGTGAATTCCTCTCATATTATGAAAGCATGTGCACAGGAAAATGTTACTCAAATCATATAAGACCTATTATGGTCACCATTCCTTGGTATGTATACTTTCATTAACAATCATGTACTCTATTTACATAAATATAGTTTGATATGATGCAATTAAAGATATATAATACCTTTTAAATAAGGATTTTATTCCAATTCAAGGTATTTATATTAATATCTATCTATTATTATTTTTTTCAAATAAAATTATTATAGATAACTTATATAAAATGTATGTTCTTAAAAATACACTACTATTTTTTCTATTCTATAAAGTGTTTTATTAATTTTTCCATATCTATCCTCAAGGATGCATTAATATATGGGGAGTTTCCCCTTATTTGATATATGAAATAATATAAAACTACGTAATATTTAAATATATGTTTAAGATTTTTGATTGATAAAACATTGCTTTTCTTAGTATGTTTGAAATAATATTTCACCAAATAATATATGGATGTATATTATTATCTTCTAAATATCTTTTTTTATAAATTATTTCTCAATATATTTATATTTTTAATATTATTGGAATTATGAAATGATTTCAATAATTAATTAATTATATATTTTTTAAACATTTTTAGTAAAATTAGTTTTGTGATATTTTTCAAATCTATCATTTTTATATATAAAATAAGTGGGAGTTTTTTTTAAATCCATTATGAAAATAAACTATTCATTTATATTGATTTTGTAATGTTCTTTTTCATAGAAATCGGTGTTATTTAAACTTGAATATAACAATATTTTACATTTTACTTATATTTGAACACATCATGCAAGAAGATTGTCATATGTACTCTAAAATGTAATATTTTGATAAATATTGTTCACTCTAGATAAATGGAAATTAGACCATTTTTTTATAAAATACCATGATTATATTCTACTTTATTTCAATTCATTCATTATTTTTAATTATGAAACTATTTGTTTTCATTTTAATTTTATGTATTTTATAATAAAAAGGTAATATATTTAATATAAAAAACATTTAAATTAGTTTTAATAAATTTCAAAAATAGGATGATTTTTTAGGAATATTAAATAAATTTTTTGTGTTTTAATTTCAAAAATAGGGTGTATGATAATTTTTCAATTTTTTTAAATACTTCAATAGTTTAATTATTTTTATAAATTACTATACAATAAATTTATTAAAATTCATTTATTATTTTATCATGTTTTATAATAGACAATATTAAATTGGATTAGGTTTTAATGAGTGGATAATTTTTAAATTAAATTTCTTAATTATTGTATTAATATCTTATGTTCTTTAGAGAATTTATTCTATTTAATTGCATGCTATAAAATAGTTATTGTGATATTATTATTTTACTTATAAATCATGATATTATTTCTAAAAAAATACATTTTCTGTTAAATATGTCAAATACATAGTTTGATATAAGAGAAGATGTTTGGATAGCCCTATACAACATAAGGGACCCCTAAGGGTATTCCCCATGGGAATACCTTCTTAAACAAACCAAACATTGAGTATTTGGTTTTTTGTACATTTTTCATGTCTACAACATGTAATCCAATGTATATAACCAAGGGAATGAACTCATAGAGAACACTAAATGGTTGAGGATACCCATTAGGACCACAAATTTATATATCTGCTTGTGTTTTATTCTGAATGGAGGATCAACACAAGATTACTAATATACCACTATGAATCCATATGTATGATACACTGTGCGATGCTAAAAAAATGTTACTATTTATCTGAATGAAAAATTTGGATCCACACATGTCCATTGATTCCATTTTATCTCACCCATTGGATTCATTGTTAAATCCGAAAAAAATATTCTGGACTCCAGTGCGATTATTTATTATAAGAATTTTTTTTTCATTCCTTGTATATCTATTCTATCTAATCTTTCATTGAGGTCACTTGTATATATGATCCATTGTATTTCTTCCCTTCCATTTTAGGTTTCTTTTCATCAATTTTGTGAGCGTCTCACACTCCCATATGTCTCATTTAATGTCTCTTTTTCTTTGGTCTCTATATATCTTTACATATTTCCTTCAGAAAATAATAGATCAACATTTTTTACAGATACATATTTTATCTTCTTTCTTAGAGTTCATGGAATAGTTTTCTATACTCTCTCTTAGTTGGGTGCTCGAAAATCCACCATTAGAGCCAATTGTAATTTTAGTTATCATTAAACCCAACCGGTAGTCATAAGTAACCATTTGAACCCTACAGTGGTCTCTAACATACTACTAATGGTCAATAGTGTGTAATGTAACATTCTATTGGAACTCAATAGTGTGATTATTTTATT
Organism: Viscum album; assembly: GCA_963277665.1. Lineage (NCBI taxonomy): Eukaryota > Viridiplantae > Streptophyta > Magnoliopsida > Santalales > Viscaceae > Viscum > Viscum album. Next base: position 1,362,961,734 of record OY728140.1, on the reverse strand, counting down.
CCACATGTTTCTTTTTATTGTTGTGAAAATCTATGCATGAACATTATTCATTCTCAAATAGGAGGTCTTTGATTATGTGGTCAACTGAACTAGATTTTATCTTTTTGTTTTAACATTATCATATGATTATATTATAATTTATTTTGTATTTGTTTAGTTTTTATTATTATTTGTGTTAGTAGTTGGTTCTTCAAGGTCAAAATTTATATCCTTATTTATTTTATAATATGAAATAACAAATTTTTATATTTTGTTTTTTCTAAAACTTTATTTGTTAAAATAATATCTCAAAAATAATATTCTTTTTCTTTAATTTGATTTAATTATATTTAATGTTTTTTCTTTATTTTAAACTTAGAATTATCAATTTTCTACCATTTTATTGGAATTTTTTTTCAATGATCCACCATTGGACACGTTCAATAGTAGGTCATAACTGACCACTAGACATCTCTAAGAATGGACCATGAGTCACCATTTGAAATCCAATTATAGAATTTTTTTAATTTCATATGAATCCATTTCATTCTATGTTATATAGAATAGTATTTTTTATTTTCATATTCATTTATTTTCATTAAAATATAAATGGTATGTAAGCCTCTATTTATCCAACATTGGATCCCAATGTAGGTTCATTAGTCACTATTATATATTCTAATGGTATGATATTGACAAACTTTTAGTTAAAATTTTATGTTTATATCATTAATTGATTAAAAAATAAATTCTTTTGATCATTGTATTATTATTTAATAAATAAATAATGTATTATGATGTTAAAAATCAAATTGTTAAATAATATTATGTACACACTTTTATATACATCAAAATTTTATTGATGCCATATTTTTTCATGAGTGTTTTTTGTATGTTTAAACTATAGGGTTATTTTCATAATTCAGATGTTATATAATTTTAAATTTTTTATAAAATAATTACATAGATATTAATTTCATTATATTATATTTCATGAGGATTCATAAAAATTATATGTAAATAAATGTTTTTAGTCATGTATTTCAGAAAAAAAAAAGGTTATTGTAAATTTATTTAACTAGTATACACTAAAAAGTGTCATGTTGTTATAAGATATTTATATTCCCCTTGTATATCTTATTTTTAATAATCTTACCGATCCCTTGAAGGAAATAAATTAATGTTCATGTAGATCATCAGATAGATTACTAATGATACTTATTTGACATTTTCTACTACTATCAAATAGCTAATGATCTTCAATAAGTTCATAATTGTTACTATTATAAACAATTAAATCCATCTTCTATATTTACTCCATCAATTCGTTACTGATCCTGGTGCTTGAGATTCATCGATGATTGGATAATCTACTATTTTGCATTACTTTTTTGTAATCGTGATTCATTATATTTGTAATATCTCAGTTATGGATTATGATTTCCCCTTAAAAAGTATCTTTTCCTATATTTGGTTATTGTACGACCCTAAAGGATGTCTGTTTTGGGACTCCAAACTAGAATTCCGAATACTAACAACATTGGGTATCCTCCAAAATGACTAGATTATGCCTCAATATTGTTTAAGAGGATGTTTGTATAATTAGGTTCTCAATCCATTAGAAGTGAGGTTCTTAGTCGGTACCCTTTTCCATGAGGATTATAGAATATTGAGTAGTGGACTTTGATCTTCATGATCTAAACCACTATAAATCTTGTGTTATTTAAAATTTGTTTATAGTAAAACACAACTCAAAAAAACTACACTAACTATTACATATTTTATAAAACTTGAAAAAAAAATCCAAAAATATTATAACCACTATCCACTTCCATATTTTTTATTTTTTAAAATCAATATCAATCCAACATTCAAAACCTATTAATCTTAAATAAAATGGAAAATCGCATTTATTCATGACTTCTGAGGTGGGTTATGTTAATGATAGAGTGAAAGGAAATCATATCGTCCACTATATAACTATTAATATATTCTTTTATTATGGATCAATTTATTGTTTTGTTTTATTTAATTTTCTCTGGGTATCCTATTATTACCTCAACAATAATATATTTAGTATGTTTTGAAAATTTATAACGGAACAATAGTCACATCTAAAGTCAATGGTTTACCTCTAATTAAATATTGTGATAAAATGATTCATATGGATCTTATGATTGTACCTTTCGTTTAATTATATGTGATTCATTCAGGTATATAATTTACCTATATAGATCCCACATCCATTTTTTGTGAATGAAAAAAAAATTTCATATTATAAATTTAAGTATGATTATTTATCGATATGAGTAAGAATTTGGACATCAAATGGAATATTATTTCTTCTTATTTGTCTTAATTCATACACATGATTGATATCTATCTCAGATGCTTTCTTATAAACCAAATAAAAGGGAGACATCTCTTATAGAGGTACTATCTATGACATTTTGTGAGATTTTCCTAGTATTCCACCAAATTTTGAATTCTAGTTTTCAATTGAACACATAGAAGGTGGTATTAATATTTTGAAGACACATTCATGAATAGTCAAAATTTAGTAACATTATCTTAAAAATAGAGTGAAAGAGAATTGTCACATGGGATTCATTTAAGAAACTACTTCTCATTAGGGTACACCTATTTTGTTTATTCTAAAGAATGATTGATCAGTGAATATATGCATTCATTAATGAGAAATTAACAATGTATCAATCAAGAAATGTTATCATCTTCCTATTATTTTGAAGTTATTGATACTCTACATAGAGAACATTAATTTTCATTGATTGGACATCTATTTTATAAAATTGATTGAATGTCAAGAAAGGGAGAAAATGGAAGATAAAATGATTTAATATTTAAAGCCACTAAGATGTTATTTTGATAACTTTTCATTTTACTAATTTCCTACCAATCAATATGGATTTAACGAATTTAATCATATGAGAGTATCTTCAAAAATTATTAGTAGTATTTATAGATGATGTTCATTTATGTTAATTGATAAATGATGATTATGAATTTCACTTTAGGATTATACTGAATGCCTTGGTAAAGTATGATATTTATGAAAAATTTACCATGTGTTAATAATGTCAATAGATAGTTTCATACATTTCTTATATTATAGATCCTTGACCTATCATGCCACCCAAATATTTCTCTGGTCATGTTGACCATTGTGCCTTATGCACACCTCCCAACATAACAAAGGAAATAAACTAAATACATATATATAAATATTTGATAGTTGGGAGAACATATCCTTAGATGGTGATAATAGTAAGGTATATATGTATATAACATATTGGAATAAAGACCAAAAATCAATTGTCTATTAACACACCATAGTCTATGACCAAATAGATATGAGAAATAATAATCAATAATCTCAAACATACCATTTCATGAATGAAATATCATTTTTATCTACTAAAACAAAACATTCCATATTATATACGGTCATACATGACAACAAGTAGAATGGGTCACTAATGCTACAAAACTATTTGGCTTGGTTATTGAGGTTAAAATGACCAAAATAAATATAATAATGTCTCAACCACTTTTCATTCTTTCTTCTTCTCCTTGTTGCCACATGAAACTCATACCTATTTCATGTGAGCCCCAAAACTCTTACATATTTTTGGATTTTATATAACTGCTAAATTTATTGTTAGAATAGAATTTCATAGGTATCTATAGATCCACATCAGTAGGAACATGATTCATGTTTTGTGTATTCATTATTTAATAATCTCCAAAATGTTATCGAGGTGCAAGATCATTTTTCATATTTTATAGGAGATGTTATTTTACTTAGATTTTGTCCCAATCAGAGCATATCAATGACTGATATGGATGAGTGATACATTATATGCATTAGGTAGGAAGCCTAAAACTGTTTCCAAATGTTTTTATTGAATTATAAATATTTCCCTTGTGATGTATATTATCTTTTTCCAAGATTCCCCTTTATATTAAGTTATTCATAAAAATATGATCATCACACATTTATAAATTCCTAATGATCCTCATTTAGTAGTTTAATGATTTATTCCATTAATCAATGACACCCCTTGAGTGTTTCAGCTTCTGTTTCCCCATTTCAATTTAATATATAACATCTTGGGATGTCACTTAAACATTCATCTTTGACATTAAATTGATATTACCCTTGTAATTAATTAAATAAATGGTAATGGAATCTTATTAATTCGATTTTTCCCTTTATGGATTGAATTTCCAAGTTTGGTAGTCAATTAATAATTATTATTTAGATTAATTGATAAATTGCATGATATTGGTGTTAAAATATGACTAATTAATTGTTTTAAGAACAATGTCATGTTTTTATAATAGAACTCCTCAGATGAGGACCATAGTATTCACAATTACAATATTATTGGTAGTGGTTTATGATGTGCCTGAATTATTTTGTGGTCATTCACATAATCATTGATATTATTTTTGATATAAAAAATGTTTAAGACATGGCCCCTAATTGAAATTTAAAATTGAGTTTTTCCTTTTTGAATGTGTATACTCCCACTACACCTTCTAAGTGAATATAATGATCCATCAAATATCTGAATAATTGTTAAAAAAAGCTCCTTTTATATGATTTTCTTATTTATTAAACTATGTTACCCACATAGGTAGTTTTCAATGGGACCATCATATCTTTCAAGTCTGTCTTCTGCATTTTTATCAAATATACATGTTTTGATAGAATTAATGGAAAGTGATGGTTATGAGTGAATTTTTATGATGGATTGATTACCCTGAATTTATCAAATGGTTTACATGAAATGGAATTTAATTTGATGGTACGACCACACCTACTAACATAATTAAATAAAAAAACATAGATGAATAGTAATAAATGAAACATAATCCTCATGAAGGATTCCATCCATGGTAAAATTGAATGTTATAAAAAAACAAATTGTAATGGGTGGAAATTATCTGTCATTAAAATCATTATTAGTAAATTTTATAATTGAAGTGTTATGCCCTATTGTAATAGATAATTAAATGTAGAGAATGGGAGGTAATTACTCAAGGATCTAGTTATTTTTAATGTTATATGATCTTTAATTTAATGGTATGTGGAATTTTTGAATGGGAGTTTTTGAGAATGGTAGATAATCAAGATACCTTACATAGTGTGTCGAGTTAATGGTGTCTCACACCAGTTATAAATCTAGGACGTAAACTGAGTCACCACACACCTTATGTAGAGTAATGAAATGATGGATCACTCACCGTCCCGAGTTTATTTCATGATGTATTAAACTCTATTGGGATATACTATATGCACCAGATTTCGTGGGATTATTGTTTTTATAAATTGGTTATGAATAAATGAGTTGTGTCTGGTCCATCCAGCACCTGGTAATCCAGGTATATGTCCACTTTCATTTTTATGTACTTTGTTCATATATGTAGACCCTATATGTAAAAATACTATGTATATATTATCACTATATACATATGGTTACTTTTTGGACTCTCTTTATAGTTGTGATCCCAAGTTAGCAGGGCCACCATCTTTCCTTTGAGAACCTGAGTGGAATGTTATTTATTTAGTCAGTGTTGTTTATTATTAATATTACGTGCACACTCCTTTAATTATTATTCCTAGAATGGATTTAGTATTAGAAAATATTGGTGGTATTCAAATGGTATTTATATCTCACAACCTTATCGGGCTTCCATTTTTCTTGATTACTAGAGTAGAAATTATGTTTCACTAACCTTGTATTATATCTTTTAATGTTACCTAGTTCATATGATTTATGAGAACATGAAAAATCTAGAGCTCAGGATGATCATGGAGATCTCCCATTTGTATTTTATTCTAATTCTATTCTTTATTCATGTATTTTACCATGTCACAACATGATGTATTTATTTTCGGTTATATTATGTATTAGTATTAGGAAATTCAGGAAAATGTTATATATTGGTGTTAACAATCATTTAATTTCATTTAATAACATACATATTCCACCTTTTCATCCATTTATTACAATTAACACAATTTTCTATTAATTATTATCATGTATAATATTTTACTACTCTAATTTAAGTGTATAGTTTCCCCACTATCACAGACCTACACCTCCGTTGTTATCCATTAGCCTCTGGCATATGGGGAAGCACATTTGAGACCATGTGACCCTCCAATCTGTCTATCGTATTAGTGGATAGTCTGGTAAAGATGGTACATATTCTTAGATATTCCAAAAAGTTTTTTTTAAGGTATGTCATTGAGATTATAATGTTAGGGTATATACATACAAGGGTATATGATTTCAGGATTGATAAATGAGGATTTATGATGCGAAATTTGGGTACAAATAGAATATATTTCAATGATTATTTGTTATAGAATATATTTATATTGTATATAGTAAATTTTGATCTCTATTTTCATTGGTATTTTAACAAGTTAGAGATATATTTTCTTATATTAAGCTTGGATGAACCAAGAATAATATAGGTTAAACTATGTGTTATAATGGTTGATGTAAAGTAATTATAGGATAACATGATGATAAGGATAAATGTTTATAATAAAAGAATTTATTTTATAATATTGATTATTATAATTACACTATCTTGATAATTTTTTTCCCACTCATGGTAACCATAATTATTTTAGACATGGATAAACCAATAAAAACCCATTATTGTTGTTGAAAATGTGATGATTACCTCAATGAAGAACATAATGTATTTTTATGTAGAGTGATAAATCACTTGAATAAGCCAAATATAGTATCACAAAATATGATTAATAGTGAGAATATAGTAATTTTTGAAAACGCTCTAAGAAACATAATTGTTGACTCTCCTGAATGACATAGTAGAGAAGATCATTAGTCATATAAGTGTAAGGTAAATAGATATTGTATAAAAATATTTCCATTTATTTTCAGTAGAGTTGATTGTATTATGTCTCAATGTCTTAATATATGGACCAATATGGGAGATATTCCCAAACCACATAGTGGATAAAAAATTAAAGTGTGATAATACAATATGATCTTATTTGGTGTTTATTAGTGTGATATATCATTAATTTAATGAAATGTAATGAAAAAACTTATAATTTTATATGTATTTCCATTCATATAAACATTCTGTATTAGATATTTCTCATTATACGCATCCTCGAGTGGAGATGAACATTGATATTGTATACAATTATAACATATCATCTACATTAGAGAGTAGAGACATGTTTGATAAAATTATAAAATTTATTCAAAAGTTTGTTGTATAAATTTTTTTTTATTAAAGTATAATAAATATTTTATAAATTTTTAGTAAATTCATTATATTCATTAAAATTATGTTTTTTCAAAAATGGTTTTATTATATTTTTCTCATATTTATTTTAATCGTCTTTTATAAACATATATATTGCACAAAAAGATATTATTTTTGAAATAATAATCCTATAATTATTTTAATGGGATATCTTTGGTTTTTTGAAATAATTAATTTTTAGTGAAATGTGACAAAATACCGATTTATTAAAAAACTATATTTTTAATTAAATTTTTTATAATATCCCATATTTTATTATTTAATTTTAAAATTTCATTAGATTATTTTTATTAAATCAAATCAAATCAGTTTCATTGGATTGTAAATTATTTTTAATTTTGGTATAATAACTTTTTTTGTTATATAAATTCTTTTTTTAATCATAAATAATTGATGATTATGAGGATGTTTTTCTATAATATCATTATAAAATAATAAAAATTCAATTTTTAATTGTTTATTACTATGATATATCAGAATTGTAAACAACTATAAATAGAATATAATTCCATTACAATGAAATATGTTTTTGTTTTCCCCTTAGTTTCCCCTTTTTTAACAATTTGATAAATAATAAATTTTTTTGATAATATTATTATTATGATAAAAAAATCGTTTCTTAACAATTTTATTTTTAATTATTGTATATTTAATCAATAATACTATACTCCATAGAATCCATGTAAGGATGAGCTGAATATAAAAATGAAAATCACACATTCTATAGCAGTATTTGTCCCCACATACACAAGGAAGATGATTTCAATTTACATTGAATGATCAAAAGTTGTAATATGGTTTCGTATTACACAATTGAATACATGATTTAAATGTTATAATTATAAATAAAATATTCTTTTATATTTTGTTTTAAATATGATAAACGAAACAAAACATATTGCATTGTAGAGGTGGTAGTCTATATTATGTATGGATTATCATTTCATTTTTCATTGTAAATAAGGTGATTAATTATTACTCCAATAGAATAATAAAATTAATTATATATAAAATCATAATTTCATTAAGTAGGTATATTAAATTTATAACAGGAAAATAAACATATAAAATTACGAATTTCTGTAAAAATAATTACTCACCTGGAGAAATTTGGCATTTCCATGAAAAATCAATTGCAAATGGATTGAATCTGAAAATATATAGGAACAATACACAAAGTAAAGTGAACAAGTATTATATGGGAAGATAAAAAATACATTTTTTATGTGTAATAAATATTTTTAAAAGTGAAATTATTTGGTGGTGAGTGTCTCTTTCTATAAGTTCATTGAAGGATATTTCTGTAAATATTCAAAATTAATTTCGAGGGGGAACACATTCACCATTTCATGTTGTTTACAAATTGTGAAATAATATTTAATAGAAGATATAATATCAGTAAAAAACTCTTATAATAAAGTATAATAATTGTTATCAAGTTTCAATGACATTACACAATAAATTTTTCATTTTATCATTTTATTCTTTATCATCATAAATTATTTTAACGAAATGTAACATTATCATTATAACTATAAGTAAAGTATTCTTTATTAGATAATTCAGACTCATAGATTCTAGATTAAAAATCTATTTCATATGATTCTATTTAAAAAATATAAGGTATTTATTTTCCTAATAAATAATAATAAGGTATCAAATTTTGTTTATAAAATATTACTCATATTTTAGAATATCATGTTTGGGAATGTAAATTAAATGGGAATTTTTTAAAATTATAAGTCATCTTATAAATTAAAAGTTTTTTTAAATAATGTTTCAAAATTTTATAATTAAAAAATACATTATGGATATAATAAAATCCATCTTCTTAGTAAAAATATTATTTTCACTATTCATTGAATAATTATTTCTTAGAGAACAATTCATATCACATAAAAGATCACATGTTATTATGAGTTGAAAATTCATTAAAAAATTTGAAATTATATTTGATGGCGATTTAAAAAAATAAGATATTGGGAATTACATTTTGATATGTTGGGTTCATTAAATTTTAATTCATTAATAATGAATGAGGCTGGAAAGGGAGATCATGTGCTTAGGTGACAATCCAGTGAATTTGGATATGTTTTGGATTTTTTTTTGAGATTTCTTATAGGGGGTATGATTTTTTGTGCATGGATTGGGAGAATCTGTGAGACCCCTAATGACTGGGAATATTTCAGTCCAGATTGAACAACACATAGTCAAGTGGCATGGTTAGTACATCACCATAGGTTAGCTAAAAGATTCTATGGGGAAACTGTGTCTAGTGGTGGAATTATATGACACAATAAACTAATGAGAGTTAGTTTTTATATAATCATGGTACTTGGTGTAGAAAATATTTATGTTTTATTTCTAATATATCAAATAGTTTGATATCCTTGTAGATAAATGCTCTAGGTGGTGTTAGTTTTTTATAATTATAGCATTACAGTTTTTTCATGGTTTGGAAAACCAGGTCACCCCCCATAATTGTATAAAAATTGTTCAATGATCAAAATATTCCCTCGATCTATTTAATTTACACCTCCCACATTCTTACCTTATGAATTGATAATCATGATGGGTATTGTCACGACCCATCCTCGGGGCCACTGCCATGACTACCCCAAGCCCTCCTTCCATAGGCCAGGGGTTGGTGACTACCACCAAGGCATATATCCCAAAAAAGGTAAATCATTGCCTTTATAAGTAAACAAACACCACAGAGTAATCCCGCAGAAGTAAACACTAATTAAACTGAGTACAAGAAAATTCAGAAAGTAAATGTGCCAGAATAAAAAACCAAATTGAAAGTAATGTACAACTCGAAAGAAAGTACAACAACTAAAAGTAAAGCAACAACGTCGAGCCGTCCACTAGTACTCCCACATGAAGGGTGGGTACAGATAGCCACCTCAGCTCCTCGGGTCCAGCTGTCCACTCCATGTACGTCCCGCCCAGTGGTCCACCTCTAGGTACCGACTGCTCCACTATCCTCTACCACGATCAGAACTATCTGTCGTCTGCATACAACACAACGTAGTGCGGGCGTAGCCCGTGCAAAAGCATGTATAAGCTACTCAGTATGGGCCCCGATACCCCCGAAGGTCTCCCAAAATCCACAAAGGATAATCCAAAAATAAGGATACAATCATGAAGTAACATCCAACACTACTTAGGTGTATGCCCATACATATACCTAAGTCATCAATTCTAGTTCGGCTCCAGCATCCGAGCCCAAGTTTGATCACATCCACACAGGATATCACAACACAATCCACATAGTAAATCAAGTCAATCATATCAAAGATAATGATTAAAAGTCAAGACTCAGCTCACACAGGATATAATTCTTCTTAAGACGATAGAGATGATCAGATGTAGCCACTAATTCATCTAAGCCATCGGACCCACACATGATCGATAGGTACTAACCCCCGCAATGACCCACAAAGGATCGATAGGTAACTAACCCCCACAATGACCCACACAGGATCTGACCCACACTGGATCCAAATGCGCTGGCCCACACAGGGCTGCTGAGCTCTGACCGACACAGGATCTGACCGACACAGGATCGGTATCACTAATCCACTGAGGATCACTGAGTGCTGTAGTCGTCGCTGTCAAACCCACGGTGGATTCCCATACTAGATTCATTGTCGTCACAGTCGCAGCAAGCTCTAGGGTTCCCATACATAGCAAGCTCGTTCAGGGAGGGTCCGCTCCACGTGCCCAAGGGCTGATACATCAACTGACATGAATTCTGGAGTTCATGTATCCAAAAGATCTGTATCGTCAAAAGGAACTCAACATGACAGACAGCGCGTCAATCGAAAGGCCGGTCTGAGAGTTATTGGCTTTTTTGTTCCAGGGGCCCGGTTGGTATTTAAGTCAAAACCAACCAGACCACACTCCAACTGCGTCCAAACCTCGATCGGAGTAAGCCAAAAGGTTCATCTGACTAAGGGGAATCCAACAAAGTCAATGGCACGTCAATCGGACGTCTGGAGCTCAAGTTATAAGTGTTTCTGTTCCGAGGGCCTGGTTGGTTTCATGTTCAAACCATCCCGGTCAGACCCAAAGTTCTCCGAAACCAGAGTGTAATATACCAAAAAGACCTTCAAGACACAAGGATTGCACCGTAACTGATGGTGCGTCGATCGGAGGTCCGTAGCCCAAGATATGGTCAAAAGACCAGAAGTGGCCTGAAAATGGGGGCTCTAGGCCCGGATCGACCAGCCCCAACCCCCCCTGGGTCGGCCCGAACCGGGTCCAGGTCTGGCCCATTAGGGCGTGGCCTGGCCCGGTGTGCGCGGCCCTGCCCTACCGGTGTGGCTCAGCGCTGGCAGAGCGGGTTGGCTCAGCGCTAGCTGAGCGGCCGCGCAAAGGGGGTGATGCCCCCTTGATTGGAGTCACGGCCCCCGCGTGGGGGCCGCTCTTTGCCAGCGGATGTGGCCCGGTGTCGCGTCGCCCACGGTCCTGCACGGCCGAGGGACCAACCTCCTCCCACCTCCGCTAAAGTCATGACGGCCCTTCCCGGCGGTGCGCCGGGGCTGCTGCCTCCTGGCGGCCAGCCGGTGCCGGCCCCTGCCTCCGGCCGCCGACACAGCCATGCCGGCACGGTACGCCGGCTGTGTTTTCCGAGGACCACCGGACGCGCTCCAGTGGTCCATTTTTCCTGCCTTCTTCGCCAGCGGTCCTCCCGAGAATGTAAATTCACTATGAAGACCTCAAAACGCCCATGCGGCCTGCTTCGTCGCCACCCGTCATCCACACACCAAGAACAAAGAAACGGTGGGTTCAGACTTGTTCGTTGATCCGCACCCACCGCGTTAGAGGTTGAAACGACTTCCAACAATTAAACACATGTCAATTATATAAATCACATAGATTTAAATAAACCAAACCCCCTACCTCACGGTGTTGATGAACGAAGATCATTGCAGGAAAAGACGTCGTGGAAGAAGGCGTCGCGGAAGGAGGATCATCGCGTCGTAGAGAAAAGATTTGTCGTTGTCGCGTCGTCGATAACCGAGGATGGTGTTGGTCACCGGCTGCGATAGGGAAGAAGATGGTAAGACGAAATCCCCTTAGCGGTGAAGGACTTCTTTGTCGAAGGCTCGGCGTTCTTCGCGTTCTTCGTCGAGGAAGAAGAACTTCAAGACTTTGAGAAAATCCTCTCCAAAATCCTATCGTACAACCCAAAACAACACTAATAAAATAAGAGTTTCCTTATTTTATTACTTACTCCAAACGTTTTGAAATTAAAAATTGAATCATTCAATTAATTTAATTTATTTAGAAGTTTAAACCGCCCCATTAAAGAGGCGTTTAATATACAGTTAAACGCAGGAGTTGACTTTCATTTGATGGGGCTGCGGGGGCGTTACCTAATTAATAGAGGTTGAGGAAGTAGAAAGGGTGGGGTTCGTGTGGGCCCCACCCCACAAATATCCTACCAAGTGGGGTAGGTATATTGTGTCCCACTCCAACCACTTAGCTTAGGTTATATTATTTTAAATAAAATAAAATTGGTTGCACTATATTATTTTATTCTTTTACCTAACCAAAAAAATAATAATAACCACACCCAAGCAAACACAACTCTAAAGAAGGTGTTCCTAAGGAAATACCGGCGTTGTGGTTCTATCGGTGCCCTCAGATTTCGATTCCGAGCACTGGTTTAAAAGTTAGGAAAACCCACTCGTTCATTTACTGAACGTACCCAAGCCAAACTTAGGAAATTGATTCGGGGCACACCAGGCCTCGGAATCAGGTTCTGTCAGAAACTGTGTTCTTCTAAAATTCCAAAGAAAATTAAGAAAAAAAATTTCCTTGAATTTTACGGGTCTTTACATTACTCCCACCTCTGGACATTATGTCCTCGTAAAGATACATCATAAACTAGGGGGACGAATGTGGGTACTAAGCACACATCTGATCCTCTCTCTCCCAAGTGCTCCCCTAGAGGTTCATGTGCTGCCATCTGATGCGTAAAAGAGGTATCGACCATCCACGTAGGACCCGCTCTTGTTGATCCTCGATCTCCACCGGGACCTCCGCAAAGGTCGCCCCATCGTCAAGTTCTAGCTCGCCATGGTCGATGATATGTGTCGAGTCATGCACGTATCTCCTCAACTGTGATATGTGGAAGACGTCGTGCACCTGGTGCAACTGAGGTGGTAGAGCAAGGTGGGAAGCCACCTCGCCTACCCTACTGAGGACCAGGAATGGTTTGATGAAGTGCGGAGATAACTTTCCACCTCGGCCAAATCTTAGTAATCCACATCGAGGTGAGTCCCTCAAGAAGACTTAGTCGCTATCCTCGAACTCTAGTGGACTTCACCTCCTGTCAGCATAAGACTTCTGCCGGCTCTAAGCTGTCCTCATCCGCTCATGGATGACCTGGACCTTCTCTGTTGTCGCATGGACCATCTACGGTCCCACAAGTGCTGACTCCCCAGGGTGTGTCCAGCACAGGGGTGATCTGCAAGGTCGGTCGTACAATGCCTCGTATGGTGCCATCCCGATGGTGGAGTGGTAGCTTTTATTTTATGCAAACTCAACCAAGGGTAGGTGGTCCCCCCAACTACGACCAAAGTTGAGGACAAATGCACGGGGCATGTCCTCGAGAGTCTGAATGGTCCTCTCTGTCTGACCATCCTCTTGAGGGTGAAAGGCGGTGCTTACACGTAGCTGCGTCTCGAATGCCTCCTGTAACCCCTTCCAAATCCAGGAAGTAAAGTGAGAATCTCGATCGGAGACAATATATGATGGAACACCATGAAGCCGTAAAATCTCCTAAATGTAGAGATGTCCCAAGCTCTCCACTGAGCCCTACTCTTTGATGGGTAAGAAGTGAGCCGAGTTGGTGAGTCAGTCGACAATCACCCAAATGGAGTCGTGACATCTGGAAGTGCGTGGAAGCCCAGTCACGAAGTCCATAGATATGCCATCTCACTTCCACTCCAGGACCTCCAAAGGCTGTACCCAGTCTGTTGGTACCTGGTGCTCTTCCTTCACCTGCTAACAGGTGAGGAATCGAGAAACGAACTCTGCCACAACCTTCTTCATGCCCGGCCACCAGTGATGTCATCTAAGGTCCTGGTACATCTTCGCCACTCCTGGATGTACTGCTAAAGGGGAAGTGTGAAAATATCTCAGCACCTCCTCTCGTAAATCAACTGGTACCATGGTATATCCACTGAAAAGGATGTCATATTATCCTTCTAAAGATAATCCATCAGGTGCCTGTCCTGAGGATATCTTCACACGCCGTGTCTCACAGTCAGCGTCCCCACGTTGTGCCTCTCTGACCCGCTGCAGTAGTGGAGGAGTGACTGTGAGTGACTGAAGAAAGGCTGCACAATCTCTAACCACAAAGGATATTTTCAAAGAGGCTAGCTGCTCCGTGGCCTCCCCGGGTAGTTGTATGCCCGTCCTCCTGCTGAGTGAATCAGCTACCACGTTCCCCTTTCCATGAGTATAGACTATCTCAAAGTCATAATCCTGGAGATACTCGATCCATCCCTGTTGTATCAGATTCAGGTCCTTCTGCGAGAAGATGTACATCAGACTCTGGTGGCCAGAGTAGACTGTAAAGCGCTCGCCCATCAGATAGTGTCACCACATATTCAGATCGAAGATCACTGCTGCTAACTCCAGGTCCTGGGTAGCATAGTTCTGCTAATGATGCCTCAACTAACGTGATCCATAGGCGATCACGGCCTTCTCCTACATCAGGACACATCCGAGCCTGGTCCATGATGCATCACAGTAGACTACGTAACCTACTCCCTCCTCTGGTAGCCTCAAGATAGGCGTGTTGTTTATTCACCGTCTCAGCTCCAGGAAGCTCTGATGACATCTGTCTGACCACACGAAGGGTTTCCCCTTCTTTTTCAAAGATGAGAGTGGTGCCACAACTCTAGAAAAGTCTAGCACCAATCTCTAGTAGTACCCAGCTAGCCCCATGAAACTCCGCACCTCCGTAATGCTCCTGGGTGGCTCCCAAGCTAGAACTACCGCGATCTTCGCAGGATCCACCACAACTCCCACCTCAGAGATGATGTGTCCCAAGAAGTGGACCTCATATAACCAGAACTGACACTTTGAGAGCTTACCATAAAGCTGGTTCTCTTGGAGTTTGTCTAGTACAACCCGCAAATGGTAGGCATGCTCCTCCTCAGTGGTCGAGTATATCAAAATGCCGTCGATGAAGACCACGACAAATCAATCGAGGTATGGCTGAAAGAACCTTTTCATGAGACTCATGAACACATCTTGAGCATTGGATACTCCGAAAGGCATAACCAAGAACTCATACTGGCCATACCGACATCTGAAGGTAGTCTAATGCACGTCCTCGTCCCGAACTTTGAGCTGATGATAGCCTGATCTGAGGTCTATATTCAAGAACAATCATCCTACCTTGAGCTAATCTAAGAGGTCTTCAATCCTTGGTAGCGGATACTTGTTCCTCACGGTCACCTGGTTCATGCACCGATAGTCGACACAAAGTCACAAGCTCCAGTCCGCCTTCTTAGCGAACAAAATTGGGGAATCCCAGGGTGAAACACTGGTTCGTATGAACCCCTTTCTCGGCAAGTCCTCCAACTGTACCTGTAGCTCTCGAAGCTCATCAGGGGCCATCTGATATGTTGGAATGGATATCGGGGCTGTCCCGGGGTACAAGTCAATATAAAAGTCTACCTCTCTACAAGGAGGTAGTCCTAGAACGTCATCAGGGAAAACATCCTCATACTGATCCACCACAATAGGAAAACTAGGACTCTGCATGTCATCTCCTCCTAGGATGAGGCTAGCCAACTAATGATATATGAGTTGTCCTCTCCTCTGTGTGAGTCCATCCTGTTTTGCAAAGGCTCTTTTCTCACCGGTGATGGTGAACCTGCTCTCGTCGGTGTGTACACACCACACCTTGCGCCTAATACAGTCGATCTGAGCAGGAACTGTGGGTAACCAATCCATGCCCAAGTTGACGTCATAAGGCCTCGACGCCACTACAAGAAGATCCCAACCGAAGATCTCGCCTCCTAAAGTAAGGTCACACTGTCGACACCAGTGCGTAATCATCGAGTCTGCACCCGTAGGAGTCTCTAGCCGTAAGGATCGAGCCAATGGCTCCGTCGGAATCTCCGAGATCTGAAAAAGGGCAGCTGGAATGAAAGAATGACTCACTCATGTGTCTATAAGAACTGCATCAAGGCTGGAGTAGACACAGATCATACCTCAGATTATTTCTGGCATGCCGTGGTCATAGGCCTCCGCTACCTGAAGCTGTGCCTAACTCTGCCCGCCAGCTCCCTGTGGTCGGGGTGGACCTTTTGGTGGGGGTGGTTGTAGAGCCTCAAAGC
Source organism: Viscum album (assembly GCA_963277665.1). Classification (NCBI taxonomy): domain Eukaryota; kingdom Viridiplantae; phylum Streptophyta; class Magnoliopsida; order Santalales; family Viscaceae; genus Viscum; species Viscum album. The sequence goes on along the minus strand of OY728140.1, from coordinate 1,362,945,040 downwards.
GTTGCCCACCACCTTCTGCTCGAACAGCTCATCTAACTCATCCTCCTGCTCCCTACAGACCGCCACGGTCAACCCTCCGCCTCTGCCTGGGTGGTCCCTCAACCGTCTGCTACTCCTCTGCACGGTGGGTCGGGCAGTCACGAGCCATATGGGCCTACCCTCCGCATGTGTAGCTCTGTCTACCTCTCGAAAGACTGGCTCTACACTGAGTTCCCCACACCTATGAGTCAGTGTCTTGAGGTCGTCTGCCTGAGGGTTTGGTCTGCCTGGACCCATGTGTCATCCATTGATTCCAAGCTACAGAAGACTCTGCTATGTGCCGCTCTACGGTAGGTCTCGATGCTGCTGTAGTCTCAGTATGAAAGATCTCAATGAAAAGGGCTTGCTCCAGTACTCCTTCCTGTTTCAGAATGCTAAGGGAGATCAGTGATGCCCTGAACTCATGCCTCAATACCTACTCGAAGGTCCAGGCCCAGAAGAATGGGTCTCGTACCATGTACGTCAAATAGCGCGAGAGATCGGTACAACTCATTGAGTACTGGGCGACCGTCAAGATGCTCTGCCGCAGCTGTAGAAGCTCCAGGATGTACACTGCATGGAGGGTGGCTGGGACGAACTCCGAGCGGAAGAGGCTCTCGATGTCCGTCTATAGGAGAGATGCATCATCGTGCACCTGGAGCATCATACTCCACCATTTGCCTACTGCCGCGTGTAGGAGGCACGCTGTGAGGATCACCATGAGGTCGGCTGGTGTCCCCACTAACCTCAAAACTCGTACAACCGCCTCCAGCCAATCCTCAGCTGCCTGATGGTCCATCTCCCCACAGAACCTGGGTGGTATCTGACGCTGAAACTCGTGGAGTTCACCAAGGCAACGTGCACTCTCTTCGGCTGGGGTTGGTAGCATCGATGGATCGGCGGGTAAAGGTACTGTCGGTCCCTCTGTTGTCAAAGGGCCCTGCACCGAGGCGTTTTCTCTCAGTGGGTTGTCGTCACGTACAAAACTCAGAACCCCAGCTGGCTGCCGTCGTGGGGCCATCCTGAAAAGAGATAGGTGTGCCAAGGTCAAAACAGTTTACCTGGTGTGCACACACAAAGTAATCACAAAGAAAACATGAAACACACATGCAATAAATGTTTTCTTTCACTAAGTCGGAAATCAGAAGTTAGGGTCCTGGTGTACGGATACGTCGGCCGCCACACCAACACTGGACTCCCTGGATAGATAACCAAACTCAATACTCTGAACATTATTTCTTCACATGGAAAAAGATCAGAGTCCAGAGTTCTACGGTAGAACTGAACGCCTCAGATACCAATTTTTCATGACCCGTCCTCGGGGCCCATGCCGTGACTACCCCAAGCCCGCCTTACATAGGCCAGGGGTTGGCGACTGGCACCAAGGCATATATCCCAACAAAAAGGGAAGGCATTTCCTTTAAAAGTAAACAAACACCACAGAGTAAGCCAACAGAAGTGAACACTAAGTAAACTGAGTACAAGAAAGTGTGGAAAGTAAATGGTCCAGAATACAAACCCAAACTGAAAGAAATGTACAACTGGAAAGAAAGTACAACAACTGAAAGTAAATCAGCAATGTCGATCCATCCACTGGTACTCCCACCTGAAGGGTGGGTACAGATAGCCACCTCAGCTCCTCGGGTCCAGCCGTCCGCTCCGTGTACGTCCCGCCCAATGGTCCACATCTAGGTACTGACTGCTCCACTAGCCTCTACCATGATCAATTTTGTCCTTAGACTGCATCCAACACAACGTAGTTCGGGCATAGCCTGTGAAGGGGTGAGTATAAGCTACTCAATAGGGGCCCCGAGACCCCCGTAGGTCTCCCAGAATCTAAAAAGGATAATCCACAAAAGAAAGATACAATCACGAAGTAACATCCAACACTACTTAGGTATATGCCCATACATATACCTAAGTCTTCAATTCCAGTTCGGCTCCAGCATCCGAGCCCACGTTCGATCACGTCCACACAGGATATCACAACACAATCTACATAGGAATGAAAGGCAATAATATCGAAGATAATGATTGAAAGTCAAGACTCAGCTCACATAGGATATACTTATTCGTAAGATGATAGAGATGATAAGATGTAGCCACCGATTCATCTAAGCCGTTGGACCCACACAAGATCGATTGGTATTAACCCCAGCAATGACCCACAAAGGATCGATAGGTAACTAACCCCCGCAATGACCCGCACATGATCTGACCCACACAGGATCAGAATGCGCTGGCCCATACAGGACCGTTGAGCACTAACCCACACAGGATCTGAACCACACAGGATCGGTAGCACTGATCCACTGAGGATCGCTTAGTGCTGTATTTCATCGATGTCGAACCCACTGAGGATTCTCGTACTGTCTTCATTGTCGTCGTAGTCGTAGCCAGCTCTAGGGTTCCCACACACACCAAGCTCGTTCGGGGAGGGTCCGCTCCACGAGCCCAAGGGTTGATACATCAACTGACACGAAGTCCGGAGTTGATGTATCCAAAAGTTCTGTATCGTCAAAAGGAACTCAACGTGATAGACGGCGCGTCAATCAGACATCCGGTCAGAGAGTTATTGGATTTTTTGTTCCAAGGGACCGTTTGGTCTTTAAGTCAATTCCAACCGGACCACACTCCAACTACATCCAAACCTCGAGCGGATTAAGCCAAAAGGTCTATATCACTAAGAGGAATCCAACAAAGTCGACGGCACGTCAATCAAACGTCTGGAGCTCACGTTATAAGTGTTTTCGCTCCGAGGACTCGGTTGGTTTCGTGTTCGAACCAACCTGGCCATACCCAAAGTTCTATGAAACCTTGAGTTTAATATTCCGAAATGACCGTCTCAATCTAAAGATCTCATCTCAACTGAAGGTGGGTCGATTGGAGGTCCTTAGGCCACGATACGGGCAAAAGACCAAAAGTGGATGGAAAATGGGGGGGCTGGGCCCGGACTGACCCGACCCAACCCCCCCCCCCCCATGGGTCGGCCTGAACCAGGTCTGAGTCTGGCCCATTAGGTCATGGCCCGCCCCAGCCTGGGCGGCCCATCCCAGTGCGGCCGGTCCGGCCCGGGGCAGCCCAGCGCTGGCCGAGCGGGTCGGCTCGGCGCCGGCCAAGCTGCCGTGCAAAGGGGGTGCTGCCTCCTTTATTAAAGTCGTGACCCCCACGTGGAGGCCGCTCCTTTTCAGTTGACACAGCCCAGAGCCGCGTCACCCATGGTCCCGCGCGGCCGTGGGACCAGCCGTAGCGGCTCATCCCGACAGCGCGCAGGAGGGGTTTTCTGCGGACCACAGGACGCGCTCTGGTGGTCCGTTTTGCCTGTCGTCTTCGCAAGAAGTCCTACCGGGACTGGCTCTTCCCTGCAAAGACCTCAAAACTCCCTTGCGGCATGCTTCGTCGACGCCTGTCGATCCACACACCAAGAACAAAGAAACGGTGGGTTCAGACTTGTTCGTTGGTCCGCACCCACCGCGTTAGCAGTTCAAACAACTTCCGACAATTAAACACATGTCAAGGATATAAATCACATAGATTTAAATAATCTCAACCCCCTACCTCAAGGGTTTTATGAACAAAGATCGTTGCGGGAAAAGACATCGCGGAAGAAGGCGTCGCGGAAGGAGGATCGTCACGTCGCGGAGAAAAGATTCGTCGGCGTCACGTCGTCGATCTCCAAGGATAGTGTCTCTCACCGGCTGCGAGAGGGAAGAAGATGGTACGACGAACTCCCCTTAGCGGTGAAGGAGTTCTTCATCTAAGGCTCGGCGTTCTTCGCATTCTTCGTAGAGGAAAAAGAACATCAAGACTTAGAGAAAATCCTCTCCAAAATCCTCCTGCACAACCCAAAACAACACTAATAAAATAAGCATTGCCTTATTTTATTACTTATGCCAAACGTTTTGAAGTTCAAAATTGAATCACTTAATTAATTTAATTAATTGAGAAGTTTAAACCACCCAATTAAATAGGCTTTTAATCATTAGTTAAACACAAGAGTTGACTTTTATTTAATGGGGGTGCGGGTGTGTTACTTAATTAATAAGGGTTGAGGAAGTTGAAAGGGTGGGGTTCATGTGCCCCCCCCCCCAACAAATATCCTACCTTGTGGAGTAGGATATAGTGGGGCACACTCCAAACACTTATCTTAGGCTAAACTACATTAAATAAATTAAAATTGGTTGCACCATTTTATTTTATTCTTTTACTTAACCAAAAAAATAATTTAATTACCACACCTGAGCAAACGCAACTCCTAAATAGGTGTTCCTAAGAAAATACCGGTGCTGCAGTTCCATCGGTGCCTTTGGATTTCGATTCTGAGCACCAGTTTAAAAGTTAGAAAAACCCGCTCATTCATTTACTGAACGTCCCCGAGACAAACTTCAGAAATTGATTCCGGGCACACCGGGCATCAGAATCAGGTGCTGTTAGAAACTGCGTTCTTGTAAAATTCCAAAGAAAATTACGAAAAAAAAATTCCTTGATTTTTACGGGACTTTACCGTATTCTCTCATTTACTCCCTCCCTCCATCCAGTTATTTGTGTAATATTATGTGCAATTACATTGGGTTTAAGGTGTCTATTGACTTTAACCACGTTCACATCCTCTATTTCCTAAGACCAATCTAATTTGAAACAAACAAGTTCATTGTGTTATATGAAATTTTACTTGATCATAGTGGAATTGGACCTGAATGGCATGTATTTTTATTCACTTATATTTAATAGACCATAATATGACTTCCACACATTTTATATGTTCATTGTTTTAGAGTTATGTGGCAATATTAGTTTTTGGAATTTTTTTCTAAAACATTTCTCACAATTAATATTAATTTAATTATACTTGGGTAGGGCCTTTCTCGAGATTGTGGACATGATTATTTCATGGATTAATATAGATTAATTTAATTAAATTTTGGTGTATTTTAATAAACATGTGACTTATGGTGCATTAATATTTTTTAATTATTTACTTTATTACAGTAGATATAATTAATAAATTATTTATCTTTGTGTGATGGTAGTGCTCGGGTGGTTTAAATCTGATCTTCTGGGCATCAAAGAGTTTAAAAGAGGGTTTGATGGGAATTGTAAGTTCCTAAAATCTTGTAGAGACCCGAAGCCTGATGTACATGGATATTACATTACTTTTTCAGAATAATTAATACATAACAAAAACAGACACACAAGGTCCATAATAGTTTAGTGTCTTTGGAAACTTGGAACGTAATCTTCTAATCGTGCTGAATGATCTTCAACATCTTCCATAAAGATCTTCCCCTTTTTTCCTTACCTAAAACCTTTCTTTATATCCTGAGGAAAAGAAAACATAAAAAGGGTGAGCTCAAATGCTTAGTAAGGGTAAAAAAAATATCAATCACATCATATTCATAAGAATATAACATTTTTGAAATCTTAACCTGCAAAAGAGATCATAATATCATAACATGAGAAAAATCATAGTAGTGAAATGTTATCCCAATAATCATAACATAAAACATTAAACTTTGTGGCATACACACATAATCAGAGATAATCATTTCTTATTAGTCAAGACTCATTGGCAAGACTATCTTAGTGGACAAAGTCCATTTCTGAACCGAGTCCATTCCTCGTTTCAGTCCTGTTTCACTGAACCGGTTTAACCTGCTGTTCCAGCCATGTCTATCTCATGAGATATAAAATCTTTACCCAATGCATTGGAGGGAGATATAGGTCCCACCCATCTCATAATGATACCATTCATATGTGTGCCACAAAATCATAAATCATACATCATTGCATAACCCATGTAATAAAAATGGGATTCTTAAACAACATGACATCATAAAACAATTATTATAAGATAAAGGAATTCATAATTATAATTCCATCACAAAATAATCAAATCATTGTAATAATAGGGATATAAATAGAACCCTATATTATCATAGATGGAAAATAATTTTGATAAAACACTTGAACTCCATTCTTGAGGAAAATATCCTTTCTACTTCAAAAACATTTTCCTTTCATAACTTGTCATACAATTTTAAACTAAAAAAGTTGATTAAAAATAAACTTGAAAACTTGTAAAGGATGCTTCTTGGAAATAATGTTTTAAAAATACATTCATGCCGTATAAGTTAAAAAACACATTCTTCTTGTACTTTTGTCGGAAAAGTCATAAAGTACCTCGTACGAAAAACGACAAAAGATTCCATTCATATCATTTACTATAAACTCACCAAAGGGTAAAAATGGATTTAAAAAATTGTAGGTGGATGGAAATATTATTACATATTGAGGAAACATTGATGTGGATGATAAAATACACCCTAGTAAATACCAAAGTATAAACAATCTCGGATAAAATTGAGATTGTGATATTTCCCTTACCTTAGGTCCGATATGATTTGTATGTATCCAAACCTCCTGTATAATGATTTAAATAATGTAATTGACTTATTACAGAATAATATTCATTGTTATTATATCATATATGGTTCACTTATGACTTTATATTACCCGTTCTTTTGTAAATTCCACATTAAAGAGTGTATTGGGTAAAATCGTTTCATTTGTCGTCCGTGTTTTGACATGTAATTATTCATATGATTACTTAGATAATGATTACTTAATTCCAGAATATAAAAAATGATTTATATATAATATATTTTCAGAATATACAAATATATATAATAAATCAGTAAATGTAATGAAATACACCATTCATGGAGACTGTAGGTCGTACGTACGCATGAACGCTGTTTTCGTTTCCTTATTGAGTTGAATGGTATTAAGTAGATGACATACATATATATAAACATAAATACAGTATCATTATTATTTCATATATTTGATTATTACTTATTATTTATACTTTATAATAATTCATGAATGGTTAACATGGAGAATGAATCTCATCGCGTCGTGGAGACGGTAGTCCGTACGTACGCACGAGCGATGATATCATTCCCAAGATCGTGGAATTGTATTTGGAGTGTATGTACACTATTTTAGAATAGATATCACTTTACAATAATCATATATAGTTATTTATTTGAACAATTATACCCATCCAAGTAAGGTGGTGATTGAAAATAGATTATACCCCGGCGTGGAGACGGTATTCCGTACGTACGCACGCGTGGTGATTTTATTTTCCGTATGATGGATAGATGGTGAAATAGGGTTGTTTAATTCATATAATAACATATCAGTATATTAGTGATACTGATTTTATTACTTCATAATGAAACAACCTAAGAAGAAGAAGTGGAATAAGAAATAAAGTTGAAAGAATCGGTAACAGACATTACCTCTTCTTTGAAGCGCCTCTTTGAGTCCTCCTCTTAGGGCACTAAAATTGTTCTTTGAAAAAGACCAGGACCACTACGATGTTTCTAGGGAAGTGGAGAAGAGAATTTTTCAGTGGTTGGCCGAGCTTGAAGGCTCAAAATGGTGTGAGGAAGAGAGGGAGGAGGTGCGCTTTTATAAAGGAGGAGAGTGGCACCTTTGGAAAAACTAAAAATATTATTTTATTATAAAGCCATATTCGGTTTTAAATAGCTCCAAATTGATTTCTTTCGAAGCTAAGGGTGGGATGGGTCGAGAGTATCTCATACAATAGAATTTGGAAAATTTTAGTTTACAATTTTAACCTTATAATTTATTTTTAACTTTAAGTTAGTTAATTTTACTTTTACCATGTCTTTTTGTGTTCTTACACTATAAGGTTAATACACTTACAATAACATGACAAACTGACCCCAAGTTGTTTATTATTAATATATATAACCTTATATAAGTCATTTTTCCGAACCATATATTTTTAGGAGTAAAATAAAAATTAATAATATAATATTTTTTTTAAAAACTATTTTATGTCAATTTTGACACTGCTTAGTAATTGATTTTTTTGAAAATTATAACAGAATGATTAGTTCGAAAACAGTTACTTAAATCAATACTAACATGTCATATTAACCTATAAAATTATTGTAATTCATAAAAAGTCTAAAATTACATTTCTTTGGGTATTTATAACATCAATTATGTCAATATTTCATTAATAAGATAATTACAGCATCATTGTTGTGTAATAAATAAATTAACTTATTTAATGTCTGAAAATTACAAATAAAATACCATTATGTAGGAAATATTTTTATCTTTCTATTGAATATTTATAGTCTAATTTATCTTATGTATTCCCCTATATTAAAAATTATCTACTTATTAAACATTGATTTTATCTATTTTAACCCTTCTTTAAATAAATTGATAATAAATGTCCTAATCTAATCCAAGTGGTCCTAAATGGTCATATTTTATTCATAAGGTTGTTTTTCATCGAATTACACCTATCCAATAGAATTAGGTCATGTGTTAGGGTAATAATAATAACACCTTTACCCTTAATTACCCTATTTACTTTTAACCTTGGTAAAAAAATTAAAAAGTTACTATTCACCAAAAATTATTTTCATCTCATTGAACCACATTTTAGTCCTTCATATTAACCGTGTCTCTTGGATTTTATAAATTCCACTCACAGAAGCAGTAAAATTAAGTTTTATGAAAAATTCAGTTTTTTTAACAACCACTTGGTGGTTTCACTATTAATCAAAAAATGAAAGTTTCCAGAAAAATACCAAAAATTAGGTCTAAGCTATATTTGATATTATGAATTAAAAAATGACGTCTATTTTATCAAATTCAAAACATATCAGTTAAATTAACTAATTTAAAAATTAATTCCCGTCATCAAAACAAATAGCGTGTTTTTAAGAGATAATAACTATCAAATGATTGACACTTGTTTATAACTGGTTTAAATGTGAAATTATATCCAATGACAAACATTGTATAAAATTGTAAAAATATATTCTAAATATTCATTAAAACCAATCAAATTAATAATTTCTCACTATTAATTATTTCTATTAAAAAAGTTGTTTTTAATTAAAATTTAGTAATTTTCACTATTCATCAGAATATGAAAGTTATCCGAAAAGTACCAAAATTTCACCCTAAGCTAATTTCGATATTACGAATCCAAAAATGAAGTCCATTTTGAAAAATAAAATTTAAAAAATTGCAAAAAGTGGTTATTAATATTCCTAATGGCTAGTTTTAATAATATTTTAATAGCATATCGTTGTTTAATGAAAGTCGGTATTGTGTACTACACACGCTATCTAGGAAGGTCGTGATTCGAATGTAATGCAAGGAAAGTCAAAGATGCATGTTGTGCAAGCACCTTTTGGTGTAGCGTACAACACAAGACATTAATGAAATTAAAAGAATATTTTTCATAAAATCTCGGGGTGTTACATTCTACCCCCCTTAAAATGAATTTCGGCCTCAAAATTCGTTGGGGTTATAAATGGTTTACTACTCGAATGTTTCTTTAATAGAAACCCACATCGTAAAAGGAATACCAATACTTGGCTTTAAAAACTAATGTCTGAAATGAAATGGTTACCCAAATTAACTCATCACTGGGTTTCCACGTAGGAGAACATAGGTGAAAATATGGATATGGAAGAAAAATCTAACCATTATGTTCTGATGGAGAGTGGTAGAGAACATGGCTATGGAAAATCCAGAAATCACAGAGCCATAAATTTGTGATGATATAAGTTACCATCTGATTCATCAGATATAAGAGCACTAGGAAAACATTTTTCATTTTCAAGATCATTTCCCTAAAGTTGATGAAATTGGAATTAGAAGAAATACTTCCGTGATTTTGGTACAGTGTCACCGTTGGTCGTTCTTTGGACAATTTCCACTTCATCTCTTAAAGAAATGATGTTTAATTTGCCTTTCGTCATGTGTTATCAGATTATGTGATAGAATGATGGGTCATTCCATTTGACTCGAAGAAAAGGTTAGAAAAGTTATCAAAAAATACATAATTCCATCTATAGTGAGATTAATCTTATACGATTCCAAAAATGAACTTATACTTAATATATCATACTGTGTAATAAAATAAAACTAGTTTATACTAACCAGGGACTTCCTGTAGGCCAGTGGTAGGCGATAAAGGCCAGTCACACTTCGGTTGTGGGTTCGATTCCCACAGCCTTGTCCGACGCGATGGGTTGTCGCCCATCCTGCAGGTTGTACTTTTTCTACATTACTATAACATCCCATAAATAATATCGAAAAAAACTTCTATCCTTAAACAATAATATCTTATGTCCAACATAAACCATTCCAATCTTAAGGTTTATCCAAAATACTGCTGTCCAATCTCATATTATAGTGAAAATGATTACCAAAGAGTTCATACAACTAGCATGTTAACACCATCGTTGATCCCCATATATCATGAGATATGTCTTGTTGGTCACGTTCCAAACATTCGAAGGCCTTAATCATGTATTCTCTTGAAAAAAATGAATAACCATTGAATCTTTGTGAAAACATGAGTGCTGTCAAAAGATAACTCTTTCCACATACCAAAATCCAAAAATTATATATACTCAAACCATGATATAACCATCTCCTTATATCAGTCATGAGCTCATGAATACTATCAAACATTGAATTTTCTCTTTATCCCTTCATTATGAGCATATCATCTACATTCCAAAAATATCTGAATAACCATTCATGGATACTAGTACCATTAATCATTCACTTTCAAAACTCAAGGAAAGACAACAGTGTAACAATCCCTAGATGTATCTTTATTCAATAGTACCATGAGATTACTTATACAACATTACACTTGATAAACATGTAATCATTCCACTACCTTCTTAAACCATTGACCGAGCTTCAACAATTATTTCATCTCACATATCATTTGTAGTCTCTTCATCATCATCAACATAAATACTACCCATATGACCGTACTGATTCTCTTTATGAGACTTTCCTTTAGAGAATTGGTTTTCATAATGCTTGTACATTCCACATTTAAAACATTTAACCATTGTTGATGTCGTAGAAATCCCATTATCATCATCCATGGTGTTAACTGAACCATTTCCATTGCAGTTACTGTCTTTGTGTCCTTCTTTTCCACACCCAAAGCATCTTCTAGTTCCCTTGAAACAATCTCCGTGATTCCTCTTCCCATATGATTTACATGAGGGAAATTGAACTTTCTTTCCCCTATGATCATCATGAAACTCCATCTTTCTCTTATTATCTGATTCGGGAAACATACCAATGTTGAGATTACTGATCATATTATGAGATTGTTGATTAGGAATAATAACGATGTTTGGACTTCCAAATCCCGTTTCATTTGTTTTCTTATGAAGAATATCATTCCATTGTCCGCCATATCCTCCACTATCATAAATCTTCCAGTTTCCAGCCATTTTCTAAACCCCAAAAAGAATAGTGTGAGAGGAAAAAATCATGCTAGGGAAAAAAACATAGTAAAGGGGGAGAACCCTCAATATCTAACATCTTAGGTTAAATTCTAAGGCAGTTACCATAGTTCTAGGACTATATCCTATATGTATAATTATTCTTAGGGACATCCCTATACATACTATAGAAATATATCTAGGGATCTCACTAACATTTTCGCATCCTAGTTACCAAAGGATGACTAAAAATTTCCTCTGATACCAACTGTAGAGACCCGAAGCCTGATGTACATGGACATTACATTACTTTTTCGGAATAATTAATACATAACAAAAACAGACACATAAGAACCGTAATAGTTTAGTGTCTTTGTAAACATGGAACATAATCTTCTAATCGTGGTGAAAGATCTTCAACATCTCCCATAAAGATCATCCCATTTTTTTCTTACCTAAAACCTTTCTTTATATCCTAGGGAAAAGAAAACATAAAAAGGGTGCGCTCAAATTCTCAGTAAGGGTATCAGAAGAAATATCAATCACATCATATTTATAAGAACATAACATTTTTGAAATCTTAACCTGCAAAAGAGATCATAATATCATAACATGGGATAAATCATAATAGTGAAATGTTATCCAAATAATCATAACCTAAAACAATAAACTTTGTCGAATACACACATAATCATATATAATCATTTTTTATTAGTCAAGACTCATTTCCAAGACTATCTTAGTGGACAAAGTCCATTTCTGAACCGAGTTCATTCCTCGTTTCAGTCCTGTTTCACTGAACCGGTTTAACATGTCGTTCTAGCCATGTCTATCTCATGAGATATAAAATATTTACCCAATGCATTGGAGGGAGATATAGGTCCCACCCATCTCATAATGATACCGTTCATATTTGTGCCACAAAATCATAAATCATACATCATTGCATAACCCATGTAATAAAAATGGGATTCTTAAACAACATGACATCATAAAACATTTCATATAAGATAAAGTAATTCATAAATATAATTCCATTACAACATAATAAAATCAATTTAATAATAGGGATAGGAACAGAACCCTATATTATGTTAGATGGAAAATAATTTTGATAAAACACTTGAACTCCATTCTTGAGGAAAATATCCATTCTACTTCAAAAACATTTTCCTTTCCTAACATGTCATACAATTTTAAACTAAAAGTAGTTGATTAAAAATAAAATTGAAAACTTGTAAAGGAATCTTCTTGGAAATAATGTTTTAAAAATACATTCATTCCGTATAAGTTAAAAAAACATTCTTCTCATACTTTTGTCAGAAAAGTCAAAAAGTACCTTGTACGAAAAACGACAAATGATTCCTTTCATATATTTTACTATAAACTCACCAAAGGGTAAAAATGGATTTAAAAAATTGTAGGTGGATGGAAATAATATTACATATTGAGGAAACATGGATGTGGATGATAAAATACAACCCAGTAAATACCAAAGTATAAACAATATCGAATAAAAATGAGATTGTGATATTTCCCTTACCTTAGGTCTGATATGCTTCATACGTATCCAAACCTCCTGTATATGGATTTAAATAATGTCATTGACTTATTAAAGAATCATATTCATTGTTATTATATCATATATGGTTCACTTATGACTTTATATTACCCGTTCTTTTGTAAATTCCATGTTAAAGTCTGTTGTGGGTAAAATCGTTTCATTTGTCGTCCGTGTTTTGACTTGTAATTATTTATATGAATACTTAGATCATGATTACATAATTCCAGAATATAAAAAATTATTTATATATAATATATTTTCAGAATATACATATATATAATAAATCATTAAATGGAATGAAATACACCGTTCATGGAGATTGTAGGCCATACGTACGCATGAAAGCTGTTTTCGTTTCCTTATTGAGTTCAATGGAATTAAGTAGATGACATACATATATATACACAAAAATATAGTATCATTATTATGTCATATATTTCATGATTACTTATTATATATACTTTATAATCATTCATGAATGGTTAACATGGAGAATTAATCTCATCGAGTCGTGGAGACGGTAGTCCGTACGTACGCACGAGTGATGATATCATTCCCAAGATTGTGGAATTGTATTTGGAGTGTATGTATACTATTTCAGAATAAATATCACTTTAAAATAATCATATATAGTTATTTATTTGAACCATTATACCCATCCAAGTAAGGTGGTGATGGAAAATAGATTATACCCCAGCGTGGAGACGGTATTCCGTACATACGCACACGCGATAATTTTGTTTTCCATAGGATGGATAGATGGTGAAATAGGGTTGTTTCATTCTTATAATAACATATCAGTATATTAGTGATACTGGTGTTATTACTTCATAATAAAACAACCTAATAATAAGAAGTGGAAGAAGAAATAATGTTGAAAGAATCGGTAACAGACATTACCTCTTCTTTGAAGCACCACTTTGAGTCCTCCTATTAGGGCACTAAAATTGGTCTTTGAAGAATAACAGGACCTCTAGAATGATTCTATGGAAGTGGAGAAAAGAATTTTTCAGGGTTTGGCCGAGCTTGAAGGCTCAAAGCGGTGTGAGGAAGAGAGGGAGGAGGTGCCCTTTTACAAGGGAGGAGAGGGGCACCTTCGGAAAAACTAAAAATATTATTTTATTATAAAGTCATATTCGGTTTTAAATAGCTCCAAATTGATTTATTTCGAAGCTAAGGTGGGTATTGGTCGAAATCCTCTCATCCAATAGTATTTTTACATGTTTAGTTTACTATTTTAACCTTATCATTTAGTTTTAACTTTAAGTTAGATAATTTTACTTTTACCGTGTCTTTTTGTGTTCTTACACTATAAGGTTAATAAACATACTATAACAAGACAAAAGAACCCCAAGTTGTTTATTATTAATATATATAACCTTATCTAATAAATGTTACCAAACCGTAGATTTTTAGGAATAAAATAACAATTAATAATATAATATTTGTTTTAGAAACTATTTTATGTCAATTTTGACACTATTTAGTAATTGATTTTTTTGAAAATCATAAAAGAATTATTAGTTCGAAAAAAGTAACATAAATCAATACTAACATGTTATATTAACCTAGAAAATTATTTTAATTCATAAAAAGTCTCAAATTACATTTATTTTCGTATTTATAACATCAATTATGTCAATATTGCATTAATAAGATAATTACTGCATCATCTTTGAGTCATAAATAAATTAAATTATTTAATGTCTAAAAATTACAAATAAAATACAATTATGTAGGAAATATGTTTATATTTGTATTGAATATTTATAGTTGAATTTATCTTATGTATAACCCTACATAAAAAATTATCTACTTATTAAACTTTGATTTTCACTATTTTAACCCATCTTTAAATAAATTGATAATAAATGTCCTAATCTAATCCAAGTGGGACTAAATGATCATATTTTATTCCTAAGGTTATTTTTGGTCGAATTAAAATTATCCAATAGAATTAGGACATGCATTAGGGTAATAATAATAACAATTTTACCCTTAATTACCCGATTTACTTTTAACCTTGGTAAAAAAAAGTAAAAAGTTACTATTCACCAAAAATTATTTTCATCACATTGAACCAAATTTTAGTCCTTCATATTAACCGTGTCCCTCGGATTTTTGAAATTCCTATCACATAAGCGGTAAAATTATGTTTTATGAAAAAATCAGTTTTTTTAACCACCACTTAGTGGTTTCACTATTCATCAAAAAATGAAAGTTTCCAGAAAAATACCAAAAATTAGGCCTACGCTATATTGGATATTATGAATTCAAAAATGATGTCTATTTTATCATATTCAAAACATATTAGTTACATTAACTAATTTTAAAATTAATTCCCGTCGTCAAAACCAATAGCGTGTTTTTAAGAGATAATAACTATCAAAAGATTGACACTTCTTTATAACTGGTTTAAATGTGAAATTACATCCAATTACCAACATTTTATTAAATTGTAAAAATATATTCTAAATATAATTTAAAACCACTCAAATTAATAATTTATCACTATTAATTATTTTGATTAAAAAAGTTGTTTTTAATTAAAATTTAGTAATTTTCACTATTCATCAGAATATGAGAGTTATCCGAAAAGTACCAAAATTTCACCCTAATCTAATTTCAATATTCCAAATCCAAAAATGAAGTCCATTTTGAAAAATAAAATTTAAAAAATTTCAAAAAGTGTCTAGTTCTATTCATAACGGCTAGTTTTAATAATATTTTAATAGCATATCGTTGTTTAGTGAAATTCAGTATTGCGTACTACACACGCTATCGAGGAAGGTCGCGATTTGCGTGTAATGCAAGGCATGTCAAGGAGGCGTGTTGTGAAATCTCCTTTTGGTGTAGCGTACAACACAAGACATTAATGAAATTAAAAGAATATTTTTCATTAAATCTCGGGGTGTAACAATTCTATTGTAATATTTATCAGAGATTCGATACCAAGTAATGTGGTATAATGGTTGGGTGGATTCTAGGAAGGGGTCGAAACCAAGAGAGGCCGTTTCATCATTAAGCATGAGTAATCGATTTGATGGATTGGGACCCAAATGCGTGCATAGACCACCAACAAAAAAGGATGATTCTCGGGGGAAGAGTCTTGGGGAGATATTTATGTCAAAATATTAGTTGATAGTGAAACTGGAGGGTATGTTTGAGTTATTAATTGACCTAGGAGGTAGTGGAATAATGAAAAAATGGATCTAGGGTGTTGCATCATGATCAAGATGATGAAATCCAAAGGTTGTGATGAAGGATCAAACCTTCCTAAACCAATGGAGAGAAGGCCATAAAAATGTTTGGTCTAGGTATATTGATTGTGATCTCTGAAAGAATTAATAGGTTAATGAGATTATCTTGAACATTCTAAGAGGATGTGCACTATCAAAAAGTGTTGATTCTATAGAACAATGTATTATGTAAATGGGTGAAATGTTTTTATATTGATCTCGGAGAGGCTCTATGATTATTTAGCATACTCTAAAGGTTCCTCAGGTTATATTAAGAAAGGAGGCTACAAATTTTGATTCACTACAAGATATTAGGGATGGATACAGTGGGAAGAAGGTGAGGTAGGAGAAAATATTTAGAACTTCTCCACCACCCTATGGTAGAGTTGAGGTAGGAGGCCTAGATTTTTAATTCTTCTTTATAGGATATAAAAAGAATTTACAGGATATAATTTCATGTGGTAATGAAAAATAATCATTGTTATTGGACTAATAAGGAATATCTATTTTTTATAAGTGGATTAAATGAAAAGAAGATAACCACAGAGATGTTCATTCATGATCGAGTCACGATGACATATCACATTGAATACAATATCAAAAATAAAATGCATAAAAAGATGAAAAAATATTTTCTATAAATTATATATGGATATTAGTTCTAATATTTTTGAGTTTTTTTACAATATGTTTTCAATATCCTACTCTATTTAATGTTTTTTAGGATGGAACATGGTAGGTTCCAGACTATTTCTAGAAATTTTCTTTTATAATAAAATGGACATATGTAAGTTATATAGGTGGATAAATAGTTTTACCAATGGACTTTTGAATAATATTTTACGTGTATGTGCCATGTATTTTTTCTAAAATGTGTACTTACTTTTCCCACATTGGTTGGGAAAATAATTTTAGGATATAATTTATTTACTTAGACCATCCTCTAATAATATTGTATAGGTTGGTGGCTATGAGACCAAGTGCATGGAAAAAAATTGTGTGTACCATTTCATTAAATTGAATTCATGGGGATTGAAATGTAGTTCATTGGATTTATATTGTAACCATGTTAGCCTTGTTATTTGTCATGATAGCTAGGTTAATGGCATAAATGGAAATAATTTTTTTATGTCACATTATATGGGTGTAATGAATTGATTTCTCTTGATTTAATTTTTATAAATTCATATGAAGATTATTTAAATGGTTTTCAGTTTGTTTTTAGTATTTTGATATTTATTTTATTATTAACAAGTAAAACTTGTGTATCTGAGTTGGATATTGTTTTAAATTTATGTGTCATCCTCCAATTTATTTCCAATGCTGCTTATGGGTGAATATAAAAAATAAAATTTAAATGATCTTGTATTTGATGCCATTGGTGAAAATTATTTGATGGGTTAATAAATTGTTTGACTGGATGCGTGAAACTGGGATTTGTTTCGATGATATATAGGAATGCCAATTTTAAAGACTACCTCTAAATGTTTGTATGTGGATATGTGATATCCATAATTTTCCAATGATTTTTTTGAATTGGTGACATCATATGTGAAATAGAATCAAAATTATAATTTGTATTTTGTTGTTAAATGATCATTGGGACCATGGTAAATGATAATAGTTCAAAGTTGATTATTTTTTGTTTTTTTTGTTTTAAATTTCTAAGATGTGAAAGACTTATATTTAAAAAATAATAAAATGTTTATTATACTGAAATAAGAATCTCGTGATTTATTGTATGCTATATGGTTTTGGAACTAAACTGATGATATCGTAGAATATAGTATATGATAAATTTATGTATTGGACTGAAACACTAGTTGTTGATCATATTGCGGCATGTTTTAGGTTATATAGTGATGCACTATTAATGAATGATATTTATAAATGATTTTGATTCTGAATTGAAGTTGTCAACATTGATTTAATTGAAATATGTGTTACATATATTAGATTTATCCTCAATTTTTACAAGAGTAAAATAATAAATCAAAATCGACATAATTTATTTAATGTTTGTTCCACCCTTTTTTAGGGATCATGTGAAGGTATTATGTAGATATAAGTTATGTTGGCCTAGTTTCACTATAAATCATGAGGTTCAATAGGTAATATAAAAATTTTAATTTAAAATAGTAACCCCATAAATTTTCTATAAATTTCAACTTTTATTCTTCATACAATATATATCTAAAATGTTATTAAATTTGACGCCATTGGTGGTATCCTACACAGTACTTCATATAGCCTACTTGGTCTGGAACTCCATGTGGGTTCCAAATTAACTATAACATGTTTACTATAGGAAATCGTTTTGGATGAGTCCTAGGTTTAGTTGTACAAGATTGGAGATCATGTCTTGAATAATATACGAATTTTGTGTTAGACTGAAAATATATATGCCCGGGGAACCATTATAATTCTTTATGTTATTTTGGGATATTAATGAAAAATCCCATTGGATGGTTATTTATGTTATTTTCATTGATCGTTGAGACATACTATTTTTCTTTTGTTTATTAGTCATGTTTATATTGTTAATAATATATATTCACTTTTTTATGTTGGTTTTATATTTAACAATTGTACTATATCTATTATCACTTATATATAGTACAATTTTGTATTTAGTATTTCTCAATATGATTAGAATAAATGGTTTCCCAACTGTAAATCCCTAAAAATATCCTTTTAGTTGGAAGGATATAGTGTATGAAATTGTGGGATTGACATATTTTTAGGTCTTGGTATGGTTATTATTTATATAGTGAACATACATGGGATGAAACAATTTTTTTTAAAATAGTGATTATTTCCATTAGTCTTATGGTTTTGGAAAATGGTTGAATATAGATTATGAAATGTTTTGAAGCCTTTGTTAGATATCACATTGGATCATTGAGAACACTAATTCATATAAATATTCCATGATGCCAATGGATGAGACAAATGTTCCTGGTACTCGATGTTAATTTTTTATATGTTTGTTTTATTTTGATATGAACATGTGTCTTTTATTTTATTATTTATGATGTCTTTATGGATCTTGTAAAATTCAAAATAGGCTAGTTATATGGTTTCATATATTACTCTGCAGTTCCAAGAAGCATTTAATACATCGATTTCTATAATAGAATCATGATATTTTAGGCAATATAATGTATACATTTACTTATGGTTGTGTATTTATTTATATCTAATGTTACAATATATTCTCATATGGATTTTTCCTTTATAATACACTATAAAATTAAACTCTACAATGAAGTCTTTTCTAACCAATTTTTTAGATTGATTGACATTCGTATTGAAGGATTGGGGCTTGATGATGAATAAGAAATTGTAGTCCCCATTCAGAGTAGAAGTATGGACTTGGGAGATTTATTATGACATTAAGTGAATATCCCTTGGATGGGAAACTCTCTCAGGAATATGTGTTAGTATATGTATCTAGATCCTCCATGTTATGGTCTTATGTGAAATTCATTGAGGGGATGAGCACCCTACCAATTGGATGTCAGTGTGTTATATGAAATCCTCCAAATAATATACCCTAGAGATTGGTATTTGTAATGATTATGTTTTGTGACATTAACACATGAGAGTGATTGATGAACCATGATTCCTGGATATCTAGGAGTTGTCTAAGTTGTGTGTTGTCAAATGTATAAACACGTCACGACACATGATAAGTATGGCTAGGATAGAGAGTTTTGTTATCTTATTTGATGTGACTCTAGTCTGGGGAGTTATATTTGTTTGTATTTAAAGGATGACCCATGATAGGGGTCACCCAGTATGTGTATGTACATGGAATTGTATAGAACATGTGGATGTTTTTTTATTTTTACAATGGTTTATTTAATGAACTATTTAGAATTTTTTTAGGTAATATAGATGAATTTTCCCTTTTGATAATCAATAATTCTGTAATACTGCTTCAAAATTGTGGTTTGTTTCAATAGGGTTAAAATTGTTCTAGTAATAGAAAGGAAAATAGGTTTTAATGTTGGTTGTGAATGATAATTCTATTCTATATTATGGGGAAATATTGTGCCTGGGGGTATGTGATTTTGAATGTCATGGTTTTATTGGGGTACCGTCCATGCTAGAGAGGTGGAGTAGTTATATTATAGGAGGAGTGACTAGGTGATTCTTATATATAATTAAATCCTCAAAATTCTTTTTTATATAAAATTTTTCAAGTTTTACATGAAAATAAATTCACTTTTATTGGTGATTCTTTAATAGAAGTATAATTTTTTTAGGATAGAATGTGTTAGGTACATGTCCTCATTAGATCTGGGAGTTTCTTCTTGAGTTTTGTGAGAGTGTCAATTCACCTTTTGCAACTTGTAAATAATTTTGTGTTCTTTCGTGCTTGTGAAAGTGGTTTTGGATAATTGATTTATCTCTAGTTTTGAAAAGATCTAAGGGTGCTTAACTCGAGATGAAATAAAAATATTTTATAGGAATAGACTGTGTCTAGGTCATGTCGGTGTCTTTTTTTGGAATGTGAATACTAAAATTTTGAAATCAACTTTTATATTAGGGTCTGTAAGGGTCTGTATTGAATAACTGTGAATTAGAACTTTTACTATAATTTATAATTGCATTTTGTGTAGTTTTTTATTTGTATTGTGTGGTATATAAATGTATTCTCATGTTTCATTAGTTTCTTTTGGATAAAATGTTTAGGATAAGAAAATTTTTGGTGTAGTGTGTGGTTTGTGGGCATGGTTTCCCAATTTCCTCTATTGAGAATAGTGATGCTATGGAATTGGAAAATTGGACACATATGGATTGGGTGTAATAGAATTAATGGTTTTAGTTGAAACTCATTGAGATTTTCGAAGGTTAATGTGTTATATTAGGAGGCAAAAATCTAGAGGAAAGCAACATGTGTGTTTTTTTAAGACTAATCATCCTTGGGTTCAAAATAAGTGTTTAATGATGAGTTTCATAGTTTATAGTACACCATTGGGTCATTTATTTTTTAAAAAAAAATTTCGAATAGACTTCAGTGACAATAAAGATTAACTTCCCAATTATATTTTGTGAGAGTTGATTTAGTTCTATAATTATACATATATTTGAGTGGTCATGTCTCTATTTTTTCATCATGTTTCATTATGTGAGGATGGTTGACCATAGAGATGTTAATATGGTTCAAGGAATTATGAAAAATATTCTCGAATGGTGGGGATAAGGTAATAAATCATTGTGATGTGACCCTTGTTTGAATGTAAAAATAAATATATGATAAGAACAAAAAATGATCATGTTTAATTATATTAATTATGAATAAGTGGATATAAACACCTCTATACTCTTCGATGACAACCGAGCATTGACTCCCGTAATGATAGAGATGAGATCTGAGTGTTAGTATCTTACAAGTATGGTTGGAGGTGGGGTGATCATGGTCAAGTTGGTATTATGTCTTTTCTCATAGTGTGGTCTATTATAAGAGATTTATAGTAAGATATAAAATCTTTTGATTCTAATGGGAGTCAGTTATGGACCTCATTTGGCATTTTAGAGTTATTATATGATCCCTCCATGTGTGATGCAATCATGTTGTAGTAAGTGGTGTTGTGGTGGAAATGGGATCTAGAGGTTTTTGGTGTTATTTTCTCATTGAATTTTGGTAATACATTTCTATATGAAAATGGGTTTGAAAATGTTAGTTTTAGGTATGGCATGTAATTTTTATTTGGTAGGTATATATTCTTTTTTGTTCTTCCTTAATGCTATGGGTAGTTATAATTTTCTGATTACATGTCTTAGTGTTTCTTTAGTGTGGTATATTTTGAACAATTTTCTAAATATTTTTAAAGTGCACGTCCTTCTTTTAAATAGTATATTCGGTGGAAGAGGAACCATGAATCAAATGATGGTGTTTTTAATCTATAACCTATATTGGGGACCCCCATAGCATTGGAATGTAATTAGTTTATGGCATGATTGTGTTTCAGGTTTGGTTGGATCAGGTAACCACTTTATTTGTGTTCCAATTTTTTTAATGGGGTTGGGATTATTTTTTGATAGATAATCCCCTTACGTTGGAGGTTATTCCAAAAATAATGTTTTGAGTTTTTAAGAATTATATAATCCCACTTGCATGTGAATATAATAAATGTAGCACAAAAGTGGTTAATTAATGGCCAATGGGACTAATCAGGGATGATAATAACTATGGTAGGGATGTTATATGATATCTTGTTCTTACAAGTTGAAAACTCCAAGGGAAATTTATTTTTTTAACCAGAAATGTTGAATTTTTATCATTTGTTTTGAATGGAATTCTGAGAGTTGGAACACATAATATTATATTAGATTGAATACGAATGAATCTTGAAAGGTATATTTCGTGTTCTTATGATACATAAGTTATTCAGGTTCTTTTTTCATATTTTTTTAGTTTTATTGGAGGTTGAGATGTCTTGTGTGCATTATTGAGAAGAAACCCAGAGACAATTAAATCATGGGTTCTTTTTGTTCAAATTTTATAGCAAACTGTTAATTTAAATAGTTAGTTCATAAATTATTATAAACCACATGAGCCTTTGGAAAACTATGTGATTTTTTGGTTTCTAGAAAAAATAACAAATTCTACGATTGATTATAGAAAATCCATGCACAATACTATATATAGGAATAAATCATTATATTAGAATTGGTGCATAGTTAGAAAATTGTATGCACAACCCATGCGAGTAGTATTGGTTTTTTATATATCCACCAATATTGCAGGAACATAGTTTGTAAAAATAGTTTTCCACACTATTTGGCTTCACATACATTCATTACAATGTGTAAATGATGGAACGTTCCCTTCTATATATTTCCCCCCTCTTCATATACTATTTTTTCTCTGTGCCTATAAGAAGTGTATCCTCCAATTTATTCATTCATTATCAAGTATAATATGGGATATTTTAGGTGATATTATTTAGTGGATAAATATTAGTTTATCTTCCTCATCAAAATCATTATTCTTTTCTTTAGTTATATATATTTTTCGTAGACTGGGTCAAGGGTTTTATCTCTGATTCCACATGATCATGGATTACTTATCAAAAAATAATAAAAAATGTTGTTGTCTTATATTATATAGATCCCCTGAAGACCTTAAAAAATATCTCACATCATCTTATAAGATTAATCAAACATAATATATTTAATTATATGTTCCATTATTTTTTATATCAATAGATTATTCTATTTATAAAATTAATTAGGAATGTAGGTCAGAATGCGGTTGGGGTTATCTTGCAAGTTCTTATAGCATGGTTGTATTCAATTATGCGGCCAAATTCAATCATGGTGAGTTTTTAACATTATTCCATATTTGGAATTATATATATAATTAATTATAATTGTTAAAATTAATTAATTATTGCTTCCTGGAATGATGTTAATGATTAGTTGTAAAATGGGTTTTGTATTGGTGTTAACGTTATTATGTGATGAGTACATGGTCCATGGAAGAACAGTAAGGCATTATGAATGTTTGAAAAATATTCATTACATAGGTAGGTAATATATTGGAATTTCTCATATGCATGTTAATTTATTTTATAGTGTATATAGAATGTGATTTTGAACTCACATGTTATTACCTTGCTTCTATGACCATGAAAAGTGTTTTGGAATTAAATTGGTGTCATAGAAATACCATAGATAATAATAGATCCATTTGTGGATATTATACCAAATTTATAATAATCCATAGCGTCTAAAATTTCATGAAATTTTTCCCATGGTGTTTAAAAAATAGATAGGTATAATATTTTTATATGTAAGATAGGATCATTAGTTATCTCCATAGAAAGGTTAAAGGGATTCGTGGAAATAAATGATTTTTTACAAGTTTAGAGAGTGTGGATGAATGTATTTATATTCTACAGTTTTTTGAAATTATATTATGGACTTTAGAAATTGGTTTCAAGGATTGTGTTGTATATTTATATGGCATGTGTTTTTTAGTGTTAGGAAAAATATATTTTTCAAAAGTGGACATTGTTTTAAGATGAGATTTTTACCTATAATTTATTTTAAATGGGTTTTTGTTTGATTTTCAATTATTTATTTGAATTTTTTTTAAATTTTACCCCTATAGTTAAAATTCATAAACATATATGTAAAACTAGTGGATGGATGTTGTGTTGTTAGACATATTTTGGATTTTAAAAAAGAAGTCCAATGTTCTAAGTGTTGGTTCAATGTTTTTTAAAAATTAGGATTGATATATGTTATTTTGAGTGAGAGATTGTAATTTTTTTTACATATTTGTTAAGGACATTTAAGTTCGATACATGTTTTTGTTTTTAAGGGAAGTTGGTCATTGGGAAGTGATAAATGTTAAAAAGGATTTATTTTTGGTTTTTGATTATTTTGAATGGTAATGATTTAGAATCATTATATTAATGAAATAATGTATTGATTGATATTTAATAATGATAATCCAGATGTAGGTACTATATTATATGGATTACATTTTGAAAAAATATTACTGGAATTGATAGAATTTTTTTTTGTTGCAATGAGCCACATGGAATTTAAGGTATTGATATATATATATTTTTAACTCACACTCCAAGCATACAAGATATTGACATATTGTTTAGATGACCTAATAAATCTCTAGAAACTAAAAAATTGTAACATTAAATGGGTACATCCGATTGATTGATTATGGTTTCATGAGTAAGATAATAAAATAAAACCTCATTCCATAATTTAAATTATGTGTCCCCCTATGGTTCTTAACTCATAGTAATGGGATAGGTCAATGTATATTTCATTAACCAAAGTGTCACATTAGTACATGGGGTCCAACAGATCAATTTGTAATTTTATTATTTAAATAATAACATAATAAATTTACTATTAAATTTTATGCATTTATTATACATAAAATATTTCTCTCATTGATATTTTATTTAGATACCATTGGATGTGGCCTATTAAGAATTACTCATATGCTTCTTAGGTAAACACTTCATATGGTTACCAAATATTCTCTCCAATGTTTATGGGTGTAATAAGATAGGGATGAGTCCCATGTTTGGTTTTTGTATTATCTGGAATGATATCTTGGATTGAGTCAAATGAAAATATGAGATTCATTTTAGATATGTAGGGGAGAACTTGATACTGGTCTATCTTATATAGGTATGTTTATTAAATATACCCAATATATAATATGTTTTATATATGACATGGCATTTTATTCCGTACTGTAATTGATCTTTTGTTTACTCTTGTTTAGATTTTTCATCAT
Organism: Viscum album; assembly: GCA_963277665.1. Lineage (NCBI taxonomy): Eukaryota > Viridiplantae > Streptophyta > Magnoliopsida > Santalales > Viscaceae > Viscum > Viscum album. Next base: position 1,362,919,603 of record OY728140.1, on the reverse strand, counting down.
CCATATTCACTTTATTTTATCGTATTGGAAGTTTATTTATATTGTTTACATTGATTATTTTCATTAATGTACGATAGAAGGTAATGATATCATTTACTTCCCACAATTATCATGAGTTATGATCTCTCAAGGGTACTATATTAGATCACTGCTGCTAGTTTGAAATAACTACTTTATATGGATGCATGCTCAAGTCCTTTTAGGGAATTTGTCTATTAACAGTTTTTACTTTTAATGGGAGAGTGATACTAATAAAATTCATGTTAATAATATGTTATAAATATTTATGATTTTTTTTTCATATTTTCAAATCACAGTTCTAAAATTTGAGATTTTGATTTTTAAATAAAATAACATAATATAGATAAAAATTTATCATATTAGAAAACATCTTATTAAAATGGAAACAATTCATTATTAGTTCTCTAATTAGTTTCTAACTAATTTATTGGTACTCTTTTACTCATTTTATCGAAATATTTTATTATTTTTTAATAATAATTTATATATTTCTATAAAAAATGAGTCATTGAAAAAAAATATTATACCTAAAATTACTTTTTAGTTGTTTTACCTAATAATATTTAATATCATTCATATTTATGGTAGCCAATATTTTTTCCTATAAATATGTCTTAAGGTTGTTACACATATTATATCCTTCATATTTAATGGATATGTGATAACAAAATATGTTAAGAGAGGAACATCATGTTCAGTAGTATATAAGATAGTTAAATTAAATATCAAAAGTGAATGTAACCCCACTATACTATATGGTATGTTTTTTTAAAGTCAATATTTGGGATAGATTTTGAAACACCCCTCTCTGAATCTAAATAAATTGTAATAACCATGTTGTGAAATTGGTGGTTATGAATATGTATAACTAAAATATGAAAATTATATGGTTTATTAATCTATAAAATAAATTCAATAATAATATAGTTATTATAAAAGATAGAAACTATTTAAAATTAAAATAATTTTTTTATAAACAAATACAATTTTCTAAAAGGTTGTTTAGTCGCCAATTGTGCACATAATATAAAAATAATTTTTATGATCATTAATTTCTTTTAAAATTTAATTAATTTTATAAATAATAATATAAAACTTATCTTCAGTTTATTTTTGTGTATTTTTTTGAAAATATTATTTTTTTATGAATAATGAAATATACTAATTTTTATTAAAGCTATATTTTTCATTATATAATTTAGTTGCCCCTTTTTATTTTTATATGATATTCAAATTTGGATTTATTTTATTATATATTTAAAAAAAATTCCATTGGAATAAATTTAAAATTGAATTTTTATATTTATAATTGAAAACATTTGTATGAATTTTTTGGATGAACACTTTTTCAACATGAATGGGGGTTTAATTTTAAATTAAATTATTTCACATATATGAGTATAATTTGAAAATTTGTATTTGATATTTAGAGTCAAGAATATTTTATATTTAGAAATAATATTAATATAGTTTTTTACTATAGTTATTAGTGTTTCTAGATATAATTATTTAATATGATTATAGTAAAAATGGTGTTACAGAGTGGTTGATCATTAAAGATAAGGGGTGGAAATAACCATAACTATGTCTACTTCCTATTGGATGCTCTTTTTTAGACAATAAATCTTATACGGTTCCAAAATAATCCATTTTGTAATATTTTCCATGAAAAAAATGAATGTGTGATTTATTATTTCCTAAAATAACATTTATTTACTCTCTCCCTCTTATAAAAATCGTCACAATATTTTATCATATACAATCTACAAAAACTATTTGGATTTTCCAATCCTATTAAAAATAACATACCTAACTCCCTCCACTAATCCTATATTCCTAGGATTGGTCATAGACCTATCATTGGAATTATTTTGATGCAAACCGATAATTTTTCCAAATAAGAAGAAGTTATAAAGAGTGTAAATAGAGTAAATCATTAGGTAAATGGTTTCTTTATTAAATATACAATCATTGGGTAATATATATAATTATTTGATTATATAATTAAATTATTATGTTTTAAATGACATGATTTATTTATAATTTTATATCCATAACTATTTATTTGGATTTACATTTTATACCCATAATTAATTCCATGATTGACTGACAATTCAATTATATGAAATTTTTAATGGTTTCACGGTAAAAAATCATCCATTGAGGCACATGAACATTTAAATACATAATATATTTTAAACAGTTTATATACATTCCCAATAAATACTATATAATTAGTAATTCCTAGCTAATACATACTTTAAGTTTCAATTTATCTACATCATTCATGGGATGTTATGATTCAAAATTTATCGAAGTGGTACAAGCTTATGATTCAATTTCATTTAAATCGGGATTGTTTATGATTCAATATCCATTATTAATTTTTTTTACATTAGCAAGTAAAAACAATACATTTTATTCTACAATTTTCATTCATGAGCTATTTATTTGGTTGTACAATTTCTCTCACTTTGGCACTAAAAATGTTTGAGATAATATTTTCTATGAAAATTTACATCATTTCGCTCTTCAGACTAGAAAATTTTCCTTATATGTCTACATTCTCTAGAAATGTACACAGTTTATTTACTATTTAATTCTGATTGTTAATATTCATTTTTGTAATTTTTTTGTTTTTATAAAATAATTTAAAATGAATCATCAAGTTATTTTCTGAACTCGGTACTTTTTGAATTGTATTGAATAGGTGAAAGGATTATTTTTCAAAAAGTGCATGACATGAATAGGTATTTCAACCATTATAGCCAATATTTTTCTTCATTATTATATAAATACATCTAAATATATATTCAACGAATAAAATTTTAACAATAATTTATGAAATTTAGTTTTTCAAATGATAATTTCAATAAGGAATATTTATTTTCCTATATAATTTTTATATTATTTTTATTTGTGTTTTTATTCATCAATAGAAACAACCTCTAATGTTATAAAATTAATCTAAATTATGTAATTATTTCTCTTACATATTTTTATTCCTTATGATTGATATCCTTATGTGTAAAAAATATTCATGTTCATGAAATGATTTGGACAAGGTGGATTTGAATTATATATTTTAAATCCCCAACCATATATGCCCAATTTCTATGCCTTAATTTATTACATTAGAATGAATAAAATTAATCAACTGTAGGCAGAATTTTTAGTTTAGTAGCTTATTTGTTCATATATCAGAAAACATACCTATAATACATTAGGAAAAGGAAAATAAATCAGAAATATAATAAAAACTAAAAATCCTTAAAAATAATTACATGAATTATTATTTATACCATGGGGATGGGAATGAAATTAACGGTGAGGTAAAATGGTCAATAAATGTAATATACAATAGATTAAATAATTATTCAATAATAATAATCAACATGGTAAGTTAAAAAGTTATGATCACAAGCCATTTAATCAATAATCATAGAATGGAAAGCATCCATAAATAATATTAATGCAATGAGATCATTGATAATGAATAAATATAACTAAATTATGAATGATGAAAATTATTTATAATTTAATGTCATGTCTGATGAGAATGAAAACATATAGCATTAATAACAATCATAATATGGGTTAAAAATATAGGAAGAACCATGTTGGATTTTCACAACAAATTTGTCTCATGAGAAACTATTAATTTAATTATAATATATATATAAATTTGGTCCCCAAAACCAAAATTCGCCCAAATAATTCCTCTTATATCAAATAAAAAATTAAATTAATAAAAAAATATTGAATAAAATATCCTTAGTGGGTAAATATTGCAAGTTTAACAATATTTCCACAGATAATAAAATAACTATCAAAGTAAACCCCATATGTAATAATTATTATACAATTTAAGAAATAAATATATCCATGATAATTAGTATCAATATTTCGGATAAAAATTCGTTCCAATTAAAATGATTCAAATTAAGTAATTATTTTAAGGGAAAGGTGACAATTACAAAAGTATGTGAGATTTCACAATAACATGAAATTTGTCCGTTGATATAACATTGGATAATATTATTAAAATTAAAATTTTTAATACCAATAATAATTTAGTATTCATGTTCTTACATGTATATGGAGAATTATATAAACCACATAGATGAAATGAGCTTTGAATATGGAAGATGTCTCTCAAAAATAAAAGTGAGACTAGAAATACCATTACCATACACTCCTTTTTGAGTATAATGCCCTATCAACTCTTTTATAATTTTTTTATTTATGTCATTAACTTATAATGAAGCCATATTTTTATTTATTATATTATATACGCTATTCATATAATATTTTATTACCCTATTCTTACTAAATTTTCATTATTTCAAAATTGTAGTTTTTAATTTCAATATTTTTCGAGTATGTTATGAAATAAATTTTTTTGTTCCTATTAATTATATTATGACATAATTGTATATATATTTTAAATAAATATGTAAATATCATATATATTAATTATATAATAATTTATAATAATCTATAATATGTGGTGATAGGAAATGATTTACACCATTCCTAGAGATGGTAGGTTGTACATAAACATGATCACTATTTATATTTTCATTACATATTAAAAGAATTAAAAATAATGATATATTTTTATATAATTACTCCAGTATCAAAATTATTTCATTTTCATATGATTTTTTTATTCAAAAAATCCTTTATAAAGGTCATGTTATGTGTGAATGAATCACATCACATTGAGGAGGCAGTAGTCCACGCGTCCATAAACGACGTAATCGTTTTCCAACAATATGTAACGCATTGAGGTATGTGTTATATAATAATTAATGAATAATAAATAAAAGTTAAATAATATATATATATATATATATTGTAAATACTATAAATAAATCATTAATTCCTACTTTTAATGGTGTCAATGGAGAAAACACTTTCATTGGTTCACGAGGTCGTAGTCCTCCACACAAACGAACTATGAATGTTTATTCCATTTTATGGAAATTATTATGGTTTTAGGATTTAATATTAATATAACAGAATATATCTATATTTACTATACTTTTGTTCTTATATAATCATTATATAATTATAATTTAATTGATTTATAATTAAATAAAATGAATATGCCTCTTGAGGAACATTACCTCTTCCGCGGGTAACTACTTTTGGTATACAAAAAACGCCTTCCTTGGATTGGTTTATAACCAAATTTAGGCTTCAATTATTATTTTATGGATATTAAATTCTTATTTGCGCAGGTTTTGAGTAGAAAAAATTTATTTAGAGGTGTGAATAACCGGGGGTGAGTGCCCTTTTATAGTTGACGAGGAGTGCTATTCTTGTAAATATAAGAGTTAAACACTATTGGGAGGACTACCATACATCATGTGCCTCCAATAATGAAACAAATATATAAAAGAGGGTAGATGTCCAATATATTTCCTTATAAAATAACCTTTATATGATTTTAGGTTATTTTGCCCCTAAATATTAATGTATAAGAACTATGTAAACTCATTTTCACCTAAATCGTTGTAATAAATTCAGATTTCATTGACAAAAATTCATTGTAATTTTTTAAATTTACTAGACATTATAATATATGATGATATCAAACTTTCAATCCATTTTTCAAAATAATATTCACATAATTGTATGAAATTAATTTTAAATTAATCTAATAGGCAAGATGAGAAAGATAGTTTTGAAAGGTAGATATTCAAAAGATTAATATGATTTTCATATATAAATAAATTTTAAAAATTATTCAAATAACCTATATTTTTTAAATTATGTAAAATATATCTAATAAACCATTCAAACTCAATAAAAATATAATTTACCCAAATAATGTATAAAAATGAAAAGTATGTTTTTAATTAAAATTCTATCTATTTAACTATTCATCAAAAAGTGAAAAATCTCAAAAAAAATCCAAAAAATATTCCTAAAAAAATTTATATTAAAATATACCAATTTGTGTTTATTTGGTAAAATTAAATTTATAAAAGTGTTTAAAACAGTTTTAAAATAGGTCCACCATTAAAATCCTGCAAAATTTCCATTTATAAAAATAAATTGTAAGGATAAGACCAGATTTATTATTTCCTTATTCGAATGAAATCTATTATATGAATTCAAAAATATAATTTATTTAATATATAATATTAATATAATTTAGAAAAACATAATCATTCATGAACACATGCTAACTTGTATTCCATATCCTAAAATCCAATCATAGTATTCTGTGAATCGTAAACATAAATTGGCGTTTCATTTAAATAATGATAGACATACAATTAAAGGTTTTATAAAAGGGAAATTATTGAAGAGTTTTGGAGTGTTAATTTCTCTCCACCTTAAATAAATATAATTTTCAGAATTCCAAATTGATCTCTGTAATTGAGGTTTTTGTATTTGAAAGTACTATTGTTGGAAAAACCCCATCATAAAAGGGTTATTAACAAATCATATTTATAAGAGTGAAAAAGAAATGTGATGTTTACCAAAAAATTAGGATTTAAAACATGATAAAATGAGTGAAATCATGGATATTTAAGAAAAATGTAACTATCTTTTTCTGATAAAACACGATAGAGAACATGTTCATTGGATAGTTATCAAACACATAGTTTTAAACTGAATATATGTAAATTTTCATGGATATTAACAAATTATTAGAATAGGATAACATTTTTGTTTACAGACCCTTTTACTATAATTGAGGAATTATTTGACTCTATAATAATGTATGTAAATTTAATTACATGATATGTTTCTATATAATAAACACAATCTTATCCATTGGTTGTTTCTTTAACATTTTATACATCATCTCTTATCATAGGTGGCATCATGTAACACCTCGAGAATTTATGAGATATATTCTTTTTAATTTCATTGATGTCTGTTATTGTACACTACCCCAAGATTAATGTGTACTATACACAACACTGTATTTGCTTGCAGTATACGCAACACTATTCATGGCTCATGTTACACATAATTTCAAGTTCTTTTTCTGGAAATTATTCTACAGAACAATATGTATATATTTTGTTTAATGAATAAATGAATCTGTTTTGATTGTGTTATATTCAACACCAAAGGGTGATTTCACTACATGCAGCCTTGACTTGGCTTACATTACATGCAATCACATCCTTCCTCGATAGCGTGTATAGTACGCAATACCGGGTTTCACTAAACAACAATATATTGTTATAATACTATTATGAACTAGCTGTTATGAATAGTATTAAATCCATTTTGAATTTTATAACATTATTATTCATCATACATATTTTCTAGAACATGGTATGAGAACAAAATAAATTTTTCAGGTAAAAGAAGTATTTTACAAAAAATACAGTTTTGCAACCTTTTGATGGCACAACCACTTTAAATTTTTTTTTTGACATGTTTATATGTTCAATTTGACAAAATAAAATAATTCTTTTGAATCAGGATATAAAAATTTAATTTTGATAAAATTTTCATATTATTCGGATAACTTTCATATTTTAATGAATAGTAAAAACATGCTATATTTTAATTAAAAAACTGTTATCATAGTAATAATTTATATGGTTAAATTATAATATTTGATGTTTTTAAAGTATAAATAGAATATATTTTTACCATTTAATATAATGTATGTCATTAGCATTGATTTTACATTGAATTAATAGGTAAAATCATTTCAATATTTTAAAATGTTTTAACTTTTAAAACTCGTTTTCATAATAACGAAATTAATTTTAAAATAATGTTTTCAACTTCTATTATTTTAATTTAGAAAAAAAGATTCCATATTATAAATCAGTTGGTCCAAAATATTTTAATAGGCTACTTTTTATTTTTGGGCACTATAAATAGTAACTATGGAAAATTATATTTACCATAGTAAAAGGTAAATCAGGTAATTAATGGGAAATATAATATTTAAAAATTACCCTAGCACTTGTCATAATATAATTTCATGATTATATTTCGTCCTAAAACATACTTGGGTCTAAATGGAATCTATTTGAACCCACTTGTATTTGATTAAGACCTTTAATTAATTTTATTTAAAGAAAAGTGAAATATGTCTCACTCAAAACTTTAATAATTATAGTATTTTTAATATAAGGATATACATAATATAAATTAGATTATAAATACTCATTTGAAATCTAAAATGTTTTTCTTTGTCATGGTAATTTTGTTTTATTTTTTAGGAAATATTTAATCACCTTAATAGCTTATACATTAATGATGCAGAAATTATTTACTTAGTGAAAAATCAATAATATAGTTTATATTAAAGTAATAATAACAATCAAAAGGCCCCAACACTTGACCAAAACATATTGGTCGTGTATATATATACCATAATCATCCAAGGGTCGACCTGGGGGCCATTTGGATCCGTATAAAATAAATTAGTGCATTTATATTATATTATTTTAAATGATGTCAAAGTTGTCACCTTCATTATTTAATAAATATAACAATTTATATGTTGTTATTATAAGATTATAAATTCATTTAAAAGTATTATTATGACAGATATTATATTTATCTTTATCATAGTATTTTAGTTTTAATTCTCATGAAACATATAATTATATTAAATTATTATACAAAAACGTTGTAGTAATTATTTCTTTACAATAAATATCTAACAAATGGTTTTAAATAAAATAAAATAAATATTATATAAACTGATTACTGATCTCCACAAATTTTATAGATTAATATGACATGTTGTGAATCTATTAAATTTTTTTTTGAATATATCCTCTTTATGGAATCTATTTAAATTCAAATAAATGAATAGAGTCAAAATTAACACTATTGTTATTTTATAAAAATAACATATTATTAAATTGTTTTAAAATCACAAAAATATTTAAAAATTATAAATTGAAATTTATATGTTCTAAAATTTCATAAATTATCTAATCATAGACAATTCATAACACATAATTAATTATTTATAACAGTTTAAAATTTAGAATATTATTTCCACAAATAAAATTAGATAGATATAATGAGGATAAATCAAGTATATAAGGTTTAAAATAAATTAAAAACATGTATAAATTTTATTGGTTGATGAGATTACGACCATATAAAATCTTATCGTCGAATTGAGTCATTTTTTTAGATTTTTAACTGGGTCATGAATTTATTATAAATTAATATTTCTTATGTTTCCAAAGGTGCCCCTCTCCCCCATTACAAAAGAGCACCTCATCCCTCTCCTCCTCACACCATTTTGAGCCTTCATGCTCTGCCAAACCCTATAAATTTCTCTTCTCCACTTCACTAGAAACATAATAGTGGTCTTGGTCATCTTCAAAGACCAACATTAGTGCCCTAAGATGAGGTTTAGAAGATGCTCGTCAAAGAAGAGTTAATATCCTTTACTAATTCATTCAAATTCCTTTCTTCTTCTACTCCCTCTCATTTTGTTGTTTCATAATAAAGTAATAACATTAGTATCACTCATATACTGATATGTTATTATAAATTTTAAACAACCCTATTTCACCTTCTATCCAACCTACAGAAAATGAAATCATCGCACATGTGTATGTACGGAATATCGTCTCCACGCCATGGTGAAATCTGTTTTTCCACCACTACTTACTTGGATGAGTATAATGGGGCAAATAATAACTATATATTATTATTATAACATGATACTATTTCTGAGATATTCTATCATCCTTTCCAATACCATTCAAAAATTATTGAAATGATATCATCGTTCGTGTGTACGTACGGATAACCGTCTCCACAACACGATGAGATTCATTATCCATGATTAACCATTCAAGTATGATTATAAAGTATATATAAAAAATAATCACGAAATACATGAAATAATAATGATACTGTATTCATGTACATATTTGTCTCATTTACTTAATTCCATTCAATTGAATAAGTAAATGAAAACAGTGTTCATGCATACGTACGACCTACCGTCTCCATGAACGTTGTATTTCATTCCACTTATCGATCTATAATATATTTTTATATGAGGAGTATATATTACATATATATAATTTTTTACATTCTGAAATTAATTAAATTATGATATAAGTAATAATGTCAAGAATAAAAAGTTGAAACACATACGATAAATGAAATGATTTTTCCCAAAACACTACTTTAACATAGAATTGACAAAAGAACGAGTAATATAAAGTCCTGAGTGAATCATATATGATATCATAAATATTATTATGGTTATGTTACCAGTTAATAATATGTTTAAACCCACATTTCATGAGTCTCATACACATACAGAAGTAATTGGTCATAAGGTAAGGGATAATTTTGCTAACTCAATTTTATCCGGGATTACTAATACGTAAGTATTTACTGGGGTTATACTTTTCATCCATGTCCAAAAAAAAATTTCATACAGTTTTTAATATTCTTCCATTTATGGATAAAGTTATTTTTACCCCTTTTGACTTTTGCTTTGTGTTATGGAAAAAATCATTCTTTTGTTTAACATGAGAGGTATTTTTTAACTTTTTCGGTAAAAGTACGAGGATAATGTTATTTTTAACTTATATAGCAAGAACTGATTTTTACAGTTTCCTAATGACATATTTTCATGATTATTACTATACAAGATTTTCTGATTATTTTCAATAATATCCTTTTCTTTTAAAATTGTGTGGCATTTTTTGAAAAGAAAATTATTTTGTACAAGAAAGGATATTTTCCTCATGAATTCAATTCAAGTGTTTTATCGAAACATTTATTTCATCTTAATTGAAATTATATAATATGTTTATGTCTCATGTATAATGACTCTAATATTTACATGGTTTGATTTTTTTTATTCTTAAATGATATCCATTTGTTTTATATAGATTATGTTAAGATGGAATGATGTTTATGAAATCCATTTTATTCTTTGGGTTATGATGAATGATTTATGATTGTTTTGTGGCACACATTAGAATGATTTCACTATGAGATGGGTGGGACCTATATCTCCCTCCAATGCATTGAGTAATGATTTATATATCATGAGATAGACATGGATATAACGGTAAGTAAATATGGTACAGTAATACAGGGTGGAACGGTGGGTAAACCTGATTCTGTAATGGACATTGTCCACTATGATGGTCTTGGAAGCAATGCCTTGGAAATTATGGAAATCATTTCATGTACTTAATGGTTTCCATAATTACTTGTTTTATTCCCATGCTATTTTAACATTGTTAATGTTCCTTTATTGTCTATTCATTATGCACTGCCAAGATTTTTGTCATTACTCATGATTTTGATGTTTTATATTCAAGTTCTTACGTTCATATTTTTGGGGAATGTTTTTTGTTCTCCATGTTTACCCTTACTGAGCATTGATCTCATCCTTTTTATGATTTCATTTCCCCTATATATAATGAAGGGTTTTAGGTAAGAAAACCAAAGGCGGTGATCTTTATAGAAGATGTTGAATATCTTTTACAAGGGTTAGAAGATTATGTTCTGAGTTTTGAAAGACACTAAACTAATATAGTCTTTGGGAATCTATTTTTGTCATGTATTCAGTATTCAGAAAAAGTAATGTACTGTATATTTACCTCATTCTTTGGGTATCTACAGTTGGTATCAGAGTGAAGGTTTAGTTAACCTTTGGAAACTGTGATGTGAAAGCTTTAGTGAGATCCCTAGAGATATTTCTGAGCTATGTCTATGGAAGTCCCTACGGTTTAGTATAACTGTGGGTTACAGTCCTAGAATTATGGTTACGATCGTGAGTAACCTAAGGTCAACCTAAGGTGTCATGGATTAAAGAATGTGGGATAAGTTAAAATTAACATAAGTTAATTTTTATGATTATGTGGTTCCTCGTTATTTTAACTGTTTCTTACACGATGGTTTTTGTTTTTAGTAAATGGAGGGAACTAGAAGGAATTGTGTCAACATTGAATCTAATAGACAAATTGGTGACTATGAGAAACGAAATTGCGTAATGACTATAATGAATGATATTGTGATTATGTGGAATTAGTCATCATAATATATTATTAACATGGTGAATTTTTTGGTATTCTTAAGTCTTCAAATAAGAGGAAGATGGAATTTTATGCATGTTCGCATGGTGAGGAGTATTGAAAAAGGAAGATTGAGATTTCTAAACAATGGAAGAAGAACATTGATGAATACATCAAATGGAGGGGAAGATGTTATATTTGTGGGGAGAAGGGCCATAGAGTGACAGACTGTTATGGAGTTCAATGCCTTATCTGTGGAGAACATGGGCAGTACCCAACTCAATGACCCGACCTAAGAGGATACATCTAAATCCAAGAAGGACATATTCCATGAAAATCATTGAAGAGAATGGATTGAAGTGATTATATATTGGAATTAAATAATATTGTTGTTGAGGTACTTTAATGGTATATTGGAATATTTATTTATTGGTCTATTGTGGTTTTCAATAATTTTATGGTACCAGTAACCATGAAAAGTTATTGAAATGTTTTTGAAAATCAGATGAAATGCATATAATGAAGGGTAATGGAGAAAATAATATGTATGATAGCATTCATGAGCTCATGAATGATATAAGGACAAAGTGATATCATGGTTTGAGTATATAGAAACATTGAGATTTTGGAAGGTGGAAAGATTTAACTTTTGACAACATTAATGTTTTTCACTAAGGTTCAATGGGTACTCAATTTTCAAGAGAATACATTATTAAGTTATTCACATGTTTGGAATGTGACGAATAAGATATATCATATGATAAATGATGGTATTCACTGGTTCAGTAGATTAAATTTCCAGTAATCATTTTCTCTATACTACAAGATTGGACATATGTATTTTGGATAAGTCTAAAGATTGGAATGGATTATTTTGGACATCAAATAGTATTGTTTAAGGATATAATTTTTTTCTATATTAGGTATATAATGTTATAATAGTGTACTTTTAGAAAAAAGAAAACCTACAGGATGGGCGACAACCCATCGCATCAGACAAGGTTGTGGGAATCGAACCGACAAACAAAGTGAGGCATGCCTTTATCACCTACCATTGGCCTACAGGAAGTCCCTGGATAGTAGAAACTGGTTTTATTTTATTATGCAGGATGATATATGATGTTAAGTCCATGTTTGGAACCATATATGAGTAATCTCACCATGGATGGACATATGTATATAACTTTTGCTAAGCTTATTATTGAGACATAAGGAATGACCAATCATTCTATCGCATGGTCTGCAAACACTTCACAGAAGAGAAATTTCAACTTCATTTTTTTAGGATATGAATTTGAAATTGTTCAAGGAACGAGCAACGAGGACATTGTACCAAAATCAAGTAAGTTTTTTTAATTAAAAATTCATCAACATTTGGGAAATGATCATGAAAACCAAAAATGTTTTCTTAGTGTCCTTATATCTGATGAATCAGATGGTACATTAGATAATCACAAATTTATGGCTTTTTGATTGTTGGATTTTTCATATCCATGTCCTATACCACTCTTCATCAGAAGTTGATGGTTTTATTTCTCTTCCATATCTATATTTCCACCCATGTTCTCCTATATAGAAACCCAATGATTAGATAATTTGGGTAACGGTTATGTTTCATAACTCACTTTTTAAAATTAAGTTTTATAATTCCTTTTTATGATGTGGGTTTCTATGAATGAAACTTTCATGTTGTAAACGATTTATAACCCCCGAAGAATTTCAAGGGAAAAATTCATTTTAAGGGGGTTAGAATGTAACACCCTGAGATTTTAGGAGATATATTGTTTTTAATTTATTTGATGTCTTCTTTTGTGCACTACACCAACATTAGCGTGTACTATACGCAACACCATATTAATTTGCTGTATATGAAACAGTATTCTTGGCTCATGTTACAAAAAATTTCATTTTCATTTTAGGGAAATTATTCTACAAAAAATTAAGTATAGATTTTGTTTAATGTATAAATGAAATAAAATTTTATTTTTTATATGCAACACCAAAGGGAGCATGCACTAAACACATCCCTGACATGGCTTGCATTACACGCAATCACGACCTTCCTCGATAGCGTTCATAGTACGCAATACTGGGTTTTACTAAACAACGATATATTGTTATAATATTATTATGAACTAGCAGTTATGTATAGTATTTACACAATTTTTAATTTTATAACATTATTATTATTCTTACACAATATCAAGAACATGGTATGGGAACAAAATTTATTTTTCAGGTAAAAGAATTATTATTTAAAAAATTCTGTTTTGTCGCCTTTTGATGGAACACACACATTAAATCAAGTTCTTGAGATGTTTATAAGTTCAATTTGGGAAAATAAAATTCTTATTTGAAATAAGGATATAAAAATTTTCTTTGGATAAAATTTTCATATTATTCTGATAACTTTCATATTTTAATTTATAGTAAAAACACGCTATATTTAAATTAAAAGCAAATTTTTTCATCATAATAATTTGTATGGTTAAATTATAATATTTAATGGTTTTAAAGTATAAATAGAATATATTTTTACCATTTAATATAATCTATGTCATTACCATTTATTTTACATTGAATTCATAGGTAAAATCATTTCAGTCTTTCGCAATGTTTTAACTTTTAAAACTCATTTTTTAACAATGCGGTTAATTTTAAATTAATTTCAGAATATTATATGATTTAAATATGGAAAAATTGATTCCATATTTGGAATCAGTAGGTCTAAATTATTTTAGTAGGCTGCTTTTTATTTTTGGGCACTATGAATAGTAACTACGGTAAATTTTGTTTACCATAGTTAAAAGTATGTCGGGTAATTATGGGTAAATATAATATTATAAAATTACCCTAACACTTGTCTGAATATAATTGGATGATTATATTTCTTCCTAAAACATACTTGGGTCGAAATGTAATATATTTGAATTCACTTGGATGTTATTAAGACCTTTAATTTATTTTATTTAAAGGAAGGTGAAATATGTCTCACCCAAACATTAATAATTAATGTATTTTTAATATAAAGTTATAAAGAATATAAATTGGATTATAAATAATTATTTGAAATATAATTTTTTTTAATTTGTTATGGTAATTTATTTGTAAATTTTAGGAAATATTTAATTACCTTAATAGCTTATATATTATTGATACATAAATTAATTACTTAGTGAAATATAAATAATTTAGTTTATATTAAAGTAATAATACCCATAAAAGGCTCAAAAACATGACCAAAACTTATTGGTAGAGTATATCTATACCATAAGAATCCAAGTGTCGACCTGGGGACCATTTGAAGCCTTATAAACGAGATTAGTACATTTATATTATTTTATTTTAAATTATGTCAATGTTGTCACCTTCATAATTTCATAAATATAAAAATTTATATGTTGTTATTAAAAAATGATAAATTCGAGTAAAAGCCTTAAAAGTAAATTTTTTATATTTATCTTCATCATAGTATTTTATTTTGAATTTTTATGCAACATATAAGTATATTAATTAATTATTTAAAACTTTTGTAGAAATTATTTCATTAAGAGAAGTATCAAACAAATTGTTTTAAAAATATTAAAATAATAATTATATGAAGTAATTAATGATCTCCACAAATTTTCAAGATTAATATGACATGTTAGGAATATATTAAACATTTTGGTTTGAATATATCCTCTGTGTAAATTTTATTTAAATTGAAATTAATCAATTGTGTCGAAATAAACACTGTTGTTATTTTAAAAAAATAACATATACTTATATTTTTTAAAAACCACAAAAAAAAATATAAATTGAAATGTATATTTTCTACAATTTCAAAAAGTATCCAATTACAAACAATTTATGACACATAAGTAATTATTTATAACAAGTTAAAAATTAGAATATTATTTTCACGAATAAAATTAAATAGATTAAATAAGGATAAATCAAGATGAGAAGGTTTAAAATAAATTATCAACATGTCTAAATTTTATTGTTTGATAAGATTAAAACAATATATTAGATCATATTCTAATTGAGTCATTTTTTTAGGTTTTTAAGTGTGGTTTTAATTTATTATAAATTAATATTTCTTATATTTCCAAAGGTGGCCTTCTCCTCCCTTATAAAAAGGACCTCCTCCCTCTCCTCCTCACATAATTTTGAGCCTTAAAGATCAGTATAACCCTAACAATTTATGTTCTCCACATCTATAGAAATATACTTTAGGTCCTTGTCTTCTTCAAAGTCCAACTTAAGTTCCCTAAGAGGAGGTTTAGAAGTGGATCGTCAAAGAAGAGGTAATATCCTTTACGGATTCTTTCAAATTCATTTCATCTTCTACATCATATTATTTTGTTGTTTCATAATAATGTAATAACATAAGTGTCACTCATATACTGAAATGTTATTATAAATATTAAACAAACCTATTTCACCTTCTATCCAGCCTGTGGAAAATTAAAATCACCGTGTATGCGTACGTACGGAATACCGTCTCCACGCTGTGGTGAAATCTATTTTTCCACTACCACCTTACATGGATGGGTATAATGTTGTAAAGAATAACATTATATGATAATTATAACATTATACAAATTCTAAGATATTCTATCATCCTCTCCAATACCATTCAATATATATGGGAATAATATCATCGCTCGAGCGTACGTACGGATTACCGTCTCCACAACGCGATGAAATTCATTCTCCATTATTAACAATTAAAGAATGATTAAAAAGTATATATACTAAATATTCATGAAATATATGACATAATAATGATATTGGATTTATGTACATATATTTTTCATTTACATAATTTCATTAAATTCAATAAGGAAACGAAAACAACGTTCATGTGTATGTATGGCCTACCGTCACCATGAACGGTGTATTTCATTCAATTTATTGATCTATCGTATATATTTACATGATGTATATATATTATATATGAATCATTTTTTATATTTGGGAATTATTTAAATCAGGATATAAGTAATAATATCAAGAACAACAAGTCAAAACATGTACGATAAATGAAATGAGTTTACCCAAAACACTGTTTTATCATGGAATTGACAAAAGAACGAGTAATATAAAGTCCTAAGTGAATCATATATGATATCATAAATATTATTATGATTCTTTTATTAGTTAATAATATGTTTAGACCCACTATATAGGAGTCTCGGACACATATGGAAGATATTGGACATAATGTAAGGGATAATTTTGCAATCTCAATTTTATCCGGGATTTCTTATACATAAGTATTTACTGGGGTTATATTTTTCATCCATGTCCATAAAAATGTTTTATTGAAGTGTTTAAGATTCTTCCATGTATGTTTAATTTCATTTTTACCCCTTTTTTACTTTTACTCTGTGTTATGGAAGGAATCATTCTTTTGTTTACAATACGAGGTAATTTTTGACTTTTTTGGTAAAATTAAGAGGAGATTGTTTTTTTAACTTATACGGAATTAACAGATTTTTACGATTCCCTAATGCCTTATTTTCATTAAGAATCCTCTAAAATATTTCATTATTATTTTCAATAAAATTATTTTTCTATTAAAATTGTGTTGCATTTTTTGAAAAGAAAACAATTTTGAAGAAGAAAGGATATTTTCCTCAAGAATTCATTTCAACTTTTTTATCGAAACTATTTTTTTTCATCTAAGATGAAATTATTTTGTATGTTTATGTCTCATGTATAATGTATCTATTATTTACATGGTTTTATTTTTTTTTATGCTGAAATGATATCCATTTGTTACATATGGATTATGTATTGATGGGATGATGTTTATAAAACCCATTTTATTCTTTGGAATATGAAGAATGATTTATGATTGTTTTGTGGAACACGTAAGAATGATTTCACTATTATATTGGTGGGAACTATATCTCCCTCCAATTAATTAGTTAATGATTTATATCTCATGAGATAGACAGGGTTGTAATGAAAAGTAAATCTGATATAGTAATAAAGGGCGGGAACAACAAGTAAACCCGATTCAGTAATGGACTTTGTCCACAATGATGATCTTAGTCGCAATGTATTGGAAACTATGGAAATAATATCATGTGTGTAAAGACCTGGAAATTTCACGGTAATTTTTTTCTTAAATACTTTTGAATTTTTCGAGTTCTCGGTTTCTGACGGTAGCTGATTCCGAGGCCCGGTGTGCCATGAATCAATTTCTGAAGTTTTGTTCAGGTACGTTCATTGAACTTATATGCAGGTTTTTATATATTTTGATCTGGTGCTCCGAATTGAAATTTGAGGGCACCGAAGAACTTGTAGCGCCATTATTCACTTAAGGGGACCTTCACCATAGTTTCATTTTATGCGGGTTGATAGTTATATTTTGAGGAATTCATACTAAATTAATAAAAATTTTGGTACACAATTTTATTATTTAGTGGAAGTTAGTTCCTCCTAAGAGGAGTTATAGGTGGGTCCCACACCCACATAACCTCCCTTGAGAGGATTTAGTTTGGCAGGGACCACACGAGCCCTAATCCTTTAATCTCCCATTATATCCCTTAAACCCCCCCCCCATTTCATTAACTCCTCCCCTCATTATTGTGGATCCTCTCCACCTCCCAAGCATTTATAATTCCACCTAAAAAAATTAATTACTTCATTAATTAATTGGCACATCTCATTTTGAAACAATTTGAATTTCATGTCAATTCTTTTAAAAATTGGGAGGCTTAATATAATATTTTCCATGACAAATATTCGGGGGGGAAAACATTGGAGAATTAGAGGAGAGCTTGATTCTTCCATGAAGAACATCATTCTCTCTCGGCGAAGAACACTCCATGACTTATCATATCTTATTCTTCCTCTACATAAAGGGAGAATACACCGCCCGTGAGAAGCATCACCTACGACAATGATTCTTCCTCCATCGTTGACGGGACAACATCATTCTTCCACAAGGCCCGACTACCATGACCCTCGTCTTCTGCGGCTTGACGACGTGCGATGTCAATTACGAGGTAGGGGGTTTCCTTCATTTTTAATTAAATAAAATTGTTCTTCGTTCTTCATTGAAACCATGTTTTATCTTCGGCCATATGATACCACCTAACATGGAGGGTGCGGGCTGAACGAACACTGCCCGATGACCCACCGTTGATTCTTTTTTTATTCGATGTCAACTGAGACAGAAGAGGTGGTGGCGACCGGAGAAAGAAGTGGTTGTATGTCGGCCTCATGGAGAGGAACCACAGCTCGCATATGCGGGCCGCTAGGCCGTAGAAGAACTGGCCGACCATAGCCGGCTGGGCTGGTGGAACCACGACGCCCCATAGCGCCGTGCTGCGGAGAACAGCGGCCCGTGCTCTGCGGACCGCTTCGGCGGGCGAACCCACCGGGTCGTAGGCCGGTAGGGTTGGAGAAGTCCGTGGCACCCGCAGGTGCCGCGTGGGAGGAGGGAAACGACGCTCTGTAACGACAGTTCAGGAAGACGCCCCCTACTTTGCGTCGATTGGCCTGCGAGCTGAGCCACGACCAACAACCGATCAGGCCGGCCACCTGCCATGGGCCGGTCCGTGCCCCACGGGGATGAACCATGCTATATCGGGTCGGGACCACCCCTTAGCCGTGTCGGACCCGCCGAGCCAGGATGGACCGACCCGCCAGCCGACCGGGCTTAACGGATCAGGTCCGTTTCGCATAAATGCGAATAAATTCACGACCGTGTATCCGGTCGATCTGCCGAATGAGGAATTGGTACCCTTGTGAATATAACGACCCATACTTTACATACTTTGTTAATACTTCAAAATTGAAGCACACTTATTACAACATATGACAAAACCACAAAGGACCATATAGGTATAGTGTCTTTAGAAACTGGGAAAGATAAACAACTGGTTTATAAATCTTCTATAGTGTCTCCCATTTATTTCATCATATCTAGGGTCCCTTTTAGCATATTCTACTTAATATCCATCTTCCTGACCTGGGGAAATGAAAACATAAAAGGGTGAGCTCAAATGCTCAGAAAGGGCAAATAAAGGAAATAAAAATCATATCATATCTTTTTGAAAATCAAAACCTGCAAAAGAGACCATAATATCTTAACATGGAAGAAATCATAGAAGTGAAAATGAGATCCCTATAATCATAACATAAAACTTGAAACTTTGTGGCATGCACACATAATCATGTAAAATCATTTCTTGTTAGTCATGACTCATTTCCAAGACTATCTTAGTGGACAAAGTCCCTTTCTGAACCGAGTTCACTCCTCATTTCAGTCATGTATCACTGAACTGAAATAACCTTCCGTTCCAGCCATGTCTATCTCATGAGATATAAAATCTTTACCCAATGCATTGGAGGGAGGTATAGGTCCCACCCATCTTATAATGAATCCTTTCTTATGTTTTCCACATAATCATAAATCATACATCATCGCATAACCCATGTAATAAAAATGGGATTCTTAAACAACATGACATCATAAAATAATTCATATAAGATAAAGGAATTCATAAAAATGTTTCCATCACAACATAATCAAATCCATGTAATAATAGGGGTAAAAACAGAACCCTTTTATTATCTTAGGTGGAAAATAATTTTGATAAAATACTTGAACTCTATTCTTGAGGAAAATATCCTTTCTTCTTTAAAAACATTTTTTCCTTTCTTAACATGTCATACAACTTTAGACTAAAAGAAGTTGATTAAAAATAAACTTGAAAACTTGTAAAGGAAGATTCTTGGAAATAATGTTTTAAAAATCCATTCATGCCGTATAAGTTAAAAAAAATATTCTTCTCGTACTTTTTTCGGAAAAGTCAAAAAGTACCTCGTACGAAAAAAAACGACAAAAGATTCCTTTCATATTCTTTACTAAAAACTCACCGAAGGGTAAAATTGGATTTTAACTACTGTAAGTGGATGGAAACAATATTACATATTGAGGTAACATGGATGTGGATGATAAAATACACCCCAGTAAATACTTACGAATAAACAATCTCGGATAAAAATGAGATTGTGATATTTCCCTTACCTTAGGTCCGATTTGCTTTGTACGTGTCCGAAGCTCCTGTATAATGGTTTAAATAATGTTATTGACTTATTCCAGAATCATACATATTGATATGATATCATATATGGTCATATTCTTAGCTTCTTGTTAGTAATATTTCATTGTTACTTGTTACTCGGGTCTTTATTGCCTTTTGTTCTTATGCGTGTATTGCCGAATACATTCTTATTCTTCTTTTAAGGTTATAGATACCTTATATCCAGAATGTTATTAGTGTAACATATATCATATTTATTCATTCAATTCATTTATATAATTACTATGTAAGGATGATCATGTAGAACGAGTCACATCACATCGTGGAGACGGTATTCGGTACGTACGCACGAGTGATGATATCGTTCCTATGATCGTGGAACTGTATTGGAGTATATATATATTATATCAGTATCAATATTACTTTATAATAATCATAAATAGTTACTCATTACACCATTATACCCATCCTTGTAAAGTGATGGTGGAAAAATAGTTTACACCACGGCGTGGAGACGGTATTCCGTACGTATGCACGTGCGGTGATTTCATTTTTCCGTGGGATGGATAGAAGGTGAATTAGGATTGTTTCATATTTATAATAACATATCAGTATGTATGTAATACTGATGTTATTACTTTATAATGAAACAACTAAAGAATAAGAAGTTGAAGAAGAAAGAAATTGAAAAGATCGGTAATGGATATTACCTCTTCTTTGGAACGCCTCTTTGAATCCTCCACTTAGGGAACTATGATTGGTCTTTGAAGAAGACCAGGACCTCTAGGATTATTCTAGGGAAGTGGAGAGGAGAAAATGGCAGGGGTGTTCCGAGCTTGAGTGCTCAAATTGGTGTGAGGAGGAGGGGGAGGAGGTGCCCTTTTATAAGGGAGGAGAGGGGCACCTTAGGAATATCTCAAAATATTATTTTATATTAAAGTCAATATCGGTTTATAATGGTTCCAAAGGGTCTTATTTCGAAGCTAAAGTGGGGATGGGTCGAAAGCATATCAACCAATAGGATTTATACACGTTTAGGGTATTATTTTAACCTTATAAATTAGATTTAACTCTAAGTTAAATAATTTAACTTTTACCATGTCTTTTTGTTTTCTTTAACTATATGGTTAATACACTTACTATAACATGCCAAACGAACCCCAAATTGTTTATTATTAATATATATATCCTTATCTAAGTCATTTGGCCGAACCTTAGATTTTTAGGAATAAAATAACAATTAATAATATAATATTTGATTTAAAAACTATTTTGAGTCAATTTTGACACTATTTGATTTATGATTTTTTTGAAAGTCATAACAGAATTATATGTTCGAACAAAGTTGATTAAATCAACACTAATATATCATAGTAACCTAGAAAATTATTGGAATTCATAAAAAGTCTTAAATTACATTTATTTTGGTATTTATATTATCAATTATGTCAATATTTCATTAATAAGATAATTACTGCATCATCTTTGTGTCATAACTAAATTAAATTATTTGATGTATAAAAATTACAAATAAAATACCATCATGTAGGAAATCTTTTTATCTTTCTAATGAATATTTACAATCGAATTTATCTTATGTATAACCCCATATTAAAAATGATTTACTTATTAAACATTGATTTTAACTATTTTAACCCTTCTTTAAATAAATTAATAATAAATGTCCTAATCTAATCCAAGTGGGCCTAAATGGTCATATTTTATTCCTAAGTTTGTTTTTGGTCGAATTACAGTTGTCCAATAGAATTAGGACATGTGTTAGGGTAATATTAATATCATATTTACCCTTAGTTACCCTATTTACTATTAACTGCGGTAAAAATAGTAAAAAGTTGCTATTCACCAAAAAATTATTTTTATCTCATTGAACCACATTTTACTTACTGATATCAACCGTGTCTGTCGGATTTTTGAAATTCCATTCACAGAAGCGGTAAAATTATGTTTTATGAAAAATTCAGTTTTTAACCTACCACTTAGTGGTTTCACTATTCATCAAAAATTGAAAGTTTTCAGAAAAATACCAAAATTTCACCCTAGGCTAATTTCGATATTCTGATTCCACAAATGAAGTCCATTTTGAAAAATAAAATTTATAAAATTTCAAAAAGTGGTTATTACTATTCATAACGACTAGTTTTAATAGCATATTGTTGTTTAGTGAAACTCGGTATTGCGTACGACGCAAGCTATCGAGGAAGGTCGTGATTGCGTGTAAAGCAAGCCAAGAAAGTGTTGTGTAGAAAAAGATTCCTTTGATGATTTATATAACATAAAAGTCTCGGGTGTTACATGTGAAAGGGTGGTCCTTTTTCATTACTCTAAGTGAGTTTTGGATGACATTGGATAACGGCCAGGTAGGATCGGACTCGAAACCAATCGGGCCCTCGGAGCAGAAATTCTTATAACTTAAGGACCGGACAACTGATTGACATGACTTCAACTACATTGGTTTAATTTTGACAAGATGGTCCTTTTGGAATACTCCACATGGGATTCATATGAGACTTGAGTATCGCCGGGTTGGATTGTACCAAAAATCCAACCGGGCCCCTAGAACGGAAAAGTTAAAAACTCTCAATCCGAGCGTCCAATTGACGCGCCATCTAATGTTTTGGGTTCCTTATGAAAAGATAGAACTTCTGGATACATCAACTCAGGACTTCGTGATAGTGGATGTATCGACCAACTTTTCTTGAGGAGCGGACCCTCCCTGAATCGAGTGTGCAGTGTGCGGGAACCCTATTAGCTGGATGCAACTACGACGTCTACTGTACTTGAATCCTCCGTGGGTTAGACAGTAATGAGACTGGACTGCATCCTCTGTGGTTTTTACAATAAAGAGACATGGATGAATCCTATGTGGGTTCGATAGTGACGACAACTGTACTGGAATCCTCCGTGAGTTCGATAGTGACGACAACTGTACTGGAATCCTCTGTGGGTTTGTCAGCGAGGAAAACTGTACTAGAATCCTCTGTGGGTTTGGCAGCGATGAAAATTGTACTAGAATCCTCATTTGTTTCAGCAGTTATGACAACTGTACTAGAATCCTCCATGGTTTTGGCAGCGACAACAACTGTACTGGAATCCTCCGTGGGTTCTGCAGCGACAAAAAATGTACTGAAATCCTCAGTGGGTTCGACAATGATAACTATTCTACTTGTATCCTAAGTGGGTCTAACATTTTTTCTTCTATACATGTATCTTGAGTAGGTACTACAGAGTTGTTGTTCTAGTATCCAACATGGGTCCGACAGCTTAGATGGTCTAGTATCCTACGTGGGTCCGATAGATTTGATGAATCAGTGACTAAATCTGATAATCTCTTTCACTTTACGAAGGATGTATACCTACGTGAGATGATTCCTGACTTTAAATCATTATCATCGATGTGATTGACTTGATTTCATGTGTGTATTGAGTTGTGCTTGGGATCGAGAGTTGTAGCTGAACTGGATTGAAGACTTTGGTATATGTATCGGCATATACCTAAGTACGGTTGGTTGATGCACTGAGTATGGAATATTACTTCTTGTTTATCCATAGTGGACATTGTGAGACCTTGCAGATCTTGGGGTCCCTATTGAGTATCTTTATACTCACCCCTAAATGGGCTATTCCCACACTACGTTGTGTTGGATGTTTACGATGCACAACACTGATAGAGGTAGAGACTTATGGAGATGGATGGTACCCGGAGGTGGACCACATGAAGAGATATACACGGAGCAGACGAGCAGACCTAAGGAGTTGAGGAGACCATCTGTACCCACAATTCAGGTGGGATTCTCGGAGGATGACTCGATGGTCATTGTTTTACTTTACTGTAGTTGTATTAGATTTTTAGTTGTACAGTACTTACTGTTGGGCTTGTATTTTTGACCCTTTCTCATTTCAGTACGTACTTTTGCGTACAATTTTTCCTAGTGCTTACTTTAGTTGTGTACTATGTTTATATTGTTTACTTTTATAGAGGAAATACCTTCCCAGTATTGGGATTTACGCCTTTGGTGCTTGACGCCTTCCCATGGCCTATGGAATGCGGGCTTGTGGTAGTCACGACATGGGCTCTGAGGATGGGTCATGACAAATTGGTATTAGAAGAGTCGGTTCTACCACAGAACTGAACACTCTGATCATTATTTTATGTGAAACAATAGTGTTAAGAGTATTGAGTGTTTTTATCAGTCCAGGTATTCCATTGTTAGTTTTGCGGCCAACGTATCCATACACCAGGACCTTGATCTCTGAATTCCGACAGAGTGCACGAAAATACTGATTGCATGTGTGTTTCCTTTAAAAAAAATTTCTCCATGATTACTTTGTGTCAGTTCACCAGGAATACTGTTTAAACCATGGTGCACATGTTCAATTCCAGGATGGCCCCATGAATGCAGCCAACTAGGGTTCCGAGTTACATACGAGATGGTAGCCCACCGATTGACGAGGCCTCGGTGTAGGGCCCCATCATAGCAGAGGCACCAGCGATACCACTACTCACTGGGCCACTGATACCACTATCTACAATAGTAAAGGATGCATTCCACCTGAGCGCATTGCACGAGTTCCAACGATAGAGATCGCCTAGGTTTTGGGGAAAGACAAACCCCCAGGCACCAAAGGATTGGCTGGAGGCTATCATCAGAGTTTTCATATTGGTAGGGACACCAGCCGAACTCATGGTGATCCTTGCCACAAGTCTCCTGCATGCAATGGCAGGAAGATGATGGAGCCCGATTCTCCAGGTGCATGATGATGAATCTCTACTCTGTACAGAGTCCAAGAGCCTGTTTCGGGAAGAGTTTATACCAGCCACCCTTCATGCGGTGCGGATTCAAGAGTTACTTCATCTGCGGTATGGAAGCATGACAATAGCTTAGTACTCAGTGATGTTCACTGACCTCTCGCGATACTCCAGAGATATGGTATATGACCCATCTTCAGTTACCTAACCTTTGAGAAGGGAATCAGACATCAGATCAGAGCTTCGATAATCTCCATCAACATCCTGACGCAAGAGGGGGTGCTGGAGAGAGCCCTTTTAGTGGAGAGTTTTCTTGCTGAGTAGTCACTAGTGGCGATACCCTCCGCAGGAGGACACGTAGCGGAGTCTTCTGTATCCGGAAGTAGACAGTTAATGCATAAGTCCATGCGGACTAGGCCAACAGTTGGGTGACGTCATGATATAGGTTTGGTTGTGAAGGGCATACGAAATATAGCCATCTATACGAGGAGTAGGCAGTGCTATGCATGTGGCTGGCAGGGTCACACGGATCTAGACTACCCGACCCGTCCTGCATATGAGCATTGGGAAGTAGAGGGACCTCCCCCGAAGAGGCAGAGGTTCGACCGTGGTGGTCCACCGGGCGCAGGCGGATGTGGCAGAGGAGCTGGCCGAGTAGTAGGTGGTGGAAAAAGTTTCGAGGCCCTACCACCAACACCACCAGGAGGACCACCCCAACCATAGGTAACGGGTGGACAGGGGAGATCTCATATTCAAGCATCTGAGGCCTACGACCATAGTTCTCAGGGTGCATGTGGATAGAAGCGGGACTAGCTCCATGCATGGAGAGTTTTGTTCATGATTCTTCTATCTTTTTTGATGTCGTTGTTTGCAGATAATTTTTGTATTTTTAATTTGATCTTCCATAATAAAAGACACTTTTCCATGTGATGTTTGATTTCCTACCTTTTTGTATGGTTGATATTGAGAGGTTTTGGTTAAAACTATTGACTTGACCCTCACATTGGAGATTCCTACTAGAGAAGACCAATTGACAACACACTACTGCCGACAGTGTGACTCGACCCTTAGAGGTGTGTGTAACAGTCGGTTCTCTTGGTAGTAGCATTGAGGCCTTACGACGTCATCCATGGCATCAAATAGTACCGTTCATGTCCGGATTGACTGTATAATGAAATGAACATGGTTCAACTAGGGGATGAGACCATATTTCTCTTTTTTGAAAAGGAGAAATCTTATCAGCTCTTGTAGGACGAAGGAGAAAAAGGGTGTAGTTGAGTTCCTTACAAATGGATAGTCACACCAATAGTTCGTTGAGAAAATGTTTTACGGTTTACTCTAATCTCAAATGTCTCCGGTGTGTCTTCTCATAGAAAGACCTGGACCTAATACGATGACATTAGCTTGAGTTCCACTGGTACTATGACATTGATATAGTCTATACTCCTGGGAAGAGGAATGTTGTAGCTGATACTCTCAACTGTAGATCCATCATTCAGCTTATAGGTGAAGAGACAGAGAAATAGCCACGTTGCAGATATCCTTTGTGGATAGGGATGTAACAGCCTTTCTGTAGTCCCTCACAGTCACTCCTCCGCAACTTCAGTGAGTCAGGGAGGCACTGTATGGCCGAACTCGTAGATCACCACTGTGTTGGACTGACCTAAGGGTGTCCGCACTTTTAGGGCCAGAGATTGTTCAAGCTATGATTAAGAGGGTGCAGATCATCCATGATTGGATGAAGACTGCACAGAGTAGACAGAACTCCTATGATGATAGAAGACAGAGACCACTGGAGTTCGAGGATGGTGACCACATCTTCCTATGGGTATAACCTCAATAATGTCTACAAATATTTTTCCATGGCAGCAAGTTATCTCTTCATTTCATTGAACCATTCTAGGTCCCCAGCAGAGTAGGAATGGTCGATTACCGCCTGGCCCTTCCACCTCAGTTGCACCAGGTGCATGAAGTCTCCCACGTATCTTAGTTGAGGAGATACGTGCATGACCCGTCCCACATCATCGACCATGGGGGCTAGACATCCATGATGAGGAGACATTCATGGAGGTCCTGGTGGAGATCGAGGATCGACAGGAGAGGGTCCTACGTGGATGGTTGATTCCTTTGGTGCGCATTCGCTGGAAGCACGTGAACCTCCAGGAGAGCACATGGGAGAAGGAGGCTCAGATGCATTCTCAGTACCCTCATTTGTTTCCCTAGTTTGTGATGTGGCTTTATAGGGACGTAAACCCCAAAGGTGGGGGTAATGTAAATACCCAGAAATTTAAAGGAAATTTTTTTCATAAATACTTATAATTTTTATGATTTTGTGGTTTCTAATGGCACCTGATTCTGAGGCCCGGTGTGCCCAGAATCAATTTATGAAGTTTTGTTCAGGTACGATCAGTAAACATATTTACGAGTATTTCTATCTTCTGAAACGGTGATGAAAATTGAAATCTGAGGGTACAGATGAACTCCCAATGCCGGTATTCGATTAAGGGGACCTTCACCACAGTTGCGTGTTATGATAGTTAAATGTTTTATTTTGACAAACTCATACTAAATTAATAAAATTGTTGGTACACAATTTTATTTAGTGGTAGTTATTTCCTCCCAAGAGGAGTTAGATGTGGGGACCACACCCTCATAATCTCCCATGAGAGGATTTACTGTTGGGGGACCCACATGATCCCGAATACTTTCATCTCCCCTTAACTCCCTTAAACCACCCCCATTATTAAATTAACTCCTCCCCTTATTATTGTGGAGCCTCTCCACCTCCCATGAATTGATTATGCGACCCCAACCAATTAATTACTTCATTAATTAATTGGCACATCTCATTTTGAAACAATTTGAATTTCATAGAAATCTTTTAAAAATTGAGTGGATTAATATAATATTTTCCTTGGAAAATATTTTGGGTGGGAAACTTTAGAGAATTAGAGGATTTCTTTATTCTTCCATGAAGAACATCATCCTCTCTCAGTGAAGAATGCTCCACGACTTCTCATATCTTCTTCTTCCTCCGCATCAATGGAGAAGACACTTCTCGCGAGAAGCGTCGCCTATGACAACAACTCTTCCTCCATCATTGACGGGACGACACTATTCTTCTGCAACGCTCGACTACCACGACGCTTTTCTTCTGCGGATCAATGATGTGAAACTTCAATTATGAGGTAAGGGGTTTGATTCAATTTTAATTGAGTAAAATTTTTCTTCATTCTTCGTTGAATACATGTGTTATCTTCGGCCATATGATACCGACTAACGCGGAGGGCGCGAGAAGAACGAACACGACCTGATGACCCTTAATTGATCCTTGTTCTATTTGATGGAAACAAAGACATAAGAGGTGGAAGCGACTAGAGAAAGCGGTGGCCGTATGCCGACCACATGGAGAGTAACCACGACATGCATCTGCGGGCCGCTCGGCCGAAGAATAACCGGCTGGCATTATCCGGCTGGGCTGGTGGAATTGGGGTGCCCATGGCGCCGCACTACAGAGAACATGGGCCCATTCTATGTAGGCTGATTCGGCCAGTGAACCGGGCGCCTCATCGGCCGGCCGGGTTGGAGAACGTCGTGACACCAGCAGGTGCCGCGCAAGAGGAGAGCGTCCCACACAGGCCGCTAACGCCGGGAAGATCGGTCGGCTTCTGCTGGCTGGACAGGAGGGAGTTTCCACTTGGCGCTGATGGTTTTGGAAGATGGGGGCCACCCCCCCCCCCCCCTCGCTCCATGTCACTCAGCCAGCTAGACGAGCCGCGGCCAACAACCGGCAGGGCCAGGTCGCGCCCCACCGTGGGTCGGGCCGAGCCCAACCATGTCAGGTCGTGCCCCGCCGGGACGGGCTGCGCCCTTGGGCGGGCTGGGACACCTACCACGGGACAGGCCATGCCCCACCGGGCCATGCCTTGCTATATCAGGTCGAGCCGACCCCTTAGTCGGGTCGAACCTGTTGAGCCAGGACGGGCCGACCCGCCAGCCCATCGGTCTTGACGTGCGAGGCTCGTTTCGCTTAAATGAGAATAACTTCACGACCGTGCGACCGGTCGAGATGTCGTCTACAATAATGAGACCCTTGAGACAAGGAGGTATTTTTGAGATACTATAAGTTAGTTTTGGACTATATTGGAAATTGGATGGGTTGATTCGGACTCGAAACCAACCGGGCCCTCGGAGCGGAAACACATATAACTTAAGGATCAGACGTCCAATTGATGTGTCGCCAACTACATTGGTTTAATTTTGACGAGACGATCCATTTAGAATACTACAGATCGTATTAGGATGAGACTAGAGTATGGCCGGGTTGGATTGTACCCAAAATCCATCCGGGCCCCTGGAATGGAAAAGTTAATAATTCTCGGACTGGATGTCTGATTGACACGCCGTCTATTGCGTTGGGTTCCTTATAACGAGACTGAATTTCTTGATACATAAACTCAGGACTTCGTGATAGTTGATGTATCGAACCCCTTGTCTCGAGGAACACACCCTCCCGTAATCGAGTGTGTTGTGTGCGGGAACCCTAGAGCTGGCTGCGACTGTGACGTCTACTATACTCGAATCCATCGTGGGTTCGATAGCAATGAGAATGGAATGAAACCTCCATGGGCTCGAAAACAAAGAGAATGGGCTGAATCCTCCCTGGGTTCGATAGCGACGACAACTGCTCTGGAATCCTCCGTGACTTCGGCAGTAATGACAACTATAGATGAATCCTTCGTGGGATCGGCAGCGATGAAAACTATACTAGAATCTTCTGTGGGATCGGCAGTGATGACAAATGTACTAGAATCTTCTATGGGTTCGATAGTGACGAAAACTATACTGTAATCCCTCGTGGGTTCGGCAGCGACGACAATGGTACTAGAATCCTCCATGGGTTCGGCAGTGACGACAACTGTACTGGAATCCTCCATGTGATCGACAGCGATGACTACTGTACATGTATCCTAAGTGGGTCCGATAGTTTCACTTCTGTACTTGTATCCTGAGTGGATTCGACAGAGTATCTGGTCTAGTATCCTACATGGGTCTGACATCTTAGTAGGTCTAGTATCCAATGTGGTTCCGACAGCTTAGATGAATCAGTGACAACATCTGATCATCTCTATCACTTTACAAAAGATGTATACTTGTGTGAGATGAGTCTTGAATTTCAATCATTATCATTGATGTGATTGACTTGCTTTCCTATGTGGACTGGGTTGTGCTTGGGTTCAAGAGTTGGAGTCGAACTCGATTGAAGACTTAGGTATATGTATGTGCATTTACCTAAGTAGGGTTGGATGATGCACCGTGTTTTTTATCTTACATCTTGTTTATCTTTAGTGGATATTGTGAGACCCTGCGGTTCTTAGGGTCCCTACTTAATATCATTACACTCAACCATACATATGCTATGCCTGCACTACATTGTGTTGGATGTAGACGACGGACAACACTGATAGAGGTAGAGACTTGTGGAGATGGATGGTACCCGGAGGTGGACCACTTGACGAGACGTACATGGAGCAGACGGGCAGACCCGAGGTGCTGAGGAGACCATCTGTACCCACCATACAGGTGGGATTCCCGGAGGACGACTCGGTGATTGCTGTTTTACTTTACTGTAGTTTTACAAGCTTTTCAGTTGTACTTTACTAACTGTTGGGCTTGTATTTCCCGCCCTTTTTCTTTTCAACACTTATATTTGTATACAGTTTTACTGAGTTCTTACTTCAGTTGCGTAATTTGTTGTGTTTGTTTACTTTTATAAATTCAATGCCTTCCCAGTATTTGGATTTATTCCTTTGGTGATAGTCTCCAGCCCCTGGCCTATGGAAGGCTGGCTTCGGTAGTCATGGCACGGGCCACGAGGACGGGTCGTGACAATGTTCTTAATGGTTTCCATAATTACATGATTTATTCCAATGCAATTTTATCATGGTTAATGTTCTTTTATGACCTGCACCTTATGTACAGCCAAGATTTATGTCATTAATCATGATTTTGCTGTTTTATGTTGATGTTCTTACGTTCAAATGTTCCCGGATTTTTTTATATTCTCCATATTTACCCTTACTGAGCATTTTAGCACACCCTTTTTATGTTTTCTATTCCCCTGGATATATAGAATGGTTTTAGGTAGGAAAACCATAGGTGAAGATCTTTATGGGAGATGTTGAAGATCTTTCACCATGGTTAGAAGACTATGTTCTAGGATTCCAAAGGCACTAAACTAATACGGTCGTTGGGCCTCTTTTTTTCATGTATTAAGTATTCCACAAAAGTAATGTAATGTATATTTTTTTCAATCTTTGGGTCTCTACACATCATATAGTGAATTAAAACGTTAAACTAAAAAACATTATTTATACATCAAAATAATCCATTTCATAAATGGAGAACTTGTACACAAGATTATGATCCAACAATTCATAAGTAAGGTCACTTAATTTCCAAAAGAAATATATCATTTCTGTTCAATCAATATAAATTATCTCATTAAAAATATCATACTGAACACGTGAAAACATTCATGATATATTCTATTAAAACATTGTCAGAATTTTGAATTCCCATTGAAAATATTCAAAATAGGAATCTTTTTATATTACATAAATATTTCATATATCACTGTATGTATTCATTAAATCTAAAAATTTTATGAACTCTATCAATGATAACAAAAATCATGTTTTCAAAAATTCATTAATTAGTTCCACGATAGTCAGTAATATCTAATTTACGTTGCCCATTTCAATAATTTCATTATCCATGACTAATTCTTTCAACATCATGAAGATATTGAGGATTTTCTTTCCCTCAATAATATGTTTTCTAGGAATATCAAGATTTCATTGAATTGTTTCTCTCGGTCATAGGAACTGATCAGAAATGATTTTGAATAATTGTAGAAAAATATTTTAGTTTAATCATTATATATCCCATAATAATTATAACATGGATATAATGAATAAAATACTATGCCAACATTATTATAGGATAAAAATATAGGAGAAAATTAACCATTCCCCTTCTTCTATATTAGTGATTTACCATTCCCTTAATCCATCATCTTCTTATGAGGTCAATTGTCCTGATGTATATGACATTATTTTGGATTGTTCCAAATCAACAAGTAAATGTGACACTATGTAGAATCATTTTTATCCTTCAATTTTAATTCTTTTTCATACAATTCCTTATCTCCAAAAATATAACAGACTCACAATCCCTTCAAAAATATTCAAATTTGATTATTTCCTTAATTATTACATGTGGGAAAATTCATATTTCCCTTTAATCTGTTATCCATCTTATGATCTTCCATATTATTCTCATAGTTATCCCCTTAAATGACACATGACATAGATAATTCATATAATGTATTCATAAAACATAAAATATTTTAATATATGATGAATTTATTTGAGAAACCAATTCCATTCGGAGACTTGGCTTGAGCCCTTCACAGTAGTGGTCAATCATCCACTCATTGTTGTGAATGTAATATGTAAAACATATAACCATCCATGTAACAATATTTTATTAATACTAAAAACATTGTTAAAAATATTTCATTAATCAAAGGAACATTCTCATAATCCTAATTTTTTTTCTCATAAGGGAAATACTTATCAATGAATGTCTCCATAAGAAATTTCTATTCCACTTGTGATATTTCGTCTTCCTCACTAGTGTTTAAGACCAATAACCATAATTTATATTTGAAAACATTGAGACAATACAACTCATGTTTAGCCTTTTCATGTTCACTACATCCTAGGTGCATACATATATTTTCAAGGGACTTTATCAATTTATCCTCCACAAATATATTTCTAGTCCCACTAAACTATAAGGATTCTATAACTTAATGTTAACTAGTATATGAGAAACTAATTTTGAAAAAGGATTCTCTAACTATGAATGGTTATATTTTATTACTTGATTATGCTTCGATAATATATCTATAAATATCGATGTTCTCATACAAGATGTATCGGTTCCCTCAAAAGGGAAATCTCAACATTTCCCATGAGTACTGATATCATTAATCCTTCTGTTATCCACATCTAAATAATTGATCATACCAGATTAGTTCATGAAATAATGTGCATTAAATCAAAATTTATAATTCCCAATATGTTTAAGACATAAAAAATGGTAAAAATATAAGTATTTTTAATCTAATAATAAATATAATTTGTTTAATTAAGCATATATTTACTATAAAATCCATCATAATGATTTGTAAGGAATAGTTAAATTATTCTAGTTGTAAATTTTGGGAGTTTCAAAACATGTGTATTGTAAGGCCCATTATTATTTACCATGTTAGACTTGAGGCAAGCATGATGCTCATTTTCGATGTTATTACCCCAAGAGACATTTCTTTTAGATCCATATCCACATATAAAATATATAATGGGATGTATTTCTAGGTAGGCCCATATAATCTCCACCCTAGATGAATTTAAGGATGATCTTATATACATACCATCAAATTCTATCATAGGGTTATATACACAAATCCAGGTATTACTTAACCTAGATTCCAAGGTTTCAACCAAAATTACTTTGATTCTAACATTAACAACATAAACCCAAAAGCAAATAGATAGTTCCTTACCCTATTAAATTAGCATAAATTAATCGAATAAAATATATAAGGACTGATTAGTTTAATAGTTCTGGAAAACCATATTACATACATGATATGTAGAATACATTTGAAAAAGAAAATGAAGGATAGATAATTTAAAAGCTCAGTATCCATGAAACGCATTCGAATAATTATTCTTCATATCCTTGGGAAAGGAAACAAAATAAGGTTGTGCTAAGATTCTATGATAGTGTAAACTAACATAGAAGAAATAATTGATCTTTAAGAATAATAAACATTTAAAGGTAAATAATAGAGCACAGATGTCATTTAATTTATTAATAGATAGTTAAACACATCCATATATAATTTTAAATAGAATATCTCATGGATAAATAATATAAATAATGAAATTATTAAGTAATATAATTATTATTCATTGGATGTTATGTCTAAGGAACATTAAAACTTAATCCATCAAGAACATTGAATAGATTGTTTAAAACTAAATGTAGAATCCTATTTAATTCTCAAAACTCATTTTTCACATGAGAAACTGTCGATGCTTAAAGGGTATATATAACATATAGTCCCCATAATTCACTTCTAGTAAAATGTATTCCACATTTAATGAAAAATTGATATAATTATAGAACAATATTCTTTATCAAATATCTTTTTTGAGTACAGAATATAGATTGTTCAATATTTATTAGATAATAAAATAACTATCAATGTAAACACAATATGTAAAAATTGATATACGATTTAGGAATAGTATATATCAATGATAAATAATAAGGATATATTAGGTAAATTTAATTTCCTATGAAAATTATTTCAATGATGTGATTTCTTTTATGATAATGCTCAATGTCACGAAATTATGAGATATTTCACAATAGCATGTTAATTTTAAAAAAATCATCATTATTGAAATAATTAAAATGTAAACATATACGGTCATGATTAATTAATTAATAATTATATGAAATTTTATATTAGTAGTATATAATCTAAACAAAGGAAACGATTGGTTAATATGGAATAAGTCTCGAATAAATAAATTTGACACAATAAATTATTTTACAATAAACTCACATTCAGGATGAATGACCATTAGGCTCTTGTATAATGGGTTTTAGTATGTTATTAAATTATAAGAAAAATATTTATATTTATGATAACATATATGATATTCTTATAATATATTATTACATTTTTGTTAATAACATTTCATTACTTTTATAATTTTGGGTGTTAATTACCATGTTTTTAAAAGCTTGATTAGAAATGTTATTTTTTGTTCTAATTATGTAGATGATTATTCCATCATTTTAATAATTTTAAAAAATATTTTAAAATAAAATAAATATTTTATTTATTTATTTATATTAAACTATTGTATTTGTTGATAGAAAAAAAACGAACTGTTCTTGGAGACGGTAGGTCGTACATATGCATAAACATTGTTTAAATTTTATTATCATATTAAAGAATTAAAAATTATATTTACATATATATTATAACTATTGCATAATATTTATTTAATATTAATGAAATATTTATATTAAAATAAACTTTAATAAATTCATTTTAATGTTTGAATGAATCACATCGCTTTGAGGAGGTGATAGTCCATATGCCCACAAATGATATTATCGTATTCCCAAAAAATAGAACACAAGATGGTATTTTTTATAAAATAATTGTAAAGCCAAAAAGACATTATAAAAATAATATATATACTATATAAACTATAAATCCAACAGTATTTCCAACCTTGAATAGTGGAAAATAAAAAATGATTGACATTGATTCGTAAGGTGGAAGTCTGAAAAACACACAAATATTGATTTTGAATCCCATTTGATTGATGTGTGTGAATGTGTAGGCTATAAAATTAAGATAACATCAACTAATTATATTTAGTATATTTTTTATTATATATAAAATATATATGAATATTTTTAGGTGTGGAAAATGAATTGAATCTACTGTTGTCGTTGAAAAATGTCACATATTATTTGTTTAACTCCTCCTTGTTTATAAAAAACCCATAATTTAATTTAATTAATCCAAAAGTTTGTCTTAAAGATATGTTGAGGTATTTATGGATCTTATTTGGGTTGGTTATAGATGACTTAATGATTGAAAAAGGTGTTACGATGTTATGGGTGTTCCCTTTTATAGTGGGAGAGGAGTGTCATTCTGGTAAATATAAAAACGTAAAAACTATTGGATTGTCTCCCTTATATCATATCCATCCAATAATTAACAAAATTATATAAATTAGGGATATAATTGAAATATTTATATAAAAAATATATTATTAGATTTTATATCTCATTTGGCCCCTTAATATTATTGTTTAACTACTATGTAAACTTATTTTCTTTTCAATCAATGTAAATAATTTTACTTTCTTTTACAAATATTTTTGGTAAAAAACTAAAATTAAATTAAATGAAATTATAAATTAATCTAATTAAAAATATGGATTCAATTTTTAAAAATTAAAATACCATAAGTGGTAAAAATTAATTTAAAATAAAAACTGCAGACGTGACGGGAAATCAGTTTTTAATGATAAATTCTTAAAATTTTCACTATGATTTTATATTTATGTTGAATATAAATATGATTCAAATGAAAAATATTTTATTAATAGAGTTAAATTTGATCTAATTAAACATTGATACTTGTTAATAAAATATTTTATCCTCATAAATAATTTGAACAAAAAGTATGTTTTTAATTAAAATTCAGTATTTTAACTATTCATAAAAAAATTAAACATCTCGAAAAAATACAAAAAAATAACTTGATGAAAATTTTGATATTTAGATTTATAAGATTTATTTTTTTATAAAAAATCTAAAATGTTTCTAAATTAATATTAATAACATGTGCACCATTTAATGGAGGAAAAATTGCCTGCTTAGAAATAATAAATTTTTAAGCATAATAACTAGATTTATTCTTATGTTATTCCAATATAATATATTATATGAATGTAATAAATAACTCATTCAATATATAATATTAATATTATTTGGATTAACATGGTATTTCATGTAACATAAGCCAACGTAGTGATTCTTGTATCAAAACCCAATCGTCGTGTGTCATTTTTCGTATTATTTAATTATTGTTGTGTAAAAATAAAGCTACAATAAATATTAAATGGATTATAAAAGGGAAAGTATATTAATTAATTTGGGTGTTACATATAGGCTTAAAACACATTGGGTAATTATTTATTCTTTTTAAAGGCCTCCTAAGAGATTATAGAGTAAAAATAATCTATTTTGGACTCTTACCACCATGTAATGAAGTCTGAGTAGTTAGCCTAAAATTATTTTTATATTATGTTTTATGTTATTTCACATTTCCTATGATAAAATCATTTTATCAATACATTAACTTAATGTTTTCCTTTTATTACTAAAATTCCTTCTCTTTTATGATATCTTTTTATACCATTTCATAAAATGTTTTTCTTCATTATCATGTTTTATTCCATTTCTAGGATTTTTATATCACCACTATTTTCTATTTTTACCACATGTTATGTAATGAAATTAATAAGTACTAAATGATTATGGAGGATATTATAGAGAACAAAATAAAAAGTTTTATTATCGTCACATTGATGTTTTTATAGACATATGTATCCAAATACACATGGAATTTACATTCCCGTTATTGTATAAATGGATGTTTATGTTTTGAAATCATTTCATTGATTATCTAATAGGATTGGGTTTCAATATTTGGATTCAAAGATATGTTTTAGATAACATTTAGAAACATTGATTATATAACCATTTGGGAACATTAAGGATATTTCCAATGATTAGAATAAGGATATGTATAATTATATGTTTATGTATATGATAATATCAGTGACTTTCAATGAAGTTTAAAAGAAGTGGTTTCTGAGAAATTAAATCAATGTTAAGATACAATAATTTGATGTGTTTCAGGAAATACATGTTCCTAAGGGTAATAATTCGAAAAAATGTGTGTTGATATTTTCCCAAGTGTTACCTATTACATAAAAATGTGCCTCACTATAATATTGGTTTGACACAGTTGAGGGATATAAATTGTAATTTCACAAACTCTTTACGAACAATAATGAAGCATTTGACCATATGATAATCATGAATGGTCTTTGATAAACCTAATGTTTCATTGATTCTAAAAAATTCGCCATTGTCTTTATATCATATAAATGGATTTTTCGAACTATGTTGTTTCCCATTAGGTTTATTGTTTCCCATATTATGTTTTATTGTTTTTTTATTAATGGACATTACCAGATTGTATAGGGTGAACAATGACTTTGATACACAATGTGTTAATGGAAAAAAACATGGGATGATGGTTGGAGTAAATAATATTGTGATTATACCTAATAATTTATCATGTTATATGTCTGATGAAATTACCCAAAAAAACTCTTGAACATAGAAAAGAAGGAAATTAATGATTTCACTAAGATTTTTGGTGGTTAAGACCATTAATGAAAGATAATTTCATTTCCATATGTCGATAATGCAGGAATAGTAAATCAAGTGGTTCTCTCAATGTAACATGAATATATTTTACATCTATAGAATAATAGAACTTTATAAATAATGTCCATTGGAAAATTAAAATTTCACCTGATGAAATGGATTAGAATAATGTTTTCACATAAGAATCATCAACAATTGAATACTTTGTAATTGAAAATAATGGAAACTATGTAATCTCATGACTATGGGGAAATAAAATAATATTATAAACATGGTTTTATGAGTAAAGGGTTTGAAAATGATAATGAATAGACTACAAATTGATGCGAATATAATGATATATTATTGAATATGTTGATAAAACCTATTTAAATTATTTATAATTATGTAGAATGTTTTAAATTAATTACTACTGGAAATCAAGAATTATGTGGTACAAAATATATATTTATATATGAGTCTTTATATATAGAATATTTCTATTATTTATTTTCACTAATATGTAAAATGGTTATACTTAACAAGATAGATGGTTTAATGGAAATGTTATACACTATATGAAAAACACCTAATGGATGTAAATATAATCATAGAGTTTTTCTTGATGTTAAGGTAAATAGTTAATTTGGTGAAAATTAATGGGTTATAAATAAAACTGTAGTTGTTAAAGACATGATTTTATTACTCATAATATTTTTGAATATGATCACCATATTCATGATAATTTTATTGGATAGTGTATATTTATGAATATAATCACTAAATATGTTTTTCAACAGTTTTATAAAATGATATCCCATAATCTAGATGAAAACCCATTTCAACTTGAAAGGTTGTGAGGTATTAACACACAACCTAAGAGGGATAGGGGTGGAATGTATAAAACTAGGATATGTGATATAATGGATTGAATATCATTATTTATACACATTTAGTTTAACGAAAAATTATAAAATTCAAATATGAAATTATATTATGGGATCATGTCATTTAATTTTTCAGAAACTCTAGATATTTTATGAGATATTTTATTTGGTGTGAGTATATTGTACCCTTATGTTTTAACATGATAAATTATTAAATAATAATATATCATGTTTTTTATATTTAATGGAATGATATACAATTTATATTAAAATCATAATCTAGGTTGAGTTTTTTGAGTTTATTAGGGATGTGGGGTCATTTATTTGAGGAATTACATATGCTAAATATTTGGGATCATTGTTCAATTTGGTAGAATAATATATTCATATTTATTTGGGATATTATCACACTTCATTATAATTGATTGATATTTTATAATGATTGGTAGTTCATATTTTTACTCAATGAGAGATATTATGATCCATTGAAAGTTAATTTTAGTGCTTCGTGCATGATAAATTCATTCTTTATTTATTAATGTAATAGAGGATGATATAATGTTAAAATTAATCGAATAAAAAATAATGATGAATTAGTGGTTATGAACTATAAATATATCATGATTTTTTTCCTTCTATTCATTGATAACAAAAGAACTCATAAGAATATAAAAAATTATCATAAAACAAAAAAATGATTACATTAACTTCTCATCCATAGAATATGTTTTCTATTAATTAATCATTTGTTTTTTGTTTTCATCCCTTAGCATTCAATGGGTCAGTAAATTTTTTAAATAATAATCTATATCGCACAATATTATTATATTTTATTTTCCTTCATATCCATATATTCACATGTAATTGATATTCTCTAATGTGAAATCCGAGTCATGTAATGAGTTTTATATTCAAATTTCTACCAATTAGACTGTTTTATTAACCCTTTTAAGTGGTTTTTCCATAAAATTTTTTTTTAAAGCATTGATTTCTTTAATCAAGATTAAATAATGAAGTTGAAATTTAGTTAAGAGGGTATAATATAACACCATAATTTTTTAAAAGTTGATGTTCATATTTTATGGGTTCCCATCCAAGATAACTGGATTTGACCCCTGAACTCTTTATTGAGGTGTCAAGAAACAACCGGAAAACTGGAACAAAATTGATCCCAATTCCAAAAAATGGTCATTCCTTCCCTGATCAGGGATCCCACTAACCAAAAAATAAATTATTTATCTTATAATTCATATAAAAGAATATCGTGTGGTGATATTAGTCATATATTTCTGTGATGCTGATCAACCAATCAATAAAAATGATGATCATGAAAACATCCCCATCACACATGTGGAAATATAAAAATATATCATTGTCTATAATTAAAAATTTTAATTCCAAGAACATGAATCATTAATCCTTATACAAACCAAATTGGGTATAAAATCCATCAAAAATTGAATAAAATTCATTGATAATATATATCATCATCTATATTTATAGGGATAAAAAATGTTCCCACATATATCAAATAAAATAGATTACATATAAGGATAAATAAAATCAATAACTTTTATAAAGGTATTATTAGAATTTTATTTATATATCACAACCTAAAATACATGAAAATGACCAATTGTAGTCTAACTATAAAGATTCTTCCCTTGGTGATAATCACATGTTCTTCAGGGTGAATAGCTCATCCATTCGAAATATCATACTATATATCAGAATCCTTGGAAAATGTATCTTGTGATTCTCCCCTTAAATAAAATACTTTATGAAATATTGGAGTAGAAATGGAAACACACATAGGTACTATATCCTCAGAGACTCTTCGATACTACTCCCCGAGTGCACACTGTTTCCACAATAATAATAGAAAATTTGTATCTACCACATATAAGTCACTATAATTTTACCCCATTACTCTTGAATACTATTGAATATGACCTAGTGATACACATCCCACTTATACATCTTATTATCAAGGATTTTTGAATTCCAACCTCTAGAATAACACAAATGATACTATTATTTTATGTTTTATTTTCCTCTTCAGTTACCTTTTTATCAACCAACATAGAATAATTCGGCGGAAGGTGTAAAATATTCATGTACGTGATCTCATGAAACATGCATATCTCAAAGGTATATCCCTAACGTAATAATTCATGTTTATATTTTAGGAGATATCAACCAACTCAATAAATATTGATGCATAATCCCTCACTATAATATCATGACATTTTGAATAAATTTCTATGATTGATAGATTAAAAATATGCAATACCAAGATTAAACAAACTGAGAGAAACTATAATTTTTTATGACTATTATACCATATCCATAATTGGTGGGTATTAATGTGATTAATATCTCAACCATCTCTTTTAATAAATTTCCAATTTGTGACATTTTAGTAATATATTAAACATTATATAAATAGATACCCAATGACCATACTAGTATACTTCCTTTGGAAACAAGGAAACATAAAAATAGGTACATGGGTGAGCTACATTATCTCCCACTAGGTTCTTCATGCCTAGAAACATTCTTATACAAATAATAATTAATAAAAATCTTCATATCATTGGGATGGAAACATAAAAAAGGGTAATTTTAGATTCTTATAAATTGTTATCATGGGAGACATTAAAGAAAAAAACATGGGCATATGGGATTGATAAAGTGATCATTATATTAAAAGATCATTCCATGCATATCAATTATCACAAACACGAATCATGATATAAATCATTACATTTATAATACATGAATAATAAAGAAATAAATAATATAATCTATGAAATCATAAAATATGAATAAAATAGGTAATTGTGGCATACTCATAAACATAGAAAATAATTTTTCAAGACTACCTATTAAGACATTAAAAACATTTTAGTCTTGGGATAAGTTCTATGTACCCAATTCAAGCATGGGATAAAATCTTGTATAACCTTTTATTTTTGGTATTTGGATACAACCCTTGAAATCTATTACATTTAGTGTTGGGCTAAAACTAATGCACCTTTTTATTTTCAAGATTGGGTTAAAAATCATGAACCTAGTTATTTTCAAGCTTGTGTTACAACTCATGTACCTTCTAGTTTTCAGGGCTCAGATTAAAACCATGAACCCTTTGGGATCATATACCATTTATCATTACCCAATGAATTGGAGGGATTTATATATTCCACCTATAAAATACTGAAATCATACATACATGTGCCACAGGATAATAAAATATGCTCATATTATGACCCAAAAAATATATGGTTTTTATAAATAACAATCATAACTCATGAAATGAAATTGGTATCATTACTATTTCATCATATTGTATCTTAAGAAAAATATATAAGTTTTTAAATAATCTTATTAAATCATATTATAAGTATCTAAGAGGGTTCTAAAAACATATAACCCATGGAACAAAAAAGGGTTTCATAATAATGATTCCATGAAAACATAATCCATTCGTGAAAAAAGGAAAATTAAAACATAAAACCTTTTATAAATTATTTTCTTATAAATAAGCATGAAAACTTATAATGAAATCTAAATAAAATTTTCAAAACCATTGTTTTTTAATTGATTTGTAACAAATAATTTCCCAAATATTAGGAATTAATTTTCATTATAAATTTATTAACATATTTATCTTTTAATGGATGATTTAGGGGAATGTTGGTCATGGTTGTGGATAAATCTGTACCTGATAAACATTCCTTTTTCATCGTAAAACGTTTAGTAAGGTTCCTCGAAAATACAATTAAAATAAGACTCATTATTGATTCCCATTTTCTTTAAAAAGGTAAAAAATGTTTAAAAATAAATTTTAAAAAAATATTGTAATAACAACATAATTTTGGAATCCTTTTTTAAGACATGGTTCTGATGGAACATAGATTTCTGACCAAAGAGATTGTAAAGATGAACTTTCTTAAAAACACATTATTAACTATATTATGTAGAAGATTGTGGAAAATTTTTACCGATAAATTAATTTATATTTAATATTCACAGGATATGAAAATTCAAAAAAAAAATTGAAATGGAACATAATATTTCATCAAAGTATGCATATTCATTAAAAATCCTCGGATGCAATGAGATCTTTTCAATAAACTCTTTCTACTTGATTACATTGATCTATAATATCCATGTACAAAGATGAAATCACATGAATCATGAAATATCATGAAATGATTTGAATTTATGGTATAACATTTTTAATTAATTTTATAATCCTCATGGAAAAATATTGGTGCATAACATGATATGTGTCTCAAAAAAAGAAAATGTAAACAAAATTACTTTACAAAATTGGTAACTTTTGAAACATTAATTCCTTGAAATAAATATAATAATTTGGATTTATAAATACAAAAAAAAATTAAGTTTATAAATCAAATAAATAATCCATGGGTAGTATACATAGCACCCAAAACAATGGGTGGTAATTAAATAAT
Source organism: Viscum album (assembly GCA_963277665.1). Lineage (NCBI taxonomy): Eukaryota > Viridiplantae > Streptophyta > Magnoliopsida > Santalales > Viscaceae > Viscum > Viscum album. The sequence goes on along the minus strand of OY728140.1, from coordinate 1,362,875,272 downwards.
TTTTTTCACAAAAAGGAAAAGTGTGATGAAATTCCGTTACCTTTGGTCTTGTCTCTCATGGTAATAATTAAAAAATAATTTATAAAAAATTAAGTATTGTTATAAATATTTTAGATTAAAATATTCCTATATATAATAACATATATGTTTTGATTATGAAAATTTATTACCCTACTGTTATAAACTATATGTTAAGCTTATGCTTATGTAATATTCTCTTTATTTTTCTCTTATGTAACAATTTGTTATAAGTTTGGTCCTTATGAATATAAAATGACATCAATAATTTAAAACATTATTGAATATATTTTATATCCAGTATATTTGTATTATAATAATCTATATAATAGAGAAGTGTAAAATTGAATACACTGTTCATGGTACGTTTAGACCTATGTATGCATGAACAATATTTTAGTTTTATTTTTATATTGAAAGAATTAATGGGAATAAAATATATGTGAATATGTTTATAATATAAATAAATTATCATTATTATATTATTTATATCATATAAATTCCCTAAAATAATCCTTAATAAATTACATGTAGTGTGTCAATGAATCAAATAGCTTTGAATGGGCGGTAGTCCCCATCTATTCAAGCGAAATTATAATATTTAATGATGATGGAAAGTAAAATTTATGTTATAAATAAAAATTACAGATAAATAAGTACATTAAAAATATAATAAATATAATATTTAAATATAGTTTCCATCAAAATTTCAATATGGATAGGCGGTAATGGAAAATGAACAAACATCATTTTTCGGGGTTGTAGTTTACCATACTCATACACAGTATGTTTGTTACCCATTATATGGAACTTTATGCTTTTTAGATATAACAATTATCATAAAAACATCCTACTATATTTATAATAATGTTTTTATATAAAATAATGGGATATGAATAGATTATTGTGTGGATAATAGAAATAAAACTATATTATCATAAGGGAAGGTGTTTCCTCTTAATCAGGTAGATCCTCTTGGTTTGCAAAAAATGGATTACTTTGATGGATTTATTCCTAAAGGGGTGATTAAATGAGGAAGGGAGGGTTTTAGGATGTTAACTGGGAAGTTATTTGTCAATTTTAAGTGGATTGAGAGGTGTGAAGATGTTGGAGGAGAGGAAACCTTTTTATAATGGAAGAGTAGTGACACTCTTTTAATATTTTAACAATGTAAATCTGTATCTAATTTCAAATTCCAATTGAATATAATAATGTATATGATAGTATCAAATTGTGAATTGTATTTTAATATGGTCATCCAATGGTTATTGGAATAGTTTTTAGGTCAGTTTGGGTCTTAATTTTATGGTTTAATACATTGCTAACTTATTTTCCTCTTAATTATTGCAATTAATTTTAATCACTTTCAAAAATAATTTTTTTCTGAAACTATGATCAAAATATTATATGTTATAAAATATTATGATTATAAATATGTAATCCATTTTCCAATATAAACAAAATGAAGTGGTATAAATTATTTTATATTTATTCTTATGAATGAGATAATAATGAATGTTATTAATGTAAAAATTTCAAATGGTTAGCTATGTTGTTATACAAAATTTCCTAGTAGAATTGATTCCTATGAACTATATTGTATTAATTGATAAATATTTTATATAATTAATTAATTAATCAAATATAATATATAATTTATACATATAAATAAATTATATGAAATAAATTTTGTGTATTAAATTTTTTTTAACAATTCATTGAAAAATCAAACCTTACTGGAAAATAACAAAAAATTATCATAACCTAATTATATGTTTATATTTCAAATATTATGTTTATTATTTCATATTAATCCTTTAAAAGTGAAAAAAAATTATTTAAAAATTGGTTTCCATTAAATATTTTCAAAATTTCTTTCATAAAAATATAGGTTTTCAGATTAAATTCATGTTTCTTCATATATTATGTCTATCATATAAATTAAATGAATATAAAAATTATTTTATAGACTATATAACATTTATATTACATTAATATCACTCACTAATTGTAAATAATTTAATTTAATATGGTAGAATAATGGTGTGACCATAAAAATAATTATAGTTTCCTTTATATTTAATTAGTTTTCATATTCACTTCTAATTAATTGGTAACCTATAAATTCATTATATATTTTTGTAAAACCCATATTTTGAAAAATTATTCAAATTATTGATAAAAGATTATTATATGGATAATTTATATCTTGCTATAATAAATTATAACATTTTAATTTTATATTATTGTTCAATAAGACTCAGTCTTATGTGATTTTCAAGCCATAGAGAAAAGACATTTTTGCATATAAAATAATCTATCCTTGATGTTTTTTGTAAGGAATAATAAAATTTATATTGTGTGTAGTTCATTATTAACAAGTTTTTTATATAACTATAGACAAACATACTTCTTTAATATAATACAAACAATATTCAGTGTTACATGAAATGAAAAATATCAAAAACATTAAATTAGTTAAAATTAATAATTCATAAAAACTCAGAGGGATGCATTTTACATCCCTTAAAATGAATTTATCCCTAAAAATTAATCTAGGATATCTAAGGATTAATAAAATATTGTTTCATTCATAAAAACACATATCATTAAAATTATTACTAAAACTTCCCCGAAAAATAGAATGATGGAATCATAGCGGATACTCAATGTAACATATAACTAGGTTTAACTATAAGATAAAATATGTTTGGGTAAATACTGGATATAGAAGAAATGAGTAAATATTTATAGAGACTATTGAATACATAAATATCAAATAATTTAATTATAAAAGAAAATTTTAGGGCCACAAATCCATAAATCTATGATGATTTAAATGGCCACAGGATCAAAAAAAATTTAGTTATTAAGAAATTATGTCTTTTTATCATTATCCTAATATTGTTTAATTCTTCTATTGACCATTAATAAAAGGAAATATACATGATAGATTTATATTAACATAATTTCATTCTTTAGTTGTTATTTTTTTATATATTTCATTAGATCACCAAACAAATGTCTAGAAATTAAAATTGATTTTTGAGGCACTAAATCACAGATTTAGTAGTTCAAAACTCCCATAAAAGAATGAAAATTTTAACTATTTTTCACTAAATATCCTTATAAAACAATATTTTCAATACGTTAACATCTAAAAAATAAAAAGTAATTCTATTATTTCCTTAAAAAAATTACTCATCAAAAATATTCCTACATTAATGAGTAAATCACATAGGATTGTGGTAGGCGTGAAACCCTTATCATTTTACATACATGGGATCACGACCTACAACCTTGAAGAAAATAATTGGATGTCATAGGAAATAAATGATGTTTTTTACGCAACAAAAATATAATTTATATAATAAATAAGATTTATATCCTTGAAATTTGGCTAATAACAACACTTAAATTTAACTAAGTTTTTCAAAACAATATCAACATATGAATACATCTTATGATGTATAACATAAACTTTTCATGAATGATTAACCTTTTAACCCTTCTGAATGATAAAAATACAAAACATTAGAAATAAGTTCATGAAATTATATTAAAATGGATGCCCAAAAATATCACAAAGTATTTCTATATTATCACAATCAACACATTTTAATACCTTCATCAAATATTCTCTTATAGTAGGGTAGTAACCGGAATTACCAAAAACCCATTTTGAAAACATACGTTCTTCCATATTAGAAATATTTTTGGATATATTCATTAAATCCAAGAACATGTAATCATAATCCATGATGTCACAGACTATATTTTCAAAAAAATATATTTGATCTTGACTAATCAATGCTTTATTATTTATTTAATCCAAATCAATCATACATTTACCCAAGGTGATCATAATTTTCTCAACATCATGGTAACATTATGGGTTACCTTCCCATTATAATTATATCACTTCTATATGATTTATTACACATTAAACATATAATTATAAATCATTAATGAAAAATTATACTAAAAATACTTATATAATTCCTAATTCATAAAACATAATCATGGAATTCTATAACAGAAATACATCATTCAACCAATAATTTTATTAAACCATTAATCAAACATTATCAACTAATTCATTAATACCTAATTCCTATAATGTTAAATATGAATCATGTATTCAGGTTCCACAACCTCAATATAATCATCCATCTTTTGTTTAATGTAAAAACTTTTGGTAGAATATCACATACCTTTCACTTTTCAATTTCGGTATCCTTATCTTTAGAAGTGTAATCAATACTCATACCACAATCATGATTCTCTTTATGAGATTTCCAGTTGGGGGGATAGATTTACATAGTTCTTATATATTCCACATCTAAAACATTAAATGATAAAAATTTTATTTTTATTTCTCTTTATTGAGTAAAACACAAAAGCATAGTGTGAGAAAAAATAAACATATTAAGATACAATATATTCTTGAAAAATTTCTTTTAGGATGCCTATAAAATGGATCCTACCTATTTAATATATTAAACCTTAGGATTATGGTAGATTTTTCGTAGTCATAATATATTTAATCCCTTTAGGAAGGTTCATAATGAGTTTTTGAATTCCCAAATTATATCCCCCAGGAGTGTGAAACTAGGTGTGCAATAAATAATGTTTTTGTGTAATAGATTACTCTGAGTTTCTCCCAACACACCATGTAAATGATTTTTCCACTATGTTCATATGCTCTAGAGACACATCCACTATTTGTATCAAACAATGATGTATTTCTAGGAAAACAATCACTCTATCCCTTAAAAAAATTCTAGGATATTTTCCAAAACATTAAATCATTTTTATCCTTATCCTTAGAGACATCCCTAGACATAACCTTTGAAATAAACCAATTGATCTTACTAAATTTCTCTCATCCCATATTCTAAAGGGTAAATTACAATTTTCTCTGATACCATGTATAGTGACCATCACATTTCATACATTGAATTTTATAACATTTTATAAATATAGAAAATAGCATACAAATAGATTCCCAATTACCATACTAGTATTGTGACTTTGGAAACATAGAAATAGAAATAATAGTATATGAGGGTGCTAAATTATATCCAACATGGGTTTTCATGACTATAATTTTTCTTAGCCACATCATAATTAAATCACATCTTCATAAAACAAGGAATGAAACTAACAAATGCCGGAGATTATGTGATTAGTAATTTTAAACAAGGTGTATTTTAATCCTAAACATGAGTATAGGGGTGTAACAACATGATCATAAAATTAGAATATCAAACCTACATATCAACGATCATAAACATGAATAATGGAATAAATATTACAAGATCATAATCTGTTAATTATAATGAAATAAATAACATAAGATATGAAATAATAACATATGAATAAACCATGAAATTTTATAATACATATAAAATTAGAAAATCTTATATAAAGGATACCTACAATTTCCTTCAAAACATATTAGAATTGGGCAATGACCAATATACCAACTCAAAGATTGTCCTAACCTCCCATGAACCCTCTTATTTTTAGCATTTGTATACAACCCATTCACCCTCATACATTCATTCATGGGATACAACCCATACACCTGTTAATTTTCTAGCATGTATTACAAAACATACACCTACTTATTTCTAGGCTTGGTCTACGACCCATGAACCTTCTATTTTTCACTTGGGAAACAACCCATATAGTGTTTGACCACATATACCATTTATCATTACCAAATTCATTTAAGGGAGATATATGTCCCACCCATCACATAAAAATATCATACATACATGTTCCATAGGATAATAAAACTTGCATCATATGATGAATCATAAAATAATATGGATTTCAAAAATAACAATAATAACCAATGAAATAAAATGTATGTCATTAAAATTTCTTCAAATCATAACCTATGGAATATATATAGGATTAAATTCATTTCATTAAATCATAATCCAAAATCATAAGCGGTATTCAAAAGGATATAACATGTGGAATAGAATGTATTGTTATAAGAATCATTCCATAAAAACATAATCTATTATTGAAATAATATGAAAGGAACCTTTGAATCATGATTATCATCAAATGATGTCATCATAGACGGAAAATAATTTTGAAATATCTTTTAAAATCATTTACTAAAAAAATAATTGCTTCATTTAAAATGAATCTTTAAAACAAAAAACATTTTGAAAACTATTTTCCTAAATATATAAAAGAAAACATATAAAAATTAATTGAAAACATTTTGAAAACTATTCATTATAAAAGTCATTAAAAAAATTAAATTTCTAGAATATTAGGAAACAAATTTCATTTAAAACCATATACTAATTTATTAGTACTTCAATAGAAGATTCAAAGAAATTTTGGTCATGATAATCGATAAATCTGTACAGAGCAAACATACCTTTTTCACCATAAAATGTCTAGAAATGACCCTCGACCTCAATATAGAAAGAAGATATATTATTAAAACCACATTAATTTAAAAATTTAAGAAATGGGAAAATATTTTTTTTAAATATCATTGAGAATAGTAGAATATTTTTTGAATCATTTTGCAAGACATGGTTCTGAAAGAACATTGATTTACGATAGAAGACATTGTAATGTTAGGCTTTCTTAACAACACTTTCATAACATTATTATATACCAAAGTGTGGAAAAAAGGTACCAATACATGATTATATATTTAATAAATATAAGAGAACAAAATTAATGAGATTTATTAATACATGAATCCTAATATTCCATCAAATTAAGAATAATCCAAACAAAATCGAGAAGTGATGATGTTGTTCTAATAAACTCCTAATACCTGAAAAAATTGAATTACAATACAGATGTTATAAAATGAAATTACAGGAAGCTAAAAATTTCATAAAAGAAAATTATATTCTTGATATAATATGTTAATGTTTTTTTATTAACCTCATAGAAAAATATCGGTGCATAAAATTGCATCTGTTTCAGAGAATAAAAGTTGGGACCAAGTTACCTTACCATTATGGTAACTTTTGAAAAATAACCTCCATGAAATAAATATCATAAAATGGATATGTTAATATTCTTAAATTTATGTATATGAATCTTAGAATCATCCACAGTAACTACAAATACTACACAAAATGAATCGGTTATGAATACAGAATGTAACTTATGGTAATAAAAAGTGAGATGAAATTTTATTACATTGTGTCTTGAAATTCATAATACTCATTAATACCTTCGATTTAATAAATTTAATTTTATTATACATCTTTGATAAGATCATAATATTATATCTGATATCATATAATGTTTTATTATGACATTATATTACACTATTTCTAAATAATTCATGTTAAGGAAATGCTTTGGGTTATATTCGTATTGTTTATTGCTTGTTTCATACTTTTTTATGTTTGGTACAAATAAATTTATCATGATTCAATGAATGTAAACCATTATATAAATATAATTTATTTTCATTATATTTTTATTATAATAATTCATATAATACAGATGTATGAAATGGAATACACTAGATATGGATACGGTATGCTTTATGTATGTGGGAAGGCTACATCTATTTTAATGTTATTTTAAAATTATTATGGTTAATGAAATATATGTGTATATGAATATAATTTGATTAAATTAAAATTATTATTTCATACTGTTGTGCCCACGTGATTGCATTTGTTTTCAATAACCTGTCAATGAGTGCCAACTGATGAAGTGATCTTGAAGAGTGATAAAGCTTGAGGAATTATGGTTGAAGAAGCTTCAAAAAATAAGACGATTGTAGACATGATCTTAAGTTCAAAGAATATGTATCAATAATATATAATGTCATAACATTGGTAGAAGTCCATGCAGTGTCTTCACAATGCTTGAGGAGATAAAGAAGTGTCATCCACTATCACTAAGGGGATGAGGAATGAAGAAGGGATCCATCCACAACCTCTAAGTGGGTGAAGTGAAAAGATGAACCATCCATAGCTACTAAGTTGATGAAGTGGATTGAAGAAGACCATGCACTATCTTTTAGTGCATGAGGATTTAAAGATGATCCAACCTCATCTATGATTGGATCAAAGAAGAACATTGAAGATAAAGTGATTTTTGATTAATGGTTGATGAAGATACTGGAGAGATTCTTGGGTATTACATCTCCTAATAGGAGAAGGATAAGTGTTGTTAAAGATGATAGATGGAATTCTAATGAAGAAGAAGAGGTGAAGAAGAGGAGAATGGATTGATGTAGACTTATTCCTAATTGGTAATTTTACCAAGTATACAAGGAGGATCTTATGCAAAAATTGAGGCCTGACCACGAGCTAGCTACCCAAGCTTCAACCCAAGGCACATGAGGGACCAGGTCACCATGCCCATGAGGAGGCCTAGGCAGAGCCAGCCCGCAGGAGGCCAGGCCGTGTGTAAGCCTAAGCCACGTGGAGGTCAAGCCCGTGCAGGGTGGGCGCTAAAGCACGCCCTGAGGAGCATAGTGGGCGCTAGCGCGTGCCCATAGGAGAACGGGTGTGGGGCGGAACCAGAGGGGAAAAGGAGAATTCTGAACCGAGGATGGGAGGAGCTGGTTGTTAAACCGCACAAAAACCGCGGAGCGTTTCAATGTGGGACATAATTTTTAGACTCAGATCTAATCCATGCCGTCCAGCTAATCTCGCATCCGATCTCAGCCACATGATTCATCTCGCCTCACAACGTTATAATCCTGGCCATCCGCATTTATTGAACACAGATCCAATAGCTGTGGGGTTTTCTTCAACCTCTCGCCACCTAAGGGTCACCCCGCGTTGCCTTCTGTGGTCCAGAGCCTCCCATGCAAGGTAAATGGAGCTCCCGACCACCTATGATGAACATTAAGCCTCCATGATGATCATTTTGATGAACTGAATACATGAATGCATTAAAAGTTGCATACATTCAACGAAATGAAGAAATTCGAACAAGGCCGAAGAAAACATATTTGCGAGGCAGTGTATTCGTGAATGGACAAAACATGAAGAATCCATGAATGCATTCAAAAAAAACACATGCATGTAAAGACCATGCACCATGAAGAAACCCACACTGAGCAGAGAAGAAAAAGGAAATAACCGGGATTCTAGCAACCCGTGTTCCAAATTTTGAAGCCGAAGATATTGGGCATTCAAAAGCCTGATATTCATGGATGTTTATCGCTCTCCTCACCTACAAAAGGAGAATCCCAACCCGAGAAGTGGTTGCTGATCTTTTGAGAAGAATTCACATGTAGCTCCGTGCAACGTGAAGAGAAAAATCTCAAGCCCGAGTGAGATAGTAAAGGTCGGAGTCACCCGAGGCTCCGTGGGAACTGATCGTGCAATCCCTGCGTGAAGGGAGGAGCATCGGGTTACCCTGCACGCTCCCTTTGCGCGGAAGGAAGAAGCTGAGCCACGCACACCAGAGCGCCTTCTCTGCCCACACAGTTGCGCGGCAGGAGGAAGCTATCACACCACTTGCGCGATAGATGGTGTTTCTGCCACTTGCGAACCCACTGCTCCCACACATTGTGAGGCTATTGCACTCAAATACTTGTGCGGTAGAAGACAGGAGTGGCTGCACACTTGCACGCCCTCCTTTGAAGTGGGTTCGGGTGATGTGAATCCCATACACCTTGTGAGTGGGTGTGCAAGCTTGGAACGCCACATCCCATCTCTTGGGTTGTGAGGGTGTGTGAACAAGTGAAGAAGAAGGGAGTGGATTTATGTACATGCATGCATATTTAATAAAAGTATTGGTGTGCAAGACTGAAAAGTTCTCCTGGATATTGTTGAAGCTACTTGAAGAATTGAACAACACATTTGAAGAAGAGAAGTGGAGATTTGAAGAAGAAGATGATGTGGAATTGGGGGGTTTAACCAACTTGTAATTGGGCGGTATAACCAATTACCGTGTAAACATCTTCTGGCATAGTGAAGAATCCGTTTTGGGGAGTGTAACCAACACGACAAAGAGTAGGTATTTGTACCGAACCTTGTAAATCATTGTGTTTTGTGCTTTCATTATCACTGCACCACCAAAAGAGTAGATCTAGGCCTTAACAAGCCATAGATGTTTAATTGATCATTCAAAAGGAACAATTCTTAAAAAGAAAAAGTTATCACTGATTCACCCCTCCCCTCTCAGTGATCACAAATTATCTAGTTATTTCAAGTGGTATCAGAGAGAGGTTACCTCTGTTAGGATCTACTTCTGAGAAAATGGACAATCTGAATTCTGTTAATAGTAGGGGTGTTCCTACATTCGATGGAAAGAATTACCACAGCTAGAAGAATCAGATGTTACCCTACCTTCTATCTCTTGGCCTTGAAGATGGAGATGCAACTTTATTTGGATTCCCTCCTCTTGCTAATGAAGCTTCTATGACACTGGATGTGAAAATAAATATGGATGATTATGGTAAAGCTCAAAATTCTATCCTTATGTCACTCTAAGAAAAGGTATACACAAAAGTCATGGGACTCAAGAATGTTAATGAAATTTGGGACAAATTGGAATGTAGTTATGAAGGCAACAAGAAAGTCAAGGAAGCCAAATTACAAATTTGAAGAATTTTTTTTGAAGATATCAAGATGGGAGAAGAAGAAAATATTGATGATTATTTTACAAGAGTCAATGAAATTGTCAGTAACATTCGGGGCTTTGGAGAAAAGTTGGAGGACTCAACTATTGTAAAAAACTAATGAGAAACTTTCCTGACAGGTTTGACCCCAAAGTATTAACATTAGAGGACAGAGATGATCTCTCTCTTGATGAACTACACAACATTCTCATTACATATTAAATGAGGAAGATCCCAGTATTCAAGAAGAATATCAAAGATGAGATGGCTTTCGAGGCCATGAGACAACTCTAGATAAGAGATGACAAAGTCTTAGAATCAAGTGAATATGACAATGAAGAAAAGGATGAAGAATTCAACAAAATTATTTCTCTTTTATCAAAAAGTTTTGGAAAAAATAAATTCAATGGAAAAGGGAAATTACCACCAAGATGTTTCAATTGCAATAACATCAGACACTTTGCTGTTAACTACCCCAAGAAAATATTTAGTGCTCCAGATGTTGAAGAAGAAAAATAACAAAAGAAGAAATGAAGTAGAAACCCAAGAGAATGAAGAAAATTTGGTGCAAGAATGAAAAGGTTCATTATAGGTGAAATAAGAAGCTATGTGAGCAATGAAGAAGAATCAGACTCCACATCAGCCAGTCATTCAGAAGAAGACACAAATTTTATGGCTCATGTGGGAAAAGGGTTTGACACCTACAGTAGTGAAGATGATGAAAGTGAATGAACAGAGCTAGAAAACATATTGAAAGATGAATTAGAGGCTTTCCTTGAGAAAAACAATAAGCTCAAGAATGAGAAGAAACATTTACAAAATGAAACCAAAAGGATCACTGAGGAGTTGGAAGAGTGTATGAAGAAAGAGACAGTGTATATTGATGAAATCAAGAGACACAAACTAAAGACATCTGAGCTGGATAAGATAGCAAAAGATATTGAAGAGAAACTTCACCTCAATGAAGAAGAGAAATCAGTGACACAATCCAAGTGGATTGAATCCCAAAATAGCTTGACAAAGATTGGAGAAGACTTTAACAAGTCTATTGAGGTCATGGAAGAATCATCTCATGCTGGTGCTCAGAGACAAGTCAACTCACCACTAAGTGAATCTCAAAATACAACCGTTATCTCTAAAAATGCAGGTTCAAAGATGAAATTGAGACAGACAGGGAATACAAAAATGTGTGAAAAATCATTTTCAATGGAATAAAGGAAATCCGCAGGAAAGACTACCCAAATCTTGGACAAAAAATTACAACATGACTCCTATCAGCAGAGAAGGTCAAGGATTAGAGGATACTGCTGGTGTTGTGATGTGTTTGGACACAAGGCCTATTCATGCTGGTATAACATGTCTCTTCCAAGTATGAGGCATTAGTCAAGAGTGATACATCCTGAAACCAAGAGTGTATTAAAGAAAGCATCAAAACTTCCAATTCAGAACAAATCTGACTGTCTGGGTGTAGCTTGTGGAATATGTGACCAACAAGGTCATAGAGCTGATAAATGTATAACTATCCTTCTTGAACAAAGAGTCAAAGACCTGAAAGGAAAAGGCATTCAGGAACCCAATGAAGAAATCACATGCTTCGCAGATGTTTCTCTAAAAGACAGCAGTAAAACCAAGTCATGGATCTTTGATAGTGGATGCTCATCATACATGACTAGTGATACAAAAATTCTTAGCAACATAGAAATTCATGAGGGAGGAACTGTGGTGTTTGGAAATGATTGTTCTATGAGAATCAAGGGAGTTGGAAAGGAAATGATTGAAACAACAAATCTAAAATCCAATGATGTGTTGTTTGTTGAAGGATTAATGCAAAACCTGCAGAGTGTAAGCCAATTATGTGATTATGGAAATGAGGTGTTGTTCCAAAAGGATTCATGCATCATCAAGAGCTCAAAGGATGGAAAAATCATCACTCTAGGAAGATGAACCACTGGAAACCTATTCCAAATTGGTGAGTCCATCAATTCTTGTTACCTTAGTTATAAGGATGAAAACAACCTCTGGAACAGAAGACATGGCCATCTTCGTCAAATTAGTATGAGTAAAATTTAAAAGTACAATATTGTACGAGATCTGCCAAAATTAAAGAGATAAAGGGATGAAATTTGTGACACATGTCAGAAGGGAAAACTTACCCATAGTTCACACAAAGGAGTAGATATCATGTTTACTAGGCCTCTTGAACTCATCCATACAGACATATGTGAACCGATGAGACATAAGTATACAAGAGTAGATCTTTATTTTATAACCTTCATTGATGATTACACTCGGATGACCAACTTCATGTTCATGAAACACAAGTAAGAAGCAATTACAATGTTCAAAAATACCAGGAGGCAGGCTGGGAAAGAACTAGGACTCTGTATCAAGAAAGTGAGATCAGACAATGGAAAAGAATACACGTGTGATGATTTTGAAAGCTATCTGGACAATCATGGAATCAAGAATAAATACATTACACCATATAATCCACAACACAATGGAGAGGCTGAATGAAAGAATTGAAGCATAGTCGAAATGGGGAGGACTATGTTAGTTGAGCACAATATCTCTATGTTTTTCTAGAGAGAAGAGGTATGAGAAACTATACACATACAAAATAGATGTCTCCTGAGACCAGAAACACAAACGACATCCTATGAAATGTGGTTTAATAGAAAACCAACAGTTAAATACATCAGAGTCTTTTCCAGTCCTTGCATCATCAACATTGAAAGCATAAATCTGGGAAAGTTTGAAGAACAAGCGGAAGAAGGAATCTTCCTGGGTTACCTACCTGATGGAAAAAGCTACAGATACTGGAATAAGAGGTTGATCAAAATAATTGATTGCAGTGATGTCAGAATAATTGAAAACAACACCAAACCATACCATGTGGATAATGATGACTCAAAGGATGACACAACATTTTAACAGAAGAATGGAGAATTAACTGAGCCAACCCCAACTGTTGGTGAGATCAACTCTGAACACACCAGTGATGAAGAGGAAGGTAATGAAAATGGAAGAAGGAGATACAAAAAATTGAAGAAACTTGTCAACACAGAAAATGTCCTTGGTGACCCACAGTCCTCAGTAAAAACTAGAAGAAGATTGAGATTGGAAGATCAGACTGCACTGGTTTCTCATGTTGAACCTCACACAGTGGATGAAGTAGTTGAACATGAGGAATAGATTCAAGTTATGTATGAGGAACTCAGTAAAATAGAAAAGAACTCCACTTGGGATCTTGTTCCAAGGCCCAAAAATAAAAATGTAATTGGGAAAAAGTGGGTTTTCAGAAACAAACTCAATGAATAAGGGGAATTTTCTTGAAATAAGGCTAGACTTGTATGCAAATGGTATTCACAAATAGAAGGAATCGACTTTGAAGAAACCTTTGCACCAGTTCCAAGACTAAAAACTATCATAATGTTCATAGAAGTTGCAGCACACAAGAAGTGCAAGGTCTATCAGATGGATGTGAAATCTGCATTCCAAAATGGAGATCTTGAAAAAGAAGTGTATATAGAAAAACCTGAAGGATTTTTGCTGGACAATGATGGTAGTATGATTTGCAGATTGAGAAAAACTTTTTATGGATTGAAGCAGGACCCTAGAGCCTGGTACTCCAAATTGGATGGTTGTCTCAAGAGCATGAAGTTTGTCAAAGTAACAGTTGATAGTAATCTCTTTGTAAGATAAATGGAAACTGGTACTCTCATAGTCATTATCTATTTGGATGATAATATTTTTGATGGTGACAAGGAAGGACTATATGAAGAATTTTCTGAGTAGATGAAGAGAACCTTTGAAATGTCCATGCTTGGTCAAATGACATATTTTCTAGGATTTTAGGTGGAAAAAAGGAAAAAATCCAGTTTTCTTTCACAAGAATTGTATGCAAGGGACTTAGTGATAAAGATCAGAATGGAGAGTGTAAAGGAAGTCTCAATACCCATTTATGTTGGAACCAAGCTATACAAGGATGAAGAAGGAAACAATGTTGATCAGAAAGAGTTCAGGAGAATTATTGGCAGTCCCCTTTATCTCACGGCTTCAAGAATAGATATAACATATGCGGTGACTTTGTGTGCCAGATTTAAAAGTGACCCAAAAGAATCTCACTTATCAGCAGCTAAAAGAATCTTGAGATATGTGAAAGGAACCCTCAACTATGGACTCTTATACAGACACATTACAAACATAAAGTTGTTGGGATTCACAGATGCTGATTGGGCTGGTGATTTTACTGATTGAATATCCACATCTGGTGGAACCTTCTTTCTGGGAGAAGGATGTGTTAGTTGGTACAACAAGAAACAAAATTCTGTAACATTAAGCACATCCGAAGCAGAGTATGTGGCTTCTACACATGCATGTACACAAATGATTTGGATATAGGTGAAGCTAGAAGATTTGAGAATTAAAGATGAAAAACCATTGAGGATCTAATTTCATAATAAAAGTTAAATTAGCTTGTCTAATATTCCTATACAACACTCCAGATCCAATAACATTGATATAAAATATCATTTCATCAAAGAAAGGGTCGCTAGTGGAGACATCAAGCTCGACTACATTTCTACTCAAAATCAGGTGGCAGATATTTTCACCAAATCTATGACTACATAATGATTTGTTCAGCTAAGGCTGAAACTTCATGTTCAGCCTTCTCCTCTCACTTGAGGAAGAGAAAGGTCCCTCCTTATTCCCTAAATTTATATGATTTAGTACTAACATACAGGGAATTGAAGGAGATGAGTGCATCCCATGAGGTGGATCATTGGTTGCTGAGTCAAGCTGTTATGCATTTTGGGAATGACTTCCCATTCATCCGTTTGAATTTGTTGTCCAATAAGGGGAAGAAATCATCAGCACACACATTGTAACAATTTTTTTAATGTTTTCTTATGAGTATTGACAAATAAATTCAAAGGGGGAGATTGTTGTGCCCACGTGATTGCATTTGTTGTCAATAACCAGTCAATGAGTTCCAACTGATGAAGTGAGCTTGAAGAGTGATAAATCTTGAGGAATGATAGTTGAAGAAGCTTCACAAAATCAGAAGATTGTAAAGCTGATCTTAAGTTCAAAGAACGTGTATCAAGAAGATACAATGTCACAACATTGTTAGAATTCCATGCATTGTATTCACAATGCTTTAAGAGATAAAGAAGTTCCATCCACTATCACTATGTAGATGAGGAATGAATAAGTGATTCATCCAGAACCTCTAAGTGGATGAAGTGAAAATACGAACCATCCATAGCTACTAAGTTGATTAAGTGGTTGAAGAAGGCCAGGCACTATCGATTAATGCATGATGATTTGAAGATGATCCAACCTCATCTATGATTGGATCAAAGAAGAACATTGAAGATCATGAGATTTTTGATTAATGGTTTGATGTAGACTTGTTCCTACTTGGTAATTTAACCAAGTATACAAGGAGGAGAATATGAAAGAAATGAGGTCTACCCATGAGCTAGCATCCCAAGCTTCAACCCAAGGCACATGTGGGACCAGGTCACCATGCCCATGAAGAGGCCTAGGCAGAGCCGGCCTGTAGGAGGCCGACCTGTGTGTAAGCCCGATCCACACGGAGGTCAAGACCGCACAGTGTGGGTGCTAAAGCATGCCCAGAGGAGCATAGTGGGCGCTAGAGCGTGCCCGCAGGTGAACCGGTGCGGGGCGGCACCAGAGGGGGAGAGGAGAATTCCGAACCGAGGATGGGAGGAGCTGGTTGTTAAACCGTGCAAAAACTGCAGTGCGTTTCAATGTGGGATGGAATTTTTAGAGGTGGATATAATCCTTTCCATCCATATGATATCGCATCCAATATCAGCCGCATGATTCATCTCTCCACTCAATGTTATAATCCTGGCCATCCGCGTTCATTAAACGCAGATCCAATGGTCGTGGGGTTTTCTTCAACCTCTCACCAGCTGAGGGTCACCCTTTGTTGCCTTCCGCAATCCAGAGCCTCCCATGCAAGGGTGATGGAGCTCCTGGCCACCTCCGATGAACATGAAGCCTCCATGATGATTGTTTTGAAGAACCGAATACATGCATGCATTAAAAGTTTCATGCAACGAAATGAAGAAATTCAAACAAGGGAGAAGAAAAGGGAGTTGTTAGGCATTGTTTTCATGCATGGACAGAACCGGAAGAAGCCATGCATGAATTAAAAAATAAATACCTGCATTTGAAGACCATGCGCCATGAAGAAACCTGCACTGAACAGAGATGAAAAATGAAATAACCGGGATTCTAGTATCCCGTGTTCCAAATTTTGAAGATAATGATCTCGGGCATTCAAAAGCTCGATATTCATGGATCTTGATCGCTCTCCTCACCAACAAAAGGAGAATCCCAAACCGAGAAGTGGTTGCAGATCTTTTGAGAAGAAGTCCCGCGTAGCTCCGCGCAACGTGAAGAGAAAACTCTCGTGCTCGAGCGAGATAGTAAAGGCCGGAGCCACCTGAGGCTCCGTGGGAACTGATCGTGCAATCCCTGTATGAAGGGAGGAGCATCGCGTCACCCTGAGCACTCCCTTTGCACGGGAGGAAGAATCTGAGCCGCGCTCACCTACACGCCTTCTTTTCCCGAACACCTGCGCGGTAGGAGGAAGCTATCGCGCCACTTGCGCGATAGAATGTGTTGCTTCCACCTGTGCGCCCACTGCTCCCGCACCTTGAACGACTATTGAACTCAAAGGCTTGCGTGGAAGAAGACAGGTGTGGCCGCACACTTTCACACCCTCCTTTGATGTGGGATTAGGTGAAGTGAATCCCACACACCTTTTGAGTGGGTGTGCAAGAAAGGAAGGCCACATCCCATCTCTTGGGTTGTGAGGGTGTGTGCACAAGTGAAGAGGAAGGGAGTGGATGTTTGTACATGAATGCATATTGAATAAAAGTATTGGTGAGGAAGACCAAAAATTTATACTGGAGTATGTTGAAGCTTCTTGAAGAATTGAACAACAAATTTGAATAAGAGAAGTGGAGCTGTGAAGATGAAGATGCTGTGGAGTTGGGGGGTTTAACCAACATGTAGTTGGGGGGTATAACCAATTACTGTGTAAACATCTTCTTGTATAGTGAAGAATCTGTGTTGGGGAGTGTAACCAACATGGAAAGGAGTATGTATTTGTACCGAACCTTTTAAATCTTTGTGTTCTGTGCTTTAATTATCAATGCACCACCAAAAGAGTAGATCTAGGCCTTAACTAGACACAGAGGTTGAATTGATCTTTCAAAGGGAACAATTCTTAAAAAGAAAAAGTTATCACTGATTCACCCCTACCCTCTAAGTGATCACAACTGATCCAGGAATTTCACATATATTTCATATATTTTCCCTAGAAACATCCTTAATACATTATATTTTTTGTGTAAACGAATCACATCGCATTGTGGTGGAAATAGTCCACGACTTCCTCAAATGAAATTATTGTATTTACTCAATATGGAGTGAATAATGTTATTTTATAAATAAAAATTAAAAAAGAATAAATATTGTATTCATATAATATATGTCATGTATAAATATTGTTTACAAAATAATTCCCCCTAAGAGAGTTGGTAAATGAAAAATGAATAATATTCATTTCGTGATGTGGTAGTTCACTGTACACATAAT
This sequence comes from Viscum album, assembly GCA_963277665.1. Lineage (NCBI taxonomy): Eukaryota > Viridiplantae > Streptophyta > Magnoliopsida > Santalales > Viscaceae > Viscum > Viscum album. Next base: position 1,362,857,019 of record OY728140.1, on the reverse strand, counting down.
TATTATGTTCATTACCCAATAGATGGAAGTGAGAATATGATACAGAAACAAAATTAGCATAAAAATATCTTAGAATATAAATTATTTTAGTTTCTTTATACAATAATTTAATAAAACTAGATGATGGAGTGGAAAAAGGAAATAAAATTAAATAACTGTGGAGGAGGGTGTTACCTCTTAATTTGTTATATCATTTTGGTTTGCACTATACGGATTCCTTAAAATGATATATTCTAAAAGGGAGGAATAAAAGGGGAAGTGAGTGTTTTTTAGATGTTTATTTAGAAATATTGTCCGATTCTATGTGGTTTGAGTGGGTTGAAGATGTGGGAGGAGATGAGGCCATTTTATAATGGAGGAGAAGTGTCACTATTGTAATATTTTGACTATGAAATTCTATACACGTTTTCACAAGTAAATTGGATAAAATAACTGATTAAATTAGATACAAGGTATAATAGCTTTAAAATACATCCATAATATGGCTCTTTTAAAAGAGAATATATCATTTTGGGTCTTAATGTTATGGGTTAGTACTTTGCTAAACTAAGGTACCTCTTAATCGTTGTAATTAATTTTAATCATATTAAGTACTATTTTTGGTCAACTACTATCTTGAACATATTATAAAATATAAATTATTCTTATTCAAAATGTTTAATAAATTTTTCCAAATTCCAAATACAGAAGTAAAAGAAAATGATTTAAATTTATTCTTGAAGATGGGATGACAATGCATGTTTTTAAAGTAAAAACTTCCAAATGGTTGTTAATTATTTATACCAAATTTTGAAATGAATTTCAATATAATGTACTAAATTGGTTAAATTGATAAATATATGATATACGTACACTTTTAAACCAATATAAAATAAAATTTATCATTATAAATAAACTAGAGGACATGATTTTTTGAATTAAAATGCATTATTTTTAACTATTCATTAACAATGAAATAATACTGAAAAATAACTAAAATATATCCAAAGATAATTATTTTATTTATATTTTAAATATGATTTTTATTTTGACATAATAAATAAATTAATTTATATAAATTTTTATTTAAAATGGGTTCACTCGTAAAAGGTGGTAAAAATGCCTTAATAAAAGTATATTTTTAATCATAAAATTGGGATTGTTCGTAATTTATGTATATCAAATAAATTGATTGAGTATTTAAATTTTTTTATTAAATTAATAATATATATATATATATTACATTAATATCACTCAATTAAAGTAAATAATATAATTTATTATGGTAAAACAACATTGTGACCATAATATTAATAATATGTCCCTTTATATTCAATCTGTTTTCATATTCATTTTTAATTAATTGGTAATCATGAATTAATCTTATATTTTTGTAAAACATATATTTTCATAAATTAGATAATACTATTTATACCCTCTAATTTAATATTTAGTTTATATCTTATTTAATTATATAGTGACACTGTTATAATATTTTATATTTCGTAAACACTCAATCTTGTGTATTATGCATCTTATTGAGGAAAGTCATTGTCACATATAACGTATTTTATCCTTAGTTTTATGTGTAGAGAAACCTATAATTTATGTTTCTTGTATTGCATGATTTTTTTTTGTGTATAATGAAAACTAAACATATTGATTTCATATAATATAATCTATTTTTACTGTAGTGTGAAAAGAAAAATATTTAAACGATTAAATTAATTTGAAAAAATAAATCCCAAAATAACGGGGTGTTAAAATAATCATAATGATGAAATTTATATAAATTTCATAATAAATTAAAACAAATTTACTTATGGATAAGAATCAAATAACTCTGTTTTCTGTTAAGTCCTATCGTTCATTGAAAATACATTTTCCCTACAAATGGGATTTCTTGATTTTTTTATGAAAATATTATGATTACATTCAAGAATTAATGTAAAATATAATTGATAAAATTAATGTAATATCATAAATTAGAATTTAAAAATTATATTATTGAGAAATTTTATTATTTTCCTTAAAAGAATGATTTTTAAATGATAAGTGACAAATAAATATTTCTTTTAAAGTCTACTAATTACAACATAATTATAATGATTAATTACATATTGTATTATTTTCAAAATATAATTAGTTCATTTTCATTAAAAATATTCTAATTACAAATTTAATAATTAATTTTTACTTTATTTCAGTATAAATATGTTTTAAACAAAAAAACCATTTTTGATAAACTGTTCTCTTAACATTTTATCTATATAAACTTATATTCAATGATTTACGTTCTATGAAATGATTTTTTTTAAAAAAATCCATTTTTTTAATTATTGATTGTAAATTTGGTAATTATGTCCCCTTTATTTTTTGACATTATGAATAGTAACCTTTGTTATTTTGTTATTGTGGTAAATTATTAATCATGTAATTAAGGATAAAAGTAAAATTATAAAATCAAAACATGATTTGAATTTTATTTATTTACTATATGAGTCTAATTTATCAAAAATCTTAAAAAAAAACTTAATATATACCCTTATTTTTTGATTTTTTCTATGATTTGGTATGATATATTATTTTTTATAATAAAAAATTCAAAATTCATTTATCTTTGTTTTATTATCTAATTTTATTAAATAGATATTAATAAAAGATATGTTTGGATATAAATATTTTTTCTAAACATATATTTTTTATTTATTTGGTAATTTATTTCTAATTTTTATTGGTATAATAATAAACATAAATGCTTCTAAATCACTAATGTGGCACTTGTCCAAGAAGAAGAATAATTAATAAAATGACATTAAAACACTAAAAATAATAATAATTGATCATTTTATATTTTTCCTAGATTATATTAAATAATATATTACATTATAAGGGGATTTATGCATTTTATTCAAATTCTATTGTTGTTTTGTAGTTTTGAAAGTCAAATTAAATTAATAGTTACGAATTTGACATTAAGAATCTTTTTTAAAAATAAAATTTAATTAAATGATTTAAAATTACTAAAAATCATTATTTCTTCTGATTAAATGGTATATATTATTTTAAATAAATAATGATCCATTATTGAGAAATTTCATTTTCATATTAACAATATTAACCCCATAATAGTAAAAAAATAATATCACCACTATTATTAGAAATCATAATATAGGAGTACAAAAATATAATGGTAATAAAATGACCTATATATGGTCAAATTTTATTAAATGGGATTATTTAGACTATTAATCATTTAATATTTTAATTTTATAATTTTATTTCTATCTCTATATAAAAATTAATGTAGATTTATTTAATATTTCATTAAATTACAAGAGATCCCCTCCCCACCCATATACAAGGACTCATCTTCTTCTCAATTATTAAGTCATGAAAATAAATTTTGAGAAAAACATATATACCAAATTAATTTCTGAAAATATCTCCTAAAATCATAGAGGACATTTTTTTATTATTAAACCAACAAAGAAAATCGTTTTGTGTAAAACGTAAGTGGTTGTTCAAAAATTGGTATTATTCATAACAGAGTTTATTAGTATAATTTTTTATTTCACCTTCTTCAAATCATCCTTAAACACAATGGTATAATAATAATAGAATTTAAAATATAATTATATTGTATTATTTTAATGTAATAACATATATACATTTCAATCATTCATGAAATGGGAATGTATTCCAGGATTAATTTATATGCCTGACTACCACCTCAAAAAATGATGTAATTCAATTTACGTATCTAACTCTTGTATATTTTTATAATGTTGGTTTTATTGAATAAATATGATTTTAAATACATACTAATCATTCTATAATGATAATTTAAAACCTATTGTGTTATCTTATCATTAACAAAAAAATGATAACTTCATTCATGCATACGCGAGGAGTACCTCCTCCACGAATTGATGTGATTCATTTTTCATCACTACATCTCATTAATTATATATATATATATATTTAAATAATAATATTTATTTTTTTATTTAATTTTTATTCTGAAACTATAAAATAATACATACATTATATCCATAGTCAACTTTCTAAAGACATTTTTCACATATGAGCTGAATATTTGAAGAACATACGATATGAATTTAATTTATTTAGTAATTGTATATAACATGGTATGAAGTGAAATAAATGAATAATAAACTTGAAAATGGTTATAAAGTAATAAATTAATTTACATATCATTATTATTTATGAATATATTGAAATTACATGACTTTTGGGGAACATGGTAAAGGATATTATTTTAAATATCCTTATAAATTTTTTTACATTGAAATATTTTTATTCCAAATCCATATTTCTTAAATATATTATGAATTTTTTATTATTAAAATTATGGAATTAATATGTAAAATTTTATGCTATATTTGACCTTCCTTAATATCTATTTAAATCAAATGTTCTTACGAAATGTTTTGACTTTCTATACCAAATTCGAAATAAAGGTTTTATTTTTTCATATATGATTACAATAAATTTTCTAAAATATATACATGTAATTTGATTTTTGGATTCCTCTATTATATTCTATAATTAATTTAAACAAAATCCCTCCATCCCTTAATTTTGGGTGACTTTTTATTTTATATTTTTAATGAAATGGATTTGTTTTTTATCTGAAATTGTTTTACATATGTGTTTAAAAGAGTTTTCAGGAGATTTTATAATGATATAGTCAGTTTAAATTTCTTATGATAATTGGTGAGCATAATATTTTTTGATGATATTTTAAAATATATACTGCTCCAATGAAATTGGTATTATTGCATGAAAACCATATGGTTATTTCAGTTTCATTTGTTATGCATGCATTCTTTATAAATGATATACCAAGGAACCTACATGAATTTTCTATGATTTCTTATGGGTTTTCCTAGATGTCATTGATTTTTAAATGTAATATAAATATCATTTATTATAAATAAATAATTAATAATTTTTATTGTAAAAATATTTGTTTGTATGAAATGTATTCTCATGGGTACTCATGTTTTCAATGTAAGCCTTGGGATATTGATTATCTATTATTATGTTTGTCTTCAAAAAAAATTGTTTCATTAAAATCATTGGTTACTATATGTGGTTTCATGTATGAGTAAATTATTATTTTAATTAAAAGTTTTTTAATTTTAAAGGATAACTCTTTTTATGATTTAAAATTTTTAAATATAAAAACATCTTTCCTTATTTTTTTTATATACCTTATAGAGCTATTTCTGGTCATAAAACATTTTAAATTGTTTTTGAAATTTTTTATGAATGGGTAATGGAAATAGAGAAGTAAATATGATATTTATGATGATTATTCATGTAAATAAATCTTGTTTTACATTAAATGTTTTATATTGTGTACAAACTGGATACTGATTAAAATAATAAACATTATAAATTATCTAATTTTAATATAAGAACTTTGACATTATTTTCTAAAACATTAAACCTAAAATATAATTGGGAATGAAAAAAAATATAGTGTTAATTTAATAAAATATTTAGCATTTAATACTAGTTACATACCACTGGATTAAGAGAAATGTGATAGATTACATTATAGGATATGATGTTATTTGAGCACTAGGTAAATGTAGTATACAATCAAATAGTACAATGTCATAGGGAATTCTGATTATTTTTGATATACATAAGTAGATGAATATAAAATTATATTTTGAAGGATATATTCATATTTAGTATCATTTTAAGATGTTTTGTATGATTGATATACTTAGAATTTTTTTTACTATATTAGTAAATTGATGGAACTATCAGGAACCAAATTAAGAATGGATGTGATGAAAAATATGGTGTTTTTTAGAATGATAAATATAAAAGATGGAGATTAAAATTAAAATATCATTGATTTATTCATAATTAGATATAATGAGTTCTGATTTTGAAAATGAATATTGGTGAGTTCTCTAATACACCATATAATAAAAATGGTGTTCCAAAGATAATTAGAGGATAAGACTCATAATCTTAATAATACTCCACATTTTGTGTGTTATGAATATGGGAATGAAAATCCTAAGGTATTTATTAATGTAATGGAATGATGATTTTTATGTATAAAATAAGGGAATAAATCAATAATCTTCTAAGTGAAAATGAATTGATCATTTAACACCTCTAAGAGGAATAATTTTATTCTTATGGTATCAATTTATTTTGTTAAATGTGAAAGTAAGGAAAATTTAAAAAAGTTTTTATTTGGGGAAATTTCATGAAAGGGATGAGAAATAAAATATAGTTATATTTTTAGCGATTCAAAATTCCATTATCATTAAAGATGGGAAACTTTCAAGAGAATTGTGAAAGGCATGAGTTATATCATAGATTATTTTTTCATATTGTTGAATCATATGAAACGACTAAATGTTTTCAAGGATTGAATTACTATGGAGTAAGGTGGAAAAGAAATTATAATGGGTTATGAAGAACGTTGAATGATTAAGGTGTATATATATAAGGATTAAACCATTGTGATATATTATTAGATTCAATGATTATTATATTTTTAAAGGAATTAATACACTTTTTATTCTTCATAAGATAGAATTACATTGGAAGAAATTTATTTAATTTTGATAAATTTCTGATTTATTTGTAACTATTATTTTTAACCTTACACTTTTTTGGATGCCTTCTCTTTTCAGTTGGTGGACATAATTTTAATGATATTGATAATATTTAGTGTTTATATGATCATTGTTTATTAACATTATATTTAAGGGTTTTCATTTTAATTATAAAAACCGTATAATAATTATAATAATATAGTTTTTGAAAAAATGAAAAACTACACATCAGGCAACAAACCATCACATCGAGAAAGGTTTCTGGTATTGAACCCACAACCAAAGCGAAACAAAAGTTCACCGCCTTTCACTGAAAACCCTTTTATTAGGGTTATTGTTGAATTTATTATTTATATAATACATTTTAAGGATTATGATTTATTTTATATTAGATTTTATGTTTTATCAAACATATAACCATGGAAATGTTAGTTTATTTAGTGTTTAAGATATTAATGTTATTTCAGATGAAGATATATATTATTAGAACAATGTATGACTAAGGAAAATAGAACATCATATGATGTCATTTTAGGAATAAAGATTGAATTTTATTTTTCAAGAATATATTATTTAAATGTATATTTATCAAAATTAGTGTTGTTCATGGAAACTATTATCATATCATTAAGATTACAGGATTAGGGAATTTAAAATTATTGGTAAATGACTTTTTGTGTTAATAATTATGAATGTAGATAAAAGTTAAATTAATATTGATATAATATATGATCATGTACTCCTTAATTTAAGTGTTCAAATCTTGGTTAAGAATATTTTGAATATTTGTTTGAATATATTTATGTTGATATTTGGGTGGAATTATTGAATAGTTTTAGATTAATGTCATATTTCTTCATATGAAGGATAATTATTTTAGAAAATTATATTATCTTGTTCTATCAATTTTCTTTTTTTGTAAATACGTAATGAATATAATGCAATGGATTGTTTGATATAATATATGTAAATTTTATGGCTTCAAGAATAACAAAATTCGTTTTAATTTCTCTTCGTTTTGAGAAAAAGAAGATATTATGGTGGAAATTGATTAATGGATGAAATTATATTTTTTGTGTAAGTATATTTACTTATGTTATTAGTTAATATGATAATTGAGTTTATTGAAACTATAAAATGGATTTTAAAAAAATTTTACGCAATTATATTCTTTTATGAATAATTGATAATATGTTTCACATATCATTGTTTTATGGTTTATTGGTTTTTGGCTATGTCATTATCATTCACGTTATTGTGATAAATGATCTCTTAAACTCTCCATCATTATTTGAAAATTATTATTTTCATCTATATCTATATTTTATATTACCAATAATTTTATCAAATTTTAAAACATTGTTATGTGTTATTCGTGATGACCTTTATATTTATATTACCATATTATTTATAGAATTTCTTATTATCACCTTTTACGATGTGATATTTCCAAAATGGAAATTTAAAATATCCAACATTTGATTACATAGAAAAATAAAAATTGATAGTAAGAAACTTTTTAATGTGTGGATGAATTTTATCTAATATGATTTTGAATGAAATATATTGTCTAATATTGTACAAATTTCATAATATAGAGATTAAAATAAAGATTAAAATTTATTATTTAAACATGACCATTATAACATAGTTTTGAGTTGGCATGTATGAACAGGACTAACCAAATTATGAAATATCTATAAGGCTCCAAATCAACCTAAATTTATCTATTATTTCATAATAAATAAAAACATGATTTTTTGAAAAGTCATTTAGTACCTAAAAAATCAATTTGTCCATAAAAATATTTTATTGGTAGATGTATGATAATATTATAACTAATTTTCAAACATTAATAAAATTTATTTAATTAAATTAAATTCAGTATTCGAAGAATCATATAAAAATTATCTTATGGTGAAACATTTACATTTTTATGAGTAGTTTTATGTATTCATAAATAATGAAAGTATGCATTTTTATTGATTAATGTATTATATTTTGATGTATTTAAGAAATAAAATTCATTTTTTATTAGTTTTATTATTTAATTATTTTATATCTACTAAATTAAGCCTAATTATAGTTTTTAAAATTATATTTATGCTTAAATTTTGTATAAAAATATTTTGTATATAAAATTTAATTGTTCTGAAAATCCATTTTACATGGGATCATGTCAGTTTAATTTAAAATAAAATTATTCCAATTATTTGAATTGAATTTTAAAAAGTGGTTTTCTTTTTTTGTATTAATTTATTTAAATTTGGTAAAAATTAATATTTTATTTTAAGATATTATAATTAAAAACCTTATTAATTTTGTTACGATGATAAATGGTAAATCATGTAACTAAGGTTAACAATAAAATTATAAAGAGAAAAATAAAAAACTAAAAAAGTAATTAATTTTATTGATTGATTACATCTTCTCCATAAGCACCCATAAGTCTAAAATATGGGATTTTTTTACATTTTACCATGGATTTGATATTTATATTATTTTATATAATGAAAAAAAATATTTCTCTTTTTTTTATTATCTCTATGTTTTTTCATAATGATAAAAATTGGATATGTTTGGTTATAATTATTTATTTGAAATATAAATTATATTTTTTAATGTTAATTTATTTATCATTCTTGGGATAAATATTTTCTGTAAAGGCCTATTAGGCATTGACACATTCTTATTGAATGTTTTATATTAATTAATAAAATTATTTTATCAACAGTAAAAACATATTTTTAGAGTAATTTATTTTTTTACATAAATTTTATAGATACAAATAATGTTTTATAGTGGTTAAGATTATTTTTTATTTAATTTAATTTTCAAATGGTAGTTTTAAAAATTAAAATTAAGTAATTAGTTCAAAATTTGATATTATTGTTATTTTATAATTAATTATATTTTAATAAATGAATTATTATTTATCCAAACATTTTATTCATCCATGTTAATATAATATAGTTTATTAAATGTTCCATGGTCCATTTATTGGCTGTTTTTTCATTTATCATAACTATATTAATCATATAATAATAATAATCATTGATATCATCATTATTTTCAAAAGGGTTAATATATTCTTAAAACTAAAAAATAAGGATATAAATTTTATCTATATATGTACAAATTTTATTATATGAGACTATTTATACTCACATTCATATTATATTTTCATATTAATATTTTTTTCAATTATAAATCAATATAAATTTATAATAATTTAATTTTTTAACAAATCCCATTTGTGTACCTTCCCACTGAAATTAAGGGTAACCAAGACTTCTTATTTATTCAAACATCAAGAACCATTTGGTTCAACCTATACCTACTGAAATCCTTCCGATATATTCCAAGAAACATCATACAATCCTGGATTATATTATAAAATAAATCTATGAAATCTTTTGGTGTTAAATATCTGAGGTTTTTCAGAGAAGTGGTATCATTCTTAACACATTGTTTTTGTTATTTTTCTTCTTCCACCTCCTTCAAACCATCATAACCCATGATGATATAATGACTTCAGTATGAACCATTTTTTGATATTTTATTATGTTAATTTTGTAACCTATATACATTTAAAACCTCTATCAATGTAAAAGAAATCTATTATTTGTGAGTTTTATGGATGTACGTCTCGCAAACTGATGTAATTTATTTTCTGTCACAGCCTCACATGGACATTTATAATGATGTAATTATTTTATATATATGATAATTAAAAAATATTTATAAATGAATAAAGATAATTTAAAACATATTTTATTACATTCTCATGGGTCTTCTGAAACTCACATATGCACTTAATACAATCCAACCACTCCTTAGGCTCATGGGGTCCCTTGTCACCATGAAACAAAAAAAGATTTGGGCTCATAAACTCTTGATGATGGACTAACATCTGTGATTTCATGGAAAAACATTCTTTACCGAAGGATTGGATTATAGAAATCACTAAAAAACTAAGATTAAAATAAAAAATGTGTTACCTATGGGGTTTTCTTCACAACACCCTCTCTACGCATGGATGAAGTATATATGGAAGGTAATTTCTACAAGAAAAAAAAATTATCCTTCAAGAAAAATTAAAAATCATCTAAAATTTAAAAAAAATGAACCCTTATCATGGGTCAAAACATGTACTAGAAGTATAAGGATAAACTCCAAATGAACAGGATTGAAAATTTAAAAATTGAACATTGAGCACATTTCCCGGTTTGGTCGTACCGTTAGGAAAACCATTCTGCAACCATATTAGTTTCATTTGAGAGATAATAAAAATTTTCACAGTATATCAATAGTTACTAAATACAATGTTACATAACATTTTACCTTCCCCAAACATCTATATTTCACTATAAAACTCCACAATACACCTAGGATCACCCTGAGACTCAGCACAAACTGTGAAATATCTAAAAATATCGTAAAAACACAGATTTAGTCTCAAAACATTAATAAAATATGATAAAACCACTGAAAACTCATGGATAGACACAAATATGAGTAGTATAGGAAATCATCCACATCTTCCACTTATGACCTGATGATCAAAACAACATTCTACTACTGAATCCAAAATAAAATTTTCCTGGATTTCATTTTATGATTAAACAACCTTGGTAAACATAACCATTAACTATGGTAGGCCAATCACACACCGCAAAGGTTGTTTCAAATCACGCAGGGCTAGAAAATAACACTACGTACAACAATCATCAACTTAAGAATGAATTATACCATGTAAAATTGGTGTCAACCATCCATAAAATGGGATGAAAACATCAATATCATCAGATTCAATAATAAAAAAACAACATCTAGAGATTTAAATAAATATTTGCAGATAACATAAACAATATCATTTACATTAATAGAAAAAATATGTATATCGTGTACAAAAATATAATGCCCAAAACACAAAAATAATGTGGTCAAATAGTAATAGAACATATAAATATATCCCAAAGGATACTAAAATTCCAAAATGACTCCCCTAGATCCAATACTGGGAGACATCTCCTCTATAAAATTTTTTACAGAGCTAATTTATAATGGAAACCTTAGAACATCATTCCCTTTACTTCACCACTGATATAAAAATTAAAATCTATATACTCCCAATGTAATATACATGGTGTGAGTAAATAATCCTAGTACAATACCTCCATGAATCTGTTCAAGTCTTTTAATCATGGGAACCAATAAACTTGTCTGAAACCCCATTTTCATAACTAAAAAATATGGGAAACATTAACTTTTAAAAATTACCATTGAAACACTTTTTTATTTACATTTCAAATAAAACATGTTTTATAAAACAACAATCCAAACTGATCAATTAATGAAACAAGGGAAAATAACAAAAAATATTAATATATCATAAAAGGTATAATATGAGTGTATATAAAAATAATTATATAACCTTATAAATGGGAATTGACATAAAACACATGATATCATAGTAAAATCGAACATGTAAATGGTACAAATCATATAAATTATTTTAGAATGAGAAATTGATGATAGGGATCTAACCGTAATGTTCCTAGCTTGTGTGAGTCTAAAATAAATTATTCTACCATGATAATCAATGTATAATATCTCACGGTCTTCCCCTTTCCCATCTACAAGAGCCCTCGTGGTGTCAAAACAAAAAAATATATAAGTTATATTCCTTCCAAATAATGGATGTCATGGTCCCTTGAAATAAAAGGAATCTCTAATGTTATTCCTCCATAAAGTATCTCATCGTCTTGCAAACACACCATTTAACACACCCTAGTTGATCTATATTAAACTCTATAAAAACATATTTATAAAACTAGGGCTATAAAACAAAAAACCATTTCACATACTAATTCCATGCCCACTAATCATATTTTATTAAAGCACATTATACAACATAAAATCATTTCTAAAATCACCGTATAAATCAATTGAATATCATTAAAACCTAATTGAAGAAATTTTTAAAGAACATAGAGTACAAATATTATTTTACCATTTGGATAACCCTCTATAAACTATTGAATTTCAACCGAAGCTGTTAATCACAAGAAACCATGACTAAAAGACAAAAATAAAAATTACATTTAAATATGACAATCCCAAACCCAAAAAAATTATAAAATTAAATTGAATCCATGTAAAATTCCCATTAATAGAGTAAAATTCATTATAATACATTCTATCCTTTACTCAAGTGATTATAATAACCTTTAAAATGTAGTAGACGTCCTCTCACACCCAATTCATAAGAAAAAAATCAATGCCCCATTTAAAACATTACATTCAGCCATCCCCATCACATGTGGTCCCACCATTCCATCAAAATGGAAGATTAATAGAACGATATGAGAGGTTAAGAAGAAAACATGAAGAAAGGTGAAAACCTCAAGCCAGTCCACCATCGATCCAAGGATAATACACCATAGATAATAGATATGTTGATTTCCATGTAAGGAGTGGGGTTACCCATACAAGGGAGGAGAAATAAGGGTCAAGTGATTAATGATATAAAAGATACTTTATGTAAAATACCATAATGAGATGGTAAATAAAAATTTATTGGATTTATTGATAGAAAAATATTATTCCAATCATGTGGAAGTAATTTCCTCCCCAAAATATGGCAGCATAAATTCTCATTGGATTTCCATTGTTTGAAAAACAATATCAAACCTTGAAAAGGGCACTATACCAAAACAAGAATCACACATATGGTTATACACATTTTTAGAAAAAACTTATGCAAATATTTATATTTTTCTTACCCTCCTCAAATAATGCAATTCTTGGCCTGTGGAAACAAGGAATGTCAAATGATAACCTAGTAATAAATAAAACTCATTATTGGACATACTAATGACTCTTGGTGTGTTAAAAATCACCTAAAAATTATAATAATGATATAAATATCATATATATATATAAATTCATCTATAAACGAAATAGGTATAAAAATAAATTACACTGTTCATAGAGATGTTATGGAATACAAACACATGGACATTATTTTCAATTTTCAATTGAAGGTATGAATGAAAGGTAAATAATAATTTTACATTTATGAGATATTATTTATATCGTATATATCATATAATTTTATCAAATCTATCATTATTACCATCCATGTAAATTGGAAAGGTGAAATATATCAAATAAGTTCAGGGAGGTTGTAGTCCACATGTACCTAAAGGTGACGTTATTATTTTCCAACATATATAGATGTAAGAATGTATATATTATATTATGATTAAAATAATAATAATTATTTAATAAATATAATGTACAAAAATTAGTTCCATATTTATATCTATCCATGTAAAATGGTGATAAAACTGAATTACCCCGTCACACTGAGATAATAAGATGTAGGTATGTATGAGTGAAATTTTTGGTTTCAGTAGGATGTAAAATAAGTGGAAAATATTTTCACAATAATAAGAAATAAATATAGAAATTTTTTCTGGTCGATTTATTTTTTAGAATAAATACCACATATTTTATGTATTTATAAGAATAAATAAACATGAAAATGTTTGGTTAAGTGTTATAAGTTTTCAATGAGAAACATATGTTAGATTACACATTACACATTTAAGGGATGTTTTTATAAAAAACAATAAGCCATAAGATGTGTTGAAGGAATAAATTAAGGTATTATGGAAGGTCATGACTAATATGGAGGGGTCAAAATGTGTGAGGAAGATAGGAGAATATGTAACCTTTAAAAGTGAGGGGAGGTGCCGCTTAGGAATTACATAAATTATTAAATTAATATGAAATTAATTTTCTAAAAAATGGACCCAAATTTATGGATATTTATTATAAAAAAATGTAGGAGTATAAATACTCAAATAAAATTAATTTTTGATAGTTTTTTACTTTTTTCACTCATATATCTTAGTTTAAAGCACCTACTAACCCATTTAATAATTATCATAATATAAATGTTTTATACACTTTATGGTTAAGGAATGTTACATAACAGGAATGTGATACAAAAATGGAATGTGGTTGTGAAATTTAAAATATCCCATTCACTAGGATAAATACAAGAAATTTATTAATTATAAATGTATTAAATGAATTATTATTTATTATAAGATATAATTAATTTTATTTTTTAAACTATTAAATTATTTTGACTGTAAAAACAAATGAAAGAAAATTCATTATAATCTAAACATTTAATACAACTCTAATGAGTTATATTTATCTAAAAAATTAATTTATAAAAAAATTATCTATAATTAATTAATTATAATATATTGAAAATAATTTATTTCATTTTTATATTAATTGAATAAATATTTAGTTAGGGTTGTGTAAACATGTAAGGTAATTATTTGATCACTAAAAAATAAAATTTAATTAAGATGATAAATATATCCATTAATATTTTGAATAACCATTTATAACTAAACATAAGTTATTTTTATCCACATCACAATGTTATATATATATATATATATATATATATATATATATAATATTTTATAGATATTTAGAGAAACAATGTGACATATTGGAAATAATCATTTAATTAAAAAATATAAAGAAACAAATGAGGTAAAAATGGAAAATAGTGTCCATATATTAGATTATTAGACATAAATAAGAAAAAAATAATTAACTGATTAGGATAAATGTTGGTTATAGAGAAATTTTAAAGACCTATCCTAATTTTTTAACCTAGTTTAACCCATTTTACCCATTTTGGGGTTACAAATATTTTCCAAGGGTACTATTAATAATGGGAAGAAGGATACAATCCTTTCAAAAAATTGAAACTCATGACTCAAAATATTATATGAATTTTTAAATAATCAATCTATATATGTTTAAAAAATAAAATTTATTTTAAAATTTTAAGACACATTGGATTTGTTTCAAAAAAATGTTTTTTATTAAAAAAAAATTACATATATCAAAATCATTAATATTAATTATTCATATTTGATGGAATCATTTTTAATGAATATAAATCAAGTTTATTATGATACTATTAACTTTATTTATTTATGATATATTCTATTAGTATAAAACAGATTGAAAAAATTATAGTTTTGTCTGGGAAAGACTCGCCATTAAGGTTGAGTCACTACCATCAGGTGTCATCACCAAGAAGATTTACTACTAAGGATGAGTAACCAGAAAAAATATATTAACACCATGAATATCTCACCCCTATGGAGGTCTCACAAAATAATTTGACTCACCATTATAGAAAACTCAGAGTAATCATAAATTTTTGGCTAAGTATGAGAATGAGTCACTTTCTACAATGACACCACATAATGTATGAGTCACCGCTAGACGAATCTTTCGGCGAAGTGTTAGAAGAAAATAAAACTTATATGAGTCACTATTAACTATGACATACTAGTGATCTATGAAATTTACGATGTGTTAAGATGACCAACCATAAGAAGTTTCACTACCTCCCTAAGTCACCACTAGACTTAGACCCTACCAGATTGTACCGTAAAACATGGTCTTGAAACCACCAAAAATATTCACCATTAAAATGAATCATCACCAAAAAATCTTTTTATTTTTTTGAAATAAATAATTCTATCAAATAAATTATAGAATAGAATGATTAATTTTTTTATAATGATTGTTTATTTACTATTACAATGTTTAATTAATGATTATGTCAGACTTATAATATGAAGAGCAGAGGATACCACTGATTATATTTTCTTAATGCTACTAAAATTTTAACATGAATCCCTCATATGTAGTATGAGTATAAATAAACTATAATGATACATGCATACATGAAGATAGTTGAGTTTGGATGAAGTGTTCCTTACAGGAAGAATATATATCAGTGGTCACCTATAGATGAATTGAATCACATTAAAGATGTGAAATAATTTCTTGTGTAAGAATTGAAGGATTATATTACACTTTATTCCACTAAAAATCTCAGAATCTCGAATCCATATTCTTTTAAAACTATATTCAAGAGTCACGAGATACAAATCATATCATACATATCAACACTACCATTCAACATAATTTACCTTCATTATTTGTTTCTTTATCATTGCATTACTAGAGGATTTTATATAATATATATTTAACACCCACACACACTCTCTCCATGAAACAAGAAGATAATAGATATCTTCTCATACACTATTTTACATATTTTCTCACATGTTGTTTTAGAGGTCCATGTGTGTATTGGAAAGTTGTCATACTATTGTATACTCGATCCAGGTTGTGGGTCAATTTTTTTTATAAACATCTTATTAGTATGTTATTTTCAAGTGGAGAGTATCATGTCTCAGGTTGATATTGAACCTCCTGTATTCATCTTTATACTATGTGATTTGTTTTTGGTTTTACATTATTATTCAATTTTAAAGCTAAATTTGTTTTAAACTAAAAAAATCATATACATTGACTGCTAGCCATAAGTAGGTTTTATCGATGATTTTGAATTAGTAAATTAATTTCAATGGTTATTGTAATATTATATATTATTTTTATTGAGATCTAATCAATTTTGGAGAATTATTTAAAAATTATTTTATTTATATTAATATTCAATTTTGTATAACATGGTTGTGTTTAAATTAATTGGTGGATTTTATTTAAATCTATTTTTTTAATTGGCATTTTTATTGGTTAATCAATTTAATCCTCTATTAAGATATTCACTCTGACCAAAATTTTTTCTTATAGGATTAAAATTTAGTAAAAATTCTTTTCAAATAAAATTAAACAATAATTTTAGTTGTTCATTAAATAACATAAATTTATTTATGTTCTAAATTTAATTATATAAATGGATAATAGAGAACTATGGTCTGAAAATAAAGACCTCATCTTCTAATTGAAAATAATTATGCTCTTTGGATGATTAAAATCAAAATTCATCTTGAGAGTATGTGTTTTGAAATTTGTTCTAAAATTGAGGATATGTATGATTTTCCTATGAATACTAGTATTACTTGAGATGATGCTACAATATGGCCTATAATAATAATTACAGTGAAATTAATTCTATTTGTTATTTCATAGGATGTGAATAATTTAATAAAATTTCTTATTGAAAAACAGAATTTGGATTCAAGGAGAGATTGACAATTTCTTGTGAAGAAATTTCCAATGTAAAAGTAATGAGATTGAATGAATATAAAATTAAGCATGCTAATTTTCATATGAAGTGTCACGACCCGTCCCCCATAGCCCCTGCTGCGACTACCCCAAACACTCCTTTCATAGGCCAGGGGCTTGTGACTATCACCAGAAAGGTATATCCCTAAAAACTGAGAAGAAATTTCCTTTTAACTTGAAAACTCACACAATCCAAGCATAAGAAAATATAAAGGAACCAAGAAAAATATATATAAAATAGGGTTAGTACAGTAAGTAAAGGGGCTAGAATACAAGCCTAACTGAATAGTATAATTAAAACTAAAAACATCTCATGTGAACACCCGAAATGTATCCTATCAGATGGGTAGGTACACCTCTTGAACAATAGTCACTATAGTAATTCTCATCTAATTATCTGCTTCTGAGGAGCCTCTAGACCAGGTACCCTAGGCCTCGATCAATTTTTTCCGTCTTTTGTACAATACACAGCAAGGTGCAGGCATTTCCCGTGCCGGGGTGAGTAAACAAAATACTCACTCTGGACCCCAAGACCCCCAAAGGTCTCTCAAAATACACAATGGATAAACCACAAATCATTACCATAATCATAGAGCATGAAAAAATAGTCAACCCTACATAGGTATATGCCAATTCATATACATAAGTTATCAAGTAATCCAACTCATTTAAGAGGAACACATTGCCCAACTCTTTAGCAACAGAAACAATTGTTCCACGAAAGAAAGAATACCACGTGGGTAATTACCACATAGTTAAAGACACACAAAAGAATACCTTGAAGGTATCAATACAGAGTAATTTACCACAAAGGTATCACCATAGAGAAGAATACCACAAAGTTATCACCATACAGAAATGTACCACAAAGGTAATGACTTAGCTCACACCAGGTATAACTTATGTACTGAAGTATAGATGATTAATTGTATTGCTAGATCATATTACTTTGTTGAGAGGCTCTCATGTTGACCCAAAAATGATCAAATATGACCCAAACAGGATCTGATTATGACCTACACAGGATATGATGATGACCAACAAAGGATCAGTAGATGTTGACCCACACAGGATCTGAAGATGACCCACAAAGGATCTAGTGATTCTTAAAGTATAGTCAGCCACAAGGTTCCA
Organism: Viscum album; assembly: GCA_963277665.1. Classification (NCBI taxonomy): domain Eukaryota; kingdom Viridiplantae; phylum Streptophyta; class Magnoliopsida; order Santalales; family Viscaceae; genus Viscum; species Viscum album. Next base: position 1,362,838,135 of record OY728140.1, on the reverse strand, counting down.
ACACTAAGAATTCTTGATTTCGGGGGGATCCTCTCCTAAATCCATCGTTTGATACTTCAAATTCCATAATGTCCCATGAAGAAGTATCCCAAACGACTATCACATCATACAGTTACCAACACAATAGATGACACCTCAATCGGAAGCCCGGTCTGTATGTTATTATTATTTTGTCCTGAGGGCCAAGTTGGATTCAGGTTCGATCCAACCCATCCATACCAGAAAATTTTTTCAAAACAAAAATGGAGAATGCCAAAAGGTTCTTCTAAATCCATGGATTCTGTCACCGCATGAAGTTTGTCAAACACACCCCTGGTTCAAAAGATATGGCCAAAATGGCGTATCTGGATGCATATGGGCCCCTGTCCAGTTAGGGTCGTCCCGACCTAGCCCGGGTCCGACCTGGATGAGCAAGGACACGGTCCGGCCTAGAACATAAAGGGGGCGGCCTATAGGGCTCGTCCCACTCGGCACGACCCATTGGTCTTGGCACGTGGCTGGGTGCGGTACGCAGTAGCGAGCCTGACCTAGATGCCATAAGGGAGAGGCGCCCCCTCAGATTCATGAACGATCCTGTTGGACCATTCGTCTTCGGAAAACTCGGCGGTTCCACATAGCGCCTCCAGCTAACATGCGGGACCCGCCGGAGTGGTTCATTCTTGTCGTGATGCAGTCGGCTAGGGTTTCGGCCAGGGTTTTGGAAGGATCCCTTTCCAGTAGAACGATGATGCCAACACTCCATCTATGGTCGGCCAGGTGCTGGCCACACTCCAAGTGTGTCTTCGCAGATCAGCAGTCGTGACCTCCAAATCTGGTGGCGCATACATGCACCACCCATGCTTCCAACCGTCCATCCTTTCGTGTTGACCACCACCCACCTAAACCATAGTCGACGGGCCGTATACTTCTTCGGCGGCGCAGTTGCGCCGCCGTCGCCATCACTGCAAGTCGGTGTGCCAGCCCCCGCCTTATACCCTGTCGCTGGCACATGTCACCGGAAGACTTCCTCGGGACACCGAGTGAGATCCGGTGGCCTGTTCTTCAATCAAAAGATATCAAATCTTTCCATGGGACGTCACATATTCACCTATAATGACATGTTCGTGCTCCACTCAACTCGACAATTTGCCCGCGATGAACACATCAATCCATGAGGTCGCGGAGGGATCGAGAAATTTTTGTTTTTCCCACACCCTCTCTGTTAGTCCTATAACAAGCAGGTCAAGAATATTATAATGATGTAAAATAAATTAATGATGAAAAATAAAGAGAAACCCTACCACGTTTGTTCATTGGGGGTTGCATGAGGAAGACGATTCTGTGTCGGTGCTTCTCGAACGTTGGTTCAATTTTCTTGAACTAGAGATTCATTCTTCGTTGGAGATGGTTCTCTATGGGTGGATGTTCTTCCACCAATATTTCTCCCGTAAAACCAATTTTCCAATAATTTCGCACCATGAGAGGTTAGGATCCACACTCATTTAACTTATGTTATTAGATTTAACTTAACCATTAGTGTCAAAACATTAAAATATTGGTTTAATGTTCTGGTGGTTCCCACCACCTAGATTCAAAATGTGGTGGAGAGGTATTGAATAAAAAAAATTATTTTATTTTATTCCTCCACAAAACCTATAAATTCATCTTCCACCATTGACATACTATGGTTGATGTGAGGTTCTCTTTAAGAGGAAATCCGCGTTTTGAGTTCTACTGTGTCCTCAAATTTCAATTTCGAACACTGGTTCAAAAGATACAAATTCCCAATCTCATGTTAACTGAACGTACCATAAATAAAGGTTGTAAATTTATTCCAGGCACTCCGGGCCTTGGAATAATGTGACGTCAATTTTCATGGACATGTAATATTTCAATATAATAACAATATTACTTGGAAAAAATAGTGTCTTTACATTCTCACCACCTCTGGGCTTTGAATCATTGAAATCCACAACAAAAACATGGGAAACATGTGGGGTTATTGAGCACTAATATTAGCATCCCACTCCCATGTGCTCTTTTAGAGGTTCCCATGCTGCTAACATACAAACACCAGAGGTTTTGATCGACCACGAAGGAATCTCTCCTAATGATCCTCAATCTCTACTAGAACCTCCGAAAATGTTGCCCCATCGTCAATTTCTAATTTTTCCAATCAATGATGTCCGAAGGATCATGTGCATTTCTCCTCAGCTGGGATATGTGGAAAACATCGTGCACCTGATGCAACTAATGAGGAAGATCTAGGAAGTATGCCACCTCGACAACTCTTTTGAGGATATTAATGGGTCCTATGTAACCCAAAGAAAATTTTCTGCCCTGGCCAAATCTCTGCAAACCTCATCAATGTGAGACCTATAGAAATACATGGTCACCTTCCTCGATCTCCAGAGGTCTTCATCTCTTGTCATCAGAATACTTCTTCCTACTTTGTGCAATCTTCATATACTCCTAGATGATCTGAGCCTTCTCCGTGGTATCCCGAACCATCTCTGGTCCCATGATTTCTCAATCCCTTAGGTCAGTCCAGCAGAGAGGTGATCTTCAAGGTCGATCGTACAATGCCTTGAATGGTTCCATACCAATAGTGGAGTGATAAATTTTGTTGTATGAAAAATCCAACAAGGGAAAGTGGTCCTCCCACCTACGGGCGAAATCAAGGATGCAAGAATTCAACATGTCCTCAAGGGCCAGAATGGTCTACTCTGTCTGACCATCAGTATGAGGATAGAAGGCGGTGCTCAACCGAAGTTGTGTCCTGAATTCCTCCTATAATCCCATCCACAAACATGAAGTAAAACATTTATCATGATCGGAGACATTCATAGATGTAACCCAATGAATCCGCACAATCTCTTGTACATAGAAGTGTCCCACACCCTCTACAAATCCCTACTATATGATAGGTAGGATGTGGTCTGACTTGGTGAGTTGGTCAATGATCACCCAGATAGAATCATGACCCCTTGATTTGTTTGGATGTCCTGTTATGACTTCCCTAGACATTTCATCCCACTTTACCTCTCGAACCTCTAGTGGTAGAACTATGCATGTGGGTACCTGATTCTCTGCCTTCACTTGCTTACAAGTGAGGCACTGTGAGACAAACAATTCCACTATTTTCTTCATTCTTGGCCACCAGTGCAGACACTGAAGGTCCTGGTACATCTTCGCCACTCCTGGATGCACCACTAGAGGGGACGTATTGAACTCACCAAACACTTCCACACATAGCGCCACTACTACCGTAGTAAGTCCTCTTAAGAGAATGACATGATCCCCACATTCAGAAAATCCATCAGGTGAATGTCTTGTAGATATCTGAGCATGTCGATCCCCGCAGTCAGTGTCCCCAAGTTACACCCTCCTGAATCACTAAAGGAGTGGGTATGTGATTTTCAGATACTAAAGATAAGTTTCTCCATCTCGATCCATGTAGGATATCCTCAAAGCTGTAAGTCTCTTTGTTGTCTCACTCAGCAACTGAATACCTGATGTCTTTCTGAGATCATATACTACAACGTATCAATTCCCAAGAGTATTTACTATCTCGATGTCATAGTCTTATAGGAAATCAATCCAACGTCGATGTCTTAGGTTCGGGTCCTTCTGAGAAGAAGATATACCTAATAATCATGTGATCATAGTAAACTATATAACATTGAACATCATGTAATGTCACCACATCATCAAGGGGAAAAACACTACTGCTAACTCCAGGTCATGAGTAGCATATTTATGCTCATGTTGTCTCAGCATTCAAGAACCATATGTGATAACTGCTCGCTCCTGCATCAGGACACATCCAAGCCCGACCCTTGATGCATTGCAGTAGACTACGTACTCAACACCCTCCTACGATAACCTCAATATTGGGGCACTCTTCACGCTCTGCCTGAGCTCCAGGAAACACTATTGGAATCTCTATGACAACAAAAAGGGTTTCCCATTCTGCGTCAATCTTGTTAAGGGTACCACATCTCTGGAAAAGTAAGGCACAAACCTCTAGTAGTAACAAGCCAACCCCAAGAAACATCTCTCCTTCATCACACCCAAGAGTGGCTCCCAAGCATGAAAACCCTCAATCATTGCTAGATCCACTACAACTCTAGCCTCCAATATGACGTGTCCCTAAATGTTAACATCTCGGATTCATAATAGGCACTTCGAGAGTGTAACATAAAGTTGGTGCCCTCTGAGTGTGTCTCGAACTATCTGCACATGATAGGCATGCTCATCCTCTGTAGCTGAGTATACAAGGATGTTTTTTATGAATAATACCATAAAGAGATCGAGGTATGGCTAGAAGATCCTATTCAATAGTCTCATTAACACTGCTGGGGCTTTAGTCACACCGAATGGCATAACCAATAACTTATTGTGGCCATATCAGCATCTGAAGGCTGTCTTCTACACATCCTCATCTCGTACCCTGAGCTGGTGATAGCCTGATCGAAGTTCTATCGTTGAAAACCACCGTTCTTCCTTTAGCTGATCAGTGAGATCGTCAATCCTCGGGAGTGGGTACTTGTTCTTCACATTCACCTTGATTAGGGGCCAATTGTTCACACATAGTCTCAAACTCCCATCTTCTTTATTTTCCGAACAAAATCGGGGCTGCCCAAGGAGAAACACTGGGCCTAATAAACTCCATTCTCTATAATTCCTCCAACTATATTCGCAGCTCTTGAAGATCTGTGGGAGCCATCCGATATTATGGTGGAGATATTGGTGTCGTCCCGTGGTAAAATTAGTTGTAAAATCCCACCTCTCTACGAGGAGGTAGACCCATAACATCATCAGGGAAAACATCAGCATACTGGTCCACCACTACAGGATAGCTCAGACTCGCAACATCAAACACCCTGAGGGTATGGCAAGCCAAATGATGTGTGATCGACTGCACCCTACTCTGGGTAAGTCAATCCTCTGTTGCAATGTTTCCATTATCACCGGTGAAGGAAAACAGAATCGCTTCCTCACATACACACCGCACATTGCACCTAATACAGTAGATCTGAGAAAGGGCTGTAGATAACCAATCCATACCAATTATGACATTATAAGGCATCGACGCCGCTACTTGAAGATACCACCCAAAGCTCTCGCCTCCTAGAGTAATTTCACACTACCGACACTAGTGTGTAATCATCTAATACTCTCTAGTAAGATTCACTAGCCAAAAGGATCGAGCTAATCGCTCTACCGGAATCTCTGAGCTCTGAATGAGGGCCATGTCAACAAAAGAGTGATTGGAAACTGTGTTTATATTTACTACTGCTATGGTGTATTATTCATAGATTGTACCATAAATCACCTCCAAAGCACTGTGTTCATTGACCTCAGCTGCCTGGAGCGAAGCCCGTCTTTTTCCAGTTTCTCCCCGAGGTCAGGGTGCACCACCTAGAGGTGGTGGTGGTAGAACCTCAAATCACTGCCCACTACCTACTGTATGACCAAAACCTCATCTATATCATCATTCTTCCTACAGAACTCCTCGATCGAATCTTCTCCTCTTCCCAGGTTTTCCTTTGACCGTTTGTTGGTCATCCGTATTGCATGTCGGGTAGTCGCGATCCATGTGACCCCACCCGCATCATTAGTAACACGACCTACTCCTCGCCTATACTACTATATCTCGAGAGCCCTGCACAACCGACCATGTATCATGTGGTCATCCATGGGTAGTTATTGTCCTCTTGGACCTCTGCCTCATCTATCTACTTACAATTACACATGACTCTGCAACATGACATTCGCTGGTGGGTCTCGGGGCCAGTGATTTCTCAGCAAGGAATATCTCCATTAAGAGTGCTCGCTCTAACACACTAGCCAGTATTAGGATGCTGAGAGAAATCGTAGAATGTATACTCTTCCGTCTGAGCCCCTACATGAAGCACCGGGCCCCGAATAAAGGGTCCTGCACCATGTCAGTTGAGTAGCACAGAGGTCGGTGAACCTCACTGAATACTAAGCCACATACATATTTCCCTACAGGAAGTGGAGAATATTCGGTATATGAACTGTGTGTAATGTCACAGTGACAATATCTACCCTGGATAGGCTCTCAAAGTCCACCCAGAGGAGAGTCAACTCATAAAGAACCTATAGCATCAAACTACACCATCTTCCCACTGATTCCTGAAGAAGACTAGTCAAAGGGATCACTATGATATTAGTTGGTGTCCCAACTAGTCGAAAAACTCTTACCATGACCCCCAACATGTTCTCAGCAACATATGGATCCATTACTCCCTAGAACCTGAGGGGCCTCTAGCACTAAAACTTGTGCAATGCGCTCAAGCGGTGTTCACCCTCTACTGTGGGGGTTGGTGGCATCGGCTTCCCAATGGGTAGTGGTGCTACAAGTACACCACATGATGGTACAACTATTGAATGAGGGCCCTGCACTAAAGCCTGGTCGCTCGGTGGGCTATCATCACATATACTACCTGCATCCCTGGATGGCTGGCTACGTGTATTCATCATAAAAAGAAACATGTGTTTCACGTTCAATATGTTATACCTAGTGAGAAAACTAATAGAGGCTACAAATAAAACGTTTCAAAAACACACTTGTGAACTATGTTTTCATGCACTAATCCAAAAATCAGAACCTAGGGTCTCGGTCTATGGATTTGTCGGCCGCCGCAGAAACATTAGATTCCACAAACTGAAAACCAGACTCATTACACATAACATTGTTTCTGAATCAAAAGTTCAGAGTCCATGTTCTCTGGTATAACCGACTCCTCTGATACCAATTTTTCACGACCCGTCCACCAGGGCCCATGTATTGACTACCCCAATCCAGCCTTCGATAGTCCAGGGGCTAGTGACTAGAACTGAAATGGAATATCCCTAAAAACCTGGGATGCATTTCCTTTTAACCTTCAAACTCACACAATCCAAGAATGAAACAAGTTAAAATCACCAAGTAATATATATAGTAAATATGGTGAGTAGAGTAAGTAAAGTGGATGGAATACAAGACCAATTGGAAAGTACTAGTAAAATAGAAAAAATATCTTGTGAACACCCTCCAAGGATCCAACCTAAATGTTAGGTACAACTATCAAATGGTCTTCTCTACGGTACGTCTCGTCTAATGGTCCGTCTCCAAGTAGACTTTAGACCTGGCACCCTCAGCCTTGATCAATGTTGTTAGTCATCTAGATAATACATATCATGTTGTGGACGTAGCCTATGTTGGTGTTGGACAAAAATCCCTCAAGGTAACATTGCAGTATTTTTGGGTTGATTGTGTTTGTTGACAAAGCAGGTTTCCATGGAGAATTGTCGATTTCCAGAGAATTTGTTGACACTCCTTGTTGATAAAGAATGATGACAAAGGAAAGTATGATCTGGAGGCGGTACAAAAGAGCAGTACAAGGTGGCGCCGTTTTCTAGTGTTTGCCAAATTTTTGGGGTCCAAAATTTGGTGTTTGGTGACCATCGCGAAAAGCAGATATTCTTGAAGATCATGTTTTTATATGGCAAGGGCATGAATTTCGTGAAGAGAGGATGCATGGATTGGATTTCGCGAAGACCAGAAAATTGGAGGCGGTGATGCTTCACAATTATGTCAAATCTTCACGAACGGTAGAGTTGAATCGTATCACAACGATGAAGGGATTCACGAGGGATCTTCACGGCGAAGGCGCTAAGTAATGTTGACGGTAATGATCTGCGATTACGACGAGCTCCGCAGTCAGAAAATTGCTGTGGTGCTTCACAATTTAGACAAAATTCCGGTGGAAACTTCGAAGATTCGCGATTTGAGATGACGTGGCATTGACTTCATGCGGAAGGGTCGAGGTTCGGTGGAATTTCATATAAATACAAGTTGACCCCCTCAAGATAAGTAGAGATAATTTTTAGAGAAAATCATTTGCCCTCAGTTCGCAAAGGTAGTTCATGTAGCCTGTGTGCTTCGTGAAAGAGGAGCTTCGCGGTGACTATTGTAGCTCTGCGAATGTTGTGAGCTCCGCATTGGCTCAGTGAGCTTCGCGTGGGACGTCGCTCTGTGATGGCGTAATCATTGCGAGAGTGCTTCACGAAAGTTCTTCGAGAGAGTGTTTCACGAAAAGATAGGAGCTTCGCGAAGGCTTGTTTGAGCTTTGTGAAATTGGGAGCCTCGCGAAGTAGTGTGCTTTGCGAAGGTGTTTCCAATGGTAGTTTCCTAGTGTTCAGAGGCAAAGTGGTTTTCATTAGTGGATGAAAGTTGGACTATAATAGAGCATCCATCAACAGTCAAGGATGCATTTCTTAAAACAAATGAATAGACCTACATGTCTATAAACTGTGAGTGGATTCCCTTCCAAAGCAGTGAGCTTAGGAAGAGGAAGAAGGTTATCCTATCCACCAACAGTGAGCCAGAGAGAGAGAAATAGGGAGTGACCCTTGGGAATGCAGTGAGCAGACCCTAAACTTTGTAAAGGAAGTGAGCCTAGACATATAAGTGATCTAGCCCAAACCATTGTATCCACATCTAGTGAAGAATAGTGGAATTAGGTACGACCAGAAACTTGTTGGAGTATGCTCCTTGGATGTAGCCCAGTGAGGGTGAACCAAGTAAATATCTATGTGTCTGCCTGCTTACTTCTCTGCGTTGCATTCAAAGCATCATCAGCAGATTAAGAAGAAAATAAGTGATCATAATAAACTCACAAGTGCAATCAAAGTGACCCTTGTAATAAAGAGGTCACGATTCAGTGGGGCAGGAAGAACTTTGAAAAAGAATATCCATACCCTGATTCACCCCCCCTCTTAGGGTATATAGGCCCCTATTGGCCCTAACAGTTGGGTTGATTGTAAAAAAATTAATAATGACCTCGAGACACCTGAAGGTCTCTAAGAATCCACAAAAAGAAATACCACAAAGAAATACCATAATCATAGTGAAAAAAAACAACAGTCAACTCTACATTGGTATATGCCCATACATATACCTAAGTTACCTAGTATCCCAACTAATTTAAGATGAATACAAAGCCCAAATCATTGGTCACAAGTATAATTGTTCCATAAAGAAAATAATTCCACGTAGGTATGTACCACAAATGTAATGACACACAAAAGAATACCATGAAAGTATCACCACACATATGTGTACAACAATGGTAATACCCCTACAAATGAATAAAACAATGGTATCACCACACATAAGTGTACCTAAAAGGTAAAGACACGTCATACACAAGGTATAACCTAAGTATGAAAGTATAGATGATTATATGTATTACTAGTTTATCTTACATCACCCAGAGGCTCTGCTATTGGCCCACAAATGATCAAAGATGACCCACACAAGATTTTATGATGACCCACATAAGATCTGAAGATGAACCACATAAGATCTATAGATGAACCACAATGGATTGGTAGATGTTGACACACACAAGATCTGAAGCTGACCCACACCGGATTAGAGGATTTTTCAAGTACATCCATCCTTAAGATTCCCACACTAAGAACCCTTGATTCTGGGAGGATCCACCTCTAAAGCCATCATTCAATACATAAACTGAAAATAAGTCCCATTAAGAAGTATTCCAAAGGACCGTCACATTATAATGGTCCCAACGCAATAGTTGGTGGGTCCATCGAACACCCTGCCTGTAGGTTATTAGTATTTTAGTCCCGCTGGGTTCCGCAAGCTGGGCTTGTCTAATGGCTTGGTACGGTCCACCAGGGAGGGGAATTCCCTAGGCGCCACACTAGGGAGGCACCCCCCGGATTCCTCAATAGTCCAGTTGGACTATTTGGCTACAGTCAACGCAGTGGTTCCATGTGGTGCTACCTGCAAGCATATGGTCCCCGCTGGAGTAGGTCCTTCTTGTCGTGATATGGCCGGCCGGGGTTCCAGCTGGCTCCCCTTCTAGAGTCGCGATGGCGCGGCTACTCCAACTATGGCCGGCTGGCTTCCAGCTGCCCCCGGGTGCACCGCCACGGCTCAACAGCCAAGACCTCCCACTCTGGTGGTGTATGCAGGCCTCCCCTGCTTCCATGCGGCCCACCGATGTGCCAGCCGCCACCGTATTTTTCTACGGCTAATGGGCCGTGACCTTCTTTGACGATGTGATTATGCTACCACTACCTTATACCCTGCCGGAACTATTCACCGGCTCTGATCACTGACAGAATTCCTCTTATCACCGGGAGAGCTCCAGTGGCCCGTTCTTAAATCTGAAGAGATCAAAGTTATTTCCAAGAAGTCACCTTTTTATCTATTCCGATGTGTCCAGGTTTCGCTCAACCCAATGATCTCCCCATGAAGAACACATCAATCCCTATTGTAGTAGAGGGATCGGTCCGTGTTGATTGGCCCGCACCCTCCACGTTATTTCGATAAGAAGCAGCTCAGGAATATTAATTGATCATATAATAAAGTAAAGAAGAAAAATCAAGAGTAACCCTACCTCATTTTTTCATTGGGTGTGGCATGATGAAGATGATGATATGTCAGTGCTTCTCGAGCATTGGTTCAAAATTCGTGATCTGGAAATTTTTTCTTTTTTGGAGGAGGTTCTTCATTTGAGGATACTCTTCCACCATGAGTTCTCCAGCAAAACCAGTTTTCCAACAATTCCCCACCACGAGAGGTGATAATCCCATCTTATTTAACAAAAGTTATTAGATTTATCTATATAATTAATTTCACCACATTAAAAGAGGGGTTTCAATGTCGGGTGGTCCCCACAACCATGATTCAAAAAGTTGTGGAGATGTTTTGAATAAAAATAAAAAAAATTATTTTACTTTATTCCTCCTCAAAACCCAAAAATTCAACTTCCACCACCAACCTACTCTGGTTGAAGTGAAGGTCTCATTAAGAAAAAATTCACGCTGCGAGTTCAACGTTGTCCTCAGACATCAATTCTAAGCACCAGTTCAAAAGTTACAAATTCCCACTCGCATGTTAACTGAACGTATCTTAAAAAAGTTCCAAAATTATTTCTATGCACTCTAGGACTTGGAATCATGTGTCGTCAATTTTCATGGACTCATAATATTTCCATATAATAAAAAATTTACATGAAAAATTTGGCATCTTTACACAAAGCATGGTGATTTAGTTTTTTATAATTATCTCATGATCAATGAAATAGTGAACAGCACGAGATCCCTAGAAAATCCAATGTCCATCAAGGATCAGATTATGAGAATACTCCAATGTCTTCCTGAAAGAATGATAGGAACAAATGTGTCAATTATAGAGTCAGGAAATATGAAAAAACTACCAGTCAAGGAATTAATTTGTATGTTAACAATATATGTAGAATAATTGAATTCAACATATAAGAGGATGATGAATCAAAAAAGAATTCTAGTAGATATAAAGTATATATAATTTAAAAAAATTAAATGTAAAAGGGTAGGAAACAAGATGAATGTTCCAAAAAAAATGGTTCTCCACCATACAGTAACGAGAAAATGGCCCATCTGGACATATGATTCAAAATGTTCTAAAAGAATAAGATTTTTTTTTTCAGATATCCTTTTTATAAATAAATGTAATATAATTAATAAATCTAGAAGAAATATTTAATAAATGATGAAAATATAAAATAGATAACATATAATGAATGATAGTTTAAAGGAAATTTAAAATTAGAATGTCCAAAATAAATAAATAAAATATGAGGAAAATAATTTTTTTTGAATAAACCATTGATGCCAACATGGAGTGCCTATGACAAAAAAATGTATTGACATGAACTCTAATCCTAAACTGAATTAATATAGATAAAACATGTGTGCTTCACAACTAATATATCTGAGAGACCTATTGTATCATCTTTTCTTATTTGTGACTATTTTGAAAATAAAAAAAAACTAATTATTCTATGGATAGTGATGAATTGTTTGAATATAAAAACATACATGAGGACACCTGAAATGAACATAAATATAAATATAATGTTCTAGAAAAATAGTATGTTCTATCTTCCAAAAATAATATTGACCTTACAATAGATAAAGAGAAAAATGATCATCCACTATTGCAGAATATTGAACATAGATTTTATAATGAACAACATGATAAGTGTTTTTAAAATTTTACCAATGGAATATGTACAAATACATAGAATATAGTTAAACAAGTTTCATAAAAAGTATTTTAGAGGTCTCAGATACCAACATGGGAAATTAAGTATTGTTAAGAACACATTTGTACATCAATATAATTCTAATAGTTCTACTATCAGTTTTTATAGGGGGCCAAAAAAATTATATTTTAAAAAACATATAATATATTATAACAGACCTATGAATCAAATGTGAGCTTCTAAATCTCTGATTACTAACACATATTGAGTAAATAAAATATTGGTAACATAATCATTTCTTGTATAATATATTTTGGAATTATGCATAAAGTAGTCCTATAGGAGTCTATGTTATATTAATAGGTGATGTTTTTGGAATATGATAGATTAATACTCATTTTTGAAGAGAATAATAACCATTTTTGGAGGTCATGTCACCATTGGTGATAATGCTAAAGGGATGACCATTGGCCTTGTCCAAATAAAGAACACAAATATTGTTTTAATAGACAAATTAATATTTTTTTATCTATTGAACTATAATATTATTAGAATATCACAACTATGTAATGATGATTTTCATGATAAATTAAGAAAAAATGTGTGTAATGTATTGGATTCTAAATATGTATTAGTATTTTCTACTTTAATAAATGGAAATTTTTATGTTGTTGATCTCCAATCATTTTTTCATCAAAATGATTCCTTATTCAGTTCCATTCATTATTAATATCTTCAGTGGCATATGATAATAAAAAATAATATATTCACTCACTTAGAAATCTTATTAAGAATGGTTTAATCAAGGCTATACCCAATATTGAGTTCCCAAATTCCAAATTCTATAAACCCTATGAATGTGGGATACATCACATGATTTATTTTAAATTAATTAATGATGTTTAAATTACTCAACCTCTTAATTTTTTTCGAATGGATTTATTTGGAGCCATTAGAGTATATATTTTTAATGAAAAAATGTTAATATTCTAGTATATGAATATTCTAGGTAAATTTTGGTAATATTTTTTATCTCACAAATCTGAATCATATTCTTATATTACCAAATATGCTAGATCTGTCGTATACGGAAGTGGAATTAGGTTACCACCATAATAACAAACTATATCCATGGATTTGAAAATCAACAATTTGAAACCATTTTCTCAAAAAATTGTTACAGTCATAATTTTTCTACTCTTAACTCCCCTCAATAGAATAGAGTTCTAGATATATGAAATATAACAATTCAAGAGAGTTCCCAATATAAACATAACTAATATGATGTACATATCTAATTTTGAGAAGTGTCTATGAATATAACATGTTATATAATCAAAACTTTTTAAATTAGAAATATCATAAAGAATATTCATTATGATTATTGGAATATTAGTAATACTCTTTTTACTTAATTTGGAGTTTTTTGTTTTGATGTCATTATTCTTAACACTAATGATAATCTAAAAAAATTCATCCAAAATTAAAGAATTTTTTTCTAGTGTCATTCAACATCTAGTAAATCTTATAGTGTTTCCAAAAAAGGACCAATAACATAGATGAATATTCTCATGTCAAATTCAATGAGACAAATACACATGATCCCAAAACCTCTTTGGAAACCCCAAAGGATGACTTTTTATCCTTGACCATAAATTTAAATACTTCTAATTATGTTGTCATAAAATAAAAAATATCATAATGTTGAGGAAAATTATAGAACATGAACCTAAAAATATTCATATCCCTCCTGTGACCAACCACTCTTTTTATAGAGCTATTATAAATCTTAATTTCCACCCATTAGATGCTCCTGTTAGAGACCTTGATAGAGATACATACACAAGAGCATCTCTATGATATCTAGTTGAACATAATGAATTGTTATCATAGATTGAACCACATAACATCAATTATACAATAATGATAAATTTTGGGTAATGGGTATGAATAAATAATTCACTCAATTTGAAATAAATAAGTTATAAGAACTTGTGGATAGAACCAAAGATACCATAAATATATGTACTAAATTGGTGCTTAATAGAATTGTTGATGAATTATGAAAAATTGTAAGGAAAATTGAAAAAACTTGTTGTATATGGGTATAGTCAATAAGAAGCAATAGATTATGAATAGAACTGCGTACCAGTTGTAAATATGAGTCAATTAAAATATTTTTCATCCAACGAAGCACATCTAGATTTCAATATTTATCAAATGTATGTCAAAACTGAATTATTAAAGGGTTATGCTGGTCGGAGTGGATAATCAAGTGGGGGGAGGGGGTAAATTGTGTTCCAATTAAAATTTCTGTTAAAAATACTTCTATTAAAATCCCCAAATTAAAAACTAAGATAAACTGTATTGAATTTGTAAAACTATAAGGGATCCGTTAGGTTCTCAAAAGGTTGATTAGGTCTCAGGTAATTTAAACAGAAGATTAAATAATCTTTTGAAACTAACCTACTGATTTACAATTGTTACAAACACTTTCTAGATTAACTATCAATGTAACTTTGAAGTAGTTTGAATTTTAAAGTAATTAGCAACAGAATATAAAAGATATAGTATACATTAGAGTTATTCTAAGATGCAAAGAAGATAAAACCAAGAAGTTCAGTAGCAGGCCGAGACATAGTCCTCTCAAACAAATTATATAAATTTGATCCACACCATGGATCATGGTATACAACAGTACAGAGATTGTCCAGGCACTAAGACATCTACCACAGTTCTTTGTGGGAAAACAAAATAAACAGCACACTGGCTGTCCAGATCCTACTTGACCTCTACCACTATCCAAAATAGGATACTAGAGAGTTATAGATTTTTTGTGTGAGGATTTAAAAATCCTCTTGTTTAGAATAGGATATATTGTGTGTATAAAATATACAGAGCATACACACTGCTCAAAAATGTAAATAAAAGAATCACTAAGTGAGTAGATATGAGTTTTAGAATGATCTAGTGACTTGAAGTGCAGTTTTGGACTCCTTTGATTAATCAAGATTGCATCTGAGTCCTTATCTGGTTTTTTTTCTGAAAAACAGAGGGTCGTTATCTTCGTGTTCAGTTTGATCAGCTTGAGCTCATGAAGAGCTCATTGTAGTTCTTCACTCCTCAACTAAAGTTCAGTTTCTGTTCTCTTTTTGTATTAATGGATTCGTGTATATCCAGTGTTCTTCTAGTATGGATGTAGCCTTTCATTTTGGTGTGTATGCACCACTGTTCATCACTCTTCAGTACTTATTTATCTCTCTCTTATGCCCGACCTTTGTCCTTCCTTTTATAGTTTTCAGCTCCAGCAATGGGAATGATTACCTTTTTACAAGTTGTAAGACAGTTCCCTGACATACAAACAACTATCATTAAATAAAATTAATTGCATTAAAATCATCAAATATAATCATTATCATTATTTTAATAATATTGATTATGTATAGAGTTTATGTATCAGTGACTCGTTAAGTCATTCATCAGTAGCACACTTTTGGTAGACTTGTAACGGTGGATTTTTTCTAGAGGCGAGCTCCTATCGGAAGCACATTGTTCTTGTACTAGTAGGTACTTTTATTGGTATTAGTTACTCCGTGTATCAGTATCTCTATGATCCGATGACTCCTTCTATCGGTAGCTTTGGTCTATCGGAAGCTCATCTTGTCTATCAGTCAGTGGATCATTGTATCTGTGAACTTCTATCTATTAATTTGAGTAGCGATGAGATTCTTTATATCGGTACACTTCTTAGAGATAGACTTTCTTATACCGGTGGACTTAGTCTTATGGTAGCTCTGGTGTAACGGTAGCTCTAGTGTAATGGTAGCTCTGGTATAACGATAGCTCTGGTGTAACGATAGCTTTCACCGGTAGACTTTTGTACTGGTAGCCTATGCATACCGGTAGCTCCGTTCTATACCAGTGATTAAGTGCATACCGGTGGACTTATGCACACTGGTCGACTTGTTATATTAGTAGCTCTACTTCTATCGGTGGATGTTGTATTGGTGGAATTCGTACCTGTAGGTCATCTGTATAGGTAGACTCGATCTAACATTGACATGTGCTTATCGGTGGACTTATATATACCGGTATCTCAGTATCAGTAGCTATGAGAATATTAGTGACTTAACACTTTTCTGTTCTATGAAAAACATATCCAGATTTAGTTGGAATTCTGTTAAAATAATATTAATCATAGATAAGAAGTGATTAATGTATTCCAATGATTATTTTGATATTCAGAATATATATATATAATTATAATTAAACATCAAGATTATAAACAACATATTATAGCATGATTGGGATTTTCAAAACAGGTGAGGTCACCAGGTTATATAGTTAATAATATTCATTATTGATCAATGCCCTGGTTTACAAAATCCCTATTTTCAAAAGCATGTTTTCATATTTACAAGAAAATTTATGGTTTGGAACTAGATATTAGATATTTTTATGACACAATTAACTCTTTTCATATTAAAATTGGTTTTCAAAAGGTTTACCTTATCCTATGATTTTTATAAAAATAATTTGAAAAGATATTTTTGTTGTAAAATTTTTTGTAGGTGATATTATTTTGAGATATTTAAAATAAACATGAAAATATTGTTCATGGATGAAGAAAAATTTATATGAATTGAGTTTGATGGGTGAAGATGAAATCATTCATGGTTTTCATATTTTTCCAAATAAATAAGTAATTATTATTAAATCAAATTAGACATACTAAGGATATTTTAAAATGTGTTAATCCAGATAGTAGTAGGAGTAGTGATACTCTTATTTGTATAACTTATAAGTTAGATCATGATGAATATGGGAAACCAGTGGATCATACAAGTTATAAAGGTGTGATTTGAATTATTATCTACCTAAATACTAGCTGACCTAATATTATGTTTAGTTTGTGTATGTGTTTCCATTTTCTAGAAAACCCAATAGATCCATACATATTTGTTTTATAAATAATTTTCAAAAACACCAAATATACTACTAATTTTGGACTATTTTACTTAATACAATATGCATTTGACTAGTTAGTTATTCATATGCTGATTACAGTGGATGTATGCCAGATATAAAAAGATCCTCTATAACAATTCACCTTTAAGTCAATTATCTAGTACAATGGTATAGTATGAAAAAAATTTATTGCACTTCCTACTACCAAAGATAAATACATAGCTGCAAGTAGCTAATGTGAAAAAGTGTTATTGATAAAACACACTTTAATAGACTTTGTATATCGATACTGATATTCCCCTATAATGTGTGACAAATTAAGTTCTATAAATAGTTCTAAGAATCTTTTGTCACATTATAGTATAAATAATATTGATGTAAGACAACACTTTCGGAGCGATAATTTTCAAAAGGGTGATATCGCTATTGACTACATTGTTATATAACATCATCTTACTGATAATTTTAACAATCCATTATCTTATGAGAGAATTAATTGCATCAAACATAAATTAGGTATGATAAATTTGGTTATGATTAATTTTTTGGGACTCACCATTTTATATTTGTCAAAGTGGTGAATGTCTCCCATTGTAGATTTCCCACCATTGTGAATGTATCTCCGTTATTCAATTATCATCATTGTGAATGTATCACCATTGGAAAATATCACCATTACAAATTTATGACCAAAGGAAATTCCTCTCACAGAATGTATCACTGTTGATACTTATCACCATTCCAATTTCTCACTGTCATAAAAATATAACATCCCTTTATTAAATTTTTGTCCCTATTCAAGCATTCATTGCAGTTTTCAAAAATTATTTCCTTATTTTTTATTTAATTTAACATATAAAATTATTTTAATTATTTTTAAATCATGAAATCCATATATTATATACATTTAAACATGTATAATTTCAATGTTCAATCCCCCGTGCGCCAGACCTATTGAGACCCTTTACCACCTGACTGTCAATCCTTCATTATCTATTACCTAATATTTTATATAATACACCATCACTTGGATCAAGAGATATTCTGTGACTTATTTAGAGGATTCACATCCGTACAATAGACCAAAGGGTGAGTAAAGTTTTCGTGCTGCAGTTGAGCCTAATAACACTGAGATTTCAAAGAGGGTAGTCTTACCTTTATAATAAGTTCACGCTATGTAGTTCTCATCCAGTAAATCTTTGACCTTTATTATTTTTTATAACTAACGATGGGTGGAATGATTCTCTTACAATAAGAGGTCATTTTATCCTAATATGGTTTATGAGTTTTACAAATTAATAAAGAAAAACATTGAGTAAAATGAAAACATTGTAAAGAGTATAGGGAATGAATGAAACAAGTTGTTCAAATCGATATATTGAGATTCATGTCATGGAGTAATGTATAATGTATTAGAAACTGAATTCTATATTATGAATTAAAATGATAGTGATGGTTTTTATTATGGATACTCCCTTGTCAATATGATTGGAAATGGATTAGTTTGAAGACTGATTTCATCAAAGCTTTATGCTGAGTGCATGCTAATTATTATGATCAATAAATACATGTGTTATCCTAGAAAATGAGGCATTACTATGTTGTGATACCAAGATGTCTACCTCATGTTCCTTATGAAAAGATATTCTAAGATCGTTTTTTGAGATATTATATGCTTTATATAGTAGAGATGGATAGCCTTCCTCTAGATCAAAAGCATTGACATAACATATGTTAATTTCAGATATATTAGAAGAAAAATGTTTATCATGTGTTGAAAATTAATATATGGTGGATTGTGGTTTGTTTTTATCAAAATAATATTTTTAGATGAATTTGAATTAGTTAGAATCCATGGAAAAATAAATGGGTGGTTGATGACAGAAAATATAATGGTGAGTTCAATCATGCAGACCATCATTAAATAATGATGAAAATTATAAAACCTATATTAGAGTTAGATGAATATGTGGAATTTTCTGATGGAGTCAAAGGATAATCAGTGGACGAGCATAGTGACCTTGATATTCCTCAAGAATATATTTCTATTTACTATAGAACTATTTCCTCGTAGGTATCTCTCTAAAGAGAAAACAAATTTAATTAATGAAATTAATGTTGATGAAATATTGATCATATGAGTAGAATATTTCAAGGGTTCTTCCAAAAAATTAAGGAATATGAAAATGGTGGAAAGCTGATGAAATTGTAGAATAAAAATATGGGGGGAGGAGAATATGTAGAATTTTATAATTATGATAATTATGGGAATAATAATAATAGTGAATATGGATATGAATAAGTTAATGACCATGATAGAAGTTCTGATGGTCCTAATAGTCCGTGTGATTGAGTTAGTGATGGGGTTTGTTGAGACACCTCAACTGCTTCTATCTTCTCCACATACATCATGTTCTAAATATTAGGGATTTCCAAGAATAGTTAAAGATTTGTAAAGATAATTTATAGGGTAAAAGACGCATCAATTGAGGGGGGGGATATTCAATATTATAATTTCTTCAGGCCATTGAGTCGATAAAGGTTGTCGCATCTGTTTAGTTGTTAGTTGTTGATATGATCAAAGTTGATCCTTCTGTTATAGAGAAAATAGATTATTTTTAGTTGAGTGATGTGCCTACTATTGTTGACCCTTTAGTTGGTGATAATATGAAACATGAACTTTTTTTTATAGAGTTTGGGTTTGATGTATAAATAGTTTTTGTTCCTAAAACTATTGTTCTTCCTTTGGAGATATATATAGATAGATAGTCTATTCATGTTAATACTTATGAAATTTTTTTATAAAAAGGATGGACCCAATTATAGGGGAGTTTGAAAATTTTTCCATTTTATGTTAGAATTGGTATGAAATTCATTATTATGGATAGTATAATAGTCCACCTATTTATGGTGGTTCATCATTTAAAAAACTATGGATCCTAATGAATATTTAGGTATTCCTGATGTATCCATTCCTACTCAAATAGTACATGTAGATGTTATGCATCATGATTTTTTCAGAAATGTCATAGATAAGTGGATTTATAATATATATTTTTTTATTAATAAACAAATAGTTTTGACTACTACATTAAGTGAAGAAGTTAAATAATACATATTTGAGTTGATGATAAAACATATTCAATCAATAATGATGCACCACATACATGATCGGGAAATTAAAAATAGAATATTGAAAGGTGAGATGGATTCAATGAGATCAGTTTGGGAAGGAATGAAAATAACCTTTGATACTTATATATATACTTCTCCTGAGATTATAGAGATTATTCCTTTAGATCCTTTCACCTCTACTGCTACACCACCCTATGTCATTATAGACTTGATCAGATATTTTGTCCGTGAATAACACAATGTTTTTTCAAGTTTTACTTAAAGTGTTTTTTCTTCTATAGCTGTTGGAACATTGAGAATATTTGAACATGACTGTGATTATAGAAACATGATAGTTCTTGAATACATGAATGAAATTAATGTAGAAATAATGACCATAATGAGGGATATAAATTCTTATCTATCAAGGATTTTCACTACGCATGTGACGAGTTCTCATTTTAAGATTTTTTTTGAGAATATGAGCATAACTTCAGTAACCCAAGCCTTCAATGTCCATGTGAAATAGTTAGATTTCTTGACACCAGTTGTTGATAATTTTATGGAAGGGAATAAAATCTTTTTCAGTGATATAGAGTGAGGTGGTTACATAATCAGGGAATTTATGGACCTTATAAACCCATTTTTTTCATGTGAATTGAACTAACACTATGACATATGAGGCCATTCCTATTATAGATATTCTAACACCTCAAGCTAAAAATCTATTGTATTTGAGTCAAGGTGTGACTAGACACAATCTTTCACCTATTCTTTCTTATTTCAATCCTTCGTTACTCTCTCTTTGAGAAGCTATTCAACACCATAGACCAATCATTATCATAATGTCTCTTGCTCTGAAAGATGTTTCTACAGCCATCCGTTGAGATCCCTTATATCTTAGGAAACCTTATTATTTTGATAAAGGGAAGATAAAGTCTCCTATTGACCCATCCGCCAAGATATTGAAATTTTTATAACAGACTATGTATTTGATAGGGATGATTCCTATAAAACATTATAGTAAAATGTTTTTGTTTGTATAATCTTTCATTGAGTTTATTAATGGATATTATCTTGTTATTCACTTTATCTTCTCTTACATTTCATGTTTTGTTATACAATTTTTTGACAATCCCATTAGATGGAGAAATAGTCTATTGATTTAATTGATTTTATTCATTTATTATATTTTCTATTGATTCCTATGTTAATTCCATTAATCAAAATCCCATTGATGAAACCATTTATCTTTGATACCATTTATATAATGTTCAATGAGTTCTGACCATAAAAAAAGAGGCGATTGTTTTCCACAATATTGTAATGAACAATAAATCATGTTATTTATGATACAACTTAGTTTCATGTTTTATGATCGAATTTTAGAATAAAATAGAACATTATAAATTATGGTTATGTTTGGGAAAGATGAACTTTTAAGTATGATTCACTTCCATCATGTCTGACCACCTTGAAGAATCACCAATATGAATTAGTCACTATCATGAATATCTCACCACCAAGAATTTATCACCTCCTATGAAGTATCCGAGACTAGGATGACTCACCAATGGAGACAACTCTTTATCAACATCTAATTTTGTCTATGCATCAATAGGAATCACTGTAAGTAATGAAAAAATGTTAGGGATGAGTCATTGCTAGAAGTAAACAACAGATAAGTGTTGGAATGAACTACCGCCGATATGAGTAACCATAATCAGCGAAATACCACTAAATTTCTAAATTTCATATACATTTTGATGACCTACCATTTTATGAGATTATTTTAGCCTAAGTCCGGACTAGACTCAGACACTGCCAGATTGTTTCTCTCCGCCAGACATAGACACCACAAGAAGGATTCCCCTTTCAAAAGACTCAACAACATTATTTTTATTCATTTTTTTAATTAAACAATTATAACATATATGTTATCAAAAATAATGATGAAATATTTATTTATTATTCTCTATTAATTATTGTACAATAGAATTAAATTTCAGGTCAAAAATATGTATGAGCATAAGAGGATCCAAATGATTCTCTTTTCATGGAGGTGATAAAAGTTGAAGTAGACTCACTTGTGTGTGTTATACATAGTGCTGAATAATAATGACAAAGGAACTTGTGATGAGATATTTGTTTTTGTGAAGTGGGACTTACAAAAAGCATCTATACCAGTGTTCACCTCTAGATAATGAGAATCACCTTGAGCATATGGACTACTACCTATAGTTAGAATAGATGTAGTTTACAACACATTATTCCATTGTAGATGTTAGAACCCCGATATGATCTGTCGGTCAAATTACATTCAAGAGTCATGAAATATATAGAATATCATATTGATCAACATGATAATTCTATATATTTTACATTTTAAATTTTTTTATAAATAATTACATTATAAGAAGTGTGTGAACTCTATATTTCTACAAACATTGTCTCTTACATTAAACTGGATGATAGTATATATATTCTCATACACTCTTTTACATATTTTTCTATGTGTTGTGTTAGAGATCTTTGTGTGGCATTGAATATTATCATACTATTTATAACAGATCTAGGATGTGGATCAGTGATTATTTTTATATAAAATTCTCAATATTTAGTGATTTCTAATTGTATATGATTATGTCTTGGCTTGATATTGAATCCCTTGTACTCATTTATTCTCTGTGTGTTTTTTTCATCTTACTTTAAATATAATCTTTAAAACTGATTTTTTTATCAATTGAATAACAAAACCACATCACTGATTGTTAACCTTAATTAGTGTATATATAATATTTTGATTAAGAAATTTTATTTCAAATGTTCAAGTAATATTTTATATTTTTAGGTGATCTATAGTCAATAATTGATTTTTTAAGGTTAATATTTATATCGATCTACAATTGTGGAAAACAAGTGCGTATGAAAATTAATTTTGAATTTTTATTAATACTATTTCTTAAAAAATAATAATTAATTGGTACTAAATTCATACCCCTATTGAGATACTCAATCCCACAAACAAAATATAATTAATTAAGGTATTCAAACTCACATGTATCATATTTTAACTTAAAAGAAAATACACAATCTATTATGAATTTTAAATTACATTATTTAATGAAATTTAATGAGAGTATTAGGAAAGGAATTTGTTCACTATTTACTGAAAAAAATTATAGGAATCCCAAAAATTAACTCTAATTTAATTTTTAAAATATTATTTCAAAAAAAAATTATGAATTTATCTAAGGAAATTTTATTAAATTTGGAAGAATTTGGTATTATATTCACACAAAAATTATTATAAAAATTATTTTTAATCAAACCATATTTTTGAAATATAAAATGAATTCACAAAAATAATGAGTTATTATTTATTATAATTTACAAAAAATATTTTTTATTTATTAATATTTAATAAATATTTTTTATAACATGGTTATTCTTATTTATATTTTCAATTTTAATAATAATTTTAAAATGTACATGTTTAAATAAAAACTTCCTAATATTATATCACATTTAATTTAAACATAGTGTTTTATGTAACCCAATATATCGAATAAATTTAAATTTATTTTAATTTAAATACAATAAAAATTTTACTTTATTTTAATTTAAATATAATACAAATTTTTGGGGTTTAACACTTAATTCCTTTAATATCAGTGTAATTGAATAGTTTAAAAAAATATATTAATAGTATTTTATTCAAAATAATAATTTATTATGTTATACGAAAATCATAAAAAATCATTCAAAAAGAAATGTAAGATCATAAATTATTGGAAATTTAATCTCCTATCCATTTAAATGACAATTGATAACTTATAACTAAATTATAATTCATTTAATATTGAATAATCAATACCCCAATGAATGATAAAAACGTTTAATTATGGGGTTAATAAATTATATGGGTTTGAATGTTATCCAAACCTATATAAATTTGATTTTATGATTAAATTGAAATTATATACTCCTTAAAAGAAGATACATTTTGTTTTTTAACCATTTTACATGAGTTATATACATATTATATTATACTAATTCATTGATTTATAAAAATTAAATTAATAATATTTTATTATAAAAAAGATAATATTAAATATTTCTAAATTCAAAATATATTATATTCAAGAAATTTAATGGTATTTGGTTTAAAATTTCCAAAATGGTCCATTTATTGGTAATGTTTTGTTTTAAACCAATGTTCATGGTCTATAAATAATAAAATACATTAATACCACACAAATTTTCAAAAGGGTGAACATGGTGTAAAACAAAGAGATAATGATGAAAACATCTTCCAAACATATCCAAATTTTATATGATGAGATTATTTTGATTCATTATCATAATATATTTTAAATATATCAATTTAAATCAATATTTAAATGTGAATTAATTGATATGATTATAATACATTAGAAAATTCAATGAATTCCCCTCCACTCCCTAATAAAATCACACCACATCTACCTTTTCTGAACACATTATTTAACTACCTATGTTAACCAATCCCAACCAAATTCTACTATAAATATCTATATACATTAATTAAAGGTGTTGGTATTCTAAAAATAAAATTCCACATTTATTTATTTATGGTTCTAAAGGAGGCCAATGAAAGTAGTGGATATCATCCAACATATCCTCTTTCAATTTATTTTTTCGACTATCATTAGATATGTGGTATTCATAAAACAATATTAAATTCAGTATTTTAAAAAATAAAAAATGTCATAATGATTATGTTTAATGATCCATAATTTTTAAATGTTATTTATTTCTTAAATAAATGTTCATTATATATTATAATAGTTTATACAATAGAATATAATGAAAAACAATATCACGAATAATGATCATTATGTTATTGGTCTATGACAGAAACTGAAATTTCAATCATTACAACAAGAAAAAAAATATAGTAGGATTGAAAAAGTGGGAATATAAGGATTTCCACAATATACTATATTTATCTCCCCTACTGAAAATTTCACAAAAAAAATTATTACTAAATGAATAAACACCTTAATAAATGAAAATATAACATTATTTGGAATTATAATGATTTTTTATTTGAATATTCAAGTGTTATTTATATAGAATAATGGGAAATGGGCTCCTAGGGATTTGACTATTATATGACCACTTGTCAATATGACTATTGGTTAATATGACCATTGGTCAGCATGACCATTGGAATCTATACCCTTGGATTATAATGTTAATGTTACATTAAATTTTATAAACACTGATGATGAAATATAATTAATACATAATGGAGAATCGATTTCCCCATCCATTAGAGTCATATCATTTGACATCCATTTTTTTAGAACATGTGAGGTTGGTATTGTCATTGCGATTTTCCCATTACCATGCCCATGATGAGCATAATCAAGTGAAGAATGAATGAAATTGATGATGGGGGATGTTCCCGTTAGTTTATATTTCCATTGGTTTGATGTTATCTGAGTCACCCCATGAAACTACCACCATTTCACACCTTACGCTTACGGAATATAAGGGTCTAAGAAGGTTTTATGTGCCCATAACATAGTTACAAAATGGGAAAAATCCATTATATTAATAAATTTTTTATTCTATAAATTGCATTTATGAATATTTTTTAATAATAAATTAAATATTTATTTGAGGGGATTTGGAAAGTTTGATTTTTTGATTCAAATAAAACCTAATTGTTTTAATCTTGAAAATATAATCATATTTATATTAAACCTAAATATTATGAATTATATATTTTTAATAAAAATGTTATTCTAAAAACAATAATGTCTAACTAATATTGATAAAATAATTTCATAATCACGTTGAATATTTATTATAAGTGTTATAAATTTATCTATTCCTTAAAAATTTATATTTTTAGAAAAGTAAGTATTAATATTTTTTAGTGATTAAATTTTCGTATTTGTAGAATTTTTTTGATAAAAATAAAATCATATTCAAAAATAGAACATTGAAATTCGGTTAGAGTTAATATATGATAATTTCCTAAACTACGTTATTTTTTATGTGAATAGTAAAAATTTTGTTTTGGGTTTTTAGTGTGTTTATTGACATCATATTTTTTATTTATTATGTAATAAATAAATAACCACATATAATGACCTAAAATATCATATTTTATTAATATTAATTATTTTAATATATTTTCATTATTTTTTAATACCGATAAGTGACTTTCTAATTACCAAAATGGAAACATAGTCCTTAAAAAATTATTTTTGGGAAACTTATCATTTACATGCCAAAAGATGTAACAAAAAATGTTTTCGGTTTCTTTTGGGTTAGAATAACATTAAATGTGATCCAAATCTCCAATACCTTGATAAATAACCATAGGAATGAAATTGGTGATCATTTTCAATAGCGTAGTTTACTATGTAATATTTTGGAAATTATTAAGCAATTCATACACTTTTTATATAAATCCCCCCAAATCTATCCATTTACCCTCACTCCTAATCATTTCTCTATCAATTCACAATGTACTTTCCTCCCAATTAGTGTCCACAATGTTTTCTAATTCTCCCAGGAATCCATCCCAAATTTTTTGTAACTACTCTTCGAGGTATGGGGCATCTACTCTTCTCTTTTCCATTCATGTCCCCCTTATTGGTTATATATCTTGTAATATCCAAACCATGTACATTTTTCCTACATTATAGTTACCCATTTCTGTAATAATAACATTTTATCAATAGGGGACATTTTTTCTTTATCATTTTACCTTTCCTTACAACATATTTTTTTCCCATAATATTGTACAATTAGTTTCTTGAATTTATCTCTTTGATGTGATAAATTTATGTTTTCTTGTTATTTAAAAGAAAAAAACTCTTTCATTATAAATTTATCCTAATATAGATGTAAAAATAACAATTTTAATTATATATTTACATATATGAAACCCAAATTAACTTCTATTGGTTAAAAATGAAGCACTTTCATGTCTTTATGAAACATTGTTTGACATGATTTTCATAAAAACCCATTATTTATTAATAATGTTTTATTAATGAATTTATTTATTAGTACACATTATGGCACACATTAATTAGTAATTATGATGTTTTACCCTAATAATTGTCGAATTCCTTGGTTAAATAATTTAATCCCAAGAGATGACTTATTTTATTAAAACATGTAGAAGAACCATGGTAATATTCATTTACGAAACATTAGTGATAAACATCAGTGATATTATTATGAATTTATCTTTTAAATGATGTATCCACATTTCCATTTTATGAATCATGTTATTTTTATTACGATATTCATTTTTTCATGTCATAAAGTTATGCATCTTGTTCTTCTTGATATCACTTAAGATCACATGTTAAATGACCCTCTAGTTTATTTCCATACATGGATTCATGATCATCCCATTCCTTTTATTAATGTTTATATGATATGAGATGCAATAAAATTGACATAGAGTGATCCCATTATTATTTATTTCTAGTTGATTTAGATGAATCTTTTATTCTTTCTTGTATTTGGACCTTCATTTCCAAGAAACTATACTTTAAAAGACCATATTTTTTACAATCTAATAAAAAGTTATGTAATAAAAATTGGGTATTACATAGTTGGTATAAAATATTTGTTTAGATATTTGGGGAAATTAATATTCTAAAACATTAGGAAGATCCGAATGAAGAATTAAAAAATTTAGGAAACATCCTGGAATTTTGGTATGTTTTATATATGTTTATACATAAAAATGCATCTTTTTCTTGGTTGTAATAGTTTATGTTGAACTTGAACATATGTACCTAGAAGTAAAACCCAAAATAGTTCTTTTATCAATACTAAAATGGGAACTGCTTCAAAATAACTGGCCTTTATCCACACCGGGATTGAAACTCTCAATGGATATGTTTCGTAAATCACAACATTTTTGTGAACCTTTATGAAGGATATATAGAAAATGTAAATATTATTAAAAGCTACTAGTAATGTATTTAAGAATGATGATTTAATACATAAAATGAATTTTGAATTATTATATTTTTAAAATTAATTTTTTTATCTTAAATTTTTTCTTAATTTAAAAAAATGGAATGAAATAGGAGAATCCATATAAATTGTATGTGTAACATAAGATGAACTAATGGAGTTCTGATGGATTTAGTTATTAAAAAATTGATTAAGTTTATGGTTCCACTATCTCGAGATACGAACAATTATAAGAACCACATTCTAAACCAGATTCTTGTCGATTGGAAGATGTTTTTTAAGTCCTTCTTTCATTAAAGACCATATTCTTTCAATTGATCTTTTAACAAATTTATTTATGAGAATATTATAATATCTTTAGAATAGATCTTTTCTATAATATACTATTCCATGAATGAGAAATTCACCTAAGTAGTATACCTCTTTGAGGTAGAAGACGACCAGTAGGGGACACTATGTAAAAACCAGAAGGGAGGAATGTATATTGATTCTATGGAGTGGGAGGTTTTTGGGGAATCATCTTCAGTAAATGATTTCCTCCATCGATGTGAAAATATGGATAAGTAATTCTTAGAGATTAGGAGGAATGAAATTGAATATCTGGGAGTATATGAAATGAAAGTTACATGATTTTTTTGATACCCTTCTATCTATTTTACTGATCCTAAGGGAAACGTTGATAGATTATTTGATGGAATGAGAACCCATATGTGGAGGAATATTGAATATTAATATTATCAATGATATAAGGTGATATTGTGTAGTGTTATGATGGTTTAAAAGGATAATGGAAAGATAAAGTGGTCACATAGATCAAATTAAAAATATATGGAAATGGTGCCAAAATCAGTGAAGAACTTTGATCACGGTAGAGGAGGAAAGAATGTGAAAGTTCCCATGTGAAACAAATGTGGGATGAAGAATTCAGGGATATAAATTTTTGGGAGTGGAAAACGATACATATGTAAAATATATGGACATGTAGATCAAAAATTGCACCGTGAGGTGAAGCCTTAACTTCTCACCACTAACGATAAAGGGAAGATGATACATTCCCATCATATAGTTCAATTAATCTTATGTGAAAGGTTTTAGAGATTTTCTGATCAATGTATAAATTATAAGATAATGGAGGGGAACCACCATCATCATTAGCAGAGTCCAATGGATAATGGTTGGTAATTTTCTACCCGGGCAACTGATGTGCATGGTTCAAATGATGTGGTGGCTGGTAATTTCATTATTATCTCAAAGATATATATTACTTTTTTATTATTAATATACACATTACTTTTTTAACTATTTTTCAAAATAATATATAATCCACTCCCTAACATATATAAGTTTTGTTTTAATTCCAGACTCATGGATCGATTATCCTAACATCAAAAGGATATAGAAACACTAGTATTTTCTTGGGAGGGTACAACCTCATAAAAAATCTATTAGTAATTTCAATGGTGGAATTCAACACTATACTAGAGATATATAGGATCTCAAATAAAAAAATGATCAACTGTAAAGGAATGGAAATTTTAGTAATCATGAATGGACAACCTACAATCATTTTCAATGGAAATATATAAACGCCTGGTATTTTTCTAGATTCACATCCAATATACTTATTTATGAATATAATTGATTAAGTATTATATGTAAATAAAAGTATTGTGATAGATAATGTTTCAAATATTCAGATGTATATTGAGGTATTCCCTAAAGGCATGCCTGGATCTACTCAAGAATTTGAGTAAGATTTATCCATTTAACTCATACTTATATCCAAGATTATATCAAGAACCCTATATAGAATGAAAATTATGGAGCTAAAGTAATTAAATAAAAAATTATAAATATTTGGAATAATGGATTTATCGGACCAAGTGTGTCTACTCAGGTAGAACTTGTTCTTTATTTAAATAAGAATAATGTATCAATGTAGCTATTAATTGATTATAGAGAACTTAGTGAGATTAAAATATAGAATTTGTACAATATCCCAAAGATTTATGATTTATTTGACCACCATCATGAGGTTCAATTAATATATAATATTGATCTCCAATATGGGCATCATCTATTAGGGGTTGAGAACTAATATATTCTACATACTTCCCATTTCATCTCAATTAGGGATGATTTCTATCTTGAACAACATCATAATACATACATAATGTAAGTGGAGAGGTTCCATGGTATCCCACATTTTAACAATTCTAATAATGATATAGAGTTCACATATAAATTATAGAGAAGAATTCAACATGAATTGAATGCTAAATTTTATTTTAGTATGACATATTGCCCCCCAAAATTATGGTCAATCTAAAAAGAGTATTCAGAAAACTGAAGATATTATGAGAAAATTATTAATGGAATTTAATGGTGGATGGGATCAATATACCCATTGGATGAATTCATAGACATCATATTCCACTTAGGTAATCAAATGTGACCACAATATGCTCTATATAGTAAGTGATGTATAACTACTAAATTGTGGTATGAAATCTGTGGGATAATGGTACTTGTGTAGATACCCCAACCCCAATTTCCTAGAGCTGACACCCTAGCTCATTACATTGGCATAATAACAAACTAAGTAAGATCATGAAAAACAATTTTTCTATTAGTTTATCAAAATCATATACAAAAATAATTTTTATGTTACATCTTAATAGGAAATACAATATATGAATCTATTGTAAAAATAACAAACTCCTTGATTATCCTAGTAGGTCATTCAAAATATACTTCTTTGAAAGCTAGGAAAAATAAATCATAAGAACGTGGTAATCTCAGATGCTTATTAAGGATTAACAATACAATAAAATCAAATAAATCCCATAATGAGTGGTTAATGAATCAATTAAAAAATTAGAACATAATCTTTAGCAGAACATGGAATGAATAAGATTTGAATAACTAGTTCTATAAATATAATCACATAAGAATAAAGCATAACCATGGATATTTAACTAGCTAAATATTCTCATTGATTGTGAACTACTAATTTAATAATGGGGGAATGAATAATTATAGATATCTAAAACATATTGTGATGTCCTCGTCCAATACATCTGAAAATAAATGGTCACGACCTCGACCAAAACCATATCTGAAAATGGAAAGGCCTTGGCCCAACCCATATCTATTTTATCTCATGAGATATACCAATGCATCGAGTGTATATAGATGTCCCCACAAGTAAAATACTATGTAAAAGTCATTCTAATTTGAATGGTTATATACATAAAAAATAAAATCCTAAAATATAAATAACTTTCCTAAATCTGTAAACATATTTACTTATCACTCTATGTAGTATGGTGAGTGGTATCAAGATAGCACATCTAAAGTCAGATGGATCATAAACAATTTAATAAAATATCATAGATGGTAATAACCAGAGCCTGATCTCAATATATCATAATATTCATCATATGTGTTAAAATATAAGAAAATAGTCTAATAAAAACATCTAGGAATTCTTTAGAGAAATACACTTTTTTACCTTACAAAAAAGAGTACTTTTTTAAAATTAATTTGAATTTTTGATGATTGTTTTTATAAAACAAGAAATAAAAAAATATAGGTTTCTATGAAAAAACTAGTGATTTTATCATAATATTGGTGTCATAAAACATATTATGGATGCTGCCTGAAAATGGTTATGAAATTTAGATGATCCCCTTAACAGGGCTTCTGTATCGAGAATAATTTAGAAGGGAACCATGTAAAATGTGCAATTACCATAAACAAAATATAATAAAATTGGTATTATATAAAAATTAAATTTATACATATAATTTAAAATATTTATATAAAACAATGAAGAAATTAATTGGTATATATAGGAATAAAGAATACCCCAATTAAAAATGAAGTTTCCAGAAAAAAAAACCCTTACGTTACATCTGAATATATTCTGCATTTGACCTTAATATCATGAATAATATAATTAAATACATTAATTAATTAATATAGAACATTTTATAAAATTATTTTATTCATTATATTTTTATTAAATTCAATTTTTCCCTTATAGATGTGTTATAGAGTTTAATTTTTAATATTCAGTAACATTAGTTTTTTTCATGATCGGTCTGATTGTTTATAAGTAATGATGTTTATGTAAAATATAAATAATTTCCTAAAATTGTAATTAAATTTTATTAATAATATATATAAGATTAATTTTTATTAAATGTTTTTGTATTCCATGTTATGTCGATAAATCATTAGATACAATTTTAATAATAATTGTTTAGATTAATTTTAGTAGATTTGGATCCCAACAAACTCATATTGATTTTTCATTTAGTACTATATAAATATGTTATATCCATAAAAAAAGATTAATTGTAATATAAATTTTAATATAATTTTCATCCATTAAAATGGACTAAAAATATCCTTCTAGATAGTTATGGAGAATGAAAACAAGTCATCCTTGAAGGTGTCAAAACAACACATCATAGACGCTGCTAGCATTTTTAGAATAAAAGGG
Organism: Viscum album; assembly: GCA_963277665.1. Taxonomy (NCBI): domain Eukaryota; kingdom Viridiplantae; phylum Streptophyta; class Magnoliopsida; order Santalales; family Viscaceae; genus Viscum; species Viscum album. The sequence goes on along the minus strand of OY728140.1, from coordinate 1,362,805,489 downwards.
ATAAGAGAAAGGGAATGATGATGGATAATTCTATTAGAAATAAATGAATTAAAGTATATGTAAGGTACTAGAGTTATCAGTCTACTTGGATGAGAGGATTTGAGGAGATAATAATGAATGAAAAGGACACAAATTGAAATTAAAACAAAAAAACAAGGTTTATACCAATTCATTTTCTCCTCGAGAACCTATATACAGAAAATGTTTTTTTATTTTAATAGGACAAAAGTGTCCTATAAATGGGTTCTATGATTTGAAATATTATTTGGTATATATTTTTTTAGGATAAATTCTTAGCAGCTATGGTGATAAGGGGTGGTATTTAAAGTGGAGGAGTGGGGTTTTTTTGAATATTTTAATTATTTGTTTATTATTTTAGATGAACACTATGAATAGTTTTAGAATTATCATAAAATATATTAATAGTATTCAGTTTCTATGGTATTACTTCATCCAAACATCACATATGTCTCAATTATTCATTTATATAACATTTTTCAAAAGTATTGTATTTTACAATTCACCAAAAAATCATGTTTTTTATAAAAATCACAAAAAATAACCCAAAACATTTTTCAATGTGTATAACTGAAATACGAATTCCATTTTTTGAAAATAATTTTCTAACAATAATAAATTAAATTCTTAAATAAAATCATTATTAAATAAAAAAATATCGATTTTGAAATTATAATTGTTTTAACACATTGAAAAATTAAAAAACCTCCCATAAAATAATGATAAAATCATAAGATAATAAAATATTAATATATGTATTAATTTTGTGAAAATAAATTTTATTTCAAATAATTATTTTAAATAATAAATAGTAATTAAATATTTATAACATACATTATTTCCAACTCCAAATTAATCTATTTTAAAATATTTATTTACTTATACTATGATATTATTATATTAAAAATTCATTTATAAGTTTCCTAAATATTATTGATACTACGATGGGTGAGGTAACTATTCATTTGGATAATTTAATCTCAATAATTGTCATTTTAAATATTCTTAGGGCCTATTTACTATTTCATTGGTATTAGTATCACAACTACTACAAAAATATTTTATTTCATTCGTTGTTCATTTATATAAATGATTTTTATTCACCGTGATATTTATTGTGATTAATAAAATAAAAATAAGAGTATAAATATCAGTGATAATGTTTTATGTCATTTCATTATCCCCACCTAAAAAATTTTGTTCTTCAAAATTGTTAGAATATCACCTCATAAAATGTTTTTGGCAGTAAATCATCATATGTTCTTCAGGGTAAAACATTTCATCTTCAATTTTATGAATTTTAAAATGTGTCAATACTAATAGATCCATCCATTTCCACAACACCTATTCTTTAGAATATCGGATCTGGATAGAATCTTTACATAATGATCAGTTACGTTCAAAATATATTCCTTTAGAAGTGAGGATATGTGTTGGGTCTCAGATGTACTTATTTAAAAAATATATGTGGATCACATAGTATAATATAGAAAGGATAGTAGGAATTTTTAAATGATATACCAGAGCTCAAACTATCTCTATAATTTCAAATGGACTGATGTGCATGGTTCTTATTTTCCCTTTCCTTCCAAATATTATAACATCCTTCCATAGAAATAATTTCACAAAAAATGATCTCCAATATGAAATTCATAATCCTACCATAGATTGTCATTAAAGCACTTATTCCTACTTTGATATGCATTGATATGGGTTGGAATTTCATGACATTTTCAACTATTACCTACAAAAACAGCAGTCATATAACCTTCCCTTCACCATCATCATCCAAAAAGTTGGTGTACGAAATCTATTGTCATAAGATGATTTATATAGTTCCATTTGAATACTTTAATGGATAATATTAGTGTATAAAAAATACTCCAAAGGAAAATAATAATCCCACATACAATGAAATTCAAGGGATAATGATCTCAACAAGTATCTTAAATTTTGTATCGTTCATTTTAAATACCCATTAGTATGTGGGTGACAAGAATTATACAAATAATGCTAAGAATCAAATGCTTTTCAAATAATTTTCCAGAACATTAATGTAAATCATGGATCGTGATCAAAAGAAATTGTGATAGGAGCTCCAAGAACTCTTAAAACATCATTAATATAGATATGTGCAAGGTGGTCATGTGGAAAACCATCTCTTATAGTGAAAAAATATATTTATATTTTGTAAGTTGATCAACAATGACACATATTTCATAAATATTTATTGGAGTTTTTTGGTAATCCAATGGAAAAATCCATGGTGATATCTTCTCATTTCCATATAAAAATCATAATTGGTTTCATGATTCTATAGGATGTTGTATAAATGAGATCACCTATTGAAAGACTAAACATCATGATACATAATCACCAATTTCCATATTCATATTATCCCTCCAGAAATGATCATTCAGATCTCTATACATCTTAGTGTTACCACAGTGTATATAAAAATTTGAGCTATATGAATCATCCACTAAATCCATTTTATTTCTCAGGTACATAGGGAACACAAAGCCTCTACCCATATTTCATAATTCCATCTTCTTATATAATGTCTAATAATATCCCTTTCGTTACACCTTTAATTATTTTTATGATGATTCACATCATGAGATTGAGTATTTTTAATCCTTTATAATAAATAGGGATGGGTGACTAAATTAAAAAATTAATGTTATTTTACCATATTTTATAATTAATATATCCAAATTTACTAAATCCATACAAAGAAGGTACATTTCAATTCTCAATTTTTTTTAGAATTCAATGATCCTTTATTCTCAATTTATCTTGTACCTTATTCAACTTCACAATGTGGTAGTGTATTGAACAATAATAATATTCATGTAGCTCAAGTCATCATCGTTGCATCATGCTGAGTTATTTCTGTGAGAATATATATATCATGATCTTGTGATCTATATATATATCACATCATTCACTATAGAGATATTATCTCCTTATCTTCGAAGAAAATATTATGGGTTTTAACGCAATATTATGATCTGGTCAGATATATTCATGACTTTCTAACTACATTGAATGATAGGAAATAACTCTATCATTATGCAAAATGAGATAACCAAATTTATTCTTTTATGAAAAACTATATGTCAAAAATAGACCATTTCAACATGGTATAGTCAATATCAAATCATTCACTAATATACACTTAAATTATTCAATTAATTATTTACATTATTTTTTCATACGATCTTAACACATTTAAGAATATGTTTGGTTAACAGGTTAGCTATTCGGGTAGTGTGCCAAATGAAACAATAATAATAACCTACGAAACCAATACAAATATGTTCCTCAGTTATGTTATTTGGTTTAGTCCATTATAAACTACCTTTTCATATCTATGATATACAAATTTTCCATCTGTAATAAAAATAAGAAAATGAAATGAAAATATTTAAAGCCACAATTCAAACATTCTAATCATATCATCCAAATATTTCCATCTAGTAGTCTTCAAAACGACCTCTAGGTGGTTCTCATGGTCTTTATATATTATAGAGTATACCATGATATCATCAGTAAATACCAAAAAAACATTATCATGATATTCCTAGAACAGTCTCTTCATTTGATCCATAAATACAAAGGGTCTATTGGTTATTCAAAATTGAATTACTGTAAACTCATAATATCTACACGAGGTTTTAATTTTTGTCTTCGGAATATCTTCTTACATCACAGACAATTGATGATAACCATATTGAAGGCCAATATTTGAAAAATATTAATCTCATTGAAATTGATTAAATAAATTATCAATTAAAGGATTATGATACCTTTTATTTATATTAATAAAAATTACATCTCTATAATAAATGAATATCCTAATAGATCTATATTTATTCATGGCAAAGGGAAAAGGGTTTCCCTATGGAGAAACACTAGGAAGAATAATTCATTTATCACCTAGTTCATTTAGTTTCTTTCATCAATACTAATTCTATAGTGTCCATTCTAAAAGGATTCATTTATATAGGTCTTGTCCCTTGAATTAGATCAATAGATATTTCAACATCCCACTCTAGGGGATGTCCTTGTAAATTATATCGAAATACATTAATATACTATATCAAAATAGTTACTTCTTCAATTTGAAGATTTCATTCCTCATCAAAGATAATTATTTCTATTCATCCCCAATAATTTCATTCAGTACAGCTATTGGGGGTGGATCCAGATAAGAATTCGATGATGAGTTTTCTATTCTTATGATAATGTATTCCACATCTTCCTTACCAATTGTAATTTTCTTCATTTTACAATATATTATTGCATCATATTTTGAAAGCCATACAATGATGAGGATTAGATAAAAATAAATCATAGGTATTATGACAATATCAACACCTAAAAATGATTATGTTTCATAAATGGGACTCACTGAAACATCCTTGTTGCAATGATAGATTCCATTGGCGTTTTGACTGAAAAATAATTTTTTAAATCCAAATGTAAATGTCAATTGTTTTTTAATTTATGGGAATATATAAAATAATTCAATGATACAATACCCGATAAATGAGTGTCTACTTTTTATGAAATGAATTTTGATGCATCCAAAATATCATTTAACACTTTAACCTTCACAATTTTGATCGCACAAGCTTGGCAATTCACCCATGGTCTTTTTGAGGAATATTTTTTTAACGCTTTGGTCGATCATTAACAGAACGTCCAAAATCCTTAAAATTATAGCATGGATCATTGATATATCCATTCATTATAATTAAATCCTTAGCATTCTGTCCTTTCTCTCCATGTATGTAGCAAACTACATTTTCAAAAGGCACGAGGCTCTTTCCTTCCACAAATATCCAATATTGGGGAATTACTATTTTATTCTTCCATTTATAAATTATTTCTTTTTCTACCATCCTCTTCTCTTGTATTTCCATAATTTCATAAGTCATAGTGAATTATTTATCTATCTTCATAGCACAAGATACTCTATCCTTAAATGATGAGATATTTTTTGAGACCAGTTCCCTTCGGAGAAACAGTTTAAACAATCAATGTATCAATGAATCTTTTTTCCATGGATTACATATGCAGTATATGGAATTCCATGACATCCTTTTTATATTAGATTCATAATTTGAAAGGTTTTTAACCTCTTATTTTATCCCAATCATGAATTACCTATCTATATATGTTCACAATGAAAATATCTTTATAGGAAAATATTCCTGGAATCATTCCATTCGATATTTTTAATTTATTCCACCTCCATCATGTATTGAATTGAAGAGAACCATTGATATAAATATCTTGATAGAGGATAATCTTCCATAACATCTTTATCTCTTATCTTTACATCCCAATACATGAAATATCTACTCTAAGGAACTTATTCTCTACTCCTCTACAAATTGGTTTGTAGTACCAGTAAATGATGAATGTTATTTTCACATAAAATGATCTTACATTTATCCCATATGTTTTATATTAGGATGCTCCATATGGATAATTATATTATTCATAACAGATTATAGATATCTTAGTATAGTTATATGTTTCCATTTAGATTTCACTACTCAAAGACCAATATCATTATCATGTATAAGAGGGAAATCCCTATCTTGTAATCATGAATTAATATGGTTCCCATTCCATCCACTAGGTTCCATTTAAACATAATTTCATAAACATAATGTGGTAACCAATACTAATTTATAATCTCAATCTAGGAAAACACTCAACATAAATTAAATTTTTTTCATAACTAATCTCATAATAATAAATATTGTTTTTTGGTGAAATATTTACTTTTAAATCCTTCATATTGTTTTTTAATTAAAATGTAATTTATCCTATGAATATCCCCCTAAATTGTCAAACAAGGTGCATAGTAAATCTAGTTTTCATGTACCATGTTACCCTGACCTTGGCCTAAGACACCATGTTATAGTTGTTAGCCTAGGTACATCTGTTCTAGTATCATATCCACGAATTTTTTTCCAAACAAGGGTATATTTCTAGGAAACCCCACATTATCTATATGAAACTAGAATATAATGATGTTATTCTTAGTTTATTATAAATTAATATCATAGGGTAATGTGAACTAATATTTGATTTACAAATCTAGTTTTCAATGTTTCCCCTGAACATACATTGATACCAATTGTAGAAACCCCGACCCCAGTTGACCGTAGTCACTACCTTAATTTATTAATTAGGCATAACAAACATGGAAGTTTCTTCCTGAAGGACCAAATACATTTGTACTTTTGGAAAACCAGAAAAAAAAATATTAAATTTCCACATCAAAGGAAATACAATATAGAACATCCATTAGAAATATCATTAACTCTATGATTCTCTCTGCATGTTATTTATAATATACATCTTCAAATCCTAGGAAAAAATAAATGCTATGAATATAGTGATATGATATTCTCAATAAAGTATAAGTAAAACAAAAGAAGCTAATATAAACAATAATTACTGGTGATTGATATAAAAAACATTATGTTAAAAAAATAACCTATACAAAGTTTTCGATAATAAAATCTAAATAAATAATTCCATTAACATTATCACATAGGAATAAAGCTTAAACATGGATATTCTACTAGTCTACTATTCATAGGGATTATAAATTAGAAATATCATAATGAGTCAATGGATAATGTTGGATATTTAAAAATACCATTTATTTATCAAACAAGACATTGGAAAATAAATAGTTATGACCTTGACCAATAAAATATCTAAATATGGGCAAGGCCTCGACCAAGTCTATATCAGTTTTTTCTGATGAGATCTATCGATTAATCGAGGGAAAATATTCGGTCCCATTAATAGATTAATTAGTACAAATAATTCATCATATTAATGGTTTTAATTATAAAAAAACTATAAACATAAAATTCAAATTACTTCCCCAAATATGTAATCATAATTTCTAATCATTTTGAGATGTATGGGGAATGGTATCAAGATAGCACTTCAATAGTTTAAATTATCAAAAATTATTTATTAATATATTTAACATGATAATATTAATTGATCAATATACATATAGAATATTTTTTTTCAAAGGTGTTGAAATTTAGTAATATACTCTAATAAAATCATCAAGGAATTCTTGAGAGAATTACTATTTTTTAACTTTGTATAGAACAATTATTTAAGAAAATTCATTTATATGTTTCATGATAGTTTGAATAAAACCTGAAATGAAAAAAAATATTTATTTTCATGATTAAAATAGTTAATTTAACAAAAATTAATGTTTTTGAAAAATTATTATCAATGTTACTTGAAAATATGTAAGAAATTGTGGTGATCCCATTAATTAGGCTTCAGCATCGGGATTATATGAGAAGGAAACAATGTAAAATATTTAATTTCTATAAATTAAGGATAAAATTATATGGATAATAATGTTTAGAATGTATAAATAGAATTTATTATAATTATATAAAAATAATGATGTGTTACATTCATGTATAGAGGAATAGACCATTACCTAAATGAAAATGAATGTTTGGGAGGAAAACCCTTACCTTATGTCGGAATGTGTTCTTCACATGACCATAATGAATTAGATAATCATATTAAATTAATTAATTTATTAATTAAAATCAATTTAATAAAGTATTTTATTAAATATATTTTTATTATGTTCATTTATGGATATATTTATGTGTTATAGTGTTTAATTGTATAGTTTCAGTGTATTTATTTTCTTGGTTTTCATGATCCGTTCATTAGTTTATATGTAATGAACTTCATGTAAAATGTATATAACCCTACATAATTGGAAAAAAATTATTGATGAAAATAAATCATTTTAATGGGACTTATATATTGTTTTCCCATATAGGAGGATTAACCATTATATAACATGTTAATGATAATCATCTAGATTGATTTTATTGGTTTTAGATCACAAAAATATAATTTTGTTTTACCATTTAGTATTAAGTAAATATGTTAAATAGGGAAAAATAAAAGGGTTATAATATAAATATTAAAATTTATTTCGACCATTTAAATGGATTGATGAATTTACTTGATGGTGGTGATGGAAAATCAAAACATGTTTTCTATGATGTCGATGAAAAACCACCTCACATAAAAAGTTAACATTTTTTGAAAATAATTGTGTTTAGAAGATGTTTAATGATTGATTATTATATTAGCATTATAAAATTATTGTATATTTAAGGTATTAGAGTTGTCATTATATTTTAATAGGGGTAGGGGAGGAGAGAATAAAAAGAAATAACATTAAAATAAATAATTAAAAATATAAGGTAGTGGTTTTTACCCCTTTATTTTCTCATCCATGAGGACCTCATTAAAGAAAAGGTTTTTGTGATTTTATGAGACCAAGAACCCCTAGATGTTGGGGAGGGGTGGGTATGGTATTTTGTAGTAATTTCAAATGTCTCGTTTCATTGAGGCATATTTCTTGTAGTGTAGTAGTACAATTTGGTACTGTAGTAACTGTAACTATTCATCCATATGGTCCTTTGGGCCACCAATTTGGTCCTTGGTCCTGAAAGGCTTTCGAGCCACCTTAAGTCCATTGGGCCACCTCAAGGCCTTTGGGACACATGAAATGCAGATGTACCAGTAATACTACAAGGAACAAGGCTTCGGAGGTGGATTTAGGGCATGCACATTCACTGGAGCAAAGCTAACCAGAAGTGGAAGAATGAGAGGGAATGGCTTGGCCATCAGTATCTGGCATGTGCAACTTTTCATAGGATACCTTGCCGACCAGCCCTCCGAAGGTGGAGTGCTAATATCATGGTATATACTGCGAAATAGAAATTCCAATTTTTCTTGTCTTGGTTATTCCCTCTAAGACCTATGGGTCTTGTTATTTTCTCTAAAACTTCGAGCCTTATAAGGGTTCTACCTCACCCCTTAAAAGGCGGATTATCAAAATAAAAAAAATGAAGGCCTTCAGGCCATTCTGGAATACAGTAAATTTTGATATTATGGGATTAAATTATCCATACATCAACTATGACCCAATAATTAACGTATTTTTCATTTCTTTTGAATAACCATGTTGTACAATTCATGATAAATTCTCATATTTTAGAAAAATATGAAAAATTAACCGTGACCATTTTTTAATGTGTAGAATTTATAAATAATCTCCATTTTTTTTAAAAAAAAAATCTTTATATGAAGAAATTTAATTTTCAATTAAAATCGTTATTTACCTAAAAAATATGGGTTTTAAAATTATAACTTATTTAATAACACATTGACTAATTAACAAAGGCCTCATAAAACTATCTTCAAATCCAAATTCATAAAATATTTATATATAAGTCTATTATATGAAAATATATTTTATTTTAAATTTTTATATTAATTATAAAATTGTTTTTAAATATATATTACTTAAAAAATTTCCAACTCTTAATTAATAATTTTTTAAATATATATTAACATATAATAGGATACAATTATTTTATAATTTCACGAATAAGATGATAAAATTTTATTTTACTTACCTTGGTGATGTGAAAATTCATTTTATTGATTTTTTATTCAGAAGGTCCATCGTAATATTCCTATGATTATTTTAATATTTCCTCGATATAGGTTTCGTAGATTTTAGAAATACTGTTTATTTCATTCTATCATCATTTATGAAGTACTTATTGTGCTATCTAAGTGGTTTTATATGATTTATGAAATAACAAAAAGAAAATAAATTTCATTGATTTATGTTTGGGTCATTACAAATTGGTACTGATATTTTGAAAGGGATTTCAAAAAGGTTCATAACATCAGAAAATATATAAAGGCTATTCCGAGTTAGCAGAAGATATAAGATGTGAATCGATGAAGAGACTTGAAGATTGAAGTTGGAGAAACAAAATTCCTTTAAATATTAGCTTGGAAGAGGGTCATATGATTTGGAAGGAAATTTAATCTTATCCCTTGCAACATTGGCCCCATTGAAATCCTTGATTTCATAGGAGGATTATCATATCATCTAGCACATCTACCAATTCATTATCTTGTTTTTTACATATTACATGTTTCTCTCTTCAGAAACTAAATAACTAATTCTCAAAATTAATAAATCCATAGGTTGTAAAACAACAACATTGCCTCTCATATAAGGATCAGTTGTTGGAGATCATTGACACTATAGACAAGTTTCAATGCATCAAGACTTTACGCATTGTCAAAGGGTTTTGGAGGATCCACAAATATGATGAAGAAATGTTGGAAATACAGGAAAAACTAAGTCATAATTACCCTCATATTTTCTCAAATAAAATAGTTTGAGTTAAAATATTAGGGACACACTTTCTCAAGGGGATAAAGAAGCAATGATCCAAACTTTTTAAATAATATTTTTTTCTAGAATAAATGTATATTATATATAATAAAAATTTATACATGTAAAAAAATAGAAATCCAAAAAATTGTATCTCATTAATAATGATGATTATATTAGTTAGTAACTAAAATAAATAAAATATAAATAATTATAACTTTGTAGAAAACAAAAAAATGATAACATAAAAAAATAAGGTTTGACATATTCTAAATGAATTTTCTCCCATACAGAAAATGAAGTAAAAATAAAAAAAATAGTGACTGAATAAAAATCTAAATAAAATAAATTATAACCGTAAGTGGAAATTTAATGAACTTTGAGTGATGTAATGAAGTGGTATTTATATGGTATTAAGGAAAATGTGTCTATTGTGATTGGACGAATATATGGCTACATGTAAAATATAATCATTGGTAAATATTACAATAGGCGAATAAGACTATTTGAAATTATACCCTTAGATGATAATTTTACTATCATAATTCCTTTCCATTAGTAGTAATGAAAAATTATATTTGATACAGAAAAGAGATTTTATGGCCTCAACGTGTAGAGACATTCTATTTAAAGATCATTAGTTAGAATATGGGAGAGGGTATCATCACTGGTGTTCTACCTTGAACAAGACAAATCATACCATAAACATTTGAGGCTTGAAAAAAATTTCCTTTGTGATATGTTCGTGTTTGTGGGAATCACCCTCAATTCAATGGTATACCAACCACACCATGAAACTGCCACCATCACACACCTTACCCTTTGGGCGTATGTGCGTGTCATTAGTTGTAACATATCCATTCCTAATTTACTTACCATGTGAATTACATTTTTAAAATGACAAGTTTAATACATCATTTCATTTTAATAAAAGATTTTGTTTAAAAAATATGTGTCTAACAGAGATGAATGTCATAAATTGATTTTGGAATAGAATTGAAACATAATTGTATTTTCTAGAAAATGTATATAGTTAATAAAATATAATTATGTATTCAAAATAATATTTTTTAATTAACTAGTATTTTCAAACAATCTTCTTTAAATATAAATTATAGATAAATTTTTTAATGGTGTACGAATTTTTTTGTAAGTGTTAGAAAATAAAATGTCCATTCAAACTATTGTTTTAAAATAAATAAGTATTTTAACATTTAAAATATAAAATTCTTATAATAATATATTTTTCCCAATAAATTGAGAATCAAATTTGGAATCATCACATTAAAATTAGGTTTTGGTGAAATTATGAGACATTACAAAAATAATTTGATTTTTTCTAAAATAGTAAAATTACAATTTTTGGGTTTTTTATGTTTAATGACTTCATATTTTTCCATAATTATTTAAAATTAATTAACAACATTCTGTGACCTAAAATATGATATTTTACTAATATTACATATTTTAATATGTTGTTATCAATTTCTAAATCTTATAAGTGACTTTACAAAGCCTAAAATGGAAACATTTTCATTAAAAACATTACTTTTTTGAAATATTCATTTCCCAGGAAAAAACCAAAATGAAAAAACTATTTTACATTCTGGTGGTATAAAATAACTTAAAATATAACACAAATATACAAAACTGTCAGCATAAACCATGGGTAATCTAGTGGGTTTTATTTTTCCAAAACCTAGTTTTCCATGACATATATTTGGAACATATTAAACAATTCATACACTTTTTCAATAAACACCCACCCATTTCACATCATTAATTCTCTACCAATCAATTCCTCCATAATTATCTGGTGTCTTTTTCTCCGAAATATTCAACTCCATGTGTCCTCAGGTCCCCAAGGATAAATTCCAAAAGACATTGGAGTAACTATTTTTGGTAAGGGTAATATCCTTTTGTTATATTCAATTAAAAACACCTTTTTGTATATCTCAAATAACTGTTATAGTAAATATATTTAATTGATGATTTTAATATATTGTTACTACCAAATTATGTTTTATTAAATGGATACTCATTTATCACATCAATTTACACTTTTTCCTAACCACATCTTATACACAACATGCTATCAAATTTACTTCCCAAATATTTATCTCTACTTATGAAATTATCATTTATTTTTCATTTGTGGATGCCCAAACCTCTCTCTATTCTAGGGGTTTTCTCCTTGTTGTAAAAATGATTTATTTTATTTGTGTATATATATGGATGAAATCATCATCCCCTTTTTAGGGATTAAAATTACAAAATATTAATATCATTATGTTCTTTTGAATACAAATATTATTTTTAAGAATCCTTTTATTTATTCTCCATGGGTTATTAATAAAATGATTAATTATGAACTATTTGGCTCACATGAAATGAAGAAAACTGGACAGTGTAATGTCATGACCCCTCCCCTAAATTTTTTACCATATTTGGTTTGAAATGGGAGAAAAGGGAATGTGATTCTAGAGTCGTATCTATAGTAGGCCCAGGGTTGGTGTCTCGTACAGAGGATATAATAAACACAAAAATTGGCGGCATTACCCTGTAAAAGGACACATGAGAAAGAGATATATAAGATAGAAACACACCATATCCTGCTCTGACTAAAGTATAAAAAAATAAAATGTTTTTATATGTAATTTCATGTAAGAAATACTATATCTAAAATTTAATACTGAATGTACCAAAATCAATTAAAGACGACATCGACCATTAAGTCCAGACTGATATTGCAAAACCCCGAACTAGTAGAAACCCACCTAATATCTGACCTGCTAAAACTAATCAGAAAAATAGATTATATAATATAGAGATAGTATAATAGTATACTCAATAGGAACCCCCCAATATCTACGTGTGAAAAAGTAAATAAATCATACTAAAGAATAGTGGAAAACAAGTGAGACTTTATTGTCTGGTAAATTTGTATACAAATCTCACAGCCAAGTCATGTATTCGCTCACCAAGTATCACAAAAAAAATAATATAATATATTAAATATTATTAAGGATACCCCACTACTACTTCCCCACCATTTTCTACTTTTCACCAACATTACATGTCTAGTGAATCCCTCTCTAAATGGATATCCCATAGACAGGTAGGCGAATCACTACATCATGATCCTCCAGAAACACATGCCACCACTTCCACATATCCATAATTAACTAGGTAGATTTTATGAGCTACTACAGCCCACATAACATTTATCATTCATTAGGTATTATACCTCATGCTATTACAAACCATGCACATTGTAAGGATCCTCAATCCATCCTATCCTATACATGGTATACCTATCATATCCCTTATCATATTAAATATATAATATGTATGTGTTAAATAACCACAATATATTACATCCTTCGACCCAAATTTATTCATAAAACTAACCACATGCAAAATATCACATGTAACTACCAATAGAAAAGAGCGGGACCAAATGGGGTATTCAACCATACATCCTCCAAGTAGGATGTTGGGAACCCACCCCCCCCCCCCCCCCCGATCTCAGAATAGTCAAGGTTCCCATTCCATAACTTAAAGGGAGAATTACCATATATAAACAAATATACATGATATAATATATCTCACAACAATATAATGGGAATAACCTAGCCTTATACTCAACTGCAACTAAGGTCTCTCAGAATCCTGACTTGGACTGCTAAGACTACACATTTTATAATCACACAGACAAATTAAATACATACAATACGTTACCTAGTCACTTATTCTTAGTTTAAATTTATTTTAATTAATTATATATACATTAATTAACCATTATCATTTCCACATTACATCACATTTCATTTTAAGCAAAGATCCATCCCCTCACAACATAATAAAACTGAGACAACAACATCATAGAAATATAACCTCAGCAATACATCCTATCAAGATCCAACACTATGGATTAAACATTTATTAATTTATTTAATAGTGTTACCACTCTCTATATTTCCATATAATCTAGAAAAAAATATTCAATGATTCCAAAAACAAGGGGCTCAACATAGGGAGTATATGAACTACCCATCAAGTGTTCACCACCTATATCAGGAGCATAGACATGTCCAACCCTGAGAAGCTAATCAAATAAAGCATGTGGAATACCCCGCATGTCATTGTCTCTCATGGAGAGATAATATAACAACTATATGACTCATGGAGTTTGGAATTTTTTGAATAAAAAAACAACATTTTTAATCAATCATCCATCTTTCATATCAATGGGTAAGAACAACTTCAACCCATTCCATAAACCTTTATGTCCACCAAAACACATACATGTGTAAACTGATGAATCTTTCCCTTAGATGCATCAACTAAAACAAAAAAAAATTATTTCCCTAAAAAAATACCCAAAAATCCATCCAAGATTAGCCATCACAGACTCACATCACATACGGGCCTTCCAGCCCCAACAAACTATCACAGCCCTCTATGATCAGCCATATCACAAGCAGCATGACAAAAACATACTAACCAGATTTTTAGACATAATAAAACACATTCATAATTCATGCACAATTATCACTCATGGATCCAAATCCAAAGTCAATTGTCATTTAAAAATATTTGGAAAACTAAAGCCCTTCAGATGAATTATATTTTATCACATACTTGTTCATATTCTATCTTGAACTAGAATATTCATTATTAAAAGGTTTCAACTATGAAGAACCCAAGAAGAAATATATCACAAATCATACTAAATTAATTAAATAATTAATTTTAGATTCCATTAATTCTATTATAAATAAGTTTCAACATGCTTCATGTTTGTTATCTGAATCAATTTAACATGCTTTTCTGCATCAATTTTATTATCATCAAATTGTAATAACAACAACCCGATTAATTAGAAATGCCTCTAAAATTCCTATAACTAATTAATTATAAATTAATTGTAAATTTATATTATTTAGAAATTTCCATCAAGATAATTAATATAACACACATAGAGAAATGATAACACACTATCTAGAAAATCAAGAGGCAAAAAATTAACACGATACAAAGAAACAACATTGATATGTGATAGATTCAATTTAAATAATCTAGTTAAAATAATTATTATGTAAATTTCATTGTAATAAAAGGAAATAAATCATCTGAGATATATGATTTCTTGTAAAGAAATTGGGAATAAATAAATCCCCTACCTCAAAATTCCATTGATGTTCTTCATAGGAGAAATGATCTATGATCACATATCACGCATGGTATACATCCATTCAAGGACACCACTGAACCCCCCCAGTAACAAAAACCAAGAAAAAACTCATTAGAAACATTGGTAATCAACACCCATAACATGATGAGATCTGTGGGAGGAAAATGAGATCAAACTAGGGGAAAATGCTAGAAAACCCAAGAAAAAAGATCTTTGGATCAGGCTAGGTCACCATGAAATGAATATGGAAACCCAAGGATCGATCCCTCTAAAAGGGATCTACAAAATATCAAATAGGGGACTATCAGGTAGGTTTGGAATAGATGGAGGGAATCTATAGCCTTAGAGGTTGAAAACCCTAGTGGTTTTTTTGTTTTAAAACAATACTACATAAAAGGATTAGATGATGTGTAATCCCTTTTAATGTAGTGTAGTTTCTCTACTTCAGTTTATATTAAAATAACCACTGTAGTTTAATTTTGTTATTATTAATACCCCCCAAAAAATACATGATTTGAATACTTCTTTCAAATTGGGAAACCTTCTTCAATGAGGTAAAATCTATCTACTTCTACCTTCTACCTGCTGAGTTCCTCACGACATCTTTCAAGCCTTTTCAGATCCTATCAATCATCGAAAACATGAAAAGGGTCAATCCAAAAATATTTGATTCCTTAAATTAGATTCCTCTCAAACCGTTATCATCCTATAGAATCCAAAACCATCCAAGAGTGAATACATAAAATGGTTCATCCAAATAACCATCCCATGAGATACCTCTAAATGCACTCTCTACTACAACAACTCAATCATTTCATCAAGTAAACAAGCTGAAAACCTCACAGCGACCATAACCATCTCTTAAACTCTCTAACGGGGGAGATACCTATAAAAATTTATCATGAAAACACAAGAAAAATAGAAATCCATCTCACAACAACTAAATATATACAACCATAAAACGAACAATGTTACAAGATAACAACTAAATAACAAATATCCATGGGTGTCAGTGGTTATCAACAATTCACATTCCCTGGTACTCTCATTCACAACACCATGCCTCCACAAGATAAGAACCAAAAATATTTGACACTATAGTAAAGCCTTCTCTTGGTTGTCTTAGATCTATAATGTCTACTCCTCTAAGGTCGCATCATCATCAACATCAATCTCATCCCAATGAGTCAAATGAGAGTTATCATGAAGATAACGATGGAGCAATGGAATATGAGAATCAATGAGTATCCAACTCATCTATGGGGGAGGACTTATCTGTAAGATATGGCCACAACTCAATACAACACCTTGAATGTCCCAACAAAAATGTGTGAAAGATTAATCCCATGACAAAAACATCATTGTCTATGACATGGAATGACATTTAGGAACATATGATCCCCATCATAGAACTCTATAGGTCCCCAAAATATGATCTAAAATGGATTTATTATTATCCTATGCTTCCTTAATCCTCTCGTAAATCACCAGAACCATCCTTGTCATATTCTATCCTGGTTTCTGTCCGAGAGTTTCAAACTCTCAGACCCTAGTCCAGCAAAATGGAGAATAGGGTGTTCGGTTATAAAAGTCTTCAAAGAGTTCCATAACGAATGTTTTGTAAAAGATATTTTTGAAAGAGAGCTCTACCTATGGATGTTTCCTCATCTATGATCCTCTATAATCAAGGAAAAAAGAGTGATATAGGTCTTGAAAATTCTGTATGGTCAGCTCTATCCAATCATCCATTCATGGATGAAAAGTAGTGATAAGAAATAACTGGGAATCAAATGAATGATGTAGAACTCTCAACACCTTGGGGGTAAAATGAGGATCTTGAAAAAAATTAACATCAAAGAGACTCCATGGAGTCTCACCACATCCTCTAGATAATACATCTAAAAACCTTTAATGATATTGACTCCATGATCACTAAAAAGTTGTCTGGTTTCATCAAACGATTCACTACCACCCATGTAGAGTAATAGACTGCATCACCTTCAGGTAAAATAGTTAAAAATTACATCGATATGTTCTCCCACATCCACTGAGAAACATAAAATGGGAGGAGAAAACCATAGGTAACATGGTGCACAAACATAACCTTTTGGATGACCATTCATAGAGAAACAAACTAGACTACTTCACACATTAAGCCAGGCTAGTAAAACTAACACCTCAAAGCTCTGTACACCTTTTTCACACTAGTATGTACCAAATATGGTGTACAATAGAATTGATGGAGAACCATATCTCAAACATCCTATGGAGAAAAAATTATTTTACTAATAAACAATCAGTTTTGTTCATACTCATTAGAACCATGAGGGGCCTTTCCAAAAACAACTCTGTCTCTCCAATCCTCCACCTCAAGATCCCCCAACTAGGAATCCTTCACAAGATGCACCTGAGATGACAATAGTTTCATAGGAAAAATATAGCCTATTTCACCAACTTATCCAATATATATATGTAATCTTGAATGTTCTTTCATTACTCTCCTGAAATAACAAGATTCAGGCACTGCATCACTATGTGTCTTCATGGTAAATGAATCAGCTACACCATTTCCCAATATAGGTGTTTCTAAAATATCTGAATTTTAATCCTATTTTAACTCCTTTCACCGATGTTGAATCAGTTTTAATTCACACTGTGAGAAAAAAACCTCATCATATTATGATTGGTGTATAACACAAAGTGCTCCCCAATGAGGTCATCTCTCTACAAAATTAGTGAAATCACCAACACCATAAAATCATGATTGGGGGTGGAATAGTAATTTTCATGGGGAAGTAACTTCAGAAACCCTTAAGATACAACTGATCTCTACAGCATAAGAAGACAACGCAGCCCATGATGCGTAGTGTCACAGAAAAACATGAACTAAACTTCTTCTATTGGAAGACAATGAACAAGATAACTGACCAACTTATGTTTTAGATACTCTAATACTGCCAGACACTAACTCGTCCACAAGAATTCTTGATCCTTATTGGTCAATGAAGCCATAGGAGACATAACTAGAGGGGAATCGTCTATAAACCTCACCTAAGAAACTACAAGGCAAAGGAAACATCACAACTATATGATTGTCTTGGGCACTTCACATGACACAAATTCTTCTATATTTTATGGATCCAAAACTACTCGTTTCTTCCACACCACTTTCCCTACGAAATAGTATTCTTAAGCCTAAAAATCACACTTCGTAAACTTCTAAAAAATCTATTGATGATGAAGAACTCTAAAAATGGTACGTATATGTTTTCATGCTATTACCGAACATGGAGTATACAAGTATTTTTTTGATGAAAACCACCATGAACATATCTATGAACTCATAAACATGGCATTCATAATCCCCATTAACTCATCTGGATAATTCCATACACATAACGATGCCATAACAAAATTTAATACTACTGAAGAAAATGATAAGTACTCTTAAGAATATCTTCATAATTAACATCCATCTGATGATACCCTAAACACAAATTTATATTAGAGAACTAAATTCAACCCTTCAGTTGATTGAATAAATCATCAATCGGTGGAAGTGTACAATCATTCTTCACAAACACTCGGTTTGAGCAATGATAATCGATACACAACTGTAAACTTCCATCAACATTCTTTATGAAGAAAAAAAATGCACCCCATATTGATGCACATAGTAGAAAATAAAACCACTCCACAGAAAACCATCTATCTATATTGTTAGCTCTCGTAACTCAGAAGGCATCATGCTAGGCAGATACATCAATATTAGAGTCATTCCATTTTATAGTTCAATCTTGAAGTCGATCTCATGTTGAGGGGGGTAATGCTACAAAATCTTATAGCAATAAATCATGGTACTCTTCTATGACCAAGGGAAACACCTATTTGTGAACCACCAATAAGCTCAGAATTAGCTCAACCATCAAGGATGACAATTAATGAACATTCCCTTGATGCATTAAAGAGTATTTATTTCCAAAAAACACTTCTATCTATTCATCATCATCATAGAATACAACCAACCTCTTAATTAAATCCACAATATCATTCATCAAATACAACCAATCATTGTAAAGGGTGATGCCATATGGTTGTATTTGTAAACCTAATAAATATCTCTAAGAGAAGTGCAACCCAAACTCTATCTCACATTTTCTATATAATCCAAACAAGAGACATCGACCTCCAATAGTCATAATAAATTCCAAGGGAACAAGATTCTAATCAAACTCAGGTCCCAAAGCATGGGAAATGGAATGTGGAATTAAGGATTGTGTCTCTTATGGGTAAAAATATAAATGAACCCATTTATAAAACCTTTCATGTGTCTAACTCCATGCTCTATCCTATCCTAGAACAAGAACTCTAATACCTATCTATCATGACTCCCTGCCCTAAATTTTTACCCCTCTTATATCAAAAATTGTAGAAGAGAGATAGAGACACCCGAGTCACACACCAAAAGGCCCTAGGTTGGCGACTAGCTCCACAGTTATAGTAAACACACACACTGGAGGTGTTACCCTGTCTGAGAACACATGAAAAATAAAAATATAAGAGATTCATCAACCAAATCTTTCATAGAATAAAATGTAAAAGAAAATCCAATGTGCATATATGTAATGTCATTTATGAGGTACTCTAACTAATAGGGAAAACATCGTGTACCAAAAGAATGTTAAAAGAGTAGTGACCATGAATCCCAAAGAGCACTTTAAAAACACAGAACAATTAGTAACTATCCTAATCTCCAACATGATCTTAAAAAACTAAAAAAGTTTTTATAACCTAGTATTAATATATTAGTATACTTAGTATGATCCTCCATGGAGCCACTGGTAAAAAATTAAAGAAGGCATGAAAGAGATAATTGAACAACAAGTGAAACTATATCGTCAACTAAATTGTTATACTATGTTCACAACCCCACCATCAATAATCTCCTAATCTATCTCATACAAGATAATATAATATAATAAAGAATATCAAGGGTACCCCACAACTACTTCCCCTCTAATTTTTTGAATATTCCCAATATCGCACATGTAGAGCATCTCTCTCCAAAAAGGCTAACCTGCACACACCTTAGAGAATCACTACAACATGATCATCATGAATCACACACCACTATGTCCACATATCCCAAAGTAACCATATATTTTATGGGATCCACCACATCCCTCATAACCTATATCCTAGGAGCATTTGAAAATGTACATAAAACATAATTTTACTACTTCTGTGAGTTGAATTACAAAAAACCTAGAGACACGGTTGAAATCATTATGTAAAATGTGGATCAATAATATGAAAATAATTTATGGTGAATAGTAAATTTTTAATTTTATTTACCATGGTATTAAGTTAATAGGATAATTAAGGGTAAAAATAATAATATTATTACCCTAACACGGTTACTAATTATATTGGAAAAGTGCAATTCGTCGAAAAACAACCATAGGAATAAAATATGATCCTTTAGGTATACATGGATTAGACTAGGAAATTTATTATTATTTAATTCAAAGATGAGTTAAAAGTGTTCAATTAAAAGATTAATAACTAAACCATTTTTAATATAGGGTTACACAAAAGATAAATTAGAAGATAAATATTCATTAGAAAGATAAAAATATTCTAAACATAATGGTATTTTATTTATATTTTTTATACCTGAATTGATATAATTTATTTATGACACAATGATGATGTAGTAATTATCTAATTAATGAAATATTAAAATAATTGATATTATAAATATCCAAATAAATGTAATTTTAGACTTTTTGTGATTTCCAATAATTTTATAGGTTAATATGACCTGATAGTGTTGGTCAGATGAATTTTTTTGAAGTAATAATGCTGTTATGAATTTAACAAAAACAAAATACCAATTAGTGTCAAAATTGACATAAAAGACTTTAAAAAAAATATATTAATAATTTATATTCTAATCCTAAAAATATAATGTTCAGAAAAAAGTTTTGAATAATTTTATAAATGTCATTAATGAACCACTTGAGGTTCTCTTGGATATTTATAGTATTTTTATTAACAATATAATATATACATACAAAAAGACATGGTAAATGACATACTATTAAATTAAGAGTTAAATATAAAAGTTATGGTTAATTTTGTGACCCAAACCTATGTAAAACCTATTGGTTGAGTGGTTTTAGAACCATCCCCACAATATCTTTTATGTAATTTTTTGATCTTTTAGAAACAGAAAATGATTTTATTGTAAAATAATATTTCTATCTTTTCATAAGGTTCCCCTCACCCCTCTTATAAAATAGCACTCCCCCTTATCACTAATTCACACATTGAAAGACATTTTCCTCGGCCCAACCATGCCCAAATAACCTCTCAACTATCATCCTTTCAGCCTTGAGGACTTACTTTAGTAAAAAAAGCTAGCCCAAGGAGCCCTTTTGATCAAATCAAAAGGAAATAACCAAAGAAGAGGTAAATATTTCATCACCTCTTTCATGTTACATTCTTCTTCCACTTCCTATTTCTTTGTTGTTTCAATTATAAAATAATAACTACAATATATTCAATATAATTTTATGTTATTATAAATATGGTACAACAATATTAATTATTCTATCCATCTTTTGAATGAAATTTCACCATATGTGCATACGTACGAGTTACCGTCTCCGTGTCATTGTGTAATTGTTATTAAATACATTATTATTTGGATGGGTTTTATAATGATGTGTAATTGATTTTAATAATAAATATAAAATGCTAATGATTCTGTATATATGATATACCATCCAATTATATATTATTTTAATATCAAAATAATGATATTGTAGCTCGTGTGAATGTTCAGATTACCGTCACCAAGAACGTTATGAGATTCATTCCCCATCGTGTCCATTCAAGACTAATTTTCATTAAATTATTAAAAATTATGTTTAAAGACTTAATATCATTATTAATATTAATAATATAAATCCTAATCATAACAAACATTACATACATAATAAAGCATGTAAAGGAAAACGAATCAATTAATACCCAAAACGACGATAATACTAAAATATTAATGACAAATCAATATTAAAAGATCATATATGATATAATATTAATGTATATGATTCATCTATAATTTCATAACAATTATTTCACCACTATAACGGAGGTTAATCTACCCTCGTCAAAGGAAAAGTACAAGTAAAGGGTTAATTTCACAATCTATTCATTATTCGGGGTTGTTTATATGTAATTATCTACTAGGACCTCTTTATCATCTATGTAAATGCTTCTTAAAAATGCATTTAAATAAGTTTTTAATACTTACTAGATAATGGGATAAATTAATTTATACCCTTATTTGACGATATATGTTTCAAAAGGAATCTTTCAATCGTTTTCCAAACAAGGTACTTTATTACCTTTTTGATAAAATTAAGGTAAGAATGTTTTTAACTTATACGGAAGGTGCAGCTATTTACCACCATTATAACATTGTCGAAGCTTCTCTTACAAGAATATAATAATATTTCCAAATGTAAATGTTATATTTAATAATTATGTGTCTTTTAATTTATATCTAAATATAATGAGATATTTCTCTAAAAAGGATTTTATTTAATCAATGTCAACATCCTTTAATAGATTTAATGTTTGTTTGAAGTTGATTTATTATGATAAAAAATCCATATTGTATTGAAGGTTTTGTGAAATGTTTGAATGTGGTTGTGTTATTTTATCCCATTCATTGTATATGGATAACGTATTGACATTTCGTATTCCAGTTTTAATACAAATTTTTATGTCAGGCTTAATCCTTTTCATATGAGGAATAAATTGGACGTAGTAAGTGAATGGTGGAGCCCATTATAGTTCCTTGATGCATCGGCAGGTCTCATTAGACAAACTAGTGTCTTGGAATAAGGCATTGACAAAAGCTTATTTGTTGTCTTGTCACAAGGCCTTGAATATGTGGTTATAAATGTTTGGCATTTTGCATTCCATCATTATGAAAGTGGCTATTGACATTGCATGTGATTATTAGACTAGTAGAATATCCATGTCAGTAAGTAAATGACATTATTTTGATTTATATTGGCCATATTATGATAAATTTTATGTTTAAAAGGATTTTGTTTTAGTTTTATACTTTGCGCTAAATGTCGACGATTAATTATGAAAGTTTCTGCTATATTGTTATCCTTACTGAGCATTTGGGATTAAACCTTTCTATGTTTTCTTTTTTCCCAGGATGCAAAAAATTATATTATGACTGAACTATAGGGTTAGTCTATGAGATCTCAGTGTTCTCCATGGAAATAATGTTGTTCTCGTTTTCTATTTTATGATGTAATGTAACCCTTATGAATTTATGTAGTACATAATGGCTACTAAACTAATCAGTATTTCGAGACTTGATCGTTTGTGATCATGCCAATGATATATAATAATGCACCGACTCTGGGATTCTAGGTCCAGGGCATTATAATGATTCGTGTTAATATTATTATCTTATGTTTTTTTATCCTTTATTTCAATTTATAATTATCTTATAGATATTTATCTTGATTACATGGTGTTTTTTCCATGTCTTCTTCCCTTACAAGGAATCATTCTCACCACATTCCATTGATGTATATCCCTAGTATATGAGCTATGGAAAAAGTAACTTTTGATGGTTAAATGAATGTTTTTTCATGTAGACCTAGAATAATGGTTTATGTTTTCATCAAATATGTACCATGTTTCCGAGAGACTAAAAATTAAATTCCATTTGATTATACCATGAAATTAAAAGTTATATAATAAAAATTCATGTTTCCACAAATATTTCCAAAAACGAAAATGTCTTCTTTACAACATCAATATGTGATTTATCAAAATTTATTAAAAAATGAAAATTAAATATAAGAACATTGTATCAGATAACTAGGACCATTCAAGAAGTTTATGTGATTTGGTAAACAACCATATCAATTATTTTACGCTATAATCAACACTACGTTCAAACAAACCATGGAATACTATTATAACCCTTATAAACTAGAAATTTAAATTTAAGGTATAAATATAATTAAAAAAATTTTGAATTATATTGACCTGTTATAATAAATAAAAATTATTCCGTACATTCATAAGAAATAAATAATAATTTTTTTGAAGTTATTTTAGCCTTCTAAATTTTTTTATATTATTTTTATAGAGAGAATTATATAAATAATGGTTTAATTTTTAAATACTGTATTATATTAATATAATATAATTTTTAATAAAGAATACCAAAATTATATTACGGTTAATTTTTTGGATTTTTCAAAAAATATTGATTTTCCAGTTAATAATAAAAAATAAATAGTTTTATTGAAAACTTTAATTTTGTGTCAAGAATTTCTAAAGATATAAATAGTGTTAAAATGAATTAAATAACTCATTTTATTCCATATATAATTAATAAATTAAATAAAATGATTTTAATAAATTTTATAATTGAATTTCATAAAAAACTATTTTTATATAGTTTTTTCTATACAACTATGTTTTATTGCATTTTTTTATTAAATTAATTTAATCCAATTATAGATAATTTATAATTATAAATATATTTCATATTTTGAATAATGTGTGGAATTTCATTAAACACTTTACTTCTTATCTTTAGTATTTAAGAATAGGAACCATTGTAAGATTTTATTACAATTATAATGAGAAATGGGCTAATTAAGGTGAGTAATTACTTGAAAAGGCATTAAATTCATTCAAAAAAAATTACATTTTTTCATTGGATAGTTCTATTTCATCAATAATTATCCAAATTTCCAAAATATATATTTTTCTAGTTTAATATTTATTTTGACCATTAAAATATTTAGGTAGAAGACATCATAAAAAATTTCAACATAATGCATTTAATATGTATAATATTATTAGATAGTGATAAAAATAACGTCTATAGAGTTATAAATTTATATTTTAAATATCAATTATTTGTAATCATTTAATTTATTTGTCACTTTTTATAGATGAAAAAAATTCCGTTAAATGTTGTGAAAATTCAACACAGTGCTTGACCATGTATTAAAAAATTCATGTAAATGAATTTAAAATATCTTAAAATAAATTTTCCTACAAGATATACAGTGTACCAATAATTTTCAAGATAATTGAAACATGTAATTTTAGTATGATATGTTTATATTATAAATCTATATATCCTTATTTTTCAATGTTTAATTATGTGATTAGTTCTTAAAGTGAAATTAATAGTAGTTTATGTTAAATATATTTTATTAAATTATATAAAATTGAAGAAAAAACCAAAAACAACCAAAATTAATATGATAAAAGGTTGGTCATGTGATAAAATGGATATTTTTGTTCCAATTCCCAACATATTTTAAAAATTATAACCCGTTTACTATTAAAAGAGTTGGTACCACATTTAATGTAAAAATAGGTAAACCAAGTGGTTGAAGTAAATAATATATTTTGAAAAGATATCTAAGGAAAATTTAAATAGGTAATTAGATGATTTTAATAGGATAGTTTTTTCCTTATCATCAAATTGATATTATTTTGGAATAATTATACATTTATTATAAAAATATTAAATAAAAATATATTATTTAATTCTAAAAATACATTAATGATATTTTATAAAATATAAAATTTTAATAAATGATTTAAAACACATAAAAATAATCTAATTTAATAATATAATAGGATATGGTAATAAATCAAACCATTGTACATTTATGGGTCAGTATTCCTTCAAGAATGTCAATCCATATCCCTTTGAAGTAAAAATGCATGGATATAATGGTAATTGTCAAAAATATTAATAAGGATTATAACAAAGATAGAATATGATAAACATTTCAGAAACCTGTTCTAATTATATTGGATGAAAATATTTTGACTCATACTAATAATATTATATAATTATATTAATTTGGATCCTTATTTATTTAAACATTAATTTATATTAATTTAATACATTCCATATTTCGTAGTGTACCGCTACCCACATTTAAAAAGGGAACCTCCTCGAAATCAATATTCACAATGTTTCATCCATATTTATCAACCATGATTTTACATGTTATCATCTTATCTTAAATCACCTTGTCCTTGAGCTATTTAATTTTCTATAAGACGATTCGTTCAAGGCATAATATTTAAACAGAAAAAGGTTTTTCAATGAAGAGGTTTACTCTTAACTGTGCAAATTCAATTTCATTTATTAGTTTACCAGCACATAATAAATTGTATCTATTATTAAATAATGAAATTCAAAAATTAAATAAACCTAATTTTAATTATTATGATTTAATGACCATTTTACCCTTTTTTATATACCATGATGATGGAAAAATCACTTGAGCATTCATATGGATTATCATCCCAATGAAGCAATGATTTTTTTACTAATTTACATTAAAATTAATAATTATGGGATTAATTTTTATATATTATATTTATGTGATTATTTTTATAATATATTTATAATATCTTATTTTCCTTCACAACATTTTATCCATTTGAAAATGTTAACATCGCTCGTGCATAAGTGTGGACTGCCTCCTCCATGAAGACATATGACTCATTTTTAATTAAATACTTACATGGATTGAAATTCGGTTAAATTAAATTTATAATAATTATATATATGATATTATAATTATCATTTAAATATGTATTATAATTTTCCATTCATTTTTTTCATCTTTTGATATGTGAAAATTGTGTTCATGTTTATGCATCACCAAACGTATCCATGAAAAATGTAAATAATTTTTCTATACCAATCCTTTATACATGAATAAATATAATTATAATGAATATATATGATATTTATATCAAGTATATTATTTTTGATATTATTTGACCATGAAAAATGTACATTGATTGAAGGTAGTTAACAAAAATTCACAAGAAAACAAAAAACATAACACTCTCAAATGATGATTTTAATATGTAATTCTTAATAAATAGATTTTGAAATGTTATATATAGATCATATATTAAAATATAATTATTAAAATTACAGTTAAATATAAATATATTACACATATATTCATAATAAATTAGGCTAAATAAATTTCTATGAATGTAGAACTAGATGTTTGGGATTTATGCTAAAAAATCCTTATTTATCTGGATTTTTTATGAATATGTTTTTATGCTGATATATGAAGATATAAATCTAAATAAAATCATGAAATATCTTCTATTACGGTTATATTTTGAAATAAAAAATTTTCCCTTCATTTTCCACTCTTTATGAACTCAATACACTGAAAGAATAATATTAATGAAATAAACTTTATTTCACTCTTCTTTTGAAAATGAATTTTCTTCCTGATCATTTCTTCATAAATTTATTTTCATGAGTATTATTACTATTATATTAGGTAATTTTAGATTAATTTTTGACCATTATTTAATTTTTATAATATGGTATCAAATTAATATTATTTTCATTTTTTTGACTATGGTACATTTGATATTTTTTTAAATTGAAATGAATCATTATATTAAAATAAATTTATCAAGAATAATTTCATAACATCATGTCGACTAAATGGTTTTATGATTCTATAAAAAATTTCCATATTTCTTCATCATAAAATTCATAATATTTTGAAATTGTTTTTTTAAACATGTTATTTAAAAGTGAATATGTTATTTTCCAAAATAAGACTTCATGTGATATGTAAAATAAAATTTTAATCTATGATAAAATCTTTTGTATTAGTTATTCTGTACTAAATATAGGATAAAATAAAACCATAAACATTATTTCTTTTTATGTATTGAGATTATGATGATTTGAGGATACGTATATAAAGGTTTATTATTACTATGGGTTATTTAAGTTATAATTAAACCTTTATGAAAGTATATTCTTTTCAATGGGTTATTCAATTATTTTTTATGAAATGTTAATGAAATCCATTTTCATTCTAGGTGTTATTTTATTATGAAATGATGATATTTTTATTAATGTTATTTCATATTAACATATTATTCTATGGTAATTTATTTATGATTATATCACCAAATATATATATTTATCATTATGAGATGGTTAGGGTTGGAATTGTATATCTTTAAAATGAATTTGTTAAAGAAGAGGTATCATGATATATTATAGATGGGAATTAGGAGAGTACCAGATTCAGTATCTGACACATTCGAAAATGACATTCTGGGGATTCAACCTTGAATAATTATATTAGGGAATAGTGAGTGAAGGAAATTCACAATTACGGTGTTGGAAGTGAGCCTGGGCTGAGATAATTATTTTACATTCTTATGTGTTAGCCAAAAATTATGGTCTTATGAAAACAATATACATTGATAACATATATTTATTTATTCCATTATGATTCATGACTTATGGAAATCAATTC
The DNA here is from genome assembly GCA_963277665.1 of Viscum album. Lineage (NCBI taxonomy): Eukaryota > Viridiplantae > Streptophyta > Magnoliopsida > Santalales > Viscaceae > Viscum > Viscum album. Next base: position 1,362,776,568 of record OY728140.1, on the reverse strand, counting down.
ATTATGCCACGAATCATGATGATAGTAAAAAAAATATGATAGGGATTGTCTTAGAATCATAATAAAATATTCACATACCCCTATATTCATGTTATTAATATTTGATCGTTGATATATACCATTTTTTACCCATATTAATTATTAGAACTCACCATTTCCAATGTTTTAGTTTTTTAAGACATAAATAATGGTTGTATATATGATTTTCCGAATCATATTTATAGTTATAAATAACTTATTGTGATATCATGAAGATATTTTATTAAAATGTTATTTTTTATCAATATTTCCAATGAAACTATACCTAAAAGAATAAATAATTAATTGTAACGTTATTTATTAGGTATTGATATATGTTTTTGATATTTATGTGTGAAAACTATTTGTTACAATAAGTACTAATAATAAACTGTTATTTACCAATGTTTTATTTTCCTAAAAACATTATTTTCAAAACCCATGTTATTTCACCCATATCGCAAATCTATAATTACAATAACCACAAGAAATGGGAAGAGACTCGGTAGCTATTTGGTAATATAATTTTCAATATAACTTATATTTTTAATTTTGAAGAATTAAATCCTTTACATTCCTGGAAAATGTTTAAGGAGGAAAAAACAGCCTACCTCAAATTAGTTTAGCAAACAAAATTCATTAAAGATCTCATAAATCGGTCACCTTTTTTCCATTCTTCTATCAATTTTAACGAGAAACCGATCAAAAAGCATCATATTGAAAATATAAATGAATACAAACTCAAATATGTTGTCAAATTCAAGAAAAAATAAAGAGTCCATATATAGGAAGGAAGACAAATGTTATAAAATTTGAATATCTCTTATTAAAGCACTCAATGAATCATTAGAATTAGATCCTAAGCATTGATGATCACCAAAAAACCATTTGGAAACCATAAAAATCAAAATCATCGGTCAGTGGGGGATGAATATGTTCTTTTTGTCTAGTTAAGGGATTTAAAACTACTTTCTATATACATTATTTCCCATCACAAATATGGGCCACATTGTTTAAAATACTGTATGCTAACCATATTAGTCATCTATATCCCAAATTATTTTAAATAAAATTATTATCCAGACAGTTTTATTAATCCATGCCTAATTCATTCACTAGTCTATATATATCCTACCCTTGCCCGTTTTCCTAGAGGCATGAGTATAGTATGTATTTACTATCCTCAAACATTCCATTTTAAAAAATAATCCAAAAAACATCTGAAACCATATAAAATAAACTTCATTACTAACCCTTAAATTTGATACCTTTAAATAACACATTAAATTGAAAAATACCTCTTTTATATGGTTTCAAAATCCAGAATATGATAAAATTTTTTACAGTTCAAAAAATCATTCCATACATAACACTATAATGTTTTCATCTAAAAACACATGAGCCTTATATTTTCCCATATAATATTCCATAATGTTCCCTTATCCATTGAAATAAAATATTAATTTTTTCATAAATATCATAATGATAAATATATTAATTTGAAATGTTGATCCACCATAAATTATCAACCATCAAATTATAGTTATGTAACATCTTAAACGTTAAATATTTTTATTTCTATATTTGATAGCAACTATGCCTCCTTATATACATAGTTGTCTAAATTATGTTACATTATTGAAAATATTTCATTATAATAATTATCAAATCATTTTTTGTATATAGTTTATCTGAATGATAAAAAACTATTATCTAGTAAAACTCATGTGTTTTACATCTAATTTGTATTTCTTCACTATTTTTGAAACATATTTATCAAACAAACACCTTCATAATATCCCAAAATTCTCCAAAAATGATACTCATCCTTAAAAATCATATGTATTATCATCTATCATAACCAGTGGAAATATCAAATATGAAATTTTTTAGATTATATGCTCAATAAGTCTAATTATATGAAAAAGTAAAAAAAAATTACAAGAGAGCATAATAAGGGAATATTTTTATAATCATGATACATAATAAATCTGTATAAAATGAAGAGTAATCCATAAATCCTGAAATTATTAAATAACCATGACTTAAATGAGTGATTAAACATTAGTCGAAAAATAATATCAATTAGAGTATAACATCAATATACATTATATATGTGTCACAAACATTACTACAGGGAATAAAAAATACATAAGGCACTCTATTTGTGCCCACACATAGGACAAACTATCATGTTCATTCAAATAATGATAACATATAAACATATAAAAAATATTGAATGGTGATATTGGTCACATGTGTTACTCAACTACACATACATGTGACACTTGATATCATTCATTTAAAATATCATAAAGAGCCCCTATAATTATTAATAGGTTTCATTCACCTCATCATAAATAACCCATGTATGTAAAATGGATTTAATTCCATTTTCAGATGGATTTTTGATAAGTAAATCATTCATAATTTTATCAATAATGGTAACATGATAAACTTGTTGCTAATAAATAAGTATCTAATGGTATTCCATAAAATAATATGAAAATAAACAGTAATCAAGATAAATCAATTTAACATTTTCAAATGAAAATATAATGGGTATAAAGTTAAGAAAATAATATCCAAAATAAATCAATGTATATAGTCACAAGGAATACCATTCAATTTGTAAAAGATAATATAGAATGTTTATAGAGGAAATGTATTGATAGAAAACCCATATTTATACAAAGATGAAGATGATAAAAAAATTTCTATAATTAATCATTCCACAAAAAGGAAAATTCATTGCATAATCCATCCAATGAATGAATTTGTACGATATAATTTATAGAATATCCTATATTAGTCATATTCTATTTCAATGTACACACACATAGATTAAAAAAATCAAGTATTTCAATAAGAAAATTACATTTCAAATAAGAAATGTCCATTTTCATTTAAAAAAAATTAATGATATTTTCTATATAATTAAATAAAATTTTTTTCATTTATAAGCTAATAACATTATTAGTTAAAGTTTCATATGATATTACATATTTTGTGGAAATATTTTATCTCATAAGGGGGTTAAAATAGTTTCTTTTTGTTAAAAATGTATATTGTCAAAAAATTTCAATTGATATTATTTTAAATCAATTCAAATGAATGTAAAAGTAGGTGAAAATGAAAATTATCAATTTTATTATTTTAATATAGATATTTTCATATTATTTGTATTAAAATATAAGTTAAATAATTTAAAGAAATATGTTTTTATATTTTGAAAATACTTCTTTTGGAAACAACATCTCAGTAGAAGATTATGACACAATTTTTTTTACTCTAGGTATGGAGAAACCCCACATCCCCTCATTTATAAATAAAGAGAATATTTTTTATTGTGAAAATGGATTAATAGATAATAAAAATTCCCCAAATCGGTTATCATTTTCAAAAATATTGATTTTAGAATGAGGCTTGGAAAAAATCCTTACTACATGAATACCAATCATATCAAAATATTATAGAGGGAATGAAAAGGAAATTAGATGTACAATATTGTGATAAAAATAAAATTCATGATGTAATTTATCAAATCATAATTATATACACGACATAAATGTAAATTTTTTTATAATTTTAATTTTAATTTACAAATAGAAATTTAGACCAAGAAACACATTCATGTAACATAATTTTTTATGTAAGAATGATTTGAAAATGTGGTTTTAATAAATAAATGTTTGACCACTAAAAAAGGAAAAAAATATAAATTGGTCATTAGGAAGAATAAATAGCATGTTTCAATATTTACCATTATGAGTGTTTAAAATTTGAGAGAAGAAAATTGAGTTACATAAACTATTATTACTTTAGAAACATTTAAATGAAATCCCCATGATGGATGTTACATCAAATAAAACTATATTTATTGTTACAAATAAGACGTTCGTTAAAAATATATTAATGGTTTAATAGATATATAATTATAAATGAATCATCTTCCATACCAATATGAATGTCTTAATGGATTGATAATTCAAATAACAAATCGTTAATGTGGTCTAGATTCGCTCAAATCATGTGTATAACATCATGGTTAATAAAAATAATTTTATTACATTATCTATTAACAACATTTTTCCTTTTAGTTCAATTAATAATTACGATTTATTATATATTGTAATTTTTTTTTGGGTTTTTATTCATAAAAATTATTTCGTTGTATGAAATTTTTTGTAATTCTAACTATTAAAGTAAATATTTATTAATATAAGATGAATAAATTATATAATATTTTCAAAATATTAAAATTTATGGGATTTTATTATTCAAATAAAATAGTATTAATATTTATGTTTCTATATTAATCTATTCTATAGTTTTATAACATTAATCATGTGTGTGGTTTGACAGACACAATTATAACCACACCACACATTGATTGGAGAGTATAGTTTTGAAATTGTTTATTTTTACATTAAACCATTAGATCATTATAAAAATGTTAAAAATTAGTATATATTAATGGTTTGTTTAATATTTTAAATATTTTGGATTAAGAATTAATATTTAGATAGAAAATAAAAAATTTACATTGTATATACAATAGTTCGTACAAATCATGATTAATGTTTATATTCCCCAGAGACTGAGAGGGAAGATATTTGTATTATAAATTTTATATTCAGTATAAAATTTCTATTAAATAATTTTCATTATTAATGAATTCTAAGATAATTACAATAATAGAATAATATTTTGGAAAACTAAATATTTCATTTCATTGAGGTGGTCTTCCACATAATACATGATAAACATTTTTCGATTTTTATATGAGGATGTTATTAAATTAATAATTCTTATCAAATTATTATAATAACATAACAATGTAGTTTTTATAATTATATCATCAATTTTCTATGGATTTTCATGTATTGAAGGAAGAGAATAAGAAGAAATGGAAAATTATTAAGTAATACACACTTTGGGAGATTAAAATTTCACTCTAATAACCCAATTTAAATTAACAACTAAAAAAATTAATGCTGAATAGGTTATTTAGGTAATTCATGGTACATATTATCTTTTAAAATTGTATTGCATTTTCTAGAAAATTTTGACGTTCTTTTATATCATTGGTTTTGTGGAATTTATATACTTCTATAAGAGAAGAAATGATGTAGACTTTCATAAACAATTAGTTTTCAATAATTTAAGGAAAAAAATAAATGAAAAATGGTTTTAAAATAGATAAATAATGGGTTGTGGGTCAATAGAAGGTTGATAAATAATCTATGTTAAATTCTAACAAATTTTTTAAATATGTTTCAGATCATAAATTATTGTTTTTTACATTTCATCCATTTTAATTTTTACCTAGGTAACATTTTTAGAACAATGCAATATATTTTTTTACAAAAAAGAAATTTATCATTCATAGACACTATGAATTATTCCCATTAAAATATCTTAAATCAATTTGATAGAATGTGATTCATGTAACAACACGTTTAATGGCAAAGTGATATTGTTTTAAATTTTTATATAAAAAATAACATAATAGTATAGAAAATATGTCGATGGTCATTAATAATACTTACAAAACTGTGGTAAATACATTTTTAAACATTTTTTGTGGTTATATATTCAATAGAAATAATGATAATAATCATTTGAAAGTAAAAAAAATGTTCTCTTACAAAAAAAATTTCGATCTTAACGGTTTTATCACTTCTTAAATACTTATGATAAAATTAATTTTTGAAACTTTTAGAATATATTATTAATTATATTAACATAGATTTTTATATCTAAAAATAATATTTACCTTAGGAGGTTTCTGGTATTTTTTGGAAAAGTTACATTAATCAATGAATAGTGAAAATAATTATTATTATTAAAAATAACCTTATACATTAAATTGATTTAAAAAATAAACATTATTATAAATTTTATTTAAATAAATATTATAAAAATTTATATAATAAGAAATGAAATTTAGTTCCATGGATTCAACTTAATATTGAATTTTTATTTTAAATGCTTCTATACATATGAGATTTTCTTCATTAAAAAAGAATTTTCATCCCGCCAGCAAGTATTATTTTAAATTATACTCTACTAATTATAGGGAATTAATTTTAAAAAATACAATAAATTTTTTTAATTATAATAAATTATATTATCTAATAAAACCAACTTATTGTTTTACCATTATTATTTGTAAATTATCTATAAATTAATTATCATTGTTTTGGTTGAAACAAATTTTCCAGAGGATTTAACTAAAAATATTAGTATTAAAATGAACTACTAAAATATAAAATACCCATATTATTTCTTTATTTAGAATATATATCATCTAAGGTTCACTAATGTATAATTTTATTGGAAATTTTAATGATACAAATATCTTTGTAAATTATTCTTTTAAAAATTCTTTTCTGTGTCCTCTCCCCCACCTATAAGAGGCCACCCACTCCCCTCCCAACTTCACACTACCAAAACTATTTGGATAAGAAAATAACGATAAAATTAACATAAGTAATCCAAAAAAATATATAAGTTTTTATCATAAATCCATCATTGGAAGGATATTGGTGCAATACTAAAGAGGTCATTCGATGATGACCGTTATTTAAGGATTTTATTTTATTTTCACTCTTCTTCCACAAATAAAATGTTATTAAATCATGATAGTATAATTATAATAGTACATAACATATTATTTGATGTTATTATTTTCATGTAATGACAAATATCCATATCCACACTTATAAAATGGGAAATGAAATCATCGATCTTCTGTACGATGGATTGTCGTCCCTTGAAATGTGGGTACTCGTTTTATGTCAGCACTTCACACATTCAAACATAATATGGGATGTAATATATATATATATAATATTTAAAATATAATTATAATTCATTAATTCTAATATCATAAATATATTATTACTTTCCATTTTGTTTAAAATAAGATAACTTCCCATATATGTATAGTAGACTACTACTACATGATTTATGCGATTATTTTTTCACAAACTCTTCTCATGGAATGTAATAATGGTAAATTAAATATAAAATATGAGACATATAATACATGTACTATTTTTTATAATTATTATATGATAATCTGACTTACCATTTAACTTATTAAGACATTGATTTCAACGTGAATTCATATTTAAGACTTATTGTCTCTGTAATGTGATGAAAATCATTTTATATTCCCAATATTCTGAAACTATAAATTTTATAAATATAATGAATAAATATTAAATTTATAAAATTAATAATATTATAATGAAAATGGATTTTTACACTATTTATATGAACGAGGTATTTCATGACAAAACACACATTATAAAATAAGGCAATTAACACATGAAACAATGAAAATAATTAAATATTTTCAATAAACATGAGGAATGCATGAGGTAAGAGACTTCATCTCAATTTCTTTTTATTCAGGAATATTTTACTATCATGAAAAATATTAATTTTCTACCATATAAATAATTTTAATTTTCTATTTTTTTGTTATTATTCATTCCTTATTAATGGTATACAATAATCAGTTTGAATTATTTCACCCAAGGATATTTTACATTAACCCAACAATGTGGTAATGGAACCTGTCTCTATTTCCATTTTATTGAGAAATATTGGTTAATATGATCCTATTTACTTTTAGGTTGAATATATATTACCTTAATGAAGTATTTCACAAGAATATGGATTTATTAATGATGAATAATTATTTTTTTCATATTTATTATTTAGGGTGAAATGTTTAAATTTTTCCAAATAGTTAAAAATTGGGGAAAATTCTAATTTTATTGGCTGATTATTTAGATTCTCTTAAAATAATCATGTGTTATTAAACATTATTTATTATAAAATTCATTCTAATTAAATATTTATGTAATTATATCATGGATATGATTATTTCATAATCCAAATAACATTATCAAATACTTTTTTTACTTACAAAAATATTTGATTAACTTGGGAAATATTGATAAAACTATATAATTTACTCAAAATGGATATTTGATGCTAAGGATTAATAATTCATGAATTAAATTTATTATCAAATATATGGGGAATTATTTGGACATGTTGTTATGGGTGGGTCCTAGTTACATATATCATGTTGATCCATCATAAATTATAATTAAACATTGTAGTTTTCCAAATAAGATTGGATTTTAATCATTTATAAATGAATCTTGTAAAAGGTATTAATATCATATGAATCAATAATCTGAAGATCATGATTTCATAAAATTATGTATCTAATTAATTGATAATTTAGTTATTTTTATTATTCATGTTATTTTCCTAATTATATTATCTTTGGATGCATTTCATTTATTTTTTATTGAACAACGGTCAGGGGTGTTGGTTTAGTCACCTTTCCATATTGAATATGCATTATTTGATGCCCAAATTATTGATTAAAATTCTTGTGTTTTCAATTACTTACATTTATATATGATATTTTAGTATTTATATATTATTGCATCTATTGCACATAACCATAACTAATAATTTCAATTCAACCTTATTTTTTTCTTTCCACCGGTTATGATGATGACTCCTTTGAATTAGTTAAAATATGTGGAGATTTTTATTTGGTTATGGGTTATTTATTTTCATATTTTTATATTTAATTAATCTGTATATTTGGTTCTATAAATAAACTAAACTGATGGATCCTTTTTTATTTAATTTTTTGTATAATTTACAATTTACTAGTATATGAATGATTTCTAATTTCTTGTAATTGGGGTCATTATGGATTGTAAAAAATAATGTCTAGTATAAAAAATTGGAACATGTTTAATAAATAAATAAATTTGGGAACATTATTATATTAATTAAGTTGATGATTAGAATAGAAGATAATCCTATTGATTTAGTGAGTAAGATATTATGTGGTTTTCTACGCAATACATTCATACCTTGATACCATAAGTAGATGTGGATTTGGATAATAAATTCCTAAGGTTAAAAATAATGAAAATGGTTCATCTAGGGTGAATAGATAATTAACTAGTATAAGACAACATACATTACTAAACACCTGGTTTGACACACATGTTGGGTAATTTCAGGATAAATCAAATTTCCTTTATAAAAAATTATAATAGATTTGAAAATAACGATACCCATAAGGAAACCATGATTATGATTTTGAGATTTACAATGCATTACTATTTAATTTATTTTATGTGTTACACTATATTTAGAATTATACAATATGATTTCACCTTTATAATTTAACAAGATAATCTAGTATATTTAATTTTTTATGATCACTACATGGACGGAAGATGTGATTAAATACTTGTTCCCAAAGTAGATATTTTTGTATTGATGAATCTCTTACATCATGTAATGGAATCGAGAAAATCATGGAAATATTAATTCTACATAATCATGATCTGAAAATTAAAAATTATTAGATAGTTTAACCTATTCTGTGTTTTTATTCTCATATATGGTATTTATTCTCATGAAAGAATCCCCATACTTTATTGGGATAAATAATATAATTATAGTTGAGAAATAGTTTAAGTATGTTGAGAATATATTAATAAATAGAAGATGTCATGTAATTGAAATGGTTATCCATTCATTGTATTGTGTTGATGGTAATGGATTTTAATAGTGGTATTTGAGGTAGAATACAAGGGAGGTGAATGAAATATTGGACATGGAATGGAATTATTATATAGAGAAATTGTTTAACTAATATTTCCATCATGAACAAAAAAAATTAAATAATGAGAATATTCCTCAACATCAATAATAATTTTGAATAATGTGTTTCTAAGTATAGAATAACTTTACAATGTTATAATGGTATGATAAAAATTATATATGAAACATGGAATGCATGATTGACAATTTTTTTGGAGATATTAATCAAGGTCTATGAAGGTACATGTTCCATAAATTTTTTTTATAATACGATGAATTAATTTTATATTAAATCAAAATATTAAATTAATTCTCACGATCTTGTTTGTTCAAGAGAAATAAATAAAATAAGAGATCGAATGTGAAAAAAGAAAAATGAAATACATCATTGAAGAATAAGATAATGTTTAAATTTTCATCTTATGATATATGGGGAACGGATTATCCTATGAAATTCACTATGTATATTTGGATTTAATTATTTTTTGGGGATAATGGCCATTGATCTAATAAATAAAAATGGAAGAATATAACCACTATTATTATGTTTTTCATATTTAGGTATATTGGGAACTATGAAAAAATAATACCTAAAGTGTCAAGGGAATCTATAATAAGAGATTCCAGGATGATAAAAACCTGATTATAAGATCACTACAGTTGATGTGGATGTACACAACAATTTGGTTGATGTTATCCATTATAAAAGAATACATTGTTGTATTTCATAAAAAATTACCTAGACAGACACTAAATCATGAATTTTTGTTTATGAATTTATTAAATCCTTGATATGTAAACAATATAAAAACTTATAATAGAATAGAAACTTTGGAACAATATGAGTAAAATATAAACTAGAAGTGTTTTGTGATAAATGATTTATTCACCTTGGAGTTTACTATATAGATAAAATGTTCTCGTTCTTAATATGAAACATGGAACCATGAGTCTATAATTATATTATATGGAAATCAATTCTATTATGATAAAAAGGTATCATTTACCTCACATTGAGGAATTTTTCAATAAGCCTCGTATAGCCTAATACATTACCATGATATATCTTTTCTCTAAATATCATTAATTGTGGTTATTTAAGGATGACGTTCTGAAAGAATATTTCTTAATTTGGTATAAAAATCATGATTTTACAGTTCTTCCATTTTAATGGAAAACACACCCTCATCTTTTATTGACCTAATAAATATGTTATTGAAGTATATGTTGATGATTTTATTATGGTATTAATTTATTATATACTTGAGTATTCTAAAATTTACATGAACTATTAGAATCACATTAATATTATTGCTAATACTCTTAAATGTTATGATTTATATGGGACATTTACTCTATGTGAATTATTTCTTCATTAAGTTTATTTTTGGGGATATATTTTCTAAATCGGTAGAATCTATATTGCATTTGTGAAGAAAAATATTGTCAGAGAAAGCCCACACCATAAAAAAATCAATGATGTTTTATTTGATTGAAGGTCACAATCAGTGATTTGTTATCAATTTTTCCAAACCGGATAAGTTGTTAACAAGGTCTAGAAGTAATGGGTATTTATTCATTTGGAAAAATGAATGTGATTTTTTATTTACTAATGAGGATTTTATAAAATGATATAATTTTAATTTACCACATGAAAATGAATGTTCTACGATTTATTGTTATGAATCAATAAAGCTACATGGTTGTGTCATTGTGAAAAATGATAATTTTATTACATATGCCTCAATGAAATTGATGTCTCATGAAAAATACTGTTTAACCAATGTTCTTGATTTGGAAGCTATAATATATTCATTTACGATATGGAGATAATATCTCCATAGAAAAATATATGAGATATACATAGATCATAAAAGTGTAAAATTTATCATTTTATAGAATGAACATGATAGGAGACATGTGCCATGGATTAAGCTACCCAATGATAATGATTACTCAATACACTACCACAAAATGAAACAAAATATGGTACCTAATGCATTGATAAGAAAATATCAAGGAGTTGTGGTCCCAATGAATACTAAGAGGGATATATTATTCACCAGCCTAGTAAATATGGACTGGAGACTTATTATGGAATGTGAAACATAACTCTCTTTTCAATTATTTTGGAAACCATATTTTTTAGAGATGATAAAATCTTATCAATTTGATGAAGATAACATTCATAATTGAAAATATTTTTTTCGATGAAGGGAAAATAGATGAGATTCTTTATAATTAATTTCTTTTGAAAATTTGATTGAAATTATTTGTTAAATCAATTCATGAGCAGAAATGTAATTTTTTGATGAATATCATAACTCATATTTCTCAATACACCTAGGTATCAAAAGGAGGTATAGGTATTTTTGGGAACATTGTTTTGTAGGATAACTATAAGTGGGAAATTATAGACTTTTTTGAGGATGCCTAGCTTCCCAATATACTAAGAATGAGAGATAGTATCACTGTGGAATCATCTAAACTATTAAAATTACTATGTTAAAATGGAATAAAAATACTATATAATTTTCCAATGGAATAACAAATTCTCATAGTGATAATGACGAAATATAGTTTATTTATTATCTCCTAAAGAAATATTAACATTTCCATGCTATAAGAGAATATTTACCCCTTTAATGACTCACAAGGATCTAAATAAATGCATTCTAAAGACATCATGGTACACCCATATCAATCTAGTCTGATCATTATCCATATTCTTCCTAATAATTATGGAAGTATTATAGAGGCTATTTATACAATGATATATTTTATTATAACCTACCATAATCAAATAATGGATATCATGAAATGATTATTCTTGCGTTGGAGGACATGTTGGTGTTATTAAATCATGGCATTCATGTTATGAGGGATTATTATTTAGTATTTGTATTTTTTTCCTACAATAAATGATTCCATTTAGTTTTCAAATAGCATCGCATGAATCATCAAATGGAATGAGATATCATAATACAACTTGATGGTATTAAATATATGAAAGTAAAAATATATGGCTAAAATATGGTGAAGAGATAAAAACAATTTTAAAGAATATTCAGGCTCATATTATAGCAATTCGATGTTGAAAAAGTATTTATATTGACAATCGGAGGAAGGATTTGAAAATCCATGAAGGAGATCATATTTATTGAAATTATATCCATGTAAAGGTTTTATAAGGTTTGGTATGAATGGAAATAAATCTATATTTACATATGACTCAATGTAATTATTTTAAAAATTGGTGTTGTTTTTTTCTGCTTGAAAATTCCTTAAATTTTCTCAAAAGTACATGATGTGTTCCACATATATTTTTTTATAGAAGTACATGGTGTACCCAAAAAATTTTCTCACCTATGAAGAAATTGAATTTGAATAATAATCTATAATAATATTAATAACCCATAGAGATTCATGATAGAAGAGATAAAGTACCGATGAATATGATGGATTGAGAATTAAAGATACTATAGATAAAAAAATAGTTAATGAAACATTTTAAACATAGGATATTACAAAAGAGAACAAACCTCACCTGTTTAGAATGAAATAAGAACAAATTTTCAAAGAAACATTAGAGGTGTTAAATTAACCCCCAATGAAATTATATTTTATATATTTTTAAATAACATCAATCTCTATGACACCATGTGATGGATGCAACATCGGCTGTAAATGAAACATTATACTGCATTAAAATATTATTTATTCATGATTATTATAACCTATATATTATGTATGAGAGTATAAATAATACTAAATAAAATATTAAAATATATATTTTACATACATTCAATAGTTATGTATTTATTTGAAATAAAATTAGAATATTGTTAATGTAAAATATATTTTTTCTGGAAATTTGAACTTTTTCAAAGAAAATGAGTTCTTCACTACTTGTGAGGTTATGAAAAAATAAAAAAAATTCAATTTTAAAAAATAAATTTTAAAAAATTGAATTCATTGTTGAAATTATAATATCAATATTATACTATGATTATTTTTTGGGATATTTCTGAAGTTTTTTGTTTTATAATGTATAGTAAAAATTACGCATTTTAATTAAAAACTACCAATTGTGATTAAATTGTTTGAAGGGTAAATTTTTATTATAAGTTGGATTTAAAGTATAATTAGATAAATTATATTGTTAATAACACATATTAGGTAATTATTTTAAATTACACAATGAATATAGATACTAAACCATCTATACTTATGAGAATGTTCTCTTTCAATAACTATTTTTTCATCACGTCTACGAGTAAACATTTATATTGGATTCTTCTTATTTTGTAAATTTAATTTATAAATTTTTTTTACATATTTTGAATCAAAAAAATATATTTTAAATAATATGGTCTACTTAAATTCTTAATATTATAAATATTACAATAAGTAAAAATTAATTATCATGGTTAAGGTAAACACTGATATACTAGGGGTTAATATTAAATGTTAATGGTTAAAATGAAATACTACCTTGTTAGAAAACTCTTTTATGGCTATATTGCAACACTATTTCATATATGGGATATGTGTGACCCATTTTGGAGGATATTTTCATGATAAAAATGTTTATCATTTTTTTATAATATAAAATTATTGTGTCCTCTCCCCAATAATAAATTTCCACCACATCTCCTCCCCTCATGACACATACAATAACATTTTAATCGTCAAATAAATGTCAAAAATACTCTCCTGATTCCCCTAGAAAAATTATATATCACTTAATTATATCAATATTTAATCCTAGGATTTATATTATTTAATCCTAAGGATATTATTCGAAGAATGGATATCATTATTAAATGACCATTATTTATTTATTCTTATACAACCTTGAAATAAATTTGAGTCATAATAGAAAATGAAACATATTTCCTAAAATATTTATATATTGTTTTAGATTAACTGAATATCCTATATCTATCACCATGTCCATCAATGGAAAACAAAATCATTGAACATTTATTTGGAGGACTACCGCCAAGCAAACCGATGTTACATGATTTCCATCCTCACAAGTCACAATTAAATAACATAATAAATTTATTATTAATTTAGAAACTCTTTGATGTAATTATAAATATATAATATTATTATTAAATATACATATTTTTATTTATTTCCATTTAATGTATGATAATGTACCTCGTGTGTACGATAGACTGCCACCTTACGATGCAACATGATTCCTTTTTCACATCAAATTTACATGAATGGTAGTAAGGGTAAATAAATTGAATAAATGAGATATATGATATATTTCATAAATTAATGATTATTAATTTATCCAATTATCCAAAACCCTTCCTCTTTTTTGGGGGATTATATCATTGCTAATGCATATGTATAGCAAACAGTCTCCATGATGTGATACAAATCATTCACCATGCCCATCATGAAATAATGGTTATAATGATGTATATATTTAATTAATAGTATATTTATAATATTATATTATTTCTATAGATGTTGTATTTATATCCTAATTACATGAACTAGAACTTCCATGACTAAACATGTATGAGAAATCAACGCAACTAACACTAAAAAAGAAACATAATAAATAATTTTTAATAAATTGTTGTTAAAATGACATAACAGATAATTTTATGAGAATATAAATATTATTATGATGATTATATAAATTAATAACATCGATAATACTATTGTAAATAATTTTATGCATGCACAACTGTTGTAAAGTTGGATTGAAGGGACTTTATGTGAATTTCCCTTCTTTAAGGAAAATTTTATTAGTGAGAACAAAATTTTATTTATACGATGTATATACATCCCATTGATATGTAAAATCATGAGTCAATCATCATTAATGGTATTTTATGTTGAATTACATTTATTTAAACCAATGGAATTCTTTTTGAATGTAACCTAGTGGTAAGACATTTAATATTAATTTCCAATCCATTGATACATACATGTTAATACAAACCTATTAACTTTTATGTTGTGTAAATAACATCCATATGATTTATTTAACATGAAAACTTATATATTCAGTATTATTAATGATTTATTTACATTTTTTCTTTAATTGGGTTTAATTATGGTTTTGAGAAATTGGTACAAACTATTGAATAATATCAATTTCATTTTTGAATGTGAACATTCTTTTATAACAATCAAATTCCTATTATAATTTTTCATTATAATTAACATTTATAGTAAATATAATTTTTTAATTTATAATAGATAAAATTAATTTATAGACTATATACAACATCAATATATTTTTTATTGTAATTTTATTATATAAGAAAATATTTGACGATCAATAACCATTACTGAATATTGATATATGAGAATATTGAATATAGATTACTAAATTAAATAGATTGTTACACATATGAGGAATTATTTGGACATGTAGTTTTCTTTGGTTCCCAATTAATTATATCACGTTAATGTATCAACATGTCTCTTTGGAAAACCAATTTGGTCAAATCAAGTTAATTTTACCTATAATCCAAAATATTTTTGCGAATGGTAATAACTATATAGGTATCTTGATTTGATAGTCAATGGCGTCTAAAAATTAAGCATTTATATAACTGATAACTCAATTATTAATATTATACATGAGTGTTTTTATTGATATTACCTATATGTGTATTTAATTATCCATTAACAAACTAAATGGAGTGTGTGTTTAGTTTTTGACCTTACTAGATTGTTTTTTCATTATTTCATACACATTTTATTGATTAAAATACATAAAATTTCAGATTTTTTTAATATTGAATATGAATATTGTTTCATTATAGATTTGGTTTTATGTAACTATTCCAATGTCTTTTATCACACCATCAATTTTTTCCATTCCCCAGGATATTAAGATAACTCATTTGAATGTGTTTCAAGGATGTCTGGTATTTGATTTTGTAATGTATTAGTAGATTTTACAATGATAAATGGGTATCATGTGTGTATCTTGTTCTCCAAAACTACTAAACTGGTCGATCCTTTGCTATTTTAAAATTTTTATCTAAGACAACGTAATAATGTAGGCATAGGCTCTAGGTCACTAGAGTCGAGGATGTTTCCAAACTGATTAGTGTATCCAAATACTCATAATTTATATATATTCACTTAAGATTCATCTACCCAATATCCTCCCTATAGTATCTTAAATGACATTACCATTATTGAAAATCAATTGAATAAATGTACTAGGCTCCGATGAGTAAATCAATTAGGTTTTTCATCATACACTTAATATATTCTTTATTAGTAGTCACCAGATAGAGATTATCATAATCAATAAATATCTAAAGGCTGAAATATACATTTTTTTATTTGAATAAGTTATAAATAATGTTTACAATATTGGAATATCAAATTGTTTTGAATCATGTTCCTTCATATGAACATAAAACTCCTCAATTCATCAGGTTCTATTTGATAACATTACATATGGATCAGATATTTCAATACTATAAAATTAATAGAAAACTAAATATCCCTCTTGGGAGGTAACCGAAAAACGTAATTAGAAAAATGATCAACGTAAAAAATCATAAAATAAGGAACTGAGAAAAATGAACATTATTCTATGGTGTTGTGGAACAACTTGACCAGTTGGCTTGATATCATCTCATCCATATGAAAAAATGGGCCCACAATGAGGGATATAATATACCAATCCCCCTGAAATTTTTGATTAACCCTAGAAACGAATATAAACTAAATCTAATATTGATAGTAATGAATATCATATTTAAAATTATCTATCCAACCCCATCCAATGATTAGGTAGTGGATATCATGCTCAATGGCTACATAATCTAACATTTCGACGTGGTCAACAATCATGACATGGAACTTGGAAAAATTGAAACCCTATATATTTTTCCTTCACAAGTGAGTTGAGTGATCCATAATGAATTGAATAATATTTGAGAATAATCAAAAGAAATTATTCTATTTATATGATAAAATATAATGTGATTCAACAATATAAAAAAAGTATATACTTATATAAGATGAAATATGCATAGATCTTCTAATAGAAGACGATCCTAATTCTGATTCCTCTAATATATACTCCACTAGATAAACTTATCTAGCTTTAAAAAAATCATGAACCTCCATAATTGAATGTGTGTATCCATTTTATTGAGAATGAGGTCCACCACCATTTTTTATGACATAAAAAAGACACGATGGCATTGGAATGAGTGATCAAACTAATATACTTTGGGAAACTCTTCCACATAACTTTTTAAGCTATGAATATTGTTTAAAATGATTGATATCCCAAGGAGTTACAAATAAATAATTCCAAGTATGGATAGTTCCCCCATAATGATATAAACCCACCTAGTTATGACAAAAGTATGACCATGACACAATTCCTATTGTAAATGGATCACATTTATTACACATTCATTTTTATCTACGTTATATACATTGGATACTGCATACAACAAAAATATCTACCTAAAAATGTATTCTTAGATAATAGTAACTTAATGTTAATATATTTTTCAAATTGTATATGTTTTTTATTCTGAAGAGAAAAATCATTGGACATGTAATCTCCCATAAACCAATCACAATAAATCTACAATTATGGTAGTCAATTGAAATAAAAATTGTCGATAAGTGAAATAACATGGGAAATGAGTACAATAATATTTAAACATACGTTATGCATGCTTAATTATCACTAATTATTTATTTTTTCCCACATTAAACATTTCGTGACAAAACTAATTATTTAATACTATCTTAATTGTTAACTAGCTATAATCATATTCTAACATAGCATGAACAATGGTGGCCTAAAATTTTCATACTAGTCCTTCAAGAATATTATTGGAGAAAATGGTCATTTCATTCTTGGGAGACTTTAATGAGTGTCAAATCCTCTCATTTATTTCATGACACACTACATGTTCATAAGATCCATTTCAACCCTTAATTATAAATCGACTCTTATTGGTAATTTCTGATGCATGGGAAAATTTTTATTCCTGATTTCAATAACCCATACAATCTAAATTTTTGTTTGTTTTAAAAAAAATTCAACAAATAATGATTATACTATATTATTCAACTTGGTAATATTTCTCATAGCTTTATCACTAAGATTCATAATATCTATTCAAATAGGTATTTTGTTTTAACCAATTGAGATAATTGTTTATTAGAATAGGAATACATCACACTTTATAAAGAAAAAGATTAAAATCCATTTTATAGACATTTAAATCCAATATAAAAATGAAAACATGCTTATATAAATAATACTCAAAACTAGGTTCATCAAAATTAACACAAAATCAGGTAGTTTGTTTGTGAAAATCCTTAAAAGGACCATCAAAACAGAAATTCATATATTGAATGCAACTAGCTTGACACTTTTTCATGCATACCAACTGAGTTCTAACTTCCCTAGGTCAATTCTATAATAAAACCTATAACTATGACAATAATTTTCATCGTTATTCTTGGCATGTATTCACTCTTATTCCACATTGTAATGATCCAATGTGGTTATATATTATATAATAATTAAGATGATCTATCACACGGTGGGATAAAAAACCACAAATTTTTTTACATAAAATGGAAAATTCATTATTAAATCATAGTTCATTATGGAATAATAGGTACATAAACCTGATATATAAAAACCATTATAAAAGTAATAAACTTAATATGAAAAAGCCTAATTCTTAAAGAAACATTTCATATAGCAATCCATATATATTATCCCAACCCACTACAAATGAATAATCAATAATGATAATTTGTTAGGAATAAAGATACTCTTATATTAACCAATAGACTAAAAATAGAGTTTTTTCATATATGAATTAGAAAATATAGGATTCAACGGAATGACATAGTAGGATATGAACCCAAATCTATACAATTCTGATAACCATGAATCAATTTCGTCCATTGTTATAAGAAAAAAAATTCCATAACACTATTTAACATGAAGACAAATTTTTAACAAAATATCCTTTGGATTTGTTTGAAACATAAAAATTGAAAATAAAAAAAAATTGAAAATAAATGAATTAGAAAAATATATGAAAATGATAAATACCTATCATAGTATAACCAAAATATTATCTAGTTAGAATTATAAAATAAATCATATTTATAATTTAAAAAATAACGAACAAGTGGTATTTAACCTATAGGATGATATAATACAATACACATTGGATCAACAAGCCTGAAATACATTGAATCATACAAATATTCTATCCTTCCATAGATTATCGATATAGAATTCATAACCCCTAGTTGATCAATTGAGTATGGTTTCCAATTTTCAATAAACCAACACTTCCAATTTTCCCACGTGTAATGAATTTATTGAACTTTTATGTACAAAATTCTCAATATTTTATAAAACATTTTTACAACAACAACATTATTATATAAATGCACGAGAAACAATTTTAGTGTCAAAACATTAATTGAGGAATTATATCTAATGCATGTTTTTTATAAAAATTTATTACAGAAACCTATCCTTCAAAATCACTTTATATTACACAAAGATAGAAATTCATTAATTAATGCCTATTTGATAAAAAATAAAACCTTATTCTATACCGAACTATTGTGAATTTAAAAAATACCTAATAAAATAATTCGATAAAACCATTATTTAGAGACACCAAAATCTTCAGTAAATGAATGAAAATATCATTTTCAAAGAGTTCTTATAAATGAATATATTGGGTCCCCATGTACCTATATATATAATAAATATATTGAATTCTTCATCAAACCATCATGATATTGAATCTGAATCCCATTACGGTTCCATTGAATTAAGGGGATGATAGATCAAGAGAGTATTCAGAGATAATAGTATAAAATAATATGATATTCATACATACATTGTAGATATCCACCCAAATTGATGGATAATTACATAGAGAATAAGGAATGATCCTATAGAGAATCATAGAGTGGCTATGAGAATCTTAAGAGATATTAAGAGGATAATAGAGTTATGAACAACCAAACACATCAATTAAGTCCTATATTTCTCAATATCTTAAATGGGTAACAAAATTTGGTTGTATATTATGAAAAATTATGTACCAACCAAGTTCTCCCTACTATCACATAGAAAAATTATTCATATTATTACATGTGAAGTTTTATATGTTTAGAAATACCATAATCAATCCCGCAGATAATAATTGAACCGAACCACACTTAAATGATAATTATTATTATGAACACATATGGCTAGATAAACTGTGGAAATGAAATTAAAAAAAATTGATTTGATTGAGATTTACCTCATTTTTACACGTGGTAATTACTAACCATGTAGAAAATTTTTACCGAACTGGTTTCCTCGAAAACTAAAAATAATCAACCCCAATGATCTAAAAGCTTTACAAACACATGATTGATAATATATTCTAAAATGAAAACATATATGTGACCCATAGGGTGTAAAAAATATTTACTGCCTCATCCTCTCCCCTAAGGGGGTGGTTTATCCAAGATTTAATTAGCAAAGATACCTATCTCATTCAAAATAGTCAAAAAAAATAAAATGAAGGACAAGTGGTGCATATAGTGTGTCATATCAAGTACTGGATTTTATATAAACAATTCTATGTAATTATATGAATTTTGAATATATATATATATATTCCTGGAAATTTTAAAAGTAGTATTTTGTGGCAGTGATGAAAAAAATAACATAACCAAAATTTCCTAGTCTATAACATTAAGGGACCCTTTAATTATATTATAAAAGAAGCAAATTATAAAAAAAATCTAAAATTGTAATATTATAATAATTTTGAAAATGAAAAATATATAAAAATGACTGATATTAAATTGAATTTTTATATAAGGATATATGGGGAACTTATAAAATCATATGACTAATATGGTTGTTGGAATTGTAAACTGTCTATTTGGAATTGTAATAAATGTATTTAGAAAAATAAAATGACCATTTGAAACATAAATTTATGATTTTAATTTATAAAGTAATTTTTTATGTTATTTCATGTGAATAAAAAAATTATACATTTATTTTATTGATTAATTAAAAATATATATTAAAATTAGAATAGTTAACATACTATATATGTTCATAATCAATAATTTGTGATCTATCATATTTTAATAATCTATAATGTTTATATATAATATTAAAATGAGAAAAACATAAAAAATTGATATTATGAATGTTTTGTTTTAGTACATAATTTTTTCATAAAGATAATTTTTTTTAATTTTCAAAATATTTTATTTTTCGCTAAATGTTAAAAATATTGGCATTGAAATTCGAATGTTCAATGATTATTATTTTATGTAATAGTAATGTAACTAAAATGAAAATTTCAATTTTGTAAAAAAAATTATTTAATAATATAATTTAGTATTTCAGAAACACTAAAATAAATTAATAATCATAAATCTTATTTTCCAAATTCAAAAAATATTACGTAAGATTTTCCTAAAAATCATTTTTTCCTTACAATATTTTGAAAAATAATAAATTTCGGTAGTTAAATAATTTAAATTTTATAAATATGGTACGTATAATAAAATATATATCATAATTTCATTAGATAAAATTATTTTAGGTTATATAATAATAATAATTATATTTTATAATTTATTTTAAATTAAAATACCAATCCCCTAACATTAAAATCCCCCATTCCCTCAACATAAAAAATCTATTCAAAATAAATATTGACTACAAATATATATATCTATTTATATTTTCTCTTACCTCAATGGATAATTATAGACATTATAGTTTTATTTAACTCTAATACTTGAAGGTTTTTGTTATATATAATAGGATAATATTGATTTACATGTTCAAAATTACTACTTTTTTATTTCATTCTACACCTTCAATTCATAAATTAATACACTCAATATTCAACAAAAAAACCTCTTCATTTATTTTATATGATAAAAAACATTATATAATGGATTTTTTAATATGTTATATTGTTATAAAATATTTATAAGAACAATATTATTTGACTTAAGCCCCTTCATAATGCCTAATTATTAGTTGATTTCCCACATTGGAGTAAAGGTTAATTCATTATATATCACCACCTAAATGGATAGTTAGTGTATCATAAATATTTATTTATCATTAAAATGTTACTATAAACATATTAATTCATGTTTAATATAGATATATATTGAATTTTAATCCCTCTTCTGGATAGTGACAATACGGGTCGGTTGACCACCTTTGTGGTCATTTACAATTTTTTAATTACCACCCCCTTCAAGGATTGTTATAGTGACATAGTTATTTTTGATAAATATAAAATATTATGTATTTATATTCTTATAAATTTAATTTTTCTATATTTATTTAAAAAAAAATCAAAACCACAAATTTGATACCAAATGAGACTATTCAAATATACCTAACATCAATTTTTTTTGAAATAATTTAAATTAATTAATTAAAAGGAATATACTTTATCAATAATTAATCAAATAAATAGAATACCCATTTATATTCTAGTATATATAACCATAAATCCCTTATAAAGTATTCTTAAACTTAATAGTAAATAATGGGACCTATTGTAAATGGACTCTCAAACCAGATTATTCTTTTTTGTTTTATCCTCCCTTTATTTATCAGTTTTATAATAATATTCTAAAACACTATTCAAATGAATTTTTATTTTTCATAAAATCATTTTAAAGGGATATGCATATTCAAATATCATTATTATTATATATAATACACCTTTATCAGTGTTTATCATGAATTTTTCACGAAAAATCACATTAATAATTCTTATATGTGTTTATCTCCCCTCTATGAAATTTTATGTTTTCATTTAATATTAAACATCTAAGATTTTTTTTCATATCCTATTCCTTGAAAATAATCATGAACCTAATATGGACAAATGATATCAAATAATTCCAACCAAAAATTCACCTTGATATTCATATAGTCGAATACTCCCATATAATATCAATTACTAATCTCATAATGAGGGAATGCATAATGTGGTAAATCATAAAAATACCATCTAGGATTGGCCAAGAAACCATTCATAAATAGGTTTAAAAACTACGCTTTTTTATTATACCAATTGATGTATCAAGGGATATAGAGAGCCGTGCCCGATAATTACTATGTACAATTCATTCCTCGTATGAAAAGGGACAAACATACCAAATATAAATAGTCATATTAAATATACTATACGAAATGTTATTACATTAACCATAAATCATAAATGATATCAAAAGAGAACAGAAACAATAAAAAGTATCATAAAAACTTTAAAAATCTATTTTATATTGTTTCATTTATGATCAACCTCAATTAAACAAAAAATCATAAAATGTATTTTGACATATATTAATATAATCTAATAAATTCATTAAAAATTTCTTGAGAAAATTAATCCTTTTTTAATATGAAATTATTTAAACAAAGTGTAAATATAAAGGGAAACCATTATTTTGGAAATAACATTGTAATCATGTAAGGGAAACATTGAAATTATTAGGCATCATGATGGAATAAAAACCGACTCACACTATATTAGTTAAGAAAACATTATTACCGTTGAAAAGATTCAAAAAGTACTTTCTTCATAAAACAAATAATGATTCCTTTAAAAATATTTATAAATAGTAAAATGTTGGAAAAATGAATCTAAATAATTGTATAAAAATAATATAAATATTATGAAATACTTTTTTAATAAACGAGGACATGGAAGATAAATATTTCCCAGTAAATAATTATATATATTTGATCCCGAATAAAAATGTGATTCAAAAAATAACCCTTACATTTAACATTCCATTAGTTGATGGTGTGTTAAAATCCTGTAAAACTGTTAAATTATGATTTTAAATTATTACATAATTATATCCATATTTTTTAAAACATATAATATTGCCTTATATCATTTTTTAATAATATTTCATTGTTACCATTATTTCAGTGATAAGTGATTCATTTTTATATGTTTGTTTTGTCATGTAAGTCAAATTTATTGTGGATAGAATATATTATCTTCAAATAAAAAATTATATTAAGGTCATAAATATTTTATTCATTCATTATATACATTTTTATAGTCATTCATGAATGGTTACCAGATAGAATGAATGTGATCTTGTCGTGGAGATGGTAGTTTGTACGTACTCATGATTGACAATATCATTAACATAACGATAATGTGGTAAGGAATTGGATTTTATATTAATTTTAATTTATCAATATAATTTTATATTTATTATTTAAATCCATTATAATTATCATTTTACCCAACCAAATTATGTGGTGATGAATAATAAATTACAGCACGTTGTGGAGATGGTAAGCCATACGTACACAAGCTTTGTAATAATTTTTTTCATATGTTGGATAAAACAAGGAATATGTTTTACCATAATAATAATAACATATATGATATTATATTATATAGTTGTTATTATTTTCAAATGGAATCATCATGTGATGAGAGATTATAATGGAAACTAATTTGGAATGATTCGGAAAAAATGACCACCCCTTCTTATGAATAAATAATTTATATCTCCTCTTAAGGGAACTATGTTTTGTCTTTTTATATGATTATAACCACAATTATATAGATAATAAATTTTAGATGTAATATTGTTTGGTTATGTTTGATTAAATTATGGTCAATGGGATGAGAGGAAGTGTCTTTTTTTAAGAGGGGAGAGGGGCACTCTTGTAATCCCTTAAATTAATTAATTAATAAAAATTGATATACCAATTTATATAGCCCCAAAGTGGTTTATTTATAATATATTATTATTAAGGGTATAAGTACTATAAAACAATAAATTTTAGAAAATTTTAGGATATATTTTTACCATTATCATTTGGATTTAACCCTAAATTAATTCATTTAACTCTTACTATGGTAACATGTATTTTTATTAAATAATGGTAAATAATAATAACAATAAAATTCCAAACAAACCCAAAACGAATAATGGATTACATATTTAACATTAATATAGTTATTTGGATGTATTTTATATTTTTATGACTGTTATATTCATAAAAACAATTTTTTTTAAAGTATCACTTATGTCAATTTTAATGATACTAATTATTATAATTTTTAAAAATATCCAAAAAATATTATAAATACTAAAAAATACTTTTAATATATCACTAACAATTATAAATTATCTATAAATTTTTTTATGTCTTTATTATTGTCAAATAGTATTTATTTTAATATTTTAAATATAATTTATTTGATAAATCTATTGATTAAACAATTTCTACATCATTATTATGAAAGCCTTTAATTAAAATATTTCAACCGTAAAAAGTAAACTTATATTTTCTTTTTTTAATATGATTTTATTTTCTTTAAAAGTACTATATATAGTTTAATTTATCGTATAAATAACCATATGTTAAATATTTTTCTTATAAATATGAGTATAACATTTTTAACATATCATTAAATAAAATATAATAAATCTAATATTCATACCCAATAGGCATAAAAATATTACAATTTCGGAATAAGGTTTATTTTGGTCGAAACCCACATATACAATAAAAGTAAGACGGGTTTGGGTAATCTTATAATATTGTAATATTTTTTTACCACTAATTACCCAATTTAACCTTAATCGTGGTAAATAAATTACTAAAGTAACTATTCGTCAAAAATAAAGTTGAACCTATTACACACTATATGTCATATATATATATATATATACATTTTATTTAAAATTTCAAAATTCAATTCATTGAAGTTGGTAAATTTTGTTTATCTCTAGTCCATCAGATGTTGCGAGGAGGAAAGTAAAATAAAACGTTCGAAGATTCAATAAGTTTTTATATCTATTTTCTTCATAAATATGGTTACAATAACCAAAATGGAATTAAAATACATATTATTGATCAATATTACTTTGAAAATCATATTACATTATAATTATTATTTAATCAAAATTTTACTTCTCGACTATAATGGAGTATTTTTCACTATTCGTGAAAAAATGAATCATCTCATAAAAATACCAAATATTCACCGTAATCTATGATTAAAATTTTGAATTACAATTATAATATAAATTTGTAATATAAAAACTATAATATTTTAAAAAAATATATTTCAAATGGGTTCTCTGTTAAAAGGTCATAAAATTACAATTTATTTTAAGAATACCACCTTTATATAAAAAATTGTTTCCGTTCATGTGTCATATCTAGAAAACATACATGACTAATGTTAACATTATACGTAATATATATTAATTATTATTATTAATTCTAGATATTTTAATGAAAAGGTTATATTATATTAAATAATACGGTTTTAATAATATATTTTTGTCCAATAAAACATGGCCTTGGATATACTACAAGCTATTGAAGAAAGTATATCTTGGATTTAAAAAAAGAAAAAATAATTTTTCATGCATTAAAATATATATAATATATTAAAATAGAAAAAATATTTAAAATTCTTGGGAATTTACATTATCCCTATCTTAATTAAAATTCATCATTGCAATTTAAACGTGATCTAAAGAGCATAATATTGGAAAATAGTATTGTTGAAGAATCCACATCATAAATAAGGATTATAACACAAATTATTAATAAATAGGAAAGGGAAATGATTAATAATGATTTTGAAGAAGAGATAAATAGTGTTAAGTAAATATTAATATACAAAGGAAAAACATAAATATTTTTAAGGAGTGATTTAGGTCATCAATCAAAAAAAGTTAATGATCAAGGAAAAATAGAGGGCATCATAGCCATAATTCAATGTTGATTTAAAATATCATTATTCTAAAAAAATTAGCATTTGTAAATCTTTTTCTAGAGTTAACATATATTTGAACTGTATAAGAATATAAGTAAAATATAATTACATTATTAGTTTCTATAAAAAAATATTATCCTTTGGTTCTGACTCAATAAATTATTACTTTATTTTATAAACATGGAGATGGATATGGAAGATGATTTTTTATGCCTATAAAACATTTAGTGAATCATAGGTTCTGCATGTATTTAATTCGTCTTTAAAATATTTACTAAATAAAAAAGATATAGAAAAAACTTTCTATTATATCTAAATTTAACCTCAAAATATTATAGAAAACATTCAATATAATCCATTCCATACATAATAATGGTGAAACATGCGTCTACAAAAAATAATATGGAAGGTAACTAAATATAAAAAATCATCATAACAGTATATTTTGCCAAAAAAACATAATGAACATATTTTTGTCATATAAAAAATATATTTATACTGTTCTTACCATTAAAACCCTAATGATTACATGAATTCTTCCAAGTATATGATGATGCAGTACCATAGTAAAATCCTTATATTATTCTTATAATCATTATACAATAACATTGTTCTTGAATACAAAACCAAAAATACACTAATTATTATGCTCAACTATAGAAATAATATAATATTTATGTTGATCCCTTTTATTTTTCTGAGCTATATTTCCTTGACGATTAGTACATTCAGGTGCATAGTATCCTAATACATTACAATTTTAGCATTTCACAATACATGATGATTCCATTCCCTTACAATCATGAGCTGGATGACATTATTCTACACGTTTATAATAAACTCCCACTCCCTTTAGTAAATTATTACGATGTTCCTTCCAACAATTATCACATGTGTGAAAATACATCATTCTATTTTTCCCTTAATATACCTCTTGATCAATAATTTACATCTTATATTTCATTACTTTAAATTATTAATATATAGAGATTATATCTCTATCTTGATAGAATAATAGACTGTATGTTTTTACAATGAGAATGATTGTGAAAACAATTCCTTTTAGAGAAATGGCTTTAACCCATCAATGAAACCATAAATATTACACCATAGGCTATGTAAATAGTCTATAGCATACCTTAATTACCCTGTAATGTTTTCATAATATTGAGAAACATTATCATTGTATTTTTTTCTCATATATTGAAATTTCCTCTCTATCTTTTCACTTTATTCATGAGGAAAATATTTTTCAATAAAAGTTCCGTAAAATCCACAAATTCTTGGTTTTCTATTTCCTCATTCTCTTTAGTGTTTTGAATAAATTATCAAAATATATATGAATATCTTGAGAGAAGATAAAATTCAATAAAAAAATGTATCCCTTTCATTGCATCCAAATGCATGAAATGTCTTCTCTAATGAACATATCAAATATTAATCTATAAATGGATTTAATTTCACATTTAATGTTGGTTGTGTTTGTCTGATGTAGATATCTAAAATTTTTTATCTATATCATGGGTCAAGGTGCTCCAAAGTGGTAAGGTTTTTATTCAGAACCTGATTCATCTATCCAAGTATAGTTATATGTTGTTCGGAACCTATTGTAGCTCCAACTCCAACATTGTTGTCCTTCCATGGTGGGAAATCACTACAGTGATTACATGTGTTCATATGTTTAACATTATTTCCACTATAATCTATTTTTAAATAATTTCATACACTTGATGACTTTATAAATCATAATACATAATTCTAAACTAGTAAAATACAATGTATAAATGGAAAATTTTCTTCATATCTAATCTCATATTAATAAAAACGGCTTCTTTGGGGATTTTTATTATTATTAAATCCTTCATAATGGTTTGTAAATAAAATTTGAATTATCATAATAATATCCTTATGGGAGTGTCAAACCATGTTCCTATATGGTCATTTTTCTTGTTCTAGGTTACCTCGAGTCAGGCTTAGGACACCTTTTCGGTGTTGTTACACCTAGGAACATATTTTCAGGAACCAAATCCACATGTAGTATCTAGAATGTGATTTATTACTAATAATACACACATAATATCTACCATACCAATCTTCTTGGACTTTTATTTATGATTGTATTCATAGTCTATCTTATTGTTATGTTCTCTAATATATTTGTATCTACATCTATTTTTCAAGGTTTATCTTTAACATCCTCTAAAGCCTAATTTAATTCCCCAACAACAATTTCTTTGATATAGTGATTTATTATATTATATTAGAGAGGATACAATTTTCAAATACAAAAGGACCATGTAGTTTAATAGTCTAGTAAAATAGATTATATACATGATCATTATATTATAATTTCAGACATAAAATACCAAAAAATACAATGACTATTCTGGTTTTATCCTATCATAACCATATATATAACTTATAATACATATCTTGGAATCCTGTGAAATTAAAACATAATAAATGGGTGAGATCAGATTCTTAGTATGGGTAAATAATATAGGAGATGCCCTCATAAATGAATATAAAATTTAAAGGCCAGATGTATGAATAAAATCACAATCTCATTGAACATAATCGTGAGAAAAATATGAAATGAATTAATAAAATAATTTCAAATATACATTCACATAGTTATTCTATTATTTGAATACTTACATGAAATACAAATATCTAATTTCATAAAGATAGAATTCATATTGGGGGACATCAAAAACACACCATGAAGGCTTTGGCATATAAATTATACATAAAAAGAAAATAACCCAAATGGTTTTTGTCATGGGATCTAGTGATGCATCAATGGGCTATAGTGGGACCCATCCAAAACAATCTTTTTCAAATCCATTCCTCATATGAAAACGGTGTAACATTATTAACATAAATAGTAGTATTAAATATAACATAGAAAAATGTGAATACATTAACCATTAAACATCAATAGTATAAAAATAACACATCAAAAATCAAACATATAATAAACCCCTTAATAAAATAAGTTAGATGTATCTCAATATGCCAATCTCAATTAATTATAATTTTAAATAAAGGATATGGAAATATATAAAATAAATCTAAAATATCAATAAAATTTCTTGAGATAAATTCTCATTTTTTACATTGTAATTTTTTAAATGCCATCAAAAAAGAAAAGAAAATGATTCTATTAACAATGAAATGTAATCTTTTAAGGGAATTATCCAAAAAAATAATAAATTTCAATGATTTAAAATGTGTCTCAGGCTATATAAGTTAAAAAAAAATTTATTGTTGAAAAAGTAATAATGTACATCATTTGAAAAATAACACTACATACATTTCTAAAAATTTAAAAAAAATTAAAATGGGTATAAAAATAAACTTAATCAATTTTATAAGAATAGTAAAAATATTTTGGAATACATTTTTATTAAAAATGGAAATGGATGATAAATATATTTTATTAAATACTTACTATTAACAATCCTGAATGAAAATGATATTACAAAATTGACACTTATATTGTAATTTCATTAAGTTGGGGGTGTTTTAACATCAGTTGTAATTTCTAATGTATGTTATTAAATTATAATAGAACTATATCTATATTTATGATGTCATATATTATCCTATTATATCTTTTTGTTGATAATATTTCATTAGTACAATTTTTTATGTTGTCAACTACTTCAATTTCATATATATGTTTTTTTCAGGTAAGTCATTATTATTATGCGTAATATATATTTTCATAATATCCATAATGATATTAAGTTCCTTAATATTTTATCAATCATCATATACCTTTTTATAATAATTCTCGAATGGTAAATGTGATGAATGAATCTCATCACGTCGTGGAGATGATATGTTGTACATATGTACCAACAACAATACATTCCATTAATTGTAAAGTGGTAGATAATTGGACTCTATAATAATAATAAAGGATAATTTTGATTCCATATTTATTATTTATATACTTTAAATTCCACACTATTTCAAACAAAATATAGTGGTGATGAAAAACAAATTAAACCACTGCATAGAGATGATAAGATATACGCACTCACGCTTGGTGTTATTGTTTTTTATAGGGATAAAAGGAGGAATATGTTTGTACCATAATAAAAATAAATCATCATAATATATTTCATATTTTTGTCATTATTTTATAATGTAAAAAACTTGTGATGATTATGTCTAAGAAGAAAAAAAATTTGAAGGAGTCAGTAAAAACAATAAACTATTCATTAGCAAAGATCAAATTGATATTCTCTTCATGGAACTATGGTAGTTCTTATGAGATGACCAGAACCTGTAAGATGTTTTAAATGAAGTTAATAAGTGAAAATTTATGGGCTTGGTCAATAAATAAAGGCTCAATTTGGTTTTGGAAGGTGTGGGGGAGTTTTCTTCTTATATGAGAGGGGAGGGGCACTTTTGGAATCCCTTATAATATTAAATTAATCTAAATTGATATTTGATTTAAAATATATTAAATGTTTGTTTTTTAAAAGATAATATGAGTATTATTATAAATAATATCAACCCATAATTTTTATTCATGTTTATGAAATATTTTTACCCATATATTTTGGAATTAAACCTAAACAAATTTATTTAAATCTAACCATGGAAACATGTGTTTTTATTACATAAGGCTTATTATAGTTACTAAAAAATCCAAAAATAATCAAAAATGGGTCATTAATGACACAATAATCCTTATTCTAGTTAGTTTTATAAATTTTAGATTTTATGAATTTTTTATCATTTAATAAAGTAATATTTATTTTAATCTTCCATTTATTCCATTTTCGATTCATTCATTATTTTTATTTTTAATAATATTATATAAATATAATAACATAAACAATTCATCCTTAAATATCAATAAAATATATAATTTATCTATAAATTTTTTTATGTCATTAATTATATCATATTATATTTATTTTAATATTTTTCATATCGTTGATTTTAAATTTCCAATGATTATACAATTAATGCATCATTATTATTCAAGACATTAATGGAATTATATATTATAGAAAAAATTAAATTAAAATATCATGATTAATATGAATTTACTGTCTTTAAAATTAATATTTATTTTGTAATTTACCTTATATATATTCTAATATTAATAATGATTTTGCTTTTAAAATTTTTATAATAGAATTTCTACCATATTATTAAATAAAATATAATAAATGTCATATTATTACCCAAGTGGATTAAAATGATTATAATTTTGGCCAAATTAAATTTTTTTTTGAAACCCACTTATAAAATTATGTTAGGTTAATTGTTAGTGTAATATTTTAATTTTATAATATTATTTTAACGTATAATTATCTAATTTACCCATAACTGTGGTAAATAATATAATAAATTTTCTATTAACCAAAAAATGTGTTGATCTGATTAACCTCTAAATATCTTAATTATAAAAACTATGTATGTATTTTTATCTAAATTTAATTCAAGGAATTTTTTAAATCAGGTTTAACACTAAGATGTGGTGAGAATGTGGGTAAAAGAGAATATTCAAAAATAAAATATGTTTTTTATATAATTTTAATATTAAAATGATTCAAATTACTGAAATTAGAATAAAATATTTATTATTTATATATTTTTAATTTAAAAATCAATTTAATTTTTAGTAATTATTTAATATAAATGTCAGTTTTTAACTGTAATGTCGCACATTTCACTATTCATTTAAAAATAAATCTTCTCAAAAAACTACCAAAAACTCACCCTAAGCTAGTTTTTACATTTATAAATCTAATAATAAGATAATTTTTTTCATAAAATAATCTTAAAGTGTCAATAATTAGATTTAATATGGGTTCCTAATTAAAATGTTGTAAAATTTCTTTTTATAAAAAAATATTTCATTAATGAGAAAAATTGGATTTTTGCTTATATCATGTCTAGAATGATTTTTATATGAATGTTAAAATTATATAGAATATATATATATATAACCATTCATGAATTATATTTTAATATATAGGTTATATTATATTAAATATTAATATTTTGATAATATAATCTTATGTTATAAAACATGGTCTTGTGTATAACGCAAGTTGTCAAAGAAATTATTTCTTATATGTAGCACATGCTATCTAAAAGTTTAATGAATTAAAATATATGTAATATATTAAAAATAAAATATATTTTTAATTTTTCACCTGTTACAAAAAGTGTGTATTCAATTATCTGATCACAATAGTTAGTATCAAATCAATGATTCATTAATTCATGAACATTTTAGCATAAGATAAAATAGTATAAACATAAAAACCACATATTATATGATATTAACATTATGATATGAATTTGAATAAGTTATTTTCTTAAGAATGATTGACCTTTATTTTGAACAAGTTTTCTGTATTTTGGAATATGTTGATGTCCTAGTGAATCTTGGACAATATCCCTGGTGATGATTTATGATTAAATTTTTCTAAATACATTCCTAAGGACATGGGAGGTGGTGTTTAAATCCTTATGTAAGAAGATACAATATGCTCAATGGTTGTGTAAAATAACCCTAGCTATGTGGAATGTTTCCCATTATCAGAGAGAGATAAATTTCCCTTCAAATCATTCATATTGTAGTGGAAAATGTTATTCTTTCGGGGATCTAATCCAATTATTACTAAAAAATATTAACCACATAGAAAATATATTTTGAATGATTTATTTCTTTGATAAGTTCAACATGAATATTGGAATCTATAATTCTTATAGAGAATATAATCTATGGTATAAATTTATCAAGAATAAAAAGAAAAATCTTGATGTTGACGTAATATAGTGGGATGTCTTTATGAATATAATTCATTACATGTATTTCCCTTGAAAATATTATAAAAAGATAGAGAGGTAAATTCTATTGATAAATAAAAATGGGAATGAATATATTAGAAGTTATGAGTGAAATTTTACTAGTATGTAGAGGTGTTTCTTATGATTCAATACCACCTATCACAGAAAAATATAATAACATGTTAACGGTTTAAAAATACAGTTTTATAATGTTCAAGAACACATAAAATTTTTTGTGTTGATTTTTTATAGTGTTCCCTCAATGTAGGTATTCTGTTTTTTTATTTATCATAATATCATGGAGATAATAAATGAATGATGGGGATTTAGCATAGAAGATAACATGATAATTCAGGGAAGAAGTTACAGCCATGAAAATTTCAAAGATATGGAATGAAAAAAATTTAAATTCCCTCAAATAAATGAGGAAAATTATGCAATTATCATAGATAATGGATCAATGTTCACGAATATTGATATAATGGATAAAATCCACAAAATATAATCATGGAATGAATGGTATATCCTATAGTTCAATGATTCTACTATAAGGAACATAGGAACTAGAAAACCAAATGCACTAAAATTTGTGTATTTGAGGGTAATCACCATTAGTAAAAAAATATACTATGAGAAAATGTCAAAGATTATATAACAACCGACACTAAGGTAGAAAAAAATTGGAAATCATTCTAGGTAGAAATATTATTCCCTCATGAATGATGAATGATTTATTTGATTCATCTTCTATGAATTCCACTATATGCTTCTTGAATTTGGTAACTATTGAATCACCTCCCTAGTACCTTGATGTAGTGATATATGTTCAAAATAGTGAGGAAATCATTTCAACCCAATTTTTAGTAACTTAAAATATTATTATATAATGGAATATTCTTCTAGATAATGTTGTCATCCATTAGTGAATTTTCATGATATAATTAGCATGGATTGACTCATAATTTATAAAGATCACACGAAATATGGAATGAATGTAATATCTCTCTATATCCAGATCCATCTTATGAGCCTATACAGATGAATTCCATATTATTAATATCATTCAGAAAATGCATATATTGTGTAGGTATTAATACCCAAAGAAGAATAATATCATGAACCAACGGCTTAGTCTATATAATTCATCTCCTAAAAATAGATCCCCATTAGAGTGGAATAATGTGAGGTAATACATGATACATTGTCTTTCATTCCCCAAGATTCAAAAGTAGATTCTACAATAAAACTTATTCCTAGAGTAACACAAATAATTTATAACCCATATAGGATATCATTGTTCAAAATGCTGGAAAAATAGAAAAATATATATCTATATATTTTCAAAGGTATCATGCATAATAGTAAATCAACTGAGTGGGAAATAATGATCTTTCAGAAGATGAAGGATGGGTAAATTAGGATTTCAATCAATTATTATGATCTCTAAAAGATCACTATAAGGAACTAATATTTAGTTAAATGGATTTATGGATTTTCCCATCATACACAAATAGCATAATAATTTTAAAAATAATATCTTCATTCAACATATCATCAACTAACAAAGTAGTGAAAAGATAATGAAAATATTCCATTCCATGTAATACCTGGAGAATATTTATTCATAAATATTCTATTTAGACCTAATAATTACTAATAATATTTTTTGAAATCATGAATGTTATCTTCATAGATTGCCCTGATATATTATTTGTTCTCTTTATTGACAATATCTTCATATAAATGACGTGTAAGAAGGAATATAGGAGGAATAAAATGATTTTAAAATAGAATTTATTGAAGGTAAAATTGAATTCTATGATTTATATGTGTCAGTTTGGGATATAGTAACACACTGTATTCTGTTATGTGATTAGTGGTGAAGAAATTTAAATACACCCTTTAGAAATAAATTTAATTAATGTATATCCCAGACCATAAGATACAATGTCATTTGTAGTTTTATTTGATTTATCATTTACTATCAATGCTTTGTGATTAATATATTATAACTTTTTATTACGATAAATGAGTTAGCATATCTGTTGGTCAATAATTTCTAGATATAAGAATAATTATTCCATTTTATGAGATCAGGAAGATACATGTCACTACACTTTTAGTCACACTATAATCATATATAGAATGCTTTTTTATCTTTAATTTTTTTTTATTTTTTATTTTGTTTTATACATATGAAAAATTAAAAATTGATTTCTAATGACTCATGAGAATTTATTATTCATGAATATAACAAATGAATAATTTTTTGCATTTTTATATGTTATATTTTTATAAATATTTCTGGATATATCCTCTTATGAGAGAACTGTGACATGTATATGGGCCATAATAATTTAAAATATATATTCAGAAATAATGATTTGAAAATAAATCAATGTAGATGGATATATTAAATGATGGATGATCATATCTCAAAACATAGTTTTCATAGAAAGGGAGAAAAGATAGATGGTGATTTTATCATAATGATACATGAAACATTATTTATGACGTGTATAGGGAATTACCACATAATAAAAGATTTGAAATGATTGGAAGTGTAAATCAAAATTTGAATGGAGGGAATTTAAATTTTCCAAATCAGTATAAAACTATAATTCAATATGATTTTTATGGAGGTAAAAATGGATTATCAATAGTTTCAAAATATAGTGGGATAAATTAATGAAGGGAATATTCAATAAAATAACATTGATAAATAGTGAATCATTCATTTAGGAATAATGCTCTATGTTTCATCATCTCATGAGATAAAGAAATATCTATTTGTGTATGTATATATTTAATTTTTTTCATAATCTTCAAATGTTCGAAGATGTAATTAAATCTTAATGTATAATTTTGGAGGGTTAAAATGAATAATGTGATTGTTGTAATGGAATTGTCCTCTCTGGTCCATTACTTTTTGAAAATTTTGTGTTTTAGGTGTTCTAGGTGATCAAGGTGACTTATCCCCAACACTTTCCAAAATTTCCAATTCTATGAACAGTTCTACCGGTGAACAGTTCTATCGGTAACCTATAACGGTATGTGAACAATGTTCTATCAGTGAGGTTCAGTGAACTTTGTTTTATCATTGAGGCTTAGTGAATAGTGTTCTATTGAAGAGGTTCAGTGGAAAGTGTTCTATCGCAGAGGTTTAGTGAAAATTGTTTTTAGAACGGTGAGGTCTTTCAGTTACCTCTATCGGTAACCTCTAATGGTCTGTGTACAGTAACTGTAGGTGTACCTTATTTCCATAATGGTGAGGTCTATCTATAACCTCAATCGGTAACCTGTAACGGTAGGTGTACAATTATGGTAGGTGTACAGTGTTTCCAGAATGGTGAGGTCTATCAGTAACCTCTAACAGTAGGTGTACAAAAATGGTAGGCGTACAGTGTTTCCAAAACTGTGAGGTCTATTGGTAACATCTATCGATAACCTCTAATGGTAGTTGTACAGAAATGGTAGCTATATAGTAATGGTAGTTGTGCAATGTTTCATGAAAGGTGAGGTCTATCAGTAACCTCAAACGGTAGGTGTAGAGTAACATTAGGTGTACAATAACGGTTGGTGTACAATGTTTCAATATTCCTACAGTTTCTCTCCATTGACATTTCCTTTCACATAAAATACATTTATAACCTTAATTTAAGGACTCTTAAATCTGATTCAAAGGCAATAAATCCTATATTAATTATACCATTGGCTCAGGATGTTTTTACTTGGTCAAAATGTGTGGGTTAATGTGATCCTCTTTTAATGGGTAATTAAGCGTATCATTAACTGTTGTCCCATTAGATCTTCAAAAGGGACAACATATCTTACTCCCTTGTTCTACCTCATTATTCTTGGATATGGGACACTAGAACCTTTCATTCCATCCCTTTGGAGTTGCACAATCAATCTTTACTCCTCAGATTGGTTCCGTACTATTTAGATGCAACCAAGATGTATCGATCAATATTTAATATATGGTATGTTTTATCATTATTCCTTTGGGGATCATCTTCTCATGCTTATCCTTTCAATATTATATCATGTGATCATTATGCTTCTAATGGGGTTTTTCTTGGGGTTTTGTCAGTGCGGTCATATCGTGGCATCCTCGGGTCAATGTTGTTGTCTCGAAAAGAGGATCGTGACCCATTGTGTGGATAAAGAATGTGAGGAGTTATTTAATGTAGGGGATTCATTGCTTATCTATTATTTTACATGAATCATTATTGTTAACATTTTTAATCCCACTGGATGAAAATAGAATTGACATAATAAATATTTTAACCGGATAAAAAAATTGATATCGATCGTATGTTATTGCCTCTTCTTTTTCTAGTTAGTGTGATATCTATGCTTTCATTGATTACCTATTCTCTCTTTATGGAAATCAATAAAGAACATAAATTGGGATTAATTGATAATTTTTTGGATAAAGACCAAGAGTCATGTAAATGAATCAGGTTCTTTTTGTAATTTAATGTTATTCAAATTTGATCAGTAAGGATGTTTAATTAATTGTGATAGCTTACTGATTATGTTTCTCAAATTTGGAACATACGAATAGTAAATCTTTTAATTCAAGATGGATTAAAGAACTGATTGTTTTATAATTTATTAAATGGTTCTAAGTTAACCTCTTGAATTTTAAAGGGCCAAGAGCCCAATTGATGTGATGTTTGTTTTCATGCTGCTTGTGTTGTGATGTGATCCTGGATGGTTGTTGTGATATGTGGGGGCATGGAGGATTTTTTTATGGCAGCAGATGATTCCTAGAGTAGAAATATTCATTGGTTTATGCATGTGGGTGTCGGGGAGGACACCAGGGATGATGGAATTGGATGGATATGATTATCGTATGCTTTATGATTTTTGAATTTTTGTTTATCTACTGTAATTTTCCCCACTGCTCAAGGAAGCTTTTCTCACTTACCCTTCTTCCGAATGAGGCGACGACACATGGGTTTTTTCACGTGCTTTTTGTGTTATGCTTCTCAATGAAGGATGGATATATGCTCTTGCGATAAGCGGAAAAGACTCGATGGGTAGTACATCTGGTCACCATGATGATCCCCTTGTGTTTAGTAGCATATAATGTTTTTATAGAATTCGTGGGAATGTGGGAAAGTATTTTTTTAATAAATAATTGAATAAAGGGTGTTAACCCATGGGGAGGGGGTCATGATAGAGTGGTATCGGAGGTCTGGTTAAGGGATAGGATGGAGTCTGGGGATAGGCACAGGTGAGGTTGCATGGTTTGGTAGGGAAACGATGTGATTCATGTTTATCATGTGAGGCAAACACTGGAGACTGGCTGAGGTATAGGCATTTAGATCCCCCTATGATCTGATGTATGTGTCTTTATGTTTACAATGGCTACTGAACAAGGTGGTACTAGTTGTAGGGTAGAGACCTAGGAAAGGATCATGCATCATTATTCTTTGTGACTATGTTTGAATAGGTTGACCGTAGGATAGGGTAACCTAAAATGAATAAATGAAAATAATAAAATAATTATTGTTGAGTCTTCTATATTCTAGGTTTAGGAGCTCTAATGGTTTTTCATTTTATAGGTATGGCTCTCAGACAACGTCATCGTCTGGTTTGTGTAGAAACTGTCCAGCAGGCTATTCCAGCAGATCACCATAGGGTAGAGGTTGATGACGATAACAATTGGTGGATGACACTTCGAGAGTTTCAGCACCATAGTCTATAGAAGTACAAGGGATTCATTTCAGATACTGTCATGAAAGACTGGTTAGAGGAGTTCGAGATCAGCTTTAGTCGATTTGTGCTCGGATGGAGCATTGGGTGTCCTTTGTTGTGACGATGCAACGTGGTGTAGTGAGGCGGTGGTGGTTGTTGTTCCTCAAGGATCGTGAGGAGTCAGTGATCTCATGGGAGGAGTTCCAAGACAAGTATAGAGTCGAGTTTCTTTCTTCAACTGTAAAGGTGTCCAGTATCCAAATGCTTCTTACCCTATGACAGGGGAGCTCCAATGTTCGAGACTTTTGAATCCATTTCCAGAACCTTTTACAATATGCTTCGGACCTGTTTCCAGATGAGGAGTCCATGGCGAGACATTTCGAGGAAGATTTTCATCCAGAGATTTAGCGCCAGGTCACCCCAGTTATGTTGAAAACATGTCTTGAGGTTCTGGGGAGGGTAGAGTTTGTCGAGAGGACTTAGGCTATAAATGGATCATCACAATAGGGGAATCGGCATGATTCCTCATGAAACAGAGCTTCGGTCCAGGGTTCTCAGTTTTCCAGGTGGAATAGTTTCTATTCAACAGGGGCTATGTCCCAGCCCTTCACATATCATTTCACTAGAGGAAAGAACTCTAAGGC
The DNA here is from genome assembly GCA_963277665.1 of Viscum album. Taxonomy (NCBI): domain Eukaryota; kingdom Viridiplantae; phylum Streptophyta; class Magnoliopsida; order Santalales; family Viscaceae; genus Viscum; species Viscum album. The sequence goes on along the minus strand of OY728140.1, from coordinate 1,362,735,875 downwards.
ATTTTCCAAGGGTTTAGCTTCTTTTTTTCATGTGGTGGTAATTGACATCAGTAGCGGAAGTGCCCGACATTTCAGATCGGTCATCATGCACCAGGTGATATGCTCCAAGTTTTTCCATTGAGGCAGTTCCATTTAAGGTAGAAGCTGCCTGTTGCACCAGCATTAGATCACCAGAGGGTAGATGGGGGTGGAAGAGGACAACCCCATAACACCCCTCGTCCTCAAATTGCATAGCACGGCCATGGTGCTGGTCGTCATCAGGGTCATAGAGGCCATGGAGGAGGTCATGGTCAGTTTCATGATCTAGCGTTGCCAACTCCAGGTGAGCCAGACGCCATTCGTGGTACCCTTTGCTTGTTTTCTTCCATGGTGTATGCCTTGTTTGATTCAGGAGAGACACTCTCGTTCATATCACGTACCCTTGTCCATGCTTTGGGACTTGAGGTATAGAGGTTTCCAGTGCCCTTGGCGTTGACTATGCCAGTTCGAGGTCGAGCTGACTTGTTTGAAGTATGTAGAGACTGTGAGCTACTGTTGGGGAAACACTCCTCTTGGGGAGATTTCCTATGTTTATGAATTCAACCATATGATGTCATCCTTGGCATGGATTGGTTGTATTCTATGAATGATATCATTCATTTTTTTAGGAAGAAGGTCTTCTTCATTGGTGCATATAGAGAACCATTGGTGTTTTTTGGTGAGATGGATCCTCAGATGGGTCATAGGAGGGTTCCATCCTTATCATACATGATGGCTAAGATTATTCTAAGTTCATCTGAGGTTCAACAGTTGGCATCTCCAAGGGTCGTAGAGGAGTACCCTTATGTCTTTCCATAAGAGGTTATAGCATTACCCGCTCAATGAGAAATTGAGTTTGGGTTTGAGCTATAGCCAGGAGAATCTCCTATCTCTATGAATCCATATAGGATGGACTATTCTCAATTACAAGAGCTACGTATAGATCTTGATTGTCTATTATAGTGTGGTTTTTTTTGGCCAAGTGTGTCACCATGGGGTGCAGTAGTTTTGTTCATGAAGATGGACAACGACAATTTGCGGTTGTGGGTCGATTATCATCGCTTAAACAAAGTGACAATAAAGAATATCTATCCTTTTCTATGGGATTATGATTTATTTGACCAACTGAAGGTTTCAATTTGTTTCCCAAAGATCGACTTGCGGTCAGGCTGTCATCACATGCGTGTGAAGGTTGAGGATATCCAGAAGACTACTTTCTGTTGTCGTCATGGGCATTATGAGTTCGTGGTAATGTCATTTGGCATAATGAATGCTCCATCTGTATTCATGGGATTGGTTAATGTTGTGTTACATAAGTTCTTGTACAATTTCATGTTAGTTTTCATCGACGACATCCTTGTGTACTCCATATCTGAGGAGGAGAATACAGAGCATATACAAGACGTTTATGGAGTTCTTCATCAACATCAACAACTTGGGATGTTATAGAAGTTTGAGTTTTGGGATTGAGAAGTATGTTTCCTAGGTCATGTTGTGTCCCATCAGTGAGTAGTTGTGGATCCATTAAAGATAGAAGCAGTTGTGTCTTGGGAAGCCCCAACGATAGTGTCAGAGGTGCAATGTTTCCATGGTCTCATAGGCTACTACAGGAGAATCGTAGCCAATTTCTCACGAGTTGTGACTCCACCAACATATTTGGCTAGGAAGGACCAAGCATTCATATGGACTGATCAGTGTCAGGCAGCTTTCGTGTATCTAAAGGAGAAGTTAGTAAGTTCTCCAATCCTTTGTCTTTAAGGTGAAGGAGTTCAGTTTGATGTTTTAAATGATGCTTCACATCTGGGGTTAGGATGTGTTTTCATGCTACAGAGTTCAGTTGTTTCTTATGGGTCTCGGCAGTTGCGTCCCCATGAATGAAACTATGCCACCCATGATCTTGAGTTGGTAGCCGTGGTGTTTTCTCTGATTTTGTGGAGACATTACATCATTGGTCAGCTCTTTGTGGTTTTCACCGATAAAAAGAGTTTGAGGTATGTTTTCTCCCAGCATGACTTGAACATACGATAGCATCGGTGGATGGAGTTATTATATGAATACAACTTTGAAATATCGTATAAATATGGAAAAAGGTAATTTTGTAGCTGATGCACTGAGCCGATAGTCACGTATTGATACTGTGTGTGAATCCAGTGATTCTTGGGGAGAAATGGAAGAACTGTTAGAATTACATCTTGATATGGGTGAAGTTGGGGGTAGAGGATGTATTTTTCAAATGATGGTATAGTCATCCCTAATGCAGAATGTGGAAGACTCCCAGATTGGAGATCTTGAGGTGGAGATCTGGAGATACTGAGTTGGTTGGAGTGAGGCCCATGATGGTTGGTCGGAGGATGAATAACATCATGTGTTGTATCATAGAAGGATTTTTGTTCCCATGGATATGCACAAGACGATTATCAGATAGTTCCATAGTTCTCATATAGTAGTACAACCTATCGTAACAAAGATGTACTGATCCTTGAGGAGTCAGTTTTGTTGTCTTGGGCTGAAGCGTGCAGTTTCGGTGTTTGTGTCTCAATGTTTAGTCTTCCAGAAGGTGAAGGCCCAACACAGTGTTCCTGGTTGTCTTCTCCATCCATTAGAGATTCCTCAGTGGAAGTGGGATGACATACCAATGGATTTTTTAACTTTTTTACCTCATGATACGAGAGGAAATGATGCTAGTTGGGTGGTAGTGGATCATTTAACAAAATCGGCCCGCTTCATTGTGAGCAAGGAGTCGAGAACAGTGGAAGTTTTGTTGAGGCAATATCTAGAGGAGGTGGTGAGAATTTATAGAGTCCCTAGGACGTTAATTTCAGATCGAGATCCTCATTTTACCTCTAGGGTGTGGAGAGGTCCCCAACATGCTTTTGGTTCTCAACTGTGCCTTAACACAGCTTTTCAACCTCAAACAGAAGGTCAAACAGAGAAAATCATTCAGACTCTTGAAGATAAGTTACGCACATGTGTTTTTGATTTTGGATGTTCTTGGATAAGGCACTTACCCTTAGTGGAGTTCACATACAATAATAGTTTTCACTCCACCATCAGTATGGCGCTGTTTGAATCCTTGTATAGCCGGTCTTTCCGTTCTCCATTGTGCTGGACTCGGGTCGGAGAGTCAGTAATTCTCAGACTGGAACTATTGCAGAATACAACAGGGATGGTCCAGGTGATTCGTGAGAGGATGAAGACACCGCAAGATCGTCAGAAATCATATGTTGATCAACGATTGAGACCCTTATTGTTTAATGTTGGGGATCATGTGTTTTTGAAGGTGACTCCCCATCGTGGGCAGTGATGGTTTGGTCGTGGAAGTAAGCTTTCTCTTCAGTTTGATGGGCCTTTCGAGGTGTTAGAGCATGTTGTAGCTGTGGCGAATCGAGTTGCACTTCCCCTAGAGATGAGTAAGATATATGATGTTTTCAATATATCATAGCTCATTCATTATCTTCATGATGACTCTAACATCATAAATGGGGAGAGATCGATGTTTATGATGCTGTTACCTTTGGGGAGTGACCTATGGAGATCCAAGACCGTAAGGAGAAGGTGTTCCACGAGCATTATATTCCCTTGGATTGTCTATTATGGCGACACAGTGGCATGGAAGAGAGTACATGGGAACGTGGTTCACAGATACATTCTCAGTACCCAGTGTTCTTTGATGGTTAACTCATTTCATGTAACGATGTTCCCTTTGTGGTTAGACCTTTCATGTTTTATTTATGAATTTATTTTGTGGCTTTTGTGGCTTGTTATCTTTTGATAGGTATCTCGATGGGTGGTCGTTCAGACACCGTTTATTTTTTTTCTTCTCCATCTTTAGGTGGGTTTTGAATTCTCGAGGATGAGAATGTTTTGAGAGGTATCTGATGTAATGGCATGGACCTATCTGGTCCATTACTTTTTGAAAATGTGGTGTTTGAAGTGTTCTGAGAGGTCAAGGTGACTTTTCCCCAACACTTTTCCAAATTTCCAATTCTGTGAATAGTTCCATCAGTGAATAGTTCTATCAGTATCCTATAATAGTTGGTGAATAGTATTCTATCAGTGAAGTTCAGTGAACAGTGTTCTCTTAATGAGATTCAGTGAAGAGTGTTCTATCGGTGAGGATTAGGGAATAGTGTTTCCAGAATGGTGAGGTCTATCAGTAACTTCTAACAGTAGGTGTACACTTTTTCTTGAATAGTGAGGTCTATCGGTAACCTCTATTGGTAACCTCTAATGGTAGGTGTATAGTAATGGTAGTGTAAAGTGTTTCCAAAATGGTCAGGTCTATCGGTAACCTCTATCAGTAACCTCTAACGGTAGGTGTGCAGTAATGGTAGGTTTATAGTGTTACAAGAATAGTGAGTTCTATCGGTAACCTATATAAGTAACCTCTAACGGTAGGCATATTGTAAGTATAGGTGTATAGTAATGGTAGGTGTATAGTGTTTCCAGAATGGTGAGTTATATCGGTAACCTCTAACAGTATGTGTACAGTAACGGTAGGTGTACAGTAACGGTAGGTGTACAGTGTTTCTAGCTTCCAACAGTTTCTCCCCTTTGATGTTTACTTTCACTTAAACTACATTTAAATCCATATTTTAAGGACTATTAAGGATCATTAAAAGGCGATTAATCCTATATTAATTTTTCCTATGGCCCAGGATTTTTTTACATGGTCAAACCGTGTGGGTGAAAGCGATCAACTTTTAATGGGGAATTAAGCATATCTTAAACGGTTGCCCCATTAAATCATCAAAAGGGACTAGATATCTTCCTCACTTTTTCTTCCTCTTTGTTCTCAGCTATTAAATGCTATAACCATTAAATACTACCCATAGGATTTTCATAATCAAAATTCCCTCTTCCGATTAGTTTCACTCTGTTTTGATGCAACCAAGCTATATCGATCTATCTATGATATAAGGTATGTTTTATCATCATTCCATTGGTGATCATCTAATCATATTTCTCATTTACATATTATAGCATGTATAATCTCCATGCTTATAATGGTGTTTTTCTTGGTGATTGGTTGGTACAGTCGTAACGTGGAATTCTTTGGTGGATGCAGTAGTCGCGACAGGAGGATCATGACCATTTGTGTGGATAAATAACTTGAGGAACTGTTTGAGGTAGGGGATTCATTGCATCTCTTTTCTATTATGTGCAAATTTATTGATTGCATGTTTAATCCCACTGGATGACAATGGAATTCACAAAATAAGTATTTTAACCGAATAAATAAATTGATATTGATTGTATGTTATTGCCTCGAGTTTTGCTAGATAGTGTGATATATATTCTTGCGTTGCATAGCTGTTCGTTATTTATGGAAATTGGTAAACAACGTAAATTGGGATTAATTGATAATTTTTTTGATAAAGATAAGTAGGGATGTAAATGAATCTTTTTCTCGTTGTAATTTAATGTTAATCAAATTGGTTCTGTAAGCATGGTTAATTAATTGTGATAGCGTACTGATTAGGTTTCCAGAATTTGGAACCTATGGATAAAAAATATATCACTTCAAGAAGGATTAAATAATTGATTGTTTGATAATTATTTAAAGGGTTATGAGTTACCCTCTTGATTGTTAAAGGGACAAGAGCCCAATTGATGTAATGTTTTTTTCCTATTGTTTGTGTTGTGATGTGATCCTGGATGGACGTTGTGATTTGTAGGGGCATGTAGGCTTTTGGTTGGGGCATTAGATGAATCCTAGAGTGATGAGATGCATCAGTTTATGCATGTGGGTGTTGGGGAGGAAACCAGTGATGATGGAATGGGATGGATGTGACTGTTGGATTCTTGTTGTTTTTCGATTGGTTGTTTATCTTATTTATATTCCCCTACTACTCAAGACAGCTAGTCTCACATACCCTTCTTCCGAAAGAGATGAAGACACGCGGGTTATGCCATGTGATTTCCATGTTTAGCTTCTCAAGGAATGAAGGGTATATGATTTTTCTATAAGTGTAAAAGACTCGACGGGTTGTACATCTGCTCACCGTGTTGATCCCCCTTGTGTTTAGTAGCATAGAATGTTTTTCTAGAATGCCTAGTAATGTGGGAAAGTATTTCTATAATGAATAATTGAATAAATGGTGTTACCCCATGGGGAGGGGGTCGTGACAATTGTTCTTTAAAATTAAATTTTCATGACATGTAAGAATGATAACATAGTGTTTTATATATGTAAATGGGTTATTCAACCACTATCCATTCCAAAATTGATATTGGAGTACATTTACACAAACATTTTAATTGATTAACATTATACATATAAGTGAAACTCTATCATATAGGGTATCGAGGATAGAATCACAATGATATCTTACTTGTTTACTCAATAATAATATTTATCCCTCAAAAATCTAACTCTTACATATCCGATGAATGATGAGATTCCACATAGAAGGCCACATTTAATCAAATAATATTATGAGTCAATGTCATGGTCTTCGTTTTAAAAGTAATGAAATCGTGTTTTAAATTATAAGATGAACATTTTTAAAACAGATTACATGTAGATTAATGACAAATTATGATGGAATATTCTACTAAAAAATGAAATTATATGAGTTACATCCATATAATTTATGCAATGTTGGGATTAATATATACCCCTTTATTATTTCTCATACAATAACATCATCTTCTTATGTATATATATTAAATAATATGAAACTTTTTATTGTATTATATGTAGAAATACAACTTGGTTGGATAATATTGGTGATTATGATATTCTTATTATGGGTGTTGAGAATTAAATTATAGATGAAGATAAATAATTTCCACTTGACATTAAATCTAACACATGTAAATAAAATTCCATATTTGAAAATGATTGAAAATAATTTTAGTGAGATGTTTCAAAAAAATATTCCATTTTATTGTGACTTGGGAGGAGATACCTGAGTTTTTTGAATAAAGGTAACTCTCAACCCTTTGTATGTTAGCTGTATTGAAATCCATATTCACGTTAGAGATATGACTTAACTAAAAAACCACTATACATAGTTTATGTTTCGGATGTGTTTTAGGTCTCTCATTTGTCGAAGTGAAAATTTTATTACTCATATGTAATAAAATAATATATGAAAAAATGTGATCATAAACTCTCTTATGATTAGAAGTTAGTGCATATCATAATTTATAGAGAAAATGTTCCTTTTTATAAGACATTCAATTATTTCAGGGTAATTTGGTGTAATCAAAAAGTATGAAGAGGCCTCATGGAAAAATTATGACATTGTGAATCAAATAAATCCTCTTTTATTCTCATCTATGGATATGAGTTGACATATCATTGATTAAATATAAAAAAAGTTAGAGAATGTAATGACATGTTATTTTATATGTGAAATATTCATATTTAATGTACATGTGAATCATATTGTGGAATATGATACAGTTTAAAAGAAAAACACCGAGTGATAATATACTAATTTACTCTTTCAAACCCCAAATAATAATAAATAAATTTTAATAAATTAATATATAATCAGAACATTTTTTAACCATCATCTTCTGTTTATGATCCCACAATGGATGGAATTAGGTTTTACTTTTTCAATATTTATTATCTCACAACCTAATGAAATTACATCATGTGAAAACATTAATTAAAATTTCTCAGGGATATAGGAATTTTTCAAATAATATAACATATATTATCATATATTTATTTATTTTTTAATTTATAGTGTTCATGTGTATGAATATCCAATGTTTATAAAAAATTCAGTGAATAAAATGGATTTTTGGTAGTAGTAAAGACATGAGATTTGATTGAAATATTACACCTTAAATAATAAAATGAATAAAATATATTTTATTTTTATATTTAATTATAAGTAAAAAAATACATATTAGGGGACATTTTTTGTGATATAAATAATAATTTTTAATGGATTTATAATAAGTAGTTGTAGTTGAAAGCCAAAATTGTAAAGAGGGTTACCTACTGAGTAAAATGCATATTAATGTAAAATTATGTTTCTTTTTAATTGGGTGCAGTTTTTCACATAAAATCAATATATCCACTGAATTATTTTCCATTTTTACAAAAACATTAATTTTTTTATCATGTTCTCCATTTACATTAAGTGGTTGTTGCAGTAGAAATGAAATTCTCTCCTCTTAAAAGGGGGCCTCTCACTACCCATTTAGGACCACTCCAATAATTTGGTTTCTACATGGAAATATACCCATCATCCACTCTATATTTTATTATTCACATTCGTTGATCTTATATTCATATGGGAATAGCATACGACAACCATTCCCATAGAGTCTATCAAGAAAAAGATTTATTAAATAATATGAGTACTTATTCTCTTTAAAATTTTTTTCTACTTCTTACATACTAAATGATAATTATATGATTAATATATACTTAAATAAATATTAATTTTATAATAAATGTTGTTATTATATGGTAGTAACTATTTAACATCAAAAAAATTTCTTATGAGATAATAAAAACCATTATATTTATATTGTGTAAACTACCGTCTCCATGAAGTAATAAATTAAATTTTTATCCACTTCAACTCTGTATTGATTATATTGTTGAAGATCAAGATTTCATGAAACATATATCATATAAATATAATTTTGATGACTAAAATTATAGTCCACCTTTAATCACAAATTTTTTTAAATGAATAATTAATTTTATGGTTTTGGGACTACAGAAAACAAGAAATAAAACATTTTATTTTACATATAGTTTCATTATTATTTTAAAAAATGTATTCAAGTATGATTATATAAAATTAAATTACATAAATAATTCAAACAATATTTATTAATAAAGACATTATTCTAAAATAAACTAGTTGCATATGAACGAATCAGCAATTTGTTATGGTATGTTCATGTTTGGGTATGTCTAACCTTTTACATGAAAAATTTATATCAAATTATACCATGGATGACTATGAGATGTTTATTTCTAATAATAATAGTAATAATAATAATATATGTAGTTAATGATTATTTTTTCTGTTTATTTTTTTATTTTGATATTAAAAACGTCATTATGTAAAAAACATCAAGATGATAATAAATCACATTAATATATTAATCACATATTTTATTTTTATTATTCATAACCAAAAAATATGTAAAACAAAAAATTTTAAATGTAATTTAATATTAAGAATATTTTATAGTATCATTTATGATATATAAATGATGAATATTTAAAAATAAATGGTAAAATACACCTTGATTATGAAACTATCTCAAGACAGTCATGATTACTGACAAATAATATGGAAAATGGATAAGAAATGAGTAATATGCACATATGTAATAGTAATAAATTATGATTATTGTATTTTATATATTTGATTAATGTTTTTTAATAGTTTATTAGGATAGTACTTTTTGTTTTACTTGAGTTTAGTGAACATTAAAATATGTGGGGGAATAAGGAAAGGGTTTCTTGTGACCAATGTTCACCACATAAGATATTGTCTAATTATACACCATATTTTAATTGAAATGGTGTTTATAATACCCTATTAATATTTTTTATCATGTTACGACCTTTATTCATTGCATAAAATTACTCATTTTAAATTATATTTTTCAATGTTTTTTGATTAAAAATTTTATAATGTCATATGCAATTTGTATAACACCCAATCTTGAACCACTAGTTTTGATTTAGAGTGAACAATGTAATCTTCTAAACCTCCTCATATTCGAGAGGTATCCAACTAGAAGAAATGTTCCCTGAAAAATATAGCGGACATTAAACCCTTAATTTCATATCGTTTCATTATTAATAGTAAAAATACTATATAAAATACGATAATACTCATGATGATGAATAAATTTCAAATGTAATTATAAATTTCATTCAAGTCATAAAAATAAATAATATGATATATTAGTGTGGAATGAAAAACATTAATAGTTAATGTATAAGTAAAATAAAATAAAATGTCTATATAAAATTCTAGAGTATGTATTATTTCGGAAACTAACTCCATTCTCTTTTTATTAATTGTCTTCTGTGGGGAAGATTCCATTTCCGGGATCACATTACTTGAAATTAGAATAAAAACATGATAACCATAAAAGGGGTGACTAATAAAACCAATTATGATATCAACATTTTATTAAAATATTAACATGTACAATAGTTTTATTTTAAAAGAAACATAAATTTGTAAGAAATTGTAATTAACTTGTTTTAATCACTTATTTGAAAACCAAGCCACCACAATCCCTGGCCATACCTACTATTTATTTTTGTAGGAATGATGGTCATAGGATATCACAAATAATAAAAATAATTCCAAAAGGTTTTTAAAAATTTCCCTCAAGATCCTCAAGATATCGATTGACCTTGCTACTCAGCGTCGATAAAGAATCAGGTCCTGAAATGTATATCAGTATCCACATGGAATCATGTTATGGCTAAGGCAAAAGGATGTAATGGTATAACCCTATTTATGGGTCAACCATCATCATCTATACACATAATTTTCACTCCTCATCGAGCATATAATCCTAAAATAATAGTCTACCTTTTTACCACCAATATAAACCCCTTCTAATGTATGTCACACATATAATTGGTTATAGAGTTCATTGAAATACATAGAATATCCTTATCAAAAAATATTAAAAATATAAAATAAATGTGAAAAACATCAATCATTTTCAAACAAGATAATAACAATCATGTATCATAAATGGTTCTCAAGGTCTATGTACACACCCAAGTATAATAGAAAATAATTTTAAATAAACAAGTCAATGTAGGAATTATTCCATGAAACATGTATATATAATATCCCCAAATGGTATGGAACATCCAATATTATTGTTTTTAATGAAGGCCAACAATTCCAACAATGGATCAAATATGGAATGATAATGGGAACATATGAGAGACTATACCTCATATTAATACTACCTAAATCATATTTCAGTTCATCAAGACTGTTTTTTAAGGAAGAAAATAATGGATACTCCATGACATGAATGGTGGTCCTAGAAATAAACTTACACCTCCAGCCTATTAATATATATAAATCCATGATATGTCGGTGGAGAAAAATACAATTCATAGGATCTATTTCTGATTGAAGAATATATCATGAATTAAAAAACTCTTAAAGATACCATTATGTCTATCCAATGGATTTCTATCCACTAATAATACATCTGCAAAAAACATTATAATATTATATTCAATATGACGAAATCAACAAGATTATTATTCTAAGAAAAAATAATTGAAATCATCTACAGTTATTTGGTGATCTATCATTAGGGAAAGTATATTTTGTTAAAAAATCTATACCATAATGTTTCTACAATGAAAATATAAATCAATCATAGGTTAGTATATGAATCCATATATCATGTAGTAGAATGATATATTTATGATTTCACCCTAGAAATGGAGGTAGATAAAAAAACCTCAATAATGGCGGTTTTTCATCTCATATCTCAATTCTAGATCATTAAAATTCCTAGATCAATCAGAATAAAACATTATAGGAGTGAAATTTATCCTGGAAGGCCATATGATTCCCATTGACTAATAGGGGTTCATATAGATGTAATAAAACATAAAAAATAATATATATGGATATCATAGTTTGTTGTTGGATCATTATTTCTGTGTATACATGGTTTGGTGAAATGGTTAGTCAATACATTAGGTTACATTTTTTTCCATACTAGAATCTATTAAATAATTAGAATGAAATGTTTTATGGGTTTTAAAATTCAGTTCTTTTACTATTCATGGGATTATATATTTTTAATTTATTTTTAAACCATTCACCATGGTTTTCATGGTTTTCCAAACCACTTGCCTCACGCTACATGGTTTTTCAAACCATGCACCTAGAGATTCATTTTCATTATATTGTTTGTCAAATCATATGCTATGGTCTGTATAGTTTTTCAAATAGTTCACCATGAGATGAATGTTTTTATATACCATGAAACCTGGAAACATATTTTTTTTCATGGTCTATTTAATCATATTCTATTTTTTCTGAGGAAATGTGGATACCATGACAATTGACAATGTTTTAATAAACTAAATTTAATATATGATCATTCTAGTAAAGATTATAAACCTCTACAAAACCATTGAAAAACCATACAACTCAATAAAAATAAAACATTGCAAAAAATATACGTTTAAATAGTAAAAATACTCATCATGGATGTAACAAATTTGATATAATTACATTATTACCCTCGAATGATATATCTTCCTCAAGAAGAATATATAGTAATCTTGATCAAATATCTAAAAATATTGTACCAAAACATTTAAATCCAACACCAAATGTCCCCTTGAATATGGTCATGGCACAATGTATCCTTGAAACTATTATTTTGTTCCATATATTGGCTTTCATGATCTTGTCTATGATTCACTGTGTGTGCTCCATGTACTATGAATCATGATCGAGATCAACATTAGGAATGTTGATGACATGTGTCAGATAAATTTTATAAGTACATGATCTAATGCACATGAAACGCATCATACCCACCTATTTAATGTTATGTAATATTCATTTTGTTTTCCACTATCACAACATGCTCTGTGGCCTGAAAGGGTCCAACGTTAGATTGGGATATCTTACCATTATTTTATAAACATTAATGACCTAACCAAGTAGTCACTATTAATAATACCTTGTAACCTAAAACAAACTAGAAAGGTATCATATGGTCATAATATGATATATTAATTCTATGAGATATATTCATACTCTTCATAATTAGATACACTCATTCAATTGACATTTATACCAAGCTATACTGCAAAACATCGAAATCAATATCTTCATTCCAAAAAATCTAAAAAAAAATCATACCATATAAAGCCTTAATTATTCCATCTAAATTAAATCCTATACAATTTTCTAAACTAAATCATCCTTCTATAGGTGATCAACCCATTCTCCACCACTGATCAATATTCATGGAAAAAGTATAACATCTGTTATATGGATCGTTTACTCTAATTTTACATCTTTTTGGAGACGTTATACTATTCTAAAACCGAAGTGATTCAATAAGGCCATATATAATCCACTAAAACCTTGGTCTGTAAAATATTCATCACTATCAGATACAATTCTTAATGGAACATCATGAAAATTTAAAATCACAAATACATAATATTTTCAAATATAATATAATGAGATTGTCTCAAGGGTCAATTTAAAATGACAATTTGTATTTATAAAATCGATAATCACCCAAAAAAATCCTGAATATTTGGTTTCCATAGAAACTGCATTTGAAAGCCCACCACAGTATCCTCTAATATCCATAAGTATATAGATGTAGGTGGTGAAAATGAAAAGGATAATGGTTCTTGACCACATTCTTTTGGACTGTAAGGAAACAAAATGAAAATATTACTAATTTTATCCTTATCCATTAACATTTGAACATCCAACCATGTTCATGATACATTTATTTCACTCTATTATGTATATCTCATTTAGCTTTATAAAAGTCAAATTCACCCAGATGGAATAAAGGACTGCCACTCTCCCATTATCATGGATAACATCATTATTATCGAGTGACCACCTAGGTATATTGTCACCAAGATCTATTTGTTCCGTCACTATAGTACACTCTATTCCAAATTCCATACTATCTGTCGCCCTATCTTAATATGATGATGTTTTAACTAAAGGGGAAAAATACATCAATGCCTCTTCAATAAATAAAACCATTCTATATTTTAATGACATTCTCACTAGGGAACACTAATCCTCTGATGGCCTTTCACCAAGCCCCTGATCAGCTTTCTTATTAGTGATAATGAAATATAGGATGATATTAACCTTACCTAGTTTTAATTCATCATATTGATAATAGTTTACATGTACTTTACCCAAATCCTTTATTAATATTTTGTTCCTATTTTGTAATGATATTGTGGAGTCACGTCTTTTCCATGTATTTTAAAAACATCTCATAAAGGATGTATTGTCACCAACCCGGAAATGTGTGGACTATAGCTTCTTGATCCATGTCAGGGGTATGTAAGTCTAATTCATGGGGTCATAGATTATATAACCCATAAGATAAAATATGGTACCAATGTGAAAAAAATTCCAATTAAACCCATGATATATCCTAATAAAAAACATAAAAACAATACTTGGATTTGGAAGAAATGAAATGAGTTATGATTTCAAAATCTACATTAGCTATTGAAAAACCTCTTCATATTGGTTGAGAAATTAAAACACTACCCATTTTCTTCTCATATTAATTTTGTGAGTATATTAATGTGAGAATAATTGGATAAAACAATTATTATTTCAATATAAACCTATAAAATTACAAATATCTAACATAATTCATTGATGTCTCTAGGACATCAATACTTACACATTCCCTTGATGTAATGATATAATAGATTAAAACATTAAATGAACTAATAAATTTAACTATGGAATATAAAAGGTATGCAATGAGTTATTTGATACTTCTAAATCACTAGAAGAGGTCTCATTATTCTCTCTCCATTTGTCGAATACTTCTCTGATATGGGTGAGTAGTTGAGGTTGTCATCGATAAACAAAATGATGAAAAAGTCATGATTCTGGTGTAAGATCTTATTTATAAGATACATGAATACTATTGGAACGATTTTTAGTCAAAATAGTATAACTATGTACTTCTGTAGACATTACATTCTCTAAAACACCATCATCAACATGTGCACCTCTCTAACCAATTACTATTGAAAACATAAGTAATGATTTTAGATAGAGAACCATCATTCTATCCATAACATATATAATGGATATTTTATACTAATTATTATATATGTATTCATTATCATCACATTATTCATCTTATGTTAAATAAAATAGTGTTGAAAACTACCCTATGACACCCTAAAAATAGACAATGCCCTCCCCATATTAATGTACATGGACATTTTTTGTTATTCCATTCACGTACCTCAAGTTGAACCTTGAGTTCCTTCAAATAGATTAGTTCTATATGTTATGGGAGAATCATTATGGGTTATTCATATGGAATAACTTCATTCCTGAACACAACTCATATATAAGGGGGAATTACCATGAAGTCATCCATAATTATATCCTGATGGCGATCGACAGTTGGAGGAAAAGTTAAGGGACTACAAGTTATCATGTTTAGGGATCTAAGCCTCATATATATGCCAGGATTTCGCCGTGATGGATTATATATGGACCCACTCAACCTTCTCCTAACTCCCATTCATTGCTAATCAAGAAAATTCTATCCAATTATTAATATAAATGAATCCCATATATTATATAAATCAATGTTATATTATAATTTGGTAATCTAGTCCTTGATGAGGATAACGTCAAAGATCATATTATCTTGAATCATGATTTATAATGGGTTTCTAGAACAAAAAAATGACTATAAGACACTCTGTTCATTATTAATGATTCATAACTACCATGCTTAATGATGCATTGATGGAAATTAACTAATAATACAATATTACTACTATGTTAAGTCCATATAAATAAATTGAAGATATAATAGAATGAGAAGAACATGTATCATAATAACTAGAAGAAAATGTATAAGTGATCAAGACAACAACTCCAATACTAAATGATACCTCATGACCCAACACTAGAATCTGATCCATTTCATAGACTCGTCATAATTCTGATCCACATCCTTGAAATGAATTTCTTTCAATCACATATGTCATCATCATATAAGCATATAACGGTAGACCTTGGTCAAATCATTGAGCCATAGATCACATCTATCTTATATACCTATTTAAACTCAGTCTTCAATCCATTGAAAAAAACTAATAGATATTCCCTATATTACCACACTAACAACACTTACTATGGTGTGTTATGTTGTACATTTGATATTGTATGACCATTAAATGAGTAATGAAATGTTTAACTCCTCCTGAGAGGGATGAAGATGTTAAACTATTTTCCTCCTATACAATACAACTCTGATAAATATAAATTGCCATCCTCAACATACTTCTAGACAATAATCTCATCATTATAGTAGGTAGTCCACTTACCTATATACTAATCGGTGGAACAAGTACAACTACTTGATATTGCTCTTAGATCTCATAGATATTCAAGGAATTACAATGAACCATAGGGTATTTCATCATGTCAAAAATCTATAATAGATGTTTGATTTGGGGATGAAGATAAATCTCAATCATTCTAGACTTCCTAGACAAATTTCCATTAAAGTGTGGGGAATGGAAAAGTATCTCTCTGAAATGAGTGGAGTTTGTAGATACCTATAATTTATCTCATATTGTTGTTATATTAACTCATGTTCTCTACCCATCATCATAGTGTCACAGATAATGTGATCGAAGAACAGGTCATTATGACCTCTAAGGTGATAGCCTGAAATATAATAGCAGGTCACAACATGTCCTAGAATCTCATGGTAGGGCCCGGTAGTATTAAAGCATCCATAATTACATTTCTATTATCATGATTTTAAAATGGGACACATATAATACTAATGATATTTATCCATACATCCACATACATAATACCAAAAATTCCCTAAAAGGAAGGTGGATGCTAGATATGTGAGTGTTTAGTGTAGTTTACTAGGGAATTTGGTGCCTCTATGCACTCAGTAAGAAAAAAGTGGAATGAATCATTACTAAGGTGGGACTATAACATTCATGACTATAGGAGGTGTGGGAGTGATCTCAATTATACCTCATGCTAAAAAGGTTGTGGAATATGGGTTTCACTCATCTGGATAAACCCCAACCAATATCAGTTGGTGGTTATATCAGTCTCATTCAATGTTGAATCAACATCTAAATTAAAAATGATAATATTTAAAATGTCACACTCTACTAGAAAAGATATTAACTATTTACTGGGATCACACAAAAGTTTTCCTAACTGGATACCCATTTTCATTGAATAACCCACATCAAATAAACAAGTGTTTTCCATCCATTAACATTTGTCATAGTTATATAAATATATAAACAAAACAGAAAAGTCTGGTTCAAATAATTATTTCAATTAGATATATAAATACATTTTATTAAATAGATACTCCACACAAAAATGTAATGTTCTCTATCATGAAAAGTTCATAAAATGTATTAATTAAAATAGAAATAAAATTATGAAGAAAAAAGTATTTTTTTTGTTATGTGATTTTATATTCCAGCTCATTATTCATGAACAAAAATAACCAAATGAAACTATGATATTTATATCATCATAGGTAACAGAAATATTCAGTAAACATGATCTAGCCAATATCATTGAAACTCCCTTACCAAATTACAATATATCAACTCTCATTTCTATCATATCCCATCATAGTCAAATTAAAAGAAGTACAATTTATATGTAATAACATTTTACAATTTCCAAAGTATACCAAAGTTCCTGGGATGGAGATCTATAATGGAGAAAGTGTTCCTCCTCCTACAAAAGTGGATTTTAAATTACAATGACGGTAACAATACCATCTTTGGGGTGATTACAACTTTAGTATCACATCCTTAAACAAATATTTAAAATTATTAATAAAATATCATGGGGAACAAAGAAGAAAACTAAGTATCAAATTTAATAATAAATAGAATACATGTAAAAAATTACAGGGATACCATTACGCAATGAAAAATCCTAATAATAATAGTTCATGTATAAAAATAAAAAAACTATATGATAAACTCAATATTATATCCTAGCACATACACAAAATTAATTCTCCTTAACTTTTCCATCTACCACTGGCCTCTTTAGAATTCTTTGATTACAATAGATGACTTTTTTATGTGAACCAATAGGACTGAAAAGGGGGTGAGTGAAACAACTTCTTATGAAACCTCCAATTCTTCATTAAAATATGTTCATTGGTATTTCATGTGTACATTATACTAATAGTAACTTTGTTTTTAATCATAAAAAAACATATTCCAAGAGTTCAGGTACTATGACACCCTATGCCTTAGCCAAACCCACATTTTCATTATGCTAGAAGGATGATTTTATGTTCTCCTAAATTGGGAACATCAATTGATAAGTCTCGTGACAATGTTACATGGGATTTTAAAGTCATCGAGTGATCATGTTACTTGGTATCCATAATTAATTGAGTTATAGAACATTAGTATGTATCCGTAAGGCATCAAATTCTCTTCGAACCATATTATTATCATGGTCTGACCCAATTTATTGGTCCACCATTATTGTCAACACAAATTTGGTATAATCTCCCTCCAATGTATAATCTTAATAGAAAGGTACACCTATTACATGCACCAAGATAATAACCTCTAAAGGAACCATACCCACATAATAGGGTAAACCATATAATGTATATAATAACATTCCATAAGGATAAAATAGTTGAATCATACAATACATGTGATAAAAATAAATCAATTTAAAACATGATATGATAATACTCCCAACATTAAGAATCATTAATAGAATTCACAGGCTACACATGCACCAATATGGGATAACAACTGGCTTTGTAAACAGAAAATCCAATGCATGAAATATTCCATGATTATAAGTGTATAACAGAATCCAAAATTCTGTTGAACGTCATTCCCAAAGTATATTGATGAATTACACCATGCTAATAAGTTGATTAAATAATAAATAAACTTTCACACTAACAGAGGATTTTTTTTCTTGTTAAAGATGACTATATTGGATTTTGGATTATCGAGAAATTAGTTTACTGATGAAAATAATGAGATTCCATGTTATAATGGATGGATCATGAATTAAAAACTTCATAATGTCCAAAAATTAATGTAGTTACAAGATATTATAAAGTAGAGTATGACAATACATTAGTTTCATTATTTATTGAATAAAAAATTATTTTTTCATCATCAATACATTGATGGAAAGGATATCAATCATGGGATTAAAGAAGAAGATAGTTTCAACATAAAAGATCCAATAAAATATATTCAAAAACATCAAAAGTTGATTAGGGAAGTAAATACACTAAATGGAAATTTTAATGAAAGGTAAAAATAACATTTAGTCTATAAATAATCCTTGAATAAATCATTAGTTAGAATTTGAATCTATAGACCATGTAGTGAAATTACATATCTATGTCTTGTTTTATGGGAAGGAGGTTGGATCATAATGAAGCTATATGAATAGAGGTTTTGGGATCAGACACTTATATTTTCAATTATTAACTCCATATGATCCACAAGATCCAAGATTTAATGATGAAAAAATCATTAAGGAATCCATGAGGATTCTCAAATATCAATAGATATTGCAATTGAAATAACAACAGATAATAAATTCCCACAAACAGTGTTTTATATGATTTTATAGATCATTATTTTCATTTACAATTAGTCTTGTTTCATGATTACTAAAACCATGTTCCCAACATGCATCCTTTTCTAAAAGGATTTTTCATGGTTACATTAATGTTTTTCTTGGTTTGATAACATTGTTCACCTTAAATAATAATTTAATGTATCATTCATACATTGTTGTTACATTGTTCCTAAAGTTTTACACTATAGCTAATATAGATTTTAAACTATGCTTGTTGGGATACATGGTAAATCAAATTATCCACCTAGGGATAGAAGGTTGCTACAAGTGATTCAAAATGTGGACCTAATGTGACATGTATTGTCATCTAGTGCACCATGTTATATGTTGTTTGTCAAACTATTATCTTGTAGTACAAAGTTTCAGCACAGTTTTTTAGTATTTGTTCCTTAACTGTTTGTATTCCACATTGTTACTTAGTGAATCAACATGATTTTCAAAATCTATTGTGAAAATATTCTTATTCATAATAATCAAAAAAACTCACCAAAACTGTATAAAATCCATCTAAAAATACCAAATAAAAATATATATAAAAATATACAATTAAATTTTGATAATGAACTCATAATTCATATGATAAATTACAATCTATTAAAATTTGATTAATTAAACCATACCCACCATATTATATGATATCTTACTAAATTTGATTCTCCCATAGTCACTATATCCATAATTTTAACCTCTATTCCCTATAATATCTTTGGGATAAATGAGTTTTTAATTCAAATCTATCAAGACATATGACTAATGAATCACTAAGGGGAGGTGAATTAGTGATTATAAAAAACAATTATCCCATTTAAAATAACACACATCACTAGTTGTAGAGAATATTGATGTTAATACAAACATTGACACATGTGGGTGATAGATCAGATGGTTTAAAAGGATTACTTCTTAATGTGAGTAGACAGTACATGGAATGATTGTTAAAAGCTATGATCATATTACCCACTAAAAAACATTGTGAACCACTATGATATGGGGAAATAGATTCCACACACATACATGTCTACCAAATAATGTTTCATCAATCCCATCAATTATACCCAACACATATAAAAATATTCAAATAAAAAGAGACATTAGATACATCTTCCTCCTATAAAGAGTAATTTATTTTTCCAATGTGATGATATATTATTCTTCTCCTTTTCTTTATTCATTGGAAATTATTCACATCAAACTACAAAGACAAAAAACATATAACCACTTCTCCATCACCAAATCCTATACACATTCAACACTTATAAAATCATGTGACGTTGATTAGATAATTCTATATGATAATTAATCAATCCTTGAGGTTTTTTACTTTTGAATTCATATTAACTTGTATATTAATAAAACTAGATAATTTTATTAAAATTAAACAATTTATAGACATTGAATCTTTACATAATAATATCATCCATCTAAATTGGATTTCATAACTATATGTTACTACATCAATCCATGAAAAAGTGAAATATTCAATCTTCCTTTTGAGTCATCTCATAAATATTAATAACATGAATAATCATTGATTTATGTATAATAAATAAATGTTGTTATTCCTAATTAAATGATAAAATTTTTCCACTAAAAATGAGGTCTCCTTCAAAATCAGCTACAACGCATTGAATGTGTAGAAAAAACAAGATAACTAAACAATTTGGATAAATAAATCCTTTGGATTCTCTAATTAATACATGTTATATGACACAAATATCTATGATGTTCACATACATGACCATTTGGCTACATGGTGTAAATCCATTAGATTTTTTCTACACAGATTCCTTACAATACAATAAATCTATGTGGTTCACCTCTGTGAGAGTATATCTATATAGTTCCACTACATGACCATTCAGCTATATTGATTTATTTGAAATCCATAACTTATTATTCATCGTGAATTATAATTTTTTCATTTATTCAAACAACATTCACGAACCCAATCAAGGAGTGGTGATAAAATTTACATAATTTTAAACACATTAAGATCACATCATATTCCCTTAAGTGATTAGATAATAACATTTTAAATAAATTGATTTCTCAATGATTGGTCACTTGATCATATCATAATTTTCACAAGACCTACTATATGTTCCACATTTCTTCATACAATCAATTAATAATTATTAATTATCCTAGACTGTGATCAACTGTGCACAGTCACTTATATATGGTATCTTCACCTACCACGTCAGTCCATATTTAATCACGATGTGACTACTTCACTGTCAGTGGAACTACAATGAGATCACTTCCATATGCTATCTTCCTCATAGTAACATTAATCTCTTTAACATATTGAGAATGAAATCCAATAACAGCCTAAATAAAAATTTCCTACTTACATTCTTCTTCTCCTCAAAAAATAAAACATAACCTCATAGTTTCAAAAATCTCCTCCATTATATTTTGGTATCCACCCTGGAACATCAATCCTTGAAGATCTTAATTTCAAATATATGATCAATATAAAACAATCCATATCCGACATGTTCACATATAGTTTATGAATCCAAGAGTTTTTAGACAATAATTTCAAATTGTCATAAAAATTGTTAATTATAAACATAGAGTCATTTTTGAAGACAGATTCGCAAAAATGAACATTTAAACTTATATAAAATATAACCTTGAAATCAAATACATCAATTTATTTTAATATTTCACACACACTGAAATTATATCATACCATGTCAAAAGAGTCCACCAAAATATATGCTCTCACTAAATTGGTAAAATATGTATCAATGGATTGATTGAATTGTCATATTTATCCCCCAGTAATAACAACATCTATAGAAAAGAATATAGAGGTGAAGAAACATAGAAAACATTAACTTGTACAATGTGAGGATGAATAGACAACCTCATTCTCAAATTATGAAATTCATCTTTAGAAAACATCTTTGTTAATATATCGTTAATATGTTCTATTGTTGGAATACACTTCAAAATCAATTAATTTTCTTATATATGTTCCAAAATGATGTTATATTTCATATTAGTGTTATTTTTATTATAATGATGAACTTAAATCATTGATATATTAAAATTATTATGATTATAAGATGTAAAAAAATTTCAATTTCCACACACACCATGAAATCTTCAAACTTAGTTTTTATCCACATCGATTGAGTTTATCAATATTTCTGAGGAAATTAATCATCCTTATTAGAAAAAAAAATGTTTGATAAAAATTATTTTTAAGTTAACCAATACACACATCTATTACCATGAATGAACCCTCCACCAGATGTGGATTTAATCTCATCAATATATCATGGCCAATCTACAATTGCATAAGTAAATAGGTCTAATTTTCCATTGTCTTCATGTTTCAATACGGAATCTATTGTTGCATTTATATCACTAAGAATACTTATTCATATAATAAAATTAGATACTTTTAGATCACAATGATATTTGACATAATGAGTGAAAACATAGGGAATATCTAGACTTCAATTAGTATGGATTAGAAAACAACCAATTAACATTCAATAATATCATGGATTAAAAAATATTCAATATTAATAGTTGTATATAATTGTTCCAATTTAAATGGTTGTTAAAATGGATTTTGAATCCTCCATACCAAATCACTTAATTATATCATAAAAATATTCATCTTGAAAAATTATAATGTGATGTTTAACGTGATATATTTAAAAACAATGAATGTACCTCATCTATTTGTGAATATACACTTCAAATGATTCCTTAATTTCATTAGAATTCTTCTCACATATTTCATTACCCATTACACTATATTTTTTATCTATATAAATAAATATAAGGATAAATTCCAATTTTTCATCTCTGATATATACATTGAATTCCACACTTCCATATATAATATTTTTCCTCTTTAATCTGGTGTTATGAATATGATGTTATTCCATTGTTGATTTTTTACTCATATAATTCAATATTAAACCAAAAAAATACAAATTTTATCTCCAAAATTAATAAAACCATATTTTTCAATATAATAATATATCATTTATTTTCAAATGATAAATTCATTCATGACATCTATTTATTAGATCATTTATTTCCATTTTGAAGATATATCAAGGAAAATTTTAATGGATTCATTCCATGGAACTGGTGCATTTTCCACATCAATATCAAGTCCTCCAATCGATGAATAACCTTTAAACACCAATATTTCTTTATTGAACTATATTTCATAATTTTAATTTAATTTTTCACACACTCCCAATTATCCAAATGAAATTATTATATTTTGGTTTTTAACAAGTTCCATGTTTAGTAATTATGAATTTATTCCTATAATTTATTCCTAATATAAATCCATTCAGCATGCTCAAGATCCCCCTCAATATCCTCTAGTTAAATAAGAGATACCAACGATATATCAGATTATGTCATTATACTTTGTTTATTATGAACATTTTTTACTGGTATATAATGATGTTTTTAAGAATAAAAATATATTCTAAACCAAGGATGATGGGAATCTATTAGATACTAATAACTAGATATGGTTTCATATTAACTGTTGGTCTAAAAATATTCACTTTTTTCATCGTTATTGACTATAGTTTCTAGTAGTTAAAACGAATTTAATGGACCATCCAATCCAAATCTGTTCTCATAAAAAAAATACTTCATTATAAATTTTAGGGTATTCCAATATTACACATTAATAATTATAAAATCCTACTTCATATAACATTATAATCTTCTTATTTTGTTAGAGAAAAAATGAAATATTATATCATCACCACATTTCTCAAATTTATTATGAGTTTCATCAATACATTTGATGATATTATGGCTTCAAAACTGTTAGGGTTGCTTCAATATTGTTTTTTTGTTATTATAAAACAAATATTTAATCATATACAAATAAATTCTACAGTAAATGTGATTTGGAACTTGTACAGATACTCTGATATATTATCTCTATAAATTTATAACCACATTTCTTTTGATTTGTTTTCGAAAGATCTATAAAATGTGTCAATTCATCCATTTACATACATCGTATTAATGTGGTGTGTATGGTCTATAATTTCATATATAATTCCATTTTTTTAAATAAGAGTATAAAATACCAATTTATTATTCAATGACATGTCATTTTAAATGGTCACTAAGCCTTATTCTCATTTATGAACTTTTATCAACATGATCATGATCTAATTCATAGATGAATAGTACACACTAACAAATATAGAGTCACATTCATCTGTTGGGTATTTTAGGGAAATATTTACAATAATATCCTTTTATTAACATTTTCATGAGGCATTATTTCTTATTAGCTATGGATCACAGTGAAAATTTATTTTTCAAGATAAAATGGAAAATCACATCTTTAAAAAAAATTGAATACTTGATATAAATTTTAGTCTTAAAAATAGATTTTCCAAGTTGATATTGAATCTTTCATCCTATAGTGTGATGGAACCCACTAATATTATATCCCCAAAATTTCTGTAAATTTTAATATTGAATTGAACTTGAAAAAAATCATTTATGTAATGAAAAATCCTCTATAGAACCAATAATACTTATAAAATCATATCATCCATTGAACACATGATGTTTTTAAGAATAATTTCTCCCATTTGTTCCTTTGATAAAAAGTTGTTGGTTCTATTTTTTATTATTGGTATTGGTAATATCCTATAGTATTGCTTTACGAAAAAGGATTATTTCAATATTTTTTAAGATAAATCGAAGCGTCACATTTTAAATGAATGTATTCTATCCAAAAAATTATTCTTTTTAAGACTCAAAACGATTTAATCAAAAATTTGGATCCATTGTTTTATTTCTAATTTAAACATTCTATAACATCTTGAATACTATTTTAAAAAGTAATTAAATAATGGGTATTTTCATCCATGGAATTGAAAATATTTGAACAATAATATCTTAATACTTCAAAATTTATTTAATCTCCTCTTTCATCTTGGTACGCTAGTTCATATCAGTTTAATTAATTTTGTTTATATTATCCATCACAATTATCAATATAGATTTCCATTCTACTTGGGGAACTCCTACATAATTAGTTACCTAATTAAATTTCATTAACATTTGTTTTACTTTTTGCAATATTAAATATATACTATATAAATTTTATGATGTTCATAAACTCTACTTGTGTTTACCAATCATAACAATTAACATTTTTTCCATCATTATTGTTGAAATCCTTGACAAGAAAATTATGAATAAGAATCATTTCACTAAATTCATATTTGTTACCAACCACTTCATCAAAAAAATATTTTCACATCCAAACTAGATATAAAATGTTTTCTTTATATTTAAATAAAATTTCTTATTATTTAATTGAGAATATAATTTTATCTTGAATACATTCCTTTTTAAGGGTCTTTTGGAAATTCCATCATCTTCATCACCGACCTCATCCATTATTATCATTGTAAAATTTTATTCAAAATGTAAAGAAACACAAAATAATATATAATTTAATAGTTATATTTCATTCCTAAAATCAAATGCATGTTTCAAAATTTCAAAAAATTATATACATCATCATAATAAATATCACATCCATATTGGAGTTGGATTTTATGGAGAATAATTCATAATTTCCACCAAATACATTAATATATTTAGAGTCTATATAAAAAAATTCCTATTAATTAATTTAATTATTAAAAAATAACTTTTCCCATTTCACATGAGTTAATTATACAATGAAGATAATCATGTGAATACCATCTGGATAATTTTCAACCACATTTGAAACATTAGCGTCAAATATTTCTCGTATGATGTGTAAAATAATTTCAAAAATAATAGAATCTTACATATTATCACAATACCAATTTATTTTACTCATAACATCATTATAAATTATAAACAATATATCATAAATTTCGTCACAATTCATTCAGGTATCATTATATTTGAGAATAAAAAACTATAACATCACATGCATCACTGTGGTATTTTCTTCATGGATATTTTTGTGTTTATCATTCATTTCATTTACAATTTTTTGTCCAAAAACATTTAGAAACTTACCTTATGAGTGAGAAGTTAAAATTGAATTCTTTGAATGACCATAATTTTAAAAATTCATCTTATATACTGTAGTAATGGTACCATCATTAGAAGATAGAAAAAATTAAACAGTTCTCACTTCTAGAACATCACCACTGATGGACATGGGAGACTAAAACATTTTGTATATCCATATACAAAACTCCATACCATAAAACATTGGGACAAATTTATCATTTACTATATTCAAATTAATCATTAATGATGTTATAAAAAATTTGTGACCACTTTATATTATTAAAGGGAATACTCTAATAAATGGAACCTCCTCTAATGCCACATAAGATTAAGGAATGAAATCGTGGTGGTTGAACCAATGTTTCAAAAAAAATTAGTTATCATATTTAAAAAAAATTATCAATATTTATAGTGGATATTGTTATTAAACCAATAATAAACACACATACAAATAGAGAGAGAGAATATGTGATTTTCCCGATCCACTTGTCAATGAGAGTAGCTTGTCTTGGAGAAGAATTAGTTAAACCATTGATTATAAAATCTTGTAAAAATAACATTAAACAACTAATATTTGGAAAAATAATTATAATTAACTTGAATGTCACATAGAAATTTATCCTTTCAACATATAAATTGAATAATTCTCTGATTAAAAATTTCATATAACAGGATCTGATATATATGTATTCCTCCAGAAGGAAGTATTTTAGTATTGTTGTTTTTGGATATCTTAATCTTCTTTTTTATACCTTATTTAAAAATAATTTATTCAAATAAATTTAAATTAAAAACATTACATTTATCCTCTTCTTCAGCACATATTCCATTATCTCTATCTCTTTAGAAACTTTTATAAAAATCATATCATTCTTCTTCAAACATATATTTCATCATAAATAAAAACATGAATATTCATTGATTTTTGCATGATATAGAAAAGAAATAATATCTACTTATGACACTGAATTAATATTCAAAAAATATAACAATAATAAACCGTTTCCAAAAAACAATAAATGTGTTCTCGAAATCACAAACATGAATAATTATTCTAAATAAGCCATCCAGATACATAGTTGAAAATAATTATGTTACAGAAATGGATATTCTATTTTTTACCTCATCCAAATTAGTCTTCATGGTTCTCCTCTATGATATTTCATCTTTATATCTCCCCTACATTACAATTTTACTATTAGGTTTTTCTCCATCAAATTTTAGGTAGGCAGTTCCCCTATAGGACCATTCAAAAAAAGGATTCACCAAACATCTATAACACCAGGTTCCTCAAATATAAAACAATTTACCTTATTCAACATTGTTCCTAAACATGAATAAATAATCATGATATTATTTATCAATATTTTTAAGCACATTAATAGTGAAAAACATATCATATAGTATTTAGACAACATCCTTTTTCTTATACTGAATTCATAATGATTGTTCATGAAGTCACCTATTGAATTTATATAGACTGCCTTTTCAAGTAAAAATGTATTAATGTTATATATTCATCAAGATAAAAAAACCTACTATGTGACCACATGATAATAGTGTCCTACTCATGGTAGCCTGAACTATACTGTGTGTCCCCATTTCTTTATATGGTCACATAATTGTGGTTACTTATCCTACCAAGTGATCACATTTTTAAGTTCACTTAAACTTGTAAAATTATTTCTTCTTCAGCTGTTGAAAATTGAATATAACAAAAAATAAATAAAACCACTACCTAGGTTCCAATATCACCACCCCAACTAAAATACATGACTTCTTCATCTCATATATATATATATCGTGGAATTTGTTTCTCTTCAATTGATTTTTTATGAGAAAAGATTAATTTTTAAAAAGAAATTAAAAACAATGAATTTTATATTTCTTATTAGAAATATTTATACAAAACAATTTTTCATTAGGTTTTCATTTTCATGATTGAATTCTATGTTACGTATCTATAATTGAGTTATGTTTATAGTTCCCACCTCTATTTTTTTAATTTAATGTTATTTTTTGGTGATAATGTTTTTGATGATAATTGATTTAATTTATAGTGTTATTTTATACCATTTTGTAATGTTATTAATTATATTTTTATTTCAATTGGTTATTTATTCTATGAAAGGTTAATGTATTTTATTTAAAGGTTTTCTAATACAAATTTTCATTTCATGGGGTTATCAATAAAACTGAATGAATTATAATTAATTTTTTTTAAAAGAATCTCAAATTCTATTTGTTATTTATGATTTATGAAATGAATAATTTTACTCTAGAACACATATCTTGGGATGATGAAGATTGAGGTCATATATCTCGCTTTTTTAATTTTACAAAAGTAGAAATATCATGAGAAAAGTATTTTTATGTTAATTATTTTTCACATATGTGTGGTAACTAATTTTGTGTCTTGTGAATGTAACGTATCCCTTTGATTTTTTTGTAAAATATTTTAATGGTGTTATGAATTATAATATTATTATCCCCTAATTCAGGGATTATTTTAAATATTTCTATTTCATTTGTAGGATGTTCTATTTCCAATTTAATCTTTTATGGAGTAATTTTATTATCTAATGTCCACCAATGCTCACATATTTTTTTGGATTATCACACACAAAGATTTATTATCTTTTTTATTGTCATGATTTTTTCATATCTATATGATCTCATCCGTGATGAATAATTTATCATCCATTACAAAGTGTTTTAACTCACAAATTTTATATATTTGTATTCCATATGTTAAAGGCATGAGTCTTACTATGTATATGTTTAGAATATGAACTTGTATGGTGTGAATATGATAAAATATATAAGGGTGTTATGAAATAATTCATTGTCTGTATAAAAACGAACAAGACACTAATCCTATAATACACATTTTTTTGGAAATTTTTTTAGATATTATGTCTATATATTTGAAAAGATTCTATAAATGTGTTTATATATCAGGGGTATCTATATCCAAATGACAGTAAAGATCACTACCAGAAATTATTTTTGTTAGGATCATTATTTACCCAGGCTTGCTAATACTTCACAAATATACATACTACACATAGGACGAACAACAAAAGAAAATATTCATGTTTATTTCATAAAAATAAAAAACAAGTGTATATACGTGCATCATTATCTCTATATTATTGAACTATTGATTTATATCAAGAATAATGTGGAAAACCATCATCTTTTAAGTAATGTTTCAATAATATATCCCCATTGGTATACTAGTATACTATCATAAACCCTAAAATATTATATATTTTAGTGAACACATTCTTTATTCATTATTAATAGAAAATTTAATATTTTTGAGTGTGTGGGATTCCTCTACTACCTGATGAAAATATTTTTAGAAATGATTATATCCATTGTAAAAAAATTTCACTCACATTATATTATATTAATTTTGAGGGACTAAATAACCGATGTGTTAATTTTATATAATATTGAAGCATGTAAGTCCTTTAAATCCTAAAATTCAAGATCTATAATATTAATGAATCCAAATTGTTTTCAACATATTAAAATATCTCGACAATATATAACACTCAATATTAAATATGGAATCATGATAAATTTTCCCATTTAAAAAAAACTAAATAATAATGTGATATGTGTAGTACTCTATTATAATTTTACTTAAGGAACAAAATCATTTTTGAGGCATCATATAATTAATTTACATTTAATTGAAAAAAAATTCATCATTAATAACTTCTTTAAATTCTTCTTGAATAAATCCTTTAGGACTTAATTATTATGATATTTTAATAAAATTAAATTGATGTGTGCATCATGCAATTTTTTAGAATCCTTATTGAAAAAAAAACATGAACTAAATCCATTACATTAAAAATAATACACCTAAAAACACACATTCATTGCATCAGTGGATAAATTACATTATTAATCCTTATATAGTTTCATATGTAAGAAAACCTGAAACTGTATTCTATGTTAAGGGAATTAGGTGGGTTTAACCATGTTGATATAAAAAATAGATCATGTTTAATAATATTTGTACCATTTACTTGTAAAACATATGAGTTTTTTGGACACAAATAATAAGTTTTTATTAACCATATAATCATTTTATGTAAACATTATGAGATATAGCATCAAACAAAACTATGTCTTTCTACAAATTGTATTTATAGAACAGCAACCATATACAGTCTTTTTTCATTCATATGATGACATGAAATTATACTATGTTGTTTGTACATAACATAAGACAACTTATACAAATGATACATTCATTTATATCATCATTATTGATTTTAGAGAAAACTAATCACAACATGATGATCTTTTTTCCCAAAATTATGATATTTAAAACTTAACCGTAAAAATATTCATACTTTATTATCTGAAATGTTTAAAAATCTTCCACATTAATTATACTAAATTCATAATCCATAAATGGGTATGATGAAGTTTCCTTCACCATTCATAACATAGTAATTATCATCCATTATACCAAACATTATATCATGGAAGCATTTCCATGTTTTTAAAAGCTACATTATATAGTATGAGTTCCAATAATAAATCTCAAAAACCATTTATTGATAAAAGTACAAAAAAAATCATCAATTCAAATAAGATACATTTTTATATAAAAAATGGTTACCAATATCTATCACTTTGTATTTTTATTGAATGTATTTCATTTCATAAATCTTCTCCAATTCCCTAACTACATTCTTCCTTTGTTATTAAATCCCCCTTTATCAACGATTTAAAAAAGTGGTTATCCATTTAACAATTACACTAAATATTAATCCCCGTTAGCATTATCTTACATTGGGGAAACCAATGGTATTCACTATACCTAATTAATCATAATAATAGAGTTTTTACGAATCAAATTCATCAATTTAACATCATGCACATTGATTATTATATAATTTCTTCTTTTCGATCCATTTATATATTATTTTAACATTAACTCTATTGTATATATAAATTTCGTTTTAATTCTACCATTTAGTGGAGTAAAAACTTCTAATACACATTTTAGACTAAGGATGCATCTTGATAGGTTCTAACTCTCCCTTTTCTGCTATAACAACATCCTTCATCACATTATAAAAACATGATATTTATTTGGGGGATTCAAATCCTTAAACACTATTTTTCTGATTCTAAAACGTCTACATCAATTTAAATAAAATAGACTCAAAGGAACCATGTTTGTTAGATTAATACAGAGAATTTTAGGTTAAAATAATCCAATAAATTCACTAATCCAATGCTCAATATAAGAAATATGAACATTGGATAACACCCTCAAATATGGACATATCTGACTCTAGTTTTCCTATAAATATATTAAAACTAATAACCATTCATATTATATAAAATATGTGATATAGTCACATTATGACATTGAAAAAATAATATATATGCAAAAAAGTAATAAATTTGATAATCATATAAAAAATTACATACAAATTTATACACATGTTATAAATGAACATTAGATGCAACTTAAATTGAATTATCTTCAATGATTAATAGGATTGTTTTTAAAATTTAAATTACATTAAAAAATTAAAAAATTAATCATCAACTCCCACCAAATTGTGAAATTATATTTTTTGAAAGTGGTCCTCTGTTGGGGGACCTCACATATTGTGAATAAAACAATAAACATAAATTCAATTATCCTCCATGATTAATAGGATTATTTTTTATATTGAAATTACATAATACCATTCAAAAATTAATCATCAAGTGACACTAAATTGTGAAATTATATGTTTTGAAATTGTTCCTCTGTTGGGGGACCTCACATATTGCGAATAAATCAACAAACATATTAGTCATTTGTATCAATTGTTATAAAAAATAAACAATTTATTATTTATATATATATTTAATATTACTAATTAATATTCCCATATTTTGTACTATTTTAGTGGATTACATCTAATAAATAAATTACCTAAAAACATTTGTACCTCCATAGTGAATAAAAGTTTTCCTAATTAACACTTTATTTAGATCCCTTGTATGTCATCCCACCTTTTATTACATAAAATTTCATTACATTTTACAAACAAATGATTATTAAAGTCGTGTGTCTTGGAAATAAGGTACATAATACATGAAAACATAAAACACAATTTTAATCCTATTTAAAGGATTATTGAAATTCTAATCCTATGTAAAATAAAATCATCTCATAAATTGGGGATATACATTAAAGTAAAGGGTGGGTCTAATGCCCCATAAGGGGAAATCGAGAAAACAATTTTCATGTGATCATGGGAGAATATAATAAGGACATGTGAAAATTTCATAAAGGCATGGGAATAGAAATATCCTGATAATAATAACTTGAATAATATCTTGAAAATGTGTTTAAAGAATTTAATTGATACATTCAAAATCATATCACCATGGTCTATCCCAAAGGTGTTATAAAAATTAGAAGGCTATTTGCCAATGCATCATAAAACTTTTCATCTTTAGAGAATAATTTCATTACCAATGCATTATTGAGTTAATAGGGTTAACCAATATTATTTATTTATTTACATGTGATACACACAGATTGTAATCGAACATTTAATAAATAACCCAAAAGGAAAAAAATGGGTTTCATATCAAAATCATGATGTTTTAAAAACTGATTAAACCCATGATCATTATATAATTCAAAACCCATGAAAAAGGAATGAGGGTTTTATGTATGTATATTATAGAATAAAATATATCATTTACATGTATTTATTAATACCCCTATAATTGAAATTGATTTTGGTATCATATATAGTATTTTAGAGAATTCCTTTAGAAAAAGAGGTAGATTTTGAGAAGAAAATTTGGCAGCATAACACCTACGCAACATGGTTTTAGAATACATTAAAAATATAGGGGAGAAGGGTTTACCATTAATAAATTTCTCATTACATAGTATATGTATAGAATAATATGAAAATAAGAACATGGTATGAAAATTTTAAATACATACTAGATAAAATAGATCATGATAGGAAAAAAGAATTATGAGAATTCCCTTACGAAAATTCGGCAGCTTAACGACAACACTTAGAGCCTCAGAAAATGATATGATGAGAGAAAAAAAGGTCTATAATAATTTTAATATTAAATTAAATTTAATAAATATTTATATAAACATAAAACAAAATAATAAAATGTAAATTAAAAGGCATAACATAAAAATAGAAGTCTTGAATAAAAGAGGAGGGTGAAAGGTTCTGTTACCTGGAGAGTTGCTTCAAAACAAATGAAGGTTGAGACCTTGGAGGGATTGAGGGAAACATTGGAAGACTCTTTGGGAGGTAAAAAAAGACAATATATTCATTGAGGAGGAGTTTGTAATGATGAAATGGATTGGTATTTATAGAAAAAGTGAGGGAATATTTTATTAATATACAAGGGACACCTCTTTAGTGGTATTTGAAAAACCACGGGCTTTACCATGGTATTTTCCATGGTTTTGGCCACTTGGGACACCCTATATAATATTTCATTCCTCAAGAGACTTCAAGAATTATTACATCATTTTTACATCATTAATAATTTCATTAAACACATAGAAACTCAACATTGTATTTTAACTATTCACTGAAAAAAAATGTTTTGTAAACTTATCAAAAATTCACCGTAACTTAATATCTATGTTATGAATTAAAAAAAGATCAAATTTTACTTATAATTTCTAAAACAGTTATTTACTTATGTCATTATATGATACAACCATTCATTATTCATGAATTATATTTATACATAATTATGTGAGGTGTCTATTCCATAGGTCATATTATTATTCATAAGCGTAATATTACTATTCATAATTAATTATTTACAAAAACTAATGTTGAACTTATCAGACTCTAAAATTATTACTGTCCAAAACTGTATATGTCCATATTTGAAAAATCATTTCACATTATTAATTATTTAATGTATAAACAGTGATTTTAAAATACTCTATTTTTTTCCACATTCGTCAATAATATGAAATATCTGAAATTTCATCCTATATTTATTTTGACATTTGAAATTCAAAAAATTTACCATAATATGATAAAAAATTATTTATACAAAACTATTATAAAATTTACTAAGGAAACATTACATATCCCCTTATAAAACCTACATTGGACATAAATTCAAGGTGTGCGATGGTGATAGAATCGTGGGGCAGCTCATACAACATTTCCTGAGTGGTAATTTTTATTAAATTGAACTACTCTTGAATGTGATTACATTATCACTTAACATGTTGATGATTGTCTTGGGTTTGGTCCAGAGAAAATCCCAAGGATGATACCTCCTTCCAATGCTCTGAAATATGGTCTTCATATAGACTGATTCTACTAGAAGAGGCCATCAACTCTTCTTTATGGATAAATTATCCATGATCATTTTATATAAACAAAAATCATAAAGTTAAGAGTATAGTTTCCAATGGTCATATTGACCAATGGTAATATAAAATTTCAAACCCAATAGTCTCATTTTTATTATACCCAATTAATTAATAAAACGATATAGTTTTTTTTATTATAAAATAAAATTACACACAAAATCTTGTAGCAAAATAGTATTCTAAGGATCTGGTCATTATAATCATCCCCCCTTAAAAAAATTCATCCCCAAAATCTCAACTTGTACCCTCATAGGAGAATCCGGGCCAGTGATTATTCCTTATACACTCCTATTGTTCCCACATAGATTCTTCATAATTTTGGTTCCTCCACAACATTTTTACAAGGTGTGTAATATTGTTGCGTGGAATCTTGTCTTTATATTCCAAGATCTCCACCAACTGCTCCTCATAAGAGAGTTCTTATTCTAGTTTTATGAACTATGGATTTTGTACATGTGAAAGGCTAGGTATGTACTTCCTCAAGTGTAACGCCCCGACCCCAGCTACCCAGAGCCGGTGCATTACTTCGTAACATTGGCATGATCACAAAAGATCAAGTCTCGAAAGACCGATTAGTTTAGTAGCCTTGGAAACACTAGATACATTCATAAATGTTACATTACAGCACAATGTGAAAAACTATAATAACATAGTCTCCATAGTCCACACTTCTATCCTCTTCGGACTATCCCTGCAGGTCATTCATAAAATACTTCTTCACATCCTGGAAAATATTAAAACATTGAAAGGGGTGAGCTTAGATGATCAGTAAGGATAACAATATTGCGGAAGCTTTCATAAATAAACATTAACATTTAAGGCAATGTATAACTAAAACAAAAGCCTTTTAAACACGAACTTCAACATAATATGGCAAAAATAAAATTAGATAATGCCATTTACTTACTCACATTAATATTCTACTAGTCGAATAATCACATGCAATATCAATAACCACTTTCATAATGAGGGAATGTATAATGCCAGACATTCTGAAACACTTTTTCAAGGCCTTGGCCAAGACGTCTAAAATGATTAAGGCCTCGGCCAAAATCATAAATCAAATTGGGAAAGGGCCTCGGCCAATTCCACGTCTAGTTGTCTCATGAGACCTACCAATGAAATTTTTTTAGAAGATACTTATGTTTAAAATTGCTCAAATATACTCCAGTGTTTTTATGAAAACATTATGCAAGCTTCTGAAAACAAAATAACTAATTCTGAGACTGCTCGACTAATTACATGCCATGATGGGTCCACGCCCAATCCCTTCCTAACTACCACACTCGAGAGTCAGGTTTTCTGAAAACATTTTTAAGCTTGCATTAAATACGTATACATTTGCACTAGATTTTCATATATTAGAGAGAAATATCTCTTTTTTTTAAATCATTTAAAAATCACATAATTATAAAATAAAACCTTTTGAATAAACGTAAAAGTCAAAGGGGTTTATACACCGTATAAAAGAAAGTTGTGTATAAAACAAAATATGCCTCAATGAATGGAGATTGAGACGAAGTCCTTACAAGATCATTTTTAAAATAACATAGATCTATTATGTGTATTCACTATATGTACACATAAAGGAATTATAAATAAAAGATAGGACATAATAATATCATGACATAATTTGAAAGTAGGAGATTAACCCAAAGAATTGAAATTGGGTTAAGAAGTTCCCTTACCTTGTGTCCGACTTGACTCAACCGTTCTTTAACCTCCTGAATAATAAACTAGAGTTAATATCTACCTTATTAAGAACCATTTTCAATTTCATTATCCTTTTTATATCACTTATTACAATGTTATGAACATTATGAAATTATTTAAGTTAATAACGGTCGTTTTGTCGATCTTTGATACTTGAGTCAAAAATAAAGTTCTTATAATTACAAGTTGTTCATGTGGTGAAATATCCATTATATCCAGAATTATATTCATGATGTAGATATCATATATATCATATATATACAGTATATACATTCATTCATAATGTGACGTAACGTTTAGAGGTAAGAAATGAAATGCACCGTTCATGGAGACGGCAAGCCATACGTACGCATGAACGCTACTTTCATTTCTATTTCGTATTTTATGTAATGAAATAATAATTATATAAAGGTATAATATAGTTCAAGTATAATATCATATATAATATCATTTACTCCATCCTTTATACGTCCCACATATGGCAATAATGATTCACATCACTTTGAGGGGGCGGTAGTCCGCACTTCCTAAAATGAAATTATCGCGTTTTACCCATAATGGAAATCATAAAGTATGCCATAAATAATAAATACAGAAGCATAAGTAAAACATTAACATATTATATATCATATATAAAAATAGTGACATCTTAAGGGCCACCTTTTAAGGTGTTATATGAGTGTTGAACAATCATCGTTTCGTGAGGCAGAAATTCGCCATCCACAGAAACCGTATGTTCTTTAACCATTAGATGTAGGTGTGTGTATGTGTAGCTCTAATACTTCTTATAACAACATCCTAGTATATTGAGGATACTTGTGTTGTTACAAATGAAATGAATAAAAAGAGTTTAGGGGGTTGGAGAAGAAAAATAAAACAAAACAACATTAGAGAAGACATTACCTCAAAATCGGGTAACTCTTTTTGATTTGATCCAAAGGCTTCCTTGAGAAGAGTTATGCCCAAAGTGAGGCTTCTAGGAGTAAGGGAGGGAAGTTGGGAGAGTATTTGGGCAGAGGTTGGCCGAGCCAAATGGCTTGAAGGTGTGAATGAGGTGGGAGAGGTGGGGGCCTTTTATAAGTGGAGAGGAGAGGCACTTTTGGAAAGATTGAAATGTTACATTATTTCACAATGCTTTTCGGATTCTAAAGGTCCCACACTTATATAATTCGAGGCTAAGGTGATAGGTTTTCGAAATATCCTCATCCAATAGGCTTTGGACAAGTGTAAGCCTTGGATGTTTCATTATCTTCTCATTTTATTTAAATCGTTAAATAATGAGGCCATCACTGCATCATAATGATGTCATAAATAATTTAATTTATTTAATGTCTAAAAATTATAAAAAAATACTATGATGTAGGAAATCTTTTTAGATTTCTAATGAATATTTATAATCAAAATTTGGACTTGTGTAACCCCACTTAAAAACTGTTTTAGTAAAACAACTCATGTTTGTGTCAATTTAATTTTAACATTAAATAAATATATATTAATGTCATTTTCCAACTAATGTGGCTCCATGGGGTCCCCAAGTTGACCCATGGGTTTTCTTGGTCGGCCATGACTCATAAAATAGGAGTAGGACAAGTTTCCTGCTCATCTCATATTATTATAACATTATTTGTACCTTAAACTACACTAATTACCTCTAATCGCGATTAAGAACTTAAAAGTTACTATTCACCAAAAAATTATTTTAATCTCATTGAAAAACATTTTACTTCTTAATGACAACCAAGTATGTCGGATTTTTGAAAATCAAATCACAGAAGTGGTAATATTTCATTTAAACGAAAAATCAGTTATTTAACTACCACTTGGTGGTTTCACTATTCATCAAAAATTGAAGTTTTTCAGAACAATGCCAAAATTTCACCCTAAGCTATAATTGATATTCTGAATTCAAAAATGATGTCTATTTTACAAAATTCCAAACATATAAGTTTCATTAATTAATTTTATAATTAATTCCCGTTGTTACGACAAATAGCGTGTTTTTAAGAAACAATTTATATCAAAAGATTGGCAATTGTTTATGTCCAATTTCAATGTTAAATTAATTCTAATGACCACCATTGGGTAAAATGGTATAAATATATTCTAATTATACATTAAAACCACTAAATAGTATAATTTATCACAATAAATTATTTTGATTAAAAAATTTGTTTTAAGTATTTATCACTATTCATAAAAAAAATTGGAAGTTCTCAGAAAATTACAAAAAATTCAAATTAGGATAATTTTGATATTACGAATACAAAAATGAAGTCCATTTTGAAATATAAAATTTCTATAATTTTAAAAAGTGGTTATTACTATTCATAACGACTACTTTGATTAATCTTTGTGTTTTAGAACTCGAAGTTGTGTACAATGCAAGCTATTGCATTATTGAATGAGAAGCGTATAATGGAAACTCGGGGTGTTACATTCTCCCCTCCTTGAATAAATTGCGTCCTCGCAATTTGAATTTTTTTTCTTTGAAAATAAAAGGTTGAAAAGAGAAAATACCTTTGTGGAAAACCCACATCGGAAATAAGATTAATAGAATTTAGCCTTAATAAGAGGGAAATGGAAATAAGAAAGTCACCACCAAATTATGATCTCGATAAGGAGAACATTGGTGGAAATTAGAGACATATAATTAGAGGAAAAACGTAAATATTTGTAGGGAGTGATTGAGGTCATCAATCACCATCAACTGTCAAATTGAGGGCCTCAAAGCCTTCAATCTATGTTGATTTAAAATATCATCAGTTCAACAAGACATAAGGTATTAGGGTAACACATTTTTTTGTTTTAATATCCCTTTACTAAAGTTTAAGAATTAATTTATTCATTGAATAACAGATAGATATATATATACTTATGCTTGACAATTAGAGTTTCAACCTTCAACTCACCTTTTACTCAAAAAGATAATAGAACCCAAAAATATTATAATTATCCTAATTGTATAAGGTTACAAATGTTAACACATACCATTTAGATTAGTAAAATTATTCTGTAATAACCAGGGACTTCCTGTAGGCTAGTGGTAGGAAATAAAGGTCTGTCGCACTATGGTTGTGGGTTTGATTCCTGCAGCTTTGTCTGATGCGTCAGGTTATGCCCCACCCTGCAGGTTGTCCTTTTCCTAAAACTATAGTATTATAATATTCCAAAAATAATCTTCATAAATTTTTTAACCTTAAACAATACTATCCAAAGATCAACTTAATCCATTCCAACCTTTATAGTTATCCAAAATACTTCTATCCAACTCACTGTCCAAATTTTATAAGGAAGGTAAACAGAATGAAGATCCTTTTTTCCATGTAACAACATGTGAACACCTTCATCATGTATTCTTTTTAAACATACTGAATTACCATGATCCCTTATTCCTTATAGAATACTAGATATACTCCTTCTATCCAAAAATGTATGCAAATCATCAATCAGTTTCAAGGAAGTTAAGAATATCCAATATAATTTATCGAAATCAATCACGTCTTATTCCAAAATCACTATCTCGGTATCAGAACCATATTATGGTTTATCTTTCTCTCAACCATATATTTTCCAAAAATTTAACCTACTGTGGAGTCACTTTTCTTGGTTCCACCCAATCTCAAGTCCTTGATGAAATAGTACTGCAGTACAATCCTTATATACTCCATAATTATTATAACCAGTACATCATTGATACAACACTCAAATTATAAAATTCTTTAATAACAACATAAGAACTCTAATCATTACTCCTCATCTGTGGTAGTATCATAACTTGATTATTATCCAATAACATCATTTTGGGCATACTCTGATGATTTGGACATTGGTTTGTGTAGTGTCCCCAATCCTTGGAGAAGAAGCATTGTACATTTGAAACCATTTTCTTACCCTTGCAGTCACGCACTTTGTGTCCTTTCTCACTACACTTATAACATACTCTCATTCCCTATAGGCATGTTCCATGATGTTTCTTCCCACAATTACCACATATTGGAAAATTCTTCTTTCCCCTCATCCATTTATCCATCATTCTCTCTTCCATCCCTTTCGTCTCTTGCTTCGCTTCAAAGCCATAGGACTCAGATAATTCTTTACTTATCTTATTAGAACATGATACTATTTCTTCATATGTTGAGAACACATGGGAGACTATTTTCCTTCAAAATGTTGGCTTAATACCGTGAAAGATATGATCCTTCTTACTCTTTGGATCATACGTACTGCTGGAGTTCACATTCCTTCTACTGGAAGCCATTTCTATACAATGGCATAAACTAGGTTAGTTTATGAATTACAATGAATAATTCCAAACTTTTAAAATACTTAATGTAAATTGAACGGTTTATGGATATAATCCATAATCATAAGAATGTTTTCTTTGAGGAAGTATATACTCATAAACCCTCCATATTGGTTTGTAAAGAAAATGAGAATTATCCTAAGCAAATCCCCCGGGAGTGTCGTAACCAAGAGTGCAGCAAGGACCGTTGTCGTGCACCAGTTCTCGTTTGTGTCTAGCTCAAAGCGGTGTTTTCAGGTTTTACCCCTAGGTACATCTGTGCCAGAGCCGCCTCTACCTGCTCGTATCCAGACAGGGATGTATTGCTCGGAAAACTCACAGCATCTATATAATACCAAAATTCTAGGAACTTCTTCTATACTAATCCTCAAAGTTCATCTTTGGGCTATGTTATCTAATTAGAGTTTATCTAAATCTAGCTTCCAAGGTTAGTACTAAACTGCCTCTGATACCAACTGTAACGCCCCGACCCCAGCTACCCAGAGCCGGTGCATTACTTTGTAACATTGGCATGATCACAAAAGATCAAGACTCGAAAGACCGATTAGTTTAGTAGCCTTGGAAACACTAGATACATTCATAAATGTTACATTACATCACAAAGTGAAAAACTATAATAACATAGTCTCCATAGTCCACACTTCTATCCTCTTCGGACTATCCCTGCAGGTCATTCATAAAATACTTCTTCACATCCTGGAAAATATTAAAACATTGAAAGGGGTGAGCTCAGATGCTCAGTAAGGATAATAATATTGCGGAAGCTTTCATAAATAAACATTAACATTTAAGGCAATGTATAACTAAAACAAAAGCCTTTTAAACATGAACTTCAACATAATATGGCAAAAATAAAATTAGATAATGCCATTTACTGACTCACATGGATATTCTACTAGTCGAATAATCACATGCAATATCAATAACCACTTTCATAATGAGGGAATGTATAATGCCAAACATTCTGAAACACTTTGTCAAGGCCTCGTCCAAGACTTCTAAAATGATTAAGGCCTCGGCCAAAATCATAAATCAAATTGGGAAAGTGCCTCGACCAATTCCACGTCTAGTTGTCTCATGAGACCTACCGATGAAATTTTTTTAGAAGATACTTATGTTTAAAATTTCTCAAATATAATCTAGTGTTTTTATGAAAACATTATGCAAGCTTATGAAAACAAAATAACTAATTCTGAGACTGCTCGACTAATTACAGGCCATGATGGGTCCACGCCCAATCCCTTCCTGACTACCACACTCGAGAGTCAGGTTTTCTGAAAACATTTTTAAGCTTGCGTTAAATACGTATACATTTGCACTGGATTTTCATATATTAGAGAGAAATATCTCTTTTTTTAAAATCATTTAAAAATCACATAATTATAAAATAAAACCTTTTGAATAAACGTAAAAGTCAAAGGGGTTTATACACCGTATAAAAGAAAGTTGTGTATAAAACAAAATATGCCTCAATGAATGGAGATTGAGACGAAGTCCTTACAAGATCATTTTTAAAATAACATAGATCTATTATGTGTATTCACTATATGTACACATAAAGGAATTATAAATACATGATAGGACATAATAATATCATGACATAATTTGAAAGTAGGAGATTAACCCAAAGAATTGAAATTGGGTTAAGAAGTTCCCTTACCTTGTGTCCGACTTGACTCAACCGTTCTTTAACCTCCTGAATAATAAACTAGAGTTAACATATACCTTATTAAGAACCATTCTCAATTTCATTATCCTTTTTATATCACTTATTACAATGTTATGAACATTATGTAATTATTTAAGTTAATAACGGTCGTTTTGTCGATCTTTGGTACTTAGTCAAAAATAAAGTTCTTATAATTACAAGTTGTTCATGTGGTGAAATATCCATTATATCCAGAATTATATTCATGATGTAGATATCATATATATCATATATATACAGTATATACATTCATTCATAATGTGACGTAACGTTTAGAGGTAAGAAATGAAATTCACCGTTCATGGAGACGGTAAGCCGTACGTACGCATGAACGCTACTTTCATTTCTATTTCGTATTTTATGTAATGAAATCATAATTATATAAAGGTATAATATAGTTCCAGTATAATATCATATATAATATCATTTACTCCATCCTTTATACATCCCACATATGGCATTAACGATTCACATCACTTTGAGGGGGCGGTAGTCCGCACTTCCTAAAATGAAATTATCGCGTTTTACCCATAATGGAAATCATAAAGTATGCCATGAATGAGAAATACAGAAGCATAAGTAAAACATAAACATATTATATATCATATATAAAAATAGTGACATCTTAATGGCCACCTTTGAAGGTGTTATATGAGTTTTGAACAATCATCGTTTTGTGAGGCAGAAATTCGCCATCCACAGAAACCGTATGTTCTTTAACCATTAGATGTAGGTGTGTGTAAGTGTAGCTAGAATCCTTCTTATAATAACATCCTAGTATATTGAGGATACTGGTGTTGTTACAAAAGAAATGAATAAAAAGAGTTTAGGTGGTTGGAGAAGAAAAATAAAACAAAACAACATTAGAGAAGACATTACCTCAAAATCGGGTAACTCTTTTTGATTTGAGCCAAAGGCTTCCTTGGGAAGAGTTATGCCCAAAGTGAGGCTTCTAGTAGTAAGGGAGGGAATTTGGGAGAGTATTTTGGCAGAGTTTGGCTAAGCCAAATGGCTTGAAGGTGTGAATGAGGTGGGAGAGGTGGGGGCCTTTTATAATTGGAGAGGAGGGGCACTTTTGGAAAGATTGAAATGTTACATTATTTCACAATGCTTTTCGGATTCTAAAGGTCCCATACTTATATAATTCGAGGCTAAGGTGATAAGGTTTCGAAATCTCCTCATCCAATAGGCTTTGGACAAGTGTAAGCCTTGGATTTTTCATTATCTTCTCATTTTATTTAAATCGTTAAATAATGAGGTCATCGCTGCATCATAATGATGTCATAAATAATTTAATTTATTTAATGTCTAAAAATTATAAATAAAATACTATGATGTAGGAAATCTTTTTATCTTTCTAATTAATATTTATAATAAAAATGTGGACTTGTTTAACCCCACTTAAAAACTGTTTTAGTAAAACAACTCATGTTTGTGTCAATTTAATTTTAACATTAAATAAATATATATTAATGTCATTTTCCAACTAAAGTGGCTCCATGGGGTCCCCAAGTTGAACCATGGGTTGTCTTGGTCTTCCATGACTCATCCAATAGGAGTAGAACAAGTGTCATGCTCATCTCATATTATTATAACATTATTTGTACCTTAAACTACACTAATTACCTCTAATCGCGATTAAGAACTTAAAAGTTACTATTCACCAAAAAATTATTTTAATCTCATTGAACC
The DNA here is from genome assembly GCA_963277665.1 of Viscum album. NCBI lineage: Eukaryota > Viridiplantae > Streptophyta > Magnoliopsida > Santalales > Viscaceae > Viscum > Viscum album. Next base: position 1,362,691,575 of record OY728140.1, on the reverse strand, counting down.
ACATTTTACTTCTTAATGACAACCATGTATGTCGGATTTTTGAAAATCAAATCACAGAAGTGCTAATATTTCATTTAAACGAAAAATCATTTATTTAACTACAACTTAGTGGTTTCACTATTCATCAAAAATTGAAGTTTTTCAGAACAATGCCAAAATTTCACCCTAAGCTATAATTGATATTATGAATTAAAAAATGATTTCTATTTTACAAAATTCCAAACATATAAGTTGCATTAATTAATTTTATAATTAATTCCCGCTGTTACGACAAATAGCGTGTTTTTAAGAAACAATTTATATCAAAAGATTGGCAATTGTTTATGTCCAATTTCAATGTTAAATTAATTCTAATGACCGCCATTGGATAAAATGGTAAAAATATATTCTAATTATACTTTAAAACCACTAAATAGTATAATTTATCACAATAAATTATTTTGATTAAAAAAGTTGTTTTAAGTATTTATCATATCCATAAAAAAATTGGAAGTTCTCAGAAAATTACAAAAAATTCAACTTAGGATAATTTCGATATTACGAATACAAAAATGAAGTCCATTTTGAAATATAAAATTTCTATAATTTTAAAAAGTGGTTATTACTATTCATAACGGCTACTTTGATTAATCGTTGTGTTTTAGAACTCGAAGTTGCGTACAATACAAGCTATTGCATTATTGAATGAGAAGCGTATAATGGAAGCTCAGGGTGTTACATAAAGAGGGATATGTGGAAGAAATCATGAAATTATGCTTGATTTGGAGGAACTTCAAGCCAATATTCCAATTCCCCTACACAATCAATGGTTTTGTAGAGGCCAATGTACCTAGGATGAGCTTCCCATTCATTCTAATCCTCATAAATCTCTCCCAATGTAAAATTAAAAGAACGGTATTGTCACCAACATCACATTCCCAGTCATATTGACAATTTTTTTCATAGATCCTTTGTCGACTCTGAGCAGCCTTTATGTCTTACGAGATGGAATGAACCTTTGTTGTCATCTCTTGCACAGGATCAGGCTCAAGACGATTTCTCTCATCAACATCATCCCAACATGTATGAGTTCTAAATCACTTCCCATATATTGCTTCATATGGTATCATTTGAATGCTCGAGTGGATGTTGTTGTTGAAAGAGAACTCATCTAATTAAAGATGTTGATACTATCCATATTTAAATTCCATTGAGCATGTTCTTCGATTGTCCTCATGTGTTTTAATAGTCCTTTTAGAATGGTCATATATTTTTGGTAGATAGGACATACTGATATTCAATTTTGTACTTAGAGAATGTAGAAATATTCTCCAAAATTTTGATGTGACCCTTGTATAAGGATCAGATACAATATAATGTGGAAATCCATGTAACCGTACCACTTCCTTTGTAACACCCCAACCCCATGAGACCTGTTTCAGTGAATTATAATGTATAATTCACATGATCAGAAAATATCTTATCTCGAAAAACCAATTATTTTAGTAGCCATGGAAGTACAAGATATATTCATAATGATTATAATACATCATAAAATGGAAAACTACAACCATATTTTTTCCATGGACCACACTCAAATCACCTCAGACTATTCCTCTAGGTTAGTCATAAAATTCTTCGACGCATCCCAAGAAAAATAAAACATATATAGGGTTGAGTTTAAATGCTCATTAAGGATAACAGTATAGAGAAAACATTCAAAAATAATCATAAACATTTAAGGCAATGTATAAGACTCAAACAAAAGCCTTTTTAAAAAATAACATCTGCGTAATATGGCAAGGGTAAAATCACATAATGTCATTTATGTATTCACATGGATATTCTACTAGTCGAATAATCACATGAAATGTCAATATCCACTTTTATAATGATGGAATGCATAATCCCACACTTCATAACCACATAGTCAAGGCCTTGTTCCAAGACTACAAATAATATTTTGTCAAGGCCTTGTGCCAAGACAGTAGTTTGTCTCATGAGACATTTTGATTCAAATAGTAGCTATAGGGGGCTCTACCCATCAATTACTATGTCCAATGCATTCCTCATATGAAAAGGTTTAAACATAACATACACATTCCTATTAAAACTAGCATAAAAAATGTCAATACTTTATCTATAAACCATGAATGGTGTAAAAATAACACATCCATGTTTGAACATATCACAAAACCTTCAATACAATATGGAATTTTTGTATCATAATAATTCAGCTTCAAATAATCTTAAAATCCATCAAAGGATGTTGACATAGATGAAATCCAAACCAATTTTAGATAAACAACTCTTTCTATTTTGAAATCATTTAAGAGTCACATAATTATAAAGGAAACATTTATTTTGAAAATATTCTTATAATATTGTAATGGTTTCTTCGACGATGTTATCACAGCGGAATATAGTCACACCAGCCTTATAAGTTAGATAAAAGTTCTTACCTTAATATTATCGAAAAAGTCATAAAGTACATTGTTTGGAAAATGATGGAAAGATTCGTTTCACAACATTTAAGGTCATATAAGGGTGTAAATGACTTTAAATCATAGTCTAGTAAGTATTAAAAAAAATTTAATACATTTTTAGTAAAACACGTATGTGGATGATAAAAAGGTCCCAGTATATAGTTACATATAAACAACCTTTAATAATGAAGAGGTTGTAGAATTAAACCTTACCTTGTACTTTTCCTTGATTGAGGTTTGGTTAACCCCTTGTACAATGGTTAAATAATTTTTATTAAATTATAAAGTAATCATATACATCAATATGATATCTTATATGATCTTTAAAAATTTATTTGTCAGTAATTTCTTTGTATTATCGTCGTTTCAGGTGTTAAATAATTCATTTTCCTTTATATGATTTGTTACATAAGTAATGTTTGTTATGGATACGATGTATATTATTCATATTTATAATGATATGAAGTCTTTAAACATTATTTTTAATCATCTAATGAAAATTAGTCTTGAATGGATACTATGGGGAAGGAATCTCTTCGTCTTTGTGGAGGCGGTAATCCGTACGTATGCATGAGCAACAATATCAATCTTTTGAAATTAAAATAAAATATATTTGGATGGTATATCATATATAAATAATAATTATCATGTTATACTTATTATTTAAATCAATTATACATCATTATTATACCAATCCAAATAATAATGTATCGAATAACAACAACACCACACCGTGGAGACACTAAGTCGTACGTATACATATATGGTGAAATGTCATTAAAAGGATGGATAGAATAATTATTATTGTTATACCATATTAACAATAACATCATATTATATATAAGATACAATATTTATTATTATATAATTGAAAAAATAATGAAAGACGATGTGGAAGAAGAAAGGAACATGAAAGAGGTGATGGAATATTTAACTTTTCTTCGGGTTCTTTCTTTTGATTTGATCAAAAGGGATAGTTAGGTTGGATTTCTGAGTAAAGTAAGGCCACTAGAATTATTGGAGGATAGTTTAGAGGGTATTTGGGAAGGTTTTGGCCAATAAAAATGGCTTTGAATGTGTAAATTATAGAAAATATTGACTGTCCTTTTATAAGAGTGGTGAGTGGCACCTTAGGAAAATCTAGAAATATTATTTTATAATAAAATTATTTTCGGTTTATAATGGTTACAAAAAAAATTATTTTAATTATAAGGTGGGGATGGGTTGAAAAACACTCAAAAAATTTGTTTTAGACAGAATTGGTTCACTATATTACCTATATCTTCTAGATTTAACTCTTAGTTAAATAGTCAGACATTTACCATATCTCTCTGTATTTTTATATTATATGGTTAATAAAAATACTATTATCTTCCAAAAAAACCTCAAGTGGTTAATTAATGTCATAAATAAAATTATTTAAGACCTTTTTCTGAACATTATATTTCTAAAAATAGAATATCAATTAATAAGAAAATATTAGTTTTAAAAACTCTTTTTTGTCAATTTTGTCACTATTTGGTATTTTGTTTTTCCTAAATTCATGACAACATTATTACTTCAAAAACAATCATCTAACCAACCCTAAAATTTAATATTAAAATATAAAATTATTTTAATTCAAAAAATGTATCATGTTGCATTTATTTGGATATTTATAATATCAATTATTTTAATATTTCATTAATTTGGTAATTACTGCCTCATTATTTTGTCATAAGTAAATTTAATTATTTAATGTCTAAATATTATAAATAAAATACCATTATGTAGAAAATATTTTTAACTTTCTAATGAATATTTATAGTTGAATTTATCTAATGTATAACCCTATATTAAAAATGTTTTAGTTATTAAACTTTGATTTTAACTCTTTTAACTCTTCTTTAAATAAAATAATAATAAATGTCCATATCTAATCTAGGTGGACCTAAAGGATCATATTTTATTCCTAAGGTTTTTCTTGGTCTAATTTCACATATCCAATAGACTTAAGACATTTTTTAGGGTAATAATAATACCATTTTTACCCTTAATTATGCTATTTACTTATAACGGTGGTAAAAAAGTAAAAAGTTACTATAAACCAAAATTATTTTCATAATATTTAATAAAATTTTACGTACTGATATCAACCGTGTGTTTCGGATTTTTGAAATTCATCTAAAAGAAGTGGTAAAATTATGTTTTATGGAAATTTGCAAATGCGCCTATGAGGTGGGTAAAAGACGGTAAAAAGTTGAATAATATTTTTTATATATTTAAAATTATTATAAACTAACTCCAATGAATTAAATTGAACTTATATATGTATTATGTATCTACTTTGACATAAAATAAATTTAAATAAAAATTCTTTTTTAAACTATAACTAAGTGTTTTTCACTATTCATCAAAAATTGAATGTTTTCAGAAAAATATCAAAAATTCACCCTAAGCTAATTTCGATACTCCAAATCCAAAAATAAAGTCGATTTCGAAAGATAAAATTTATAAAATTTCAAAAAGTGTGTATTTCTATTCATAACGGCTAGTTTTAATTGTTATGGTGTGTTAGAACTCGAAATTGTGTACAACACACACTATTTTATTATTCAAAGAGAAGTGTAACGTGGAAGCTTGGGGTGTTACATTCTTCCCTCATTAATTTAATTTCATCCTCCAAATTTCTAGATTATTACTGCATAAAAAGACTCCGGTGGTTCTTCATCATAAGTTCCTCGGGTTCCCACATTTCCTCTTCTATCTTATGGTTTCTCCATAGAAGTTTTACCAAACGAGTCGTCCGATTTCTCACCACTTGTTCTCTTGTATCAAGAATCTTGGCAGGATCATTATAATAAGATAGATCAGGTTCCAGATCTAATTCTTTATAGGTGAGTAAATGCATTGGTTTCGTCATGTATTTTCTCAACAGTGATACATGGAATACATCGTGTACTTTTGAGATAATTGGCGGCATTGACAATTGGTAAGCTACAACCCTAATTAGTTCTATAATTAAGAAAGGTACGATGTACCTGGGACTTAATTTACCCTTCTTACTGAAATGTATAACACCCTTCCATGGAGATACCTTCAAAAAACATGATCTCCTACACGAAATTCTAAATTCTTCCTTCGGTTATCAGCATAGATCTTCTGCCTACTTTGAGATGCTTTGATGTGGTTTTGGATTACCATCACCTTTTCAATCATTTTATCCTCCAGTTCTAGGCCTACAAGTTCTATTTCTCCAACATCATTCCAATAGGTTGGTGTGCGACATCACTTTTTGTATAATGCTTTATATGGTTTCATATAAATACTAGAATGGAAGATATTGTTATAGGAAAATTCTACCAGACGTAAATATTGATCCCATATACCTTGATAGTCAAGTGAGAAAGATCTCAACATGTCTTCTAAGGTTTGAATAGTCTATTCTAATTTACTATTAGTTTGTGGGTGGTAGGAAGAGTTCAAATGTAGTTCCATATCCAAGGCTTCTAGAAGACTTTTTAGAATCTTGATGTAAAATGGGGATCACAATCACTAAAAATGGATAGTGGTACTCCATGAAGTCTTAAAACTTCATTAATATATAGTCTTCACAAACGTTCAAGTGTTAAAACTTCTCTTATCACAAGAAAATGTGCTGACGTGTTATAAAAATCAATAATGACCCATATTGCATCGATCCTTCTAGGATTATTTGGTAGTCCCATGACAAAGTCCATCGTAATATTATCTCATTTTCACTCAGTTAAGGAAAGATGTTGCAAGACTCTTCCATGTTGTTGCCTTCCGACTTTCACTTGATGACAAACAATACATCTTGACATAAAATCAGAAATCACTCTCTTCATGTTGTCCCACAAAAAATGTTCTTTCAAATCATTATACATCATAGTACTACTAAGTTTTATAGAGAAATCGGAACTATGAGAATCAACCAACAATTCCATTTTTAGATCAGAAATATCGGGAACACAATGCCTCATTCCAAATTTCAATATTCCATCTTCATACACAAAGTCACTCAATCTCCCATCATTCACAACATTAATATTTTTTTAAACTCTTCATCATTGGTCTAAAAACTATTTATCCTTTCTAGTAATGATGTTTTGGAAACAATTTGAAAAATTATTGATGTTTTACCTTCCATTTTTATCCCCATGTCCAACTTTATTAGATCCCGGAAAATATGATCTCTTTTAACTCTCATCTTGTTCAAAACTCTATGATACATTATGCTCAAATCATCTGCCACCTTATTTTATTTCCCCGAGTGGTAGTGTACAGAGAAATCATAATCCTTGATTAGTTATAGTCATATTCTTTGCCTCAGTTGAGTTATTTTTGTGAGAAAATATATTTCAAACTCTTCTGATTAGTATATATCTCACATTTTCACTATAGGGATAATTTATCTATTTTTTCGAAGCAAACATTTCTCCTGCAAACTCAAGATCATGAGTGGGATAGTTTTTCTCATGAATTTTTATTTGTCGTGATTCCTAGGTAAAAAATCTATCATAAATATAGAACCATGCCCTTTCTTTGAAGCATCACTATAAATTACAAACCCATCATTCCCCGATGGTATAGTCAAGATAATATAATTGACTAATTTTTTTTCCAATTCAACAAAAAATTATTCACACTCTTTTTTAAACATATTTAACCCCTTTTCATGTGAGATTTGTTAATGGGTTTCCCAACCAAGAAAAATTCCAGAAAAAACGTCGATAATAACCAACTAAACCAATAAAACCGTGTACCTCGGTTATACTCGTTGGTGCTGGATATTCATGGATTGTCTTGTCTCAGCAGAATCAAAAGAGATTCAATCCTTAGAGACAATATTTCCATGAAAAGATATATCCTAAAGCCATAATTCACACTTGTAAAAACTCCTATATAATTCATTTCTTCTAAGAGTTTATATAATAACGAGCATGTGATTTTCGGGATCTTTTTAACATTTGAATTTTACCAAGATATAATCAATAAATACCACTAGAAAGTCATCAAGATATTCCTTGAAAATATATTGAGTATATCCATGAAGACAGAGGGTGAATTAGTCAATCCAAAAGGCAATATTGTAAACTCGTTATGCTCGTACCTAGTTCGAAATGCTGTTTTCGGAATGTATTCCTTCTTCACACACAACTAATGATATACAGATCGAAGGTCAATATTTGAAAAGTATTGAGATCCATGAAGTTGATCCAATAAATCATCAATTTGAGGTATGGGGTACTTGCTATTTATTGTTATTTCATTTATCTTTCTATAGTCAATGCACAACCTCATAGATCCATCATTCATCTTATCAAAAAGGACAGATGCTCCCCATAGAGAAACACTAGGGAAAATAAATCCCTTATTACTCAATTCCTCTAGTTGTTTCTTTAGTTCCACTAATTCTATAGTGGCCATTCTATAAGGGATCTTCAATATGGTCCTTGATCCATGAATTAAATCAATGTAAAACTCAATTTCTCATTCTGGAGGATATCTAGGTAAATCCTCTGGAAACACATCATCATATACATGTACAATAGTTACACCCTAAATTTGAACATTCCTTTATTCAGCCATAGTTATTTCCTTCTCTTCCTCCCCAATAATTTAATTTAGTTGAGCTACTGGGGTGGATCTTGATAAGAATTAGGTGGTGAAATTTCTGCTCTAAAGATAAAGAACTCTTTATCATCATAAAAAATTGTAACCTGATTCTTTCTTACAATAAATTATTGAATCATGGTCTGAAATCCAGTCCATAATGAGTATTATATCAAATTCCATCATGGTTTTGACAGTGATATTAGTAGATAAAGCACATTTATATGCCCTTATGGGGATCGATCCACAAAACATTGTTGTAATGATACTTACCTTAAGAGATTTTACTGACAACTCCTTTGTTCAATTAAATTGGAAGTATCTAATTTTCTTACCAAACCGGGATGATATAAAACAATGCGACGATCCAGAATCAAATAAATCATTTTCAAAACATGAAGAAACCATTAAATGACCTGCCACTACGTCCTTCATAGCTTCATCGTCAGCAGTAGTGATAGAATAAACTTGGCCTTGATCCCCTGGCCTTTTCTTAGGTAAAATACCCTAACGCTTAGGACATTGATTTGTATATTTCCCCCTTTCTCTACAATTGTAGAATTCAACATCGATAGCCTCTTTCTTCCCATTTTAATCACGAGCTTGGTGGCCTTTTTCACCACACATGTAATATACTCTCATTGCCTTATGACAAGTACTAGTGTGTTTCATCCCACATTTTCTATAGGATGGATATTCATATTTTCTCTAATTCCAATTATTTCTATTTCCTGAGTGTTCAACAGATTTATTCTTCTCTTAGTTTTCTTTACAGTCATAAGACTAAGAGAATTATTTTTCGGTCTTCATATCACATGAGACAATATCTTCGTACGAAAAGAAGGATGGTGAGACTAATTTTGGATGGATAAATGGTTTTAACCCATCAAATAAACAATCAATCTTACTTCTTAGGTTATGTATGCAATCTGCAACATGCCTCGCTATCATTGTAAAGTTAGCTTCATACTTTACGACATTCTCATCCTCCTTTTGCCTCAGACTAAGAAATTTCCTTTCCATATCCACTCAATGTCCATGGGGAAAGTAATATTCTTTGATTATTTCATTAAACCCCCTCTATTATATATTTTATACTTCATAATATTCATTTTTTTAATCAATGACCGCCATTGATCAGCATCTCTATTGAGGTAGTAAACTACCATGACAACATCTGCCCTGTCAAAACTCCCCATGGCATGGAATATTTTCTCTATAGAATTTATCCATTTCTCAACTACAAGTGGATTTGTACCCTCATTGAATTTTGGTGGTTGTAGCCTCATGAAGTGATCTAACATTGATCCTCGATGTTGTGGATCAGGGTGCTCTGTACGGGTAAGGTTATTATTCATAACCAGAGTGAGTTCTCCCAGTATAGTGAGAAGCTAATCAGTACTAGTTGTATCACCATCTCCACTATAATTATATTCTACTGGAGTGAAATCCCTAAATTGAGTTTGTTCATTGATATGGTTTCCATTCCTTCCACTAGGCCCTATTTCTAAACAATGGAACAAACTTGATTAGTTTATGAATCGAAATACATAATTCCAAACGTGTAAAACACTTAACATAAATTTAACATTTTATGGATTTAATCCATAATTATAAATATGTTTTATTTGAAAAAGTATATACTCATAAACTATTCACAATGGTTTGTAATGAAAATGATAATTATCCTAAGCATATCTCCCAGGAGTGTCGTAACCAAAATTGTAGCAAGGGTCGTTGTCGTGCACCAATTACCGTTCGAGTCTATCTCAAAGCGGTGTTTTCAGGTTTTACCCCAAGGTACATCTATGATAGAGCTGCATCTACGAGCTTGTATCTAGACAGGGATGTATTTTAGAGAAAACTCACAAAATCTATACAATACAAAAATCAAAGTATGTTATTCTATACTAATCCTCAAATTCTATCTTAGGGTAATGTGATCTAATCAGAGTTTACCTAAATATAGTTTCCAAGGTTTGTAATAAACTTACTCTGATACCAACTATAACACCATGTCCCCAGAATCCCATAGTTGGTGCATTATTACATATCATTTTCATTATCACAAAATATCATGTCTCAAAAGTCCAATTAGTTTTGTTGGCTTGGAAGTATTAGATAAATTCATAATGTTTACATTACAGCATAAAATGGAAAACTACAACAATATTATTTCCATGGACCACACTGATATCCCCTCAGACTATCCCTATAGGTCAGTCATAAAATACTTCTTCAAATCCTGGGAAAAATAAAACATAGAAAGGGGTGAACTCATATTGTGAATAAAATAGTCGATCTGAGAATGGACTTGGGATATCCAATCCATACCCAAGATGACATAGTAAGGCCTTGACTATAATACTAAGAGATCACAGTCGATGCTCTCACCTGATAGGGTGAGTTCACACTGCCTGTACTATTGTGTAATAATTAAATCCTCTCCTGTATGTGTCACTAATCATACGAATCGAGAAAATGGCTCTAATAGAATCTCCATACTCTGAAAAAGTACTTTGACAATGATAAATTGACTGGAACCTATGTCTTTGAGAACTACAGCTATGATGGAGTAGACACATATCGTACCTCGAATCACATATGGTGTGTCGTGTTCGTAGGCCTCTACTTCATGTAGCTAATCTCTTCCCTATCCACCGACCCCTTGTTGTGAAGGTGGACCACCTGGGGGTGGTGGTAGTCAACCCTCAAATTTTCGACCATTTCCTAATACACAGATTACTTCTATTCCATGTCTATTTTACTACGGACCACCTCGCTTAAACCTCTGTCACTAACTCAGCTATCCCTCGGCCGTTTGTAGATCTTCCACATGGGGAGTCTGAGAGTCCTTAGCTAGGTTTCTATATCCATAAAAATAATAACTAACTCTAGTGCTTAGATGACCTCCTCTACTTCGTGAGCTCCACACCTCTGATCTTGCATCATGGGGTTGTACTCCAGAAGGTCTGTCCCATTTGGGCCTCTACGTCATCTGCCTACTGCCTACTATAGAGGATGTGGTTTCATGTCGTCTGATTATAAGTCCCGTTGTTAGTTCATACTCAACAAGGAATCCCTCCACCAATAGTGCTCTCTCTAGCACTCCAGCCTACATCTGGATATTGATCGAGATCATCAACACTCTCATCTCCCCTATAAGACCCTGCGCAATGTTCCGAGCCCGAAATAACGGGTCTTGTACCATGTCGGGGGAGTATTGAGAGATTTTAGTGAATCTTTTCGAGTACTAGGCCATTGTCCTTCTTCCTAACTGTAAGTGTAGTTGTTCCTGAATACGCATTGAGCGTAAATTATGTACTACAAACTCCACCCGGACGTGGCTCTCAAAGTCCAACCAGGAGAGTGTCTCCTTCTTATATATCTGGAGTGTCTGGCTCCACCATCATCCTAGTGTTCCCTGTAAGAGGCTAGAGATTAGGATAACAATTTTTCCTACTGGTGTCTCAACCAAGTGGAAAACCCATGCCATAGCCTCCAGCAAGTCCTCATATTCTTAGTGATCTGCCTCACCTCGAAACCTCATAGGCCTCTTTCTCTAGAACTCATTAAATGTGCTTAGTTTTCATGCAATGTCTTCTACTAGGGATACTGGAATCTTCATCCCTAGGTGTAGTGGTGCTACTGGTACAACACTTGATGGTATCATTGTCATATAAGGGACCTACACCAAAGCCACATTATTCGGTTGCCCTTTATTGTGATATATCATTGGAATCTTGGCTGGCGGTCGTTGCAGCATCATCCTAAAAAGAAATAGATTCTTCACAATCAATAAGGTATACTTTATAAGCATACTCAAAAAGATCAAAAGTAAGACCACATTTTTAAAACACACAAAAATAGTGTTTTTCTATAACATGTTGGAAATCATAATCTAGGGTCCTGGGATATGGATACATCAGTTGCCACCCCAATACCGGACTCCCTGAACAGAAAAACGAACTCAAGACAGTTAACACTATTTCTACATTGAAGATATAGACTCTTAGTTCTTCTGGTATAACAGACCACCCATTGATATCACTTTTTCATGACCCTTCAAACAGGGCTCAAGTCGGGACTACACTAAGCCTGCCTTCTATTGGCCAGGGGCTAGTGCTTAGCACTGGAAAGTGGAACCACAACAAACGGAAGGCATTTCCCTTAAACCTATGCACACATAATCTATGTATACAATGAAATAAAACCACAAAATAAAATTTAATTGTAAAAGTAATATTAAAATCAAAGGGGGAAATTATACAACCCTAACTAATATTTAAATACATCAAAAATGAAAAAAAGCAACTATTGATGTCGTTTGCCTAGGTTCCTACCTAAAGGGTATGCAGAACACTTCATTGCGGCTCTCCACGTCAACTGATAACCTACGTACAACATCTATTCTGGGCTCCAAAATCTTGGTCAAGGTTACCCGTCATCTGCGCAAGACACAACAAGGTGCGGTCGATGCTCGTGCAGGGGTGAGTACAACAATACCCTGTAGGGACTCCAAGAACCTCGAAGGTCTCCCTTTGTTCAACAAAGGAAAAACCACAATGTGTGCTCTCAATATGAAATAAAAAAGTAAAAGATATCTAACATAAAGTATACTACTTAAATATCATAAATAATGATGATTATTCATAAATCTAGATCATCTTATACTCTCGATAGTTTTTTTATTCTAGACCATAGAAGGTCACTAGGTGTTGACCCATCGAGGATCTTTTTCTGCCAATCCATAGATTATTGCTAGGTGATGACCCCTAGAATATCCCTATGTGCTGAACCATAGAGGATCTCTAAGTGTGGACCCACCGAGGGTCGCTAGGTATTGACCCACAAAGGCTCGATAATTGATGACCCATTGATGATCGGTAAGTGTGTCATCCCATCACATCCAGCCACAAGATTCTCACACATAGCATGACTGATTTGATGAGGATCTGTTACTCAAGCCATAAGTCATACCTTAATAACAGTGATGTTCATGAATAATTAACCTGAAGAACAACAATTTCATAAGGGTTTGAATGCAATAGACGATACGTCAATCATACACCTGATCTGTATGTTATATGCATTTTAGTACTGAGGGCCTGGTTGGATTCAGGTTCGATCCAATCCGGATGTACGCCAAATTTCTCCAAAACAAAATTGAAGTATCTCATTAAGAATACATCATCATATGTAATCCATCGCCATAGAAGGTTTCTCAAATGGAAATCCAACTAAGATGATATGGCCCTTTACATGAAATCGGGCAAAAAATGGTCCAGGTCCGACCAGACATGGTCGGACCAACCTGCTCGGTCTGGGTCATCCTGACCCGAGCTGGCCCGGTCCAACTGGGCTTCATCCACATCTCTAGGCCATGGGATTGGCCTAGCCCACATGGTAGGGTGCATCCCACCAGGCTGTGGAAACAGTTTGGCTCGCTGGCTGGGTGGGGTATGCCTCCCCGAACAGACGATTCTGTTTGGGCTCCTCAATCAGTGGTGTCAGGTTGGCGTAGCTTCACCAGACCGGTCCATGTGGCAACTATCGAGACTTACAAGAACGGTTCCTTCCTCTACTGTAGCTCAGATCTGGGACACCTCTTCTACAGTGTGCCGCTGCAGCGCGCCATCAGCTGTCAATGCGTCTAGAAATGGTCGGTCACCCCTACCCGTCTTTGCGCGGTTGGGCGCTGTCGTCCTCTTGCAACTGGTAGTGCTTCAGTGGGCCACTAGTCAATCTCATGTGGTTGTATTATTTTCTCCTCTGCACCTATGGGCCTCCTGACATTCCGCATACACTGCACAGCCCTCGGTTTTTCCTTGCCGCTATATTTCTCAGTCGCCCACAAAGAACGCATTACACTGAGATCGGTGGAGGGACAAGCCCTTGTTCAGTTTGGCCTACACCCTATGCGTTAGCAGTATGACATGATATGGAATTCAATATTCAATAAACTTTTAGTTTAACAACAAAACCCCTTCCATGAACTCGTTGGAAGACGTGGCTGATGAGGATTAGGGGTCCGTGTTCAAAGGTGTTTGTCAACATTCATCGTTCTCTAAATCAAATCGTCAATGGTGTTGTGAAATATCTATTTTTTGTTGGAGGAATACGTCACCAGAACAGCTTCATGAGTCCTCCCATGGGTTCCCAAAACTGGCACAAATGATTTGATTAAAAAAATTGGAAGATAGCCCCACATATTGGATCATTAATATGATTCATTAAAGATTATTAACTAATGAACCTATTAAACCACATGCATTGCTGTTACACAACGAGAGGTTAATGTTATTTAAAATTAATTTAGTTAAAGCCTGACATTACACAGTGGTCCCTCCATCATTCACTTAGCTATTGTAGAAAGAAAAAAATAACTTATTTAGTTATTTTTCTCCGAAAAGTTCATAAATTAACCTTTTCGACCGACCCTTGTCGGTCGATGATAAGGTTTGCCTAAGAAAATCACAGTGCTATAAATTCAATGGTGCCCTAGAATTTTTAATCTGAGAACTAGTTAAAATGATAGAAATAAGCACTTGCTTGTTTACACAATGTACCATAAAAAAGATTCAAAAATATCTTCTGGGCTCTCCAGGCCTCATAATCATGTTCCGCCAATTTTTGCTGACTCGTAATAATTCCATATTTTTTTAAAATATATTTATATAAAATTTGAAGGACTTTACATATACTCAGAGGGTTTTCAAGTACATTACCCACATGTAATATCATAATTTAGTCTTGAATAAGAATCGAATAAATCTTGACTAGTCTAGAGAATGTGAGAATTATTTCCTGGATTCGATGAAGCATTTGAATACCACAAAAAGTTTTATCCTACCAAAGATGAGTGATGAGTATCTTCTATTCTATGGAATGAATAATATCAGACATAGAGAAGTTTTGATGAAATGATATCGAGTCATGTAATATTAGTATCAATTTTTGACTCTACATGAATCGAATTACCCTACAAACTATCTCATGAAAACTGTGGTGGTTTATGCCTTGAGGTGTTGTTGACATTCTCTATTGGGAGAAAAGTTTAATGGTTATGTCGATAATAAGAGACTAAATTATATATATTTTTAGTGATATGTAAGTCTCTGTTAGTGGATGTGGGTTGAGTATATGTCCTCGTTTAATTTTTATGTACAATATACACCTGTTATGTGAAAAATAATCTTGATTTTTTAAGGGGAAAGACACAAACAAAATATATTATGGAATCTTGTTCCATGTGGAAGATAAAAAAATTCACAAGATGAGATGAATATTGTGGTTTGGGGAGGGGGAATAAGATGAATTACCTCATACAAGTATATATTTATTCTTATATATTTAGGTGTTTCATGGAGATACATTATGGGGATACCAATTGTTTATACCTATGTGAAATACTTGAAGGAGGGGATTCACCTTCTGATTGAACTATAGAATAGAATGAGATCAACTATGTCGAAACCAATGTTATTTTTAACACGATCATTTGATAATAGATGATGTTCATTACTAATGTATCGAGTGGGTGGTGCGTCCTGTTTAAAAAAAACTACAAAGGCCTACATCGATCGTATTGGTCAACGTCCATAAAAAAGAATATTGAAGGTTTTATGATATGATGCTACACCGGTCAACATGTGATGGATATCAATCAATGACCATGTGGGTTACTACATAAAATACCCATTATATAATGATTGTTTTAAGAATTATCATGGACTTAATGGTTGTTGATCTTAGGATGCCTTGAATGAATGATGTTATATAGTTGATTGTTCAGTGAATGACGAATGTGGCTTATTTCCTTCATATTTGGGAGACTTTATAAATTTATATGTTGGGAGAATTGTATGTTCTTGAGATAGTACATCATCATGGGGTGATGCAGAGTAATGTTTCCGAACATGGCCCATGATTAACTTCACACTTCTCGAATTAGTTACATCAATTGTTATGCACCCATCTATTTCTATGTATGATTTTTCACCAACATACAGATAGATATTCAGAATGTAGTATATAGGTTATGGAGGATATTATATGATCATGTATTCATGGAATTCATTGGAATTTTTAAAATCATATATAACTATTTGAGTTCACAAATAACAATTGTTATCAGGTGACAATTCATATGGCCCAATTGGACACTATTTATGTTATAGTGTAATGATCACATCACTGATAGATGGAGAGAGGTGAATCAATGTTATTAGGATTGAGTATTATCTATGAGATATCTAGGAAAGTGTAAATTTTTATAAATTGTATGGCTACAACTCATAGTTGTAAAAAGATATCTGTTTATCGACGTCAATTACCACATGTGTTTACAGTATGTGATTGTGGGTTCCTTTGGGTGCCGCCTAGATGGGCTCACGCGTGAATTTGGTGGAAGGACATATGATTGCTTATGTTTGTTGGAACATTTGATATTGGTTATGAAATATGACCAATGTCATATATATTGGATATTTCAGTGATGTTTAGTGATAATAGGATTATTTTCATGTGTCACTACTTGTCATTATATCCCTGACCCTTTATGTGTAATTTGTGTTGATGATATTGAGCATGAGGATAATGAATCACTTGAGACGAATATGATTCATGTTATAAATTAATAAACGATTTTTTTTCATTGATATACACTATTTTTAGATCTTGTATTGTGGAAACATGGCCATGTTCCACAAGAAACATGGGAGAAATAAGTTGATATGTAGTCCCCCTGGCCTGATATTTTTACAATGGAATTTTAGATATGATTAAGATTAAAAATAAAGGAAGATATGTAATAAAGTGAGGAGATTTTAATATCAAGAGCATTCTAGAGATGTCACATGCTCATTTTCAAGTACTATTTTATCATTTTTTTTGTATATCATGGATGGGTTTTGGATTGGTGTTATTTCAGGTGAAATTGTTTAATCATAAAAGCCCAAGGAGATTTTCATGGTAATTACATGATTTGGGAAAACCATGAAAAATTCCCTAGGAACATATGTTCCCAATTATGGAGAGGCATGAGGTAGGTCAAAGGGGGAACACATAATAGGCAAACCATGCACCCAAATTCACAATCCTTTCATCCCTAAATAGTGTGGAATACCATTATTGGAATGTGGAGGTCAAACCATTACCAAGTAAGGAAAAATTTTGAACCCCCAATGAAGTGGGGAATGGTTAAGGATAATAGTTTAGAAAACCATACACCCCTACCAGGAAACAAAGTGTATGGGATTTAATTCCTTTGATGTTTTTTCTAATAATTCTCAAACACGCCGATTTTTACCTATATTAAACCTTATGTTCCCTAACTTATTTCCATTTATTTTTTATGCCCCCAAGATGATTATAATGATATTATAACCCCATTATTGGAAAATCAATGTTTGGTTTTATGGATAGGATCCTTTTTGGAAATTGTTTCCTTTCATTATTTGTTTTATCTCTCTCCTATCTCTCATTCCCTATAAGGGGGTATAAATTTTCCTCAGTCAGTATTTGATTGCATGTTGTTTTTGATAGATATTCATCCATTGGATATTGATCTTACGTATTAGTCCTAGATCAAGTGCATCATTATGATTTTGATCTTCCACATCAATTTTGGGGTTTTCAGTTTTGAGAACATCCATCAATGATATTGTGGTTTGTGTTCCAATTTTCTAATCCCATAGTATTGATGGTAATTGTGTGTCTGTAATTATGAAATTTAAATTTCTCCAATTTGAAATTCAATTATAAAATTGAATTTATTAATTGAATTCTTATATTATAATAAAATAGGCCCATCATGTTATAATGGAAATAGAGAATTTTGTGATTATGAAATTGGTGAAAAATATAATCATACAATTAATTGATTAATGGGATTATGAAATTAATAGTGAACCTTATGGTGTGCTAATATAACTGAAGCAATGTTTTGTGGTAGTGATTGATATTTTTTTTGAAATGTAGATCCTTGTGATGTGATATTTGTGACTGATATGTGGAATAAAGAATATATCAAAAAATATTAATGGGGTTCTAGACATCTGATCTAAGCCTCAAATATATATATATATATATATATTTCATGTGATCACTACATTTTCAAAAAGAGACTCATACTACAAATAAACATGTGTTGACAAACTAATTTTATTGGACCCAATTTTTTTAATATGAAAAGTGACATTATTTTAATATTGAAAACCAATTAGGGTAGAAATAATGTTATCTATTTTTGGACGGTTCACATCTTGACATGGGAAGAAGCCTGTAATGATGGTTCATGTGTATTTCAGAACCTAGGGATTTCTATGCTTACTTATAGAATAATTTAATTTGATATTTTTTATTATTTTTTATTTTATAGTATTTTTTATACATATGCATAAAATGATATAGAGTGTATATTTTAGTTGAAGCCATCGGTAGCAGTCTGTTGAGTTTTACTCAAACCCAATTCGGTCTTCCAGATTGATACATGAATAAACATGATCTTTTTGGGGAAACATAAAGGAAAGACCCCTATATTTGATGGATGAGTTGCGATGGGGAATAGATGAGGGAACTAGACGTGATATGTGACCCTCATTGATGTTTTCAGTTACGTTATTTTGGGGTTTCATTTGGAAATTGATACTTTTTATAGAATGGTGTATATTATACATTAGTATTGGATGTTGTTACCATGTTTTGGGATCATCATGTGATGTTGTAATTTATTATTATAACATTATTCATTTTATTTTTGTTATCATTTTGCTATTGTATATTTATATCTATTTTTTTCTAATTTTATAAGGAGGTTATAGTCTTACAATTATACATTCATTAGACCCCCACATCCAGTTAGAACCCTATAGCATGTACGGAGGTACAACAAAGGTCTTGTATCTAACCGACTCAGGGTTCCTAATATGATGTATCCAACTAGCTCGGGGATCTGGCATGTCAAATCTGGGGGGAGAAGATACGTTGTATATGAGGAAATTTTAAATTCTTTTTCTGTCATAACCTTCTCAAATGGTTAAAATAACCATGTTATAAATTGTAAATATATGATTTTATGTAAATTTATGATTCTTAGGGAAATATAACTACATATAGAATAGTAAAAATAAAAACAATAAAAATTATTAAACACAAAACTATATAATTCATTGAATGATAGAATTCAAAAATATCATCATCAACCAAATTATGAAGTTATAGTTAACATAATTGATCATGAATAAAATAAATAGATTTAATACAAAAATGGATTCATGATTTAAATTTCATAAGTTGTTTTATACAAGAGGTTTAAATTTTTATGTAAAAAATGTGACTTAACTCATGAAAAAGTAAAACCAATATCTTTCATAAAATTGAATCCTCACATCATCTTTCTATATTATATTAATTTTTTAGAAAATAATATAAAATAAAATATTCAATTTTTCTTCAATTCTTATTTCTGGAATATGTTCTATTATACTTAATTATAATTAATTATAAGACACCATCATTTTTTTCCCTGAAATGTTTTCAAAAACATCCTTTTATTCTTGTTTTACTAATTATTCTACACTCCATTAAATATGATAATTTCATCGATACTACATCCCTAATGTGTCTATAATTATATGTAACCATATTGTATTATTGAAAATCACATTATAGTCATATGTATATTATATTTGGTGGAACTATGAAACCATTTCATTTATCATTAGTTTTATTAATATTTATTATAATACTTTTATTATTATATGTCTAATATCAAAATTAATATTTTCTAAATTTATTAGTGGGAATATATTTTTAACTCCATTGTATTCATCAAGTAAATTGTTTTTAATCCAATGAATATTAATCTTAATAGAATACATGATGCAAACTCTATTGGAATTTACATAGTTTGATTTTTATTCCCATGTTATATGTGAACATGAAACAATATATATTCAAATTGTATATATGGAAATTAACAATATATGTTATAGAGTTTCATTTTTATGAACAGTCCATATTGAATATATATTTTTAAAAATTTCCTTATTCTTTATATTATAATAATTTTCTATTGAAATGATTATAACGATTTTGTAAACAAATATAACTCATTAATCCATGTATCGCATTCCTTTAATTTTTTCCCTCCGCTTACTTGTCATTTATATTTCTAATTAATTGATATATTTCCATATGTGAAAAAATTTACTAAGAGAAAATTAGAATGATATAAAATTAATAGGTATAATAATTTGATTAATTATTAATGTTCTATATGTAATCATTTTTTATAGGAAAAATATTACAATGATAATGAAAATAAAGATTTTTTGATTTGTGATATTTTTAATGATCCTCATTAAATTTATTAAAAAATATTCTATGTAAGAGGTGTAAAACTATAATTTGTATTAGAAAATGGATTAGTAAATTTTGATATTATTTTATTAATTAATATCCAACGATAACTAGATTGACCTCATAAATAATAAATATGGAATTTTCTAATGAATATGAATACGTTGTTTAACAGTTCATTATTAAATTATGTTTTTTATATGATTTTCTAATTTAGAAAATTTTGGAGACAAAAAAATGTCAGAATACCATGTCATAGGCAATTAATTGCTTTAATGAATGATATTCTAATAGAATTATAGGTGGATTTAAATACATCAAGGTTTTAATTGAAATGATTTATTCAATTTTAAATACTTAACTTAACCATGTGGAACAACTTCCTTCAATAATTAAAGGGAAATTTTACTTTCAATCATTCATGTGGAATTTACCAACATCATTCAAATGATCTTACAATAAAATTTTCATAGAATAATTAATTCAATATCTTAAAAATATATCTAATTAATTATTAATTCAATTCTGACAATTTTTTATTGGTGCCTTATATTACCGAATTATAATATGATTAATAGTTCAAATTGATCATGAATATAGTGATATAATAAGCAATTTAGGTAATAAGGTTTGAAGAAATTAACAAAACTATTATTAAAATGTATATCTATTAAAAACATCAAAAAATAAGGTGACAGAATTTATAGATATCATGGAATGGTAGAATAGTCCTACATATATTTTTGAGGAAAATTTAAAATTGTTTACATTGTATGAATCATATTCAGTAACAACTATTATAAAAACAAATTGAATGATTCTTATGTTATTTAAAATAGATTCTATAAAATTTTCTATAAATAAATGATAATTATAATATGCAATATCAATTTTTGGATTTAGTAAAATTATATATAATGATTAAATAAATCTATGATAAATGTGGAGACAAGATATAAAGTATTGTTTTCGGAAATTAATGATCAATAGTAAAATTACATATGAATATTCGTACACAAAGAATTCAATGATGTGGAAAGAAGTTCCATGTATATTTCTTCAACGTTATATGTAAATACTTTATGTGTTACTAAGTTGGGAATTAATAACATTAATATTTAAGGGACATAAATTATTGATCCAGTATGATAGAGGAAAGGAAGTAACAACCCAAAGAGTGAACTAGGGATCAATGGTTCAACTAAAACAATTATGAACTATTGAGGAATGTGAATCAAACAATGGCATTTTTTGATAAATAAATATGTGAAGCCAGTAATTCCATTGGAGTATTTTTTTATACACCCTCACTACTACATTTATGGTGAATAAAATTGATATTGTAATATTAAATTATTATTTTGTCAATAATAGGTATTTTTTATTTGATTGAAATTATAATGTTACCATTATATCCTTTTGGATTCCAAGAACTATTGAATCACCTCATTGATATCTTGATGTGTATATATATATGAAGTCACATGTTGGTAGAATCGTTGTATTCAATTTGTGAAACTCTTACAATATTCATATATGCATTTCGATTCACCCCAACAATATAAAAATGCATTGTTAGAGTGTGATTCCATGCTAGGAACTATTTTTTTCATTATATAATACTCATATTAAATTTCATGAAAATAAATTATTTATCTATATCCAAAAAAATTATATGTTCACACATAAATTAAATGATAAATTTTAATCTCTTATGGGAAATAAAACATTGGAATTTGTGATGATAACTAATAATGTTAAATATTTTTCTCAAATGGATAAGACAATGTATAGATTCATTATGGAAGAAAGTAAATACTAAATTATTATTGTATCTTATTATTGAATGGGTTTTGTTTGTTTCCCCTTGACCATATTGTATAGTTTCTAAAGAAACATATTTAAAATTCCTCTCTGAAAAAACATCTTTTTGTGAAATATCCTATTACGAACATATCAATAGTATATATATATATATACATTCAAAACTAGATGGTCCAATTAGTGGTGTAAATAATATTTTTCATAATTTTTTAAAATGATAATTCTTAATAAATCTTAATTGAAAAATAATGAATATAATTTACATAAGAATATATATCAATGTGATAAATAGTGATTGTTTATAGGAATTAATTATCGATTTTAATATAATCCTTATCTAATTTTTTTTTTCGAACTATTATGAATATATAAATGAATAAATACACAATATTAACATCTGTAACCGTATGTTGAATGAGATACTATGTTTTATTCAATAGTTAACACTGTTGATCAACTCTCTATATTATATAACTTGAAATGATAATAAATGACACAAATGTAGTAAAATATCCTTAAAATATACTAAAAATTATGAATTTGATAAAAATTATTCAATATGATAAAACAATTTACTAGCTTCCACACAGATATCAATAATCTCTAAATAATTGAACCTAAAATAATGAATACATATTCATATATAATATAATCTAAATTGATCAAAATTAATTATTATGACCAAAGAATAAAATATTTCTTTGGAATTATAAACTGAAAAAAAATCTCATTAAAATAATTCCGTTTCACTGAATTTAAAATATACAAATAGATGAATAATTTTATACAATTATCAATAGGGGTATACATTTACAAATGGGTTCTCCTTACCATATTATAGTAACCAAAAGGCATCTTACCACTTTATTTAGGAGATAACATACAACAAGAAAATTTAAATATTATAATTAAAGAAAATTTATAATTTAAAATTGAATTAAAAACATAAATCTCCATTTCTATAGTGATTTATAATATTTTTAGAATTACACATTCCTCCAACATTATGTTCATAATTAATGAGATTCTATCAACAATGAATATCCCCTTTTCTTGTTTCTTTCATCCTATATTTTTTCACCCATGAATTTTTTAAACTCATCATTGTGTATTTGATTGAATCACACAATTCATTCATTCATTGTTTATTATATTCAATAATTATTTGCTTCATTTTTACGATAAATATTTAATTATAATGATCTATTCAATAATAGTAAATTTATAGTGAAATCATTAATTATTCCATTCACTGCATGCCCATTATAAGATATTTCGATGAGAAAAAATGTTATGCGTCAAATTTTATGACATAATATCACTTATTAACAAAAATCTACTCTACAATAAAAATAAATGGGACACTAATTAATAATTAGGAAGCTCATGGTAACCATTATGTATCAACTAGGAAGACCAATTTATGTTAAATTGAAATAGTTCTTTTTAGCCCCATTAATAGTGAATAATATTTAGATATATTTGGTGAGAAATGGTTCACAGTTTCATATCATATAACATTATTTTAATGTGACCATGGTGTAACTAATCATTTATATATTATCGTAAACTAATCAATTAGACCCTTAGATATGAAAAAATGGACTCTAGCATATCACATGGAACCGTTGCCCTTCACATAAAGAGATAAAGGAAAAAGATGTTATGTATTCACTAGAAAAATGGATTTACATTAATTTACTCATTTGATTCATTTGGATATATTAGTTTATATTTAAGACTCTTGAAGTGGATAATTTATTATGTGGTGTATGTTTTTATCCTCACACATTGACAATTAATTGATCTCCAGATTACTTGAAATTTTCAAATCTTCTTCCCACTATGTTCGAAAATAAATTTTCTCTAAAAAGTACTAATAAATAGTTAATAAAGAAATTAAATTCAATTTTTACTCTAAATACTGTATATATAAATAAAAATATTTTTTTTGATATTTTTAGAAATATTATCAAAATTAAAAAGATTTCACCTTTATTATAAAAACATTTTCAAATGATATTAATTAATAAATATATTGAAATTAAATAAATATAATATCAAAAAACAATATTCCATTTATTTCATATTTAAATTCTCTCCACTTAAACCGTTGACTCCTAAATAATTAAACATCAAGAAGATTAACAAAAAAATTAAAAATACTAGATTATATTATTTAATTTTTCAAAATCCATGTAACACAATTTTATAATACCCCATAAATTATATTAATTTTCCCCCTGATGTTAATTAAAATAATTTACTATTTTTTTCCTTCCTGACCCCCTTATACCTATATTACTCTAAGGGTTTGAAAAATCATATAATATATCATTTTTTAAAACTGTTTATTTTCAATCCAAAAAAATTCAGTGGTCACCAAATAGATTCTAAAATTCTCAATATATACTAGATGAGACCCATATATATGCTTATTCATTAGAATATTACAAATATGTGCCATTTATATGGGTTAGTATGTTTTTATGTTAAAATTAGACAAGGAAGAATTAAGAAAAGTTGAACTAATATGAATTAAATACCTTATTTAGTATTTAAACTCGTGAATGAAACATGATTTTTTTATCTTATGTGATATAAAAAATGTATGTATGGTGGAGAATATATATTTTTAAAAAATTAATATCAAATAAATCATATTTTTATTAATAAAATACACTAAAATGAGTGATTTTTCAATATGAAAAAAGAAATAGAAATAAAAAAATCACGTTGAGAATTTATATTGGTTTGGACCTCTCAGATCTGAATGCACTCACAAACCTTGTCTAGTATTTTATAAGCGTAGTACCCTAAAAAACTCACATTTATTTTTTTGAGATCCTTCTATAGACTATTCCTTTTATGAATTCTTGAAGACACAATAAATACATTTTACTGGAGTCTTAAACATTATTTGTGTCATGATATTTTTGGAGTCCTACATTGAATTATTTTTAGCTGGTCAAATAAAAATATGAAAAAATGTTATTTTATTGGAGAGATTTACAATCCATAAATATATTATTAAGAATAGTTAAATGAATATTACATGATGAAAACAAATACATTGAAAAAACACAGTAGAAAGGTTCGGTGCTAAGGATGCTGATGTTTGATGATCTTGATGAAAAAAAAGATGAATATAGAATTGTATATGTTTCATTATTATCTATTGAAGGAAACAAATATTTTATAGCTTCATGAATTATAGATTATTATGAATTTGTATCACAAGATTATATTCTAAAAGTAAATTTATTATTATCTATATGTAGATGTTTTGTCTCTAATAATGATTCTAATTAACTAATCTGACATCATTAACATAATATATCTCCTTAGTGTTTCATGTAATTAAATCATTGTAATTCACTTATCAAAAAATAAAAAATAATTATGTTTCTTGGCATGTATTATGAATTATTGATCTCAATTTAATATATTTTATGTGATGTTCTATTATTGGAATAATCACATTTATAATATTGATAATATATTCGTTAGAATAATATAAAATTGTTAATGTAATTATAATGATAAAAAATACCCATAAGAACTATCTATAATTCAATATATTAAAAATTAATAAATATAATATAAATTAAATAAATATAAAAATATAATAATCATTATAATTTATAATACAAATTTAGATGGAAAAATATTACCAAGTCATTATATTATAAAATTTTCATGAAAATTATTAAAAATATATAAAACTTATAATAATCAGGGAGTGAATAATTTTATAAAAGTGAAAAATAGTGTGTCATAAAAAATAAT
The DNA here is from genome assembly GCA_963277665.1 of Viscum album. NCBI lineage: Eukaryota > Viridiplantae > Streptophyta > Magnoliopsida > Santalales > Viscaceae > Viscum > Viscum album. The sequence continues at coordinate 1,362,665,518 of OY728140.1, read as the reverse complement.
TCTTTTAAAAAATGAAATGTATAGATCTAACATTGTGAGGCCCCAGCCTCACAATCAGTGTACATATATTACATGAACGATTGATCAACTAACAATAATTGTATGGTCACCTAAAAATAAACAAGTGGTAAATATAATAACATATGGATTGTATAAAATAGTTTATTCAGTATGAATGAAAAAACACATGGTATCTACCTTATATATTAGCTTGTAACCATAACCAACTATCGATTTAATATCCTTTTCATAGTATTTACTCACAATATAATAATTTTATGTTGAATTAACTCATTGTAGGTAGTAAAATGACTTCCTATAATGTTTGTGAACACCTTCTTTGTAGGTTGGAAAAAACTCACATGGTAGGTTTATTATTATACATCATGATTAACACCTTATGGAATGATCACTTTGAGCATAACATATGGTAGGTTTGTAGGTAATGTACATTAGGTTCTAGATCAACATAACATGATATTTAATTCATTATTTGACATTTATAGAATCTCTAGACTTATCCATGCATTTTAGAAACAGGAACTGCTAATCCCACCACTATATACATTCAGAATTGGGATGGTCTAGTTGTATATCCTAAAATTTTCATGAATTTTTTATTCTATTATACTTTCCAATGCAATCAAATGGTCCTGATCACGTAATCAATGTTCAAAAATAGTTTTTTTATAAATTTAGAATGTGATGAGATGAATCCTTGGATATTCATGGCTGAAAAAATACAATGTGTTTATTTTTAACTCACACTGTGTGGGAGATTCTAAAATTTATATGTGCCAAATAAAATGGGAAATATTATATACATAATGTTAATTTTTAAGAACTGTGATAGCATGATTTGTTGTTTCATTTTAGAAATCAAAATTTTCGATCCTATGATATAACAAAAAACGGGTGTCACAACCCCTTGAGACAGAAATAGTTGATCAATAATTAATACACATTTAGTAAAAATAATTATATAGACTAATCAGCCTACTCGGAACATTCTCACCAATGGTCTCTATAGTCAACCACACTTCAATAATCATTTTCTCATAAACAAATCCCTCCAAAAATTATTACTAATCCATGTATAATTTTATCCTTTATGGTAGACCAATATCCCACAATGTGGTAGAAGAGGCTAACCATGCGGCTATCCATGTTTTGTTTATTTTTTACTATAGTCACAAATAAATTACGTAATTAAAAAAAATAAATAGGATATGTTTAAAGAAATTTGTAAGAAATAAAATGTAAAATTAATATTATGAAGTATCATTAAACATTTATACATGTAATAGATAAATTAATATTTTTCAGACAATTTGAAATTTATAAATTTGATGAAATATTAATTTTTTAAAGCACTACTCTTAAATTATTAAAACATAGGCTCAAACTCTAACAATATTCTCTTTTTTAAATTAAAAAATAGAAAAATTTGTTACATGTTCAAAACAATTATCCCTCCTTTTCAAATTTAACTAAAATTACATTTATATTAAATCTTAAAAATTATTTTCCTCTTAAATATCATAATCTACAAATAAATATTCTTGTATAAATAATTCATAAAAACTATCATTTAGTAAAAATATTAAAAAATTTAAATATCTATGTTATTTTATGAAAATATTAATTATTCTAACCATTTATGTTAATATTCATGCATATAAATTTTAGATATCATTTTTTAAATGTTTATAGAATATAAATGTATAGTGAAAATTTAATCTACTTGAAATTCAGAATTAAAAAATTATAATCATATATTACCATTATTTAACTGATCCATTAAAAAATGATATTTATGATTTATATGTTAGGTTCTAGAGTTTTTCTGAGTGTTTTTAGAAATTGAAATAGCACATGAGATATCTCAAAAATTGCAACTATATGATGAAATAATTTAATGTCACATAGTTTTCATTAAATCCACATAGATTGTGACCAAAACTATTATTTGAAACATATTGATACTCAACTATATACATTTTTTTAGATAATTTTTTTTTTAAACTCTCTCAAATTTAACAATTACCTTAGAAATGAAACATACAAATTGTTCTTTTGTATTAAAATATATGAACACTAAATTTAGAATTAAAATAAGAAAATAAATATAAAAGATTATTTTTTGAGTAAAATAAACATATGATTTTAGTTCCCTCAATATAGAAGATTACTCTCGTAACTACTTTATGATTAATTTCCTATTATTTAAAATAAAATCATGCACATAAAAATATTGAGAACATCATGTCTTGTCTAAATGCAATGAGTTTCAATAAACAGCATATCCTGCCACTATATAGTTTAATATTTTTGGACATGTTAGATTACACCAATTAAAATTTAACAGTTGTACACATTGGTGTTCCAAAAGACTTACTATAATCAAGGCCAAACCATTAAACTTTTTCTTTATAATACTTATATTTATTTAGTAAAATAAAATATTTTTATTACATAATATTAAAAATATCAATTCTATTATAAATTGTATCTCAAATTCTCTTGTAATTTGATTAGAAAAGATACTACACAGTAAATGAAAATTTCATCCAAGTATTAAATTAATCATTATAAATATTTATAATCAAAATATCATTTGAAACTCTATTTATAAAGAACCATGTAACAATATTTTATTTAATAAAATAATTTTAAATTAATAATTGAGTTATTATTCAATACTAATATCAAGGATGTTTCATAAAACCAAATAAATCCTTATTATGTTTCAAAAAATATTGGTAAATTTTTCATTTTCAAATTTAGGGTTACATTTTGAAATAATATTCCTTATAAATAATTCAATTAAAAATGATATAATGTGAATATGAGAAATGGATAATAAAATTATAATTTACTACATCCTAGAAATATTTTAAAAGTATTATTAAAATTAAATTCAACCTTCTTATGAGTATCCTTAAGAAACTTGTCCAAAATTATTTTTTACTATGATTTCATTTTCATTAAGATTATTTCAAAAAATCTACTTGTTTCCTATTATATATTTATATTTTTGAAAGTGAAAAAAATAACACTATATTTACTTTATTTGTTTTATTTATCATACATATCTTTAATCGAATTTGATTAAATTTTGGGACTATCAATGTTAATATGAACATCATTGGCAACAAAAGAATATCTTTTACAATAAAGTATATTTTATTTTATGGTTTTCATAGAAGATTCTATATTTTAACTTTCTTTTTCAATAGCATGATCATCATGGGTTTTCTATAAATTAGTATTATTTAGATAAGATAAAATTTACCACTAAACAGATGTATTCCCATATTCATAATCATTATCATCAGCTAAAGTTTTTTCACTAAATTCAACTTCAACATTTTTTAAATTATATTTTTCTAGATATTCCAATTTTCATTAAAAATAACATGTAAATACTCTTAGAAAAAATGATACATTTTATAAAACAATATATTCTATGTAATTATTGGAACATTGAAATAATATTAATTCATCACATTTATAAGAAACATTTTCTAAAATATATTTTTTATTTAAGATAAAGAGTTTTCAAAAAAATACACTAAAATATCCCATTTTATATTAATCTTGTTAAATGTTCATAATGTGAATTATTTAAAAAAAGAAATAATATATACTATATTTATATCATGAAAAGCTGTATTTATAGATTCTTCCAAAAAATATCATTGTAAATTATATTCCATTAACATTGATCTATTCATTTAAAGTATTGATCTATTGTTTCATTCAACCACACTCATTTGTCGTATTGTCATAGGGGATGAAAAATTATTTTTTGAACAATTTTATTCAATAATTTAACAAATTATATATAAAAAATCTCACCACATCTATCACTTTTTAGATGGGACAAATATATTTTTTCGGTTTATAAAATATTTTAAAAAATAAAATAATTTAGGTAACCAGTCATTTGGGTGATTATAAATAAATCCATCTCAATTTGTATTTATCATCTTCAATTATAAAAATGATCACCTCACAATCAAAAATAATATCCATCATTGTTCCAAAAAAGTAAATATATTATATTTATAATAATATTGTATTACTAACATTATTTAAATATTTATACATTTTACTATGACGCATACCCTTTAAATAGGAATGAAAAATAATGCACTTACTTGATCATAGTTTTAGAAATTGTAATATTATTTTTATATAGAATGTTTGTGAAATAGGGTGGTGATTGATTTCCCAAGAATCATGTTAAAGAATTAATTTGTGGGGCATTTAAAATATAGATTTCTATAAATGAATGTTTTTGTATTACAAAATAATTTATTTATTCTTAGTAACAACTAATTGATATAATACACCTTCATTATACTTTTACAACAATTTATAGTTGAAAACCATTCATTTTATATTTTTAAAATGATAATTTTATATATCATTTATCATAAACTATTATAATAATAATAATTCCTAAGAGTATATTGTTCCATAAATGTCATAATTTTAGATTATAGTCTTTTACCTTTATCAAATGTATATAAATTCTATTTAATAGTAAAAAATACTTTTTAAATTTATATTATCTTTCTAAAAATTCTCTAAACATTTATTAACATTCTCATTAGTCCTAGAATATATGTTTTGTAATTTATTATTTTTTTCCTAACATTCACAAAATCTTTTTCAACATGAGTGAAAACATTCACAACATTATTAAATATTCTTTATTTATCCTTCTAATTTCCCATGAGAAATTGTTTAATATTATAATTTTTTTTTCACTTTTGTCACATGAGAATAAATATTAAATTTAGATTTCACATTCTAGCAAAAAACATATTCAAATTATGAAAATACTATTTTAGTGTCTATTTTTCTATAAAAAAAATTTATTTTTAAATTTTATACCATTATATTATTTTGTTATATTAACTGCATCACTTTATAATTAATAATTATCTTAAACAACTATTTGAATTTATAATTAACAGAATAATAATTAGAACAAGAATCTGAATCATTTTCATTATTTTTTTCTATTATATATTTATGATATACATAAGAAGTAGTATATATTTGAGTGAAAATAGATTCAGTTTCCTCAAGCATTATATAAATTATTCCAAGGATCCATTTCTCTAATTCACTTCTATAATCACATCTTTAGGAAGATCCTTATAAGAAGTCTAGACAAAAGAACAAATAGTTCATTAATTTTCATCGTTTCTCTTTTTTATTTTCGAATATTGGGTTTGGGAAGTCAATTCAAATTTTCCATTTCTCCATACAGCCCTAACATGTTAATTATTGAACATCATTACTATTATAAGAATTAAAATTCTTTTAATATGTTATGTAAATATTTTCTATGATTCTTTTAACTCACTAATTTTCATGGCCATGAAAAAATTCATGATAAAAATTTTCATGTATTTTTACATTTACGGAAATGAAATTTAGAACTATTATATATTTCATTAACGTTAAACAAAAATTATATACCTTTTATCATTCTAGAATCATATTTACAATTTTTTTGACTCTAACTCATAATACAGCAAAGGGAATATTATTTGGATTGTGGTATACTCTATAAAATTATTAATCTCAAAGATTCATTACATATTTATTGAAAATATATTAATAATATTTAAACTTATTATGTGTTTTATTGTATCTCTCTACAATCATTAGAAAAAAAACTTAAATCATGTATACCAATAGAACATCTGTTTTTTGTCTCCTCTTATCCCATCAACATGTTATAGATTTATTCTAATATAATTACTTGTTTTTTATCATGAAAATTCATTTTGAAAACATTATGATTTTTTGAAATATATTTTCCATCAAATTTAATATAATTGATATTATATATTTCACATAGAACATTAAATAGTGTTCATATATTAAAGAACTAAATTTTTATTTCATTAAATGAAACATGAAGTTAATCAAGAACTACGTGAAACATAATTTCTAACATTCTATATAATAAACCACTTAGATAAATTAGATTAAACACAAGAAAAAATATCTTCAATGTCATGAATAACAATAAAAGACCACGTTTTTCTGAAATAAAATGTATTATTGAAATACCGATATTTAATGTAATAAGTTATAACCTAATCATTAAGTTGGTGGATATTAATATGATCAACATAAAAATTTAAAAAATATATTTCACTGGTAAAAAATTAATTATAAATTAATATAAGATATAATTAAATATAAATGAAATATTTTTATAAACTATTATTTTATACTCACTATGGAATTGTATCCTAATAAATAAAACTAATTTCTATTTGTGAATGATATTAATTAAATATATATTTTATATATCCAATTGTTTTTACATTCTTTAATTAGATTATATTGGAATATGTTAGGAGAAAATAAAATATCTAACATAATAACTTGTGTTTTTTATAAAGGTGCTATTATGGCTTTTTAATAGAGAACTTGTTTAAAAAATATATATTTTGGAACTTTTATAAATTAAATGAAAATTTATAAATTATTTTTTAATGAAGAACATGAAAACTAGTTTTTTTTTTCTGTAATGTTTCATATTTCTATGAATACTAGAAAATACTAAATTTAAATTCTAAACTTCATTTTAATCTAATTTATTTATAAGGAGAATTTATTTTAATAATTTTCCATAAAATATAATTATATATAATTTAAATCAGTTTATCCAATGTATTACTTTTTCATAATTTTCACTTTGAAATTGGATATTAAAACATTCCGAACATTTGAGCATTTTTTACTTTGAAACCCCGCTTTGTCGTCTATTTGTGGGATTAAATATATGTATATATATTTTTGAAACTTCTATGATTATAATTTGGAAAAATGGATTACATACATGAAATAACAATAATTTATAATCTATAAAAATTAAACATCATTTTTTCCCGAAAATATTACTGTTAGAAACTAAAATTAACTACACTAATTAAGGATAAAATTAGATTGATAAAGGAGTAACCATTAATCTTAAGGAACAAAATGAAATACAAAATTGTCCATAAGTCATTTAATGTCCATATATAGACCCATTTCCCACATGTATGTAATTGGGTTCATTAATTGATCCAATATTCATAAAAACATGGGTTGAAATTCCCCTCCAAATAATTTCCAAGAATTCCACTCCTCTTCCACTATAAAAGGTATTCACACATCCCACCTATTCAAACATCTGAAAACATTTGGATTACATATAATCTACTTAAAAAATCTCAAAAAATACCTCCTTGATTCATTTAATCCTCTCTATGGCAATTAATCGAAACAAATAAGTCAATTTGTTCGAATAAAAAGGATATACCCAAAGAAGTGGTAACATCCTTCCTAAGGATCAATTCATTAATTTTGTATCCCCAAATCCTCAACTATTATAATTAAATACTTATATAATAACATAATTATCCTCAATATAATTATATTTTTTCTTAAGTGATCAATGTATACATACAGAAACATATATCAAATGTGTATCGAATTTACCATTTTTTGTGCAGTGAACTACCACCACACAAAGTGATGTAGTTCGTTTTTCATTTACGATGTCTAATTGTTCAGAATTATGATGGAAAATATATTTTAATAATATATAAATATATATGGTATTCATGAATTATTTATACTTATTTTTATAGTATATATGTCATACTTCCATGCTTTCCATTTTGTGTAAATGCAATAGCATCGTTTGTGGATGTGTGGACTATCACCACCTCAAAGTGACATGATTTGTTCCCACATTACATGGAATGTATTAAGTATGGGTTTAATAAATGTATATGATAGATATGAAATAAATATTCTAATATAATTATATTACACACATACATATATTTCATTTAGTTTATTTCATTTAACATGAGAATATAATAGAATTAGCATTCATGTGTATGTACAACCTATCATCTCCCTAAATGATTAGTTTCGTTTAATATTAATATATTTTATAGATAAATGAATATAAATATATATATTTATATAATTAATATATATTATATACAATTAATATATATTATATATAATTAATGTTTTTCATTTTTGAAATATGTAAAAAAAGTTATATTTATGAGGATCCCTAATAACAATTCAAAATATGTTTGACAAACAAATAAGTTATTATTTAAAACATTACTTGAACATAAAATTGTTAATAAAAGAGTAATATAAAGTCATATATAAAAATTTTGTGGTATTAGATATAATAATATGGTTATTTTGTGGATTTATAATAAACTTATACATATTATAAATAATTCTTGAACTTATACAAAGTAAATTTTTACTCAAGGTTAGGGAATTTAATCTCACTTTTTATTTTTGTTAAATACATGTATTATTCACCCTTAATTTATATTTATGGTTAATATAATTATCATGTATTTATTCTAATCTTATTATATTTAAATTTATTTATATTAAATTATTCATTTTGTTATATTTATTTCATGGCTTTTATGATTCAAATGTTATCAAATTGGTGAATTAGTTTTCTCTAAATTTTCCTTCTACGAGACACGTGTCATCATATTCACCCACCTTTTTATAAAAGGTGTATATAATACCTCTAGAATTTTATATCATGTTTTTTATTATTTTCATGATATTTTATGCTTACTTTTATTCAATTATTCCCATTTAATTATGCTTTAATGTTACAAATGTGTTAATAGTTTATTATTACAATCTCATCATTTATAGAGATTGTTTATGATTATGATTCCTTTAATCAAATATTATGATATATATCTCATGAAAAATCATTAATTTTATTGACCAGTGGATATTATTTTAATATTAATGTAATAGTTCCATTTTCTCTCTCTTTGGTACTTAAAAAAATAAAGTTATATTTTATGAATATCTGACCATATTTCACCTTTCAGTCAGAAATAATTTTTTATTCAAAATGTGTTTTCTAAAAAATAATATTATTTAATATTATCATATTATTTTATAGGAAATTTTTACTATGTATTACATTATTAGAAATGTTTTTAAAATTAATCTTCTTTTCATTTAAAAAATTAGTCTATTATCAAAACATTTAACGTAAAATATGAATGTTTGACATGTATGGACTTATTAATTTTCATGAACTTCATTTCCATGATGCTTCATCTGTGTGATTACAAGGCTATTTTTTAAAAAAAAACTCTTCATTTTTTGGATGTTTATTTATTTTAATAATATTTCTAATAAAGAAATGTTTTAAAAAAATTGTTTAAATGGTGTTTCCATTTTTTTAATGTTTAATTTATAAGTTCTCAAGGAAAATTCTATTGAGAAAGTTCTCAGGAATCATTTATATTTTTCCAAGGAATTGTATTTTAAAAAAATTTCCATGAATTAATTTATAGTTCTCAATATATTGCCGATGATTTTTTATAAATAATTTCACTATTTCATTATTAGTTTTCATTGATTTTTCAATGAAAAATGTACCGAACATATTTTCATATAGACATAAGAAATTTTTAAATATATATATCAATAAAATTATTTAAAAAATGATTTTTGTTTTAAGTATAATAATTCAATGACGAAAATAAAATTTCCTCATGAAATGTTTTAAATTAAATTGTAAATTTTTCATTATAATAAAACGATTTAAAAAATTATTTATGAAATGAATTTTCCAGGAATTGTTATTTTACTTATGAAATGTTTCATGTGATCATTAAGAATCCTTCTTGGCCTAATATTCCTTTAATTTTGTACATTTATATTTATTTGGGACATGATCCAATAACACCATTCATATTATGTCTTGAATTTTTTATTTCATAACTGAAATATGTTTATAATGTAGTTTTCTTATCCACAGGTTATATTCTTTTGAAACATGATTTTTTTAATGGGTTATGAATTATTGAAATGATTTTGAATACTATGTCTTTTATATTTTTTATGTTACGGTTGAATGTTAATGATACCCATATCATTTCATGTGTTATAATATGATTTTTATGGAACCCATCTATTTTTATTGTTCATGATAGGATTAATGTATTATTATCTTATTTCACATATATGAATGATTTAATTTATCATTGGGTGGGTACTATATCTCCCTCCAATGCATTGGGTAAAGATTTATATCGGTTTACATAACAATGAAAATCATGTTAATGATCATGATACACAATGGGAAGATGGGAAAACCTATCCACATTTTTAAGATGGGGAAACCCAATATCTTTTTAGAAATGGAATGCAACATGGGATGGGGATGTGTACTACCCTGTAGGTGTAGCCCCTAAAAAGATTGTAAGCATGGGGTAGCTCGATACACTATGGAATGATGGGTAAACCCGATCACATACAATGAATGGACTGTGATTGGTGATGGTGGTGTCTCCCTCCTAGGAGGTGTAGTCCCCATTAATTACATTGATATATTCTAGAAATTTGTATTGATATATAAGGAATGATATCAAATGTTTATATTTATTCCATAATTCCATTTCTTACTCCTATGTTATGATTTCATTCCATATACCCATTAAATGATTATGAATCATTTCATATGAACTAATAAACATTAATCCATGATTCATGTTTATATTTTTTTTAAATAATGGTATGATCTTCTAATGAGACATTCATGTTATCGTAGCCATACGGTCATGTTTGGGGTTACATATATCGATTGATTACACTTACTAAGAATATGATATCACCCCTTTTTATATTACCTTCCCTAGGTTATGATGATATATTTTATGTATTATATGTAAAAGAGGAGTTCTAGTCCTATAGAACCTATTTGGAGATAATGTAGCTCACTCATTCGTTAGTGATTAAGTTTCCATGTTTCCAAAGTCACTAAACTAATACTATATTTGGGCATGTTTTTGGATTATTTTTTATGTATTCGGTACAAATGATGTAATGCCATTATATGTTATGACCAGTTTCTTATTGTTGGATTTAGATAAATGTTCAAGTCAAATAAAAGAAACTAGGATGAGATAAATTTAGTGACTCCCCTAATAATATTTCGAAGATATGTCTAAGGAAGTCTCTAAGGATAAGTTAAAGGATAAGGAATAGTATTTGAATGTGTGTTGTAATATTATAAAGGATATAGAAATTGGTTTAATAGATTTACATCCCTATATATATAATATATGTGTATTTTGCTGTGGCATAGAAGTACAAAGGGGTAAAAACTATAAAAATGTGTTTTTGGATTGATTCAAGTGTAATGTGGTAAAATAAAATGGTCCTTGATTCCTATATGGTTATACACACCTGAGGGATATGATTTGGGAATTCCCAAACACTTCCATAACTATCATGAAGGATTTAAGTATAATTGTCTTATAATTATGAAATGAAAAACTATAGGTGTCACAGACTAAGGATGTAGGATCCATGGTTTAGAAATTATATAAGATAAATTTTCGTGATTATATGGTTTTCTATTTTAATAATTTTTTCACATAAGCTGCATTTTATTTATAGTCAACGGAGGGAACCAGAATTTCCTTTTTTAACATTTAACTTATTAGACAATTTAGTGACCATGTTCAACGAAATTGCATAATTACATGAGGGAAATAGATTTTTTCATTATGATTAATATGTTATTCTGATATATGATAAAAATTTCATCATTGGTGAGGTTTATGAAATATCAAATACGAGAATGATTATATTTTTTAAATTCTCACATGGTAGGGAACATTATGGAATGAATATTCAAATTATTATATTTAAATAAGATGTTACTAATAACCTTGACGAATAACTCCAATAGAGGGGAATATGTTATATGTGTGGGAATAAGGGTCATAATGTGATGAATTGTCCTCGAGGTCAATTTCATTTATGTGTGCAGCCTGTACATTACACTAATTAATGCACCAAAATAATAATTGACTTCTCAGAACTAGATAAAACTATTCCAAGATAATCAATATAGTGGATTGTTTTAAGTATTTATATATTAGGATTAAAGAATTATAAATGGTGAATTATATAAGGATTGTTCAAATTTTTGTTTTTTATCAAATGATTTACTGGAATATGTTGAATGGTTTTGATGAACTATAATATTATTTAATAGAAAGGTGATATTTTTATTAATGGGTGAACATTCTTAATGTGTCCCTAATTTTGAGAAAATTATTTTTTTTCTTGGATAATTAGGTGATTGATATAGAAAAAGTATATTGGATCGTACTGATTAACCATGAACTGGATATTGATTAGATGAAAATCTAGTATATGTCATTATTTATGATCTTTACAACTCTTGGATTTATAGAAAATATCTAAGGATCATTGTAATAAATAAAAATGAATGTTTTTCAAATGTAATTATGGTATTTTAGATTAATACATTATTCTAATAGAATATAGGAATAGAATATTTATATGTTTGGAATGTGATAACAAACAGATACTTTGTGATATATGGGGGATCAATGTTGAGCTAATTTTATGACATCCTTTCTATACTTTTTGATTTTCATCGTTTGGAATAGTTACAAGGATAATTGTATATGGAATGGTTTATGGTAAACATTATACTTGTTTTTGGGAAATATAATATTTTCTTGTCATTTGTGGATTTATGCATATTGGATAACAAGTGATTACCTTTTTTGGGATAGATGGAATAAAATTCCATTAAATATGTAGATCTTAGGATATTTTAATGATTAGAGAATGAAAAATTAACCTTCATTTTTTAATAGAAGAGATGACCTATAAATTGATCAAGTCACAATAATGGGTGATATTATACTAAATCATGTTAGTATATATTATCATGGAAATTATTCATAATTAAGAAAAATTATCTTGAAATATAATATTTTATCGTATTACATTTTATCCCATTGGATGAAATGGACCCTTATATTATTACAGATTTATAGCTTTATAGTTGTAAAATTTCTCTTGACCTTGTTATCTATAACTCTCTATGAGAATATGATAAATAGATCTCTTCCATGTCTAGGTTTTCACTTCTCACCTATGTTCTCCTTTTTGGAAAACTAGTTATTTGTTACATTGCGTAACCATTATATTTCTAACATTCCATTTTAAAATGAATTTCTGTATTTAATTTTTACGATGTGGATTTATATTAAAAGAACTTTTATTTATTAATCCATTGATAACATATATTAATTTATAGAGAGAAATTAATTTTAAGGGGGATATGATTGAAGACCCCCATATTTTTTAAATATATTTTTTCAATTGATTTTATCTTTATGATATTTTACCTGTTATACAAAAAAAATAGTTTTTTATATTATATAACTAATAAAAACCATGAATATAATAATTCACTACATTAAAAGCAATTTAAATATTTATCAATATTGAAATCTGAGAGTGTCTTAAGTTACCAAAAATATTGACTTTCCTTTCTTGCATGTGTTACATGAAAAACAGAGTTTTGATGAACAATAATATATTATTAAAAATATTATTGTTAAATATAATAAGATATAAGCTATCCATTATGTTGGAAATTATGAATATGATAAACTAACATATGAAAATAAATGGGTTCATTCATTTATTATAATTTAATTTGAAATTAATATAAGAACTAATCAAATATAATGGGACTATTTTTATAAGAACTATTTTTTATTCTCACTAAGAAATTCTATCTCCATAAAAGAAATTAATTAATATTAGTGAATTAAATTAATGAAATATATATTTTATATATTTATTAAAATATTTTCAACATTCATAAAATATATTTTATAGGCATACGATAGGAACAAACCCAATATTACACAAAAAACTAATATTTATTATAAAAGATTTATTAACAACTTTTAACGGATAACCAATTTTAAATATAAATTTTGGAACGTTTATAAATTATATATATAAAAATAATCATAATTATTTAAATATAAAAAAATTATTTTACGGTTAATTTTATGTAATTTTATGGGAAGTTTCATTTTTTAATGAAAATTGGGAAAATTAAATAATTTTAATTCGAAACTAATTTTTTGTCTAATTTATTTATATGGATACATTATTTTAATAATAGGATTAAAATTATAATTAGATTAAATATAAATAATTTTTACAATATAGGTAATTTTAAATAATTTCACATTGAAATTGGATATAAAAACATTCCAAACATTCAAACAATTTTAAATTAAAATATCACTTTTTTATCTATCAATGGAATTAAATTTCTATAAATTTATGCCACTTTTTTATTGAATTTGAAAAAATGGATTCCATAATTTAAATAATTATAATTTCTATTCTCTAGTATCGTAAATTTACTCTTTAACAAAAAAATTAGAGAATGTATTTATATTTAATTACAATGATTAATGGGACAATTAGGTTGATAAAGGACTAAACATTAATCATATGTCCCAATAAGACCTATAAAACTGAAAACAATCTCATGGATTGATATATTTAGACTGTATATGCTGAGTAAATAAGGTTTTCCTTATGAATTTTCCATTCCTTCCTGTTTTGAAAATCACAAACACCTTATCTTAAAGCAAACCTGATTTTACCCTATTTTACTTCCATAAGGAAAATTTCTTTCGCACAGGAAATTTACCCCTAACTTGTTTTCATTGTTCATATAAATATTTTTATTAAGTATAAAAATAAGATTCATATCTAAAACCTCAAAATCATATAATACTTAGACATGAAGCATTCTGTTTTAGGATCCGAATTCCTGTTAAAAACTTTTATGAAGTTCTACTCCGAATTCCCTATTACGAATTTTTAAGAAGATCAACTCTGAATTCTGATTACGAACTTATATAAAGCTCTAACTACGAATTCTGATGATGAATTATGATTAAAAATTCTCATTAGGAATTCTGATGATGAATTCTTAATATGAATTCTCATTACGAACTCTGATGATAAATTCTGATTACGAATTATCATTACAAATTATAATGATGAATTCTAATTACGAATTCTCATTAATAATTATGATGATGAAATCTGATTACGAATTCCCATTACGAATTCTAATGATGAATTCGGATTACGAATTCTCATTACGAATTCTTATGATAATTTCAAATTATGAATTCTCATTACAAATTCTGATTGTGAATTCTGATTACGAATTATGGATACGAACTGGTTTGATGTCCAAATCTCAATTTTTCTCATAAAAAGAATCCGAGTAACCTTGTATTATAGACTCTAAATTTATTTTTTGTTGGAATATGAACTTTTATTTTCATACATTCCAAATATTTGGTTTGATTATGTATCCATATTTCTTCCTACACTTGTTCTTTAATAAAACTATGCCGTATCATCAGTTATCAACTAACTGTTGTTTGAGTGACACGTGTATAGGTCCCTCTGAAAATCAAGGAAGAATATGACTTTTGGAGGAGGGAGCTGACCGTTGGAGATATTCCTATAAATAGGCGCTCATTTGAAAAGAGTAAAACACTTGACAACATCTTTGACATCTGTGCATACAGGCTATTGAACTGATTTATAGAGAGAGGGAGGCTCTTATAAAAACTCAAGCTTTGTACATGAGGTTTGAATAACTTGTTCAAACTTTTCTTCATGCAGATTTTCTTCTTGGGACTCTGATTGTTGCTGTGTACAATTGAGGGCTTATGGGGATAAGAAGATAGAGTTGCCGACTACTTGATAGTTGAGGGCTTGCGAGGATAACCAGACAGACTCTGATCTTCGTATCGAGGTTTTACCCTGGTGTGGGTAAGAAAAACTTTCTTGAATGTATAAATCAAAGGACCTGTTATCCAGGGTTGTTGGATACCCTTCTCTTTGGGATAAAAGATTTATTATTTTTTACTTTTAATATTACTACTTTTTTTTCACTGTGCATTTTGTATTGTTAAGGAAAGATTAACATTCTTATAATTCCTTACTTGTACTCTGATTATATTGGATTATATACGGTTTAAGGTAGAAACTTAGTTGTTGTAAACTTTTGTTAAGTTTCATTTCCAGAATCACTTTTCCAGAATTAAGAATGTTATTAGAACATAGAGGTGTTGTGAATTTTGGTTATGAAAAATTTCCTGAGGGAATTTATTTTAAATTATACAATTCACCCCCTCTTGTATTTGAGAATCTCATACATATATATTCAATACTAAATTTGGTGTTATATAGTATATCATACTCACATACCATCTAAAAATAAGTATCAAAGGAATAGGGACAATCTGAATTAATCTCACGATTAGATTCAGAAGACTTTCTTCTTCATATAACATTCAGAATTGCATATTCAGAATTGAATTTCCGGAATCATATTGTTTGGATCTGTTTTCCAAAATCAAAGTTTGGATTCAGTTTTTCATATATATTCTATTTCTCTATATTTTCCTTTCTTATAATATTTTCTATTGTTTACAGACTTATACTACTAACAAGTTTGTGTGCCAAATATTTTCTTAAGAATAGAAGGTTTAGGTGTTGGTTCTATTGATAATCTAAATCCTACCAGACCTCTTGTTTTTTAATGAAATGATTATGAGTACTGGAGAGATAGGATGAAGACTTTTGTTATCAATAATGGACTTGATAAATATCTAATTTTGATTGGAGATTATATGAGTCTGGATAAGGAAATGAGAACCTTTATGAATAAAAAAAAGCAGAATATCAATCAAAATTCATAGTCAGAAATACGTTGTTGTGTTCCATGACTATGAACATATATAGTAAATTATCATCATGTGAAGTGGCGAAGAGTATCTTGAAGAAACTTTAAGTTACACATTTTGGTACATCAAAAGTCATAGAGACAAGAATATCTATGTTGAGAGAAGAATATAATAGTTTTAACTTTCCTTATGGAGACCCTATAAGCAAAGTTCAGCAAAGTTTTATGACTATCGTGAATTGGTTTCAATCTATGGGAGAAAAAGGATTGTATGATGAAGATATTTTGGATAAGATCATAGATATCATGCCAAATTAATGGGAGTCCAAGAGGACATATATTGATGAGAATATGAATGTAACTCAGATTTCCTTAGACGAGTTGTTTGGAACTCTTGTTCAACATGAAACCAGAATTAAAAGAGTTGCTGAAAATGTCAAGAAAAAGAATGGGAATGGAGTAGTTTCTTTTCAAACCACTTATTAACATATGAAAGACAATACCCCATAATGAGTAACCAGATCAAAGATAAATAAAGTCATTGTTTAGTCAGAATCTATTAATACAAGAATGTATGAGAATGAATTAGCTAATCATACTCAAAAATAAACATGATTATTGCTCAAAGGAACCATCAGAATAAATATAAGAAGAAATAATACAGAGATAATAAAGGTGGAGAAGTGACATGTTATGAATATAAAATAACTGGTCATATCAGACCTAATTGTCCCTTGTTGAAAAAGAAGAAAAAGAGGGAATGGAATTCAGAAATGAACAGGAAGAACTTCTATCTATGAAAGCACAATAAAAGTCTTATTGCTAATGATACATTGAGTTCTAGATGTGGAGATTATTCATAAAGTGAATCTTATGAATATGATTCATCAGCACAGAAGAATTTTTGTTTCATTTATACTACTTCTTTCCCTAATACATATATTATGGCCAAGGTACACTCTCTTGAGGCGTTAATAAATTTTTCTCTTGATAAGAATTACTATTCTAGAAATAGAACTTCTTATGATGATACTTCATCCTCAGAAAATGTATAATTACCTTCATATGAAGAAGTTTCTAGATTTTCCATATTAGTTGAAGAAAAAAAATTGTAAAATTTCTATGAAATTAGGCAAGGAAAATACTAGAGGGGAATGTATACAAAAGAGAGTTCAGAACTTTCTAGAGATCTTAGAAATAACGATGAGATTTTAGATAAAATTTCTAAAGACGTGGAGAAAGAAAATTCTGATAAATAAGAACTTTCTAATTATCATAATAAGGCTATTTTAAAGGTAAAAGTTTTTGAGGAAAAATCTAACTCTAAGGAAATGATTCCTGAGGATAGGAATTTAGTCATCAGACTGAAATCCATAATATTTTCTCTTAAGAAGCTTCTTGAAAAATTTACCTCTTGGATGGAAAATTTTGAGAAGATTTATTCTCTATTTAAACCTCATGGAAACACTACTGGAGTTGGATATACTCACCATGAAACTGGTTTTCAAAAACAACTATTTTTTCCTTCTGGAGCCCCTTTTGGAAATCAGTGTCAAGGTGGTGGGCATTGGAAGAAAAATTGATCCTTAAATAGAATTCAATATTTTGTGGTTCATAAAGCCTATTTTAATAAACAAATGTGGATACCCAAAATTTTATTGTATAACAATTCCGGATCCAATAAATTTTGGATTCTGAAAACCAAACTTTTTTCTTATTTTCAGGAAAATAGGGAAAGTACCAACATCAATACATGGTACATGGATAGTGTATTTTCCCTGCATATGACTGGTAACAAAAACTATTTTGAAAATATTATCAAAACAAAAGGAGGAAAAGTAACTTTTGGAGATAATGCTCAGGGATAAATTAATGGTATAGGTAAAATCACTCTTCTTGGAAAAACATTAATTTCAAATGTTGTATTTGTTAAGGGTATTAAGTAGAACCTCATTAGCATAAAACAATTATGTGATGAAGGCTACCTTGTGTACTTTAGGAATGATAAGTTCTTAGTACAAAATTACAAGGATGTATTTATTCGTTCTGCCAATAGGTAAGAAAATGTTTACACAGTAAACATAGAAGACCTTAAGAGCCAGGACTTACCTTGCCTTAGTGCAATGGAAGATCATTCTTGGTTGTGGCATAGAAGGTTAGGTCACTGTAACCTTACGAACCTATAAAAACACTCTAAGAAAGGTTTCGTTAAGGATCAACCTGAGATTAGATTTTATTCTTCAAAAGTTTGTGACCATTGTCAATATGGAAATCAACATAAGTCAAGTTCTAAATCAGTCATTGAAGTCTCAACTACTGATACATTACAGCTAGTGCATATGAATCATTTTTGTCCAACTCAAACTAGAAGAAATGGGGGTTAGTATTATGTATTTCTCTTAGATGATGATTACACAAGATTTATGTGGGTCTATTTTATAGCAAAGATGTCTGAAGATTTTTCTTATTTCAAAAGTTTTAGAGTCCAAGTAAAAAATGAGAAAATCATTCCATTGAAAACTATTCATAGTGATCATGGAGGAGAATTTAAAAAATATGATTTTGAAACTTTTTGTAATAGAAAAGATATTACTCAAAACATGTCATCACCCAGAACACCTCAACAAAATGGTTTTTTTGAATGGAGAAATAGAATTTTTCTACAGATAACTAGAACCATGTTGAGTTAGTATTCTGTAGCCAAACATTTTTGGGCTGAAGCTGTAAGTACTACTTGTTATATTATAAATCGTGTTTTTATTAGAACTTTTCTCAATAAAACTCTTTATGAGTTATGGAATGGTAGAAAACCTAGAATTTCCAACTTTAAGGTTTTTGGTTTCAAGGTATTCATCCGGAATACAAAATATAATTTACAAAAATTCACACCAAGATCTGCTGAAGGAATTTTCTTAGGATACTTCACAACTTCTAAGGCATATACAGTTTTAAATAAAAACACATGTACTAGTGTAGAGACAGTAGATGTTAAATTTGATGAAACTAATTCTTTTGTTTTTAAACAACACCAACCTACATCCTCATAGGTGTTTCCAAAAAATGATTATCATCCTTTGATAGAAAATACCTCTGATAAAGAAATTGTTCAAGAAGACACTTCTAAAATAGTTACCCAGAAGATTTCCTACCCTATGTTGATGAATATGTTTTAAAAAACCCAAATCAGTTGTTTCTAAATAATCATCCCACTGATAGTATCATTTGTGATGTCAATCAACCTTTAAGGACAAGAATTTCCTTAAGTAATGAAGTAGAACATCTATCATTTCATTCCAAATTTGAACCAAAAAGCACTGATGAAGATTTAGGTGATGATGATTGGATTAAAGCCATGCAAGATGAACTAAATGAATTTAAAAGGAATAAATTCTGGACATTGGTTAAAAGACCTAAGGAAAAATCTGTTATTGGAGTAAATTGGGTCTTCAGAAATAAGTGTCATGAAAATGAAATCATCATAATAAATAAATCAATACTAGTTGCTAAATGTTGTAATCAACAAGCAGGAATAGACAAGGAATAAAACTATTCTCCAGTAGCTAGACTTGAATGTATTTGTAATTTCCTTCCCTTTACAGTATTCATCAATTTCAAACATTTTCAAATGGATTTGAAATGTGTTTTCTTAACGGTTATGTTCAAGAGGATGTTTTTGTTGAACAACCTCTTGGATTTGAAGATACAAAACATCCAGATCATGTTTTTAGACATAACAAATCTCTTTATGGAATTTAAAAATCCCCTTGATCTTGGTATGATAGACTTCTAGGATTTTTTCTTCAAAAAACTATGTTAAGGGAAATGCAGATCCAACTCTTTTTATAAATAAAGACATGAAAAATGTTAGGATTATTGAAATTTATGTTGATTAAATTATATTTGGTTCATCTTATCAATCCTTAACTGATTCCGTTGTGGATCTAATGAAATTTGATTTTGAAATGAGTATGATGGGTGAGTTAACATTTTCCCTAAGATTTCAAATTTCTCAAAAACTAGATGGAATCTATATATCCCAAAAAAAGTATATTAAAGATCATTATAAAAAATATGGATATGAAAACACTAAGAGTATAATTACTCCCATTGGTACCTCAAACAAACATGATATTGATGAAGCTGGGAAACTAGTAGATCAAACATCTTTTATAGGTATGATAGGAAGTCTACTTTTCTAGATAGCTAGTCTTCCAGACATAATGTTTTCAGTATGATTATGTTCAAGATTTCAATCCAATCCTAAGGAATCACATTTAATGGCAGTGAAAATAATTTTTTGCTACTTAAAGGGAACCATGGATTTAGGACTATTTTATACATCTAGAAATGATTTTGTTTTAAAAAGTTTCTCGGATGCTGATTTTGTTGGATGTAGAATGGATAGAAAGATTACATCTGAAACTTGTCATTTCGTAGGAGATTCATCAGTTTCTTGGCCTTGATAGAAGCAACATTCTATAGCACTCTCCAATGCTGAAGCTGAATATGTAGCAGCTGGAAGTTGTTGTGCTCAAGTGTTGTGGGTGAAACACACACTCACAGACTATGGCTTGATTTTTACTAAGACTCAAATTTTTTGTGATAACCCAAGATTCATTTCCCTTAGTAAAAACTCTGAACATCACTCTCGTGCAAAACATATTGATATTAAGCATCACTTTCTTAGGGATCACACACTAAAAAGATATATCAATTTTAAATTCGACAAAATGCAAGATCAGCTTGCTGATATTTTCACAAAATCTTTACCCTCCGATAGATTTGAATACATTAAATAGAAGTTAGGTATGATAACTGTATGGTAATATTCCTCAATTAACATTCTATTAAACCAATCTCTTTATAGTAATAAACTCATTTTCATAGGGGAATTACATCTTTTATTAATGTTTTTGAATATTTTCGTAGTATGTTTTTCAAATTTTAGTAATGAAAATTTTCATAGTTAGTTTTTCAAATTTTCATAATGAATATTTTCGTAGTATGTTTTTCAAATTTTCATAATGAAAATTTTCATAGTTACTTTTTCAAATTTTCGTAATGAAAATTTTCGTAATACGTTTTTCTAATTTTCGTAATAAAAATTTTTGTAGTTATTTTTTTAAATTTTTGTAATGAAAATTTTCATTGTATGATTTTTAAATTTTCATAATAAATATTTTTGTAGTTAGTTTTTCAAATTTTCATAATGAAAATTTTCATAGTTAGTTTTTCAAATTTTCTTAATGAAAATTTTTGTAATTGTTTTTTCAAATTTTCTAAATGAAATTTTAGTAGTTAGTTCTTGAAATTTTTGTACTAGAAATTTTTATAATGGAAATTTTCATAATGGAAAATTTCGTAATGGGAATTTTCATACTCATAATTTTCGTAATCGAATTTTGGTACTCCATGTTTTTGAAATAAAACTTTTAGATCTTCTTGTTTTGTTTTCCTTGGCGTGTTATGTTGGGCACTAGACACCCATAAGCAGGCTATTATAAAATAAAAAAAAATGATTTGCAGTCAGTTATGTTTTTCATAGTGACTTTTTCGTAGTAAAATTTTCTTCAAGAAGAATATCACCTATTATGAATAAGCTTCCTAGACATTCTGAAAGGTATGGTTTCTTTAATCACGTTTTCATAATGATTTTTACTTGCTGGTATTTTCTTTTGTATTTTAATTTTTCGGATTCGTTTCTCCATCAATCTGAATGATTTTATTATAAACTCAAAAGATTGGATTAAAGATTTCCTTGCGAGTATGTTTTCAACCGTCAGATCAGATCAGAGAGTTTTTCAAACGTTAGATTGGTTCTGAAAGAAGAAAGTTCACTTCCACCGCCTATTTATTGGAACCCCAAAATGGTTTTCCCACATAGGTTTTCAATGAATTCGCATACTGATGCTCTGCCGACATTCTTAATCCTTATCTGAATCACTATGAGTACCTCCAGTCCGAATGTCTGTAAAATCCTATTCTCATGAAATATATACCATGAAGCCAATCTTAAAATGGCATGGATACAGGGAAATGTTGGTGCATCTGAACTTATTCAAGTATGATTATATCATTTCAAATAATATTATGTAAAATGGATGGGAAGATGTCTACATATCTAAGCCAGGTGATCAAGACAAGGTGTATCCGGATTTACTCATAGAGTTTTATGAGTCAGTGTGCTTCTTTAAGGAAGATGATAGAGAAATATTTTCATTCAAGTCTTATGGTAAAACCTACAAGCATTCCTATACCATGGAAGCTAGCTTGGTGGAATTATCATATAAAGTGGAGGCACAATTTTTCTCCCACAAACCCCCTCATGTTAAAGGTATTTTCATTAAGGTGAAGGCCTTGAAATGGCTTGGACTTTCAGATGTCAATAAAGCAAAGATTTTCTATCTATCTTTTAACAACTGGATCCTTCAGCTATGGGAACATGGTTTTTAGTACCGAAAAATAGTGACAATGATACCCTCATGAAGAGTGACATATATTTCATAGACTTCATGGTAAATCTAAAGAAAATAAATTTGATGAGGCATGTTCTTGTTAAAATTCAGAAATTCAAGAATGGAAATATAAGAGCCCAAATTATCAAGTATCATGCCTTACATTCAAATATGATAGTTCGGTGTCTTGAATCATTCACTATTGCATGCAAATCCAAGTATCCGAATTGAAATGTTATGCTTGTTAGTGATGACACTCTGAAAAGAATGAATATGGGCTATTCTAAGGAGATAGAAGAGTTTTATGATCTACTAGAGGAAGAGGAATAATCCAATCCGGAAAACATTGAAAAGCTATACCATCAAAGAAGGCTGGCAAGAAAACGAAGTTGAATGAAGTGGAAGAAAATGAAAAAACCCCTAAGTCTAAGGAATCCCAATCACAACCTCCCAAAATGGAAGAAACAAAAAGCATATCTAGATGTGGTGGTTGTAAAATGGATGGAAGATAAGGAAAAGAGGAAATAAGGGGAGCCAGAGTTCGACTTGGACCCTGCTGAAGTTAAGTCTTTAAGGGAGAAGACTGTTGAATACCTTGAGAAGAAAGAAAAAGAGAAGAAGATGAAGAAGAAAATGTTTGAACTGAAGTTGTGAAATCTCTTTTGAAATCCACGAAAGTAGCTTCTGAGAATATTATAGTTCCTAAAACACTCTTAGTTGATCCATTACCTGAGACTCTGTGGAATAATTTCTTCACTCCGGAAAAATATAAAGAGAAAGAATTTGTTGAAGAAGTTGAAGAGGAAAACGTGGAATTAGAAGAAGAAGAAAGTAGTGATTTAAATGACCTGATTAAACATGTTGAAGAATATCAAGATAAGGAAAAACCATCAGAGAAATTACCACTCCGAACATCTGAGGACGAGTCCTCAAAGCTTGTCACTCCTGGAAAGGAAGAAGAGAATGATGGAAAGAAAAATGAAGATAAGGAAGAAGAAGAAGTAAATGAATTATCTAAGGATGAATGTTATGAAAAGAACTTCATTGAGGACGGAGTAGCAACAGAAAAAATTGATTAAGATATTCTTGTTCAATTATCTGATAGCGAGCATAAATCTACTGATGAATAAGTCATACCGAATACTGATAAGGGTAAGCAAGTTGTTATTGATACTCAAAGAAAATTTGTAGTGAAGAGGAAGGAAGTCTAAGGAACTTCAAAAATGAATATTTTTGAGGTTGAAAAACAACTCTCACCATGAAATGTCTTGGATTTGGAGTCATCTTCACTTGGTCTTCATTTTGTGGAGCATTATTTGAAGAAGATAGTCGGTTCCATTCCAACTTCTACAAACATAGATTCAAGATGCCACATGATCCAACACAATCTTAATCAGAAGTCGTATTTAGTGTCCTTGGTGATGGAAAGTGTGTAAAGATAGAATCAGAGTTCAAAACATTTCTTATAGGGTAGGAATCTCAAAGTAAATCTTGCGAGAAAATGACCACTTGGTCAAAGAAGATCGTCCAAAATATAAGATAGCATGATGAATTTTAAGAGGATGTAAAAGAAGATTTTGATTCCTTACATTAAAAGATCAAGGATCTTCCAAACAGTTTTCAGGAAAAGCTGACCCTAGTGAAAAATACTTGGAAACAACAGGTGAAGGATCTGAATCGGAAACATAACCTTGTCGCTCAAAGATGGAAGGGGGAAAGAGATATCCGGATTGACATCGAAGAAAAGCTTGTAAAGATGGATGAACTTCTTAAGGCTCATTCTGTGGCTCTGAAGGCTCTAGATGATAGGATTAAAGCCTTAGAAAAGCAAGCTGGGGTATACCAAAAAGAGTTAAAGAATCTAAAAACCCTTCTCAAGAAGCTAATACACAAGGAAAAAGAAGGCAAATAGACAAAATATGATCTATTGATGTATTTTTTCTTGTAACAAAACATTCAATCCTAATGGAAAATCTAGTTTCTTGTCTTTTGTGGTATTTTGTACTAATATTTCACGAACATTATTTTTTCCATTCCCTCAAAAAAAATTTGAAAATCACAAGGGGGGGGAGGAAAAAGGATTCTAAAGAAGATAAGGAGAATGATTTACAAGTATAGAAGAAGTATCCCTAAGTAAGGGGGATTTTATCTAAGGGGGGGGTGCTCATTATGAAGATTTACTAATTCAAATAAAATTTCTCATTCCATAAATCTAGAATTTTATTTTTTGAGTTTCAAAGCCTAAGGGGGAGTTAGTCATATTCACCATTGTTCATAAAAAAGGGAGATAAGATTTAATTTCAATGTCTATAAATTTATTCTATGTTCCTACAATCTTTTTCATAAGATTGTTTGTGATCTCCAAAAAGGGGGATATTGTTGAGTCAATAAGGTTTTCCTTATGACTTTTCCTTTGCTTCTTTTTTGGAAAATCACAAACACCTTATCATAACGAAAATCGGATTTTACCCTCTTTTACAACCATGAGGAAATTTTTCTTCCCAAAGGATATTTACCCCTACCTTGTTTTCATTTTTCATATCAATATATTTCTTAAGTATAAAAAACGGATTCATATCTAAAACCTTGGAATCATATAATACATAGACATGAAGCATTCTGTGTTAGGATCTGAATTCCTATTATGAACTTTTATGAAGTTATATTCTGAATTCCTTGTTAAGAAATTTTATGAAGATCATCTCTGAATTCTGATTACGAACTTATATAAAGTTCTAACTAAGAATTATAATGATGAATTCTGATTACGAATACTCATTATGAATTCTAATGATGAATTCTGATTAAGAATTATCATTACGAACTCTAATGATGAATTCTGATTATGAATTCTCATTACAAAATCTGATGATGAATTCTGATTACGAATTCTCATTATGAATTCTGATGATGAATTTTGATGATGAATTCTCATTATAAATTATTATGATGAATTCTGATTATAAATTCTTATTATGAATTTTGATGATGAATTCTAATTACGAGTTCTCATTATAAATTCTGATTGTGAAATCTGATTACGAATTACGGATACGAACTTGTATGAAGTTTGACTCCAAATTCTTCTAATAAATAGAATCTGAATATCCTTGTATTATAGAATCTGAATTTATTTTTTGGTTAGACTTCGAACATTTATTTTCTTACATTCTGAATATTTGAGTTTGATTATGTAACCATATTTCTATATAGACTTTTTCTTTTATAAAACGATGTCATGTCTTAAGTTATAAACTAATCATTGTTTGAATTACATGTGTATAGGTCCCTCTAAAATTAAAGGAATAATATGACCATTGGAGGAGGGAGCCGACCATTGGGGATGTGCCTATAAATAAGGGATCATTTGAAAAGATCAGAATACTTGACAACATCTTTGACATCTATGCTTACATGTTGTTGATGTGATTTCTAGAGAGAGGCTCTTATAAACTCTCAAGCATCATGCGGAATGTTTGAAAAGCTTGTTCAAACTTTTCATTGTGTAGATTTGCTTCATGCGACTCCGATTTTTTTTTGTGTACAACCAAGGGCTTCCGGGGATAAGAAGACAGAGGTGCCGACTACCTAATAGGTTAGGGCTTCTGCGGATAGCAAGACAGACTTCGATCTTCATATTGAGGGCTTACCCTAGTGTGGGTAAGAAAGACTTTCTTGAAAGTATAAATCAAGGGACCTCTTATCTAGGGTTTTTGGATACCCTTCTCTTTGGGTTAAAAGAATTATTGTTTGTTACTTGTAGTATTACTACTTTGTTTTCCACAGTGCTTTTTGTATTCTTAAGTAAAGTATAAATTTCTTATACTTCCTTAATTGTACTCTAATTATATAGGATTCTATATTCATTAAGGTTGAAAAATAGTTTTTGTAAACTTTTGTTAAGTTTCATTTCCAGAATCACTTTTTCAGAATCAAGCATTTTATTAGAACTTAGAGGTGTTGGGAATTTTGGATATGCAAAATTTCCTTAGGGAATTTTTTTTAAAGAATACAATTCACCCCCTCTTGTATTTGAGCATCTCATACTGATATATTTGATCCTACATTTTTTATTATAGAGTATATAATACTCACATACCATCTAACACTATAGTCCCTTGAAAATTATTTGGTTCACTATTGGACCCAAATTTCATAGTAAAAACATTGTTGGAATTACCTTTACAATATTTTACAAGAAAGCCACTCCTCGTCCACAATAAAAAGTCTGTCACCCCTCCCACTTATTAAAACCTATAAAACCATTTTTCTTTCAAAAAAACATATAAAATAATATCTAAATATCATCCCTTTTTCCATGATTCCAGGGGTTTTTAGTATATATATCCCCGGAATACATTTTTTCTACTGTAATACGATTTAACCAAAGAAGAAGTCATATACATCTTAAAGCTTCATTATTTTATTTTATTTCATCCATCAACTCTATTATTATTAATCGATACTAATATAATATCAATTTTATACTCAATATATTTATATTTTTTCATTACAGGTGTTCTAATAACACTTACAGACCGTTTTATCTTTAGGGTAATGATCATTACATTTTTTGGGTACGACAAACTACTGCCTCACAAAATGATGTTGTTCATTTTTCATTTACCAACTATAATGTTCTGAAAAATAATGGACATTGTGTTTTTATATGATATATTTGATCATTATATTGATTTATAATTATTTATTTATTAACAAATCCTACCTTAATGCTTTCAATTTTGTAATGTTTACAACTTCTTTTGGGTAAGTGTTCACAAACGCATCCTCAAAGCGATGTGATTTGTTCAAACATCACATGGATTTTATTAAGGATAATTTTAGTAAAATAAATGATATATATGACATAATAATGACACTATAACAATATTATATATAAATATTTCAATTAATTTCATTCGTTTAACATGATAATAATATTGTAGAAACATTAACACATATGTGAAATCTGTTGTCTCTATGGATGATGAATTTCATTTTATATTTATATATTTTTCAGATCACAAAAAATATTCATGGGGTTTATGCTTCAAAAGCTACCAAATCGGTAAAGTAGTTCTGTTTCAATTTAAATTCTTTAAGACACATGCCATGATATGCACCTATATATTTATATGAGGGTTATATAATGACATTGACATTTCATATCATGAGTTTCCTTATTTTCATGATATTTTTTGCTTCATGTAATTATATTCCTTTTATTGGATTATGATTCAATGCTAAAAAAGTGGTAATAGTTTTCTATTACAATCTTTTAATTTGATGATATTTTTATGAGTATTCTTCCATTAATTAAATATTATAATCCATATATCAAGAAATATGATTAAATTTCATAAACAATTGTCATTCATTTTATATTCATGTAACATTACCATTTTTGTACTATTTTTATACTTAATATGATTAATAAAATCATTTCAATAAAATCCAACTTTATTACATATTTAGATTAATATACTTGTTCTTTCAAAATTGGGATTTCTAAAAATGTTTTAAAATATTATTTCTTATTATCAACTAATGACTAAAGAGAATTTTTAACCATTTATATTCTTTCAAAAAAATTATTAAAAAATTATTCTTTTTATTTTTTTATCATGTCACTTGTCTAAACTTTTAAGTTGGAAAACGGATATTATGAACGTATAAAAATCCACTCCATTTTACCACCATTTCCTGGATGATTTCATTAAATTTTTCGAAGTATTCATTTTTTAGAATAGAACATTTTCGCTCATATTCTTTATATATTTTGATTTCAAAATTTGTTTCAATGAAAAAGGGATTAAAAAAATGTTTTCAATTTTAATTGTTATTGAATTTTTTTCAAGAATCCTTTATATATTTACAAGTAAAATGATTTAAAAATGTCTACAATGATATATTATAATTATTCAAGGAAAATTAATTTCAAAATGGTTTCATGACATATATTTTTTTTCAAATAAAATTAAAATAAAATTGTATTTAAAATATTTCCAAGATTCCATTATATGTTATCAATTATATATTAAAATATAACATTTTTTAAATTGAATTACATTTTAAAAAAATCAAATTGGAAAATATATATTCATTAAAATATGTTTCAAAAAAATTGTCACGATTATGATATAAGAAAAAGATTTTGAAAATGGTTTTATGAAAAATATTTTCAAAGATATGCTATTCTATTTTCCTTCAAAAATATTTATAGTGATATTTAAAAACCCTTCTCTTCGTTATATGTGATCATTTTATATTGGTTATGATTTATTGTGGGAAAATATCCAATATTATCATTCATATATTTAATGAATGGAATATGTATTAATAATTTTATGTTTATGATATTTTTTTCTCTTCCATATGTAATATGATTTTGAAGAATGATTTGTTTCATAGGTTACGCTGTGATGAAGTGATATTGAAACCTATCTATTTTCTATAGGTTATGATGTGATTAAATGTTTATGATACCCATATCATTTTATTGGTTAGGATATGATATTTAGGAATCCAATCACCCTTAATGGGTCAAGATATGATGAATGTTTTATTATCTTGATCTATATGTAATAATTGGTTAATTATAAGATGGATGGGACCTATATCTCCCTCTAATGAATTGGGTAAAGAGTTATATCTAATAGGATTATGATGGGAATAATGTGAACAAAAATGATCCACTATGGGATGATGTGGAAACACAATCCATGATAGGGTGATGAGGAAAACCGATTCGTAATAAGAATGGGACTGTGAGTGGGGATAGTGGTGGATCCTTCCCGGTTGGTGTAGTACCCATGAATATTGGAAGAAGGGGAAACATGATCTGCTATTGTAATATTGGGAATCCTAGCACTTTAAAAGGAAAGGACTACCACGGGGGAGAGTGGTGTGTAAGAACCCAGTTCTTATCTTTGATGTACATGTTTCTTCTTTTCTCTTTTCCTGATGTATTTTTGAGGAAGTGAGGAAAATGGGGAAAAATCCCAAATTTTGGTAAGTACACACAGTGTACTTTTCCACACGCTGTCTACTTTTGGCCGTGTGGGATGAGAACATAGGGAGTGTGGCCATGTCGGTGATGAAGGGTGTAAAGACTGACTACACACCGTGTAGTGGTCCCTTACAAGCCGTGTAGTCAGTCGGCAGGCGAATAGTAAGGTGGTGGCTAGTTGTGCGATAGAAAACACTGTGTACTCAAGGAGACACAACGTGTAGTCATGTCGGCAGGTGAACAGTTCCATGCTGGCGGGAAGCCGCCAGATGAATAGATAAAAATGGGAAGTACACACCATGTACATTGAAATACACGCCGTGTACTTTGTTTTTTTCAATTAAAATGGGTAGTAGCCTCCCATGTTCACAGGGAAGGCTTAGAATGGGAAGAGGGCTCGGGAGAGGAAGGCCGGAGCTTTGGAGATCCACCGAGTGCACGTCGGGAATCCAATTCCGCCTCCGTCGATCTGGTTGGAACCACATGGGTAAGATATTTCTTCTCCTGTTGTGTCTCTTCCAAATTCTTCCTCTAATGGAAGTTATTTAAGATTAAACTAAGTTTCCTCTACGTCATATCTACATTGTTCTTGGGAATTTTTTGGAATCCACATTCATGTATATCGTTCTTTGGGGTGTCGTGTGGCTGAAGTCGTGGCTATTTTAAATACATAATATTATATAGGTAATTAAATGTGATATTAAAATGCTGTTTGGGATCACTACTTGGATCCTGGACCACCCCAGGGGTGCGTTCATCTGTTTAGTCATTTGGCCAGGATACCCGAGGGTATGCCTTTAGTGTAATTAATGTAGAACTTTCTAGAGAGTAATTTCTTGTTTACTGCTTGTCTATATTTTAGGCTTGGCCCAGTTTCCATTTTAGCCTGAGGGAAGTGTTGTGATTAGCCTGTGGGCACTGCACTATTTAGCATGTGGGAAAATTCTTTCGTGCCTGTGGGCAGTTGATTCTGTGCCTGTGGGCGACACTTCTTATGCCTATGGGCAATATCCGTATGCCTGTGGGCAGATTCTTCGGTTGGTTTCTCTTTACCAGAGGGTAAGAGTTTATGTGTCTGAGGACATTGGTTGTTTACTTAGAATATTCACTATGGTGATATTTTAAATAATGAATTAAATGTATATTAAAATATAAATATAACTGGTTAAGTTAGTTACTTTCAGTATTGCTTACTCTATTGCATTTTAGTAGTGCACACTATTGTTGCATGATTTCACAAAGTTGGGCACGGGCATTTGGTGGGTGCCTACTGAGATGTATTTCTCACACCCTATTTGGGTCATGCTTTTCGGCCCAGACAGATTACATTTCTACAGGTGTAGATAAGTGATAGCGTCCCAATACAGGTACTTGATTGCTGCTGGGGTGTAGGAGAGCATGGGACCGAGCATTGGCTCGCGATGCCACTATCTGTTCTATTTTTATTTTATGTACCTGTACTTCAGTTGTAATGTATTGTATTGTAGTGTAACATGTTCTGGAAATTTTATAGAATAGTAACATGCTGCATCTTCATATATATATAACTGTTGGTTTCCCTTTTGTTATCAGTTATCCATTTCAGTTATATATATTGTTGCTGCTTCTACTGTTTTTGTATGTTTTATTCTTTCTAATGCACTACACTATGACAAATGAGGGCATAGTTTCCCCACTCTCAGACCTGGGCCCTCGCAGCTAGTCATTTGCCTATGATGTTTGGGGAAATGCGCTTGAGGTCACGTTGAAAACCGGGTTCGGGGCACCTGTTGAGTGGCACCCATAACCGGGACGTTACAAAGTGGTATCAAAGGAGTTCTTTTCTTAGACATACTATTTGAAGCCTTAGTCAGGGATAGGACGCGAATGGTAGTTGGTAATAAGTTGTGCCCGGGCATAGCGAACCCATGTACAGGGAAAAGAAAATTTACCTCGTATTGCAATTTTACTGATTTTGCAATATAAAGTTGATATGATTTCACTGTTGGGTGATGCACATGTGATTGTGCTATTTATATTTTGTCCATGGGTTTTATTTAGTTGTAACCCGATGAGATGAGGGTATGTTGTCTCATGCATCATTTAGGCACGGGCTAGAAATCACATGCCATGCATAATTTCTTTTCCATGTAGGTGCATTATAATTTTCATGTTGTTGTGATAGTTCTTGTGCTAGAAAATTATGTTGTTGTGATATCAGCTTGATAAATACCTGATATGTGATAGGGTATTGTTGTATAAGCTTGATGAAATAATGGATGCCAAACATTGGTTTTTGGGGGGAGTATGGGCCCCCATTGACCGGAATTTGGTGGATCATTGACTGCTTATTTTGTTATAACACAGATAAGATGTCAAACATTTATTCTTGGAGAGTATGGGCCCTCCCGGGTTGGAATTTGACACTTAGGTGTTGTTTTTCAGTATTTTCATGGTTCCGGGGAAGTTTCTAAGGCATACTATCCGAAAACCCAGTACACACGCCGTGTAGTACCTTAAACACGCCGTGTATGGTCTTCTATTCAGGATAAAAAATAAACTTTTTGAGTACATGTCGTGTACCTAGAGTACATGTCGTGTACTCTCTTCCCGTGTCATAGACCGTGTGGGCGGGGACATAGGGAAGGGAAATTCTTGAAGCGAACACGCAATGTAGCTTCTTTACATGCTTTGTAGGGTTGACCCGGAGACCACCCATGTAACAAACAACATAGACAGAGGAGACCTTAAGACATACATGCTATGTCAATTATGGAACACGTCGTGTAGTCTGACCTCGGGACCCGGTCGTGTAACTAACAACACGGGCCAGGAAAATCCTTTCATGCACATGTCGTGTCCATCTGGAACTAATCGTGTAGTGTGAGCCTTGTGTCTGGCCATGTAACTAACAACACGGGTTGGCGGAGCTCATCTGGTACACGCAGTGTACCTGTGGGACATGTCGTGTAGTCTTGTCCGAGGACAGACCGTGTGGTTTTTGCCATGTGGAAGGGAAAACGAGGTGGTATACACACCGTGTATAGTTGTAACACGCCGTGTAGTATCAAGCCGAGTAGTCAGCCATGTCACAAACGACACATGCAGTTGTAAATTACACCATACACATCGTGTAGATGTTATACACGCCATGTTGTTTTGTTCAACATAAGTCGTGTGGCTTAGCCTTATAGAAGGACCGGGTAGGGAAAGAGAAGTCAGGTACATGCCGTGTAGTCATTATACATGCCGTGTAGTCTTGTTTTTCAAATTTTGAATGTCTTCTTCCTCCTATTCCCTTTCGGGTTTCTTCTTTTTCCGTTGTTGTTAATCTTGTTCTAAGGTGTGTGTTTGACCTTGTAGTGTCATGCCACCAAGATGACCACACGTTGTTCGCCAGGAGATCGGCAATGAGTATACCCCGGAGATGGTAGTCCATGGGCTACCAATGGACCCTATAGAAGAGCCATATGCGGCGCCAGATGTTATACCAGACACATGCATAGATGTGCAGTTCCATGAAGGATTTATGTGGTTCATGCAGACCTTTCAGGGAGAACCATAGGCTTCCATATCGATGGTTGAGCTAACTCTTATATTTCAGCAGCAGCATCCGCCTCTGATCTCAAGGGATGGTGGACCACAGGCTGCAGAGTCATGGATGGGGTCGATGTAGACTATTTTTGAGCTCCTTGAGATGCCTCTAGGGTAGAGGGTCAAGCTCGCGACGTATATGCTCCGTGATTCTGCCAAGAGGTGGTGGGATGTTACCACCCAGTCATAGCATCACAAAGACATTGTGTGGGAAGATTTTCAGGAAGTCTTCTATGACTTCTTCTTTCCAGAGACGTTGAGGGATGATAGAGCTCATGAGTTCATGAATCTGAAGCAGGGCGCTAGGTCAATGATGGATTATTCTGCTCGCTTTACCGAGCTTCAGCGTTTTGCACCCATTCTGGTAGGTGATGAGACGTTGATGTCCAGGCGCTTTGAGGATGGTCATTGGTATCACATCTATGCCATGGTAAATGTTTTTAGGTTGCCTTCATTACATGATATTGTGAACCAGGTGTTGATATAGAGAGGAACCATTGGGAAGCTAGTGGTGTGAGCCAGGGCGGTTCAACACCTGTTTCTAGTACTATTTCTACTGGTAAGAGGATGAGACAGATGAACTTATCTCAGGGTGGCAGTACAAACCAGAAGAATGATTCAGGTGGCCAGGTCATGTGCTACCAATGTGGTAGAAAGGGGCACAAGAGGCCACATTGTCCATGAGACCCAGTGGAGTTCCGAGCTTGCGGTAGGATGGGTCATATGCGTCGCTTTTGTTGCGTGTTTCCACCAGTGGCTAGTGAGAGAGGATCTGTGCAGACTCCGCGTGCGGGAGCAGGACCAGAAGCTTTATACCAGTTAGGGAACTGGAATACATCAGGTTTTTTAGGTAGAGATGGTGGTCATGGTCATGGTAGCCAGACACCAGGATCTTAGAAGCAGCAGAGTGGGATAGATCAGGGTAGCCATGACGTGTCGCAGGGCCGCGACACTGGGCAAGCATATGCAGTGCAACAAACCAAGCAGAAGTAGGATCCCCGACCATCTACTGTCAGAGGTAATATTATAGTAGATTCTTTTTTATCTTCAGTACTTTTTGATATGGGTTCTACACATAGATTCATATTTGTAACCATCGTGGAGATCCTTGGGATCTGTGTTTCTTCTTCTTCTTATATCATGACGCTATACAATCAGTTGAGAACTAGAACGACATGTGTGCTCCAGTGCAAGGAGTTCCCCCTTGAGGTTGGTGGGTGTCACTTTCTTTAGGACCCCTATGTCTTAGAGATGACAACTTGTAATGTCATTCTCAGGATGAACAGGTTGGTTCCCTTTCAGGCCTTTGAAGATTTCTATCATTGTAGGGTGAGTTTCATATCACCATAGGGAGAACAGTTTCTATATAAGGGCAGTGGGATGTTTAGATGAGTCGAGCTGGGCCAGAGCATCGTGGGTGATGTGGAGTCACAACCCAGATTTCAATATTATATTTGGATGATTAGGGGACTTGGCAGACAGAATTCCCTCCAGTGGTTAATCGTTTCAGGTCTATCTTCCTGGATAAATTTTCAGGTCTTCCTCCGAAACGTGAGGTGGATTTCTCTATCGAGCTTGTGCCATGAGAATCACTGATGTCCATTTCTCCTTACAGGATCGGTACACTAGAGTTGAAAGAGCTCAGGAGGAAGTTATAGGTGTTACAGACAAAGGGTTTCATCCGACCTAGTACTTCTCCTTGGGGTTCTCCGGTCCTTTTTTGCGAAGAAGGCAGACAGTACCCTCAGACACTATATAGATTATTGGAAGCTGAACCAGTTGATGGTTAAGAACCGATATCCCTTACCGAGGATTGATGATTTTTTTGATCAACTTCATGGAGAACGAGTGTTCTCGAAGATTGACTTGAGATCTGGATATCATCATCTGCGCGTGAGACCATCTGATATACCGCTTATAGCTTTTTTGAGCAGATATGGTTTGTACGAGTACTTTGTTATGTCGTTCGGACTCACTAACGCACCAGAAGTTTTATTGGATTTGATGAATTGTGTGTTCCGTCCTTATTTGGATTCTTTAGTGGTAGTATTCATGGACGACATCTTGGTACACTCTCACACTCGAGACGACCATGCCACCCATCTTCATATTGTATTGAGTACACTGAGAGAGCATTGGCTGTATGCTAAGCTCTCAAAGTGCACTTTTTGATGGACTAGATTCACTTCCTGGGTCATATCCTCTCAGAGGCAGGAGTTGTAGTAGACCTAGAGAAGGTGAGAGCAGTAGTTTCCTGGAAGCAGCCTATGAACATGTTTGAGATACATAGTTTCTTAGGGCTAGCTGGTTACT
This sequence comes from Viscum album, assembly GCA_963277665.1. Taxonomy (NCBI): domain Eukaryota; kingdom Viridiplantae; phylum Streptophyta; class Magnoliopsida; order Santalales; family Viscaceae; genus Viscum; species Viscum album. The sequence goes on along the minus strand of OY728140.1, from coordinate 1,362,629,493 downwards.
AAAGATGCTTTATCCAGGACATCTCCCGCTTAGCAACGCCGTTGATGGGTCTGACTAAGAAGGGTTTGATGTTAGTTTGGTCGGAATCTTGCAAGATAGCCTTTCAAGTCATGAAAGGAAGGTTGACATCAGCCCCAGTCCTGATACATCCAGAGTAAGGGATGATCTATAAAATTTATTGCGATGCATCAGGTATTGGGCTGGGAGAAGTGTTGATGCAGGGAGATCGAGTTGTTGTGTACGGTTCTCGGCAGTTGAGGCCACATGAGAGGAATTACCCAATTCATGATCTTGATTTTGCTGCAGTTGTGCATGCATTGCGCTTTTGGAGACATTAATTTTTGGGAGAACATTTTGTTGACTTCACCAACCATTAAAGTCTCAAGTATATCTTTACTCAGCATGACTTGAATAATCTTCAGACGGATTACACCTCACATTCATCATTATTGTAAACAATGTATCACCTTTGACACATGTTCTTTGAACTTATGATCAGTACAAAAATTGTCTGAATTACCATTCCTCTACTTCATCGGAGTACTTCATGATCTCCTTAATTTTGATATATCATTCCTCCATTTCATTGGATTACTTCTTGATCTCCTTCATTTTGATCTTCATTGACAACTATTGAAAAAAATTACAACCTTATACACAAAGTGGTACCAACAATATCCCCCTTTGTATTTTGTTGTCAATACCTTATATATCTTCGAAAATGAATTTGTCAATATCAAAATGAGAATCTTCTCTTCAATCAACTTTTCTTTTCAAACATTCATCTCACATTATCCCCCCCTTATTGACAAGAAATTAAAAGCTCATGGTAGGGAGCGTATCAATCCATACATAAGAAATATATAATTAATCATTTCACTCTATGTCTACTTGAGAAATGATCGATGTAGAAAACAAGAGGATTTGATTAAGTCAACAAGGTTGTCCATTATTTACAGACCATGATACCAACCTGAGGTGAGAAATCATGTATTTTTTCTTTAATGGTTTACCACTATTATTTCAGGTAGAAGAAAATCAAATGTGATAGGGAATAATCAACCTGAAACTCCTGGACTCACATCAGCAAACAGATAAAAAAAATTCAAGTGCAATCGTCAGGATAAGTGACCTTGGGGAACATCTGTTCTTCTTATGTCATTGATCAATTCAGTTACCCCCCCCCCTTGTAGAATGATCTTTGATCTGAGTAACCAAGGGATAGATATTGAGAAATGTAATACCTTCTCCATTGACATGTTCTTCAATAAATTCACAGAGTAACTACATTTGAGTCCAGATGGAGTTGATATTGATTGAAACCGTGATTTTGGAATCTTCTTCATTTTTCTCTCTCTCAAGGGAAACACTCCTCATCATCTTCATATAGAGTGATCCTTCATCATCTTAATCATTGAATATTAATTGAAGAATCTACTAAGGATGGAAACTTCTTTAGCTTGGCTATCAAGAGTTGACATCATTCACTACTTCTCAGGTTCTCCTCCTGAGAGCATGCTTCACCTTCAATTCCATGCATTAGTAGCACAAATACAATACACAAATGAATAATGGAATTAGGTGGTCCCTCCTTGCTTCATCAACATGAGCTGCATGGTTGAGGTTCTTTTCACAACCAAGTTCCTCTTTTCGCTCCTGTCTTCATGCCTGCACATTTTAACATATGTTCTGAAATCTATTGCCGAGGCATGGCTTTCTTTTGGATGAAAGGCCCTTTAATTTCATAGATCTAAAATCTTGGGTATCCTCAGCTTCCCTACTTGATGTCATCTTGAGTAAATGTGTGTTCACAATATTCTTATGATTTCTTCCCACGGAATATTCTTCTTTCTTAGCTGGCTTGTGTGGTCTTTTGTTCATATCAGCTCTGGATATCTATTGACATAGGCATGCACCATTCTTGTGACCACTGCCATTGCATACATCACAGATGTTATCAAGGATTCCAAATCTGTTTGCTGTAAACAGATGCTTCTGGACCTGCAGATGTTGCTTCATCTTCTCTGGATTTCTTCCCTTTGATATAGGCTTTCTTTGTGATTTTCAGTTAAAGGGATTGTACCAACAATCCAGTGCACAATGCCCAAATCTGTTGCATCGCCAACATTGACCCACAAATCTTTTCATCTTTGTATCTTCTGTATGAGGTTTTTGGGCCTTATTCTTAATATTTTGTGCTATATTTGAGGAACCAACTTCATACATTTTCTTCTCATTTCACCCTAAAAATGGTGGAAGGTTTCTTCTTCTCACCTTTCTACATCAATACTTGTTTAGAACATTTCTTTCAACTTGCACTGATTGTAGGAGCGTATTTAGAAACATGAGTACAAGATGGTTTGGATGGTACCTTCACATTCTCAGTTGCTTGTGATAGATCAATGAGTGAAGTCATGATCTTATTATCACATGTTGGAGGTCTTTCGAAAATAGAATCCACCAGTGAGCATTGAGTACCAGCAGCAACTGATTCTTGATGTGGATAATCAAGAGTTGTCATAATCTTCTTATCACATGTTGGAGGTATTTCAGCTTTAGATTCCTCCAATGAACATTGAGTACAAGCATTATTCATTTCATTCTTTTGTGAAGTCTCAATATGTGTATTCTCAATCTTGGTCAACTGGGCTTCCAATTTTTGACCCTCAATATAGAGGATGATCTTATGATCTTCAATCATGATCATCTTCTCGTCACAAGTCTTCTTTAATAATTCAACCTCATCTTCATGCATCATAACTTTTTTTTTAACAAATAGTCAAGTTCCCTTAATTTCATGGAAGTTTCATCCAAACAAAAACTCTTGACTTCATTGCTCTTCTTCAGCTCAGCTTCATGTGCATGGATCCTTTCATTTAGAGTCTTATTGACTTCTTCTTTTTCTTCGAAGACTTTCACCTGTTTATTGAGCTTCATACATTCCATAACATTTATTTCCAACCCCTTTTCCATATTGTCATCTTCCCTTTCTAATCGAGTGATCGCAACCTACATTGATTGGAATATGCTACAAATAATAGCAACCCTTTCATCAGGAATATCATGCAGATATGTTTTGAGTTTGTCCTGAAAGCTTGAATTAGGTATGTCATCCTTTCCACTGGAAGAATTCTGAGCCACCTTTTAAATACATTCCAAGCCTGGTATTTCTTCTTTATTGCAATGGCATGGAGAACAAGACGCTGAATCTTCTTTGGATATGTGGGACTTCTTTAGCTGCTTCTTCTCTTCCATTTTCCTGTTTGTCATGGTCTTGCTAGATGTAGACTTCTACTCAGAAATGACTGAATCTTCATCATGACTAGTCTTCACTGTTGACTTTAGGAAAGAAACTCAAATCCTATCTTGAATTGAATTACTGCAGAATATCCAACATACGTTAACCTTTCCCTCTGATACCACTTGTAGGACCCTGGGACACCCTGAGAGGGGAGGGGTGAATCAGGGTGTCAACATTTTCTTCTTAAGGTTGTGGATCTTATTACAACATTGGTAGGAAAAACATAAACATGTATAATGGATATGATCAGCAATGAAACATTCACAGGAAAAGATATAACACATCAATTTTACATGGTTCGCCACTAAGGGCTATATCCAAGGAGCATACGCTGACAAGTTGTTGGTCGTACCAAATTCCAATAATCTTCACTAGTTGTGGATTACAATGGTTCAGGAATATTCAATATGTCCTTGGCTTACTTCCTTTACAATTGTTCAGGGATAGATAATTGTGTCCCTCAGGTCACTCCCGTTGACTCCCCCAGGCTCATTATCGTTGGGGAAGTCCTGCTCAGTTTAGAGACGTGAAGGTCTCTTCAATAGATTTGCATTGAAGTCTTTGTCTCATGTTCACCATGAGACCTTGCTTTCATCAGAGTCCTAAGTTGATGCGCTTTTGTAATTAACCTTCTACTTTAGTGAAATAACTGAATGCACTAAATCCTCTTGTCGGCATTTTCCGGAATCATAACAACTGATGTGATTGCTTAATAAATGATGCTCAGCTTACACGGCATTTGTCAGAATAAATTCTCCTTGTATGCATGAGATCATGCATTTATCATTTAGATTTCCTCTTTAATATCACATTGCACCGAAAGTATCAGGCAATCATTCAACTCTCGTGCAGCTCCAGAAAGATGGGCATGCTTCAACAATATCTGGCTCTCCTTTTCAAGCCCGCCGTGCAAGTCCCAATACGGCGTGCAAGTCCTCGGAGCGCAAGTCTAAACTGTTGTGTAAGTATCACCAAATCACCTGCGTGACATTGCCTTCATGAACTTCAAACCTGTGCGACTCACCTCCTTTATCGACCAAATCACCTTGGGCGTGCAGCCATCAATCGGCGCACAACTTCTAAGATCTGGCGCGCAGGTCTCTCCAAACCACACAGCGCGACCACTCACCACTTGCACGGCTCAACCAACTACGCGACAAGAGCTCGAACAATCTCTGAGTCTTGAACTTCGTAGGAAATGAGGAGGGGTGGTCAAGTATTTATAGGCAATTTGACCACCCTACGCGATGGTGCGCACGTAAGCCATCGATGCGCAAGTATCGGCACACATGACTCTTCCCATGCTAGTCACTTGTGTGACCAACCTCCAAACTTGCGCGAACCTCTTTCCGTTGCCAAATTTTGATCTTATGGTCTTGAAAAACCATAGGTGCGCAAGTTATCAAGATTCAAAGGCATCGGCGCGTTAGTCTCTTCACGGAGCGCAAGTCACCTGCGCGACCTCCACAAAACATGTGTGACCCTTATCCCTTTGCCATATTTTGATGATCTGATCTTCAAAAACATATAGCGCGCAAGTTTTCTATCCTCCAAGACCTCGGTGCGCATGTCCCATTGCCAAAAACACTTTTCTTTATTTGTCGATTTTCAGGCCCAAAAATTTGGCAAACATTGGGAAATGGCGCCACATTGTATCTACTCTTTTGGTACGCCTCCAGATCATCCATTCCTTTGTCGATGTTCCTTGAATAAAACATGGATCATTATCCACAGTCCTTGAACTCGACATGCCACCATGTAATCTCCTTTGTCAACAAATTTGTATGTCGTTTGTTTTCTTTGTCAACAAGAACGATCACCTCAAAAGAACTTCTTCTTGGTGATCTGTATCCTTCAGAAACTCTTCTGCTCTTATCAAAAACTCCACTATTGTGATATGTATTCTTTGAAGGAATTACATTATCATCATCATCTTCTATGACAATGTGATGTGCATGGCTATCTCAGAATTCCAATCCCCGCACAACCATCTTAGAATTCCAATCATTGGCACATTGTATGCTTCATCAACCGTCATGATATACTTCATGCAAACAATATGATTCAATTCATCAAGAATTATCTTTCATGGTTCTCATGCAATAATGAGTAATTGCATGTTATTCATCAAAAAACCCCATTCTTATTTAATCATCCTCAGATGGATTACACCTCACAATCTTCATTGTTGTAAACAATGTATCGCCTTTGACACATGTTTTTTGAACTTATGATCAGTACAAAAATCGTCTGAATTACCATTCCTATACTTCATCAGAGTACTTCATGATCTCATTCATTTTGATCTTTCATTCCTCCATTTCATTGGAGTACTTTCTGATCTCCTTTATTTTGATCTTCATTGGCAACTATTGACAACAAATACAACCTTATATACAAAGTGGTTCCAACAGTATGAGATGAGTGTAGCATGATAACTTAGGTATATGTATGGGGATATTCCTAAGTAGATTTGGGATCTTGCTTTGTGGTCTCCAATGTGACTCAACATGCATGGACTCTCACCCCCCGATGGATTAACTACCTTAACTCACTCAATAGTATCAACTTCATTGATACACACACCATTCATGAAGCAAACATGATCACTGACGGTCTCACCGAAATGGTAGTCTCTCATGAGATCACTTGGAGGAATGATCTCCCTACAGATTTGATTCATTTTTTTTATTAGATATTCTAGAAAATTGCCCTCATTTTGACTCATTTAACTTGTATGCTACTTTTGTTTGAATAAATTGCAGGGTTATGGGCATTTTCCAGAACTAATCCCCCCAATAAAACTTATGGGGTCTTGGTGTCCCTACTGAGTATTGTTATACTCACCCATGCACGGGCTATGCCTGCACCTTGTTGTGTCTGGTACAGAGGATGGACATCGCGGACTAAGGATGAGGGTACCAGGACTGGAGGTAGCTCAAAGGTGGAATTTAGACGAGGAATACCACAGTGATAACCATTCAATATATCTAGCTACCCTTCATGTAGTATCCTTGTAGGATGTTCATAGTATCTATTTTCAGTTTTACATATACTTTTAGTTTACTTGTACTTTACAGTTGGGCTTGTATTCTGGACCCTTTTACTTTCTGTACACACATTGTTGACTATATAGTTTTAATTTGAGCTTGTTTCCTGCATTATGCATTGTTGTGTTAGTTTACAAGTTATAAGGGTAGTGCCTTCCCATTTTTAGTGAATACACCTTTTGGTGCTAGTTGACTACCCTTGGCATATGGATGGCTGGCTTTTGGTAGTCACAGCACGGGCCCTATTGGACGGGTCGTGACAAATTGGTATCAGAGGAGTAAGGTTCTACCTAAGAACTGAGACTCTGATATTTTTTATGATGAAATAGTGTTAAGTTCAATGAGTGCGGTTTTCAGTTTAAGGAGTCCAGTGTTGGTGCAGTGGCTGGCATATCCATAGACAAGGACCCTGAATTCTAATTTCCAACTCAGCACCGGAAAACATTAATTGCATGTGTTTTTTAAAAGTTTTTCTTTTTATTTCATTGAACTCAGATCACCAGGTTAAACTTAATGACCATGGAACTCTTATTACTTATCAGGATGCCACCATAAAGACAACCACCCAAGTTTCCTGAGAGAGTACATGATAATGGCCCACCGATCAATGAGGCCTCGGTGCAGGGCCCTATTGTGGCGTCAGCATCTTCAGGCGGTGTACCAGCCGCACCACTACTCATTGGATGATCATTTACACCTTCCCCACCAGTAGAGGCTGCACGCTGACTGATTTTGTTGCACGAGTTCCAGTGACAGAGGCCTCCGATAATTTGAGGCAACACAGATTCCCAGGCGGCTGAGGACTGGATGGAGGTCGTGGATAGAGTTTTCAGCCTAGTTGAGACACCAATAGAGAATATGGTGATCTTAGAATCTAGTCTTTTTTAGTGAGTGACCATGTGGATGGTGCACATAGTGACGCGGCTTCAGTATTTGGACTGTTTCTTGAGATAGTACCTTCGGGTTGTGTGTCTACTATATCACTACACGATGGTCAGCAGTTACAATCGGTGGTACCCATAGTGTACACATTCAGACAATGTTCCCTACATGTGTTTTGGAATTAGATAACCCTCTTGTTCTGAGGTGAGCTCGACTCATAGGCTGCTAAGTACTGGGTTGAGGAGGTGGTTGAGTTTCCATCAAGCCAGGGCACCATTTGATCGGATGGTGGTCCTGTTAGAAATCCTTCTACGTGGATCAGGAGGATGATGGTAGGGTTTAGATTACCCTGATCTTGTGAAGAGGTGACTTTTTTGTGGTCAAGCTTGAGAACCTTCCTCAGAGTAGGGGTATCTTACCATAATGTTCTATGCGATGAGTATTCCCTTGAGCTTCTACAGCTTCAGCAGGATGACATATTGGTAGCTGATTATTCCTTGAGGTGTACTGACTATCCTAGGTACATGATGAATATTGAATTGTTAGTGCATCAGGTCTTGGACCTCCGAGAAAGGTTTTTTTAGGGACATATGAGCCATTACTATTCTTATATGCATTCCTACTTATGTTAGGGTGTTAGAGATAACCATTTTGGTTGAATATTCTTTGGATGAGTGGAAACATCCTGTGAATGTTAGTAGTAGGAAAGTAGGAAACTGGCACCAATCTCAGAGACATGGGCATGTGAAAATGTTTTGGTAAGATGAAGTGTTAGGGACAAATAAATTTATAGGGCTGCAGATGTGGTAGAACATCTAGGGGAGAAGCACGGTGTGGTGTACTTATCAACATGTTACAACCACCCCCCTTTTTGGTCCCCACAAGGCTCAGAGAGTTAGAGGACAAGGGAAGGGAGTAGCTTTATATGGTAAATGAGTGTGACCCAAGGGCTGTAGGAAAGATTTGATGAACGGTCTATGTCTACTACTAGATGTCGTATTAGTAGACATAGGCACCAAACATTCATTCCCTCCACAAATCATGTCCAAGACCTAGAGTTTCCTATTATTCCATTGACTTGACCCTCACATCTGGAGATACCTTTGGGAGGAGACTTGATAATCACACTTACGTCGATGGTGTTTTTTGACCCTTGCAGAAAGAGTTTCAGTTGGAACCTTTTTGTGGTAGTGTCAAGGCCTTATGATGTTAGTTTGGGAATGGAATAGACATCCAATGTTCATACTCAGATTGAATGTATTAGGCGAATGGGTTGTGTTTTAACTACAAAATTATAATGGGATTTTCCCTGGTCGGTGAAAATGGAAGCCCAGGCAGCATAGGGTAAAATCATTCATAAGAGGGTGCAGTAGATAACACTTGAGTTGGAAAGCCTTACACTCATGGCATCATGAGTTTTCATTTTTCAGCTCCCAAAAGTAGTGTAAATGTGTGGGGACATCTTTTAAAAAGTTGTTTCCAGGATTATATCTCCAAAGGGAGAGAGACTTCTGCTTGGGATGAATACAACAAGGGTTTCAAATGAGACTTCTCCAGGGTAGCGTAACCCTTGTCATCATTGATGAAGACGGGGGAGCCTTTCCTCTGGGCAGAGAAGTTTTAGCTGAGCATTCAGAAGTTGATACAACGACAATGGATAGAGTTCATCCAAGACAATGACATTGAGATAGTCTATACTCCTGGGAAGAGGAACGTGGTAGTAGGAGCACTAAGTAGGATCTATAGTCTAGATCTACTGAGTAAGGCATCATATCAGTTATTCGTTCTTCGTTTATCCTTCATGGATAAATTTAAAGAATCTTACCTATAGTATATGACTGTCAATCTCTCAATTCCTCAGCGAATTCAGGAGGCATATCTTGGGCATTGACTATGAGGCCCGACATGCTCAAATATTCTCAGGATGGTCTCCTAAAGAATTTTAAGAAGGTGGGTAGCACGTCATCCACTTTAGAGGATGCACCATTATACCAAAGACACTTTGGTAGGAGTTCTTGAGGGAATTCCCTACATTCCTTAGGACAACCCTTCTTTTATTACAATCTTAAACATGATTTATTACGTAAAACATCACTTGATACAACAATGAAGATCGAGAGGTTTAGTGGTTTTGGGGCTTAGGATCATTACATATAAACCTAAAACCTAAAATACAACATATTTATTAAATGCTTCCATTACATGACCACTACATTCCCTCATACTTAGCATTGCATGGGTTAACCTGATGACATGCATAAGAAAAGGGTGAGCTATAAAGCCCAGTAAGGGAGTACACCTGGAATAACATGAGGAGTAGAATACATGATAGACAATAGGCATATCAATAGAGCATAAAAGAAACATGAACATAAAGGCATGATAATGCATGATAATCATAACATGGAAATGTGGCAACAACACATATCATGGAATTAGCATGAGCCAAGGCTCATTGCACATAGAGCATGAGTAAATCCTCATTGCACATAAAGCACGAGTAAACCCTCATTGCACTTTAATTAGCATGATTAAACACACATTGCACATGACGTATCACGATACTATACATTACCCAATGAATTGGAGCGCTATAAGGGTGCACCCTTCTTAAACATTTCATTTCATGCATAAGTGTGCCACATGGATAATAAAACTTGGATTCATAACACATAATTATTTATTCCATGATAAAGGAATGTGTAATTCATAAATGAATCTTTATAATCAATAAGTAAATGTGCATAAAGGTCAAAATCTTTACTGGAGAAATGCGCATGGTATTCACCACACAATGGCATTAGCTTAGAAAATCGGTGCGATTTCGGCAGCGTAACGGCGTGACATAATAATTCATTAAAATGGATGATGAGAGAGAAAGGGGTTCCTCATAATATTTATATTTAATGGGAAATAAGGAGGTCATATAGATACATGTCCCAACAATTGTAATGGAATTTAGATCCATGATTCAAAATATTGCTTGAATGTAAAAAAGGATGGAGAAGTTCCTTTCCGAATTTCGGCATAGTAACGGGTGTACATGGGAGGCATTTAATGAGAGAGAAAGGGGTCTCCCATCATTAAAACATAAATAGGGCAGTATGAGGGAGGTGCTAAACCATACCCCAACATTCATAATTGAAATTAAAAGGGGAAAACAACTTAAAGAAAATTGGACAAAACTGAGAAAGGACGAAAAAACCCTTAAATGGAATTGTGCTTCCCAAGGATAGAGAGAGGCTTGTGAGAGGCTTCTTGTGAGCTTTGGGAACCTTGGGAGGATTCTAGAGAGAGTAGGGAAGAGGCTGGATGAACTCTACAGTCTTTGAGTGAGGAGGAAGTGGGAGCACGGGTGGGATTGTATAGGAAAGGTGAGGGAATTCTTTATTATCTAGTTTTGGGACCCCTTATATTAAATCAATCCAAACCAAAAACCATACCATGGTTTTTTGCCTATGTTTTTTAGAAAAGGGAAGAGGAAAACAATATTTTATAAGTCCAAAGTCCTAACTTAATAAAATAATAAGGATGCTTATGTGGAGGTGATTCACACTCCCATAGAAATTAATTTAAAAAGACAAGGTGGTTAATAAGTCTTGAGAGGTCCATTAATGCTTTGAAAAGTAAGTCAAACTAACCCAAAATAACATTATTTTAATGGTAAAATATATATTTGCCTAACATAAAGATTATAGTGTTTTATTAAATCACTATTGGGTCATTATGATGTCATAAAACACATTATATATTTAAACGGTATTTATTTTTTACCCAAAAATTTGACTATCTCATAAAATTATGAAAAATTCACCGTTGGATAATTTCGACGTCCTGATTCCAGAATTATCATTTATTTTATATAAATAATTTTCTAAATATTTTAATTTCACTTTTAAAATAAAAACTGACATTTATCAGAAATTCACGGGTTTTAACAGAAATGGCTTTCAATCATTAATAAAAATTATAATTGCATTAATAAAATTATAATATCATTTATATTTAATAAAACATTATTTAAAAATAATTATAATATTTTATTAAAATATTATTTAATTCAAAAATCCCTTAATTTAATAAAATATAATTCTTAATTAAATAATAACTAAAAACAGTATTTGTACTTTGAAAACTATTTACAATGTATCAAAAATGACTAGAAATTATATTCATTATTATATACAAAAATAATTTACATGAACATAGTACTACTTATTTGTTACATAACCCCTTAAAACAACTGTATAAGACCTATGGTTAAGGTGTGCGATAGTAACAGACTCCTGGGGTGGTTCAGATAACATCGCTCGAGTGGTAATCTCTATCAACTTCAACTTTTCACGTAGACGGTCCCGTTCGAGCTTGACATGATGAAGCTCAGCTTGGTCTTGGTCAAGAGCGATGCCCAAGGATGCCACCTCTTTTCCGAGCTTCGACAAAAGGGCTTCGTATGGGTCAATTCTACGAGATGAGGCCATCGCTTCCTTTGTATGAGTAAATTTAGATTTGTTAAAGTCCTGTATTTATACTAATCATGTGATCACTGTTCAATGACTATCTTAGAAACGGTCAAAATTATTAACATAAAACCAATGAATTTGACATTTCATATAAACATAAACAGACATTTTATTAGATCAAGAAGGATTTCCATTAATGAAACTTTGGGTCGTTACAATATTCCCCCCTTAAGAAATTTTGCCCTCGAAATTTTCCTTTTCCCACACTAAAACAGATGTGGGTGACTCAGCTTCATCATTTCCTCCAATTTCCAAGTCGCTTCTTCAAACTTGTGGTTACTCCACAACACCTTGAAGAGGGGCATTATCTTATTTCGTAGAACTTTTTCTCTATGATCTAATATCTTCACTGGTTTCTCCTCATAAGAAAGACCATCCTCCAATTGTACCACATCAGAAGACAGTAAATGTGAAGGGTCTAGTATGTACTTCCTTAATAGGGATACATGAAAGACATCATGTACTTTGGCCATTACAGGTGGAAGTGCAAGTCGATAGGCCACAGCCCCGACATGATCAAGAATCTCGAAGGGGCTGATGTACCTTGGAGATAACTTCCATTTCCTTCCAAACGTCATGACCTTCTTCAATGGAGATATGCGTAGAAACACCATGTCTGAAACTTTAAAGTCAAGGTCTCATCGATGATTATTTGCATTACTCTTCTGTTGACTCTGAGCTGCCTTGATATGCTGGTGAATGGTTTTTACCTTCTCCACCATTTCCTCGACCATTTCTGGTCCAAGAAGCTTACGTTCACCGACCTCATCCCACCATGCCGGTGTTCTGCACCTTTTCCCATATAGGGCTTCATATGGTGCCATTTGGATGCTCGAGTGGAAACTATTATTATAAGAGAACTCAACCAGAGGAAGATGTGAAGATCTCTCAAACTCCGACGAAGAACGACGCCTCTCTTCTTCGTCCTCGGTGTCTTAAAAAAAAGGGAACGTCGCCCCCTCATCGGACCTTCTTCGTCGACAAACGAAGATCCGCCAACGACGTGTCTCTTCGAACGCATCCCTTCGTCATCGGATTTGACGAACGGCTTCCGCGACACCCGACCTCCGCGACGCCGTCTTCCGCGGAGCGTAGCCGAACCATTGAATCTTAAACCCGAGGTAGGGGATGTTATTTATTGTTTATTTTTTATTCCATTCTTGAATCATGGATTTTTAGCATGACTAAATGTGTGGCTTTCGGTTATTCTTTAGTTATGTTATTATTTAACGTGAGGGGGGTCGGACCGCAAGAACACGGCCGAACCCCCCCTCCTTAGTTCTCGTTTTATTCATGCGGGTGGAAGCAAGAGGCGTGGTGCCGTCGCACCACGCGGATGAACATGCTTATAATCTTCCGCAACGCCGTCGCGCTACGCCGGGGAGAGTCTTCAAGAACGCGACGCCGTCGCGCCGCGTTGGAAGAATTCATGGCACGGCGAAAGGGGGCGCGGTGCCGTCGCACCGCGCCGGACGACGAACACCGCGGCCGGTTCCGGGCCGCGGTGAGACGAGGAGACCGCGGCCGGTTCCGGGCCGCGGCGGAAGGAAAGACCGGCGGCCGTGCCGCCGGCGTCGGAAGTCGAGGGCGGGACCGGAAATTCCGGTCCCGTTGGTAAAAACCGGCAGGCCAGCGGGCCGGCCGGATGTCATAAAAACCGGGGGATTAAACCCCCGGCCGGACCTTCAAGACCCCCCTCTTAATTGGGGGGGGCGGTTCATTTAAGGAGGGGGGGCAAAGCCCCCCCGGTTTTATTCAGCCGGCCCCCGCGGGGGCCGTTTCTTTTACAAGGCACGGCTTAAAGCCGTGCCGTTTTGACAAAAACGCGGGGCTTAGCCCCGCGTGCCTCCCGCATGCGCCGCGGCACCCCGCCGCCAGCGCGGTCCGCCAGCCGCCGCCGCTACGCGGCCCGCCAGCCGCCACCGCCCCGCGGCCCGCCGCCGCCACGCGGCCCGCCGCCGCCGCCTCGCGGCCCGCCGCCGCGCCGCCGCCCGCCGCCCCGCGGCCCGCCGCCGCCGCCACGCGGCCAGCCGCCGCCGCCGTCCGCCGCCGTCCGCCGCCGCCGCCGGCCGCCGCGCCGTCCAGAGGGGGGGGGGGTCGGGCCGGGTCGGCCCGGACCCGGACCCCCCGTTTCGGACCAGTTTCAGTTTTTGGCTCATAACTTGAGCCTCGGACCTCCGAATGACGAACCGTCTGCGGCAACGCGATCCTTGGATCGAGACGGTCGTTTCGGTATATCGCACTCAAGGTTTTGGTTTACTTTGAGTTCGGCCGGGTTGGTTCGTTCACGAAACCAACCGGGCCTTCGGAGCGGAAACGCTCATATCTTGAGCTACGGACGTCCGATTGACGTGCCGTCAGTCGTGTAGTGTTCCTCTTAGTGAGACGGATCTTTTGGCATACTCCTCCCGAGGTTTGGACGCAGGTGGAGTTCGGTCGGGTTGGTTTTGCCTTAAAAACCAACCGGGCCCCGGAGACGAAAATGCCAATAACTCTCAGACCGGGCGTCCGATCGACGCGCCGTCTGTTGCGTTGAGTTCCTGTTGGCGATACGGAACTTTTGGATACATCAACTTCGGTCTTCGTGACAGTTGATGTATCAGCCTCTCGGCTCGTGGAGCGGACCCTCCGTACGAGCTTGCTGTGTGCGGGAACCCTAGTGCTGGCTGCGACTGTTCTACTGCTACGACTGCTACTGTGACTGCGACGACGACAGTACAGAGATCCTGTGTGGATTTGACGACGACAGTACAGAGATCCTGTGTGGATTTGACGACGACAGTACAGAGATCCTGTGTGGATTTGACGACGACAGTACAGAGATCCTGTGTGGATTTGACGACGACAGTACAGAGATCCTGTGTGGATTTGACGACGACAGTACAGAGATCCTGTGTGGATTTGGCGACGACAGTACAGAGATCCTGTGTGGATTCGACGACGACGACTACAGCACTCAGCGATCCTACGTGGATCAGTGCTACAGGTTCTGTGTGAGCCCGATCCTGTGTGGGTCCTTGCGCTCAGCGGTTCTGTGTGAGCCAGCGCCTACAGGTTCTGTGTGAGCCCGATCCTGTGTGGGTCTTCTGCGGGGGTTAGTTACCTATCGATCCTTCGTGGGTCCGACGACTTAGATGGATCAGTGATCATCTTTATCGTCCTTGAAGAAGTATACCTGTGTGAGCTGAATCCTGTTGTTTTCCTGTGTGGATTGTGTTGTGCAATCCTGTGTGGATTATTTTTTTGCTTTCCTATGTGGAATACGTATACTTTCCTGCGTGGACTGAGTTGTACTTGGGCTCGGAGGTTGGAGTGTATTTTAATTGATGACTTAGGTATATGTATGGGCATATACCTAAGCAGTGTCGGTTGTTACTTCGTGATTGTACTTTTCTTCGTGGTTTATCCTTTGTGGATTTGAGAGACCTTCAGGGGTCTCGGGGTCCCTACTGAGTAGCTTATACTCACCCCTGCACGGGCTTTGCCCGCACTTCGTTGTGTTGGTTGCAGACGACGGACAGCGTTGACCTTAGCTGAGGCTTGCAGAGCGGGACGGTACCCGGAGGTGGACCACTGGGCGGGACGTGCTCGGAGCGGACGGCGGGACCCGTGGAGCAGAGGAGCTATCTGTACCCGCCCTTCAGGTGGGATTTCCAGTGGACAGCTCGGAGTAGCGGCTTTACTTTTCAGTTGCTGTTTTTCCCTTTTCGAGTTGTACTTTACTTTCAGTTTGGGTTTGTATTCTGGCCCATTTACATTTCCGCACTTTCAGTCGTACTCTGTTTGCTTAGTGTTTACTTTCCGCTTGTTTACTCTGTGGTGTGTGTTTACTTTTCAAAGGCAATGCCTTCCCTTTTTACCGGGATTTACGCCTTGGTGCTAGTTGCCAGCCCCTGGCCTATGGAAGGCGGGCTTGGGGTAGTCACGGCACGGACCCCGAGGGCGGGTCGTGAAGATTGGCCATCGGTTTGAGAATGATAGGTCGTACTGAAGTTCAGTTCAGTATTCATAGCATGTTAAAGACTCTTCCAAAACATATAGGTGAATCTTGGATCTCGATCAGACACAATAGATAGTGGTACTCCATGAAACCATACCACTTCCCAGATAAATATCTGTGCCAGTTGATCCAATGAGAAATCCTCCCGAATAGTAATGAAGTGTGCAGTCTTTGTAAGACGATCCACAACAACCCAGATTGCATTGTTGCCTTTGGATGTACATGAATGTCCGGTAACAAATTCCAGGGTGATGTTCTCCCATTTCCATTCTGGTATGGGAAATGGTTATATCTTCCCCTTAGACTTCTGCCTCTCTGCCTTCACTTGCTGACACACCAGGCACTTTGATGTATATTCAGCGATCTCCTTCTTCATATTATCCCACCAAATGTTTTCTTCGAGATATTGATACATCATTGTGCTCTATGGGTGAATACAGAAATTTGAACTATGTGCATCATCCAAAAGTTCCTTATTCAGCATTGGACTCAATGGAACACATGGTCTTTTCCCAAACTGCATGATTCCTTCTTCATCATCATTAAACTCTGAGGATTTCCACTTTTTGATAGCTTACACTTTTTCCTGAATTCCTACATCATTCTTTTGATCATCCCTTAACCTTTCCAAAAGAGACGGTTGAGAAATCATTTGTGAAAGTATTGATAATGTTCCCTTCTCTATGATTCCCATGTCCATCTTCATCAAGTCTAAGAAGATTGGATCCTTCTCAATTCTCATCATTGATAGAATCGTTTGGTCCTTTCTACATAGGGAATCTACCACCTTGTTCGCATTCCTAGGGAGGTAATGTATTGAACAGTCATAATCCTTGATGAGCTCTATCCATATTCTATGGCACATATTAGGCTCTTTCTATGTGAATATATATTTAATACTTTTGTGGTCAGTATATATCTCACATTTATCCCCATAGAGATAATTCCACTAGATTTTCAATTCAAAGATCACCGCCGCTAACTCCAGATCATGCATTGGATAGTTTTTCTCATGGATTTTCAACTTCCTTGAGGCATAGGATATCACTTTATCATTCTGCATTAGCACACAGCCTAAGACATTCTTTGAAGAATCACTGAATACCACAAAAATTCCCCACTTGTGGGTAAAGTGATCACGGGCGCAGTGATAAGCCTCATTTTCAACTCCTTGAATCTTTTTTCACATTCAACACTCCAAGAAAACTTTAATCCCTTTGGTGTTAGCTGGGTAATAGGGTTGGACAATTGTGAGAAATATCTCACAAATCATCGATAATATCCAGCTAACCCCAAGAAGCTACGGATATCCGTTACCGATGTTGGCCTCAGCCATCCCTCAATTGCATCTGTTTTGGAGGGGTCCACATTTATCCCATTGCTTGTGATGATATCTCCCAATAATGAGACATCCTTCAACTAGAACTCACACTTTTTGTACTTTGAATAGAGCTTATCCTTGTGAAAAGTCTCTAGTAATGTTTTTAAATGCATCTCATGATCCTCCTTAGTTATGGAGTATATTAGAATATCATCTATAAATACTTGCACAAATTTGTCAAGGTAATCTCTAAAGACTCTATTCATTATGTCCATGAATATTTCTGAATCATTGGTGAGTCCAAAAGGCATTACTTTTAATTCATAGTGCATGTATATTGTACGAAAAGCAGTCTTGGGGAAATCTTCCTTCTTCACCCTTACGCGATAATATCCTGACCGCAACACCACCTTGGAGAAGTATTATGCTCCACGCAGCTGATCAAACAAGTCATTAATTCTTGGGAGAGGATACTTGTTATTTATCGTGATTTTGTTAATTTCAAGATAATTGATGCAAATCCACATTGACCCATCCTTCTTCTTGATAAAGAGGACTGGTGCACCCCATGGTGAAGCACTTGGGCGTATAAACCCTTTTTCCAAATTCTCCTTTAGTTGTATCATCATATCTTCAAGATCAACAACAACCATTCTATATGGAGTCTTGGATATTGGTAGTACACAAGTATAAGTTCAATTGATAACTCAACATCTTCTCTAGGTGGAAGACCAGGCAGTTCCTCGGGAAACACTTCAGCGAATTCCCTCACAATAGGTATTTATTCAAGGATGGATTCTTCCTTGGACTCAATCATTTGAGCCAGATGTATGTGCTCATAAGACAGTAATATCCATGATAGAGATGATGGAGCTATAGAAGATTCATCTTCCTCCATACACTTGTAATGAATCGGGGATCTATTATCCATATGGAGTGTGATTTCCCACTCCCGACAATTTATGTTGGCTCTATAAAATGAAAGAAAATCTATGCCAAGAATTGCATCAAATTCCACTGGAGGGAGTATGATGAGGTTCGCCAGGAAATTCAATCCACATATTATAACAGGGGAGGACTTATATTCATGGGATGCAATCATGTCCCCATTTTCTGTACTCACCGACATCTTTACTTCCATGATTTATGGTGGTGCTGGGATTGTTCTACTAAACTTTTGAGATATAAAAGAATGTGTAGAACCTGAATCAAAAAGTACGTTCTCTATTCTTGAATGAGTAACTAGCGTACCTATCACCACTATGTTGTGAGGGTTCACTTCAGCAGAAGTGATGGAAAAATCTCTTCCTTGCTACCTTGTAGGTTGTTGGTTGTCTCCTAAAACCCTTGGATTGGGGCACTGATTTGCAAAAGGAACCAGTTCTTTTCATTTGTAGCATTTAACAATGAGTTGAGGTTCGAACGGAGCGTTCCTATCCTCTGTCGTAGTCGCGGTTCTTTCTTTCCGACAATTAATATCTAGGTGAAATTCTCTTCCACACCTAAATCATTTTCTCGTCCCCTTAAGGAAATTTCCAGGGTGCTTGTTTCTGCACTTTTGGAAAGTGTGGTGTTGTATCTTCTTAGCACCGTTAGATTTATCCATCGGACCACCATCATTGAATTCCAACTTACGCTTCTTGTCCCCATGATACCCTTGTGATTCCCCAATCTCCATATTGACCTTGAGGGAACATCAGAAAATTTCCTCATAGTTATTGAAGTCAGAGATCGCTAATGCTTTCTGCAAGCTAGGCTTCGTCCGACCAAAGAAGCGGTCAACCTTGCATTCGGGGGTAATGAAAAAGTGAGAAGTGTATCGTGAAAGCCTTGTGATGTTTTCCTCGTACGTTCCAACAGATTCTTTATCTTTTTTTCTTGAGTGAAAGGATGTCACTTTCTATCTTAAGCCGGAGGGTGCACTGAAAATATTTATCAAAAAACATCTTCAAGAAATCCTTCCATTCCAACGCCTCGATCTCCTCCTCAGGATTCGTATTTTTGATCAACGTCCACCATTGATCAGCTTCACCTTCCATACTATAAGTTGTCAGGAGAACCATCTATTGTTCAGAACATTGGATGATGGAGAATATCCTTTCAAACAAGTTGATCCATTTTTCAGCGATCATGGGATCAGATGATCCACTAAAAGTAGGAGGCCTTTGTCTCATGAAACTCTCGATAGTGACTTGTTCTTACATAGGGGGGTTGAACGTTCCTCTTGAACAGTGTTTCTATTCAAAAATTGAGTTAGCAGAGAGAGAAGTGTGACAAAGTTCGCGATTCCTGCTCCCATTGGATTGGGCATCTCATTAGTACAGTCATCACACTGATATTCACAACGGTTGTTAGCCCGAGTCCTCCAATTACCGGCCATTGGCTGGAATAAAAGGAAATTTAGGGGTAAAAAATAAAGGGTAATCCAAAGACAGAAGTCGATGACTTATAAATAAACTTTTATTTCCTTACTCATGAGTCTATAGGCTTCAATCTAGGATTTTCATGATCTACTTTCTAACATACATTCGCCTGGGAGTTTTTTTAATCCCCTTAATAAGGGTTCATACTTTGCTTTTGAATTTACCAAAACATATCCCTCGAGACTTTCCTCACCAAGAGTGCAGTAAGGCCCGGTTTTGTGAACCAGTTCCCATTCAAGTCTAGCTCAAAGCGGTGTTTTCGGGTTTTACCCCTAGGATACATCTGTGCCAGAGCCGCCTCTACCTGCTCATATCCAGACAGGGTTGTATTTGTTTCATAAACCACTTACTCAGTAGTTACCAAAACATAGGGATGTTTTTATTATACATAGTCTTGTCTCTACAGATTTACTAGGGTTTTCTAATCCTAATCCCAATAAAAACTAAACCTATCCTCTCATACCAACTATGACAACCCTTCTTTTATTACAAACATAAACATGATTTATTACATAAAATTTCACTTCACACAACAAAGAATATCTAGAGGTTTAGTGTCTTTAGGTATTATTATCATTATATATAAACTTAAAACCTGAAATACAACATCTTTTTTGAAAAATTTCTTTACATGACCATTACATTCCCTCGTACATAGCATTGCATGGGATAACCTAAGGACATGCATAAGAAAATGGTGAGCTATAAAGCCCAGTAAGGGAGTACACATGGAATAACATGAGGAGTACAATACAAGTTAGACAATAGGAATATCAATAGAGCATAAAAGAAACATGAACATAAAGTCATGATAACACATGATAATCATAACATGGAAATGTGGCAACAATACTTATCATGGAATTAGCATGAGCCAAGGCTCATTGCACATGGAGCATGAGTAAATCCTCATTGCACATAAATCATTAGTAAACCCTCATTGCACATGAATTATCATGAGAAAAATCTCATTTAACATGATGTATCATGATAATAGACTTTACCCAATGCATTAGAACGCTATAAGGGCGCACCCTTCTTAAAAATTTAATTTCATGCATAAGTGTGCCACATTGATCATAAAACATGGATTCATACAACATAATCATTTATTCCACGATAAAGGAATGTGTAATTAATACATGAAACATTATAATAAATAAGTAATTTTTCATAATGTTGAATACCCTTGATGGAGAAATGGGCATGGTATTCACCACACAATGGCATTGGCATAGAAAATCGGTGCGATTTCGGCAGCGTAACGGCGTGACATAAGAACTAATAAAAATGGTTGATGAGAGAGAAAGGGGTACTAAATCATATTTACATGTAATGGACAGTAAGGAGGTCATATAGATACATTCCCCAACAATTTTAATGGAATTTAGATGCATGATACAAAAGTATTGCTTGAATGTAAAAGAGGAGGGAGAAGTTCCTTTCAGAATTTCGGCACAGTAACAGGTGTACATGGGTGGCATTTAATGAGAGAGAAAGGGGTCTAATATCATTAAAACATAAAGAGGGAAGTATGAGGTAGGTGTGAAGCCATACCCCAACATTCATAATTTAAATTAAAAGGGGAAAACAACTTAAAGAAAATTGGACAAAAATGAGAAAGGAAGAAAAAACCCTTACTTGGAAGTGTGCTTCCAAAGGCTAGAGAGAGGCTTGTGAGAGGCTTCATGGGAGCTTGGGGCACCTTGGTAGGATTATAAAGAGAGTGGGGAAAATTTTTGACGAACTACATGGGATTTGAGTGAGGAAGAAGTGGGAGCTTGGGTGGGTTTGTATAGGAAAGGCGAGGGAATTCTTTATTATTTAGGTTTGGGACCCCTTATATTAACTCAATCCAAACCACAAACCATACCATGGTTTTTTCCCATTGTTATTGGAAAAGGGAAGAGGAAAAAAATATTTTATAAGGAAAAGGTCCGATCATCATAAAATAATAAGGTTTCTTATGTGGAGGTGAGTCACACTCCCAAGGAAATTAATTTAAAAAGACTAGGTGTTTAATAAGTCTTGAGGGGTCCATTAATGCTTGAAAAGTAAATCAAAAAAACCAAAATTCAAATTATTTTAATGGTAAAACATATGTTGGCCGAACATAAAGATTATTGTATTTTATTACATCACTATTGGGTCATTATGATATCATAAAACACATTATATATTTAAACGGTATTTAATTTTTACCCAAAAATTTGACTGTCTCAGAAAATTATGAAAAATTCATCGTTGGATAATTTCGACATCCTGATTCCAGAAATAACATTTATTATATCTAAATAATTATCTAAATATGTTAATTTTCACTTTTAAAATAAAAACTGACATTTATCGAAAATTCAAGGGTTTTGACAGAAATGGCTTTCAAACCTTAATAAAAAATATAATTCCATTCATAAAATTATGAGATAATTTATATTTAATAAATAATAATTTCATAACAATAATAATATTTTATTAAAATATTATTTAATTCAAAAATCCCCTAATTTAATAAAATATATTTCTTAATTAAATAATAACTAAAAACACTATTTGTACTTTAAAAACTATTTACAATGGATCAAAAATGACTTGAAATTAGATTCATTGTTATATAAAAAAATAATGTAAATGAAAATAGTACTACTTATTTGTAACATAACCCCTTAAAACAGCCGCATAAGTCCTAAGGGTAAGGTGTGCGATGGTAACAGACTCTTGGGGTGGTTCGGATAACATCGCTCAAGTGGTAATCTCTATCAACTTCCACTTTTCACGGAGACGGTCATATTCGAGCTTGAAATGATGGAGCTCAGCTTGGGCTTGGTCAAGAGTGAATCCCAAGGATGCCACCTCTTTTCTGAGCTCCGACAATAGGGCTTCGTATGGGGAAATTATACTAGATGAGTCCATCGCTTCCTTTGTCTGAGTAAATTTGGATTTGTTAATGTCTTATATCTATATTAATAATGTGATCACTATTCAACGGCTATATTAGCAACGGTCAAAATTCTTAACATAAAACCAATGAAGTTGACATTTTATATAAACCTAAAGAGACATTTAATTAGATCAAGTGGGATTTCCATTAATGAAACTTTGGGTCGTTACATTCCATTTAGCAGTACATCCTACTGTGGTGAAGATTTACTAAGACCTCGATGTCAGTACTGGTGGCCAGGTATAATGAAAGTCGTGGAAAAGATTGTATCATGATGTTTTATTTGTTAGTAAGTGAAGACTATACAAAGATGGCATAAGTCTTATGCTGACAGGAGATGGATATCTTTGGAATTCCTGGAGGTGGATGATGTTTTCTAGAGACTCTCCCCTCGATGGGAACTACAATGAATTGGCTGAGGCAGCAAGCTATCATCGGGGTTTATCATACTAGTTCTGATACTTTGGAGGATTGGAGAGGTGGCATACAACTAGGCATTACCACCACAATTGAAGTTGGTCCACGATGTCTTCCACATATCCCAGCAGAGGAGATATGAGCATGAATCATCTCTAGTAATCGACCATGAAGAGCAAGACTTAGACGATGGGCAACGTTTACGGAAGATCCGGTAGAGATTGAGGATCGACAGGAGAGGGTCCTTCATGGGAAGATGATACCTCTGATGCATATACACTGGCAGCATGGGAACCTCTAGGATAGCACTTGCAATCAGGTGTCTTAGATTTGTGCTCAGTACCCCTATTTGTTTCCATAGTCTATATTGTGGCTTGTGGGGATGTAAATCCATTAAGTGGGAAGAATGTAATGTCTCAAAAAAATATTATTTTTAATTATATGGAATTATTTTGAGGCTTCAAATTATTATGGCGTGTGATTCCGAGGCTCGGAGTGCCCAGAATGATCTATCGATGATTTGTTAATCTTTAATTAATACACGTAAGCAATTTTACAGAAAAAGTGAAATCACTCTTAAACTATTACTCAGATTAGAAATATGAGGGCACCATTGCGCTCAGGATGGAGGGTTTACCCTTAGTGCGACTTAAGTTTAGTCGGTGCAAGCCAACAGTGAGAAAACCCGAAAATGGAATGACCGTAAATAAAATAATTAAACAAAGTTATTATATTTTTAAAATACTTGAAACTCATTAATGGTAACTTGGATTAATAATCTGAGACAACCGCTGAACTCGTGAAGATATGATTTATTTATTTAGATATAAACATTCACCGGAGCGAGCCACCAGAGAAAGTTATTTTTTGGCCATAAATTAAATAATTAAGTGACAATTATTTAATTTTAAACTACATACTTTTTAAACGGAAACTAGGATTTAAAATATGAGAATAATTTTGG
Source organism: Viscum album (assembly GCA_963277665.1). Classification (NCBI taxonomy): domain Eukaryota; kingdom Viridiplantae; phylum Streptophyta; class Magnoliopsida; order Santalales; family Viscaceae; genus Viscum; species Viscum album. The sequence continues at coordinate 1,362,605,674 of OY728140.1, read as the reverse complement.
GTTTAATGGGGTGTATTTCACTTTGGTAGGTCCTAACCTTGACCAGTGCTGGTTGAGGGTGACTGTTAATAAATTTCTGAATTTTTTTTCACGTCTGTTCAATAAACGCCTGAGCGGCCTTTTGTAACTTCTGAACTGGGGCTTGGAATTGAAATATGAGGACACCTTTGAACTCCGAGTGCCGATTTTCTCATAAGGAGACCTTAATCAAAACCATAGTAGGTTGAGGTTGAATTTTTGTCTTCGGACATTTCGTGGGTGTGTTAAAAGAATAAAAAAACATCTTTTATTTTATTTTTCCTTGTGAAACTCCATATTTGAATTTGGTGGATAGGACCACCAAAGAATTAAAACTCCCAGTATGAAATTAATGGTGCAGGCCACCTGACACTTGAACTCCCTCTTTAATGTGGGAGGTGACTCTCATTTTCCCCCTAGATTAATTGTGCCAACTAACACTTAAATGTTGTGCCAACCCAAGTAGTTTAATTTATATTTTGGATCCTCTCCTCTCTCTAGGTAGGGTAAATTGTTGGAAAGGAGATCACATGGACTTAGATCTTTGGAGAATACATTTTCCAATAAAGGAGATTATCCAATGAAGAATGAGGATGATGCCTGAGCCCAAATTAGAAGCATCTGGAGGATGCAAAGAATGATGACATCCCCTTCATCGACTTCATCTTCTTCCTCATGTCGTCTATAAGAATCAAGGTAGGGGTTTTTAATATGATTTAATTTTTTATTGATCCTTCATATTTTTTATTCAAGATGACAATGGCCAATCGAACATGGCCACCGTCCCACACATAAACCCTAACCCTTTTTTTGATTCACCACGCATTCTTCGCGCGTTCTTCAAAGCCAAATATTTATTGAAGCTATAAATGTAATAATTTGATGAGTGTGATATATAGAAATGGATCAATTGATATAAGGATCATTAATATGCAATCATTTAATTTTCCAGGCTTGGAATGAATCTGCAATGGCTCGCGGAAGTAGGCAGCAAAACATTTATTGACACTATAAATACAGAGTTTTGTGGAGTATGATATATGGACGTGAAGACCTCAGCACAGGGATCATGAATATGTGATCATTTAATATTTCGAGCATGGAACGAAGCTACAATGGATTGCGAAAAAAATCGGTGGCCGAAAACCGGTTGGCTGTGAAGAAGGGGGTGGCACTTGTCAACGCCACCGGTTGATCAAGAGGCCACAGTAGAGTAGGGTAGAGGCTGGCATCCGGCTGGCTTCATGGCTGAGTGGCGGCGCGCATCCGCGCCCCCGATTTAGCAAGAGGTCACTGTCGTTGGGCCATGGTAGAGGCTGAAAGCGGCCGGCATCTGGCCAACCGTGGTGGAGCATCAGCGTGTGACCACACCACTGGGATGAAGAGTGGATGGCCTTTCAGCTGGCTGCGCCACACTGGGTGGGACCCCACGGCGGCTCCCGCATTCCAGTAGCTGAATGGTCCATGGATCATTTGGGAAGGCCCAGGGGGGACTCCCCCGGTTGTCAGTCAGGGTGGACCCCAACACATCGGACCACTAGCCGATCGGGCCGCACCGCAGTGGGTCGTGCCCAGTGGGCTGTAGTGCAGTGGGTCGCGCCCATTGTGCAGCACCCCAGCAGGCCGCACTTCACCGGGCCATGTCGCCTGATGGGCTGCGCCAATGAGCTGGGTAGGGTCGTCCCCTTCATAGGCCGGGCCGGACCACGGCCCAACGGGCCTGGCCTGCTAATGCCCAAGCCAGGCCTACCGGACCCGAATCGGGTCGGGTCGCCCAAACCAGTTCAGGTCAGCCCAGGTTGGGTCAGACAATACTCAGGCCCATCTGGACCCAATTACATCTTCGTGGCCATAACTTATGAACTGGGTGTCTGTTTGATGAACCGTCTATGAAACTAGAATACTTAGATCGTGAGGGTCCTTTTGAAATACTCAATTAGAGTTTTTTATATGGTTGGTGTACGTAGGGGTTGGATCGGACCCCAAATCCATCTAGGCCCTTGGAGAGAAAATTCTAATTGTAACATCCCAAGTAAATGAAGAATAAGATATTTTCATACTTATTAATATTTTTGAATTAAATATTTATTTTACTTTAAAAGGGTTGTAATGTTTGATACCATACCCGATACGCAAAAATGGGTTTCTTTGAAATATTACGTTGCACAATAATAATATAATATTCGTATTTTAAATGGTAGTCAAATCCTAGCCTTTTTATTGGAGGGAATTAACAAAAATGACTAAAATATTATTATACATGTTTTTTAAATGTATTTACATTTTTCCAATTAATGTTAGATGCTTAAAATTTGAATGAATCTAATTTTAAGCATAACTTACATTAAAAGGCTGATTTACCGCATTTTAATGGTGAACCCTATTTAAAAATAGTTTTGGTCACTTTAAAAAAATTTAATTGATAAAATAAAATCCTTTTTTAGAATGGGGACATTAAAATTTACTTTGTTAAATTTTTTGGAATTTTTTTGATATTGTTCATTTTTTAATGAATAGTGAGAAATATTGTATTTTAATTCAAAAGAGCCTTTTAATATAATTTATTTATATGGTTAGATTATATTTTTAATTTTTTTTAAATTAAAACTAAAATATATTGTTAGATTTTAATCCAATTTTGGTCACTGGAATTAATTTCACATCGAAATTGGACCTAAACAAGTATCAATCTTTTGATAGTTATTGATTCTTAAAAACACGCTATTTGTTTTGATAACAAGAATTAGTTTTAAAATTAATTAATGCCACTTCTATGTTTTGAATTTTCCAAAATAGACATCATTTTTTAATTCGGAATATCAAATATAGCTTAGGCTGAATTTTTGGTATTTTTCTAAAAAATGTCAATTTTTGTTAAATAGTGAAACCACTTATTTGTAGTTAAAAAACTGACTTTTTCATTTAAATGTAAATTTACCACTTTTGTGTATTGAATTTAAAAAATCAGACATACATTATTGTTATCAAGACGTAAAATTTGGTTCATTGATTTGAAAATAATTTTTGGTGATTAGTAACTTTTGACTTTTATTTAACACGATTAAAGGTAAATAAGGTAATTTAAGGTAAAAAAAATATTAAAATAATTTACTATTACGTTAACACTTTTCCAAACCTTATCGGTTGAGTCATTAATGACCATGGGAATCTTTGGGTCGATTTCAGGACCCCATTGAGCCACTTGGTATTGAAAATGACAATTTAGATTAATTAACTTAAAGTAAAGGCAAAAATGACAAAATAAAATATCTTTTTGTAAATTAATTTTTAAAAGTGGTTATATAAATTATCATTTCAACAATAAATATTAATTAGAAATATAAAAATATTTCCTACCTCATGGTATTTTGTTTATAATTTTTAGACATCAAATAAATTAAATTCTTTATGACCCAATAATGATGTAGTATTTACCTCATTAATAAATCATTTAAATAAATAATATAATAATTATTAAAATATTATCTAAAACACGTCCAATTCTTATTGGATGATTTTACTTAGACCATGAGTCATATTATCTCTATTTTTAATGTTTTTTGGACCACTTGAAACTGAATATCATTATATAATAAAATAATATTTTCACACTATCATAAAGAGCCCCTCCTCTCCTTTGTAAAAGAAGACCATTTCTATCCAATTACTCACTCATATTAAGCCATTTGGATCATCCAAAATCTGCCCAATTAAGCACCATACATCCCTCTCCTCCCCCTAGAAGCCTTACCTTAGGCAGAAGGCACTTCAAGATGTCCTTTTAGTTCAAACCAAAGGCAGTTACCCAAATAAAATGTAACAGTTTCTCTTAATTTGTTTTCTTTTATTTTACTTCTACAACCCCTAAACTCTTTTTATTCATTTATTTTGTAACAAAAATAGTATACTCAATATAATAAAATGTTTTTATAAGAATTATTATAACTACACATACACACACCTCCATCTAATGGTTGAAGAACATAATGTTTCTGTTGATGGAAAACATAGGCCTCACGAAATAATGATTGTTCAATTACATCTTACCGCCTCTCATGGTGGAAATTATTATAAAACTATATTTATATTTGGTATATATTATTTTTATGACTTCCTTATTCTTCTGTACATCCCAATTATATCAAGCCTTTATGGTTTCCATAGTAGATAAATACGATAATCTCATTTGTGGAAGTGCTGACTACCGCCCCCTCAAGGTGATGTGATTTATTAATGCCTTATGTGGGATGTATAAAGGATTTAGTTAATGATATTATATATGATATTTTACTGGAATTATAATATACCTATGTATAATTATGTTTTAATTCCATTAAAATAAGAAATATAAATGAAATTAGTGTTCATGTGTACGTACAGCTTACCGTCTCCATGAACGGTGCATTTCATTTCATACCACTAAATGTTATGTACTATTATAATACATGTAAATACTGGATATATATGATATATATGATATATAAATGATTAATTTCATTCTGGATATAATGAACTATTTACCACATGGACAACTTGTTAATATAAGGTGTTCCTTTTTGACTCAAGTACCAAATATCGACAGAATGGACGTTATTAACTTAAATGATTACATAATGTTTATAACATGAAAATAATTGATATAAAAGGAATAATATAACATAAAACGTTTCTTAAGAAAGTAGAAATTAACATTAGTTTATTATTCAGGATATTAAAGAATGAACGGGTCAAGTCAGACACGAGGTAAGGGACATCATTTCAATCTCCTTTCATTGAGGAATTTTTAGTTTTATACATGACTTTATTTTATACGGTGTATAAACCCCTTTGACATTTCATTTTATTCGAAGGGAATATTTTTATATGAATCATTTTACTAAATGAAAAAAACGAATGTTTCTTTTTTTTAATGTAAGCGGTGATAACGACCTTTCTGCTGCCATGAGTATTATTTGATCTTTGGCTTCCGTAACATGTCAGAATGTTTTTAAAAGGAAAAATAAATACCATATAAACTTTTTATGTATTTTGGTATTGGAAATGATTTTGAGAATGGATTAATTTTTTAAATATCTTGGAATGATATTTATTATTACAATGTGGAAATTTTATCTTTCCTTTATGCTTTTATTATGTGTTATGATAATGTTATGGTTCTTGGGCATTATTTATGTATACGGGTGGTTATGTGATAAACCTAGGCTGGGTGAGCCTAAGATATCTCTCCAATGCTATGGGTAACATGACAGAGGTAAACGTGAATGTTTCTTCAAAGAGATTTAGGTAATATATTGTGATAGGTATTCCAAAGTAACTCCCTGTGTAGTTGTGATATCTATAATTTAAGTATGATATTGATGCCACAAGTTACCTTTATGATTTATGATTTCTATGTGTCATTTATAAATCATATTATTTCACGAGGTATGTAAAAGATTTCATGTTTTGTATTAATTTATGAAAAAATGTTTTCCTTCATTGTTTTATAACCCTTACTGAGCTTTTTATGCTCATCCCAAGTTTTGAAATGTTTTTACAGGACTTAAAGATGAATAGGGTCAAGGATGGGATCAAGGAAAAGTCATATTGTCATAAACATGGAACTAGACATGACTCTTTTTTTCAAGAGTTCATGTTTTGTAAAAAAATGGATACTGGGTATAAGTGTCTACTTTGTAAATATATTGAGATGTAATAGTTATCTCTTAACTCTCTAAAACTCTAAACCTGAAAAGATCCTCAATGTGAATTATTCATTTAATTCAATATTATGTAAGGTTTAAGGATGAGTCCTTATAGGTGGTATCATAGGTCAGTTTAGACAACTTTATGAGTTTTATTATTGTTAAATTAATATCCATAAAGTAATTTATGTTAATATTGATATCATATAGCATTTTCAGATTACCATGTTTCTTTGCCTAAAATATTTTTGTGTTCAGAATGGATTTCCATAGAGGAAATAGGCTAGATGTGTTGGGACGACATCATGAGGAAGAAAACCTTCCAAATCAGCATCCTGGGATGTTCAGAATCAGAAATGAACAGTTTGTTGCAGTGATGGCACAGTTGACTCAGGCTATAAATGGTGGTGGTATCCATGCACGAGATTAGCCAGATCAACCACAGAGAAACATGACAGTAGTGGAACATTTCATGAGGCAACATCCCCCATAATATAGAGGATTATCTAACCCTGTGCTAGATGAAGGGTGGATTAAACCACTGGAGACAATTTTCGATTCCATGGGTTGTTCAGAACATAAAAAGGTTAGTCTTGTTGTTTACCATTTTGAAGATGAAGCTGATAAGTAGTGGTATATGGTGAAAAAATATCAAGGATAGTGATAACATTGATGATATTGATTGAGAAGATTTCAAAGGTATGTTTCTTGAGAAATATTTTCCTAAGGTGGTTCATCTTAGGATGGAAAAAACAATTCCTGGATTTGAGGCAGGCAGATGACTCGGTGGCTGCTAATGAAGAAAAATTCACTTGACTGGAAAGTTATGCACCAAATCTTATATGAGATATTGATAGTGAATTCAACAATTTTTAATCAGGTTTAAATCCAAATTATTTAAGGGATTTATCTTCTTGTGAGTTCAAAATTTATGAAAAACTTGTTCGTTGTGCAGAGAAGGTGGAAAAGGAATTTGATGATGATAGGGTATTCTTTGAAAAACAACAAAATAAAAGGTCGAGGTGGTAGGAGAAAGGGAAGAACTCTTCAAAAAAGTTTGAGGGTAAGAAACGTAAGTTTACAGTTCATGAAAATTGTGATAAAAATAATGATGGGGAATGACTTTTGAATTCTGGTAAGTGCTTCCTATTTGGTGAAATCGGGCATAAGGCTCAAAATTACACTGAAAAAGATCAGGGAAATGGTAAGACAATATCTGATTTACAGTCAGTACAATGTTATAAGTGCAATGAAATGGGTCATTATGCAAATGAGTGTCCAACAAAGAACTCAACCGAAGGAAATCTGCCATAATAAAAGCAGAAAGGGGTGGTGAAATACTTTTCTACTACATCAGAAAATGTCGGGCCATCAAATGAAGTTGTGTCAGGTACACTATTTGTTTGTTCATATTTTTCCAATGTGCTTTTTGGTTTAGGGTCTACACACTCATTCATTTCTGAGAAGTTTTCTAGTAAATTGGGAATTGCATCTCATGATATGAATATAGAACTTATGGTAAAAACACCTGGAATAAATGTTGATAAAAAAAGAAAATAGAAGAACATTCATGTCCTTGTGTGCGGAAATAATCTACCTACAAACCTTATTGTTTTGCCTCTAGTAGAGTTTGATGTTTTTTTGGGCATGGATTGGATTTCTGTTTATCATGATATGATTTAATTTAGAGATAAGGATGTTGCTTTTCAGAAAGGCTTTCAGTTTGTATACAAAAATGACCCATTGTTGTTGATAAAATATCAGGAAGCTGAGAAACTAGTAAAAGATTGAAATGAATGTTACCTTGAACATATCATTGAAAATAAAGGAACTATTCAGTTTAATGATGTTACAGTGGTAAATGAGTACGTTGATGTTTTTCTTGATGAGTTTCCTGGTATTTTACCTGATCGGGAAGGAAAAATTTACTGTTGACTTAGTTCCTAATGCAAAGCCAATTTCAAAACCCCCTTATCGAATTGTTCAAATTGAACTTTTAGAGTTAAAGAAGCAATTGCTGGAATTGTTAGATAGAGGTTTTATTTGACCTAGCACATCACCATGGGGTGCTACATTCATGTTTGTTAAAAATAAATATGGTTCAATGAGACTTTGCGTTGATTATAGAGCATTGAATAACATCACTGTAAAGAATAAGTTTCCTTTCCCTCATATTGATGATTTTTTTGACCAGCTCCAGGAAGCTCAGTATTTTTCGAATATTGACTTCAAGTATGGGTACCATCAGTTAGATTTAAAAGAAGCAGACATTCCTAAGTCTGTGTTTCCTACTAGATATGGCCATTATGAATTTGTATTTATGCCTTTTGTTTTAGCCAACGCACCTACTATATTCATGGATCTTATGAATAGAATTTTCCCTGAGTTCTAGGATAATTTTAGGGTTGTTCTCATTGATGATATTTTGGTTTATTCAAAAAGTAAATAGGAGAATGAATGTCATTTAAGGGTCATCTTGTAATCCTTAAAAGAAAAGAAAATTTCTGGGAAATTCAGAAAGTGTGAGTTTTGGTTACAACAGATTTCTTTCATTGGTCACATTCTTTCAAAAAATGGCATAAATATTGATGCTACTAAATCAAAAGTTGTTGAAGAATGGCCAAGACCCACAAATATTACCGAGATTTGTAGTTTTCTTGGTTTGGATGGTTATTACCATAGGTTTTTTGAAAAATTTTCACGACTATCTAGTCCAATGACTAAGTTAAATCGAAAAGGTTTTAGGTTCATTTGGACAAAATAATGTGAGGATTGATTTCAGGAATTTAAAAGAAGATTTGTGAATGCTACAGTTTTTGAACTACCTTCTACAAATGGTGAGTTTATTATCTATAGTGATGCATCATTGAAAGGACTGGGTTGTTTCCTAATAAATAATGATCAGGTAATTGCTTATGCTTCACGTCAGTTGAGACCACATGAGTTAAATTACCCTACACATGATTTGGAATTAGTTGATGCTGTTATTTATTTAAAAATTTGGAGGCATCATTTGTAAGGGGTGAAGTGTGAAATATATAAATATCAAAAAATTTAAAGTATAAATTCACTCAGAACGAATTGAAAATGAGACAGAGGAGATGGTTGGAATTAATCAAGGATTATGATTCCACGATCCTTTATCATCCGGGAAAAGAAAATAAATTGGTTGATGCTTTGTGTCAAAAATGTAATACTTCATTAACCATGTTACGTTTGGAATGAGATTCATTGGTTTTTTATTTGATGAACTTTGGAATAGACGTTTTTTTTGTATGAAATTCTTCTATTTTGTATCAGTTGTCAGTGAGATCATCTTAATCAGATAGAATAAAGCAAGCACAGAAAGAAGAAAGTGAGTTGCAAAAAAAGGTAGAGATGGTTCAGAAGGGTAGGTTTCCTGATTTTAATGTTGATAATGATTGTGTTTTGAGATTTCGAATGAGATTATGTGTTCCTTGTTATTCACAGTTGAAGAACGAGTTGTTATTTTAAGCTCATATCTCTCCGTTTTTAGTTCATCCTGACAGTACAAAGATGTATAGAGATCTTCAGGAGTATTACTGGTGGGATGGAATGGAAAGAGATATTGCTGATTTTATTGTGATGTGTTTGATTTGTCAGCAGGTTAAAGCAGAGTGGCAGTTACCGAAGGGGATTCTTCAGCTTCTACCGGTGCCAGAGTGGAAATGGGAAAATATATCCATGGACATTTTTGTGGGATTACCAAAGACATCTCGAGGTAATAATGAAATATGGGTTATATTTGACCGATTGAATAAATCTACTCATTTCCTTCATATTAAAGATAATTAGTCTCTAGATCAACTTGCTCGGTTGTATGTTAATGAGATAGTCAGGTTGCATGGATTTCTCCTCTCCATTTTATCTGATCATGATCCCAGGTTCACTTATAACTTTTGGAAAGGTCTTCAGAAGTCATTGGGTACTAAATTAAATTTTAGTACAGCTTTTCATCCTCAATCATATTTGAAGTAAAAATGAACAATTCAGACCATGGAGGACATGTTACGTGCTTTCTTGATGGATTACCAGTGAAGTTAGGACAAAAATCTTTCTTTGGTTGAATTTTCATATAACAACAGTTTTCATTCTAGTATACATATGGTTCCATTTGATGCATTATATGGAAAGTGTTGTTGAACTCCATCGTTTTGGGATGAAGTAGGTGAAAGGAAGCTGATGGGACCAAAATTCGTAGAAGAGATAGCAGAGAAAGTTCAGTTGATTCAGAAGCACATGAGAACAGCTCAGAGCAGACAGAAAATTTATACAGATAACCAGAGGAAGGATCATTCTTTTGAGGTAGGTGATCTTGTCCGTCTCAAAGCTTCTCCATGGAAAAGTGTGATGTATTTTTTATGAAGGGAAATATGAGTCGGAGGTTCATTGGACCTTATGAAATTTTGGAGAAATTTAGATAAGTTTCATACATAGTGGCTTTACCTCCAAGTTTATCTTAGGTACAAAATGTTTTTCATGTTTTTCTGTTGAGAAAGTATATACCAAATCCATCTCATGTTTTGAGACCAGAGGTAGTTTAGTTGGCAGAGAATCTCTCTTCTGAAGAATAACCAGTCCAGATTCTTGACTATAGTGAGAATGTGTTGCATAATAAGGTAATTCACCAGGTAATGGTTTTATGGAAAAACCATATGGTTGAAGTGGCAATGTGGGAATCTGAAAATTCTATGAGGGATAAATACCCCCACTTATTTTGATAAGTGAATAAAAATTGTGCGGACGCAATTTCCAAAAGGGAGAAGGATGAAACATCCCAAGTAAATGAAGAATAAGATATTTTTCATAATTATTAATATTTTTGAATTAAATATTAATTTTTCATTAAAAGGGTTGATATGTTCGATAGCGTACCCGATACGCAACAACAGGTTTCGTTGAAATCTTACGTTGCATAATAATAATATAATATTATTATTCTAAATGGTAGTTAACTAATAGCTGTTGAATTGGAGAGAATGAACGAAAATAACTACAATATGATTATACATGTTTCTTAAATGTATTTATATTTATCCAATAAATGTTAGAGGCTAAATATGTGAATGAATTTAATTTTAAGCATAATTTACATTAAAAGGCCGGTTTACCACCTTTTAATGGAAATACCTCTTTAAATATAGTTTTGGTAACTTTAATATATTCTAATCGGCCAAATAAAATCCTTCTATATAATGGGGACATCAAAGTATACTTTGTGAACGTTTTTGGAATTTTTCCGATAATGTTCAATTTTTAATGAATAGTGAGAAATATAGTATTATAATTCAAAAGTTCCTTTTAATCTAATTTATTTATAAGGTTAGATTATCTTTTGAATTGCTTTTAAAGTGAAATTAAAATATTTTTTTACCATTTAATCCAATTTTTGTCTTTGGAATAAATTTCACTTTGAAATTTGACATAAACAAGATTCAATCTTTTGATAGTTATTGATTCTTAAAAACACGCTATTTGTTTTGATAATGGAAATTAATTTTAAAATTAATTAATGCCACTTCTATGTTTTGAATTTGAAAAATAGACATAATTATTTAATTCATAATATCAATTATAGCTTAGGATGAATGTTTGGTATTTTTCTGAAAAACATCATATTTTTATGAATAGTGAAACCACTTAGTGGTAGTAAAAAACGGTCTTTTTCATTTAAATGAAATTTTACCACTTCTGTGTATTGAATTTCAAAAATCCGACATACATGGTTTTTATAAAGAAGTAAAATGTTGTTCATTATGATGAAAATAATTTTTGGTGAATAGTAACTTTTGACTTTTATTTACAGCGGTTAAAGGTAAATTTGGTAATTCAAGGTAAAAAGAATATTATAAGAATCCAAAATTACCTTAACACTTTTTCAAAACTTATTGGTTGAGTCATTAACGACCATGGGAATCTTTGCGTCTATTTGGAGACCCCATTGAGCCACTTGGGAGTGAAAATGACTATTTAGATTCATTAACTTAAAGTAAAGGCAAAAATGACAAAAGAAAATATCTTTTAGTAAATTAATTTTTAGAAGGGGTTATATAAATAATAATTTAGAATATAAATTTTAATTATAAATATAGAAATATTTCCTACATCATGGTATTTTTTTATAATTTTTAGAGATCATATAAATTAAATTATTTATGACCCAATAATGATGATGTATTTACCTCATTAATAAATCATTTAAATATATAATATTATAATTATTAAAATATTATCCAAAACCTGTCCAATTTATATTGAATGATTTTATTTAGACCATTAGTCATTTTATATATATCTTTAATGATTTTTGGGCCATTATAATTATAATTTCATTATATAATAAAATAATATTTTCACACTTTCCTAAAGAGCCCCTCCTCTCCCTTATAAAAGGAAACCATATCTATCCAATTCCTCAAAACTATCAAGACAATTGGCTCATCCAAACTCTATCCAATTAAGCTCCCTACATCCCTATCCTCTCCCAAGAAGCCTTAACTTAGGCAGAAAGCACTTTAATAAGTCCTTTTAGTTAAAACCAAAGAGAGTTACCCAAATTAAAGGTAACCGTTTCTCTTAATTTTTTTGTTTAATTTTACTTCCCCAACCCATAAACTCTTTTTATTCCTTTATTTTGTAAGAAAACCGTTATCGTAAATATACTAGGATGTTTTTTTGAGAAGGATTCAAACAACACTTACACACACCTCCATCTAATGAATGAATAACATAATGTTTCTGTGGATGGTAAACTAAGGCCTCACTAAATGATGATTGTTCAATTACATATTACCTCCTCTCATGGTAGCCATTATGATGGAACTATATTTATATATGGTATATATTATGTTTATTATTTCCTTAGACTTCTCTACTTTCAAATTATATCAAGACATTATGGTTTCCATAGTGGGTAAATACGATAATCTCATTTGAGGAAGTGCGGACTACCGCCCCCTCAAGGTGATGTGATTCAGTAATGCCTTATGTGGGATGAATAGAGGATGTATTTAATGATATTATATATGATATTATACTATAATTAAAATATACAAATTTATCATTATGTCTTAATTCCATTAAAATAAGAAATAGAAATGAAAGTAGCATTCATGCGTACGTACAACTTACCATCTCCATCGACGGTGCATTTCATTTCATAACTCTAAATGTTATGTACTATTATAAATAAATGTAAATATTGGATATATATGATATATAATATATCTAAATTATTAATTTCATTCTATATATAATAAACTATTGACAACATGGACAACTTGTAAATATAAGGTGTTCATTTTTGACTCAAGTACAAAATATCGGTAAAATGGACGTTATTAACTTAAATGATTACATAATGTTTATAACATGTAAATAATTGATATAAAAGGAATAATAATCATAAAAAAGGTTCTTAATCAAGTAGAAATTATCTTTAGTTTATTATTCAGGATACAAAAGAAAGAATGGGTCATGTCAGACATGAGGTAAGGGACTTCGTCTCAATCTCCTTTCATTGAGGCATTTTTAGTTTTATACAGGACCTTATTTTATATGATGTATGAACCCTTTTGAAATTTCATTTTATTCAAAGGGAATATTTTTATCTGAATTGTTTTACTAAAAGACAAAAAGGAATGTTTCTTTTTATTATGTAAGTGGTGACAATGACCTTTCTGCCGCCGTGAGTATTATTTGATCTTTTCCTTCTCTAACAATCCGGGATGTTTTTAAAAGGAAAAATAAATACCATATACTCTTTATATGTATTTTTCTTTTGGAAATTATTTTGAGAATGGATTTATTTTTTCAATATCTTGAAATGATATTTATTAATGCAACGTGTAAATTTTATCTTTCCATTATGCTTTAGTTATGTGTTATGATCATGTTATGGTTATTGGGAATTATTTATGTTTACAGGTGGTTCCATGATAAACCGGGGGCGGGTGAGCCCGAGATAGCTCTCCAATGCATTGGGTAACATGACTAATGTAAACGTGAATGTTTCTCCTAATAGATTTAGGGAATATAATGTGATGGTTTTTCCAAAGTAACTTCTTATGTAGCTGTGATAGCTATAATGTAAGTTTGATATGGATGCCACAAGTTACCTTTATGATTTTTGATTTCTATGTGTCTTTCATAAATCTTATGATTTCACAAGGTAAGTAAACGATTTCATGTTTTTTATATATTTATGAACAAATGTTTACATTATTTGTTTTATAACCCTTACTGAGCTCTTTATGCTCATCCCATGTTTTGAAATGTTTTCAGATGTCTTAATGATGAATAGGGTCAAAGATGGGATCATGGAAAAGTCATGTTGTATTAAACACGGAACTAGACATGACTCTATTTTTTTCAAGAGTTCATGTTTTGTAAAAAAATGGATACTGTGTAGAAGTGTCTACTTTGTAAATCTTTTAGATGTAATAGTTATGTCCTAACTCTCTAAAACTCAAAACCTGGAAAGATCCTCAATGTGAATTATTCATTTAATTCAATATTAAGTAAGGTTTATGTTTGAGTACTTATACTAATAATGTATAGACCGGGCATCCGATTGACACACCATCTATTGTGTTGGGTCCCTTAAAATGTTTTGGATCTTTGGGATACTTCTTTGTAGGACTTTGGGGAAGTTGAGGTATGACTGTTGGATTGGGGATTGGTTCTTCCAAGCATGCTACGTGTGGAACCTAGTGATTGGATGACATCTGATGACTGCTGACCATTACTACTCAGAGTGACTCGACATGCCCAATAGAAAGCGCCTCTATGTTACCCGACAATACCGTTGTTGGGAGTGACTCTAGGAAATGTTGCAGACCGATGGTACTCAATAGGAGTAGTACCTCAACAGGACACGAGGGGGAACACCTCGGTGTGACGCATCATACCCATGGTGGGGAGCGCCTGTATATGACATGGTGGACCCACAATACTCGACAGGAGGAGTAACTTAGTATTCCAAGATTAGTGGGAAGTGCCTCTGTGTGACATGGAAAGCCCAATGTACTTGATACGGGAGAAGTTCTACAAAAGATGAGGTGTTTGATGATGTGACTGGTGATGATACTTGTTACTACCCCTTGAATAAATTCTGGTGTTAGTTGTATTTACTTTGTGCTTTTGATTGAGATTATGCTATGTGATACATCCCCTTCATGGTGTTACCTTCGTGGTACACTTACAACATGTATGATATATGTATATATTAATGACGTAGGTATATGTAAGGGCATATACCAATGTAGTGATGGGCTCTTGCTTTGTGTTTTTTCCATTGTGGAACTATTGGAGACCTATGGGGTATCGGGGTCCCTACTTAGTATCGTTATACTCACCCCTAAACGGGCTATGACAACACCTTGTTGTGTTTAGTGAAGAAGATGGAGAATGCTTACTAAGGACAAGGGTATCAAACCTGGAGGTAGCTTGAAGGTGGACATTAGACAAGGCATACCGCATAGATGAGAGTTCGAGTGTTGTACCCACCCTTCAGGTGGTATCCTTGGAGGGTGTTGTAACGACCCAAAGATTCATTAATGGAAATCCCACTTTATCTAATTAAATGAATCATTATGGGAAATGTTTATATAAAATGTCATCTTCATTGGTTTTATGTTAAGAACTGTGACCATCGCTTTTATAGCCGTTGAACAGTGATCACATGATTAGTATAAATATAGGGCTCTAACAAACCCAATTTACTAAGACAAAGGAAGTGATGACCCCATCTAGTAAAATTGCTCCATACGAAGACCATTTGTCAGAGCTTGGAATAGAGGTGGCGTCTTTGGGATTCACACTGGACCAAGACCAAGCTATGCTTCATCGTGTCATGCTCGGACAGGACCGTCTACGATAAAAGTTTAAGTTAATAGGGATTACCACTCGAGCAATGTTATCTGAGCCACCCCAAGAGTCTATCACCATTGCACACCATACCCTTAAGACTTGTGTGGCTGTTTTAAGGGGTTATGTAACAAATCACTAGTACTATGTTGATGTATATTATTTTTTGTATATAATATTGAATATACCTTTTTTTCATTATTGTCACTTTGTAAATAGTTTTCTTTAAAGCAGAAATAGTATTTTTTTTAGTTAATATTCATCTAAGAAATCTATTTTAATGAATTAATGGATTTTTTAATTAAATAAAATTCTAATAAAATATTATTATTTTTAATAAATTAATTTTTGTTAAATATAAAAGATCTTATAATTTTATGAATGCAATTGTACTTTTTTATTAAGGTTTGAAATCCAGTTTTGTCAAAACCCGTGTTTAATTGATAATTGTTGGTTTTTATTTTAAAAGTGAAAATTAATATATTTATAAAATTATCTAGATAAAATAATTGTTATTTCTGGAATCGGGATGTCGAAATTATCCAACGGTGAATTTTTCATAAATTTATGAGATAGTCAAATGTTTGGGTAAAAATTAAATACTGTTTAAATATATAATGTGTTTTATGACATAATAATGACCTAATAGTGATGTAATAAAATACTATAAGCATATTTTCGGCCAATATATGTTTTACCATTAAAATAATGAGATTTTGGGTTTGTTTGATTTATTTTACAAAGCATTAATGGACCCCTCAAAATTTATTAAACACCTTGTCTTTTTAAATTATTTTCCTTGGGAGTGTGACTAACCTCCACATATGCAACCCCATTATTTTAAGATTTTCGGACTTTGTCTTTATAAAATATTTTTTTCCTCTTCCCTTTTCCAAAAACCATGTGTAAAAACCATGATCTGATTTGTGGTTTGGATTAGATTAATGTAAGGGGTCCCAAACCTAAATAATAAAGAATTCACTCACCTTTCCTATATAAACCCACCCAAGCTCCCACTTCCTCCTCACTCAAAGCCTTTGGAGTTCGTCCAACCTCTTACCCACTCTCCCTATAATCCTCCGAAGGTTCCCCAAGCTCTAATGAAGCCTCTCTCAAGCCTTTTGAAGCAGACTTCCATGTATGGGTTTTTCTTCCTTTCACATTTTCGTCCAATTTTCATAATATGTTATTCCCTTTTAATTTCAATTATAAATGATGGGGTATGGTTTAGAACCTCCCCCATACTTCCCTCTTATTTTTTGAATGATGATAGACCCCTTTTTCACTCATAAATTCATCCCATGTACTCCCGTTACAATGCTGAAATTATAAAAGGAACTTATCTCTCCTCATTTACATTCAAGCAATTCTTTTTTATCATGAATATAAATTCCATTAAAATTGCTGGGAAATGTATTATATGACCCCATTACATTCCATTTCATGTTCATATGATGATACACCCCTTTATCTCTTATCAACCATTTTTATGAATTCTTATGTCACGCTGTTACACTGACGAAATTGCACCGATTTTCTAAGCCAATGCCTTTGTGTAGTGAATACCATGCCCATTTCTCCATCAAGGGTATTCACTATTATGCACATTTACATATTGATTATAATGTTTAATGAATTAATTCCACATTCCATTATCATGTAATAAATGATTATGTTTAATGAATCCATGTTTTATGGTATATATGGCACACTTATGCATTAAATGAAATGTTTATGAAGGGTGCACCCTTATAGCGCTCCAATGCATTGGGTAAAGTATAGTATCATGATAAGTCACGTGCAATGACTGTTGAATCATGCTAATTCAAGTGCAATGAGGTTATACTCGTTCTTCATGTGCAATGAGGATTTACTCATGCTCTATGTGCAATGAGCCTTGGCTCATGCTAATTCCAGGTTAAGTGTTGTTACCACATTTCCATGTTATGATTATCATGATTTATCATGCAATTATGTTCATGTTTCTATTATTCTCTATTGATATTCCTATTGTCTAAAATTTATTGTACTCCTCATGTATTCCATGTTTATTCCCTTACTGGGCTTTATAACTCACCCCTATTCTTATGCATGTCCTCAGGTTATCCCATGAAATGGTAAGTACGAGCGAATACAGTGGTCATGTAAAGGAAGTTTTCAATAAAGATGTTGTATTTCATGTTTTAAGCTGTTATGTAATGATCCTAAGCCCCAAAGACACTAGAACTTTAGATCTTCTATGTTTTATTAAGTGAATAGTTTATGTAATAAATCATGTTTATGTTTGTAATAAAAGCAGGGTTTTCATAGTTGGTATCAGAGGATTGGTTTAGTTATTTTGGGGATTAGGATTAGAAAACCCATGTAAAGCCTTAGAGACAAGACTATGTATAATAAAAACATCCTTAAGTTTTGGTAAGTACTGAGTAAGTTATTTATCAAACAAATGCATCCCTGTCTGGATACGAGCAGGTAGAGGCGGATTTGGAACAGATGTATCCTAGGGGTAAAACCCAAAAACACTACTTTGATATAGACTCGAACGGGAACTAGTGCATGATAATGGGACTTGCTGCACTCTTGGTTATGGCACTCCTGGGGGATATGTTTTGATAAATTCACAAGAATAGTTTGAACCCTTATTAAGGGATTTATTTTAAAAAAATTCTCATACATATATATGTTAGAAAATAGATCACGAAAAGCCTAGATTGATGCCTATAGACTCATGAGTTAAGGAAATAAAAATTTATTTATAAGACATCGACATTTGTATTTGGATTACCCTTTATGTGTTACCCCCTAACTTTCCTTTTATTCCAGCCAATGGACGGTAATAAGAGGACTCGGGCTAACAACCAATGTGAAGATCAGTGTGATGAATGTACTAATGAGATGCCCAATCCAATGGGAGCTGGAATCGAGAACATTGTCATGATTCTTTCTTAGCTAACTCAATCTTTGAATTAGAACACGATTCAAGAGGAAAGTCCAAACCACCATAATAAGGAACAATTCGTTATCTAGAGCTTCATGAGACAAAGGCCTCCTACTTTTAGTGGATCATCTGATCCCACGATCATTGAAAAATCAATCAATGCCATTGAAAAGATCTTCTCCATCCTTCAATGTTATGAACAAGATAAGTTCCTCATGGAGGATTATCATATGCAGGGTGAAGCTGATCAATGGTGGACATTGATCAAAAATATGTTTCTTGAGGAAGAGATCGAGGCGTTGGAATGGAAGGATTTCCAGAAGATGTTTTTCGATAAATATTTTCCACACACCCTAAGGATTAAGATGGAAATGGACTTCCTTTCCCTCAAGAAAAATGAAGAAGAATCTGTTGGACCATACGAGGAAAACTTCACAAGGCATGCACGATACACTTCCGGCTTTGTCGTGACCCCTAAATGCAATATTGGCCGCTTCTTTGGTGGGATGAAGCCTAGCCTACGGATATCATTAGCGATTAGTAACTTCAAGAGCAATGAATAAATTTCCTGATGTTCCATCAAGGTCGAAATGGAGATCTGGGAATTACATGGGTATCATGGGGACAAGAAGCATATGGTGGACATCAATGCTGGCAGTTCGATGGATAAATCCAACGGTGCTAAGAAGATCCATCACCCCACATGCCAAAAGTGCGGAATGAAGTACGCTAGAAATTACCTCAAGGGGATGAGGAAATGCTTTAGGTGTGGAAGAGAAGGGCGCCTAGCTGTTAACTGTTGGAAAGAAAGACCCGCAACTGTGACAGAGGAGAGGAATGGTCCGTTCGAACCTCAACGCATTGTTCTTTGATACAACTGCAATGAACCAAGGCATTTTGCAAATCAGTACCCCAATCCACGGGTTTTCGAAGGAAACCAACAACCTCCAAGGCAACAAGGTAGAGCTTTTGCCATCACTTCTACCGAAGTGAACCCCGACAACGAAGTGGTTATAGGTACGCTAGTTATTCATTCAAGAATAACGAACTTAATTTTTTACTCATGTTCTATTTATTCTTTTATATCTCGAATGTTTAGTTGAGAAATTATCGCACCACCACAAATCATGGAATTGAAGATGTCGGTGAGTACGGGAATTGGGAAAATCATTGCATCCCATGAATATAACTCATCCCCTGTCATAATCTGTGGATTTAATTTCTCGGCAAACCTCATCATATTCCCTCTAGTGGAATTTGATGTAATTCTTGGCATGGATTGGCTTTCCTTATATAGAGCCAATATAAATTTTCAGGAGTGGGAAATCACACTCTATATGGAGAATCAACCCCCGATTCTTTACAAGTGTAAGGAGGAAGATGAATCTCCTTTAGCTCCATCATCTCAAGAATGGATATTAATTCCCTATAAGAACATGTATCGGGCTCAGATAATTGAGTCCATTGAAGAAACCATACTTGTGGAAATTCCTATTGTGAGGGGATTTGCTAAAGTGTATCCCGAGGTAATGACTGGTCTTCCTCCTAAAAGAGATGTTGAATTATCAATTGAACTTAACCCAGGGGAACTACCAATATCAAAGAATCCATATAGAATGGCTGTCATGGAGAATGAAGTGATGAAGAAACAACTAATGGAGAATCTGGAAAAAGGGTTTATACGCTCAAGTGCTTCACCATGGGGTGAACCAATCCTTTCGTCAAAAAGATGGATGGGTCAATGTGGCTTTGCATTGATTATCGTGAACATAAAAAAATCACGATAAAGTACAAGTATCCACTACCACAGATCGATGACTTGTTCGATCAGCTGCGTGGATCACAATACTTCTCCAAGGTAGAGTTTCGGTCGGGATATTATCAAGTAATGGTGAAGAATAAAGATGTCCCCAAGAGTGATTTTCATACAAGATAAGGGCACAATGAATTCATAGTAATTCCTTTCGGACTCACTAATGCTCCATCAATATTCATGTACTTAATCAATAGAGTCTTTAGATATTACCTTTACAAATTTTTCGTAGTCTTTATTGATGATATTCTAATATACTCCAAAACCAAGGAGGATCATGAGGATCATTTAAGAACTGTACTAGATACTTTGCGCTAAGAGAAGCTCTATGAAAAGTACAGAAAGTGTGATTTCTGGTTGAGGGAGGTCCCATTCTTGGGCCATATCATCTCATGAAATGGGATACCTATGGATCCCTACAAAACAGATGCAATTGAGGGATGGTCAAGGCTGACATCGGTAATGGATATCCGTTGCTTCTTGGTCTTAGCTGGATATTATCGACGATTTGTGAGAAATTTCTCATGATTGTCCACCCCTCTTACCAAGAAAACTCAAAAGGGATTAATGTTTTCATGAAGTGATGAATGAGAAGAAAGCTTCAAAGAGTTGAGAAGGAGGCTTATCACTGCACCCGTGCTCACATTACCCACAAGTGGGGAAATTTTGTGGTATTAAGTGATGATTTGAATAAGGGATTTGGTTGTGTGCTGATGCAGAATGATAAAGTGATATCCTATGCCTCAAGGTAGTTGAAAATAAATGAGCGAAAATATCCAACGCATGATCTGGAGTTGGCGGCGGTGATCTTTTCCTTGAAAATCTGGCGGCATTATCTATATGGGGAGAAATGTGAGATATATACTGACCACAAGATTCCTAAATATATATTCACACAGAAAGAGATTATTATGCGCCATAGAAGATGGATAGAGATCATCAAGCATTATGACTATTCAATAAATTACCACCCTGGGAAAGCGAACAAGGTGGTAGATGCCCTAAGTAGAAAAGACCCAGTGATTCTATCAATGATGAAAATTGAGAATGATCCAATATTCTTAGACTTGATGAAGATGGAAATGGAAATCATAAAGAAGGGAACATCATCAATCCTTTCACAAAGGATTTCTCAACCGTCTCTTTTGGAATGGATAAAGGATGCTAAAAACGATGATGTGGGAATTCAGGAAAAAGTGGAAGCTATAAAAAAAGGTAAATCCTCAGAGATTAATGTTAATGAAGAAGGAATTGTTCGATTTGGGAAAAGGCAATTTGTTCTGTCAAGTCCGGAGTTGAAGAAGGAACTTTTGGATGATGCACATAGTTCAAATTTCTCTATTCACCCAGGGAGCAAAAAGATGTATCGAGATATCTGAGAAAACTTTTGGTGGGATAATATGAAGAAGGAGATCGGTGAATATACATCAAAGTGCATGGTGTTCCAGAAAATGAAGGAAGAGAGGCATAAGTCTAAGGGGATGATGCAACCATTTCCCATACCAAAATGGAAATGGGAGAACATCACCATGGGCTTTGTCACCAGACTTACGAGGGGATCCAAAGGAAACAATGGAATCTGGGTTGTGGTGGATCGTCTTACAAAGACTGCACAATTCATTTCTATACAGGAAGATTTCTCATTGGATCAACTGGAACTGATATATATCAGGGAAGCGGTAAGGCTGCATGGAGTACCACTATCTATTGTGTCTAACTGATATCCATGATTCACCTCTATGTTTTGTAAGAGTCTTAAACATGCTCTGGATTTTGAAATGAACTTCAGTACGGCCTATTATCCTCAAACTAATGTCCAATACAAGCGGACTATCCGAACACATGAGTACATGTTGAGAGCATGCTCAATGGAATTTAAAAGAGGATGGGATCAACATCTTCCTTAGGTTGAATTCTCTTATAATAATAGTGTCCACAAGAGCATCCAAATGGCACCATATGAAGCCCTTTATGGGAAAAGGTGCAGAACACCAGCATGTTGGGATGAGGTCAGTGAACATATGCTTCTTGGACAGAAAATGGGCAAGGAAATGGTGGAGAAGGTGAAAACCATTCAGCAGCATATCAAGGTAGCCTACAGTCGACAAAAGAGTTATGTATATAATCGTCGATGAGACCATGAGTTTAAAGTTGGAGAAATGGGTTTTCTACGCATATCTCCATGGAAGAATGTCATTAGGTTTGGAAATAAGGGTATATTATGTCCAAGGTACATCGGCCCTTTTGAGATTTTTGATCGTGTCGGGGTTGTAGCCCATCGACTAACACTTCCACCTACCATGGCCAATGTACATGATGTATTTAATGTATCCCTCTTAAGGAAGTACATACCGGACCCTTCACATGTACTCTCCTCTGAGGTGGTACAGTTGGAGGATTATCTTTCTTATGAGGAGAAACCAGTGAAGATCTTATATCGTAGAGAAAAAGTACTACAAAATAATACAATGCCCTTCGTCATGGTGTTGTGGAAAAACCACCTGTTTGAAGAAGAAACTTGGGAATCAGAGCAAATGATGAAGCTGAGTTACCCACATCTATTTTAGTGTGGGAAAAGAAAAATTCAAGGGAGAAATTTCTTAAGGGGGAATATTGTAACGACCCAAAGTTTCATTAATGGAAATCCCACATGATCTAATTAAATGTCTCTTTATGTAAAATGTTTATATAAAATGTCAACATCTTTGGTTTTATGTTAATAATTATGACCGTTTCTTTTATAGCCATTGAAAATTTATCACATGATTTGTATAAATATAGGGGTTTAGAAAACCCAATTTAATCAGACAAAGGAAGCGATGGCCTCATCCAGTAGAATTGCCTCACACGAAGCCCATTTATCAGAGCTTGGAAAAGAGGTGGAGTATTTGGGATTCTCTCTTTACCAAGACCAATATGAGCTTCATTAGGTCACGCTCAAACGGAACCGTCTACTAGAAAAGTGGATGTTGATAGAGATTACCACTCGAGCAATATTATCTGATCCACCCCAAGAGTCTGTCACCATCGAACACCTTACCCTTAGGTCTTATGAGGCTGTTTTAAGGGGTTATGTAAGAAATCGCTAGTACTATGTTCATGTATATTATTATTTTTATATAATAATGAATATACCTTCTCTTCATTATTGACACTTTGTAAATAGTTTTTTTAAGCACAAATATTATTATTTTTAGTTAATATTCAGCTAAGAAATCTATTTTGATGAATTAATGGATTTTTGAATTATATAATATTTTAATAAAATATTATTATTATTATTAAATTATTTTTTATTAAATATAAATGATCTTATAATTTTATGGATGCAATTGTAATTTTTATTAACGTTTAAAAGCCATTTTTGTCAAAACCCGTGAATTTTCGATAAATGTCAGTTTTTCTTTTAAAAGTGAAAATTAAAATATTTAGAAAATTATTTAGATAAAATAAATTTTATTTCAAGAATCAGGATGTCGAAATTATCAAACGGTAAAATTTTCATAATATTCTGAGATAGTCAAATTTTTGGGTAAAAATTAAATACTGTTTAAATATATAATGTGTTTTATGATATCATAATGACGTAATAGTGATGTAATAAAATACTATATTATTTATTCTCGGCCATTATATGTTTTAACATTAAAATAATGTTATTTTGGGTTTTTTTGACTTATTTTACAAAGCATTAATGGACCCCTCAAGACTTATTAAACACCTTTTTTAAAATTATTTTCCATGAGAGTGTGACTCACCTACACATAAGTAAACCCATTATTTGAGTAATTTTGGACTTTGGTCTAATAAAATCTTTTTTTCCTATTCCATTTTCCAAAAAGCATGGGAAAAAACCATGAGCTGATTTGTGCTTTGGATTAGTTTAATGTAAGGAGTCCCAAACCGAAATAATAAAGAATTCACTCACATTTCCTATATAAATCCACCCATGAACCCACTTCCTCCTCACTCAAGGCCTTTGGAGTTCGTCTAAACTCTTCCCTACTCTCTCTATAATACTCCCAAGGTGGCCCAGGCTCCCAATAAGACTCTCTCAAGCCTCTCTCAAGCCTTTGGAAGCATACTTCCAAGTAAGGGTTTTTCTTCCTTTCACCTTTTTGTCCAATTTTTTTAATATTTTTACGCCCTTTTAATTTCAATTATAAATGTTGGGGTATGGGTTTTCACCTCCCCCATACTACCCTATTATTGTTTTAATGATGGGAGAACCTTTTCTCTCTCGTTAAATGACTCCCATGTACTCTCGTTACTATGCCAAAATTCCGAAAGGAACTTCTCTCTCCTCATTTACATTCAAGAAACACATTTGTATAATGAATCTAAATTCCATTAAAATTGTTGGGAAATGTATCTATATTACCCCCTTACTGTCCATTTCTTTTAAATATGATGAGACACCCCTTTCTCTCTCATCAACCATTTTTATGAATTCTTATGTCACGCCGTTACACTACCGAAATTGCACCGATTTTCTAAGCCAATGCCTTTGTGTAGTGAATACCATGACCATTTCTCCAACAAGGGTATTCACCTTTATGCACATTTACATATTGATTATAAATATTCATGTATTAATTCCACATTCCTTTATTTTGGAATAAATGATTTTTTTAATGAATCCATGTTTTATGATCCATGTGGCACACTTATGCATGAAATAAAATGTTTAAGAAGGGTGCACCATTATAGCACTCCAATGCATTGGGTAAAGTATAGTATCATGATACATCATGTTCAATGAGTGTTGACTCATGCTAATTCAAGTACAATGAGGGTTTACTCATGATTCATGTGTTGTAAGTATTTACTCGTGATCCATGTGAAATGAGCATTGGATCATGCTAATTCCATGTTAAGTGTTGTTGCCACATTTCCATGTTATGATAATCATGCTTTATCATGCCTTTATGTTCATGTTTCCCTTATAATCTATTGATATTCCTATTTTCTAACATTTATTTTACTCCTCATGTATTCTATGTTTATTCCATTACTGGGCTTTATAGATAACCCCTTTTCCTATGCATGTCCTCAGGTTATCCCATGAAATGCAATGTATGAGGGAATGTAGTGGTCATGTAAAGAAAGTTATCAATAAGATTTGTATTTCATGTGTTAAGTTGTAATTTAATGATCCTAAGCCCCGAAGACACTATACCTCTTGATCTTCCATGTTATATCAATTTAATAGTTTATTTAATAAATCGTGTTTATGTTTGTAATAAAATCAGGGTTGTCATATGTGTTCACAAGATTTGTTTTCAGTTTTACTTGTAAATTTCAGTTTACATGTACCTTACAGTTGGGCTTGTATTCTGGCCCCTTTTTCTTTCTGTACAAACCTTGTTTACTATATAGTTTTACTTTGATCATGTATCCTTTTTTTCCTTAGTTTTGTGAGTTTACAGGTTATAATGGCAAATCCATCCCGTTTTTAGGGAATATAACTTTCAGTGCTAGTCACCAGCCCCTAGTCTATGGAAAGAGGGTTTGGGGTAGTCACAACACGGGCCCTGAGGCATGGGTGTTGACAATAATGGAATAAAATGAAAATTATTTTTAACCAAATACTTAATGGTTTGTAAAATAATCATAAATTCATTAATGTTTTGTTTTCCAACACGATGCAGTCAATATTTCTTCACAACATGGAAATAATATTCACCTAGCTACATCATACAAATTGAAGTTCTCATGACTAATATTGATACTATAATTTGTAACTCCCTGACCCCAGTTACCCAGAGTCAGTGCATTATTACATAACATTGGCATGATCACAAGAAAGATAAAGTCTCGAAAGACCTATTAGTTTAGTAGACTTGGAATAACTATATACATTCATAATGTTTACATTACATCATAAAATGAAAACTAAAACATTATAGTCTCCATAGTCCACACTTTTATCCCCTTATAGTATCCCTACAGGTCATTCATAAAATACTTCTTCACATCTTGGGAAAAATAAAACATTGGAAGGGGTGAGCTCAAATGCCCAGTAAGGATAACAATATAGCGGAAACATTCATAAATAGGAATAAACATTTAAGGAAATGTATAACAAAAACAAAAGCCTTTTAAACTTGAACGTCAATGTATTATGGCAGAAATAAAATGAAATAATTCCATTTACTTATTCACATGGATATTCTACTAATCGAATAATCACATGCAATATCAATAACCACTTTCATTATAATGGAATGCATAATACAAGACTATCAAAAAGACATAGCCAAGGCCTCGTGCCAAGACTACAAATAAGATTTTGTCAAGGACTTGTGCCAAGATACTAGTTTGTCTAATGAGACCTACCGATGCATCAAGGAGCTATAGCGGGCTCCACCCGTCACTTACTATGTCCATTGCATTCCTCATATGAAATGTTTTAAACATAAATAAACATTCGTTTTAAAACTAGCATACGAAATGCCAATACTTATCCACAAACAATGAATGGTATAAAAATAGCACATCCACAGTCAAACATAACTCATTCGAACAATATAGGATATTGTATTGTATCATATTAACCTCAATCAAGTATAATGAAGGATATTGACATAGATGAAAATAATCATAAAAATCTTTGAGAGAAATATCCCCCTTTTTCTTGAAATCATTTAAAAGTCACACTATTTGTCAAGAAGCCATTTAAAAATAGATTTTTGAATCAAAGTGTCCCATACCACATTGAAACTTTTAAAAAGAGTTTTAATTTTAAAACTTTAATGTTCATATAAATAAATCCTTAAAACCATTTTTAAAACATGGACATTAATGAGCAAGATTTAGAAGAATAAGTCTTTAAAATATTTAAAAATGGAATTTTAGTTAGAGTTTATAACCAAAAGAAAGACACTTGAATACAAATAATTGAGGTAATAAAAACTTTGTAATATAATGAGAATAAAGGGATTCATGATATATTATGTCAAAGTACATTATATATAACACATAAATATGATTTGGTGTATAACAACAAAGAAGTCTCAATGGAATGTAAATTGAGATGAAATATCTCATAAAGGCCCTATCCTTAGGATAAGGATAAATCAACGTCATAATTATGTGTGAAAAATATAAATACACTAAATATGATTGGATATTCAGTGTAAAAAAATAAAAGGACATTCACACATATTCTTGTAAAAACAACACTAATGAATTGGATGTTTATCTCAACAAATCGAGATTGAGTAAAAATTACTCTTATCAAGTTCATACCAATGACTTGAGAATTTATCAATGGAGTGATTATGTGTATAAAAAGTATATCCACAGAGAGGGGAGTGGAAATTATTACATAATCAAATGAATAGTGAATCTACACATAATCTTGGGTTAAAATAATCAATGAAGTATGCGTAATGCTGAATGAGTGGAAATTGAAATTTCAAATTCCCTTAATGATTTGGTAACATAAAAAACATAAACCCATGAAATAAGGATCATAAAATGATGATTTAAATATAAATGAATTAATGTATATTGCACAATGAATACAAACATGGGCAGTAAACATACCACATGTAATAAATAAGTTGTGAACAATGGAATTCTCACGGAATTAAAAGTGAGATAAGAAGCCCCTTACTTTGTACTTTTTCCTTGGTCGAAGGTAGGATAACCTCCTGTATAATGGTGAAATAATTTTTAATGAATTATACAATAATCATTTATATTAATATGATATCATGTATGATCTTTTAACATTGATTTGTTAATAATATCTCAGTATTATCATCATTTCGGCTATTAACTTACTCATTTTCCATTATATTATTTGTTACGTAAGCCGTGTTTGTTATGGATAGGTTGTATATTATTCATATCCAGAATTATTTCCAGTCATTAAAAATTATTTTTAATCATCAAATGAGAGTTATAATTTAATGGATACGATGGAGAATGAATCTCATCGCGTTCGTGGAGACAGTAGTCCGTACGTATGCACGAGCGACAATATCGTTATTTTGATGTTAAAATAATATATAATTGGATTGTATATCATATAAAAAGAATAATTATAATTTTTTATTTTTTATTTTTTATTTAAATAAATTACACATCATTATTATACCCATCCAAATAATAATTTATTGAATGACAATTACACCACGATGTGGAGACGGAAAGCCGTACGCACGCACGTATGGTGACATGCCATTCAAAGGATGGAAAGAATACTGAATATGGTTGTACCATATTTATAATAAAATCACAGTATATAGAAGATACTAGATTTATTATTTTGGAATATAAATAACAATTAAAGAAGAAGTTGAAGAAGAAAGGAACATGAAAGAGGGTGGTGAAAACATTACCTCTTCTTCGAGTTCTTCCTTTTTATTTGATCATAAGGGCTCCTTAGGTTGGCTTTATGATCAAAATACGTCCTATTGGATGTATTGAGGGAAGTTGAGAGAGTATTTGGGCAGGGTTTGGCCGAGACAAAAGGCTTTTAATGTGTGAATTAGTGAGAAGGTGGGGTTCACTTTTATAAGAGGGGTGAGGGGCACCTTTGGAAATGCTAAAAATATTATTTTATAATAAATTCCTATTCAGTTTCTAATGGATAAAAAGTGTATTATTTAATGGTTAAGGTAGGGATGGGTCTAAAAACACTCAAACAATATAATTTACAGAGGTTTGGGTAATTATATTAACCTTATCCTTTAGTTTTAACTCTTTGTTAATTAATTTGACACTTACCATGTCACTTTGTATTTTTATATTATATAGTTAATAAACTTACTATATACCTCAAAAAACCCCCAAGTTGTCCATTAATGATACACCTATCATGATATAAGTCTCTTGGCCGAACCTCAGATTTTTATGAATTTAATATCAATTAATAATATAATATTTGTTTTAAAAACTCTTTTATGTCAATTTTGACACTATTCAATAATTGATTTTTTTAAAACATACAAAAGAAGTATTACATCGTAAAAAGTTACTTAAGTCATTTATAACATGTCATATTAACCAAGAAAATTAGTTTAATTCATAAAAAGTCTCAAATTATATTTATTTGTGTATTTATAATATCAATTATTTTAATTTTTCACTATTATGGTAATTACTGCATCATCATTGTGTCATAAATAAATTAAATTATTTAATGTCTAAATATTATAAATAAAATATCATTATGAATGAAATCTTTTTATCTTTTTAATGATTTTTTATAATCAAATTTATCTTATGTGTAACCCTATATTAAAAAAGTTTTAGTACATAAACATTGATTTTAACTCTTTTAACTCTTCTTAGAATTAAATAATAATAAATGTCCCAGTCTAGTCCAAGTGGACCTAAATGATAATATATTATTGATAAGGTAGTGTTTGATCGATATACACTTATACAATATAATTAGGACATGTGTTAGGGTAATATTAATATCATTTTTACCCTTAATTACCCAATTGACTTTTAACTGTGGTAAATAAAAGTAAAAAGTTACTATTCACCAAAAATCATTTCCATCTCATTGAACCACATTTTACTCCATGATATTAACCATGTCTCTTGTATTTTCAAAATTCCACTCACAGAAGCGGTAAAATTATGTTTTATGAAAAATTCAGGTTTTTAACTACCACATAGTGGTTTCACTATTCATCAAAAAATGAAAGTTTCCAGAAAAATACAAAAAATTTGGCCTAAGCAATATTTGATATTATGAATTAAAAAATGATGTCTATTTTACCAAATTTAAAACATATTAGTTGCATTAATTAATTTAATAATTAATTCTCGTCGTCAAAACAACTAGCGTGTTTTTAAGAGATAATAACTATCAAAAGATTGACACTTGTTTATGTCCGGTTTAATTGTGGAATTATGTACAATGACCAAAATTGTATTAAATGGTTAAAATATATTCTAAATATAATTTAATACCACTCAAATTTATAATTTTTTAATATAAATTATTTTGATTAAAAAAGTTGTTTTTAATTAAAATTTAGTAATTTTCACTATTCATCAAAATATAAATGTTATCCAAAAAGTTCCAAAATTTAAACTTAGGCTAAATTCGATGCTCCAAATAAAAAAATAAAGTCCATTTTGAGAGATAAAATTTATAAAATTTCAAAAAGTAGATATTACTATTCATAACAGTTAGTTTGATTGGTTGTGGTGTGTGTTAGAACTCGAAGTTGCGTACAACACACACTACTGTATTATTCAAAGGCAAGCGTACCGTGGAAGCTTGGGATATTTAATTGTAAATATTTTATGTCCCCATTTTAAAATATAAATTTAATTAGTCAAATTGAATATATAAAAGTTTAAAATATTGGATTTAAAAAGTGTTCACTATTAAAAGTTGGTAAAAGTGCAATACTGAAAATGAATTTGTTCTTACATTATGATTAAGAAACTCATTATATGGATTATAAAATTATAATGATTATAAAATGTTTAAAATTTAGTGGATACTATTCATAACATCTTTTGAATGGCTTGTTTGGTAAGTCATGGTGCGCTTGAACTCGGTGTTGCGTGTAGTGCAAGTTATTGAATTATTTTGAAGAAATAACACACTATGAAATCTTGGGGTGTTACATTCTCCCCTCCTGCAATAAATTTCATCCTCTCAATTGGAAATTGTTCTTCGAAAATAAAATGTTGAATATTGAAAATATCATTGTTGGAAAACCGACATTGGAAATTGGGTTGTTAAAATTTAGTCTTAATAACAGGAAAAGAGAAATGAAAGGTTCACCACCAAATTATGATCTCTATTCAGAGAACATTGGTAGAAATTAGAGAGATATAATTGGAGGAAAAATGTAAATATTTATAGTTAGTGATTGAGTCCGTCAATCACAAACAAGTGTAAAATTGAGGGCCTTAAATTCATCAATCTATGATGATTTAAAATACCATCGGTTCAGAAAAACATATGGTATTAGGATAACACATTTTGTTGTTTTAAGATCCCTTTACTAAAGTATAATAATTAATTTCTTCATTGCATAAGAGAAGAAGAAAAATATATACTTGACAAGTAGAGTCTCATCCTTTAACTATGTTCTACCACAAACTCATCTTTCACTCTAAAAGATAAAAGAACATAAAAATAATATTCCATTTATCCTATTCGTATAGGGATAAAAAAATGAATTTATAATTCATCTAGCAGAACCATTAGAAAGAAGACATTATTCAATCCAGGATATCACGTGGGTCAGTAGTAGGTGATACACCCTTTTCTCCCTTCAGTTGTGGGTTCATGCCTCACGGCCTTATTGGATGTGACGGGTTGCCGCCCGACCTCCGGGTTGTCCTTTTATAGAAATCCAAAATAATCCAGACTAGAACTGTCCAAAATACTTCAGTTCAAAATTTATAAGTAAGGTAAACACAATGAAGTTCCTATTTTCCACGTAATAACATGTGATCACCTTCATCATGTATTCTTTTAAAACACTACAACATCCGGAATTACCATCAAACCTTATTAATTACATTCATGATCCCTTATTCCTTAAAGAATAATAGATATACTCCTTCAATCTGAAAATTTTGTAAACCCCAACAATGATGGAATATACAAATCATTAATCAGTTCCAAGATGGTCAAGAATATCCAATATAATTTATCCAAATCAATCATGTATTATTCTAAAATCACTACCTCGGTATCATAACCATATTATGGTTTATCTTTCTCTCAACGATATATTTTCCAAAAATTTAACCTGCTATTGAGTCAATTTTATTTGTTCCACACAATCTCAAGTCCTTAATGAAATAGTAATGCAGTACAATCCTTATATACTCAATAATTATTATAAAAAGTACATTGTTGATACAACACTCAAATGACATAATCAACATAAGAACTCTAATCATTCCTCTTCATCTGTGGTAGGATCATAATTTGATTGTTATCCAATAACATCATTTGCGGCATAGTCTGATGACTGGGACATAGGTTCGCGTAGTGTCCAAACTCCTTGCAAATAAAGCATTGTACATTTGAAACCATTTTCTTACCTTTGCTATAACATACATTGTTCCCTTTTCGTCCACACTTATAACAAACTCATGTTCCTTTGCAGGCAAGTTCCAGGGTGTTTCTTCCCACAGTTATCACATATGGGAAAATTCTTCTTTTCCCTCTTCCCTTTATCCATATTTCTATTTTCCATCCTTTTCTTCTCTTGACTCCCTTCAATTCCATAGGACTCCGTAAACTCTTTACTTATCTTATCAACACATGATATTATTTCTTCATATGATGATAATACATGGGTGACTATTTCTCTTATAAATTCTGTCTTAAGACCATGAAATATATGATCCTTCTTTCTCTTTAGATCATGTGCATTGCTGGAGTTCTCATTCCTTATACTGGGAACCATTTCTAAACAATGGCATACACTAGATTAGTTTATGAATAACAATACATAATCCCAAACATGTAAAACACATAACATAAATTAAATAGTTAAGGATATAATCCATAATCATTAAAATGTATCCTATAAGGAAGTATATACTCATAAACCCTTCATAATGGTTTTTAAAAAAAATAAGAATTATCCTAAGCATATCCCCGGGAGTGTCGTAACCAAGAGTGCAGCAAGGCCCATTGTCGTGCACCAATTTCTGTTCGAGTCTAGCTCAAAGCGGTGTTTTCGGGCTTTACCCCTAGGTACATCTGTTCCAGAGCCCCCTCTACCTACTCGTATCAAGACAGGGATGTATTTCTCAGAAAACTCCCGATATCTCTACAATACCAAAATTCTAGGAAGTTCTTCTACACTAATCTTCAAATTTAATCTTATGTCTACATGTTCTAATCAGAATTTTCAAAATCTAGCTTCCAAGGATTGTACTAAACTTCCTCTGATACCAACGTTAATGCCCAGACCCCAGTTACCCCGAGTCGGCGCATTATTACATAACATTGGTATGACAAGAAAGATCAAGTCTCAAAGGACTGATTAGTTTAGTAGCCTTGGAATAACTAGATACATTCATAAAGTTTACATTACATCATAAAATGAAAACTAAAACATTATAGTCTCCATAGTCCACACACTTATCCCCTCATACTATCCCTAGAGGTCATTTATAAAATACTTCTTCACATCCAGGGAAAAATAAAACATAGAAAGGGGTGAGCTCAAATGCCCAGTAAGGATAACAATATAGCAGAAACTTTCATAAATAGGAATAAACATTTAAGGAAATCTATAACTAAAACAAAGGAATTTTAAACATGAACATCTACATAATATGGTTGAAATAAAATGAAATAATGTCATTTACTTATTCACATGGATATTCTACTAATCGAATATTCACATGCAACATCAATAACCACTTTTATAATGATGGAATGCATAATGCCAGACTGTCATAACCACATAGCCATGGTCTCGTGCCAATACTAAAAATAAAATTTTGTCAAGCCCTTTTGCCAAGACATTAGTTTGTCTCATGAGACCTACTGATACATCGAGGAGCTATAGCGGGATCCACCTGTCAATTACTAAGTCCAATGTATTCCTCATATGAAATGTTTTAAACATAATATAAAAATTCGTATTAAAACTAGCATATTAAATGTCAATAATTATCTACAAACCATGAATGGTATAAAAATAGAACATCCACAGTCAAACATAACTCATTCGATACAATATGGGAGATTGTATTGTATCATATTAACCCTAATAGAGAATAATGAAGGATATTGACATAGATTAAAATAATCATCAAAACTATTTTAGAGAAATATCCCCCTTTTTCTTCAAATCATTTAAAAGTCACACTATTTGTCAAGAAGCCATTTAAAAATATTTTTTTGAATCTAAGTGTCCCATACCACTTTGAAACATTTAAAAGGAGTTTTAATTTTAAAACATTAATGTCCATATTAATAAATCATTAAAACCATTTTTAAAACATGGAAATTAATGAGCCTGATTTAGAAGAATAAGTCTATAAAACATTTAAAAATGGTATTTTAGTTAGAGTTTCTAGCCAAAAGAGCGTCACTTGAATAAAAATAATTGAGGTAATCAAAACACTATAATGTCATGAGAATAAAGGGATTGATGATATACTATGTCAAAGTACATTATATACACCACATAAAAGTGATTTGGTGTATAACAACAAAGAAGTCTTAATGGAATGTAAATTGAGATGAAATATCTCATAAAGGCCCTATCCTTAGGTTATGGATAAATCAACAACATAATTATGTGTAACAAATATAAATACACTAAATATGATTGGATATTCAGTGTAAAAAATAAAAGGACATTCACACATATTCTTGTAAAAACTACACCAATGAATTTGTTGTTTATCTCAACAAATCGAGATTTAGTA
This sequence comes from Viscum album, assembly GCA_963277665.1. Classification (NCBI taxonomy): domain Eukaryota; kingdom Viridiplantae; phylum Streptophyta; class Magnoliopsida; order Santalales; family Viscaceae; genus Viscum; species Viscum album. Next base: position 1,362,570,936 of record OY728140.1, on the reverse strand, counting down.
AAAATTACTCTTATCAAGTTCATACCGATGACTTAAGAATTTATCAATGGAGTGATTATGTGTACAAAAAGTATATTTACATAAAGGGGAGTGGAAATTATGACATAATCAAATGAATAATGATTCTACACATAATCTTGGAGTAAAATAATCTATAAAGTATGCGTAAAGCTGAATGAGTGGAATTTCAAATTTCAAATTCCCTAATTGATTTGGTAACATACAAAACATTCAACCATGAAAGAAGGATCATACAATGATGATTTAAATATACATTAATTAATGTATATTACACAATGAATACTGACATGGGTAGTACACACACCACATGTAATAAATAAGTGGTGAACAATGGAATTCTCACGGAATTAAAAGTGAGATAAGAAACCCATTACTTTGTACTTTTTCCTTGGTCGACGGTAGGTTAACCTCCTATATAATAATGAAATAATTTTTATTTAATTATAAAAGAATAATTTACATTAATATGATATCATGTATGATCATTTAACATTGATTTGTTAATAATATCTTAGTATTATCGTCATTTCGGCTGTTAACTTACTCGTTTTCCATTATATTATTCATTACGTAAGCCGTGTTTGTTATGTATAGCTTGTATCTTATTCATATCCAGAATTATATCAAGTCCATAAACATTATTTTTAATCATCAAATGAGAATTATACTTGAATGGATACGATGGAGAATAAATCTCATTGCATTCATGGAGACGGTAGTCCGTACGTACGCACGAGTAACAATATCATTCTTTTGATGTTAAAATAATTTATAATTGGATGGTATATCATATAGACAGAATAATTGTCATTTTATATTTATTATTTACATAAATTACACATCATTATTATACCCATGTAGATAATAATGTATTGAATGACAATTACACCACGATGTGGAGACTGTAAGTTGTACGTACACACGTATGGTTACATGCCATTAAAAGGATGGATAGAATAATGAATATGGTTGTACCATATTTATAATAACATCACATTATATAGAAGATAATGGAGTTATTATGTTAGAATATAAATAACAAAGAAAGAAGAAGTTGAAGAAGAAAGGAACTTGAAAGAGGGTGGTGAAAACATTACCTCTTCTTCGGGTTCTTCATTTTGATTTGATCAAAAGGGCTCCTTAGGTTTCCATTATGATCAGACTAAGGCCTCTAGACTGTATTGAGGGAAGATTAGAGAGTATTTGGGCAGGTTTTGGCCGATACAAATGGCTTTTAATGTGGGAATTGGTGAGAAGGGAGAGTTCCCTTTTACAAGAGGGGTGAGGGGAACCTTTGGAAAAGCTAAATATATTATTTTATAATAAATTCATATTCGGTTTATAATGGCTCCAAAGTGGTTATTTAAAGGTTAAGGTGGGTATGGGTCTCAAACCACTCAAAAAATTTAATTTAGACAGGTTTGGGTAATTATATTAACTTTATCCTTTAGTTTTAACTCTTAGTTAATTAGTTTGACACTTACCATGTCACTTTGTATTTCTATATTATATAGTTAATAAACATACTATATACCTCCAAAAGACCCCCAAGTGGTCCATTAATGATACACCTATCATGATATAATTCTCCTGGACGAACCGTAGATTTTTAGGAATTTAATATCAATTAATAATATAATATTTGTTTTAAAAACGCTTTTATGTCAATTTTGACACTATTCAAGAATTGATTTTTGTAAAACTCACAACATAAGGATTACTTCGAAAAATGTTACATAAAGAATTCCTAACATGACATATTAACCTAGAAAATTAGTGTAATTCATATAAAGTCTCAAATTATATTTATTTGGGTATTTATAATATCAATTATTTTAAATTTTCACTACTATGGTAATTACTACATCATCACTGTGTCATAAATAAATTAAATTATATAATGTCTAAAAATTATAAATAAAATATAATTATGTATGAAATCTTTTTATCTTTCTAATGAATATTTATTATCGAATTTATATTATGTGTAACCCTATATTAAAAGTTTTTTAGTAAATAAACATTGATTTTAACTCTTTTAACTCTTCTTTGAATTAAATAATAATAAATGTCCTAATATAATCCATGTGGACCTAAATGATAATATTTTATTCATAAGGTTGTTTTTGGGTGAGATACACTTTTCCAATAGAATTAGGACATGTGTTAGGGTAATATTAATATCATTTTTACCCTTAATTACCCTATTTACTTTTAACCGTGGTAAATAAAAGTAAAAAGTTACTATTCACCAAAAATTATTTTCATCTCATTGAACCACATTTTACTCCTTGATATTAACCGTGTCTCTTGGATTTTCTAAATTCCATTCACAGAAGCGGTAAAATTATGTTTTATGAAAAATTCAGTTTTTTAACTACCACTTAGTGGATTCACTATTCATCAAAAAATGAAAGTTTCTAGAAAAAAACAAAAAATTAGGCCTAACCTATATTTGATATTATGAATTCAAAAATTATGTCTATTTTATCAAATTAAAAATATATCAGTTGCATTAATTAATTTAAAAATTAATTCCAGTCGTCAAAACAAATAGCGTGTTTTTAAAAGATAATAACTATCAAAAGATTGACACTTGTTTATGTCCGGTTTAATTTTGAAATTATGTACAATGACCAAAATTGTATTAAATGGTAAAACTATATTCTAAATATACTTTAAAACCACTCAAATTCATAATTTTTCAATAAAAATTCTTTTGATTAAAAAAGTCGTTTTTAATTAAAATTTAGTAAATTTCACTATTCATCAAAATATAAACGTTATCCGAAAAGTTCCAAAATTTCACCGTAGGATAAATTCTTTAATCCAAATAGAAAAATGTAGTCCATTTTGAGAGATAAAATTTGTAAAATTTCAAAAATTAGGCATTAATATTCATAACGGTTAGTTTGATTGGTTGTGGTGTGTGTTAGAACTCGAAGTTGCGTTAAACACACACAACTGTATTATTCAAAGGAAAGCGTACCGTGGAAGCTTCAGATGTTTAATTGTAAATTTTTTATGTCCCCATTCTAAAAAGTAAATTTATTTAGTCAAATTGAATATATAAAAGTTTAAAATATTGGATTTAAAAAGGGTTCACTATTAAAAGTTTGTAAAAGTGCAATACTGAAAATGAATTTGTTCTTACATTATGTCTATGAAACTCATAATATGGATTCTAAAATTATGATGATTATATAAAGATTATAATTTAGTTGATACTATTCATAACCTCTTTTGAACGGCTTGTTTGGTAACTCATGGTGCGCTTGAACTCGGTGTTGCGCGTAGTGCAAGTTATTGAATTATTTTGAAAAAATAACACACTATGAAATCATAGGGTGTTACATAATTTATTATTTTGTAAAAGAAAAAATAAATTTATATTGTACATAATGAAAAGTGTAACACCTCTAAATTCTATATTAAGTATATGGTATTTGATGGAATGTATAAAACGCATCACCAATTACATAAGGGAATATAACACCAAAATATTTTAGAATATTTAAAGCATTAGAAATAAATTATATCCATGATATATATTTCAGTACATCTAACATTGAGTTAGCAAGTATTACCTTCAAAAGTGACTTTCTTTTAAAGCATACATTACATGAAAGACTAGATTTTTACCAACAAAAATATATATTGAAAATATTATTTAATTATATAAGACATAACCAAGACATTAATTTAGTCGTTATAAATATTATTATGTAAATTGTAAAAATATTATGTTTTATAATGATTCAAAATTAATTCATTTGAAACAAAATAATTTTAAATTAATATTATAACCAACTGAATATAAAGAGAATTTTTAGAAAATATATTTTTATGATCAGAAATATTCTTTACCCTCATAGATTAAATTAATAGTTGTTATTAAATGATATTAATAAAATCCATATATTATATATTCAATAGAATATATTTTATATTAATCCAAATTATTTGGAATATTTAAGATAAGAACAACACCAATATTACACAAAAAATACTATATTTTGATTATGAGAATTTAACCAGCTATTAATGTAAAGCCTTTTTAAAATAAATTTTGTTGATCTTTTTAAGATTATATATTTCAATATAAATGTCATATTTTAAATAGAATCATTAAAACATCTTTAGGGGGATTTTTTTGTATTTTTATATTAATTTTTTTATTGAATAGTGAAAATGAAGAATTTTTGTAAAAAACATTTTTATATAATTTAATTGTAAAAATAAATTAAATTTTATGTCTGGTTTAGAGAAAAATTAGATAAAAATTTAATAAAATAATAAAACATAGGACATTTTAATCAATCTCAATTTCTAATTCAGTATCAAACCATATCAAACAATCAGAAGTACATAGATTAAAACCTCATTGTTGTCCCATCTATGGGGTTAAATTTAATGTAATGTATAACAAGTCTATGATTTGAATTTAAAAAATGGATTCAAAATTTTCAATATGAATAATTTATAATTTATAATTAATTCATCTTAGTTTTTTACCAAAATTAAAACGGAATGTTGTTAAAATTAATTACAATGATTAAGGTTAAATGATGCTTAATAACGACTAAACCTTATTCTCAAGGGACCTAATGACATAGAAATAAATCCAAGAACCATGTTATATCTTTATATAGACCCAATAACCAATTTTATAATATTGGGACCATCATTAGAGGCCCATATAATGTTAGAAAAGTGTAATGACTTAATTTTCCAAAATATTACAAAAGTGCCACTCCCCATCCACTATAAAAGAGAATCATATCCATTTACTTACTCATACATATCAAGACAATATGGATAGAAAATTATCTAACCAAATAAATTCTAAATATTCCTCTTATAATCTTATATTAATCCCTTTGGATATGAATAAATACATGCATGTATTTTGGATAAAACTAAGAGAAGCTACCCAAGTAAGAGGTAACAAACTTTCACATGATTTTAGTTTTATTTCGATTCAACACACCCATTACCCTTCACATTCCATTGTTATATAAAAAAACTAGTATCCTTAATATAATATGATGTTTTAGGGTATGTATTTGACATAAACTTATACACACCCCAACTTAATGGGTCATGATCATACTATTTATGTAAAGAGTGAAGTTCCACCTCACGAAACAATGATTATTTGTACTAACTATACTTCCACGCATGGTAGTCATTATGATAGAAACTATATTTATATATAATATATAATATATTTAATATTTCTATATTCTTTATGAATTTATTTATAACATATACCTCGGTACATTCTATTTTGATTAAATACGATAACATCATTTGTGGTTGTGTGGACTACGGCCTCATTAAAGTGATGTGATTCGTTCACCCTATACATTGAATGTTTTAAGAGTGATTTTAATAAATATTTGTAACATATATTATATAATTTAATTATAATATACCTATATATAATATATTTTTCATTATTTAATCATTTAAAATAAATTTAAGTTGTGTTCATGCGTACATATGGCATATCGTCTCCATGAATGGTGCATTTCATTTCTTTTATGAAAACATTATAGATTATTATAAATACATTGGTAAGGAATTTAAATATTATAATTAATTCATGATTTGAATTATGGAGATGATGGAACTAATGTCTAATTTATTGTATTAACATATCACAAGTCCAAATATTCTAGAGATAACTATGCAATTAACACCCAAATTTTTTAAAATAATGGATGAGTGTTAACAAATGGATAATAAAATACTATTAAATGTTAATATATGATATTATAAACACTATTATGGTTCTTTTATAATGTTGTAACATATTATGAACCAATATATAGCAGTATAAATCACAAAAACAAATATGGAAGTTAAAATAATACATTTCTCTCAACATACATTCCATTGGGACTTATTGGTTGTTAAAAACAAATTCAATTTTTTATGGTGTGTATATTTCCATTTGACATGTTATGTCTTAATATCTTTATTGACATGATATTATATGATTAATTTAGTGGAATAACCTCAAGGGTAAAAGGATTCATATTTTTCAAAGTAACATGGCACTCTTTAGAATGTTTGAAGAATAATTTCTTCAAGAATGTCCTTAATGATTTTATTTTCAATCTCATTTACATTTTGAAATTGTCAACATTCTATTGAAAAAATCACTATATGGAAAACATTTTTCATTATAAATTTCATTTAATATGAATATTATCATACCCTACATAGTGTTATTTCCTTGGTCATATCTCATTTTTACATATGTTGTTCACCAAGAGAGTTATTCAATTAGTTATGGAAGAATTGATTAATCCATAGCCTTCATTAAATACAGATATTTTATAAGGAATATTTTTTATTATTTTAAACCATTATAAAATGATAATAATTATTTTGAAAGGTATGAAATTGGTGGGAACATAATATGAATATCCCCTCGATGTAGTTGTAGTCTCATTAGAGGATATAATTGGCTAGATTAGATGGGGTTTAGTCAATATGATAAAATTTATTATGAAAGGAGTTCACAGTAATGGATCAATGATCCTAGAAAACATGGAGTCCAATAAGTAATCATTTCAATCATTTATCTTAAATTATTATTTATCCATGATATTTTGTGTCAACATTTATATAGATGCATTTCCTTTTTGTTCACTAATTAAATGGAATGTGTTTTCAATATCTTACATTTTTATATTGATATTGTATTATATAGTTATTTGAATTGAATTTTTCATATGTTATTTGACATTAAATGTTGATTTGTTCTCACAGATTCATTATTGATTATTTTTTTGTTTTCCTCAATTAGAATTTGAGATCCACCTAATTATGTTTCTTTTCCCCATGTAATGAAAATTAATCATTTTAATATACTTTCAAAGATGTTATTTATTTATTATTACTAAGTATCATTTTTTTCATTTAAAATTTTCAATTTATTACGGGTATCATGTAGGTAATCTTTATTTCCATGACTAATAATCAAACTGGTCCATCTGGATTCGAATCCTTATCATCATGGAAACATAAAAAATAATGCTTCGACACTGTGTTTATGGGGTTGGGGTGTCACAGTTAGAATCAAAGGATGTTTAGCAGCATCTTCGAAATTAGATTTAGGAAACATAGATTTAGGAACATTACCCTAATATAAATGTTGAGGATAACTATAAATGAACATCCTTGAATATGGGTATGGTACCCGTTTTGTGAGTATTCATTGCAATAAATCATTACCGGGATACTACAAGTGGGTGTGGTTTTGAAACAAGTGTACCTAGGAGTGAAACCAATGACAGTGTGTGTTGATCATTAATCTATGTAACATAGTACATGCCAATGAGACTTACTATTCACCGAGCTTAGCACACTTTGAGGATACTCTTTGGATAGTTCACATTTATTTTACCAACATTTATGAACGATTTGAATATAATGATTTCCCCAAAGTAACCAATTTTTATGATTCTAATATTTAAAGAGTATAAATTGATGTTGTGTGTTATTACATAGGTTTAATAAAAAATATTAATTTATTATCTAATATAGTATATTACATAATTCCTAAATTTTACCTAGAAATAATAATGGTATCAATACTCATGGACAATGTAGAGATTTCCCTATTGATTAAGTCAATGTAGCCATTATTAGAATGGAGAATGTTATGGATATATTATGGAATCATAGTCAGATTATAGAATGTTACAATTCCCAAATGGAAAAACCTATTCCATTGATATAATTGAAAATGTTGGATCACATTATGAGATAGAGGCCCTTATAACATAGTGGGACTAGTACTCCAATGGCAGCACAACAATAGATTTTGTCTCAGGAGATGATATTTAAGGCCCTGGGAAGTATTGAAAATGAAAACTTTATACTTGAATTATATTTTCTATAAGGATATGTTGATCAATAGGTGTAATTAATCCTGAATACTAGAGAGGAAGATGAAATATAATTCATGGAATGTATAACTTCTAATGGTACTTAATTAGATAAATACATTCCCAATGATCAACAAATTGAGAAGAATAGGTTGATTCAAAGCCTATATATAGAGGGAGAAGAGGGTTTTTTCAGATTATCAATACACTAATATAGGTTTATCAAGGTATGTTATTGATTACATATGTAGCACATAGTGCATGATGTAGCACTTATTTGGATGTCTGAAGAAAAATATCCAAAGGTTCCAGGACTCCAAATTTTTTTCATCATATAAAGTGATAATTTAGTTTGACATAAACATAAAGAATACATTCTCAATATCATACATATTCAAAGTGATCAAATAGAATAATAGGTATTATAATCACCAAGAAAAAGAAGATGTTTCAAATAATAAGAGGATGTTATAGAAATTTTCATTGTTTGAGAACCATGGAAAGAAGAACCCTTTAAAATTCTTTAATTGAATGGGATTATATATATGTTTGGTGAAAAGGGCCACTAGGATAATGAATGAAAAATGGAAGAATACAATTCTAATATTCAATGTTATAAATACAAGGACATGGGTTACTATGAAATCAAATTACCAAAACTTCAAGAGAATATACAACCTATGAATCTAAGAGATCAGGGTTAATAATATGTTATTTTCATGACCGAAGTGAAATGATTAAGGTAATTCTGTATTTGGTTCTAATAAAATGTTGTGGAATTATTTTTTTTATGATGTTCCCATCATATTATTTAGGAAATATTTAAGGATTATATTATGGTAATTTTTATTTATGCATTAGAAATAATATGAGGAATAGTCCAAAAAAATTATATTCAATATAATGTTAAAACATTTAGGTAACACGTGATTGAGGGAAATAAAACCCTTAATATGTCCCTGTTGTTGAAATAATGATGAAGAAATGACTGATTTGGAAAATTATTGACTACATTCGAACGGATTAATTACTTATTGATATGTGGCATATTCTATGGATAATGGAATTTAAAAAACTATTGTATTTAAAAAATATATCAAATGTCTTGTGTGTTAAATAAGGAATAAAGAATAATGCATGTCTCTAATAATGTATAGTGGTGATTTTATTTATTAATATTTTCCAAGAGGAGACATGGTGAAGTTATCCTAATTCCTAGAATATGAAAAGTTATAGAATCTTCAGGTTTGTTATAAGGTAAAGATATTTCAGTTATTGTAATAAAGTTTCCTTCAAAAATAATTTTTTGGATAATAATCATTCAGAAACGTTAACCATTTATGAAATGGTTTATGTTTATATTGGGATGAGGTTTTAGAGGCTACTGTATTACATCACCATGTATAGAAACCTTTTCTAAGAAAAGAATTAGTAATTGTCCAAATCACAATCAAAGGATAAGATTGTGTTTGTGAAAGAACAAATATATAATTATTTATATATAGTGAAATATATCGTCAACTGTATGAAAAATGGTGATGGAATTTTTTCCCATATTATCATCCATTTTAATGACATAAATAACATTATTTACACTTATATATTATGGTTTTGTGAAATACAACTTTTAGATGAAATGTTCTTCAGAACACTCCATCAAAACATGATTGTTGGATTTTTATTGAGTATCCACGTTTCCATTTTCAACCTATCTTATATTAATTGGGAACATAGTTACATGACTATTTTAAATTTGTTTCTCTCCTATTAAGAATATGTATTGTAACCTTTTTTTGTTGTGGGTTTTTCAATAATAGATTAATTATAAATATCAATCCCTTGATTTCTGATTTTATGTTTTAATCAAATGGATGTTGCTTAATTGAGTTGGTAAGAATGAAACACCATAAAATTCAAAATTAAGAACATTATATATGATAATTTTTATCACATGCATCATCAAGAAAACAAGAGAATATAACAGCCTGAGACATTAAAATGTATTTAATATTTTAAATAAATTATATCCATTATATATTTTTAAATTCAATCAAAACTAATTTATCTTGAATTTTAGGAACGTGTAACTTTCTTCAAAAGGTTTCCTTACATGCTTCATCGCTCGTTAGCAAGAAGAATATATTAATAAAATTTTATTATGTAATATAATATGATTTTACCTAGATATTAAATTAGTGGTTATAAATATAATATTTTTATATAAACCTATTTTTATTCTCACAAAGATATTATACACTTAAAAAATAAATAAATTTTTACTATTAAATGATATTTACTAAGTCAATATAATATATGTTCAATAAAATATATTTTATTTTAATCTGATAGATTTGGTATGAATATGAAAAGAATACAACCTATATTAAAAATAAAATACTATATTTTTACGAAGTAATTTTTAATTCTTTTTAATGGAGAAATTTTTTTAAACCAATTATTATAACATTAATTGATTTTATATGTCAAAATAATCTCCATCTATAAAATAGAAACAAAAAATTTTGGCTGGATACTTTTTTATATTATTATCTTGAGTTTCTATTATAAATAATTTATGAAAAATATTGAATGTCATATTAAAACTTCTTTTTTATCTACTATTTTTATAAGGGTAAAATAAATTATAAAATGGTTTTATTATTATAGTAAATTTTGTTTTATAAATTAATATAATTTATTTTATTGGATTCAGTTTCAATTTTAAATTTAATATTAAAACATATAAAACAGTCAGATTTTTTCACTTTAAAAACATATATTATTGTTCCGTCTATGAGATTAAATTCAAATTAATTTATTCAATGACTATGATTGTAATTTGAAAAATAAGATTAGATATTTTTTGTTATAATAACATATAATTTCTATCAATTTAAATTATATTTTTAGAAAAAAATATTGGTGAATGTAAATAAAATTAATTATAATGATTAATGTTAAATTAAGTTTAACAAGTGAATAAACCATAATCTTATGGACCCTAATAACCTAGAAATTAGTCTAAGAAACATTGAATGTACATATTTAGTCACTATATCAACTTTTATAGAAACTAAACAATTGTGGGGTCTACTTTCAATGTGGAAAAAATATACAAAATTCCTTTTCTAAAATATTACAAGAGTGCCACTCCTCCTCCACATTAAAGGGGATCCTCTGCTCCATATTCCTCACACCTCTCAAGACACATATGATCAAACACAATATACCAAAATAGTTCCTCCACATACCGAACCACATTATATAATCCCCAACTAGTTCAGGAATCAATCCATGGAATCATTTTTGTAGAAAAAAAATGGAGCAACCTGTACAAGAGTTAACAAACATCCTCATGTTTTTTTATATTTATTTCCATTATCCACTAGCTAAACACATATTAATACAATATTATTTAACAAAGAAAGTATCCTAAATATAATGTGATGTTTTAATTTTAATTGGTTTACCTAATATTTTACACACCGCCGTCTAATGGGTAATGATCATACTGTTTATGTTAAAGACGAACTACCACCTGACGAAACGATGATTGTTAGTTATTCAATTACCCCTTCACATAGGGGAAATTACGATGGTAAATATGTTTATATATGATATATAAGTTATTTACAATTTCATTATTCTTCATTAATTTTTTTTTATAAAACAAACCTCTATATGTTCCATTTTTTGTAAATATGATAACATTGTTTGTGGATATGTGGACTACCACCTCCTTAAATTAATGTTATTCGTTCACGCTATAAATTGAATGTATTAAGGATGATTTTAATAAACCAATGTAATATATATAGCATAGATATGTTACATGAAATATAATATACATTTTTATCATTTAATTTAATTTTGTTTATATGATAATGAAATGAATGTAGCATTCAAACATATGATTGGCCTACCATCTCAATGAAAGATGCATTTAAATTATTATCTCAAAAAATTATTGTTTATTATAAATACATATTTACTGGTTTAATGTGATAATTTATTCGTAATTTAAATTAAATATAATACAATATCATGATCTAGTTAATAAAAAACAAATCACAAGTTCATTCATAATTAAGAAAACATGTAAGTTAACATAAAAAATAGTTTAAATAAGGAAACAGTGATAACAAAAAGTTAATAAAATTTTGTAAAAAGTTAATAGAATATATTATAAAAATAGTTATGGTAATATTATAAGTTAATAAAATATTTTAAACCACTATACAAGGTTATAAATATGAAACAACAAAAATAATGTTTTGGGTAATGGATTTCGTCACCAATTACATTCCATTGAGGTTTATTAGTTGTTATTCACCAATTGAATTTTTATATGGATTATATACTACACTTTGAAATGTTATATCATGAATACACTTCTTAACATGATATTATAAATTTAATTTAATTTCATTCCTTCATGGGTATTTTGGTTTAAATGTTTCAAATTGGTATAGGACACTATAGACTATTTAAAAACATTTTTCACAAGAATATATTTAATGATTATCTTTGCAATCTAAAATCCATTTTATTATTGTTAAATTTATCATAAAACAATAAATTTTTGTTTATTATTTCTCCAAAAAACATTCCATGAATATCCATATTCTCAGACACTGAATATTGATATTTTTTAATCCATATCTCATTTTTACATACAATGTTCTCTTGGACAATATTTTGATTTTCTGGGGAATAATTGATAAATTGGTTCCCTTAATTCAATATTGATATTTGATATGGAATATGGATTTTACTTTTAAACTATTAATAGATATGATGAATTATTTATACATGTGTGACATATGTGGGGTCTGGTTATAGATAGACCCTCAATGCATTGTATTCTCATGACATGAAATAGTTTGCCAAATTATATGGGGTTTTAATGCATATGAAAAATTGTATTGTAAATGGTACTCACTGTAATGGTTCCGTGTAACAAAGAAATATTTTTTCCAATAATTAATAATTTTCTTCTTTTTCCTTATGTTATTATTTATCCCTGATATTTTTCATCTATATAACTATGAATGCATTTCATTTTGTATTAATTGATACAATAGAATGTGTTTTCTATTTTTAACATCAAATATTGATATTGAAATATCTAGTTATTTTAATGGAATTTTTTTCACTTAGTAACATTTATATGTTGATTTATTTTAGTTTATTCAATTTTTCTTCCATTTTACATTCCCTTAAAGTGAATTTGGGATCATACTTTTTATGATTCCCTTCCCTTTTTTATAAAGAGGAATCCATTGAATAATAATTTAAGGATGTTGTTTATTAGTTTTTATTATGTATCATGTTTATATTTCTTATGTCCCAATGTATTATGAGTATCATGGATGTAATATGGCTTTCCTTGACTATTAAACCGATTGGTCATTCAGTATTAGATTCCATATAATCATTCTATTGTAATAATATAATGCACCAATAATAGGGTATTAATGTTAGGGTATTACAAAAAACATGAAAAAACATTATTTCAATGTTTAAGAATATTTTAATCCTAACCCACAAAAAGAAATAATTATTTAATGAATTTATTACAAAAAATTAAAATCAAATAATTTTATTTAATTAAGTAAAATAAATACAAATTAAAACATCTAGAGTAGTAATATATAATAAATATATCAAATATATAACAAAAAATCGCCTCGTGTAGAATTCACAATATTTAAGGTTTAGAAAATACACCTTATATTCTACATTATATAACAATTAGTTCCAAAATTCAAGAACCTATAAAAAAAAAAAAATAGTCTCTATTAATTTAATTACACATGTAATGAAACCAATGACTGGAATTTGTGGAATTAGAATATATAATTAGAAATTATTTAGCTACTCATTTCCTTTGATAACTATTTTGATACTCTACCAAATTTTTTAAAATTATTCCATTAATTGACATGAAAATAATGTTCATAATCATTATGATGTCTTGTGGAATTGTGGTTTTGTGTATGGTTGTCTAAATCACACTGGAAAAATATAATTTTATAAACTAAGTGACCCTTGTTTCTCTAAATGAGAAGCTACACATAAATTAGAATTTTTATTATATTTCAATAAAAATTAACCACTATTAGGTAATAGTGGGCCTTCAATAATGTATCCCTATAGATTTCTTATAATTTGGGATCAAATTATTGCAAATAGTGGTTGAATTTTATTTATTTTTTGTTACTAAATGAAATAAAATCAAAAAAAATAAAAACATCAATTAAAACATTAAAAACCTGAAACGATTCCCATTTAGTCATAAAATTATATTCTTCGTCTACAATCTACCCAAAACCATTCCAAATTGTGATGGATATTTTGGTTTCATAATATAAACCACCACATGTGTGTTTTATATTTATTATTTGTGGTAAATCAAAAATATATGTTGTTATGCTTATAGAAAAATAAAAAATCCCTAGTATATAATGAAAACCATTGAAATATATCCTTGAAAATATTATAAAAAATATTTCACATTTTAATGAAAAATATTATCATTTTACTCCTTTGAATTACTACAACATTAATCATGTTTGAACTTTTGTTAATTTGGATTTTTTTTAATGTGGTATAATGTTGTTGGTAACTTCCATTTTTTTCAATGCAATCGACAATTTATTACCAATAACTCCATCATATTCCTTAGAAATAATATTGATTTTTTTTATTTATGATAAATTATTTTATGGGAGGGTTTATATTCAATGTCGGGATGGGTTTATTTTAAAAACAAAATTTAAAATATGACATAGTTCCTTATTTACTTTGCATCAAAGTTAATTTTTCAACCTCACAATTTATTATTTTTTTTAAAAGATAAAATAATTTTTTAAACATTAAATTTTAGATTGATGATCATGAATTATTTAATCAAGAATAGTCTAAATGGATGTGATCACTTGTTTATTATACATAAATTTTATATTCATATTAGTGAACCTTCTATTTAATTATTAAATTTTATAAAAAAATATTATTTATTTTTTCATAACATTTTCAACTTTTGACTATAATATTATTTTTTTAATCCATTTAAATACATAATTATATTATCATTTTTTATTACAAAATTCTTTGAATAAATTAATGATCATTATAAATGGGGGTTTATGTTTTGTTATTTCTTTTATTAATTCATTTAACCATTACATAAAATACAAAAACAATTTATATTTTCTTATTTGAAAACAAAAATTAAGTAAACAAATACCATTTTCTATTTTATAGTGTTTGGGTTAATTTTTAATGTATTAAATGATGACAATGATTTTATTTTAGAGTAACAATAGGTAATTTTCTCCTAACTATTGTAAAATTATATAAGTTTATTATGATGATTTTTATCGTAGTAAAACTATGTTGAAAATATTCATTCAATCAGACTAAGATAAATTTGAGAAATTTTATTAATATTCCTAAAAATTAATTATAAAATAAATTTTTATATATTATCACAATAAAAGTATTTACCTTTTACCTACACTGACATAATGAAGATGTGATTTGGTTTTAACACATAGAGAAGTTCTTATTGTTTTTACATTTTTTCCACAAATATTATAAAATAAATGGAAGGAATAATTTTTTTTTAAAATGCATGAAAAAATTGAGAAGGATATTTAAAAAATAGATTATAATTTAGTAGTTAATGAAATAGAAAACTAATTATAATTATTTAACCTTACAAAGTAATAAGAACACTAAAAACATAATTAAGAGACTGTCTGATTGTTTTTTTGTTAGAAATATAATTTTCATCTTAATTGGTTTGAAAAAACATGAAAAACGAACCACTATTTTTTTATAATATCAATCATGATTAATAAATACATATACACACCAAATAAATAGAGACAATAACTATATTTATGTGACAATTTTAAATGATGTTATTTATTTTTCATTGAATAAATAAACATTAATTCTAACACTAATGAATATTTTTTATGGAAAGCTGAGATCTTGATAAGAAATGAAAGATCTATATAATTGAAAAAAAACTTACAGATTTCTAAATGTAGAATATTTAAAAAAATCCTTCTTAAAAATTGAAGGAGATCATCTGGGACATGATGAACCCAATGAAAACCATTACCATTGACTCCTTTTGTAGCAAGCCCATCCAATAATTCATTTTCCTCAATATATGAATGAGTTACGTAGTGGTCTCTTGATTAGAGATAATCTAAAAATCAAGTCCTGTGATTAGTGAGCTTCCAAGAAAGATTCAATACCCCAATTTGAATGGTAGGGACTACGACCATGTATTCAAATTCAATCCAAATCATGTTCCAACCATTTCATTCACCTAGCTCCACCTCTATGATAACACCTAACATTTATGCTTCAAGGGTAGTATCAATACCAAAAGAGCTGTAGGTTCACCCAAGAACACTTCCCTAATGATCCCTAAAGACACCACCAAATCCAGAGGGAGCACGATTTCCCATTGAATCACCATATGAGGTGACTTTAATCCACCCATGAAAAGGGGACTACCAAATGACTTCCATTGTACCATGCCAAGGTAAAAAATTACCTTTCATCATAATACAATTGAGCACTGATAAATCATGAATATAGGTTGATAAAAACACATATCTTGGTGTTTTCACCTCACAAATAGCCACAAGAATCCCATGTAAGAACATAACCAAACTAAAGGCGATGAAATTCATGTATGAACGTGTTTCTTAATGTCCAGATAAGATGGAAATCCTTATCAGTAGCAACCCAAATGAATATCCAAATTTGCGGTGACAGATTCATTGATCTCCAGTTCTTTATGAAGTCTCCAATTGTATTAAAATGGTTATAGGAACTTCAAAAATTTCTAAAAGTACTCTCCACATCACCAAAGCCATAGTAAAACTGAGAAAGAGATAGTCCACATATTCCCTATTTTTAATTCACAATGCATTGATAGAGAAAAGAGATATACCACATGTAACATGCTATTATTTCATAGTATGTTATTTCTTCATTGTAATTCAATATCATGCATTACACGCAACACTAAGTTCAAACACATCACAACTTACCAAACTAGCCATTCAAAAGCTGTTATGAATAGTATTAACTAAATATTGAACATTATGTAATCCTTATAATTTTAGAATCCATATTATGTGTTTCTTAGATATAATGTAATAAATATTCATTTTTTTTAAATAATAGAATTATTTTTCAAATAATGAAATTTTACCGCCTTTCAATGGAGAACCCTTTTTAAATAAAATATTTGAAACTATTATATATTCAATTTGACAAAATAAACTTCTTCTTTAAATAGGGACATAAGAATTTAGTTTTAATAAATTTTTTGTGTTTTTCTCATAACTTCCATATTTGGGTGAATAGTGGAAAATACTATATTTTAACTGAAAACAACTTTTTTAATCAAAATAATTAATAGTGTTTAATTATACATTTTAATGTTTTGTAAGTATAATTATATTATATTTTTACCCTTTAATCCAATTTTGGTCATAGGAATTAATTTCACAATGAAATTATACATAAAGAAGTGTCAATCTTTTGATAGTTATTGTTTCTTAAAAACACGATATTTGTTTTGACAATGAGAATTAATTTTAAATTAATTAATGAAACTTAAATGTTTTGAATTTGGTAAAATAGACATCATTTTTGGGTTTGGAATATCAAAATTATCTTAGGGTGAATTTTTTGTATTTTTCTGAAATATTTCAATTTTTGATGAATAGTGACAAACACTGAGTTATTGGTTAAAACTGAATTTTTATTTAATTAATTATTTATTTTATTTAAATTTTTTTAGGTAAAAATAGATACAAAATACCTATATATGTTCAACGTAATTCATTGGAGTCATTTTATAATAATTTTTGATATATAAATTTTTTGTTGAACTTTTCGTCGTCTTTTACGTATCTCCTAGGAAAATTTTCAAATTCACATAAAACATAATTTTACCGCTTCTGTGAGTGGAATTTCAAAAATTCGAGGGATACGGTTAATATCAAGGAGTAAAATTTGGTTCAATAAGATAAAAATAATTTTGGGTAAATAGTAACTTTTTAATTTTATTTACCACATTTAAAAGTAAATAGGGTAATTAAGGGTAAAAATGATATTAATATTACCCTAACACATATCCTAATTCTATTCGACAAGTGTATCTCGGCCAAAAACAACCTTAGGAATAAAATATTATCATATAAGTCCAATTGGATGAGATTAGGACATTTATTATTATTTAATTCAAAGAAGAGTTCAAAGAGTTAAAATCAAAGATTAATAACTAATTTTTTTTAATATAGTGTTGTACCTAAGATAAATTCGATTATAAATATTCATTAGAAATATAAATGTATTTCCTACTTAATATTATTTTATTTATAATTTTTATATATTAAATAATTTTATTTATTTATGACACAATCATGATGCAGTAATTACCGTATTAATGAATGATTAAGATAATTGATATTATAAATAACCAAATAAATGTAATTTGAGACTTTTTATGAATTCCAATAATTTTCTAGGTTAATATGACATATTAGGATTGTTTATATGAATTTGTTTCAAAGTAATAATGATGTTATGAATTTATCAAAAACAAAATACCCAAATATCCTCTCAACTTACCTCAATTCATCCTAGAGGCCCTAATTTGGTCAGAAAGCCTACTTAAGGATCACTTTTGATCAAATCAAAAAGATAAACCCGAAGAAGAGGTAATGATTTCACCACCCTCTTTCAAGTTCTCGTATTCTTACACTTAATCTTTCTTTTTTGTTTAAATTATAAATTAATAACTCCAGTATATTCTATATACTTTGATGTAACTATAAATATTCCACAACTATATTTATTATCCTATCCATCTTGTTAATGATAATGTCACCATCTGTGCGTACGCACAGCTTAACGTCTCCACGTCGTGGTTGAATTTGTTATTCAACACTATGTTATTTGGATGGATATAATGATGAGTAATATGTATATAAATTATTAAAATAACATGATATTATCTCTATAAAATTAATATACCATTCAATTCTACACCCTTAAGAAAATGATATTGTCGCTCGTGCATATGAACAGATTACCATCTCCATGATGCGATGAGATTCATGTCCACGTTCACCATTAATCGACGATTATAAAAATATATATTTCTAATAAGTATGTAATATATGACATAATAATGCTACTGGAGATATATATATATATATATATATATATTTATATATATATATATTTACTTACATAAATCTTATTCACATAGTTCTGTTCAATACGATATGAAAACGGAAACAACGTTTATGCCTACGTACGGACTACCGTCTCTATAAACACTTTTTTTATTTCATATATATGTCTATTATTAAATATTTATATTCTAAATATATATGATATGTAAATCATGTTTTATATTCTGGAAGTACTTAAATCATGATCTAAGTGATACAATCAAGAGTAACATGATAAAACACGTATGATAAAGGAAGCGATTATTACCCGAAATGTTAATTTAACCTGTAAATTATTATTAAATGGGTAGTATAAAGTAATAAATGAATCATGTATGATATCATAAATATTGATATAGTTCTGGTATACCTTAATAAAATAATACTATCTTCATACAAGAGGTTAAATGTACCCTCGACTAAAGGAAAGTGCAAGGTAGGATGTTTTCATCTCACTCCTTATTTACATGAGATTCATACCATATTGCCACTATTACCTATTGTGTGGTGTATGTACTGCCCATAATTGTATTCTTTGTGTAATACATTTTAATTTAGGTGTATTTAAATATTCATTGTATGATACCTCTTTCATGGGGTGTAGGTTTCATAAGTAACCAAATTAGGGAGGGTTAATTCCAAAATCTCATTATTATCCGAGATTGTTTATGTTTAAGTATCTGCTGAGGCATTTTTATCATACAAGTCCATTTTTCATAAAAATGATTTCAAAATGAATATTTTTGGGATTTATGAAGGGTAATATTTATTAAGATCATAATTTTAAATTTTTTAAAGATTTATCTTTCTAAATATTTTTAATTAATGTCCATATTTTCCAAATGATTTTAAGGATTTATTTATAAGGACATGAATGATTTGAAATGATATTTATTTTCAAAAGATTCAAAGTGGTATGGGACACTTTTAATAAAAAATATATTTGATTTTACTTCCTTAATAAATGTATGAATTTTAAATGACTTAAAAAAAAGAGATATTTCTATAAAATAGTTTTGATTTCATCTATATCAACATCTTTGATGGATTTTAATCTTATTTGAAGTTGATTTATTATGATACAAAACATTCATATTGTATTGAAGGTTTTGTGATATTTTTGATTGTGGATGTGTTATTTTTATACCATTCATATTTTATGGAGAAAGTATTTACATTTCATATGCTAGTTTTAATACGAATGTTTATGTTATGTTTAAACCTGTTCATATGCAGAATAAATTGGACTTAGTAAGTGACAGGTGGAACCCGCTATAGATCCTCGATGCATCGGTATGTCTCATGAGAAAAACTAGTGTCTTCGCAAGAGGCCTTCACAAAATCTTATTTGTAGTCTTGGCATGAGTCCTTGACTACGTGGTTATGATAGTTTGGCGTTATGCATTCCTTCTTTATGAAAGTGTTTAGTGATATTTCTTGTGATTATTTGACTAGTAGAATATCCATGTGAATAAGTAATGGAATAATTTCATTTTATTTTTTCGATATTATGCTGATGTTCAAGTTTAAAAGACTTTTTTTTAGTTATACATTTCCTTAAATGTTTTTTCTTATTTATGAAAGTTTCTGATGTATTGCTTACCCTTACTGAGCATTTGAGCTCACCCCTTTCTATGTTTTATTTTTCCCAGGATTCCAGAAAGTGTATTGTGATTGACAAGAAGGGTTAAGCCAAGGGATTAATGGTGTTCATAAAAGAATATTTATGTTGTTTTTTATGTCTTAAAGTGCAATTTAACATTAATGTATGTAATATATTTTCCAAGACTGCTAAACTGATCGGTCCTTTAGGTATTGATTCCTTGTAATCATGGAAATGTATTTAAAAATTCACTGACTCTGGGTAACTGGGGTCGGGTCGTTACAGTTGGTGTCAGAGGAAGTTTAGTAATAACCTTGGAAACTAGATTTAGATAAACTCTGTTTAGAGCCCATTATCCTAAGATAGAATTTGAGGATTATTATAGAAGAACTTCGTAGAATTTTGGCAATGTGGAGATTTTTGTGAGTTTTCCAAGAAAATACATCCCTGTCTGGATACAGGTAGGTAGAGGTTGCTCTAGAACATATGATTGTAGGGGTAAAAACCGAAAACACAGCTTTGATCTAGACTCGAATGGGAACTGGTACACGACAACGGGCCTTGCTGCACTCTTGGTTACGACACTCCCGAGGGATATTCTTAGGATAATTCTCGTTTTATTTACAAACCACTGTGAAGGGTTTATGAGTTTATATACCTCCTCAAAGAAATTTTTTTTGATTGTGGATTATGTCCATAAATTGTTCAAATTTTGTTAGGTATTTTACATGTTTGGAATTATGAATTTCGATTCATAAACTGACCTAGTGTATGCCATTGTTTAGAAATGGCTCCCAGTAGAAGGAATGTGAACTCCAACAATACATATGATTAAAAAAGTAAGAAGGATCACATGTTTCATAGTATTAAGCCAAAATTTAGAAGGGAAGTATTCTCCAATGTATTCTAAAAATATGAAGAAATAGTATCATGTGTTAATAATATCAGAAAAGAATTCTCTGAATCCTATGGCTTCGAAGGGAAGAAGGAGAAGAAAAGGATGGTAGAAAGAAAGATGGATAAAGGGAATAAGGGAAAGAAGGATTTTCCAATATGTGATACATGTGGAATGAATCACCTTGATAAATGCTTGAAGGGAATGGGAGTTGTTATAAGTGTGGAGAAAAATGACACCAAGTACATGATTTCACGTGTGATTTTTTTTTCAAATGTAGAATGCTTCAACTGCAGGGTGTTGAGACAATATGCAAATCAATATCCCATTCATAAGAGAATACCGAAAATGATCTTATTGGATAATAATCATGTTATGAAACTACCTGAGATGAAGAAGAAATACTAGTGTTCTTATGTGGTTATTATAGAATTATTTCATTTGAGTGTTGTATCAACATTATACTGGTAACATTAATTATGGAGATAAATAAGGATTGTACTGCAGTACTATTTTATTGAGGATTTGAGAGTATATGGTTCTAAGAAAAGTGACTTAATAGTAAGCTACACTTTTTGGAAAATACATGGTTGAAGGAAAGGTAATCCTTAATATGGTCCTGATAATGAGGTAGTGGTTTTGGAATAAGAGATGTCTGATTTTGGAAATTCAGGATGTTGCGATGTTGTAAAATAATACATGAGGAAGGAATTCACTTGTTATTACATGGAAAAAAGGATCCTAATTATGTTTAACTTCCTTATAAAATTTTTACTTAGAGTTTGGATATAAGTATTTCTAGATAATTCTAAAGGCTGGAATGAATTATGTTTTAAATTGGATACTATTGTTAAGGTTATATTTGGACAGCCATAAAAAGGAAAACCTAGAGTTCGGATGACAACCTGTCGCATCTGGAAAATCCGCGAGACTAGAACCCACAATAGAAAAGTGACAAACGTGCATCACCTACGACTGGACTATGTGATGTACTGGTTTTTATAATTTTGTTTTTTTTGTTTGGAGTTAAAGATGAGTTTCTGGTAGGAATTAGTTGAAGGATGAAACTCTATTTGTCAATTGTATATGTATATATATTCTTCTCTAATTGTATGAAAAAATAATTTCTTAAACCTTATGTAAGGCATATTAAAACCAAAAATGTGTTATCCTAATAACTTACGATGATATTTTGAATCATCATAGATTGGTGGCATTGAGGCCTACAATTCTACTATTTTTTATGGTTGATGACCTCAATCACTCCCTATAAATATTTACGCTTTTCCTCCAATTATGTGTTTATAATTTCCACCAATTCTCTCATATCCGAAACACTAATTTGGTGGTGACTTTTTGATTCGCCTTTTTCATCTTATTAAGTCTAAATTTTATTAACCCAATTTCCGATGTGGTTTTTCCCATAAAATAATTTTCTATTTTCAACCTTTTATTTTCGAAGAACAATTTAAAATTATGAGGACACAATTTATTGAAGGAGAGGAGAATGTAACACCTCAATATTTTGTAGTATGTTATTTCTTCAATGTAATGCAATAACTTGCACTACACGCAACATTGAGTTCAAGCGCATCACGACTTACCAAACTAGCCGTTCAAAAGCAGTTATGGATAGTATTAACTGATTTTTGAACATTATATAATCCTTATAATTTTAGAATCCATTTTATGAGTTTCTTAGACATAATGTTTGAAAAAATTCATTTTTTCAGATAACAGAATTATTTTTCAAATAATGCAACTTTACCGCATTTTAATGGGGAACCCTTTTTAACTCCAACAGTTGAAACTTTTATATATTCAATTTGACAAAATAAAATTCTTCCTTCAAATCAGGACAGAAGAATTTGTTTTCAAAACTTTTTTTGTGTTTTTCTCATAACTTTCATATTTGGGTGAATAGTGAAAAATACTATATTTTAACTGAAAACAAATTTTTTAATCAAAATAATTTTTAGTGTTGAATTATACATTTTACTGTTTTGGAAGTATAATTATATTATATTTTTACCCTTTAATCCAATGTAGTTTATTCGAATTAATTTCACATTGAAATTATACATAAACAAGTGTCAATCTTTTGATAGTTATTGTTTCTTAAAAAGACGCTATTTGTTTTTACAACGAGATTTAATTTTAAATTAATTAATGAAAATTCTATATTTTGAATTTGGTAAAATATATATCATTTTTGGGTTCGGAATATCAAATTTATCTTAGGGTGAAATTTTGGTATTTTTCTGAAAACTTTAAATTTTTGTTCAATAGTGAAAAACACTGAGTTATTGGTTAAAACCGACTTTTTATTTAATTAATTATTAATTTTATTTAAATTTATTATATTTCAAAATAGATATATAATTCCTATATAAGTTCAATGTAATTCATTGGAGTCAGTTTATAATAATTTTAGATATATAAAATTTTTATTGAACTTTTTACCGTCTTTTACCTATCTCCTAGGAGAATTTGAAAATTCACATAAAACATAATTTCACCGCTTCTGTGAGTGGAATTTGAAAAATATGAGGGAAATAGTTAATATCAACTAGTAAAATGTGGTTCAATAAGATAAAAACACTTTTTGGTGAATATTAACCTTTTATTTTTAATTACCACGCTTAAAATTAATTAGGGTAATTAAAGGTAAAAATGATATTAATATTACCATAACACATGTACTAATTCAAATGTAAAATTTTATATTGACCAAAAACAACCATAGGAATAAAATATTATCATTTTGGTTCACCTAGATTAGATTAGGACATTTATTATTATTTAATTCAAAGAATAGTTAAAAGAGTTAAAATCAAAGTTTAATAACTAAAACATTTTTAATATATAGTTATACCTAATATAAATTAGATTATAAATATTAATTAGAAATATAATAATATTAATTATATAATGGTATTTTATTTATTATTTTTAGACATTAAATAATTTAATTTATTTATAACACAATTATGATGCAGTAATTACCGTATTAATGAATGTTTAAGATAATTGATATTATAAATACCAAAATAAATGTATTTTGAGACTTTTTATGAATTAAAATAATTATCTAGGTTAATATGACATATTAGGATTGGTTATATTAATTTTTTTCGAAGTAATAATGCTGTTATGAATTTATCAAAAACAAAATACCCAATAGTGTCAAAATTGACATAAAAGAGTTTTTAAAACAAATATTATATTATTAATTGATATTCTATTCTTAAAAATCTAAGGTTCGGTCAAAGGATTTATATCATGATAGTTGTATCATTTATGGACCACTTGGGGGTCTATTGGAAGTTTATAGTAAGTTTATTAACCATATAATATAAATATACAATGAGACATGGTAAATGTCAAACTAATTAACTAAGAGTTAAAAATAAAACATAAGGTTAATAAAGTGACAAAACCCTGTTTAAACCCTATTGTTTGAGTGGATTTCGCCCCATCACCACCTTATACATGAAATTAAATAATTTGGAGACACTATAAACCAAATATTAATTTATTATAAAATAATATTTTAAGTTTTTTATAAGGTACCCCTCACCCCTCTTATAAAAGGCAACCCCCCCTTCCTCTATTTCACACCTTCTAAGCTATTTGGCTCGGTGAACCCCTACCCAAATATCCTATAAACATACCTCAATTCTTCCTAGTGTCCCTCCTTTGGTCATAAATCCAACTTAAGGATCTCTGTTGATCAAATCAAAAGGAAGAATCCGAAGAAGAGGTAATGATTTCATCACCCTCTTTCAAGTTCTCGTATTCTTCCACTTACTCATTCATTATTGTTTAAATTATAAAATAATAACTCAAGTATATTCTATATACTGTGATGTTATTATAAATAGGGAACAACTCTTTTCATTATCTTATCCACATTATGAATGATAATTTCACCATGTGTGCGTACGTACAACTTACCGTCTCCACGCCATGGTGGAATTTGTTATTCAACACTGTGTTATTTGGATGGTTATAATGATGAGTTATATGTATATAAATAATGAAAATAACATGATAATATCAATGTAAAATTAATATAACATCCAATTCCATACATTTAAGGAAATTATATTGTCACTCGTGCGTACGTACAGATTACATCTCCACGATGTGAGGAGATTCATTTCCACGTTCACCATTCATAGATGACTATAAATATATATATTACTAATAATTATGTAATATATGACATAATAATGTTACATGATAGATATATTTATATATAATTGCATATATCTTATTCAATTAGTTCCGTTCAATACGATATGAAAACGGAAACAATGTTTATCCGTACGTACATACTACCGTCTCCATAAATAGTGTTTTTTATTTCATATATATGTCTATTATAAATATTTATATTATAAATATATATGATATATAAATCATGTTTTATTTTCTGGAAGTACTTAAATCTTGATATAAGTGATACAATCAAGATTTACAAGTTAAAACATGTATGATAAAGAAAGTGATTATTACCCAAAATTTAAATTTAACATGTCAATTATTGTTAAATGGGTAGTATGAAGTAATAAATGAATCATGTATGATATCATAAATATTAATATAGTTCTGGAATACCTTAATAACATACTAATATCTTCATACTATAGGTTAAATGTACCCCAAACTAAAGAAAAGTGCAAGGTAAGGGGTTTTCATCTCACTCCTTATTTCCGTGAGATTCGTACCATATTGCCACTTTTACCTATTGTGTGGTCTATGTACTTCCCATAATTGTATTATTTGTGTAATAAATTTTAATTTATGTGTATTTACATATTAATTGTATGATACCTCTTTCACGAGGTGTATGTTTCGTAAGTAACTACATTGGTAAGGGTTAATTCCTCAATCTCATTATTATCCGAGATTGTTTATGTGTAAGTATCTACAGAGGAATTTTTTTCATCCATGTCGATTTTTAATAAAAATGATTTCAAAATGAATATTATAAGGATTTATAAAAGGTACTATTTATGAAGATCATAATTTTAAATGTTTTAAAGATTTATCTTTCTAAATCTTTTTAATTAATGTCAATGTTTTCAAAATGATTTTAAGGATTTATTTATATGGACATGAATTTTTTGAAATGATATTTCATTTCAAAAATTTCAATGTGGTATGGGGAACTTTTCTTCAAAAAATATCTTTTAAATTACTTCCTTAATAAATGTGTGACTGTTAAATGATTTCAAAAAAATAGATATTTCTCTCAAATAGTTTTGATTTTATCTATGTCTACATCCTTGAGGGATTTTAATCTTATTCGGAGTTGATTTATTATGATACAGAACGTTCAAAGTTTATTAAAGGTTTTGTGATATGTTTGGATGTGGATGTCTTATTTTTATACCATTCATAGTTTATGTAGAAATTATTTACATTTCGTATGCTAGTTTTAATATGAATGTTTATGTTCTGTTTAACCCTGTTCATATGATGAATGCATTGGACTTAGTAAGTAACAGGTGGAGCCCACCATAGATTATCGATGCATCGTTAGATCTAATGAGACAAACTATTGTCTTGGAACGAGGCATTGACAAAATCTTATTTTTATTCTTGGCACGAGGCCTTGGCTACGTGGTTACAATAGTCTAGAATTATGTATTCCTTCATTATAAAAGAGGTTAGTGATATTGCATGTGATTATTCAAATGGTAGAATATCCATGTGAATAAGTAAATGGAATTATTTAATTTTATTTTTTCCATATTATGCTGATGTTCATGTTTAAATGTCTTTTGTTTTAGTTATACATTTCTTTAAATGTTTATGCTTATTTATGAAAGTTTCAGCTGTATTTCTTAACCTTACTGATCATTTGAGCTCACCCCTTTCTATGTTTTATTTTTCCCAGGATTCCAAGAAGTGTATTGTGATTGATATGCATGGTTAATCCAAGGGAATAATGGAATTCATAAAAGATTATTTATGTTGTTTTGTATGTCTTAATGTGTAACGTAACATTCATGTGTGTAATCTATTTTCCAAGACTGCTAAACTGATTGGTCCTTCGGAACTTGATTCCTTGTAATCATGCCAATGTAATAAAATAATGCACCGACTCTGGGAAACTGGGGTCGGGGAGTTGTAGTTGTTATCATAGGATGTTTAGAAATAACCTTGGAAACTATATTTAGATAAACTCTAATTAGATCACATTACACTAAGATAGACTTTGAGGATTAGTATAGAAGAACTTCCGAGAATTTTGGTAATGTAGAGATTTTTGTGAGTTTTCCAAGAAAATACATCTCTGTCCGGATACGAGTCGGTAGAGGCGGCTCTAGCACAGATATATCTATAGGTAAAACTAGCAAACACAGCTTTGAGTTAGACTCAAACGGGAACTGGTACATGACAACGGGTCTTGCTACACTCTTAGTTACGACACTCCCGGGGGATATGCTTAGGATAATTCTCGTTTTCATTACAAACCACTATGAAGGGATTATGAGTATATATCTCCTCAAAGAAAACATTTTTTCTATTATTGATTCTGTCCATAAACTGTTCAATTTATGTTAGGTATTTTACATGTTTGTAATTATGAATTTCTATTCATAAACTGACCTAGTGTATGCCATTGTATAGAAATGGCTCCCAATAGAAGGAATGTGAACTCCAACAATACATATGATCCAAAAAGTACTAAGGATCATATCTTTCATAGTATTAAGCCATAATTTAGAAGGGAAATATTCTCCCATGTATTCTCAAAATATGAAGAAATAGTGTCATGTGTTAATAAGATCAGTAAATATTTCTCTGAATCCTATGGCTTTAAAGGGAAGCATGAGAAGAAAAATATGGTAGAAAGAAATATGGATTAAAGGAATAAGGGAAATAAGGATTTTACAATATGTGATAAATGTGGAATGAATCACCTTGGTAAATGCTTGAATGGAATGGGAGTTATTATATGTGTAGAGAAAAATGACACAAAGTACATGATTGTAAGGGTAAGAAAAAGTTTTGCAAATGCAAAATGCTTCATCTTCAAGGCGTTGAGACACTACGAAAATCAAGATCCCTTTCATAAGAGTATAGAGAAAATGATGTTATTAGATAATAATCATGTTATGATACTACCTGAGATGATGAATAAAGACTAGTGTTCTTATGTTGTTATTATAGAATTATTTCATTTGAGTGTCATATCTACAGTATACTGGTTACATGAATTATGGAGATAAATAAGGATAGTAATGAAGTACTATTTTATTGAGGATTTCATAGTATATGGTTCTATGAAAAGTGACCTAATAGTAAGCTACACGTTTTGAAAAATACATGTTTGAGGGAATGGTAATCCATAATATGGTCCTGATAATGAGGTAGTGTTTTTGGAATAAGAGATGGATGATTTTGGTAATTCAGGATGTTGCGATGTTGTAAAAGAATACATGATGATGGAAATCACTTGTTATTACCTGGAGAAAAGGTTCCTCATAATGTTTAACGTCCTTATAAATTTTGGACTGAGAGTTTGGATATAAGTATTTCGGATAATTCTAATGGCTGTAATGAATTAAGTTTGAAATTGGATACTATTGTTAAGGTTATTTTTGGATTTCCATAAATAAGACAACCTGGAGGTCGGGCGGCAACCCGTCGTGTCTGGAAAAGCCATGAGACTAGAACCCACAACCGAAGAGTGACAAACATGCATCACCTACGGCTGGACTACGTGATGTACTGGTTTTTATAATTTTTTTTGTTTGGAGTGAAACATGAGTTTGTGGTAGGAATTAGTTGCAGGATGAAACTCAACATGTCAAGTATATATATATATATATATATATATATATATATATATATATTCTTCTCTAATTCTATTAAGAAATAATTTCTTAAACTTTAGTTAAGGCATCTTAAAACCAAAACTGTGTTATCCTAATACCTTATGATGGTATTTTGAATCATCATAGATTGGTGGCTTTGAGGCCCACAAATCTACATTTGTTTATGATTGATGACCTCAATCACTCCCTATAAATATTTATGTTTTTTCTCCAATTATGTTTCTATAATTTCCACCAATTATCTCCTATCCGAAACACTAATTTGGTGGTGACTTTTTCATTCCCCGTTTTCCTCTTATTAAGACAAAATTTATTAACCCAATTTCCGATGTGGGTTTCCCATAATTTATTTTTCTATTTTCAACCGTTTATTTTTGAAGAACATTTTAAAATTGCGAGGACACAATTTATTGAAGGAGGGGAGAATGTAAAACCCCAATATTTCATTTTACGTTATTTCTTCAATGTAATGCAATAACTTTCACTACACGCAACGTTGAGTTCAAGCGCATCACGACTTACCAAACTAGCCGTTAAAAAGAGGTTATGAATAGTATTAACTGAATTTTGAACATTATATAATCCTTATAATTTTAGAACGCATATTATGAGTTTCTTAGACATAATGTATGAAAAAATATTTTTTTCAGCTAAAAGAATTATTTTTCAAATAATAAAATTTTACAGCCTTTTAACGGAAAAACCTTTTTAAATCCAATATTTGAAACTTTTATATATTCAATTTGACAAAATTAACATTTTCATTAGAATAAGGACATAAGAATATAGTTTCAATAAATTTTTGGTGTTTTTCAAAGAACTTTTGTGTTTGGGTGAATAGTGAAAAATACATTATTTTATCTGAAAACAAATTTTTTAATCAAAATAATTAATAGTGTTGAATTATACATTTTAATGTTTTGGAAGTATAATAATATTATATTTTTACCCTTTAATCCAATGTTGGTTATTGTAATTAATTTCACATTGAAATTATACATAAACAAGTGTCAATATTTTGATAGTTATTGTTTCATAAAAACACGCTATTTGCTTTGACAACAAGAATTAATTTTAAATTAATTAATGCAACTTCTATGTTTTAAATTTGGTAAAATAGTCTTCATTTTGTGTTCGGAATATCCAAATTATCTTATGGTGAATTTTTGGTATTTTTCTGAAAACATTCAATTTTTGATGAATAGTGAAAAACACTATGTTATTGGTTAAAACCGGCTTTTTATTTAATTAATTAATTATTTTATTTAACGTTATTTTAGGTCAAATTAGATACATAATAGATATATTAGTTCAATTTAATTCTTTGGAGTCATTTTCTAATAATTTTAGATATATAAAATATTTATTGAACTTTTCACCGTCTTTTACGTATCTCCTAGGAGAATTTGCAAATTCACAAAAAACATAATTTTAGCACTTATATGGGTGGAATTTTAAAAATCCAAGGCACACAGTTAATATCAAGGAGTAAAATTTGGTTCAATAAGATAAAAATAGTTTTTGGTGAATAGTAACTTTTTACTTTTATTTACC
The DNA here is from genome assembly GCA_963277665.1 of Viscum album. Taxonomy (NCBI): domain Eukaryota; kingdom Viridiplantae; phylum Streptophyta; class Magnoliopsida; order Santalales; family Viscaceae; genus Viscum; species Viscum album. Next base: position 1,362,539,821 of record OY728140.1, on the reverse strand, counting down.
TGGGTTAATAGTAAATAGGGTAATTAAGGGGAAAAATGATATTAATATTACCCTAACACATGTCCTATTTCTATTGGAAAAGTTTATCTCTACCAAAAACAACCTTAGTAATAAAATATTATCATTTAGATCCACTTGGATTAGATTAGGACATTTATTATTATTTAATTCAAAGAAGAGTTAAAAGAGTAAAAATCCAAGTTTAATAACTAAAGAATTTTTAATATAGTGTTATACATAAGATAAATTGGATTATAAATATTAATTAGAAAGATAAAAATATTTCCTACATAATGGTATTTTATTTATAATTTTTAGACATTAAATAATTAGATTTATTTATAACACAATTTTGATGTATAAATTACAATATTAATAAAAGATTAAGATAATTGATATTATAAATACACAAATAAATTTAATTTGAGACGTTTTATGAATTCCAATATTTTTCTAGGTTAATATGACATATTAGGATTGTATATATGAATTTTTTTCGAAGTAATAATGTTGTTATAAATTTATCAAAAACAAAATACCCAATAGTGTCAAAATTGACATAAAAGTGTTTTCAAAACAAATATTATATTATTAATTGATATTATATTCCTAAAAATCTAATGTTTGGCAGAAGGACTTATATAATGATAGATTTATCATTAATGGACCACTTGGGGGTCTATTTGAAGTTTATAGTAAGTTTATTAACCATATAATATAAAAATACAAAGAGACATGGTAAATGTCAAACTAACTAACAAAAAGTTAAAACTAAAAGACAAGGTTAATAAAGTGACCCAAACCTGTATAAAACCAATTGGATGAGTTTATTTCGACCCATCACCACCTTATCCTCTAAATAAATCAATTTGGAGCCATTATAAACCGAATATTAATTTATTATAAAATAATATATTATGTTTTCCCAAAGGTACCCCTCACCCCTCTTATAAAAGGGAACCCCCCCCCCCCCTCACTCTATTTCACACATTCTAAGCCATTTGGATCGGCCAAACCCTGACCAAATATGTTATAAACTTACCTCAATTCATCCTAGAGGCCCTCCTTTGGTCAGAAAGCCTACTTAAGGATCCATTTTGATCAAATCAAAAGGAAGAACCTGAAGAAGATGTAATGATTTCACCAACCTCTTTCAAGTTCTCATATTCTTCCACTTACTATTTCTTGTTATTTAAATTATAAAATAATAACTCCAGTATCTTCTATATAATTTGATTTTATTATAAATTTTTCAAAAATATATTCATTATCCTATCCATGTTATGAATGATAATGTCACCATGTGTGCGTATGTACGGCTTATCGTCTCCACACTGTGGTGTAATTTGTTATTCAACACTATGTTATTTGGATGGATATAATGATGAGTAATATGAATATAAATAATGAAATTGACATGCTAATATCACTTTAAAATTAATATAGCATCCAATTACACACCTTTAAGGAAATGATACTATCACTCGTTCGTACCGACGGATTACCGTCTCTACGACGTGATGAGATTCATTTCTATGTTTACCATTCATCGATGATTATAAAAATATATATTACTACTAAGTATGTAATATTTGAAATAATAATTATACTACATATATATATATATATCTTATTCACTTATTTCCATTCAGTACGATATGAAAACGGAAACAAAGTTTATGCATACGTACGGACTACCTTCTCCATAAACGGTGTGTTTTATTTCATATATATGTGTATTATAAATATTTATATTCTAAATATAGATGATATTTAAATCATGTTATATATTATGGATGTACATAAATCTCGATCTAAGTGATACAATCAAGAGTAACAAGTTAAAACACGTATGATAAAGAAAGTGATTATTACCCAAAATGTTAATTTAACATGTTAATTATTATTAAATGGGTAGTATAAAGTAATAAATTAATAATGTATGATATCATAAATATTAATATAATTTTGGTATACCTTAATAACATACTACTATCTTCGTACGTGAGGATAAATGTACCCTCAACTAATGGAAAGTTCACGTTAAGGGGTTTTCATTTCACTCCTTATTTCCATGAGATTCGTACCATATTGCCACTACTACCTTTTCTGTAGTGTATATACTACCCATAATTGTATTGTTTGTGTAATACATTTTAATTTATGTGTATTTACATATTCATTGTATGATACCTCTTTCATGGGGTTTATTTTTCGTATGTTACCAAATTGGTAAGGGTTAATTCCTCAATCTCATTATTATCCGAGATTATTTATGTGTAAGTATCTACTGAGACATTTTTATCATCCATGTGCATTTTTCATAAAAATGATTTCAAAATGAATATTTTAAGGATTTATGAAAGGTACTATTTATCACGATCAGAATTTTAAATGTTTTAATGATTTATCTTTCTAAATGTTTTAAATTAATGTCCATGTTTTCAAAATGATTTGAAGGATTTATTTATATGGACATGAATGTTTTGAAATAATACCTTTTTCAAAAGTTTCAAAGTGGTACGGGAAACATTCCTTAAAAAATATCTTTTAAATTACTTCCATACTAAATGTGTGACTTTTAAAGGATTTCAAAAAAGAGATATTTCTCTCAAATAGTTTTGATTTCATCTATGTCAACATCATTGATGGATTTTAAGCTTATTCGAAGTTGTTTTATTATGATACAAAACATTCATATTGTATTGAAGGTTTTCTGATATGTTTGACTGCAGATTGTTATTTTTATACCATTCATAGTTTATGGATAAACTATTTACATTTCGTATGCTAGTTTTAATATGAATGATTATGTTATGTTTAAACCTATTCATATAAGTAATGAATTGGACTATGTAATTGATGTATGGAGCCCACTATAGCTCCTCGATGCATCGGTAGGTCTCATTATACAAACTAGTCTCTTGGCACGAGGCCTTGACAAAATCATATTTTTAATCTTGGTAAGAGGCCTTGGCTACATGGTTATGATAGTCTGGCATTATGAATTCCGTTATTATGAAAGTGGTTTGTGATATTGCATGTGATTATTCGACTAGTAGAATATCCATGTGAATATGTAAATGGAATTATTTCATTTTATTTTTTCCATATTATGTTGAAGTTCAAGTTTAAAAGGCTTTTGTTTTAGTTATACATTGCCTTAAATGATTATGCTTATTTATGAATGTTTCCGCTGTATTTCTTACCCTTACTGAGCATTTGAGCTCACCCCTTTCTATTTTTTATTTTTCCTAGGATTCCAAGAAGTGTATTATGATTGATATGCAGGGTTAAGCCAAGGGAATAATGACGTTCATAAAGGATTATTTATGTTTTTTTGTATGTCTTAAAGTGTAATTTATCATTCATGTGTGTAATCAATTTTCCAAGACTGATAAACGGATCGGTCCTTCGGGACTTGATTCCTTGTAATTGTGCCAATGTATTAAAATAATGCACTGACTCTGGGTATCTGGGGTCAGGTAGTTACACCAAAAACCTGTAGAAATTCATCGGTTGGAGTTTTTTGTGGGCCAACCTCCAAAAAATAATAATGAAATAAAATATAATAATCATACCTCCTCAAAAAATTAACTATAAATTTTTATTTTAGATATAATAAGATTTAATAAGAGAAAATTCATAATGAAACTAACCATGAAAAATAGTTGAATGGTAGATGTTCTTCAATATTACGTAAGCATCACTCCATCTCTCAACTTTTCCAATGACTTCATCTTCCCATTATGATCATAAATTTTATTTCTATTAATTTTTACACATGAAATATAGTGTGTCCAAATTGACCCTTTCTATCATGCAATCCAATTATTTTCTCCTATTATCCCATTTTACAAAAATCATTCATCATTGAAAAAAAAACACAACCTCATCTTATTTAACCATCCATTCATTATCATCCCAATATAGATTTCCCCACCACTTTGAACTTATACTATAATTCTAAAATTATTTTGTTTCTATAATTTTAGACCCCATGTGTCAAACCGGCTATTGATTTCTTTGGATCCATTGACTACATTATATCCTTGAATTCATTAAACACAACTAATATTGTAATTCCCAATTATTGATGTTTTATCATTATTCTTCTACAATCATTGTAATATCAATAAACAATCTACAATTGTAGTTAATGAATAGTTTTACATTGATAATAATATATTTATTCAAATAAAATAGTCAATTATTCATCTTTAAGAATCAAGTGGTTGGATCAATTTGAAAAAACATTTAGTATCCTTTATTAAACCTAGACACAAATAACTTTTTCCTATTAACTAAAACATTCTAGTAGCAATTTATGAATAACCTTAAATGTATATCAACTATAATAGTATATCAAAAACATTTTTATAGGTCGATCATCAAGATATTTAATACCTATAAATAATATATGAGTGTTTTATTACATATTCATTTTAATTATGACTATACTCATATATTATTTGTATTAATTATATTCCCATACCTGTTGTTTTTAAATAAACTAAGTTTTACTGTTTGACTTGATACAAAATTAATTAATGTAAAATAGAAAATATATAGAAAAAAACTAATCTTTAAATGTTTGATTTCACTCATATTCACTACCTGTAGAAACATAAATTGTGGTGCTCAATCTAGTATAATAATTATCCACCATGAAACTCATTACTACATCATCCTCTATTGAGCATAACCTAACCTTCCACTGTGCATGGAATTAGTTTTTTTTATAATCTCTTGTTCATTATATTTGTAAGGAAAATTATTACACGAGAAAACTACACTAATTCCTGAATAACTTTTCAGCAAGAAATTTGGGTATTTCATGGTGATTTCATCATCTCATTATTCATTGACACATAACCCTAAATTTATTTTGGTGTTTTTAAAAATCAAATGTGAAACATTAATTTACACATTTATTTTCTATTACAAAAATCTTTTCTAATTTTTATAATTGATCTGACATTTAAATATATGTTTTACAGATGAAATTTTTCTTTTAAATTATGTAATGTTTATCTTTTCAAACTATTTTTTTAACAAGGTTGTAATATAATTTGTTTGTTTTGATCCTTTATTATTTTTCCATGTTAAACCATAGAGAAGATTTTATATATTAGCTAAAACAATGAGCTGAATTATATATGATGTATTTAAAAATATGATCATGCATAGGGTAATTATAATGTTACAGTATCTTTTACACATATTATATATAATATTTACATATTTTTAGTTTAATTTTATATTTCCTAATCGATAAAATATATTTTAAAACAAATAAAAATATTATTTAATAATATTAATTCAAATAATAATTAAACATTCAAATAAAACTAATCAAATTTAGAATTATTAAAATGACTCATATTTCAAATATATACAAGGAACATTCTTAATATAAATTAAAAATATATGATGATATTAAAAAATTTATACAATAAAATTTAAATTAATATTCAATAATGAAATCCATATGAATTTTTCAATATATAAAAATTAAATTGTATAATTACACACAATTAAGAACCAAAAAACCCATATTTCCGATTACCATTCAATGATTTACATTTTGAATAATGAAGACTATAAAAAATTATAATCACTAAATATTTAATTAAAAATAATAATATTTTCATAAATAATAATGGAGGAAACATATAAAATATTTCCACATTGAAACCCTAACTGACATATCTTGACAACGATATCCTTCAACTACTATGTTAATTCTTTTTTAATGATCAGACCAGAATAATTTCGCTAGTGGTAAATTGTAATCTATACCAAACCCTTATAGACATTATTTATCTTCCATTTTTAACATGATTTCAACTCATCAATGATATGAATTTTATTGTGGAAACCTATCACTAATCATTAAAAGGTACTTTTTAACTACATGGCACAGTTATGAAGGGTATTATCCATCCTAACTTCCCTAATCATGATATTTCTTTATATTTCATCACTAATCATATTTTTCCTATATTTTCTAACAAAATAGTGTAACTCAAACATTCATTCAACTATATTCATGAATCCAAAAATAGAATTGTTGAGGATTTCAAGACTATAATGTGGCTTACTAAATCATTTTTCTGTTGATGTTTGGGGATAATGATGTTTACATATTAAGTAGCCCCATAATAAATTTAAATTTCAAAATTTTATTTTTAGACAATAATATTCTTAAAATAATTTTCAACATAAATTAAAAAAATAATATTTTGTTTTTAATAGAATTTAAAAAAAAATATATAGTTATATAAAACATTGAACAGTTCCATAAAGATGTGTGGAAAGTGAATAAAAGGAAACCAAATACATTTTGAGGACACAATGTTTTTTTATTTCAATATTAGATAGTTAATCACCACATTACATTTATATATGAGTTGAATTCCCAAGAATTTCCCAAATATCATATTTGAAAATAAATTCATTTCATCAATGATATTTGTTGATATTTTTTTTGATAAGTCAATTATTAAAAACTTTTCTAGGCTCTATGTGGGTAAATTTATTCAATTTGAGAACTATATGTTTCAAAAAGAAGAAAAATTAGAATAAAAAGACAAAAGAATTGAAATTAAAAAAACTACAATGTTTTCACTTTATACCATAAGAATATTATGTTATTCTCAATACATTGTAATATATATAATACTTTGGTATAATTTAAAATATAGATATTAAAAATCATATTGATGTAAATATACAATGTAGAATTTTTATTAATAACATTTTTTGATTGTGTGTAATGTCCTCTACTGGTTCCTATAGAATATTCCCAAAATACATCTCCTACCTATGTCTATTGATAATGAACGACATTTTCTCTGTATCATCAATTGTATATTATACTAAATTGATCTAAATTACTAACAATAACCAAACCATTATATATAGAATTATTTTTTTCATTCATGTATCTTTGTTATTTAGTTTTATTTTAAAACTTATCCCCATGGATGGAATAATTTTTTATTAATCATATTTTCTTCTGTCAATATTTTTATGTACATAGAAATTCTAAAAAATTTAAATCCCTCTTTCATGATTTTCTAATGTTTTATAATATATAGTATGATCCCACGATATTATTATTATGTATCCATTTTGTCACTTTCAATTCAATGTAATCATTATATTATTTCTCTATGTTTATATAATTTTTTTAACATTAATCAATTAGTGTGTTATCATTGAAATTAGGGATTTTATAAGATTATACTATCTCACATGATTTCATTCATATTTTTCATCAAAAAATATATATTTTTCTGAATAATATTTTTCTAGATTCCCAATATATTCATATTAGAATCTTTAATGATTAGATTTTTTTTGTTGTTGTGAGGTGTGGATGATTTTTTTGATATGTTCATACAACATCATTAATGTTTCAGAACAATTCATCCAAAATTAGATTACATGGTCAGTGATTATTTTTCATTGGATGTAATATATTACACTATATTATTCATAATAGTAATAAATACATCATTAAAAGATATATATTTTATTCATTAAATTCTACCCATTTTGAATCATGTACAAAATATCCAAACAACATATAAAGGGAAACCAAAAAATATATTCCATATTCTTCAATGATTTGAAAAAATACTATTGTCCAATGATATATTAATTTCCATTTATATATATTTATAAAAATAAATATTGTTCAATTTATTTAGATAACTAATTAACCCATTTAAAAAATGTTTGTTAGAATATTATAGCTTCTGTGAAATTCATAGAAGTTCATTAATGTCAAATAGGAAACCTACTAAAAATATAAATTCAAATTTTTTTGATATATTTCACTTTAAAAAATAGTAAATATGGATTAATCATTTTATAATTACAAATCATCCAATGATATGGACTATACAATATATAAAACCTTTTTTCAAATTTAATTCTATTTTTTCAGTTTTTTGATGTAGAACATTAAATTTTAGTTGATGAATTAATTTAATAGATATTTATATAGAATTCTCTCATGATCTATGTGAGGAAACCTATTCATGTTAATCATAACATTATTTTTAGATTCATGTATTATCTTTTATCTCCAAATAATTCTCTTAGAGTCGTAACATCCATATTTCTAACCATTTACTATATTATTTGTTCAATAATGGGTTCCAAAGTGTTTTATTATGAGTGATAATAGAAACATTATTACTAATTAGATATAACATGATTTTATATTTTAAAAAATATCATTGGGTATATACTATTTTTGGGATGAATCAATGTTATGAAAGTAAATTCAATGTCAAGAGTAATACTTTAATTATTTGAAAAAACAAAACATTTACAATGAAAATTATAGAGTCAAAAATTAACTTAAATAGGTTCTCCAAATCAGGTTATTATATAATAGATGGTGTGGTCCCTTCACACATCAACTCATAAAAATGATTCATAAATTAATCTCTTTATATATACTAAGAATATTTTAACTATATTTTTCATAGTGGAAAATTAATATTATTAAAATTATTAATGATTATTTATGAAATATGATATTTCATAAATAGATTCAATATGATTCCCACATATTGGGTAGGGTAATTCATTGAAAACATCGATTTCAAATCTATCATTATGAATATTCTGTGTTGAAATTACTTGAACAAGAGATTTGCCTATTTTCCCCAAGGAATAACATTTTTGGAATTCAAAAATGGGTATTTAAAATATATTATTTCATGAATATTTCTAAATTTACGCATAAGTCTTTCAAAGTATTTATAGAATTTTTAAAATCATTCTGAAATACCATATCCAATATTAAATCAAATAGAAAATTATGTTTATCATGAATCGTTGAAATAGACTATGTTCATTGCATAATTAAATTATTATCTCAAATATGAAAAGGATAGTTAACGACATGTGAATGATTCATTTTCTTAGTCATTTGCTATAATGGGAACAAAAAATTCTCTTTATAATTATTAGGAAACAATAACTATTTTTACCGAGCTGTATTGTTTTCATTTGTCTGGTAAATTAAATGCAAAGAAAATATTTATTAAAATGATATAATTAAATCTATACAGTATATGGACACTATATAATAATTTTTTTTATGTAGGTATTAAATAATTTTTAGAATTTTATATAATGGTTAGTATATTTATTTATTGGAATCTATATTAATCGGGTTGTCCCATTGGTTGTTAGTTATGCGGTAGATAAGAAAATGTTTTAATATGTTATTCATCGTTTTTTAAAAGGTGGTGCCTCAGTCAAAGACCAAGGCACGTTTTATTGATCAAAAGGGGAAATTTATTACAAAAGTCTAAAGGATGGAATCTTTTTACAGTCCTTATGAAAAAAGGGGAGCGATTCGTCAGGAAAATCATCCAACTATGTAACATCCTGATTGACCCCCTTATTGGCGAGACTATCGACAACCATGTTCGCTTCACGGAAAACATGTGTGGAAATGTAGTTGAGATCCATGAGCGAGGCATGAAATTTCATCCATCGAGATGTGAGAGTCCATACAAGGAACACCACTCCTTTCCAAATAGCTTAAAAAACAGTGGTAGAATCACTTTCAATCCACAGCTGGTTCTAACCCTTTTGCTTGAAAAAATATACCGCATGAATCAATCCAAAAATTTCTGCTTCCAAAGCTAAGGTCGCACCACACCCACCATTTTTTACATAGTTAAATATATTTACTATTGTAGGTTAGATATCCTGTTGATTTTTGATAGGTTTTACAACTCCTTATAGTAGAAATATGATTGTATGGAATTTTAAAAAATGATGAGGATATATAAAAAATTCAAATATATAAAAATAATATTTTCTATCATAGGATTTTTCTAATTCTATTCTTATGTGAAATATATGGTAACATAATCATAATTGAAGCTATTTTTATGTCATTATAAACAGAAGTTATGAATATGTAAGAGAAGATTTTAATTCAGAATTTTTATGAATGATTAATATCGAGATCACATTTATTTTAATTTTTTGAACATGCTATATTTTATTCCAACAAGATTTAGTTGCACATACCATATTATAAATTAATTTTTAAATTTATCAATTAAATTTGAATAACACATTATTAAAATAGTTACATTATATTTTTAAATTCATCACAATTATTTTTTATAGAACATCCATTTTTTATTGTGTACATGAACATAATATTTCTTGTAAAATATATGGTTTCTCACATGGAATCATATTTTCAGAGTGTCACTAATTTATATTTGAATTCTTGTCCTAGGGATAAATAGTTAAATTAAAAAACATACTTGGTTGTTATATTTTCTTTTTTCATTTAATACATTGTAATAATTCTTTGAATATTTATTATTCTATCCATTGATATGGTGTAAAACTATGATTCCTAGTGAGTATAGAATTCATATGTCAAATATAATTAATATATTAATATCAAACACATATATTTCAAAAAAAGTGAAATAAAAAAAAATAAAATGGTGGATCCATTACATGAGACCACTGAGGAGTTCTGAATGTGGGGTTTATCCAAGACATGATATAATTGAACTCAGTGTTGGGAATTTGGTAAAAATAATTAATGTCTGAAAATATTGAAATAAAATAATAAAATATTTTTTATTATGTTGATGATGTGACATGGTATTCCACATATAAATCTTATGTTATAAATAATTCACAGGGATATCCTCAGAACCATATTAGTTGATAGAATAATGTGGTGGAATGATGTTGGGAATTAGTATTATGGATCTATTAATGGAGTACAACAATGATTGTAAAAAAAATTCATTTTTTGGATCTATACAATAAAAACTATGTTTGATTGTTCTTCATTCGTGCTTCATACAAAACAAGGTAGGATTTTTTTTTGTGGGATTAAACTATTTTTATATAAACATAATAAACGTGAATTATTTTTCTTATAAATTAATTCCTTTATATGTTCTTTGATATGGGTATTTTATTAATATTAATTATGTTTAGGAATAGATATTTTTTGGATTATTTATTTTTATTTGTTTCTTTTTGTAAAAAATGAATCTAGGACAATACGAACATTATATGAGGTTAATTATTAATTGTTATGTTTTATGATTTTTTCTCTATATTCTGGGGGTGTTCATCAATAGAATCTTTGTTTTCCTATAATTCAATGAATATGCACTGAGAAAACATTAAAAATGGTATTTGAAAAAAAAATACTACCAAAGGTTTGATATGGAGATTTGAGTTTACAGTTGTGGTTCATAATGATTGATGAAGATCAATGAACAAGTTGGAATTTTGTGCTCCAGTTTCTTTAAGTCGATGGAAATGAGGTGTTACAGAAGTTGTTTAGAAGGTAGAAGATATGACTGTAATCTATATAATGATGGTGATAAGGTTTATTCCACACCCAATCCATAATAAATGAAGTGATTTATAGTTAATTATGTTTCTTTTGAGGCATGGGTGATGATTCATGAATTATTTTATGGGTTTATTGTAAAACCCAAATATATAGTCGGTTTTTGAATGGACATGTTCCATTTAGTCCATAATTTGTGGATATATGGTTTCGAAGTTGTGATAAGTATCACACACCATGTCCTATGTTTCACATGGCCTATGATCCAAATCTAAAAAATTAATCTTATAAAAGTGTATATTCCTATGAGGCCATGATGTGTTACACATCATGTGTTACTACTCATACGTAGTGTAACTCGTGGAGGATTATTGGAATATACATGGGTTATATGCCTAGTTGGTTTTGTGGTGCCACACCGTGTATACTTTGGAACTACATGGGTAGCCCTAAGTACATGGGATGAGTCATGAACATGGAACTAGCCAATTACATAGGCACTACACAATATTAATGAGCATGGGAAGAATAGCATGCCATGTGCTAGGGAGAAATCTACCGCCAGTGTACCCTTAGGGAACACCATGAATTGTGGAAATGTACATACTATGTGAGACCAATACATGGGTATTTTCAGTATTTGTGAGGCATATAATGTACATATAGGGATATGTTTTGTACTCTATTTATGAGGTGTTTGAGTCCATTTTTTAACAATTCATCTTCATTTTGAAATTCTGTAAGCTTCCCTGGACCAGAATTTGTTTAGTCTATTCCCTTGGTACAATGCATTGAGTGTTTAGTGTAGCATACAATTCAAATCACAAAGATTGAACGCTATACATATTCCATTTGATTGGTTTTGTTTTGTTAGATTCCTTTAATTAAAGCAATTTGAATTTGTTCACTTCGACTAAAGACCCCTATGAAGCTCGAAGCATGTATCCCATAGGGATCCCCAAAGCGATCCTTGTATCCATTAGATTTTTCCTATGTTGGGTTTATGGAATTAGAATGAAATAAATACACAGTAATTGAACCCCTATCTTGGAGAAATATTCTAGTATATCCTTGCAAGATGTTATAATTTAACTGTGATCACAATGAAGATATATAATCTTTCTGATGAGGAATTAGTTTGATGAAATGTGTTTCTCAGATGAACAATATATGTTACATTTATAATTCTTCATTCCTAGACCTGATGATTCTAACCTGTGGGATGACTATCATCAGTGGTAGTATATATTATAGATTAGTTCCTCCATGTTGAGAATTACATTGAAACAAGAAGAAAAATTATGGTTAGAAGTGGATTATATAATTTGTGAATTTAAGATTTTTTTACTATATCATGGATTTCCATTGTTATCTTTTTGTATCATTTATTTTTTTAGATACTTGTGTGTGTTGAGCTTGATAAACATGACTATTTATATTTTATATGCTCTTCTACTAGGTATCATTATACTCACCCCTACATGGCCTCTTCTTGCATATTCCATCTCTTATAATGATTAAGAACCTTTTCACTATTTCCTTGGTGTACTATGAGTAGGTGGAGCTTAATTTGGGATAAAAAGACTGAGATGAATATCATTTTTTTAATTAATAGTAGTTATAATTTCCCTATCATTTTATAATTATTATTACAAGAGTAGTTGGGGTCTTATGAAAGTGGTAAAGGCTCCCCGTAATCATACATTTGACCTAGGTTCAAATCTAGGTTGCAGTGATTTTTCACATATAGGTGGTGATGTAGGTTGGGGTAACGTACGCATGACATAGGCCTAGTGACATAGGTAGAATAATTCATGAATTTTTCAACACTCGGCCTCTGGGCTATTTTGTGTGACATAGGGCTATTTAATGTTAATCATGTCTACTAGGCCATCATGCCACATACTGAATAAATAAGGCTTTATGTGTGGTTTATCCATTAGGGGTATGGCCTTCTTGTCCGGCTTGTGTGTGTGGTGTGTGTGTGATTAATGTAATTGTACACAAAGTACCTAATATATATATATATATATACTTATATTATTACATGATTTTATGAAAAACTATACATGAAATAAAAACTAAGGATTTTAATGTCTAGTGTCCTTGGAATATTAGATATACAAATATAAAGCATGAAACCCAAATAAAAAATCATTTATTTTTAATATTCATAATGATCTCCTAGAACTATTTGATCCCCTGTATCTATAAATGATAACCTATGGAATAAAAAATATTTAGATGATCTAATTAGATAACTATGGGAAAAAACATATGAGTAAATAATATCACATGGGTTAGAAGGCATAACATGATGACATAACAAGTCATGTAACATGAATAAATATATGAAATCATAACATAAAGAACATGGGATCATATTTTCATGGAATCATTTTAATGTGGAAAAAATATTAAACATGGAAAATTCTTAATTCATAGATCATTATACTAGGAGGATCTTGAGGCAAGGGAAACCACTAATGTTGTTGCATATCGAGCATGAGTAAATAATAACCACCAAGAGAGTTTCCCATGGAGCACGAGTCAAGGAAAACCATGAATTTTGTTGCACAATAAGTATCATGAGACAAACCACTAACAATTATAATGGAGTGATATTTGGGATCAACCATCATAACATGTTCATTACTATGTGTTCCATGTGATGAAAAAGAATAAGTGTTACCCATGGAAGGTATTGGGTATCATAATCATGTCCAAAGTCATAAAAAAAGAGATCATAGTAATAGTATACATGAATGAATGGATTTAAATGAAAATTGGAAATTTATATGGTAAAATTGGTATTGATCATGATAATTTATGTTAAATTTTAGTGGGAACATTTACAAATAGTTTTTATTAAACATTATCAATGAATCATTTTTTGGAAGTTTATGGAATATACTAATGATCATTTAAAGATAAAAAGGTATATTTATTTTCGTAAAACCTGAAATGAACAAATATATATTTTAATAATAATATATAAGATTTAACTATAATGGTGGTCACTTAAAATAGATTTTGGATTTCAAATGAGATTCGATAGGAAATCAGGAAGTTCTAATTAATTGGACATGCTTATCAGGACGAATTGAGAAGAGAGCCTTATTAAAACATGTGTTTCCACATAAAAGAAGGATGATATAATATGGATATAATAATTTGGAAAATTAAAAATAATCTATATAAATTATATAAAATTAAATAATAATTACATTGGGGTAAATAGAAATAATGTGTAGCCCAAAGGAAAAAAATGTATGTTTTGAAAGGATCCCTTACCTTATGTCTTAATGTTCTCTACACTTGAACATAATGTACAAGATAATAAAATCAAATCAATAAATTAATTAATTCATAATCATTTTTATTGGTATTTGATTTAGTATCATTTTATTTAGCTAAAATGTGGCCTTTTAATGATTTATTAGATACACTATCATCATTTGGGAGTGTTTGTTTCTTTATGTTTCATGATAAAATCATTTGTAAATGTGTATGAAAAATAATGTATAAGGGAAATATTTTTACAGAATTGAAGTTATATATTTTAAAAAATAAAAAATATAATTAAATGTAATTTTATATCATTTTTTCATATGTGTGGATAATTCATTATATAAAATGTTATGATAGCAATTTAGATTGATTTGGCATTTTTTGATCAACATAAACTAGTTTTTGTTTTATTAATTAACATTTTGTATATATATATATTGGTTATAGAACATTAAATAAACTATAAAAAATATATTATAATTTTCCTACACATAAAAATTGGTTTTTACCATTATTTAAGGTGTTAAAGGAAATCGAATCTTTTCATCCTAGAATATAATAAATTAACATATCACTGGCCATGTTTATATTTATAGAACCTAAAATTGTTAGAAAACAAAGGATATTAATTTTTTAATTTTCATATTAATATTCTATCATATGTCATATAATATATATAACATTATAATTAGATATAGAGATGCTAAAATATAATAACCAAAAAATGAAAAGAAAATATAAATAAATTGAAAGAAAAGGAAAGAGGTTTTTACCTCTTGAATTCTTCTCATTTAGAACCTTTTGGATGTACTTGAGTATGGAATTTTTTTGATACCTATGGCTTGTAGAAGTTTGTCTTATAAACTGTATGTATTTTGGGAATAATATGAAAAATAATCAAGGCTTTACAGGTTTAAGGAAAAAAGTTAACGAGTAGTGGTATTTATGGTGAATGAGAGGGTATTTTTTGAATATCTAATTCTTTATATTGTTATTTTGGATCAAGACTATAAATAGTGTGGATTATTTTTAGTAAATATAGTAAATAATTTATTTTAGTTCAAAAAAATGGACATTTAAATCCTTCCTGACTCATGAATGGGAAAAAAATTATTTTATTTACCTTAAATATGTAATTACTGAATTTCATTATTCACAAAAAATTCAACTATTTTTGAAAAATCCCAAAAGTTATCCTTATCAATTCTCCAAAGTGTAAAATTAAAAAAATGAAATCATTTTTATGAAAATAATGTTCAAAATCTTTGTGATTTAATTTTCTATTAAAATATTATTTACTCAAAATACACTAATTTTAAAATTATAACTTTTTTTAAAAAAACCTTGGAAAATCAAATATTTTCTCAAAAAAATATGTTGTAATCATAATTAAACAAAATATATATTTACTAATATGTAAAATGAAGATAATATTACTTTTAAATAATTATATTAGTTATAAAATTTTAAATAACAATTTCTGTTTTATAAAAAATATAAACACTTAAATTACCATTTTCAAAACAATTAGTGACTTATACTATTATATCATAATATAATATTTTAATTTACTAAATGTATAAATATTATTTATAATTTCATGTTTTAGGATACTATCTTATTGGCCAGTTTACTATTTCTAAGGATCACATTACTATTACATAAGTCAGGTTACTATTATATTGGTTTAGGTTCCTTATTTTTTCTAAATACTTTTTATTTCTATAATTCATCATTTATAACATTTATTTCTTTCTTATATGTGATTTTATTTCATTTATAATATATAACATAATTATAAGAAGGTAAATTTCATTAATAAAATTTTGGGTGGTTACATTTTCCCCCGTATGAATTTTTCCCTCAAAATTTCAATTTAAAAACTATGGGGAAAATAGGCAAGGAAATGTCACATTAATTACTTCCTCTCACTCCCATGTTTCCTCTTTATACATTTTGTTCCTCTATAGTAATTTTACATTGTGAGTGTTCCCATTTCATGGATCATTATCTCTTCGATCCATGATCATCATTGGATCCTCCTCGTAAGGGAGATCATTCACTAATGGTACAACTAATTAATTCAGAACAATTGTGGGATTTCGTATGTACTTACTTAAGAGGGATATGTTGAATAAATTTTATAAATGATAAATGGTTGGGGGGAGTGTTAATAAATTGGCCACCACTCCAACTTGATCATGAAACCTGAAGTGGTCAAAATAAATTGGACTTAGATTTACATTCTTTCCAAATCTCAAGACCCTATTCCAAATATATATGTTGAATAATTCCAAGTTTCCAACCTTATAATAAAAGTCACATCGATGGTTGTTTTCAAAACTCTTCTATACAGTTTAGGCTACTCAGATATACTGCATAATTGTTTTCACCCTTTCTACTACATATTAGAAAATATAAGTTCTGAGAAGCATAAATTCACCTACTTTATCCCATCATTATGATGTTCATCGTATTTTCACATAAGGTGAAAAATGTAGAGTCATTTAGGATTTTGAGTGGAATGTTTTGTTGTACTAGAACTCAAAAATAAGAAGGTGTTGGTCTCATCCCTCTTTGATGTCCACAGAACACACTCTTAACATGTATTACAATGTCTAAATATTTTTCCCATATTATCCATTATTTAGATTATTATATTTCATACTAATGTTCATGAAAGTGTTTAGACCATGTTGGATACTTATCAAAATTATGAAGGTTGATATGAGATCATGATCAGATACAATCAATTGTGGTAATCCATACATCCTTACCACTTATCTGATTAATATCTATCCAATTTTATCTAGAGAAAAGTCCTGTCAAATTGTGATAAAGTGATATGTTTTTTAAGATGACCCAAAAAAACCCATATAGCATTATTTCCTCTAGAAATAATTCGATGTCTCCTTAAAAATTCCATGGTTATGTCTTCCCATTTACATGTTGGAATAGGTAATGGTGGAAACATCACATTATACATTTTTCTTTAATGCATCTCTTAATAACATACTTGACACATTGATGTATATTCTTCCCTCTCATTCTTTATATTGTCCCACAAATACTGTTCTCAAATATCTCATGAAATTTTTGTTCTCCCAGGGTGAATAGATATGGTTGATCCTTGTGCATTATTAAAACTCCCTTTTTACCTCTACATGGGATGGTACACATAGCCACGACCCAAATCACATGAATCATTCCTCATCCATTTGGAACTCTTTATTTCCCATTTCTGATATCTCCCACCCTTTTCCATAATTTTCACATCATTTCGTTGAAGGTACTTTATTCTCTACATGTGGGATTATTGTGAAATAATTTGAGAAAGGATTCATGATGTTTCTTCCTTATCAATTCCCATGTTTATCCATTCAATGTCTTTAAAGATTGGATCTTTATCAATGATCAATATTGATAATGATGCAGGATCATTTATACATAGAGCATGCAATACAATTTTTATTTTCTATGATGGTAGTTATTTATGCATTCATAATCCTTCATGATATCTAAAAATATTCACTTGGACATATCATCCTCATTGTATATGACTATATATTTTAGGGTATTACAATCTATATTTATCATACAATTCACACAATTAAGATAATTCTAATATATTTTAAATGAATAAGACATAGCTTCCATCACCATATCATGTTTAGGATAGTTTTCTCATGAATATTCAACTTCCTTGCAGCATAGACTATCACATTATCATTTTTATTAGTAAATATCATAATAACTTCATTAAAGCATCGTTGTGCACTATAAAAAATTCCCCACGTGTTGGTAGTGTGAGAACTTGTGTAGTGATAAGATGTATTTTAAACTCTTTAATGTAGTGTTCACATTCAGTGGTGTATAAAAACTTTTCGACATTCTATGCCATCTAGGTTATTGGGTATGACAATTGTGATAATTTATTATTAATTCACCAATAATTACAAACTAATCCATAGAAACTATAGATCTTCATTACAGATGTCGTCTTGGGCCACTCTTTGATTTGAATTGTAATGGAAGAGTCTATAGATAACACATTGGTGGTGATTACATGCCCCATACATGATAAGACCTTTATACCAAACTCCTGTTTACTATACATTGCACATATTTTACCCCATAGAAATATTTTTATCATTGTATTCATATGCTCCTCTTGTTTCTACTTTCTCTTGTAAACTAACATAATATCATGCATAAAGATTACAACTAATTTTTCGAGGTAATCTATATAAATTTAATTCATTAAATCCATGATTATTTCTTGATATTTAGTGAGTTATAAGGGAATCACTATAAACATATAGTGTTCATACCTTGTTCTAAATTCATTCATGGTAATATCTTTCTTCATCACCATTATTTAGTGATATCTCGACTGAAGTCCCACCTTAGAGAAATACTCAACCCCATATATTTGATTGACCAAGTCATTTATCTATGGAATTGGATAGTTTTTCTTTATCATTACATTATTGAGAACCTGATAATCAAAATAGAGCAACATTAATCTTTCATTCTTCTTGATGAAGAGTACTAGTGAACTCCACGGTGATTCACTTGGGCATATGAAACCCTTTTCAAGATTCTCATGTTACAACTTTTGGTGTTATTCCAGATCAATGGTTGACATCCTATAATTTTTCAATGATATAGTTAGATATCTGGGAATAAAATAAATTCAGAACTTGGACTCTATTTTTGGGGGAATACCATGAAAAACTTCAGGGAACACATCAGTGTACTTCCACACAATGGGGATGTCTTCAAGGATGATTCTATCATTTGTATTAAACATTTGATCTATTTATTCATTCTTATAAGAACATAATATCCACCAATGAGTGGATAAATGGATATAGATTCATCATCCTCTATACACTTGTATAGAATTTAAGGATTCATTAGGATTTTAAGAGTGATCTCCCTTTAAAAATAGCTGATTATTAATTTCATTTTGTTAGCCAATCCTTTTCCAATATAGCATTAAAATACACAATGTAATGTATAACATTTTTTTATAGGGGGTTCGGTCCACAATTATTATCTAGTGAGGAGTTATATAATTTTGATGTAATAATATCCCCATCTTCTCATATCACATATAACTCAACAACCATATTTTGAGGATGTTTTTGAATAGTTATACTAAAATCACTTGAAATGAATTAATTCGTGGAACCACGTGAAATCATATTGTACATTAATGGTTCATGAATGAATAATTAGTGGACCTATTAGCACATAATTTTCAGTCTCCAACTCAGCTGTATTGATAACATATTCACATCCATGCTACCTTAGAGGTTCTTATTGTTGATTTCCTCTAGAACCCGTTGGTTTAGGGAAATAATTATCATATAGTTCATGTTCCATATAGTTGAATAATATTATTTAATGTGGAGGGTTGATATGATCCTTCACTTATTCATTAACATTAGTGGGATTCTTCATATCCCAATTGTAGTAATTAGCTGGTTTCCCCATTCTTCCACATTTTATGCAATTCTTGGTTCTATTTAGATATTTCCTAGGATTCTCTTGTCTATAATTTTGAAACGTTGGATATTGGGATTTCATTTCATTATTGGATATATTTAGTAATCGCATGATATTAAACTCTATTTCACTCCATTAATCTTTAGGACTATAAGAACACTAAGAGTATCTGATCTCTATTTTAACCTGGAGGGAACAAAAGAAAATATCTTCAACGCTACTAATGTATCGAATCAGACATTCTTTTTGTAGACTCATATTTAGTTAGCTAATGATGTGTTATACCTTGATTTAAATGTTCTTATCACATACAAAGGCTTGTTGTGAAATCTTGTGATGTTTTCTTCATACGCATTGATAGACTCATCTTCTGTTTCCTTTAGATAAAGGAACATTATCTCTATTTTACGATGTATAGTTCTATGAAAATATTTATAAAAAATATTTTCATTAAATCTTCCAATTACATGGAATCAATTTCCTCTTTACAACTTCGTGTTCTTGATAAATTTTCACCAATAATCTTCTTACCTATCAAAATGATAGATTATCGGCCTAATATTCTCTTCTTATGAGTGTTGGGGGACAAAGTACATCATTTCAATTAAGATAAAGCACTTTTCCATAGGGAGGGGATCAAAATACACACTAAACATTGTTGGCATGTGTTTCATAAATGATTAAACTGCGACATTCTCTTTAGGAGGAGAAGGAGGTAATTCTACACAATTATTTTTATTATTCATAACATTACCATGTTGAGAAAGTATTGTCATGAATATTTTAGTAACAATTACTATTTTATTCGGAATTTCATTAATGAAATTATCACATTCCATATCCAATTGGTTGATAGAATGGGTTTTCGAAAACTACTAGAATTTTTTATAGTGGTGACTAGCTATTTGCAATGGGATCCCATCAAAAATAATCTTTAGTGATGGGGTCCCATCGCAAATAGCTCGTTGTAGAAAACAGCATCTCAAATACCATTTTTTTGACGGGCTAATCGCAAAAAATGGTATTTGTAATGGCGAACTTCACCGTCGCAAATAAGCCTCTGATTATATACATTATATATAAATAAACTATTTACGATGGCTCCATCGAAATAGTATGTATTATTTCCAACTAAATCCCATCGCAGCAGGAACCATTACAAATATGTCTCTGATTATATAACATTTATAAATAACCTTTTTGCTATAGGACAGTCATAAGAAATATTTGCAACAAGTGCTTGTTCCCATCACAAAAAGTTAATGAAAAAAATTAATAAACATAAAAATTATAATTTAATAACAAAATACTAATAAAATAATATTAAAATAATATTATTAATATAATAAAATTAATAAAAAATATTAAAATTATAAATATTCTCAAAAAATATAAAAAAACATAAAATATTATTATTATTAGTAATAGTAAAATAAACAAACATTAAAAAAATATAATACTAAATAAACATATGTAATAAAATTGTGATTAATGAAACAAGAATATTAATATTATTAAAATAATAAAAAATATTAAAAGTCTGAATATTCAAAAAAATATTAAAAAGATATAAATTATTTTTAATATTTTTATTATTAGATAAATAAACAAACATTATAAAATATAATAGTAATAATAAATAATAAATTATTAAAAATAAAAACATTAAATTATGCACTATTCGCACTAATATAAAAGACAGAAACTGTAAATAATTCATATTATAATAATTCTTAATTTAAAATGTTTTTAAGATAAAAAAATATATCACTAGGGGTCATCTTCTGGAGGAGGTGGAGAAGCTGTAGGTGATGGTGGAGGATAGTCCATCCCTAAACTACGAGTCAAAGGACGCATGTACTCCATATTCGGGTGATTCTATAGCTTCCATCGACGCATCTCCTCACTGTGATGATGCTGCTGCTGATGAATCTCTTCATGCTTCTTCTGAAAACTTCATATAATCTCAGCCTGAGTTCGCAACTACTCCTGAAACTATGACATAGAAGATGATTCCTCTCCCTAAGGTACTCTCGAGCGGGATGCCGACATCGCATCAGTACCATAATAAGTACCAGCAGTCACTTAAGAGCTTTTACCAACTACTCAACCCTTCATAAAGCCATACATAGTCGCCTGCATCCATGCCACCTCTTCGAAATGGTGAGCACTGGTTTGATCAGTCACCTCTTACTGAATCCCAACCTATGTCTGAGTGGTCTCCACCTCATATGAATCCTTCAATTCCAATTTGAAATTAAATTTTGAAAATATTATATTCAGTGAATTGTCATACTGTAAAAAATAATACTAACCACAATCTAACGATGGCGATCACCTCTAATATCTCTAGTGGATGGATCACTATACATCCTCGGATAAATGTCATACTCCGTAATATTAGGATGCTCGACTGCCTATAAAAATATAAAATAAACTATTTATATTTAATATAATATAAAATATTTTAAAAATATACTTTCCAGATGCACTCTATGTGTACTGAATATACGACTACTAGCTCGATGTGTCACCTCTGGTCTCCCCCAGTTCTGAAAACCCACTAAAGACCTCCTCTAAAATCCATCACCCAACCAGTGTAAACATAATCAATCGCAAACGTCAGATAAAATGTACTCTAGTCAGTGGGCTCTATACTGCTCATTAAAATCAGTAACTCCATCTTTCTTAATGTCCATACTTCTTAAATTGAGTAAAAATAAATAAAACAGTCATTCATAGTCACCTCCCATGCAGCATGGATAGAATTAAACATGATATCATTAATGGGATACCATAAACCATACAAATAATTTAAAATATCAAGTTATTAATAAAACAAATTTCAAAATAAATATTATTTATTTACATACCAGCCAATTATTGAACACGTCGAGCTACACATGAATGAGAATCTGTTTCTATGTGATCCATAGCTGGGGAAAATAATTGAACAAGATAGTGCTCCCCTCTCTAACAGTGACACACGCAAAACTAGGAAATTGATTAAATAACAAAACAATTAGTATATATAGAAATAAATTTAAAAAATCTATCTAAAAAATAAAGGTTACCATACCTCAGCATGTGTGGATCGAAACCAAGACGTGGACATTGCTCGGGGATAGGGCCAGGAATCATCAGTCGCGCAAGACCGCACCCCCTCCACGTACCTTGTGATCCGCCAGCAGGCTGAGGGCCAACTGATCCTAAATCCCCCTCATCCAAATGTAGCTCAGCCTCTTGTAACTCACAAAATAGATTAGGGTCCCTCTAAAACACAAATTTATTTTTATTATTAGATAGTTTATAATAACTATTATATATATATATTTGTTATGATTATAAATAGTATTTACCTGTGTGAATGTTCACCATCATCATCATCTTCGTATCTGACGATGTCAATGTCTTCAAATTCCTCCTCAGCATCATCAATATCCATCTGAGTTTCAGTTTCATCATCTTTTGTCATTTAAAAAACATTTGTAACATCATTAACATCTTCGTCACTATCGACTATTAATTGTGGGCTGTCATCATCAATAAACACATCTCTTTGGGAAAAAGAAGGATTTTGAGTCATCTCTAGAAAAATTTTAATTCCTTTCACTTCAGTGGAACCACATTCAAGTTGAGTAAACTAATTATAATGAGATTTATTTTTTATTATATTCCACCAATCACTCATGTCTAATGATGTAGTATAGTAATTTGCGTCATAAATTTGATGAGCATGTTTAGCCAGTAAAAATGGTTTATTTACTGCCAGAAGTCTTTTATATTTAATATCGATGAATCCATGAGTCGGATGAAGATGCAAGAGTCTCTTAGTATCCAACCACCGATATTTAAACATCATTATGTAATTCTGTCCTAGATAAAATAGCTCAATAATTTCATCCAAAATGCTGTAAAAGTCAACATCAGTTTCTCTATAATGTGCGCGAAAGTTATTTTTTATTTATTAAGATATGGAGGGTCACCACACCAGCCCTTCATGGAGGGAGAAAGTGATGGAGGCCCAATGCATCCCCTTTGACAATGTTCATAAGTTTCTCTATAATGTGATCCTCTCAAACAAACTCCATCGTTCGTTGTATTTTTTTGGATTCCCCATATGCTCGTGTATGAAATCAAATACCATTCACTACATATACATTATAATATTAAACTATTTTCTATGGTGGGTTACTCAATATACACAGTAACTTATCGATTTTATCAGTATGTTGAGACACATGAAAATTTGTTAAAAAATTACCAATATAATAAATAATAAACTGAATTGATATTAAATCATCAATAATTTATATTACCAGTTTTTGAAACCACTGAGAAGATTGTTTTTGTCTGTGTTCTTCTAGAGAAGATACTGTAATTTGTTGAATTTGTTTCTTAATATGATTATCATATAACCTACAAATAAAATAAGTTTACAAATCGTAACATAAATTATAGAATAAGTGATAGAAGCACTCAAAGTACAAATGATGTCATTTATTCACAGTTGAGAAGAACATATGTATGAGCTCCGTGATGTTTATCATCAGAAAGCCATCATTCATGAACTCCACTGAAGCTAAGATTTGGCTGATTAAAAACTGATAATTAATTTTCCATTTTGTCATTATCATTTCCCTCGTTCTGTCCCATGTGGTTGTGTTTTGAGGTATATTTAGATTCAAACTAATGAAAGTAGAAAAACCCCTTCTACAAATAAGCTTCAGCAATTGAGCCTACAACTTATGCTTTGATACGTACTTTTTTCTTCAATTTCTACATGAATCATTCGAATGGGTACATCCATAGAAAATTCACTGGATCTCCACATTTATCTTTATGTAGTAAATGTAATATTAGATTTTCTGTTGAGTCAAAGAGAGCAAGAGAATTTTTTTCCAGTTTACATATAATTACAACAACATGTTCTTCGAGTTTTCTTAGTGAATCATAGCATATTTTTTCTACACAAATGTCTCTAAAAAATATGATATTTCTATTATCGAATCCCAAATCGTAGAATTCATCAAACCTCTGAATGTAATCGGTATAAGTCTTTCCATTATAACAATACAATCACGACTTTTTAATCCGGTAATATGACAATTCTTAACACATCATCCCAAATTGAAAGCATAGCCATCTAGAATCTCAAATACATAATCCACTATCAAAATAATAATTGACTCTAATTGGACAGTGTATAAGGTACTTTTTCCTTCACTAACATATGTGATCTGACATTTTTAAATTGTTCATGTTCTGATCGCCTGCAAATTTGGGCATGATCTAATCGGGATTTAATAGTATCTTTGGTCTTACCATGTGTATCCTAAACTGTATAAAATAAATTATCAAAATAGTTCTTCATAATATGCATGAAATCCAACATGTGGAGGACCAACAAATCAGACCAATATGCAAGATCCCAAAAATGCCCTGTTTTATCCAATTATGTTCTTTCCCAAAGCCATGATTTTTCTATTAGTTTAGTATTGGCCCAAATGTGATGGGACCATGTCTACTCTAGCTAGATAACATTTCATATTCTAAAAAGTCACTAATCATCCACATACATGCAGATTTCAATATGAAATTTTGATTCACAACAACATCATATGTACTAACACCAGTACTTCCCAATTCATTTAACTCATTTATAAGTGGTTTCAAATAAACATAAATATTCTTTTTCAGATGTCCTAAGATTAATAATGTCAAAATAATATAGGGATCCTTCATCAATATCAATAGAGGTAAATTTTACAGAGTTATAAAGATAGTTCAACATGAATAATGACTATCATAATAACCAAACAGAGAGAAAAAGATAGTAATAAGAACCAATCTCATGTTTCATGCTTCTGAAGAAAAATACAGGTGTAGTTGGTCAAATTTTTTCCATGAATCATCATCAAATGGATGATTCAATATTTTATCAGTTGAAATATTGGTTTTGTGCCATGACATAGTTGACGCTGTGTTCTGAGACGTAAATAAACATTACAGCATGCGTGTAAGGGGGAAATATCTCAACTGTTTTATTGGAATCGATCTAGACTTTCCTGGTTGAGAATATTTATATACCTCGATTACCCACTTGTGGGACAACTATCCAATGACTCATTTTCACCAAAATATAATATGAAATCATTTGCACATGCATGAATCTTATGATAACTAATGCCTATAATATAAACCAACCTATTTCTCTTATAGTAATTTGTATTCAATACATTTCATCAGGAAACAATGTTTTATCGAAAGAAAATATCTGATGAAAAAAATTGTATGACATTGCATTATCTGATTTAATAGCCATATAGTTTTCAACCACTTTTATGTTTCTTATCATAAAACCAAGATATAATGCATCCTTAACAAACCTCAACAACTCATAAAATTCATATGGGGCCAACTCAAGAGTTGAATCAATATCATCCAATGTTTCAGATTGTTGGACAAAAAGAACTAAAACATCATGTACTAAATTTTGAAACCGTGATGGATCCAGAATCAAGTTATTGGTATGTTCTCTGGAACTGTGTTCAACATGATGACACTAGAAAACATAATCTGGTTGAAAACCAAACCGAAAGAGAGGTCCTCAAACCTTGTCAAATGTGTCAAACATTCTTAGAGCACATTTTTTACTAGGACACTTAAATGTGCCTTCTAAAAAAATTCTAGTTTTGATGATGCAAATGATAAAATGCTTCAATAACCTCAATATATATAGGATTTAAACCAAAACCGTTGGGATTTCTACACTAATTTTTCCAAGTGAGATCATCTAATAAATACTGATGTCAGCTTCCTTATTGCATATTCTTCAACAAAATATAAAATCCTCACCATTTTTGAATAATTTGTTATTATAAAAACACTATCTGAAAAAACAAGATATATAATTACATCAAATTCATAAAAATTACCATTAATTTTGGGAGACACAATTTCTAGTGGATTGATGGCTACTATTTTTTTCCTATAACTCATTTACTTGAAAAATTTCACGTCTGCTCAAAGGTACGCATATTCATTCATATGAATATGAGAATGTATAAGAGTAACTCTGAGAAGGTTCTTCATTATGATTTAATTGTTAGAAATATATACGTAAATGAGTTGCCAGAAAAAAAAGAACCCCCTTTTGATGATGAATAATATTCTAGCAACTATCACTACAAGAAAACATTACGAAAAATGTGGTCCTACGAATGCATATTCAAACATGTACATTCTAGTTTTGATATTCATATGTAGAAGCATACATTTTATAATGTTTTTTTTCGGTGAAAGTTGAAAGAAAAAGATTCATCGATCAAAAGGAGTGTCGTCATTCCACTAGAAATTGTGCCATGTAATTACAAGTTATTACAAGGTGTTACAAGTTCATACAATTTATTACAAGTTATTACAATTGATATTATTCTTAATTATTCTTATATTATATCTAATTATTCCTAATTATTCCAAATTATTGTTATTTATCACTATTTATTACTAATTATTAATATTTATTGCTAATTAATTTGGTTTATTTCTAATTGTTACTATTTTTTTCTATTTATTACTATTTATTAATATTTATTACTATTTATCCATATTTATTTCTATTTATTAAAAATTATTTCTATTAATTTGTATTTATTGCTATTTATTCGTATTTATTGCTATTTATTCGTATTTATTGCTATTTATTCATATTTATTGCTATTTATTCATATTTATTGATATTTATTCATATTTATTTCTATTTATCTTCTTTTATTGCTATTTATACCAAATTATTGCTAATTATTCCAAGTTATTTCTAATTATTCTTAATTATTGCTAATTATTCCTAATTATTTCTATTTATTCCAAATTTTTGTTTTTTGTTCCTATTTATTCATATTTATTCATAATTATTCCTAATTAATCTTATTTATTTCTAATTTTTTTTAATTATTCTTAATTATTATTATTTATTTATATTTATTACTATTTATTCCAAATTATTTCTATTTATTATTAATTGTTACAATTTGTTCATAATTATCACTGTTTATTACTTATCGTTACTATTTATTCCTAATTATTACTATTTATTCATTATTATTACTATTTATTCCTAATTATTACTATTTATTTGTAATTATTACTATTTATCCCTAATTATTACTAATTATTACACGTTCTTACTATTTATTACTATTTATGTCTATTTATTCTTAATTATTACTATTTATTCCTAATTATTAATATTAATTCCTAATTATTACTAATTATTCTTAATTATTACTAATCATACCTAAATATTACTATTTATTGCAAATTAGTACTATTTGTAGTTAATTATTACTATTTATTTCTAATTATTTCTACTTATTACAATTTATTCATATTTATTATTATCTATTTGTATTTATTGCTATTTATTCGAATTTATTGCTAATTATTCGTATTTATTCATATTTATTTCTATTTATTCATATTTATTTCTATTTATTCATATTTATTGTTATTTATTCTTATTTATTTCTATTTATTCGTATTTATTTCTATTTATTGGAAATTATTGCTATTTATTTTTATTTATTGGTATTTATTCCTAATTATTTTTATTTATTCCTAATTATTGCTCTTTATTCCTAATTGTTGCTATTTATTCCTAATTATTCAAAATTATTCCGAATTATTCATAATTATTACTAATTATTACTAATTATTTCTAAATATTACTAATTATTAAAATTTAGTACTAAATATTACTATTTATTCATAATTATTCTTAATTATTCCTAATTATTACTATTTATTCATAATTATTCTTAATTATTCTTAATTATTACTATTTATTCCAAATTATTACTATTTATTCTTAATTGTTACTATCTATTCCTAATTGTTACTTTTTATTCATTAATTTTACTATTTATTCCTAACTATTTCCATTTATTACAAATTATTACTATTTATTACTAATTATTACTATTTATTTCTAATTATTACTAATTATTACTAATTATTACTAATTATTACTAATTATTACTATTTATTACTAATTATTACTAATTATTACTATTTATTCAAAATTATTCCAATTTATTCCTACATATTACTAATTATTCCTATTTATTAATAACTATTCTTATTTATTCCAATTTCTTCCTATTTATTATTAATTATTCCTATTTATTACTAATTATTCCTATTTATTGTTAATTATTCCTATTTATTACTAATTATTCCTATTTATTACTAATTATTCCTATTTATTACTATTTATTCCAATTTATTTCTTTTTATTCCTATATTTTTCTAAATATTTTTAATTATTCTTAATTATTTGTATTTATTCATAATTATTACTATTTATTACAAATTATTCATATTTATTACTAATTATACTTATTTGTTACTAATTATTCCTATTTATTACTACTTATTCAAATTTATTGATATTTATTTCTATTTATTTCTATTTATTACTATTTAGTGCTATTAATTCGTATTTATTGCTAATTATTTCAAATTATTTCAAATTATTACTAATTATTACTAATTATTTCGATTTATTACTAATTATTTCTAATTATTACTATTTATTCAAAATTATTCCAAATTATTATTATATATTACTAATTATTACTATTTATTACTAATTATTCTTATTTATTCCAATTTATTCCAATTTATTCTTATTTATTATTAATTATTACAATTTATTCCAATTTATTATTAATTATTCCTATTTATTACTAATTATTCCTATTTATTATTAATTATTCTACTTTATTACTAATTATTCCTATTTATTTATAATTATTCCAATTTATTAGTAATTATTCCTATTTATTTCTTTTTATTCCTATTTATTTCTCATAATTTTTAATTATTCCTAATTATTTATATTTATTCATAATTATTACTATTTATTACAAATTATTCATATTTATTACTAATTATTAATATTTATTACTAATTATTCATAATTATTACTATTTATTCCAATTTATTGATATTTATTTCTATTTATTTCTATATATTCCTATTTATTGCTATTAATTCCTATTTATTGCTATTTATTCCTATTTATTGCTCAATATTCCTATTTATCGATAATTATTTCAATTTATAGCTAATTATTTTCATTTATTCCTAATTATTCCAATTTATTACTAATTATTCCTATTTATTACTAATTATATCTATTTATTAATAATTAATCCTATTTATTACTAATTATTCATATTTATTACTAATTATTCCTATTTATTACTAATTATTGATAATTAGTACTAATAATTTCAATTTATTATTACAAATAAATACTGTTAAAAAATTTTAAATCTAATTTAATTACAACAAATCATAATTAATTGAAATTAACATAAAAAATTTGAAATAAAAAATAAATTTAATAAAATATAAATACCTTTAAATATGATCTTCTATTGATGTAGAGGGCTTCACAAATTCTTCGTGAAACAAAAACTAACTCACACTAATTTTCTCTCTGAAAAAAAGAGTTTAGAGATAGAGAAAAAGTGAGAATTGAGAGGAGGAATAGAAAAAACGGTTGGGGGTTATATATAGGTTTGATTATTTGTGACCGAACTATTTGCGACTGGGCCCTTCGCAAATACCTTCGCCCACATTATTTATTGTTTGTAGTCAAAAGGGTATTTGCGACATGACCCATCGCAAAAGGTACCTGTTGACACACTTATTACGACAAAACAACATCCCATCGCAAAAACCTATCTACCGCCACAGGGTATTTGCGACAGGACCTGTCTCAAATACCCTCTGACCAATTCCCTATTTTCGATGGGGGGATTTCCCCATCACAAATAACCTTCCCATGGTTTGGCGCACAAACTGCGCCTAAATGTTTTGCGATTTGACCCCAAATCCCATCACAAATAACCGATTTTTTGTGACATGCAAAATCCCCCATCCCAAATAACCTCTAGGATGGGCTATTTGGGATGTGATTTAATCCCATCACAAATAGACCATCGCAAAAAACTATTTTTCTAGTAGTATTATTTCTATCCATTAACTATAAAAATTAACTTAAAATTAGAGGTGTTAGAATACATAGTAATAATAAAATAAAAAGGAAACCTTGAAAATATAGGATTCTACTATTATTTAAAAGTATATCCTTACATGTTATTATCTATAATTCAATATATGTTATTCATGGTGATAAAATTATCCATGGAGTTCTTAATGAAGTTCTATAGATCCGACCTCAAAAAATAACTAGATCGTATTGTGAAACCAACCCTGATAAGCCAAACCATATACACATATTATTACATGATTTGAAGCATAATTTTCGTCAAATAAAACGGAGGAACATAAATTCAAGTGCCTTTGGAATATTAAATTCATAATTAAGAAGCATGAATCCAAAATAAAATGATATTTTATTTAATCTTGATGATGAGAAACTAATACCCTATGATCCCTGACATCTTCATTTGCTAACTAGGGGAATACATGAACAAGGTGTTGAAAAAATTTCATAGTAAGGGAATAAACATAAGAATAAAGCATAACACATGGGTTTAAAGTCATAACATGATTACATAAAAAGCATATAACAAGACTAAACATATGGAATAATAACATACATAAAATGGGAACTTGTAATCTTGGAATTATTGTAATTTTTCATTAACATAAAATAGTACAAGAGAATGAGTAAAGGATAACTAAACATGGAGGAGCACGAGTCAAGGCTAACAACAAAAATCGTTGACCTTGAGAACGAGTCTAGGATTACCACAAAGACTATTTCACATAGAGCATGAGTCAAGGAATAACAGAAAGATCATTTCACCTAACATATCATGAGACTAACCATTATCCCTTTAATTTTAATGATATCTAGGTGCACCCATCATATCATTTTCATAAATATGTTTTCCACCTGAAGAATCAAACATAAGGGTTACCCTTCTAAACATTTGGGTACCACAATCATGTCATAAGGGAAAAAAATAATATCATAATTATTCTCATGAAATATTGTATTTAAATATTAATTGTACATTACTAATGGAAAAATATCATAGACCATGATTTTTTATGTTAAATTTAAGTGGGAACATGTAAAAATGGTGTTTAAGAAGCATTAGAAATGAATCATTTTAGTGATGTTTATGGAAAATATAAAAGATAATTTAAAGAGTAAAAGGTATATTTTTGTTAATTATAAAATGAAATGAACCAATATTTATATTCATGATACAATTAGTTCCTTTATAAAAATTATGGTGTTTTAAAAATTATTACATAGTGCACATTAAAATTGTGTTGAAATTGGAAAGTTCCCTTTAATCAGGCTTACTTATCTTGACGAATTGAGAAGGTAAACTTATTAAAACCTGTATTTCCCAATAAAAGAAGGATGAAATAATATATATATATGAGTTTTGAAAATATAAACAAAATTTAGAATAATTAAATTAGGGTAAAGAGAAAAATATTACATCCCAATGGAAAAAAGGATGTTTCGTAAATGATCCCTTATCTTATGTCCAAAAGTGTTATTCACATAAACATAATTTCCTAGATAATCAAATTAATTCCATTAGTTAATGGACTTAGAACCATTCATACATTTATTTGTTTTAATATAATTAGTTTATATTTAGTTATGGACTCTTGATAAGGTATAATATAAAATTTCCTTGTTTCACGGTGTTAATTTATTTTCTTTTCATGATCAGTATATTTTTATACGTGTGTGAAAGAGCATGTAGAATGGGAATGGTTTCACATAATTGAAATTATATGTTATTAATTAAATTATAAAATATTAAATGGAATTATATATTTCATTCTATATTGGAGGATGATTCATTACATAAAACATTAATGATAACCATTTAGATTATTTTTTGTCTTTTTTGATCATCAAAACCTAATTTTGTTTCATTAATTAATATTATATATATATAATTTGAAAAACCTTCAATAATCTATAACACATACAATATAATATGTTTTTTCCAACAATTATTTTGACCACCCCTGATGTTGTTAATGGAAATTTAAATCTAATCATCATTGAATGTGAAAAATTTACAAATCCTAGAAAGTGTTGTCATTTTTAAAACAAAAAGGGAAGGGGAATTAGATAATTATGGATTAATCCATTAACATAATAACATTAAAATATATTTGATATAATATAGTTACTATGACTCATGGATAAGTTTATGTGAGGATAGAATAGTGAATGAAAATAAATTAATTTGGAATGAAATTTAAAGAAAAGGAATGTGGTTTTTACCTCTTGAATTCATATCCTTCAGAACCACATTGAGGATCTTAAGTTTGGCATTTTAATGATTAATAAGCTTCATAGACGTTGTAGATATGAATAGCAATAGGTTTGGGCAGCTTTTATAAAATCTTGAAGGCTTTAGAGGTTTAAAGAACATAAGAGGTGATGGGTGGTATATATATTGGATAAGAGGGGTGTTTTTTACTATTTAATTCAATATATTATTACTTTGAATCAAGACTTTTAATATTGTGGAGTTTTGGGAAAATATACATTTTCTAACGCATGTGAGTTCATTCATATGGCAACTTGCATAATCCATGACACAAGAATGACTCAAAAATTTATATATTTACATTATACTGCAAATTACAATATATCTTTATTCACCAAAAATTCAACTATTTTAAAAAAATCGCAAAAAATTACTATTTATTATTAGAATGTTATTATTTAAAAATGGGCTTCATTTTATGAAAATTAATTTCTAAATATGATAAATTAAAATTTTAATTCAAATCATCATTTACAAAAAAAATTGTCCACTTCAAAATTATAACTGCTTTTATAACACTTTGAATAATTAATTATGGTATCATATAATTATTTTATAATATAAAGGAAAAAATATCATTTTATGAATATATTTTAGGAAAATATTTTTTTTTCAATAATATATTAATTATAAAACTGTAAATAAACATATATGTTTTATAAAAATAAACACACTTAATTTATAGATTTCAGAACAATTATTTACTTATACAATGATATAATAATATAACATGTTTAGTTATAATATAGGTAAAAATTTAGGTACATTCATGGTTGAGGTTGCTATTATATTGGCAATATTAGTTTTCTTAAGTGTCTCATTACTATTAAATATGTCATTGTTACTATTCAATTGTTTAATGTTCATTAATTTATATAAATAATTTCTATTTAATTCATTCTCAATATATAATTTTTTAATAACATTCTCAATTTTATTTTACATAATTTATAATATATAAAATATTTTTAATTAGTGGATATTCATTGATAAAAATTTGGGTCATTATAGTATTCCCCATCTTCTTAGCTGTTTTCACTTAATTTTTTTTGATTTCAACAAGACTATATGTAACCCCTTAATATGATTTACGATAACTTATATTATAACCTAATTGTGGTATTATATTGGTGTGCATGAATTTTTTTTCAATTGTTTTATATTTTATCATTTGATGTTCTGGGTGATTTGTGTGAGTCAACATGTATTTTAGGAAAAGTCCTCCTATTTTAGATATGACTTCTTAGTTCTTTTCATCATCCCCTGGACTATGGAGGTGAGTGGGGGTAGTTGGGGCTCATCCTTCAACCAACCAGGTGGGTCCTAATGGGTTGGGACATGATAGATCCGTATCAAAGGTTTGGAATTTTTGGAAACATTTATTAGTGTCTCAAATTTGGGTTATAAGACAAGGAGCCTTGTGTCTGTGTGGTAGTTAAAATAACTATGGAATTGTATAATTATAAACATCTTGTTCTATCAGTATATGAAGGAACTAGTTTCACGAAAAAAAACATCAGTATATGCATCATATAGAAATGAGTTCTATTTTCCATGACTTTTTGAGACAACACACGAGATATACTAATTAACTATGGAACAAATTTTTACTTACATGATGTTTCCACTTTTACAACTAGAAACATTTGAAATTATGATAAAATATTATGACCTGATGAGAGATGAGGCCTTTCTAAAAGGGATTTTTCACATTTCAGTAATTCTTTAAGATGGCCAGCATGTGGAACATTCTCTCATTGATTAGTTCATAGATCCACCTCCAATGTCTTTGTTGGATGCATCATGTAAGAATGAGTCAGTGATGGATCCATTGGATCACTATGATGTTTTGAAGGTGTTGAACACAAATTGTGAGATTTTGAGGAAGGTATTTCATATGACACAGGGTAAGCATGACCCATCGACAACATTTTTATGTTGGTTGTCTCATTATAAGAGGCGCCTTTATTCATATACACCTTAGGGAAAACCCAATCCAGTGAATAATTATTTTTGATATTCTTGTTATGGGTATGGGCGGCTCTCAATGGAATTTACTACCCTTAATGATTCATTAAATTAGGCAGTCATTGGACCACAAAGGCTGATGCAGAAGCTAGAGAAAGGTGGAAAATGAGATGGATGGTGTGATGGAGGATTTTAGGGATTAGTATGAGGTGGATGGAGGTTTTGATTAATGCTACCACCACCAACCCTAGGTTGACCACTCCGTGCATGAGGATCTTGTGTTTTGGATCATGGAAATCTATTGCAACTAGAAGATTTTTACCCAGTTACTGAAAATGTGTTTCAGTGTATGACTTATGTTTCTTCTACTTTTGTTATTTCACTATTAAAAAGAGGTAAAATATCCTCTTTTCCATTATTTTTCCAGTATATTTATTGGAGATGTATTCCATCTATATATAATTTTACATGGGATTTTTTTTCATGACTTTGGACATGTATGAAATTGGGTAAATTCCTTTAATAAGATGCGTTCTTGAGACATTATCCAAAACTATGTGTGTGAGCCAGTTCTTCCAAATGTGGATACTATCATGTTGTGGTTTAGGAGTCCTCAAACTTATTTGTTTGAAGTGATTTATTATTTTAACGTCTCATATAAATCCATGGTGTTGTTAAAATGGTGGGAAATAAAACAGATGTGTTATGAGTAGTCGGAGCTCACAGAGGCTTTCAGTACAGTTTGAGTTACGATGTGTTTCTTCAATGAACTAGTTATAGTTTTAACAATGAATCATGACCACTTTTACCTAATTGTGTCACCTATTGAAAACAATATGGTACCAGTGGAGCCTTTCTTTTTATCCCATGAGTTAGAGGATCATAAAGAGGGGATCAATGACCATAGGCTTCTAGTGGAAATTTGATCTCGTTCTAGGAGGAGAGAGCCTCATGTGAAATTTCATCATAGTGGTAGTGAAATCCTATGATGTTTTCCTCATTATGTATGGGTTTCCCACCATCCATGCTCATTTTTTTCAACTAGTGATGGTTTTGGTGTTTTTGGCTAATTAAGATGGACATTTCCACATTTTATAAGGATTTATCTCATGCATTATAGGCTCAAATAAAATATACAAGGTTACAAATTAAATTTCATTATTAATATAGTGTTTTATATAGACTATTAGAAACAATTTCATTTAGTTTTATTACAATGGTTGTGGAGTATGTTGGTTAATTTACTAGTGAAGTTATGAATTTATTTTTACTTCGAATATTTATCTTTTTTTGGGACTAACACCATATATTTCCATTGATCTTATAAATTTAGAATTATATTTAATAAATTTATCATCATAAGATAAAGGATTAGTTAAGAGTTTTTGGAGAAATGGGTTTTGTAATACCTAATTAGTTATACTGGGAATTTAAAGGTTTTTTCTTTTATTAAGTAAATTAGAACATGAGGTTGGGTGTACATTTGTGTTACATGAACAATATTTTGTGATGAAAAGTACAACAATCCATTGTTACATTATTTGACAAGATATTTTGGTGTTAGTCTGTTCTTAGAGATTAAACTCTATATAGGTTATAAAAATCTATGTTTATAAAACTTTTCATTCTATAAGTGTCGTCCAAATACACTATAGATGATTCATGTTCATGATGATACCCTTTTCCATGTTATACCCCATAGTAGATCTGTGATATTTTTCTACTAGATCAATAAACAATTCTAGATCATTTTGTGATTGTCTTATTTAGTAACATCTATCAGTGTGTGACATTGTATTTGAATTATTTGATACCCATATGGATCACAAATTATTCCTCCAGTAAATAGTTTCTACCCATCCACTTCATCAGATATCTATTTTCATATAACTAAGTCATATCATTTATAATATGTTTTGATATGTGGTATCGATACAATACATTCCTTTTAGATTTTATAATGATTGGAAAATGTTCATAATTTTGTAATGTTTTATATTTACATAAGTCAGACTATGAAAGGTGGTTCTGAGGAGGTTTTTTCCCCTTCTTGTACATCTAGTGTAGTTGAGGATAAACGACGATCTCATTGAATTGGTTGTAAATCCAATGGAGTTAATACAAAATTTCATGTTGGACTCTATATATCTATCCTTATAGAGCATAATGACCAAAATATATTTGTGAAAACATTGGGTCACTTGTGTGTTCCTGAGGTAGTCTGGATTCATGTAATCTATTTGAAAAACATTACAGACCTTGATTCTTATTTCATTAAATGACTTAGTAGATGATGTAGGTATTATTTGGGCTCTCAATTTTAGTTGATCAATATTTTTTATCTAATCATTTTGACTATGTGATGTCGACCATTCTTGTTTAATTGAATATGATTTGGTTCACCTGTTACATTGGGGCTATCAGATGGTGGTTCATCTACCATTTCGTGAGTTTATGTATCATAATTACTACCCATCCACCGTCATTATAGATCCTTTATAAGGCTATCTATGAGGGACCTTATAGTTCACTATTATAAGGATGCTGCCTTAAAACATTACATAATCATGAATTAAATGAATAATTCACATTGAGGATCTTTTCAGGTTTAGTGTTTTAGAGAATTATTCCATAACTATTACATTTCATTTCAAAAAAATTAAAATGTACACACTTCTACTCAGTTTCAATTTTTTTCTTAAAATAAAATATCTTAAAAAGAAACATGTCTAGTTACAAGTTTTAGATATCATGACTTTTCATTGATACCATCCTTGACACTATTCCACTTTATGTCATGTGAATAAAATTTCTAAAAAAAGGGATGAGCATAATAAGCTTAGCAAGGGATACACAAAGAATGAAACTTTTAGTTATTCAAAACAACAAGTAAACCATGAATACCCTATCATAAGTAATATTTTTCACCTTTATGAAGTATTAAATACTAATAACTAGATAAAATATTATTTATTATCATTTTGTAACTAATAGATTTCCATAAAACCCATAGAAAGAACACATAACATATAAAGACGACTTGGTACATAATCACTCTTAAATATAATAACCATACGGTACACTTCTACACATATCACTAATTGTAATAGTGATACGACCAACTTTCATACCTAATGCATTGAAATTTATAACATAATCACACGTCCTGGTTTATCACGGCACCACCCATCATTAGGTTTATCACGTAACCATGTCTCAAATGCACAAGTACCATTATAAAATTATAACACATAAAATATATTAATATTTCACTAATAAAATTTCATTATTCAATAAAAATAAATCATTTCAAGATATTAAAGTAGTTAATGCATAATCAATCCATTTTCAAAAACAATTTAAAACATATAATAACGAGATATTTGAATCAAAGTGTCCCATACAATATTAAAACGTTTAAATGAATTATCATTTGAAAACATTAATGTGTATATAAATAAATCCTTAAAACCATTTTGAAGACATATAAATTAATGAAAAATATTTATAAGAGTATATCTATAAAACATTTAAAATGATATTTTAGTTTAAGAGTTTTTAACTAAATGAGAGATGCAAGAAAACAATAAATTGAGGAATAACATTTAATCATAACTTTATTATATCACGAGAATAAAGGGATTAATGATATAATATTCCAAAGGATAGTATATACACCATATATGAGTGAATTGGTGTATAACAACAATGAAGTCTCAATGTAATGTAAATTGAGACAAAATCCCTTATAAAAATGGTATCCTTAGATTAAGGATAAATAAATCAAATATTTATGTGTGTAAAATATAAATGCACCAAATATAAGTTTATATAAAGTGTAAAAAAATATTATTTTATTTACACAAATTCATAGCATGGCTTAATCAAGAAGTATAAGTTTAACCCAAAGAATTGTAACTAGGAGAAGAAGTTCCCTTATAGAAATTCTACAGCCTAACGATGTCACATTAAAATTCAGATAATTAATATATGAGAGAGAAAAGGTTATCTCTCACCTGGACATAAAATTTACATAAATAAAGATATATAAGAACATATCCCAAAATAATAAGATGTTAATTAAAATACATAACAAAAATAATCCTTTTAAAAAGAGGAGGGTGAAAGGATTCGTTACCGATTTGGTAACATACAAAACAAACACCCCATAAAAGTTTGATCATATAATGAAGATGTAAATAACCTTAAATTAAATTGTATTACACAATTTATAAAACCTTGGGTAGTACGTACTCCACAAAAATGGGAATAGTGGCAAATATAGCATGAATCTCACGGGAATAAAAAGTGAGTTGAAAATCCTTTACCACATTGTAATCAATCGATTCGTATGACCAATATTAAATAACCTCCAAATGAATCACAGAATACCATGAATATAAAGGTATTCCTGATAATATATCTAATATTCAAGTACACAATACACCAAATGCAATAAATAAGTGGCGAGCAATGGAAATCTCGTGGAATTGAAAGGGAGATAAGAAATTCCATACCTCATGTCTGACTTGACTTGTTTGTTCCTTGTTCTTCCTGAATAATAAATTTAAGTTAATTTATACTTGACTATGAATTCTATTTAAATTTTATTATTCCATTAATATAACTTATTAAAATGTTATAATCATTATGTAATCATTTCAGAAAATAATGATCATTTTGTCAATATTTGGTACTTGAGTTAAAACATGAACAGCTTATAATTACAAGTTGTCCATGTGGTCAACAGTACATTATCTCTAGAAGGATATTGTTGATTTTGATATCATATATATCTTATATATCTTGTATATATATATGTATTTACAACAGTATATATCATATAGAGATAAGAAATGAAATGTACCGTTCATTGAGACGGTAAGTCGTATGTATGCATGAACGATACTTTTATTTATATTTCGTATTTTAATTGAATGAAATTATAATTTAAATATATATATTATAATTTCAGTATAATATCATATATAATTTCAATATCTCCATCCTTTATACATCCCACTAATGGTACGAATGAGTCATATCACTTTGAGGGGGTGGTAGTCCGCACTTCCGCAATTGAAATTATCATTTTTACTCATAATGGAAATCATAAGAGTATTCTATAAAAGGAAAATACCCAAGAATATAAAAAATAAACATAATATATATCATATATAAATATATTTCCATCATAATGGCCACCCAAATAGCTGGTAGGATATAATTGAACAATCATAGTTTCGGGAGGCGTTAGTTTGCCATCCACATAAATAGTTTGTTCTTTACCCATTAGATGGATGTGTGTGAAAGTGTAGTTCGATTAATTATATTAATAACATCATAAAATATTTAGAATACTGGTGTTGTTACAAAAGAAAATAATAAAATTAGTTTAGAGGGTTGGAGATGTAAAATAAAACAAAAGGACTTAAGAGAAGATGTTACCTTTAAATTAGGTAAATCCCTCTGTATTGAACCAAAGGGGTTTCTTGATGTTACTTCATCCTAATTTAAGGATACCAGGTGGAATAGAGTGATCATGAGAGCTTATTTTGGCAGTTTTTTGATGATCCAAGGGGTTTGAGAAGTGTGAGTAATGGTTTATAGGTGAGGGCTTTTCATAAGGGGGGAGGGGCTCTTTAGGAAAGTGTGAGACTATAATTTAATTATACAATGATTTTCGGTTTCTAAAGGTCCAAACCATATTAAAGTCAAATATTAGATGAATCATGGTCGGAATAGATCATCCAACAATAATTTGATAGGTTTTAGATATTATTTTAGTCATTATAATCTTATTTATTTAAATTATTTATTAATGAGGTAAACACATCATCATTATTGTGTCATAAATAATTTATTTTTGTTGATGTATAAAAATTATAAAAAAAATCCATGATGTAGGAAATCTTTCTAGATTTAAACATAATATTTATTGTCTAAAATATAGCTTAAATAATCCTATGTAAACATTAATGTAGTAAAAGGTATTTGTTTAGTTCATTTTTTTAATTACTTTAAGTTATTTAAAATAGTGTCATTATCACTCCCAGGTGGCTCCACGGGATCTGAATAACATCCACAAGATTCCCATGGTCCGATATGTGTCAAAAACTAAGATTAAGACACATGTATGAGTAATTTTATGTTATTGTAATAATATTTGTTTACCCTTATATACCAGATTTACCCTTTAACCATTGTAAATTAATTTTTTACTAAACGAAATTTTCATAATGTCTAAAAAATGTTATCTATTTACATAATTTGGACCTCCTAATTCAAAATATAAACTATATTTTCTCAAATATATAACACAAAAGTGGAAGAAATTAATTTAAAATTATTTCCAGCTGTCAAAATGAAAAACATGTTTTTAGAGATATTAACATTCCAAAGATTGACACTTTTTGATGTCCAATTTTTAATTGAAATTAATTAAAATGACCAAAATTGGATTAAATTGTAAAAATATAATCTAATAAAAATATAAAACTAATTAAATTCATAATCTATCCATATCAATAAAATAGATTAAAGGGAAGTTTTAAATTAAAATTTAGTATTTTTCAGTATTTATCAAAAAATAAATTTTATCAGAAAAATATGCAAATTTTACCCAAAGTGAATTTTGATGTTCCTATTTTAAATAAGAATTATATTTTTTCAAAAATAACATATAAAAGTGACCAAAACTATATTTAATGAGGGTTTTCCATTAAAAGGTGCTAAATTTACATTTTAAAGTAAATTAGATTCATTCACATTTTAACCCATTAACTTTTCTTAAATAAATATAAAAAAATTTAATATGCATGTACAATAATTTTGTAGTTAGTTAAATTTATTCCCACCATTACAATGTCTAGGCGTTAACTACCATTTAAATAATAATATTATTATATTATTTTATAGTACAACTCAATATTGTGTGCAACGTAAGATTATAAAGAAACATGTTGTTGTGTATCGGGTATGCCATCAAATATAGCATCCCCAATAAAGTAAAATTAATAATTAATTTACACAAATTATTAAATATTAAATTTACATATTATTTATTTACCTGGGATGTTACATCCTTCCTCCCTTCTGGGAATTTAATCATCACAATTTTAAAATTGGACTTGGAAACATCATTGAATATCCCATAACGGAAAAGATTCAATAAATATATCACTTTATAATAAAGGAAAATAAGTGAAAAGGTCATCCAAGACAATAGACAGTAGGATTACATGAAAATATGGATGTTGAGGAGAAAAAAAACAATCTTGTTCTGATGGAGTGTGATAGAAAACATGATTAGGAGAAAGTTAACCACCAAAAAAACACAAACTTCTGATGGGTCAAACAGTCATTGATTCCCCAGTAAGAAAAGTTGACAGAAAACGTATTTGTTTTAAGTTACTTTTCATATTGTTGAAGAATTCATATATTAGCATAACTAAGAACATATGGAAACATATTTACTTATCATGTAGACTTTCATCCTTTACTAAATTCCTACCACCAATCCATTTTTTCAAACGATGAGTATTCAAGATGATCTGGTCACACAAAATGTTCTAGAATCAACTTCTAGAGTTTCATATAATTCTCAAAATATGAACTATATTTTTCCCATGTCTTTATACATTAACCAAAAAAATGTTAGTACAAGATCAGATATTCCAAAAAAGGATAATCATTAAAAACAATACTACTCTTAATCTCCCAAATTAAACAAAACCATTCAATATAAAATTGTCCTTAAAATCCATCAATGTAATCGAAACTATTATTGAAACCCAAAATTCAGATGGATTTGATCACATATTTTTCCACAAAAATATTAACATTTACTCCAAAAACAACGACTACATTTAAAGTCTCCTACTGTTGTGTAATTAAACTAATCACACATTATCTAGGATAGGTTAATCATTTCCATAAATAAACCAAAATCAACTTATTATTGATTCATAAAATCATCTAACTAAAAATAATTAGTCATACTAACTAGGATTTGCATGTAGTATAGTGGTAGGTGATAAATCCTAGTCGTACATTGGTTGTGGGTTTGATTCCCGCAGCTTTGCCTGATGCAATGGGTTGTCATGCGTTCTGTGTATTGTGCTTTTTAAAAAACTATATAATTTTATATCATTCCCCAAAAAGTGATAAATTCATCAAAAATAACCATAACATATTTTAAACACAAAGGTTACGTAATAACATCCATTTTGCATCCCAAAATGTATTAACCTATAATAATCTCAAAATCATGGATCATATAAACCCAAATGGTTCTTTATAACTATATCCACAAAAGAAATGATAATTATTACTTGAGTAAAATTTTCATAAATCAAATGTTATGGTTACACATACTATAAAAA
This sequence comes from Viscum album, assembly GCA_963277665.1. NCBI lineage: Eukaryota > Viridiplantae > Streptophyta > Magnoliopsida > Santalales > Viscaceae > Viscum > Viscum album. Next base: position 1,362,495,935 of record OY728140.1, on the reverse strand, counting down.
GTCTTCTAATATAATCAGTTCATCAATAGCTCCTTAATACTTTTAAGCATTTCACCATCCTAAAATATACCATAACACTTGAATCCATTATATATTGGCTTTTTTCTCATTCAATGTTCTTCATGATCCATTAACTATTCATTTCAAACTTATTCTAAAATACTTCTTTCCTACAAACAAAATCATGAATCATATCCTATGATTAAATAATGTTTAAACATCAATTAAGAAATAATCCATACCTTTCAATAGTCATTGTCAGTGTCCTCATACTCAATTAGAATTGAATTAGTTACTGGTAAAAATATATTTGTATTATCCTAGTGATACTATTCCCAATCCTTCCTCGTAGGACATCTTTTTTTATAATGACTATGAACACCACATTTAAAACATTCAATTTATCCCTCAAAAGGATCTTCTTCCCCTTTCATATAGCCAGCTGGATTCTTACTTTTTCCATGGAAGGTTCTTGCTTTATGACCTTCACATCCACATCTATAGCATCTTCCCATCCCTTTGAAACATTTACCTATGTGTTTCTTTCCACATCCTTGACACATAGGTTTTTGAACATAATTACCATTAGGATTATTACCTAAACATCCATAGGGAATTGATTCTTGCATATACGATGCCTTATAAAAATCACCAAGGTTTAGGTGGTCAATCATGACTCGAGAAAGTTGTTTTTGAATAACTGCAACAGTTCTCATTATAGCTCCCATTTCATTCAGTTGCTCATTCAAAAAACCATCATAGTTTTCTTCACATCCACTAATACTTTGGATCCATCTAGATCCATCCATTTACTAAAACCAAAAATGTAAGTGTGTTTATATCTTTAAAATCATCAAATAATATCTTATAAGGAGGGTAAATACTAAGATATACTTATTCATGTTATCGTAAATTCATTCACTTTATCTAAAATAACTATGAATCTTTCTAAAATACTAACCATTATGTTAATGTCACTTATTCTAAAAGAAGACCCTACCCTCTAAATTTATCTAAACCGACCTCTGATACCAACTATAAGGACATTTCCTTAAAAAATTCCATAATCATAAATAACATGAATAATTCAAATAGAGGATCTTTTCTGGTTTATAGTATTATAGAATGAAGCCATAACAATTACATTTCATCACAAAAATTACAAAGTATATACATCTACCTAGTTTCCATTTTTTTCATAAAATATAAACTCTAAAATAGAAACTTGTCTAGTTCCATGTTTTTTAGAACATGACATTTCCTTGATCAAATCCTTGACCCTATTATACTTTATGTCTTGTAAAATACATTTAAAAAACATATGATCAGCATAAAAATATCAATAAGGGATACATAAAGAAGGAAAACATTTAGTTTTTCAAAACAACATGTAAACCATGAATACCCTATCATAATAAATATATTTCACCTTTAGGAAGTAGTAAATACTCTTCACTTGATAAAATATCATTTCTTACCATTTTATAACCAAAAGATTACCATAAAACCCATAGAAAGAACACATAACATATAAAGGTAACTAGGGACATAAACATACTTAAATGGAATAATCTAATGGTTGTCTTATACATATATCACTAAATGGAAAAGCCATACATCCAACTTCCATACCGAATACATTAGAGGTTAAAATGTAACCACCTATCTTGGGTTATCATGACAACACCCTTCATTTGGGTTATCACGTAACCACCTGTCAAATGTCCAAGTACCATTATAAAATTATAACACATAAAATATATAAATATTTCACTAATAAAATTACATTTTCAATCAAAATAAATCATTTCAAGAAATTTAAATATTCAATGTATGATCAAACCATTTTCAAAAACAATTTAAAATATTTAATAAATAGATTTTTGAATCGAAGTGTCCCATACCAATTTGAAACTAATAAATGAATTATCATTTGAAAACATTATTTTAAATACAAATATATCCTAAAAACAATTTTGAAAACCTACACATTAATGAGAAATATTTAGAAGAATATATCTTTAAAACATTTAAAATGATATTTTAGTTAAAGAGTTTTCAACAAAATGAGCGATGCTTGATGAAAATAATTGAGGAATAACATTTAATCAGAACTATATTACATAACATGAATAAATGGAATAATGATATAATATTCCAAAGGACATTATATACACCATATAACTGTGAATTGGTGCATAACAACATTGAAGTCTCAATGGAATGTAAATTGAGACTAAATCCCGTATAAAAACTATATCCTTAGATTAAGAATAAATCAATGACATAATTATGTGTGAAGAATATAAATACATCCAATATAAGTGGATATTATGTGTAAAAAAAACCATATATTATTAACACACATTCATGTCATTACATAATCAAGAAGTACAAGTTTAACCCAATGAATTGAAATTGGGTGAAGAAGTACCCTTGTAGAAATTTGACAGCCTAATGATGTCCCATTAAAATTAAAAAAATAAGTTGATGAGAGATGAAAGGTTATATAATCACATAGACATAAATTTTATAGAAATAAGGATATATAAGAACATATCCTAACATAATAAGATGTGAATTAAAAGACATAACAAAAATAAGACTTTTAAAAAGAGGATGTTGAAAGGCTCCCTTACCGATTTGGTAACATATGAAACACACAACACATAAAAGAAAGATCATTAAATGAAGATTTAAATACCCATAAATTTAATTATATTACACAATTAATACAATATCGGGTAGTACAAACTCCACACAAAATGAAATAGTGGAAAATATAGCATGAATCTCGTAGGAATAAAAAGTTAGATGAAAATCCCTTACCACAATGTAATCAATCGAGTCATTTGACCGCAATTTAATAACCACAAAATTAATCATATAATTAAATTAATATAAATATATGCATGATAAAATATATAATATATCATTACACAATAAACCACATGAAAAAAATAAGTGTCGAACAATGGAAATATCATTGAATTGAAAGTGAGATAAGAAATCCCTTATTTTGTGTCTCACTTGACTTGTTTCTACCTTGTTCTTCTTGAATAATAAAAATAAATTAATTTATACACTATTAAGAACCCTTTTTAAATTTTATTATTCCATTTATATCACTTATTACCATGTTATAAGAATTATGTAATCATTTATGTTAATAGTGGTCGTTTTGTCGATATTTGGTACTTAATCCAAAAATGAACACCTCATAATTACAATATGTCCATGTGGTCAAGAGTACATTATCTCCAGAATTATATTCATGATTTAGATATCATATATATCATATATATCTAGCATATATATGTATTTATAACATTATATAACTTTGGGAGATAAGAAATTAAATGCACCGTTCATGGAGATAGTAAGTCGTGCGTATGCATGAACGCTACTTTTATTTCTATTTCATATTTTAGTTGAATGAAAACATAATTGTACATAGTTATATTATAATTAAAGTATAATATCATATATAATTTCAATAAATTAATCTTTTATACGTCCCTTGTATGGTAGGAATGAGTCATATCACTTTGAGGGGGTGGTAGTCCGCACATCCTCAAATGAAATTATCACGTTTACTCATAATGGAAATCATAAAGGTATTCTATAAAAGTAAATTAAAAAATCAAAAATAAAACATAAAAATAATACTTATCATATATAAATAATGTTCTAATATAATATTAACCATTATATGTGGTAGGATAAAATTGAACAATCATTGTTTCGTGAGGCATTAGTTGGCCATCCACAGAAATAGTATTTTTTTTACCCATTTGATGGAAGTGTGTGAAAGTGTATTTCTAATAATTATTGTAACAAAATCCTAGTCTATTGATTATACTGGTTCTTTTATAAATGAAAATAATAAAAAGTGTTTAGGGCGTTGGAGATGTAATATAAAATAAAAGGATTTAAGAGAAGACATTACCTTTAAATTGGGTAACTCCCTTTGGTTTGAACCGAAATGGTGTCTTGATGTGACTTATGCCTAAGTAAAGTCTTATAGGTGGAATAGAGGTATCTTGAGAGATTATTTTGGAAGGGGATGGCTGAGACAAGGGGATTGAGAGGTGTGATTAATGGGTTAGAGGTGAGGTATTTGTATAAAGGGGGAGGGGCACATTAGGAAAGTGTGAAAGTATTATTTTATTATATTATGATTTTCGGTTTCTAGAGGTCCAAAAGCTTATTAAAGTCAAATATAATATTACTAATTGTAGATATAAAACCATCCAATATGAGTTGGATAGGTTTTTTATGTAATTTTAATCGTTATAACCTTATTTATTTAAATCACTTATTAATGACATAAACACATCATAATTATTGTGTCGTAAATGATTTAATATATTTGATGTCTATTAGTTATGAAACAATTACCATGATGTATAAAATATTTTTATCTTTCAAAATAATATTTATATTCTAAATGATATCTTATTTAATCTTATGTAAACATTAATTTACTAAAAGATATTTGTTTTTGTCATTTTTTCCTTTACTTTAAGTTAATTACAATAAACTGTCATTATCACTCCCATGAGGCTCCATGGGATCCCAAAATCAACCAAAATATTCCCATGGTTGGATATGTATTAAACAATATGATTCAGACAAATGTTAGTGTAATTTTATTTTATTATTATAATATTTTATTACTCTTTTTACCAGATTTACCCTTTAACTGTGGTAAATAAAATTTTAAATGAAGTTAATATTCATAATGTATAAAAATAAAATTTACATATTTACACAATTTAGACCTCCGGATTCCAAATATGAACTCCCTTTTCTAATTCAAAACATAGTAGTGGCAGAAATTAATTTAAAATTATTTCCCACATTCAAAACGAAAAGTGTGGTTTTTAGATATTTTAAATATCCAAAGATTGACACTTGTTTATGTCCAGTTTCATAGTGAAATTAATTCCAATGACCAGTATTGGATTAAATGGTAACAATATAGTCTAATTACACATTAAAACCAATTAGATAGATAATCTATCAATATTAATAAATTAGATTAAAAATGCAGTTTTGAATTAAAATACTGTATTTTTCACTATTCATAAAAAAATGAATTTTACCTGAAAAATACCAACAATTTTACCAAAAGTGAATTTTGATGTCCCTATTCTAAAGAAAAATTTTATAATTGAAAAAAAAACATATAAATGTCACCAAAACAAGATTTAATGAGGGTATTCCATTCAAAGGTGGAAAATCTACCTTTTAGAGTAAATTTTATTCATTCATATTTTAAGCCTCTATCATTTTTCTAGATAAATGTATAAATATTTGACAGAAAGTTATATCAATTCTTTACTTAGATATATTAATTCCCTCTATTAAAAAGTCTAGGAATTAACTATCATTCAAATAATAATAGTATTATATTATTTTTCAGTACAACTCAACATTGTGTGCAACGTAACATTTCAGATAAACATGTTTTTCTGTACCAGGTATTCCATCAAATATAGCATTCCCATTAAAGTTAAATTAATAAATAATTTACAAATATTAATAAATATGAAAATTTCATTTTCTTTATTTATGTAGGATGTTACATCATTCCTCCCTTTTTGGAATTGTGTCCTCACAATTTTCAAATTTTTCTTTGGAACATCATTGAAAGTCCCACATCGGATAAAGAGTCAATAAATCTATAACTTTAAAATAAAGGATGAGAAGGACAATGGTCACCCAAGACAAAATATACTAGGATTCCATCAAAACATGGATATAGAGGAGAAAACCTACCATTATGTTCTGATGTTTAGTGATAGAAAACTTGATTAGGAGAAAGTTAGCCACCAGAAAATCACAAACTTGTGATGGGTCAAATGGTCATTGATTCCCCAAGTTGAAAAGTTAACATACAACGTTTTTTGGTTACTTTTCATAAAGTTGAGGAATGAAATTATAAGCTTAACTAAAAATATAAGGAAATATAATTACATGTTATGTAGACTTTCATCCTTTACTAAATTCCTACGATAAACTCATATTTTTTCAAACGATGAGTATTCAATATGACTTGGTCACATAAAAAGTTCTACAATCAACTTATAGGGAATCAAATATTCCACAAAAAGATGAACTATATTTTTCCCATGTCTTTAGACATTAACAAAAACCAAAAAGGTTAGTACAAGATCAGATAATCCCCAAAAGGATAATCATTAAAAAAATAAAACTCTTAATCCCAAAAATTCAACAATGACCATTCAATATATAATTGTCTATAAAATCCTTACAAGAAATACAAACTATGATTGTAACCCAAAATTCAAAAGTATTTGATCACATTGTCTTCCACAAAAATCATAACATTTATCTCTAAAATCATTTACTACTCATAAATTCTCATACTGAAGTGTAATTAACCTAATCACATATTTTCTGTGATAGTTTAATAATTTCTATAAATAATCTAGAAACAACTTATTCTTTATTAATAAAATCATATAACTAAAAATAATTAGTCATAATCACATGTGACTTTCTGTAGTGTAGTGGTAGGCGAAAAATCCCAGTCACACATTGGTTGTGGGTTTGATTCCCGTAGCTTTATCTGACGTGACAGGTTGTCATGTGATCTGTATGTTGTCTTTTTTCAAAAACAATATAATTTTATAAAATTTTCAAAAAGAGATAAATTCATCAAAAATAACAATAACATATATTAACAACAAATTGTTTCTAATAACATTCATTTTGCATCCTAAAATATATTAACCTCTAATTACCTAAAATTCAAGGATCATATAAACTGTAATGGTTCTTTATAAATATATCCTCAAAAGAAAAAACAAATATTCCCTGAATAAAATGTTTATATATCAATCTTCAGGGTTACACATACATTAAAAAGTCATCTAATGTAATCACATCATCAAAAGATCCTTAATACTTTTAATCATTTCACCATCCTAAAATCTATCATAACACTTGAATCCCTTATATGTTTTCTTATAAATCATTCAATGTTCTAAATGATACATTAACCATTCCTTTCAAACATATTCTGAAATACATCATTCCTACATACAAATTCATGAATCATATCCTAAGAATCAATATTTTCTAAACATCAGTTATGAAATAATCTATACCTTTCAATGGACACTCTCAGTTTCTCCATCCACAATTGGAATGGAATTTGGTATTGGTAAATATATATTTCTATGATCCCTGTGATCCCATTCCCAAAACTTCTTCATAAGAGATATATTTTTATAATGACCATGCTCACCAAATTCAAAACATTCAATTGATCCCTCATAAGAAACTTCTTCTCCTTTCCTAGAGTCAACTAGATTCTTCCTTTTTATATGGCAGGTTCTTTTTTTATGACCTTCACTTCTACATCTATAGCATATTCCCATCCCTTTGAAACATTTTCCTATTTGTTTCTTTCCACATCCTTGAAACATTGGGTTTTGAACATACTTACCTATATAATTATTACATGAACTGCTATAGATATTTGTTTCCTACATATATGATTATTTATACAAATCACCAAGGTTCAGGTGTTTAATAATGACTCGAGATAGTTGGTTGATAATAACCACAAGTGTTCTTATTGCAGATCCCATTTAAATCAGTTGCTCATTCAGAAAACCATACCAGTTTTGTCACATTCACTTTTACTTTGGTGCGTGCTAAATCTAGCCATTTACTAAAACCAAAAATTCATGTGGGAGTATATCAGTAAAATCAAAATATAATATCTAATGAGGAGGGTAAATACTAAGATATACTTATTCATGTTATCTTAAACTCATTCACTTTATCTAAAATAACTATGACTCTTTATAAAATCCTAACCATTATTGTAATGTCACTTATGGTTAAATAAAACCCTAACATATAATGTTATCTAAATCAACCTATGATACCTACTATAATGACCCGACCTTAAAACATTACATAATACTGAATTAAATGAATAATTCATATTGAGGATCTTTTCAGGTTTAGAGTTTTAAAGAATTAGTCCATAACAATTACATTTCATCTCAACAAAATTTAAAAGTATACACTTCTACTCAGTATCCACTTTTTCATAAAATAAAAACTCTTAAAATGAAACATGTATTGTTCTATGTTTTAGATAGCATGACTTTTCCTTGATCTGATCCTTGATCCTATTCAACTTTATGTCATGTGAAAAATTCAAAAACATTGGATGAGTATAAAAAGATCAGTAAGGGATACACAAAGAAGGAAAACTGTTTGTTTTTTAAAACAACAAATAAACCATGAATACCCTACCATAAGTAATATTTTTGACCTTTACAAAGTAGTAAATACTCTTCTCTGAATAAAAGATCATTTCTTACCATTTTTTAACAAAAATGTTACTATAAACCCCATAGAAAGAACACATAACATATAAAGGTCACACGAGACAAAAAAACATAAATTGAATAACCCTAAAGTTTAATTCAACACATATCACTAAATGTAATATCCATAAGGCCATATTCAATCCCAATTCATTGGATGTTATAACGTAACCACCCATCCTGGTTTATCATGGCACAACCCGTAATTTGGTTTATCACATAACCAACGTCATATGTCCAAGTAACTTTACAAAATTATAACACATAAAACATATAAATATTTCACAAATAACATTTCATTAGAAATAAAAATAAACCATTTCATAATATTGAAATAGTAAATGCTATATCAAACCATTTTCAAAAACCATTTAAACCATTTAATAAATATATTTTTTAATCAAAGGGTCCCATACAACTTTGAAACAATTAAATGAATTATCATTTGAAAACATTGATTTCCATATAAATAAATCTTAAAAACAATTTTGTAAACATGGACATTAATGATGAATATTTAGAAGAATATATCTTCAAAACATTTAAAAGGTTATTTTAGTTAAAAAGTTTTTATCAAAATGAGAGATACTTATATACAAATAATTGAGAAATAAAATTTAATCAGAAAATTATTATATGGTGATAATAAAGGTATTAATGATATAATATTCCAAAGGATATTATATACACCTTATAAGAGTGAATTGGTGCATTATAACTATGAAGTCTCAAGGGAATGTAAATTGAGATGAAATCCACTATAAAAATGATATCCATAGATTACCGATAAATCAATGACAAAATTATGTGGGGAAAATATAAATACACACAATATAAGTGGATATTAAGTGTAAAACAATCACAGTTTATTCAAACATTTTCATAGAATGACATAATCAAGAAGCACATGTTTAACCCAACAAATTGAAATTGGGTGAAAAAGTTCCCTTACAAAAATTCGACAGCCAAACAACGTCACTTTATAATTCAGAAATTTATTTTTTGAGAGAGAAATGGATATTTCATCACTTTTAAATACAATTTAAATCAATAGGGACATATAAAAACATATCCCAACATAATAAAATGTAAATTAAAAGACATAACAAAAAGAAGTATTTTAAAAAGTGGATGGTGAAAGGTTCCCTTACCGATTAGGTAACTTACGAAACATACATCCCATGAAATAAGGGTCACAAAATGAAGATGTAAATACCCCTAAATTGAATTATATTACAAAATAAATAAAATCATTTTAGTACATACTCCATAAAAATGGAAATTGTGTCAAATATAGCATGAATATCAGGGGAATAAAAAGTGAGATGCAAATATCTTACCACGTTGTAATCAATCGAGTTGTAAAACCAGAAGTTAATAACCACAAAATTAATCACATAATACCATGAATATAAATATAATCATAATAATATATATCAAATGGCAGTAAAAAATACACCACATTTAATAAATAAGTGGTGAACAATGGATATCTCACATAATTGAAAATTAGATAAAATATCCCTTACCTCGTGTCCGAAATTACTTGTTTGTTCCTTGTTATTCCTAAATAATAATCATAAGTTAATTAAAACATGATTAAGATCTCTTTTTCATGTTAATTATTCCTTTCAAATCACTTATTACAATGTTATAATAATTATGAAATTTTTTAAATTAATAATGGTCGTTTTGTCGATATTTGGTTCTTGAGTCAAAAAAAAAGAACACATTATAATTACATGTTGTCGATGTGGTCAAGATTCCATTTACTAAAGAATTATATTAATTATTTAGATATCATATATATAATATATTTCTAGTATATATATGTATTTATAATAGTACATAACATTTGGAGATAAGAAATGAAATGCACTGTTCGTGGAGATGGTATGTCGTACGTACACATGAATGCTACTTTCATTTCTATTTCATATTTTAATTGAATGAAAAATTTATAGTACATAGTTATATTATAATTCCAATATAATTTCATATATAATTTCAAAAACTCCATCCTTTATACGTCCCATGTATTGTATTAATGAGTCATATCGCTTTTAGGGGGCGGTAGTCTGCACTTTCTCGAAGGAAATTATTGCGTTTACTCATAATGGAAACCATAATGGTATTATATAAAATTAAAATAAAAAGTAATAAAGAAAACATAAAAATAATATCTATTATATATAAATATAGTTCCATAATAATGGCCATAATGAGAGGTGGTAGGATATAATTGAACAATCATTTTTTTGTGAGGCGTTAGTTTTCCATCCACAGAAACAGCATGTTCTTTACCAATTAAGTTGAGGTGTGGGAAAGTGTAGTTAGAATCCTTATAGAAACAAAATATTTGTATATTTATGAGACTAGTTATGTTATTAAATAAAGGAATAAAAGTATTTTATGTGGTTGGAGATGTAAAATAAAACAAAAGGACTTAAGAGAAGAAATTACCTTTAAATTGGGTAACTATTTTTGGTTTGAACCAAAAGGATTTATTGATGTGGATTTTTCCTAACTTATGGATTATATGTGTAAGAGATGGATATTGAGGTCTTATTTGTTAAGGGTTTGTATTAGCCAAGGGGCTTTAGAAGTGTTAGTAATGGGTTAGTGGTGATGGCTTCTTATAAGAGGGGGATGGTCTCTTTAGGAATGTTTGAAACAATTATTTTATAATATAATAATTTTCAGTTTCTAAAGGTCCAAAACATAATAAAGTAGAAGATAAGATGTCTCATGGTTGAAATAAAATTATCCATTAATAATTGGATAGGTTATTTATATTATTGTATTCATTATAATATTATTTATTGAAATCATTTATTAATGGGATAAACACAACATCATTATTGTGTCACAAATAATTTAATTTATTTTATGTATAAAAATTAAAAAAAAATTACCATGATGTATTAAATATTTTTTATATTTACAATTAATTTTTACTGTCTAAATTATAACTTATATAATCTTGTGTAAACATTAATTTACTAAAGGATATTTGTTTGTGTCATTTTTTTCTTACATTATGTTAATTAAAATAATGTGTCATTATCACTCCCATGTTGCTTCATGGGGTCCCAAAACAGACCCAATGATACCCATGGTCATATATGTATCAAAAAATACGATTGAGACACATGTTAGGGTAATTTTATATTATTATTATAATATTTTCTTACCCTTATTAACCATATTTACCCTTTAACCAAGGTAAATAAAATTTTTACTGAAGTAAATATTAATAATGTATAAAATAAAAGTTTCCAATTTACACAATTTGGAACTCATAATTACAAATTTGAAATCCATTTTTTCAAATTCAAAACACAAAAGTGGGAAAAATTAATTTAATATTAATTCCCACTATCAAAATGAAAACTATGTTTTTGGAGATATCAACTATCAAAAGATTGACAGTTGTTTATGTCCAAATTAAAAGTGAAATTAAAAAAAATGGAAAAAATTGGAATAAATTCTAAAAATATAAGCTAATTAAACTTTAAAAAAATTAATAATATAACATAACTAGATAAGTAAATTAGATTAAAAGGTCGTTTTGAATTAAATTACAGTATTTTTCACTATTCATCAGAAAATGAATTTTATCTAAAAATTACCTAAATTTTACCCAAAGTGAATTTTGATGTCCCAAATCTAATGAAGAATTTTAATTTTACAAAAATAGCTTATAAATATAACCAAAACTCGATTTTAATAGGGGTTTCCCTTAAAAGGCGGTAAATCAACCTTTTAAAAAAATTAGATTCATTCACCTTTTAAACCTCTAAGTTTTATTGAATAAATATAAAAAAAATTAATAGAAATGTATAATAATTTTGTAGTTAGTTATATTTATTCCTTCTATTACAATGTCTAGAAATTAACTACCATTTAAATAATAATATTATTATATTATTTTTCAGTACAACTCCACATTGTGTGCAATGTCAGATTTCAAAGAAACACGTTGTTGTGTATCAAGTATGACATCAAATATATCATCCCCTTTATAGGTAAATTAATTATTCAATTGCAAATATTAAAAAATATGAAAATTTCATATTTTTTACTTACCTTGGATGTTACAACTATAATACTCGTTAGAGTTAGTGGTTGATTTCACAAGAGACTTAGTTTTTGTGATACCTATGTATCTAAGGGTTATGTTCATCTAGGGTTGGATGTGGAATCCCCATAAAGTTCCAAATTTGTTTATATATCTTTAATTATGACACATAGTATTTAAGAGTTATAGGGTTTAATTTTTTGTAGTATGAAATCTTTAAGGTTCATTCCCCCCTTGTTTTTCATAAAATTATAAATGATTTTAAGGTTGTGTGACACTTATCATTTTGAATGTATTAGTATTAATTTTTTATTTTTCTCCACATGTTGCAGATGATAGTATATTTTCATGATTCATTTAATGATATCATATTGGGTATTCTAGAATGTGGGAGTGGATATTTATTTTTCAAGGAGACGGAGACATTGCAAATCAGTTGGGAAATACAATTCCTAATAACGTTTTTTCATTTGGGTGCATGTTTTTTGAAATCATAGGTCATCGTTGGGGGAGTTTATGGGAGTGGGAAACTACGATCAGATCTTAGTATCCCTGAATTTTTTTTTGTTTTTTCATTCATGGATGAAAATCCCTCAGAAGATAAATAATGTAATGTCTCAATTTTTCTGTTTAAGAAATCATAATATTTCATGGAATATTTCCATATCTGGTAGATGGGGTGACATGAGATTCATAAGCATCATAATCCAAGGATATATATTATAATGATATTAAATATTTTAATTTCTTGTTAACATAGGTTCAAAAGAATGCAGAAAAAATCCGATAAAAAATCTCATATCAAAAATCTTATATCACTTTTGAGTTCATAACACAGGGCGTACTCTGGGTAAGACATATTCTATTTCGGCATCGGGCATTTGTTAAATGACATAACTGGAGAAATTTTTTATAAATATTTTTATTTTATAAAAATTTTATATTGATTATGTTACTTGGTTTTTCTTATATGAATAATCTATTATAAAAAATTCACATGGTTTTGTCATATCCCTGATAATTGAGAAGGTATCCTAGAGGAACATTTTAGTGTATCTGGATTGTGGATTGAAAATCAACGTACATTAAGGATGAAAAAAAACACATCTTTTAGATCATTTCAACAAAAATTATGTATGTAGTTTATTTCTCTTTGATTGATCAGAATTGATGAATTATTTTTTGAAAATGGAAATATCGTGTTTTGATTTACCAATTCTAAGAATGAATTAATAATCTAGTAACATTATTTGATGATTAATTATTAATTATGGTATTTCTATACCTTTCTATGATATAAGAAATGATATTGATTTAGATAATTTAATTTTCATCATTTTTAACCCTACTATATTGAGTCAAGTGGGAAAAGTTTGGTTGAGTTCTATTATTAATGTTTGGTTTTCCAATATTCACTCTCCCATTATATGAGTATTCATTATTGAAAATTTAATTTTTCCCATGATCTGAAGAATACTTGCTGAGATATAATTTTATATTTTTTCATTGGCACAATGGATCCCTACCATATATTTGTTATGGGGATGTGATGTCATAATTATAGTACGTGATGATGAAAATAGATCCACAGATTAATGGAGAGTTTGTTTTAAGATGTATTGGCATGTGGCGATGGTGATACACGATGGTGGGAATTTTACCAGAAGTGGATATAACTGGAATAGTTCTAATGACTATTAGAGGGTTCTATCAACCCAATATCTTTGATGAATGGTAAAATATCCTAGGAAACTGTTTTCTATACAGACTCTAGATTAGATGAATCAATTACTCTAAAAGATCCTCAAAAATTCAGATTTCACAAAATGTAGTCTTATTAACACATAATTTGATGTCATCAATTTTCAAAACTAATTTTTCCACGTAGAGATATTTATCATTCACCATGAAACAAAATTCAAAAGATGTGTGATCGTTATCTAAGCAGCATGAAATGTATTGTGGGTACATGCCCATGAGGCTATGTTATGTTACATACTATGTGTGCATTGTCACACTTCATGTAACACATTACTGAAGGCTCGGAATATATTGAGGTTATGATTCTAGGAGGACCTATAGCCCCACATAGTATGTACATGAGAATGATGGAGTAGGTGGGAAAAGACGTGTACTCGAACACGAACACGTACATAGGCATGACCTAATGAACATGGGCATGTGAATAATCACACACCATATTCCAGGGTAAAATACATGTGATATATTCCCTTTAGAAATAATTTGTATGGTTATAGAATTTCTTCCAAGTGAGCATGAGACGTAGGTAGTTCTAGGATTATTGATACACACTTTGTACCACTAGGGAATCACTTTATACTCCTTTGACGATAGGTTGTAGCCCTATTTCTATTTTTTCATCTTATTCGTGATATTTATTGATATCTTATTGAATATTAATTGTTTATTATGTTCCATTTGTTTTTTCCTAGGATGTTTATGTTCATGTTTAGGTGATTATCAATGAATTTAATCCTTATTCCATATTATTTTGATAAATGGAGTTTGGTAGTTTAAATTTCTTTTAGAGATATTTGTCTTAGAAAAATTTTACCATATTATACACAACACCATATAGAATATATCCCTTAGAGATTCCTACAAAAATAACCACATCCTTAGTGATTTCCATTGGTAGGATTTTTTGAATTGGTGTGATTAACAGTCACATGAGAATTGATCCCCTATCTTAGAGGATATTTCCAGTAGGGTCTTGTATCCCCCAATTATCCCTAAGAATATACCCTTAATTTTTTATCAAAATATAATTTTTACAATGGTTTATTTGTCAAATTTAGTGTGTATCTCTTATGAACTATCTTAGTTTCATTCTTCCCTTATCTTAGCTTCACCTAAAGAGAGTGTCCTCAAGGATGCGTGTTTTCTGTGGTAGAATATCTCAATGATAAAATCCTCCAAGATGTGAATTACCTTGAAATATATTTTATATTTATTATTGTAAGTGGATGGGTAATTTTGAGATTCATTGTCTTTTTAGTACATATGGGATATTGTTTTATATTTTAATGTATCATATATTGTTTGTCATACATTTGTTTCAGAGCTAACTATTTTTGATTCATTATGTTTGGTTTTTTCAGGCTTTCCTACAATGTATTGTTATACTCACCCATTACAAGATTTTACCCAACATGTCATGTCTTATATAGATTACATACCTTCTTATGGGAGTACATGGAGGGCTAGGAGTATTTGATGCTCAATTTAGGATAGATAGATTAATGTGTATACCGGTGTTCTATATGACAGTAGTCACCTCCTTCTATGCAGGTTGGGATTTATTTGTCAATTTTTGGTTTTCTTGTATTCATATCCTTTTATGAATTCTAGTTCTTTAGGTCATACACTGGTTGTGGGATTATAAATGTATGAATTCCTTTTTATATATTCTATGTAATTTTGGTATTTTATGGGAGTGGAGATTTGTTAGACCGTATAGGTATATTATAAAATAGTGTACCATTTTATATATTAATTTTCATCCCATTTATATAGCCTCAAGCCTAAATAGGTAGTCTTGGTTTAGTTGTGCCTCAACCTTCTACAGGCTAGATGTTCTCTGGGGTTCAATTCATGACATTATATGAGTACTGTTGTCACAAGAATCTATTATTAAGGGTTATTCAGAGACATTTACAATTGAATATTTTTTTCATTAAAATTATTTCAATCATTATTTTTGAATGATATTGTTCCTTATCCTCTAAAACTATCATCATATTGAAATATTTAATTATGTTCAAAAACATTAATCTGAATATAATTAAAGAAAAAAATATGTTTGAAATTTATTGGATCTTCTCACCAGTTGGAGAACCAATCGTTTTACTTTGGTATCACCCATCAAAAATCATGACATTAAGTAGAATGATATTTCATTTTTTATAGCACATATATCATATAATTCATCATCAAAATAAGATAATAAAAGTTTACAAGGGGTATACAATTTTAATCGATATAAAAATTTGGTTTCTAGATGTGGTTTCATCATGGATGAAAAGATTCATGTGATATTTTATCTTATTATTTTTTGATTACTAATTTGTATTCTGTAAAAATAGTTTTTGGAATAAATCATTTTTTGGAATAAATTTTAAATCCTATACAGATTAATATTTATTTCCTACATTTTAATTATTTACGAAGTTTCACTTTGGATTTCAACATTCAATATCTAATTTTATTAAACGATTGTAACATGAAATTGAAGAGGAAGATATCTTATTTCTAATATGTTATTATTAGTATTTCATGTTTGTTCATATACATGTCATGTCATTATCTCTTTTCTAGAATGGGAACCATTTCATATTTAATATTTACACGATGTGTATATTACAAAAGGGGTTAAATCTCATTTTAACTTCCCATTTTTACTATCCCTACGTAATATTGTTGATTGGGAATGAGTTGAGACCTTAGATTTCTATAATTTGCTCCATTATACCTAAAATAATTTTAATATGATCTTTCTAATTATTAATTTAATACTATAGATATTTTATTATTTGATAGGATGGGTTTTATTACCATAGTAAGGAATTAGTTGAGTAATTTTTTAGAGGTTTATTTTAATAAAAGTATTGTGGTTAGTAGGTTTTTTGATTGTATGGTGGAATAAATAGTTGTTTTATGGATGAGGTTGTTGATATTTCGAATGAGAAGATATTTCATTGATTTTTATATGTCCCTAAATTAATATTTTATATACGAAGTGTATTTGAATCCTTGATTTGAATACTGAAATTTTCTATATTGATAGTCCGCTACATACATTTTTGTTCCATATACATGATAACACTAACAAATACAATAATTTAAAGATGAAAGTAACAATATATTAAGTTCCTAGTGTTATTTTTTTGGCCTCATAGAATTCATATTTCTAACCGAATAGGTTAATTAAACATATTAAAACTCTAAAAAATTTGATTTAGTTGACCATAACTCATTCCATCCTCTAATAGAAATACATATTTTTCCAATGTATGGAGAATATTTTCTTATATTATCATTCATGATTATTGATTTTACTAATAACTTATCAAATATATATTCTCCTTCTTATAAATCCTATGGAATTTTTTATTTTGTAGACCATAAAAGAAAAGAATAAAAAATTATGTCTCCCTATGCATTTTTTGAATAGATTTGATAGTTCTTTTTGAATCATTCTCATTACTCGGATAGTTTCTTGTTTTATTATAGAATAATAGAATACATCACATTAAATATAGATAATCTACAAAAATATAGTAATATATTTTAAACAAAGAAACTAAATTTATCATCCCAGTTACTGAATTATCTATGAAATATGATATATTTCCCCTATATAGCATCTTCATAAAAACTAAATGGAATAGATCTCAATTATAAATTATCTATGGATAACCTCACGGGATTTAGTGTTGTACATACATGATATAATTTCATTTTTTACATATTAGTGTATTCAAATAAACAACCATGAAATCTTTAAGACAACTATATATGGCTAGTTTGAATATTAATGTCAAATTGTAATGTAGCGAATACAAGATAAATAACTTTGTTAATGAGGTGTGATGCAAAAATATGTGTGAACGTGTCATCAAAGTTATTTATAATTTTAAAATATACATAGTTACCACAAAGTGTCTCAATTGAGTTTTATAAGATAATATGATCTTCTTTTTCATATTAAATTTCATATTTTTTATTTTGTTGAGTATTGAAATATTTTTGATCAAGATATATAAATTTATAAATTTAAAAGAAAGATGTGTAATGAAATATTTATGAACACTAAAACCAAATCCACAATAATGGACTAATGTTAAGGACTCAAATATTGTTGGTATGAAATAAAAAATTGAATATATAAATTTATTATAATTATATTATACTAGAAATGGGATTTTTCTTCTGAGAGGAGTGAAAATTATCTTTTGAATAATTATTGAATATGAGTTTGGGCATATATATTGAGTGATTATTAAAAAAATTATATAAAAATAGATATATAAATGATGATGGGTGAATGTGTTATGGGTTGGAATCAGAACTATAATTCTACGTTATCTATAATCATGATTCACCCTTCGTTATATTAAGTGATAAATTAATGAATCAAAAATTAATTCATGTATCTTCGATTGATGGAATAGATAAGGGGGGTTAATTATTACATACAATTTTGATCAACCATATCACCTATATATTTGGGAAGTCATTAGTAGACACCTTGACATTAAACTACCTCTAATGTACTCCTAATAGGTTCTTATGAGTTATTAAATAAATTCATTACCTTAAACAGACATATTAACAATGAAAAGATGCATCAACAATAAATTATACTTCATTCAAAATATTACTTTTCCCAGGAATAAAAAACATTAAATTTATGAATAAAATTATGTAATTAAGTAAAAAAGAAAAAAATTTCAAATGGTCTATCATTCCGCTTTTCCAATCACCAAATAGTATTTATAAAACAAATACAAGAGGCACTTGAAATTGAGAATATAAAAATTGGGATAATAATATAGTATTTTAATGAAATATGAAAAACATAGACTTTAATCCCCATATCATTCTCATCCTCTAAACCATTTTCTTGATTTATTATTTCGTCATCTCTAATGGTGATAGTTCATTGGATTATTTTTTCTTTGACTCTACCCTTCACAATTTTACAATTCCATCAAATCCACATCAATGTATTCTTTCTCATCTAGATTGAATGACTGTTAGGCTGAAAATAGTCATTTTTTCATCACTATAGGATCCTTTTAAAATAATCTATAAATATACATTCTCTATATTCATTTATGAATACCTTTACAGCTATAATTACATATTAGTAATCAAAAACTTTCCCATGGATTATATTCATTTCTCATTATACTGTAAAGGGTATTGTTATTATTTAACGTATTCTCAGATGAACTGAACCTGACAAATCAGCTTCAAAAAACTATCATAAAAAATTGATACCCATATATTACCTGGGTATGCTGTAGGTATACATTACATAATGTTCATCATGTCCTTTATGTATCCCAGGGAATCAAGGCATTAATCCCCATAGAAATCCACTTGCACTTATGTATGAAGGATGAGTCAATTGTTTACATTTACATATCAACTATTACTAAATTTATTCTCTCATGTACACATGACACAAATTCACATTTCTCTTATTATATAATATAGAACTGTTACTAATGATAACGTGACTATTATGTATCATAGAAAAATGTTTTTTGTATAATACCATTACTAATGAAAATTAAATTTATATAAAAATGATGTTTATATGTGGACATTTACGTGTTAAATTTAGTTTAAAGGATACTTTTACCTATAGGGTGTACATAAGATATTAATCACACTTAATATTTTGGGTACATTAATATTTCTTAGTCAATCTCCAATGAATCAATTTTAATATTTCCCTGAATTAATAGCTCTTAATGACAGTACATTATCCAAATTCTTTTCCCCCAAAATAAAAATTATAATATTCATTAATTGATTTCTTATAGTTTTTCAATATAAAAATTAACAAAATCATTTAAAATATTAATTTATTACATTTTATTATATATTAAAAAAATTCAATTCAAAATATATATTTATTTAAAAAACATAATAAAACTCAATTACTAAATAATTTCATCTAGGTAAAATGAATGGAATTATTACAATATATAATTAAATTTTTCATTGATCATCCAACATTATTCGTGTGACCCTATAGGATTATCCAAAAATAAATATGTTATAAAAAATTAGGATTATTTTTAAAAATGTATTCCTTATTGAATAACATTGGGATTCTCTAGTGTTTTCATTATGAAGGATATGTAATTCATTCATTTAACTGATTAATAAGTGATTATCTGTTTCAATATTTGGAATAAGAATATACTATCAGTGATTGATGGTTTTTTATCAGCCTTGAGGTGCTCTTCAATTTTCATAACAATATTCTTTTTGGACATCAAATATTGAAGGTGAAGACTTATGTTTTTTAAAACATTCCCTTTCATATAATATATTTAAGCAATTAAATAATAATTATTTTATTCTATAAATAAGTTTCATCAAACATTGATTGATATTTTTAATAGGGTAATTAGATACTATATTGAGAAATTGATGGTCATATTAATTGGGAATATTCTAACATGCTTTAATGAGTTTAATGAATAAAAATAGAATACCCTATAGACATTGATGATGAAATTATTGAAGGAGGAGCTATGATAAAAATTATACAAGTGGCACACTTATATATAGAAAGTAACTTCCATTAATATGGTGACATTAAGAAAATAAATTTCTAAATAACAAGAAATTAAACAATAGTTCAAACCAATTAGTTTTGCAGGTTTTTCATGTTTTATTAATTTCTCTACATAGACCCCATACATTGTTACTAATTTTTCATTATTTTTCATCCAAAAATTTATAACATAATATAATTTAATTTATTTCCCGATTGAATAATTAAAAAAGTTTCAAATGGGGTTCAGGAAGAATCAATTCCCTAAAATTTTACCCAACTATATAAATGTATATTTTTTCATATACATAAATGTTTAAATGAAGACTATTTGTTTTATATAAATAAAAAATGATTGATGATTAACTATGAAAAATTAAAATTTAATATACCTATGTATAAATACACACTATATAATATATTTTTAGAATCTATAACATTTTTATTCATGATTTAGAGATATTATCTCTATTTTATGAACTATGAACTATATATTCTGATCAGATGATTTTACTTTTAATATTCCATTAGAAGGAGTAAAATTTAATAATTATTGATTTTTAAAGTTGATCATGAAGAATTATTTCTCAATACAGTATAGTCCCAAAAAGATAAATAATTTATTCGATGCTTCTTGAAGAACAGAGCCCACTATACAATTTTTTAAGATGATTGAGATAAAACATATCTTCATGGATAGGAAAATGGAAGATGTATTAGTCACTATGGATTGTAAGACATCCCACTTCTCCCAAATAATTTAAAAATATCTATATATTAAAAAATCAGAGATCTATAAGTAGAATATTTATAGAATAAAAAATTCATGAGACGAAAATTTAACGAAGCTTCTTGATTTTAACATTGTAAAATATAGAGTTATTTGTTTGAGAAATAAAATGCCACGTTACCTCATAACCAAAGTTAATATCATAAATTTAATGATACAAATAGGTAATTTTTATATATCTATCCCATATGTATGGTTGTGAACTATGATATTTCTTAATAATTATAGTGGGAAATTTTATAGAAAAATACTATATATTAAAACCCATATGCTTCACTTGTTTCCACACATTTTACTAGAGTTTTAGAATTACAAACGGATTATGAATCCATTACCCATGAAAACTTGGAAATGAGATAACATTTAAATGGTCTTTGTCATTATTTATCTAATAACATATAATGGAAATAAAGAATTATATATTTTATTGGATCGACTAATGAAAACCACATACTTCCCCATTTTGATAAATTTATTTTTTGAACCACATTTTATGATATATGATAACGAAGTGGTTAGGAATCATGGATAAACACCTTTAACCATATCTGATAAAAATCCATGGTATATATCTACATTCTGGGGGAGTCTCAAACATGAAATTAAGACTGTATTATGGTTTAGTATGCTTATCTCCCATTATTGATGACTAATCAGAATGATCTATTCAAAAATCCATGGAATTTAAAATAATACTTGATTTAAATCAATAGAGGAATTCCTAAACATATACTATTAGTTAATTTCACGTTTAACTATAGTTTCCACATCCAAATACCCAATGATGATATATTTATTGCCAATCTATTAGAATTTTCCTAAATCATTGATCAATAGCATTATTAGATTCACATATATATTTATAGGACGTATAAACTCCATCAATTAAATGTATTAAAATTAGATGTGGTAAAACGATGTCGTTGCCTCACCAATGAGATAAATATTTTAAATCATAGACTATAATCATAATATTTTACAATAGATGGAAACATGACAAGTCAATGAAATTTAGTGAAACCGTATGTATAAAGATGAAATAACGTTGTATGGGGATTCAATTAATCAAATTTACACATATATGTTATTGAAAAAATATATGAGTTGTAATATGAAGGAAAAAATTTCTATTCGGTGGATGACTGTTACTTCCCAATATTTGTATTTGAGATTTTTCACTGATTATACATGTGTTTTTTATTTAAGAATATTATATAGTTGGAAATTATTTTACCATGAATTAAAATATAAAATTACATTATTTAACTAACTCGAAACATTTCAGATTTTTATAAAATATTCCCTAAAAACTATAAAATAAAAATTTGAAATAAATATAAAAATGATGAATAACTAGAACTGGTTATTAAAGGAACATCATGGTCTTTAGGAATTATCTGACCCTAAAAATATTATAAAACGGAAAAAATATTAGTAATGATCGAGAAGATCTCTATATGGATATCTCCTCAGTAGCTAATGGTGGAGCATATCTCGACAAAATGATTAAACATTCATTTTAGTTTATCACTGACAAGCCTTCATGTGTGAGGAGCATGAAATAGGGATCATTGTCATCCCTCAAAATCCTTGGATAGTAGTGGCTCAGAAACATCCCCTTAAATTCCTTCCAGGATCACTCATATTATATCCCATATGGCACTATAATGTATCAAAAATTCATGGATAGTCCATAGTATATTTACACAAGAAGAAGTTCCATTCAATTGTTAAGTGTCTCAAAATTATTAAGGACTTTCTAGAATAACTTTATCCTGATCTCGTCTAATTATTGGAATCCTTCCCTAGTTAGTTTAGGTAGATACAAAGGCTATAAATTTCACATCAAATGGGACATCGAAGTAATGATGTGAATTATGGCCCATTTTATGTATCAATAGACCCTCAAGAAGATGTTGTATATCTAAAAATCTATCTAATTATCATGATATATAAGAAGTTCAAGTTTATCTATATTAGGAGCATAATGATTGGAATTGTCTTAATACTACAATAAAAGATGAATATGAGGAATTTTCCCTTTAGGAAAAAACACACACTTTATAACCCATTATAAAAAAATTGTTTTCATCATCAAGTGGCATAAATAGAGAACCAATGACTCCTACTATATCTAAAAATGGATTTGAAAATAATTTAATATGTCATAACTGATTATTAACTTCATTTATCTTATATAATAGGTACCTCATATCATCTTTCATACCAGAATATATATCATATACAATAAATATTTCCCTATCATTAAAAATTAATTTCAATACATGTCCATAAGATCTAATAATGATGCATGTGAACTCATGTCAAGACATATCGATTAATGATTAAAATTATTAAGAAACATTAACATCAAACCACATGTGAATCACCCAATACGAGATAAAGTGAAACATAACCAATGAACATCATAATAATCTATTTAATCCTTTGGAACTCTAATTTTACACATTATATGGGATAGATGCTCCCATGAAAAATTTATTTTCCAATTCCCAAAATATCATAGTCTCAATTATTCAATTTAAAAAATGAAAAGTATTAGAATAGAAAGACCTTGTTATTTTATACCACTTTTTAACATCCCCCTATATGGTAACCTCTCACGTGGACAAATTTGGTTGGTTACGAAACCTTAATCATACCTCCATATACACAATAGGATTACTACATGCAGTTGTGGTTTAAATGATATAGCAGGGAGAATATACCTTCTATCATAGAGTCATTAGACAACATAAATAAACAAATAAAAATTATTTAATTAACAGAATAGAGGAGACATTAAAACAAATAACTAAAAGGAAAATAAATAACCAATACACAAAATAATAGTGAAAATTGTAATTTTAGACTAAAATGTTACGAAATGAAAAGTTGAAAATGAAAATAATAAAAGATAATACTGACATGATTAACTAAAAAACCATTAGTATTGAACCCCATGTATGTCCTACCTCCATGATCCAACCCATATAGAAGGTAATAGACAACATCAAGTTCCCATTCCCTTTTCAATACCAACATCCATGTAATATTCATAGGTAAAATACGGTGTCCCAAATACAGTGTTATTTAAACATAGTAGGTCAACCACTTTTTCTAAAATGAATACATATGATAGATAGTGCATGAAAAAATGGATAAATATGTTTATTAATTAAATAATTTATACAATATAGAAATCAATTATCTTCAGACCAATTGAAGAATATCTCTAAGCATATAGCATAACCATGCCAACCCTAATAACAACTTCATGGAATAATCATACAAGTGGAAAACTTTCTATTATCGTATAATTGGGCCATGTGATTCTATAATTACACAATAATTTGTCCACGACCTATAAGAATCAAACTATAACTATAGAAAGACCTCTACTTAAGAATTTTATGAGTTGGGGCAGTCCCTCTATAAAATCATTTCAGTATAAATCATAACACAAATCAAAACTGTATGAATATCATGACTTCATATAACAATACTCCATGGTTAATAATTAAAAATTACAAACATCATATAATTATTATTATTTTCAATAACATATATATTAAGATATTTCCATTCCATTTTTCATATCCCATAATTATTAAGTCATCATATTCCATTTCAATAATGAAATTAATCCATCATCCAGGGTGAAAACATCACTATACTTATGATGAGTCTCATTTAATTCTAATTATACATTAGGAAAATGTATAGTTAATTATTATTTTAGGGTAGGATAATCTAGTTGGTTACTTCAATCTTGGTCACAACAGCATTAGATTAAATAGGGCCGAAGGAGAAAACGAAGACTTAATTAATCACAAACTATTAATTAATTTCTATCCGTGTTAGGTCCGCACAATTTCCCCATATTGAAAAACCTAAAATAATATTTAAATACCCAAGGGTTGGATTTTATTCTACCAAACATTAAAAGGAGATCAACACAACCCTTTTAATATGAAATGAAAGAAACAATGAAGGTGAAGATGTTCATAATAAGAACCACATAACAGAAGATCATGATTGAAACCTATACCCATAGTTGTGAAAATATTACACCGTACAGATGAGAAACAAGTGGAAGAGAGTGGAAAACCAAATAGAAATACTAACTATTGATTCATCATTTGAATAGGATATCTACGAAGGAAGAAGTAACTCCAAAATTGTTGGGAAATAAACTTGAGATCGAGAGAGTTGTTATACATGTGAATAAAGAATAGATCATGTATTCATCATGGTTTATTATTATAAAAACTATTCATTTGTATTAAAAATGATATGTAATATTCCATTTTTTCATTGAGAATATTTAAATAATGAAATTTAACCTTTTTAAAAATATTATTTCAATCGAGGTTTCATTCAAAACTATTATTTTTTTTTATAATTTACTATCCTGGTATACCAGAATAGTTTATAAAAATATTATTCTAGAAGAAATTGTGAATTCCTCCATATATGTTAGAGGCTACTATCATATTGAAAGGGACAATATTTATCATCAGGACAATATACCAAAGAAGTGTATATTTTTTAACATGATCACTATATACCCTATCATATAGAAGATACCGAAAAACAAGGCAAAAAAACACACACTAGGTTTGAATCTCCAGCACATCCCTTCCCTCCCAAAAAAATCATTCCCCTATATATACAATTGGGCCTCAACATATATTGGTATTCTTGATCATGAGGCCTCAATGTTTTCCATGATTTTCTTATTATATGTGAGTATAAATCAATGGAATATCAAAAAATTTGTTTTCCACTAAATAATATCTATATAAGTTCATTAATGGTGTACCATGATTACAAAGGAAAAAAATATTATATAATAACCACATAATTTAGATCTAACAAGCCACATGAGATTTTTTATAGATAATTAATTTATTATAGGTTTTAAATATTAAATTATTTTATAAAAATTATGTTGTAAATTTTTTTTGACAACAACAAATCATTAGATAACTTAATGAGAATATTTTACAATATACCTAAATAGAAAATACAAATAATAAGAGTACCCATAAAAGGCCTATAGGCATAAGTATGACATGGTTCATAGGCCTTAGAGGAATTCAGTGCTCGTAGGCCTAAAACATTACATACCACCCAGACTAACTACTTGAACTTCTCCTCCCCATCATCTTTATCATAAAATCAGATCTCCAGCTTTGCATGGAACCTCGACTAGTCTTTCCCGAGCATGCACAATATATTCCCGATGGAAAGTGTCATACCTTCTCATTCTTTCAATCCGTGTAGTTTCCGCACTGGTGAAATATTTTTACTCATCCTCCTTTTGAAGCATGTTCGTTGTAGTTTTTCTGGTTTGTATCTGCAGTTAAGGTGACCCGAAAGCCTTGAGGTGACCCAAAGGCCTTACTGACCTGAAGGATTGGGTGGCCCGAAAGCCTTAATGGACTCAGGGACCAAATCGTTAGCCTGAAGGACCAAACGTGGGAATATTCTTAGCTGCTACAGTGCCAAATAGTTCCTGCTACAATTCCCTCTACGGTCCTGCTACAGTACCCTGGAAATCAGCCTCTGCCTGGTCTTGACATCATGTTTTCATTATACTGAATATCGCTCTATAATTTTTATTTTAAATTATATCAAATATATATGAAAAATACTCATGTACGTAATTACATCGAACTCGAATCAAAATAAATTACAATTTTTTCAAAACAAATTACATTGATAAACATTGTTTTCATTACACCCATACCCTTACAATAGTAAGTTGTTTCTACTACACATAATTTACTAAACATATATAATAATGTTTTTAATTATAGGTAAACCACATCACAAAACTAAATACGATTTGAATTAAATTTTAACTAAATATAATTAAAACAATGATAAGAATTACGCAAAATATAGTTAAAAACAATAATCATGATTATAATTACCTAAAAAACATATCACAATAATGTATAGGGATTCCATTATGCCTGAACCAAACCAAAAGGATGAACATGGAATGAATTACACCCAATCGATATATATGGAATTCACATGCATAGATTTACACAAAACCAATAAAAAGGAATAATCATCCTTTGTATTACACACAACTAAAATCATTTTAGAACACATGGTTATCATTAGAACAAACCTATAATATTTGAAACTAATTTATAAAACTAATCAAATATTATTAGTTATGTCATATAAACAATTTATATACATCAGTTTTATGAAAAGATCATACTAAAATATTTCACACATGACTATGAATATATATTGAAATCCATTCGAAATTATTTTTTTAATAACATTATTTTTCATTCAACCTCATCCATTATTAAAATTATTTATTACCTAATTGTTTAGTCCATAAGATACCCATCACATTTGTGTTCTTTTCCCCATCAAGTGAAACATCATATGTCAAGTTAAAATACACTAAGTCATAACATATCCTTTGGTAACAATTTTTGTTTTCAATTTCAATTTTAAATGAGATATTAATTTGAAAAATAGACGTTAATTACTGCATATATATATGGTATAACTCAATAAACCACTGATGTTATTAATCATGATTTGTCTATTTTAAATGAAATATAAAATGTGATATATATTTATTCATGGGTACCTTTATATATCACATATCATATATTGAATTCAACATCATAAAAACTAATGCAAATGCATAAAAACTACATATATTATTTTAATTGTAGAATAAAAAAGTATTATTTGTAGTTATATCATCCTCAATTAGAATGAATTTTATATCCATGAATTATTTTCACTTTTTAATAATTTATTGAAAATTAAGGAAATAACAATTAGGGAAACATACATGAAACCTATATGAGTTTTAGCTTATCCCCACAATATCAACATTAATAAATTGAACAATAATCCAATTATAGATAATGGATACATTTATTGAGAAATATATCAATAAATGGATAGAGGAATGAATGTTATGCATTGTTGTCGAAGGATAATCTGTACTATAAATATTATAATTATTTTAATTATTGCAATTATAAAATAATTTTTTCAAAAATATATAGGATATTCCATGAACCCGGTCTATTTTCATTAGTTACCAACTGTCTCATCAGGTACTAATCCATGGAACATCAAGTGTTTGGTGAACATACTAGTCCTTACACTACATTTCATGGGACTATAAGTTATATATATATTTATATATAATGAATTATTGATAATATAAACTATAAATTGTAAAACTTTTATTCAAGTAATACTATTCAATTTATAAATATTATCCTCAACTGACCAATATAATATAAGGAAACCATAAAATTATGTAATGTTTAGAAAAAAATTTAATTATATTAAAACCATGAAATATATGGTCTATTAAAATATCCAAAAAAATATTGTATATAATTCTTGGGATGCATCACTGTGAATCATCTGTGAAAAATATAGCTAATGTACATATAAATCATCCTAGTTTTATCGTGTATCCTCTATCATATCCTTATGTCACCACTCCATTTGTATGAGGGTACTATATTCTTATCAAAACACATCTCACTCTCAAATATATACATAATAGTAATTCAAGGAATGGAATTGTCTCCACTAATTATATGTAATTAGTTAATATCATCAAATATTAATTAATATGATTTCCTAAAATAGATAATAGTTAAAATTATCCTTTCATAATTCTCTTTGTGTAATAATAAACAAATTTGTATTCATTTGATCAGATCCTTTTGAAAAAATGATGTTTTCCCGAAAACCCAGGTTCTAGTTTTTCATGCCTCCAAATATATCAATGGTTCATTGGAGGAATTACTCTTTTGAGTTTTTTTTATAATATTATAAAATCTAGTGAACTGATTTTTTGGGGTACAGTTGACCTCAACCATCATTGATCAGTATATCTTCTCTTTGTGATGAACCATATATTATTTCATACCTTCTATATGAGGCTCAAAAAAAGATAAAAAATAATAACCTAACCTTACCTAAGATAGAGGTGTTAAAAATATATATTGAAATATGCCTTGAAAATTATCATTCTGAACAGATTCTCTGAATACATTGTTGTAGGAAGACTATTCATTTGGGAGTTCAATTTTTATATGGTAACTAAAAATAATGGTATATAATTGAAGCATATAATCCAGAACCAAAATGGAATGTTTATATTTATTATTATTATATGGATGGAATGCGATGAAAAATATTATTGACAACATAATTACCCCCTAAAATCCTTGATTGAATAACAACTTAAATTAAGTATCTCAATTTGATGTGATACTCTTAAGAACAACCATAAATATTTTTTTTGAATAGGAAAAAACATGAGATCATCCATGAAAATAGTCTTTAGGATTTATATTATTTTTTCAATCTTTGATAAATGATTTATTATAAACTATATAACATCACTACCTCTTTTTGACCTAAGTAATCTTGTCATAATATAAATTATAACTTTTTTCTCACTTCTATATAGGAATTTGTAGATATATAAAATGTGAATATGGTCAATAATACAAAAAATCCACAATCTAAATGTTTATGAACCTTGAAAATATCATTGCAATTTCCATTTCAATAAAACCCCATGAAATTAAAATATATTTATTTTATGATTAAAAACATTTCTTGAGTACTGGTGATGCATTAAACATCGGGATTTAAATGAAACACAGAATGATATTGCAATATTTTTAAAAAATACCATAATAATATTACCATTAAATTAGTTGGTATGAATATTTATACCTAAATTTTGAAAAATTAAATGTTTAAACACCCTCATTTGATATTTATTTATTAAAAATATAATATTAATCACTTAAAACACAATGAAATTTTTTCTGAAAATTGGATTTTATAGTAAATTAATGATTACTTATGATTATCACAAATAATAATTTAATATTTATTTTTAACAATTTTATAAAATTTAATTAGAATAAATGATCTACATTTATTAAATCAATATATCACAAATATCGGATTGTAAGCTTTATATATTTTTTAATGTGACATTTTTCACTGAATACAGAGAAATTCATAATTTTAATTTACAACTATCATTTAATGTAAATAAATTATAAAGATGAATTATTTTTAAATTTGTGTTAATGTAAATTTTGTTATATTATATATATAACAATATATTTTTGACATGTTTAATCATTCTATTATTTATTTTTGATATAAAATCATTTTAAACATTTGAACATTTTTTCTTTGGAAACTATTTTTCCCATCTCCCCTACTGGCTCAAAAATAAATTAAAATTTTACACTTATTTTAATGGAATATGACAAATGTATTCAATTTTTGGAATCATACAAATTTTTATTATCTAGTAATATATAACAATTGTTTTATATAGTGAATACTAAAAATAGTAAAAAACATATTATCCATATAGAATGTAAAAATTAGATTAATGGTGGTTACACTAAAAAGATAAGTGTTAAAATTAAATAAGAACATGTATAAAATTTATTGGACTACCATATTTCCGCCCAATAATTTAATTTTATTAATAATACAACATTATTTACCCTTTTATCTTGTGAAAAATTTGGGTACCCCTTTTTCATTCCCAAAATTATATGTGTGGCACTCAACTCACTTATAAAGGCCACAGACTCTCCTCTCTACTTCGAACATTCCAATACATTTACATTAGAAAATATAATCAAAAATCACATCACTAATTTAATACATTCGTCTAATAATCCATTTTTTATTACATCCTTCCAAGGTAATATTTTGGTGAAAACATGATGAGGTTACATGAATACGAGATAATATTATTCAATGATGGGTTTTTATTACATTCTACACCTCCTTAAATAATTATTATAACAAGATTATATATTATCCTTAGTATCTTCCATATAATAAAATGTTTTCATGTTAATATTAATATATTGAAACATCTCGTTATCCATAAAATTTGTTATCAAATAATCAATCAAATGTATAGAGAAATATCACATCGGGATTAGATGTCATTGTTTTTTACATTACCACATTTCATGGATGTGTATGATGATGGATCTAATATATATATATATCATACCTAAAATAAATTTATACCTCTATAGTCACTATATCCTACTTACCTTTTTAAATAAAATTTTAGAGGGGTTACAATAATGTTTCTCTTGTGTAAGATGGACTATCGCATCACAAAGTGATGTGATTCCTTTGTCACTAATAATTTTCAAGGAAGGTATTAAGGATATAGTTATTGAATATATATAATGTAAATTAAATAGTTATAATATTCGTGAAATATTTACCATTCAAAAATATATATTTATATCATATTTTCCTAAAACATTTCATTAACATAATAATGAAAATGTTATTATTGTACATGTAGAATACCGCTTTCATGATCTAATGTGACCCCTTATCAAAATTACACAACATTAATGATATTTATAGGTATTTTTAAGGAAATAATATGTTATTTTTTATATTATGATAATTATATGAGGATTAAATATTATATTTTATTTATAGAATTTGTGAAGCGCCCATTAAAAAATATTTTTATATATATAATGTATATAATCGGAAGATTATTTTTGATGGGCCCATCACAAAAAGATTATTTATATATAATGTTTATAATCAGAGGCTTATTTGTGATTGGAAATTCTCTCGTCGCTAAAAATAATATTTTCAATGTCATTTTCTACAACGTGCTATTTGGGACAAGACCCCATCACTAAAACCTATTTGCGACGGGATCCCATCGCAAATAGACCATTGAAAATACGTATAATTATAGTAGTGATCCTTATATAGTGGGAGCCACATTGTTGGGGAATAGTTTCGAAAAACTATGCGTCCAAACTGTGAGCCTTGATAAAGTGTGAGAAATGACCATTTTTCGCAAATGAGTTGATTTTTTTATTTCCTTTCTCACCTATTTTATTATCCTCCTCTATGATATGTTACCCATTATATGATTTTATCATATACTATACTTTCATGAAGTTATATCCTCTATATGATGCCCAATTAGATTTTATCTAGGTGTGTTGGAGAGCCCCATGTATGTCTATGACTCTTATTTATCCCATTCATTGTTTAACTTCTCTCCTTATGTTCTATATGGCGAGACCAAATTAACTTTCTTTTCTGGTCATTCATTTTTTTAATGATTTATATAGAACCCAACAATATTAGTCCTCGATATTGGACCTAAGATTCATCTATTGAATAAGGTATGTGGTTTATAACATTTCCATCATGTTTCATTTTGTATAAAAAAAATTTTGATCCATGCATCAGATGGACCCGAGGTCGCTTATAATTTAGAAATTTTCTTAATTTAATTTTATTAAAACATTTTTTGATTTGTTTAGACACTATATGGTATAGTTGGATGTCATAAAATCAACCCAATCCACCGCTTTATGGAGTTTCAGTATATCCTCCCTTTATAAATGTTGTCTTCCTTCGGTAGTGTTTCCCCCTTTTTCTTGTTATTTTATTGTTTTTATATTTAATTATAATTTTTCTTTTTGCTAGAAGCCTCCATGATGTGGGTTCCATATGATTTTTGATGGAATTGGCTTGCTAAAAGTCCACAATAAACATTTTTTAGAAACAACATCACTGTTTCTGATAAAACTACTCGATGAGGTGTGCTTTCATAAATGTTAAAATGGACACGCATACTACGCCTTTCATGGATTTATGGAATGGGTGTTCCCATGGAATTATTTGTTTTATTTATCTTGGATGTGTATTCCCTATGTACAGGGACATATTTATTTAATATTTAAATGGTTGATGGGTGTGGCCCTTTTAACGCTTCATTGTTTATATTATAGAATGCATGTTATCATAGATTTTGTATTGTTTAATTAAAATTTTTAAGTTAATTATACACCCCATGAGCGATACATTGTTTTTACTTCCAGGAAACACAATATAAAGCCTCATCATTCATGTTATAATTTTAGATGATAGTTTGTTATTACATCAGGGGGTACTGGCAGCCTAGGATAGGTTCACATAATATTCTTATTACCTCACCATGATAGATATGGGTCCCCTAAGGGATACACCTTGGATGGGATTAGTGTCTAGATGGTTATTTCATGTTCTTCCAGAGATGTAGTCACCTACACATTGATACTAGTTATGGGATCATAGGTAATTATCTCACATTATACCGGGAGTGATACTTATGATTCCATTGATGGATCTCATTGGGTAGACCCCGATGGATGTGATCACATATATCAATACTCATGTGATACATGGGTTTCTAGTTAATTTTTTTCTCAAACAGGTCGAGGACGATCCATGTTCAATTTTTAAAAAAAAATTCAATAGTAAAGGCTTATGATTTAAATTTCTCATCCTTTGGATGAATCCCTATGCCAAACCACATGCTCAGGATTGATCCATCTCGTGATATCTATTTTGAAACATTTTATTGACACTTACGCATATCTCATTTGTATAGGTTCCCCTTAGTTCAAACATTACTAGTCTTGTTGAAAGCATAAATGTTTGGTCTTTGTGTATTTTATAATCTTAAGCCCGACATTGTTAATTAATTATTTCACATCACTGATTTACTTTTTATATAAATGAACAATATTTATTTAATATGAAAAATATAATTTATCTATAAAAATTGTTGATGGTGCCCTACTGATCTTGTCTTAGACCATGTGTGGGCCTCCATTGCACTAGGGAAACCATACAGATATTCTTTTTCATAGGTCTATGAAATTTTGATTGTGTTATGCATTGTTCATGGGAGATCAAAGCATGGGAATGATCTAGTACTCATAATTATCAAGGATATCATGCAAGGGGCCATTTATTCTTTCCTTTGATCTTGTATAGTATCATATCTCATGAAACATGTTTCATGCTTTAATTAGTTTCATAACATGTATATGCATTCTTGGTTTTATTTGTCATTATCCATGATTAATCAGTTATTATATTTACCATTCTATACTCTGTATTTCATTTATTCCTTCTTCGGGTTTTCTCTGTCACTTACGTACTATGATACCATTGTGATAGTCAAATAAGGAGTCTATATTGTCCCCATTGTATCATTATTAGGGCATCACTAATAGCATGAAGACTCTGGTGTATGGGGAGGAGTGCTTAAGACTATGTGGTTATCGGTCCCGCAGCTAGTTTAGTTGGTAGTCAATACGAGATATTACAATGTTGTATAAGTGGTTTATTTTTCATTGTTTTACTATTTTTAGTTTTTATACATGAGTCTACAAATGTGTTCCTGATTGATAAATAGTCATTCCTAGGAGTGATGAACCTATGTGTAGGGAAAAGAACATGTGGTCACGGATGGGGGTTTTCCATGTTTTTCATTGTTAAAGTGTATTTTGATTTCACATTGAGTTAATGGAGTACTTTATACTACTTAATAATTTATTAGATGACGATATTTTTCCTTAGTTTGGTATGTCAAGGATAATAAATTGAATGCATCATTATAAGAATGTAAAAATTTATATTCCATACATATTCCATGTAATGTTCATTACATTGATATATTGATTAAAATTTGATAATGTGACAATCATTTTTAACATTTCTTTTATATTCCATGTTATAAATTTCAATAACATATTAATTTTTTAACAACATAGGTATTTAATTAACATTATCCTATAATTTAAATTATAATTCATTCTTATATTCCACAGTTGAGTGATTCCTTCTTATAAATTATCTTTTCATGTTTACCATGATAGGTGAATAATTGATCAGTTTTAATTCCAATTCATTCTATTCTATGCTTGATTATCCTAAGATAAAAATTTTCATGATGAAATCAAATGGGATACAATTTCCAATTTTTCATGTGTATGCACACTTTATGAATTGTAATGGTATAACCCAAGTAATCAAACCACATTAGATGCATTTTATATACATTAGAACTGTTGAATAAATGTTAAAACCAATGAATTGTTAGTTAATCACAAATAAATATAGAGTGGATGAATAGGAGACATCATGTATGCTGTAATGTGTTCAGGAACTTAAAAAATTTAGAATTGGTGACCCAGATAACTGGATCATCATTTATGATCCTTATGAACATATAAAATTTTATAAATATAAATTTTGTGTAATTTATTTTAAATTAAATGGTATATTTTATAGGGGTTTGAACATATATTACTTGGTAATTATGACCCATATGACTAAATTTTTAAATCCTCAACTAGACTCATGTAGCTCAGTTGGGGCATGTTGCGTCAAGAGTGAACTGTTAATGGTGTTCTAACTTCAAATGATAAAAATTTTCCAGTTTAATTTATTTGAGATCAAAATGTATTAATGATACTTAGTGGGTCACCATATGTTTATTATTATTATTAAAAAACCCCATGGGGGTATACATGAATCATATATGATGATCATTAAGTGTCTAAAACTGTTATATGGGTTATATATAATAAAAATGTTGATTCAAACTTGACCAGTTCTAGTTTATTAATAAATTAACTATCATTTTCCATTGAGTTATACTTTTATGGTTCGTTTATTAATTAAAATATTAATTGAAACCTTAAGGTCGTTTTCCTCATTAGATTTGAATTAAAAAAATTAGTTTAGAATTTGTTGAAAAATGTTTAAAGGAATGAATGAGGATTGAAATGGGGGTTTGTGAATGTAATATACAAATTATAATGTGATATAAACTAAATAATTAATATTTAAAAGGATTTTTAAAATATATTTATTGTTTTTCCATGCAACCTTATCGAAATAAAGTGTTATATGATTTTCCCTTATGAATGGTATAATATTTTTATAAAAGCTAAATCATTAAAATCTATTAAGAAAAAATTTAGATAAATGATCCAGCTTAATAATACATTAATGTGTTTTTTTTCATTAACCTTCATGCAATGGTAGTTTAAATCCTTTTTGTGTTTTTGCTTGAGTAGTTTCATTCGAACAAAAATGTGTGCTTTACTTGTAGGCCTCTTTCCTAATCACATGAACCTAGATTATAGGCTCTTATACCTTATGAATTTTTTGGTTTGATCCATTTGTAGGTTCAAGGCTTCCAGATTCATTTAGGGGATCACCTATAGTAGTTGTAACCCTCATATCTTCAAGTCCTTTGTATTCCCTTTTGACCCTATTTAAGAATTATGATAATTTTCACAGCCATTAATCCATTTAGGGCTCTATGTTTCCAAAATTACACACTTACATTGATGGATGGTCATGTGTTATTTTAAATTTTCATTGAATGTGAGAATAATAAAATTATTAGTTCTTGATAGGTAGGCATTCATAAGGAATTTTTATATGCCTACTATGTTGTGTGACCTTTCCTTTTCTTCTATTCAAGTGTCATAGGACTCAAGAGGTCATCATCCTTATTTAAAATCACAAAGGATGGTGTAGATCATTCTAGTTCATTCTAGGGACCATAGATACATGAATGTATAGTGATTATAAGACCATGGATAGTATTAGGGATGATCTATTTTCTAGTGTAATTTTGGGGTAGTATGCATTAGTACATGTGTTACCATCGAGCACATAAAATTGGACAATATACTGTTTTTGTTTGAGGATGCATGTCTATGGCTTGAGTTCTGTTTCCTCGATCATGGTACATCGTTGGTGTAGGTTGGAATGAGATTCGTATGGAATCAAATGCATACGAATTCTCAGGATTATGTTATATGAGGATTATGATCTTCACAAACTGGTTAAATGTTTTTAATTTTATGCACAATACTATTCGACACCTGACTGTAAATCACTAGGAGTGTCACATGTACGTCAATATCTAAATCTAATATTGATCACCTATGTAGTTGGTTTCCTATCAATTCAGTTTCATGCATAATAAAGTGTGTTATCCATGATTAGTAACCACATTCAGTGGTTGATGGGAATATTCCATGGGATTATTATTTTTTAAATTAGACCGTAAAGATACTCCTATGGTTGGGAGAGTTGTGTTGATAGTTTCATTCCATTTCCTCCATATAGAGTGGTAGAAACTATAGGAAGGCTCATTGTAGATGACTAGACTTGTTTACTGGTTGGGTATTGTTTAGTTTAAACCATACCAAGAACTTTTTTTGTTGCAACATAAGCATCTCGGGACCCTTTTGGGTTAATCTTCTTACCCCCTTGGTGTACCTTGTATTTGTGAAGATAGTGTTCCCCAACAAGAAATAATCAAGGGTTTGATGGGGGAGGGTTTTTTATATGCCACATTAAAATATATAATTGTTTGGGGATATTAATTGGCCTCCATCAGAGATGTGATCTTGTAACAAGGATGTTGTCTTGAAATAGTTGGACCTAATTTATAAGTGGGTTCCCAATATAGAATGCCTTGGATAGACTCATGGGAACCAATTGTGGCATTTTACATGATCACCAAGTAGTTTCCCATATGGGGTCTGCTAGTGTACTTCAAGAGTGGATGTTTTGGATATGCACTAACATCACACTTGTAAATGTTAGTATGCTAACAATCCTCAATGATATACTTTAACTCCATTTGATGATTATAATGTTACCCTATAATTTTGTGGGACCAGATGAGTTTATGAATGGTGATAATCATAGTTTCCAATATTGGGTACACACCAAGTTGGTGCCATGGAATGATAGATTGTGTGATTGTTGGTCTTAGAATAACACTAGAGTCAAGTTATGAAATTTGTCTGACATGATTTAACTCAATGCAGTGATCCATGAAGAACTTCATCGTGTTTCAGGTTGCGTTGTATCAGTCATCTATGTCAGGAATCTCAGAGTTAGATTTCTAGAATTTTTTCAACATATCTTCTATATGTTTTTATTAACATGGTCAGTTTACAACTATTCTTGGAACTGCATCAGGTAACTTCATGTGTGATGTATAAGGTCCTAGATTTTTTGATATCATGTCCTTATATAAATTTTGGTTTTAATATCATATTTTTGATCGATTAAAGGGTTCCTAGAAGCATAAGGGGTTTCATGTGTGTTCTTGTAGTTCACAATATAAAAAGGGGAAAACTGGACCAATATGTGCATGGTGCACAGTTGATCCACAATTAATAAAACCGTTTGGCCTTCTTAGAAAAATTGTGCAATATTGGATAGTGGATTAACGCTTGTTTGGTACATGGATTTTCAAAATGTTTGGAACTCACTATGTAAAAATGCAACCCAACTCCCCTATAATAGAGGCTTGTGCATGGTTAGCGCCTGGTTTTTCAAATAGTGTGTGTAAACCGTGGGGACCCTACTACTAGAAAAACAGGTATTTGCGACGGGGCATTTGCGACGGGGGCCCGTCGCAAATAGCCCGTTGCTGAAAACGGCGTCGCAACAACACTTATTTGCGACGGGCCGGTCGCTAAAGCTTTTTGTTGCGACGGTCATTCTCACCGTCGCAAATAGTATTCCGTATTTTTGTAAAAAACTTTTAAAATAGTTTTTGCGACGATGCCGTCGCAAAAACTATTTTTTAAAATAAATAAAAAACTATTAATAATATTAGTATTTGCGACGAGCATAGTATCCCGTCGCAAAAACGATTTTTAAAAAAAAATAAAAAACTATTAATAATACTAGTATTTGCGATGGGCATAGTATCCCGTCACAAATAATATATAAAAAAAATAAATTATTAATAAATTATTTTAATTAATATAATAATAGAATTATAATTCACAAATAAAAATAATTAATTACTTTAATTAATATAATAATAATAGAATTATAA
Organism: Viscum album; assembly: GCA_963277665.1. Classification (NCBI taxonomy): domain Eukaryota; kingdom Viridiplantae; phylum Streptophyta; class Magnoliopsida; order Santalales; family Viscaceae; genus Viscum; species Viscum album. The sequence continues at coordinate 1,362,456,587 of OY728140.1, read as the reverse complement.
TTCAAAAATAAAAAATAATAGAATATTAATAAATGATTTAATTAATATAATAATATTAGAATTATAATCCATAAATAAAAAAAAAATTAATAAGTTATTTTAATTAATATAAAAATAATAGAATTATTTTACATTCAAATATTAAAATAATTCAAGTATTACAAAAAATATAATTAAATTATAATATTATAAAATTTTAATATATATATATATATTTTAATGTTATAAAATATAAATAATATTATTATTCATATTAATATTGTTATTTAAAAATATAATATTATTAATATTTTATAATGAGACAAAAACTAAGGATATAAAAAAAATTGATTTCCCAAATTTTATAACATAAATACAAACTCTAATCTGAAGGAGGGGGGGAGGTGGGGGATCTGCAGATGGTGGTGGAGGAAACTCCATCCCTAAAGCATGAGTGAGTCGGCGCATGTACTTCATCTGCTCCTGATGCTGCTGCTGCCACCAACTCGTCTGCTCCTCGTACAACTGATGCTGGCGTCGACGCTCCTCCTCATGCTGCTGACGCATCTGCTCCTGCTCCTATCGGAGACTCTTTATCTGTGCAGTCTGAGATCGCAACTGATCCTCATACTATGTAGTAGAAGAAGATGCATGAGCTCCTCTCGAGCTGGACGCCGACATCGCAGCACTGCCATAATAATCTCCGAGAGTCAGTCGAGAGCCGATACCAACTACCAGGCCCTTCTCGAAGGCATAATGGGTGGCCTGCATCCATGCCGCCTCATCAAAATAACGGGCAGTGTTCTGATCTGATGACTCGTCTTGACTCTCAGGCCGGGCCTGTGACGCTGCGGCCTCATATGACTCCTATAGTTGCAATTTAAAATTAAAATTGTGAATATATTATATGCAGTTAATTTTTAAACTTGAAAACAAATAATACTGACCACGATGTGATGCTGACGATCACCTCTGAGCTCCCCAGTAGCAGGATCACTATACATCCTCCGATATACGCCGTACTCTGTAATATCGGGGTGCTCGACAGCCTATAAGAATAAAAAATAAACTGTTAATATTTATAGTTATATAAAATATTTATAAATAATGTACGTACCAGATGATGTCTATGAGTACTGAAAGAACGACTTCCATCTCGATGAGTCACCTCTTGTCTCCCCCGATTCTCCCTCCCCACAGATGATCTCCTCTGAAAGGCACCACTCAACCAGTGCGCACATAATCCATCCCATACATGGGATGAAATATACTCTGGTCGGTGTGCTCTACATGACTCCTCAAAATCTGACACTCCTACTTTCTTCATCGCAGCTTTTCTTAAATTGTGCAAAAACTGACGAAGGCGATCATGCATGGCCACCTCCCATGCCTCGTGGATGGCGTCACGCATGGTATCCTCGATCAGATACCATAAACCCTACAAATAAATCAAAATATCAAGTTATAAATGAAATATTTTTCAAAATAAAAAGTAGTTATTTACGTACGTACCAACCAATGGCCGAACATGGCCTGCTGCACATCAATGGGAATCTGCTCCCATGTGGTCCACGGCTGAGAGAAATAGTTGTGCAAAATAGCGATGCCCTGTCCGACTGATATATGCGGAAAACTGAAAAAATAATAAACATTTATTATGTGAATAGATTAATGATATCTTAGTCAAATCCACAGGTTATCACATAGGTTATCACACCTTTGTGTGCGTGGATCAAACCCAAGACGTGGACGTCGCTCGGGGAAGGGGTCAGGAATCATCAATCGTGCAAGACCGCGCCCCCTCCGCGTACTCCCTGGAGCACCTGTAGGCTGAGGGTCATCTGTCAGCAACGCATCCGCATCGAAAGTTAGGTCAGCATCCGCCAACTCACGAAATGTGGCCTCGTCCATCTGAAACAGAAAATGTTAATGTTAGCAAATAATTGATAATTACTATTATATATACATATATACATATATACATATTATGATTGTATATAAATACCATGGAATGCTATCGGTGTTCATCTTCATCATCATCTTCATATATGTCAATGTCATCTTCATATTCCTCCTCAACATCATCGATATCCATTCGAGTTACAATTGCTTCATCTCTTACCATTTCAAATTCATATGTGACATCATTAACATCATCATCATCACCAACTCTTAAATGTGGGGTGTCGTCCTCGATACTCATGTCTCTTTGTAAAAAAGATTGATTTTGAGTACTCTCTTGAAAAACTTCAATACTTTGCACATCAGTGAAAGCACATTCACTTTGACTAAACTGATTGTCTCGAATTTTGAGTTTTATTATACTCCACCAATCAGTCAAGTCTCTTGATGTTGCACAGTACTTTGCATAATAAACTTGATATTCCTGTTGAGCCAATAAGAATGGTTCATTTACTGCGAGAACAATTTTACATTTAATATCGATGATTCCATGAGTCGGATGAACACGCACGCCTCTCTCTGTATCCAACCACCAACATTTGAACATGGTTATGTAATGTTGTCCATGATAACAGATTTCAATGATTCCATCAAGTATTCCATAAAAGTCAACTTCATTTTCTCGATGATGAGATCCTCTCAAGCTAACTCCACAGTTCATTTTTTTTTCGATTCCCCATATGCATGTGTGTGGAATCTAAATCCATTCACCACATATGCATTATAAGTTTTAACAAGTTTGGAAGGTGGGTTACTCAATACACACAGCCGTTTTTCGATTTTATCAGCATGTCGAGACACCTGAAAATTTGTGAAATAATTATCAATATAGTAAACTATACATTGAATGAGTTTCTAAAAGATAAAGAATTTATGTTACCAGTTTTTGAAACCACTGAGAGAAATTTTTCAGTCGACGTTCTTCGAGAGCAGCTGCTGTAATTTGTGGAATTTTTTTCTTGATATGATTATCATACAACCTATAAAAACCAAAGTTATTCACTGTAACATAAATGATAGAATAAGTGATATAAACACTTACAGTACAACTGATGTCATCTCTTCACAGTTGAGCAGAACATACGTATGAGCTCTCTGATGTTCATCATCTGAAAGCCAGCATTCATAAACTCCACCAAAACCAAGCTCTGACTGGTTGAAAATAGATAATTGATTGTCGATTTCATCAATATTCATATCGTTCCGTCCCATTCGGTTGTGTTTTAAAGGATACTCAGATTCAAAATAATGGGAGCAGAAAAAAGATATTTCCTCTTGCAAATAAGCTTCTGCAATAGATCCTTCAACAGATGCTTTGTTAAGTACTTTTCTTTTCAATTTTTGCATGCATCTTTCAAATGGGTACATCCATCGAAAGTGTACCGGACCTCCACATTTGGCTTCATATGGAAAATGTAACATCAAATGTTCCATTGAGTCGAAGAAAGACGGCGGAAATATTTTTTCCAGTTTACATATAATTACAACAACATCTTTTTCAAGTTTTCTTAGAGCATCATAATCTGCCGTAGCCGCACAAATTTCCAGAAAAAAATGAGACATGTCTTTTATGGAATCCCAAATCACAGAATTCAACAGAACTCTTAATCCAATGGGTAGAAGTCTCTCCATTATAACATGACAATCATGAGTTTTTAATCCAGTAATATGACAATTCTTTACACATCAACCCAAATTAGAAGCACATCCATCTGAAAGTCTCAAATCTGCAATCCACTAACAAAATAATAAACGGTTTTCTTTAGATAGTGTATAAGCTGCTTTTGGTTTCAGTAACCTTTCTGTTCTGACATTCTCAAATACTTCCAATTCTGGACGCCTGCAAATTTGGGCAAGATCTAAATGTTCATTTACATTGTCTTTGCTCTTTCATGGTGTATCCAAAACTGTATGAAACAAATTATCAAAACAGTTCTTCTCAATATGCATGACATCTAACATGTGTCGGACCAACAGATCAGACCAATATGGCAAATCCCAAAATATGCTATGTTTAATCCAATTGTGTTTTTTTCCCAAAACCAGAAATTTTCTGTTGATTTATTGTGGGACCAAAAGTGATGGGAGGTAATGAAAATACAAATGATTTTAACTCCTAACCTGATAGCATTTTTGGAGGTCCATCCCTTTCAACTGTTACTTTTCTGAAATGAGATCTGTTTCTGCGAAAAGGATGATCAGCTGGAAGAAATCTGCGATGACAATCAAAATAACAAGGATTATTTCCATGAATGAGAATAAATGCTTTGTTCTCTCCCATACAGTAAGGACATGATTTCTGACCATGTGTACTCCAGCCAGATAACATCCCATAAGCCGTGAAGTCACTTATTGCCCACATCAATGCTGCTCTCAGTATGAAATTCTGTTTCGTTGCAACATCATATGTACTGACACCAGTACTCCACAATAAATTTAATTCATCAATCAATGGATTCAAATAAACATCAATATTTTTCTTCGGATGTCCTGGAATTAGTAAAGTCAAAAAGATATATGGCGCCTTCATCAACATCCATGGAGGTAAACTGTACAGAGTTAAAAAAACAGGCCAACATGAATATTGACTACCATAAGATCCAAATGGACAGAAACCATCAGTGGAAAGGCCCAGTTGAACATTTCTAGCTTATAAAGTAAAGGATGGATGCACTCTATCAAAATGTTTCCATGAATCACCATCGGCTGGATGATTCAAGCTTTTATCGGTTGAAATATTCTCTTTATGCCATGACATCATTGTCGTTGTATTCTTAGACATGAATAAACACTGAAGTCTGGATGTAAGCGGAAAATATCTCAACTGTTTTACAGGAATCAAACCAGACTTCCTGTGTTGTCCTTCTTTATATCTCAGTTGCCCACATGTAGGATAACTATCCAACGACTAATTTTCCCCAGAATATAAAATGCAATCATTTGAACATGCATGAATCTTCTAACAAGTAAGTCCCGAATTTCGAACCAGCCTCTTACTCTCATAGTAATTTGCAGGTAAAACATTTCCTTCGGGTAACAGTGTTTTCAGGAAAGAAAATATCTGGTAAAAATAGGTGTTTGACATTCTGTTATCTGATTTGATAGCCATAAATTTTGCAACTGCTTCTAATTTGCTCATCTTGCAGCCAGGATATAATGCATCCTCAGCAGATTTCAACAACTCATAAAATTCAGACGGTGCCAACTCAGGATTTGAAGCTATATCAGCCAGAGTTTCTGTATGTTGAACAGATGAACCTGCAACATCATGTACTAAATCTTGAAACCAGGATGGATCCAGAATCAAGTTGGTATCACCTGCTCTGGAACTGCGTTCACCGTGTTGATACCAAAAAACATAATCTGGTTGAAAACCAAAACGCAAGAGATGTTCTCCCACTTTGTCAAACGTGTCAAATGTTCTCAATGCACATTTTCTGCAAGGGCATTTTATTTTTCCTTCTGAAACAAATTCTGAATTTGATGCTGCAAATGATAAAAAAGTCTCCACACCCTCAACATATACTGGATTTAAACCAGAACCGTTTGGATTTCTACGTTGATTTATCCATATGCGGTCACCTAATAATGATTGTCGATGACCTCGTTGTTCCATATTTCTCTATAAAATATAAAAGCATTACTAGTTTTGAATAATTTGTTAGAAAAAACACTCAACTAAAGATTGAATATATTGAGAATAAAGCAAAACATGTTACAAATATTGATAATTTTAATATTATATTAATTTTTTATTATTTTAATAATACTAATATAATTTTTTCATAAACATTAATTATATAATAATAACATTATTACATTATTAATATATTTTATTATTAATATTAAAATAACATAATTTTTTATATTATATACAATTCTCCTTTCATCTGTGTGTTTAACATTCTGTCTCCACATGTAATATTTGCATTCACTTTCACCTCTCCATTGGCGAGTAGGTTGATAATTTTGAAAAAGAATGCGAATATTACATGTGGAGACAGAAAACACACAGATGAAAAGAGAATTGCATATAATATAGAAAATTATATTATTTTAATATTAATAATAAAATATACAAATAATGTATTAATGTTATTATTCGTAAATATTGGTAATTATTCCAAATTATTGGTAATTATTTCTAATTATTGGTAAATATTTCTAATTATTGTTAATTCTATCTAATTATTGGTAAATATTGGTAAATATTGGTAAATATTGGTAAATATTGGTAAATATTGGTAATTATTGGTAAATATTGGTACCTATTGGTAATTATTGGTAACTATTGGTAATTATTGGTAATTATTACTAATTATTGCTAATTATTTCTAATTATTGGTAATTATTACTAATTATTGGTAATTAATACTAATTATTGGTAATTATTACTAATTATTGTTAATTATAACTAATTATTGGTAATTATTACTAATTATTGGTAATTATTACTAATTATTGGTAATTATTACTAATTATTGGTAATTATTACTAATTATAGGTAATTATTACTAATTATTGGTAATTATTACTAATTATTACTAATTATTGGTAATTATTACTAATTATTACCAATTATTGGTTATTATTGGTAATTATTTCTAATTATTGATAATTATTCATTTAATTACTAATAATTAGGAACAATTATCAAGAATTATCAATAATTAAGAATAATTAGTAATAATTAGTAATAATTGCCAATAATTAGTAATAATTAAGAATAATTATCAATAATTAGTAATAATTACCAATAATTAGTAATAATTACCAATAAGTAGTAATAATTACCAATAATTAGTAATACTTACCAATAATTTGGAATAATTACCAATAATTAACAATAATTAGTAATAATTAGTAATAATTACCAATAATTAACAATAATTACCAATAATTAGTAATAATTAGTAATAATTACCAATAATTACCAATAATTAGTAATAATTAGTAATAATTAGAAATAATTAGTAATAATTAGAAATAATTAGAAATAATTAGTAATAATTAGGAATAATTAGGAATAATTAGTAATAATTAGTAATAATTAGTAATAATTAGTAATAATTAGTAATAATTAGTAATAATTAGTAATAATTAGTAATAATTAGTGATAATTAGTTATAATTAGTAATAATTAGTAATAATTAGGAATAATTAGGAATAATTAGGAATAATTAGGAATAATGAGGAATAATTAGGAATAATTACCAACAATTACCAATAATTACCAATAATTACCAATAATTACCAATAATTACCAATAATTAGCAATAATTACCAATAATTAGCAAAAATTTGGAATAATTAGGAATAATTAGTATTAATTACCAATAACTAGTATTAATTACAAATAATTAGTATTAATTACAAATAATTAGATATAATTAGGAATAATTAACAATAATTAGGAATAATTAACAATACATAGTAATAATTACCAATAATTAGTAATAATTAGGAATAATTACCAATAATTAGTAATAATTACCAATAATTAGTAATAATTACCAATAATTAGCAATAATTAGTAATAATTAGCAATAATTAGTAATAATTACCAATAATTACCAATAATTAGTAATAAATAACAATAATTGCCAATAATTACCAATAATTGCCAATAATTGGTAATAATTGCCAATAATTGGTAATAATTGCCAATAATTGGTAATAATTGCCAATAATTGGTAATAATTGCCAATAATTGGTAATAATTGCCAATAATTACCAATAATTACTAATAATTACTAATAATTCCCAATAATTAGTAATAATTAATAATAAATATTAATAATTACCAATAATTAGTAATAATTATTAATAATTAGTAATAATTACTCATAATTAGTAATAATTACTCATAATTAGTAATAATTACTAATAATTAGTAATAATTACTAATAATTAGTAATAATTACTAATAATTAGTAATAAGTACTAATAATTAGTAATAATTACTAATAATTAGTAATAATTACTAATAATTATCAATAATTAGTAATAAATATCAATAATTAGTAATAATTAGTAATAATTAACAATAATTAACAATAATTAACAATAATTTCTAATAATTAGTAATAATTAGTAATAATTAGTAATAATTAGGAATAATTAGTATTAGTTACCAATAATTAGTATTAATTAACAATAATTAGTATTAATTAACAATAATTAGTAATAATTACCAGTAATTAGTAATAATTATAATTAATTACCAATAATTAGTAATAATTATTATTAATTACCAATAATTAGTATTAATTACCAATAATTAGTATTAATTACCAATAATTAGTATTAATTACCAATAATTAGTAATAATTACCAATAATTAGGAATAATTACCAATAATTACCAATAATTACCAATAATTACCAATAATTGGTATTAATTACCAATAATTGGTAATAATTAGTAATAATTACCAATAATTAGTAATAATTAGCAATAATTACCAATAATTAGTAATAATTACTAATAAATAGTAATAATTAGTATTAATTACCAATAATTAGTATTAATTCCCAATAATTATTATTAATTACCAATAATTAGTAATAATTACCAATAATTAGTAATAATTACCAATAATTAGTAATAATTAGGAATAATTAACAATAATTAGTAATAATTACCAATAATTAGTAATAATTAGTAATAATTACCAATAATTAGTAATAATTACCAATAATTAGTAATAATTAGTAATAATTAACAATAATTAGTAATAATTAGCAATAATTAGTAATAATTACCAATAATTACCAATAATTAGTAATAATTAACAATACTTACCAATAATTACCAATAATTGCCAATAATTAGTAATAATTGCCAATAATTGGTAATAATTGTCAATAATTACCAATAATTGGTAATAATTACTAATAATTCCCAATAATTAGTAATAATTAATAATAAATATTAATAATTACCAATAATTAGTAATAATTATTAATAATTAGTAATAATTACTCATAATTAGTAATAATTACTAATAATTAGTAATAATTACCAATAATTAGTAATAATTACTAATAATTAGTAATAAGTACTAATAATTAGTAATAATTACTAATAATTAGTAATAATTACTAATAATTATCAATAATTAGTAATAAATATCAATAATTAGTAATAATTAGTAATAATTAACAATAATTAACAATAATTACTAATAATTAGTAATAATTAGTAATAATTAGTAATAATTATTGACAATTATTACCAATTATTGGCAATTATTACTAATTATTGGCAATTATTGGTAATTATTGGTAAGTATTGTTAATTATTACTAATTATTGGTAATTATTGGTAATTATTACTAATTATTGCTAATTATTACTAATTATTGTTAATTATTACTAATTATTACTAATTATTGGTAATTATTACTAATTATTGGTAAGTATTGTTAATTATTACTAATTATTGGTAATTATTGGTAATTATTACTAATTATTGCTAATTATTACTAATTATTGTTAATTATTACTAATTATTACTAATTATTGGTAATTATTACTAATTATTACTAATTATTGGTAATTATTGGTAATTATTACTAATTATTGCTAATTATTACTAATTATTGTTAATTATTACTAATTATTACTAATTATTGGTAATTATTACTAATTATTGGTAATTATTACTAATTATTACTAATTATTGGTAATTAACAATACTTACCAATAATTAGTAATAATTAGTAATAATTAGTAATAATTATTGACAATTATTACCAATTATTGGCAATTATTACTAATTATTGGCAATTATTGGTAATTATTGGTAAGTATTGTTAATTATTACTAATTATTGGTAATTATTGGTAATTATTACTAATTGTTGCTAATTATTACTAATTATTGTTAATTATTACTAATTATTACTAATTATTGGTAATTATTACTAATTATTGGTAATTATTACTAATTATTACTAATTATTGGTAATTATTACTAATTATTGTTAATTATTCCTAATTATTACTAATTATTGGTAATTATTACTAATTATTGGTAATTATTACTAATTATTGGTAATTAATAATAATTATTGGGAATTAATACTAATTATTGGTAATTAATACTAATTATTACTATTTATTAGTAATTATTACTAATTATTGGTAATTATTGCTAATTATTACTAATTATTGGTAATTATTACTAATTATTACCAATTATTGGTAATTAATACCAATTATTGGTAATTATTGGTAATTATTGGTAATTATTGGTAATTATTCCTAATTATTGGTAATTATTACTAATTATTGGTAATTAATACTAATTATTGGTAATTAATACTAATTATTGGTAATTAATACTAATTATTGGTAATTAATAATAATTATTACTAATTATTGGTAATTAATTATAATTATTACTAATTACTGGTAATTATTACTAATTATTGTTAATTAATACTAATTATTGTTAATTAATACTAATTATTGGTAATTAATACTAATTATTCCTAATTATTACTAATTATTACTAATTATTACTAATTATTAGAAATTATTGTTAATTATTGTTAATTATTGTTAATTATTACTAATTATTACTAATTATTGATATTTATTACTAATTATTGATAATTATTAGTAATTATTACTAATTATTAGTAATTATTACTAATTATTAGTACTTATTACTAATTATTAGTAATTATTACTAATTATTAGTAATTATTACTAATTATTAGTAATTATTACTAATTATGAGTAATTATTACTAATTATGAGTAATTATTACTAATTATTAATAATTATTACTAATTATTGGTAATTATTAATATTTATTATTAATTATTACTAATTATTGGGAATTATTAGTAATTATTAGTAATTATTGGTAATTATTGGCAATTATTACCAATTATTGGCAATTATTACCAATTATTGGCAATTATTACCAATTATTGGCAATTATTACCAATTATTGGCAATTATTACCAATTATTGGCAATTATTGGTAATTATTGGCAATTATTGTTATTTATTACTAATTATTGGTAATTATTGGTAATTATTACTAATTATTGCTAATTATTACTAATTATTGCTAATTATTGGTAATTATTACTAATTATTGGTAATTATTACTAATTATTGGTAATTATTACTAATTATTGGTAATTATTCCTAATTATTACTAATTATTGGTAATTATTACTATGTATTGTTAATTATTCCTAATTATTGTTAATTATTCCTAATTATATCTAATTATTTGTAATTAATACTAATTATTTGTAATTAATACTAGTTATTGGTAATTAATACTAATTATTCCTAATTATTCCAAATTTTTGCTAATTATTGGTAATTATTGCTAATTATTGGTAATTATTGGTAATTATTGGTAATTATTGGTAATTATTGGTAATTGTTGGTAATTATTCCTAATTATTCCTCATTATTCCTAATTATTCCTAATTATTCCTAATTATTCCTAATTATTACTAATTATTACTAATTATAACTAATTATCACTAATTATTACTAATTATTACTAATTATTACTAATTATTACTAATTATTACTAATTATTACTAATTATTACTAATTATTACTAATTATTCCTAATTATTCCTAATTATTACTAATTATTTCTAATTATTTCTAATTATTACTAATTATTTCTAATTATTACTAATTATTACTAATTATTGGTAATTATTGGTAATTATTACTAATTATTACTAATTATTGGTAATTATTGTTAATTATTGGTAATTATTACTAATTATTACTAATTATTGTTAATTATTGGTAATTATTCCAAATTATTGGTAAGTATTACTAATTATTGGTAATTATTACTACTTATTGGTAATTATTACTAATTATTGGTAATTATTACTAATTATTGATAATTATTCTTAATTATTACTAATTATTGGCAATTATTACTAATTATTACTAATTATTCTTAATTATTGATAATTCTTGATAATTGTTCCTAATTATTAGTAATTAAATGAATAATTATCAATAATTAGAAATAATTACCAATAATTACAAATAATAACATTATTAATATATTTTATTATTAATATTAAAATAATTTAATTTTCTAATTTATATACAATTCTCCTTTCATATGTGCGTTTTCTATCTCCACATACAAATAATACATGTGAAGACAGCAAACACATAGATGAAAAGAGAATTGTATATATATATAAAATTATATTATTTTAATATTAATAATAAAATAGACTAATAATGTAATAATGTTATTATTCCTAATTATTGGTATTTATTACTAATTATTAATATTTATTCTTAATTATTAAAAATTATTACTAATTATTCCTAATTACCATTAACTATGAACAATACTAATAATTTAAATTTATTAAGTAATAAAACAATGTAAACATAATTAAATTACAACTAATTAAGAATAATTGAAACTAATAAAAAATTAAAAATAAATATTAAATTAAAATGAACATAAATACCTTGAAAATTGATCTGCTCTGATCGTTCTTCAAAACATTAATATCCGCTCCGGAGAAAAAAATTAAACTGGAGAAAAACTGAACTATAGAAATATAATTTTGAGAGAAGGAGAAGATAGAGAATGAGAATGAAATGAAAAAAATGGAAGGGGGTATTTATCGGTTAGATTATTTGCGACGGGTATCCCGTCGCAAATAGTTTTATTTGCGATGGTACCCGTCACAAATACCTTCGCCAACATTTATTACGGTCTACGAGTAAATAGTTAATTGCGACGGGACCCGTCGCAAATAACCACCTGCCGACATACTATTTGCGACGGGGGAATATTCCCGTCGCAAATACCTTTTACCGCCGCCGGTTATTTGCGACGGGAATATTCCCCCGTCACAAATAAGTTTCCCGCGATTTGGCGCGCAAACCGCACCAGTCCTTTTGCGATGGGGAAAGATATCCCGTCACAAAAGGCTACTTATTTGCGACGGGCAAATAACCCTGTCGCAAATAAGTTTTCCACGGGACTATTTGCGACGGGAATAAATCCCGTCGCAAATGCCTTTTTTTCCCGTAGTGCCCGTAAAGTTATAAAAAATTACCATTTTCCATTATAGGGTTTTATGATCTCCATTCTATTTCTCCCCCATTAATTTACCCTCCAACCTAGGTATTCCATATTTCATCCCATGAATCAATGGTTTCAGTATCCGTCGTTTATAATCCATTTAGATCATTGTTTGTTGTGGATCAAGGCTCTATGTAACACTTTCATATCACTTCTTATCTTTTCCATATTAGGGATTGTAGTTTCTACAATATTCTTCAAAATCCATAAAACCATCTTATTTAGTGGAACCTATGTTGAGGAATCAATGGTTTTATGAATATATATATATGGATTTGATTCAGAGTGTTTTTGTCACTGGATTCGAGGAAGCTGTATACATGTTATACCCTATAGTTTTGTTATAGATTTGTGTATGTGTGTTGAGATGTTTCTTGCCTCTTGTTTTGAACTTTCCCCCGTGATAAAGATGTTGTAAAATGGATGTATTTATAATTCTATAGACATTTTATGATCCCTATTGGTTGAATTGAGAATTATTAGAATGATCTATGGCCACACATGGGGTGCATCAACATTCCCATACCTAGATACTATTACGATAAACATTAGAGGTGAAGTGTGATAATGTAAATACCATGAATAATGTGTTAATATGATTTGTAGAGTTGATGTGAAATAATGAATGTTGTTCCTGGAGTTATTAATGGAATCAGGGTTCATTGTATATAATACAAATGGCTTATATGAACTATGAAATAGAAAAAAGGATAATGGTATGATGGTCCAAGGATTATGAATAATAGATGAGTAAAATGTGTTAACTAATACTCTATTTAATAGATTATGAAAGAGGATGAAAGGACTAAAAGAATTAGTATATTTGAAATAATGAACAAGTTAAATTTAAATTGGCTTGTGAATTGATGAACATGTAAATGGGATTGCATATGGGAATTTATAAATATGTTGATTGGGTTGATACATTCGAATTAAAGGGTATACCTAATGGGTTGAATATTATAATGTGATTGTGATATGTGTTAAAATAATTGTAACTAAGAAATTATTAATGGGATACATGGGATAATGTATGGTATTGGATGAAAATTTTCCAATATATAAAAATTGATGAATAAACAAAATGTGTTAAGGCACAAGAATGAGAATTGGGACAAAAAAATATGAAATGTAAATTGAAAATGGGCCTGTGGTGTATGACATGGTATGAATTCCCATGTTTATGGTTTGGAATATGATTTCTATTTATACTGGTATTTTTTGTTTGTGAGGTTTTATGTGTGTGGTGAATGGATAAATAACCTTGTGGACATAGCTTTGTATAGTGGTGTATTGACATGAGGTTCTATGCCCATATGTCATGTTAGACTGAGGATCTATAATACACCACAAAATTCATGGGTTGTGGAAGGGGATATATGATATATTCCCTTAATGGATACATTCAACCATGTATGAGGATTTGAGGTGAGGATAATGTATTAATGTTATGTGATTATCCTTTGTGAGATAGGCACGTAACATATTCCTGTATTCATAGTTATTTATTATCTTATTCCCATGTTTTTATGATGCATATAACTAACCCATGGAACATGTGATGAAAATAAATTATATATTGAATATCATATAAATTATTTAAATGGTATAATGATTGATATGGGTTCATTAAATATTGTTAAATAATAACATATGAGTTTTCCTTGTTTTGTTTTCATTTAATTTTAATTGTACGTAGTATCTGTTAAGACTGGTTATTTAGTATACAACATTGGTGGTGGCCTACTATTGTGATATGGAATTATTTATAGTTTACTAGAATTGACAACTATTAGAGCACTCCATGGGTGGAAACACCCCATAGGAGGGACACACCACCATCCCCAGTGGTAATTTTTTTTCATAAATCCCTCTGGCGGAGAGCCATGGTTGTTCCAAATCTCACACGTGAGAGTTCCCAAGGGACATATTCATTCCTAAATCATTTTCTCCGATATAAACTGTAGAGACCCTAGTATGATATAGAAGGACATTACATTTCATTTGTGGAATACATAATAAATGAAAATAAAATAGACGCCCAAAAAATGTATTAGTTTTGTGTCTTTGGTAACACAGAACATAAAATTCTAATCATGGTGAACGATCTTCAACATCTCCTATAAATATATTCCTCTTTTGTTATCCTAGATAAAACATTTATTTATATCATGGGGAAAATAAAACATTGAAGGGGTGAGATAAAATGCTCAGTAAGGGTAAACATGGAGAATATAAAACAACCATAATCATTTGAATGTAAAAACATGAACATATAGTTTAAACATCAATATAATGAGAAATGACATAAATCTTTGTAGTATATAAGGCATGGATCATAAAAGAAAATTAACTTTGATAGTATATCATTTTCATAAAACATATAATTTTGGAAAACTAATAAAAACATAATATGATTTCTATAGTTGGAAAATCATAGATACCAATACCATCATAGTGGACAAAGTCCATTATTGAACTGGGTTTACTTGCCGTTATGGCCCTGTATTACTGAACCTGATTTACGTACTATTCTATCCATGTCTACCTCAATAGTTATAAATCATTACCCACTGAGTTGGATGGAGATATAGGTTCCACCCATCGCATAATTAAATCATTTCTACATGTGACACAAAAACATAAATCATTTATCATAGCATAACCCATGTAATAAAATGGGGTTCTAAGTCATCATGTCATCATAAAATAATCAATATAAGATAAATAGACATCATAAAAATAATTCCAACAAAAAAATAATCAAATAAAATTAATTATCGATATAGAAACAAAACCCTATATTATTTTAGATGGAAAATAATTTTTATAAAACACATGAACATAATTCATAAGGAAAATGTATTTTCTTCTTTAAAAAAATTTTCATTGCTCAAAATGATGTGGAATTTTAAAAGAAATGAATTTATTTGAAAATAATCATGAAATATTTTATAGTAATATTCATGGAAATAAGGCATTAAGAATAGGTAAAAATCCATTCATGTCATATAATTTTTAAAAAACATTCTCCCCATACTTTTACTGAAAAAGTCAAAAAGTACCTCATATGGTAATCAAAATAACGATTCCTTCCATACTATGAAGTAAAATTATAAAATGGGTAAAACTGACATTTAAAATACATAGAATAATATTAAAAAATTTATGAAAATATTTTTTTTAAACAAGGACATGGATTATAAATATATCCCAAGAAAATACTTACGTATAAAAAATCTGAGATAAAAATGAGATTGCAAAATTTTCACTTACCATGGATTTGATTTATTAATTAGGCATTTTAAAATCTTTTATAGTGGTTTTAATCGTATTATTTTCCTTTAACATAACCATAAAAATATTTATGACATCATATAGGATTTTATTATGAGTTTATTTTACCTGTTCATTTTTCAATTCCATTTTAAAGCAACATTTTGGGTAATAATTGTGTTATTTATCATCTGTGTTTGGACTTTTTATTCAAGATATTACTAACTATATCCAGATTTACATACTTCCATAATGTAAAACATGATTTATATATCTTATATATATTATATATATATATAAGAGTTATATAAATGAAATGGTATACACCGTTAGTGGAGACGGTAGTCCGTATGTACGCATGAACGATGTTTTCTTTTATTTTTTGAATTTACTGGAAGTATTTAAATGAAATATACATACATAAATATATCCAATGGTATAATTATATCATATATTTCATGTTTATTTATTTTATATTATTTACAATCATACTTGAATGCTTAACATGGATAATGATTAATATTGCGTCGTTGAGACAGTAATCCATACGTACACATGAGTGACGATATCGTTCCCATAATTTTTGAAAGTTATTGAATTGGATGTTTTATAATATTTCATAATTAATATCATGTTATTATAATTATATATATTTTTTATTTCCACAATTATACCAATCTATTTAAGGTGGTGTTGAAGAACATATTACACCACGACATGGAGACGGTAATCCGAACGTACACCCGTGCAATAATTTCATTATTTTTAGAATAAATAGAAAGTGAAAAATGGGTTTTCATATTTATAATAACATATCATTTTATGAGGGATAATTATGATATTAATTTATAATGAAACCAAAAAAATATTAGGAATTAGAAGAAGAAGTAAATTTGAAAGAAACGGTAGAAGATATTACCTCTTCCTTGATGTGCCTCAATTAAATTTCCTATTCTGGCACAATAGTTAGTCTTTTGAGAATACCAGAACCTATATAATGTAACTAGGGATGTATATATGATAATTGGTTAGGTTTTGGCAGATCTTGAAGGCTTAACATGGAGTGAAGAGGGGTGGGAGGAGGTTCCCTTTTATAAGAGAGTAGATGGCACATTAGGAAACTCTCAAAAATATTAATTTATAATAAAATCAAACCCTACCCAATAACATCTAAAGTACCCAAATTGGAAGATGATATGAGATTATGTTGTAATATCATCAACCAATAAGTTTTGGAAAAAAATTTCATTTCAATTGAAACCTTATCCTTTTAATTTACACATTGTTATTCAATTAATGTTTAATTTTGGAAATAACATTCTAAATATATAATGTTAATGAATATTTACTTTTTTTCTGTTAATTGACAAAAAATTGATATTTTTTTAAATTTTCGAAATTATAATTATCAATTTATAATTTTTAAATATTTTTATTATATTTATACAATTTAATAAAATGTTATTTTTATAAAATATCAATAGTGTCAATTTTGACACTATTCATTTATTTGACTTTAAATAAACTCTTCATATAAGATAAATTCGAATAAAAACATTTAATACATACCTAAAATTTCATAGGAGCCTAAAAAAATTTTGTAGCACTTAAATTAGTTCATATGATATTTCTTTTAAAAATTTTAAAACCATTTATTAGATATTTCAATTAATTAAATAATTTTTTCATCACTATTGTTTCATCATTAAGGATAATTATTTAATCTCTAAAAATTATAAATAAATTAAAATACTATATATTTTTTAATTATATTTCTAGTGTCTATTTAATTTCTATGGTTTATTAATTTTATTAATAAATTAAACTTATTACACTTATACGATATAAGATAGTGAAATGTCGTCGGTTTGTTTTGTTTTAAAAATAATTACATCCTTTTTATAGACAAAAGTCCATGGAATTAATTTATTCCCACATTTAGGTGATATTGGAAAATTTTTATCCATCCAATTGAATGTTTTAATGTGTTCAACTAATTATATAATAGTATTTTTACCCTTAACTACCATGTTTACCTTTAACTATGGCAATTGAAATAATTACAAAAGTTACTATTCATAATTCCAAAATAATAAAATTATCCCAGTAACATAATATGGAATTATTTATTCCAAATATGAAGTTCATTTTTCAAAATTCCAAACACATAAGTTTTAGTAATTAATTTAAAATTAATCATGTTTTCCAAAAAAACGTGTTGTTGTTTAAAACAATACAAAAGATTCAAATGTTTTCATATATGAATTTAATGTTAAATTAATGAAAATGACTTAAATTTTCGTAGAGAATAAGAATAAAATCTATTTATACTTAAAATCCAATCAATAAAGTATTTTAACAATATAAATTATTTCAATAAAAAAATATATTTTAAAATAAAATTTAGCATATTTTTACTATTCATCACAATATGAATGTTTTCAGAAAAATATAAAAAATTTATCAAAAGTAAATTTTTATGTCCCTCTTAAAAATAATATTTTTATATTGTCAAATATAACTTTTAAAAGTGTCAAAAACTTGATTTAAAATGGTTGTGCCATCAAACAGCGATAAAACTGCATTTTAAAAATAATACTTCTTTTATCAGAAAAAATCATTGTGTTCTCATATCATGTGTAAGATGAATGATAATGTTATATAAAATTATGAATTTGGTTAATATTTTTAATAAATTCTAGTTTATTTTAATATTTCAATAATATATATTGTTGTTTAGTGAATGTCAGTATTGCTTACCACAAAAGCAATCAAGGAAGGTCATGCAATCCATGTTAGTGTTTCATTTAGTGAAAGAATACACTGTTATTTCATATAAAAAAATCTTTGCTTCATTAATTTAGTCATTGACAAAAAAATCTATATTCATTGTTGTGTGAAATTAATTATTACAAATTAACAAGAAATTGTGTGCTACAGAAGCCAAGAATAGTGTTGCATATACTGCAAACTAATATGGTGTTGGCATAAAATGCATGATAATCCATGTGTCATGTAAAAAATAAGACATCAATGAAATTAAAAATAATATATATAATAATTATCTGGGTTTTACACCTTCTGAGTTGTACTCATACCTTGGTCAGGCCACCGTTGGGTACCTGGGAAGATCTCACAGTTGTTGGTTTGGAAAAGGGAAATGACTCTATGATAGGGAGTTGAGTTGGACATGGGACATGCATGATTAGTGATTCATAAATAGAGTTAGGACCTATATGTGGGTTCCAATGTTTTATTTACAGTGGAATTTTGTTCACGTGGCACTGCTTACCATGACTTTACATGTTTTACTATTGGTTATGTATTTTAAATGGTTCGCTATGAATTTTCATTGGACAATATATTTTTCTACTATTTAATTGTTATATTCTATGGATTACTCTATTAAAGATGTTATAGTCTCCTCATGTGACTTATTTTTCCCTCACCATTAGTAGAATCCTCTAGCATTTGGCGACCTATGATTGTGTCCATGTGATGACCTTGCATAGTGCACCGATTAGTGGCACCCAGGTCGAGGAAATTACAAAATTTTATCAAAGGGATTTCTTCCCACTTTCTTTTGAAATATTCTTTATGGATGGTAGATTGCAGGCTAGGAAGTGTTGGGACTTGTTAATGAGATAGTGGTAGGAAGTATCTCACCCCTGTATGGGGGGAAACCCAACACACATCAGGGTTGGGGTTGTTGTATTGGATTTGTGTTGTTATTGTTGAATAATAATTCACCATTGGGTGATAGAAATGTTTTTTGATGTGACTGATTTATGATATTTTTCTCTAGGCCAGATTGGCATAAGTTTGGGCATTACTACATCATTTTAGGAACCTAATGATATTGGTTGGCATGAATCATGATAATAACTCACATGATGGATGTGTGGGGAATAGAGAGTGTAATTTATTTTATTTCATTAAAAAAGTTGAAGAAAACTTTGTCTGATAATGGCAATGCTGGTGGTTAAATTAAATGAAGGTAAATGAATAGTCTAGGAATATAGTGTGTAACAAAATATTATGATAAGAATAAATTATTTGGTGGTGATAAATTATAAATATTGAATGGTATTTAAATGGTAAGGGTTTTTATAGTAATGATAAAATGGTGAATTAATTTGGCATAACTAGAGATTAATTAGTTATAATTATGATTGAAATAGTTTCTAAAATGGGGTGTTTAAAATGTGATTTTTGTGTGTTAAAAACGGTTAGGTTAATTATAAAAGGATGTGTAATGGTGAAATTTTTTTTGAACCAGGTAGGGGGTATTCCTTGTGTCATCAATATGACCCTAATAAGGGTTTTTATGGGAATTGAGAGTTTCTTAGATTAAGACCATGGATTTGGGTTTTGAGGCCTTGCATGTTATGATATGGAATAATATATGTGCTTAGGACACACTTGGTAGGGATATGGCCTTTGGGTCATGATACGTTTTTGGGTAATGTGATTGTGGAAACTCTCACGAGTCATGATCCTTTGGAATGTATTTCAGACATTATGTATGGTTCCTAGGTTTTAGTGGTCTTCTTAGTAGGGACCTCATGAGTTATTGTTTGGATCCTTGAATTGGTGTTAGCCTCGTAGTATGTGTGTATGTGTATGTTCAACTTTACTGTCAAACCAATCGTAAGATTTATCTTGGGTTTCTAAGTACAATGAACATTAGAATGTGGGTGTGAGTGTCGTTTTCAAACAATAATATGTTCATGGGTTGATGTGTATTATTTATAAATAGGACCAATTGTTTTTACTTTTCATACTATAGTTTTAGGGGTTGTTATTATTCAAATTTTTAGGTGACCTATGAGAGAGTTCATATGGGTTTCTAAGTGAATTTGTGTATTTTTTACTCACAAGATGTCTTGGAATTTGTTTGTCGCACATATAGTGTTTTACCTGGTGTGGGTTTGGCTTTGAGTGCTATGTGGACGATTTGTGGTTGGTGATGCAACTCGAGTAGTGGTTACACATTGGTAGATCTTGGTAAATCAAGGGTCACCTCTTATGAGGATCGTCCAGTGTTAGTGTGCCTTGTAATAAGAAGAACAAGGGATACTTCTTATGTCGAATTAATGCATAATTAGTACCATTGAGGTTTGATAACTAGTATTTTTGTTCCCTAGTTCTTTCAGAAGGGAACCTGAGTGAATGTGATAGGTTTTATGGTTCTTTTCAATGGGTTTTATCATATGGATTCTTGAATAAACTATTTTTATAACGATTAATGGTGGGGTCAATGCCATTTTTTCAGGGATGAGATAAGGGTGATTTAATCATGATTAGATGGTTTTGTTTATACATTGACACCGAGGGAGAGTGTGGCCACATGGTTGGGCTTGTTTTTGTGAATGGTTTGGTTGTTGGGTTAGATGTTGAGAATGCCTTTGTGCTGACGAGGATGACATACCATGAGGAAATTTTAGGAGAGTAATAGTTCAGTAGGCTATGATCAAGTGATGATTGGATTTTGGGAACTATAGTTAATGTAAGATTGGTCATAAGAATGTGTAAATCCTTAAGAGCTCTAATGAGGTCCAGTTGTGGTTACACGTTGGTAGGGAACTGTTTTGATTGGGATAATCATCAATCACTCTCTATAAATCCAAGGTAGGAAGCACAATTTTTTGAGATACCATTTGATTCACTAATGTGGTGGACCATTTTGTTTTGGTTGTCAACTATAATGGGAGTACACAAATAAAATGAGGGGTCAGGTAGAAGTAGTTCCACCAAAAATTTTGGTTCATGGATGGTAGGGGATAATCATGGAGTAGTGTTGAGTCTTGGTTGTAAATCAAAACTGAGTGGTGGGGTTTATGTGTTAATGATATTTGTGTAGTAGGGATGCTTCCAATCCATAGAAGCTCATGTTTTCCTATAGTGGGATGTGAAAACATTAATGGATAAGTTAGTGGTGGTGTTCTTTGACAAATTTTTATAATACTTCAGCCAGTAAATATCTTCCCAATATCGTAACATCATCCAAGGTATGTTGAGAGCCCCAAGATTGATGACTATAAACTTAAATGTGTTTTAGTTGGATGAAGTAAATATTGGAGTCTATGCTCATTGGGGTTGTATATGGGGAGGTGGATGGTGAAATGTTCACTATTGATGGTTTTCAAATGTGGTCCTCGGTATGGACAAAGAGGTAAAAAATTAAATGGGAGTTGTTCATGGAATCTGGGAAGTAGATCTAGATGAAATTTATTTTCTTGTTCTGGGGAATGATATACGTCAATGCCTATGTATTGGATTTTGGCTTGTGATTGATTGTAAGACATGCTGTTTTTAATCCCTCATGGAGGGAAATGGTAATGACACTCTTATAGTGGGACTGATAAGTCATACCTAGATGTGGAGAGTGGTAAATCGCATTTTATGGATATTTTGGGATGATATGACCATTTAAAATTTTGGAAGGGGTTTGAGTGTGAACTTATCCTTGTTTAGGTAGTGTATGGTTAGTTAGGGTTCTTGTTTTGGGAATGTTGATTTGGGGGTTGGAGCCTGATGATGGTTTGGAGTTAAGTGGTGCAATGATGGTGGAATTCTACCAGATGTCATGGAATGACCTAAATGTGTTCATATAATGATAATGATAGTCTCAAAGATATAAAGAAACTTCGGAAGGTGAAGAAATGGGTTCGCATGCCATCTATGGATGTTGGATGTTATGTCAAATGTTATTTGAGGTAGGCCTAACCTGATTTGGTAAATATGAATGGGTGTTGTGGGAGTGACCCACCTAAAGGTTGACGTTATAGTAGAAATTTTCATTCAAAAATGATTTCATACTCATATGAGATATTTTTTATCTTTTTATTCGTATGGATGCTATTTTAATATTCTCCCATGCAGTTACAATGGTGATACTACATTCTGAAACATAATGATATATGTATGGATGTTCGGATGTAGTGAATGTTCAGTTAAGATTTTTATGGTCTTCCCTTAGGATTGGGGTGATATATAATGAATGATTTTAGATATAACCTTATTAGTAAAGTTATTGGATGATTTAATGATTGGGTTTTTTGGTTAGAGGAACAGAAGTGATAACCGTCCAGGTACGTTTCTTTGATAGCGAGCGTTGGAATATGTTTAATCAGTTGAGTGCCAATAGAGTTTGGGTTTCATTTGGTTTTGTGGTTATGGAATGGGAGTGTTAGGGCATCAGCGGTTGATCGATGTATGTTTGGAAATGTGGGTATAATGTTAGTATGTTTTCACTTAGTGATATTGGGTTTTGGACACTTTTAGAATCTTGAAAATATAGTAAAATTATGGAATGTTATTTGGGTCCTCAATTGTGAAGAGGATGGAACCGAGGGGTATTTCTAGGTTCCTCCGCAATGATATAACTATGTGTGTAAAATTTCCATGTGTTGGGAATCATGATATTTTGCCAAAATTTTTCTTTTGCTCTTGTAATTGGTTGAGGACTTGTTAATGTCGGTACATCCTTTGAAGAGTATATGATTCGTTTAATCGATTGTAATGAGAAGGTGATGATGGGATAAATTGTGACTTTTGTTGCAGTTTTTATGGTATCATGGTATTGTTTTGTAGGAAAATGGGTATGAATAATGGATAATAAGGCTTTTTATCTTGGCCCTCTTATTTTTGATGTCTTTAATTCGTGGATATGTCGTTCGAGGATGAACCGTTATACGGTAGGAATATTTTAAGATCCCAAATTTTGTGAATGGAAATCCTTGTATAAATTTTTGTTTCAATATATTTTTTATTGTTATTTAATGAAATCATATAAGTATGATGGTTCTCGGGAGTGTTCTAAGGGTTTGAAATATAAAAATTGGAAAAACTAGGCCAATCTGGGCAAGGTGTATGGTTGGTGCATGGTTAATCAAATAGTACGACAATCCCAGGAAAACCGTACAATCTTGGAAAGTGGATTAAAACACAGTTTCTGCGTGATCAGCCATACTGTGAATAACTCCCCAGGTAGCTATGTGACCAAAATCACCTTGGAATGATTCATATTATTTTTACATGGTTTTTTCAAACCATTCAAGTAAACCATGCGACCTAGTAAATTTGGGAAAAATTACAATTTTTCGAATATGAGATTTTAAGATATCCATCTAATTTCTCCCTGATTTCTTCAACTTATAGCCTGAGGAATTCCGCATTTTGAAACAATCTTCCAAGGGTTCAATCACATTAATTCATATTCATTTTTTTAGTGTTGTTGGTTGCGGATCAAGGATTCTGGTAGGTTTATCACATCCCATTCTTCTCTATTCTAGATAAGTATTTTTAGTTTCTCTCATATTCTTATAATTCGATAAAAAACCACTTTTCTGGTGGTATCAATTTTGGGGTAGAAAAATATGATTTAATTCTAATATAAGTCTATGATTAATAGTGTTTTTATAAACAGATTTGATGTAGGTGGTATAAAAGTTATATACCTTAGTTTTGTTATAGATTTGTGCATTTTTGCTGAGATGTTTCTTCCTCTTGTTTTTCACATGTCACCATGAGTATGATGATGTAAAATGGATTGCTAAATAAGTAGTTAGATTCCTTAATATCCCCCCTGTGATGTGTTAAGGGTTATTAGAATGATATATTTCCACCCATAGGGTGTTCCAACATTCCTAAACCTAGAAATTATTATGGTTAAGTGTAGGGTCATTGTGTGATAATGTACTTCCTATGAAGAACATGTTAATAGGATTGGGTGAGTAGATGTTGAATAATGATAGTTTTTCATAGGATTAAGAATGGAATAAGGGATCATTGGATGGAATACCCATTGGTCGTGTGATATATTAAATGTTAAAATGGATATGGTTTGATGGTATAATGATTACAAATGATAAATTAGATAAACCAATTAACTAAGACTATGTTTAATGTATTGTGAATTATTTTGAAATTATTATAAAGATAAGTTTATATAAATTGATCATCATGTTTAATTGATAATGTTATGTGAAATTAAGTATATGTAAATGTGTTTTCAAAAAAGAATTTTTAAATATGTTTAATGACTTATTACTTAGGAATTATGGGTTATACTTAATGGGTTGAATGTAAAATGTGAATGTGCTAAGTGATATTATAATTTTACTTGTGAAATGTTAAATGGGATTAATGAGATAATGTGAGGTAATGGATGTACATTGGAAAATATATGATAATTTTTTAACAGACCTAATTGGTTAAAGAAATAGAAAGAGGATTGGGATAAATGAATATCTAATGTAACCAAAAAATGTGTTAATGGGGATGAAATAATATTAATTCCCATGTTGATGAATCTGGAATGTGATTAATATTTGTATTGGTTGTGGATGCCTATGATGTGGAATCTCCATTTAGAATAGATAAATAAACCTGTTCACATGGCTTGGTAGAGTGGGGGTATTTACATAAGGTTCTATACCCACATGTCAAGTTAGACTGAGGATCTGAACACTACCCCAAAATACTTGGGTTAAGGAATGGGACATAATATCTATTCACCTAGTGGTTGCATTCCACTTGGACCGAGGTTTAGAGGTGAAGGAAATGTGTTGATGTGATGTTTTTTCCCATGTAATATAAGGTTTTTACATTTTTCCTTATGCATAGTGATTTGTTTCCTTATACGCATGTTTTGACGATGTATGTACCTAACCATAGAACATGTGCTAAAAATTGATTATGTAATAAAGATGGTATAAATTGATGGAAATAATATAATGATTGAAATGGATAAATTAATTATTTTTAACTAAATACATTTGAGTTATCCTTGTTTTATTTTCATTTTATTTTTACACGCTTTCACTATATATATAGACTAGATATTTTGTAGACACCATTGGTGGTGGTCCATTGTGTTGTACTCACACCCTACTCGGGCTGCCATTGGGTACCCAAATATATCTCATGGTTTCAGTTCAGGAAAAGGGTGAGGGCCCCATGATAGGGTGTTGATATGGGCTTGGGACATTCATGACCGAGGATCCGGACAAGTATTCAAGACACATGAGTGCGTCCTAATGTAATCATTATATTGGGGTTTTGTTCACTTGTCACTTCTTATAATGAAATTATATATTTTACTTTTGCTTGTTGAATTGGTACCAATTTTGGAAATATTATTTAATTCAGGTACATTGGATAATATATATTTTTCCACTATTTGGTTTTTATCTGTTTTGGATTACTCTAGAAAAGAGGCTATTGTCTCCCTAAGTAACCAATTTTTCCCACACTACTGGTCATCTACACTATCCATATATAGTGGTGGTCTTGATTTCATGTGATGAACCAGATCATTTCACTAGTTAGTGTCACCTAGGTCGAGGACATAACTTGATGTAAGTGTCTAGCGATGATTTTTATGAATGTGGTTGGCTTGACTATGAAAAATAACGTCAATTTGAAATGTAACTTTAAACCAAATTAGGAATCATGATATGAGAATCGTTAGAACCCCATAGGATTTCTCTTATATAATTTTTTGATGGCAGAGATAATATGACCCAAATAAGTCCTTTAAATGGTAAAACCTATGGCGGAAAGAACATATGTAAGATTTATAAGCAGATATTGACATGAACATGTCTCAGGTCAAACAATCCCAAATAATCATTGTCCCGATGCTTTTGTTTGGAGTAAGAGTATAGCCTCTAGAATCTATGTCTTATCTACCAAATTATTATGTAATGATATGAGGTGTTTTGGGAATTTCTTAATGCAACATATCCATTTGAATAAAATATCATGACATATTTAGGTTGGGTGATGTTTTGGTTATTTCCCCAAAGATTCTCATGGGTAAAATATTTTATGTTGGGGATGTTGTAATGAACCATTTTTTTATCCAACACATTGTTACAAGGAAATTTTAATTTTGGCATTTAATGGAAGGATTGTTCCTTGAACCAAGAATTACAATGTAGTTTTGAGAGTTTTAACAATCAAAAGTGATGTTTTAGACCTTCTTTGAGGCTAGAGAGGTACCTTGGTTGTTCTATCACATTTCTGGAGTGTTGGTCCAGAATTTCTACTTATATGAAGAAGCAGGCAGGGAGAAAAGCTACCCAAAACATAAAACCCTTATGAGAAACTAGGAAGCATGGTCAATTAGAGCATGAGGTTTTTCATGGATTGATATAATCATGTGAAATGAGGTCCAAGCATGTACATGGTCATTATAATTTTTAGCATAGGTTTTGCATGGTATGTGCATGTTTCTCCTAAAGAGTGTGCCAAGCCTTGATTCTTAGTACCACTTGGGATGTATTTGTGTGATGTTTAGCACATGATTAGTAAATGGTTGGTAAAATCATTTAGGGAAACAATAAAGGGTGTGGTTCTTATGTAGTGCGAGATTCATGGTTGTAACATTGTTATCCCAAGCCATGAAACATAGTAAAGATTGGAAATAACCATTTTTTCCTTAATGAGTTAATTGTTTTAATTCTCATATACCCTCTATTCTTCTTCTCCACCCCACAAAGAACCACATAATAGGATATCCTTTAATTTTCTTTATCCATGGAGAGATCTCCATCATCTTATATTTGATTCATGTGTTTTACGATGTGTTGGATATCCCTCAGTAAGTATACAACTACTCTTACTTTCAATCATTGTTTATATTTTCTCCCTATCTGAAATTTTGGTGTGACCTAATTCACGATATTATCAAACTGTTCATCAATTTCATCAATCTCTCATGAACCATATTAAATTGATCCTTGATATTTGTTTTTTGATCCATCTCTGTAATAAGGTAGTTGTTCTACTAATTTTACATTGAGATTTATTTTTCTTTTTTATAAATATTTTTCATGTGCAGCATGCCAGACTTAAGTGGTAACAGTTCTAATTTTTAAATTTTATTAAATTAATTTTCTTAACCCATCGTATGATGTGTTTAGAAACTATTTTTTAGGGATATAGGTTTTTAACTAAACTAAAACCACACATTTAGTTTGGGTCCTTATAGCCACTCATTCTAAATGTTGTATACCTTTGTTAGAGCATACACATTTTGGGTGTGATATCTTTATTTATATATTTAATAATGAATATTGTTTGTTATAATACACATTGAGGTGCATTACTAATTATTTCTAATGAAATTTGGTTTCATAATGATAAGTAAATGACTTTTTTGAATTAAAACATCTTGTTTAATAATAAAACCCCTTGATGAGGTGTGATTTTCTCAATTGGAAATGTGACATGGGTTCTATGGATTTCAGGGATTTATATAATGCGTATTCCCATGTACATATCTCAGGTCTTTCTACTATATGTGGATTCCTTGGGTATGTTGTCCCTTTAATAAAAAAATGAATTGGCCAATGGTTGTGGGACACTTAAGGAATCCTTGTTTATATTATGGAATGCCTAATATCATGTCCATTGACTTTGTTTAATTTAATTTTTAAGTGAATTATGATTTCAAATGGTGATAATGGGTATTCCTTCAACAGAATGCTAAGGAAGATCTTATCATTCTTTTGATCATCTTCCCTGATGAATTTCTCTTACGAGGTGGGTGGTACTAGTACTCTAGTATTGACTCACTGCACGTTATTCTTACCTTATCCTGAGCTATTATGATTCCCTATGGGAGACACCATGTATAGGCTTGGTGGATAGATGGTTATGCCATGCCATAAGTGATACTCGGTCTGCAACTTGTTGATACCTGTTATGATATCAGAGGTAGTTATATTATATTAGGATGATAATGATATGTATGAGGATATTCACGGATCACATTATATAGACTATGATGGTTGTGAAATCATATGGCCATCTTGGTCCAACACATGTGATCCATGTCATGGTTTTCCTCATATGGGTCCATGATGTTTCATGTCTAATTTCATATAATTTTTTAACAGTGAAAAAAATTTAGCATATTCATTTTCTATGGGACATGTCTTCCATGCCAAATCACATGCATGGGGTTGGTCCATCTCATGATATCTGTTTTACAATGTTTTTTATCACTTACCAATATCTCCATTATAATGGTTTTCCATGTATTATACATTAATGGTTTGGGATGAAGAAGTTATGGTGAGGTAAATTTTACATGAGGATACTGATATGGACATGGTTATTTATTTATTTATTTCACATCACTGGTTAACTTTTGAAATAAAAACACGATTATTATTTTATATTCATGAACTATATTATTCGTTACACACCATTGGTGGTGGCATAATAAATATATATCACACCCTACTCGGGCTGCCATTGCTCAAGGGTTCCAGATATGGTCCTCTTTTTTTAAAGACCTTGATATTTTTCTTCTATTTCGAATTATATTAGGGTGTTAAGTTCCCAAGTGTGAGCTACTACTCGAGATCCTCAAGGGGATTAACCATGGGTCCATTTATTGTTTTTTTGGTTCCTGTGTCATATTATGTTGCCTATTTTATGATTCCTTATTTATTAAGTAGCATCACATTGATAAGAATGAATGGCTTTATTTAGTGTTGGCCACATTTACTGAAGTATTATATTTTTTTTATTACTCTGTCATTTATTTATTACTACTTACACTATAGTATGTAACATATTTTTTGATATACCACTATAATGTCCTAATCATGATAGTGTACTATCCCTATTGTACCAATATTAGGGACTCACCACTGTTTATTAGCCTAGGGCATATGCTGGAGGTGCGCTTGAGGCC
The DNA here is from genome assembly GCA_963277665.1 of Viscum album. Lineage (NCBI taxonomy): Eukaryota > Viridiplantae > Streptophyta > Magnoliopsida > Santalales > Viscaceae > Viscum > Viscum album. The sequence goes on along the minus strand of OY728140.1, from coordinate 1,362,426,539 downwards.
ATGTTGTGATCATTCCGGCTACTAGTATTATAGGATATTGAGGTGGGACATTACACATGAAACGAAAAAACTACTCTATGAGTTTTTCATCACTACACAAACCTAAAATAACAGTAGTGGGGTATACCACTCAATTTGAAGGGGGTGTCACTCATCCAGATCATCCAATAGCTCTCTAATCAGATTTGACCATAGCCATCCAATAGTGGGGAGAAACATATCACAACTCAGGGTCAATTCAAAATCCATGATATCAATATGATATCATCCTCAAACCACATTCATGTGAAATAAATGCACCAATCATCCTGAAAAAAGGCCAAAAAATTGATCCACGAACCAACCATCCAAAAAATATAAACATTTAATGCTTAGCAACTCTCTACCAATAATGAATATTTCCTCTCACATCACATTAAATCTCAATATCCAATAAAGAATCCATAATATGATCTCAATGAACCACCTCAATGCCAAAAAAAATTATTGAGGAAGCCATTATTAGTCATTGAACGTTTTAATGGAATTTACATATTAGATAACACTTTGACTTGACTTATAGGAATCACTAAATGGTTGCATGTCATGATTTTCATTATCATGCTTAAAAAATGGAAATTGAAGTGACATATTAAATTATAAAAATAATTAAATTGGTTTCTTATCCATACTGCTCATTGTAATCATTGTGAAGACAAAATAAATTATCCTACTAAATATTTATGTAATTAATGTTCAAATTGGTTTCTTGTCCTTGATATCAATTTTTAAATTAATAAACAGTAATATAATGAAATAGATGATTTAATAAAATTCATTTGTATTTCATGGCCTATATTAAATTATGAATTATGTATATGGTGCCTATTGTATGAATACATTTTTATCTTTATCATAGTAGTCATTTTTTGATCCCTCCTTAAATTTCCAAGGGAATTCCTTTGGAACTCATATGATTCTATTCTGATTCAATGAGGTGGTTTCCAATGAAGATAACCACCTTAGATCATGGTCCATCTCTAGTAGAGGATTTTTGAGATTATTTCATAAGTTCCCTTCTCAATATTTCTGAATGCTATAATGCAATATGTACAATCCCTGGATTTGTCTTGATGTCTTCAGACACGTGACACCGGGGATTCAACCCATTAGGCCTATTTTTCTTAGAACATGCTACCATTGACAAGATCCTTGGATTAGGTTCCAATATATTATAGTGGAAGTCCATCATTGATGCCCCATGGATTACAAGAAAACCTGTATCCCGAACTTCATGTTGTTAATATTAGCTGGCTCAACTCATGATGATAAGGATTCCTTGGTTAAAACATGAATGTGATTTCATTGTTTTTATCATTATAGGGTTCCATGGTTACACCTTGTATCCTAATACATAATCATTATCATGATACATTTTGAGTTCTATTTACACCTCATTTTATCTATCTATATAAACTGAACCAAAATGAACTAATTAAATGATATCATATTCTGAGATATTACAAGCAGAGGCTAGTGCAGGTTCTAGTTGTCATCATAACATTACTTTAAATTTATATATACATGTACAAATGTCAGTATATATTATGATATATGATTGGTATTGAAGCTAATGGTGTTGTACTACTATGATTTATCTCACAAACTATTTTTCTGGTCGATGGTACTGAGGAAGATTATATATATGAATGTGTTAATAAGGTGAAGCATCCTACCATGAAAACCTGACTTCATTTATTTCTTAGGATGTAGCCTATTGGAATATGATTGGTCCATTGCTCAGGTTGATGAATAATATTCTGATTCTCTTTTATTCATTTATAAAGCATGTGTTACCTACTACCATGTACAACTATTTTCAAGTTTATTAGATACTTGACATGATATTATAATAATTTTTTCAATACAATTAATATTATTTCAGTTTACTATTATTTTTATCCTTATTCATATTTTCAATATCCTATTAATTTGTACCATTCTTTAACGATTTATATTTTTACTATATTCATTGTTCTCTACACAGAAATAGGAAAATAGTCTCATCCAAGACACACCCTAGGCCCTCACTACATCAACATCATCTGTCATATGTGGGGTCACACTTTATTCCATTTGGACACTCTCTTGGGGAACCCATTTAGTGTCTTCTGAGTTGGGATATAATGAATTAGTATCATTGGGGTTTTCTTTTTATTATTTCATAATGACTATGAAATATATACATACTGTTAGGAACTTGATGGGACATGATTATAAGCCATGATTGGGAGAAGCTAGCCCATGTTTTGGATTAATATGATATTTCATGGGAAAAAAAATATGTTGTTCTCTATTTTTCCCATTATACTTTATATAATTTAACCATTGGGTGATTCCCTTGAGTATTTTATTTTGATATGCCTTATGGTTATTTTACCATGGTCTAATTTGGGAAGTATCATTGTTACATATATAATTATAGGAATCAAAAATTCACATTCCATGTATATTCCATTACATATATGTGCATATGACTATTTTCATTTCTTGTGTTGCCTGCGATTATTGAGGGAGCCATGGTTGTTGTATATATTCATGTTCCACTAAAATATTTTTTAAGGGTATGGGAATTGGTAATTTCACATATAAACATCAATACAAATAATTTATTATTATAAAGGTTGATGGTGGAATATTAAATAGCTAGTTTCTATCCATGTTATCTATGTACCTCAAGTTACATTAGCCAATAAATTGATGTGATTGAATTAATTCTAGTTTCAATTCATGTGGTATATAGAATCATGTGAGTTGGGAGGGGTAATTTTCTAAGTCACGCCATAATATATTAATAGTTAAAATTTGATACCAAATGTATATGTGGTGGAATGAAATTAAATGGGTTTCTCTTTCCATTACAAAGTGTATAGGTCTTTAATAGCTAGGAAATATTATCCATTTAATCAAAACATAATATATAAATATATATATAGAGGAAAGTAAAAACATCAATGTAAATAATAACGTATAAAATGATTTCGTTTCAAAAAATGAAGATGAAAATATTAATTGAACTATAATCTATTAGAACATAAATAACTTAAACAAGAACTCTTACATGCACCCTAGACTTCTAAGAGGGTCTATGTGGTATTATATCTCATGTAGTCAGATCCTTTCATATGATATTATTTCATTAGAGGATATATCTTTTTCAAACATTTATTTGAGTAAAGTTTTTTGAATTTTTAGATTTATGACACCATAAGATACTCATTGCATGCTCCAAGATGGTGGTGATGACCATTCCCTTGAGGTGGTGGCACCTCAGCCCTAAGTAATTCCATAAATAGTTCAACCTAAGGAGCCACCTGATATTCCAAAACTGTGATCTGATACTTAGTTTATTGTGGGTATTAAACATATGATGCTGTATTTGTAGGTTTCTCTTTAACATAAACCCACTATGGATGATCTTACTTAGGACTTTCAATATATGAATCCACTCATATTTTCAGGGGATGGAGTTCCATCAGATGATGAGTCTTGTCAATAGGGAATTATTTATATTTTCAATAATATAGAGTTTCCTCCAAATATGGTGGTCAATCCCACTAACTACATGCCTCATGAATCAGCCATGCACTGGTGGGATGTGATTACCCACACTAGACATCATATGGGCGTTGTTTGGGAAGACATTCACAATTCATTCTATGATTACTTCTTTAGACATATGCTTATAGTTTTATGATACAATGATTTAATTAATCTATAGAATGTTTCTAGGCCTATAACATACTATTCTTTATTCTTTACTAAGATCCAATTATTTTCACCTCTTATATCCATTGATGATCGATAATGAGCACAATGTTTTGAGGATGGGCTTTAGTTTGACTTGTGTTCATATGTGAATGTCCTTAACCTACCTAACTTTTATAAGAACATTAATTAGGATATTATAACTAAGAATAATATGAGATAATACCATATAATCAAATGTACATGTTCAATGTCGAACAAGTGTAGTAATTTTTCAGGTACAAAGAAATGTAGACCTATGCTTTATCATCAAAGAAGTGGACTCAAAAGTATCTACATTGTAGGCATCATTATATTCTATCAGTGTGGATGGTAGTGGAATTTAAAAACATAGATTGATAGATACCTTATTGAATGTCATGAATAAGGCCTCATGGGACATAATAATAGATTCTATCAGTCCTTTCAACCTTCTTCTGGTAAAAGAGTATCCACACCAAACCCAAATTTAGGGGCCGAATAAGTTATGTTGTGTCAAACATGTAGATGGACTAGTAATGAATAAAAGGACCAAGGTATAGGTCATGATCATGGTAGCTATACTTATTATTGTCATCTCTAGAATAATATACCTACTTAGAGTAGTCCAACTCTAGAGTACAGTCGTGCTTCTGGGAATTTGCATGCCTTAAAAAACCCAAGGATCAGTTTGCAGGTTCATCAACTGTACAAGATACTATTATATTGGCCTCTACTATTTTTTTCTTCTTTAATTGATATAGGTTTTTATGAATCCATTATCTTATAATCATCCATGAAATGTCTCGAGTATGAAATGTTGTACTTATGTGGTGTTATGACCCTTGACACCCCATTGGGAGTACAATCATAGGGTATACACCAATTCAAGGAATTTTCCATAACATGTGAAGTTATAAGATAATTTGGGTCCTTTTTATACTCAATATTTACATGATTATAGGTCATTCCACTTGTATATTGGTTGGATTTATATCACTCATACATGGAATAATATCCACGCATGGTGAAATTTATATCACCATAGGGTAACATTACTCTTTATAATGGTGAGTGGGATGTATAAGATGATTGATCCAGAAATTGCATCACAGGATATGTAGACGGATTGTCCAATTGTCTAGTATTTTCCTGGAGGAACAATATTTGGGCCAGATATATTTTTCACCTATTGTTCATTGTTTTGGGGATGAATTTCCCAATTATTTTTCTGGATTACCTCCTACTAGAGAGTTGGATTTCACACATGATCTTATTCAAGGAGAAGAAGTAGTTTCCATTCCAACATACACAATGGAACCCACTGTACTCTAAAATATCAAGAGATAGTTGTGATAACTCGAGGAAATGGTTTTATACAGCCCACTACGTCATCGTGTTGTTCACCCATGATTTTTTCAATTAATATAGATGGTGTCCTTAGATTATGTGTGGATTTCTGATTGTGGTACCAACATAATGATATCAACCAATATCCACTGCCTCACATAGAAGAAATATTTGATCATATCAAAATAAGTTGTGTTTTCTATAAGATCAACCTATGATGGGGATATCATCATGTGAATTTCAATAATTTAGACTTACTTGGTACATCGTTTCAACGTATGTATGGCCTTTGTGAGTATTATTTTATTTTATCTTATCTTATGAATCCACCATTCATTTATATGACATTGATGAATGTGGTTTCCTATCCCTATCAGGTTTCCTTTCATGGGGTTTTTTGTACGAAGTCATGATTTATTATTTTACTTGTAGAGACCATGAAAATAATCAAGAGATTATTTTTAGGAAAATGATATATAATTATCAATATGTTCATATTTCTAATATTCACTTCTAGAAAGACACAATTCACTCCTGGGGACACATTATCTTAGAATCATGTGTATCAGTTGAAATAGAGAATGTGAGTGTTGTCATTTACTATGAGTATCCTAAGAAGATGTTTGACATAAATAGTTTCTTACGTCTTACTAGATTTTTCTTGTATTTAATTATAGAATTACCGTGTATTGATCCACAAATTTCTAGTCTTATAATGATTGTTTTGAAATACAATGGAATGATCTATGTGAGAAATTCATTAAATAGAAGAAAGGTTGTCTTACCTCAACACCCATTTTGATTCATCTATAGCATAGGATGTGGATATACATGAATTTCATATAGGACTTATGATGCCTAGATTCACCTCTTACATTACATACAAATAATGGAGTGAATTTCATATGTTTAGAATCATGTGGGAAAGCCTTTGAGGATCTAAAATAAAGGATTACCTCAGAATTGATTCTGATTCTTCCAGAGTCTGGAGGAGGATATATAGTATTATGTGATGCATTAGAAATAAAAATGGGTACAATGATGATGTTGGAGTATAGGGTCAGTAAATATGGATCATGGTATTTGAGTCATCTGGAGATATGTTAACCAAAACACAATTTTAAATTCACAACAGTTTCCCATAAATTGTTTTTATAGAGACACTAACTGATGGGTTTTCTCTTTGTGGTGAATACAGACCATAAGAGCCTAAAATATATCTTTTCACATTGTTAATTGAATTTCATAAAATTAATATGGAAAAAATTCCTTTATCTTTTATACATTTAGATTTCCTATATGTTTATAAAGGGAAATACGCTAGAAGATGTGTTGAGATGGAAAACTCAAGCACATTTCATAGAGGAAGCCAGATATAAATGAACATTTATGGCTCTATTTTTTGTGAAGCATCCAGAGTTTTATGATATTTATGAGTATTATTATCTTTCTACCTTATATTATACCTCATCACTCCTCAAGAGTGTAAATACCATTCATTTATTAGATTAGATAGTTTTGGTTCTCGGAGAGAGTATTTATGGTGTGGAACCACCTCCAGATTGATCTTTCAATGGATATGACATTATATGTATTCATGGGTGTATATAGTTTACTAAATACATGAGAGAAGAATTGATGTGAGAGTCACATGCTTCTTAGTGGTAAGGTCGTCCTTGCATCTCTATGATATATTGAGATATGTGGAACCAACATTTTAGGCATGGGATGAAATGCGAGATAGTGGGATTTATCACTCGGTGTTCAACATATCATTAGGTGATAATAGATAAAAAATGTTATGTTGTCTAGTCATTTATAGTACTGGTTTCATAATTTTTGTTTCCAAGGTATTTGTAGTCATCTTATCAAGTTATCTTTAATGTAGAAACATTGGTAGGGTAGTCATGGATAGAATTACTGATGTACCCCACTTCATTCCTATCTAGGAGACTTTATCAGTGGATATGAAATGAAGATTATATGTCTGTGAGTTCATTTGGCTACAAGGGTTCCCTCATACTATAATTTCATATAGTTACTATCATTTCAAATCAAGTTTCTGATAGGTTTACATAACTTTATGGTTACACAAGTGCTTTTGAGAACAACTCTTCACCCTTCGGCCGATTTACAATCAAGATGGAGGATTTAGATGTTGGTGGTCATACTCAGAGAAAGAATCCATGATTTGGTTGGATCTTTTGAGAAATAAATCCATTTGGTCGAGTTCTTCTATAGTAATATATGTCAATACATGATTCAGATGGCTTTTTATGAGGCCTTGTATGGAAGGACATTCCATTCACCACTATGCTAGTGATATGTGGAATAGGCAGTGATACAAGTCCTTGCATCATGAAATATACTTTATAATAAGTTTTTATGTGTATGTAAAATTCGTAGTCTAGATAGAAATCTTATGTTGATATTCACTAATGATATATGGATATTGAATTCAGGGTCACATTTTCCATCATGTATCACCCATACATGGGCATAAAAGGATATAGAGGACAAACATGTTGTTAGATCATTATGTATTTCCATTTTAGATCTTGAATAATATAAGTCCTATATCCTATTCGTTTTTATTATCTCATATGTTACACCCCAAAATTTTAAATTATGAACATTGTATTCGATAGTGTGTGTGACACACAACACCAATAACATAAGGGAATATAATATCCTTATAATTTACAATATATCAACCATATTAAATAGATCATATAGATCATATATATTATAATGCATTCAACACTATGTTAACAATAATTATACTTAAGAGTGACTCTCTTCGATAGCTCTGGTTACACACAAGACTTAGTTCTACTAGATAAAAATATGTAATTAAATATTAAAATTTAATATACTAAGATATAAAATATCCAATAAATTATTTTTTATGAATATTGATAACTAAATTATGAAAATTATGGTTTAAAAAAATATATAATGAATTCATTGGTTACATATTAATTAGAATTTAATATTAGAAATAATTGAATATAAACTGATTTTTTATATAGAATTTTTTTTCTCACAAAGGATGTTTACCTTAATAAATTAAAATAATTAAATTAAGTGATTTATTTTAATTTAATATATATTATAAATTTTATTGAATATTTTTTACACTAAACCAATATATTTGACAGGCATCGTATATAAACAATCCCAATATTACCCATAAAATATTATATTTTTATTAAGGCATTTTTATCACGTTGTAATAGAAACCCTATTTTAAATCCAATTATGGGAATATTTATAGATTATAAATGTCAAGATAAACAAAATAATTTAAATATAATTATAAAAATTTTGTGTGGGTATTGTTTTTTTATTTTTCAATGATGTTTTATTTTTCAATGATTGACGATAAAATAATAATTTTTTGTTCAAAACTGATTTTTCATCTATTTTATTTATAAGAATAAATTTCAATTTCAATTTGTTTTATTTTTTATATAGATAAATTTATTTTAAATTAATCCAATTTAGGTAATTTTTTTTAATTTAACATTGAATGTGGACAAATAATCAGTGTACTCTTTTGGAGGTTTTTACTTTTAAAACATGTTTTTACATCTCATCTGAGAGATTAAATTTCAATTAATTTCATCCACACATATGATTGTTACATTAAAGAAATGATTTTATTTTTTAATTATCATAATTTATAATTTATAATAAGTTCAATTTAGTTTTTGCCAAAAAATACTAGTTAAATTAATTAAAATTAATTCAAATGATTAAGGTGAAATTGTGCTTATGAAGTGACTAGACCTTAAAAATAGGGGAAAAAATGACCTAGAAACATGTGAAAAGAAAATTTATAACCATATTTATACCCTAAAATACATTATATATATATACATTAATTATCGGATCCACATTCCATGCAGAAAACATCGCTAGAATTCTATTTCTTAAAAATTTACTAATTTGTCACTCCTCTTCCACTATAAAAATTTCTCCTCTCCTCCAAAATACTCACACCTATCAAGACTCATTTTATCAAAAAAAATATCATCCAATGTATCTAAAAAAATTACTCCACTCTACCAAGAATACTCATGTTTTTCAGATATCCCTCCAAGGATTCCCTTTGGTTCTAACCAAAAGGTGTTACGTTATTAAGAGGTTACATATTTTCATAATATTTTTAGAATTATTTACCTTATACAACCATAAACTCTCATTATTACATAATTATATAAAAACAAATGTATCATCATTTTAATAGTATGTATTTATTATAATTGTTTTACCTATACTCACACAAACTAGCATCTAATGGGTAATGAAATTTTTTTTATTAGAAAGGCAAACTACTGCCTCACGAAACAATGATTGTTCATTCTTCCTTTACCATGTCTCATTTAGGTAATTATGTTTTCAAAACTAATTATATAAGAAATATATTATATTTATAATATATTTATTATAACTTAATTAAATTATAACATATTCCCTTTATACATTCCATTTTATGTAAATATGATAACATCATTTTTGTGGAAGTGTGGACTTCGTCCTCCTTAAAAGAAATGTAATTCATTCAACCTATACATGGAACATATTATGTATGGTTTTAATAAACCCTTGAAACATATATTACATATATATTATATTGTAATTATAATATACATATTTATCATTTACTTTTCATCTTTTAATTCAAAAAATAAATGAATGTAGCATTCATGTATACATACGACCTACCGTCTCCATGATCAATGTACAACATTTCTTATCTCCAAAAATTATATATTATTTTAAATAAATATATACAGAATATATATTATTATAAAATCATGGTTTAAATTATTTATAATATAAAATAATGATATAATTAATAGGAAAAACAAATGGCAAGTCAAAACATACTTGATAAAACTAGGCAATTAACACATAAAATAGTTAAAATAATGAATGAGTGTTAACAAAAAATTACTAATATACTATAAAAAGGAAATATTTAATATTATTAATATTATTATTGTTATTTTATAAATTAGTATCATATTTTAAAATCTATACAACATATTAAAGACTATTGAACAAAAAAAGGGTAACGTAAGGGATTTCGTCTCAATTTACATTCCATGGAGTTTTTTTGTTATGTAACAATAAAATTTTAAATGGTGTATATACTTACCATTGACATGTTATATCTTGAATATAGTTATTTCAAGGATATTTTTAGTTTCATTTAATTCACTAGTAATTATTATTTAAATATTTCAAAGTGGTATGGGGCACTTTGGAATGTTTAAAGATTATTTTCAACAAGAATGTTTTAATGTTAATAACACTGGATGTCACTTATCCTCCTCAATGTTATTAATGATAAATCTATATTGATTATTAAAGATTTTTGATAACTAAAATTATTTATTTAATACATGAGTAATGTTTTGGCCATGGAATACATGGCGTTGGGGTTGTTAAAGGAAAGCTCTACAAGTTGGGGTTGGTTAATGAAAGACCATCAATGACTCGATAGTCTAATTAGACAAAATGGATGGATAAAATATATGTTTTTTCCAATATGATAGACCATTTTCTGAATGTTATTTATTTTAATGGTTCCATGTACCTTGAAAAAGTGGTGTGCAATAATTAATCATTTCTCTCATTTATTTTCAATTGTTAATCATCTGTGAGATTTTTTGTCTATATATCTATTTAATCATTTCATATAATATTCTTTTAAAAAAATAAATTGTCTTTTATGATTCTTTACTTTTAGTATTTATATTTCCATATCTAGTTATTTTAGTAGAATTTTTTGTAAGTTATTTGACTTTTTATGTTGATTTATTATTATTGATTTGTTATTTATTCCACTTCACATACCCTTTATGAGAATTTGAGATCACAGTTATTATGATTACTTTACCAGCGTTATGAAGATGAATAAATTGAATGTGTTTCAAGGATTATATATATTTCATTGTTTATCTATCTTGTTAGTATTTTATATTTTGAAATGCAAATTTGGTATCTTTTTTGTAATTTCGTTTTCAATAACATATATACTGATCAGTCCCTGGGGATTTGAATCCCTTTAATCATGACAATGTAAGAGGATAATGCAATGGATCATGGATTCTAGGGTCAGGGTTTCCTTTTTGGTATCAAAAGAAGTTTAGCAGGTATAATTGAAACTATATTTAGAAGATAAGAGTATCCTCAAATTTTGTTAATTTATTGATTATATGTGTATTCCTTCCAAAGAATCCCTATCAGGATACAATTAGTGGGAATGGGTCTAGTACATATGTTAATAAGAGTAGCAACATTAACAAAGTGTTTCAGGCATGACTCCGTGTAATTGGGTACTTGACAACGGGTCATACTATGCACCTAGATTGACACTCTTGGGGGATATGATTTTGATTGTTTTCATTTTCTATACAATCTATTATGAAGGATTTAAAAGTAAATATATCTAAAAGGAAACTATTTTAATTGTTATGAGATTATTTGTGGAAATTATTTTTCTAATTTACGATAAGTGTTTCACTAGTTTTTGTATTATACTTTATATTACATAATGTTACTATCATATGTAGTATTTTTCATTGTTTATAAATAATTCATGGAAGAAAAACTTTTATTAGTACCGGAGGAAAATATATAAATTTACATACTAAAGAAATCAATACTATTGGTATTGGAATTGATGAAGTTATAGAAGTATTAGGGAAGCATAATTAGCTTACAACACATAATCATTATATAATGAATATACCTACTCTACAACAAGAGTTTCTAATGATGGAATTATTTATGAGATAGAGGACCCCCATAATTTACTGGTACTTCTAAAAAAATGGTATCTAAGAAATGAATTAAGTATTTGGAAAATATATTCTTGGATTTGGGATATGGTGAAAAGGAAAATGGTACACTTGCAGTATATTGTCTGAATAGAGAGTTGGATGGTTGTTGGTCATTGATCCATAATAATTTTGAAGAAGAAGAAATATAACTCTTGAAATTGATAACTTCTATAGAGACCTTATTCAATAAATATTTTACTCATGATAAAGAAACATAGATAGAGAGAATGATTATTAGTTTAGATAAAAAGGGGGATTAATGTGTTGCGAAGAATGAAGCTACCAATATTAAGGTAGTATGGTATGCTACATATTTCATATGAAACATGGAATAAAATATTGTTCATTAATTTTAAGGAATAATGTAAAGTCTTTAACATGAACTATTTTCTGAAAACATATCTCCATATAATGAAATATAATTATGTACTATCAAGATAGATAATTAATTCTCTATGTCTTATGGCATCAATATGAAGTAAGAGAACAATATAAATGAAGAAAAAATGACAGATACATGGAATTAAGGAAGGAAATATTTTACCACATCTGATAACTATGGAATGAATCACCCAGGCAAATTCTTGAAATGATTGAGATTATGTTATAAGTGTGGAGATAAGGGTCACCAAGAAAAATAATAAAAAGGTAAGAATTAAGACACTATTATTTAGTTCTGCAATTGAAATGATATGTTGTCATACAAAAATAAACGCCCCATGTGCCTACAAAATATACCTCAGAAGAAGCTAAGTGGTAATGGTCAAGAATAAGATTTTTAGATAACAAAAGTGGAATTATTAATGTGCTTATATTTTTTGATCAATGAAATATATTATATACATATTTTCTTTATGTTTTTTTAATTATATGATTTATGATATATGTAAGGATTCTACTAGAGTACATTCTCATTATGAATATGAGATCATATACTGAATGGTAGAAATAAAATTAATTCATTAGAATGTAAATATTTTCATAAAATACATGATTGAGGAAAAATAAACTCGTAATATGTTTGTAATGATGAGATAATGTTGATGAAATGATTAATTTAGACATGTGATGGCTACCTTGGAACTGATTCATGTCTTGTCAACAAGTGTTATATACTATCATTTATAGAGTTTAAAACTCTTTTTTATTTAAATAATATATCCAATAACATGTGTCTTACATTAGTAATATGGAATAATAATGTTTCTAATAATTTTTTTGGTGATTCAAGTTGTTAACTTCTGTCAGGAGGATACACTATGGAGTTATTCGCATGATTAGAATTTGAAAATTTAGAGCAGATTGTTGATTTTTAAAGGCTAATGATATGGTCATTTTAGAAATTCAGGGACCTTCATTCTAAATTTTTGGATCATAATAATTTTGAAGGGATTACCATTTTGAAATGTTTTATGTTTTACATTGGATCTCGTTTTATGGATTGATATATAACATCACTGTAAGGTGTATATTGTTATAAGAGAGGAAGTAGAAATAGTTCAATGCATGACCTAAGGATAATATATTTATTATATAAACAAACCAAATATTAATATTTACTTATATTTTTAGAGAGAAAATAAATTCCTTAACTTTATGAAAAATTATCTAGTAACGGAAACAATTACCTAGTACCCTCATTCATAACGAAACAAGTAACTCCATATATCATCGTGGATTTATGGAATTAGAACTGTTAGGTTCTTCCCAACAATGAGATCTAGAAATGTCTTTCCAAACTTTCTTTTTAGATATTTCTTCTGTGTCCATTATTCCATTTTCCACTAATGTTCCACTACATGGGATCTTAATTACATGACCATTGTACTTTCCACTCTCTGTTATTATGAAGATGTTTTATTGAACCTATTCCCAATGTGGGTTTTTCAATAATAGATTATTTTCAAATATCAATCACTCTATTACTGATATCAAGTTTAAATTGCGAGGATGTAATTTAATTATGGTGGGTAAAATGTAACAACCTGAAATTCTAAAGTAGAAACATTGTATTCGATAGTGTGTATTACACGCAACACAAAGTGCATAAGGGAATATCATATCTCTAGGATTTTAAATATATTTACTATTTTATGTAGAATCGATATATTCTATATATTTTAAGGACACATCCTTAAACAAAACATAATCATGAGTTATTTAAATAATTTTACATTATTTCACAATGTGGTTATTTTAATGTTTATATTTTTAGAGAAATAGGTTAAAACACATACATTACATCTGAAATATTTCAATACATACATGTCTACTCATATTCAATTTTTTCATAATGTAATTCATTTTAAATTAAAAAATAAAATTTGGTTTTTTAATTTTAATATTCATAACAATAATCCCGACTTCTTAGATTCCCTTAACCAAATTTACACCTTATGGAAAATAGTTCACAAACAAGGTATTTGCACCGAGAAGCACTATAATGGGAATAATAGAATGAAAAAACTATTAGCCAATGGAAACTTTAATCATTTGATAAAATTTTCGAAAAATCATAAATTTCACACATAAAACATATACCCTTTTATATTAACTCATGACAACATAAGAATATTGTAATCATAGGAGAAAACTCACCAGTTAATTCCATATCATTAACAAATTTAATAGAGAGATATCATGAGCGCATCCTCACAAATTATATTAGGGAACCATTGTATACAAAAATAATATCCAAGAACCATAACATAATTACAATACATAAATCATGCATAAAGGTAAAATAACATTTACAAATTGAAATAACTAGATATAATTCAGAGATATTGAAAAAATTACATTCACAAAACCATTTTCAATTATAAACTACCTAGAAAGGTAATATGGTATTTATTTTTCTTTTAAAAACATCACAGATTATAGAGGATTCCATATCGCAAATAAAATTCACGATAACAGAAAAGTAATTATAACCATATATATTGAGAAAAAAATTCATTTTTTCATTTAATAATGTTAGATAATTTATATAAAAATATTTATTTTGAAATAATTTTAATTAAATTAAAAGTCAACGGGGTTGATTATACAAAATATAAATGAAATTTTGGTATATTATCAAAATATTCCTCAATGAAAGGAGACTGAGAAGATGCCTATTACAATCATCCATTTATAAATATATTTGAGTGAAAATCAAAATTTTCCATTTTTAAAAATTAATTTCCATAAAAATATATTCATAAAAACTATTTGGAAAACATTGAAATAAAATAGAAATAATTATTATAACAAATCATCAAAATATTAAATCGACGATTTGAGTTAAAAGTACTTACCTTGAGTTTGACAAATTACATACAATCTGTATCTTAAATAACAATAAACATAGATTAATTTTTACTTAAATTAGAACCTTTTTAAATTTTACTCTTCATTTTATATTAAATATTACCATGTTGTTACAATTACATTATTTTGTAAGTTTATGTTAACATTTTTTTGTTATTCTGTACTTCAGCCAAAAATGAACATGGTATGATGTAAATAGTCTATGTTGTCATAAGTTCATCATATATAGAATAATTTTAGTGCAATAACAATAAATTATATATATTAATTATATATAAATATACAATCATTAAATTTGATTATGAAAAATGAACTACATTACAATCATAGAGACGGTAAGCCGTACATAAGAAGGAGCAACATTTCCATTTTCATTGTTCATTAAGGAAAAAATGTAATTATAATTTAATAATTCATGAATGATAATAATATTACTAAAATAATATATATCTTTTAAATATACTTATATATAACATAATAGTGATATGTTAAACAAAATCAAATTTCATCACTTCGTGGAGGTGATAGTTCACACATATTCACGAACGACGTTATCTTTTTTATGTGCTTGGAAAGTAGGAATGTAATTTTTATTATTATTATATTATAATGATTAATATGTCATAAATATCACATATAATAATTAATAACATCTTTATAACTAGTCATTATTGATGTTTATGGAAAAATAATTATATCAGCTTGTGGAGGAGATAGTTCACATGTACGCACAAACAATTAATTCCGTTCTCATTTGATGGTAGTGGATATAGATTCAGGTGATGATATTAAGATAATAAAATCCATATATATTAATAAATTATTATATCATAATTATAACTCCCCACCCTTAAACATTACTTAATCTTTATTAATTTCAAGAATACACATTGAGGAACATTGTAGGTTTAGATTTTTAGACAATTAGATCATAAATCATGCATTACATTTTACATTTAAACAAGGTGGTTGCATCAATGAAAATATTCATTTTTTCCAAAAAAATAAAACATATATAAAATAAAACATGGTTTCTTTCTTGACACTTCCTCAACACTATCATCACATCATGTACATTTCCCTTGACCTATGAAACAACATTTCAAAAACTTGGGATGAGAATAAAAAGCTTAGTAAGGGATATAAAAATACGGAAAGAAAACATTAGTCCATGTATACATAAGAATCAACAAAATCATACTTTACTCATAAAACATAGTAACATTAACATACCTCATGAAATCATAAGATTTATGAATAACTCATACAAATCATAAGACATAAAGGTAACTTGTGGCATTCATAACATTCTTACATAGGGACTAACCCTCATGGTTACCTTTGGAATACCCATCACTGTATATTTCCTAAATCTCTTGAGAGAAAACATAGAGTTTAACTCCTTCTTATTACCCAATGAATTGGAAATATATCTCGGGCTCACACGCCCTTAGTTTATCACGGAGCCACCCTTTTTCATAAACAATTCCCAAGAACCATAACATAATCGTATCACATAAAAAATGAATAAAGAAAGCGTAACGTTTCCACATTTCAATCACAGGATATCAATACAAAACATTGATATAATAAAAAAATTATCAAAACCATTTTCAATACCAAAATAAAAGAAATGTAAAACATGGTATTTATTTTCCATATAAAAAAAGTTAGGTCGTATAGAGGAAGCTGAAACTCAAATAAAGATCACGGCGGCAGAGAAGTCATTGTCGCCGCATACGTAATAAAAAAACATTCCCTTTTTTTGTTTAGTAAAACACTTCTGTAAAAATATTCCTTTTTAATTAAATGTCTAAAGGGTTTATTATAAATCTAATAATAGAATTTCTTATATAAATTGAAGTATGCCTCAATGAAAGGAGATTGAGATGAAGTTCCTTAACTCAAGTCCGACTTTTTATCGTCCGTTATTTATATTCATGAATAGTAAACATAGTTCAAATTTTAATTTCTTAATGGATTACATTAATGTTTATTATTCAATTCATATCACATATTATCATGTTATAATAATTAGTAAATTATTTGAGTTCATATCAAACGTTTTGTTGATGTTCGTTACATGAGTCAAAAATGAACTTGTTTGAAAAGAATTACCCATGTAGTTATAAGAACATAATCTCCAGAATGGTATTAATGATTTAAATATCATATATATCCATTATATATTCATTTTATACTATTCCATTTCATTTGGAGATAAAAAATGAAAAGAACCATTCATGGAGATGGTAGGTCGTACGTCGCATGAACGCTACTTTCATTTCATTGTCTTATTAAAGAAATTAAAACTAAATGAGACATATATATATATATATATATATTATAATTCCAATATAACATAAATGTTATAATGTTAAAATAAGATCATTAATTACATTCTTTATAAATTCTATGTTTGGCAAAAACGAGTCAAATCATTTGAGGGGGCGGTAGTCCACACTTCCTCAGATGAAATTATCGCATTTTCACAACATGCAAAGAAAAAAATATGTTTTAAATATAAAATAAAGAAGCATAGAGAGGGAATAAATATCATATATAAATTTAGTGACATCATAATTTCCACCCTGAAATGTGTTAAAAGAAGATTGAACAATCATCGTTTTGTGAGGCAGTAATTTGCCACCCACAGAAACAGTTTGTTCTTTAACAATTAGAAGGAAGTGTGTGTAATTGTAGGTATAATCCATGTCATAAAAACATCCTAGTATATTGAGGATACTTGTTTTATTATGGGATCAAATAATAAGAAGATAGTGGTGAGTGAATAAGGAAAATAAAAGAGAGAAACACGAGAGAATACATTAACTCTAAATCGGGTAACTCTTTTTGATTTGATCCAAAGGAATCCTTGGGAAGCCATATTCCCAAAAATGAGGCTTATAAGAGTAATAGAGGGATGTGTAGAGATAATATGAGTAGAGGTTGGATGATCCAAGGGCTTGAGAGGTGTTGGTAAGGGGGTAGAGGTGGGGGCCTTTTATAAGAGGGAGGATGGTCAATTTTGGAATGTCTTGAAATGTAACTTTTCTATAAAATGGATTTCGGAATTTAAAGATCCCAAAATTATATATTTTGAGGATAAGGTTTTAAGGGTTTTAAATCCACCCATCAAATAGGTTTTCTACAAGTGTACGTCTTAGATTTTACCTTATCTTTTCATTTTATTTAAATCGTTCATTAATGAGATAATCAATGCATCATCATGGTCTCATAAATAAATTTCTTTATTTAATTTATAAAATTTATAAAAAAATATCATGATGTACTATTGATTTCTAATGAATATTTATAGTAAAAAAGATGACTTTTATAACGACATGTAATTTTTTTAGTAAAACAATACATGT
The DNA here is from genome assembly GCA_963277665.1 of Viscum album. NCBI lineage: Eukaryota > Viridiplantae > Streptophyta > Magnoliopsida > Santalales > Viscaceae > Viscum > Viscum album. The sequence goes on along the minus strand of OY728140.1, from coordinate 1,362,407,881 downwards.
TTATGACATTTTTATTTTTACTTTATATAAAAAGGTATTAATGTCTTTATCTTACCCAAATGGCTCTATTGGGTTCCAAAAATTGACCCACAGATTGTTGTGGTCGGAAATGACTCATAAAATAAGGTTAGGACATGTGTCAGGGAAATTTCATATTATTATATCATTATTTTTACCTTAAATTACCATAATTACCTCTAATCGCAGTTAATAAAACTCATAAGTTACTATTCACAAAAAAATATTTTCATCCCATTAAACCATATTTTACTTACTAATGAGAACCATGTATGTTGGATTTTTGAAATTCAATTCACAGATGTCGTAAAATTTCATTTAAACGAAAAATCAGTTTTTTAACTACCACTTAGTGGTTTCACTATTCATCAAAAATTGATGTTTTTCAGAAAAATACCAAAAATTCACCATAAGATATATCTGATATTCCAAATTCAAAAATGATGTCTATTTTACCAAATTAATTACATATATGTTGAATTAATTAATATTATAATTAATTCCCGCTGTCCAAAAAAATAACATCTTTTTAAGAAACAATATCTATCAAAAGATTGACTATTGTTTATATCGAATTTCAAATTGGAATTAATTCCAATTACCACCATTGGATTAAATTGAAATAATATATTGTAATTACACTTTAAATCCAATAAAAAATATAATCTACTCAACTAATTAAATTAGATAAAAAACATATTTGAAGTAAAATGCAGTATTTTTCACTATTCATTAAAAATTGAACATTGTCAGAAAAATACCAAAAATTTATCCAAAGTAAATTTCAAGGTCAAAATTCAAAATAATAAGTTTATTTTGATAAATATATCTAATAAAATATTTAAAATTAATATTTATAAATGGGTTTCCATCAAAAGGCTGTAAAATAATCTTTTAAAAATATTAGAGTATTCTATGCCTATGATTGGATTTAATCTAATTTTATGCCTCTAAAACACTATCTAGTTCATAAATAGATATAGATATGAAAATTTAATATTATTTACATACATGGGATGTTACAACCATCCCCCATATAGAAAATTACATCCCCTCAATTTATTTACTTATCAAATAAGTGGGGGTATTTATCCCTCATTGATTTTTCATATTCTCATGTTGCCTCTTCAATCATGTGGTTTTTCCACAAAACCATTACATAATGAATCAACTTATTCTGCAACACATTCTCCATGTGGTCAAGAATCTGGACCGATTGTTCATCATAAAATAGATTCTCTTCCAATTGATCTACCTCTAGACACAAAACATGAGAAGATTCTGGCATGTACTTCCTTTACATTGAATCATGAAAAACAATTTGTACCTGAGATAAAATCGGAGGTAAAGCCACTCGGTATGAAACTCATCCAACTCTCTCTAGAATTTCATATGGTATAATGATCTGTGGACTCAGATTTCCTTTCTTACCAAATCGCATCACACTTTTCCATGGTGAAACATTTAGGAAGACATGATCACCTACCTCAAAAGAGAGATCCTTCCTCCTGTTGTCCGCATAACTTTTCGTCCTACTCTGAGTTGTTCTCATGTGTTCCTCTATCAGATAAACTTTTTTTGCCAACTCTTCTACCAATTTTGGTCCCATCAACTTCCTTTCACCCACTTCATCCCAAAAAGCTGGAGATTGACACAACTTCCAATATAATGTCTCAAATGGTGTCATATGTATACTAGAATGAAAACTGTTTTTTTAAGAAAACTCAACCAGTGAAAGATGTTGGTCCCAACATCTCTGATAATCCATCAAACAAGAATTTAGTATATCCTCCAAAGTCTGAATTTTTCGTTCCAACTGCACATATGATTGAGGATGAAAAGATATACTAAAATTTAATTCAGTACCCAGCGACTTTTGAAGGCTTTTCCAAAAGTTAGAATTGATCCTGGGGTCAGGATCATATAAAATGGAGAGGGGAACTCTGTGTAACCTAACTATCTCCTTAATATAAAATTTGGAAATATTATCAAAGGAAAAATTATCTTGTGTAGCATGGAAATGATCAGATTTAGTCAAACGATCAACAATATCCCAGTTTGCATTATTACCTCGATGTGACTTCAGTAATCCCACAACGTAGTCCATGGATATATTCTCCCATTTCCACTTTGGCACTGGTAAAGGCTGAATCATCCCTTTTGGTAACTTCTTCTACTCATTATCCTATTGACAAGTCAAACTCTTCATAGTAAAATCAGCAATATCTCTCTTCATTCTATCCCAGCAGTAATACTCCTGTAGATCTCTGTAAATCTTAGTACTATCAGAATGAACTGAAAATGGAGAACTATGAATTTCACATAACAAATCTCTCTCAAATTTGAATCACAAGGCACACACAATCTCTTCCCAAAACTCAAAAAACAATCATTATCAATGTTGAATTCAGGTAAAATATATAAGGCCCCGACCTTAAACCTTACTTAATCTTGAGTTATTCCAAGATTACACATTGAGGATCTTTTCAGGTTTAGAGTTTTAGAGAATTAGATCATAAACCATGATTTACATTCCAAATTTAAACAAAGTGTTTACATAAAATATAGTATTTATTTTTTTCCCTTCAACAGAAACATATTTAAAAAAACATGGATTCTTTCTTGACACTTCCTTGACACTATCATCACATCATGTAACATTTCCTTGGCCTGTGAAAACATTTCAAAAACCGGGGATGAGCATAAAAAGATCAGTAAGGGATATAAAAATATGGAAAGGTAACATGAGTACATGTATACCTAAGAATCAATGAAATCATAGTTTACTCATAAAACATAAGCATACCTCATCAAATCATGAATAAATCATATAAATCATAAGAAATAAAGGTAACTTGAGGCATTCATAACATTATTACATAGGGAGTAATCCTCATGGTTACGTTTGGAATACCCATCACAGTATATTCCCTAAATCTCTTTAGAGAAACCAAACCTTTAAGTCCTTTACGTTACCCAATGCATTGGAGAGCTATATAGGGCTCACTCGCTCTAAGTTTATCACAGAACCACCTGTCTTCATTATAATTCCCAAGAACCATAATATAATCGTATCACAAAAAACATGCAGAAATAAAATATAACATCTTCACCTTTCAATCACAAGATATCAATAACACACATTGATATAATAAAAACAATATGAAAACCATTTTCAATACAAAAATAAAAGAAAAGTAAAACATGGTATTTATTTTTCATTTTAAAAAAAGTTATGACTTGTAGAGGAAGCCGAAACTCAAATAATGGTCACGACAGCGGAGAAGTCATTGTCGCTGCATATATACGAAAAAAAACATTCCATTTTGTCATTTAGTAAACACTTCATATAAAAAGATTCATTTTGAATAAATGTAAAAGTCAAAGGGTTTTATACACCTTATAAAATAATGTTGTCTAAAAAAAATAATATGTCTCAATGAAAGGAGATTCAGACGATGTCCCTTACCTCGGGTCCGACTTGACTCGATCGTTCTTTTATCTCCTGAATAATAAACTTGAGTTAATTTCTACTTGCTTAAGAAACTTTTTCAAGTTCATTATTCCTTTTCTATCACTTATCACCATGTCATGAACACTATGTAATTATTTAAGTTAATAATGACCATTTAAACGATCATTAGTACTTGAGTAAAAAATAAATTCTTTATAATTACAAGTTTGTTCATGGGGTAATATATCCATTATATCAAGAAATATATTAATTATGTAGATATCATATATATCATATATATCCATTATATACATGAATTTATAATATTACATAACATATAGAGTAAGAAATGTAATGCACCGTTCATGGAGACGGTAAGCCGTACGTACACAAGAATGATACTTCAATTTATATTTCATATTTAATGGAATTAAAACATAATGATACATAATTTTATTATAACTTCAGTATGTTATCATATATAATATAATTAAATCTATCATCTATACGTACCACATATGGTATTAACAAATCAAATCACTTTGAGGGGGCGGTAGTCTGCACTTCCTAAAATGAAGATATCACGTTTTCCCATGAAGGAAACCATAAAGGTATGACACAAATGAAAAATACAGAAGATTAACTAAAACATAAATATATTATATATCATATATAAATATAGTGACATCTTAATGTCCACCTTTTAAGGTGTTAAAAGAATATTGAACAATCATCGTTTCTTGAGGCAGAAATTCGCCGTCCACATAAATAGTATGTTCCTTAACCATTAGATGTAGGTGTGTGTAATTTTAGCTCGAATCCTTATTATAACAACATCATAGTATTTTAAAGATACTGGAGTTGTTATGAAAGAAATGAATAAAAAGAGTTTAGGGGTTTGGAGAAGCAAAATAAAACAAAAGAACACAAGTGAAGACATTACCTTAAAATCAGGTAACTCCCTTTGGTTTGAACCAAAAGGGTTTCTTTAAGAGCTTAAAGCCTAAGGTAAGGCTTCTAGGATGAGGAGAGGTATTTGGAGAGAATGAATGATCACATATTGGCCGAGCCAAAGGCTTGAGAGGTGTGGGTATGTAGGTAGAGGTGGGGGCCTTTTATAAAAGGAGAGGAGGGGCACTCTTGGAAAGGTATAAAATGTTACTTTATTTTCAAATGAGTTTCATATTTTAAAGGTCCCAAATTAATGTATTTCGAGGATAAGGAGATAAGGGTTCTAAATATACTCATCTAATAGGTCTTTGAAAATTTTATGTCCTAGATTTTACATTATCGTTTCATTTTATTTAAATCGTTCATTAATGAGGTAATCGCTACATCATCATGATGTTATAAATAATTTAATTTATTTACTGTCAAAAAATATTAAAAAAATACTATGATGTAGGAAATAATTTTATCTTTTCAATGACCATTTATAGTCAAAACTCTGACTTTTATAACCACATATAAAAATTGTTTTTGTAAAACAATACATGTTTGTGTCATTTTTACTTTTACTTTAAATAAAAGGCATTAATATCATTATCTTACCCAAGTAGCTCCATGGGTTCCCAAAAATAGACCCATGGGTTTTCGTGGTCGGCCATGACTCATACAATAGGGTTAGGACAAGTGTCATGATATTTTCATTTTATTATAATATCACTTTTATATTAAATCACAATAATTACCTTTAATCGCGATTAATAAAACATAAAAGTTACTTTTCATCAAAAATTATTTTCATCCCATTGAACAAAATTTTACTTAATAATGAAAATAATTTATATTGGATTTTTGAAATTCAAATCACAGAAGTGGTAAAGTTCCATTTAAACAAAAAATTAGTTTTTGTAGCTACCACTTTGTGGTTTAACTATTCATCAAAAATTAAGGTTTTTCAGAAAAATACCAAAAATTCACCGTAACTTATATTTGATATTACAAATTCAAAAATGATTTCTATTATACAAAATTATTAACATAGATGTTGAATTAATTAATTTTATAATTAAATCCCGCTGTCAAATCAAATAGCGTGTTTTTATAAAACAATATATATCAAAAGATTGACACTCGTTTATGTCCAATCTCAAAGCGATATTAATCAAAATGACCACAATTGGATTAAATGGTAAAAATATATTACAATTTCACTTTAAAACCAATTAAAAAGATAATCTAACAATATAAATAAATTAGATTAAAAGGAGGTTTTGAATTAAAATACAACACTTTTCATTTTTCATTAAAACAATGAACATTATCAGAAAAATACCAGAAATTTATCCAAAGAAAATTTCAATGTCCCAATAATAAAGAATAAGTTTATTTTGACAAATATAGCTTATAAAATTGTCAAAAGTTAGATTTAAAACTGGTTCTCCATCGAAAGGCGGTAAAACAATCTTTAAAAAATATTATAGTATTCCATGCTTAAGATTGGATTTATTCTCATTTTAAGCCTCTAAAACACTATCTAATTCATAAATAGACATATATAAGAATATTTATTATTCATTACCTACTTGGGATGTTACATCCTTCCCCCCTTTAAAAAATATTGTCCCCACAATTTATTTAATTATCGAATAAGTAGTGGTATTTATCTGTCATTGCATTTTCAGATTCCCATGTTGCATCTTCACTCATGTGGTTCTTCAAAAAAACTGTTACATGATGAATCACCTTATTCTGCAACACTTGATCCCTATGATCAAGAATCTAGACTGGTTATTCCTCAAAAGATAGATTCTCTTCCAACTGAACTACCTTTGGACTCAAAACATGAGATGGATCTGGCATGTACTTCCTTAACATTAAAACATGAAAAACATTGTGCACCTGAGATAAACTCGGAGGTAAAGCCACTCGGTATGCAACTAATCCAACTCTCTCAAGAATTTCATATGGTCCAATGAACCTTGGACTCTTCTTTCCTTTCTTACCAAATCGCATCAAACTTTTCCATGGTGATACTTTGAAAAAACATGATCACCTACCTCAAAAGAGAGATCCTTCCACCAGTTGTCCGCATAACTCTTATGCCTACTCTGAGCCATTCTCATGTGTCTCTGTATCATCTGAACTTTTTCTGTCAACTCTTCTACCAAATCTGGTCCCATAAACTTTATTTCACCCACTTCATCCTAGAAAGCTAGAGTTTGACCCCGCGTCCCATATAATTCCTCCAATGGTGACATCTGTATACTGGAATTAAAACTGTTATTATAAGAAAACTCAACTAAGGAAAGATGTTGGTCCCAACTTACCTGATAATCCATCGAACAAGCAGGTAGCATATCCTCTAAAGTCTGAATTGTTCATTCTGACTGCCCATCTGATTGAGGACGAAAAGTTGTACTAAAATTTAATTCAGTACCCAGCGAATTATGAAGGCCTTTCCAAAAGATAGAAGTAAATCTGGGATCATGATCGGATACAATGGAGAGGGGAACTCCATGAAACCTGACTATCTCTTTAAAATACAATCGAGAAAGTTGATCTAGACAGAATGTATGTAACACCCGAGACTTTTGTGAGAAATATTTTGTTTCTAAATCATAAAAGGAATCTTTCACTACACACAACACTAGCTTGGCTTGCTTTACACGCAACAGCAGCCTTCCTCAATAGCTTGCATCGTACACAATACCGAGTTTCACTAAACAACGATATGTTATTAAAATATTATTAAAACTAGCCGTTATGAATTGCAATAACCACTTTCTGAAATTTTGTAAATTTTATTTTTCAAAATGGACTTCATTTTTTAATTCGGAATATCGAAATTATCTTATGGTGAAATTTTGGTACTTTTCAGATAACTTTTATATTCTGATGAATAGTGAAAATTATTAAATTTTAATTAAAAACTACTTTTTTAATAAAAATAATTAATAGTGATAAATTATTAATTTGAGTGGTTTTAAAGTATATTTAGAATATATTTTTACAATTTAATACAATGTTGTTCATTGGATGTAATTTGACATTTAAACCAGACATAAATTAGTGTCAATCTTTTGATATTTATTATCTTTTAAAAACACGCTATTTGTTTTGACGACGGGAATTAATTTTTAAATTAGTTAATATAACTGATATGTATTGAATTTGGTAAAATAAACATCATTTTTGAATTCATAATATCAAATATAGCTTAGGCATAATTTTTGGTATTTTTCTGGAAACTTTCATTTTTTGATGAATAGTGAAACCACTAAGTGGTAGTTAAAAAAACTGAATTTTTCATAAAATTTAATTTTACCGCTTCTATGAGTAGAATTTCAAAAATCCAAGAGAAATGGTTAATATCAAGGACTAAAATGTGGTTCAATGAGATGAAAATAATTTTTGGTGAATATTAACATTTTTACTTTTATTTACCACGGTTAAAAGTAAATAGGGTAATTAAGGGTAAAATGATATTATTATTACCCTAACACAAGTCATAATTCTATTTGATAAGTGTAATTCAACCAAAAAAAACCTTAGAAATAAAATATGACCATTAAGGCCCACTTGGATTAGATTAGGACATTTATTATTAATTTATTTAAAGAAGGGTTAAAATAGTTAAAATCAAAGATTAATAACTAAATCATTTTTAATATTGGGTTATACATAAGATAAATTCGACTATAAATATTAATTAGAAATATATGAAGATTTAAAACATAATGGTATTTTATTTTTAATTTTTATACTTAATATAATTTAATTTATTTTTGATACAATGATGATGCAGTAATTATCTTATTAATGAAATCTTGACATAATTGATGTTATAAAAAGCCAAATAAATGTAATTTGAGACTTTTTGTGAATTACAATAATTTTCAATGTTAATATGACATTTTAATATAGATTTAATTAAACTTTTTTCGAACTAATCATTCTGTTATGATTTTCTCAAAAATCAATTACCCAATAGTATCAAAATTGACATAAAATAGTTTTTAAAACAAATATTATATTATTAATTGTGATTATATTCTTAAAAATCTATGGTTCGGACAAATTACTTAGATAAGGTTATATATATTAATAATAAACATCTTGGGGTCCGTTTCGCTTGATATAGTCAGTTTATTAACCTTATAGTGTAAGAAAATAAGAAGACACAGTAAAAGTTAAATTGTCTAACTTAAAGTTAAAACTAAACGATAAGGTTATAAAAGGAACCTAAACTTGTCTAAATTCTATTGGATGAGAGTATTTAGACCCATCCCCAGTTTAGCTTCGAAATAAATCAATTTGGAGCTATTTAAAATCGAATTTGGCTTTATAATAAAATAATATTTTTAGTTTTTCCAAAGGAGCCCCTCTCCTCCCTTATAAAAGGGCACCTCCTCCCACTCTTCCTCACACCACTTTGAGACTTCAAGCTCGTCCAACCCCAAAAAATTTCTTCTCTCCACTTCCCTAGAAACATCTTAGATGTCCTGGTCTTCTTCAAAGACCAATTTTAGTGCCCTAAGAGGAGATCTCAAAGAGGCGCTTCAAAGAAGACGTAATGTCCATTACTGATTCTTTCAACTTTATTTCTTTTTCGACTTCTTCTTCTTTAGTTGTTTCATTATGAATTAATAACATCAGTATCAATAATATACGGATATGTTATTATAAGTATGAAACAACCCTATTTCAATATCTATCCATCCTACGGAAAACGAAATCACCGCGTGTAAATAATGACTATATATGATTATTGTAAAGTGATATTTTTTCTTAAATAGTATATATACACTCCAATACAATTCCATGATCATGGGAGTGATATCATCACTCGTGCGTACGTACGGAATACCATCTCCACGATGTGATGCGACTCGTTCTACATGATCTTCAATGCATAATGATTATATAAATGAATAGAATGAAGGAATATGATATATATTACACTAATACCATTCTATAAATGATGTATCTATAACCTAAAAATAAAAATAATAATTTATTCGACAAAACACGCATAAGAACAAAAAGTAATAAACACCCGAATAACAAGTAGTAATAAAATATTACTAATAATAAGCTAATAATATGACCATATATGATAAGTATGATTATGGAATAAGTCAATAACAATATTTAAATCATTATAAAGGAGGTTCAGACACTTATTAAGCAAATTGGACCTAATGTAAGGGAAAATATCACAATCTCATTTTAAACGAGATTGTTTATACTTTGTTATTTACTGGGATGTATTTTATCATCCACATCCATGTTTCCTCAATATTAAATATTGTTTCCATCCACCTACAATTGTTTAAATCTAATTTTACCCTTCAGTGAGTTTTTAGTGAAAGATATGAAATGAATCATTTTTCGTTTTTTGTACGAGGTACTTTTTGACTTTTCCGATAAAAGTACGGGAAGAATGTTTTTTTTAACATATACGGCATGAATAGATTTTTAATACATTATTTCCAAGAAGCTTAATTTAAAAGTTTTCAAGATTATTTTTAATCAACTTCTTTTAGTTTAAAATTGTATGACATGTTAAGAAAGTAAAATGTTTTTGAAGTAGAAGGGATATTTTTTTTCAAGAATGGAGTTCAAGTGTTTTATCAATATTATTTTCCATCTAAAATAATATAGGGTTCTGTTTCTATCCCTATTATTACATTTATTTGATTATTTTGTAATGGAATTATTTTTATGAATTCCTTTATCTTATATGAATTTTTTTATGATGTCCTATTGTTTAAGAATCCCATTTTTATTACATGAGTTATGCAATGATGTATGATATATGATTTTGTGGCACACATAAGAATGGAATCATTATGAGATGGTGAGACCTATATCTCCCTCCAATGCATTGGGTAAGGATTTTTTATCTCATGAGATAGACATGGCTGGAACGGCAGGTTAAACCGGTTCAGTGAAACAGGACTGGAACGAGGTGTGAACTCAGTTCAGAAATGGACTTTGTCTTCTAGGATAGTTTTGGCAATGAGTCTTGACTACTAAAAAATGATTCTCTATGATTATGTGTGTATTCCAAAAAGTTTCATGTTTTAAGTTATGATTATTGGGATTACATTTCACTACTATGATTTATCCCATGTTATGAAATTATGATCTCTTTTGTAGGTTTTGATTTCCAAAAGTTATGTTCTTATGAATATGATGTGATTTATATTTCTTTTTTTTACCCTTACCGAGCATTTGAGCTCACCCTTTTGTATGTTTTATTTCCCCAGGTTAGGAAGAAGGTTATTATGTAAGATATGCCAAAAGGGACTATAGATATGATGAAATAAATGGGAGACAGTGTAGATGCTTTATGAACCAGTTGCTTATGTTTCCCAGTTTCTAAAGACACTATACCTACATGGTCCTTTCCTGGTTTTGTTATATGTTGTAATAAGTGTTCTTCAATTTTAAAGTAATAACAATTTATGTAATGTATGGGTCGTTATAGTTGGTATCCGAGGAATGGTATAGTCATCCTTTGGAAACTAGGATGTGAAAGACTTAGTATGAACCTTAAGGATAAGTCTAAGCATAGAACACAATCTTAGTGTTTTAGAAATTCTCATGAATAACCTATGATAAGACCTTAATTGTGATATTTAATTATTGATTATGTGGTTTTCCTATTATAATTAGTGTTGCTCACACTATTCTTCTTGGTTTTAGTCAATGGCTGGAACCTGAAGGAACCGCGTAACTGCGGAATGCGATGGGCAATGCAATGATTGTCCCCATGAGCAACCAAACGTTATGGGAGCTGGAATGAAAAATCTTATAGCCATGCTCACACAACTTTCTCAAGCTATGAATCATGCAAGACTTCCAAAAGATCAAATTAAGGAGAAACATTCTATTGAATCCTTCATGAGGCAGCGTCCACATTCATTCAGCGGGTCTACTGATCCATTAGTTGCTGAACAATGGATTAGTACTACTGAAAAGATATTTTCAGTTATTCAATGTTCTGAACATTATAAAGTCATCTTAGTAGTGTATCGTTTGGAAGGTGATGTTGATCAATGGTGGAATCATATCAAGAATACGAGGCAAAGAGATGAAATTGAGTCCATGGAATGGGACGAGTTCAAGAACTAATTTTTCAATAAGTACTTCCCTCGTATTCTCAGAACAAAGATGGAGAAAGAGTTACATGAACTAAAGTAAAAGGGTGATGAATTTGTTGGTACCTATGAAGAAAATTTTACAAGACATGCATGGTACGCTTCTGGTATTATTATCCAACCTGAAAGTAAGATCGATCGATTCTTTAGTGGCTTAAAACGAAGTCTTCGAAGGGTGTTAGCCATAAGGGACTTCAATAGCTATGAGGAAATCATTCGAAGTGATATTAATGTTGAGATGGAGGTTGGAGTAACCCATCAGTCATATGGGTTTGATAAGAAGATGAAAATGCAATTCAAAGGAATATCTAAAGAGCGCACTGAAAATAAGATGGGTTTTCCCTTATGCTCAAAGTGTGGAAAGAAACATGGAGGGAGTTGACTTAAAGGGACAAGTAAATGTTTCAAATGTGGAATGGAATGTCATCGGGCATTTGAATGCCGCAATGATGGGAAGAAGATGTCTAATGATGCAAACAAAGGAAGGGACATATATAATGAACCTACTACACTTCAATGTTTCAAGTTCAAGGAGATGGGGCATTATGCCAATAAATGCCCTAAACCAAGGGTTGTTGATGATGATTGACATCAAAAAAAATTTAAGGCTAAAGACAAAGGAAAGTCACATGCAATTTCTATCAGCGATGTGGAGTATGATAACGATGTGGTGAAAGGTACACTTACCATCCACTCTAAAGTAGCAAATGTTTTATTTGATTCTGGATCCACCCAATCTTTTATTTCTGAAGATTTTTCTAAGGGTATCACCGTATTAAATCAACAATGAGATGTTGAGCTAGCTGTGACAACACCTAATGGCACAACAGTCGAATCAAAAGTTTATAATTCTTCCCCGATTGAAGTTTGTGGGAAGGTGCCTACTGAAAATCTTGTGACCCTTCCTATAGTGGAATTTGATGTGATTCTTGGCATGGATTGGATTTCTTTATATCGAGCTCATATCAATTTCCAAAGAAGGGAATCCACATTTCATATTCCAGATCATTCTATGATCGTCTATCGATGCAAGGATGAACATAACCTTCCAGTGGTAATTTCTTTCTTGTTATGGGTCTTGATTCCACTAAATGAAGGTTATTTATCTCAAATGGTTGGTGAGAAACTCACGATTAATAATATGCCCATTGTATGGGAGTTTGATGATGTATTTCCGAAGGGATTACTGGGTCTTCCACCAAATCGTGAAGTTGAGTTTTCAATAGAACTCGTACCAGGTGCTTTACCTATTTCAAAGACACCTTATCGAATGGACCCAATTGAGTTGCAGGAATTGAAGAAGAAACTCCAAGAGAATCTTGATAAGGGATTCATATGCCCTAGTGCATCACCTTGTGGAGCACCTGTTCTATTTGTTAAGAAGAAAGATGGATCAATGAGACTATGCATTGATTATCGAGAACATAACAAGATCACTATCAAGAACAAATATCCTCTCCCGCGCATTGATTACTTATTTGACCAACTACGCGGAGCTCAATACTTTTCCAAGATTGATCTTCATTCAGGGTATCAGAAATTAAGGGTCAGAAGGGAGGATATACCAAAGATGGCTTTTTGTACAAGGTATGGACACTATGAATTTATAGTGATGCCATTTGTTCTTACTAATGCCCCTAATATCTTCATGGATCTGATGAATAGAGTCTTTAGAGACTATCTAGATCCGTTTGTGGTAGTCTTTATATACGATATTCTGCTATATTCAAAGAGAAAGTAAGAACATGAAGATCACTTGAAAAATATATTGAAGACCCTAAGAAAGGAGAAGTTTTATTCCAAATTTACCAAGTGTGAATTTTGGCTTCAAAGAGTTTCATTTTTGGGTCACATAATCTCAAAAGAGGGGATATCTGTGGATCCAGCAAAAATAGAGGTTATCGAAAGATGGTTGAGACCAACAATAGTAACTGAGATCTGAAGTTTTCTTGGTTTGGTAGGATATTATCGACATTTTCTGAAAGATCTTTCACGATTATCTAATCCACTCACCATGTTGACTCGGAAAGGAGTTATGTTTGTTTGGACGGAAGAATGCGAAGAGAATTTCAAGGAGTTAAAAAGAAGGTTATCCAGTGTACCTATGCTCACACTGCCTTGAAGTGGAGAAAGGTTTGTGATCTATAGTGATGCATCCAAGAAGGGATTGGGGTGTGTTCTTATGAAAAATTATATGGTGATAGCTTATGCCTCACGATAGTTAAAAATCCATGAGCAAAATTACCCAAATCATGATTTGGAGTTAGCTGTCGTAATATTTGCATTAAAGATTTAGAGACATTATAATTATGGATAAAGGTGTGATATTTATACTAATAATAAATGTTTAAAGTATATTTTCACACAAAAGGAGCTGAATATGTGCCAAAGAAGATGGTTAGAGCTTATTAAGGATTACGACTGCTTAATCCATTACCACCCTGGGAAAGCAAACAAGGTGGCTGATGCATTAAGTCGACAAGACCATGCCAGTTTATCCATGATAAGGATCACAAAAGATCCAATATTTATGAATTTACAAATTATGGATCTTGGAATTATAATGGAAGGGGGAAAATCATATCTTTCTCAAATGAATGTTCTACCATCTATCAATGTGAAGATTAAAGAGGTGCAGAAAGAAGATGTAGAGTTAAAAAAGAAGGTGAGAAATATTCCTGAATTCAACCATGATTGTGATGGGATAATAAAGCTTAGGAATCAGGTTTGTGTTACTCCCATCCCCGAATTAAAGAAGGAGCTGCTAGATGAGGCTCATAGTTCTTCATTCTCTATTCATCCTGGAAGCACGAAGATGTATAGGGACATAAAAGGGTACTTCTGGTGGGATGGCATGAAAAGAGATGTTGCTTTATATGTTTCTCGATGCATGGTTTGTCAGTAAGTTAAAGCTGAGAGATAGAAGTCCAAGGAGATGTTACAACCATTACCCATACCCGAATGGAAATGGGAAAACATCACTATGGACTTTGTCAGATGACTTCCTAAAACATCCAAAGGAAATAATGCTATCTAGGTCATAGTTGATCGTCTTACAAAGTTTGCACACTTAATTGCTATTAGAGATGATTTCTCTCTAGATCAGCATCCTAGGATATATGTAAAGGAATTGGTAAGATTGCATGGAGTACCACTTTCAATTATATCTGATCGGGATCCAAGGTTTACCTCAATGTTCTGGAAAAGTCTTCAGCATACTCTGGATACAGAGTTGAGTTTCAGCACTTCTTATCATCCTCAGACAGACGGTCAGTCTGAGAGAACAATTCAAACTCTAGAAGATATGTTGAGAGCTTGCTCTATGGATTTCAAAGGTGTTTGGGATCAACACCTACCTTTGGTGTAATTTTCTTATAATAATAGCTTTCACTCCAGTATTCAGATGGATCCTTATGATGCTCTCTATGGATAGAAATGCAGGACTCCAACATGCTAGGATGAAGTTGGGGAAAGAAAGCTATTAGGACCTGATCTTGTTGATGAGATGGAAGAAAAGGTCTGATCTATTCAACCATACATAAGAGAAGCTCAGAGTCGACAGAAAAGTTATGCCGACAACCGAAGAAAAGACCTAGAGTTTTAAGTGGGTGATAAAGTGTTCTTACGAATATGTCCCTGGAAGAGGGTCATGAGATTTGGAAAGAAGGGGAAGTTGAGCCCTAGATATATCGGTCCTTTCGAAATACTGGATCGTATTGGAACTATAGCTTACCAATTGGCGCTTCCATCGAATCTCCCTCAAGTTCACGATGTGTTCCATGTATCGCTCTTGATAAAGTACATACCTGATCCTTCACATGTACTCATCTCAGAAGTTGTACCGCTGGAACACGATCTTTCTTATGAAGAACAACCGATAGAGATTCTGGATCATAGCGAAAAAGACCTATGGAACAAGACCACTCGCTTGGTGAATGTTTTATGGAGGAACCACCAGTTAGAAGAAGCTACATGGGAGCTTTAGGATATAATGAGGGAAAGGTATCCTCATCTGTTTGTTACAATGTGACGAATTTCGAGGGGGAAATTCATTTTAAGGGGGGTTGAATGTGACACCTGATACTTTTATGAGAAATATTTTGTTTATAAATCATCAAAGGAATATTTCACTACACACAACACTAGCTTGGCATGATTTACACGCATCCACGACATTCCACAATAGGTTGCGTCGTACGCAATACCGAGTTTCACTAAACAACGATATGCTATTAAAATATCATTAAAACTAGCAGTTATGAATAGTAATAACCACTTTTTGAAATTTTTTAAATTTTATTTTTCAAAGTGGACTTCATTTTTGAATTTGGAATATCAAAATTAGCTTAGGGTGAAATTTTGGAACCTTTCAGATAACTTTCATAATTTGATGAATAGTGAAAATTATTAAATTTTAATTAAAAACAAATTTTTTAATCCAAATAATTAATAGTGATAAATTATTAATTTGAGTGGTTTTAAATTATATTTAGAATATAATTTTACAATTTAATACAATATTGTTCATTGGATGTAATTTCACATTTAAACCAGACATAAACAAGTGTCAATCTTTTGATAGTTATTATCTTTTAAAAACACGCTATTTGTTTTGACGATGGAAATTAATTTTTAAATTAATTAATTTAACTTATATGTATTGAATTTGGTAAAATAAACATCATTTTTGAATTCATAATATCAAATATAGCTTAGGCCTAATTTTTGGTATTTTTCGGGAAACTTTCATTTTTTGATGAATAGTGAAACCACTAAGTGGTAGTTAAACAAAACTGAATTTTTCATAAAACATAATTTTACCGCTTCTGTGAGTAGAATTTCCAAAATCCGAGAGACACGGTTAATATCAAGGACTAAAATGTGGTTCAATGAGATGAAAATATTTTTTGTTGAATAGTAACTTTTTACTTTTATTCACCAAGTTTAAAAGTAAATAGGGTATTTAAGGGTAAAAATGATATTATTATTACCATAAAACATGTCCTAATTCTATTGGATAAGTTTAATTCGACCAAAAACAACCTTAGGAATACAATATGACCATTTAGGCCCACTTGGATTAGATTAGGACATTTATTATTAATTCATTTAAAGAAGGGTTAAAATAGTTAAAATCAAAGTTTAATAACTAAATTATTTGTAATATAGGGTTATACATAAGATAAATTCTACTATAAATATTCATTAGAAAGATAAAAATATTTACAACATAATGGTATTTTATTTGTAATTTTTAGACTTAAAATAATTTAATTTATTTATGATACAATGATGATGCATTAATTATCTTATTCATGAAATATTGACATAATTGATGTTATAAATACCCAAATAAATGTAATTTGAGACTTTTTATGAATTACAATAATTTTATATGTTAATATGACATGTTAGTATATATTTAATTAATTTTTTTAGAACTAATCATTCTGTTATGATTTTCACAAAAATCAATTACCAAATAGTGTCAAAATTGACATAAAATAGTTTTTAAAACAAATATTATATTATTAATTGTTATTATATTCCTAAAAAATCTAAGGTTCGTCAAAATGACTTAGATAAGGTTATATATATTAATAATAAAAAACTTGTGGTTCTTTTTTCTTGATATAGTAAGTTTATTAACCTTATAGTGTAAGAAAACAAGAAGACACGGTAAAAGTTAAATTATCTACCTTAATGTTAAATCTAAATGATAAGTTTAAAATAGGAAACTAAACGTGTATAAATTCTATTGGATGAGATTATTTAGACCCATCCCCACCTTAGTTTCGAAATAAATCAATTTGGAGCTATTTAAAACCGAATTTGGATTTAAAATAAAATAATATTTTTAGTTTTTCCAAAGGAGCCCCTCTCCTCCCTTATAAAAGGGAACCTCCTCCCCCTCTTCCTCACACCACTTTGAGCCTTCAATCTCGTCCAACCCCTGAAAATTTCTTCTCTCCACTTCCCTAGAAACATCTTAGAGGTCCTGGTCTTCTTCAAAGACCAATTTTAGTGACCTAAGAGGAGATCTCAAAGAGGCGCTTCAAAAAAGAGGTAATGTTCGTTACCGATTCTTTCAACATTATTTCTTCTTTCACTTCTTCTTATTTAGTTTTTTCATTATGAATTAATAAAATCAGTATCACTCAAATAATGATATGTTATTATAAGTATAAAACAACCCTATTTCACCATCTATCCATCCTACGGAAAACGAAATCACCGCGCGTGCGTACGTACGGAATACCGTCTCCAGGCCGTGGTGTAATCTATTTTCCACCACCACCTTACTTGGATGGGTATAATGGTGTAAATAATGACTATATATGATTATTTTAAAGTGATATTTTTTCTGAAATAGTATATATACACACCAATACAATTCCATGATCATGGGAGTGATATCATCGCCCATGCGTACGTACGGAATACCATCTCCATGATGTGATGCGACTTGTTATACATGATCTTCATTGCATAATGATTATATAAATGAATTTAATGAATTAATATTATATATATTACACTAATACCATTCTGGAAATGAGGTATCTATAACCTAAAAAGAAAAATAAGAATTTATTCGACAAAACACGCATAAGAACAACAAGTAATAAACACCCGAATAACAAGTAGTAATGAAATATTACCAATACGAAGCTAAGAATATGACCATATATGATAAGTATGATTCTGGAATAATTCAATAACATTATTTAAATCATTACACAAGAGGTTTGGACACTTACGAAGCAAATTGGACCTATGGTAAGGGAAAATATCACAATCTCATTTTATCCGGGATTGTTTATACTTTGGTATTTTCTGGGGTGTACTTTATCATCCACATCCATGTTTCCTAAATATGTAATATTGTTTCCATCCACCTACAATTTTTTAAATCCAATTTTACCCTTTGGTGAGTTTTTAGTGAAAGATATGAACTGAATCTTTTGTCGTTTTTCGTACGAGGTACTTTTTAACTTTTCCGACAAAAGTACGGGAATAATGTTTTTTTAACTTATACGGCATGAATGGATTTTTAAAACATTATTTCCAAGAAGTTTACTTTACAAGTTTTCAAGTTTATTTTTAATCAAAATCTTTTATTTTAAAATTTTATTACATGTTATGAAAGGAAAATGTTTGTGAAGTAGAAAGGATATTTTCATCAAGAATAGAGTTCAAGTTTTTTATCAAAATTTTTTTCCATCTAAGATAATATAGGGTTCTGTTTCTATCCCTATTATTAAATTGATTTGATTATGTTGTGATGGAATTATTTTTATGAATTCCTTTATCTTATATGAATTGTTTTATGATGTCATGTTGTATAAGAATATTATTTTTATTACATGAGTTATGCAATGATGTATGATTTATTATTTTGTGGCACACATAAGAATGGTATCATTATGAGATGGGTGGGACCTATATCTACCTCCAATGCATTGGGTAAAGATTTTATATCTCATGAGATAGATATGGCTGGAATGGCGACACCGGTTCAGTGAAACAGGACTGGAACGAGTAGTGAACTCGGTTCAGAAATGGACTTTGTCCGCTAACATAGTCTTGGAAATGAGTCTTGACTACTATGAAATGATTCTCTACGATTATGTGGGTATTCCACAAAGTTTCATGTTTTATTTTATGATTATTGGGATTACATTTCACTAATATGATTTATCCCATGTTATGAAATTATGATCTCTTTTGCAGGTTAATATTTTCAAAAGTTATGTTCTTATGATTATGATGTGATTTATATTTCTTTTGTTTACCCTTACTGAGCATTTGATCTCACCATTTTGTATTTTTTCTTTCCACAGGTTAGGAAGAAGGTTATTAAGTAAGATATGCCAAAAGGAACTATAGATATGATGAAATAAATGGGAGACAGTGTAGACGCTTTATGAACCAGTTGTATATGTTTCCCAGTTTCTAAAGACACTATACCTATACGGTCCTTTCCTGGTTTTGTTATATGTTGTAATAATTGTGCTTCAATTTTGAAGTAATAACAATGTATTTAATGTATAGGTCGTTATAATGTTTCTCGAATAAGAAGGAAATGAGCAGATTTAGTCAAGTGATCAACAATAACCCACATTTCATTATTACCTCGAGGTGTCATCGGCAATCCCACAACGAAGTCCATGGATATATTTTCCCATTTCCACTCTGAAATTGGTAAAGGCTGAAGCATACCATTCGGTAACTTCCTCTCTTATTTAACCTCTTGACAATTCAAACACTTCACAGTAAAATTAGCAATATCTATTTTCATTCCGTCCCACCAGTAATACTCCCGAAGTTCTCCGAACATCTTAGTACTGCCTGGATGAACTGAAAACAGAGAATTATGAGCTTCACATAACAACTCTATCTTCAACTGTGAATCACAAGGAATACACAATCACTTCCCAAATCTCAAAACACTATCATTATCAATGTTGAATTCAGGAAACTTACCCTTCTGAACCAGCTCTACCTTTTTCTGCAACTCACTGTCTTTCTTCTGTGCTTGCTTTATTCTATCTGATAGAGAAGATTTCACTGATACATGAAACAAAACAGAATGAAATACTAAACCAACAACTTCTATGCCAATGTTCATCAAATCCTTAACCAAAGGATCAG
The DNA here is from genome assembly GCA_963277665.1 of Viscum album. Lineage (NCBI taxonomy): Eukaryota > Viridiplantae > Streptophyta > Magnoliopsida > Santalales > Viscaceae > Viscum > Viscum album. Next base: position 1,362,387,643 of record OY728140.1, on the reverse strand, counting down.
ATTCCAATTTCAACATTGTTAATGAAGCATTCCTTTTTCGACTCAAAGCATCTGCCACTTTATTTGCTTTTCCCGGATGGTAATGAATTGTACAATCATAATCATTTATTAATTCTAGACATCTCCTCTGTCTAATGTTTAATTCTTTCTGATTGAATATATACTTTAAACTTTTGTGATCGGTATATATTTCAGACATTACTCCATACAAATGATGCGTCCAAATTTTTAAAGAAAAAACAACAGCATCTAATTCCAAATCAGGTGTAGGGTAATTTACCTCATGAGTTTTCAACTGACTTGAAGAATAAGCAATTACCTGATCATTCTTCATTTGGACGCAACCAATTACTTTCAATGAATCATCACTGTAGATAACAAACTCCCCATTCCTGGAAGGTAGTGCCAAAACTGGAACATTCACCAAATATTTTTTTCAGTTCCTGAAAACAATCATCACATTCTTTTGTCCAGATAATCTTAACACCCTTCCGAGTTAGCTTAGTCATTGGACTAGATAACCATGAAATATTTCTAACAAAACTTTGGTAATATCCTACCAAACCAAGGAAGCTACGAATCTCAGTTACATTTGTGGGTCTTGGCCATTCTTCAACAACCTTTGTTTTTGCATGTTCAACAGTTATCCCATCTTTAGAAACAATGTGGCCATGGAAAGAAATTTTTTGCAACCAGAACTCACACATTATGAATTTTCCATACAATTTATTTTCCTTTAAGGTTTGAAAAATAACCCTTAAATGTCTTTCATGCTCCTCTTTACTTTTAGAAAACACCAAAATATCATCAATGAAAACCACCACAAACTTATCCAAGAACTCATGGAAAATTCTATTAATTATGCCCATGAATACAGCAGGTGCATTGGTTAGCCCAAAAGGCATTAATAAAAATTCATAATGGCCATATCTTGTACGAAACACGGTCTTCCGATCATCTACTTCTTTTACCTTCAACTGATTGTACCATGATCTTAGGTCAATCTTTGAAAAAAACTGAACTCCCTGGAGCTGATCAAACAAATCATCGATATGAGGCAAGGGATATTTGTTCTTAATAGTGATGTTATTCAAGGCTCTATAATCAATGAAAATCTCATAGAACCATCATTCTTTTTAACAAATAAAATAATATCACCCTATGGTGATGTCCTAGGTCAAATGAAACCTTTATCTAATAAATCTTGCAATTGATCCTTCAACTCTAAAAGTTCAATTTGATCCATTCGATAATGGGGTTTTGAAATTGGATTAGCATCAGGAACTAAGTCAACAGTAAATTCAACTTCCCAATCTGGTATTATTCCAGGCAACTCATCAGGAAAAACATCAGGATACTCATTTACAACTGGCACATAATTAATCTGAACAGTTCCTTTGTTTTCAACAATATGTGCAAGGTTACATTCATTTACATCTTTTACAAGTTTTACGGCCTCTTGATATGTTATCAACAGTAAGGGCTCATTCTTTTACACAAACTGAAAGTATTTTGGAAAAGAAACTTCTTTAGCTCTATAGTCAATCTTAGCATGGTTTATAGAGACCCAATCCATACCTAGGATAACATCAAACTCTACTATAGGTAAAACAACAAGGTTTTCAAGTAGGTTCTTTCCACGGATAAGGATAGTAAGATTCATATAAATTCTTTTTTGCATCAACATTTCCCCCAGGCGTTTTTACCACAAGTTCAGCAGTAATTTCTTGAGATGGTATTCCCATTTTACTAGAAATGTTTTCAGAGATGAAGGAATGTGTAGACCCTGAATCAAATAACACACTAGCATAATCTGAAAAAACATAAAAATTACCTGATTCCACTTCATTTTATGGCATAACATCTGCAGAAGTAGTTGAAAAGGATTTCACCACCCCTTTATGCTTGTAGTCTATCTTCTTACCATCACTTGAGATCTTTTTCGTACACACGTTTCTATAGTGACACATCTCATTGCACTTAAAACATTTCACTAATTGTAAATAAAATTTGGTCTTACAATCACCTTGATCTTTTCCAGTGCAATCACGAGCCTTATTTCCCATCTTACCACATCGGTAGAACTTTCCAAAATTCAGAATACATTCCCCAGTATGAATTTTACCACATTTATCAAAAACTGGAAACATAGTTTTCTTACCATCAGACTTTTTTGAAGAATTCTTCCCTTTCTCCTGCCACCTCGGTCTCTTCTTTTGTTGGTTGTTATAGAACACTTGATCATCGGAAAACTCCATTTCCACCTTCTCAGCACATCAAACAAGCTTTTCATAACACTTGAACTCACGAGAATATAAAGCCCTTCGATATTTTGGCTTTAATCCTGAGTAAAAATGGTTGATTTTACTATCAAGGTCTCAGATAAAATTTGAAGCATAACATTCCAATCGAGTGAACCTTTCTTCATAAGCATCCACTGAGTCTTCCTTTTGCCTCAATTCCAAGAATTTTTTTTCCATCCTATGTCGAACAGCCTTTGGAAAATACTTCTCAAGAATCATACTTTCAAATTCATCCCAGTCGAGAGCATCAATCTCATCAGCGTCCCTGATATTTTTAACCATCGACCACCACTGATCTGTTTCACCCTCAAAATGGTAAATAGAAATACTAACCTTTTTATTGTGTGAACAATCCATGACATAGAAAATATTCTCCAGTACATTAATCCACACTTCAGCTAGCACATGGTCAGATGATTCTCTGAATGATGGGGGATGTTGCCTCATGAAATGTTCCACCACTGACATGTTCATCTACGGTTGACATGGCTGATCTCGTGCATGGATACCACCACCATTTATCGTTTGAGTAAACTGCACCATTACTGCAACAAACTGTTCAGTTCCAATTCCGACCATCTCAGGATGCTGATTCGGAATGTCATTTCCTTCTGTATGCCTTCCTAGCACTGCTTCCCTGTTTCCTCTACGGAAAACCATTCTGAACAAACAAGTCGTAGATGAAGAAACATGGTAATCTTCAAATGCTATATCATTTCAATTTGAAGATAAAAAATATTTTTGGATAATCATTTAATAGAATTCTAACTCCTAAATTTTTCTAAACCGACCTATGATACCAACAATAAGGCCTCGGCCTTAAACCTTACGTAATCATGAGTTATTAAAAGATTAGACATTGAGGATCTTTTCAGGTTTAGAGTTTTAGAGAATTAGATAATAAAACATGCATTACATTCCACATTAAAACAAATTGGTTACATAAAAGATAGTATTCATTTTTTTTCCATCAACGGAAACATATTTAAAACAAAACATGGATTCTTTCATGACACTTCCTTAACACCATCATCACATCATGTACCTTTTCCTTGGCCTGTGAAAGCATTTCAAAAACATGGGATGAGCATAAAAAGATCAGTAAGGGATATAAAAATATAGAAGGGAAACATAATTACACGTATACATAAGAATCAATGAAATCATAATTTACTCATAAAGCATAAGAATACCTCATAAAATCATGAATATATCATAGAATTCATAATACATAAAGGTAACTTGAGGCATTCATAACATTCTTACGTAGGGAGTAACCCTTATGGTTACGTTTGGAATACCCATCACAGTATATTCCATACATCTGTTTGGAGAAAACTTAACATTTAACTCCTTTGCATTACCCAATGTATTGGAGAGAAATATCGGGCTCACCCGCCATAAGTTTATCACGGAACCACCCATCTTCATAACAATTCCCAAGAACCACAACATAATCATATCACATAAGACATGAAAAAAGGAAACATAAAATTTAAAACATTCAATCACAAGATATCAATACCACACATTGATATAATAAAAACATTGTGAAAACCATTTTAAATACCAAAATAATAGAAAAGTAAAACATGGTATTTATTTTTCATTTAAAAAAAAGTTATGTCTTGTAGAGGAAGACGAAACTCAAATAATGGTCACGACGGCGGATAATTCGTTGTCACCGCATACGTACGAAAAAACATTCCATTTTTTCGTTTAGTAAACGCTTCGTATAAAAAGATTCCTTTTGAATAACCGTAAAAATAAAAGGGTTTTATACAATGTATAAAAGAAAGTTGTGTATAAAACATAATATGCCTCAATGAAAGGAGATTGAGATGAAGTCCCTTACCTCAGGTCCGACTTGACTCGATCGTTCTTTAATCTCCTGAATAATAAACTTGATATAATTTCTACTTCCTTAAGAACCTTTTTCAAGTTAATTATTCCTTTTATATCACTTATTACCATGTCATGAACACTAAGTAACTATTTAAGTTAATAACGGCCGTTTTAACGATCATTGGTACATGAGTCAAAAATAAACTCTTTATAATTACAAGTTTTTTCATGGGGTAATATATCCATTATATCCAGAAATATATTCATTATGTAGATATAATATATATTATATATATCCATTATATACATGCATTTATAGTATTACATAACATTTAGAGGTAATAAATGAAATTCACTGTTCCTGGAGACGATAAGCCGTACGTACGCATGAACGCTACTTCCATTTCTATTTCATATTTAATGGAATTAAAACATAATGATACATAATTTTATTATAACTTTACTATGGTATCATATATAAGATCATTAAATCTATACTTTATACGTACCACATATGGTATTAACAAATCAAATCACTTTGAGGGGGCGGTAGTCCGCACTTCCTAAAATGAAGATATCTCGTTTTCCCATAATGGAAACAATAAATTTTACATACATAGCTTATTTTAAATATAAATATATTTTAATTTCCATTAATGATTTTTTGGGTGGTTTCCAATGGTTTTATAGTGAATATGTGAGTTTTCGTGGATTGAGCCAAACCATGAGTCCAATTCCAGATTTAAAAATTAATTTTGATTCTATTATAACTTATTCATTTTTTTATATTTTTCACTAATTCCAACTCTAAAATGTCCTCCCCTGATATATTAACACTACAATTAAAATATGGAGCCTTTGGAAATCCATATCCATGGTTTAGTTGGGTTTTTATTTAAGGGATTGGGCCTGCCTGGAAGCCCATATCCAGTTTTAAATTTTTTTTTATTTATGTAATAACATATTAATTTTTTGTATTTTTCGGTGATTCAAAGCCTCATATGCGGCCCTTACACCCAGCCGCTCCCCCAGCCTCTTTACCCCCCTCTTTGGAGCTCTTAGAATCGCTATTTAGGGATGAACACCTTAGGGTTTCTAAAATCTGGCAGATTTGATGAGGTATGTTCATTCAATCATAACTCTCTCAATTCATACTTTTTTCCCTCCATTACAATTCCTAAATGACCTAATAATTCTTGTGAGAACATCCCCTATGTTTTGGCCGTTTTGATTGTCAGATACTTGTGTTTTGTGGAGATTCATTCAAGATTTCTCAAGTAAGTTTGTCCATTTCTTTTCCCCTTTCAAATTGATTAGGGTTTCATTCTATTTTTTGAGGGTTTCCTCCATTTTTATTGAAGTGAACAATGACCAGTGGGCAAGAGTTCGAACATACGGATTAACCTTGGGTTTTCTTGGTCCATGTTTCTATTTTTAGGTTTGATCTACCCTTCCTGAGGTGCGGCGGTGGTGCGTTTGTGTTTTCGCACAAAGGATTCAATGGTTTCATTTGATTTGGTAGGTGATTCCAATGTTGATGCAATCTTTGTGTATTATCATGCTGTATTTCTCATATTTTAAGATTTATATAATTTTATTATTGCTGAAAAAATTGGTTCTAATGATGTTTCTATTGCAATTGAATTTAAAATGTCAATTTGGTGTGAAATTGGGGTGTTTCCAAATAAGTGTTTTGTTTGTTTATTTGGGGATGCCCTATAAAGACTTAGTTGTTTTTTTTGATCTGTAATAAGGAATAAAATACTGTTTATAATGTTTATCCCCTTTAGTAATTTCTGCAAAAAATGGGTTTTAATTGTGTTTGTAAAGAAAGTGAAGTTTTGGTTCCACTTTTGTGTGAAAATGAAGGTTTTACAAAGATAACACTTCTTGTTTAACATGGGGATGCCCAAAAATTGATTTGTTGTTTTAATTGATATTTATTGGGCTGACTTTACTGTTTTGGTAACTTAAAATTATGAACATCGTGTACAAGTGTGTTTCGTAAGGGGTTTTGTGTGCAAAACTACACGAGATTTTGAGAAATTTATTTATTCAAATTCAATGAGTTTGTTGTGTTTTTAAGTGGTATAAAATGAGATATCTACTCTATTTGGTGTATGTGACTTGTAGTGGTGTTTTAGAATAAAATGAATGTGTTAAATCCTGAAATTGTTTGAGCACAAAGGGGGAAGCCCGGGTACCTAGGTGGGGCGGATTTGTACTAGTACGGCTAGTAGACCGGATGGGTTTTGTACCTGTTTCACTTAGAATTTGGATAACTAAAACTCTAAATAAACTATGTGGATGATGATTGGGGATCACTAGGTTATGGGTATGTTCCCTACTAGTGGCTCGTGCACGAGAAAGGATTTTACTGTGGTTACATTACACTGAGGTACGAGGTACATGGGGCCTGAGACTATCTAGTGCCTAGGCGTGTTCCCGGTTTTGTTGCTCAGTGGATTTGTGGTATTTGCCCTTGTATTTGGGTGTCTCTGGAATTATAATGCAGTATCTAATATTCCTATTTAAATGTGTTAACATTCTGAAAGATTTATCTTGAAAAATGTTTTCAATTTAAGGTTTCATTTCGTGGAATTTTTGTCACTGCTTTTAATTGCATATTAAAACTGCTTAATTTTTCACCTTGTATTACATGCACCTTGGAATAATAGGTGTTGGGTCGGAAGAACACCCCAAGGAGGGAATGATGGCAAGAGGGGGGGTGAATTGCCTTTTAAAAAATTGAAAAACAAATTAAAAATCAAAGTAAAGTGCAGCGGAAATAAAGAGGCAAGACACGCAAATTGATAACGGAGTTCGGCCAAAAACCCGGCCTACGTCTCCGCTCCCAACTCAACCGTTGAGAGATTCCTACCGCTTGCTTTTCAATGGTTTTAGCAAGAAACCCACTAGGCTTTGAGGTAGCACTAGGACCTATTACAGCTTGCTTTTATTGGTTTAGCAAGAACCCAATGCTTTTAATGGTTAAGCAATAACCCACTAGTCTTTTTACGGGTGAAGACTAGCTCACCGATCTCAAGCCTTTTACAAGGTAAGGCTTGACAACCTCTTCACACCTTAGTGGTGGTGTGAAACCCAAAAGAAGGGGGGAAGAGAAAAGGGTTGGGGTTTGTAGGCACAAACCCAATTTTAAGCTCAAAATAAATAAATGCAATAAAACCCGTAATTGGGAAGACTCGGGCGCCAATGGATGATGGAGTTGATGGGCGTGCTCTCCCAAGCTTCTTGAGTGGAGCTCCTTGGATGTGGAAGTTGTTGGAGCTCTTGGGGTTCCTTTGAAGGAAGTTGCCGGAGGTTGGCCAATTGATCCAAAATATGTCCGTTGGCTTCACAAGTGTTCCGGTAATTGTCCGGGGCTTCCTCAGCCTTTATTTATAGGCTAGGAACCCTTGGGGAGGCTTCGGAGCCGTTGGAGAGGTCTTCGGAGCCGTTGGGAGTCAAGTGGACAGGCTGGTCAACAGCCCAACGGCTAGTTTGACTGTGTCCACCGGCTGGCCGGTACAGTCCCACCGGCTGGCCGGTGTGTGCAAAAAGGCATAGGATTCTTGTCCAGGGGCCACCGGCTGACCGGTACATCTCCACCGGCTGGCCGGTGCTTTGATAGAGAAGAAGAGTCTTGATCCAGGCTCCACCGGTCGACCGGTGAGGAGCCACCGGCTGGCCGGTGGCAAGACAGTAGCAAACACTATTTGTGCTGGGTGCCACAGGTCGACCGGTGGCAGAGCCACCGGTCGACCGGTGGGGAGGCAGTAGCTACCCCTTGAGTCTGGGTGCCACCGGCTGGCCGGTGGTGAAGCCACCGGTCGGCCGGTGGACTGAATTTCAGTCCATTTCTGCCTCTTCCTTGGTCAACTTCTTGGCAATCAAATGCCTATCAACACAAACACTTAAAACACAATGTTAGATAAAAATGAAAGTGATTGTGATCATGAAAATCAAACAACGAGAGGTTCGAGATGTACAACAATAGGGTGGTATCCTATTAGGCTTATGCTCACACCCTACTTACACCCCTTGGGTGTAAGTAGACCTTTTTTTGACCCAGGTAAAGGAAAGGCTAATGGTGATGGTGGTTCAGGTTGTTAGTCCTCATCCTTGGGGCGGAGTAGTGGAGACAACTTGGGGGTGATGACCCCTTGTCATGTGGAGTCCATGGGGCTGTTTTTATTCTGTTCCATTGTGTCTTTGGACCATTTGTATTGACTCTAAACCAATGTATTCAGTTCTGGTTTTTTTTAAACATCGTTTGGTATAAATTTGTCAGATTCAGTTTATTTATTATTTTTAATGGTTTATGGCTTCATATTTGGGTAAAGCATTCCCAAACCTAAATAAATGATACCTGGGCACTTGTGCCAGCCCTTGGGGATAGGGAACGCCCTTCGGGTCATGTCACGGGCTGGGTTTGGTGCCAGTTTTGGCGGCGACCAGATTCGGTTCGTGACAAAATGGTATCAGAGGAGGTTTATGTTAACTCTTTGGGTCATGTTATTTCGGGAAGAGTCAGGATATCATGGAGTTAGGATTGTAGGGACTTGGTATTATAGTTATGGGTAGTGTGCCTGATCACCACACCTCATGACAGGATTCATGTTTCCTAGGGAAGTCAGGATTTATCTACGTCCTTTGGTTTTCTTGTTTTAATGATGGTTAGGGGAAATGAAAAGAGAGTTGGGTTAATGGTATCAGTAAGCTCGCAGGGCCTGGCAAGCCATGTGGAGTTGTGGATATTCCCTAGAACACTCTCTGTGACAGTGAAGTGATTGGAATATAGCCACCAACCATATGTCCAAGTCACCCACTGAAACTAGTTTCCTCTCACATTGTCTTGTGTTCTTTAGTTTTGAAATCTTGGAACTTTGGTTTTAAACTGACTTGGTTTTAAGAATTTTAAAGTTTTTGTGAAATGAGTTTCAAATAAATATGGAATGTTTTGATTTATGAAATGGTGGAACTGAATTTTCAGAATTGTTTTGAAATTGAAAATAGTATTCTTACACCTCTTTTGAAAGCCAAAACCATATTGAAGTTGGTTTTCAAAAGTATTTCCAATATAGTTTTCTAAATGATCAAAGGGTGTTTTAATGGGGTGAGATGTTTTGAAATTGTTGTGAATAACTTGAAAGTGAGTTATTTTTTTTATGATTGTGTCCTTATGAAAAGTTTTGTAAGATGTGAATTAGGATTTTGATCTCATTGTTAGCAGTTTTGAGAAAAAGGTTGGGTTGGTTGAGCATTTTGTTTTTGAAAAGTGGAAGGAATTTTTGTTTTACCCTTTGGTATTTCCATGAGTGACCACATGCATGGGGTTATATGGGATGATGGATTGTTGATGGCATGAATAGATGAGTTCTTGGATGGTTATGAAGAGGGTGCCCGGTGTGACACAAAAACATGCATGTGTGAGGCCCACGGGGTACCATTGGTGGATACGCTTACTGCAAAACTGTTTATTTTCAAAGAAATAGTTTTAAAGAAAAACGTGATGTATTGATGAATAGTTTGGAATAGTTTGTATTATGGGTTTTTGATAATGTTGATGTTGTGGGATGTTTTGAGTCCAAGAACCCCTCATGTTTGAACTGTGTTTTGGGTTTGTGTTTGGTTGGTGAGCTGTGTTGTAGGGACGATTAGTGGTCTCTTTTGAAAAATGTTTTGGGATGACGTTGTGGTGGTTCCCTTCACGTGTTTGGATCTGGATTGTGGTATATCGTGACCAATAGACCATCTTGGTTGGGTCCTTTGGTTCAATCGTTGGATAAGGTACACCCCATTAATGGTTAGTGCACAACTAAAGTGCAACCCGGATTGTTTTGTCTTTTGAAGACCCTCCAGTTGATCAATATAAGGAATATTTTTTCTTGATATTTTTAGATTGAGTCTACACCCTTTCCTTTCTTTTATTTTTATATGCCCTTGTAACGGGAGAGTGCTCATGGAAGGTTGACAGAGACCTTAGTTTCTTATGTTTCCTGATACATCGAAGGTGGATGTGTTCTAGGGTTGTAAGTGTGGATGAGTGTCTCGATGGTGTCTAATAGGTCCTTTGGGTTCTTCAAAGTTTCTTTGATGCATTAATTCATGTTAAACCACCGGTGTGGGAAATATGGTCACGATAAGATATTGTGGCCACATTATAGAATTGTGTGTTGTTTGAGGATGTTGTATAAGGTCCCTCTCCATGAATTTTTTATATCAGTCGCAATGGTCATGTTTGGTGATGCCTTATGATGTCATGTGCTCGATTGACCTTAGAGGTGAATGTCGTGAAATCCTATCAGAGTCCCTATTATGTTGTGAGAATTTCTCCCTTGAAAAAACTTCAAAATCTTCCATTTTAAACGAAGGTGAGTGTTGGTGTTCTTTACTTCTATTGTTTCTCACCTAATGAAACAAGGTGTGATGTGTGTGTGTCTTCTTAGCCCTTGTTTCAGTGAAATATCGGGATCGGGTAATGTGAGTTTGGAATGTGTTATGTCTGGAAAACTTATCTGGGATTGCGTTGAAGTTGTTGGTTTCATTGAAAGAAAAATTATCGTTCATGGGGTTTCCAAAGCCTAACTGTGAGGCAGAAGATGCTTCAATCATTTGAGCTCCAGCCATAGGTCTCGGAGATAAGCTGGCTCGTAGTCAGGGGAAATCACAGGGCCATTTAAACCCTTTTACAAAGTCATTTCCTTAGTATGAAAGTTAGGAAGATTTTAAACCTATGGTGTCATAATCATTCTTCTTTTGTCCATGTTCGGTGGAAATAGGTGGAGGGTCGTGTGCCCATGTCATCACCCAATGTTATTCCCCCCCCCTTTTGGTTTCCACTGAGTCTTTAGAGAAAGGTTTGAAGTTTGTCTACACTGTTTGTGAACACAGTTTGTACTTGGATAATAGTGACCATGCCCCAGAAAACCATGCGGAAAGAAGGATCCCAACTATTAGTGTATGGCTTCCCAAATCGTGAAAACTAACCATGTGGTCGCCCCAACTCTTTAAATTTTGGGGTCTTTCTTTACCGGCCAGTGCTGGTGGGTTAAGATGGTTGGTTCTTATGGTGGGGAGACCCACTATGAGTCTTATATAATTTATTTTGTAAATTTCTGATGGAAGTATATCCTTTGTACTGGTGAGTCCATTTCGTCCTCCCCCTGTTAGTCTCTTGATTATGTCTCAAAAAAAATATTGGTTGTCTCTTATGGTGGGGAGCGTATTTGTGTCCCCCCATACCGGTAACATAGATTTTTCCATGGTCATGGCTTGGTGTAGATAGTCTTGTTCAGATCTATCTAGCTACCAACATCATTCTTGAGTAAACATTGGTACTGGAGAGCACCCAATGGTTTAGTTAATGTAAGGTAAGTGCAACCTTGTTCAAAGTTGTTATTCGTTTGGGTGAATTGCTTGAGTATTGTTCAAATTGTGTTTGAGGAGTTTATATTTGGGATAAAGCATGAATGTTCTTTATGGTTTTATTAAAGTGGTGTAAGATTGATTTGTGAGAGTATTCCTTCTTTCATTGATCACTGGAGGTGTTTTTGCCTTTGGGGAAGAAACCTGGCAAGGGAGTACTTCTTGGTTTCTCAGTTGGGTTTGGTTGTTGATTTGGTCTTGTTGTGACTTTCCGGGGCGGAAAGTTTTTATGGTGGAGAGAATTGTCACATACATATCTTATTTTAAATTTAAATATATTTTAATTTCCATTGATGCTTTGTTTTGGGGGTTTCCAATGGTTTTATAGAGAATAGGTGAGTTTTCGTGGATTGGGCCAAACCGTGAGCCCAATTCCAGATTTAAAAATAAATTTTGATTCTTTTATAACTTATTCATTTTTAATATTTTTCACTCATTCAAATTCCTAAATGTCCTCCCCTGATATATTAACACTACAATTAAAATTTGGAGCCTTTGGAAATCCATAACCATGGTTTAGTTGGGTTTTTATTTAAGGGATTGGGCCTGCCCGGAAGCCCATATCCAGTTTTAAAAATTAATTTTTATTTATTTAATAACTAATACAAGTTAAAGTATGTTTCAGTGATTGCAAGCCTCATATGTGGACCTTACACCCAGCCGCTCCCCCAGCCTCTTTACCCCCCTCTTTGGAGCTCTTAGGATCGCGATATAGGGATGAACATCTTAGGGTTTCTAAAATCGGGAAGATTTGTTGAGGTATGTTCATTCAATCATAACTCTCTCAATTCATACTCTTTTCCATCCATTCCAATTTCTAAATGGCCTAATAATTCTTGTGAGAACATCCCCTGAGTTTTGGCCGTTTTCAATTTCAGATACTTGTGTTTTTTGGAGATTCATTCTAGATTTTTCAAGTAAGTTTGTCCATTTCTTTTCCCCTTTCAAATTGATTAGGTTTTCATTCTATTTTTTTACGGTTTCCTCCATTTTTATTGAAGTGATAAATGACCAGTGGGTAGGAGATAGAACCTAAGGTTTATCCTTGGGTTTTCGTGGTCCAATTTTCTATTTTTAGGTTTGATCTACCCTTCTTGAGGTGCGGCGGTGGTGCGTTTGTGTTTTCGCACAAAGGATTCAATGGTTTCATTTGATTTGGTAGGTGATTCTAATATTGATGCAATATTTGTGTATTAGCATGCTGTATTTATCATATTTTCAGATTTATATAATTTTATTATTGCTGAAAAAATTGGTTCTAATGATGTTTCTATTGCAATTGAATTTAAAATGTCAATTTGGTGTGAAATTGGGCGTTTTCCAAAGAAGTGTTTTGTTTGTTTATTTGGGGATGCCCTAAAAATACTTAGTTGTTTTTATTTATCTGTAATAAGGCATAAAATACTGTTTATAATGTTTATCCCCTTTGGCAATTGCTGCAAAAAAATGGGTTTTAATTTTGTTTGTAAAGAAAGTGATGTTTTGGTTCCACTTTTGTGTGAAAATGAAGGTTTTACAAAGATAACACTTCTTGTTTAACATGGGGATGCCCAAAAATTGATTTGTTGTTTTAATTGATATTTATTGGGCTGCCTTTACTGTTTTGGTAACTTAAAATTGTGAACATCGTGTACAAGTGGGTTTCTTAAGGGGTTTTGTGTGCAAAACTACACGAGATTTTGAGAAATTGATTTATTCAAATTCAAATAGTTTGTTGTGTGTTTTAAGTGGTATAAAATGAGATAGCTACTGTATTTGGTGTATGTGACCAGTAGTGGTGTTTTACATTAAAATGTATATGTGTTAAATCCTGAAATAGTTTGAGCACAAAGGGGGAAGCCCGGGTACCTAGGTGGGGCAAATTTGTACTAGTACGGCTAGTGGACCGGATGGGTTTTGTCCCTGTTTCACTTAGAATTTGGATAACGACAACTCTAACAAAACAATGTGGATGATTATTGGGGACCACTAGGTTATGGGTATGTTCCCTAATAGTGGCTCGTGCACGAGAAATGATTTTACTATGGTTACATTACACTGAGGTACGAGGTACATGGGGCCTGAGACTATCTAGTGCCTAGGGGTGTTCCCGGTTTTGTTGCTAAGTGGATTTGTGATATTTTCCCTTGTATTTGGGTGTCTTTGGAATTATAATGCAGTATCTAATATTCCTATTTAAATGTGTTAACATTATGAAAGTTTTATCTTGATTTTTTTTTCAATTTAAAGTTTCATTTTGTGGAATTTGTCACCGCTTTTAATAGCATATTAAAACTGCTTGCTTTTTCAACTTTTATTACATGCACCTTGGAATCATAGGGTGGTATCCTATTGGGCTTAGCCTCACACCCTAATTTCACCCCTTGGGTGTAAGTAGACCTTTTTTTGACCCAGGTAAAGGAAAGGCTAAGGGTGATGGTTGATCATGGTGTTAGTCCTCATCCTTGGGGCGGAGTAGTGGAGACGACATGGGGGTGATGACCCCTTGTCATGTGGATTCCATGGGGCTGTTTTGTTTCTGTTCCATTGTGTCTTTGGACCTTTTTTATTGACTCTAAACCTATGTATTCAGTTCTGGTTTTTGTTTAAACATCGTTTGGTATAAATTTTTCAGATTCAGTTTATTGATCGTTTTTAATGGTTTATGCCTTCATATTCGGGTAAATCTTTCCCAAACCTAAATAAATGATACACGGGCACTTGTGCCAGCCCGTGGGGATAGGGAACGCCCTTCGGGTCATGTCACGGGCTGGGTTTGGTGCCGGTTTTGGCGGTGACCAGATTCGGTTCGTGACAATAAAGGTATGCCATAAATGAAAAATATAGAAGCTTAAGTAAAACATAAACATATTATATATCATATATAAATATAGTGACATCTTAATGACCACCTTTGAAGGTGTTAAAATAATATTGAAAAATCATCATTTCGTGAGGCAGAAATTCACCATCCACCGAAACAGTATGTTCTTTAACCATTAGATGTAGGTGTGTGTAAGTGTTGCTAAAATCCTTATTATAACAACATCCGTGTATATTAAAGATACTGGAGTTGTTACAAAAGAAATGAATAAAAATAGTTTAGGGGGTTGGAGAAGAAAAATAAAACAAAAGAACACAAGTGAAAACATTACCTTAAAATCGGGTAACTCCCTTTGGTTTGAACCAAAAGGGTTTCTTGAAGAGCTTCCTGCATAAGGTAAGGCTTCTAGGATAATGATATGGATGTAGAGAGACAAAATCATCAGATATTTTCCGAGACAAAGGCTTTAGAGGTGTGGGTAAACAGGTAGAGGTGGGAGCCTTTTATAAGAGGAGAGGAGAGGCATTCTTGGAAAGGTATAAAATTTTATTTATTTTCAAATGATTTTCAGATTTTAAAGGTCCCACATTGATTTATTTAAAGGATAAGGTGATAAGGGTTCTAAATATACTCATAAAATAGGTCTTTGACAAGTCTACATCTTAGATTTTACATTATATTTTCATTTTATTTAAATCGTTCATTAATGAGGTAATCAATGCATCATCAAGATGTCATAAATAAATTAATTTATTTAATGTCTAAAAATAATAAAAAAATACTATGATGTAGGAAATATTTTTATCTTTCCAATGATTATTTATAGTAAAAAATATGACTTTTATAACCCCATGTAATTTTTTAGTAAAACAATACATGTTTGTGTCATTTTTACTTTTACTTTAAATAAAAGGAATTAATGTCATT
This sequence comes from Viscum album, assembly GCA_963277665.1. Classification (NCBI taxonomy): domain Eukaryota; kingdom Viridiplantae; phylum Streptophyta; class Magnoliopsida; order Santalales; family Viscaceae; genus Viscum; species Viscum album. The sequence continues at coordinate 1,362,372,337 of OY728140.1, read as the reverse complement.
ATCTTATCCAAGTGGCTCCATGGGGTCCCAAAAATAGACCCATGGGTTTTCTGGGTCGGCCATGACTCATCCAATAGGGTTAGGACAAGTGTCAAGATATTTTCATTTTATTATATTATCATTTTTACCTTAAATCACACTAATTACCTTTAATCGCGATTAATAAAACTTAAAAGTTACTTTTCATGAAAAATTATTTTCATCCCATTGAACCAAATTTTACTTAATAATGAAAATCATTTATATTGGATTTTTTAAATTCAAATAACAGAAGTGGTAATGTTCCATTTAAACAAAAAATCAGTTTTTTAAACTACCACTTCGTGGTTTCACTATTCACCAAAAATTAAGGTTTTTCAAAAAAATACCAAAAATTCACCCTAAGCTATATTTTATTTTCTGAATTCAAAAATTATTTCTATTTTACCAAATTTATAACATATAAGTTGCATTAATTAATTTTATAATTAAATCCCACTGTCAAATCATATAGCGTGTTTTTAAGAAACACTATCTATCAAAAGATTGACACTCGTTTATGTCTAATCTCAAAGTGATATTAATTCAAATGACCACCATTGGATTAAATGGTAAAAATATACTCTAATTTCACTTTAAAAACAATTAAAAATATAATCTAACAATTTATATAAATTTTGTTATAAAGAGTTTTTGAAAACACTTTTCACTTTTCATTAAACAATGAACATTATCAGAAATATACCAGAAATTTAACCAAAGTAAATTTCAATGACCCAATAATAAATAATAAGTTTATTTTGACAAATATAGCTTATATAATTTTCAAAAGTTGTATTTAAAAATGGTTCTCCATCAAAAGGTGGTAAAACAATCTTTTAAAAATATTATAGTATTCCATGCTTAAGATTGGATTTATTCTCATTTTAAATCTCCAAAACACTATATAATTCATAAATAGACATATATAAGAATATATTTTATTCATTACTTACATGGGATGTTATAACATACCCTTCTGAACCAGCTCTACCATTTTCTCCAACTCACTTTCTTTCTTCGGTGCCTGCATAATTCTGTCTAATAGAAAAGATTTCACTGATACCTAAAACAGAACAGAAGATTTTCCTGCACCAACAACATCCAAACCAATATTCATCAAATAATTAACCAAATCATCACATTCCAAATGTAACATGGTTAATGAAGTATTACTTTTTCGACTCAAAGCATCTGCCACATTATTAGATTGTCTGGGGTGTTAGTGAATCATGAAATCATAATCCTTGGTTAATTCTAGCTATCTCCTCTGTCTCATGTTAAATTATTTCTGAGTGAATATATACATTAATATTTTGGGATCAGTATATATTTCAAACATTACACCATACAAATGATTCCACCAAATTATTAAAGCAAAAACAACAACAGCTAATTTCAAATCATGTGTAGGGTAATTTATCACACTAGTTTTCAACTGACGTGAAGCATAAGCAATTACCTGATCATTCTATATTAAGATAAAACCAATTCCTTTCCATGAATCATCTCTGTAGATAAAAAACTCACCATTCCTTGAAGGTATTTCCCATACTGGAGCATTCACCAATCTTCATTTCAATTCTTGAAAACAATCATCTCATTCTTTTGTCTAGATAAAATTTACACCCTTCCAAGTTACCTTAGTCAACGGGCTGGACAACCGTGAAAAATGTTTAACAAACCTTCATTAATAGCCTACCAAACCAAGAAAACTACAAATCTCGGTTACATTTGTGGGTCTTTTCCATTCTTCAACAATATTTTTTTGGTGGATCAACAGTTATTCCATCATTAAAAACAGTTTGACCCAGGAAAGAAATTTTTTGCAACCAAAAATCACACTTTCTGAATTTCCGATTAAATTTAATTTTATTTATGGTTTAAAAAATAACCCTTAAATTACTTTCTTGGTCCTCTTTTATTTTAAAAAACACTAAAATATCATCAATGGAAACAACCAAAAACTTATCCAAGAACTCATGGAAAATTCTATTCATAAGTTCGATGAATACAGCAGGTGAATTGGTCAACCCAAAACGTATAACTACAAATTCATAATGGCCATATCTTTTACAAAACGTGGTCTTCAGAATATTTGCATCCTTTACCTTCAACTGATGGTACCCCAATCTCAAGTAAATAATTGATAAATACTTAGTACCCTAGAGCTGATCAAAAAAATCAACAATATGAGAAAAATGGTATTTGTTCTTAACAGTGATGTTATTCCAGGCTCTATAATTAATGAAAAGTCTCATAGAACCATATTTCTTTTTAATAAATAAGACAGGAGAACCGCATGGTGATGTACTAGCTCGAATTAAACCTTTGTCAAATAAATCATGAAATTTATCCTTCAAATCCAAATGTTTAATTTGATCTATTGGATAAGGGGTTTTGAAATTGGCTTAGTATCAGGAACTAATTTAACAGTAAATTCATCTTCCCGATATGGTATTATTCCAGGAAACTCATCAAGAAAAACATCAGGATACTCATTTACCACTGGAACATCATTAATCTGAATTGTTCCATTGTTTTCAACAATATGTGAAATGAAACATTCATTTACTTCTTTTACAAGTTTCTCAGCCTCTTGATATGTTATCAACAGTAATGGTTCATTCTTGTCCACAAACTGAAAGTATTTCTGAAAGGAAACAACTTTAGGTCTACAATCAATCTTAGCATAGTAAACAGAGAGCCAATCCATTCCCATAATAACATTAAACTCTACTAGAGGTAATACAATAAGGTTTGCAACTAGGTTCTTTCCACGGATAAGGAAAGGAGGATTCTTATAAATTCTTTTTTCCAAAACATTTCCCCAATCTGTTTTTACCACAAGTTGAGGAGTCATTCAATGATATGGAATTCCCAATTTACTATATAATTATTTAGAGATGAAATAATGTGTAGATCACGAATCAAACAACACGTTGTCATAATCTGAAAAAACTATCAATGTACCTGATACCACTTCATTTGATGGCCCAACATCTGCTAAAGTAGTTGCATAGGATTTTACCACACCTTTATTCTTGTAGTCTTACTGCTTCCCATCATTCAATCTCTTTTTCAGACACTCATTTGCATAATGACCCATCTCATTTCACTTGATACATTTCACTAACTATAAATCAAATTTGGTCTTACCATTACCCTAATCTTTTCTAGTGCATTCACGTGACTTATCTCCCATCTTTCAACATCGGAAGCACTTTCCAGAATTAAAATGGCATTCCCCAGATTGCATTTTACCACATTTATCACAAGATGCAAACGTAGTTTTATTACCATCAAACCTTTTTTAAGGATTCATCCCTTTCTCCTTCCACCTCGGTCTCTTCTTCTGTTGGTTGTCATAGAACACTTGATCATCCAAAAACTCTATTTCCACATTCTCAGCAAATCGAAAAATCATTTCACAGCTTTTGAACTCACGAGAAGCTAATTCCCCTCGATATTTTGTCTTTAATATTGAGTATAAATGAATGATTTTACTATCAAGGTCTCTGTTAAAATTTGGAGCATACCTTTCCAATCGAGTGACCTTTTCTTCATAAGCAGCCGATGAGTCATCCTATTACCTCAATTATAAGAATTGTTTTTTGATCCTATGTTGAACAGCCTTAGGAAAAATTTCTTAAAAACATACCTTTGAACTCATCCCAGCCAAGAGAATCATTCTCATTAGCGTCTCTGATATTATTAACCATCGAACACCACTGATTTGCTTCACCCTCCAAATTGTAAACAACAAGACTAACATTTTGATTGTCTGAACACCCCATGACATCAAAAATCTTCTTCAGTGATTTAATCCACCCTTCAGCTAGCATAGGGTTAGATGATCCTTTGAATGATGGGGGATGTTGCCTCATGAAATGTTCCACCACTGACATGTTCCTCTGAGGTTGATCTGGCTGATCTCTGGCATGGATACCACCACCATTTATCACTTGATTCAACTGTGCCATTACTGCAACAAACTGTTCAGTTCCTATTCCGACCATCACATTATGCTGATTTGGAAGGTCATTTCCTTCTATATGCCTTCTTAGCACTGCTTCCCTATTTCCTCTACGGAAAATCATTCTGAACAAATATGTCTTAGATGAAGCGACATGGTAATCTTCAAATGCTATATCATTTCAATTTGACAATAAGGTAAAGAAAATATTATTGGATATTAATTTAATAGAATTATAACTCCAAATGTTATCTAAACCGACCTTTGATACCAACTATAAGGCCCCAGCCTTAAACATTACATAATCTTGAGATATTTTATGAATACACATTGAGGATCTTTTCAGGTTTAGAGTATTTTAGAATTAGAGAATTAATCATTCATTACATTACAAATTTAAACAAGGTGGTTACATCAAATATAGTACACATTTTTTACACAAATGGAAACATATTTAAAATAAAACATGGTTTCTTTCTTAACACTTCCTCGAAATTGTCATCACATCATTTACTTTTTCCTTGACCTGTGAAAAACATTTCAAAAACATGAGATGAGCATAAATATCTCAGTAAGGGGTATAAAAACATGGAATAAAAACATTAGTCCATGTATACACAAGAATCCATGAAATCATAATTTACTCATAAAACATAATCACTTTAACATACCTCATTAAATTATATGATTTATGAAAAAATCATAGAAATTATAATACATAAATGTAACTTGAGGCATTCATAAAATTACTACATAGGGAGTAACCATCATGATTACGTTTGGAATACCCATCATAGTATATTCCCTAAACCTCTTCAGAGAAACCTTAGCGTTTAACTCCGTTGTGTTACCCAATGAATTGGAGAGCTATCTCGGGCTCACCTGCCCTTAATTTATCATGGAACCACCCATCTTCATTAACAATGACCATGAACTATAACATAATCATATCACATAAAAAATGTATAAATGAAACATAAAATTTCCACATTTCAATCACAAGATATCAATAAAACTCATTGATATAATAAAAACATTATCAAAACCATTTTGAATACCAAAATAAAAGAAAATTAAAACATGGTATTTATTTTTCATTTAAAAAAGTTATGGCTGGTAGAGGAAACCAAAACTCAAATAATGGTCACGGTGGCGGAGAAGTCGTTGTCACCACATACGTAAGAAAAAAACATTCACTTTTGTCTTTTAGTTATACGTTTCAGTTAAAAAAACTCCTTTTTAATTAAAAGCCGAAAAGTTTTATTATAAATCTCATAAAATAAGGTATTATAAAAATTGAAGTATTCCTCAATGAAACAAGATTAAGAAGAAGTCCCTTACCACATGTCCGACTTCTTCTTGTTCGTTATTTATATTCCTGAATAATACAATTAGGTCAATTTATAATTTCTTATGTACTTCTTTTAATTTTTATTATTCAATTAATATCACATATTATCATGTTATAATAATTAGTTAATTATGTGAGTTCATATCATACGTTTTGTTGATGTTCGGTACATGAGTCAAAAATGAACTTGTTTGAAAAGAATTACCCATGTAGTTATAATTACATAATTTCCAGAATGTAATTAATGATTTAAATATCATATATATCCATTATATATTCATTTTATAATATTATATAACATTTAGAGATAAAAAATGAAATGCACTATTCATAGAGACGGTAGACCGTACGTACGCATGAACGCTACTTTCATTTCTTTGTCTTCTTAAAGGAATTAAAACTAAATGATATATATATATATATTATAATTCTATTATAATATATATTTTATATAGGTATCATAAGTTCATTAATTACATTCTTTATGAATTCCATGTTTGTCATGAATGAGTCACATCACTTGAGGGGGCGGTAGTTCACACTTCCTCAGATGAAATTATCGCATTTGCATAACCTGAAAAGCATAAAAATATGTTTTAAATATAAAATAAAGAATAATATAGAGGGCATAAATATCATATATAAATACAGTGACACCATAATTTCCACCATTAAAGGTGTTAAAAGAAGATTGAACGATCATCATTTTGTGAGGCAGAAACTCACCACCCACAGAAACAATATGTTCTATAACCATTAGAAATAGATGTGTTTAATTGTAGGAATAATCCTTTTCATAACAATATACTAGTATACTGAGTATACTGGTGTTATTATAGGATCAAATAATAAAAAGATAGTGGTGAGTGTAGAAGGAAAATAATTAGGAGAAACTCGAGAGAAGACATTACCACTAAATCGGGAAACTCTTTTTGATTTGATCCAAAGGCTTCCCTGGGACGACTGATTCCCAAAGTGAGGCTTCTAGGACTAATATAGGGATGTGGAGAGATAATATGAGAGATTTTGGACAAGCAAAGGGCTTGAGAGTTGTGGGTAAGGGGGTAGAGGTGGGGGCCTTTTATAAGAGGGAGGAGGGTCACTTTTGGAAAGTCTTGAAAAGTTACTTTATTATAAAATGGTTTTCCTATTTTAAAGGTCCCATAATTATATATTTCGAGGATAAGTTGATAAGGGTACTAAATCCACTCATCCAATAGGTTTTCAAAAAGTTTATTTCTTATATTTTACCTTATCTTTTCATTTTATTTAAATTGTTCATTAATGAGGTAATCCCTGCATTGTCATGATGTCATAAATAAATAAATTTATTTAATGTATAAAATTCATAGAAATATATATCATGATATAAGAAATATTTTTATCTTTATAATGAATATTTATAGTCAAAAATAGGACTTGAATAACCCCATGTAAAAATTGTTTTAGTAAAACAATACATGTTTGTGATATTTTTATTTTTACTTTAAATAAAAAGGTATTAATGTCCTTATCATACCCATGTGGCTCCATGGGGACCCAAAAATTGAACCATGGATTTTATGGGTCGTCCATGACTCATCCAATAAGTTTAGGAAATGTTTCAAAGTAATTTAATATTATTATAACATTATTTTTACCTTAAATTACCCTAATTAACTGTAATCGCGGTTAATAAAACTCAAATGTTACGATTCACCAAAAACTATTTTTATCCCATTGTACCACATTGTAATTATTAATTACAAGCATGTATGTTTGATTTTTGAAATTCAATTCACAAAAGTGGTAAAATTTCATTTAAACGAATAATCAGTTTTTTAACTACCACTTAGTGGTTTCACTATTCATCAAATAATGATGTTTTTCAGAAAAATACCAAAAATTCACCCAAAGATATATTTTATATTCCAAATTAAAAAATTATGTCCATTTTACCAAATTAAAAACATATAAGTTTCATTAATTAATTTTATAATTAATTTCCGCTGTCAGAACAAATAACGTGTTTTTAAGAAACAATATCTATCAAAAGATTGACAATTGTTCATGTCCAATTTCAAAGTGAAATTAATTATAATTTCACCATTGTATTAAATGGTAAAAATATATTCTAATTACACTTTAAAACCAATTAAACAAATAATCTAGCCATATAATTAAATTAGATAAAAAAGAGTTTTGAAGTAAAATGCTGTATTTTTCACTATTCATTAAAAAAATGAACATTGTCAGAAAAATACCAAAAATTTATACAATGTAAATTTCAATGTCCCAATTATAAAGAATAGGTTTATTTTACAAAATATAGCTTATAATATTGTCAAAAGATAGATTTAAAACTGGGTTTCCATCAAAAGGCGGTAAAACAATCTTTTAAAAAAATTAGAGTATTTTATGCTTATGATTAGATTTATTCTCATTTTAAGCCTCTAAAACACTATCTAATTCATAAGTATACATAGATATGAAAATTTATTATTTTTTACGTACATGGGATGTCACAATAATTGATGGATATGATTTTAGGGAAGTGTAAGAAGAAATAAAGTAGAAACACATAAATATAAATGTCACATTTCATTATAGTTGATAACCTTTTCTTAATATCTTAACACATCAAAAGAGGGAGTACTTATTAAGATAATTCATCCAGAATATAGGTAATGATTATATGAATGGGTTTCAGAAGATATTGAACGAACCAACATGTTTTTATGTTTGAGGAAATGATAATAAGTAGTTCCCTTTTATAAGAGATAGGTGGGACACTATGGGAATTTTTTACATCATTAAATTAATATAAATTAATATTCTATCCAAAATTTGTCAAATTTTATTTATTTTATATATATGATGATGATGGGTATAAATAAATTCATCCAATAAAAATTAGACATGTTTTTATTAATTTATAATCCTCAACATATTGTTTGAAAACTTATTTTACCCTTTTAAATCTTATAGTTATATCATGTTATTTACCCATTGTGGGTTAATACTAATAAAATAACATGAGAAAATTCCTACAAAAGAGTTATTTAAGACTTAGTAGGACTTATCCCTATTATTTTTTTGAATCTAATTTTCTTATAGATTTTATTACATTTAATAAAATAATTTATATTTTCAAATACTAATAATTTAAATTTTGACACAAATCAGTAGTTTACTTTTTAAAAATATCATGACCACAAGATAATTTCAATAAGACTCCATTAAATCATCACTAACAAGTAAAATTCATCCAATTTTTTTTTTATGAAATCAATTATGTCAAAAAATATTTAATTTAATATTTATATTATCATTTATTTTATTCAGTAATTAAATAAAAAATTATTAAATCATTATTATGTCACCATTTAAATTAATTATATATTTCCTAAAAATTATAAATAAATTACCATGATTTATGTAATTTTATTATATTTCTAAATAAAATGTAAACTCAAATATATCACCCCTATAAACCCAAATTAAAATTTTTTATATCCACGAGAGAGATGATTATGATATCCCTCCCCATTATTTAAATAAAATGGTATATGGTTTATAATCACACCTAAGTGGATTCCAAAATCCACAATTTATAAAAATAATTACTAATATTTCTTTCCATAATTAAAAGAAATAAAATAGACCTGTTTACTTAACATTGAAATCTTTATTTCAAATATGGAATCCATTTTTCCAAATTCAAAATATTGTTTATCAAAAATTAATGAAGAATTTATCCTTTTTATGGAATGGGAAAACATGTTTTTAACTTAAAATGTTCAATAGTTCAGAAAGTATTTATATTCAATTTTAATATGAAATTTAATCCAATGAACTAAATTGTATTAAAAGATAAAAATGTTATTAAATTTAAATTTAAATTACTTTTAATTGTTAACATAACTATATAAATAAATTAGATAAAAATGAAGTTTGAAATTAAAATGTATTATTTTTCACTCTTAATTAAAATATGAATATTTTATGAAAAACACCAAAAAGTTAAAAAAATTAAAATATAATTTCTTGTATCCAAATAATAATTTTAGTTTTCCAAATATGATTAATAAAATTGAATAAAACTATATTTTATATGGTTTCAGCATCAGAAGGTGGTAAAAATTCATTTTTTTCAAAAAATAACTTTTTAGGAGAAAAATTTAATTTATTATTTTATCATATCTTGAAATCATATAATATGAATTTTTAAAAATATATTGAATTTATATCTCATTATTATAATATAAAAAGGGTGATAATATTATTTTATAATCATATTATTCTCATTAAAATAAAAAAAATTATATTCAATTGATTTTTATTTACATTTATATTTAATTTGGTAACTAATGAATCATTATATAAATATGTTTCAAACCTATTTTCATAATTTTGATCATATTATTCATTCTCTCCATTATAACTACTATGTTATAATCATGAAATTTAAATTAAAATATTTAGTTTTTTTCATAAGCTCAATGGGGTCTATCATGTATGATATTGAATGTAGTGTTTCCATTAAATAAACATTGAATTTTATAATCTCACAAAATTTTTGAAATCACGTCCTCAAAAAATTAATTTCGGGTATTTAACTATAGTTAGAATTTTTAATATACCATTATTGAAATCCAACATCATAAAAATGATTAATAAATCTTCAACATTAAAATAATGAAATGGAAGTATGAAGGTAACCTGTAATAACACATACTGGGGTCCCATGTAGGAAAACATGGATATGGAATAAAAAACTAACCATAATGTTATGGTGGGGAGTAATAGAAAACATTTTTAGGAGAATGTTAGCAATCAATAAATCATAAATATGTGATGGGTTAAATGATATTTTATTTCATCATAGAAAAAGTACCCAATAAATGTTGTTATTTTAAATACTTATATAGAGTTATGGAACTAACTAACTATCTAGAATTATATCATATTTAAATATTCATACATGAAAAATAGTGTTTCAAAATTAATCAATTTTCACTATAAAATCATCTTCTCCTCCAAATGATGAATATTAATATTGATTTGTTCACACCAGAATCAACTTCAAAATAAACAAATAATATAGACAAAATTCAATACTGATCCATCCTTTCTTGAAACGTTAACAAAAACAAAAATGGTTGGGATAAAATAATACAATTCCACTAATATAAATAATGTTAAAAAGAAGAGTGACTGCTGTTAATCTCCTATTTAATTATTAATACCCAATGTTCAACATAGATCATTCAACAATCCTTATAATTCTTCATAAATATTATATAATATTTAATCCAAAAAAGAACATGATCACATATTCATCCAAGATAAATATTAACATTTGTCTCCAAATAACATCAATCATTGTTATTGTCTCATATTAAAAATATGATTTCTTAAATCACATATCCATTAAGATATGATAATTATTTCCATAAATAACCTACCTGACCATATGTCAATAATTAAATCATATATTATTCCAAATATAATACTCCAATTACATTCTCAAACAAAAAGTCCCATATTATTTAGTTTACATTGATCATATATGATTCCAAAAATAGTGATAGTCATCTGAATGAGCATTCATCCCTTTATCTCTAAATCATATTCCAATTCCAAGGATATACATTCTATAAAATATTAGTTCCCAATATCAACTTATTCATTTTACATCAACTTGATTAACTAAAAATAAAATTTAATACTAACCATGGATATCACGTAAGCCATTTGTACGTGATGTACCCCCATCGCCTTCGACTGTGGTTCAATTCTCGTGGCCTTGTCTGACATGATGGGTTCTCAACCATCCAGTGGGATGTATTTTTCTAAAACCATATCATTCGTAAAACATTTCTCTAATATGAAAAGTACTCAAAAATAACCACAACATTTTTAACCACAATGGTTATCTCATACCTTTCAATTTTCACCCCCCAAAAAGTATTAACCCATATTTACCTAAATAATGTCTCCAAAAATACCATTAGTCCCCTTAAAATTTTATAACATATAGATCAAATTGGATTCTAATACATTAAACTTATGACCAATTATATAATTATAATCCCATAATGATATCCATAACTCTTAATACAACATCCAAATCTCCAATGTTGTCAAAACCATCCTTTAATATGAACTATAATGACCCCACATTAATCATTAAAAAATCTTGAGTTAAGACAATTATTATACATTATCTCATAATGAAGATATTTTAATGTTTATAGCTTTATATAATTAGGTCATAACTCAAATATAACAAAACAAATAATATAAAGTAGATAGTTCTTCTCGATATCAATTTCTCCATAATCTAAAAAAATTCAGATAAAACATGAATTCTTTTTCATGATATATATATTCATAAAATTAATTTTGACTTATTTATATCTTTTATACATCTTTATACACCATGGAAAACATTTCAACAAATTGGGATGAGCACCAAATATCTCATTAAGGGCCATAAAAGAAAGAATGAAACTGTTTGTCCATGATTATATTAACTCGTGATAAGATTTTAACAAAATCATACTTTTCATCCATAAAACATAAAAACTTATTGCATAAAACATTAAATAATAATATTCCTATAAACTAATAGAAATCATAAATAATAAATGTATTTTGGGGCATCTATATAATTCTTACATTGTAGATTTCACAACTACATAGGGAGGAACCTACATGGTTACATTTGGAATACCCACCACGGTATATTCCCTAAATCAAATAGGATATACCTATCCAGTTAACTATTTATCTTTTCCTAGAGCATTGTAGATCTCTCATGAGCTCACCTTCCCTTAGTTTATCACTGAACCACTCATATACACAAACAATTCACAAGAATAATAAAATAAGGACAACACATAAATAATGCATAATAGAAATTAAAACATCCACATTTAAATGAAAAGATATAATTTTTAGATATTGAAAATAAAAATCAATTTCAAAATCCATTTTCGTTAAAAAAATACATAAAACAAAATATAATATTTATTTCTAATTTAAAATCATTTTGTCTTGTAGAGGATGCCAAATATTTAATAATTGTCATTGTGGGAGAAAAGTCATTTTCGCCATATATGTTAAAAAAAATACCTTTTTCATTTAATAATGTAAAATTATTTAAGAAAAAGTTTCATTTTGAAATCCTTTAAATGAAATGAAAATTCAAAGGGGTTTATTATACACTATATAAATGAATGTGGTGTATGATATCAGAATATGCCTCGACGAAAGGAGTTTGTGATGACGTGCCTTATAAGGATCAATTTATAAATGAATTTGAGAGAAATTAAAATTTTCATAAATTAAAACATTAATTTCTATATTAATAAATTAGTAAAAAACATTTATAAATCATGGAAATAAAAAATAAATACATATAGGAATAAATATCAATAAAATAAAAGTGGTTTTGAGTTAAATATTATCTTACCATGAGTCCAACTCATCACATACAGTATTTATCTTCTTGAATTATAAAATTATATCACGACCCGTCCTCGGGGCCCGTGCCGTGACTACCCCAACCTCGCCATCCATAGGCCAGGGGATGGCGACTAGCACCAAGGTGTAATTCACAATAAAAAGGGAAGGAATTGCCTTTGTAATGTAAACAAACACCACAAAGCAAGCAAGAAGTAGAAGTAAACACGAAGTAAAAAATGATACAAAAGTAAGTGCAGAAAAGTAAGTGGGCCAGAATACAAACCCAAACTGAAAGTAAAGTACAACTGGAAAGGGGAAACAGTAACTGAATGTAAAGTCGTAGCCTCAAGGCATCCACTAGAAGTCCCACTTGAAGGATGAGTACAGATAGCCTCCACGGCTCCTCAGGTCCAACCGTCTGCTCTGAGTACGTCCCGCCTTAGTGGTCTACCTCCAGGTACCGTCCTGCTCTGCAAGCCTCAACCACGATCAGCACTGTCCATTTTCTTCATCCAAAACAATGAAGTGAGGGAATAGCCCATGCATGGGTTAGTATAACCCACTTAGTAGGGACCCCGAGACCCCCGAAGGTCTCCCAGAATCCACAAAGGATAATCCACAAAGGAAAGACACAATCACGAATTAACTTCCTAAACTACTTAGGTATATGCCGATACATGTACCTAAGTCATCAATTCCAGTTCGGCACCAACATCCGAGCTGAAGTACAACCCAGTCCGCACAGGAAATCACAACCCAGTCCACACAAGAAAGAGAAATGTAATCCACACAGGATAACACAACACAATCCACATAGGAAACCAAACAGGATTCATCTCACACAGGTATACTTCTTCGTATGACGATAGAGATTATTAGATGTATCCATTGATTCATCTAAGCTGTCAGACCCAAAAAGGATCGATAGGTACTAACCCCCGCAATGACCCACAAAGGATCTAACCCACAAAGGATCGATAGGTATCTAACCCCCGCAATGACCCACAAAGGATCTGACCCACACAAGATCGATAGGTAATTAACCCCTGCAATGACCCACACAGGATCGGACCCACACAGGATCTATAGGCGCTGGCCCACATAGGACCGCTGAGCGCTGACCCACACAGGATTTGACCCACATAGGATCGGTATCACCGATCCATGTAGGATCGCTGAGTGATGTAGTTGTCGTCGTCAAATCCACGGAGGATTTCTGCATAGTCGTCATCGGCGTCGCAGTCGCAGCCAGCTCTAGGGTTCTCGCACACAACAAGCTTGTTTCAGGAGGATCATATTCTCGAGTCCAAGGATGGACACATCAACCATCACGAAGACCAGGGATGATGTAACCCAACGTTTCGTCCCACGTCTTAAGGGAAAACAATGAAAATCGTGCCCATGTCACCGAGAACAAGAAGACCAAACCAATTTCCAAAAGTACACAGCGTGTAGATATACGATACACACCGTGTCATCTGACACCGGGTACTGCCCGTGTGTTACAGCCCATGTCATAGGGCTGGTTGTGTAAAAATTAAGTACACGACATGTGGTATGGTTAAATGTCGTGTCTTCTGTCCACGGGTACTGTCTGTGTTCCATAGCACGTGTCGATGGGCTGTTCGTGTAAAAAGTATGTACACGGCGTGTGGTATGGTTACACGCCGTGGCCAAACATCTGGGTCGGATCCATGTATGCTGGTCGTGCCTGGTCGTGTGGTGGAGTACATGCCTGTGTACTCAATTCCATGTCCGTGTATCCCCGGATTACATGCCGAGTCCTGCGAAGCTGCTTCTGCTATTCTGCATAGATATTTCACACCATGTGGCCGGGGTTACACGCCATGTGTTACTTTTCAAAACCCGAAACTCAACCCGCAGTACACCCACACTACACGGCGTGCTCGTTAGTGGAACATGCCGTGTATTCTGGAATTTTCCAGAACCGATTCCTCCGGCCAGTGCACGTCTCATGCTGTCCGTTCATCATTATAACAGTCCCCTCATCACGAAACTTCGGACACTATGTTTCCCCGATGTCCCGTAATAGTCTCTGGTGTTTTCGGGCCTCCGATCGGCTCCGAAATCACGATTTGATTCACCCGCTTGAGGAACGGTCAAGGGACGGTCACTCCCCTTCCGGTTTGATCCGTCGCCCGATATTGTTGTCGCACATTTTCTAGGACGTCATGATGTTGGATCTTCATTTGAGATCATTGCGTCACACAACGAACTAGCATCGTTCCGGTGTTCGTCACCCATAAAGAACACGAAGATCCCACCAAACATTCACAAAAACAGTCGAGGGATCGGGCCATGTTTGTTTGGCCCAGTCCTTCCACATTAGTTTTGTAGAAATTGGGTCAAGATAAACAAAGGTCGGAAGAAACATCATTGCTCAAATAAAAACACACCCCTACCTCAACGTCGTCGTTGAACGAGGGTTCGTCGCAGAATTAACCGTCACGGAAGAAGAGGATAATCTCGGAAGAAGAGGATCGTCGCGGAAGGAACATCATTGGCATTAGGTGATCTCCGAGGAAGGAGTCTCTTGCCGTTATCCACCGTCGGAGGTCGGTGTTCTTCATCGGCGGTGGTTCATTCTTCACGTTCTTCGTCGAAGAACGAAGAATCCTCTATTTTTCTCCCAAAGTCTTAACACAACACAAAACACTATAATAAAATAAGTCCTTCCCTTATTTTATTATCATAACATAAGAATTTGAAATTCAAAAGAAAATAAATGAACAATTAATAGAATGAATTAATTCTAACGATTTAACCACCCTGTTTAATGAGGAGTTTCTTAACCAGAATAAACGCACGGTTGACTTCATTAAAAAAAGGGGGGCACGGGTGCGTTACATAGAAGTACAGAAACAGTGGGTCTCGTGAGGGCCCCACCTCACAAATATCCTACCAAGTGGGTAGGATATTGTGGGTCCCACCTTATCCTATTAACTTAGGTTAAGCTGCTTTAAGTGAAATAAAATAAAATTGTCACAGAACTTATTTTATTTCTTAACTTAACCCCAAAAATTAAAAACCACACTAGAGCAATCACAACTCCAGAAAAGGCGTTTCTAAGCAAATACAGGTGTTGTGATTCCAGCAGTTCCCTCAAAAATCTATTCCGAGCACCGGTTCAAATGTTAGAAATACCTGCTCGTTCGTTCACTGAACGTACCCGAGCTAAACTTCGGAAAATGATTCCGGGCACACCAGGCCTCAGAATCAGGTTCCGTCAGAAACTGCATTCTTGTAAAATCCCAAAGAAAATTAAGAAAATGTTTTCCTTGAATTTTACGGGTCTTTACATTACTCTCACATCATGGATTTACGTCCCCATAATGATACATAAAAAAACTAGGGAAACAAATGTGGGTATTGTGCACGCATCTGAGCCTCCTACTATCAAGTGCTCTCCTGGAGGTTCCCATGCTGCCATCTGATGCACCCTAGAGGAATCAACCATCCACATAGTACCTGATCCTGTCGATCCTCAATCTCCACCGGGACCTCCACAAAAGTCTCCCAATCATCAACGTCTAGCTCCCCATGGTCAATGATATGCGTCGGGTCGTGCACGTATCTCCTCAGCTGAGATACGTGAAAGATGTCGTGCACCCGGTGCAACTGAGGATGTATATCTAGGCGGTACGCCACCTCACCAATCTTGCTGAAGACCTGGAACTGTCCGATGAAGCGAGGAGATAACTTGTCGCCCCAACCAAATCTATGTAATCCACATCGAGGTGAGACCCGCAAGAAGACGTGGTAACCATCCTCGAACTCTAGTGGCCTCCACCTCATGTCAGCATATGACTTCTTCCAGCTCTATGTTGTCCTCATCCACTCCTGGATGACCTGGACCTTCATTGTCGTGGCCTGGATCAACTCCGGTCCCACAAGTGCTGACTCCCTGGGGTCTGTCCAGCACAACGGTGATCTGCAAGGTCGGCCATACAATGCCTCGTATGGTGCCATCCTGATGGTGGAGTGGTAGCTGTTGTTGTACTCGAACTCCACCAAGGGTAGGTGGTCCTCCTAGCTGCGACCAATGTCGAGGACACATGCACGGAGCATGTCCTCAAGAGTCTATATGGTCCTCTCCATCTGGCCATCTGTCTGAGGGTGAAAGCCATTACTCAGACGTAGTTGCGTCCGGAATGCCTCCTGCAACCCCTTCCATAGCTGGGAAGTAAAGCGAGCATCTCGATTGGAGATGATAGATGATGGAACACCATGAAGCTGCACAATCTCCTTAATGTAGAGATGTCCCAAGCTCTCCACTGAGCCGTACTCTTTGATGGGTAAGAAGTGAGCCGACTTGGTGAGTCGGTTGACAATCACCCAAATGGAGTCGTGACCTCTGGAAGTGCGTGGAAGTCCAGTCACGAAGTCCATAGATATCCTGTCCCACTTTCACTCTGGGACCTCTAAGGGCACACGCCGTGTACTTACTTTTTTACATGACCAGCCCTACGACACGGGCCATAACACATGGGCATTACCCGTGTGTCAGATGACACGGCGTGTATCGTATATCTACACGTCATGTACTTTTGGAAATTGGTTTGGTCGTCTTGTTCTCGGTGACTTGGGCATGTTTTTCTTCGTTTTCACTTAAGACATGGGATGAATGTTTGGGTTACATCATCCCTGGTCTTCGTGATGGTTTATGTGTCCATCCTTCGACTCGAGAAGAGAATCCTCCTGAAACGAGCTTGTTGTGTGCAAGAACCCTAGAGCTGGCTGTGGCTGCGACGACGATGACGACTGTGCAGAAATCCTCTGTGGATTCGACAGCGACGACTACAGCACTCAGTGATCCTACGTAGATCAGTACTACCGTTCCTGTGTGGGTCAGATCCTATATGGGTCAGCGCTCAGCGGTCCTGTGTGGGCTAGCGCCTATAGATCCTTTGTGGGTCTGATACTGTGTGGGTCATTACGGGGGTTAGTTACATATCGATCCTGTGTGGGTAAGATCCTTTGTGGGTCATTGTGGGGGTTATATACCTATCGATCCCGTGTGGGTCAGATCCTTTGTGGGTCATTGAGGGGGTTAGTACCTATCGATCCATTGTGGGTCCGACGGCTTAGATGAATCAGTGGCTACATCTGATAATCTCTATCATCATACGGAGAAGTATACCTGTCTAAGTTGAATACTGTTTGCTTTCCTATGTGGATTGTGTTGTGCTATCCTATGTGGATTACGTTTTCCTTTACTGTGTGGACTGGGTTGTTATTTCCTATGCGGATTGGGTTGTAATTGAGCTCAGAAGTTGGATCCAAACTGGAATTGATGATTTAGGTACATGTATGGGAATATACCTAAGTAGTGTCGGATTTTACTTCGTGATTTTATCTTTTCATTGTGGATTATCCTTTGTGGATTCTCGGAGACCTTCGGGGGTATCGGGGTCCCTAATAAGTAGCTTATATTCACCCCTGCACGGTCTATGCCTGCACTACGTTGTGTTGGTTGCAGACGACGGACAATGCTGATCGTGGTTGAGGCTTGCGGAGTAGGACGGTACTCGGAGGTGGACCACTGAGGCGGGACGTACTCGGAGCGGACGGTTGGACCCGAGGAGCTGTGGAGGCTATCTGTACTCACCCTTCAGGTGGGACTTCTAGTGGACGGCTCGAGGTTGCTGCTTTACTTTCAGTTTCTGTACTTCCTTTCCAGTTGTACTTTACTTTCAGTTTGTGTTTGTATTTTGGCCTACTTACTTTTCCGCACTTACTTTTGTATCAATTTTTACATAGTGTTTACTTCTACTGCTTGCTTACATTGTGGTGTTTGTTTACATTACAAAGGAAATGCCTTCCCTTTTTATTGGGAATTATGCCTTGGTGCTAGTCGCCAGCCCCAGGCATATGGAAGGCGGGCTTGGGGTAGTCACGGCGCAGGCCCCGAGGACGGGTCGCGACATATGGGTTTTTACATTACTCCCACCTCCGGGCTTTAAGTCCCCGTAAAAATACATCAAAAAAACAAGGGAAACAAATGTCGGTACTGTGCACACATCTAAGCCTCCCTCTCCCAAGTGCTCTCTTGGAGGTTCCCGTGCTGCCATCTGATGTGCACTAGATGAATCGACCGTCCATGTAGGACCCACTCCTGTCGATCCTCAATCTCCACCGGGACCTCCGCAAAAGTCGCCCCATCATGAATTTCATTGTCGAACCAGAGTTCGTCGCAGAATAAGAGGATCATCGTGGAAGAAGAGGATACTCGTGGAAGGAACGTCGTTGGAGTTAGGTGATATCAGGGCTATCCCTGGGTACAGGTCAATATAAAAGTCTACCTCTCTGCGAGGAGGTAGTCCTGAACGTCGTTGGGGAAAATGTCTGCATACTAATCCACCAATGCAGGAAAACTAGGACTCCGCACGTTAACTGCTCCTAGGATGAGGCTAGCCATCTGATGAGTGATGGGTTGTCCTCTCATCTGCAGAAGTCTATCCTGTGCTGCCAGATATCCCTTCTCACCGGTGAAGGTGAACCTCCTCCCGTCGGTGCGTACACATCACACCTTCCGCCTATGGATCACATCAGTTGAGGCCGCATGAGCAGAACTACTCTACCCATGACCTGGAGTTATCAGCAGTGGACTTCGCTCTAAAGACATGGTGACACTACCTGATGGGATAGCGCTTTATAGTCTTTTCTGACCATCAGAGTCTCAGGTACATCTTCTCTCAGAAATACCTGAACCTGATACAATGGCGAGGGCTCGAGTTCCTCCAGGACTATGACTTTGAGATAGTCTATACTCATGGGAAGGGGAACGTAGTAGCCGATTCTCTCAGTAGGAGGATGGGTATCCAGCTACTTGGGGAAGCGAATGAGAAGCTAACCGCTTTGCAGATATCCTTTGTGGATAGAGATGGGGCAACATTCCTTCAGTCACTCACAGTCACTCCTCCAATACTACAGTGGGTTAGATAGGCATAGCGTGGGGACGCCGACTGTGAGACGCAGCGTGCGTAGATATTCTCAGGATAGGCACCTGATGGTTTCTCTTTAGGAGGAGAGCACGACATCCTTTTCAGAGGATGTACCTTGATACCAATTTTTCACGACCCGTCATTGGGGCTCGTGTCATGACTACCCCAAGCCTGCCTTCCATAGTCCAATGGATGGCGACTAGCACCAAGGCGTAATTCCAAATAAAAAGGGAAGGCATTGCCTTTGTAATGAAAACAAACACCATAAATCAAGAAAGAAGTAGAAGTAAAAACTAAGTAAAAAATGATAGAAAAGTAAGTACGGAAAAGTAAGTGGGCCAGAATACAAACCCGAACTGAAAGTAAAGTACAACTGGAAAGGGAAAACATCAACTCAAAGTAAAGTCGTATCCTCGAGCCATCCACTAGAAGTCCCACCTGAACGGTGAGTACAGATAGCCTCCACAGCTCCTCGGGTCCAACCATCCGCTTCGAGTACATCCTGCCTCAATGGTCCACCTCTAGGAACCATCCTGCTCCGCAAGCCCCAACCATTATCAGCGTTGTCTGTCGTCTGCAACTAAGATAATGTAGTACGGGCATAACCCGTGCAGGGGTGGGTATAAGCTACTCAGTAGGGACCCCGAGACCCCCGAAGGTCTCCCAGAATCCACAAAGGATAATCCACAAAGGAAATATACAATCACAAAGTAACATCTGACAGTACTTAGGTATATGCCCAGACATGTACCTAAGTCATCAATTCCAGTTTGGCTCCATCTTCCGAGCTCAAGTACATCCCAGTCTGCACAATAAATCACAACCCAGTCCACATAGGAAAGAAAAATGTAATCCACAGAGGATAGTACAACACAATCCACATAGGAAAGAAAATAGGATTCAGCTCACACATGTATACTTATTCGTATGAAGATATAGATGATCAGATGTAGCCACTGATTTATCTAAGCCGTCGGACCCACAACAGATCGATAGGTACTAACCCCCGCAATGACCCACAAAGGATCTGACCCACAAAGGATCAATAGGTAACTAACCCCCGCAATGACCCACAAAGGATCTAACCCACACAAGATCGATAGGTAACTGACCCCTGCAATGACCCACACAGGATCGGACCCACATAGGATCTGTAGGCGCTGGCCCACACAGGACCACTAAGCGCTGACCCACACAGGATCTGACCCACACATGATCGGTAGCACTGATCCACGTAGGATCACTGAGTGTTGTAGTCATCGCCATCGAATCCACAGAGGATTTCTGCACAGTCGTCATCATCGTCGCAGCCGCAACCAGCTCTAGGGTTCTCGCACACAACAAGCTCATTTCGGGAGGATCCTCTCCTCGAGTCAAAGGATGGACACATCAACCGTCACGAAGACCATGGATGATGTAACCCAACGTTTTGTCCCACGTAAAGCCAAGAAAAACGTTCCCATGTCACCGAGAACAAGGCGACCAAACCAATTTCCAAAAGTACACGGCGTGTAGATATATGATACACGCCATGTCATCTTACACCGGGTACTACCCGTGTGTTACGGCCCGTGTCGCAGGGCTGTTTTTGTAAAATGTAAGTACACGGCGTGTGGTATGGTTACACGCCGTGTCTTCTGTCCACGGGTACTGTCTGTGTTCCACATCTCGTGTTAATGGACTGTTCGTGTAAAAAGGATGTACACGGCGTGTGGTATGGCTACACACCATGGCCAAACATATGTGTCGGCTCCGTGTATGCTAGCCGTCCTTGGTCGGGTGGTGGAGTACATGATTGTGTACTCAATTCCATGGCCGTGTATCCCCGGATTACATGCCGAGTCCCGCGAAGCTGCTTCTGGTATTCTGCGTAGAGATTACACGCCGTGTAGTCGAGTTTACACACCGTGTGTTACTTTTCTAAAACTGAAACTCAAGCCGCAGTACACCCACACAAC
Organism: Viscum album; assembly: GCA_963277665.1. Lineage (NCBI taxonomy): Eukaryota > Viridiplantae > Streptophyta > Magnoliopsida > Santalales > Viscaceae > Viscum > Viscum album. Next base: position 1,362,350,617 of record OY728140.1, on the reverse strand, counting down.
ACGGCGTGTTAGTTAGTGGAACACGCTATGTATTCTAGAATTTTCCAGAATCGACGCCTCCGGCCAGCGCTCCTCCTGTGCTGTCTGTTCTTCGTTCAAATGGTCCACTCATCACGAAACATCAGACACTATGTTTCCCTGATGTCCCATAATCATATCTGGTGTTTTCAGGCCTCCGATCAGATCCAAAATCATGATTTGATTCACCCGCTCAAAGAACGGTCAAGGGACGGTCCCTCCCGTTCAGGTTTGATCTGTCGCCCGCTATCGTTGTCGCACCTTTGCTAGGACGGCATCATGTTGGATCTTCAATTGGGATCGTTGCGTCGTACAATGAACTAGAATTGTTCCGGTGTTCGTCACCCATGAAGAAAACGAAGATCCCACCAAACATTTACAAAAACGGCAGAGGGATTGGGTCGTGTTCGTTTGGCCCGGTCCTTCCACGTTAGTTTGGTAGAAAGTGGGTCAAGATAAACAAAGGTAGGAAGAAACAACATTGCTCAAATAAAAACACACCCCTACCTCAATTTCATCGTCGAACGAGAGTTCGTCGTGGAATTAACCGTCGCGGAAGAAGAGGATCATTGCGAAAGAAGAAGATCGTCGCGGATGGAACGTAGTTGGCGTTAGGTGATCTCCGAGGAAGGCGTCTCTCGCCATCGTCCGCCATCGGAGGTCGGTGTTCTTTGTTGGTTGCGGTGCGTTCTTTGCGTTCTTCGTCGAAGAATGAAAAATCCTCTCTTTTTCTCCCAAAGTCTTAACACAACACATAACCCTATAATAAAATAAGTCCTTCCCTTATTTTATTATCATAACATAAGAATTTTAAATTCAAAAGAAATGAAACAAACAATTAATTCAATGAATTAGTTTTAATGATTTAACCGCCCAATTTAATGAGGCGTTTCTTAACCAGAATAAATGCACGGTTGACTTCTTTAAAAAAAGGGGAGCGTGGGTGCGTTACTTAGAAGGAAAGAAATGGTGGGGCTCGTGAGGGCCCCACATCAAAAATATCATACCAAGTGGGTAGGATATTGTGGGTCCCACCTTATCCGCTGAACTTAGGTTAAGCCGCTTTAAGTGAAAGAAAATAAAATTTTCGCACCACTTTTATTTTATTTCTTAACTTAACCCCAAAAATTAAAAACCACACCTGAGCAAACGCAACTCCAGAAAAGGTGTTTCTAAGAAAATACCGGCGCTGCGATTCCATCGGTGCCCTCAGAATTTGATTCCGAGAACCGGTTCAATAGTTAGAAAAACACGCTCGTTTTTTCACTGAACGTACCCGAGCTAAACTTCGGAAAATGATTCTGGGCACACCGGGCCTCAGAATCCGGTGTCGTCAACAACTGCATTCTTGTAAAATCCGAAAGAAAATTATGAAAAAATTTTCTTTGAATTTTATGGGTCTTTGAAAATTAGGTTTATTTATATTCTCTTAAGAAACATTTTCATGTTTAATATTTCTTTTATATCACATATTACATTGTTACGACAATTAAATATTTTTTTATGTTCATGTTCGTTGTTTTGTTGATATTCAATACTTGAGTCAAAAATAAACTAGTAATGATGCCAATAGCCCATGTGGTCATAAGTACATCATATCCTGAGTAATATTAATGGTATAAAAATCACATTAATAAATTAATTATTCTATTAAATACATTATTTAAATATTTATATTAAAAATAAACATCATTACAATTATAGAGATGGTAACTCATAAGTACACTTGATTAATGTTTCCATTTTACATTGATCATTATATAAATAAGGTAATTATTATTTTATCTTTCCATAACGATCATAAAAATAATAATAATAAAATTTATTATTTAAATATAATTATATAAATCATACAAGTGATTTGGTTAATAAAAACCAAAAACATCACTTCGTTGAGGTGATGGTTCACATGTACGAACGAATGACGTTGTCATTTTAATGTTCATGGAATCGAAAAACATAATTGATGTATTATAATATGCAATGATTAATATTTACAAAATATAATATATTAAAATTTATTTTATCATAATAAATATTCATGAGGGACGTTTATGAAAAACTAATAATATCACATTATGGAGGTGATAGTTCAAATGTACACACTGACCATTAATTCCTTTCCAATTTTATGGATATGGAGATGGAATTGGTTGATGATATTAATATAATAAAATCTCAGTATACATATGATAGTATATTTATTATCTCATTATGGTTTTTGAATATTTGATAGATGTGGAAAATGAAATAAAATAGAAACACTTAAATAAAAATGATACATTTGTTTCAGACGATCACCATTTCTTAACAACATAACACCCCTAAAGAGGGAGTTCTTCTAAAAATGATGACTTTATAATGTAGAGGGGGATCATAAGAATGTCTTTAGGTAGATATTGGGAATTTTTTTTTAACTATGAATAAATGATAGGTTGTATGTCCCTTTCATATGAGAGGGGAGGTAAACTCTTATAAATATTCAAAAATATTAAATTAATATAAATTAATTTTCCATACCAAATGCGTCCAATTTTATAAATTTATAAGATAAGATGTGTATGGGTCAATAAACATTCATCCAAAAAATTGATATGTTTTCGTTAATTTTTAATCCTTAACTTTTTTTAACCTTTATTTTACCATTTCAATCTTATCGGGATATCATGTTATGTTCAATTTGTGGCTTAATATAATTACCATAACATGAAAAAAAACCAAATAAAATAGTAATTTATTACATATTAGGACTTATACCAACTATTTAGTTGAATCATGGTTTTTATAATATTTTATAACATTTAATAAAATATTTTATATTTTAAAATACCCATAGTGTCAATTTTGACACTATTCATTTCTAGTTTTTTCTAAATATCATAACTGAAATATTTTTTAGAATGAAAATATTTATATAATAATACTTTTTAAACTCATCTATAAAATAATAATATGGAATCAATTATGTCAACTAATATTTATTTAAATATTTATAATACCATTTATTTTATTCCTTCCACAATTAAGAAATCATTGCATCATCATTATGTCATAATTTAATTTAATTATATATATTATATAAGTTATAAATAAATAACCATGATGTAGAAAATAATTTTATATTTCTATGGACTACTTTTAGTCAAATATATCTCTTATATATCCCCATAATAAAATTTTTATAATTATGAGATACATGATTATGACATCTTTATGTTTTCATTAAATAAATAGTTATAAGAGTCCTAATCAAACCCATGTCGCTTAAAAAGGCCAAAATTTCAGCCCATGGATTTATTTTCTTAAAATAACTCATTCAAAAATATTAAGACAAGATTTAGTGTAGCGTTAAAATATTTATAATATTACTTTATCCTTTAATGACCTGATTTACCCGTAAGAATGGTAATAAAAATAGTTACTAATGTCACTGTTACTAATTTCCAACAAAAAGGGTGGTATTTAAATTATTTTTAACTTCTTATTCAAAATATTGAATTCATTTTTCTGAATTCATAACATAGAATTGGTAGAAATTAATTAAAACTTAATCTCATTGATGGAATGGGAAAATGAGTTTTCAATGTTAAACCTTCCAAAGTTCACTTGTTTTTATATTAAATTTCAATATGATATTTCTTATAGTAAAGTATTTTCCATTAAATTTTAAAAAAAATATTTAATTATTCTTTAAAACTATTTAAAAGGAAAATATTACTATATAAATAAAATATATGAAAAATTCGTTTTGTATTAAAATGTAATATTTGTTTCTATTCATTAAAAAATAACATTATAAAAAAACAAAACAATTTATCCAAAGTAAAATTATTTATCCCAATTCCAAATAAAAATGTTATTTTTTCAAATATAATTTATAAAATTGATAAAAAAAATATTTAAAATGGGTTTTCTATCATAAGGTTGTAAAAACATTTTTTTGTAAAATAATTATTTTATGTGTACAAATGAATTTTTTATTGTATCATTTATTACAATAATATAAAATTAATTTAAAACATTATCTTAAATTTATATTTCATTAATATAATCCAACAAGAGTGATTTTATAATTTTATTGACATAATTAATCACATTAAAATAAAAACACATCCATTATATTAAATTTTTTCTTATTTCCATTTTCATTTTATTTATTAACTAATTAATCATTATATAAAAACGTTTCAATCATATTTTAATAATTTATTTAACGCTATTTATTTCTATAATTCAAATGTTTATGTTATAACATTAACATTTAAGTAATAATATTTAGTTTTTCACTTAATCCTTATGTGGCGTATCATGTGCACCATCAAGAATAGTGTTTCCTATTTAAGAAACTTTGAATTGTTCAATATTAATGTGAACTAAAAATGGATTTATATAGTGTCACACAAAAGGGTAATGTTCTTGGATATCTTGTGTTACGTGTAGGACCAGGACTTATCGGAAAAAATATAATATTATATATTATTATTTAATATATCAGAATATAAAATAGTCGTTGTATTAGTAGTTATTAATATTAAAAACTTAAAAATAAGAATTTTTGTGTTAAATAAATATAAAATGATGTAATTGGAATTAAATTAATTAAAACTGAATATAAGATCTAATTTATTGTAAAGTGAGTATTTTTATATAAAAGTATTTTTCTGCTCTAAAGATGTTGTATCCTAATTAATAAAATTACCTATAATTAGAGAGTGTTATTAAAATAATATTTATATTTTATATTTGATCATATATTTTTTACACTCACCTAATATATTATATATTAATAGGATAAGAACATACCCAACATTAGACATAAAATACTATATTTTTATTAAGGGATTATTATCGCCTTTTAATGCAGAAACTATTTTAGATCCAATTTTTGGTAATTATAATGATTATATATGTCAAAATAAACATAATATTTCAATAAGAAACAAATAATAGGTTATTATATATTTTTGGTATTATTAGAGAATTTTTATTTCTTCATGAGTAATGAAAAATACTAACTTTTAGTTTAAAACTGCTTTCCATCCAATTTTTTATAACATTAAATTAAATTTTATATTGATTTAAAATTTTAATTTGATGAATATTTTCCCAATTAATCTAATTTAGGCCATTTTAATCAATTTTACATTGAAATTGAATATAAAAACACAACAAACGTTGGGACATATTTACATTAAAAACATATATTATCACCCCCTCTAAAGGATTATATTTAAATCAATTTCATCCAATTTTTGAATAGAAATTTGAAAAAGGGATTTAAATTATTTTATAATAATACTTAATATTTTATAATAATGTAATCATAGTTTCTAAACAAAAATAGTAGTGAATGTAAATTTAAATAATTAAAACGGTTAAGGTGAAATTAATCTAAATAAGGGTGTAAACATTAAACATAAGGGCCCAAATGTCTATAAACAAGACCTATATCCGTTAGATGGAAATATAAATAACCCTTCAACCAATTTATATAAATTTCTCCATTATGGACACCACATTCTATGGTAAAAATGTGGGTGGAATTCAATTTTCTAAAATTTACATGATTTACACTCCTCCTCCATTAAAAAAGGCATCCAATCCTCACACTTCCTCACATGTATCAAGGTATTTTTTCGATATTAATATCTAAAATAATATCACCTAAACATTTCTCAAATCAACCTTGAATTATTACCATGTTTATAAATCCATCTAAGGAATCTCTTTGGTTCAAACCAAAAGGAGTTACTCGATTAAGAGGTAACAACATTCCTTGATCTCATTTGTTTTTTTTTCAATTATCCACCCCAAAACTCTTATTATTACATGATTATAATAAAAATAGTATCATAAATATAGTAGGATATATTTAGTCTAATTTTTAGGCCTACACCAACACACGTATCCATATAATGTGTAATAAACATACTATTTATATGAACATAAAACTACCACCTCACTAAACCATGATTGTTCATTATTTCGTTACCACCTCTAATGGTGGTGATTTTATGGAAACTATATTTATATAAGATATATATAATATGTAATTACCCGAACCTCCTTGGTCCATTCCTTTATAGAAATATGGTATTTGAGGTGTTCTGGGAGGTCAAGGTGACTTATCACGAATTCTTTGCCAAATTTCCATTTCGATTAATACTTCCAATGGTAGAAAGTTGTGAACAGTGCATTGGTAACCTTTTATGAACAGTGTCATCGGTGACCCTCGGTGAACATTTCCAATGGTAGACAGTTCTGAACAGTTCAACAAAGACCTCATTAGAATAGTGACATCATTGACCTTTTGTGAATAGTATAAATGTATCCTTATATGAACAGTGTCATCAGTAAACTTATGTAAACAATCCAAAGGTGAGGTTATAACGGTGACCATTTCATTCCATTTCCAAATTTTGAGTTCTGTGAACAGTTTTTTTAGAAAAGTGATGTTCCAACATTGAGGTTCAAGAACAGTGTTTCCAGAACGGCGAGGTTCATGAATAGTGTTTCTAGAATGCTGAGGTTCCAATGGTGAGGTTTCAATGGTGAGGTTAATGAATAGTTTTTCCAGAATTCTTAGGTTCCAATAGTGAGGATCATGAATAGTGATTCCAGAACGGTGATGTTCCAACAGTGAGGTTCATGAACTGTGTTTCCAGAACGGTGAGGTTGCAACGGTGAGGTTCATGAACAGTGCTTCCAGCTTCCTACAGTTTGCCCCTTTAACATCTCCTTTTATGTAAAATGAATTTAAAGCCTTGTTTTAAGGGCTATATGGTTGTTTCAAAGGTTATAAATCCTATATTAATTCTTCCCAAGTCTTGGGATGTTTTTATATGGTCAAACCGCATGGTTTAATGCGGTCTTCTTTTAATGAGAAATCATGCTTATCTTAAATCATCACTCTGTTAAATCTTTAAAAGGGACATGATATATTCCTCCCTATTTATTCTTATTTGTTGTCTTTTTCTAGTCGCTCAAACCATTCCTTCATTCCTCTAGGAATCGGGAGATCAAACATTTCCCCGTGGATTGGTTTCCTCGACGTTCTTCATGTTGCATGTGCACCCCCTTATTTGGTGTAAGTAGCAAGGATTGATCCTTCATCGCAATAAGGTATCTTTTATCATCATTCTTTTAGGGTACATATTCTCTTGTTTTCTACTTTCCATTTTATATCATGTGATATCCACTCTTCTAATGGAGTTTTCTAGGGTTTTGGTTTGAGCAGTCGTACCGTGGCATCCTTAGGTGGATGCAGTTGTCATGACAGGAGGTGATCATGATTCGTTGTGTGGACTATTCTTGTATAAAGAACTTCATGAACCAATGGAGGTAGGGGATTTTTTTCTACTCTCTTCTTTTACGTGAAACTGTATTGTTAGCAATGTTTATCTTACTAGATGACAATGGAATTGATATAATAAATATTTGAACTGGATAAATAAATTGATATTGATCGTGTGTTATTGCCTATTGTTTTTCAAGATTGTGTGATATCTATGCTTGTTCTTGATGGAAATTGGTAAAGAAAGTAAAGCCATAACTAATTGATAATCTCTGGGATAAATATAAAGAGGCATGTGAATGAATCCAATTGATGTTTTTGTAATTTTATGTTTATCAACTTGGTGCATTAAGCATGTTTGTTAATTTATTTATAACATCTTACTGGTTAGGTTTCCCAAATTTGGAACCAATGAATTATAAATCAGTTAATCCGAGATGGATTAAAGAACTAGTGGTTGATAAAATATAATTTCTTTTAGTGTTCTGGGTTACCCTGTTGATTGCTAATGGGCCAAGAGCCCAATTTTCAAGATGATTGTTTTGCGGATGCTTGTGTTGTGATGTGAGACTCGATGGCTATGGTGATATATGGGGGCATGGAGGCCTATTGGTTGTGTTAGAAGTTGACGCCTAGAGTGGCGAGATTCATTGGTATGCATGTGGGTGTCTGGGAGGACACCATGGATGATGGAATGTGATGGATGTGATTGTTTGATGCTTCTTATTTTTTATTTGTTGATTATCTGCATTACCTTTTCCCACTGCTCAATGAAGCTGGCCTTTCTTACCCTTCTTCGGAAAGAGGTGAAGATGTGTGGGGTATGCCACGTGATTTTCGTGTTTATCTTCTCAAGGGAGGAAGGGTCCATGCTCTTGTTATAAACGGCAATGACTAGACATGTAGTACATCTACTCACCGTGTTGAGCCCCCTTGTGTTCAATAACATATAATGTTTTTATAGAATAATGGGAATTTGGGAAAGTAATTCTGTAATGAATAATTGAATAAATGATGTTAACCCATGGGGTTAGAGTTTGCTGGAACATAATGATGAGGTTGTAATTTTAATGGGACAATGGACTTTGGGTGTGATGCTAATGCAATTTAATGTGGAATTGTAAATGGTAAATTAATGTTTAAAGAATTAAATAACATAAAGTGGAACTGATAAAAAGGAAATGAAGCAAGGAAAAAGATCTCTTTAAATGGTTATGTGCTTATATGATATATAGTCTTAGAAGTGGAAGTTGGGATTCTGAGAGACATTAGTTGCAGTTGTGTCTAAGACTAGGTTATGACCATGTTGTGCTTGTGAGCTATTATATATTCTGTACTTTTTTGTTTCTATACGCTACTCCACCCTTTTAGTAAGGGTAATTGAAACCCAGAGGATTTTGAGCCCTGGGGGGTGATTTCCCCAATATTATGGTGGGAGGATAGATGGGTGACTACCCCCATTGGCCCCACTCTCTTCTCTGGGAAGTTACTTGTGTTGGTAGATAGAATGGGTAGTTTTCACCATATATGTGTGTAGACGGCTTTAATGTATTGTGGTTATTCACATACATATATTCTAGATATAGTATTCTATGGACTACTATAGGTGTAACGTGAATAGTCTGTGATGGCTTGAGGATCCTTACTCGGTGCATGGGTTGTAATGGCTTGAGGTATAATAACCATTGTAGGATACATGTTACGCAAGCTGTGGTGGATCCTATAAACTACATGGTTACATTGCTTACATGGACATGGTTGTTTTGTTGCACGAGGTGCATGTTGTGGTGCTTCACCCTGGTGTCTGCGGGCAAGCCTTTTTGGAGGAAGATGCTTAAGACGTGCGACGTTGGGGAAAATCAGCAAACTAGTGGGGAAGTAGTAGCGGGGTAACCTTGATATTATTTACTATATTATATAGTCTTATATGCGTTACATGGTGAGAGTATCCATGGTGAGGTTGTGAACATAATATACATGATTAGATGACGAGTTAGCTTCACCTGTTGTTCACTATTCTTTAACATGCTTTCTTAATTTTGCATGAGAGGCTTCAGGGTGAATTCTACTGAGAATACTGTTATACTCACCCAATGTGAATATAAACAGTTTTTTTTCAGGTCACTTGGAGCAGGTTGGAGATCATGTTGGTCTTTACTAGCATGGGGTTGTAGGAGCTATTCAGGCTTCTGTTTTATGATGTTTTTTTACTTTCTTTTGAATACATGCAGTTTTCCCTTTTAGTTGTAGTAGTTTTGCATGAAATTATATATGTGTACTTGGGATTTTATTTATATTGTAGTAAGATATAGTTTTGGTTGGTGTCTATCTTATCTCTCTCTTTCGCATGTATTCTCTTAGAGGGTAATGCCTCCTGTTTGTGTGTTACTATACCCTCGGTGATAGTCTCCAACCTAGGGCCTACTAGATGTGGGACTCGTGGGTCATTATCTCCCTTCTCAAATTTCTGGCCTAGGAGGGGTACAGTTTGTTGGAAGGGGGTCATGGAAGATTGGTATAAGAGGTCTGGTTGAGGGATAGGATAGAGTTTGGAGTCAGGCACAGGTGAGGTTGCATGGGTTGGTTGGGAAACGTTGTCATTCAGGTTTAGCATGTGATGTAAACAATGGAGACCTGCTAAGACATAGGCATTTAGGCCCCCCTATGGTCTGATTTACGGACCATTAAATTTACAATGGATACTAAACGAGGTGATACTAGTTACAGGGTAGAGACCTTGGAAGGGATCATACATCATTCGTATTTTTCTCCTATTATTAAATGTGTAGAACTGGGGATAGGTTATCCTAAAATTATTAAATGAAAAAAATTTAATTAATTAATGTTGAGTATTCCATATTCCACGTTTAGGAACCTTAACTGTTGGTTATGATATTGGTATGGATCATGGTCAACGTCCTTGTCAAGATCACTTACAAGATGTCCACTAGGATATTCTAGCAGATCACCGCAGGGTAGAGGTTGATGGCGATGACACATGGAGAAAGACACTCTATGAGTTTCAGTGCCAGAGTCTGCAGAAGTACGAGGGATTTGTTTTAGATTCAGTCACGGAAGACTGTTTAGAGGAGTTCGAGATCAGATTCAGTTCGATTCTTGCTTGGAAGGAGCACTGGGGGTCCTTGGTTTTGACAATGCTGCATGGATTAGCGAGGCAGTGGTGGTTCTTGTTCCTTGGGGATTGTGAGGAGTCCGCGATCACATGGGAGGAGTTTCGAGACAAGTTTAGAGTTGAGTTTCTTTCTTAGACCGCGAAGGCATCCAGTCACCAGGAGTTTCATACCCTTCCAAAGGGTATCTCTAGTGTGAGAGAGTTTGGAATTCATTTCAAGAACCGTTAACGATATGCTTCATACCTTTTTCCAGATGAGGAGGCCAGGGTGAGGCATTTCGTGGAGGCTTTTCATTCACAGATCTAGTGCCATTGCACCCCATTTAAACTGAAGACCTATCATGAGGTGGTGGCGAGGGAGGAGGTTGTCTAGATGACTTTGGATAGAACTATATCATCATGAGAGGCGAGTCATTGTGATTCCTCCTGAAGAAATGTTGTGGTTTGGGGTTACCAGTTTTCTGAGAAGAAGAGTTTTCGTTTGGCCAGGGGTAGGTCCTATCCCTCAGCATCTCGTTTCTCTAGGGGAAGCATCTCTCAGACCCATTACAAATGATCAGGAAACTGTTTTTCTTATGGTGGTCGAGGTCATAAGTAACAAGAGTGTACGGCCTTTTATAGCATTCATCGTGCACCAGGTGCTCCGCTCCAGGTTCCTCCATTGAGCCAGTTGCAGTAGAGGTAGCAGTAGTAGGTTTCACGAGCATTAGATTAGTAGAGGGTAGATGGGTCAGGCAGAGGATAGCCCTATGATGATCCCCATCCTTATAGAGTAGAGTAAAACCATGGTAGTGGTCGAAATCAAGGTCATAGAGGCTGTGGAGGTGGTCATGGTCAGCTTCATGCTTTAGCGTTTCCATCACTAGGAGAGCCAGATGTAGGTTTAGGTACCCTTTGCTTGTTTTCTACCTTAGTGTATGACATTTTTTATTCAGGAGTGACACGCGCCTTCATATCACCTGCCCTTGTCCATGATTTGGGACTTTAGGTAGACCAGATTCTAGTTCCCTTAGTGTTGACTATGCCAGTTGGAGGTCAAGCTAACTTGTTTGAAGTATATAGAAATTGTGAGCTAGTATTGGGGTAGCACTGCTCTTGGGGAGATATCCTATGTCTACGAATACCATTTTATGATGTAATCCTTGGCATGGATTGGTTGTATTTGGTGTAGGTTATCATTGATTGGTTCAGGCATAAGGTTGTTTTCTTTGGTGCAGATGGAGAGTCGATGGTGTTTTGTGGCAAGCGAGATCCTCATATGGGTTATTGAAACATTCTATCCTTATCATCCTTAATGGATGAGATGATGATGAGTTCATTCGAGGTTCAATATTTGGTGTTTCCTATGGTCGTATAAGAGTACCCTGATGACTTTCCAAAAGAGGTTGTATCATTACCCCTTCGATGAGAGATCGAGTATGTGATCGAGAAACAACCCGGAGAATCTCATATCTCAATGTATTTATATAGGATGACCCTTCTGAGTTACGAGAGCTACGTATATATCTTGATGGTCTGTTATAGTGTGGTTTTGTTTTGCCAAGTATGTCACCGTGGGGTCCACCAGTTTTGTTTGTGATAAACGCTGACAGTAGTTTGCAGTTGTGTGTCGATTATCGTCGCTAAACAAAGTGAAAATAAAGAATCACTATCCTCTTCCACCGATTGATGATATATTTGATCAACTAGAGGTTGAAATTTGGTTCTCAAAGATCAACTTGTGGTTAGGATATCATCAGATGCGTGTGAAGGATGAGGATATCCCAATGACTATTTTTTCGTTGTTGTCATGGGCATTATATGTTCATTTTAATGTCGTTCAGCGTGACAAATGATCCAGCTGTGTTCATGGGATTAATGAATTCTTTATTTTGTGAGTTCGCATACAAGTTTGTTGTAGTTTTCATTAATGACATCCTTGGGTACTCAACGTCTGAAAAAGATCAAGAAGAGCATCTATACACCATTTTGGGAGTTCTTCGACAACATCAACTGTTTGGGATGTTGTCAAATGTGAGTTTTAGGATCAAAAAGTCCATTTCATGAGGCATGTTGTGTCTCAAAAAAGATTAGATGTTGATCCATCTATGATAGAAGCATTTGTGTCCTGGGAAGCCCCCAAGACAGTGTTATAGGTGCGATGTTTCCTTGGTATCGCATGCTACTACAGGAGAATCATACCCAATTTCACTCGAGTTGTGACTCCTCTGACAGCTTTAACCAGGAAGGATTAGGCGTTCACATGGACTAATTAGTTTCAGGAAGCTTTTGAATATTAAAATGAGAAGTTAGTAAGTGATCATGTTCTTTTTCTTCCAGCAGAGGGAGTTCAGTTTGATATTTTCTGTGATGATTTGCATCTAGGGTTAGGCGGTGTGATGATACAGAAGAGATTAGTTGTTTCTTATGGGTATCGGCAGTTGTGTCCACATGGACTTAACTAGGCCACCCTTGATCTTGAGTTGGTAGCCAGAGATATTTCTCTAATGTTTTGGAGACATTACCTCATTGGTGAGGGATTTTTGGTTTTCACCGCTCATAAGAGTTTGAGGTATGTTTTCTCCCAACGTGACTTGAAAATACGATGTGGATGGAGTTATTACAGGAATATGACTTTGAAATATTTTATATTCCTTGAAAGGGGAATGTTGTAGTATATGCTCTAGGTTGGAAGTCACGTAGTGATGCAGTTCGTAAATTTGGTGACTCCTGGAGAGTAATAGAAGAACTGTCAGCATTACATCTAGATATAGGAGAAGATGGGGATAGAACATGTATTTTTCAGATGATGGTGCAGTCATATCTCATTACACATGTAAAATTTTCCTAGTAGTGTGATCATGAGGTGGAGGCATGGAGAGTCCGAGTTGTTTGTGGTGATGCCCCTAATGGTTGGTCAGAGGATGAACAACTTCGACTGTTGTATCATGGAATGCTTTTTGTTCCTTTGAAAATGCACAGGATGGTTCTCATAGAGTTTCCCAATTTACCTTTATCTGTATATCCTGGCGTGACAAAGATGTACCGAGCCTTGAGGAGCCAGTTTTGGTGGATTGGGCTGAAGCATGTGGTTGCGGAGTCTGTGTCTCGATGTTTTGTCTTCTAGATAGTGAAGGCCAAATGCCAGGTTCCTGGTGGTCTACTCAAGCCATTAGATATTCCTCAGTGGAAGTGGGAGAAAATCTCAATGGACTTTGTTACTAGTTTACCTTGAGCTCCGGGTGGACATGATTCTATTTGTGTAGTAGTGGATCACTTAACAAAATCGTCCCACTTAATAGCAGTCAAGGAGTCGAGCTCAGTGGACGTTTTGTCAAGGCAGTATCTAGAAGAGGTGGTGAGACATCATGGAGTCCCAAGGATGATCATTTCTAATCAAGATCCTCACTTTACTTCTAGGGAGTGGAGAGGTCTCCATCATGCATTCAGTTCTCTACTACACCTTAACACTGCTTTTCATCCTCAAATGGATGGTAATACAGAGCGAACCATCCAAACTCTGGAAGACATGTCACGCTGTTGTGTTCTTCATTTTGGAATCTCATGGATGAGGAACTTAACCTAGGTGGAGTTTGATTACAATAATGTTTTTCACTCCACCATCAGTATGGCACCATTTGAAGCCTTTTATGGATTTCCATTCCTTTCTCCGTTGGGCTGGACTGGGGTCGGAGATTCTGCAATTCTCAGACCAGAACTATTGCAGAATAGAAAATATATGGTTCAGGTGATTCATGAGAGGTTGAACATAGGACCAAATCATCATAAATCATATTTCAATCAAAGGATGAGACCCTTACAGTTTGATGTTTGGTATCACGTGTTTTTGAAGGTGACTCCTCGTCGTGGATAGTGAAGGTTTGGTTGTGGGAGTAAGCTTTCTCCACAGTTTGTTGGCCCTTTTGAGGTGGTAGCTCATGTTGGAGTTTGGGCATATTGAGTAGCACTTCCCCCAAGAATGAGTCGGATACATGATATTTTCCATGAATCATAGATCTGTCATTATCTTCCTGATGACACTCATGTCATCGATTGGGGAGATATCGATGTTTATGATGATGCAACCATTGAGAAGCGAGCTGTGGAGATCCAAGAACATAAGGATAAGGTATTCCATGGGCATTCCAACCCCTTGGTTGTTGAATTGGGGAGAAACAGTGGCATGAAAGAGAGTACCTAGGAATGTGAGTCACAGATACGTGCTCAGTACACAGAGTTGTTTGATTTTTAACTCTTTCCACGTAATAATTTCACCTTGTTGTTAGACCTTTCAGGTTTATAAAATGGTTTTCAATTATTGATTCTTGTGTCTTTATCTCTTCTTAGAGGTATCTTGATCGGTGGTTTTTTGGACCTGTTTCTTTTTATCCGTTTAGTTGGGTTTTGAATTCTCGAGGATGAGAATATTTTTAGAGGTATATGATGTAATGGCATGGACCTCCCTTGTCTATTATTTTTTTTTTGAAAAAATGGTATTTGAGGTGTTCCGGGAGGTCAAAGTGACTTATCCCCAATTCATTACCAAATTTCTATTTTGGTGAACAGTTCCAATGGTAGACAGTAGTGAACAGTGCATCGGTAACCATCTGTGAACAGTGACATCGGTGACCCGAGGTGAATAGTTCCAACGGTAGACAGTTGTGAATAGTGAAACAGTGACCTTATGTGAACAGTGACATCCTTTAACTTCTGTAAATAGTATAATGGTACCCTTATATGAACATCATCATTGATAACCTTAAGTAATCAATCGAAATGTGAGGTGCCAACGATGACCTTCCAACGGTGACCTTTTCCTTCCTTTGCCAAATTTTGAGTTCTGTGAACATTGTGGTTCCAATGGTGAAGTTGCAGTGGTGAAGTTCATGAACAATATTTCCAGAATGGTGAGGTTCCAATGGTTAGGTTTGTGAATAGTGTTTCTAGAATGGTGAGGTTCCAATGGAGAGGTTTCAAAGGTTAGGTTAATGAACAATGTTTCCAGAATGGTGAGGTTCAAACAGTGAGGTTCATGAATAGTGTTTCCAGAACAGTGAGGTTCCAACAGTGAGGTTCATGAACAATGTTTCCAGAATGGTGAGGTTCTAATGGTGAGGTTCCAATGGTGACGTTCTAATGATGAGGTTCATGAACAATGTTTCTAGAATGTTGAGGTTCATGAACAGTGATTCCACCGTCCTATAGCTTTTCCCTTTCACGTTTCCTTTGACATAATATGCATTTAAATACTTTTTTTAAGTAATCTATGTTTGATTCAAAGTCCATGACTCCTAAATTAGTTATTCCTAAGGCTTTGGAGTTTTTTACTTGGTCAAACTGTGTCGCTTCATGTGATCCGCTTTTAATTGGAAATCAAGCTTATCTTAAATTGTCACCCCGTTAAATCTTGAAAAGGGACAAAATATCTTCCTCCCTTGTTATTCCACCTTGTCCTCGGGTGGGATATTCTAGAACCATTCATTCCTTCCTGTAAGGATTGGGAGTTCAAACATTTCCCTGTGGATTGGTTTCATCAATGTTCTTCCTAATGCTTGATCACCCCCTGCTTTGGTGCTAGCGGAAAGGGTCGATCCTTCATCGAAATAAGGTGTCTTTTATTGTAATTCTTTTGGGGTTCATATTATCCTGTTTTGTCCTTTCCATTTTGTAAAATGTGATCTCCATTATTCTTATGGTGTTTTCATTGATTTTGATTGGTGCGGTCGTACCTTGGCATCCTCGGGTGGATGCAGTTGTCGCGAGAGGAGGCGATTGTGATCCATTGTGTGGACTATTCTCATATAAAGTACATCTTGAACCATTTGTGGTAGGGGATTCATTGATTATATATTCTTTTATGTGCAACTATATCGTTAGCATTTTTTATCCCAACAGATGACAATGGAATTGGCAGAATATATATTTGAACCGGATTAATAAATTGATATCGATCTTATGCTATTGCCTCTTGTTTTTCTAGACAGTGTGATATCTATGCTTATTCAAGATAGAAATTGGTAAATGACGTAAAGACATAATTAATTGATAATCACTTGTCTAAAGATACATAGTCATGTGAATGAATCCAAATGATGTTGTTGTAATTTGATGTTCACCAAATTAGTGCAGGAAGCATGTTTGTTTATTTATTTGTGATTTTTACTGGTTAGGTTTTCCGAATTTGGATCCAACGAATAATAAATAAGTTAATCCATGATGGATTAATAAACTGGTTGTTGATAAAAGATAATTTCTTGTAGGGTTCTGAGTTACCCTTTTGATTGTTAAAGGTCCAAGTGCCCAATTGTTAAGATGTTTGTTTTACTGCTGCTTGTGTTGTAATGTGAGCTTGGATGTATGTGGTGATATGTGGAGGCATGGAGGAATATGTGTTGTGGTAGAAGTTGATGCCTAGAGTGGTGAGATGCATCAGTAGGCATGTGGTTGTCGGGGAGGACACCAAGGATGATGGAATGGGATGGATGTGATTGTCGTATGCTTGCTATTTCTTATTAGTTGATTATCTGCTATACTTTTTTCCACTGCTCAAGGAATCTAGTCTTCTTACCCTTCTTCCGAAAGAGGTGAAGACACGTAGGGTATGACACAGGATTTCCTTGATTAGCTTCTCAAGGAAGGATTGGTCTACACTCTTGATATAAGAGGAAAAGACCTGATGGGTAGTAAACTTACTCACCATATTGATCCCCCTTGTGTTTCATAGTACAATATGTTTTTCTATAATGTCTGGTAATATTGGAATGTAATTCTGTAATGAATAATTGAATAAATGATGTTAACCCATGGGGTTGGAGTTTGCTGGAAAATAATGATGAGGTTACAATTATAAAGGGATAGTGGACATTGGGTGTGATATTAATGCAATTTAAGGTGGAATTGTAAATGGTTAAATAATGTTTAAAGAATTAATTAATGTCAAGTGGAAAAAATAATAATGGAATAAATTAAGGCAATAAATCTATTTAAATGGTTGTATTATTATAGGATACAAATTCAAAGAAGTGGCTGTCGGGAATCCGAGAGATGTTAGCTGCAGTTGAGTCTAAGACTAGGTTATTCCCATAATGTGGTTGTGAGATATAGTATAGTCTATAATTTTTTTTTGTTTCTATACACTACATCACCATATATGTAAGGGAAACTGACACCCCAAGGATTCTATGCCCTAGGGGGTGTTTTTTCCAACATTCCAGTGGAGTATGGATGGCTGACTACCCCCTTTGGCCCCACTCTCTTCTCTTGGTTGTTAATTGTGAAGGTAGGCACAGTGGTTAGTTTTCCCCATATATGTGTGTAGAGGGTAGTAATGGCTTGTGGTTATTTACACACATATATTATGGATATAGTATTCTAGGGTCTGCTATAGGTGAAACGTGTATAGGTTGTGATGGCTTGAGGATCCTTACTCGGTGTATGGGCTGTAATGTCTTGAGGTATAATACCTGGTGTATGATTCAAGTTATGCGATTTTTGGTGGTTCCTAGAAACTACATGGTTATATTTCTTATGTGGATGTGATGGTTTTGTTGCACGAAGTTCATGATGTGGTGGTTCGCCTAGGTGACGACATCAATGCTTTTTTTGATAGAGATGCTTAGGACATGCGACGTTTGGACAAAGTGGAAATGTAGCGGGGAAGTAGTAGCAGGGTACCATTGATATTCATTATAATACTATATACTCTTATATGAGTTACAAGGTGAGAGTATCCATGGTGAGGCTGGGAACATAGTATACCTATTAGTAAGACAAGATAGTTTCACATGATGTTCCATGTGCATTAATATGCTTTCTTACTTTTTCACGAGTGGCTTTAGGGAGGATCATACTCAGTATACTGTTATACTAAACCTATGTGTATATAAACTATTTTATTAGGTCACTTAGAGAACGTTGGAGATCAATCTAGTCTCCGCTATCTGTGGTTTCAAGAGATGTTCAGGCTTGTGGTTGCTGTTGTTTTTACCTTCTTTTGGGTACTTGCAGTTTTTTCCCATTCAGCTGTAGTAGTTTTGCATGACATTACATATGTGTACTTGGGATTTTATTTATATTGCTCTATGAAATGGAGTTGTATGGTGTCTATCTTATCTATCCCCTTTTCATGTGTTCTATTAGATTGTAATTCCTCCCATTTTGTGTTTCTATATCCTCGGTGCTAGTCACCACCCCGTGGCCATCTGGAGGTGGGACTCAGGGGGTCAATATTTCCCTTCTAACATTGTCGGTCCAGGAGGGGTACACTTTGTGGGGAGGGGGTCATGACATAATATCTATATATAAAATATACTTATTTACTTTTTTAAAAGCACATACCGATATAAATACAATTTTGTGTAAATATGATTGCATCCTTTTTGGAAATTTGTACTACTGCCTCCTTAAAGTGATGCGATTTGTTCATGCAATACCTGGAACGTATTGAGGATTATTTTAATAATACTATGTAACATATATGGCATATATATGATACTTTAATTATAATATACATATTTATCATTTATTTTTCATCTAATTAATACAAAAAATAATGGTTGTAGTATTCATGGGTATGTTTGGCTTTTCATCTCCATGAATGGTGAACATCATTACTTATCTAAAAATATTATGGATTATTATAAATACATATATTATGATGATATTTTATAATAATTTCTGGGTTTAAATTTTATATAAGGCAAAATCATGATATAATTAATAGAATCAACTAATGATAAGTCTATAAAAACTTTAGGAAACTAGGTAATTATCACAAAAACTATTAAAATAATGAAAGTGAGTTAAAAACAATAAATATGATATCAGAAAAAGTTAATTTAACTAATTATAAATATTATCATGGGTATGGTATAAGCTAGTAACATATTTTAAAACACTAAACAATAGATTAATGATCATACAACAAAATGAAAGGAACGTGTAAAGGATTTCATCTCAATTTACATTTCATTGAGTCTTAATTTTTTATATATATATTCAATTTTAAAGGGTGAATATGTATACCTTTAATATTTTAAATCATGAAAATACTTCTTCTAAAGATATTATATGTTTTATTTTATTCATGATGAATTATTATTAAAATATCTCAAAGGGTTATGGGATAAATTATAACGTTTAAAGATTTTTTTCCTCAAGAATATTTTCATGTCAACAACCATTGTTGGCAGTTATCCTCATATGGGGTATTATTGATAAATCCATATTTTTTATTCAATATTGATATCTGATAAGTCACATTATTTATTCGATATATTAAGAACTATTTTGAAATTAAATACATGGTTTGGTAACCATTTTAGGTAAGCCTTATGATTTGGGGACCCTTTAATGAAATCCCCTCGTTACATAGGTAGTATAATGAGATGAAATAGATTGAAAAAATAGATGGTTTTTTACTTTATATTCAAAAAATTCATTGTAAAAGGTATTGATGGTAATGATTCCATGTACGTAGGAATCCCAACGTCCAACAAATAAGCATTTCCCTCATTTATCATCAGTTATTATTCATCCATGACATTTTGTGTCGACATGTATATGGATTTATTTCATATACTTTTCAATGATAAAATAGAATTTGGTTTTAGTTTCTTTCAATTCTATATTGATATTTCACTATCTTTCTTTTTGAGTGAAATGTTTTATCATTTTTTACCTTTCCAGGTTGATTTATTCTCCTGATTCATTATTTCTTCCACTTTACATACCCATACCGAGCATTTGAGATTACATTTATCATGCTTTTTAATTCTCCTGGTTATGAATAGGTGTCCATTTAATGAGTTTTCACGAAACTATTTATTTCATTTTTTCATGTATCATTTTTCTATTTTCTATTTAAAAATTTATATTGGGTATCATGTATGTAATATCATTTTCTAAGACTGATAAATAATATTTATTTCTTTATATTCCAAAATCATTGTATAGCTTCTAGGAAATAATATACCTCTTAAAATAATGATGTTAATAAATTTTTCATAGTTCGTTAAAACTCTATGGTGCATGTAATGCAATATATAATTGAAATTAAATTAAAATGATAAAAAAATTCCAAAACTATCAGGGTGTTAAATTAATTTTCCCTTTAAATGAATTTTACCCTAGAAATTCCATCAATTTTTACAAAAAAAACTATTTATAATTCAACATTATTATATCCTCAGGTTTCCATGTATCTACCTCAAACTTGTGGTTTCACTTGAAAGAATTAACCCAGTGAGTGGAAATGTTTTCTTGAACATTTTATATATGATGCTGAATCCACAATAATTATTCCCCATAAGAAATATCAGGCTATAATCATATTTCTTATTAGTACAACACATATTAATGGTTATGTATATAATCACTCAAGAAAGATTCATGGAATACATCCTCTACTTGAGAGAGGTTTAGTCAAAGCACCAATAGATAGAATATCATCTAGATACGATCAGAAATTTGGAATGGATTGATATATATATATATAGGGATTAAGTTCCTTTTCATTATTAATCTAATACCCTTATTCCATTGATAAATTCATTAAAAATATATTCACCAGCTTCATATTCCAAATCACACCTTTGATTAACTGCATATCATTTTTGTTATCTTTGTTCCACCCTAATGTATTGTTGAATGGATCTATAATTCTCATCCATTTCCTAACATATCTCGTGTATCGATAGATTTATTTTTCAATCTTTATTATATAATGTTGGAACTCTATAATTCATTCTATATAAAAGATGATACATATCCATAAGAATACTCATATGAATGTTATTTTTATATGAAAACACAACAAGTGTAAGGTGATGATATTAATTCCATCTGAAACCCATATTATAGGTTATTAATATATTTTATAGGGTTTTAATTATTGTCTTAGACTAACCATCTATATGTTGATGAAACACATTGTTAAAATTAATATTAATATCATGTTCTTATTAAAGACTCCACCAAAACAACTAGGAAAACATCCAAATCCTGATCAAAAATGGAATTTGAAAATCCATAAAACCTTACAAATTATTTATTGTATATTTCAGAAATCTTTTACAATGGTAAATAATCTCTTCTAGTGATGAAGTATACTGAAAATATAAGGAAATTATTAACAAGACATAAAACAGTGTTCCCTATAGATATTTTGGGGACCCCGACAACAAAATACAATGTGACATTTTATTATACCCATTATGGTAAGGGATGTGGATATAGCATCCCTTTACATAGTTTCCTCTTAACCTTAACAAATTTTCATTTGAAGAAAAAAGAAAAAAAATGTATATTATCTTTTTTCATTCTATCTCACCCAAATTTATCTTTCATACTTATATACATATTTATAAATTTAAGAGGGATATAAAATGAATAACTACATGAATCCAATAAAACCTCTTTTATAAAATATATTATGACAAACAAATACATTTTTTTAGAAAATTATAATTCCATTATGATAATTTTTAAAACATGGAATATCATTAACAGTCATATGATACTCTACATCTTCCTCTATGTATCTTTAATCAAAACTCATACATATGGGTAAACATTGAATTGAGAATGATAATATTTCTCCAATTGCATCTAAATTTCCGGATCCATCCTAATCAAAACTAAAAATATTGTATCTACTTTATCATCATCCTAGATATCCTAGTAGGACCCTTTGGGAACAAAGCATCATCCTCCTTTTTCCATTCATTGGATGGAAATTTATTGAGAATTCATAATTATAAATCTTTTATAACTATCTTCCTTGTATCATATTCAACTCCTATGAGAATATATTCCTCAAAATATTGTGATTTTTATCTATCATACATTTCTCAATAAAAATAATTCCTCTATATAATTAATGTAAAAATAATCATAGTAAAATTCAAATTACGATTCCTGTAATTTATCTCATGAACTTCTAATTGATACGAGGGATAATCTATTACCACTCAATTATGTATAAGAATAAATATAAAACCCTTTATGTATATGTAACTAGAGATGACAAACCCTTTTATACTATAGGTTTGTGTTATAACTTGTGCACTGACTAATCATCACTTCAATTACTTGAAATTTTACTCACACTCATTTATCTAAAAAACATGACATCATTCTATGTTAACATGTTGAGAATATTAGATAGTAATGTAAAATTATAAACATGACTTCAATAATATATAGATAAACTGAGATATAAATGGATCTCACTAGCCATGGTTGTTATGGGCCATATTCTTATAACTTCCATCTTTAATTTATCTATCAATATACACAATCATGAGAATAGATCACCGATAAATGAATCATTTTAAACCAAAAGTCCTTATTATAATGTTTGGATGATAGTATCTCATTCCTTAAGAAATTTAGTACAATTGTTTATGGATTTTAATTTTCTTCTTTTCTCTTGAATAAAGAGTAATATTGTCTTTAAATACTAACCTAAACTGATCATGTTAATCTATAGAATCCATTGATTAATTCTATGAAGATAGTGGGGGTATTAGTAATGCTGAATGTCATAAAAATATATTCATCATGTCTATACATTAAATCAAATAATGTATTAGGTATACCCTATTTCATAATCCTTAATTTATGATTTTTATAATGAACATTTTTCTTTGAAAATTATTGAGCTCTATGATGTTGATCAAATAGGTCATCAATACGGCATAGTGGATAATTTTTCTTGATCATCTTTTTGTTCTAGATGTGATAATAAATATAGAGTTGAATATATCAATATATATTTTTGTAAATAATAATAGTAATAATAAAAGGTGACCCAACCATAAAAATTAATCACTTCTCAAGGTTCTCATATTGTTTTTTCCTCAATTCCTGCTACTAAATAGAGGGCATTCAATTTGGATTCATTGAAATAGGCATGTCACTAGGAATGTTTTACCGAGAACATAAAGTAACATTATGGTCGAAGAATTAGAAATTATTCTTGAAAGAAAATAAAATACTCCATTGCAATAAGCATAACATCAATGTTGGGTCTCACCAAAATTTTAATACGTCATGATTTTGGAGAAAAAAACGTTGTTCAAAAGTGTATTAGACACACAAAACTGAGCATAAATGACCCTTAAAATATATAACCATTATAAAATAGGTATTAAATTTTATTATATAAATTTAATTAATTAATTAATAAAATATATATAAAATTTTTCTATTCTATTTAAAATAATGATATTTTTTTATTAAATATTTAATCAATTTTTAAGTATTGTAATTTAATTCTTCAAAAATATGGGTTCCTCAAAAATTATTTTTCATTATTTTCAAGAAAGTTATTATAATTAATTTTTATAAAATATATAAAATTCATCTTATAAAATTGCATTCATTTTATACCTTGTAATATATTATTCATATTGGGAAAAGTTTATTATATTCGATTATGAATAGTGAAAATACATATTCTTGAAACAATGTAATTTTTTTCAAATATATTACACCATTTAAAAGATCGATCAAAATTTTAATTTTATTTAATATAATATAAGTTTACTTTTTTAATATTAAATCCACTTATTTTTCTGTTAAATTCATATTTGATGTTTTTAATTATGTTTTTCAATTTAAAAAATTGATCTCTATAAAAAGAATTTAAAAATGCATAATGTTAAAAAAATTTAATTAATTAAGAAAATTATAAATTATGAATAATCTAAATGAAATTTTATCTTATATATCAGTTTATATTAACTCTTATTAATAAAATATGTAATATTATTCTAAGAGTAAATAAAAAATCAACTTTTCCATAAAAAATAAATTTCCTACAAGCCCCAATTATTTCAACGTCTGTGCATTTATTTTTAATTTAAAATTTCCCGCAACCTAGAAAATATATTGGAAACATTGATCTAAAACATGGAATGAAAATATTTTAATTAAATAATAAGTTAAAAATAATTTTCCCCATAATGAGAAGTGAAAAAAATAAAACTTAATTTCTATAGATAAGGTAAAAATGGGTTTACTAGGGGTTACACAAAATAGATTATAATAAAATGGAACTATGAACTTTTATAAAATATATTTTATGGAAATATTTCAAACATATATTTTAAATATATTGATAATAATCCATTTTGGACCCCTGTACCACATAAAAACTGTGGTTTCATGTTTTTCTTTTCAAACAATTACAAGTAAGAAACTCACTGCATTTTTAAAAGTTATCCTTCTATCCTCTGTTAATAAAACATTAATATCCATTTAGATCAGAAAATACCTAACCAAGTCCCTTCCCATAATCAATACCCTTTTTCTAAAATCAATTTTTTCGATAAGGTCCTTCTTTGATTAACATAGATAAAATACTAAAGAGGTGGTCCACCAAGAGGTAATATTCTTAACTATGCATTTTGTTTTATTTAATATTCCATATCCATCAAATATTCATACAATATTATAATTTTATAAAATTGGTATATAATATATACTGATATTTTATTAAATTATTCTAATAATTTAAATTTATCTCATAATTTTTTAAATAGGATACAAAATCCACATTTATGTGTATAGTGGACTACCACCATGAGAACTGATACCATTCATTTTTCATCACCACCACTCACATAATTTTAAAATAATGGATTTATGTTATATATATGAAATTTTTTAAATATATATAATTATTTATTTATTAAACCACATATAAAATTTTTTACATTCCATTCTATGGGGGATTCGATAACATCACTCTTGTGTAATACATATTAGAACATTGCGAAGTGATTTGATTAATTTTCTCACTAAAACAATACATGGAAGGTGAAAAGATAAATTTAATTTATATTAGTGACATATATGAAATTATAATTATATTTTTAACATATTTAACATTGTGAAATGATTATATAATATTTTATTTCATACACTGAAAAATGATAGTGTCACGCGTATACGTGCAGACTACCGCATCCATGAAGCGATGTGATTCTTTTTTCATCACCAAATCAAATGAATGATATATATAAGTATATTTAAAGAAATTATATTTAATATAAGATATTATTATAATTATGTAATTATAATATAATACTTGTCTTTTTTTAACAATGATAATTGAATTTGGAATCATTATATATTTTTATGTATGGCATACCATCTCCATGATCAAAACATAGTTTGTTTTTATTAAAAAATTAATGATTTAATTTGAAATTAAAATTTATGAATAAATATTACAATTATTTCAGGAATATATTTTTCGATATGATTAAATAATTAACACTTTGATAATAGATAATACACTAAATACATTTTAAAAAAAGGTAAAAATTCATCAAAACAACAAATGTGGACATAACTGATTAAATATTTTAATATGTGAATAAAAATAAATAATATAAATGAAGAAATATAATATTATATATTGGAAACTTTTCTTATGAAATAAAATAATTGATTTTAACTTACTATTATGTAGTTAATATACATTAAAGGAATGTATATACTCAAGGTAAAGGGTTTCTATCTCACTTTTTTACTTCTATGAGAGACATAAAATATTCATCATCAATTTATTTTTTGTAGTGTTAATAATTCAGAATAATTTAAATAGTTAATATTTTACTGAAATTTATTTTCATTTTTATATCCATTTTAGGACCTCAAATTCATGGGGTTTATGGTCTAAAATCTACCATTATTGTAAGAGAATTTATTTCAATTTTCCATCTATTAGACATAAATCCTGTTATTCACCTATAATAATTTATGAGTTGAATATACAAAACATTTTGCATGATATATAATTAATATACATTTTTTCATGATATTATATGTTTAATTTAATTTTATTCTTTCTTGTGTTTTATTAATTGATTTTTTCCAAAGTGATCAGATGTTGTTTTATCAATTTCCCCTCCTTGAGTCATATGTTATGTTATACACCTATCATATATTATGAGATTTATATAAATATCTTTTGATACATAATATTATGAATTTTATATATTCTCATGATATTATTTTGTTTATTTAATTTTATTCCTTCATGGGGATTATAATTCAATGTTACCAAAGTGGTAAATATTTAATGTTACAACTCATCATTTATAAGGATTATCTTTGATAATGGTTGAAATGATAAAATTTTATAATCGAAATCTCATGAAACACATCACATTTATTATCCAATGGTTATGTGATGATAAAACATAGTTTCCCTTTATTTTCTATCTTTATGTAATAATGAGTTTAAAAGAGGGTATTTTATGTAAAATCATATTCAATTTTCTATTTTTTCGAAAACAAATTTTCATCCAAAATACATTTTTTCAATCTTTTTTAACAAATGTTTTTAAAATTTATGAAATGATTTACAGAAGAAAATATTTCCAATGTTTTGTTAATAAAAAAATTGTAAAAAATAAATATTCTCGACTTTTTCTAAGAAGTGTATGTTTGGATTTTACCATGAATTGTATCATGAAATCAATGTGTACTACAGAAGGGAAAATTCCCTCCATCATGAAGCTTATTTTTAATGAAGAATAATTTATATGATTTAATATATATTTTCAAAGATATGTTTTTTCAAAATATTTAATGTTTTAAAGTTGTTTTTCTAAATATAAAGGTTGTTTTCCACAAGAAAACTTTTAAATTATTCTCAATGTGTCTACTCTAACTTTTCGATGTTATTTTAAAATAAAAGGATTTTCAAAAAATAATTATGTGGTAAATTTTTTTTCAAAATGGAAAGGATATTTTCCTCAAGATATGTTATAAATTAAATTTAATGTTTCTTTTTGTTGGTTTGAAATATTATTTTTAAAGAAAAGTATTTTCAAAGTATTTTCTCTTTTTTTAAAATTTTTGTAAAGTTAAATGTATATTAAATTAAAAATGTTTTAAATGATATTGAATGGTTCATTTATATACTTCCAATTTTTTTCAATAAACAAAACCCTAGAATTATTTTTTGATTTTTTTTAAAGGATTTTGCATAATAATACATTTATTTTCCCCAAATTGAATTTAATGATGGCTTAATGGTTTTCCGTTTTATCAACATCATCAAAACAAGTTGTAACATATCTTGTAATGGTTATATTTTTTTACTGATTCACACCTCATTCATTCGCAAGCTCTATTTATACTTTTTCTAAGAGATTATTATTTAACTCAATTTTTACATGGGTTAATAATGTTTTAATGAGGTTGTCATGTAAGCTATTTCTATTTTATATTTTAAACATATTTTTAAAAGAATAAAGGTTGTTTTATTAGATTCATGATTAAATTAAATACTAATATAAATTATTCTTATTGTGTTTTGAAGAAATTATATATGATGGTGAACTAGATTTCACCTGGTGATCCCAATATATCTTTTACTATGTGTTCATCTAGATTGTGCTCTAATAAATTAGCTAAATATTATCTTCTCTGTAGAACTTTTTTTGAATTCGATGATTTTTATTACTTTTAATGATTTCATGAAGGTTTTATATGTTTTCTATTTAGATGATTCCAAAAGTTGACAACACATTTTTGTTATTATTTATAACAGTTATAAAAACATCCCTTGATCAATATTGATAACATATGGTATGATTATTAATTTTAATGTATCGTCAATTTGATAAAGCCTTATTATATGATTTTATATTTCATGATCTATATATTGCTGGGTATGAATATTCATTTGTTATGCTCATCTAATTTGACTATGACATCATACCCTTATTCTCTTTTTATACTCAATTGTGGAATTTAATTATTAATTCTTATATTTAGCCTTACTGGTCATTTGATCTCACCCTTATCAGGAATCCTTTTCCCGTGTTTGTCATGTTTGATGTAGAATGAATTATGTCTATAATTGTTTCATATATATGATTTCTAGGACATATATTAGAATATTAAAATATGGATATGGTGGGAAAGATACTATCCTGAATTAATTTTAATTGATTATGTTTGAGTTTTTGATAACACACTAAAAACATAAAACTAAAATGACCTTGGGAATGTAATTGAACTGAATTTACCTTTTGAAATAGTATGTTTTTTTGGGAAAACATCTTCCACTTTCATCACTTTCGAACAGAAAAATATAATTTTTTTTCTACACCTAATCTATATGTTCATGGTTTGAAATCATAGATTTGGAATCATATGAAGATATTAGATAAATTTGGATATTATGATGCATTTTTGTGAGGGTATCTTAATAGTTATGTATACCATCACAGTATAATAATGAGGATGATCTTTTGTTCAATGTCATAGACACACCTTTTATATTTTAAGAGATATGATCATAAATTGAATTATTAAATTTGAGGATACTTTTTTTAGAACTATGGTTTCAGATGAAGTATGTTGTTATAGACTAAAAAATGAGCATCGATTAATATATTTAAATAAATACCTATATTGGGTGTTTACTTTTGGTTGAAAAACAAATGAAGGAGGATCATAAAGTCTGGGTGGATGAATCATGTAGATTGAATAACCACTAAAAGGATACATGATCTCATGAACTTTTTAAGGTCATGATAATGGACCGTGTATTGTGAATAATATTCTATTGATCATGCAAAGCCCTTATGAAAAGCCATCATGTTTTTAGGAATGAATCTATAAAATTATTAATGATTAGGTAAAGGCTACCAAATATGTCCCTTTAATCATAGACTTGTCAGTAAATTGATTCCTAATAGTCACCGAATCACTTTATAAAAAAATATTAAAATGTTTGAATCCTCATGTGATGGAGAGTATCTTGGATATTCAAATGATGTTCTCATGTGATTGGAAATACCTCACAGAGCCCCGTGGGTCCTGGAGACCTTCTCATATAAAATAATTACTAGAATTTTACCTTTATCAAGATAAGGAAATCAAACAAGTAAATATCATTATGGGATTAACCATTTCTACAAAAAAAAAATAGTATTGATTTATGAAAAGAATTATTATACATAATCAATAGATCCACCATTGATCAGGGAAAGAAATCACAAATTTGAATAGTGATTTTTAATGAAAACTTTTGAAAATCAACACATGATTCTCTATATCTCAATTGATGACCTAATAGAAAATTGATTGGAAGGGTATGAGAGCCTTGTAAAATAATGAAGAAAACAAAATGGGAATGTTGTAATAATGTCATAAAATGAATGATATGTTTATCATCATGAGAATGTGTTATGTTCCTGTCCAAACATGTATCAAAGGATACGTTGTTAAGGATCAAACCCTAAAAAGAATCCATCTCATTTTATATCAGTTATGCATCGAATATTGTAACCCATGGGGACCAAACTCTCATATGGTTGCATCTTATTCCTCATTTATCAATATATTTGGAAGAAATTTGAACTATAAGGGCTCTAAATCCATTTATAAATTTGATATTTAGGATTCATCTCATTTTACTTATATCCAAATCAAACACTCTTATAGGGCCTCCCTAATTGATATTTTCCTCAGGGTATGTTTTGAAAGCATAATTGAATAATGTTGACTCATATTTATATTAAAAATAGCATTTTGGGTTCCTTCCTAATGATTGATATCAATACCCACAACCCATGTTCCCTTATAAATAACATCCCCTCATGTTGTTAAACAACTTTTTTTAAATGAAAACCATGGTTTTTAATTCTGTTCATAAACAAGATATGTATGATTCCTCATAAAGGGTCAATCAAATATTCAAAATATAAATCACCTTCACAGATAAAAATTAAATCCATATTAAATAGTTAATGGCATCAAAATATAAGCAACTACCCATTTTTTTGAAATAACTCGACACTGATGATGAACCATATATACATATAGATGACCTCTTTAATAAGACCCTAATTTTAACATACAAGGATGTGATTCACAAATATTTTTTAGGGTAACATATTTTCATTAATTATTATGAATATATCCATAAACATATCTAAAATCTATTAGAGAGTCTTGTAGAAGGAAAAAATCCCCTCAAATGGTGTGATAATCTCAACCTCCCATCCTCTAAACAAAAATTATTTCTTAAGAACCATTGGGTCAAAATCCAAAATTTCCACCATGCACTGGAATGTTGGTATATACAATGTTATGGATGTTTTAACAATTGAGATCTCTCTAAAATATAAAAATAATAAACATTTCATGAAGAATTATTGAATACATTCAACCCCGACAATAATTATTATTAACTAAAAAATTTTATTGAAAAAATAGATAACCCTTTGTAAATGCATATAATTATAGAATAACTAATTCATTTTAGATAATTTCCATAGTGTCTCATTATCATTGGGGATACAATCATAAAAATTAAATGTAATAAATGATGAAATCTATGTGAATATATCAAATAATAAAAATTATTTGTCAACCATGCATTGCAACATTTTCTTTTGTGTCTCCTACTTTATCAAAAATTGTTTTCTTAATTTAAAATCCTATGTGACTGGTATTACAAAAAAAATTAGGACAATTCTCACTATGAAAATTTCACATGTGAAAAATGAAAAAACATGGTATAAGAAAGAATAATTGAGTAAAATTTTCAAATATGATTATGAATTATTACCACATGGGATGATGTAATAATATGTGAACTTATTCCTTATTATCATTGTGACAATAGATACCACTATCACCAAGGAGACCCAAACAATATCTCATCTTCATAAATAAACTTTTATGGAACATAAAAAAAGATAAAACCACTAGAAGTCATAGAGTATCTTCACACACCCTACACTTCTCAACATTGGGTGGTGAATACAACTGTTTGAGGATATCACAAATGTGGTATGATATCAACACTTTGGGTTTCACATAAGTTTCTCCATATAATGAAGATGACGATTCAACTTCATTCATGGAAACCAATAGTGAAGCTACTGGTCCTTGTTTTCACCACCAATCACTTCATAAGCTTATCACTGGAGTGATACAATCAACGTAACAACCTGGGATTTTTATGATATTGATTTTTTAGTTTCATTAATTTATTTAAATATGTTTTTTCAATTTCATTGATGTCTTGTGTTTTATAAAACACCAATATAGTCTTCTGATACATGAAATATTAGATTAGCCTGTGATATAAGAAACATTGTGCTTGGCTTGAGTTGCACATAATTTTAAATATTTTTGATTGATTTCATTTAATGAAATATAGAATTTAAGTACAAAACAAAATGTTATTATTTTGACATAATACATAGTCATTGTAATGGAGGTATAGAAAATATTAACTAAATAATAAATATATTCATTACTCTATGGTGAGCAGTTAATTATAAATTAAAATTATTATTTTCAAATAAAATCAAATGTTTTTATGAAAATACTATTTATATGAATTTAAGAGAGTTTATAAAATAACGAAACCATTTTCGATGGATTTTTTAATGTAATAAATATTTCATACATTCATTCTAATGTTTAAAATTAATTTTATATTCTTTATCTACATGATATAAGTGAAAATTCAATTTTTCAGATAAAAGTAGTATTGTTTTAAACGAAATGGAGTTTTGCCACGTTCTCAAGGAACACTGATTTTAAATCTATATTTTGATAATTTTATAAAATATATTTCGTATTATAAACATATTAATTGGATGTGGGATATAGTAATTTACTTTGGATGAATTTTTGATAATTGTTTCATAATATTCATGTTTGGATGAATATTAAAAATCACTAACTTTTTATTGAAAAAAAATTCATTGGAATAACTTATATGGTAAAATTATTATATTGAAAATTTCAAATGTATAAATATTATATATTTTTATCATTTATTAAATTTTATTTGATTTCCATTAATTTTAAAATGTATGTTGATGTAAAAACATTGCAAACGTTTATAATGATTAATATTTTAAAACTTGTTTTTTTCATTCTGATAATATGATAAATTTTAAATTATTTACAATAACATATGTGTTCTTTAATTTTAAAAAAATGATTCCATATTTTGAATCAGTGGGTCCAATTTATATTTATATAATTCTTCTATTTTTTGGTTATTATGAATAGTAACATCAGTAAATTTCATTAATACAATAACATGGAAAATTAGGTAATTAAAGGTAAATATAATAATATAAAATTACATTAACCCTTTTAATAAAAACGTTTATCATAGAGTCTAGAACTAAAACATTCTTGGGGAAAAATGATACCCTATGTAAACTACATGGAGGTGATTAAGACATTTACTATATTTATTAAATGAAAAGTTAAATATATCTTACTCATATTTTATTAACTAAATAATTTTTAATATAAGGTTATACATAATATGAAATAGAATATAAATACATATTTTAAATATAAAATATTTTTATTTATCATGGAAATTTATTTTTAATATTCATTAAATAAATAACTACGTTATATATTTTTATATTTATGATGTACAAATTATTTAATTGATGAAAAATATGTAATATATTTTTTATTTAAATTATAATAACCAATAAAAGACATGAAAACATGACCAAATCATAAAATTCATGTATATCATGCTAATAAACTTAAAATGGTCTAGTTATTGACCATTTGGATCCTTATAGAAGATATTATAGCAATTAAATTATTAAATTTAATGTAATGTTAAACCTGTGACATTCATGTTTTAATAAGTATAATATTTTTAATCATGTATTTTCCAAAATATATATTCAAATAAAAGTATTATACCAAAATATAGTATATTTATCTCTATCCAAGTATTTTATTTTATATTTTTACGCTACAAATAAGTATATTAAATTAAAACAAAAAATTGATGTCGTATTTATTTTATTAGAGGAAATATCAAATTAACATTAATAGAAAAAAATAATTAATATATTTTTAACAATTATTATATCCAACACATTTTCTAGTAGACTATTAAAAATTACATATATTACATAATATTTATTCTATGTGAGCATCTTATCTTTATATTTTTTTTTAAAAAATAAATATTTTCAAAATGACTCTATTTATATTTTATCCAAATAATGTTTCCTTAAATTATATAAAATCATGAAATATTTTAAGAAACTAAATAATTATTTATTAATATATAATTTTATATATTTTCTATTTATGTTCTACTTTAAAACAAATAAGTTAACATTATACTATTTTAATATTCAATAATTTTTTGCCTCAATTAAAATTAGAAGAAAATAATTAATGATAAAACAAAATGATAAGTTTTGAAATGAAATAAATACATGCCTAAAAATTATTGGTTGACTATTTTACAACATTACCTCATCTCATCTTATAAAATAATACTTTTTTGGATGGTCTTTTATATCCTTATAAATTAATATTTTTAAAGATTCCAAAGGTTCACCCACCTCAATTTTAAATGGGAACAACCTCCCACATTTATTCCCATTACATTGAGCCATCATAGTCGTAAATACCATTCCATTTTACCTTCTCAAAATAATTATTCATATTCTAGAGTGTTTTAACTTCATCAAATACCAACTCTTGTGATTTTAGATGATATTTCCAAGGAGCTCGTCAAAGAACAGGTAATCTGTTGTACAGATTCTTTCGAACATGTTTCTTTTTATACTTTCTCTTCATGAGTTATTTCATTATAATTTAATAACTCAAATATCACTCATATAATTATTTTTAATTATGATTATTCAATAGCCATATACCACCTTCTATACATCCTATGAAAAATGAAATCATAATTTGTGCATAGAAATGGCTTACCATCTCTACGATGTGGTCTAATATTTTTTATCATCACCACCTTAGTTGGATGGGTATAATGAATTTAATAGTAACTATATATTAATATTATAAAATGATATAGATTATTTAATATTATACACTATCCACTATAGTACCATTCAACAATTATGAGAATGATATCTTCGCTCGGGTGTATGTACAACCTATCGTCTCCATGATTTGATGTGATTCAGTCTACATGATCTTCAACAGAGTTAAATTATAAAATTAATTAAATTAATAAATTTGATTTTTATTTTAATAATATCAATTTTTAAATGACATAAATGTAATCTATGAAGTGTACCAAAATCATATCTAACAACATAAGCATCTGAAAATAAAGAAGTTAATAGCCATGGATGAATAATAATAATTATAAAAATGGATGATAATATGATCATATATGTTGTCATTAAATGGCCATGATTATGAAAAAATTCAGTGAAATTATTTAAATAATTATAAATGAGGTTCAGACACATACCAAGGATATCAGACCTTAAGTAATGGATTATTTTTATATCTCATTATTATTTGATATTTTTTATATATAAGCATTTACTATGGTATATTTATTATCCCTGTCCACGTATTCATAATGTTCATTCATAATTTTTTTTTAATTTTACATATAGATATTTAAAGTCATTTTACCAATTTTTTACTTTTATTACATGGTTTGGAAGGAATTTTTCATTAGTTTTCCTTATGAGGTACTCGTTGTCTTTATGACAAAAGTATAGGAAGAATGTTTTATTTTAATTTTTACAGCATAAACAATTTTTTAGGCATTCATGACACCTTATTTCCTTGATGATTCCTTTAAAATATTTAAAGTTTACATTTAATGAACTTAATTTCTTCTAAATTTGTGTGTAATTTTGAGAAAATAATATATTTTTGAACAAAAAATGATATTTTCCTCACAAATTAATATCTTCTAGTTTATCTAATTTATTTCTCACCGAAGATAATATTATTTAAATAAATTTATTTTTATATCCCTATTATTACTATAGATTGATTGTGTTTATGATTTAATTATATTTTTGAAATCCATTTTTGCATTATGTTATGATGGAATGATGTTTATGAAACCCATTTTATTCGTTGGGTTAAGCTATGGTGAATGATTTTTATTTTTTGAAGAACAAAGAAGAATTGTTTCATTATGAGATGGGTGGGTCCTTTATAACCCTCCAATTAATTGTGGAAATACTTATATCTCATTATATAGACATGGATAGAATGGTAATTAAACTTGGTTCAGTAAAACAATGATGGAATGAGGAGTGAGATCGGTTTAGTAATGGACTTTGTCTGCTATGATGGTCTTGGAAATAATCCTTGACTAATATTAAATGATTTTATGTTCTTATTTTTAGGTAAAAAAATATAATCTTTTTTGTTATCAATGATTTAATAACATTCATGGATTATTATGGAATTTTATTATTTATCCCCTGGAATGATATCATGATCATTTATTTGAAGGATAATATTTCAAATTTTATATTCCTATGAGATATTATTATGATATGACTGATATCACCCTTGTTTACCCTTACTGAGCATCTAATCTCACCCTTTCTTATGTTTCCTTTTCCTAGACTGTGATGAAGTGAACTAAGTAACATATGGAAAAAATGGGTCTAGATTTTAAGCTACAAGTGGGAGTCAATGTATATGATTTAGGAACCAGTTGTTTATGATTCCAAGTATCTAATGACACTATAACTATATGGTCGTTTCACGGCCTTGTTATATTTTGTAATAGATATTCTTAAATTTTAATATAATATCTATGTATGTAATTTATGGGGCATTATAGTTGGTATTAGATAAAAGGTATTTTTAACCATTGGAAACTAGGATGAGAAAATGTTTGTGAGATCACAATAAATATTTCTTATTGATATGTCTAGGGACGTCTGTAAGCATAATTCAAATAGTAGTTTACAATCACAAAATTTGTAATGATCATTGTTAATATTTTATTAAATCTAAGATGTTTTGTATTGAAATTACTTCCCCTTGACTATGTTATTTTCCATGTATGATATTTTCTTATCACACAATTCATTCTGGGTTTTTGACAGTGGTTAAAACCTGAAGAAACCAGGTTAATGATGAATGCAATGGGAAATTCAATGATTATCCTATTGAACAACAAAATGTTATTAGTGCTAGAATAAAGAATCATATCTCTATAATTACATAATCTATCAATCATTCTGTACATCCAAATGAGTATATAAAGAAACAAAATTCTATTGAGTACTTCACAAGGAAACATCTACCTTATTTAAGTGGGTCTTCAGATCCACTTGTTTATTAAAAATGCATCAGTACCACTAAAAAGTTATTTTCTATCTTACATTGTTTTGATAATGAAACTGTCATTTTGGATTTTTATCATTTAGAAGGTGAAGTTGGCCAGTGGTGGAGTCTATTCACGAATATGAGTATGCAAGACGAAATTGATTCCACATAATGGGGTTATATAAAGAACCAGTATTTCAATAAGTTCAATTCATATATTCTTCGTACGAAGATGGAAGATAATTTTTGTGATCTAAATAAAAATGATGATGAATATGTTGGTACATTTGAGGGAAATTTTACAAGACTTGTGAGGTACACTTCAAGAATTATCATCAATCCTCAAAGTAATGTCGATAGGTTCTTATGTGGCTTAAAATAAGTATTTGAAGGGCTTTATCCATAATAGATTTTAGTAGATACGTAGTGATTGAGTATTTTTCTATTTATTTAGTAATTGAATTTGTTTTGAAAATAAATATATTTGTTTTGACAAGAATCTTAATATGGAGTTCAAGGGAAAATCTTAAAATAATGGTAAACAGAAGAGAGTGTTTCTGTATGATCAAAGTGTAGAATAAAGCATGGTGGATATTATCTTAATGGTAGAATTAAATTTTTTATGTGTGAAATATATTTACATTATAATGTTTAGTGTTGATATAATGGAAAAAATATATATAATGACATCAATTGAGAAAAGGCCACAAAAAAATCAACTCCCACATTTCAAAGCTATATGTTAGTTGAAATGGGGAACTAGGACAACTAATTCCATAATAAAGGGGTTATAGATGATGATAAGAATTAGAATCTTATTAAGGAAAATGAAAATGGGAAATCAGATATGATCACTATTTGATATGTAGAGTAAGATAATGAAGTGGTGGAATTATTGAGTGTTTTTGAAATGGGATTATAGAGTGATGTTGTAAAATCACTTTTATGGTATTATATAGTAATGAAATATATATTGGACTTCTTTGGTTTTTGCTTATGTATTTTTGAGTTTATTCTAAGTGGTACTAGTAACCATAAAAATAGATTCACATATTCCTTTTTGTAAAAAGAATTTAGGTATGGATGAAACTTAATTTTTGCATAATGGTTGGATATAGAAATAATGAGATGATTGATATTAATAATAGTATCCAAAAAAATATGATGCAAAAGTGATTTATGGTACCATGATTATAGAATATAGAATCTTGGTGATTTAAAGTATATAGAAAGAGTTAATTATTTAAATCATGCATGTTTTCACCATGGTTTTATGGTAATTCAGGTTATTTCCATTACTCCGGAGAATAAAGGATGAAGGTGTTCACATATTTGTAATATGACCAAAAAGATGCACCATATGATATATAAGGGTTAAATTTGAAGATGAGTTAGTCAAAATGTTTCTAAAGTTTATGATTTTTTAAATTTCATATAGATTATAAGGTAATATATTTATTTATGGTTTAAGTTAATCATCAGATAAACATTGTTATAATAAGGTAATATATCACCATTGGTGGACTTAGGAAAATTTTATAACATGTATTAACATTTGTTTGATAGATGGATTGATATATCATTCTATATATGGATCAAATGATCTCATAAAACATTAGGAATGAAATAATTCAACTTTATTTCACGGGATAAGAGATAAAGTGTGAATTTATCATGACATAATTAAATGACAAGATTATACTTAATCTACAATGTATTTCTTCTCATTCTTCAACTCTAGGGAAAGAATCATAAAACAAAAAATCTTACCCTAGTACTCTCATTTATTATGAATCAAATAGAACCTTAAATCACTGTATATTTATAGTTTTTTGATTGATATATTTATCTTAACCTTGTTCTCTGTCACTCTCTTTCAAAATCTTATTGTTATATTTCTCTTCAGTATCTATGTTTTCACATTCCACCTATGTTCTCTTATGTGGAAACCCAATTATGAGTGACCTTGGGAAAAAATTATGTTTCCCATATTTTCTTTTTAAAATATTGTTTTAGTCTTTTTCTATATGAGAATATTTAAAACAACTTTTAAATTATTATTCATTTTATAAACCAAACCAATTTCAACATCAAAATTCTTTTTATGGGGGCTTGAATGTAACGCCCCTATATTTTTATGAGATAGATATTCTATTCTTCTATTTATTTATTTATTTATTCTGTAATATTTATTGATGTATTATATAGAATGTAACACCAATATAATATTACACTAGACGCAACATTAACTTAGCATGTGATATATGCAACACTATACATAGATTATATTACACACAATTTCAAATTCATTTGGTATAATTCATTTCACAAACGACTAAATTTATGAAAAAAACAAAGATTATTATGTTACCATATAACCTAGAAATTATAATTGAATTATGAATAGTATTGACTAAAATATGAAAATATGCTTTACTCTTTAGTGGTCAATTAATTATAAATGAAAATAAATCATTTTTTAAATAAACAAAATGTTTTTTATGTTTTTTTAAAAAAAATAATTGAATTTAGAAAATAATAAAATCAAATTGTATTTTATTAATTTAATTAATATGTAATATATTCAATCCAATGTTTAATTTTTTTATATGATTTATCAGCAATATATAAGAACAAATTCAATTTTTCATATATAAGAAGTATTTTTTAAAAAAAATGTTGTTTTTTCACCTTTTGATGGAGAAACCAATTTTAATATTGTTTTAGCACTTTAATATATTATATTACACAAAATAAAATTATTATTTGGAAGAAGGATATAAAAATATACTTTGGATTAATTTTTGATATTTTTCTGGTAGCATTCATGTTTGGATGATTATTATAAATCACTAGAGTTTAATTGAGAACTATTTTTTCATCAAAACAAATTATATGGTTAAATTATATTATTAAATTGTGTTAATGTATAAATATAAAATATTTTATTAATTACATGTAATTTATTTCATTTGCATTAATTTTACCATTAATTTTTATTTAAAATCATTATAATCATTACCAGTGTATTAACTTTTAAAAACTCATTTTTTTCATTCTAACAACATGATTAATTTTAAATTAATTTTAGAAACTAATGTGTTATTTTTAAATATATTCCATATATTTAATATGTGGGTCCAAATTATATGAATATAATTATTTTATTTCTTAGGTATTATGAATGGTATCTTCAGTAATGGTTATTAATATGGTATAAATGTAAAACAACTAGTTAAGGGTAAATATAAAAGATTAAAATTACACTAAAACATAATTTGATATGATTGGATGGGTGATTTTATACCTAAACAATAATTGGGTCGAAAAAATACCCTTTTTAAGACACTTGGATGATATTACGATATTTAATATGTTTTATTTAAAGAAAAGGGTAATATTTTTTATTAAAATTTTATAAAATAAATCATTTTTAATATAAGGTTTTACATAAGATAAATTATATTATTAAAACTAATTTTATAGGTAAAATGGATTTATTTATACTGGTAATTTATTTATTTCCTAGAGAATAAATAATTACCTTAAATGACTAAATATTGATGTTGCAGAAATTATTTTATTGATGAAAATTAAATAAAGTTTATTTTATTAAAATTATAATGACCATTAATAGAAAAAAAACATGAATAAATATTTTTAGTCAATTATATCTCGATCATAACCATCTAGTGGTCGATTTATTGGCCATTCAGAGCCTTAAAGAATAGATTATAAAATTTATATTATTTTTAATGAAATATTAAATGTGGAATATTCATGTTCTAATATGTTTAATATTTTTTATGATAGATTTTCCAAAATATATATTACACTAAAATTATTCTATTGAAGTATAGTAGACTTATCATTATCATAATATTTTATTTTTAATTTTTACTCAACAAATAAGTATAATAAATAATTAAACAAAACTTATGTAGTAAATATTTTATTAATGGAAATATAAAAATAATGTTACTAAATATTATAAAATAAATATAAATTTTCATAATTAATATATTCAATAATTTTATAGATTAACATGATCCTATATAGATATAATACAACGTTTTATTTGTTCAAAATATTATATTGATATTTTTTAAAATACATTTAATGAATAATGTCAAAATGACTGTTTTTATATTATGTCAAAATATTATATTATTAAATTATTTAGAAATGACTAAATATTTTTAAAAATAGAAAATAATTATTTTTTACTCTATATTTTTCTATATTATTCATTTATGGTCTAATTAACAAAAAATAAGTAAATATTACACTATTTTAAAATTGAACAATTTGGTACCTTAGTTAAAATTAGATGAGAATAAATTAGGGTAAAACGTAATGAGATGGATTAAAATTAGATCAAAACATGAATATAAATCAATGGAGGATGATATTAAAAAATAAATCTGTACTATTATACTAAAAATACATTTTAAATGTTTTTGGATATGCATTTATTTTATTGTAAATTAATATTTTGGGAAATTATACAGGTTCCACTCACCTCTATTATAAAAGGATCCTCTTACCTCATTTATTCACTTCACATTGAGACATAAAGCACCTCCATCCCCTACCCTTTTACCTTCTCAACATCCTGAGTAACATTCTATAAGTTCTATTATTTTTCACAGAACAACTCTACTGATTTGAGAAGTGATATAGATGGAGCTTGTCGAAGAAGAGGTAATATCCTCTTCTGATTCTCTCAAATTTAATTCTTCTTCATCTTCCTCTTCATGAGTTATTGAATTATAAATTTAAAACCCCAATATCACTTATATAATATCATTTCATTTTTATTATGAAATAACCATATCCCACCTTCTATCCATCCTATGAAAAATGAGTTCATTACACGTGCGTTTGTACGGCTTTCCATCTCCACATCATGGTGTAATTTATTTTTTCACCACCACCTTAATTGGATAAGTATAGTGTTTTAAATAATAACTATATATGATTATTATACAAGATATTTATTCTAAAATGTTATACACCATCCAATTTAATAACATTCAATAATTAAGATAATTATATTCTCGCTCGCTCACACCAAAGGCCTACCGTATCCATGATGCGATGGGATTAATTCTACATAATCTTTATTAAAGAATTACTATATAAATGAAATGAATGAATATATATGATTTTTATTATTCTAATATCATTTTAAATGATATAAATGTATCACAATAAGTGGAATAAGAACATATCTGACAACACACGCATAATAAAATGACGATGTTAATATCTTATAGATGAGTAATAATGTTAGATAAAATGTATAATAATATGACCAAATACGATGTCATAAAAAGTAATATGATTACTGAATATGTAAAAAAATCATTTAAATCATTATACTGGAGGTTTGGATAAATACAAAGGAAATCTGTCCTATGTTAAGGGATATTATCAGAATCTCATTATTACACAAGATTTTTGAAGTTTAAGTATTTAGTATTGTATTTTTATCATCCATGTCCATGTTTTCAAAAAGCACATTCATAAAATGGTTTACAATTACAATATGAATATTTAAATTCATTTTTACCCTTTTCTAACTATTACTACATGGATTCGATGGATTATCTCTCTCGTTTTCCATATGATGT
Source organism: Viscum album (assembly GCA_963277665.1). Lineage (NCBI taxonomy): Eukaryota > Viridiplantae > Streptophyta > Magnoliopsida > Santalales > Viscaceae > Viscum > Viscum album. The sequence continues at coordinate 1,362,308,445 of OY728140.1, read as the reverse complement.
GATTTTTGAAATTTTGAAAATAGTACATGAACAATGTTTTGATTTAAATTAAATTGAAGGAATTGATTTTATGCATCTATAAAACCTTATTTCCATGAATACTCCTTCAAAATATTTCAATATTATCGTCAAATAAATTCTATTATTTTATATTAATGTTTCATTTTGAGAAAATAAATTGTTTTTGAAGAAGGAAGGTTGTTTTTATAAAGAAATTATTTCAAATGTTTTATCAAAATTATTTCCCATATAAGATGACATTATTTATAAAGGGTTATATAATAATAACAATAATTACTCTGGTTTGATTGTGTTAATTATGGAATGTTATATATGAAATTTATATATTGATTATGTTTTTTTAAGAATTATTTTCTAGAAAACCATTTTATTCATTGGGATATGCTATGATGAATGATTTCTGTTTTTTCGAACATGTATGAATGATTTCATTACGATATGGGTGGGAACTATATCTCCATACAATTTATTGTGTAATGATTTATATTTAATTAGATAAAAAGGATTGGAATGAGAAATGATATCAGTTAAGTAATACAAGGCTAGAATGAGGAGTGTTCTCATTTCAGTAGTGGACTTTGTCTGCTATGATGGTCTTGGAAATGAGTCTTGACTAATATGAAGTGACTTTATATGCTTATGTGTATGTCAACAAAAAATTAAATAACTATGTTGTGACTATTGGAATTACATTCATTGTTTCTTATGAAATGTTATGATTTATCCCATGGCATGATATCTTGATATTTCATATGAAGAATAATATATTCAAATGTTATGTTCTTATGTGTTAGGATTATGTTATGATTGATATCTCCCTTCATTAACCTTACTGATAATATAAGCTCACCCTTTATTAGGTTTTCAATCCCATGTTTTTGAAGAAGTGTAATTAGTATGTTTTTACAAAAATGGTTCTAGTTATGAAGGAAGAAGCGGGATAAAATGTAAATGGCTTATGTACCAGTTGTTTATGTTTGAAAATTTGTAAAGAAACTATACCTATAAAGTCTTATTGTGGCTTTGTTTTATATTTTGAAATAAACATTATTAAATTTTAATGTAATATATCTGAATGTAATGTATTATTCATTATCATAATAGCATTTCGTATATGAGGAATGTGGATTGATGAGTTGAATATGGATTCATTTCAGTTCATCAACCATTAAAGAGGTCGGTTATCATCATCCATCACATGAATCATACTTATAATAGCCCTAATTCTCCTTCTGAGGGAACCATACAAAATATTTACACACTTTATAGTCATTCAAAATTACCAAGTATGTAACAATGGGTATGAAAATATTTTAAAAAACAATATAGGGATAATATCACAAATTCTATTAGTGAAGTCCACCATCATTTTTTTGGGTGGCCTGTTGGTAGGCACATATCCATAAATAATCATATGAATTTTGTAAGTATGTTCTTGTGGTCGGATTGGGGGAGGCACATATCCCTTCAACATAACTTATATCAATAAATTCTAGTGGAACAAGGAGGACATGAGTGGGATTATATCTATGATTTAGACAAAGATATATTCCATTATATATTAGAGTCTGAAAATTTATATTTCTACTTTCAGGAACATAATTTATTAAATTTTATATACATCCTGCAAATATCTAAATAAGTCTTCTGGAATATTATGGTACCGATATAGATATTTGTATAGAAACATATTTTTATCCTGACAGCTAAAGTATCCCATCACACTGATTGGTACAAATAAATGTATAGTAATGAGAAAGAATACATTATTTCTCACATCATGAAGGATTATCATCATATTTAGGTTACGTTGAAGGCACATGACCTGAATAATATTTATGTTCTAACCTCGGCTCATGAATTGAGAGCAGAAAATACCTTGATATAGGTGCACATTCTTGTCAGAAAATACAAACTTCATACTCTAATGACATAATATTGAGCTCGAATCCATATTAAAATGAGGGCTAACCTAGTGTGACCATAACGTGATTCATGAAAGAATCATATTCTTATTAAGAAATAATGGATGTATAAAACAATATAATAAGGTTTGCCTCATATTCCTATTCTAATTGGAGATCACAAACTTAGAGAAGAACATGACTTAAGATAGGTTCATATTCATGTTAGTGAAGCTACATGGATTATTTTAGTAGTTAACGGATTATATACTTATACCCCTAAATTTATTAAATAATGACTATGTATGCATCCTTCAGATGATATATGGAAGTAGACTTATATCCCTTATCCCATTTCGGAGAAATGTAAGCATATTTATGTGTGGACTACATATTTTAGCTAGGCTCGCATAACTGTATCATCTAGGATTGAATGGAATATTAGAGTAAACAATCAGATTCATGTTTATATATTTACCAATAATAGATTATCCCATGAAATACATCGATATCATATAGTTATGGGATCATATTCCAATAGTTTGATACATATATCAATTTATTCTAGAATCCTTCATAGAGTAGTTTCAAATCCCCACTCAATCCCAAAAGATAGGTTAGTGTATTCCTTCCACAATGTATAATGAGGCTCATATCCTTAGACTACTCAATTCCAATGTCATTGAGGATACTCAATGAAAATATTTAAAACCTCAAGGATCTTTATACTATTAAACTAAACCATATGGAAGTCATTGCATGGATAATATTTTTTTGTGGTAGTGTGGAGATGGATCGCTAGGACTCTACTCTATATATTAATCATAGCCATATTACACATGGTGATATCTCTATCAGATAAATAAATCCTCACATTTCCTAGACACCAATGTATGAGGAGGTGCTAAAAACACAGACACCATCATATAGATTGGTGGTTGAAAAATCGGGCCAACTGTAAATAGTTCCTCATAAACCGTTAGTAACCATTATGCATGGTTATCAAGATACCTAGAGGAGAAACATATATGGTCTAAAAATATATAGGTATATATGTCTTATAATTTTGATGTTGAAGTGGAAATCAATATGGTATATTTTGGAATCAACATTTGAACCATGTTTTAACCCCTCTATAATTCTGACTATAAGAACCCAGATGTACTATAGTAGGAGTGTATGCCTTAACTATACCAAATTAAGTGGGAAAATCATTACATATTAATGGATAGACACCTTCATGAACCAAGATATTAGGGATACATTTATACCATAAAAATATTTCCTTTTTTAAATGGACTTGGCAGCTATCTCCTTAGACTGAGACCCAAAACCAGAATATCCCAACATAAATATACAATGTGTTTTCTACCATTCCGCCAAAAAATACATAGTAACTAATCTCAGAAGCCTCATCATGTAATTTTATCTACGGATGTGGAATGTATGGAGAATATGATTTCACTATTCCCCTAGAAAAATAAAACACCCTAGATATGGAATCCTACTATGTTGTATACTCTAGAGAAATCCGGAGACCATGCAATGCACGCTCTAGTGGGTTACAAGGGAATTCCACTGCATCAATGATTCATAAACATCACAAGAATGGGGTAGCGGGATTCCAATAGACCATTAAAATGGTCCCCTTGAAAAAGTATGAATGAGGTTAAAACATTTTGTCTATGTTGGGGAAATGTTTTTAATAACATTCATTCCTCATAACATCAATTATGAATAAATGGTTCCATTACCCTTCATGATCAATCATTTTTCCCGATCCATGGTCCCTAAACCCTTCATGAATATCAATCATTTACTTGTATCAATAGAAGGTCCAATCAAGAAGAACCTAAACTGTAATAATAGAATGTCCAATCTATAATTCCTTAATAATGAACATAGAATGTTTACTAGAGAAGACCATAAACAATAGAAATATAGGGTCTGATATAGAAGGTCCTAAAATAAAACTACATAAGTTCAATTCTATATTATCTAAAACTAAATCAATATAAGGTACGAGCTAGAGAACACTAAACTAACACAATATAAAGACTTAACCAGAAGACCCTAAAATAAGAAAATATTTTGGTTCATCTAGAAGACAATAAACTATTACAAATCAATTTCCAATCTGGAAGAAAATAATATAAAACACAACAATTCTCTTATTACAATACCTTAAAAGATCTAACTAAAAATGAATCAATTCTCAATAGGATGAGAACATAAAAAAGGAACCATGGTAAAAAGTGGAGTCTTTTATTGATTGAAACACACATTGCATGATCCCGAAAATATTAATTACTGATAAAATAGTAAAGGTATATAAATTTTCTTATAAAAACCTCAGAGTGGTCTACCTAAGAAAAAGTCAACTACATGCCATATAATCTATAACCTATATGAAACACAGACCAAATTTAGGGAGATGTAAATAAATTTTTTCAATTAATGTGTGGATTATTGTTTTTCCATTGTGAAAAATAATCTATGATAGCTATGTATATGTACATACGAATAATTAGAACATTATCCCTCAAGGAAAAAACATTTAATCAAAATTATCATTTTAAATTGGGTGATCTCAAGAAAAAAGGAGTATGTACATAAATGAGTAATATCTTGTTTATAGGAATTCATGTGAAATTATAAAGATAAATTATTATGATTTAAACATTAAAATATATATTTCTAGTTTTTACATGGTATTCATCAAATTATGGGTATCGTTGATGATCCTGGTGGAATCATATCAATGAAATTTCATACACAACATGAATAAATGAATGCTTGACAATGACATGTAATTACTAGAGGGTTTATTTATTAATAATGTAAAAAATAATTAGGAATCTCCACATATCAGAGCCTCTCACATGGATAAAAAATTGGAGAATCTGTAAAATAAAAGCACATTCTAGAAAGTTATCATATGAGTCCTTAAAATTTATCGATTTATACACTATGGAAGAAATGGATTGGAATAATTGGTCAGCATATTCAGTTCCCACATCCATGATATACTGTAATGAATCAACTGTGAAAACAACATCATGTATGGACTTCTTTGAAAGGTCAATGATCTAATGTTTCTTCACTATTTATTTCATTTTTATTTATAATGAATGTTGAAATCAAGATAACGCTTCCAAAAAATGTCTTTTTTCAAAAATAAAACATCTAATTTCATCTTCGTATCATTGAATAGGTCATGGTGAGATGCTTCCTCCACCACGTGATTGGAAACATCATTTAAGGACTTGGACTGACATTAACTCACCATAGATAATGCCTTTATGGATAATACCCTTAATTGATGTTCCCACATTTTCTCCCACATAAATATCTATTTGTTTAACCCATGCATAAAGAGTGATGTAACCCAAATACTCAACACCAAGGATGGTAATCATGAACCAATTATGGCCCATTTAGTCCTTCAAATCATCTAATGATGCTTCCAGAATTAAAGTTCAAATCTCCATCCACCCTTTTCGCTACATCAGTTGATAGAGTGGTGGGGAATCTGATCCTAGAGACCATCCCAACCTAGGAAAATAACATATTCTTGTAATAAGTCACTAAGTTGTGGTCTTGTTCAGGTATTCATCTGTTATTTAGGTATTTACCCGGTATGTATATTGGTTAAATTGATCAAAGTCATTATTGAGGGAGAAGGGATCTGAAAAATCTATAATCATGGTGAATATATGGTAATGAGATGAAAAAAAGATTTTTAATTTTGAATGATAGTTGGTATGATTCCATCATGTAAAAAAATGTGATCGGTGTGGGTAACAAGCCTTTCTTGATTGTTTTACTGTAAATGTCTATTTTCCCACCGTATCTTCTAGTGAAGAGGCAACAACAATTAGAAAAAAAGCGTAGTGGAACCCTTGATGATTTTTCTGATATAATACATTTCATTACACATTGGAGGTAATAAAGGAATAAATTTCACATGACATGACACACTTATAATAAAGTGTCTTGTTTATGATTTATTTCTCATGTTCTTTGAAACATTCCTCCATTAAAGCACATTTTTCAGTAGAATATCCAATAGCATCGACTTCCTAAAAAATTATGTTCTCTCTTGCCTGGAAAAATTGATTGTCCACTAGAACATCAATAGTGTGTTTTGTTCCTAAATAATACAACACATCATTAATCTCTACTTCTAGAAGGGATGAACCTAGTAGTGAAGGTCCAACTAGATCAATAAAATTTTAACTTTTATCCTCGATAAGAGATGTATTTTCCTCCAGTTAGGTATAGGGGGACTTTTGAATTGATGAAAAACCGTAATGATTTACTGGAATGGTCCAATAAAGAGAAAGAGTAAGGTGTGTACATACATTAATATTTTTGGTGAGCGAGATATCATTGCCAATAACGCTTCCATTTCTAATACCTATCTAAGTATGTTTCCACATAGGGTTCTATATTTGATGTTGTATAGGAAGGAACTGATAGAATTATAGATTCGGATTCCCCAATGATTGAAATTCCCATTATCATCAGATCCAGTTGACCTAGGGTTCATTTTTCATAGTTCCCCTGATCACAAATAAATTCGTCTCCAATAGCCATACCCTAGCCAAAATATATGGAGGATGGTGGGAGTATCTATTATCCTACACGTTCATATCATATTACTATAAATTAATAATTCATCATTACTATTGTAACAACACCAAGGCCAATTGAATATGGTCAAAAGATCTTTCATACCACTACCTCGAATATCGGATGATCCTTTTCATCCATAGAAACCAATAATGTCCCCAAAACCATTATTCACTACAGAAATAGTGAATAGTGGATATAACCCTTTGACTTTTAAATCACTGCATTAATGTCTCAAAATAATCCCTTGCCACAGTGTGTTGATTTTCAAAAAATTTACATCTTTGGGAGAAATAATGTTAAAATGGTTTGATATATATATCTCTTAATGTCTTAATAATCCCAAAATTTCTGCATTTGAGGTAGTTTCACTCAAGACCATCCATTGATGAAATTCAATGCAAAATTATACTAAAGGTGAAACATCACTGACATGAGTCATGATCAACCCTTCAATTTATATTGATTCTTCTATTAGTAATGAAACTAATGGTAAATATTCCATATCTATATGATGAATTATAGGGGTTGTCACTCAACATGAAGAAATATTTTCTTCAAGCTTTATATCTCTTGAACAATGTATGGAAATATTTTATCCTCAAAATCTAATTAGGATAATTTCCCATTCAGATATGATAGGATCCTGATGCTATCATAATTTCATGGAAACAAATCTCGACATCTCTTAAAGGGTATTCTATATGGACAGTAGTCTCCTCCCTAGTGAAAATAAACAGGTACTAGTGAGACACAATGGGATGATTATAAGGTCAAACACAATGTTTCATGGGTGCAATTTCATCTGAATACAAAAAAATAATGGTGAAACTGACATGATGTATTCCATTAACATAGAAGGAACACATTATTTCTAATTTAAAGGATTCCATCATGAATTGAAATTTTATAGTCCCAAGCCTCATGGATTCACCACTCTATTTTCAACAATACAACCCATTAAAATTTTATCCTATTTTTTAAAAGGATAATTCATAATGAAAACATAGAGATTCCCTGATTTTACAATCATTTTGAATTATGGTAATCACTCCACTAATTCCATACAAAAATTGTTTGAAATGAAGAGTGAGGATATTATAGATGATTATATATTCATATCCACCCATAAGAGCCCACATAAAACCCCAAATTATATGAAAGGGACCGAAAATTTTATATAGAGATCGTCCCTGATAATTATGATGCAGCAAGTAATAATATTTTTCTTAGACAAAAATGGATATCCCTATGTGCTTCATGCCTACCATAGAGTCCTTAGTCATAGATTTATAGACTATGAATCCACACATCTCCACCATCGAATGATTTTACCAACATAAGAACATGCTAAGGAACCAGGGAAACTGAATGGTCAATTAAACTATTAGAATAAGATCCCACCCCTTTCTGGTGAATTATCCTTTTTCAACTATGGGCCAATAGGCACCCTCAACACTAAGATATTCCTTTATAGAAACACAATTGGTCTCTTGGATTGTTGAATGGAATGAAAATTAATGATAAAATATCCCACCCAATACATAAATGGTATATCGTCACTAGGATGTCAGGACATTTCAAGGGTCATTTTAGCATAACAGATCAACTCCCAGGCTAGGGGATGCTTCTAGTCCTCATCATCTTATACAGAAAATGTTTAGAATAATCATTGTACATATCTCCTAAAATGGGTGCATTGAAAATATTATCCATTCCCCAATGGATGATCACCACCTTTCCATACCTCATATGGAATTTGTTTTTATCTATAATATATTAGAAATCTAGTTCCTCCATCAATCCATTGTAATAGTAGGTTATGGTTTGGTAGATCCAAAAAGCATCATATATACCAATCTCTTTTAGGTCTAGAGAAAATACAGAAGACATACAGTATACCAACAAGGGACAACCCCAATCCATTCTGATTCCCCCGCTTAATTGAAGGTCCTATTTATGAATACACATGAACCTCTATAGAGAAAACTGAAAACTATAACTTGTACAGAAAACCAAAAAATAATAATTATAAAAGTTATCATATTAAATAAATTATTAATAAAAATCCATGGAAAACTTATCATTTGATTTATTATTTAACTCTACTATTATTCATCATTCTTATATTTGGTTACAATTATCTTATACTACACATATAGTGGTTATAATAGTTATAATATTACTAATATCACACTGAGATATTTTAATGTATTTATCATTAACAAATTTGGTTTGGTTTATAGGTCAGGAATCACACAACTCCGAACAAATGTGAATAATGCCTTTTTAAAAATATTAAATTCAATACATTAATAAGTACTTAAATTAGAATGATATAATTCAATTACTAAAATCAATTAATTAATATTAAAAAAAATTAAATATTATTAGAAATTAAATTCTATTCCATATTAGTTCTCATGAATATATTTTATGTTGTCATTTCCACTTTGGTATTTTTAAGTAATTTTTTATTAAATAATTATTTTATTCTAATTTACTCATTTTCTAGAAATAATATAGTTATATATAAAAGATAAAATTATAAATGTATGAATTTTAAATTTTTTAAATGAAAACAGTTTTTTATATTACAATACGAAATACTATTTAGAGATGTTTTTGGGATTTTTCAAAAAAATATGGATTTTTGGGTGTATGACGATAAATACAGATTTTTTTAAAAAACATGGATTTTTTTATAATAATTGAAAGATAAACGTTATAATTTGGATTGTTTTAGAAGTAATATTACAACCCATTTATTAATAATAATATAATTTATTCTATAAGTATCCTAATTATAGTTGAATTGGATATATATTAATTTCAAACCCTAAAGAGATTTTTTCTAGAAAAATGTTTTTCATTGTGTTTTATGTGCATAAATTAAATATATTTTATCCTAATTAAATATTAATATTTGGATTGAATATATTTAATATTGTTTTTAAAATTATTTATTATGACATTTCCCTTTGTGGTTATGATATATAGTTATCATGTAAAAAATTAATTACTTTGATAAATGGTATAATATGTTAGTTAAGGTAGAATCTATTTAATATGATGAAAATAATTTGATAACTCATATTGGATGATGTTTTTTAAAACTATAACAAATTATATAAAAATATTTATAGTTTTATATGAACTTTGACATGATTAATACGTTTTATTATCCAAAAAATTTAATAATTTCTAGAGTACCATGTTAACAAGTTTTAATTGGGAATCCCACTCTCCAATCTTATTAACATTCCATGATTATTTAACCTAATAAATGTAATGATAAAATGCCTTGTACAAATAACTCTCCTTTTCAAAGAGTTATTTTTTATACTACTGGTTTATTTATAGAATGCTTAATGTGTAATCGAAAGGATATTTTGAAAGAAGAAGTATAACTATTAAGAAAGATAATTTATTTTTATTTCATAATTTACCACCATAAATTGTTCTTTAATAATACTAATATAATACCATACATTTATTGAGAGAACTAAAATTTTATTATGTTGATGGTAAAACCTGTGTTGGTATCATTTTCCATCCTGTGACAAATGAAAAATTCGCTCATGATCACATGTAGACTACCATCTCTGTGAAAGGGTATGTTTATATTTCCATCAACACATCACACTGATTGTTATAAAATGATGTAAAGTTGTGCAGTGAAATGATGTATTTTATTTTTCTTTGGAAACAAATTTTAATATATTTCATTGTATATATTTTAATTAAAATTGAGGATCTCATAAATATTTCACAAATTCCAATAATTACAGTTAAATGATTTTTTATGAAATATGATACAAATTTTTAATTTTTTTATAATGTATGAATGATAAAACATTTTAATGCTTACCAAACAGATTATTTATGGAAATTTTTACCAAAGTACAAAATAAGTTTCTTTAATTTATATGTAATTAAAATAACTTACAACTAGAATAACTGTTATTCTTTATAAATATGACACTATATGATTATATTGATTGAAAAAAAATATTTCATTTCTTGTTATTAAAGGTATTTTTTATCTTAAGAGTTTCCAAATGGAAATAATAAATGCATCCTTATATTAATATGAATCTTAATGTGAATCTAATTTTTTTTAAAGAATATTCAATTATATGTTTAGATGGAAAGGAATTATTTTATATTTTCATATAAATATTTTATTTAAAGACATTTTAAAAGACGTTGATTGATCTAGATATATCTTTGATAATTGGTGATCCTGATATTACTCTATAACAAATTGTGTATAGTGACACTATTAATAGGAGTTGTATTACTCATTAGGGATATATTTGAATTTACCATGATAGTTATTGATTTTCTTGGATTCTTATATGTTTTTATTGAAATATTATTTTCCAATATACCAAAATGATGTCCATTTATTTTATAGGATTTTAATTAAATCTTTTTATTTCATAAGATATTAAAATTAAAACATGATTAAAGGAATTATTATGATATTGTAATAGTGAAATGATTATTTTGATCAGTTTTTATATTTTCCTATGTAAACATTGAGATTATAGTTTTAACGTAATCATACACAGAAAATGTTTTATAAAAACAATAATAACCATCCTCTTAGATTATTTTTGAATAGATTCACTGGAGTTCCAGTAATAGATTGTTAAAAAGTATAAGTAGCTTTTCAAATAGTATTTTGAGTTTGAGGACATCTTAAGAAGGTGTATTTTGATGTGTATGAGAAGGATCATATTTCATACATTTGAACCAAAGGGTTTGGGACTACATTTGTAACTACAGTCTATCGGTGTTTTCCTACCATCTCACTGTTAGAAAACATTGGGCTAGATGGTTTCCTTATGTGTATTTTTTAAGGGTTCCAAATTGGTTGTCCCACACCCATTAACCCTTATAATATCGTTTCTATAAATTTATGGCCTCGTTCCTCCACTATTACAATAGTGTAGAGTTCTCATCCCCTCCTCCTATCTTCATGGTAGATCTTCACTAACCCACTCCAAATCATCATACATTTGAAGAAAAGGAAGGATAATGGTGGTACACTCACTAGTATTATTTTCTCTCTATATATTTATTACAACATAAAAAGATATTTCCCTGAATGATTATAAAGTCTATTTTTATGAATATTCTATAAATATATGATTTCATATGTTCTAGAACAATTTGTGGGCATTTGAAGTATGATTTAAATATACTAAACATGTGATAATTTATCTCTGTTTATTCCCTTAATGTATTTACATTTCTTATGACATATTGTTAATATGTCATCCCGAAATCCATCATCGACCATGTATTAAAATTGTAATCATATATTATAATAATTAGTGGCCTTATGTTAATTTAGCACCCTCAATAACACCATTACTTTAGTGGAATTCTAACCGACATAGAATGATCCATGAGTGAATTATGGATTAAAGGTTATTCTATAAATCAATTAAGATAATTTATAACCCAAAATGAGATTTACAAGACATATGTTGTCATGTAATTAATTCAACACATTCGATGGACAATGTATCATTCAAAGAAGGGTCATAACATATTAAATGATCATCTATAGAGGTTCCCCTCTTTTGTTAGTTAATCCATGTGTATGAATGACATGATTTTAAAGAGATGAACATGAGGTACTTAATCAATTATGAATTATTTATTTTTAATTGGGGTTCTATAAGAAAAAACATAGATAGAGTTGATTTATGACCCTTAAAATTTACAACATTTTGAAGGATATATAATAAAATAATATATTCCAAATTCCACCGTTTGATTAATAAAATAAAAAAGGGTATTAATTCCGTGATATTTCGTAAATTGATGAAATTAAGGTAATGGGTTTTGTGATTTTTAATCTCTTAATTAATTAATATAATTTGTTAAATGATAATATTTAATCTACTGGGATAATAAATAATGGTAGTATTGCGTTGAAATTGAAACGAATTTCATTGAGACATGATGCATGATTACGTTAATTAAATTCTCATTCCCTTAAAGAGGAACTTTTTCATTGTAATCCATAATAATTAGATGACTCTAGTTGTCAAATAAAAGGGATCCATTCAATGGATAGTCGATGGATTCCCCATTTAATTTCTAAGCACAAAGACAATCAAATACATGTTATTTATTTATTTTAATTATATGGGTAATTACACCTTGGATATTTTAAATGCCTTATATTTGTTAATTCCTTAACCCGATATAATGGACTCACCTTGAAACACCAAAACATTACAATTCCTGGGATGAGCTCCTATATATTAATTGATTTACCGATACTAAAAATGAATAGGATTACCTCATTGGATCCCAATCATAACCCATAAAAATATTACCATGTAATAGATCCATTGCATCAATTAGATCCTCTTTATAAAGTGGAATGTTGAGGGTTCATCCCACTGATTCTACTATAGTGCTACACACTATTTCTAATCACCATGGGTTTCCTTTCCAATTACCTAAAAATAGTTCCATGGAAATTTCCATATAATTTTACAGTTTCATTGTCTGGGAATTCAGGGACCTTATTCATCGATTCACCCTAGTCTGATGTTCTAAGATTCTGAGATTAATTTCATTGGCCCAAGGTCGACATCATAGTTACCCTTTTTAGATATAGTCATTTCATGTGGAGTTATGTAGGGTTGATCAGGCTCTAATTGTGTTATCATTCTTCACACCCCATAAATAATTTTAACTATTTTATTTAAAGTATAAATTTAACAACATTTTATTTAAACTCTTAAACTAGAAAATCATTAGACTCCATTAGTGGTGGAATTCTATGATTTACAAACATCATTCTCAGGAGAATGCTTATTACCTCGGAATATCTTTTGGATATATGATAGGACATTGTACTGTTATTATTTGCTATTACATGTCATTTTCTATGACTTAGCATGGGATATATAGATCTAGAATTTAATGACACTATCTATATGAGTCTGTTCATCCTGTATATTTATTTATTTCCACATATACCTATAGTATCTGTATCCCTTAATATATGTATTGGGTTTCATGTCCGTGTAAAATCTTATATTCATACATGGGTTGTTTTTATTAGAACATTATAAGATTTTATCTTGTTATTGTCTTCCATTAGTTCATTTAATTTTTTATATTTTGCTTACATATATACTAGAGGGTGTACTCTCCCATCCATACTAGCATCTGAACCTTGATTAAATTCTGCAGTATCTAGCATAAGGGGACACATTATTGACATCGTATGGCCCTCATGATATTTTATATGTGAGTGAACTAGGTTGTGGCCATCATTAATTGGTATCAAATATGGTTTTCCCATTACCTTAAAATTTTGGGATGATATACAGGAGACTATTAATGTTTCAAAAAATTATAAATGTATTGTATCTTGGAATAGATAACCCGTGTTTGGGGGGAAGTCCATGATTCCATAGAGATGATTTAATGTTATTGAATTAAATTATTAAATTTTAATACAAACTCAAATAGAGTGATTTATTATCATTATTTGGATTACCAATTTTTTTTATATATACTTCATGGTGGGTACAACATTAGTTTTTTTGTTCTTGCGTCATTTTAGGAACATTGTATTTTCATGTCATTAGTATAATTCTATGATAAATTTTAATTCCTAATTATTTGATGGAATTAATTATATATATATATATATAATATTTTTTGGGGGAAAAATGTATCTATATCAATATAAATATCATTTTCCCATACAGAATGATGAATTCATTCTATTTGACCATCCCAGAAATACTTAAGGTAATGAAACATTCTTAAAATAGGTTTGAAATTAACTAGAATGATAATCCTTATAATGATAAAGTATATACACTATATTTTCAATATATTTACATGATTAATCATGGATATCCACTAAATGGTGTTCCAATGGAATCTTATAGCGGGTTACACTACAAAATGTGAATAGAATCTATTAAATCTAAATCTATATATTCGTCATTTGTTGCCTATAAATTGATATTAGTATTATATTTCTATATAATAAACACTATAAAGGTGAATTATAAAATATTTTATTAATATACAATAAATGGGATTCACTGAGATGTATTTAAAATTATAAATTCCAGAGTATTTAACTACATTACTGTGATATCATGATTTTTTATAATGGTACCCTATTTTTTATATTACACATGATCTCCCACAACAAACATTAATGAACAACTAAATATTATTATTTTAATGTTACAATTTTAAAATATTCATTAGAATGGAGTTAATGAATAGTATTAATTTAATCAATATAGATATTATCAAAATCCTTAATCTGGGTAACTATAAATCTCAGTGATAAACTTTTGATGATTTGGATTATGAAAATGATCATTCATACTATGATGTTCAAATTTGATTCATTTTTGATAAGGGAAATCCTATTTATTTGACCTTACTCACTCTCCTTATTTTTTTTCTTTATTAAATATTCGTAAATATTTTTCCTCTATATAGACTTATCTATTAACTATAAATGATTATAACACCGCATTTTCAAATAAAAGGAAATGTTTTTTCTGAAACACTATTTCAATATACGTAAGTGTGTTTTATACCAATAGGTTAATAAATCACTATTTTTGGATTATATTAACTAAATTTATATGAAATATATTAAATTTAATTTTTTAAATTCATCCTATGTATTTACATGAAATAATATAAGAACAAATCCAATTTTACAAATAAAATAGGTATTTTAAAAAAAGGCATATTTATCACCTTTTGATGGTACACATATTTTAAAAATAGTTTCTATATAATTTATAAATTATATTTGATATAATAATCTTCATAATTATTATTTGTGTATGTTTATTATCTGACTATATTTGTTTTGAATTTAGTTGAGAACATTCGTATTAAAATGAATAGTGAAAAATTCAACATTTTAATTAAAAACATATACATATAATAATTTCATATTATATAAAAGATATAATTTTAGTTGAGTATGATGTATAATTAGATTAAATTTTTAAAAATTAATGAAAATTAGTCCATTTTATTCAATTTCACATTGAAATTTGATATAAAACATATGGGAACTTGTGAACATTTTACTTTAAAACCATGTTTTCTCATTCTGTCAATGAGGTCAGTTTTTAATAAAATTCATCCAATTCCATGATTTTATTTTTTAAAAATAGATACAATATTTGATATAATAAGGTCTATATTATGTAAATATATCCCTTTAGGTTTTTTACATTATGAATATTATCTTTATAAATATTTTTATTACAAAGGTTTGAGGTAAATCGGGTAAATAAATGTATAAATAATATTATATAATATTGTAAAATTATACTAAAACATGTCATAATTTCATTTGATGAGATAATTTCAACCAAAATTTTTTTGGGGCAATTTTATGTCTACATGGATTCACATGGTTGCATCTATCTGATTTATAATATTATAATCAAAGAGAAGACAAATTTTGTTACACCCTTGTGTTTAACAAATAATGTAATTTTAATACTGGGTTTTATAGGGGATATCATTAACTAAAAAATTTCTACAAAAATCTAAACTTTTTACCTAAATTATTGTAATTTATTTATAATTTTCATGAAATAAAAAATTATATTAAATATTGACCTAATGAATTTGCAGCAATTTCTTAATTAATTTCAAGAATCAAATAAATGACATTAAAAATCTTAAAATAAAATAAATTTGATATATATTATTACATCCCATAATATAATTGTTTACATTGATTTTTTTTTGATAAGTTCATATAGTATGTTTGAACATATCATTTTCTTATGATATGTTTAACATTTTATGAAATCAGTAGTGCCAAAATTGACACTAATGATAATTTAGAATATAAAATATTTTGTTAAATGATATATAATTTCTAAAAGATAAATTATCAGAATTATAGTTTTTAAATTTCATATAATGTCATAAATGACACATTAATTGGTCATTATTCATTTTACAGTAATTATATTAACCCTCAAACTTTACATAACATTATATCACAGAAATAATTAATAAGGGATAAAACTAAAACATAAGGATATAAAAGTAGTTAATATATATCTAATTTTCATTGTATTAATGTGATTTGAGAAAAAAAACATAATATAAGAGAAATAAATAAGTATTTATCCATTTTTAATAGAAATGTAATTTATATTAACATAATATTTTTGAAGAATTCTTAGAGTCCTCGTCCCCTATCAAATAAAAGGGTACTCATTCATCTCCTTTCATCACACTTCAAAATTTATTTGGTTCTACCATGATATGAATAAATCCATTCATTGAATCCTTCCCCACATTATAGATCCCTTATTTTAGGCATAACACACCCATTAAATGTGTTACATTGCAAATCAATGTAGATCATCCAAATAGGATGTATTGTTAAAAATTATGTGTTGTTATTTTATTTCATCATTCACTTCCTTAAAAAATTATTCCTCCATGATGAAATAATAAATCCAGAATAATTAATATAATTATTTTTTATTATAATTCATTGACCAATTATTTATAAATGAATGTAAAACCATTTTTAAAATAAAATGAAATGTTTTTTCTGAAAAACTATTTAAATGTGTACAAGTGTGTTTTATACCCATAAGTTAGTAAATCACTATTTTGGAATTGTATTAATGAATTATATATATATATATGATATATATTTAATTAAATGTTTTAGATTCGTCTTAAAAAAATTTCAGACATGATATAAGAAAAAATACTATTTTATGAATAAAATTGTAATTTTTCAAGAAATGAATATTTGTCGCCTATTTGTGGATCACCTATTTCAAATATATTCTACCCCTTATAAATTAAATTTTATAAAATAAATTTAATAATTCAAATTGTGTTATGAAAATTTACTTTGGTATAGTTTTTCATATTTTTCTGAGAACATTCGCATTTTAATGAATAATGAAATATAATTCATTTTAATTCAAAGCATATTTTTTATTATATATTTATAAATTCATAATATACATATAATTGGTTGAAATGTATAATTAAATTATTCTTTTATAATTTTATCCAATATAGGACACTTTAATCAATTTTACAATAAAATTGGATATAAAAACTTAGGAATAATAAGGTAAAACTTATGTAATCAGATAAATTTTATTTTTGGACATTATGAATAGTATCATTTGTAATATTGTTTTTACCACGATTATGGGTAAATCAGGTAATAAAAGGTAAAAATAATATTATATAATATTATAAAATTTCCATAACACATTAATAATATCATTTGATGAACTATTTTGACAAAATATATTTTCTGAAATGATTTTATGTCCACATGGAGGACATTTCCTTTTTGGGGTATTTTATTTAAAGAGAAGTGAAATTTTGTCACGCCCTAGTTTTTAACATGTAATGTATTTTTAATATGGGGTTATACAGTAGATCTCTTAGACTAAAAATATTCCTTATAAATATAAAATACTCACCTAAATCATGTATAATTTTTAAAATTTTTATTAAATAAATGACTAAATAAAATGCAGAAAAATTTTAACGTAATAATTCATTATTAAATGAATTAATCAATAAAATTATATTAAAAATATTAAAATAAATGATATTTGAAATAATTGTTCACATAAATGAATTTTATTGATTAATGTGACAAATTTGTAATATTTTTTTTTTCAAAAAATATATTTGTTTGATGTTTTTTAAAAGTCATGAAATGAATAGTGTCAAAATTTTAAGTATTGTTTTTTTAAAATATATATTATTTAAGTAAATGATATATAATTAATAAATATATAATATTCATCCTAATATATTGTATTTTTCATAAAATTTTATTAATAACTCATTTATTAATATTTTTTCATGTTATAGTATATATATTAACTATAAAAGTGTAAATTAGGTAATGTCATGATAAAAATTATATGGGTTACAAAAAAATTATAAGGATTGAAAAATAGTAAAACATATCTATATTTCAATGTATGAATTTTTTTATACCCAAAATCATCATATTTTAAAAATAAATAATTTTAGATCCAATTGAAATAGAATATTAATAATTATTAATTTAATATTTCGAATAATGCCAAGAGTGCCCCTCCCCTCTCCTACAAAAGGGAATCTATTATTCGCTATTATTCACACTTAAAATCCAATTTTCAGTCGTGATTAATAAAAATACCTTACTATAATCCTTCAACACATTCTATATCCATTATTTTAGGTATAACGCACTCCATTGAGGTTTTACGTTGTTAATCAAATGAGACCATTTTGGGAAGAGGTATCGTTTTTAAATAAGTGTTTTTATTAATTCTTCCACATCCTTCAAATCTTTCATAATGATGATGAAATAATAAATCTCTTATAAAATGAATAAATATATTTTATTATTGTAATACCACAACTTAAATTTATATTTACTTCAATCATACTAGGAAAATAATTTATCATTCCTTCACACATATGAACTATAACCTCCACAAACTCATATAATTCATTTTCTGTTCCCATCTCTCAATACTGGTTATAATGATAGAATTATTTTAATGATATGATAATATTGAAAATTTTATAATTATTAAATAACAATATATCACTTAATTTCTTACTTTACATGCACTTAATATTGGTAATTGCGTTCATGGATACATCTGAAGTATCACATTCAAGAAGCGATGCGATTTGTTTTGAATCAACACATCACATATATAATATATATAAGTATAATAAATTTATTTAAAATATATTTATTATATTATGATCAGTAATTTAAGTGAAAAATAATAATTTATGTTTTTTGATAATTATTATTGGAAAATGAAAACATTACTCATGAATACGTATGACTTAGTGTCTCCATGATTGTAACATTGTCCATTATTCCTATCCAAAATTGTTGAATTGATTTACGAGTATATTTTGTATATTAAATTTATTATTATTTCATGAATAATATTCAATAGATGATTTAATTATATCAAATTTCACTGTTGATATCATACCAAATTCAGTTTGGACTCAAATAACAAATATTGACAAAACATCAAGAATTAACATAAATAATAAATAAATTGTTATAAAATGATAATGAGTGATATAAAAGTAATAAATAACATCAATATATTTCTTATGAATGTAATTTGTTAACCTATGTTTACAATTATTGGTTATTAGGATTTTACATTATGATTCGAACTCAAGTTAAGTGACATTCTTTTAAAAGCCCACTTTTAATGTTACAATTTCAAACATTTTTTTACAAAATCTAGTTGGAATTTTTTTCAAAATATAAATCAGAAATGTAATTTCAATATTTTTGGTCATATTAATGTTTTTATTCTTCCCAAAAAAGATTACCACTTTATTTTCAAATAATTATATATTATTTATGACTGCTCTACTTAAAAATAAAACGTGACTTCAAAGTGGATATGTTATTTTTCATTTATGCTTGTTTTATGTATTGTGATTGTTTTATGGTTATTTGGAATAATTTATTAGTAATGATGGTTCTATGATAATCCATGGGAGGGTGAGCCTATGATATCTCTCTAATGCATTGGGTAATGAGATTGAGTAAATCGATAGGCTTTCTTCTAAAGTATTAAGGGAATATTCTACGATGGGTAATCCAAATGTACCCTTAAAGGTTAATCCCTATATAGACATGAAATATACTATAAGAGTGATATATAATTTATGAAAAATGATTCCTTTACGGTTTATGTTTTCTTTTATGTTTTTCTGGAATATTATTATTTCATGAGGTAAGGTTAAGAGAATATTTTTTTAGGGTGAAAAGTATATTTTCGTGAAATTTTTTTCATGGGTTTAAAGTATTCATAGACTAATGATTCTTTATTATTTATCCCATACTAAAACTACTTTTCTCATTCCATGTTTTATAAAGTCTCATAAATAATTTAATTATGGGTAAGAGATAATAGGATGTTCAGATGAATGTTATGAATATTTTTCATGAAACAATAATGTTCCCAATATTAATGTTTTATTTTTAAAATAAATAGCTATTGAGTAGTTTTTTATAATTTTAAATATTTTAGTTGTTATGTGATAAATATGGAATAACCCTCTAAAAATCTAAAACTAAAATATTTTCAATGATAAAGAATGTAACATTCATGAATAAAACTAATGTTTATGTATATTTTAAGGATGCGGTTTTCTAATAATGTGTAATAATGAGACAAAATAATGGGTCCCATGTTGGAATAATAAAAAAATTATTGGAAAATATTATCATTAAATTTTGTTATAATAAATCCCATTTGGGTATATATATTTTAAATTTAATCATCCATTCAAATATACAACAAAAATAAAATTATTATATCTCCATATATATCCTTGGTGGAATTATCCATATTCGGATCATATAATGTAAATTACATGAGATTGAATGATAAAAACATTGCTTATATATATTAATAAAAAATTGGTGATAAAATTATTTTCATATTAAAAATTATTAAATATTAAATTATTTTATATTGGTGAATGAGAGAAAAACTTTATATATATTGAAAAGGTAAACTAATGAAATTTATTTAATAAATCATTATAAAAATATTTCTATAACTACCACAATGTGGGTGTTATTTCAAGAATTACATGGGTAAATTCCTTAGATGGGAACATGTATTTCACTAATGAGTCTCATTTTCTCTATATTGAATTTTATAAAGATATTAGGGAAGAGAGTCAGGTGACCATTTATGAGTTATCTTATATTTGGAGTCGATAACTCATGTTATTTGAGGTTTTATTCTAGAAATGGAAGAATCCATGAAGATAATATGAATAATGGGATTCCTGTGTTGAGTGTTTCAGACTAAATTGTTTTTTTAGTAAGTGGTGAGTTTAGTACTGCGAGTGATGTAAGAATTACTGATTATTGAGTATACTGGTATTAACATTCCAAGGGAATGTTCAGCAATTTAATTGGAAATTATATCATAACATCTATGTTATACTAATAAAAATGTTAAAATCATGGTATTATTTTTTTTGATATAACACGACCTCTATATTTGTTGATATTGAGTTGGATATTTTATTCTACCAATGAGTTGTGTAATTGGGCATATGAATTATATTAAATGGGGACATCCACTCTGATGAAGTATGATTGGGGATGTATATGTTAATATAAATGGTTCCTTTTTAATTTAGAAATAGTTGAATGATCTATGTGTGGTAATATAGTAATTTTTCAAGTCTCACATAAATTCAAGCAATGAGATCCATATAAAAACATTTGTATTGGTTGTTATTATCTTCCTAGAAATGGTTCATGGGATCTTAGTAGGTTACATGAATGGAAATCACTCAAGTACGGAGAAGTATGTGTAAGGAGTTTTTTTGTGAGTTTTATTGAACATATTCTAATAGTTAAAAATGAAATTAGTTTCTAGTGTTTGTGATGTGAATGATAATGGAATATAAATATCATCAAATAATCATATATGAATGAAACTATCATAGTTATAACTATAATTTTCATGAGTAAATACTTTCAGGGGATTTTCACCACTGGATAGTTAAGGTGGAAATCATCCTTGTCAATAAGGTTATAATTTTTTTTGAATGATACAGTTTCATATTGGAAATAGGTATAAATTCATTGGTCCAAGTAAAACAACATGTTCAATGGTTGAATAAGAATGTGTCCTTTGAATAAGGATATCAATTTTAGTAAAAAAAAGACTGTGGAAATCCAATAGTGGGATTATCATATTGTTCATATAACTCTTGACATTTAATATTGATAGGCCACTAATGTTGTAAGGTACACCATGATTTTTCAAAATGGATTTTAGTAGCTCTTAAGGTGGTGAATTAGTATTTTCTAGACTAAAAGATGGTATGTAATTTGTGATTTAGTTATGATATTGGATCATGTAAAGAGATTATATTCAAGATTATGGGGCATACGTAATTCAAAAAAATTGATGGATTGGTGGTGTATTAACATTTTAAAATGGAAAAATGAAAAACTAGGTCTTTGACTATAAAACCATAAACATCATGGTTTGTTAGTGTGGGGAAAAGTGAGTACGTATGAATGGAAATGTGGTACAATTGGAATTTAAGGTAACTTGATCATGTAAATAAATAATTCATGATATGTCATGTATGATATCCTTTAAACAGGTCAGGTTGAAGAGGATTCGATGATGTTTCATTAAAAAACGGAGTGTATTGAGCTAAGACAAATATATAAAAATCATATTAATTGTAATTATTTAATTTCATCATAT
The DNA here is from genome assembly GCA_963277665.1 of Viscum album. NCBI lineage: Eukaryota > Viridiplantae > Streptophyta > Magnoliopsida > Santalales > Viscaceae > Viscum > Viscum album. Next base: position 1,362,285,554 of record OY728140.1, on the reverse strand, counting down.
TTCCCTTTTGTATGAGTCAACATAACATGGTGAAGGGTGAAATTTTCAATGTAAATGGATATTACATGTTTCACCAGACACCTCTATTTATGGAGGTTTTGAGTTATCTCTATTGAGTACTATTTTTAATAAGTAAATAATAGTCCAATGATGTTAGAATGAACTAGTAGAGATTTCTAGAAATGTTATACTCTGTGGTTAGTGGTAATGGAATCTCTATGGTTGGGATACACCGTGTTCTATTAAATAATGTTAAACATACATTAGTATGTATAAAATTATAATTATATATGAAGCCTAATACAATATCATGGTTTAATACATCTAATATATCATGGGTGATTTAGGAACCTGGGGATGGGTGATCATATATAATTTATAGTGGGACCATCCTAATAAATTAGAAAACCTATAAATAATGGTATTGGTAAAATTCATAGACTAGTATTAATTTTTTTTTCAGAAGTTGGACTATAGATTTTTAAAATATGATTACTTGGAAATGTTCAATGTCATACATGTAAAATCCCTCAAGTGAAACCTCAACACCCTATTACTGAATATAGCGATTTGGATAACATTCTGCATCAAGCTAGTGCTGGGAAGCGTGGAAGACATGCTAGATATCGTGGGATGGGATGTGGAAGGGATAAAATAGTGGTGAGGAATAAAGCTCCATCAAATGTCTTAGACTCAGACATAGTCATTAAAACTCTTATATAGTAAGAACAATATTTGTATTCTCTCCACTACTTAGGCTGAGGACGTAGTCGTGGCTGCAGAATGGATTGGGGGGCCTTACAGGATGAAGAGAAAAAGGATCGCTGAAAAGATCAGAAAAATGTGTGGGACCTCGTGATAGCAGTATTGATCTACTTTCTAAACATATGTTTATTTTTTTTTATATTCCATGATTTTTTTATGAATTGACTAAAAGGGGTTTTCCCCCAACATTAAAAAAATACATGTGACATTATCCTCTAAGGCCAAACATATTATAAAGTGAAAATTTAAGATCAAATTTGGGAGTGAAGTGCATGGATCATATGGTTTGTAAAACATAAATGTTTTAATCTATAGTTCATTATTGAATTCTATTATGGGTATACTTAAATCTAATATTATGTAGGATAAAACATGTTTATTGATAATCCATTCCATGAATATAATTTTAGTTGTGAAATAATAGTTTGAAAATCAAACCATGAATGGTTATAAGTTTCTAGCATATCCATTTGGTGTTGGTTCTATGTTGTAAAATGTCCTTTTACAATTCATCGATAATTTAGTGGGATGATCATAATGTGACCTCCAAGGAATTTTTGGTTATTTTATCTTCAAGAAACATTCTTTTTTATTTTTTTGATTGAATTTGAATTTTCAAAATTTCATATTTATCTCTATAGAGGGGGGTCAAGGTTTAATTTTGGGTATTGGTATATACAATTTTTTAAATGCGAGAATTGTTTTATGTTTCATCTTACTGTAAGAGAACACTAGGAATGATTTCTCCAATGCGGGGAGGGTGTAACATCCCAAATTTTGGGACCTATTTAAATTACAATAATGGATACTCAATCATGGAGTGGTTAAATGTATACTTAGTACATGGAAGACAAAATTATTTTTGATAAAACATTATGTAGGATTGTATGGATGTGTATTAAGAGTAAAACAGGTTTCTAAATTGGTCCATAGTGTTCAATTCTATATATTGGATTTTAGAATGTTATCGTAGACTAATATTCTATTAGTTGGATTATCTAGTATCCAAGAAGGTATACTAAATCCTGTGGCTATGAACTATGAAATAATATAGGTATTTTATAATGTTATATTTTTAATGGGTTAAAATAATTAATTTTACCCTTATCCCTCATAACCCCACTTCTCTCAATTTAGGGGCTCATTTTGTACCAATTGCTATAGTGTTCAGAACCCCTACCTTACTTTTCGTGGAAGGGTCAATCTGCATGAATAATCCCCTAAATTATCTTTCATTGGAAAAAATTGAATTCTATATGAGAGTCACAAATTCTAATTCCCGCATTCCAGTATATTCTTTAATACTTTCAATTCTATTTCCATGGAAGCTTATATACCCTAATTTTTGGTCATTTATCATCACCATTGATTTCATTCACTCTATCTCAAATTTATTTTTGTTACCTGATGTGTGATGCTTTATAAACTTCATTGTTGTAGTATATGTGATTTCTAATATTTTATTTTTATATTCCTAACCAAATTATTATTGTGTAGTGCAAATATACATGGTAGGATATGTATAAAAAATTTTATTCTATATTACTTTAATTAATAGTCATAGTAAAGTTTTACAACCCTACTCCAACCAATAGTTTTGAAAACATGCAATAGACAAAGAATGGTCTAAGGGATAATTATGAAATTACCTTAAATACATAAATTATTTTTTGTAATTAATAACCCAAAAAATATTTTCTCTCTTTTTATTTAATCTATTCAACTCATTATATATACCATGTATGGTCTATAGATTAGTCTTGACCTATAAAATTTTTTCCATTGAGGATACCTTATTTAATTAGTTTATGATTTTTTATAAATAAAATACATTAAAATATATTACAATGAGTTGTGTGATCTATTATATTAAAACAATATCAAATTTGGATGAATTACCTCAAAAAAAGAAACCATAACATTATGTACCATGGAAATATGGTGGAATTTGATTACGATTAATTAAATTATTTATTCCAAAATCAGTTTTTTGAGTAGAATAACTATTACTGGGATGATGATGTAAAGATATTATATTAATTTAATAAAATAAGTAAATTGTGTTTGTGTGTTAGTATTACCATAATTAAATGAGGCAATTTTTTATATGAAAATATGTAATTTAATGGTCTAATGAATCATCTAATTCATGGGGTATAATTCTCTTGAATGTCCTTGAGTCATAATTCTTTTCCAAGAGAATTAAAATTTCATTCTTTATGAAGATATGTTATGTTTTATAGAAATTGTTAATATAATAAAACTATTTTTTTATTAAAAGTGTGATATGTTATGGGTAAACCATGGATTCATGATTTGAATTAAATATAAAATCCTAATGGAAGACAAGAAATTCATTTATTTGGATGTATTGGGTAATCCATCATTAGGTTTTGTCAATGAATGATATTCTTGAATTCCTTTTCCCAGTTTCTAGGACTCATGTAGACATGATTGATCACTAGAATGTGTAGGATGATATCATGAATTGATATTGATTTCCTTATACTTTTATTAAATGGGATTACCTCATTCGACCCAATCAATCCCCTATACAAAATTATAATCAATGTTATCATTTCATTCAAATAGAGCCACATTATATTGTGAAATTATTATGGTTTATCCCTAAATATCAACCCTAGAGCTATAAATTATGGATTGATCAACATGGGTTGGCTCTCTAACTCAACACATATAATGCCTTATATATTTACTTTGAATCTAATGGTTTTATTTCCTGGGGATACTCAAACTAAATCCATGGATTCACCCTTGATTTCTTTTCTTTAATTCATTATCTTATTTATATGGGTTATATGTTTATATCAATCGTACAATGTTTTGAGATAGTTAGTTTTGGAAAATAGAGGTAGTTCTAATCAAGAACCAACTATGTGCCCATTCTCAAAACCATTGTACTACTTTAAAATTTTTATTTATGTGTTTAAATTACATAACATATGTTTGATATTCCCAGAAAAAAAATATTTAGATATAATTAGTTGTGGAGTACTGTGTTTTACTTAATCCATGCTCAGGTTTCTGTATAGTGAATGAGTCGATATCATGGATTTAAGTTAGGACATTGGATGGTCCATCTTTTATATTACTTTTATTGAGCTATGGATTCAGATGAGATAATTGGACCAATAATATTCCCATATATTTTATAGGAGTTAGGTAATCTTGTTTATTTATTTATTTTTATATAGACGTATATCACATGTGTTATATAATATGTTTATTTATTTAATTGTACATATAGCATCATATGTTCTTTAATGGTTGGATTTTATGAAATCTTTTTGGGATGTCAGTTTTTTATTATCTACCTATAGTATATATCCTTTATTTTTTATTTTCATTACATTCTATATTAGAGAATTTTGAGTCCCAACTATACCACCATACGACCCTTAATGAAAGTCATTAGCCTATAGAATATTGGGATTCATGCTTGAGGCTATTTGGGGATTAGGATATGAAAAATATGAGTGAAATAGGGTAGGGATTTTAATGAAACATTATTACTTGATGTCTATTTATTCATAAGTAACCTTTATTTTCACCATGATTTCTATTTTTTAAAATTACAATTCCCTTACGAATTTCATGTATTTTTAAAAGGACTAATGGGTTTCTTTCCTTTTCCAATCCATTATTATTTTTCTCTCACCCCCTATTTTCAAAATTTTTTTAAAAGGATTAGTTATGTGTCATGCTTGTAGAATGGTTAATTATGACACATCATGAACAATTGAAAAGGATTATGAATTAAGAATGTCTTAAAATTCATGAACCTATATTTAATGAAAATGTATAATATAAGCAATTTATTACTATATTATGTAATTGATTTACTAATTATATAAATTGATAAACCTAAAAGATCATATAAATTTATAAATGTGAAGTTGTTGTTTTAAATCAAGTGTTTATGAGGTGATTATGTTTAAGGGTGTTGTAGTTTGTATAAAAGAAAAGGATTAGAAAACTATATAGTTTAATATAATACTATAAGACACTTTTAATTGAATCCAATTTATTGTTTTATTATCATTATTATTTTTTATATATTTTGATGTTTCTTTTTATGATACATGGTTTTTTAGAATGGTTATTTATTGAGAAAATGTAGAAAATAAAAAATAAATGATACCAAAGAATTATTTCATTTAGAAGCTATAACATGTAATGGTTAGAGAGGGAATAGTTCAGTTAGTGTCTATGTTAACAAAATTTACAAAGGTTATAAATGATAGAAACCATTAATGGTGGTGAATTAATTCTCAATAGTGTGACATATCTATAGAAGTTTATTTCAGGAAAGGGAAATCTCTATATTTTAATTGAACTTCATAACAAGTGTATTATGAAGGATATATCAATTATTTGGAAATTATATTAAATATTTTTTGTTATTCATAAAATCAGAAGGTTACTATTACATTTTTCATTTTCAAGGGATTTTGATCAGTGTTAGTTCATGATTATGAATAATATGGAGAAATTTGTGATCAATCCCATGAATTGGAAAACATTAAAGTGTCATTTAATTTGGATTTATTTTTCATACTGTTACTTATTATAGACTATAAGTAAAATTTATTGAATTGATTTAGACAGTGGATGAATCAATTTCAACAAAGGATTAGTTTTTTATATTGGCCATATATTCACCAAATTAAATTATGTACCATGATACTAAAATTTATCAATTTTAATAAGCATTGAAACAATGCTTATGAATGGATATCTTTACATCTGTGATTGGATGTTATGTGATTATTGTTGGATATGGTGAAAATGTTTAAATGGATTACTCACTTTATATATAAATATATAGAATAATTTTATTGGGTGATAAATGAGGAATAAATAATTGAATATACATAATGTTATGAATTCTATTATTCCCTCATGTGATGAGTTTTATTGTAATTACGATGAATATCATTTCAAAACTGGAAAGTGTTATTAAGGATATATGTATAAAAATATGTATCTAGAGTGTAAATATAACATTAATTGAAGTGGTCATTCTAATTATTATATTCCAATATAAAAATATTTTAGTTATATTGAGATCGTAATTATGAATTTTTGTGCCCAAAAAAATATTAATAATTGATATCATCGTGAAAATAATTTAATGTGTATGGTCAGATCACTCACAACTACCTTATAAAATGTAAGGCCACTAAAAAATTTGATTAATTGTAGACCATGTGTTTAATAAAAATTTTAAAATGTATTTCTTGCTCTTGGGTATACACAATAATTTTTTAATAGGATGTTCTCTAGTAAAATGGAATTATTACCACAAGAAATAAAGAAGTAATTTTTGTGAAAAAACTATTTAGTGAATTATTATTGTAATATTGATTTATATGATCCAACATTTCATCATATTTGTGATGGGTTTTTTAGAAAATCTAATTTTTTACCTTATTAGTATTTTCTTTCATTCTAGATATATATTCACTATTAATTTTTCCTCTTAGATAGATTACATAGATCAAGAATCTATATTCAATCCAATGTTTGAGTATAAATTTTTATATATAAATTATATTTTTCAATTATTAAAATAAATAATGAAGATGATAAATATAACAAATATTAACGTAAATGTTATAATAAAAAATTCATTGAGAATATTGTAACTAAAAAATATAGAAATGTGCCTTTTTTAAGGGAATATTTGGATTTTTTTGATGATTTTAATGTCTTAATCCCTGGTCAAGAGGTTCAATTAAATATTTAATTAGTCCCCAATGATAAGTCATTTCGAAAACCACCTTTTCAAATGTCTCTTATAGAGTTATTGGAACAAAAAAATAGTTTAATAATTTAATATAATAAGGGTTTCATATTCCCTATAACATAATCCTGGGTTTATCTATATTTTTTAAATAATTATCCTATTATGAGTTTTTTCAATGATTATGTAGAATTAAATAACATTTCTGTTAAAAATAAGTATAATTTCCCTAATATCAATGAATTATTTGAGAGTCTCTAGGGTGGATAATATTTTTTAATGATGAACCTGAAATAATTTTACTATTAGGTGAATGTGAAGGTAGATGATGTTTTTGCGATAAAAAGGTTTACTAGTTTTATCCATCATGTGTTTTTTGTTATGAATTTTGGGTTAACAAACATACCCAGTGTGTTTTTTGTTCATATAGTTACCATTTTTCTTGATTATTAAGAAATATTAATGCTCAAATTCATTAATAATACTATATTATAAGTAATTTCATATGAATATCAGGAGAATCATATACCGATTTTTTTCAACATTAAAAGAGATGTGATTTTATGGAAATTTATATAATTTTTTATTATTGATGTAACTCATTTCTTACCATGTGAAATATATTTCATTAGATGGAATAAATGTTGATAATTTTAAAAAATTAAATGGAGGATTATCCATGACCTTAAAATATCATTTAAATTTAATATTTTGTTGGATTAGTGGATTACTGCTGATGTTTTAGTCATAATGTTTCCAGTTATCTTTACCATAATATAACATAAATCGATATGTTATTGAATTTATCTATATAAAGTAATTTAATGAATGAATATATGAATATAAATGCAAATATGTAACTGATCCATTATTCAACATTCCTTTTAGGAACAATTTTTTTTTTGTATTTTTGGTGATATGTTATTGAATTGAATTGGTTGTATATTGATGCTAGATTTTCATGAAATTGTGTTGGCATCCAAATAATTGAAACTCCCTAAGAAAAATGATTCCACACATGATCTTGATCATTTGAACATGGTTTTTTCCATTAAAAAGTGTGGGAGAATTTTATATAAGGTAAAATTTGAAATATATACACACCATAAATTTTTAAGTTGTATATTCACTCAATTATAGTTAAACAAGATTCATATAAGTTGATTATAACTGATAAAAGATTATGATTTCTTGATTCAAAATGATATATGTAATGTTGAAAATTGAATTTGGTTCCTTTAGATGAAAGGAAAACACATCATTAACTATTAAATGTTTAGAAGAGGATCATCTAGATGATTATATAAGGATTCCATGAATCAATGTTGTGTATCTAGAAACCATATGACTTCTTGGTAACATATCAGTTCAAAAAACTCTATAAAAATGAATTTAGAACGTATATTAGGTAGAATGTGGTTTGAAATAAATAGTATAATTTGGGGAAAAGGGTATGTTTTATTTGATAACAATGGATAGAGAATGTGTTTTTTGGTATTGAATGTAGTTTTTCACTTTGAGTTGTTCCATGTTGAATAGGGGTTTTTATGTAAATCCCTTATCATTCAAATTTCTTGTTCACCCAATAGTTATACAAATTAAAAAACATAGGAAATATTATTGTTTTTAATTAATGAGATATTAAACTACTATTTTTACCAAAAAAATAATTTCCTTATAAATAGATTAATGTTTAGTGAAAATAACCAAAGGGGTTACATAAACCATTCCTAATGCCTAAATGGAAAATACAGATTATGTCCGTGGTTTTAATAGTTGGGTTTCCAAATAGTTCTTGAGTTAATACTATGATTTGGATGATTTTTTATTATTTATATTAATTTATTGTGGTGATTTCAGAAATGATATCCATATATAAAATATAATTTCTTAATTATTTATAAATAAATAATAATATTTTCTCAAAAAAATATTTTTTTCTGAAAAAATGACTAGTAAATAACATGTTATTATTTAATATGATTTTATTAATAGATTTATATTGTGTTTTACATATATATATATATTTCATAAATAGTTAATAATATTACCTATAATCATCATGTAATAACTACATATATAATTGCAACTATTTTTGATTCCATGTATCATAGGCATCATCAATGAAACTATAAGACACCCCATCTCATGTCCTAAATAATAGACTAATAAAAGGGTGAAAAGAGAACTATAGAACCCATATAAAATATTTAATATAAAAATTATGATAAAAAAATAAAAAAAATTCAATTTCCCATTTAATTAACATTATTCCCATGCATTTATTATAATATAATTAATGAAAATGTAAAAAATTTATCCACTTCCCCAGAAATTATTTTTACTACATGGCCTGAGGAGACACCTATATTATACCACATTTGAGAGAAATTATACTTTTGGATGGTATTAAAAGGTTTAACTAGTATAAAAATTCATTTATCAATGTATTTAATAGATAGGTTTCAATTGGAGAAATGTTGAATGTTTCAATCATTCATCTTATGGTTAGAAAATAAAAATACAATAGTGTTAATTATAGATATTCAATTCATATGGAAAGAATGATAGTTTCCACTTTCAACAAGGATAATAAGAGAAATCAAAATATTTTCTAAAAAATATAATATTAAATTTTACTAGTGGGACTCCTAAATCCCAAAAGAGTGGAAAAAATTATCATGTTGTCATAGTTCCTTCATGGTCAAGGAATGACACATTATTTGAAAAAATTCATGAAATATCTCTAATAAAACCATCCAATAATCACATTCCATGAGATGTGAAATGAAACACCATTAACCAAAATATCACGACATACATACTACCAATGAATCTAAATGAGCCATATGATCATGGATATATATGAAAAAAATATCTAACACTTCTAACTAGTTCATGATCACTTGATTGGAAATAGGCCACTCATAATTCTGTAGTAACTAGAGGAGAATCTCATGAGCAATATTCCTCTAATAATATAAATCATTTATTATGATTATATAGTTCTATTATTGCACATTTTTTTTATCATTGACACAAATTTAATATATATTTTTAACTCATTCCATACCTATAAAATAAAAAATGATTGAGAAGTCTATGAAAATTAATATTTTGTATTTTAATTAGTTAATCATGTTTTAATATAATACCCATTTAATATAATAACTTGGTGAACCTAAAAATAATAATGATGCATGATCCATATCTAAAAAATATACCCTATAATTCACATCATATATCATAGTACAATAATCAAATTACAGTTCCTCACATAAAACCATAGGATGACCATAAACTCAAAGTCTTAACTGGTTTTCATTATTTACATCACATATTAATTCCCCTTAATAATGTATCTCTACTAACCTATCCATCCTCACTAGTTCTTATACTCACTCTTCATCATATCTCTTAACCAAAATCATTTATAACAAGTTTCGTAGGCTCACCCCCACGAATCACCTTCTTATATAAACAATGTTTATGGGAAGTTATCCCACAAAGCCCACTTCCAAAAATACATAGGTTCACGACATGTAATGGAGGTCCCATAAATACACATGGAATTAATTATACAATGTTGTTCCAATAATAGCGAAACATACCTCAAACAACTCCATGTGATTAATAACTCTCATATATATGTTATATAATAAAATTAATAAATAAAATTAAAAAATTTGAAGACTACTCATATATTTTTTTACATGATCACCGAAAACACATGCACAATCCATTATATAGTAACACATTTTTCTATATCTATCTCTCATCATTGGATATAATAAATAGTTGTTTATGTATATGGGGGAACAAAACATCTATATTTAGTATGATCTTACTTGAAATATATAATAAAAATATCAATGAATCATATTAAATATATCATAAATAAATATTGAAGAAACACATACCCAAATTTTATAATGTAGTTTCCCAATATCACTAAGACTTCCTCATAGAGTACTGCACAAAATTTGGTAACATAAAAATAAATCATATCTATAATAAAGGACACATAAATACCATGTTCTTTAAAATTCATCCTTCCAATCAAGAAATCATATCATCATCATATCCTAAAACCCATGAAACATATCATATCCAAATTTTTAACGAAATCATGAACACCATGTTTCCCATAATCAAATTTTTTAGCCAGTTTAAGAGTAAAAAATCCACCATATCTCATGTTATTTATACTATAACTCAATCGATCACACCCTTTGAAATACTAAAACTATATAACAAAATTTAATTAATCTATAGTTCTGTAATATTCTATAATCACGAGCCATCATACACCACATGTTCTAGTATAGTGTAATTAAGATCCTTAAATTCCCACATATTCCAATCCCCTATGACTCTGATCCACCATATCATAGTTATGATTATATACATAGTCACCATAGCGGTTAGAGAGGGGTTGGGTGAGTTCTCTACCATCGAATCATTCAATATCCAAGATATTGGGAATCACCCAAACCCCATGTCAATAATAGGTTTCAACTACGCAAAACTACTCCAGTTGTGTGGTGTAATAAATCATAAAAAAATGTCATAGATATCACACAAACACACTAAGAAGAACTACCTACCCTAGACATGAGCTATATCTACCATCCCACCTACCATCCCATAATCTCAATGACTAATTTTTTAGACTTGTCTAATGGTTCAAGAACCTTGATTTTACAATAATTAATATTTGTATTATAATTCAATTATGACTTCCTTCAAAATTTACATCATTAACTCTCCAGTTCGAGGATTCAATGTTTTTAAAATATCTTTATCTAGTTCATTATAATCTCTTTCAATTATGAACCATGGTCATTCATTTATTTTGGAATTCAGTTATCATCCCATATTTTTATGTTTTTCATGTAGAATAAGAAAATCATTATGATAGGGGATATAAATATAAAATAAAATGTAAAAATAGGAGGAAAATATGAATAACTATAAGAATAATAAAAAATGGAAATCCTGGCCTTAAAATCATACCAATCATCCATCTTACAATCTTGTATTCTTTCAAACATCTGAAAAACTACAATATTCTACAATATGAATCCAACCCCTAAAAGATTCATAGATCTCAAATATCAATCTTCTAAACCATTATAAAATAGGTTGACTTTATTTAAGATACCATGGAATCTTGAAGAATAATATTTATTGATAATAATAAAAATTAAATTAAAATTATACAATAAAGAACCCAAAAACAATACAAAAAAGGATAAATCTTATTTGATGTTCACTTATTTAGTTTGAAATTCCAATTATTATTTACAATGTAGCATATTTTAATTCATTCATAGAATAAATTCAGAATATATAATCAATTTTACTATATCGGAACTAAAAATATTATCTAAATAATAAAACACAAGTTCCTCTATATTATTTCATTATAAAATTACATGGATAAAAACAATTTATTATTTCATAAAAATATATATAATTTAATGTGATTTAATAATTTTATATAGATAAATAAATAATTATTACAAAATCAACAATTTCCGCATTTTGGGATTATCAATAAGATATAATGTTAGATTAATGAATATTTTTTTAAAAATATATCTATTTAGAGGAGATTGATAAAATAATATCTACCACCACAGCTAATAATCATCCCCCATCACTTTTGACTAATAAAAAATGTTTATATTATGATTATTAATTTATTATGGGTAGATTATTATATTTAACCATTTTTATGGAGTAATTTTAGTTCTACAAATGTTCATAAATATATTGAGCCAAAGCTAGATCTCCTACTATAAATTCACAATAATATATTCTATAAGAGTGGTTTAAACATTATTTTGAGTTATATTTCTCCATCGTGCGACATATCATATATTGGAATTTTGATTTATGATATTTATCTCATTAATGGATGTTAAATTATTCCATTCATTATATATTGGCATGCATCCCATCTAAATGTATGATACCATGGGTGCGAGTTTCTAACCCATTCTCTATTAAAGGTGGGATTTTGTGATTAAATACCCCTCATCATAGCTAGATGTGGATGGATACTTGTGGAGTGGATCGTGATAGATTTTCTCTATAAAATATAAAAATATAATTTTATTTGGTATAACATGATTTATTGAAAAATTCATTTAATATATAAAAAAATAACTTTTACATAACATTCTTTTAAAATTCACTACGTTTGAACATAATATTAACATTTATTTTTTTGAAAAAATATTCATTTGAATATAATGATTAATTTTAAAATTAGATTAATACATTATTTCAATCCATTTATTCATCATATATATTTCTAAAAAATGTAATTTTAATTTTTAATTTAATATTTTATATAAGTTATATATTTTAATATAATTCAATATTAATACATTGGCTATTGGTAAATATCATCAAATAGTTTGCATATTAATTTATAAATAATGATACTAAATTTTTATTTTATTTAACATAACATGACTGAAGTCAATATAAAATCATTTTTTGACAAATAATTAAAAAAATTTGATGAGTAATCTTTTTTAATTCAGGGTTTTTTTGGAAAAACATAAATATTATTATTTTTGAATAACAAGATATTAAAAAAGAAAATAGTTTTATTAGGAAAAAAACACAAAATGAGTAATAACTTATACTTGATATATATTAATAGAAAACATTTAATTATATTTTTGAGGAAGGTGAATAATAACTACCGCATATAATTGACATTCCTTAATAATTTTTATAGACTATAACATTATTAGTTTTGTTTATAGTGGATGGTTGTTTTCTCATCTTTATGGTGTTTCAAAATTACATTTATAACATTTATCAATTAAATTAAGAATCACAATTTAAAATATATAATTTATAAGTAATTTTTTTTATTAAAATTATTTACAAATAAAATAAACCACAACAAAATTAGAAAATTTAGAGAAGTTCCATCAGAACCCATTTTTGGAAGTTCCAATCAAGGTAATGAATTGAAAAGATTATTGAGACAAAAATTGTAGACTATTTATGAAAATTACAAATGTATGTTAGAAAAAAATGCATCAATGGTTAAATTGACTAAATTTTTTTGATTTATATTATTTATAACTATAAATTATTCAAGTGTTACTTTACTTACAAAAAATAGTTTCTAATTACTTCATCAAGATATCAAACCTCAATCAGAGTTAACCTTCATTTCATGATTAGAAACATATATATCAATAAAGAGAGATATTTTTAAATATAGTAGGTCACTATTCTTTATAGATATTTTTATAAAATAATGGATTAATTCTTTTATTTATCCTTATTTACAATTTAATAATAGAAATTTTAATAATAAAAAATATACATAATCGATGGGAATATATGAATATACATCCTATAATTTCATTAAATTAACAAAAATATTAAATGTTAAATATTATAAAACATGTTATATAAATAAAAAACCCAAATAATGTGTGCAGTAAACCAAAAATTGAAATTATAGAATGATAAATTTATTTATGAATTAAATTTATCCTTATATATTATTCCAATATTATTCGGAAACAAAGTGAATGAATAAAATATAGTGAAACTAAGATATAAATGAAAAAATAAACTAATTAAGAAAATAACACAATAATTCATTATCATCTGTCTAAAAATTCATAATCATTTAAAAATTTTGGATTTTTAATGTTAATCATATTTTCCATTACAGTCAATGATTATTTTCTCCCATTAAAAATCATTTTTATTGTAAATAATTTAATTGAATTAATCTAAAATAATTTTCATCTTTAATAGAAAATTATCATTGTATGGAAAAGTTTTTTTGTTAGTAGTAGGTGGAAGTTGTGTCTATTGGTAAATAAAATTCTATTTTAAAAATAAAATGCCACGCACCTAGTGGGATCATTGCTCATGTTAATGAATCCTTTATCTCAATGTAAATGAGTGACATTGGTGGTAAGTCTTAATTTATTTAGATAATTCTTATACAAAAAATACAATTTATTATTAGGGTTATAACATATCTCACATATAGATTAAAAAATTAATTGGAATATTGAATTAATGATCACTAATTTTTTCAATAAATTATTAAGCTTCTAAAAGATGGATTACCATTTACCATCTGAATAAATATATTATTTTTTTAATAATTAATTATTATGGCATTTATGATTTCAAAATGTGTTAAAATTCATCCATAGTCAACATAAGGATATCAAAACCAACAAAAATCTACTACATTTCATGATTGAGAGTTTAAAATTGTTATATTAAATTCCATATAGTTTACTATAGAGTTAAATTTTTTAAATTATTTCATCATTTATTTATTAAAAATTGTTGAATTTAGTTGGTTCATAATTGAAATTGAATTGGATAGTTATCCAAAAAAGACATTAATTCTATTTTCCCCATTAAAAATAACATAACACTCTATTGATTTGTTATTTTATATATATGATGAAATTAGATGAATGTTGTATATATGATAAAAATTCACAAAAAACATTAAAACAATGATTTATTAATATATTCTTCCACGAACCGTCCCTCGGGGCCCATGTCGTGACTACCCGAAGCCCGCCTTCCATATGCCCGGGGCTGGCGACTAGCACCGAAAGGCGTATCCCCTAAAATCGAGAAGGCATTGCCATTATATCCTATAAACACACTCAACTAAGCACACAAAAAGATACAAAAACAAGTAAACTGTATAGAAAAAACAATGCTGAAAGTAAGAGCGGTCAGAATACAAGACCAATAGTAAAAGTTCTAGTACAACTGGAAATTAAATACAACTGAAGAGAGAGAAATATTACTACTCGGTCATCCTCTGAGGTTCCTACCTGAAGGGAAGTACTGATCGCCTCCTCAGTACTCCACATTCGCCTGTCTCCTCTGCATACCGACACACCATATGGTCCACCTCCAAGCACCATCAAGTCCAGGTACCCACATCACCGATCAGAGATGTTCTTCATCTTCACCAAACACAACAAGGTGTGGGCGAAGCCCGTGCATGGGTGAGTATAATGATACTCAGTAGGGACCCCTAAGACCCTCATGGTCTCACAAAATCGACAAAGGATAATCCAAAAAGCATGTAAAAAAGTGACAACCCTACTTAGGTATATTCCCATACATATACCGAATTTATAAAATGTTACTCATCTCATTCATGGGAAAACATACAAATCAACTCCATAGCCAATGTACAACTGTTCTATGAGGGAAATATAACCACAACTGTAAGTACCACATAGGTATGACACACATAATAATACCACAATGGTAACCCCACAATGGTAAGTACCAGACTGGTACACCATAGAGAAGAATATCACAAATGTAAAGACTCATCTCAGACCAGGTATAACATAGGTACAATAGTACAGATGATTAGATGTAACTACTAAATCATCATACTCTGTTAAGAGGAAGACCCACGAAGGATCCTGAAAAATCAGACCCACACACAATCCTAGTACATCATCAAATCCACACAGGATCCTAGTACTAAAGACCCACATAGGATCCTAGTACATCATCAGACCGACACAAGATCCTAGTACACCATCAGTCCCACACAAGATCCTAGTAAATAAGACCCGTATAGGATACTAGTACATCATCAGACCCACACAGGCTCCTAGTATAGTGGACCCACACATGATCTTAGAGTAGTCCCAAATGGATTCCTAGAGTGGATCCATGTGGGATCCTCGAGCACAGACCGACGAAGGATCCCTTTCTCATGTTACGACCAACTATAGGGTTCCCGCACTAAGCCCGCTTGATTTCGGGAGGATTTTATCCTCAAGACATAGGTCGATACTCCCACTACCTCGAAGTCCCATATATAATTATTGTAATGGAAAACCACATAAAATGGGTCTCATCTCAACAGATGGAGCATCAATCGAACGCCCGCTCTGTATGTTATTGTCCTTTCAGTACTGAGATCCCGGTTGGATTTGTGTTCGATCCAACATGGCCATACCCTAACAATAAACAAAACTCAAATGGTGTATAGAAAAAATTCTGTATCACTCCCAGGTATTCGGCACCACTAATGGTTCGTCCAATAGACACCCTTAGATCAAGATATGGCCAAAAGAGTGAAACGGGTCGAAGTTGTTTCGGGTCCAGTCCGACTTGGTCGGACTGACTTGGGTCTGGAATGAGGTTGGACGCGGCCCACAGGATCCGACCCAGCCCTCTGGGTCCGGCTCGGCCTACGGTGCGGTCTTCAAGGGAAGATCTCTTGGTCACCCCCGGCTGGTCGGATAGGAAGTGGCTCCTCTGCGTGGCGTGGTCTCACGCCGCATCATCGCCTATTGCCGGAAGTGAGTCGGCCTCCCATCCCTCACCGTTTTGGCACAAGGCTGCGATTCTTCTCTGTCGGGCGGTGTGGATGCAGGCTACTTCCCCCTCGCATAACTTCCCACCACTGGCCACTGCCCTTGCTCCGCCGCGGCTGATGGGCCGCAGCTCTTCTCTAGGGGCGTGGTTGCACCATCGCATTCATCACGGCTGGCCTGAGTGCTAACCGGCTTTCCTGAGCCCCACCGGTGTCCATCACTGGAACTAGTCATCATCCTCCTTGACATATAACACATCAATAATCACATGGATTGTAGAGGGTTATGGCCCTGTTCATTTGGCACACACCATCCACGTTAGATCAGTAGTAAACATCTCATGGGGAGAGATTCAACGTAAAAGAAAAATCAACGTAGATTAATAAAAAAACACACACATACCTTGAATTTTCTGAAGTAGTAGGTGTGAGGAAGAAGACGAAGTCATTGAAGAACCTCGACGTTGGTCATCTCCAAATGGTGCTTCTGATTTGGGCTCAGGGATGGTTCCTTGTTCATCTTTTTGTAGTTCGGGGTCGCTTTTCATTGCCCACCGAAACTGGCTTCATCCTCCAAGTGTCAGGCGTCACAACACATTACCAGAGTTTCGTCACATGTTGAAGGATTTTCAAATCCCCCCTCCCCCCAAGCTCCATATAAATAGGAGAGGGTGAGGGTAAGAAATGATCATAGAATTTATGATGGTTCATTTAATAGGAACCTTTCTAAATTCTAACAATGCTATTACGTAGTCTGTGATAGGTTTACACAATTAATTTATGTTGTCACATTTAGATGGAACGATTTAATTGCATTGCATTGGCACATTTTAATTGCATCATGATGCCACATTTTAAATGCATTTCTTTGGCACAATTTAGATGGGAGGATTCCAAGGGACTTCCCCCACATTATTGAAGTGTTCAGTGGTCCCCACCATTGAATTCTAATTGGGAGGATTAAAACATTTGGGGTCCTCACCTCCATAACCCATATAAAAGGGTTTTAAAAGTAAATTGAAAAGATTTTTTATTATTTTTTTTATTTACATGAAAAACACGAAAAGTAACTTTCAACCTCAACTATATATGGTCGAGGTGAAAGTCTCCTTAAAAGAATATCGGCACTGCGAGTTCAATATTGTCCTCATATTTTAATTCCGAGCACCTGTTAAAAATTTACAAAATCTCACTCGCACGTTTACTGAACATACCCGAAAAAAATTTAGAAAATCATTCTGGGCCCACCGGGCCTCAAAATCATGCGCCGTAAATTTTTTTGGACTAGTAATTTACCAAATATTTTATAAAAAATGAAATGGAATTTCCGGGTCTATGAATTCCCCCCACCTCAGGTAATTATGTAGTCGATATCCACATCACAAAACTAGGAAAACAAGTGGCATTACTGAGGATGAATTTTAGATTCCCACTCCTATGGGCTCTCCTGGAGGTTCTCATGCTGCCAACGCACACACCCCAAATGTATCGACCTCCCATGGAGGAATCTCTCCTGTCGATCCCCAATCTCCACTGGAAACATTGTAAACATCTCCCCATTTTCAATGTCCACCTCGGCATGGTCGATGAGGTGTGATGGGTCGTGCTAGTATCTCATTAGTTGGGATACGTGGAAAACATTGTGCATCCAGTGCAACTGTGGTGGAAGAGCTAATCAGTAAGCCTCCTCCCCAACTCTTCTGAGGACCTGAAAGGGTCCGATGAACCTCAGAGATAACTTCCCCCCTGGCCACATCTCCGCAAACCTCATCTGGGTAAGACAGCTAGAAAGATGTGGTCACCATCATCGAACTCTAGAGGTATCTGTCTCCAATTGGCATAATACTTTTTCTTCCTCCTTGTAGTCTTCATCCACTCCTGGACGATCTAAACCTTCATCATGGTAGCCTGAGCCATCTCTGGTCCAATGATTGCTGACCCTCTAGGGTCAGTCCAGCACAAAGACGATCTGCAAGGTCATCCGTACAAAGCCTCAAAAGGTTCCATCCCAATAGTGGAGTTATAACTGTTGTTGTATGCAAACGCCAATAAGGAAAAGTGTTCCTCCCAACTGGACCAAAGTCTAGGACACAATAAAGATACATTCCCTTGAGAGTCTGAATGGTCCGCTCAGTATGGCCATATGTCTGAGGATGGAAGGTAGTCCTCAAATGAAGTTGTGTCCTAGAAGCCTCCTACAACCCCTTTCATAGACGGGAAGTGTAACGTGCATCACGATAGGAGACAATTGTCGAAGGTACTCCATCTTCCGCACAATATCTTACCCATAGAGGCATTCAAAGCAATCTACTAAACCTAGCTCTTTGATCAGTAGGAAGTGGGACAACTTGGTGATTCAGTCAGCGATCACCCAGATAGAATCTTGAATATTTAATGTACTTGGTAGTCTTGTCACGAAGTATATGGATATCCCATACCACTTACACTCTAAACCTCTAAAGGATGCACTAATCCTGATAGTACCTGATGCTCCGCCTTCACTTGCTGACAAGTGAGGCACCGAGAGACAATCTCTGATACTACTTTCTTCATTCCCCGCCACCAATGTTTTCGTCAGAGATCCTGATTCAACTTTTCCTCTCCTGGATGTACTACTTGAGGTGATGTGTGGAACTCCCTCAACACGTCCTCCCGAAGCTTCACTAGTACCACGGTACATCCTCTGAAAAGGATGATGTGCTCCCCACCTTCAATAAATCAATCAAGTGCATGTCCTGTGGATATCTGAGCAGGTCAAGCTACGCAATCAGTTTCCTCACGTTGTGCCTCTCTAAATCACTGAAGAATTGGGGGAGTGACAGTAAGAGACCGAGGAAATTCATTTCCATCTCGATACAGAAAGGATATCTACAAATCAGCCAGCTGCTCTATCGCCTCACCAAGCTACTATTTACGAGATCATCTACTGAGTGAATCTACTACAACATTCCCCTTCCCTGGAGTATTGACTATCTCCACGTCATAGTCCTAGAGGAACTAGAGCCAAATTCATTGTCTTAGGGTTAGGTCCTTCTGAGAGAAGATATACCTGAGCCTCTTGTGATCAGAGTAAACCATAAAACGCTCGCCCATCAAGTAATGTAGCCACATTTTCAAGGCGATGGTCACTGCTACTTACTCCAGGTCATGGGTAGCGTAGTTCTGCTCATGTTGCCTCTGCTGTCTAGAACCATATGAGATAATTTATCTCTCCTATATTAGGACACATCCATGTCTGGTCCCTGAAGCATCGCAAAAGACTACATACACAAAGCCCTCCTATGGAAGTCTCAAGATGGGGTCACTAGTAAGCCTCTACCTTAACTCCTAAAAACTCCGATGACATCTCCCCGACCACACAAAGGGTGGTCCCGTCTTCGTCAACACTGATAAATGTGCTGCAACTATGGAGAAATATGGATCAAACCTCTTGTGGCATCTAGACAAACCCAGGAAACATTGTACCTCCGTCACACTCTTGGGTGGCTCCCAAGAAAGTACCACCTCAATCATCACTAGATCCGCTGCAACTCCTGCCTCTGAGGTGACGCTTCCCAGAAAGTGAACATCGTAGATCTAGAACTAGCACTTTGAGAGAATAACATAAATCTGGTGCTCTCGGAGTGTGTCCAAAACTACCTACAAATGGTAGGCACACTCCTCCTCAGTATCCAAGTAGATTAGATTGTCATCGATGAAGACTAGTACATAGTGATCAATGTATGGCTGAAAGATCATGTTCATGAGTCCCATGAACACTGTTGGAGCATTGATCATGACGAATGGAATAACTAAGAACTCTTAATGGATGTACCGACATCTGAAAGTCATCTTCTGCACATCTTAATCTCTCACTCTGAGCTGGTGATAGCCACATCTGAGGACTATCTTCTAGAATCATCGTGGTCCCTTCAGCAGATCAAAGAGTTAATCAATCCTCAGAAAATGGTACTTGTTCTTCACAGTCACCTGATTCAGGAAATGATAGTCAACACAAACTCTCAAGAAACAATCCACCTTCTTGGTGAACAAAATTGAGGCTGGCCAAGGAGAAACATTGGGGTGGATGAACCCCATCCCCTACCAGTCCTCCAGCTATACTCGCTGGTCACGAAGCTCTACAGGATCCATCCGATATTCTATTGTAGATATTTTTGTCATCCCAGGGTATACTTCAATGAAAAATTCCACCTCTCTCTTTGGAGGTAGACCCGAAACATCATCAGGGAAGACATCCACATACTGATCCACCAATACAGGAAAACATGGACTATATACATCTACCGCTCGAAGGGTAAGACTGGCCAACTAATGAGTGATCAGCAACACTCTCCTCTGCTAAAGTCCAACCCATGCTGCAAAGGTTCCCTTCTCTTCGATGAAGGTAAAACAAGTCCAATCCGCACAGATGCACTGAAATTTGTGCCAAACACAATTGATCTAGGCATGGACTGTAAATAACCATTCCATACCCATGATGACATCATAAGTCCTTGACGCCGCTACTAAGAGATCCTAGCTGAAGCTCTCACTTCCTAGAGTATGCTCACACTACTAGAACTAGTTTGTAATCATTGAATCTGATACCATATGAGTCTCCACCCATAAGGATCGATCCAATGGATTCCCCAGAATCTCTGAGCTCTGAATGAGGGCAGTGGAAATAAAATAATGACTGGTACCTATGTCTATAAGTACTGTATATAAGGTGGAGTAGTCAGAGATCATACCTCATATCATCTACAAAGTGTCATGGTCGTAGGCCTTAGCTTATTGGAGATGAGATCGCCCATGTCCACCTACAACTTGTGGTCCTGGTGGAGAACTTGGTGGTGGTGGCGGTAACATCTCAAATCGTCACCCACCACCAGCTGCATGACCAGCTCCTCTCCCATCTTTTCATGCTCCCTACGAACCTCCTCGGTTGAACCACTTCCCCTACCTGGGAGGTCCTTCGACTGCCTGGTATTCATCCATATGGCAGGTAGGGCAGTTATAAGCCATGTGACCCTACCTGCCACATGTGAAACACTTTCTTCTCCTCGCATGACTGATTCTATCTCTGGTGCCCCACGCAACTGACCCTGAATCCTATGGTCGGGCACCTTTATGCCTGGTTCTCTTAGACCTCTATGACATTTGTCTTCTTCCATATGTATAAGACTCTGCTACGTGACACCCGGTGGTGGGTCTCGCTGCTGTCGACTGCTAAGCAAGAAAACTCTCTACTAAGTGGGCTCGCTCTAACACCCCTGCCTGCATTGGGATGCTGAGAGAAATCATCAATGCCATGATCTCCCACCTGATCCCCTACTCGATGTTCAAGGGCCTGAAGAATGGGTCCCACACCATATTAGTGGTGTTGCACAAGAGGTCGGTTCACCTCACTGATTACTGAGCCACATTCATGGTGCCCTGATACAGATGAAGAAGCTATTATATGTGCACTCCGCGAAGGGTCACTGAGACTAACTCTGCCTGAAACAGGATCTTAATGTCCACCCAGATAAGTGTCACTTAGTTGTGAACCTAGAGCATCAAGCTCCATAATATTCCTACTGCTTCTTGAAGAATACTGGAGACAAGGATAACCATGAGATCAGCCGGTGTCCCTACGAGTCAGAAGACTCCCAACATGGCCTATTTCCAATCCTCATCTACCTGTGGGTTCGTCTCTCCCCTGAACCTGGTTGGCCTATGGCATTGGAACTCATGCAAAACGCTCAAGCAGCATGCACCCTCTTCTGTTGGGTCTTGTGGCATCGGTGGCCCAATGGGTAAAGGTACCGCTGGTGCCTCCACTGTTGCCTCTAATGAAAGAGGTCCCTACACCAAGGCATTATCGCTTGGTGGGCTATCATCACGTACTATACCTGGAACCCTTGCTGGCGGTCTGTGTGGAGGCATCCTGGAAAGAAACATGTGCACCACATTCAATAAGTTATACCTGGGGAGCTGACTCAAAAATATCACAAGGAAAACATTTCTATGCACACATGCAATCTGTGTTTTCGTTCACTGAGTCAGAAATCAGAAGTTAGGGTCCTGGTGTATAGATACATTAGCCACCACACCAATACTGTATTCCATAAAATGATAACTATACTCACTACACTTAACACTATAAACATTAAAAATATCAGTGTCCACTGTTCTACGGTAGAACCGACTTCTCTGATACTAATTTTTCACAACCCACCCTCTAGGGGTCGTGCTGTGACTTCCACATGCCCGCCTTCCATAGGCCATGGGCTGGAGACTAGCACCGAAAGGAATATACCCAAAAATTGGGAAATAATTTTCTTCATATCCTATAATCACAGTCAACCAAACAGACAACAGGATATGAACACAAGTAAACTGTATATCAAAAAGAGGGCTGAAAGTAAGAGGGTCTGGAATACAAGCTCAATAGTAAAGGTACAAGTAAAACATGAAATAAAATATAACTGAAGAAAGAGAAAGACAACTATTGGAACATCCTCTTAGGTTACTACTTGAAGGGTAGCTAATGATCACATCCTCGTCACTCCACGTTCGCCCGTCTCCTCTGTGTATCGACATGCCATATGGTCCACCTCTTGGAACTGTCCAGTGCTGTTACCCTCTACCCTGATCAGGGATTTCCTTCATCTGCACCCAACACAATGCGGTGTGGGTGAAGCCCATGCAGCGGTTAGTATAAAGATACTCTATAGGGACCCCGATAACCTCAAGGTCTCGCAAAATCCACAAAGGATAAACCACACAGCAAGGAAACTAGTTACAACCCTACATATGTGTATTCCCATAAATATACCTAAGTTATCAAATTCTACCCATCTCATTCATGAGGAAACACAAGGACCAACTCCTTAGCCAAAGTAAAACTATTCCACGAAGGAATGATTACCATGATGGTATGTACCACACATGTACGCAACACAGAAGAATACCACAATGGTAACACCACGAAGGTGAGTACCACCCATGTATGCCACATAGAAGAATACCACAAAGGTAAATACTCATCTCACACTAGGTGTAACAATGGTAGAGTAGTAGAGATGATTAGATGTAACTACTGAATCATCTTACTTTGTTAAAAGGCAGACCAATGTAGGATCCTAAATCATCAGACCCACACATGATCCTAGTACATCATCATAAGCATACAGGATCCTAGTACAACATACAGACATTGGATCCTAGTAGATCATTATACCCACATAGGATCCTAGTACACCAGACCCATAGAGGATCCTAGTACATTATCACACACACACAGGATCATATTACAGTAGACCCACACAGGATCCTAGTACATTATAAGACCCACACATAATCCTAGTACCACAAACCCACACATGATCCCAGAACATCATCATACCCACACCAGATCCAAGTACAACATACCCACACATGATACTTGAGTATCCCCACATGGATTCCTAGAGAGGATCCATGTGGGATCCTCGATCACAGAACCACGATGGATACCTTTCTCATGTTACATCCAGCTATAGGGTTCTCTCACTTAGCTTGTTTGATTCCGGGAGGATCCTCACCTCATGCCATAGGTCAATACTACAACTAAAATGAATTCTTATGAAGAAGTATCCCAAAGGACCACTATATAAAATGGGTCTTAGAACAATAGATAGTGCGTCAATCGGACGCCTGGTCTGTAATTTAGTGTCCTTTACGGCCTAGGGGCCTGGTTGGATTCGTGTTCGATCCAACCCTGTCATACCTCATCTTTAACCTAAATTCATTTGGGTTATAAAAAATGTTCTGTCTCACTCCAAGATTTTTGGCACCGCTGATGGTTCTTCAAACGGAAGCATGTAGCTTCAGATAAGGCCGAAAGAGCGAAAAGGGTCAAAGTTGATCAAGGTCCGGTCCGACCCTCCGTGGGCCGGCCCGACCGGAGTCTGGCCCTAGGTCGGACCCGGCTGATGAGAGCCGACCCATCCCATTGCACGGCCCGCCCCGTGGTGCGGTTTACTAGGGCAGACCGCTTGGTCACCCCTTGCAAGCTGGATGGCCAGCCCCTCCTCTCTGCGGCGCGGTCGTGCGCCGCACCATCACCGGCTACCGGTATCAAGTTGGCATCCATTCTATCATCATCGTGGCACAAGGTCATGGTTCTTCTACACCGGGTGGCCGGGACGCACACCGCCACCCCTTCACATGACCTGTCACCACTGATTTCCACCCATGCCCCGCCGCAGCCGATGGGCCGCGACACCTCTCAAGAAGCACGATTGCGTCGACGCCTTTATTGCGGCTGGTCGAAGTGCCAGACGCTATTCCCGAGCCACAACGGCATTGGTCACCGGCACCGGTCTTCATCCTCCCCCATCACGTAGAATTCTTCAAAATCAAAATAATTGTGGAGTGGTCGGTCCATGTTCGTTTGGCCCACACCCTCCACGTTAGAGCAGTTGCATGGGGCGTCTAGAGAGAGATTCAATGTAAAAGAAAAATCAACAAAGATTAATAAAAAACACACCCCTTCCATGATGGTTCTGAAGGAGGAGGTGTGAGCAAGAACACGAAGACTTTGAAAAATGTCGATGTTCATCGTCTCCCCCAGTTGCTTCGGATCCGGGCTCAGGGTTGGTTCCTCGTTCTTCATTTCATAGTTCTAGGTCCCTCAACAATGCCCACCGGAACTGGCTTTATCCTCCATGTGTCGGGCATCGTGGAACATTACTAGAGTTTCGTCCCTTGGTGAAGCCGTACCAAATCCCCCCTCCCCCCAAACTCTATACAAATAAGAGAGGGGAGGGTGAGTAACGATCTTGGAATTTATGATGGTTTTTTTAATATAAACCTTCCTAAATTCCAATGACACAGTTACTTTGTATTTTATAGGTTTAAATAATTAATTTACATTGGCACATTTAAATGAAAATTTTAATTGTATTGTGTTCGCACTACTTAATTGCATTGTGATGGAATAATTTAAATATATTGTGTTGGCACAATTTAAATGATAGAATTCCAAGGGACATCCCCCACATTAATGAGGGGTTCGGTGGTCCCCACCATTTAATTCTAATTGGGAGGATTGAAGCATTCATGGTCCCTACCTCTATAAACCATGTAGTGAGGTTTCAAAAATAAAATATATAGTTGCTCTTCATTTTATTTTTATTTCCACGAAAAACATGAAAACTAGATTTTATCCTCGACCAAATGCAGTCATGGTGGTAGTATCCTTTAGAAAATATTGGCGCTACGAGTTCAACTGTGTCCTCAGACTTCAATTCCGAGAACCGGTTCAAAAGATACAAAAACCCTCTTGTACGTTTATTGAAAGTACACAAAAAAGATCATAAATTCATTCAGGGCACCCCGGGCCTCAGAATCATGTGCCATAAATTTTCACATTCTCGTAAAATCACCATATATTTAAAAAAAATTACATTGAATTTATGGGTCTTTACATATTTTTATATAACACCAAGTATAATTTTTACGATTTTTATTTTAATAATGAATCATTCAAAACACATTTTCAATAATATAAAATTATACTTATCAATTGAATATTTTGACTTCTCCATTAAAATCAATAATTTTTCTTATATATATTATTAAAAAAAGATATAAATCAATCGAAATTATTTATAAATGTTAGGAAAATTTTAATGATTAAAAAATTATTTACAGGTATTTTCTATTTTCTATTTAATAATTTTCACCCCTTCTCAACTCCCAAAAAACTCAATATATTATTGACCCGCGTAATTAATTACTTCTAATTCCACATTTAAGCATATTAAGTTAATATAAAATTCAATCATTTATTTTAGTATAAATTATTTATCTTTTCTATAAACATATCATATAATTTGACATAAACACACCATATAATTTTAATAGGGTTTGAATATATTGTTAATTTTTTAAAAAATTGTAATCATATTGGAACAAGAAACCCTTATTTCTGACATCTATTTCTCATCATGTTTTAATTTTATTAATGTAAAAAATATTTTGTGTAAATTTAATTTATTATTTCACTATATTTTTTATAATTCTAATTAAATACACATTTTAATAAAAAAATATCCATATACAATTTTGTCAAATAATGTGACAAATTTATAGTAATTAATATATTCCATCCTTTGTGGGAATACACCTATGTCATAAATTATTAAGTTTATGAACATCCTGGCATGTCTTAAGATGTTTATTTATTAAAAACACTTCATATATAAAAAACCATATATAAATATTATTATTCATTATTATTGATAAAAACACATAAATAATGGATTTCACAACTACAATACATTTATAATGACTATAAACATATGTTAGTGCATAAAAGACCAAGTCACAAAAATTTAATAAAACAAAAAACATTTACAATTTCCCAATACTTAAATATATTAATAAAACAGTGGAATTCACTAATTATTATCTTCCATAATTTCTATAGTTGTATAATTTTTCTAAATAATATTTCAATGTAATATAAAAAGTATTTATAATTTAGATTGAATAATGTAAAAAATAATCATTTGGTTCCTCTAGGGATGTCTCATGTGATCATTTGAAAGAATAAAACAATCACAATTATATAATGTAATATTGAAATAAAATAATCAATTAAAAATATTATAATATTTTTCCATAAATTTTCTTTTCATTGGGGTTTTAAGTCGTAGAAGAAGGTTAATTTCTACATAGTATAACATAGTTTTTGAACATGTGTGTTCACTTATGTATTGTGAGAATTAAACAACCATTTATAGGTTAAAAACAAAACAAATTAATCTGAATGAATGAGTATAGAAATATGGTGATGTGTAGATGTGAAATTTTATTATTGCTTAAAGCTTATTAATGAATTCCTCAAAAATATGTTATTGAGCATAACTAATCCAATATTAAATAAATTTTAAATTTTAACCACATATTTATATTAAAACTAGGTCCATATAAAAATTGAAATTATATATGAGGAATTTAATGAAAAAATAAATTTGAGATATCGAATATTTCCACAATTAAATGACTATTTTTCCAATTCCAACATATGATAGCAACCAATTGGGGAAGCATATACACCCTAAAATAAGAAATAATTGAGTTTTGGGATTATATATAAACCATAAATTTTTACCTAAAGGTTATTATATATTATGATATCTATTTCTCTATGACCATTTACACAAGAAAAACCTCATGTTCTTTGTGATCTTTGATTGATTTTGATCAATTATAAATCTCAATTAATTATTATATAATATTTTATTTCATTAGCTACATATATTCAAAATCAATAAATAACCATGGTAAATCATATATCTATTAATTAATAACTACTCTTTCATGGGTAATTATTTCCCCGTAGAAATGATTTTCATATGATATGTTTTTCAAATATCTTCTTAAATCATATATTATATTCAAAAAAAATTATAAAATAAATATGATATCTTAATTAAAGATTAAAAAAATCTATTCAATTTAATGAAATATTTTAATAGTAAATACATGAAAAAAAATTAATGATTAAGTACAGACCTTCATAAAAGAGATTATTAAATATAATCCTTCGTTCTAAAAAATTGTAAAAACATTCTCAAATATTAATATGGTTCAATGGTGTATTCATCAACCAGATACACCCTACCCATTTATTACCCTTTTACCATGATAACTCATTATCGCACTATGTAAATTTATTAATGAAATATATAACATAATTCTCTTCAATACCAATCAAAATGTTTTCTCAATCTAGAAATGAATGAAGACAGTTTGACAAAAATTTTAGTGCAGTCTCAATATAGATTTAGTTGGTATAATAAAAAATTATGAAATAGTTTATACTCTAATATATGAGATCAATCCCGTAATCCAAAAATTAATTTCCCATTACATAGATTAAAAATAATCATGAAATTAATGGTAAAATTCACTCAAAATTAAATTTTTGTGATTAAAAATACCATTCACATGGAATGGTTACAAAATAAAATTCATTGAAATTTATAAGTTGATGATACAATTAAAAATTCCCAATAAATATTTCAATAAATATAATTGTGGGGAATTATATAATTTATTAAAACAATAATAATCGATGAAACCATGGTTTAACAACCATCCAACAAATACAATTTTTATTTAAAAAGAATAAAATAACATTAATTCTAGAATATTGGGATCATATAACCATATTAAAATATTATGGACCATATAAATATATTCAATATGAGAAAGAAATTAAGAAAAAAAATTAAATAATATTGAATGTATTTATCTCATAATTATCTCATAATGTTGTTTTTCCATTACTAGATGATGATATTCTCTTAAAAGTGGAATATGAATGAATTCATAAATTTTGTTCGGAGTGTCAAGTTAATGGTCATAGAAATGAATATTTTCATCAGAATTTGATTACACTTTTGGTTCACCCAAAGGGAACCATGAATATTCTTGTAGGATGAATGTGAGAAAATTGGCTTTAAATAATAATGTGAAGAAACACAGTCTTAACAAAGGCAATTTGCATGTCAGAGATGGTTCATCATAGTCAGTTAAAAAATTGACACTATAGATTCATGAGCTAGAGAATATGGAACTGATGCATGTGATTAGACCTAGCAAGAGTTCCCAAGTAGAGGGGGAGGCCTTATGGTGGGGAAATAAAATTTGGGTGATGAAGATAATATTTTAAGGATCTAAAAGGATATTAATAAATTAAGGGAAACTGAAGGGACTCATGGATGGGGGGTTGATATCGAGGATGAATCTATGGGTAAATCATCATATAGTCAGTTTTTGTCTAAAGGGAAAATGTTTATTGTGGATGCTGATGTCTTTCAGTATATACTTTGAAAAAATACAAACGCAAGAAATATAATTTGTACCTGAAACCAACTATGTTAACCAAGTATCAGGGTCCTGTAGATTTTGATTCTGACTAGTATATTGATTATGTTGAGTCATATTAGTATGAATATGATGTTTGATATATTTTGTCACATCATTGAATCATGGGATGATGCTTGTATGACCCCATTTTTCCCATTCTGTATTGTCATTTCCTTTTTAAATAATAGGGATCTACCCAATCATTTGGGAAATTTAACCACCTCATGAATGACATAATCAATACCTATATCATTAATACTAAACAAGTTTTTTTCATTTATAATCCCATTTCAAAATCATATTTCTAATTCATTATAATGTGATAAACCCAAAATGCTTTACATTTGGATCTTGATATTTCATATATTTCATCACTACCATATTTATGTATTGAATGCTAGTTTAATTCTATTTAATTTCATTTAATGAGTTTTTTAAGGGAATTAAATACATTTATAATGGGTGCAGAAATATTTGTTAATATAATGTATTTAAGAAACTGATAATATGAGAAGGAAAGTATAGAAAATAATTTTTTTTAAGAATGTTGAAAATTATATTACAATGATTATACATTCAATTGATTTGAAAAAACTCAAAATTCATCATTTTCCATAAATATTTCTACATAGATTAAATTTAAAAAAACTATATAAATTATATCACCAATAATGGTATCAAAATATCAATCTTTTTAAAATGGTATAAGTGAATATATCATTGATAAAATTTTATTATTACAAAACTAAACATCAAATATAAATTTTTCTCATATAATTCTCTGTCAGTAATATATATAATAGAAATAAAAAATGAAATTTTAATATTTTTTATGGAAGTAATAAGAATTTTAGATGAAATAAATTTTATTCCCTTTTATATATTTTTCTTAAAAACTGTAACAAAAAAATATCAAAACAAAAAAAAACCTAAATAAGCTACTAAAAGTTTAATCTCATATTCATTATGTAAAATATTTTAGTAAAATTCATGTTTATAAAAAATTATTATTATTAAATGTAGAAAAATTGATTTCCAATAATGAAAATTAACCAAAAAAATGTAGGGACCAATATGTTTAGTTTATTAAAATGGAAGAAAATAAGTTTGAAGATATTTTAGTTTTAAATAACAACTAACCTCTAAGAAAAAATAAATAATGATTGAAAATTAATTTAATATATATTAAAAACATAGACGAATAAATTAACAATCATACATGTTTAAATGGATTCCCAACATAATAATTCTATAATTATACTATATGTATCTGCATAGTTTAAATATGTTATTCAAAATCCATTAGAGTATAGATTTTTTAAATCTTACTCACTGAATAATAATAAATTTAATGTCACAAAATTGATTACTTTTTTCTTTTAGAGGCCCCTCAAATAAATAAATATATTTCCAAAACCCTATAGATATATATATAGATTAATTGGGATGGTATGAAAAATATCTTTTATATTGATAGCTTAATCCACATGAATTATACATTAAAGTGATTATTGAATAGTAATTATATTAATTGGATCTTCAATATCATATTTTCACAATTAATTATTTAGTGTGATATTTACTTTGGGTTACATCATTGATTGTGCATCATAGAAGACTATAAGGGGTTTCCCTATCATTTATTCAAGGTTAATGAATTTTTTTGGACTCTCCATTATCATCATGACCAATAAAAATGTTTATTGACTTGAAATTTTTTAAAATACTATAAATATTTAGAAATTAAAAGAAGTAAAAATATATGCAGTTAATGTCATTATTTGTAAAACAACCCTTAAATTTTCAAATAGGTATCATTATTTTATCATGTGTGTATTCTTTTAATAAAATATATTGTTTTATAAGTGTTTACTCATCAAAATCATCTTCAAACTCAAGTATGACTTCATCTCTAATGAAAAATAAGAGGATTTCATGTTTTTGTGGATCACCCTTTAGTAATTATATTTTCTGTCAACAAACATTGATGGAAATATTAATATATTTAACATGGATATTCATGTTCACCATTAACATTTTCTAGTAGAGAAATTCTAATTACCATTATCATTTTATCTCCCATAAGTATAAATTACTGGGTGGGTTATTCATATTTTATATTCTAGTATAGTGTATTTTGGTACCCTATAAGTTAATTTTTTCATGGACAGTTTGGATAGATGAATTCATTTTTTAGGTTATTTTATCTTCCAACATTGTAAAATTTTATCTGTGGTGGCTGTGGATCCTATTCAGTAATCATCAGATCATATTGTAAAAAATAATCCATTTTAGTGTTTCTATTTTTATTGTTATAAATATAAATAAAAAATATAAATATTGAATCATTTCAACAAAATATATTTCATGTAATTATGTTGTAACATTGATTTTTTAAACGAAATAATACCAATGGTTATTTAAAAATGATTCTTATCATTTAAATTATCATTCATATTCGTTATATAACAACTTTGATGAAAGATATATTTTTTACTTCTATTAGAAAATTAACCAACCTAAAAAACATTTTTATATCATTATTTTCTATATAAAAAAATTTAAATGTTTTCAAAAGGAATCATATCATGTGTTTTGTGTTTAATTACACATATTCATCCCCCATTATCTTCCCCCAAATAATAGTTGCTGATTTTTTCACTCATTCATACCCCTTTTACCAGACCTCATTTTTTGTCACTATCATTACAATAGTGGTTTCGATATCACTATTTTCCATCCACTGACATTTTTTCCCTCTAATACCACTACATAATTTGTAGATATTATTCAAATGTGTTGTAGAAATGAGTTATTTTTAATTTTATTAATGTCAACATTGGATTAATATTTCGATGAATTATCTCAACATTATCTTCTATATTATATACCATGACTATTTGTATTTTATTACTGATTATTCAAGAATTTAATGAATTTTTAAAATGATGAATGAATTTTTTTGGGATTATGGTTGGATAAAATGATTAATATGTGAATAATTGGCATAAGAATGTTATTTTATGGATCCACGGGTCTCTAAGGAATATTATTTTCCTTAAATTATGAATGTATTTTATAATGTTATGTCATGTTATAGTGTTTACAAATGAATTATTTATAATTTTTTTTATGATCATACAAATTTCATGAACATATTTTAATCAAAAAAATATAACTTTTACATATTGGTTTCACTAATGAATTAAAAACTATATTATTTCATTTATAATGTGAATGTTATTTTATTTTAATACATTATATTTTATGTAACCTTGGAATAAATTTGGATTAACCCTTGTCGATCACTATATTGATTTTATATTTTTTATATGTGGCTATTTAAAATTTCTGGAATACATATAAATTTATAAATTGTACATTTTAAATTATTTAATTTATTATATAAAATTACACATTTTGAAATATCTTAAAAATTCTAAAAACAGAAAAATATAATGAATGGATATCTTATTAAATTTTATTTTTATATATTTTGATTTGGGGAGCCTAATGTGAATTCTATGATAGTTTCATTTCCAAAAAAAATTTAAAAATTTATTTTTTATGTATTTATATTCATTATATTGTACTGTAATATCCTTTTAATCACACTATAATATTTAGTGATTTATATTATCATATTATATTTTTTACTTTGTAAAATTTAAATATATAATAATGATATTACATAATAAAAATATGTAATAATTGTGTTTTATTTTTTTCAATATTTTTTTTCAATGGTAAATTTTCAATTCTATTTTACCTAAAATAATAACAATAAAATATGTTCAAAATGAAAATTATGTTTAAAAATTACGTTCAATATATTTATTTCATAAATAATTTATTTTTATTTTTATACTGTTATTTAGAAAGGTAAATTTAAATTTAAATATTAAAAAATAATATCATATAGGAAATTCATAAAATATTTATAGATTATAATGAGTCGTAGTTGGTTTACCTAACTATAGAAAGTTATGAATATATCTTAGGGGTTTATTATTTTATGTAATAATATGGGTAAAATGATCCAAGAAATAACTATATGTATCTCTTTTCTTGAAATGTTATCATTTGAAATGGATGAAAATAAGAAAAAAAAAATTAATTTATGTTATCGTGGTTTTAATATAACTTGCAGTATTTATATTAAGTATGTTGTAGTTATTAGGAAATCATTGTCTAATTTTGATGATGATTTTCATGATTTTATTCTTAATGAGTTTAAATAAATGATTAATGACATTATCCAAGAGTTAATTAGGAAAGCATCAAAAAAAATTCTTCAAAATAGTTGTGCGGAAGAAATCGACGTATCTAGTTTACAGTTACTTATTTTATCTACTGTTGTTATGATGGAATAAAATGAATTCAAGAAATACTTAAATTCGAAAGAGTTTTATGGGGTATTTATATATTTTGAAAAACATAGTTTAGCAGAGGTAATGATCATTCAGAATCATACAAAAATGTGAAGATATTATTATTCCCATTTTTTTGGGATTTATGATCATATATGTTTACCCAAATTGAAATGTATTATATAACTAGGAATATGATGATATATAATAGTGTAATAAATTTAGACATAATGGTCTAACTTTAATGAAACATCACATGTTAATTTTGTAAATATATAGATTCGAATAAAATGATATTTTCCAATTCTTATAATTCCAAATTCCAAATTTTCTTATTGGAATTTATATAAACAATGATATATGACATGATGATGAGTGATCATGTAGTATAAAATTATGGAATCCTTTAGATTATACAATGTGAAGGAAATTTGAATAGTAGATTTATATGATTTTAAATGATGTTATAAATCTGAGACACGTAATTTGAATATATAGATTGAATATAAAACACATCCTTACTAAAAGAAATATTTCATGTCCCGTTTTGTTAATAATTTAAAACTTATGTCTTTAATTTTGCATGGATGATAAATATATCATATTGAGTTTAATTATTTCTTGACCAAAACTAAATTTAAATTATTTTGATGTATTCTAATAACAATAAGATGTTTATGCTAAAATAATTAATCAAATTGTATGATTCATGTATAATTATTTGAATTTAACAATAATAATTGATTATGCTCCCTGAAAATGAATTATATACAAATGAGTTTTTTAATACAATGTTAAAGGGAATAAATATTGTCCTATATATAATGTAAAGACCCATAAATTTCAAGGAATTTTTTTTCTTAAATTCTTTGGGATTTTACGAGTACGCAGTGTCTGACGGCACCTGATTCCGAGGCCCTGTGTGCCCGGAATGAATTTCCGAAGGTTAGGTAGGGTACGTTTAGTGAATGAATGAGCAAGTTTTCCTATCTTTTGAAGCAGTGCTCGGAATTGAAATCTGAGGGCACTGATGAAACCGCAGCATCGGTAATTGCTTAAGGGGAACTTTACCAAAGATGTGTTTGCTCAGGAAGAGTTGATAAAAATTATGGATTATTAAAGAATTGAATAAAAATTGTGAAACAATTTTTATTCTGTATCCAAGTGGTTATATCCATCATGGGGTGGTTGGGGTGGGACCCAGAAGCCCCTAACTACCCATGTGAGGATATTGGTGAGGTGGGGCCCACACGTGCCCCACCCCTTCACATTCCTTAAAACTCCTCTAACCCCCCTCTTAAAATTTTTAACTCATCTTATCTTGCTAAACTTCCTATTTAAGTGGGGGACCCTTCCTCTCCCCACTCTCTCAATTTAATACTTCCCAACACAAATTTAATTAATTAATTGAACCTCAAAAATTAATTGAATTAAGTGTTTGATTTTCAAAATTTTAAATGGTTGGAATGAGTAAATAAAATAAGGAAAAGCCTTATTTTATTTCGGTTGGAAATTGTGGTGTGAAGAGAAAAGGAATGGAGCTCTTGAGTTTGGGAAGATCGGTTCATCATCCTGTTGAAAACTTCATCCTCATCAAAGAACGCCGACTATCAGAAGAAGAACGTCGACTCGGCGGCTCGTTTTCTCCATCCTCTTCTTCCTCTACGACAAGGGATGAGACACCAACGATGAAGGAAATGACTCCATCATCCACGGTTCTTGACAAACACGATGTCCTTTCGAGGTATGGATTAAGTTCAATTTCAATGAATTAAATTTGTGTTTTGTTTGTCGTTGAGTATCTTGTTTACTTTGGCCGAATGTTATTGATGTAATGGGATGAGATTGGAGAACACAAACACGAATGACTTCTACTACCATTTTATTGTTGATCTTCGTTCATCATTGTGGCGAAGGCGGCGCGGTGTCGTTGCATCGCACGGGGACGAAGAGGACTGCAGTCGGAGTGGGCCGCGGCGGTGATGCACAGCGCCATTGCGCCGCGGCGGTGAGGCAGAATGGAATGTGGTCGGAGAGGGACGCGGAAGATGTGCGCGACACCGGTGCACCACGCCGGAGGTGCCGAGGGAGGCCGCAGCCAGGAGAAGGAAGCGACGGAGAAGTGCGACACTGTCACGTCGCGCCGGTGAGAAGAGTCGTGGCCTAAGGCCAATGCGGACTAGTAGGGGCGACCGGGCACGACCGTCCACCGTCGCTCCAGGAGGCAGGACCCCCGCGGGTCCCGTAGCAGCTCACAACTGACCGACCATTAAGGCCAGTCGTTACCCGAAACACGGGGGTGTGTGACCCCCCCCCCCCTTTTGACCTACCTAGGGCGGACCCCACCGGGGGGGAGGCGATGTTTCCGAACGAAATGGGGTCGTGCCCACTTCACACCCCGCTAGGCCGATAGCCGAGCTGCGGCCGGCATCCGATCAAGACATCCGGCTGCATGGACTGGGCCGGCCATGCCCTACCGGGCCGTTCCCAGTCAGGCCGGACCCGGTTCGAGCCGATCCAGGGGGTATTGGGCCGGGTCGGATCGGGCCCAGACCCCCTATTTTCGTACCAGGTTAATTCAATCTCATATAGCATGGGCTACAGACCTCCGATTAATGCACCATTAGTAGAGTAGTGATCCTTGGATCGAGACGGCCGTTTCGGTATATTACACTCGAGGTTTCGGCAAAGTTTGGGTACAACTGGGTTGGTTCGAACCCAAAACCAACCGGGCCCTTGGAGCGGAAACGATTATAAAATAACGACCGGGCGTCCGAATTATGTGCTGTCAATTACGTTGATTTTCTCGTAGTGAGACAGTTCTCTTGGCTTACTCCACTTGAGGTTTTGACGTAGATGGAGTATGGTCAGGTTGTTTTAACTTAAAAACCAACCGGGACCCTGGGACGAAAAAGCTAATATCTCTCAGACCGCGCGTCTGATTGACGCGCCGTCTGTCACGTTGAGTACCTTTTGACGAGACAGAACATTGTGATACATCAACTCTGGATTTCGTGACAGTTTATGTATCGACCCCCCTTGGGTCGTGGAGCAGACCCTATCGGAATCGAGGGTGTTGTGTGCGGGAAATCTAGAACTAGATGCGACTGTGATGACGACGACGGATGTGCATGGATCCTACGTGGGTTTGGCAGTGAGGACGACTTTACATGGATCCTCAATGGGTTCGGCAGCGATGACGACTGTACTCGGATCCTACGTGGGTTCGGCAGCAATGGTTACATTACTAGGATCCTATGTGGGTTCGACAACGATGAATTTTGTACATGGATCCTACGTGGGTTCAGCCGAGAAGATGATTCAGAGGCTATATCTATCATCTACACCCCTATTCGTGAGTAGTATACTTGTGTGAGATGAGTCTTGACTTTCAATAATTAAATTCAATATGATTGTCATGCATTCCTGTGTGGACTAGGTTGTGCTTACCTGTGTGGACTGGGTTGTACATGGGATCGTGAGTTGGAGCCGAACAGGAAATGATGACTTAGGTATCTGTATGGGAATATACCTAAGTAGTGAAGTTTGATACTTCGTGTTTGTATCTTTCCATTGGTTTATCTTTTGTGGATTTCGGGAGACCTTCGGGGGTTTCGGGGACCCTACTAAGTATCGTATACTCACCCCTGCATGGGCTATGCCCGCACTACATTGTGTTGGATGCAGATGAAGGACATTGCTGATCGTGGTTGAGGCTTGTAGAGCGGGACAGTATCCAGAGGTGGGCTATCAGGCAGGACGTACTCAGAGCTAACGGCCAGACCTGAGGATCCGACGAGACTATCTATACCCACCCTTCAGGTGGTAATTCCGGAGGATAACATGGTGGTTGCTGCTTACTTTTCAGATGTTGTACTTTCTTTTCTCAGTTGTACTGTACATTCAGTTGGGTTTGTATACTGGCCCATTTACTTTCCAACACATACTTTTGTACTCAGTTTAATTAGTGTCTACTTCGTCTTGTGTACTCTATGGTGTTTGTTTTCTTATATAAAGGCAATTTCTTCCCTTTTATCGGGATTTTCGCCATCGGTGCTAGTCTCCAGCCCCTGGCCTATGGAAGGCGGGCTTGGGGTAGTCACGACACGGTCCCTGAGGACGGGTCGTGACAAATTGGTATCAGAGGTGTTGGTTCTACTGTAGAACTTAGGACTCTGATAGTTTCTTCCAATGAAGCAATGATGTTAAGGTTATAGAGTGTGGTTATCAGTCCAGGGAGTCCGGTGTTGGTGCGGTGACAGACGTATCTATACACCAGCACCCTGACGTCTGATTTTTGACTCAGTGCACGAAAACATTTATTGTATGTGTGATTTAAAAGTTTTATTTGTGATTAATTTATGTAATCATACCAGGTATACTATATTAACCATGGCACAACTATTTCTTTTTAGGATGGCCCCACGATGGATGCCAGCTAGGGTTCCGATATTTGTGCGAGATGGAATCCCATCGAGCGACGAGGCCTCGGTGCAGGGCCCCATTATAGTGGAGGCACAAGCGGAACCCCTACTCGCCGAGCCAATGATGCCACCAGCCCCAGCAGCTGAGAGTGCAATTCTCCTGAGTGCACTGCATGAGTTTCCGCATTAGAGGACGCCCATGTTCGGTGGAGAGACGGACCCTCAGGAAGCCGAGGATTGGCTAGAGGCTATTTTCTGAGTCCTCCATTTAGTAGGGACACCAGCTGACCTCATGGTGATCCTTGTAGAGAGTATCCTGCACGCATTAGTAGGTAGAAGGTGGCGCCTGATGCTCTAGGTGCACGTCATGGCATCATTTCTTTTGACGGACTTCAAGAGCCTCTTTCGCTCGGAGTTCATTCCATCCACACTCCGTGCGGTTCACATTCAGGAGTTACTACAGCTGCTGCAGGGCAGCATGACAGTTGCCCAGTACTTGGCGATATTTACTGATCTCTCGCACTACTCCACGGACATGGTACGAGACCCATTCTTCTGGGCTCATACCATCGAGCAGGGACTGAGGCATGAGATCAGATCTTCGATGATCTCCCTCAGCATTCTGACACAGGTAGGAGTACTGGAGCGAGCCATTCTTTTGGAGAGCTTTCTCGCTGAGCCTACACCAGCAGTGAGACCTACCACAGGGCGACACGTAGTGGAGTCTTCTGAAGCTAGCAGTAGACAGATGTTTCAGAGGTCCAAGAGGACTAGACTATTAGGTGGGAGACCTCAGGGTACTAGTTTGGAGGTGTGGGGCACACGTAGCCGAGCCAGTCATACGAGAGGCAGGCAGTGCTATGCATGCGGCGGGTTGGGCCACATGGCACGTGACATCCCGACCCACCATGCATAGGTGCAAAAGAAGGCTGAGTTACCACCCAGGTAGAGGCAGAGGATCAACTGTGGCGGTCCGCAGGGAGCAGGTGGATGAGGCAGATGAGCTGGCCGGGCAGCAGGTGGTGGACAACGCTTCGGGGCTCCACCACCACCACCACCAGGAGGTCCACCCCGACCACAGGGAGCTGGCGGATAGAGGCAGGCTCAGCTTCAGGCAGTGGATGCTTATGACCACGGCTCACCTGAG
This sequence comes from Viscum album, assembly GCA_963277665.1. Classification (NCBI taxonomy): domain Eukaryota; kingdom Viridiplantae; phylum Streptophyta; class Magnoliopsida; order Santalales; family Viscaceae; genus Viscum; species Viscum album. Next base: position 1,362,245,821 of record OY728140.1, on the reverse strand, counting down.
ATGATTCGAGCTATTATATGTGTCTACTCCACCCTTACTGCAGTTCTTATGGACACATGAGCGAGTCATTCTTTCCTTGTTGTTGCCCTTGTTTGGAGCTCGGAGATTTCAACAGACCTGTTGGCTCGATCCTTACGGCTAGAGACTCCTATGGGAGAAGACTGCACTATTACGCACTGGTTTTGGTAGTTTGAGCCTACTCTAGGAGGCGAGAGTTTCGGCTGGGATCTTCTTGTAGCGACGTCGAGGCCTTACGACGTCATCTTGGGCATGGATTGGTTATCTACGGTCCGTGCGCAGATTGACTGTATTAGTCTCAAGGTGTAGTGTGTCCGCACCGATGGGAGTAGGTTCAACTTCACTGGCGAGAAGGGAGCCTTTACAGGGCAGGATGGACTCACACATAGGAGAGGAAAGTTGATCACCCATCAGTTGGCTAGTCTCATCCTAGGAGCATTTGATGTGTGGAGTGTGAGTTTTCCCATTATGGTGGATCAGTATGAAGACATATTTCATGACGACGTTCCAGGACAACCTCCTCGCAGAGAGGTAGACTTCTATATTGACCTGTATCCCGAGACTGCCCCGATATCTACTCCAGCATATTGGATGGCTCCCGCTGAGCTTCGAGGGCTATGGGTAGAGCTGGAGGACTTGTAGGGAAAGGGATTCATCCGACCCATTGTTTCACCCTGGGCTTCCATTATTTTGTTCCCCAAGAAGGCGGACAGGAGCTTGTGATTGTGTGTCGAATACTATCGCATGAACCAAGTGACCGTGAAGAACAAATATCCACTTCCGAGGATAGATGATCTCTTTGATCAGCTCAAGGGAGAATGATGGTTCTCGAAGATAGACCTCAGGTAAGGCTATCATCAGCTCGGTGTTCGAGACAAGGATGTGCAGAAGACGGCCTTCAGACGTCGGTATGGTAACTATGAGTTCTTGGTTATGCCTTTCGCCATAACCAACGCTCCAGCTGTGTTAATGAGTCTCATGAACAGGATCTTCCTGCCCTACGTTGATCGATTTTTTGTAGTCTTTATCGACGAAATACTGATTTACTCGACTAATGAGGAGGAGCACACCTACTACTTACGGGTTGTTCTGGATACACTCCAAGAGCACTATCTTTATGGTAATCTCTCGAAGTTCCAATTATGTATTTGAGAGGTCCAATTCTTGGGGAACATCATCTCTATGGTGGGAGTTGTGGTGAATCCTGTGATGATAGAGGAAGTACTAGCTTGGGAACCACCCAGTAGTGTGACAGAGTTGCGGAGTTTCCTAGGTCTGGCTGGGTACTATTGGAGATTTGTGCCAGACTTCTCCAGAGTTGCAGCATCGCTTTCATCTTTGATGAAGAAGGGGAAACCCTTCATGTGGTCAGATATATGTCATCATAGCTTCTAAGAGATGAGGTAGAGATTGACTAGTGCACCCATCTTGAGACTACCAGAGGAGGGTGTAGGGTACGAAGTTTACTGCGATGCATTAGGGACTGGACTCGGGTGTGTCCTAATCCAAGAGCAGGCAGTGATCGTCTATAGTTCACAACATTTGAGGCATCATGAGAAAAACTACGCTACCCATTACCTGGAGTTAGCAGCGGTGGTCTTCACCTTGAAGATGTGGTGGAAATATCTGATGTGTGAGTGCTTTACAGTCTACTCTAACCATCATAGTCTCAGGTACATATTCTCGTAGAAGGACCTGAACCTGAGAGTGTGGCGATGGCACAGGTTCCTCTAGGAATATGACATTGAGATAGTCTATACTCCTAGGAAGGGGAAAAATAGTAGCTGATGCTCTCACCAGGAGGTCGGGCATTTAGCTACGTGGAGAGGCGACAGAGCAGTTAGCCGCTTTGCAGATATCCTTCGTGGATAAAGATGGGGAAGCCTTTCTACAGTCGCTCACAGTTACTCTTCCACTAATTCAGTGGTTCGGGGAGGCACAACATGGGGACATTGACTATGAGGTGAGACGTGCTTAGATATCCTCAGGGCTGACACCCGATAAATTTTCTAAATGCGGGGAGCACATCATCCTCTTCAGGGGACATACCATGGTATCAGTTGCATTACATGAGGAGGTGCTGAGATATTTTCACACTTCCCCGTTGGCGGTACATCCAAGTGTAGCGAAGATGTACCCGGATCTCATACGATAGTAATGGTGGCTAGGTATGAAGAAGGATGTGGTAGAGTTCGTTTCTCGATGACTCACCTGCCAGCAGGTGAAGGCGGAGCACCAGGAACCAGCAGGTTTGGTGCATCCGTTAGAGGTCCCGGAGTGGAAGTGGGACCAGATATCTATGGATTTCGTGAAGGGGATTCCACAAACTTTTAGAGTACATGACTTCATCTGGGTGATTGTCAACCGACTCACCAAGTCGGCCCACTTCTTACCTATTAGAGAGCAAGGCTTAGTGGAGTGATTTGGATGCCTCTACGTTCAGGAGATCATACAGCTTCATGTTGTTCCATCGTCTATCGTCTCCGATCGATATGATTTATTTACTTCTCGTATTTGGAAGGGGTTTTATGAAGAATTTGGGACGCAGCTATACCTGATCACCGTCATTCACCCTCAGGCGGATGGCTAGACAGAGATGACCATTCAGACTCTCGAGGATATGCTCCGTGCATGTGTTCTCGACTTTGGTCGCATCTGGGAGGATTACCTACCTTTAGTGGAGTTATTTTACAACAACAGCTACCACTCCACCATCGGGATGGCACCATATGAGGCATTGTAAGGACGACCTTGTAGATCACCTCTGTGCTGGATAGACCCCATGGATTCAGCACTCGTAGGACCAGAGATTGTCCATGCTATGATAGAGAAGGTGCAGATCATCCAGGAGAAGATGGGGATTCATAGAGCCGATAGAAATCCTATGTTGATAGGAGGCTGAGACCATTATAGTTCGAGGATAGAGACCATGTATTCTTATGGGTCTCACCTCGATGTGGATTTGGGAGATTTTCTTGGGGAGGCAAGTTATCTCTACGCTTCATCAGAACATTCCAGGTTCTCAGTAGGATAGGTGAGGTGGTTTATCTCCTGGCTCTTCCACCTCAGTTGCACCGGGTGCACGAGGTCTTCCATGTATCTCAAATGCGGAGATACGTTCACGACCCGACACATATTATTGATCAAGGGGAGATGAACATCGAGGACAGGGAAACATTTTCAAAGGTCCCAGTGGAGATCGAGGATTGACATGAGCGTGTTCTATGTGGATGGTCGATTACCCTAGTGCACGTCAGGTGGCAGCACAAGAACCTCCATGAGATCACATGGGAGCGGGAGGGTTAGATTCATGCACAATCCCCTCATTTGTTTCCCTAGTTTATGATGTAGCTTCATAGGGATGTAAATCCCTGATATCGGAGTAGTTTAAAGACCCGTAAATTTCAAGGAAATTATTTTCTTAAATTCTTTGGAATTTTACGTGTACGCAGTTTCTGATGGCACCTGATTCCGAGGCTCGGTGTGCCCAGAATGATTTTTTGAAGTTTAGATCAGGTACGTTTAGTGAAGGAACGAGTGGGTTTTCCAATATTTGGAACTGGTGCACGAAATTGAAATATGTGGGCACTAATGAAACCACAGGGTTGGTAATTACTTATGAGGACCATTACTATAGATTTGTTTTCTCGAGAGGAGTTATTAAAAATTATGGAATAATAAATAATTGAATAAAAATTGTGGAACAATTTTTATTCTTTATCCATGTGGTTATATCCAACATGGGGTAGTTGGGGTGGGACCCACAATCTCCTAACTACCCATGTGAGGATATTAGTTAGGTGGGGCCCACCCGAGCCCCACCCCTTCACATTCCTTAAAACTCCTCTAACCCCCCTCTTAAAATTTGTAACTCATCATATCTTGTTAAGCATCCCCTTTAAGTGGGTGACCCTTCCTCTCCCGACTCTCTCAATTTAATGTTTTCCAACACACATTTAAATAACTAATTGAACCTCATCAATTAATTTAATTAAATGTTTGATTTTGAAAATTTGAAATGCTTGGCATGAGTAAATAAAATAAGGAAAATCCTTACTTTATTTTGGTTGGAAATTGTGGTGTGAAGAGAAAAGGAAGGGAGCTCTTGTGTGTGTGAAGATTGGTTCATCATCTTGTTTAATAACTTCATCCTCAACGAAGAACGCAAACTCTCTGATGAAGAACGTTGACTCGGCGGCTCAGTTTCTCCATCATCTTCTTCCTCTATGACAAGGGAGGAGACACCAACGACGACGGAAATAACGACATCGTCTTCGGCATTCGATAAACATGAAGTCATTTCAAGGTAGGTATTAAGTTCAATTTTAATGAATTATATTGGTTCTTAGTTTGTCGTTGAGTATCTCGTTTACTTTGGCCGAATGTTATTGACATAATGGGAGGAGATCAGACCGCACAATCATGGCTGATTTCTCCTCCAATTTTCTTTTTGATCTTCTTTATTGATTGTGGCGAAGGCAGCATAGTGTCGTTGCACCGTGCGGGGATGAAGTGGACCATTGCTGGAGTAGGCCGCGGCAGCGATGCACGGTGCTGACGTGCCGCGCAGGTGAGGCCGAAGGGACTGCGGCGGTAGTGGGCCGTGGCGGAGGTGCGCGACGCCATCGCGCCACCCTGAAGGAGCCGAGGGAGCCCACAACCAAGCGTGGGCCACGAAGGAGGGGGGTGGCGTTGTCGCGCCGCGCCGGTGAGAAGAGTCGCGGCCTAAGGATGTTGCGGACAAGCACGGGCGTCCGGGATTTGCCGTCCGCCGGCGCTCCAAGAGGCAGGACCCCCGGGGGTCCTGTGGTAGCTCACAACCGACCGGTCATTAAGGCCGGACGTTTCCCGAAATAGGGGGTGTGTAACCCCCCCCCCCTTTTGACCTGCCTAGGGAAGACCCCACTGGGGGGGGTCTCCGTTTCCGAAACAAAGGGGATCGCGCCCCCTTCGCACCCCGCTCAGCCGACAGCCGAGCCGCAGCCGGGATCCGAGCCGGACCGCAATCCACACGGGCTGGGCTAGGCCGCGCCAGCCAGGATGGGCCACTCCCAGTCTTGCTGGACTCAGACCTGGGTTGGGTTGACTCGATTTGGGCCGACCTACTGGATATTGGGTCGGGTCGGATAGACCCCCTATTTTCGAACCACGTTATTTCAAAAGCCCATATTTTGGGAAACATACCTCCAATCGATGCACCGTCAGTTGTGTAGGGATCCTTGGTTCGAGACGGCTGTTTCGGTACATTACAATCGAGGTTTCGACGAATTTTTGGTGGGCCGAGTTGGTTCGATCCCAAAACCAACTGGGCCCTTGGAGCGGAAACGCTTATAACTTAACGACCGGACGTCCGAATGACATGCAGTCAATTACGTTGAATTCCTATTATTGAAACAGTTATTGTGGCTTACTAAAATCGAGGTTTGGACGCAGCTGGAGTAGAGTCAGGTGGTTTTAGCTTAAAAATAAACCAGGCCCCTAGGACGGAAAAGCCAATATCTCTCAGATCGGGCGTCCGATTGACATGCCATCTGTCAAGTTGAGTCCCTTTTGACGAGATAGAACATTTTGATACATAAATTTTTGACTTCATGACAGTTGATTTATCGACCCGCCTTGGATCGTGGAGTGGACCCTTCCGAAATCGAGCGTGCTGTTTGCGGGAACCCTAGAGCTGGCTGCGACTTTGACGACGATGACGACTGTACTTGGATCCTACGTGGGTTCGGTAGCGAGGACAACTGTACTTGGATCCCCCGTGGGTTCGGCATGGATGCCGACTATAATTGGATCCTATGTGGGTTCGGCAGCAATGGTTACTGTACTAGGTTCCTACGTGGGTTCGGCAGCGACAACTTCTGTACTTGGATCCTATGTGGGTTTGGCAGGGAAGACGATTCAGAGGCTACAACTATCATGTCCACCCTCTACGTGAGTAGTATACCTATGTGAGCTTAGTCTTGACATTCAATCATTATCTTCGAAATGATTTTCTTGCTTTTCTGTGTGGACTAGGTTGTGCTTACCTGTGTGGACTGGGTTGTACTTGGGCTCGTGAGTTAGAACCGAACTGGAATTGATGACTTATGTATATGTATGGGCATATACCTAAGTAGTGACGGTTGATACTTCATGTTTGTATCTATCATTTGGTTTATCCTTTGTGGATTTCGGGAGACCTTCGAGGGTCTCAGGGTCCCTACTGAGTATCGTATACTCACCCCTGCATGGGCTATGCCCGCACTACATTGTGTTGGTTGTAGACGACGGACATCGATGATCATGGTTGAGGCTTGTGGAGAGGGATGGTATCCTGAGGTGGACTATCAGGCGGGACGTACTCAGAGTGGACGGACGGACCTGAGGAGCCGATGAGACTGTCTGTACCCACCATTCAGGTGGTAATTCCGGAGGACGACTTGGTGGTTGTAGCTTACTTTTCAACTGTTGTACTTTCTTTTCTCAGTTGTATTGTACTTTCCATTGGGTTTGTATACTTTCCCATTTACTATCCAGCACTTACATTTGTACTCAGTTTACTTAGTGTTTACTTCAGCTTGCGTACTTTGTGGTGTTTGTTTTCTTATATAAAGGTATTAAATTCCCTTTTATCGGGATTTACGACTTTGGTGCTAGTCTCCATCCCCTGGCCTATGGAAGGTGGGCTTGGGGTAGTCACAACACGGGCCCCAAGGATGGGTCATGACAAATTAGTATTAGAGGTGTCGGTTCTACGGCAGAACTTAGGACACTGATAATTTATTCCAGTGAAGTAATTGTGTTAAGGTTAATGAGTGTGGTTATCCGTACAGGGAGTCCAGTGTTGGTGCGACAGCCAACATATCCATACACTAGGACTGTGTCTTCTTATTTCCAACTCAGTGCACGAAAAAATCGATTGCATGTGTGATTTAAAAGTTTTCTTTATGATTACTTTGTGCCAGCTCACCAGGTATAATTTATTAACTGTGGCACACCTGTTTCTTTTCAGGATGGCTGTAACGCCCTGACCCCAGTTACCCAGAGTCGGTGCATTATTACGTAACATTGGCATGATCACAAAAGATCAAGTCTTGAATGATCGATTAGTTTATTATCCTTGTAAACACTAGATGCATTCATAAATGGTACATTACATCATAAATTGAAAAACTACAATAACATAGTCTCCATAGTCCACACTCATATCCCCTTCAGACTATCCCTGCTGGTCATTCATAAAATATTTCTACACATCCTGGGAAAAATTAGACATAGAAAGGGGTGAGCTCAGATGCTCAGTAAGGATAACAATATAGCGGAAACATTCATAAATAAACATACACATTTAAGGAAATGTATAACTAAAACAAAACCCTTTTAAAATTGAACATCCACATAATATGGAAACGGTAAAATAAAATAATTCCATTCACATACTCACATGGATATTCTAATTGTCTAATAATCACATGCAATATCAATATCCACTTTCATAATGATGGAATGCATAATGCCAGACTATCATAACCATGTAGCCAATGCCTCATGCCAAGACAAGAAATAAGATTTTGTCAAGGCCACGTTCCAAGACACTAGTTTGTCTCATGAGTCCTACCAATGCATCGAGGAGCTATAGCGGGCACCACCCATCACTTATTAAGTCCAATGCATTCCTTAAATGAAAAGGATTAAACATATCATAAACCATAACATAATCGTATAACATAAAACATGCATAATGAAAACATAACATTTCCATATTTCAATCACAAGATATCAATACAACACATTGATATAATAAAAACATTATCAAAACCATTTTCAATACCAGAATAATAGAAAATTAAAACATGGTATTTATTTTTCATTTAAAAAATGTTATGGCTTGTAGAGGAAGCCGAAACTCAAATAATGGTCATGGCGGTGGAGAAGTCGTTGTCGCTGTATACGTAAGAAAAAACATTCCTTTTGTCATTTAGTAAAAACACTTCATATAAAAATATTCCTTTTTAATAAAAGTAAAAGTCATAGGCGTTTATACACTCTATAAAGGAAAGTTCTATATAAAAAACAAATATGCATCAACAAAAGGATATTGAGACGAAGTCCCTTACCTCGTGTCAAACTTGACTCGATCGTTCATTAATCTCCTTAAAAATAACCTAGACTTAATTTATACTTTATTAAGAACCTTTTTCAAGTTCATTATTCCTTTTATATCACTTATTACCATGTTATGAACATTATGTAGTCATTTATGTTAATAATGGTCGTTTTGTCGATCTTTGGTACTTGAGTCAACAATAAACTTCTTATAATTACAAGTTGGTTAGGTGGTAGAATATCCATTATCTCCATAATTATATTCATGATTTAGATATCATATATATCATAAATATACCATAGATACATGAATTTATAATATTACATAACATTTAGAGGTAAGAAATAAAATTCACCTTTCATGGAGACGGTAAGTCATACGTACGCATTACTGATACTTTCATTTATATTTCATATTTAATGGAATGAAATTATAGTGATATAAAGGTATATTATAATTCCAGTATACTATCATATATAATATCATAACTCCATCCTTTATACATCCCACATATGGCATTAATGATTCAAATCACTTTGAGGGGGCAGTAGTCCACACTTCCTAAAATGAAATTATCGCGTTTACCCATAATGGAAATCATAATGGTATGTCATAAATGAAAAATACAGAAGCATATAGAAAACATAAACATAATATATATCATATATAGAAATAGTTTCATCATAATGGCCAGCATGAGAGGTTTTAAAAGAAGATTGAACAATCATCGTTTCGTGAGGCAGTAATTCACCACCCACAGAAACAATATGTTCTTTAACCATTAGACGGAGGTGTGTGTAAGTTTAAATCAAATAATTCTCATAACAACATCCTAGTATATTGAAGATACTGGTGTTGTTATAAAATAAATGAATAAAAAGAGTTTAAGGGGTTGGAGAAGAAAAATAATACAAAAGAACATAAGAGAAGACATTACCTTAAAATCGGTTAACTCTTTTTGACTTGAGCCAAAGGCTTCCTTGGGAAGACTTCTTCCCAAAGTGAGGATTCTAGGAGTAAGATAGGTAAGTTTACAGATTATTTGGGAAGAGTTTTACTGATTGAAATGGCTTTGAAGGTGTGAATAAGGTGGTAGAGGTGGGGTCCTTTTATAAGAGGAGAGGAGGGGCACTCTTGGAAAGTCATGAAATGTTACTTTATTATATAACGAGTTTCGGATTTTAATGGTCCCAAAACTATATATTTATAGGATAAGGTAATAAGGGTTCTAAATATACTCATCCAATAGGTATTTGACAAGTTTATGACTTATATTTTACATTAGAGTTTTATTTTATTTAAATCGTTAATTAATGAGGTAATCGCTGCATCATCATGGTGTGATAAATATATTTATTTATTTAATACATAAAAATTATAAAAAAATTACCATGATTTAGGAAATATTTTTATCTTTCCAATGGGTAATTATAGTCTAAATGATAACTTGTATAACCCCTTGTAATTTTTTTTAGTAAAACAATACATGTTTGTGACATTTTTATTTTTACCTTAAATAAAAAGTTATTAATGTCATTTTATTACCCATGTTGCTAAATGGTGCCCCCAAGTGGACCCATGGATTGTCTTGGTCGGAAATGACTCATAAAATATGTGTAGGACAAGTGTAAATGTAATTACATATTATTATATCATTATATTTTCCTTAAATTACAATAATTACCTTTAATCGCGATTAATAAAACATAAAAGTTACTATTCACCAAAAATTATTTTAATCCCATTGCACCACATTTTACTTCATAATGACAATGATGTATGTTGGATTTTTGAAATTCAAATCACAGAGGTGGTAAAATTTCATTTAAACAGAAAATCTGTTTTTTAACTACCACTTAGTGGTTTCACTATTCATCAAAAAGTGATGTTTTTCAGAAAAATAAAAAAAATTAACTCTAAGCTATATTTGATATTCCAAATTCAAAAATGGTGTCCATTTTACCTAATTAAAATCATAAAATTTTCATTAATTATTTTTATATTTAATTATCGCTGTCAAAACAAAAAACGTGTTTTTAAGAAACAATATCTATCAAAATATTGACACTCATTTATGTCCAATTTCAAAGTGAAATTAATTCTATCGACTACCATTGGATAAAATGGTAAAATTATATTACAATTATACATTAAAACCACTAAATATTATAAATAATCACAATAAATTATTTTGATTAAAAAAGTTGTTTTTGTGTATTTTTCTATTCATAGAAAAATGGAATTTCTCAGAAAATTAAACAAACACAACATAGGATAATTTCGATATTCCGAATACAAAAATGAAGTCCATTTTGAAATATAAAATTTTTATAATTTCAAAAAGTGAGTATTAATATTCATAACGGCTAATTTGATTGGTTGCGGTGTGTTAGAACTCGAGGTTGCGTACAACACACACTGCTCAATTATTTAAAGAGAAGAGAACCATGGAAGCTTGGGGTGTTACATTCTCCCCTCCATCAATAAATCGCGTCCTCACAATTTGAAATTTCTCTTTGAAAATAAAAGGTTGAAAATAGAAAATACCATTGTGGAAAACCACATCGGAAATAGGGTTAATAAAAATATAACTTTAAAAGAAAGAAAGAGAAGTACAAAGGTTGCCCGAGAAAGCCCATACTAGGATTCTAGGAAAACATGGATATGGAGGAGAAACAAACCATCAAGGTCTGATGGAGAGTTGTAGAAAACAAGATTAGGAGAAAGATAAATACAAGAAAATCACAAAATTGTGATTGGTTAAACGGTCATTGATTCCCCAATTAGAAATGTTAAGCGACAACATTTTCATTTTAAGATACCTTTCATAAAGATGAGAAATCTATTTAGGAGATTTCCTAAGAACGTACGGAAATATACTTACTTTTCATGTAGACTTTGATTCTTTAATAAATTTTTACCACAAACCCATCTTTCACTCCAAAAGGTAATAGAACTCAAAAATATTCTATTTATCATAATTGTATATGGTCCCAAATATCAACACATACCATTTAAATTAGGAAAACTATTTTTTAATAACCAAGGACTTCCTGTAGGCTAGTGGTCAGTAATAAAGGCATGCCGCACTATGGTCGTGGGTTCGATTCCTACAGCTTTGTCTGACGTGATGAGTTATCCCCTAACCTACAGGTTATCCTTTTCCAAAAACTATAGTATTATAATATTCCAAAAATAATCTTCATAAAAGTTTTAACCTTAAACAATACTATCCAAAGTAAAACATAATCTATCAGAACCTTTATAGTTATCCAAAATACCTCTTTCCAGAATTTCTCTAAAAGGTCTCTAAATTCCAAAATCAATTCATAAGATTCCCCAAACAAAGTAATGTTTCTCTTATTGTCACATACTAAAAATATGATTACCTTCATCATATTAAAACCATAATGAAAACAACAAGTATTGTAGTACAATCATTATATAAATCACATTATTCTTATAACCAGAATATAATCTTTGAGTCCAAAACCACCAATACATTAATTATTCCACTTCAACTGTAGTAACATCCTAAGATTTTCCTGGATCCCTTGGCTTTTTCTGAGGTAAGTTTCCCTAATGCTTAGGACATTCATTTTCATAATGCCCCATTTCCTGAAAATTGTAGCATTAAACATTTATAGCCTCATTCTTTCCCTTGAAATCACGAGCCTGGTGACCTTTTTATCCATATTTATAACAAAATCCCATTCCATTTAGGCAAGTACCATGGTGATTCTTCCCACAATTATCGCATAATGGAAAATCCATCATTCCCTTTTCCCTTTATCTGTCTCTTGTTCCACCATTCTCTTCTTATCTTTCTTTAATTTATTGTCATTAGATTTAGAGAATTCCATTTATGTCTTGATAGAACACGAGACTATATCTTTGTATGTTGAGAAAGATTGTGATACTAAATCTCGATGGATAAGTGGTTTTTACCCATCAATGAAACGATCAATATTACTTCTTGGGTTACTGATAAAATTTGCATCATGCCTCGCTATCCTTGTAAAGTGCGACTCATACTTTGCGACATTATCATCCTCATGTTGCCTCAGACGCAGAAATTGCCTTTCCATATCTGCTCAATGGTCATGAGGAAAGTATTTTTCTAAGAGAATCCCTTTGAACTCGCTCCATTCCATATTTGATACTTCATCATCTTCCTTTTCATTTTGAATCAATGACCACCATTGATCAGCATCTCCAGTGAGGCGGTAAACTGCCATGATAACCATTTCCCTTTCACTACTCCCCAAGGCATGGAATATTTTCTCTAAGGAATTTATCCATTTCTCAGCTACTAAGGGATTTTTACTCCCATGGAATGTCAGTTATTGTTTCCTCATGATGCGATCTAACATTGATCCTCCACGTTACAGATCAGGGTGCTGCATATGAGTTAGGTTATTATTCATAACCTGAGTTAGTTGTTTCAGTATGGTGATAAGTTGATCAGAACCAGTTGTATCACCATGTCAATTATAATTATCTTGAGCAGGAGAGAAATTCCAACATGGAGTGCGTGCATTGATACAGTTTCCATTCCTTCCACTAGGCTCCATTTTTAAACAATGTCATAAACTAGATTAGTTTATGAATCGAAATATATAATTCCTTACTTGTAAAACACTTAACATAAATTGAACTATTTATGGATAAAATTCATAATCAGAAGAAGAAATGTTTTCTTTGAAGAAGTATATACTCATAAACCATTCATAATGGTTTGTAAAGAAAATGATAATTATACTAAGCATATCCTCCGGTAGTGTCGTAACCAAGAGTACAGCAAGGCCCATTGTCATGCAACAGTTCCCGTTTGAGTCTATCTCAAAGAAGCGCTTTCAGGTTTTATTCCAAGGTACATCTGTGCTAGATCCGCCTCTACCTGTTTGTATCCATACATAGATGTATTGCTCGGAAAACTCACAAAATATCTATAATACAGAAATTATGGGATGTTCTTCTATACTAATCATCAATGCCTATCATAGGGATTTGTGCTCTAATCAGAGTTTTTCTAAATATAGCTTCCAAGGTTAGTACTAAACTGCATATGATACCAACTATAACTCCATGACCCCAGTTACCTAGAGTCAGTGCATTATTACATAACATTGGCATGATCCAAAAAGATGACGTCTCGACAGACTGATTAGTTTAGTAGCCTTGGAAACACTATATACATTCATAAATGTTACATTAAATCATGAAGAGAAAAACTACAATAACATAGTCTCCATAGTCCACACTCATATCCCCTTTAGAATATCCCTATAGGTCAGTCATAAAATATTTCTTCACATCCTGGAAAAAATAAAACATAGGAAGGGGTGAGCTCAGATGCTCCATAAGGATAACAATATAGCGGAAACATTCATAAATAAACATACACATTTAATGCAATTTATAACTAAGACAAAAGACTTTAAAACTTGAACTTCAGCATAATATAGAAAAAGTAAAATAAAATATTTCCATTTACCTACTCTCATGGATATTCTACTAGTCGAATAATCACATGCAATATCAATAACCACTTTCATAATGATGGAATTCATAATGCTAGAATATCATAACCACGTATCCAAGGCCTCGTGCCAAGACTACAAATAAGATTCAGTCAAGGCCTCATGCCAAGACAATAGTTTGTCTCAGGAGACCTATCGATGCATCGAGGAGCTATAGTGTGCTCCCCCGTCACTTACAAAGTCCAATGCATTCCTTATATGAAAAGGTTTAAACATATCATAAACTATAACATAATCTTATCACAGAAAACATGCATAAAAGAAAACATAAAATTTCTATATTTCAATCACAAGATATCAATACAACACATTGATATAATAAAAACATTATCAGAACCATTTTCAATACCAAAATTAAATAAATTTAAAACATGGTATTTATTTTTCATTTTAAAAAAGTTATGGCTTGTAAAGGAAGCTGAAACTCAAATAATGGTCCCGACGGTGAAGACGTCTTTGTCTCCACATACATAATACAAAACATTCCATTTGACTTTTAGTAAAAATGCTTCTTATAAAAATATTTCTCTTTAATAAATGTAAAAGTAAAAGAGGTTTATACAACGTATAAAGGAAAGTTGTGTATAAAACAAAATATGCCTCAATGAAAGGAGATTGAGACAAAGTCCCTTACCTCGTGTACGATTTGACTCGAACATTCCTTAATCTCCTGAATAATAAATTAGAGTTAATTTATACATGCTTAAGAACCTTTTTCAAGTTCATTATTCCTTTTATATCACTTATTACCATGTTATGAACATTATGTAGTCATTTAAGTTAATAACGGTCATTTTGTCGATCTTTTGTACTTGAGTCGACATTAAAGTTCTTATAATTACAAGTTGTTTATGCGATAGAATATCCATTATATACATAATTATATTCATGATGTAGATATCTTATATATCATATATATCCATTAGATACATGCATTTAGAATATTATATAACATTTAGAGGTAAGAAATGAAATGCATCGTTCATGGAGACGGTAAGCTGTACGTACGCATGAACGCTACTTTCATTTTTATTTCATATTTAATGTAATGAAATCATAGTGATATAAAGGTATATTATAATTAAATTATAATATCATATATAATATCATTAACTCCAACCTTTATACATCCCACACATGGCATTAACGATTCAAATCACTTTGAGGGGGCGGTATTCTGCACTTCCTAAAATGAAATTATCGCATTTACCCATAATGGAAATCATAAAGTTATTTCATAAATGAAAAATAAATAATCATAAATAAGAAATAAACATAATATATATCATATATATAAATAGTGTCATCATAATGGCCACCATGAGAGGTGTTAAAAGAATATTTAACAATCATCGTTTCTTCAGGAAGAAATTCGCCACACACAGAAACAATATGTTCTTTAACCATTAGAAGAAGGTGTGTGTAATTTTAAATCAAAACCTTCCCATAAAAAAATCCTAGTATATTTAGTATTTGGTGTTCTTACTAAATAAAGGAATAAAAAGAGTTTAAGGGGTTGGAGAAGCAAAATAATACAAAAAACATAAGAGAACACATTACCTTAAAATCGGTTAACCATTTTTGATTTGAGCCAATGGATTCCTTGGGAAGACTTTTTCCTAAAGTGAGTCTTCTAGGAGTAAGAGAGGGAAGTTTATAGAGTATTTGGGAAGATGTTGGCCGAGGTAAATGGCTTTGAAGGTGTGAATAAGGTGGTATAGTTGGGAGCCTTTATAAGAGGAGAGGAGTGGCACTCTTGGAAAGTCATGAAATGTTACTTTATTATATAATGAGTTTCGGATTTTAAAGGTCCCAAAATTATAAATTTCAAGGATAAGGTGATAAGGGTTCTAAATATACTCATACAATAGGTATTTTACAAGTGTATGTTTTAGATTTTACATTGTCTTTTCATTTTATTTAAATTGTTAATTAATGAGGTCATCACTACATCATCATGGTGTGATAAATATATTTATTTATTTAATGACTAAAAATTATCAAAAAATTACCATGATGTAGGAAATATTATTATATTTCCAATGGATATTTATATTCTAAACTATAACTTTTATAACCCCTTGTAATAATTGTTTTAGTAAAATAATACATGTTTGTGACATTTTTATTTTTACTTTAAATAAAAATTTATTATTGACATTTTCTTACCCATGTGGCTCCATTGGGACCCTAAGTTGACCCATGTATTGTCTCGATCTACCATGACTCATCAAATATGTGTAGGACAAGTGTAAAGGTAATTACATATTATTATATCATTATATTTACCTTAAATTACACTAATTATCATTAATTGTGACTAATAAAACATTAAAGTTAATATTCACCAAAAATTATTATAATCCCATTGAACCACATTTTACTTCTTAATGACAATGATTTATGTCAGATTTTTGAAATTCAAATCACAGAGGTCGTAAAATTTCATTTAAACAAAAAATCAGTTTTTTAACTACCACTTAGTGGTTTCACTATTCATCAAAAATCAATGTTTTTCAGAAAAATACCAAAATTTAACTCTATGCTATATTTTATATTCCAAATTCAAAAATTATTTCCATATTAGAAAATTCAAAACATACAAGTTGAATTAATTATTTTTATATTTCATTTCCACTGTCAAAACAAATAACGTGTTTTTAAGAAACAATAACTATCAAAAGATTGACAGTCATTTATGTCGAATTTCAAAGTGCAATTAATTATAATGACCACCATTGGATAAAATGGTAAATGTATATTCAAATTATACAATAAAACCACTCAATAATATAATTTATCATTATATAATATTTTGATTAAAATAGTTGTTTTTAAGTATTTATCTATTCATAGAAAATTGGAAGTTCTCAGAAAATTACCAAAAATTCAACTTAGGATAATTTCTTTATTCTAAATAAAAAAATGTAGTCCATTTTGAAATATAAAATTTATATAATTTCAGAAAGTGGGTATTACCATTCATAACAGCTACTTTGATTGGTCGCGGTGTGTTAGAACTCAAGGTTGCGTACAACACACGCATCTCTATTATTCAAAGAGAAACATAACATGGAATCTTGGGGTGTTACAATGGCCCCACGATGGCAGCTAGATAGGGTTCTGAGCTTTGTGTGAGATTGCAGCCCACCGAGTGATGAGGCATCAGTGTGGGGCCTTATTACAGCAGAGGCACCAGCAGTACCCCTACACGCCAAGCCATTGATGCCACCAGCCCCAGCAGTTTAGAGTGCACATCGCCTGAGTGCACTGCATGAGTTTCGGCATCAGAGGACACCTAGGTTCCACGGAAAGATGGACCCTCAGGCAACCGAGGATTGGATGAAGGATATTGTCTGAGTATTCAGATTAGTAAGGACACCAGCTGACCTCATGGTGATCCTTGCGGCGAGTCTCCTGCACGCAGAAGCAGGTAGATGGTGAAGCCTGATGCTCTAGGTGCACAACAAGGCATAATTACTTTGTATAGACTTCGAGAGCCTCTTCTGCTTGGAGTTCATTTTATCCACCCTCCATATGGTGCGCATTCAGGAGTTACTACAGCTGCGTCAGAGAAGCATGACAGCGGTCCAGTACTCGGCGATATTTACTGATCTCTCAAGCTAGTCCACCGACATGGTATAGGACCCATTCTTCTGGGCCGAGACCTTCGACCAGGGATTGAGGCATGAGATCAGAGCTTTTATGATCTCCCTCAGCATTCTGACGCAGGTAGGAGTAATGGAGAGAGCCCTTCTCATGGAGAGAATTAATGCTGAGCCTTCACCAGTTTCGAGACCTAAACAAGGTGACACGTGGCCCATCCTGCAGTAGACAGATTTCGCAGAGGTCCAAACGGACTAGACTATCAGGTGGGGGACATCAGTATACTGGTTCAGAGGTGCGAGGAACACACAGTAGATCTAGTCATACGAGAGGCAGGAAGTGCTATGCATGCAACGGGCAGAGCTACATGGCTCGTGACTGCCCGACCCGCCATGCAGAGGAGCAGCAGTCGGTTGAGGGACCAGCCAGGTAGATGCAGATGTTTGACTGTGGCGGTCCGCAGGGAGCAGGCGGACGAGGTAGACGATCTGGCTGGGAAAAAGCTGGTGGAAGACGCTTCGGGGCTCCTCCACCACCCCCACCAGGAGGTCCACCCCGACCATATGGAGCTGGTGGATAGAGGCAGGCTCAGCTTCAGGCAGTGGAGTCTTATGACCACGGCACACCTGAGATGATTCTAGGTACTATCTTTTTCTACCCCACCCTTGATGCAGTTCTTATAGACACAAGTACGAGTCATTCTTTCATTGATGCTGCCCTTGTTCAGAGTTTAGAGATTTCGACAGAGCTGTTGGCTTGATCCTTATGGCTATAGACTCCTACAGGAGCAGACTCGACGATTATGCACTGGTGCTGGCAGTGTGAGCTTACTCTAGGAGGTCAGAGTTTCGGCTGGGATCTTGTTGTAGTGGCATCGAGGCCTTACGACGTCATCTTGGGCATCGATTGGTTATTTATGGTCCATGCTCATATCGACTGTATTAGGCACAACTTGCGTTGTGCCCGCACCGATAGACGTAGGATCACCTTCATCGGCGAGAAGGGAGCCTTTGTAGTGCAAGATGGACTCACACAGAGGAGAGGATAGCCAATCACCCATCAGTTGGCTAGTCTCATACTAGGAGCAGTTGATGTGTAGAGTCCGAGTTTTCCCATTGTGGTGGATCATTTTGCGAACATTTTTCCTGACGACATTCCAGGACAACCTCCTCAAAGAGAGGTAGAATTCTATATTGACCTGTACCCTAAGATAGCCCCGATATCTACTCTAGTATATTGGATGGCTCCTGCTGAGCTTCGTGATATACGGGTACAACTGGAGGACTTACAGGGCAAGGGATTCATCCGACCAAGTGTTTCACCCTAGGCTTCCCCGATTTTGTTCGCCAAAAAGGTGGACGGTAGCTTGCGAATGTGTGTCGACTACTGTCGCCTGAACCAGGTTACCATAAAGAACATATATCCACTTCCGAGGATAGATGCTCTCTTCGATCAGATCAAGGGAGCATGATGGTTCTCGAAGATAAACCTCAGGTCAGGCTATCATCGGCTCATAGTTCGAGATGAGGATGTGCAGAAGACAGCCTTCAGACGTCGGTATGGCCACAATAATTTCTTGGTTATGCCTTTCGGCGTAACCAATGCTCCAGCAGTGTTCATGAGTCTCATGAACAGGATCTTATAGACTTATTTTGATCGATTTGCTGTAGTCTTTATCGACGAAATACTGATTTACACGACTACTGAGGAGGAGCACACCTACCATTTTCGGGTTGTACTAGATACACTCCAAGAGCACCAGCTTTATGGTAAGCTATCGAAGTGCTAGTTCTGTATTCGAGAGGTACAATTCTTAGGGCACGTCCTCTCTGAGGTGAGAGTTACGGTCGATCCTGTGAATATCAAGGCAGTACTAGCATGGGATCCACCCAAGAGCATGACAGAGGTGCGGAGTTTCTTAGGTCTCGCTGGGTACTATCAGAGATTTGTGCCAAACTTCTCCAAAGTTGCAGCACCGCTTTCATCTTTAATGAAGAATGGGAAAACTTTCGTGTGGTGAGATAGATGTTAGCAGAGCATCCAGGAGCTGAGGTAGATATTGACCAGTGCACCCAACTTGTGGCTACCAGAGGAGGGTGTAGGGTATGTAGTTTACTGCGATGCATCAGGGACTGGACTCGGGTGTTTCCAGATACAGGAGTGGGAAGTGAATGCCTATAGTTCACGACAGTTGAGGAAGCATGAGAAGAACTACTCTACCCATGACCTAGTGTTAGCAGTAGTGGTCTTCTCCTTGATGGTGTTGCAGCACTATCTGATGGGCTAGCGCTTTACAGTCTACTATGACCACCAGAGTCTCAGGTACGTCTTCTCATAGAAGGAACTGAACTTGATTTATCGGCTATGGCTCGAGTTCCTCTAGGACTATGAATTTGGGATAGTCAACACTCATGTGAAGGGGAAACGTAGTAGCTGATACTCTCAGCAGGAGGTTGGGCATTCAGCTACTTGGAGAGGGGACAGAGAATTTAGCCGCTATGCAGATATCCTTTGTGGATAGAGATGGGGAATCCTTTCTACATTCACTCACAGTTAATACTCCACTACTTCAGTGGGTCAGGGAGGCACATCGGGGGGACGTTGACTGTGAGGTGCGACGTGCTCAGATATCCTCAGGGCTAGAACCTGGTGCATTTTCTGAAGGTGGGGAGCATGTAATCCTTTTTCAGGGGACGTACCATGGTATATTATTCATTACAGGAGGAGGTGCTGAGGGTATTTCAAACTTCCCCATTGGATGTACATCCAATTGCAGCGAAGATGTACCAGGGTTTTAGATGAAAATACCGGTGGCCGGGTATGAAGAAGGTTATGGTAGTGTTCGTTTCTAGATGTGTCACCTACCAATTGGTGAAGGCGGAGAACCTGGTACATGTAGGTTTGGTGTATCCTTTAGAGGTCCCGGAGTAGAAGTGGGATGGGATATCGATGGATTTAATGATGGGGCTTCCACGTACTTCCAGAGGACATGACTCTATCTGGGTGATTGTCGACCGACTTACCAAGTCAGCCCACTTCATACCTATCAGAGATCAGGGCTCAGTGGAGATCTTGGGATGCCTCTACGTTCAAGAGATCGTACGGCTTGATGGTATGCCATCATATATAATCTCTGATCAAGAGGATCTCTTTACTTCCCGGCTTTGTAAGGGGTTGCAGGAGGCATTTGGGATGCAGCTACGCATGAGTACCGCCTTTCACCCTCAGACGGATGTCCAGATGGAGAGGACCATTCAGAATCTCGAGGACATGCTCTGTGCATGTGTTCTCGACTTTGGTCGCAGTTGGGAGGATCACCTACCTTTAGTGTAGTTTGCGACAACAACATATACCACTCCACCATCGGGATTACAGCATACGAGGCATTGTACGACCAACCTTGCAGATCACCTCTGTGATGGACAGACCTTGGGGAGTCGGCACTCTTAGGACAAGAGATGGTCTAGGCTTCAATATAGAAGGTGCAGATCATCCAGGAGTAGATGAGGACTGCACAGAGCCGATAGAAATCATATGCTGACATGAGCTGGAGACCACTAGAGTTCGAGGATGGCGACCATGTTTTCTTATGGGTCTCACCTCGATGAGGATTATGGAGATTTGGGCGGGGTGGTAAGTTATCTCTACGCTTCATCGGACCATTCTAGGTTCTCAGCAGGATAGGTGAGGTGGATTATCATCTGGGTCTTCCACCTCAGTTGCACCGGGTGCACGACGTCTTCCACGTATCTCAGCTGAGAAGATACGTGCATGACCCGACACATATCATTGATCACGGGGAGCTGAACATCAATGACGGGGAAACATTTGCGGAGGTACCGGTGGATATCGAGGATTGACTGGAGTGGGTCCTATGTGGACAGTCGATTCCTCTAGTCTGCATCAGGTGGCAGCACAGGAACCTCTAGGAGAGACAATGGGAGGGGGAGGCTCAGATTTGTGCACAGTACCCTCATTTGTTTCCATAGTTTATGATTTATCTTTACGGGGACGTAAATTCCGGAGGTGGGAGTAATTTAAAGACCCGTAAATTTTATGGAATGTTTTTTCATAATTTATTTGGGATTTTACGAGTATGTAGTTTCTGAAGGAACCTGATTCTGAGGCCCGGTGTGCCCGGAATCAATTTCTGATGTTTAGCTCGGGTACGTTCAGTGAACGAACGAGCGAGTTTTCCTATCTTCTGAACCGGTGCATGGAATTGATATCTGAGGACACCGATGAAACCGCATCGTCGGTAATTGCTTAAGAGGACCTTTACTAAAGATTTGTTTGCTCGGGAGGAGTTGTTAAAAATTGTGGATTAATAAATAATTGAATAAAAATTGTGGAACAATTTTAATTCTTTATTCAAGTGGTTATATCCAACATGCGGTAGTTGGGTTGGGACCCACAATCCCCAAAATACCCATGTGAGGATATTGGTGAGGTGGGGCACACACGATCCTCACCCCTTCACATTCCTTAAAACTCCTCTAACCCCCCTCTTAAAATTTTTAACTCAACTTTTCTTGTTAAACTTCCCCTTTAAGTGGGTGACCCTTCCTCTCCCCACTCTCCCAATTTAATGCTTTCCAACACACATTTAATTAATTAATTGAACCTCAACAATTAATTTAATTAAGTGTTTGATTTTCAAAATTTTAAATCCTTGGAATGAGTAAATAAAATAATGAAATGCCTTATTTTATTTTGGTTGGTAATTGTGGTTTGAAAAGAAAAAGAAGGGATCTCTTGAGTTTTGGAAGATTGGTTCATCATCTTGTTAAAGAGCATAATCGTCATAAAAAAAATCCAACTCTCCAACAAATAACATCGATTCGGCGGCTCAGTTTTTCCATCCTCTTATTCCTCTACGACATGGGAGGTCACACCGACGATGAAGGAAACGAATCCATTGTATGTGGCACTTGAAAAACGTGAAGTCCTTTCGAGGTAGGGTTTAAGTTCAATTTTAATGAATTAAATGTGTGCTTTGTTGTACGTTGAGTATCTCATTTACATTGGATGAAGGTTATCGATATAATGGGAGGAGGTTGGACTGCACAAACATGGCCGATTTCTCCTCCCATTTTCTTGTTGATATTCGTTGATCATTGGGGCGAAGGCAGCGTGGTGCCATTGCACCGCTCGGGGAGGAAGAGGACCGTGGCCGGAGTAGGCCGTGGCGGTGATACGTGGCGCTGTTGCACCGCGCCTGTGACGCGGAAAGGACCGTGGCCGGAGCGGGTCGTGGCAGAGGTGTGCGGCGTCGTCGCGCCACGCCGGTGGAGCCAAGCGAGGCCGCGACCAGGAGCAGTCCTCAGCAGAGGGGTGCGGCGCTGTCGCGCCGCGGCAGTGAGAAGAGTCACGACCTAAGGTCACGGCGGACCAGTAGGGGCGGCCGGGCTCGGCCTGCCGCCGGCACTCCATGAGGCGGGACCCCCGTGGGTCCCGTGGTAGCTCACAATTGGTCGTCCATTAAGGCTGGCCGTTACCCAAAACAGGGCCGTTGTGTAACCCCCCCCCCCTTTTTAACCTACCTAGGGAGGACCCCACTAGGGGGCCGCCGTTTCCAAAACAAAGTGGGCACGCCCCCTTCGCACCCCGCTCAGCCGACAGTCAAGTCGCGACCAGCTTCCGAGACAAAACGCAGGCCGCACGGGCTGAGCCGGCCATGCCTAGCTGGGCCAGATCCGGACCAAGGTCAGGTCTCCTAGTTCGGGCCGACCCAGGGGGTATTGGGCTGGGTATGACCGGGCCCAGACCCCCTATTTTCAGACCAGGTTCATTCAAACGCCCATATATTAGGCTATAGACCTCCGATTGACGCATCGTATATTGAGTAGGGATCCTTGGATTGAGGCACTTCTTTAGAAATATTACAGTCGAGGTTTCGGAGAAGTATGTTTATGGCCTGGTTGGTTCGAACCTGAAACCAACCTGGCCCTTGGAGCGGAAATGCTTGTAACTTAACGACCAGGCATCCGAATGACGTGTTATCAATTACCTTGAATTCCTCTTAGTAAGATGGTTCATTTGGATTACTCCACGTGAGGTTTGGACGCAGCTGGAGTATAGTTGGGTTGTTTTAGCATAAAAACAAACCGTGCCCCTGGGACGGAAAAGCCAATATCTCTCAGATCAGGCGTACGATTGACGTGTCGTCTGTCACGTTGAGTTCCTTTTGAAGAGATAGAACATTGTGATACAAAAAATTTGGAATTCATGACAGTTGATGTATCGACCCCCCTTGGCTCATGGAGAGGACCCTCCCGCAATAGAGCATGATGTGTGCGGGAACCCTAGAGCTGGCTTTGACTGTGATGATGACGACGACTGTACTTGGATCCTACATTGGTCCGGCAGCAAGAACGATTGTACTTGGATCCTACATGGGTTCGGTAGTGATGACGACTGTACTTGGATCCTACGTGGGTTCATCAATGATGATTACTATACTAGGATCCTACGTGGGTTCGGCTGCGACGACTTCTGTACTTGGATCCTACGTGGGTTCGGCAGGGAAGATAATTCAGAGGCTACATCTATCATCACCACCCCTCTTCGTGAGTAGTATACCTGTGTGAGATGAGTCCTGACTTTCAATCATTATCTTTGATGTGATTGTCTTTCTTTCTTGTGTGGATTGGGTTGTGCTTACCTATGTGTATTGGGTTTTACTTGGGTTCATGAGTTGGAACCGAACTGAAATTGATGAATTAGGTATATGTATGGGAATATACCTAAGTAGTGACGGTTGATACTTCGTGTTTGTATCTTTCCTTTGGATTATCCTTTGTGGATTTTGGGAGACCTTCAGGGGTCTCGGGGTCCCTACCGAGTATCGTATACTCACCCCTGCACGGGCTATACCCGCACTACATTGTGTTGGATGCAGACAACAAACATTTTTGATCGTCGTTGAGGCATGTGGAGTGGGACGGTATCCGGAGGTGGACTATCAGGCGGGACGTACTCAGAGCGGACGGTTGGAACTGAGGAGTCGACGAGACTGTCTGTACAAATCCTTCAGGTGGGATTCTGGAGGACAACTTGGTGGTTACTACATACTTTTCAGTTGTTGTACATTCTTTCCTCAGTTGTACTGTAATATCGGTTGGGTTTGTATACTGGCCCATTTACTTTCCATCACTTACTTGTGTACTCAGTTTACATAGTGTTTACTTCATCTTGAATACTCTGTGGTGTTTGTTTTCTTATATAATGGAAATGCCTTCCCTTTTATCAGGATTTACACCTTTGGTGCTAGTCACCAGCCCCTGACCTATGGAAGGCGGGCTTGGTGTAGTCACGACACGGGCCCTGAGGACCGGTCGTGATATATAAAAGGCATATCTTAATATTGACTACAACAAATGAGAAAATTTTAATACATTTTTTCATCGAATGAAAATCTCTATATATCATCCTTATTGTAAAATAAAAGAGTAATTTATTGGGTCACTATGATTTTATATTTCCCAAAAATCATTTTCTACCAATCAATATATTATAAGGGTGGAAAATAGTTAGGACACATTAAAAAATTCATAATAATTTGGTAATGATAGAAATAATTATGGGAAATAATTAATATAGCTTTACATTCCATATTTGAGATATCATATTTTTAAGCATAAAATAGATGTCATACAAGTGAGTCATAATACATTTGAAAGTTTTATTGGAACGTTGTAATATTTTATGTTAATGAACAAGGGTGTATTGATTGTATGATTGGAAATACAATCATTGGTAACATATATGGAGTTAAATCCCACTTCTAAAAGAATATGAATATTCATTCATCTACTAGGTAATAAAATATGATAAAGTTAGAAAGTTATATTTTTAGTGCCTCCATGGTATCAATATGTTATAAGACTATTCTTCTAATGTAAATAATTTTGTTTCATTAAAAGAGTTCAAGTTGACTTTAATGAAATATCACGATTATCACACGATTATGTGACAACACTAAATAGTTTTATTGTCTGGAATACTACCCATAAATTAATGATTTATTGTCATGATGATATGTTTTTTCTCATTTTAATTTTTAATAATTTTATTTATTAGAATTTATTTTATTTCTTAGTGAATGTTTTAGTTTTTACAAATTTCCAATAGTAAATTATCATTATAACATATATTTTTTTATTTCACGGTGTACATAATGGTTCAATTACTACTATAATAACGATTTGTGGACCTTCATACATATTCTATATGTATCCTTTTTAAAGGTGTATGATTATATTTTTGGGGATATGACAAGAATATATATTGACCAAAATCCATCATTATTGAGAAGTATATTTAGGAAAACATATTAGTTCCTTGTATGATCTACTGGTCTATAGGTGAGTATATTAGGTTTCATACCTCCTTACTTGAATGTGTTTATTTTAGGGGAAAGGGGATCTATGGATTGAATATAAAATCAATAAAAGATGAAAAAATAAATCAGGTATATTTTTACATATTTAGTAACAGAAATTATGATCAACTATATATCACATTTTTTTAATGTTTTTAAACAATGTTACCAAAAAAATTATTATAGATTGATAATAAATATGTATAAAAAATTCCATGTTTTAAAGTGTTATTTCATGCTAAATTATATGAATCAAAAAAGTATTGAGATTGCTAACAGGGAACCCAAATTAATATTTTTTTATATTTTCTTAGTATGAAAATAATAATAAATGTTTAAACCAAAGATACAGACAATAGAAGTATCAATCAATAATTTTTTTAAAATCGTGTGAATTTTTCAAGTGCTAATGAAAATCACATATTCCACATAAAGTTCATATTATATATTTATTCATGAGACATGTGATATTTCAAACTTTTAATTTTGTGAAATATTATTTAATTGTAACTATTGTATTAGTAAAAAAATAATAAACGGTAAATTGGGGATGGCGTTGGTTAATCTTAATAAATTTAAATAATAGATGAATCTTTTACCTTATAAACCCAGGAATATATATTTTTAATGTTTTTGATCCATCAAATGTGTCTTGTAATATTTTGTTACAAGGAAAAATAGAATTTGGTGATAACAAACATGATAATGATTCTGATTTATATTAGATACCTATATCAATAGAGAAATTATCAAAAAAATATTGATTAAAATGTCATATAAATAGTTTTTTAAAAACGAAATGATCATAATAAAGGAATATGATGTTTCATGTAATGTTATATATATATATATCAATTTTGTCTACCTAAAACATATTTTTATACATATATTATAATGTTTTAATTTATTTATGTTTAGTTGAATCTATATCATATATTAATTAATCAAGATTATATAAAACAATCATATTTTTATATATGTTTACTAGATATTTGATTTATTTGGTGTATACAATTTTTTTGTATCGTAAATATTTCCATTATTATTTTAAATTATGAAACCAATAAGGAATAATATTATTTATATATCTAGTATTATTAAAAATGATTTTCTAATATACTCTAATGAATATTATAGAGTGTTTTTATGTTTATTGTTTGGAGGTGTTTTTATCATTTAAAAAAATCATTAACCATTTTAAGTAATACTAGTATTTGTATCACATATTACATAATTTATGTCTTGTATTGTATATATTATTTAACATCTAAATTTTTTTATAATTAATGATAAATAATTTAAAAAATATGAGTAAAATTGTGTTAGTTTTGATTGATCATTTTATTGGGCCGTTTTTTATTTTTCTTTGAAGTTTTATATATAACATTATTATTATTATTATAATGTACTAATTGTCAATTAATTTTTTTGTTTGATATTTTCAGATCAAAAAACAAAGTTACAACGATATTATCATTTGAATCATACACATATACTTATAGAGGTTCCCCTTATCCTTTTTCTGTTGTTCCTTATATGTCATTAGTGTTTGATATGGATTTTAGGGTTGGAAAACATGGTAAAACAATTTCACAAATTTATGAATTTATAATTTATAGAACTAGAATATGTATGTTGATTATATTTATAATGATAATCCTAGTAGTAAAAATTCATAACTATTTAAATAATTTAATGCAATTGAAGAACAAGATAATGTTATGATTTTGATTTTTTTAAAAGTGATTCCAAAGTGACACCATCTCAATAATTGGAGGAAATTTTAATAAGATAACTTATTATTATATTAATTTTCATTGTATGTTTTTAATATTATTGGGTTTTTTATCTTATGAGATGAAATTTGAATACCCAGCTTGTTGAGAAAATGTGATTAAATTTTTATCATTGGACACTAGAATATGGAGGAATTTTCAATCAACCCTTGTATAAGTTTTATTATTGGGGAAAGAAAAAATAAATCCATGTTATATTTATCCTTTTTTATGTGCAGATACATTGAATATATTTTTTTAACATATATTTTAAAAAAATTATGTGATATATATGTTTTAGATGTCCTTATGAATAATAATGAACATATTTATGATTTTTTTATTAATTTATTGAAATTATATATTTGACATTTGGATATCAAGTCAAAAAAAATGTATTCCACATTCATTAGCTTGTTGAAGGTATAAATTATTAAATAAAAAATAATGGTGGTAAAATTTAAAAAATTATGAGGTGAGTCTTCAAGATTCACCTAGGTTAAACAATTTACCCTTGTTAGACATGAAAAATAATTGAGAGGCCATATACGAAAAATGGAATCTATCTTTTACAAGAGTTTATGGTTAAAGATAATGGAATTTTAGGGGAATATTAATGGATTTATGTAATTTATGTTATATAAAAAATATATAAAATTATATTCACTCTTGGGTTTTTCAAATATTCTACAAATGAATCCATTAAGTAGTAGAAAAAAGGGTCCATACATACCTAAGAGTATGGGAAACGTTTTAGCCAACTGAATTGTGAAATCCCAAACACTCTGGTCAGGAATGATATAACAAGGATGTTGTATAGATCAAAATCAATGTTTGGTCCTCCTAATGCTACATCAATATAGGATATACCTGAATGTAAAATATAGGATTTAGAATATAATGTCAATAATGTTATTGAGATGATAGATGAGAGGATTAGAGAATCATTATAAATGTTTTTTCATTGAATGTAAATTTAGTTTTATGTTAATGATCACAATTATATACATTCAGCTACATATCCCACTCCTCTACCTCCACCATCATATCATGTCACAACACCTAAACCTCCGTAAAATAAAACATATAATGAGTTATATGATGACGATACATTAATTATTATTGAGACATATGTGATTATGTTTTTTATAAGGAAAATATTTCATCGTTAACAGATAGAAATGGATCAGCTTAGTGTAATAGAGTATGATACTATAGATAGATCATCAAAAGTATTGATTTATACTGATTAGTTCACTATAATTAGGACAAGTAGTATATATTTCTCATTTATTCCATATCAATTATTCCATAAAATGTTCACTAATGTATGTGTGGACTATATCCATTTCATCATATTTCATTAATTTCTTTTCTTTCATTTAGCATGTGTATATATTATTATATTTTATATAAAAATATATTAAAAGAAAATAGAGTTATATTTTCAAAACAATATGTATTGGTGTATATGGCTTAAGATACTTCACCTTATGGATATTATAAATTATCTATGTATTCATATTATTTTTTGGGAATTTATAATATTCTAATTGATTGTAACAATTTCTATGTACAAATTCACTAATATTTTTAATGTGGGAGATCATTGATTCTATAAATATATATTTTAAGGGAATAAATATTACCCCAGTATTTTCTATGTAATTCAAATATCTTATTTCATAAAAATATTTCAATTTAATAAAACACAATTCTTAGTAATTTTTTGAAATATGTATCATTATATACATTGTATTCAGTATGATATGACACCAGTGTATGGATTTATAAACATGTGATTTAAATATCTAATAATGATAAAAAAGAATGATATAAAAGAAACATTTTATATTTTTAAAATGATTCCAAATAAAGAAATTCATTGTTGGATGTTTCTTTATCGGTAATGATATGGTTCATTTATTTAAAAAAATATTTATATTAATTAAGTAACCAACCATAATAAAAAACAATTTGGATATTAGGGGAAATTGGATTTTTTTCAACCCTAAATAGATTGTAACAAACAATTATGCTATATGAATTCTGAAATAAGTGAAAATATTCATAATTTAGTGCGGACATACCTTTGATTATTATAATACTTATATATAATATAAACTAAAATTTTTCATACACTACATTTTCAAACATGGAATGACATTAATTTAGATATATAAATAGAATATGGATAGAAAATATCAAATATGTGTATGAAAAGGTGAATTCTCGTTTATTATTATGAAATTTTCAACGGATGTTCCTAAAATTTTATTTTTAGATTAAAATTGGATTAGAAAAACCCGTTATCATTTATAATTTGTTCATTATTGTGGATATTACATTACATGATTTATGACTGAAATAATTTCAACTAGAAGTGTTATAAAATATCATTAGGTACACTCTTATCATTACCATTCCTTTGTTTTATCGTAAAATTATGTTGGTAATGCATGTCCAATTATATCATTTTATTTTTTATATTTTTTGATGACCCACACACATATTTTGAAAAGGATATTAATCATTTACATGAGCCATGAGTGAATTATTTCATAGGTATGATTTGAATTTTGATTATTTTAATACATTATTTAAGGATTAAATTTAAAATTGTTAAGTTAAAATGATTTGAATATATGTTTTAATTTTCTATTTGGGTTTTTGATTTTGTCCACATTTTTTATTCTTGTGTAATTATATGCTATTTTATTTGATTACATTTTTTTAGAAAATATATTTAAGATATTTTATTGTATAAGTGATGTAAATGATTGAAACAAATATTTATATTCTCCTCATTTATTATATAAATAATAGATAATATGGTTTTTAGACAAGCTATTTTCAAAAGGAGGCATAGTAAAGGGTAATTAATATTAATTTTTATATAACTCCTGTGAAAGACCCTTCCAATTCAGATGTTTTTACTAATTTATATGGTGACTTACATCATATCGATTTTTATATATAGTTTTTTCACAACACTTAACAATACCTGATTTAAAAAAAACTATTTACAACATTACATTTAATATCATTTCTATGTAATTTAGGTGACAAATCAAAAAACATGAATCTAAAAACCATATTTTCCAGTAATACCAATATTTTTCTTCACTCTCTCTAAACAATTTAACATTAGGTACGTATAAATAACTGAAATCCAGTATATTCTCTATATTTAAAATTGAATGAGACATACTATAATGTATTTGATAAGAATACATATAATATAATGGTATATTTTATGAAAAACTGGATATTTTTAGTGATTCCATAAAAATGGATTCAGGATATAGTGATATTCAAAGAAAGGCTTCGAATGGTCATAAATATCTATTAAAGAAAATCATTTCATTATTTTACATTATCCTTTATGTTAAACTAATTTTCATTCTTATTGAGTAATATTTTTACACCCCTAAAGCTCTAGATATTTTAGTGAACAAAAATATTAGAGATATTGGGACATAACGTGACTCTAAGAAATATAATCATTATACACACATTAATTAGTGTTTAAACAAATATTTATGATAAATATATAATTGTGTAAGACTGAAAACTCTTTAAATGAAAATTAATTGGGTTTTTGGATAATAATTTAACACAATAAATTTAACATTAGTTAATTAAATTTTCAATTAATCACTATATCAAATAATTCACAGAAGATTTACTATACATGATAAATGTTCTTCAATTAAGTCTTACTATATTTAAAACCCCATTAACTAACCATATATTTAAAAAATATTTACCTTTATCATTTTTTATGAATCTGAATGAAAGAGGTAAAGTGAATATTTTTTAATAAAAGAACAACTCATTTTGGGAAATCTTTTATTCATGTAAATTGTTTTCATAACAAAAAATCTGAAAGGGTAATATTGAATAACATTTATACTCATTGATTCTAATCAAAAAAAGATGAATGACATGTAATTTAAAATAATATTTTTTTTATCAAATGAAAATTACACTTTTTAAATGAAAACAACAAAACATGATAGAATAAGTTAATATCCTCTTGGTAGTGTTCCTTTAATATAATAATTCTGTATTCCGTTTAGATAAATAAGTGGAATTCATGTATTCTCATTGGATACACACTCGTTTATCTATAGATAGACCTCTATAATAGTTTTTTATAAAAAATTATATTGAAGATAAAGGATCGGGTTTTATATGGTTGTAATTATATATTGTGAATTCATCCTCCTGATTAGTTCTTTGGTTAATATCATTTAAAACCAAATTATTACATAATGAAATTACTATGGACACGAATGTATTAATTTCTACAATTACATTCCCATTTTTTGAAATGATTAACACTTTCGTAAAACACTATTTTACTAACTTTATATGTCCAGAGTTTTTTAGGATTTTATGTAGAAAATAATATTTTATTTTGAATATTGAAATAGGTATAATTTAAAATGAATATAAAAATATATTATTCAACATGATCCATTAGATTGAAGGTGTGTCTAATACATCAGATCAAATATTTTTCATATAGTGGTAAGATCTATCTTCTTTCCATCAGACCTACAAAATTCATAAACATCGAACTGATGTTGTTATCGATACATCAGACCGACATTTATTATATTCATTAGATTTACATTCAATAGAAAATTCCATTAGACTCTTAAAATATTACAATGAGATTGAATATAATTATATCTATTATAAGGAATACAAAATATCATTTAATGGTGTTAAACTAAATAACAATAATGAGATGAGGAACATCTCATTCTAAATTGTAAAGATCATTAGCTATGATATCAAAGTTAAATATGTTGGAGGTGTTGTGAGAAAATAAAAAATATGACTTTAGGAGATTTGACTAGAAATATAAGTTCATTTTAATATTTTAACACTAATTAATTTTCAATAAAAATCATGTATTGATCACTATGTGTGAAATTCTCATTCTAAATTCATTATAATCTTTTAGATATTAGAAGTAATAAAGATAATTTTTAGGATTGTAAATTCCATATAATTATTTTCAATTGATTTTTTTATCATGGTACCTATAAGGGTCTATTAGGGATAAAAATATGGTGAATTGAATCCACTAGGTTGAGGGATTCCATGTCTAGGAAGATAGAGCTAACACCAGTCACTTTATAAAGGGAGTCCCTAAATAATAAAGAACGATAAATTTAATCATCATAGTGATGGAATCTCAAGCAATTAGATGATAGAGAAATACCAATATATCAGATGATGAGATTTTTTAGTAAGGAAAGATATACCTTTATACTATGTATTAATACTATGGATATAGTTAGTCTGAATTTCTGGATACCTTTTCACTTGATGTTAAAGAGTAAGTTGTTTTATAATATTTTAATTCATTATTACTATAATATTTTTTTTTTCATTTTTATTGATTTATTTCTACTATGATTATGTATTATAATGTCTCTTTTATACAAATCTACCTAAAAAATTTAACATCATGATTGTGATAGAGATAAAAACCTCTAAAAAATGCTTCCAATTTATGGTTTTGATATTGTTACATTGATAATCATTTGATCCATGAGTCTGGTCATTTTTTACATAACTGTTTTTTAGATTAAATTTTTAGTCTACAACTCACACCCAATCTATTTTGATCATCAACACTAAGATCCAAAAATTGAAATCATACTTTTTTTATTGCTTTAATTGATGAGTTTTTTACTTTCTATATCAACGTTAGGTTTATTATTTTTTAAACTACATTTTCATATATTTTTTATAAATAATTTTTTATCGAAATAGAGTTTATATTGTCCTTAATATGTGATATTTAAAATTTGGAACCATAGAAAATATGATTCCCAGTTGACCAAAAATTTATTAATGAAATGATTGTGGGTGATGTAGATATATGATGAAAACATTCTTGATCAATACTATACTTGATAATTGTTTTATTTTTATTGTATATTATAAGATAATAGAAAAGGAATTTACTACCACTAATCATAAGGAAATGTAAGAATATATAATGATTTATTGAGTAAGGAATGCAATACAATGTTCAATAAATGGAATCTATATAGTCAAATTTTCTCATGTGAAGCTACAAAAATCTTATTTGGAAAAATCTAGATGTTACACAAAGTAGATCATCTAAAAGTGTTGATACTAAAAGAACTATGATTAGATGACATTATAATGATTTTGATTTCATACCTAGAGATATAGTAGTAGAAATGAATCATTTATTTTGGAATATTGATTATAACATACATTCTTTTGGAGAGAAATATTTTAAATATAATATTTTTGTCGGTAAAATAAAATAGATTAATTCATTCTTGTGGGAATCCAATAATATTTCACTGGATGATATAAGGAGGATTAAAAATCTAAACCTTGATGATATTATTCGTATTCTTATGCAATATGAATTATGATTTGAAATTTATGTTATAAATATGATAAATAATAATGGTGAATTTTCATTTAAATGTGGTTCAGATGTGTATATTAATTTTAAATTAGTTGAGAATGTTGTGAAATCTACAATGATAAAGAATGTAATTGTTGAAAAATTTTCAATATATTTAGAACATACTAGAAATGATATTAAAAATATTTCTAGAATAATGAAAAAATCATAGGAGAGAATGAATTTTTATAAAAATACATGAAATTTTATTTGGATAAGAATGATAATAATGAATCTTTTAAAGATATATGTTATGAATGAAAGAAGGGAGGACACTTTCAACCAGGTTCTTAAATTGTCATATAGAAGGATAATAAGGAATGAAAATCAACTATATATTCCTAAAAGTATTATATCCATAATTAAAAATAAATTTTTAATGCTTCTGATACTATGAGTGCAATTGGTTTAGTTTTTCATCATATAAATCTTTAGAATGTGGAAAATATAGAAAGGGAAATATTGGTTTATTTAAAAAAACACCCAATGTGAACCATTGCCTCATAGAAAAGTTATTAACTATTGAATCTATTACACAAAATAACTTATATGCTGATTAAATTAACATTATTGATGACAATAATTCTACATAATCGGATAAATACTCTACATCAATTGAATAGTATAATACCTTCCCCAGATATGAAGACATATATACCTTTTCTAAAACCTATGAAAATAAAAATTATAACGTTTTTAAAAAACAAGATAATGCCTAAGAAAAACATGTTAATGAAAATTCAATATTTTATTTTATAACTAATGGAATATAATATGATTCTTTATATATTGATAATTTTTTTCATAAAAATATCATATTTCTATGGATCTTGAAAATTTTATTTCATTGAAAAACATTAAACAAACTAATTTCTAAATGATTTGTAAATAATTCTCTACTACTAAGGATATGAATTTATTTTTTAATATAAACTATAACATTTATAGTTTGTAGAATAATTTTCCCATATTATTTAATGGAGAAAAATATTAGTAAAATTAAAAAAAATATTCCTCAATAATATATTTTAAAAATTGGTTTTACTAATAAATACTTGTTTTGGTAATAACTATGTTTTTCCAAAAAAAATGCTCTGTTTTGTACAAAATTTCAATGTAGTGTAAATTGGAAAAATAAATTTTATCTAAACTAGTCCAATAATTAGGTTTTAATAAATATTACTTTTCAAATGAAATTTAATTTTCTAACGGAAGTAATGTTAGGAAAATGTACCGATCTAAATATTTTTTCTTCTAATATTGGACCAAAGAATGTTTGGGTTCAAATAATTAATATCATTGTTTTTTGAAATATAATTAATGTATAAATGAAAAAATAATTTAGTATAGTGATTTTTTATTCTATAGATATATGAGTGGAAGAAATTCATTAATTATTAATATCTTAAATATAAATAGAGGAAAATTCTCATTTGGAGGTAATACCTAAGGAGAGACAACTAGTATATGTAATATGATTCTTTATAAAAAATTATTAATTTTAATTGTTTAATTTGAATTAGGATTAATTAAAACAACATGGTAATAATTCAATTACTGGATGACAGTTATAATTTAAATTTCAATAATGGAAATGTATTATTAATAGTTCAAAATATGAGTTTATCCATTATTCCATTTGGTATAAGAACGTTTACACATTAAACATAGAAGACCATAAGAGCCATGATATAAAATGTCATAGAGAAATGGATGATAATTATTTTTTATGTAATATAACATTAGTACATTTTATCCATAGAACATTAGGTACTTTATCTTTGAATGGTCATATTAAGGATCTACACGAGTATATATATGATACATTAAAAGTCTATGAGCTTGATCAAATTTTTATGAAACGTAAGTCTATAATAAAATATAATATTGAATTATAAACTTATGATTCTTTAAAGATAGTTCTCATGGAATTATTTGTTCTTTCACAGACTTCAATTTTTGTTTTCAAATACTATGTATATGTTAAATTTTATGATTAAACTACATATTCTTGGGTGTATTTTCTAACATGAAAATACGAAGATTGTCGTGGCATTAAATATTTTCTTACTTATAGATAAAAATGAGATGAACCTCTATGTTATAACATTTTTTGTGATCATGTTAGATAATTTTTATATAATAATGTTGACTTATTTATATTATGATTGTTTTTATACATATGTTTTCATCACCTAAAACTCCACAATAGAATGGTGTAGCATAAATAAGAAATTTATTTTTTCCATAGATTACTAGAAACATGTTTGGGGAATACTCAATTGCTAAATAATTTTCAAATGAAATATCTAGAACATAATCTTATACTATAAATATAGTTTTAAATACAAAATTAAATAATACAACTCATTATGAATGTTGGTAAGGAACCAAAACATTTTTACTTCAATTTATTTAGATGTATATTATTAATTATAAATATTAATAAAAATTAATTAAATTTTCTCCAAAATATAATGAGGGGATATTTTTAGGTTATTTGAAAAATACTAAATCCTATATATATATTTTTAAAAAATACACATACTATTTAAGAAACAATTCATGTTATGTTTGACGAAACTAATCCATTTATTTTTCAAACAACCCCAAACTACATCTTCAAATGTTTATTCAAAACCTATTTTTTATCCTATTTTATAAATTTATTCTGATGAGATAACCAATGAAGAATGTTTTTTGAAGTTATACCTCATTATTATTTTCAACATGTTGTTTAATAATATATTTTTAAAAATATAAGAAATCAAATTTTTCTTAGCAATCATCCAAGTGATAAAATCATTAGTGATATAGATCAAACATTTAAAACTAGATGTTCCTTGATAAAAAAATTTTTATATAAACCATTATTATCTAAATTTGATCCCCAAAATATAGATGATTCTTTAGGTGATGAGGATTCAATATTATATTTACAAGTTTATCTCAATGATTTCGGAAGGAAAAATGTTTGGACTTCGGTTGAATGACCAAAATATACTTATATAATTGGAATGAAATTTGTTCTTAAAAGTAAATTAGATGAAATTGGAATAATATTTATAAATAATTCTTTATTTGTTTCTATGATTTGTAATCAACTTGAGGGAATCGAATATAATGAATATTATTATCAATTATCAAGACATAAATCTATTCATATCCTTCTATAATTTGTAACATTTTTTATTTTTAAAATATATAAAATCGATTAGAATTGATCACTCAAAAATTGTTTTGTTCAAAAGGAATGTTAAGTAGAACAATGCCTGGTTTGGAAAATAAAAAATATCAATAAAATGTTTATAAACATGCTAAGGAATTTTATAAATTCAAACAATTCCATAGAGCATTGCATTATAAGTTAACTAGATTTTCATTAGGAATCAATTTTATTAAGGGTGATATGGATCCAAATGATTTTATAAAATATGTTAATAAAAATATTATAATTATTAAAATATATATCAAGGACATTATATTTACTTCAACTGAAAATTATTTAATTTATTCCTTTTTGGATCTTATGAATTCTGAGTTTGAAAAGAGTATGATGTGTTATTTAGCATAGATTCTAGGTTTTTGAATTCCTCAAAAAAAAGAAAAAAAAATTATTTCTCAATATATTTATATAAAATATCAACTTAATAAATTTGGATATGATAATACTACATTTAATTTTACTCATATAGTGACCTTAAATAATTTAGATATTGATTAATATTGGAAACTAATAGATCGAAAAACTACTAGAGATAGGATTTAATGTTTAATTTACATAATAGATTGTCATCCAGATTAAAAATATTTCATAGGATTATGTGTTGATATCAATACAATCATAAAGAGTCCCATCCAAAAGCTGTTAGATGAATTTTTTATTACCATAAGGGGTTTATGGGTTTTTTATATTTTAATCTTCTATAAATTTTTCTAAATTGAATCATTTTTAGGATAAAGACACGGTAGATGTAGAATAGATGTAAAAATTTCTTCTGAAACATTTCATTCCTTATGGGGAGATTTAGTTTCTTGGAATTGATGGAAAAAATTTCAATAGAAATATCAGTGGAAGTTTGATGTTGATTTTATCTGGTTTTATGGATGAAACAAAAACTCACTGACTATTGCATGTGTTTTACTAAAACTCAAATATTTTTTGATAACACAAGTCAATTTTATTTTTGAAGAAACCCATAAAATAACTTAGGTTACAAGAACATATACACAAGATACCATTTCATTATACATAAAACATAAAAAGGATATATCATTTTATAATTCATTAGAATAAAATAAAAAATTCTTCATATTTTTACAAAACCAGTTTGTTTTGATATATTTGAATACATTAACTAAAATAAAGGAATGATAAATATAAAATGACTATTTATATCAACTTATTATAAAAATCTCATTAAATTAATAAATTTATTTTCATATAGTTTGTACATATGTTATGATATTCTAAAATCCATTATTTTCTAAAACAGTAGTATTTCAAAAGAAATTTTTTTAACACATTTTATATCCAAAAACACTATTTTCTTTTCATATATTCTATTTTTATAGAATCATAAAAATTTATAAAAAAGTCAGAATCGATAATATATATATAGTTTTTTAGATTCATATTATTTATAAAACACTTTGAAATCTATAATTGTTTTAAAATAATATTTCTAAGATAAATTTTTTATTGAAAAAAATCATTATAAAATTTAATGCCAATATTTGTTTCTATAAATATTCCTTGATATGTTTCTACTATAAAAAAATATGAACAAGTTACTCATGTCGATGAAACTTTTATACTTTTGAATATATCATTCATTTAGTTCATTAATTTATTCATTACATTAGTTAATAAACATTGTTGAATATATTTATTTAATTTAACAATCCTATTTTATAAAAAACATAATATTTTCTAATCATACTATAGCCTACTCTTATAACCACTTTTTTTTAAAAAAAATTATGTGTTCAGATTAATATTTGAAATCATTATTTTATTAAATCTCTATTGCATGATCAGAATAAGTTATTAAATATCAACAATTGATTTATATGGAACAAGACCCATCACCAATATTTCCTAGATAAAGGTTGGTCACCGTGTGTCCCACATCATATTTCTATACTTTTTCTATGAAATAATTCCAACTCTTTAAGTTACAATACTAATATTTTTATATTCTTATGAACTCCAGTACAAGAATCGGTACGATGATAACCACTGAAGATGATTTAAAAAGAGAAGTTGTAACTCCCCAACCCTAAAATCAAAAATATAGTGGATTATTTTACTTTATGGACATTAGAACCAGAAATAATTTCTAGATGGACAGATCAGTTTAGATGTTTCATGAATGATATATTGCATACATAAACCCCATAATAAATTGGTAAATATTAAAAACAACAAATACATAAAATAAAAATAGATACATTTCACCATTGAAGGCTTATTCAAATATTGTTTCCCATAAATGGTTATAGGAATCATAATAATGGTGAGATAAAATTCATAGTAAGGGTAGGTAAGTAAATATAAATAATGAATTGTTGGGAATAATTATAATAGAAAGGTTAATAACTGATAACACATCTAATTCTAAAAAATTATACAAGGGATTATTAATATGGCATCGTATGAAACAAAAACACATTCCATTAATCAATAATTTGAGAATGTAATTCATCTGTAGATATGTCAACACAATAGTCTCAAGGATAATAATTAAAAGTGAATTCTTAACATAGAAAATTCTTAACAATTGGAAATCATGTTCCCATGAAGATGGTACCTTTTCCTTCAAGATGCGATATAAACTATTTTTTTGGCTAACTGATTCGTCTCATGAGTCTAATTATGGATCAAGGGGCTTGCATTAACCAATACCCAACCCTTAGGTCTTGGATTAAATGGTCCCTAACTTATATGTTGCATGTACAAATAATTACACATATATTGTATGATCAATTTAATTAATAAAAACATTACATATAAAAATTATAAATATTTAATATAATATACAAATTTATCAATAATTCCTTAGTAAATCAAATAACTCTCATAAGTGAACACCTTATGTAAGATGGTATAAAATTTATGAAATAATAATGTCCCTTTCATGAGAATATGGATATTTAAGACAAATATAATGTGTAATAAAAATTATAATAATAATTTTTCTGTTTCAAGATAATGTTAACAATAACAAAAGAATGTGACGTTTTGAAGATAATCATTGAGAACATTCATGAGGAATATACTCTTTATTCATTCGATAATTTCCTATTCCAAATTGACACATTTGAATTATAATTTAAAATTAATTAAATGATACATAAAATATCTTGAGAATAACTAGGATCCTATTATTACATTTGAATGGGAAATATATAATCCATATAAAATTTTATTGGTTCATAATAAAAAATAGGTCTCAATGGAATGTAAATTGAGACAAAATCCTATACATTGATCAAAACATGTCACATGTCTTTTTATAATTCTTAATAAATAAATAATCTTAATTTTTTACTTTCATAATAATAATTTTCATGATTATTATTACTTATACTTTACTTATTATATTTTTTATACAATTACTTAAATAATTATGTTTTTTTCGTGTATTTTGGACCAAATTCCTCTCATGGGTAAAATATGTCTTTAGTAGTTCAACTATGGTCAAAATGTTCATAATATTAAAATATCTATAATAATAATCATGAAATTATTATCATATAAATACATGAATTATAATTTTAAAAAAATTGTGAAATATGGTTATGAAAATTGAACCAATATTACATTCCTAGAGATGATATGTCATACATATGTATGAGTAACATTCCTTATTATTTATGATCATTATGTAAAAAATGCATGTAAAATTTATAATTACTAAAATTATCATCATATCAAAAATACTATTTTATTTATTGATATTTAATTATATATTTAATTATTTTTATTTAAAATAAATCACATAGAATAGAGGAGGCGTCAGTCTACTTACCCATGACCAACGTTATCACTTATTAGTGTGTAAAAAAGGTAACAA
Source organism: Viscum album (assembly GCA_963277665.1). NCBI lineage: Eukaryota > Viridiplantae > Streptophyta > Magnoliopsida > Santalales > Viscaceae > Viscum > Viscum album. Next base: position 1,362,204,859 of record OY728140.1, on the reverse strand, counting down.
AAAGGATATATGTTATTTATAAAAAGGTATTTATGTTATAAGAATCATATATATTTTATTTATGTAAAATAAATTTAATTAACACTATATTTTATACAATCCTTTTATATCATGAACAAAACACATCGCATTTGGGGGCAGTATTCCACACTTCCACAAATGATGTTATCGTATTTACACAAAATGGAAAGTATAAATATATATGTTAAAAAATTAAAAATAGTAATTATATAATAATTATCATATTAATAATATATAAATATTTTATCCATCTTAATTTCCTATCATGAAAAGTGGAATTGAAAACTAAACAACATCGTTTCGTTATGAGGTATGTTTGTCGTACACTTAAATGACATGTTCGTTACCAATTTGATTGTGTGTGTGTGTAACAATAGTTATAACCCTTAGAATAAAAACATATCAATTTATATAGTATAATTTTTTTGTGACATAATCATGTAATATTGAGAATATAATGAGTACAATGAGAAGTAAAACTAATGATCATGAGGAATAATTGTGCCTCTAATTCGGGTAACATCTTGTGGTTTAAAACAAAGGGATTCCTTATATGGATTTCTTATAAAGGGAAGACTTATAGGTTGAGGGGGATTTATTTTCAAAAGGTATTTAGATATATAATGGTCAATAAAATGTATATTAACAGGTGTTAGTATGTGTGAGGAGAGGATTCCCTTAAAAAGTGCAGGAGCAGTGACACTTGTATAAATTTTTTAAAACAGAATTCCACATAAATTTTTATCATTTGAATTTGAGCTGATAATGTAAAAAAATAGATAAAATGGTGGATAAGGTTTAATATTTCTTAAAAATATCCCTTTTAAAAGTTTCTAGGACATTTGGGTCCTCTGGATTTAGGGTTACTCCCTTATTAAGCTAATTTTCTCCTTAATCGTTGCATTAATTTTAACAGCATTGAAATATATTATTTGTCAAAAAATTGAACTTATTGGGAATAATAAATTATTGTGTTTATAAATATGGGAAAAAAATTTAAATTCCAACCACATAAGTGATAGAAATTAATTTAAATATAAATCTGTAGACCAGATGGCCATGCAGGTTTTTTTATTCAAAAATATCCAAATGTTTTCAAAGCTTTTATACTCAATTCTAAAGTGAAATTTGATCCTATGAACTAAATGAGATGAAATGAAGAAATATTTATATAATTGAAAATTATAAAAAATTGAAATATAATTTAATAATATAAATAAATTATTTTAAATGGAATTTTTCAATTAAAATTCAATAGTTTTCATTATTCATAAAACACGAATCTCTATTGAAAAATACCAAAAAATCACCCCGGCATAAGTTTTATGATCTGATTCCAATTTTGATGTTATTTTGAAATATTAAATTTAAAATAGTATAAAAAATTGGATTTAATGTAGGTTCTCAATTAAATGGTGGTAAAACTACCTTAATAAAAATGTTGATTTTTATGTGTAATATTTGGGTTGTTCATATCTTATTCCTATAATATATATTGGATAAATAGGAAAAATGTTTTATTGAATATATAATTTGTATATATTTTATTAATATCAATCGATAATTGAACTTAAATTAATTTATTATTATAAAACCAAATTTTGAGCATAAAAATAATAATATTTTCCTTTATATTCAATCAGTTTTCATATTCACTTATAATTAATTTTTATCAAATGAATTAATATAATATTTTAGTTAATCATATATTTTAAATTGTTATTTAACCCTTTTCATAACAACTAATTAATCATCTTGGATATTTCTTAATCTATTAAAAAATATGTTAATAATATATCATTATTCATTACAACTTGTTCATACTTGTATCATAATCCATTTGAGTAAACACGGTGTTGCATAAGATGCAGTATAACACAGCCGAAAAATAATTTAATTATTAATCCTATATTTATTTTATTAAAAAAATAAATTATATTTCAATTTATCATGGTGTTATATTCTTTTATTCTATTGGTGATGCATGTGATACACACTATCAAATACAATGTCTTACCTTATAATTCCTAGGTGTTACATTCTACACATATTAATTAAATTTTACCTTAAAAATTTTAAGTTAATATCAGTAATTGATGGATTGATATTTGAAAATTACTTTTTTAAAATCCCACATCGTGGGAAGAGTTAATTAAATATCCTCTTAGAATCAGATAGTGATAAGTAAAAATTTCACATAAGATAACATATAACTTGGTATCTAAGTAGGAGGAAATTACTGGAAATTAGAGAAACATACTTGAAGAAAAGACGTAAACATTTATATGGAGTTACTAAGATTATAAATATAAATAAAGTTAGTGATGAAAGACATTTTAAGGGCCCAAAATCCTTAAATAATTGATGATTTAAAATACCATCTATTCAATAAAATGTACGGTATAAACATTTTCCTGATCATTTTCTAGATGTTGATTAATTATTTTAATACCTATGATCATAAGGAAATAAATTTTTCTATGAACATAGTCTTTTCCCATGAATTTTCTTTAAACTATTTCTACATCACCTCTTTGAAAAATATTCATCATATGGTGAAGTAATACATCAAGATCAAAAAATACATCCAATTTTCAACTTAAACCATTTAATAAATGGTTAAATTTTACAAAACATTATGATCCAAAAAATTATAAAAACAGTATCATCCTGAAAATGGATTAGCATTGAGGAAATATAATGCACAACAACCTTATTTTTCAGTTAAGGTACTTAATGTTCGGTTGGGACTATCCTGTGATTTTTTTAATCCATTTGGTCATATTCTTACTTCTCACTCCACGTGGCCTGATTTTATTCATCTTTAAAATCATCTTCCATGGATTTTTGTAAAAAAATAGTTCACTTTCTTGAGTTTACTAATATATAGACCTTATGATCCTAGTAATGATACAGATATATATTTTCAAACATTAATAAGGGAGTTGAAATATCTTTTGTATTTGGGTGTGAAGACATTCTATGATTCTTCAAAGAATATATTTCAGATGAATTCTTCCCTTCTATGGACCATAAATGATTTCCCATATTATGCAATGATTTATGGGTGGAGCACTAATGGAAAACTATCATGTCCCATTTTAATAATGAATACATGATCGAGAAGGCTTAAATATCATTGCAGTTTCAGTTTCATGTGGAATCAACAATTCATTCAAATAGATCTTCAATACAGGATGAGTTGTAGGAGGTTTAATAATAACGTTGAGACTGAACAACCACCTCAACGTATGTCATGAAGTGATGTGCTTAAGGAATTGAAAGACTTCAGTTTCACATTTGTTAAAGGATAGTTGAAATCTAAAAATAGGACGAATGTTGACACTAAAACCACTTACCATTGATATCCCATATAAGGATTTCCCATATTTTTACATAGGATTCCATTAATTATATCATTATTTTTCATAAATTATTGAATTGACAATTATAAATTAATTAATGTAAAAATGGAATATATTACTTAGTTTTTATTTAAAAACATTTCATTTTGTAAAATTTGTTGTTTTATTATTGATTAAACTGGTTTGGTTTTTTTAGATCCCAAGTCCTTGAATGATATGGTACAGAATAGAGTTTTTTTAGACTTATAGGTAGCTTTGTAAGAAGTGTGTTGAATTTCAATAGATTCATACATCATTGGTTTAGTATAATGGGAAAATTACATCATGAACTTATCCAACCCTTGTTATTTTTATGTGGGGAAACATGTAATAAGGGAAAATCCAGTAGTTAGCCAAACCATCACCAAGGAAGGTATCTAGGGAATAAGGTCATCTTGATAAATCTAGCTTGTTTTATAAAGCTTGATTAGTTGATGGATGATGATGAATATAATCCATAGATGGTGAGAGGTGTTTTTCTAATATCTTATACCCTCATTTATGTTTTAATTGATAATATATATTCCTATTTTTTATTTCTATGAAATAAGTGTATTAGTTGTGCCTATAAGTGGAATTAAATCAGAGTATCATGAGTATATATTCACCTTTCACAAGGTGGTTATAAAGTAAAATAGTTTCACCTAATTACTATTTGTACAAGATTGTTTTGACACGTTTTATTATTTTATACTTTAGATATTAGAATATTTGACATGCATCCCCCCATCCTCATTTAGTCAAGTATCCCTTCCTAGGTCATGCATCCCCCCCTTCGGTCGATATTGACCTCACAGACACGAATCCCCCCATGGTCGAGTATCCCCTTCTACATTTTTCTGATTCAGCTATTCTTTGACAGTGAGTCACTAATATTTTTCGAACATGGTTAATTGATTCATTGTTTAGTTTGGGTTAATATTATTCGAATTTGTTTTGTTTATTTGGTTATTTATTTTATTTAGTTTGAGACGTTATTCTTTGTTCAGTTTGATCATTCCCTCATCCTACAGTTTTTATGGCATGGTTTGAGTTTGGTTAATTCATTGATTTTTTTTATTCATTGATTAGTTTGAGTTTCCTGCCATGGATATTTGATTCGGCTATTTGTTTTTGGATTCATTATTTAGTTAGAGCATCCCCTAATATGTTTTATTGATATATTATTATGAATATTGATTCATGGGTAATTTGTTCATTTTTTATTTTGACTTTGAGTATCTAATATTTTTCTAAAAACCCCTTATATTCATTTTTCATGTATGGTTAATATTTTTATAAAATTTTTATTCTATGACAACAGAGAAAAGATATTTTCGGTTTTTATTACATGATTACTTAAATGGGTGAATGTAGGGGGTGGGGTTTGGTGCAGGTTGTGGGGCTGGGTGCAGGGGAGAGGGGGGTTGGGTTCATGTCATGAACCAACTCAGGTCAACCCTAAACCAGTCACCCGAGTCGGTCCGCGACATGGCCCTAAGGGCATTCTTGATCCCTAATGGCAAGCAACAAGTGTCAGGGATCCATATAAACCAGTTGGGAATGATTCGACTGAAAATAAAAGAGAGATAAAGAAGTGTGAACTGATCAAATTGATAATTAGATGGAAACAAACTCACCAAAATGGTAGAAAAATATAAATGAATAGCAATGAGAAATACCTAAACAGACCTCATGGGTCACCACAGAACATAAACTTCACCCACTCCAAGAGAGAACCAAAAATAAAAAAACCTAAAATAGATATGTAATGTAGGCATGAGCATGGAGAGTCTCAGTTATAAATTCATCGAATAACCACACTCTATGCCATTACCTTTTATATGAAATCCAAAACATGATATTTTGGAAATATGACATATTAAAATAATGTTTTTAAATTGTATTCAAATTCAAGTAATAATTTTTCATTTTCTATAATGAATTTCTCTCCCACTACATTTTCAACATAGGTTCCAAGCATGAATTAACGTTTCAAAATAAAAAGAAACCAATTTAGATTAAAATATGGTTTTCAGAAATAAGACAACAAGTTTGAAACAACTGAAATTAAATTACATCACAAGCATCATGTCACAAAATAGCGCCATGGGTAATCCCTATATGTAGTTAGCACAAGTGGGGCACTAGACACCTTGTACCTTGGTGAAATGTGGCTTAGAAACCATAAAACTCAGAAAATGTGGCTTAGAAACCATGACTCTCAGTAACCATGGATTAGAAACCATGGTCCATGGTAATTAATATGTTTAGATAGTGTTGTTGTGTCAATAATTCTAGAAGAAACCAGGATGAACCCCTATCGTGTCATCTAGCGTACTAGTCCTGGCCAACCAATCTAGAAACCCTACTTTCCCATTGGGATATATTTCAAGTTCTGGTGATTTTTCATTATTAAGAAAACATATATGTCAACAACAATTTTCTTTTTTAAATCCAATTCATCCTCTCACAACTGTTCTCCCTCTTTAACAGTTTTCCCACTCTTTTATTTCACACAATAAATAAGAATCATATTGGGCCCACAATAACACATTCATCATGAAAATAATTTTTTAAACCCTGGGGGTGTGCCTCAAGAGAGATTATAATTTTTCATTAAACATTATTATAGTTCAAAATGGGCTTAATTACATAAAGGGAGAAATTTGAAGAACTCACCAGAGAAAAGGGAGAACACCATTTGAAATAATTATTACTAATTCAAAACCACAAAGGAAATCATTTATCAAGAAAAGTAACTTAAGACCAATTGTGTTAGAAATACCATTAAATATTCCAAAACAAAGGCATAATCATTTGTAGAAACTGATAATATATTTCATATCATGTGTATATAGCTTAAATCTAACAAATATACAACAATAAAGAAATTAGGAAATTCAAATTAAATGCATAGGCATATGGGACCTACATCAAACATGTCTCTATTTGTCGAGAACCACTCGAGCCGACACTTGATGTAGACACACAGAATAATTTATACATATATATATGCCCCTAGATGCATTTCCCATATTCCCCTCCCCATTAGAGAATATGTATAAAGAGTTCATTTATATATACATATATATATGTAATTATATGTATATGCCATACCCAATTCACATACATGTAGGATACCTCGACAAACGCAACCCAAAACCACCATAGCAAGTTCCAAAACACTACAGAAATAATTTAATAAAACAACTAAACACATAAAAAAAATATACAACATTTCATAATAACACACCATGGGTATCCACCAATGACAAACCCACTTATTAAAACTCAATAACTACTCACATAATCCACAATCAGCATCTGCTACAGGAGGGCTCAACTAGGGAAATCAATATCACATCACAAGTGCCAACCAGTCCTTCACCCATTTAGTTAACATTTTAAAATCCATTTATAAACAAATATGAAATTTAAAACGCAATCCCAAATGAAGATATATGCATATTCAAGCGTACCCACATAAATCTACAGAAAATAGATTTCCATTTTATAAAACCAAACTCCCTTTTAAATTAAGGAAACCCATCGAACATAAAGATATCCCACGCTAAAACCCTTTTAGTCTAAATTCAAATAATCAAGTGCATTTAGCATTGAAATATTTTATAGGCATTTTTATAAAACATAATGAATGCAAAAAATCCTATTTTCAAAACATGTTCAATTTGTGAAAAGCAATCCACCATTTCATATGATTAAAGACACACCAAAGCTTTAAAAATATTACAAAACCACCCTACAGTCATGGTACTAATTATTTGAAACCCAGAATAAGGCCCAAGGTCACCCATTTTAGTTTAAAAACGTTTAATGATACCAATTAGAATTCCCAAAAAAAGGAAATCACTCACATGTTCGAAACCACCATTTTGAATAAAAGTTGAAACCTCACATTAAGAATTTTGAGGTCACACCTCAATTTAAAACAAATTTCATTTTTATTTTAAATAAAAAGCACACTTTCATGGTCAGAAAACCTTATGGATGGAGTTTGACTCAACCCTGGTGGTTTATATTCTTAGAATGTGTTCATGAAATGTTCCTTGGAAGCTGCTTTCTGCATGGGATGACTATCTCAAGCTTGTGGAGTAGATTTGTTTGGTTGTCACTTATGTTTACAGAGAGGCGAATCGGGTTACTAAAGCTCTGTCCAAGCATGCGATTGAGGAGGTTATCTTTTTTTGGTCCTTTGTTACACCAACATTCTGCTGTGGTTTGGTTGATGTGGATGCACACGGTGCTGTTTACACGCGTCTTTGTTGTCCCCATGTTTTCTCCACTTTTTCGGTATTTTCTTTTTTATATATAATGAATTTCTGGGATTAGGCTTGCCTGCTCTTGAGTTTTCTAATTAAATAAAATGCACACCAACACCCTTTCCAATCATCATTGACATCACTTACATTATTTGAATAACCAATTTCACGATTTATAAATAGAAATCAAATAAAACGACAAGAGTTAAAGATGAAAAGTACTTAATTTCATCCAAAAATGCTACTCAAAATTTAAACTCATATGAATCATTTTTAATACCAAATTTAGCACCCCAAATATTAACCCAATACCCCATTTAATTAACCAAGTTTCCAAAATAATAAGCCAAATATTGATTACATATGGAAATAAGAACTGTTGATGTCGAAACCCCCGTTTTTTCGTGTGAAACTTCAGTTTCACCATACTCGCACAATAAGGGATCAAAGTTGAACCCTAAATAATAGAAGTTAATAAAAATGAGAACCCCTAAACATGTTAGGGTCTGTCCATGAAACACACCCCCCCATGAAATAAAATAAAACACCAAAATAGGGGAAGGAGAAGGTGGAATAAGCACAATAAAGGGGCTCACACACCAAAACGGGAGGATATTCGATCGCCAGAAAGGAAAAAATGTACACTAGAACTTCTCCCAGCAAAATAGGTCATGCAAAAAAGAAATGGATTGAAGTCCAGGTTGCACGAGTAGGGGAGAGGGAAGGCTACCGCACGAGGGGGGTGGCTAACTGAATGGTCGTCATACGGGAGGAGAGGTGGTGTGCCATGGGTGACTTTGGCATGGGATGGGGTTGCACATGAATTGGGGGTGAGGGAGGGGAGTGAGCCTTGAGGGGTTATGGGGATTAAAACTAGGGTTTCCAAGAAAATCCAAAAAACATAATAATAATAATAATAATAATAATAACAATAATAATAAACTAAAGAACAAGATGTCGGGTCGGGGTGTGAAAATTATCCCCCCCCAATCATTATACCCCCAGAAAGTCACTCTTCCAAACTAGGAATCAATCTCAAGAACGAAAATGAATGGGGACAAAAAAATCACAAACTCGATGTGACATTTCATTCCTCCTGTCACATCTGACCAACTCCAAGGGAATCTTAAAAAAGAAGAGCCATGGGAAAATAGGGATAGTTCTCCCTACCATAGGAACCCGAAAACCACATCCCACATTGAGACTCTCAGCATGGGATAACACTAGAACTGATAACTTGATCCAAATAGGATATCACCAGCATAGACCCAAACACCCACACAAACCAACACTCGATGAAGGCACAACAAGATTCTTGGTGGGTCTCCCCACCATCTAAGAACCAACCTGCATAATCCAACCAGTATAGACTGACACAGGAACTTCAATCCCAAACAAGAAACAACTGACACATGAGAAAACCACGAAAAGATTTATTCCAAATAGAAAACATAACCATGACTCATAACTTCCACAACATATGATAATATCCAAAAACAACACGTACTAAAACAAAATGAGTCACATTTGAGGAGGCACAACTACTAAAATCACAAGAAAATGAGATTAACACTCCATATTACATCCAAGGTGGGGTATTCAAAGAAAAAAGACAAAAAAAGGTAATGAGGCATCTACGCCTCTTAAAACAAAACAAAACATTTAATGATGATCGAGCTATAACAAAGAAATTTAAATCATCCCTATTTCAGCACTGGCGAAAAAAGATAGACCAAGGTGACCCATGGCCAATCATTTCTTACTGCATGAATGGATTCACCCCAAGACCTGTGGTTAAATCTCTGATGTCTTAAAGCATCTATTTCCCCACAGTCAGGAGTTGACATCGGTCGGGACTCCTTCTAAAGATGAAGCTAGCATAACCTCTCCATGTTTCCCAAATTTTCACCCTAATTTCAAGCCTTCAGGGGATGACGACATAGAAACTTAATGTTCCCATACTGGTCACACCCGAAGAAAAAAATAGTGTGGCCCAACTAATAGATGATAAAATTGACTAAATGACTTGTATGAGTCAGGTTCCTCCAGTTTGCACTCCTCACTAAATGGGGAACCTTACCGAACACCAAAAAGAATTGGTCCTTGAACCCTAGTCAAATACCCCACACAAGAGAGACTTTAACTGATTCCATGACTCTACCTCTGGAGTAAAGCGAATCAACCCCTTGAAATGACTGATGTAAGAATTTATTATTCATTGCCATTTTTGGACACTCACAAACTCTTCTACTTTCCATACATTTACTTCCTCAGGTACAAACCATCAGACAATAGTGGTCTTAAACACCATTCAAGGAATCCCATCATGCAATGACACTGGGATCATCTTCTCCACCAATCCAAAGTTGTACTCTCAAATGAAATTGATCAAGCATGAGTTCTAATAGATTTTGGAGTTCCCAATAAATTGAAAAAATAAAATATTTCACTATTCCATTCCACTACCAGCAATGGATCATGATCAACATGGATGACAGAAAACAACTGAAAAGAAATCAATTCCACCACCCCACTAAGAGTCATGATAAAACCAAAAACAAGAAGAGACTCACTTGAAACCTCTGTGACTTTTCTGGGTAGCATACTCAAAAATAAGTGGAACAAATCCAAATCAAAAATCATCATAAATCAAAATTCCACACATCAATCAAAAAATAATGCTCGAACTCAGACCACCATTTTGACCAGAATTCAGTATGTCAAAACAGAGAACCCACGAAGAAAAAAATTCAAAACATGAATAGAGAACACAAAACAATTGCTCACTCACTTTTCAAAACATTTAAATTACTTTTTTTAAACCATTTTCAACAAAAAATTAACTTAAATACCCACCATTTGGTATCCCATGAAGTCTCACATATACATATACCCTTGTTCTAGCTCAAGAACCCATCCACACATACCACTAATTATCCCTGTTCCACATGCGTACCTCAATATATGTAATCCCTCATAGGAATACCAACGGTTCATTCAAAACACATCTCAATTTCAAAACGGATCACTCAACACAAATCAAACATTCTCAACCTATATGAAAATGTCACTTATCATTAATGAAACAGATTTCCAAATCCCCAAACATTTTCCAATTCCAATTCAAAAAAAGTGTTACTGAGATACCAAAATTTCCCAAACACCTCCCATTTTTTCCTTTGAAACCACACATTCCATTAAAAGAAAACAATTTTCATTTCAAACAAATTTTTTAACTCCAAAACCACATTTCATTTTGAAATTTTTTTTTTCGATGAACCATTTTCATTTTTGAGATCCATTCAAGAATGTAAACAGTAATACCAAACATAACTCTCAAAAAAAATTCCAAAAATACGGGAATAGTGGCTATGACAACCCAATATCATGGCTTAACAGACCATTCCCGGAGCAAGAATCCACCACAGAAATTACATTGGACCATGAACTCAGGCTATACATGGGTCGCTACTCCATGTAATCTCATCACATAACATCAGATCACTTCCTTTTTCATCCCTCATCCACACATACTAATCCATATATGAAAACTAAAATCCAAGACTACCCATGGTAACTAGAGTCTTTGGATGGGCAAGGGTTCATGATGACTTTATTGCACCTACCTATAGAGTACCAACACACCTAATCCACAGGCTACCTAATAACCAAAAATTACAAGAACTCCATTTAATACCATTTTTTCAAAAACCAACCTAGTTCGACCTTGAACTGGTCACCCTAGTTTGTCTATGACATGGCCCGATGGGCATTCATGATCCCCATGAGCTTGAAACTATTGTCAGGATTAAAAATAAACTAGTTGGGAACGATTTGACCCAAAATAAAAGACAGATAAGTCTATATGAACTAAACAAAATAGATAAATAAAAGGATCCAAAGTGAACAAAAGGGAAAGGGAAAAAATAAATCAAATAACAACAAGTCATACCACAATTGAATTCACCGGACACCAAAATACCTAAACTACAATATCTCCTAGAGAAATCTATAACTAGACAAAACTGAAACTGAAATGTAATGTAGGCATGAACACCAAGATGCTCTGTAGTAAATCCAACGAATAACAACACCATATGCCCATAATTTTATATGAAATAAAAAATTTGATAGTTTGAAAATCAGAAATAATAAAATAATTTTCTTTCATTCTTTTCAAATTCAAGTAACATGTTTTAATTTTCATGTAAATCATTTCTCTCTCACTACATTTTCAAAATAGGTTCCATGCATGCATTAACGTTTCAAAATGAAAATAGTTTAATTTTGATTAATCTCTAGTTTTCAAAAATTAGACAACAAGTATGAATCAACTAAAATTTAAATTACATCACAAGCATCATGTCGCAAATGGGAACTGTGGGTAATCCCTATAGGTAGATAGCATAAGTGGGACACTAGAGACCTCATACCATGGTGAAATGTGCCATAAAAACCATGTTCTTCCCAAAACGTGTCTTAGAAACCACGACCCTTAGTAATAGAGGGATAGAAACCATGGACCTCAGTAATTAATATGTCTATTAGTGTTGTTGCATCAATACTGCAATACAAAACTGGAACGAACCCTAGATGTGTCATATATTGTACTTGTCCTGGTCCACCCACCTAGATAACTAGGTTTCCCATTGTTCTTTATTTCATGTGGTGGTGACATTTCTTTGTCAAACAAACATATATATAGACAACACTTTCTTCATATAATACTCATTCAACCTCTCACCACCATCTCCCTCGTTAAGAACATTCCCCTCTTTCATGTCACATAATTCATAAGCATCAAATTATCGACATAATAACACATTCAACATCAAAATCATTTTCTAAACCCAAGGGGGAGTTAATCAAGAGAGGTTCTTATTTTTCATTAAACATTTTAAAAAGTTCCAAATAGACATAATTACATAAAGGGAATACTTTTTACAACTTTCCAGGAAAAAGGAAAAACACCTTGTGAAATACATTTTACCAATTCAAAAAAACCTAGGAAATCAATTTTCATGAAAAGTCATTTATGACCATTGGAGTTATAAATACCTTTCAATTTTTTTATAAAAAGGCATAATCATTTATAGAAACTACAACCATATTTTATAGCATGTTTATATAGCATAAATGTAAAACTTAATTTTAAAACATGAAATCAATTTTGAAATTCAAATTAAAGGCTTAGGCATAGGGGACTTACCTTAAACATGTCGCTATTTGTTGACGACCACTCGAGCTGACACTTGATGAATACACGCACAAACATTTAAGTATATAAATATATACCCCTAGCTACATTGCACATATTCACCACGCCATGTGAGAAAATTTAGAAAGAGCGCATATATATATATATATATATGCCTTACCCTATGCATGTACATGTAGGATACCTCGACACCCACAACCAAAACCCATCATAGCGAGTTCCAACGCACTACACAAATAATTTAATAATGCAATTAAAAACATAAAAAATCTATTGAACATTTCAAAATAACACACCATGGGGTTTACACCAATAAAAGACCCCTTTATTATAACACCAGAACCGATCATAGAAACCATAATTGTCATCTTCAATATGAGGGTTCAACAAGGGCAATCAATATCACATCAAAAGTGCCAACTGGGCCTTCAACCATTTCATAAACATTTTAAAATCCATTTCTAAACTAATATGAAATTTAAAACGCAATTATAAAGGATGTATTATGAATAATCAAGTGTACCCACATAAATCTATGGAAACTCTATTTCCATTTTATAAAAACACCATTTTTAAACTATGGAAAGCCGTTAAATACGAAGACAACCCACACAAAAACCCATTGGTCCTAAATTCCAATAATCAAGTGCATTTAATAATGAAAACATTTATTGGAATTTTTATCAAGCATAATTAATACATAAAACACCATTTCAAAACCAATTTATATTTTTTCTAAGTAATACACCATTTCATCTAAGGAAAAAGACACAAAATCTTTAGAAATATTACAAAACAACATGTCATCCATGGAACTCATTCTTTATAACCAATTCAAGACCCAAGGTCAACCATTTCCATCAAAGCAATTTTAATGAGACCAATTTGAATTCCTAGAAAATGGAAAACCACTCACACACTCCAAACTACCATTTTGAATAAAATTAGAAACCCCACTTAAAACATTTGAGGCTACACTTCAATTTAAAACTAAATTATTTTTTCTTCTAAATCAAATGCACACAAAAAACCATTCCAAAAACCATTAAAATATCTTAAAAAATTTTAATAACCAATTTCATGATATATAAACTGACATCAAATAACACGAAAATAATTGAACATGAAAAGTACTCAATTTCATCTAAAAATACTACTTTGAATTTAAACTCATATGAAACCATTTTATAATCAAATTTAACACCCATCCTATTATCCAAATAACACATTAAATAAACCATGTATGAATAATAATAAGAAAAATATTGATTAAACATGGAAAACCCAACAATTGATTCCAAAAACCCTCGAATTTCTATGAGAGACTTCAATTTCACCATACTCACACCATAAGGGAACAAAGATGCATCCTAAATAACAAGAATCCAGCGAAATGAGAACCCATAAACATGTTATGGTTTATCAAAGATACACACACCCCATGAAATCAAATAAAACAACAATATATGGGAATGATAAGGGATAATAAGATCGCTAAAGGGGTTGGAACACCAAAACGGGAGGAGATTATATCGCTGAAGGGGAATAACGGTGCAACGAACCTTCTCCTGGAAAACCAGGTTGAGCGAAAAAGAGGGGGGTATGCTTGGTTTCTCAAGTAGGGGTGGGGGAAGTCCACCGCATGAGGGAGGCAGGTGAGCCAATTGATTGTCATGCCGGAGGAGAGGTGGTGCACCATTGGTGTCTTTGGCCATGTGAAGGGGTCGCGTGTGAGGTGGGAGTGAGGGTGGGGAGAAGGTCGTCAAGGTTAATAGGGGAGGAAGTCTAGGGATTCCAAAAAAACCATAAAACATAATACAAAATAATAATAATAATAATAATAAAATAAATAATAATATTTTCATCATCATTACATTAAATTGTTTTTCCAGTTATTTTACTTTGTTTCACATTGATTTTAATATAATAATTTTATTAACAAATCAAGAAACCACAATACAAAAAATATAAATAAAAATAACTATAAACGCAAGATGTCTGGTCCAGGTGTGAAAATGTAGCGAGGGGTGCAGAGGGTGGTGTTTGGGTGTAGGGGGGAGGGGGCCGGGTGTAGGGGGTGGGGATGGGTGTAGGGGTGCGGGGATAGATACATGGGTAGTGGGGTTATAGGCTTGGATGTCCATGAGGCGGGGAGTGGGATGCAGCTGGGGGCAGTGCGGGTGTAGGTGGGGGTGGGGTGGCTGTGGGGGTGTAGGTGGGGGCGGTGGGTAGTGGGGGTGAAGGTTGGGGTAGTTGCGGTGAAAGGGGGCAGGGGTGAAGGGATTATGGGTGTAGGGGGAGGGGTTTCTATGGGGTGTCTATGAGGGGGAGGGGGTGTCTAGGGGGGTGATTTCTATGCAGTGAACCAACAAAAAACATAGCCAATGAAATTTATTTGTTTCCATTAATAGAAAACAGGATTGACTTGAATATAAAATTTAGGTGGTAATGGTTATTTTTTACCATTTATTGCATGAAATTATTAACCATTTGTTGTTTTTTAATCAAATAGACTTGGAACTGACCATTGTTGGAGAATTAAATATTTTGAGTTTACTTTGAGTGTGAAACATTCGATCTTCCTGAAATTGCTCTATATTATGGTTGGACAGTTGATCCCGAATTATGAACTTTTGAATCCAATACCTTTATATTTTTTTAGAATAAATATTTTATACATTCTCTCATTACATTTTTCCATTTTCAATTTTCTTCCTTCCTTTTCTTAATATGCATTTTTTCATGTATATTCATGCATGGGGGTGTCCAGGGGGGTTTCCATTTGGTGTCTAGGGGAGAGGAGGTGTCTCGAGGGGTGTCATGGGGGGGGGGAGGTGTGTCCAAGGGGTGTCATGTGGGGTGCTTATGGGGGGGTCCAGGGGGTGTCCAGGGGGCTGGGGTAGTGGGGGGGTGCAGTGGGAGGGGCATGTCCAGGGTGTATCTGGGGGTGGGGGTGAAGGGGTTGGTGGCAAGGAGGGGGAAATGAGTTCATGGGGAGGGGGTTGTCTAGCAGGGAGGTGGAGTCAGGGACTGTCTAGGTGGTGTCCAAGTGGGTAGGGATGGGACAGGGGGTGTGGTGTGCAAGGGGGGATATTTAGAGGTGGGGTGAATGGGGTGCATGGTGTGGGGTGGGGGGCAGTGTGCATGGATTAGGGAGGGATAGGGGGAAGGGGGTTGTGCAAGAGGGGGTTGTGCAGAGAGGTGTCTAGGAGGGAAGAGTGGTGGGTAGAGGGTGTGGGGTGCAGGGGGAGGGCGAGGGGGTTGTCTGGTAGGGTGTGTCTTGGGGTGATGAAGGGGGATGGGGAGGGGGTAGTGTGCCGGGGTAGCAAGGGGGAAGGAGTGTTGGGGGAAGGGAGCTGTCGAAGAGGAGGGTTGGGGGGGCTATGCAAGGGGGTGACAAGGAGGGAAGGGAGGGGTCACGGGGTGTAGATGGTGCAAGGGGAGGGGGAAATCAAGGAGGGGTGTCTTGGAGGGTGAATGGGGCTGGGGGTAGTGTGTAATGGGTAGGGAGGGGGTAGGGGTGTGTGGGTGTTGGGAGAAGGGGGTTTCTAGAAGGGGGGGGGGTCATGTGGCTATGAATGTATGAAGGATAAAGAACTCAAAAGAGAGTTCAGCAACCTATTTTTGGCTTCACCATGGCTTTTAATTTTTGATCATTTGTTGATATTGGAGACTTGTATTGGTATGAAGGATAGGGACGCATGCTATGCAGAGAACCAACAACAAAATAGAGCCGATGTAATTGAGTTGATTCCATGACATGCCACCTAGTTTGAAAGGAATATAAATTTCTGGAGTTAATATTTATTTTATACAAATTTTTTCAAGATATTAGTAAACATTTCTTGTTTATTTAATAAATTTTTTTTGGTGTACACCATTATTTCCTAATTGATGACTTCAAGTTTACTCTGGAGTATGAAATATTTGACATTATAGATGTTGCTATGTACGATGGTTTGATAGTTAATCCCCAAGTATACACTTTTGAATATTATACCTTTATAATTTTTTTGAAAAAATATTTTATAGATTCTCTCAGTTTATTGGTTTCCTTTTTTTATTCTTCTTATTGACTTTTCTTAATATGCATTTTTTCATGTAAATGCATGAATGAGGGTTTCTAGGGGGTTTCAAAGGGCTGTCTGGTGGGGAGGGTTGTCTAGGGGTGTCAGGGTGGGTCCAGTGGGGGGGTGCCGGGGGGGAGGGGTTGGTCAAGGGTGGGTGTCCAGGGGGATGTTGGTGTTTGGGGGGAGGGGATGTCTAGGGTGTGTACAGGGGGTGTCCAATGGGTCCATTTGGGGGGTTATTGGGTGTCTAGGGGGAGTGGGTGTCCATGGTTGGGGGAATCTAGGGGGAGGTGGTAACCAAAAGGGTCTAGGGGGTCGATGGGGGGTTGCGGGGGGGGGGAGGGGGGGGGGCTAGTGGGGGTGTCCAATGGGGTGTAAAGGGTCCCGGGGTGTCTAAGGGGGGCACCATGTGGGGTGTCCTTGGGGGTCCAGAGGTGGTGCATAGAGAGGGAGGGATATCTCGGGGGAGGGGTTTCCATGGGGAGGGTAGTCTAGTGGGAGGGGTGTCCAAGGGAGGTGTCTAGGGGAGTCCTGTGAGGTGTCCAGTGGGTGTCCTGGGTGTGTCTTGGGGGGGTCTAGTAGGGGTGTCCAAGGGGTCCAGTGGGGGTGTCTAGGGGGGGTGTCATGGGTGGTGTCTAGTGGGTGTTTATTGGGGAGGGGGTGTCCTGGTGGGTGAAAGGGGGTTCTTTACATGGGAGTTTGGGGGTGTTAAAGGTGTAGAGGGTGTGGTTTCACAGTAGTTAAACTGTTTATGATAAGAAAATTTCCATTATTTTTAAAGTGGTTTGCATTTTGGTTTTCAAGAGCAAGGTTAAAACAAGGTGGGCGGCTGCTGTTTCTAAGAAAAACATCTATAACCATGGTTCATTAATTCGTGGGTATATAGGCTACTACAAAACTATCTATACCCATAGTATAAAAAACTGTGGGTATGTGTGTTGAGAGGAAAACTATATATACCAACTATTTACTTAACTGTGGCTCTATAATTTGTGCTGTAAAAATGTATACCTACTGTTCTATATACCGTGAGTATAGATGTATACCTACAATTTACTAGAACTATAAGTAATTTGAAATTTTAGTGGGACATACAAACACTTTTTATAGAACCATGGGTATAAGGAAATTCCAAAACCCTAGGAGCCCATGGTTCATGAAACCATGGGCATGGCCTATACCCACAGTTTCATCGGCAATACCAACAATTTGAAACTACATGTATAGGGAAATTTTCTTGTAGTGTCACTCTAGTGTTCTTTTTGTGTTCTTATTTCAAAGATGAATTTTATTCTGACATAATAAATTTATAAACATTTCAAAAATTTGGTTTAAAACATGTTCTTCAATAAAAGGCAATAAAACATGTTTTATAAAAATATAGGATTTTATGTTTAATATTGGGTTTTTTATTTAATAATTCCTATAAAATATTTTCAATTCATATTAATAATTTTTTTTAATATAAAATATATATATAATCATTAATATCACTCACAAATATTAATTAATTGAATTTATTTGGAAAAAAGACATTTGTGAGCATAAAAGTAATAATATTTTTCATTATATTAAATCATTTTTTATATTCATTTATAATTAATATGTAACAAATGAATTCATTTCAAATTTATGTAAACTTTTATTTTTCATAATTTAGTTAACCCTTTTCCTAACATCTAATCTAACTGCAATGTTATATCTTATTATATTAAATAATATTTTAATAACATGTCGTTATATGGTAAAACTCATTTATGAGTGTAAAAAAACCATTCGAATAAACTCATTATTGGTTTTGATTCACACTAACTCAATATCATGTTCACTAAAGGATATATCATATATTTAATTTATCTAAAATATAAAACATATTGTAATGTTTTGGGGTATTATATACCCTTATGTGATTACTGATGAATGTGATACATGAAATTAAATACAATGTTCAACTGTATAGTTTGGGTGTGTTATCAAAGTCACTAGGGAAAGGTTGATTGAAAGTGAATGGTATGAAAAAACAATTCTCATTATATGAAATTCATTATTTTCCGGTGCTAGGAAAAAATGTGTGTTAAAAATCTATCAATTTCAACATACATTACCCATAAATGATATGATAAATATATGATTTAGATGAGTTTATATTAGTAGATTATAAGGAAGAAGTCCCATTTTCAATATTTTCTGAAATTTATATTCTTTTAAACCAACAAGTCACATAATTAATTAGAGTACTCTTTGAGGGTGGAGCGTATCTCTCGTCTCACGAACATCCTAAAAAACATGGAAGTTTTGTGAAATATAAAGTTGATGCCACATTGTTTTATTAATTAAAAAAATATAGAAATGATTCACAACTATCACTAGATGAATGATTAATTACATTTTTAATGTTGTGATACCTTATCCTAAGAAACGGTAATATGATACCCAAATTATTTTGGATATTTTTGTATTTGACATTCTGATGAAAATAAATAAGATAAACAAAGTCACGTTTTCCTTTCTAAAAATAGAATCAATTAATGAAGAATAAATAATATTCTATTTTTTTTAAATTATATTATTTTTAAATATAATTTAAGTAAAATTCATTACTCATTTTCTAATTATGAATAAAAATTATCCTACAAGGGAAAATATTTCCCTAATTGTTTAAGAAACCATGTCAGGTATAATTATTTTTTCGATAAATAGATGAAATGTTTCTTTGAAAATGTGGAAGGGATAGTTCATAATTTATAACCTAAAAAATTTAATTTTTCAATAAAAATAGAAAATTATAGTCATCACCCATTAATTCTTAGAAGAAACCTAAGAATGAGATAGATTATGAGTCAATGAAACATATGAATCATTAGGAAAAAATGAATCCTGGTGATCATGAGATTAGACTTGATGTAACGCCCTGACCCCAGTTACCCAGAGTCGGTGCATTATTACATAACATTGGCATGATCACAAGAAAGATCAAATCTCGAAAGATCGATTGGTTTAGTAGCCTTGGAAAAACTAGATATATTCATAAGTTTTACATTACATCATAAAATGAAAAACTACTACAGCAACATAATGTTTCCACAATCCACACTATTAACCCCTCATAAAATCCCTGTAGGTCATTCATAACTTACTTCTTCACATCCTGGGAAAAATAAAACATAGAAAAGGGGTGAGCTCAAATGCCCAGTAAGGATAACAATATAGCGGAAACTTTCATAAATAAGAATAAACATTTAAGGCAATGTATAACTAAAACAAAAGCCTTTTAAATATGAACTTTCAACATGGTATGGCATAAATAAAATGAAATAATGCCATTTACTTATTCACATCGATATTCTACTAATCAAATAATCACAGGCAAAAATCAATAACCACTTTCATAATGTTGGAATGAATAATGCCAGACTATCATAACCACATAGCCAAGGCCTCGTGCCAAGACTACAAATAAGATTTTGTCAAGGCCTTGTGCCAAGACACTAGTTTGTCTCATGAGACCTACCGATGCATCGAGGAGCTATAGCGGGCTCCACCCGTCACTTATTAAGTCCAATGCATTCCCATATGAAAAGGTTTAAACATAACATAAACATTCGTATTAAAACAAGCATACAAAATGTCAATAATTTCACTATAAACAATGAATGGTATAAAAATATCACATCCACAGTCAAACATATCACAAAACCTTCAATACAATATAGAAGTTTTGTATCATAATAAATCAACTTCAAATAATCTTAAAATCCATTAAAGGATGTTGACATAGATGAAATCAAAATTCTTTTTAAAGAAATATCTCCTTTTATTTTGAAATAATTTAAGTTCCATATAAAATAAAACATTTTCTTTGAAAATATTTTTATAATCTTGTAAGGGAAGCTTTAAATATTTTATAACGGCGGAAAATAACCGCACCGGCCATATAAGTTAAAAAAAACATTCTTACCTTAATTCTGTCGAAAAGGTTAAAAAGGACCTTGTTTTGAAAATGACCGAAAGATTCCTTTATAAACCACTTATAAAAGTCAAAAAGGGTATAAATGACTTTAACTCATATTCTAGTAAATAGTAAAAATGTATTGAAATGCATTTTTAAGAAACATGGATGTGGATGATAAAGAGATCCCAGTAGATTATTACGTATAAACAACCTTGGATAATGAAGAGGTTGTAAAGTAAACCCTTAACTTCTACTTTTCCTTGGTTGGGGTAGGTTAACCTCCTGTATAATGGTGAAATAGTTGTTATTAAATTATACAAGAATCATATATAATAATATGATATCATATATGATCTTTTAACATTGATTTGTTAATAATATCTTAGTATTATCATTATATCGGGTGTTAACTTACTTGTTTTATTTTATATGTTTTGTTACGTAAGACATGTTTGTAAAGGATAGGTTGTATATTATTCATATCCAGAATGATATCAAGTCCTTAAACATCATTTTTAAATCATCAAATGATAATTATACTTGAATGGATACGATGGAGAATGAATCTCATCGCGTTCGTGGAGACGGTAGTCCGTACGTACGCTCGACCGACAATATCATTCTTTTGATATTAAAATAATATATAAATGGATGTTATATCATATATACAGAATCATTAACATGTTATATTTATTATTTACATGAGTTACACATCATTATTATACCCATCCAAATAATAATATATTGAATAACAATTACACCACGACGTGGAGACGGTAAGCCGTACGTACGCACGTATGGTGACATGTTATTAAAAGGGTGGATAGAATACTGAATATGGTTGTACCATATTTATAATAACATCACAGTATGTGTAAGATACTGGAGTTATTATTTTAGAATGGTAAGAACAAAGGAAGAAGAAGTGTAAGAAGAAATGAACTTGGAGAAGGGTGGTGAGATCATTACCTCTTCTTCGGGTTCTTCCTTTTGATTTGATCAAAAGGGCTCCTTAGGTTGGCTTTCTGATCAAACTAAGGCCTCTAGGTTGTAGTGAGGGATTTTGGGAGAGTATTTGGGCAGAGTTTGGCCGAACCAAAAGGCTTTTAAGGTGTGAAGAAATGAGAAGGAGGAGTGACCTTTTATAAGAGGGGTGAGGGGCACCTTTGGAAAAGCTAGAAATATTAATTTATAATAAATTCATATTCGGTTTCTAATGGCTCCAAATCTTATTATTCAAAGGTTAAGGTGGGGATAGGTCAAAAACCACTCAACCAATAGAATTTAGACAGGTTTGGGTACTTATATTAACCTTATCTTTAAGTATTAACTCTAAGTTAATTAGTTTCACTTTTTGAATGTCTCTTTGTATTTTTATATAATATGGTTAATAAACATACTATATACATCCAAGAGACCCCCAAGTGGTACATTAATGATGAACCTATCATGATATAAGTCTCTTGGCCAAACCTTAGATTTTTAGGAATTTAATATCAATTAATAATATAATATTTGTTTTAAGAACTCTTTTATGTCAATTTTGACACTATTCAATAGTTGATTTTTGTGAAACTCATAACAGATTGATTACTTCGAACAAAGTCAATTAAATCAATCCTAATATATCATATTATCCTATAAAATTAGTTTAATTCATTAAAAGTTTCATATTATATTTATTTGGCTATTTATAATATCAATTATTTTGATTTTTCACTATTATAGTAATTACTGCATCATCATTGTGTCATAAATAAAATATATTATTTAATGTCTAAAAATTATAAATAAAATATCATTATGTAGGAAGGCTTTTTAGATTTCTAATTAATATTTATAATCTAAAATCCAACATATATAACCCTATGTAACTATTGTTTTTCTAAAAGATATATGCTTGTGTCATTTTTGTATTCATTTTAACTTAATTAAAATAAAGTGTCATTATCACTTACAAGTGGATCCATGGGGTCCCAAAATAGACCCAAAGATTCCCATGGTCGACCATGTATCAACCCATAGGGTTAAGACACGTTTTAGGGTAATTTAGTATTATTATAATATTATTTTTTAACCCTTATTTACCGGATTTACCCTTAACCATGGTAAATAAAATATTTACCGCAGTAATTATTCAAAATGTCTAAAAATAAAAGTTACCTATTTACACAATTTGAACATCCTGATTCCAAATATGGAATCCATTTTCCAAAATTCAAAACACAGAAGTGGCAGAAATTAATTTAAAATTAATTCCCGCTGTCAAAACAAAAAGCTTGTTTTTAAGAGATAATAACTATCAAAAGATTGACACTCGTTTATGTTCGGTTTAATTGTAAAATTATGTCCAATGACCAACATTATATTAAATGGTAAAAATATATTCTAAATATACTTTAAAACCACTCAAATTAATAATTTATCACTATTAATTATTTTGATTAAAAAGTTGTTTTTAATTAAAATTCAGTAATTTTCACTATTCATCAAAATATGAAAGTTATCCGAAATGTACCAAAATTTCACCTTAGGATAAATTCGATATTCCGAATCCCAAAATGAAGTCCATTTTCAAATATAAAATATATATAATTTCAAAAAGTAGCTATTACTATTCATAACGGCTAGTTTGATTAGTTATGGTGTGTTAGAACTCGGTGTTGCGTACAACACACTCTATCACATTATTCAAAGAGAAGCGTACCGTAGAAGCTTGGGATGTTTAATTTTAAATTTTTGATGTCCCCATTTAGTCAAAAAGTTTAAAATATAGTATTTAAAAAGGGTTCACTATTAAAGTTGATAAAAGTGCAATACTGAAAATGAATTTGTTCTTGCATTATATCTAAGAAACTCATAATATGGATTCTAAAATTATAAGGATTATATAAACATTAAAATTTATCTAATACTATTCATATCCTCTTTTGAACGGCTTGTTTGGTAAGTCATGGTGTGCTTGAACTTGGTGTTGCATGTAGTGAAAGTTATTGAATTATTTTTAAGAAGTAACACACTATGAAATCTTGGGGTGTTACATTCTCCCCTCCTTCAATAAATTGCGTCCTCGCAATTTGAAATTGTTCTTCGAAAATAAAAGTTTGAAAATAGATAATATATTTGTGGGAAAACCCACATCAGAAATTGGTTTACTAAAATTTAGTCTTAATATGAGGAAAAGAGAAATGAAAGGGTCACCACCAAATTATGATCTCAATTAGGAGAACATTGGTGGGAATTTGAGACATATAATTGGAGGAAAAACGTAAATATTTATAGGTAGTGATTGAGGTCATCAATCAGAAACAAGTATAAAATTGAGGTCCTTAAATTCATCAATCTATGATGATTTTAAATACCATCGGTTCAAAAAAACATAGGATATTAGGATAACACATTTTTGACGTTTCAAAATATCTTAGTTGAAATCCCACATAGAAAAATGAATTAATGAGGCCTCTATTTAAAATAAAGAGTCGAAAGTATGAAGATTACCGAAAATAACTCATACTAGGGTTCCATGTAGGAAAATACGGATATGGAAGAAAAATCTAACCATCAATTATCTGATGGAGAGTGGTAGAGAACATGGCTATGAAAAGGCCAACAATCCCAAATCCATAAATTAGTGATGATTTAAGGTACCATCTAGGAAAACAATTTTGTTCTAAGTTGCTTTTCTTAATATTGAGGAATTTATTTATGAGATTGGCTAAGATCATAAGGAGATATACTTACTTTATAATTAGAGTTTTATCCATTAATAAATTTCTACCACAAACTCATCTTTCACTCTTAAAGATAATATAATGTAAAAAAAATTCTATTTACACTATTCATATAGGGTTCCAAAATAAAGGAATTTATAATTCATCTACAAGATCTTTTAATAAAAACTACATTATTTAATCCAGGACATATCGTGGGCCAGTGGTAGGTGATACACCCCTGTCGCCCTTTGGTTGCGGGTTCAAGTCTCGCAGCCTTGCCGGAAGCGACGGGTTGCCGCCCGACCTCCGGGTTGTCCTTTTATGGAAATCCAAAATAATCCAAACTAGAACTATCCAAAATACTTCTATCCAAACTCACAGTCCAACATTTATAAGGAAGGTAAACATAATATAGATCCTTTTTACCCCGTAATAGCATATGAATACCTTCATCATATATTACCATATTCCTTATTGATTACATTCATGTTCCCTTATTCCATATAGAATGCTGGATATACTTCATTAATCCAAAAATGTTTTAAACCCCAACAATGATGGAATATACAAATCATTAATCAGCTTCAAGGTAGTAAATAATATCCAATATAATTTATCCAAATCAATCATGTATTATTCTAAAATCACCACCTCGGTATCTAAACCATATTATGGTTTATCTTTCTCTCAACCATATATTTTCCAAACATTTAACCTGCTACTGAGTCACTTTTCTTTGTTCCACACCATCTCAAGTCCTTAATGAAATAGTACTGCAGTACAATCCTTATATACTCCATAATTATTATTACAAGTACATTTTTGATACAACACTCAATTGACATAATCAACATAAGAAATCTAATCATTCCTCTTCATCTGTGGTAGTATGATAACTTGATTATTATCCAATAGCATCATTTGCGGCATAGTCTGATGACTGGGACATAGGTTCGCGTAGTGTCCAAACTCCTTGCAAATGAAGCATTGTACATTTAAAACCATTTTCTTACCCTTGCAGTCACGTACTTTGTGACCTTTTCCTCCACACTTATAACAAACTCCCATTCCTTTCAGGCAAGTTCCAGGGTGTTTCTTTCCACAGTTACCACATATGGGAAAATTCTTCTTTTCCCTCTTACTTTTATCCATCTTTCTCTCTTCCATCCTTTTTCTTCTCTTGCTTCCCTTCAAAGCCATAGGGCTCAGTAAACTCTTTACTTATCTTATCAACACATGATATTATTTCTTCATATGATGATAATACATGGGAGACTATTTCTCTTATAAATTCTAGCTTAAGACCATAAAAGATATGATCCTTCCTTCTCTTTGGATCATGTGCATTTCTGGAGTTCTCATTCCTTCTACTGGGCGCCATTTCTAAACAATGGCATACACTAGATCAGTTTATGAATCAAAATACATAATCCCATACTTATAAAACACTTAACATAAATTGAACTATTTATGGATATAATCCATAATCATAAGAATGTTTTCTTTGAGGAAGTATATACTCATAATCCCTTCAAAATGATTTGTAAAGAAAATGAGAGTTATCCTAAGCATATCCCCCGGGAGTGTTGTAACCAAGAGTTCAGCAAGGCCCGTTGTCGTGCACCAGTTCCCGTTCGAGTCTAGCTCAAAGCGGTGTTTTCAGGTTTTACCCCTAGGTACATCTGTGCCAGAGCCGCCTCTACCTGCTCGTATTCAGACAGGGATGTATTGCTCGGAAAACTCACAAAATCTCTACAATACCAAAATTCTAGGAAGTTCTTCTATACTAATCCTCAAAGTTCATCTTAGGTCTACGTGCTCTAATCAGAGTTTATCTAAATCTAGTTTCCAAGGTTTGTACTAAACTTCCTCTGATACCAACTGTAACGCCCCGACCCCAGTTACCCAGAGTCGGTGTATTATTACATAACATTGGCATGATCACAAGAAAGATCAAATCTCGAAAGACAGATTGGTTTAGTAGCCTTGGAAACACTAGATATATTCATAAGTTTTACATTACATCATAAAATGAAAAACTACTACAGCAACATAATGTTTCCACAATCCACACTATTAACCCCTCATAAAATCCCTGAAGGTCATTTATAACATACTTCTTCACATCCTGGGAAAAATAAAACATTGAAAAGGGGTGAGCTCAAATTCCCAGTAAGGATAACAATATAGCGGAAACATTCATAAATAAGAATAAACATTTAAGGCAATGTATTACTAAAACAAAAGCCTTTTAAATATGAACTTTCAACATGGTATGGCATAAATAAAATGAAATAATGCCATTTACTTATTCACATGGATATTCTACTAATCGAATAATCACATGCAAAAATCAATAACCACTTTCATAATGTTGGAATGCATAATGCCAGACTATCATAACCACATAGCCAATGACTCGTGCCAAGACTACAAATAAGATTTTGTCAAGGCCTTGTGCCAAGACACTAGTTTGTCTCATTAGACCTACCGATGCATCGAGGAGCTATAGCGGGCTCCACCCGTCACTTATTAAGTCCAATGCATTCCCATATGAAAAGGTTTAAACATAACATAAACATTCGTATTAAAACAAGCATACGAAATGTCAATAATTTCACTATAAACAATGAATGGTATAAAAATAGCACATCCACAGTCAAACATATCACAAAACCTTCAATACAATATAGAAGGTTTGTATCATAATAAATCAACTTCAAATAATCTTAAAATCCATTAAAGGATGTGGACATAGATGAAATCAAAATTATTTTTAAAGAAATATCTCCTTTTATTTTGAAATAATTTAAGATCCATATAAAATAAAACATTTTCTTTGAAAATATTCTTATAGGCTTGTAAGGGAAGCTTTAAAGATTTTATAACGGTGGAAAATAGCCGCACCTGCTGTATAAGTTAAAAAAAACATTCTTACCTTAATTCTGTCGAAAAGGTTAAAAAGGACCTTGTTTTGAAAACGACCGAAAGATTCCTTTATAAACCAGTTATAAAAGTCAAAAAGGGTATAAATGACTTTAACTCATATTCTAGTAAATAGTAAAAATGTTTTGAAATGCATTTTTAAGAAACATGGATGTGGATGATAAAGAGATCCCAGTAGATTATTACGTATAAACAACCTTGGATAATGAAGAGGTTGTAAAGTAAACCCTTACCTTGTACTTTTCCTTGGTTGGGGTAGGTTAATCTCCTGTATAATGGTGAAATAGTTGTTATTAAATTATACAAGAATCATATATAATAATATGATATCATATATAATAATATGATATCATATATGATCTTTTAACATTGATTTGTTAATAATATCTTAGTATTATCATTATATCGGGTGTTAACTTACTTGTTTTCTTTTATATGTTTTGTTACGAAAGAAATGTTTGTAAAGGATAGGTTGTATATTATTCATATCCACAATGATATCAATTCCTTAAACATCATTTTTAAATCATCAAATGATAATTATACTTGAATGGATACGATGGAGAATGAATCTCATCGCGTTCGTGGAGACGGTAGTCCGTACGTACGCTCGAGCGACAATATCATTCTTTTGATATTAAAATAATATATAAATGGATGGTATATCATATATACAGAATCATTAACATGTTATATTTATTATTTACATGAGTTACACATCATTATTATACCCATCCAAATAAATATATATTGAATAACAATTACACCACGACGTGGAGACGGTAAGCCGTACGTACGCACGTATGGTGACATGTTATTCAAAGGGTGGATAGAATACTGAATATGGTTGTACCATATTTATAATAACATCACAGTATTTGTAAGATACTGGAGTTATTATTTTAGAATGGTAAGAACAAAGGATGAAGAAGTGGAAGAAGAAATGAACTTGGAGAAGGGTGGTGAAATCATTACCTCTTCTTCGGGTTCTTCCTTTTGATTTGATCAAAAGGGCTCCTTAGGTTGGCTTTATGATCAAACTAAGGCCTCTAGGTTGTAGTGAGGGATTTTGGGAGAGTATTTGGGCAGAGTTTGGCCGAACCAAAAGGCTTTGAAGGTGTGAAGAAATGATAAGGAGGAGTGACCTTTTATAAGAGGGGTGAGGGGCACCTTTGGAAAAGCTAGAAATATTAATTTATAATAAATTCATATTCGGTTTCTAATGGCTCCAAAGCTTATTATTCAAAGGTTAAGGTGGGGATAGGTCAAAAACCACTCAACCAATAGAATTTAGATAGGTTTGGGTACTTATATTAACCTTATCTTTAAGTATTAACTCTAAGTTAATTAGTTTCACTTTTAGAATGTCTCTTTGTATTTTTATATAATATGGTTAATAAACTTACTATATACATCCAAGCGACCCCCAAGTGGTACATTAATGATGAACCTATCATGATATAAGTAGTTTGGCCGAACCTTATATTTTTAGGAATTTAATATCAATTAATAATATAATATTTGTTTTAAGAACTCTTTTATGTCAATTTTGACACTATTCAATAGTTGATTTTTGTGAAACTCATAACAGATTGATTACTTCGAACAAAGTCCATTAAATCAATCCTAATATATCATATTATCCTAGAAAATTAGTTTAATTCATTAAAAGTTTCATATTATATTTATTTGGGTATTTATAATATCAATTATTTTGATTTTTCACTATTATAGTAATTACTGCATCATCATTGTGGCATAAATAAAATATATTATGTAATGTCTAAAAATTATAAATAAACTATAATTATGTAGGAAATCTTTTTATATTTCTAATGAATATTTATAATATAAAATCCAACATATATAACCCTATGTAACAATTGTTTTTCTAAAAGATATATGCTTGTGTCATTTTTGTATTCATTTTAACTTAATTAAAATAAAGTGTCATTATCACTTACAAGTGGATCCATGGGGTCCCAAAATAGACACAAATATTCCCATGGTCGACCATGTATCAACCAATAGGGTTAAGACACGTTTTAGGGTAATTTAGTATTATTATAATATTATTTTTTAACCCTTATTTACCGGATTTACCCTTAACCATGGTAAATAAAATATTTACCGCAGTAATTATTCAAAATGTCTAAAAATAAAAGTTACCTATTTACACAATTTAAACATCCTGATTCCAAATATGGAATCCATTTTCCTAAATTCAAAACACAGAAGTGGCAGAAATTAATTTAAAATTAATTCCCGCTGTCAAAACAAAAAGCGTGTTTTTAAGAGATAATAACTATCAAAAGATTGACACTCCTTTATGTTCGGTTTAATTGTAAAATTATGTCCAATGACCAAAATTATATTAAATGGTAAAAATATATTCTAAATATACTTTAAAACCACTCAAATTAATAATTTATCACTATTAATTATTTTGATTAAAAAGTTGTTTTTAATTAAAATTTAGTAATTTTCACTATTCATCAAAATATGAAAGTTATCCGAAATGTACCAAAATTTCACCTTCGGATAAATTCGATATTCCGAATCCCAAAATGAAGTCCATTTTCAAATATAAAATATATATAATTTCAAAAAGTAGGTGTTACTATTGATAACGGCTAGTTTGATTAGTTATGGTGTGTTAGAACTCGGTGTCGCGTACAACACACGCTATCACATTATTCAAAGAGAAGCGTACCGTAGAAGCTTGGGATGTTTCATTTTAAATTTTTGATGTCCCCATTTAGTCAAAAAGTTTAAAATATAGTATTTAAAAAGGGTTCACTATTAAAGTTGATAAAAGTGCAATACTGAAAATGAATTTGTTCTTGCATTATATCTAAGAAACTCATAATATGGATTCTAAAATTATAAGGATTATATAAACATTAAAATTTATCTAATACTATTCATAACCTCTTTTGAACGGCTTGTTTCTTAAGTCATGGTGTGCTTGAACTTGGTGTTGCATATAGTGAAAGTTATTGAATTATTTTGAAGAAGTAACACACTATGAAATCTTGGGGTGTTACACTTGAGAAGGCCGAGTCCAATGAATTGAACACTCATAATCAAGATATGATTAATTAAGAATATCATATTTGAAATTTATGATGACATTATCATAGAAAAAAATAGTAGATAATTAATAAATCTAGTTGAATAATCTAAATAATATCCACTGGTATTAGTTTAACATATATCAATTTCATACCTAGAAATTTATTGTGGAATAATTACTCATACAAGTCCAAAAATTACATATAATGTAATAGTGTTTGTAGAATATTTATCAATTCCACCATTAGTCCCAATAATTGAGACAATAGGACAAGTGAAGAGGTTGTTGATAAAAAAATGATTCAATTCATGTAACATCTCAAATAAATGATGAGATGTAAAGAAATAATAACATTATGAATGATGATAAAAATTTCTGAAAAATATATGGTAGTAAGACAAAAATTAAAAGAAGAAAACGAAGAAATAAGAGAATAACAAATAAGTGGAAGAAGAGAGATAATTTTATGTTGATGAAAAAAATTATTTGGAAATATATCATAAAAAGTACGATTACATTTTTCCCATCTTAATCATCAAATATATTATGTTCCCAACTAAATAATGATAAAGACATTGAAAATATAGGGGAATAAAAATAATCATCAAATGGGGAAGAAAATTTGTACTCAAAATAAGAAGATGATGTTAAACAATATCAAAAAATATATATATAACTAGGTTGAATCTGACACAGATATCGATATTATGAATGTTTTGACTCATGAAAAATCTTTAGAAATGATGGAGGTAGATATTGGACCGTGTCACCGAGAAGATCCTCAAACATTATCAATATCATTAACCCTTGAAGTAACATTAGTTGAAAAATCCTTCAGTTATAGTTTCCAAACATTGAAATGCTTCACTAACTCAATACAATATCATGAATATTTAGTAAAAATATGTAAATAGATATATAAAATTCTAAATAAAAAATTAAATTCACTGAATTTTTTACAAAATATGTTGTTCAGATTGAATTTGACCTGATGTATTTAAATGAAAACACAAAGGCACAAAATAGGTCTTACAATTAGATAATAAAATGGACAAATCATGTTTATAATGATATAAAGCAACATAATGATAATTTTATAGATGAAATGAAATATTCATATGAAATGGATTAATCTTTTGAAAATTTACCAATAGATGCCTTGTAACAAGTAATGTTTTATAATACTTCAGATAAATGATTATAATTGTAATAAAGAAGTGAATGTTTTGAATGAAATGTATCCAAACCACGATTTAGAAAACAAAATAATCTCAACAGGTGAATATAATTTATTCTTGTTGAAGAAAGAAAATAATATGATTTCCGATTATGTTGAATTAATTAAGGATAATGTTTTCATGAAATATGTTATAGAATAAAATATTGTGAATCATGATCCCTTAGTCATGGAATAACTCAAAGATCGTGATGATTTTAATAAGATGAATTTAATTGTGAAATTATTGGTAAATAATGAATTAACATTTTCATTTGAACTCTTGATTTAACTTATGAAAAAAATTACATCATATTGAATGATAATAAAATTGTTTCCAAATTTTGTATGTCTGAATATTATCAAATTTGGTTTAGATGTATGTCCTTTACATTATACCAGGGATGCTTAATTTATTCATATAAACATTTTTACTATATTATATTTTTCTAATATTTCAAGTGATTAATTTTCATTAATATTACATTTGAAAATCATTATGGGGAAGAATATTTTTATGGAAGAATATTTATAAGGGATTAATATGTGATGTATATATTTTATATTCTTAAAAGTATAGAGGGATGTATATTCTTTAAAGAAAGTAATTATTCATTTTAAATGTTGTTTTTCTTCTTCTTAAAATATAAGATATATCTATGTTCAAATTAATACATTCTATTTTTCTTTTCCTTTGTTTTGAAATTTTAATCACTTTCTTAAAACACAATTTTATAATATCAAAATTTTCCAGTTGTTTAGTATGTTTTTTTAGAAAACAAAATGTCACACCAAAAATTGAAATAGTTAAAATATAATACAAATATAAAATTTGATTATTCAATATGATCTATCAGGATAACAATTTGTATGATAAATGATACTGAAAATTGTTATAACCAGTTGATAGATAGATGGGATGTCTATTATATTAAAAACTTTCATGACCATTGCATTGATGTTGGTAAAACTAACTTGAAGTAACCATTGATAAATTTATCTAATTGAAAATAAATAAAAAATTATATTTGAATATTTAATGTTTATAAAAATATTATTATAATTATATCTACCTAATGGAATAAAAAATATAATTTTAATGTTCCTAAACTAATATACATCAGTAAAATGAATAAAAATGCATTCATAGCTATCATGATAAAAAATAGAGCAATAAATGTGAATTCTATCTGAGGTCGTTGCATCTAACTCAAAAATATGACCATTGGATATTTTCCTATAAAGAGGTGGTCATTTGGAGATTTTTTTTCTTATTCATTTTCAACTCATGTTCTCTAATGATCATTCCTTATGAACATCTTATTTTAAAATCATTGTAATATTTTAACGAGATGATCTTCTATTGAATATTTATGAGGACTATAAATTCTTTTGAAATATTTTCTTTTGTATTGGTTTTCTGATCAAGGTACGATTGAGGTTATCCAGGGATGGGAAAAAAGTAAATCAGATCATTTAGATCGATTGATTTTTGGGATATGATGATAGAGATGACATTGATAATCAAATCGATGGAATTATTGTTTAGGAAAGTCATCGATGAATCTGGTCATCTTATTGAGGGATTACAAGGGATTAGGAGACAGATATATTCTGATATATTGGATAGAGGCTATCCTCATTAGTGAACATAGACCAATACTGAAGGTACTAAAATTTTGGTTCACTTTAGTTAGGATTTATGACAACCTATCCTCTTAAAGTTGATGAGTAAATTATTTAATAAGATTTTGAGTCATTATTACTATTAAAATATTTTGTAAATCTTGTTTATAAAAGGATTATTTTAGGCAATGCATGTATTTTAAAAATTTATTTTTATAGTTATCATTATAATTAATCCATTTATTGATTTTTCTGTGATAATGATAAAGAACAATGATATAATCATATAGTTTCTAGTTTCAATTTATTTACCATGATCATCATATGATCCGTGAGTCCATTATTTTTTAACAAAAGAGGTTTTGTTTTCTGTTTTAGTTTAAAGTGTGAAAATAAAATTCATCCCATCCTTATAGAACTAGTATACTCTCTGATCCTACAATTGATAACTATGTTTAAATAAATTATTGAAAAAATGTACTCAAATTGACATACATATAAAATTTTAATCCATGAAAACAAAGAAGAAGTTATTTCAAAAATGTTGATGTCGAAGAAATTGTGTGGTTTTATTCAAGTCTAAAACTCTAAAATATGATATAACACGGAAAAAATATACTGATGAGGATACACACCTATGAAGTAATATTAACATAAAATTTCCCATTATAAAATTTTCTATTAAAAATATAGGAATTACATGAATGGGAAAAATTTATAACTTATTCACAAATTATAATTCTACTACATAGCCAATATTTTCCATTTTATGTTTACACAATGATTGGTATATATTAATTAAATCTATAATGTTCTAGAAATTACTTGTAATTTTTTTATATTATATGGGATTATTTAGAGACCAAACACTCATAATATAGTTTATTCTAAGGCCATATTATCCCAGAATATATTTTTGAACTATTTTATTTCATTTAAATAAACATTCGAGTGGGTTATTATAACTTTTAAACTAGTGCCTGAATAAAAAATATGTGGTCATAATTGAACTCAGAACATGGGATTTTTTAGAACATACCTAACTATGACTGGAGAGGGTTGATCAGAAAAGATAATTTTTTGACCTTTCCACAGAAAAGTAAAATAAAAAAATATATATTTTATTTTTCTTTTCCTTACTGTTGAGCGGTGGCATACTAGTACTACCATGCGATGATGATGAGATGACGAAACTCTTTAAATAATCCCATTAATGATTCTATTTTACTAAATCTTAATACAAATATGGTTTTATAAATGAAATAATATAACAACGTGATGATTCTATGTTATAAAACCACTGTAATGAATTTCTATTATAATGGAATATTGGTTTGTAGATCCATAGGGGGGAATATATCTAATGGACAGAGAAGGATTTCACTCCAAACAAGGAATGTGGGAGGATTAGAAAGTAAAGGCGATGCTTTGGAGGAAGGATATTGGACTAGAGATCGACAAATTCCAAAGATATCCAAAAGATAAATTGTGATGACAAACCATCTCCATGTCAGGGTTAATTTTTATTTTTATTTCCCCATTCCGCATCCTCAAATAACGAATGTAGATCAACAGACAAGAAATTTTATTTGTGGGTCTCTTATTCTGGAGGGAGGACAATTTTCATCATTTTTTTTCATCGGATATAAATTTGATAATGCCTTAAAACTTCCCAATGTTTCTTATCTTCTAACACAAAGGGTGTGGGCCGACATGAACAAGTCTAAAGCCGCAACACCATTTTGCATTCTTGTGTGTCCTTCGTGGCTGAAAATATGGATTTACATAAATCCATTACTGAGGCCTTAGTAGGGAAGATGGAGTCCCGAGAAAACTGTCGGTGTAGATGGTTCATGGAATTAATAACTGGAGTTGACCTAGTGGTCAATGGAAGGCACCGCCGGCAGAGGCCTATGGTGAAGGTCGTGGGAGGGTGGCGGCGAACCAAGGAGATAGCTGAGAAGTGATCGGGCTACTGCTAGCAGGCCATCAACTGGAGTAGAGGGACGAGGAAACTCAGCTGTGTCAGACAATCTAGGTCATGGTGCATGGGTTGTGGGGACCTGCTGATATGCGGTCTAGTGGGACCACATGTGGGTGACAAGGAAAAATACTAAGCAGGTCGTGGTGCGATAAAATATGGATGTGTGGGAATCTGGATTGAGATAAAACTACCAACACTAGTAGGCCATGAAGGTGGTGGGACCGACCCACATGCCAATGGATTGGGTCGGACCCAGGTTGGATCGGTTGAGCCGGATGGGGTTGGTGGACCTGAGTAAGGGCTGGCAGACCCAGGTAGGGCCAACATACTCGGGTGGGGTCAGCAGACCCGAGTGGGCCCGATGGACATGGGTCCAACTGGTGGACCCCGAGACATTCCAGATCCGGTCGGTCCTTTCGGGTTGGACCGGACCCAGACCCCACTACCCCCTTTTTGAAAAAATGGCCACATATTTTAAACTGAATGTCTGATTGATGAGAGGTTTGCGACATTGGAACCCCCCAATGAGGCTGTTATTTTATAATCCTCAATGGAGGTTTTCATGGAAGTTGAAATATGACCAATGGCTTGAGGATTCGATTCTCAATAAATCATGAACGCTAAGTGAGGTAATCCTATGGCAGGCTAGGATCTGAAGACTATTGATAAGCAACCCAATGTGGATCAACTAAAAGAAACACTATTTGGATTAGATCTAAGTGACCCTGTGTAGATTGGCTCCTAGAAACCATGTATGGATCTCCTCCAAATGACTCAATATGGATAACCTATAGGCGACCCTGTGTGGATTAGATCCAATGGACCATGTGGGGATCAGCTACAAGTGGCCCTGTGGTGACATACTATGATTTCATAAGGGGAAGACACTCTGTGGGATCCAGAAGACCCACAAAACACATTATGTATGAGTACCTCATCACTCCAAGGGGTTCATTGTTATGTCTGATGGTCTTTCTTTGTGTATAGTAGATTGTACCTATGTGAGATGTCATTCTTTGTGATCATGGTTCATAGTTTGCTTTTTTGGATTGAATTTTGGTCTTTCCATTGTGGTTTGGGGTCCCTAATGAGTATTGGGTTACTCACCCCTACATGGGCTTCGCCTTCACATTTTGTGTCTAGTGTAGATGACTACCACCTTGATGAATGATTTGGTGTCCTAGGACCCGGTGGTCCCCAATAAAATCAGACATGGGCGTTATTCTATAGCATCTGGTCGCTACTCTACACATAACCATCATGTGGGGTTTTTAGTGGATGGAAATTTTTAGATCTTTTTACATTATTTCATTTCATTTTTTATTTTATTGGGTTTGTATTCTGGCCCATTTGACCTATAGCTTGTACCTTCACCTAGTGGTTTTTTAGTGGCATGCATGTTTACCTTTCCAGTTTTTGGGATGTGGTTGTTTGTGTGTGTATAGGTAATTTATAAAATTCCTTCCATTTTCATGATGACGCCTTCGGTGCTATTCGTCAACCCTTGGACTTCGAGAGGCGGGCTTGGGGGAGTCTGGGAATAGGTCCTAGTGGATGGGTC
The DNA here is from genome assembly GCA_963277665.1 of Viscum album. Taxonomy (NCBI): domain Eukaryota; kingdom Viridiplantae; phylum Streptophyta; class Magnoliopsida; order Santalales; family Viscaceae; genus Viscum; species Viscum album. The sequence goes on along the minus strand of OY728140.1, from coordinate 1,362,167,810 downwards.
ATGAAAAAGTTCTATCAAAGGTGGTCAGTTCTACCTCAAATATATGGAGTATGGTTTTTTATTTTTCGTAAACAGTGATAAATGGTTCAAATTAGAATTTTAGATTTGGTGAGCCTAGTGTTGGTGCAGTGGTCGATGTATCCATATACAAGGACCTTGAATTCTTCTTTTTTGGATCTATACATAAAAACACTGGTTGCATGCATCATATAGGAATTGAGTTTTTCCACGTGTTATTCTTGAATTAGACATAGATTAACAGGTATAATCTAATGATTTTGGTACATCTTGATCTATTTTCAGATGCGTCCATGTATATATCCAACTAGGATTCCAATGCATGACCATGATGACAACATTCCTAGTAATGAGGCATTAGTTCAAGGACTCGTGATAGAGATGGCCTCACTGGGTGGTGCACTAGAGTTACCAACAACCATTGACCATAATTTATTGTCATCATTACCGGTAGAGGACACACATAAGATCAACACCATGCATGCGTTCAAGAGAATAAGACCTCCCTTGTTCAGGAGAGATAGATATACTTAGCTCGTTGAGGACTGGATAGCGGTGGGGATGTCGGTCTTACACTTAGTAAGGATGCCACTTAACCATTTTGTGATCTTATCCACGAGCCGTCTTCATGTCCCTATAGGGAGATGGTGGAGTCTGAAGATTATGAGTAACGATGAGCAGACCCACTCATGGAAAAAATAGAGTGTATTTCAGGGAATATTTCTTCCCCCTGACATTGTGCTCAGTGCGCATACATGATTATATTCACCTACATCCGGGTAGCATGTTATTGGTTGAGTACTCTCCGAGGTTTACAGACCTCTCCCGCTACTCTATGAATATACTAAGTGACCCTTTATGTTGGCTTGGACATTTGAGAAGGGTCTCCGATGGGATATCATGATGTGGAAGATTTCCCTCAGTATCCCCAATCAAGATATAGTGCTAGAGCAATCTCTACTAGTAGAAATCATCATCGCAGATAAGGCGCTAAAAGTGTGAGATAACTCAGGGAGACTGGAGGCCTAGACATCCATGACAGGAAGTAGGCAGATAAATTAGAGGTCTAAGCGGGCCATACTATATGATGAGAGACCATAAGACATTGGATCGGTTGTTTGAGTCTATCGAGGTGGATATTGTCAGCACAAGAGAAGGGTGTTCTACTCCTGTGGCGATGAGATACACATGGCTTGTGACTACCCAACCTGACACAAAGATAATCAGCAGAAAGTCATGGAACTGCCAAGGCAGAGGCAGTGTTTTGTGCAAGGAGGTTTTTAGGGTTGCAGACGTGGTAGGGGACCAGGCCGAGTAGCAGTTAGTGGGTGACAGTTCAAGGTACAACCTCCACCATCCCCAGGTGGTCTACCACAACCTTAGGTAGAAGGTGGATAGGGAAAGATGGGCGTCAGTTAGTGGAGACCTATGACTATGATGCTCCAGAGATGAATATAGGTATGATCTATGTCCCCTCTATCTTAGCTACAATTTTTATAGTGATAGGTTCCAGTCACTCATTCCTTTCTATAGACCTTGTTCGAGGCTCGGAGATTCTGGTAGAGCTGTTTTCTCGATCATTATGACTAGAGAATCCAACGTGGGGTTTGATGATAATACACTGTTTTTGGATTTGTGAGCATACAAATGGAGAAGAGATCTTGAAATGAGATCTCCTAATCGTGGCATCAAGGCCTTATTTCATCATCTTGTGTATGGATGGGTAATCCACATTTCATGCTCATATTGAATCTATTAGGCATCGAATGCAGTGTATCTACGATGATGGGACAATGTTTCCATCATAAGCGAGAAGGTAACTCTTTATACACATGACATGAATTCTATGATAAGGGAATTGCTGAAAACTCACCAGTTTGTTAGCCTCACCCTGAGTGCAGTGCATGATTGGTTTCCGAGCATTCCTAAAGATATGGAAATGTATCATGACATATTTCCTGAGTTTGTTCCGGGACTACTACCTCTTAGGGAGGAAAATGTGGCATCAATTTGTACCCCGGTATGACACTTATATCCATACCAGCATATCTGAAGGCTCCTTTATAACTTCATGAGTTAAAGGTACAGTTGGAGGACTTGTACGAGAAGGCTTCATGAGGACTAGTGTTTCATCGTGGGAATCCCCAGTGTTTTTTTACAAGATGGAAGACATATGTTTGAGGCTATGCATGGACTACTGATTCCTAAACCAGGTTACTATGATGAAAAATTCCCACTTCTGAGAATTGATGGACTCTTTGGTGAGCTAAAGTTAGTGAGGTGGTTCTCAATGATATACCACTGATCAGGCTTTCATCATCTTTGGGTACAAAATGATGATGTAACAAAGATAGCCTTTATATGATGTTATGGACAGTTTGAGTTCTTGATGAATCCCATCGGCATTAAAAATTCCCAAGTAGTGTTTGTGGGACTCATGAATAAGATCTTCTAGCCTTACCTCAATCGTTTCATGGTGGTCTTAATTGATGATATGTTGGTGTACTCGGCGTTAGATGAGGTGACTCAACACCTACTTGTAGACCTAAATACACTAAGAGAGTACCAAATTTTTGTGAAGCTCTATAAGTATTGTTTTGGATTTTGGAGGACCACTTTCATGGACACATCATCTCAGAGACTGGTGTTATAGTTGATCTAGGGAATATATAAACATTTCGTTCCTGGGAGAAACCAAGGAGCATGGCTGTTATTCAATGTTTATTGGGGTTGCGTGGATACTACAAATGTTTCATTGCCAAAATTTTCAAATTAGAGGAACACTTATCGACTTTGACACAGATGGGAAATCTGTTCGTGTGGATGAAGAAGTGTCATCATAATTTCTTGGAGCTGAGTTGGAGACTGATGAGTGCCCAATATTGTGTCTACCAGAGGAGGGAATTGTTTATGTGGTTTTCTGTGACACAGAAGACAATATAATGAGGTGTGTCCTGATGCAGGAGTGAGTAGTTACAGCTATATTTCATGAATGTTGAAGTAGCATGAGCAGAACTATGCGACTAATGACCTAGAGTGAGCAGCAGTGGACTTTTCTATGATGTTATAATGATGGGGGAATAGTTTACCATCTCCTCTAACCACTATACTCTCAAGTGAATCATCTACCCGAAGGACCTGAACAAGAGGGAAAAACGAAATTTGGAGTTCCTACAAGACTATGACTACGAGATAGTCTATATTCTTGGGAATTGAAACATGGTGGTAGATGCGCTCAGCTGTAGGTCCGGTTTAAAACTGTTGATTGATGCAACGGAGAAGCTAGCTGCGATGTAGATATCCATCATAAATAATGATGGAGCGACATAAATTTTGATGATGACTATCACTCCCCAGATCATACAACATGTTAGAGAGGAAAAGTTGGTGTATGTTCAATATAGGTCCCTAAATTCTTAGTTATCCTCAAGACAGGCTCCTGATAAATTTTAGAAAGGTGGGGAGCACGTCGCCTTTTTCAGAGGATGCACAGTAGTACTAGTGGAATTGTTAGAGGATATTTTGAGGGAATTTCATACCTCCACCTTGGTGGTACATCTTGGAGGGGTGATGATGTACCAATATCCCCGACGTCAGTACTAGTGGCAATGGATAAAGAAAGTGGTGGCCTAGTTCATTTCGTGATTCCTCACTTACTAGTTTGTGAAGGCTGGGTATCATGTTCCAACTAGCTTGGCACAACCACATGAGGTACCAGAGTGGAATTGGGATGCGATCATGATGGACTTCGTGATGGGATTTCCAGGCACGTCCAAGGGCCACGATTCTATCTAGGTGTTCATTGATAGAGTCACCATGTCATCTCACTTCCTACAAATCCATGATAAGGGATTGGTAGAGGTATTGGGATGCCTCTACATTCAAGAGATAGTGTGGGTTCATGGGTTGCCTTCGATGGTCATATCAGACCATGTTACTTGCTTCACATCCCATCTGTAGAAGGGATTACATGAGGCATTCAGGAATCAGCTACGCTTGAGCACTACCTTTCATCCATATCCATATGGTCAGATGCATCGGACCATACATACCCTGGAAGACATTCTACATGATTGAGTTCTTGTTTTTAGTCGTAGTTGGGAGGACCACATACCATTGGTGGAGTTTTCATTCAACAAAAGTTTTTACACCCCCATTGTTATGGCACCATTCAAGGCTTTTTACGAGCAGCCATGCAGATCACCTCTATGATTGAAAGATCCATGGGAGTCAGAACTAATGGGTCCATATATGGTATGTTCTACAACTAATGTAATGCCCTGACCCCAGTTACCTAGAGTCGGTGCATTATTGCGTAACATTGGCATGATCACAAAAGATCAGTCGTAGAAGACCAATTAGTTTAGTAGCCTTGGAAACACTAGATACATTCATAAATGTTTCATTACATCATAATGTGAAAAACTACAATAACATGGTCTCTATAGTCCACACTCATATCCCCTTCTGACTATCCCTACATGTCATTCATAAAATACTTCTTCACATCCTGGAAAATATTAAAACATTGAAAGGGGTGAGCTCACATGTTCAGTAAGGATAACAATATTGTGGAAGCTTTCATCAATAAAAATAAACATTTAAGGCAATATATAACTAAATCAAAAGCCTTTTAAACTTGAACTTCAGTGTAATATGGAAAAAGTAAAATGAAATAATGCAATTTACTTATTGACATGGTTATTCTACTAGTCGAATAATCACATGAAAAATCAATAAACACTTTCATAATGACGGAATTCATAATGCCAGACTATCATAACCACGTAGCCATGACCTCGTGCCAAGACTACAAATAAGATTTTGTCAAGGCCTCGTGCCAAGACACTAGTTTGTCTCATGAGACCTGCTGATGCATTGAGGAGCTATAGCGGGCTCCACCCGTCACTTATTAAGTCCAATGCATTCCTTATATGAAATTTTTTAAACATATCATAAACCATAACATAATCATATAACATAAAACATGCATAAAAGAAACATAACATTTCCACATATCAATCACAAGATATCAATACAACACATTGATATGATAAAAACATTATCAAAACCGTATTTAAAACCAAAATAAAATAAAATTAAAACATTGTATTTATTTTTCATTTAAAAACAGTTATAGCTTGTAGAGGAAGCCGAAACTCAAATAATGGGAATGGCGGCAGAGAAGTAGTTGTCTCTGCATACGTATGACAAGAAAAACATTCCATTTTGTCATTTAGTAAAACACATCTTATAAAAAGATTCCTTTTGAATAAACGTATAAGTAAAGGGGGTTTATACACCGAATAGAAGAAATTTGTGTATAAAACGAAATATTCCTCAATGAATGGAGATTTCGATGAGGTCCCTTAAAAAGATCATTTTTTTAAAATAAAATAAATCTATTGTGTGTATTCACTATAAGTACACATAAATAAAGTACAAATACCTGATAGGACATAATAATATCATGACATGATTTGAAAGTAGGAGATTAACCCAAAGAATAGAAATTGGGTTATGAAGTTCCCTTAAAAAGATCATTTTTTAAATAAAATATATCTATTATGTGTATTAACTATATGTACACATAAATAATTAATAAATACAAGATAGTACATAATAATATCATGACATAATTTGAATGTAGGATATTAACCCAAAGAATGGAAATTGGGTTAAGAAGTTCCCTTACCTCATGTCCTACTTAACTTGATCATTATTTAACCTCCTAAATAATAAACTAGATTTAATTTCTAATTGATTAAGAAACTTTTTCATGTTCATTATTACTTTTATATTACTTATTACAATTTTATGATAGTTATGTAATTATTTAATTTAATAACGGTCGTTTTGTTGATCTTTGGTACATGAGTCAAAAATAAACTTCTTATAATTACAAGTTGTTTATGTGGTAGAATATGAATTATATCGAGAATTATATTCATTTTGTACATTTCATATATATCATATATATCCATTATATACATTCATTCATAACATTACGTAACATTTAGAGGTAATAAATGAAATGCACCATTCATGGAGACAGTAAGTCGTACGTACGCATGAACACTACATTCATTTCTATTTCGTATTTAATGGAACGAAATCATTATGATATAAAGTTATATTATAATTCCAGTTTAATATCATATATAATATCGTTTACTCCATCCTTTATACATCCCACATATGGCATTAACGATTCAAATCACTTTGAGGGGGCAGTAGTCCGCACTTCCTAAAATGAAATTATCGTGTTTACCCATAATAGAAATCATAAAGGTATGCCATAAATGATAAATACAGAAGCATAAGGAAAACATAAACATAATATATATCATATATAAATATAGTGACATCTTAATGGCCACCATGAGATGTTTTAAAAGAACATTGAACAATCATCGTTTCGTGAGGCAGAAATTCGCCAACCACATAAACAATAAGTTCTTTAACCATTAGACAAAGGTGTGTGTTAGTGTAAATCAAATACTTCTCATAACAACATCCTAGTATATTTAAGAAACTGGTGTTGTTAGAAAATAATGTAATAAAAATAGTTTAAGGTGTTGGAGAAGCAAAATGAAACAAAATAACATAAGAAAAGACATTAACTTAAAATCGGGTACCTCTTTTTGATTTGATCCAAAGGATTCCTTGAGAAGAATTCTGCCCAAAGTGAGGCTTATAGGAGTTATATAGGGATGTTTATAGTGTCTTTGGTTAGAGGTTGTCTGAGACAAATGGCTTTGAAGGTGTGAATAAGGTGGTAGTGGTGGGGGCCTTCTATAAGATGAGAGGAGGGGCACTCTTGGAAGGTCATGAAATGTTACATTATTATGAAGTGCTTTTCGGATTTCAAAGGACCCAAAATGATATATTTATAGGATAAGGTGATAAGGGTTCTAAATATACCCATAAAATAGGTTTTAGACAAGTTTAAGTCTTATATTTTACATTATCTTTTCATTTTATTTAAATCGTTAATTAATGAGGTAATCGCTGCATCATCATGGTGTCATATAAAATTTTATTTATTTAATGTATAAAAATTATAAACAAAATACCATGATGTAGGAAATATTTTTATCTCTCCAATGAATACTTATAGTCAAAACATTAACTTATATAACCCCATGTAATAATTGTTTTAGTAAATCAACACATGTTTATGACAATTTTATTTTTTACATTAAATAATACATTATTAATGTCATTTTCTTACCCAAGTGGCTCCATGGGGTCCCCAAGTTGACCAATGGATTTTCATGGTTTTCCATGACTAATAAAATAAGGGTAGGACAAGTGTAAAGTTATTTTCATATTTTTATAATATCATTTTTACCTTAAATTTCACTAATTACCTTTAATCGCGATTAATAAAACTTAAACGTTACTATTCACCAAAAAATTATTTTAATCCCATTAAACCACATTTTACATCCTAATGAAAACCATGTATGTCGGGTTTTTTAATTCAATTCATAGAAGCGGTAACATTTTATTTAAACAAAAATCAGTTTTTTAACGACCACTTAGTGGTTTCACTATTCATAAAAATGATGTTTTTCAGAACAATGACAAAATTTCACCCTATGCTATAATTGATATTACAAATTCAAAAATGATGTATATTTTACAAAATTTCAATCCTATATGTTTCATTAATTAATTTTATAATTAATTACCGATGTCAAATCAAATCGCGTGTTTTTAGGAAACAATATCATTCAAAAGATTGACAATTGTTTATGTCAAATTTCAAAGTGAAATTAACTCTAATGACGACCATTGGATAAAATGGTAAAAATATATTCTAATTATACTTTAAGACCACTCAATAGTATAATTTATCAGTATAAATTATTTTTATTAAAAAAGTTGTCTTTAAGTATTTTTCACTATTCATAAAAAATTTGAAGTTCTCAGAAAATTACAAAAAATTCAACTTCGGATAATTTCGATATTACAAATACAAAAATTAAGTCCATTTTGAAATATAAAATATATATAATTTCAATAAGTGGGTATTACTATTCATAATGGCTACTTTGATTGGTCGTGGTGTGTTAGAACTCGAGGTTGCGTACAACACACGCTGCTCTATTATTCAAAGAGAAGCATACCATGGATGCTTGGGGTGTTACCACTAAGAAGGGGAAAATCAGCCAGGACTAGACGAGGACTACCCAGAGCAGGCTAAAATCTTAATGCTGATTCAAGACACGGTCCCATGGGGGTCAAGGAGGGAGCCTATGTGTTCCTTTAGGTCACAACCAGATGGGGATTGTAGGGATTTGGTACGTGTGTCAAGTTAACATTGAGGTTAATCAGACCTTTACATATCATGCGTAGATTTGGAGAGGTGACATACTACCTACCTCTTCTCCCCCAGATGCAATCGGTTCATGATGTTTTTCACATGTCATAAATAATATGTTGAGTGCATGATTCAACTTATGTCATCGATCGGGCCAAGATGTACATTGATGGTAGGGTGACATTTGCGGAGTTGCTGGTGGTAATTGTTGATTGAATAGTGTGGGCCCTTCATAGTTAATCATTTCTTATAGTGTGTGTTCGGTTGTATCTCGGGAATCTCCAAGAGTGTACAAGGAAGCTGGAGATTTAGATTCGTGATCAGCACCACCATTTGTTTATTTGACCATATTTTTCATCCTAGGGAATAAAACCCAAATTTGGGGAGAATTTAATGTCCTGTAAATTCCATTTAATATTATTTTCCAATTTTACAGGTTTATATCGGGACCATATTCTTAGACAACACTTGATTCTGAGGCCTGGTGAGCCTGAAATAGAATTTTTAACCATTTTAGTCTATTTAAATAAATGTGGGAGTGGGTATTTCTAAAAATTTAATTGTTGCTTTGATAAAAATTCAAGGGAATCATTTGAATTCATAACACTGTGATTCTCCATGAAAGGACCTAACATTGATCAGTGATGGTCGACCAAAAAATAAAATTTCCAGACATTTTAGAAGTGAAATAAAATAAATTAAAATATCATTTTATTTTTGTTTTCCTCAACATTGAGTGATGGAATGCTAGACCTATGGTGTGAAGATGCGGTGATAAAAAAACTCATTAAAAGAATTCCATTAATAAGGTTCTGTATGTGAAGCACAATATAAAAATTGATTCATAACGGAAATATCATAACAATGTGAGGACGAAGCGTAACAGAAACATTCTAACATATTTTTCTTTTAATGAAATAATGTGTTGAAGAATCAGAGGTGAAGATTTCTCTAAAGGATGGCTAAGGATTTATCTCCAATGAATATCTATGTTTGATATAAAAGATTCTACCACACCTTGGAGGAACGATCTAGGACTGGAGAATGACGAATGCCAACGACATTGAATGGATCAACAATAACAGTGATCCTCATGGAGGTAAGGGTTACTGTGGTTTTTGATTTCCCCATTCTTCTTTCTAAAACAACAAACACAGATCAACCCATGAACATTTTGATCAAGGATCCCTTATTCTAGTGTGGTGATTTGAATTGGGGTTTTTCATTTGATGAAACATTGATAAATCCTAAATCCTTCACCATGTTTCAAAGCCTCTAACGCGGATGGTTTGGCTGTCATGAACAAGGCATGATCCCCTCCCCCACTGTGCGTTCTTGTAAGTTTTTCAGGGTCCCAAATCAGGAATTACATAAAGAGAGTACTGAGGCTGTATCAACATATATGGAAACCTGAGGAGACCACTGACGCAGACATTTTGTGGAATGGACAATCAGAGCAGACCTAGTGGCACATGAAAATCATTGTCGGCACTCCCCGACGGTGCACCGAGGCAACGGTGCGACAAGAGCCGTGGGTAGCATGCTCTGGAAACTCGCTGGCACATGGTCTAGAGGAACCTTGTGTAGGAAAAAAGATGGGAAGTTATGTCAGTTTTTGTGCATTGAATGTCAGATGCGCGAGAGTCTAGCTGGAGAAGAACTGACCCACACTAGTGATATGGGCAGGAGGCATGCCGAGTCGGATCAGGACCAGGTTGAACCCAGTTCATTAGACCTGAGTCTATTCGCGGGACCCTGGTCTAGGTCAGCGAACCCCAGGATGGGTCGGTGGACCCTAGGATGAGTATGGTCGGGTCTGCCCGACCAGGTCGGACCGGACCCAGACCCAACCATCCCCTTAAAAACCCATCATATATTTAAAACGGGTTGTCTAATTGAAGAACCATTTTCAATGTTTAATGACACAGGATGAGACAATTCTTTTCTAAAGTCGGGAGGTATTCATGGATGGTTAAATATGTTAAATTTCATAATGAGGATATTCTTCAAGAATCAAGGGTGTTGTGTGCAGAATTCCTATGGTTGGCTGGGACTCGAAGACTGCTGACCAGTGACCCTATGTGAATCAACTACAAGATACCCTATGTAGATCAGCTACAAGGAAACCTATGTTGATTGGATATAGGATTCCATATGTGGATTGGCTCCAAGTGACCCTATGTGGATCAGCTACATGAAACCGTCTATGGATCAACTCCAAGCGACCTTGTGTGGATCAGCTACAAGCGAGCACATGTGGAGCATCTTGATGACCTAATTGGAGGCAGCTCTGTGTGACCCAGAAGACCCACGGTACTAATCAAGGATTAGTATGTCAGCAGTACAAGGTGTTCAGTGTTAAGAATAATATTTTTTACTTCCATACATTAGATTAAACATGTTCGTGTTGTCATTCAAAGTGAACTTGACTCATGGTTTGCTTTGTAGGTTGCATTGTGGTTTTTCATTTGTGATTTTGGGTCCCTATAGATTATATTGTTACTCACCCATGAATAGGATTTACATTCACATTTTCAGTCTATTCTTGATGACCACCACCTTGACAGAGGACTTGGTGGCCTAGGACCAGATGGTTCCCAATGAGATCAGGCAGGCAGGGCATACTTCTATACCTTCCGACTGCTTCTCTACACATACCCCTGAGGTGGGGTTTCTTGAAAAATCTTTTTAGATAAATTTTTAATTTCCAATTTTTCATTTTATCTTTTGTTGGGTTAGTATTCCTTCAAATTTTACCAAAATATTTTACCTTCACTCAGTGGTTGTTTAGTGGCGTGCATGTTTACCTTTTTTATTTTTTGTGATGTTGTTCTGTCTGTGTGCGTACAAGTACTTAGAAAAATGTATCCCACTTGCAGGTTGACCCCTTTGGCACTAGTCGCCAACCGCTAGCCTATGGGAGGTGGGAATGGGGGAGTCACGACATATTCCCCATGCCACGGTTTATGATCAAATTATTTACTATCATTAAAATATTTTACCAAATTACTATTTTTAAAATAGGACACACATAACCATTTCCATTCATTTGAAAAGTCCCCCATCATTTTTTCAAAAACAATATTGATAATATATTCATGTTGAAACAATAATTACTTGAATTATGTTTTAGAATAATATAAATCACATTATAATGTTTTTCTTGTAAATTTATAAAGTAATTATCTCATTATTTGTATTATAAAAATCTTTTGATATTTGTATCATTAATATTTTTACAGTTCTATATTGGCCCAATATACAACTAATTTTACATATTTATTTTCAATACACATTTAAGATAGTAAATCTAAAATCTATTTACTATATTATATTAAAATAAATATTATTAATTTTATTTTTACTTTTCCACATATACTATTATCATCATTTTCAATCATGTTTCAGAACCCATCTGCTTATGAATTATCAAAAGTAAAACCATAAGATTCTGACCAATTTTACTTTCTATAAAATATATCATCACTCTGTTATTTTTTATTCTAAAATTTTTACTTAATTTTCTTATTTTCTAATGTTTTCAAATACACGGAAAACAAATACACAGTCATTAATAAATAAATTATATATTTCAAATTTATTAGATGATAAATTAATATAATAAAATTTTATTCATATATTCTTATAAAAAATTACATATCCAAATTAATCCTTCACTTGAGTATCAAAAATATAGTGGTCAGGATTATGTGTGATGTTATATGGGAATTTGAAATATGAATATTTATTATAATAATTAAATGAAGGAATTTGTCAAAATCTCAATGGTTTTATAAATTTGAAACTAGTCATATAAATATAAATTGTATGTTAAAATTAATAGCCCATTAATGAAAAGATATTTATACAAATTTACATTATATAAATATGATTTTAATAATTAATCATATATTTTAAAAAAATTCACCTAAATTTATGCATATATTACATTGTCTTTTTTTTCTTTTTTCTTTTAATTTTATCTTTTTAAAACAATAATATTAAAAAACAATGGAAAAAAATATTATTGAAGCTACCAATAATTATATCCCATCATTGACTTATACTATTTTACATTCTCCTCAATTTTATTGTAATATTTAATTAATAGACAAAAAAATAAATATTTTATAACAGAATAAGTGACATAAAAATTATTAGGGAAATAACTAAATCACATCTTGGTTCAAGTTGAAAACTATAGAAATATGAAACCATCTATACGAATTTATATACAAATAAAAGAACAAATAGATATTGATTTTGAATTCAATCAAAAAAATTTAGAAATAAATGTAAACCACTGAAAATAATGAAAACTTTGTTGGGGTTTCTATCATACAAACACATTATTTATATTATCTATAGACCAAAAATTTCAATGGGTTATCTATAATTAAATGGGGGTGGTGGTTTTCTAGATTTTAATGACAATATCATTGAATATTCACTGTTCATAATTATTGTATTAATCCAATTGAGGTAACTCCATCACAAGGTATAGATGTCCACATTTCATTGATATACATATAGATTAGTGGGGTAAAAACTATATTGGATTCCTCTTATTTATCATTATCATAATGAAATGTATATTCAAGTGAGTATTAAATGTTATTATCTAATGTGACAATACAATGAACTTGTATTCAATAATTTCATCCTCATGGGATTATGTGACTGTGTCATTATACTCATTTCCCATATAATAGATTGAAAGTTTTTCTAATTTCTATTCTTTAAAGGGAATCAAAAAAATATCCCCCATTATTTCAATCTATTCATAGATATAATTTTTTTTATATAAAAATTTCATATTATGTAATATTTTTTTTAATGTCAATGTAGAATATTTTTACCGAATATTTTTTTCATGTATAAATTTTCAACCAATTTCATTACTAGGTGACTTTTTTATATAATGTAAGGCCTATAGAAAAATCTATAAGGGATGGGTATTAAGAAATATTTAGAAGTATCCTTATCCACACATTTTTAATCATTAGTAATAAACATGGATATAATTTTTTAATATATATCACATCTTTTTTTAATGATATTTTTATCTTATGAGCAATGGTCTTAGTGGTTAGCCATGACATGTGCTACAACATGAAAAGGTCATGGTGGATAACCTTGAATTCTGCTCCTCTATGTGATAAAAGTCTTGAATCGTGGTAACGTCTAGTTTTATGTTTCTAACACAATACTATTAATACATGTTTATATGATCCCATGTTTATATTTTAATATTCCATAGGTTCCGTGACTTTTTATATCATTATGTCATGCCTTCTAACCCATGTAGAAAAACATTATTCTTATGTTTATTCTCATATAAACATTTTTAGCTCATCTCTTTGTTCATGTTATCCGTAGATTATGATATGAATATTTATGAGCACAAAGTACGTTTGGGGATATTTATGAATAATAACTATATATTTTTTTCATTTAGTATCATGTTTTAATTTTTTATACATATACTTCCAAGACACTAGGATTTATGATCCTCAGCTTGTAATACGTTACTTTAATATTCATAAAATCATGTATTGATATGTGTAAAAGGATAGGGTCGCTATAATTGGTGATGATATTGATCCTTTTGACATGTATCTCTTCCATTTTGGTGAGGTTTTTTCTTGTGTGTTGACCCTGTCTGGGTCATGTTTTTCTATTACTTTTCATTTTTTAATAAATCTCAAGGGCTATGTGTTTGGTGAGAAAAAATTCATATTACTAATAATGACAAATTTTTACCAATTATTGCTAATTATTACAAATTATTTCTAATTTATACTAATTATTACTAATTATTCATATTTATTACTAATTATTTCTAATTATACCAATTAATTTTTTATTTAATACAAATTATATGTAATTATTAGTAATTATAACAATTTATTACTATTTATTACAAATTATACTAATTTCATACTAATTATAACTATGTATTTCAATTTATTTCTAATTTTTACTATTTTTAATAATTATTACTAATAATTACTATTCATTAGTAATTATTACTATTTATTCATACTTATTACTACTTATTATAATTTATTACTAATTATTCATGTTAATTATTAATTCTAGTTTATTATCACATTTATGACTAATTATCCCTAATTATCACTAAATATCACTAATGATACATATTTATTACTAACTATCAATAATTATAGAAATTTATTAGTAATTATTACTAATTATTAAGAATTATACAAATTTATTACTAATTTTACATAATTTTTATTAATTATTAGTAATTTTACCTCATAATTTTTAATTATTACTAATTATACCTATTTATTAATAATTATTAATAATTATACCTATTTGTTACTATTTATTGAAAATTATACCTATTTAATACATATTATTACTATTTATAAATATTTATTACTAATTGATACTAATTATACTTATTTATTACAAATAATGACTAATATACCTATTTATTACAATTTATTACAATTTATTTAAATTTATACCTAATTATTACTAATTATTACAATTTATTACTAATTATTACTTATTATTACTAATTATTTCTAATTAATTCTAATTATTATTAATTATTACTGTTTATTACCTGTTTTTTCTATTTTTGACAACTTATTACTATTTATTACAATTTAATCTTAATTTTTACTTTTTATTACTAATTATTGTTGATTATTACTAATTACTAATATATATTACTATTTATTACTATTTATTACTATTTATTACCAAATACTTTTATTTACTACTATTTATTACAGATTAGTACTATTTATGGCCATTTATTACTAGTTTTTACTATTTGTTACTATTCATTACTATTATTACTATTTATTTCTATTTATTAATATTTATTAACATTTATTAATATCAATTATTATTATTTTGATATTCTCATTTAATACTTTTTATTACTAATTATACATATTTATTACTAATTATACACATTTTTTTACTAATTATACCTCTTTAATAATAATTATTACTTATTATATGTAATTATGACTAATTATTATTAATTGTTACTAATTAGAACTAATTATAGAAAATTATTCATAATTATTGTTAATTATTCCTAATTATTCCTAATTATTCCTAATTATTCCATTATATTCCTAATAATTACTAATTTTTACTAATGATTACAATTTATTACTAATTATCCTTAATTTTTACTAATTATTACTAATTATTTCTAATTGACGGTAATTATTACTAATTGTTTCAATTAGTCACTAATTATTAATAATTTTTATAATTAACAACTAATTATTACTAATTATTAAAATTTATTATTATTTGTTAGTAATTAAAGAAATTACTTGTAAATATAAGCAGTGCAATATAAACCTATCTAATTTAATTTAATTTAATTGTCTCAAATTAACAATAATTAAAACAAATATAAGAAAAAATTAAAAAATTAAAAAATGAAACGAAAAGATTAAAGATTTAGAAAATGGTCTTGTGTACGCTGAGAGGCTATAAAATTACTCTTATATGAAATATTAAACATTGGAAAAAAATTACAGGGAAATATTAGAGTTCAGGGAGAGAGAGTGGGGCTTAGAAAGATGTGAACGGAAAATGGATTGGGTAATTATAGGATTGATTGCTTACTACGGGGGTATTTGAGATGTGAGGCACTTTCCTAATTTTAGTATTTGGGAAGAGACCCATCGCAAATACCGACACTGTATTAATTTGGGTTCGGGTGTTAAAAAGGTATTTTGCGATGAGTGATAAATCATGTCGCTAATACTAATATGTGTGCCATGTCCCGTCACAAATGAAAAACCACTATTAATTTTGTGGTTTCATTTAAAAATGGAATTTGTGAGGGGACCACTCACAAATGATGAAACCAGTTAAGGGTATTTGCGACAATACCCATCACAAATACTAAAACTCATCAAAGGTTATTTGTGATGCGTGAAAACCACCTATAACAATTAACCTTCCCATTGTTTGGCACACAGTGCACGCTAAACCATTAGTGATGGGATACCTATTCGATTAAAAATAACTAAATATTTGGGATATGACCCTTTCTAGTAACAAATAACCCATTGCAAATGAAAGGGTTTTCATTTTTGAAAATATAAAAGGGTTTTTCTAATGGAACCACCACTTGTTAGTGGTTCTATAAATAATATTCAAAAAATTAAACATTCATGATATCGATATTGTAATATATATTTTAAATTTATGTAAGAAATATAAGTAACGATGGACAACAAAATTTCAGAATTTTTCATTTACCATACATCCATTAGAATTATGTGGTTTGTTAACTTCTAGTTCAGTTTTCGAAATAAAAGAATAAATTATTGTTGAATAGCTTCATAATTTTCTCTGAAAAATGAGGGATATATTTCTAATTTCATAGAAATCATTATGAAAGAAAAAATAATTTGATTTTATTTCATTATCTAAATCTCCATCCTCATTGACCACACCGACTTATTTTAATTGAAACTAGTACTCCACCTGTGCGATGCACGGCACTATAAAATAATTCTTATTATTTACTGTAGATTACTATTTATAAAACATAATAGTTTATTATCTGTCTTTCTAAGAGTACTATTAGTAATAGTTGCGATGAAACTATAACGTTTAATGTGTTTTACTCACAAATAAGTGGTGAAAAATTTGGAATGATAAGTGAATCTATTAAGAAGACATCAATAAAATGTTAAATTATGATACATCAATTGTAATGTGAAACACTTTGGAATAGTCAAGGATGGAAACATGACTTCCATATAAACTACATTTAGGAAAACAATATTGTATACTATGAAACACAAAGTTGAAGATAAATTACTTAAAGAATATATTATCTAATAAAAAATATGAGATGTTCCGAGGAATAATTATAATACAAAAAAATTGTTTTTCACAAATAGAGATGTTGTGATGTTTAGACATGGATTAATTTTACAGCAAGTAGAAGATGTTCCCAATGCATTTCATCTTTGCCTCACCAATATAATATTGGTTAGAATCTTCCTTGTCTATCACATCATAAGTGTACCTGAATATGATGAATAATAATACAACACAAGAATATATACAACATAAGTATACATCATAATAATACCTGAATATGTAGAATAAGTATTAATGTCACCAAGAAACGGACATGAATGAATTATCCAACTAAAAAATAACATTCAAATGGGAATTAAGATCACAAAATAAGTATATACATCTTAATATATAAATGGACATGAATGAAAAGAACATTGAAAGTAGAACATAGGATGGGCGGGATCACATAAAGCAGCTCAGTTAATGCATCAAGACCTCTTACAATCCCAGGACATGCACACTGAGGTAATTAAGAATCATAAGCTAATTTTCAAGCCAACAGTAGTTTCATCAATGATGTAGAAAATTTCATACCTAGGGAATTTGAAGTGGAGATGTCTAATAGTAATACAATATATGGAGATCTTATCAGAGATTCCTATCAAATTTCATGAGACAAAGAAGTAGAGATATCATGCCACACAAAAAAATGATAGGTGAAGAAAGCGTGGAAAACAATATATGCCCAGCTCAACCTCTTCCCCTAGTACCCCCTCCCCCTGCCCTCATCCTCCCCTCCCCTCCCCTACCCTCCAATATTCCCATCCCTCTCCCCCTGCCCTCATCCTCCCCTCATCCTCCCCTCCTCCTTCCCTCCCCTCCCCTCCCCCTGCCCAACCTCTTCCCCCATTATCCCCCTCCCCTCTGCCTTAATCCCCCCCTGCCCTGCCCTCCCCCTGCCCAACCTCTTCCCCCAGCAGCCCCCTCCCCCTACCCTCATCCTCCCCTCCCCTCCCCTCCCCTCCCCTCCAACCTTCCCAACCCCTCCCCTACCCTCCCCTCCATCCTTCGGAGCCCCAGCCCCTCCCCTCCCCTCCAAACATTTCTAAGGCTTGATTTAACAGTAATTGGCGAAGAAGATCCATAATCTAGAGCCATTGTTAGTTCAAAAGTAAAATGTGTAAAGAAAATGAGATTATTCACATTTAATTTATTTAATGTATCTGAAAATGTTGGTAAAATGAAAAAGTACTAACCATGGGTAGGTATAAGTGAAATTGGAATGCGTGCTCCTCTGATTAAGTCAAAATTCAATTTCATATAATCAAATGTTGTAGTAGAACATAGTTGTTGGGAGCTCATGGGTTATTTTCCTGTAAAGTTACAAATATGTAATTCAGTATGTTTATGGAATGTTTTCAACGAAATACATCACTATTGTACAATTTTTTGTTCTCTCATATGAAGTCTCCTTTGCAACCTTGCATCTCTCGATGATGACGGTGTCTGCATCATGTTTTCAAAGAAGTAACTATACAGAATATAAAAATTAACTGAAGTTTTTTTGTAACATCTGTCTATATGCTAAAAAATTATAACAAAAACTCCCATACAGGTAATATAAAAAAAACTATATTTTAATGGTCAGTTTACCTATATTTTTCATTGATTTTATTTTCTAACATTGGGGTGAATGTGTTAACATAAGTATCTATTTGGTTGCATGTGCTATGTTTCCCATACAGGCAATCTAAAAAAACACTGCATTTTAATGGTCAGTTTACCTATATTTTTCATTGATTTGATTTTCTATCATTGGGGTGACTAAGTTAACATAAGGATCTATTTGGTTTCATGTGCTATGTTTACACAGAAGTGCCTCTAATTAAAAAAAATCAAGTGAAATGGTCTTGGAAAATATGCTTATATGATCCAAAATGATAATAGACACACCCATATAACTAATCTACAACATAGACCACTAACTTTTACCAACCAGTTTAACTATATTTTCCATTCATTGGATTTGATAACATTAGAGTGTGTTTGTTAACATAATGTTCGGTTTGGTTTCATGTACCTTGTTTACAAAAGAAGTACATCAACATAATAAAACAAAATTAAGAAAAATGGTGTCGGGAAATCTTCCTACATGCTGTAAAATGATAACAAACACACCCACACCAGTAAATGGGTCTTTTTAGATATGTGCATTGGTAAGAATTTTTTCGTACAGGTTAGATTTGACATCCAATTCATGAAACATGATCATATAATAAAAACTAACCCAATGTCAGTACTGAATCTAATTTGTTAACATCCACATCTCTAAAATGCGTCAGTACTCCGCTTGCCCTGATGGGGAATTTGTCCAAATTATATTCTAACTCCACCATGTGACCTAGTATGTAGGACGAAGACCATCCCAACACTGTTAATGTTTACTAATTATTTATCACCCATTCTAATTCTACAACAATAGGAATTCTCATATAATATGTGAAAATTCCAAATTTTCATCATAAAAAAACATATAAATGAAGTAACATACTATTCAAATTATAACTAATAGTTTTAGAATTTTCTAAGACATCATAATAGTAGTGGTAAACCGAAATTTTTTATGAAACAGAATACAAATTGGGTTGTACAATTGAGAAATTATATATATGAAGTTACATAAAATTCAAATAAGAATTAATATTAACTAACATTGAAACATGAACAATGTACATGTGAATTTCAGAATATGGGAGATAGTTTGGAAACCAACAAAATATAACAAAATTATTTCACACAATAATTTAATTTTGAATAGAATGGTGTTTAAGGTAACATATCGTGTCCCTCCACCAACTCGAATACCCTTTTTGTAACATCATGTGGGTGTGTCAAGAATGGAATAGTTTTGAAGATATCTTGGTGAATGAGACTTCATATTTTGCAAAAGAGTATCCATCATAATAAAAATCAAGTTAAATAATGAATATAAAGAAGGTTAGAAATACAGAAAACATTTTTAGATATAAAACATACACAATAGAACCAATTTCAGCCTCAGCTATTCATGAAAAAGCTCAGAGCCATGAAAATTGGGACATCCAAAATGTTCTTGAAAATTTAAAAAAAAACAAACCATTCAGCCATTTTAATGTTACCTTCATTTCATTTGATTTTTTTAAGAACAATATAACCCGAACTGTTCCCCTGAAGAAAGATTGGAAATCAAAATAGGAAATGAAAATCATATTTAAACAAATAAAATTTTAGTTATAATTGTTTTATGTAATTTGAAAATGACTAAAATTTCATACAATGTAAAAATATACATACATTATCCCTCCACCAACTCGAATTCCCTTTTGGTAATATCCTAGTGGTGTGTCAAGAATGGAATATTTTTTATGTTATCCATGTGAATGAGACTTCATCTCCTGCAAAAGCATATTCATCATAATAAAAAACAGTTTAATGAGTGAATATAAAGTAGGTTAAAAATACAAACATCTTTTCTAGATATAAAACAAACACAATAGATCCAATTTCAGCCTATTTTAATCTTGAAAATGCTCACCACCATGCAAATAGAGAGAACCCAAATGTTTCTGAAAATTAAAAAAACCATTCATCCATTTTAATGTTACCTTAAATTCAATCAGGATCATTTCGAACATAACCTGCAAGCATGTATATATAATGAATCAAAAATTTAATTTATCCATAATATAAAATTTAAAACAATGTTTTAGGAGCGTATGAAATCATGGGCAGTTATCAGGCTAAAATAGTAGACCACGGTCATTTCTTATTTCCTAAAGGAAAAAAGTCATTATCCTTAATCATGCTAATAATTAGGGATCCCTATGTTGTCATTAAGATGATAAAATATGAACAAAATCATACCTCACATCCAACAAAAACAATGTCAATGAACATTGGCAATGCAAATGATTAACAACTCTAGAGAAGAGAATAAAATCATTAAAAAAAGGAAATGATGGCAAATGAAAATCAATGGATGTTGATTGGTGAAGTTGATTGGAGAAATAGTAACAAATGTGAAACGTGTCAATAAAGGTTACTCAGTATTAGTATAGTTAGTAGAGTATATGTATAGTTGATAATATATGAAATATGCATATCATACCTCAAATTATCTATAAAATTACCTGATTATTTCATTTCCTTATAGGCATCATCATATGGTCCCATAAGGTTGCACCATTAGTTTGTAGTAGGCCACCTACACCTGGTGGTTTTATTACTATAAAACATCATATTTCTATAACTCATATGAATGTGAATGAGATGCGAGAAAGGAAAGGATGAAAGGAAGGGTGATTTTTTGGTGTCGTGGAACATGGTAGAGGTGGAACATCTAGGATGAGGTACTCAGATTTAGAATATATAATTGAAAAATATATAATCGATTACAGAGGTAAATTTTGTCAAAGATGTAAAAATGTGATTCAAAAATGTAGCATAAAACCTTACAGTTATTTAAATCTTCAAAATGAAAACTCATATTGCGTCATGTTGGGTATGCGTTAATATATATGGGGTTTCATTATGTAAATCAGTCTTGGAGTGGTCTACGGTAGTAGGGACATAAAAACACCTTACACTAAAACATTATCACTATAGCTGAGGTATTTCATATCACATGCCTGAGTAAGAAGTAGAAGTTAAAGAAATTTTTATTATAAGAAATACAGTATGACTTTAGGAGAAGTATGAAAAAATTACAACATGTTGCATGCTTATAAAAAATTGATGACATTGATAAAATGACTTTCTCACCTTTGGATCTATGAACAAAATATTTGTATGTTAATCCATGTGAAAAAAATGGTTTGAAATATTAATATTGTTTATGATTAAATCATTCTCATAAATTTAATAATGAAGAAATATATATGAAATAATTTTTTTGATGATAAATTACTTGAATTTTTGCTACCATTGCATTAAAAACAAGAGATGCTGAAAAAGATAACTAAATAGAAACCTAATAAAGAATTATGGAGATTCTTTGAGTAGCTGAGGGTCAAACAGAAACTTGAAAATTATATAAATTTTTCATCCACCAAAGAAAAATTCAATACAACCTACAAAAAATGTATGTGAATGATGGGAAATAACTACATAGTTAGTGAAAATACCTAAAGGAACGAAGTGATCTCTGGGAGTCCATTACAGAAACCCAAATGCAAAGAATGTCATTTAGTCATTACACCAAACACAATCAAATCTCAATGAATATATAAGCTCAAAACATTTCCATGAATGCAGATATACATAGCCAAAAAAACACCAAAACGAAAAACAAATCAAATCTCAAAGAAACAATTTACAACATGGAAACATAGAATGAATGAAATCTAATGAAAATGTCAAGGTTAGTTGAGGAGGTAAAGAGAGATGATAAATGGGTTACCGAGGCAAGCCATTAGCTAATGCAGAGCTCGTCGATCCTCGATTAATTGTCGCTGACAACCAAGATTTTGAATGAATCTGGAATCAATGCCATCAATATCATCTTGAAGTAGATTAAATTCCATTGTGATATATGGTCACCACTATTTAATCGGAGGAGGCATAAGATCCGCAAGCGATTATTCTGGAGACGAAGGACGCAGAGCAGGCTGAAGCGGAGAAGGCCAAATAGATAGAGTAGGCTGATACGGAGAATGTGAAGGAGGAGGCCAAGAAGAATTACACACACATGGTAGTTGATGAGGTAGAGGTATCTGACTATGGAGGCCGGAATGTCGGAGGAGTGGAGGTAAATGTCGAGGCGTAACCCTATGAGCATCACTGTGAATGGGATGTAAGAGATAAACGAACCAAAACTGTAATATGGAGCGATGAATCGGGGCAGCGCAGTGAGATGCATTTAGGTTTGGAAGTAGAATAAGAGGGGATTCACGAAGGGGAGCGGTGTGAGCTGGAGGGGATAATTGGGAATGGGGTAGGAGAGGATAATCGGGGAGGATATAAGGAACCTAGGGGAGATGGGGAGGGGAGCGAGAATGGGAGATCGGGGAGAGGGGAGAGGGGAGAGGGGATTTGGGGAGGGGAGTGCGAGACAGACGAGAATCCTGATCGGGGGATGGAAAGCAGGTAAATTTTCAAGATATGGAGGGAGCAATAGAGAATTAACGGTGACGTGGATGCATGGGGAGGTGAAACGTAAGCAAGGAGGAAGCCTAGGTTAGTTTAGATAATTTATATCATTCCCTTTTATGATTATCATCAAAATCCTTGATAGTAATTGAAAAAATCATTGCCTAAAATATATACAAATCAGGGAGATAAATTTTTTATTCAACATCAAAATCATTTCAATCAATTTTTATAAACTACATTACTCTATTATATGATTTTCATTTCAATTAATTTATTTAAATCTAAATAAATGTATTAATGACAACTTTTAGTACTGATAAATAATATATTATCATTATCCATCATTTTATAAACATCTATTACCATACACTAAAAAGTCCAAATGATAAACTTTTCTTGTTATGATGAATTAGAATCAATGATATTTTATTCTTCATCTTTATTATTCTACAAATTTATAAACATGTCCCATATTAATTATACATGTTACTGCATAAAATAATAGATTAATTGTTGAATAATCCTTTTAATCTTCATAAAAAAAAAATTCCTTTCAGGATTTGTCAATATTGAATAAATATTTATCCTTCATTATTTACACTTCCCTAGAATAAATGTATTAGTTTTTACTATTATTTTTATAAATTTCATATATAAAAAGTCAATATTGTGGGACATATTGAACTCCATATTCAAATATTAATCTCATAATATCCTCATATCATATTCATGTTTTTTTCGTATTTTTCTTCAAACCTATTATTTATTTTAGGACCACTGATGACATTAAGACGTATATGGATTAATTAAATCTACACCATCTTGAAAATATTATATAAAATCTTGATGGAAGTTGATTTATAGGTCAACTTTTCTAAAATTATTATAACCAAACTATCAATACCATATAATTATGTTCAATTTTGATGATTAAAAGACTATGATGGATAAAAAGTCATAATACATAATGGTGGAGAATATTTTCTTTCCATTTTATAAAATATACAATCATTTAATCGCCAATAATTTACACTACAAAAATTATAAAGTACATTAGTTTATATCCTCTATTCAGAGTGATCATCTTATCTTAATCCATCATATAAAACATAAATTAATATTACGTTGATATTAATATTTTATACATTTAATAATTATATCAATAAACATATCCCATATGTTAGAGTTGTATTTAAAAACTTTTTATATAAATGATGAAGAATGTATAAAGATTTTATATTTTGGTATTATAAATAATTATGTTCCAAAATATTTATATAAGAAAAATTACATAATGTTATTAACAAATTTAATATTTAAATATTGATACTTCTATGAAACACATAAATAATATCATTGATTTTCATGTGAAATTATATTCATGTTCCCATAAATTACTCATTATTGAATTAAATTATTAATAAAAAATTGTATGAAAATAAAATGATTCGAAAATCATAATTCAGAACGAATGATACATTCTCAATTTATTAATGTAAAAAAATAAAACAAAATAAGAAATAAAATATAATACCTATGGTTGTGGAAGTGGGATGATGTGAAATAATTTAATGTAATAAAGTTATGATGATGAGAAAAATGGTATCTCGATAAAAGATATAGATTGAGGAGTAGAATATGAGGGGTTTGGGATTAATAAATTTAACAATTTGAAATTTTAATTCAATAAAATAAAAATTTATGGGGTAGGTACCTTAATTTTTATAAATAGTTTTTAATTTTTCTAAATATATACTCAACCTCATACAATGTCTATTATCAAGACATTATAATATATAGAATATAAATATAAGGGAAACAATTCGTGATTTAGAGGGTCACATGTAGTCTTTCATTTCATTTTGTAATAAATTCTTCATTTCACTTTTTCCTATAAGATATTTTTTAAAAAATTTATATGAGGATTTATATGACTTTCCCATAATAATATATGATATCAATCCTTATTCCTTAAGTAAAACATTTTGATATTTAATTATTTGGAATTTCCAAACTCATTTAAGAAAAAATAAAAATAAAATAATGAAAATAGTGAAATGATTGATGAATAAATATTTTCCTAAACAAAATAAATATTTAACCCCATGCCATATATTTATTTGGATATATGTAAGGTCAGGAAAAATATTTCATATTTTAAATTGGAGTTTAAAATAAATAATGAAAACAATTATCAAAGAATGACTAGAATCTTCAATATCCAACTAATAACTATTGTCCTACTAATGTGGATAATTTACAAGAAACCCTATAACTATTATATTAATTAAATATATATTCACTATTAAATCACATTATCATCAACTACACTTTAGTTCAAGACAATGAGAATATTTTCCCTATTTTTAGGAGAAAAATGATGAGATGTTGATATGTTATTTTGAGTTTTTATTAGTTTAAAATTACATTCAAGGTTTTCAAATACAATTTCAAATGAAATTTTATTGAATTGGGTTGTAAATGAAGTTCTTGATAATACTTTGAGATGTTTTTTATTTTTAATGAAAAATTATATTGGGCATTCTTCCTTATAAAAATATCCTAAAGGGAATAATATATATTTGAAAAAAGATGTGATACATGGATTAAGAATCCATAGAAAATGTTTACAAAAATAAGTAATGAATAAATCACGTGGTGTGGAGAACCATATGAGAGGCACACAATGACCGAATTTTATAACATTGAATGAAACATGTGAAATTAAGTGACATTGTGTAGGATTATTTTAGGACAATAATGGGTGTTCATTGCTACATTTTCATTTTCAATCGATCTCATGTAATAAAAGTAGACCATGTTGGTGGTGTGGTAAGTGATTCTATAAAGATATGTTGTCTATTAATCTAATTAATATATAGAGTGAATAATAATTTTTTTATTAATGTTTTTTCATTGGTCACTAGTTATAAAATGATACCCTAATAACATTATTTGAGGGATTGAAAAACAATTATCTGAAAGGACCATTACTGTGAATTCTAAAATATTGAAGGTAGTTCATGGAGCATGATATTTAATAGAGGATGTTTGTAGATGATTTATTTGGAGGATATTTGAGGTGATAGATCCATGATGTGTGATGTATGAATTGATTTTGTAGAGGTAGTACGGTGAAGTTGGAATATGTTTCACATAGATCAATAAGTGGATTAAGGAGCCATTGATGAGTGTATGTGGAAGCACTATGTGAGGTGTGTACATGGATGAAGGCTGTATGGTTCTATAAATGGTTACAATCCCCATATAGAATTATAATAAATAATTTGTTTATAGAAGGATAATACATGAAGGAAATATGTTTCCTAAAGTACCCACACATAATTTAATGATGAAAAATATTAATTAAGGATACCATTCATCAATTAATTATATGGGATATATATTTTACATTTAAAAGGGATTTTATAAAAATGTTGATATATGGGATTCATATCACACCCTTGGTACACTAAATAAATTAATATACATCAAATATAATTTAATGGTTATACTAATGGTCAGGTGAGTTATTTTTAGAAAAAATTTCACAATGTTCACTAGTGTGAATAGTGTAAACTAGATATGAATTTTTTTCTTCTCTACACTTTAAAGAAATTGTTTTAGTGATTATAGTACATTTTCATATTTCCATTTTATTTTCATATAATTAGACTGGTTAGGGTGTTCAAACTAAGATTAATATGTATCTTGGATTCTTTGTATTTATTATCGATCACTGTGAGAAAAAAAGTACAGATGTTGTAGTGATGAAATAACAACAGAAATCAGTATTATATTAATCTTACATTCCTGGATTATCCCAACCTCTCTTTAAGTAGTTATCATTTGGAATCCAACTATTTTTATAAGATCTAAAGGATTAGTTTATTTAATATAATTGATGAATTTTACCCCAAAGAGATTTTAATTGTCCAGGGAAGCAATTTTAAACAATATATGAATTAAATGTTTCACTAATTTTTATTTTTATCTTTGAATGTGTATAACCCTACTATTGAAGGTATTTCAGTTTGTATGGATATAAGAATAATATAAATTGGATAATATAAATAATTTGATATTAACTCTAGAAGCATTAGTTCCTTGGGGATACACAGTTCAACAAAATCAATATAAAGAGGATTTTGTCAAAATCCTCACATTCAGTGTGGAAAAATAATAATTAACAATGGTAGTTAATGAAATTTTTTAAAATTAAATGTGAACATTCAATGGAACATATATGAGTACATTTTGATTCACTTGAATGAATCTGTTGATTCATTCTATGATCTTGTTAAAATGATTATAGATGATATGTGTGGTAATGGATAAACACATGATAATATAAATATTAACAAATAGTTCAAGAGGAATTTAGTACCCCAAAATAACAAAAAATAATATCTTATTGGATAACAAAGATAATACGGTGAAAACAATGAATAGTTTAATTAGTAATGATGTCACATATTAAATGAAAAATAATGATAATATGGCATTGGAAATGGATATGTGTAAGGGGTGGAATATTTTTATTAATGGAGCTCACTAGGAAGGATGAAAATAATATGTAATTGTTTACTGAGGATATTTAATTCTATTACATAAATTAAATGATGCTGAAATGAGGGATTATTGGGAAAAATCAACTCACATGTTATCAAGGTGAAATGGTTTGGAACCCCTGAATAATATCTATGATGCTTTTTCTATATAATGACGGGGATATAAAAATTCCCATGGTTTTTTTTATAAAATTTCACATATAGTAAAAACAATAATGATAATTTATGAAAAAAATACCTTTTTTGTAATAGGATAATTTCTCAAAATAATCTAATTTGTAAGAAATTGTGGAAAATAAATACCATAGAGAAGTATTTAACATTGTATTATAAAAAAAATCATTGTGTAGTGAAGATAGTGGCCCTGATGAAATTGTATTTGGAGGGGGATTTGTTCTAAAGGGTCTATTTGGGGCTACTACTAAAGAGATATATGTTTGGAGAGAGAAACAATTCAATAAATATGGGGTGTTTTAGGATTCCAATAACTATAAAAAGCATTGATAAGATATTAAATATGAGATTAGAGAAAAAATTGAAAAAATAGTGTTAATGATAGATATAATCAAAGTGTATGTTGTTGTTGAACATAAAATCAATGACTGGAACCTAGTTACCAATGGGTTGACTAAAAAAGATAATTCTCACATAAAACATATCGATTATATTGAGGGTGAATTTTCCAACCTGAATTAAAAAATAGAAAATCAAGAGTGACTCTTTATTCCGATAAAATATTGGGAAATCAGGCCAAACATGAAAAGGAAATTTTAATGAAGAGGACAAGAGGTACAACTGTATAAGTATATTTTTATTGAATAATTATCAATCCACCTAAAATTTAAAAAACTAAAATAAGGCTTAATTATAATCATATTATAATGTACGATAATTCCAAGCCATAAGAAACCACTATAATTATGATGATTCTTTTGATTTTTACTCATAATCAGAATAAACTATGATCCCAAATTATTACACATGATTTACTAATGAAAGTAAATTATACAAAAAAAAAGTTGTTCGATTTTTTTTGGGAATGATTGGTTATCCATGTAATAAATTTTCATTGAAAATGAGACACTAAATGGATGAAGATAAATTTTGGAAACTGAGTACAATTAAATATTTTAAAATATTTTAAATGGAAACTATTATTTTTGAAAATTATTTGGAAATATTAAATGATATTTCTATTAAATAGTATAGAAATATTTTTTTTTAAAACACAAATAAGGAATAAAAAGTAGCATAATAATTCAATGGGTTGGAGGAAATTATACATATAATTCCCAAACATACCCGATAAAATCAGCTCTTAATATTTATAGGATTATCAAATGTGAAGGAATCAATGAGTGCAATACCAATAATAATGATCAAGGAAAAAAAATTGGGGAGGTATTTTTTTATACTACCCCAAGAGAATCATCTCATTTTGGCACATTGAACCATGATAATAAGTGTACTTCATTTACTTGTATAAATCATGAACCTTTCATAGGTATTATTTATAATTGGTGTGTTTAATTACATATGAAAATTAAGAATAATTAAAGATCATTTTATAATCATAATAAAAGTTTTTAGGAATGTATATGAGACACATAAATTTTATTTTTATTGAAGTAATCGATAACCACATGATAAATTAAAATAAACTAATGGATGTTGGGAATGGAATTGAATTCAATATGATTTCTTGTATCATCAATAAGTATGAAAATTTACTTATGACATGAGGGATGTTCAAAGAGGATAATCCAAATGTTTTGATTAGTGAAGAAGACATGGATTTTCAATAAAAGGAATGACAAAAATTTTAATGGAATAAATAACTTGTCTGGTAGAATAATAAATCCTCAAAATATACAGTAATATGTGATGGAGCTCGAGGTCTATATAAACATTCTTGTGATCATAGACACACATATAATGTCTTCAAAAATGGTATTATTTGGGAAATGATTCAAAAGAAAAACTATTAGATGTTATAAAGAGTTCTTAAAAATGTATTTTTTTGTTCTATTAAAATATCACTATAAAAAATTTATTTAATGAGTTATTTCATTCATTTCAATGATCATTTTTGTGGAGTAGTTTAACTCTATGCATTTATAAAAGAAGAACATTTCAGTTGATAGTGTACTTGACATCAAACAATACGATTAGAAGAAAATATACCACCTAGATACTTCAAAATATATTTTTTTTAAAATCATTAAATCTCCTCAATATATTTCATTACACACAAATCTATGTTTTATTTTGTTACACACAACAATAATTTTCATTGAAATATTTGATTACATGAAGGATCAAGTTTTACTTGAAGAAAATATGCTATAACATTTTTTTTAATATATATCATAACATTTAAATTAATAGGTAAGAATATTTATAAATAATTAATGAAAAATATTATTATTTATTTATTATATATAAAATAATAATAATTTAAAATAAAAAAGAAATGTATTATAAAAAAATAATATTTTTTTAAAATATTGACCAGTCACGCATTACACTCAAAAATTAAATTTAATTTTTTTACAACAATATAATTTTTTTATAAAAATAAAATAATTTTTGAAATAATAACATCAAAAGTATATAACGGCTAATTTTATGGATTTTTTAAAAAATCATTTTTCATTTATTAGAGATGCATTAAATTTTAGGAGTGCAATTAATTTTTCTATTAAATTAGTTATAAAGTTGAAATATATTATGAATTTGTTTGAAAGTAGTTCAATTTTATGTAAATTAATACAATTTTGGTTAGTGTAATCATTTTTATAATTAATTTTTTGGTAATAACTATTTAAACATTGAAACATTTTTTCATTAAATCCCTACATTTTTATCATGTCTATAGGATTAATTTTAAATTATATTTTACCACTTATATATATTTAATTTTTAAAATTGAATACATATTTTTAATAATCGAAATTCATAATATATAAATAGGAAAACCTAATTTTGGACAAAATTATTTGTGAAAAGAGTAAAAATTACTTGTTGGGGTAAAGGTAAAAACAAATTTTCCTAGGGGTTAAACTAAAAAATATAAGGGTTTAGATTACACAAAAACATGTACGAAAGTAATTTTATGACCATATATCCACCATATATCTTCAATTATCTATATTGAATTATTTGTTTGCCTTTGGGTTGGATAGAAAAGTGTGTTTAATTGAACCTTATCAAAAATAACATGTGTTCCACTAAACTCACATATAAATGGCCACCACCTACTCACTATTATTCACACTATAACATAATTTTGTTTTGGCCATTTCCTTCCAAAATCACTTCCAAACATCCCACATATCATCCAGAAGCCTTATTTCGATTGTAAGTCTTACCTATGAAGTCCATTTCTATGAACCTAAGGATGATACTCGAAGAAGATGTAGCGTTCTTCAACGAGTGTTTTTATTTTTATTTTCCTAATCATCCTTAAATTATTATTAAAGATGTTTATATAATAAATTTTTTATATCTAATAGAATAATTTGTTTTTATAATATGTTAATGACCTATTACACCCTCCTCTTTTATCAAATGGATTATAAAATCATCATGCATGTCTATGAAGGACTACCACTTCTTGGACCGATGTCTTTTGTTTTCCAATTAACACCTCTCACTATTGGGTATAATAATGGATATAAATTATTTATATGATATTTATAAAATTATTATACCTTTTGGGACATTATAAAATACATTCATTTTTACTACTATTTCGTAAGGGATATGATAATGTAGTTCTAGTGTATAGAATACTACCTCCTTTAGAAGCGGTGTATTTTATCTTTCACTAACTCTTTAAATAGAAGGCAACAAATATAAATTTAATGATAATGTGTAATATATTTGAAATAATTATGGCATTAATGACAAATTTATCATTTTTCGAAATGTAATATGCCTTTTTTCTTACCTTTTCACTCACATAAATATCATAACATCATTTGTGTACATATGGACAACAACCTATACAAAGTGATCTGAAAACCTTTTCATCACCACACCACAATGATGATATATATATATATATGTATATTATATGATATTTATTATATTAATATAATTCTATAATGATAAAATATTACTTACATACTTTCCATTGTGATCCTTGATGAATGGAAATATTACTGATGCCTACGTATGTCATACCATCTCCATGATTATGACACACATCATTTATAAAAATAATAATTCAAGATTAATAAAATTGTTATTATTGAATTATATATATTATAATTATGTCATAATTGTTCTAAATTTGATTTAACAATATTATATATTAAATAATATGATCATTCATTATGAAACACATATTAGAAAACAATCCAATTAACTCCCATAACAATGAATATAACGAATGATATTATAACAAATGGGTCATAAATCATTATAAAAGAATCAAATATGATATTATAAATATTAAAAAAATTAATTTGTAATTTAATATAAAATTAAAAATCACTATATAATAGGTTAAATCATGTTTATATAGAAGGATTCGTGAGGTAAAGGATTTCATCAAAATTACATTTCATTGAAGATTATTATAATGTTTTGAACGTAATTTTTTATATGATTTATATGCTACCCTTATAAAGAGTAATATCATGATTCATTTATAAATCATGTTATTTTATGTACCAAATTTAATTATTTCATCCATGGGGATTTATCATGAAAATTACTATACGGTAATGAACTTTGCAAGTCAATTTCGTTTTCATTAGGTTATATTACTTATTAATTGTCATTGATATGATAAGATTGTGTTAATAATGTCATTTTACTATATCATGATGTATTTATTATATTTTTATGTCGATATATAAGAAATATTCTTTAACTATTTATTTATTAATTCTCACATAAATTTTATGACCATTTCAATGGTTTATTTCGAAAGATCATTCAAATTGATATTTGTTTAAACATTTAAAATCTAACAAATAATTTATATTTTTCTAAATTAAAACATTTCATATTATTATCCTTACGTCATTCAGGATATTTTAAATTAACATTATGATTTCACCACTCATTGATAAATGAAATAACTAAGAATTTATTTTAGAAGATTTAACTTCATTTGGCTCTTGGGTCGGAAATTCTTGTTACGAAAAAACAACATTTTCTAAAAATGTTTTCATAAATATTTTATTATTTCGAAGTGTTTTCGTAATGATATTTTTTTTCCAAATTTTTTATTCAATTAAAATTTATCCAAATAAATCATTATGTTATTCTAAAAAAATCTCTTCTGTATTTTACTAATAAAATGAATGGAATATTTTTTTAACGTGTATATAATTAACTTGATTTCGATAAGTCATGAAAATTAATATTTTTTAGTACTTCCATTATAATATTGAAAAAGTAATATCCATAATAGTTATTTCTAATATTATTTTTGAACAATTATTTGTTTAAAATTTTAATTTCAAAATGAAGAGGATATTATCTTAAAAAATTAAATATCATTATATTGTATTTTTATTCATTAATCAAAACAACCCTTTATTCACACTCCAATGTGTACAAATTGTATTCAGACAATAAATTTTGTTCTTCATTATTGTTTATAATAATTTGGACTGAGGATTGGATTAAACATAACTTCCTTGATTCATTTTTGTAGTCATTCACTTCCCTTAAATTATTCACAATCCTAAGTACATTAAATTCCCTCTAACATGCCATATGATTTATCTTGGATATTATTATATTATAAAAAATATATCATTAATAAAAATATTTGTATTCACAAATAACATCCAAAAATAAAAACTATAATACTTGAAGCATTATTTTAGAATTAAGGCCAAGATAGGAAGGTGTTTGGTGGGAACCTAAAAAGTATACATGGACAAGATGTTACATTCTTCAAGGACTATTTTTGTTTTATCTATTCACCCAAAAAATTAAATTATTATTAATCCATTTATTTATAATAAACTATTAATTTTAAATATAATTATATGTTATTAAGATAATTTCATGGTCTACAATCAACTACAACCCTATCTACTGGGTTACAAAATCATCTTTAGTGTGTGCGACATATTACATTCGCATGAATCGATGTTATTCGTTTTACCATTACCACCTCTCATTTTCGAGTTTGGTGATGGATCCCAAGTATATATATATATGTGTGTGTGTGTGTGTGATATTAAAAAATTAATTGTACCTATATATTCATTATATAAAATATACCTTTTTACTTTCCATTATGTTGGGGATACGATGGTGTTGTTCATGTATATGGTGGACAGATGCCTAATGAAGTGATGAAATTCATATTTAACTAATAATTTACATGAATGTGATAAGGATAATATTAATTATTATATGTGATATTTAGGATAATATTATTATATTTATGGTATATTTATCATTCTACAATTATAATACCTCATATTATTTCTAACAATTTCACTCAGTAAAATATGATAACATCATTTGTTTATTTATGGACTACATCCATCATGATGCGATGAGACTCTCTTTTAATCCCCAAAAAATGGATGAGATATATAATTATATAATACAATATTTTTATATTAAAATCAATAGATGATGATAAAATAATACATAACACATTTCAATAATGATCATTGAAAAATAGAAATGTTACCTATATTCATATGACTAATCATCTCCAAGATCCTAACATACATAATTTTTCAAAAACATCTTTCACTATTAGAGTTAAATGTATATTTTATGAATATATATTCTCATAATAAAAATATTATTATTATTTAGATGATGTATCTTAATAATATGTGCAATAATTGGATCTTTCATTATGAAACACACGTGATAAAACGAGGAAAATAACCAAAGAAACAATGAAAATAATGAAATATAACTAACAAAATGGTGATGAGATATTATAAATGGATAATTTATGATAAAAAAAATTAATATGGTTATTTTATAATTTGATAAAAATTATTAACCCATTATACATGAGGTTATGTCAAGATTAATTAATAGAAAGCATGTGGTAATGGATTTTGTCTCAGTTACATTTCATTGAGTATTATTATAATGTCATGCACATATGTTGTTTTATATTGTGTATATACATCCAGATTGACATGTAATATCATGATTCATTAATATTTCATGTTATTTTATGTATCAATTAGAATTATTTCTTCCATTGATATTTTATTCTAAAAATCAAAAGTGGTAACAAATTTCCTGATTCAATTTGTCTTCATTGGGACATATTACATATTTGTTATCATTAATATTCTAAGATAACGCGTATAATAAATTTTTAATATATTATATTTTTTCCACTTGTTTTATATGAATTAATTGAAAATATATATAATCGATTCAATGATTATTTCTCACATTAACAATATGATCATTATAATGTATTATCTCATAATCTTATAAAAATCAACATATTTATTCTTAAACATTAGTTAATGGAAAAAAATTATCAATGGATAAATAAAACCATTTCATTTTATTATCATTTTTTATTCATTATATATTCATGTAATATTAATATTTTCCTAAAAATATTGTAATTAAATTAATTTATAATTTGTTTAATAAGATTTGACATCATTTCTCTCTTCGGCCAGAAATATGTTTTCTTCCGAAACCAAGATTTATAAAAAAACTTAAAAATGTTTCAACCATTTTAAATTATATAATAAAGACACATCTACCTAATTTATTATTTTTTTTAAAATTCAAGGAATGTTTATTTTTTTCAAAGCAATGATAGTTTGGACATTACTAAAAAAACTAAATGGAATATTTGATTGAATGTTTAAAGAATGAGTGGAATTTATATCGATTTTAACGAGTCAAATATTTTATTTATTATTTTTTATGTTTCATATTTTATATTCAAAGATAACTATACTCAATTTTTTAACTTTTAGTTTAAAAAAATTACTTTCCAAATGAAATGGTTATCTTCTTATATAATGTATTAAATGATATTTTTATGGTATTTATATTCATAAATGATAAAGATCCATTTATTTTAAATAATTTGAATGAATATAATATTGAGACTATCATTATTATTCATCAATATGTTTTATAATAATTTTAACAAATGAATATATTAAAATTAACTTTCTTGATTATTTTTTACAATATTCAGATTTTTTTAAATTACTCACCTTCCCACGAGCAATAAATTTCACCTAAAATCCAAATTATTTTTAAAGAATATTTTTATATCTTAAAAAATATTTCATTTATTATTACATTTTTCTTTATTAAATGTCTTTTTTTATTTGGGTAAATACTGATAAATCTATAATCTTTAGTCAATATTGATATATGATGGAAAGGAACATTATTTGTGAATAAAATCAATTATTTGGTATACAAGGAATTATTTGGACATGAAAAACATCGGTGGGGATAAGATATAGATATGCCTTGATACATCAATAGTATTAAGGGATGAATCAGAAGGATAGCCTTAGTTAATGGGTTTCAACTAATCAGTTTCAGACATTTATATGGACAGATCATCGTGGTAGTGTTACATTGTTTATAAGAAACATGACATCCAATAATTAAGTATTTCTTATATTATAAATTGAGTTATTATTATGCATGGTTTTTTTACAATGGTATTATCTCGAGATGATTTTCATTCTAAATTTTTGATTAAATGTCCTGTTTTTTAGTCATTTATCGTTCCCTACTAATTATACATTATCATAATATGATTGTCATCTTATTGATTAAATAGAATTATGTTTTAGTTATTTACTATTACATGATTATTATTTTAGTAAAAATACATAATTGGAATGTGTTTCCATTGTTTTACCTTTCCATATTAATTTTTCTCATTGATTTAAAAAAAATTTACATTACCCTTACTGAGCATTTGAGATCACCCATATTATTTATCATTTCCAAAGATTTCATAAAGTGTACTACAAAAGATATGTAAGAATATTATTGAAGGAATAATGATATTATCAATAAAAATTAAGTTTTAATATTTTTATTCATATGTATTTTATAAATCTTATATGTATCTAGTTTACCAAGACAAGAAAAATATTTTTAGTCTTTCATGATGTTATTCCATATATTTTATCCAAATGAATTAAAATAGGCCGCAACATTATAATACTTGGGTTTAGTTTTCCATAGATGGAATGATTGATAGTCATCACTAACATGTCCAATATATTCATTTTCATTACTAGATATTAATTTAAGGCTAAAAAAACTCTTAGATATTATATATGAACATTTAATAGTTATCAATATAAATGAGTTTTATAATATCCATGTCAAGGAATATAAGAAAATTTAGTTGGACAAGTAACCAAGTATCAGTATTGAGAAGTCAAAAATAAAATAATATAGTCATGATGAAAACTAGATCAAAAATATAATTTGATGAAATGATTAATAAGAAAAACATTCAATAGAAATTTTATAATAAATAAAAAATGACATTGGTATTCATTTCTGGTTGACCTCTTTTATGACTTGTGGAATAAACAAATTCCTACAAGATCGGGTTGAGAATAAATCCAACATTAAATTAATTTTTTCCATTTGAATAAAATAATTTTAATCTCAATATAAATAAAAAATGAAGTATGAGTCCCCTTATATGATTTAGTTTTTCATGTTTACTCAACAAATTAAAAAATTAGATTAATGATACAATAATATACTATATATGGATACCAAATAAAATGATTTTACTATAGTTTAAAACAGGAAGAATAAATTGAAAAATAGTGAACAATTTCTAGATAAATGATAACATTATATGATTATCTCATGGGAATATGTGGGGAGTTTTATTTAGAAAAAGATAGTGAAAATGAGTAATAAGACGTTATTCCATTATCTGGAAAAAAGATATATAGATACGAAATAAATTAGTTTTTTAATATCATATATGTCCATGAAATAGTTGATTCAATGACTAAAATCTTTTCTCTGTGTAAAATGTCACTCCGTTCATAGTTATATCCAAAAAGTTTGGATTAATGTTCTAATTATTAGAACCGGGTTCAACGGATCCTTTATGAGATCAATTAAATGAAAAATCATCAACATGGGAGATTATTTTTTGGTTTGAAGAGAATAAAATCAACATGGAAAAAATGTAATTTCTATATTTAACTAAATTAAGATGTTATTGTAATTAAAATAAATGCATTATCAGTGTGTAATAAATACTCTCCAATATAATTTATTGATGTTAAATTACATTTTATCTTGTAATGGGTGTACAAATTATATGATTATTATTACATATAGTTGTGGAGAAAATAATTTATTTATTTTAGATGGATATAAAATATAGATTTCAGAATTAATTATTTGACTAAGACTTTTACATCAAATAGAGAGAGAGTTTTTATATTCATGAAGATTATAAATACAGTTATTGATAGAAGAAGGAACATTGTGTATTAGCAAAAGAATGATGATCATGATGCACACATAATTATATGTAATTGAAGATTTATATATACCAATTTATTAGAGTTGATCATAATCTCTATTTTCAATAGAAGAGTGATAAATAACTTTTATTATATATGTAGATTATATAGACTTTGGTGGATTCAATGACTCATAGTATAATCATTTTTTAAATTCATGATGAATGAGTTAAAAAAGTTTTTGATTTGAGAGATAAATTTTTTAATTATATTCCATGTAATATTGGGGACACATATAAAATTTATATATGAAATTAAATATTCTATGTTGGTTTAAAAATAATTATCAATATAGGTTTCCAAAGTAATCAAAACATGAATTTCACCTATATTTTTTCAAAACATAGTGGTGGAAAAGTGATAAATATTAGAGGATACCATAAAGTCATTAGGATGTTATAAAATATAATTTTAGTATGATATGATATTGTATTTTCATTATTTCAGAAGGCATGGTACTAAAGTAATCCCAAATAAATAAACATCCTAGTTATTAAAAGAATACTTTGGTATATCTGTGGCATGGTTTATTTATTTACAGTAGTATACAAGAATATTTGTTTTTAGAATTCCAATAGGATTTATATAATGATTTAGTATATGGTAGAAAATCAATATTACGTTCTGCATTTTGTCAATGTAGATTATAAAATAGTTAGATTAGAAGCATACAATATTTCATTTCATTGTACACCACACAAGATAATTACACTGTATTCTGTCATCCATGCATGTAACTACTATGTATAAAGTAGAATCTTGATGATATGGTTGATAAAGTCAAATATCTAATCTCAAAAAATTATGAGGGTTTAACTATTATTTTTCTTATAAATTTTTTCTCTCTCTCATAGACGATTATAATTTAAAAAATTATGAATTCATTAAAGATAAAGTTGATACTAGATTGGTGATACTAGAATATATTCATATTTAACATCAATTCAATGATATCATAATGACATAAATACCCAATATGTCATTTAAAATAAATCTATTTTCTTCTAGATTCATGTTTATCCCATATATTATAATGTACAGTTGTGGATCCTCAACTCTTTAGGTTATCATATTGTTTCCCCCATTTACTCATGGTTACACTTTTCCCTGGTGTGGATAACAATGGAGTGAACTTTGTGTCCATATGGGAATTAGGAGAAATATATTTAAGGGGTAGATTTCTCATTTTCCCTAAGGGGATGAGTAATATTGGTAAATGGGGAGTATGAATATCGGGTTCATAGTAATACATTATAAGGATAAATCAAATCAATCTGAGAATATATATATATATATATCATCAAAGTTATAGCTATGTAATGTTGAATAAAGAGGTCACTAATTGTGTTTTAATAGCTTCTCTCAAATATTTTATGTATAATTAAAAAAATATTGACTAGTGAAAAGTGTGGATTTGAACAATGGAACCATTGTATTTGACTTTATTGTTACTCATATTTCTCATGTTGATATTCAACAATTTTTTCTTATTGTATGTGTCATGTACGTTCGTGATTACTATTTAGAATCACAATGTTAGAACATATTTTTAAGCTAAAAATGGATTATATTTTTTAATAGTTCTATGGGATGAAGAGGATTTATTAACAAGAAACCAAAAGGTTTATTTTTTGGAATATATCCATTGGGATGCAGACTTTGATTATTTATTGTTGGTTTTGTTGAGAAAGAATATTCTTTTATTTATTAACAGTTATCCATATTGGGTTATAAATGTATTTCAGGAAGGTATATAGAGGTATTTTAAAATTTTATAGAAAGAATTGAAATAGAATGTTATATTTATATAGGTTGTATAAATAATGGTTATTATGTTCACAATCATAAAAGGGTTGCATTTCTAGTGAGTCCATGTAGAAATTTTGTAGTTGATGGATCATGAATGTATTATGAGGCTAGGGAACCATGTGTGGGATATGCAATGAAAGAATTAAATCACAGTGAATGAAATTTGGTAATGAAAAAACATTATTTGTGTTTTTTAGGGAATCAAAGGGTGTTCATGGTGACCTTGTAATTTTGGATTGAGATGTTTTAATTTTTGGGGGTCCAAAAAGTATGTGTTGTATTCATTTTTTATAATTGATGTTATACACAACTGATCTTAAGTGATAGGGTGGAAAAAATATTGAGATTAGAATATTTATTAATTTTATTTGAATATATAGGATCACAAAATATCATCATTTAAGGGAGATATTTTGTTTCTCATGAGAAATTTTTTAGATATTCAAAATATTTTTAATGTAGTTTTTGGATCATAGTAATCTAGAATAGAATTTTGTAGGGTTATCCTCTAAAGGACGTTTAAATAGAAAGAACAATTAATTTAGAAGCATGATGGGATTATCTCAATGTACTATATATTTAATCAATGTGAGGATCGTGTAATACTTTCTTTTAATTGTAGAAATGTGTTATGGTTGTTGAATTATTTATAACAACCATTAGAAAGTTCTTATCACATTAGGATATTGAAAATTTATTGCTACATAAAAAATGATAAGAGAATAGAAAAATTTATTTTCATGGAGAAATTATATTGAACGAGGAGTTTGATAGAGATTATTATTATTTTTTGGATTTCAAACTTAGTTAATATAGAAATTTTAGTTATAAAAAAGGGACATATAATCCCACCAAATGTGTGCTAACTGAACAAAACATTGGACAATAATCTACCACATGGGAGTCATCTCATTAATGGGGTTCCATTATTGTATTGGATAGTGACCTCATGAGATATATCGAATATGCAATAAATAACACCCATAGGGAGATCATGTGTGAATGTATCATGCACATGGGGAACACATGAGGGAGCCTAGTGGGCTATGAAATGGTGTGGCATGACCATTGTGGGGAGTGTGATTGGTGTATCTTGATTACAACACTAATGAAATTTCAAGTTGATAAATATAAAAGAAGTTTTATTAAGTATTACGAATCCAAATAGATTTTTTATTTGGGATAAAGTAATCATGGGTAAATTTTATGTATTCAAAAAAGATATGCATATAACTTATACCATCTGATCAATTTATAAGTCGTTATCAAATCATCTATTTTTTTTAATATTAATCATTAATGAAAATGCAAATCTACTGTATATTGTATTTATAGATAACATACATCCACTACCATAATGTTATGCTTTTCCAATAGGATATTGGAAATGGATTCACGTTGTCAATAACCATATGCTATGGGAATCAATTACTAATGTCCCATCACAAAATGAATAATCATAAATATGATTTTTTCAATTGAAAATTTAAAGTAATAATTATTTTTTATTGATTCAACATAGGGAAAAATAATAGAATTATGTTTCATTAAATAACCTGTTATGATGTCCGACACGGATTTTATTTATTCGTGATTTGATCTGAATTTCTCACAAATATGCTTGATAAAAATTCCACAAAACAAATTATGATGAAAAACATAATCCATCATATTTTCTAAATTTTTAATAAAAATTACAAAATTAAAAAAATATATAATTAAAAAAATATAAAATAAATAAAAAATAATAATATTTACAATAATAAAAATTATACATCATATAAGAAAAAAATTTACATCCAAATTAAATAATATCCATAAATTCAATATGGTATCAACAAGTATTTGGTGGTGGGGGTCACTAAAATAGTCATGTGGGATGAAACTCTATACCAACACCCCATGAAATAATACTTATATACTCTAACATCTTTTCATATATTTGATGCTACTTATAATTGTCCTCTTATCTCTCTATCTGCATTCAATCTATCATCTCAACCCCAAGCTCTCATCCAATCATCATAATATACAATGGACACATAAAACAATTCTAAATGGTATCCCTTGAATCTCACTAATGACATCATAGATGTACCATAATAACTATTAGGTGTCAGTCTTGATCCAATACTTGTCACTTATCCTATATTGACACCATGCATAGT
Organism: Viscum album; assembly: GCA_963277665.1. Taxonomy (NCBI): domain Eukaryota; kingdom Viridiplantae; phylum Streptophyta; class Magnoliopsida; order Santalales; family Viscaceae; genus Viscum; species Viscum album. Next base: position 1,362,125,443 of record OY728140.1, on the reverse strand, counting down.
CACCCCTATGTAGGCCCCTTGATTAAAATTGGTCTCACAACTGGAATTTAATTCACTATAATATTTACTCTGACATTAATGTAAATCTGAAACCTCATAAGCCTCCTTGAAATATATCTATAAATTATAATAACATTAAAATTAATATAAAAAATTATTAACAACAATTGGATGATGTCTTTCACCAACAAGATGCATTTTATGGGAATCTATATATATCTTATTGTAAACATAAGTCACCAAAATAGAGGGGTCCGTAAATGATTGAATAATATAGAAAATATATTAAATTTTAAGGATATTTAAACAAATAAAAAATATTACTTATCATATGTCATATATGTATACCAAATGTATAACTCTCTGCACTATTTGTGAATTCTACAATCCAACGGTTATGACAACTAGATGATTACCTCTTATTAAAAGTATATCCTAACAAGTAGGAGTACAATACATCTAATACTAGAGATGATTTATAGTAAGGTATAATAGTAAAGTAATACCAGTCCAAACAACAATATAAACTCTAATCATAGATCACTTTTTTAGGTTTAGTAAAAACTGAAAAAAATGACCATCTATAAAACATTATCATTCCTCATAGATAGAATATCACAAGAAATCATTAATGAAAAAGACTTATTTTTTCTATATGATCTAGAAACTATGTTACTAATTCAATAAATATGAAAAATATATTATTTAATAATGTAAAATCCTGTGATCAAACATTTTATGGATAACAGTAATGGGAACCTGATTCCCTAGCACTAGTGGAACTAAAATAATAATTTCGTATAATTGTACAAGAATTTCAAATAAAAAAAATAAAAAAATTGAAAATAAAATAATAACAAAAATATTATTTCTAGTATTACTACAGATATATACTATAAAATATGTTCCGTAATCAATTGAACATACCTCAATAAATGATGATTAAAATCATGTGATAGATGTATCCATTCAATAAGGTCTAGGATAATCAATTGACCAAGGTCACACCGCACCCAAATAAGAGGTTATATAATAGTATTATATGGGTTAGAAGAATCAGGATCACAATAAGGAAGTCTCACATCATCAATAGATGGAAATATATTGTCTAGTGCATATCGGGCCATTAGAAAAAAAAATATTACCAATAAGAAATTATTATTATAGATATATAAGATAAAAAATCAATAAATACTGTAATATAATAATATTAAATATAACAAAATTGTATATTAAAATATCAAATATATATAACTCATAAATACCAAAATATAATAATTACAAGAAAAAAATAATGAACTATACTAAACTTTTCTATAAATAATGGTATATATAGTTATAAAATGTAAAAAACATATAAATTCCAGCAATAATATAAAATATTTACCTATAAATAATAATTTATACATATATGAAATTGAAAAAACATAATAAACTCCAGAATAAATGAGGTAACTGAATATATCATCAAGAATATCCCCCTCTAACTGAAAGAAAAAATATAACCTATAAATAATTTTTAGTAAAAATATATAATTTAGAAATCTATTCAATACTTGAATCTAATACATCATTCATTATCCTCATCCTAATTTAATTTATGATAATTTATTTTGATTCTTCTTCCACATCATCAAATTCAAAAAAAAAATTAGTTTCATCATTCCTTATTAAGTCATCCACATTATCAATATAATCCACCAATAATTGAGTATAATCATCATCAATATTTATATATCACTTTTAAAGATATGTATTTAGTGATGTTTCATGAAATATTTCAATATTATTACATCCATAGAAACTTTTATTTTTCAAGAAACAAATTTTCAGGAGATTTATTTTTATTACACTCAACTGGTAATTTAAATATCTAAAACCTAAATTGTATTTTGAATAATAAAAAATATATGATTGATGTGCCAACATAAATGGTTCATTTGAGGGTAAAAGATGTTTATATTTAATTTCAATGACATTGTGCTATGGATGAACCATTATTCCTTATTTTGTATCAAACATATTTCATTTATCCATTGTAATATAATTTTTTCTTAGATAAAATAAATAAATTATTTCATTAATAATTATATAAAATTCCACATGACATTGTTTATTATTAGATCCTTTTAGACTAAAACCACTACTAGTTTATTTATTTGATTGACCATACATGAATGTTTGTAATCGTAATCCACTAACCACATACCCATAATAACATATAACTTACATTGTAGGAGGTTTTTTAAAAATCCATAATCACTAATCTATTTTATATTCAAGTGTAATTTGTCTAAAAAATTAATATTATTATTAATAGATAGCATTACAAAATTTATTTAACTATCCCTCATAAATACATAATTTACCAGAATTTGAAACAAATATTCCAAATTCAATTGTAGACATTCATTAAAAAAACATAGGTAATTCATATAATTTTTTATCTGGTCATCATATAATCTACAAAAAATACTATAAATAAATTTTACTTTTAAAAATTAATAATAATAACAATAATTAGTTACTACTATTGAAATTATTTCATTTGTTAATAATTGTGAAAAATATATGTATGAGCTTTGTGTAGTTCTTAACCTGAAATCTATCATTCATAATAACCACCAAAACCAGGATTATGATAATAAAAAACTGAAAAGTTATTATCAATGAATATATCATCATTTTCTAATCCACGACCAATGGGAATATATTTTCTAGGATATTTAGAAAGAAAATAATAAGTGAAGAAATTTTATATTTCCACTTTCAAGTATGTTTTTTAGTAGAAAATTCAACCAATGCATTTTTATGTATTTTTTTTAAATATTTTCACACATCTATCAAATGAGAACATCCAATGGAATTGTAAATTCCATATATATTTAGTTTCATAAGGAAAATTCTATTTATAATGTATCATTGAGTCAAATATGTCCCAAAAAAAATATTATTATTTATATAAAATTTAAAAAAAACTTCCTTTAGAATACTTAATGCATAATATTATAATACTTATACACAATTACCTTAAATGAAATATCAAATATTATTCAAAAGAACCCAAGATATAAGAATTCAGTTTCCCTCTATGTAAAAAAAATTTCCCTTCCAATATGGCATGATTGTCAGGACTTTTTAACCCATTAATATGTCTATTTCTGATGAAATGTGAAACATTTGATGCATAACCCTATGGTAACCTCAAAACTATAATAAATTAATAGAACTGAAATCATTTTTTAGAAATATTTTAAAATAATGCGGAATTAAATAAATTTTGTGATCCTTTAACATTATATAACTAATAATTATAATGACTACAGTTTTGGGGAATATCTAGTCATGCCTTAAAATTATCCTTAGTTATATTGGGTGTGTCCTGTATGGTATAAAATGTTTAATCAAAAAATTATTCTCAATATGAATCACATAAAATATGAGATGAATCTTAAAATCATACAATTATGGAACTTCCCAAGAAATACTCCACATTATTCAATTATAATACCTCCCAAATTTATATGTTGTTTATTCATTTATTTTATTCCCAAATTTAATAGAGGAAAATGAATATATGATGGATTATACCTGAAAACTGAAGAGTACTACTTGAGGTTCATTTATTTCACTTTATGTTTTGTCAAATTATATCAATACCATAAAAGAAGGTGAACCACATAAAGATATATCAAAATATACTATTAATAACTTTTATTTCATCCATTTATAAGAATAAAAAAATCTCATCCTTGAAGAACAGAAATAATTTTAGAAAATTTGAACTCCATAAAGATAACTTACTATATTTCTGAAAGCCACCAATTTCCCACATTAATGAGACCTTGAGAGTAATTTTTTTCCAACAATGTAATATATAGTTGGACCTTTGTTCCATAATCTAATTAACTCATAAAAATTTAGCTTCAAATAAAAATATATATTTTTCATCGAATATCCACTATTTAGTAATGCTAAATTTAAATAAGGTTCTATAATCAGTATCCTTGGAGGTATTTTTTGTTGCATTATGATATTAGGACAATAGGAATATTGATTTTTTTAATCAGAAATTGGACAAAACCCATTAGTTGAAAGACTGAAATACATGTTATGAGGTTTTGATGAAATACAATGATGAATCTGATCAATAGGATTCCAAGAATAACATTTTCATGGTTAATTTTTTATTTTACTACTGGAAGCATTTGATTTACTCAATTCCATCAATACATTTTTCTTTTGTTTGTGAAACATTAATATGTTCTATAATCGTGGTATAATTGGAAAATATCTCAATATTTTCATAAGAAATATTGACATTCCAAATTTTCTATTTGTACTAAAATTCTGTATTTCTGTCCCAATAAACTAGAAATTACTAATCACAATAATTTAATATTTATTCATTTGAACATGCATGGATGTCATCATAACGAATAGAAAAATTATTCAAAATCCTCTTAAATTCATAAAAACACAAAAGTAATGTATTTTTATTGGTACATAATTTTTTAACCAAATTAAATATTTTATTGAAGAAACTATTTTAAATTCAAAAATATTTTTTAATACCCATACATTTTTTAACAATATCTTGTATTCTTAACGTGCAACCCAAATATAAGGCCTCCTCTGTAGATGTCATGAAATTTTTAATATGATATTCATCTAATTTAGGATTCATATTATTATTGTATATATTTTTTTAATAATATCCCAATAATCACACATAATATATTCTAGAATAACGGTCACCAAAAAAATAAATTCTTTTTCAATTGAATTCTATTCACCGTATTGATACCGAACCATATCGTAGCTTACAATTTCTCTCCTTTACAAAATATTTGAATCTCCTATGATCGAGTTTTTTATATCATCCTTTAACTATCCCTTTGGAATAAAATTAAAAATTTCATGATGATAATTTCCTAAAAACATCGGCACCCTAAATTTAGAAAGGATTTATGAAACATCCATTTGGATTTTCAATGACTTATCTAATCATGATAAAATAGAATATGAAATTGATTTCTGCTTCTTGTGTCCATAGTTATCTAAATACATATGGATATGAATAATTATTACACAATATGACTAATTATAAATTATTATTATATTTTTATTCAGGTTAATTATAACTCTTTGTTATGATTTTTTACTAATTTTTAAAAAATATTTCATCTAATTTTAAATTTTTTTAAATTCGTAAAATTATTCAGTAGGTAATAATAATTATGTTTTATTTATATTTTATGTTTTAATAAATATTACAATATTTTAATAATTAAGACTATTATATATATATTAATTTTTATTTTAGTACAATATATAGTGATTTCGTCATTTTTACTAATTAATAATAAAATTAACTAATAAGACCCTCATTTACTAATTATAGTTGATATGGAAAACTCATTTATTAGTTATGGAAAATTAATTTATGATAATTGAAAATTAGTTTTAAATAATACTATATTTTTATTACATATTGATATATTTAATAGTTTTTATTTCATATAATCGAATACTTGTAAAAAAATGTTATGAATTATCAAAACTATTTTTAAAATTTTATTAATTGTTAAGTAATTATAATTATTTAGTCATTATAACTGAATTTTTAATAAATAATACTATTTTTTAAAAATTATTTTGATTCTATATATTTTCATTTTTAATTTATTAAAAATTACCATACTTTCCATATATTTTAAAATTTGTAATGATTAATATAAATTATTTATATTATTACTAAATTTATACTAATTGTTATATTTTTTTAATAATTGTTATTAAATTTTTAACCGTAAAAAGAAAAAATACAAATTAATTAAAAAAAATTATCTAAAAAATTGAAATTATTATTAATAGTTATTGTTTTTTTTCAACATAAAAATATATTATAATAATTTTTATAAACAAATTATTATAAAAAATGTTGTGTTCAACCATTTGCAATGAATTTATTTTCTCATCATTTTTATAAAAACACATATTTCCTAATTATTTGATACATTGTATATATATATATATAAAAAAAATTTATCCATTATATATTACATTTCTTCTTTATTAAATATATAGATGCATCAAATATATTTTTCATATTTTTTAAACAAATATAAATATCAAATCAATATATACGAACATATATATATATATGTTATCAAAAATTATAACTCTTTTTTAAAAATGTTTACTTATGTATATTATGATGTTAATATATATATATAGATATATATAGATATAGATATATATATATATATCCAAAAATACTCAATGCAATATTCACATGTTTGATAAAATAAAAACTAATCATAATATAAAAATCAAACACGTTTTAAAATCCCAAAATCGTTCCAAGATTTATAATAATTCATCAAAAATCATATTAACATAAGAATGCCTCCAAAATAATCACTATAATTCATATCATTCAAAAGTTTCTCTAAAAAATTAAAGAACATTTATAATTTTCATTATTAGATATATATAATCTTGTTACGCATAATTATCCTTATCAATACATAGGTCTTAAAATTATTTCAACATATATATATATATATATTTGTGCATTTAAAAATTTACTTCTTTGTTTATATACATAAAAACCATTCAATATTTTCCAATCTTATATATATATTTAGATAGAATTTTGTTGATGTTATGATGTGCGTGAATTCATATAGGCAGTCATTATGTGGCCTTATATCTCAAAAATTTAGATGAACAATCAAAGAAGAATATAGTATGTATATAAGGGTAATTATTGTGAAAAATATTTCTAATCAATTGATATCGACTTCGGAGATAATAAAAAAAATATATTCAATGGTGTAACCCCAAATAGAAAATAACTAACATGTATTAACCCTAAGAACGAGATAAATTATTAAAATTTGGTAAATTTATTAACATAGGGTTCTATAATACTAATTTCTATAAAATTTAAATGCAATCTGAAATAGAATAAAGGAAGAGATAAGATTGGTTTATGCTAGGATATTTAAACCAAAATTTGCAATGTAATCAGATATGAAAAGAGATTTTGGGACTACTTCATTGGAGGGATTCATGATCGAATATTGTTAAATATGGAGAGAATAATTAGGGGAGAGGAGGATAAAAGAGCTTGTGAATTTAATAAAATCAAATTTTTGACAGGTTAATAGGAATTGAATTTCAATAGTCTCACAAATATAATTTTAGAGAACATTTTGGTATGGAAAATGAAATTTTCTTCTATAAAACTTTTGAGAAGACAAATAGTGCTAGATAAAATATATAGTTTCTATTAGTCATATCTGGAAATTCTTCCTCAGAATGGGAATTCATGTTTTCTAATGGTATTCATTTTATGGAAAGTTTTAGATCACAATTAATGATAAACCAATAATAATTTTGAATATAATGGGTTCTCCATTGCAAATAAGTGTTTTTAAAATACTATATTTAATGGGACTCATTACTAATAAAAATATTCCATCGTAATTACCCATTTTACTATAGTGGTTCTCTATTTCAGATGATCACACAAAATTGATGGTTCAATATTATCTCTATCTTGTGGGAATTTGAAATAGGAATGATAAAAATCAAAATTAATGCATGATTCAATGTCATTTCCACCCTTTTTTGAAATAAAATTATAAAATATAATGGATATGATGATGAGTATAAATTTCAAGGTAGTGTATGTGAATGTCTATGAGAAAAATGATGCTAGAGAGAGTTTCAACATCAAATAAGTACTCAATCTTGTATAATAAGGGACACTATCTTTATCTATCTCAAAAATGGAATATATATTTTTTTAATACTGAATGCATCAGTGACATTAGAAAAATATCCTTGACTCTCCACTATTATTAAACATATAATTTTTAATCAGATTATCGTAGTGGCATAAATATCATAATTTCAGGAGAAGAATAATGCCTATCAATATCCAGCATCTATATCAAAGAGAAACAACTGAATCATTCAGCTATCGCTTTTTTAATATGAAAAATAGGGCTTCCATAAATAATTATAAAGAAGAAACAGCCATACAGACATCACCTATGTTAAAAAATAAAACTTCCACTTATCATTTTACATGAAGAAAAAACGTTTTGTGATCCACTCATCTTCATGAGTTAAAGGTTTTGAGCATAAAAATTATGTGATGAATAATTCATAAACTTCTCATGATATATGATGAAGAATCTAGATCCACATACTCAATTGTAATAAAATTTCCATGTTTCCATGGAAATATATTTTCCCCTGAATATGAAAATAGTGAGAAGGATTACACATAAACATAGTTTATAAAATCCTTACATGAAGAAACAGATTAGGGATTGGGAATATATGATTATGAATACAGATATGTAAGGAAATTTTGAATACACTATGTTATGTATTTAGTAAATAAGTAGTTTTTCGGTATATTAAAATATTCTTAATTTGAATCTATTTTACAGGATATACATTTCATGGGTATTAAGTATCATTTGTGATAAGATGAATTTTTTTTCATATAAATATAAATGGGTCCATTTTTATTACATTTTTTGATTTCTTGATGGAAATAAATGGATACCGTTGTTTGTGGGGTAAAAATCAATGAAAAATAATGATGCAATCATAAATGTTCCTTGATTTTAATACACATATACCGAAACTTTTACATGATCATCTATTACATTAAATAATCAATTTTTTTGATGCTAACGGTATAGTGCATTTGGAATCTTCCAAACATAGAAAACTAGTTCATAGGTGAACTAAATCAGCCGCCACTAAGTTCTCTATATCCATAACCCTTCATAGAAAATTCATACATGATAAAAATCTTCATTTCCAGGGAAAAAGAAAAATAGGAATGTGTGAGATCAGATTCTCAGTAAAGGTTAAAAGGGGTATCTGTAAAAATAACATGATTAGAAGTGTGAGATAATATGAACATAATATTTGAAAAACATAACCTATATGAAAATGATCATATTCTTAGTTCATGTCTTAATTATTTACCTATTAAATGAAATGATTTATATATAAATCAATGAACATAATCCATGAGATCATAATTATGTAAGAATACATGGAATTTTTTCATACATATAAGAATAAAAAATTATTTGCTTTTCATTTAAAGGAACATTTCCAATACAATAATAGTATGATGTATTAACTCCTCAAACCATCATAGTAGTCCTTCTTCACCCCCAAGACCATCATAGTGAAAAAAATCCCTTAAAAAAATATGTTTACTCCCAATTATATATCTGTTTATCTAATGAGATTTAAATATTTACCCAAATGATTGTGGATAGAAATATGTAATACCCATCACATAATGAAAATAATAAAAACAATTCAAAAAAGGTCATAAAAAATTCATCATATCTAACCCATGAAAGGAAATGTGTTTCATTATTACGAATTCATCATTAACCCCATGGAAATGAAATAGGTTTCATATTCCTTTCATCATAACATAATGGATAAAAAGGAAATGTTATTAATATATTGTTCAAAAAAATATAAATAATGGAAAATAATTGGTTTTCACAAAAATAACATCATCATAATAAAAAAACATCCAGGGAAAGAACATGTATGGTGAAACTTTATCATTCCATAGAAAAAAAACCAATGGTTATTGTTATTATTAAATTGAAAAAAATATCATTAAACCAATAATGTGTAAAATATATTTTTCATTTGGAAAAAAATATTTAAAATTTAGAAACATCACAAACATTAAAGAACCCAATTTATTTGAATATAATATTAGAATAATATAATTTAATATTCAAAAAATATAATTTTCAGGACATACATAAATTCAATTCATGATATACACATTAAAACAACGATTCCATTCACATTTTTGGAAATAGTAAAATATATCTTATTCTGAAAATGACAACATGAATAATTTTTAAGAATATTATAAAAATGTAATCAAGTTTATAAATTACATTATCTATTGTTATAAGATTTGTTAAAAATCACTCAAACATTTTTTTGGAAAATAAAGATATCTAGGAGAAGTCATTTTCGTTGGTATATAGAAACTAATATGAATTTGCATAAGAATATTATTTTGAACTCTTGAAAACATAAAGATTGGAAAATAATGGTAAGACTTGTATTATCATGACATAAATATATGATATGTGAAGTCATGATTTTCATGAGACATGTATCATATGATTACATCATGAGAAGCATATATATAGACAATATCGATAATGAAATAGATTCTATTTTAAAACCAATTTAACATTGGTAACATTGATTCATAATCACCATGAATGAATATAATGTAATTAAACATAAATTATATTGGGATAAATTAAATTCTTTATATTATATGTAAAAGGATCTATATATTATCTTCATAAAATAAGATATATGCATAACATAACATGTATCTCAATGAAAAAAAATTGAAAAAAAATACCTTATGTTAAGTGTCAAATTCCATCGTTAACAATAAAGCCTCATGTAATATAAAAATATTTTTATTTTACATCTATTATATAACTATAATTATATATATTATGTACGAACACAGTTTTTAAACGAATATATGAATCCTTTTAATTTCAGTCTAATTCTCATTTATTGACCTATTATAGATGATAAATTTTTTTACAAAGGGCTCAGGGGTAAATGGGTATTTTTCAATGACCGAAACTCAAATTTTTGGGGGAAAATGGAATATTTCCTAGTTAGAATAAACAATGTGTGTTAAGCACACATTTAGATGAAACTGTGTCAGAATGGACATTGAGTCGTAGGAAAGCACATAGTTTGCCCGAATAGTGAGATTTGCAGAGCACAATCATGAAACAACTGTAGAACAAATTGAGTTTTGGGTTTTCATGTTTATTACATAGTTTCCCAAACAATTCTACCTAAATATGAGGTTCACCCCTTTCTATAGCTTATTGTGCATGATTGGCACATGGTTTGGAAAACTGTGCAATCAAACAGTGTGTCCAAGTATTCATTGATTGAAATCCCAATTTTTACCGTAAGTATAATTAAATAAATAATATTACCTAATTTTCATCTAAAATGAAAATAATCTCTTTATTTCTCGGTTTTTACCTCCATTGAATTTATAAACTATCATTTGATCTTGTCTCACCATTTGGAGTCTGATTCTATCATCGTTCATCATGGTGGACCCATTAAGGTAAAATCCATATTCCTCTTTAATCATCAATCATTATAATTCCTATATACTACACTATATAAATTCAAATTAATATTCCCTAATTTCATTCCTTTGAACCATTTATATTATCACTTACAATACATGCCAAACCATTGGCTGATACTGGATGAGGATAGTCATATGAGTACAAGGTAGGTGGTCTCAAACTGATACCTCATGTTTTTTCATTTTATAAATTATCATGTGGGAATGCCAATTTCATATTGTATCTCCTGTTTAATTATCATTCATTGAATATAGTCATAAGAACCATTTTTTAATAGTCTCACCATAAAATTAATTCATTGTTCGTGCTTACATCAAAAACATTAATTACCCTATGTAGAGTGATTTTATATATTTGAGACTTTAGTGGTTTGATGTTTTTTGAGACACAATTTAGGTGTTATTCAGCTTGAACATATTAATTATAAGCCGCCCTTAATTGTATTACTAATTAATTATAATGGTTAGCTTTTATTTTCAATAGACCCACATATGGTATGTTCTTTAACATGATTATTCAATTGTATATGTAATTGTTAATGATATTATATATATATGAATTGGATAAATTGAATAAAATTTAATGTTTTGTTACATGTCATTAAACCCCCTTCCACTTATGATGGAAGGTAGTGGAATGAACCAAGTGAATTGATTATTAATTTAATGAATTAAATAATGTATTTATGTCTGTTTGTTATGTCACACAAATGAAATAAAACGTCATGATCATTATGGTATGTTTAATTCCTTGAGTTTTAAAATGGATAATTAATTAAATTAATCAAGTTTAAGGTGACTTGTATATGGAACTTTACATATTTATGGTAGAAGTTTGACTTGATCTCACCATGGATTCTAGAGGTAATACATTGAGTACTCGAGGATTCCATTCCAATTGAAGGATCCAGGTTTCCTTGGTTGGGATCCACCTTAGATATTGATCCCTATTAACCTATGGATATTTAGTGTGAAACAAAAGGATCCATCCTTTACTATTACAGAATTCGTGGGATACACTCCCAGGATCCATCATGGATTGTACAAAAATTATGTGATTTGGATACATCCTTAGTCATAGACATAGTTTATCCTATTTTTACATAGATATTTTCCTTTGTCCTAGTTTGATTCATTATTGTGGAATATCTTTGATGAAACACCTAGTATTACATTCTTAACCCTTATGTATTATAAATTTACTAATGATTTAGAAACCATTGAGGTGTAGAATTCCTTGGTAATTGCCTTGCATCCCTTTCATAATTAATATCAATATAGGTTTCTCTATACATCTTGGAACCATTACTTTTACTATCAGAAGGTGATGTTAGTTATAGCTATGTCTGATATGAAATATACACATTGAAGGGAATTCATAGTAATAAATTAATCGATATATTTTCAGAAACCAAAAGAGGGTTAAATATGATTGTTTCATATTTAAATTATTGTACTGCTATACATTTGTAATGTATTCTTTCACATAGTTTTAGATAATATTACACAAATATGAAGTTACAAATGTCAATTATGGTGGACTATTGAGAATTATATCGCACCATATATGGGATCCATTGGTAACCTAAAAGATTTCATGTATATCGGTGTTGACAAAGGGACGTATATAGATTTAGAAACATTATTTCTTATTGCATTGGATGGAGCTTGTAATATATGACTGATCTTGAGCTTAGGATACTAGGTATAGTATTGGATTCATTTTTCTATCTTTTTATATCATGTTATTCATGTACCATGTATCTATGTTTTCAAAATTAATAGATACATGACATATCATCATTAGATTTTGTATGTTATATTATTTTCACTTGTGTTGTTATTATACGAGTTGCATATATTCATCCATATTCATGTTGGAATTTCATCCACTACTGATGTACCTATTATTATTTATTATCCACTATGATAATATCTCATAATTAGAGAATAGTCTCCTTATAGACACACCCTTGGCCCTTGCTGCTAGTCCGCAACCACTTCTGTTTTGGAAGATGCGCTTGATAACATGTGTCCAACTAGGTTTGGTGAATTTCAATATGGTATCCAGATATGATACATCAAAAATTGTTATCATAGAGTTACATTTCTTAAATTTCTATTTGGATAAAATATATTTTAGATCCTAAACTCTTGTAACATAGATATAAACCATGACTCGCCATAAACCTTGTTTTGGTTAAATGATCAATTTCATGAATTACAAGTATTTCTCTGTTTTTTCTATTAATGTTGAAATCATGTCACTATTGGGTGACTCTCATGATATGTGGTGTTTCTAATTATTATTCTAGTTAGTGAAATTATTTCATCCTTGGCCCAATGAAATGATAAAATAAGAATTATTACATGCTTCCTGTTAGGCGCATGTAATTCACATTTCATGTATATTCCATGCAATATATGTTCATTTTACATCTTTCATATTATTGACATCACTTCAATTATTGAGATATCATTATTATTATTTGTTATTCCTATGTTATTTTCCATGTATATGAATTTGTGATTTCTTATTTTCATTTATGTGGTTTATGGGACCTCATGGAATAGAATGTGTAATTTATTGAGTTAGGAAATTAATTATTATTTAAATGGATGTTAATCTTAGTGATAAGGTTATAGGGCCCTAATTCATTTGGAATGGAGATCCATTCTATATGAAACTTTATATATAGAAATATAAAAAAGACATATCAAAAATTGAAACATGAATGATTAAAACTAAATGGTTTCCATTAATTGATGAGGCAAGTATTGTGGACCCTTCATCTACTAGAAACCCTATAAATTATACATGATAACATACCAATAATGGGACTTCTATGCTGTTCCATGGGGTAGTATTACATGGGTGGTGAGTGTCTTTTTTATGTACATATTTATCTAGTGTTGCTATATATATTCTTAAAGGTAGTTTTGAGGGGTCTTCATCGAATTTGTAGACAAATGAAACCAAAACATCCTCATTCTGTGCACCCGGAGGTTGGTGATTACCATGCTCTAGACATGGTGGGACCCGAAATAATATTATTACCACCATGAGTGCTAGATAAGGCACCAACTATTATACCTGATCTGGGAACTGACTCTCATATTCTTGATAGTCCTATGTCTATGTTGTCATCCATGCATGGTGCTCCACTTATTATACTTACATTGGCTGATCTACCCTATGAGTTCCAGTAGCAACATACTCGTACTTTCTTATGGGATGGTGGTACATAGGTTATTGAGTCTTTTCTAGAAGCCACAATTTCTATCTTTAACCATTTGTAGATGCTTCCATATTGGAGTGTAATGTTTGGTGTGTGTTTTTCTCATGATTTAGCCACACACTAGTGGGTTGTGATTACCTAGGATATTATCCATCTGGGCATGGTCTGAGCTAATTTCTAGGCTTCATTATATGAACAACTATTTCCTCAAATGTTGAGAGAATATAGAGCCATAGATTTCATGAACATCATGGAGGTTTTTATTTCATTAATGGTGTATTCATCACATTTCACTGAGTTACAATGAATCACTCTACTTCTAGTAAGTGAAGATATTTCTCATGCTATACACATTTAGGATGGGCTTCAGTATTCCATACGTACATAGGTTAATCTATTTCACTTACACACCTTCATTAAAATAGTAAATCATGCTATTATCATAGAGTAAAACATTAGGGTTGGTGATAGTCCTAGGAATAGATTATTAGATTCTAGGAACATATGTTATTCTTATGGTAGTAAGGAGTGACCCCTTGAGGATTGTCTCTAAGGATGTGGAAGCTCTAGTACCCATGTTTGTAGCTCGATGGTGTTCGATCAGTGTGGGAGAAATGTAACAAGAATCCTCTATGTGATAGATAACTTTTGTAGCATCAGACATCCAGTATTATGGAACTTGTTAAGAGATTCTATCAGAACATTCAATCAGCATCTAGTGGAAGAGGATCTATCCCAGCTCCACCATTGGTGGAAAATTATTTTTTACTGCATTAGGATAGGAGTTGGAGTATCCTAGGTATGGTTGGAAAGGGCAGAGGTCATGGATGGGACAGCCAAACTCCATATCACAAGAAACACTAGTAGATAATTTCTGATCATGGTAGTCTAGTAATTGTATAGGGCTGGGGATCAGATTAGATCCATGAATTATAGATTATAGCCATGGATCAGGCTATATGACCATCTATAGTTTGATGAAATATTTTAGTATCCTCTATTATAATATCTTCATTGTTTGATACATGTTATTCACACTCCTTTTTCACATTATCTATCCAATAATGTCTTGGGCTAGAAATAAAGTATTACATTGGTGAAATGGTCCTAGATAGACCATTGGAATTTTTTTCATAGGGAATATGCCAATGTATGTATAATCCCATTGAGATACTCATATACCATTTCTTATCTAACCACTTTATTCATATGATGATATGCTTTGATTTTATTCTCAAGATGGATTGGTTCATTTTGTATCACACCCATATTGAGTGCTATCACCTCATAGTTTCATTTATATCAGTAGAAATTTACAGTTAACTAAATAATGGTGAGTGGAATGTCCAAGCTAGTAAAATGAGTCCAGAGAATCATTGTCTAGGATGAGTGACCCCCCATATTCTAATATCATCACGGTGGATCTGAGTTTACATCTTGAGTAATTACCTCCAATAGTAGATCATTTTAGGGACATCATTCCAAATGAATTTTCTATATTAACATATTAAAGAGAAGTAGAGTTTATAATGGAGTCCATTCCTTGAGCATCTCCAGTGTCCATTACTCAGTAAAATATGGAACTTGTTGTGCTCTAGGAGAAACATTAACAGTTAGAGGAATTGAATACCAAAGGGTTTATACATCTTAGCACATACTCTAGGGATTCTATTCTTTTTTTCACCTAGAAATATTATATAACCCTTCATCTCTTCACGGATTATAGATATTTTAACCAGCTTACAGTCAATAAACAGTATCCATTATCTTAATCAATTGATCTCTTTGACTAGTTCGAAAGAGCGAGGGTATTTCCAAATATATATGTATGTTCTATCTATCATCAGATGTGAGTCAAGCCATCAGTCATACCTCTTACAATATTCAAGATATGGTTTAGTCTATATTAGTACCACATTGTTCTATTTGGGATCATTATCGTACCCAACATTTTAGTGGATCTGATGAATTGCGTGTTCCACCACTCTCTAGGTTCTTTTTTCATAGTCTATATAGAAGATGTATTTATGTATTCTCATACTCTTAGAAACTATGCTGAGCACCATTGGATCATTACTAATACATCAAAAGTGAATCAACATTATGAAAAGGTTTCAAATTCCCACTTATGGTAGGAAATTCTAAATTCAAGGTTAATAGTTTCTCAGAATCATGAGTATATGATTACCCATATAATGTAAGTGTTGTTTCATCCTAGGAGTAACCCAATAATGTGTTTGATATATGATGTTTCTTTGGATCAGTTGGATACAACAATAATTTCATATGTTGATCTTCTCGCATATTTTCTCACCTCTTTGTAGTCTTAAAAAGAAGGTTGTTATGGTCATATGGTCAGAAGCGTGCGAGAAAGGCTTTTAGGAGCTGAACGAGTGGCTTGTCTCAACAGTTATCTTAATTCATTGAATGAAAGAAGATGATAAACCATTTTATTGGATTAATCAGTTAATATCCTCGGATATGGTGTTGATACATGAGGATAGATTTTTTATATGGATCCTTATAATTGAGGATGGATAAGAGAAATTACCAGACACTCGAACTTGATCTAGTATCAGTTATCAATGACTTACATTACAAGAGAGACTATAAATTAGGAGATTTCATTATGGTAAGTAAAAACCAAAAGAGGATTAAATATCTCTTTCCATATATTGAATTTAATCTCAAATAGTGGATATGGGTCAAATATCATTCATCCTTCCATTTCGAACATGCATATATGATTGTAAATGGAAATTTAGTTGTTGTTGCACTAAGCCAGATATCTTAGGAATATGCCTTACGAAAATCCAGTGATGAATGAGAATTGATAGACCTATTATTAAATCCTCAACAAGAGGATCCTGAAAATTATGGATAGATATATCTCTCAACCTTGAAATTTATGCCTTCCATAATTGAGAAGTGGATGAATAAGAAATTTTCATATCCTAAAGTCTTGGTTCACTATGAGAGTAATTTAAAATATGAAAATCCAATAGATTGAATTATGGACAAATAATACATCATATTTATACATGGATGTGTATAGGTTCCTAATGATATGATAGGATTTGTTTTGTGAGTCCTATACTTCTCAGTGTGTTGTTCTTCCAGGTATCTCCAATAATGTATCGAGATATGTGATGACATTATTGAACACCTCAAAAGAATCATTAGATAATAGGATTTATCAATAGGTTTTTAACCTATCATCAATTAATAATAGAGGTCCAGATACTTTCATGCTTGTTACAACCAAATTTATACTTGAAATGAGAAGTATAAGATGTTTCCATTGACATTGTAGTTGGTTTATATAGGAAACCAACATGTAGCGATGCTTAATGGGTTGTCCCTAAAAAACTGATGAATATTGTCCACTTAATTTCTATCAGTTTGAGTATTTCATTTTATGAGATGGTATGGTTTTATATTCATCAGATAATATGCTTTCATATAGTCCCACATACAATCGTTCATGATAAGGAAAATAATTTCACATCATTATTTAGGAGGGGGTACAGAATGTTATGTTTATAGAGGTGTATATGAGCAGAAATTTTCTCCCTTAGACTAATTGATAGTCAGAAAATATGATAAAAGTTATAAAGGACATGATCTGAGCATGTGTCCATGATTTTGGAAATTATTGGAAGTATCATTTCTCTCTCATCGATTATACCTACAATAATAACTTTCATGTGAAAATTCAGATGGACCCTTTTTAGGCTTTATAAGTTTGGTCATTCCTTTCAACCCTATGAATGATATAGGTATGAGAGGTGCCCCTACATGGTCCACATCTTGTAAAATATAGTGAAGAGAAGGTCCAGCTAATCATGAAGCATATTTCTACCAATTAGCCATAAAAAACAGTTTTCGATCTCCATTAATGTCCTCTATAAGTCAACGTTGGGGATCATATTTTCCAGTCGGTATCTCATAGGCTAGGTTATGGACAGGTACATAGAAAAGGGAATTCATCACCTCATTATGTAGTACCATTAGAGATACTATAGATAGTTGGTCTGGTAGCCTATCAGTTTCTATTACCGTAGAGGTGTCGTGTCAGGCATATCATCATCCATGTTTAATAGCTTCACCGTTATTAGCACAACTTATCTTATACTTTCTATCAAGGGAAAGATGAACTGTATGATGATGATTATTTTAAGGATTATCATGTATTTATCATTGGATAGTGCATGAAGGCTCGTGGAGGGTAGTATATCTCTTTAGTACGAGTGATGTGTTAGTATGGTTTTGGACATGATGGAGTTTGACAGTTGGAGGCCGACGTGCATTCCTGGTGGCCATAGATTTTCATAGATAGTGTTTCGATCCCTTTAGAAGGTGAACTCAAGGATGAGTTCCTTTAATGGGGGGAAGACTGTAAGAACCATTTTTTCTAATCAATAATGGAAACATTTCAATTTTTTAATAATTCCCTTTTTTGTATACCTATTACTATTTCCTAATGAGTTCACAATGGTCTCAGGGGTGTTTGGGAATTTTTTAGATCCCAGATTCCATCTTGGGGAGTGGCATATAGCATGATTGTAATATAAAACTTGTGGGGTAGGACCCATTGTTAGTTTTAACCATATAAGGCTAGATGGAGAGCACTATGATGGTGAGAAGTTTGGCTAAACCACTTGATTTGGGGTGCACGACCATGTGAAAACTATAAACAAAATTTTAGGGGGGTTTACATGGATGGTTAATGGTTTCTCTAATTGTGTAGAAAAATATTGTAGGTTCCCCTTCATATAGATGGCCATACATGGTCAGTACATGGATTGGAATATCATGATGCCAAATAGTGTGACCATGTTTTTTGAGTGAGATGACCTTTTTCCACATAAGCCTAATTAAATCTATCATCCATTAATATTTTCTCCAATAGTGGACACCAACCCTCCATTTATCCATTTTTTGTTCATTATAATATATAATATATATTTTTACCCCATCTCATCATCTCATGTTTGATTTGATCATCGTTCGTCTTGTAGGATCTGCACCATTATGATCTCTATTCAATTTTAATCATTAATCACACTTATTCTTATTGAAAAACTATTTATATATAGGATCATATTTTCTAATTTCATGGAATTTACCCATTATTCATATATCTTCTAATAATTGTAAAACCAGAGGCTGATACTAGAAGATGATAGTTGAATGAGTATGAGGTAGGTTGTCTATAATTCATCCCTCAAGTTTCATCAGTTTTTAAATTGCAGTCTAGGGACACATATTTCATTGAGAATCATGTATTTAATTAATATGTTTTTTATTTAGTTTTTATAACTATTTTCTAAGACCCATTCCATTAATTATATTCATTTGTAGTGGTTACAACCATAACTGTAATTACCCCATGCTTGGTGATTTTCCATAATTGAACTTTTGGTGGTCTGATGTGTTTGTATGAGCCATCATTTGGGCGTGATTGGGCTTAATACTATTTTTGGTAATACACACTTAATTTGATTACTACTGAATTATAATGGCAATCCTTGAGTGTCACATGACCCGCCAATGTATAGTGCTTCAACATGATTAATAAATTATAAAGGGAATTATAATGTATATTTTGTATATATGACTTGTCCTAGTTTATTGAAAATAATTTTTTGGCAGTATTATATAGCACCACATTCCACTTGCGATGGATGGTTGAAAAATGAACCAAGTGAAACGATTATGAATTTAATGAATTAAATAATGATTTTACATCCCATGGACTTATCATGCTAATGAAAGGAAATGTCTCGAACCTTATGACATATTAAATTTAATGACTATTAAATTGCATAATTAGGTAAATTAATCAATTTAATGGGCCTTGTATATGGGCCTTTACATATTTATAGGACTATTTTGACTCGATATCACCTTATATTCTAGATCAAATTCCTTGAGCAATAAGTGATTCCATACCTATTCAAGAATGCCAGTTTCCTTGGTTGTGACCAAAAATGGTACTTGATCCATGCCTATTAGTGGATTCTTGTATGACACAGTAGCATCCCTCTTTCAATATTTCAATATTTCTTGGATACACTCCTTGGATCCATCATAGAATCTATAAACATGTGGTTCTATAGTTACATTGTTGGTCCTAGCAATAGCTTATCCATTTTAAACTTGGTTATTTTCCATGGACATGGGTATATTTAATATTGTGTAATTCCATGGATTGAGCTCTTATTATTACACTCTTAACCCTTAGATATGATATATTTACTATTCTGTTGGTGACCCTTGAGGTCATGGATTCCTTGGTTATCACCTGCGATCCATTAAATTATTAATATCAATACATTTTTCTTTTTAAATCCTATAACGTTTTATACTAATACAACCATGATATTTCAATACTCGATATGCCTCATGTGACATAAACATATAGATTGGAACATAAATTAATTAATGAATTGGTTACATGTTTAGAATCTATCTGAGGACTAATACATGTACTTGGGTAATTAAAATAAAGTGCTAATTTACATAAATTCTTAGATTCATGACACTGTTTTAGTTTATATTATAATGATAGGATGTTATTGATTCATTTGGTGGTGGCTAAATGATATTTCTCTCACACCCTATCCATGATCCATTGATACCCTTGAAAATTTATTTAATGCAATTATTGACAAATGTAAGTGTACTACTTTAGACACAAGACTGCTTATTGTTTAGGATAAATTTAGTAGTAGATAAATGAGTAGAAGACCAGGATTTATGGGATTTTTTTGGATACAATTTTTCTACTTTTTCATAATATGTTATTCCTTCTTCCGTGTATCTAGTTTTCCTTATTTATAGATACATGATATATCATCATTAGCTTTTGATTGGTATATTAGTTTCACTTGTATTATTATTTTTCATGTATGCTTCTGTTGGGCCGTATTCATACTTATATTACTTACGATACTTATGTAATGGATTTAATATGTTATCCATTATGATACACTCTTGTAATGAGGGAATAATCTCTCTATAGACAGAACCTAGGAACTCACATCTAGTTGGTGGCCTCTTGCATTTGGGTAGATGTTCTTGAGGACATGGGGTCAGCCAGAATTGTAGAACATCTATGAGGAATTTGGGTATAGTATATTAGATATCAGAGAATATATTATTTACATATGAATTTTTATTAATAGTTTATTAAAAATTCTTATATAAAGTTATATTTCATGAAATAGCATTGTTTTTAATTTATGTGTTGATTTTTTATTTTTTGTATTCTAACACCAATCATGGTTCCATAATTTATATAATTTTTTATATTACATTAACATAATATATATGAATTAAATATTATTTATAGTAATTCAAAAAAATTAGAGACAGAAAATGTAATACATTATTCATGGACATGGTAGGACGTAAATAAGAATTACTATTATTCCCATTTTCTCATAAGATTATTAAATAGATTAGTAAATAATATATTACCTATTAAAAATCCTTTTTATGTTATATATTTTACATATGTTCATTATAATAATAATTATTTGCTTCTATGAAATGTAAGAATGAATCAGATCACAACATGAGACTGTAGTCAACTATACCGACTAATGTTACTATCATATTCGAAAAGAATGGAAATTAAAATTTTATATGTTATATAATAATTAAATAGGTAAAATATTATAATAAAAATAATATAGAAACATTTAATCTATCAATATATACATTCATGAAGGTGGTGATGGATAAGGAATAACTTTCGTTCGAAAGGTGGTAGTCCGTCACACACAGGTTAAATGATTTTATTTTTCTATTTGATGGATGTGGGAATAGATATAGGTAACTAAATTAACATAATAATATCATATTTTTTTGAGAAATTGATTGATGTTATATAATAATAATTTAATTATATTTGAATGTTGTGGAAGAAGAACGAACAATTGTTTATGAATTTACCTCTTCATCCGAGAGCTTCTTTAGCTTTATATGTGACACCTTCCTTAGAGGGATTCAAAGTAAAACAGAGGCATCTTGTATTTGGTTATGTATGTAGGGAAAATACATGGTCGGTTATTTTCCCAACCAAATTTTTATGGAAGTGTAAAAAGTATTGGATAATGGTTTTCATTTAAGATGTGGTGTGAGAATAACAACTGTAATTTTATTGAATGAAATAATTGTATCACATCATTCACAATAGAAAAAGGATCCCAAAAAGCACATTATATGATCTTATAGGTGATATGTATTATAAATATTTATAAAACTGGCATTGGGAAAATTTCTACATCATTTCACCACTTACTATTTTTTAACAATTGATAAACATGTTTAAACATTAATCATAGTAATTAAATTTTATAGTTTGTTTTATTAATTTTTTTAGAAGAAAAAAAGTTTCATTTTAATATAATATAAATAATTTTGATTATTAATATATATTCTATTTTTCAAAATTTAATTCACATAATTATAATATTTTAATTTAAAATTATACATGTAGATGGGATAATAAAGTGGGTTTCTAATGGAAAATGATCAAAACTTTAAAAGGATTTTATATCATAATAAGATGTAACAAATATTCAAATGATTAAAATTATATATATATATATATATATATATATATAATTGAACTATTTTACATTTTATCTCTATTTAAATCAAAATATCTCTAAATAAAATCTTTAAATTAAATATCATTTTTTAATATAAACAGAATTTTTTCACAATTATTTAAATAAATATTCTTTAAAAACCAAAAATTCACCCTATTATAAATGATATATTATGATTTAAAAAATGAATTTTACTTTATCAAATTAATTTTCATGTAGGGGAATTATTATTTTTATTATTTTTCACAAAAAAACAACTATTTTTGGTAAAATAACATTTTGGAAATATATATTAACTTTACATAAAATAATATACTTTTTACCAATATGTTTTCATAAATATATATAATATTTGAAATTTTTTTATTAATAATCATTACACCATTTTTAACATCAAGATGATATTTTTTGTTTATTACTAATAAAATTGTTACTTTTTAGTAGTTTTTTTTAAACTAGTTGCTTCTAGAAAAACAAGTTTTTCATAATAGTAAATTTAAATGAAATCAATATATTTCATAAAATTACATGGTCATAAATTTTATTTCCATTGAAATGAATTTATCCATCAAGATCATGGTGAATTGTTTTTTTAAAAAATAAGGATTATTTTCCTTATTACATATTTATTTTCCCTTATAAGTTCCTCAATCTAGTGGTTTCACCCTAAATCATTGACCAGGTGGGTGGTCTTAATTCACTGAACATTCTCTATATGATATAGAGTCTCCATCAGGTTTTCCTCATAATAAAGACCATGATCTAGAAGTTTTACCACATTGTTTTCTAAACATGATGGATCTACTATGTACTTAACCAAGACATATTCATGGAACACATCAGGTACTTTCAATTCGTTTCATGGAATCCCCAACTGATTGGATATTATCCTATTATGAACAATAATATCATAGGGAATCATATATATAGTACATAGTTTCCTTTTATTAATGAACCTCAAAAATTTCTTTCGTGGGGAAATTCCTTGCAACACAATATCTCCAACCTGAAATTCAAGATACCGCTGGTGATTATCTTCATCACATTTATTTTCATATTTTTTCCACCATTATGTTTTGTTGAACGGGTATAACTTTATATACCATTACTATATTGGTATTAACTCCGAATATAAATAATATTCTATAAATTAATTCTATAATTTTGGATATCCAGAATTTTTTCTATAATTTTGTTCATTATGATCCATTTAAATAACTTTGTGAAAGAAATTTTTTAATGAATACTAATCTAGTGGACGATTTTGATCCAATCCACTATTGAAATCCAAAGAAAAAGATATCATGATATCCTCTAGGATTTTAATTTTTTCCCATAAACTTACCCTACTTATGTGAATGATGAAAAATTCTAAAAATCAACTATGAATCAAGATCTTACTAAAGAATTCACCAAAAAAATTATAGCAATCCTTTGTTCCCGATCAAATGTAATGGAAAATAGAACTCATAATAACCTTTCCACTACATCAATGTAAATCCTTCCAAGAAAATCTAAATGGGAATCATCTCTATTTATAATTATGTGAACTAAATTTCTAGTGTGAAATAATTCAATGCATATATAGTTGTTCCCTATAGATATTTTTGGGACTATATTAAGAAAATACATGGTGATTTTTTCCCATTTCCATTCTTTTATGGTTAAGGGATGTATCATCACCTTAGACATTTTTATCCTACACATAACATGACGACATACCATGAACCCAGATACGAAATACGAAATATATTTATTTATTTCATCCCACTAAAAATGTTCATTCAAACATTTATGCATTATTTTACTAAAGGTATAGATAAATAAGGAAGAACTATAACCTTTTTTAACAACTGAATCTTGAAATTTGGTATCGATTAAACACACACATGGTTGTTGTAGAATATCATTATATTGTTAAATTGAAAAAACTCAATAACATTTCTAACCTACTATTTTAAATCTATATCTTGTTTTTGTGCCTCTTTAATTTTCACATAGATTGAAGATGGAACTTCAAATTGGTCAAGATACGATTTCTTATCTTATTTATTTTGAGACCACTCCAAATTAAATCATGAAATATTCAATATCATGTGATCCTTATTATGTATAGGCTAGCGTCAGCCACTTTATCTTATCACCTAGGTTGGTAATGTATTTAGTAGTCATAATCAATATAAATCTCTAACCATATTCTATGGCACGTATTCAACTCCTTCTATCTGAATATGGACATTAAAATTTTTTGATTCGAATATATTTCACACTTTTCTCTAAAATGATAATTCCTCCATATATTTAATGAAAAAATTACCACAACTAACACCTTATCATGAGTTCAATAATTTTTATCATGAAAATTAAAATTTATGTGTGAATTAGTTTTAACCATGTCATTATTCATAATAAAAAATTCAAATACATTCATTTATACACCATTAAATATAAAAAATATTCTCCACTATTAGGAAATGTAATAACATGTGCACTAACTAATATTCTCTTCAATTTATTTATATTTTCTTCATTTTCATCGGTATAAAGGAACTTTTATCCCTTTTGAGTGAACATGGTAAGTGGATTATAAGTAACGATAGATTAGCTACAAACCATAAATAATATCCAGCTAACCAAAGAAAACTATAATCTCAAACCATATGGCTGGTCTAGACCAATAATCAGTATCCTCTTTCGTTAATGGATCTACAAATACGCCCTATCTAGTTATTATATAACCCATAAATGAAATATTTTTCTTCAAAAGATTCTACATTGTAAATTTGTAATATATAATATACTTACATATGTTCATTAGTAAAATTATCATGCTATCTTCAATAACATCATTTCCCTTAATTTGTATTAGAATATTTCCTAAAAACACTACAATTAAAATGATCAAGGTAATCTCTAACGACTATATTCGTTAAATCCTTGATAATATAGGGGGAATTAGTTAGACTAAATAAAATCACTATATAATAATAGATTACATACCTTGTGATGAATTGATTCTTGGGGATATCGTCCAACATAAACATTAATCGATGATATATAAAATGATGGTCAATCAAGGAAAATTATTGAGCTCCAGATATTTGCACAAATATGTCATCAATATAGGGTTGTGGATAATTGTTCTTGGTTTTGATCTTGTTGGGAAAAGAATAACACTTGATAAGCTGTATTAATGAAAATTTGTTTTTAGAAAAAAGAATAAGTTCACTGGAAGGAGAAAAACATGGCAAAGTGAATCCATTATTATGGTTCACCTAGAGTTACACAAGTAATTCCTACAACTTAATTATGACCATTATATAATTATTTATTGAAATTGGTGTTGTACTAGGTATGAGATTTATTGATAAAATACAACATTTTTTGGTATAATGTTTGAATACATTTCTTTAATGACCTAAAAATTATTAAAATTAGGTATATCATTGATGTTGAGATTCTATCTATCCATATTAGATAAATTCCTTATTTGAATAAAAGTAAAAACCAATACAATAAATGAGATTTCCATCAGAATTTCATATTTATTTTCCCACTCATAGATGATCATAGGATGGATCAAAAAATTAAATGTGACATCCCCTACTTGAAAATTTATGTTCGATTTATGTAGAGGAAACATACAGAAGTCAATGATAAAAAAATTCAATCGGAGGCGGAATGACAATATTTACAGGAAGAACATTCCAACATACATAAATTAGAGATGAAACGTATAATTAAAATGTGATCATCATAAGATTATGTGTTTTAAATTATAATTACATGTCTAACCTTGTCGTTTTAATCATTATACCCTTATAAAATTCAAAAATATAAAATAATGGGTAGATCTAGCATTAAATTGTAACACCCAAAAAATCAAAAAGAATAAAATTTTATTCGATATTACGTATGACATGTGAAACCATGCCTAGGAAGGGATTTATCATCTTCAGAAATTATGATATATTAAATATTTTAATTAAATTCTATCTATTCTATAAAATTCAATGCATTAAATAATAGGTTTTCTTGCATTACAAGCAATAATGATTTTTTTTGATCGGTTACCTTACATACAATACAACTTTTTTTAGGAACAACAATGTACAATTAATATTTTAATTGATTATTATAGTAATCTAATGGAAATTTATTTGCTGGTTATATATAATATTAACTAACTTTTGAAAATATTTGGCTTAATTAATTGGTTACCAATTAAATATAAATGAATATAAAATCAAATTGTATATAATGGTAATATTTTTATAAAATGACATTTTTTTGAAAAAATGTTATGTAACCTAAAAAAGTTAATTTAATTAATATAAATGATTATTCTTAATAAAATTAATATATTATATATTCAATCATTTTTTTAACATTAATATTGTATATTTTATAGACATATGATAAGAATAAATCAAATTTTATGCATAAAAATCAGTATTTTTCTAAACTTTGTTTCATCACCCAATCATGGAATACATATTTTAAAGTATATATTCATAATTTTAGAAATAATATATGAAAATAAATAAACATAATTTATGAAATAAGTATGATGAAATTATATTATGGTGAATTTTTTTAATTATGTTGAGAAGTATATATTTTTTATGAATAGTGAAAATTATTGAATTTTAATTCAAAATTGACATTCATATAAATAGTATATGATGTTAAATTATATATTTAATTATATTTAAATTAAAATTAGATCAATTATAAATATATTAATTTAAATTTGTTAATTTTATTCTTCATTAGATTAAATTTAACTGTAAAAACATGGTAAACTTATGAATATGTTCAAATTAAAAACTCGTATTGTCATCTCGTCTACATGATTAATTTTTAAAGTACATTTTTCTTTAGAAGTTATTTTCATTTGAAAAATATATTTAATATATTTAATAAGAATAATTTATATAGTCTAATTAGTTAAAATTATTTTTCATTAAAATTCCGAGTGAAATTAGTTAAAAATAATTTTGGTTATTGAGAGAAAGAGGAGTTTAACAATGGACTAAACATTACACATTATTGGCCAAATGATGTAGAAAATTTAACGACACAAATTTTATTTTTATATATTGATCTTCTATATTAAATGATAATTTTTAGTTCAATATTGGATCCACATGATAGAGAAAAAATTTTGTTTGAATTCCTACTTTAAAAAATTTATATTTTTTCCACTCAACCAACCAATAATTAGCTTCCCCATATCCCCCTTCAAGACACATATCAAAAAAGGTTAGTACATAAAATACATGCTAAAATCAATCCCAAACATCCCATAACCCATCATATTAGGATTATTATATGTATAAATTCATCATGGGAAGGAATCTGTGCAAACTAAAGGATAGTGCCCGGATGAATAGGAAATGTATTTCTAAAAGTTTTGTTTTATTTTATTTCCTTCGCCATGTCCTTCAATTATTTTTAAATAATTATTATATAAAAATAAAATTATATTAAATATATTTATATGTTGTTATGTCATTTTTATGACATACACCCACACAGACATCCATCAAATGGGTTACAAAATCTTCGTTATTGTGTTTATTGGACCATCAGCATGCAAACTGAAGTCATTCATTTTTTCATTACAACTTATCAAGGTTAAGAATATCGAAATAAATAACTATTATATATGATATTTATGAGATTAATGATGTATTTATTCTTAAATAATTTATATATAACACCTAAATTCATGATTTCATTTTATGGAAATATGATAACGTCTTTCATGTGTGTGGATAACTACAATCTCGTGAAGCAATGTGAATCGTTCATGCAAAACATAGAACATAATAAGGAAGAGTTTAATAAAGATTTGAGATATATATATATATATCATGAATAAATATGATAATATAATGATAATATATATATATATTAACTTTTCTTTCACTGAGTATAATAAAAAAAACATAAATAGTGTTCAAGCGTATTTACGCCCTATAATCTCCATGAATAGTGTATATCATTTCAAATCATAATATTTTATGGAAAACTAAAAATAAATCTATAATTAATATATATGATATTAATATCATGTAATAAATTATTTGTATTATAAAATCAGTATCTATTTAAGTGGAACAAAAAATTACTAGTAAGAACATACTCGAAAAATTAGGTAATTATCCCTCAATACAATGAAAATAAATAATCATTCATAATAAAAGTCAGTTATGATGTCTAAAAAAGATCATTTATTATATTATAAATATTAATAAGGTTATTTTATAAGTTAATAACATTCTTAAATAATTTATATAGGTGATTGAAGAGCTTTGAGCTAATATGAATTGTAAGGAAATAGATTTTTTAATCCAGTTTCCACTCATTGAGATAAAGATTTACATCGTTGATTATTTCATGCTAATATTATTTGTTTAATTAATATTTATTAACCTATTTTTAATTTAAATTTGTATTATTTTATTTTATTTTGGATACATATAATCTATTTAGTTATTCTATCATCAAAATTGGGATCATTTCAATGGTTTAATTCACAATATCATTCTAATTGATATTGCTTATAATTCAATTTTAGTTAAAAGAAATTACATAATCATTTCCGAATAAACCCATCCATATTCTTAACTATTGTTAATAATTAAATATTTTATGTAATAGTCCCATTTTCCTACACTATTGTAATTAAAATATTTTTGGAATGTTTTTTAAGAAATTCCATTGTAAAATCTCTATTAGGTCAAAAATATGATTCCCTCAAAAAAATATTTTTAGAAAATGTTTTTAAAAAAATGTTTTAACCATTACAAATTGATTTATTAATGTAATTTTAACCCATTTTTACTCTCTGATTTTTTTGTAAAAAATAAGTATTCAATGTTAATAATAATTTATTTTGGGATTTCATTAAAAAAAGTTAAGCTAAATTTATTTAATGTGTATGGAATGTACATAATTTCCCACCAAAATGACAACATGGATGTTTTTAGAATTCATTTATAATTTTAATAGTTATTTTCATATAATTGTTTTTATTTTTTTATAATATTATTTTAAAATTTATTTTCAGTGAAAATTATTTTCAAAATACAAATGATAATTTCTTGAATAATATTTTTAATGAAATTTTATGATATTTCTATTAGTAAATTCCATCAAAACTTTTTCATTACCCATATGAGTATATATTTTATTGATATTATCATTAATATTTCTTTTTGTGGTTTATGCTAATTTTTTAGATGGTATTTGTTGGAATATACTTCCATGATTTATTTTTTTCATTTAAATTACATTAAATTATTCACAATTTTATAGACATAAAATCCACCCATAATTCTAATTATATTTTAAATGGATTAATTAATTTCATAAACCAGTACCATTATTACATATAGTATTTAATATGAAAACTATTGAGTAACTGGGAAAATATTGGTTAATCTGTATCCTTTATTCAATAAAGATATTTGACAAGGAACATTGTTTTTGCATTAAATATTTTATTTGGTATATAACTAATGATTTGGAATAGAATAATATTGTTTGTAGTAAATTTAAATTAATCCTCATGATGGATAGATAGTCTGATAGGATGAACTCTATTGGGAAAAATCCCTTCACATTTATAACCAAACCATTTAAATTGTATTGTAAATATTCATCACATAAGAATGTTTTAAACTAGTTTATGAATAGTCCTTACAATAATAGTTAAATATACCTGGGAAACATGGCGTCCAATAAATATAATGTCATGAAATGATAATTAAATTATTACTATATATTAGATATTAACTATTTAAAAATATATGGATTCATTTGAATATCATATTATTTATTAAATGGAATGTTGTTTTTGATATTTACCATTCCATATTGATTATTCCTTATCTTCTAATGATATTAATCCAATTTAAATAGATGTGTTTTCACTTATTTACCAATCATTTCAATTTAGATACATCATTCTAAGCTTATACATCTCAAAGCATGTGTGTTTTTCTATTTAATATTCCATATTAATTATCCTCATTGAATAATTATTTTTTTAGCTATAAAAAACCATTTCTGACCATTTGAGCTCACCATTATTTCTTTTTACATTCTTCCCGAATCAAATAATGTTTAAAATTACCAATAAATATGAATTATCTAGATGGAGTATTTTTTTTCAAAAAAGGATTTTTTTAATTTGTGTAACAAATTAAATGTCAAGCCTTGTGTATGCATCAATATTTACATGATTTTAAACCACTTAGTCCTCTAGGACGTGATTTCATTGTACTAAATGATTTTGTATGGGTAGTTGTCACCCGTTATGGGATATGGGGGTCGAGGTCACTATAGTTAATAACATATAATGTTTTTTTGAAATTTGGGAAACATGATTTAATAAGACATATATTAGAAAATATACAACTTTAATAAAATTTTAGGATTAGTATATATTAGCATACCAAAGAAAAAATGTTTATTATTTTGAGATTCTAAAGGCATATATTATTGAATTAATGTTTATTATTTCACTATTTTTGGTATTGTACATCTTGTTTCATAATTATATGATCTAGTACAATGTATTTTTTCATTTAGAAATGGTTTTTAGTAGAATTAATGTAAAAATCAAAGATTCAATTGAGCTCAAGCATAATAAAGATTATATATTTGATGATATGAAGACAATATTTGGAAGGGAACTACTATCCCAATCATTTTTGTAATATGAGTACATATGTTTATGTGCTAACAAGGAAAGTAATGATTAATCTATGTATTACATATTCAGAGGGAAGTAAGAGAAGAATGGGGAAAGAAAGAAAATAATGTTTAAAGGGAATAAATGAAATTATTATATTCCCACAAGTTATTATTGTCGATGGAAACACCCTTTGGAATTAATAAGTGGAAAAATATTTTTATTAATGTATATAGAAAAATTTCACCATGATCATGATTATAAGGGAAATAAATAATTTTTCAATATTTTATGATTCAAATGTTGTGATTTAAGGAAATATGAAAATAAATTCCCTATGTCTCTATAAAATACACCTTAGAAGAAAGTAATGGATCATGATACTTCCACATATGAAGAGGAATTTTTAATGTTAATGTGTTTGGAATCAAGATTTTATTTATTTGATTATTTTAGCAGTGATGTAAAAGTTATTAGAATTGTAAAATGTATAAGGATTGTACTGTAGTACTATTTAAAGAATTATTTGATGGAAAGTGTTGAATGGTACTAATAACCAATAAAAATGAATCAGTGACATGTTAAACTTCGTATAAAATATATAATTTAGGGAAATATAACACATGATATATTCCTGATATTGCGATAATTATGGTTGGCTAATGTGATTGCTAACATTGATAAAAAAATTTATTACTGACTCCTTTGTAACTAGATAATGATTTTTTAATGTACTATATACTATCATTGATGGAGTTTGGAACATTTGTTAATTTATATAATATCTCCAATAACATATTTGTTAAATAATAAATAATAAAAGATAATTTTTTCAATAGGGGTTTTTTGTAATTCAAGTTGTTACCTTGTTTTAAATGAATTTATGATTAAGTAATTCTCATATTGTTTATGTGATTATTAAGATCTAATTTATTTTGACTATGTATTTTAATTTTAATTTATATGTTTTACTGAAAAAATTAGTCAGAAATTTTATTGATGAGAATTAAGGTTAACTGATTGCAAATCTTTTTTTGTTATTTTATAAAAAGCCACTTTTCGGAAAGTGGGAACCGTTACAATTCAAAATTTTAAATTCAATCTTAACCATTCAAATTTCAACTCCACTGCGATCATCACCTTGAGCCATGATCCCCAACATGCGAACCCATTAGAACATCATGCGCCGACCTCGAAAAATGGATCCTCTAGATTGTAGTGACACCTTGAGTCTCAACACCGGGCACGACTTCATACCAATCTGCATCAAACAGGGACTTCGGCGATCTACACCGGTGACTATCATTACCCGCACCGCCAGAGAAAAATCCCAACACACTGTATTTACAAACTGAAATCCTTCACTTACTGAACCAAAATCAATCCAAAACATCCACGATAAAAACAAGAATAAAAAACATCACATCCAACTCCAGCAACCATTACGAACATCAAAAACAGGGTAAACCACATCAATCGGAAAGAGGGAGAGCTTCACAAACGTCCGTCTTCAGCACTGTCGATGGTCCATATCCAAAACAACCAGCCCTCCAAGATGATACTCCACCACCTACAGCTCTCATAGAAAACACCAAAAATTTGCACAAACAAACAGCTATCCAAAACCTCCATATTTCAATCTAACATCAACCATAAGAAAGAAAACTGCAATAAAAATCCCTCCACTGCCTTGTCCACTGCCTGGAAATGCATCTTCCAAAGCTCGACCCCATTGCACAATCAAAATGTATCCGAATTTATCCGAACCCAAAATAAAAGCACGAGAATCGGAAAAAAAGGAAATAAAAAGCATCAACACGAAGAAGGCTTCTGAATGTCAAACCGCGCCAGAAAAAACATCCGCAAACCAGTATCAAATCCCTTCTTCACCGTCATGATCCCACCCTGAGACCACAACAATCTCCCGCACACACAACTCTGACAAAGAAGCCATGACAATGACTCTCAGATAGAAAACGATTGGTCATCGGCCACATGCATAACCACGCCACCGTATGAGGAAGGCCAGCAATCGTTGGGAAAGGCGGACAAGCCCACGAAGTCACCACGTCGCCTCCACTGAGAGAAGAGTTTCTTCCAAGTGACCGCCAAGAAGGAGCACTGAAGGGGGGTTGAGGCCAACCCGAGGAGGAGGATACGAGCGGCAGCGGAAGGAGAAACCCTATAGATTCGATGCCCCTTACGGTCTCATCCTCAAACTAATTATGGAAGAGATTAAGATGAAAATTAGGTGTTTTTGGATTTCATTTTATAACTATTTGTTTTTTATTAACTATAAGAGGAAAATATAGTTTCTATTTAATGGATCATATCATTTGATAAAAATAAATAATGTAATTTAGTTAATTCTTAGATATACATTTATTGTATTAAGGGTTGAATTGTAAATTTTTCAATGTAAAAAAATATGAAATTATTTTTCTGATATAAAAAATTATCATTTAAATATACATCCACATATTCATAGAGAGAGAATAATTATTCAAATATAATAAAAAGTTACTTTAAACCCAATTGTTTTTCAAATAACATCATTTTTTAAACTGATTGACTTTTAAATCATCGTATATTTTTGTAATTGATCACATCAACATTCTGTTAATCACTCATACTATTGTGAAAAATTAAATAACTCACTCCTTAAAAATATTTACATTTCTATACTATTTCCCTATCATAAAATTCCACCATTGATCTCTTACAATGAATCCAAGATATATATTATTACATGAAATTTTTTTTATTTCAATTCTCAATTATATGGAGGATGTTTTATTAATCCTTATTACGATGTCAGCTTCTAAGAAATGGTACATCGAAATTTCATAGCCTATAATAGTGATATCATGTTTAAATTGAAATGATATAATTTACTTAATGTTGGGAAAATCTATCACCTCTAATATTATTAAATAATAACATTTTATTCGATATTGTGTACGACACAAAACACCAAATGTACAATTGAGTATAAAATATTAGAAATTTAGATATATTTTTTGTTTTACATATATTCTATATATTACATATCTTTCAATTCACATAATTCTAAATTAGCTCGTGTAAAATACAACAATGATTTTTTTCAATAGCATTCGTAACACACAACACCATGTTTTACTAAATAATAATATACTATTAATATTATAGTTTAATGTGATAGTTATTTCCTAGACATTAAATTTGAAATTATAAATAATATTCACTAAGAAATGAAAACGTATTGGGTAATTCATTAGTTTTATTTTTAATTGATATAAATATAAACACAAATTGATATATAAAGGATTTTTTTTATAAAAATCAATTTATATGAGAGAATGGAATTTTATAATAAATAAATCAATAAATTAATAATATAAAATGATCTTAATGAAATTTATGTATTATTTTTTACATAAAATATTTTTAAATTATTCAAATATATTTACTAGGAATAATATATTAATAATCCAATTTACCCATAGAAACCTATATTTCTCTAAATGCGGTTTTTTTACCTTTTCATTGATTTGTTTAAATATAATGATTTTCAAATTTATAATATTTTTTGATAAAATTAAATTACTTTTTAAAAAAATATTTTTAAAATTATAATAGAGATAATTTTGGTTATATTTTTTGGATGTTTCTATTTTTGATGAAGAGTAAAAAATACCGAATTTTAATTGAAAAATGAATCTTCATCAAAATAATCCATATTGATAAATTATATTTCAAAATTTTTTAATGTGAAATTATATCAATATTACATATATTAATAAAATTTATATAATTATAATTATATTTAAATTTAATTTATAAATAAAAACATAATGAAATTAGGAGAATTTATGCTTTAAAAACATGTTTTCTCATCCCGTCTGTAGGATTGGGTTTCACTTATTTGTTACCAATATTGTGTTTTGAATTCGAAAAAATTGATTCCATATTTCTAATAATAATTACTTACAATATATAATTAATTTAAATTAATTTTTGAACAATGTTATTTTTGAATGCAATTACAATTAATTATAGTGATTAAGAGAAAAATGAGTTTACTAATAGATTAATGTACAAAAATAAGAGAACAAATGAACTTTAAACTTTTCTAATAACCATTGGATTGTCATATTTCTATCATATATCTTATATTATTGAGTTTGGTTCATTATTGATGAAACTTATCATTGAAAATTTTTGGTGGAATTCTCTCTTTATAAAATGTACATGTTTTCCACTTAGCACATTTATAATGTACTCCCCATATCCCTTTCTTTACACTGATGAAACCAATTTTTCTAATAATACTTGAATAATTACCGCCCAAAATTCCATCCACTTATGCTATAATCCTGATCCTGTTCAGAAAGCCAATATGGTAAGCCATTAGTGCAAGCCAAAAGAGGATACCGGAAGAAAATGTATTATTTTTCTGAAATAGGGTTTTTTTATTTTTACTTTTACACATTGTTCATATATTTTTATATCATTATTGTATAATAATAACAATATATAAAATATAATTATATTTTTTCTTGATAATGGTATGAAATAAAACTTTACATAGATCAATCAAATGGTTTACGATATTATAATTTGTGTGTACGACATATTATTCCCTCGGGAACTCAAGTAGTTCGTTTTTTGTTACAAAATATTTAGGATGTGAATAATGATGGAAATATAGTTTATATATGATATTTATTATTTCATTATGATTTTTTTATTAATATGTAACACATACCCTCACACCTTATATATTCATTGAATGTGATAAATTCATTTCTGTGTTTAGGAGACTACCGCAACACAATGTTATGTGATCCATTCATGGTATAAATATAACATATTAATGATGGGTTAAATTAATATATGTTATATACATGACCTAAAAATGATACTATAAGGATAATTTAATTTTCTATCATTTACATTTATAACATTCAATATGGCATGAAAATGGAAATAATGTTCATACGTTGGTATGAAATACCTTCTCCATGAATGATATATTTCATTTCTAATCACCAAACATTATAGATTACTATAAATAAATATATAATAAAGATATTTGATAATTAAATGATAGTTTAAATTCTATATCATGATCTATGTAAGAGGAACAAAAATGGAAATTGAAAACATACTTTAATAAACATGGAAATTAACACATAAAACAATGAAAAAAAATGAAATATTATTAACAAATGGGTGATAATAAGTTTAAAAAAACAATATATATGATATTATAAATACTTTTATGGTTCATTAATAAGTTAATATAATTCTTATGACCCATATAAATGAGGTTAAATTTCATTCAACCAAATAGAATCTTATGGTAGGAGATTTCTAAACTCAATTTCCACTCATTTGGTTAAAATTTTTCTTTATTGATTATGTCATGATATGATTACATGTGTAATGAATTTTTATTACATTATGTTGTATTTGAATTTTTTTTTGTGGATTTATTTTGGATACACAAAATCTATTCACATTTTTTCACCTCAATGTTATGTCAAATTTAAGGGGTTTTTTCACAATCTAATTCTAATATAAATTTCTTATTCTAGAATAATAATTAAAGGAAATGTCCTAATCATTTCCTAAATAAAAATAAAATTTTATTCCCTTGTACTTATTAACTATATTTTTAATGTAATTGTACCATTTTTATACTCTTCGTTACTTAAAATATGTTGGAAAATGATTTCAAAAAATATATGTTCATTTCTATTTTATCACAGAAATATGTTTTCTTCAATAATCATATATTCTAAAATAACTAAATAATATTTTTAAATTTTAAAAATTATATTTTAAATTTATTTTCACCCATTTTTACTATTCAATATTTTTTCACAGGATTATTTATGTAATTTTCCAAAAAAATCTTATTTGGATTTTACAGAAAAAGATAATAGAACATTTTTTTAATGTGTATTACATGAAAACAATATCTAAGTATCACAAAAATTCAAATTATTTAAAGATTATTTTATAATTTTTAAAGATTATTTTTAACAAAATTTATATCCATTTTTTTAATAAATGTTTGTTTTTAAAATTATTTTCAATGTTAATAATTTCCTCTGTATTTTTCAAATTAAAAAGAATATTTTCCTCTGGAATGATTTTATTGATATTTTATAGTATTTATATTAAAAAATAACTAAAAAACTATTCAGTCTACAATGGGTATTTCGTTTGATTGTATTGTTAATGTTCAATGGAATATTTTTTTGTCACTTTCATAGAGGAAATCATTTACATTCACATGATTCATTTTTTGGTCACTAAAATTTCCTTGATTTATTCACATTCCTAGGAAATTTTAAATTTCCCATTAATTTAAATATTATTCATCATGGATGCATTTATTTCTTAAACCAAATACAATTTTTAAATATTGAATTTACTTTGATTATTATTTATTATCTAGATAAATATTGATAAATCCATATAAATTACTCAATACAAATACATGACAAGTAAAAATTATTATTAGTTAAATTGATTTTTCCTCATATACAGAATAGTTTGGAATTGTATTCCATAGGTTGGGGTCCATTTAATTTACGCACCTCGATGCATCAGTAGTCTCATGGGAAAAATTAGTAAGAAAAAAACCTTTGTGTTTTCAACCAAGTAGTTTTTGTAATGTCTCAACCATAATAGGGCTCAAGCCATAGCTACCCCAAGCCTGCCTCCATAGGCTAGGGGTGGAAACAAGAAAAAAATGAATATCCAACATGAGAGGTATTTTCCTAATGTACCAATATGCACACACCCTACTAGAAAAATGCATATGTTCATTGAAGAAAATAAAAAATGAAGTTACTAGAAAGTATTCCAATAATGAAAAATCTACAAGGTGTACAACAGTAGAACAATCAAAACTGATAAGTAATGCCAAAAAATACATGTGCCGAAAAAAATATTTCCTAACCTGAAAAAAACTATTATTAAATGATTACAGGGCCTAGCTTCAAATATCTAAGTTATGACCATCATACGTGGTACATAGCACCCAATTACCCTAATATCATCTGACGTCTTCCCCATCCAATGTATCATCTTCACAAGCCATGAATGGTGTTGGAAATACACATACAGTGGTGATTATATACATACCCAATAGGAGGTCCCAAACAATGAAGGTGAGTATTAAGATATACAAAATGAATGGAGATTTATATGATTTTAAATAATATGCATCTCAACCCACAGCAAGTGGAAGGGTAATATCATTTAAGCATAGGGGGATAAACATGGTGTGTAGATGAAATATATGTTGAGTCTTCAACACCGATATGATGAAATTAAACCAATCCAATCATGAGAACATAATCATGGAAATCATGTAGTATATGTCCCGTATCTATGCAACCATGGTACGAGAGTAACCCATTCCAATGGTATGGATATAGATGTATAAATATATGATATGAAAAAAACTAATAAGAGAGAAATTGAATTGAAATATCACGTATCAGTCTAGGAAAAGTTTCACTAATAGTTATAG
Source organism: Viscum album (assembly GCA_963277665.1). Classification (NCBI taxonomy): domain Eukaryota; kingdom Viridiplantae; phylum Streptophyta; class Magnoliopsida; order Santalales; family Viscaceae; genus Viscum; species Viscum album. The sequence goes on along the minus strand of OY728140.1, from coordinate 1,362,086,109 downwards.
ATGTCCAACAATGATTCCAAACATCACGTATGTCTACCCACCAGGTCCAACCTAGTCAGGCCACACCTCATCATTGTGATGTATAGTCGAGGGTCCATAATATCTAGTTACATGAACTATTATATGAGAGAATATGAGGTATCTGTTGTAGTTGGTGGCCTAGAACCAACTACTTTGTACTTTTTTCATTACTAAATACATTTTTACATGGCGATTGATCTTTTTCATGTAAATGTAAGTGATAATGTCTTATGGATAATTGTTTCATTAAAGGGTCATAGTGGATCCAAGCTATGATGTGAACCTGGATGTTCCATAACACAGCTTTTGTATATATATTTTCTATATCCAGATGAAGGCCTCCGGTCCATTGGATAGATAGGAAAAAAATTATATAGGCCATTTAGTATGAGGACTCCTAATACATTGAGGGATCTTATCATGGTTTGTGCCCTTGATAATATCCAGGAGGATATTATGAGAATGAGACCCGCCAGCAGGAAATCCAAATTTTATAGTGTCATTAGATGATACTATCTATTGATGTGTGTATTGTTCATTAGACATTAATATTTTTATCAATGGGTATTATAACTCATGCACTAAGATGAATTGATGAAAACTGTGATGACATACTATTCGCAGTGAGGTAGGATATGGTGGGTTCATCATGAGTAATATTGCATTAATAGATAATGCGAGAAATGATTTTCCCCTTCTATTGTATAATATAAGTAGATGCCTCAGGCCCTTTGATGGAATTTATATAGCATAAATAAATCCTCCTCCATGTTAAGGAATGGCTGAGTACAATTCTGGAAAGTCAAAGAAAGTATAATCGAGCACATGGGTTGTTGGTACTTTCCTATGACCCGCTTGATTCTAGATATTGAGACAAAGTGATTACATTACATGGTAAGCATTCATAGGAGGTGACACATCATTGCAATGTTAATTTCTTTCTCTATGGTTACATTGGTGTGTTGCTAGATCTTAACCATGGAAATCAGGCAGGCTTCACATAATTCCAATGTGAAAGAGGCTTAGAGGGTCACTTACTAATTGACACCAAGAATCTCAGTTAAATATTAATTTAACAAGTGGAATAATGATTATTCTTGATTTTGGTTTAGTAATTATTATAAGAGTCTTTATTATGTTTATTTATACACTAGTTATTCAAGAGAATATATTTTAGGAGAAATAAAATATTTATTATTGAGTAATGTAGTTATATTAATTTGATAAATAAATAGCCATTATTCAGTGTTTAATAAATGTGGTGGAGAAAATAAAGAAAATGGAAAAACAAATGTACCTGATGTGTATATTAATATACACACAGTATAATTTAACATGGTATTTGTGAGAAATAATATTATTTATTTAAATAAATAATATTAGGTGTAATTAAATTGGTGCATTTCATCTAATAATAATAGTTGACTATTATTATTTGACATTGGGTCTTACTATGAATTAAATGAAATGAATAAATGCTTTCAGGTAATTAATTCATTTTGTTCATCAATGTAATTAAACTCCAAATTATATAATTATTATTAGCCTATCCAAATTTGGTGGTTATGCACAAAAGATCTAGATAAATCTCTCAATCCCTGAGAGAACTCTTTTTTTCCATGAATGATATCAAGGTACAAGAGATATCCTCCTCTAACAGAAAAAGGAGAGATCTTTGCAAGCGACTCTCAAGGTGATAGAAGGCGGTCATCACAAGAGAAGGATCTTCTATGATAGCACATGGAGTTCCCTTTGACGACGACTAGATATATGTGGAGAAGGTGTGGATCACTATAAGAGGAATCCTACAATTGGATTCTACGATGCAACGACATATCAAATAGGATTCTGACCAAAAACATCAACACATAGAGAATTCTATCATGGTGATTCTTGTCTTTTAATTAAATTAAATTATAACAATCATATGATGATTTCTATCTATGGTTTTGGGACTCCATTCCTCTCTTTGGTTCTTCGTTCTATTCTAGAGAGCTGGCGTTTTATTATAATGAAGGATCTCGGATTTATCATTGTTAATAGAAAAATTAATGTCGGGTACTCCCACCAACACACTTCTGTTGTGCCCAAAACCTACAAGTGCTATCCGAGAAATCATATTGTTAATTATAATTATTTATTTTTTCATTGGTGATTTACACATTTAATAATTTAGTTGTTTTAATTCATTTTAATCATTCTATAAATCTGAATCTTGAGATCTATTCCTCTTTTTTTTCATTTCCCATTCACCTTACCGAAATTATATTTTCATTTAATTTTGATTAAAATAAAATAGTGGATCTCAACTGGTGTTGTCAATGCTTCCTGGTTGTACAACACCAGAACAAATGACATATATTACATAGTACACACAATATAGTATAGGTTACATGCACCGGGATGTTCATCCAAACCAGGCTATGTCATTGGATTCTATCAAAGAATTTACGACTCTGTGTGTTGACTAGGAACAGGTGGCACATGATTTTTTGATTAGAAGCCATGTGGCCCACTGAACGTGGCATGTACTCCATTAAGGTTATGGTTGGACTGTATACCCTGTACATAGCATTCCCATTTGAAACCAAGTAACATGGATACTACACATCATGTGTCCAACTGAACATGTCGTGTACTCTGAATATTTCTGAAGTAAATCTATACATCATGTCCTCAGGCGTGTAATTTTGATGGACGGTGAAAAAAACTACATGTCATGGTGTCGGAACTAAATATAGTGTAATCATTCTAATTACGCAGATTTATTAATTTTTTTTATTATATTAAATAAATCCTTGGGACATGTACCATAGGTGTAAAGTTGAGGGACAACACATGATAAATGTTTTATATATATGTATTTAATTTAAAATTTAGGTAATGATCATTTATACTCATTGGGTTGTTTTGGACGAGAATTTTCCATGTTTCCACCGATGTACAAGTTACATAAAAATATAATTTGAAATTAATTTATTTTTTAATATTATGATAGATGATAATCTCCAGGAAATTAAAAAAAGAGATTAATATAAAAAGATTTATTAATTAATGATAAATAATTGACTCATGCTTGATATATCATAAAAAATTACTATTAAATAATTTAATGCTAGTTTTATTTGTGCATAAATATTATTGTATGTATGGATGATCATGATCTACACCAAGTACATGGCATGTGAAAGGGTTTTTAAGTTATTTATTTAAATTAAATTTGTTAGCATGTAAGCCTTCTCCTCAATAACATATAAGGCTCCCGTGCCCAAGCATTCTTTTATGTAAAACCCCGTTTTACCCCTCAAATGTGAGTGGGTTAAAATCATATGAAATGGATGGAGCTCCCATGATAGTGGAGGCGACTGATGTTAGGAGCCATCGTGAAACAAATCCAGGGAGATACAAATGTGGACAGGTGGATAACTGTAAACACAAACCCAGAAGGTTCAGGGTGTTTCTCCCCTATGTCTTGGTATATTTTATCAACCTCTATATAAAATAACCAATAGATCAAGCTCATGATCATACCATTTATTTTATTTTTCACAGTTTCATGGTTTATTTAACATTGGTGTGTTTTCACGATCACACGATTAATGAATTAAACAAGCATGCAAGATAAAACAAAAATAAAAGATACTTATGAATAAATATTATCCTACACATGGTTAATCACTTAAGTAGATCCCCCTTAAAATTAAAAAAATTATAAAAGATTTGGAAATGGAAATTTACGTACAAGGATAAAATTCCTTAAAAAATCATTTAGTCGGTATAGCCATTATAATCTTGGTTAGAATCGAAACATTGTTCAAAGTTCCTGACCAACCCTATTTAGGGGGATTTAAATTATAAAAGAATTATAATTAAAGGTTTTTGGTTGACTTTACTTGGTTCACATCAAGTATTGACTACCACAATAGGACATGGGGTGACCAAGAGGCAATAGTTGAGGAAATCCAAAAATAAAAGGATTCCAGGATTGGGGAGTCCACTCAGAAGATCATGGAGCTATGATTTAATGTAGATAACATTTATAATGCCAACCTAAAACCATTCAAGTTCATTGACCAGCCTTAGTTGGGGAAATACAAAAGGAAATACAGATCTTTTCCAATGGAATATTCTAGGAACAGTATATTTTGATGTCAATAGTGAGGGTTATATGATTTCGATAAAATATTGGGAGACTAATAAGTATTAAATTATTTATTTGTCTCAGTTTTTTTATGATAAAGTACTGAAACATTTATCATCTTAATTTGAAGAAACAACAAGAAATATGAGTTCAGAAATATCATTGTGAATCGTACTTGAGAAGGAAAACCATCTAACCAGCACCAATATCCATGAATTGTAGAGGAGTTTACGCATTATCCTTCAACATGATAGGAAATTGTATGTGCTGGAAGAGCCTTTTACAGTTCCGCCTAGAAAAGATGCTACTGATTAGGAACTATCTCTCTATATGAAACATATGGATGATTTTGAAGATGTCTAATGTTTTATGCTATCAGCGATGTCTAATGAGATCTTGAAGCAACATGAATACATGGGAATGTATAGGATGATATCTCACCTTGAGGATATCTATCAAGAGACGGTGAGACATGAGATATATGATATCTCTAACGAGTTGTTTACAAATAATCTTGGAGAGTCTTCTCCAGCGAGGCCTCATGTAGTCATGATTATTGGCTATATTGAACGGCTAGACATCTTATGGATTATGATCCTAGATGAGTTGCGTACAAATATCATCCTATCACCACTTCCCAAGACCATCTCTAGAATTATTTTCTATGAAAACATGAGCAATAATGAGAAGAGTCCATCAGAACTTCTAACCATAAATCTCCAGTTATATAAAAACATGGGGCGTGACAAATCCTCTGTCCTTATGGTGAATAAGAAAATTAAGGAAAAGGAAAAGGGACCAAGGAATCATAAATGAGCTGAATCCCCAGAGAACCATCCCTCCATGAAGGGTAAGATCCAGAGGTTGGGCAATGAATAAGAGGGGGTATGTTTTTAAGTTGTCAATTTAGGAACCAAAAATAGGAACTGCAACCAAAAGCGCGTGGACTCTAATGTCGTGTTTGGTATTGAGTGTAATCTTTCCCTTTATACACATTTGGGTATTAGATAAAGATTTTCGGGCTCACATATATATTCAAATGTAGGAACCAAGTATAATTATAAAGATTGCTAGAGGATATGTGGATCTTCAAACTGCTAATGGTGTGAGGATTGATGCATTGGCCATTGCTGATTACCATCTCTCATTTCCATGTTGGATGCTTTTGGTTTTACATAATTTTAATTATGCGCCTAGTGTTACCAAGAACATAATTAATATATCATTTTTGGACATGGATGGATTTATTTTCATGTTTGGAATTAACATTTGTTTCTCTTATAAGAATAATGTATGTTATGGTATAGTGAATTGAAATAATGGTTTGTATGTATTAAATTAAAAAAACCAAGTGTTGGAAATCGATAAAAAAACAAACTCACATGAATCATACATCACCGAGTTGTGGAATCACCGTCTCAGTCATGTTAACAAGAAGTGCTTGACAAAGAACTACCAAGACGGTTATTTAGACTCTAAACCCACTAGTTAGATGTCACGTTTTTTAATAAGGTAAAATGTCCAAGAAACCATTCAATGGATAGGGTAAAAGGGAAACCGGGCTTCTAGGATTGGTGCACACGGATGTGTGTGGACCATTTCGAGTAGAAGTTATATGTTGATATTCTTACTTCATTACATATATATATTTTTTGGGAAGATATGGCTATGTCTACATAATGAGTTATAAGACAAAGTCCTTAGATTAATTTAAGTAATTCATGAAGGAATTTGATAATCATATTTGTAACAAGATAATGAAACTTTGATCAGATAGAGGTGGATAATATCTAAGCCAAGAGTTCATCAGTCTTTTACGGGTGTTTGTGATTCTATCTCATCTCACTCCTCATTACACACCATAGATCATTGGTGTTAGTGAAAGGAGGAACCAATCCTTTTTGGACATGGTGAGGTCTATGATGATTCAGGCAGATTTTCTATTTTCCTTTTGGGGATATGCATTACAAATTGTAGAATACACATTAAATAGTGAACCAACTAAGGCGAAAAATGGAATTCCCTCTATGTTATGGAATGGTAAGAAACATATTTTGTCACACACTCATGTATGGGGATGCAATGCATTTGTTAAGGACATCTCAAGAGATAAACTAGAACCATAGTGAACAAGGTGTATCTTTATAGTATATCCCAAGGAAATGAAAAGATATTACATATATAACCCTTCAGACAAGAAAGAGATTATCACCAGACAAGCCATATTTCTTGGGAGGGAGCACATCCTCAAAAGATTTTTTGAGAGAATGATTAACTTCGATGAAGTTGATTCTTAAGATACAGAGGAGTTGGTATAGGAATAAGTTCCACATGTCCCTGTAGAAAAGGTTCCAGAAAGACAAGTACTATGTATGATCTTAAGAGATTTAAGGGAACCAGAGTGATTTGTATTTCTAGCCACCGAGGATAGTGAATCATTATTGTGGGACAATGATGAACCTTTCTCCTACAAGGAAGTAATAGAATGCATATAATCTACAATATTTCTAGAATCTATGAATTATGAGATGGATTCCATGTCTTAAAAAAAGTCTGGGATCTAGTCAATGAGACAATTGATGTAAAGCAAGTTGGATAAAAATTGGTATTCATGAGAAATATAGACTTGGAAGGTCATTTTATAACCTACAAAGCAAGGATAGTGGCAAAAGGATTCATATATCTTCAAGGAATTTCCTATGATGAAAAATTCTCACCAGTATCCATGTTTAAATCCATAAGAATCATACTTTACATCACATCATATCATGACTATGAGATTAGTAAGATGGATACCAAAACAACATTCCTTAAAGGGAACCCCTATCAAGATGTCTATATGACACAACCACATGGTTTTGTGACACTAGGTGAGGCCATGCATCTTTGAAAGTCATAGAAATCCATTTATGGATTAAAGAATGCATCAAGGTCATGGAAAATTTGATTTGATGCAGCTATAATGAAATTTTGATTCATTAAGAATGAATGTGAGACATGTGTTTATATGAAGTTTAAAGGTAATTCTTTCGTTATTCTAATAGTACATGTTAATAACAAAGTAATTACTGGAAATGATGTACCAGTCTTACAATCATTTGAGGACTTATCGAACATGTGTGTCTTCCTGAAGGACATAGGTGATGCAACATACATTATAGGTATTAAGATCATTCTTGATAGATCCAAGAGGTTTCGTGGACTATGCCTGGGTACATAAATTGACCAGATACTAAACATATTTAGTATTGAAAAATCCTATAGGATATTGGTTCTGTTGTCACATTTATTACATCTTTCTAAGAGAATGTGTCCTCAAAAACAACATGAGAAAAATTGGATGAGTAAGATCACATATGCTTCTTCTATAGGATCCATCATATAAGACTTGTAATAAACCAGGCTTGATGATGCCTATGCACTAAGCATGTTATGAAGATATCAAGTAGATCTAGGAGAACAAAATTAGACTAATGTGAAGACTATACTTAAGTATCTGAGAAAAAATAAAGACATGGTCCTGGTGTATGAATGATACTGGGAGATTTTCATCATTTGGTATGTTGATGGTGGTTTTTAGACATGTTAGAATGATCTGTAGTCTTAATCAGGATATGTTTTCTGTCTCAATAGAGGATATCTAAGCTAGAAGATTTTAAAGAAGCATTCTTTCACCAATTCCACAGTGGTGTATGAATATATATTATCTTCTGATGCAACCAAGGAAATCACCTAGATTCCAAACTTTGCCCAATATCTTGACATGGTTTCTAGTTTTAAAGATCTTATCACATTGTATTATAATAATACATCAATGCTATCTCTTGAAAAACAACCAAGGTCACATCAATGGACAAAGCACATTCTCTGAAAGTATCACCTCTTGAGGGATTTCTATCAAAGGGTTGAAGTTGCAATGATAATAGTGTCCAAGAAAGATAAAGCGGTGGAGTCCATTACTAAAGGAATAACTCAACAGAATCATGAATATCATGTATGAGCTAGTAGGTAAAATGTTGTATGTCGTTGGCTCTAGTCTAAGTGGAATTCTGTTTGATTTTGTGGCCTAAAACCAACTAATTTTTACTTTATCCATTAACAAATACCATATCACATCCTGATTGTTCTTATGCATAAAAATTCATGTGATAATGTCCTAAGGATAAATGTAGCATTAAAGGGTTATAGCATATCCCTGCTATGATGAGAACCCAGACATTCCATAACACTATTCTTGTATATATACGTTCCATGTTTGGATGATGTTATCTGAGGGACACAAATAATACAGACCATTAGGGGTGAGGACTCATTACACATTGAGGAATATTCTCTTGGAATGCGCCCTTGATAATATCCAGGAGGATATTATGAGAATAAGGATTTCCAGTAGGAAATCCACATTTCATAGTGTCCTTAGATTTTCCTATCTCTGGATGTATTTATTGGTCCCTATACATTAATATTATTATTAATGGCTATTAACACTAGTGAACATACACGTATTGAAGAAAAATATGACAACACATTGTTCACAGTGAGGTAGTATATATTGAGTGTGTCAATAGTAGTATTGTATTAATAGATTATGTGAGAAAGGATTTTTCCTTTCTATTCCATAATAGATGTACATTTCTCAAGCCCTTTTGTGAAATTCATATAGCCTAAATAAATCTATGTCATTGGTAAGAAATGGATGAGTTTAATTCCAGAAATTCAAAAAAGAATAATTGAGAAAATTGGTTGAAGGCACTAGCATGCAACCCGCTTAATTAAATATAGCGAGACAAATGGATTACAATACATAGTAATCATTTATAAGAGGTGACATGTCATTTCAGAATTAACTTTTTCTCAATGGGTTCCTTGGCATGTTGCATGATTCTAACCTTGGAATTTTGGTAGGCTCCGTATCATGTCACTGAGAAAGAGTCCTAGAGGTTCACACACTAAGTGTGTCGAAGTATCGTAGTTATATATTATTATAATAAATTTAATAAATATTATTCCTGGTTGCTAACTAATAATTATTTAAATATGTATGATCGTGTTTATTTCAATACTGTTTAATCGAACAAATATATTTTGGGTGAAATAATTTATTTATTAGCGAGTAATGAAGTGTTATTTTTTTGAAAAATAAATATCAATTATTCAAGGTCTAATAAATGTGGTTGAAGAAATAAAGAAAATGTATAATAAAAAGTTCATGATGTGTATATTAATATACATGTCGTGCCATTTTTCATGGGATTTTTAACAAATAATTTAATTAATTTAATTAAATAATATTACTTGTAATTTTTTGGGCACATGTCAAGTAATAATAATTGTCATCTAATATTATTAGACATAGGGTCTTACTAAAAATTAAATAAATTTAATAAATGGATTTGGGTAATTAATTCATTTTATTATTCAAAGTAATTAAAATCCCAACAATATAATTCTCATTAGCCTAGAAATTTTTGGTGGTTGTGCACTATAGATATAGAGAATGCTCTCAAGCCAAGAAAGAACTCTTTTCTTCCAATAAATCTTTCATGGTATGAGAGAGATCCTTCTCCACCGAATAAAGGAGTGCTCTTTGCAAGACACTCTCAATGTGATTGAAGGCAGACATTGCAAATGAAGCCACTTCCCCACTAGCACCCAGAGATCCCTTTGATGACATCCAGGTATACATGGAGAACATGTGGATCGCCTCTAATGGAATACTAAACTTGGATTCCTTAATGCAACAACAAATCACAGTGGATCATGAACAGATACATCAAAAGATACAGAATTCCATCAAAGAAATTTTTGTCTTTTCATTAAATTAATTATGACCAATATATGATGATCTTATCTATGGTTCGGGGACACCCTTTATTTCGTTCGTTGTTCTATTCCGAAGATCATGCATTTTATTTTCATGACGGATCACAGATTTATCGTTGTTAATGGAAAAATTAAAGTTGGGCACACACACCAACACACTTCCACTGCACCTTGAACCTACAGTCTCTAATCAGTAAATTAATAAAGGACCCATACTTTGTTCTAAAAGTAATGTTCCACTGAGATAGTTGATATAGGACCCATTTCATTACCAACAGGAGGGTTCTTCTCAGGGGATAGATAGAGGACCCATAACATGTTCCAATTGGAGGGTTCCAATATAATAGTCGATAGAGGTCTCATGCCCTACCTAGCACAAGGATTCCATTATTATGGTAGAGGACTCATTCCCATATTAGTTGGAAGGTTCCACTATATGATTCAATAATTATTCTATGCCATGTTCCAATAATAGGGTTCCACTCTTGTGGTAGATGACCCATGCCATGCCCAAGTGTACATTTCTTCTCCGAGAGTCGATGGAGGATCGATTCCCTATGCGAAAATGAGGGTTACACTCTGGTAGTATATGACCCATGCCCAGCCCAGCTAGAGGGTTCTACTCAAGTCACCATATACACATGTCCATCCGATATGGAGGGTTCCACTATAAATTTATATTTTGATCCTTCATAATCACTATTGTAATAGAGAATCCCCTAAATACGATTCATGCCCAGAATAAGTCCCACGTAATATCCTGAAATCTGAAACTGAGGGATCTAATGTGTTCAATGTTGAAAAACACTCAGGATATTCAACTCACATTCCATAAACTAACTACACATGAAGGATATATGAGATATTAATGTTCCCTCAAATTGAACCAAGGGGGACATTACTTGTTAGGGGACATACATGCCGTGTGGTCCTACATCATTACATATATATTCTCTACATGTAAATGGAACACCAATTGTTATGTTTACATGGGGTGTAGGGTATATACACAGCATGACCATGCCACTCAGGGTCCCACTTGTGTGCTTGGTTGTTTCCTTGTATCCATCCATTATTCATGTACTTTACCTGATGCTCATGTTCTTATGTTGTTTCCACGTACTCTGGTACATGACCATATTCCTAGTCATATACTCCCACATGGGGTACTTCCCCTATGCTCCACCACGTAGATCATACTACTAGGGAATCTATACAGGGCCTATTTAGAGTATAAACTGTGTTTTATCATTATAAATTCCAAAACCCCTAGTCACCACATCATAGGGGATACACATCTTGTGTTTATCATGGTACATGAAGTGTAGTCACATTTTTAACATAAGTACAGTATTAAAATTCACACATTGAATATGGAAATTCTACCATAGATCATCCCTCCACACCATGGAAAATCAGTTGATGTAGTCTGGATCTATCCTTTTTAGCCATAAAGTGGCTAAAAATGATTCTATCTATCCTCAGAATTTTTTCACATGTCCCTTTGTACTCGAAACCATCCGTCATCAAAGGATTGATCTCAAATCATCAAAAAGATCACCCACAACACTAAAAACCTTGTACATATTCTTGATTTGATGATCTATCCATCGAATATTGTTTTTCAGGTTTACGGGGGTTCGATTGATATTGGTACCACCTGAAAACATTGAACCGAGATAACGTGGTCCACCCAGGGAAGAATGTGATGAAATTGATGGTGGAAAGAGAAAATAGTTGTCTATTTTTTCAATGAATTCTTGGAAAACTATATAGAAAAGGGATATCAGAGGTTAAAAAATATTAGATAAACAAATAAAAGATTAAATTTGGAAATGGAATATCCAAAATTAGAGTAGATCAAAATAGGATATTGATCTAGTCAAAAATTTAATAAAAATTAAAATATACACAAATTGATGAGCCCTACCTTGATATTGGATCATCCATCATCCAAGAACATGAAATCCAATGCTTTAAGTATGTGGTTGTTTTTTTAATCCCAGGCCTCTCCGATCTAGAGTTCGATCATTTTGGATGTGATTCTCTAATAGAATGTCAGGAGGAATAAACTCTCAACTGTACTTGGATTATGAGGATAACCCTGTGAGGATCTCCATAATGATAGATGTATATGATATTTTTTTAGATTAAATAAATTAAATAATTAATTTTATTAATTAAATAATTTATAGTACATACTACCAATGGGTGAGATATCAAAACTCCCCACGCCAACTAATTTTAGAACACCCTGAGGGTATACAACATATTTCATTCTCAATTGTTCCCTGTGATATCTGATATGATCATTCTTTTAAGAGTTATCTTGATTTTTTAATAATGTTTTCCATTGTTATAAAAAATAAATTTAATAATGTTATAAAATTATTTACAGGCACACCAGGACTCATAATTTCACGTAGTCTCATCTCATAGATCTGGAAATATATTTAAAATGTTTTCAAAATATTTAACAAAAAAATATTTTTCTAACTCATTACATAATTCAATATTTTTTTCCATGACAAGAAAAAATAAACAAAAAACTTGGGATACTGAGACCCCTATCTGGATCTCTCTCTCTAGAACTCTCTTTCTCTTTGTCATGCAACCGTAATACTCAATCCAAAGGGATGGTCCATCCATATAGATTCATCTCTTATCAATCCTTTATCAACACTTGGTTATCCAAAAATGCTATACCATCCTTGGTGTAAAACTCTCCCAATTCGATGATGCGTGTATGGCCATGAACATATCTCCTTGTATGAAAAATATGGAAGATATCACGCCTTTTCTCATACTGTGAGTTTAAGGTGAGGTGGTAGGAAACCACACCAACGCTATCAAAAATCTCATGTGGCACATTGAACCTTTGGGATAACTTGAATCCCCATCCTAACCTCCATAATATTTCTCATGGAGAGTCTATTAGAAAAAAGTGGTTTCCTAGTTCGATCTAAACTAGATTATGAAAGTGACCTTCGAAAGATTTATTTCCATTTTTATCCATCCTTATCCACTCATATATGACCTATACCATCTTTAGTGAAAGCTGTAATATCTAATTTACAAAAAGAGAAGTCTCCCCGATCTCTTCAAAGAACAAGGGTGGCCAACATGGTCTCCTATACAAGGCCTCAAAAGGATACATGATGATTTTAGAGTGGTATATATTAATTTAGGGAAAATCTACCAAGATATATTGGTCCTCATTACTCATGATGAAGTCCAATACATAGTCCCTCAACATATCCACCAACACCGTGATAGTACACTTGGACTGCCCATCATTCTAGTGGTGAAAGGCTATTCTCATTCTCATCTGGGTCATGAATACCTCATGTAGGCCTCTACACAACGAATAAATAAACTATGTGTCAAGATAATATACAATCGTCTAACGGACCCCATGAAGTAGAAAAATATTCAATACTTACAACTTCCCAAAAATATCTTGCAAACAATGACCCGTGATAGAAAGTAAGCATGTAAAATTCATAAGTCCTTCAACTATCACCCGGATAGAACTATTTACCTTCACTATTTTAATAATAACTTTGAGAAATTCCACATACATTTCACCCCATTTCCACTCTTGGATATCAAGGGGCTAAAAACTATCTACCAGGCCCTACTACTAAAACTTCACCCACTGGAAGGTTATACATCCAGAGATAAACTCAACAATACTTTGTCTCATTCAAAACCACCAAAACTATCATTTATGGTGATTTTACATCTTACCAACACCAATAATTATAGATAGGGGATAATTGTGGAACTATCACATCACATCCTCCCACACCTCAACCCAAACCACCATTCATCAGTGAAAAAATATGATGTGATTAGCTCCTTCAAAATACATATTTTTTGAATCCTATATAGACATATAGTTATGAAATACCTCACTTTAGATGTCTCCCAACTAGAAGTCTCTCATATGATCATGACGTGGAATATTTCAGGCAATAAAATGTTGAAATATTTTACACTCACACTCCACCAAGGTCTCTTATAGGAAAGAAAACAACCCATAATCCTCTTTTACCAAAAATGATTAGGACTTTTTGCTAAGGGAATATTCTATTAAATATACCTTCCATGTATCATAGACTATCACAATGTCATATCCCTTATGGAAGATTCACCAGTGATGATGTTACATGTTCAGGTCCCTCTACATTAAGATGAACATGTGGCTATAATAGTCCGTGTAAACCAAAAAATGATCCCCCAGAAGGTAGTGCATCCATATCCTCTAGCAGACGAATATTGCTACTAGATATAGGTTGTGAGTCACATAGTCCTTCTCATGGGGTCTCAACTACCTCATCCAGTATGTGATAATTTCCAAATACTACATCAACATGTAGTCAAGGTCATCTCTCGATGAATCACAATACATTATGTACTCCACTCCCCACTATGGTTGTCTAGACACATAGGCACTCTTATAAAACATCCTCACCTCCTCGAATTCCCTCTAGAACTACTTGGTCTAGGTAAAACATCAGTATTTTCACATCTGGGTTGTCAAAGTGGTTTTAATCAAAGATATTTACTCAAAAAACCTTATACAGTACCATGCCAATCCATGAAAATCCTCACATCTAAGATGCTCTTCAGTGGATCCCATGAAAGAACTGCATTGATCGTCACTAGGTTCATGAATAAACCATACTCAAATATAAAATTCTTGACAATGTGACCCTCATGAATCTAGAATCAAGAAATTGAAATATTTTCATAAACATATGCTGTCAAAGAAAATATTGAACCATCCTCATGTTCTCTACATGACCCTCATCTAATTCATTGTACATGAGCATGTCAATGATGAAGTTGATCATGTAATATTCCATGTACAGCCGAATGATCTGGTTCATCATTTCCATACACACATCTGGGGAATTATTATCACAAATTGGTATCACTAGAAAATCAATGTTCCCATAGAGACATCAGAATGTTGGCATTGGAATATTAGCTGAGTGAACCCACAACTAGTTGTACCCAGAACAAGGATTGATTTATAAGAGGCACATTGCAAACAACAAGAGGTCAAAGAGGCCATGAATTCTTGATAAAGGTAACATGTTCATTACTATGGCCTAGTTAATGGGATGATAACCCACACAAATCCAAAATCCCACATCCTCCATTTTCACAAACAACACAAGGCTTCCAAAGTGGACACACTAGGCATTACACATCCCTGCCTCCCAAGAAAATTAAACTAATACACTATATCTTTCATCCCCATGGGGTCATCCGATGTGATAGAATGAACATTAGGAAATCCCTAGTGAAAATATATACAAATGTAAATCTCATGATGGGGAGGTAAAACTAAAATATAGTCATACTCCGCCATCGTTGGAGGGAGAAGAGGTCTCAAAGCATTTATTATTTCAAATGTAATACTAACCAAATAATAAATCTATTGTAACCTCTTGTTTATGTGATCATATTTATTTTTGAAGGTATCACTCCATCTCAACAAGGAAAAATCCATCTGATATCCCAAAATACTAAAAAATATAAATAGTTAATCAAATCATGGATGATGGATAACTAGTGAATATTGAGGATAACGACATAGGGTCTCACTATCTCTATTGAAAGAGTTTTTGAGAGGATCTATCTCTCCTTGAAGAGTATGGTCACCCCATTAGATGTAATAAGAAATCAAGGAACCTCTCTGCATGAGCCTCCAACACAATGGTTAATAAAAAAGGGCCTCCACAAGTTTCACTAGGTCATGAACAATGGGATAAAAATAGGTAATCGTGTCTTAATATTGAGTGACCGAGCCCATCACTGGAGAAAAAGTGACAAAGGTCATACCCTAATCAACAATCAAGACACCTGGCCAGATGTCCTGTCTATCATGAGATCATACATTTCCATTCAAACCAACTCTAATGAAATTGGTCCTGATCCAAAACCCCATCGCATCTACACACCCCAAACACAAATGTGAAAGGGAGTCTTCCACTACACATTGATGCTATATGTTTTAGGTGGTAATGAATCACCCTTATGGTTTTATATCATGTCATACGAACATGTCCCTATGGGGAAAGTGTCCATCTTCCTTTCATACTATGAGCCAAACAAAACATTTCTATCACAGAACTCTACCGAAGCACAGTGTCATCCCAAATAGGTCTCAACAAGAGGATAATCCTTGGAAGGGGTGCCATCTGATAGGGATATCCATACCTTGTTATTTGTCATGACCTTAACCACATGAGAAGGTCGACTTGCTGAAGATGAGACATGGGATATTTATGTCTCCCTAACGTTCGATGAACACTCATGAGAGGTGAATCATATTCTAGTACAATTATAACCAAATATAGTTATAAAAAGGTCATTGGTTTTCAGTACAACCATCTGATCAGTCATGATTGGTACACGTCTGAGAACATGGATCAACGAATTAAGAAAATCTTCTACAGCATAGGAAAATATATCAGCATGGAACCATAGTGGCATCTAGCACTAAAATTTTATTGTACACTAAGACTACACATATCCTCATCCTGTTATGCATCTTCCAAACACTACTCTATTAGTATGGGTGATACTAACTTCCCACCTGAAGTAAATTATATCATGAGATTGACAATGAACTGAGGCCTCCTCGCTCATCGGGTCATCATCATGATCCGTAAATCGAAAACCTGGCTACTTGTCTTTATAGATGCATCATGAAAGTGATCGATACATTCCATGCTTAAATGAGAATTTATATATATATATATATATATATATAACAATAATATTATGAATCAAGAAATATAGTCAATGATTCAATCTTATATAACACATATACAATTGGTCCCTTCTACCAATGACTTAGTATAATGATTCAATTATAAGGTAGTAAATGTAATGGTGAATTGATATGTTGATCTCCCATACCATCACATCATTACCTTGAAAAAGAGCTTCACAAGAGACACTCAGATACTATTTCCCTAATCCCAACCAAAAAAATTTATGGGGACTAATCCAAAACCATCACAAGGATCGTACCACCTTAGATACCAATCTTTCATGACCCGACCCTACAAAGGAATGGAGTGGAAACTACCATAATCCCATCACCATAGGCCAGGGGTGGATAAAATCATTGATTTTCATATCCAAAATGGGTGGCCATTGACTGGAGTACCATTTTAGACACAACTGACTATCTCCACTTAGATTTGAAGAGGAATATTAATAATAATATAAAACAACGATAATTTAAATGTTCAACAACAAATCTATAATGTGTACAATAATAAGTTAGTAAAAACAAAAAAGTTAATTGAGAAGCTACATAAAAACATGATATATGTCGAAACCAAAAAAATGGAATGTGAACAGAAGAGAGAGCACAACTCGTGAACTATAAGATACAGCGACATTTGTAGTCCAAAGAACCAAGTATCCCTAATATCTTATGAAGTCACTACCAACCTATCTCTCATCTGTGTAAGTAATAACACATGTAGGAAAAATATATAAAGGGGTTACTATATGCATATCTTGTATGATGACCTAAAAAATGAATGGGGAGTGGTGAGAGATAAAACAAGAATAAAAAGATAGTAGATGTATAATAGGATGTTGTTCAAACAAATGAAATAGGATGTATATCCTCATCCAAGCATATGAGGATCAACAGATTGTGTAAGAAAACTAAACATTGATTCTTTTTGACCCATGGTTGAAGAGTAAAATCATCTAACTAGTAGAAGGTAAATACTAAAAGAACAAGGAAAAACTCCATGCATCTTCACATCCCATTGTAGATGAGTAACCAAATAAAAATGTATGTATATAGAATAATATATATTCTCAGTAATAGAATCCCAAAAGAGAGAGAAATGGGAACCCCATATATCCGCTTAGTGCTGGAATAAGGTCTCCAAAAGATCTATAAGTCCATCTATAATGGACAACATATCATGCATCTACCTTGTAGAAGTAATATATGTCAAGTCACACTATGTCACTATGACACAATGTTGAGGGGATAAAATCAATAGGTAAAGGACCCATGCGCTGATACAACATAAGGTTTCCACTCCGTGGATATATATAGGACCCATAAACTGTTACAAAAGGAGGGTTCCACTCTAATTCTTGATAGACAACCCATGACTTATATAGTTGGATGTCTCTACTCATAAGATATATAGAGGAACCATACATTATTCCATCAGGTGTGTTTCACATCAATAGTTGATATAGGACCCATTCCATACCCGTCATGGGGGTTACACACATGTGGTAGATGACACATTCCCATCTTAGTTAGAGGGTTCCACTTTAGGTGTTAATAGAGGGCCCATGCTATGTGACCACAAGAGGGTTTCACTCTTGTGGTCAAAGTCCAATACTCAACCCAGCTAGAGGGTCCTATTCTATTTTTAGTTAGAGGACCTGTGACCCTTTCCAAAATTAGGGTTCCACTCTGTTGGTACTGGGATCGGGCACATTATACCCAGGGGTTCCACTCTAGTCATTATAGACCTATGACTAGTCCATCTAGAGGGTTACACTATGGATGCCTCTAGTGATCCTACATGAAGACTTTCATCATCGAGCAACCCCTAAACAAGAGTTATGTCAGAAAAATCTCACATCATATAAAAAAACAACAATATAGGGAACCATCATGTTCTAAATGGAAAACACTCATGATAGGATACACACAAAACGAAATATGTGCCCAAATGAAATAGATATAGGGGATAGATGTTTTCATAAAAGGGACCATGGGGTACACAACGTGTGAGGGGACCCACACAACATGTTTTCAATCTACATCATCTATTTCTGTCTATGAATATACATTGATCATTATCCATTTAGGTATAGATGGTGTGTATATGATATACATGGAATTCCCATACCACTCCGGGTCCCGCCCATGTATTTTTCCATGTTCTTATAACCATCCAATGTCTGTGTACTCATATTGTGTATGTGTACTCCAGAACACAACTATGTTACTGACCATGTACTCCCACATGGGGTCCTACCAATTTTCTCCTTCACATGGATTATCCATCTAGGAAACTATACATGGTGTTCTATTCTAATACATTCCAAAAACATTTTCTACTGCAACATAATGAATACATGCCATGTTTTCATCATGGTAAATTACATGTATATGTGTTTTCTTAGAAATATAAATACAAACTCTCTGCATTTAATATGTCAATTACATCATTTATCTCATCTCTACACCATCCTCAATCAATGGATATAGTATGGATCTACCATTTATGAAACTTGGGTGGCATGAAATTGGTTTTTTTGTCCTCATTGGTTCTCTACACATTCTGCAAACATATAATATTTCAACTATCAAATGATTTGCCTAAGAACATGACAATAAAAAATGAAATACCTAAAAACCCCATATATATATCATAGATTATTTGTTCCACCCATGTAATGTTGTTTATTAATTATTTTGGGGGTCTGATTGGGCTCGGTACCGCCCGACAATGTCAAACTAGGACCACATGGTCCAACCGAGGAAGAATGTGAAGCAATTAAGGTGGAAAGGAACCAAAAAATATTTATTGACTTTTGTTAATCATTTTCAAACAATGATCGTGAATGTGGATATATATTGTAGAAAATAGATGGAAAATCAAAAAAACCAATATATGTGTGTTTTAAAGGTCCTTAATTGGAACATATCAATTTAAGGGATTGATAAGGTCAATCAATATAAAAATAATGTGAAAAAATAACAATTTAGAAGTACTAAATATATATTGAACCATTCTCCATCAAATAACATGCCCACAAATGAGAAGGAAGTATTTACATTCCTTGGGTTATAATATGCTTTGATCAATAGATTTTTTCTCATCAGATGTGATTCTCCAACGGAAGGACAGGATGAATAAGCTCTTAGTGGTCCCATGATTCTAAGGTTCACCCTTGGTGGACCCTCATATTGATATATTTAAAGGATATTATATTCGGTTAAAGTAATTTATTAAAAAATTTAAATAAATAATTAATCCACTAAATGTACCCCTAATGGATGATATATTTGAACACCCTATGTAAACCTATTTTAGGTCGCACCGTATGTAAAAATCATGTTCTTCACTCATATGTGGTATTAGATTTTTTATATGAGAATCTGTTCTATAGTTATCAAATTTTCTTTATTAATTTTTGCATAAAAACTATAATATATATATAATATGTTTATAAAATTAAATGGGGTCACACCATGCCTTTAAATCATACTTCGTCTCAATGCCTGGATTTGGCGATATATGTATAAATATTTCGATGTATTGTAATGTGAAAAATCGAGTCTCCATAGTGTAAAATATCTTGTGAAATGACATTACATTAGTAGGTTATAAACCATATTTTAAAATATCTTGACATTAAAGGATTTATATACCGGAAAAAAATCATTAATTAATCTTTTCCAGCATTTAGAAATTAATTTTTTTATCCATGATATTTTCACATGGATAAAATCTATGGATGTATTTAATTACACATTTATTGATCCAATAACTTTTTTTTTATAAATTTCCCATTATATATTAGTTATTACTTATATTATCATGATATTAATGTACATAAAACGGAATAGGTTTTTGTCATTTACAGTGCCATACTATTTATCCACTTCATTATCAGTTTATTCATTTCATGGAATGTGTGTTCAGTTAGTTACATTTCCATATTGACTATGAACATTCATTAATTATTTATTCTATAGTTGTTAACCATTACTATGAACATGAGATAAACCTTGTTTTTATTCTATTCCTATGATTCCAAATAATTTATTATGCATCATGTGTAGGGATCTGTTAAATTGAATAAAGTTATTTTAAAAAATATATATATTATAATATATACATTCAATTATACTATATGAATCATATATGCATCTAGTTTACCTATAATACTAAACTAGTTGGTCCAATGTAACTTGATTTCTGTGAATCTCATACCAATGTAATGGTTGTAGGAACTGAAAATGGGATACTCAGGAAGGGGTCACAAAAAAATTAAGACATTAGTAATTTTCGAGTTGATGGTAAGTATAAATTTCACCATGACATTATTGAACATTTCATTAAGATCATTAATCTGATTATATTTCCACTTATTTATCATCTTATGTAGCAGCTGATGTCAATCATTGTCTTTCACCTTCATATTTTGGATGTGGTTAGCATAGTGCCCATACTCCTTTCAGTGGAAACACTAGAGGGTGGGTGGTGTATTATGTAGATATTTTTCTCTATTTGATTCATTAGATAACATATTCACATAACTACAGTATTTGATTTCCTGATAACCTTGCAATCCACACATAAATCATTTAACAAACCCCATGGGATAATTTTCCCGATGATTCCTACCAAACATCATGTATGATGGAACGCCAATATTTTTCTCTCCATTGTTGTTAATGACTAGGTTATACTAAAAAAAAAATTTCTTATCAATACCATTTTATTGATGGGTAACTCCATTATCCATTTTCACCAGGACAGAATATATAAAAATTTCTCATATATACTAATGTCCCCTATGGATATTTTCATTTATTGAATTTTTTTATTCCACTAATTAATTGATAAACCATACCTTCAGTTTGATAATAATTCCAAAAGTATACCTTTTGTGTCTTTTACATTTTTTCTCATTGGTAACAACATCATCACCAAACATATGCTTTATCATAAAGAATTACTTATCCATTTTCATATGAATAATGTGATTTAAGTACTTGTTAAAAATAATCTAGTAAACCCACCATAGTCCCTGTAGTCACTTACTTCATTTTTCCTTGTACTCTTTATGAGAGTCCACAATTGATCATCTTCACATTTAAAATGACATAAAACCAAAATTTTCTCTTCATGTTTTAAACACATGTTAATGGGAAATATTATTTTAGCATTACATATCCTTTTTCATAGACTATGGGTTATGTTGAACAAGTAAAATAATGTTGAATTATTCTTCTAAAGAACTCAAAAAATATTTTTTCTTTCTTTTCACATTTGGATGTTCATCAGGATTCGTAGCTTGAGAATGCTATGTGAACATAGAAATGTGAATATATTCTAAAATCTCTAAGGATATGTCATTGCACATGAGCCTCACCCCAGTTGGTGAGGTATCCTTAAGTTCATCCATGAGACCCAGGTTCGAAACCAGGGAGAGGCATATTTCTAGGTACGGTAGTAGACTGTAGCAGGTACTGTAGCAGGCACTGTAGTAGCAATGTGCAGAACTTTACATTGTGCAGGTACTATAGCAAAATGTAAATGGTATAGGTACTGTAGTATAACTATAAATTGTGCCAATACTGTAGAAGGAACTTTAGCAGTTAATATAGTAGGTACTATTTGGTACTGTAGCAGATGGAACTATTCACCTTGGGATACATGTTTGGGCTTGGAGTTTTTAAGGATTTTGGGCCACCCAGTCCTTTGGGTCAGTAAGGATTTCTAGACACCTTTAAGGCCTTCAGGCCACAAACAGATTCCCCTTACTGACTCTTCAAAAAAGGAGTATCCCCAAAAGCGGATTCATAGCAGGTGCACTCACCATAGGAGAGGAAAATGGATTTATCAGACTGAGAGGGTATGACTTTGCCATTGGGACCAGCCTGTGCTTGAGTGGGAAGCCTAGCCAGATGGCCATGCGAAGGTGGAGAGCTACTATCATGATGCAGATGCTGGGGAGGGGTAGTTCCTTGTAGATAGTCTAGATGAATTCCTTAAGACCTCCGGGTCATGTAATCTCTTAAGCCTATAAGCCATGTAATCTATAAACCAATGGGCCCTGTAAGGGTTCCCCCTTATCCCTTGAGAGGTGGGTTGTCAAAAATCAATAAAAATTAAGGCCTTCGGGCGATTAAGCCAAATAATATGTCATTTATTAGGATGAAAAATTTATTCATCTATTTAATTTATAATTAACATAGTCACTTAAGGTTTTATCCATCGAATAATTCCAAAAAAAAACATTGTGCGTGTGACAATAATCATTAGGGGAAAACAAATTGTTGTGAAATTTCAGTTATAGTTTAACTAAATCAATATTCCTACTTTTAAATCTATGAAACCTATATTTTACAAAATTTGACACATAGTAATCATATATTCAAATAATTAAAGATTCATCATAATGAAAATTTAAATTAAGTAATTCATATTACTCCCGAGTGTCATACTAGCTACGTAGTAAGGATCATTGTCATGTACCAAGTAATGATCAAGTAAATATTGATGTGAATTTTTTCAGAATTATAACCATTAGTTAAATCAATTTTTGAACCATGTACACTTATAGTATCCAGATAGAGATGTATTTATATGTTAACCACATAATCACTTCCTTACCAAAACATTATGATGTTACCCTAAACAAGGTTTATCTTAATGGTTCTCATTAATTTTTTCTCATACTTTCTTCTAATGATTTACTAATACCATCCCGTGATACAATCTATTTTATACAAAATTTTCATATATATATATAATACATCCATTTTGATGAACATTTATTTAATTACATAAACACACACATGTGTATTTTGAAGTTATAGTGAATTTGTAAACATTTAAAAATAAAAATCATTTTCATAGGCAAACTATAACATCTCACTCTAGGTTATTTATGACTAGATCACATCATATAAAAACAATTCAAATATAAATTCTTCATAAGCTGGATAAAATAATTATAATAAATGGTTTTATCATATGCTCATTAAGGATAAATTAGAAGATACATAAATATAACATGATTATAATGGTGTAATAACATTTGAATAAAATATTAACACCATACCCTACATATCAGTGATAGAAATCATGGTGAACGAAATTATGATTGGTAGTTAATATGATAATAATCATAATAGAATCAATGAATATGATCCACTAGAGAATAATAATTGGATAAAAAATAGAATTATGGCACCTTTGTAAGAATATAATCAGTTTTATAGTAAATCATGTGAATCCTTAAACCAATGATTCCTCATTCAGTATAGAAAAATGAAGTGACTTTTTTTAAAAGAAATATAAAAAATAAAGGGAAACTTTTACATAGAATGACCTTTTCTAGTCAAGGATTTGGATAATTATACATATCAATTACAAATTATCGATGCCCTAAAACATTAAAAAAACATTATTTGCGTACACTACCACTTTTTGGAAATAAATAACGCATTATAATTTTAATAAAATTATGAAAACTATATTTTAATCAGAAGATGAGAATACATTTTCCCAGTAATGGGTATTAAATTTCATTTGGAAATTATTTTTATTGAAGACTAATTTCATTGAAAAAAATCATCAAATAAATTATATGATTAAAAAATTACTTAAAAAATGGCTTTCCATACATTGATAACATTTTATAAACATCCTTAAATTTTTTTTTACATTGAATCCCAAAAACATTGAAAATAATTGTTCTTTCATAATAATTCATTTGATTTATTAATTTTGAAAATAGAAATTTTTATGGACTAATCCTGTTACTCAGTAGGACATTAGAAAACCAAAAGACCATATAGTCTTATAACATATGGACAATTTCCCTTAGATTTCATGGGTTCACTCCCCATACCACATTAAATAATCCAATAGTCTACTGCAACACTTTAGGGAAAAAAATTTAAATGACCTCCATTTTCAAAATAATAACCCGAAAATGTTTCAAAACCATATATAAATTATTTTCATATAAAAAAATAATATTGAAAACATTGATACGTGGAAAAATGTAGTTATTAATAATTTAAATAATAAATTACATGTAGAAATATATAATTATAAATAATTTCTCTTATTTTGATGACTCAAATATGACTATATAATTAATTAAACAAATATTTGAATTTTAGTTCATGAAGTGTTGAAAATATCTTATATTATGGCCATATCTAATTTTATGACTGAAATTTATGGGATTATAAATATATTTCACACATACAATGATATATTTGATCTACCACAAAAAATTAAATGGTTATTATATATATAATGATAAAATAATCACTTTTATCATATATATATATACTAAAAATTATCTATTTAAATACAAAAATATCAAAATAATCTCTTGTATAAAAACATGAAATAATTCTATTTAATATTTATTCTATATAGGAAATGTATCTAGATAAAATTATTGGAAGATAAATTAATAGTTGATTGTATTTCAAGTACCCATTTAAAGGGTTATGATTAAAACTAATGTTTTAAAAACAAAAATAGGTAAAAAAATTATACCACATAGACTTGAGAAAAATTCAGAAATTCTAACATGATTGTATTATATAATTTGAAAGAAACTATAAGTATATACACACACAAATGTATAAAATTGTAAATGAAAAATACACCTTACTCGAAGTGAAGATCAATCCAAAGATGTTGTTTGTGGGACATATAGAGAAAGAATGAGTGGATAATTTTGGGGAAAGTTTTGGAACTTATATGTGTTAAAACAAGATGGTTTATATATAATAATGAAATATTTTAATTAAATCAATCATTTTGAGAGAGATATGGCATTGGAATTCTATGTATTTGAAAAGTGTTCAAGGGTTTTTATTTGGATAAGTGGTGTGATTCATTTGGATTGATGATAAATATAGTATATATATATATATAAATATTATCTGTCTTTTCAACAGGGCATAACAAACAATATTAGTGTGTTTGATATTGTAAAAAATGGAAAAAATACAATTTATTATACTTTTAGATACTTAATACTCAATTTTTTAATTGAAAGGATATATATACATATATCTATGTCTGTATGTGTGTGGATTCCTTCAGAATCAACTAGATAATAAAAAATAAATATAACAAAAAATGGTTCAATGGTTTTCTTTGTATTTTAATCAAGCTATTTGGGAAAATCTAAATGGATAACGAATTGGATGAAGTGGATTGACATTGTTTAGAAAAGAAAACTGTGGGATGGGTTTCAGGGAAACATCATCTGAGTTGGTCTTGGAGGTCTTGAATGTTGACCTGTAATGGTTTGGCAATGTCCTTGTCAGCCAATGATACCGATTCTATGGTGGAAAGGTAGTAGTCAAAAACAGCTTGTCTTGGGGGCACTAGATATCGATGATGATGGTGGGTAGAAGATGGTGGTGTGGCTGTAGGTTATGGTTTTGATGGTCTCGACCGAGTCTTTGGGAAGACATTACAGCAAAGATTCCTCTATCATCATTTCTTTTCATTTTTATTAATTCAATTTATTATTATTTTTTAAATAATTATGGACTTCTATTTTTATTATAATAATATAAATATTATAATATTTTATATTATAATTTTATAATAAAAATAATTTTTTAATAATTTAAATATATTACCATAAATCCGTAATTCAAAATATTAATTGATATAAGTATTCATAATTTATATTTATTTAATAAGTTACATTATTATGATAATTTTTTATTTTAATTTCTCCATAATAACATATATAAATTTTAAAATAATAATAATAACATGGCATATATTTTATTATCGTTATTTTTATAATTTCCATTAAAATTTTAAATTTTCTAATTAATTATAATATTATAAATAAAAGTTTCTTATATTTACATGTAACTATCTAAGTAATTTTTTATAATTATAATTAATTTTTTATTTAAATTTTTAAATTATAATTCTCAAAATGTATTAACTAAATAAAAATGTTATCTCAGATTCATTAATTCTAAAATATATTTCTTATAAAGTTATTTGTTAACAAATAGTGATTAATAAAAAACATTTTAGTTAAAACAGATAAATTAAAACATTCATATATTTTTAAAAAAATAATAAATTAAAAATCATTATATTGAACTAGTATTTCATGAAAAAAAATACCACATTTAAATAAAATAGAATTGTATATTAATCGAAATTTCAAATCCAATTTCATGATAATTACAATTTATTATAAAAAATTTTAAAACTAAGTTGAAAAAATTACTTTTTTCTTTTTATAATTTAATAATAATTTGAATTTATTTAATTTTTATAGATAAAATTGAATTAATATTTACATCAATAATTTATATTTTAATATTTGGGATGTTGTATTCATCCTCCTTTAAATTAATTACAACCTCACAATTCATTCATCGAGCAGAAATTTTTTTTCAATTTCCATAGACAAAATTAATGAAAAAAATAATAGCTAAACATCTATACGGTATTATTTATATTTTACTCAAATGAAATCATCTATTCTACAATGTTATCAAGATCATTATAATGATATGAAGTATATATCCCCAAACCTGTGCTTCCATATTCTGTAGAAAAAAAATGAAATTTATTTGTTTTAATGAAAAATGAAAAATACCCAGAGCACATTACATATAAGGATATGTTTAGTCTACGTTAAAGAGAGTTAGACATATACATTACTAATTTTCAAAGCTATTGATAATTTTAAACTAATATCTTTATGTGTGTTTCCTACTTATGTGAAATACTCACCACATTGAATTTATATTATACCATTAAAAAATAAATTGAAAACATATTGTGGGAATTAATTTTCCATGTTAGGGGATTTAGAAATCATTTGGAAATTATTTTCATTGAAAATTATTATTTACATGAAAATATTTTTCGAATAAATAATTTGATAATAAATTTACTCATAAAATAATTTCCTATATATTGAATTTTTTTTCTAAATTTACTTAAATTGTTAATATTACATTAGAACCATAATTTATAAAAAATAAAATTTTTTAAAAAATAGTATGTTGGATATCTTCATTTTGAACATAATAATTTTTTATGGAATAATAATGATACTCAGTAGTCCATAAGAAAACCATAAGGAAACATAACTGTATCATATGTGGGACATCATATCCTAGAGGTAATGGGGTCACACCCAATGCAACATTAAATCATCTGATACTTTAGATCCAAAATTTAAGAATACATTTTAAATAATCATGATGTTATCACTCATAACACAAAAAATATTTCTAAATTAAACATAAATTATTTTCATTAGGGAAAATAATATCACAAGATTCATTACCTAAAAAACTTATTTTTTTTGAATTTTTAATATTAATTACTTGGATAAATCAATAAAAATAAATAATTACCCTCATTTAGAATACCAAAATATAATTACATAATAAATTAATAAAAAATCATGAATCAATGTTGATGAATTATAAAAATATATATTAGATGATGGTTATATCTAATGTTATAAATGAATTTCATAGACATATAAAACTAATTCACACATAAAATTATAGTTTTAATCATTTACAACTTTGTTCAAATTAATTTAATACATAAAATGAATAAATAATTACTTTTATCATATAATATTTTTTCCCAATGATAATATTTAATGATAACAATAAAAAATATCTTAATTAAGTACATGATGTAAATATTTTGACCATTTATTATCCACATAATATATATGTTGATATTGATATTATAAATTGATGATTAGATTTCAGATACCCTTAGATGTGTTATGATTTAAATCAATGTATTGAAAAAAATTAAATTTTGATTTCTAACACATAAACATGAGAAAAATTATTAAATAAAAATATTATTTTTTTTATATAACAAGAAATTATATATCTATATACACAAAAATTTATACAATTATAAACTAAAATAAACAGTTACCTGAAATTATGATAAATCCAAGGATTTTGTTTTTGGGGAACAAAGAGCAAGGATGAGGGTTTAATGTTTTGAAAGGTTCAGGACTTCTTGGTGTGCGATCATGACTGTTTTAAATAGATTGGTAGTATATTTTAATTATATCAATAGTTATTAGAGAGAGATGGTTGTGGAATAATGTAAAAATGAAAAAAATGAGGGTTTTTATTTGGAAAAGTGGTGTGATTCATTTTTCTTGATCATTATTATAGTATGTTATATATTATGTGACTTTTCTTCTAGGTTAGGAAAAAATGAAAAGGGAGTTTGAATGGTTGACAAAGAAAAACAAAAAATAGTGTTCATTAATATTTAAAATAGTCCAAATTAAAATATTCAAAGGAAATTATATATATATATATATATAATTATAGCTTCTTTCAGAATTTGAGAGAGGATAAAAAATTAATTATTACCAAAAAAGGTCAATGGTTATATATGTATTTTAATTATGCTATTTTGGAAACATTACAAGTATAGGGCATAGGTTGAAGAAAATAGAATAAGTTGAGAAAAGTGGATCATGATATGGTTTTTTTGGGAAACGTTGTCGGAGGTGGTTGTGGAGGTTTTGGTCGTCAATAGGTGTTGGTTTGATGTTGTCCTGGTTGCTTGGCGATGAATCTCCAATGGTGGTGTGATAGTGGTCGATGGAATATGGTCATGGGGGTGGTGGATGTCGATGAAAATGGTGGGTAATGGATAGTGACACATCATAAATCGAGGGTGAAGATGGCATAAATGGAGGCTTTGGAAAGAGAAGACAATAAACAGTTCTCTATCACCATTTCTTTCATTTTTTTATTCATTTCGTAATATTTTTTAAAATCATAAATATGCAATTCATTTTTTTATTATAATAATGTAAATGTCATTATATATATATATATATTATTTCAAAATTAAAAATTATTTTTAATAGTTTAATATATATTAAATTATTTACATAATTATTAATATTAATTTGTTTATGTATTCACAATTTAGACATATTTAATAATTTTCATTATTATAATAAATTTTTTATTTTAATATATCTATAATAAAATGTGTTATATTGAAAAAAATACTACTAATATATGTTATCTTTAATTATCATTATTAATATCATTTCATAAATATTTTAAATTAACTACAAAATTGTAATATTTTAAATATGAACTTTTATATGATTACTTGTTACAATCTATGTATATTTTTTAATTATAAGGTATAATTTTAACTTGTTAAATTATATTTCTAGTATTTTTTTATTAAATAAAAATACTATTTCCTAATTCTAAAAATATAAACAAGATTTTTATTAAATTATATATGAACCAACAATTATTAATGAAAAATATTTTAGTTAAAAAAATTCATTAACCAATATATATGTGTCTCTAAAAAACTAATCAAATAAAAATATTTATAACAAAATATTATTTTAAGAAAAATAATACAATATTTATATTATATAATTTTTATTATTAATTTAAAATTCAAATATTTTTTTTAAATATGAATTTATTTAAAAATATTATAATGTGAAATTGAAAACTAAAAAATATATATATTAATATATATTTTAAACTGATAATTTAATTTTAATTTATATTTTTAAATTATTATTGATAATATTGAATTATTATTAAACAAATTAATTATTCCTTTAATACTATCGAAGTTATAGTATTTCTCAATGAAATTAATTTCTTCCTCACAATTCATTCATCATACTTATGAAAATTCTAAATTTTCTTCATCAAAACTAATAAAAACAAGAATTTCTAAACTTCTTATACCCTAATGTTTAGATTATCCTCAAACAAAAACATCTAATCCCAGATGATTTCAAGACAGTTTCTCTAATATCTAGTGTAATTCCCCAAACACATGCTTCCAAATTTAGTACATAATATTTTGAGAATTTTATTTCATGACTAATGAAAAATACACAGAGAATTATACATAGTATAAAAGTTTTCAGTCAGTGTTTTAGAGAATTAGAGATACACATTAAAATTTATCAAATATAAAAAAAATCTAAGCCAATGTGTTTGTGTTTTCATCCTCCTTATATAAAATACTCACCATATTGATATTCTAATAAACCTGTGAAAAATAAATTTAAAATATTCTTTGAGAATTATTTTTCCATATAATGGGGTTTATAAATCATTTAAATTTTAATTTCATTGACAACTAAATATTTTTTTAAAAAAATTAATGAAATATGTCATTTGATAAAACCCTTACCAAAAAGGGTTTCCATACATTGAAACCATTTTCAAAATATCATTAAATAATATATATTTAATTGAAAACCAAATATATGCAAAATAATAATTACCTTGAAATATTACATTGGATTTATCCATTTTGAAAATAATAATTTTTATGGACTAATCATGAAACGATGTTTTCCATATGAAAACCCTAAGGAAGTATAACTATATCCCATGTAAGAATGTATATCTTAGAGGTCATATATCCAGTCCTCCTACAACATTATATCATCTGTTACTCTTGTCCCAAAAATTAAGAATACATTTTAAATATTCATGACTTTCTCAGTCATAACCCAAAAATACTTCTAAATCATACATAATTCGTTATCATAGAATAATAAAATCTCACAATCTTTATTACATTGTATTTTATAATAATTTATAAATGAAATAACTAACATAAATCGATACATATAATGAAATGATATAATTATGAATACAAAAAATAACAACAAAATAAATTAACTGAATGATTGAATTAATGTGAATGAAATTTCATCAAAATCTAAAATGTTGTCCATACCTAATGTTTTGAATGACATTAATGGGCCTCTAATTAAAATTCACATATAAAATGATAATTCTTATCATTTAAAAGATATTTTAAAAGAATGGAATACATAAAATGAAAAGAAAATTACTTTTCCCATATAAATTTTATTTGAAAAAGAAAAAATTAAATGATTAACATAACATAAAATTGGCACATTAATATCAATAAAAAAATATTTTTAACACTAATTATAAACATTATATATATGAAAAAAGGTTTTTTTGAATATAAATAAATAGTTGATTGGATTTCAAATACCTGTAGAATGGTTACAATTTAAATAACTGTTTTGAAAAAAACAATTTATTTAAAACATTAACTTGGGTAAAATTATGAACTAATAATAAGCATTAATTATAGAACTTGAATGTATATATATACACTCACAAATGTATAAAATATAAAATAATTAACATCCCTTACCTGAAATGAAGATGAATCCAAAACTGTTGTTTTAAGGACACGTAGATTAATAACGAGGGGTTAGTTTTTTAGAAATATTCAGGACTTCATGGTGTACAATCCTAATAGTTTTATATAGAAATATGATATATTTTAATTATATCAATCATTAAGTGAGATACACAGTAGTGGAATACTATGTATTTGAAAAAATATAGTGTTTTTATTTGGCAATGTTGTGAGACTCATTTATCCTATAGAAAAATATTTTATATTTGTTTATTTTATTTTTATTTAATGTTAGGTTTGGAAAAATTATAATGGATTTTTTAATGATTTCAAAATAAGAACACGCAATATTTTTCATTAAGAGTTTAGATTCTAAAAAATTAATTATTCATATGAATGTAAATATATATATAAGTATAGATTTCTTTGGAATTTAGAGTTAATAAGAAAAATAAAGTTAACCAAAATAGGGGCAATGTTTCTTGTATGTATTTTAATAGTTCTATTTTTAGAAATCTACATGGATTGGGTATAAGTTTAAGAGGTTATAAATGATAGATAAAAGTGTATTGAGGTTTGGGTTTTTTGGAAACATCGTTGGAGATGGTCATGGTGGTGTTGAACATCGATAGGTGTTGTTTTGACAACGTCTTGGTCTCCCGATGACACAACTAAGATGGTGGTGAGGCAGTTATTGATGAAAGCTAGTCATAGACGTTATGGATGTCAATGATGATGGTGGGTAGAATATGGTGGTGTGGCTATAGTCATGGGAGATTATTACCTCAATAGATGCTTTGGGAAGTGAAGACAATGAACAACCCTCTATAATCATTTCATTTAATTTTTTTTATTCCTCGTTTCTAAAAAAGTAAATCTAAAATAAAAAAATTTTATAATAATAATAATATACATATAAAAATTTAATTTTTTATAATGTCATAATAAAAATAATTTTCTAATAGTTTCAAATATATTACCTTAATTACATAATTACATATATAAATTGATATACGTATTCATAATTGCGATTTTTTTAATTATCATAATTATAGTAATTTTTTATTTTCATTTGTCCATAAAAATATATTACATTGAAAATAATATTGAAAATATGTCTTCTATTAATTAAAATTATAAATATTATTTACATTAAATTAAAAATTTACTACATGATTATAAAATTCAAAATTAAATAATTTTAAGGATTACTTGTTACAATCTAAGTATTTATTTTATATATAAAAATCATTTTTTAATTGAAATTATTAAATTATCCATCAGATAATTTATTTATCAAATCAAAATATAATTTCATGATTCATAAATATATAAAATATTTTTATAGTTTTTATATGTTAACAAATAGTGATTAAAGAAGCACATTTTATAAAAAAAATTATATTAAAATAGATATATATCTTCGACAAAAATAATCAAATAAATAAATTTAAATTAATGAAATTTTTATTAAAAAACTTACGACATTTATTTAAAATAATTTTTAATATTAATTTATATTTCAAATAGTATTTCCTAATAATAAAATTTTATTTGAAAAATTTATATCATAACATTGAAAACAATAAATTTTTATATTTATTAACTTTATTAATTTATAATTTAATATTAATTAATCATTTAATTATTATTGATAATATTTAATTATTATTTTAATAAAAAATATTATTTTAAAACCCGTGATGTCCCTTCCCCCAAAAAGAACAATGTCTTCACAATTCTTTCACAGGAAATAAAAAAAATATGAATTTTCATAATCAAAAATAAGAACTATAATTTATAAACATATATACTCTACCATTGAAATTTTCCTGAACAAAAACGCCTAATCAGAAATAATGTCTATATTATTTCTCTGATACCAATTGTAAATCCCCAAACCCATGATTCAAGATTTTGTAAAAAAAGTTCTGTATTTTTGTTTTTTAGAAATGAAATATGCATTGAGAAATTTACATATAAGTACCTTCTATAATCATGGTTCTAGAGAATTATAAATTTTAATTACAAATTATGAATGTTATACAAAAATGTAAACCAATTTCTTCACAAGTGGTTACTCCTTATATGAAATACATAAAATGTTGACATTCTACTAAACCTATAATAAATTTATTTAAAATGTCAGGTGAGAATTAATTTTCAATTTAAGGGGTTTTACAAATTTTTTTTGAAATTATTATCTTTAAAAAATATAATTTCTATGAATTTTTTTAAGAAGGATATAATTTTATAATACCATCACAGAATATTGGGTATTTATACATTGATTATTTTACCAAATATAATTAAATATAGTATATAACATTGATAAAAAATATAATAAAACTAATAATTCTTTTGGAATACTACATTGGATTTATCCATTTTGGAAATAATAATTTTAAATTGACTAATCATGATACTCAACAAGACAAAAAAACACAAGGTAACACAAATATATCACATGGAAGACAAATTATTCTAGAGGTCATGGGTACACTCCCTATTAGACATTAAATAATCAAATACTCTAGTTCCATTATTTAAGAAAGCATTATAAAAATCCCTACTTTTCTAAATCATAACCAAAAAATATTTTTAAACCATTCATAAATTAAATTCATAGAATAAGACAATCTCATATACCTGTTTACCTAGAAAAATTTTATTTTTACGAATTAATAAAATAAATGAATAGGAGAAGTCCAAAAATATAATGAATTACTGTTATTTAGAAGACACAAATATACCTATTTTTTAAATTAAATTAATTCTTAATGTAATTTGATTTATATGTCCAAAAAATCATATTTTATGGAAATTTATAATGTTCTAAAATACATTTACAGACTTATATAAAAAACTAACACATAATATGATAACTCTTACCATTGATAACATGATGTAAATTAATGGTATACCTAAAATGATAAAATAATGAGTTTTTTCAAATAAATATTATTTCTATAAGAATCAATTTTAAGATAATAATAAAATAATTTCTTATTCATATCATGGAATAATTATTTTTTTCATTGATACTCCGCATAATATATATTTACAAAGAGTTCATTGAAAATAAATGAATTGATGATTGGAATTAAAATCTCTATAAAAGGGTTATGATTTAAATCATTATTTTGAAAAAAAAATAGAAATTTTGTTTTGTAAAAAATAGATGTGTGAAATATTATGAAGTACTAACATATTGTTTTAATTTAAATTAGTATATATATATATATGTACACTAAAATATTTAAAATTATAAATCAGAAATATCTCTTACCTAAAATGAGGACGAATCAAAGGATCTTATTTCCGGGATAATTATAGCTTCAATGAGGAGATAATTTTGGAGAATGGTTCAAGACATTAGGGGGTGAAAACATTGTTGGTTTATACATAATTATTTTACATTAAAATTGTATCAATATTTCTAAAAGAGTGTTAGAAATAGAATATTGTGTATTTGAAAAAAAAACATTCAACAGTTTTTATTTTTCTGATTGGTGCGATTCATTTGTAATAATGTTAAATAAAGAATATATATATATATATATATATATATATATTTCATAATTGCTCCTAAGTATGGGAAAATTTAAAATTTAGTTTTAATGTTTAACAATGATGAACAAACAATAATGTTGATTAAAATTTTAGAAACTCAAAACTAAAATATTCAGATGAATGCCGATATTTGTATATATAATTATATCATTCTTTGAAATCTGAGAGAAAATAAAAAAATTATGGATTATAACGACATGGTAAATGGTTATATTTTTATTTTAGTCACTCTATTTAATAAAATAGATGTTGATAATTAATAGGTTTAAGAGGAATGATACGATGGAGAAAAGTGGATCATGGTTTTTGTTTTAGTGTGAAGTTATCAGAAGAGGGCATGATCATGCTTAATGTTGACTGCTTCATGGACGATGATGACATGGTATTCACTACGATGCTATTATGATGGTGGTGAGGTAGTGGTCAATGAAATCAGGTCAAGGGGGTACCAGATGTCGATGAAGATTCCATATAGAAGACTATGTCATGACTATAGGCTTGGGTAATGATTGTCTCAATGGTGGCTTTGGGAAGAGAAGAAAATGAGCATCCCTCTATCATCATTTCATTTACTTTTTTCTTTGTTTCCACTTTTTTTAAAATAAATATTTAACTCAATTTTTTTTATCATTATTGTATTAATTTCATTGTTTTATTTAATATAATTTCTTAATAAAATCAAATTTATAATAGTTTATAATATATTACCATAATTTCATAAATTCGAATATAAATTTATTTAAGTATTCATAAGTAAGATTTATTTAAAAATTTGGAAAATTATCATAATATTGTATTTTTATATGTTCATAATAAAATGTATTACATTGATGATAACAATAATAATAATTCGTATCCTTAATTATTATTATTAATATCATTTACTTTCAATTTAAAATTACTAAATAATTATAAAATATTAAATTAAAACTTATCTATATTTAATTGTTACAATCTAAGTATTTATTTATAAATATAAAAGATTTTTTATTTACATTTTAAAATTAAAATTTACATATTTCATTTATTTAAAATATTTATCAATTTAGGATTCAAAAATTTCAAAAAATATTTTTATAAAATTATATTTGAAGCAATAGTGATAAATGAAAAAAAATTAGTTCAAAAAACATATATTCAGAAATATATATATGTCATTAAAATAGTAAAATAAATATATTTATATTAAAATATTATTTTTTGAAAACCAATACTACATTTATATAAAATAATTTTTAATATGAATTTACATTCCAAATCTTATTTCCTGAAATTAAAAATTTATTTAAAAATATCATAACAATAGATTGAAACCTATAATTTTTTAAATTATTATCTTCCTTAATTAATAATTAAATATTATTTACAAATTTATTAATTATTATTTATTATATAAAATCATTATTAAATAAAGGTATTATTCTTTTAAAACAAGAGATGTTAGAGTTTAATTCTCATTTACAAGGCAACCATTGTGGAATAGCTTTAGTCACTAGACAATTGGAGTTGTCAAAGTTCACTGTAAAGGCCATTATTATGGAAAATGTCTCATACTGAACCCGATCATAGCTCCATTCCACATCTCTTTAAATCATGAGAATTCATTCTTTACGCAATTAATTGGAGGGATATATATGTCTCCCCTTTCAAATAATGAAAATAAAATAAAATCAATGTCATAAGATCATAAAACAGTCATCATAT
The DNA here is from genome assembly GCA_963277665.1 of Viscum album. NCBI lineage: Eukaryota > Viridiplantae > Streptophyta > Magnoliopsida > Santalales > Viscaceae > Viscum > Viscum album. The sequence continues at coordinate 1,362,048,831 of OY728140.1, read as the reverse complement.
CACAACCAATGAAATGAAATGGGATTCACCATAGTAACGTCATCACAGAACCCATTTAAGTGAAATGGGTTTCATATGAGTTTTATCATAATAGAACCCATTTAAATTCAATGGGATTCACTTATAGATTATCATAAAATAATAAATGGAAATGAATTGGGTTTCATAATTAACTATTTAACAAAATAAAAAATATAGTTAAAAATAATAAGGATGGTAAAAATAGATTATATCCCATTAAAAACATAAGAAATATTAATGGTTATTATCATTAATCAATTGAAATTCCATAACAAATTCATTAAAATATTGAATGAGGAAAAAACCCTTCCCATTTTGAATGAACTTGTTTAAAATTTTAAAATATCATGCATAATAAATTAACCTTTTTCATTAAAATTAATATTGGATACATGTAATAGAATCCTTAAAACATTGAGTGGTAATGATGGATTAAAATTCTTTTCATACATTATACATTTAAAAAATATTTCATTCACAGATTTTGTAAAAGTAAAAATCATCTAATACCTAAAATAAAAAAAATATTCATTTTAAGGAAAATAGAAAATAATAAATCTAGATTTTAAATTATTTTAAATATTCATTGAGGTCTTTTAAAATAATTTGTCAAACTTTTATTTACACATTTATTTTGTAGAAAATTAATTTTTGACCAAAGATGGGAATAAATGCGATTTTCATAAAAAAACATATTTTCCACTCTTGAGGAAATAATGAGTATAATATTAATAGAATTTATTAATTGTAATAAAATATATAGAGGATACAATATTTCTTGTGTTTAAGGACATATTAATCCTAATATGATATTTTTTACTCATAAAAAAATAAAATCCAGATAAATTATAAGATTGTATCATAATATCATTTAACTGATTGTGAAACCTGAATCGTAAGCCCCATGAAATAATATGATTTACTAAAACATTATATATCATTATAAACAAATGAATTCATGATATTAATTTTATATGGTGTTGTATAAAATCCTCTAAAAGTGGATAATATCATAACATAACATATGTTTTAGAGAATTTACATTTGGAAAAAACCACATGCCTTAAGTCTCGATGAATTTTTTCATAATAAAACATCATTCAAAATAAATATAAATTTATTATAAATATACTACATAACTATAATTATATAAATCATACCATTTATGGTTAAATTATGAAGTTTATATATATTTTTTAATTTTTTTTTTAAGTCATGTTTTGGGAATAACTACTTTGTTTCTATTTCTATTTTTATTTTTCATTATTAGTCCTATTACATTGATCATATTTACAACATAAGTAGAGTTTTAATCATGATATAAATATAATACATACCAATTATATATGTATTGGTTGAAATTTATTGTAGCGACCCCAACTACAGTAGCCCATATCTGGTGTCCTTTTTGTTACATTGAAATAAGATACAAGGAACCACATCATGAATATGAAATAAAATTTTAAAATATTGAGATCTAGATACAAAAATGATTCAAATTTTACATTTGTAATAAAAAGTAAATATTTAAAAAAGAAATTTATCATCATCCTTGATACACAATGAAATGATTTATCTTCATAAATACTAGGAAGAAATCAAAATAGGGGTAACCTCAAACACTCAATAAGTGTTATGTACAGTGTAAGATATCATGAATAAATATGAATAATAAATATGTAATGTTAAATAACATAAAATATATGCCACAAAAATAAATGGATAATGAATAATCAATATGGAATAGAAAATAACTAAAAACAACTGCAATTAAGTCAATAAGGTGAGAATGAAATTAATTTGGATTCAGTAATTTTGAAAATAAAATGTATAATAATAAATTAATTTTAAATTAAATAAATTATTAATTATCACATTTTAGGTTTCCCAGTCACATGATATCTTTACTTCCACGAACTTTTATAAGATGGTTTAAATCATACTAGGTTAAAACCCATTTGATTTGGTCCAAAGATTTGTTTCTTCAAACTAATAATGCATCAAGGGGGTATCTATAAATGGTATGAAACATATTACCTTCACATAATAATAATTACTCATATGTCTAATAATCTCTTTATTTCATTAATAATGTTCCTTGTAATAAATTATACTTTTTAGTAAAGGACACAGATTAATAAATAATTCCCATGATAATTAATCATTAAATAAAATAAAACCCCATTCGTAAAAATAGTATAATGCTTATGAAATTTTAGTTTTATTTATATAAGAGTATATATATTTAATTATAATTTAATTTACAATTATATATGATCATAATAATGTGATTGTTTAATGAGAATGTTAACAATCAAAAAAGAATATGAAATTTCACAAAAGAATTTACCACATTGTAATTTTGAATTCAAATACCCTTGGATGAAATTATTCAAAGTTAAACATAATATACCAAGAACTATTAATGAATATTTATATTAAATGTCCATGGGGAAGTATAAATATCAAATAATTGTGAATTGGTGTATAAAAAAACAAACATCATTGGGATGTAAATTGGGATGAATTACCTTAACTAATAGTAACATTGAATTAAAATCTCATTGATTAGAATAAATTAAATTAAAATGTAAATTAACATAAATTATGAGTGAATTGTGATATTACAAGTCAAAGGTTTTGTATATATACTATATAAATGGAATTTGGTGCATAACAAAACTAAATACCGTAATGAAGGGAAATTAAGATGATGTCCATTACATCACACTTCCTATTGTTCAAACAAATATATTTATTTATAATAGAACCATATAAATATTTATAATGTCATAATTGATCTGTTTAAAACATCCTACTACCGAAAATTTACAATTTGTCATTATTTTCATGGCCTCGGGTGTAAATTTCCTTATTTTTTCTTTCATGTTTTTTCAAAAAAAATCAATTTCTATAAGAAATCATATTTTTTCTTCATCTCTAAAATAATTATCATGAAATAATTATAAAATATATATATATATATATATATATATTTTACATTAAATAACTATAATATAAAATGTCTCCTAGAAATGATGTATTTTATGATCATGGAAACGGTAGGTCATATATGCTCATGAGAAATGTTTCCTTTTTCAAATGGTCATTATGTAAAAAAGATAAATAATATATTATCATTAAAAATATTCCTAATATCAGAAATACTTTATTATTTCCTTAAATATACTTATATATATCTTCCATGTGTTATGGTGACAAAAATAGATAAAATTGTTTCAAGGAGGTAGTCCACACATACCGGAACAATATTATCATCATTTATTTAGTGGAAAGGTAAAAAAATAAATGATACGTATTATCTTTAAATAATGATAAATATTTAATGAATATATTAATTACATAATTTATATAACATAAAATAACTAACATTACCCTTCTCACCTTCCATGTAAATTGTTTGTGTAAGACTAATCCCATTGCTTCGTGAGGTGTTTGTCTACCGTAAACATGAAGGATGTTATCAAATCTTCTATAGAATGGAAATATAAAATGTAGAAATATGATATAATTACTCATTATCTATAATTATATTATATATATTATATATGTATATATATATATACATTATAACTAGTATAAAAAAAACCATGAGAGATGGTAATAGAAAAATTTAATATTATCTGTCTATGAGGTTGTAGTCCATCGTACCCATGGGCGATAATTTACAAATCCATTTGACGGGAGTGGAGATGGGTTGAGGGAATCAATATAACATAATAAAATCTTGGTATATATAGGATGATAATTTTTTATATCTTCATTTTCTATTAATAATTTACGATGTTGGAGGAAGAAATATTATAAAAATGTTCATTAAAGAATGTTACCTATTAATCGGGTATCCTCCTTTGCATTATACTAAAAACATTATAGTATTATGTCAAACTATAAATAAGGAAAATATGGAGAGGTGATGTATTTTTTTAGATCATTTGGGATAACTTTGGTCTAGAAAAATGTTTTCAGATGTATGTGTAACTGATGGGTGTGAGTGACCATTTATAATTGAGGAGTGACATCTTTAAAATATCCAAATTTATTCACTATTGGGATTTCATAAATACTTATCAGTGTAGAAAAAGTAGATAAATAATTTTTTTGGGTATTATATGTTATATCCACATATCCAACATATAATAAAACACTTTTCTTAATCAATTCGTTTATTAACATATAATTAACATATTTTTACGTTTTAGGTTTTTCACTATTGTAACTGGTATTTTTAACATTGGTAATTTTTCCACTCATACTAAAATAAATTTATCCTTATTACATATTTTTGAATTACTTATTCTAAATATGATATCTAATTTTTAAAATGAAAATAATTATTTTTTTAAAAATTATTCTTAACACTAGATCATATAACAAGAAAAAAATCATTTATACCTTAACCACACTAAAATTGTTTCTACAATCTAATCATCAATATATTATATTAAGTTGAAAAATATTTCTATTAATAAGCAATAGATGATATTTATTAACATTTAAAAATGTCTTGGAACATGACATTATTTTTATAAATTTTAAATCATTTGATAAAATATCATTTTTTATAAAATATAATTTATATAAATTTTGATATTGTTCACTTAATTTGAATTTAAAAACATCAATATAATGATGGAATTATAATATCTTATTTTCACTCATGTGTAATAAGATATATTCATTGTAAAAAATTAATTTAATATAATAATTCCTTCAATTTACATCACTCTTAGAAAATTTAGTGCCATTTATGATATTATATTTTTAACTAAATAATTACTACGTCAGAATTTCTAATGCATTTAATTTAATTATTCCATCTCAAAAAAATTATAGTAAATTATTATGATAAAAATTAAAAAAAAATTATAATATACTATATATAACTGAACCTATGTAATTTTTTTCTCTACAGAAAAATATTATAGAAATTTAACACAATGAAGGTTAATTTATTGTTGTTTTCTTTACATAACTTATTATATAGGTATATTTCATGGGTTATTTTTTCACAAACTAATACAATCGTTAAAAAGGTCCTGAGGTTCTATCCTTGGAAATAATGGATATTGGAGAAATTGGTAATACCTTTAATACCTTTTCTTCTCAATTTAACACCTTGGTGAACCCATTCTTACCCAAACCATGATAATTAATTTTTAATATTTTTACAATTTATTTTGGAAAAATTATATTAAAATTATAACAAATTATAAATTATTCTTATTTGTATTATTTAATTGATTTACCTAAATAAACATTACTTAAATAGAAAATTTTAATTTAATATTTTTCATACAGACATTATGAGAATGACAATTATTAAAGGGTAAATTTTCAAAGGCTTACATATTTTTGGCATCTAAATTCAATATTAAAATAATTACAATTATATATATTTTTAATAATTAATATTAAATAGGAATAATTTTAAATTAAAACATGTTCCAAATAATTTTTAACATTATAATGGTTTTAAAAAAGAATGAATTTATAAATTAAAATTTGGATGATTCCATATTCATCAGGAAAAAAATCTCTTAAAAAATAAAATAATATACCTAAGTTAATTTTGGAATTCCAATTCGAAAAAAAATATATTTTATTCAAATAAAATTTATTAAAGTGTTATAATTTATTTTTAAATTATTTTTATAAAGAACAATTATACCGACTTTTACAAAAATAATTTTTTTTGGAAAACATTTATCTTCCTCCCAAATAATGCATATTAATTTTAAATAGATAGTAAATTAAGATATTTAAAATATATATTTTCATGATTTATATACTTTTATTATTAACTGTAATTCTTATGGACATCTTATAATTTTTAAATTAAATAATAATATCAACAGTATATTGATGATTCTTAACACATGGTCTTGGGTGTGACATAAGCTTCTGGAGAAACTCATATTTTTATGTAATATAAAATAAAATAAATTTTTTCTGTAAAATTATATATTAATCAAATTTTTTTATTTTTTTATTTTCGTGTTTTACATTCCCCCACCCCCCTTTAAATAAATCACTTCATCTAAATTTATTCTTTTTATCAGAAATCAAGAGTTTTACATTTCAAAATGAAAATATTGATAAATACACCACATAAAAAGAGAAGAAAAAAGTTTACTTATTAAGAATGAATGGGAATTACATAGGTCATATCGAATAATTACATAACTAGGTTCCCAATTATGCCAATATAAATGGGACATGAAAAAAATATATGTAAAAGAATACTAATGCCCATAGATTTATAGAGAGTGATATAGGTCATTGATAATTAAAAAGTGAGTGATCTTGTTATAGATAATGACCAAAAAACATTAATAAAATATGTGTGAACATGGTAATTGATATCCTAAAATTGAAGATAATTAGAATACACTTTTGTTTTATGATATTTTTCACATAGTTGATGATTTATTTTACTATATATGAATATATAGAATTATATTTACATAATATATTTCTATTTCATAAGATTAATTTGAAACATTTTTTGTTCCATTATCATTTTCCAATACATCTCTTAAAACAAGAAATGAATATCCAAAAATGAATCTTTTTTCCTGATGCAATGAAACTACATTTTAGTAGACAGTATGATCCATAAAAGTTTACCTATTTTTCTTCTTGTTTTCACTAAATCAAAATTTGTTAGAAAATGTTATCTGATAACACCTACAGGTAAAAATTATCAATTCCATAAATAGTAGACCTCAAATGTCGTCCATAACATGTCTAACTGAATTTATGAGTATGATATGTAAATCAAATTTATATTTCATAAACAAAATGAAGTGATTATTAACCAATAAATAAAATAATATAAATTCTATCCGAATGTATTTCCATGTAACATGGTAATTACTATAAAAAATATTAAAAACTAATTCTTATTTATTATATAAATTACACATATTGTTTTATATATTCAATATATCTAATTTTTTTAACTCTATTAATGATAACATAAAACACATCATCAAAAAATAAAAATTCAGTTCCACGGTAGACAGGACTATCAAAATCACTTTATCCTCATCAAGAATATATTTATCCAAACATCATTATCTCAACATCAAGAACACATTAAGTGTTATATTTCTCTAAATAAAGTGTTTTCCATGAATCTCAACTTGACATAGAATAATTTTTATTGATCATCGGTATCATCCAGTATATGATCTAAATTATATAATGAAATTTAGAGTCCATATATTTTTAACTATTATTATGATCAAAATATTATCAATAAAATAATTTTAATAAATATTTATCATATCAAAATACATAATAAGATTAATCATTCCACTTTTACATTATCATTAGTATAAAAAAGACCATCCCTCCTTTGTAAATTATCTGGTAAATTCCCTAGTGGATGGGGGAATTTATTTTCATAATTAACCATATCCTTAGAGTTTGAATATATAATAGTAGTGTCATTTATACTTACCGTTGTATTAATTAATTAGGTTACCATTTTCTCTACTCTTATAACAAACTTCCATTCCCATCAGGCGTTTCCAATAGTGTTTCATTCTATAGTTTTCACATGATGGGAATGGCTTCATCTCTTTCTACATCTTTGATGAATTCTCTTTCTATTGGTTATTAGCTGACCAATTATTATTCTGTTTTCCCTCCAATAAGCATGATCTAGATAATTCTTTATCCATGTTTATGTAACATAAAACAATTAAATCAAATGATGTTAATTATTAGGCGACCACTGCCCTTCAGAGAAATAACATTATCCCTTAAAATGAATAGTCAATCATACGAAATTTTTTCAGATGTAATCCTTATCATTCCTAGCTAATCATTTAATGATATATTCATACTCCACAACAATATCTTAAAAAAATTTCTTTAAGACATGTAAATATCTCTTCATATCAATTTGTGACTCATGAGGAAATGTTTTCCTAAATATAGATTCCATAAATGTATTACATTACATTAGTTATATTTCCTTATCCTCCCTGTTATTCTAAATCAATTCCCACCATTGATAAAAATATACTTAAATACAATACACTTTTAATTTGAGATTTTATTATTCACCATATCCCAATGCTATAAATGTCTTGTCCTTAAACATTATCCATTTCTCAATATCCAATTCATGAGTGGAACCACTAAATTATGGGTATAATTTTCACATTAATTTATCAATCATTAGTGAATCTAATTATAAAATATGTTTCTCTAATTGGACAATTTTTTTTCCATAAACAACTTAATCTTATATAATATTTACATAAATATATAGATAAAAATACCAACTATATTGGCTTCCTCAATAGGTAATCTCCATGTTATCCATGAGTATTGATACAATTCTTCCTACAATAATCCATTTCTAAATAATGGAATACGCTGTATTATTTTTAAAAACTATTAATTTTAAATCATATTTCTTAATTCCAAATATATTCATACAAATAAAAGAAATTAAATACTTTTGTATTATTAACATTATAATCATAATCATTGGCTTATTTAGGGATATCCTTACTTTTATATACTTAAAAATGTTTTGTAATTAATCTATTAATTACCCAAAGAATATACTATTGGTGTTTCAGATTAGGTGCATAGTAAGGCTCGTTGTCATTTACTAGGTGATGCCCATGTAAATCCCAATGTTCCTTTTTCTTTGTTATGATCCTTGTGCACCTCTATTATAAAACCACATCCACTAGTATTATCTAGATAATGGATTATTTGAAGATAAAAACACATAATATATTCCATATATAACATTATGATGTTCATATATACATATCCTCAAATTATATCATATGGTTATGTTCAATAGTCTATTTTTTCTTAAAACAGGTTCACAATGACTCTATTAAACCTCCCTCTGATTCCAATTGAAGAAACCCTAACCCTAATACCTAGAGTTGGTGTCCTCCTTATTATGTTAGAATAATATACAAGGTATCCCATCCTGAAGGATAGATGAGTTTAGAAATTTTGTAAAAATTGATAAATACTTGATTCCCATTTTACATTGGGAAAAGAGACTAAAACACAACAAAATTAAATTCTCAGTAACATTGAAAAACATTCAAATTATTGATCTTCATATTTTGGTAAAAGGAACAAAATTAATGGTGACATCAAGTGAGGTTATATACATTGGAATATATCATGAATCAATAAGCATAATCAATATAGAATGATAAATATCTGAATAAAAATGCATCATAAATAACTGGATTCAACATAGTCAATTCATTAGGGTGATTAATTGAAACCATGATTCATTTAATCAAACAAATAAGAATGATTTTTATATAGAGATAATATCATAGGAAAAATATCATGGAGAATAATAACTAAATTCTTTGTTATGTAAATTCTAAAATATCATAATTCAAGTTTCTAAGCCAGATGATATTGTTACAATGGTGACCTTTCAAATGACGATTTAAAACAGAATGTGTAAAAGCACATTTGATAAGGATGACTGGTTGGTCTCATGAGACATATCATGCATCGATGAACCTTTTATAAACATTAAAAAACCATGAAATTCATGTGAAAATTAATCACTATATATATATTAATCCATTTAATTCATGAAAAATGTTCCTTATTATAATGTATTTTAATTAAGTGAGGGATATTGATTAAACTATATTTCCATTGATAATATAAAAATAATTAAAGTAAACACCATATTCAAAAATAGTATATAATTTATGAAATAATTATATGAATTATACAAAAATATTTAAATTTTATTAAAATTTATTATAAAATGATAAATGATCCCAATAAAGTGATATTTTCATGTAAATGTTATAAATCACAAAATAAAGTGAGACTGCACAATAACTTTTACCACTTGGTAAAATTCATTTCAAATCCTCTAAGATGGATTAAATTACTGTAAAACATGAAATAACATTAATTAGGAAATAATAATGATATTACATGTAAAAGGGGGATTATATACCCAACATAAAGGTGAATTAGTCCATACTGATAAATAAGTCTCAGTGAGATGTAAACTGAGACATAATTCCTTACCATTATTTTTGTTAATTCTAATACACATAGATAAAATAATTAATATTAAAATGAAAAATAATTTTAAAAATTATGTAATTATGATATTTCATTTAAATGGGTCAGCATATAAGCTATATAAAATTAAATAGGTACTTAATATTGCAATATTCTTAAATGAATGAGAATTGAGACAAAGTCTATTTCCTCAACTATATATTGGTGGAACATTATTTAACCTAATATATAATAGTTTTAAATATTTTATTAACATCTAATAGAACCATATTAACATTTATAATACTATATATTATCTGTTGATAAAATCTTATTAACCATTTGTTTAAAATCATTCATTATTTCCTTTGTTTTAGGTATTAATTAACCTGTTTTATTGCTTATTTTTTCATGAATGGTGATGAAGATTATCATATAATATACATTACTCATCTTAGGAATAATATACATGACATGATAATAATAATTATACATATATTAAACTTTAAATACTGATAATTAATTTTATGTTTTTTAAAAAAGGAAGTAAGATACTATCATAGAGATTGTAAGTTATATATTCACATGAGTAACGTTTCCATTTTTAAATGATCATTATGGAAAGTAGATAAGAAATATTATACCCTTATTGAAATATTATAATATAAAATATACAACATTTTATATTTAAATATAGTTATATATTTTGTACATAAGGTGTACTGATGAAAAGATAGTCACATCATTTCTAGAATGTTATAGTCCACATGCACACAAATGACGTTATCAAATTTTATTTAGTGAAATTGTATGAAATAGAATGATATATATTATCTATATAGAATGAAAGATATATCATTAAAATCTTATTATTTCATTTATATGACACAAAAAACTAATATTTCTATTATTACCTTCCATATAAAGTGACATAGAAAAGAGAATCTCATCACTTCGCGAGGCAATAGTCCACAATACACACAAGTGCCATTATCATATTTCCAATGGAATAGAAATTGAATGATATATATATGATATAATGAATAATATGGTTAAATTGTGTTATAGATATCATATATATAATTTATACCCTACATAATATCATATCTTCAGCGGTGGTAATAGAAAAATGAATGACATCGTTTCACGAGGTGGTAGTCTGCCATACACAAGAATGATGATTTCATAACCTATTTTATGGAAGTGTATAGGGATACTGGTAATTTCCATAATAATAAATGAACTCAATATATTTAATATATTTATGATATTATATCATCATGGCCTAATAATAAATTAAATAGAAGGATGAAAAAATAAATTAATATTGCTCGTTAAAGATCATTACCTCTTCTTCAAGTAGCCTCTTTAAGATTGCACTAAATCCGTATTATATTGTAATTAATCATAATATTAGGCCTCCAAGATGAGGGGAGGATGTGTTTAAATTTATTTTGGAATATTTTGGTCGATAAAAATGTTTTGAGAGGTGTGAGTTTGTGAGCAGAGTTAGTACCACTTTATAATTGAGGATTAGTGGGAACAATGTTAATACCCAAATTTATTCTCTTTTATGAATCCAATATTACATCAAATTTGTATTTAAATTTATAATTAATTGGATGGGTAAGGATTATATGGATGATAAAAATGTCAAAAATACAAAAAAAAAATTGTTATTCATTTTTAACTTTAACTTGTAGGATTCATTATTTATTCCATTTTGGATTTTCCCTATGGTAACTAGTCTTTTTAACTTAGGTAATTAATCCTCTAAAACTAAAATAAAATGATACACATTATAAAATTTATTAAAAAAACTTATAAATATGATATGAAATTTATAAAAAATTATTATTTTTGTTGAAATTTATTTTTAATTATAACACATGTAACAAGAAAAAGTAATATTTTAACCATAATGATACTAAGATAAATTTTAATATTTAAGGGTGAGTATATTATTGTAATAGAATAATTGGTCCATTGATAATTCTTATTTGATATTTATTAAAATTTATAACTAAATTCGAATATGATGATATTTTTAGAAAATTTAATTCATTTAATAGAATATTATTTCTTGTAAAATATAATTAAAATGTATTTTAACATTATTCATTTAATTTCAGTCTAAAAATATCAAGACATTGATGGAATTCGAATAAATAATGATATCAACAATTTTATATAATATAATCATTTAAAAAATTAATGGAAAAAAATAATCCATTCAATTTAATTCACTTAATTTTTTTTAAAATCATTTATAATTATTTATTTTTATCTATATAAATACTATTTTTCTATTTCTTTATTATTTAATGTAATTATTTAATCTCTAAAAATTAAAATAATTTATTTTGTGAAAAAAACTGCTTTTATTCAAAAATAAAATCCATAACTAAACCTATTTTATTTTTTCCAAAACCCAAATCTTATAGATATAAAAAAATGTTCTTTTTTTTCTTTTTCATTACATAACATTTTATATAGATAAATTTCATGGAATATTGTCCCAAAACACAAAAAATATATCCACACGTAATTAGGGTAAAATTATGTCTATAGAATTGGTTCTTTACATATTATTATGTCATTTAATCCCTTAAATTATTAATTTAACCCTCATACCAACCAATTTTTTCTATAACTATGGTAATTAATTTTTACTTTATTCACTATTTATTTTATTAAAACATTATTTTTAAATTATTTGAAAATATAAATTTTTCCAATTAGAAATAAGGAATAAATGTTTACAAATTCACGTAAAAAATTTGGAAGTACCTAATTTAAAATTAATCTCTAGATGTAATGAGAAATCAATTTTTTAATTGTAATATGTTTCAAACCATCATGTTTTATTTATAAATTCAATCATAAAATGATTCAAATAAAAAATTGAATTAATTTATATTAAATTTAAGTAATTTTATATCATAAATAATTAAAAATATTATTTATCCTTATAATTTATTTAAATTAAAATGTAGTTTTCTATTAAACATTAGTATTTTACTATATTCAACAAAAAATAAACCTTTTCAAAAAAAATACAAAAAAGGCACCATAAGAAAATTTTTCTATTCCAACATCAAAAATCATTTTTTTCATATATGTTTTCTTGTAAGGGTATAAATTAATTTTAATTTATGTGTGCGATGCATGACTAAACTGTATTTTAAAAAAATTTGATTTTTGGGAAAAAATTATTTTCTTCCAAATGTTTCATATTTTTTATGAATAGATAAAAATGTACACATGTAAACTAAATATTTTCATAATTTAGTTAATTATATTCTCAAATACATTTTTAATGAATAGATTATATGTTTCATATTAAATAATATTAAAAATTGTATATATATTTGTGTTAAAACTCAATATTCTGTGTGATAATATTATTCAGCGAAACTAGTTATTACATTGAAATAAAGATAAGAATAGTGTTTTTTTGTCAAATATGACTTTGAATAAAATGTTATTATTTTATAGTTTTGTGTGGTACATCTATAGATGTTAAAAATAGAAAATGAAATACAGAGTTCATTGAGATGGTATGTCATACATAGGCTTGAATGTTGTTTCTATTTTACTAAAGGATTAAATGAAATAATTGAAAATAACATATTAACATTATATAATCATCATTATGTCACATATATATCATATTTATTCTGTAAAACCATCATAATTACAATCAATGTAGACGATGAATGAATTAGATCGCTTCACGAGGTGATATTTGGTCGTATGTTGGAGTAAGGTTATCAAATTCCCATATGATGGTAAATAAGTGGTTGTATGTGATATAATAATTCCCTCAGTATAATAATAGCATAAAAATAATATTTACACATCTACTAAATAATTATATTTTTTAGGGAGAGGTGCCGATGGAAAAACAATAACACTAGTATGTGAGGTGGCAGTTTGTTGTATACATGATCGATAATTTTGTTTACCATTTGATGGATGTGATGAAGGATATAGGTTATTCCATTAACATAAAAGAGTAAAAAAATTAGAATATATGGGTGTTTTTATATCTGTAAAATTTAATGATATTTGAATGTGGTGGATGAAGAAAACAAAAAAATGAATGTTTAGTAATTTACCTTTTCTTTATAGAACCTCTTGCGGTTTATTCCAAAAAAATTTATATAAGGTATCAATAATGAAAATAAAGACACTAGGTTATATTTCTTAATGGTTTATCAGAACCATATGCATTTTGATGTGTTAATATGAGTGGATAAGTGGTGGCCATTTATATGTGAATTGATAGGCACATTAGAAATATTTGGAATAGAAAAAATGTTACAGACTTATTTCAAAAATGAAAAGGCCAAAATATTTAACATTATCAAACCATAGAGGGAATAAAACTATGATATGGCCATAAATTGGATGTTTGAAATGTTTATATTTCATTTTACCCATTATCATTTTTGTTTAAACCATGGTAATGAAATTTAAACCTTTACCATGGAATGTAATTTTTACTATATTTATAAATAATTTTAACCAAAAATTAAGTTTATGATATTATATAATATAAGTAATTATTATTCCAAATGTATAACCCTTATTTATAAATTAATTTCACATATATATAAGTATTTACCTTATAATTAAACCCACATACTTGATGATAATGTTTCTTTCCAAAGAGAAATTGTCAAAAAGTATTAAATGTTTTTATATCAACATTTTGTTTGAGAAATATTGATTGGGCCTAAATTAGGTTAATATATTCATAATTTAAATAATTATTCTTATAACAAAATTAAAAACAATTATCATTTTAAATTTTCTAAATGAAAAGGCAATTTTCAATAAACACCAGTACTTTTTCACTATTTTTCAAGAAAATTATTCTTTTAGGAATAGTCCAAAAATTGACCTAAATAGATTTTTGATATCATTATTAGGAAAATTAGTTTAATTTATCAAATAATTTTCAAAGAGTATGAAAAATTTATTTTATTATTTCTCTCAAAATGAAAAAAAATTATTGAGAAAATAGTATTTTCGAAATAGATAAAGAAAGTATCGAAAATTAATTTAATTTTTATCAATATATTATCTTAATTATTAAATATATTTAATAATAGGTTATTCTTATTAATTATTGAATTTTTGATGGCTAGGTAATAAAAGTCAGTTATATATGAAAATATTCATATTTTTTCACAGTTTGTTAAAAACAAATTGGTGTGTCTGCCAAAAGGTATCAACAAAATAAAATTAGAATGAAAGGATTTATATTTCATAAAATTTCATGTTATTTCATAATAATTATTAAAGGGTGATTACTTCATTATATAAATTTATATATTCATTTATTTAAATACATCATTAATATTGTCCGAGAATTTTTGTTGAATAATCATGAGAGTTGAATGGATTTGTTAAAAATATTAAACATGGTTTACCCCCTCTAAATATTTATTACCATTTTTTATCCATTGATGTGGTTTATGAGGTTTTTCAAATCATAAATTTCTCTCAAATTACATATATTATTTGACCCAATTTTGTTGATATCAAGGTAATTAAAACATCTTATGGAAGGGGACTTTATACCTTAAAAGTGATAATATCACTATACCTCCTCTCTATTGGGATTGAGTTATTTGTTACTTCACACTATAGAATTAAAATTTCAAGAGATAAATTTTAATATAAATTTATTATTGAAAAAATATTGACCATGATGGAATATATAGAAATACATTATTGTATTTATTATCTAAAAATAAGTTATGATAATTTACAGGAGACTAAACATTAATTTATTTATTGATGAGACATTATAGAAATTATTAATGAAACAAAAAATAATAATTCATGATAAAATTAAAATAAATGATAATATTTTGAAATTTTTTGAGTGAATGAGGTATAATGAGCTAAATATTTATTCACATGGTTTAAACTAACTATTAAAAATATAATGGGATTTAAATAAACCATTAATTACTCAATGATAGTGAGGAAGATGATAAGAATATTTCCAGATAAAATTGATTCTAGAATTGTAGAAAATTACAAAGTATATTACTATGGAATCACTGTTAATAAATGTCACGACCCCCTCCCACCATAAACGCCCCTACTGAGCTAGAAATGACAAAAGGGTGATAATGACCCCCGAGTCTTGCCTCCAGTAGGCCCCGAGTTGGAGACTAGCACCAACGGTATGAGTTTTCACAAATATGGGAGGCATTACCCTTTTTATTATCTAGGATCGGGAAATAGGACAAGTCAACCACCAAAAAGGAAAAGAACAAGTGTATATAAATAAACCCAAACCAAGACCACATGCATGTTTAAAAATTTTTATAACAAGGTGCAAGTACAAGAAAGCTCAAAATACATTACCAAAAGAAAACAAGAGTACAACAACTGCAACAACTCCAACTGTCCAACTAGTAGGGTCCCGCACGGCCCTGGTAGTCCTCTTGGAAACCTAAATGTAAACGTACGGTGAGCATACAAGTACACCAAGTAGGTAAACCTAAAGCCCTCATGCACAAATGGGGAGACATCCTAATGTCCCGTGAGAACAACATAATAAGCCTAGCATGGAATTCTATCCACCCAACGTCACCAGCCACACTCACCAAAAACACAATCAAAACAGGTAGTAGTATATGAGAAACAATAGTATTGGGTACCCCGCACCATTTCCCATTATTTAACTACTCTTCCTAACAGTGAATGTCCTGATGCTGCCACACTCTCCCCGCCCGCACACACCTGGGCCACACAACCGCACAACCCGCCCGCACACACCAGGGCGTCACAGCCACGTATCCCGCCCGCACACACCTGGGCCTCACAATTACGTATCCCGCCCTCACACACCTGGGCCTCACAACCACGTATCCTGCCCGCACACACCTGGGCCTCATCCCAAATATTCATGGGAAACAGTAGAACCTTCCCGAAGAGTCTTGTGCTAAAACTACCCCAATCGAAACCTACCCAAAGATTCTTAGGTGAAAGGTTGCCTCAAGCCATCACATCCTATGGGAGAAAGAGAAGGAACAAGATAGTAACTAAGGGAAAACACCCTATCCCATGAAATGGGAGTGTTCGGCACTAAGTTCTCAACATGGGTGGGGTGCAATAAAAAAAAGATAAAGATATATATATGTATACCAAACACACAGCCCAATCTCTGGCTTCTAACCAGAGAAACTAAGCATGAGCCTCATCACTTCTACTACGAAGCATGCATACAATAAACAAACCCAACCCCATTTAGGTTTTTACATTTTAGTGCAATTAGTTTATTTAGTTCCTTAACTACTTCACAACTATCCACAACCAACCACATCAATCGTTCGTAAAACATATCCCTCTCATCCACAAATCAAGTTAAGGAAACACAAGCAACAAAACCAAGTGCTTCTTATCAACCAACCAACCCATTTATTATTAATCCCGTTCCATTACCATGACCCACCATTCATTAAATCTTCCACTTTTTATTTATTATACACATCCCATAGCCCATTCACATTCAAACCCATCCCTGCAGCCCCGCTGCCAACTGCCATAACCACAACCGTAGCGTACATCATCATCCCTTGATACAATTTATCGCATCCCCACTGCCCGTCACCCACATAACATTCACACCAACCCACAACCAAGTCAACTGCAGCCCCACTACTCACCTGATCCACAACAACCCACAAAACACCACCATCACATGCCACATTACCAAGCCAACACCCACATGTTCACTATTCTATTTTTGTTTAACTGGGGTGATCACACAGGGGTTCCAGATTTTAAACAGCCAACTTTACGTGATTAACCAGATTACACATTCCACAAGGTTCCATTCACAAAAACGGTATAGAAGATAAAGAAAAATTTTATTGCGCAAGAAAAGGCCCCCAACGACCGTGATTTTGAATAGGAATAAGCCTATTCAATTCACATCATAATAATAGGATAAACAAAGATAAACATCACAACTTCCCCATCCCTGTTCTTTAACCAGTTATTATCTTTATTTAAAGGGTCAACTGTTTCTCATGAAAACAAGAGGATACCAACAACGCATGATGCACTATTTATAGAGACGAAGTTAAGATCCCTAACTCAACAGGTTCTGATCGCAACGCTCCCCCAAATCAACTTTAGCAGACATTTGTCGGCGTCCGTCACTTCCGTCGAGTCCCGAAAAAACATCATCCTGTATAATTTGGGAATTAAAGGCTGAAGTAAAGACAACAGATCCATGCTTAGAAGTTCCGCCTCGTTGTTTCGATCGTATGGCCGCTGACGGATCGTAAATCGGAGCTCGGACGAAGAAGTTATGGAAGAAATAGCCTTCGAGTATCTTGGGAGAACTCTGCTCAGAGGAAAGGGGATGCGAGGGGTGAGTTGAAAAGGAGTAGGGGACCCCTTCTTATATAGGAGAGAAAATCAAAAGTACACAGCGTGTACTTTATGGTACAAGGCATGTACTCGGTTATTTTACACGGTCTCCACGCGGATTCCAACACGGATCTGTGGCTGTAGACTGGTCAACACATGGTTTGAGGGTAATGCATACGCGGGGAAGGACTACAGGGCGTGTAGTTTGGGCACACAGAGTGTACCCATTTATTGCACACGGCAAGGACACGGCTCCAACATGGCACATGGCCGTTGACTGGTAATGCGTACGCGGGGAAGGACTACATGGCGTGTAGTACTGGACACACGACATGTACCCACTTATTTCACACGGGAAATACACGGCTCCAACAAAGGGTATACCCAGCAAGGGGGTACATGGAGTGTACTCAAACTACATGGCGTGTAGTATTAAAATTCTGGAAAGTGTGGGAAAAGTCCATTTTACCCTCTAGAACACTTTTTGGCCTTCTTTTTTGCAAAGGAATGGGTCGGAGAGGTCTGGGACATTACATCAGATACCTCTTAAAACATTCTCGTCCCCGAGAATTCAAAAACCAACCCAGAGAAACCCAACAAGATACCTCTTAGGTTCCTTGTTATAACAAGAACCCATCCAATAACCCTAATCATATGTGTTAGGAATTTCTTCTCCTATGTCGAGATATTATCCGCTTTAGGCGGCCCTGACTCGCCTGCACGGGTTTAATCGCATCCTCATTAATGTGTCTCGATTAAGAATTGGGTCTTCCCACTTACATACGTTAGTATTTTTCAACTCGCACTACCCCCAACACCACACAACCAACACACTCCCCGAACACGTGGTTTTGGGAAGTTCCTTCTCCTATGTAGAGATATTATACACTTTAGGTGGCACTGACTCTCCTGCACGGGTTCAATTGCATCCGCATTAATGCGTCTCAATTAAGGGTCAGGTTTTTCCCTTTCCCCACACACCCGGACATCTTACACATTACCAGGGAACAAGGAAAACAAAAGGTCTCACAACCGACAAGCCAACCATTCCATATATCAAAGGTACAGAGTATAACATCAACACAAAGCTCAGAAGACCAAGGGAAAACACAAGTCAAAACAACTCCATGTACTGAGATTGCATCTGGGTCTCCTGCTCCCAAGTGCTCTCTTCGAGGCCGCAATTCCTCCACAACACACAAACCAATGGAATGGTTCGTCCACGGAGCACCTTCTCTTTATGATCCTCAATTCTGACTGGTTGTTCCTCGAAGGTCGCGTCATCTCCCATATCTTACTCTCCCTAATCGATAACAGGAGAGTCCTCGTGTAAGTACCGACGAAGCTGGGAGAGGTGGAAGATGTCACGAACCTTCTCCAACTAATGTGGCAAGGCCAGCTGATACGCCACCTCGCCGACTAGCCTCAGCACCTCAAAAGGTCCGATGAACCTAGGTGAGAGCTTTCTCCCTTTCCCAAACCTCCGCTTCCCCCGTCGAGGGGAAACCTTAAAGAACACATCATCTCCCACCTCAAACTACAAGGGCCTCTTCCGACGATCAGCATAAGACTTCTGTCGGTCCTGAGCCGCTTTCATCCTCTCACGCACAAGCTGTACATTCTCCGTGGTGCTCAACACTACCTCTGGCACAAGAGAACCTGTCTCACCAACCTCTGCCCAGCAAATGGGTGAACGAAATGGCCTTCCATACAAATCCTTAAACTGTGCCATTCCAATAGTAGAGTTGAAGCTGTTGTTGTAGGCAAACTCTACTAAAGGCACGTGTCGTACCCATGATCCTTAGAAATCCAGAACGAATGTTCGCAACATGTCCTCCAATGTCTGGATTGTCCGCTCTGTCTGCCCATCGATCTGGGGGTGGAAAGCAGTGCTACGACATAGTTGGGTGCCAAAATCATTTTGTAACCCCCTCTAGACTCGTGAGGTAAACCGAGTATCCCGATCTGAGACGATGGCCTTTGGAACTTCATGAAAATGCACCACCTCGTCTACGTACCTCATTGCCAAGGTACTCACTGGTCCCAACTCCTTAATTGCTAATAAGATGGCTGATTTCGTCAGTCGATCCACCACTACCCAATTAGCATCATAACCACCCTGAGCTCTGGGTAGTCCTATGAAGAATTCCATTGAGATGTCATTCCACTTCCACTCGGGGAATCTAAAGGATGCAACAAACCACTGGGAACACGGTGTTCAACCATCACTTGCTGACACACTAGGAATTTAGCCACAAACTCTACCACTTCCCATTTCACCCCGGGCCACCAAACCTGTTCCCTCAGGCCTTGGTACATTTTTGAAACTCCTGGATGTACAGCCAAGGCTAAGCTATAGAACTCACGGAGAAATCCCTCATGCATTGTCTCTGGGACAAACAACCTTCCATGGAAAAGCATCTAATGTCGGCTATCCTCTGACAGTCCTTCTAGAGCGTTCCCCTGATCAACATGATCCCGCATCACTTCTGCCTCGGAGTCCCCCCACTAAAACTCTTCCACCTCCTACAATAAGGAGGAATGCACCGTCATCTGAAACAAATAGCCTCTAACACCTTCTACCCTGGCATCCATGTGTAAGGAATCCAACTCTCCCATCACCTTCCAAGCATCAGTGGATTCCAGAACCACTTCCATATGAGACTTCCTGCTCAGGGAATCAGCTACAACGTTGCCCTTGCCTTTAGTGTAAGAGATCTCAAAGTCATAGTATTGGAGAAAATCAATCCATCTTCACTGCCACAGGTTCAGGTCACGCTGGGAGAAGATATAACGCAGGCTCTTGTGATCTGAGAAGACCAAAAAGTGCTCCCCAAAGAGGTAATATTGCCACAACATCAGGGCGAACACTACTGCTGGAAGCTCTTGGTCATGGGTGGCATAGTTACGCTCATGAGGGTGTAACTGCCTAGACCCATAATAGATCACTCCATTCTCCTATATCAGCACGCACCCAGACCACGGCCAGAAGAATCACAAAACGCCTCATACAAAAACCCTTACTCTGGAAACCTGAGTACGGGAGCACTGACCAACTTCTCTTTCAGGTAGTCGAAAGCCTTCTGGCATTTCTTTCTCTATAGGAAGACCTGGTTCTTCCTAGTCAAAGCTGTCAATGGAGCAGCAACTCGAGAGAAGTCTGAAACGAACCTCCAATAGTAACCTGCTAACCCTAGGAAACTACAAACTTCTGCCACACTCTTGGGTGCTTCCCAAGAAACAACAGCCTCCACCTTCGACGGGTCCACTGACACTCCATGTTGAGACACCATGTGCCTAAGGAAGTGTACTTCTTGTGTCAAGAACATACACTTCAACCATTTACCGTAAAGATGGTGGTGTCAAAGGACTTCGAAGACTTCTCTGAGATGCTCGACGTTCTCCTCCTCTGATCTTGAGTAGATCAGGATGTCATTGATAAACACAAAGATGAACCGGTCCAGAAACTCTCAGAAGACAATGTTCATAAGTCACATGTACATAACCGGTGCATTCATAACCCCAAACAACATTACTACAAACTCGAAGTGCCCATACCTGCACCTGAAATCTGTCTTCGAGATTTCACTGTCCTTTACCCTCAGCTGATGATATCCAGTTCGTAGATCAATCTTAGAAAACCATCCTTCTCCCCTCAGTTGGTCGAAGAGATCATCTATCCTTGGAAGGGGGTAGCAGTTCTTGACTGTTAACTGGTTCAACCTTCAGTAGTATATACATATCCTTAGACCTCCATCTACCTTCTTCACGAAAAAAACTGGAGCACCCCACGATGATACGATGGGTCAAACAAAACCATTCTCTATTAGATCATCAATCTAAATCTGCAACTCCTGCGACTCCGAAGGTGCCATCCGATAAGGGGCCATCAAAATCGGACGGGCACCATGCTGTAAGTCTATCCTGAACTCAACGTCACGTCGGGGGGGGGGGGGGGTAGAGTCACAACCTCCTCATGAAAAACATCGAGGAACTCCCCAAAAACCTCCGGATCGTCCATGATCTCTGTATTAACTGGAACCACTAATAACCCGCCTAACAAGGAAAGGATAGGCTCCAGACGCCGACTTCCCACCCGATAGCTCCTCTCGCAAACAAAAGCCACACGTTGCTCATCCATGTTGGAGAACACGACTCTTCTCCAGAAGAAGTCGATAACGGCACTAATAGAAAACAACCAGTGGATGCCTAGGATGAAATCGTATGGCTGAATCTATAACAGAAGAAGGCCCCAACTAGATCGATGTGGTCCCAATGTCATCCCACATCCCCGGAAAACACAAGATATGCTGTTCTAGCCTCCAACTAGTGTACTCAGCACCAGTGGTACTAAAAGTCTCTCTACGTCTAGTCCCAAATCATGGGCTAGACCAGGTGCAACAAAGGAGTGTGAAGCTTCCGAACCGAACAAAGCAGAAACAAGAGTGCTGAACAAACAAATCTTACCTCACACCACCTCGGGTCCTGCTGGAGCTGTCAACTCTACTGCATGCAACTGTCCATGCCCAGCTCCTCTGCCTCTCTGATTTCGTCCACCTCCCCGACCATGCTCTAGCTGAGGTCGCTGAGGAGCACCCTAAGGTCGGCCTCCTCCCGCAAAGTCTGCCCTCAGAGGAGCATGGTCCTACTGCTGCTGTAAGGGCCTCACTGGCAGCTAGTGCTACTGAGGTGGGCGCTGAACCTGCCCACCTCCACCGTACTGAGCTTGGGTTGGGAACTGACTCTGAACATGCCCAAAACCTCCACAAGGAAAACACTTCGGTCATGGGATCATGAAAAAGGGACGAGGACCCGAAGATCTGAACTGTAACTGCTGGGGCCTACTCCACACTGACTTGAACCTGGAAGGTCCCGTCGCAGGAGACCTACTACGGACTGCCTTCCTGTTCGACGAGCCCGGCTGGATCCCCTCTCGGGGTGCACCTCCGAGCGAGTGCATCCTCTCAACAACCTCTGCCTTCTTCTGTACTACCAAGTACTTCGGAAGGGTGAAGGGGGTAACAGCATACTGAAGCAAAGGGCAAAGCACCTCCTCCAAACATCTCGCCTGAGACTCCTCATCCAGAAAGAGATCCGGAGCAAAGTGCAAGAGATCCTTGAAATTGATCCCCAAATCTCGTACCGACATACTCCCCTGCTGAAAGGAGAGTAACTCTTGACGCTTCTCCGCCTTGATCATGGAAGAGAGGAATTCCTTCTCAAAGCCAGCCCATGGAACCTCTGCCTCTATCCTCTCTCAGAGGTAGAGCATCCACCACCGTCGCGCCGCGTTTCTCAGCTGACTAACTGCTAGAGGAACCCAGTACTCCCTCGGAGCACGGATCAAGGTAAAAGTGATCCCTAGCTCCTCAAGCCACCCCGCCGTCTCCGTATCCAAAATACTACCCTCCTACTTCCTGAGGGTCTACCACTGGAAAGAATAGAAAGTCTTCTACCACTGGCTATCTTCCTCCTCTCGGTCAATCCTCAACTGATCGACCACCTCAATCTGCTGGGCCTCGGCCATCTGAGCCACCCGGGGATGACGTCCAGGTGCCATAGTTGTATGGTAAATAGAGATCGCCTAAGCCCAAGTAGTAAGGAAATTTCTCAGGGTTTCATTTTATCATTTATTTCAATTTCTTTCCCAGAACACCAAAAC
The DNA here is from genome assembly GCA_963277665.1 of Viscum album. Taxonomy (NCBI): domain Eukaryota; kingdom Viridiplantae; phylum Streptophyta; class Magnoliopsida; order Santalales; family Viscaceae; genus Viscum; species Viscum album. The sequence goes on along the minus strand of OY728140.1, from coordinate 1,362,024,686 downwards.
CAATTAAAAAACAATCATGATGATGCATGTACCTTCCCTAGGGTCTCTACCATGAAATCAATGTAGTCTCACTTGGTCGTTCGGTAGGCTCAGAGTCCTTGCATCGGATCACGGGGGGCCCTAAAATCCTATGTCCAAGCCGGTCTTCCCTGGCCTATGTCATGCACCAAGATTAACTAACATTGTCGCCCTACCATCCCATGAAATCCTCACTGTTCCTAACTCCAGACTCTATCCTATCTCTCAACCATCACCTCTGATACCATTCTATCATGACCCCCTCCCACCAAGGATGCCCCTCTTGAGCTACAAATGGTGAAAGGGAGATAATGACCCCCCGAGTCCCGCCTCCAGTAGGCCCCGGATTGGCGACTAGCACCATGGGTATGAGTTTTCAAAAATATTGGAGGCATTACCCTTTTTATTATTTAGGATTGATAAATAGGACAAGTCAAACACCAAAAAGGAAAAGAACAAGTGTATATAAATAAACCCAAACCAAGCCCACATGCATGTTTAATCAATTTTATAACAAGGTGCAAGTACAAAAAAGCTCAATGTACAATACCAAAAGGAAACAAGAGTACAACAACTACAACAACTCCAACTATCCAACTAGTAGGGTCCCACACGGCCCTGGTAGTCCTCCTGGAAACCTGAAATAAACATAGGGTGAGCATACTAGTATATTAATTAGGGAAACCTAAAGCTCTCGTGCACAAGTGGGGAGACATCCTAATGTCCTGTGAGAACAACAGAAGAAACCTAGCAAGGAATTATATCCACCCAACCTCACCATCCACACTCACCAAAAACACAATCAAAACAGGTTGTAGTATACAATAAACCAGATTATTGGGTACCCCGCACCATTTCACATTAGTTAGATGCTCTTCCTAACAGAAATCGTCCTACCGCTGGCACACTCTCCCCGCCCGCACACACCTGGGCCTCACAACATCACATCCCACCCGCACACACCTGGGCCTCACAACCACGTATCCCGCACACACACACCCGGGCCTCACAACCACGTATCCCGCCGGCACACACCTGGGCCTCACAACCACGTATCCCGCCCGCACACACCTGGGCCTCATCCAGAAGATTCTTGGAAAACTGTAGAACCTACCCGAAGAGTCTTGGGCTAAAACCACCCCATCGAAACCTACCCAAAGATTCTTAGGTGTAAGGTCGCCTCAAGCGATCACAGCCTAGGGGAGAAGGACCAAGAAGGAGCCAGTAACTAAGGGAAAACACACCCTCCCATGAAATGGGAGTGTTTGGCACTAAGTGATCAACATGGGTGGCGTGCGATAAACACAAAAGATACAGATATATATATATGTATGTATACCAAACACACAGCCCAACCTATGGCTTCTAACCAGAGAAACTGAGCACGTGCCTCGACACTGCTACTACGAAGCATGCATACAAGAAACAACCCAAACACCATTTAGGTTTTCACATTCCAGCAGAATTAGTTTATTTAGTTCCTTAACTACTGGGAAACTATCCACAACCAACCACATCGATCAGTTATAAAACATATCCCTGCCATCCACAAATCATGTTAGGAAAACACAAGCAACACAACCATGTGATTCTTATCAACCAGCCAACCCGTTGCTTATTAATCCAGTTCCATTACCATGACCCACCATTCATTAACTCTTCCTCTTTTAATTTATTATTCACAACCCATATCCCATTCACATTCAAACCCATACCTGCAGCCCTACTTCCAACAACCATAACCACAACCGCATCATACATCATAATCCCTTGATACAATTTATTGCAGCCCCGCTACCCGTCAGCCACATAACATTCACACCAACCAATATCAAAGTCAACTGAAGCCCTGCTACTCACCTGATCCACAACCACCCATAAAAAACCCCATCACATGCCATGTTACCACGCCAACACCCGCATCTTCATTATTCCATTTTTGTTTAACCAGGGTGATCACACAAGGGTTCCGGATTTTAAACAGCCAACTTTACATGATTAACCAGATTCCACATTCCACAAGGTTCCATTCACAAAAATGGTCTAGAAGATATGGAAATATTTAATTGCGCAAGAAAAGGCCCCCAACGACCGTGATTTTTAGTAGGCATAAGCCTATTCAATTCACATCTTAACAATAGGATAAACAAATATAAACATCACAACTTCCCCATCCCCGTTCTTTAAAGAGTTATTATATTTATTTAACGTTTCAACTGTTTCTCATGAAAACAAGAGGATACCCACCCTTCATGATGCACAATTTAGAGAGACGAAGATAAGATCCCTACCTCAACAGGTTCTGATCACAACGCTCCCCTGGATCAACTTTACAAGATGTCCGTCGGTGTCCGTCACTTCCGTCGAGTTTCGGAAAAACCTCCTCTGGTTGATTTTGGGATGGAAAGGCCAAAGGAAATACAACAGATGCAATCTTATAAGTTCTGCCTCATTGTTAAGATCCTGTGGGCACTAACGGATCCTAAATCGGAGCTCAGAGTAAGAAGTTATGGAAGAAAGAGCCTTCGAGTCTCTTGGGAGAACTTTGCCCAGAGGAATGTGGATGAGAGGGGTGAGTTGAAAAGGAGGAGGGGACCCCTCCTTTTATAGGAAAGAAAAGTAAAATTACACGGAATGTACTTTATGGTACACGGTGTGTACTCAGTTATTTTACACGGTCTCTACTAGGCTTCCAACATGGCTCTGCGACCATTGAATGGTCAACACACAGTTTGAGGGTAACACATATGCAGGGAAGGACTACACGGCGTGTAGTTTGGGAACACGGAGTGTACCCATTTATTACACACGTCAAGGACAGAGCTCCAACACGGCACACGTCCGTTGACTGGTAATGCATACGCGGGGAAGGACTACACGATGTGTAGTACTGGACACACGGCGTGTACCCACTTATTTCACACGGAAAAGTCACGGCTCCAACACGGGGTATACCTGGAAAATGGGTACACGGCATGTACTCAAACTACACGGCGTGAAGTTTCAAAATTCTGGAAAGTGTGGGAAAAGTCCATTTTACCCTCCAGAACACTTCGTGGCCTTCTTTTTGAGAAAGGAATGAGCCGAAGAGGTCCGGGCCATTACAATAAACATCACAACTCAATTATTAGCTTTGAGTTGAGATGAGGAAAAACAAAAAAAACTAAAAGTGATATATATTTCCTTAAAATGCATCAAAATTTGAAAATAGAGTAGGAGTAGATATTTAATAATGAAAATTTAAATATAAAATAATCTATTCTATTCTATTTATATAATTAAAAGAAACATAACATGTGGTAGAGGTATATATGAAATTAAATTTCTATTAAAATGCATTAACTGTTGAACATTTTGAAATTTCTCTAAAAGTCAACCAAATAATGATATTGAAGAAAATATATATAGTGGAAATTCATTATATTTGTGAATTAATAACGATTCTATAATGAAAAATTATTTAAATTGAAATAATAATTTCCCAAATAGATAATTTATAATAAATTTTCTATTAGTGTAACGGCATGTTTCTAATAAAAAAGACAGCAGTGATGGTGAGAAAACACTCTCAGGAGCATAAAAAATTGTTCCTATAGATGATGATCAATAAAAGAACTCATATGATGATGATTTAATAGTAAACCCATTAATATGATGTATAATATGGTGATACTTCCAAAAAATACAATATGATAATATATAAAAATTATAATGATGGGGATATGAAGGTTTAGATATAAAAATACTTGTATTATGGGACGTATGTCATAGAAATTAAAACACAGTGTTGATAATAAATTTTATGTTAATTTGTTTTACAATTTGAATCATGAAATTAGAAGGAGGTGATTTTTTTTAAAATACATGACTTCTAATACTATTCATGTTAGTTTGGAAATAAATATGATCTAATAAATTATGGATGAAACGGTGAAAATGAAAAAAATAGTGAGGTGTTATTTAAATAAAGATATAAAAGATTTAAAAGAATGTTGCAAACAAAATTTATTAAAAACTAGTACATTTGGAAGAGTAGAATTGTAGAAAAAGTTATTTTGAAACCATAATATTCCTGATCTAGGTCATTAGTGACAAGAATGACATCACATAGATCATGAATGATTTCTCATGACACTATTTTATCCTTTTTCAAAAGAATCAATGATATAATTTTTAAAAATATTTATTAGGGATTATCCACCCGATAAAACATTTCATATTTTATATAATACATGTCACATATATATATTTCAAAAAGAAAGCTATTGACCACATAGCTATATCTACCAATGCTTATGATTAAGCCCTACCAATTAATTCATCCTTAAATAGTCAAAATATTATATCATAACCAAAACCCATGGATTATGGATTATATTATAATACATAAAGATATGGTGAATATAATCTGATGTGATTGAAGTGTAAGGGAAACATTGCATGAAGGGACCTAACATGGTATAATTTCGTTTAATTTGATCTCATCCAATGGATAAAAAATCATGAGATGATAATAAACAATTTAATAGGAAGGATTAATCCACTACTATTAGAGTTGAAATAATGAAATTCTGCATATTAAAATATATAATAATTATTTAAATATATTTATGTAAATAATAAAAAATATAATAGATCCTATTGGGTATCCTATATGAATAAATTTTTGTAACTAATACCTCATAGGGTAATTAATTTGTGGTCACCATCCACCCAACTCTCTATGAGGAGCTACATGCTCATATCTCACCACTACTAGGAACATTGTACATGCCCATTATGTGTTGGTTTGCATCTATCAATGGATTTTTTCACAAACACCTGATATATTCTGCTGAAATATACAAATCATCCCCATATAAAACCTATAAAAATCATATTCCATTGATATAAAAAGGTTTTTTGGAAATTAAATCAATAGTATACCTCAAATTAGTGCAAGTTGTATTATCCTACAAACCATATATTATCTCATCCCAATGTTGCACTTCTAGGTTTCATTGATCCCCATCATTGAAACTGTAATTATATGGTACTAACATGTTATACTCCTTATCTAACGTCTCCTACTACATATTACTCTGATTCCACTACATGCAGGCTATAATTACCTATAATTTTATCAATAGAATTTCCCTAGTAATTCTTTAAATGTGTAAATTTTAATAAATTTCTTGCACCACATGGTAAAGAAAAAAAAATACCACAATAATATGATATTTATTTTTATATTTTTAAAATGTAAATAAAATATATAAATTATTATTTTTAAAAATATACAAATAATATTACAATAATTGTTAAATTTTGAACTTTTCAATCTCCTAGAATAATCACAATCACAAATAAGACTCTAGAAATAATTTATAACATTAGTAATGCAATCTGAATTTTGAAAATGAAAATATTTATAAAACATTATGATAAAATATTATTGAATGAAAATTTTAATTAAATATGATGTATTTATTGGATGTGGGGTCTTATATGACTATCTTAAATGTGATAATTTGAATAGTAATTTAAAAATTGGAATAATAATCTATCATTTAGAATAGTAAAATGGTCATTATGAATAGTAACGGGTTTGTTAGATTAGTAACCCACATATCATAATGTGAAATTATATTTATGTATCATGTTAAATGAGAATATGACATATTAATATCATTATATAAGTAAATACATTTTTTAAAAATGAAAAATAAATTGTTTGTATTTTTTAACAAACCTAATGGTTTCAATTATACATTTGTAATTAATATAATGATTTAAATGAAATTTTTTTCATTTAAAATTTATTTATTAGTATATTTTAGTTTTTATTATAATGATAATATATTTTTATGACTCGTGTAATTTTTCAAAAGCCCAAAAAATGATATTAATATTTAAATTTATATTCATTAAATGAATATTAATTTTTATTAAAATGTAAATTTACATTATTTAAAATAAATATTCTCAAAAATGGATTTATTTTTTTAAATATACATGTAAAAAATATTTGTGGTGAATTTCTGGTATTTTTCTAAAAACTAGAATTTTTGGGAATAGTGAAATATGGAAAAATATGATATTTAACATTGTAAGATAAATAAATTAATTATAAATGATGGATGATGAAATCATTCAAAATTTACTATATATAGTCAAAATATTGACAATTATCTATCTTATTGATCAAAAATTAAAAACTAATGATTTTAATGTCCAAAACACACATTTTTGACTGAAAATCCATTTTTTTGATTTTTTAAAACACTTTATGGTTATGTGAGAACCCACATAGTACAAAAACATACCAGCATTCAAAACACACATTTCCCCCTTATAAATACTACCCCTCACAACGCCCTATCCTCTAAATTTATAAGCCTTGTTGATTTCCATATTTGATTCAAATAATCTTCCAAATCCTATTTATCACATCATAGTTCTTTTGTATTGAAAATATGGAAAATTATGTGGGCCTTGTATATTTTTCCAATGAGAAAATATGCGAGAGTTATATTCATGAACTACCTCTTTCAAATTGTTTTCTTCTTCGACCATTCACTCACCGCTCATCTAACATTGTATTATTAATCCAGTACGATATATATTTATATAATGTAATTGTATATTGATTATTGAATATCTATTATCCATCCTTTTCACTTATCCATTTATTATATAAACTAAACTATTTTCCATATTATTTCTGTTCACTGCCTACATGGATGATGTGATTTATTTTTCAATTACCACCTTCATGGATTGTCATAAAAAATAATTATTTATAAATAATATTATAAAAAGTATATTATAACATATTTTTTGTTTTGAATTAATGCAATGAAATAATATTAAATAAATATAAAGTAGTTTTTAATGTTTGTTAAAACGTCCTTAAAAAATTAACAATATAATGTTAATGATTATACTAAGTGAATCTCCCCTATTAAGGAACAAAAAAGCATATTCATGACCATTTTAGCTTCTATACAGAAATTAAATAAAAATCTACTTCAAATTAAGAGTTTTATTTATTTTTTATGAGAATATCAATTATTATACACTAGTGATCCGAAATTGGACCAATAAAATAAACGCTCATGTTACAATGAAATTAAATATTTTATCTAATTAAAATGGATATAAATGAAAAAATAAATTAATATAATATATAGTACCAAAGGAAATTATTTTTAATTAATTGGTTAATTAAAAATTATGATTAACCTAGATTTTAAGTGCATGTGAAAATGTATTATGAAACCTAATGCATGAGATCCCTCTAAACCACCATTTTCATTAGGTTATTTAAATTCTCTCTCTAACTCAGCTTCTCTCTATCTCTAAAATTAGGGAATTATTATAAATTTCTAATTTATTTATATTATAAATATATCTATCTTATTATTCCTTTTATGGGGTAAAACATTCCAAAGATTATTTGTTAAATTCATTCTTTAAAATCTAACCCAATATATGGGATCTTTTTTGGCCCTTAATCCTTTCACATAACACTAATTTAAATTTATAAATCCAATTATTGATTTAATTAAATATAGGATTATTTGTAGTATAACTATTCTATATTAGCAGTAGTTTTTAAATAAAATTCCACACTTATTTTTTCTATAAAATTCATTAATTGGATCTTAAAAAAACGGGTAGTAAAGTCTTTTTCTATACCAAATATTCTACACATGGTAAATAGTTTTTTAGAAACAAAAACAATATTTTAAGTATTATTATAACATACAATGATATAAATTTCTTGAATATTAAATTCCAATTTACTCTTTGTAGAATCATATTAATATATTTTGATTATGATATTGGGTAACAGTATGCGACACATTTCTTTCCTGGGGAAATTGTTATGTTTGAAACTTGTGATTGACTTTCATTTTTTGGACATATTAGAACATACATATTATTATGCATGCACCAAAGTATCATTCCAATGTTATCGGTAATAATATTTTCTTATAAGATTCTATGTATCATATAATTGAATAATCCTAATCCATGATGGAACTCTTCACACCATGTGATGTTTTTTTAGAAGTTAACCATGATTTATGTTGACTTTATGTTATATATTGCTTCCAATTTCCTATGATTTCATGATTTTATGTTACTATGTTCATTATTCTATACAACCGTGTGATTATTAATGATCATTATATTTCATGACATCACATGATGTCATTTTACACGCATGTTATGTCGTATTATAATGGTGATTACCTTACTAGGAATTATAGATGATCTAGTTATTTTATAAATTCCACTAGATATATTATTATATTGTAGTAATTTTTTGGATTTATTTTCTCATTTAGGTGATTAAATAAATATTTCTTCTTTCAGTTTATTTTTTATTTATTATTCACCTAATCTATCAAGGTAACTAGGCCACGCGGTCTTTGGGTTGTGTTAAGTAGATGTTTTTGTTAATAAATTATATTATAATTTTTGAAAAATTATTGGTTCACTAAAGATGGTATCATAGAAATTTATATTTATTTTGGGGGATTAAGAATAAAATATTTCAAAGAAACCCCTATGTATAATTTTTAATTTAAGTAAATATCATGAAATATTAGGAAATTATATTGTAATTCATTTCCATAAAATTAAAAGCCTATCTGGAAATAATTCTTGCACAAGGATCTTACATAGTTATAGCTTGGGTTAATAAACATAAAAATGGAATATTTTTATTAACTTCATCATAACCTAGATTTTTAAAAATAGGCATCAATTCATGCCTGATTTTACACTCTCATTGGATATGCTTTGGAAACTAAAAAATTCATTATGAACCATTACGAAGGACATAAATATATTGCTATATTTTAAAAACTAGGAGGAAAAATTACTATGTATAATATATATTTATAAAATATATACTCATATGTTATTATATAATTCTCACTTATATGTTATTCCTTCAAAAACTTAGTTTACCTTTTATATGTTTTGTAATTAATATATTTCCATCCCGTTTTTCCTTTATTTCTGTTAACATTTTAAAATAGGAGAAACTATACATATAACCAATGTGATGTTAAATATTATTATTACCCTAATTATATGCCTATGATTATAGGATTTATAGTTGAAAACATCATTTTACAACTCTCTCAGTTTACTCATGTTTCAAATAATAACTTAAATCATGTGGAATCCGTACAACACATAAGAACGAGAAAGTTGTGGACGCTTTATTTATGAGATAACAGACTCTTTGAATTATTTTACCTTCTTACCCCTCATCATAAAATAATGTTATAATTAAATTGAGGAAATATTCTATGGCATCAAAAATATTGAAAAAATGAAAAACATTCATGTTTTATATAATCTTGGTGGAGAAGCCAATCATTACAGGACACTGATCAAGAAGATAGTTTCCAAATAGAAATCTGATTTCTTGGATTATGACAGATTATAGAAAATATTTTTCAATAAATATTTTTCCCCAAACATTCCATATTAACATTTATAGGCAGTTCCGCAAACTGAATCAATAAGAAGATTAGTCTACTGAGGAATATGAGTAAAACATCAAAAGGATTCCATATTATTCCTTTTACTTAATCATTGAAACTAAAAATATGTTGGACCATTTCATTAATTGGATATAGACATGTTTATGAAAATATTTAATTATTATATACTTTGAATGCTATAATGAAAATTTTAATCATACCCTCATGTTTGAGATACTGATTGGAGGCTCTGAATAGTCTCTTCTGTATAGAGATAAAACCTGGAAGATTAAATTTTATTCTGGAGAATCATTGACTAAATTTTATGGAGGAATTAAATCTCAATTCACCATATGCCAAAAGTGTTGTAAGAAGTAACCAAGAAACTCAATAACAGAAACATGGAGATCAATCATGTGTGGAAGAGTACTCCACTAGGAAAATAAATACTAATGGGAAATTATTAATCTCACTAATGTGATAGTATAAAATGAATATCATATAAATATTCAATATATGATATGGAGTTTCAACTATAACGAACATGGGTATTATAAGAACCAATTTTCTAATGAAAGGGATATTGGAAACAATTGAAAAAACCCCTCTATAGAATATAAATCAATTAAGGGAATTTGTTATCAATACTACTGAGGAGTATCCCACAAATAATGCAGTGAAATGTGCGATATTTATTCATTCAATAATATAGAATTATCATTCTAATTCAGTTACAATGAAATCGTTGATTTTATAATTTTTAGTATATATATTCAAACACCAGCTCAAAACATTAGGGTTAATCTATCTATGAGAATCGAAAATAGATTATTTAGTGAATAAAATGTTTATAACTCCTCCCAAATCAATTTTTTTGAGTAAAACTACCATATAATATTTTAATAATTCATTTAGTGTAATTTGATAATATAGTTTGCATGAAGCTTTCAATCCTTATTAAAATCCATTATCTGTTTTAGGGAGAGGGATATCACTTGTCACATCCCAATTCCTCTTCTGATTTTGTAAAATTTTAAGTATGTTAATAAATCTCCATTGTCATTTTTATCTCATGTGTGTATATTATTTTAAAATGAGCAATAATATCCTGAAAATGAGCAAGACCATAGAGAGAATAAATAATGATGTCATGTCAAATGTGATGTATTATACTAACGCATTCCCTAAATATTTTTCTAGTCTTACTTCTGGTATACAGTATGAGTTTACAATCAAACATTTACTATGATCTCTTCCCATATCCATGACTCCTTATAAAAGGGATTCCATAAATTTGGAAGAACAAATAAAGTGTGTACAATAGAATATGGGAAAAGGTTTTGTATAATGGAGTACTTCACCATGGTTCATTGGAGTCCTCTACATCAACTATAAAGAATGATCAATTTTCCTCTTCATTAATTATCATGAATTCAACAAAATTAAAAAAAAGAAAATGTTTTTATTTTTATTTATAGATAAATTTTTTTATCAACCACTTGTGGCCCCATATTTCTCTAATGCGGGCATTCCAATTTGATACCAACAATTAATTTGGAATAATGAATATATTCTAAAAATTTCTTTTTGAATGAGTTATAGAAAATCAAACTTCAAAAGTGTAACCTTTGGACTCTATAATATTCCATCAATTTTAATGGTTATAATGAATAGTGTCATTATTTATTTCCTCAAAATGTTTGCGGTTGAATTTGTAGGTGATATTTTTATATACACAAAAATAGAGGAGGATAATGTGTGTTATTTAAATATTGTGGAATAGAAATTGTGAAAATAGAATTTATATGAAATTTATTGTGATTTATGGATGGATAAATTATTATTATAGGGGAATGTTACCATTGAAAATTGTTATCTATGGACATTTCAACGAAAAATAAAATTGATGAGTCACCCGAACAAATTTTAATAATATATATTCACATATTCCATCGACTAGATTGGAATTAATGGTGATTTTTGGAAAACATATCATGAATTTTAAACACTTAAAAATTTAAATCAGAAAAGTTTAATGTTTTCTAAATTGATGAATGTGAAGAGATCTTCAAGGAATTGAAAAAAAAAGTAACATCATTACACCATTACCCATGTTATCCTCTAGCGGATAAATATTCCTAGAATATTGTGGTGACTAAAATAATGTATCGGGATGTGTAGTAAGGAAAAATGAAAAAGTGATTACCTTCACCTGAACATAGGTGAAACTGAAATTGTATAAAAATCCAACACATGATGTAGAGTAGTATGTAGTGATCATCATGTCATAAATGAGGGGGTATTGTTTCAATGAGATGATGTCTGAAATATACATGTATTATATGATCCATAAGTATATATTCAAATAGTACGAGCTTATTATGCACCATTAAATATTGAAAGAGATTATCATGGATAATGACTAATCAGTCCACTTCGATCATTTGTAATCAAATATTGGGGAAGAATATCTAATTACAAATTATCTAAAAACACTCACAATGAATATAATTTAGAAGGACACAATCCTTTTCAAATAATAAAAATATGTACAAGGGAATCATAAAGGAATGAACATCATCACTCCTTTCATAAAATATTTCTGAAATATACTTTCTATATAATATAATAGTTCAAAATGAGATGATGTATAAATATAGAAGAATGATTTACCTATATGAAAATAAAAATTATCATAGTTAAAAATTGATGAGTAAGGAGTTTTAATTTTGGGGTCACAAGTATGTGTACTATTAGATCCTTAAAAATGAATGAGTGGTTGAATCAAGAACATTTCTCAACTATCTCTTTCTACCCAGGGAGCATTATGTTTTATAAGGATCTCTATAAGAACTATTACCGGGATAATATGGGGTAGAATGTCAAAAAATATATATCAATGTGATAGGTATTTCAATAGATTATTTTTGAATGGAAAAATAATGAGGGGATGATGAAACCACTACCCATACATAAATTGATATATTAGAGTATTACCATCGAATTTTTTAATAGTCATTCAAATAAAACAGGAATAATTAATTCTGATTGGGTCATGATTTATTATATAACATGTACTTATCAATTTATTTTTATTCAATAAAAAATCAAACTCGATCAACTTGTAAGGATATATATCAGATAAGTGGTGAGCCCTTATATAACACCATTTTTTATTATATCTTTTGAGAATGGTTTTTTATCTCCATGTCCTCGATGAGTCTTTAACATGCTTTAAACACTATGTTGATCATCAATACATCTTATCAACCCCAAATTGATTACCAATGTGATCAATATATATGAACACTATAAGACATATTAAAATAATTCTTGATAATCCTTAAAGGTTGATGTGATCATATTCTTCCTCTCTCCATGTTCTCGTATTATAATAGTTTTCATAAAAGCATCCAAATTGATCCATAAGAAACCATTAATGGGATGAGATATATAAAATTTGTGCACTTGTATGAAGTTGGTGATCTCAATCAATTGGGTCTTCCATTTTTCAAATAAATGTTATAAATTCCCGAGACCATTCAGTAGCACATCATGGATGCTCAGAGTTGATAAAAGATCTATATTGAGAATCCTCGACAAGAACTAGAGGTTTTTGTTGGGATACAGTGTTCATCCATATATCCCTATAAAGAAATTCATGAGATTCAAGAAAAAATGGAATTTCATACTCAGGTACATCGAACCCCATGCGATTATTTATCACATCAATGTTGCTGCATATCCACTAGAACTCCCACAAACCATCAAAAATACATGAAGTATTCCATATATCCTTCTTGATAATGTAGATAACGAATATGTTTCATATACTAATATAAAATTTAGTACTTCTATAAAATTGTCAGTTTTATGATTAATAGTAAGTAGAAATATTAGACTGTAGTGATAAAGTTCTATGAAACCAGAAAAATCACCTCGTCAAAGTAAAATGGTGAAACCATATTTACAATGAGGATGAATGGGAAGCAAAGTAAGTGATGAAGCACAAGTACCCTCCCCCATTTACACCATAGTATGTAAAAAATTATAATGGTGAAATTTCATAAGGTAGAAAAGTATAGCAACATAGAATTATATCAAAGGTATTTCACTTCTAATTATATAAATGTTTCATATTTATTAATATACATACACCACATGATATATCCAACGTCATTTTATTATAATAATTTTATACTTACATTTAGGAAATAACAATTAAAATAATAATTTCAAGTATTACAATCAGATAAAAAATAGAAGATAATATAATAATAATAATTAGAAAATTTGTATCTACACGATATTTTAGAATAGTCACACTCACAAACAACAATGTATAAATGAATCCTCATATTACTAATGAAATGTAAATTTTAAAAATGAAAATATATAAATTACATTGAAATAAAATACAATTGAATAATTAATTAATGAAATATGAGGTTTTTTATGAATTGGGGAACCCATATGATCTTTAAAAATCTAACCATAGGAATTTTAATCTAGCTTTAGGAATAGTAATCTATCCATTAAATAGTAAAGTGACAATTATGAATAGTTTCTGAACTATTAGAATAGTAATCTCACCTATAAAAAATTAATTCAATAATTAAAAAAACATGAAAACTTGGATTATTCCATATTTATATCGTGAATAAAGTAATAAATCAATAAAATATGATTAATTAAGTCTTTGAAAATTTTTTAAAACAAAAATGTTTCAATTTCATTTTTATAATAAAAAAAATTATTTAAAAGGATGTTCATTTCCCTAAAATAAATTTATAAATTTATATTAATTCCTATAATGATATAAAAATTAACTTAATTAATATTTCAAAATTTTTGAAAATTTATCATAATATTAAAATTGAAATTTTATATATATATTAGGACTTTATTTAAAAATTTAATTTCTCTTAATTAGAAAATATTCAAAAGAAGGATATATTTATTTTAATCTACACATCATTAATATGTTATTGTGAATTTTTGGTATCAGTCTAAAATATTTGAATGTTTTGTGAATAATGAAATACTATAAAATCTGAAATTTAAAATTATAAGTTAAATACATGAAATTTTGTGCCCTATGTGATGTAAGAATGTGTTATTTTAATCAATGATGTATTATGTACTATATATGGTAACAAAAACCAGACAATCTGTATTCATGATACAAAATAAAAAATTAATGATTATTACATTTATAAATACCCCACTCTCCCATTATAAATATCACCAATAACCACCCCGTCTCCTAAAAAATTATATGATATATAGTTTGTCAAATATCTACCCAATTTTGTTCACAGTCCTAGTCTTGATTTCCTAGTGTTTTTGGTGTCACCAAAATTCCAATTCATTGTTACTAAATAATTATTTTTTAAGGATGCGCTATTCAATAGTTAATATTCACAAACTACATCTTTTAAATTCTCTTCTTATTATACCGTCTCCTAACATACCTCATCCAAATTGGCATAATGAATCTGTTATCTAATATATACTGAAAATATATACTGATAATCGAATATCTCCCATAAATCCTCATGTATTTTTCTTTTATTCTATAAACGAAGCAGATATCTATATTGTGTTTGTCCAACGACTCTAAGGTTGGTGAGTTTTTTACATTACCACCATAAAATCATGTCATTAAATTTTTTTGCAATTCAATAAATTATAATATATATATATATATATATATAATAATATACATTATATTCAACAATTAATATATATATATAATATTAAATAAAATGAAACATGTTCGTGATGTTCACTAAAACCAACAAAATGAACTAACAACATAACATTAACATTTTTACTAGGTGGATGATAATAATTTTGTAAATAAAAATGAAATTTTTCACAGTTTAATATTGATTAAGTTCATGAATACTCATTATTTTCCCTTTTTTATTTCTAGTTCAATTCTACAAGAATATAAAAAAATATCCTCATGTGATCCAAACATTGAATGGTGAAGTGAACACCCTCATAACAACTAAATTGAACATTATATATCATTGTAATGGAAAACAAATAGCATAATAAAATATAAAAAATAAAATATAGATTTATTTTTTTCTAAATTAATTAATTATTGACGTTAATTTGATTATTCATTGTGTTAAGGGAATGTGCAGGACAATTTTGGAACCTAATGCGTGGGATCTTTCCGAACAACACTTTTTTAATAGGTTACAAACATTCTCTCTCTAAATCATTTTATCTCACTATCTCATTGGATGATTATAAATTATATATATGTGTGTGTGTCTCTCTTTCATATGTACTTACCTTATTCTTCATTCTATTTATGGGTGAACACATTCCTTATGGTCATTTCATAATTGCCTTCTTTAAAATCCAACTGAAAAAGGGTGAAAATTTCTAACCATTATTTATTATATGTAACTATAACATAATGTATTTATTAGAATTAATTATTTGATTATATAATGTAATATTTTATTTATAACCATTCTAATTTTTCTCTTTTCAAAGAAAATTCCAGAGTAATTTATTCTAAAAAAATGCACTGATTCCTTAAAACACCTTTTTGAAGGATCATTTCTATACCCACTTTTCAACCTATTAACATGATGTTTTTCAAAATGAACACCATATTTTAGGACCTATGATAATGTACGTAGGTATAAATGTCCAAAATTATTAATTAATTCTTCCCTTTTACATCATTATAAAATATCATTGGATTATGATATGAGGTAATATTATGTAACCAATTTCATTCCAGGGGTTAAACTTATTTTTATGAAATATGAATGATTTATATTTTTGGAACACATAATAATTTATAAGTTGTTATGGGTGCAATCATGTATTATTCTAATTTATTAGGTAGTTTTATTGTCTCATAAAACGTTATGTATATGATTTTCGAGTGAAATTAGTCTATCATGGGACTATATCCACCATGTATTATTTTATTGGTTGTGATTATTGATATATTATTATATCACATAATATTTTTTACCACTTTTATATATTTCAATTATCTTATCATAGAATTTTATTTAGTTTGTTCAGTCATGTGATTATTCATTTCCCATATCTTTTATGGTATCATGTTATGTCTTTTGAGACACACATTAGGTCTCATTATCTTGTGTATTCCATTACAAGGCTTTATAGCTCACATATTTCATTTAGGTTTTCATTTTTTTATCCTAGTATGTTTTTTTAGATCTAAGGGATTTTGGATATCATTAATGAAAAAAATAAATATTTGTTTTGTTTTGTTCTTATGTATTTATGAATCTAGTCTTCCAAATTGATTTGGCCTCAAAATCATTAATTTACATTTATTTGATGATTATCTTCAAAATTGTCCAATAATATTTGTAAAATTATTGTGTCACTATGCATACCAATGGTTCCTTTATTCCAAGACATTTCTTCTCACCACCATCTTTGATCTGAAAAGGCCATTACTCAAATATAACATCAAGATCATGATCTCTATCATCAATGTTGACCACATGACAAGGGTTGGGATTTTATATTTAATGATTGGATTTATAGAAAACATTGTTAAAATAATTTTATATCTCTGTAATTTATGATTGAAATGTAATGGTACTGGTCCTCTTATGATAACTAAACATCCCAAAAAATCCTAGAGTTAACATTAAATATCAATGAATAGATGGGTCCCACAAATGAGGGGAAATTCATAATAGTACATGGTCACCAACATAAAACTCTATCTGGTGGTATTTCCATTCATCATAAGGTATAATCCTTCAATGATTTGTCTTTAACCATATCTTAGTCATCTAAATATTCTATAACATCTCTTATATGAGATTTATCCCAATAACAGCTAACTCTGGGATATTAAACCAATAGATAGATGATTCTAAAAGACTTCTCTACATGTCTTCAAATTGTTCCATTTATATAAATACCAATTAGGTATTTTCTTAAGTGTTCCTTTTAAGAGAAACAAGATTACTCCAACAACCACTAATCCATGGATTCATGCCCATAGAATATCCTCTGACACTAGTTTGGTCCTCTTAGACTACCCATCATTCTGAGGATTATTTGTAGGGATCAAGTGCCCTAGAATATATATTACACTTTATAGAAAAATCTTGAAGAATGAGGTAAAAATTGAATCCTAATTAGTCATAATGCACCTAGTAACCCAATAATGGTGCATCATACCCCAAAAATAAAACTGACCTAGTTCCATAATGGAATAGATCTCCTAGTTAAATTGAAAATTATTAAACTTCATTAATGGTTCCATGATAACCCATAAAACTCCAATGCCATTATACAACCATGAAAATATCATTTCAATGCAAATCATAATATCACCCCACTACCAATCAAAAATTCCTATTCACCAATGAATAATTATTGATAGATAATTCTTGGTCATGACCCCATAATAGGTTATGAATCATGAAACCGGCATGTTTATATCATTCATTAGTGGGGAAAATAATATTACATTATAATGTTATGATACATCATTGTAATCTATAGAAGAATGAAACATCTCATGAAATATAGATACCTAGATACATATTTAATAATTCCCACAATAAAAAACATGTCCCCAAATGTTTAGGAACTTTTCATCTTCTAAGGACCATCCAAGATGTAGATTCACACAATATATATTGACTCTAATCATTAGAAAACACTAGTTTCATAGTGTACAGTTATTTAAATATTCAATGGGTGAACATTAATGGCTCATAGATAAAAATATTTTGTTACCCTAATACTCTTTGTTGTCATTTCACGTCATAGTCAATAGGTTCTTCACCTGTTACTCACTTCTAGACACCAACCACACCAGTTTATTAGTATTCATACAAAAATAATTTGAAACTATATTCTCTTTGTAACATCCCAAGTAATTAATGAATAATAGGTATTCTTATCTATGTCTATTTATTAATTACATAGTGTTTTAGTTGCTTAAAATGAAAATAAATCCAATCTTAAGCATGAAATACACTAATATTTTTAAAAGATTGTTTTACTACATTTTGATGGAAAAACATTTTTAAATAAAAATTTTGACAATTTTATAAGCTATATTTTTCAAAATAAAATTATTATTTATGATTGGGACATTGAAATTTACTTTGGATAAATTTTTGTATTTTTCTGACAATGTTCATTTTTTAATGAATACTGAAAAATACTGCATCTTACATCAAAAATGCATTTTCATCTAATTTAATTATATGGTTAGATTATCTTTTAAATTGGTTTTAAAGTGTAATTAGAATATATGTTTACCATTTAATTCAATAGTGGTCATTATATTTAATTTCACTTTGGAATTTGTCATAAACTAATGACAAACTTTTCATAGATATTGTTTCAAATAAAGCCGCTATTTGTTTCGACAACATTAATTATTTTTAAATTAATTATTGCAATTTATATGTTGTAATTTTGGTAAAATGTATTATATATTTGGAATAATAAGTTAAAAATTATTTAATTAAGATTATTTTGTTTTTGGACTTTGTGAATAGTAACGACGATAATTATCGTTATTTATCTTGATTAATTAGTAATCGGGTAGTTAAGGATAATAAAATAATATCATAATAAACAAAAATGGCACCAAAATGTGTCCTAATACTTCTGGTTGTGTCATGAACGACCAATGGATGCCTTATGCCAAACATGGGGACCACATGGAATCACTTTTGTGTGCTAATGACTTTTTATCCTTTTATTTTTTAAAGAAAGTAAATATAGCACAAAATGTATCACCTGAGTAAAACATTTTTTATTTTGTCTACATAAAATATATATTGGAATATAAATATTCATTTGAAATATAAAAATATTACCTATATCATAGTATTTTTTAATTTTTATACATTAAGTAAATTAAATTATATATGACACCATGATGATGCAGCGATTACCTCATTATTTAACGATTTAAATAAAATGAAAAGATAATGTAAAATATAAGACCTACACATGTCAAAAACATATTGTATGGGTGTATTTCGAACTCTTATCACCTTATACTAGAAATACATCAATTTGGGACCTTTAAAATCCGAAACTCATTTGAAAATAATGTAACATTTTATACCTTTCCAAGAGTGTCCCTCCTCTCCTCTTATAAAAGGCCCCCACCTCTACCTCCTTACCCACACCTCTAAAGCCTTTGGATAGGCTAATATCAACTCATTTTGTCTATCCACATCCCTCTCATCATCCTATAAGCCTTACCTTAGGCAGGAAGCTCTTCAAGGAACCCTTTTGGGTCAAACCAACGAGAGTTACCCGATTTTAAGGTAATGTCATCACTTGTGTTCTTTTGTATTATTTTTCTTCTCCAACCCCCTGAAATATTTTTATTAATTTCTTTTGTAAAAAAACCAGTATCATCAATATGCTGTGATTTTTTTATAAGAAGGATTCGAGATACACTTACACATACCTACATCTAATGGTTGTAGAACATACTGTTTCTGTGGATGGTGAATTTCTGCCTCACGAAACGAAGATTGTTCAATATTATTTTAACACTATAAAAGGTGGCCATTAATATGTCACTATATTTATATATGATAAATAATATTTTTATGTTTTACTTAATCTTCTTTATTTTTCATTTATGTCATACCTTTATTGTTTCCATTTTGGGTAAACACGATATCAACATTTTAGAAAGTATGGACTACCGCCCCCTCAAAGTGATTTGATTCGTTAATACCATATGTGGTACATATAAAAGATATATTTAATGATATTATATATGATAACATTGTGAAGTTATAATACAATTATTTATCATTATGTTTTAATTCTATTAAATATGAAATAGAAATGGAAGTAGCGTTCATGCGTACGTACGGCTTACCATCTCCATGAACAGTGCATTTCATTTCATACCTCTAAATGATATGTAATATTATAAATTCATGTATATACAATATATATATGATATATATGATATCTACATCATGAATATAATTCTGGATATAATGGATATTTTATCCCATGAACAACTTGTAATTATAAAGAGTTTATTTTTGACTGAAGTACCAATGATTGACAAAAAGACCATTATTAACATAAATAATTACATAGTGTTCATAACATGGAAATAAGTGATATAAAAGGAATAATGAATTTGAAAAATTTTCTTAAGCCGGTATAAATTAACTCACGTTTATTATTCAGGAGGTTAAAGAACGATCGAGTCAAGTCGGACCCGATGTATGGGACTTCGTCACAATCTCATTTCATTGAGGCATATTTTGTTTTATACACAACTTTATTTTATACGGTGTATAAACCCTTTTTACTTTTACATTTACTCAAAAGGAATATTTTTTATATGAAGAATTTACTATATTTCAAAAGGGAATGTTTTTTTGAATGTATGCATCGACAACGACTTCTCTGCCGCTGTGACAATTATTTGAGTTTCGGATTCTTCTAAAATCCACAACATTTTATAAAAATTGAAAAATAAATACCATATTTTACTTTTATTTTATTTTGGTATTGAAAATGGTTTTCATAATGTTTTTATTATATCAATGAGTTGTATAGATATCTTTTGATTGAAATGTGGAAATGTTATTTTTATTTTATGCATGTTTTATGTGATAGGATTATGTTATGGTACTTGGTAATTGTTATGAAGATGGGTGGTTCCGTGATAAACTAAGGGCGGGTGAGCCCGATATTGCTCTCCAATGCATTGGGTAACGCGAAGGAGTTAAACATTAAGGTTTCTCCGAAGAGATTTAGGGAATATACTGTGATGGGTTTTCCAAATGTAACAAAGAGGGTTACTCCCTACGTAAGAATGCTATGAATGGCTCATGATACATTTATGTATTATGATTTCTATGATTTATTCATGATTTGATGAGGTATGTTAATGTTCTTGTGTTTTATGTGTAAAGTATGATTTCATTGATTCGTATGTGTACAAGTACTCCTGTTTCCTTTCCATATTTTTATATCCCTTACTGAGCTTTTTATGATCATCCTAAGTTTTTGAAATGTTTTTCACAGGTCAAGAGAAAGGTACATGATATGATGATAGTGTCAAGGAAGTGTCAAGAAGGAATCCATGTTTTATTTTAAATATTTTTTCGTTGATTGGAAAAATGAATACTATCTTTTATTGTAACCACTTTGTTTAAATGTTGGATGTAATTCATGTTTTAGGATCAAATTCTCAAAAACACTAAACCTGAAATGATCCTCAATGTGTATTCTTGAAATATCTTAAGATTAAGTAATGATTAAGGCTGGGGCCTTATAGTTTGTATCATAGGTCGGTTTAGATAACCCGAGGAGTTATAATTCTATTAAATGATTATCCAAAAATATTTTTTATGGTCAAATTGAAATGATATAGCATTTGAAGATTACCATGTTGTATTATCTATTACATGTTTGTTCAGAATGGTTTTCCACAGAGGAAACAGTGAAGCAATGCTAGGAAGGCATACAGAAGGAAATGAACTTCTGAATCAACATCCTGATATTGTCAGAATTGGAACTAAACAGTTTGTTACAGTAATGGCGCAGTTGACTCAAGAAATAAATGGTGGCAGTATCCTTGCACGTGAGCAGCCAGATCAACCACAGAGTAACATGTCAGAGGTGGAACATTTCATGAGGCAGAATTCCCCATCATTTAGGGGATCATCTGACCTTATGCTAGCTGAAGGGTGGATTAATGCACTGGAGAAGGTTTTCGATGTCATGGGGTGTTCAGACAATCAAAAGGTTAGTCTTACTATTTACTGTTTGGAGGTTGAAGCAGATCAGTGGTGGTCGATGGTTAAAAATATTAGAGACGCTGATGAGATTGATGCTCTCGACTGGGATGAATTCAAAGGTATGTTTCTTGAGAAATATTTTCCTAAGGTTGTTCGACTTAGGATGGAAAAACAATTCTTGGAATTGAGGCAAGAGGAAGACTCAGTGGCTGATTATAAAGAAAGGTTCACTCGATTGGCAAGGCATGCTCCAAATTTTATCTAAGACTTTGATAATAAAATCAATCATTTTTACTCAGGATTAAATACAAAATATCGAATGGCTTTAGCTTATCACAAGTTCAACAGTTATGAAAAGCTTGTTCGATGTGCTTAGAAGATGGAAATAGAGTTTGATGATGATCAATTGTTCTATAACAACCAACAGAATAAGAGACCGAGGTGGTAGAAGAAAGGGAAGAATTATTCAAAAAGGTATTATGGTAAGAAAACTAAGATTCCAGTTTGTGATAAATGTGGTAAAAGGCATGCTGGGGAATGTCTTCTGAATTCTGGAAAGTGCTACTGATGTGGTAATATAGGACATAAGGCTCGTGATTGAACTAAAAAAGATCAAGGTGATGGTAAGACCAAAATTGATTTATAGTTTGTGAAATTTTTTAAGTGCAATGAGATGGGTCATTATGCAAAGGACTATACGAAAAAGAGATCAAGTGATGAGAAGCAGTCAGACTACAAGTAGAAAGGGGTGGTGAAATCCTTTGTAACTACTTCAGCAGATGTTGGGCCATCAAATGAAGTGGTATTAGGTACTTTGTTTGTTTTTTCAGATTATGACAGTGTGTTTCATGATTACGGTTCCACGCATTCCTTCATCTTTGAAAACGTTTCTAGTAAAATGGGAATACCATCTTAAAAATTACCCCTGAACTTGTGGTAAAAACTCCTGGGAAAAATGTTGAGCCAAAAATAATTTATAAGAATCTTCAAATCCTTATCCGTGGATAGAACCTTCTTGAAAACATTATTGTTTTACATCTAGTAGAGTTTGATTTTATCCTGGGTATGGATTGGATCTCTATTTACCATGTTAAGATTGACAGTAGAGCTATATAAGTTTCTTTTCAGAAAGACATTCAGTTTTTGTACAGTAATTAACACTTTCTATTGATAACATATCAAGAGGCTGAGAAACTTGTAAAAGACGGAAATGAATGTTACCTTGCACATATTGTGGAAAAAAAAGGAACTATTCAGATTAATGATGTGCCGGTGGTAAAGGAGTATCCTAATGAGTTGCCTGGAATAATACTAGATCAGGAAGTTGAATTTACTGTTGACTTAGTTCCTGATGCTAAGCCAATTTCAAAACACCATTATCGAATGGATCAAATTGAACTTTTAGAGTTGAAGGAGAAATTGCATGATTTATTAGAGAAAGGTTTCAGTCGACCTAGCACATCACCATGGGGTGCTCCTATTTTATTTGTTAAAAATAATGATGGTTCTATGAGACTTTTCATTGATCATAGATCCTTGAATAACTCACTATTAATAAAAAATATCCTTTGCCTCATATCGATGATTTTTTTGATCAGATCGAGGGAGCTCAGTATTTTTCAAAGATTGACCTGAGATCGGGGTACCATCAGTTGAAGGTAAAGGAAGCAGATATTCCGAATATAGCTTTTAGTACAAGATATGGCCATTATGAATTTGTAGTTATGCCTTTTTGGATAACCAATGCACCTGCTGTATTCATGGACCTTATGAATAGAATTTTCCATGAGTTCTTGGATAAGTTTTTGGTGGTTTTCATTGATGATATTTTGGTGTTTTCTAAAAGTAAAGAGGAGCATGAAATACATTTAACGGTTATTTTCAAAACCATTAAAGAAAAGAAATTGTATGGGAAATTCAGAAAGTGTGAGTTTTTGTTGCATCAAATTTATTTCCTTGGTCACATTGTTTCTAAAGATGGGATAACTGTTGATCTTGCAAAAAAATGGTTGTTGAAGAATGGCCAAGACCCACAAATGTACCTAAGATTCGTAGCTGCCTTGGTTTTGTAGGCTATTACCGAAGGTTTGTTAGAAATTTCTCCCGGTTCTCTAGTCCAATGTCAAAGCTAACTCGAAAGGGTTATATGTTTATCAGGACAAAAGAATGTGATGATTATTTTCAGGAACTGAAAAAAAGATTGGTGAATGCTCTAGTTTTGGCACTACCTTCCATGAATGGGTAGTTTGTTATCTACAGTGATACTTCATGGAAAGGACTTGGTTGCATCCTAATGAAGATTGATCAGGTAATTTCTTATGCTTCACGTCAGTTGAAAACTCAGGAGGTAAATTACCCTACACATGATTTGGAATTAGCTGCTGTTGTTTTTGCTTTAAAAATTTGGAGGCATCATTTGTATGGAGTAAAGTGTGAAATATATACCGATCACAAAAGTTTAAAGTGTATATTCAATCAGAAAGAATCGGACATGAGACAGAGGAGATGGATAGAATTAATCAAGGATTATGATTGTATAATTCATTATCATCCGGGAAAAGCAAATAAAGTGGCTGATGCTTTGAGTCGAAAAAGCAATGATTCATTAAAAATGTTGTGTTTGGAACATGTTACTTTGGTTAAATATTTGATGAAATTTGGCATAGAAGTTGTTGTTGTAGTATGTCCTTATGTTTTGTTTTAGGTATTAGTGAAATCGTCTCTGTAAGACAGAATTAAGCAAGCACAGAAGCAAGACAGTGAGTTGCAGAAAAAGGTAAAGCTGGTTCAGAAGGGCAAGTTGCCAAAATTCAACATTGATAATGATTGTCTTTTGAGATTTGGGAAGAGATTATGTGTTCCTTTTGATTCACAGTTGAAGAGAGAGTTGTTATGTGAATCTCATAGTTGTCCGTTTTTAGTTCACCGAGGCAGTACAATGATGTATAGAGATCTTCGGGAGTATTACTAGTGGGACGACATGAAAAGAGATATTGCTACTTTTACTGTGAAGTGTTTGACTTGTCAAAAGGTTAAAGCAGATTGGCAGTTACCAAAAGGGATGCTTCAGCCTTTACCAGTGCCAGAGTAGAAATGGGATAATATATCCATGGACTTCGTTGTGGGATTTCCAAAAACACCTCAAGGTAATAATGCAATCATGGTTATTGTTGATCACTTGACTAAATCTTCTCATTTCCTTTCTATAAGAGATACTTTTTCCTTAGATCAACATTCCCGTTTTTATCATAAAGAGATAGTCAGGTTACATGGTGTTCCCCTCTCCATTGTATATGATTGTGATTCTAGGTTTACTTCTAACTTTTGGAAAGGCCTTCAGAAGTCGTTGGGTACTGAATTAAATTTTAGTACATATTTTCCTCCTCAATCAGACGGGTAGTCAGAACGAATAATTCAGACATTGCAGGATATGCTACGTTCTTGTTGAATGGATTATCAGGGAAGTTGGGACAAACATCTTTATTTGGTTGAGTTTTATTATAATAACAGTTTTCATTCTAGTATACAGATGGCACCATTTGAGGCATTATATGGGAAGCAGTGTCGAACTCCAGCTTTCTGGGATGAAGTGGCTGAAAGGAAGTTGATGGGACTAGAATTGGTAGAAGAGTTGGAAGAAAATGTTCTACTGACACAGATACATGTTATAACAGCTCAGAGTAGGCAGAAGAGTTATGCGGACAACAGGGGGAAGGATCTCTCTTTTGAGGTAGGTGATCAAGTTTTTCTCAGAGTATCACCATGGAAAAGTGTTATGTGATTTTCTAATAAAGTAAAGTTGATTCCAAGGTTCATCGGAACATATGAAATTCTAGAGAAATTTGGATCACTTGCATATCGAGTAGATTTACCTCTGTCTTTATCTCAGGTATACAATGTTTTTCTTGTTTCAATGTTAAGGTTGTACATGCCGGATCCGTCTCATGTTTTGTGTCCAGAGGTAGTTCAGCTGGAAGAGAATATATCTTATGAGGAACAACTAGTCTAGATTCTTGACCATAGGGAGCAAGTGTTTCAGATTAATGTGATTCATCAAGTAAAGGTTTTGTGAAAAACACATGAGTGAAGAGGCAACATGGGAATCTGAAAATGCAATGAAGGATAAATACCCCCGCTTATTCGATAAGTATATAAATTGAAGGGACGCAATTTTCTAAATGGGGGAAGGATGTAACATACCATGTATGTAATTAATAATAGATATTCTTATCTATGTCTACTTATTGATTATATAGTGTTTTAGATGCTTAAAATGGGAATAAATCCAATATTAAGCATGGAATACACTAATATTTTTAAAATATTGTTTTACTTCCTTTTAATGGAAAACCATTTTTAAATCAAACTATTGACAATTTTATAGGCTCTATTTTTCAAAATATACTTATTCTTTAGGATTGGGACATTGAAATTTAATTTGGATAAATTTTGGTATTTTTCTGACAATGTTTAATTTGTAATGAATAATGAAAAATACTGCATTTTACATCAAAAATTATTTTTCATCTAATTTAATTATATGGTTAGATTATCTTTTTTATTGGTTTTAAAGTGTAATTAGAATATAATTTTACAATTTAATCCAACAGTTGTCATTAGAATTAATTTCACTTTGTAATTGGGCATAAACTAATGCCATACTTTTCATAGATATTGTTTCAAAAAAACCCTCTATTTGTTTTGGAAATGGGAATTATTTTTAAATTAATTATTGCAATTTCTATGTTTGTGATTTGGTAAAATGGATTATATATTTGGAATCAGAAGTTCCAAATTATGTAATTAAGACTCTTTTGTTTTTGGACTTTTTGAATAGTAACGACGGTAATTATCATTAATTATCATGATTAATTAGTAATCGGGTAGTTAAGGATAATAAAATAATATCATAATAATGAAAAATGACTCCAAAATGTGTCCTAATACTACTGGTTTTGTCTTAGAAGACCATGGGATTCCTTGTTCCATACTTGGGGACCCCATGGAATCACTTTTGTGTGATAATGACTTTTTATCTTTTTAATTTTTAAAGAAAGTAAATATAACAAAGAATGTATCACCTAAGTAAAACATTTTTAATTTTGTCTACATAAATGATATCTTGGTCTATAAAGAATCATTGGAAATATAACAATACTTCCTAAATCATAGTATTTTTTTTAAATTGTTAGACATTAAATAAATTAAATTATATATGACACCATGATGATGTAGTGATTACCTCATTATTTAACGATTTGAATAAAATGAAATGATAATGTATAATCTAAGACCTAAACATGTAAAAAACCTATTGGATTGGTGGATTTAGAACCCTTATCACCTTATCCTCGAAATGCATCAATGTGGGACCTTTAAAATTTGAAACTCATTTGAAAATAAAGTAACATTTTATACCTTTCCAAGAGTGCCCCTCCTCTCCTCTTATAAAAGGCCCCCACCTCTACCTCCTTACCCACACCTCTCATGCCTTTTTCTTGGACGAGCTCTGATAATTTTGACTCTCCACATTCCTATACTCATTATAGAAGCCCTACATTAGGAAGGAAGCTATTCAATAAACTCTTTTGGTTCAAACCAAAGGGAGTTACCCGATTTTAAGGTAATGTCTTCACTTGTGTTATTTTGTTTAATTTTGCTGCTCCAACCACCTAAAATATTTTTATTCATTTCATTTGTAACAAAAAAATTATCTTCAATATACTAGGATGTTGTTATAAGAAGGATTCGAGATACACTTACACACACCTACATCTAATGGTTAAATAAAATATTGTTTCTCTAGATGATGAATTTCTAACTCCCGAAACGATGATTGTTTAATATTCTTTTTACACCTTCAAAGGTGGCCATTAAAATGTCACTATATTTATATATGATATATAATATTTTTATGTTTTACTTAAGCTTCTGTATTTTTCATTTATGGCATACCTTTATGGTTTCCATTATAGGTAAACGCGATATCTTCATTTTAGGAAGTGCGGACTACCGCCCCCTCGAAGTGATTTGATTCGTTAATACCATATGTGGTAAGTATAAAGGATAGATTTAATGATATTATATATGATACCATACTGAAGTTATAATACAATTATGTATCATTATGTTTTAAATTCATTAAATATGAAATAGAAATAGAAGTAGCGTTCATGCGTACGTACGGCTTACCATCTCCATGAACGGTGCATTTCATTTCTTACCTCTAAATGTTATGTAATATTATAAATGCATGTATATAATGGCTATATATGATATATATTATATCTACATCATGAATATATTTCTAGATATAATGGATATTTTACCCCATGAACAACTTGTAATTATAAAGAGTTTATTTTTGACTCAAGTACCAATGATCGACAAAACAACCATTATTAACATAAATAATTACATAGTGTTCATAACAAGGTAATAAGTAATATAAAAGGAATAATGAACATGAAAAAGGTTCTTAAGAAAGTATAAATTGACTCAAGTTTTTTATTTATGAGGTTAAAGAATGATCGTGTCAAGTTGGACCCGAGGTATGGGACTTCGTCTCAATCTCATTTCATTGACGCATAATTTTTTATACACAACTTTCTTTTATACGGTGTATAAAACCCTTTGAGTTTTACGTTTACTCAAAATGAATCTTTTTTATACGAAGCATTTACTAAACGACAAAAGGGAATGTTTTTTTGTACGTATGAAGCAACAACAACTTCTCTGCCGCCGTGACCATTATTTGAGTTTCGGCTTCCTCTACAAGCCATAACTTTTTTTAAAAAATGAAAAATAAATACCATGTTTTACTTTCTTTTATTTTGGTATAGAAAATGGTTTTCATAATGTTTTTATTATATCAATGTGTTGTATTGATATAATGTGATTGAAATGTGGAAATGTTATTTTTCTTTTATGCATGTTTTATGTGATACGGTTATGTTATGGTTCTTGGTCATTATTATGAAGACGGGTGGTTCCGTTATGAACTTAGTGCGGGTGAGCCCGATATATCTCTCCAATGCATTGGGTAATGCGAAGGAGTTAAACATTATGGTTTCTCCAAAGATATTTAGGTAATATACTCTGATGGGTATTCCAAATGTAACCAAGAGGGTTACACCCTACGTAAGAATGTTATGAATGCCTCAAGATACCTTTAAGTCTTATTATTTCTATGATATATTCATGATTTTATGAGGTATGTTAACGTGATTATGTTTTATGAGTAAAGTATGATTTCATTTTTTCTTATGTATACATGTTCGCATGTTTCCTTTCCATATTTTTATATCCCTTACTGAGATTTTTATGCTCATACTATGTTTTTGAAATGTTTTTCAGTGGTCAAGGGAAAGGTACAAGATATGATGATAGTGTCAAAAAGTGTTAATAAAAAATCCATGTTTTATTTTAAATATGGTTCTTGTTGATGGGAAAAATGAATACTATATTTTATTGAAACCACTTTGTTTAAATGTGGGATTTAATTCATGTATTATACTCTAATTCTCTAAAAGTTTAAACCTGAAAAGATCCTCAATGTGTAGTCTTGAAATATCTTAGCATTACGTAATGTTTAAGGCTGGGGTCTTATACTCTTTCCCAAGGGTACACACCATCACAAAATAAATATATTTAATGAACATGTCCCATCAAATCTTTATAAAATTATAGTTATGTTTTTATAAAATATGTATGAGGATATTCTCAATTTAATATTCAATAAAACACTCTCCAATATATAGTTACGCTAATATATCAAAATATAAAGTAGCACATATATCTCACTATCATACATCAGGTTGTTATTCTCTTATGTCCATAACTATATGGATACATTAGAAACCAATGACTCACCATGAATCATAAATTACCCATCATGATATCTAGAATCAAGATAATGAAACGTGTACTACATATCCATCTCATGTAGGTTTGGGATTGACGAAGTCCTAAATCTCACTTTATAGTCCTAATAGGATATTTCATTATAGTTTAACGGTGAAAATATCACCATCTTCTATGTTAAGACTATAATCAAAGATTCCAAATTTATAAAGGTCTAGAAAAATCTATGAGTATAACATGTCAAGACAAGGAATTTATTAATGTTAAAGATGTTCATGGTTTTATCAATTGAATACAAAATGTAAACTTTATCAAGTTCAACTAATAATATTACATAATATATCACAATCATGAAGAAGTGAAACACACTATTCTAGAAATAACACATTGATATCATTGAATATAACTAATGATATCTCAGTGTGGTCATAAAAATAACCATATAGAGATCCCAATCATCCTTTGACTAAAAATATACAAAAATTTCATTGGTAAAGATTACCATTATGGAATTAAAATATGGACAGATTAACCAATTCATATGACCTATGAAATCTATATTTTATTTCATTAAACCAAACTACATCATTATATACTCATAAGTGTAATAAATTATCTTAAATTTAATAAGAAAAATATAAAAGCTTCCTACTCAAAAGTAGTGATATATCTATCTAAAATTGATCATGATACCATTTGGGTCCTCTAAAATGATCTAACAATTTAGTATTATGAGGATGATATTGTCATTTTATAATTTCCTCTTATTTCAAACAATATAATACTCAATAAACTCAAATATATGTTTCTTAAATTAGTGAATAACATATTCACTTCCCTCGGGGATATGATTAGGTGAAAAAATAATTTTACTTCTTGATCATTTACCTGAGAATTCAACTTTAAAAAGTTTGTGGGAGATGTATTTTATGGAAGAATAAATATGGGATCCATAAAAAGTATATTCACAGTCCTAATTATTAAATCAATACCAATTTGGAACATTAATATTTATTATATAATAATATCATTAAACTAGAAAAAAACTAGAAAAATGACTACTAATAATTTAATCCCATCTTTAAAAAAATTTATGTTACATAATGTTCTTTCTGTACAGTTTATTGAGACGTGTTGAATGATATAACTAAAAATAACATTCCCTAACGTATTAATTACAATCACCCTCAATATATTTTAATGACAACCAATATTGGAATAATTATAGGTGTTTATAAAAATAACTCATTTAGTCCATCATAGGGATAGCATTGATATTTCACACCTCTAACATGATGAAATAAGATGGAATCCAATATCAGTTAAGTGCAATAAATCACGCTAATCATCAATATATAACCTATGACTATAAAACTAAGCATGTTTTGATAAAAAAAAATATGTATCGTAAAATAATTCCTTAATCTTGATAAATATAAAAATATATAAATGTATGAAACACAAATGTATTTAATAAAATTGATAATGTTTTCTATGACTCGGGAATTATACCTCAATATGTTAGTGGATTCCAACATTTCATGACATTATTTAATGCTTGATGGAACCCCAATATTATGTTCCAAATAATTGACTACACT
The DNA here is from genome assembly GCA_963277665.1 of Viscum album. Classification (NCBI taxonomy): domain Eukaryota; kingdom Viridiplantae; phylum Streptophyta; class Magnoliopsida; order Santalales; family Viscaceae; genus Viscum; species Viscum album. The sequence goes on along the minus strand of OY728140.1, from coordinate 1,361,992,934 downwards.
AAAGGAAACTGTTATGCTAGTGCTATTAACACATCACTTTGGTGTAATGACATCATACAAAAGTTTAATATTTATAGGATACACAATTACAATAATTATTATTCACTCTAAGGTATACTATAAAACAAAGGTTATCCCAATATTTGTGAATTCCATATAGGGATATTATTATAAATTAGTAACAATGGAGGCGACACATCCCCTTGTTGGATTGGAACTCCTTGAATTTATTGTTTAATATATTTTAATATGGTCCTTCTAACTACACTAATATAACTCAAATAAAAAAATAATTGATACGGAATTGATGAAAAATTCCCAATGCTTCCTTTTATGTCTCTAACCGAGTGAGACTCCTGTAACTTCCTCCACCAATTACATGATGACCGACTCAATGTTCTGGATAATGTACCTTATTACCTATATTATTTACTATCTATATAGTCTTACTCAAAAACCAGATCATCATTCATGGAAAATATGAATTATACCATATAGAGTATATTTGTCACACCCGAACTCCGCACTATGGCAATGACTTTTAATTTTATTCTTGTTCTATAATTTTTTTTATTTGGAATTAAATTTGTCATGTCGAGGTGCGTGATGGACTCTACTTGAGTTTTGTGTTGCTGATAAATGTACGTTTTTGACTTGGCAATGCCTGCTACTTTATTTTAATTATTTTGGGGTTAGTTTTTAAATTTGCAGTTTGAACCGGTTATATATATACACACACACACACACACACACACACACACACACATTTGGGTTGTTCTATGGCGCGCGGTTGTGTGCGTGACCGTGCGTAGTGTCTAATATTACTAAATAATATAATATTATTTTCAGATTTCATTTATTTATTTAACTTTATTTCTATCTCATTTTTATTTATTTATTTATTTTTATTCATTTTATTTATTCATTTTTATTTCTATTTCATTTTTATTTATTTGTTTTTATTTCTTTTATTTCTCTTCTTTTTTTTCTCCTTTTCCTTCCTCCCTCACCCTCTCTCGCTCGGGACCCCTCCCCTTTCCCCCCCCGTCACGCTACCCCTCCTTCCCCTGCGCCGAACCCTAGGCCGCGCCACCCTCCCGTGTCCGGCGCCTCCCGTCCGGCTCCCGATCGCACGGCCTCCCTCCCGTCCGGCTCGTCGTCCCGGCCCCCTCTCCATCCCGCTCGCGCTACCCCCCACCGGCCGAGGACCCGACGACGTCGCTCCCTCCTTCCTCCAGCGCGGCGACCGTTCGACCGACCTCCCTCCCTCGTGCGGCGGCCTTCCCCCACCTACAGTGCGCAACCCGACGGCGCGACGAACCCTTGGCCGAGCGCCCTTCCGAAGTGACTTCCCCCCCCCCCATCAGCGGCGCGGCCCCCCTACCGGCGAGTCTCCTTGTCGGCGCGACCACCACCGGTAGACACCTATTCCTCCTTAGGGTTTTGTCTGTTTTTTTATATATTCGGGGTTTTAGGTTTTGAGTGGGCAAGATGTTAGATTTAGGGTTAATTTTTGATAACATTGGTTCGGTTGTTCGATTTAGGATTCATCTTTGGTCCCTCATGGTGCGAATGTAGTGCAATTGAAATTTCGCAATGAAATTCAGAAGTTTCGACAACGAAGGTAAGCATTTCTGCGTATTAGTATTGTTTAATGAATTAATTATCTTAATTAGTTAATTTGGCATACTCTTTTATTTGTTTACTTGGTGCGAATATATTTTTACTTGACATTTGATAGGATTTCAATATGTTTAGTAGCATGTTTATTTGATAAGCATGTTTTGATTTTGTGAAAACCCATGTTGGGCCTTTTGCTGTGTTTTGTAAACATTGTTGTTGGTTTATTATGTCGCGTAAGGGCTGCAAATTCTGTTTTATCATTTTATTGGTGTGCGTTTGGCCTTAAAAGATGTTTTGATTGGGCGTTGTGTTCAAAGTTTGGTAATACTGCTTGGGGTTGTTTCATAAATTTTTTGAGTGGTTTATTAAATTTTATAAAGGGTGCGAAACTAGTTTTTGAAAGAATTTGATATGCGCTTGGGTTGGAATTGGTTTCTTAATGTGAACTTGGGTGCACTTTTCGTGTAAGAACCTTGTTGTGCTTCTTTTAGGTGTTTTATAAATTGTGCAAATTGTTTATTTAGTTTTTTTTCAAATCGTTCGAATCACGTTTTCAATGACACTTATGGTGAAAATGGGTTTGGGTGTAGGTTTTTTAAAGAGAAATGCATAATTTGGCGTGTTTGAGTTGTCATGTATTTCTAAATGTAAATTTTAAATGGTTTAAACAATGAAATACATGTTTTGGAATTGGTTCCAGTTTATTTGATGATTTGAAATGGCCTTTAGAAATGGTTAAATTGATTATGTGTTTTTCTTTTAATATTTTCAATGGATTTTATGAGTTATGTAAGTGGCGTGTCGTTGGTGAAAATCATTGATGTGTTATTTTGAAACGTTTTATGGATCGTTTAAGTGTTTAATTGCTTTATTAAATTATGTGTAGTGCGTTGGGCCTTGCTTTGATGGTTTTGGGCCGTCGGTTTCGAGGTATCCTACTTGTACATGCATAGGGTAAGACATATATATATATATATGTGCCCTCTTTGTACATATTCCCTCATGGCGTAGGGAATATGTGCAATGTAGCTAGGGGTGTATATATATATATGTATAAATGCATGTGCGTATGCGCGCCAAGTGTCAGTTCGAGTGGCCATCGACAGATAGCGACAAGTTTGAGGTAGGTCCCCTATGCCTAAGCTTTTAATTTGAAATTCATAATTGCTTGACTGTTTTAAGAATATGTTTCACACTATTCTATATATATATATATGCTATGGAATCTGATTGTGGTTGCTAGAAACTATTATGCCTTGTATTGGTAAATTGAAATGTATTTCAAAGCTGTTGGTCTTAAGTGACTTTTCTTGGAAAAGAATTGATTTCTTAAATGGTTTGAGTTGGTAATGTCTATTTCCAAAGGTGTCTGGCCTTCTGGCTGGTTGTTTTTAAAAAGTGTTCCCTTTATGTAATTAATCATGTTTGGCATCTTAAGAATGTTTTATGAAATAGAAAAAAAAACTCTATTGAGGCCCGTTTGGCACTTTAAGATTTGGATTGCGAAATATGAAAACCCCTTTTTGAGTCATTCCCCTAAATTTGAAAATAAAATGTGATGCAAGGGTTGATGAGTGGTTTGTGATGTGTTCCTAGTGTAACGGCTTGTGCGTGTTTGTGGGGTGTAAAGAGGGGGAATGCACTTAAGTAGGGAGTGCGGTGGTGAAAGGTTGAATGAGTTTTAGGTAAAGAAAGTGTAATGTATTTGTTTGATTGCTTGATAAAGAAAACTCACCACCATTTGAAATAGAGCACAATGGGAAAACCCGGGTATCAAGGTGGGTGACCAGGACTAGTACGCTAGATGACACGGCAGGGGTTCATCCCGGTTTGTCTAGAAGGATTGACGTGACAACACTAACTAAACATATGAACTTCTGAGGGTCGTGGCCTTCTAAGGCACGTTTTCTGAGGGTCGTGGCCTTCTAAGCCACGTTTTCTGAGGGTCGTGGTCTTCTAAGCCACGTTTCACTGAGGTACGAGGTCTTTAGGTTCCCACTTGTTCTAGCTGCCTATAGGGATTACCCATGGTGCTCACTTTTTGTCATGCTGCTAACGATATAACTTTCTTTTCAGTTGTTTCATACTTGATGCCTTGTTTGTGAAAACCATATTTTAATCCAAACTGGTTTCTTTCCATTTTGAAATGTTAAATGCATGCTTGAAACCTATTTTGAAAATGTAGTGGAAGTAAAAGGCTTTACCTGAAAATGCAAACTCGTTACTTAAATTTGAAAAGGAGAAACACTATTTTATTATATCTTATTTCCAAACTGGCATTGTGGATTTCTTAATAAAGGCGGAGGCATAGGACGTGGTTGTTTTTGGCTTTCCTACTGAGCATCTCGGTGCTCACGCCTACTTTACTTTTCAGTTGCAGGTTTCAGTCTTGGATTGCTTTTGGAAGTGAGTGGTTGTCGTACCGTGGTGATCCACGGGGTCACCTGAGGTATGTCGCGTTTCTTTGTTTATTCCTTTTCTGCTGCCACGTCGTTCATTTTGTTTTCCTTTATTTATATGCTTGTTCAGTTTATGTTTTCTTATCTTTTTCATGGGCCAAACCGTTCCCAACTGGTTTGTTTTGATGCCTGGCACTAGTTGCCATCCCGGGGGGATCGGGAACGCCCCTCGGGACTTGCCGCGGATCAGCTCGGGTGACCAGTTTAGGGTCGACCCGGGTTGGTTCGTGACAAAATGGTATCAGAGGTGCCCTTGTTATTTGGGGTGTCAAGTAGCTTGGTGATTAGGTGTGTCGGGACTTGAGAGGTAGGTGTGGGAAGGACGTCATGAACCCTTGCTCGTCCCGAGACTCGAGTTTCCAGGGGTAGTCCAGGATTTGAATTTTCTTCTTTGGATTGGTATGTGTGGATGAGGGATGACCAAGGATGTGAGCCAGTGTTACGCGGAAAACTTTCATGGAGTAGCGACCCATGTACAGCCCGAGTGCACGGTTCAAGATACTTCCTGTGGTGGATGCCCGCTCGGAGCATGGTCTGCTAAGCCATGTTACCGGGTTGGTATAACCACTAGTCCCTTATTTTTGGATGTTTTAATGTGAGTTATGTTTGACCTTAATTTTGGTTGGTGTGAGTACATCTCAAAAATGAAAATGGATTTTTGTGAAGGTGGTTTGAATTGGGAATGTGGTGTTAGAGTGGAAAAGTGGTTTTGAAATGGAAATTGTTTTCTTTTAGGAAATGTGTGGTTTCAAAAGGGAAGATGAGAGGTGTTTTGGAAGTTGTTTTGAAATCTCAGTAACACCTTTTGGAATGTGAATTGGAAATGTTTTTGGAAATTGGAAATGTATTGCCTTAATGATAAGTTACTTTTTCAAATTGGTTGGGAATTTGTGATGTGTGCTTAATGGTCTGACTTGGAAATGAGAAGTGTCTTGAATTGACCGTTGGTATTCCTATGAGTGATCACATACATTGAGGTACGCATGTGGAAAGTGGGGAATTGGTGACGTGAGTGGATGGGTGCTTGAGCTAGCACAAGGATACGTATGTGTGCGACTTCATGGGATACCGATGGTGGATACTCAAGTTGTTTTGTTTGCTGAAAGATGGTTTTCAAAAAGGGTTTTTCAAATGTTTAGAAAAGTGAGTGAGAAATTGTTTAGCGTTCTCTTTTCGTGTTGGGTATTCCTTTTCGTGAGTTCTTGGTTTTGACGTACTGAATTGTGGTTGGAATAGAGATTTGAGTTTGAGCTTTCATTTGTGATTGAGGTGTGAAATTTTGATTTATGATGAGTTTTGATTCGGATTCGTGCCTCTTGTTTTGAATATGCTGCCCAGAAAAGTCCCAGAAGATTCTAGTGAGTCTCTTCTAGTTGTTGGTTCTACCTAGACTCTTAGCGGGGTGGTGGAATCGAATTCTTTTCGGTTGTTGTCCAGCTACCATGGTGATAGTGATCTATCGAAGGTAGCAAACTGGCTTGGTGAAACCGTTGGTGTTTCCAGGTTGTTGGAAACTCCCAAAACTATGAGAGTCCGTGTTGGTCTGGGTTCCTTTGAAGGTGAAACTCTGGATTGGCGGAGGAAATAATCCCAGCGTCGTTTTATGATGATATGACTTGGAAGGTGTTTAGGGCCACTCTCATTAGTTGGTTTATATTTGTGGAAGCGAAGGTGATGGAAGCGACAAGGCTCGTGAGTGTCCAGTAATGCCATCGAATAGTGAAGGCCTACGTTGGGCATCTCAAGAAGTTGGTTCCCTTTTCTCCAAAGATAACGTTGCAGAATCAGTTAAAGTTTCTCTTGTGTGGGGTCTTCATCTATTGTTCAAGGACCGGTTCCCTTTGGTGTTTGGGATGGTTCCCCATTTTGTGAGAGCGAGCCGGAGGAACCCATCTCAGACAAGCTTTCTCGTCAATTCCATCTTCTATTAGTCGGGCCACTCTCTTGTTTGCTTCTTGTGTGGCCTGTTTGGGTACTTTAAGCTGCCTTGTCATCATCATCCATTAAAGACTTGCTGTCGGTGTGGCTATTTGGGAAACATGGAGAGGTTCTGCTAGCGGCTTTTTCAGGAGGAGTCTCGACAGGAGAATGTCAGCTTCTGACTGCGGGGCAGCAAATGCTTCAAGACATCAGAGCTCCAACCACAGGTCTCGGAGTGAAGCCTTTCACGCAGTCAGGAATCTTTGGGTGTGGGGAACCTTGGTTTAATTTTTGTCTCCAATGCTGAAATGGGGACGGTATGAATTTCCTTGTTGTAGCTCTCCCGTCTTTGAAGGTTCTGTCCTGCTGTAAGTGGCGTAGAGGCCTCGTTGCCTCGTTGTGGCCTTTGTTCCTTGAATACCCCACTTTCGCAGTAAGGAGGCGTGGTGGTATCATTTTCTTGTAATTTTAGTGGTTGCACCTCCTCAAATATGAGCTTTGGAGTTGTCTCTTTCTGGCTGTGAGTCTCAAGATGATTATCTCTCTCATGTGGCTAGCTCCTTCGGTGACCCGTTCTTGTTTTAGGATGTTCTCGTTTTCGGAGAGTTCATGGGTCGGTTGTGATGGGTTTCTCGTACTGGTCTGTGATCACTGGTTAAAGATGGTCAGTCCTTAAATGGTGGGAAGACCCACCATGAATCTTGTCGTGTTTTTTTTTTCAAGGTTTAGTCTGTGTGGAGGTTCTCTCTTGGATCAAGTTAGCAGTTCGAGAGTAAATTCATGCTAAGAGCCTCAATTTCGGTTTTGATAGTCGGGTTCTTGTGGTGGGGAGAATCCTCCTCGTTTCCTGATGGTTCTTTTCTTTACAGTTTCCCTCAGAGTTGGTCGGGTGTGACTGATGGAGTGAAAAGTCACGCCGAGTTGTGATTTTGTTGGCCACATTTAGTTTCAAGCTCGAGTTTGTCTCCTCGTTTGGCTTGGTGACTTTCTGGGGGCAGAAAGTTTTTGTGGTGGGGAGAATTGTCACACCCGAACTCCGCACTATGGCAATGACTTTTAATTTTATTCTTGTTCTATAATTTTTTTTTGGAATTAAATTTGTCATGTCGAGGTGCGTGATGGACTCTACTTGAGTTTTGCGTTGCTGATAAATGTACGTTTTTGACTTGGCAATGCCTGCTACTTTATTTTAATTATTTTGGGGTTAGTTTTTAAATTTGCAGTTTGAACCGGTTATATATATATATACACACACACACACACACACACACTTGGGTTGTTCTATGGCGCGCGGTTGTGTGCGTGACCGTGCGTAGTGTCTAATATTACTAAATAATATAATATTATTTTCAGATTTCATTTATTTATTTAACTTTATTTCTATCTCATTTTTATTTATTTATTTATTTTTATTCATTTTATTTATTCATTTTTATTTCTATTTCATTTTTATTTATTTGTTTTTATTTCTTTTATTTCTCTTCTTTTTTTTCTCCTTTTCCTTCCTCCCTCACCCTCTCTCGCTCGGGACCCCTCCCCTTTCCCCCCCCCTCCGTCGCGCTACCCCTCCTTCCCATGCGCCGAACCCTACGCCGCGCCACCCTCCCGCTTCCGGCGCCTCCCGTCCGGCTCCCGATCGCACAACCTCCCTCCCGTCCGGCTCGTCGTCCCGGCCCCCTCTCCATCCCGCTCGCGCTACCCCCCACCGGCCGAGGACCCGACGACGTCGCTCCCTCCTTCCTCCGGCGTGACGACCGTTCGACCGACCTCCCTCCCTCGTGCGGCGGCCTTCCCCCACCTGCAGTGCGCAACCCGACGACGCGATGAACCCTTGGCCAAGCGCCCTTTCGAAGTGACTTCCCCCCCCCATCAGCGGCGCGGCCCCCCTACCGGGGAGTCTCCTTGTCGGCGCGACCACCACCGGTAGACACCTATTCCTCCTTAGGGTTTTGTCTGTTTTTTTTTATATATTCGGGGTTTTAGGTTTTGAGTGGGCAAGATGTTAGATTTAGGGTTAATTTTTGATAACATTGGTTCGGTTGTTCGATTTAGGATTCATCTTTGGTCCCTCATGGTGCGAATGTAGTGCAATTGAAATTTCGCAATGAAATTCAGAAGTTTCGACAACGAAGGTAAGCATTTCTGCGTATTAGTATTATTTGATGAATTAATTCTCTTAATTAGTTAATTTGGAATACTCTTTTATTTGTTTACTTGGTGCGAATATATTTTTACTTGACATTTGATAGGATTTCAATATGTTTAGTAGCATGTTTATTTGATAAGCATGTTTTGATTTTGTGAAAACCCATGTTGGGCCTTTTGCTGTGTTTTGTAAACATTGTTGTTGGTTTATTATGTCGCGTAAGGGCTGCAAATTCTGTTTTATCATGTTATTCGTGTGCGTTTGGCCTTAAAAGATGTTTTGATTGGGCGTTGTGTTCAAAGTTTGGTAATACTGCTTGGGGTTGTTTCATAAATTTTTTGAGTGGTTTATTAAATTTTATAAAGGGTGCGAAACTAGTTTTTGAAAGAATTTGATATGCGCTTGGGTTGGAATTGGTTTCTTAATGTGAACTTGGGTGCACTTTTCGTGTAAGAACCTTGTTGTGCTTCTTTTAGGTGTTTTATAAATTGTGCAAATTGTTTATTTAGTTTTTTTTCAAATCATTCGAATCACGTTTTCAATGACACTTATGGTGAAAATGGGTTTGGGTGTAGGTTTTTTAAAGAGAAATGCATAATTTGGCGTGTTTGAGTTGTCATGTATTTCTAAATGTAAATTTTAAATGGTTTAAACAATGAAATACATGTTTTGGAATTGGTTCCAGTTTATTTGATGATTTGAAATGGCCTTTAGAAATGGTTAAATTGATTATGTGTTTTTTTTTTAATATTTTCAATGGATTTTATGAGTTATGTAAGTGGCGTGTCGTTGGTGAAAATCATTGATGTGTTATTTTGAAACGTTTTATGGATCGTTTAAGTGTTTAATTGCTTTATTAAATTATGTGTAGTGCGTTGGGCCTTGCTTTGATGGTTTTGGGCCGTCGGTTTCGAGGTATCCTACTTGTACATGCATAGGGTAAGACATATATATATATATGTGCCCTCTTTGTACATATTCCCTCATGGCGTAGGGAATATGTGCAATGTAGCTAGGGGTGTATATATATATGTATAAATGCATGTGCGTATGCGCGCCAAGTGTCAGTTCGAGTGGCCATCGACAAATAGCGACAAGTTTGAGGTAGGTCCCCTATGCCTAAGCTTTTAATTTGAAATTCATAATTGCTTGACTGTTTTAAGAATATGTTTCACACTATGCTATATATATATATATATGCTATGGAATCTGATTGCGGTTTCTAGAAACTATTATGCCTTGTATTGGTAAATTGAAATGTATTTCAAAGCCGTTGGTCTTAAGTGACTTTTCTTGGAAAAGAATTGATTTCTTAAATGGTTTGAGTTGGTAATGTCTATTTCCAAAGGTGTCTGGCCTTCTGGCTGGTTGTTTTTAAAAAGTGTTCCCTTTATGTAATTAATCATGTTTGGCATCTTAAGAATGTTTTATGAAATAGAAAAAAAAACTCTATTGAGGCCCGTTTGGCACTTTAAGATTTGGATTGCGAAATATGAAAACCCCTTTTTGAGTCATTCTCCTAAATTTGAAAATAAAATGTGATGCAAGGGTTGATGAGTGGTTTTGTGATGTGTTCCTAGTGTAAAGGCATGTGCGTGTTTGTGGGGTGTAAAGAGGGGGAATGCACTTAAGTAGGGAGTGCGGTGGTGAAAGGTTGAATGAGTTTTAGGTAAAGAAAGTGTAATGTATTTGTTTGATTGCTTGATAAAGAAAACTCACCACCATTTGAAATAGAGCACAATGGGAAAAACCGGGTATCTAGGTGGGTGACGAGGACTAGTACGCTAGGTGACACGGCAGGGGTTCGTCCCGGTTTGTCTAGCAGGATTGACGTGACAACACTAACTAAACATATGAACTTCTGAGGGTTGTGGCCTTCTAAGCCACGTTTTCTGAGGGTCGTGGCCTTCTAAGCCACGTTTTCTGAGGGTTGTGGTCTTCTAAGCCACGTTTCACTGAGGTACGAGGTCTTTAGGTTCCCACTTGTTCTAGCTGCCTATAGGGATTACCCATGGTGCTCACTTTTTGTCATGCTGCTAACGATATAACTTTCTTTTCAGTTGTTTCATACTTGATTCCTTGTTTGTGAAATCCATATTTTAATCCAAACTGGTTTCTTTCCATTTTGAAATGTTAAATGCATGCTTGAAACCTATTTTGAAAATGTAGTGGAAGTAAAAGGCTTCACCTGAAAATGCAAACTCGTTACTTAAATTTGAAAAGGAGAAACACTATTTTATTATATCTTATTTCCAAACTGGCATTGTGGGTTTCTTAATAAAGGCGGAGGCATAGGATGTGGTTGTTTTTGGATTTCCTACTGAGCATCTCGGTGCTCACGCCTACTTTACTTTTCAGTTGCAGGTTTCAGTCTTGGATGGCTTTTGGAAGTGAGTGGTTGTCGTACCGTGGTGATCCACGGGGTCACCTGAGGTATGTCGCGTTTCTTTGTTTATTCCTTTTCTGCTGCCACGTCGTTCATTTTGTTTTCCTTTATTTATATGCTTGTTCAGTTTATGTTTGCTTATCTTTTTCATGGGCCAAACCGTTCCCAACTGGTTTGTTTTGATGCCCGGCACTAGTTGCCATCCCGGGGGGATCGGGAACGCCCCTCGGGACTTGCCGCGGATCAGCTCGGGTGACCGATTTAGGGTCAACCCGGGTTGGTTCGTGACAAAATGGTATCAGAGGTGCCCTTGTTATTTGGGGTGTCAAGTAGCTTGGTGATTAGGTGTGTCGGGACTCGAGAGGTAGGTGTGGGAAGGACGTCATGAACCCTTGCTCGTCCCGAGACTCGAGTTTCCAGGGGTAGTCCAGGATTTGAATTTTCTTCTTTGGATTGGTATGTGTGGATGAGGGATGACCAAGGAAGTGAGCCAGTGTTACGCGGCAGACTTGCATGGAGTAGCGACCCATGTACAGCCCGAGTGCACGGTTCAAGATACTTCCTGTGGTGGATGCCCGCTCGGAGCATGGTCTGCTAAGCCATGTTACCGGGTTGGTATAACCACTAGTCCCTTATTTTTGGATGTTTTAATGTGAGTTATGTTTGACCTTAATTTTGGTTGGTGTGAGTACATCTCAAAAATGAAAATGGATTTTTGTGAAGGTGGTTTGAATTGGGAATGTGGTGTTAGAGTGGAAAAGTGGTTTTGAAATGGAAATTGTTTTCTTTTAGAAAATGTGTGGTTTCAAAAGGGAAAATGAGAGGTGTTTTGGAAGTTGTTTTGAAATCTCAGTAACACCTTTTGGAATGTGAATTGGAAATGTTTTTGGAAATTGGAAATGTATTGCCTTAATGATAAGTTACTTTTTCAAATTGGTTGGGAATTTGTGATGTGTGCTTAATGGTCTGACTTGGAAATGAGAAGTGTCTTGAATTGGCCGTTGGTATTCCTATGAGTGATCACATACATTGAGGTACGCATGTGGAAAGTGGGGAATTGGTGACGTGAGTGGATGGGTGCTTGAGCTAGCACAAGGATACGTATGTGTGCGACTTCATGGGATACCGATGGTGGATACTTAAGTTGTTTTGTTTGATGAAAGATGGTTTTCAAAAAGGGTTTTTCAAATGTTTAGAAAAGTGAGTGAGAAATTGTTTAGCGTTCTCTTTTCGTGTTGGGTATTCCTTTTCGTGAGTTATTGGTTTTGACGTACTGAATTGTGGTTGGAATAGAGATTTGAGTTTGAGCTTTCGTTTGTGATTGAGGTGTGAAATTTTGATTTATGATGAGTTTTGATTCGGATTCGTGCCTCTTGTTTTGAATATGCTGCCCAGAAAAGTCCCAGAAGATTCTAGTGAGTCTCTTCAAGTTGTTGGTTCTACCTAGACTCTTAGCGGGGTGGTGGAATCGAATTCTTTTCGGTTGTTGTCCAGCTACCATGGTGATAGTGATCTATCGAAGGTAGCAAACTGGCTTGGTGAAATCGTTGGTGTTTCCAGGTTGTTGGAAACTCCCAAAACTATGAGAATCCGTGTTGGTCTGGGTTCCTTTGAAGGTGAAACTCTGGATTGGCGGAGGAAATAATCCCAGCGTCGTTTTATGATGATATGACTTGGAAGGTGTTTAGGGCCACTCTCATTAGTTGGTTTATATTTGTGGAAGCGAAGGTGATGGAAGCGACAAGGCTCGTGAGTGTCCAATAATGCCATCGAATAGTGAAGGCCTACGTTGGGCATCTCAAGAAGTTGGTTCCATTTTCTCCAAAGATAACGTTGCAGAATCAGTTAAAGTTTCTCTTGTGTGGGGTCTTCGTCTATTGTTCAAGGACCGGTTCCCTTTGGTGTTTGGGATGGTTCCCCATTTTGTGAGAGCGAGCCGGAGGAACCCATCTCAGACAAGATTTCTCGTCAATTCCATCTTCTATTAGTCGGGCCACTCTCTTGTTCGCTTCTTGTGTGGCCTGTTTGGGTACTTTAAGCCGCCTTGTCATCATCATCCATTAAAGACTTGCTGTCGGTGTGGCTATTTGGGAAACTTGGAGAGGTTCTGCTAGCGGCTTTTTCAGGAGGAGTCTCGACAGGAGAATGTCAGCTCCTGACTGCGGGGCAGCAAATGCTTCAAGACATCAGAGCTCCAACCACAGGTCTCGGAGTGAAGCCTTTCACGCAGTCAGGAATCTTTGGGTGTGGGGAACCTTGGTTTAATTTTTGTCTCCAATGCTGAAATGGGGACGGTATGAATTTCCTTGTTGTAGATCTCCCGTCTTTGAAGGTTATGTCCTGCTGTAAGTGGCGTAGAGGCCTCGTTGCCTCGTTGTGGCCTTTGTTCCTTGAATACCCCACTTTCGCAGTAAGGAGGCGTGGTGGTATCATTTTCTTGTAATTTTAGTGGTTGCACCTCCTCAAATATGAGCTTTGGAGTTGTCTCTTTCTGGCTGTGAGTCTCAAGATGATTATCTCTCTCATGTGGCTAGCTCCTTCGGTGACCCATTCTTGTTTTAGGATGTTCTCGTTTTCAGAGAGTTCATGGGTCGGTTGTGATGGGTTTCTCGTACTGGTCTGTGATCACTGGTTAAATCTGGTCAGTCCTTAAATGGTGGGAAGACCCACCATGAATCTTGTCGTGTTTTTTTTTCAAGGTTTAGTCTGTGTGGAGGTTCTCTCTTGGATCAAGTTAGCAGTTCGAGAGTAAATTCATGCTAAGAGCCTCAATTTCGGTTGTGATAGTCGGGTTCTTGTGGTGGGGAGAATCCTCCTCGTTTCCTGATGGTTCTTTTCTTTACAGTTTCCCTCAGAGTTGGTCGGGTGTGACTGATGGAGTGAAAAGTCACGCCGAGTTGTGATTTTGTTGGCCACATTTAGTTTCAAGCTCGAGTTTGTCTCCTCGTTTGGCTTGGTGACTTTCTGGGGGCATAAACTTTTTGTGGTGGGGAGAATTGTCACACCCGAACTCCGCACTATGGCAATGACTTTTAATTTTATTCTTGTTCTATAATTTTTTTTTTGGAATTAAATTTGTCATGTCGAGGTGCGTGATGGACTCTACTTGAGTTTTGCGTTGCTGATAAATGTACGTTTTTGACTTGGCAATGCCTGCTACTTTATTTTAATTATTTTGGGGTTAGTTTTTAAATTTGTAGTTTGAACCGGTTATATATATATATACACACACACACACACACACACACACACACTTGGGTTGTTCTATGGCACGCGGTTGTGTGTGTGACCGTGCGTAGTGTCTAATATTACTAAATAATATAATATTATTTTCAGATTTCATTTATTTATTTAACTTTATTTCTATCTCATTTTTATTTATTTATTTATTTTTATTCATTTTATTTATTCATTTTTATTTCTATTTCATTTTTATTTATTTTTTTTATTTCTTTTATTTCTCTTCTTTTTTTCTCCTTTTCCTTCCTCCCTCACCCTCTCTCGCTCAGGACCCCTCCCCTTTCCCCCCGCCGTCGCGCTACCCCTCCTTCCCCTGCGCCGAACCCTACACCGCACCACCCTCCCGCGTCCGGCACCTCCCGTCCGGCTCCCGATCGCACGGCCTCCCTCCCGTCCGGCTCGTCGTCCCGGCCCCCTCTCCATCCCGCTCGCGCTACCCCCCACCGGCCGAGGACCCGACGACGTCGCTCCGTCCTTCCTCCGGCGCGGCGACCGTTCGACCGACCTCCCTCCCTCGTGCGGCGGCCTTCCCCCACCTGCAGTGCGCAACCCGACGGCGCGATGAACCCTTGGCCGAGCGCCCTTCCGAAGTGACTTCCCCCCCCCCCATCAGCGGCGCGGCCCCCCTACCGGCGAGTCTCCTTGTCGGCGCGACCACCACCGGTAGACACCTATTCCTCCTTAGGGTTTTGTCTGTTTTTTTTATATATTCGGGGTTTTAGGTTTTGAGTGGGCAAGATGTTAGATTTAGGGTTAATTTTTGATAACATTGGTTCAGTTGTTCGATTTAGGATTCATCTTTGGTCCCTCATGGTGCGAATGTAGTGCAATTGAAATTTCGCAATGAAATTCAGAAGTTTCGACAACGAAGGTAAGCATTTCTGCGTATTAGTATTGATTGATGAATTAATTCTCTTAATTAGTTAATTTGGCATACTCTTTTATTTGTTTACTTGGTGAGAATATATTTTTACTTGACATTTGATAGGATTTCAATATGTTTAGTAGCATGTTTATTTGATAAGCATGTTTTGATTTTGTGAAAACCCATGTTGGGCCTTTTGCTGTGTTTTGTAAACATTGTTGTTGGTTTATTATGTCGCGTAAGGGCTGCAAATTCTGTTTTATCATGTTATTGGTGTGCGTTTGGCCTTAAAAGATGTTTTGATTGGGCGTTGTGTTCAAATTTTGGTAATACTGCTTGGGGTTGTTTCATAAATTTTTTGAGTGGTTTATTAAATTTTATAAAGGGTGCGAAACTAGTTTTTGAAAGAATTTGATATGCGCTTGGGTTGGAATTGGTTTCTTAATGTGAACATGGGTGCACTTTTCGTGTAAGAACCTTGTTGTGCTTCTTTTAGGTGTTTTATAAATTGTGCAAATTGTTTATTTAGTTTTTTTTCAATTCGTTCGAATCACGTTTTCAATGACACTTATGGTGAAAATGGGTTTGGGTGTTGGTTTTTTAAAGAGAAATGCATAATTTGGCGTGTTTGAGTTGTCATGTATTTCTAAATGTAAATTTTAAATGGTTTAAACAATGAAATACATGTTTTGGAATTGGTTCCAGTTTATTTGATGATTTGAAATGGCCTTTAGAAATGGTTAAATTGATTATGTGTTTTTCTTTTAATATTTTCAATGGATTTTATGAGTTATGTAAGTGGCGTGTCGTTGGTGAAAATCATTGATGTGTTATTTTGAAACGTTTTATGGATCGTTTGAGTGTTTAATTGCTTTATTAAATTATGTGTAGTGCGTTGGGCCTTACTTTGATGGTTTTGGGCCGTCGGTTTCGAGGTATCCTACTTGTACATGCATAGGGTAAGACATATATATATATATATATGTGCCCTCTTTGTACATATTCCCTCATGGCGTAGGGAATATGTGCAATGTAGCTAGGGGTGTATATATATATGTATAAATGCATGTGCGTATGCGCGCCAAGTGTCAGTTCGAGTGGCCATCGACAGATAGCGACAAGTTTGAGGTAGGTCCCCTATGCCTAAGCTTTTAATTTGAAATTCATAATTGCTTGACTGTTTTAAGAATATGTTTCACACTATGCTATATATATATATGCTATGGAATCTGATTGCGGTTGCTAGAAACTATTATGCCTTGTATTGGTAAATTGAAATGTATTTCAAAGCCGTTGGTCTTAAGTGACTTTTCTTGGAATAGAATTGATTTCTTAAATGGTTTGAGTTGGTAATGTCTATTTCCAAAGGTGTCTGGCCTTCTGGCTGGTTGTTTTTAAAAAGTGTTCCCTTTATGTAATTAATCATGTTTGGCATCTTAAGAATGTTTTATGAAATAGAAAAAAAACTCTATTGAGGCCCGTTTGGCACTTTAAGATTTGGATTGCGAAATATGAAAACCCCTTTTTGAGTCATTCCCCTAAATTTGAAAATAAAATGTGATGCAAGGGTTGATGAGTGGTTTGTGATGTGTTCCTAGTGTAAAGGCTTGTGCGTGCTTGTGGGGTGTAAAGAGGGGGAATGCACTTAAGTAGGGAGTGCGGTGGTGAAAGGTTCAATGAGTTTTAGGTAAAGAAAGTGTAATGTATTTGTTTGATTGCTTGATAAAGAAAACTCACCACCATTTGAAATAGAGCACAATGGGAAAACCCGGGTATCTAGGTGGGTGACGAGGACTAGTACGCTAGATGACACGGCAGGGGTTCGTCCCGGTTTGTCTAGCAGGATTGACATTACAACACTAACTAAACATATGAACTTCTGAGGGTCGTGGCCTTCTAAGCCACGTTTTCTGAGGGTCGTGGCCTTCTAAGCCACGTTTTCTGAGGGTCGTGGTCTTCTAAGCCACGTTTCACTGAGGTACGAGGTCTTTAGGTTCCCACTTGTTCTAGCTGCCTATAGGGATTACCCATGGTGCTCACTTTTTGTCATGCTGCTAACGATATAACTTTCTTTTCAGTTGTTTCATACTTGATGCCTTGTTTGTGAAAACCATATTTTAATCCAAAATGGTTTCTTTCCATTTTGAAATGTTAAATGCATGCTTGAAACCTATTTTGAAAATGTAGTGGAAGTAAAAGGCTTTACCTGAAAATGCAAACTCGTTACTTAAATTTGAAAAGGAGAAACACTATTTTATTATATCTTATTTCCAAACTGGCATTGTGGATTTCTTAATAAAGGCGGAGGCATAGGACGTGGTTGTTTTTGGCTTTCCTACTGAGCATCTCGGTGCTCACGCCTAATTTACTTTTCAGTTGCAGGTTTCAGTCTTGGATCGCTTTTGGAAGTGAGTGGTTGTCGTACCGTGGTGATCCACGGGGTCACCTGAGGTATGTCGCGTTTCTTTGTTTATTCCTTTTCTGCTGCCACGTCGTTCATTTTGTTTTCCTTTATTTATATGCTTGTTCAGTTTATGTTTTCTTATCTTTTTCATGGGCCAAACCGTTCCCAACTGGTTTGTTTTGATGCCCGGCACTAGTTGCCAGCCCGTGGGGATCGGGAACGCCCTTCGGGCCATGTCGCGGACCGGGTCGGGTGTCGGGTCGGATGACGATCCGGCCTGGTTCGTGACAATATTCACTAATGATTCGATATAACACATGAGATAATCTCTAAAACATTGGACCCTAGATTTTTTTTCAATATATAACATATTGGAAAACCATAATATATTGATGATATGGGAGGCATAATATTTCACTAATGTGAACTCCTCAAAGGATATATGATCTCCATATCCTCGAAAACTATAATACTCTATAGAATGATATTATTGAAAATATTACTCTATAAATCATTTTAGGGTGTCCTTATATATGGGACTCACTTTCCCTTAATGTCCCACAAGTTATTTAATTATCCGTAAATTATATATCTACCAAAAATTACTCACCACGTTACGGGTGTCTCATGATAATTGAAAATAGTATGTATAGACTCAATATATAACTCAATAGCATGTGGTACACCATCACACATATAAATTTTTGTATGTTGTTTTTGAAACAATCCATACATGTCTATTATTATTGGATAAAATCCCTATGAACTCTATGATATATACTATAACTAGTGATGTAGAATATCTCCATGTTATTGATCAATAGGAGGAATATATGAAACCGTTATTCTAACTCAATTTTTGGTAGGATAATGGACATTAACATCCATCTCTTGATTTAAAGGAATTCTTGGAAATGGTTTATCAAAAAAGTATTTATCATATGACTAAGATGAAAATTAATTCAAAGATATATGTATCACTGTTTAGAAAATTAAATAAAAAGAAGACAATATTATACCATAAAAAGAAACCACACAATATAATGGTTTCAAATATCCCAAATAGAACCTTGAATAATCCTACCAACTATCTTCCCATGTTATGTCTAATACGGGATGAAAATAAGTTTTTTTTATAAATCGAGGGTTGGTTATGTATAGTTACAATAACATGTTATATAAGAAATTAATATACAAGTTCATATTAATAACTATAAGGAATGGAACCTACATCATATCTAGAATATTAATCAAAAAAATCAGTCATAAGAGGGAATATGATTATCATCTATGACCTAAATTCCTATAATAATGTATTAATATTTTTCACTCTTATAAACCAAGGCTAATTTTAAAATATAATAAATTAGAAATAAAAGAATAAAAAAAAATTATATTAAAAAATTTAATAATATTGGAAGTTATATAAAAAATAAAAATCCTTCCCCTAGAACTAGGATATCCCACAGACATGTGTTTTTAACCCTCTGGAATAGTATATATACAATTATACGATAAAATCTTATCTACTATTTAACATGTCCTTGAATTAAAAGAAAACAAAATTCTCTAATATTAATTTCTGACATCCATCACCTTTTTTAACTCGACTACAACCAATCCAAGTCCGAATATATTATAATCATGCCTCCCCATATAGTATAGTCTATGAACTAGGAAAGTGATTCAACATAATCATGTGTGTAGACTATATAATATCATCTATAAATAACTGTTGACCAATGAATGAGATATGTGATGAAATAGTTATTTTGAGACAATAATAATAATAATATTCCCAAATATATTCAAGTGAAAAAATAAAAAAAATTATAGTATTGAATGAGCTCTTGTATTTGGAATATATTTCATAGTAGAGTAACCTTGAACTTTCAAGGGTAGATCATATAAATCATGGTATAAAATTAGTCAATTGTAAATGAAGAATTTAGAAAACTAGTCTTAAGTCATAACTCATCCCTATAAACCACCATGGGTTTTGGATTCTTGCTCAAACATATACAATTGTGGGTCCCCTTCCCCAACCTAGATCACAAAAATTAAAAACTATTCAGGTACATGGGTACAAATATATTGTGTGAGTCAAACATAGTAGGATACCAAAAAATGGATTCCTTGAAATGAATTTTAAATGTTATTATATTTCTGAAATGAAATTATAACATGTAAGTAATTAATTAATAAATAAATAACTAATAAATACGTGGAATGATCTAGAGATAAACAAGGTGAAACCATACCATATTTATCTAGTGTTGGAATTGGTCGATATACACAATGTCTTACTGCACTTCATAGATGAATGATATGTCACTATAATGTCAAAATCTAGGTGAACTAGATTTTACGATCACTTATACTTGCTGAATGATTCATCATTTTCATAACCCATCTAGGTAAATGATTGATCAGTATGTCCATGTCATTGTTGATTGATCTATCACCTAGAGAACAAGGAATTGTTATTCTTGGTTACAGATATACACAATATACAACACACAAATAATGGAGGATGTCATACTATTAATTAGTTTATAAAATTGATAATATTAAACCATTATAAAATATAGGTAGATTCAGGAATAAAACATCAGTTCAAGAAGAATGATGCACCCCTGGTGACAATTTCAAGGTGGATGATATACTGCCAATATCTAGCACAAGGTGGGTAGTATATTATAAAAATATTTCTCTAAGGGAATGAAATACTTCATCCATAGTAATATAGTGGATGATATAACACTATTACATGTCACTATGTAGATGATACACCACTAAGGCAAAATTCAAAAGTGGATATTATACCACTAAAAAATATCCTAAGGTTAATGTTATACTAACTACATAACATCCGATGTGGTTGGTTTACCATCGATACATCAGCCTCATATTGAAAAAAGCATCACTAAATCAATTATGGTGTATATGGTACCAATAACTAACTCAAGGTTGATGAGATACCACCTCCCTAGAAAAATACATCCAAAAGTTATTTATCATCTAAAAAATATACATGTAATAATTAATTATATAAATTTTTATTCATTTTCCTATTAAAGATCTCAAAGAATCATAACTATGAAATCCCACCCATGGACTAATATATTAAAAAATCATACCCTTCCATGAATTAGTCTATATCCCCAAATAGTGTACCTAATCTCTCAAAATAATCATATATTCCTATCATAAATCAAAGGATTCAATTATATAACAAGGAAATTCAATTTGTAGTTTATTGATGATCAAAATTTCATTACAAATCTCTCGGATGACAGCTCATGGACCTATTCTATAACATTCATTCCTATAGAATAATGAAAATAGTTTTATAATTAAAAATATGTCTTTCTCACAACATAGTCCATCTCAAATTTGAAACCACACATTACAGACATGTAAATATTAAGGGGAAATAATGCGACTACATATTTAGATATAATAGGATCCTACTCCCAAAAAAACCCAAATTGTTTAGCCTAAATATATTCAAATCTATAAAACAAAAATTCCTCACATTCAAGAATAGAAATGAAAACAGAGAGTTATACTGTAGAATAAATAAAATTGAGTGATGGGGTTGGGTACCCTTACCTATGAGAACTAAAACCGATTAAGAAAACAAACTATGATAAATATTGGGATACAAATTCTTTTTAGGTGTACAAACTAAGGAGATAGAATAGTACTCTATAGTTAAAAGATAATAAAGGATGTATCTACTTGATAAATAATGTCTAATAACTAATTTAAATTTTTTATTTAAAAAAAATAAAAAATAGAACATATCATAATATATTCTAAATCATACTACACTATATTTTCAATAGTATACCAAGTACCATCACCATGTTCACCAACCACTTGGTGGACCACCAAGTGATAAATTCCCACTATCCACATCCATCATGAACTTGATACCAGACCATTAAGTACATAATGGTATATTTTAATGGAAACATATCACTTAATCCAATTTTGTAAGATCCAGACCATTTTTTTTGATTTATCAGACTCCTTTTAAGGTATTCTTTATTCCTTTTCAGAGAATACATTTTTTTTGTTATTCATGGTGGTTCATTTTGGGTAAAAATTGGACATTTTGGATGATGTGGGATAATGCATGGTTGATGCACGTTTTTTCCAAACTGTGTGAAACCAAACAGATGGGATTCATATGGATCACACATAGTTTTTCTTATAATTTTCCCTAATAGGATAAATCATGAACCACTATGATGATTAAAACAGTAAAAGAACATAGTAAGGGGAAATTTTGAACCTTGAGTAAAAAAATCTTGCATACATGACTTTAATCCCCATAAATATTAGTTTTTAAATTTCCCAGGAACCCATTTTGACCACTATTCATCCGAATACGCACCCCTAACTCTGTTTGAAGAAAATTGTTTCATCATGGATAGATTCCAATCCATGATGACATCTATTCATCAGGATCAAAATCTTGGATTAAAGATATTAACCCATCATAGTAAGAGGATAAATTCTTTTGTGGTCTTCTTCTATTATATCTTTTCTACCTCATCTTTTAGAGGGAAGTTATACTCTGTATTATTGGATCTATACATAGGGGTTATATATATTGATCTAGTATTTTTGGATCATGATAGATAGATCTTCAATTACGGTTTATGATCCAGATATTATTCTATGTTGTTGTGGCACAATATTTGTAAACTTAAATTTAATGATCTATCATCAACAAATTAAGGCAGGATGAGTAGTATTAAAATATCATTGTCATGATTTCAATTAATTTCATGTAACTATGGAATTTCTAATGTATATTTAACAATTTAATTCGTTAATTACATTAACTAATTTTGTTAATTTATTTATTTAGGAATTGTGGAATGGAGGATAATATATTGGTTGAATTAATTATCAGAATATTGAATTGTGGGATTTGGGGAAAATTAATTATATTTTTAATTATTAGAATATTTAATATTGAATTTGAGAATAATTAAATATTAAGTTAATTATTGGAAAAATTATTTCTAAGTTGGAATAATTATTTATAGAATTAATTATGGGATACTGAGATTGTTATATTTTATAAACTAATTATTGAATTAGAAATAAATTAATGGGGTTAATTAACTATTGAATTAATTAATTCATTGAAATGAATATGGAATTAGTGACTTTTATAAATAATTAGTGAAATAATTAATCTTATTTTGTGACATATTTTGATTCAAATGGTGAATCGTAATTATGGAACTCACATCTGACATGAAATAGTGAAAAGTAACAATAGAATTCACATGTGACCTGAAATTATGAATGGTAAAAATGGTATTAACATGTGACCTAAATTGGTGAATGGTATAAATTGAATTCACACATAACATTAAATAGTTATATTTCAATATGGCATTCACATGTGGAATTAATTGATAAATGTTAACAATGTAACTCAGACATGTATTTTGAAATTTGAATGGTAAAAATAGAATTCATGTATGAAATGACTAATGGTTATAGTGGAATTCAATCATGTATTATAAAATATGAATTGTAATATTGTAATATAGTTATCATTTAGGAATGAAAACAATATTATTTAGATATATGATATCGTTAGGGTGTCCTCAGGAACCTGGTGATTTATGTCTTTAGATAATTAGTATTTGAATAATTGTAAATTGTTTACTTTATTATTGATTTTTATTATTTAAAATACTGCATAAAATTTTATGATAGTAAATGTTTTAGACACAATTGGTGGTGGCCTACTGAGTTGTACTGACCCCCTACACATGTTCCATGATTAGTTTAGAATAGATTTTATAGTTTCAAGATATGTCAGGGGGAAATGACATGCAATTGATGGATGGGTTATGATGAAACATGGATGATGGAACTTGACTTCATTTATGACCTACATGGTAGAATGTAATGTCATTAATATTTTGTGAACCAGTTTAAAAGTGACATATACTTTTGCATTGATAATCTTCTTTTCAATTTTGACATTGTATTTCCACTTTTGGTCAACTTGAGATATTGGCATTGTTCTGGTTATGGTTATATGTAATTTAATTATTTTTTTCTAATTTTCCACAGGTGTATTACTCTAATAAAAATAAGGTATAGTCTCACTATGATTGATATTATACCCTCCCTGCTAGTTGGCATGATCTTTCATATGAGGAGGCACATTTGAGGTTCTATGTCAGCTCGGGGAACCGGTTTGGGGCACTCAGGTCAGGACATTAAAAATTGGTATTAGATGGAGTTTCCAATCCTCCACCCTATGGGTGGGAATGGGAAATGATGTTATTATTGTTTTTATGGTGGGTATTTGAGGATTTCTTTGACTAATGACACTATTTGTGTGGTTGTGGACTGACTAATGAAGGTAGCATGTTTCTTTCCTATATGGGAGACATTCTTAGGGGAACTGTTGAGGGAACATGTATGTACAAGAGATAGTCCAATTACATTGGGTTCTATAGTCTAGAATCTAATACAGTGATTCATTTTTTACTTTTCACTTATACAAAGGCATGTAAAATGTTATTTTTACACAATTTTTACTGACTTTGGTATTCCACGCACATACATATTGGTAGACTAAGTGTACTGTATAGGTGCTTTAGGATATTATACGAGCTCGTGTCTTAGACATCGAAGGTTATTGGGAGAATCCAATATATTTGGTGGAGCATTTATATAAAAAAGTATCAGAAAACTATAATTATGGAATCATATGAGGAACATTATGGTGAAACATTCAAATCAACTCTATACTAGATCTAAAAATGTGAGTCATAGTTATTCAGGCTAAGTCTCACACAAGTGATTTCAGAGTAGGTTCTATTGATTCAAAAAATTATGGCTATGAAACAAAGTAGATATAAATCATATGGTAATAGACATATAGGAGCAGTAGAGTTTACAGATGGTGACTTTGTATTACTTCATGTGTTGCCCCATTTGGGTCACTACTGGATTCAGAGGTTGGGAATGTTATTAGCCAATTTGGTTTGACCATTTGATGTATTGGAGATTATAGGTCAGGTGGTTTACTTATTTTCTCATCTATAGTGATTGACTACTATTAATTATGTATTCCTTGTGTCACAAATTCAGTTGTATCACCCTGATTCTTCTCGTGTGATCGATGTCCATGATGTTGATCTAGAGATAGATTCATCATTTTAGGAGCATATGATACATGTGTTGAATCCTAGTGAAATGTTTTTGTGGGGAAAGACTATACTGATTTTCTTGTGTATTGTGGAAATATGTCCTTGTTCAAAAGGAAACATGGGATAGAGAAATGGATATGTGGGCTTTGTGGTTTAATCATTTTACCCCAAAATATTTGAGATGATTGAGAGTATATCTTGAGGACGATATATTATAATGTGGGTAGATGGTATAATCCCTACCATTTTTGTACATATCATTGGCATGTTTTTTGGTATTCTTATTATCATTTTCTTACATAAATTGATTGGGTTTTCCTTTAGGGTGGTTTTGGGGTGAAAATTAAAAATTTTGGAATAACTAGGAATGTGCATAGTTGGCCCCCAGTTTAGGAAACTCGTGCACCGTGGCCCAACTAACCATGTGAACCCAAACATAGGGGATTTGGATGGAAAAAGAACTATTTGTCAAATCACATTCCCCAAAAGGAGAAATTGTCCCCCTTCACAATATAAGGCACACAGTTTTGGAATAGAGTTAGGGTAAATAGTGTTCCATGGGAATAAAATCATGCAGATGAGATTTTTGTCCCCATAAAATTAGTTTTAAAACTTATTAATCCTCCCATTTTAAACTCTATTCCAGACTAACTCTAACCCTATTTCACATCCATGAATTTTTAACCTCTTTGGAAAATTCCAAGCTACTATGACCTCCTTTGGGATCCAAAACCTTGATAGAAGATCACTACCCCTCCTGGTAAGAGGATCAAATCATGTGTGGTTTCTTTCTTCTATCTCATATATCCCTCATAGTTTATATGGAAGGAATCCTATATTTTATATGATAAAGATCAAGGATTTTTATATATAGATCTATTATTATGGGATCTAGATTAGATGATCTTGAGTTAGGGTTTACAATCTAGATCTCATTCTACATCGTTATGCCACACAAATTGGTGATTTCTGTTGGATTATCGCACATCAATGAATTTAGGTATCTGGACTATAGTTCAAATCTCATAGTCATGATTTCAATTAAATGTAGGTGATGGTTTTATTTCTTGGGGTTTATAAGAAATTGACTTTTCCTAATTGAATTGTTTAATTTGGTAAATTAATTAATTATGGAATAATTGATTTGGAAAAAATTAATTAGTTGAATTAATTATTGAAATATCGAATCATGTGGTTCGGATAATAATTAAGTGTATAGTTAATTATTGAAATGTTGAATTATGATTTTGGGAATAATTAATTGTTGAGTTAATTATTGGAAAATTGATTTATTGGGTTGGAATAATTAATTATTGAATTAATTATGGGATATTGAAATTTGTATATATTTATAAACTAATTGTTGAGTTAGTAATGATGTTGATGGGGTAAGTTAATTATTGAAATAATTATTGGAATGATGTTAATATGGAATTGTTGAGTTTGATTAATTAATTTGGTAAATTAATTAATATGATTTTGTAATATATTGGATTTGAAATGGTTAATGGTAACAATGGAACTCACATGTGAATTGAAATGATGAATGGTAACAAGGGAATTCACATGTTTCTTGAAAGGGTGAATGGTAATAATGGAATTAATAAATTACACTAAATGGAGAATCCTGACAATGGAATTCGAATGTTGATTTAAATAATGAATGTTAATAGTCGCATTCTTTTAATTTATTGTGAAATTAGAATGGTAACAATAATATTTAATTATGAAATGATGAATTGTTACAATGGAATTAATTCATGAATTACAAAATATTAATTGTAAAAATGGAATTAAATTATGGAATGATGAACGATTACCTTGAAATTAGCTCATCTATAGAAAAATATTAATGGAAATAATTTCATTCTATTATAAGTCACGAATGGTAATAATTCCATTCAGATATATGACATTGTTTGGGTTCCCTTGGAATCCCGGTGGTTTATGTAATTACATAATGAGATATTTAATAAATATAAATTTTTTACTTTATTTCTAGTATTTATTTTTTATAAAACCACATACATAATTTTAATGGATATTGTTTTAGAATCTATTGGTTGTATCCTACTTAGTAGAACTCAAATCATACTCCTTCCTAATAGGCACCGTAATATATTTCATTGTTGTTAGATAGGTTAAGAGAAAAGGACCTATGTTAGATAGATGAGTTGGGATGGTTCATGGATGAGGGACCATGACATGGTTCTATACACTCTCAAGAGGTTTCAGTTTCATTACTTTTGGGATATCTTGATGACACATGACACATATTTTTTCATTTAATATCTATGGTTTTGTATTGTCATTGAATTCCATGTTTTGGTCATCATGGGATATTGGTATTATTTTGGGTATGGTTATATTTTATTCTTTTATTGTCTCTTATTTTCACTAGGTTATTACTCTAATAAAAAGAGGTTATAGTCTCCCCATGATTAATATTATAAAATCACTTGAAGTTGGAAGCCTTAGGCATATGTGGATACTTTCTTGATTTCATGTGACCGACTAGCTCAGGGCACCGACATGAGGCACTTAGATTATGACTTTACACATTTATTGTCATTAAATAGACTCCAAATCCCCTTCCAACACTACTAACATTCACAGTCCTTTCAAACACTTGAGTATTAATAAAAAAAATTTAAAAAATATCTCATATGGATGTGAGGTGTAATAAAACATTATGAAAAGGATTAATGTTATTATATGAATACACATACCATTCTATAGTGACTTCCAAAACATATCATGATAAATTTATAGAAACAGCCAATCATGATTCAGAGGAATAATATTTTTGAATGCTTTTGTTCTCATTGAAAGTCTAGTGGATTACCATGGGAAGACTAAGTTATTACTTAGTTTTTTTAATTATGTTCTACTCATTGTTTAAAATTCATATAGGGAAATTATTTTTTGTATATAAATTTGGGGTAAACTAAATCATTAACCTAAGGATATGGAAAATAGTCATGGATTACTCACCAAAACATGGTTAATGGAAAAATATTATAATATGATACTTTTTCCAATGATATATATATATATATATATTAATTTTTAATTGAGATATAGTCATGGTTCTAAAAATATCTACCATATACGAGGAAAGTGACACAATAAAATCATTATCCTATAATTATTTATTTTAATTCTAAATATAATTTCATATACATAACCTATGAATTTTTTTCTATCATTATATCTGCCATTTATTTGTGGTTGTAAAATATTAATGAAATGTTGATATAACGAAGAAAAAATTAAATTGATATTAAAAATCATATTTAGACTTTTTTGGGGAGAAGAAATATGGATTAAAATTGATCACACCATAGATTCACATATGGTGGAATATTTAATATCTACCAAATTATGGAAACACATTTTAATCAATGACCGTCTTATATTATATTATCTTATATTATCTCCTTTATTTTATTTATAGTATTATATGATCATTGGAATTTGTATCATAACCCTTGATCACCAAGCATTCTCCAATTGATAAAAATGAGTGTGTAAACATTGAAAATATTATATATCCTCAGTTCCCTCTCTATATGTATTTATCTACCCCTAAATATGTGTGCGTAGTTCAATTTTGTATTAATTTAGATCATTGATCCAACACCTTAACTATTATCAAAATACTTGTGAGGTGAAAAAACACTATTTTTTAGTAATAATGATTATCCCCCTTTAAATGAATCTTACTAATGGTAATTAATTAATTATTAGAGAAAAAGGTAATATCAATTATGTGTAGAATTTTATATTGATATAATTTTTTATTCAGTATCTGTAGATACTATAAGTATTTTATATATAAAGGGCATATGCATGTTTGATGGGAATGGATTTCATTTGTTCATAAAGAGCATCTTTCCATATCTAAAATCAATTTAAATTGAAATTCACAAAATCAAGATGAGTTTTTTCCAAAATATAGATGGATTTATTTCAAATAAATATCTTTGAAATTATTATATTGAATATGATAGGAGAGATAGAAATGCTTTATACTAATTTATCATTAAGTATGTGTAGAAAAAATTAAGGGATACTAAAAAAACACATGGAATTTTTCAAGAAGATTTATATCATTCGATTTGGAGACTTGAATTCCAATAAGACCCGTTTACAGATATTTCATATTCATTTTTATAAAATATAATTGATATAGGATGATTTCTTAAATTATTTATTCACTTGAATATAGAAAAATAATTATCTTCACTTGTTGTTGGGGATTAGATCTTGAATTATCTACATTGGTGAAATAAAATTTAAGAATTATTCAAAAAAACCAATGAAAAAATTTCTACTCCTGTTATTCATGAAATATATGAGTTTATCATTGAACATATCAAAACAATATTCATTCTCAATGACATGAGGACTGGGATATTCTTAAAAAGGAAACCAAAATTAAATACTTAATGATTTCTAAGCCACCAATGTATAATAAACAATAAATTTAAATGGTCTCATGAGGAGGAATAATATATGATGAATATTACATTAATGTTAATAACTTAATATCATTTATCATAATATTCATACAATATGAAAAATGTAAATATAAGGTTAAATTTTCTTTTAGGGGTCCATATTTTGGACACTTTCCGTATAGTTTCTCTTATAAATATCATGAAGAGAAAAATGATGATCAATAGAAACAATAAACCTTTAGTAATAATGGGAAATCTTCCAGATGTGGATGAATCTTATGAATAGGAATATTATTTGTCAATTCATTAATTTAATGAAATTTATATGAAAACAATATCAAGTCTTATGATAAGAAATTATAACAAGAAGATGTTGATTTAGAGGATAAATAACATCAACATTTTATAAAAAATAATTCTAATTATCCATATTTTAATGAATAAGATAAAATTTTAGTAGAATATACTGCTGAGGATACAAAAAAATATTGAAATTTATATCGGATATCTTGGCTTCATAAAAATGAAATTGCGATATTGAATCAGAGAATATAACCATAATCATTAGACTGAATCATTGATAAATTATCATGGTATTTCAATGTTTGACGAGATCCATATGACAGAATCTAAGTGCCATGAATAATTGGTTTCCTAGGTTATATTTATGATTTTAGGGATATATGCAGGAAATTAAATGAAAATTTATTTTCTGAAAATAAGGAGAAGAATGTTCTTGATGAAAATAATACTAATGGTAAATAATCCTTGTGAGAATCACTATTATAGTTTCATATAATAATAATAAAATTTTTAGTTCTATAACAGTTTTTACTTATTACATAAAAACAATCCATTAAAATATATTCATTTTAACATTGTAAGGAAAATTATATTTATAAAATATATATCACTCAACGTTAAATTTGTTGGAAGAACATAATTTTTTTAAACAAATTTTGTTTAAATTGATATAATCATTTTTGATTTGTTGCTGAACAATTACATGATTATTTCTAAATATTATGATAATGGGAATTTGTTTAGACTCAATAAAAATAGATTTTTCATTTTAATGGTGTACGGTGAGACTATAAAAAAGGTACAATAGTCAATAAGTAATTTATTTCAAATTTTTCAGGATTAGTAGACATCTTATAAGTGTGTGTGGGAAGAGAGTGATCTATGAAATAGAATATTAATCCTATTTATAAAAACCTGGTTCCCAATATGTTAATTAGGATGTTTTTTTAGTATAACCATGTTTATTAAATACATAAGGAACAAATTTTATGTGTATCATACAAGAAAAATGGTTAAGAATTTTTATAAGATCATGTAATTAAAAATAGAATGTATAAAATTACAACTCTAGGATGTATGTATCCTAATGATCTATACATAAATAGATTGTGATAATTATTTTATTTCTATTAGAAAAATAAATTCTTATTAATAAAATAATTTTTTTTATTAGATAACATCATATTATAAGATTTAACCATTTTTTGTGATTTACTAAAAATAATATTTAAGGAATTTTCAAATTATTTTAGTTCACCATTGGTTTTAAATGAATGAATAATAATTTGATGTATAGAATCATACAGATGAAAAAAAGTATGAGTAATGTTATTAATACCCACCTTAACAAAAGTTAGTCGAAATAAAGAATAAGAGGTCAGTGGATAGTGAGTGAACTATTTTATCAGAGCATGTAACTTCAATGTATTTTCAGATCCAATAGACCAAAACAGTTGTAACTATTGTCAATCAATGCATGATTTGACTACATATGATAATTATGATTATTTATATGTGATTTATCAATATTAGTATTTTAAATATAATAAATGTTTTGAGAATTCAATATTATATAAAATACAATGTAAATTATTATGAAACATTATCTAAAATATCTAATGAGGTGATGTCTCTCTTAAATATACTCTATAGAATGTGTTATTAGTATTACAACCAAAATAAAAATATGTCTTTTGATATATGTGATGATTTTTTATTTTTTATTCATGGCTAATTGAAAACAAAATTATATCTTGACAATATGATTTGTAAAGGTAATTAGAAAAGGATTAGAATATAGGGTAAATAATCAATTTTTATAATTGATTTTCAAAATACATAAGGAAATTATAAATTCTACAATGTTTATAAAAACATAGAACAAGGATGAAAATAAGTCTAAATTAATATAAAACATGTTGTTTTTGAAAACATCATCATAGATAATATTAAAGTTTATCAAACATGAATATATATAGAAAAGTTAAGTCACATCAGTTTTGATTTAATATATGATTCAAAGAGGATTGGTGAATAATTGAAACAAATTTATTGGATAATAATAATTGATCCAGAAATTAATAATATTATAATTAATGATACTATGTATATAGTATAATTTATTGATTATAAAAAATGATTATTATAATGAAATTATTCATAAATAAACTCATAAGTGAAAAGTATATAAATTTAAATCATATATACTTTCAAAGGATTACTCACTTTTTATGTGAACTCAATTAGATAACACATTTATTTTTATTGGACATATCAAAATGATATAAATTTTTCTAGGCCTATAATCACAAAACAAATACAAATTATTCTAACCATAAGTGTTGATAATAATTTAAAAAAAATAAATAATGGGATAAGATTATACTGGACTAATGGAAGGTTTTATACTTAATAATGATAGTCCATTAATTTAAATTATAATGAAATCATTATATTTCATAAAAAACTTACAGATTATTATAATCAAAATTTTATAGTATCATAAATAGAATACATGTTAAAAAATATAAAGTTAATTATTATCTATATGTCATTGAACATAGCAAAAATTCCTATAATATAATTATGTATATCAATGTGCTGATATTTACTTGATCTGTTGTTGAAACATTTATTATCTTAATTTAAATATAAAAATTTATTTTAAAATGATAATGGTTAGTGGGAAGACATTTTTTGGATAACCATGTCATGAATATTAAATTTTATAACTATTTTCCCTGAGGAAATTACACTCTTAAATTATAAATGACGATTCCAATGGAATAATTGAGACCAATCAAAATTATTATATAAAATAGGAAAAAAATATTATAGAGGAGTATGGTGGAAATGGTTTCTTAATGTCTTATTAGAATCCAAATACACCAAAACATTTCTACAAAACATATTGTGTTTTTATTTACTATTTATAAATGATTCTATATCAATCTAAACGAGTTACCACTATTTGATAAAAATTATTCTCTTAATATGTTTAGGTAATTTAGTTTTTATCTTTAGGTATGTTATAGTTTCTTACTTATAACTTCTAGTTTTATCAATAATGATTTTCATGGTGTCATTTAAGATAGTAAATCAACTTATAGAGGTGGATTCATTATCCTAGGGGAAGTCATGTAATTTGTTAATTATAGAAAAAATAAAGTTATATTAATTAAATAATAAGTTAAGATTGTTACTACACATGAAGACAAAACTCAAATTATGTTTATGGATACAAATCTTAATGATAATTTGATGAATGTCTCAAAATGATAGATGTTTGTGTGTGGAAATCAATGTATTCTAAATTTGTTAGTCTAATTAAATATTCAATTCTAAATCATATTAACATCATATACAATTCACTATGGGGAACGTAGAATATGCATAGATCCACATGTAATATTATTTATTTAAGGTGACAGAAGTGAATATCATAATTAAGAACCTATCTAAGGATATATTCCAATGTGTGTGAGTGATTTTGGGGCTATACCATCTCTACAAATGAATGATTAATTTTTTTTCACCCTTTTATTCTTTTACATTTGATCACAATTGGGTGAATAGTTTGGTGATAATTCATTATTAATGGGATATTTCATTATATTTGTGGGAAAAAGTGTTTAATATTAATTTTCACTTGGTGTTGGGTGATTTGGTTACATATAAATTAGAAAAGACAACAAAGTTTTTTTACATGACTCTAACATATACAATAATGGAAATTGATTTACCTTGAGAGATAAATGAAATTTAATAAGATTCATTAATTAACTCTAAAATTTAAAATAGTTAATGCATACTTGATATATAGT
The DNA here is from genome assembly GCA_963277665.1 of Viscum album. Lineage (NCBI taxonomy): Eukaryota > Viridiplantae > Streptophyta > Magnoliopsida > Santalales > Viscaceae > Viscum > Viscum album. The sequence goes on along the minus strand of OY728140.1, from coordinate 1,361,960,099 downwards.
AATTATAGTATTAATATTACCAGTATTTATTGGAGGACCTTCAGATGTATAATTTTATCCAAAAATAATCTACGTGAATAACATTTACATTAGAGTCATTTTATGACTAGTTTAATTCAAATTTAATTAAACTTTTTCTTATATTTTCTTATTTTATATTTTTTTATAACAGTATCCCAGATTGAAAAAATTCACATTAATGTTGATCTATGAGGTTATTTGATAATTCCATTGTAGTACCAATGTCCCAAACTACCCATTTCAGTGTTGAGACACACATTATTTAAATGTTGGCTTCAATACCATGAAAGATAATCCTTTCTAGACATATATATATGTAACATAAACCTCACAATTAATATAAAAATATTTTGAATCGAATTTTTATTTTCATTGAGGATTGTATATATAAAAAATATATTTCATTTAATTACGTTATCAAATATCACAACTTATCTATATAGTACTATATTTTATATATAATCTAGAAAAAAAATATTATGGAATGTTGATTCATTATAACGGGTGAGATGAAATGCTTAGTAAGGTAAAAACATATCAATGACTCACAAAGGGGTTAAATATTTAAAATATTATAAAATACGATCATGGAAAAGATATATAATTAAATGGAAAATAGTGAGGTAATAAATGTATATAAGAAATATTCATAGATTTATAACCCAAAATGATCAGTTATTTACCCAGGAATAATAAATGAGATTGATAAAAAAACTAATAAAGATATATGGAGAAAATAATGCATTTTTCATAAAATAAAATTGGGTCATAGCATGGGATTATGGAATAATAGTATATAATTTTAAAAAATATAATAAAATAATAAATATATGATCACGAATCCATATCATTCCTCCCATAACATTGTGTATTAGGAATCATGATTCAATCTCCCATTATGGATTGAGTATCTTAAATCATGTCATATATTTATATCATTAGATATAAAACCATAACCGATGCATTGGTGGGAGATATAGGACTCCACCCATCAACATCCTTACATTTGGGTGCTATATAAAGTCATTCACATTCCATATAATGAAAAATAAATGTAAATAAAATTGGTATTGTAATATTACTAAATGGCACCACATAGAATGACATAAAGTGTAAATTAGTAAAAAAATAATTCAATCTCATAAAAGAAGTTTCTAATAAAAAATTATATGTTGATCATAATCATTACATCATATGTTATATAACTCTAGGATATGGATAGTAAAATAGAATTATAACCATAAAAAATATTTATCATAAAATCTAACTTATTGTTTTCGAAGATAGGTAATGTTACAAGTCAGATTCTAATAAATTGTTTTCATGTAGGTGAAATGAAAATCACTTTTTAAATAAAAATTTATGATAAGTACCAATTATAAAACATTGAAAAATACATATTATATGTATATAAGAAACTTTTAGTGTAAAATAAAATATATTAATGTTGAAAAGAATTTTGTTGAAATATTTTAATATACATTTAATGAATAATAAATTGTCAAAAGAGTAACAAAGATTCTTTTTTAAAAAAGACATGGAAAAATAGGAATATCACATGATAAAATTGGTATTTTTCATTCAAATAAGAATGTATAAATTTATAATGAAGAAATTATATGAACAAAAAAGTAAAATATTCATTAGATAGGATTGGAATTATTCGTTACAATTTTATATTTTTATGAAGATATAAATCTATAAACGAAGAAGACATTTATGAGAAAATTTAATTTCCCCATTAAAGAGGAACAAAAGACAACATAATATCATCTTAGGGTAAAAGAAAATAATATTGTCAAAACCATTTAAAAATGTAATCATTATGACTCAAGGAAAATAATTGACTTAGAAAAACCACATAACGTTTTTTATCACAACAATGAAATAACATTATCATTGTTAATGGGAATAAATTTTCCCTTCAGACACATCCCCAAAATGTTGTACCTTGAACAATTTCAAGAATTCAAGGAATTGAAACCATTTTAGATGGATCTAGTATGGGATATATTTGAATAGGTTCAAGGGTATTTTTTTCTTGATGTGGGTATAATTGAGGACATTTTATAGGTGAAAAATTGTGAAATTTCATTGTATGTTAATGGTAGATATAAGGAAAAGTTTAAATCACATTGTATATAGGTGATTTATGTAAATTAATGGTTGTGACACATTTGGGATTAACATTCCTACTAAAAAATTACATCTTTATGGTCTACATTTTAAGATAAATTAGTAAAATTTGAGCTATATTAGATCACCTAGATTTCCCATTTATCCATGTGTAAATAATTTCCATGGTAGTTATATTTTTCACTACAAATATAAATGTATCCTAGTAACCAAAATCTAGTTTGATGAATATTTAGACTCTATAGAACATAATTCAGTTTATTAATATATTAAAATTATAATTTAATTTTAAAAAATATATATTAAAAATCCTTTTTTATGGAAGAAATGTAATTTTAAATATTAACTATTGTTATTCATACTTTTTATCAATTACAAATTTTAGTGTTAATATATTACAATTATCATAAATATATTTTATTAAAATTATAATTTACCACGATTATATTTAGTGTTTTTAAAATAAAATTCAATGCTTATTTTTTTTATAATACATTTGTAAGAACAAAATGATTTTATTAATTATATAGCTACATTAAATAAATAATTTTTATAAAGAAAATGATGTTTTATTTTCATTTAAAACATAAATGAAAAAAAATTATAATAAACATGATATAAATGTATATATTATAACACTCATAATTTAGGTTTATATAATCTTAACATCTATATCCAAAAAACATTCATGGTCTCCTCATAATAAAGAAAGTCAAAATAAGAATATATTGTTATTGTATGTGGCGATTCAGCTAGTATTAGTCTGATAGTGATTTCCACAAGCATGAATTTCTCTAAAAAATATTTCACAATAGTTTCACTTATTGGTGTTCTGAATGGGTGAGGTCATGGGAAAGTCAATGTGAATCTTCTTCCATTACAATAATAGACAAATTGGCCACACAAGGGTTACTTCTACTACATAATATCATTTCTCATAATTTTTTTCATAGTAATATAATATTGTAACTTCAATTGATACACCCTTGAAGTAATTTCTCCATTGAAATTTTATTACATTGGGAAAATTTTGAGGTTACTTTTATTTCATTATGAATTTGACTTCTGATATAGCTTTCAAAATCTTATGGTTTCTCTAAAGAACATTAACCTTGTGGGTGGTTATAAAAAATTATTTAGCTGGACCTCACTAAAATGGGAGTGGTGAATTAGTGATCCATTTCCTTTTTAAAAATTATTCTTTTTTTCAATTCTACATTAATGGAATATTAAATAAATTATCCTATATTATTTTTTCCCTCAATAACACATTGAATAATTTTGTAAATCATAGGCATATAATATAAGGATTTATAAGGATTGGTAAAATGACTTACACCATTCGGTGATAGTTATTCTCCCTAACACGGATTCTCTACTAGAATGTTTTTATAAATTATAATGGTTGATACAGAATCACACAGTATATACTCCACAATCAACATAGGGTGTTATTTATAATCTTCCAATAGTTATACTAGAATCCAAATTGGACTTCACCTGAATCACATAAGATACTATTATTTCTCTAATCTTCAACTAATATACTTCTTGAACTCTAGCTCCAACCAATAGAATACATGTACTTCTGACACCTTCCAAAAGTCTTAACATGATCCTGGAACTAATTGGATGGAATCACCTTTCTTTAAGGATTCATGAACTTTATAATTATTTATTAATCACCTTCATGAATATTATTGTATAAAATATGATCATGTACCTATTCAATAATGATTACTTATTATTTTTCTTTCGCAATTGATTCAGATCATGTGTGCCTGATTATTTTTTATTATTTAAACTCTACATTGTCTAGAATTTATCCTTTGAACAAATCGTGGCCTTATGAAGAATTGTTTAATTTATAAAACAAAATTATTCTATTTAATTTTATGTAAGAATAATACTTTCACAATCTAAATCTTCTCAAATACAATTAATGCATATATTTCTTAGACATCTCAATCAATAACCTTAGTACATGTAATTTATGTTATTATTATTATAGGGATTATTTATATATTTATAATTTTATTACTATATTATTGTTATATTTAATAATTATGTTTTATGAATTCTTTCATGTCGATGTACAATTCATTAAACACATTGTCTACTCATCATCTTTTTGTAACTCACTATGTCCAAGATGAGTACGCCACTATCTCAAACCACCTATATGAAAGTAATGATCTACATTGCATTATTTATTCATTCATTCAAATTATTTTTATACATTATGTAACTGAAAATCCCACACAAACTGGTGTTTAGTTCAGGACTCAATTTCCATTCACAAAACAATGAATTATTTGTTAAGTGGTTGTTCATTAATTCTATTTAGTGTGAGGTTTATAGGATAATATTCCATTAACTTAATCTTATCGATCATGTATGACCATCAAAGGAGGGGATCCCTTCATACAAGTAGAAGGTATTTGTGGGATAAATCTCCCTGATCCAAAGGATTAATGGTTATATGTTTCTATAAAAAAAGATCCCTACAATAATGAATAGCAGCAATTCACATTATATTGGTTCATATTCATTCATTGTAAACCCTCATTACATCACACCATTATAGGTTTAATAAATATTTTAGAAATATTCTATAAAAAATATTTCATGTCCTTCTTTTTAAATATCACTAAAAAATTAATTTTTTCATAAATTCAAATTCTATTTTTATGGTTTCTTTTATTATATGGATACTCTTCACATGAAAAAACTATTGATAGGGTATTTCTCATTATATTAAATCTTGTATGTATCCATGAATTTTAGATGCTCCAATATCCTACTATATGATTTTTTTCATTCGATAGTTGACCATTCTCTAAATATCTGCATGAATGAAAGATGTAGATTACATTCATGGATATTAGAGGCCCAATATAAATTAAATCTTGATCATGTAATGATAATTTTATGATCGGGATTGATCGGTGGATTTTTTATCCATCTACACTAATGGATGGATGAATTAGGCTATCAATGGATGAAGAAAAAAATATACATAGATAATATTAAGGACATGACGTAATTGATCATTTTGTGGATGGAAAGTCAATATGTTTTGTGACAGGTTAATAGTAACTCAGTTCACCACAATCCCATATCAATCATTCAGTATGAATAGGCCTGACATTTTCAGTCGGGGAACTCCACTATCACATCATCCTTTGGATTTGGGGGATCGAAACCCAAAGTACATATTCATAAAAATGTTGTGCCCAATCCAAAAACAAATTTCCATCCCCATGTGAACTCACATGTATACTAGGGTGGGTCGATACATAGCCCACTCATATTCCAACCTCTTTGCAGGTTCTTGAGGTTAGCTCTACAGTGAGGTCTACATATGGGTCCTTGTTATTTGGTAGATGGGATAGCCTTTCTAGTCATATAATGGTTAACCCATATTTTTTATTAAGATCTCATTCATGGAAATTTTAATATACTGGGAATTGAATAAAATTACAAACCCACCTCAAGTCTTTATCATGTAATATTTAAACTCATTATTCATATAAACCATTAAATCAACTTTAATAAACAATTCATCATGAAACTAAATATTTTAATGGTACTTTCTATTATTATTCATCCACGAAAGTAATATCCACATATTACAACATTAATCACCCTTTATCGCATATATTTACTAAATTAAGATCAGTTCAGCATTCATCATTGTCAGTGTGGGGATTTGTTATTTTTCATCCTTCTTCATTTCATCTACTCTTATAAATCCCAAAAATATTGACCCTTATTGAAAAAATTACATTTTCATTAGTCCCAAAAATATATGCATTTTTCTTTTTATCACATTATTATTTCACATATTAAATTGTAAATATGTTTCTCAAAACATTCTCCCAACTATTAAAATTTAAATAAAAATGATAAATGGGGTCTTCTCATCCCTTGTCCTAAATGATTTGGAAACATTATTTTATAAACAAATGATCTTTAATTTAGTCATCTCTAGTTTTTATGGGATAACCAAGTGTATAAAAAATAATGATGTTACTATGTGATCAAAGTTGTCCCAATATAACATTAATATGTGATAACATCATTAATATCATACAACATAATCAGTTCTGTAGATATATGACCAAGTTTGTCAAGAGATATCATGCACAAAAATTAAAAAAAAATTAATCATTTGAAATTCAGAAAATATTCTTCCCATAAATATCATATTTTTCACAATACATTACTTCCTCTTATGAAGTAAATTGAAATAATCAAGGAAGTTGATTATGTGTGATTATCAAACCTCATCTTCATTATTTCCCAACCAAAGGGGATGCATCTATAAACCATTATAGAAAGAGATATTCTCCATAATGAATATTTATTAGCCATAAATTCCATTCAAGTTAGTTTATATAACAAGTGTAATGGAATAAGGAGGGACCTCAAAAATCCAGATAAGACACATTCATAATGAGAGCCACATATAAATATGGACTTATTATTTTTAGACCAAAAATTGAAGATCCTTCATTTTCAGTTCACTTAAAATGACTGATTGATTTTTCATCCTCAATTGACACATATGACATGGGTGTTTTTTCTTATTCAGCACTAGTATCATTAATTTTTGATTTACACATCTTTTTCTTTTTCTCTTTATAGGATGCTAGTATATTCCTAAACAGTTTTTCCAATTCCTTGTTTATTAATTAATTAGAATGTTTAATTCATCATTTATAGAAGATTAATCCTTAATATTAAATTATTTTTCTACCACCATATTCTTTCTTATTCACATGTATAGATTCTATTAATTTTATATTTGTTTGAGCTTCTTATACTATTTAGTGGGGATTATATCATTCATCAATGGTAGAGTTATCTTTTAATTTATATTGTAAGAAATATCTAGGTGTATGATAACAACGAATTTTTAAAATTTGATACATTATTGACTACATCTACTATAAACTTCATTCAATAATTAAATTTCTTGTGTGCTTGTAGTTTAGATGGTTTCTTGGTTATATGATTCTCTTTTTGAAAATATGATCTCATCAATTTAGAATTTATCCTATTTTATTAATTCTTCTTTATTGGAAGTGACATATTTCATCTTAATGAATAATATTTATGACCAAACACTTAAAATAACTTGATATATACTGTGCACATTTATCTTTCAGACTCAATGTAGCTATACACTAATGATTTTATCCCTATATTTTTAATTCTTGTTGGTGCTTTTATTATCTAGAATATTTTGGATTAATTAGTCAACTCTCCCATTATGTAATATGTGTTCTCGTTTATTCTTTTATATCACATGGATTCATTAATTCTTTTTAGCCCTATATTTTCAAAATGTGAAAATTTACGTTGTTTTTAATTAGGTATTGAGTCAACCCATTTATAAGGACCCTTCTTCCTAAAAACTTTTGAGGATTCAACCAGATGCTCACATAATTTTATGATGTCATATATCATATTCCTAAAGTTAATATGATCTAGAAAATTAATAGATTGGGAAATAGATAATTTTTCATATTTCTCAGAATAAAGTTTATCAATATAATTCTCTATCATTTCATGGGAATCTATCTTCAACATATTTTTTGTATTCTTAAATTTATAAAAATTTAGTTTTTTTGATATGTTATCTTTTATTTTATTTTTTTAGAGGATTTTAGATTCCTTTCTAGCCCGGCTACATTCTAGATATATTCTCTTATCTCATTAAGAAGTTTTATTTCTACCTAGACATGTTATTCATTATCCATTAATTATTTTATTCTATCAATCATAAACATTATTTTTTCTCAATATTATTTTCTATATTATCATTAATGAACCATTCTAGATAACACACTCTCTACATTATTCACCTTCATATGTGTCTCTATCTATTTTGGATTTTTGTATAACCACACTAGGTTTCCTGAAGTGAATTCAATTTCATCCAACAACTCGACGGATAATATTAAATAATATCCAAGTTGATAAGATTTTTTGTATTTTTATTTTAATAATTATTAATTTTATTCTCCAAGACACATTCTATATAATTAATATATTTTATCTAAAATTAGTTTACTTCTTCATCAAACATATTGACATTTGTTCTCTTCATTGGATATTCATATACCAAAATTTAATACCCAAGGTAGTAGAATCACATTAGTGGCTTATATATTTTTCATATTATTCCTATGTTAAACATTATAGTAAAAAAGTAAATCATTTGATTTTAGTCAATCAATGATTCCTCATCTTATAATCACATTATTCTATTTTTTATATCTATATATACATTTAAAAAAGAATTTAAAGGAAATAACAACTATCTAATTCTTCAAAAAAGATTTTATGTTTATTATTTAATATGGTATTAAAATATTAAAAATTTTATCCACTGATAAATCTTCTAGGTCTTCTACTGCAATTTTTTTATCAACCCTATCTCAAATGTTTCATATCAACTTCTTCAAAATGGATGATTTATCCATATTTTTCATAAATCCACTAATGATACTAACAATATCATTTACAATTTTAATGTATTCAACAACACATTCATAATCATATATTTTGATATCATTATATCCTATTCTATATATTTTAATTTTTTTTCTTATTATACAAAAATATTTCTTTAATAAATACATTTCAGTTTATCCTGGATTTAAATGGAATTATGGAATCCCATAACTTTAGTGTATAAATTTTTTATAAATACTTTGTGATTGAATTTGAATCTATTCCATCAATTTATCTGATCCTATTTTCTACAAAATTCAAAAAAATTTCTCATTAAATGGAGGAAATCACACTATAATTGCATATCTTACTTGTACCCTAAATGATAATAGGCACAATATCAATTTATTTTTCCAACAATTATAGACCAATCCTTTGAATTGGAAAACCATTTATATATAAAGAATTCATACTCTCTATCTTTATTGGTCTTTTTTCATTTAGAGGAGTCATTTTCTCAAATACCACTTGTAGTTCTAGGAACATTTTGAGATTATTTAGAAGATTATGATGAATATATGGTCCCTTTTATTTTTAAATAATAATATTTTTCGATTCAACCACAATGGATGGTTAAATCCTCAAACCAAAATTTTTTTCCTCTCAATTTCATTAAAAATAATTCTATAAGTTATTGTCAAAAAACATGAGAATTTAAAAGGTTCAATATAAGGACCAACTCCTTATTGTGTTGCTTATCCCCCCCCCCACAACATGTATTCTCAACTATATTATTTTTATCAATTAAAATAGTTGATATAGAATAATACAGTGTCTGCTTTTAAATCCACATAAATGTTTCTATATACAAAATCCTAGAATATTTCCAAATTATACATCGTCCTTCTCAGGAATTCCACAATAGACATATCTAGCTCTCATCTCTGACAAAGAGTATTCATTTTCCTAAAAATCAATTGAGAAACTCCTTCTATGCCTAGAACCTACATGTAGAGATCACCTAATTCAAAGACTAACTATAAGACTTCCCCATTCATGAATTATTATTCCACTAAATGGTTATTTTTTGATATTCCTCCTTGATATTACAATAAAACACTTTTATAGTACCTATTTAGGTACCTTTTCTACATAAAAATCGTGCTCAAATGATTTTGATCACCAATATCACATAAATTTCTGTAGTGATATTATCCTAAATGAATAATTATTCAATTTGATGATTCACTATCCTATCAAGGATATATGAAAATATTCACAAAGAATTAATCATTATTATTTTATGAAATAATAATACATCCACAATCTTCATCATCTAAAGTACAGTTTATTATTAGATTACATGGACTTATTATCTAAAAAACATAAGAAATGTAATTTATTGAAAAATTATTTTAGGTGATAATTCGGTATTTATTATTCTTTTATTATTTTATAGAATACAATTTTACATATTCATTCATGTATACCTCTAATGAAAGAAAAAAACATCCACTTATCTTCTTTGTGTAATATCACTATCTCAAGATTGAGAATGTGGCCATATCAAACATCCTTCACTCATGTACTATTCTCAAGTGAATCAAATCATCGTTATTTTGAAAAAAATTTATACACTGTGTTATTGTAATCCTTCTAAAAAAATTTGGGAAGTACACGAATCATTTTCTCTTCAAAAAACTAATAAAATTTTTCAACTATGTTCTTAAAAAATTTCATACTATGTGAGGTTCTTTTTTGAAGTGTTCAATGTATTCTTATTCCCCTTGACATATGAAAAATATAGGAGGAATTATCTTCATGATCATAGGATGGATTTATTGAATATATCTTAATAAACCAAGGGAATCAAGGTGATATGTTTCACCATAAATGAGATATTATTGATTAAATATGTTAAACTGCACACCACTCCTTGTTTTCTCTTTAGTTTTTAAAAAACCTCACTACTTCCCACCACCTATGGATTCAGAAATATAAACCATTAAATCTCTAAAAAAAAATTGATGCTTAATATTTTTACTATCACTAATGGATGTGGTATTTATAAAAATATCTATTAAAGTTTTCTTAGTGTCTTTTCTTATATGAAAAATCCTAACAGGGAATTGAAATGTAAATTATTCTTATCATAGGTTTAATTCACGAATAAATCTATTCTTTTTTTATGTGTGAACAACTAATTGAAATTTCATTTTCATTCATTAGTGGATCCTTATTTTAATGTTTTTAATCACGCAATATAAATATTACTTGTATAGAATATTGAGGCATAATCGATGAAAAATATCAATCTCAAAATGATTATGGAAGGATTGGGAAATATCGATGGTGGTCCATCCATTTAATCTATTAATAATATAACACTGGATGTTGTTGGAGGTAAAATACAATATGTAGAGATGATCAAGTGACCCTGATGGATTTTGTCATGTAGTTGATGAAATTTTTGTATCTTTAAAGCTGGAGTAAATGTACTACACTTCATTGCAATCCCACATAAATAATTTAGTATGTATGGACCATTCTTAATATGTTTGTCTATTTTTCTACTATAACCCACCACAGTAGCTAGAGATTGAACCTTCACTACACACTCAAATACAAATTGCGGGCCTATCAGCCTCTTTTTCCCATCTATGTGGGTACTGAAGCACAAAATCCTATGGGCCAATATACATCCATATTGTAGCTCATCAACCTTGCAGGATCCATTGACAAGATCAAATATGAGGTTAAACCTCAGGTCCCTCAATTGTTATAAGGGTTTGTCTTTATGTGCCTATAATATTTGGAAAATAATTTATATAAGTGGACATTCATGTGTTAAGGAAAATACTATTAATATAATAACATTTGAATCCAACCACAATCCATATTAGAATAAAACAATATTTATTTTTTTGTGTCAACCATTTAATATTATACCATATAATATTCATCCAAAAAATAGATATTTCCATGGTCATCCTCTATTATTCTCCATCCATATAAGGAATATACACCTGTTTCATATTTTTTTCTCATTTTATAACATACATATAATCATTAAATATCAATTCAACTATCTTTAGAGTTATTAAGGAAAATTCCAATTATCCATCCTTCTTCACATTAACTCTTATTAAAACTCAATCACTTATTGACCCTTATTGATGAAAAATACATTCAAATTATATTTATCCATATTGTTTTCTTATTTCAGAAAGATTTATCTCTTTAATCGATGATCTCTAAAATCTTTTCTTCATATGAGGTATATCTTACATGTTATATAGTATATTTTTTCAATACATATGATGGAACTAGTTTGTACTTCCCAAAAAATGAAAAATAGAAAAAATAATGGATTTTGGAGAGGTGTGGAAGAAGTATAATGTGATCATATATATCTAAACATAATCAAGATTCTTGAAATTAATTGTGTATCTAGGGATGAGCTTTCCTTTCTTACCAGATACCATAGAATGTTTCAATATATATATATAAATTAATTCCTTATCACAAAATTGAATCTTATGATCTATTAGAAATTTATTGATATATATCAACTGCTGAAATTATTCCACATAAATATTTCTTCAAATGGATTGAAACCTTTCCATCAATTCATTGAAAATATAGATTTCTAACATCCATTTTTGTCTAATTTCAACCCAAGATTCATGACTACTCTCTCATATATAGACTTATATGGATCAATTTGGATTCTATATTCAAAATAGTTATTATATGATAATGCTAGAAAAGAATGATGTTGTTCCCAATATCTTTTAATATCTATCTATAATGATCTTTTCATATTAACCAAGGGATAAACTCTCCATTCAAATATAATTTTTTTTAGTATTATATGACGAGTTAGGGATTAGCATTTCATGTAATTCATATTGAAGACTCCACTAAAATATTGATGTGAACATGGGATCAAGATCAGTTTAAATTGATATTTGTATAACATGTATCCTTTCCACATCCATTAAGTATAACGTAGCTAGATGATCAAGTGGGTACTCTACTCAAATAAAAATAAAACAAATATGATTTAGAAGCCTATCCACCACTACCCAAATTTCAGTATATCATTTTGAAATCTAAGAACACGTATGATGAAATCCAGGGTGATATTTTAACATTTCAATATCGGTAAAAGTATTTATTTTATCACCCTGTTAGATTTATAATGTTCATCTTTTATAGGTTGACATACTATGGGTCTTGTAATATACTATAAAATGTTTTCTACATGTTGTCTCATACGATGTATTGTATAATATCTGTATAAATTTTGGATTATCTTAGATTAATAGAGATCTAGGAGTTATTTGCATCATCCAAAATATCCTTAATTAGTTTTGGTATACGTTTGAAGGATTTTGGGTTCGAAATCAAATATCGGTATCTCCATCAAGATTTAACTCTATAATATTTATCATCTTATTTATTAGGTAGATAAAATCATTATTATCTTATTTATTCCATACAAATATGTATGTTTGGGAAATAATTTGGGAAAGGTTGATTTCCAACCCTTCTTTTATAACCTCCATATTAATCCGTTGAATATATATAATGACCAAGTCCCTCTCAATTTTTAAAATTTAAAAATACTATGATGATTTCTTATTAGATAAAATAATACCTAGTTATCCATCCCTTGATAGTAATGTATTTAGAAATTATATTCTTTAATAAGTTATTACCATATCCATTACATCATGTTTTTCTATTTTATATGAATATATACTTTAAAAACCTTTGAATATTTTAGATATCACACTTTCCACCATATATGTAGTACCTCAAAATTCATAATACAAAGACTACCATTACTAGATCTAGGATATGTGTGGGGTAATTATTCCCATTATTCTAAAACAATTAATAATGTATAAGTAATTACCTTCTATTTTTTCATATTAATTATGATCAACTCCCTTAGTGAAGAATCTTATTGTATTTTAAACCTTACTCTAAAATTGAGTAATTTAAGTACATGTTCAAGGAACAATGTATTCATAACCTCCTTAAATATTTTCTAATGTCCTTATATAAAGTGTATCAGTACTCCACTCTATGTTAATTACATTATAGAGTAGAAAAATCATGACAAATTTCTCAAAAATTGACAGAAGGGTCCACCAAATCGATAAAAATTTCAAAATTATGTCACAATGTTTAGACATTTCCATTAAATAGTTTCGTTGTATTGCAATGAAACCATAAATATTCCCCTATTATTTGTCACATGAGATAATAAGAATACTTTTTTAATCCAAAACTCATTATTTTATAACTAATAATATTTTTCATCATTTCATATGCTCCTTATAATAATCCTTATATACTCCCCCTATTATCCCCTTCACTTGATATATATAATAATATTAATGATAAGAACTAAAATTTATTTTTCAAGGTAATATTTAAAGAATATATTTATCATATCCATAAATAAAACAATTTCAATTTATATTTTAAATTAAATAACTATGAATTCATAGTGCACATACCTTGTGAGAAAATCTATCTTAGGTATTACATCTCTCCTTACCCATAATTGATTGTATCAAGATCAAAAAATTTAATGACCATATAATATAATACGTAGACATTACATTATTTTGTTTATTATTTATTACATCTGTTGGGAAAAAATCCCTCAAGGCATCATTAAAGAATTTTTGAGATGATTGTGTTTGTTGACAAAGTGGACATCTGAGTGGTGATTGTTGACAAAGCAAAACAATGACATAAAAATATGTTGACAAAGTGGATTTCATGATGGAATATCGAGTTCAAGAGATGAGGTCAACGATCCATGTTTTATTCAATAAAATCGGCAAAAGGAATGGATGATCTGGAGGTGGTACAAAAGAACAGATACAAGGTGGCGCCGTTTTCCAGTGATTGCCAAATTTTTTGGCCTGAAAATCGAAAAATGAAGAAAAGTGTTTTTGGAAAAGGGACTTACACGCCGAGGACTTGGAGTATAGGAAACTTGTGCGCCATATGTTTTTCAAGATTAGAAGATCAAAATATGGCTACGGAAATAGGTTCGCACAAGTTTGGGAGTTGTTCGTGCAAGTGTCTAAAAGGACAGATGACTTGCGCGCCGAGATTGGGTCGCGCAGGTGACTTGCGCATCGTCGCGCATGGTGGTCAATTTGCCTATAAATACTGGACCACCCCTTATAATTTTGTACTGGAGTTCAACACTTTGAGAAATCAGAGCTCCCGTCGTGTAGGTGTGGTGGTCGCGCAAGTGGTGTGTGTGGTCGCGCAGGTGGGACTTGCATGCCAGGGTGATAGTTGCGCCCCAGTGTTTGAAGCTACGCATCAGTGTGGAGTTGTGCGCCAATATTGGATTGGGCGTAAAAGGAAGTGAGTCGCGCAGGTTTGGAGTTGAGGAAGCTTGAGTCGCGCAAGTGTCTGATGAGGACTTGCGTGCCAAGTAAGTTTTATTTCTATCAGTGATTTTCGGGCTGCGTGGAAGCTGGAAGTTTTCCTGATACATTCAGTGCAAAGAGAGATTCATCTATGGGTGAAAATTGGGCTTCAAAAGAGCATCTACTTACAGAGGAAGATGCATTATTTCATGAAAATGAAGAGAACTACAGGTCTATAAACTGGGAGTGGATTCCTTCCAAGAGTAGTGAGCAATGGAAGGGAAAGTAGGTGATCCTCTCCACCTGTAGTGATCCAGAGAGTGAGAAACAGGGAGTGACCCTTGGGGAAGCAGTGAGATGACCCTAAACATTGTAAAGACAGTGAGCCTGGGCATAAAAGTGATATATCCCGAACATTGTATCCACATCTAGGGAAGAATATTGGAATTTGGTACGACCAGTAACTTGTCAGTGAAATCTCCTTGGATGTAGCCCAGTGAGGGTGAACCAAGTAAAAATTTATGTGTCTTCCTGTTTTCTTCCCTGCATTGCATTCAAAGAATCATCATTAGATAAATAATTAAAGAAGTGATCATAGATTAAACACAATATCAAACAAAGTGACCCTTGTAATAAAGAGGTCAAGATCCAGTGGGGTAGGAAGAACTTTTAAAAAATATATTCATACCTTGATTCACCCCCCCCCCTCTCAGGGTATATAGGCCCATATTGGTCCTAACAATTCGTATCAGAGGGATGCTTTCTTTTATCAAATTTGTTTTCTTCGACTTGGTGTAGTTGATCTGTGTGATTGAAGATACAGTTTTCTCTTATCTCAATCTGCCATGGGAAAAGGAAAAGTATCAAAGAAGAATCAGAAGTTAGGTAATTTCCCTCAGTGTGAATGTGTTTTTGGAAAAAAGTGTGATTCAACTAAAATAATCAAACAGCTTACTGAAGGAAGGTCTAGATGAATCTGGTAATGAAAAAGATTTATTCACTCAATCATGATGTTGGAATGAGTGAAGTACATGAGCATCAGAGTGATATTGAAATAGAAGAAGAAATTGAAGGAAGAATAGATATGAGGGATGAGTTGGAGGCTGCTCTTGAAGAGATTTATGCTTGGAGAGAAAAAACAATGAAATCTAAAAATGTTTTTCATGATGCCAAACACTATATGCAACAGCAGGAAGAAGAGAAGTCTGAGTTAATGGAATATATTGATAAACTCAATTTATCAACACGAGAGAACTCAGAATCGGTTAGTGAGTATAAGATTAAGATTGAAGAATATAAAAGGGTGATCGAAGGCTTGAATAGAAAAGTGAAAGATCAAGTCATGTGTATCGAAGAACCTAATATTTCAAGTGATGTTAGAAACACTGATGAAATTAAATCTAAAGATATTAGGATCCAAGCACTGGAAACTGAGATCAACAATCTAAGAAGTTTGAATCAAAGGATTATTGACATAGCTACTGACCTAAAGGAGAAGAATGATTCTCAAGGTCAAGAACTACAAAAGATGGGTAAAATGAATGGAAAACAGAAGGTTGGTGATTATGAAGAGAATCAAAAGTTATATAAAGTTCGGAATCTGAAATCTAGAATTGATGATCTAGAAACACAGTTGTCTGAGCTAGTTCAGAAGAATCAAATGCAAAAATAAGAGAATGTATCTTGTTCATATTCTGTTGTATAAGAAATATTGAAATGGAGGAGAAAAGTGACATGGTGGAAAATCTCACACAGGAACTGGAAGATGAGATGAATAGAGGAAATAATCTCAGAAGAGAAATCAATTCCCAAATTTAATCAAGGTATATGAAGATTCAAAAGTTGGATGAAGAGCTAGAATCAATGAAGAATGAAGTGAAGAAATCCAATGCTAATGGAAAGACCAAAATGAAGGATTCCTTACACTTTCTATTTGATTATCCTTCAACAGGTGATGACAAAATGAAAAGAAAATTTTTTATTTCTGAAAAAAGGCAGGAAAATATTTTCTCAGCTAAAAGACCATACAGTCTGGGAACAACTAGTATCGGATTTGATGAATCCCCTCTTGTGAAAGATAGAAATAGAGCTATGAATAGTTCCAGATGTGAAAGAAATCCTATAGGTGCTGGAGATAGGCCTAAGAGGACAGTTACAAAAAGTAGCGATGACATGTGCCATTTCTATGGGATTCATGGCCACACATCAAAGATCTATTTAGAGGCTCATGAATACATATCAAGGTATGAAAATAGAAACTTTGCTGAATCTGAGAATAAGAAGAAGCATCCTGAGAAATCAGAGAGTAGAGTCTCTCAATGGAAAGCATTCATAAAATGCTATTACTGTGGAAGAATGGGACACACCATGAATATGTGTCAGGAAGCTCAAAAGCTCAATGTCAGAGGAAGAACTCTAGCTACATCAACATCTCGACATAGAAATTATGAAATGAGGTATGTCTTTGATGGAAGATGTTTCATATGTTCTGATCATGGGAATTTTTCCAGACAGTGCAGCAAGAAGAAAGCAGGGAAAGAAAAGGAACCCAGGAAGAGAATTTTGACTCCAGTGATGCATAATGAAAAATTATACACTGGAAGACAAAGTGGTAAGGTGAACAATAGGCTTAGAGTCTTAGGGGAATCACATAGAGCTGAACGAAAGGTGTATCTTTCACCTCCTCTGTCACACTCAAAACCGCCCTCTAAGAAAGAACATGAACATGTCTGGAAGAAAAATGGAGGAAACACAACAGTTGTGAGTAAAATGAATGTACGTTCAGTGGAGGATTCACCACCAATGAAAAATAGGGTGGCGACTCATAAATCTGATAAAAGGAAGATAAATAAAGAATGGGTTGAAAAATTCACAAGTCATGTGCCACGGATAGGACTGGAAGAAAAAGTAAAATCCCTACAATGGTGGAAGAAGCACAAGAGATGACAAGAAAGAAGATTCCTTCTCAGAGAAATAATCAAGGAAAATGGAATTTTGGTAGAACCTTAATGAAGGAAATGTGTACTAGTGGGCTTAAACCCAAAATTGTGAGAAAGGCCAGGCCTGAAGAGTCTACATATCAGAAAATGACTCAGCATGCAGGTAATGAATGTTTAGTCATAAGGCCAGAGCAGTTGAAGTTGGCTAGGCAGGTGGAGGAAGTCAGAAAGGAGTGTGATGCGCTCTAAGAAAGAATCAAAGGGTTGACCCATCAGGATCAAACACAATCTTCTTCTTGAGGAATCTATAAGAACCCCTCTCCATATGTATATAAATGCTATTAACTGATTATTCATGTGTTTCAGGTTTTAGGGAGATACGATCCAAGGGGAAGTGGAATCTAAAGATGTAAAGTGGAGATGTGATATGCTTCAATGTTTTGATTGACTCAAATCAGGTATCAAAGTTGATGATGAAAGGGAGAAACAGAGCACTACATGAAGTGATTGTGTTATTAACTTTTTCTCTTATTTCCTACACCGAGTTCCAACTCAGTAGTCTTAGAGATTTGGTTAATGGCCCGATGCTGAGTGCCAGATTAGAATAAATGGTGGATGCAGAGAAGAATGGTTATGGGTCGATAAAATTGGGCCTAATAGATGGAAGTGTTGTGTAACATAGGGGGAGCATTCTATATCCAAATCAGATTCAAGAGCCATCAATGAAATAGTTGGATGACATGGCTCAGGTGTTGCCTATGGAGGGAAGAAAGAAACATAGGGAGAAGCAGCAATAACAATGCATTTCATTCTTGTCTATTTTGATCTAACAATATGGTATCACCTGACTATTTTCAGGATACCAAGATACTGCAAGAGAGTATCAACAATGGTTCAACAGAATATCCGAAAAGTAGATGAAGGAAATGGCTTCATTAAACAATGACATGGTGCGAAGTTTTCTGTTGAAAGTGAGGAAGTGGTATGAGACTCAGGGAGAGAAGAAGTGGATGAAGTTCATTCAGAAGAAGATACGGATGGTGAGTACAATGAAGTAAAATCCTTATCTGCACAAAAGTCGAAGAGTCAAGCTGAAATTGACAGGAAGAATATCATTAGTGATCCGTGAGCTCCAGTTCAGACAAGAATAATGAAGTCACTGAACCAGATATCTTTCTTATCTTAGGTAGAGCCGAAATGCTTAGCTGATGCAGCTGAAGATGAAAACTGGGTTCAGGCTATGAATGAAGAGCTTGACCAGATTGAGAAGAACCAAACATGGGGAGATTGTTTCGAGGCTAGCAGATAAGAACGTCATCGGGACTAAATGGGTCTTTCACAACAAGATAAATGAGGATTGCACATTGATTCGAATAAAAGTACAACTAGTGTGCCAAGGATACTCCCAGATAGAGAGAATCGATGTTGAAAAGACATTTGCACTGGTTTTAAGGCTGGAGATAATCAGATTATTCCTAGCCATTGTAGTGCAAAGAAAGTTAATGTGTTCGAGATGGATGTCAAATCAGCATTATTGAATGGGATTCTGAAAGAAAAAGTGCATATCGAGCAGCCAGATGTTTTTCTCATTCATGAAGATGTGAATGAAGTTTGTTGGCTGAAGAAGGTAGTGTATGGGATGAAACAAGCACCAAGAGCATGGTACACAAGGCTATATCTGTATTTGAAGAATCATGGTTTTCAGCATGGTATATTTGATTACAATATCTATTTCAAAAACTACAGTAATCAAAGGATGATTAGGCTGGTCTATGAAGAAGACATAATATTTGGTGGATCAGATGAAGCAGAATGCAGACAACTTTCTGAATTCATGATACATGGGTTCGAAATGTCTATGATTGGTGATATTATTTTTTTCCTTGGTCTACAGGTGACACAAGGAAGGAATGGAACATTCATTTCTCAATCTAAATATGCCAAGGAGGTCCTGAGAAGGTTTGGAATGGATAATTCCAAGGAGATGAAGACTCTGGTAGCTACCCAGATGAAATTATTAAAAGATTAGGATGGCAAGGCAGTTAATAACACATAATACAGGAAAATCATTGGAAGTTTGTTGTACTTAATCGCAATAAGGCCTGATATTGTTTTCGACACATGACAAGCAGCGAGATATCAGAGTAATCCCAAGGAAATCCACATGCTTGCAGTGAAAATAATACTTTGGTATATCCAGGGCACAGTGGATTTTGGCTTGACATATACTAACAAATCTCAGACAAAGTTATTAGGATATAATGATGCAGACTGGTCCGGTTCAGCATATAATAGAAAATCAACATCACGTGGGGCATTCTATCTTGGTGGATTGTGTATTTCTTGGCTAAGCAAGAAGAAATATTTCATTTCATTGAGCACCGTGGAAGCTGAGTATATTGCAGCCACTCAAGCATGCACACAGTTATTGTGGATGAAGTAGTAGCTTGAAGATATGGGAGTTGAAGTGAATTCTCCGATCGGAATCCAGTGTGATAACTCAAGTGCTATAAATCTCAGAAAAAATCCCATCCATCACTCAAGTACAAAGAACATTGAGATAAAGTATCATTTTATCAAGGAGAAAGTTGAGCAGGGAATCGTGAAGTTGGAGTACGTGCCTACCGAACTACAGGTTGCAGAACTTCTGGAAAAGGCCTTACCCAAGGAAGCATTTGAAAGGCATCGACTGGCTCTGGGAGTTCAGTCGACTCCCCACACTGGAAATAGTGTGGATGTGGAACCACCCCCTCTCCCCGAGGTATGATGTGTTTTACCCTAATGTGTTGATCTGTGTTCTCTACTCTATTACAGACTGTAAAGGAGTGACCTTTGGGTTCGTTGACAAAGGGGGAGAAAAATAGTGATTGTTCAAGGGGGAAACAATTTGGAGATTTGATAAATCATGAATGATATGAGGAGAAGCTGATAAGTGGAGTAGCTAGATAAGGGGAGTGGAAGATAGTTGAACACGCTTAGCCAGAGCTTAGCTTGGACAACATAGGAAATAGGGCTAAAGAGGTTTTGAAGATGACAAGGGATGAAGCTGTGAACAAAAAGGGGGAGCATTTAAAATCTGACGATGCTAGAAGTGATTTATCAAAGGAGAGACATCATGATAGGTGAGGATCGTTATAAAAGTAGAAGACTGGTGTTGGAATGTGGTAAAAATATTTCCAACCAAAATTGGTCTTCCAACAAGTCCTTCAACAATTGGTATCAGTTTAGTACAAATTGGTATCACTTTGGTGTCAACAGTGGATGTAATAGATGAAGTGATTCATTTAGGAAACTTCCATTTACTCTTGTTTCTCACGCTGAGCATTGCTCATGTGGGATTAGATTATATGTTGAGTAAATCCTTGATCGCTATCAGAATCACCAAAGGTGAATGGTAGTTGAAGAATTAATGATGTATCTTTCCATAAAAGAGTTATCAACAAACCCAAAGGGGGATATTGTTGGGAAAAATCCCTCAAGTCATCATTGAAGCATTCTTGAGATGATTGGGTTTGTTGACAAAGTGGCCATCTGAGTGGTGATTTTTGAAAAAGAAAAAAAATGACATACAAATTTGTTGACGAAAAGGATTTCATGATGGAATGTCGAGTTCAAGAGCTGAGGTCAACGATCCATGTTTGATTCAAAAACATCGACAAAAGTAATGGATGATCTGGAGGTGGTACAAAAGAACAGATACAAGGTGGCATCGTTTTCCAGTGTTTGCCAAATTTTTGGGCCTGAAAATCGACAAAGGAAGAAAAGTGTTTTTGGCAATGGGACATGCACTTCGAGGACTTGGAGTATAGGAAAATTGTGCGCCATACATTTTTCAAGATCAGAAGATCAAAATATGTCTAAGGAAACAGGTTTGCGCATGTTTGGGAGTTGGTCGCACAAGTGTCTAAAATGACAGAAGACTTGCGCGCGGAGACGGGGTCACGCAGGTGACTTGTGCACCGTCGCACAGGGTGGTCAATTTGCCTATAAATACTGGACCACTCTTTTATCATTCTATACTGGAGTTCAACACATTGAGAAATCAGAGCTCCCGTCGCGCAGGTGTGGTGGTCGTGTAAGTGGTGTGTGTGGTCGCACAGGTGGGACCTGCGCGCCAGGGTGATAATTGCGCGCCAGTGTTTGAAGCTATGCGTGAGTGTGGAGTTGTGCGCCAATATTTTATTGGGTGTAAAAGAAAGTGAGTCGCACATGTTTGGGGTTGAGGAAGCTTGAGTCGCGCAAGTGTCTGAGGAGGACTTGCGTGCCAAGTAAGGTTTATTTCTAGCAGTGATTTTCGGGCTGCGTGGAAGCTGATAGTTTTCCCGATACCTTCGGTGCAAAGATAGATTCATCTATGGGTGAAAATTGGGCTTCAACAGAGCATCTACTTACAGTGGAAGATGCATTATTTCATGCAAATGAAGAGACCTACAGGTTTATAAAATGTGAGTGGATTCCTTCCAAGAGCAGTGAGCAAAGGAAGAGAAAGTAGGTGATCCTCTACACCGGTAGTGAGCCAGAGACAGATAAACAGGGAGTGACCTTTGGGGAAGCAGTGAGCTTACCCTAAACATTGTAAAGGCAGTGAGCCTGGGCATAGAAGTGATGTATCCCGAACATTGTATCCACATCTAGTTAAGAGTAGTGGAATTTGGTACGACTAGAAACTTGTCAGTGTATACTCCTTGGACGTAGCCTAGTGAGGGGGAACCAAGTACAAATCTCTGTGTCTGCCTGTTTGCTTCCCTGCATTGCATTCAAAGCATCATCATTAGATAAAGAATTAAAGAAGTGATCATAGTTTACACAGAAGATAAAACAAAGTGACCCTTGTAATAAAGAGGTCAAGATCCAGTGGGGTAAGAAGAACTTTGAAAAAGAATATCCATTCCCTGATTCACCCCCCCCCCCTCTCAGGGTATATAGGGCCCTATTTGTCCTAACAAAATCACCCAAATTCACGCTGAAAGACCGTGTTTGTTTACTTTCATTGAAGACATAAAAACACCAAAACTTTTATATAGGGGAGAAAAATTATCTCCCACTATGTTACCAATGAATAGAACACTTCTAAAGCACATAATACAAAATAAATAACTTCACAACCTATGGAAATGAATCATAGAAATGTTTTATCTAAAATTATTAGTAAGGGTAAAAATTTGATATGTGTAAACATAATAAGGACTGGGATGGAGGATTGGAAATGGATCATCTGTCAATATCTGGACCGATCCTTGGCTTTTCGATAAGGATAGTTTGCGTGACACATCCCCTGCCCAACCAGATCTAGAAGATGCCACTGTCAACTGCCTCTTATCAGAACAGGGCCTGGGATGGTGTGTGGAAAAGATCCCTGAATGGTTTAATAAAAGAGACCAAAGAATTATTCTGAGCATCCCTTGGGTCCCTAATGCAGGCCCCAACCATCTTTTTTGTACCAATGATTTTTCAGGCGAGTACATGGTGAGATCTGGGTATAAACTGGCTCTTTGAATTCACTATCGCGACCATGATGAGGGACCATGGAAGGAGATCTGGAGGCTCAAAGTCCCCCAAAAAATACGTCAATTTTGGTGGCAGCTGTGCATGGGCACCCTCCCTACCATGATCCTCTTTGTTTACCGACATATGGCACATGTTGAATCATGCCCTTTCTAACCGAATATTCATGAAACTCCTTGGGACACCATCATTCACTGCCCGGGAGCCAAGGAAATTTAGAATAAATAGGGCTCGAATTCAGATGCTTCACTAGACATTTCCTCTAACCTCCCCGATCTTCTGATTTGCTGGTGTTCCTCTATTACATTGGCTAATGCAAGCCCTCGTTGCACCATGGCCTGGAACATTTGGGTTCAGCGTAATGATTCGGGTTTCCACCATGTTCATCAGCCTCCCATGTTCTGGATTGAACGAGAAAATTCATGGATTGAGGGATGGAAGGACCACAAAGGACACTTTTTGTCAGGTGTTACCCCCTCATGTCCCCCTCATTGCCCCCCCCCCAAGGAAGGGAGTCTTAAGCTTAACATGGACGCTTCTCTATCATACGATGGGCATGTTGCTCTCAGCCTCCTGAATCGAAATCATGTGCGGCAGATCATTGCAGCAATATTTGAACCACATCATGCCTTATGGGAACCTGCAGTTTCTGAGGCCTATTCCATTCTTGCAGGGATGATGCTCACTGTGTAACGTGGATGGGCTGATATCATCATCGAGTCTGACTGCCTTTCTGTTATCAATGATATTAACTACAATGACGCTGGACTTCAGGCCTTTGGCTTCATCGTAAGGAGGATCCGCTCGCTGTGCCAAATCATCTCTTGCTGCACCTTCCCCTTTACCAAAAGGGGAGGAAACAATGAGGAACATCAGCTGGCAGCCTCAGGCCCCTTCGATTCAACCAGCTATGGATGGACAATTTCCCTTCATGGCTCCTCTTATGTACTGCTGCTGATATTCGTCATTAATATCATCCTTCCTACTTTTCAAAAAAAAACCTAAGAAGATCGTTCCCATCATATAAATGATCATAATAAATAGATATTAATAAGTATTGGATGTTCATATGACGTGAATCAAAATGGAATCAATAGTATAAACCATATAATCATAATATAAAAATAAGAAATGAATTTGTTTCATACACATAAACATATAAAATTATTTCAATTGTATTCAAGGATCACTACCAATGATATCTAAGTGATATTGGTTCACTTAAAAATTCATCATTGTAGTCAAGGTTCACTCCCATAACCATCTTAGTAGTAAACCTTCATTACCAATATCATCTTAGTAGTCTATGTTAACTCCCAAGAAATTCTAAATGGATAATGTCCATTACGGAGTTGGGTTCACTCGCCATTCATTCCATTTCTAACTCATGAGATAAAAATCCTTACCTAGTTAATTATAGGTATATAGGATTCACACACATCATATAATTAATTCAAACAAATGTGTTAATGAGGATAATAAAACACTAATCATACCAGGACCCATAAAACTAGATGGATATCATGAACCTCTTATGGTAACGCATGAAATGAAATGTGTATAATAAAACATTCTTATTACCATAAACTAATAAAAATATATGGATTTCATAATCATTTCATCATTTAATATCCTATTAAAGGATATAGGTTTAAAAATAGATTTTTAATTGTATAACGTATGTAAGAGATATAGTTTTCACCAAAAACTTTTCATCTTAAAAATGATCCATTCAATGAAAGAATAAGAATGGTGTCCTTCAATCATATCCCGAAAAAAACACAATCAATATCAATGGATTACACCTTAGATGGAGACTTATTTTGAAATATCACGTAGATCATTTTTTAAGGAAAACAATCATTCATTGAAAATAATTTTTTTGGAATATAATATTTCAAACTCCATTTCTTTTAAAACCACATGAAAAAATTATAAAATATGACTTAAATATCATCTGAATAATTATCAAGGAAAATATAAATTCTTATTTGAAAACATATTTTTAAAATATAAATCCTTTTAAAAATAATTTTCAATGAAAATAACATAAATGTATGCTTTGAAAATAATTTTAACCGCATTTTAAAAACAATATTTATGAAATTATTTTTGATTCAAATATCCTTTCAAAACATATAATGGATGCATCAAAAATAATTTAAAAACATTTTAAAAATATAAATTTTTGGAAATCCTATTCATTGAAAATAAGCATAATTTTTCAAATAAAAACATTTTTGAATTTTTTTTAAAACATATTTTTGAAGAAACACAAATTTCTGATTGAAGTGAGAAATAAAGTAGTATTTTCATAAAAAATATTTTTTTATGTATATTAAGTACCAATGATTTATAAAATGGTACCATTACATTAAGGTATAATTAGTAACCATAGGAGAATAAAATTCATAAAAATTATTGATGTATATGTATTAATATTTCCTCAATTGAAGAATAATCATAAATAATCCCAATAAAAAATGACACTGTATTAATAAACATTTATCGCATTATTAAAATTAACTCATA
Source organism: Viscum album (assembly GCA_963277665.1). NCBI lineage: Eukaryota > Viridiplantae > Streptophyta > Magnoliopsida > Santalales > Viscaceae > Viscum > Viscum album. Next base: position 1,361,934,091 of record OY728140.1, on the reverse strand, counting down.
ATTACAATGAATAAATAAGACTACATAATGCATAAATTATTATGAAAATAATTATATTCATTATATAAAATAACCTAAGGTATGTATATACATCTCATAGTATAATATAGGTGCATAACATAACTTGTATCTCAAAGAATGAAAATTGATACAAAATTCTCTTACCGATTTACTAACTTTTAAAATGTAAACACCATGAAAGAAAGATACTCACCTTACTATGTAAATGAAAATAATTTTATTTATATTAATTATAGAATAAATTCATGAAAATTATATACATAACATAAAATTAATTTGTGGTGAATAAGATAAGTGTCTCAAATTAGTAAAAAATGTTACTGAAATCCTTTACTAATTGAGATGCCTTTCAATATTGGGATTTGTGAAACACCAGAACTAATTAAAAATTTTAATATCATGAATAAAATTAAGATAATTACATAAAATATCATAGATCATTATATACACGACACAAAATAAATCAATGGTGAATATGGAATAAATATCATATAAATAAAATTGATACTCCAAATCCCCATAATTTATGTCTTCAGATATGTGGTAATAATTCAATATATATATATATAATATATGAGTAAATTATACATATATTACAGAATATAATTCATTTATATCTAACATATTATATATTTTTATGACCTTTTAATAATGGTTTATTATTATGCTCATGTGAAAGTTATGTATCGCGTAATAACGGCTTTGTTTGTCATATATGTTTTTAGTTGTTATTTTTGTTCCTGTTACATTGATCAAGATATAATTATTTAATGAAATTAAAACATGATTAACTATCCTACATATTCAGTATATAAATTTTTAATAATAATCAAATAAAATTTTAAATCAGAAATGAAATATACCATTTATGGAGATGGTAGGTCCTACAAACTCATGAACATTGTTTCCATTTTTTATATTAAAAGAAATAAATGATAATGATATATACATATATATATATATATATATTATGATTATATTAGATTTATTGTGTAATATATATCATATATTTCTATAAAACCCATCTATAATACATTCCATGTAAAATGTGAACACAACACATCACTTTGAGAGATGGTTCTCCACCGTATACACAAATAATGCTATCATATACTCCTAAAATGAAAATCATGAAGGTACGTATGAAATATAAATTACATAATTATAATAAAATCTTTTAAATAATAAATAAAGATGTAAACTATAATTTCATAATTATTCAAAAAATTTAATGTTGCTAATAGAAGAACGAATGACATCAGTTCGCAAGGTAGTAGTCCACTATACAAACGAATGATGAATACATACCTGATTTGATCAATGTGTGTGATATTATAGGTCATAAACATAAAGTAATAACACATATTTTTATATAATACACTATGGTTATTATATAAGTATGATATAAAATCAAATTAAGGGGTATTACAATGAAATAAAACAAAAACATTCTTTGAAGAACATTACCAATTATTTGGTTATCTCTTTTAGGAATTAAAAAAATGATATCATTGGATTGAATTTTTAAAAAGTTAGGACTCGAGGTTGAGGGTTGGGAATTTGGGTGTTTATTTGGGAATGGTTTTTATGAGCCAAATCTCTAGAGATCAATGAATAAGTTAGGGTGGCCAATGCTATTTTATTGTGGAGTAGGAGGGACATTCTTATAAATAGCCAAAGGTAAACACAATTGGGAAGGCTCTTTTACATCATGTGACCCCAATAATGAACCATTTTCAAGAATACGGAAGTTATGGTCTAAATATAGGAATCATATGGGGTTTGTACGTGTTTTGGGGAAACTTTCTTCCATTCAGTTGAATGTTTAGTACCTTAGTAAACTCATTTTCTCTTAATAATTTTAATTAATTTTAACTTTTTTCACAAATATATTTGGTGAAAAATTATTTTTACCTTATTATACTTCTTAAATTTCTCTTATTCCAAATATGGAATCTATATTTTCAAATTCCAATCATATACATTGTAAAAATTAATTCTAAATTAATTCTATAGACAAGATGAAACAACTAGTTTTTAATGTGAGAAAGATCAAATGTTTGAAATGATTAAATATAAAATTTCAATGTGGAATTGATTCCAATAAAATAAATTGTATTAATAAATTTATTAAGTAAATAATTTTACATTTAAAGGTTATAATATAATTTACTTATATAAATAAACAAATCAAAAAATAGAATTTTAAATTAAAATTCAATATTTTTTCATTAGTCATCAAAAAAAGAAATCTACATAAAAAATCCCAAAATTCACTATAGTATATTTTTTAATTAATATTTTATAATTAATTTATTTTTCAAATAAAATTTATACTTGTAAAAAAATTACTTCTAAAATAGGTGTTCTGTTAAAAGGCAGTAAAATTCCAATTAGAAAAATATATCTTTTATGAGTATAATTGTATTTATTCATTTCTATTTTTTTGGAAACATATAAGATGAATAAAAAATAGTTGAATGAATATTTAATATATAAATTTAATTAAAATCATTCATCACAATTGATTTGTTTAAGTTTTTTAGATAAAACTTATTTCATCATAGAAAAATCAGTTTTTCAAAAAAATTTGTTTTTATTTTCAAATGGTTCATAATAACATTTTTAATTATTTTTTTACTGATGAATTAATTTTATATATATATTGACCAATATTTTGTTAATGCAGTTAATCATATTCATAAAATTTATTCTAATCTTCAGGTTATAACTGTGTTATTATTTAATAATTATATTATTTTTTTATAATTAATATTTAAACAATTGTCTTTCATTTAATGAAAGATATAAATGGCACTTGAAATTGTGTATAATGATTTCCAAAATGGTGTAACATGAAATTAAATTCATTAAAAAATTAATTTATTCATGAAATAATAATTCATAAAATACTAGTGTGCTATATTCTACCCCCTCAAAATGAATTTCTACTTTATAATTCGTCTAGTTCACCAATGGATTAACATTTGAAAACTCCTTCATAGAAACCCACTTTGTAGAAAAATTATGAACAAAACAAACTTTACGTAATAAAGTTTTTAAACATAGCGGTTATACAATGTAACTCATATATAGGTTTCCACATAGGACAAAAAATCAGGAAGTGATGTTTTGTACGTGGGAGAAAAGTCAAAATAATTATCGATAGTGACCGAGGTCCTTCATCACAAGAATTTAGGTGTTCTTAATGACATTATTTATTATAAAAATATGTGTCAAATATGCATTATGGATGTAGAATCCCAATACTAAATACAACAAAATTGTTTCCCAAATTTGTATCAAGAATTAAATCATTTGATCTAACTTATCCTTTCATATCTTTCTTAGTGTGCCATATAAATTCATAAATAAAGGAAACATAATATGTGTGATCTAAAATGTTAAATAAGTGAAAAATATATCAAAATAAATCATAAATAAATAAGAATAATAAATATGGAATGGTAAATAACGTAGCACACATTCCATTTAATAAAAAACTAGAGAAAAAAATACAAAAAAAATATTGATTATTAACTAATGGAAACACATATCATTAGAATAGCTAAAAAAGGAAAATTAAATATTTAATGGTAATAAACTAAATCAAATTACATTTGATCAATATAATAAGTATGAAATGAATCTATATGATTTATAACATGAAAATATCATGTATAGTAAATAATTAATCAAAATGAAATGTATATGATGGAAATTATTAAATATTGGACTTTATGTCTAAGGAATATGAGGAACTATACTTTCATGATTGAACCTTTATATAGTTTAAAACTATGAATAGAAACTAATTCAATTTTCACAACTTATTTGGCTCATAAGAACAAATAAATTCATTGAGTACCTATATAATTTTTTGATCCACCCATCCTTTAACATCCAAAGAATTCTTCATATTGAGTAATCAATTTATTAATTAAACAATATTATTTATCAAAACATTGTATAGAATAATGAATAGAAAATTATCAACACTTCCCGAAATATAAAAATAACATTCAAAGTAGACAATGTATGTAAATTGGCGTATAGTTTAGGAAATAGTAATATCCATGGAAAATGGGGTGGTTAATTTGGTGTAAAATTCCATGTTCAATGATACTAGGAGATTGGATATTTTAAGGGGACAGACAAATGAATCAATGAAGTGAATTCGAATAATCCACTTAGACAAATATGTCATAAAACTACCCAAAATAATTATTTTTATGGTATCAATAAAATATATCTCATGTGGACTAAAATAAAGGTTATCTTTGATTAATAAATATTCTACAAAAACTTAAGTTAAGAACACTATTGAGGAAAATATACATTTGTTTTGAATAAACTTTTTGAAAACCTATTATATGAAAATATGTTTTGAAAAAATTTTCTCTCAAAACTAACCTTTTCATCATGAAAATAAATATTCAATGAAATCATGGTGAGTAAATTCATACATTATCTATGAGGAAAATATAAGATTAGTTTTTTATAGTAAGAAGGTTAGAAAAATGACTTGTTCGGAAAGTGACAGGAATATTACATTATAATAATTGGAAAAAGACAAATGGGTAAAAAGTATTTAACTAAATGATGAAAAAACTCCTTTCAAACCCATTTTATAAAATAGGCATTTTTTGTATAGAATAAATTCTCCAACTAATGATAGAAATAAATTTTGGTTTAATAAAAGATATATTATAAAATATTTGGCGTTCTTATGTGTGGAAAATATTCTGTTTACATAATAATGTTCATGAATAACCATAGAGGAAAATTAATGGAATTAATAGAAAGTGATTAAATAATTTCCATTTTTGGAATATTATATTTAAATATTCCCAAAACGATTATTTTAATGTAAAACCTTGAAAAGATTTTAATGTTGTAGTGAGAATTAATCAATGAGTCGATTTAGTGTATCAAAAGAAAATACACATATATAAGTGGAAACATTTCAAAAGATAGTCAAATCCATTATATACATAATCACATAATTTTAACGAAATAATGTTAGTAATATAACCCAATAACTGAAATTGGGTTATGAACTTATTTTCCACTTTGTATATTTAAACTCAAATCACCATAGATGAAATAATTAAAATTAAAACTCCAAATATTTTCAAGAATTATTGAAACAATATGTTATATAAAAATTGATAGTATATATACCATATATAATAAATTATGTTCAAAAAGATAATGTGATTGCTTCACGATAATGTTAATAATCACAAAAGGAAGTAATATTTAAAAGATAATCATTAAACGATTCTTGAGAATTATAATATTCTAACATTATAATGTGTCTCATACCGCATTAATACAATTGAATCTCAATATCAATGAAGTAATAAAACTAAATTAAAATTATAATATAATGAGAATAAATGGTTATAGGTTATAAAATTTCAAATGGCTGTAAGTACAACCAAATAAAAGAAACAAGGTGAATAACAATAAATATGTCACATTGGAAATTAAATTTTGAATAAAGGAATTTCCTTAGGTATCGTTTATCCAATGTTTCAATATATTCATGATTGAAAAAAATTATGTTAATTATTTATTTTCTTGATAACCATTTTAACTTCTATAATAAATCTTATTTCCATTTTTACCATGTTGTATACAACAACTTAACAGTTTATGATTACATCTGCTGTCTTGACCATAGTCTGTTCATTTGTTAAAAACATATTCGGTAGGTCCATAATGGTAAAATGGATTATAACATAAAAATATACCAATTATAATAAATAAATAATTTTCATATTTTTAAATAAATTATAATTTTAAAATAAATCATTAAATATAGTTATGATAAATAAATCAATGTTACAAAAATAGAGATGGTAGGTCATATGTACACATGAGTGACGTTCCATTTTTTCAACCATCGTCATTGAAAGAAGGTATGTAAAAAAAGATGTTTCAAGAATAATCCTTATATCACAAATACCATGTTATTTAATCATACATACTTATATACATAATTCTTGTGATGTAAAAGGGATCACATCATGTCAAGAAGGAGGTAGTCTAAACGTCTGTGACTCATATCTTCACTTTTTACTGTGTGAAAGGTTAATAAATAAAATAATCTATATTATATTTATTGATATATAATTATGAAATTAATATCATTTTTAGGATTTATAAGTCACATTTTTTAATTAAAATCAACGTTTATACATTCCATGTTTTTTGTGTATGAATAACATCGCATCTAGGATGTGGTTGTCCACATTCCACACACAATGTTATTATACTCCCACAAAATGAAGTGCATAAATATATGGGTCAGAGAAGAATTATGTAATTATAAAGATATTATAAATATAATTTTTAAAATATATAAACATAGTGTCTATGATAATGACCTCCATTGAGACATGTTAAGGGAATAATGAACAATCATCGTTTCGTGAGGTGTTATATCGTCATTCATATTAATAGTTTATTCGTTACCCTTTAATTATGAATGTTTCTAAGTTTATTTAATAAAATAAAAAATAAATCTTATTATATTTTGGATATATATTTTTATATTATCATTGTATAATAATATTTTAGTGGTTTTATAATGGAAATAAAACAAAAAAGTTTTAGGAAGTTTGTTATCTCTTATTCAAGTAACTCATACTTATTTGTACCAAAAGGATTCTGTAGATTTCTTTTTATACAAGGGGAGGAAAATAGGATATTGGGAGGGGTGCCTAAAAGTTATTATGATATATTTTGTCAGAATATATGATTCTTGAGAGTTGTGATTAAATGGGTGATGTGGTGGCCTTTTATATTGGAGGAGAAGGACTCACATGGTATTTTTTATAATATGTTAGGTGTACCCATATTTTTACCCATAAAAAGTCACAAAAACAAAAAAACACAATAATTTATTGTTAATGGTATAATGTTTTCCATATAATTGGTTTTGGACTAGAGGATAGGTCATTGGGGCCCTTATGATTGAGGTTTAGTCCTTCATTTAGCATAATTCTAGCTGAAACATTTAACTACTTTTAATTACATTCACTAATATTTTTGGTAAAAAACAAAGATGAATTTATTAGAAATAATAAATTATTATGATCTTAAATATGGTATCCTTTTTCCTAAATTATCAACACATTGTGGAAGAAACTAATTTAAATTTATTCTCGTAGATGGGATGACAATGCGGGTTCGTAAATTAGAAATGTCCGAATGTTTGTAGTGTTTTAATAGTCAACTTCAAAGTGAAATTGATTATAGGGACCTAAATATTATTAATTTTTTAAAAAATATTATCTAAATAATATGTAAAAAAATTTAAAATATAATTCATCCATATATAAAATCTTATGACAAACTAATTTTGAAAAAAATATCTATATTTTTCACTATTCCTTAAAAATAAAAATTCAATGAAAATTAAAAAAATTATCCCTACAAAATTTTTATATCTCACACTCAAATTTGAATTTAATTTTGACATATATAATCTATAAATGTTTAAAAAAATTGACTCTAAAATTGGCTCTCTATTAAAAGCAGGTAAAAGTTCTCTATTAAAAATAATTCTTTTGTATAATTATGTTTGTTCTTAACTAATGCTAATAAAATATATTAGATGAATATAGAAAATATTATGAAAAATATAATATATATATTAAATTAATATAACTCACTAATATTAATTAAGTTAATTTATTTGTGTAAAACATATTTGTGATTATAAAAATTAGTTTTCTATAAAATATTCCCTTAATTTTCAATTGCCTCTTATATTCCTTTTTAATTAATTTGTAACTAAATATTTAATTTTATATTTTTAGAAGGTATATATTTTCATATGTTAGTTAATACTATTCATAATGGCTATTTTATGTCATATTATATTAAATAAAAATATTTTAATAATATAATATTGTTCTCTAAAACTCAGTTTTTCATAACGCAAGCTATCAATGAAATTAGTTGTATCTTAAGTTATACATTAACTCAGAACCAGCTTCATTATAAGGTATAAATTATATTTACTTTATTTAAAATATAAATTATTTTTTAAAATCTAGGGATATCATGTTCTCTAACACTCTTGGTGTTTTGTTTTATACACACTATTGAACACATAGTTCTTAATTTATATTTTCTGGGAAATATATTTTCCCCATCTTAAATAAATTGTGTCCTCACAATTTAACCTCAATCTTGGTTATAGATTGTTTAATATTTCCTGTTATTAAAATATCACATTTGGATGATGGTTCTTAAACATTTCTCTATAAAAAAGATAATGGTAATTATAAAATCACATAGACTAATATGTAACTAGGTCTATATGTTGAATAAGATTAGTGGATTGTAAAGATATATACAAAGAATGAAATCATACATATTTAATAGAAGTGATTATGTTCATTAATTATAAAAAATTTTAATGATAAATAGAACATTGAGAACCTCAAATCCATAAATATTCCAGGATTCAAAAGGTCATTGGTTCCATAAAAATGAAGGTACGAGTACAATATTTTTTTTAGAAGATACATTTCCTAAAGTCGAGGAATTTTATTACCACGTATGTATAAATAAATTATATATTTCTATAAACATTATTTCAACATTATTTGGGGCTTCAATCAATTTTCTAGTTAAATTAAAATTTATTTTCGATTCTTGAGGCCCCAATTTTTTTTTCGAAAAGTTCTTAAGACCCATAAAAGACTAAAATATCAAACTATTTATCTTTAACTATTCTCCAAAACTATTATGGTAAGGACATTAAAAACTAAGCATAAAAAAGTTACAATACCAGATTATAATTTTTATTTATTATTTAGATTTTTTAACTAAAAAACCAGAAAATATTATCCAGGACATTTATTTGTTTAGTGAATTGCTCCAAACCCTTATCGTCTTTCATCCATGGGTTCAAGTCCTTTGTCCTGGCTAGAATCGATGGGTTTTCACCCAGAATATCTATTGGCCTTTTCAGAAAACATTTTAATGTATTTTCAAAAAAAATATGTTTTATATGTTTTATATAATGTTAATAACTAAATATCATTTTTAATATTTTTTTAGTAGAATGATAATACATAAATATATCATGAATTTATTTCCATAAAAATCCTTCCATGGTATAGGTTTTATCGACAATATCATTTGAAGGATTTCTAAATCAGTACACCTTATCCTTATTCTAAAACATCATAGGTTTAACTTAGGTTATTTATTTTCATAATTTTTTCAAACCCTTCACAAGGGTTTGATGAGAAAATGTGAATTATCCTAAGCATATCCCTCGGGAATGTAAAAACAGATGTGCAGTAAGGCCCGTTTTCATGTACCAGGTTACACTGGGTCAGGACCGATGCACCTTTCCATATTTTTTACTCCTAGATACATCTGTTCCAGAACTACATAAACTTGTAATATCTAGAGAATGATGTATTTCTAAAAATACACATACAATCTGTACGTTATCAAAATTATATAGTGTTCTTATGAACATAACCTAAAAAACAACATTAGGGTTCCTTTCTCTAATCTATGTTCTCAAAAATCTAGTTCCCAAGTTTGATACTAAACATACATTGATATCAACTATATAGACCAGGACCCAAAAGGCATGGAGCCTGGGTTTGGTATCAATTATATTATCAAGATTACATGGAATAAATTCTTGATGGACCGATAGTTATTAGTCTTCAAAAACATTTACATCCTAGGAAAATTAACTAGTATTTTTATAAATAGTCTGTTTATAATTAAAAATGAATGGGTTTTGAAATAAAACATTTCTAAGATACATTGTTTTTTCAAAATAAGATTTAATATTAATTTAATATTTTGTGATTTTAAAACGGGGTTTGATTTCATTAAAATATATATTTTATTATATATTTATTTGAATTTCATAATAAAATAACGTTTTATAACACTATTATAAAACTATTAAACTGAAATAAATGTTATAAGAAATAAAAGATATGATTTATTTATATTTTTTGAAATGTTTTTTACATAAATTCTATGTTTGGATCATAAAAATATTATAAAACAATTTTTAGTTATAAAAAATATTAAATTACTATTAAATTTAATATGAATTCTGAAAATAATGTGTTTAATGGAGTAATATTAAATTTAAAAAATTAAAATTATTTTAAGAAATGATAATTATAGTTTTTGAAAATTTAACACAAAATGTGTATATATATAATTTTCATTTTCAATTATATTTTTTGAATAAGTTATTTCATAAAATTATTATTATATATTATAACTATTTGAAATTATACATATATTATTATTAATATATTATAATAATTTTATATCAATAAAAAAAGAGAAAATAAAAAGGCATAAAAAATATCGGAGAATCGGGTTTATTAGGGGTAGGGTTTCGACAAGAGATGGGGGTGACATCGAGTTTGGGCAGCAGTAGTTACAGCCTGCAAGCGTATGAATGAATATATATTGTGTGCATTAGGATCAGGTCATGTTGTATGAAGGGTGGAGTCGAGGGAGGTAAGTAGTGGGTTGGGTTCATCTTCATGAACTTAGGCCGAGGTCGGGAGGTTTCATATTAGTGGAGATTTATTGATCCATGTGATATTGATGGGATCCAAGTGAAGTTAGGGTTCCATTGCTGGTATAGGTATTGAACTCTTCTTATTCATATGTTTTAGGTGAGGTAGAAGTTTTTTCTAAATTTTTTTTGGACGTTGCTTTCACCTTTGATAAATTCATTCCAGTGTTTGCCATTTTTGGTAATAGTAGATTCTATTTGTCCATATGATTAATATAAATGATTGTATATTTTTTGATTCCATGTTAGTTTTGGTCTGCTTCTATATTTAGTTTCCACTTGAAAGTGTTTAATTAATATTTCAACATTATTATATTTTTAATAATGATATAAAATATTTTAAACTCAAGATTGAACCGTAAGCTCTATTAATTGATAATATAAATGGAAGACCCATTCTACTTATACACTATCCCATTTTATGATATCTACACATCCTGTTGCATATATGTCTTAGTAGTGGGATGATTTATACTTTTTATGTTTGTGTTCTTCTGCATTCAAATTGGCAGAAGTGATATTGGATTATTTATGAAGTTATGAGAAATGTATTTTTTATAATTATGTTTAAATTTAGTTCATGTTAAATCTCGTTCTTCCATTATATTATATATCATTCCTCAAATATATTTCCCACTAAAATTTTTGTGTATTTTTAATTCCTATTGTTAGTAAGGGAGTAAATTTCCTATGTTTATAAGGGATTTATTCATTTATTTCAAATTCATTTATAAAGAAGATTGTATATTTTAATTTAGCGTTCAAATTTCAATTATAAAGAATTATTTTCATGATATAATTTATGTTTGGGTAATAGATTAATTTAATAATTTTTATTTATATTATAAAATTTCTTTAATATTTTTATATGAAAGGGATGGTATCTGTTTTTATGATTTGTGAAACTAGAATTAGGGACTTTTGTTTTTACACATGTTATTTTTTTACTTTTTAACATATTCAATTTCATTTAGTTTCATGTATATTTTCAAGGTGGAAGTAATTTTAATAACTATTATATATGGTATTTCAAATCCCAAGCCTTATAGAAAAGTGATTTCAATGTTATATTTTCAGTTTGTTCATTTTCTATGTATGTTTTTTTAGTTTTTTCATAATATGTATTTATGTATTTTTTCCACACATCATTATTCTTTTTTACATATCCATGTAACTATTAATTTAATTGAAAAATATATTTTTTATTATGAAAATATATATACACATATATATATTTTTTAATCAATGATCATGATAATTGTCTCCAAATTTTAGGTACATTCTTATTTATACATGAACATATATAGATGTACATCCTAGAGTTTACAAAAATCATGTTCATGTTTATATATAAGACTATATGTGTTCAATGATTATTGTTTATTATAAAAATTCTATTTTGTTGATTCTATGTGTAACATGTATGTATTTATTTATTATGAATATTTTTTTAGATGAAAGATGTTATATATTTTATATTGCTACTATTTTATAAATTCATGACATTATGTACAAAATAAATTTTACAAATATGTCTCTAAAACATATATTCAAAATTGGATTATAAATTATGGAATTTATAAAAATATGTAAACATTTATTTCATATATTTTTTAGTACATGGATGATTATGAAAAGGATATGTGCTATGAGTTTTAGTTGGAACCATACTCACAAATGATGCAATGGATGTTCATATATTTATGTATATACATACATATATATATATACTTATATGTATACATATAAGTGTGAATGTGTAATTTTGAAACAGTGACATGTTCTAAAATTTATAAACACCATTAAGTGAATATAAATATGTAAACAAATCTTAAAATTTTTTTGAATATTTTTCACTTGAATGTTGTAAATATGGAAGGTTATGTGGGAGTGAACCCATCTTTTTCTAAGTGGATAGGCCCTCAACATTTCAAGTAACATTATAATAGTGTTTATTTTCCAAAACATTCATATTCATTTAGAAAAAAAATGGATTATGTTTGAGAAAATTTTGAATGGAAGTACCTTCTAATTTGATGTAGTATTTTCAGGCCATAAGAACATTTAAATAATGTTTTCAAAATGTGTATTTCTAAATATTTTTTCAAACGTGTTTTCAAATAAATATCTTAGCAGGATTTATAAAATGATTTAAAACCCCTTACATATAAATTTTATGCTCATCCCAAGTTTGAAAATTATTTTTGCAGGTAACTTCGAAGTGAAATATTAGATATTATTTTTTTTTCACACAATAGAAGCAAGGTAGGCCTATGTTTGTTTAATTGTTATCGTAAATCAGATAAATTATAGGCTTGTGTTTAAATCTATGGAACCAACTACCGTAAAATATCTTCAATTATGTAATTTTCAAGGTAGGGTCCTTATAATTGGTATCACAAGAATGATCTAGTTGAATTTGGATATTAAATATTGTCGAGTCTAGAAGTATCGCGGTTCAAATGATTCAGAAGATTTAATTTCATAATTCATTATTGTTTGACGTAACGAATTTCAAGGATGCAATACTTTTTAAGATGGAATATTGTGACATCCCAAGAAATATAACTAGTAATTTTAATTAATATTTTTTTATAATTAACTAAAAATGATATTAAAATATAACTTTTATAATATACCTTGTATAATGAAAATAAGATTTAATATTAATTATATATTTTAAATTCCAAAACACAGTTTTATTTCATTAAAACCAATATTTTTTATATATTTATTTGATTTTCATATTGATTATATTATTATAATTGTATTATAAAATTATTATATTGAAATATATGTTTTAAGTAATAAAAGAAATATTTTGATTAGATTGTTTTTATATGTATTTTTAGTAAATGTTATGTGGAGATTATATAAATATTATAAAACAATATTTTGACATAAAGAATATTTAATTATTATTAATTTTGATATGAATTATGAAAATAAATTCTTTAATGGAGTAATATAAAATTTATAAATAATTATCATGATTTTAAACATGGTTAATAATAGTTATCGATAGTATAATTCAATATGTATATATAAATATATAAGAATATATAATTTCAGTTTTGATTTATAAATTTTCAATAAATTATTATTTAATACTATTATTATATATTATATCTATTTAAAAGTAGAAATATATTATTATTAATATATAATGATAATTTTATATGAATTAAAAAATGAGAAATAAAAAAACATAAAAAAGAAGGGAGAATCAGTTTTGTGGGGATAGGGTTTCAACAAGAGCAGGGGGTGTCGTCAGGTTCAAGCAGTAACACTCGCAGCCTAAGTGTGTCTGTATGAATCAGTGTCATGGGCCTTCAGACCAATTTGTGTTGTTGTAAGGGAAATGTTTAGGGAGAAAAGAAGTAGTGTTAAGGTTCTTATTCCTATTCCAAGGCAGAGATAGGGAAAGTTCGTATGAGTTGCGGCTGAGGGATCTGAGTGATGTTGACCGGATATAATAATGGTTAGGGTTATATTAGTGTTATATAAAATGGCATATTCTTATCCTTTGGTTTTAGGTGAGGAATGTGTTTTTTATGAATTTGTTTTATGCAGGTCGCTTTCACCTTTTTCAAATTCATTCTTTTGTTTAGTATTTTTTTGGACAGCTGATTCTGGTTATTAGTTTGTTTAATTGCAATGCTTCTCTGTTTGTTGAATACCAATTAGTTTTGATCGTATTCTCTCTTCGGTTTCCACTTGCAATTTTTTAATCAATCTATGAACCTGATTCTATTTTTAATAACGAAAAGGTATATTTTAAAATAAATCATTCACCACATGCTCTACGAATTGAGACTATAAATTACAGACCCATTCTACTTCTATACTGTCTAATTTTAAGAGTTATACACATCCAATTGCATACATGTCTTATGAGTGAGATGATTTATGATTTTTATGATCAGGTTCTTGTGCATTCAAATTGGTATATTTGATATTGGATCATTTCTTGAGGCAAGGGATATGTTTATTTCAAAATTATGTTTAAATTGAATTAATGTTATATCTATTTCTTTCCATATTTCCAATATCATTCGTAAAACTTATGTCCAACTATTATGTTTGAGTATATATAATTCATATTTGTAGGGAGGGTGTGAATCTGTTTTGATTATAAGGGATTTATTCATTTATTTCAAAAAAAACATTAAGAGAGATTATATATTTCAATTTGAGGTTCGTATTTCAATTATAAATTATTATTTTCTAGTTGTCATTTATGTTTTGGAAGGGGATTAATTTATATTTATTATTTAAATTAAAAAAATTATGTTTTCTTCTTATATTTAATGGATTTTCATTAATTTAATGACTTGAGAAACTAGTTTCAGGGACTATTATTTAGACATGCCTATTTTTTCAAGTTTAACATATTCGATTTATTTTATGTTCAAGTAGTATTTTAGAGGTGGAATTAATTTTGAAATATATTATATATAGTCTTTTAAATCTCATTCCTTATAGAAATATGATTTCATTGATATTTTTTAAATTTATGAATTTTCTATGTATGTCGTTTTTATGTTTTTCATAACATATAAGTATATATTTTTCCACACTTCATTATTATTATTTCATGATCCATTTCCGTTTTACTTTAATGGGTGAAATATATTTTTTATTTATTATGAATACACACACACACACAGACACACATATATATATGGTTTAATTGAAGATCATGATCATCAACTTATTATTTTAGGTCTATAATTATGTATACATGAATATATATACATTTTCATATTATATATTAAAAAAAACTATGTTCATGTTTATATATAAACCTATATGTGTGCTGGGATTAATGTTTATTATAAAAATTATAGTTTTTTAACTTTATGTGTAGCATATAATTATTTATTGCTTATGAATATTTTTTAAAAGGAAATAAGTTATATGTTTGATTTTGCAACTATCTTATACATTCATGACATTATACAAAAAATAGATTACACAAATATGCCTCTAAAACTTTTACTCAACTTAGGGTCTTAATTGGTTGAAGTTGTAAGAATATGTAAACATATATATCGAAAAAGTTTGAGTACATGGATGATTATGAAAAGGATACGTGGCAAGATTTTTCATTCGAACCAAACTCACAAATGATGCAATGGATGTTCATAAATTTATGTATATACATACTTATATATATACTTATATATGTATATATAATTGTGAATATGTAATCTTCATATAGTGATTTGTCATAAAATTTAAAAAATCTAGTGAAGTAATATAAATATTAAATGGAATCTTAAAATTTTTAAAGAAAATCCAGCACATGAATGTTGTAAATATGGATGGTTATTGAGGAGTGAACTCATCCTTCGCTAAGTGGATAGGCCCTCAATGATTGCAGTTTCCTCAAAATCATGTTTTTTTTAATCGTCATTATTATATCATGAAAACACTCTTTTATGTTTAAGAAATTTTCTAATGTATTTATATTCTAAAATGATCTAGTATTTTTATTCTGTATGTAATTTAAAATACTGTTTTCAATCATGAAATTTCAAAATGTGTTTTTAACATATTTTCAAATAAATATAATAAAAGAATTTATCAATGGATTTAAAACCCCTTACTGTGCATTTTAATTATCTTCCCTTGTTTGATAATTATTTTCACACGTCACATCAAATTCCAAAGTTAGTGGTCATCATTTTTTGTGTGCAGCAAAAGCGAAGTGTGATTTTATTTATTTAATTTTTATTGAAACTCGGATAAATTGTAAGATTGTATCAAACTCTTAGGAACCTAGGCCACTAAAAGTTCCTCTATTATGTAGTGTTTAATGTTGGGTCATTATAAAAACCACATACATACATGGGTATTTCATTATAAATTAACACACTAATTACATCATAATGTTTTTCTAAATAACATCAAGGATAACATTATTCCATCTAGCGTATCCTTTCATTTTTTCTCAGTATGCTTCTTGGATTTGTAGGGAAAGTAAACATAATAAGGGTTATCACAAATGCTTAATAATGTAAAAATATAGTGGAACAAAAGATGATTTAATGAGAATGGAATTTTTGAATGGTAAATAAATGAACTCACATGCCATGTAATTAAAAAATAGAAGTAATTAAATAAAATTATAATTAGGTAATAAATGGAAATAAATTTCCTTAAAATAATTTAAAATTGAAAAATAATTATTCAAAGGTTTGAAACTAGAACACACTCCATTTAATCAATGAACTGGAAATAAAATGAATCCATATATTTTATCTTGTTAAAATCTCCAGGATAAAAAATAAAAAATAAAATAAAATAACTATGAAGTAAATTATTAATTATTGGACAGAATGTCTAACAAAATGAGTACCTATAATAATAATTTCCATCCTCATAATAGTTTTCAACTAGGGATAGTAAAAAAAAATTAATTATCACAACATATTTGTCTCATGAGAACCTATTAATTTATCAATTATATATATATAATGTCTGGGCTCCACGCATTATTTCATATCAAAATAATTCATCAAACTGAGAAATCAATTTAATTAGTAAACAAAATTCATTAAAAAAAATATACATATGGAATAAATAATATGGAATAATAAATATTTTCCCAAATAATAAAATAACATTAAAAGTAGATATCGTATGTAAAATGCTATACAATGTAGGAAATAATATTGTCTGTGATAAATATAGAGAATAATTTAGGGGAAAATTCATTGTTGAATTACCATAGAATATTAAACATTTAAATGGGATAGAAAAATGAATAAATGAAGTGAGTATGAATACTGTACTTATCAAAAAAAATCCTAAACCGTATAGATGAAGAATGAGTATGGTATCAATAATATATATCCCAAACTGAGAAAAAAAAGATTTTTTTGTCAGTAATGAATAGAAATACAATAAATATATTTTTTAAAAATTCATGAATAAAATATACTTTTGTTCTGAATTACCGTTTGAAAAAATATTTCACTCCAAATCACTTTTTAAAACTTTTTTTTAAAAATTATCTTTTTAATCATGCTATATAAACATCAAATAAGTTAAAATGAGAAAACGCATACTTGCGGATTAAGGTAAAATGAATATTCATTTTTCACAGTGAAATGGAAACAAAATGCCTTGTTAGGAATGTGACAAGAAGATACCTTTATGAAATGGTAAAAGACAATAAGAGTAAATGTTTCTTTATTAATTCTTGTGATAAAATTATGAAAAACTGTTATGAAAATTGGGTTTTTACAAGAAAATTGGTTCTCCGAAGAAAGAGATAACTTAAGTAATGTTATCTTAAATACATTTTATAATACATTTTTACTACCAAAGAGTGGAAAGTGTTACTATTACATAATAAATGTCATGAATAACTAGTGGATAGTAGAATTAATGGTTTTATAACAAATTGGTTAAATAATTTTCTATAATGGAATTTTTTTTTAAAAAAAATCCAAAACAAAATTAGATTTTAATTTAAACCCATAAAATGAATATAATATTGGAGTGAGAATCAATAAATGAGTAGATTATATTCATCAAATATAAATCTACATATAGAATATAAAATAAATAATTAGATAGTAAAAGTAATTATATACATAATTATAGAATATTAATAATAGGGACGAGGTAATATAACCCGATGAAAAGAAATTGGGTTATGAAATTCTTTTCCACTTGTAAACTTCTACCTCAAATACTTTTAGATGAAATAATTTAAACTGAAACTAAAAATATCATGAATAATGATTGAATCATTATATTTTATAACCATGTTGTAGAATATACAACATATATAATAAAATGGGATCCCAAAAACAATGTTATTATTTCAAGAGAATGTTTACAACCCCAAATGGAAGTGATATTATAATTATAACCATTAAATATATTCGTGTGTATAATAATCATTAATCTTTCCAAAGTGTCTCATACTAACTTTGAAACTTTTGAAGCATAATAACCATGAGGTAGTAATATTAAATGAATCACAGAACATCATGATATTGTTGATTTTCAGAATATAAAATTTCAAATGATAGTATATTTACCATATATAAGAAATTAGGTTCATAAAAACAAATATGTCTCAATGTTATCTAAATTGAGATGAAATCTAAAACCTTGCATCTGATTTGTATTGTGTGTCTTTATATTCTTGAATAAAAAAATTAATTATTTACTTTCTTGATAAAATTTATCATGTAAATCATAAATTTTATTTCACTTATTGCCATGTTTTGTACAATAACTTAATCAACTCAATTTCTGTTTGTTGTTTTAATGAAATTCATTTCATGTGATAAAAAACATTGCTTGGTCAAATATAGTCAATGAGGTCATTACATAAAAATATCCATAATAATAATAATGTAATAATTATCATATTTACACATTACGTATATATTTATAACCAATCATTAAATATGGTTTTTAAAAATTAATCATCTTTAATATAATGGAGACGTTATGCCATACTTATGCCTTAATAACATTTTAATTTTTAAGGATTTTTATAGAACGAAGTTAAGTAAAACCATAAATTTCTATAATGATACCAATATCATTAATAAAATTTTATTTATTCATATATACTTTTATATATATATATATATATATCGGTTGATGTAAAAGTAAACACATCATGTAGACATTGTGGTAGTCCACATGTCCACGACCGACTTTATCACATTTTAGTGTGTGAAAGGGTAATAAAGAAGATGATATATATTATATTTTTATAATTATAATTGTGTAGTGAATATTATTTATTTTATTATATGTAAATTATGTTTAATTAAAATCATCTTTTATGTATTCCATGTATCGTATGAAAAAATCACATCGCTTTTAGGAGGCGGTAGTCCAAACTTCTGCAGGCGATTTTATTATACTCCCACGAAATGGAGTGTGAAGTCATATATATTATAAAATAATTAAATAAGTGTAAATATATTATTAATATCATATTTAACATATATAAACAGATATTGAATCACAATTTCTATAGGATAGGTAGTAATGGAAAAATGAACACTTATTTTTTCTTGAGGTAGTAGTTCACCGTTCACATAAATATTATGTTGGTCACCCATTAAATGGCAGTGAGTGAGATTTTCAGACAAAAAATAACATGAAAACATAATAATATATTTAGTATACTGGTTTAGTTATATAATCATGGAATAATGAGATTTTAGGTAGTTGATAATGGAGATAAAATGAAAAAACATGAGGATGTTTGTTGCCTCTTATTCAGGTAACTCCTTTTGGTTTTTATCAAAAGGATTCCTTGGATTCATTCCTATTATAGGAGAGGCATGTTGGAAGATGGGAGGGATTTTTAAGAGATATATGGGAATATTATGTCTAAAATTATGTTTATTTAGAGTTGTCATTAATAGGGATAGGTGGTGACCTTTTATAATGGAGGAAAAGAAATCACTTTGTATTTTAGAATGATGATAGGTTTACATGTATTTTTACAAAAACCTAAACAATCGGAACCAACCAAAGAATATAATGGATGTTTAATGGTTTAATTATGTCCATAAATGGGATTTTTTGGAGTTTTTTGGTTATTTTGGACCTTATGTTTGAGTTTTAGTCCCTTGTAAAGCTTAATTTCACCGTAATTATTGAAATTTTGTTCTATTATTTTCACTAATATTTTTTTTTGTAAAAACATAAATGGGCCATATTATATATTATATGTTATAAATATTCCATATATAAAATTCATTATTAAAAATTATATAAGTTGAGCAAATTAATTTAAATTTTATCCCATAGACAGAATGATAATGAAAGTTTTTAATGAAAATCGTTACAATGATTTCTATGTTTTTATAGTCAATTTCGAATTAAAAATTATTCCAATGACCTGATATGGATTAATTGATAAAAAATATGATCTAATTGTTCTTTAAAACCCATTTATGATATAACGAAACCTTACCAACAAATACGATGAAAATTTAGGATAGAACTAAAATTCCATATTTTTAACTTTTGATTAAAAAAATAAAATTCATAGAAAATACCAATAATTCACCATAACCATTTTTTATCATTACCAAAAAAATATGATGTTTTTTTTAAATAAACTATAAAATTTTCAATAAATTTATTTAAAATATATTCAACATTAAAAGGTGGTAAAAAAACCTTAATAAAAATATCGGGTTTTATGTTTAAAATTTGGGTTATTCTATATTATTATTCAAAAATCTATTAAATGAATTTCAAAAAAATTATATTCAATATAATATATATATATATATTACATTAATATCACTAAATATTTTAATTATTTTAATTTTTTTGGTAACATAGTTTTAGGGGAATAAAAAAAAATTTCTATAAAATATTACTTTTATTTTTTATTAGCTATTATATTAATTTCAAATTATTTCGTTAATAATAAATTAATCTAATATTTGTGTTATAAATTTATTTTATTAATTTTTTCAATAATATTAATAAAATCTAGTTTATGAATTATTATATTAAATAGTAATTTTTTAATAATATATTTTTATTCAGTAAAACATTGTCTTCTGTGTAACGTCAGCCATTGAAGAGAATTATATTTTTTTATGTCAAGATATAACTCATTATCATATACATTAAAAGGTATAAATTATATTTAATTTAATTTAAATATTAAATATAATAAAAATTATTTGGATATCATATTCCCTTATTTTCATGGTATTGTGTTTCATACATGTAATCATTTGAAATGTTCATACTTTAAATTTTTTGGGAATTATAAAAAAGGTCATTGATATCATAAAAATGATTATAAAGAGACAAAATTTTATTTCATAAACAATTCTATAATGCTGAATAATTTTTAAAATAAGATATACATAGTTTATTTCTTTCAATTCAATATCCATAATATCTGCCTTTGGTTGTGCCTTGATCAATTTCAAGTTATTCTCTTACTCCTAGAAATAATGTGACTTTCTCATTATTGAAGTACTAATATATAAAGAGATCTAAAAATATAATGATAATTTATTCCATATAATTTTTTTCATCATCACAGAAAAATGGTTCGCATATGTTATCTAATATGAATAAACCTTTATATGGAGAGATAAAAAATTATGGTCTAAAAACTCATCTGAAGTTTACCTTAAATAATTCCATAAATGGTTAACCTTAAAACCCATTAGATGAATAAAGATACAAATTTTTTGAAATAAGGTGACTAAATTTCTTAATTTATCTTAACATTGATCCCTTATACATTATAATGTTTCTCATTGTTGACACATACCAATTGTTTGAATACATTCATCTTGTATTCTCTTAAAACATGGTAATAACATGAATTTCCTTAAAACCATATTGAAAACAATCACATTTCTTCATTAATCACATAAAAATAGATTATTGAATATATTATTTAAATAAAAAAATATTTATAACATCATCACTGATTACATAAACCACTTTTTAAACTATTCAATTATCAGTTCTTAAGACCTCAATAATATCCAATATAAATTATCTATATAAATCGTCTATTTTTATTAGCTAAATGAAATTTTATTAACATCAGAAACAGATTATTTTTTACCTACCTTTAATAAAACCAAATAATTTCTATTAAATTAGTTTTCAAGTTCACCATTACCATTCAATATATTTTTTGAAACTCCTTAATGAAAAAATAGTCTGCATGATTTATAAAACATATTTCTTGAACACCAATAAATATATACTTCAATAATCCTACTTCTTTCTCAAAACATCAATAAGGTTTCATCATATTATACCTTAACATCCCTTTCCTAAAAATGACATATGAATAATATCTTAATATTAATGAAACTCAATTTAATCATGCTTACAAATTATTCTACCAGCACATAACATGACTTTCATTTGTCTTCTGTGGTCTCTTCAACATGAGAAAAAATACCATTACACAAAAAACATTACAGAAATATTATTTTGTGATTTCCCACCTAGGAAATTTATTTCAATATTTTATATTATTTCTATAATTAAAACATTAATTATTTGATAATACATAAGGGAGATCAATATTCTCATCAATTACATTAAATGTACTTTTTGTTTTTCCCTTTACAAATACATTCATTGTGTCCCTATTTTCCATAGCCAAACATATTATCATCCTATTGATACCTTCCAAATAATTCCACTTCCCACATTCATGACATATAGAAAAATATATATTCTTTCTTCATTGGTCTCCACAACCCGAACTCTCAACGAATGCATTCCTTAATTTCCCAGATGACCTTGAGAGTTTTTTGAGGTACACATTGTTATTAAAGATTCATGGAAAATTAGTACGCATAATCAACACATAAATTTGTAAATTAATCACCCCAAATGTTTTTCCAAAATTAAATCATCCATCACATTCAATTTTCAACCATCGCCATTCGATTCCCTCCATTGACTAATACCAAGATTTATTTTTTGTGAAATGTGAATCATAGTGGGAATACATATAATCATGAAAAATCACTTATATTATGTGTAATTCATAACAACCCATTTCTGATATATAACACCTTAATTTCAAAAAAAATTATTAATAGTAATAATCTATTTAAATCCTCTATTATTTTTTGAAAAGAGTTTGTAAATTTTGAAAGAATGTCCTCAGGGATTGTCAATCCAGTTGTGCAGAAAGGCCTATTATCGTGCACTGGTTCTCGATCAATTCTAGATCAATATGATATTTTTTAGGATGTTATAATTTGTAAAATTTTTCTCGATACACATCTATATGTATTATTTATATAGGTATATATTGATAGGAAACAAATTTATATATCATTTACCATAATTCTTGTAAATTTTTCTTAATCATTTACTCATCCTTCGACTTATCATTAGACATGTATTTAGGTATATCAATATGTATTTTTCATCCCAATTTTTAAAGGTTAACTAAACATTCAATCAGATACCAACTATATATACTCATTTTTCTCACACATATATATTACATCATTTTTTCGAAATATTCAATACATTACCCAAACACATGCCCAAATTTCATATTATTTTAGTGCCTTTGGAAACATAGGAACATAATAACTTGCGCATAAGTGAGATAAATTATATCCACCTATCAACTAAAAGAGTATGAACATTCATATAAAAATCATACATTATAAATATCTTCATAATTTAGATAAATTAAACATATGAAAGGGTGATCTCAGATACTCAATAACAGTAAAAAAAGGGAGATAACTAGCATTAGAATGTATAAGAACATGATCATAACATTATAATATCAAAACCTACATAAAAAAGATCATAATATCAGGTTATGTAACAATTAATCAAATATCATAAGACATGTATCCTAATTCAATCAATAACATAATCCATGAAACCATGACATATACATAATGCATGGAATTCTGGAATAAACATAAACTTATGAAATGATTTCCATATATGTAAATGATCAAAACTATGGATTATTAATAAGATGGGTATACCCCCTAAATAGTATTAGTAGTGATGGTTTTCTCCCAGAACTATCTTACATGTCATGTTTCACTCCCACAAATATTTTATTTGCTAAGGTTTACTCCCAAAATCACCTTAGCGAACAAAGTACCTTACTGAACTACGTTTAATCCTCATTCCATCCATGTAAATATCATGATATATAAATAATTATACAAAAAAATCATGTTAGATGTATAACACACCAATAATGTAACAGTCTATGTTTTTAATGCAAAAAAATTATGTTCGATAAAGTACACGATAAGCCACATTGATCTTAAAATGAACAACTGAATATTGTTATTTTAATGTTATAGTTATAACTTAGTTGTAAGAAGAAAGTGTATTAAAATTTCTAACTAAATTATGAATTTATGGTTTAAAAAAAAAATATAGTTTCTCAAAAAATTAACTATAAATCAATTTAAAATCCTTTTTAAAATAAAAAGGTAATGATTTCCTGAAAAAAAATCTAATTAAATCAGCAGAAGTGTGTTTAATACCAATAAAAAAAATATATCTTATTGAAATGTATTAATGATATATATATATATATATATTATCGATTATAATTATTATCATCCATATGTTTTGTTTTTTAGACATTCTATATTAATAAATCCAATATTACACATAATATATATATTTTTCAAAAAAGGATGTTTTTCACATTTTGATCATGCACTCATTTGAAATGTATTTTTTGAAACTATTAATAATTATATTTGAATAAATAAAATTTATATTTGATACTAGAATATCAAAATTTACATTTTTAGGTTGTTTTCGGATAAGTTTCAGGTTTTTATAAATAGTAAAGACAATATTGCATTTTTAATGGAAATCAGATTTTTCCTAAATAATTTTTAATGTTAAATAATATTTTTAATTGGTTTTAATGTATATTTAGATCAATATCATATTAGTTAATACTATTTGTATCATTTCAATTAATTTCTCAGCGAATTGAAATATTAATACATTTCAATCTTTTGAACATTTTCACATAAAAAACTCATTTTATCATTCCGTCAACGGGATTATTTTTAAATTAATATTTTCCCTTTTTTATACAAAATTTATAAAATTGATTCCATATTTTAATGAATAATTTATAAATTTAGTAAATTGATCCTTTTATTTTTTTGACAAAATAACAATAGTATCTTTGGTAGTTTTTATGACCACAGTTAAGGGTAAATTAAGTAATTAAGGGTAAAAATAATATTATAAATATTATATAATTTCCCTAAATACTGTCATAATTGAATTTTATGAGATCTTTTCGACCAAAATATTACTTTTTCAAATTTTATGAGCTTTTTGTGCAACTTGGATGATTTTCATCCATTTATATTATTTGATTCAACGAAAAGTAATTTTTATTATACATTTATTTTTTACAACTAAAATATTATTAATATGGTGTTATATAAGTGATATTTTAAACTATAAATTGTATTTTTAAAGATAAAATTTTTATATTCCCCCCGATAATTTATTGTTAATTTTTAGGGTAGAAATAATTAAACTAATGGATTTCACAATGATGAGGTAGTAATTTTTTATTAATTGAAATATCATATAAATGACATAAAAAATAATAAAATAAACATATTTAACATAATTAATATACTTATAAAATTTAATGAATTGTTTTTACATGTTAGTGATATTTTATAAGTTTCATTGTGAAGATATCATATTATAAGGATTTTTTTTAAAACTCATGTAATGAATAGTTTCAAAATTGTGAGTAATGATCTTTTAAAATAAATAATATTTAATTAAATTATATAAACATCATAATAATTTGAAAATAAGGTAAATGATTGGGATAAGTCTAGATATTTCATATATGACACATTTATTGGAATTTTTTATTTTATACTAATTATATTTTCTTTCAATGTGTATATTATTTGATACCACATTAATAATTAAAAAGGATAAAAAGGGTTTAAACAAATATATGGTGATTAAAAAATTGAAACAACTTGAAGAATTTTCTTTTTTATGTATTAATTTTGATACATAATCATTATATTTTAGAATTAATCTAGGTTTGTGCCATTTTTTAAGGAAATGTAAATTATATTAATTTAATGATTTTAAGAATTCCATGAGTCACATCCCCTATAATATATAGGGAACCCCATTATTTACATTTATTCAAATATAAAATCAAATTTAGTTCATCTAATATCATAAAAAATACATTACCATAATGTTTCCACACATTTTAGTGGAATTTTTTAATGAATAACACCCTCCTTAGAGGGTTTAAGATGTTAAACAAAGGATATTGTCTGATTAAGAGGTATTGTTTTGAGAAAGTATATTAGTTCTATTTCATCTTCCACATACATAAAATATTATCAAACCAATATAAAATAATTAATATAATAATCTATATGTAATTATAAGTTATTATGTTAATTTTCGTCAGTTAAATCTGCCTCCACTTTTAATAATGGGAAAATAATTAATCGTTCGTGTGTATAGTGTTATTCCACCTTATGAACTAGTATAATTTATTTTCTACCTATATCCCTAAATAATTGGTTGTATTTATGTAATAAATTTTTATATATGATATTCTACACATATTATCCATTATTTAAGAAAAATATATCATTTATATTCTTAACTTTCCATGCACTGGAAAATGATAGCGTCGTTCTTGCATACTTGTGAACTATCACCTCCATAAAGTGATGTGATTCATTTTTCCTCACCACACCGCATGGAAGATATATATAATTAAATTTAAATTATTAATTTTATTTTAATGACATTATTATAATTCTAGATGGATAAAATTATACATAACTTCTTTCCATAATGATCCATGAAAAATGATAATGTTACTCATGTGTACGTATATCCTACCATCTCATAGATTATAACGTAGTTTAATTTTCATAAACATACATAATAGATTTATTTATAAGTATATTGAATGTATAATAAATAAGAATAATTTCATGAATATTATCCTATTGATAATTGATAAATGAAAACATTGACGATCGAAATCATACCAATGTCATTTTGGACTCAAGTATAAAAATATCAATAAAATGTCCCAAATAATAATAAATAATTATGTAATTATTATAACATGATAATAAGTTAAATAAAAGAGATAATAAACATTGTTAAATTTATTATTAAAGTAAACAAATAACCTATTTTTATTATTTATTAATATTAAGATTGTATTTTATGAGTATGACTCAAGGTAAGGGAATTAATTTCAATTTCCTTTCATTGAGGAATATGTTAATGTTATAAAAATTACTTGTCATATTAGGTGTATATATATCCCCTTTGACATATCATGTCACAAATTTATTTTTCTCATGTTATTTAAATTTTTCATAAATTTTAATCAATCATAGGGTATTTTATTTAAGTGTTTAGAGTGGTACGAGACAACTTTAAATATTTAAATAATTGATTTACAAATATTCATCACCAAGTAAACATTTTGATATTATATTATATTTTTATTTATTAAAATGATTATAAATGATATTTTAGGTATATTATGAATTTCATTAATTCAGTTTGGGAAAGTAATTTTTTCTGTAGGGATGGTTTTTCTTTCATTACAAATGACAAAATGAATGTTCCTTTTAACATATACGGTGAAAACAATTTCAACAATATTATGGCCATTATTTTATATTTGGATTCCTCTACAAGCCTTCATGTTTCTAAAAGAAAAAGAAACCAATTTTTTCATTTTATAGGTATTTCTATTTTTTTTGAAAATTGATTTATTATGCATATAGAGTGAATGTTTTCTTATGAGTGAAAATAAAATTTTAACTGTGACATGAATGTTGATTACTTTTACTTGTTGTAATTATATAATGGTACATCGACCATTGATGGGGGTTACATGATAATCTAAGTATAGGTAGATTTTTATAAACAAAAGACGGTTTGTCACATTATAACCTCAAATTCATTGAGTACTAAAGTCAATTGTATGGTTATTCCTTTTGTAAGAGTTACATACATGGAGGTCGAACACATGGATATTCTATTTAAATGTACAAAAATTATATTTATGTATCATGATACCTTTATATGTTATATATTAACATATGTGGTTTATGGAAATCTTATTACTACAAAAAAGGGTTAGAAATGAGGTTATTTTCAATGGAAAGTATTTACCATTTATTAAGGTTGAGAAGTATTACATTGGGATAATGTTTTCAGGGTTTTTTATGTTGTAAAAAAAATGTTTTATTTATTTGGGTATACATCACTATGATTTTTTTCTCTCCCCTTGTTATAAAGTTTTTTTCATAGGACTTATGAATTATATGGGTCAAGTTTGAGATACAGAAAAAATTATGAAGATATATCTGTATAAAAATCATGTTTTGTTTTAATTTTTTTATTATTAAATAAATGGATACTAAGTATTAGATTCAACTTTTGATGTATGGGTTTACTATGTATAAAATTATCCTTATTATTTAAAACTAAAAACCTATAATATCTTGGTGAAAATCATGATTTCTAATTTTAAAATAAATAGAATATATAATGTTTAATGGAATGGTAGTACAAATGGTATCAGACCAATTTTTAGAAAACATTAGAGATTAGGATGGTTTCATAATAGTTAGGGATATTATCGCGAGTTTCTAATTTTATGTATAATAATAAGATTAATGTCTTAGAAACCCCTTTTTAGGTTTTTTGTTATCAAATTTTAAGGTGGTTAACGGTATTTTATGAGACATTCATTTCGGAGTTAATTATGGGTTTTTATTTTATAGGGTTAAAAATTAATGGCATGATATAAACATTGATGTTAAAACATGTTATGGTTATTATTGATTAATTTTTCACACTTTTTGATTGTTATATGAAATATATAGTTTTATAATAACGAAAATCTGTAGGATGGGTGACAACTCATCGTATTTGGCAAGGCCGCAAAAATCGAAACCAAAACCGATGGGTGAAAATGGTGAATTTCCTACCACTTTCCTGCATGATGTACCCATTAATATGACTTATTAGTTTTAGTTAAATGATTTAATGGATGAATAATTTTTTTATTTTTTGAAACATGTCAATCATCGAATAGATAACAGTGGTATTGAAAACAGATTAGGAATTTAATTGATTATTGTTATCTCATAAGATGTTCATTATATTGGGAACCCTATATGATAAGTCGAAAAAAAATACTATGGGATTTTACATGATAAGTAATGGTTGAATTATATTTTTGAATAATATAAAATTTTATTATGGAATTATATTTTTTCGAGTTATTTATGGAATTAATTATCATCTCATATATATTATGTGATATAGGAAATTTTATTTTTTTTGAAAGACAATAATTGTGATTGATTTTATTTAGAGATAAATGTTAATATTTATCTTGGGGGACTACATTATCAAGTCTTTTTGAATTTTGGGATTCTATCATATTTTGTATTATATTGATATATTTTTAGGAAAAAAATTTGTTGAATGTACTAGGTTTATCTTTGGGTATTCCTATTGAATTTTGGAAATTGAAGTAGTTTTTGTAATATTATGATTATTTATGTTGTAAAAATTATGTTTTCCATTACTAAACATTCTTGTTTTGGATAATTTATAAATATTGGATAAATAGATAGTCAATATTTGTTTGTTTATGTTTTTCTCTGAAAGATGATTCTAGTAGTTTAGGAATGAAAATATAATCGTGAATATTCATTAGTTGGAGAAAAATATCGGCATTTGGTGGAAACTGATTAAAGGAGAAAACTATACATTTCATATAAGTATGTTACCTTTTATTCATAGTAAATATAGTAAATCAATTCTTCATCTCTTTAAAATGAATCTTCATACAAAAATATTATATTTTTTCTTTTATATACTGAGAAATCCATGACATTTTTGACAATTCACGTATTTATGGTTTTTTCAATGTTAACATTATCATGACCATATTATATATCACTATCAATTAGAACATGATAGTTATTTTCTCTTCAATTTCCAAGTTTTCCTCTCTGGAACCCTAGTATGTGTTATGTCTAGTGACCTTCATACTTCTGTTTCTTTATTTTGATGTAGATGTCTAATTAATATATTTTTTTTCAAATGTGGGATTTAAATAAACGAATTTTTATAAATAAAATATTGTTTATCGGATGTGAATTAAAATTATAGAGGATTTATTTTCCGAAATGGGGGACAATTAAACATCCATATTTTTTAAAATGAATCACTAGGTTTGATAGAGTACATGATACACAACATCAATCTTAAAACAAACAACAAAATATTATTATTTAAATGATACTATTATAACCTAATAATTAAAACAAAAGTTATGAACAAGATTAAATTAATAATGAAAACATTGTTTAAACATCTATATATAATTAGTTTACCAATTAATTATAAAAGGATGTAAAACCCTTTAAAAATAAAATGAAAATGTTTCTTTGAGAATCAATTTATATTTACACAAGTGTTTTAAAAACCCAAGATTTTATGGGAAATATTCTTTTTATTTCATTTGATGTATTCTATTGTACTCTACACCAAGATTACCTTCTGCTATATATTGAATTGTATTTGCTTGTAGTATGCGCAACACTATTCTTGGTTTTTTTTGCACACAAGAGCGACCTTCCTCAATAGTGTGTGTTGTACGCAATACTTTGTTTCACTAAACAAATATATATTGTTATATTATTATTATGAACTACATGTTATTAATAGTATGAAACAAAATTTAAATTTTATAACATTATCATTCATCTAACACATATTCTAGAACATGGTATGAGAAAAAAATAAAATTTTCAGGTAAAATAAGTATTTTTAAAAAAATACATTTTTACAACCTTTTGATGGCACACCAACTTTAAATCTAGTTTTTGACACCATTACAAGTTCAATTTTATAAAACAAACTTATTCATTGCATTTATGATATAAAAATTTACTTTGGATGATTTTTTAATATTTTTTTGTTAACTTTCATATTTTGAGGAATAATAAAAATATGGTAAATTTTAATTAAAAACAATTTTTATCATCAAGATAATTAATATGGTTCAATTATAATATTAAAAGGATTCAAATTAGAAATAGAATATATTTTTACCATTTAATATAATATTTTTCATTGTCATTAATTTTACATTGAATTCACTGGTAAAAACATTTCAATATTTTAAAATGATTTAAATAAAAAACATTTTTTTCAACAACCAGATTAATTTTAAATTAATTACTACATATTCTGTGTTTTTAATTTGTTAAAATGGATTCCATATTTGGAATCAGGAGGTTAAAATTGTGTAAATATATAACTCTTATTTCTAGTCATTATGAATTGTAACTACGGTAATTTTATTCACCATAGTTAAAGGTAAATCAGGTAACTAAGGGTAATAATACTATTATAAAATTACACTAACACTTCTCTTGATATAATTGGTTGATTATATTTCTCTATAAAACATACTTAGGTTGAAATGGAATCTATTGGAACCCACTTGGATGCGACTAAGACCTTATATTGATTTTATTTAATGGAAAGTGATATATGTCTCACTCAACCTTTATTAATTAAATTATATTTAATATAAGATTATATAGAATATAAATTCGATTATAAATAGTCATTTTAAAGAAAAAATGTTTTCCTTAGTCATGGTAATTTATTTGTAATTTATAAAAAATATATAATTACATTAATAGCTTTTTCATTAATGATGAAGGAATTATTTATTTAGTGAAAAAACAATAATATAGTTTTCATTAAAATAATAATACCCATCGAAAAGAACAAAAACATGACCAAAAATTATTGGGCGAGTATATATAAACCATAGTAATCCAAGGTTCGTCTTGTGGACCATTTGGAGCATTATAAAATAGATTATAACATTTTTATTATTTTTTTAAATGATTTCAAAGTTTCCACCTTCGTAATTTAATAAAGATAACATTTTAAAAGATTGTTGTTTTAAAAGATAAATTTGACTAAAAATGTTATTATGAAATATATTAGATTTAACTTTATCATAGTATTTTATTATTAATTTTTAGGTAAAAATTAAGTATAATAAATAATTATACAAAAATATTGTAGTAATTATTTTATTAAGAAAAATATCAAATACATTGAATAAAATATATTTAAATAAATATTATATGAAATAATATATGTGATCCAATATTTTTATAGATAAATATGAAATTTTATTAATCTATTAAATATTCTGTATTGAACATATCTTCTGTGTGGAATTTAATTAAATTAAAAATATTAAATAGTGTCAAAATTGACACTATTGGTATTTTATAAAAATAACATATTATTAAATTGTTTAAAATTCACAAAAATATTTAAAAATTAAAAATTGAAAATTATATGTTCTAAAAAGACATAATGTATCTAATTATGGGCAATTCACATCACATAATTATGTATTTATAACAATTTATAATTTAGAATATTATTACCACAAATAAAATCAAATATATAAAATAAGGATAAATCAAAATGATAAGGATTAAAATAAATTCCAAACATGTCTACATTTTAGTGGTCGATGATATTACCACCATATGTCATCTCATCTTCAACATTGAGTTAGATTGGAGGTTTTTTTGTGGGTTTTGATTTAATTATAAATTAATATTTTTGATAGTCTCCTAAATTGCCCCTCTCCTCTCTTATATAAAGGCACCTCCTCCCTCTCCTCTTCACACCGTTTTGAGATTTCAAACTCGGCCACACCCTACCCATTTATCTTATCAACTTCCTTAGAGACATACTAGAGGTCATGTACTTCATCAAATACCATCCTTAGTGCCCTAATAGGAGGTTAATAAGAGGCATGTCGAAGAATAGGGAATATCCTTTACCAATTCATTCAATATTATTTCTTCTTCTACTTCCCCTATAGGAGTTGTTTCATTACTATGTAATAACTCTAGTATCAGTTGTATACTGATATGTTATTATGAATATGAAACATCCATATTCCATCTTCAATCCATGCTATGTAAAATGAAATCACCACACGTCCGTACGTATGGCCTACCGTCTCCACGTTGTGGTGTAATCATGTAATGGCTCGGACCTCTCTGGCCCGTTTCGTTGTCAAAAAAAGGCCACGAAGTGTTCTGGAGGGTAAAATGAACTTTTCCCACACTTTCCAGAATTTTCAAACTACACGCCGTGTAGTTTGAGTACACGCCGTGTACCCCCTCGCCGGGTATACCCAGTGTTGGAGCCGTGTCCCTGACGTGTGCAATGAATGGGTACATGTTGTGTGTCCAGTAATACATGTTGTGTAGTCCCTCCCTGCGTACGCGTTACCGTGTGTTGACCAGTCAATGGACGTATTCCGTGTTAGAGCCCTGTTAAATAAATGGGTACACATCGTGTATCCAGTACTACATGTCGTGTAGTCCCTCCCCGCGTATGTGTTACCCTCAATCCGTGTGTTGACCAGTCAACGGATGCGGAGCTGTTTTGGAAGCCGCGTGGAGACCATGTTAAATAACTGATTACACACCGTGTACCATAAAGTACATGTTGTGTACATTTTATTTTCTCACCTATAAAAGGAGGGGTCCCCTCCTCCTTTTCAACTCACCCCTCTCCTCCCCTTTCCTCTGAGAAGAGTTCTCCCAAGAGACTCGAAGGCTCTTCCTTCCATAACATCTTCGTTTGAGATCCAATTTACAATCCGTTAACGGCCACGGGATCGTAGCGATGTGGCTGAACTTATGAGCATGGATCCGTTGTCTTTCCTTTGGAATTTCCTTTCCAACTTCCACCTGAGGAGGTTTTGTCGGAACTCCACAGAATTGACGGACACCGACGAACGTCTTATAAGGTTGATCCGAGGGAGAGTTGCGATCAAAAACTATTGAGGTAGGGATCTTACCTTTAACTCTATAAATTTTTCATCATGCGGGGTGGGTATCCTCTTGTTTTCATGAGAAATATTTGAACCTTTAAAATAAGATAATAACTGGTTTAAGAATGGGGATGGGGAAGTTGTGATGTTTATCTTTGTTTATCCTATTGTTATGTTGTGAAATGAATGAGCTTCTGCCTACTGAAAATCACGGTCGTTGGGGGCCTTTTCTTGTCCAATTAAATGTTTCCATATCTTTCTAGACCGTTTTGTGTATGTAAACATTTTTGAATGTTGAAATTGGTTAATCACGTAATGTTGTATGTTTAAAATCTGGAACCCTTATGTGATCACCCCGGTTAAAAAAATGGAATAATGAACATGTGGGTTTTTGGCATGGTTACTAGTGTGTTGAAGGGAGGGGTGAATCCTTGGTTGTTACAAATAGAGCAGGCAGAAGGGCTGCGGTAAATGATGTTAAGGGGGCGATGATGTGGCACGAACTTTGTTTTGTTGGTTGTTGTGGATCGGGTGGGTAGCTGGGCTGTGATAAATGGTATTAAAGGGATATTGATGTACGAGTTTCGGTGTGATTGTGGTTATGGTGGTTAGCAGCGGGGCTGCAGGGACGAGTTTGAATGTGAGCGAACTATGGGTTTTGATTAATAAAAGTGGAAAAGTTAATGAATGGTGGGGTATGATTGTGGAACGTGAATAATAATCAATGGGGTTGTTTGGATAATATGAAGGACTTGGTTGTGTTGCTTGTGTTTTCCCTAACTTTTTTTGTTGATGGCAGGGATAAGTTTTACGAACGATCGATGTGGTTGGTTGTGGATGGTGGTGGATAGTTTCCCAGTTGTTAAAGAACTAAATAGAATGATTCTGCTGAAACGTAAATACCTAAATGGGGATGGGGTTGTTTGTTGTATGCATTCTTCATGGTAGAAGTGCAGAGGTAGGTTCTCAGTCTCTCTGTTTAGAAGCCATAGGTTGGGGTGAGTGTTTGGTATATATATATATATATATATATATCTTTATCTTTGTGTTTTGACGCAGCCCACCCATGTTGAGCACTTAGTGCTGAAAACTCCCATTTCATGGGAGAGGGTGTTTTTTCATCAGTTACTAGCTCCTTCCTGCTCCATCTCCACTAGGTTGTGATGGCTTGAGGCGACCATACACCTAAGACACTTTGGGTAGGTTTTGATTGGGGTGGTTTTATCCCAAGACTCTTCGGGCAGGTTCGACTGTTTCCCAAGAATCTTCGGGATGAGGCCCAGATGTGTTCGGGCAGGATACATGGTTGTGAGGCCCAGGTGTGTGCATGCGGGATACATGGTTGTGAGGCCCATGTGTGTGCAGGAGGGATACGTGGTTGTGATGCCCAGGTGTGTGTGCGGGTGGGATTCGTTGTTGTGATGCTCAGGTGTGTGCGGGCGGGATACGGGGTTGTGAGGCCCAGGTGTGTGCAGGCGGGATGTGCGGTTGTGAGGCCCAGGTGTGTGCGGGCGGGGAGAGTGTGGTAGCGTCGGGATGTTCGTCGTTAAGAAGAGAAGCTTACTAAAGGTAAATGTTGAGGGTTACCCAATACTCTTTCTTCTTATATACTACTACCTGTTGTGGTTGTGCTTTTGGTGAGTGTGGCTGGTGTGGTTGTTTGGATAGAATTCCTTGCAAGGTTTCATCTGTTGTTCTCACGGGACATTAGGATGTCTCCCCACTTGTGCATGAGAGATTTT
Source organism: Viscum album (assembly GCA_963277665.1). Taxonomy (NCBI): domain Eukaryota; kingdom Viridiplantae; phylum Streptophyta; class Magnoliopsida; order Santalales; family Viscaceae; genus Viscum; species Viscum album. Next base: position 1,361,898,276 of record OY728140.1, on the reverse strand, counting down.
GGTTTCCCTACTAAGTATACTTGTATGCTCACCCTACATTTACATTCAGGTTTCCAGGAGGACTACTAGGGTCGTGGGGGACCCTACTAGTCAGACAGTTGGAGTTTTTTCTGTTGTTGCACACTTGTTTATTTTGGTATTGTACATTGAGCTTTCATGTACTTGTACCTTGTTATAAAATTGTTTAAACATGCATGTGGGCTTGGTTTGGGTTTATTTATATACACTTGTTCTTTTCCTTTTTGGTGGTTGACTTGTCCTATTTTCCGATCCTAAATAATAAATAGGGTAATGCCTCCCATATTTGTGAAAAATCATACCCTTGGTGCTAGTCACCACCCTAGAGCCTACTGGAGGCAGCACTCGGGGGTCATTATCTCCCTTTCACCATTTCCAGCACAAGAGGGGCATCTTTGGTGGGAGGGGGTCATGACAGAATGGTATCAGAGCTGATGGTTGAGATATAGGATGGAGTCTGGAGTTAGACACAGTGATGATTGCATGGTATGGTAGGGAAACAGTGTTAGTTAATCGTGGTGCGTGACATAGACCCGGGAAGACCGGCTAGGACACGGGATTTGAGGGCCCCCGTGATCTGATGAAAGGAATATGAACCTACCGAATGAACAAGTGAGACTACATTGATTGCAGGGTAGAGACCCTAGAGAAGGTACATGCATCATCATGATTGTGTTTTACATGATTTGGGTGTTCTGGGAAATAAATTGAAATGAAAATAATAAAATAAAACCTTGATAAATTTCCTTACTACTTGGCCATAGGTGATATTTGTTTACTGTATAGGTATGGAACCTGGACGTCGTCCCCAAGTGGCTCAGACGACAGAGGCCCAACAGATTCAGGTGGTCGATCAGTTGTGGATTGACCGAGAGGAGAAAGATAGCCAGTGGTAGAAGACTCTCCGTTGTTTCCAGTGGCAAACCCTCAAAAATTATGAGGGAAGTACTTAGGATACGGAGACAGAAGGGTGGCTTGAGGAGCTAGGGATCGCTTTTACCTTGATCCTTGCTTCGAGGGAGTACTGGGTTCCCCTAGCAGTCAGTCAGCTGAGAGGTGCGGCGCGACATAGGTGGATGCTCTACCTCGGAGAGAGGATAGAGGTAGAGGTTCCATGGGCTGACTTTGAGAAGGAATTTCGAGAAGATTTCCATTATTCCAAGATAATGGAGGAGAAGCGGCAGGAGTTACTCTCCCTTCAGCATGGGATTATGTCAAAACGAGAGTTGGGGATCAAGTTCAAGGATCTCTTGCACTTTTCTCCGGATCTCTTTTTGGATGAGGATTCTCGGGCGAGACGTTTGGAGGAGGTGCTTCGTCCTTCGCTCTAGTATGCTGTCACCCCCTTCACCCTTCCAACGTACATGGAAGTACAGAAGAAGGCAGAGGTTTTAGAGAGGATGCACTCACTGGGAGGTTCACCATGAGAGGGGATCCAGCCAGGCTCGTCGAAGGGGAAGGCAGTCAGCAGAAGGTCACCTGCGATAGGACCTTCGAGGTTCAGGCCAGTGGGGAACAGGCCCCAGCACTTCCAGTTCAGATCATTGGGTCATCATCCCTTTTTCACGAGCCCAGGACCGAAGTGTTTTTCATGTGGAGGTTTCAGGAACATTCAGAGTCGGTTCCCAACCTGAGCTCAGTACGGTGGATGTGGGCAGGTTCAGCACCCACCTCCGCAGCACCAGTTGCCGATGAGGGCCTTCCAAAAGCAGCAGGACCATGCTCCTCCGAGGGAAGACCTTGCGGGAGGAGGCTGACCTCAGGGTGCTCCTTAGGGACCTCGACCAGGGCATGGTCGGGGAGGTGGACGACATCAGACAGGCAGAGGAGCTGGGCGTGAATAGTTGCACGCGGCAGAGTTGACAGCTCCGGCATGACCAGAGGTGGTGCGAGGTACGATCTGTTTGATCAACACTCTTGTTTCTGCTTTGTTCGAATCGGGAGCTTCAGACTCCTTTGTTGCACCTGGTCTTGCCTATGCTTTGGGACTAGACGTAGAGAGACTTTCCGTACCACTGGTGCTGAGTACACCAGTTGGCGGCCATACCATCGTATCTTGTGTTTGTCAGGGATGTGGGCTAACATTGGGACCACATCGATCTAGTGGGGACCTTCTTCTATTACAGATGCAGCAATACGATGTCATCCTAGGCATCGAATGTTTGTTTTCTATTAGTTCCGTTATCAACTACATCCGGAGAAGATTCATGTTCTCCGACATGGACGAGTAGCGTGTATATTTTGTTGGCGAGAGGATCTATCAGGTGGGAAGCCAGCATGTGAATCCCCTCCTTTCCTTGTTAGGCGGGTTATCAGTGGTTCTAGCTGATACAAAGGTGATGGATGTCCCAGAGGTTTTTGGGGAGTTCCTCGATGTGTTTTCTTGAAGAGGTTTTGATTCAACCCCCCCCCCCCCCCCCGGACGTGATGTTGATTTCGGGATAGACTTACAGCCTGGTTCCCGTCCGATTTCGATGGCCCCTTATTGGATGGCACCTTCAGAGTTACGGGAGTTGCGGATTAAGATTAATGATCTGATGGAGAAAGGTTTTTTTCGACCCAGTGTATCATCATGGGGTGCTCCAGTTTTGTTCATGAAGAAGGCAGATGGTGGTCTCAGGCTATGCATAGACTACCGATGGTTGAACAAGGTAATCGTCAAGAACCGTTACCCCCTTCCAAGGATAGATGATCTCTTCGACCAACTTAGGGGAGCATGTTGGTTTTCTAAATTGATATACGATATGGATATCATCAGTTGAGGGTAAAGGAAAGTGACATCTAGAAGACGGCTTTCAGGTGCAGATATGGGCACTTCGAGTTTGCAGTGATGCCGTTTGGAGTTACGAATGCACCGGATGTGTTCATGGGACTTATGAACATTGTCTTCTGAGGGTTTCTAGACTAGTTCGTCATTGTGTTTATCGATGAAATCCCGATCTACTAAAGATCATAGGAGGAGAACGTGGAGCATCTCAGGGAAGTCTTGGAAGTCCTTCGACACCACCAGATTTACGGGAAATTGTTGAAGTGTAAGTTCTTGATCCTAGAAGTACACTTCCTTGGGCACGTGGTGTGTCAGCATGGAGGGTCGGCAGACCCGTCGAAGGTGGAGGCAATTGTTTCTTGGGAAGCACCCAAGAGCATGGCAGAAGTTCGTAGTTTCTTGGGGTTAGCAGGTTACTATCGGAGGTTCATTTCGGACTTCTCTTGAGATGCTTCTCCATTAACATCTTTGACTAGGAAAAACCAGGTCTTCTTATGGAGCGAGCAGTGCCAAAAATATTTCAACTACCTGAAGAATATGTTGGTCAGTGCTCCCATACTCAGGTTTCCATAGGAAGGGTTGTTGTATGATGTGTTTTGTGATGCTTCTGGCCTTGGTCTAGGGTGAGTGCAGATGCAGAAGAAGGGATTGATCTGTTATGGGTCTAGAAAATTACGCCCTCACAAGTGTAGCTATGCCACCCATGACCTAGAGCTTGCAGGGTTAGTGTTCTCACCGATGTTGTGGAGACATTACCTCTTTGGGGAGCGCTTTGTGGTCTTCTCAGATCACAAGAGCCTGCGTTATATCTTCTCCCAGCATGACCTGAACTTATGGCAGTGGAGATGGTTCGAGTTTCTCCAAGACTATGACTTTGAGATCTCTTGCACTGAAGGTAAGGGTAACATTGTAGCTGATGTCCTGAGGAGGAAGTCACATAAAGAAGTGGTTCAGGAGTCCACTGATGCTTGGAAAGCTATGGGATAGTTGGCTGCCTTGCACTTGGATGCCAGGGTAGAAGGTGTTAGAGGATGTTTGTTTCAGATGATGGTGCAGTCCTCCTTGTTGTAGCAAGTGGAAGAGTCTTAGTGGGGGGACTCTTAGGTGGAAGTGATGCGGGATCGTGTCGATCAGTGGAACACTCCAGAAGGATGGTCAGAGGACATCCGACATCAGATTCTTTTCCATGGAAGGTTTTTTGTTCCAGAAGCAATGCGTGAGGGAGTTCTAAGTGCGTTCCATAGCTTAACCTTAGCGCTACATCGAGGAGTTTCAAAAATGTACTGAGGCCTGAGGGAATAGTTTTGGTGGCCTGGGGTGAAACGGGTAGTGGCATAGTTGGTGGCTAAATTCCTAGTGTGTCAGCAAGTGAAGGCTGAACACTGTGTTCCCAGTGGTTTGTTGCATCCCTTAGATGTCCTCGAGTGGAAGTGGGATGACATCTCAATGGACATCGTCACAGGACTACCCAGAACTCAGGGTGGTTGTGATGCTATCTGGGTAGTGGTGGATCGACTGACGAAATCAACTCACTTCTTAACAATTAAGGAGTCGGGACCAGTGAGTACCTTAGCCCAGAGGTATGTAGAGGAGGTTGTGTGTTTGCATTGAGTTCCAAAGACCATCATCTCAGATCTTGATACTCAGATTACCTCATGAGTCTGGAGGGGGTTACAACAAGCTTTTGGAACCCAGCTACGCCTTAGCACTGCTTTCCACACCCAGACCGATGGGCAGATAGAGAGGACTATCCAGATGATGGAGGACATGCTCCGAGCATGCGTTCTAGATTTCGGAGGATCATGGGTACGACACATGCCTTTAGTAGAGTTCACCTAAAACAACAGCTTCCACTCTACTACTGGCATGGCACCGTTTGAGTCTTTGTATGGAAGACCATGTCGTTCACCCATTTGCTGGGCAAAGGTTGGTGAGACAGGTTTTCTTGGGCCAGAGGTAGTGCAGAGCACCACGGAGAAATTCCAGCTTGTACGTGAGAGGATGAAAGCGGATCAGGACCAATAGAAGTCTTGTGCTGATCCTCGGAGGAGGCCCTTGGAGTTCGAGGTCAGAGATCATGTGTTCATGAAGGTTTTCCCTCGACGGGGGCAGTGGAGGTTTGGGATAGGGAGCAATCTCTCACCCAGGTTAATCGGACACTTTGAGGTGCTGAGGCGAGTTGGCGAAGTGGAATATAAGCTGGCCCTGCCACCTTAGTTGGAGAAGGTTCATGACATCTTCCACGTCTCCCAGCTACGTCGATAATTACACGACGACTCTCATGTTATCGACTGGGGAGAGCTAGATATGGGAGACGACACGACCTTCGAAGAACGACCAGTTAGAATCAAGGATCGTAAAGAGAATGTGCTCCGTGGACTAACCATTCCGTTGGTTTTTGTGTTTTGGAGGCATGGAGGCCTCCAGGAGAGCACATGGGAGCGGGAGACCCAGTTGCACGCTCAGAACCCGGAGTTTTTTTGACTTGTGTTTTCCCTTGATCTTCTGAGCATTGTGTTGATGTTCTACTCTGTAACTCTGATATTTGTAAAGCATGGCTTGTCGATTGTGAGGCCTTTTTTTCCTTGTTCTTCGGAAGTGTGTAGCATGTTCGGATGGGTGTGAAAATGGAAAAAACCTGATCCTTAATCGAGACGCATTAATGGGGATGTGATTGAACCTGTGCGGGCGAGTCAGTGCTGCCCAAAGCAGATAATATCTCGACATAGGAGAAGGAATTTCCCCAAACCTCATGTTCGGGTAGTGTGTTGGTTGTGTGGTGTTGGGGATAGTGCGAGTTGAAAAATCCTAATGTATGAAGGTGGTAAGACCCAATTCTTAATCGAGACGCATTAATGAGGATGCAATTAAACCCGTGCAGGCGAGTCAGTGCTGCCTAAAGCTGATAATATCTCGACATAAGAGAAGGAATTCCTAACGCATATGATTAGGGTTGTTGGTTGGGTTCTTGTTATAATGAGTCCCCTAAGAGGTGACTTATTGGGTTCCTCTTGGATGGTTTTTGAATTCTTGAGGACGAGAATGTTTTAAGAGGTATCTAATGTAATGTCCCGGACCTCTCCGGCCCATTCCTTTGTCAAAAAAAGTCCACGAAGTGTTCTGGAGTGTAAAATGGACTTTTCCCACACTTTCCAGAATTTTGAAACTACACGCCGTGTAGTTTGAGTACACGCCATGTACCCCCTTGCTTGGTATACCCCGTGTTAGAGCCGTGTACTTGTTGTGTGCAATGAATGGGTACACGCCGTGTGTCCAGTACCACAAGCCGTGTAGTCCCTCCCCGCGTACGTGTTACTGTGTGTTGACCAGTCAACGGTCGTGTGCCGTGTTGGAGCAATGTGAAATAAATGGTAACACGCCATGTATCCAGTACTAAATGTCGTGTAGTCCCTCCCCACGTATGTGTTACCCTCAAACCATGTGTTGACCAGTCAACAGCCGTAGAGCCGTGTTGGAAGCCGCATGGAGACCGTGTGAAATAACCACGTTCACGTCGTGCACCATAATGTACACGATGTGTAATTTTTCTTTTGTCGCCTATAAAAGGAGGGGTCCCCTCCTCCTTTTCCCCTCACCCCTCTCCTCCCCTTTCCTCTGAGCAGAGTTCTCCCAAGAGACTCGAAGGCTCTTCCTTCCATAATTTCTTCGTCCGAGCTCTGATTTACGATCTGTCAGTGGCCACGTGATCGTAGCGATGAGGAAGAACTTCTGAGCTTGGATCTGTTGTCTTTAATTCGACCTTTCCTTTCCAACTTCCACTTGATGAGGTTTTTCCGGGACTCGACAGAAGTGACGGACACCGACGGACGTCTTCTAAGGTTGATCTGGGGGATCGTTGCGATCAGAACTTGTTGAGGTAGTGATCTTACCTTCGTCTGTCTAAATTTTACCTCATGCGGGGTTGTTATCCTCTCGTTTTCATGAGAAACAGTTGAACCTTTAAATAAAGATAATAACTGGTTAATGAACGGGGATGAGGAAGTTGTGATGTTTATCTTTGTTTATCCTATTGGTATGTTGTGAAATGAATGAGCTTATGCCTTCTGAAAATCACAGTCTTTGGGGGCCTTTGCTTGCGCAATTAAATGTTGCCCTATCTTTCTATACCGTTTTGTGGATGGAAACTTTGTGGAATGTGGAAGTTTGTTAATCACGTAAAGTTGGCTGTTTAAAATCTGGAACCCTTGTGTGATCAACCCAGTTAAACAAAATGGAATAATGAACATGTGGGTTTTTGGCTTGGATACTGGTGTGCGGAAGGGAGGGGTGAATCCAAGGTTGTTACGAATAGAACAGGCATCACAGCTATGGTAAATGATGTTAAAGAGGCGGTGATGTGGCACGAACATTGTTTTGTGGGTTGTTGTGGATCGGGTGGGCAGCGGGGCTACAATAAATGGTATTAAAGGGATAATGATGTACAGGTTTTAGTGTGTTTGTGGTTATGGTGGTTAGTAGAGGGGCTGCAGGGATGGTTTTGAATGTGAGCGAACTATGGGTTGTGAGTAATAAAAGTGGAAAAGTTATTGAATGGTGGGGCATGATTGTGGAACGGGAATAATAATCATTGGGGTTGTTTGGATAATAAGAAGGACTTGGTTGTGTTGCTTGTGTTTTTCCTAACTTTTTTTGTGGATGGCAGGGATTTGTTTTGAGAACGAACGATGTGGTTGTTTGTGGATAGTTTCCCAGTAGTTAAGGAACTAAATTGAATAATTCCGCTGAAACATAAAAACATAAATTGGGTTGGGGTTGTTTGTTGTGTGCATTCTTCATGGTAGCAGTGCTGAGGCACATGCTCAGTTTCTCTGTTTAGAAGCCATATATTGGGCTGAGTGTTTGGTATATATAAATATTTGTGTATTTGTGTTTTGACGCAGCCCGCCCATGTTGAGCACTTAGTGCCGAACACTCCCATTTCATGGGAGAGGGCGTTTTTCCCTTAGTTACTAGCTCCTTCCTACTCCTTCTCCCCTAGGTTGTGATGGCTTGAGGTGACCTTACACCTAAGATTCTTCGGGTAGGTTTTGATTGGGGTGGTTTTAACCCAAGACTCTTCGGGTAGGTTCTACTATTTCCTACGAATCTTTGGGATGAGGCCTAGGTGTGTGCGGGCGGGATACGTGGTTGTGAGGCCCAGGTGTCTGTAGGCGGGATACGTGGTTGTGATGCCCTGGTGTGTGCGGGTGGGATACATGGTTGTGAGGCCTAGGTGTGTGCAGGGGGGATACGTGGTTGTGAGGCCCAGGTGTGTGCGGGCGGGATACGTGGTTGTGAGGCCCAGGTGTGTGTGGGTGGGATGTGCGGTTGTGAGGCCCAGGTGTGTGTGGGAGGGGAGAGTGTGGCAGCATCAGGACGTTCGTCATTATGAAGATCATCTAACTAAAGTGAAATGGTGCGGGGTACCCAATACTTTAGCTTCTTATATACTACTACCTATTGTGATTGTGCTTTTGGTGAGTGTGGCTGGTGAGGTTGGGTGGATAGAATTCCTTGCTAGGTTTCTTCTGTTGTTCTCACGGGACATTAAGATGTCTCCCCACTTGTGCATGAGAGCTTTAGGTTTCCCAACTGAGTATACTTGTATTCTCACCCTACGTTTACATTCAGGTTTCCAGGAGGACTACCAGGGCCATGAGGGACCCTAATAGTCGGACAGTTGGATTTGTTGTTTTTCTTGTACACTTGTTTCTTTTGGTATTGTACTTTGAGCTCTCTTGTACTTGCACCTTGTTATAAAATTGTTTAAACATGCATGTGGTCTTGGTTTCGGGATTATTTATATACACTTGTTCTTTTCCTTTTTGGTGGTTGACTTGTCCTATTTCCCGATCCTAAATAATAAAAAGGGTAATGCCTCCCATATTTGTGAAAAATCATACCCTTGGTGCTAGTCGCCACCCCGGGGCCTACTGGAGGTGGGACTCGGGGGGGTCATTATCTCCCTTTCACTATTTCCAGCTCAGTAGGGGCATCTTTGGTGGGAGGGGGTCGTGACAAATCAGTTTTTCATAACCAACCTAATTGGATGGGTATTATAATTGAATAAATAACTATATTAGATTATTGTAAAGTGTTATTAATTCTGAAATATTATACACCATACACTGCAATACAATTCCACAATCATGGGAATGATATTTTCACTCGTGCGTACATGTGGCTTACCGTCTCCACGACGCGATGAGATTCATTCTCCATGATTAACCATATAAGAATGATTATAAATTATATATAATAAATAATCATGAAATATATGACATTATAATTCTTCTGGATTTTTTTTATATATGTGTGTCATTGACTTCCATTTAATTTAATAAATAAATGAAAACAACGTTCATGCATATGTACGACATACCGTCTCCATGAACGGTGTATTTCAATACATTTATTGATCAATTATATATATTTATATATTGAATATATGTGATATATAAATCATGTTTTATATTCTAGAAGTAATTAATCATTATCAAAGTAGTCATATAAAAAATTACAAGTCACAACACGTATGATAAATGAAATTATTTTACCCAAAATTCTACTTCAACATGGAATTGACAAATGAACGAGAAATATAAAGTCGTTAGTGAATCATATATGATATAATAAATATTATTATCAATCTGTTATAATCTTTAATATTTTTTAACCCCACTAAACAAGTGTTTTGGACACGTACGAATGAAGTTGGACCTAAGGTAAGGGATAATTTTTCAATCTCATTTTTATCCGAGATTTCTTTTACGTAAGTATTTGTTGGAGTTATATTTATCATCTATGTCCGTGTTTTATAAAAATTATTTCATAAAGTGTTTATTATTATTCCATGTTTTTTTAAAGTCATGTTTACCTCTTTTTGAATTTTACTATATAGTATGGAAGTAATATTTCTTGTGTTTACCATACAACGTACTATTTGACATTTTCGGAAAAAGTACAAAGAATTTTTTTACTCATACAGCATGAATAGATTTTTATGGTTTCAAAATGCCTTTTTTCTAGGAATATTAATCTAAAATATTTCATGATTATTTTCAACAAAATGATTTTCTTTTAAAATTTCACGGAATTTGGAGAAATGAAACTGATTTTTCAGAATAAATGATTTTTTCCTCAGGAATTCATTTCATGTGTTTATTCAAAACTATTTTCCATATAATATTACATTCTTTAATATTGTTATGTTTCAAATATAATGTCCCTATTATTTACATCATTTTATTTTGTTTATGATGAAATGTTATCTATTTTTTTATTGGATTATTTTATGATGGGATGATGTTTATGAAACCCAATTTATTCCTTGAGTTATAATGATTGATATATCTTTATTTTGTGGCACAAGTTAGAATGATTTCATTATGAGATGGGTGGGACGTATATCTATATCAAATGCATTGGCTAAGGATTTATATCTCATGAGATAGACATGGCTAGAACGTAAAGTAAATCTAGTTCAGTATTACAAGGTTGGAACAGCAAGTAAACCCAGTTCAGTAATGGACTCTGTCCACTATGATGGTCTAGGAAGCAATTCTTTGGCTACTATGGAAATCATATAATGTGCTTAATGGTTTTATGCAATTACTTATTTTATTCCCATTCAATTTTATCCTCATTAATGTTCCTTTATGAACTATGCCTTATGTACTTCCAATATTTATGTCATTACTCATGATATTGATGTTTTATGTTCATGTTTTTACATTCAAATGTTTATGGATTGTTTTATGTTTTTTTATGTTTACCCTTATCGAGCATTTTTGCTCACCCTTTTTATGTTTTCTTTTCCCCAGGATATAATGAATGTTTTTAGTTAAGGAAAAAAAAGTGAAATATCTTTATGGGAGATGTTGAAAATCATTCACCATGATTCGGAGATTTTGTCTCGAGTTTCCAAAGACACTAAACTAATACAGCCTTTGGGTGTCTGTTTTTGTTATGTATTAAGCATTTTGCAAAAGTAATTTAATGTATATGTATGTAATGCAATGGGTCTCTACAAGTGTGTCTTATACCAATAAATAAAAATTTCCCTTGTTGGATTATATTAATGAAATATATATGAAATATATTAAATATAAGGTTTAATTTTAATAATATTCTATACATAATATAAGAACAATTACACATCACACAAAATAGATGTATTTTTCTAAAAAGGTGGTTTTTCATTATAACGACCCACACTTTACATACATTGTTAATACTTCAAAATTGAAGCACTCTTATTACAACATATGACAAAACCACAAAGGACCGTATAGGTATAGTGTCTTTAGAAACTGGGGAAACATAAACAACTGGTTCATAAATCTTCTACAGTGTCTCCCATTTATTTCATCATATCTAGGGTCCCTTTTAGCATATTCTACTTAATATCCATCTTCCTGACCTGGGGAAAAGAAAACATAAAAGGGTGAGCTCAAATGCTCAGCAAGGGCAAATAAAGGAAATAAAAATCATATCATATCTTTATGAAAATCAAAACCTGCAAAAGAGATCATAATATCTTAACATGGAATAAATCATAGAAGTGAAAATGAGATCCCCATAATCATAACATAAAACTTGAATCTTTGTGGCATGCACACATAATCATGGAAAATCATTTCTTGTTAGTCATGACTCATTGCCAAGACTATCTTAGTGGACAAAGTCCCTTTCTGAACCGAGTTCACTCCTCGTTTCAGTCCTGTATCACTGAACCGAAATAACCTTCCGTTCCAGCCATGTCTATCTCATGAGATATAAAATCATTACCCAATGCATTGGAGGGATATATAGGTCCCACCCATCTTATAATGAATCCTTTCTTATGTGTGCCACATAATCATAAAACATGCATCATCGCATAACACATGTAACAAAAATGGGATTCTTGAAACATCATGACATCATAAATCAATTCATATATGATAAAGGAATTCATAAACATAATTCCATCACAACATAGTCAAACCAATGTAAAAATATGGATAGAAACAGAACCCTTTATTATCTTAGATGGAAAATAATTTTGATAAAACACTTGAATTGAATTCTTGAGGAAAATATCCTTTCTTCTTCAAAAACATTTTTCCTTTCATAACATGTCATACAACTTTAAAATAAAAGAAGTTGATTAAAAATAAACTTGAAAACTTGTAAAGGAAGCTTCTTTGAAGTAATGTTTTAAAAATCCATTCATGCCGTATAAGTTAAAAAAAACATTCTTCGTACTTTTGTCGGAAAAGTCAAAAAGTACCTCGTACGGAAAAACGACAAAAGATTCCTTTCATATTCTTTACTAAAAACTCACCTAAGGGTAAAATTGGATTTAAACTATTTCAAGTGGATGGAAACAATATTACATATTGATGGAACATGGATGTGGATGATAAAATACACCCCAGTAAATACTTACGAATAAACAATCTCGGATAAAAATGAGATTGTGATATTTCCCTTACCTTAGGTCCGATTTGCTTTGTTCGTGTCCGAAGCTCCTGTATAATGGTTTAAATACTGTTATTGACTTATTCCAGAATCATACATATTGATATGAGATCATATATGGTCATATTATTAGCTTCTTTTTAGTAATATTTCATTGTTACTTGTTACTTGGGTCTTTATAACTTTTTGTTCTTATGCGTGTTTTGTCGAATAAATTCTTATTCTTATCTTTAGGTTATAGATAATTCATTTCCAGAATGGTATTAGTGTAGTATATACCATATTCATTCATTCAATTCATTTATATAATCATTATGAAATGAAGATCATGTAGAACGAGTCGCATCACATCGTGGAGACGGTATTCCGTACGTACGCACGAGTGATGATATCGTTCCTATGATCGTGGAATTGTATTGGAGTATATATATATATTATTTCAGTATCAATATTACTTAATAATAATCATATATAGTTACTGATTACACCATTATACCCATCCTTGTAAGGTGATGGTGGAAAATAGATTACACCACGGCGTGGAGACGGTATTCCGTACGTACGCACGCGTGGTGATTTCATTTTTCCGTAGGATGGATAGAAGGTGAATTAGGGTTGTTTCATATTTATAATAACATATCAGTATGTAAGTAATACTGATGTTATTACTTTATCATGAAACAACTAAAGAAGAAGAAGTTGAAGAAGAAAGAAATTGAAAAGATCGGTAATGGATATTACCTCTTCTTTGGAACGCCTTTTTGAATCCTCCACTTAAGGAACTAAGATTGGTCTTTGGAGAATACCAGGACCTCTAGGATTATTCTAGGGAAGTGGAGAAGGGAAAATGGCAGGGGTTGGCCGAGCTTGAGTGCTCAAATTGGTGTGAGGAGGAGGGGGAGGAGGTGCCCTTTTATAAGGGAGGAGAGGGGCACCTTAGGAATATCTCAAAATATTATTTTATATTAAAGTCAAAATCGGTTTATAATGGTTCCAAAGGGTCTTATTTCGAAGATAAATTGGGGATGGGTCGAAATCCTATCAACCAATAGGATTTAGACAAGTTTAGGGTATTATTTTAACATTATCAATTAGATTTAACTCTAAGTTAATTAATTTAACTTTTACCGTGTCTTTTTGTTTTCTTTCACTATATGGTTAATACACTTACTATAACATGCCAAACGAACCCCAAATTGTTTATTATTAATATATATATCCTTATCTAAGTCATTTGGCCAAACCTTAGATTTTTAGGAATAAAATAACAATTAATAATATAATATTTGATTTAAAAACTATTTTGTGTCAATTTTGACACTATTTGATATATGATTTTTGTGAAAGTCATAACAGAATTATATGTTCTAACCAAGTTGATTAAATCAATACTAATATATCATAGTCACCTAGAAAATTAGTGGAATTCATAAAAAGTCTCAAATTACATTTATTTTGGTATTTATATTATCAATTTTGTCAATATTTCATTAATAAGATAATTACTGCATCATCTTTGTGTCATAAATAAATTAAATTATTTGATGTCTAAAAATTACAAATAAAATACCATCATGTAGGAAATCGTTTTAGCTTTCTAATGAATATTTACAATCTAATTTATCTTATGTATAACCTTATATTAAAAATGATTTACTTATTAAACTTTGATTTTAACTATTTTAACCCTTCTTTAAATAAATTAATAATAAATGTCCTAATCTAATCCAAGTGGGCCTAAATGGTCATATTTTATTCCTAAGTTTGTTTTTGGTCGAATTACACTTGTCCAATAGAATTAGATCATATTTACCCATAGTTACCCTATTTACTATTAACCGCGGTAAAAAAAGTAAAAAGTTACTATTCACCAAAAAATTATTTTCATCTCATTGAACCACATTTTATTCCTTGATATTAACCGTGTCTCTCGGATTTTTGAAATTCCATTCACAGAAGCGGTAAAATTAAGTTTTATGCAAAATTCAGTTTTTAACCTACCACTTAGTGGTTTCACTATTCATCAAAAATTGAAAGTTTTCAGAAAAATACCAAAATTTCACCCTAGGCTAATTTCGATATTCTGAGTCCAAAAATGAAGTCCATTTTGAAAAATAAAATTTATAAAATTTCAAAAAGTGGTTATTACTATTCATAACGGCTAGTTTTAATAGCATATTGTTGTTTAGTGAAACTCGGTATTGCGTACGACGCAAGCTATCGAGGAAGGTCGCGATTGCGTGTAAAGCAAGCCAAGCAAGTGTTGTGTAGAAAAAGATTCCTTTGATGATTTATATAACATAAAAGTCTCGGGTGTTACATTCTACCCCCCTTAAAAAGAATTTCGCCATCGAAATTCGTCACTTTGCAACAAACAAATGAGGATACTTCTCCCTCATCATATCCTCAAGCTCCCATGTAGCTTCTTCAAGTTGGTGGTTTCTCCATAAAACTTTCACCAAGCGAGTGGTCTTGTTTCGTAGGACTTTTTCGCTACGATCCAGAATCTCTATCGGCTGTTCTTCATAAGAAAGATCTTGCTCCAGCGGTACAACTTCTGAGCTGAGTACATGTGAAGGATCTGGTATGTACTTTCTCAGGAGAGATACGTGGAACACATCGTGAACTTGAGAGAGATTCGGTGGAAGCGCCAATCGGTAAGCTACCTTCCCAACACGATCCAGTATTTCGAAAGGACCGATATATCTAGGGCTCAACTTCCCCTTCTTTCCAAATCTCATAACCCTCTTCCAGGGAGATATTCGTAAGAACACTTTATCACCCACTTCAAACTCTAGGTCTTTTCTTCGGTTGTCGGCATAACTTTTCTGTCGACTCTGAGCTGCTCTTATGTGTTGTTGAATAGATCTGACCTTTTCTGCCATTTCATCAACGAGATCAGGTCCTAATAGCTTTCTTTCCCCAACTTCATCCCAGCAAGTTGGAGTCCTGCATTTCTTTCCATAGAGAGCTTCATAAGGAGCCATCTGAATACTGGGGTGAAAGCTATTATTATAAGAAAATTACACCAAAGGTAGGTGTTGATCCCAACCTCCTTTGAAATCCATAGAGCAAGCTCTCAACATATCTTCTAGGGTTTGAATTGTTCTCTCAGACTGACCGTCTGTCTGGGGATGATAAGCAGTGCTGAAACTCAACTCTGTATCCAGAGTATGCTGAAGACTTCGCCAGAACTTCGAGGTAAATCTCGGATCCCGATCAGATATAATAGAAAGTGGTACTCCATGCAATCTTACCACTTCCTTTACATATATCCTGGCAAGCTGATCTAGAGATAAATCCTCTCTAATAGCAATGAAGTGTGCAGACTTTGTAAGACGATCAACTATGACCCAGATAGCATTATTGCCTTTGGATGTTTTAGGAAGTCCTATGACAAAGTCCATAGTGATGTTTTCCCATTTCCATTCGGGTATGGGTAATGGTTGTAACATCCCCTTAGACTTCTGTCTCTCAGCTTTAACTTGTTGACAAACCAAGCATCGAGAGACATATTCAGCAACATCTCTTTTCATGCCATCCCACCAGAAGTACTCTTTCAGGTCCCTATACATCTTCGTGCTTCCAGGATGAATAGAGAATGAAGAACTATGAGCCTCATCCAGCAGCTCTTTCTTTAATTCGGGGATGGGAGGAACACAAACCCGATTCCTGAACTTTATTATCCCATCACAATCAAGGTTGAATTCAGGAACATTTCTCACCTTCTTTTGTAACTCGACATCTTCTTTATGTGCCTCTTTAATCTTCACATGTATAGATGGTTGAACATTCATTTGAGAAAGATAAGGTTTTTCCCCTTCCATTATAATTCCAAGATCCATCCTTTGTAAATCCATAAATATTGGATCTTTTGTGATCCTCATCATGGATAAACTAGCATGGTCTTGTCGACTTAATGCATCTGCCACCTTGTTTGCTTTCCCAGGGTGGTAATGGATTGAGCAGTCATAATCCTTAATCAGCTCCAACCATCTTCTTTGGCGCATATTCAGCTCCTTTTGTGTGAAAATATACTTTAAACTTTTATGATCAGTATAAATATCACACCTTTCACCATAAAGGTAATGCCTCCAAATCTTTAATACAAAGATTACCGCAGCCAACTCCAAATCATGTGTTGGGTAATTTTGCTCATGGATTTTCAACTGTCGTGAGGCATAAGCTATCACCATATCATTTTGCATAAGAACACACCCCAATCCCTTCTTGGATGCATCACTGTAGATCACAAACCTTTCTCCACTACAAGGCAGTGTGAGCACAGGTGCACTGGATAACCTTCTTTTCAACTCCTTGAAATTCTCTTCACATTCCTCTGTCCAGACAAACTTAACTCCTTTCCGAGTCAACTTGGTGAGTGGATTAGATAATCGTGAAAAATCTTTTACAAAACGTCGATAATATCCACCCAAACCAAGAAAACTTCGGATCTCAGTTACTGTTGTTGGTCTTGACCATCTTTCGATAACCTCTGTTTTTGCTGGATCCACAGATATCCCCTCTTTTGAGATTATATGACCCAAAAATGCAACTTTTTGAAGCCAAAATTCACACTTGGTAAATTTGGCATAAAGCTTCTCCTTTCTCAGGGTCTTCAATATAATTCTCAAGTGATCTTCATGCTCTTCCTTGCTCTTTGAATAGACAAGAATATCGTCTATAAAGACTACCACAAATTGATCAAGATAGTCTCTAAAGACTCTATTCATTAGATCCATGAAGATAGCAGGGGCATTAGTAAGACCAAATGGCATCACTATAAATTCATAGTGTCCATACCTTGTACGGAAAGCCGTCTTTGGTATATCCTCCCTTTTGACCCTTAATTGATGATACCCTGAACGAAGATCAATCTTGGAAAAGTATTGAGCTCCACGTAGTTGGTCAAATAAGTCATCAATGCGTGGGAGAGGATATTTGTTCTTGATAGTGATCTTGTTAAGTTCTCTATAATCAATGCAGAGTCTCATTGATCCATCTTTCTTCTTAACAAATAGAACAGGTGCTCCCCAAGGTGACGCACTAGGGAGTATGAATCCCTTATCAGGATTCTCTTGGAGTTGCTTCTTCAATTCCTGCAACTCAATTGGGGCCATTCTATAAGGTGTCTTTGAAATAGGCAAAGCACCCGGTACGAGTTCTATTGAAAACTCAACTTCACGATTTGGTGGAAGACCCGGCAATTCCTCCGGAAAGACATCATCAAACTCCCGTACAATGGGTATATTCTTAATCGTGAGTTTCTCACCAACCATTTGAGATAAATAACCTTCATTTAGTGGAATCAATACCCATAAGATGGAAGAAATTTCCACTGGAAGGTTATGTTCATCCTTGCATTGATAGACGATCGTAGGTTGATCTGGAATATGAAATGTGACTTTCCTTCTTTGGCAATTGATATGAGCTCCATGTAGAGAAAGCCAATCCATGCCAAGAATCACATCAAATTCCACTAAAGGAAGGATCACAAGATTTGCAGGAAGCACTTTCCCACAAACTTCGATCGGAGAAGAATTATAAACTTTTGATGTGATTGATGTGCCATTAGGTGTTGTCACGGCTAACTCAACATCTAATTGTTGAGGTAATACGGTGATACCCTTAGAAAAGTCTTCAGAAATAAAAGAGTGGGTGGATCCAGAATCAAATAAAACATTTGCTACTTTAGAGTGGATGGTAAGTGTACCTTTCACCACATCGTTATCGTACTCCACATCGCTGATAGAAATTGCATGTGACTTTCCTTTTTCTTTAGCCTTAAGAGTTTGTTGACGTCGACCATCATCATCAACCCTTGGATTTGGGCATTGATTGGCATAATGCCCCATCTCCTTGCACTTGAAACATTGAAGTGTAGAAGGTTCATTCTGTGTATCCCTTTCTTTGTTTGCATCATTAGACATCTTCTTCCCATTATCACGGCATTCAAATGCCCGATGACCTTCCTTTCCACATTTAAAACATTTACTTGTACCTTTAAGACAACTCCCTCCATGTTTCTTTCCACACTTTTGAGCATAAGGGAAAGTTCATCTTCTTTTCCGTGTGCTCTTTAGATTTTTCTTTGAATTCCATCTTCCTCTTCTTATCAAACCCATGTGACTGATGGGTTACTCCAATCTCCATCTCGACTTTGAGAGCACATCGAACGATTTCCTCGTAGCTATTGAAGTCCCTTATGGCTAACGCCCTTCGAAGACTTGGTTTTAAGCCACTAAAGAATCGATCGATCTTACTCTCAGGTTGGATAATAATACCAGAAGCATACCTTGCAAGTCTTGTAAAATTTGCTTCATAGGTACTAACAGATTCATCATCCCTTTGCTTCAGTTCAAGGAACTCTTTCTCCATCTTTGTTCGGAGAATACGAGGGAAGTACTTATTGAAAAATAAGTTCTTGAACTCGTCCCATTCCATAGACTCAATTTCATCCCTTTGCCTTGTATTCTTAACAAGATTCCACCATTGATCAGCATCTCCTTCCAAACGATACACTGCTAGGATGACATTATCATGCTCAGAACATTGAAGAACTGAAAATATCTTTTCAGTAGTACTAATCCATTGTTCAGCAACTAATGGATCAGTAGACCCGCTGAAAGATGGTGGACGCTGCCTCATGAAGGATTCAACAGAATGTTGCTCCCTCCTTTGTTCGTTTGGAAATCCTGCATGATTCATAGCTTGAGAAAGTTGTGTGAGCATGGCTACAAGATTTTGCATTCCAGCTCCCATATCGTTTGGTTGCTCAGGGGGACAATCATTGCATTGCCCATCGCATTCCGCATTAACACGGTTCCTCCGGGTTCCAGCCATTTACTAAAACCAAGAAGAATAGTGTGAGAAACACTAATTATAATAGGAAACCACATAATTCAAGAATAAAATTTTCATGCTTATGGTCTTATCCTAGGTTATTCATGGCCATTTCTAAGATTGTGCTCTATACTTAGACTTATCCTTAGGGTTCTTACTAAGGCTTTCACATCCTAGTTTCCAAAGGTTGACTATACCTTTCCTCTGATACCAACTATAACGGTCTAGAATTACTTCCAGTGGACTATAGTTGATACCTATCAGGGCACTCCATGGGCGGCTACACCCCCTGGGCGGGACACACCACCATCCCCAGTGGCAGGGGTTGGCCGAGCTTGAGCGTTGGACGAAGCATGGCTCTCCGCCCAAGGGCTTCATGAGGAAATGGTTGTAATAAGAGTGCTTCAATTTTGAAGTATTAACAATGTATGTAAAGTGTGGGTCGTTATAAACAACCCTAATTCACCTTCTATCCATCCTACGGAAAAATGAAATCACCGCGCGTGCGTACGTACGGAATACCGTCTCCACGCCGTGGTGTAATCTATTTTCCACCATCACCTTACAAGGATGGGTATAATGGTGTAATCAGTAACTATATATGATTATTATTAAGTAATATTGATACTGAAATAATATATATATATACTCCAATACAATTCCACGATCATAGGAACGATATCATCACTCGTGCGTACGTACGGAATACCGTCTCCACGATGTGATGCGACTCGTTCTACATGATCTTCATTTCATAATGATTATATAAATGAATTGAATGAATGAATATGGTATATACTACACTAATACCATTCTGGAAATGAATTATCTATAACCTAAAGATAAGAATAAGAATTTATTCGACAAAACACGCATAAGAACAAAAAGTTATAAAGACCCAAGTAACAAGTAACAATGAAATATTACTAAAAAGAAGCTAATAATATGACCATATATGATCTCATATCAATATGTATGATTCTGGAATAAGTCAATAACAGTATTTAAACCATTATACAGGAGCTTCGGACACGAACAAAGAAAATCGGACCTAAGGTAAGGGAAATATCACAATCTCATTTTTATCCGAGATTGTTTATTCGTAAGTATTTATTGGGGTGTATTTTATCATCCACATCCATGTTCCATCAATATGTAATATTGTTTCCATCCACTTGAACTTTTAGCATATTCTACTTAATATCCATCTTCCTGACCTGGGGAAAAGAAAACATAAAAGGGTGAGCTCAAATGCTCAGCAAGGGCAAATAAAGGAAATAAAAATCATATCATATCTTTATGAAAATCAAAACCTGCAAAAGAGATCATAATATCTTAACATGGAATAAATCATAGAAGTGAAAATGAGATCCCCATAATCATAACATAAAACTTGAATCTTTGTGGCATGCACACATAATCATGGAAAATCATTTCTTGTTAGTCATGACCCACACTTTACATACATTGTTAATACTTCAAAATTGAAGCACTCTTATTACAACATATGACAAAACCACAAAGGACCGTATAGGTATAGTGTCTTTAGAAACTGGGGAAACATAAACAACTGGTTCATAAATCTTCTACAGTGTCTCCCATTTATTTCATCATATATAGAGTCCCTTTTAGCATATTCTACTTAATATCCATCTTCCTGACCTGGGGAAAAGAAAACATAAAAGGGTGAGCTCAAATGCTCAGCAAGGGCAAATAAAGGAAATAAAAATCATATCATATCTTTATGAAAATCAAAACCTGCAAAAGAGATCATAATATCTTAACATGGAATAAATCATAGAAGTGAAAATGAGATCCCCTTAATCATAACATAAAACTTGAATCTTTGTGGCATGCACACATAATCATGGAAAATCATTTCTTGTTAGTCATGACTCATTGCCAAGACTATCTTAGTGGACAAAGTCCCTTTCTGAACCGAGTTCACTCCTCGTTTCAGTCCTGTATCACTGAACCGAAATAACCTTCCGTTCCAGCCATGTCTATCTCATGAGATATAAAATCATTACCCAATGCATTGGAGGGAGATATAGGTCCCACCCATCTTATAATGAATCCTTTCTTATGTGTGCCACATAATCATAAAACATGCATCATCGCATAACACATGTAACAAAAATGGGATTCTTGAAACATCATGACATCATAAATCAATTCATATATGATAAAGGAATTCATAAACATAATTCCATCACAACATAGTCAAACCAATGTAAAAATATGGATAGAAACAGAACCCTTTATTATCTTAGATGGAAAATAATTTTGATAAAACACTTGAATTGAATTCTTGAGGAAAATATCCTTTCTTCTTCAAAAACATTTTTCCTTTCATAACATGTCATACAACTTTAAAATAAAAGAATTTGATTAAAAATAAACTTGAAAACTTGTAAAGGAAGCTTCTTTGAAGTAATGTTTTAAAAATCCATTCATGCCGTATAAGTTAAAAAAAACATTCTTCGTACTTTTGTCGGAAAAGTCAAAAAGTACCTCGTACGGAAAAACGACAAAAGATTCATTTCATATTCTTTACTAAAAACTCACCTAAGGGTAAAATTGGATTTAAACTATTTCAAGTGGATGGAAACAATATTACATATTGATGGAACATGGATGTGGATGATAAAATACACCCCAGTAAATACTTACGAATAAACAATCTCGGATAAAAATGAGATTGTGATATTTCCCTTACCTTAGGTCCGATTTGCTTTGTTCGTGTCCGAAGCTCCTGTATAATGGTTTAAATACTGTTATTGACTTATTCCAGAATCATACATATTGATATGAGATCATATATGGTCATATTATTAGCTTCTTTTTAGTAATATTTCATTGTTACTTGTTACTTGGGTCTTTATAACTTTTTGTTCTTATGCGTGTTTTGTCGAATAAATTCTTATTCTTATCTTTAGGTTATAGATAATTCATTTCCAGAACGGTATTAGTGTAGTATATACCATATTCATTCATTCAATTCATTTATATAATCATTATGAAATGAAGATCATGTAGAACGAGTCGCATCACATCGTGGAGACGGTATTCCGTACGTACGCACGAGTGATGATATCGTTCCTATGATCGTGGAATTGTATTGGAGTATATATATATATTATTTCAGTATCAATATTACTTAATAATAATCATATATAGTTACTGATTACACCATTATACCCATCCTTGTAAGGTGATGGTGGAAAATAGATTACACCACGGCGTGGAGACGGTATTCCGTACGTACGCACGCGCGGTGATTTCATTTTTCCGTAGGATGGATAGAAGGTGAATTAGGGTTGTTTCATATTTATAATAACATATCAGTATGTATGTAATACTGATGTTATTACTTTATCATGAAACAACTAAAGAAGAAGAAGTTGAAGAGGAAAGAAATTGAAAAGATCGGTAATGGATATTACCTCTTCTTTGGAACGCCTTTTTGAATCCTCCACTTAAGGAACTAAGATTGGTCTTTGGAGAAGACCAGGACCTCTAGGATTATTCTAGGGAAGTGGAGAAGGGAAAATGGCAGGGGTTGGCCGAGCTTGAGTGCTCAAATTGGTGTGAGGAGGAGGGGGAGGAGGTGCCCTTTTATAAGGGAGGAGAGGGGCACCTTAGGAATATCTCAAAATATTATTTTATATTAAAGTCAAAATCGGTTTATAATGGTTCCAAAGGGTCTTATTTCGAAGATAAAGTGGGGATGGGTCGAAATCCTATCAACCAATAGGATTTAGACAAGTTTAGGGTATTATTTTAACCTTATCAATTAGATTTAACTCTAAGTTAATTAATTTAACTTTTACCGTGTCTTTTTGTTTTCTTTCACTATATGGTTAATACACTTACTATAACATGCCAAACGAACCCCAAATTGTTTATTATTAATATATATATCATTATCTAAGTCATTTGGCCGAACCTTAGATTTTTAGGAATAAAATAACAATTAATAATATAATATTTGATTTAAAAACTATTTTGTGTCAATTTTGACACTATTTGATATATGATTTTTGTGAAAGTCATAACAGAATTATATGTTCGAACCAAGTTGATTAAATCAATACTAATATATCATAGTAACCTAGAAAATTAGTGGAATTCATAAAAAGTCTCAAATTACATTTATTTTGGTATTTATATTATCAATTTTGTCAATATTTCATTAATAAGATAATTACTGCATCATCTTTGTGTCATACATAAATTAAATTATTTGATGTCTAAAAATTACAAATAAAATACCATCATGTAGGAAATCGTTTTAGCTTTCTAAGGAATATTTACAATCGAATTTATCTTATGTATAACCTTATATTAAAAATGATTTACTTATTAAACTTTGATTTTAACTATTTTAACCCTTCTTTAAATAAATTAATAATAAATGTCCTAATCTAATCCAAGTGGGCCTAAATGGTCATATTTTATTCCTAAGTTTGTTTTTGGTCGAATTACACTTGTCCAATAGAATTAGATCATATTTACCCATAGTTACCCTATTTACTATTAACCGCGGTAAAAAAAGTAAAAAGTTACTATTCACCAAAAAATTATTTTCATCTCATTGAACCACATTTTAGTCCTTGATATTAACTGTGTCTCTCGGATTTTTGAAATTCCATTCACAGAAGCGGTAAAATTAAGTTTTATGCAAAATTCAGTTTTTAACCTACCACTTAGTGGTTTCACTATTCATCAAAAATTGAAAGTTTTCAGAAAAATACCAAAATTTCACCCTAGGCTAATTTCGATATTCTGAGTCCAAAAATGAAGTCCATTTTGAAAAATAAAATTTATAAAATTTCAAAAAGTGGTTATTACTATTCATAACGGCTAGTTTTAATAGCATATTGTTGTTTAGTGAAACTCGGTATTGCGTACGACGCAAGCTATCGAGGAAGGTCGCGATTGCGTGTAAAGCAAGCCAAGCAAGTGTTGTGTAGAAAAAGATTCCTTTGATGATTTATATAACATAAAAGTCTCGGGTGTTACATTCATGCCTTTTGATGGGGCACCTGTTTTGAAAATATTTTTTAACACATTTAAAAAAAATAGTTCAAATAATTAAGTCTTATTTTAATTTATAATACCAAAATTTATTTTTTTTTATTTTTTTTATTTTTTCGATAGGTTTCATGTTTTGATTAATAGTGAATAAAATAATTGCATTTTTAACAGAAAATATCTTTTTCTTCTGAATAATTTATAGTTGTAAATTATTTTTTAATTTGTTATAATTGTATAATTATATAAATATTGAATCATTTAATCTGAATTTTGTTACTGTAACCAATTTCTAATTGATTTTTTAAATATAAAAATTTCAATCTTTATAACATTTTCACTCTAAAAACATGTTTTCTCCTTTAATAAAAGGGTTTAATTCTAAATTAATTTTATCCAATTATGTGTTTTGAATATTGAAAAATAATTTCATATATTGAATTATAAGGTACAAATTTAGTAAATAGTTCCCTAAAATATTTGGAAAAAATATGAATAGTAACTATATAAATTATTATTACCACAACTATGGGTAAATAAAGTAATTAAGGATAAAAATAATATTATAAATATTATCAAATTACCCCAAACAATGGTCCTATTTTTATTGGTTGGATTATTATTAATCAAATAATAATTGTCCAAATTTTTTGAGCTCCTGGTTTTATGTGGATTATTTTAATCCATTAATAGTATTTAATTTAAGGAAAAGTCTTGTTTGTTATAATATTATTTTTAAAATTTGAAATTTTTTTTATATGGGGTTATATTATGGATATATTCAACTATAAATATTATTTTGAAATCTAAAATTATTATATTCCTCATGATAATTTATTTTTTACTTTTAGGGAATAAATAATTAAATTAAGGGCTTGCATTATGATGCAGTAATTGATAAATTAAAATGAATGTTGATATTAAAAATATTAAAATAAATTTAATTTGAGATAATTAGTGTCATAGATTTATTTGATGGATTCTTATGAAATATCTGTGATTTTTAAAGATATTTTTTTCTAAGATATCATGTTTTTATAGTATTTTTTTAAATTCATGTAATTAATAGTGTCATAATTGACATTGTAGATTTTTAAAAAAAATAAAATTCATTATAAGATATAAAATTCCTAAAAATATAAAATTTGGACAACTAATTCAAATAATTCTTAAACTTTTATCAATCACATTTTCTTTTATATTTTTTTTATTTATATTATGCCTCAATATTTAAATTACATGAAATCATGTAAAAAATTAAAAATGAAAAACATGGGTTAAAAAGATAATGATTAAAAAATAGTAAAAATAGCATAATTTTAATTGGATGAATTTATTTTAACCCTTAAAAATAATATATTCTAAATAAATAATTTTAGATCTATTTGGAACAGATGATTAATTTATATTAATTTAATGATTTGAAAAATTCTTGGAGTACCCCTCCCCTCTCTTGTAACTGGGTACTCATTATTCCCTATTATTTATACATCAAAATATATTTGGTTCTACCAATATCTATAAAAAACCTTAATATAATCTTTCCCCTCATTCTATATGAATTATATTCGGCATAACACCGTCCTCGGAAATTTTAAGGTGTTAATCATTGCAGATGTTCTGAAGTAGATGTATTCTTTTAATCAAGTAATTATGATATATTTTTTCATTCACTTCCTTCAACTATTAATAACCCCTTATAAAATAAAAAACTCATTATCATAAATATAATAAAAATTTAATATGTTAATATTTTCACATAAATACATATCCACTACCCTAAAAGTTGAAAATAATTAATCATTCAGGTGTACAATGAAATACTACATCACGAACTGATATCTTATGTTTTCCATAACCATCTCTAAATATTGGTTATAATGTTGTAATTAATGTTTATATATGATATTATTGATATATTTATCATTATTTATATAATATATATCATTTTCATTCTTACTATTCCATGTACCTAAAAATGATAACATCGCTCGAGAGTAAGTGTGAATTATCACCTCTAGGAAGCGATGTGATTCATTTTTCATCACCACATCACATGGATGATATATATAAGTATATTAAAATGATTAGTATTATATTAATGATATTATAGTTATTATTTAAAGATAAAAAAAATATTACATTCTTTCCATAATGATTACTAAAAAATGAAAATGTTACTCATACGTACGTACAACATACCATCTTCTTGATTATAATGTTGTTCATTTTTCATACAAATAAATAATAAATTTATTTTAATGTATAATTATTGTTTTCAAATAATATTAATTTCATTAATATTATTAATTATTTGATGGAATAATTACCACTTGGACTATTAACATCATACTAAACTCATTTGGGGCTCAGGATCAAAAATTTAGAAAAAACACCTAACATGAACATAAATAATTAAGTAATTTTTATAGAAGGATAATAAGTGATATAAAAAGGATATTAAAAAGTACAAATGTTATAATTCATGTAAATAATTAACATATTTTTATTATTCAGTAATATCAAGACTGTATGTAATGAGTAGGAGTCAAGGTAAAGGACTCTGCCGCAATCACCTTTCGTTGAGGAATATCTGGATGATATACACACATGTCATTTTATGAGGTCTATATATAACCTCCTTGACATATCAAATAACATATATATTTATTCTCAGGTTATTTAATGTTTTAATAAATTTTAATCACGCATGGGGATTCTAATTTAATTTTTCAATGTAGTATGAGATACCTTGAATGTTTAATGATTTAATTATCATGTAATTTTCTCCACGTAAATATTCATTTATTATTTTTAATTTATATTTGAGAAAATGATAATAATGGAAATTTTATTTATTTTTTTAATTTCATTCAATGAGTTTCAAATGGAATATTTTTATGGTTTATGTATGATATGTTTTTCTTTCTTTACAAACGATAAAAGGAATGATCTTTTTAAAGTATATAGTGACACAAACATCTCTGTTGTTGTGACTAATATTGGATATTTAGATTCCTCTACAAATCATCATGTTTTTAAAAGAATAAGAAACTCATTTTATTCTTTTTTTGCATTTTTTTTGTTATGAGAAATGGGATTTTAAAATGATTTGATTATGTTTATATGATAGATTTCTTCATACAAGTACAAATGACGTTTTAAGGGTGACATGAAAATCAAATTATATTAAGGGTTATGATTATAAAATTGTTAATGAAAATATTAAATGTGGTCATGTGATAAACCAAGGACATGTGGTTATGTGATAAACTATGGATGGGCTGTTATGTTATAACCTCTAATGCATTGGGTATGGAAGTCTACCATATGGTTATTCCATTTGTAAGTGTGACATGAATGGAAGTAAAATGAATTCTTATTCTATTTATATGTATGAAATATATATTTATGTCTCAAGATACCAATATATATTATCTATGATTTCTGTGGTTTATGGTAATCTTATTATTGGAAAAAAGGGTAATAAATGGACTTATTTTCAAAGGAGGGTATATTAGCATAAGAAAGAATTTGTTATATTAAAATTTTTTGTTTTATAAAAAATTGATAGTTATTATAAGTTTTCATTTGTAATAATTGTGTTTTTTAGGTTAAAAGTTTTTATAATTCTGTAAAACTCTAAACCAAATAAAGAATTTGTAAAATAATGAGATTGATTATTTTAAAATTTCTAGAATATATAACATTTAAAGAAACATTGTTACAAATCACATAGTGAAATCATACATATGTGTGCCAAATCATAAAACAAAATTCATCATATATTGATTCATAAAATTAGATGGGCATCATAAAAATCATATCATGACCCATGAATTGAACTGGGTTTCACAAACATTTCATCATATCATAACCTATAGAAAAGAGATGGTTTTCAAAGTCATTTAATCGTAGAATAACCTATGAAAGGGAGTGGGTTTTAAATGTGTTTTATCATTATAAACCATGTTTAATAAAGACAAGTTTTATAAAAAACATGTTATATTAAAAATAAAAAATGAAAATAAGTAAGAAGAATATTTACCTTGGACCATATAACCATTAAAGAATAAACTATATCAAAGGATTTAATCATAGATATATATGTTTTTTTAAAAATCACTTGGAGTTTAATAAATAGAAATAACCATTCATTGAAATAAATGGCATAAAATATTTAGAAAAATTTTTTCTGTAAAAAACACTTTTTAAAATTATGGTGAATTCTTTAAAAATAATATATACCATTTCTTGTGGAAAATATAGCTTCTTATATGAAAAAATATTTTAAAAATGTAAATGTTTTGAAATAAAATTTCTCTTAAAATATCCTTGAAAGAATACAAATGAATCTATGAAGATCATATTTAATAATTTTTAAAATGAAAACATATAATAAAACATTTTTTTTTTGAAAAATCACACTTAATAACATAGAAATGATGATTTGAAAAAAATTTAAAATAATTTTAAAAATATATTTCTTTTAAATAATTTTATTTTATGATATACATAAAATACCATTTAAAATCATTTTGAAAAACTTTTTAAATTTTTTTTTGAATGAACATAGATTTATGACCGAAGTGAAAAATAAAGTTGAATTTATTTAAATATATTTTCTTAAGAAGCTTATGTATCAATTGCTGGGAAAAAGATAACATTAATTAGTGATTACATGATTGTATAACATAGAGTAAAATTAGTTATAATTAGAGATAGTTGGGTCATAATATTTCATACCTGGAAGCATAATCCTTATCAATCCTGATAAAAGATGATATTGTAGAAATAAACATTTACCACTTTGGTAACGTTGAATAAAAATTCCCATGAAAGAATAATATTAAATAAAATATTATATCATGAAAAATTAGACTCATTATATAAAAATTCAAAGGAGTAGTATATACACCTCATAAAATAATATTGGTGCATAATATAACATATGTCTCAAAGAAGAAAAATTTAGAAAAAAATGCCATAAAGATTTGGTAACTCTTCAATTATAAACACCCTAAAAATGAGATCCTGAAATAGATACATAAATACTGAAAATTTTGGTTTAAATTATAATAAAATACATTCATATGTAGTATATTAACCGTATAAAATGAATAGGTGGTTAATATGACATGGGTATCACTAAAGTAAATAACAAGTTGGATGAAAATCCATTACTACATGATTAACATTTTAATCATGATATAAATGAGATAATGAAGTAATTTGAATATTTTAATATCATTATATAAATTATAACCATGATATTACGTATCATATGTAATAATATACAAAACAAAAAATAAATGATTTTGTAATATGGAATGACTTTGGAAGAAATTAAAGTGAGACTAAAAACTCCTTACCTTACATCGTGAATTCAAATGTACTCATTAAATATCCTTGTATAATAAATATTATTTTATTCAAAATATATTACAAAACCATATTCATTTATATAACACCATTTATGATTTAATTATGAATATTTATTACCCTTTTATTAAAAATTTCAAATTAATGTTACATTTTGTGTCAAAATAACATTGCTTTTTTTATATTTCATTCCTTGTAATTATTTGTCCTCTTAATTTGATCATTATTTCATGATTTCCAAAATGTAAATCATAATATAAATTTCATATATATTTTGAATTTTATTTTATTTATAATAATCTATAACATATTGAAATAGGAAGTGAATACATCATTAATGAAGATGGTAGGTCGTACCTACACATGAACATTGTTTCCATTTTCAAGTCCTATTAAATGAAAAACATATATATATATATATATGTTATACCATTACATAATCATTAAATTTTATTATTCATCAAATTTTCTATTAACAATTTCCTTAATACATCCCATTAAAGAATTAACTAACCACATAGCATCGCAAGGCGGTGGTACACTGTGTACATGAACGCCGTTATCATATTCCCAAAAATGGAAAGCTTGATGTTTTGTATAAAATGAAAACTAAAAATTCAAAATAACATCATAAAAATAAAAAATATTATATATATACTATAAATCTGTCATTATTCTCTATCCTTGTAAGGTTTTAATGGAATAATGGACAACATCAGTTCATGGGGAGGTAGTCCTCCATACACATGAATGATAAATGTGTGTCCCATTTGATGGAAGTGTATGATTTTTTATGTCATAACCATTTAATAATAACATATATGTATGTTTAAGATGCTAAGGATATTATATAAGAATGATAAAAAAATTAAGGGTTTTAGGTAGAAATAAAACAAAAATGTTTGTTGATGATCCTTACCTATTATTTGGGTATCTCCTTTATGTTTTCCCAAAAGGACATACTTGGTTGGATTTATTATCCTTGTGAGGCTTATAGAATAATATTATAGAATATGGGATTTTATTTGTGTATTTTTTTCATGATCCAATTGTCTTAAGATGTGTGATAAGTGAGGAGTGAGTCCCCTTTTATGGTGGAGGAGGAGGGACATTCTTGAAAATGCCAAATTTTAATAACTATTGTGAGGTCTCTATTGAATATTATTCCCCAAATAATGAACCATTTTCAATAAAATATGGTATATTAGAAAAATGGAGATATAAAATTTAGTGACCCTCGATTTTCAAACCATAACATTACATAACTTTTGTGAAAAAATTATACACTATTCAAACAGACACCCAAAGACTATAGTTAGTAAAGATGCTTTGGAATCATGGAAACATAAAAACGGGTACATATGTGGGATACATCATATCCCACTAGTTTCGTCTTAACTAGAACCCTTAATAGACATATAAAACATAGTACATATCATAAAACAGGGGGGAAAGGAAACATAAAATGGTTGAGCTAAAATTCTCAGTAAGGTGAACATTAGAGACATTTAAGAATAAACATGAGCATATGGGTGTGTGTTTGTGATCGTGAATATAGAAAGATCATAGTATTCATATAAATGATCATAACAGAGATTATGGAATTAATATTGGTTGTTCATAAGACATGAATCATAATGAAATAGCGAGAATAATCCCTGAAGGCATAACATAATTAAAAACATTGAATTGTGGAAAACACATGAGAATGTAATATGATTTCCATAATTGCCAAGGCATCACTACCAAGACCATATTAGAGGAAAAATTTCATAACTGAACTGGGTGAACCCCATTCCAGCAGTGTATTGCTAAACCAAGTTAACCCTCATTCCATCCTTATATTACTAAAATAAGTTAACCTTTATTACAAACATGTATTATTGAACTAAGTAAACCCTCATTCAACCTTGTATTACTGAATTGAGTAAACCCTCATTCCATCCCATTTTTACAAAACCTAGTAAACCCACTTTCATTAATTGTATTACTGAACCGAATAAACCCTCATTCAAACCTTGTATTACTGAACTGAGTGAACCCTCATTCCTTCCATGTCTATCTCATGAGATTTAAATCATTACTCAATGAAATGGATAATGATATAGGTCCCACCCATCTCATAATGAAATCCTACATAAAAATTACACTAAACATTTTATAACCCTTGAAATGAAATGGGTATCATAAACATGTAAACATACAAAACTGTTGGAAAGAGTTACTCTTTTTAGTCATATCATCAAATGAATAACCCATAAAAGAGAAATTTAATTCAAATATTTATTAACCTAGAAAGATAAATGTGATTCATAAAGATGGTAACTTTATGCCTAACTCATTATATAAATCATATGAATTGAACCATTAGATCACTTCTTATATGGATTGATTAAAATCAATATATTTCATCTTATTTGAAAAATAATTTGTAAATATCCTACAAAAAAATATTTTTGAGGAAAATATTGTTTCTCGTTTTAAAATATTTTTTTAATACATAAAAAAATTCGAAATTCATTTTCATAGAAGATACCATGAAAATTTATGAAATCATTTTTAAATCGTATTTCTTTGAAAACATATAATATGAGCTTCATAATTTTTTAGAATAATTTTTCATTAAAAACACATTAACAGTTATAAAAAGAACGTAAAAAGGTTTTTGATGTCAATTTATTTTAAAATACATTGAAATCATATAAATAGATCTTGAAAATGTTTTAATAAAGATTTTACATCGAAACATATAAATGAAAATTGAAAACATTATTTTAAACCATTGTCTTTGAAAGAATGTTTTAAAAATAGTTTCTTAAAGATTAAATATTTAATAATTTAGAGGGATCATCGATGAAATGGTAGAGGGTATATCCATACACATAATATATGAAGTCAAAATAATATTCCTTATAGATGGTAAAATTTTTAGAAAGATTGATTTCTCAAAAAGTGACAGGGAGTTTCCTTAGAAGATATTTGTGGAAGAAAAAGGGATCAAAATGTCTTTTAAATCTTATTGTATAATGGTAAAATATTCCTGGAAACCCTTTTTATAAAACATATATTTCCTATAAGGCCCCAGCCTTAAACCTTACTTAAAATTGAATTAAATGAATAATTCACATTGAGGATCTTTTCAGGTTTAGAGTTTTAGAGAATTAGATCATGAAATTTTCATTGCATTCCACATTTAAACAAAGTGGTTACATAAAAGAGAGTATTCATTCTTCCCATCAAGGGAAACATATTTAAAATAAAACATGGATTCTTTCTTGACACATCCTTGACACTATCATCACATCATGTACCCTTCCCTTGACCTGTGAAAAACATTTCAAAAACTTGGGATGGGCATAAAAATCTCAGTAAGGGATATAAAAATATGGAAAGGAAACAGGAGTACATGTATACATAAGAATGAAATCATACTTTACACATAAAACATAGGCATATCAAATCATGAATAAATCATAGAAATCATAAGACATAAAAGGTAACTTGAGGCATTCATAACATTCTTACGTACGGAGTGACCCTCTTGGTTACGTCTGGAATACCCATCACAGTATATTCCCTAAATCTCTTCGGAGAAACCTTAACGTTTCACTCCTTCGCATTACCCAATGCATTGGAGAGCTATATCGGGCTCACTCGCCCTTAGTTTATCACGGAAACACCCATTTTCATAACAATGCCCAAGAACCATAACATAAATGTATCACATAAAACATGCATAAAGGAAATATAAAATTTCCATATTTCAATCACAATATAACATTTTAGGATATTGAAATAATGAATCCATTCAAAAAGAAACCATTTCCAAAACCATTTAAAACATTTAATAAAGAGATTTTTGAATCAAAGTGTCCCATACCACCTTGAAGCTTAAAATTTTAAACCATTAATATCCATATAAATAAATCCTTAAAACCATTTTGAAAACATGGATATTAATAAGAAAAAATAATTAAAACATTTAAAACGATATTTTGGTTAAAGCGGTTTTACCAAAATTAGAGACACTTGAATACAATAATTGAGGAATAACATTTAGTCAAAACTTTATAATATCATGAGAATAAATAGATTCGTTATATAATACTCCAAAGGACAGTATATACACCATATAAGAGTGAATTGGTGCATAACAACAATGAACCCTCAATAGAAATGTCAAATGTGATGAAATCGCTTATAAAGAAGGTATCCTTAAATTAAGGACAAATCAATCTCAAAAATATGTGTGAAAAATATAAATACACCCAATATAAGTGGATATTAAGTGTAAAACAATAAAATGTCATTCACATATATTCAATGGATGACATATTCAATGACTACATGTTGAACCCAAAGAAATAGAAATTGGGTTAAAAAGTTCCCTTGACAACCTAACAGCATCACATCAAAATGAGTTGATGAGAGATAAAAAGTGTATCTCATCACTTGGACATAAAATTTACATAAATAAGGATATATGATAACATATCCCAACATAACAATATGTAAATTAAAATACCCAACAAAAGAAGTCTTTTAAAAAAAAGGAGGGTGAAAGGTTCCCTCACCGACTTGGGTATCTTTCAAAACATACACCCCATGAAAGAAGAACAATAAATCATTGATGTAAATAATCTTAAAGGAATGTATATTACACAACTATTAGAATAATGGAAGTACATACACCACTCAATGAAATTGTGGCAAATGTAGCATAAATCTCACGGGAATAAATGTGAGATGAAAAATCCCTTACGAAAACTCGGCAGCCTAACGGCGCCACATAAAACATCCAAAAATGGATTGATGAGATCAAATAGGGTATCTCATCACATTACAAAAAAATTTAAAGCAAGAGTAATATGAAATAACATCCCCCATCATAACAAATAGGAGATTAAAAGAAGTGACATAGAGGAGAGTACTTAAAAAGAAAGAGAGAGGTTAGATCTCTTACGAAAGTTCGGTAGCCTAACGGCGCCACTCAAAACTTCCAAAATGGATTTATGAGAGAGAATAGGGTCTCTCATCACATGAAAATAAAAATTACAGTAGGAGTAATATAAAAGAACATCCCAATCATAAGAAATATTAGCTTAAAAGAAATGACATAAAAGAGTGTACTTATAAAGAAAGAGAGTTGTAGGATCCCTTACCTCGGGTCCAACTTGACTCGATCGTTCTTTAATATCCTGAATAATAAACTTGAGTTAATTTATACTTCCTTAATAACCTTTTTCAAATTCATTATTTCTTTTATATCACTTATTACCATGTCATAATAATTATGTAATCATTTAAGTTAATAATATTTGTTTTGCAGATATTTTGTTCTTAAGTCGAAAGTGGACTTCTTACAATTACATGTTGTTCGTGTGGACAAATGTTTATTATATCCAGAATTGTATTAATGATGTAGATATCATATATGTAATATATATCCAGTACATTCATGCATTTATAACATTACATAATCATTTAGAGGTAAGAAATGAAATGCACCGTTCATGGATACGGTAAGCCGTACGTACGCATTAATGCTACTTTCATTTATATTTCATATTTTATAGAATGTAATCATAAGGATATAAAGGTATATTATAATTCCAGTATAATATCATATATAATATCATATTCCCATCCTTTATACGTCCCACATATGGTATTTAACGAATCAAATCACTTTGAGGGGGCGTTAGTCCGCACTTCCTTAAATGAAGATATCGCGTATACCCATAATGGATGCCATAAAGGTAAGACAAAAATGAAAAATACAGAAGCGTAAGTAAAACATAAACATATTATATATCATATATAAAAATAGTGACATCATAATGTCCACCTTTGAAGGTGTTAAATGTGTATTGAACAATCATCGTTTCGGGAGGCAGAATTTCGCCATCCACGGAAACCGTATGTTCTTTAACCATTTGATGTAGTTGTGTGAGAGTGTAGCTCGAATAAATCTTATAACAAAATCCTAGTATATTTATGATACTGTTGTTGTTACAAAAGAAGTAAATAAAAATAGTTTAGGGGGTTGGAGAATCAAAATAAAACAAATGAACATGAGAGAATGAATTAACTTTAAAAGTGTAACTCCTTTTGATTTGAGCCTAAAGGCTTCCTTTGAAAGGATTCTGCCCAAAGGGAATACTCTAGGATTAGGAGAGGGATGTGTAGAGAGTACATGGGCAGGGGTTGGCCGATCCAAAGGCTTTAGGAGTGTGTGAAATGAGGTAGAGGTGGGGGCCTTTTATAAGAGGAGAGGAGGGGAACTTTTGGAAAGTAAGAAATATTACTTTATTCGAAAATGTGTTTCAGTTTTAAAAGGTCCCACATTGATATAATTCGTGGATAAGGTGATAAGGGCTAGAAATACACCCATCCAATAAGTTTTGGACATGTGTAGGTCATAGATTTTACATTATCTTCTCATTTTATTTGAATCGTCAGATAATGATGTCATCGCTGCATCATTATGATGTCACATATAATTTAATTTATTTAATGTCTAAAAATTATAAAAAAAATACTATGATGTAGGAAATCTTTTTCGCTTTCCAATGACTATTTATAATAAAAAATATGACATGTATAACCCCACTTAAAATTTTTTTTAGTAAAACATATCATGCTTGTGTCATTTTTTCTTTTACATAAAATAAAAAGTTATTTATGTCATTTCCCAACCAAAGTGGCTCCATGGGGTCCCCAAGTTGACCCATGGCTTGTATTGGTCGGCCAATACACATCCAATGATGTTAGGACATGTTTCAAGTTAATTTCATATTATTAAAACATTATTTTTACCTTAAACTACACTAATTACCTCTAATCGCGATTAAAAACTTAACAAGTTACTATTCACAAAAAAATTATTTTTATCCCATTGAACCACATTTTACTTCTTAATGAAAACTATGTATGTCGGATTTTTTGAAATTCAAAACACAAAG
Source organism: Viscum album (assembly GCA_963277665.1). Classification (NCBI taxonomy): domain Eukaryota; kingdom Viridiplantae; phylum Streptophyta; class Magnoliopsida; order Santalales; family Viscaceae; genus Viscum; species Viscum album. The sequence continues at coordinate 1,361,861,799 of OY728140.1, read as the reverse complement.
ATGGAAAAATTTCATTTAAACGGAAAATTCAGTTTTTATAAGTACCACTTAGTGGTGTCACTATTCATCAAAAATTGATGTTTTTCAGAAAAATCCAAAAAATTCACCCTAAGCTATATTTGATAATCTGAATTAAAAAATGAAGTATACTTTACAAAATTCAAAATATATAAGTCACATTAATTAATTTAATAATTAATTCCCGCTGTCAGAGCAAATAGTGTGTTTTTATGAAACAATAAGTATCAAAAGATTGACACTGGTTTAAGTCTGATTTCAAAGTGAAATTAATTCCAACGACCACTATTGGATTTAATAGTAAAAATATATTCTAATTTAACTTTAAAACCAATTCAAATGATAACTTAATCATATAAATAAATTAGATTAAAAAGAGGTTTTGAATTAAAATACAACATTTTACACTATTCATTAAAAAAATTAACTTTTTCGGAAAGATACCAAAAATTTACACAAAGTAAATTTTTATGTCCCGATTCTTAATAAGAGTTTTATTTGGTCCAAAAGAATGTTTAAGAGTGAACAAAACTATATTTAATGATGGTTCGACATCAAAAGGTGATAAGTGAACCTTTAGTGAAAACTAGGGCATATACGCCTAAATTTGAGTTCTTTCCGTATTTTAAGCCTCTATCCTTTATTGGATAAATGTAAAAACATTTAAAAACATATATAATCATATATTAGTTATTTCTATCCATTCCCTCCATTACAACGGCTACATGTTAACTACCATTTAAAATAATATTATTTTATTATTAGAGTGCAACGTAAGATTCCCAAGAAACTCGTTGTTGCGTGTTGGGTACGCCATCGAGCATAGCAACCCTTTAAAGTAATATTAATACTTTATTCACAAATATGGATAAATATGAAAATTTCATATTCTTTATTTACCTGGGGTGTTACATCCTTCCCCCATTTTGGGAATTGCGTCCTCGCAATTTTTAAAATTGAGCTTGGAAACATCCTTGAACGTCCCACATCGGAACAAGAGTCGGTAAAACAATCACTTTAAAATAAAGGAAGATAAGTACATAGGTCACCCGAGTTAACCCATACTAGGATTCCATGTAGAAAAACATGGACATGGAATAAAAAGCAAAGGGTCATGTTCTTGAGGGAGAGTGATAGTAAACATGTCTAGGAGAAAGTTAACAATAAGAAAATCACAAACTTGTGAAGGGTTAAACGGTATTCGATTCCCCAGTAGGAAAAGTTAATAGAAAACATTTTTGTTTTAAGTTACTTTTTATTGAGGAATTTATTCATAAGGAAGCATAATCACTTATCATGTTGACTTTCAACTTTTACTAGATTCCTTAATCAAACTCATATTTTTTCTAAAAGACGAGTATTTAGGGAGACTTGTTCGCATTAAGAGTAATATAATCAACTTCTAGAGAATCACCTAATCCACAAAAGAGAACTATATACATCCCATGTCTTTAGGCTTTATCCAAAACCAAAACCAAAAAGGTTAGTACAAGTCAGATAATCCAGAAAAGGATAACCCTTTAAAAAGAAAATCTATGCTTAATCTCCAAAATTTTCCAAACAAAACCCAAAGTTCAACAAGGATCATTCAATAAACAAATTGTCCATAAAATTCTTCAAGGTAAACCAAACTATGGTTGAAACCCAAATATTTTAAGGATTTAGTCACATAGTCTTCCATGTTAAATCGTAACATTTATCTCCAAACAACATCAGTTGCTCCTAAAGTCTCGTATTGAAAAGTAATTAACCTAATCACATATCCTCCATGATAGGTTAATAATTTTCATAAATAACCCAACATCAACTTACTCTTAATTCATAAAATCATATAACTAAAAATAATCAGTCAAACTAACCAGGGACTTCACGTAGTCCAGTGGTAGGCGATAAATACAAGTTGCAATTTTTTTGTGGGTTCGATTCCCGCAGCTTTGTCCGATGCGACAGGTTGTCACACGGTCTGCATGTTGTCCTTTTTATAAAACTCCAAAAATAACCCTAATATGTTTTAACCTCAATATTTTCCTTATACCTTTAATTTTCATCCAAATTCATTATGATCTCAACACCTTAATTCTTGAAGTCTTATTTCACCACCATAAGATAAAATAAAATGATTCCCAAAATGAATAACATCATACCTTGATCATGGCGTCCAATCGGTTTCATCGTCATCTTGCTCACGTAGGTAGAAGTCCCATGCATTACAACAATGATTTAGAGATCCTTTAAAATCATTTACTTCCTCCATCCAAATACACCTCGTACAACATGGGTCATATGGGTGTTCACAGAAAAACAGTTTTGGAAAATAATCATGTATGACGTATAATTCCAAAACATCTGATAAAACATGATTTCTAAAAAATTGCCGGACCGAAATTGAGTTGAAACTTTCTATTATTGGTCCTTTTAAAATACCATAACTATGTGATGTGAGACTATATTTTAAAATAAAATATAAATAGGTTGCGCAAGGGTCTCCTTCCTCAGCACCATTTTTAAAATCATAATATGCTTCAAATTCTTGTGATAAGGTAAAATATTTGAAAATACCTTGATAATATTTACCTCTCTTGAAAACATGAGAATATTGTGAAAATGGTATTTTTCTAAAAACAACCCATGATCCACGATGATAACGAGGTATAGAGGAGGTGTTTGATATCTCAAACAACTGCTTGTAAGTGAGTTGTATGCTAGAAAAAGATTCACAATCATCTGAAGATGACTTTGCAATAATTATTGTAGGCATGTCATCAGGAAGAGATAGGAATGTCATTTGAGATCCTCCTCCATCCATTCGTAACCGAATTTACTTGAACTGAAAAAAAAGTTTTAAAACAAGGATTTAACTGAAACAATTGTTATAGGGACTAATCATGTGCGTCACAAAAACTCCTAATCCTTAAAGTTGTCTAAACCGACCTCGGATACCAACTATAAGGCCCCAGCCTTAAACCTTACTTAAATTTGAATTAAATGAATAATTCACATTGAGGATCTTTTCAGGTTTAGAGTTTTAGAGAATTAGATCATGAAACTTGCATTACATTCCACATTTAAACAAAGTGGTTACATAAAAACAGTATTCATTCTTCCCATCAACGGAAACATATTTAAAATAAAACATGGATTCTTTCTTGACACATCCTTGACACTATCATCACATCATATACCTTTCCCTTGACCTATGAAAAACATTTCAAAAACATGGGATGAGCATAAAAAGCTCAGTAAGGGATATAAAATTATGGAATGCAAACATGAGTACATGTATACATAAGAATGAAATCATACTTTACCCATAAAACATAGGCATAACAAATCATGAATAAATCATAGAAATCATAACACATAAAAGGTAACATGAGGCATTCATAACATTCTTACGTAGGGATTAACCCTCTTGGTTACGTTTGGTATACCCATCACAGTATATTCCCTAAATCGCTTCGGAGAAACCTTAACGTTTCACTCCTTCGCATTACCCAATGCATTGGAGAGCTATATCGGTCTCACTCGCCCTTAGTTTATCACAGAACCACCCGTTTTCATAACAATTCCCAAGTACCATAACATAAATGTATCACATAAAACATGCATAAAGGAAATATAAAATTTCCACATTTCAATCACAATATAACATTTTAGGATATTGAAATAATGAATCCATTCAAAAAGAAACCATTTCCAAAACCATTTAAAACATTTAATAAAGAGATTTTTGAATCAAAGTGTCCCATACCACCTTGAAGCTTAAAATTTTAAACCATTAATATCCATATAAATAAATCCTTAAAACCATTTTGAAAACATGGATATTAATAAGAACAAATAATTAAAACATTTAAAACGATATTTTGGTTAAAGGGGTTTTACCAAAATTAGAGACACTTGAATACAATAATTGAGGAATAACATTTAGTCAGAACTTTAGAATATCATTAGAATAAATAGATTCGTGATATAATACTCCAAAGGACAGTATATACACCATATAAGAGTGAATTGGTGCATAACAACAATGAACCCTCAATAGAAATGTCAAATGTGATGAAATCCCTTATAAAGAAGGTATCCTTAAATTAAGGACAAATAAATCTCAAAAATATGTGTGACAAATATAAATACACCCAATATAAGTGGATATTATGTGTAAAACAATAAAAGGTCATTCACACATATTCAATGGATGACATATTCAATGACTACATGTTGAACCCAAAGAAATCGAAATTGGGTTAAAAAGTTCCCTTGACAGCCTAACAGCATCACATCAAAATGAGTTGATGAGAGATAAAAAGTGTATCTCATCACTTGGACATAAAATTTACATAAATAATGATATATGATAACATATCCCAACATAAAAATATGTAAATTAAAAGACCCAACAAAAGAAGTCTTTTAAAAAAAAGAGGGTGAAAGGTTCCCTCACCGACTTGGGTATCATTCAAAACATACACCCCATGAAAGAAGAACAATAAATCATTGATGTAAATACTCATAAAGGAAATTATATTACACAAATATTATAATAATGGAAGTACATACACCACACAAAGGAAATTGTGGCAAATGTAGCATAAATCTCACGGGAATAAATGTGAGATGAAAAATCCCTTACGAAAACTCGGAAGCCTAACGGCGCCACATAAATCATCCAAAAATGGATTGATGAGATCAAATAGGTTATCTCATCACATTAAAAAAATGTACAGAAAGATTAATATGAAATAACATCCCCCATCATAACAAATAGAAGATTAAAATAAGTGACATAAAGGAGAGTACTTAAAAAGAAAGAGAGAGGTTAGATCTCTTACGAAAGTTCGGCAGCCTAACGGCGCCACTCAAAACTTCAAAAATGGATTGATGAGAGAGAATAGGGTCTCTCATCACATGAACATAAAAATTACAGTAGGATTAATATAAAAGAACATCCCAATCATTATAAATATGAGCTTAAAAGAAATGACATAAAAGAGTGTACTTATAAAGAAAGAGAGTTGTAGGATCCCTTACCTCGGGTCTGACTTGACTCGATCGTTCTTTAATATCCTGAATAATAAACTAGAGTTAATTTCTACTTCCTTAATAACCTTTTTCAAGTTCATTATTCCTTTTATATCACTTATTACCATGTCATAAACATTATGTAATCATTTAAGTTAATAATATTTGTTTTGCAGATATTTTGTTCTTAAGTCGAAAGTGGACTTCTTACAATTACATGTTGTTCGTGTGGAAAAATGTTTATTATATACAGAATTGTATTCATGATGTAGATATCATATATGTAAGATATATCCATTACATTCATTCATTTATAACATTACATAATCATTTAGAGGTAAGAAATGAAATGCATCGTTCATGGAGACGGTAATCCGTATGTACGCATGAACACTACTTTCATTTCTATTTCGTATTTTATAGAATGGAATCATAAGTATATAAAGGTATATTAAAATTACAGTATAATATCATATATAATATCATATTCCCATCCTTTATACGTCCCACATATGGTATTTAACGAATCAAATCACTTTGAGGGGGCGGTAGTCTGCACTTCCTTAAATGAAGATATCGCGTATACCCATAATGGACACCATAAAGGTAAGACACAAATGAAAAATACAGAAGCGTAAGTAAAAAATAAACATATTATATATCATATATAAAAATAGTGACATCATAATGGCCACCTTTGAAGGTGTTAAATGAGTATTGAACAATCATCGTTTCGGGAGGCAGAATTTCACCATCCACGGAAACCGTATGTTCTTTAACCATTTAATGTAGTTTTGTGAGAGTGTAGCTCGAATAAATCTTATAACAACATCCTATTATATTTAATATACTGGTTTTGTTACAAAAGAAGTAAATAAAAAGAGTTTAGGGGGTTGGAGAAGAAAAATAAAACAAATGAACATGAGAGAATGAATTACCTTTAAAAGTGTAACTCTTTTTCATTATAGCCTAAAGGCTTCCTTTGAAAGGATTATTCCCAAAGGGAATACTCTAGGATGAGGAGAGGGATGTGGAGAGATTACATGGTCAGGGGTTTTCCGATCCAAAGGCTTGAGGAGTGTGTGAAATGAGGTAGAGGTGGGGGCCTTTTATAAGAGGAGAGGAGGGGCACTTTTGGAAAGTAGGAAATATTACTTTATTTGAAAATGTGTTTCGGTTTTAAAAGGTCCCACATTTATATAATTCTTGTATAAGGTGATAAGGGTTAGAAATACACCCATCCAATAAGTTTTGGAAATGTGTAGGTCATAGATTTTACATTATCTTCTCAATTTATTTGAATCGTCAGATAATGATGTCACCGATGCATCATTATGATGTCACATATAATTTAATTTATTTAATGTCTAAAAATTATAAAAAAAATACTATGATGTAGGAAATATTTTTTTTCTTTCTAATGACTATTTATAATAAAATATATGACTTGTATAACCCCACTTAAAAATTGTTTTAGTAAAACATATCAATCTTGTGTCATTTTTTACTTTTACATTAAATAAAAAGTTATTTATGTCATTTCCCAACCAAAGTGGCTCCATAGGGTCCCCAAGTTGACCCATGGCTTGTATTGGTCGTCCATTACACATAGAATTAGGTTAGGACATGTTTCAAGTTCATTTCATATTATTAAAACATTATTTTTACCTTAAACTACACTAATTACCTCTAATCGCGATTAAAAACTTAACAAGTTACTATTCACCAAAAAATTATTTTTATCCCATTGAACCACATTTTACCTCTCAATGAAAACCATGTATGTAGGATTTTTTGAAATTCAAAACACAAAGATGGAAAAATTTCATTTAAACGGAAAAATCAGTTTTTATAAGTACCACTTAGTGGTGTCACTATTCATCAAAAATTGATGTTTTTCAGAAAAATCCCAAAAATTCACCCGAATCTATATTTGATATTCTGAATTAAAAACTAAAGTCTATTTTACAAAATTCAAAACATATAAGTCACATTAAATAATTTAATAATTAATTTCCGCTGTCAGAGCAAATAGCGTGTTTTTACGAAATAATAAGTATCAAAATATTGACACTAGTTTAAGTCTGATTTCAAAGAGAAATTAATTCCAACAACCACTATTGGATTTAATGGTAAAAATATATTATAATTTCAATTTAAAATCAATTAATAAGATAACTTAATCATATAAATAAATTAGATTAAAAATAGGTTTTGAATTAAAATACAACATTTTACAGTATTCATTAAAAAAATGAACTTTATCGGAAAGATACCAAAAATTTACACAAAGTAAATTTTGATGTCCCGATTCTTAATAAGAGTTTTATTTGGTCCAAAAGAATGTTTAAGAGTGAACAAAACTATATTTAATGATGGTTCAACATCAAAAGGTGATAAGTGAACCTTTAGTGAAAACTAGGGCATATACGCCTAAATCTGAGTTCTTTCCGTATTTTAAGCCTCTATCCTTTATTGGATAAATATAAAAACATTTAAAAACATATATAATCATATTTTAGTTATTTATATCCATTCCCGCCATTACAACAGCTACATGTTAACTACCATTTAAAATAATATTATTTTATTATGAGAGTGCAACGTAAGATTCCCAAGAAACTCGTTGTTGCGTGTTGGGTACGCCATCGAGCATAGCAACCCTTTAAAGTAATATTAATACTTTATTCACAAATATGGATAAATATGAAAATTTCATATTCTTTATTTACCTGGGGTGTTACATTTCCTATAGATAAAGGGTAAAGTCAGGCTTTCGAAAAATAACTTTTTTAACTATCTTATATACCAAAGAGTATAATATGCTACCAATATATGAGTATATCCTGAAATAACATAGTATAAGTTAACTCATGAATATTCTTGAGAGATGGATCACATGAGTTCATTAAAGTAATCATAAACAAAATCAATCAAATGCAATGAGATTGTCTCAATTGACTCAAATAACATGGTATATTGGGATCATGCTCACCATGTAAGGAAAGAAAATTACATTAATCTTTATATATAATGAAAATAATTAGATTCATGACATAACATATAAAATGGAATTATATACACCTTGATAAAAGTGTTTAGGATTATAACCAGACAACATTATCAAATGAGCCAAGTTAAGAAAAAATTGTTTTACCAATTTGGTATATTTTTTAAGTTAATCACCATTAAAGAATGATAATAAAATTATAATGTAAAAACCCATAAATTTATGTACATGATACATATTGATCCATAAAAGGTAGTACATAAACCACAAAAAATAAATGGTAGAAAACATAGCTAGTATCTCACATAAATTAAAAGTGACATGAAATCCCCTTTCATTGTGACTTGAATCCCTCCATACTCATACAAGAATCATATATAATAAATATAATTTTAAGACCCTATATTAACATCTTGTTAATGATCTGATGTTATAGTTTCACTTCGGGTAATATTTGGTTTGTTCTTCACATGTGTCTTAATTTGTTATATAGTTGGTCCTTATAATTATATCTTGATTATATAATAAAAATCATGAAATAAATATCACGTATATACAATATATACATATTATAATAATTTATAGAATACTGAATTACAAAATTGAAGACACCATTTATATAGACAGTATGTTGTACGTAAACATGAATGATGTTTCTATTTTTATTTTCTTATAAAAAGAAAGTATGTAAATGAATTGGGTATATATATGTATATATATATATCATTATTATATTTTAATTAATATTTAATATATATCATATAAGTTCATTAAACCCATATTTGATACATTCCATGTGGCTTGTGAATGAATCGACTCTCTTTGAGGGGGCAGTAGTCCACACATCCTCAAATGATATTATCATATTAAAACCAAATAGAAAGTTAAGAGATATATATTGTAAACGGAATAAAGAAGATTGAATTAATAAAAAATATAATATATTAAATATATAAATAGGTATTCCATCATTATGTCCATCATTATTTGTAGTAATTGATATATTAAAAATCATCATTTTGTGAGGTCGTAATTCGTCGTAGACAGAAACAGTTTGTTCATTATGAATTAGATGGAGGTGTGTGTAAGTGCAGGTCAAAGACTTTTTATAAAAACATCCTAGTATATGGATGATACTAGTTTAGTCATATAATAATATAATAAATATTTTGGACATGGTGAATAAAAAATATAATAGAATGGAGCTTGAGAGAAGATGTTACCTCTTAATCGGGTAACTTCTTTTGGTTTATGAAAAAAAATCCTCCTTGAGAGGCTTTCTGTCCAAAGGGGGGATTCAAGGTCAAAGGGAGGATTATTGGGAACCTAAATACGAAGATATTTCCCAAACATATAATCTTTTAGAGGTGCGAGTAATGTGAATAGGTGGTGGCGTTTTATAGGGAAGGGAAAGGATTCACTTGGTATTTTTGGGCCCTTAATTCTAATGTTTAGTCCCTATTTATGCTTAATATTGTCATAATTAATGTGATTAATTTTAATCACTTTTACTAATCATTTAGGTATAAAATTAACATGGACTTATTTGAAACAAAATATTAAATAGAATACAATGGTGTTTGTTGGATTTTTTAAATTCATTTCATAGAAGCGATAAAATTATGATGTGTGTTAATCCCACATACAAGACAAAATAATAGGGATTTAAAGTATGAAAAAGTTCAAAAGTTTGTTAATATTTTATATTAAGATTCAAAGTTAACTTTATTCTAATGAGTTACATTTTAATATTTATATAATTTTACCTTACTAAAATTTTATAATATAATTTCACAATAATAATTAATTAGACAAAAAACGAATTTAAAACTAAAATAGTATTTTTTTTTTTAACTATTCATTAAAAAATGACGTTTCTCATAAAAATTCAAAAAAAATTACCCAAGGATAATTTTGATTCTTTTAATTTCAAAAGGAATTTTTTTTGAAGATAAATAGCTAAATGTTTCTAAATTTAATTTTATTATTAAAAGTGGTCTATTCTAGATTACACTATTATAGCAAAAAATGGACCATTCCATGTATCTTATTTTTCATTATTAGTATGATTTATTTTTATACAAAATTTATAAATAATATTTGACACATATTTGTTACTATTACAAAAACAATATTTAATGGATAGGTTATAATTATATCATTTATGTTATTATATATATAGGTGTTTCATAGAAACACAGTGTTGTGTGCATCATATGCCAATTCGGTGTTGCATGTGGTGAAAACGAAGGTGGATTGGGTGTAGTGACACCCATGTAGGTTTTTCATGTTAATTGAGTTTTGGACTTATCAAAAATATATTTTCATTGTTTTATGTTGTTAAAAATATAAAAAGATTAAATTAATTAGAAAAACAAATCTCAAAATCTCGGTGTGCTACATTCTACCCCCTTTAAATGGATTTCTCCCTCTAAATTTTTTTTGGTTAAAAAAGGATTAATAAATGAACGTTTCATTCATAGAAATCAACATCGTAAAAATTGATACCAAAAATTTCATTAAAACGGTAAATTTGGAACAATAATTGTTTCCCAATGTATCATATGACTAGGTTTCCACATAAGAGAACATAGATTGGAAATTAATATTGAACATGGGGGGAGTGTAAATATTAATTGGTATTTATTGAGGTCATCAATAAAAAATAATTGAATGATCAATGGAATGTAGGGGGTTTCAAATTCCAATATTTGTGATGATTTAAAAGGCCATCAGTTCAAAATAATTTTAAGGTATTAGGGAAATAATTGTTTTTTAGATCACTTTCAAAATTATTAGTAATTCCTGATAATGTTCATTAAAAAAATTAATTCTTTGATTGTGTTTTGATAAATTTTCAATACATCCATTACCTCATGGAATCAATGTACCAAAATTAACCTTGATGCATAGTTAACTGAAATACTCTTTTAACAGATCTTAAGGCCCATAAAAGAATGAAAAGTCCAACTGTTTGTCTCTTAAAATAAAAATTCATTAATTTACAGACATAAAAATTAACACTTATAGAAAATAATAAATATTTATCCATCACCAATAAATATAAAAAACATGGACATCAGTTTGGCCATTGGTATGTGTGAAAGCCTTATCGTCCTTCAGTCATGGGTTCATGATGTGCATCCTTGCGATACATGATTGGATGTCACCCAACATTAATGATGTCCTTTTTTAAAACCACACTAATATAATATATAATATTGAATTCCTTGAAATAATTTTAATCACTGATTAGCCTTTTAACCAATATTTTCAATACAAACTCATTCCACTAATTGTTCATCCATATTTTAAATTAAAATTTTCATTAACGGTTAACCTTATAACCCTTGTCAAAGATTTAAAACAAAAATTATAGAAAGAGAGCCAAGAAATTTTATTAACATTTATTCCCCTGAATATCAAAAATTATCCCTTTACTGTCACATTCCAATAATGTGAATAGCTTAATTATATATTCTCTTAAAATACCAGAAATATATTTTGAAAAACATGTATGATTCCTCATTCCAATGTATATTAGATTAACTCCTTAAATCAAAAAATTTTTTAAACATCATTACTGATAACATAAACCACCTATAAAAAATTCCTTGCATGGTTCTATGGTAATAAATACTGTTTAATATACCTATTCTTATCTCGTGTATCTTTATCCATACAACATTATCTGATCATAAATATCATATTAAGGGTTACCTTCCCATAGTCAAAATATCATCTTGTATTTAAATCTGTTCACCAGTCTAACATAAACAAGTAAATACTATGAGATAAATATATTAGTAGAACATTCCTTATATATTTCATCAACCATTAATTTTTAATCCAAATACATAAATACTTTTATTACTTCATCCTTAACCCATTAATAATAATACCTCTTTACATTCACATTTTATCTGTAGTCTCATCATCATTTACAATGTAACCATTACTCACACCACCTTGTTGATTCCCTTCTAGAACACTCCCATTAGAACATTTGGGTGCATAATGACAATTTTATCCACAATTAATACACATAACATTATATTATGAAATAGGGTGGCCAAAATTCCCATCCATTTTGTTAATCGAACTATTCATTGTTTTCTTTACAATCACTTGATTTGTGTTAATTTTTTACATAGTTAAAACACATTCTTATTCCTATAATGAATTTACAAAGGTGATTTTTTCCACATTATTGATGAAAAGGAAACTCAATCATTTTTTCTCTATGGTCTCCTTTATCTGAACTCTCAGTGACCTCCTTTATTCTCTTCCTTATAGAGTCCAATATTTGGTTATGGTAAACATTGTTAAACATGCTCTATGATAAATGATTACAAATGATCGTGACATATTTCACTCCAATTATCATCCCACCTAACTACTTATCTGAAAATCATAAATCACATTCAATATTAAACCAGTTCCTTCCGGTTCCCACCATTGGATAAAACTATAAGAATAGTGCGAGAATTTCTTAATATAAATGAAAACTATATAGTTATGAAAAGAATTTCATAAATTATTTATAAATCATGTAAATTTTTCTAAAATTTGACACCTTATTTTTGTCCTCGTTATTTATAGATAATAATATATAAATCCAGCATGATGGTTTGTGATGATTTTTAGAATTTCCAAAGCATATCCCCTAGGATTGTCAAATAAGGTGTGTCACAAGTCCATTTGTTATGTACCATATTACCTAGAGTGAGTCCCAGAGCATCTTGTTAGAGTTTTTTCCCCTAGGTACATCTGTTCTAGAGACAAATCAACTAGTACTATAAAGAAGTTAATTTATTTATTGGAATGAACTCACACTATCCTTTACCAAAATTCTAGGACATTTTCTAAATCATTAACTCATCCTTATAATTTTCCTTTAGAGACATCCTTAAACATATACCTAGTAATATACCAAGAGATCACCCTAGGGATTTATCATCCTAGCTTACAGAGGTTTATTATACCATTTCACTAATACCAACTATACTGACCATCACTTTTCAAATTTTAACATTACATAATTTTTTTTAGAAAAATTAAATAGTATACATATCGACACCCAAAGACTGTAGTTGGTATGGTGACTTTGGAAACATGGAAATATAAACCATGGTACATATGTGAGCTATATCATCTCCCACTAGGTTATTCTTGACTGGAACCCTTCTTAGAAATATCAAAAATATTACATATCATCATAACCTGGGGGAAGGGAAACATAAATGGGGTGAGACCAAATGCTCAGTAAGGGTAAACAAGGGTGACATGTAAGAATAATCATGAACACAAGTCTATGAGTATGTAATCATGAAAATAAGAATATCATACCCTTCATATAAAATATCATAATAGATAACATGTCATAATTATTGTAAATTCAAAAGACATGAATCATAATGAAATAGAGATAATAATCCCTGAAAACATAACATACGAATAAAACATGAAATTGTGGAAAACAAAAAATAATTTAACATGATTTCCATAATAGCCAAGAGATATATACCAATAACATCTTAGTGGACAATTTTCTTTACCAAACTAGGTGAACCCCCATTCCATCCCAATATTACTACACCGAGTGAACCTTCATTCTATACCTATATTACTAAACTGATTAAACCCTCATTCCATAACCATATTACTAAATAGTGTAAGCCCTCATTCCACCTCTATATTTCTAACCTAAGTTAACCCTTGTTTTATCCTTGTACTACTAAACTGAGTAAACCTTCATTCCATCCATGTATTATTGAACCATGTGAACCCTCATTCCAACCCTATATTTCTGAACTAAGTGAACCCTCATTCTAGACCTATTTATCTCATGAGATATAAACCATTACCCAATACATTGGAGTGATATATAGGTATTACCCTTTTTATAATTAAATCATACAAAAAACTTCCAAAAAATATATCAAAACCATGAAATGAAATGGTTATCATAAAAATGTAAAGATCGCATAATCAATGGAAAGAGTAACATGTTTTCCAACCATTTCATCAAAAAAATAACCCAAAAAAATGAAACGGATTTCATATATGAATATCCTATGATGGATAAATTCATTTCATAAAGACCATGACATTAATAATAACATATTAATAGAAATGATATGAAGGGAACCATTATATGATTTCCTAGAATGTATGAGTAACATCAATAGATTTCATATTAGATGGAAAATAATTCTTAAATATCCTTTAAAAATATTTCTTGAGGAAAATATCATTTCTTATTTCAAAAGAGTCTTTTTGATACATATAATCATTTGAAAATCGTTTTTATAGAAAGTACCTTAAAACTTATGAAACCATTTTGAAATAATTTTTCCTTTAAGAATTATAAAATAATCCTCAAAAAATTTTAAAAATAATTCTACATGAAAACACTTATAAAAGTTATAAAAGGATCATTAAAACATTTTTAAAAACTATTTCATTGAAAACACATTGAATTCTTGTAAATAGATCTTGAAAACATCTTAAAAATCAATTTCCTTAAAAACACATAAGAAAATCAAGATATGTTCTTTGAAAACATCAATTATCTTTGAAAATATCTATTAATAGAATTTATTAAATATTAATCATTTAAAAATGAAAAGGGAGCTTCCACGAAATGAATGTGGGTATATCTGTATATGTTGTACGAGGTCAAATGAACATTCCTTTTGTATAGTAAAATGGTTAGAAAAATTCCACTTTTGGAAAGAGAGAAGGATTTTCAATACAAGATATTATTAAAAGACAAAAATTGTAAAAATTAAATTTAAATATTATTGTATAATGGAATAATATTCTTGGAAACCCTTTTTAGAAAACAATGATTTCCGACCGAAGAGAAAGGGTAAACTCGGGTTTTCCTAAAAACAATTTAACTATTTTATGCACAAAAAGGTATAATATGGTTTTGATTCATGATTATTTCATGAAATAACATTGGATATATAAAATAATGTATATTATTGATAGATCTATCATATTATTTCATCAAATTAAACATAACCATAAACAATCTCTTAAAGCAATGAGATTGTCTTAATAGACTCGTATAACTTGGAATCATGTGACCATGATCACCGTGTAATGAAAGGAAATTACATTAACATTAAGATATAATGAAAATATGTAGATTACTGAAATATAATAAAAAAAATTATGTATATACACATCATGAAAATATTTTATGTGCATAACAAAACATGAGTCTCAACGATGGAAAGATGAGACAAAACTGTTTTACCAATTTGGTATCTTTTGATAATTAAACCCCATGAACGAATGATCATAACATGGAAATTTAAATAACTATAAATTTTATTACAATATACATATAATTAAATAACTAAAAGTATACACACCACAAAAAATGATTTGTGAACATAACTTTTATCTCACAAAATTTAAAAGTGAGATGAAATCCCCTTACCTTGTGTCTTTACTCTCTCCATACTCATACAAGATTCCTATATAATAAATATAAGTTTATTATAAATGTTTTAAAAAATTATATTATTATACATAATACCATATATGTTTTGATTATCACCTTTTATTATCTTCTTGTTAACAATCCTATGTTAATCATTCAATTCATGTAATATTTCCTTTTTTCTTCACATTTGTCTTAATTTGTTATATCATTATTCCTTATACTTATATCAGGATTATAGAATTTAAATCATGATATAAACAACATTTATATATATTATATTAATATTATCATAATTTATAGCACAAATAATTATGAAATGGAATACACTATTCATGGAGCCATTAAGGTGTATATACGCAGGAGCATTGTTTCCATATTTATTGTCATATTGAATGAAAGTATGTAAATGACATATATATATATATATATAATTATTCTATTATCATTAATATTTAATATATATCATTTAATTTCATTAAACCCATCCTCAATACATTACATGTGGTGTGTGAATGAATCACATCACTTTGAGGAGGCATCAGAACATACATCCTCAAACAAGATTATCGTATTAAAAGAAAATGGAATATAAAGAGATTTTTATTTCAAATGGAATAAAAAAAATAATAAATACATGATAAATTTAATATATGACATAAATAATTAGTTTTTCTATCGTAATGTACACCATTGTTAGCGGTAAAGGAGAAATGAACAATCACGGTTTCATGAGGCAGTAGTTCACCGTACACAGAAAGAGTATGTTCAACATAAATTAGACGAAGGTTTGTATAATTTAATGTAAAAACCTTTTGCTTAAAACATACTATTATATGGAGGATATTTTTGTTGTCACACAGTAATGGAATAAATAGATTTGAGTGTGTGATGAAAGAAAATAATGGAAATGAGTTTAAGAGAAGACGTTAACTCTTAATAAGGTAACTACTTTTGGATTATTCCAAAAGGAGTCCATGAGAGGATTTATGTCCAAAGGGAGGATTCAAGGTCTAAGGGAGTACTATTGGGAGGATATGTGGGAAGACCATGGCCGAACATAAAAGGTTTTAGATGTGTGAGAACTTAGAAGACATGGTGGCCTTTTATATGGAAGGATAATGACTCACGTAGATTTTTTGGAAACAAGTTCGGTGTTCACATGTTCATACTTAACATGTCACACCCTTATTTTCAATTCCATGATATGATTAATATCCCCTTTTGGTTATTATCATTCTCTTTGTTTCCTGGTGTTCTAGGTTTGAAATTTTGGTGCCTCTTGTGTAATTGATCTATGACCTTAGTCTTGGTGGTTGTAGATGCTTTTTGGCCTCCACTTTTATAAACGGGATGGTATGAGGTTGAGTTGGATTGTATTTTGATTTGTGACACACCTAGTGGTAGCCCTTGTGGGGTAAGATATTTGGGTGGTTTGTACCCTTGAGTTTGATGAGTATTGGGGTAAAAAGGTGGCCTTATTTTGGGTATTATTTCCCCGTATCCTTTGCCAATCTTTCCCCCAGGTTTCCCCCTAGGATTCCCCTGAATTAGAAGGATTTTGGACACTTATTGAGTGGATATAAGGGGGCATACAGTTTGGATGGATGGTTTGAAAAATCATGCAAGTAAACTATGCAGCCTTGTCCATGTCAATAAAAATATATTAATTTCCATGTTTCCCTCTCAGGATTTATCCAAACTTTCCCCTTTCTTCTACCATTAGACTATTTCTTCCATGGAATCCTCCAAAGCTCCCCGAAACCTCCCTTGGAACTCATTATGGAATGGGTTTTTATGGGGAAACATCAAGTACTCTTCACGTAAGTGCTTCAATATTTGATTTCTTATTATTATTTAGTGTTTATTTCTTATTTCGTGATGTTCCTTGTGTCCAGAAGGAAGGGTTTCTAACCTAGGGATTGATCATTGGTTTCATGTTCTTTTCTTTTTGTTTTAGGCTTGATTTATCCTCTTTGTGGTGCGGAGATGGTGCAGTTGAAGTATCGCACCAATATTCAAGTATTTTGAAAATTTTGGTAGGTGATTTCATGTGTATGAAATCCTTGTTAATTATTTTGTTGTGTTTAAAATATTTTTGTGTTCATATCATTTTATTATTGGTGAAAAGGCGGTTTTAGTGGTATTTTTTAAGAAAATGATGTTATTGTTCTATTTTCATCTAAAATTGGGGATTTTTCATAGAAATCATGTATCAGATCCTTTGGGGCTAACCTATAACTACTTCATTGTTTTTATTGAAATTTATTAGGGTTAAAAATCATGTTTTCTGTGATTATTCCCTTTTTTTTATTTCTGTGGAATTTTTGCAATGATATTTGTGAAGCATATGGGTTTTAAGTGCCATGTTTGTGTAAAAGTGTTGGTTTTACAAAGATACCACTTTTTGGATTATATGGGGAAACCCTATAATTTATTTTTTGGTTTCATTGATTTTTATTGGGATTTTATTTTTTTGGGTTGACATATAAGTGTTTTCATAGTGTTCAACTGTGGTATTTTTAATGTATTTTGACGAATTGGGTAACAATTTTTTTTTAAATTGGGTATTTTACATGTCTAATTTAAGTTATCCCAATAGTGTTGTTTTTATAAATCATGTAATGGGTTTATAAAAATGATTTGGGTGCCCAAAATTATGTTTTGATGAATATGGGTATGAAAATTGGGTTCAAAGTGGGGTTTCTAAGGGATTTGTTTTTTCAAAAAAAACATCATTATGTTTTGTGAATTGATTTTATTGAATTTATATTAGTTTCATTGAGAGGTGATGGTGATGAAATAAATATATAGATACTTTTGAATTTATTATGACCAGAACTGATGTGTTTATATTATAATGATTTTTTTACCATGAGATAATAGTTTGAGCACAATGGGGGAATCCTGGGTACCTAGGTCGGAGGCTGTGTACTAGTACGCTAGTGATCCGGGTGGATTTTTCCATACTTCGCATAACATTTAGTATAATGAAAACTCCAACTAGATGATATGGATGACGTTTGGGGACCACTAGGAAGTGGGTGTGTTCCCTACTAGTGTCTCTTACACGGGAAAGGATTGTGACATGGATATTTTTACATCGTGGTACGAGATACATTAGACCCTAGACTATATAGTGCCTAGGGGTGCTCCCAGTTTTGTTTCTCATTAGATTTGTGGTATTTACACTTCTATTAGGGTGTGCATCGATGTATATTATAGTAAAAAACTTGTCTTATTCAAATTTGTTATCATTCTGAAGGTTTTATTTTGAAGATTGTTTACAATTTAAAGTCACATTTTGAGAATTTTTTCCCTCTTTTCCTTACATATTAAAACATCATGGTTTTCACCTTATATTAAATACTCATTGGATTATTTGGTTGGTATCCTATTGAGCATCGAATCACACCCTACTTACAATTCTTGGTTGTAAGTACACAATGTTATGTTTGACACAGGTAAAGGAAAAGTCTCTGGTGAAGGCGGTTTGGGATGTTGGTCTCCTTATATGGTATGATGTTATGTAGAAGGCTCAGGGGAGATGAAGCCTTGCCATGTGGAGTATTTGTGGAGTTTTATCTACTATATTTATTGATCACTGGAACTATTATACTATAGTTAGACCAATGTATTCCGTTATGCATTATGTATAAACCTTGTTTGGTATGAATTTTTCAGATTTAGTTCCTCGAAATATTTTTATGTTTTATGGAACCATATTCAGGTAACTCATTCCTAAAAAATATAAATGGTACTTGGGCCCTTGGGATAGCCTGTGGGGATAGGTTATGCCCTTCATGCCTTTTACAGGGATGGTTTTGGCACAGGTTTTGATGGTGACTTGATTCAGTTTTTGACCAAAAGGTATCAAAGGGGGATCACTCTTTGGGTCATATTGTTTGAGGAAGAGTTGGGATATTTTGGAGCTAGGATTGTCAGGATATGACATTATGGTAATCAGTTGTGTGCCTAGCCAGTACACCTCATGACGGGATTCATGTTTCCAAGGGATGATGGGCTTTATCTGAATTTGTTATTTCTCATGGTTCATTGATTATTGGGGGTAAATTAAAGGAGAGGTGTGTCAATTGTCACAATGAGCTCGTAGGGCCTGAAAAACCATGTGGTGTCTGAGATATTTCCCAAAAACACTCTCTGTGATAGTGAAGTGATTAGAATATGGAATCTAACCTTATGTCCAAGTCACCCACTGCAACTAGTTTCCTCTCACATTATATTGTGTATCATTGTTTTGGAATCAGGGAAACATGGCTTTTAAAGAAAAAAGAAAATTTAATTTAAAGAGTGTGATTTTTTGTGAAGTGATTATTTTGTAAAGTGAAGATGTTTTTATTTTTAATTTATAAAAGTGATATTTTAAAATTATATTGAAAGGTTAAATTATATGTTTACACCTCTTTTTAAAGAATGAATTACATTAAAGGGGGTTTTGAAAATATGCTTCCAGTAGAATTTTTATACTATGGAAATTTTTTTGAATTGAATTAATTTTTATAGAATTTATGTGGGGGGTTTGGTGATGGATTTTTATTTGGTCAATAATGATCATTTGAAAAGTATTATAAAATATTATATCCTTTTTCTGAAATTAGAAGAGTTGAGTTCTTAATTAAATTGTGATTTAATAAACGGTGTTTTTTATGAAATTAGAAGTGTATTGAAATGGGATAAAATGATTTTAAATTGTCATGAAAGGAATGAAAATGATTTTTTATTGAATTATTGGTGCCTTTCCATATTAGTTTGTAATATTTAAGTTGTTCTTTGATTTCATGGTTAGCAGTTTTCCGATAGGGAAAGTGAGGTTCAAAAAGAATTTGATTTTGAAAAGAGGAAAGTTTTGGTATTGGTCTTTGGTTTTCTCAGGGGTGACCACATGCATGAATTTATATGGGAATATGGATTCTTATTGGCATGACTAGATGAGTTTTAGGATGGATATGAGGTGGGTTCCTGGTATGGCATGTGAAAATGTATGTGTGAGGCTCATGAGAAACTATTGGTAAATGAAAACCCATAAACACTATTTTTTATAATTATTTTAAGGGAATTTTTTTGTTTTAAAAATGTGTGGTTTGGAGCTGTGAATTTTTTGTTTTCAATATTATTATCATGATATTTTTCTAGTCTAAGAACACCTCTTGTCAAAATGTTGTTTTGTGTTGTTGTTTCATTGATAAGTTGGAATGAAGTGTTGGCCAGTGGTCTCTTTTGAGGAAATTCTTGGGTGGTCAATGTGGTAGCTCCCCTCATGTTTTTGGTTTTGGTT
This sequence comes from Viscum album, assembly GCA_963277665.1. Lineage (NCBI taxonomy): Eukaryota > Viridiplantae > Streptophyta > Magnoliopsida > Santalales > Viscaceae > Viscum > Viscum album. The sequence goes on along the minus strand of OY728140.1, from coordinate 1,361,840,994 downwards.
CATGGTATTTTGTGACCAAATTACCAGATTGGTTGGGTCCTTGGGTTTTCTTGCAGACCAGGCTACACCCCCATTAAGAGTTAATGAATAATTCATGTTTGGACCATAATGAATCATCGTTGGATGATCCTCTTGTTGTACAACATAATGAAATTATTATTAAGCTTTGGAGATTGAGTTAACCCATCTTTTATCAGTTATGTGGATTCCCTTGTAGTTAGAGAGTGGTTGTGGGTGGTGGGAATAAACCTATGTTTCTTAAGATACTTGAGTCATCAAAGGTGAATGCAGTTCAGGGTTGTAAAAGTAAAATTATTTCTTAAAGGGCCTTTGGGTATTTTGTCAGTATCATCAAAGAAGGAGTTCATGTTAGGCCACTAGTGTGGAAAATCTGTACAAGAGTTGTTGTTATGGCTATGTAGTGGAATCTTGCAGTGTTTTTGAATCAGCATATGGTCCCCCATTATAGGGATTACTTTCAGTCACAATAGTCATGTTTCAGGACACTTTTTTGATATCATGTTCCCATTTGACTATAAAATTGAAGGTCGTGCAATCCTCTCAGATTTTCTGTTATGTTGGTAGTATGTCTCCCTTGGAAGAACATCAAAATCCTCTATTTTAGAGGAGGGTGTTTGTCTGGATCATTTTTTTATTTTTTTTCTCACCCAAAGAAACAAGGTGTAAGGTGTGCCTCTTCTTATCCCTTGTTTTAGAAAAATGTCGGGTTAGGGTAAAGTGAGTTTAGAATGTGTTATGTCTTGGTGAAGCCATCTAATATCACAGTGTTATTTTTTGTGGCACTAAAAGAAGAAGTTTTGTTCATGGGGTTTCCAATGCCTAACTACGATTCCAATGATGCTTCAATCATTTGAGCTCCAACCATAGGTATTGGAGTGAAGCTGCCACATAGTCAAGGGAAATCATAAGGTTGATCAAACCCTTGTACGAATTCCTATACTCAGTATGAATTATTGGGATCATTTAAACCTCTAGTGTTGTCATCTCACTTGTGATTTTGTGGTTCAATGGACAAAGGTTGGAGGACCCCGTGTCCATGCTATCACCCAATGCCAATCTTTTCCCCTTTGATTTATACTGTGTTTTTGGATAAATGATTGAGATTCAGAAGGATAGGTTGAGAACACAGTATGAGCACAATTAATAGTGATCAGGTGCCAAGAATCCATGGGGATAGAATGATCTATGTTATTAGTTTATAACTTCCTGATGCATATGGACTAACCGTGCAGTTGTGCAAACACTTTAATTTAATGGTCTTTTCGTGTCATCCCATGATGTTTAGTTAATATGGTTGGTTCTTTTGGTGGGAGAAAAACTATGGGTCTCGTGTATGTTCTCTTAGAAAAAGTATAATGTTAGTTTACAATTAATTTTAGGGAGACCATTCGGGCCATGCCTAATTGGTTTCCTGATTCTATCTAAGAAATTAAGTTGTCCTTTATGTGGGGAAGTCTGTTTGGGACACTGAGTATCAGTGACTCGGTTTTCTCCTTGGTGTTTTCATGTTTGTTGGCAGTCTCGCTCAAGACTATAAAACCTCAAATTTCTTACTTGGGTAAATGTGATATTGGATCATTCCCAATGGTTTTGTTTATGTAATGTTGAAGTCGCGTCATTCATGTTTTTTGTTTATTTTAGGTGGATAGCTTGAGCATCTTCTAAGAGTGCTTGTTGTGTTTTGTTTTGGGATATAGTTTGAATGTGTTTGATAATTTTAGGTATACATGGTATGTTTTTTTTTGGTGAGAGTATTCACTTCCTTTGTTTGATCAACTAGAGGTGTTTGGCCTTTTAGAGGCAGCTGAAAATGTGGCAAGGGAGTCTATCTTGGTTAACAATTTTGGCTTTGTTTTTATATATGGAATTGTTGTGGAATTTTTGGGGAGGAAATCTTTATGGTGGGTAGAATTGTCACACATAGTATTGGTGGTCTCTGATGGTAGTTGGACTCCTAGTTTTTCAATAGGAGGGTATGAGGTCAAGGTGGTTTGGATTTGTATTTGTGACATCAATAGTGGCACCACCTGTTGGGTAATTTGATGGGGTGTTTTGTACCCTAGAGTTTGATGAGTCTTGGGGTAAAAATGTAGTCTTATTTTGGGTCTTATTTCTCATATCCTTGACCTATATTTCCCCTAGGTTTCTCACAAATGTCCCCAGGAATTTGGAGGAGTCGGGACACTTTTTGAGTGAATAGAATTGGGTACATGGTTTGAGTGCATGGTTTGCTAAACCATGCAAGAAAACAGTCTGGCCTTGTCCAGTCCATTAAAAATGTTTTTAATTTTCATGTTTTTCCTCCCGAGATTTATCCAAACTCACCCCTTTCTTCCCCCATTCGACCATTCCTTCCATGTTAGCCTCCCAAGCTTTCCAAACCCCCAAGTAACTCATTTTACATGGGCTTTTTATGGAGAAACATCAAGTCCATTTAAAGTAAGTGCGTCCATAATTGATTTCTCTCCATTCATTAGGGTTTATTTCTTCTTGATTGAATTTCATTGTATAAAATAGGTAGGGTTTTGAACCTATGTTTTGATCCCTGTATTCATGGTCTTTTCTTCTAGTTTTAGGCTCGATTTATTCTCCTTGTGGAGCGGCGGTGGTGCGGTTGAAGTTTCACACCAAGAATCACGGGTATTAACAATTTTCATAGGTGATTCCATGTGTATGAATCCTAGGGACTTAGAATACTATGATTATAATATATTCATGTTTATATAATTTATTATTGATGAAAAAATTGGGTTTAGTGGTATTTGTAACGAAAATGAATATTAAGGTCCATTTTCATGGGAAATTGGAGGTTTTTCAATGAATTATTTTACTGGTTCATTTGGGGTTGTCCTATAACAACTGAATTTATTTTATTGAAATGAATTATTGATGAAAATCATGTGTGGTTTTTTATTTCCATTGGTTGTTTCTGAAGAAATTGTTTTTAATGGTATTTGTGAAGCATATAGATTTTAAGTACCATGTTTGTGTGAAAGTGTAGGTTTCACAAACATACCCCTTCTTGTTTTATATGGGGTTGCCATATAGAAATTTTTTTTTGTTTCATTAAAATTTATTCGGATACTGATTTTTTGGGTGACTTATTAGTGTTCTCATTGTGTTCTACGTGATATTTAAAATGGATTTTGGTAAATTGGGTAGCAATTTTGTGTAAAATTGGGTGTTTTACATGTCTATTTTATGTTACGCCAATGGGTTGATTAATAAATCATATAATGGGTTTATATAAATTTTGTGGGTGTTGAAAATTATTTTTTGATGAATATAGGAATGCAGATGGTGTTCAATGTGGGGTTTCTAAGGGATTTTTTGTGCAATACGTCATTATGTTTTCTGAAGTGATTTTATTGAAATTCTATTTCTTTTAATGAGTCGTCCATGTGGTGAAAAACATGTGTAGATACTATTTGAATTTATTATGACCAGAACTGATGTTTTTATGTGATATTGTCTTTTTTTATCATGAGATAATTGTTTGAGCACAAAGGGGAAGCCCGAGTACCTATGTTAGAGGATGTGTACAAGTACAATAGTGATTCGTATGGGTTTTGTACCTCTGTCACTTTTCATTTTGGATATAAACACCTCTAACTAAATGAAGTGGATAATATTTGGGGACCACTATGTAATGGGTATATTCCATAACAGTTTCTCGTTCATGGTAAAGGATTCAAACATGGATACTTTTACACTGAGTTACGAGGTACATGGGGCCTGAGACTATCTAGTGCGTAGGGGTGTTCTAGGATTTGGTGCTCTTTCTATTTTTTGTATTTACTCCTTTAATATGGTGTTTTTTGATGTACATTACAGTAGTTTACAAGTCTTATTCAAATAAGTTATAATTCTTAATGTTTTATTTTTAAATTTATTTATAATTGAAAGTTTCATTTCATGAATGTGTTTTGCCGCATTTCCTTACATATTAAAACATCATGCTCTTCTCCTTCTTTTGCATAATCATTGGAATATGTGGGTGGTATCCTATTGGGCACAGGATTACACCTTAATTACACCCCTTGTGTGTAAGTAGACATGGTTTTTTTTGACATAGGTAAAGGCAAAGCCTCATGTGAAGGTGGTTCGGGTTGTTGGTCTCCTCCCATGTTATGGTGTTGTGGAGATGGTTTGGGGGAGATGAACCATTGTCATGAGGAGTCTTTGTGGATGTTTTTATCCACTTTTTATTTATATATGGACCTGTGGTACTATAATTAGACCTATGTTTTCTATTCTAGAATTTGTATTTATTTCGTTTGGTTTTAATTTTTTAGATATAGTTTTTCAAATGATTTTGATATTTTATGTTTCCATATTTGGGTAAATCGTTCCCAAAAAAATATATATGATATGCATTCACTTGTTTTAGCCTATGTGAATAGGGAATTACCTTTGGGCCTTGTCACAAGATGGGTTTGGTGCTGGTTTTGATGGATATTAGATTTGTTTTGTGACTATTGAGTCCCAAATATTGATGTACATCGATATTACATTACTTTTGCATAATACTTAATACATGACAAAAACAGACAACCAAAGAACTTATTAGATTAGTGTCTTTGGAAACTTGGAAAATAATCTTTTAATCATAGTGAAAGATCTTTAACATCTCCCATAAATATATTCTCCTTTTGTTTTCTTACAAAAAACCTTTCTTTATATCCTGGGGAAAAGAAAACATAAAAATGGTGAGATCAAATGCTCAATAAGGATAATCAAGGATAACATAAAATAATCCCTAAACATTTTAACGTAAGAACATGAACAAAAAACATCAAAATCAGGAGTACTGACATAAATCTTGGTAGTGCATAAGGCATAGATCATAAAGGAACATTAACCATGATAAAATAGAATAGGAATAAAACATGTAATTGTGGAAAACCATTAAGCCCATGTAATGATTTCCATAGTAGCCAAGTAATTGCTTCTAAGACCATCATAGTGGGAAAAGTCCATTACTAAACTGTGATTTCTTGTCGATCCAGCCATGTATTACTGAATTGGATTTTACTTGTCATTCCATCCATGTCTATCTCATGAGATATAAATCTTTACACAATGAATTGGAGGGAGATATAGGTCCAACCATCTCATAATGAAATCATTCTTTCATGTGCCACAAAATAAACATAAATCATTCATCAAAATCCAAACAATAATATAGGTTACATAAACATCATCCCATCATAACATAATCCATATAAAACAAATGGATATAATTTCATCATAAAAACATCAAACAATGTAAATAATAGAGCCATTATTCTTGATACATAAATATACTAATTAATGTCATCTTAGATGGAAAATAGTTTTGATAAACACTTGAAATGAATTATTGAGGAAAATATCCTTTCTACTTAAAAATCATTTTCTTTTCTCAAAATGCCTTTCAATTTTAAAAGAAAGGGATTTTTTTGAAATTAATCATGAAATTTTGTAGAGTATGCTTCATTTGAAAAAGGTGTTATGAAACTGAAAAATCCTTTCATGTTGTATAAGTAAAAAAAAATATTCTTCTTGTACTTTTTTCCAGAAAAGTCAAAAAGTACCTCGTATGGTAAACAAAAGAAATATTCCTTCCATACCATATGGTAAAATTAAAAAAGGGTAAATATGACTTTAAACATATAAGGAATAATAGTAAACATTTTATGAAAACATGGATATGGATGATAAATATAACCCTAGTAAATACTTCATAATAATCAATTTTGGATAAGAATGAGATTGGAATAATTATCCCTTAACTTATGTCCAATTTCTTCTGTATGTTTATAAGACTCTTAAATAGTTGAATTAATAATATTATTAACTTGTAATATAACCATAATAATATTTATGATATTATATATGATTCACATACAACTTTATATTACCCTTTTTTTTGTCAATTCCATGTTAAATTAGCGTTTTGGGTAAAATCATTTCATTTATCGTATGTGTTTGGACTTTTTGTTCTTGATATTATTATTTATATCATGATTTAAATAATTCAATAATGAAAAAATGATTTATATATAATATATTTTCGTCATATAAATATATATGATAAATCGATCAATGGAATGAAATAAACAGTTCATGGAGACAGTAGGCCGTATGTAAGCATTAACGTTGTTTTCGTTTCCTTGTTCAATTGAATGGAATTAAATTAATGAACCATATATGTAAATAAATAAAGTATCATTACTATGTCATATCTTTCATGATTATTTATTATATATACTTTATAATCATTCTTTAATGGTTCACATGGAGAAAGAATCACATCTCGTCGTGGAGACGGTTATCCGTACGTACGCACTAGCGACGATATCGTTCCAATTATTGTTGAATGATATTGGATTGGATTATATAATATCTCATAATTTGAATCATGTTATAATAATCATATATATTTATTATTTCCACCATTATACCCATCTAGGTAAGGTGGTGGTGGAAAAGCAAATTACACCACGGCGTAGAGACGGTATTTCGTATGTATGCATATGTGGTGATTTAGTTTTTCATAGGATGGACAGAAGGTGAAATAGGGTTGTTTAGTATTTATAATAACATATAATTATATTATTTATACTGATTTTATTACTTTATAATGATACAAATAAAGAAGAGGAAGTATAAGAAGAAATAAATTCAAAAGAATCAGTAAAGGAAATTGCCTCTTCTTTGACACGCCTCATCTAAACCGCATCTTAGGGAACTAAATATGGTCTTTTTAGAATACTAGGACCTCTAGTATGTTTCTATTGAAGTGTAGAAGTTTAAAGGAAAGGGTTTGGATGAGCATGAAGTCCCAAAAGGTTATGAAGAAGAGAGGGAGGAGTTTCCCTTTTATAAGAGAGGAGAGGGGCACTTTTGGAAACCTCAAAAATATTAAATTATAATAAACTCAAACCCCACTTAAAAATCTCCAAAAATGACTCAATTAGAATATGAGATAATATAGGGTTGCAATATAATCAACCAATAAAATTTATACATGTTTTATGTGTATTTTAAACCTTTTCATTTTCATTTATCTTTATTTATTCTATTTAATTTTATTTGTTGTAATAATATTCTAAATTTTAAATTGTTATAAATAAATAGTTATGTGTTTTTAATTTTCCATAATTGGATACATTATGACATTGTGTACCATATAAATTTTGATTTTTAATTTTCAAAATATTTTTGTGATTTTTAAACTGTTTAATAATATGTTATTTTAATAAAATATCAATTGTGTCAATTTTGACATTATTCAATTATTTTAATTATAATAAAATCCAAGCAGAAGATATATTCGATAAAAAATATCTTATAGATCTACAAAATGTCATATTAATATAAAAAATTCATGTATCACATTAATTTGTTCATATAAAATTTATTTTAATATTTTTAAAACCATGTATTTGATATTTCAATCATGAAAATAATTTCTACATCACTATTGTGTCACCATTAATGAAAACTATTTAATCCCTAAAAATTAGAAATAAATTTAAAAGATGTATATAATTTTATTATTTTTTTGGTGATTATTTATGTTCGATGGTTTAGGATATCTATCACTAAATACAAATTATTACACTTATAAGATATAAGAGAGAGACATGTTGTCACTTTCATTGGTTTTAATAACAATTACATCCCTTCCAAGGTAAAAAGTACATGAAATTTATCTATTCCAACCATTAGGTGATATGGGTAGACTTTTATTCATCCAATAGTATTTTGGCAGGTGTTAGGGTAATTTTATAATCTTATTTTTACCCTCAATTACCCGATTTTCCTTTAACTATAGTAAATAAAATTTACCATAGTTACTATTCCTTATGTCTAAAAATAAAAAGTAGCCTATTAACATAAATTGGACCTAATGATTACATATATGGAATCCATTATATCATATTCAAAACACAGAAGTTTCTGTATTTAATTTAAAATTAATCCCACTATTGAAAAAACGGGATTTAAAATCTAAACATTGCAAAGCATTGAATTGTTTTTACCTATGAATTCAATGTAAAATTAATGATAATGAATTTAATTATATTAAATGGTAAAACTACATTATATTTATACTTTAAAACCATTAAATATTATAATTTAACCATATAAATTATCTTGATGAAAAAAGTTATTTTTTATTAAAATTTAGCGTATTTTTATTATTCATCAAAACATGAATGTCAACAGAAAAATATTAAAAAATTATCCAAACTAAAATTTTATATAACTATTGTAATGATTAAGTTTATTTTGTCAAATTTAACTAATAAAAGTTTCAAAAACTGTATTTAATATGGGTGCTCCATCAAAAGGCGGCAAAACTCCATTTTTTCGAAAAATACTTATTTTACCCAAAAAATTTATTTTGTTCTCATACCATGTTCTAGAATATGTGTAAGATGATTTATAAAGTTATAAAATTTAAAATGTGGTTAATAATATTCATAACGGCTAATTCATAAGAACAATATATTTTTGTTTAGTGAAACTCGGTATTGCGTACAACAAACACTATTGAGGAAGGTCGCTCTTGCGTGCAACACAATCCATTAATAGTGTTTACGTATACTAAAAGATAATATGGTGTTGCATATAGTTCAAGCTAGTTTTGGTGTATCATACAACACAAGACCTCAAAGTGATTAAAAATAATATTTCTCATAAAATCACGGGGTGTTACATTCTACCCCCCTTAAAATAAATTTCGCCCTCGAAATTCATCGAGGTTATAAATGGTTTACTACATGAAAGTTTCTATCATAGAAACTCACATAGTAAAAATTAATACTAAAATATAATATTAAATAAGAATTTTAGAAACATAACGATCACCCAATCTAACTCAACATTGGGTTAACACATAAGAGAATATAGGTGAAAATATGGATATGGAAGAGAAATATAATCATCATGTTATGATAAAGAGTGGTAGAGAACATGGCTATGAAAAATCCAACAATCCCAAAGCCATAAATTTGTGATAATCTAAGGTACCATCTGATTCATCAGATATGAGGGTACGAGGACAACATTTTTGGTTTTCAAGATCCTTTCCATAAATTTGAAAATTTTAAATTAGAAGAAATACTTACTTGATTTTGGTACAATATCAATGTTGGTCATTCTATGAACAATTTACACTTCATATATTAATGAAATGAAGTTGAATTTTTAATTCTTGAAGTGTTAGAATATCATGTGATTGAATGATGGGACCTTCTATCTGTCTCAAACAAAATAATAGAAAAATTTATCAAATATACATATGTCCATATATGGTGATATTAATCATATATGGATCCAAAAAATGGACTTATAATTCATATATCAGACCAATTAATAAAATAAAACTAATTTCTATAAACTATGGACTTCTTTTAGGCCAGTGGTAGACGATAAAGTCATGTCGCACTTCGGTTGTGGGTTCGATTCATGTAACCTTGTCTGATGCGACGGGTTGTCACCCATCCTGCATGTTGTCCTTTTTCAAAAACTATAATATTATAACATTATATAAAATATTTTAGCCTTAAAAAATACTATCTAATTTCCAACATAATCAATTTAAACCATTAGGCTTATCGAAAATACTTATGTCCAATCTCATAGTACAAAGAAAAAGATTACTAGAGAGGTCATCTACCAAGCATGTGAATACCATCATTTATCCACCATATATCATAATATATATCTTGTTGGTAATTTTCAAAATATGTGAATACCTTAATCTTGTATTCTTCAAACATTAATTACTATAGAACCTTAGTGAAAACATGAATGCTGTCAAAAGTAATACAAAAATCCAAAATTTTCTATATTCTCAAACCATGATATCACTTTGTCATTATATTAGTCATAATCTCATTAATACTATAAAACATTTCATTATCTCTTTATCTCATCATTATGCGCATATTAGGTGCTTTCCAAATATATTTCAATCACTTTACATGGTTACCAGCACCGTACTATTATAGAAAACCACAACAAACCATGACATACATATTCCAATATTAAACGATACTATAAATGAGATTCCACAACATTATTTTGGAATCCCATTACATACACACATAATCATTCCACCACTTCGTTGTCATATTCAAAATCCCAAATCGTGATGGCATGTGACTTACCTTTGTCCTTTTCCTTAAGAGGTTGTTCATGTCTATCATCATTAACCCTTTTATTAAGGAATTGGTTAGTATAATGCACCATTTCCTTGAACTTGTAGCATTGAAGTGTTGGTGGTGCGTTCTCTATAGTGTTTTCTCCATTCACATCATTAGCTACCTTTTTCCCATTACTTCGGAATGCAGCATCTCGATGACCTTCTTTTCCACACATAAAACATTTTCTAGTCCCTTTAATACAATATCCACCATGCTTCATTCCAAACTTTTAGCATAATGAAAACATTCGTTTTCTTTTTACAATTGTTTTGAGATTTTTCCTTGAACTTCATCTTTCATTTCTTGTCAAAACCATGAGATGGAAATGTAACACCAACATCCAGTTCTTCCTTGATAGCACAACACAAAATTTCTCCATAGCTATTGAAGTCTATTATAGCTCATGCCCTTTTAGGATTTTGTTTTAATCCACTGAAGAATCGATCAACTTTACTTTCAGGTTGGATGATAAATCCAGAGGCATACATTGCAAGCCTTGTAAAATTCGCCTCGTATATACCAACAGATTCATCATCCTTTTTCTTAAGCTCAAGGAACTCCTTTTCTATCTTCATTCGAAGAATAGGATGAATGTACTTATTGAAAAATAAGTTCTTGAACTGAAACCATTCCATGGATTCAATTTCATCTAGGGGCCTTGTATTCTTAATTTGAGTCCACCACAGGTCTTCTTTACCATCTAAATGGTAAAAAAATAATTACTTTTCATTTTCTAAACAGCGAAGTATGGAAAATCACTTTTTAATGGTAATGATCTATTTTTTAGCAATAAGTGGATCAAAAGACCCATTGAAAGAAGGTGGACGTTGCCTCATGAAGGACTCAATAGAATATTGTTCACTTCACTGCTCATTTGGAAGTCCAGAATGATTCGTAGAATGTTTAAGTATAGAAATAAGAATGTGGACTCTATATCCCATGAAATGGGTTTGTTCAGGAGTACAATCATTGCATTTTCCATTACATTGATCATTAACACGATTCCTTTGGGTTACAACCATTTTCTAAAACCCAAAAATAATAGTGTGAGAGGAAATAATCCAACTAGAAAAATAACATAATCAAGGGTAGTACATTCAATCTATAACATCTTAGGTTTAATCCTAGGTTATTCATGATTGTTATAATAATTCGAGGATGGTAACCTATACTTATACATAACCTTAGGGTCATCCCTAGACATACCTTATAAATATCTCTAGGGATCTCGCTAATGTTTTCGCATCAATGTTTTCAAAGGTTAACTAAAACTTTTCCCTAATACCAACTATAGAGACCCAATGCTTGACATACATATACGTTACATTACTTTTTCAGAATACATAATACATGAAAAAAATTGATGCCCAAATTCCATATTACTTTAGTGTCTTCAGAAACTCGGAACATAGTCTTCAAATCATGGTGAAAGATCTTCATCATCTCCCATTAAGTTCCTCCCCTTTTGTTTTCTTACCCAAAACCTTTCATTATATCCTGGGGAAAAGAAAAAATAAAAAGGGTGATCTCAAATGATCAGTAAGGGTAAACATAGAGAAAATAAAATAATCCCTGAACTTTTGAACGTAAGAACATGAACATAAAACATCAAAATCATGAGTAATAACATAAATCTTGGCAGTTCATAAGGCATAGATCATAAAGGAACATTAACCATGATAAAATATCATGGGAATAAAACATGTAATTTTGAAAAACTATTAAGAACATGTTATGATTTCCATATTATCCAAGGAATTACTGCCAAGACCATCATAGGGGACAAAGTCCATTATTGAACTCGGTTTACTTGTCGTTCTAGCCCTGTATTACCTAACCAGATTTTACTTGCCATTCCAGCAATATCTATTTCATGAGATATAAAGAATTACCCAATGCATTATATAGAGATATAGGTCCCACCAATATCATAATGAAATCATTCTTTCATTTTCCACAAAATAAACATAAATCATTAATCAAAACACAAAGAATTATATGGCTTTCATAAACAGCATCCCATCGTAACATAATCCATATAAAACTAATGGATACCATTTAATCAAAAGAAAAAAATGAACAATATAAATAATAGAGACAATATACTTGAAACATAAACATACTAAATAATTTCATCTTATATGGAAAATAGTTTTGATAAAACACATGAAATTAATTCTTGTGGAAAATATCCTTTCTTCTTCAAAAAAATTTTCTTTTCTCAAAATGCCATGGAATTTTAAAAGAAACTGATTTTGTTGAAAACGATATTGAAATAGTGTAGAGGACGCTTCATGGAAATAAGCCATTATGAATCAATAAAAATCTATCCATACCGTATAAGATAAAAAGCATTCTTCTAGTACTTTTTTTCTAGAAAAGTCAAAAAGTACCTCGTATGGTAAACAAAAGAATGATCCCTTCCATACCATGTTCTAAAAGAAAAGAAGGGTACAAATTACTATAAACATACATGGATGAATAGTAAAAAATTTATGAAAACATGGATATGGATGATAAATATAACCCCATTAAATACTTATGAATAAACAATCCTGGATATGAATGAGATTGGAATAATTATCCCTTACATTATGTCCAATTTCATCCATATGTGTCTGAGACTCCTGTATAGTGGGTCTAATCATATTATTAACTAGTTACAGAACCATAATAATATTTATGATATCATATATGATTCACTTACACATTTATATTACTCGTTCTTTTGTCAATTCCATGTTAAAGCAACGTTTTTGGAAAAATCGTTTCATTTATCATATGTGTTTGGACTTGTTGTTCATGATATTATTACTTGTATCCTGATTTACATAATTACAGAATGTAAAAATGATTTATATATAATATATATTCATCAAATAAATATATATGATAGATCGATAAATAGAATGAAATACACTGTTCATGGAGATGGTAGGCCGTATGTACGCATGAACGTTGTTTTCGTTTCCTTATTTAATTGAATGAAATTAATTAAAGGAAACATATATGTACATAAATCCAGTATCATTACTATGTCACATATTTCATGATTATTTATTATATATACTTTTTAATCATTCTTGAATGGTTAACATGGATAATGAATCTCATCGCGTCGTGGAGACGGTAATCCGTACGTACGCACGAGTGACGATATCGTTCCCATTATTGTTGAATGGTATTGGAGTGGATTATATAATATATCCTAAATATTATCATGTTATAATAATAGTATATAGTTATTATTTCCATCGTTATACCCATCAAAGTAAGGTGGTGGTGGAAATTAAAATTACACCATGGCGTGGAGACGGTATTCCATACGTTCGCACGTGTGGTGATTTTGTTTATCGTAGGATGGATAGAATGTGAAATAGGGTTTTTTTCATATTTATAATAAAATATCATATATTAGTGATACTAAGGTTATTTCTTTATAATGAAACAAATAATTAAGAGAATGAAGAATAATAAAGAAATTTGAATGAATCAATAAAGGATATTACCACATCTTTGATGCGCCTCTTTTAAACCTCCTTTTAGGACACTATATTTGGTATTCGAGGAAGAGGACATCTAGTATGTTGATATGGAAGTGTAGAAGAGAAATGGAGTTGGTTTTTCCAAACATGAAGTCTCTAAATGTTGTGAAGAAGTGAGGGAGGAGGTTCCCTTTTATAAGAGAGGAGAGGGGCAATTTTGGAATCCTCCAAAATATTATATTATAATATACTCAAAACCCACTTAAAAATATAAAAAATGACTCAATTAGGATATGAGATTTGATAGGGTTTTAATATAATCAACCAAAATAATTTAGACATGTTTTATGATTATTTTAAACCTTATCATTTTGATTTATCCTTATTTAATCTATTTAATTTTATTTGTGGTAATAATATTCTAAATAATAAATTGTTATAAATAATTACATATGTGTTTTGAATTGTCCATAAATTGATACTTTATGACATTTTAGACCATATAAATTTCAATTTTTAATTTTTAAATATTTTTGTGATTTTTAAACAATTTAATAATATGTTATTTTTATAAAATATCAATTGTGTCAATTTTGACACTATTCAATTATTTGAATTATAATAAAATCCACACAAGAAGATATATTAGAAACAAAATTTTTAATAGATTTATAACATGTCATATTAATCTAAAAAGTTCATGGAGAACATTAATTTATTCATATAATATTTGTTTTAATATTTTTAAAACCATTAATTTGATATTTCAATCAATAAAATAATTTCTACATCACTATTGTGTCACCATTAATGATAATTATTTAATCCCTAAAAATTATAAATAAATTCACATGATTTAGATAATTTTATTATCTTTATAGTGACTATTTAGGTTCAAAGTTTTATGAAGTTTATCAATAATTAAAATTGTTACACTTATAAGATATAAGAGAGTGACATGTTCTCATTTTCTTGTGTTTTAATAATAATTACATCCTTTTCATGGTCAAAAGTCCATGAAATGAATCTATTACGACTTATAGGTGATATGGGTCGACATTTATTCACCCAATATATTTTTGGTTGGTGTTAGGGTAATTTTATAATCTTATTTTTACCCTTAATTACCCGATTTATCACTGACTGTAGAAAATAAAATTTACCATCGTAACAATTCATAATGTCTAAAAAAAGTAACAAGTTATAAAAATTTTCACCTATTGATTTGAAATATGTAATCCATTTTTCCAAATTCAAAACATAGATGTTTCTGTATTTAATTTAAAATTAATCCCGCTTTTGAGAAATTTGGTTTTAAAAGTTAAAACATTGTAAAAGATTGAAATGTTTTTACCTATGAATTCATTGTAATATTAATGATAATGACTTGAATTATATTAAATGGTAAAAATATATTATATTTATATTTTAAAACCATTAAATATTTTAACCTAACCATATAAATTATCTTGATTTAAAAAGTTGTTTTTAATTAAAATTTAGCGTATTTTTACTATTTATCAAAATATGAATGTTTACAGAAAAATATTAAAAAATTATACAATGTAAATTTTTATAAAAGTATTGAAATGAATAAGTTTATTTTTTCAAATTTAACTCATAAACGTGTCAAAAACATTATTTAATGTGGATGCTCCATCAAAAGGCGGTAAAACTACATTTTATGAAAAATATTTATTTTACCCAAAAAAATTATTTTGTTATCATACTATGTTCTATAATATGTGTAAGATGAATGATAATGTTATAAAATTGAAAGTGCGGTTAACACTATTCATAACGACTAATTCATAAGAAAAATATATCGTTGTTTAGTCAAACTCAGTATTGCGTACAACACACGCTATTGAGGAAGGCCGCTCTTGCATGCAACACAAGCCAAGAATAGTGTTTACATATACTACAAGCTAATATGGTGTTGTGTATAGTGCAAGCTAATTTTGGTGTAGCGTACAACACAATACATCAAATAAATTAAAAATAATATTTCTCATAAAATCTCAGGGTGTTACAGTGACATAACAAACCTCATAAAAAAACAAAAAAACAATCAATAATGGAATGTTTAAGGAAGAAATATGAATACAAAATGGGTATTATTCAAGTGTACAGGTCATCTCGGTCCTCAATTTTATAGATTAGTCCATAATTATTTTCAATTTCTCCTTAACCACTGGGATTAATTTTAAATGATTTTACTAATCATTTGGGTCAAAAATTAACACGGTATTATAAGAATCAATATATTAGATATAATAAGATGTTGTATATTGGATATTTTAAATTCAATTCACAGATGTGAAAAAATTATGATTAGTTCTAATCTTTTAGAAAGGATAAAATAATGTGATTTTAATGTAGAAAAATGTTCAAATGTTTCCAATGATTTTACATTCAGTTTCAAAGAGAAATTGAAACTAATGAATTAAATTATAATATTAATCTATTTGGACATTAAAAAATTTAATAATATTATTTAAAATTAATAAATAAATATAAAAAGATAGTTTTTTACTCAAAATGGTAGTTTACACTATTCATCATAAACTGAAGTTTCTCATAAAAATCCCAAAAATTTAATCTATTCTAATTTTGATATTTTGAAATCAAAATTGATTTTTATTTTTTCAAATTAAATTTATAAATGTTTAAAAAATTAATTTTATTATTCAATGTTTTATATTAAAGAGAATAATATTTTCAACATAAAAATGACATTACTAAAAATCTTATTTTTTATTATCAGTATGTTTTATTTATATATGAAAATTATGAAAAATTATTTGAAAAGTAGTTATTACTATTACTAAATAAATGTTTTATTTTTAGGTTATTATTATCTCATTTAATTAGTTATATTGATAAAAATATGTTTCGTAGAAACTCAGTGTTGTGTACATTGTAAGTCAAGTCATTGTTGGGTGTAGCACAAGCCGCGTTGTAATTGTGTGTAGTTCAATCAAGGTAGGAATTTTGAGTGAAAAAAATGTTTGACTTAGTGAAAATATATTTTACAAAATGTGTAGTGAAAAATATGAAATGTATAAATTATTTCAGGAAAAAAAATCTCAAAATCTAATGGTGTTACATAAAATGGGTTTCTACATGTTTCTAGGTCATTATTTCTCTTAAGTCTCATGTTTAGTCTCTTAGTAAACTCATTTTTCTCTTAATCACTATAATAAATTTTAACTATTTTCACTAATAATTATGATGAAATATTAATTTAGCAAAATTATACATTTTAAATTATTTATATTCCAAATATTGAATCAATTTTAACAATTGAAATCATAGAAGTTTCATAAATTAATTTATTGTAAATCCTAAATATAAGATGAAATATTTGGTTTTCAAAGTGAAGAAAGATGAATACATTGAAATATTTTTATATCCAATTTAAATCTAAAATTGATTCCAATGACCGAAATTATATTAATATGTGTAAAATATAATTAATTTTATATTCACCTTAATTTAAATGTTTAAATAAATTAATCAATATTTTTATGCCTAAAATTGAATTTTTTTTCATATCTCTTATCTAGAAGACACATAATATGAATATTGAATATTTTTGTGAATATATAATATATAATATTCATTAAATTTATTAAGAAAATATAATTTGTTTATTCTTTGCGATAAAATGTTCTTGTGGGTAAAAAAATAGTTTTTATAAATGGAATTTATTTATTTAGAAATAGTTTTTTTGCACATTTAAAATTTATTGGTAATGTAATAATTCATTTTATTGTAGTTTTTAAACCATATTTTCAAAAAAAAATTATATTATTCATAACATTCATTCCAACGACTAATGATGGGTTAATAATTATAGGGATTTTATTAGAATTGATATTTTTAGGGTTTTCAACTTCAATTATGTTCCATGTATTTTTTTACATTTATCTAGAATTAGAAAATTGTTGGGATACCCATTTTATGTCACTGTTTTCTAGAATTCTCATCCAAGGGGTTGTGGTAGTCAATTTAGGTCTTGCTGTGGTTGAAAACCTCTAATGATTTTCGGTTAATGATATTCTTGTTTTGAGGATTTTGGATGGGTACTATGGATTATAGATCATTTTTAATGGGTCTATTTTTGTTTTATCTCTACTTAGTTATTCCCCACCCACAAACCTCAAAAATGGATATAGACTGGACAATCATATTTCATTTAATTCATCATTTATCTGAACACATTCTGGGAGATTAATGTTGTATGGTATTTTGATTTTTCACATAAACATGTACATAAATCCCTTTACTTATATTAAATTCATTTATTTAGTCATACTGTTTCTTTTTTCTTTTTTTTCTTTTTATCATTTTAATTCAAAAATATTTAATAATTTTTAATTTGTTCATGGTTAGCTGGTATAGTTTGGAAAACCATGAAGACTTTATACATTTGGATCTAAAATAATATATTATTGTTTGGGATGAATAATTTTTTTGTAGCCAAGAAAACATAGTCTGATAAGAAACCTTGAAAGTCTCATTGGTAGGCACATTTTCTTTTGTATGGTCATATCATGGTTTGGAATATGGTGTGCGACTATAGGGTCGATTGCCTGATTTTTTAGAAAAATAATTTTTTTCATTTTCTTATTTTTTATTTTTTTTCTTCCACATTTATCTGTCTTCCCAATAAAGCCCTACCATTGGTTGAACCCTTGGATTTTGTGTCACCTCCCATTCGGACTATACATTATCTAGTGATTCAAATCAAATTATTCACCGTTCTTGGAAAATAACCCCATATTGAGTCATCTGCTTCCTTCTTCCCTCTATTTACTTCAATAATTTCTCATCCCAATTAGTTTGTCATGTTTTAGTCAAACCATAGGGGTTTTTTATGACTGATTGTTATGATCCTCCTAAACCTATAGTGTGTTATCCCATTCACGAGTCCTCCTCCCCTATTTTTTAATTTTCACCATCAAAAGTGAAACATTTTTTCATACCATAATGGATATTAACTATTTTGAGTTAGGTTTTTCGGAGCGTGGACCATTCAATTTGAGAAAATTGATTTTATTGGTTTTTATTTATGTGTTAATTATTTAGTAAACGTTTGAATTATGTTTAAAATATTATTAATGTTAAATTCATGTTTTACCGTGTATTCCATTGAAAAAATGGGTTTCCATATTTCAAAAAATGTATTGATTTTTTTTACTAAACCACAAAACAATATTTTTTTTATGATGGACAATTGGATTTTATAAAAAATATATATATAATTTATATAAAAACTGTGATTTGATAATGATTTTTAAATGATTTTTAAATTTCATTTGATTTAGTACATAAAATTCCAAGTTTTGTTAAAACATTTAATGTTTCCTTTAAATAAAACAGATTTATAAAAGAACATTGACCACATTTAGTTATCTAAAAAAATAAAATAAATATTTTTAAACTTTTCAATATGATATCATAAATAAAGGAGTTTTAATCTTGACTGTGTTTTATAGGATTTTTTTAATGTGATGTTCTCAAGAAATAGATCACAAAACTGTTTAGAATTTATAAATGGTGGACTTGACATACCCATTTTATTTTCACTAAGGCCCATTTGGAATATCAAAGTGGTTTCAAAATTGTTTGTAAATGTGTAAATCCCTTCGAAAGACCATATTGTTATAATTGACTCTAATTGTGTTCCTTGTTGTATGTTTTACATTTTTATGATTCTATAATGACCTATCATCTTATTACATTGCAATTACATCATTTGTAAGATAAATACCCTAATATTTTTATAAATCTCGAATCCAAACATTTAGTATCTTAGGAAAATTAGGCTCACGAAAAAAATGTAAATAATAAAACATGAACATTTATATAAATATTTCTTATTTATCCTAATATAATCACACATTCTCCATAATACATGTACTCACCTGGGGATATAGATTAAATAAACTAGTTAGGTAAAATCCATTTAAGAGTAGGAATAAGGGACATGAATCAATAGAACATGTGAGAGAGAAAACATCATCATCATATCATAATCATAGGATCATCATCATAATCATTAGGCAAACATTTGATAAAGGCCATGAATTTGGAATATGCATAATAATGAAATATCATATCATAGTATTCAAATACCATACATAGTTATAATCAAAGCTTGTCTCACACCCTAACCTGACACTATTCTTTTAATTTAATTATTTATGAGTTTATATTTAGTTTTTATTCTCTTACTACAATTTTTCCATTGAAATTGTGTGTTTTGGGTAATTAAATTCCTATGACACAATTATAAAACACAATTTTCCAAACCATGTGATAAAAGTGCAATAATGACTTTAATTTTTTCAGAGAGAAATGCAAAATTAGATAATTGTCTTGCAAACAGTATGGATGGAATGTGTATTGTGATTTAGGATACCTATAAAAATAGTACAATATATTTCACTGTTTTCCAAACTGTGCACTATATTAAAATAAATTTATTTAACAAAAAATAAATCAAATCACTCTCACACCTTACATTGTAGGACCCTCCCCCCACCCACACCACATCTCACTTAAACCATTCCCATGATGGGTTCCCAGCCATGCATCGCACGCCCTATCCACCGTCTATTGAGTAAATGTTTCCTCAAACATCTAGTGTGATCAAATTGGATAAGGTTCTCCTCCTATAAATTTTCACTTTCTTATGATTTTCCATCTCCCTGTCGGTCCACATAGTATGGAAAATCCTATGTTTTTAGGTGGCCCTATTTTTCATGCTTATCTTCTTCCAAGGGTGAGTTATGGTTCTCTTGGTGAGATCTAATTTTTGTTTCTACATCTGCAACTGAAGTTGAAGATCCTCAATCCCATTTATTTCCAACAAAACAATTCAATGTTAGTTTCTTCTACCATCTTTATTTAGAAGAACTATATTTTGGAATTTTTTTGGTGTTTCCCTTCCTTTGGTTGTTATAGGATTCATTATAGTTCATTTTAAGAGACCTACAAATATGAAAAAAAATGTATGTATATATATATTAATATATATATATATATATATGTTCTCCCTTTTTTTATATTCACTCATGTCTGTATGAATACATATATTTTGATTTTGGTGTGCTATATATATGTGCCTACATATAGGCATATGTTTGTAGTCATAGTGGTGGATTTGGGTGGCCTATCATATATGTAATTGTACGAATATGTTTACGAACCCGATATACATAATATTTTATGATAATCGGATCATGTATACTACAGAAATGTTTCCTTATATATATGAGAATATTCATATGCTCAGATGCGGGAAAGGGAATGTTTTAGTGGTTGTCAATGAAGTCAAGTACTGCCAAGGACTTTTGATATGGTTCTCTCTCTTTTGAGGTATGTTTCCCTATGCACTAGACATCAAATTTAAGAATCACTAATTTTGTGATGTTTATTTCATGTTATACTGCTAGTTAATAATATATAATATTTTAAATATTGGAATGAAATAAAGTGGGTTTCACATTAAATAATGTTCAGTGAATTTTTTTTATTTATCCATGACCACCATGTATTCAATGAAATGCTCGGTTGGACTTTAAATGTCGTTTTATGTTTCTATATGATTTTTAGGTTACCAAATATGTTTCTATTATATTATGTAATTATATGTGGTATTTTTTGGTCTCCTTAAAATGGATTGTTACTTGAATTATATGTGAGGCCTATTAGTTTCTATTGGAAATAGTATTTCTTTTATAAACACTCCTATGGATGTGTATTTTGGATTACTATTGTTAGAGGGATAAGAACAACCATGGTATGGTACATCCCTTCTAGGTTGATGAATTAAAGGCAAGGGGACTTCCTTGGGGGGGGTACATGGGGTGATGCTTGTGTTTGGAATATTTGTGACTTGAAATTATTCTTCAAATATGATTGACTATTTGATTCTATTTTTCTCACCCTTGTGTAGATATTACATGGGAACCTATCATAATTAGTGGGTTTTCTATGAATTATTTTACACTAGTTTAGGATTATGCTCTAGCTAGTGGCCCCTTAAACTGGACACACTCTACTTTTGGTATGATTCCTCTCTATTAGGCTATGTAGAGTATGACTGAGCATTAGAGATGTTTGATATAATGAAGAACACTAAAATAAGGGATTATGTGATAGTATGTTCTTGAATTTTCCCTAAGATCCTAGGTATTCAAATGTTATATGGAACTACTTTATCTCCAATAGATAATCTAGGTGCCTCTTTTGGTGTTGTTACTTGAGTAATTATTTCTCATTACCCTCATTTAATTGACATTGTTTCTTCTACATTTTTATGATGTTTCTCATTAGTAACGATTAATTTTACATTTATTAATTTTTTTATGATTTTTTTTAAAAATGATTCATACTACTTTCCATCCATTACAGAAACACGTTTTTTATTTTAACTCTCTCTAAAATTCCCAGGCATAAACTTTTGTTGAAACCCCTATTTAAAATAAAGAAGGAAATTGACATTTTTTTAATTTATAATTAATTAACGAAAAAAAATATTTTTATATATTGTTTTTCAGACTAGTAGTTAATGAATATTTGGGTTTGAAGAATTTCCTAGGGAATATTTTCCTTGAGAATACATACTGAGTTTTAATATCCTCCCCTATAAATTTGAATCTGTTTTTTGTTATATTTGTAGTTTATAGCTTGGTCTCAATCATCATTGAGTTAACATGGTTTTGGATGGTAGTGAAAGTGTGGGGTCACATGGAGGTATGTCTAGTTTATTTCCGTTTTTCTTCAAGATAAAGGTTTATTTTATTTTATTTATTTATCTATCTATCCATTATTGATAAATCATTCCCAATTGAATTGTGCATGATCCATACTACTAGTTAACAACTCGGGAGGACAAAGAATTCCCCTCTGGCCTCATTGTGGGTCAGATTGGGTGAATGGTTCATGGTCGACCTGGGTTCGTTCATGATAAAATGTTGCCAGAGGTTTTTATACCTCAAAATTTGGGGAAAAACATTAATTCAATTCTAGGATTATTATAAATGTTTTTTTTCATTGGGAAGTGATTGACATCCACCTATTCTGATGGATGCGTGAATTTATAGGGTGGTCAAGGATGAGTTTTCATCAAAATTCATTCTTGGCTCTAAGATTTTTTGGATATTTTTTATTTAGTTTGATAATTTTGGGTTGTTTTAGAAAATAAATCAGTAATTTCAGTGAGATTCATAGGGTTCACGGTTTCATTGAATGATTTTTAAAACCATTCATAGACTATATAGCTTCCTATAAAAACCACCATTGTGCTCACCCAGTTAGTCCACAGCTTACCAAACCATTTTTCCAATACATGTTCAGTAGTTTCTTTTTTCTGTTTTTTTATATTTGATCCCTCAGTATCAGGTTACTTATATTTGTTTTGGGTGTCTTCTTAAGTTTTTTTATAGGATTTTTCCTTGATTTTTTAAATGGTTCTTAGATTATCAATCTTCAAAGTCTAAAATTTAAAAAAATAGGCTTTTGTTTTGAAAATCTAATATGTTGTTTTGGAAAAAGAATTTATTTGAAAAATGGAATTGTTTTGGGAAATGTTTTGTGGGGTTCTAGAAAAGTTTTAAAAATAGTTAAATAAAATATTATTGGGAATTTTAAAATGTTTTGTTTTAATTATTTTGGGTGGAATTGAAATTTTTTTGGAAATTTCAAATACGGGTTGGATTTTTTTTGAAATAGAAATGTATTTTTTAAAACCATGGTATCCATATAAATGATCATATATATATATATATATATGTGGATAAATCCATGTGGTAGTTGTTTTATTATTATAATGATTGCATGGTTTCATGATCTAGGACTATAATATATATATATATATATTGGTATATATATATATATGAATATTTAGGTAATAGAAATGGTGGTTAGTTAACCAGGTATGTTTGTTACGTTATATAAATTTTTTTTCCAAAAGGGGGATTTAAATGTTTTAGAAAGTGAGACAGGGTTTATTTTTTTTAAATTAAATATTTATATTCTTAATTCTTGGTATTTTTGGGTTAAAATAATGTAAATTTGGGTTTTATGGTATCTTAAATATGTATTATTGATTGGTGATTGAAGTGTGGAATTATGGGATGTGATGAGTTTTGATTTTTTTTCTTTGTTTCATTATTTCTATGTGTACCACATAGAATTACCACTGATGAGTAGGTGGTAAGTATTTATAATTTCATCATATTTAAATTTTTATAATTATTTCACATTAAGAGGTTATGTGAGAAATATTTTATAATTTAAGAGGTTTTAGTCAAAGAATTTTAGAACCAGACCTCAGTGTAGCTGATGGGTCAAGACACCAAGGATCTAAACATAGGTCTTAGAGTGAAGTTTTTTAGTAAGTAAATGATCTTCAGGGTGTAGTAAATGTTGAACCAAAATTTCATTTCAAATTTATTAATATAAATCCTTTTATTTTTATCATTTTTTTGGTTTTTTGGGATTGGATTTAATTTCAATTTGGAGATCTTGAGGGGTACAATTTAATAATTTGAACATATCAAATTTCAGGTGGTTTGAATATTTTAAAATATTATAAATAAGTTTTTTTCTTGGTCTCCCCTCTAATAACCCATTGGAGAGAGATAATTATTTTAGGGATCATCCTTCTTATGGAGGTTTTGTTTTTTGGAAAATTCATAGCCTTGTCTAATTTTCCTAATCTGATTCATTGGTCCCAGTTTTATTCAATCAAGGATTAATCCTTCATGTTTTAGTATAAGTAATTGTTAATGGTTTCATGTTGTGTTTTGGTAGTTTCTCCTGAGAGAGTTCTATTCTTTTTTCTTTTTATATGAATTTGGGTTCCAAAACTGTATATTTTGGGAGGGGATCTTGAATCTTGTCGTTGTGGATGGTGTCCTTTGTTATTCCATGTAACGCCTCATTTGGGGTTTTTTATTTCAATAATTTTTGTGTTTTTCATCTCGGTAATTCAAGGTACTACTATAATTAAAAAATGATTGGGACACCGCCAAAGTAAGAGATCAGGTACAACCTTTTCTGGTTCAATAAAATTCATAATTTTGTTGTGAGGCCATCATAGAAGGACCCCATGCTGGAAGTGGTTTTTCAAATGTTCGTGATATGAATATTCTAGTTTATTCCCAACCAAAACACAATCATAGATATTAATATATCATGGGTAATGAGTCATGTGATAGATTCTTGTGGAGATCTCAAACATACAATGATGGGTTTCTTTGGTTATTTCGGTGTTTGGGGTTACAGTGTTACTTATTTTGAGAATATGTTTGGGGATGTGAGTTCCTCAAATTGTGTGTTTTTTTATTTAAGTGTTTGGTCCTTTTGAATTGTTTCATTGGATTTATTGTAGGTTTCATTATGATGGTCTTACCAGATTCTTGGGGTCTTTGAGTTATAGATCTTTTGTAGGGTGAGAGTTTTCCATTATCAATCTTCCAGTGGTTATGGTTCTACTTTGAGTATTAGCTTGTTTGTTTCCTGGTTACTTATGTATTTTGGGACATTCATGGAAGAGAAATATTCATTATTGGGATAATTGGAACACCCCAACCAAAAACTACTCTTTGAATTAAATTTTTATTGAATTTTTATTTATATTACTTCTCTTCCATCTTTTTTCATTGTAATTAATAGTTTTGATAATTCAAAGCTTGTCACATGGTTATGGTTCTTGATTTTCAAATCATTGGGTGTAATTATGTGACATATTCTAAAATATTTTACAATGGAAAACTAATGGTAGGAACACGGTTTTCCATGTCATGTTGAAAGGCCATGTGGGGTGGTTGAGGAGCCTAGTAGAGATTACACAGTTTGAGCAGGGTTTTCCAAACCATACAACCGAACCACACTGCTATATTTTTTTAAATTAAATGAAATTAATTTAAAAAATTAATCCATTTCCAAACCTCACCCCCCCTGCTCGAACCATGCCTAGGTGGGGCCATCGGATGTGGCTCACACCACCTCCCTTCTCTCTTTTCAGTCGGGTTTTCCACCAATTTATAGTGTGATAAAATTATGTGATGTTCTTATAAACTTATTCATCTATATTATGGTGATTTAATCTCTCTATTTTCTCCTCTTTGATTGGACAAACCCTAGGTTTTCATATATGAGCTTCTTCTTATAAATCCTATGAAAAGTTATATTGTAGTCTTCCATCAATGGGAGAAGAAATGTGTCCATAACTCTTATATGCTACCATAATATGATGAGTACCATAATCTATGGGGATATGATACTTCAATGAGGTAATTTCCAAATCATGCGGACATACCTCAATTACAGTAGGGTTATATTCCTGATCATAGTTGGCCTTGTAAATATTACATTTGATTTATTTGATTGGAATGTTCACCAATCCTTAGAGGGTTTCCAAACTAGGCTAACTCTACTTAGATGGAATCGGAATTTGATCCTAGCCCTACAACTTTTAAAATATCAAAATATGCAAAAACTCCTCCTAGATTGAAGCGTGAATACACACTTTTGTTGGGTATCCACATATTCATATTGAAAATGGTGATATGGTACTCTAACTATTATTAAATGGTTCTATGACAATATTGGTATATATAATTGGGAAGAAATATGTTATTAGATCTCTTTTGAGGATTCCATAATTTATTGTCACTTCAATAGAGTATGTGTAGGAATATTACCCTATGTGCTCACAGTCATTCTGATATACAATTCTATTCCATTTAATTAAGTGTGGATTTATTCCCCCTAATGAACTCCTTGTAATATTATAATATTCCATCTGGATTCAAGTGTTCCATTGAAGATATGTACATCCCCCATGTTTTCATTTGGGATGTGTGGGAAAACATAGTTTGGGAAAGTGTGGATATGAGTCTACTCTGTAGTTTCCTCTAAAATGTGTCATCAAGATTCATTGATAGTGGTGAGTATATAAGCCAACCCCCCTTGATCTGCATATTTCCAAGGATAATTAGTTCTCATCATTGCTACAATATATTTTTACATGTTTGTGGCCAGTCAAGTAGTTTCCTCAGTAGGAGACTGAAGGAAATTTTCAAGATGACGGTGGTAAAAGCGGTTTATAGCATCCCTCATATGCTGTTTCTGAATATGTATGGAGTCTAATTCAACCATTTGGATAACCTTTCATTTATATAGAATTCATTTATTGTCCTGATCCAATTGTAAGCTCATGAAACAGTTTTTGTAGGTGATAATTATCACCTGCTTCACAATAGAAATCCATTAGAGATTCACATATGGGATTTGGTGACGATAAACCACAATTTTAATCCTTGATGTTCGGGATCCTACAATGTCAATGGTTTTCCCTATCCACGATTTTCACCATCTAATACAGAAAGATTTCGTTTTTTGAATTGTTTTATGATCAATTTGGGATATTACATCGGATGAGGTTATTGAATGTTTTTTGGATGATTCAATGAATTCAAATTTGGGTAAAATTTTTTATTACGGTTTCTATAATCATATGGAGACTTGTTTGAGGGATTTCATGTAAACCATGTGACATTTTGTTTTTGAATTCATGGGATCATTTGGACACAATTAAGGGATTCTCATGAACAATACTAACATAAAAAAGTTTATTATGTAATATTCCCAACATGATTGAGGGATGTCCCCTAAACTCAATGAATTTTCTAGATGTCTTTCCATGATCTAGTAAGTATGTATGTAGTCTCTCACCTAACTAATGAATTGATCACATGAAATGCATGACCCCCTCGAATAAAAAACATAGAATATTCCTTCGAATAAATTTTCAATCAAATTCACCATTATTCACATAAATACCTCAATGATTTTGGGGTATTATCTTATGATATATCATGTGATCAAGATTAAATGCAATAGGTCCTTTGTGTAATCAGATTTTCATGTCCAGGGTTCTTCTTTTGATCGTTGAGTGTATCATGTGTAGTGTGTCATCCCTTAATATGAATAATTTCATATCTTCCATCATATGAATATTCCATCATTTTTATCCATCATCACATAAATTCATAAAATATTTTTAGATATTTTCCAACTAGGTCATCATGTAATCATGTTGACACACAAATGATCCATAATGTGATCTAGCGATCATGTCGAAGGTCTTTCAAATGATAAATGAATTGATCACATGATGCACATAAATCAGATACATGATCCCTTATTTTTCTCACCAGGCATTTCAGGTGGAAGACTCTTGATATCAGGAATCCTTGTACTCCAAAATTTATTCAATTTCTTCTATGACTATTTTTCTATGTGGCCAAAGTGGGGTTTTATAGGAAATATTTCCTTATATATATTATGTTTTCCATGGTGAGTATGTCATAAATCTATGAGTGAATCAACGGAGTAAGAATTCACAAAAGTCAGTAATGTATCATGTGTTTCACATGATCAATCCACATGTCATCAATTGTGCATACCTTTGTCATGTTACAAATTGAAACTGTGTGGTAGAAACATCAAAACTAGATTTCTAAAAGATGTGTCTTTTCAATGTGCTTATTAGTTATCAATCTATAACATCTAAGAGCCTTCATAATAACTATTCAAAATGTCTGAGATCCTTAATGAGATCAGACCGTATGTTAAAAGTACTTCAGCGGATGTAGTCTCTCATTAGAGGGACTTCATATGATATAAGAATTGATCGTGAAAATCATATAATATATTTTTCTGAATATCAATGCAACTCATTTAACATAAGGATGTAGTCAGTTTCATCTTTTATAATATGATTTATTTATATTTTTTATTTGTTATTCAATTGAGATATTAGATGAATAGATAGACTATTTTGAGGCATTGGCGTGATCAGGAAGACTTGCTTGAGGGGCGTCAATTAATCATGATAGAATTTTGGGTGGGGCTTTAAGTCATTAGTGAACAAATCACGTAAATTATATATTCATATCTTGTGATGTTAAATGGTTATGCAATCATGATCCTTGGAATAGATTATATTAATCACAAGATCTAGGTGAAAAATCTTCATGTCATTTTTTCTATTCCTTTATTCCTTTGTGGGGATAATATAATTGTTATTTTGGTGATTCCTAATCCTAAACATTCTAATTCTCATTTGGTAGGTTTCAAAAAAGTTAAACATTAGTACGTTGTGAATATACAATTTTTATAAATGTAAATTAAAACTCATTAGTAGATGATATATGGTTATGAACACATAATGATTGAAATGGGAATTTTTCTTTAAAATTGGTTTTTTCAAATATTATAATTTCCTTTAAAAACTAGTTTTTAGAATTTTATAATTTAAATTTTATGAAATGAAGTTCACATTTTGATCCATTATATCAAAATAATAATATATGGAATTATGGGACATTTTCTAAATGGTTTGTATTTTCCTTAATAATGATTCAAATAATATTTCTACAAAAATTGTTGGTTTTATTAAATCACCATTAAATAATAGCGACATAAAGTTTTATGAAATGTTTTTTCAATATCAAATGTATTTATAAGGACTAAAAAATTATATTTTAATTTTGATAATCCATGTATGAGTGTTTGGGATGGAAAAAAGTGCATCTAAGAATGGAACAAACACTAAGGAACATAATTCATAAGAGTAGATCATTTTTATAAATATATTTGACTTTTCCTAGTTCCCAGAGGGTCATATGGATCAAATTTTATGTCCATTTGAAATTATATATAATGTCCTAGAATTTCCATGTAAATATTTTTTTTTAATTATATGGTAATTTTACGAGTTTGCAAAAATTGACAGTGCGTGATTCTGAGGCCTAGTGTGCCCAGAATGAAATTATAAACTTTTTTAGGTGCGTTCAGTAAACGTGCGAGCAAGTTTTTATAACATTATAATCGGTGTTGGGAATTGATATCTGAGGGAACCAATGAACTTGCTGCCCTGGTATTCACATAAGGAGACCTTTACCTGAGACCGTAGGAGGTCGAGGGTGAATGATAGTTTTTACTTTTTCGTGGAAAAATAAATAAAATAAAATAATCTTTTATTTTATTTTTGTTGAAACCTCTCTACATGGGTGGGAACAACACGAACTAAAACCCCAATTTTGAATTCCTAAAGGTGGGGAAAACCTGAAATCTCTTAATGGGAGAAACCCCTTGAAATCCCCTTTAATGGGAGATAAAATTTGGTATCTTCCCACTTTAATGGTGCCAGTTTACATTAATTAAGTTTGTTAGTTAATTGGGCCAACAATTAAATGGGTAAATGTATTTTAATTGGTCATGGAACCTCACTTGTTTTTGGTTGGGAGAAATCGTTAGCGAAAGGGAAGACTTTGGAGGAAGTCATCTCCAATGAAGAATGCACCATCTCCAACGAAGAATGAGGATGATGCTGGAGCCCGGATCAATGGCATCTTGCGGAAGTGAGAAACACGAATGCCATTATCCCCAACAACTTCGTCTCCTTCCTCGTGACCTCCTCCAATGAACGAAAATGTAGGGATTGTGGTTTTGATTTTTTTCCCTTTCATGGTCTTGATGAATCTTCATAATTCAATAAGTAATCATTGTTTCTTGCTACCTCTCTAACACAGAGCGTGTGGGACAAACGAACATGGACAGACCTCTCCGTAATTCATGTGATTATTTTTTTTGTTCTTCACGACGAAGGCGACAGCGCGGCTGTGTCGTCGGACGGAAATTAACTGTGACTTGTGTCGTAGCGGTGAAGGAAGGACGGTCGGCCGAGTCAGCCGCCGGTGAAGGCACGACGTGAGACCACACCGTGTAGAGAGGATAGTTGTCCATCCAGCCATCCACGGTGGATAGCCGCACGGCTACCGCCCCCCCTGAACCGCGGCGCCCCCCCTGGCCCCGCCGCAACGTAGCCACCCCGTCGCACCATAGGCCTCCAGGACAAGCTTCCCAGTGCTGGCCAAACTACCCAGCATAGGCTGAGGCTCACTTCAGGCTGGGCCAGACCCAGCGGGTCAGGCCGGATAGGTCCGACTAGGTCGGACAGGACCCAAACCAATTTCAACCCTATACACTCTATTTGGCCATAACATTGGCACTGAGTGTTCATCTGATGAAATGTCAATGACTCCAGATACCGTGGAGTTATACCTTCCTTTTGGTATAACCCATTTTATATTTGGATAATGTTGGGGTATATTCGGGTTGGATCGAGCATGAATCCAACCAGTCCCTCGGGACTAAAAGGCTAATAACTTACAGACCGGGTGTCTGTTGGACGTACAGTCTATTGCGTTGATACCCCAATTACATGGTGGTCCATGGGATACTTATTCCTGGAACTTCATGGTAGTTTGAGTATCGACCAGTGGATTGAGGAGAGGACCCTCCCGGAGACAATAAAAGTTATTTCAGGAACCCTATAGCTGGCTGTGACAGTGTACTAGGATCCTGTGTGGTTCTGACGACATACCGATGATGTACTAGGATCATGTGTGGGTATGAGGATGTACTGATGATGTACTAGGATCATGTGTGGGTATGAAAACATACCAATGATGTACTATGATCTTTTTTGGGTGTGACGATGTTCTGACGATGTACTAGGATCCTATGTGGGTCTGACGACGTACTGACAACGTACTAGGATCCCATGTGGGTCTGATGATGTAATGACGTTCTACTAGGATCATGTGTGGGTCTGAAGATGTATCAATGATGTACTAGGATCCTGTGTGGGTCTGAATACATATTGATGATGTACTAGGATCATGTGTGGGTCTTACGACGTAGTGACGATGAACTAGTATCCTATGTGGGTCTGACGACGTATCGACGATGTACTAGGATCTTATGTGGGTCTGACAATGCAATATGATCCTTTTTTGATCTGACGATGTACTGATGATGTACTAGGATATTTTATGGGATAGACAATGTACTGTGATCCTATGTGGGTATGATATTGATTTAGTATCCTACATGGGTCAGGCTCTTAATAGAGTATGAAGATTCCATAGTTACATCTAATTATTTCTACTACAATATCATAGATATACTTGGTATGAGATAAGCCCGTAACTGTGTGGTAATTTCCTTCATGGTAATAATTTTGTGGTATTCTATAGTGTGGATACCTGTGAGGAACTTACCATCGTGGTATTCCTTACTTTGTGGAATAGTTGAGCTTTGGGTTTTTGAGTTGGACCTTGTGTTTCCTCATGATTGAGATGGGTTTTCTTAATAACATAGGTAAATGTATAGACATATAACTAAGTTTGGTTTTCAGTTTATTTCATGCATTTTGGTTTATCCTTTTTCAATTTTTTGAGTCCTTGAGGGTCTCAGTGTCCCTACTGAGTATCGTTATACTCATCCGTACACTGGCTATGCCAGCACCTTGTTGTTTTTGGTGCAGACGTTAGACAACACTGACAGAGGATGAGGGTACTGAGACTGGAGGTAGCTCGAGGTGGACATTAGATGATTCATACCATAGATACGACTATTCAATATCTGTATCTACCCTTCAGGTAGGATCCTTGGCAGGTGTTCACATGAGCTATTTTAGTTAACTTGTACCTTTCAGTTTCTTATACTTTCGAGTTCGACTTGAATTATGGCCCATTTTTACTTATTGTACTCACTCTATTTACTATATAGTTTTTATGTTTTAATTTTACTATGTGCTTGGTTGCTTGAGTTTATAGGTTATAAAGGAAATTCCTTTCTCGTTTTAGGGAATACGCCTTCAGTGCTAGTCGCCAGCCCCCGGCCTATGGAAGGTGGGCTTGGGGTAGTCACGGCATGGGACCCAGGGGATGGGTTGCGAAAAATTGGTATTAAAGGAGTCAGTTCTACCATATAACATAGTACTATGATCTTTTTGGTAATATTGATAAGTGTTATAAGTGTGGCTATTAGTTTATGGAATCGAGTGTTGGTGTGGCGGCAGATGTATCCATACACCAGGACCCTGACTTCTGATTTGAGACTCAGTGCATGAAAACAATGATTGTGTGTGTGTTTTCAAGAGTTTTATTTTTGATCTATTTGAACCATCTTAACAAGTATAACATATTGATAGTGGAACAACTGTTTCTTTTCAGGAATCCTCCACGCAGACAGCCAGCTAGGGTTCCGGATATAGTACGAATGGATTTCCCACCGAGCGACGAGGCCTCGGTGCATGGCCCTCTTCTAGTAGAGGCACCTGCGGAGGCACCAGATGTACCATTACCTATTGGGCCACCGATGCCACAAGCCCCCGCAACAGAGGGTGCGCACCTCTTGACCGTGTTGCATGAGTTCCAGAACCATAGGCCACCAAGGTTCAGGGGAGAGACGGACCAACAGGTGGCTAAGGAGTGGATGAAGGCTGTGGTGAGAGTTTTATGACTGGTAGGGACACCACCGAATCTAATGGTGATCCTTGCCGCCAGTATACTACAGGAAGTATCATAAAGATGACGGAGCGCTATGCTCTAGGATCACGATGAGCTGACGCTTCTCTGGGTAGACTTCGAGAGCATGTTTCAGGAAGATTTTGTTTCAGTGACTCTTCATGCAGTGTGCATACATGAGCTTCTGCATCTATAGCAGGGAAGAATGATTGTGGCTCAGTACTCAGTATGGTTCACTGACCACTCGCGCTACTCCACTGATATGGTGTGGGACCCAATCTTCAGGTCTTGGAACATCGAGCAGGGACTCAAGTTGGAGATCAGGGTTTCAATGATTTCACACAGCATCATGATGCAGGCTGGGGTGTTAGAGCGGGTCGTCTTTATGGAGAGTTTTCTTGTTGAGCAGTCACCAGCAACGAGACCCACCACCGGACATCACGTAGCGGAGTCTTTTTGCAGATCACAGCAGACAGATGACACAGAGGTCCCAGAGGACCATACCTACAGGTGGATGACCGCATGACTCAGGATCGGTTGTGCGGGGTACCAGAGACAAAGCCATTCATGCGAGGAACATGCTTTTTTTCACATGATGCAGGTAGGGTCACATGGCTTGTGACTATCCAACCTTCCATACGGATGATCAGAATATGGTTGAGGGACTACTCAATAAGAGACAGAGGTTAAACCGAGGAGGTCCACAGGGAGCAGGCGGGCATGGTAGAGGATTTGGTCATGTAGCTAGCGGTGGGAGATGATTCGATATGTTACCACCACCACCCCCATATGGCCCACCCTGACCATAGAGAGCAAGTAGGTAGGGTCGAGCTTAGCTCTAGGTAGCTGAGGCCTATGACGATGGCGCCCTAGATATGATACAAGGTACGATTTGTGTCTACTTCATCTTAGCTAAAGTGCTTATAGACACATATTCCAATCATTCTTTTATTGCCACTACCCTCGTTCAGAGATTGGATATTCTGACGGAGTCATTGGCTCAATCCTTATATCTAGAGACTCCTACTGGAGCGGATTCAACAATTAGTCACTAGTGTCGGCAGTGTGAGATTACTCTTGGAGGCGAGAGCTTCAGTTGGGATCCCCTAGTAGCGGTGTTGAGGCCTTAGGACATCATCTTGGGTATGGACCAGTTATCTACAGTCCATGTTCATGTTGATTGTATTGAGAAAAATGTGTGGTGTGTCCACACGGATGGGACAAGGTTTACCTTCACCGGCAAGAAGGGAGCATTTTCAGCACATGACAGACTTACACATAGGAGATTGCATTAGATTACTCATTAGTTGGCTAGCCATTCCTCGGAGCGGTTGATGTGGAGAGTCTGAGCTATCCTGTAGAGGTGGATCAGTATGTGGATGTCTTCCCTGATGATGTTTCAGGTCCACGTCCTCATAGAGAGGTGGACTTTTACATTGACTTGTACCCTGGGACGACACTGATATCCACACCAACATATCAGATGGCTCCCGTGGAGCTTCATGAGTTGAGGGTACAGTTGGACGACTTATGTAAATATATCATGTTTGATCATCTCCCCCTATGAAACACATATGTAAATCCTTCATGTGTGATTATTTCCCCCAACCCCTTCGGACAAACATAACCACTTATCTATCATTGTAAGATGTCAAACTAGTAACCAACCTATTCCCACAATATGTTAAACCTGTGAAAAACATGTCCCCAAAATATGATAAACCTAAGACCAACCTTAACCACAAGAAATTAAACCTATGACCAAACTTTTTCCAAAATACATTAATTTTATTACCCACATATCCCTGATTAATGATAAAGCTACGAGCGAACTACCCCTAAAATATTTTAAACATGCGACCAATCTTTCTCTGCAAGTTCATAAACCAATGACCAACATGTCCATGAATGATGATAAACATGTGACTTAACTTTCCCTACATGAAGTTAAACCTTTTACCAATCAGTCCCCATAAGACATTAAACTTGTGGCCAAACTACCTCATAAGATTTTAAACCCATGACCTGATCTAGAATCTCTTTTTTATAGAGTAAACATGGGTTTCTAGATCTAAAAATACATAGAAAACATTCATCCCTGTTGTGATCTACATTATGGAAAACATGGGATGAATTACGTTACATACATAAGATGACTCATATAATATTCCTTAAACTAGAAAAGGATAATACATTATCTATTACCAACACATATAACATTTAAAAATTCTCAACCATGCATGAAGCTTCTATTCTCTCTGACCGCAGGTTCTAGGCTTGCCTGTCAGAAGTAGTGTAGTTAACTAAATTCCACCTTGAGATAGAGTCCACCCACCTTTATAAATCATGAATTTTGGGAATGAAAAT
This sequence comes from Viscum album, assembly GCA_963277665.1. Lineage (NCBI taxonomy): Eukaryota > Viridiplantae > Streptophyta > Magnoliopsida > Santalales > Viscaceae > Viscum > Viscum album. The sequence goes on along the minus strand of OY728140.1, from coordinate 1,361,805,513 downwards.
TGTGTCACCATGAATATGAATTACATTGTTGAATTGTTTTAGAAAAAATAAAATATCAACACCTATATGTATTATTTTAATTAAATAAAAAAAATTATCCTTTTCATTAATTATGTAATTTCAACCCTAAATTGTGTTTTGTATTGTTTTTAATGTCACATCACTCTGTTTTTCTTATTTATAAAGAAATATATTTCTTTGGATAAATTTAATATATGAATTTAACCTCAGTTATTTTTTATTCTTTACATGATTATATTCAAATTATTAAATAAAATCGATTTAATATTTAGTTATAAAATTAATTAACAATGGTAAATTGTTGTCTCTTTGATAAATGTTAAAATGGATTAAAATGAGTGTTACGAATCAGGAAAATAAAATTATTATCACAAAAACCACGACTAAATTTAACTAGATATGTGTATTTAGACTATTTCAAACCTTATCTTTAAACACGTCTTTATTCAGTTCTAATTTCCCATAAACATTAGGTCATTATATTTTTATTTTAAGAATATTTACATGAGTTTCACTCCATTTACTTCTAAATGGATCCATACTATCCTCACTACATTACTCACATGAGCCCCTTATATTAAAAAAGTAATGTAAAAATATCTTCCCAATACCCATTTCAACTTTGTAGAGGTTTTGTTTCCATTATAAGACTAACCCAATAAAAATTTTGGATGGATTCAATGGACGATACCCAATAAAGCAGCAGTTATATTTACCAAATTAAATCAATTTAAATTCATCCTTAACTACTGAAAGATGATATATGACCATCTAAAAAATTAAATTATTATTAATTAGTTTAATAAAAAAAAATTACAGTTTATTAATTAACCAATATCTTTTTCTTTCTTATGTATTAGAGAACAAAAATATTTCTCACACATATAGGTGGAAATTTACATCCACAAATAAAATATTTCATTTTTCATCACCTCATAATATGACTGATTATAACGATGTTTTTAATGAATTACTATGAAATAAATGACATAATTACGATATCTCAATGATAAATCATTATCCACCATCTTGTGTTATTCCACTGAGGAAAGAAAACCTCATTAGTTTTTATGAATGAACTACTACCTATATATATAAAATATTTCATTTTTTGTAACAAAATTATATCGAAGAATAAAAAAATTGGATTTAATGAATAAATATAACATCAATAAAATTATTAAGATTATATAAAAGCTATATTATAGTAATATAATGGAATTCTCTTACACATTTTTTCATTATTAATCTTTTTTGTTTTGGATAGATTTACCACCAAAATAAAAAAATTATAATGTGTATGTCATTGATAATTATAGAATATTAAATATTGGTAAAAAATTGTAATAATGATAAGTTTAAGATGGTATAAAAATTCTAGATTTGTAATAATCAATATCATATTTTCCTATGAATTCTTTTCATAAATTAACTCTAGAGTCATCGTAAAAGTAAATTTTTTTGCATTCCATGAGAACTAGTAACAAATGTATCATAAATTTACTATAGAACTATAGAGAAACTAAAAAACATGATCGAACTTTTCCTGAACATTGGGTATATTATTAAACCATGTCCATAGTGTATGGAATATAATCATTGAATCTGAACATGCATGGAAAACTAACTAGTTAACAAAAAAATATTTATAGTACCAAATAATTACATGAAATGGGTAATAGTAAGGTATTATTGAATAGTATAAAACCAAATTAATACAAATATGTTTCTTATGTATGTGTATATTAAATCATTTTCCCTGTATTGATGTTATAGTGCTTCCTACTATATATAATTCTAAGGAAAGGGGGTTCTTAACTTGATTTTATATCATTAGGATATATCACTACATCATTGACCCCGTTATACTAAAAATATGTGAATTACGAAGTATGATTGTTAAATATTTTATTTTAACATTAATATATATATTTAAATTGTATTTAAATATATCAATTCATAGATAAATTCTTACTAAAAATGTTATTAAATTTTTAAGACTTTTTTAGTCTCAATTCCAATTTCTTGAGAAATTATTCATATTGTACAACATTATTTATTTTATAAGAAATTTGTAATACCTCAGGAGTTTTTTTATCATTTTATTTTATATAATTTATTATAATTAAAATATAATTTAATTTTCATTATTTTAATGTCTTCCAGTTCAACAATTACAAAATTTTTAAGGTGTTTTTCATCTTAATTACTCTTTCATTTTTATAAGTTCTATATTAATCATCATATTCATTTATGTAGTGTATATAATGGAAATTAATGTAAATTATAAAAACTTTTAATTAAAATAAATGTATTTTGAAAATCATATTTTCTTCCCTCTTTCTTGTGGGTTTTGAATGCAATAGTCAAAATAGGCGTTATTTAAAATCATTAATTTTATCATTATAAACTATTTTACTAGAACCCCTTCAACACCATGTCCCTGTTATTCAACATGTATTGGATATATTCTTATAAAAATCACTTGTTATTTTTATTTTTTAAGATCATTCTCATTTTTTAATACATAAAATTAATATTCATACAATTTTCCACATGGGACACTTTTGTCTATATTTATAAAAGAATGAATGTATGTTTTTTATCAATTTTTAAATAAGCAAAATTTCCAACAATAATTATATTTCCTCATTTTAAATACTAATTTAATTATTATATGTATATAAAAATATGCTTTTTTACTTTATTTAACAGATATATTAATAGTTTCCAAACAAAATGTATATTTCATATAATTTCCCAAAGAGTATTTTTAATGCTATTATAATAGATTTTTTCATTTATGTCAACATTCGTTAATTATTATACTTCTTCACTTTTCATTAATCTCATATCATTCCCATGACGTAAATATGTTATGATAAAAATATGATTATTTTATGTCACTACAACATAAATTGACTTTAGTGGCGGTTTTGTAGGTGTGGTTCACAAAAAGCACCTCTAAACCTTTTTTAAAAAGGTTTCGTGGTGGTTTATAATAAACCGCCGTGAAACCAACTCTTTTTTTACACTCCCAACCCTTATCCCCAACCAAAAACCCAATTCTCCCCATGACCCCTGAAATGCATGGCCGATTGTCTCCTATCGACCGGTCAAAATTCCGGTGCTCTGCCAATGTGTATAGCAGCACTCGGGTCGAATCCTCAGTGATGTTACTTTGTAATAGTCGTTTGTTTTTAGTTAATTGTATCCTGATTGGGGGGTTTGTTTTCAGAGCTTATGAAATAATTTATGGATGATGTTTGATTTAACAAATTGATGAAGATTGGGGTGAGTTCATCATTGGGGAGTTAAGCATGTGATATCCTTGAGCCTTACATTGTATTGCATTAAATTAACACCCATGTCATAAGTTGACGTTGATTGGAATTCCTAAGTGTGAAGGCTTTAATCCAAGCCTTAACATAACTTAGGGTTCTAGTCTCAATAAAAACATATTTATGGTAGTCTATTTATGGTTCCAATAATCCATGGAAACCACTCGTTAAACAAAACATATCATTAATCCATGACATATTAAGTTTAACATACACAATATTAATTTAAAGAATACTCATCGAGCAAAACTCTCAATCACTTAACGTCCCCGAATTATAACTCACCCCAATGAAAGATTTACTCAGCCATTTGGATGTTTAATATTCTGGTTAAAATAATTATGATGATAAATTAAGAATAGAAGAAAAAGTAAGGGATTAGAAAAGAGTGGTACGTTGACACACACACACGAACGATGATGAAAATTAAAAATGGATTTTCAATTGAATGAGTAAGCAAAAGAAGGGAAGGGGATTCAACTGAATTTAAACTATTTTAAGAAATTACACATTAAACTACAGAAGGTGGATGAGAATAAGAGATATTGAATAAGTAACTTTCATTAAAACAGAATTACAAAGATACGACTTACAAAATTATAAAAACGAAGAACACAAAAGTAAGTGAAAACAAAGAGAGGAGGAAAGGTCTATCAAGTGAAAACATGAGTATGGAAGGTCCTCCCAAGCCTTTTTAAAGGCTTTGGTCATGCCAATATGATCTCCTCTCTTCTGAAATTCCATCCCCTCTCAAGGAGATAAGGGGAGAGTATTTATAGCCCAAGGAGTGGACTGTTTGCATTCCCAATCTGTCCCTCCACTTGCATCGCCAATTTGGCTATTCCGACAGCCGAATCAACAAATATATCCTTCTTAAAAGATGTATAAACTAATGTTTTCTGACTAATCTCAATCTTTGGAGGCATTTGGACAAGTGGAGCCAAAGTTATGGCGGTTTTATTAAACAAAGGTAAACTGTCCATTTCTATCCATGATTTTTCGATGGCCAATATGTGAATGGATTTTGGAATAGGAAGATGCCTTAAAATCCGAATTAATTCATCAACAAAGTCGGCCACCTATAACTCCTATTTCACACTCAAAAATCTCATCTTGATTTCATGTTTACATAATGAGATATGTCATGCATACTATACTGATTTTAATTCTCAGCCAGAATGGTGGGATGGACTTCAAAGCTTTATTTGGGCCCCTTGTACTTGGATTTGGGCCTTGAAATTTTTATCCAAGATGACTTGTAGTGTACCCCGAATTATGGTGGACAGTTAATGTTTTTGGAATTCTGTATTTATCCCAGTAAATCAATCATCAAGGATGGTCCAGTTTGTTCACAGATTCTTTGGTCTTGTTTGTGAGGACCATATGACCCTTAAAATTGCAGAATTGGATCATGGTTCCTTCTAATGAAATGTTTTAAATTGAAAGGATAATACTAAAAAACAATAACCACAAAATTTGGATCAGTATAGTGACAGTTAGTATTAAAACATTAAACTGACTCAATTGGAATATATCTAAAAATGCTCAAAAATTATACTTAATATTAAAACATTAATATTTCACACAAATTATGCACATTTCATATAAAATCAGTAAAGGGAGAATATAATAAGTCATGAAAATATTAATAACATCAACTCCCCCAAACTTAGTTTTGTGCATGTCCTCATGTGCAACAAATATAAAAACATGACAAAATCATATTTACTCACCAACAGATATTAAAATTTTGTTTTCTCCAATCAGGGGAGGTTTAGAATATTTCACTAATCCATTTTGAATGCCACTACAAGTTGTTACAGAAACCATGTCCCAAAACTAATTCATTTTTTCATGCTCAAATTTTGAAATGGAAAATGTGGACACTCAAAACTCACACCTCTCAAGATGATAAAATTCATTTGTGGAGGTTCACTCTTTCACCAACCAAAAGTGAAAATCTTAGAGTTTGAAAAGAGCTCTCAGCTTACAATCCCTATCCAAAGTGCACAAAAATCAAGAGGTCTTTTTAAGGGGTTTTTATGTGGCTATGGGATGGTAGGAATATAATTTCCAAGAGATAGAATAAGGGGGTTAAAATACCAACATAGAAAAAGCAATGCACATTTTTTTGAAATAAAACATGGAAGGAAATGAAAACACATATTTACAAGGGAATGATTGTGTGAAGAAAGACACAATAGAGGAAGAAAATATGAAGGGGATGAGAAGATGAAATATTTACAAACCACCAAACATCTCCCAATGGTATAAGAATATAATGCAAGTGTTCTTTTTTTCCTTTTTTTCTTTGTTTTTTCGAAACTTGACCTTGAAATAGATCTCACACTCATATCCCAACCCATGTTTGATCTCCTCACGACACTAATTGTAATAGTTATAAAAAGATCAAAGGATTAGGGAGAGTGATTTTTGACCTACCTAAGACACAACCCATTTGTTTCTTTTTTTTTATTTTGATTTCTTTTTAAATTTTTTTTGAACCTATTTCAATATCATCTGTACAGTACAATCACTGAATGACAGCCTGCACCCCACACTAAAAGGGATGTCTTCCCTCAAGCATGTGATAACACACCAGAAAGTAAGGAAATGATACCCAGAAATGAAATCCATTCCCCCCACACATAAATTTCAAAAACATATGCAATGAAAATCCATGTTGATATTAGGGGGGATAAGGTATTGGCCTTGTAATGTTGCTATCAAAGAAAAGGTTTTCATAGACTTGAAGGGGCTTTCAATAGGAGGATTAATGTAAGGGTTGTGGGAGGCTATTTGGCTATTGTGATTCTCATGTGGTTCAGAAAATGCCTCTATCATATTAATACACACTAAGGTAGGAAATTAAGTTTGAAGGTCCACAAACTCAAGACTCGCAAATGGGGGTGAAAACACACATTTTGAAAAGATGGCCATAGGTGGCCTTGGCATGAAAGCAAATGTTTGTTCTCATGGTTGGGGAAAATAATTTTCGAAATCAAAAATTGAGCCTTCAAAATTTGTTATTTTTGTCACAAAATTCTTTATCCAAAGTCATGATGAAAATACAAAATTTTTGAGATGAAAACATGTCTGTTAACTCCCAAAAATGGTTGAACAAAATTTCAAAACTCGATGGTGGGTAATCATGACTCTTTTTTGTAATTTGTTTAAGTAATTGTGTTTTTTTGGTTTTTTTAGTTTTTAAGGTTTTTTTAAATACACACCCACACAAGAAAGAGAAAAAGAAAGGGTTTGATGAATAATGTGGTAAAAAAATGAAAGAGATATGAATAAGAAGAAAGAGGTAGAGAGAGGAAGAGATAGAGAGAGAGTTAAAGGGAAAGAGGTGCCCCTTGGTTTGGATTTGGTGGGTTTCCATCTCCATCTAGTGGTGGGTCAGCTAGAAAATTTGGGGATTCGGTGGAAGTCAAGGTGGTTCCAGGATAGTGGGAAGTTACCTGAAAAATAAAATTCATTATTCATCTAATGAAAAACTAAAAAGAAATTGAAATTTCATAAAAGTAAAAGAAAACATGGGTTTCCTCCCAAGAAGCGCTGCATTTAATTTTCTACAGCTGGACAATTGCAGTGGACTACCCATAGTCTGACGATGGCCATTATATTTTCTCAACTCCAGTGTGCTTCCAGAAAAACTTTTTCTTTGGGAGGCCTGATGATTCATTGGATAATTTCTTCCCATCCTTGTTGGTGTGCTTGCAATTCAATGGGGTTGGAAAGAGAATATTTCTATCCTCACTTTGGTCTTCAACCTGAGGAATGATTTTATCCACAAAGTGATGGTTTCTATTCTTGGAAATTCAGGAAGATGTCTCAATTTCGATGGTTCATTTATGTAAGGATCAGATAACACAAAAGCAGAGTATGAGATCCCAATTGTTTTTGACTCGTTTATTTCATCACTTACCGATGAAAAATAATGAGGATCAGTGGAGTCATAAGACTGAATAAAATTTTCAATATCCTTTATTTCAATGATGTTCACCAAAGAATGGTCAATTTCAACCTCACTAGTGATCACTTTATTAATTAGGGTACAAATATCACAAACAGCACTACCATCAGAACAATATAAACACATTGGTTCAAGGTTCACTTCACATATAACAGAATTTTCAGAATAATGGATAGGAAAGGATGAATGTGGGATAATATGATCTGAATCAACAAATGATCATTCTAGTTCATTTTCCTCATTACCATCCATGTTGGAGAATTGGAGGTCAGAGGTGAGATGAGATTCCAATGAGTTTTCACGATCCTTTAGATCAATGGAGTTTTCATTTGTAATGTCAACATCAATTTCACCATTAATCACTTGGTTAATGAGAATGCAATATTCACAAACTCCTCTATTAGTAGAACAGGAAGAACATGATGGATTAGGATTCAACACACTCTCAGAGGGAGTTTCAGAAACATGGATTGAGAATGCAGAGTGATTCTCTAATGGGTATTGCATGGATTGAAAAATATTGAACCTGACCATTTGGTCACCAAATTCCATGGATAAGATGCCAGCGTGGACTTCAATTTTGGTTTTATATGTCATAAGGAATGGTCTTCCTAGAATCAGAGGAGATTTTCAAGAAGTTGCCTCACCTTCCATGTCAAGCACATAGAAGTCAGCTGGGAAGATAAGATCATTTACTCGAACAAGGACATCCTCAATTATTCCCTCATGACTGGATATGCTTCGATTGGCTAACTGAATGACAACACCTGTTCGGTGCAAGGGACCTAGACCAAGGTTAGAGAAGATATATTTGGGAATGACATTAATTGAGGCTCCTAGGTCTATGAGTGCATCATCAATGTTGGAACTTCCAATTTGGCATGGGACTGTAAAGGTCCCTGGATCTTTTCACTTTATGGGAATAGACTGATGGTTGGAAACATTTTCAAAGGTCCTAAGTTGCCTCTTATGGGTACACAACTCATTGAGAAACTTGGCATAATTAGGAATTTGATTTATGGCATATAAGAGGGGAATGTTGACTTCAACACGTCTAAACGTGTCGAACATTTCAGGATCAGGTTCAATGGACTTCCTTGGTTTAGAAATGGCTTGAGGAAAAGGAATTGGATTCCTAAGTGGAATGGATGGAGGTGATGGAATGGATTCAGATTCCTTTTCAGTTTTCTTTTTCTTTTCATTTTCTAGGTCAACATTCAAAGGAGGGTTTGGGGATTTATCTTGAGGCATAGCAAGTTGCTTTCCTGATTTAAGTGAAATTGCACTTACATTACCCTTGGGGTTGGGTAATGATTGAGCTGGGAGTTGGGAAGAATTTGATTGTCATTGCTGGCTCAGGTGGGATGTGAGTTGACCTATTTGAGTTTCAATGTTTTTAAGGCTAGAACGGGTGAAGGAGGCAAGATCTTCCACTGCACATTCCCATGGTTTCTTGGAAGAAGAGGCTTGTCCCTGGTTGGGATTGCCTTGATTATGGTTCTTGGGAAATCGATTGTATTGGTTTTGGAATTTGGAAGGCTCACTAGGATAATGGAATCCAGGAGGAGGATTGTTCCTTTGAGGTTGAGGAGCAAAAGGATAAGGTTGATGGAAGTTACCACCACGTTGACCATATTGGAACTGGTTTGGGTTTTGAGGAGGGAATTTAGGAGGGTGAGATATGGGATTACCATACCTAAGGCCTTGGTTATAGGAAGAAGAGAAAGGCTCAGAGTGAGGTTGGTTGATGTTTCTAACAAAATGACCTGACAGTTGAGGGTTGGGGTTCCGCTGAGCATATGCTACATTGATCTCCATTGGTCCAGATGAATCGGATTGATCCTCTTGAAGTTGTGGAAAAGTGTCAGTTGGAAGAGATGGAGAGTTGCAGATTCCACAGTTTTTTATTGGTCCTGGAAATAGTGACTTTGGAGACGATGAGGTTGGGGCTTTGGTAGCCACCGCTAGTTGACGCACAAGACCTGTATGTTCACTCATCCACTCTGTCATCTTGTTAGGCTATATGGATTTATTATCTTGGGATTGTTTGACTTGATCATGTGCTCGAGTATGGAATTGTTGTGTGTTTGCAGCCATGTTACTTATGAGATCTCTCGCAGCTGCTGGAGTTTTGTCAACAAGAGCACAACCACTTGTGGCATAAATGTGGGTTCACTCCATAGCCAATAACCCCTCATAGAAGTACTGGATCAAGAGTTGGTCAGGGATTTGGTGTTGTGGGAAAGTTTCCACAATCTTTTTTAATCTATCCCAGTACTCATGGACTGATTCACTTGGGAATTTATGTATACCACTTATTTCCTTTCGGATAGAAGCAGTACGAGAAGTAGGAAAGAATTTCTCTAGAAAGAGACGCTTCATGTCATTCCATGTAGTTATAGAACCAGGAGGGAGGAAGTAGAGCCATGACTTGGAAGAGTTAGCTAGGGATAATGGGAATGCTTGGAGTTTGATTTCTTCTTCAGAAACCCCTTGAGGCTTCATGGTAGAGCGTACTACTTGAACTCTTTAAGGTGAAGATGTGAATCCTCACCGGCTAGCCCGTGAAAATGAGGGAGAAGATGAATCAAACCTGATTTGAGTTTGAAGTCAGCTTCAATGTTTGGATATTGAATACCAAGAGGTTGGTAATTCATATCAGGGGCAGCGAGTTCTTTTAGGGTTTGTTCCCTAGGATTGGCCATTTCAATTTCAACTGGTTGGATGAGGACTGGTTCTTGATTTATTTGAGTATCTCTTATGTTCCTCCTAAGTTGGCGAAGTGTTCGCTCAATTTCAGGGACAAACAAATCCGAGGGATTGTTTGGAAGGCTACGGGGTATTCAGAGAGATTTATAAAGGATGAGGAATATGGGTTTTCCTTTGTGTTTTTTCAGTTTATGATTTTTAAGAGGAAGGCAGGTTTTTCTTTGTGTTTTTTTTCAATTTTTTTTTAAATTTTGTATTTTTTTTGGTTTTTTTGACAATAACTAGAAACGAATGACTACTTAAAGCACCATCCCCGGCAACGGCACCATTTGAAACGCACGGCCGATTTTCGCCTATCGACCGGTCAAAATTCCATTACTCTGCTAATGTGTATAGCAGCACTCGGGTCAAATCCTCGGCGATGATACTTTGTAATAGTCGTTTGTTTTTAGTTGATTGTATTCTGATTGAGGGGTTTGTTTGCAGAGCTTATGAAATAATTTATGGATTATGTTTGATTTAACAAATTGATGAATATTGGGATGAGTTCATCATTGGGGAGTTAAGCATGTTATATCCTTGAGCCTTACTTTGTATTGCATTAAATTAACACCCATGTCATAAGTTGACGTTGATTGAAATTCCTAAGTGTGAAGGCTTTAATCCAAGCCTTAACTTAACTTAGGGTTCTAATGTCAATCAAAACTTATTTATGGTAGTGTATTTATGGTTCCAATAATCCATGGAAACCACTCGTTAAACAAAACATATCATTAATCCATGACATATTAAGTTTAACATACACAATATTAATTTAAAGAATACTCATCGAGCAAAACAATCAATCACTTAACATCCCCGAATTATAACTCACCCCAATGAGAGATTTACTCAGACATTTGAATGTTTAATATTCTGTTTAAAATAATTATGATGATAAATTAAGAATAGAAGAAAAATAAAGGGATTAGAAAAGAGTAGTACGTTGACACACACACACGAACGATGATGATAATTAAAAACGGATTTTCGATTGAATGAGAAAGCAAAAGAAGGGAAGGGGATTCAACTGAATTTAAACTATTTTAAGAACATAAATATTAAACTACAGAAGTTGGATGAGAATAAGAGATATCGAATAAGTAACTTGCATTAAAATAGAATTACAAAGAAAGGACTTACAAAATTACAAAAACGAAGAACACAAAAGTAAGTGAAAATAAAGAGAGGAGGAAAGGTCTCTCGAGTGACAACATGAGTAAGTAAGGTCCTCCCAAGCCTTTGGAAAGGCTTTTTTCGTGCCAATATGATCTCCTCTCTTCTGAAATGTCAACCCCTCTCAAGGAGAGATGGGGAGAGTATTTATAGCCCAAGGAGTGGACTGTTTGCATTCCCAATCTGTCCCTCCACTTGCATCGCCGATTTGGCTATTCAGACAGCCGAATCATCAAATATATCCTTCTTAAAAGTTGTCTAAAATAATGTTTTCCCACTACTCTCAAAATTTGGAGGCATTTGGACAAGTGCAGCAAAAGTTATGGCGGTTTTATTAAACAAACGTAAACTGCCCATTTCTAGCCATGCTTTTTCGATGACCAAAATGTGAATGGATTTTGGAACAGTAAGATGCCTTCAAATCCGAATTAATTCTTCCAAAAAGTCGGCCACCTATATCTCCTATTTCACACTGCAAAATCTCAGCTCTCATTCATGATTACATCATGAGATATGGCATGTATACTATACTGATTTTAATTCTCTTCCAGAATGGTGGGCTGGACATCAAAGCTTTATTTGGCCCCCTTGTACTTGGATTTGGGCCTTGAAATTTTTATCCAAGATGACATGTAGTGTTCCCAAAATTATGGTGGAGAGTTAATGTTTTTGAAAATCTTTATTGTGCCCAGTAAATCAAGGTTCAAGGCTCGTCCAGTTTGTTCATAGATTCTTTGGTCTTGTTTGTGAGGACCATATGACCCTTCAAATGGCAGAATTGGATCTTGCTTCCTTCTAATTCAATGTTTTATATTGAAAGGAGAATACTAAAAAACAAAAACAACACAATTTGGATCAGTATAGTGAAATTTATTATTAAAACATTAAACTTACTCAATTGGACTACTTCTAAAAATGCTCAAAAATTATACTTAATATTAAAACATTAATATTTTACACAAATTATACACATTTCATATAAAATCAGTAAAGGGGGAATATAATAAGTCATGAAAATATTAATAACATCAACTCCCCCACACATAGTATTGTGCATGTCCTCATGTGCAACAAATATAAAAACATGACAAAATCATTTTTACTCATCAACAGATATTAAAATTTTGTTTTCTCTAATCAGGGGAGGTTTAGACTATTTCACTCATCCATTTTGAATTCCAGCACAAGTTGTTACAGAAAAAATGTTCCAAAACTAATTCATTTTTTCATGCTCAAATTTAGAAATGGAAAATGTGGACACTCAAAACTCACGCCTCTCAAGATGATAAAATTCATTTGTGGAGGTTCACTCTTTCACCAACCAAAAGTGAAAATCTTAGAGTTTGAAAAGAGCTCTCAGCTTACAATCCCTATCCAAAGTGCACAAAAATAAAGAGGTCTTTTTAAGGGGTTTTTCTGTGGCTATGGGATGGTAGGAATATAATTTCGAAGAGATAGAATAAGGGGGTTAAAATACCAACATAGAAAAAGCAATGCACATTTTTTTGAAATAAAACATGGAAGGAAATGAAAACACATATTTACAAGGGAATGATTGTGTGAAGAAAGAAACAATAGAGGAAGAAAATATTAAGGGGATGAGAAGATGAAATATTTACAAAGCACCAAACATATCCCAATCATATAAGAGTATAATGCAAGTGTTCTTTTTTTCCTTTTTTTTCATTGTTTTTTCGAATGTTGACCTTGAAATAGATCTCACACTCATATCCCAACCCATGTTTGATCTCCTCACGACACTAATTGTAATAGTTATAACAAGATAAAAGGTTTAAGAAGAGTGATTTTTGACCTACCCAAGACACAACCCATTTGTTTCTTTTTTTTTAAATTTTTTTTTTGAATTTTTTTTTGAACACTTTTCAATATCAGTTGTACAATAAATTCACTGAATGAAAACCTCCTACCCACACCAAAATGGATGCTTTCCCTCAAGAATATGATAACACACAGGAAAGTAAGGAAATGATACCCAAAAATGAAATCCATTCCCCCCCACACTTAAATTTCAAAAACTTATGCAATGAAAATCCATGTTGATATTAGGTGGGATAAGGTATTGGGCTTGTAATGTGGCTATCAAAGAAAAGGTTTTCATAGGCTTGAAGGGGCTTTCAAAAGGAGGATTAATGTAAGGGTTATGGGAGGCTATTTGGCTATTGTGATTCTCATGTGGTTCAGAAAATGCCTCTATCATATTAATACACACTAAGGTAGGAAATTCAGCTCGAAGGTCCACAAACTCAAGACTCACAAATGGGGGTGAAAACACACATTTTGAAAATATGGTCATAGGTGGCCTTGGCGTGAAAGTAAATGTTTGTTCTCATGGTTGGGGAAAATAATTTTCCAAATCAAAAATTGAGCATTCAAAATTTGTTAATTTTAACACAAAATTAATTATCCAAAGTCATGATGAAAATACAAAAATGTTGAGATGAAAACATGTCTGTTAACTTTCCAAAATGGTTGGACAAAATTTCAAAACTCGATGGTGAGTAAGCATGACTCTATTTTTGTAATTTTTTTAAGTAATTGTGTTTTTTGGCTCTTTTTAGTTTTTATGGTTTTTTTTAATAAATACACACCAAAACAAGAAAGAGAAAAAGAAAGGGTTTGATGAATAAAGTGGTAAAAATATAAAAGAGAGAGGAATAAGAAGAAAGAGGAAGAGAGAGGAAGAGATATAGAGAGAGTTAAATGGAAAGAGGTGCCCCCTGGTTTGGATTTGGTGGGTTGCCATCTTCATCTAATGGTGGGTCAGCTAGAAAATTTGGGGATTTGGTGGAAGTCAAGGTGGTTCTAGGATAGTGGGAAGTTACCTGAAAAATAAAATTCATTATTCATCTAATGAAAAACTAAAAAGAAATTGAAATTTCATAAAAGTAAAAGAAAACATGGGTTGCCTCCCAAGAAGCGCTGCATTTATTTGTCTACAGCTAGACAATTGCAATGGACTACCCATAGTCTGACGGTGGCCATCGTATTTTCTCAACTCCAGTGTGCTTCCTGAAAAACTTTTACTTTGGGAGGCCTGATGATTCATTGGATAATTTCTTCCCATCCTTGTTGGTGTGCTTGCAATTCAATGGGGTTGGAATGAAAATATTTCTATCCTCACTTTGGTCTTCAACCTGAGGAATGATTTTATCCACAAAGTGATGGTTTTCTATTCTTGGAAATTCAGCAAGATGGCTCAATTTTGATGGTTCATTTATGTAAGGATCAGATAACACAAAATCAGAGTATGAGATCCCAATTGTTTTTGACTCATTTATTTCATCAATTACCGATGAAAAGTAATGAGGATCAGTGGAGTCATAAGACTGAATACAATTTTCAATATCCTTTATTTCAATGTTTTTCACCAAAGAACGGTCAATTTCAACCTCACCAGTGGTCACTTTATTAATTAGGGTACAAATATCACAAACATCACTACCATCAGGAAAATATAAACACATTGGTTCAAGGTTCACTTCACATATAATAGAATTTTCAGAATCATGGATAGGAAAGGATAAATCTGGGATAATCTGATCTGAATCAACAAATGAGAATTCTAGTTCATTTTCCTCATTACCATCCATGCTGGAGCATTGGAGGTTAGAGGTGACATGAGATTCCAAAGAGTTTTCAAGATCCTTTAGATCAATGGAGTTTTCATTTGTAATTTCAATATCAATTTCACCATTAATCACTTGGTTAATGAGAATGAAATATTAACAAAATCCTCTATTAGTAGAACGGGAAGAACATGATGGATTAGGATTCAACACACTCTCCGAGGGATTTTCAGAAACATGGATTTAGAATGCAGAGTGATTCTCTAATGGGTATTGCATGGATTGCAAAATATTGAACCTGACCATTTGGTCTCCAAATTCCATGGATAAGATGCCAGCGTGGACATCAATTTTTGTTTTAGTTGTCATAATGAATGGTCTTCCTAGAATCAGAGGAGATTGGCAAGAAGTTGTCTGACCATCCATGTTAAAGACATAGAAGTCAGCTGGGAAGATAAGATCATTTACTCGAACAAGGACATCCTCAATTATTCCCTCAGGACTGGCTGTGGTTCGATTGGCTAACTGAATGACAACACCCTTTGGGTGCATGGGACCTAGACCAAGGTTGGAGAAGATATATTTGGTAGTGACATTAATTGAGGCTCCTTGGTCTATGAGTGCATCATCAAAGTTGGAACTTCCAATTTGGCATGGGACTGTAAAGGTCCCTGGATCTTTGCACTTTATGAGAATAGACTGCTGGGTGGAAACATTTTCAAAGGTCCTAAGTTTCCTCTTATGAGTACACAACTCCTTGAGAAACTTGGAATACTTAGGAATTTGTTTTATGGAATCTAATAGGGGAATGTTGACTTTAACACGTCTAAAATTGTCGAGCATTTCAGGATAAGGTTCAAAGGACTTCCTTGGTTTAGAAATGGCTTGAGGAAAAGGAATTGGATTCCTAAGTGGAATGGAAGGAGGTGATGGAATGGATTCAGATTCCTTTTCAATTTTCTTTTTCTTTTCATTTTCTAGGTCAACATTCAAAGGAGGGTTTGAGGATTTATCTTGGGGCATAGCAAGTTGCTTTCTGGATCTAAGTGCAATTGCACTTACATTACCATTGGGGTTGGGTAATGGTTGAGCTGGGAGTTCGGAAGAATTTGATTGTTTTTGCTGGATCAGGTGGGATACAAGTTGACCTATTTGAGTTTCAATGTTTTTAAGGATAGAACGGGTGAAGGAGGAAAGATCTTCCACTTCACTTTCCCATGGTTTCTTGGAAGAAGAGGCTTGTCCCTGGTTGGGATTTCCTTGATTTTGGTTCTTGGGAAATCAATTTTATTGGTTTTGGAATTGGGAAGGCTCACTAGGATAATGGAATCCAGGAGGAGGATTGTTCCTTTGAGGTTGAGGAGCAAAAGGATAAGGTTGATGGGAGTAACCACCACCTTGACCATATTGGAAATGGTTTGGGTTTTGAGGAGGGAATTGAGGGGGGTGAGATATGGGATTAGCATACATAAGGCCTTGGTTATAGGAAGAAGAGAAAGGCTCAGAGTGAGGTTGGTTGAAGTTTCTAACAAAATGACATGACAGTTGAGGGTTGGGGTTCCGCTAAGCATATGCTACATTGAGCACCATTGGTCCAGATGAATCGGATTGATCCTATTAAAGTTGTGGACATGTTTCAGTTGGATGAGATGGAGAGTTGTAGATTCCACAGTTTTTGATTGGTCCAGGAAATAGTGACTGTGGAGAAGATGAGGTTGGGTCTTTGGTAGCCACCGCTAGTTGACGCACAAGACCTGTAAGTTCACTCATCCACTCAGTCATCTTGTTAGGCTCTATGGATTGATTATCTTGGGATTGTTTGACTTGATCATGTGCTCCAGTATGGAATTTTTGTGTGTTTGCAGCCATGTTACTTATGAGATCTCTTGCAGCTGCTGGAGTTTTGTCAACAAGAGTACTGCCACTTGCGGCATCAATGAGGGTTCTCTCCATAGCCAATAACCCCTCATAGAAGTATTGGATCAAGAGTTGGTCAGGGATTTGGTTGTGTGGGCAGGTTGCCACAAGCTTTTTGAACCTCTCCTAGTACTCATGGAGTGATTCACTTGGGAATTGATGTATACCACTTATTTCCTTTCGGATAGAAGTAGTACGAGAAGAAGGAAAGAATTTCTCTAGAAAGAGATGCTTCATGTCATTCCATGTAGTTATGGAACCATGAGGGAGGTAGTAGAGCCATGACTTGGCAGAGTCGGCTAGGTAGAAAGGGAATGCTCATAGTTTGATTTTTTCTTCAGAAACCCCTTGAGGCTTCATGGTAGAGCATACTACATGGAACTCTTTAAGGTGAAGATGTGGATCCTCACCGGCTAGCCCGTTAAAATGAGGTAGAAGATGAATCAAACCCGATTTGAGTTTGAAGTCAGCTTCAATGTTTGGATATTGAATACCAATAGGTTGGTAATTCATATCAGGGGTAGTGAGTTCTTTTAGGGTTTGTTCCCTAGGATTGGCCATTTCAATTTCAACTAGTTGGATGAGGGCTGGTTGTTGAATTATTTGAGTATCTCTTATGTTCCTCCTAAGTTGGCGAAGTGTTCGCTCAATTTCAGGGTCAAACAAATCCGAGGGATTGTTTGGAAGGCTACAGGTCATTCAAAGAGATTTATAAAGGACGAGGAAGATGGGTTTTCCTTTGTGTTTTTTCAGTTTATGATTTTTAAGAGGAAGACGGGTTTTTCTTTGTGTTTTTTTTAATTTTTTTAAATTTTGTATTTTTTTGGTTTTTTTGACAATAACCAGAAACGAATGACTACTTAAAGCACCATCCCCGGAAACGGCGCCATTTGAAACGCACGTCCGATTGTCGCCTATCGACCGGTCAAAATTCCGGTGCTCTGCTAATGTGTATAGTAGCACTCGGGTCGAATCCTCGGCGATGATACTTTGTAATAGTCATTTGTTTTTAGTTGATTGTATTCTGATTGGGGGGGTTTGTTTACAGAGCTTATGAAATATTTTATGGATGATGTTTGATTTAACAAATTGATGAAGATTGGGGTGAGTTCATCATTGGGGAGTTAAGCATGTGACAACCTTGAGCTTTACTTTGTATTGCATTAAATTATCACCCATGTCATAAGTTGACGTTGATTGGAATTCCTAAGTGTGAAGGCTTTAATCCAAGCCATAACATAAATTAGGGTTCTAATCTCAATCAAAACTTATTTATGGTAGTGTATTTATGGGTCTAATATTCCATGGAAACCACTCGTTAAACAAAACATATCATTAATCCATGACATATTAAGATTAACATACACAATATTAATTTAAAGAATACTCATCGAGCAAAACTCTCAATCAATTAACATCCCTGAATTGTAACTCACCCCAATGAGAGATTTACTCAGCCATTTGGATATTTAATATTTTGGTTAAAATAATTATGATGATAAATTAAGAATAGAAGAAAAAGAAAGGGATTAGAAAAGAGTGGTACGTTGACACACACACACACGAACGATGATGAAAATTAAAAATGGATTTTCGATTGAATGAGGAAGAAAAAGAAGGGAAGGGGATTCAACTGAATTTAAAATATTTTAAGAACATAAATATTAAACTACAGAAGGTGGATGAGAATAAGAGATATTGAAGAAGTAACTTGCATTAAAACAGAATTACAAAGAAAGGAATTACAAAATTACAAAAACGAAGAACACAAAAGTAAGTGAAAATAAAGAGAGGAGGAAAGGTCTCTCAAGTGAAAACTTGAGTATGGAATGTCCTCAAAAGCCTTTGGAAAGGCTTTGTTCGTGCCAATATGATATCCTCTCTTCTGAAATTCCAACCCCTCTCAAGTAGAGAAAGTGAGAGTATTTATAGCCCAATGAGTGGACTGTTTGCATTCCCAATATGTCCCTCCACTTGCATCGCCAATTTTGCTATTCTGACAGCCGAATATTCTAATATATCCTTCTTCAAAGTTGTATAAAATAACGTTGGCCGACTAATCTCAAAATGTGGAGGCATTTGGAAAAGTGGAGCCAATTTTATGTCGGTTTTATTAAACAAAGGAAAACTCTCCATTTCTATCCATTCTTTTTCGATGGCCAAAATGTGAATGGATTTTGGAACAGGAAGATTCCTTCAAATCCGAATTAATTCTTCAACAAAGTCGGCCACCTATATCTCCTATTTCACACTGCAAAAGCTCAGCTCGATTTCATGCTTACATCATAAGATATGTCATGCATACTATACTGATTTTAATTCTCGTCCAGAATGTTGGGCTGGACTTCAGGCCCCTTTTACTTGGATTCGGGCCTTGAAATTTTTTTCCAAGATTACATTTAGTGTCCCCAGAATTATGGTGGAGCGTTAATGTTTTTGGACTTCTGTATTGAGCCCAGTAAATCAATCTTCATGGCTGGTCCAGTTTGTTCACAGATTCTTTGGTCTTGTTTGTGAGGACCATATGACACTTCAAATGGCAGAATTGGATCATGGTTCCTTCTAATGAAATGTTGTATAATGAAAGGATAATACTAAAAAATAAGAACCACACAATTTGGATTAGTATAGTGACAGTTATTATTAAAACATTAAACTGACTCAATTGGACTACTTCTAAAAATGCTCAAAAATTATACTTAATATTAAAACATTAATATTTCACACAAATTATGCACATTTCATATAAAATCAGTAAAGAGGGAATATAAAAAGTCATGAAAATATTAATAACATCAACCCCTCGTGACCCCATGACCCCCGTTCTCCCAGAGACCCCCCGCGACCCCCTTCTCCCGACGACCCCCCTGGCGACCCCACGTGACCCACCTTCAACCTGTGACCCCCCACGACCCCCTTCTCCCGGTGACCCCCCCTTCTCCCGGAAATCCCCAATCTCTCCTGCGAACCCCCTGAGAGCCCCCGCAGCCCTGTGACTCTCCTTCTCCCGGTGACCCCGCGACCCCCCTTCCCCCAGCGACCCTACGTCCAGTTATTGATTTGTGGGTTGTTTCTTCTTCATCGATTAGTTATTATAATTCATGTTTTCAAAATAGTTTTTTATCTACTGTAAGTGATTTTGATTTTTGTTTATAGTGGTTTATAGTATTGAAATTGGATAAGAAAATAATCTAGGTAATAATTAATTGATTAATGAATGTGTCCTGAGAAATTGATTACCATTCATCCATAAAAACTGTTGAATTAGAAATATTTCTTGAATATATTTATGTTTGGTTATTGAACTTGATAACATGTGATTATAGGTTTTCTAGTGCTAAAATCTATGCATAATGAATCTATTAATTCAAGTTGGTAATAATCAGGTTGGTTATGGCAATAATTATTTGGGGCTAGATGATTCTATTCTTTGTTTCTAAAGGATTTTACCAATTTTTATGGATGTTGTTTCCCCTTGTGTTTTCAAAGATAAATATACTTTTGATTATATATTTCTGTTCTCTAAGGTGGTAGAGGAATTTTATGATTGATTTCTGGGGTTTTTATGGAAAAAAGTGGAGGATGGTGTTTGTTAGGAGAGAGGGCCTCTTTTTTCTATTCATTATCATATGGTTAATATGAATATATGCCTCATGTTGAGAGTTTTCTTATCATGTTTTTTGGGTTATTGTGTGCTGATTTCTGAAGGGTGGATTATGTTTCAATTTAGAGATGGGTATTCCCATTGTTCTTATTCATTGTAAAATGATTTGATTTATTGTTATCAACTGGATAATTTTTTTTGGTTCCCAACTATTTGTTGTATTTTATATATGCCCTATTGAGTGTATCACATTGTGGTAGATTTTGATTGATCATTGAATACGATGATTATGAAATTTATAAGGTAATTGACATTGAACTCATGGGATGAGTATTGATGTTGGTTTATGGGATAATGGAAACTATGGGATGATTAGATTAATGCTCAAAGGATCATTTGATGGAAATATATGAATTTTAATTGAAAATAATGAATCCAGCTAGATCTAATGAGCTAAATTGATTAAATAATATTTTTTTATTGAATTTAACAAATGAGTGGATAGTAATATCTCTTTACTTTGTCAAAAATTTTAATGGTGATGAATCAAGACACTTATGTTCATGCATTGAATATAGTCTCTACCGGTGTAGTAAAAAAGTATATCGATACCATGAATCCTCAATCAAAAGTGCATAGGCACCAAAAAAGTACATCCACACAAACCTGTGTTTATGCCAAGCCTACTCTTCTGGAACAAAATACACACCAAGCTTAGTTTGGAAGTGCATATCAAACATTATAGGCCCAATAATGACATTACTATACTTAATCCCAAGAATCTATGATCTAATATAAATTCAAAATGAGTAGTTCATCATGTGAGAACATAAAAAAAAGTATGGATGTCACTACACCATAGAACATAATCTTGAGAATATTCACCTAAAATAATTACAATTATATTTTTCATACTTTATGGCCAATGGATAAAGTTTATTATATTTTGTTTTTGAAATCTTACAATATCACATATATGAATATCTTTCTATATTTAGTAGTAATTATGTGTTTTAATTTTTTTAATATTGTGTAAGCACATTTTGATATACATGGATAAAAGATGGATCACATTGTCGAGGAACACACATCAGTATGTTAACGGTTTAAAAGAGTTTTTATATTTTTCAATTTCTAATCGATCCACTGAAGGTAGAATAAGATGTCCATTTCCTAAATGTAATTTTAGAAGATGGTTTAAGAGAGATCAATTTTATGATCATTTCATACTGAAGAAATTCTTTGATAAATACTTCTGTTGGATTTGGCATGGAGAATCAAACATTACAGAAAGATTGAGCACTGATGTTAATCAATATAATGAGGTCCCAACTTCGTAGACAATGTAAAATGAAATGAAAAACCTCATAAATGATGCATTCGTCACTGCAAGACACCACTATCAACATCAAAACATAACAGAACAACCATATGAGGGTGCTATAAATTGCAACATGAAAAGTGATGTTTTTGAGAATGTAACACAACCAGATCAATATTGTAACATATCATTGAATCCTCCTCTTGATTCTATGGATCCAAATGTAAGAGAAAAATTCATTGAGGAAAATGTGGTTCATTATTTAGTTGATGATGGAAATCAAGAGTTGTATAGTTGGTGTTTGAAATATTCAATGCTTTCTTTTCTGCTGAAGTTGTACCATATCAAATGTCTATGTGGAATTACAAATAGAGAAATGTCCTTGATATTGGAATTTATTCAAGATGTATTTCCTGAAGAAAAAGTCCCCGAGTCTTTTTATGATGTGAAGAATGTTTTTAAGAGGCTTATTCTGAATTATACAAAAATACAAGTGTGTCCCAATGATTGTATGATTTATTGGGGAGAGGATTTATGTAGACAGAATTTTAAAAAATACTCTTCTTATATATGGTTGTCAAAGGGTGATGCTAGAAGTATGAATCAACATAATATCATGGATAAGAAGAAAAGGAACACACCTACAAAGGTTTTTCATTACATTCCTTTAAAGCCTTGATTGTAGAGATTATTCATGTCATCGAAAACCACTTAACACATGAAGTGGAATTCTGTAGATAATAACAATGATGGTTTAATGAGACATCAGAGAGATTTAACATCTTTGAAGACATTTGATTCATTACATCAAAATTTTACAGCTGATCCTAGGAATGTTCAATTGTGATTGGTTTCCGATGGATTCAACCCATTTGGGACTTTGAGTTCCAATTATAGCATTTGGCCAGTTGTTTTGATCCCTTACAATCTTCCTTCGTGGATGTGTATGCAAAAATCATCTTTTATCATTTAGATGATTATTCCTAGGAAAAAAATTCTTGGAAATGATATTGATGTATACTTCTAGCCATTGATTGATGAATTGCAAGATTTATGGAGCTACGGTGTTGAGACATTTGATTCTTCTTCTAAAACAATATTCAAAGTGCATGCTGCATTAATGTGGACCATTAGTGACTTCCCTGGTCTTGGGAATTTATCTAGTTTGAACACTTACAAGGGTTTGGTTTGTCCCATTAGTAAGTTTTATTTTGAGCCCAGA
Organism: Viscum album; assembly: GCA_963277665.1. NCBI lineage: Eukaryota > Viridiplantae > Streptophyta > Magnoliopsida > Santalales > Viscaceae > Viscum > Viscum album. Next base: position 1,361,782,597 of record OY728140.1, on the reverse strand, counting down.
TGGCTAACTCATAGTAGAAAATTGGGCTTCTTGTTCCATGGAAGATATCTTGATGAAACTAATAGATTTCGCCTGAACATATCAAAATTTAATGGTTTCATTGATTGTAGACCACCTCCAAAGTTGTTAACTAGTTCTGAAATATTGATACAACATGAAAATGTTGAAACACAACTTGTTAAGATACATCATTTTAATGATAGCATAAAACAGGTATGAAGTGCTTCATCAAGTGAAATAAGAACACAACAAATGATGAAACCAAGTATATTCTTCAAACTTCTGTACTTTAGAATTTAATTTCTTCCGGCATAATCATGATGTGATACAAATTTATAATAATGTCTGTGATAATTTCATTTTCACATTACCTAATGATCATGTAAAGTCAAAGGATCATCTCAAATCTCACAAAGACTTAAAATTAATGAACATAAAACACGATCCCTAGTCAGATGAGAATGAAAAGTATTCTCCATCAATTTTTGCAATAAAAAATATTGATAATGATAAATTCCTTCATATTTTAAAGAATAAGAACGTATCTTCTAGGTATTCGAGTAACATCTCAAGGTGTGTTGACTTGAACAATCATAATTTACATGGATTAAAAAGTCAGGATTCACATGTTTTGTTACAATAGTTTCTAGCATTAGCATTGCGTACATTTTTACCTGAAAAAGTTACTACTGTTGTACTCCAATTCTGCACACTTTTTAGGAAACTATGTGGGAGATATCTATATCCATTTTAGATTGATAACCACTAGGGGTTTTTTTATTAACCCTTTGAGCAATGGATATTATCTTTCCTCTGTCATTTTTTATTTTCATGATGCATATAACTATGCATTTGGTTGAGGAAGCTAAATTAAGAGTCCATGTTCATTATCGATCGATGTATACAATTGAGAGGTATTTTATATATATGTTTTTAGTTAAGTAAACAATTTTTGTCATTTAAATAAATGTATAATTATGATTATTTTATTTCACAGATATCTTGTGAATTTGAAAGCATACGTGAGAAATAAAGCTCAACCATAAGGCTCTATTGTTGAAGGCTATTTGGCTGAGGAGTGTCTTACATTTTTTTCCAAATAATTGGATGATATTGAGACAAGATTTAATCTAGTTGGACGTGTTGAAGACACATCAACTCAATCTGAAATAAATCAAAAATCAAAAATATTTCATGCTATTGGTCGATCAGTTGGGAGGACCTCAAATGTGACAATGACAGAATTGGAATTATTACGGTCACATAGATATGTGATACTAAATAATGAAATTATAGATACATTTATTGAAGAATTGGGGATAAAAACAAAAAGATGAATGAGAGGCCGAATATGTAATGAGAATGATATAATGAAGGCTGTCAATAAATAGCTTATATAATGGTTTGCACGACATGTAAGTTCAGAAATATTGCAATAAATACGAATAGTAGTTTGACACATACATTTTGTAAATATAATAAATTATGTTTCTTTTTTTAGATCAGGAATACTGATACATGAGAAGATTTGTCAGAAGATTTGAATTTTATTGCTAGAGGTCCTACAAAACAAGTTAAAATGTTCGACACTTAAAATGTGAATGGCTTTAGATTTTGTATAGTAGATCGAGAAGTAGGTTTGAAAAAACAAAATAGTTGTATATTTACATTTGCTGATGTGGGATACTACGGAAAGCTACTTGATATTATTGGATTAAACAACCACGTGAATTTTTCTGTTGTTTTATTCAAATGCAATTGGGTCGATATTATCAGTGTTGTTAAAAGAGATTCCTAGCAATTTACATCTGTGAACTTCTCGCGCTTGATGGATGTTGGTGATCGTGAACTGCATGATTGATATATCTTATCATTGTAAGAAAAAATTTTATATTATGTGAATGATGTTGTGGATGAAGGGTGGAGTGCAGTTGGTCACGTAATTGAAATAGAATTGTATGATATAGGTGATGAAGTAGAAGATTAGTCCTCTAAAATTGAATCTCATCAACAACAAGAAGAAGACTTGTTTTTTTCCATAATGATATTAAAATTATTATTCTAGCAAGGATGAATAAAGTGGATGACACAATGGAGTAGGAAACCGATATGATTGAAGGGGAAAATGATAGTATGTATAGGTATTTATTCATTCAGCAACCACATATTTCATTTGTGTTGTCAATAATTATCTTTGTCATATATATTTTGTTTGTTAGTACTGCGCATCTATTATAATTTTAAAAAAAACTGCATAAATTTTTTGATATAAATATTCTGCACTTAATTTTATCTGATTAAATGATAAGAATTACAAGGAGGAAGTGGTGCACTATTTCATCTACTACTGTGACAGATGAATATCCATCAATCTCCCTCCCCACAGCATCTGAGCCACCAGCTGCCTACAGCCCTGCACCATCTACCCCTACACTATCTCTCACAACCTCTGTGGTTGTCCCATTAGAGGATGATTCATCGATTCTACCTTCATGTTGTTCAGTAGTGGGCCAGCAGCACGCCCCTTCCATTTTATCATGGGCATACTGGCGGGTCATTGTCATAGGTAAAAATTTAAATATAAATAAATTTATTACATTTTGTTTATACTAATTTTTTGCTCATTCAAGATGAAAAAAATTCAACCATGGAGAAAAAAAATAAAATGTTTAGATGTTTAGAATATGAACGGTGAGAAGATAGTCGTAACATTTGATTCATTTGGGGGTCCCTACGGATGACGTTGTGAGGTTACATGGCCAGATTCTAGGCCAACTGGCAGCGGAGCCCATTTTCCAAGCAACTTCTTCTGATGATAAGAGAAATATTCCTCCATTTTGAAAAAATAATGTTTTTTATTCCCAATTAAAGGTAATTTTAATACCTTATGGTTTAATTGAATGTCATGTTACTAATATGTTCTAAATGAATTTATGTCTACAGATGTTCTTCCACATTAAAGTTGCTGATGTGATAGCACTAATATTGACGTTGAAAAATCATTGTATGAAATGGAAAGACTTCAAATGGTGATTATGGTGCGATGTAAATGATACTTTGTTGACCGTGCAACCAATGTAAGAGAAGCTACCCGTGGGGTACTGAAAGAACAGTTGAATGTTTTTATTGACGGACATCATGATGAGAAGTGGATGGTATTGAAATATATATTATTATATTATCCTCATTTTACATTTATACATGTATATGAAGAGGATATGAAATTGAATATATTACTGTTAAATTTCATTTTATTTATTTCAGGATCTCTCATGTCATAATGCATCAAACCGGGCTATGGAAGTCATCACTCACACTGCGGGGTCAAAAAGCTTTTCTAGAAGTCGAACATCTCTGGTAATCTTTTAATTAGTTTAAATATTTATAATAAAATATTGTCTGTTTAATATATTAAATTTCATTATTTATCTTTTCTTAATGTCATCACAGAGTTTAGGTCATGAAGCATCTTGAACTGATGTGTGGTTGGATGTTCACAAAAAATCATATGAAAGTTCTGTTAATGAGCATGCAAAATAAGTTGGTTTATAAATCCATTCTTTTATTATAATAAATTATTATCATTTTTAATTTGTTAATATATATTGATAATATATTTATAGGTAAAATTAATGAACTATGTGATGCCAATCCGAGGAAGTCCAACTCAGTCTCCCATGATGTCCCGGTTGCTAAAGTCCTTGAGAAGGAGAATACTGGTAGAGTGCGTGATATGGGTTTCGAACCCGTACTATCCGAGGTCTTTGACAAGGCACCATGGATTCTAGCTGCATCTAATCATTATTTTTGTTAGTCTATACCCGAATATGCTTAGAGGGCAATTTCTTCTCTACAAACAAAAGTTCAAGACCAGGGAGCTCAGATATCCGCTTTGTAGAAAGCGATGATTGGTATATATCTCCAGATGAGTAGATATGCCCCTGGTGGTAGTGCGTCGACTGTTGGTAAGCAATTAAATCACAAAAAATAAAAATCATTTAGTTTTAAAACTATTATTGGTTTTAGGTTTAATTATAAAAATGTAACAATATATAATTTTCAATATAATATTCTTAGAGGTGATAGCAGGAAGTGGAGATGGAGGTGGAGAGGGTGACGATACGTGTTCATCAATGGAACATGAGTAGTTTAATTGTTGATGTGTAGGAAAAATATGGGAATAGTTTGTCTTTATATGTATAATGTGTGGAAGATTGTTTCCACCAAACATTTTTATGACCTAACATTTTCTTGATTTCTCATGTTTCATTTTATGCATTTTATTGATTTCTAATGCTTCCTATCATGTCTTGATTTCATGAGTGTGGTATTCACCATATATGTCGATTATTTATTGTGATGATTCCTTTTTTATGATTGATTTTTTATGAGTATTTTTTCCATAAAATTTTAGGACTGAAAGGGACAAATATTTTTTGCATTTAAAGTATGGTTCTAGGTTTTCAATGGAGTGTTTGACACGCTTTACATGCTTTTAGGGTTTTTGCATTTTTTTTTATGGATGATTCGTCTAGGGTGATATGATTTTCATTCGGACCCAATCATTTTTTTTGATTATAGCTGAATGTATTTTGGTTTTCCATCATATCAAAAATAAATCATGTTCTTATTACATAACATATCTCGAGGTAAGGTTTGGGAACAAAGTAGTGTAGTTCAGTTTGTTGACCCATTGGGAAAGTGTTTGGTGGAAGGAAGTGACACTTTTTGACCTATCATTAAGGGAATAATTTATAGAGCATTGGTGTTGGTAATAATATTTTCTTTCATTGGTGTGGGAGGCCGGGATACATGGGGAGACTATGTGATAGTAATCAAGTTGAGTGTCGATACTGCAGTAGCATGATCCATCTATTGGATTTTTGTAGATCTTTTACTATAGTATACAGAGAATGAGTTTCTGCAATAATTCCACATTTAGGAGTGGGTAATTTAGCTTCATGTTATAAAGGGGGATATTTTTTGGCCAATTGATCAGTCTGAAGTAGTGGTCATGGTCAAAGCATCCAGACACAAGACATGCATCAATAGCACAAAGGACCTGATCATGGTATCTATGCTATATATTCAGGCCATAGATCAATATAATTGTATAACGTGAGACCAATATGTGAGGAATAGAGTGTTGGAACTTCTATTGTGAGAGGTACGATTTTGGTATCTTCCACTTTAGTATCTAATTTTTTGATATAGGTTCTTCTCATTCCATCATATTTGTGCATGTTCTGGAGATCCTTGGGCTCAACATTCAGTTTTCTTATGAAGTGATGACACTCAAAACATTGTTTTGGATTTAATTATAGAATTTATGTTTTTGTAGGGAGTGGACCTTGATATAAGTGGGTGTCACCTCATATGGGACCTCTTTTTCCTCGAGTTGATGGTATTGCCATCATTTTTTGGATGGAATAGTTGTTCCACTTCTATTCTTTCATTTATTTTTATCGCCAAAGGGTGTCATTCACATAACCATAGGGTGTGTTTTTTATTCACTAGGGGGAATAGGATGTACGAGAAAGATGATATGGACTCGAGAATCATGGGTTGGGTGTGATGATAGACTTAGTTGCATGATTATATCTGGAGCATAATGAAGTCATTGGAAAAATTAACATGCCAACAAGGCTCATAGAATCTAAACCCGGTCATGGGAATCCCTGTTGGAGAGTTACCAAACAATCTATTTCCTATGTTCCCATAAGAGACGTAGTCTCAAGATGATGTTGAATAATTAATTATGATACAATCACACAAAATTAACTTCGTAACAAAATTGCATACTTGAGTTTATGATTGTAGTTTCTCTTTGTGAATTTTTTATTTATATTACTAAAGGATACACTTTATTATTATAAATGGAATCTATTTTTATTCTCTATATATATTAATAATTTTATTTTTTCCAATATACATATCCATATATGTGCTTATTTTCTAGTATACATTACTAATTTTCACTTATATAGAATGTAATTCTTACATGACTATTGTATGCATTATTTTTCCACTATGTATTACTGTTACTCACTTTTATATAATGTAAGTCCTTTCATGTATGCACTTATTTTCAAAGAATTAATTTTCGAAAAAATTAAAATTATTTTTACGTGAACAAGTAATTGATTGATCATGTCATGCTAATTCACATGTTGGGTTATTGTTCTTTATAACCTAGTGGTTAGGGAAACAAAATAATGTGTCAAATAAGATGTTGATTAAGGGTAAACGTGTGAGATATCAATTGATATTAATATGAAAGAATAAGATAATAATAATGATATTAGATAATAACAATATATTATGAATATCATACACAATTCATCATATATTACAAGTGGGATTTATGTTGATATGAATTGTTATGTCAAGGTTCGAACTGGTATGGATGGAATAGTATGAACCTAGGATTGGCATTATTTTCAAGAAATATGATAGAAATTCTTGTTTATAATTTTTTTTAAAGGTCTAATGTCCATGTGATATGTTTATATGCATTCATTTACTAAAAGATGCATTTGATTGTGCATAGTTAAGCATCTGTTTTCATATTGACTAGTATGTATTCTGTTAGACTATTCGTATTCCTAGAATGGTTTGTTTTTCAGGGAACTGGTATAGGGGACGCATATCTACTATTTTTTCCCCGGATCAGCTTTTAGTGGCGACTTTAACCGCTATTAAATGAAATGGGTAATTTTGTAGCGCTGGTTTTAACTGCTTCAAAATAAAGATATTTTTCTTATAGTTCCTGTTACACCGCCGCAAAAGTGTCCCACCATCTGCGTGTATTCCGTGGCTACTTTGATTATTTTAGTTTCACTTTTTTTATGACGGGGTATTTTTAATTTGCAGCGGTTATAAATGCTGCAAATTAAAAGGGATCTACACCGCTCAAAAAAGCAGAACCGCCGAGAAATGAGCCAACTACGATGATTCATTTAGACCACCACAAAATGGATATAACCACCGCTAATAGTTTCCAGACGCACAATTTTGCATCAGTTTCCTGAAACAAACGCCAATGCATATAGTGGCAGTTTAAACCGATGCTAATAGGTTATTTTCCTGTAGTGATTGTTTTGTGTTAAAAATTTCAAGAATATATGTGATTGAAAAATTATTTTTTAGGGAATTGAATATGATTATAGATTTTCTTAATATAACCATACAATGAATTGGGTAATGATATGTTCTCCAGAATAGATATGTTATATTTAACTAGTTAGGTTATTCCACTCTAATATTTCTTTTAAGGGTTATTGGAACTGTTATATAAAAAATGTCTAAAATAACCTTGCCTTATTTCAGATATTTCATGACCCTTTTATCATGCATTAATCGGATCAGGTTTTGGGGTTATTTCAATTGTTTTATGAAATTTTTTAAAGCCCATGGGGGAAATAATGGTTGACGCATAGTTATATAAGATCATGTGGTTTGTCTTTGAAAACCATGCACCCTATTGTGAAGGTTAAAATAGTTCCATAGAAATAGCATATAGTTTTTCCAAACCATGTGGAAACCCCTAAAACATATTCTCTCAAAGATAGTGAGTGATTTCATGGTTGTTTCATGGTTAACTAATAGTGAGGCCAATCCATGAGCCTCATCTCGATGTCTAGTTTGGGTGCATGTTTAAGGTATTTTGTTACTACTAATAATGTAGCCATTATAGTTATTTCTGTGTAGTGTTTTTAATTCCCATAAAATACTTTTAAAAATCTCTAGATGACTAAATTAAAGCCTAATCATCGACATTAAACCCTAATAAAATTTCATCATCGTTGGAGGCTCCCACATGGTGATTTTGACTCCTCTAACAGCTTTTATATGGGAATCAATTTATTGCTGATCATGTTGGATCAACTTGCAATGATTAAATCACATATCATGTGGTTTTTTAGCATCTCATCAATCCTATTTATAGAATGTTTTATTATCATATATTATTAATTGAGATGAGCTCTTTTTTATTGGAAATTTATTCTAGGTTTATTTTCATGATCTCATATGCCATCATTCTTCATGTTCAATCTCATTACTAGAGTTGAGTTATTTTGGATCACATGATAAATTTTATGCACTTCTATATTATATTACCCTAAAATTGAAAACTTAATATTATTTATTTATTTTTTAAATTATTTATTAATTAATTTAAAAACCTAAAATTATTCTAATTTGATGTTTGACATGAAATGGAATAGAAATAGATAAAATGCCCTAATTTCAATCATATTGAAATTATGGGAATGATTTTTTAATGTTGGATTTATTTAATAAATTTATTTGATTTATTGAATTGGGAAACTAAAATGATTGAATATTGATTCTTGATAATTTCCACATAAATTGAACTATGATTTGGAATGGCATGAATTTTTTGAAATCCAATAATTTGGTTTTGAATAGAAAATGTGTATTGAAAATAAATTTAGGAAATGTAATTATGATTGATTAATTTATTATAAATGAATACTTTACCAAAAAAATTATTTATTGATTAATTATAGGACATGTGATCCTAGGTAGTTAGTGGGTGATCAGGATAAGAATGCTCAGGATCGACCTCCCTAGAAATGGGTTGATGATGAAAAGACTAACTAAATTACATTTTTAATGATTTTCCATAATGGTATACCCTAATGGGGTTTTGATATCAATTTTTCACACAAATCTTGAGCTTTAATGATGAATGAGAATTGCGAGGATCATATTACCTAAAACTAACGTACCTCATACCATATAACATAATGTTATGATAAGTTTTCATTTTATGATTATTTTCTATTGAATATTTTACAAATTTTATAATGGTAACTTTTTATATAAATTTTTTATATGAAATCTTTATTTATTTCTATTTTGATATATTTTCCCTCCGTTTTGAGTTAAATAAATGTATTTTAGATAATACATAAATTTCATACCATTAATTATTATTTAATTAAATAATATTTGGTTTATTGGTATGGAAATTATTATAGAACACTTTGTGGGGACATAATATACTATTTAGATCACACCTTACATTATCCATTATGGGTTTTTGAATTATCTTTTTACATTTTATGTAAAATGGATTGAATCACATGGAGCTTGTAGATGTTCACTATACTTGGAAGCTGATGTGATAAAGGTGATCAGTTGTGATGTGATTCACCTGTTACATGGGATTACTAAACCATATTCTTGATATATTATGTCAATTTGTTGATATAATTTATATGTTTTTACTTGTATTTTTTAGAACCTTCTCCTTGAAGAGTGTTGACATACAAAATTGTTTCATTTATCTTATAAAATTTAATAAAATACTTCCCAAATGATTATTTTATGATTTTGGGAACTAGTTTCTAATAAATGGGGATCCATAATTCTATTTTTTAATTTCAGGTTCATCTCTAGTGATTGGTTAACCAGTTATTTGAGCTAGTTCATGAAAAAGTGGTATTAATGGTGCTAGATTTCCATTTTCCATGATGTCAGTGGGTAGTTTAGGAAATCCTTGTAGACAATAGGTAGGATTTATGGGACCTAGTAGGTAGTTATGAGTGATATACTAGCTTTATATCATCGTGAGAAGATTTATGTCACTATGGGTGTTTGGGAAAAGTGTCTTCCAGTAATTTTTTGATCTAATTATAGTTTTTTCCCTTTCTCTGGTTTCCATATCATTGAAAAAATACAAATTTTAATTTCTTTTGATGGAATATATATTCCTTAAAAACCTTTATTTATTTTTGGATTTTTGTGTTCATGATGATGTTTTAATGTTTTCTATTGAGGTTTTTCAGCATCATTCCTCCAATAAGATATTTGAATAGGCCACATAAGGAATATGTTAGCGAACTGCATCTGGTGATTCCTCCTATGGACTAGAATCTTAGTGAGATAGGGGATTGATTTTTCCATGATTTTTTATAGGTACCTATTCCCATTTTCATTCAGGCTCAGGTAGGGGGACCCCAAGGGGATGAAACAGGGAATCATGATCAAGAATTTCTTTTCTAGAAACCACTTTTTCCCATGTAACTAAAAATCCCCAAGTGAATGAGTATTTTTTTAGAAAGATATAGCTAATAGTTTATTTAATAGAAATATATTATTTTTTTCTATGAAATGTGAAACCTTCAAGAATGAGGCACCTAGTAAGAGAAGGAATGATTTTATGGTGACAATGAATAAGAATGAATTATTTGAGTGCAAATATTTAATATTTTTTTAATTGGTCAGTTTGATTTACCTCTGATGGTCTTTATTAAATAAATGGAGTCCCTTAACCTCCAATATTCGTTTAAAAATTGTGACATAGTTGGAAAAATATTTGGATTATAATTTTCAATTTTATCATTAGGTGGTGAAAAATGAGAAACTAAATGCCTTAAGGTTACAGATGGGTCTTAGATCGAATAATATTACCCAATTTTTCTGGGTGAAGATCATATCTAATACTGATGTTTGGGATAAATAATTTATGGTTGGGCCTAATTTGGCATGGTAAGTCAAGGATAATGGGAGTTACATTTTTTACTAGTTGTAGTCCTGTGAGTTCCACTAATGGAAAGTGAAATTGTGATTTTGTTTCATAATGGAACTAGATAGTAGGAATGTTCTATAAAACTTGCAGTTCCTATAATATTCCGTATGACTTTATTCTAGTATAGAAATTTTAGGAATTATTAATGGTTTTACATATGGAACTCAAGATATATAGTTCATCATGTTCCATAGATCACCCATAGATTTTATTTAGTATATTTTATTCTCTATAATTTTTCAATGGATCATCATCACTAAAAATTATTATTTTTTAATCATAAGCTTCATATATTGAGGGGTTCGAGCCACATGCATCTGGAATGATGTTTTGTTACATAATGGAATATTTTCCATAAGAGGTTGATGTGGGTTCAATAAAAATGAGAGGTACCATTGCAATATATTCAAATTTAGTGACCGGTTCATTTGAAATGTGTGCATCTCAATCAATTATATTGACTTGTATTGTGATCCTTCTAAATCTACCGATGGTGCTTTTATCTTATGTGATAGATATTACTATACCCCTATGAATGAAGAAAGAGAAGGTTATTACGTCTCTTACTTGTGTATTCAATATTTAAAAGATAGATATTACCTATAATTTTATATTTATTGACCTACAACATCATGAAATCATTTTGGTATAGACTTTATTATTTATAAAAAACCATGAATATACTGTTTTCTATTGTGGGTCTCTTTTACTACACTTTATGTGGTGTGCATTTTTTAGGTACAATAGGACCCAAGGCCAAGTAGAGTAGGAATATATTATTCATTGTTTGGAAGGGTAATATTAGTGTTTTTTTTGACATAAAATAATAATTCTTTAGATTTTATCTCACTCCATTTTTCTTTGAGTTTACTAATGTTTTCCCTTTTATCTTTTCCAGTTTTCCACCAGTAAGAGTGGTGTAGTTTTCAGTTGATTTATTTTGTTGTCACATATCCAGTGAATATTTCTTCTTAAAAAGTGGAATAAAAAGAATAAATATAATTCAAGACTAAATAGTAAAATATTCTTGTGAAATGATTTGTATAACTGAGTGTCTCCCCCATAGTAGCGCCAAATATCTTCAGAAAAAAAAAGCTAATGGAATGATTTTACCAAGTTGATTACCATAAACTCAATTGATTATAGTTAAATAAAATTATATATATCCATATATTGATGAAAAGTTTCCTTATTTTAAAGGAGAATGTGGTTCTCAAGGATTGATCATTGATCTGTTTATCAGCAATTGGTGAATAATGAAGCTGACATTTAAAATACCACCTTTAGAAATATTTATGACCATTATGAGTATCATGTTGTGCCATTTTTTCTGGCAAATTATCAAATTCATTTTATATAATTGACACATAGTATATTTAGTTATTTCCTTGAATCATTTTTTTAGTATTTGTGGATGAATTATTGCATTACTATATGTATAAGGATGTTCATGTGCATTATTTGTGATAAGTTCACAAAATTTTGAGAAATATACTACTTTAAGATGTTCTTTAAATGTGTAATTTATATATTCTATAAGTTACTATCTAGGAAAATGTGGTCTTATAACATGTTATTTTAGTTGATACTAATAAGTTTATGTTTTTTATGTCAGGGGAAAATCTATGGAATTTTTTTGAGAGTCGGAGATTCTTGGGCTTAGAAGGGTATTATCAAAGTTCTATTAATGATTTCGTAAAGTTGGATTCACTGATGACTGCTCTCACTCAGAAATGGGTGAATTTATTAATTATTTTGAAATTTAAAATTTCATTTGATGATTTTAATTTATTATTAATTAAAAACGAATTTTTACTCCTTTAGAAGTTGGGTAGTGATTTGTGGGATTCCTTAAAGAATCGGTAATGGATTTGGGTTGTGTTCACGTATAGAGTGATGACATGGTATCTAATGTTACTAGATATATTTTTTAGTGTGGGAAATATTATCTAAACAATTATATTGAACTATCTACCATGGTGAATCCCCTTAACAATCACTATAATTTCTTTTTTTGAAAGGTTTTCCATTTGTTCTATCAAAAAATAATCGGTTTACAACTTCTTGAAAAAATATTTGATCCTTTGGTAGATGAATTGGGTGGGGTACCTATAGACTTTTAACATTGAAATTTACCAAACCCATGGAAAGGAATTTTTTTGATAATTCATTAAGATAGATAATTATGAACCATGTTGTGACAGAACTATCAAACGAGTGGGATCTGATGGATCTTGTTGCTCAGTTAAATTTGGGAGTATGAGATGATGTGAACAATGTTATTTTAAAGAATTTTTGGTCCACCTCACATATTCATGATACGATTAATTATAATATTCATCATTATAATTATTTCATGGAATTAGAGAGTCTCTTTATAGTGTAGAGAGCATTGTTGAGTTTTCATTCTAAATAGGGGGCATCCTATATTTTCGTAATCGGTTAGATATACCTCTTCCTTGGAGAAAGGATTTAGAATGGGATTGTCATAATAATTATTGGTATGTGAACCCTGTAACTATGAAGTTGTTATATGATATGTGGAAATGATTCTTATGGTCTACTATGAGATAATAAGTCCCTAACTTTGTTTATTTTAGTTACAATTTCCAACCAATATAGGCAGAGCACCAAAGACCTCAGGGTTGAATTCAACCACAACCAATGTCGACATAGATGTGGGATGATATTTTTATGGATTTAATTTTTGTATATTCCTATAACCCTAATAAGAATAATAATATAATGATTTTGGTTGATAGTCTGACCATATAAAATAACATTAGATCCATTCAGTATATAACAAATGTTTATGGCTTGCGAAGTCTTTATGTGATAGAGATCATCATATTTCAATGATTCCCATCAATTATACTCTACCATTGAGATCCTTGTTTCACTTATCATTTTTAGGGAGGATTAAAATAAAAATTGGGATGCTATGCACATTTCAGTATATAATATCATCGACTAATATATGGACACATCAATAAAATTATATAGATTCTCGAGACCATGCTACGTCCTTGTGTTCATGACATTTTTAGAGCCTAGTTTGTCTATCCGGGATTGGATGTGTTTTCCTGCACCAATAGATAACCGTCCTCCATCATAATGGATACTTTTTATTCCTTTTATGGTTGGCCTTCTAGATCTCCATTATCTTAGATGGAGGATAGTGATGCTTCCCTGGTTGTACAGAGTTCAGTTTAAGATAAAATGGTGAATATTCAATTGATGTATTAGATAATTGAAATTGCAGAGATTATTTTCAAATATTATGTTTACCATCATCAATTACCATTGTAGTTTTATTCTTTTTACCTATTGTTCTTGAGAGGTTCTCCTTATTTGGATAACCTATGTCTTGGGAAATAGGTAAATCTTGTTCTATCTTTTTTTGACCTTTTGGAAATATTGAGAAGGTGGGTAAAGTAATTCCCCATTTAACACATACACCATAGTTAATGTTGATCCATAATGTGTTTCATGAAACAAATAAGTGAAACTATATTTTGAACATTATAATATTTTTTCCTATGAATATCATGAATTGTAGCCTGATTTATCAATGACTGGTCATCCAGTAATAGTTTTTGATTCTGTGACAAAAATTTTATATGGGAATATAATATTTTTGGTTTGTATGTTATGGAATCATGTTTTTGATTCACATTATACATGGGAGTATGAATCGTCAATGAGAGATAAGTGTCCTCATATATATTTTATATGGAATTTTCATGACTGGATTTCTATGGATGGAAGGGGTTTATAGGGGGAGTTGGTATCCTCTCTTTACCTTCAACCGAGTATTTTATGGCACTTGTTTTATCTTTCTTTGATTTTATTTGGTTTTTTATTAATTTCGTGAGTTTTTTGAAAATTTTGGAATCCCATTTTTCTAGAGAATATTGGTACACAATTATTGAAAATAGTATGGTTTACCCAAAAAACATTCATTCCCTACTATGATGTACTGGAATGTGGCACATGATTGGAGCATGATTTTCCCAGATCATTTGGAAACCCTTGCAAGTAATTGACCCAAAAAGTTGAGAGTCTATGGTTATTTTTACTATGTGTCCAATCTGTGCACCCCATCCAAATGTTCAGTCGGGTCTTATGGTTAAAGCACTCAATTACTAATAACTGTTAAACCTCTGTAGTAAATAGTGCACAGGAAATTTAATAGCCCTAAACTTTTAATTAAAAATAAAATGACCCTAATTTAATCCAAAATCACCCCAATTCAACCCTAAAGCAACTTCATGTACTTTTCAGGCTCCCAATAAAATATTTTTTCTCATATAACCCATTCTCTTTGCAGATAAAATCACTAGTGATCATTTTGGATCTCCTTATGGTGAGTAAATATCTTCTCATGTTGTTTCTTATGACACACTATTATCTCCACCGGATAGTGCGTTAAATCATCATTTTTTATGGATATATTATTTATTTTTATGGATCATGATTCTGGTTTTTTTTTCTCTTAGGCCATTATTATACATGAAGGATCCTATTGCGGGTACTGAGTTGTTGGGAATCTCATTAATAATGGCAGGATTCCCATATTATATTTACCTAAAATTGAAACAATAATGTTCATGATTGTTTTGAAATTAGTTTATAACTGATTTAAAAAGTATTAATTGAATTTATTTGATGTATGATTTGAAATTATATAGAAAATGATCAGAACCATCCATTCCAAAAATAATTAAATTTTAGGTGTGAATTTTAAAAAATATCAAGATTTGTGAAATTGATTTGGTGGATATATTTGAAAAATTAAAATGATTAAATATTTATTACTTGGAAAATTGGCATCAATATATAGATTATTTGAAAATTCCTAAATTTTATGAATGTATAGGATTTTTTTTAAAAGTAATGGAATGTTCAAAATATATTTTGGAAATTCAATTTTGAACGATGATTTGATTTGAAATTAATAGTTTTCCCATGAAAGAAAAAATGACTTATTTAATAACATGTGATAATGGGTATTTTGTGGGTGATTTGAACAACAATTCAATAACATTGACTCCATAATATGTTATTGTAAAGTTAAACATCGAATAAATATTTTTTACTACCATTTCATATAATTGTATCCATTAATGGGTCGTAAATTTATTTCCTATAATGGGGTGTTAATATTCAGTGTGTACATAAATTTAATTTATGTTGATGATTGAGAATCATGGGGATATTATTACCTAAAACTAATATACCACTGGTCATCTTATATGGTTTTATGTTATGTATTATTTAATGATTACATGCCACATATTAATATATTATTTTTTCATTTAACCTAATTCATTAAAAACATATATAAAATATTAACTTATGGGAATTTTGATATGTATTCTATCCATTTTGTGTTGAAATAGAGTTTTATAAAAAAAAATATTAATTTATTACCATAATATGTTTTATTTAAATTGAATTCATATATGGTTTATTGTTGTGGAATAATTTACTGAACACTTAGTGAGGCACAACTGGGCTGTTTAGCTAATGCACTACCTTTTTTTATGGGAATTTGCAGATTATATTATATTGTGTCCTTGAAAAAGGAAATAACCACTTGGAGAAGGTGTATTTTCATGATTCATGGGACCGAGAGCGATGTTGATTGTTGGTGGTGATATGATCCCCCAGTTATAAGTGATTTATGAGTTTTATTCTTAACAAATTTTGTGTCTTCAATTATTCAATCTATTAGGTTTTGTTTAGAATATTTGTTTCTTCTTATTTTTTCTATTTGAATACTTTCTACATAAAAAATTGGGTGTTTTATCCTCAATTGTGTTTTTTTTAAAACACTATGACTAGAACCTTTAATGATATTAAGGGCCAGTAGCCAACCTACGGGGATTGGGAATACCCTTTAAGCCATGTCTAGGTTGGATCAGGTATTGAGTTAATATGTTATATTGGATGGGTTTCAACATAATTTCCTAATATTTATATATTTTTTTATACTTTTATGAGTATTAACAAGACTCATTCATAGTTTTTATATTCCGGAAATGAATTTTAATAGCTTTCTTTTGTAATGGTTGATTATGTGTGTCTCATGATTGTTTACTCGTATGAATTTTACCTTATGTGATTTGAATGAATTATTCAATGAAATTTAATTTATGAATCCTTATTTATTTGATCGAAATTTATTATATAATGCACTTTTGTTATTTTATCATACCATTATTCATGTTTTGATCACATGTGATATTTGATTGTCAACATTTATAATTAACATTTCTAAGAATTTGAGATCACACCTCTTATGGTTCTATTTCACCATGTTATGAAGAAGTGTACTAAATATGATATTCTTTGATGGGTATCATGTGTGAATTAGTTTCTAGGATATGTTTAATACATAATGTAAAATAATAATGTCATGGTATAATGGAAAAATATCCATTTATGGGAGAAACATTGTTTTTTAACCTAATGTTTTTCCCTAAATCTATAAAACTCTAAACCTACATGGTCTTTAGGATGTAAATGATTCATTTTTTGTGGTTTTTATAATTAAGGATGATTAAATATGGGTGACATCATTTTGTATCAACTATAGTATATAAAGAGTAATATTTTTAGAAGTGAATAGGGGTGAATGGGTTAGACACATTATAGTTGGTATTAAGTCAAGGGTTCAAATAAACATAGATGTTTATATGTTATCATGTGGGAATATTTTTAGTGTTTTGGATACAGTAATGGGATAAATATTCTATGGTCAATCATAATTTTAAAATAATATACACACTTTTTATTTTTTCTATGATTGAATTTTAATGCTATTAAATATATTTTTATTGTTTTTTATAATGATTTAGTATATCAATGAGTTATATGTAACCCTTAGGATTAAATTTTTATATAGTGTGAGGTTATTTTTAAGTAATGTTATTAGGGACCAATGTTGAATGGAATTCAATCATCTTTGGGTTTATATGTTA
Source organism: Viscum album (assembly GCA_963277665.1). Classification (NCBI taxonomy): domain Eukaryota; kingdom Viridiplantae; phylum Streptophyta; class Magnoliopsida; order Santalales; family Viscaceae; genus Viscum; species Viscum album. The sequence continues at coordinate 1,361,765,050 of OY728140.1, read as the reverse complement.
TTTAATGCGGATGTAATTATTAATTTTTATAATGGGATATCATATTTTTGAAAAAATTTAGTATTATAGTGGATATGAAAATTTTTCAATAGTATGGAATTTTTTTTCAAAGTGGTTGATAATAATTGAGGAATAAATATTAAGCAATATTTATTAAGAATTCATGATTTTATTTGTTTTATGATATTGTGATTTAAGTTAGTTTAGTAGAATAATACTTTATTTTTTAGAATATATGATTATGGTATATAAATTTTGTTATGTGACTTTATGAGTGATTATTTTTGTTTGGTAAATAATTATATGTTTGTCTTGAATGAATATTTGATCAGATATTTCATATTCTTTTCATTTTAATTTCATCATTCATATTTTTAATAGTCTTATAGTTTTTTATTTATGTAATGCTTTTTGTTGAACACTATGTGTAATTATCAATGATTTTGATATTAATTTACTTTCTATAAAATGAATTTTAATTCATATTTGGTAGTTTCTTAACATGTTCCAACAATTTTAACTTTAAATTGGGGGAATAAACTTTTATAAATTTTTATATTGAATTATCCAATAGAAATTGATTTTCATGATTTAAGAGAGGAAATATTCATCTTGGATATTCATTGATTCCAATTTAAGGTGAAATAGAGGTGGAAATGGATCAAAACACACAACAAAGGGATGATATTTTTTCTATGGAAATCAAAATAAATTAAGTATGTATGATTTATCATATTCTAAAAATTTAAGGTGAATAAATTTGTTATAAAAATAGAATTTAAATATATTGAATTGTATCACTCATCTATCATGGAATGATTTTGGAAAAAAAAATTACCTGTACAGTTTAAGAAACATTTGTGAGGTTATTAAATTAATAAAATAATAAAATATTCATATGAGAGTATAAATATTTCATGATATATTCATTTGTTTCAATAATGAAAAAAAATAATAAAGAAAAAATTCTTTTAATGGGGTGTAACAACCTGAGATTTTTTCATGTATTACTTTGACATAATATATATTTAAATAGAATGTTATAGCACAAAAAAGATATAATGTGAAAAATAAATTATAAAAGGAAATGTACACATCAATAAATTACAAATATAAAATGTGAAAAAAAATAAAATTTACACTCTTTACTAATGATATATTGTTAGGAAAACTTAATGCTTAAAATGTTCATTATTTTATAAATAAATCTCATCATTATATTTAGTATTTATTTTCAAAATTAAAAATTAAAAATTTTGGAAATTAAATATGGAAAACTGATTTTAATTTTTTGATTCATCGTTTTAAAAATGTAATAGTTTTAATTTTTGTGATTTTACAACTACGTTTCAGTTTTTAGTCAATGGTGAATAACATACTATTATTATATATATTGTCACTTTTTTACATCATCATGATACAAGAATGTGTTATAATTTTATAAAACATATTTTATTAAAAAAATATATGTTTATGTATTAAAATTTAATAATTTAAAATATTATTCTGAATTTAGAAACAATTATTTTTTCTTTCAAATCAAATGTGATATTATTTTATACTAAAATAACTATTTCTTACCATTTTCATTAATTTAGTAGTTACATGGACACATTACATTTTGGATTTGATTCAAAGTAACATAAATTTTAGTTTATAATTAATAATTAAATAAATTTTATGGAAAAAATTCTAATCATTATTTTGGTGTAAAATCATTTTTATGCTTAAAAGGTAATTTTGTAAAAGAAAATTTTCATTGAATTTTGAAAACATTAATTAAAAGTAATTTTTATCGCATCCAGATATTGATTATTTTAAAAAAAATTCCATATTTTGAATGAGATAATTCAAATTATGTAATAATTATAATTTCATATATAATCATAAAATTATTTGATGGTGGTAGAATTGGGACTCCAAGATAAAATCTAAAAAGGATTAAAATGGAGTTGAATTTAGAGATAAGTCTTTAATTATCACACATAAAAGAGCACTAAATTTGATTTAATGAGTGGATTTAAATCCTAACTCAACTTTAAATATAAATTTTTATTGTTTTTTCACTTTCCCTTTATAATGGATTTATTATAATTTAATGATTATATTTATTTATAGGAGTTCCCCTCATCTCAATTATAAAAGGATCCAACCTCTCATGAATTCCTTACACACATTGATCTCTTTATATTAAAAAAACAACTTATCAAATAACATTTCAAAACCATCATCCATGACCTATATGTTTGTTTCTCCCCAAAATACCATCCCATAAGGTTTAAGGAGATATTTAATGGTGGATTTCCAAGGAAGATGTTATTGTCTTAACCAAGTTAATTCATGTTTCTTTCTTCCATAACCTCCAAAAAATATTCAATATGCATAATAAAAATGTTGGTCGGAGTGGATACTCAATAGGGCGGTGAATTGAGTTCTAATTAAAATTTTTTGTTAAAAACAATGTTTATTAAAATCCCCCTATTTCAAAAAAAGATTAAACTGTAGTGAATTTATACAGATTATAAAGGTTCAATTAGTTTCTCAAAGATTGATTAGTTCTCAGTTAACTTAATCTTATGATTAAATTAACTTTTGAAACTAACTTACTAGTTTATAATAAATATAAACACTTGCGAGTTTAACTATCAAAGTAGCTTTGAAAATATTTTATATTTCAAAGTAATAGCAGCGGAATATGAAATAAATATGTAGTATGGATATAGTATGTAGCTATAAACACAGTGAATTAACCAAGAGGTTCAGTCTCAAGCCGAGACATAGTCCTCTCAAAAGTTTATATAAAAATGATCCACACCCTGGATCGGGGTTAACAACAGTGAACACACTGTCCAGGTCACAAGACCTCTACCACAGATCTGCGTGGGGAAACAAACAACAGCTTAGAGCTGTCCAGGTCTCACATGACCTCTACCACTATCCACAGTGGGAAATGAAGTGTTAAAAGGTTTTCTAAGGATTTACGGATCCTCCAGTGAAAGTACAGGAGTCAGTGTGTGTGTTTAATACAGCAGATAACACACACTGCTCAAAATGTAAAACAAATGTATCACAGAGCAGAGATGTAGAGTTTAGAAATGGCTCTGATGATTTCAGTGTAGCTCTGGACTCTTTTGTATTTGGTCAGAATTTATTCTGAGTCCTCTTCTCGTTTTTGTTTGAGAAGAAGAGTGTCGTATGCTTCAGGTTCAAAGGTAGTGAGATGTAGTCGATGAAGTTCTTCAATATTCTTTTGTATGCACAGAACTCTTCTTGAGTAGGCTTGATTGTGTATGAGGTTCTGGTCTGCTTGTTTCTTCCTCCTCTTTCTTTCCTCTATATTCTTCTTGTGTTCTTATGTCTACTATCTTCTTCAGCAGAGACTTCTTGTATTTATGTCACGTGCTTCGGAAGAAAGAAAAAGTTTCCTTTCCGCAGGTACGAGGTACGGTTTCCTGACATCCGACAACCTTTATTAATTAATTGACAGAGCATTAAAATATACCTAATATGAACATTGGTTTAGATTAAATAAAGATAAAGATAAAAAAATTCAAACAGTTGTTTATGACTATTGAAGAATCAAGTGATCGGTAGGTCATCAACATTAGTGAGTAATGATCGGTGAGTCATTTTGCATCGGTGAGTCATTTGCATCGGTGAGTCATTTTGATCAGCATCGGTCTGTCATCTGATCGGTGAGTCAGTTTGATCAGCATCAGTCTGTCATCTGATCGGTGAGTCAGTTTGATCAGCATCAGTGAGTCATTTGATCGGTGAGTTATTTTGCATCAGTGAGTCATTTGCATCGGTGAGTCATTTTGATCAGCATCGGTCTATCATCTGATCGGTGAGTCAGTTTGATCAGCATCAGTCTGTCATTTGATCTTGGATCGGTGCTTCCGATGTCTGTTGATATTGAATCGGTGCTTTCGATGTCTGTTGATATTGAATCGGTGCTTCCGATGTCTGTTGATATTGGATCGGTGCTTCCGATGTCTGTTGAATCCAGAAGACTTCCAAAATACTTTGTATGTCAATAAGCATAGACAAAAACATGATAACAGATTCATTAACAGATTGTTATTATGTTTATGAGAAATCAAACTAGATTAAGAATTAATGGTATGTGATGATTTGTGATTATTAAAACATCAATCATAGACATGAAATCAACAATCTTCCAGAGGGCTCAACAATCTCCCCCTTTTTGATAATCACAAATCTTTATCATAAAATATAAATAATATGATATATCATTAATAAAAACATAATTAGAATTAAACCATAAAGAGAATAAATATAAAGAGATATATAAATCTCCCCCTTAATTTAAATTTCCCATATATATTATACAGATTTCTCCCCCTGATATTTATACATCTTTTCTCCCCCATATATCTCTCTTCTCCCATATATCATTCTTCTCCCATATATCTCTCTTCTCCCCTATATCATTCTTTTTCTTCTCCCCCTTTGGGATAATCAAAAAAGGAGGGAAAACATATAAGTGAAAGTGAAAGTAAAAGCAGTCATCATAGAGTAGAGAAAAAAAATTGATAAAGTACAGAATATTACAAGCATGACATTGTTCACCCTATCAAAAACAATACACAACTATTTGTTGGGATACAAAGGGGCTTTTCCTTTGTCTTTGGGATCAATAGTGGGTATGTTTGAAGGCTTGGAGGCAGGCTGTACTTGGCGAATCTGAAGTGGTGGTAGGACAACTCGGGCAGGTGTAGGAGCAGGTGCCACAGAGAGTTGTTGTTGAGAAACAGGAGCTGGTTGAGATTCTTGCTGAGGGACTGGTCTTAACTGAGATAGAGCTTGAGCAACAGATAGATGATTTGGAGCTACATCAGAGTCACTGAGAGGTTCAAAAGTAGGAACTACTATGGCAGTGGCCTGTGCATTCAAATAGGGCTTCAAAAGATGAATGAAGTCCTGAATTACTTCTGCCCCAGACTTCATAGCTTTTTCAAAATCATCTTTATTCTCCATGAACTATGCCAAGGAAGGGGTAAATTCTTGCAACTGATGAACCTGAATTTTGAAGGCCTGAGTGACTGGAGGTAATTTCAGATTCTCTGCCAACACCTTGAAGATTGCATCCATCTCATGTTTTGTATAAATCTTGGAAAAGTAATTATCAACTTTCTCTTTGATCTCTTGAAGAGCTTTCTTAGCATCTGCTGAATACACCAATGCCATCTTATGACTGTTATCACAGAGCTCTTTCATCTTCCTTAAAGATTCTAAATCAAGAATTTGTCTAACAGCAGCTAACTCATCATGCACAACTTCTCTTAGAGCTTCTAGCTCACAGGTAGTGATCTTGGTTACCTTGCCTGTACTGGCTTGGCCAACTATGTGAGTTAACTCAGCTTTCAGCTTCCTCGGGTCAGACTTGTTGAGATGGTCAATCAAATTTCTCAAAACTTTCATCATACCAGAGATGGTTGAGCAGAATTCACTGGATAGAGATACCAAGCCGGTGTGAAGATCCTTCATAGTTTGATTCAAAAAGGCTATGTTCCTGCCAATAAGGTCAACAGTATTGGTCAGGTCTGGCTTCACAGCATTAGATACTCTTTGTGAGAAGGCTTCCAATGAATTTTCAGAAACATGTAGAGACACATGAGTAAGAGAATTAGAAATTTCTTCTCTAACTGTGTCTCTCACAGCAGTTAGCAATTCAATATTAAACTTATTAAGATCATCTTGAGAGATTCCAGAACCAGGTAAATTAACATTTGTAGGATAAACAGCAGGAACATACCTTGCTTCTCTTGGGAGGTTCCTCTTCACAGCTATAGCAGATTCTGGCATTGCTTCTTCTTCTTCAGAATAATCTAAGCCCAACACAGCATAACCAGGGTAGTCATACCAAACAGCAGCACACAGGGTGTATTTTGGTTTCTCATAGCTTGTTGTTCCACTGATTTTTGGTGAATCAACCTTTCCACTGATATGTATTTCTTGTACTAACTGAGGTGGTTCTATTTGATCTTCAGAAAGACCATTCAATGGTCTGTTATCACCATCAACAGCAGCCTCATCATCATCAGCATGTCCATCATCACTCTTCTCATAATCTTCACTGTGATATTCTTCAGTATCAGAATCTTCTTCATCACCAAGAATGGGTTCTGATTCTGGTAGGGCTAAGGGTGGACTAGCAGGTCCAAATTCTATTCTTCTTTTGGGACTAGAAGTGTCAGGATCACTCCTATCATCAGGAGATGACATACTTCCTTCCTCAGTCGCAGCTTCTTCTTGCTCTTGGGCTTCGGTGGCCTCATCCTTTCCTTCTTCTTTCTCATCATCATCAGAATAAACTGGTTCCTCATTTGGTTTCAAGCCAGGGTCTCTCAAATCCTTTGGCCTCTTGCCATGATCTATGGGATTATAGGCTTCATACAATTTATCTTCATCTGCAACCCAACACTTCTTCCATGGATTCTAATTGATTTTCATCCTCTTGAAGATATCTTTGTTGAGACAGAAGGTATGATCTGTTTCATCAACATCATCATCTTCATCAATACATTCTAGATTCTTGAGCATGGTAGATATCATCTTTGAATAAAACAAGGCAGTGGATTTCTTGGACGGTATTACCATTACAGCTATGTGCACCATCACATATCTACACAAATTGATCTTCTCATGTGTTTTCAGAAGAACCAACAGGAAAACATCCTGGTACATTACAGCAGCCAAATCTCCTCTCCTAGGGAAAAGTTGGTGCTGAATAAACCTGAAAAGAAGTCTACATTCACCATCTAATTCTGAAGCTGTGATTCTCTGTGACTCTCTGCTTCCAGTCAGAAGCTATAGAGCTAATTCATAAGAGAAGTAATCAGATGTTGGAGGAATATTCCCAGCATAATCCTCATACCGACCTTCATGAGGTACATTCAAGCACTCAGCCCACTACTTAGATGAGAAGGATATTTTATTTCCTTTTACCACAGACGACATCCTGGCAGCCTCCACAACATCTAAAGTGATTTCCAGATTCATATAGAACTCATGTACCAGCTTCGGATAGTCTATTCGAGAGTTGTCAGAAAACCAGTCTATCCATCCTTGTGATTCAAGAACATGCAGCAACAGTGACTTACTTGACAAAAGCCACGCAGAGCTGACTTCTCTTCCTACAGAAACAATCCGAGTTTCCAGGTTCGGATTTACTGATCGTTGAGAGGTACTACTCGACTCGCCTCGAGCACGCTTTGAAGGTACAGGGCTTTCCGGTCCTTTGCTCGGTCTCTTTTGCTTAGCCATTCGAGGATTTTGGGAAGGCAGGAGTTCGAAGGTTCGAAGTAGAGGGGAAGAGAGGTTGAATGGTTTGGCGGGAAATGAAAGGTCAAAGGTTTAGGGAAGATAAATAGCCGCGTATCATTTATTTTATCATTTAGGGTTCCCATAAAAAGTATAAAAGAAATTTACTAATTAATTACAATATAATAATAAAAAGATCGGTATGACAGATCGGTTGCACTGATCGGTTTGACAGATCAGTTTCACAGATCAGTTTCACAGATCAGTTTCACAGATCAGTTTCACAGATCGGTTTCACAGATCGGTTCACAGATCGGTTTCACAGATCAGTTTCACAGATCAGTTTCACATATCGGTTTCAAATATCAGTTTCACAGATCGGTTTCACAGATCCGTTTCACAGATCGGTTTCACAGATCAGTTTCCCAGATCAGTTTCACAGATCGGTTTCACAGATCGGTTTCATAGATCAGTTTCACAGATCGGAGTCACAGATCAGTTTCACAGATCAGTTTTATGGATAACTTTCACATATCAGTTTCACAGATCGGTTTCACAGACCAGTTTCATAGATCGGTTTCACATATCAGTTTCACAGATCCGTTTCACAGATCAGTTTCACAGATCAGTTTCACAGATCGATCATACACAACTCTTGTTTAATAAATTTCATTCTTTCATATCATAAAGGCTTTGTGAAGATATCAGCTAATTGATGTTTAGAACTAATAAATTTTAAAGAAATATCTCCTTTTTGATAATGATATCTTAGAAAGTGATGTCTGACATCAATGTGCTTAGTTCTAGAGTGAGACACAGGGTTCTTAGATATATTTATTGCACTAGTATTATCACAGTTAATTGAAACATGTTTAAGATCAAATCCATAATGCAATAAAGTGTGTTTCATCCACATAATTTGTGCACAGCAACTACCAGCAGCTATGTATTCTGCCTCGGTAGTAGACAATCCAACTGAGTTCTGTTTCTTACTACACCGTGATACTAGGGATTTTCCAAGCAAATGACATGTTCCAGATGTGCTCTTCCTATCTAACTTACACCTAGCAAAGTCAGCATCTGAATAGCTAGTTAGGTTAAATGATTGTCCTTTTGGATAAAACAAACCTAAATTTACAGTATACTTAAGATACATAAAAATACTTTTAACAGCCAGTAAGTGTGATTATTTAGGATTAGCTTGAAATCTAGCACACATACATACACTGAACATAATGTCTGGTCGACTAGAAATAAGATAAAGTAAGCTCCCAATCATACCTCTGTAATTGGTTTGATCCACTAGTTTCCCAGCTTCATCTGTATCCAATTTACAGGTAGTACTCATAGGTGTATCACTTTCCTTAATAATATCCAATCCAAAACGTTTTAAAAGATACTTTGTATATTTACTTTGATTTAAAATAATTCCATATTTAGTTTGAATAATTTGAAAACCATGAAAATACTTAAGCTCTCCCATTAAGCTCATTTCAAATTCATTTTGCATAACCTTTGAAAAATCAGTACATAAGGAATTTTTAGAAGATCCAAAAATAATATCATCAACATAGGTTTGTACTATTAATACATATTTTGAAATCCTTTTTATAAAAAGAGTGGGATCAGCTACTCCTTTTGTAAATCCTTTTGAGATAAGAAAGTTTGAAAGCCTTTCATACCAAGCTCTTGGAGCTTGTTTTAAACCATATAAAGCATTAGAAAGTTTGAAAACATGATTTGGAAAATGAGGATTTAAAAAACCAGGTGGTTGTTCTACATAAACAACTTCAACAATAAAACCATTTAGAAATGCACTTTTGACATCCATTTGATATAGCTTGAAATTCAGATGTGATGCATAGGCATGTAAGATCCTAATAGCCTCTAATCTAGCTACAGGTGCAAAGGTTTCCTCATATTCAATTCTTTATTCTTGATTGTAACCTTGTGCAACTAGCCTAGCTTTATTTCTAATGATGTTTCCAGATTCATCAACTTTGTTTCTAAACACCCATTTTGTGCCTATGGTCAAAATGTCCTTAAATCTTTCTACTAATTTCCAGACTTTGTTTCTTTCAAATTGATTTAGTTCTTCTTGCATAGCCATTACCCAAAATTCATCATTGATAGCATCATTGATATTTTTAGGTTCTAACTGTGAATGAAAAGCTTGATGTTCAACCTGATTTCTTAGAGAAGCTCTAGTCTGTGTTCCACTATATGGATTTCCTACAACAGCATCTAAAGGATGGTTCTTTAGAGTCCTAGATGGTCTTGAAAATATCGGGCTAGAGATTTTAGATTCATCTATAGATTGAGGTTCAACAGAAGCAGGTTGTGGAGAATTTCCAGAGCTGGATGTTTTAACTATAGGTCCATTGTCTTTATCATTGAGATTCAAACCATAGAGATCATCTTCAAGAGAGATTTTAGGTTCATGTAGATCAGTTTCATCAAATTTGATGTGAACAGATTCTTCCACACATTTGGTTCTTTTATTGAAAACTCTATAGGCTTTACTAGAGATAGAGTAACCTAGGAAAATTCCTTCATCACTCTTGGATGCAAATTTGTCAAGATTGTCTTTAGTATTGAGAATGAAGACTTTGCAGCCAAAAACATTGAAGTAGTTAACCTTAGGTTTCATATGGTTCCACAACTCATAAGGGGTCCTCTTAAGAACTGGTCTGATCAAGACTCTATTAATGACATATCAAGCTGTATTTACAGCTTCAGCCCAAAAGTAAATAGGCAGTTCATATTCATTGAGCATAGTTCTAGCTATTTCTTGCAGGGTTCTATTCCTTCTCTCTACTACACCATTTTGTTGGGGTGTCCTAGGGGAAGAGAAATTGTGACTATAGCCATTGTGTGAGCAGTAAGAATCAAACTCATGATTTTCAAACTCACGACCATGATCACTTCTCAGTGTCTTAATCTTGAGTCCACTAAGATTTTCTACAGACGTGGAGTATTTAATAAAGTAATAACAAGCTTCACTTTTGTGAGCTAGAAAATATACCCAAGTATATCTAGAAAAGTCATCTACAAGAACATAGACATAGTGCTTCCCATTTAAACTAGAAACTCTAGAAGGTCCAAATAAATCCATGTGAACCAACTCGAGAGGTTGAGAAGTTGACACTTCTTTCTTTGATTTAAAAGAAACTTTATGTTGCTTTCCTTTTTGACAGGGATTACAGACTTTGTCTGCTAGAAATTCAAGTTTGGGTAAGTCTCTAACTAAGTTCTTCCTAGAATGTTTTCTAAGAGAGTGCACATTGCAGTGTCCTAATCTTCTGTGCCAAAGCCAAGACTCTTTATGAAAAGCATTTAAATAAGGAATATTCTGCTTAGCTAAAGAATCTAAATCAACAGCATAAACATTTTCATTTCTTAAAGCAGAAAATACTAAAACATTTTTAGAGTTAAAAACATTGCAATAATCATTTTTAAATTTCACATAAAAACCATCATCACACAACTGAGAAATGCTTAACAAGTTATATTTAAGTCCATCGACAAATAAAACTTCAAAAACCAAGATTGAATCAGTGTTACCAATCTGGCCTAAGATGATGATTTTTCCTTTTGAATTATCGCCAAAAGTGACAAAGCCTCCATCAACTTTTACTAAGCTCCTGAAACATGAAAAGTCTCCTGACATATGTCTTGAACATCCACTGTCTAAGTACCATATCTTCTTGTGACAGCTCTTCAAGCAGGTCTCCTACAAAACAGATTTAGATGGAAGATGATTTTGGTACCCAGATCTTCTTGGGTCCAGACATGTTAGCCAATGATACTTTAGGTACCCATATTTGTCTAATGGGTCTCATATAATTTGTAGAATTAACATTCTTTGAAAGATAAACCTTATTAGATCCATAACTATGAATATAACTGGTTGAGCCATATGATGTTCCAGAATTAACTATCTTCTGTCCAGATTTAGGAATGAATCTAGTTTTGGAAACTTTTCTTTGTCCTGGTTGGTATCCTATACCAGTAGTATATCTAGGTGCAACTTGCTTTCCTAGAATTTGTGTTAGAGTATTCCTGCCATTTGTGAACTTCTCTAAGTCTTTTCTGAGTTGATCATTAGACAATTTTAGTTCTGTATTCTCTTTAAGCAACTGATCATTCTTTTCTACTTCTATATCCAGATCAGATTTATGATTAACACTTAAGGCATACTGTTTCTTTAAACCTTTATATTTATCTTTAAGCTCATTACAGGTTTCTTCAAGCATATCACAATATTCAAACAGTTCAGATTTAGACATGTTATCACATTTAGAATCATCTCCAGAATAATATGAATTTGAAGCAGGAGTTTCTGATGTTACCTTAGAAGTGTTTTTCATGAAACACATGTTGGCTCGATTCCATTCAGAGTCTGAAGATTCACCTTCACTTGTGCTATCTTCTGAAGCACTCCAAGTAGCCTTCATGGCTTTCTTGTACTTGTTATCCTTGTATTCATACTTCTTTCTTTATTTCAGCTTTGGACAGTTTTCTTTTATGTTTCCTTTTCTTTTGCATTCATAACAGACAACTTCATCTGATTTATCAGACTTCTTCCAAACCTTCTTCCAGTGTCCTTTGTTATCATACTTGCCTTTGTAGTTTGACTTTCTGAAAAAATTCTTCTTCCTATAGAATTTCATAAATCTTCTAGCAATCTGTGCCATCTCAGCATAATTTTTAGAATCATTCTCACTTTCCTCACTGCTTGAAATTTCATTGATAGCTTGAGGCTTTTCCTTATCCTTATTCATTGAGGTTGTAGTCTTGAAGGCAATAGATTTCCTTTTAGGTTAATCTTCTTCTTCTTTGTTTACCTTGAGTTCTAATTCATACATCATCAACTTACCAATTAGTTCCTTGACTGGCAGTTCTCCAATGTCACACGATTCTCGAATGGAGACAGAGGTTCATCTCCATATTTCAGGTAGACATCTCAAAATTCTCATGATTTGTTCCTTTGCAGGAATATCCTTTCCCAGAGAAGTCATTGTGTTGACAATTTCATTGAACCTGAGATACATATCAGAAATGGGTTCATTAGGATTCATATTAAAATTATCATACTTAATAGTATAGGTATTCAATCTCATCTCCTTAACATTAGTTGTTCCTTCCTGAGAAACAGCTAAGGTATCCCAAATTTCATATGCAGTTTTACATGCAGAAATTCTATTAAATTCCTCATCTCCTAGAGCACAGTACAAGGCATTCATAGCTTTACAATTATTATTGTAAGTAGTCGTTGTAGGTTCATCCCATGTAGATCTTTTAGTACTGGGAATTTTGTATTCAGCTTCAATGGCAGTCCAAATATCAAAGCTCATGCTTTCTAAGTGAATTTTCATTTTTTGCTTCCACTGAGCATAGTTGTTTCCATTAAAGAAAGGTGGCCGGTTAGTAGCAGCACCCTCAAGTCTATTATCCATGATATCACAAAAATAATTTTAATGAGATAAAAAATTAGAACTAATAGAAATTTTATGAACATTAAAATACAACCAAAATCACAGTTGAAAAACAGAGTACTTTAGAAAATATTAACCAACCTTTGATACCAAATGTTGGTTGGAGTGGATACTCAAGAGGGGGGTGAATTGAGTTCCAATTAAAATTTTTTGTTAAAAACAATGTTTATTAAAATCCCCCTATTTCAAAATCAGATTAAACTGTAGTGAATTTATACAGATTATAAAGGTTCAATTAGTTTCTCAAAGATTGATTAGTTCTCAGTTAACTTAATCTTATGATTAAATTATCTTTTGAAACTAACTTACTGGTTTATAATAAATATAAACACTTGCGAGTTTAACTATCAAAGTAGCTTTGAAAATAAATTATATTTCAAAGTAATAGCAACGGGATATGAAATAAATATGTAGTATGGATATAGTATGTAAATATAAACACAGAGAATTAACCAAGAGGTTCAGTCTCAAGCCGAGACTTAGTCCTCTCAAAAGTTTATATAAAAATGATCCACACCCTGGATCGGGGTTAACAACAGTGAACACATTGTCCAGGTCACAAGACCTCTACCACAGATCTGCGTGGGGAAACAAACAACAGATTAGAGCTGTCCAGGTCTCACACGACCTCCACCACTATCCACAGTGGGAAATGAAGTGTAAAAAGGTTTGATGAGGATTTACAGATCCTCTAGTGAAAGTACAGGAGTCAGTGTGTGTGTTTAATACAGCAGATAACACACACTGCTCAAAATTTAAAACAAATGTATCACAGAGCAGAGATGTAGAGTTTAGAAATGGATCTGATGATTTCGGTGTAGCTCTGGACTCTTTTGTATTTGGTCAGAATTTATTCTGAGTCCTCTTCTCGTTTTTGTTTAAGAAGAAGAGTGTCGTATGCTTCAGGTTCAAAGGCAGTGAGATGTAGTCGATGAAGTTCTTCAATATTCTTTTGTATGCACAGAACTCTTCTTGAGTAGGATTGATTGTGTATGAGGTTCTGTTCTGCTTGTTTCTTCCTCCTCTTTCTTTCCTCTATATTCTTCTTGTGTTCTTCTGTCTACTATCTTCTTCAGCATAGTCTTCTTGTATTTATGTCACGTGCTTCGGAAGACAGAAAAAGTTTCCTTTCCGCAGGTACGAGGTACGGTTTCCTGACATCCGAAAACCTTTATTAATTAATTGACAGAGCATTAAAATATACCTAATATGACCGTTTGTTTAGATTAAATAAAGATAAAGATAAAAAAATTCAAATAGTTGTTTATGACTATTGAAGAATCAAGTGATCGGTATGTCATCAGCATTAGTGAGTAATGATCGGTGAATCATTTTGCATCAGTGAGTCATTTGCATCGGTGAGTCATTTTGATCAGCATCGGTCTGTCATCTGATCGGTGAGTCAGTTTGATCAGCATCAGTCTGTCATCTGATCGGTGAGTCAGTTTGATCAGCATCAGTGAGTCATTTGATCAGTGAGTCATTTTGCATCGGTGAGTCATTTGCATCGGTGAGTCATTTTGATCAGCATCGGTCTGTCATCTGGTCGGTGAGTCAGTTTGATCAGCATCAGTCTGTCATTTGATCTTGGATCGGTGCTTCTGATGTCTGTTGATATTGAATCGGTGCTTCCGATGTCTGTTGATATTGAATCGGTGCTTCCGATGTCTGTTGATATTGGATCGGTGCTTCCGATGTCTGTTGAATCCAAAAGTCTTCCAAAATACTTTGTAAGTCAATAAGCATAGACAAAAACATGATAACAGATTGTAATTAAGTTTATGAGAAATCAAACCAGATTAAGCATTAATGGTATGTGATGATTTGTGATTATTAAAACATCAATCATAGACATGAAATCAACAATCTTCCATAGGGCTCAACAAAAAAGTTAAAAAGTAAAATAAGTATATTGAAATTTTATTATGTTGTAATACAACCATCATAGACCTATTATGAATCCATTGGAAAATGAAAATGTTTCTTGTATGTCAGTATGGACTACCACATATATGAACAACATATTTCATTTTTCATCAACATCTCACTTGGATAGTTTTAAATTTGTTTTTAATGAAATAATATTATATAAATTTAATAATTATAATTATATAATGATAAATATTTTTTTTCTAAAAACATTTTTCTCATCTATTGAACGATAAAAGCATCCCTTTTGTGTACGTATGGTCTACGACCTCCATTTCTGAGATATTAAATTTTTAATTAAATATAAATATAGATTGATCTACAATATATTGAAGGAATATATATGATATTTATTACATGATTAATAATATATAAAAAATATTATCATCTTGAAATAGAATTTTCTGAACCATTCAACTATATAATGTGGTTTTTATTTTTTCATTTTTACCAACTACATAAACATTATTGTATTGTTTAATTGATGAATGATTATTGAATTTAATTTAATGGTAATGTTACATTGTAATTATGATTTTAAATTTTTTTCATAATTATGGAGAGGTAATATTCAATAGTTTATATAACTATAATTTTTTTTATAATTCAATAATAAAAAAATTAATATTTATAATTCCATGTGAGTTGTTAAAAAAAGTTCCACAAAGATACTATGGAACTCAAGATATATGTCAAAATAATGATTTGTATTTCAAATAACATTAGGTATAGGATTAAAACATGTCCATGGTGTATGGACTATAACCATTCAATTTAATATAACATGTTTGATGTTTTGCATCATGATTTATTTTATATTGTGTACTTTCATCCCTAGGAATATACATTAATATATTACATAATTTAATTAATGTGATTTATATAATCATATCATATTTTTATTTCTATGTATTTTAATTCCCTCATTACTAATTCATAAGGATTTTCTCATCTCATTTATATCTTAATTGCGATATATAATATATTAATCACCATATTCAATTTTTTGTGTTGTGTATATATTCATATGGAATTTAAAAAATTATTATTTTCTTAAAAATATATTCTATTTAAAATCTCAATAAATTTCTACCTTTCTGGGGAATTTTATTTTATCATCCAAAAAAAGTTTTATTTAATGTCATTTATTTAATAATATTGTTGTAATTTACCCAAAAACTATCCCTTTCGTGTCTATGATATTTAAATTTTTCCAAGATTATTACACTCCTAAGATAAATAAATTTATAAAGTTATAATCCATTATTATTTTCTTTCATTAAAATTGTTCTTATATGAATCTTAATGATATTTTCAATATGGGAAACATTGTGAATCTCTTTACAATAGTCTTAAATTGATGTTATTTTTTTTACTTTTACCACATGGTAAATTTTTCACATTATCATTACCATTATTAATTATCATTTTTTCCTTTTCAATTTTTTATGGATTTCAATGACAATAAATTTCCCATTTTTTCATATTTTTTAAATGTTTACAAAAAAACTATATTTCTTATTTTTCATTGAGGAATATTTATTCTCTTATAAATGTGTTATTCATATATGTGAATAGAATTTTTATATTTGAATTCGTTATTGGGGATTTTCTGTAATGATATTTTCCAACTAATTTAAAAGTATGACTTGTGATTTTTTTGTATAAAATTTTTATTTATCTCATTTCTATCGCATTAGTTAATTAATCTATGATGAAATTATAAATGTTTTAAGTGATTTACAATGAACATTTCTAGTTTCTATGTGTTTTATAATTTATTGTACTTTGTAAGTGGAATTTATGATGGGTGGGTCTAATTTATCCCTCTAATTCATTAGGTATTGATATTTTCTATAGAAGATATATATTAAATTTAACCGGGTAAGTTATTAAATTTTAAGAGTTCTTGTTTAAGTGATTATAAGGGTGATATGAGAATAATGTCCCAAGATTCCAATATTTTTTTCAATATTATAAAATTAGTTTTATCAAGACACCTTCTTGGATTTTATATATATCATTTGAATTTAATTTTGTCATTGGGATAATTATGGTTTAATAAAGATCATGATTATTAACTAATATGACTTTTGTCTTAGGTAATTATGGAGAATTATTCCATGAAACATGATTTAAGAATCATGTTTTGTTTTGAAGGAATATATTTTTTGTTAACATTGATTACATTCTTATTATCTTATGATTATATTACATTCACTTATGATATTATAACATTAACACATATGTTAATCCATAATGGGATTTCAAGTTAAACCTTATTATGTTTTCATTTCACTAAAATATGAAGAAGTTTATTATATTTGATAATTGTATAGGGGTATCATGTTTTTAAAAAATATAGATATAATGAATATTTTCTATAAAATAATAATCTATTTATAAAATGGTAAAAATTTCCATTTGATGAGAAATTCATAGGTTTTGTTATGTAAAGGGTTTTTCATTAGTCTCTAAAACAATATACCAAAATGTTATTTGGAATGTAAGTGATTAATTATTTATTAAGGGATTTTTATTTTAAGATGGAAAATTATTATAGGTTATCTTGGTATAAAATATATAATGAAAAGCTTTTGGGTTTTTATTGAAACCTAAGAAATATATATCTTTATTTTACACCATTTCCATAATTGAAACATTACATCTCATAGAAAATCACATTATTTGAAGAACATTTTCTTGTCATTGAGTACATTTTATCTGGTAATAAAATTTTACACAACTTGTGAGCATTTATCCATAATATTCCCACACTAAATCTCTTATAGGTACGTTACAATCATCTCCAAAACCTAGGGAAAGGAAACATAATAAACAGTTGAGGTCTGATGCCTAATAATGGAAAAAATAAGTGATAATAAAAAATGATCATATGTGATCATAATATAAGAATATTTATATAATCAAGATGCATAAAAAAGTTATTCCAAACAAATCATAGATAAAAATTAATGATCCATGGAATATGGATTGTAATAACATAATACATGAATCAAAAGTGGTCCAGTGAGGTGGACCAGTATACCTCTCACAGACTGGGCATGGCACATACCGCCTAGTGGGCTTATCCCACCCCTAGAGAGCTCGACCCATGTTGGTAGGCCGGACCCATGCCCTTCGGGCGGAGCTGGACCCTCAGCCAAGCCATGCCGGATCTAGCGAGGCCCTTTTGGCATGGCCCACTAGCTAGGCCGGATCAGACCAATAATGACCCAAACCAGGCTAGTTTGTGTCCTTCTAACTAAACCGGGGTACATGGGACCTCGTGCTGAGCTGGTCATGTCGATCCGTCCAGGTCATACCACGCCCAGACCCAACCATCCATGTTTACTAAAACACCTTTATCTCTCTGACCAAACATCTAATTGACATGACATCAATAGAGTTGGGACCGTTACGACGGATTGGTCCTAATATACATCTTATTAGTTTTTTCAGAAGTTGGAGTATGACTGGGTTGGATCGGAATCGAATCCAACCTAGCCCTTTTTACTAATGACCCTATAACATACAGACTGGGAGTCCGAAAAATGTGCCATCTATTGCATTTGGACCCTTAGGGATAGGCAGTAATTTGTTTTAATCAATGTGGGACTACATGGTGGATGAGGTATGACTGGTGGCTTGAGGAGAAGACCCTCCATAAATCATCTGTGCTATGTTCTAGAATCCAATGGCTTGCTGTGACGTGAAGAACGAATAATGATCCTTCATGGGTCAACACCTAAAAAATCGTGAGTGGGTAAGCATTTAGCGATCCTCAGTGGTTCATTACCTAGATATCCTCTATGGTTATACATCAAGTGATCTTGGGTTGGTCAGCACCTAGTGATCCTCTATGGGTCAGTACCTAGTGATCCTCTGTGGATAACCACCTAGCAATCCACTATGGGTAAGTACCTAATGACCCCATATGGGTCCGCAGTAGAGCCTCTCGAAACAATAAGATGATATAACGTCAAAACTAATCATCCTTTAATTTATATGTAAGTTAAAAAGGATGTGAGATTTGTATTTTATTTTGTGTGGTTTTTTTGTGATCTTTCTTTGGGAGATTATCTTTGTGGTATTGTTGTCCTTCGTGGTGTCTTCCTTAATGGATTTCTGAGAGACCTTAGGGGGTCTCAGGGTCTCTACTGAGAATTTTTATACTCACCCCTACACAGGCTCCATCAATAACTATTATTTCTTGTGCAAACGATGGACATAAATTACTGGGACTTTGGGGAACTAGGACTAGATGGTGCTTAGAGGTGGCTCGATAGACTTGGTGTGCTACAATGACATCCAATAGAGATTTTTACCTAGCCTTTATGTAAGATCCTTGGTAGATGACCTATGAAGCATGTACTTATTTTACATTACATTCCATTCATATTAGATTGTATTCTGGCCCCTTTACATTCTATTTACACACTTTACTCTTAGTAGTTATACTTTTGGGTGGTTGTACTACTTTCATTCCATTGGGGTTTTCTTTGTGCGGTATGCCCTGTCTGTGTGTGTAAAGATTTAAAATAAATGCTTTCCCTTTTGGGTTATCCATTTTTGGTTCTAGACACCAACCCCTAGCCTATATAAGGTAGTCCAGTTGTAGTCACAACACAGGCCCTAGGGGGACGGGTCGTGAAATCCTACAATTTACTTTTCTTGTTTGTTATTAATTGTTTTTATTTGTAATCATGTAAGATTGTATTCATTTCAATATTTTATTAATGTATGTTTTTTCTTATCTATCTATAATTTTCTTCCACCTTATGTTTAATAATATTAATGGTCTTAATATAGTATAATTATTTCAAAATAAAACATTTCTTATTTTGTTTTGTAATTCAATATATAGTCTTTATATAAATTTATTCACCACTTGTGTGTGTGTGTTCATCCCAAAACTCTTTTCTTATATGGTTCTTTTTGTTATATTTATAATTCATCAACATAAAAATATATAACCATAGTAATAACCATATCAATAGTTGATTAAATATCAAATTTGGGTGAGTCATATTTTGGTGATGATAAGCGATTGAGATATTTTTCTCGATTATGATTCTTGACAAAACAATTGTGTAATTTCAACGTAAAATGGCATGGATTAAGGACATGTTTTTTTAATGAGTGGTTTCCATGGATTATTGGAACCATAATTACACTAACATAAATATTTTTTGAATGAAATTAGAACCCTATGTTTTGTTATGGATTGGATTAAAGCCTCAATGCTTCGGAATTTGAATCAAAATCATCTTGTGATGTGAGTTTTAATTTAATGCAATATAATTTAAGGATCAAGGATATCATAATATTAAATCCCCAATGTTGATCTCATCCCAATATTTATCAAATAATTAAATCAAACATCATCCATAAATCAATTTATTATTTCTCTGAAACCCCCCCCCCCCCCCACTCAAAATAGAAATTTGTTTAAAAAATATTATAATAAGTAACATCATCGAGGATTTGACCAGATTTTCACTATACGCATTAGTAGAGAATTAGACCGTTGAATGGTAAATAAGAAAAAAAACACACGTGATTCATTTTTCTTTAGGGACACATTGATATAGGACCAAAACATTGTGTTATTTCAATTAACAACACAACCTCACTATTTGGGGGTAGTCTAGGCAATTCAATAGGAAATATATTAGTACACTCTTTTATAATTAGAATTTCATCATTGTTATGTTTTCCCCAATAATTAGATCAATATATCCATCATTATAGGGCATTAGGACCTCGAAAAGGGGTTTAATTTTAATGGATTTCTATAATCATATTTGAAATGATATTTAATAGTAGTATTACTGGTGGTAACAAATGAAATTTCATTATCCTGAAAATTGATGTGATCCTTATATAGAAGAAGCAAGTCCATGATTAGTATCACATTGAATACTACCAAGGGAAGGGAAAATTATTTTTATAAAGTATCATCCAAAAAATCCTGATTAGAAATTATATATATATCTTAAATTAAATAATTGTCTCATAATATGTATTCTTCGATAATTCATTATCCAATGTTTGAGGTAATAAATAATACTTTTTGGTAAACATACCTCATATGAAATAATGTATTGAACAAAACTAATATAAGATATTTATAAATTGGGAGTGTATAATGAGTGTAATTTTCAATACATCATTATCATGATACACCTCCAAAGTAGTGACTGCATAAGCTCTTCCATGATCCCATGGTATTAGAGATTATTTTATTCTATAATGACTTTTTTCATTGGTATTGGGGGACTAATTTGTATAATGAAAAAAATACCATTATTTTTATCATTAAAGTCTGGGTGTCTATTATTTGGGTCCTCCTTATCCCCCTTACCATGATTGACCTCTTCACATCATTTGAAATACTACATGAATAATGTCTTGCTTTTCCAAAGGTAAAACGTCATCGAAAATAGATCACCCATGTGATACTATTGTATTTTAATTTAAATTATGATCTTTTTTATTTTTATTTCAATTATTTTTAGTTTCTATAACTTTTGGATTTTTAGTTTAAAATTATAATTTCTCTATGTGTTTTATTTTTATCATGCATAGATTGTAAAATCATCTTATAAGTATGAATGTGGATCTTTCTATTAATAACATTGTTTATAATAGTCATCAGTTGGTTATCCAAACATCAATTATACTGAGATTAATAGTGTAAGGACCATTGGTATCATTATGGAGTTTCATATATTTATGACATGTATTGATAAACAATGTGGATTTCCAGATTTTTTTTCAATTTTATTCATTTTAATTTTCATCATTTAAAATTTATT
The DNA here is from genome assembly GCA_963277665.1 of Viscum album. NCBI lineage: Eukaryota > Viridiplantae > Streptophyta > Magnoliopsida > Santalales > Viscaceae > Viscum > Viscum album. The sequence goes on along the minus strand of OY728140.1, from coordinate 1,361,743,515 downwards.
CCTTTTACTTTCCATTTTATCTTTCTCTCCCTTCCATAACCTACCATTTTTTTATACTCATGGTTCATGCATTTACCTACCATGTTCCTTTGACATTATTTGATGATTCAATCCATATTATTCATGGTTCTTGGTCTAAACTCTAAACTAATTCTTATTCTTCCTTCATCATTCTATTTTCTTTTTTTATTAACCCATTGTTGGATCCTATTTTGGTCAAACCCTATTGTTTTAATTTAAATGTTTTTTCAATTTTTCAGGCACCTATGGTGTTATATCTACTTTTGAGGTCCTCTTATTCTATAAGGGAGAAATTTAACTCAATGTTTATAAAATTTGTCTTTCTATAAGCGATTTCAACAATTTTGATTTAGTTTGCTCTATGTATGACCTTATTAATTTGAGATCTATTATTTTATTAGTTTTTTATTTATTTTTTAATTATTTAATAACATTATAATTTATTTTTGTTATATATTTTAACATAAATTTGTTTTCAATCTGATTTTCCACTTATAACAATGGGTTTCCTTATTTTAATAGATTGTTTAAATATTTTAGTATACTAAAAAACTCAAATTTTAGTGTAATGACTAATTGTATTTTTTTATTTATATTTTTTTTTTAAACATGTTTATATATAAATTTTGAATTGTTTTTATATGGGATTACATATGGAAATTTAAATAATTTTTATTTTTTAATCATTTGAAGATACGATTTAAATGAAAAAGAACTATAGTTAAATATTGATCTGTATTTGGGAAATGAAATAAATTAAAAAGATGTTAAATATATATAAAGATATTTAATAAAAGAGATGGATTTATTTAAAAAATAGATTCTAATTGCTGATTTGCATATGATATTCTCAATAATTACTTTAATAATGACTTTATTATTTACAATGGGTGGACTTCGAATCCCACGTAGCATTCCATTATGACCATTTGGAACACTAAAGTTGATAATAACCATTGGTTAGAGCAGAATAAATATATTCTATACTTACTGGTTTGACATTGGGGATTCCAATGACTTCATCTTATATCCCTTGGTTTTTTTTTCATATGCAGCACATGACCTTGGAATATTTTATTTCCCGATATTATTTGAAATTATTCCTTTATTTTATGACTAATAATTACATTCATCTTTGGATGGTTTTCAAAATAATTTTAATTTTTTTTTGAAATAAATAATACAATAAAAAGGATATTTCACATAGTGTGTGTGATTTTTAATGAAATATTTTCAAGTGATTTCATTCATTTTAGTAAATTAATGATGAAATATTTAAAATACATTATTAGTAATTAGTTATTTTAATGTAATTAACCTTATAACCAAATTTTTTGTTTCTTTTTTTATAGCAATTATAAATTTCATAATTTATTAAATGTTAGACATCTAGAAAAGAGGGTGGTGGAAAAATGAGATCTTTTAATCTCACATGTTATCTTTCATGTTTTGTGCTCTTAGATCCCCATATTTTCCACTCCTTTGAGAATTTATTATTATGGAATATTGATTTTAGTTACTGTTTTAATTATTATATTTGGCCATGTGTTTCCGTTGTATTATTTTTTTTGAAATATGTTTATTTTAATATAATTTCTTTCATGTGGAACATTAAATGAATTATTATCTAATTTCATTTGTAGTTATTAGTGGATTGAATAACATATATACAGGTTAGGTTATTGTGTGGTTTTTTATATTGTGAGATATTGGGGGAAGATAAAGGTATTATAGCAAGGTGAGTGTATTTGGAGGGTGATTCAATTGATTATATTATACCTAATTATAATTGTTACATGTTTTTATTTTTTATTTCTATTGATTCATTTTTGTCTAGGATTTCCATCCTATGGGTGTGTCATGCATAAATTTAGACATAATATTATTGTGTACTAGACAATTCTTTTGTTTACATCATGGGTGAAATCATCCCTTGTGATTTTGTATGATTCCTTATATGCTTGTAATCATCCTTGGGGAATTCGTGACAACCATCAGGCACATCATGGTCCAGTTAAAGTGACTTATGGATAGATGTATTTGGATGGTTCATCAAAAATGATTTCAAAGGATAGGATGTTTACAGTATCTAATATTCATTATTACATTTTTTATATGGTTATCTAGGATAGTTTGAATTTGTACTATAAAAATATAGGTGGTACGGGTGGGGGATGAGGATGTGAGATCTCTTCCATTTGAATCATGGATTTGTCATTAATGTCTATGATTGAGTATTGGATTTAGTTTTTATGTTTAATTGGTTAGATAAATTTAATATAAAATAATGGTTTCATTCCAAATGAAATATATGTGATTTGTTAGTTTACATGAGCTTGAGGTAATAATGGATGATGAACTAGAGATACATGGCTAGGCCATATGGTCTGACCAACCATGTGAATCTTGTGTTTATCGTTATATGTACTCCTCTAACCCCAAAATTAGTTTGGTATTTTAGTTTAGATATATTGATATAATAATTTAATTCCCGAAACAACCTCAATGTAAATTATTACTTTTTAATGGGTATTAATGAGGAGTTTTGTTTTTTTTAATGTTATTTGAATGATTGTGATGTTTCAGTTTATGTTTTATTTTAAAGTTTAAAAGTTTTTTAGTTAAAAATGGGTTGTTTTAAGAAATATTTTATTTGAAATGGATTACATGGAAATTTTTAATGGATTTTTTGGGTTTCATAAAATATTTTTTAAAAATTTGTGAATTTTATAATGGGTCTACAAATATTTTTTATAATTATATTGTGTTTTTATAGAAATGTTTTAAAATAATTGTTTAAAAAAAATTATTTTAAAAAGTGATAAAATCAGGACATGGGTTTATTTTATTTTCTAATAATTATATTTTTATTTATTAACATTATTTAAAAATGAAGATTTTTTTGAAAAAGAAATATAAAAATTTATGGGTTTCATATGTTTCTGGAGATTATGATTTTCGATTTACCTCATGGTCAAAGATGGAATTTTTTATTTCATATATTTCACATAAATGGGTTGAGTTTGTGTCCCATTTCATTTAAGTTATATAACCTATATTTGTCAAATAAAATATTATAGTTTTTTTCCTAGGATTATCCTCATAGTTATTTCACCCATTATTTGGAGGAATCTCCTTTTATTTTGATCTCTATCTAGGCTATGAATATTTTTGGAACTCAAAACCTTATTACATTGGATTGATGTATCCAGATCTCTGTTTTGTGTGTATATAATAATTTGACGATTAGGAATCCAATTTAAGGTAATTGTATGCATGATTATGATGTTTGTTTTACATAGAAATACTTACTTTATCGGTATAACTCTTTTTGGCTCTGCTATTATATTACTGAATAGTTGTGTCAATATTTTAAAAAAATATTTTGTGTTGTATGATTTCATTATGATTTTTTGATCAGTTGTTATGGATTGTGGGGGACTTTAATATTCATTCTTATTTTTTGGGGATATTATTTATTGATTTATTTGTCTTTTATCTAGGTGACTCAGTTTATCTACTGATGTTGGGTCATGCGATGAACCATGGATTTGTGATTTCATAGATAGGGATTATATGGAAACAGTTGAGGTTTTATACTAGACCAATTCTTATGTGGTTATGTTATATTCACCAAGAGGTGGTGTACCATTTTTGAGATCATTTACCACTCTATTATGTTGTGACCCAAGATCAAATCATGTGTTGTCCTTTGGTTTTTATTATAACATTTTTTTCAATGATATTATAAATTTATGTTTGAAATGTTGTTCATTTGGTTAGAACCTATCTTAGAATTTTTTTCTCTTTCATGATGGATGATGAGTCCTATGTTGGATTGGCAATTATAGGGATTTTATTGGAATTGATATTTTCAATGTTGTTCCACTTAAATTATGTACCATGGATTTTTTTACATTTCTATATAATTAAAAAATGGTTGGGATACCCATTTTATATCTCAATTTTCTATAAGTATCATCTAAGGGGTTGTGGTAGATAATTTAGGTCTTGTTGTGGTTGAAAACATCTCGTGATTATTGGTGAATGATAATATTGTTTTGAGGATTTTGGATGGGTAGATTGGATTATAGATTATGTTTAATGGGTCTATTTTAGTGTTATATCTATTTTGTTAATCCCCTACAACCAACATCGTAAATGGATGTGGACTGGCCATTCATATTTCATTTCCTTCAACATTTATCTGAACACATTCACGGGGATTAATGTGGTATGGTCTGATGAATTTTCAACCAATCATGTGCCTATATCCATTTAATTTAATTTAATTTATTTATTTAGTCATAGTTTTTATTTTTTATTTTTTCTTTTTTTTTATCATTTTAATTCAAAAATATTTAATAATTTTTAATTTGTTCTTGGTTAGCTAGTATAGTTTGAAAAACCATAAATAATTTGTACATTTTGATCTAAAACAATATATTATTGTTTGGGATGACTAATTTTTTCTTATCCAACCAAAAATGGTCCTATAAGAATCCATTAAAGGCTCATTGGTATGCACATTGTCTATTGTATGGTTACTTCATGGCTTGGAATACGGTATGAGAAAATAGGGTCGATTGCCATATTTTTTAGAATTTTATTTTTCTTTTTCTTATTTTTTATTTTTTTACTTCCACATTTATCCTTACTCCCAATAAAGCCCTACCATTGGATGAACCCTTGTATTATGTGTCACCACCCATACGGAATATACATTATCTAGTGATTCCAACAAAATTATTCACAGTTCTTGGAAAATAGCACCATATTGATTCATCTGCATCTTTCTTCTCTCAATTTACTTCAATATTTTCTCATCCCCATTATTTTGTCTTCTTTTAGTCGAACCCTAGGGGTTTTTTATGACAGATTATTATGATCCTCCTAAACTTATAGTGTCAGATCCCATTCTTGGGTCCTCTACCCCTATTATTTCATTTTCAACATCAAAAGTGATGCATTTTTTCATACCATAATGGATATAAACTATTTTGAGTAAGGTTTTACCCTTCATGGACCTTTCAATTTGAGACATATAATTTTATTTGTTTTTTTTTTGTGTTAATTTTTTATTAAAATTTTAAATTATTTTTGACAAATGATTAATGTTAAATTCATGTTTTACCATGTATTCCATTGAAAAAATGGGTTTCCATATTTTAAAAAGTCTTTTGATTTTGTTTTTATTAAAACACAAAAACATGATTTTATTATGACGGACAATTTTATTTTAATACATATATATTTATTTATTTAATTTATAAAAAAATTATGATTTCAAAATAATTTTTAATTTATGTTTATATTGCATTTGATTTAGTACATAAAATTCCAAGGGTTGTTAGAACATTTAATGTTTCCTATAAATAAAATAGCATTATAAAATAACATTGACAACATTTAGTTATCTAGTAAAATAAAATAAATATTTTCAAAATTTTCAATGGGATATCATAAATTGAGTCGTTCTATTCTTCAATGTGTTTAATATAGTTTTTTGAATGTGATTTTCTCAAGAATTAGATCACAAATCTGTTTAGAATTTATAAAGGGTGGACTTTACATACCCATTTTATTTTCACTAAGGTCTATTTGGAACATCAATGTGATTTCTAAATTGTTTGTAAATGTATAAAGCCCTTCAAAAGACCATACTGTTATAATTGATTGTGATTGTGTTCCTTGATTTATGTTTTACATTTTTATGATTCTATAATGACTTGTCTTCTTATACCATTGATATTACATCATTTTTAAGAGAAATACCATAATATTTTTATAAATCTTAGATTTAAACATTTGGTGTCTTAGGAAAATTAGGCTCATGAAAAAAATGTACATAATAAAACATGAAAATTTATATATATATTTCTTATTTATCCTCATAGAATCTTGAATTCTCCATAAAACATGTAGTCGCCTAGGGATATAGATCTAAAAAACCAGTTAGCTAAAATCCTTTTAAGAGCAAGAATAAGGGACATGAATCAACAGAAAATGGGTGAGAAAAAACATCATCATCATATCATAATCATAGGATCATCATCATAATCATGAGGGAAACATTTGATAAAGTCCATGAATTTTGAATATGCATAATAATGATATATCATACTATAGTGTTCAAATACCATACATAGTTATAATCAAATATAGTCTCACAACCTAACATGACACTATTATTTTATTTTAATTATTTATGTGTTTATATTTATTTATATTCTCTTATTGAAAATTTTCCATTGAATTTCGGTGTTTTGGGAAATTAAATTCATGTCACACAATTATGGAACACAGTTTTCCAAACCATGTGGTAAAATCTCAACAACATCTTCAATTTTTGTAGAGACAAATGCACAATTAGAGAATTGTCTTCTAAACTGTATGGATGGCATGTGTAGTGTGATTTAGGATCCTAATAAAAAGAGAACAATATTTTTCACCATTTTTCAAACCGTGGATTATATTAAATTAAATTTATTTATCAAAAAATAAATCTAATCACTCTCACGCCCTTTATTGTAGGACCCCCCAACTCCACCACCTCTCACTTGTACCATAATCATGAGGGGATCCTAGCCATGCATTTCATTCCCTCTCCTCCATCTATTGAGCCAATGTTTCATCAAACATCTATGTGATCAAATCGGATAAGGTTCTCCTCATATAAACTTTCAATATTTTGCTGATTTTCCATCTCTTTATCGCTCCATATAGTCTGGATGAATTCTATGCTCTTATGTGGCCCTATTTTTTATGCTTATCTTCTTCAGAGGGTGTGTTATGTTTCTCTTGGTGAGACCTAATGCGTGTTTCTTCATCTCAAACTTATGTTGAAGATCCTCAGCCCCATTTGTTTCCCAAAAAACAATTTAATGTGAGTTTTTTCAAACCTCTTTGTTTGGAACAAATGTATTTTGGAATTTTTGTGGTTTTTTTCATCCTTCAGCTGCAATATGATTAATTATAGTTTGTTAAGAGACCTATGCATATGCACAAAAATATGTATGTATGTATATATTAATATATATATATATATATAAGTTCTCCCTTTTTATATATTCACTCATGTCAGTATGAATACATATATTTTGGGCTAGGTATATTTATATATATGTGCCTATATATAGGAATATGTTTTCAGTTATAGTAGTGGATTTGGGTCTCTTATCGTATAAGTAATTGTACGAATATGTTTAAGAATCCCCTTATACATAATATTTTATGATAATATGATCATGTATATTATATAAAATATGTACTTATACATATGAGAAGATTCATATTCATAGATGTGGGAAAGGGGACATTTGAGTGGTTGTCGATGAATTCAAGCATTGCCAAGGTCATTTGACATGGTTCTCTCACTTTTGAGTTAGTATTATCTATGCACTAGACTTCAAATTTAAATATTACTTCTTTCTTCATGTTTATGCCATGTTATAATGCTTGTTAGTAATATATAATATTTTAAATATTGGAATGAAATCAAGAGAGTTTCACATTAAATTATGTTTAGTGAAATTGATATATTTATCCATGACCACCATGTATTCGATGAAATGCTCGATTGGATTTTAAATGTGGTTTGTGGTTTCTATATTATTTTTTAGGTTAACAAATATTTTTCTATAATATTATGTAATTATATGTGGTGTTTTTGGATCTCCTTGAAATGGGTTGTTACTCAAATTATATGTGAGGCATATTTGTTACTTTTGGAAATGGTATTTCTTTTATAAACACTCCTATGGATGTGATTTTTGTAGAACCATTGTTATAGGGATAATAACAAGCTTGGTATGGTACATTCCATCTAGGTTGATGGATAAAAGGCAAGGGGACTTCCATTCAGGTACAAGTGGTGACACTTGTGTGTGGAATATTTGTGATTTGATATTATTCTTCATATATGAATGACTGTTTGATTCTTTTTTCCTCATCCACATGTAGATATTACATGGGAACCTAGCATAACTAGTTGATTGTCTAAGAATTATTATTGCACTAGTTTAGGATTATGCTCTAGCTAGAGGCCCCTTAGTCTAGACACACTCTACTTTTGGAATGATTCCCCTCTGTTAGGTTAGTTAGAGTATGATCGAGCATTAAGGATGTTTAATAGAATGAAGAACAGTAAAATAATGGATTATGTTATAGTATTTTCCTGATTTTTTCCTTAGATCCTAAGTATTCACATATTATATGTAACTACTTTATCTCCAACTAATAATCTAGTTTCCTTTTTGGTTTTTTTACTAGAGTAATTATTTCCCATTAACCTCATTATATTTTCATTGTTTCTTCTACATTTTAATGATGTTTCTATTTTGTAAAGATTAATTTTACAATTTTTAAATCTTTTATGAAAAATGTTTTCCAAATTTTTTTATAATCCTTTCCAACCATTATATAAAAAAAATTTAATTTAACTCTCTCTAAAAATCCCAAGCTTTCAATTTTTTTGAAACCCCAATTTAAAATAAATAAGCAAATTGACATTTTTTAATTTATAATTACTTAATGAAAAAACTATTTTGATATATTTTTTAGAACTAGTTGTGAATGAATATTTAGTTTTAAAGAATTTACTATAGAATATTTTATAGGGGAAAACATACTAGGATTTAATACCCTCTGCTATAAATCCGTATCAGTTTTTTTTTCTGTTTTAGTTTATAAGTTGGTCTCAATCATCATTCAGTGAACATGGTTTTGGTTGGCAGCGACCAGTGGGGTCACATGGATGTATGTCTAGTTTTTTTCCTCTAGTTAAAGGTATATTTTATTTATTTATTTATCTATCAATTATTTCTTGATAAATCATTTCCAATTGAATTTTTCATGATCCCTAATACAAGTTAACAACGCAAGAGGATCAGAAATTCCTCTCAAGCCTCATTGTGGGTCAGATTGGGTGAATGGTTCGAGGTCAACCTAGGTTGGTTCCTGAAAAAATGATATCAAAGGATGTTATCCATTGAAATTTCGTGATCTCTAGTTCTTCAATTCTAGGTTTATTAGAAAAAAAACTCATTGGTATGTGATTTATATCCACCTATTCTGACGGATGTGTGAGTTTCTTCTGTGGGAAAGGATGGTTTTTCCTCAAAATTCATTCCTGGCTCTCAGATTTTTTCGAAATTTTTTATTTAGTTTTATCATTTTTTGTTGTTTTAGAAAATATGTTAGCAAATTCAGAGGGATTCATAGGGTTCATCATTTCAGTGAATGAATTTTAAAACCATTCACATACCATTTATCTTCTTATGGAAGCAACATGTGTTATCACCCATTTGGTCAACGTCCTGCCAAACCACTTTTCCAATCCCTGTTCTGTAGTTTCTCTTTTTAGTTTTTGTATATTTGATATGTTGGTATTAGGTAACTTCTATTTGTTTTGGGTGTCTGTTTATGTTTTTTATAGGATTTTTCCATGGGTTTTAAAATGGTTATAAAATTATCAATTTTCAACATCTAAAATTTAAAAAATAATGATTTTTTTTGAAAATTAAATATTTTATTTTGTAAATAGAATTTATTTTGAAAATTGAATTGTCTTGGAAAATATTTTGTGGGGTTATAGAAAGGTTTTAAAAATAGATAAATAATATATTATTGGGAATTTTAAAATGTGTTGTTTAAATGATTTGAGGTGTCTCTGAAAATTATTTGGAAATTTCAAATATGGGTTGGATTTTTTTTGAAATAGATATGTATTTTTTAAAACCATGGTATCCATATTAATGATCATAAATTTATATATATGGATATATGCATGTGGTAGATGATTTATTTAAGGCATGATTGGATGGTTTCAAGAGCTATTACTAGAATATATATATATATCAATCTATATGTATGTATGTATTAATCTTTAGGTAACAATAATGGTGGGTAGTTGACCACATAAGTTTGTTATGTTTTCTAAAAATTGTATTCCAAAATGCGGATTTAAATGTTTTAGAAAGTGAGTCGGAGTTTATTTTTGTTTCCATTAAATATTTAGAGTCTTAATTCATGAAATTTTTTGTTTAATATAATGTAGAGTTGGTTGTAATGGTATCTTAAATATGTATTTTTGAATGGTGATTGATGTGTAGAATTATCGGATGTGATGAGTTTTGATTTGGTTCTTTGTTTCTTGTCTTCGATGTGTACCATGAAGAAGTCCCACTAAAGAGTGGGTGGCTGGTATTTATAATTTCATCATATTTCATTTTTTTTATAATTGGTTCACTTTAGGAGGTTTTGTGAGCAACATTCCATAACTGAAGAGGTTTTAGTCAAGGAATTTTAGAACCTGACTTTAGTGTAGCAGATTCTTCAAGACACCAAGGCTCTAAACATAGGTCTCAGAGTTATTTTTTTTAGTAAATTGTCTTCAGGGTGTAGAAAATGTTGAACAAATATTTAATTTTAAATATATTAATGGAAATCATTTTATTTTATCATATTTTTTAGGATTTTTAGGATTGTATTTAAAATCAATTTGGGGATCTTGAGGGGCACCGTTTAATAATTTGAGAAGATCAAATATGTTTCTTTAGGATGGTATTACCGGATTCTTGGGGTCTTTGAGTTTTAGTTTTTTTGTAGGGTGTGAGTTTTCCATTCTCAATCTTCTAGTGGTTATGGTTCTACTTTGAGTATTATATTGTTTGTTTCTTGGATACTTATGTCTTTTGGGACATTATTGTTAGAGAAATTTTCATGATGGGGATAATTGGAACACCCCTAACTAAATATATTCTTTGAATTAAATTATTTTTTAGATATTATTTATTTTACGTATCATCAATGTTTTTTAAATAGATATTATATGATTTTAGAATAAAAATTATGTAACATGGTTATAGTTCATGATTTTCAAATCATTGGGTGTAATGATGAGACATATTATAAAATATTTTACAATGAAAAACTAATGGTTGGAACATGGTTTTCCATGCCATGTGGAAAGGCCATGTGGGGTGTTCCATGAGCTTAGTAGAGATTACATAGTTTGAGCATGGTTTTCCAAACCATACAACCCAACCCAAGTGCTATATTTTTTAAATTAAACTAAATTAATTAAAACAATTAATCCATCTCCCCAATTCACCCCCCCCCCCCCCGCCTACTCTAACCATTCCCAGGTGGGGCTCTCAGATGTGGGTCACACCACCTCCCCTCTATCTTTTCAGTCGGATTTCCACCAATTTATTGTGTGATCAAATTATGTGATGTTCTTATCAAGTTATTCATCTATAAACTGGTGATTTAATCTCCCCATTTTCTCCTCTTGGATTTTCCTAACCCTAGGTTTTCATGTTTGATCCTCTTCCTATATATCTTCTGCAAATTTATAGTGTAGTCTTCCATATATTGGAGAAAAAATGTGTCCATAACTCTTACAAGCTTCCAGAATAGGAGGAGTACCATCGTCTATAGGGATATAAGACCTCCATGAAGTAATCTTCAAATCATGTGCACATGCCTCAATTACTGTAGGGATATATTCCCAATCATAGTTGGCATTGTTAATATTCCATTTGATTTATTTGATTGGAATGTGTACCAATCCAGAGGGGATTTCCAAACTAGGATAACTCTCATTAGTTGGAATGGGAATGTGATCCTAGTCATACACCTTTTAAACTATCATAATATGCAAAAAAACTCTTCCTAAACCGAAGCATGAATACTATCTTTCATTGGGTATCCACATATTCTTATTGAAAATGGTGATATGGTACTCTAACTATTGGGATATGGTTCTGTGACAATATTGGTATATATAATAGGGTTCAAATATGTCAGTGGAACTCTTTTGAGGTTTCCATAATTTAGTAGCAATTCAATAGAGTATTTGTAGGAATATAACCCTATGTGTTCACAATCTTGAGGATATACTATCATACTCCATTTAATTAACGGTGGATTTATTCCCTCTAATGAATTACTTGTTATATTATAATATTCCATTTGGATTCAAGTATATCATTGGGGATATGTACGTACCCCATTTCTCATTTGGGATGTGTGGGAAAACATAGTTTGGGAATGTACAGATATGAGCCTACTCTCAAGATTCCACTGAAATGTATCATCAAGAATCATTGATAGAGGTGGGTATATAAGACCACTCCCATTTATATTCATATTTCCATTCCTAATTAGATCTATTTTGTGCCTTAGTATAATTTTATATGTTTCTGTTCTATCATGTGGTTCCCTTGGTAGGAGACTGAAGGAAATTGTAAATATGACACTGGTGGAAGTGGTTGATAGCATCCATCCTATGCAGCTTCTGAATAGGTGTGGAGACTTATTCAACCATTTGGATAAACATTCATTTATATGGAAGTCATTGATTGTCTTAATTCATGTATAAGATCATGAATAGTTTTTGTAGGTAATAATTGTCACAAGTTTCACAACAGACATCCATCAACAAGGTTGGCATATGGGGATTGGTGACTATAAACCTCAATTTTAATCCTTCATGGTCGGTATCCTATAATATTAATGGTGTTCCATATCCACCACTTTAACCACCTAATGCAGAAATAATTTGTTCTATGAAATTTTTTACGATCTATTTGGGATATTACATCAAAATTGATTTTTGAATGTGTTTTGGATGATTCGATGAATTCAAATTTGGGTAAATTTTTTTTGTTACGGTTTCCATAATCATAAGGAGAATTGTATGAGGGCTCTCATGTAAACCATGTGACATGTTTTTTGGTATTTTTGGGATGATTTGGACAAAACTAAGCGATTTTCATGAAACATAATAACTTGAATAATGTTAATTATGTGATCTTTCCAACACGATTGAGGGATGTCTTCTAAACTCAATGACATGTCCAGGTGTCTTTTCAGGATCTTGATAGTATGTACGAAGTCTCTCACCTAACTAATGAATATACCACATGAAATTCATGACTGAATTGAATAAAAAACATTGAATCATCCTTCGAATTAATTTTCAATCATTTTCACCATTATTCACATAAATATCTCAATGGTTTTGGGATATTACCTTATGATAAATTGTGTGATCAACAAGACATGCTAGAGGTCCTTTGTGTAATCTGATTTTCATTTCTTGGGTTCTTCTTTTGATCGATGAGTGTATCATGTGTAGTGTTTTATCCCTTAATATTAATAATATCATATCTTCCATCATATGATTTTTCACACATTTTCATCCCCCATCACATACATTCCTAAAATATATTTATACATTTTCCAACTATGTCATCATGTAATCATGTTGACACACTGATGATCCATAGTGTGATCTAGCGGTCATGTAGAAGTTCTTTCACATGATAAATGAATTGATCGCATGATGCACGTAAGTCACATACATGATACCTTATTTTTCTCACCAGACCTTTCAAGTGGAAGACTCTTTATATTAGGATTCCTTGTACTCCAAAATGTAATCTCTTTCCTCGATGAATATTTTTCTATGGGCCAAAAGTGGGGGTTTATTGGAATTATTTCCCTATATATATATTCTATTTTCCATATTGAGTATTTCATAAATCTTTGATGGAATCAATGGAGGAAGAATTAAAAAAATTCAGTAATGTATCAAGTGTATCACATGATCAATCCACATGTCACCAATTGTGCTTGCCTTTGTCACGTTATGAATTGAAACTATTTGGTAACAACATCAAAACTTGATTTCTAAAAGCCGTGTATTTTCAATGTGCTTATGAATTATCAAACCAACACATCTAAGAGACTTCTCAATATCTAGTCAACATGTCTGATATCCTTAATGAGATTAGACTGTAAGTTAAAAGTATTTCATCAGATGTAGTCTATTATAAGTGGGACTTCATACGATATTAGAATTGATCTTAAAAATCACATAATATATTTGTATGAATATCAATGATACCCATTTCACATAAGGATTTGGTCATTTTCATATTTTATAATATGATTTCCTTAATGTTTTTTTTCTTTTTTAATTGACATGTTAGAGGAATAAATAGACTAGTTTGAGGCATTGACGTGATAAGGAAGACTCGTCTGAGGGGCATCAATTAATCATGATAGAATTTGTTATAGGGATTCAAGTAATTAGTGAACCAATCACAAAAATCATATATTCATATCTTGTGATGTTAAATGGTTATGAAATCAAGATCCTTATAAAATATTATACGAACCATATGATCTAGGTGATAAATCCTCATGTCATTTTTCCTCTTACATTATTACTTTGTTGGAAAAATATAATTGTGATTTATGTGTTAACTAATTCCAAATTTTCTATTTCTCATTTGGTAGGTTTCAAAAAAGTTAATAATTGGTACGTTATGAATATAAATTTTTTGAAAAGTAAATTAACACTCATTGGGAAATGATATATGGTTATGAACACCTAATGTTGGAAACGGTAATTTTTCTTTAAAATTGGTTTTTTCAAATAGTATAAATTCATTTAAAAACTATTTTTTATACTTTTATTATTTAAATTTTATGAAATGAAGTTCAGTTTGTGATCCATCATATCAAAATTATCATACTTTGAATTATGTGTAATTTTCTAAATGGTTTGTATTTTCTTAAAAAATTGAACAAATAAAATTTCTACAAATACTATTGATTTTATTAAATAACCATGAAATATTAGTGACATAAAATTTTATGAAATGTTTTTTCCATATCAAATATATGTATATAGACTAAAAAATTATATTTCAATTTTGATAATACATGTATGAGTGTTTGGGATGGAAAAAAGTCCATCCATGAATAGAACAAACACTGGAAAACATAATTCATAACTGTAGTTCATTTTGTAGGAATATATTTGAATTTTCCAAGTTCCTAAATGGTCATAAAGATAAAAAGTTTTGTCCATTTGAAATTACACCACTGAAAATAGCCACTAACAGAAATATTGGATGAAATAATAAAATTTCAAAAAAAAATGAAAATTGACTAAGTTCATAAAATTCAAGAAGTTAATATTTTTTGGATGATAAATATTCCACAAGACTCAAACGTAAAATAAATATGGTACCCTCAATGAGGAATCACATTGATTCACATAATTCACTAGAATGAAAGGAGATAAATGATGTGACCTATTCATATTGTGTGTCTATTCACAGAACACCCTCTAAAAATGAAACTCAGTATCTTACATTAATGACACAATATTTAATGAAATAGAGGGTCTCACATACTTGGTACCAATAAATACCGCCACCAACTCATGTCATCATTACAAGAAGGATACACCTACATGTTAAATTGCACTCTCAATTCGAGAAACTCTAAAGAGTTTTAAAAATATGTGTAATTCACTCCCTTAATGGTAATATTTCAAGAATTCCCCCATGTTTGGCCATTCAAATTCAGGTTATAATTTAAGTATGTTTTGTGAAACTTCAATCCTTGAAAATCAATTTTTACATAAACTAGCCTGGCCCCATGAATTCAAATTTTATTAACACTCCAATTTTACATGAAATATTGTTTTCTATGTCAATTTGGATCCCTCCTTTCACTAAAAATACATCCATGGGAGTTCGGTATCTTCACAAACCACTATCTTTCTCCAAACACCTACATTAAAAAACCATTGGTCTATACCATGCGAGATAAACCCCCAGACCCCCTTGGGATCATGTCTAAGCTGCTTCCTCGATCCACTAACACAGTCCCTTCACCTTTTTCATTAACCCACCAAAAATGGATAGTCACATCATGGGTGTCTCAGTACGATAAATTAATTGTTTTACACCATATAAAACCTTATCATTCACCTGTGAAATTACATGAGTTGAGATACTCTTATATACTCTTGATATTACATTGATTCAACATACTCTTCTTGGTCCCTTTCTCATGTCACTAGTTGAGATTCTACGCTTGGATTCCCTAAATACCTTCTATCAAAATTCTCTACAAGAAATATTTAAAATCCCTTTATGTGACTCATGTTCTAGGTTAAACCAGAGAGGGACACTCTTTTGTAAGTCCCACAACATCCATTTCTAGTCATCTAACTCATAGTTGTCCACACTAATTGATTTTGATCTGTATATACCCTATAGGTCAATAATTGTAAGCCTCCATTGAAAAACATGTTATTCCTTATGTGTCATGTGTATGATACCTCATGAAATGATAGTGAGATGACCATTATATTGAATCCATGGGCCTCCTCATTAGTTGAAATCCCCAATCATATTCCACACCCCTCTAGTAGGTCAATATGTCCATATTACATAACATGAAGAAGAAGAAGAATGGAAATCCCTATAGTGAAAGCACCAAAATTTTCCCTACTACTCTGAAGAATCCCTCTTGGTCATCCTAATTTGGTGTAAGACCACAGTAATATTCCTTAACCCATTATTAGAATAATATTCCATCATGACCCCACATGTGGAAGGAATAATGGGATACATAATTCATCATCCCTGCACACATTTCCCTTTTACATCATGTTAAACCGTGTTCATACACTATACAAAAAACATGGGATTCCCTGTAAAAATACATTTAGGGTTACTCTAAACAAATAAATTCATAACTCCCACACACAAAAACCATGTGCATGATGTTAAACTGTGGTCATAACCTCTGTAACAAATATGGGATCCTAATTGTAAATCATGCATGATGCCTCTGGGAAGCTCAATGTATAATCCTCTCACAAAATATCCATGATCATGATGTTAAACTATGGTCTTATCGTAGAAATTGAACATGGGATTCCCTATTTAATACATTTTGGATGCCTCGAGCAATCACAATGTGTAATCCCCAAACACAACCTCCATGCTCAAGAAATTAAAATTTGGTCTTACACTATGTAATGAACATGAGATTCCATTTTTAATACAATAAGGACACACCTATAAATCACATTGTGTATGTAAAAAACAAAAATTCCTTGAAAATTATGATAAACTATAGTCTTACACTTTGAAATGAACTTTGGATTCCCGATTTAATACAAGCAGGATTCCTTTTCGAAGCTCAATGCATAATCCAAAATTCCTTGAAAATTATGATAAACTATAGTCTTACACTTTGAAATGAACTTTGGATTCCCGATTTAATACAAGCAGGATTCCTTTTCGAAGCTCAATGCATAATCCCTCACACATAACATCCTTTCACATGATGTTAAATAGTGTTCAAACTATAGGAAATAAAAAAGTGATTCCCTATATAACACATGAAATATTCCCCTAGGTAGCTCAAAGTGTAGAACCCAGATAAAAAATCCTTTCTCATGAATTTAAAATGCAACCTTACTGAATGAATGGATCATGGGATTCCCTATATAATACAGACTCGATTATTTTGGGAAGCTCATTGTGTGGTCCCCAAACTCAACGTCCATTAAAATAGTGTTAACCACTCTCCTTAACCTATAAAACAAACATGAAATTCATTATGTACTAATTATAGGATTCCACATGCAACCTGAATGAGATCAATCATGTTATAAGTATTAGAATATCCTAACAACTCTAATCCTATTAGCGCCTGATAATTTCTAATTTATATTCTCTATTTATACCATCTATAATCCTAGAAGCACCCGGGAAGATCCCATAAATAATACCCATTCATATCATTGATTCTATCAGAATCACTAGGGTAGTTCCCATATATATGCTCCATTTATACCATCACATCAACTTAAAGCACCCATGTATCTTTCAAGAATAATCACCACACCAACCCTCATTAGTACCCCCTTCATTACGTGTGGGTCTTTACTTCATTATATTAAACTACATCAATTGGTCCAATAATGTTACCAAAATACTCATGATTGTACTATGTGGTTTTTTATCCCTATTTATTAACAAAAAATGTAGGACTCAATATTGATGTTCAATCCCGAAAATCAGACAAATATGTGGTTCCTCTATATGGTTCAACCCCAATGTCCAAACATTACTATGTGCCTTCCATTGGTAAGTACCAAAATATTCATGTGTGACCATCTTCACCACTTGGGACAGAATAATGTAAATCCATCATGTTTGATCATCTCCCCCCTAAGGAAATACATATGTAAATCCTTCATGTGTGATTATATCCCCCCCCCCCTTCGAACAAACATAACCACTCATCTACCATTGTAAGATGTTAAACTAGTGACAAACCTATTCTGATAAAATGTTATACCTACGACAAACATGTCCCCAAAATATGATAAACCTATGACCAAAATTACCCCACAACATATTAAACCTATGACCAACCTTTTCCCAAATTACAGTAATTTTGTTACCCACCTTTCCCTAATAAATGATAAACCTACGACCTACCTACCCCTAAAATAAGTTAAACATGCGACCAATCTATCTCTACAAGATCATAAACTAATGACCAACATGTCCATGAAAGATGATAAACATTTGACCTACCATTCCCTGCAAGATGTTAAACCTATTACCAATCAATACTCAAAAGACATTAAAATTGTGGCCAACCATTCCCATATGATTTTAAACCAATGCCCTGACCTATAATCTCTATTCTATAGAGTAAACATGAGATTCCATATCTAAAAATACGTAGAAAACATTAATCCCTAGATTCAACTACCTCAACGAAAACATGGGATGACTAAGGTTACATTCCTATGATGCATCATATGATATTCCATAGACTATAAAAGGATAATACATTATCTATTACCAACACATATAACATCTAAAAATTATCAAACATGCATGATGTTACCATTCACTCTGACCGCAGGTTGTAGGGCTTCCTGTCAGAATCAGTGTAGTTAACTGAACTCCTCCTTGAGATGGAGTCTCCCACCTTTATAAAGCCTAAATTAGGGGAATGAAAAATGTGCCTCTATGATGTTGAATTTCCATGTCAATTTGTTTTAGAAAATATAAAATTTTAACACATAACTTATGTATTATTTCAATTAAATAAAAAAATTATTATTTTCATTAATTATGTAATTTCAATCATAAATTATGTTTTTATTGTTTTTAATGTAACATCACTTTGATTTTATTATTTACAAACAAATATATTCCTTTGGATAAATTCAATATATTTATTTAACCTGAGTTCTTTTTTATTTTTTACATCATTGCATTCAAATTATTAAATAAAATAAATTTCATTTTTAGTTGTAAATTAAATTTACAATGTCAAATTATTGTCTCTATGATAAATGTTAAAATGTATTAAAATGGATGTTAGGAATCACTGAAAATATAATAATTTTCACAAAAAAGAAGACTAAATTTTACTAGATACGTGTATTTAGACTATTTCAAACCTTATCTTTAAACATGGATTTATTCAGTTATAATTTCCCATGAACATTAGGTCATTATATTTTAATGTTAAGATTATTTACATGAGTTTCACTCCATTCACTTCTAAATGGATCTATACTATCCTCACTACATTATTCACTTGATCCCCATATATTATCAATGTAATGTAAAAATATCTTCCCAATACCCTTTTCAATTTTTTATGGGTTTTGTTTCCACTAAAACACTAACCCAATAAATTTTTTTGATGGATTCAATGGAGGATTCCCAAGGATGAAGCAGTTATCATAACCAAATTAAATCAAGTTGCATTCATCCGTAACCACCAAAAGATGATATATGACCATCTTAAAAAAAATATTGTGATTAATTATTTTAATAAAAAAAATTGAAGTTGATTAAATAACCATTATCTTTTCTTTCTTATCTATTAGAAAACATAAATAATTCTCACACATATAGGTGGATAGTCACTTATACAAACAAAATATTTCATATTTCATAACCTCATAATATGAATGATTATAAAGATGATTTTATTGAATTAATATGAAATATATGACATAATTATTATATTTCCAAGATAAATCTCTATCCACCATCTTGTGTTATTACACTAAAGAAAGAAACCCTCTTCAGTTTTTATGTATGAACTATCACCTATGTGTACAAAATATTTCATTTTTTGTTACTATATTAGATGGAAGAATATAGAAATGGATTTAATGAATAAATATAAAATCAATAAAATTATTAAGATTCTATAAAATTTGTATTATAGTAATATAATGGTAATTTCTTACACATTTTGTCATTGTTAGGAGTTTTTGTTTTTGATAGTTTTACCACCAACATAAAAAAATTTATAATGATTATGTCATTAACAATTAAGGAATATTAAATATTGGTAATATGTGGTAATAATGATAAGTTTAATATGTTTTAAAAATTCTAGAGTGCTAATATTGAAATTCATATTTTCTTATGAATTGATTTCATATATTAACACTAGAGTCATCGTTAAAGGGAATTATTATGCATTCCTTGTGAATCTGTAACCAATATATCAAAAATTGACGATGTAACAATAGAGAAATTAAAAAATAATGATATAAATTTTCATGACCATTGGGTATATTATTAAACTATGCCCATGGTGTAAGGACTATAATCATTAAATCAAAACATGCGAGGAAAACAAACAAGTAAACAAAAAAATATCTATACTGACAATGAATTACGTGGAATGGGTAATAAGATGGTATAATTGAATAGTATGAAACCTAAAAAATTATTATAGGGTTCTTATGTATGTGTATATTAAATATATTTTTTTACGTATTGATGTCATAGTGCTTACTACTATGTATAATTCTACGAAAAGGGGATTCTTACCTCGATTTTATATCATTTGGAAATATCACTTCATCATTGAACCTATTATACCAAGAATAGGTGAATTAGGAAGTATGATTGTTAAATATTTTATTTTTACATTAATATATATATTTAAATTGTTTTTCAAATTATCAATTCATTGGTAAATTCTTACTAAAAATGTTACGAAATTTGTGAGTGTTTCTTGGCCTCAATTCTTATTTCCTGAGAAATTTTTCATATTATACTACATTATTTACTTTCTACGAAACTTTTAATAACTCATGAATTTTTTTAACATTTTATTTTATATAATTTAATGTAATTAAAATATAATATAATTTTCATTATTTTAATGGCTTCTGGTTCAAGCAATACTAAAGTTATAAGGTGTTTGTCATCGTAATTATTCTTTCATTTTTATATGTTCTATATTAACCAAATTATTCATTTTTGTAGTGTATATAATGGATATAAATATAATATATAATAATTTTAAATAAAATAAATGGGTTTTTAAAATCATATATGGTTCCCTCTTTCTTATGGTATTTGAATTCAACGGTCAAAATATGCGTTATTTAAAATAATTAATTTTAACATTTTAAATTATTTTACAAGAACCCCTTAAACAACATTTCCATGTTATTGAACTTTTATTGGTAATATTCGAATAAAAATAACTTATTATAGTTATTTTTCCAGATAATTCACTTTTTTAAAAAAAATAAAATTAACATTCTTAGCATTTTCCATATGGGACACTTTTTTCTCTATTTATAAAAGAATGAATGAATGTTTTTTAAAATCTTTTGTATAACCAAAATTTCCAACCATCATTATAATTCATCATTTTAAATATTAATTTAATTTTTCTATGTTTATAAAAAATCCATTTTAGTTTAATTAATAAATTTTTTAATTGTAACCAAAAGAAATGGATATTTCATATAATTTTCCAAAGAGTATTTATAATGCTATTATAATATAATTTTTCTTCTATGTCAACATCCTTTAATTATTATACATATTCACTATTGAAATTCTTAAATTACACCATCAAAATTCCCTCTTTATATGTATTATGATTATTTTTAAAGGATGTTTTCATTAAACTCATTTCATTCCGATGAGTTAAATATGTAATAATGACATTATGACTATTTTAAGTGTTTTGTGTTAAAAATTTCAAGATTATATGTGTTTTACAATTTATTTTATTAGGGAATTGTATATGATTATGGATTGGCCTGATATAACCATACAATGAATTGGGTAATGATATGTTCTCCAGAAGAGATATGTTAGAATTAACTAGTTATGCTATTCCACTCTAATATTTCTTGCAAGGTGTGTTGGAAGTATAATATTAGAAAAATGTCTAAAATCACATTGCTTTATTTCAGATATTTCATAACCCTTTTATCATGCATCAATCAGATCATGTTTTGGGGTTATTTTATGTTTTTTTATATTTTTGAAATCCCATTGTGTAAAGAATGGTAGGCACATAGTTATAGAAAATCATATGGTTTGGCCCAGAAATACATGCACCCTATTTTGAAGGTCTAAAGGGTTCCACAAAATTTTCATATAGTTTTTACAAACCATATGGACACCCCTAAAAAAAATTCACCCAAATATAGTCAGTGATTTCATGGTTGTTTCATGGTTAACTAATCTTGAGTCCAACCCATGCACCCCATATCAATATCCATTTTGGGTGCATTGTTATGGTATTTTGTTACTACTAAGAATGCAGACATTCTAGTTAACTGTGTTTAGAGATTTTAATTCCCATCAAATACTTATAAAAAATCTCAAGATCACTAAATTAAATCCTAATCACCCACATTAAGCTCAAATAAAATTTTACCATTGTTTGAGGATCCCAAAAGGTGATTTTGACTCTTCTAACAGCTTTTATATGGGGATCAGTGAATTGGTGTACACGTTGGATGTCCTTCCAATGATTAAATCACATATCGTGTGGTTTCTTTTTACCATCTCTTATATCCTCTTTATATAATGTTGGATTATCATATATTATTCATTTAGATGACCACTTTTTTGTTGGTTATTGAATCTAGGTTTGTTTTCTGGATCTCATATGCCACCATTATTCAAAGTAAATCTCATTACTAGAGGTGAGTTATTTTTCATCTCATGATAAATGTTATATTCTTCCATATTATATATACCTAATATTCAAACCTTAATATTCTTTATTTTGTAAAATTATTTTTTAATTTATCCAAAATCCTATAATTATAATGATTTGATGTGTGACTTGAAATGGAATATAAATTGATAAAATGGCCTAATTTCAAACATATTAAAATTGTGGGAATTTTTATTGAATGATGGAATTCTTTTATAAATTTATTTGATTTATTGAATTGCGAAATTGAAATGATTGATTGTTGATTCTTGATAATATTCGCATAAATTGAATTATGATTTTGAATAGCATGAATTTTTTAAAGTCCACTAATTTGGTTACAAATTAAAAATTCATATTGAAAATGAATTTAGGAAATTAAATTGTGATTGATTAACAGATTATGAATGAATGATTTACCCAAAAAAATATTTCATTGATTGATTAAAGGGAATTTTATCCTAGGTAGTTAGTGGGTGATCAGGATAAGCATGCTCTAGATAGGACTCCATAGAAATGGATTAATGATGAAAAGGCTAAATAAATAAATTTCTTAATGATTTCCCATAATGGGAAACCCTAATGGGGTTTTGATATTGAGTGTTCACACAAATCTTGAGAAATCATGATGATTGAGAATTGTGAGAATCATATTACCTAAAACATACATAACTCGAAGCGTATAACATGTTGTTATGATATGTTTTCATTTGATGATAACATTTCATTGATTATTATACAAATTTTCTAATGATACTTTTTTTATATAAATGTTTTATATGAAATGTATATTTATTCCTGTTTTGATATATTTTCCATCCCGTTTTGAGTTAAATAAATGTTTTTTAGATAATACCTAAATTTCATACCATTAATTATTTTTTTAATTAAATAGTATTTGTTTTATTGGTATGAAAATTATTATAGAACACTTTTTGTGGACATAATATACTATTTAGATCACACCCTACATTATACATTATGTGTTTTTGAATTATCTTTTTGTATGTCATGTAAAATGGAATGAGTCACATGGAGGTTATGGATGTTCATTATACTTTTAAGCTGATGTGATAAAGGTGATCAGTTGTGATGTGATCCACAAATAATATGGGATTAATGAACCATATTCTTGATATATGATATCAATTTGAAGATATAATGTATATGTTTTTACCTTTATTTTTATAGAACCTTCTCCTTGAGGAGTTTTTACATACAAAATTGTTTCATTTATCATATTAAATTTAATAAAACAACTCCAAACTGATTATTTTATGATTTTAAGCACTAGTTTTTAATAATTTGGGATCCGTATTTCCCTTTGTTTAATTTTATTTTCATCTCTAGTGAATGGGTACACATATATTTGTGATAGTTCATGAAATATGGTTATTAATGGTGTTAGTTGGTCATTTTCATTGATGTCAGTGTGTAATTTAGGAAATCCTAGTAGACAATAGGTAGGATTTATGGGATATAGTATGTAGTTATCAATGATTTACTATCTATATATCATTGTGACAACATTTAAGACACTATGGGTGTTTTGGGAAAGTGTATTTCAGTAATGTATTGTTATAGTTATAGTCTTTCCCTTTCTCTGGTTTCAATATCATGGAAAAAAATCCAAATTTTAATTTCTTTTGATGGAATATATATTATTTATAAATCATTATTGATTTGAGGATATGTGTGTTCATGGTGATGTTTTTGTTTTTTCTATTGATGTTTTTCAACATCATTCCTCTGATAAGATATTTGAATAGGCCACATAATGAATCTGTTGGTGAAACGCCTTTGGTGAATCCTCCTATGGACTAGAATCTTAGTGAGATAGTGGATTTTTTTTCAATGATTTTGTATAGGTACCTGCACCCATTATCGTTCAGCTCAGTTAGTAGGACCCCAAGGGGATGAAACTTGTAATCATGATCAAGAATTTCTTTTCTAGAAACCACATTTGTTACATGTAACTAAAAGTCCCCAAGTGAATGAGTATTTTTTGAGAAAGATAGAGCTTATTATTGATTTAATAAAAATATATGATTCGATTATTGTGAATTGTGAAACCCTCAATAATGGGGAACCTAATAAGAGAAGGCAAGATATTACGATGACAATGATTAATCATGAATTAGTTGAGTGGAAATAGTTAATGTTTTTTAGTTGGTTAGATTGATCTACCTATAATGGTCTTTATTAAATAAATGGAGCCTCTTAACCTATGACATTTGTATAAGAAATGGGACATAGTATGAAAAATTTTTGGATTATATTTTTTAATTTTTTCATAAGGTGGTGAAAAATGAGAAATTGAAGGCTTTATGTTTATAGATGTTTCATAGATCGAATATTAGGACCCTATTTTTCTTGGTGAAGATCAAATATTATACTGATGTGTTGGATAATGAATTGATGGTTGAGCTGATTTGACCAGGTAAGTCAAGGATAATGGGAGTTAAATTTTCTACTAGTCGTAGTCCTGGGAGTTCCACTAATGGAAAGTGAAATAGTGATGTTGTTTCATAATGGAACTAGATAGTAAGAATATTCTATAAAACATTCACTTACTGTAATATTTTCATTGAATTTTTTCTAGTGTTGAAATTTAAGAATTATTAATGGGTTTACACTATGGAAATAAAGATATATAGTTCATTATGTTCCTTAGATCACATATAGATTTTATTCTATATATTTTATTCTATATAATTTTTATTGGATCATCATCACTAAAAATAATTTTTTTTAATCGTAAGCTTCTTGAATTAAGGGGTTTTGGCCACATTCATCTGGAATGAAGTTTCTTTACATAATGGAAGAGTATCCATAAGAGTTTGATGTGGGTTCAATAAAAATGAGAGGCACCATTACAATATTTTAACGTTTAGAGACTAATTCATTTGATATGGTTTCATCTCAATCATTTATATTGACTCATATTGTGAACCTTCTAAATCTATCAATGGATCTTTTATCTAATGTGATTGATATTACTATGCCCCTTTTAGTGAAGAGATAGAAGGGTATTAGGGCTCTTACATGTGTTTTCACTCTATAAAAGATATATATTACCTATAATTTTATATTTATTGACCTACAACCTCCTGAAATAATTTTGGTATAGACTGTATTATTTATAATAAGACATGAATTGATTGTTTTCTATGGTGGGTCTCTTTTACTACACTTTATGTGGTGTTCCTTTTCTAGGGATAATGGGACCTATGTCCAAGTAGAGTAGGAATATATTATTCTTAGTTGGGAAGGGTAATATTAGTGTATTGTTTTGACAAAAAAGAATAATTTTTTAAATGTGATCTCACTCCATTTTTCTTCGAGTTTACTGATGTTTCTCCTTTTATCTTTTCCAGTTTTCCACCAGTAAGAGATGTTTCATTCTCAATTGATTTATTTATTTGTTAAATATAAAGTCAATATTTCTTTTAAAAGGTGTAATAAAATGAAAAAATAAAAATAAAGACTCAATTGTAAAATCTTCTTGTGAAATGATTTGTATAACTGAGTGTTTCCCCTATGTTAGCACCCAGTCTCTTCTGAAAAAAACTAAATGAATGAATTTACTCTTTATTGATTACCATAAACTCAATTTATTTGAGTTAAATAAAATTATATATATCCATATATAGATGAAAATTTTCATTATTTTAATGTAGAATGTGGTTCATGAATATTGATCTTTGATATGTTTATCAGTAGTTGGTGAATAATGATGCAGACATTTAGAAGACCACCTTAAGAAATATTTATGACCATTATGAGTATCCTATTATGCCATTTTTTTATGAATAATTCTTATATAATTTTTATATAATTGACACATATTATATTTAACTATTTTTTGATTCATTTTTTGTAGTATTTGGGGATGAATTCTTTCTTTACTCTATGTATAAGGATGTACATGTGCATTATTTGAGAAAAGTTCATAAACTTTTGAGAAATCTAATACTTTAAGTTGTTCTTTAAAAGTTTAATTTCTATATTCTATAAGATAATATTTAGGAACATGTGGTCTTATAACATGTTATTTTAGTTGATACTATTTTGTTAATGTTTTTATGTCATGGGATAAACTATGTAATGTTTTTGAGAGTTAGAGCTTCTTGGGCTTAGTAGGGTAATATCAAATGTCTATTAATGATTTCGTAAAGTTGTATTCTCTAAGGATTGCTCTCACTCAGAAAGGGGTGAATTTATTAATGATTTTGAAATTTAAAATTTCATTTGATGATTTTAATTTATTTTTAATTATTCACCAATTTTGAATCTTTTAGAAGTTGGGTAGTGATTTTTTGGATTTTTAAGGCATCGGTGATATATTTGGGTTGTGTTCTAAAATAGAGTGATCACATGGTATCCAATGTTTCTAGATATCTATGTTAGTATGAAAAATGTTATCTAACCAATGATCATGAACCATCTACCATGGTGATTACTTTTAAGAGTAACTCTAATTTCATTTTTTTTGAAAAGGTCTTCCATTTGTTCTGTCAAAAAATAATAGGTTTTAAACTTCCCCCAAAAATATTTGATCCTTTAGTAGAGTAATCTGGTGGGGTACCTATGTGAATTTAAAATTGAAATTTACTAAACCCGTTGAAAGGTATTTTTTGATAATTGTTAGAGCTAGATAATTATGAACAATGTTGTGAAAGAACTATCAGAAGAGTGGAATTAGATGGATCTCGTTGCTCAGTTAAATTTGGGAGTCTTAGATGATGTGAACAATGTTATTTCGAAGAATTTTTAGTCCGGCTCCCATATTAATTATATTATTCATAAGAATATTCATCGGGATAATTTAATTCATGGAATTTGATAATATATTTATAGTGGGGAGAGCATTGTTGGGTTTTCATTCTCTTTAGGGGGCATCCTATATTTTCATAATCAGTTTGATATACCTCTTCTAGGGAGAAAGGATTTAGAATGGGATTGTCATAATTATTATTGGTATGCGAAACCTATAACTATTAAGTTGTTCTATGATATATGGAAATGATTCTTATGGTCTACTATGAGATGATAATTCCCTGACATTGTTTATTTTTGTTAAACATTCCAATCATTCTAGGCTGAGCACCAGATACCTCCAGGTTGAATTCAACCACATCCAATTTCAACATAGATGTGGGATGATTTTTTTATGCATTCATTTTTTGGGTATTCATATAACACTAATAATAATAATTCTATAAGTTCTGTGGTTGGTAGTCGGACCAAATCAAATTACATTAGATCCATTCAAGATATAACAAAAGTTTATGGATTGGGAACTCTCTATGTGACAGAGATCATCATATTTCATGGAGTTCAATCAATTAGGGTCTACAATTAAGATCCCCATTTCACATATCATTTTTTAGGGAGGCCTCCAATAGTAATTGGGATGCTATGCACATTTGATTATAGAATATCATTGACAAATATATGGCCAGATCAAACAAATTATAGAGATTCTTGAGGACATGGAATGTGCTTTTGATCAGGAAATTTTTAGAGTTTGGGATGTCTATATAGGAATACTTGTGTTTTCCTACAATAATAGTAAATATTCCATTATCATAATAGATACTTTTTATTCCTATTATGTTTGACCTTCTAGATCTCCATTATGTTGGTCGGAGGTTAGTGAAGCTTCCGTGGTTGGATAGTGTTCGGTCTGAGTAAAATAGTTAATATTCAATTGATATATTAGATAATTGTAATTGTAGAGATTTTTTTTTCAAATTTTATATTTACCATCATCAATTTCCAATGAATTTTTATGTGTTTGACCTATTTTTCATGATATTTTCCCCTTATTTGGGTCACTGATGTCTTGGGAAATAGATAAATCGTGTTCTATGTTTTTTGTCGTCTTTTGGAAATATTGAGAAGGTAGGGAATGTGATTTACCAATTAACACATCCACTATAGTGGATGTTGATCCATAATGTGTTTCATGTATCAAATCATTGAAACTATATTTTGACCATTATAATGTTTTTTTCTATGATGATCGTGAATTTTAGCCTGATTTATCAATGATTGGTCATCTAGTAATGGATTTTGATTCTGAGAGAAATGGTTTTTATGGGAAGATAATATGTTTGGTCTGTATGTTATGGCATCATGGTTTTTATTCACATGAGACATGTGAGTATAAATCATCAATGAGAGAGAAGTGGCCACATATATATTTTATATGGAATTTTCTCAACTTGATATCTATGGATAGAAGGGGTTTATGGTGGGGAGTTTTTATCCTCTCGTTACCTTCAACTGATTATTTCATGACACTTTATTGTCATTCTTTGATATGATTTGGTTTTTTCTTAATTTCATGTGTTTTGTTTGAAAATTTTGGAATCCCATTTTTCTAGACAATATTGGTACAATGTTATGGAAAAAACTATGGTTTACCAAAAAAAAATTATACACTTTTGTGAAGTACTAGAACGTGGCACTAGATTGGTGCATGATTTTCCAAAATCATGTGGACACCGCTCCATGTAACGGACATAAGAAAGTTGAGAGTTTATGGTTATATTAACTATGTGTCCAATCTATGCACCCCATCCAAATATTCAGTTGGGTCTTATGGTTAAGGTGCTCAATTACTACTAATTGTGCAGCCTTATTAGTAAACAGTGCACATGATTTTTAATTGCCATAAATTTTTTATTAAAAATAAAATGACCCTAATTTAATCCAAAATCACCCCAATTCAACCTTAATGAAATTTTATGCACTTTTGAGGGTCCCAATAGGATTTTTTTTTCTCCTAGTTTCCCTTATCTTTGAAGATAAAATAACTAGTGATCATACTGGATCTCTTTATGGTGAGTAAATATCTTCTCATACTGTTTCTTATGACTTACTATTGCCTCCAGCTGATAGTGTGTTAGATCATCATTTTATTTATGGATATATTATTTTTTTGGATGGATCATGATTATAGGTTTTTTCCCTGATCTCTTCAGCCATTATTCTATAGTTGGGATCCTGTTGTGGGTGTTGATTTGTTCGGTATCTTGTTATTAATGGCAGGGGTTCCATATTATTTTTCCATAATATTGAAATAATAATATTCTTGATTATTTTGAAATGAGTTTATAATTGATTTAAAAATTATTAACCGAAATGATATGATGTATAATTTGAGATTCCATATAAATTGATCAAAACCATCCATTCCAATAATATATAAATTTTAGGTTTGATTTTTAAAAAAAATAATGATTTGAGAAATTTATTTTCTGGATTGATTCAAAAAATTAAAATTATTAAATATTTATTATTTGGAAAATTTTCTTAAATTTATTGATTTTTTGAAAATTCCTGAATTTAATGAAATTGTAGGATTTTTATTTAAATTAAATGGAATGTTTAAAATATACTTTGAAAATTCATTTTTGAACGATGAATTGAATTGAAATGAATGGTTTTCCCATGAAATAAAAAATGAACGATTCAATCACATGTGAAAATTGGTATTTTTTGGTTTAGTTTAACAACAATTCTATAAAATTGACTCCATACTATGGAATTGTAAATTTAAACACTAAATATATTTTTTTTTCTATGATTTCCCATAATTGTCTCCCTTAATGGGTTATATACTGATTTCACCAAATGGTTTGTTAAAATTCAGTGTGTAAAAAATTTTGGTTTATGTTGATGATTGAAAATTATGAGGGTATTATTTCCTAAAAATTATTATACCACGGGTCATCTTATATGGTTTAATGATTTTATTATTTTATGATTACATTCCATTTATTAATATATTATTTTATTCATTCCAACAAACTCATAAAAAAATATATAAAATAATAACTTATGGGAATTTTGAATTGTATTATATTCATTTGAGTTGAAAGAGAAATTTATAAAAAATATATTAATGTATTACCATAACTTGTTTTATTTAAATTTAATTAATATATGGTTTATTGTAATGGTATAATTTATTGAACACTTAGTGAGTCCCTATTGGGTTGTTTCGCTAACGCGCTGCCTTTTCATATGGGAATTTGCAGATTATATTGTATTGTGTCCTTGAAAAAGGAAAGAACCACTTGGAGGTGGTGGAGTTTCATGATTAATGGGACCAAGAGTGAGGTTGATGATTGGGGTGATATGATCCACCAGTTACATGTGATTTATGAGGTTTATTCTTAATAAATTTTGTGTCCTCAATTATTTAATATATCAGGTATTTTTTAGAATATCTATTTCTTCTTATATGTTCTATTGGAATATTTTTTTAATACAAAATTAGGTTTTTTTATCCTCCACTGGTTTTTTAAAAAAAACACATCCACTAGAATATGTAATGATATTAAGGTCCAGTAGCTATAACACCCCGACCCCAGTTTTCCAGAGTCGGTGAATTATTACATAACATTGGCATGATCACAAAAGATCAAGTCTCGAAAGACCGATTAGTTTAGTAGCCATGGAATCACTAGATACATTCCTAAAGTTTACATTACATCATAAAATGAATTCTACAATAACATAGTCTCCATAGTCCACACTCATAACCCCTCATACTATCCCTGCAGGTCATTCATAAAATACTTCTTCACATCATGGGAAAAATAAAACATAGAAAGGGGTGAGCTCAAATGCCTAGTAAGGATAAAAATATAGCAGAAACTTTCATAAATAGGCTTAAACATTTAAGGCAATGTATAACTAAACGAAAAGCCCTTTAAACTTGAACTTCATCATAATATGGAAAAAATAAAATGAAATAATTCCATTTACTTATTCACATGGATATTCTACTAGTCGAATAATCACATGAAATATCAATAACCACTTTCATAATGATGGAATGCATAATGTTATACTATCATAACCACATAGTCAAGGCCTTGTGCGAAGACTACAAATAATATTTTGTCAAGGCCTTTTTCAAAGACACTAGTTTGTCTCATGAGACCTACCGATGCATCGAGGAGGTATAGCGAACTCCACCCGTCACTTATTAAGTCCAATGCATTCCTCATCTGAATAGGTTTAAACATAACATAAACATTCATATTAAAACTATCATACGAAATTTCAATACTTTCTCCATAAACCATGAATGGTATAAAAATAACACATCCACAGTCAAACATATCACAAAACCTTCAATACAATATGGATGTTTTTTATCATAATAAATCACCTTCAAATAAGCTTAAAATCCATCAAAGGATGTTGACATAGATGAAATCAAAACTATTTGAGAGAAATATCTCCTCATTTAATTATTTAATAGACACAAAATTATAAAATAAAAAATTTACTTTGAAAATATTCATATAATATTTTAAGGGAAGCTTAAATGATTTTATAATGGCAAAAAATAGCCGCACCCGCTGTGTATGTTAAAAAAATATTCTTACCTTGATTTTGTCGAAAAGGTTAAAAAGGACCTTGTTTGGAAAGCGATGGAAATATTCCTTTATAAACATCTTATAAAAATTCAACAAGAGTATAAAGTAATTTATCCCATATTCTATAAAATTGTAGGAATGACTTGAAATACATTTTTAAGAAACATGGATGTGGATGATAATGAGGCCCCATTAGATAATTACTTATAAACAACCTCGGATAATGAAGAGATTGTGAAATGAACCCTTAACTTGTAATTTTCCTTGGTCAAGGGTAGGTTAACCTCTTGTATAATAGATAAATTATTTTTATTAAATTATACAATAATCATATACATAAATATGATATCATATATGATCTTTTAATATTTCTTTGTTAATAATATTTTAGTATTATCGTCGTTTCGGGTGTTCACTTAGTCATTTTCTTTTATATGTTTTGTTACATAATCCATGTTTTTTATCAATAGGATGTATCTTATTCATATCCAGAATGATATCAAGTCCTTAAACATTATTTTAAATCATCAAATAAAAATTATTCTTGAATGGATACGATGGGGAATGAATCTTATCGTGTTCGTGGAGACGGTAGTCTGTACGAACGCACGAGCGACAATATCATTCTTTTTATATTAAAGTAATATATAATTGGATGTTATATAATATATACAGAATCATTATCATTTTATATTTATTATTTACATCAATTACACTTCATTATCATACCCATCCAAATAATAATGTTTTGAATAACCATTACACCACGACGTGGAGACGGTAAGTCGTACGTACGCACGTATGGTGACATGTCATTCAAAGGATGGATAAAATACTGAATATGGTTGTAAAATATTTATGAAAACATCACAGTATATAGAATCTACTGGAGTTATTATTTTAGAATGCAAATAACAAAGAAATAAGAAGTTGAAGATGAAATGAACTTGAATGAGGGTGGTGAGAACATTACCTCTTCTTCGGGTTCATCCTTTTGATTTGATCAAAAGGTCTTCTTAGGTTGGATTTATGATCACTCTAAAGCCTCTAGGTTTAATTTAGAGAAGTTGAGAGAATATTTGGCCGGGTTTGGCTGAAACAAAAGGCTTTGAAGACATTAATTTGAGAGAAGGGGAAGTGCCCGTTTATAAGAGGGGGGAGGGGCACCTTTGGAAAAGCTCGAAATATTAATTTATAATAAATTTATATTTGGTTTGTAATGGCTCCAAAGTAGAATATTTAAAGGTTACGGTGAGGATAGGTCGAAATCCACTCAACCAATAAGTTTTAGACAGGTTTGGTTCACTATATTAACTTTTTCTTTTTTATTTAACTCTTTGTTAAATAGTTTGACATTTACCATGTCTCTTGGTATTTTTATATTATATAGTTAATAAACTTATATATACATCCAAGAGACCCCCCAGTGGTCCATTAATGATACACCTATCATTATATAAGTCTCTAGGCTGATCCTTAGATTTTTAGGAATTGAATATCTATTAATAATATAATTTTTTTAAAACTCTTTTATGTCAATTTTGACACTTTTTGGTATTTTGTTTTCTCCACATTCATAACAACATTATTACTTCAAATCTAATTCATTTAATCAATACTAACATGTCATATTAACCTATAAAATTCGTTTAATTTATTAAAAGTCGTAAAACTATATTTATTTGGGTATTTATAATATCAATTAATTTAATATTTCACTAATAAGGTAATTACTGCATCATCATTGTGTCCTAAATAAATTAAATTATTTAATGTCTATAAATTATAAATAAAATACCATTATATAGGAAATCTTTTTGTATTTCTAATGAATACTTATAATCTAATTTATCTTATGTGTAACCATATATTAAAATTGTTTTAGTTATTAAATATTTATTTTAACTCTTTTAACACTTCTTTGAATTAAATAATAATAAATGTTCTAATCTAATCCATGTTGATCAAATGGGTTCATATTTTATTCCTAAGGTTTTTTTTGGTTGAATCATACTTATCCAATAGAATTAGTACATGTGTTATGATAATAATAATATCATTTTTACCCTTAATTACCCTATTTACATTTAACCGTGGTAAATAAAAGTAAAAAGTTACTTTTCACCAAAAATTATTTTTATCGTATTGAACCACATTTTACTCCATAATATTAACCGTGTCTCTTAGATTTTCGAAATTCCACTCACATAAGTGGTAATATTATGTTTTAAGTGAATTTGAAAATTCACCTAGGAGCTGGGTAAAAGACGGTGAAAAGTTCAATAAAATTTTTATATATCTAAAATTAATATAAATTGAATCCAAGGAATCAAATTGAACTTATATAGGTATTATGTATCTATTTTGACCTAAAATAAATTTAAATAAAATAGATAATTATTTAAATAAAAAGTCGGTTTTAACTAATAACTCAGTGTTTTCACTATTCATCAAAAATTGAAAGTTTTCAGAAAAATAACAAAAATTCACCCTAAGCTAATTTCGATATTCTGAATCCAAAAATAAATTCCATTTTGAAAGATAAAATTTATAAAATTTTAAAAAGTGGGTATTACTATTCATAACGGCTAGTTTGATTGGTTGTGGTGTGTGTTAGAACTCGAAGTTTTGTACAACACACGCTATTGCATTATTCAAAGGGAAACGTTCTATGGAAACATGGGTTGTTCCATTCTCCCCTCCTTCAAATAATTTCGTCCTCGAAATTTCTAGAATAATACCACATGAAAATACTCGGGTGGTTCTTCATCATAAGTTCCTCGGGTTCCCACATTGCATCTTCCATCTTATTGTTTCTCCATAGAACCTTTACCAGACGAGTCGCCCGGTTTCTCAGCACCTGTTCTCTGGTATAAAGAATCCTGATGGGATCTTCGCAATAAGACAGATCGGGTTCATGTTCTACTTCCTCATAGGTGAGTACATGTGTTGGGTCAGGCATGTATTTTCTCAACAATGATACGTGGAACACATCATGAACTTTGGAGGGACTTGGCGGCATATCCAAATGGTAAGCTACAACCCCAATCCGTTCTAGAATTTCGAAAGGTCCAATGTATCTGGGACTCAATTTACCTTTCTTATCGAAACGTATAACTCTCTTCCATAGAGATACCTTCATGAAAACATTTTCTCCAACCTAAAATTCCAAATCCTTCCTTCGGTTATTGGCATATCTCTTCTACCAACTTTGAGCGGCTTTGATGTGGTTTTGGATTACCTTCACTTTTTCCATTGTTTCCTCCACCAGTTATGGGCCTATGAGTTTTCTTTCACCAACATCATCCCAATAGGTTGGTGTGAGACATCTCTATCCATATAACGCTTCATATGGCGCCATCTGAATACGTGAATGGAAGCTATTGTTATAGGAAAATTCTACCATATGTAGATATTGATCCCAGCTACCTTGAAAGTCAAATGAGCATGATCTCAACATGTCTTCTAAGGTTTTAACGTTCTGATTGTCCATCTGTTTGAGGATGGTATGTAGTGATCAAACAAAGTTCAGTATCCAGGTCTTTCTGAAGACTTTTCTAGAATCGTGTTGTAAAATGTGGATCACAATCAGAAACAATCGATAAGGGTACTCCATGAAGTCTCACAACGTCATTAATATATAGTCTTACTAGACATTCCCGTGGTATATCTTCTCTTATATTAAGAAAATGTGATGACTTGGTAAAACGATCAACAATGACCCATATTGCGGCATTCCTTCTAGGAGTCTTTGGTACTCCCATGACAAAGTTCATCATGATATTATCCCATTTCCACTCAGGTATGGGAAAAGGTTGCATTACTCCTCCAGGCTGTTGCCTTCCATCTTTCACTTGTTGACAAACCATACATCTTGACATAAAATGAGAAATCTCCTTATTCATGTTGTCCCACCAAAAATTTTCCTTCAAATATTTATAAATTTTTCTGCTCCC
Source organism: Viscum album (assembly GCA_963277665.1). NCBI lineage: Eukaryota > Viridiplantae > Streptophyta > Magnoliopsida > Santalales > Viscaceae > Viscum > Viscum album. Next base: position 1,361,707,286 of record OY728140.1, on the reverse strand, counting down.
ATGGTGTATACAGAAATTGAAACTATGAGCATCATCCAACAATTCCCTTTTTAGATCAAGTATATCGGGAACACAAAGTCTCTTCCCAAATTTCAAAATTCCAACTTCATATACCAAGTCACTCAATCTCCCATCATTCACAGCATTAATATTCTTTTTAAATTCTTCATCATCGGTCTGAGAAATCAATATCCTTTCTAGTAAATATGGTTTTGCAACCATTTGAAAAAGAATCGATGTTTCGCCTACCATGGTTATTCCCATATCCAACTTTACTAGATCAATGAAAATTGGATCCCTTTAAACTCCCATTTTGGTCAAAACTCCATGATCCTTTCTGCTCAAAGCATCTGCCACCTTATTTTCCTTCCTTGGGTGGTAGTGTATCATGTAATCATAATCCTTGAGTAGTTCAAGCCATCACCTTTGCCTCATGTTGAGTTCTTTATGTAAGAAAATATACTTCAAACTCTTGTGATCGGTATATATATCACATTTTTTACCATAGAGATAATGTCTCCATATCTTCAAGGAAACTGTTACAATAGATAACTCTAGATCATGAGTAGGATATTTTTTTCTCATGAATTTTTAGCTGTCGTGATGCATAGGTAATAACTCTATCATTCTGGAAAAGTACAAAACCAAGTACATTCTTCGATGCATAACTATAAATAACAAACCCGTCATTTCCTAATGGTAGATTCAAAATAAAAGCATTGAATAATATTCTCTTCAGTTCTTCAAAACATTCTTCACACTCTTTTGTCCAAAAAAAATTAACTCCATGACGTGTGAGCTATGTAATTGGGTTATCCAATTGGGTGAAATTATGGATGAAACGTCAATAATAACCAGCTAAACCAATAAAACTGTGTACCTCAGTTATACTAGTTGGTACTGGCCATTCATGGATTTCTCTTGTCTTAGAAGGATCAACATAGATTTTATCTTTAGAGACAATATGGCTAAGAAAAGAAATATCTTTAATCCAGAATTCACACATGATAAAATTCCCATATAATTCATGTCTTATAAGAGTCTTTAGAATATTGAAAAAGTGATTTTCATGATCTTCATAGCTTTTGGATTAAACCAAGATATCATCAATAAATATAACTACAAATTCATCAAGATATTCCTTGAAAACTCTGTTCATTAGATCCATGAAAACATAGGGTGTATTAGTCAGACCAAAAGTCATTACTGTAAACTCATAATGCACGTACCTGGTTTGAAATGATGTCTTCAGAATGTCTTCCTTCTTCATACACAACTGATGGTATCCAGATCGAAGGTCAATCTTTGAAAAGTATTGAGCTCCATGAAGTTGGTTAAATAATTCATCAATGTGAGGTAGGGGATACATGTTCTTTATTCTTATAGCATTGATCTCCCAGTAGTCGATACATAACCTCATAGATCCATCTTTATTCTTAACAAAAGGACAGGAACTCCCCATGGAGAAACACCAGGGCGAATAAATCCCTTATTACTCAATTCCTTTAGATGTTTCTTTAGTTCATCTAATTCTACAATGGACATTCTATAAGGGGTATTTGATATAGGCCTTGAACTAGGAATTAAATAAATGGAAAACTCAACTTCTCGTTCTGGATGATGTCCAGGTAAATCATCCGGAAACACATCTACATATTTTTTTACAATAAGTATATCCTCTATTTGAACATTCCTTTCCTCACCCATAGTTATTTCATTTTCCTCCTCCCTCATAATTAAATTTAGTTGAGATACTGGGGGTGGATCTAGATAAGTATTAGGTGGTGAAGATTCTTCTCTAAAGATAAGGTGTTCCTTATCATCATCATCAAAAATCATAACCTCCTTCTTCTTATAATAAATCATCGCATCAGGTTCTGAAATCCAATCCATACCGAGGATTATATCAAACTCAATCAAAGGTATGAATATGAGATCAGTATATAAAGAACATTTATATTCTCTAATAGGGACTAATTCACAAAACATTATTACAATGATACTTCCTTTAAGAGTTTTTACTGACAACACCCTTGTTAAATCAAATTGGCAATATCTAATTTTCTTAGAAAACTGCAAATATATGAAACCATGCGATGATCCAGAATCAAATAAAGCATTTTCTAAACTTGAGGAAGCCATTAAATTACCTACCACTATGTCTTTCGGAGCTTCTACCTCAGCAGTAGTGATAGCATAATCTTAGATTTTATCCCTTGGCATTTTCTGAGGTAAGTTCCCCTGACTCTTAGGAAATTCATTTGCATAATGTCCCATATAAATGTAGTTGTAGCATTGAACATTGGTAGCTTCTTTCTTCCCCTTGAAATTATGAGCTTGGTGGCCTTTTTCACCACACTTCTAACAGACTCTCATTCCATTCATGAAAGTACCAGGGTGTTTCTTCCCAAATTTACTGCAGGATGGATATTAAAATATTCCCTTCTTCCCCTTATTTCCATTTCCAGAGTGATTAGAAGATCTATTCTTCTCTTTCTTTGCTTTAAATTCATAAAACTTAGGGAATTCATTTTCTGTCTTGATAGGACATGAGACAATATCTTCGTACGATGACAAGGATTGTAATACTAATGCTCGACGGAGAAAATGGTTTTAACCCATAAAAGAAACGATCAATCTTACTTCTTGGGTTATGTATATAATATTCATCCTGTCTTTCTAACCTTGTAAAGTTATCCTCATACTTTTAAACATTCTAATCATTCTTTTGCCTCAGGCTCAGAAATTGTCTTTCCATATCCGCTCGATGGTCATAAGGAAATTATTTTTCTAAAAAAATATCTTTAAACTCCCTCAATTCCATATTTAAAACTTCATCATCTTCCTTCGTGTTTTGAATCAATGATCACCATTGATCAGCATCTCTAGTGAGGCAGTAAACTGCCATTAAAACTTTTTACCTTTTGCTACTTCCCAAGGTGTGGAATATTTTCTCTATGGAAATTATCCATTTCTCCGCTACTAGTGGATTTGTACCCCCATTGAATGTTGTCTATTTTTTCCTCATGAAGAAATCTGACATTGATCCTCTACGTTGTGGATTAGGGTCCTCCATATGGGTATGGTTATTATTCATAACCTGAATGAGTTGTCCCAGTATGGTGATTAGCTGATTAGCACCAGTTGCATCACCAGCTCCACTATAATTATCTTCAGCATGAGGGAAATCCTTACATGGGGTGCGTGCATTGATATGGTTTCCATTCCATCCAATTGGTGCCATTTCTAAACAATGGCATAAACTATATCAGTTTATGAATCAAATTACACAATTCCATACATGTTAAACACTTATCATAAACTGATTTATTTATGGATATAATCTATAATCATAAGAAAATTCATTGAGGAAGTATATACTCATAATCCCTTCCTAATGGATCGTAAAGAAAATGATAATTATCCTAATCATATCCATCGGGAGTGTCGTAACCATGAGTGCAGCAAGTCCCATTGTCATGCACGAGTTCCCATTCGGGTCTAGCTCAAAGCGGTGTTTTAGAGTTTTACCCCTAGGTACATATGTTCCATAGCCGCCTCTACCTGATCATATCTAGACAGGGATGTATTGCTCGGAAAACTCACAAAATCTCTACAGTACCAAAATTCTATGATTTTATTCTATACTAATCATAAAATTCCATCTTAGGTCAATGTGCTCTAATCAGAGTTTATCTAAATCTAGCTTCCATTGTTTGTAATGAAATTCCTCTGATACCAACAGTAACGCCCCGACCCCAGTTACCCAGAGTTGGTGCATTATTACATAACATTGGAATGATCACAAAAGATCAAGTCTCGAAAGACCGATTCGTTTAGTAGCCTTGGAATCACTAGATACATTCATAAAGTTTAAATTACATCATAAAATGAAAACTACAACAACATAGTCTCCATTGTCCACACTCATAACCCATCATACTATCCCTCTAGGTCTTTCATAAAATACTTCTTCCCATCCTAGGAAAAATAAAACATAGAAAGGGGTGAACTCAAATGCCCAGTAAGGATAACAATATCGCAAAAACTTTCATAAATAGGAATAAACATTTAAGGCAATGTATAACTAAAAAAATATTTTTAAACATGAACTTCAGCATAACATGGAAAAAATAAAATGAAATAATTCCATTTTTTTATTCACATGGATATTCTACTAGTCGAATAATCACATTCAATATCAATAACCACTTTCATATAGATGGAATTCATAATTCCAGACTATCATAACCACATAGTCATGGCCTTATGCCAAGACTACAAATAAGATTTCTTTAAGGTGTTGTGCCAAGACACTAGTTCGTCCCATGAAACCTACCAATGCATCGAGGAGCTATAGCGGGATCCACCTGTCACTTATTAAGTCCAATGCATTCTTCATTTGAACATGTTTAAACATAAAATAAACATTAGTATTAAAACTATCATACGAAATGTCAATAATTTCTCCATAAACCATGAATGGTATAAAAATAACACATCCATAGTCAAATATATCACAAAACCTTCAATACAATATGGAAGTTTTGTATCATAATCAATCAACTTCCAATAAGTTTAAAATCTATCAAAGGTTGTTGACGTAGATGAAATAAAAACAATTTGAGAGAAACGTCTATTTTTTTAAAATCATTTAAAAGACAAAAAATTATAAAATAAAACATTTAGAAAATATTCTTATAATCTTGTAAGGGAAGCTTCGATGATTTTATAATGGCTAATAATATTTGTACCCGCTGTATAAGTTAAAAAAACATTCTTACCTTAATTTTGTCGAAAAGGTTAAAAATGACCTTTTTTTGAAAGCGATGGAAAGACTCCTTTATAAACATCTTATAAAAAGTCAAAAAGGTTATAAATGACTTTAACCCATAGTCTATAAAATTTTAAGAATTATTTGAAATACATTTTTAAGAAACATAGATGTGAATGATAATGAAGTCCTAGTAGATAATTACTTATATACAACCTCAGATAATGAAGAGATTGTGACGTAAACCCTTACCTTGTACTTTTCCTTGTTTGAGGGTAGGTTAACCTCCTGTATAATATTTAAATCATTTTTATTAAATTATAAAATAATAATATACATAAATATGATATCATATATGATCTTTTAATATTGCTTTGTTAATAATATTTTAGTATTATCTTCGTTTCGGATGTTCACGTACTCATTTTATTTTATATGTTTTGTTACATAAGACGTGTTTTTTATCAATAGATTGTATATTATTAATATTCATAATGATATGAATTCCTTAAAAATTATTTTTAATCATCAAATGGAAATTAGTCTTGAATGGATATGATGGGGAATGAATCTTATCGCGTTTGTGGAGATGGTAGTCCGTACGTACGCACGAGCGACAATATCATTCTTTTTATATTATTATAATATATAATTGGATGGTATATCATATATACAGAATAATTATAATTTTATATTTATTATTTACATCAATTACACTTCATTATCATACCCATCCAAATAATAATGTTTTGAATAACAATTACACCATAACGTGGAGAATGTAAGCCGTACGTACGCAGGTATGGTGACATGTCATTCAAAGGATTGATAGAATACTGAATATGGTTTTACCATATTTATAATAACTTCATATTATATATAATATACTAGAGTTATTGTTTTATAATGTAAATAACAAAGAAATAAGATGTTGAAGAAGAAAGGAACTTGAAAGAGGGTGGTGAAAACATTACCTCTTCTTCGGGTTCTTCCTTTTGATTTGATCAAAAGGGCTTAATAAGTTGGATTTATGATCAATATAAATACTCTAGGTTGCATTGAGGGAATTTTAGAGAATATGTTTTTAGGGTTTGGCCGAAACAAAAGGCTTTAAAGGTATGGATTTGAGATAAGGGGAAGTTCCCTTTTATAAGAGGGGGGAGGGGCACCTTTGAAAAATCTAGAAATATTAATTTATAATAAATTCATATTCGATTTCTAATGGATCCAAAGTAGATTAGTTAAAGTTTAATGTGGGGATAGGTCGAAAACCACTCAACCAATAGGTTTTAGACAGGTTTGGTTCACTATATTAACTTTATCTTTTTGATTTAACTCTTAGTTAAATAGTTTGACATTTACCATGTCTGTTGGTATTTTTATATTATATAGTAAATAAACGTACTATATACTTCCAAGAGACACCCAAGTGGTCCATTAATGATAAAAATATCATTATATAAGTCTCTTTTCCTAACCATTGATTTTTATGAATTGAATATCGATTAATAATATATTAATTTTTTTAAAACTCTTTTATGTCAATTTTGACATTATTCTGTATTTTGTTTTTGCTAAATTTATAACAGAATTATTACTTCGAATATTATTCATTTAATAAATTCTAACATGTCATAGTAACATATATAAATCGTGGAATTTTTTATAAGTCTCAAATTATATTTATTTTGGTATTTATAATATCAATTATTTTAATATTTCACTAATAAGGTAATTACTGCATCATCATTGTGTCATAAATAAATTAAATTATATAATGTCTAAATTTTTTAAATAAAATACAATTATATAGGAAATATTGTTTTCTTTCTAATGAGTATTTATAATAGAATTTATCTTATTTATAACCCTTTATTAAAAATGTTTTAGTTATTAAACTTTGATTTTAACTCTTTTAACTCTTCTTTAAATTAAATAATAATAAATGTCCTAATCTAATCCAAGTTGACCGAAAAGGTTTATATTTTATTCCTATGGTTTTTTTGGTCGAATTATACTTATAAAATATAATTCGGACATGTTTTAGGGTAATAATAATATCATTTTTACCCTTAATTACCCTATTTTCATTTAACCTTGGTAAATAAAATTAAAACGTCACTATTCACCAAAAAATATTTTTATCTTATTGAACCACATTTTACTCCCTGATATTAACCATGTCTCTCAGATTTTTGAAATTCCACTCACAGAAGTGGTAAAATTAAGTTTTATGTGAATTTTCAAATTCTCCTTGGAGCTGTGTAAAAGACGGTGAAAAGTTCTATAAAATTTTTATATATCTACAATTAATATAAATTGACTCTAAGGAATTACATTGAACTTATATAGGTATTATGTATCTATTTTGACCTAAAATAAATTTAAATAAAATAAATAATTACTTAAATAAAAAGTCGGTTTTAACTAATAACTCAGTGTCTTTCACTATTCATCAAAAATTGAAAGTTTTCAGAAAAATAAAAAAAATCCACCCTAAGCTAATTTCCATATTCCGAATCCAAAAATAAAGTCCATTTTGAAATATAAAATTTATAAAATTTCAAAAAGTGGGTATTTCTATTCATAATGGCTAGTTTGATTGGTTGTGGTGTGTGTTAGAACTCGAAGTTGCGTACAACACACGCTATTGCATTATTCAAAGGGAAACATACCGTGAATACATGGGGTGTTACAGTAGCCTACCAATGGTGATCAGGAATGGCCTTTGGGCCATGTCTAGGTTGGATCAGGTATCAGGTTACGAGGGTATATGGGATGGGTTTCAAAATAATTTCCCAATATTTCTATAAGTTTTTTATACTTTTATAAGTTTTAACAAGCCACCTTTATAGTTTTTATATTCATGAAATGAATTTTAATTGCTTTATTTTGTAATGGTTGATTATGTGTGGCTCATTATTGTTGACTCGTATGAATTTTACCTTATTTAATTTGAAAGTATTATTCAATGACACGTGATTTGTGAATCTAGCTTTATTTGGTCAAAATATCTTATTTTATGCACTTTTTTTTATTTTCTCATACCCTTATGAATGTTTTCGACGCATGTGATGTTTAATTGTTAACATTTATAATTATCATTAATAATAATTTGATCTCACCCCTCTTATGGTTCTATTTCACCTGGTTGTGAAGAAGTGTGCTACATATGATATGTCTAGATGGGTATCATGTGTGAAATATTTTCTGGGATATATTGAATACATTATGTAAATTAATAATTTCTTTGTATAATAGAAAAAATATCCATTTTATGGGAGACACATTGTTTTTTATATAATTTTTTCCCTAAATCTATAAAACTATAAAACTACAAGGTCTTTAGGATGTAAATTATTCATTGTTTTTTGGGTTTTATCATTAAAGATGATTAAATTTGGGTTACATTAGTTGGTATCAATTCTAGTATACATAGAGTAATCATTTTAGAATTGAATATAGGTGAATGGGTCCGAGACATTATAGTTGGTATAAAGTCAAAGGTTCAAATAAACATTGATGCTGCTATGTTATCATATGAGAATATTTTTAGTGTTTGTGATACATTTATGGGATAAATATTCAATGGTTGATCATACGATTAAAATAATATACACCCTTTTTATGTTTTATTTGATTAAATTTTAATGTTAATAATGATATTTTTAGTGTTTTTTATTATGATTTAGTATATCAATGAATTATATGTAATCCTTAGGATTAAATTTTTATATAGTGTGAAGGTTATTTTTAAATAATGTTATTAGGGACCTAAGTTGAAAGGCATTAAATCACCTTTTTCATAATATTTTCTTTGATGTTGAAGTAATTATTAATCTTTATAATGGGTTATCATATTTTAGTAAAATTATTTGATTATGGTGGGTATTAAAATTTTCTAATAGTATGAAAGTTTTTTGTCAAAGTGGTTGATATTAATTGAGGAATAAATATTAAGCCATATTTATGAAGAATTTGTGATTTTTTGGTTTTATGATATGGTGATTTAGGTTAGTTTAGTAGAAAAATACAATATTTTTTAGAATATATTATTATTGTATATAAATTTTGGTATGTGATTTTATGAGTGATTATTTTTGTTTGGTCATAAATTATATGTTTGTCTTGGATGAATATTTGATCAGATATTTTATATATTTTGCATTTTAATTTCATCATTCATATTTTGAATAGTCTTATAGTTTTTTATTTATGTAAGTATTTTTTATAACTATATGTGTAATTATAATTGATTTTGATATTAATTTACTTTTTCTAAAATGAATTATTCTTCATATTTAGTATTTTCCTAACATGTGAAAACAATTATAACAATAAATTGGAGGAATATGTTTTTATAAATTTTTATACTGAGTTATCCAATAGAAGTTTATTTTCATGATTTAAGATAGTAAATATTCGTCTTGGATATTCATTGATTCCAAATTGAGGTGAAATAGAGGTGGAAACAGATCAAAACACAAAACAATGTGATGATATTTTTTCAATAGAAATTGAAATAAATTGTGTATGTATGATTGATCATATTCTAAAAATATATGAAGAATAAATTTGTAATAAAAAAAGAATTCAAATCTATTAAATTGTATCACTCATCTATCGTGGTATGATTTTGGAAAAACACTTACCTGTATAGTTGAAGAAATATTTATGAAGTTAAAAAATTTATAAATTTAAAAAAATAATCATATGAGAGTATAAATATTTCTTGATATATTCACTTTTTTCAATAATAAATTAAAATAATAAGGACAAAATTATGTTAATGGGGTGTAAAAACCTGAGATTTTATCATTTATTACTTTGACTTAATATATTTTTAAATAGAATGTGATAACACAAAAAAGATCTAAAGTGACAAATAAATTATAAAAACAAAACTTAAACCCCAATAAATTAAAAATATAAAATGTGAAAAAAAGAAATTAACACTCGTTAGTAATGATATAATGTTAGTAACACTTAATTCTTAAATTGTTCATTATTTTAAAAAATAGAACTCATCATTATATTTAGTATTTATTTTCAAAATAAAAAAATTTAATTTTGGAAGTTAAATATGGAGAAATGATTTTAATTTTTGGATTCATCATTTTAAAATTGTAATAGGTTTAATTTTTGTGATTTTACTAATATGTTTCAGTTTTTAGATAATTGTGAATAACATACTATTTTTAAATATAGTTTCACTTTTATTACATCATTATGATTCAAGAATGACTTATAAGTTTATAAAACATCTTTTATTGAAAAAATATATTTTTATGTATTAAAATTTAATATTTTAAAATATTTTTCTGAATTTAGAATCTTATATTTTTTCATTCAAATCCTATGTGATATTATTTTATACTAAAAGAACTATTTCTTATCATTTTCATTAATTTAGTAATTACATAGACACGTTAAATTTTAGAATTTTTTTTAATGTAACCTAAGTTTAATTTGATAATTAATAATTCAATTAATTTTATGGGAACAATTTTATACATTATTTTTGTGTAAAATCATTTTTATGCTTAAAAGGTAATTTTTGTGAAAGCAATTTTTCATTGAAATTTGCAGACTTTAATTAAACATAATTTTTTTCACATATAGAAATTGATTATTTTAAAAATATTTCCATATTTGGAATTAGATAATTCAAATTATGTAATTATTATAATTTCATATATAGTAATAAAATTCTCTTACTATGGTAGAATTTGGACACCATGATAAAATCTTAATATGATTAAAATGAAGTTGGACTCGGGGATAAGTCTATAATTATTAGATAAAAAAGAACACTAAATATGATTTTATCAGTGTATTTAAATCCTATCTCAACTTTAAATATAAATCATGATTGTTTTTTTTCAACATTCCCATTATATTATATTTTTTATAGTTTAAAGATTATATTTTTTATAGAAGTTTACCTCATCTCACTTATAAAAGGATCCATCCACTCATGACTTCTTAACACAGATTAATCTCTTTATATTAAAAAACAACTTATAAAATTACATATCAAAACCATCATCCATGACCTATAAGTTCTTTTCCTTCCAAAATACCATCCCCATAATGCTTAAGCCGATATTTAATGGTGGATAGCCAAGAAGGACGTTATTTTCTTAACCAAGTTAATTCATGTTTCTTTCTTCCTTAACCTTCTAAAAATATTTGATATGCATAATAAAAAGATAAAAAAGAAAAATTATTATACCGAAATTTTATTATGTTGGTAATACAACCATCATCGACCTATTATGAATCCGCTCGAAAGTAAAAATATTTCTTGTATGTCACTATGGACTACCACCTCTCTGAAAAACATATTTCATTTTTTACCACCACCTAACATGGTTATTTATAAATTTATTTTTAATGAAATAATATTATATAAATTTAAAAATTATGATTATGTGATGATAAATATTCTTTTCTAAAAACATTCTTTTCCATCCATTGAAAGATGAAAGCATCTATCGTGTGTACGTATAGTCTACCACCTCCATTTGTGGCATATTTAATTTTTAATTAAATATAAACATAGATGGTTCTAAAATGGATTGAATGTATATATATTATATTTATAACTTGATTAATAATATAGAAAAAATATATTATCATCTTCAAATAAATGTTTCTGAATCATTCAACTACATAATGTGGTTTTGGGTGTGTCAGTTTTACCACCTACATAAACATTATTGTATTTTTTATGTGATGAATGATTATGGAATGTAATTTAATGGTAACATTATATAATAATTAGTATTTTAAAAATATTTCATAATGATGGAGTGGGTAATATTCAATAGTTTATTTAACTATAATTTTTTTATAATTCAATAATAACCCAAAAAATTAATTTTTATAATTCCATGCAAGTTGTTAACAAAATTCCCACAAATATACTATAAAACTCAATATATCTATCAAAATGATGATTTACATTTCAAATAACATTATGTATAGGATTAAAACATGTCCATGGTGTATAGACTATAACCATTCAATTTAATGTGACGTGTTTGATGTTTTACATCATGATTTATTTTACATGGTATACATTGATCCCCACGAATATACATTAATATATTACATAATTTAATTAATTTGATTTATATAATAAAATCATTTTATTATTTCAATGTATTTTAATTTCATGATTACTAATTCATAAGGATTTTCTCATCTCAATTTTATCTTAATTGTCATATATGCTATATTCATCACCACATTCATTCGGTTGTGTTGTGTATATACTTATATGGAATTTAATTTATTATTATTTTATTGAAAATATATTCTATTTAAAATCCATATAAATTTTTCTCATTCATCGGGTATTTTAATTTATTAACCTAAAGAAGTTTTATTTAATATCATTTATTTAATAAGTTAGTTGCAATTTACCCAAAAATTTTCTCTTTCATGTCTATGTTATTAAACTTTTTCCAAGATTATTACACTCATAAGATAAATAAATATATAAAGTTATATTCCATGATCATTTCCTTTATTTAAAATTGTTCTAATAAAACATTTATTGAGATTTTATATATGGGAATTGTTTGAATCTCTTTGCAAAGATATTAAATAGTTGTTATTTTTTTACGACATGGTAAATTTTGACCATTATCATTACCATTATTCATTATAATTTCTTCCTATTGAATTTTTTAGGGTTTTAAAGCACAATCCATTTCCCTTTTTTTCATAATTTTTAAATTTTTACCAAAAAAAACTATATTTATTCTATTTCATTGAGGAATATTTATTCTCTTATAAATGTGTTATTTATCTATGTCAATAGAATTTAATGATTTCAATTCATCATTGGGGATTTTCTATAATGATATTGTCCAACTAATTTAAAAGGGTGACTTATAATTTTTTTGATATAAATTTTTATGTATCTCATTTCTATCGCATTAGTTAATATAGATTTGATGAAATTATGAATGTTTTAAGTGTTTTACAATGAATATTTCATGTTTCTATGTGTTTTATAAATTATTATACTTGGTAAATGTAAATTATCATGGGTGGGTCTAATTTATCCCTATAATTCATTAGGTATTGATATTTCCTCTAGAACATATATATTGTAACTAATCAGATAAGTTATTAAATTTTAAGGGTTCTTATTTAGGTGCTTGAAGTGTGATTTGAGAATAATTTCACAAGATTCTAATATTTTTTTCAATATTATTAAATTAGTTTTACCCAGAAACCTTCTTGGATTTTATATATATCATTTCAATTTAATTTTTTCCTTGGGAAAAGTTTGGTTTTACAAATATCATGATTATTGACTAATATGACTTTTGTTATAGGTAATTATGGAGAATTATTCCATAAAACATGTTTTAAGAATCATTTTTTTAGCATGAATATATTTTTTTAACATTGATTGTGTTCTCATTATCTTATCATTATATTACTTTCACTTATGATATTATAACATTAATACATATGTTAATCCTTAATGGGATTCTAGGTTAACCATTATTATGTTTTCATTTCCCCAAAATATGAAGAAGTGTATTACATTTGATAATTTTATAGGGGTATCATGTTTTTAAAAAAATGGATATAATGAATATTTTAAATAAAATAACAAAATTTCTATATAATGGTAAAAATTTCCATTTTATGAGAAAGTCATAGGTTTGGTTATGTAAAGGGTTTTTGTCATGAACCAACCCGGGTTGACCCTGAGCTGGTCACTGGAGCCGGTCCGCGGCAAATCCCAAGGGGCGTTACCGATCCCCCCAAGATGGAAACTACTGTGGGGCATCAAAAAATACACCTGGAAAATATTTAAACCCAAAAAAATAAACAACCAGGACCATATAAAGAAATGAAATAAACTAAGTTCGCAGCAGTATGGACAACTGAAAATAAATAATATAAACTAATCCAGCTATAGGGTGAAACTCAACAAACAGAAAACTAAAATAAAAAACTTAAAATCCCAAACGAACAAACCAAACTGCCACAACCCAATCTTCATGTGACCTCTTGGTCACCACCAACCATAAGACTAGCTATTCTCCAACATCAAGCACCTTCTAGGGAAACCTGAACAAATACTGAACTGGCAAAACAGCTCGGGTCAACCGACACCGAGTGGTATAGGTATGGTGTGAGCTAATCGCTCAGTAGGAAACCACCATAGATTCCATGTCATTTCTTCCACAAGAAATTCTATTAATACTAGTTTGAACTACATTATAAAATTAGGTTCTCATACACACTTTGCTTTTTAGAAACAAACAAACAGGATCCACTGCCCTTCAAGTTTAAAACCAAATACAAGGGGAAAGAAATGGGAGTTGTGCTTTCTTTTTCAAAACATCTAATTGAAATACTTTTTGATTTAATAACAATTTTACAGTTTTATAAATAAATACCAAAACCAGGTGCAAAAAAAAGTGTTCACACAAAAAGGGAAATGGCTCCAATAGTACTCGTAACGGGGAAACACGGGAAATCCTAAGAATGCAGAGGAAGAGAAGAACATACTATACATGTGACTCATCCTGAAGGCATGCCCTAACTTGATGAGGTCATAACTCCCTAACACTCGGCATATCCCTCTATGGCCTAACTGAGGGGCCTAATCCCCAGAGCAGGAATACCTCAGTATTCCCCTGCTTTGGGGCCACTAGCCAGTGCATAGTCTAAATTAGTGCAATAATCGTTCTTAGTAAACCTCTTTGCTATACTAGGTTCCCATGAATTATTCTCAAGGGGGTGTTCCATATCATTCAAACAACAAGTCACTTACATATAATCAATACACCACACAAACTGGCACTACCCCGGCCACCTCAAGGGTTTCTCCCTTGCCTCAAAATAATTATCATTCAAAGAAGTCCCATACTGAGGACCCATCCACCTCACGAGTCAACATTTAGGTTGGGATACCAACCTAAGAAGGGTTTTCCAAAAATCTAATTCAAAACCCAAATGGTCCTTTCCACCTAGATTTCACCAATCATTTTTAAAGTGTCAATTGGGTAATTTAAAGAAAACATGCGGTAAGTGAAACTTGATTAAAATGCACCACACATGTTGAATTCCACTTTTCAAATCATATGCACTCTAAAACATTTTTCAAAAATAGTTTCACACTTCTTCCTTAATTTAATAAACCATTGAAGCACCTTATAAAACAATTATAAGTAACACTCAAAGCATTTAACAAAATTCATTTTTTACAATACTATTTATCCACATTCAACTGCATAGGAAAAAACAAGTTCATTAATTTAAGGACATATAAAAACCTATATTTAGCATGTTAAACTAACAATAAATGATTACCATAAACTAAGTATATTCATAATAAAAGTTTGAATTAGGGTGTAACAATTAAATACAAAAATAAAAATATCACATGAAACGAAATTGGAAGAAAAGGCATGGAAGCACCTACCTCAATTAATTGACCGAGCCAATGCTTTCGAAATCACACTGTCACTTTCTCACGTACACGCACTCCCACAAAAGTACACACACTAGAAAAATAATCGCCACAACGTAACAACACTACAGACACCCAAAGTTAGTGTGGCGCGGACTAGCACACAACCAAATAAAAACCTGGGACTCAAATAAAACATAAGACCCTAAATATAGCAGTAAAAAACCAATCAAATGGTATAAACTATTACCTGAAACAAAAGAAGCATAGAAAAATGAGTTCATCGGCTCGCCCTTGGCGGCAGATGCCATAACCTAGACCAACTGGTCCCAAAACATAAATTGTCCACACTAAACACCGTGGAAATAGCGTGAATCACAAACTGAGATATCAAAGCTGGTTAAATTGATGAAAATGCCAAAATTTAAATAGAAATATACTGAAGGAGAGGAGCATTCATGCCAGATAGGAATCAGAGGCACTGTGCAGGGGGTCAGGTCTCACCGGAACAAGGTGGAGGCGCTGCATAGGGGGGCGTGTTGCGCCGGAACAAGGCGAAGGTGCTACGCAGGTTTTCGGGTTGTGTCGGAACAAGGCGGAGGTGCTGCATAGGGGGTCCGGTTGCACTGGAACAAGACAGAGCCGTCTGGGGCTTTGGTGCGTGCCGGTGGACGAAAGGGAGGGGAGATCGGGCCGCCCTCGCTGCTGGCCGGAGCTCGGGCCACCGCTGCTGGCCGGAGCAGGAGAGGAGGAGGTCGTCGTACGGGGGTGCGGTCGGAGGGTGCCGGCGGAAGGGAGGGAGATCTGGCGAAGGAAGGGAGATCGGGCCACCATCGTTGTTGGTCAGAGCTCAGTCCACCGCCGCTGGTCGGAGTAGAAGAGGAGGAGTCCTCCGTGTGGGGGTGCGGTCGGCGGGCGTCGGTGGAAGGGAGGAGAGGGGTTGTCGGCGAAGGGGAGAGAGAGATGAGTGGGAGGGGCGGTTGGAGGGCACCGGTGGAAGGAAGGAGGGAGGAGAGAGGTTGGTCTGTGCCGTAGAATGGGGATAAAAAAAGGAATTCCCCTTTAGGGTTGTACCCAAAAGAAGAAGATAAAATAATTAAAATAGAATTAAGATAAAAAGTTAATAAAAATGTTAATATAAATTTTGGAAATAATTATTGCAGTGATATTAACAAAGTCAAAAATTCTAATCATAATAATAGTGATAATAATAATAATAATAATAATAATAATAATAAATTGATAATAATGATAATAATAATAATAATACCAACAAACTTAATAATACAAATCATAATAATACAAATCATAATAATAAACATATTTTTATCTATGCAATAATATCATAATTATTACGATTTAAACATTTAACTTATTTTATTTACATAAAACTTTATTTATTTTAAACACTAATCATTTGTGAGGGCACTTGGGCCGATCGTGCGGTCATCGTCAACCATGCGATGTCAGTGCACCGGTCTGACACCCACCAAAACTATTAAACGAAAAAAAATGTAGACTGGTGCTGAACTTGCACCCTGATGAAGCTAACCGATGTCCAGAAATAATAAAATAAAATTATAATAAAAATTTTAATAACATAATAATATTATTATTAATATTCGTAATCAATATAATTATAATAATAACAACAATAATAATACTAATAATATTAAAAATCAAAATTTTATTATTATTATTACTTCTAACCATTTTTAAAAAATCATTTCATCCAAATTATCTTACTTTATTTATTTATTTATTTATTTTCATTCACCAGCCAAATTTACTTATTTATTTATTCGGAAACGACTAACTGAACGATTCACCTGCAGTAAGACGTGCAGTTGAGCAAACTGCACCCAAACCGTGCCACCTGGTACTGCATGGTTATATGTTTAAGCGGCACGCTTGCCGTGCGGCTTTATAAATCGTGTTCAGGTTGCGTGCCATAACTCTGACCAATTCGGGTAACCGCGCGGGCAACGCGCATTTACTTCTAGTAGTGCAGACTGACCGCGCAACAGAGAAAGTCATCCAAAACTGAAAATAATAATAAAAACAATTAAAAATAATAATTAATAAATCAGGTCAGGGTGTGACAATTCTCCCCACCACAAAACATGCTACCCCCATAAAGTCACCAACCCGCCTGTTAACATAACTCAATTCCATGCCCATACAGAACTGAGGAAAAACTGTGAATCCTCGGATGACCTTACTCTCAACAGGTCACACCTGAAAAATTCAAGAGAAAACTGAAGCCTGAGGTTGAGGGGAGAACACGGGAGGGTTCTCCCCACCACAAGAATTTTCTAATATGGAATCCATGAAACCCGATCATACCACCCCCGAGGGGGGCCAACACAGGAGCTCCCAAACTGAACCTAGTTAATTTCTCTACATGGACCGAACAATAACTAGAGACTTAAATGGAAAGCTTTCTACAAAACGACCCAACAACCCGAGGATAAGTAATTATCTCAAATCCTCACACACCGACCGAATAAAATCCTCACTACAATCAGAGACTAGGGAATTCCTAGCCCGAACTCAGAAAGGACCCCGAAACACCGCCCTTTAATTTTACAAAACCATACATTCCCTTAACGACCATAATTGAGTCCCAACTCAAAATTAGAATGACCCGTTTATTCGCGGGCCCAACACCCTTCAAGGAAATACGAACGATTTGAAAACATACTGAGAACAGATAAGACCGCTTAGATTGTGGTAGAACAAGTTCATCACATCACCACAACTATGATGAGCTTACAACGGTGATAAGAACAGAACAAAGGAACTTTGGATATATCCCTCCCAAAGCTGAAAACATTACTCGGACTGAGGTTCCACACAGCCTCGGCAACTCCTGACTGTGTGCGAGCTTCACCCCGAGACCTGTGGCTCGGGCCCTGATGGCTGAAGCATCTCCTGCCTCCTAGTCAGGCATTTTCATCTTCTGCTCTCTAACTCCTTCCGTTCGATGATTCAATCAATCACGATGGTCATACATTTTCAAAGAATGCAACATGACGTCTTAGAATGTCCGAACATGCCATACTGGTGGCGCACAAGAGAGAGGTCTGATGAACTAGGATCTAGTACCGACGAGGATGGTTTCTTGGAGGCAGGTTCCACCGACCCGCACTCCTTGCCTAGTGGGGAACCTTCGCCTAAGTCGACCACCATTAATCACACCCAAAACTCTAACGACGATGAGACATTTCATATATACCAGTCCAGAACTGAACCCTGAAATAACTCTGGGTCAGTACGAACATTAACTACCCTAGGAGTTCCCAAATACTCGAAGACACACTATCTTTCAGAACTATACGACTACCTCTAACAGACTTTGACTACCTCGATAAGTAAGCAACACAAAAAAAGGATCTTAGATCTGAGCATAACTCATTGACAACTTTGGGAGGTCTGGGTGGCATACTCATAACAACACGAAAAACACCATCGAAACCAGCATCAAGACAAAACTCAATCAAAGAAACAACACAAGCTAAGGGAAATAGTCCCATAATCCAAACATATACAACATAAGGAGAAATCACTTTTCCAAAACCATTATTTCTTTAAAATTTTCAAAACTCACCTATGGAGCTTTATGAACCGTCACACATGCGTTCATTCAATCCCGCTCACATCATCTATGAACAAGTGTTCCCACACCTTTCCATTCATACCCACGCATGTGTGACACTCTTTAAGAAGTTCCAAGTTTCAAACAATTCATTTCCTTACCAAATCCAAACACATACCAAGTTTTTTCCCAAACCGATACACCTTCTCTTTAAAAACCCACTTTAGTAATTTCAAAAACAATTTTTCAAGAAACACTTTTCCATTTAAAAACCAATTTAACTTTTAATGCACACTCAACCAACTGAGACTAAATCAAAACACAAGCAGTAATAACCCACTGGAATGAGGAACTAGTGCATATGTCTGACCCGGCGAAATGGTGGTGAGCCATGCCCCAAGTAAAGCATAACACTAAAAGAACCTTATACCTGACACTTGGACTCCACATTGGTCACCACCCCATGTGAGGCCACAAAGTGAACTGATTCGCCTCCATTGTCACCCCTCAATCCGAAACGACCAAGGACAAGTGACTCAAATCCCGGACTAACCCTGGTAACTCAGGTATCGTCACGAGCGATGGTGATCAGGAACTGACCCGTAACCTACCTCTTGAGCCCCGACAGTCCTAATCTCTATCTACTGGAAATCCCAAATAACAAAGGGGGCTCTGAAAAGCGAGGTCTTCTAAGGTCCGACCTGCTCTGATACCATTTTACCACGAACCAACCCGGGTCGACCCTGAGCCGCTCACCCGATCCGGTCCAGGACAAGTCCCGAGGGGTGTTCCTAATCCCCCATAGATGGCAACTAGTGTTGGGCATCAAAACATACACCTAGGAACGGTTTAAGCCCAAAACAACTAAACTACCATGACCGGATAAATAAATGAAATAAACTAAGGATGCAGCATCATGGACAACAGAAAATAAATAAAATAAACTAATCCAAATACAGTGTGCAACTCAACAAACAGAAAACTAAAATACAAAACTAAACATCCCAAACGAACAAACCAAACCGCCACAACCCAATCTCCATGTGACCTATTGGTCATCACCAACCATAACACCAGCTATGCTCCAACATCAAGCACCTTCTAGGGAAACCTGAATAAAGAATGAACCTGCAAAACAGCTTAGGTCTACCGACACCGAGTGTTATAGGTAGGGTTTGAGCTAATCGCTCAGTAGGAAACAACTACAGATTCCATGTCATTTCTTCCACAAGACATTCCATTAATACTAGTTTGAACTACATTATAAAATTAGGTTTTCATATACACTTTTCTTTTTAGAAACAAACAAACATGATCCACTGCCCTTCAAGTTTAAAACCAAATACAAGGGGAAAGAAAGGGGAGGAATGATTTGTATTTCAAAACATGTAATTGAAATCCTTTTTTATGTAATCACAATTTCACTATTTTCTAAATAAATACCAAAACCAGGTGTAAAGAAAAAGTGTCCACACAAAGAGGGAAATGACTACAATAGTACTCGTAACGGGAAAACACGACAAATCCTAGGAATGCAGAGGAAGACCAGAACATACTATACATGTGACTCATCCTAAAGGCATTCCCTAACTTGATGACGTCATAACGCCCTAACGCTCGGGATAGACCTACATGGCCTAACCGAGGGGCCCAATCCCCATGGCAGCAATAGCTTAGTATATCCCTACTATGGGGCCACTAGCCAGTGCATAGTCTAAATTAGTGCAGCAATCGTTCTCAGTAATCCTCTTCGCTATACTAGGTTCCCATGAAAAGTGTTCAAGGGGGTGTTCTATATTATTCAAACAACAAGTCACATATATATAATCAACACACCACACAAACTGGCACCACCCCAACCACCTCAAGGGTTTTTCCCTTGCCTCAATATAATTATCATTCAAAGATGTCCCATAATGAGGACCCTTCCACCTCATGAGTCAACATTTAGGCAGGGATACCATCCCAAGAAGGGCTTTCCAAAAAATATAAATCAAAATCCAAACAGGCCTTTACACCAAGAATTCACCAATCATTTTTAAAGTTTAAATCGGGCCATTTAAAGAAAACATGTGGTAAGTGAAACCTGGTGAAAATGAACCACACACGTTGAAATCATCTTTTAAAATCATATGCACTCTAAAACATTTTCCAAAAATAGTTTCAAACTTCTTCCATAATTTAATAATCCATTGAAGCACCTTATAAAACAATTATAAGTAACACTTAATGCATTTAACAAAAAACTTTTTTTTACAATAATATTTATCCACATTCAACTGCATAAGAAAAAACAGGTCCATGAATTGAAAGACATGTCAAAACCTCTATTTAGCAAGTTGAACAAACATAAATCATTAACATAAACTAAGTACATTTGTAATAAAAGTGACAATAAGGGTTTAATAATTAAATACAAAAATACAAGTATCACATGGAATGAAAATGGAAGAAAAGGCATGGAAGCACCTACCTCAATTAATTGGACGAGAAAATGCTTTCGAAATCACCACGTCACCTTATCACGTACACGCACTCCCACAAAAGTGCATGCACTAGAAAAATTATCACCACACCTTAACAACATAGTCAACACCTAAAGTTCGTGCGGTGCGGACTAGCACACAACCAAATAAAAACCTGGGACTCAAATACAACATATGAAACTAAATCAAGCAGTGAAAAACCAATCAACTCGTATAAACTCTTACTCGAAACAACAACATAATTTCAAAACGAGTTCATCGCCTCGCCCTTGGAGGCGGATGCCAGAGCCTCGACCAACGGGTCCCAAAACATCAATTGCCCACTCTAAACACCGTGAAAACCACATGATTCACATACTGAGACATCAAATATGGTTAAATTCAAGAAAACACAAAAAAATGAAATAGAAATATAATGAAGGAGAGGCGCATGCATGCCAGATAAAAAGCGGAGGTGCTGTGCAGGGGGTCGGGTTGTGCCGGAACAAGGAGGAGGCGCTGCGCAGGGGGTTGGGTCGCGCCGAAACAAGGCGGAGGCGCTGTGAAGGTGTTCAGGTCATGCCGGAACAAGGTGGAGGCCCTACGCAGGGGGCCGGGTTGTTCCAGAACAAGGAAAAGCCGGTTGGGGCTTCGGTGCGCACCAGCGGGAGAAAGGGGGGGAGACCGGGCCTTCGTCCCTGCTGGCCGGAGCTCGGGCCACCGCCGCTGGCCGGAGCGGGAGAGGAGGAGACCTTCGTGTCGGGGTGTGGTCGAAGGGCACCGGAAGAAGGGAGGGAGATCCGGTGGAGGAAGGGAGATCGGGACGCCATCGCTGGTGGCCATAGCATAGGCCACTGACGTTGGCCGGAGCGGAAGAGGAGGAGGTCGCCATGCGGGGGTGCGGTCGGCGGGCGCCAGCGGAAGGGTTGAGAGGGTTTGTCGGCGAAGGGGAGAGAGAGTCGAGTGGGAGGGGTGTTCAAAGGGCACCAGTGGAAGGGAGGAGGGAGGAGAGGGGCTAGGTCGCATCATAGAAGGGGGAGAAAAAAAAAGAACGCCACTTTAGGGTTTTACCCAAAAGAAGAAAATAAAGATTTTAAATAAAATTAAGATAAAAAGTTAATATAAATTTTGGTAATAATTATTGTAGTGATATTAATAATGACAAAAATTCTAATCATAATAATAGTTATAATAATAATAATAATAATAATAATAATAAATTGGTAATAATGATATTAATAATAATAATAATACCAACAAACATAATAATAAAATTCATAATAATACAAATTATAATAGTAAAAATATTTTTATCTACGTAATAATATCATAATTATTACTATTTAAACATTTAACTTATTTTATTTACATCAAAATTTATTTATTTTATACATTAAACATTTTTGCGGGCACTTCGGCTGATCGCATGGTCGTCGTCAACCATGCGATGTCCACGCACCGATCTGACACCCACCAAAACTATTAAACGATAAAAAAAATTAGACCGGTGCTCAACTTGTGCCATGACGAAGCTAACCGAGGTCAAGAAATAATAAAATAAAATTATAATAAAAATTTTAATAACATAATAATAATAATCTTAATATTCGTAATCATTATAATTATAATAACAATCACAATAATAATAATAATAATTTTAAAAATCATATTATTATTATTATTATTTCTAACCATTTTCAAAACTTCATTTCATCCAAATTATCTTGATTTATTTATTTATTTATTTATTTTAATTCACCAACAAAATTAACTTATTTATTTATTTAGAACCGACTAACCGCACGATTTTCCTGCAGTAAGACATGCGTTTGAGAAAACTACACCTGAACCGTGCCAACCGGTACCGCCTGGTTATAGGGTTATGCTGCGCTCTTGCCGCACGGCATTATAAACTGCTTGTAGGTCCCGAACCATAACTTTGACCCATTCGGGTAACCGTGCGGGAAATGCACAGTTACTTCTAACAGTGCAGACTGATCGCGCAACAGATAAATTCATCCAAAACCCAAAATAATAAATAAAACAATTAAAAATAATAATAAATAAATCAAGTCGGGGTGTGACAGTTTTTCATTAGTCTCTAAGACAATATACCAAAATGTTATTTGGGATGTCAGGGATTAATTATTTATTGAGGGATTATTATTTAAGGAACGTAAAATTATTATAGGTTTTATTAGTAGAAAATATAGTATATAAAAATTATATGTTTTTATAGAAACCTAAGAAATGTATATCATTATTTTACATAATTTTGATAATGGAAACATAACATATCATACAAAATCATATAATCTAAAGAACATTTTCTTGTATTTGATTACAATTTATATGGGAATAAATGTTTACAAAACATGTGATCATTTATCCATAATATTCCCACATTATATCTCTTAAAGATAAGAAACAATCTTCTCCATAACCTAGGGAAAGGAAACATAATAAATTGTTGAGGTTTGATGCCTATTATTGGAAAACACATGAGATAATAATAAAAGGTCATATGTGAGCATAATATAAGAATACCAATATAATAAATATGCATAAGAAAATTATTCCAAACAAATCATATATCATAATTCATGATCCATGGAATATGGATTTTCATAATATAATACATGAATCAAAAATGTGTTCAATCATTATTCAATAAACATAATTCATGAGAGCATTGCACTGTCATGAGTATAAGAATAAAATTGTGACACATTTGAAATATTTGACAAAAATAATCAAAAAATATATATGGTTGGATACACATCAAGACATTCATCGCATGTTGGCATAGGTATATTTTCCCATGTACCTTCTTAATCTTGGAATAATCCTCTTTTTTACCCCTGTCTTGGAAAAAAGTTTGTGGTTTTTCCCTTAATAATGAGATAAATATGTTAATTTACCCTTTAAGGTGGAAGAGATATTATCGTGTACCATTTGTGAATGGAATAAATCCTCTATTTTAAATTTTATCATGGGTGAAATCATATTTTTTTCATTTTTATGGAATTAAATCCACCTCTTTGACCCTTTATCTATAAGATAAATCATTCTATGTGCCCTTTAGATTCAGATAAATTCAACTGTGCAACGTTTGGATTAAAGTAAATCCCCATAGTTATACATTTTACCTCATTAGATATAAACATTACAAATTAATTTTATGGATGTATAGGACTCCACACATCAATTATCCATACATATGATTCCACGAAAAAATTCAAATCATTCATAGTATCATATATTACCCATCATAAGATAATGGATTTCTAAACCATTCCAAATGGTGCCTCTTAAAAAATTATCATTTGAAACCAAAACCAACTTCATGGAAAATTATTATTTATGTGGAGTACATATAGGGTGATTTAAAAACCATTACTCCATTGGAGAATAATCCTTTTAAAATTAAAGTAAAATCAAAAAAATAAATTTGATTTAAATCTTTTTCATAATATCATCTTAAATGGATGTTATTTTCTAGACACTTTTAAAAAACCACTTTATTTAAGTTGAATAGAAAAATAATTAATAAATTAATTCAAAAAATTCCAATAATATACCTTGAAAAGATATAATTAGTTTTACATAATGAAAAGTAAAAGTAGAGAATATCTTATCCATGAAAAGAAAAGACATTAAAATATTTCAACATTCATTTATTGATAAACCACATCATTAATATGATAAATAAGATCCTATTTTATAATAAATGCTAGTATTGAAAGAATTTGAAGTTTACACTATATAATAGATAAAATTGGTGAGACATAAAAAAATGGATATGGAAGAAAAAAACATTAAAATAAATTGGAATTACTCTTAACAAAAATTCTTTTTCAGGAAACAATAGATTTATAAAAGAGAATGAGTTTAGTGAGAAACATTATTTACTAAACAAATATGGTGAAAATACAAAATAACATTATTAATGTTTATAATATATCAATATTGAAATATAGTAGTCAAAGGGGAGTGATTCTGAGCCCATGAAAAATATTTTCATCCTGAAAATCACCTAAATTTGTGGAGTATCTTACTCAAAATATTTAGAAATAGATAGATACATAAATAGATATTAATATAAAAATAATAAATTTTATTTCATGATATAAAATCACAATTATTTAATATATATACCACTCGTAATAAAATTGAAGAATAATAAAAAAATCTCCAATAGAGAAATTTGAGATAAAAAACCCTTACATTGTATTCTTGCTTACTCATGCATTCTTTGACATCATTTTACGTATCTCATACCCATATTATTTACATAATAAAATTTTATCTATTATTTTATAACCATATATTATAAATATGTTAACCAATTATAGAATTTTTTCATTATTATCTATTATAACTTTTGATTGTTTGTTTATTACAAAATTCATGAAGACGGTAATGATTATCAATAATTAGTTTCAAGTCCATCATTCACATATCATTAATGATATAATAATAATTTTATTCACTGTTTATTTAGGTCCCATATTTTTTATGATGGACATGTATATGGTGTCTAAAAACGGATATCACAATGAACTATTTTTTGACATATTTAATGATTGAAATGTGGGATATTAATAAATTTATTTAATATTAAAAAAACATTACCAATATCAATAAAACATTGATATATTTATATATATATATATATCATTATCACATTATATTACCATAATATGAAATTCCATTACCATTTTTATATAATCATAACAACATTGATTAGATAGGCAGTTAAATCGACCCAAATGGTAATGTGTTATGATGATTTAATTATAATCGGGATGTATTTAAATAATTATAATGTGATACATACAAAATCTCAAACATTTTATATGAATAATATACCTAGATAATTTTTTTATAGGAACCATAAATTATGGTTGGTGATGAAAAACAAAACTCATTGTTTATGGAGGCAGCAGTCCATACATACACATGATTAACGATCCTCTTTCATATCAAATGGAAGAAATTATTATATATGATTATTTATCTTTTATGAGATGTAAATACTACATATAAAAAATTATAATCAATCTTATTCCTCTTTTTTACCATCCATGATATTAGTTAATGAAAATTGACGAACATCACTTCATGGCGTGGGGGTATGCACGTGCGCTTGATCGATGTTATTTGGTTTTCACAGTGGATTTAATAGATTAAATAATTTTTTCCCAAATAATATAATGAAATTTCAGTAAAATAATTATACAAACATAGCTCTGTTAATTGGGTTATAGATTATCTATAAATGAGTATTGTAAATGTAAAGAGTATTTGAGATTAATAGAAATGGTGGAATCATTATTTTTCTATTGGAAAACTACTTGGGAATGAAGGTCGTAATTAATATAAGGTCCTGACTTTTTTTGGAAAATATTGAGGGATTTAATATGATAAATTATAAGAGTTTAGGGGAAAACGTAAATGGTTATATGAGACATGAAGTGGTCGATATATAGCTTTTTATAAGTGAAGAAAAAGGGAGATTTGGAAGTAACACTTATATTATCAACAATGTAAAGTAACTATTCAAGGATTAATGTCTATAAAAATGAAAAAAAATAATAGGGAAAAGTGATTTTCGGTTGAACCATGCATAAACCACTAATGTTGGAGATATCCTTGAGGTTTTTATGTATTTATCATTAATATAATTTCACCTTTACCCAAATTTACTTTTACACTAGTAATTAATTTTTATCATTAATAAATAATTTAAATTTAAAAATTTTAAATTAAACATATTAGAAACATTAAGACACTTTATTTAATATTTTTAAAAAATTATCAAATAAAATTTCTTCATTTAAAAAGAATGAAAATAATAATGAATAATAAAATAAAATAAAAATTTAGAAAAATATATTTTTTTCATCCATAAATTTATATATAAGATAAAATTATCCTTTTTAGTAATTTAAATAACATAAATTTCTTGTTATAATTAAAATAACATTTATGACTCTTTAAATGAAATTAATAACCTTATATCACCATGAAAATGTTTCATTGAGAAAAATATTGGAAATTTTTTTTATTAAAGTAAAATTTTAATTTTGTCCTAAAAATGATATACATTTGTTTTATAAGATTAGGTAGTATTTTTTATTTCAATATTGTATTACTTAAAAACATATTTTTTTAAAAATATTTTTAATCTTCTATGATATTCTTAGATATTAATAAAATCATAAAAATCATACTTTTTGCAACATATGTTTTTTTACATTGAATCATGTTTTTCAAAAAAAACAAAAGAAAATAATAAATACATGCTGATATGGAAAATTAATAACTGAGTTGTATTTTGTAAAATATATATTCTATAATTTTTATATTTTATTTTACAAATTTAATTAACAATGTAAATAAAAAGTATTTTATAGAAAATAACATTTTAAAATAAGAACCCAGATTAATTATTTGTCATCAAGTAACAAAATTTATAATATTGTACTATCTTAGAGTTTAGTATAGGTTTATTAATAATTTTCTTCTAAAATGTTATTTTTTTTATTTTGGGTATAGATTGTAACAAAAGTTATTGAACATAATATCTATTTTACATTGTCTATAATTTTAGGTTTTTTTATCTCTATAACACCCCTATATTTTTGAATTAATTTTCATTATTTAATGTTTATGTTTATGTGTGGTATTCCTAATGCCAAGCTTAAAAAGAATATGATTTATTTTAATTATTTAAATATAAATGTTATAACATTAATATTATTTTAGTGGGTATCAATAAGATTAAATGTGTTATAAAATACATGTAAAACGTTACTTCTTAGTAAAAATATATTGTTTAATTCATAACATGTAAGAATTAAATTTTTAGAAAATACATTTTCTCATTTATAAATACATTTTAAAAAAAATAGTTTCTATGGATTTTTGTGAGAAATTATAATTTTTAATATATTTTCTTTTTATAAAATATTTTTGAAAAATTTAAATTTATATTTAAAATGGACATTCCAAAATTAAATTAGTGAAAATTTTTGGGATTTCTCTATAATTTTTCATTTTTCATAGAGTAGTGAAAAATATTGATTTTTATTTAAAACTATCTTTTTTAAAAAATTACATTGTACTATTTTTTTTAAAAAAATTAAATGTATAATTAAATATTTCATATTATAAATAATCTAAATAAGGTATTTATAATCTGATTTATTCTTTATTTAAATTTAAAATCATTGTATTCTTAAAAAGAAATTTCTTAATAAAACCCTTCTTATCATCATGTTTAACATGAATATTATAAAAGGAAAATATTCCACATAAATTAAATCGAATTGACACAAGAGTTATTATATGAATAATAATATTAATAATTAATATTTTGTAATAAGTTTATCTTACTTTTTTTGATAAAAAATAGTAAAAATATAATAAATTGATTACCATAGTTAATGTAAAAATAGTTTTATTGTGGTTTTTTATAATTTGAAAATAGATAAAATGCCTAAAACTAGTATAAATGAGATTATAAGATTTATTTAGAACTTTATACCCATATTCATTAAACAATAATGTTTGTAGGGAACTTTATCATTAAAATTGAAAAATTATATGTACATAATTCCAAAAATATCTTATGTGTCCTCTCTTTTAACTATAATAAGACACCCCCATCTTGTCGTATCAACACATCAAGAACTATATGGCTTAGAAAATAAGTACCCAAATACCTTCTTATAAGTCCCCTAAATATATTAATGTTAATATTTTTGTAATAATACCAACCATATAGGGTGTATTGTATAAAGCAGAGGTGTTATTCCTTATAAGAGGTATAAATTTTAACTGTATAGTTTAGTTTTATTTCTTCTTCAACCTATTTCAAAAAAATTCAAACCAATGTGATATAATGAAATTATTATCTCCCATATAATAGGATTTTTTTTATTGTTTAATCCTTAATTCATCTCTTTCTTCTATGAAATTTGAAATGAAACCACCATTCATGCGTATGGAATACTACTACCATAATAATTGAGTTAATTCATTTTCCATAAAAACCTATTATAGATTTTAATAATGATGGATTTAATATATATATATAAGATATTAAATACATAATTATTGTTTTATAAAGATAATATGTATTCTATTTTCATAAATCTCTGTCTATTGAAAATTGATATGACTTTTCACATGTATATGTGGATTACCACCTCCATGAAACGATGTGATTTTTTTCATCAAAACAAAATATGGATGGTGTATATGAGAGTATTAAAATATAAAATATTATATATAAAATATAATTATACTTTTTGGAAATTAAAAATAATATTTACCTTTATTTACTCGTTCTCATTGAAAAAATGGAATGATACACATACATATACATGGCCTACAGTTTCCATGGTTGTAATGTAGTTATTTTTTAATAGCTGTTATACATAGTTGTATATAAAATTATAATTAAAGTGTAAAAATTATAATTATTAAATATTTATAATTCTTGATATTATGGAACAATGAAAACTTTAACCCTGATAAGCATACCAAATTCATTTTTCAACTATGAATCTAATGTCCTCAAAACGCATGGCATGTATATAACCATATAGGTACTTAAAAAATTCAATAAAATTATTTTATTTATGATAAATTAAGAGAACTATAAAAATTTCTTACAAAATTATAGAATTAATTTTATTTTTCTTATACATGTCTTAAAGGACAAACATTTAAATTTTTTTCTTAGGGTTTGGGGTTTCTAAGTTCAATTTTCATTCATTGGGTTGTAATTCTACTTCATTGACTATGTTATTCCTATATTTGTATTGAAGGGAACCCTAATTGTACAATTTTTCATTTCTAGCTTTTTATTATGGATTTAAATGTCTTACATAAATATAAATTAATTGATTAAATTCTAACATCAAGGATATTACATTATCCAGGATTATTCACCTTAAAATTTTTTCTTTACAACATGTATTGTATTACGCACCCACATCCTTTAATAAAGTGTATATGATTCCAGTAGAAATGTTATATCATTAATTAATATTTGATCATGATATTAAAATGTATTTTTAGTTTCTTTTTTTCTTAAAATATTTTTTCGTATGTTATAAAAGTAGAAAGAGTTTTTATGGTCACAATTTCAAATAATTGTGACATTATTCATGTTATGCTCCATGATTCTTTTATACAATGTACATACTACTCCATAAATTTTTTTAATTTATTTTTTAATGAAAAATGTTTTTTCTACAGAATTATTCCAAATTACTTATTTTAATGGATTTTTTCTATCATTATCCATGTTTGAAGGATTTCTTATCTCGAACATCCTTCTTTGAGACATGTTTTCAATTCATCAACCTGGATTAATTTATATAGTTTATATAATAACAACTGATTTGTATAATAATTAATCTTTTTATACACATATTATTTTGAATTTCTTCATAAGTGATATAAAATAAATGGTTTTTTTTTTGATTTTGTAATGATTTATTTCATTAAAATCGTTATTTACATGTTTTGAATTAATTTTAATTAAACTTTTCATATATGTTATTTATCCAATTTCAATAATGATATTTTATTATCATAAAAAATTTCAAAAATTAATATTCATTAATCGTAGAAATTTTTCCAGATTGTTTATAAAAAGTAATATTTGTAAAGTTTTTCACATCGGTCACATTTGACTCTCTTTATAAAATTTCGAAAATAATGTTTAATTTTAATAATAACGGACATTACCACCAATATTACTATCCTATTCTTTTCTAATTACATTATAATTTTTCATTTTTATTTTTAAATAAAATAATTTTTATATGTTTTATAATGCACAGAAATGGTATTTTCCACTATTTTATAGGAAAAATTATTAAATGTTCTTTTTATAGGTATTTTTTATATTTTAATATCCATTAGTGTTTCATATGATTAACTAGGAATATGATCTCATGATAGAATCCGCATTCATTAACTATATTTATTACGTTGATTGTTTGAAATATGTTACCATGAAACCCATTTATTTCTTATGATTAATTAATGTTATAATGGAATGAATTTTGTTGTTAAAAAATTACTGATGAATATGAATGATTGAATGGGTTTTGTTCACGTATAATATTTAGAAATTATTATTGAAGATTGGTGAACCTGATACATCATATACAGTGGGTGATCCAAATAAAGATTATATGACAGTGATCTTGATTCATCTTTTATGAATGATGATTCTGATGGATCACTCATCTGCATTGGGTAATGCTACTTGTCTTAAAAGGAAAATAAATATGGAGTTAAATGGGGACATTTCTAAAAAGGTTTTAACAATGATTTTGTTTTAAACAAAATGAGTGGACCTGGGAAATGATGATAAATTTCCAAGATAATAAAAAGTTTTATCTAGGATTTATATGTGTTTATAATGGTTCATTTAATCAATATTGGTATCACATGGCTCATGATTGTTAGTTATTTAGAACCATTCTTTTTTTTAAATCATTATTCCATGTAACATGTTTAATGATCCGTGTTTTTTTCATTAAGAATTATTCTATGTTATTCTAATTTAATTTTATAATTTCATCATATCTTTATGAATATATAATGCTGGTTGATTACATGAAATTGTTAATGATTATGTTCACCTCTATAAAGTGTTTGAGCTATCCCATCATATTTTTTATATTTTCTTGGGTTATGGAGAATGTTGTTCAATAAATTATGTCTAGAGAGGTTTCATTTATGAATTAATTTTTGGGTGACATTAAACACAAAAATGTTAACTAAGAAATGGTTTGTATATTAGGTGAAAATATTAACCTAGAGACATGGTTAATGTTATGTAAAAGTTTTCCCTAATTATTTTGAACTCTAAACATTAATGTTTACTTTTTAAAAAAGTTATCAAATTTTTATGTTTCATGATTTATATTTTATGTGGAATAATTATTCCATGTTTATAGATATAAAAGATATAAATGAGAAGGTTATGATTTTAGCACCAGATTTGGGAGTCCTAGTTCATGGTTTTTATATTCTCCCCCTTAAATAAATTGTGTCCTCATAATTTTAATTATCACTTACTAGTGACATTAATTGAGGGTATCTGTCATGTACTGACCTAGGATCAAAACACTTGTACCCCTATCTAGTAGGCCATATAGCCACAAGTGTGCCTTCTCGTACCCCATAGGTTGCAGAATAGCAACTTGGTTCAAATATCGATCAGGGGGAGATGATACCCTATTTATCGAAGTAGCACACCAACATAAACAAATGATAATATCCAAATGGTATAACTATAACCACAAAAATACCATTATAACATGAAGAAAAAATAGGAAATATGGTATCCATACTATTACGGTAGATATATCATGACAATAAAGGTCATGTGTCAATATGAAAAACAAAAAATAAATAAAGAAATTGAAAACTACCATGATGGTCCTGAACCAAATTTGGATCTCTCATCCATGATCCATCATATCTCATCTTTCTAACACATGGAATTTTCCTTTAACCTGTCTGGAAACCCATGAATTCTATCTGGGTACCGATTAGGTAGGGTGTGAGTAAAACTCTTTAATCCACTACCAACGGTGCCTAAAACAATTTCCAGCTCATAAAATTGTAGTTTTATAAATAATTAATAAAGGCAATAAAGTAAATATTTTAAATTAATTTAATTACTCTTTTTTTAAGACAAAACCTCTAGGTTCTTAAGGACAGCTAAACCAATAAATACCTTCTTCAACATGTTCCAGTGACTGAACCACAACACATATTCAATTCATAATTGAATATAACACATGGTATTTCATTATCTATTTCATTTCAATTCACAACATGAACACTTGTAACCATATTACATTTTCAATCTCATGGTCATAAAACATAATTTCTAGTACGCTGTGGATATTTAGAGATCATTCCATATCCCACACACCATGAGTATTTGAATCATCAGTCCTTTCCACATATAAATATTCACATGCATGCATTTGGGTTAAGAACACCATGTCTAGAACCTTCATAGGTATTTGGAGTGTTATTGCTTTCCCCACACCCCATTTCTCAATCAAACAAATATATCATATATATCACATCAATCAAGGTTAATCAACATTATCCTTCTAATCAATTTTCAAAGTCAAAACATCAATTAAATATTTAAAAAATTAATATAACCAATTAAATAAATTTCATAATCACAACAATTAACAATGTTTAGTTTAACCGTTAATTAATTCGATTCACATTATCTATATTTAAATATTTAATTCAACAATTAATTATTCAAATTAATCTCACAATATCAATATCTCATAATTTAATTCTCTAGTGAATTAATCTAATCAATTCCCCAATCACACATTCTATTAATTAATTCAACAAAAACTAATTAAATCCAATTACTAATTCAATAATTTCAATAACCTAGAAATTAATTAAAAAATTAATCATTCCAAACTATTAATTTTAATATCACATTAAATTGCAAAATCACACATTCAATAATTTAATTCACTCAACTAATAAATCCAATTTCAATGTTTCCATAAATTAATTGATCATTTAATATATCAAATTAAATTATTAAATTATCAAGAAGAAAATAAAAATATTAGAACACATAAATGACATTGGGATCATGAACATGGGAACTGAAATTATACCACCTACCTCAAATTTATGATGAGCGACCACCTAATAAAAATCCCCAATTTGATGTATATCAATCAAGAATGTAATGAAGAATTAATTTTAGATCTGAATCCTTGATCCATGATCAAAATAATCAATATCTCAAAAACCTAGATCAATGTCTAGAACCAACAGTTAAAAAAACAACTCTTTTATCTGGGAAGAGGATCAGGACAAGAGAGATCTAAATGCACAGAAATTACATACCAGAGTAGGTGTAGATCTAAAAATATGGCCTTTTAATCATGAATAATAGAGATCTAGAGGGCTATAAATCTATATAAGAACCTCCAAAATTTGTTGGATTGATTTTTGGTTTGAGTAAGGGTGATTAGGGATTAATTTTGTAGGGTTTATGATTTTCAAATTAATTTTCAATATGATTAATTTATGCACTCACGGTTTCCATGGTAGGGCTCCACAATTTTTCAAATAGTTAACCTTAACTGTGTCCCTCCTCTTGGGTGGGCCGGGGGTGCACGATTTCTCTTAATATGGTGAACATTTTTAAAAAATGTGTATGAGTCATGTGAATCACCATATTTTTAGTTCGTATTCATTTCTAGTTTGGGTGCATAGTTTAGGAAAACTATGGACCAACCATGCACAACCTCTCCCCTTTCCAATTTTATCCAATTTCAGCTAAGAACTCCCCAAGTAAACACCCAAATAGAAATTATAGAAAAAAAAAGAAAAAAATAATGCATGCAAACAAGGTCAATACCTCTCTATAAAATATTGGGATCTTACAATCTACCTGTCTTCTAAAATCTCATCCTCAAGATATTCTCTCAATAATATCTATGATTATGAGTTAACAAGAGCAAGCCATTGAGCCAGTATATCTTCTTATCTATACCATGTTTCCTCCTCCACATTCCTATGCTTCCACAATGCAAGAACTAACAACACTCTCCTTTCCCGCAACACTTTCTCACTATGATCCATCACATGTATTGGATACTCCTTAATGGACCCATCTATCTCAATATCAAAAATATCCCCATATATTAGATGATAAGGGTTGGTTTGATATCACTAATGTTGTGACATAAGAAAAAACATAGGCATAACATTGTATTTTAATTTAAGAGACAATCAGTAATCCACTGCCCGAATTATCATCAAATACTTAAATGGTCTTACAGACCTGGGTGAAATATTTCCCTTCCTCTTTATCTTATGGTGATCTAATCTTGGGGACACACAAAAGAATACATGATCACCCTTTGAAAACTTTGGGGGCCATCAACATCAATCAGCATATAACCTCTCTATATAGTAAGTTGTATACATACTCGTTAAAAAAACTGAACATGCTCTAATGTCCCCTGCATGATTCTCAGTCCCAACATCTCTGACTCACCTTCCTCCATCTATCATAGAGGTGATCTGCACAGACTACCATAAAAAGAATCATATTTTTTCATTTAAATAATTTCCTACGAAATATTTTTATATAAATACTCCACCAAATCTATGTTCTTCTCCCAAGACCCAACAATGTCTTGGACACACAGCTGAATCATAACCTCATGTACGTTTATCATACAGTCTGACTACCCATCTGTTTGTGCGTGAAAAATCCATACTCAGTAAAACTTATGTACCAAGAACCTTCTATAATCCCCCTTACAATCACAAATTAAAACACAAGTCTTGGCATGAAACAATTGTCTCTATAATCCCATGCATATGGACTATTTCCGGATAAAATAAATCTCATGGATACTCCACTAAAATAGTCTATAGTATAAGAAATCAATTAACTACTATATTCAAATAGATTACAATCACACAAATAGTTTAATTATTCTAAGGCACCCTCAAGTGACCCACCAAAAAAATCCATGGTAGAATCATCCCACTTATATACTTGAATGGGTAATGGATGTTGTAAGCAACTAGGTCATAGATTCTCATACTTCACCTATTGATAGGTGTAGCCATATGTCATGAACCCTCCTATCTTCTTTTTCATGACTATCAAGAAAAATTGTTATTATATGTCCCGATACATTTTGGTTACACCTAGATGCACTAGACAAATTGATGAATGAAATTTTGGCATTAGAACCTCCCTAATAATCATAGGAACTAAACTCAGTTCCTGACATAGATGATCACAACCTCATTTATACTCCATTCTGATGTTGACTCCCCACCTTCAAGGATTCCCCTTATGGAAAAAAATAGATCATCATTATATCCATCCCTAATCTATCTCATATGTGTAGACACCATTGAAACTAATATGATAGTCATATTTTCCTAACCCTCCTGAGCCACGACATGAATCTCATCCAGTAAATACATCATATTCTACATAGAAAAAGACCCTTGAATTACATGAGTCTTAGTTTTCCTACATAACATGTCAGCAACACTATTTCTCTTCCTATCTGTATAAGTTGTTTCAACATCAAATCATTTCATATACTCAACCCAACTCTAATATCAGATATTCAAATATCACTAAGAAAACGTGTACTTTAAGATCTTGTGGTCGGTTACCCAGTAAAATTCTCTCTCAACATATAATTTCACCAAAATTTTAAAGGATAACCCACTATAGAAAATTTTATGTTGTGCATAGTGTAGTTCTATTCATTGGGCCTCAACATTTATAACCCATATTCTCCAAATCTACCTCCCTTTTCAAAACTATGTTATATCCTATCCATAAGTTTTAAAAAACATTGTATACTCCTCATATGACTTAGGTAAGATCAAGATTAGAGTTGATGGTAAATGTATCTTCA
The DNA here is from genome assembly GCA_963277665.1 of Viscum album. Classification (NCBI taxonomy): domain Eukaryota; kingdom Viridiplantae; phylum Streptophyta; class Magnoliopsida; order Santalales; family Viscaceae; genus Viscum; species Viscum album. The sequence goes on along the minus strand of OY728140.1, from coordinate 1,361,670,502 downwards.
AATCATTGATGAAATTCTCATATATTTACGACCATTAACGCTTTATACCCTTTTTGGTCATTTTTGAAAATGGTGCTACAAAATGGGAAAATTTCTTTAAAAACCCTTGATAATAACATTTTAACCCCAAAAATCTTTGAATATCAAGAGCGTTCTTGGATTGCTCCCATGATTCCATTACATGTACCTTCTCTAGTTCCACTAACACAACTTCCTCTAAGATTATATGACCTAATAAGTTTACATGATCAATCAAAATCTATCACTTAGGTAGTAGGGTGTATATCTCATGCTCTATTAATTTACTATAGAAGATGTTAAGATGTTGGGAAAGATCATTATTAGTCGTGAAGTACCCCAAATTTTCATCCACAAGAACTACAAAAAACTGATCCATGTACGTATTGAATATTTTTTCATCAAATCCATAAACACTACTGGTGCATTTTTCTACCCAAATGGCATTATGACCAAATCATAAAGGACATACCTGCATTTGAAAGTTGTTTTTGATATATCAAAAGGTTGAACTCTAAACTGAGGATACGCTGATCTCATGTCATCTTGTAAGAAAATGCAATCTCCCTTCAACTCGTCAAAGTGATCATCGATATGAGAAACGGGTTATTGGTTCTTCATAATCGTATGGTTTAAAATTTGATAATCAAGGAATAATCCTAGAGCCTATTCATCCTTTATTGAAAAAAAAACAATAGAACTCCAAGGTGACATACTCAAATGGATAAACCCATTATCCATTAACTCTTCCATCTATATATTGAGCTCTTTAAAAAATTTTGGTTCCATTATGTATGGTAGAATAACATCTGGATCATCCTACGAGATGGGATTAATTGTTAATTCCACATCCCTCTTAGGTGGAATATCAAATAGTTCTTCAAGAAAAACATACTAAAACCTATTCAATATGGGTGTAATGACATCTAGTTACACACACATTCCATCTATTAATAGACTATAAAAATGGGAGGGAGTGAGAACGCCCATTGGCTAAAGAACTGGCCCTATAGGGCCTTCCTGGATATCCCATTCTCCATGATGGATGTACTATTCACCCATAGGTGACGTAAACCTCAGCCTCTTGTTGTAATAATTTGTGTGGGATGAATATGAAACTAACTAGTCCATAACAACAATTAGGCCGAATCATTAATTGTTGTGGATGTGATGAACCAATAGAAAATGATACTTCTCAACCTTGAGGAGACACTCTTTTAACAAATAGATGTCCCCAGATCATTCTCTAAACGATATATCTATCCTAATAATCCCACTCATGAACTCCACTACCAAGATCAAACCATTCAAATGTTTTGTTTAAATAATGTAATGAGAAGCCCCAGTATCAAATAAGGCACTAGACATCATATAATCTACAGGATCAGTACCTCTTACTATCAACGTCATAGCCTCTCTATCAATAAGTATAAGATGAATAGTAAGGAACTATCCTGACCAACTTCCAAATGATGTAGTTTGAGTCCCCTAGACTGTACCACTAAGAAGATTTGGGAACTCTTTTATAGAAAATCCCCATCCACTACCTCATCCTCCATGGCCTTTAGTACTCCAACTGTTTGACTGATATATTGTTGAAGATACCCTTACTATACTCCAACTCTATCTATATTCCCCATCACTACCCATCTATTATGGGTTCCTGGATAATCACTATAGATGTCCCATCCAACTGCAACTTTGACACTATACAGGAGATCAGGGGAACTGTCTCAAGATGTAACCCAACCAACAACACTAGTGTCATATCACATGAGCAAGGTCCTATGTAACTGCCCCTTCCCATGGATACTTTTTATTATATCACCCAGATAAAATTTTCAATGAGTCATTTACTACTATGAGAATTTTTACCCCTTACCATCTAGAAAAAATAGACGTCCTCCACTAGAATCATCCTTCAGGTTCCCCTTTGATATGAGGGATTGATTAACCACTTCTAAAAACTTTTCCAGCATGAAGATATGCAGCTGGAGTTTAATTTCACATATAATCTAATCCTAAAACTATTTATTTGATTTTTCCTCATCCCTCACACACATTAGAGAAAATAACTATAAATTTATATAGCATCTCGTGAATTCCATCAAATATATACTCCTCTCATCCAATAGTATGAACTCATCTGATCTCTCCAGGCTGAGCGCCTCAGGATAAAATTTCTCTAAGATCATCACCTAAATTCCATTCCACTCTATATTTCTTAGCTACTAATCCTGAGTCTGGATGTTCCACCATTACTTATCTTTTCCATGAAACATATAAGAAACTAATTGGACTCTCTTTTTAGTTGGATACTCCAAGTGGTCAAGTATAGTCTAGATAGACTCAATCCAGAACTCAAATGCCTTAGGTCCACCCACTCTAATGAAATTTTGTGGGTACTAAAACTGGAACTCCCTCATTTAATTAGACATTATTTTCACAACCTTCCCAGGGTCTCTTTCCATAAACATCATGATGCAAAAAAAATTCAAGAAAATTCTCTTTTCCTTCTTCACTCGGCACTATCGGTGCCTCAGGTTTCACAAATAGTATAGAATCTCCAACCATGTCCTCTTATCATCCTCTCAAGAAGAATTATCTTTCAAGAATGTATCCACAATTCCAAAAACACATATTAAGACTCATAAAAAATTATCATATTTACACAAGAGTAAATTTATAAAAATACGCAATAAGTATTTTCCCCAAACCTTTACACAAGGTCAAAATCGAGGTGTTATGACAACCCAAAACCATCCAGTGTCTATGACATTGTTGAAAGGGGAAAATTGATCTCATTATTAAATATTCACATTAAAACCCATTTATTCATATTATAATTCTTTTTTCAATTTCAATTACACATGCATGGAAAACATTTCAATTTTTATCTCTTACCCAAAAACCCATATTCTCAAGTGTGCCTAAAATGTGGAATGTCACAAAATAATCCTGAGTTCATAGAATGATGAATGGATACTCAATTATCATGAAATATTAGAACATGTTTCAAATTTAAAAAAATCAAAATCAGTAATCACATCACACAACAAGGGTATCACACAAGGTGAAATATTATCAATTGTAATAACACACATCAATAACAACAATTGCACACTGAGTACATGGAATTTACCCCCATACACGGGTATTCTACTCCCATGAATAATCTATTGAAATAGTATTGAATCATTTTATTCAAATTTTTAACTTTCCTAAAAAGAGATACATAAGAAAAAAATGACCTTTGACACAAAGCTTTTACATCCCGACCCAGGTGACGCATGTTGGTGCCCCAATCCAGTAGGCCAAATGACCTCAAGTACACCTACCTATTTTCGAGATGCTACTAACTAGTAGGAAGGGCCTGATATCGATCATAGGGGGGGATATACCCACTTTATCGAAGTAGCACAACAACAAAAATAAATAATAGAAACCAAAGGAAATATCAATTACTAGAATAATATTAATGTCAAATGATGACAAAAATAGGAAATACAATGACCAAAACTATATAGCATATATATCATGCCAAGACGTGTCAATGGATACTATGAAAAATCCAAAAATAAATAAATATATTAAAAACTCCCTTGTAGGTCCCAAACACGACCTAGTTCCCTCACCCATGATCTATCCCATATCATCTATCTAACACAATGTATTTTCCCTTAACCTGTCCTATTATAATGCAGTCTATTTAGGTACCAATCAGGAAGTCTAATTAGGGTGTGAGTACGACGTTGTAGGCCACCACCAATGGTGTCTAAAACAATATCCAATTATTAATAGAGTATATATTTTTTGAAAAAATAAATATAAGATATAATGTAAATAGTTTAGATTTATTTAATTTAGATTTATATAACCACAAAAAAAACATGGGTTCTTGATAACACTGGAACCATTCAACAACTTCTATGTTTGGTATTTTAGTCTGAACCATAAAACATATTCAATTAACAATTATATGTATCACATGGGTTGTATTTATATATTTCATTTCAATTCAAATCATGAACACTTGGAATAATAGTCCAATGCCAATATCATGGGAGTTCAATGTATTTTATATCAATTTGTAGGTGTCTGAATCATCATTCATTTCCCTACCCCATGGGTATTTAGAGCGTCAATACCTGTCCCATAAATATATTCACATGAAACCCCTTTGGTATAGATGATCTTATTTATCACCCCCTTGGGTATTTAGAGGATCATTATGTGTCCCACACACCATATCTCATTCAAAAACAAATTTTTTATATATCACATCATTAAAGGTTAATTAACATTAACCTTCTCATAACTTTTCTCAATCAATACATAATTTAATTAATTTAATAATTAATTAATCCAATTAAATCCATTGAATAATAACAATAATTTTCATTAATTAAATAAAACATTTATTAATCCAGTTCAAAATCATTATATCCTAATAATTATTTCAATAATTAATTATTATAATAATTCTCACTGTCTCAATAACTCAATCATTAAATCAAAATTCAATTAATCAAATCAATTCCACAGTCACAAAGTCCAATATTTAATTCAATTCAATTCGAAATTCAACAATTTCAATAACCCAATAATTAATTCAATAATTAATTATTCCAAATCAACAACTTCATTATCCCATTCAATTCTACAATCTCAGATTCCATTAATTTATTAAACAAATCAGTTAATCCAATTTCGATGATTCCATAAATTAATTAATAAATTAATTTTTCTATTTCAATTATTCTATATTAAAATTTTCAATTCAAATATAACAACACATAAATTCAATTGGAATAGTGACTATTGGAATTGAAATTAGTCAACCTACCAGAATACGTTAATGAGAGATTGCCTAATAAAAAACCCCAATTTGATGTGCATCCATTAAGAACACGACGAATATAGATGTGTAGATCCAAATGCAAGGTCAAAGATCAGAAAAAAAATATATCTAGAAAACCCTATATTAACATCATGGAGTAATATTATATAAACATTCCTATTTTATTGTAACATCTAGAGTTTTATGAAAGAAACACCTTGTTCAATAACATACATGATACATGACATTGAGCTTCAACACGCGACTAAATAGTATTATTTAAATGTTACCATTATAAACTAGCCATTGGAATTAAGAGAATGAATAGTATTAATAAAATTAGGAAAATTAAATTTAAAAATGTTTATATAATAATTCATTGGTTAGAAAATTTATTAGAAATGTAAATAAAACCCATTTTAATATAAAGGATGTGTTTCTATGAAAACCTATTTAAATGAGAATAATTGTGTTTATAAAATATTATCACTATTTTTTGATTTTATTAATGAAATATAAACTCATTATGATGTTTAAAATTTCTATTATTTCTTTGTAGACATGATATAAAGAAAAATCAATTTTAAGCATAAATGATGTATTTTTCAAAAAAGGCATCTTTACACCGTTTTGATGGAAAATGCATTTTAAATATATATTTTTACACATTTAAAATTTATATTTTACAAAATAAATGTCTTATGTGGATTAAGGGAATAAAATTTACATATGATGAAATTTTGCTATTTTTCTGATAAAATTCATATTTAAATGAATAGAGAGAAAGACTGCATTTTAATTCAAAACTGCCATTTCATCTAGATTTTTTATATAGTTAGATTTTCATTTTAATTGGTTTTAAATTTTATTTGGATTAGGTTTTTACCATTTAATACAAATTTTATCATTGGATGTAATTTCACATTGAAATTTGATATAGACACATATTAATCCTTTGAGGGTTTTTACTTTTAAAAAACTCATTTTTATCATTTTGACAATTTGAAATAATTTTAAATTAATCTCATCAAGGTTTAAATTTTGAAATTGTAAAAATCGATTCCATATTTGGAATAAGAATGTCCAACTTTTTCATATAGGCCCCTTGTATTTTTGGACATTATGAATAATAACATTATTAATTATTTTCATTTACCATTGTTAAAAGGTAAATTAGGAAAATAAGGGTAAAAATTATATTAAAATATTATAAAACTACCATAACACATGTCATACTCCTATTTAATGACATTTGGGTAACCAAGGAAACCATTGGGATTAAAAAATTTCATTTTGAATCCACTTGGGTTTGATTATGACACTTATAAATTTTCATTTAAAATAAAGTAAAATATGTTATAAACATGAATCCTATTACTAAAACAATTTTAATATGGGATTAGATTAATGATATCTTAGAATAAAAAAGATTCATTATAAATTTAATAATATTTCCCACAAATTGGTATTTATTTATTGTTTTCATATATTAAATAAATAAATTTAATTATAACACAATGGTGATGTTATGATTACTTCATTAATAAATGATTCAAGTAAATGAAATTATAAATGTTAAAATAAATATTATTTCATATATTTGATATTATACAACACTTCGTTGGACAGATATAACATTTTATAATGGATTTAGTGTATTTTTTTCAAAGGAATCAAATTTTTGTGACTTTTTGAAAAAATTCATGTATGAATAGTGTCAATAACTGACATAATACATAACTTAAAATATAAAAAAGTTTATTAAATGTCCTAAAATTCCAAAAAAAAAATATTTGATAAAATGTTTATGAAAATTCCAAATATCTCAAAAAATATTCTTTTTTCTATATGACATGTTATGTTAATTACTTTAACAAGCAATGTGTAAATAACAAGTTATAATTGTAAGATTAAAGATGGTAAAATTAGGCATAAACCAAAATTATAAGGAATAAAAAAATATTAAAAATAGGTCTAATTTTATTTTTATAGTAAGTATATGACCAAAAATAATATTATCTTATAAATAAATTATTTTGTGACCATTAGAAACCAAAATTTAATTTATAATAAATTAATATTTCAAGATGTTCTCAATGTTCCACTCTTCTCTCTAATAAAAGGGAACTTATACTTATCTTTTATTCACAATTAAAAAGACTTTTGGATTGGCCAAGATCTATCCAAAACTCTTCCTAGAATGTAACACCCTGAAATTTTATGAAAAATATTCTTTTAATATCATTGATTTCTTGTGTTGTATGCTTCAACAATATTACCTTGCGCTACACGCAACACCGTATGAGCTTGCAGTATACACAACACTATTCTTGGATCATGTTACACACAATTTTGATAGTAGTTATTCTACGAAACATTGAGTGTATATATACAAATATATATATATATTCAATTTATAAATGAAATATGGTTTGATTCTGTTATATGAAACAACGGAGGAGTCTTGCACAACACGCAACCCTGGCGTGGCTTGCATTACACGCAATCACGACTTTCCTCGATAGCGTGTGTTGTACGCACTACCAGGTTTCACTAAAAAATTGATATATGGTTATAATATTTTTATGAACTAGCCGTTATGAATAGTATCAACTACATTTTAAATTTTATAAAATTAATATTCATCTTACACATTTTCTAGAACATGGTATGAGAACAAAATCAATTTTTTGTGGAAAATAAGTTTTTTTCAAAAAATGTAGTTTTGCCGCCTTTTGAAGGTGCACCCACCATAAATCTTGTTTTTGACATGTATATAAGTTCAATTTGAAAAAATAAAATTCTTCTTTGGAATCAGGGTATAAAAATTTACTTTGGATAAATTTTTCATATTATTCTGATAACTTTCATATTTTAATTAATAGTAAAAACCCACTATGTTTTATTTAAAAACAAATTTTTTCATCGCAATAATTTTTATGGTTAGATTGTCTTTTTAATTGGTTTTAATGTGTAATTAGAATAAATTTTTACCCTTGAATCCAATGTTGGTCATTGGAATTAATTTTACTTTGAAATTGGATATAAACAAGTATCAATCTTTTGATTGTTATTGTTTCATAAAAAACACGCGACTTGTTTTGACGACGGGAATTATTTTTTAAATTAATTAATGCAACTGATATGTTTTGAACTTGGTAAAATAGAAATCATTTTTTAATTCATAATATCAAATATCTATTAGGCCCAATTTTTGGTATTTTTATGGAAACATTCATTTTTTGATGAATACTGAAACCACTAAGTGGTCGTTAAAAAACAGAATTTTTCATAAAACATAATTTTACCACTTTTGTGAGTGGAATTTATAAAATCCGAGAGACACGGTTAATATCAAGGAATAAAATGTGGTTCAATGAGATGAAAATAATTTTTGGCGAATAGTAACTTTTTACTTTTTTTACCACGGTTAAAAGTCAATATGGTAATTAAGGGTAAAAATGATATTATTATTACCCTAACACATGTTATAATTATTTTGGATAAGTTTAATTTGACCAAAAACAATCTTAGGAATAAAATATGACCATTTAGGTCCACTTGGATTAGATTATAACATTTATTGTTAATTTATTTAAAGAAGTGTGAAAATAGTTAAAATCAATGTTTTATAAGTAAATAATTTTTAATATAGGGTTATTCATAAGATAAATTCAACTGTAAATATTCATTCGAAATATAAAACAATTTACTAAATATTGGTATTTTATTTATAATTTTTAGACATTAAATAGTTTAATTTATTTATGACACAAAGATGATTGAGTAATTATCCTATTAATGAAATATTGACATAATTGATGTTATAAATACCCAAATAAATGTAATTTGAGGCTTTTTATGGATTACACTAATTTTCAAGGTTAATATGACATGTTAGTATTTATTTAATTAACTTTTTTAGAATTAATCATTCTGTTATGATTTTCACAAAAATCAATTACCAAATAGTGTCAAAATTGACATAAAATAGTTTTTAAAACAAATATTATATTATTAATTGTCATTTTATTCCTAAAAATATAAGTTTTGGCCAAATGACATAGATAAGGTTATATATATTAATAATAAACAACTTGGGGTTCTTTTTGATTTTTATAGTAAGTTTATTAACCTTATAGTGTAAGAAAACAAGAAGACACGATAAAAGTAAAATTATTTAACTTAAGGTTAAATATAAATGATAAGGTTAAAATAGAAACCTAAACTTGTCTAAATTCTATTAGACGAGAGTATTTAGACCCATACCCACATTAGATTCTAAATAAATCAATTTGGAGCTATTAAAAACCGAATATGACTTTATAATAAATTAATATTTTTAGTTTTTCCAATGGTGCCCCTCTGCTCCCTTATAAAAGGGAACCTCCTCCCTCTCTTCCTCACACCACTTTGAGCCTTCAAGCTCAGAAAACCCCTGCCCAATTCTCTTCTCCACTTCCCTAGAAACATCCTATAGGTCCTGGTCTTCTTCAAAGACCAATTTTAGTGCCCTAAGAAGAGGTCTCAAAGAGGTGCTTCAAAGAAGAGGTAATGTCTGTTACCGATTCTTTCAACTTTATTTCTTATTGCACTTCTTCTTCTTAGGTTGTTTCATTATGAAGTAATAACATCAGTATCACTCATATAATGGTATGTTATTATATGTATGAAACAAATCTATTTCACCATCTATCCATCCTATGGAATATGAAATCACCACGCGTGCGTACGTGCGGAATACTGTCTCCACGCCGTGGTGTAATCTATTTTCCACCACCACCTTACTTGGATGTGTATAATGGTGTAAATAATAACTATATATGATTATTGTAATGTGATATGATTCTGTAGTAGTATACATACACTCCAATAAAATTCCACGATCATGGGAACGATATCATCGCTCGTGCGTATGTACGGAATACCGTCTCCACGACGCGATAAGATTCATTCTCAATGATTAACCATTCATGAATGATTATAAAGTATATATAATAAGTAATAATGAAATATATGACATAATAATGATACTGGATTTATTTATATATATATATTTATGTCATCCAATTAATTCTATTCAATTCAATGAGGAAACGAAAACAACGTTCATGCGTACGCACTGCCTACCGTCTCTATGAACGGTGTATTTCTTTCCATTTATAGATCTATTATATATATGTATATTATGAATATATATTATATATAAATCATTTTTTATATTATTTAATTAAGTAATCATGATCTAATTAATCATATGAATAATTACAAGTCAAAACACGGACGACAAATGAAACGATTTTACCCAAAAAGCTCTTTAACATGGAATTTACAAAAGAACAGGTAATATAAAGTTATAAGTGAAACATATATGATATCATAACAATGAATATGATTCTGTAATAAGTCAATGACATTATTTAAATCATTATATAGGAGGTTCGGATACATATGAAGCATATCGGACCTAAGGTAAGTGATAATTTTGAAAATCTCATTTTTACCCGAGATTGCTTATTCGTAAGTATTTACTAGGGTTATTGCTATCATCCATGTCCATGTTTTGTAAAAGTGTGTTCATGTATGTTTAAAGTCCTTTTTACCCATTTTGACTTTTACCCCATTTTATGGAAGGAATCTTTCTTTTATTTACCCTACAAGGTACTTTTGTCTTTTCCAGTAAAAGTACGAGAAGAATGTTTTATTAACTTATACGGCATGAACGGATTTTTACGGTTTTATAAAGCCTTGTTTTCATGAAGATTCCTAAAAAGGATTTCATTACCATTTTTAACAAAATGCCTTAATTTTAAAATTGCATCACATTTTATGAAAAGAAAATGATTTTGAATAATAAAGGATATTTTCCTCAAGAATTCATTTCAAGTGTTTTATCAAAACCATTTTTCATCTAAGTTGACATTATTTAATATGTGTATGTTTCAAGTATAATGTCTTTATGATTTACATGGTTTCACTTTTCTTATTATGAAATGATATCAATTTCTTTTATGTGGATTATGTGATGATGGGATGATGTTTATGAAACTCATTTTATTCGTTGGGTTATTATGAATGATGTATGTTTATTTTGTGGCACAAGTAAGAATGATTTCATAATGAGATGGGTGGGACCTATATCTCCCTCCAATGCATTTGGTAAATATTTATATCTCATGAGATAGACATGGCTGGAATGGTAAGTTAATTCGGTTTACTGTTACAGGACTGAAACGAGGAGTGAACACGATTCAGAAAGGGACTTTGTCCACTAATATGGTCTTGGCAGCAATGACTTGGCTACTGTGGAAATCGTGACATGTACTGAATGGTTGCCACAATTACATGAATTACTCCCATGATATTCTATCATGCTTAATGTTTCTTTATGATCTATGACTTACGTACTTCCATGTTTTATGTCATTGCTCAAGCTTTTGATGTTTAAACATTATGTTCATGTTTTTAAGTTCAAATGTATATGATTTGTTTTATTTTATCCATGCTTACCCTTACTGAGAATTTGAGCTCACCCTTTATATGTTTTCATTTCCCCAGGATATAAATAAAGGTTTTAGGTAAGAAAACAGAAGGGGAAGATCGTTATGGGAGATGTTGATGATCTTTCACCACGATTAGAAGATTACATTCCATGTTTCCAAAGACACAAAACTATTACGGTCCTTGTGTGTCTGTTTTTGTTATGTATTAAGTATTCCGCAAAAGTAAAGTAATGTCCATGTACGTCAAGCTTCGGGTCTCTATTGTTAGTATCAGAAGAAAGGTTTAGTCAACCTTTAGAAACTAGGATGCGAGAACTTTAGTGAGATCCCTAGAGATATTTCTAAGGTATGTCTAGGGTTGTCCCTAAGGTTAAGTATAAGTATAGGTTATTGTCCTATAATTATGATAACAATATTAGAATTAAACCTAAGATGTTAGATGTCGAAGGTACTCCCCCTTGATTATGTTGTTTTCCTTTTATGATTTTTTCCTCTCACATAATTCTTTTTGTGATTTAGTCAATGGAGGGAACCAGAAGGAATTCGGTTAACATTGAATCCAATGGAAAAATTGGTGACTATGAGCAACAAAATTGTGTAATGCCTAGAGAGAATGATATTGTGATTATGCCAAATCAGTCATCGCGATATGTGATTAATAAGGTAAAATTTAGTGGAATGCCTAATTCATCAAATAAGAGGAAGATAGACTTTTATGCATGTTCGCATGTTGAGGAGCATAAAGAAAGGAAGATTGAGATTTCTAAAGAAGGGAAGAAGAACCTTGAGGAATACCTCAAATGGAGGGACATATGTTATCTGTGTAGAGGAAAGGGTCATAGAGTGACCGACTATTATAGAGTTCAATGTCTTATTTGTGGAGAACATGGGCATTACCCAACTCAATGCCCTGACCTAAAAAGTTACTTCTAAATCAAGGAAGGACTTATTCCAGGAAAATCATTGAATATGATGGATTGAAGTGTTTATGTATTGGTATTCATGAATAATGTTTTTGAGGTAATTTTATGGTGTATTGGAATATTTTTGTATTAGTCTATTTTGGTTTTCAATAATTTTATGGTACTGGTAACCATGGAAAGTGATTCAAATATTTTGGAAAGCAGATGATATGCGCATAATGAAGAGATAAGGAGAAAACGAAAATTTTCATAGTATTAATGAGCTCATGACTGATATAAGGACTAAGTGATATTATGGTTTGAGTATATATAATTTTTGGGATTTTGGTCTATGGAATGTGTTAAAATTTATCAACATTCATCTTTTCACTAAGGTTCAATGGGTATTCATTTTTTTCAAGAGAATACATGATTAAGGCCTTTGAATGTTTGGAATGTGACCAATAAGACATATCTTATGATATATGGGGATCAACGACGGTATTAAAATGCTTGTTATATGAAATCTCTGGTAATCGTTTTCACCATAATATTAGAGTGGACTGCAGTATTATGGATAAGCCTAATGATTGGAATGGATTATGTCAGCCAAAATTTAGTATTGTTTAAGGATAGAACTTTTTTCGATATTATTGATGGGATGTTATAGTAATGTAGTTTTAGAAAAAGGACAACCTATAGGACAGGCGACAACCCATCGCGTCAGACAAGGTTGTGGGAATCAAACCCACAACCGAAGTGTGACTGGCCTTTATCGCCTACCACTGGCCTACATGAAGTCCATGTTTAGTAGAAACTAGTTTTATTACATTAAGCAGTATGATATATGAAGTATAAGTCCATTTTAGGAACCATATATGATTAATATCACTATAGATGGACTTATGTATTTTTGATATCTTTTATAACCTTTTGTTTGAGACAGATGGAATGACCCATCATTCTATCACATGATCTGCTAAGACTTCACGAATGAAAAATTCAACTTCATTTCTTTAAGAGATGAAGTGGAAATTGTCCAAAGAACGAACAACGGTGAGACTGTACCAAAATCACAAAAGTATTTCTTCTATTTCCAATTTCATCAACTTTAGGGAAATGATATTGAAAACCAAAAATGTTGTCCTAGTGCCCTTATATCCAATGAATCAGATGGTACCTTATATCATCACAAATCTATGGCTTTTTGATTGATGTCTTTTTCATATCCATGTTCTCTACCACTCTCCATCAGACCTTGATTGTTAGATTTTTCGTCCATATCCATATTTTCACCTATGTTCTCCTACGTGGAAACCCAGTGATGAGTTAATTTGGGTAACCGTTACATTTCATACTTTAGTTTTTAAAGCCAAGTTTTGGTATTCCTTTTTACGATGTGGGTTTCTATTAAACAAACTTTCGAGTAGTAAACCATTTATAACCCCGACGAATTTTGAGGGCGAAATTCATTTTAAGGGGGTAGAATGTAACACCACGAGATTTTATGAAAAATATTCTTTTAATTTCATTTATGTCTTGTGTTGTATGTTTCAACAAGATTACCTTGCGCTACATGCAACTCCGTATGAGCTTGCAGTATACACAACACTATTCTTGGATCATGTTATACACAATTTTGATAGTAGTTATTCTACGAAACATTGAGTGTATATATATAAATATATATATATTAAATGTATAAATGAAATATGGTTGGATTCTATTATACGAAACAACGGAGGAGTCTTTCACAACACGCAACCCTGACTTGGCTTGCATTACACGCAATCACGACTTTCCTCGATAACGTGTGTTGTACGTAATACCAGGATTCACTAAAAAATGATATATGGTTATAATATTATTATGAACTAGCCATTATGAATAGTATCAACTAAATTTTAAATTTTATAACATTATTATTCATCTTACACATTTTCTAGAACATGGTATGAGAACAAAATCAATTTTTCGAGTAAAATAAGTATTTTTCAAAAAATGTAGTTTTGCCGCCTTTTGAAGGCGTACCCACCATAAATCTTGTTTTTGAAATGTCTATAAGTTCAATTTGACAAAACAAAATTCTTATTTTGAATCAGGGTATAAAAATTTACTTTGGATAAAATTTTCATATTATTCTGATAACTTTCATTTTTTAATGAATAGTAAAAACACACTATGTTTTAATTAAAAACAACTTTTTTCATCGCAATAATTTATGTGGTTAAATTATATTTTTAATTGGTTTTAAAGTGTAATTAGAATATATTTTTACCATTTAATCCAATGTTGGTCATTGGACTTAATTTCACTTTGAAATTGGATATAAACAATTATCAATCTTTTGATTATTATTGTTTCTTAAAAACACGCGATATGTTTTGACGACGGGAATTAATTTTTAAATTAATTAATGCAACTGATATGTTTCGAATTTTGAAAAATATAAATCATTTTTGAATTCATAATATCAAATATAGCTTAGGCCTAATTTTTGGTAATTTTTTAAAAACTTTCATTTTTTGATTAATAGTGAAACCATTAAGTGGTAGTTAAAAAACTGAATTTTCATAAAACATAATTTTACCGCTTCTGTGAGTGGAATTTAGAAAATCCGAGAGATACAGTTAATATAAAGAACTAAAATGTGGTTCAATGAGATGAAAATAATTTTTGGTGAATAGTAACTTTTTACTTTTTTTACCACGGTTAAAAGTAAATCGGGTAATTCATGGTAAAAATGATATTATGATTACCCTAACACATGTTCTAATTCTATTATATAAGTTTAATTCGACCAAAAACAAGCTTAGGAATAAAATATGACCATTTAGGTCCACTTGGATTAGATTAGTACATTTATTATTAATTTATTTAAAGAAGGGTTAAAATAGTTAAAATCAATGTTTTATAAGTAAATAATTTTTAATATAGGATTATACATAAGATAAATTCGACTATAAATATTCATTAGAAATATAAAACGATTTCCTAAATAATGGTATTTAATTTATAATTTTTAGTCATTAAATAATTTAATTTATTTATTACACAAAGATGATGTAGTAATTATCTTTTTAATGAAATATTGACATAATTGATGTTATAAATACCCAAATAAATGTAATTTGAGGATTTTTATGGATTACGCTAATTTTATAGGTTAATTTTTCATATTATTATTGATTTAATTAACTTTTTTCGAACTAATAATTCTTTTATGAGTTTCACAAAAATCAATTACAAAATATTTTCAAAATTGACATAAAATAGTTTTTAAAACAAATATTATATTATTAATTGTTATATTATTCCTAAAAATCTAAGTTTTGGCCAAATGACTTAGTTAAGGTTATATATATTAATAATAAAAAACTTGGGGTTCGTTAGGATTTTCATAGTATGTTTATTAACCTTATAGTGTAAGAAAACAAGAGGACACGGTAAAAGTAAAATTATTTAACTTAAGGTTAAATCTAAATGATAAGGTTAACATAGAAACCTAAACTTGTCTAAATTATATTTGACGAGAGGATTTAGACCCATCACCACATTATCTTCAAAATAAATCAATTTGGAGCCATTAAACACCGAATATGACTTTATAATAAAATAATATTTTTTGTTTTTTCAAAGGTGCCCCTCTCCTCCCTTATAAAAGGGCACCTCCTCCCTCTTTTCCTCACACCACTTTGAGCCTTCATTCTCGGCAACACCCTGCCAAATTTTCTTCTACACTTCCTTATAAACATCCTAGAGGTCCTGGTCTTCTTCAAAGATCAATTTTAGTGCCCTAATAGGAGGTCTCAAAGAGGCGCTTCAAAGAAGAGGTAATGTCTGTTACCGATTCTTTCAACTTTATTTCTTCTTCCACTTATTCTTCTTAGGTTGTTTCATTATGAAGTAATAACATCAGTATCACTCATATAATGATATGTTATTATAAGTATTAAACAACCCTATTTCACCATCTATCCATCCTATGGAAAACGAAATCACCACGCGTGCGTACGTACGGAATACCGTCTGCACGCCGTGGTGTAATCTATTTTCCACCACCACCTTACTTGGATGCGTATAATGGTGTAAATAATAACTATATATGATTATTTTAAATTGATATTTATTATTTAGTAGTATACATACACTCCAATAAAATTCCACGATCATGGGAACGATATCATCACTCGTGTGTACGTACGGAATACCGTCTCCACGACGCGATAAGATTCATTCTCAATGATTAACCATTCATGAATTATTATAAAGTATATATAATAAGTAATAATGAAATATATGACATAATAATGATACTGGATTTATGTATATATAAATTTATTTCATCCAATTAATTCCATTCAATTCAATGAGGAAACGAAAACAACGTTCATGCATACGTACGACCTACTGTCTCCATGAACGGTGTATTTCATTCCATTTATCGATCTATTATATATATGTATATTCTGAATATATATTATATATAAATAATGTTTTATATTCTGTAATTAACTAATAATTATCTAAGTAATCATATGAATAATTACAAGTCAAAACACGGACGACAAATGAAACGATTTTACCCAAAACGCTCTTTAACATGGAACTTACAAAAGAACGGGTAATATAAAGTTATAAGTGAACCATATATGATATCATAACAATTAATATGATTATTTAATAAGTCAATGACATTATTTAAATCATTATATAGGAGGTTCGGATACATATGATGCATATCAGACCTAAGGTAATGGATAATGTTTCAAATATCATTTTTATCCGAGATTGCTTATTCGTAAGTATTTACTGGGGTTATTTCTATCATCCATGTCCATGTTTTATAAAAGTCTATTCGTGTATGTTTAAAGTCCTTTTTACCCATTTTGAATTTTACCCCATGGTATGGAAGGAATCTTTCTTTTATTTACCCTACAAGGTACTTTTTACTTTTCTGGAAAAAGTACGAGAAGAATGTTTTTTTAACTTATACGGCACGAACGGATTTTTACAGTTTTATAAAGCCTTTTTTTCATGAAGCTTCCTAAAAAGGATTTCATGAATATTTTCAACAAAATACATTAATTTTAAAATTGCATCACATTTTGTGAAAAAAAATGATTTTGAATAAGAAATGATATTTTCCTCAAGAATTCATTTCAAGTGTTTTATCAAAACCAGTTTCATCTAAGTTGACATTATTTAATATTTGTATGTTTCAAGTATAATTTATTTATGATTTACATGGTTTCACTTTTCTTATTATGAAATGATATCAATTTCTTTTATATGGATTATGTGATGATTGGATGATGTTTATGAAACTCATTTTATTCGTTGGGTTATTATGAATGATGTATGTCTATTTTGTGGCACAAGTAAGAATGGTTTCATTATGAGTTGGGTGGGACCTATATCTCCCTACAATGCATTGGGTAAAGATTTATATCTCAGGAGATAGACATGGCTAGAATGGTAAGTTAATCTGGTTTAGTGTTACAGGACTGAAATGAGGAGTGAACTCGATTCAGAAAGGGAAATTGTTTACTAAGATGGTCTTGGTAGCAATGCCTTAGCTACTATGGAAATCATGACATGTGCTGTATGGTTGCCACAATTAGATGTTTTACTCACATGCTATTTTATCATGTTAAATGTTTCTTTATGATCTATGACTTACGTACTTCCATGTTTTATGTCATTGCTCAAGCTTTTGATGTTTAAACATTATGTTCATGTTTTTAAGTTCAAATGTATATGATTTGTTTTATTTTATCCATTCGTACCCTTACTGAGAATTTGTGCTCACCCTTTATATGTTTTATTTTCCCTAGGATATAAATAAAGGTTTTAGGTAGGAAAACGAAAGGGGAAGATATTTTTGGGAGATGTTGAAGATTGCTCACCACGATTAGAAGATTACATTCCAAGTTTCCAAAGACACTAGACTATTACAGTCCTTGTGTGTATGTTTTTGTTATGTATTAAGTATTCCACAAAAGTAATGTAATGTCCATGTACGTCAAGCTTCGGGTATCTACATAGAATCCAACCCCATTTTCGTACGGCCTTATATTATATTGAACTCCCTTCTTAGAGGTGTTAAGAAGTTCTTCAAAGGTGATCATTCAAAGTAGAGGTATTATTTTCTTTTAAGTGGTTCTCATTGATTTATTCTCCCACATACTTCAAATATTCTCCAACCATTATGGTTTAAAAACTACCAAATACTTAATATATTTTGATGTTTTTTTGTTAATATCATTACTTAAATCCATCTCTACTTCCATTAAATCGGAATGGAATTAATAGTTTGTGCGTACATGTGAACTATCACCTCCACGAGATCTAATTTTTTTTCATAACTGTATATCATGACCTGTAATAATAATGGAGTTAATGTTAATATATGGTATTTATGAAAAATTAATCATTATAAAATAATAATATATTTGTTATGTACTTACTTCTATGTGCATAAAAATTATAATTTCATTCATGTGTACGTGTGAACTATCACCTCCACGAATGGTGTGACCCATTTTGATTCATTATATAACATATATGATATATATAAGTATAATTAAATTATTATTATTATGTTAATAATATAATGATAAACCTATAAAGATAAAATTATAATTACCTTATTTCCTTAAAGATCAATGAAAAATGGGATTGTTCCTCATTCGTACATACAGCATGTCATCTCCATGATTATAACGTTGTTAGTTTTCAATAACCATAATTAATGGGTTGATTTAGAAAGATTTATTAATGTATTAAAATGATTAATATGTCATGAATACTATTTTGGAGATGTTGGACTTATGACTATATGGAAAAATTATATTATACCATGTTCATTTTTGACTCAAGTACCGAATATCCATATAATGTCCGACATGAACTCAACGAAATTTCTAATTTATATACCTTGGTAAAAGTGATATAATTGAATAAAAAACATGAAAAATATTCTGAATCAAGTATAAATTAACCTTTGTTTTTTATTTATGAATATGAAGAATGAATGAGACAACTCTAACTCATGGTAAGGAATATCTTAACTCAATCACCATTTAATGTGTTAAATATCTATATCATTGGTTATGTTCTTCAAAAAATATGTGTGAATTATACCTGATTGTTTTATACTATATATCCAAATATATTAGCTGTATTTATATTTGTCAAACATTATTATGTCATTGATTTATCTGTATTATTTTGAAAAAGTCGTTATAAGGGACTTCATTTCAAAATCATTTTTCTTAGGTATATTTTGATGGTATACAAAATAGTCTTTCATACTGTGTATAACAAACCTTTTTGAATATTAATTTAATTCTAAGTGAATATTTTTCTACGAATTATTTTACTAAACGACAAAATGTAATTTTTTTACCGTATGTGGAGACAACAAATTCTATGTCTTCGTAACCGTTATTTGATATTTGGATTCCTCTCTAAGCCTTCATGTTTTTAATTGGAAAAGAAACACTTTATTCCCTTTATGTTGTTTTGGTATTGAAAATGGGTTTGAGAGGGGAGTTACTGTTTCAATATCTTGATAAGATTTATTGTGATTGGAAAAGAAATTTAATGGGTGAAATGTTGAAAACTGATATATTTTATGTGTTAAATTTATATAATGGTACTATGACATTTTACTGGTGGTTATGTGATAATACAAGGATAGGTGGTTACATGATAAACCGAAGATAGTTGGTTCTGTGATAAAGCTAGGATGGGTGGTCACGTTATAACCTCCAATTCATTGGCTATGGAAGTCAACCATATGTCTATTCCATTTAGTGATATGTTTGGAAGTTAGCCATATGGTTATTCCACTTAAGTATGATTTTTCCCAAGTTACATTTATATGTTATATGTTACATCCTGTTAGTTTTATGGTAATCTTTGGATTACCAAAAAAAGGGAAGAAATTAACATTAGTTTAGGGAAGTGTATTTTACTACAACTTAAAGGTGAAAATTATTACATTATGATAAGTTATTCGAGGTTTTTATGTTTTAGCAAGGCTGACAGTTTTCCTTTTTTATGTCTCTATTACCGAGAATTTTATTCTCCTTCCTTGTTCGAAATGTTTTTCATAGGTTTAAAGACAAATATAGATAAGGATGGGATCAAGAAATATTTTTATTTAACATGAAAATAAACCACATTTCTTTTTAAAAGATTTTTTATTGAAGAATTGGATACTGTTAAAAATGACCACATTGTATTTCTGTGGTTTTTTTATGTATGAGTTATTTATTAATTCTCTAAAAATCTAAACCTTAAAAGATCCTCAATGTGAATTCTTTAATAAACTCAAGATTATGTAATTTTTAAGGATGGGGCCTTATATTTGGAATTAACGGATGGTTTAGAGAACTTTGAAGATTATGATGTCTTCCTACGAATTTGGGATATCAACACGGGTTTTTAATTTTGATGAATGATAAAAAGTTCAATGTCTTAGAATCCCCTTTTGGGACTCTATGATCAGAAATATTAAGGTTACTAATGGTATATTCGTAGGCATTCACCTTTGAAGAAAATATGGGATTTTCTTTAGGATGAAAAATACAAGTTAGGAAATAACCTTTGAATATTGATTCATATCATGGTTATTTTTGAGTTCTTTGTTTTTTTTGGAATAATATAAGAATTATTTTGTTTTAGAAAAACGACAACTCACTGGATGGGTGACAACCTGTTCTATTCGGCAAGGCTGTAGAGATCAAACCCATAACTGAAGGGTGAAAAGGGTGTGTCACCTACCATTAGCCTATGTGGAGTCCTTTGTTAGTAGGACTTATTCTTTTTTTATAAATGATTTTATTGATTAAGAATATGTTGATTTGGGATACATAAATTTTATCAAATAGAAAAAAATGGGATTGGAAAATAATTCTGGGATTATGTGATAAAGCTAATTTTGGATGGCGTTCACTATTTTGGAATCTTTGTATGATTTTGTTAAATATAATACTATGGGATTTTATTTGTGGAATAAAGGTTGAATTATGTTTGGAGAAATAGTTGATTTAATTAAGGGATTATGGAGATTTGGGTTATTTTTTGAAGTGATTGTCCTATCTTGGAGAAAATGTGATTCAATTAATTACATTTTGGTATGATACATTAATATTTATTGATTTTATTTGGAGATAAATGATAAAATTTTTAAAGGAAGACTATTTTATCAAAACAATTTTATTTTTTGGCTTTAAATATTAGTTTTTAATATTTTTATGAATTTTAAGGACAATTATATATCAAATGGTCTTTTTTGAACTTTGGATATTACTGTTGAATGTTGGAGAGTTAAAAGTAATTTTTTCCCATACAATGGTTTATTTTTTTAGGGAAATTATTTGATTTTATCCAAACCATTTTTTTGTTTAATATTATAAAATGGGATTAAGTGATAGTTATTATTTTTTGGATAATGTGATTCTCTATATGTTTATCTAATGCTTTATGTGTGACGAAGTCTTCTTGAATACTCTACATTTGGAGAAAATATGATATTTTGGTGTAAATTTATTAATGGATGAAACACTACTTGACAAGTCAGTATTTTTCTTTATCTTATTAGTAAAGCTTGTAAATAAATTCTTCAAGATTAAGAAAAGGATGATAAAAAAAGATTTGAATCTATTTTTTCTACTGAAAAATCCATGATTGTTTAACACCTCATATGTAGGTGGTTTTTTTATTGTTATATTTCTTTTGATCATGTTTTCTATCACTATCCATTAAAAAATATTGTTACTTTTTATTCTATATCCATGTTTTCTTACTTGAAATCCTAGTATATTTTTTCTCGAGAGACCTTCAAAATTTTCTTTCTTTCTTTTAATGTTGTAGATTTATTAACACTTTTTTTTGATGTTGGTTTACCATAATTGTATTTTGAAAATACATACCATATTTACCCACCCCAAATTGAAATTATAGGGCTGAAATTTATTAATATATTGGAGGATGTAACAACCCTTGTTTTAGGAAAGTAAGACTATGTTCCAGAGTGTACATGATACGCTACATCGAGCTTAAAAAACAACTAAATAGTATTATTTAAATGTTTCTATTATAACCTAGTGGTTGTAATGGAGAGAATCAATAGTATTAACTGAATTATAGAAATAAGGTTTACTAATTATTATACAATGATTCATTGGTTACCAAATTTATTAGAAATAGAAATAACCAATTGAATATAAAGGATGTGTTTTTATGAAAACTTATTTAAAGGAGAATGATTATGTTTATAAAATAATATCACTATTTTTGGATTATATTAATGAAATATAAACTCATTGAGAATTTTTAAATTCAAACTATTTGTTTTCTAAACAATATATAAGAAATAAGTATATTTTAAGCATAAAAGAAGAATTTTTCAGAAAAGGCATTTTTTCCATCATTTAATGGAGAACAAATTTTAATTATATTTTTTAAGACATATATAAGTTATATTTGAAAAAATAAACTTTTTATATGGAGTAGGGTCATCAAAATTTACTTTTTTTGAAATTTATTTATTTTTCTAATAAAATACATATTTTAATGAATAGTGAAAATATTTCATTTCAATTAAAAATGACAATTTATTATAATATTTTAATATATTTATATTGTCTTTTTAATTGTTTTTAATCTGTAATTGGATTATATCATATCATTTAATCCAATTTTGGAAAATTGGAAGCAATTTCACATGGAAATTTCATATAAACACTTGTTAGTCTTTTGATAGTTTTTTCTTTTAAAAACCTCATTTTTCGTATTGAGAATGGGAATTAAATTTAAATTAATTAATTCAAGTTCTTTGTTTTGAATTTCAAAAAATGTATTCTTTATTTTTAATCATATGGTCCAAATTTTTTAAATAGGTCCCTTTTATTTTTTAACATTATGAATAGTAACTTTAGTAATTAATTTTATTTACCATGGTTAAAAGGTAAATCAGTTAAATATGGGTAAGAATAATATTTTAATAATATAAAACTATAATAACACATGTCATAATCCTATTTAATTACATATGGAAGACAAAAATAAACCATTGGTAAGAAAATTTTGCATTTGGAATCTACGTGGTTGTGATTATGACACTTATAACCATTAATTTAAAATAAAGGCAAATATATTATAAACATGACTATTCATACAAAAACAAATTTAGTATGGGTTTATATTAATGATAAATTTGACTGTAAATAGTAACTATAAGTCTAAAAATATTTCTTAATTCATTTTATATTGTTTATAATTTTTAGGCATTAATTAAATAAATTTAGTTATGATAGAATGGGGATGCAGTGATAGCTTCATTAATAAAAGATTCAAATAAATGATATGATAAATGTTAAAATAAATATTATATGAAATATATGATGACATTCAAGAATTTTAAAGATTAATATTACATTTAATAATTTATTTAATGCATTTTCTTTGAATTCATCATGTTGTTATGATTTTTCGAAAAATATCAAGTATGATTTGTGTAAATAATTGACATATTTCAAAACATAAAATATAAATTTGTTTATTAAATTTTATAAAATTCATATGTATATATGATTTGAAAAAAATTATTAGGGTATATTATAATATTTCATAAATTACACTTTTTTGGCCATTTGACATGTCATGATAATTACATTAACACACAAATTGTAAATAACAAGTTATCATGGTAAGATTAAAAAAGATAAAATAAGGATTAAACGGAAATGATATGGATTAAAAAATATTGAAAACCTGTATATTTTTAATTGGATAATATGAATACATCCCAATATCATATTATCTTTTAAATAAATGAGTTTTTATTCATTATAAATGGAAAATAAATTTATAATAAATTATTATTCCACAACAATACTAAAGTACCCCTCATCACTCCTATAGTAGGGAACCTTTCCTTCTTTTTTATTCACATTTATAAGGCCTTTTTGTTTGGATAATATCTATCTAAAACACTTCCTATAATCCCTCCTCACATTCTTAAATCATTAGATTTTAGAGAACACCTTTCCTAGAGGTGTTTAGGTGTTCTTCAAAGACGATCAACTAAAGAAGAAATATCATTTTCTTTAAGTGTTTCTATTTTATTTCTTCTTCCACATCATTAAAGTAACCACCAACCATGATGATATTGTAACTATAGTATCCTTAATATAATAAGATGTTATTATGTTAATATAATCACCTAAATCTATCTCTACTTCAACTAAATAGGAAAGGAATTAATCATTCATGCGTATGTGTGAACTATCACCTCCATGAACCGATCTAATTCCTCTTCCATAACCATCTCTCCTAAATAGTTATAATAAATGAATTAATATTCATATAGGATATTCTACAAATATTAATCATTATAAAATTATAATATGTCAAATATGTTCTTACTTCTATGTGCATGAAAATGATAATGTTGTTCGTGCATACATGTGAACTATCACCTACATGAAGCAGTGTGACTCATTTTGATTCATTATATAACATGTATGTTATATATAAGTATATTTAAATTATTATTATTATGTTAAAAATATATTGATAATTCTTGAAAGTTAAAATTTATAATTACCTTTTCAATAATGATCAATGAAAAATTGAAATGTTACTCATTCATATGCACAACCTATCGTATCCTTGATTATAACGTTGTTCATTTTTCATAACCATAATTAATGGTTTGATATAAATGTATGATTAATGTATATAATTGATGAATATGTCATTAATAATATTTTTTATACGATAGACTTATAACCATATAGACAAATTACATCATATCATGTTAATTTTTGACTCAAGTACCAAATATCGAAAAAACATCCATCATGAACTCAAAGAATTGACTGATTTATATAAAACAATAATAAGTGATATAAATGGAATAATAAATTAAAAATGGTTCTATAGAAATTAGAAATTAACATATGTTTATTATTCAGGAATATAAATAATGAATGAGACAAGTCAAACTCAAGGAAAGTGAAATGTTAACTCAATCACTATTTGGTGAGTTAAATATATATGAAATTTGTTATGTTCTATGATGAATATGTGTGCCTAACCCCTGATTGTTTTATAGTGAATATCCACA
The DNA here is from genome assembly GCA_963277665.1 of Viscum album. NCBI lineage: Eukaryota > Viridiplantae > Streptophyta > Magnoliopsida > Santalales > Viscaceae > Viscum > Viscum album. The sequence goes on along the minus strand of OY728140.1, from coordinate 1,361,645,095 downwards.
TAAATTTTATGGATTTATATTTTTCATGTATAATTATTTCATTGATTTATCTGTAATCTAATTATACAATCATTATAAGGGACTTCGTTTCAATCACCTTTTGTTGAGGCATATTTTGAGGTTATAGACCACCTTCATTAAGACTATTTATAATAAACATCTTTCTCTTTCACTTTCATTAAAATGAATTATTTTTATATGAAGCATTTTACTGAATGATAAATTGGAATGTTTTTAATGAATGCGGAAATAACAACTTCGCTTCCATAACCATTATTTGATATTTGGAATCCTATATAACACTTAATGTTTTTAAATGTAAAAGAAATCCCTTATTCCCTTTTTGGTTGCTTTGGTATTTAAATTGGTTTTGAAAGTTGATTTACCATTTTTATTCCTTAAAATGATTTCTTATGATTTAATATAAAATTTTATGAGTGAAATGTTGATAGTTGGATACTTTTATTTTTTATGATTATATAATGGTACTTAGACATTTGGAAGTTCGTTACATGATAAACCAATGACTGGTGGTTACGTGATAAACCAAAGTTGTGTGGTTCTGTGATAAACCATGTATGGGTTGTTACATTATAACCTCTTATTATTTGGGTATGGTAGTCAGCCGTATGGATATTCCATTTAGTGATGTTTTTGTAAGTTAACTGTATCTTTATTCCATTTAAATATGATTATGTCCCAAGATACATTTATTTGTTATATTTTATGTTCTATGGGTTTTATGGTAATATTTTGATTACAAAAAAAGGCAAGCAATGAACTTATATTTAGTGACGTTAATTTCACTACTTCTTAAAGATGAAAATTATTAATTTATGATAGAGTAATAATGGTTTTAATTTTTTAGAAAGGGTAATAGTTTTACTTCTTTTTGAATCACTTACAGATCTTTTTATGCTCCTCTAATGTGTTGAATTGTTTTTCATTGATTTTAATGAAGAATAGAGTTGATGACGTAATCATGTAAAAGTTATGACTTAACATGAAATAAAGATATATTTCTTATTTAATGTTTTTATTTTTTTGTAAGAAATGGATACTATTGGATGTTTCCAATTTGTATTTCTATAGTTTTTTATAAATTATTTATGGCCTAATTATCTAAATCTCTTAACCTGAAAAGATCCTCAATTTGATTTCCTGATTAAAACTCATGATTAAGTAATGTATATGTTTGGTGACATACATTTATTCGTTAATATGAGTGGGAGATAGAGAGATCTAAATCAGAACAAAATACATACTTGCATACATATATATATATAATACTTTGACCTTTGAATCATAAAGAACATAGTATGGGAGGGCCTAGAATCCATCCAAGAGCCTCTACAATTTTTATGAATGAGTTTAGAATCTTTTATGGATGATTAGGGATGATTACTCAGGGTTCATGATTTTACATCCAATTTATACCTAATTAATTTTCATGTGTAGGGTTTCTTGGGCACGGCCGCACTATTTTTCATAACGGTCACCTTAACTATGTGCCACTTCTAGGAGTTTCATGGTTTGATAAATTGTTCCACAATCATTTGAATCAAAAATGAGTGGGATCTAATAGTTTTCTGGGTTGGTCCCATAGTTTGGGAAAATCATGCTCCAGTCATGAACAACCTATCCTCTTACAAAATTTCTCCAATTTCTCCTGAAAACTCACCAATGCAATGCCAAAAAATATTCTTAAAACAAGGAATAAAATAAAAACTATAAACAAGCTCCATATATCTCTATAATTTTTTTGTTTTTTATAGTATCTAAGATATATACTTGATTTATAAAAAAAATTTAGAGTTTTATCAACAAATTTAGGGAATATGTCATTTTACATTAGAATGGGATGACCCTAATATTGATTTTTTCTATAATAATTTGAGAAAAATTCCCATCATGGCTAGATATTATAAATCATGTAATTAAATTAATTTTCTAGGAGATGTCATAATTATAATTTCATTATTGTATGATGATAATTTATATTGAAATATGATTTTTGATTTTACTATATTATTGATCCTATAGAATCTATGAAGTGACAACCATTAAATTTCAAAAAAAAATTGAATTCATCTAAAAGAAGCATTATGATACGTTTGTGAATAAAAAATAATAAAAATTAAATAAGGATAAATTAATAATATAAAGTAATATCTTATCATTAGGGTGTTGATGTGATGAATTTATAATACATCTAAGACCTACTAGTTTGTAGAAAAATATTTCAATTAGATATCTAGAAATCTAAAGAGGATATTAGTTATACATTTTACCCTTCTTTTTCATAACCCTCATTCAAGAGTAGTGATGTCGTATCTTTTCCCTAGATTCATTGGTATATTAGGTTAATGATTTTTATTATACTCATCAGTTGTTAGTCATAATGCCCAAAAATTAGATATTTGAGGCAATAGACATTCTATACATCTATTTTGTTGATACAATTCTCCATTGAAGATAGAAAACATGATCCTGGTGGAAAATAATTCAAAACATGCAAAAAAATCCTTGTTCCTTGGATATATTCCATAGGTTTTTCACTGCATATTTTTGACAAAAAGGATGTTGAATATCCATTGTTTTATTACCTTCATAAGCTAATCATCTAAAATAAGTCATTAATGTTTTCCTCTGTGTGAATATATTTTTTAAAGACTAATTTAATTAATCATATACTGATACACTTGGGTGTGTACAACCATTAGTATTTAAACACTAGCTATTATCCCACTTGGTTTCTTAAAATAAAAATTATTATATTGTCCATCTCTTCAAATATTTACTTTTTCCCCCTTTCTGTAGTAATATTTTTTAAATATGGTTAACCATGAGTGGTTAATAAAGAAATAATATTCTTATTATGAAATATTAAACCTATAAATTTTATACTATTTGAAACCATCAAATTAACATGTATTTAATCCTATATCACTCATTGTTAAATCTACCACTCATTAGCTTGGTGTCTCTCATAATTCATTTAATAATTACATAACGTGATAAATCCATCATAATGTCTTGTAAAGTAAATCTTATTAGCAATAGTGTATCCCCTATGGGTTTGAGAATTGGTGTACAGTTAATCCTCTTTATCATTTACCAGGTGAAGATTGAGTTTATACCCAACACTCATTTTTCTGGGTTATTGACCATAGGTACTACTATACATGATCCGTCATCTGCCTTTTTTATTTATACAATAATTTAATTCATGGAAAACCAATTCATCACTACTTTAAAAAAACATCAAAATGTTCTCATATAATTATTATTATCCCTTAGACATATCCATAGGTATTTTTTAAATTTTTTCTAGTTCTAATCCTCTAAAAAGAAATAATCTAATCCTCAAAAAATTAAACCCTCCTCTAATTATATCTAAATAAAATAAATATACATATATCTTTATTTTAAATAATATTTTATTATTAAAAAATAAATATCTTAACTAATCACACAGTCCCATGAATAGAAGGTTTGGTTTATTTTATGACTAGTTATATAGGGACTTATTTGAGAATAAAATATGATCATTTATCCATAATCTTATTGAAATAGATTCCTTATAGAATTATCATATGTTACATAGATCTTCAAAAATTGGGTATGGAAAATAATAAATTGGTTTGCTCGGGTTACCATAAATGAGAAACATAAGCGATGATAATAAAATATCATCCATGTACATCTGATGATAATATGATTATATTCATGAAACATAACAATCTTAAACCAAAAAAATCATAGATAAATTTTTTTGAATCATGGAATATATATATTAATTACATTATTTATAAACAAAAAGAATTTGAAACCTTAGTTAATAACCATGATCCATGATGGAATAACATCATCGTGAGTACAAGCATAAAATTGTGACATCATTAAACTGTGGATCAAATTTAAGCACCGAAATAATTTTTCGAGGCTACCCCGAAAGAAATTAATCGAATTTTATGATTTTGATAATAAATTATATAACCTCCTTGGATTGTTATATTACTCTATTGAAACTGTAGTCTTTGTATGAATCATTTCATTTACCCCTTTAGCATGGGATAAACCATCATGTGTAACCTTTAACTTTTCATAAATCGTCTTTTGTACCATTTTTTTGAGATAAATCCTTTCATATACACATTATATTGTCATAAAATATTTTTATACCCTTTTTATTATGATAAACACAGTTATTTACAATTTTACTTGAGATAAATACTTTGGTGTACACTTTGGATTTGGATAAATCCTCTAATGTAACCTTTTTCATGGTATAAATCATCATGTTTACCCATTGGGATGGGATAAATCCACCATATACCATTAAAATGGGAATAATTATCAGGGGTCAAAATTTTATCTCATCAAATATAATTATTACCAATGTACTGGAGTGTTATATAGGATGTCACCCATAAATGTTTCATACATATCAATCCATATGACAAATAAATCATCCATATTATAATAAATAACCCATGGGAAATGGGGTTTAAAACTTCTCTTAAAGGTGTCACATTACAAAAACTGATCATTTTATTCTAAAAACATTATCACCCGAAAGGATAATTTATTATTAGTGTATATATTTTCATTTATGAGCTATTACTATAGTAGATAATAACCATTATAAAATATAAGAAAAATCATAAAAATAAATTTTCTTAAAATAAATTTCATAAGATAATCTAAAGAAAAAGTGATTATCAATTCAAATTCTAAAAACCATTTTTTAAGACAAGAAAAGAAAGAATCTTAAAATTTTACTTATAAGATAATTATAATAATGTGAACCTAAAAACAATTCTTTTATAAAAATTTGATGTATAATAGAATAATATATTATCTATGGCAGGAAAATACTATAAGATATATGTAATTAAATTTGTTGACAACCCACATCAAGAAATGTATAATGAAAAAAATTATTTAAAAACAAATTCCTATTATAAAAAATAATCTCAATTTTTACAAGGTAATGTATGACATTCGTGGGAAGTAAAAATGTAGATATGGAATAAAATAAATTATAATAAATGTTAATTACTCTTAAAAAATAAATTTTCACAAATCATTAAAATCATCAATGAGGTATAATTTTAAGTGAAACATGCTTTCACAGTAAAATAATATATATGTACAATATAACTTCAATATAATTTATAATTGAACTATATTTAATTATAATACTTAAAAAGAAGTTATTATGACCCTAGTAAAATATTTGGTTCATAATAACCCAATAAAATTTGAGGAGCATTTATCTCAAATTATCTATAGTGATAATTGAATTGAACTAAAATTACCATGAATGTTTTTCATTTCAACATATAAAATCTAAATTAGTCAATATTTGTACCACTCAAAATAAATTAAGTTTGTAATATTAAACATGTCTCAAAGAGATGAGTTTTTTATGGAAACCCCTTAATATGTATTATCACTTACTTTATTTTGATCCAAGATCGTGTATAATAAACGTAAATATCATAAAAAATTATCTCATAACCTTAATATATACATAATATTCTTTTTAGAATTATTTTATTATTATATATTATAAATAAATTATCTGATTATAGTTCATTTCCATTATTGGGTGTTAAAACATTGGATTGATTGTTTTTTATAGACTTCTCAATGAAAGGATCAATTCCTAGTAAGTGGAATTTAGTTTGTATTTCATAGATAATTCAAGATATATTAAAAACATTTAAGTTACTCAATTAAGACCAATTTTAATTTCGTGAATTAAATGAATATAGCTTGTGAAAATAGAAATCATGATGAATTGTTTTTTGATGTGATAATGACAGAAAGTTGATATTTTAATAAATAGACTAAATATTACGAACACCATTAATGATTCATCAAAACACATTAATGTCATCATTAAATTATATTACAATAATATAACATCATATAAAAAAAATATTTAATTTTTATTAGGTTATTAGCATTGGATGTTAAATCAATCACAAAGGTAAAGTGTCAAAATTATTTATTGTATAATTTTTTTTTAGATAATGAAAATATTACATATAAAAAATATTACAAATGAAATAAACTTCATATATACTCATTATATAAATTCTAGGAACCATAAATAATGGGTGGTGATGAAAAAATAGAATTCATTGTTTTTATAGATTGTAGTCTTAATGTAGGCATGATTAACAATTTCACTTCTCAAAGAATAGAAAGAAAGAAAATATATGATTAATTAGAATTTCACAGTTATAAAATTTCTACTTAAAAAATTATAATTCATAAAATCCAACATTTTCCCATCCATTTGAGATAGAGTTGAAAAATGCACAATATTGCATCATGGAGGGATTATTCCACACATATGCACGATCAATGTTATATTTTTCTAAGTGGATTGAAAATATCAAAATAATTTTTTTTTAATTTATATAATGATATTTATGTATAATAATGATATTTAGTTAATCATATTAATATATTTATATATGGCTTATGAAGCCGTAGAGTGAATAAAAATTATTAGTTAAACTAATACTCACGTCATATATTTGAGTTTTTTCTTTTAAAACATCTAAGAAATGAAGATCACAAGAATACAAAAGATGAACCGAAGATTATGGATATATGATAGTATTCAACGATTATTGAAATGGAAGAGTTTTATGGTGAAGATTAAAGTTGAGTCAATTATGGAATTTGTTTTGGTGAGTTTTTTTAAGTGAAAAGAAGAGTACTTTTTGAAGTAACCCTTAGATTTTCAATAATCAAAAGTTACTATTCAATGGTCTATTGGAAAAAATAAAAAAATGTGGATGAAAAAAGATTTTGCATCAAAAAAACCAAAAGCCCTCATTTCAAACACCACATTCCATATTTTTAGGCTATTCATTTTATCTTTCAACTATTTCCATAATTTTCATTTTCATTGGTAATTATGTTTTAACCATAGAAATTACATTCTATGAATGAAATTGAAATTGGACTTATTAAATAATATGAACCCTATAATTTCATATTGTAAAATAATTTTTTATAATAAATTTAAAAAATGTTGGAATTTTTAATTTTAAAATTTACACACTTAATTGAGTAAAAACAGTATTTAGAAAAATAATGTTTTTACTCTTAAATTTATATATAAGATAAAATTATATTTATTACTGATTATAATGACATCAATTAATTTACTATAAATTAAAATAATTTTATTTAAATTTTTTTTCAATAAATACCCAAATCATGAAATGAAAATTATTTATTCAAAAAACGACTAAAAATAGATTTTAATAAATAAAATATTCATTTAGTTCAAAAATTGTAGAAAATAGGATTTATTAAATAAAATAATATATTAAAATGCATTATTTTATTCCTTCAATACATATTTTTTTACTCATATTTTTTTAATATCCTAAGACATTCTTAAATTATGATAAAATCATAAGGATTATAATTTTAGCAAAACAATATATATCATATAAAAATCACCAATTTATAAAAAACATAAAAATTCAAAATAAGTTAATTTTGATTTAAGGGATTGAAAAATGAATTCTATTTTAACATCATTAAATTATATAATGACAATATTAATTTTTTTAAATAAATAAAATTATATAATGTAAATGATTTTTATTGAAAATAATTTTTCTAAATATTAAATATTATTAATTAATTATATTACAAATTCAATATATCTAAATATGTTACCATATTAGTATTTATATTTTATTTATTAGTAATGTTATTATATTATTTTTTTAAATCATTTACATTTATTATATCATGTGATATAATTTATTAAACATATTATTAGTATTAAAAAGTCATGAATTTTTAGTCATTATAGTTTTAGCATTGAATTTAGATGTACGGGTTTAGTGTATGAAATTATAGAAGAGGATTTTGTATTTGTTTATTCTTTAGAAACAATTGAAATATTCATACCCACTAGGGTTGGATTAGTGGTCAAAATAATTTTTTACAAATATTATTTCAATGATTATTTAATTATAGAATCTGTTTCTGATCAAACATTTAGAATGATAGAAATAAATAAATGAATAATTATCAATATTGAATAAAAATTAATTTCTACAAGGTTAAACTCATTTAATTATGTTAATTCATAAATATTGGTTAGTGGTTATGATACCACTTCACATGTTTCCATTTAACTATGGAAAAAAATCATATGTTCAATGCGGTTGGAAGATTTTCATGGATGCCTAGATGAAGGAAATCTACAATACCAATTAATATAATCACCAATGAATTTTAACAAGACTGAATGATTTCAACCACCATCTTAAATTAAATTTGTTGATAAATTAAATATAATTTTTGTATTAATCCATGGTGAAATATAATTTAATAAACTCTAGTAGGTGTTTTTTGTAAAGCCCAGGAAATTTATCAAAAAACAGTGAATGGTGAAAACATTAATTTTCATATATTTAAAATATATTATAACACATAATTTTAATTTGTAACATTTTTTTAAAACATAATATATTAAAATAAAGGATGATATCACATATAAAATTCCATATATTACTAATAAAATCCCTAAAATTCAATCATATCATTAACACCTTTTGGAATGATGATATATATAATAAAATAAGAATTTTAGTCAGTTTAATCCTGTTAAAAAATAATCTCTTAATGTTTTAAAATTAAAACAATTTAGTGAATGTGTAGTTTAGTTTATCATGCCGAAATTAAAATTCTATGTCATTAATAGTAAAGAGTAATATTTTGTTCTATGGTGTAATCTGAAATTCTAGTGTGATTTCTTACCAACAATAAATATCCCTACACCCATCCATTTCTTCATCCACCTTAAAAACCCATAACATTATATTGCAGTGTAGAATATTTCTTTACACTACTGGAAATACTGTTTTTTCCAACGGGTGTTTACCAACGGTTTACTAAAACCGTTGGGCTTGAAGGATTAAGAAAGCCTTTCCCAACGGTTCATTGAAACTGTTGGAAAAAGCCACCCCTTTTCCAACGGTTTGAAGAAACCGTTGGTAAAGGGGTGTGTTAATCACCTTTTGCCAACGGTTCAAAAGAACCGTTGGGAAAGGGTCACCCCTTTGACAACGGTTTCCCCAAACCGTTGGAAAAGGGGTCCTTAGCATCTCTTTCCCAACGGTTCTTTAAAACCGTTGGGAATTATTTCCCCCAAATCGAGCCGCGAGGCTGCTCTCCCCAATTCACACAGAACCTAATTTCATCAGCTCCACCGCTCTCCTCTCGCAAAATACCCTATCTGAAGAGGTGAAAACCATCTGAAATCAGGTATCTTTTCATTTATACACATATAATTCCTTATTTTTATTATTATTGTTTTAGTATTTTAGTTTTAAGTTATCAATCCACCTCCACCTCTCTGCTGCTCTCCAAATCCCCCATCCGAATAGGTGAAAACCCATTTGAATCATCTCAAATCAAGTAATTTTTTCTTTATACACATATGGTACCTTGTTTTTATTGTTATTGATCTAATATTTTAGTTTTAAGGTTGGATTTTGATTTGATTTCACCGTGTAAAATAGGGAAATGAATAAATATTTTGTTAATTAATTAGTTTCCCCTGGAATATCATTTGTGTTATAATGTCCATGCTAAATAAAGGGGTAATGTAATAAAAGACCTTGAATAAATAAATTGTGGAAGTTGGGGTATGTTGCCTCAATGAGAGGTTTTTTGTTGTGGTTCATTGTATGTTGTAGGCTGTTTTATGGGGATTGAGGTGACCAGTTGGGCTTTGTGATATGTGGGGTTGTAATGTGATGGTTAGTGGGCATGGATGTGTCATGTGAAGTTGTATGATAGTGATGATGTGTGGTGGTGTTGTGTCGTGTGGAGGTGTTGTGTGATGAAGTTGTGGTGTATAATGTGGTGAGGTGGTTTTGGTTGTGCGATGGTTTGTGATGTGCAATATTTTTATTGTGATATGTGGTTGTTTTGGTGAGATGGTTGGTCGATGTAACATGGTGTCGATGGTTATTGTGAGATGGTGAGTTGTTGTGTGGTGGTTTTATTAGTTTCATGGTTATCTATGGAATAAATTATGCTGTTAAAAAAACAATATATTAAATAAATGAGATGGAATAGAAATGGATGTGTGGTAAATGGATTTAATTAATTTAACATTAAATTAATGGAAAATGTAAGTGTGAATGAAGTGGCTTATAAATGAATGTGAGAAATGCTATGAGTCTTGTGTGGTGGTGGTGTGGTTTATGTGTTTTATGGTAGTAGTGAAGTGTGTGATTATGTAGTTAATGTGAACCCATAGGTTGAGTATTTTGTGCTATCTATATATCATGTATTTTTATGTTATTTCTATACATTCTAGGGGGGTGGTATGTCTAGGTGGTGGTGGTGGGGTTGCAGGGGAGGGGGTGTGGGCTGTTTGGGAGGGTGGGAGGGTCTATCCAGGGGGGTACGGGGTGTCCAGGGGGGTACGGGGGTGGGCGGGCTATCCACAAGGGTGGACGGGCTGTCCACGGGGGTGGACGGGCTGTCAAGGAGGGGTGGGCGGGCTGTCCAGGGGGGGGGGGGGGTGGGTGGGTGGGCTGGCCACGGGAGGTAGGAGTGTCCAGGGGGGTGGGCGGGCTATCCAAGGGGGTGGGGGTTGTCCATAGGGAGAAGGGGTGTCGAGGGGGTGGGTGGGGTGTCCATGGGGGTGGGCGGGGCTATCCACGGGGGTGGGAAAGGCTATCCACGGGGGTGGGCGGGGCTGTCCGGGGGGTGTGGGCTGTCCTGGGGGTCTGGGTGGGGTGTCCTGGTGGGGGAGGGGTGTGTGGGGTGTCCAGGTGGGGTGGTATGTCTAGGTGGTGGTGGGGTTGCAGGGAAGGGGGTGTGGGCTGTTTGGGACGGTGGGCGGGGCTATCCAGGGGGGTACGGGGTGTCCAGGGGGGTACGGGGGTGGGCGGGCTATCCACAAGGGTGGACGGGCTGTCCACGGGGGTGGCCAGGTTGTCAAGGAGGGGTGGGCGGGCTGTCCAGGGGGGGGTGGGCTGGCCACGGGAGGTAGTGGTGTCCAGGGGGGTGGGCGGGCTATCCAAGGGGGTGGGGGGCTGTCCATAGGGAGAAGGGGTGTCGAGGGGGGTGGGTGGGCTGTCCACGGGGGTGGTTGGGCTGTCTAGGGGGTAGGGGGCGTCCACGGGGGTGGGTGGGTTGTCCACGGGGGTCGGCGGGGCTGTCCACGGGGGTGGGAAAGGCTGTCCACGGGGGTGGGCGGGGCTGTCCAGGGGGTGTGGGCTGTCCTGGGGGTCTAGGTGGGGTGTCCTGGTGGGGGAGGGGTGTGTGGGGTGTCCAGGGGGTTGGTATGTCTAGGTGTTGGTGGTGGGGTTGCAGGGGAGGGGGTGTGGTCTGTTTGGGAGGGTGGGAGGGGCTATCCCGGGGGGTACAGGGTGTCCAGGGGGGTACGGGGGTGGGCAGGCTGTCCACTAGGGTGGACGGGCTGTCCACGGGGGTGGTCGGGCTGTCAAGGAGGGGTGGGCAGGCTGTCCAGGGGGAGTGGGTGGGCTGGCCACAGGGGGTAGGGGTGTCCAGGGTTGTGGGCGTGCTATCCAAGGGGGTGGGTGGGCTGTCCATAGGGAGAAGGGGTGTCGAGGGGGGTGGGTGGGCTGTCCACGTGGGTGGTTGGGTTGTCTAGGGGGTAGGGGGTGTCCACGGGGGTGGGTGGGTTGTCCACGGGGGTGGGCGGGGCTGTCCACGAGGGTACCCTACTAATATGGTTATGGGATGAGGCATGCTCTGATGTGATAACACATTAAGTTCTTGTTGGTTTTATATTTTTGCAATAACACATTAGTATGTTTTTTTCACATGTCTAGTTGATACCATGATTATTTTCTTCCTTTATCGTTTAATTAAATGTATTTTCTATTAAAGTTCAATCCTATTGAATTGTTTATGACAAAATGACTTATATGAATTTTTTTACAGAATGGACAGAAGTTGGATGTATGAAACCGATCGTATCTCAAGCGATTTTCAAAACAATTTGGAGAGCTTTATAGATTTTTCATTTCACAATGCTTCAGATAGTGGTCGCATACACTTCCCATGTTCCAATTGTGTTGGTAGACCTTGGTTGAGTCGTGATGAAGTCAGCTACCACATAACCAAAAATGGTTTTCAAGAAAACTACTTTGTGTGGTATCACAATGGGGAGAAAATGAAATCTCAAATTGGTGATGATCGAAATGAAAGGACTGGAATGGAGAATTTGTTAGATGATCGGTTTCCGTTTATTCGTCATCATGAAAAAGAAAGGATTTCGACTCAAGAAGATGTCGATATGAGGACAACTGATGCATCTAGTGAAAATGATGATATTGATAGGGTGAAAAAATTGAATGATGCTTCCACGACTCCAGTATATCGACAATGCGATAAAATGAAAAATATGGAATTTTTAATCCAATTGTTTCATGGAAAAACTATGTATGGGATTTCTAATACAGCAATCGATTACATTCTTACCCTCTTGAAGGATTTACTTCCAGATGATGCAGATATTCCCTCAAACCACTATATGGCATGGAAGTTAGTTGAAGAACTTGGATTTTCCAGAAACAAAATTCATGATTTCCCGAAAGATTACAGTTTATTCTGGGAAGAAACCGCTGAACGAAATGAATGTATAAAATGTGGCACATCCCGCGGGATGTCAAAATCTGATGGAACACCATCCCGCGTTCCACAGAAAGTAATGTGGCACATTCCATTGATCCCCAGACTCCAGAATTTTTTTATATCTGGTGACATATCAATAAAAATGAGATGTCATGATATCGAGAGAAAAAAGACTAATGATGAGTTGGTTCATCCTGCAGATGGATTTTCATGGCAGAGATTTGATGCTCAACATCCTGATTTTGCAGCTGACATGCGTAATGTGAGGTTGGTTCTTTCATGCAACGGTTTTAATCCGTTTGGGCAGATGCTTACTTCGCACAGCACATGGCCAGTTTTTATACACATTTATAATCTTCCCCCAAGGTTGTGTATGAAAAAATATTTCACATTCATGAGTGTACTCATATCTGGTCCTTCTGATCCCGGCATTGATATTGATGTATACATGCAACCTTTAATAAAAGAGTTGAAACTTCTTTGGGATGTGGGTGTGCGCACATACGATGCATGTTCGAAAGACATATTTCATATGCGTGCTGCGCTTATGTAGACGATCAATGATTTTCCGGCTTATGCAATGATCTCTGGATGGAGCGCGAAGGGAAAACTGTCATGTCCAGGTTGTATGAAGAATACCCGATCCAGAAGACTGAAACATCGTTGTAGTTTTAGTTTTATGGGACATCGACGATTTTTTCCAAAGGATCATCCATATAGAATGAATCGTAGAAGATTTGATAATACTATAGAGACCGATGATCCCACTCAGCGTATGTCTGGAACTGATGTGCTTAATGAATTGAAAGATTTCAATTTTTTGTTCGGGAAGGGTCAAATAAAATCTGGAAAGAGAAAGAATGTTTCCACAGAAACCTGTTACAATTGGAGGAAGAGGAGTATCTTTTTTGATTTGCCTTATTGGTCAACCAATTTTCTACGTCATTGCTTAGACGTAATGCATATTGAAAAGAATATATGTGAAATGTTGCTTTCAGTTCTTCTAAATGTCAAGGGGAAGACAAAAGATGATTTAGGATCTCGACGTGACTTGGTGGATTGGGGCATCAGACCAGAATTGCATCATGTGCGTATTAGTGAAAATAAATGGCAACTTCCATGTGCTTCTTATGTGATGACACCTACTGAAAAAAACAATTTTTGGAAGTATTAGAGACTATTATAGATCCTGATGGATATTCAAGCAACATATCTAAACGGGTCAACAGAAGAGAGTTGAAGCTAAAATATTTGAAGACTCATGATTATCACGTTCTACTGCATGAGTTGCTTCCAATATCAATCCGTCATCTTTTGTCCAATAATGTAAGGGTGGGTGTTATTCGGTTGTGCCATTTGTTTAGAGATCTTTGTGCTAAGAAGTTTTCCATGTCTTTCTTGCAAAAAATGTTGACAGATGCCCCATTAATTTTGTGTGAGTTGGAGAAAATATTTCTCCCATCTTTTTCACATGCATGCTGCATCTGACTGTCCATATTCCAACTGAAATACTTCTCGGAGGACCCGTTTCTTTTCGTTGGATGTATCCAACTGAAAGAAATATGTTCACATTAAAGTCTTATGTTCCAAACAAGAATCATCCCGAAGGTTCTATCGTGAACGGTTACTTAGCTCAAGAATGTATGGATTTCTGTTCAATGTATTTGTCTGATCTTACGACAAGAATGAACAGACCAATGAGAAATGAAGAAGAACAATATGAGAAAATTGAACCCAGTTTTCCATCACTTCCTCAAACAGGAGGAATTCCTGGATCATATACATTGAAGACATTAATCCATGAAGAGCGGGAGATGGCACATCGCACAGTTTTGTTCAACTGTGATTTGTTCGATGACTATATCAGGTAACAAAATTGAATATGTATATCTTACATATATATCTGTTAAACTATTCATATTTTTTTATCTACAGGGAATATAAAAAAATGATAAATATGAAGCATCGTTCTTTATCTTTGAGAAGGAGAGAGACTTTGCATAGCAAAGTGTTTTCTGCTTGGTTAAAACTGAAGGTAAAAATATTACTGTTTAAATTAATTATTTCAATATTTACTTAAGTTTAACTGTCATTTATATTGCAGGTATTGAGTTTGTCTGCTGACTCTGTCTCTGAGGAAATAAGAGCTTTGGCTTTTGGTCCTAATACCGTGGTTCGTGACTGTAAATCAATTGTTATCAATGGGTACAGATTTATTGTCACTGAATGAGCTAAAAACATGAGAACACAACATGATGGTATTATGGTTACTGCCACAACAGATTGTTATGCCAGTGTATCAGATAGTAGACCGCGACTTGAAAATGTGGGTTATTATGGAGTCGTTGAGAAAATAATAATATTGGATTATTACTCTCATGGATGAGTCACAATGATGAAATTCCATTGGTTTGATTCGATGACGAGACATGGCACATTTATTGATGATTGTGGATTTCGAGTAATTAATATGACCCGCACTCTTGCAACCGAAGAACCATATGTGTTGGCATCAATGGATAAACAAGTTTTTTATGTCAAAGATCAACTTCAACCTGAATTTGGTGTCATAGTTGAAGTAATTCCAAGACATATTTTTGATGATGCTGATGATAGAATTGACACTGTCCCTATTGCCATTGGAACCAATCCATTTATTTCTTTTGATGAATCCAATAGCTCAATTGTCAGAGTTGATTGTGAACCTAAATTTGTGGTTGGAAATATATAGAATCATTCATCCATGTCCACAATTCTTTTGGTTTACCTCGAGTTGGGTTGTTAAGTTTGGTAATATTCATATTTATTTAGTATTGATCACAAATATGTTTTAGCTGACTTGACCGTTATGTGAATTTTCAATATTTATTGGTTGCTGTTTTATTTGAATTTCATTTTCTAATTTGTAATTGAACTGTATTCAAACCAAATCAAACAATATTTCAAACTTGGTGAACATTACAACTTGTATGTTTTATTAAATTCATTCAAGCTCTTCTAAAACAATTGATAGCTAAATTACCAATGAATCCCCTCATTCCCTCATTTATTTAGTTTTTTGGTTTACACATTAATTTTCTTTTTCTAATTAATTACATATTTGTTTTCCAATGCAGGAAATGCAGCCAATTGAAGAGAGACGAAGAAAAAAAATGGCAGAGAACAATCGTCGGATGGAGGAGATGGGCATTCCACCATTAGTGCCTACAGTGAGTACTTTATTTCAAATATATATATATATATATATATATATACAGAATATATAATGTCATGTGATTAATTTTTTTTGTAAACTTTTTTGTAGGATCCACCATTACGTCGACAATTATTCGACGAGGAGCCTAGTACTGGTCCTAGTACTCAGGCCGGTGGTACGAGGAGGGTTCGTACCAGAGGTGGACGTAGAGCTGCGCGTGCCCAACTAGACCATGCCCCTCCCACTGACATTTCAGCCTTCCCACATTCTGATCCCGGTGTGTCGTTAGGGAAACACGGGATATTTAGACCTCCCATGTTTTCGCTACCTTCTGCATCTTCTGCCCCATCATTTTCACATCCCATGATGATTCCCACTCCCCAGTCAGTATCAGGTCATACAGCTGTTCCATCTTCTTTTCCTTATACTTCTGTCTCTCCGAGCTTTTATATTCCATCGTCTTCGACTCCTGTTCCACCAGAGGGTGTTCCATCAGGTTCTGTGGATCTGGCGCCACTCATTGATCAGACTAGTGCAGGTATATTTATAAAACCCTAAGAAATTTTTATAGAAATATTTAGTTTCATTATAACATGTTTTGATAAAATATTTTTTTTTATTTCATGACAGATACATCTACTGACAGGAGGCGGGGGCGGGGTAGTACACGGATGTGTTCGGTGTGGAACCGTCGCACACAGGTTATGGTGGAATATAATGAAGACAATCAGATGGTTGAGAAAACATGGCAGCAATGTCGGAGTTTTATGCCGACGCTTTCCAAATACTCCGACATCATTCCCTTCAGCCTGCTGTCGTGGAGACATTTTCCACATGAGGTCAAAGATAGAGCTTGGGCAGAGATATGGGTAAAAAAACCTGTTGTATTTAATGCCATGAATTTTTTTTGTATTTATATGAATTAATATTTTGATTTCAGCTTCGATTTAATTTTCCTGATGGTGAGGGTGCACGACTGGAACGTCTAAATGATTTAGGCGTGCATTGGAGAGCCTACAAGCATGAGCTGTATATTGGCTGGCGTGCTAGAGTTGACACTGAGTTAGAGGCGGTACCAGTCATGGATGATTGTCCTATAGAGCTGTATCGTCAGATGATTACTCATTGGACGAGTACCCAGTTTAAGGTATGAATTACATTTGAGGCATTTAAATAATAACTTCCAAGTTTTTCATTAATATTATCCTTTGCATTATCAAATTTTATTTAGGAATCATCTAG
Source organism: Viscum album (assembly GCA_963277665.1). Lineage (NCBI taxonomy): Eukaryota > Viridiplantae > Streptophyta > Magnoliopsida > Santalales > Viscaceae > Viscum > Viscum album. The sequence goes on along the minus strand of OY728140.1, from coordinate 1,361,627,985 downwards.
AAAAAATAAAAAAAACATTGATGCAAAAACATACCTCCATACACTAGGACGCACGATGATGCCGGATCATGAGAGGCAGCAGGTATGACAATTGTTTATAATTTTTCTTTACGACTTACATTTTATTTTGTTTCCTCAATTATTTAATTATTTTCTAAAGTTTTTATATAACTTTTGTTTTCAATGTCATTGTAGATGCAAGTACAAAATATTGAAGGACGTGTGCCTCGATCAAAACTGTTTTGCTCGAGTAGACGAAAAAAAGATGGAAGTGTTGTCAACGAAGAGACTCAACAGCAGATTGTAAGTTTTAATATGTTGATTTTATATTTTAATATCTATTTCGTAACTTAATAATATATTTATATTTGTAACAGGATGCTTTAGAGGCCGTCGATGTCCAAGAAGCAGACAATTTTGGGCCATCTGATCACTTACATCAGGTGTTGGGAGAGGATCATTCTGGCAGAGTACGTTGCCGACCTAGGATAGCCCCGACGAGGTATTGGCCTGCCTCAGGTACGGGTTGTAGTGCCACCGAGCTGCAGAAAGTTAGGGCACAGGAAGAACAGGCTGAGAAAAGGGCCATAGAGACTGCAGAACAGTCTGCCAGGGCAAACAGTGCATTTATGAAATTTATTGAAGTTCTACGTCCAACACTTCCAGCAGAGGCCAGCCCAGCGATTGATAAATACATGTCGTCGATACATTCTATATATGGTGCACCAGGTGGCAGTTTCAGTGGTGGTCAGGATAATGTCCAGCTTGAAGATGATGATGGCGAGCAGTCTGATGCGGAAGAGGAGGGAGATGAGGAGGGCGAGGAGGAGGGCGAAGGCGAGGAGGAAGGCGCTGTGGAGGGTGAGGACGTTGAGGAGGACGATGACGAGGGTGATGATGATGATGATGATGGTGATGGTGATGCCGATGTGGGACATATTGATCCGTTACATTTTTGACTTATATTACTAAGATTTGATGTTTAATCTATTCTAGTTGTTGGTTTTATCTAGACTCGTAGAATAGTATTGGAGTTGCGTTATTTTTATATATTTTCTGTTTTTATGGATGTTTTTGTCTTTTAGTGGTTTTGTGTTTGTGAACTCCCTGGACAACCCCCCTCATTCTTGGACCCTGGACAACCCCCCCTCCCCCTTGGACCCCGAAAACCCCCCAAACACCCCCCCAGACAGCCCCGTCGACAGCCCCGTGGACAGCCCCCCGTACAGTCCCCAACCCTCCACCCTGGACCCCGGATAGCCCCCCAGACAGCCCCTCGGACAACCCCCCCACCCTCCCCCTTGGACCCCAGACAACCCCCCCAAACACCCCCCGGACAGCCCCCTGAATATCCCCGGACAACCCCCTGAACAACCTCTGAACAACCCCCTGAACAACCCCCGGACAGCCCCCTGAACAACCCCGAATAACCCCCTGAACAACCCCCAAACACCCCCCGGACAGACCCCGCACAGCCCCCCCTCCCTCCTCCTTGGTCCCCGGACAGCCCCTCGGACACCCATCGAACATCCCCCCCCCCCCGGACAGCCCCCGCAGACAGCCCCATGGACAGCCCCCCGTATAGCCCCCAACCCTCCACCCTGGACCCCGGACAGCCCCCCAGACAGCCCCCCCCCCCGGACAGCCCCCCGGACAACCCCCACCCTCCCCCTTGGACCCCGGACAACCCCCCAAACACCCCCCGGACATCCCCCTGAACAACCCCGGACAACCCCCCTGAACAACCCCTGAACAACCCCTGAACAACCCCTGAACAACCCCTGAACAACCCCCTGAACAACCCCCGGAAAACCCCTTGAACAACCCCGAACAACCCCCTGAACAACCCCCAAACACCCCCCGGACAGACCCCGCACAGCCCCTGCACCCTCCTCCTTGGTCCCCGGACAGCCCCCCGGACACCCACCGGACAGCCCCCCCGGACAGCCCCTCCACCTTCCTTAATTTCATTAGCTCTGAAATGTTTCATATCACGATCAACTAAAATCTATTCCATACTAAATATGATATAAAAATATTCTATATGAATTTCCATAAGATTTTAAGTGAAAACAAAAAGTGACATACAAAATACTGACCAAACGGATTCGAAATGTGTTGATTCTTTAGGACAATGATCCATGGGTCATATGTGACGTGTACGAATCAACCCCGCCTCAATCCGAGGTGTGGTGCGGTCGGAACAACTCAAATTGTATGTCTTTTGATTCAAAAGGACATCATTTTAAGTGAAAAACATCAACTGGCATACAGAAAACCGGCCAAACGCATTCGGATTGTGTTGATACATTAAGACAATGATCCATGGTTCATTTGAGAAGTGTACAAGTCAACCCCGCCTAAATCCGAGATGCGGTGTGGTCGGGACCACTCAAAGTAACTTTCTTTTGTTTAAAATGGACAGTATTTTAAGTACATACGGAAAACCGACAAAACGCATTCGGTTTCTGTTGAAACTTTAGGAGAACGATCCATGGGTCATAAGTGACGTGTACGAGTCAACTCCACCTCAATCCGAGGCGAGGCCGTCCGCTATGAATTTGACCGTTTGACGCCCGTTTTGGCCGTTTATGACACCAGAACTGCGTTGTCGGTCACCGCGGGCACATGGCATGTCCAATTGACGTGCTGTCTACTCGACCACATCAGAAATAACTCACCCGTATTTGTCACCTTATTTCAGGTTATTCCGACTTCGTTCAGCCCATTTGGACCCCCCTCACGCGCGTTTACGAAGCATGTGCATCACTTAAAATACGAATATTGAGTCGTACCGCACAAACCGCACGTCCGATTGCCATGTCGTCTGCGCGTACACGTCACGAATAATAATTAGAATGTTGCACGGTGGTTTCAGCTCAATCTGAGGTCGTCCGCTATGAATTTGACTGTTTGACGCCCGTTTTGGCCGTTTATGACACCAGAACTGCGTTGTCGGTCACCGCGGGCACACGGCACGTCCGATTGACGTGCCGTCTACTCGACCACTTCATAAATCACTCACCTGTATTGGTCGTCTGATTTCAGGCCATTCTGAAATCGTTCGGCCCGTTTGGACCACCCTCACGCGCGTATACGAAGCGCGCACATCACTTAAAACACGAATATTGAGTCTTACCGCGCAAACCACACGTCTGATTGACATTCCGTCTGCGCGTACACGTCACGAATAATAATTATAATGTTGCACGGTGGTTTCAGCTCAATATGAGGCCGCCCTCTATGAATTTGACCGTTGGACGCCCGTTTTGGCAGTTTATGACACCAGAACTGCGTTGTCGGTCACCGCGGGCACACGGCACATCTGATTGACGTTCTGTCTACTCGACCACTTCAGAAATCACTCACCCATATTTTTCGTCTGATTTCAAGTCATTCTGACTTCGTTCGGCCCGTTTGGACCCCCGTCATGCGCGTTTACGAAGCACGTGCATCACTTAAAATACGAATATTGAGCCGTACCGCGTAAACCGCACGTCCAATTGACGTGCCGTCTGCGCGTACACGTCACGCATAATAATTATAATGTTTCACGGTGGTTTCAGCTCAATCTGAGGTCGTCCGATATGAATTTGACCGTTGGACGTCCGTTTTTCCCGTTTATGACACCAGAACTGCTTTGCCGGTCACCGCGGGCACACGACACATCAGATTGACATGCCGTCTGCTCGACCACTTCAGAAATCACTCACCCGTATTTTTCGTCTGATTTCAAGCCATTCCGACTTTGTTCGGCCCGTTTGGACCCCCCTCACGCGCGTTTACGAATCGCGCGCATCACTTAAAACATGAATATTGAGCTATACTGCGCACACCGCACATCCGATTGTCATGCCGTTTGCACGTACACGTCACGAATAATAATTAGAATGTTTCATGGTGTTTTCAGGTCAATCTGAGGTCGTCCGCTATGAATTTGACCGTTTGACGCCCGTTTTGGCCGTTTATGACACCAGAACTGCGTTGTCGGTCACAGCGGGCACACGGCACGTCCGATTGACGTTCCGTCTGCTCGACCACTTCATAAATCACTCACCCATATTTGTCATCTGATTTCAGGCCATTCCGAAATCGTTCGGCCCATTTGGACCACCCTTACGCGCGTTTACGAAGCGCGCGCATCACTTAAAACATGAATATTGAGCCGTACCGCACAAACCGCACGTTCGATTGACGTTTTGTCTGCGTGTACACATCACGAATAATAATTAGAATGTTTCACGGTGGTTTCAGCTCAATCCGAGGTCGTCTTCTATGAATTTGACCGTTGGACGCCCGTTTTGGCCGTTTATGACACCAGAACTGCGTTGTCACTCACCGCGGGCACACGGCACGTCCGATTGACGTGCCGTCTGCTCGACCACTTCATAAATCACTCACCCGTATTTTTCGTCTGATTTCAGGTCATTCTGACTTCGTTCGGCCCGTTTGGACCCCCCTCACGCGCGTTTACGAAGCGCATGCATCACTTAAAATACGAATATTGAGTCGTACTGTGCAAACCGCACGCCCGATTGACGTGCCGTCTACGCGTACACGTCACGAATAATAATTAGAATGTTGCACGAGGTTTTCAGCTCAATATGAGGTTGTCTGCTACGAATTTGACCGTTGGACGCCCGTTTTGCCCGTTTATGACACCAGAACTGCGTTGTCCGTCACCGCGGGCACACAGCACGTCCGATTGACGTGCCGTCTGCTCAACCACTTCAGAAATTACTCACCCGTATTTTTCGTCTGATTTCAGGCCATTCGGACTTCGTTTGGCCCATTTGGCCCCCCCTCACACGCGTTTACGAAGCGCGCGCATCACTTAAAACACGAATATTGAGCCATACCGCACAAACCGCACATCCGATTGCCATGCCGTCTACGCGTACACGTCACTAATAATAATTATAATGTTTCACGGTGTTTTCAGTTCAATCTGAGGTCGTCCGCTATGAATTTGACCGTTTGACGCCCGTTTTGGCCGTTTATGACACCAGAACTGCGTTGTCGGTCACCGCGGGCACACGGCACTTACGATTGACATGCCGTCTGCTCGACCACTTCATAAATCACTCACCCGTATTTGTCGTCTGATTTCAGGCCATTCCGAAATCGTTCGTCCCATTTGGACCACCCTCACGCACGTTTACGAAGCGCGTGCATCACTTAAAACACGAATATTGAGCCGTACCGCGCAAACCGCACTTCCGATTGATGTGCCGTCTGCGCGTACATGTCACGAATAATAATTAGAATGTTGCACAGTGGTGTCAGCTCAATAAGAGGTCGTCCGCTATGAATTTGACCGTTGGATTCCCGTTTTGGCCGTTTATGACACCAGAACTGCGTTGTCGGTCACCGCGGGCACACGGCACGTCCGATTGACGTGCCGTCTGCTCGACCACTTCAGAAATTACTCACCCGTATTTGTCGTCTGATTTCAGGTCATTCCGACTTCGTTCGGCCCGTTTGGACCCCCCTCACGCGGGTTTATGAAGCGCGTGCATCCTTTAAAATACGAATATTGAGCCGTACCGCGCAAACCGCATCTCCGATTGACGTGCTGTCTGCGCGTACACATCACGAATAATAATTAGAATGTTGCACGGTGGTTTCAGCTCAATCTGAGGTTGTCTGCTATGAATTTGACCATTGGATGCCCGTTTTTCCCGTTTATGACACCAGAACTGCGTTATCGGTCACCGCGGGCACACGGCACGTCCGATTGACGTGCCGTCTGCTCGACCACTTCAGAAATCACTCACCCATATTTGTCGTCTGATTTCAGGCCATTCCAACTTCGTTCGGCCTGTTTGGACCCCCCCTCACGCGCGTTTACGAAGCGCGCACATCACTTAAAACATGAATATTGAGCCGTACCGTGCAAACCGCACGTCCGATTGTCATGACGTCTACGCGTACACGTCACGAATAATAATTAGAATGTTTCGCGGTGTTTTCAGGTCAATCCGAGGTCGTCCGCTATGAATTTGACCGTTTGACGCCCGTTTTGGCCGTTTATGACACCAGAACTGCGTTGTCGGTCACCGTGGGCACACGGAACGTCCGATTGACGTGTCGTCTGCTCGACCACTTCATAAATCACTCACCTGTATTTTTCGTCTAATTTCAGGACATTCCGAAATCATTCGGCCCGTTTGGACCACCCTCACGTGCGTTTACGAAGAGCGCGCATCACTTTAAACACGAATATTGAGCCGTACCGCGCAATCCGCACATCCGATTGACGTGCCGTCTGCACGTACACGTCACCAATAATAATTAGAATGTTTCACGGTGGTTTCAGCTCAATACGAGGTCGTCCGCTATGAATTTGACCGTTGGACGCCCGTTTTGGCCGTTTATGACACCAGAACTGCGTTGTCGGTCACCGCGGGCACACGGCATGTCCGATTGACGTGCCGTCTGCTAGACCAATTCAGAAATCACTCACCCGTATTTTTCGTCTGATTTCAGGTCATTCCGACTTTTTTCGGCCCGTTTTGACCCCCCTCATGCGCGTTTACGAAGCGCGTGCATCACTTAAAATACAAATATTGAGCAGTACCGCGCAAACCGCATGTCCGATTGACGTGCCGTCTGTGAGTACATGTCACAAATAATAATTAGAATGTTGCACGGTGGTTTCAGCTCAATCTGAGGTTGTCCGCTATGAATTTGACCGTTGGATGCCCGTTTTGCCCGTTTATGACACCAGAACTGCGTTGTCGATCACCGCAGGCACACGGAACGTCCGATTGACGTGCGGTTTTCTCGACCACTTCCTAAATCACTCACCCGTATTTTTCTTCTGATTTCAGGCCATTCCGACTTCGTTCGGCCCGTTTGGACCCCCCTCACGCGCGTTTACGAAGCGCGTGCAGCACTTAAAACACAAATATTGAGCCGTACCGCGCAAACCGCACGTCCGATTGCCGTGCCGTCTGTGCGTACACATCACGAATAATAATTAGAATGTTGCACGGTGGTTTCAGCTCAATCTGAGGTCGTCCGCTATGAATTTGACCGTTGGACGCCCGTTTTGGCCGTTTGTGACACCAGAACTGCGTTGTCGGTCACTGCGGGCACATGGCACGTCCAATTGACGTGCCGTCTGCTCGACCACTTCATAAATCAGTCACCTATATTTTTAGCCTGATTTCAGGCTATTTCGAGATCGTTCGGCCCGTTTGGACCCCCCTCACGCGCGTTTACGAAGCGCGTGAATCACTTAAAATACGAATATTGAGCCGTATTGCGCAAACCGCACATCCGATTGACGTGCCGTCTACGCGTACACGTCACGAATAATAATTAGAATGTTGCACGGTGGTTTCAGATCAATCCGGAGACGTGGTGTGGCCGGCACCACTCAAAGTGTCCGTCTTTTGTTTCAAAAGGACGTCATTTTAAGTGAAAAGCATCAACTGACATACGGAAAACCGACCAAACGCATTCCGAATCTATTGATAATTTATCCCAACAATCCATGGGTCATATGTGACGTGTACGAGCCAACTCGGGATGAATCTGAGTCGCGGTGTGGCCTGTATAAGCCTAAGTGACTCTCTTTTGTTTAAAATGGACACCATTTTAAGTACATACGGAAAAATGACCAAACGGATTCGGTTTCCGTTGAAACTTTAGGAGAACGATCCATGGGTCATATGTGACGTGTACGAATCATCCCAGCTTCAATCCGACATGTGGTGCGGCTGACACCACTCAAAGTGTCTGTCTTTTGTTTCAAAAGGACGTCATTTTAAGTGAAATACATCAACTGACATACAGAAGAACGACCAAACGCATTCGGATTCTATCGATACTTTAGAACAACGATCCATGAGTCATATGTGACATGTACAAGTCAACCCTGTCTTAATCCGAGATGCGGTGTGGCCGAAACCGCTCTAACTATGTCTCTTTTGTTTAAAATGGACGTGATTATAAATGAAAAAAACAACTGACATACGCAAAACCGACCAAACGCATTCGAAATCTTTTGATAATTTATAACAACGATCCATGGGTCATATGTGACATGTACGAGCCAACCCGGGATGAATCTGAGTCGCGGTGTGGTCAGGATTAGTCTAAGTGTCACTCTTTTGTTTAAAATGGACAACATTTTAAGTACATACGGAAATCTGACCAAACGCATTCGGTTTCCATTTAAACATTAGGAGAATGATCCATGGGTCATATGTGACGTGTACGAATCAACCCCGCCTCAATTGGAGACGCGGTGTGGTCGGCACCACTCATAATGTCCGTCTTTTGTTTCAAAAGGACGTCATTTTAAGTGAAAAACATCAACTGGCATACGGAAAACCGACCAAACGTATTTGAATTGTGTCGATACGTTAGGAAAATGATCCATGGGTCATTTGAGACGTGTAAGAGTCAACCCCGTCTAAATCCGAGACGCGGTGTGGCCGGTACCACTCTGACTGTGTCTCTTTTTTTTAAAATGGACAAGATTATAAGTGAAATAAACAACTGACATATGAAAAACTGACCAAATGCATTTGGAATCTTTTGAAAATTTAGGACAACGATTCATGGGTCATATGTTATGTGTACGCGTCAACCACGCCTCAATCCAAGTCGCGGTTTGGCCGAGACCACTCTAAGTGTATCTCTTTTCTTTAAAATGGACTACATTTTAAATTCATACAGAAAACCAACCAAACGCATTCTGATTGTGTTTATATTTTAGCACAACAATCCATGGGTAATTTGTGATGTGTACAAGTTAACCCCGCCTCAATACAAGACGCGGTGTGGCCGACACCATTCAAAGTGTCTCTCTTTTATTTAAAAAACACTTCATTTTAAGTGAAAAAAACAACTGACATACGGAAAACCGAACAAACGATTTCTGAATATGTTGATACTTTAGGAAAATGATCATTGATTCATTTGTGACGTGTACGAGTTAACCTCGCCTCAATCCGATGCACGGTGTGACCGTTATCATTCCAGATGTATGTATTTTGTTTAAAATGGATATCATTTCTATTAAAAATATGTGGTATATGAAAAACCAATCAAATTATGAATTGAATTCCAGATTCCACATATGATTGTCATCTAAATTTTAAAATGAATTCTAAATGAATTATGTATGTTTATAATTATGTTATGAATTCTACTTTAATTATGGATGAGTATATTTTCAGGATGCATTATATGTGTTGGTTGGTTGGTTTTCATTATTTGTATGTGTTGGTTTGTTCTCTATATGTATGAATTATATGTGTTACAGGTACAATAATTGGATTGAGAAATGAATTGGAAACGAGGGCATAATTGGATTGAAACCTAGGGTGAATGCACAAAAATCTGCTGTGCAAACTGCAGAGCAGGCTGCTGTGAAATTTGCACAGCAAAGCCTATGCCAACGGTTTGAAAACCGTTGGCATAGGCTCTATGCAGGTGTTTTTACCAACGGTTCCTTGAACCGTTGGGATACTTTGTTGAATGTTGTTTTTACCAATGGTTCATGGAACCGTTGGGAAAGAAAATGCTCTTTTGATTTCCCAACGGGCCAAACCGTTGGGATAGGTTGATTTTTTCTAACCTATCCCAACGGTTCTGTGGAAACCGTTGGGAAAAGCCTTTCCCAACGGCTTACTTCCCCACGGTTTGCAGAACCATTGGTATAACATATACCAACGCTTCTGCAGCCTTTCCCAACGGTTCTAAACCGTTGGGAAATGCTAGATTTCCAGTAGTGTTAAGTGAGTATTATTATATCATGATGTAATAATGTGGAATAAAATAGGCATAAATCTTTTTTCTGTATGCTTAAAAAAAACCTACCCAGAGGAAAAAAATATGCATCACTATGTTATTCCTTCGAACTAAAAAATATTCACTTCATTTTATCTATCACAACTCTAATTAATATTTACCTCATCAATAAAAATGATTCAATTAGATAAAACAATAAATTAACATAAAAATAAATTAATAAATCACGTTACAAAATAATTCATACTAATTAACCATTCTGATAGTAATCTAAAAACCCACTAATTGGATAAAATGATGTCCTTTAGAGTTCTCTAACCACTATTGTTAAGATCTATACTATATTAAACAAGTCTTTATCATGGAAATCAAAAATCCTTGTTTATCAATTCAATTTATGATATATATATAGTTTTTTATTTATCTTTTGTAAAAACATTTTTTATTTGTTTGAAACCTGATCACAAACAAATAATTTAATCAACTACAAAATATCATGTTTCCCACTATATGGAATCTCATCCAGAACAAATTCACCCTCTTAAATGTGTCATCATTTTATAAATAATTACACACATTTTATAAAATACATCCTAATGTATTCTCACCTATTATAATAAAATTCATTAGAATGAAAGTGGAAAATTATTTCTATGAACTCATTTAGATTTTGAGAGAAAATGGACTCCAAAAACGCTTTTCAGTGTTGTAATTTATCCTTCATCAGGGGAATTATAAACATTATTATTCAATGAAATATCTATATTTTTAAAACTCGATGATTTATTATAACACTCCCTTTAAACATATTCATGCATAAGATAATAAATATTAGAAAAAATAAATAACTATATAGTGGAAAATTGAAAGTGTCGCATTAAAAATTGTTGATTCTTTTTCATATTTATTAACATGAAAATAAATGGTTTTGAAATGATTGTTTAGATTATTTTATCTTTGAATTATATTTCAAAATTATTTATTAATAATTTAATATTTTTAAAATGATAATGTATTAAATTTTGTTAATAATAAAAGGAAACCTTAGAGGATTTTGATTGAATGCTATGGGTTTTTTCTATAGGCATGGTCTCTATTGTTTAATTATAATAAATTTAAACACCAAGACATGAAAATTTAGATCAGGAAACTAAAATAGTTTGATTCTTTTATGGATAGGACGATGTATGTTTTAAATAGGTTTTTTAATAAAAAATTAATATGTCCACAATTTTATAATAATAATTATTTTTTTCTCTTGAAACTTATTTTATTATAATTTAAATTGACAGGAAAATATTAGAGATAGATCCATATAGAAATTTGTAAAAGTTTTTATCATATAATGATGTCATGGATAAGTCTTTATCCTATATATTTCATTGATCAAGGATAAATATCATAGAGGTTCTTATCCTAGGATCATCATTAATCAATAATCAATCAATGAATGATACATATCCCACTACATTTTTCACTATATATATCAATTCATTTATGGAATATCATGTTATAAAGTTTTATTATAATATTATGAATTGAATAAACAACCATATAAAAATAGTTATAGAAGAGATGAAAAAGATGACAACAATTTATAAAATAAAATGATTGTAAATTTTGACCAATGAGATATACTATCATTGGATCTTGACATGGAATCATATATTACTATCAAATATTTTATCATTTCTAATATTCTGGATTCCTATATTTTTATTCATTATCCTATTTATTTTAGACAACATGACTTCACCAATTTTTTTTATGATTTGAAAAAATGAGAATATTTTATTGACTTATCATTATATTAAATATGAATTTGAAGTATTGAACCTATTCAGGTAAAATATAATTCTTCTACTTCCTTGAATATTCTTCAACTTCATATTTTTAAAATATAAATCATCATAGTCTTTGAAAATATTTCTGGTTTAAAAAATATATTTTGAGTATATTCGAAGAAAAAGGACCCAAGAAACATTATTTTCACATATTCACTTACATTGATTTAAATAATTGTTTTCCATGGTCCTTAGTTTACATAATATATATGTCTTGATTATTAGATATGATTCAATTAAAGGAATATCCAATATTCATGTAATTCATTAAGTTATTTAACCATTATTATCGTAGTAAATAATTTCCAGATGAGATAAATAATTTTCAGAAGCCTTTTACAATTAGTTTCATTATATTTTTAAATCATGATAAATCTCATTATATAATACACAAACTATTATGTATGCTTTAATTTTTAAAATAGTTACTTTTTTATATGTTTCCATTATTTTTAGTATCTATGTAGTTTATTTAGTGTCTTACTCCATTATTTTTCTACTCATCGATTATGTAATGTATCATTTATATATTATTATTTGTTAATCCAAAACACATAGCTATATTTTCTAGGAAAAGAGAACAAAATATTCTGAGTATTAAAATGTAAATCCATAGTTGGAGAATTGTGAAATATTGATGAAGGCTAAAAACATTTCCCTTTAAGTTGATCATGAGTTATAGAAATTTAAATCATAAAAATAGAAAAAATAATATGTTTAGTGATTATGAAACCAATATCTCAAATGAATAGTGAACATTTTTTGATGTATAACCAAATTGTGATCCAAATTTAATGATCAAGAGATGGTTGAATGTAAACCGTAATGAAAAATATATTAGTGACTTTTTATCTTTAAAACACCTCAATCAATAGGATATTGAAAGGTTGTATCTATAGGATGTCCATGAAATCATACTTTTTCTTATATCCATATGATATTATATCATATATCATAGAATGGAACATCAATGTGGTTTATAAAATTAAATGTGAAGATTTATATACCAAAGGAAACATATAAGATACATAACATTTAATTCTTTGATTACATATAGTTTTAAATTTCATCAAAAATATCCCCATTTTGATTAAGAAAATGATAATGGTTAAATTTATTTTTTTGTTAATTGACCATATTTGTAATGACCTCGACTCCAATAGCTTGGAACCAGTGTCTTAATTTATTACATTATCATATATAAAAGGAATTATATCCTAAAGTATTGGACAGTTAATATGTGTTGGATAACCAGAAACATACATGATACTAATTTTACATTATTATTTGAAAATAGAACATAATAAATTATAGAATAAAATGAATTTAATCCTTCAAAACACATTCCAAAATTTCTTCTTCATTTTATATAGAATCTCAAAAAGTAATGGTGATATAAAATTATGAGTGAGGATTATGTACAATGTAATATATCACTAGTAAATAATAATAATCTACATGAAAAGGTAAATGACTGAACAGAAATGAAATTTAAATTATTTACTATCATGGTTAGATAATTGTGAATTAATATGGAAAGCTAAATGTCTAAAAATCCATCCCATTTTATCAATAAACTAATAATGAAATGTTTCTATAAATAAGACCATAGTGAGAATTTCATGGATAATAATATTAATTGAATTATAAATGAATGAAATGATTACTTATTATAAAATAGGTTTCCTAGGAACGTGATACGTTTATAGTAAAGATATATTCTCAATATAGCTTAAAACAACTGACTAAAAATCCATCTTATTTGGCCAAATGATTTGTCTGAGGAGACTACTGATGCGTCAAAGAGCTATCTATAATTTGTCTACACCCATGTCTTAAATTTTTTAAGAATTAATCGCAAATAAAATATTCTATCTATTTAATAAAAAAATTCCTTATGATTAAGTATCTGTAGGTTTAAAAGGATTCAAATTTATAAATTTTTTCCCAGTTAATGAAATAATATTCGAAGTAAACACCTGAGGAAAAAAAATGGTACACTATTTTAGGAGAAATAATATTCTTAAAATAAAGAATATGGATATTTAATAGAAATTTAATGTTCTATGAAATATGTCACTATAAAGTGATTGTATCCATACATTGTTAACATTCATAAAAGAGAGTGAGATTGCATAATAAAGTTTACAACTTAGGTATTTTCAATTCCAAAACCTTTAGATGAAATTATTCAAATTAATACTTAAAATTTAATGAATAGTTATTTATTCATAATATTACATGCCAAGGGGGATTATTTAAACTCTATAAATGATACTGGTGCATAATAAAATAATATCTCAAGGGAATATAAATTGATATGAAATCCATTACCTAAAACTTCTATTTGGTTAAACATTATTCAACCGATTATATAGTTATTTTAAATAGGTTATTGACTTAAAAATAAACTAAAAATAATATTAATAGTATCATATTTCATCTTTTTATTACATCTAGACGCTCTTCATTAATAATATTTTATTATATATTGTTTGGGGTTTTAATTGTATGGTTTTTTCATTAGTTCATTGTCATGAAAGTTCCAGTTATTATGCATATTCTATTATTTCATCATCTCCAGAATAATAATCATGAGATATTTATCATATTTATACATCAGTTATATTTTTCAAACCAATCATGAAATATGGTTTTGATAAATTAATTACCTTATGATCATGTAGACGGTATGTCATACGTACGAATGAGTAACATTTCTATATTTGACCTATCATTATAGAATGTTTTTAAGTAATATTTAATCCTCTAATAAATATTATGATTTCATTAATACCTTATTATTTATTTAAATATACTTATATAAATACATCATCCAATTGGTTTGCTGATTAGAATATAGTCGCATCAATTCATAAATGCGATACTCCACATGTACGTGAAAAATGTTATCATATTTAAGTGAGTGATGTGGTAAGAAAAATAATATGTATAATTTATTTACAATTATAAATATGTCATTAATAACATAATAATATCATTTATATCACACATATTCATAAACATTATCCTTCTCACCTTTCATGTCATGTGTTAGTGAAATAAGAATCAAATATCTTCACGATGTGGTGGTCTGCCAAAAACTTGAGAAACGTTATCGTATCCTGTATAGCATAAAAGGTAAAGAGGTATATAATATATTATGACGCAATAGGTTTAAATATATTATAGATATCATATATATATATATATTTATCATTTTAACCAACCATGAAATGGGGAAATGGTAAAATTAATGACATTGGTCCGTGGGGAGGTGGTCCGCTGTGAACACGAATCTTGATTTTGTATCCCATTTTATGGAATTAGAGGGTGTTTTAGGTCATAAAAGTATTATCAAAAATCTCATAATTTGTGATATTATGATATTATTATATCATAATGTTTTTAAAATAGATTAAAAAGGCGGTGGTTGAAAAAAAATAAAAACTCCATTTTAATTACATTACCTCTTCTCCAGTTATCTTCCTTAGGTTTTCCAAAAAAACCTTCTTAGAATGTATTACTACCAAAAAAAGGTTTCTACGATAATATTATATAATATTTTATGTCATTTTGATAGGTAAGTTCATAAAATACATGGTTTTATTGTGTGAAGAATAGATGAGAGGGGTGGCCTTTAATTGGAGACGTGAGTGAAAAACATGTAAGTTTTTTAAAATAATGAATTCTACAGACATTTTTTCAGGTCACAAGGATCCAATAATGAACCATTCTAGATATTATATGGTATATCGTAGAAATATGTAAATGAAATATATTTTTGACATGTTTTAATTTTGTGGTAATCTTTTCTAGTTTAACCCCCTGATAAATCCATTTTAACCTTAACCGTAGTAATTATTTTTTACAGTTTTCCCTAATAATTTTTTTCAAAAATTAAGTTCACATCATTGTAAGTTATAAATTATTATTTGTTTAATTTGGAATCCATTTTTTCAAAATAGATTCAAATAATTTCCATAATTTAGTTTAAAATAAATTTTATGGGTGAGATGAGAAAGAGTGATTTCCAGGAGAAAATGGAAAAAGTTTACTATGTTTTTATATCAAAATTTATTATGAAAATTTTTATAATGACCTAAATTGGATTAATTGATATAAATGTTTTCTAATTTTACATTAAAAACATTTAAAATTATAATTTAACTTTATAAATAATTTAAATGAAAATTAATCTTTTAATTAAAATCCAGTATTTTCATTATTTAATGAAAAAGACACAATTCAAAATAATCCCTAAAATTCACACTAATATACTTTTTTCATATTTTTAAAAATATTTTCCTATTTTAAATTAAATTATCTAGAAGTTTTAAATATTATTTTTAAATTATGTGGGATTAGTGGGACTAATCTATTTTTAAAAAATAATAGGTTATCAAAAAACATTTATTTTACTTTCAAAAAAATCTTATTTAATTTGTAATCAAAATATAACCATAATATTTATATTTTCGTTTGGAATATCCATACCCTCTATATTAATGGAAAATATATAATTGTTTTGTTAGATAACATTTTAAAATAGTATTTTTGTTATTAACGATGGTGTTACGTGCATTATAAGTCACCACTAAAATTAAATTTATTATAAATGAAATATATTATAATTTCATGGGGTGTTACATTATCCTAACATAAAAAACATTCATCCTAAAAAATAAGATATTTGAACATTTAAACAATGGAGGGTAGTTATGCATCATAAAATCCTTTGGATCCCATGTTTCTTCCTCCACTTTAATGATTTCGCCAATGTCCATTTACTAGAAGAGTCATCTGATTCCTTAATGATTAATATATAGAATTAATAATATTGATGGGTTCTTCGCTACAATATTGATCATGTTATAATTATATTTCATTATAGGTGATAACATGTGTTGGTTCTTGAATGTACTTCTTTAACAACGATATGGGGAACACATCATTCAATTTTGGGAGACTCAGTGTCATCTCCAGACGATTAGAAGAAACTAAATTTCTATGAATGATTTCAAAGGGTCTGATATACCTTGTAATTTTTCACCCTTTCTTAATAAACCATATAACACCATTCCTTTATGATAAATCAAATAAAACATGATCCCCCACATGGAATTTCAAATAATTCATATAATTATTGGTACAAATCAGTTTATGTCTTTCAGTTAGATTACGGTTAACCTCAATAACAATTACTTTTATTATTGAATCTTCAATAAGTTCATTCCATATTAGTTTCCATTATCCAACAACATTCCAATAAGTTAGATTATGGCATCTCTATACATATAATTAATTATTCAGAACTATTATATTTCTTTAATTTAAACTATTATTTTTGTGAAAATATACTATATGTAAATATTGATTCGACATACCATGAAAGTCAAGTATCCATGACCACAAAATTTATTTGATTATTTGAAATTTCATTATAAAACATGCATCAGTATGAAGATGGTAGGCAGTTCTCAACTGAAGCTCATTATCCAAATCCTTCTAAAGACTTTTTTGTAATTTTGATGTAAAAAAGGATCCAGATGAGTCACAATTTAAAAGGATCACCTTGAATTTTTA
The DNA here is from genome assembly GCA_963277665.1 of Viscum album. Taxonomy (NCBI): domain Eukaryota; kingdom Viridiplantae; phylum Streptophyta; class Magnoliopsida; order Santalales; family Viscaceae; genus Viscum; species Viscum album. The sequence goes on along the minus strand of OY728140.1, from coordinate 1,361,610,787 downwards.
AAACATAATGAATAGAGAGCCTTGTGCGGACTTAAATAGGTTAATATTATCTTATAAGAAGAAAATGTGTAGAATTTTATAGGAAATCAATGATTAGCCATATTACATCATTTTTTCGAAGATTATATGGTTTTCCTATAAAAATTACACAATTATTTCTTCCAATTCGGAGGTAGAAGTAGTTATAGGTTTCAACACTCATATAGGATCATGTCTCACAACATCCACATGTTAAAAAATAGGACATATAGATTCATAATCTATTATTTCCTACTTCATGTTATCCCAATAAACATTTTCCCCCAAATACCTATAAATATTTATGTTTCCTTTGTTTATAGAGAAATTTATGCTGAGAGTTTCATCTAATAATTCCATTTTTTACTCAGGTAAAGATGGAACACAAAATTACATCTCAAATTTTAGGAAACCATCTTCACAAATGATGTCTGCTAATTTCCCAATATTTGTGACCTTGATTTTCATATAAAAGTTCTCATCATCATATTGAGAAAAGTATTTATCTTTTAATAAATATAATATTTAAATCCATTGAATAATTATAGATATATCCCCTTCCATAATGATCCCCATATCCATATTTACTATATCCATGAACATATAATTTCTATAAATAATAATTTGGGTAAAAACAGTATGATATTTCTGACTCAATGCATATTCTATATTGTTAATCTTCCTTGTATTATATTATATTAATAAATCATAATCCTTGAGTATCTTAAGGAATTTTTATTTCCTTATATTTAGATAATTATATAGGAATATGTATTTTAGTATTTTATAGTCTGTGTATATGTCATGTACTTCAATATAGTGATAATGCCTTTATATCTTCAAATAAAATATTATATATGTGAGCTCAAGATCATGGGTTGGGTTGTTCTATCTGTTGTCTTCAATTTCATTGATGCATACACAATAAAATTATTCTTTTTCATTCGGAAAAAATCAAGTACCTTCTTCTATACAACACTCTATATCATAAACCCATAAATTATAGATAGAATTGTAAAAATAAAATCATTGACCTATATCCTAAGTAGTCAATCAAAACATTCTTCACATTTATTTTTCAAAACAAGCATAACCCCTTTATTTTAAGCCTTATTAATGGGTTATTCAATTTGGAAAAATTCTAAACATATTGCCTATAGTAACATTCCAAACCAAGGAGACTTAATTCCTGAATTATGTTTGTTAGTATATTTCATTCACATTCTTCCATAATCTTCACATGATGTATTAAGATTCTATCCTTTGAGAAAATATGGTCATAAAAAATTTATTGATTACAAATATCACATTTATTAAATTTTACATATAAATCATTCAATCTTTGAGTTTCAAGATTGATCCTAAATATATTATCATTGTCCTCATATCTTATAGAATACACCAAAATACCATTCATGAAATCAAGAATAAACTCATGAAAATATTCCATGAAAACTGTAGCACCCCCGGTTTGAGGTATGTAGCCTTTATTTATTTTTTTTATGCGTTTAAACTACTTTTTAGGGTTTGGGAAGAGGTTGTGAGTGTTTGGAATGGTTTGGAATAAGTTTGGAGGCATTTCTAAGAGAGCACAATTCGATCAAGGTTTTGGAAAAGCATATGGGTTCTCTAGGAAATCGTGTAGGGGGAGACAGTGGGCTTCGCAGGACCTGTACAGGGTTTTCCAAACTCTGTGAGGAAACTGTGTAGACCCCTTCTCTTGAGGCACTGTCATACCCATGTTTATCCTAAGGTTTTCAAAACCGTGCAGGATAATAGTGTGGCCACTTAGAATTGGGTTTTTAAATCCGAGCCCCTTCAAACTTTTCTCATTTCATTCCAAACATCCTCCCACATAATCCTTACTCGGTATTTTTGGGTTCTCAAAGGTTGGAGTTTCTCTCCCTCACACTTTACAATAAAATAAAGGGGTGTCTTGGGGTATTGAAGGTTATAATTATTAGGTATGTATCCTCTCGTAGTTCATTGTGGTTTACTCTATATCTACATCTCCCTATCTCTTTGTTTTCTAAACATACACCTGTTGTGTGTAGATCTAGGGTTGGGGTTTCCTTGGGTGATTCTTTTTAGGATGGTTGATGATAAGAAAAAAGATCTACAACCATTTCAATAGTTAATTTTCCTAGAGTGGGGAATGGTTTCTTGTTGGTTGAATTCGCTGGAACCATAAAGGTGGGTTATTTTTCTCTCTAATCAACATGGTTAGAACTAGTGGTTCTCGTAGAATTAATTTTTTCTGTTGAAATTAATTGTGATAATGATGTTTGAATCTTGTTGGAAATCCATTTGGTGTTGATTCGGGGATTTTGGGTTGAATTGGTTGTTGTGGAAAAATGGGATTTGGTTTGAGATCTTAAAATGTTGATTTTAAAATCATTAGTGGTTGATTATAAAAAATGTTTTGTGAAAGATGGTTTTAAATAAAGATTTTTTTTATTTAAATGAGTATGGACAAGGAAAATTTGTTATCATGTGTTTTCAATAAACTGATAATTTACTGAAGTGAATTGAAAAATGATAGGAATGATGGTATGCTTTTGTGTGGCCTTGGTGCTTTATTCTTATTGGTTAATTATGTGTTATGGATTCTATTGGTTGTGTGGATTTGGGAGGGATTTATCACTATAAAATGTGATGGATAGTGGTTAGAATAACCACCGTTGTGGATAGTGATTGGGAAGCACCACTTGTTGGAAATGTAGTGAACGAGTTGGATGGAAGCGTCACCATTTTGGTTTCCTTGTTTTGTGTTGCTTGGTAAAATAGAAATTGTGAGTTTAATGTGAAAGGGAGAAATGACTTATGGAATGGGTTTTTGGATTTGCTTTTGGGTTGCATGGTTTGAGTAAAGGTGTCTGGGTAAGGGAGCGTTTGGCATATTAGTAATTGTTGAACTATTGAATGTTTTATATAATATTTTTTCACAAAATGTGATAATGGTTTTATCCTAGTAGCCTATAAAGGGGAGTCATTTGGGAAAAACCTAATGAGTTTTTATACTCCCCCATGCTTTGAAACCTAGGTGGTTTTTCAAATGTTGTATTTTAGGACACATGTAAAAGTAATGCATCTCATGTGGCTAGTAGTTCATCATGATGCTTTGGTGATATTTTTTTCTTGGAGCTTGGATCTTGGTGTGGAGCAATGGATGGTGTCTTAGTTCTGTCCTAGTTTTGTTTTAGTCCTCTATTAGGTACTCTAATTTTGTATTTGTTGTATTTGGCATGTGGAATTGTTATGGATATGTTTTTTTCATTTGGCAATGTATGGGTTTTGTTTTTTTTTCGACATTCATAATGTAGTTGTTGATAGTGCATTTCTTGGTTGGCTGGATTTATCTCATGGGAAAATTGTTCCCCAATTTATCATCGAAGTCCTCGGCATTTGTATCCAGCCTTTGGGGCGTTGGGAATGTCACTTAAGGTTGGGTATCATTCCCTTCCCTCTCAAGCCAATTAGATGGGGTGGGGTGTTACAAGTGCTATCAATTTTTTCGGTCCTTGTATTTCATGTTAAAGAAGTTGTTTTATCCTTGGTGTTGATCGTTGGTCTTGGTGTTGGCATTTGTTCTTGGTCTATTCCTAGAGTCAGGATGGTAGCAAGGCGTAGGATTTTCGTAACATGGAATTTATAGCATAAAAGGATGTAGATAACCATTTTATGATGAAAATCATGTTAACAGGGATTTGGGTACAAAAAAGTTTGGAGACACTTATAGGCATTGTAAATCTCATTATTGTGGGTGTCAACAATGAGATGATCATGGCATGCAAGGTAAAAATGACTTCCCACTAGGATACATATTTCATTGGGGTATAATGATCTATGGTGTGATATTAATGTGTTGATTTTGAAAATTTGTATTGGGTTTTAAAAATATAGGATTTGAAACATTCAAATTTCTGGTGTTTTGAAAATTGGTTGATTTTCACAACATGGTGGATTTTTTTTAAAATAGTGAAACGTGGGAAATGTGAACTTTTGGAAATCCAGGTTCTGATAGTTGACATGTATTGAAATTGAAAATTGAATAATCGTTCTTATTAAGGTAATTAAGCATATAGTAGTTTTTTTATTTGATAGAAATGGAACAAGGTAGGCACCATAGAGATCAACAGGAGGAAGCTACTGAAAATATGGTTACACCTGAGCCTCAACTGAACTAGAAGCTATTGTAGAGTATAGTGAAAGCGTTCCAAGATGTGGAATGTAGGAATAATGTGTATGAACCAAGGCATATGGATCATGTGGATCAGTTTTTGAGGTAGAATCCACCCATGTTTATGGCTGATTCACAGACAAAAAGAGTTTTTTCATGGATGAAGAGAATAAATATGATATTTGATCTCTTGGGAAACTCAGAAAAGATAAAAGTGATTTTAGCCACATATATGTTGGAAGATCATGCCCTCTAGTGATGGGAACTGGCGGTCCAAGCTAGAGTGGACTAAAGTGTCACATGGGAGGGGGTTGAGGAATTGTTTAATAAACAATTACACCCTCATAAGTTTAGATTTTAGCGTAGAATGGATTTCATCAGTTTGAAGCAAGGGAACATTTTGGTGATGGAATATGTGTCTATGTATATAAACATAGTACAGTTTTCACCCGAGGTGGTGGGTAGTACATTTTTTAAGGCATGATTTTTTGAAGTTGGATTGAACCATGAGATTGTTTCTAATATAGCGGTGATGTGTGTATATGATTACACGAAAATGGTGATTAGAGATACATTGGATGAGCAAGTCCTTTTGGGGGATATAGGTGGGGAAGTATGTTGGTACCCATGGGAAATAGTGGGAACTCAAACACTAGGTTCAATAGGAATAATGACACTTATTTATTGGGTGGGAGAAGGCATAGAATCAGATGGAATGATCAGTGAATATTTCACTAAATCCTTAGAATAAGAAAGGATGTTTTCAGTGTGGTTTGTTGAGCCACATTAAGCGAGACTATATAAAACAACCTTGATCATGTAAAAATTATAATATTATTGGACATCTTCAGCAGTATTGTTGGAATTCTTTGAGGTTGGTTGTTTGTGAAACTCTTCAAGGGTCACAGGGGTCTTATGCCTTGACCGGACTGGTGTAGTAGTATACCCCTCGGAAGAAGATTAAAGTTGGTCATAGTGATTCTCAGAATACCATGACACCTCAGCAGGGTAATAAAGATCATAGCATGGAAAAAAGAAATTATTGGGAGTAGAGAAGGTTGTGGGGGATGATTAGTTGGGACTATCCACAGTGCTCGTTATGGTTCTTTTAAATTCAACATTTATGTATGCTTTTTTTGATACGGGTGATTTGCATTCTTTTACTGCTTCTCGGTTCGTTGATTTGTTCAGTTTACATGTGGAAATGATTCCTTCTATATTAAAACTACAAACTCATCTAGGTCAATGAGATTATTGATATTTCCTTATAGATTATGTTGCTTAGTTTTGGATGACATTGAATTGATGTGGTATTTCTTAGTGCTTGAGATTTATGCTTATGATATAATCCTAAGAATGTATTGGTGGGAGATGTTTATGGCCCGCATCAATTGCTATGTGTGAACAATTAGTTTTATGATAGAGGATGGGGTTGAACATCTTTTTAGAGTGGAGAAGAATGAAATGTTTGGTGCAACAGATTCACTTTCACTAGTTTTTGGAATGATAGTATATTAGTTAGAGGATTTATTGTTGGAATCAGTGGATGGTGTTGAGAAGAACGTTCTTACCGTTGTTGTGGATCAGATTAAGGATGTATTTCCTGAATAATTCTCAGGGTTTCAACCTTTTAGACAATTGGAGTTTCCAATTGATCTTCTTCTAGGCACGAGTCCTATCTGACTTTTGTCTTACCGAATGGAAACATAATAATTTCAGTAATTAACGGTGCAATTTGACTATTTAGAAAACAAAGGGTCCATCTGACCTAGCACATCTTTGTGGGCCATGTTGATTTTGATTGTTAAAAAAGTAGACGGTACCTTGTGGCTCTGTGTTGATTATCGTAGACTTAATTAGGTTATGATAAATAACAGATATCCCCTTCCATGTATTGATGTTTTGTTTAACCTATTGAGGAGACCATAGAGGTTCTCCAAGATTGACTTGAGTTCAGGGTATCACCAATTGCAGGTGAGGAATGATGATATTTTAAAAATAGATTTTAGAAGTAGATATAGCAATTAAAAGTATGTGATTATGCCCTTTAGTCTAGAGAATTCACCAGAATTGTTTATGGCATTGATGAATCAAATATTTTAGAGATATTAGGATTCTTTTGTGGTGGTATTTGTGGATGGTATACTAGTTATTTTGAGGACAATGGTAGAGCATGAGAAGCACGTTGAGATTGTGTTAGGGATCTTAAGGGATCATTTGGTGTTTTCCTAGCTGTCAAAGTGTGACTATTGGATATAGGAGGTTTGTTTCCTAATCCATGTTATTTTTGAGAGGGTTGTATCAGTTTAACAAAAAATAGAGGTTATTATCTCTTTACAACTACCAATGAATTTTTTCGAGATACATAGATTCTATAGTCTAGATTGGTATTTTTGAAGTTTTTTTCATGATTTCTCATGATTGGATTCACTAATAATAGATTTGACAAGAAATAATATCCCATTTCAATGGGATGATAAGTTCTATAAATTCTTTGAAGAGTTAAATGGTCACCTTACATCAGCACCAATCATGATTTTTCTAGAACCAGGGAAAGGGTACGTGGTGTATTATGACATGTCAGGATCAGGGTTGGGGTATTTTCTCATGAAGGGGGATAATGAGGTTTCATATGGATTATGGTAGTTGAGGTTGCCTGAGAATAACTACCCAACACTTGATTTGTAGTTGGTGGAAGTGGTTCATGATTTAAAAATGTTGTGTTATTATCTCTTCGACGAAAAATTCCCAGTGTTTACCGATCATAAGATCATAAATAATATCTTCACCCAAAGTGATTTCAACTTGAGGCAAATGAGATTGATGGAATATATTCAGGTGTTTGATTTTGACTTACTTTGCACACTCAGTAAGGGAAATTTGGTGGCATATTAATTAAGTAGAAAATAATATGCTCATATAGTTAAACAAACATCACATAAGTGGAAATTAATGTCAGTAATAGCTGAAATGCAGATGGAATATAAGGATAGTGGTGACATATTGGTATTTTTTCCATTATCGCTGGTTCATGACATGGCTGGTTTGGTTAAAGAGGCATAGGAATCTTATTCCAAATGTGTGATAATGTGGTCGAAACATAATGGCGGGGAGACAACTGAGAGCTGTGAACTAAATGGAAATTTGTTATTTTATTTCGATGATCGGATGGTTTTACTAGTGGATTGTCATGATGAACTTCTTAGGGATTATCATTATTCATGGTGGGTTTTCCATCCTATAATTCATAAAATTTATAATGCATTGAAAGTGAACTTTCGGTGGGATGGTGTGGAAAGGGATGTGGCCAGATTAGTCTCGTGATGCTTGGCTTATCAAAATGTCAAGGAAGAGCATCAACGGTGAGCAGACATGTTGCAGTCGTTACCTATCCCTGTGTGTAAATGGGAGTAAATAACATTAGATTTTGTGATAGGTCATCCGAGAATGGTCAAAAAAAATGATGTCATATGGGTGATTGTGGATTGGCTCGCAAAGTTGGAAAATTTCTTCATGATTCAAGAATATCATATGGTGGAGGATCTGTCCAAAATCTATATCTGGGAGGTGGTAAAGAGGTATGGTGTTCTCTTCTCAATTGTATTAGATATCGATCTATGGTCCACATCTCTTTTTTTGGAAATCCATGCAGCAATCCCTTGGGACACAATTGACTATGAGCACGGTGTATCATCCATGGATGCATGGCCAATATGAGAGGATGATACAAACCATAGAGTATATGTTAAAGGATTGTGTGATGGATTTTGGTGGTTCATTAGAGGAGCACTTACCACTTGTAGAGTTATCCAATAATAACATTTACCAGGATTCGATACATATGGATCCGTTTGAGGCATTGTATGGGTGTCTGTGTCGTTCTCCAATATGTCGGTTGGAAACGGGTAAGACATCAATGACAAGACAATGACATGTCCAATAGACTATGGAAACGATCAATTTGATCAGAAAGTGGATAGAAACTACTCAAAGTCCACAGAAATCATATGAAGACCATCTTCGATGACCGTTGTCATTTTAGGTTGGTGATCAAGTGTTTTTGAGAATCTCTCTTAGGTATGGACATGTTGGTTTGGGAAGCAGGCTATGTTATCATCGAATTATATTGGGCCTTTTGAGATACCTGAGAAGATTAGAGGGGTGGATTATTGTTTTTTCTTCCACCATGGTTTTTTATGGTGCACAATGTGTTTCATGTGTCAAGGTTGAAAAAGTATCAATCGGATTGAGGCCATGTGATTCGTTAGGATCATGTTTTGCTAGAACCAAAGGCTTCCTTGGTGCAGTTGCCAATTCAGATTGTGGATATGAATGCAGAATTCATGCATGGTGTAACACCCCAAACTTCCACGGTATGTTTCCCTTCGAATAATGCAATGGCGTGCATTGTACGCAACTTCGAGATTCTAACACACTACAACCAATCAAACTAGCCGTTATGAATAGTAATACCTACTTTTTGAAATTTTATAAATTATATATTTCAAAATGGACTTCATTTTTGGATTCAGAATATTGAATTTATCCTAGGGTGAAATTTTGGAACTTTTCGAATAACACTTATATTTGGATGAATAGTGAAAATTTCTAAAATTTTAATTAAAAAAAACTTTTTAAATCAAAATAATTTATAATGATAAATTATATTATTGAGTGGTTTTAAAGTATAATTAGAATATATTTTATCCATTTAATCCAATGGTGTTCATTAGAATTGATTTCACTTTGAAATTGGTCCTAAACAATTGTCAATCTTTTGATATATATTGTTTCTTAAAAACACGCTATTTATTGTGACAACGGGAAGTAATTATACAATTAATTAATGAAACTTATATGTTTAGAATTTTGTAAAATAGACATCATTTTTGAATTTGGAATATCAATTATAGCTTAGGGTGAAAGTTTGGCATTGTTCTGAAAAACATCAATTTTTGATGAATACTGAAACTACTAAGTGGTAGTTAAAAAACTGAATTTTTCATAAAACATAATTTTACCACTTCTGTGAATGGAATTTCGAAAATCCAAGAGACATGGTTAATATCAAGAAGTAAAATGTGGTTCAATGAGATGAAAATAATTTTTGGTGAATAGTAACTTTTTACTTTTATTTACCACGGTTAAAAGTAAATAGGGTAATTAAGGGTAAAAATGATATTAATATTACCCTAACACATGTCCTAATTCTATTGGACAAGTATATCTCGACAAAAAACAACCTTATGAATAAAATATTATCATTTTGTTCCACTTGGATTAGATTAGGACATTTATTATTATTTAATTCAAAGAAGAGTTAAAAGAGTTAAAATCAAAGTTTATTTACTAAAACATTTTTAATATGGGGTTATACATAAGATAAATTCAATTTTAAATATTCATTAGAAAGATAATAATATTTCCTACATAATGATATTTTAATTATAATTTTTAGACATTAAATAATTTAATATATTTGTTACACAATGATGATGCAGTAATTACCATAATACTGAAAAATTAAACTAATTGATATTATAAATACCCAAATAAATATACTTTAAGACTTTTAATTAAGTAAACTAATTTTATAGGATAATATGACATATTAGTATTGATTTAATTGATTTTTTTTGAATTTATCATTCTGTTATGAGTTTCACAAAAATCAACTATTGAATAGTTTCAAAATTGACATAAAAGAGTTTTTTAAAACAATATTATATTATAAATTGATATTAAATTCCTAAAAAACTAATATTCGGCCAAGAGACTTATATCATGATATTTATATCATTAATGGACCACTTGGGGGTCTCTTGGATGTATATAGTATGTTTATTAACTATATAATATAAAAATACAAAGTGACATGGTAAATGTCAAACTAATTATCTAAGAGTTCAAACTAAAAGATACGGTTAATATAGTAACCCAAACCTGTCTAAATTCTACTGGTTGAATGGTTTTTGACGTATCCCCACCTTATCCTTTTAATAATCAACTTTGAATCCATTAGAAACCGAATATGAATTTATTATAAATTAATATTTCGAGCTTTTCCAAAGGTCCCCCTCACCCCTCTTAAAAAAGGGCACTCCTCCTTCTCATTTCTTCACACCTTAAAAGCCTTTTGGTTCGGACAAACCCTTCCCAAATACTCTCTCAACTTCCCTCACTAAAACCTAGAGGCCTTATTTTGATCATAAAGCCAACTAAATGAGCCCTTTTGATCAAATCAAAAGGAAGAACCAGAAAAAGAGGTAATGTTTTCACCACCCCTTTTCAAGTTCCTTTCTTCTACCACTTCTTCTTTCTTTGTTATTACCATTCTAAAATAATAACTACAGTATCTTTTATATACTGTGATGTTATTATAAATATGGTACAACCATATTCAGTATTCTATCCACCCTTTTAATAACATGTTACCATACGTGCATACATACGGCTTACCGTCTCCACGTCGTGGTGTAATTGTTATTCAATATATTATTATTTGGGAGGGTATAATAATGATGTGTAACTCATTTAAATAATAAATATAACATGATAATGATTCTTTATATATGATATACCATCCAATTATATATTATTTTAATATCAAAAGAATGATATTGTCGCTCGTACGTACGTACGGACTACCATCTCCACGAACGCAATGAGATTCATTCTCCATCATATCCATTCAAGTATAATTATCATTTGATGATTTAAAAATAATTTTTAATAACTTTATATCATTCTGGATATGAATAAGATACAACCTATCCATGAAAAACATGGCTTACATAACAAAACATATAAAAGAAAATGAGTAAGTTAACACCCGAAACTACGATAATTCTAAGATATTATTAACAAAGGAATGTTAAAAGATCATATATGATATCATATTAATGTATATGATTCATGAATAATTTAATAAAAATTATTTCAACATTATACAGGAGGTTAACCTACCCCCAACCAAGGAAAAGTACAAGGTAAGGGGTTTCTTATCTCACTTTTAATTCTGTGAGAATTCCATTGTTCACCACTTATTTATTACATGTGGTGTGTGTACTGCCCATGTTTGTATTCATTGTGTAATATACTTTAATACATGTATATTTACATCATCATTGTATGATCATTCTTTCATTGGTGTATGTTTTGTATGTTACCAAATCAATAAGGGAATTTGAAATTTCAATTTCCATTTATTCGGATTTATGCAAACTTCATTGATTATTTTACTCCGAGATTATGTGTGGAATAAATATTCATTTTCTTATGTCATAATTTCCACTCCCCTTTTCTGTGGATATACTTTTGATACAAATAATCACTCAATTGATAATTTCTCAAGTCATCGATATGAATTTGATAAGAGTAATTTTAACTCACTCTCCATTTGTTGAGTTAAACATCCAATTCATTGGTGTTGTTTTTATAAGATTATGTGTGAATAGCCTTTGATTGATTTACACTGAATATCCAATAATATTTAGTGTATTTATATTTTTCACACATAACTATGTCGTTGATTTATCCTTAACCTAAGGATACAGCCTTTATGAGAGATTTCATCTCAATTTACATTCCATTGATGCTTCTTTGTTGTTATACACCAAATCACTTTTATGTGGTGTATATAATGTACTTTGACATAGTATACCTTGAATTCCTTTATTCTCATGATATTAAAATGTTTTAATTTCCTCAATTATTTTAATTCAAGTGTCTCTCTTTTGGTTAGAAACTCTAACTAAAATAACATTTTGAAATGTTTTAAAGACTTATTTTTTTAAATCTTTCTCATTAACGTCAATGTTTTAAAAAATGGTTTTAAGGATTTATTTATATGGACATTAAAGTTTTAAAATTAAAAATCCTTTTAAAAGTTTCAAAATGGTATGGGACACTTTGATTCAAAAATCTATTTTTAAATGGCTTTTTGAAAAATAGTGTGACTTTTAAATGATTTCAAGAAAAAGGGGGATATTTCTCTCAAATAGTTTTGATGATTATTTTCATCTATGTCAACATCCTTCATTATTATTGATTGAGGTTAATGTGATAAAATTCAATCTTCCATATTGTATCAAATGAGTTATGTTTGACTGTGGATGTGATATTTTTATACCATTCATGGTTTGTAGTTAAAGTATTGACATTTCATATGCTAGTTTTAATACGAATGTTTATTTTATGTTTAAACCTGTTCATATGAGGAATGCATTGGACTTAATAAGTGACAGGTGGAGCCCGCTATAGCTCCTCGATGCATCGGTAGGTCTCACGAGACAAACTAGTGTCTTGGCACAAGGCCTTGGTAAAATCTTATTTGTAGTCTTGGCACGAGGCCTTGGCTATGTGGTTATGATAGTCTGGAATTATGCATTCCATCATTTTGAAAGTGGTTATTGATATTGCATGTGATCATTTGACTAGTAGAATATCCATGTGAGTAAGTAAATGGCATTATTTTATTTCATCTTTTCCATTTTATGCTGAAGTTCGAGTTTAAAAGGCTTTCGTTTTAGTTATAATCTAGCTTAAGTGTTTATGCTTATCTATGAAAGCTTCTGCTATAATGTTTTCCTTACTGAGCATCTGAGCTCACCCCTTTCAATGTTTTATTTTTCTCAGGATTATGAAGAAATAATTTATGAATGACCTGCAGGGATAGTATGATGGGAATTGAAAACATGATGTTGTTGTAGTTAGTTTTTTTACCTTATGATGTAATGTAAGACTTATGAATATATCTAGTGTTTCCAAGACTACTAAACTAATCAGTCTTTCGAGACTTTATCCTTTGTGATCATGCCAAATGTTATGTAATATTGCACCGACTCTGGGTATCTAGGGTATGGGCGTTACAGTTGGTATCAAAGGAAGTTTATTACAATCCTTTAAAGCTAGATTTAGATAAAATCTGATTAGAGCACGTAGACCTAAGATGAACTTTGAGGATTAGTATAGAAGAACTTCCTAAAATTTTGGTATTGTAGAGATTTTGTGAGTTTTCCGAGCAATAAATCTCTGTCTGGATACGACCAGGTAGAGGCAGCTCTAGCACAGATGTACCTAGGGGTAAAACCCGAAAACACCGCTTTGAAATAGACTCGAACGGGAACTGGTGCATGACAATGGTCCTTGCTGCACTCTTGGTTACGACACTCCCAGGGGATATGCCTAGGATAATTTACATTTTCTTTACAAACTGATTATAGCATTATATATATAAGATGAGATTAAATGACCTTGGTTAATCCTAATGTGTTTTAAATTGAGAATATGGTGACATTTTAATCTCTAAGTGATTGTATGACTACTATTACTCACACAATGCTTTCTGGTTTTTGTCAATGGATGGATTCCAAGGAAGTCATAGTGACTTTGAGAATGATCTACAAGGTGGGAACGGTGGTGGCAATGAGCAACAAAATGGAATGTTGATAGGCGTAAAAGATATCATCTTTATGCCAAATCAATTTTCCAAAAATATGACCAACAATATATATATTAACCAATTACCGGACTCAACAAAGAAGAGAAAGGTGATGAATGATAAGAGATCCAGTAGTGGAGACCATGGACAAAGAAATCCTCAATTTCCATCATACAGGAAATATGGAAGGATACACCTAGGAAAGTGTCTCAATGGGACAAAGAAATGCCTTACGTGCGGGAAGGAAGGACATAAAGTGATTAATTTCCGAAGAAAAATGAAGAGTACTATGGAAGAAGACAAAAATGGTCCCAAGAATCCATTTATAGTCGTTTGTCATAAATATAGGGGACCTGGCCATTACCCGAGTGAATGTCCAATTCTATAGGATATTTTCTTGGTCAGAGAAGAAGCTATGTGGAAATAAATGGTTGGATAAATGTTTAAAAATTATTAGTGATACTTGTTTAATGGTTTACTTTGAAATAATTTTCTCTTGTATTTGTAACCCTAACGTTTGCCATGTAAGAATGATATTTATGGAAGAATTATCTTTTCTCTTCTGGATATAGTTATAAATAACCATTTGGTTTTATATGATCATTGGGTTTGAGGCAATTACAAATTATTATAATTTGGGATGAAAATTCAAGGTATGAGATAACATTTGTGGTTAAATTATGTTATGGTTATTTTGAGGAATTTATCTCATTTCAGTAATGTTATAAAATATTTTTTTTTGAAAGAGGACAACACGTAGACCATGTGACAACCCGTCGCGTCGGACAAAGATGTGGGAATCGAACCCACAACAAAAGTGTGATTGGGATTTATCGCCTACCACTGACCTACGTGAAGTCCCTGGTTAGTGTGACTATTTTTTTAGTTAAATGATTTTATTGATCAATAATAATTTGATTTGGGATCTTATGTCTTATCAAAGGAATACCCTTAGTATAGGAAAATGATTTGGTGATTAAGTGATAAATGTTATTTTGGAAGTTGTTCACTTTGTTGAGAACACTATATGCCAAAGGAAAATAGAGTAGTATGGGATTTCATTTGAGGATTAATGGTGGATTTTTATCTATGTTTCTATTGTGGATTTATAATGATTTGGGTTATTTATGGAAATGATTAGGTTAATTACTTTTAAGTATGTGACTTTAAGAGTAATTAATGTCATTTGAAGATACAATTTAACGTGGAAGTCTACATTCTTAATACGTTTTGGTTTTCAATATTAGTTTTGATTATATTAATGGATTTTAAGGACAATTGATTATTGAATGGTATTTATTTAACTTTGGGGTGTTTTTGGTTTAATTTTGGAAATTAAGATTAGTGTTTATTTCTCTCAAGGAATATCCTTTTGGGGGATCATTAGATCTTGTACTAACCATTTTTGTTTTGATTAATCTCTAAAGACAATGTAAATATATATTTCATCCTGCATGGATCATTTGATTCTATAGAAGTTTATTCTAGCTCTTCCAGTGTGACCAAGTCTTCTTGAATACTCATCATTTAAAAAATGAGTTAGTGGTGGAAATTTATTAAAGAATGAAACTCTACTTAAAATGTAAGTATATATCTTCATATTCTTAGTCAATATCATAAATAAATTCCTCATCCTTATGTAATGTAACTTAAAACAAAAAAATGTTGTCTGTTTAATTTCCTACTAAGAGACTAATGGTCGTTTGTCCCAACACAAGTTTGTAGTTTTCTTATTGTTAACTTTCTCCTGATCATGAATTCTATCCTCTCCATCAGAACATGACACTTAGTTTATCATCCATATCCATGTTTTCCTACATGGAATCCGAGTATGGGTTATCTTGGTTGACCATTATACCTCTCTTTCTTTCTTTAAAAGTGATAGTTTTATTGACTCTTTTTCCAATGTGGGACATTCAATTATATTCCCAAGCACAATTTTAAAAATTGTGAGGACGCAATTTATTGAAGGAGGGGATAATGTAACACCCCAAGCTTCCACGGTACGTTTCCCTTCGAATAATGCAATGGTGTGAATTGTACGCAACTTCGAGATTCTAACACACCACAACCAATAAAACAAACCGTTATGAATACTAATACCTAATTTTTGAAATTTTATAAATTATATCTTTCAAAATGGACTTCATTTTCGGATTTGGAATATCTAATTTATCCTAGGGTGAAATTTTGGAACTTTTCGGATAACACTTATATTTTGATGAATAGTGAAAATTACTAAATTTTAATTAAAAAAAACGTTTTAAATCAAAATAATTTATAATGTTATATTATATTATTGAGTGGTTTTAAATTATAATTAGAATATATTTTTACCTTTTTATCCAATGGTGTTAATTAGAATTAATTTCACTTTGAAATTGGACCTAAACAATTGTCAATCTTTTGATATATATTGTTTCTTAAAAACACGCTATTTGTTGTGACAACATGAATTAATTATAAAATTAATTAATAAAACTTATATGTTTATAATTTTGTAAAATAGACATCATTTTTGAATTTGGAATATCAATTATATCTTAGGGTGAAATTTTGGCATTGTTATGAAAAACTTCAATTTTTGATGAATAGTGAAACTACTAAGTGGTAGTTAAAAAAAACTGAATTTTTCATAAAACATAATTTTACCGCTTCTGTGAATGGAATTTCAAAAATCCAAGAGGCACGGTTAATATCAAGAAGTAAAATTTGGTTCAATGAGATTGAAATAATTTTTGGTGAATAGTAACTTTTTACTTTTATTTACCACGGTTAAAAGTAAATAAGGTAATTAAGGGTAAAAATGATATTAATATTACCCTAACACATGTCCTAATTCTATTGGACAAGTGTATCTCGACCAAAACTAACTTTAGGAATAAAATATTATCATTTAGGTCCACTTGGATTAGATTTGGACATTTATTATTATTTAATTCAAAGAAGAGTTAAAAGAGTTAAAATCAAAGTTTATTTACTAAAACATTTTTAATATAGGGTTATACATAAGATACATTCGATTGTAAATATTCATTAGAACTATAATAAGATTTCCTACATAATGATATTTTATTTTTAATTTTTAGACATTAAATAATTTATTATATTTATGACACAATGATGATGCAGTAATTACTATAATAGTGAAAAATTAAAATAATTGATATTATAAATACACAAATAAATATAATTTAAGACTTTTAATGAATTAAACTAATTTTATAGTATAATATGACATATTAGGATTGATTTAATTTACTTTTATCGAAGTAATAATTCTGTTATGAGTTTTACAAAAATCAACTATTGAATAGTGTCAAA
Organism: Viscum album; assembly: GCA_963277665.1. NCBI lineage: Eukaryota > Viridiplantae > Streptophyta > Magnoliopsida > Santalales > Viscaceae > Viscum > Viscum album. Next base: position 1,361,593,823 of record OY728140.1, on the reverse strand, counting down.
ATTGACATAAAAGAGTTTTTAAAACAAATATTATATTATTAAATGATATTAAATTCCTAAAAATCTAAGGTTCTGCCAAGAGACTTATATCATGATAGGTATATCATTAATGGACCACGTGGGGGTCGCTTGGATGTATATAGTATGTTTATTAACTATATAATATAAAAATACAAAGTGACAAGGTAAATGTCAAACTAATTAACTAAGAGTTAAAACTAAAAGATAAGGTTAATATAGTAACTCAAACCTGTCTAAATTATATTGGTTGAATGGTTTTAGACCTATAACCACCTTATAATTTTAATAATCAACTATAGAGCCATTATAAACCGTATATGAATTTATTATAAATTAATATTTCTAGCTTTTCTAAAGGTGCCCCTAACCCCTCTTCTAAAAGGGAACTCCTCCTTCTCATTTCTTCACACCATAAAATCCTTTTTTTCGAACAAACCCTTCCGAAATACTCTCTCAACATCCCTCACTACAAAATAGAGGCCTTATTTTGATCAGAAAGCCAACCTATGGAGCCCTTTTGATCAAATCAAAAGGATGAACCCGAAAAAGAGGTAATGTTTTCACCACCCCTTTCCATGTTCCTTTCTTCTTCCACTTCTTCATTATTTGTTATTACCATTCTAAAAAAATAACTCTAGTATCTTATATATACTGTGCTGTTATTATAAATATGGTACAACCATATTCAGTATTCTATCCACCCTTTGAATAACATGTTACCATACGTGCGTACGTACGGCTTACTGTCTCCACGTCGTGGTGTAATTGTTATTCAATATATTATTATTTGGGTGGGTGTCATAATGATGTGTAACTAATTTAAATAATAAATATAACATGATAATGATTCTGTATATATTATATACAATCCAATTACATATTATTTTAATATCAAAAGAATGATATTGTCGCTCGTGCGTACGTACGGACTACCGTCTCCACGAACGCGATGAGATTCATTCTCCATCATATACATTCAAGTATAAATATCATTTGATGAGTTAAAAATAATTTTTAAGAACATTATATAATTATGGATATAAATATGATACATCCTATCCATAAAAAACATGGCTTATGTAACAAAACATATAAAAGAAAATGAGTAAGGTAACACCCGAAACGACGATAATTCTATGATATTATTAACAAAGCAATGTTAAAAGATCATATATGATATCATATTAATGTATATAATTCATGAATAATTTAATAAAAATTATTTCAACATTATACAGGAGGTTAACCTACCCCCAACCAAGGAAAAGTACAAGGTAAGGGGTTTCTTATCTCACTTTTAATTCGGTGAGAATTCCATTGTTCACCACTTATTTATTACATGTGGTGTGTGTATTGTCCATGTTTGTATTCATTGTGTAATATACATTAATTCATGTATATTTACATCATCATTTTATGATCCTTCTTTCATGGGTGTATGTTTTGTATGTTACCAAATCAATAAGGGAATTTGAAATTTCAATTTCCATTTATTCGGCTTTACGCAAACTTCATTGATTATTTTACTCCGAGATTATGTGTGGAATAAATATTCATTTTCTTATGTCATAATTTCCACTCAATTTTCTGTGGATATAATTTTGATACACATAATCAATCAATTGATAATTTCTCAAGTAATCGATATGAATTTGATAAGAGTAATTTTAACTCACTCTCCATTTGTTGAGTTAAACATCCAATTCATTGATGTTGTTTATATAAGATTATGTGTGAATATCCATTGATTTATTTACACTTAATATCCAATAATATTTAGTGTATTTATATTTGTCACACATAACTATGTCGTTGATTTATCCTTAACCTAAGGATACGGCCTTTATTAGAGATTTCATCCCAATTTACATTCTATTGAGACTTCTTTGTTGTTATACACCAAATTACTTTTTTATGGTGTATATAATGTACTTTGACATAGTATATCATGAATTCCTTTATTCTCATGATATTAAAATGTTTTTATTTCTTCAATTATTTTTATTGAAGTGTCTCTCTTTTGGTTAGAAACTCTAACTAAAATACCATTTTTAAATTTTTTAAAGACTTATTTTTCTAAATCTTTCTGATTAATGTCCATGTTTTAAAAAATTGTTTTAAGGATTTATTTATATGGACATTAAAGTTTTAAAATTAAAACTCCTTTTAAAAGTTTCAAAGTGGTATAGGACACTTTGATTGAAAAATCTATTTTTAAATGGCTTCTTGACAAATAGTGTGACTTTTAAATGATTTCAAGAAAAAGGGGGATATTACTCACAAATAGTTTTGATGATTATTTTCATCTATGTCAACATCCTTTATTATTCTTGATTGAGGTTAATGTGATACAATAAAATCGTCCATATTGTATCAAATGAGTTTTGTTTGACTGTGGATGTGCTATTTTTATACCATTCATGGTTTGTAGTTAAGGTATTGACATTTCGTATGCTAGTTTTAATACGAATGTTTATGTTATGTTTAAACCTGTTCATATGAGGAATGCATTGGACTTAATAAGTGATGGATGGAGCCCGCTATAGCTCCTCGATGCATCGGTAGGTCTCATGAGACAAACTAGTGTCTTGGCACAAGGCCTTGGCAAAATCTTATTTGTAGTCTTGGCACGAGGCCTTGGCTATGTGGTTATGATAGTATGGCATTATGCATTCCATCATTATGAAAGTAGTTATTGATATTGCATGTGATCATTCGACTAGTAGAATATCCATGTGAGTAAGTAAATGGCATTATTTTATTTTATCATTGCCATTTTATGCTAAAGTTTGATTTTAAAAGGCTTTATTTTTAGTTATAAACTGCCTTAAGTGTTTATGCTTATCTATGAAAGCTTCTGCTATAATGTTATCTTTACTGAGAATCTGAGCTCACCCCTTTCAATGTTTTATTTTTCCCAGGATTATTAAGAAGTAATTTATGAATTACCTGTAGGGATAGTATGAGGGGATATGAAAACAATATGTTTTGTAGTTAGTTTTTTTACCTCATGATGTAATGTAAAACTTATGAATATATCTACTGTTTCCAAGACTACTAAACTAATCGGTATTTCGAGACTTGATCCTTTGTGATCATGCCAAATGTTAAGTAATAATGCACCGACTCTGGGTATCTAGGGTCGGGGCGTTACACATGGTAGAAGCATCGGCTTAGTTCATGTTTTGTGGAAGCATGGTATGATTCAATAGGAGACTAAGGAATGGGAGAAAGAGATGGCTGAGAAATGGCCCGGGGTCTTTTGGCAAAGTGATGGTTCCTTACTTTCTGATGATGGAAAGTCCAATGGTATGAAGAATGTAGCACCCCCATTTTCAGATATGTAGCCTTTTTATGACATCTTATGTATTTAAATTTATTTGGATGAGTTTATAATTGTTTTGGGGAGTTTGTAATGGGTTGGAATAAGTTTTTAGGCTTTTCTAAGGGAGAATGGTTTGAGCACGGCTAGAGAAAACCATGCGGGGTCACCAGGAAACCATGGAGGGGGTAATACCGGGCTTCGCATGGCCTGCACATAGTTTTCCAAAACGTGTGAGGAAACAATGTAGAACCATTCTCTAGAGGTAGTGGTGTGCACATGGTTGGTGCTCCATTTTCCAAAACGTGCAGGATATCCATGCGACCACTTAAAATGGGGGTTTTAACCCCAGGCTCCCTCAAGGTTTCTTAATTTCATTAATAACATCATCCCACTCTATCCCCACTCAAGATTTTGGGTTCCCAATGGTTGGAGGTGCTCTACCACATGATTTGGAAGAAAATATAATGGGTTTCTTGGTGGATTGAAGGTGATTATTCTCTGTTTTTTCTTCTTTTGGGGGGTCTTTCTGGTTTCCTCTAAATCTACATCTCCCTCTCACTTGGTTTTCTAGATCTACACATGTTATGTGTTTATGTTGAGTTGTGGTGTCTATGGGTCCTTATTTTATGTATTTTTTTTGATACGTAATGAGATCTAATGCATATTTTTTATAGCATATTTCGGGATTGGGTTGTGGTTTCTTATGGGTCGGATTCACTGAAATCATAATGGTGGGTTGATTCTCTCTCAACTCCACTAGCTATGAACAAGTAGTTCTGGATCAATTAAGTTTCTCCCTTGAAATTACTTGTGATAATGATGTGTGAATCATGTTGTAAATCCATTTGGTGGTGATTTCGAGATTTAGGGAAAAATTGGTTGTTGTTTCGAAAATGATCTTTATTGTGTGATTTTTAAATGTTGATTTTAAAATCGTTAGTGGTTGATTATGAAAATGGTTTTTTGAATGATGGTTTTAATTAAATATATTGTTTTTCAAAAAAAAAATTGGGCATGGAAACATGGTTAAATGGTTTTTTAAATAAATGGGTTATTTATTGAAGTGAATTGGCTTATGATTGGAAAGATGGTGTGCTTTTTTGTGGACTTGGTGTTTTGTGTGTTTTGGTTGATTAAGTGTTATGTATTTTTTTTTTGTGTGTAAGTGAGATAAAAGTCTCAATACGAATATTGATGGATTTTTGTTGGAAGAAAAACCATTATGGATAGTGGTCGAGAGGCACCACTAGTTAGAAATGTAGTGAACTGGTTAAACAGAAGCTCCACCATTTTGGTTTCCTTGTTTTGTGTTGTTTTGAAATATGGAATTTGTGGTGTTAATTTGAAATTGTGAAATGGATTATGGAATAGGTTTCTGGATTTCCCTTGGGATTCCTGGATTGAGTAAAGGTGGTTGGTTAAGGGTCTATTTGTCTTATTAGTAATTATTAAACTATTGAATGTTTTATACAATCTATTTTATCATAATGTGCTAACGATTTTATCCAGTGGCATGTGTGGGGAGTTAATTTGGGGAAGACCAACTGAGTATTTGTACTCACCCCCTACTTTGGAACTTGGGTGCTTTTGTTGATGTTGTATTCTTAGACATATGTAAGAGTAAAGCATCTCATTTTTCTAGTAGCTCAGCATGATGCTTTGGGGATGTTGGGGTGCTTGGAGCTTGGAGCTTGGTGAGGAGCTATAGATGGTGTCCTAGTTCTATCAGAGTTTTGTTTTTTTCTTCATTATAGTAATCTAATTTTGGCTTAGCTGTATTTGGAATGTGGGATTATTATGAATATGTTGGTTGTCTTTTGGTAATGCATGGGATTGGTTGTTTTGTCCACATGCATCATGTAGTTGTTGTTAGTGGATTGTTTGGTTGGTTGGTTTTATCTCATTGTAAAATTATTCCCCAATTTATCCTCGAATACCTAGGCATTTATTTCTAGCTTTTGGAACCTTGTGAACGTCTCTCAAGGCCAAGTATCATTCCCCCTCCCTCTTAAAACAATGATATGGGGTGGGATGTTACAAATACATTGTTTATTTAAACCATAAAAATAGTGGGTTTTTTAGTCAATAAAAATTCCATTATAGAATAATTATAATTTCAATTCTTGATTAGAAAATATGTATTCGTAATTTCCTATTTCATTATTAACAATTTATGATACCCAAAATAAAGGTTGATATTTAAAAAATATTGGGATCCATGAATTTTCTAAAATAATTAATCAATTTTAGAAGATGATACATCTGATTTATTATAATTTCCTGGATTTTACAATATTCAATGCATAGCCTCATTGATCTATCTTTATTTTTAAGGGATATAACATGAGATACACTTGGTGAAACACTAGGGAAAATAAATAAATTATCACCCAAATCCTCAAGTTGTTCTTCAACTCCACTATTTACATTGTGGTAGTTATAATGGGATTCATTGATATTGTCCATTCAATATGGATTAAAGAAATGGAAAACTAAACATCCCACTCTTGGGGATGTCCATGTAATTATTCAAAAAATACATCAATTTATTTCTATAAAGTATGTAAATCCTTATTTTTTAAATTAACTTATACATATTTATATTGTGATTTCTATTCTTCCCTTATAATCTCATTTAGTAGATCTACTATGTGTAGATTTCGATATGACTCAGAGGATAAATTATCAACTATAAAGATAAGGAATCATAAACCCTCAACAAAAATTATTATTGTCTTCTTATTGTCATAAATTTCTGTATCGTATTTTGAAATTCATTACATACCATGGATTATATTTAATTCAAACATAGTTATGATAATAAGTGAATTAAATAACTCACAATTGTGTATCATAATGGAGATATATTGACATATCCTTATTGAATTTATTTATCTTATAGAGGTGTTGACTGACAACTCCCTTCATAAATTATAAGGGAAATGTCATCTTTTTATAAACAACTTGATAGATATAAAACAGTGTGAGTATAATGATTCCAATAAATAATTAACTATATTTTAATATAACCTTAATGTGGCTATCACTACATTATTTGGTACTTCCACCTCAATTGTAGTGATCGAAAAATCCTGGCCTTCACCAATTTTGCATCTTCTTTAGTATATTTCTATGTGTCTTGTGGAATTATTTTGTGTAGTTCCCCATATATCTTTATTTGAAACAATAAATTTTATTGTTTTACTTATTCAACTTACATTCTTTAACCTGATGAACCTTTTACCCACATTTATAACAAAACTCAACGCCCTTTAAGAATTTTATATGATGATTGTTTCCAAAATACTCACATGATCGAAATTACATCTTCTTTTTATATTTTGTTGAAACATTTTGTTTTTCCTAGTTTTCATATGACCTCTTCTTTTTCTGGTTTCCATTGAAAATGTACGATTTAATGATTTCTTTATTTTTTTGATCGCACAAAAAAACTATTACTTTATATGATGGAAACATTTTAGAGTCCATCACCCACTAGAGACTTGGTTTAATAATTTTAATGAAATAGTAAATATTACACAATATATTGTGTATTTAATTAATAAATTTCTTAGCTATCCTTCAAAAGGTTGCTTCATAATTCAAAACACTTTTTTATTCCTTTTTAAAGCTAAAGAACATTTTCTTCATCTCAGGTTTCTCCTCACTGGGGAAATATTTATTGATGAATGTCTCTTTAAAATATTTATTTTATATGATTTATATTTCCTCTTACGCCCTAGTATTTTGTATAAACATCAACTACTAATCAGCATCACATTTGAGATAATACAATTCAAGTATACCTTTACATTTTCATCGCATCGCAAGGTCATGATGCCCTTCTCCAGAAACATAATCTATTGCTTTGCTACCATTCGATTAGTAATACTACTAAATGATAGTGGGTTCTATCATATAATGAGATCCAATATAAGATAATATCTCTATGGAATTTGTTTTTTTGACTTGAAAAGGGATATTTGTAATAACCATATTAAGCTTCCCCAATATAGACATAATTTTCTCTTTTTCACTTCCAGTAGTATTGCTTCTCTAAATAAGGAAATCCTTATATTTTCCAAAAAAAAATTGATACCCTTATTTATTCCCCAATTAAATTATAAAAAATGGAATATAATGGATTAGATCATAAAATTTTTAATTTTAAATCATAATTGATAATTCCAAATTTGGTGTAACACTCTGAATAAATTATTATTTTTGAATTTTTCATATCAAAACTCGAAAATTGGTTTATTTGGGGATGGATTTATTTTTAAATCCATAACAAGGGTTTCTAATGAAAATAGTGAACTATCCTAAGAATATCCTCTTAAGGTGACAATCAAGGTGAAATGTAAGTCCCATTTTCAGGCACAAAGTGATGATCGGGTCAAGTCGAATGTATCCTTTTAAGATTTACTTCCACTTCATACCACTTTTCCAAAACCAAGTAAACTTTTATAATCCAAATGGGGTTTTATCTCTAGAAAAAAAATCACTTATTTTATTCCTTACCGAAACATTAGTTTCTTCTTATATACATATCCTAAAAATTTATCTTGGTGTTATGTTCCCTATTCTATATTCTCTGTAATCTAGTTCTCATAGATTATTCTAGACTTCATTTGATAACAATTATAACAACCTTGAATACTATATCCTGAAGTTAGTATCTTGATTTATTAAATTTTAATAGGCACCAAATATAAAATCATGAAGGATCGATCGGTTTAACAGTTTTGGAGAACCATAGACATATATTATGACACCTGGAAATTCTAAATTGTGGACATTATATTTGATAGCGTATATTACAAAAAAAAATTGTATTAGACTACATTACACCCAAAAAATGTTTATATTTATCTTCATAGAACACAGATTTCATCTTTTGTTACATTTAACAAAAATATCCTTCAAAATAATGCACTGTACATAAGGCCATGTTTTAATGAACAACAATATTCTATTAATATTATTGATTATTATGATAATTATGATTGATCCATTGCAATGGTTGGTATGAATTTTATTAAATAAAATAATAAAATATGTATTTTTCACATGATTATTAGTTATCTATTTATTATATCTAAAATCAAAATCATTTTAATGAAAAATAATTGTTTTCTAAAAATAGTAATTTTTCAAGAATACGATTTAATTGTGCGTGGTTCACATAATATAAAATTTAAAATTTAAAATTTTAAGCAACTAGTTTTATAAAAAAACATAATTTATTGAATTTAAATATCAAAATTATATTAGGTTGAATATTTTTTACTTTTCTATTATGTTTCGTTTTTTGATGAATAGTCAACAATACTGAATTATAATTGAAAACATTCCCTTTTCATATAAATAATTTATAATATCGATTTATATTTTGAATTGTTTTTACAGTTAAATTATCTAAATTATAAATATAATTAGTCATTTTTTATTTTTGGAATAAATTTTATATTTAATTTTGATATTAAAACATTGTAAACATTCAAACATTTTCACTTTTAAAACAATATTTCTCTTCACGTCTTGGGATTAATTTAAAATTAAATTCTTCTAAATTTGTGAGTTTGATTTGAAAAAATGGATTCTATATTTGGAATTACAATAATTTTTTATGTATAATAGGGAAAAAATAATTTTTGGCCAATGTGATTAAAGAAAAAAGTTAAAATTAATTTCAGTATAAAAGGTAGAAATGAGTTCACTTCGTGGTTAAATGAAGAATATAAGGTGGAAATTGACCATACAACTTGGAAAAAATGCATTTAATAGAAATGTGTATACCATTAAAACCATAGGGTCTATTTTTATGAGCTTTTGTGTACTATTCCATGATAGTGACCAATATAATAAGTTAATTAAGGGAAATGACAAAAAAGGAACATTACTTTCCATTACTACATTTAAATCCTTGAGATTGGGAAAAACATCAAATTTTAAGTTATAAATATTATTTTTATAGTTAAATTATTTTTTTCATCCTGATAATATTTTAAATTTTTTATTGATTAATATTTACAGTAAATGCATAAGAAACTCCAATGTGGGAAATAAGTAGTTAATAATTAACAAAAATAAATGATACTAAAAATATTAAACGAGAAGTAAATTGAATAATTATATAATTTAATTAATTTTAAAATAAATAAATCATTTTAAATAATATTGAAAATAATATATTTTAATTTAGTCACTATATTGATATTTTTTAACTTCAAATTAAGTAAATAATGTCAAAATTGAAATCATTGTTTTTGGATTATAAGTAATATTTTATTAAATGGTTTAAAATTACTAAAAATATTATATTATGTCATGAGTTTTTTATATTTTAATAAATATCAGTTATTTTAGTTTCATATACCAATTTAAATTTTTTAATGAACATATTTATTCCTAAATAGAAAAAATATTGTTAGCGTGATTATGGTTAATGTAGTGTTTTGGCATACTACATGTATTTCTGTTTAAATTAATCCCAAACACACATTGGTTTATAATTTTTTTAAATAAGATAAAATATTTATGGATCATTGGGAGAAAAATTTCAAATATTTATCACTTTAATATAATCTTAATAGAAAAATTCCCTAGAATAGAAAATTTGTTACTACAATAAAAAACCAAAATAGTAAAAGGAGGGAAACGTAGATTTCAAGGAAACGATTATCAAAATTATTTTATTTTTATATAGTGGATGTTTTTATCAACCAAATTAACCTTATACTCAATTATTATTTAATTTTTTAGCCACATGTGGTAGTGGAGACCACCCAATTGTGAATACTTTTTAGTATTTACAAGAATTTATCTCATCCTCAACTATAAGAGGTAACTCACTCTCATCAATTTCTCACATTTATCAATCCATTGGGCTCAAAAAGTCTCTAAAAACTCCAAAAAAATCCCTCCACTAGTCATATAAGAACGATATTTTTACGAAATAAAACCTTTGACTGTTTTAGTGAATCCAAAGGATGATACCCTAAGAAGAGGTAATATTCTTTAAAAAGAATTTATATTTTATTTATTTATCTAACTCCTTAAATCCATATTATACCATGATTATATAATAACATTAGTATCTTATATATACTAATATTATGTTATGTTATCTTTACTAACTGTAAATTCACACATTTCCATCAAATGGGTTACAAAATCATCCTTGGTGTGTACGGTGGATTACAACCACTCAAATATAAGTCTTTTTTTTCATTACTGCATTTCATGGTTGAGAATAATTATGGGTTTATATTTTATATATGATATATATTATATTAATGATGTTATTAGACATATATAAATATAATATCTCATATACCTACATGCTTTTTGTTTTTTGGGAATACAATAATGTCGCTCGTCGGTACAGTGAACTACCACCTCACGAAGCAATGTGATTCCTTCACGCTATACAAGGAATTTTTTTATGATGAGTTTAAGAAAAATATTTTATATTAATTACATTAAAATTATACTAGAATTAATATATATATATATATATAATTTATGTTTATTTCATTCAATACGATAACAAAATTGAATCGGTGTTCATGTGTACATAGGGTCTATCATTCCCATGAATGGTGTATTTCATTTCCTATCGCCAAATATTATGGATTACTATGAATACATATATACTAAATATATTCGATTTTTAAAACATCTATTACATTAAATTTATGATTATATCATGGTCAATATAATAGAAACGAAAAATAATGAGTAAAAACATACACAAAAAACAACTCTACTAACACCAGAAACAATGAAAATAAAAAATGTTTATTAAAAATTGGTTGAAAATGTTACAGAAGAATAAAATATGATATTATAATTATTAATATGGTTCTTTTGAAAGTTAATAAACTTTTTAGAACTATTATACATGATTTTAAATTTCGTTCAACCAAGAAGAATAAAAATATATTTTTTTATCTGTATTTTATTTCATTAAGGCATATTGTATTATTATTCACCCAATTTCATTTATATGGTGTATATTATTCCCATATTAAATTTAATATCATTAATAATTCATTAATAATGGTATTATAAATTTAAAATATTTTATCTATGTGGTTTTAAATTAAATTTTTCCTAGTGGTAACGAATTTCACAACTCAATTTCATTTCATTGGGTTATATTACTTCTTTGTTCTTGTTGATACTATATGATTATGTGTGTAATGTATTTTTAATATATAATATTATATTACAAATTATTTTTTTTATATACATTTTATACACATAATAGATTCATATACTAATTTTAAAGATAATATTATGATCATTGTAAGTGTTTACTTCACAATCTCATTTTATTTGGGATTTTTTACACATGAATTTATATTAAAGAAAATTATTTAATAGTTTTATAATAAACCCTTTAATTTTATTATCCTCTATTTATTCATGATTTTTTTCAATTAATATTACCATTTTACACTATTTCATACTTAAAATGTTTTACATATGTTTTTTATGAAAATCCTTCTTCATTCATCACTTTGATCAGAAAACTATTTTCTATCAAAAGAAGGATTTATAAAAATGTTTAAATTTTGTTAATCTTTTCTAAAATATTTATGAATTTATTTTTCTATAATTTTTATTCATTATAAAAACTCAATGTAATATTACGTCATTTTACTAACAATGATTGTTTTTTTATCGAAAAGTAAATGAAAACATTGTTTTAACATGTATGACTTGAAAACAAATTTCATGATGTCATGACCACTAAAATATTTTAAATAAAAACATATATTTTACATGGTTATATTCAAATAAAATTATTTTCAATACTTTTTATGTTTTTTTCAAAATTTATTTTAAAATGAAATGATTTTCTAAATGTTTTAAAAATTAAAATCATACTTTCCTAAAGGATGTTTTTAACGATATATCACTAATACAAATATAGCCTTTATTAGTGCTAGAAAAGTCGATTAAATGTGCTAAAAATCATTGTTAATCGAGGAGGGGATAAAGGGATTTTAAAAAAGAACTGATAAAAGTAAAAAAAATAATAAAATTTAAAAATATATATATAATACAGGGGGAGAATTTAACAGCTCTTGACCCCCCCCCCCCCCCCCACACCCTTTATCAGCACTAGGTGGACCACCCCCCCTACACTCTCCCACGCGCTACCCTTCCCGTGCATCCCCACATGTGCGCACCCCTTGGGTTCCACCCAAACTCAAACTTGCGACCACTCCCCTTTGGTGGCTGCACCTTTTCTACTAAGCCATTTAGTTTTTTCTCTATTTAATGATACATATGTTTATTTATATATATATATATATAGTTATATTTATCCGTATATTAATATAGATTCATATTAATATAAATATATTTATTCATATATTAGTATATATATATTAATTAGAATATTAATATATATTTATATTTATTTGTATATATATTTTTAGATATAGTTTTTTATCTGTGTATTTATTTGCATATTAATATATATTTATAAGATTTGTTTTAAATACATTTATGAAATATGTTTTATATCTGTGTTTATAAATTAATAAATAAGTACATACATACATATATAGCGCACACAAACACATACACACACACACACACATGGACACACACACACACATATATATATTTTAGAATAAATACATATATATGTGTATTTGAAAAGCCATAGAACGTTAAAACGACCATAAAATATAATCGAGAAGCCTGCTTTATTTTCACAACCAGTCAAATCAAAGAAAATGAAACAATATTCGATATGATATTTGGTATAGACCTAACAGACATCCAGATCAGAAGTTATACTTCTTTGAATGTTAACAAATCGGGGTATCCCAACTGAAAACTCGGTATTGGAGGCCTTCTAGGTCTTTTTTGGCCTAAAACAATATGACAGAAGCTTTTCTAGGGTCACTTGCGCATAGATCTCATCGTAGTCTTTGATTTGATATGTTGTAGAGCTCAAATGGACTCCCGAATCAAAAGTTATGGAAGTTTCAAGTTGGAGTTACATTTTCAACGTATTTTATTCTTTTATTAATGTTTTTGGTTTTTTGTGCCTTCAAATTGTTATTAAATGATTTTTAATCAATAATAATTATGAAATTATTAAATAATAATAGTTTTTAAAATATTTTAAATTCTTTTTAACTAAATTTATTATATTTTAAATGTAATAGTTTATTTATACTTATCTAAATCATATTTAAAAAATATATACTATATTTATATCAATATAAATATAATTATATAATAATATTATTTTTATGATTTTTTTTAAACATAAAATTTATCAGCGTTATGAAAAAGTGCTACCAAATCGCCACTTTATCAGCGCTAAAAAAGGGATGATAAAGAGTAACTTTTAACAGCACTTTTTTTAGCACTGTTTAATGTTCCCCTTTATGAGCACTTTTTTTACCGCTGATAAAGGCCCCCCTTTATCAGCTCTTTTTTTTGCACTGATAAAAGTGTAGCGCTTCCTTTGCCCATTTTTTTAGTAGTGTATTTTGTTATTTATATTCATCACTGAAAAAAATATTTTTAATTCATTTAGTAAATATTGTATTGATATCATCTTTAATCTTCCTCATGATGTTTCATGATCACTATGAATAAGGAATGTATTGAAATTCACTTCCATGATTCATTTTTTCATTAGAAATTCCAGGAATTATTCACTTTCTCGTAAACATTTAATTTCCACAAAATGAAAATATTATTGATAATGTTAATTATTATTACCTGAACCATATAAATTTTTTACAAATGGTGTATACATTGATAGTTATTTAATTAACTAGGGAAATATGGATAAATATGTATCATTTAGTCAATATGGATACATGATGATAAGGAAAATTGTTTATGAATTAAATTGATTATTCAATATATGATGACTGATTTGGATAGGTATGACATATGTTTGGAAGTATTAAAAGGAATCCCCTTAATGCATTGGTAGACTCATGAGATGAAATTAGTTGGACCTAAATCCCTCATGTTTGTAGAAAATCTTGTTCTAAACTATCTTGTGAATGGTCTTGAAAATCGAATGGTTTAAATTCTATTCTGAAAGAACATAAAAGTAATGTTGACATGTACATGGGAAACATATCATCAAATATTTATGAATTTCCTTTCTTTTATGTTCACTTATTAGTATACATTAAATTTTCACTATGATATTATCTCGGTATGCATTTAGTTTTTTTCACTCGTTGATTGAATGGCAAGTGTTTTCTGTTATTTTTCTTTCTATGTAGATTTTTCATTAAATAGTTTTTAAAATTGAATGTGTTCTTATTTATTTAACTTTCTATGTTTATTATTCTCATTCATTCATTATTTTTTATACTATACTTAAACCTTACTGAGAATTTTATTCCCCCCTTATTTTGATTCCTTTTCCAAGGATTCAATGATGTTTACTATAACTAATATGCAAGGATATTCTCAATGGAATAAAATTTTTCTAAAAAAATTATGTCTCACATTTTTTAGTGAATTTTAATTAAGGATTATATATCTAGTTTGCCAAGACTACAAAAAATTTGATCCTGATGGATGTGATTTCCTTGTACCTTATGCTAATATAGTGTTGTAATGCACCATATTTAGGCTTCTAGGGTTGTGGTTTATATAGATGGTATCAGATAATGTTTAGTATCAATCATGGAAACTAGATTTAGGATAACATAGACTAGGGAACCTGTACTTCTGATGGAATTTGTTGATATTAATATAAGACGATACTAAATAGTAGCTAAGGTAGAGATTATACATTTTTTTTCTTAAAATACATCCTCATCTCGATAGTACCAGTGAATGTGGTTCTAGAACAGATGTACCGAGGGGTAATAACTCTAAAAAGGACTTTTTAGTCATCACTTTAATGTTACCTAGAACCAAAAAATATAAATACTATGGACCTAGTAATACTATCCTAGTGGATATGTTCGGAATAATTCACATTTTCTTTATAAACCATTTTAACATATTTGAATATACAATTAAATTGAATGACTTATGTTAAACCCTATACAAAGGAAGGATATACATGTAAATAAAATTGATGAATTATTTATGTATTAGGATTCAAAAATTAAATTTTATAAATATTTATATTAATGGTATTCAAGTTATATGAATACTAAGAAGTAAATTCCCTGGTCCCAGTTTCCTGGTGCTCGTGCATTATTTCATTACATTAGCATGATTATAAGAAATTCGTATCCCAATGGACCTTGTAGATTAGTAGTTTTGGAAAACCAATTACTTAGATGGGTTAAATATTAAACTGGAAATGAAATTCAGCATATTAGTTTTTTTATTGGGAATATCCACAACTTTATGTTTAAACCAACTATTCATTCATAATAAACATCATCATGTCCTGAGGAAATGAAAAATAAGAAAGGGGTGAGCTCAGATTCTCATTAAAGGTAAGAAATAAATTTGAAGATATGGTAAACCCAAACATTAGGCATGTTGAATAACTAAAAAATGAATTCCTTTAAAAACTATCTTGACCACATTATCGTATGAAAAATAGCTGAATAAATAATGCAAAAATAAAGAATAATCATGGTTATTTTACTTGTTGAATAACCACATGAACTTTCAATTACTAGTTTTATAATGAGGTAATGTATAATGGGGGACATCATAACCAAACCATGAAGGCCTCATTCCAAGACGATAAATATCCATTTTTTCACGGCCTCATTCCAAGATCATAGTTTTCCTCATGAGACCTACAAATGTACTGAGGGAATATATCAGTCCCCACAAAACAATTACTAATTCCTATTAATTCCTGTGATGAAATGAGATAAAAATTAACAAAATGTACATTTATAATGAAAATAACATATTAAATTTCAAAAACATTCCTCGTACATTAAAAATCAACACTTATCATTCAAAGTAAATTGGTGAATGGTATCAAGATAGAACATAAACATTCAAACTAATCAAAAAACCGTAAACAAAATATTTTAGATTACATCATCATATATAAACCTCTATGAAATAAATGATTCATAAATGTTTGTCAATATAAATAAAGATACTTTTAAATTAGACTATTGATGGATTCTTGAGGAAATATTACTTAAACATTACAAAGTGTCCATACCACCTTGAAAAATACAAATCATAATCCCTTAGTATATCATAAGAATATGGAGACTCTTGATATGATTTACCAAGGGGATTTACATACACTACATACAATGAATAAGTATTTAAAAGGGCACATATCTAATAAATGTTAAAGTGAGGTGAGATAAATCTATATTACATTGGAAATGAAGAGTGATTTTGTAAAAACATTTGTATTTTCCAAAAATATAGTTTTAAATAATTATATCCCAAAAAAGAAAATTTAAGGACTTTGATATTACCTTTTAGGAATAAAGCATTTCTCACTAAAGTGGAATCATGTAAAAAGTGTTTCTAAAAAGCTTTAGAATATTTACCTTTTAGTGAGGTATATGAAATTAATTAAAGATATTTTAAAGTAAAAAGGAATATTTTCTATTATAAAACTATAAATTAACCAAAATATATTTTTCATGTTAAAATTTTTTATTTTAGAAAGATAAATCTGTCTTAAAATAGATTATATAGTGAATATCAAAATAGGGAAGAATTTGAGAAGTTCCTCGAATTATGCTTGAAGTTTAAAAGAATCTTTAATTATTATTTTAAAACATGATACTACCCATAAAATATGAAAGAATTATGATTGGTACACATATATAAAACATTCACACAGAATTTATGAAGAGAACATAAAAAAAAATTCAATTAGGTGTGTAGAGAATAAGAGCAACCCGAATAAAAATGTTTTTTCGGGTAAATAATACATACACCTTTGTAATCAATTTAATTGTATGCCCCAAAATTAAGAATAATAAAATGATAAAATTAATATTATGAAAATAAATAGATTCATTATAACACCCCGAATATTTGAAACGTTATAAATAGAAATTATTTGTTTAATTCCATTAAAGTTTTTCCTTTTTTAACCAAACAAAATGTTAAAGGAAAAACACACAACTCTTTTATTTATTTATTTAAGAACATGACACCGAAGTGTCTTACAACATCCAAGTGACAAGAAGATATCACTAACCATAAATGCCAAATAAAAACCCTAGTATGATCACTGGAAGGCTACCCAGGATAAAAACAAGCCCGACTTCGTAGTGTAGATCATTAGGACCCATCATAAGCATCAAGATGGCCAGTGCCATGGCGGCCGTGCTGAGTACCAGTGCGATGTAGAGAACCATCCTTAGCTGAAAAACTGAGATAAAAATGTGAATACCAAGACTACATATTTATAAAGGTTCCACATAGCAGTTGTAAACTTTACCGTTGTTGAGATGATCGTTGGGATTTCAATCCGAAGGCCTTTAGGGTCTTGCTAAATACAGTTATAATAATTAAGACTCTTTTCATTTAAATAATTCTTAATGAATCTATTTTATTTGTGGTCTAAGTTCTAAATAAACAACATAAATATATATCTACACATTCTTATATTTATATATTTTCATATTAGCTTAATTAGATGAAGTTACCATACTTTATAAAATTATGTTTTTCTTCAACATAAAATGAAAATTATTATTTTGAAATTTTGGGTTAAATAATCAATTTGTTTTAATAACATATAGATATTAACCTGTGAATGTAAATTAAGATAAGTGAAAATAAATAAAGGATAAGTGATAATAAATTATTTAAATTGATATAAATTAAATAAATTGAGTAAAATGATAATATAATTTATGTTTTAGGTATAGGTTAATAGTTAAGCATATATATGTATTTATAACCCTTGACTTAACTTATGATAATAATAATAGTTTTATAATAAATTTATGTTAATAATAATAATCATTTTATAATAATTTTGATAAATTAATAAAATAAAGATAAAGAAATATTGTGTTAAAAATGATAAAAATGAGGCCGCGTTTTTTTTAAACACCGCACTGCGTCTGGCCGTCCGATCCAGCACGCTTCGTCACAGCCATCCATGCCATTTAAATGTCGTGTCGGCTTCTACTGTTCTATCCGTTTCCGGTTTAATCCAGGCCATCCAATCATTTTCGGATTTCATCTTCCCCACGATTCCTCTTCTTCTTCCTCGCACATACCGCGCACCATAAAGCCTACCTCCCCATTTTCTCCACCTAGGTCGGCCGTAGACCCATCCTCACTCCCTCTTTCCACAATGTCGACACCGCCCCTTTAATGCTCGGCCTCGGATCCCCTCGACTCAGCCGTTTCTTATTTTCCTTTTAAGCCTCGTGTTGCACTGAAGTAAGGCGGTGGTCCCTCCGTGTTCTTCTCCAGAACATCCGACCCATCTCAACGTCTTCACTTGCTCCTCCTCCTCCTCTTCGAGCCTGTAAGGGACTTTTTATTTGACTTGATGTTATACTTGGTTTGGTTCGGGTTCATGTATACACATAGTTATATATATATAAACTTACACATAAATGGAACTTTCATGCATTTCGAGTCCCGGTTTTCTTGTTGCAAGTTCCCCTGTATCTCATAACCGAACCTTCAAAACAAGTAGAACTAATAGTTGATGGTTTTACCTTGATCTTGGTTCGGTCTAATATATATATATGTGTGTGTGTGTGTGTGTGTGTGTGTGTGTGTGTGTGTGTGTGTATATATATAATTCCATAAACTATATTTTCTATAATCCATTTTCTTATAAGGAATATTATGAAATTAGTAACCAGTTCCTTTTTCATATAGGTAAAGGGATATTAACAATTTAGCTTGTTTTAGTTTCAGGTGGACTATATATATATATATGTTTAGGTATGTATATATGTACATAAATATATAAATACCTATAAATACATACCTATATTTATTTACGTACAAATAATTTCAGAATAAATAATGGATGAGTATGATTATTATGTTTTAATACATTTTGGTATAACATGATGATTTAATAAAATAATATTTACCCTTAAAGATTATTATTTCAAGAATGTTATCAAATATATATATATATATATATATATATTATGGTTTGGTTTGATATCAAAATAGTTCTCCCAATTAAAATTCTCATTTGTCAGCGTTTTTGACAATTCATGCATTCATTTGTGAAAATGGGTACTGTGAATTTATTAAACATTTACATGTTTATATATATATTTACATGCAATAATATTTATTAATTGACCATGTTTTATGCAAGAATGATTTTTAAGCTAGTATGGTTTTTACGAAAACCATTTTTATACATCGATTTCTGACTTCGAGATTTTTCAGAACATGTATATATACATATACATATATGAATATATATCGAAATACTAAACAAATATTTCATGGTCTGACATTTGCAAGAAAATCATGTATGAGACCTATTTATTTTCTATTTTGTTGGCTCAACTGCATGAGATAAATCTTATCATGAGAATCATAAAACATGGCACCATTTCATGTATGAAACCTAAAGTGTGCCAATGGGTTATTCTCAATTAACCTCTTACCAACTAAAATAACTGTTACTAGTTAAGACTCGATATAATTTAGTGGAAAACTAATAACACTTTAGCAGCATGTTTTGTAGACGATGCATCTGATCCCTTGGAAGTTTTTCATTAAGAACCAGTTGTTGTGTGCATCACTAATATATAACACATTGCATTTTTCATGTACGAATTGTCATTAAGAATGTATTTCCTTTGTAGTTTCCAAATCTTATTTTGTGTGTTATACCTAGAATGATGATCACCAAATGTTAATTAATTAATTTAATAACTTGTTATTTGGAGTGGTATGGGACACCCCAAATAATTTCACTTTAAAATCAGGTATTCAAAACAGTATGGGATGCCTTGGATACATAGTCCCTGAGACATATGAGGAATGTATAGGACTGCCGAGTTGGGGTCCGGTTAAAAGAAAACCCTCTAAGTTAGGGATTGGTTAAAGTAAGCCCTCCATATTAGGGACTGGTTAAAGTAATCCCTCCAGGTTAGGGACTAGTAAAAGTAAGCCCTCCGGGTTAGAGACTAGTAATAGTAAGCTCCACGATGTATCGAAAGATCTCATGAGACAGTTTATGTGGGTATCTACCCTTAGGTCACGGAACGAGGCCCTTGACACATAGACATGAGTCCAGAATTGTGTGTTTCCTCACTATGTTTTAATATAAGTGGCCAACCATGGATATTCCTGCTAGTAGGATATCCCTGGTTCAGAGCCTTTTTGTATGTACAGAATGAATAAATGGAATGACATGATATGTCACAGTAGATTTGGACTTGATCCAATTATCAAAATATTTATGTTATTACATATAAAAAGGTATGGATATGGCCAACTTGATATGTGCACCAGTTATGTTCAATAATATAGTATTTTTAGCTTATGTCTTGTGCACTCAGAACCGCCCTACTAGTAGTATTATTTACCCTGCATTTTGTTAATGGTCACGTTCTATACAATCATTTGTTTCTCTCAAATTGGAATTGCGTACTCTGATCATGATTAGACGTTATGTTATTATTTTCCTTCAATGAAAGATATTTAGTTTTCCAATGTATAAGTTTTATTTTCAAGTGTATTATTTCATTCCAGTAAAGAAATATTATTTTCAAGTTTTTTTTAAAACCCCTTACTGGGCATACTTTGATCACCCTACGTTTTTGTTTTAAAAATTTTCAGGTGTGAGTTTTTGAAAAAGTAGTTTTTCAGAAGCTGCTGGTTTCCCAGAACCTGAACCTCCCGATCTTCTGTAAATATGGGACATGATGTAACACTTCTAAATGTATGTAATGTAATTTTTGATACTTCATGTCTCATAAGGTACCTGGGAACTGGGAACCATACAGTTGGTATCAGAGGATAGGTTCAGAAAACTCTGGAAACCAGGTAGTATAAATAAAAAATTGTGATTGACTAAGTAATTATGTTGCAACATTCAGATGGCATATAGAAATTTATCTACCAATCTTATGTCACTTCCCACTGAGGCCCTAGAGACCGTCGTGTCTCTAGCTAGCCGAGTGAACTTCCTTAATCATGCATATATCTGCATGTCATGCAAGCACCTGTAAGTTGTTTCAAACTCACCTCAGGTGCCTAGTCTACATCAGGGGTTGGGAATAGATTACCTCCTTATGATGATATCCCAATTCCCCTTATATACACGATGGGGAAGGTACCATGAGGTACTTTTCTGAGTGTTCACGGTAGGTGAAGAGTTTCGTGAAATGATCCTCAACCCTTTCCATGAAGCTCTATCTGCCGGTGACCTCCGTGCGACCTACCTCTATCAGATTTTGAACTACGGCTTCTGGGGACAGTTAATGGACTTCGGGGTGTTAGAAAATGATTCCACCTGACTGCCGTGTAGGGAACCGGTGTATGATGACGTTTCTCAACTTCATACCCCTCATGAAAAAACTTAGGAGGAGTAATAGGTGTTCCCATGAGTTTAACCCCATCTGTTCAGCATGTGTGTGGTTTGAGGAGGTAAGGAGTTTTTCCTTTCTTTGTGGTGTTCGTTTAGTAAACGCAGGCTTTGTTATGTAAACTTGTGTGTAATTTAATGTTTCATGTTTTATTTTATTTCTCTAACTTAACAATGTTGTTATGTGAGTTATCGTGTATGTTTTTTTTCATATGGCTGGTCAAATGAACATCTCATCTCCACCTGATTAGTTAGTAGAGGTTATTTTGATCAGAACATGTGTGGCGGATTATCCATCATTTCTCCTCATGCGAAGGTCATGCCAATGCCTTCTTGACTTGTCAAACAGTCCTATGATTCGTCGTTCGTGTCAAGGGAATGACCATGTTTTTCATCTCATTGCCAATGCCCAACGCCCCAACCATAGGCGAAGGGGGAGATACTACAAAGGCCTCTTCCAATGTTTTACTCTGGCGCAAAACTTTTCCGCCTGGGCATGCTTCCTTATAGCTGCCCTAGATGGCCAGCTCAGTGCAGCCTATATGTTCCAAATCTTAACCCTTGTTATATTCAATTGTGCCATCCCCCTTGAATATGTCGAGCATGATGTAGTCTGACGGGTCATCAGGGAATTTTTCCACTCAGATATTTCCGAGATTTTTACCGCACGAGCCTCCCTATAGTAGACTATGTGTAGAACACATGATCAGGAGTTCAAAACATATTCCTCAAGGTGCATCTGGGCTATGGAAGCAGAAGAGTTGAGTGCCAATCTTGGTATCCCTTTGACCGAACCCAATCTCCCATTCAGGTGATGATGTTAGTCTGGGAGTTTTTATTTTTCAGTTTATGAATAGAATTTCTAGGGCGCAATTCTTTGAAGGGGGGAATAATGTGGCACCACAAATATTTCAAACCTTATAAATAGAAATTATGTGTTTAATTCCACTAATGTTTTCTCCTTTTTAACCAAACAAAATGTAAAAGGTATAACACATAACACTTTTATTTATTTATTTAAGAACATGACCCTGAAGTGTCTTACAACATCCAAGTGACAAGAAAAGCTCACTAACCATAAATGCCAAATAAAAACCATAGTACAATCACCGGAAGGATACCCAGGATAAAAAAAAGCTTGACTTCGTAGTGTGGATCATTAGGACCCATCATAAGCATCAAGATGGACAGTTCCACGGCAGCTGTGCTGAGTACTAGTGCGATGTCGAGAACCATCCTTATCTGACAAACCGACTTCAAAATATGAATACCAAGACTACATATTTATAAGGGTTCCACATAGCCATTGTAAACTTTACCATTGTTGAGATGACCATTGGGATTTAAATCTAATGGCCTTTAGGGTCTTCCTAAAAACAATTATAATAATTAAGACACTTTTCTTTTAAATAATTCTTAATGAATATATTTTATTTGTGGTATAAGTTATAATGAAACAACATAAATATATATCTACACATTCTTACATTTATATATTTTCATATTAGCTTAATTATATGAAGTTACCATACTTTATAAAATTACGTTTTTCTTCAACATAAAATGAATATTATTATTTGGAAATTTTGGGTGAAATAATCAATTTTTTTAACAACATATAGATATTAACATGTAAATTTAAATTAAGATAAGTGATAATAAATAAAGGATAAGTGATAATAAATTATATAAATTCATGTAAATTAAATAAATTGAGGAAAATGATAATATAATTTTTGTTTTAGGTAGGGGTTAATAGTTTAGCATATATGTGCATGTATAACCCTTGACTTAACATAAGATAATAATAATAGTTTAATAATAAGGTTATGTTAATAATAATATTTATTTGGTAATAAGTTTGATAAAGGAATAAAATACAGATAAAAAATATTATGTTAAAAACGATAAAAACGAGGCCGCATTTTTTTTAAAACACCGCACTGCGTCTGGCCATCCGATCCAACGCGCTTCATTACAGCCATCCAAGCCATTTAAATGTCAAGTCAGCGTCGACCGTTCGATCCGTTTCTGGTTTAATCCAGGTCGTCCAATCATTTTCATATTTCATCTTCCCCGCGATTTCTCTTCTTCTTCCTCGCGCATACCGCGCCCCAGAAATCCTACCTCCCCATTTTCTCTGCCTAGGCCTGCCATTGACCCATCATCGGTCCCTCTTTCCACAAATTTGGCACCACCCCCTTAATTCTCGGCCTCGGATCCCCTCGACTCGACCATTTCTTCCTTTCCTTTTAAGCCCCGTGTTGCACCGAAGCAAGGCGGCGGTCCTGCTGCGTTCCTCTCCAGAACCTTCGACCCATCTCAACGTCTTCACTTGCTCCTCCTCCTCCTCTCCGAACCTGTAAGGGAATTTTTATTTTCCTTGATTTTATGCTTGGTTTGGATAGGGTTCATGTATACACATAGTTATATATATATAAACTTACACATAAATGGAACTTCCATGCATTCTGAGTCCCTGTTTTCTTGTTTCAAGTTCCCCTGTATCCCATAATCGAACCTTAAAAACAAGTAGAACTAATAGTTTAGGGTTTTACCTTGAGCATGGTTCGGTCGAATATATATATATATATATATATATATATATATATATATATATATATAATTCCATAAATCTTATTTTTTATAATCCATTTTCTTATAAGGAATATTTTGAAATTAGTAACCGGTTCCTTTTTCATATAGGTATGTTGACGCTCCTTTCGTCACAGAATCTAAAGATCGGAAAAGGGAATATCTCAGCTGAAAGTGATTCATCCTTTGAGGAAAACATCAAAAATCGACAAAGGCATGAACAAAGGATCAAAAGCCAATTCCCCGCGCAAGTTTTACCACTGTCGCGCAAGTACACTTGCGCGACTACCTTGGTCGCGCAGGTGACTTGCGCGACCTAATTGGTAACCGCCCGGTAACCGCCCGGGGTCTTCTTTTGCCTATAAATAGACCCTGTGGGCCCCCAATTCGAGAGGATCATTTTTTCAGAAACTCGGATTGAATCTCCCGACGCCCAAGTCTCTTCTCAAAGCTTCCGGAACACTTCTAAGGTAATTTCTTACCTAGAACGGAAGATCTAAAGAGAAAAAGGAAGGCCTAAGTGTTGAAACTTATCAAACACTTGCGCGCCTACTTAATTCCTTCAATATAACTTGCGCGTCCCTCTTCTGGAAGAACCTCAAGAGGATGGTAAAGGGTTTAATAAAGAGTCGCTCAAACATTTCAATACTGGTTGAAAATCGCGCAAGTACCCCTAATGTCGCGCAAGTATACTTGCGCGACCAATACTTGCGCGCCGCCACAGGACTTGCGCGCCTTTCAAGACTTGCGCGCCCCTAGATTTTTGGGTGCCCATATTGCCCATTTTTACGCCTCTTAAGCCATTTCACCCTTCCTATTCAACATTCAGTCTTCAAGATACTCTTCAAAGCCATTTATGGCATGATTTCTTGATTTGACATCCTTATCTGAAAGGAATTCTGTGAAATATCTCTCAAAACCTAGTGATTTAAACATCTTTATGTCACCAAAGATTGAGAGTTCATTCATTCAACCTCATCCTTTAAGATGAGAGAATCCTAACCTGGGTCTCCTTTTCAGGAATAATCCCCAGTTATAAAAACCTTTGATCTGGGCATCTTTCTTAAGAATAAGCCCCAATCAAGTCCTTTAATCTTGGGCATCCTCCTCAGGAGTAAGCCCCAAACCTTAATCCCTAACCTGGGTCTCCTTTTCAGGAATAAGACTCAGTCATAACCTTGGGCTTCCTTTTTAGGAGTAAGCCCCAAGTCCCCTAACCTAGGCTTCCTTCTCAGGAATAAGTCCTAATCATAAATCTTGGGCATCCTTCTTAGGAGTAAGCCCCAAGTCTCTTAAAATTTCTCTTAACCAGTCATAATTTACCTTTGATTTGGGTTTTCCTTTTCAGGAGTAAAAAACCCAATCATAAGTCCCCTCCTAACTTGGGAATCCACCTTAGGAGTAAGCCCCAAGATTAGAGTATTCAAATCTCCATGAAGCACATATAACTTTATGGACCCTGTTCATGGATTTTCTCCCTAAAAGTAAATCCTAAACCTTCATCTATCTAGGCAGTCATCCATACATAATCCCCAAACAAATTCTTATGATTGCATCTTTTATGGCACAATTGTCTAATTTTTTTTACCAATACCTCTTGTTTCTCACACCGAGCATGACTCACGTGAGCTTAGAGTGTAAAAGTAATTATAACATTCATCTTTGAGCCATCAATCATAAACATCATAATCCATAACTCGAACTACGTGGGCTCTGATTCCTTTTCCAAAACAAAGGATACGTAGGTAGCCCATTTATGGGTTCGATCCCAACTTTGAAATAATCTCTGTTCTTCTGAATGACGATAAACTTCAAGTGCCCCACTGAGTGGCTTTAAAACCAGCCTGGTCATCATAATGACCAAGAGACTTTTATATAAATGTTTTGAAGGATACCATTGACCAAAGAATCTCTAAACAGATATAGATGATTCTCTATTGATGAAAAACCTTGAATACATATAAAAGATTCTCTAAATTTCTTGCATATTTAATCATTGATTGTTAAAACTAAAGGAAAGCACATTTTATAATTGGTAATGTAATAAGGATTCACGAACATAACTTAAATCTATAAAGAGAGTCCCGGAGTAGACAATAATTCCCCTCAGAAAGGTGTGATGAGTCCGACCTCCCATCCTCTTGACCAATGCAAATTCCTAAGCCTCATTAGTCCATAAGCTGATGAGCGCCTATCTTTGGAAAGTAGGTCTAAACGGATGTGGAATCATTGGATGTTTCCGGTTCTACGAACAAACCCGTTAGAAACCGATCGGAACGTTTGAATCTCCCGTCCAGGAGGTCATCCCCGGATTCCGCGCGAAACAAAAATGGTGAACCCGACGTGAATCCTTAACCAAGTTAAAGTGATGTTCTTCTTATCTGTTAGGCCCTTTGGGCCAACAAGGCAATCATTGACATATGATCATCCAAAAGATGCAGTAGCTGGATTCATCTTGATTATGTCTGTTACATGGAACAGGCACTCTTTTTTCAAGATCTTCTACAAAAATGGCTTTCCTTAAATTCACCCCTGTGAATACTGCTGCTGGAAACACCTCTACTGTGAGGTCTGCTGCTGTGAAAACCAATGCTGCTACTCCTGCTGGAACGTCATCCGCTCTGAGGATGACATCACCAACTCAGCGTCTTCAACGCTGTGTTTCTAATGCACTGGTTAAGGAGTACCGTCGCAACGGTACTATCCCAACTCTGGAGGCCGCTCGTCAAGCCCTCCAAGTTAACAATTCTACCTGGTCGTCTGGACAACGGCGACCAGCAATCAAGAAGCAGGCGGTGCTGACTACTGTCTCCAACCGTTTCGGGTCGTTATCCCCGGAACGCAATTTCCATTCACTCCCTTAATCCGAGGAAGTGAATGAGCAGGTCCCGCAGGACCTTAATTCAAAAAGACAGGAGTCCTTCTCAAAGGCTCCCATCAACAATCGCCGCCAGACTCGTGCGGTAGTGCGCCCTCAGCATGATGAGGGTACCGACTCCAGGCATTCAGCTCAGGTTCCTCGAACCCGAGCAGGCAAGATGAATCGCCAGAGACGGAATCCGGTTAATAATAGGCAGGTTGTCATCCCTGCCCTCTCCAGAGAAGTCCACCAACCTAACTTGGTGGCAAACAACGAACAGGCACACACACCTGCCCGTTTTAATTCAGCTATCCAGCAGACTCGTCTGGCAGCATCAAGCCGATCCCGCCAGGCAATTCCGGCGGAGTACCATAGGCAGGAACATACACCTGCTTATACATCACCAGTTAGTCAGCAGGCTCGTCTGACTATATATGATGGATCTCGTCAACCGCGTTTGGCGAAGTGTAATTAGCAGGCACATACACCTGCTAATACTAATCAAGCCTACCAACAGTCTCGCTTGGTAGCGCCCGGAGAAGTCAGTCGGAAAGTCCCGACGACAAACAGGAGGCAGACTCAACTCTCTGCCTCCACACTTGAGTATTGTCAGGATTCACTGACAGGAAAAGGAGGACATGAGCAGGCACATACACCTACTCCAAGCTCGGAATGGACGTATATCCCTGTTCCGGCAGCTGAAGTCACCAAACATATTTTGTCAATGGTGAAAGAGCAGAAACAAATTCCTGCTCATATTCTGGATGCTTGCCAGGATATCATAACAGCTTCAGCATCATCTCAGGGACAGACACATAAATCTATCCCTAGCAGTGGAGTGACACATCAACAATTCACTCCGGAACAGACACACACATCTGTTCCAGTCCAAGAGGGTTATGGGGCATACTCCCCCATATCATACGGACAACCAAGTCAGGCACATACACCTGATTTGAGCGATGATTGTCAGCCTAACCTGACCATCTTTCCTGATCAGGCACATACACCTGCTCAGAGCAATCACTTTCGTCATCAAGTGGTTTCTAAAGCGAGTAAGAAGGCATCTAAGAAAAAGATCCGCCCAGCACAGTCAGGAGATCAAAGGCCAATCTGCAACAAGGCCTTGCTCGATGCTGGAGTTCTTGAAGCCCTCAGACATTTATCTGTCGAAATTCAAGATTCTACTCCCTCAGTTCCCAAAAACAGGAACATTAATCCCGAAGGTCTTCAACAGACACTTCCTCATGAAAACATGCTTCATGAAAATTCGGTCAATCTTAAGTTTCTTCTTCAGATGAGAGCCACAGGAACCCTCTGTGTGGTCAGAAGGCCAAGGAGCAAGAGATTTCATCTTTTGCTGTAACCCATCATGATGGTCCTCCTCATGGTGATGAACTTCTCTGCGAAAGTCCTCTGCGCAGTAGTGATTCACGTTGTCTCGAAAATTTTCAGAAGGCAATGTAGTGACGAGAAAGCCCTCCTATATCGAGGCACTTGCAAACGTAAAACCAGTCATGTCTGATGCTTTACTATCGGCAGGTGAAACTCTTTCTCCATCAGAAGATAGCCTGGGGTTCAGGTTATTCTCCGAACCTTCCCTGGGTCATTCATCTTCCAGCATGAATAGTGATTCCTCTACCAATCTTGTTGAATCTGATGAAGCAACAAGGAAACACCAACTCTGGTCCAAACAGGTAGAAGAATCTTCATTTAATGATAAAGAGGAAATACTGAACATGAGGAAAAAACTGGCAAAAGGTGAAGTACCAGTCATGTTTTGGCCTTTGGCTGACTCCCAGTACGACATTCCAAAGATGTTGACGGATGATGGAATCCATGATATTCATCTCAACATATGGAAAACTCTTTGTCAATTAAAGAAGAAGGTATTATCTTACGATGAATATGAAAATCATCTTAAGATAATAGAAGGGTTACAACGCCAGATTGATTTGGCATCTCTATCAGTCTCTCGGTATCCGAAGGCTGAAAAGGAACAGAGAACCCTTCAACGTTCATGCCTTGGCGCACTAAGAAGATTGCGTCAGTTAATTTCCAATGCTCCATCTAATGTTCATATCAGAGGATGGGGTGTTCACGGAGCACTACATTTCACAGTGCTTTCCGGTCAGCAGAGCCCGCCGAAAATGGTCTCATGCAATGTTATTGCCCATGGCCGGCCACAGTCAATGGGCTTTGTTCATAATCAAAAGCTTGCTCGAGATCAAACTTCAACTAGTTCCTCTCAAAGTCAAGTATATAGAGAACAGGTTGTTGAATTGCTCCTATATCAAGCAGGTGAGAATATTGCACAAGCCTCTCGTCTGGAGCAAACACGTCATCAAATGACAGAAGTTTCGGAAATCATCCAACGGTCTGTTGAACCAGGTGATAAAAGTGGATACAGGTTAATGCATCCAGCTAATTTCCGAACTAAGATTCGCAAGATCAAGAGAGATTTTAAAAAGATCTCAGTCATAGCATGTCAAGAGACACCCCAGCTTGCCAGACTGGGGACTTCTCTAACCCAACCCTCAGAATCAACGAATGGGATTCGAGGAGTTGAGCGGAAGCAACAGGAACACCCCCAGTCCACCGGACTGGGGACTTTTTCAAATCTTCAATCCCTCCCTCAGAGAAAGTCAGTATTCTCTCGATTAGGGAATAAGCCTCAAGAGGAACGAAGAGCCAAGATGTCAGGAGATTCTCTCCAAGTGACGATTCTCCAAGAAATTCCTGAGGGATCAAGTCAACGGAATGCCATGTCTTATCATGGACATAGAAGGAGACAATATCACAGAAATGCTGATAGAAAGGATTCCATGAAATATGCATCCATTAATGTCATCACTGCCGTTGCTGCTGATTCACCAGATGAGTCTCAATTAGAGGGATCAGACGAAGAGGTTCCTGCTCAAGAAGTCGCGCACACAGACCTAAATGAAGAAGGTGTGCGCACACGTAATCAAAGGATTACCCAAAATCTGGGTATTCCTTCAAGTAACCCACTTCCCCCTCTCCGAAAAGGATCCAATAAGGGGAAAGGAAAGAATCAGGTTACTTCTCACCCTTCCTCTGAAGGAGGTCAATCGCTATCATTAGAGCAAAGGTTTGCACAACAGGAGGAAGAAATGAAAGAATTAAGAAGGTTGAATGCAGAACTACTCCAGAATAGTCTTCTTCTTAAGAATGCTGAAGTCCAACAGCCGAAGGAATTTTTTGTAACTACTGAGATGGATCAGGAATATCCTCCTTTATCAGTACACCCACAGAGGTCTAATCCTACGGGTCAAACGCAACAACGGTTGGCAACACTACCATTAGTTGCAGCACCAACCTCCACGGATGTCCAAGCTCCATTCATTGCACCTACCCAAAACCAAGTTCAACCTGACGTTTCTCAAAAGTTAATAACTACTATTGAGTCATTAACAGCTCGGTTAGAAACTATGGAAGGGAAACGGGCACAAGTTCAACCTGAAAATAAAGTTTACCCTGAATGGGTAGATTCAATTTCTCCTCCATCCAGTTTTGGAAACCCTATTTTTCCTACTTTCAATGGATCAGGCGACCCTGAACAACATTTGACGCATTACGTGTCTTGTTGTGATCCTATGATGGGAACTCCAGAGCAACAAGAAGCAGTGAAACTCAGATGCTTCGTGCGAACCTTGCAAGGACCAGCTTTTGTCTGGTATACAAGCTTGCAATCCCGGTCAGTCATCGGATGGGAGGATCTTCGTCAAAAATTCCTTCTTCAGTTTAGCTCAACTTTGCCAAAAACGACAGTTTTCGATCTTACAAACTGCAAGCAAAGGGAGAATGAAAGATTCTCTGATTTCATTGCTCGTTGGAAGGGATTAACGTATTCCTTGAGTTTATCACTCCCTCAGGAGGAATTGTTGCCAATCTGTGTGGCAAATTTGCGTGACGAATTACGCACGCCATTGATCCCTGTGAAATACACAGGAGGGTTTCGAGACCTTACTTCAATCGCTCAACAGATTGAAGATTCCCTTATGCAGGCTAAGGTTAAATCTCGTGTAATTCCATCAGCTCCAGGAAGAAGAATGGGTAAAGCAGAAACTGCTACAGTTATGCTTAAACAGGCACCTGTACCTATTTCTACTTCAAAACCTTCATCTTCTCGAAGGGCTCCACCTCCTGAACGCCAACAAAAAAGGCTGTTTCGTCCAAATGATAAAAAAGATCAACGACGAAAACAATTTGAGGATATGAAGAGTAAAACATACTCTTTCCGAAGTGAGCAAGTTCTTGGTTACTTCATTTCAGCTCTGGAAAATAATTTGGTTCAATTACCAGTGCCGAAGAGACCAAACAAGGAAGGAGATGAAGACCGTCCCAATTATTGTCCCTTTCATCAAATGTTGGGACATCCCATCTAGGAGTGTTTTGTCTTTAAAGACCTCCTACAAAAGATGGTCGACTTGGGACAAGTCAAATTGAAGGGTTCTTCAGCTCATGTAGCGTGTATTACCGCTACAGATCCAGAGGAAGGAGGCGAGTGGCAGGAAGTCAAAAGCAAAACTGTGAAAAAATATGATGATTGGATGGTCAGAAAGACAATCAATCGGACCCATTCCATTTTGCGAACACAATTGAAGAAGCCAATTGTGTCTCCTACAAAAGCTGCAGTAAATCCTCCAACAAAGGACAAATCCTCAAAAGGGCAGCGCAATTCAAAGAAGAAAGAGGAATCAGGAGAAGATGAGTATGTATCAAATCCTAAATTGTCTTTGACTCTGGCAGATTTCATGCCATCTACTTCAAAGCCACGGGCACTGTCCCACCAAACGGCACAGCCTAAACAGGCTAACCAGGCAGAGTCTTTATCAGACGAAGAGTTAATCTTTGGTTTTGTTAATATGATTCAATTAACAGATTCATATTCCAGTCTTGATGAGCCTGAATTCCCTGTATCAAATAAGGGAACCCGAGAAAGTTCTAGAGGTTCAGGATATAGGGGAAGACGTGGATCTTTCCGAAGCCACTACTCTAATTCTACCCCTGCTAGCACTGTATATGCAGCAGAAACTCTTGGTAGAGCCCTTCAGTGAGCTCAAAAAGAACAAGCAAGTTCTTCTGCAAATGGCCAACTCAGCTTCGGCACAGTTATTTTGGAAGACCGATTAAAGGTTCCATCTTCTTTATCTCATCAAGCAAATGGAACTAATCAGTCTAATTTTCCAAAACCAAGGATGTTGCCAACTTCAATACAAGATGCATCAGCTTCCAAAGCATATGCTTCCAAGGTACCTGCTAAACCGCATATTCCCATTGGGAAACGCAGGCCTCTAGATCAAAAGTATGATATATTGAAACACTTGGCCCAAGTACATGCCAAATTATCAATTTTGGATGCTTTGAATCTATCAAAAGATCTTCGGGAAGCACTCATCGAAGCTTTGTCAAGTCCTCATGAGTTTGAAGCTGAAATTGCTGCAGCTGAAATTTATCACATAGAGAATAATCCTGCAGAATGCCATGTAGTGATATCTTTTACTGATAAAGATGAAGATGATGTTGTGCATGGGCACATAAAACCTTTGTACCTATCTGGAAAAGTCAATGGTATAGATGTTCGAAGAGCTTTTATTGACAATGGTTCAGGAGTCAACCTCATGCCCATTCGCACACTTCGTCGATTGGGCCTCACGGAATCTGATTTATCTCCTTCTACCATGATGTTGCAAGGATATGATAAAAATGAACAAGAACCACTGGGAGAAGTTACGCTCAGAACTCAGTTTGGAGATCTTGTTTCCAATTCAGATTTCATGATTGTTGATCAAGACTCAGCTTTCAATATCTTGCTTGGAAGACCCTGGTTACATCAGCATGCAGCTATTCCGTCATCATACCATCAATGTCTCAAATACTGTTTCGATGGTCAAGTTGGAACATTGTATGGTGATAAGGCCCCGTTCAAAACATGTGAGTCTCAATACATTGAGGCGGAATTTTATCACATGAAGGGAAGAGAAAAATCTACAATGAAGGAAATTACCAAAGTTAATGCTCCATATGGTTTGGAAAAAATTACAATAAATCCATTTTCACATGTGAGTACAAGTTATGTGTTACCTATCAGTCAAATTGACAAAATAGGCCCAAATCAAAATACTCTTATGGAAAGATCCATAATGTCAATTACGGAAATCGAGCCAGACAACATGGGAGAAATTGGTAACTTACCAAGCAGTGATGAAAGCATAAGTGGTGACGTTTTCATTTCGTCTGCTGAAATCCAACAAGTCTATACTTCGCTAATCAGGCCAGAAGAAGTTATAGCAACACCAGAGGTGAATGTTGATGTCGATTCTCAATCCATCATCTCCTCTTTATTTCCCAAAGAAGACCCTTTTTCATCAATAGGGTCGGAAATGGAAGCTTCTTCTTCAAAATGTGAAAATTTTGACATCTCTTATGATCATGAGAATTTCGTTTTTTCATCTACTTTGCAAGTAGAAATGGAAGAAATAACACATGATGAAGAGGAAGAGGAAGATCATAGAGATGCTCCTCCAGCATTTGAAGAGGGTATCTCTACCACTGTGGATGAACTCAGAGAAGTAAATCTGGGTACAGAGAAAGATCCACGCCCCACTTTAATTAGTGCGGCCATGACCCTTGAAGAACAAGAGATGTATATTTCTTTTCTAAAGAAAAATAAAGATATTTTTGCTTGGAATTATACAGAGATGCCTGGCCTTGATCATGATGTTGCCACCCATCATTTGGGTTTTCCAAAAGAACATCGAGGATTCAAGCAAGCCGCGAGAAGAACACACCCAACCTATGCTTCCAAAATCGAGGCTGAAGTGGATAAGCTTATCAAAGCTAACTTCGCCAGAGAAGTTCAATATCCCAAGTGGTTGGATAATATTGTCCCAGTAAAGAAAAAGAACGGACAAATTAGGGTTTGCATCGATTTCAGAGATCATAATCGGTATTGTCCCAAAGATGATTTTCCAGTTCCGATTACAGAACTCTTAATTGATGCGATGGCTGGCTATGAAGTACTTTCTTTCATGGATGGATATTCTGGATATAATCAGATCCGAATGGCCCCAGAAGATGAGGAATATACAGCCTTCAGAGCTCCTCAAGGTGTGTTTTGTTACCGGGTGATGCCCTTTGGTTTAAAGAATGCAGGTGCAACATATCAACGCGCCATGCATCGTATCTTCAAACCTTTTCTAGGGAAATTTGTTGAATGTTATGTAGATGATTTGGTGGTTAAATCCAAACAATGTTTTGATCACTTGGCTGATTTGGAAATCATATTCCACAAGCTTCGACAACATAATTTGAAGATGAACCCCTTAAAATGTGCTTTTGAGGTAACCTCAGGAAAATTCCTCGGCTTTGTTGTACGCCATCGTGGTATTGAAGTCGATCCTGAGAAGACCAAATCAATCCTTGGTATGTCACCTCCTCAGAATTTGAAAGAATTAAGAGGACTTCAAGGAAACTTAGCCTATATTCGGCGTTTCATCGCCAATTTGGCAGGCAAAAGTTTACCTTTTACCAAATTATTGAAGAAAGGAGTCACTTACCAGTGGACTGAAGAATGTCAAGAAGCATTTGATGTTCTCAAGAAATACCTCTTAAGTCCACCAGTACTCATGCCACCTGTTGAGGGTAGGCCTCTTATCCTCTATGTGACAGCTTTAGAGCGATCATTGGGTGCCTTTCTCGCTCAAAAGAATGATGCTGGGAATGAAAATAGTCTCTACTATCTTAGTAGAACTATGCTTGAAGCAGAAACCCGGTATTCGAGTATTGAAAAATGCTGCCTAGCATTAATCTTTGTAGTTCAGAAACTGAGACACTACCTGCAACATCACGAGGTCCAATTGGTATCTCGTAATAATCCACTCAAATTCATCCTTAGTCGTCCAATGCTTACAGGACGTCTGGCAAGGTGGGCGGTTATTCTACAGCAGTTCGACATCCAGTATGTGTCTCAAAAGGCAATTAAGGGCCAAGCTCTGGCTGATTTCCTGGCTGAACACCCTTCAGTGGAAGACACGTATTCAGATATTGAACTCGCTGATGAGGAAGTTTTTTCTATTCAAGAGAGTCCTCAAACATGGGAAATTTATTTTGATGGTGCTTCTAGAAGTCCAACAGGGAAGAAAATGGAAAATCCTAAATTCAACAAAATTGGTTTAGGAATTGTGCTCATTTCTCCAGATAAGGCAGTGTTACCTTATTCCTTTTTGTTGTAGGAAGGTGGTACCAATAATGAAGCTGAATACCAAGCTCTCATTGCAGGCTTGGAGTTAGCACTTCAAGCACAAGTGAATCACTTAAAGGTGAAAGGTGATTCAGACATGGTAATCAAACAAGTCAATGGGGATTATGCCATCAGAAAAGAAGAATTAATCCCTTTGTATGATTACGTCAGAGAGTTAATGTCGGAATTCCCTTCAGAACCGACATTTTCTTATGTCCCAAGATCACAAAATGCTCAAGCTGATGCACTGGCTAATATAGCCACAGCTTTAGCAGATCCAAATCGGGACGAGACAACCATCGGTATTGCCCACCGTCGTGCAATTTCACCTTATGTTCAAGTCAGAACAGAGGAAATTAATGAAATTAGTCCCATTCCTGAACCGTATGGTCATACTACAGGATGGATGTCACCTATCAAGGAATACCTTCAAAATGGAACACTTCCACCTGATAGAGCCGAGAAAGAACAAATTCGGCGACGTGTGATCAATTTTACTCTTTATGATGGTCCAAACCACCTCGAGAAAATTCTCTACAAACGTGGTTTTGATGGAGTTCTCTTCAGATGTATTGATGGTGAAGAGACAATGGCTGTCATAAAAGAAGTGCATGCAGGAGTCTGTGGTGCCCACCAGTCTGGACATAGATTGTCTGATCAAATTCGAAGGCTTGGATACTTCTAGCCTTCAATGATACAAGATTGTGTTAATTTCACAAAGAAGTGTCATTCATGCCAAGTATATGCCAACTTCATTCATCAACCTCCAGAGTTGCTTCATACAGCTAAATACTCATGGCCATTTTCCACATGGGGAATGGATGTGGTGGGACCTTACCCTTCAGCTACGGCCAAGCAGTTTAAGTACATTCTTACTGCTACTAATTTCTTTTCCAAATGGGCAGAGGCAGTACCTCTCAAAGAAGTCAGTTCTAAATGAATTGTTAGCTTCATCAAGTCTAACATCATTACTAGATTTGGTGTCCCTCATACCATATTGACAGAAAACGGCACCAACTTCTGTTCTTCTGAGGTAAAGAGATTGTATCAAGAATACAACATTAAGTCCAACCATTCATCTCGATATCATGCAGCGGCTAATGGCCAGATAGAGGCCTTCAACAAGACTCTTTCAAATATACTGCAAAAGATGGTGGATAAAGATAAGAGGACATGGCCTGATAAACTCTATCATGCTTTATGGGCTTATCGGACTACCACTCGCAATGCAACGCGGTCTACTCCATATTCATTGGTAAATGGAACAGAAGCAGTCTTGCCAATTGAAGTTCAATTTCCCTCACTCAGAATAGCCATTTGTGATCAGTTATCAACAGATGAGCAATCCCAAAAGCGGTTGAATGAATTGGAACAGTTAGATGAGAAAAGATTGTGCACTTTGCACCACTTGGAAATCTATCAGAATCGAATAGCACGAGCTTTTAACAAAAAAGTTTGTCTTCGTTCATTCATTCAGGGAGAATTGGTATTGGTTCTCAGAACACCAATGATACCAGGAAAGAAGCCTCCCAATCTTGAACCAAAATGGGAAGGACCTTATTCAATACATAAGGTCTACTCCAATGGAGAGTATTCTCTGATTTCAATGGATGGAGAACACATCACGACTCCAACTAATGCCATATTTCTGAGGAAGTATTTTGTATAAACACAAAATATTGTTCCCAGAACCAAGACTCTTACATTTGGTTCATACAGCAATGGTCCAGTATGACCTTAAACTACAACTTCGTCCAACATGACATTAAACTGTGTCACACTTCTGTCCGAGATGAAATTAAACTATAATACGTCCAGCATGAC
Source organism: Viscum album (assembly GCA_963277665.1). Lineage (NCBI taxonomy): Eukaryota > Viridiplantae > Streptophyta > Magnoliopsida > Santalales > Viscaceae > Viscum > Viscum album. The sequence goes on along the minus strand of OY728140.1, from coordinate 1,361,556,439 downwards.
GATAAACTGTACGGTCCATGCATATGACCTTAAACTATTCGCACTTATGTCCCTGCAACATGACACTAAACTGTGCAGCACCAATAGTCCTAACTACAAGACTTTAAACTGCATAGTCCCTGATTTTGTCCTACATGACAATAAACTGTATAGAAGTTCCTATATTTTGTCCGAGATGACATTAAACTATATTGTATCCTAGCAACATGACATTAAACTGTGTGGCACTTTCATCGTCCAACATGACGTTAAACTGTGTCAGTTCCCTTATCGTCCAACATGACGTTAAACTGTCACATTGGTTACTAATATGTCCTACATGACACTAAACTGTATATGTCCGATATGACATTAAAATATATTTTGTCCGAGATGACAATAAACTATATTGTGTCCTAGCAACATGACATTAAACTGTGTGGCACTTTCATCGTCCAGCATGACATTAAACTGTAAAAAAATCCCCAGAACTGATATCCTCATATTGGTTCACCTTAGTCCTAGCTACATGACTTTAAACTGTACAGCACCAGTTCGTCCTTGCTATATGACGTTAAACTATACAGCAATGGTCCTGTATGACTTTAAACTGCATCATCCCTAGTCCATGTATATGACCATAAACTATTTGCAAATATGTCCAGCAAGACGTTAAATTGTGACGTCCTAACTACAAGACGCTAAACTGTATAAAAGTCCCTCACGTCCGGAAAGAAGTTAAACTATATAATCATCAAAAGTCCAGCATGACATTAAAACTACACAATCCCCCTTTCGTCCAATATGACGTTAAACTGTATTGTCCCCATCGTCCTAACTACATGACGCTAAACTGTACAGAAAGTCCTTGATATGTCCTACATGACATTAAACTGTGCATCGTTAAGGTTGTTATTACCTCTTGTTTCTCACACCGAGTATGACTCACGTGAGCTTAGAGCGAACATCAACCATAACACTCCCTTTGGGCCACGAACCATGTGTAAGTCCCAACAACATTTTTTTTAGATCATTGTCCACAAGAACAACTTGATCATTAATTCATTCTTTAATTGAACTACACAGACTTTGATCCTTGCCCTCCAGGCTGGGTATGTAGGCAACCTCTCAGGGTTCAAGCCCAAAGAACAATCTCTTCACATCGTTTCACCACCATCTCATATGATGATGATTTGTGAAACCGCCCTTGGAATCAATATCTTTACATTGATTAACTTTCGTCCTTGTTATATGACGTTAAACTATACAACACTTCTGTCCGGTATGACAATAAACTACAATATTCTTTGATTTCCTCATTTGAAAGAGAACTATTATTGACATTGATTTTTCAATCATGGTTTTCGTTTTTTACGTGCATACATGGTAATGCCTGAACTTTTTATCTCAGGTTAAACCATCATTGCACTAAAGTCCCCTTTTCACCCTTCACATGTACAAACAAAATTTGTACAAAGGGTAGTTCTAGAACTACGTGGACTTGATTCCCATCCTTATGGGATACGTAGGAACATTCGAGTGTCCCTCGAATCCAGTCCCAAGTCTTTTGGGCCTAACCCCAAATTTCACTTTCAGTCCCTTGGCTGAAAAGTTTTCATGAAAACACACACTGTGTATTCATTATTATGGTCCGAATTCTATGACCCTAAACTAAGATCACTCATACTTTCGTCCTGCACGACGTTAAACTGCATTTCAAGAACTACGTATGGCTTGATTCTCATTCTTATGAGATACATAGTGAAGTCTAAGTTTCAATTCAGGACCCAGCCACAACATGATTATGGTTATCATTGACCTATGTATCTCTATATACATTGGACAATACCCATCATTATGTGTTATAATCCTAACCTTAAATATTTTCAGATCTTCATAACCCTTTTCATGACTTCTAGTCACAAAAATGTCAAACTTCTGAGAATTCTTTTTCCTGACTATGCAGCACGTGCCCATAGGTGGTCTTGCATAAACAGTCCACATAAAAGACTTGTCAGCCAAGAGATGCTATTTATTTGACCATGCAGCCAATGCCCATAGGTGGCCCTGCATGTTTTCAACCCCCTAACGGGTTTGTTAAATAATAGTAACTTCATTCTCGGGAAGAATGCCTCTTTTGTCCTTATTTGTCTTAAACGACAGTATGTAGGGATCCGCAAAAATAGCCATCCTTAACGTATTTGTCCCATATCCTTTTTCATGATCTGAAAGTATTCAAGTCTATGGTTTATTTTTCTTCCCTACATTTGGGTCAGACCTTCGTAGGAGTGATATTCATCCAGTTCTTCGATATTCTTGTTTGGAAATATCTTCTCCATATTCAAGTACCTCTTTCCATACAACAAACTCTATGCTTTAGAAAATTTGAATCTCCATAAACTTTCACTGGCTTTTAGCACTAGGAAAGTAAATTTCTGGGAGTTCTTTTGCCTAACTATGCAGCACGTGCCCATAGGTGGCCTTGCATAAACAGTCCACATAACAGACTTGTCAGCCAAAAGATGCTATTTTATTTGACTTTGCAGCCAATGCCCATAGGTGGCCCTGCATATTTCAACCCGCTAACGGGTTTTTGTTAAATAATAGTAACTTCATTCTTGGAAACTACTTCTTCTAATGCTATTTAGCTCTTTTTCATATCATTCCTCAGATTCAAATATTCTTAAGCCATAGTTTACATTTTTTCCCTCATACTTGAGTATGGTAAATATGTTTTCAGATAAATTGTCAAGGAATTGAATCCATTTTAATCCATTTTCGGTCAAAGCTATTTCGACCTTAAACATTAGCCCCTTTATGTTCGGCGTGCATGACTTTAAACTACCCACACAAAAGACAAAGGAACTCTGAATAAAAGTCAAGTTCCAGCTCACTAAATATACATTTTTTGTATGATTTAGGTAATATTGAGAAGTTAAAAGGTTCAAAGTTTGTAGGGTTATTTGTAATAATCCTAGTAAAAATCAAACTATGCTTACTAAGCCCATTGGCTTAAGTAAATTTGAAGCAGGTAATGGAAGAATGCAAGTACAAATGATTGAAGAAAAAAGTGTTTTTCATTGATACACAAGAGTTAGAAGGACATCCACAGACTGGAATCTCTTCTCTTTTTCAAGAATTACAGAAGATTGTCAACATAAGTCTTCATTTGATGTATAGTATCTTGAGCCTTATCAACAGTTACTTGAAGCTCGTGCACTTGACCAGCTTCACTCTTTTCAGCTTGCTGAAGTGCCTTCTTAGCATCTGCAATGGCTTTCATGCCATTCATATGAGTTTCATCCAATGATTTATTAAGCTGATCATGTTCCCCAGTAACAGCATCTAACTGTTGCTGGAGTTGCACCTGCTGGACGACCTTTTCTTTGATTTTTTGCTTCAGATCCTTCATCTTGACAGCATAATCAGCTTCAGCCTGGGATATCGCAGCCTCAAATTCGCCTATGTTGACTGACAATTTCACTCTGGTCAAATCTTCCCGACTTGTCTGCATTTGCTCCCTCCTGAAAATAATCTGTTTCACCGCAGCATGGATCTTTTCATACCCAAAACCACCAAGTCCCATTATAACAAATTGGGATGACAATCGGGAAATTTTTGATGGTAGCTCTTCTAAAGGCACCCCCGATATGATGTTCCATATGTTGTTCCATGCCTTACGTCGTGAAAAGCTGAATGCTTTAAGCATATCTGGATCTGATTCAATATCATCGTCAGAAGGGGGTATGTAATCTGGAATTAGCGCGCTTAGGTAGGTGCCTTGTCCTGCTCTTTCCCCCCTGACTTGTGCTTCTTCACTTTCAATTCCCGTTGGGACAGAGGCTGAGGCCTCATCTTCGGGTCTAATCATTGCAGTTGATGGTCCTTCATGATTAATTGAAAGATTTAGTCAGCTTCAAAGGATAACAAAAGAATGGATTGTCTTGCGAATAAAGTACAATCACAAATATTGTTATCCATTACCCAATGGTGGTTCAGCAACATGAGAAGACTTCTCCCCATCTTTCCCGGTTTCAACAGGATTTTCAAGATGGGTCTCAGGAGAGTTTATTGGATTTAGCTCTACTTGAGCTAATGTTTCTGCAATGATAGGGTTGACATCAGTGTCCACACCCTCTTCGGGCATTGGCAGTTCAGCAGCTTCTATGGGAGAAACTGCATATTATTTTACATCATGGTTAGAAATATGTTTTTTTTTAAGAAAAATTTGGACGAAGGGTAACACTCACGCCCAAGGTCTTCTAAATCACATGACAATCTAGCATGATCATAAAATTCTTCAAAAGTCATTCCTTGATTCATCATTTCATCCAATGATACTTCAGAATCTTGGTTAGTCTCACCAGTGGGAGCATTTGCTACGTCTTCTTGCTGACTTATGTCCTGCAACCCCTGACCCTGGACAGCATCTTCAGTAGTGGGAGGGATACAGGGAATGGATGGTAGCTCTTCTCTAGGAGCAACCAAGTTAGCTTGAGTCTTTGGTTGTTCTACAGCACCCTCCACGACCTTTGAAGAAGGATCAGTCCCTTCCCTCAAGGGGGAAATTGAAGAAGCCCCTGCAATCCTCAGAAATATGAGTAACCATATGATTATGGGTATAAACTCATGATTGTTCGAAGGACTTACCACTGCTAATGAAACTTTTAGCTAAGTATTTCCTCCTTCGTTTCCTTGGCTTCTTTTGTTTTTTTGGAGTTTCAGTTGTCTCCCTTATTGGCACTTGGATTGGCGAATGAAAGGCTATGTCCAGTGCCTCATTCATGGCCTGCTGGCCTGGAGATATCTCGCCTGGTTCACGAGGAGAATCAGCAGCAGCCCCAACAGCGGTACCACCAGGGCTATATTGTGGTGAAGGAACCCCGGTCCCATTCTTTGCAAGCTGCAAGATGAAGAAAATAACTTCCTTAAGTAACAAAGCTTCAACTGAAATCAAGTTGCAAAGAAAATAAGGAAAGAAAACTTACATCTTCAGGAGCCACGTACTCTTGCCACTCCTCATCTCCAGAACCACCAGCCCCCTCAGTGGTGCCACGATCAATCATTTCCTTCACCCGCCTGGTGATAGGAACCGAATTATTAGTGGCATATATGAGCATTTCCAGCTCTCTGATGTAAGCTCGCACTTCATTGGGGTTATCTCTGTATTGAAGGTCTTTAGAAGCTAGAAGATATCCTATCCCAGGAAGTTGTAGGCCCTCACACAAATCCAGCCAGGCGGTCTCAGTATCACAGTATAAGCTCTGCCATAGCTGAACAGCCTCTGGTCTTAGATATAAAGGCTGTGAGGAAGGTCCTACAATTTTTGATTTTAATTTCTTCCCGACTCCTGCAACTACAGATAGAGAATAAGAAAGTGAGACTTATTACTTTATAAAGTAGCAGTGATTGAAGTTATTACAATCAAATAACTCACCAGGAGCTGATGGAGTGGGTATTTTAACTCTGGCCGGAGGATTATATCGGGCATGAAACCGCTTTGCTGCCGGTTGTGCCTCATCATCCCCATCATGATAATCCGAGGAATCAGTTCTAGAGGAGGAGTCTGTTGAACCTATTTCAGGAGGAGAAGCATCACCTTCATGAGGAAGAGTTTCTTTCTCTACAGTCCTCTTCCTCTTTCCCACTTGATATACAGGGTGATTCAATATCCCTTTAGGGTATGATGCTATCCAGTGTTCGGCATAAAATGTAGTCAGATAATGTGCCACTTTTTCAACTGGTAGATCAAATACTGCCCCAGTCTTCTCTCTTGATGTCAGCAACCATAGTTGTCGAGCAACCATCGGATGTTGCTCTAACCTGACATGTACTGGAGGGGATACAACAATCTGTTGCAAACATTTGAATTGGCGTGCAAATCTATATGGAGCATAGGCCTCGCATATGATTTCTCCATCAATCATGGCTACTAACACGCCATCCCTGCAAGCTAGCATGTATGCCCTCAAATCCAAAGGGGCTTTCCCATCATCAACAAACCGCCCAGATGGCGGACTTCCATAAGGAAAGAAGTTTAATTCCTTATACATGCTTAGTCTTACTTTTATGTCATAACCATTGACATCTAATGGAGCAATTCCAGAGAATGCTTGCACTGACGGTCTGAAAGAGCTTCCAGGAATTTGTAATCCATTCTGTACATTGTAAGTCCTGAAGTGAGTGGCGATCCATCCCCACAAAACCTGGAATGGTCCCACTATTCTTAAAGGAGATTTACCCTGGAAGATGTGAAGTAAACTCCTGTGAATCTTTGCTAAAATGGGGGTAGCTAACCCAACCATTTTTCCCTCAGCCAACTTGGCCGCAATGACGAAGGTCCCTGGCCTAACGCCTCCCTTCGAATCCCTGACCGGTAAGAGATAAATACTGAGCCACATTGCCAAGAAACCCGCCAGATGAGTTTTCTTTGGAATTCATTGATTCACTTCATAGCCCCATTTTTCAAACTCTCCTGCTTCTAGAGTTGGCCAGAATGTGCCAGGAGCTCCTCTCTTCTCAGGTTTTGGACAAGTGGTAGGACGTCTGGGCCGGGCATCCTTGGATTTCTTTTTCTTGGATCCTTTTTCCTTTGGCTCCATCCCTTTCTTCTCAGTAAGAAACACATTCATCCATTCTTCCGGATGGATATCTTTTCTGAAATGAGTTAATGAGGTCTCTGAACTCTTGAGCTTGTGAAAGATTTTGAATAATTCTCGAGCCAAAGCAGGAGTCTTCTCTGGATCATTCCAAGTCACCTTGGGAGGAATGAATTCATCATACATATCGCCCAAGATTGGAGCTCTTGAAATCTTGTGGACATCCCACAAACTGATACCTACTTCTCCATGAGTCAAGTGGAAAGAATTAGTCGCTGGACTCCAATGGCTGAGTATCTCTGGCACGAAGATATCATGTCTGTAAATATATGTTTGCCCAACCCAAACAGCCTCATATATTGCAGCTCTCTTCAGATCCTCAATAAACTCTGCGCAAGTCTATCGCACCCAGTATACCCACATCCAAGTTGGCTTCACACCTCCCCCAGGACAGAAATCCCAACTTTTCTTCCAGCCTTTGGATTGATCCATCTGAGCATTTCGTAAGATTGAAGGATGACAATGTGGTTGAAGCTCAGGTGTATGTTTTTTCAGATCTGGTGTGCAAGGGCTATGATGCATCACATAAGCCTTCTCCACTATTCCAGCAGTTTGAAATGATCCTCCGCCTGAGATATTTGCTGAAGCAAAATTGGTATAATTCTGAAACCAAGAAAATGGAAGATAATTCTTTACTTCTGGAATAATGACTTCTTGCAGATGACCATGACCATACAAAGGTAGATAAGTGCAGTGAGGAAAGTCGCGATGATATTTCTTCAGATACTTAGCCAAATCTGGAAGAGTGCTGTTTTTGATAGTATAGTAATCAGGGCCAATGATATTCATCATATCATCTATCCGCTTGCTAGCCAGTTCATCAATTAATCCAGGTCTAAGAGCCATTGAATCTGCACAAGAGTTGAATAAATTAAACTCTTAAATGGGTTTTATTTTTCATAAAATTTGTGAAAAGAATTTGAAAAAAATGGCTAAGGCATTAAGGCACGCAAGTATGGAGATGTCGCGCAAGTGATCGATGTGCCGCGCAAGTTTTGGTCGCGCAAGTATTACCGCGCAAGCCCTATTACCTTGAGAGTAGCACGACAGCGAAGAAACAGTGAAAACAAGAGACTTGTGCGGCGAGGAAGACTTGCGCGGCGAGAGCTCGAGAAATTCGGGGTCAGATGCCATCTACGGCCGGAAGCAGTATATTTATAGGCCAGGAGGCCTATCTGCGCGCCGCACCCAGAGCGCTCAAGGCCTGCGCGACGCAGACTTGCGCTCCACCCACTGACGCTGAAAGACTTGCACGCCCTCCCTTTTCCTTTTGAGGAATTCAATTTCCTCAGAGTCAAGTCCTCATTTTCTCTCCGGATCCAACTCTGAGGGGGGACTTTTGTTGACGCTCCTTTCGTCACAGAATCTAAAGATCGGAAATGGGAATATCTTAGCTGAAAGTGATTCATCCTTTGAAGAAAACATCAAAAATCGACAAAGGCATGAACAAAGGATCAAAAGCCAATTCACCGCGCAAATTTTACCACTGTCGCGCAAGTACACCTGCGCGACTACCTTGGTCGCGCAGGTGACTTGCGCGACCTAATTGGTAACCGCCCGGTAACCGCCCGGGGTCTTCTTTTGCCTATAAATAGACCATGTGGGCCCCCCATTCGAGAGGATCTTTTTTTCAGAAACTCGGATTGAAGCTCCCGACACCCAAGTCTCTTCTCAAAGCTTCCGGAACACTTCTAAGGTAATTTCTTACCTAGAACGGAAGATCTAAAGAGAAAAAGGAAGGCCTAAGTGTTGAAACTTATCAAACACTTGCGCGCCTACTTAATTCCTTCAATATAACTTGCGCGTCCCTCTTCTGGAAGAACCTCAAGAGGATGGTAAAGGGTTTAATAAAGAGTCGCTCAAGCATTTCAATACTGGTTGAAAATCGCGCAAGTACCCCTAATGTCGCGCAAGTATACTTGCGCGACCAATACTTGCGCGCCGCCGCAGGACTTGCGCGCCTTTCAAGACTTGCGCGCCCCTAGATTTTTGGGTGCCCATCTTGCCCATTTTTACCCCTCTTAAGCCATTTCACCCTTCCTATTCAAGATTCAGTCTTCAAGATACTCTTCAAAGCCATTTATGGCATGATTTCTTGATTTGACATCCTTATCTGAAAGGAATTCTGTGAAATATCTCTCAAAACCTAGTGATTTAAACATCTTTATGTCACCAAAGATTGAGAGTTCATTCATTCAACCTCATCCTTTAAGATGAGATAATCCTAACCTGGGTCTCCTTTTCAGGAATAATCCCCAGTTATAAAAACCATTGATCTGGGCATCTTTCTTAAGAATAAGCCCCAATCAAGTCCTTTAATCTTGGGCATCCTCCTCAGGAGTAAGCCCCAAACCTTAATCCCTAACCTGGGTCTCCTTTTCAAGAATAAGACTCAGTCATAACCTTGGGCTTCCTTTTCAAGAGTAAGCCCCAAGTCCCCTAACCTAGGCTTCCTTCTCAGGAATAAGTCCTAGTCATAAATCTTGGGCATCCTTCTTAGGAGTAAGCCCCAAGTCTCTTAAAATTTCTCTTAACCAGTCATAATTTACCTTTGATTTGGGTTTTCCTTTTCAGGAGTAAAAAACCCAATCATAAGTCCCCTCCTAACTTGGGAATCCTCCTTAGGAGTAAGCCCCAAGATTAGAGTATTCAAATCTCCATGAAGCACATATAACTTTATGGACCCTGTTCATGGATTTTCTCCCTAAAAGTAAATCCTAAACCTTCATCTATCTGGGCAGTCATCCATACATAAGCCCCAAACAAATTCTTATGATTGCATCTTTTATGGCACAATTGTCTAATTTTTTTTACCAATACCTCTTGTTTCTCACACCAAGCATGACTCACGTGAGCTTAGAGTGTAAAAGTAATTATAACATTCATCTTTGAGCCATCAATCATAAACATCATAATCCATAACTCGAACTATGTGGGCTCTGATTCCTTTTCCAAAACAAAGGATACGTAGGTAGCCCATTTATGGGTTCGATCCCAACTTTGAAATAATCTCTGTCCTTCTGAATGACGATAAACTTCAAGTGCCCCACTGAGTGGCTTTAAAACCAGCCTGGTCATCATAATGACCAAGAGACTTTTATATAAATGTTTTGAAGGATACCATTGACCAAAGAATCTCTAAACAGATATAGATGATTCTCTATTGATGAAAAACCTTGAATACATATAAAAGATTCTCTAAATTTCTTGCATATTTAATCATTGATTGTTAAAACTAAAGGAAAGCACATTTTATACTTGGTAATGTAATAAGGATTCACGAACATAACTTAAATCTATAAAGAGAGTCCCGGAGTAGACAATAATTCCCCTCAAAAAGGTGTGATGAGTCCGACCTCCCATCCTCTCGACCAATGCAAATTCCTAAGCCTCATTAGTCCATAAGCTGATGAGCGCCTATCTTTGGAAAGTAGGTCTAAACGGATGTGGAATCATTGGATGTTTCCGGTTCTACGAACAAACCCGTTAGAAACCGATCGGAACGTTTGAATCTCCCGTCCAGGAGGTCATCCCCGGATTCCGCGCGAAACAAGGTAAAGGGATTTTAACATTTTACCTTGATTTAGTTTCAGGTAGACTATATATATATATAGGTATTTAAATATGTACATAAATATATAAATACCTATAAATACATACCTCTATTTATTTACGTACAAATAATTTCAGAATAAATAATGGATGAGTATGATTATTATATTTTAATACATTTTGGTATAACATGATGATTTAATAAAATTATATTTACCCTTAAAGATTATTATTTCAAGAACGATATCAAAACTATATATATATTTATATATTTATATATTTTATGGTTTGGTTTGATATCAAAATAGTTCTCCCAATTGAAATTCTCATTTATCAGCGTTTTTGAAAATTCATGCATTCGTTTGTGAAAATGGGTATTGTGAATTCCTTAAACATTTATATGTGTGTATATATATTTACATGCACTCATATTTATGAATTTACCATGCTGTATTCATGAATTATTTTTAAGCTAGTGTGGTTTTTGCGAAAACCATGTTTATACATTGATTTCTGACTTCGAGATATTTTAGTACAGGTATATATATATATATACATATATATATATATCGACATACTAAACAAATATTGCATGGTCTGACCTGTGCGATAAAAGCTTGTATGAGACCTATTTATATAGTGTTTTGTTGGATCAACTGCATGAGATAAATCTTATCACGAGAATCATAAAACAAGTTACCATTTAATGTATGAAACCTAAAGTGTTCCAATGGGTTATGCTCAATTAACCTCTTAACAGCTAAAATAATTATTACTAGTTAAGACTCGATATAATTTAGTGGAAAATCACTAAAACTTTAGCAGCATGTTTTTTAGAAGATGCATGTGATACCTTGGATTTTTTTCCTTATGAACCAGTTGGTGTGTGGATCACTGATATATAAGAAATTGAATTTTGCATGTACCACTTGTCATAAATCATGTATTTTCTTAGTAGTTTCCATATTTTATTTTGTGTGTTATACCTAGAATGATGATCACCAAATGTTAAATAATTAATCTAATAACCTGTTATTTGGAGTGGTATGGGACACCCCAAATAATTTCACTTTAAAATCGGCTATTCAAAAAAGTATGGGACGCCTTCGATACGTAGTCCCTAAGACATATAAGGAATTTATAGGACTTCCGGTTTGGGGTCCAGTTAAAAGAAATCCCTCCAGTTTAGAGACTAGTTAAAGTAAGCCCTCCAGGTTAGGGACTGGTTAAAGGAAGCCCTCCAGGTTAGGGACTGGTAAAAGTATTTCCTCCAGGTTAGAGACCGGTAAACGTAAACTCCACGAAGTATCAAAAGATCTCATGAGACAGTTTATGTGGGTATCTACCCTTAGGTCATGGAACGAGACCCATGACACATAGACATGAGTCCAGAATTGTGCGTTTCCTCACTATGTTTTAATATAATTAGCCAACCATGGATATTCCGGCTAGTAGGATATCCCTAATTTAGAGCCTTATTGTATGCATAGAATGAATAAATGGAATGACATGATATTTCACAGTAGATTTTGACTTGATCCAGTTATCAACAGATTAATTTTATTACATATGAAAAGGTATGGACATGGCCAACTTGATATGTGCACCAGTTATGTTCAATAATACAGCATTTTTATCTTATGTCTTGTGCACTCAGAACTGTCTTGATAGTAGTATTCTTTACCCTGCATTTTGTTAATGGTCATGTTCTATACAAACATTTATTTCTCCCAAATTGGAACTGTATACTCTGATCATGATTAGACACTATGTTATTAGTTTCCTTCAATTCAAGATATTTAGTTTTTCAATGTATATGTTTTATGTTCAAGTGTATTATTTCTTTCTAGTAAAGAAATATTATTTTCAAGTTGTTTTTAAAACCCCTTACTGGGTGTACTTTTCTCACCCTAAATTTTTGTTTTAAAATTTATCAGGTGTGAGTTTTTACTAAAGAAGTTTTTTAGAAGCTGCTGGTTTCCCAGAACCTGAACCTCGCGATCTTCTGTAAATACAGGACATGATGTAACACTGGTAAATGTATGTAATGTAATTTTTGAAACATCATGTCTCATAAGGTACCCGGGAACTGGGGACCTTACATTCATGATATGAAATATAATTGGGATGTATACACACACCACAAACACATAATAGTAGTGAATACAGAATATCTCACAAAAATGGAAGTGAGATGAAAAAACCCATACCTTAAGTCCGAAGGTGTTATCCATTTGATCTTAATGACATGAATAATAAAATTAAGTTTCATCAATTAATAATTAAATAACCTATACTCCATGTAATTGATTTATTATAACTATATTAAGTTTGTTCATGCCCTTTTTGATGGGATAAGAGGTTTAATTTCATTATTCGAGTAAGTTTGTTTCGTGATCGGTATACTTATATACATGAATGAAAAATCATGTAAAATGAGGATGGTTGTCTAGAATTGATATAATATGTTATTAGTAAATATGAATAAGGTTACATGGTTGTAAAATTCATTTGGTTAATTGGAGTGAAGATGAATCATTATATAAATTATTTAATGATAAATGTTTGGGTTAATTGGCATTTTTTGACCCCAACAAACTCATTTTATTTATAAATCAAAACCATGTATACAAATTGATTACTTAACCATATATGAGACATAATAAATATATTATAGTATATTTCAACCATAATAATGGTTTAATGACCAGAATTGATGACTATAATAGAAATTGAAAACCCATCGTCCTTTAATGTGGTAAATTAGCACATCTCACATACAGTTTTTTACTACTAGTGTTAAATAAGGGTAAAAGAGAGATGATAAAAACTTATTAAAAAATCATAACAAAATTACAGTAAATTTATGGTATTGTAGTTTCCATTACATTTTTATGAAGATAGGTTAGGATAGAAAAGAAAAAAAATAACTCAAAAAGATACTAAAAGATTGAAAAATGGAATTATCCTTTTAATTAATCTTCCTTGAGAGGCTATTTAAGGGATAGGATTTTGTCTTTTTATGATACCAAGGGATGATATTCATGGTGGAGGATCTTGAGAGGATATTTTAGTGGAATATAGACAAGGAACAGGGCTTGAGCGGAGTGAAGATAAGATAAGAGTGTGGGTGGTTTTTATAGTGGATGAGAGGAGGGTTTTCTTCATATTTTTATTATTAGTTTATTATTATTCCATAATACAAGAAGTATTGATGATTCCATTACCATAAAGAGTAAAAGGAGCATGTGATATCGATCCAAGGGTTCTTACATCAACTATGTTCTAGGAATAGTGTATTGAACTCATATTGTATATATACGGTAAATTATTACATTTCACCATTCATAAAAAAATCAAGTATTTTAGAAATATCGAAAAAATTCACCCTAATAATTTTTCATTGGGTATAATCCAAATATGAACATTAATTTATCAAAATTATTTTATAAATATTTTAAATTTAATTTTTAATTAAAATTAACTTTTACTCGTAAAATACTTTTTTAAAACTAAAACTGATTTCGTACTACCCTAAAATTTTAACTGTGATTTTATTAAATTTCCCTAAAATCCTAGAACAACAGAATTTTGATTTTGGAATACATTTTATGAAGAATGATTATTCTTTTAAATAAAATTATTTATTATAAAAATTTAATTAAATATTTACGTCTCAAAAAAATGAACACTTAATTGTTAATTTTTAAAATATTCACACTCATTTATAAGGTGCCAAAATATTATTTATACTTAATTTTGAGATATTATTATTCATAAAGGTGCATTTTTATTCATAAGGGTCATGTTACTATTCATAAGGGTACATTACTATTCATTAGGGTCAACTTACTGTTCATTAAGGTACATTACTATTTATATGGGTCAAGATAATATTTATAATGGTAGGTTACTATTCAAAAGGGTATGTTACAATTCATAGAAAAATTAATATTGTTCTATCATACCCCAAAAATCACCTTCAACACAACCATGTATATCTGATTTTTGAAATTCAAGACACTAAATTGGTAAAATTACGTTCATTGACATGGTTATAAAAAAGTGTTATTTTCTAGAGACTAAGTGTTATATTAATTCTATATGAAATTTATTTTTGAATCCTTTGGGTGTTACATTCTCCCCTCCTTAAAAAAATTTCCCCAAAAATTTGAATTTGAACAACGAAAGTTACTAGTTGATACTTGAAAATTCTCGTATGGGAAACCCATATCAGAAATACAGTTAACATATTCACTTAATAAAAGGGAAAGGGATATTTATAGGTTACTACAAAACTGCACATTCTAATTGGACAACATGGTCATGGAATAATAATAAATCCTTCATGTTCTGATGGAAAGTGATAGAGAGCATGCTCAGATGAAAGATCATTACCACAACACCATACACTATAGTTGTACATAATTTCATTGATATCATGATAAATATGATAATAAGACATCATTTTTATTTAAGACGTTTTTCCTAGAGTGTAGAAATTATTACATTATTATAAGAGTATAAATATATGATTCTATTTCATAAACACAATATTATCCTTTTTTTGTTTCTTTAACTATCTATAATTCATTTCATGGCACATGTTTCATCATGTTGGGATATTAAACTAAAAAACCTCATATAATGATCATCATAAACAATTTGATAAATGTTTTAACATTCCCAAAGATCATGAACCAATATTTTAGATTCATTCCTATATCCATCCTATCTAGATCCACATACAAGGGGTCCATATAAATTCTCATTTTGTTTAGAACTCTATTATTTTTCTTGTTCAATGCATCTTCTACCTTATTTTCCATTAATGAAAAAGAATCATCCCTGAATTTTCACATTCCAAACATGTGAATATCTTCATCATGTGTCCTCTAGAAATATGGTAATAACTAAAATTACCCTAAAACCATATTGGGAACAAGTATTCATCCTTACACATGATATGGGATATATTCCATATATCCAAAAATGTTGTAGACTCCATCAAGGATTGCATAGAACACTTGTCAACAAGACAATAATATGTTTTTAGGTAGTCAGTACTAATCAAAATAAATCATTTGTTCATCATTATCTTAATCATCAATAATATATTTAGGGTTGTCTTTCCCACAACTATATACTTTCCCAAGATATTAACTTTCTAATAATTAAATTATCCTTGTTGAAATTCATTATACAACCTAAAATACTTAATCAAATAATATAGCAATACAATCCTTATATATTCAATAATTATTATAACTAGTACATTGCTGATAAAATATTCAAAAGACATTATTTTTGATGAAGAACGTTAATCCTTCCACTTAATCTACATCAGTATCATGACTTGATATTATCTAGTAACATCATTTAGGGAATCTTCCTTTCACTCCTGGGACATTGATTCACATAGTGTTCCATCTCCGTGTAATTGATGAATTGTACCATAGAAACATTTTACATACCCTTAAAATCACGAAATTGGTTTCCTTTTTCTCAACACATATAAAAAACTCGCATTCCCTTAAATCATTTACAAAGATTATTCTTTCAATAGTTATCATGTGTAGTAAAACACTTATTTCCCTTATTCCCTTTATCCATATTTTTCTCTTCCATCCTCTTCTTTTCTTGGTTCCCTTACAATCCATAGGAATCAAAGAATTATTTACATTTCTTATAAACCCATGATACTATTTCTCTGTATAATGAGCATACATGGGAGACTACCTTCCTTCAAAATGATGTCTTATGTTCATAATATATATGATCATTTTTACTATTTTCATCACATGCATTGGTAAAGTTATCATTACTTTTTCTAACTGCCATTTCTATATAACAGCAGACACTAGATTAGGTTATTAATAATAATGTATAATCTAAAAATATAAAAATACATAGAAAAAATTGAAATCCTATGAATAGATAATCTCAAAATCATAAACTTGTTTTATTTGAGAAAAATTTTAAATTCAAATCCTTCATATTGTCTTGTAACAAAAATGTGAATTATCCTAAGCATATCCCCTAAAGAGTGTCAAAACAGGTGCGCAATAAGTCCAATTGTCATGTACAAGCATTACCTGGGTCATGTTTGAAACACTATGTTAGATTTGTTACTCCAAGGTACATCTGTTCCAGAACCACATCCTCTTGTAGTATCCAAACACGGATGTATTTTATTAAGGGATTCCTATAATCTATTCCTTACCAAAATTCCAGGATGTTCTTGTATATTTATTCTCAAAGACTATCATAGGGTTTTGTTCCCTAATATATGTTTTCTAAATCTAGTTTCCATTTTTTCTACTAAAAATCCTTTAATACCAATTATAAATGCCTCGACCCCAATTTCCTGGAGGTGGTACATTATTTCATTACATTGGCATGCTTACAAGAAAGTCATATCCTGAACGACAAAGTAGTTTAGTAGTTTTGTAAAACCAGATACATACATAGAATCAAAATTACGTCTTTAAATGAAATAGAACATATAAGTTTTATTGGGAACATCCAAAACTTTATGTTTATCTCGGTAGGTCATTCATAATAAACATCTCCATTTCTTGAGGAAATGAAACATAATAAAGTGGTGAGCTCAGATGCTCAGTAATGGTAATCAGTACATCATAAGATATCATAAACATAAAAATTATTATTTTTGAATATCTAAAACACAAGCCTTTAAAAATAATCTTGAACACATTATTGTATGAATAAGAGCTGAATAAAAAATAACATAACAAAGAAAAATCCTAGGAATTATACAAGTAAAATAACCACATGAAATTTCAAATACTAATTTCATAATGAGGGAGTGTATAATGTGTAATGGCTCGGACTTCTCTTGTCCATACCATTGCAGAAATCAGGTGTTTGAGGTGTTCTAGGAGGTCAAGGTGACTCATCCCCAACACTTTTCCAAATTTCTAGTTCTCTGAAGAGTATTTCCAGTTTTATGAACAGTGTCACGGTGTGTCAGAAACGGTGTCATGGAAATGGTGAGACCGAAATGGTGAGATAGAAAGTGTTAGTCAGAAACAGTGAGATATAAATGGTGAGACAGAAATGGTGAGTTAGAAATAGTGTCACAGAAATGGTGAGACAAAAATGGTGAGACAGAAACGGTGAGTCAAAAATGGTGTCATAGAAATAGTGAGATAGAAACGGTGAGACAGAAACGGTTAGTCAGAAATGGTGAGACAGAAATAGTGAGATAGAAACGGTGCTATATAAACGAGGAGACAGAAACGGTGAGTTAGACATGGTGTCACAGCTCATGAACAGTGTTTCCTGAACTGTTTCATATTCCCTTTTCCAAATTTCCATATTTTTCCAATTTCACCAATTTAACATTTTCTATGATTTAAAAACCATTTTTGGCCTTTTTTTAAGGTATTTAATCCCTAATAAAATCCCATAACTCCTATATTAATTTTCCAAAGGCCCAAGATGCATTTACGTTGTCAAACCATGTGGTATAATGAAATATGATTTTAATAGAAAATCTACTGTATCTTAAACCACTGATTTGTTAAATCTTTTAAAGGGACAACATATATTCATCCCATGTTCTTTATCCTTGTTCTCTAGTAAATGACACTCGAACCTTTCCTTCCTTCCTGTAGGAATAGTGAGATTAATATTTTCCTGGTTGATTGGTTTCCCTAGATATTCTTCTTGCTGCTTGTGTACCCCCAGTTTTGGTGCAACCAAGCAGTATCCATCAATCTTCGATATAAGTTATCATTTAACATTTTTCTTTTGGGTTCACCTTATCATGTTTCTCCTTTCCATATTATTACATGTGATCTCCATGCTTCTAATGGAGTTTCTTGGGTTTCAGTTGGTGTCGTCATACTACGACATTCTCATTTGGATGCAATTGTCACGGGAGGAGGCGATCGTGATCCATTGAGTGGATCATTCTGATATAAATATACTTAAGATCCTTTTTAATGTAGTGGATTCATTTCTTCCCTTTTATTATTATGATTAACTATAGATTTAGCATGTTTTAGCCACTAGATCACAATGGAATTGACATAATAAATATTTGAACCGGATAAATAAATTGATAACAATCTAATATTATTACCTCTTGTTTTTTTATATAGTGTGATATCTACGATTTTTTTATCTATTAATTCTTGATGGAAATTAGAAAAGAACGTAGATCGGAATAAATTTTTAATTGTTTGGATAAAGATAAAGAGGCATGTAAATGAATCAAGTTCTTATTGTTTTATTTTTTTTATGTTATTCAAATTGGTGAATTAATCATGTTTAGTTTATTTGTGATATCTTATTGTTTAGGTTTCCGAAATATGGAACATACAAATAATAAATTGGTTAATTCAAGATGGATTAAATAATTGGTAGTTTGATAATTCCTTGAAGGGTTTTTAGTTACCCTCTTTCTTGTTCAAGGGCCAAGAGCCCAACCGATAGGATTGCAGTTTTCTTGCTTTTTGTGTTGTGATGAGAGCTCAGATGGCTGTTGTGATATGTGTGGGCATGGAGGCCTAATGGTTGTTGTACCGGTTGATGCCTAGAGTAGAGAAATGCATCAGTTTATGCATGTGTGTGTCAGGGATGACACTAGGGCTTATGAAATTGGATTCATGTGAATGTTTGGTTTTCTACTAATTCTTCTTTGTTGTTTATCTTCTTTACTTCCCCCACTACTCAAGGAAGCTGGTCTTGATTACCCTTCTTCCGAAAGGGGTGAAGACGCATGGAGTATGCCACATGCTTTCCGTTTTTAGCTTCTTAAGGGAGGATGGGTCTACGATCTTGCTATAGGCGGAAAAGACTCAACGTGTAGCTCATCTACTCGTCGTGTTCAGCCCCTTGTGTTTAGAAGCATAGATTATTTTTCTGGAATGCCTTGGAATATGGTAAAGTAATGCTGCAAAAAAATAATTTAATAATTGATGATAACCCATGGGGTTTGGAGCTTGTTGGGGCGCAATGTTGAGGTTGTGATTTGACGGAACATTGTACATTGGGTGTGATTCTAATGAAATTTAATCTGGAATTGTTATTTGTTAATTAATTTTTAAATAATTAATTAATTTAAAGTGAAAATAACAAAAAGGGAATGAAGTAGTGTACTAAATCTCTTTAAATAGTTGTGTGATTATAGGATAACTAGTCTTAGAAGTAGTACCCCAGAGTCCAAGAGACATTAGCTGTAGTTGAGTGTAAGACTAGGTTATGCCCATAGTGTGGTCGTGAGCTATAGTATATTCTATACATTTTATGTTTCAATTTTCTACTCCACCCAGTCATAAAGGTCAATTGACACCAAGGGGATTCTGAGTCTTGGGGGGTGTTTCCCCAATATTCCAGTGGGAGGATGGATGGGTGACTACCCGCTTTTTCCACGCTCTCTTATACTGGTAGTAACTTCTGCTGGCAGGAACATTTCTTAGTTTTCCCCATATACGTGTATAGAGGGTTGTAGTGGATTGTGGTTATTCACACACATATCTTTTGGATATTGTTTTCAATGGACTACTATATGTGTAACGTGTATAGGTTGTCTTGACGATCCTTACTCTGTGTATGGGATGTAATGGCTTGAGGTAAAATAACTGATGTATGATACACATTATGTGAGCTGTGGTGGCTCCCAGAAACTACCTAGTTACTTTTCATACATGGACGTGGTGGTTTTGTTGAATGAGGTGCAAGTTGTGGTGCTTTTCCCATGTGTCTATGGGCAAGCCTTTTTGGAGAGAGATGCTTATGACATGCGATATTGGGTAAAAGCAGAAAACAAGTGGGGATGTAGTAGTAGGGTACCATTTATAATCATTATTATATTATATACTCTTGTATGCATTACTTGGTGAGATAATCCATGGTGATACCAGGAATATAGTATAACTATTTAGGTGATGAGTTAGTTTCACTTGTTCTTTACTGTGCTTTAGCATGCTTTCTTTACTTTTGCATGAGATGCCTCGAGGAGGATCCTACTGAGTTTACTGTTATAATCACCTAATGTTGATATAAACTACTTTTTAGGTCACTTGGAAAAGGTAGGAGAACAAGCCGGTTACTACTATCTGGCAGTTGCAGAAGCTGTTTGGCCTTGTGGTTGTTGTTGTTTTACTTTCTTTTGGTTACTTGTAGTTTTTCCCCTTTCAGTTGTAGTGGTTTTGCATGAAATTTCATATGTGTACATGGAATTTATTTTACCTTACTAGTTGAGTTGGATTTGGTTGGTTTCTATCTTATCTCTCTCTTCTGCATGTGTTCTCTTAAAGGGTAATGCCTCCCATTTGTTTGTTCGCTATACCCTCAGTGCTACTCGCAAACCCAGGGCCTACATGAGGTGGGACACGGGGATCATTATCTCCCTTCTCACATTGACAGCCTAGGAGGGGTAAACATTGTGGGGAGGGGGTCATGAAAGAGTGGTATCAAAGGTCAGGTTGAGAGATAGGATGGAGTTTGGAGTTAGGAATAGGTGTGGTTGCATGGTTTTGTAGGGAAATAGTGTCATTCATGTTTACCAAGTGATGTAAACAACGAATAATGACTAAGACATAAGCATTCAGGGCCCCCTATGATCTGATGTACGGACCATTAAGTTTACAATGGAAACTAAACAAGGTGATACTTGTTTTAAGGTAGAGACCTAGGGAAAGATCATGTGTCATTCTTATTTGTGACATTGTTTGAATGCATAGACCTTGGGATAGGTTAAACTAAAATAAATAAAAGAAAACAATTAAATAATTAATAAATGATGAGTCTCCCATATTCCAGGTTTAGGAGCTTTGACTATTTTTTATTTTACAAGTATGGCTCCAGGTCGATGTGTTAGTATCACATATGAGATGTCCAGCAAGTTGTGCCACCAAATCGCTGCCGGGTAGAGTTCGACGATGATGACACTTGGAAGAGGACACTCTGAGAGTTTCAATGCCACAGTCTGTAGATGTATGGGGGGTCCATTTTAGATGCAGTCACAGAAGACTGGTTTGTGGAGGTCGAGATAGGTTTCAGTTTGATCCATGATCATAAAGAGCATTGGGTGTCATTGGTTGTGACGATGCTATATGGAGAAGTGAGGTAGTGGTGGATCTGTTTCCTCATGGATCGTGAGGATTCAGTGATATCATGGGATGAGTTCTGAGACAAGTTTAGAGTCGAGGTTCTTTCTTTGACCGAGAAGGCGTCCAATCGCCAGGAACTTCTTACCCTTCGACAAGGGAGCTCCAGTGTGCGAGAGTTTAGAAGCTGTTTCAAGAACCTTTGGCGATATGCTTCAGACCTATTTCCAGATGAGGAGGCTTGAGCGAGGCATTTTGAGGAGGCGTTTCATCCAGATATCTAGTGCTAGGTCACCCCATTTATGTTGAGGACATATCTTGAGGAGCTAGTAAGTGTAGAGGTTGTCTAGAGGACTTTAGATAGAACTGGGTCATCATGAGAGGGGAGTCATAATGATTCCTCACAAAGTAGATATGTGGTCCGGGGTTCCCGATTTTCGGGATAGAAGAGTTTATGTTCAGCTGGGGGTAGGTCCTAGACCTTAGCATCTCATTTCTCTAGGGGAAGAATCTCTTAGGCCTATTCCAAGGGATCATGTGCTTGTTTTTCTTTTAGTGGTTGAGGTCATTAGCAGCGATAGTACCCAACCTTTCAGAGCAGTCATCGTGCACCAGGTTTTCCACTTTAGGTTCCTCTGTTGAGGTAGTTCCAGCTGAGGCAGCAGCAGTAAGTTGCACCAGCTTTTGATCAGCAGAGGGTAGATGGTGGAGGCATAGGATACCCTCATGACACTCCCCATCCTCTGAGAGCATAACATGACTGTGGGGGTATTCTTCATCAAGTTCAAGGAGGTCATGGATGAGGTTGTGGTCAGCTTCACGCTTTAGCGTTGCCAGTACCAAGAGAGCCAGACGTCATTCGAGGTACCCTTTTCTTATTTTCTACCTTGGTGTATGCCTTGTTTGATTCAAAATTGACACACTACTTCATATCACCTACTCTTGTCCATGCTTTGGGACTTGAGGTAGGGAGGCTTCCAGTGCCCTTGGTGTTGACTACGCCAGTTGGAGGTCGAGTTGACTTATTTGAAGTATGTAGAAACTGTGAGCTAGTGTTGGGGTAGCACCGCTCTTGGGGAGATTTCATATGTTTACAAATTCAACCATATGATGTCATCCTCGGTATGGATTGGTTGTATTCGGTGCAGGATATTGTGGATTGATCTATGAGGCAGGTTGTGTTCTTCGATGCGGATGGGGAGCCGGTGGTTTTCTTTGGTGAGAGATACCCTCGGATGGGCCATAGGCATGTTTCATAATTATCTTCCATGATGGCTGATATGAGGATGAGTTCTTTAAAAGTTCAATAGTTGGTTTTTCCTAGGATCGTATAAGAGTTCCCTGATGTCTTTCCTGAAGAGGTTGTAGCATTACCCCCTCGATGAGAGAATGATTTTTAGATCGAGCTACAACCAGGAGTGTTTCCTATCTTCATGTCCCCATAAAGGATGTCCCCTTTCGAGTTACAAGAGTTACGTATACAGCTTGATGGTCTGTTATAGTGCGGTTTTGTTTGGCCGAGTGTGTCTCCGTGGGGTGCACCAGTTTTGTTCGTGAAGAAGGTGAACAACATCATACGGTTGGGTGTTGATTGTCTTCATTTAAACAAAGTGACAGCAAAGAATCACTATCCTCTTCCATAGATTGATGATTTATTTAGTCAACTGAAGGGTGCAAGTTGGATCTTAAAGATCGATTTGTGGTCAGGATGTCATCAAATGCGTGTGAAGTATGAGGATATCCTGAATACTACTTTCGGTTGTCGTCATGGGCATTATGAGTTTTTCGTAATATCATTCAGTGTGACGAATGCTCTGGAACTGTTCATGGGATTAATTAACACTGTGTTCTGTAAGTTCCTGGACAAGTTTTTGGTGGTTTTCATCAATGAAATCCTTGTGTACTCCATGTCTAAGGAGGAGCATACAGATCATCTGCACGCCATTTTGGGAGTTCTTCTTTAACATTAATTGTTTGGGAATTATTTGAAGTTTGAGTTTTGGGTTAGAGAATTCCATTTCTTGGGGCATGTTGTGTCCCAGGGGGGGTAGTTGTGGATCTGTTGAAGATAGAAGCAAGCGTGTCTTGAGTATCACCCAATATAGTGTCACAGTTGCGATGTTTCCATGGTCTCACAAGATACTACAGGAGGTTCGTAGCCAATTTCTCTCGATTTTTGACTCCTCTAAAATCTTTGACCAGGAAGTATTAGGTGTTCATATGGACTGATCAGTGTTAGGTAGCATTCGAGTATCAAAAGAAGAATTTATTAATTACTCCAGTTCATTGTCTCCTAGTAGAGGGAGTTTAGTTTGATTTTTTCTGTAATGCTTAACATCTGGGGTTAGATTGTGTTCTAATGCAACAAATATCATTTGTTTCTTATCAGTCTTGGCAGTTGTGTCCTCATGAATGTAACTATTCCACCCATGATCTTGATTTGGAAGCCGTGGTGTTTGATCTGATGTTTTGGAGAGATTACCTAATTGGAGAGTGCTTTGTGGTTTTCACTGATCACAAGAGTTTGAGGTATGTTTCCTAGCAACATGGCATGAAATTACAACAACATCAGTGGATGGAGTTCTTAAAGGAATCTGACTTCGAAATATCTTATACACCTAGAAAGGGGAATTTTGTAGCTAATGGACTGAGTCGAAAGTCACATAGTGATGTTGTGCATGAGTCTAGTGATTCCTATAGAGTAATGGAAGAAATGTCAGCATTACATATTGATATAGGAGAATTTGGGGGTAGAGGTTGTCTTTTCCAGATGACGATGCAATCATATCTATTGCAGTTGGTGGAAGATTTCCAGTTGGGGGATCTTGATGTCGAGGTCTGGAGAGACAAAGTTGTTTGTGGCGAGGCCCCTGATGGTTGGACTGAGGACAAACAACACCATGTTTTGTATACTGGAAGGCTTTTTATTCCATTGGAGATCTATGAGACGATTCTCATAGAGTTCCATAGTTAACCTTTAGTGGTGCGTCCATGTGTGTAAAATATTTACCGAACCTTGAAAAGTCACCTTTAGTGGCCTGGGTTTAAGCGTGCAGTTGCAGACTTTGTGTCTCAATGTTTAGTCTGCCAGAAGTTCAATGATGAGCACCATGTCCCTAGTGGTTTGCTTCAGCCGTTAGATTTTCCTTAGTGGAAGTGGGGGGACATCTCAATGGACTTTTCTAATGTTTTACCTCGAGCTCTAGGAGGACATGATGTTATTTGTGTGGGAGGGGAATGTTTAAAAAAATCGTCCCACTTATTAGCGATCAAGGAGTCGTGCTCTGTGGAATCATTGTTGAGGTAGTATCTAGAGAAGGTGGTGAGACTTCATGGAGTCCCAAGTACGATCATTGCTGATCGAGATCCCCACTTTACTTATAGGGTGTGGAGAGGTCATTAGCATGATTTTGGTTCTCAGTTATGCCATAGAAATACTTTTCATCCTCAAATGGATGGTCAGATAGATCGAACCATCCAGACTCTTGAAGACAAGTTAAACTCTTGTGTTATTGATTTTGGAGGTTCATGGATGAGTTACTTACCCTTGGTGGAATTCACTTACAATAATAGTTTTCACTCCACCATCGGTATGGAACCATTTGAATCCCAGTATGGCCGGCCTTTCTGTTCTCCATTGTGCTGGACTAGGGTGGGGGAGTCATCAATTATTGAACCAAAACTACTGCAAAATACAATAGAGATGCTTCAGGTGATTCAGGAGAGAATGAAGATAGTGAAGGATCATCAAAAATCATATGCCGATCAAAGGAGGAGACCTTTGGAGTTTGATGTTGGGGATCACGTGTTTCTGAAGGTGACTCCCTATTGTGGGAAGTGAAGGTTTGGTCATGAGAGTAAGATTTCTCCCCAATTTTTTGGTCCTTTCGAGGTTTTGGCTCGTGTTGGAGATGTGGCATATAAGATAGCGCTTCCCCCGTAGATGATCTGGATACACGATGTTTTTCATGTCTCACAGCTCAATCGTTATCTTCATGATGACTCTCACATCATTGATTTGGTAGAGATTGATGTTGATGATGATGCGACCTTCGTGGAGCGACCTGTGGAGATCCAAGACCCCAAAGAGAAGGTGCTGCGCGGGCGTTATATTCCCTTGGTTCGTGTGTTGTGGTGACACGGTGGCATAGAAGAGTGTACCTAGGAACGTGAGTCACATATTTGTGCTCAGTACCAAGATTTTTTTGATGTTTAATCTATTTTCAAGTAACGGTTTCCCGTTTGTGGTTATAGACCGTTCATTTTTATAAGATGAATTTCTTTTGTTGCTTCTTATGGCTTGTTCTATTTTGAGAGGTATCTTGAGGAGTAGTTTTTTGGACCCCTTTTCAGTTTCCTTTTGGGTTAGTTTTGGATTATTGAGGATGAGAATGTTTTGAGAGGTATCTGATGTAATGTCCCAGACCTCTCTGGTCCATCCCTTTGCTGAAATCTGGTGTTTGAGGGATTCTAGGATGTCAAGGTGACTCATCCCCAACACTTAGCCAAATTTCTAGTTCTGTGATCAGTGTTTCACGTTTTATAAACAGTGTCACAATGAGTCAGAAACGTTTAGACATAAATAGTGATTCATAAATGGTTTTAGAGAAATAGAGAGATAGAAACAGTGAGACAGAAATGGTGAGTCAGAAACGGTGAGACAGAAACGGTGAGACAGAAACGATGAGTCAGAAACGATGTAACAGAAATGGTGAGATAGAAATGGTGAGATATAAACAGTGATTCAGAGACAGTGTCACAACTCATGAACTGTGTTTCCAGAACTGTTTCATATGTCCTTTTCCAAATTTCCAGATTTTTCCAGTTTCACCAATTTAACATTTTCTTTGACGTAAAACACATTTGTGGACTTTTTTGAGAGATTTAAGGCCGAATCATATCCCATAACTCTTATATTAATTTTCCAAAGGCTTGTGATGCATTTACATGGTCAAACCACGTGGTTTGATGTGATTTAATTTTAATAGAAAATCTATTGTTTCTTAAACCGCTGCTTTGTTAAATCTTCTAAAAGTACAAGATATCTTCTTCCCTTGTACATTATCTTTGTTATCTAGTGTGAGACGCTCAAACCTTTCCTTTCTTACTGTCAGAATCATGAGATTAAACTTTTCTTGGTGGATTGGTTTCCCTCGACGTTCTTCTTGCTATAAGTGCACCCCCTGTTTTGGTGCAAACTAAGCCGTATCCATCAATATTTGATATAAGGTATGATTTATCATCGTTCTTTTGGGTTCACCTTCTCTTATTTCTCCTTACCATATTATGGAAAGCAATCTCCATGCTTCTAATGGAGTTTCTTGGGTTTGGGTTGGTGTGGTCGTGCCGCAACATCCTCGGGTGGATGCAGTTGTCACGGGAGGAGGCGATAGTGATCCGTTGTGTGAATCGTTCTCATATAAAGATCCTTAAGAACCTTTTTAACGTAGGGGATTCATTTCTTCTCTTTTATTTTTATGTGAAACTGTAGAGTTATCATGTTTTAACCACTGGATCATAATGGAATTTACATAATAAATATTTGAATTGGATAAATAAATTGATATCAATTGTATGGTATTGACTCTTATTTTTTCTAGATATTGTGATATATATGCTTTATTTGTTTAGTTGATCGTTCATGTTGGAAATTGGTAAAGAACATAAACCAAAATAAATTGATAATTGTTTGGATAATGATAAAGAGGCATGTAAATGAATCTAGTTCTTATTGTTGTATATTTTTATGTTAGTCAAATTGGTGCAGTATGCTTGTTTAATTTATTTTTGATATCTTAATGTTTAGGTTTTTCAAATATGGAACCTATGAATAATAAATCAGTTAATTCAAGATGGATTAAAGAACTGATTATTTGATAATTCCTTTAAGGGTTCTGAGTTACCATCTTGCTTCTTCAAGGGCCAAGAGCCCAACCTATATGATTGTTTTTTTCCTACTACTTGTGTTGTGATGTGAACACTGATGGTTGTTGTGATGTGTGGGGGAATGGAGGCCTACTTTTTGTTATAGAAATTGACGCCTAGAGTGGGGAGATGCATCTGTTTATGCATGTGGGTGTCAGGGAAGACACCAGTAATGATGGAATGGGTTGGATGTGAATGTTTGGTTTTCTGCAGATTCTTCATGATTGTTTATCTACTTTACTTTCCCCACTTATCAAGGCAGCTGGTCTTTCTTACCCTTCTTCCAAAAGGGGCGAAGACTCATGGGGTATGCCACTTGCTTTCCATGTTTAGCTTCTCAAGGGAGGATGGGTCTACGCTCTTGCTATAGGCGGTAAAGACTCGACGGGCAGTTCATCTACTCGCCGTGTTGAGCCCCTTATGTTTATAATCATTGATTGTTTTTCTAGAATTCTTAAGAATATGGGAAAGTAATGTTGTAAATAAATAATTCAATAAATGATGTTAACCCATGGGGTTTGGAGCTTTCTAGGGCACAATGTTGAGTTTGTGATTTGAAGGAATATTGTACTTTGGGTGCGATGCTAATGAAATATAATGTTGAATTGTTATTGGTTAATTAATGTTAAAATAATTAATAAATTCAAAGTGAAACTGATAAAAATTAATAATGTAATTTATTAAATCTCATTAAAAGGTTGTGTGCTTATAGGATACCTAGTACAAGAAGTAGCAGCTTGGGGTCTGAGAGACGTTAGCAACAATTGAGTCTATGACTAGGTTATGCCCATAGTGTGGTCGTGAGCTATAGTATATTCTGTACTTTTTTTGTTTCTATACGCTACTCCACCCTGTCAGTAAGCGAAACTGACACCCTCAGGATTCGGAGCCCTGGGGGTGTTTTCCCTTACATTCTGGTGGGAGGATGGATATCTAACTACCCACTATCACCCCGCTCTCTTCTCTTGGTAGTTTCTTGTACTAGCTGGCACATTGGTTAGTTTTCCCCATATATGTGTGTAGAGGGCTGTAATGGCTTGTGGTTATTCACACACATATATTCTGGATATAGTTTTCTATGGACTACTATAGGTGTAATGTGTATAGGATGTGATGGCTTGAGGATCCTTACACAGTGTATGGGTTGTAATGGATTTATGTATAATACCTGATGTATAATACATGTTTTACGAGATGTGGTGGATCCTAGAAACTACCTGGTTACTTTTCATATGTGGATGTGGTTCTTTTGTTTCACGAGGTGCATGTTGAGGTGCTCCACCCAGGTGTCTGCGGGCAAACCTTTTTAAAGAGAGATGCTTAGGAAATGCGACGTTGAGGAAAAGTGGAAAACCAGTGGGGAAGTACTAGTGGGGTACCTTTAATATTATTTATTATATTATATACTCTTGTATGTGTTACATGGTGAGAGTATCCATGGAGAGGCTGGGAAAATAGTATACATATTTAGGTGATGAGTCAGTTTCACTAGTTGTTCACTATGCTTTAGCAAGCTTTATTTAAATTTTCACGAGATGCTTCTGGGAGGATCCTACTGATTTTTCTATTATAAACACCCTATGTGTATATAAACTACCTTTCAAGTCACTTAGATTAGTTTGGAGATCAGGCCAGTCACTATTATCTTGTGGTTGTAGGAGCTATCTGGGCTTGTGGTTACTAATGTTTTACTTTCTTTTTGGTACTTGCAGTTTTTTCCCTTTCAGTTGTAGTAGTTTTTCATGAAATTTCATATGTGTACATGGAATTTCTTTTATATTACATGTTGATTTCGATTTTTTTGGTTTTTATCTTATCTATCTCTTCTGTATGTGTTCTCTTAAAGGGTAATGCCTCCCATTTCTGTGTTCACTATCCCCTCGGTGCTAGTCGCCAACACGGGGCCTACTAGAGGTAGGACTCAGGGGTTATTATCTCCATTCTCACATTGTTGGACCAGAAGGGGTAAATTTTGTAGGTAGGGTCTGTGAAATAATATGGGGCATCATAACTAATCTATCAAGGCCTCGTGACAATACCATAAATATCTATTTTCTCAAGGCCTCATGCTAAGACTATAGTTTGTCTCCTTATACCTATCGATGCATCGAGGGGCTATAGTAGGCCCCAGAAAAATCTTACATAGTCTAATATATTACTCTTATGAATGGTGATAAAAATATAAAACATCTAAATTCATATTTAAACTAACATATTAAATGTAAATAACATTCCTCGTACATTAAACATCAACGCTTTCCATTCGATGTGAATTGGTGAATGCTACATGATAGAACATACAAATTCAAACTAATTAAAAACCCATAAATACATATTGTAGATCATATCATAAGATATAAAACTCTATAAAATACAATATTTTTCCATGTATGTTGATAGAAAAATATAATTTTAAATGATACCATTGAAAAATTCGTGAGGAAACTGTCTTTAAACATTTCAAAGTGTCTCATAAAACATTGAAACATTCAAATCCTAATCCCTTAGAATATCATAATAATTAAGAGACTTCTGATATGATATACCAAGGGGAATTACAAACACCACATTTAAGTAATATGTGTTGTACAGAAATAATATATCATAAAAGTTAAAATGAGGTAGGAAAAATATATTTTACTTTGGAAAGAAGAGTTCTTTTAGAAAATCATTTGAATTTGACAAGAATTTGGTTTTAAATATATCCCTAAATTAAATATTTAAGGACATTGATATTACATTTTAAGCATAAATGATGTCCCACTGAAGTGGAATCATGTAAAAAGTGTTTTTAATGATGTTTTAGAATTAAAATATTTTAGTGTGGTTTAATGAATTCATTAAAGGCATTTTAATGAGAAAAGGCATGTTTGCCTTCTTAAAACCAGAAATGAACCAAAATAGATTTTTTCATGTTAAAATATGTTATTTTAGAAATATAAATCCGTCCTAAAATGGATTATAGAGTGAACTTAAAAATATGTAAGAATTCGAGGATTTCCTTGAAAAGGTCTTCTATTTCGGAAAAAAGTTTGAATGATTTTTTATGGAATGTAACTCAGTTGAAAATAAATAATAATTATAATTGGTAGACATATATGAAACATTAAAAAATAATTTATATAGAATACATAATAATAATTAAGAATTTAATTTATGTGAGTAGATAATAAGAGTAACCTGAATAAAAGTAGTGGTCCAGCTAGAAAATACTCTAAACAATGTAATAAATTGAATAATACACCCCAAAATTAATAATCATATAATGTTACTTTTAATATCATTAAAATAAATATATCCATGATATGAAACATAAATTGACAATATATGTAGACCATACACAAGTAATAGTAGTGAATACAAAATATCTCACAAAAATGGAAGTGACATGAAGAAACCCTTACCTTAAGTTCGAAGGTGTTCTCCACTTGATCTTAATGACGTAAATAATCTTATTTAGGTTCATTAATTAAAAATTCTAGAACTTCAACTCCATTTCATTGATCTATTATAATCTTATTAAGTTCATTCATTCCTTTTTGATGGGTTGACAGGTTAAATTTTATTGTTCAGGTCAGTTTGTTTCATGATCATTATAGTAATATACAGAAATGGAGGATCATGTTAAATGAGAATGGTTGTATAGAATTGAAGTTATATATTATTAATTTAAATACATTAGGTTACATGGTTGAAAATTTATTTTTCATACTTAGGGTGAATATGAATCACCACATAAATTATTTAATGATAACCATTATGGTTAATTTGCGTTTTTTGAACACAATGAACTCATTTTGATTTATAAATCCAAACCGTGTGACCAAAAATATTCCAGAACCATAGATGATACATAATAAAGATATTATTGTCTTTTTAGACCATTATAATGGATAAATTTCTATAATTGAAGATGTTAATAAAAATGAAAAACCCATCATCTGTGAATTTGGTAAATTAGTATATCTTGAATGGTGTTTTTCTTACTATTATCATAAAATAAGGGTAAAGAAGAAATGATAATAAATTATTGCATAAACATATAAATGTTAAAGTACATGAAAGATACTAGAGTTCTCGTAACATTTGGATGAGGGGAGGTGATGATATAAAAGAAAACATAGGAACATGAAAAGGAATTTAATGGAATTGAAAAGTGAAATTACCACTTGAATTAATCTTACTTGAGAGCCTCTTTAGGAGATATGATTTGTTGTTTTTATCAAACCTAGAGATGATGGAAATGGGGGAGGATCTTGGGAGGATATTTGAGTAGAATTTAGACAAGGCACAAGTCTTGAGAGGAGTAAAGATAACAGGGGAGTGTGCAGTTTTTTATAGTGGAGGAGAGGAGGGCTTTCTTTTTTTTAATCATTAGTTTATTATTTTTCAATAAGACTAGAAATACTGATGATTACATGACCAAAAAGAATAATATATTCATGTGAGTTTAAACCAAGGTTGATTAAATTAGTGATGATTCTAGGAATATTTTATTTAACTCATAATGTATATATATGGTAAATTACCATATTTCACTATTCATAAAATATTCTAGGACTTCAGAAAAATCCCAAAAATTCACCCTACAAATTTTTTAACATGTAGAATCCAAATTTGAACTCCATTTTATCAAAAAAAAAAATTATAAATATGTGTAATTTAAATTTTAAATAAAACTATCATTTACTAATAAAATATAGTTTTAAAAATAATACTGATTTTTTAATGCCTTGAAACATTAAATATGGTTCTATTAAATTACACCAAAATCCTGGGAAGGAAAATTTTTGTTTTCGGAATAAATTTTATAAAAAAAATTCTTTTAAATCAATTTATTAATTACAAAAATTGTAATAAAATATTTACTGCTCGTCAATATATCAATTCTCAATTTCTAATTTTTTTAATATTTACTCTAATTTATAAGGTGCCAAAATTTTATTTATACTTACATGAGTGATGTTACCATTCATAAGGGTGCATTAATATTCATAATGGTCTTTTTACTATTCATAATGGTACATTTAAATTTATAAGGGTACATTACTATTCATAATGGTCAAGTTACTATTCATAAGAGTAGGTTATTATTTAAAAGGATATGTTACTATTCATAAAAAATTAAGTGTGTTCTATCAGACACCAAAAATCACCATTACAGAAACTATTAATGTCATATTTTATAAATTCAATTCTCAAATGTATAAAAATTATGTTCATTGGCTAGGTGATAACAAAGTTTTTTTTTTTGTAGAGACTCAGTGCTTCATGCATTCAATATTAAATGTATTTGAAAATACTTGGGGTGTTTTATGAAACATCATTGGATTATGTTAGAGTCATATAGGTCCTCATTAACTTATGATTTATGGATACCAAAATGGGATTTGAAATAATGATTTAAACTAAGTTTAAATACATAAACACATTATTTAGGTTATATGTAATGGGATTTTACCAACATTAAATATATTTTAGAAAAATTTATGGTAAGAATATGTTTTAATGGAAACATTGTGAGATGATTATCGCCTTCTCATATTATAGATATTATATTAAAGGTATTGATATCATTTAGGGTTAAAAATTCCTTTTATTTAGTTAAACGCATTTAAAAGTAAATATTAAATTTTATCCAATGGTGATAATTTTGAGGTTTAGAAATTAATTAGTTGGATAAAATATGCTAACCATATTGGTTTTAAAAAATATATAGTGATATTGGAAGAGACTTGTCAAAATTTTGTGGATCTTATGACCCTTTAAAATTTAATTATAGTACTTTCAAAATAAATAAAATAATTTTTTGAAATTCATTTCATGGATTAAGGGATAAATCAGAAACTAATTGATGCACAAAAATATGATGAAATTTTATTTATAAAATAGAAACATATCAAGTTAATATATTTTGTTCTATTAATAAATTGAATGATAATTCCTTAATTTTGGAAAATGATCAAGAAAAAATATTATCCTATTATAATCAAATGTGATAAAACAAATGACCTTTTAGATCATTACATATTTATGGTTTTGAGGAACTTCTCTTTTAATCGTTCATTCCCTTGATTGTAATCAATTACATCATTTAATCTATAATTATTAATGTTATTATTCTAGGTACATATCTCCACTTTCACTAATGTTCTCTTAATTGAAAACATATTTTTATATTTTTCTATGTGACATTTTTTACTTTTCATTATCTCATATTAAAAAGAATTTTATTAAATCTTTTAATGTGTTTTATTTTTAACAAATTAATTTCTAGATATAAAACCCTATATTACTATGATCAATTTTAAATAGTAAATGTGAAATTTGTTTTTGGTGGGAAGAATGTAACACCTCAACGTTATAAAATTATTACATCATATTAGATGATTTATATTACACACAACACTAATATTAGATTAAATTGGATGAAACATAGTGTTTTTCTTACTCTACAAATAAAATCAGGTTTTCACTTTGTTACACTCAGCTGCAAGTTCCTTTGAGATCATGCCTTACAAGAAATGCTATGTTTTACCGAACAAAAATATAATTTTGATATAAATATTTAATTTGATAGTTATGACCTAGCCCTTGGAATATAGGGTACGAATAGGACAAAATAAATTATTAATATATATATATATATTTTAGGGGATTATTATTTATATATTTATTATAAATATAATAATAATCATTTTAAATAAAAAAAATTTAGAAAAAAAATAGTATTTTTTCAAAAAGCTAATTTAATCATGCTTGGAACATATATTTTTTCATTAAGTTTTAAAACATTTAGAATATGTATTTGAAAAAATAAATCTAATTTTAAAATTCATAATATTATAATTATCTTATTGTTATTTTTTGGTATTTTTATGATAAGTTTCATATTTTGATGAATACTAAAAAACATGGGATTCTAATTGAACACTACGATATCAACTATATAATTTATAAAATTCAATTATATTTTGAATTGGTTTTAAACAAAAAAATTTTAAATTATACTTTTTATCAATTAATTTTATTAATTGGAGTTAATTTCTCATTTATTTATGATATAAAAACATTGTAAACTTTTGAAAATTTTCACTTTTAAAACCTTCTTCCTTATCCCATCTGTGGGATTAATTTTAAACTAAATTCTTAAAATTATGTTATTTGAAATTGGAAAAAATTAATTTCATATTTGGAATTAGAAGAATATATAATCCCTAAAATTCCATATTAATATTCTTACCAAAGTTATTAGTGAAAACATTATTATCTAATTAAAATAATTTGGGAATAAATAAGTTTACGTAATTGTTAAACATAGAATATAAGGTGTAAAATGACCAACAACCTTGTCCTCCACCCATTTTATTGAACTTTTTCAACATGTTAAACATTATGATATATTTTTATGAGTAATTAGGTTACTATAACATGAACGTGACCTATATAATAAGTTAAGTAAGGAAAAAAACAAATAAAGTAAACTTCCACGCATTAAATATTTATAAAGCTCTAAGATAGGGAAAAAATATAATATATTCAGTTATAAATATTGTATTTAAAGGTAAATGTAATTTTTTCTCATGATAATTTATTTATAATTTTAATATATTAAATAATTAATTTCAATGGTTAATAAATTATAGTGTAGATATTATTTTTTTTAATAAATAACTAAAATAAATAATACTTAAAAAAATTAAACAAGTTGTAAACTGAATGAATTATTTACTACCATTAATTTTATAGATGTGTAAAACATGTTAAAATGGTATTAAAATAATATACCTGAATACCATCATTGTATTAATATTTTTTAATTTCAAATTAATTAAATAATGTTGAATTTTACATTAATGTTATTTTATTATAAAATTTATTTTATTAAATGATTTAAAATTACTAAAAAATATATATTCTGAAAAGAGGTTTATAAATATAAAAAAATATCAAATATGCTATATTAAAGTACCTTTCGATCTTTTATAATAAACATATTGAACCCTATATATTAAAAACGTTCTTAGTAAGGTTAGGGTTAAGGCCATGTTTTTACGCAATGTGTGCCCTTCTATTAAAATTAATATCCATCACACAAGGGATTTCTTTTCTAAAAAATATATTTCATATTTATAAATTATTGGGTCTAATTTTTATAATAAGTCTCACATTAATTTATTCTTAATGGATAAATTACCTTAGGTGGAGAACTAGTCACCATAGTGAAATCCCAAAATTGTAAAAGTAAGGAAACATAGAAATTAAGGAATAAAATTTTAAAAATTCATTTATTTTTGTTTTCTGGACGATTTTATCAACTAAATAAACCCTAAACTCAATTTTTAGTATATATTTTTTGCCATATAAAGTAAGGGAGACCTTCCAATAGTGAATATTTTTGAGTGATTACAATAATGCCGCTTATCATCAACTATAAAAGGTCACTCACTCCCCCTCACTTATTAACACCTATCAAGCCATTTGAATTAAAAAATATCCACCTAAGTCACTCCCAATATTCCCTCCAATCACAATACAAGAAATAGTTTTCTCATAAATTCATCATTTCAGTGTTTTACTAAATACCTAAGGTCGATTCCCAAAGAAAAGGTAATGTTATTCAAAATGAATTTTTATTTTATTTCGTCACTACCTCTTTCAATTACCATTATACCATGATAATATATTAACCAAAGTATATTTGATATAATTATTTTTTTTTATTTTATGGTTTTGAACTAAAAATTCACACACCTCGATCAAATGGGTAATGAAATCATCTTTCATGTGTTTGGCAAACTACGGCCTCGAGAACTAACGGCGTTCGTTTTTTCAATACTACCTTTCAATGTTTGTAATAATGATTTATTTTTTTATTAAATATTATATTTATGAAATATATTATTTTTTAATGATTTATTAATTACCCTTTCACACATTCCTTTATTACTTCCACATAGTGGGAATACAATAATGTAGCTCATGTGTACGGTACACTAGCACCTCGTGAAGCGATCTTATTTGTTCATGCTTTAAATGGAATGTTTTAAGGATGATTTAAATAAACCTATGTTATATTTATGAAATAGAAAAATAATGATGTTATAATATATATATATATATATAATTTCTTTTCTTCTTTTCAATATGACATGAAAATCGAAATTGTGTCCATGCATGCGTACAACCTACCATCTCAATACACTGTATTTAATTTCTTATAACAAAATTTTACATATTAATAAAAGTACATGTATACTAAATATATATTAATTTTAAATTATTTTTTACATTCTTAAGATGATTAAATCATGATCCATATGATAGGAATGAAAAAAACACATCGAAACATACTCTAAAAAACAAGGAAATTAACACCAAAAACAATGAATACAATGAAGATTACTTATAATAAGGTGAAAATGATATATAACAATAATATATTATATTATAATTACTAATTTGGTTTTTTTAATATTAATTAATTTACTAAAATAATTTTAAACGGTTTTATAGAGTTTTCAACCCAAAAGAAAGTGTAAGGTAAGGGGTTTCATCTCAATATCATTTTGCTGAAGAATATTGTATTATTAGACACCTAAGTTAATTTATATGGTGAATATAATGCCTATTTGACATGTAATAGAATTAAAAATTCATTGGTAATTGGATTTTAAGTTTCAATTTTTTAATCTAATTGAAATTTAATTAAATTTTTCTGAGAGGAAAATAATTTCATTACTTAATTTTTTTCATTGGGTTATATTACTTCTTCAATGTCATTTAGATTATATGATTATTATTTTGTAATTAATTTCATCTATCAATTATTTTATTTATTCATATTACATGTTTATTTATAGTTAATAAAAATAATTTAATCATTGACTAATACTCACTTAATCATTTTGAACATTTCATGGGTTTAAATCTATATCTAATGTCATTTGGGATTGTCAAAAGATAAATTTTTTGAAGTAAATTTTTTGAACATTATTTAATAAATCATTTTACTTTTTTTCTCATTTTGTAATTCATTATTTGTTTCAATTAATATTTCCATTTTATCACTAATTTGTGCTCAAAATGTTTTATTAATTTTTTCTAGGAAAATCTTAATTCATTTCTATATTCATTTAAAAATTTGTTTTCATTTAAAACCATTTTTTCTAAAAAAGATTTCAATTTTTAAAAAAAATTATAATTTGTTTGTCAAACTAATTTTTACCAAATATTTACTCTTTATAGAATTTTATTAGTAGAATATTATATAATTTTAAAAATAATTCCCATTTGTATTTTACCAAAAAAGTGAAAGAAAAGATTATTTTAACAAGCACGACATGAACAGAATTTCCAGTCTTCATAACCACTCAAATGGTTTAAGGAATAAATTTTTATGTCCCAATGGTTATTTTATATTAAAATTATCTTTATAATGTTTTCTGAATTTTTACTATTTATAAGTTATTTTCAAAGAGAATGAGGTTCAAAGTGTTTTTCAAATTGAAAAATAATTTTACCTAATATTTTTTTAATATATATTTTTAGTATTTATATTAATCAGTGAAAACAACCCTTTATTATTACAAAAATTTGTAGATATTGTATTGATACCATCATTAATCTTAATATGAATGTTTTATGATCCATATGACCAAGTAATGTTTTAACATTCACTTCCATGATTTTTTTATTCTTAACGTTACCTTGAATTATTCATTTTTATATGGACATTAAATTTCATATAAATGCTAATATAATTCATCAGTGAAATTTTTATTTCCTAAACCATGTAACATTTGTACATATTGATTATAAATTTATAGTAATTTGATTAATGGGGGAATTATTGATAAATATATAACCTTTTCTTAACACAGATACGTGATGGTAAGCAATGTTATTATAAATTTAAATTATTATTCGATGTGTTAAGAATGATTTAGACACGTATGACACGGGTTAGTGATTGTTTAATGTAATCCCTTGAATACATGTGTAGTTCCCATGAGATAAAATCATTTGGTTACAAACCCTTTAAGTTTTTAGCCAATCATGTTTTAAAAATTTTTATAAATGGTATTAACAGTACTATGTTTTAAATTATCTTTTGAATTTCCTTGATGGTAAAGTTTTCACATACCTCATAACATGGAGTCCTAAATTTAAGAATTTCCTTCATTATGAATTCATTTATTCTTATCCAAGATATTTTCACTATGATATTACCTAAATATGAATTTCATTTTTAGTTAATTCATTATATTTCATGTTTTTTTATTTATTTTTATTTATATATTGATTTCACATTATCTAATTATTTAAGTGGAATTTTTTCTCAGTTATATACCTTTCTATATTAATTATTCTCATTCTTTCATTATTTATTCAACTTAATATAACCATTACTAATAATTTAATAAAACCCTTATTTTGTTTCATATTCCCATGATTCAATAAAGTTAGCTATGACTGATATGCAAGGATATGATCAATAGATTAAACTTATTCTCAAAAGAATTATTTCATCATTTTTGTATTCAATTTTAATACAAGAATTTGGTCTGAAACTAGTTTACTAAGCCTACTAAACTATCGAGTCGTTTGGAATGTGATTTCCTTGTATCTTGTACCAATGTAATTTAGTAAGGCACCAAATATGGGATGTTGGGGTTCAGGTTTCAAAATAAATGATACTAACTTTAAATTGTTAATATAAAATAACACATATGATATAAACAATTAATGAACTTAATCCTTGAAAAAATAATTCAATGGTTCATTCTTCATTCTTCATGTCCTTATAAATGTAAACAAAATAAGGGTGAGCTTAAATGCTCATTTAGCATTAAGTATTGTTGAAGATATCTTGAATAAATAATAATAATAATCATTTAAAGGTAAATAAGAAACACACATTGAATTTAAATAACATTAATTTAATGGTAAGATAATGAAAAATCAATATGGAATGGTATATAACTGAAAATGCATGCCATTTAATCAATAAACTGAAAAATAAATTCATCCAAAGATAAATTTTCATGGAAAATAAAAAATACATAATTTTTTATGGAGGAAATTCGTAATTATTATAAATCATGTTTTCTTGACACATTATACCTTTTCTATCATGATATATCCTCAAGATTGTATAATTCTACTAGATAAAAACCAATCTAATTTGGGCAACTCATTCATAAAATAATATTACTAATGTATGGAGGGAATATCAATAATCATGTCCCATCCATGTCTTTAATTCCAAAATAATTCTTTATATGTCAAATATTTGATTTAATTCATAAAAACTTTTCCTTATCATCAGGTATCCATGTTTAGTAAATTACATAGATTATCAATATTACTCTATTTACTAAAATAAAATTAAAAGTAAAACCATAACTAAAATTGGTAGATAGATGAGGCAGTATTCATATTCATCAAATAAGAATATAGAAATTTTAAAAAAATATATAATAAAAAAATATATCACATAAAAGTGATTGTTTCTATTAAATGTTAATATCCTAAAATGCATTGAGATTTCCCAAAATGTTTTACCACATGGTAATTTTTAATTTAATTCCCTGTGGATGAAATAATAAAAATTAAAACTTAAAATATAGCAAATTAGTTATTAATCATGATATTACTTTTCCATGGGTAGTATATTCACCATATAAAATTTAATTAGTTCATAAAAACAAATAATTCTTATTGAATTGTAAATTGAGACAAGATAACATACCTTACTCGTCGTTTTGGTTAATCATTCATTAACCTCATGTATAGTGGTTTTAAACATTTTTTTATCATATACCAGAAAAATATTACAACTTATAATATATTATATTAACCTTTCATAACATTTTATCACCTACTCATTAATAATATTTAATTTTGTTTATTGTTTTGGGTATTAATAGCCATATTTTCATAATTGTTCTTTCTCATGAATGTTCTAGTTCTTGTGCATATTATATAGTTCTATCATATCCAAAATAATAATAATGTAATATAAACCATATTTATACATAATCTACATCTTTAACACAAATCATTATAAATGGTTTCGAGGAATTAAGTATGTTTTGATCATCAAGATCGTGGTTTAAACGTACACATGAGTAAAATTTTCATTTTTAATCTATCATTATAGAATTTCGGTAAATATTATTTATTATTTAAAAAAATAAAATGATATCATAAATACCATATTATTTCATTAAATACAAACATATATATATATATATATCATCCATGTGTTGTGGTGATGAAAATAGAGTCATGTCACATCGTGAAGGTGGTAGTCCACTCGTACACATATGTTGTTATCATATTTAAGTGAATAAAATGTTGAGAAGATAAAATTAAGTATAATTTTTTCTAAATTATAATTATTTAATGAATAACATAATTATTTTATTTAAATTAAATAAATTCATTAATATTATCCTTATCACCTTCCATGTAAATTGTTAGTCAAATATTATTCACATTGCTTGTGAAGTAGTTTCCCACAATACACATAAGTGACGACATCATATCCCCGACAAAATGGAAATAAAATAATCATATATGATTTAATGAATCGAGAGGTATAATTATATTATAAATATATTCTATACAATTTATATCAATCATTATACCCAATCATGAATGGTTATAATAGAAAATGAATTGCATCGGTTTAAGAGGTTGTGGTCTTCCATACACATGAATAGTGATTTAGTTACCCATTTGATAGAGTTAGAGTTGGTAGTAGGCAATGAAATTGACATAAAAAATCTCATAATATGTATGATAGAGAGTATATTACATTATTATGGTTTTTAAAGAATTTAATTAAGTGAGGGAATAAATAAAATAAAAATGTTCATTGAAGAATGTTAGATCGTCTTCACATTTCCATCTTTTATTTTCCCTAATGACTTCTAAGGATGGATTTCATCCCAAACTAAGGATTCTATATAGAGAGGATGTAATTTTTTAAGTTAATTTTTAGGAATTTTAAAATAAAATGGGTTTTATTTTCTGAATAAGAGTGGAGAGTGGATGGATCAGCATTTGTGAGGTGAGTGGCATAGTTGTATTTTTTTAAAAAGAATGAATTATAGCCATGTTTTATTCAGGTCACAATGAAGAAATAATTTTCCATTATCAATAAATTAAGTTATATTGTGAAAATATTTCCATAAAATATATTTTAAACAAGTTTTTATGTTATGTTAACCCTTTTAAAATTTATCCCTTAGAAAATCCATTTTTACATTGACTATAATAATTAATTTTTATTCTTTTCACTATTCATTTTGGTCAAAAGATTACTTTATCATATTCATTATTATAAATTTTTATTATTCCCAATATGGAATACAAAATTCATATTTAAATTCACGTAATTTGAATATCTTAATATAATTTTAATTTCAGGGATGCGATGAGAAAACATATTTTCCAAGAAAAATTGTTCAAAAACTTCAAATTGTTTACATCAAAATTCAATAAGAAAATTATTCCAATGAAAAAAATACGATTAACTAATAAAAAATTGACACAATGTTTCATTGAACATAGTTAAAAATTTAATTTATCCACATAAATATTGAAATGAAAGTTCAGTTTGAATTAAAATTCCGTATTTTCACTATTCATTGAAAAATTTATCATTCAGAAAATGGAAAAAAAATCCTCTGATAATTATGATTTTATTATTTAAAAAATTTATTTAATTTTGAAAATTATAATTTCTAATGGTGGTAAAATTAATTTTATATTATCATCAGGATGTGTGACTTAACCACCTTTTAGAGAAATACAGTTTTGCAGAAAACATTTATTTTGCATTCAAATGATTTTTATTTCATTTATAATAAATAGATAACCATAATATTAAAAATTTAATTATTATTATTTATACCAATCAACTTAATGGAATGTTTATAATGGTCATGTTTAAATAATAATTTAATAGAGTATTTATTTTAAACCCGATGCTATGTGAATCGTAGACTATCAATGAAATTACATTTCTTATAATAGAAATAGATTATAAATCCTTGGAGTGTTAAAATACTTTTTTCTTATGATATTTTAACTATACTCTCTCATTTCAAAATGATATGTATAAATTTCTATATTATGAAAAGATATTATTCTAAAAATAAAATTGATAATAATTCATTATAGTAAAAAATAATCTAATCACCATGAGGTATGATATAAGTCATTAATTGAAGTTTGATAGACAATATTGACTTGGTAAAAAAGATAAAAATGATTAATTGTAAATATTATTTTATCTATTATTGAATTTATATTGAAATTAAATGGATTAATATGGGATTACACCATATAATGTGTAATATTCAATATATTTTACCATCTTACATAGTGTTGAGGATTATGCAACAGATATATAGGATGTTATTTGATTTTGAATTTTATTTATTTTATAATTTTTTATTAAAATATTAGTATAGCATCAATAACCACTATTAAAACTTTTTTAAATTCTTTATTTATAAATTTTTATCAGTTTTGATAGATCATTTTCATGTGTTATTTTAGGATAGAAGAGTGGTATTATTATTTTGTTATGTATGATAATGTACTATCCAAAACCTGTAGTTTCCTTTATCAGTAATGAATTATATAGTAGAAATTATAACTGATTGCATTTTTATATGGATATAGATATTTTTACAAACATATAAAACTAAATAATGATAGAGTATGATAAAACATATATCAAAAATTAAGAAAATATATAAAATAAATTCTTCATCTATCAAACTTCTCTCCAATATCCTAGATTCTTATTTGGTTCTTCACTCATTTCTATTTATCAACCACACCTGTATTCTTTATCTTATCATCAATCAAACTAATTCCATACAAGAAATTAAGTCTTGAGAAAATGAATTAGTTTTTACTAAAAAATACACTTTAACTCTCGGTCTCTATCTTTTCCACCCCTATTATTTCTATTCCTTAACAATTGATGTTATTTAAAAACATTTAGTTAATCATATATGAATTGAATAATTAATAGAGATAATTTGGAGGTTTGTTTCCCATTTCTTACGTAACCAGTACCTTTTTCTCATCAAGTTATTAGTTGAAGTTAGATATATACATCTATCGATTCCACAATTTCTATAAAATTTTCATAGATAGCATGTGAATAAATAATTATGAGTATAAATAACCAATGAAATTTAATAAATTAATAAAATATTTATGAATAATTATATCTAACTGATAATTATAGAAATAATTCTAAGAATAAATTTAGGATGTTATTAACTAAGATGTTATCAATGAGTTCATTTCAATTTAGAGGGTTTTTATAGATTATAGAATTATATTCAAAACCCTATTTTAATTTCAAAAAAAATAATTCTGTTCCAAGAAAATTATATACAATATTATACCATTCAGTTCGTACATCATAGATTCAATTGTTAATATAAAAAGTAACTATGGAGAAGTAGTTTTGTAAAAACATTCCTAAACTAATATTTAAAAATATTTTTAAATATTTTTGAATTATTTTTATGACACAACTTATGAATGTAATATAAAATAAATTAAAATTAAAAAGTGGTAACTCAAATTACGATGTATTATCAATTTGACTTTTCTTCTGGGGTTGTGTGGCTAGAAGGTGGTTTTTCTCTTGTCTAAAAATTTATCATAATGAGGGTTTTACAATATGGATTTTTGAATCTATATCTTCCATA
The DNA here is from genome assembly GCA_963277665.1 of Viscum album. Lineage (NCBI taxonomy): Eukaryota > Viridiplantae > Streptophyta > Magnoliopsida > Santalales > Viscaceae > Viscum > Viscum album. The sequence goes on along the minus strand of OY728140.1, from coordinate 1,361,512,492 downwards.
TTCAAGAATTTAATGAAAATAAATCTTTTAAAATCCTAATTAACTTTAATTCTGTTCATTTGGTATTATTTTTAGGTTAATTGGAATTTTTCCTCTGGATTATGTAAATTTAAGATAGTTCTCTCCCTACATTATCTATTCTAATAATAATAATTCCAATGATTCTTAAATTTTATAATTTTTTTATGTATTCCCTCTTCTATAATTATTCCCAGTTTGTTTTTTACATATTAATTTGTATATATTAGTATTCCTCAGTATACATGTTTAGATAACTTTTTAGAGGATTTGTCTCTAATTTTATCATTTTATTTTTAAAAACATGTACTTCATTGGAAGGGTTTTGGAATAGTTGAAAAGTTATTAATTTGATTTTGGGTTATATTTCAGTAATTACTTTAATTAAATACATATCCTATAAAATAATTTATCGGGATATCAATGAAAATTATATATATATATATCAAATCAAATCAGGAATCATAGAGATGGTGTCAATTAATTATTTATGGGATCAATTATTAATAGTTAGCTCTGATAGTATACCTAATTATCAAAATATTATATATATATATAGTCAATAAATCAACCAATATAATTTTTTTAATATAAATGTTTTGATTTTTTTAAAGGGATATTATTTTCATAAATATATTTTTATTTGTATTGGTTGATTATGTTTTTTTTCTATTTGAATTGATGTGACAATTAAAAATGATTAAGAAAACATTCTAGTTTCCCCCATTAATTTAATAATGTTATGGATGGATGATTTCATAAATGACTCTAACAAATTCATAATCTATAATTTTCTAGTATTTAAATATTACATAAAATTCATGATTTTCAGAATTATTCATAGACTTAATATATAATGTTTTACTTGAAAATTATTCACAATGATTCATTGAAAAAAAATCATAAAAATTATCGAAATAATTATTAATGTATTGTGATAATTAATTGTTATGTACATCTCAACTCACAATGAAGGATATAATATTTAAAATAAAAATATTGGAAATAGAATATAAAAATCCCAAGGTAATAAATGAATTTATTTAATTTATTGGAATTTGAGAATTTTATACAATATGAACCAATTTGCGAAAAATATAGATATGTAAACTGATTTTATTAGGTCATTCTAATAAGAAAATCCAAAAACATAAAACATTGTATAATATTAAATGTATGTTATATAAAAAATAATCAATAAATAATAAATTAATATAATACAATAAATAAATATGGAATCTCAAAATTTGTTATAGAGTAACATATTTTATGAATAGAATATCATATTGATTAATTTTAATATTGAAAAAACATTAGATGAATATTTTTTAGTTGTTTAAAAAATTAGATTAAATGGACATTCTTTATGTATTTTTTCACTTTATATTGTGAGAGATGGAAACATATATTATCCTTGGTAAGAGTTTCTTCTGATACTAACTATTGGTATTCGATAATGGGGAATAAATTTTGTGTAAATAATTTCATATTTTATCACTTATCTTAACATGTTGGAAATAATAATAACATATATACATTCTTTAGATATCAAGAGTTGGAATATAATTTAGAGTGAAAGTAATAACACATTAAAGAAATTATTAAATATAATATTTCTAAAGAATATGTATGGTGACAAAATATTGTTGGATAATGAAGAGTGTCGGATGGATAGAATAATAGATGAAAACATAACATCAAAAAATATTAATTATTAAAATTTAAATTTGCGTAAAAATAATAATGTATGCAGTGAAAATAATGAAATAATAAAATAAAAAATAAAAAATATATCATTATTGGTATCAACATGACCATGAATATCTTGGAGGTTATATCTACTTACATGTGAATACATATAAATGGAAATTAATTTAATTGATAATTTAAATGCCCATAGTGTGATATATGTTATTTTTAAATATTTTTTATTTCTGTTTTCACTTGTCTTACTTTAATTTCCAAAGGTTTGGGGGAGTTCGTGTGTAATAAACCTGCCTAGGTCATCCCTGAACCGATCACCCATGTCAGTCTATAGAACGTCCCGAATATTTTCCCTAATCTCTATAGATTGGAAGAAGTCTATGGGTTTCACAAATAAATAACTTTTAATGATTTCACATAATAAAAAAACACAAAACAAAATAGAGTAAGTATCATGAGGTGGTTTCATAAATCCTTGAAGATAAATAAAACAACTACAATTGAAAAAAAAAATGATCTGGATAAAATGTACCAATGATAAAACTACAAAATATTGGAAAGATACAAGACCACCACATGACCTCTTTGTCCACACCATCCTAAAAAATAACTCACACCATTTTTGAAGTGTAAAAAAAATACAGAACTACACAATAGCTCAGGTATACCGTTGTTGAGTGCCACAAGTAGTTATGATAATAATACTAATTATTATGTAAGAATACATAAATATATACATGAATTTTCTTGTTAAATTTCATTAATAAAAAACTAATAATATACTTATAAAATAGTTTTAGTAATTTATAATCTTTAAGATCAAATTTTCCAACAACTAATTTTGAAAACAAAACATTACATTCCATTAAAACTGTCTTCCATTTCAAAACTCATTTAAAAAATCAAAGAATAGAACTATGAACCAGGGAACACTTAAATGATAAGGATAAAAACCAAAAAAAAATAATAGGGTAAATGAAAATAGAAAATCCAAAAGAAAATTAAAAGTACACGTATATATAAGATATGTGACTGAGTGACACAAAATTATATTTAAACATGCAGTGTACCTAGTTATTGAAATTTTCCTAAGTATCATTAAAGACTATCCTGGAAGTACTAACTCAATATTTATCTATTGTATTATAATTAAATACATATTCTATCACTAACCAGGCCACTCTCAAATATCTTCACCTATGAAACAACCCACTTTAGTCATTCATCAACTGCGGAGTTCTAGTCTATCTAATTGAGAATAAAAATTTATTGTTTCTTGGTCGTCTATATAAGGATTGGGATACCATGACGATAGTATATGGCTGGGTGAAGAGGTTTCTTTCCCATTTCATGGAACCATCTATACAGATACCCTCACTAGCCAGAGGATAACCATGGGTTCCATCAAAAAAGAAAACCATTCGAAATATGCCAATTCATCCTACACATCATCATCAATTCAATTCATATTCTCAAAAATGATAAAAAGTATCCTATGAGCCTAATTACCTGTTTATAAATAGTATTTTTTCAAAATACACACAATTTTTTCAAATGGGAATTTGTGTTTTAAATCCAAACCATTTCCAAGGAAAACACCTATCATTCCAAAACCATTTCTCAAAACACAGAAACTGTCAAAACACATTTACAAGGTGGTAAATAGGCCTTTCAATCTAATAAAACTATATTTTGTTGAAACATAACATATGATTAATTTAGAAACTAAAGTAAAATTTAGAAAGAATTTTTAATACTATAAATCATTTTGATAAATGATGGAAGGAGGAAATAGAGTGTCCAAGAAAATCATGGTTTTCAAAAAAAAGACATTGAATGGAATTTTCTATTTATTTGCATGTGAACATATACAAGTACACACTACGAAAATATGTACATTTATATAACATAAGAGAATATATTTTTCCATACATATGAATTCCAAGGGTCTAATTAAATAAGTCAAAGGAAGAATCACATCATAACATAAGAGATATTACTTAGTACCAAGTCCATAAATAGGCTAAAATGTCAAAAAACCATCATTCCACTATCTAACCAATTTCATAAAACTCTAAAAATTCCAACCATTATTTTAAAAACACCCAAATACATTTGATAATACACATGTAATTTTATCAAACACATGGAATACATATACCATAAACACATCTAGGAATAGCTATGTAAATCGTTTGAAACCCAATTATCACAGAAAAACAAAAAAATATTGCAATAATAATTATTCTTGAAAAAATATTGAATATAAATTTTAAAATTAATTTAATAAAGTTCAAACATCAAATATTATGAATAAAAAATGAAAAAACACATACTTTAATAGTTTTTGAATGCAATAAAACTCCATATGAGGGTAAAATGAGGCCAATGCGTCAAGCTACACACCCTAGACCAAAATAAAACATAATATATCATCTTACTCCATCCTCTAAGGTTCATCTAAGAGATACCACATCTTAGTAAGAACAAAAAATTAAGATAATAAAGGTATAAAGGGGGTAATAATATCTACCCAAGGAGAAATCCACCAAACATGGAAGAGTAAAGTACATAAGATCTAAGGAGGGGGATATGGGAAGACTACCTAGAATCTAAATGGGAGAGAGGGTCAATTTTGATTAAAAACTAGTGTTTAAAAATACTAAAATACAATTTTTAGGGAAATTAATAGCACCCATGGTATAGCCCCATGGTCTGCCACATTTTGAGCCTAATGTGTTGTGGATTCAATCCCAACAGGAAAACACAACACGATTTAGGTTGAATGGTTTAACAAACCCTATGACTAACCATGTGAATGTTTAGGTTCTTCTTCTAGGTTTAACATAGTGTTTTTTGGAGGGTTGCATGCCTATGTGCTGAAAAATTTAGTGTATTGGGTTCTCCAGCCTAAGCTCCTATGGTCTGAAAAGGGGGTGCATATAGTTTCCCCAATTCATGGGCCTACTGTGAAACACCCTCTTACCTACAAAACACAATAAATTCAACGAGTGAATGAACCTAAACACCATTAGAATGATACATAATATTTAAAAAATAAAATAAAGGAAAAACATCTTGGTTGTAGTATAGGACGTTTCCCCAAAATAAAAAATTTCGTTCCCCCAGAATGTCAAAAGTCCCAAATGAGAACAAAACTGAGACTCTCAACCTAAATGAAAACCATAAATAATGAAACCTCCAAACCGAGATAAAAGAAAAATGGATGAACCCGCATAATTTATATATATTTCCCAACAGACCACACTAATGGTAGGTATTTATAGTACTAGAGAAATATGACTAAAAATTCCCAAACCGATCACAGTAGGAGTTCCAGAGAGACTAGAATTTTCTTTTAGGAGGATAAATATAAGAAATTTATTTCTATGGAATAGGATTCTCTGGATTTTTCCCCTCCCATATTAGAAACACTCATTAACACCATATAAATCGTATCTTTCTACAACCAGAGGATTCCCAATAGAAAATAACTATACTAGAAACGCCTTATCCACCAACATCCTGAATAAAACTCGCCTGTATAAAACAACTCAATATTTTATCTTTATAAAAATACCTAAATAATAATATTATATTTCAATAGATCTCTTCATTCTATTTTTTTTAATTGGGAACTAGCTCCTTATAATGGTCAACATTCTCCATCGCCATCCATTGACCTTGCAGAATACCCATGATCTTAGTCACTTTCTTCACCCATACCTTCTAATGTATAAAAGATTAGATAAAAGTGGTATTAATTATATCCTAGAACATTTATACTTTCATGAAGGTTGGATTTATCCCATTCTACTACACTAATCTTGGTCCTTCAAATAAACCTTGTAAAACATGAACTCTTAAGGAATCAAGAGCTTCTAACGACCTAAAAAAATTAAATTTCATCCATCCACTCCAAAAACTCTATCAAACCATGATCCCCCAAAAAAATAGGCAAGGTAATAGAATAAATTTACCCCCACTCCACAAGGATTATAGCAAGATCAATCATCTCGAAGAGAATCATTTTAAATATTAAATACTTTTATAGGAAGTATACATTAAATCAAATAAAAAACAAAAACCTAGATTTAAAAAAACATATCAAAATTAAACAAAGATAACACCTCAAACTCTGATTCTAGGATCATAATCAAAAAACTAAAAAAAAAACCAAAAATTATTTTTCAAAACATGTCACTTCCATTTCAAAATCAAATCCATTTCACCTCCAAAACTATTCAAAATATCGACACAATTTTCTAATCTAATTTCACATTTCATGTCCTCTGGGAAAAAGCCATTTCAGATTTACCACTTTGAAAATAACTAACGAAACCCATCACTTTACCTTTTAAACCAAAAATCCCATTATAAATGATTCCCCCTTCTAATAAAAACCCATTTCTAGAAATCCATTTCACTTCAAAACATACTTTTTCAAACCATAACTAGACCAATAGCTTCACCCACATCAAATCCCATAAACAACTGTACTAATTTCTATGCATGGAATTTCAATATGATTTAGTGGGCCATGATCCATGTATTTACCAACCACTAGAAGTGTAATAAAACATGCACTCAGGCACCATAGGGTTCTCTTTTCCATGTAAAATAACTATGTGACACCAAATCACTTCAATTTTCATCCCAAAAAATGGTTCGCCTCATCAAACAAAACAAATTACAAATAACGTAACACTAAAATTAAAATTAATGTCTCATATCTGAACTATCCTTGGTTACTCAGGTTTCATCATTAGAGATGGTGATCAGAAAATATCCTATGACCTACCTCATGAGCTCTGAAAATACTATCTCTAATATACCTAAAACCCAAAATAACAAAGGGTTACTCTAATACTATCTTTCCACAAACTAGTTCAGGACGTACATTAACAGAACACTCATAATAGTCTATAGTAATATCCTAATAGAAACCCCAATTATAATGGGGTGGTGCAAGTTCCTTGGAATCCTTGATAAATCACTGGGAATAAATTTTTCCAATATCTATGAACATAAAACAAAACATAGTATGTAACAAGATGAGGTTCTGTAAATCACAAAACATAAACAAAACAAGAATATAAGCTGAAAATATAAGTCTAGATACAACATACCAATGATAAAACTACAACCAACAGAAAATAGACACAACCTCTATGTGATATCTTGGTCACTATCATCTTCAAAAATAAACCACACCGAGGGAGAACCCAAACAAAAGTTGGACCCACAAAATATATTTAGTCTAACAACATCGATTTTCATATGTAGATAGCGTGGTTATAATAGATACATATCTAATAACCATTTAAACCATATATATCTATTCTTGAAAAATTTCATGAAAACTAAAATAAAATAATGTTAAAATTGGTTTTTATAATTTAAAATATCCATTTTCATCTTTCCAAGAATAATTTATTGTAAAAAAATTGGATTTTATTTAAAATAGTTTCCATGTCAAAAAATGGTTATGAATTCCAAATCCAATGTGATTACTAAAACCCATTAAATTCATAAATTGGAGGGATTAAATATAAACATATTTAGTAGGGTAAATCAAAAGGGACTTTACAAAAAATGGAGAAGCATAAATATATATATATAGGATAAAATAATTGGGTTCAATAACAAAATACAAAGAAATACATCTTACATGGTCATACATATGTCCTAAACATATTGAGATCCAACCCTATACATACTCAGTTAAAAACCATATTTCGGCATTAGATGTGATCCATATTCTATCATCAACATTTCTCTTATAAACTAGCCTCACCAATGGCACAACCAGCACTGGACAATCTTCTTGTAGGGGAGACTAGTATATATAATTGAGCCTAAAAAGAAACCATCACGTTACCATCTAGATTATATCTATGATCAAATGATGATAGTATTCTGGAGATTGAGTAGGTCATAACATACTTGAATTTAACCGATGCCAATGTTCTTGCCTTCCCACTTCTGAAAATTTTCCATACTAAGACCCTCACCAGTTGGAGGATAACCATGGAGGAACCATCATACAAAAAATCATTCAAAATGATCCAATTGGTCTAATACAACATTATAGTTTCATAATATTTTCCTAAAAATTATTAAAAGTTCCCAGTACTCCTTAGTACATGATAATCCTCATTGTATTACAAGACATTATCCAATGTTACCAAATGGTCCTCAGAATCTGAACTCTAGACCATTACCAATGAAAACTCATTTTCTTTCAAAACCATCACTAAAACCAAATAAATTGCCCAAATAAATTTCAACTATTTCAATCATACCTTCCTAGAAAGTATTATAAGAATCTATTTGAAATGTCTTTTAGACGTCATTTAGAAACTAGTTAACCATTTGGAAAACATTCTAAAATTTTTAAATATTTTAAAGAATATGTGGAAGAAATAAGAATAAATGTGTTTGATAAAACCACGTTTTTATAAAAAAAATGATTGTCAACGAAATTTCCCATTTATATGCATGAACACATCTATATATACACCCTTTATAAAAATGGTCATGTACATAACTCACCTACATATTTATGAAAATATATATGAATATAAACGGTTCAATAAAATAAGTATAAAGAAACACACAAGGTAACATAAGAGATATCACATGAAACCAAGTATATGAGATGGAAAAACCCCATACAAAGCATAATTCCGCTAGACATCCAATTTCACAAAATTATAATAAAGAAAAAATTTATTTAAATACATCCAAATCAATTTGAAAATCCACTTTTAATTTTATCGAACACTTATCATACATATACATAGAACAAATATAGGAATATCTACAAAAATCCTTTGAAAACCCCATTCTCACCATAACACCAATATTGAAAGACATAAGAATTAATATCAAAAAAAACTATAAGCTGGGAGAACATTTTTTAAATTCATTTATGAAATCTCAATCATTATATTTCATGAATCGGAAAGGAAATGGATGGAGAAACCTACCATAATGGTGTGAGAATGGGAAGAAACGTTTTAAGATGAAATAATGAGGCCTAAGAGAAAAATAAAACACTATAAACCAAAAGACACCACAAAATAATGCCATCCTCCAATCTGCAGATGTTGTCCAAGATAGACCCCAAGTAAAGGAAAATAATGAACCAATAGAATGATAGAAGAAGTGGTAGAAGAAGACTTACCCAAGGATCTATAAAATATTGAAGATAAATAAATCCATTAGACATGGAGGAGGATAGGGAAGGTCACCTAAGATTCTTAAGGGGTTGAAGAACAAATGCAGAAGGATATGGGTAAAAACCATTAACAACTTAGGGGGAAAAATTAAAAAATAACAATTTTAAAATAGGTATATAGGTTTCATGGTTTACCTAAAAAGTTTGGATGCACATTCATCAAGAAAAAATTCCAATAGTTAGTAAGAATCTATCCCATTATTAATAGGCTACACAATTTAGGTTTCATGGTTTTGAAAACATTGTGCCTAACTATGTGAGGACTTACGAACTGTATCCTGGGGTCTCACAATCTCGTTGGGTTGGTCTCATTCTCATATTCATAACTTTTTATATCCTTAGGTACTCATTTATATGCCTACATGGATTTTATAGTAATGGTTCGGGGCCTTTCCAACCCATGTACCACCCTCATTCCTCCTAGAAATACCAACACATGATAATTTCAACTAAGAACTCAACCTAAACTCCTACAACAATATTTAGATCAAAAAAAAATAAAAATAATGGATAAACCCAAAATCAGGGTGTGATATCATTTTTTGAAAAAGGTAATCATGGAAATTACTGTACCATCATGTCATAATGTTGGGTGTGGTGGAGGGGTTTCCTTGGGGTAAGGTTTTTCAAAGTCTCTTAATGATAGTTACATTCTGGTGTTAGGGTATTCGAAATTTCATAAGGGTGTATTTCACCTATATAATGTTTGTTCATCAATCATGAAGGTCTTAATATTAGTGTACTTTTGTAAGGGTATACTCTTGAGGACATTCTTTCAAGGTTCCTTACATATGGTTCCATGTATGTGGTTCTTCATATAAAGTTACATTCTATATCTATCATAACAGTGAGCATGTTGATATAGTTGTGTGATGTTGGGTGATCCATGAGTTGTGAAATGGATAAGGTTTTTATTTCTATGTGATTTGAAACTACTGTGGTTAAATATACCAAATTAGGTGACCACCAAAACATTTATGTCGTTGTGGTTTATGGGGTCAATATGGGGGTGAGCTTTATTCATGTAGTTTAGAAATGGAGATGGACATAACACCACACCATTGTCCAAGATGTGGTGGGTTGAAAACAATAGAGTATTTTCTCTTGCTCTTTGGTACTCAATATAAGAGATATTGTGGTGGATTGAGTGGTTTATCCTCAAATTATCTATTTAAAACAACTTGGGGGAATCCCTATTATATGTACCAAGGAATGGTTTAAGTAATGTGATTTTTTAAAATGAAAAAAAAACAGTCAAAAGAAACATTTGGGATATGTATATTTTAATGGGAAAACATGTGAAATGTTTTTCAGGGATCTGAACACTTTTTATATTTAATTACTTTCGATACAAAAACATTCATTATTTCTTAGATCATTGGTGATCATAAATGAGAGGATTCTATCAGCATGTTGAGTGACTCTCCTATTTCCATACGTTCAACCTCATAGTAGTGGATGAAAAAATAGTCAATGTTAGGTCACATCTATCCAACATTTATTCTTGGAAAAACTCTAAGGCTGATGATATAAAAGATAAAATCTATTTAGTTTATATAAGGGAATTCTGGAAAAAAATATTGAATATATTAAATCAAGTTAATTTTTTTAAATGAAATACATTGGTGCTTGTAAACTGGGCATTGGAATAGGATTGGTCTGTATACCTAATATATTGAAAGCAGACAAATTGATTTTAACATAGCTACCATGATATCTATGGAACATTGGGTTACTCTGTATAGTATATACAAAGGTTAGAGTAATAGGGCTTATACTCAAGAATTGGGTCAGTTCTATGGAACTCTTTTGATGGGGATGCATTCAATTCATGGAATAATTATTCATGATTGAATTTGATTCATTGTGTGGTTATTTCACTACATATTTGTTATACTTTTGTGCACATGTATGAATAAATATACACTCTTGAGTGCATATATAAATTTTTTATAATGATACATGTAAGAAAAACGCCTCTTGCATTACTTATAGAGAACCTTGATTTGTCCATCACTATTGATGTAAGATAGATATTAGAGATAATCTTGGTGAAGAGAAGGGTGTAGTTATATAATCATTAATACAATCATCTTTGAGTCTTTCTATTTATATATATTTCAGGTTGAACAATTTACACTGAATCTCAGAAAACTATTTTCTAATTTTATTAAATTTTGAATTTATTGTTCTCTATCATTAATTTTGTTTTAAATTTTTTACCATTGTGGTTATTTATTATAGATTCATCATAAATAAGGTAAAATAATCCCATAAATAGTTTAGATACCCTTGTAATTTTTTGATAGAATTTGGTTTCTTTTGGATGAACATAATATTAGTGGCAACTTGATCCTACAATAGAGAATTATTTTTTATTGAGATAGTAGGAAAGGATTATGGTTTGTATGGTCCAAAATTTTGGATGGTAGGTGTAGAGATAATATAGGTTAAAACATGAAATTTATAGTACAAAAATATATATGTAACCACGTTATAATAAATATCATGTTACCATGGAGGTATGGGTACAAAAGATTACTAAAAATACTTCTAGGTGATCCATCAAATTGTTTTTAGGGGTTTAGAATATGGCACTTTGGAATCATGAGTTTTCAAAATACACCCCACTATGAAATCATCCTTCCTATCATATTTTATGAATCTTTATTTATAAATCTAATAATATGATTTAATTGATGATTTTTTCATATAGAAAAACTTTCGGCTATAGTGTGGATGATAAGGGTCATTTTCTCAATGGCTAAATGAAAATGTCACCAATCATGAGACATATAAATTTGAAAGAGGGTCCCATTAAGAATGTGGGTCTACTAGAACAAGAAGTGAACCAATAGCTTATTTGAAGCATTTTGGAAGCTTCTTAGTCTATTGGAAATGGTAATCGGATTGATGAACCATGCTATGTGGATATCACATTTGAATTACATAAGTAAAATAATCTAATATTCTTATTTTATTTAGGTCCCAATCAAGATAAATCATTCCTAGTTCAGATAAACTGAATATTTAATTTCCATCATAATATTTCTGGATATAATTTAAATTTACCATTATATATGTCATAAGATATAGAATGACAATATTGGGGGATAACTATTCAAGAGAAGGTTGACTAAGGCCTCACATGGGATGGATTTAAGGAATTGTTTGACAAATAATTTTACAAACATATTTTTGTAAACCTTGATTGATGGGTTTTATAAATCATAATTAATAATATCTTTCAGTAAAAAATATAGGTATTTATTCACATAAAATGTTCAAATATTTAATATAAATGGAAACAATTGAATATTTTAAATCAGGCATGTTCATGTTTCTATTATAACTAGGAATTCTCCCTACAATTTTTATTTTCTACATTGAAAATTACATGGATTTAGTAAATAAGGTGATGGTGGTAGAAAATAAAATTACTAAGAACCTTAGTTCGGGGAACACACTTACCCCCATGGAATCTTTGGAAACTCTAGTGGTGGAAATAATGATTGTAGAGGGAGATACATCTTGACAAATAAATAACCAAATGACCAATATTTAGTGTCATATTTTCTTCCTCTATGAATTACCAATCAATATATTTTCTTGTTATGTTATTTAATGAAAATTCAAGAGGTTATATATTATACCACATATATAATTCCATAAATTCTGTTATATAGGTATCCTCATGAGTTTTAGTTGATAACCACCAAATTAAAATATTAGATCTAGATAAAATTTAACTAAACCCTCTTTTAATACATCCAGATAATCTCAGAAATGTTTCTCTCATCCAAACCATAGACCTAGTAAATTCAATTCTATGATCTCCATGGTATATTAATCGGATCACTCTCAGAGTTTGGGAAGGAATAATTAATGATGGATTGACCATTCTATTTTTGGATCCAAGATGGTTGTTTTTAATGAAGCGTTGAGTCCCAAAATGGTTCAAGGATTGTTCTTATATATACTTTAATGAAAACAAAAATTATTACATTAGTAACTCCCAATATTTTATTTCTTATCATAATGCGAATCATATTGGATTTCATATCTACAGTATTCCTCTTATTTTGTGAATAAAGACTCTTGTTTGGAAAAAAATTTCATTGGATTTAAGTGTATTTCATGTTATATCATCATTGATAAAAATAAATTTATATAGGAGTTCACTATTCTAGAAATTAGAAATTTTTGATATGATTTTGAGGATGTATTGGTTTTTTGAATTTAAGTTTTGTATTGGTTTTTACAGTTAGTTTTTTTCTTTTACAACAACTAATGAATATGTTCATATATTTGAAGGAGAATTAAACAAAGATTTTGGGAGAGAGGGCCGTTTAATGATAGTATTCCGTACTATTTTGTATTAGTTTTAGTCCATGAACATTTGATATATTAATGTAATCTAAATTAATGTCCTTCATAGAATAAAATATCAATACCTCAATTTCTTCCAATTATACTTTTTATCGATTCCACCTAAAAAATGTAATTCCCAACCAAACTACTTCCATGAATGAGTCATATATTGATTCATTTATATAGAATGTAACTTTTAAAATTACAAGAATTGGATTTTTTGATTGAAGAGTTAGATATTTTGGGATTTATTTGACCACGTACAACACCTTAGGTCACCCAAGTAATTATTTTAAATAAATTAAATGATATACATAGAATATAATTTGATTATCATTAACTGAATAAAGTGATGATAATTAATCTATATCCTTTTCGTAAAAATTTAATATCTAGTTGATCAATTGAATATAGAAACATGTTTCTCCAATACTTATATATGATCATGTTACCAAAAAAATCTGATTTCAGATAGAGGGTATGAAAAAAATAGATTTATTGTGTTATTAAATTCTCTAGGAATACTTATTCATGGCCTTTGGCCTTATGAATGCAGCAGTAGTCATATTTTTATTGATAAAACATATCTTTTATAGGAATATGTACACATTTTTATTATTGGTTGTTGATAACATTTCAATATATTCTTGAACATGAAGTGACCATGAAATTCACATAAATAGTTTCATGAGTATATTTTCAGATAAAATATTATTTGGAAATTTAATTAAATGTGGATTCAAGATATCCATAGTTTAATTAATTATACATGTTATATAAAAACAAATTATATCAATAGATTGTGGGAAAATTGAGGATTTCATCTCATTGAAATCACCAAGGAATGTCTTCGAGATACAACGATTCATATGGGTAGTAGGCTACTATCGATGCATTTTCCATAATTTCTCACATTTATCATAACCTAATATTGATTTTACCCGTAAGGGTGTTTCATTCCACGGGAGCAATGAATGTCAAAAATATTTTCCTAGGCTTAATGATGAGATTACCTAAGTACCAAATCTAGTTTATCATGAAATAAGTTAGTGATACATGGTTTATTTTAATTTTAATGGATTTATATTGGTTTTAGTAGTCATGTAGGGAGATCAACTAATTTCCAATTTCATATGACAACTTTTGGAACATTAAAAGATTTATCCAACACATGAACTAGAATTTGTTTTTATGGTCTATCCATTAAAACCATAGCACCACTACCTCGATTATGATTAATTAAAAGTATTCACATATCATAAAATCTTGAAATATATCTTTTTGGGAATATATTTTAATAAAACTAAAAAATTATGTTGGATTTTCATCATTTATTATAATTCAACTTGATTGACATGCTTGGGGAGGGAAATTATGTAGTTGATAAATTGTGTCATAAAACCTATAATAATTTGTTAGTGAAGCCTATTATTAGTGAAAATTAATGGGGGTAATCACATTCCAAAACATAGTGTATATAGAATATAAGGATTTCCTCATATTGCTTCTAGTTATATATTTCTTAAACATCATGTTGCTAGATAAGGATTCTCAATAGTCAGACCCTAAATACCATACCATTAGATCAAACCTCAATGATGAGAAGCCCACAGGGTGGGGTGATCAATGATGGAATATTACTCTATGTTAAGCTAAAAATAATATATTTATGTTCCAATTTATGTTTAGGAATATATCCTTTCTATTTATCATAATAAAGAAAAAAAATCTTGTCATGCATGATGTGATGGGAGGTTGTGTACATGAGATAATTCTGGGCCATCCATTATGTAATGGATGAACAATAATTACCTACTATAATGGTACAATTTCAAAAAATTATATAATTCAACATAAAATATATTTTGTTTAAACATTTTCACGGACCATCAAAAATGTTTCTAATTAATTACTCTATTTGGGTGGTTTTTAAACAAATTACCAAGTCATCTCATTTGACTACAAATGATAATCTAATCTGGTTAAAGATTTTTAAAATACTTATATTGATGTTGTGGAGATGCTGTATGGGGAATAGGTTTCAACTATATCTAACCGTGACTTTAGATTTAACTCATGATTCTTGAGGTATCTACAACAATCCTTTAGAACCAATTTGACTATGGTAATGGGTTACCACCATCAGACCGAGGATCATCCGGATAATATTATTAAATATTCGGTGGAAAATATAATTGAATGAGTGATGGATATTATTTTTTTATGGGATGATCATTTCCATTAGTAGATATTTACTATAATAATAGTTTTTAATCCTTAATACATATAGCTATGTTTTAATAATTGTATGGTTGACCATGTAAATATCCACCTTTTTGGGTAGATACCAGTAAAACGTCCCTGAGTAGATAATGGCTTCTCTATAAAATAGTATAGAATATCTAGATGATTATAAAATTGAAGAAAGAAACCCACAACTTTTAGAATCCATAAAAAGATCATTTTTATCACCGTTTTTATCTTAATATAGATGAAATAATTTTCTTATCAGTATCACCGAAGGTGGGGAATCGATGATTGGTAACTAGGGAAAGCTAGATCCTTGCTATATAAACCATTTGAAAATAATTATCATATTGGACAATTGGAATATTTTTGAGCACTACCACCATGACTCGGTTCAATCTATAATACTTTCCTCATATCTTAATAGGGGAACTTCCATAAATATCAAACTCAGATAATTGTGTTCCATTATGTTACACTTAGGTAAATTGAATCAATTATTTACACTATGATTCCTATTCTTGGTAGGTTATATGGGTCATTGTGAGTAATACATATCTATTTGGTATAAACATTATGTCATGACATTCACCTTCAAGCACATACTTTCTAATTGGATTGGTTTGAGCTAGAACAATGGGAAAAATATTTCCAAACACACCACAAATCTCTAAATATCTAATGATTGGATTCCCTATGTTGGATATAATATAACCCCCATAGTTTGAGGTAAATTATCGTTTAATTGTGTTCTTTAAGTTTTCTATTATCTAGATAATATTTTTGGGTGTCTATAACAGTTATTTTGTAGAGAAAAGGAGTTTTGTATTTTAATGGTCTGCTACACCATAGTGTTAGGTGTGGTGTGCTGGTTTAGCTTGAAAATTTGTTTTAGTTAAGTATGTATTCTTCCAAAATGTAGATTGTTTTTTTGAGTATGGATATTCAAATCATATTTCGTTCCTGAGATCACATATGGTTGAGTGTTTTGAGTTGGTTGTGTGTTTCTAGGTACACTGTGATAGTGAAATTGCCTAGGTATCTATTTTTGTGTTTATTTTAGTTTGGTAGGGTCACCTTTGAAAAATAATGATATCATCACTCCATGTAGTTAGGAATGGTGATTTTTGTCAAGATAAAGGTGGGATATTCTCACGTGATATGAAATGGTTATGGATAAACCGCCATGTTTTCGTCCAAGGCAAGGTGGGTAATATATAGTTAGGGATAACCAATCACATTTTGGTACTCATTTTAAGGTAAACTATAGATATTTATTGTGGTTTTCTTCATCAAAGTTATTAAAAAATGATGAAATCACCATTTTGTTATCGAAGAAATGTTACCAGTGATCTCTATTTTTAAAATGATAAAAATTGATGCTAAGTTTTGAGGGGTATATGAAACTTAATAAGGTATTGTTTGGAATATTTTTAAGTGATATTAAATCAATCATAACTCATTTACTTATAGGAAAACTATAATTATTTATTTGAATTGGTAGACTTATAGAATGAGAGGATTTAAAAGGTGTGTTGGTAGATTCTTACATTACAAACATTTCTTCCTCAATATTTTTTCTAAATGAACTCTTGATTTTTAGTGTATTATATCATACTATGCTTATTAAAATAACATAAATTATTATTATATCTATGTTAAATGATTTTTCTTCATAAATTTATAATTTTATACATCACTAATTAATATATTTATTGTGGTTATTTTACAAATAAAATCATTGGTGTCTGTGAAGTGAACATGGTAATGGGATTGGGGATGAGACATACTACATCGAAAGGTGGATAGTTGATTAAGACAAAGAATTCTTTCCTTTTAGAGACTATTGGGTTAAATGTTCATGTGATGACATGGTTTTTAGGAATATGATTTACCCTCATTATATGGGTAAGTTATGAAAATCCAATTTTATGGGGGATACATATGATGCATTGAATGGTTGTGTATGGGAGATCATGGGATCATTTAATGGTCTTTTGACTTCTAAATATCTATAATTCTTTGAATGTTCCTTAGTTAATATATTCATAATATATATATATATATATATTCAGCTAACTTATTATTTTCCTCCTTTTGCGAACATGAATCCTTTAGTGGATTTCCTACGGGGTTTATATGCACCACCAACATATTCACATTGGTGCATTTGTAGATGTTGTTTTTCCGGTGTCAGGTAAGGTAGATTTCACTTATGTTGATAGTGGATCACCATTATGTGGTAGTAATATCACTAGATTATGGATCATTGAGTTGGTCATGTTCAAAGTAGGGTACAATTCCACAGTTAGCACCTGGGTCATCATTGAGTCTTTTTAATTTTATAGGTAAATCTTGTTGTAATATTTATGATTCATTTATGAGAAAACATTTTGTTATTTACTATATTTTTATTTTATATTTCCCTATGATGCATTTTGTATACTAATTTTATACCATTGTGCTTCTCCATTATAGTTTCTTTATGTATAAGGTAAAATCATCCCCAAATGATTTCATATACCATTTTCATTTATCACCAACCATTAATGTCTAGAGGAAAAACCTATAATTAGTATCACATCATTCCTTCCCAAACTTATGGGATTCAAATACGTTGATAAAAATGGTTTCATAGCCAATACACAGCCAAAATTATTTTGGCATTGTATAGTATTGATCTGTGGCGTCTGCAATGAGGGAGTATTTATTTAAAGGGGGTATATTATAACACCCCTAGAAAATTGAGTCCTGAAATACTAAATTTTTCTTCCCTTTGTAAATAATGTAATAACTCAATATTTCACCCTATATTATCCTTTATTCAAAAATATATTATATAGTGTGTCCCACACACTATGAAAAACTAAAACAAAAAACCTTGATATATTTTAATTTCTAAATATAAATATTAATATAGATTTATTATATTTTATCGTATAAATTGAGGAAATTATATTAAAATTAAATAATAAAATTAAGAAGGAATTTGAATCAAAAAGTGGAATTCTTTCTTATGAACCCTCTTTGTCTAATCTTAGAAGGGGGTAGTTTCACTAGGAATATTCCTATGGTGACCCAAGCATATGTTATAGATTATTTAATAATATTTCAAATATATTTCAAATGATTATAAAACACATATCTATAGGTATAGTGTCTTCTAATGATTAGTCACATAAAACATCCAATTTAATATAGAAACAATCATTTGTATTTAAAATGTCACACATTTTTCCTAATTCCTAATGATATTCTAAAACTATACAAGATACAGTGTGGAAAATAAATAAAGAAAATGGTGAGT
This sequence comes from Viscum album, assembly GCA_963277665.1. Classification (NCBI taxonomy): domain Eukaryota; kingdom Viridiplantae; phylum Streptophyta; class Magnoliopsida; order Santalales; family Viscaceae; genus Viscum; species Viscum album. The sequence continues at coordinate 1,361,493,602 of OY728140.1, read as the reverse complement.
TTTAAATCCTAGTAGTGGAATAAACCTGTAAATCATGTATAACATGTGTGTCAAGAGGCATAACATGATATCCAAAAGCAAATAAACATAATCATGGAAATGTGGAATAAAAAAATGAAATCATAGGATCATGGAATCATGGTATCTTTTCCCAATAACCTAAGACATAAAATAAAAATTATAAGACAAGTTTCACTACCAATACCATCATTGTAGACTGTACAAACTCCAATGGTGTATTTGGTTTACTTATAAATATAGTGGATAAAGTTCTATGATTGATTAAGTTCACTCATAAATACAATGCATAACATATACAAAGATATACGTATTTTTCTATTCCATTCAAGGGTTATAAAATATATGAACCTCTAATATCATAATGAAAATCATATATATGTCTTCCATAAGAATAAATGAAACCATACATAAATCATAAGCTTGAACCAACCCATGAAAATGGAGTGGGTTTCATAATTATGATATACAAAAAAATAAAATTCGAAATCATGTTATTCTTAATAAAAGAAAGGATTAAATTATTTTTGTTGTTCATACTGAAAAAGGGTCATATATCTTCAACAAAAAGATCCATTATAATAAATTAACGATAAATCTATGGAGAAGAATAAACAAAAATGACTGACTTGGTAGAGTGTTAAAAAATTCCCCAAGGATATTTCAGAAAATAAAAGAATTTATTATTTTCAATAAAACCATAATTGATCAAATTGGGTATTTTATAATATAATGGTAGTTTTTAAAAGATATTAACTCTTTAAAAATATTTTTTTTGGGTGATACATTACATGAGAGATGAAATAGTGATGTTTCTATAAATTAGTTTTTTTATAATGTGTGTATTTTAACAGTGAACTAAAAATATCTATAACCAAATAAATGAAAAATAATATTTCTCTAGTTATATATTTAAGGTATATATTGAAAATAATAGACTAAGTTCATGGGGATAATATTTCATAATATGGAGGAAAATAAAGATAATGTGAAACAGATAAGTAATGAGGGTGGTATTGAAGATCCCTTACCTTGTGGATTAATTCCCTCTACCTTGTTCTTAAATTCCTATAAAATTATATTAACATTAGAAAATAAAAAACCAATAATATTATTCATTTATATTTCATTTTTAATGTCCATTTTTAATATTTTCTATTGATTATTATTACATTTTTCGCTTATGTCAGTTACTCTGGGTTGTTCGGTTAAATTCATAGTAACCCTTTCGATTTTTTAAATATGGTCAAATGTGTTGTGAAATAAATCCATGATATCCAATATTATTTTTCCTATTTACTTTATTATTCCATTTTAACCATACTTATACTATTTCAAGGGTTACCCCAAAACAAACCCAAATTAAGAAATGATAAAGGATAAATCCATTTATTAAATTTAATGTTACTATATTTTTTTACCTTTTTAATTACATGTATATTGGAATATTTTATTGTCACATAATATTAATAGTTCCATTAATAAGTTTTTTATACTGTATCTTCATTTTTAAAATCACTTATGCTTTGTGGTTATGTAAAAGGAAATACATCATTTCATGAAGTTTGTAGTTCGCATGTACATGGATGATGCTCTAATTATTCATGGAACAATGATGGGAATAAAAAATAATTATCATTTAAAAATATTAATATTGTTATAATTAATATAATTCTTCATTAAATAACCCTTTTAGACTAACCATGTAATAATTTTAGAAAAGATAAATTGTTCGACCATAAATATGGTAATCCGCATAAACGTAAAATAATGTTTTTATTTTTCTCAATGATATTACATGAAAGTAAAAAATAGATATTAAATTTATGTAATAACACTTCGGTAAAGTAAAATTTTTTCCTTTTTCATATTATCATTGATGTAGTGTATTTGTGTGTTGTATAAGAATAAAATTTCTAGAGCACTTGGTTTGAGTGTATTAACTACACTTAGAAGTTCTCCCTTGGGTAACCCCTTAAGGATCCATAGCTTTGTCATTTGGTAAGACCATGGCATAAAAAATTTTGGGAGGGAATTAAAGTGATACTTGGTTAGTGTTTTGGTTTATCCAAATCAATATAATGGGTGTAAAAATTTGGGGGATCTGATCCCCATTTATAAGTAAATCAAGTTTCATTTTTTTGAAATCTCATTAATTTCCAATAATTTCATTCTATTATTAAATGAAAAAGGTTATTATAATAGGAAATAATGTTTTTTGGAAATATATAAGGCATATAATCAATCCACAATACAATATCATAATGTATTTTCAAATTTTTTAAAACCTTTTCATTATATAAAACCTCTCTTACTCTAATTTACCATAACCATGGTAACACCATAGTCACCCATGGTAACTAATTTTAATGGCCTAAATTAAAATTAAAATTGTTTAATAACTTTAAAATAATGACTTAAAATATTGATATAATTTCAATATTTAATATTTTCAACACAAAAATTGTATTATTTAAAAAATAAGAAAATATTATGTTACAATAAAATGTATCAAAAGACTAATTTAGCTAAAATATTTTTTAATTAAATGAAATGGTAAAAAAATATTACAATTAGTATATTTATTTTATTTTATATGGTAAAAAATGGTTTTCTAAAATTTTAAAAAATCCTTTAAAATGTATATAATTGTTTAATAAATATATATTTTATTATTTAATAGGTTTTATAAAATTATATTTCATGCCTTTATACAAATAAAGTATCTAAAAGTCAGTTTTTTGAAAAAACGATAATTTTCACTACTCTTCAAAAAGGAATTGGTTTTAGAACAAAATTTAATCTTAAACTCAATTTTAGAAAAATAATGTGATAAGTTATGTAATTTTACTATGTTCTTATTATATAAGGGATAAAAAGTAGTGTTATAAATAAGTTCATTAAACAAAATAAAAAATTTGAAAATGAATATAAATAATGATATAAATATCTATAAATGTATTGTCTTCCAAATTAATGATAATGTTACATTTTTTATGAACATATATGTTACCATAAATGATACACGGTTATATTTTAAATGAAATATTATCTATATAACTTTTTCATTGCTAAATTCTTACCCCTTAAGAAATTTCATCCTCAAAATTCCATTGCACACATTATGTGGAACACAAATATGGGTACTTCAACATCAAAATCTTCTCAAGTTATCATGACTCCTTTTTATGCATATTATTTTTCCAAAACTACCTTGATCTGGTGAGTGATCTTATTGCATAGACCATTGTATTTGTGGTCAAACATTGTTACCTGATCTTACTCCTATGAGTGATCATCCCTTAATTTTCCCACCACTAGATTTAGTACAAGTGAGGGATATAGTATTTACATCCTCAATATGGATTCATGAAACAAATAATGTACATCAGATAGGTTTAGCTGAAGTGAATAATGGTTTTTCTAGAAACTCAATGTTTTTGTGGAATGGGTTGACGATTCACCTCATCATATTTCAACTAAAGTGAAAATGGGAGGCTGGTAATTCATTGTGTCTTTTTTTATGCTAGTTGCAATGTGATTTCAAGGAGAGAGATGTGGAAAAACATAGATAACATCAATGCTGGGGACTTGGTGTAACACCATGATATTTTATGAGAATTGTATTTTTTATGTATTATGTTATACGCAACATCAAAGGAATTTTAATTATACACGACACTAGCTTGGCTTGAATTATAGGCAAAAGCAACCTTCCTCGATAGCGTGTGTTGTACGCAATATCGAGTTTCACTAAACAACAATATGTTATTAAAATATTATATAAACTAGATGTTATGAATAGTATTAACTAAATTTTTAATTTTATATCACTATTATTCATCTTACATATTTTCTAGAACATGGTATGAGAACAAAATAAATATTTCAGGTAAAATAAGTATTTTTCAAAAAATGTAGTTTTGTCGCCTTTTAATGGTGCACCCACATTAAATCTAGTTTTTGACATGTTTATAAGAAAAATTTGACAAAATAAAATTCTTTTTTGGAATCAGGATATAAAAATTTACTTTGGATAAATATTTCATATTATTCTGATAACTTTCATATTTTAATGAATAGTAAAAACAAGCTATATTTTAATTAAAGACATATTTTTTTCATCGCAATAATTTATTTGGTTAAATTATAATATTTATGGTTTTAAAGTATAAATAGAATATATTTTTACTATTTAATATAATGTATTTCATTGCCATTAATTTTACATTTAATTCAAAGGTATAAACATTTCAATCTTTGGCAATATTTTAACTTTTAAAACTTGTTTTCTTAACAATGAGATTAATTTTAAATTAATTATTGCAACTTCTGTGTTTTGAATTTTGAAAAATGGATTCCATATTTTAGTTCAGTGGCTCCAAATTATGTTAATTGGTTACTTTTATTTTTTTTATATTATGAATAGTAACTACGGTAATTTTTATTTACTACAGTTAAAGGTATATCGGGTAAGTAAGGGTAAAAATAAGATTATAAAATTACCTTAACACTAGAAAAAATCCAATTTGATGAATAAAAGTCGACCCATATCACATAAGGTTCGGACTAGATTCATATCCTGGGCTTTTGACCATGAAATAATATAATTATTATTAAAACCAAAGAAAGTGACAACATGTCACTCTCTTAAATATTATAAGTGTAATAATTTTAATTTAATGATAAAAATCCTAAAACTTCGGATATAAGAAGTCCCTAGAAATATAATAAAATTATCTAAATCATATTAATTTATTTATAATTTTTAGTGATTAAATAATTATCATTAATTATGACACAATTGTGATGTTGAAATTATTTTATTGATTGATATATCAGATAGATAATTTTAAAAGTATTATAATAAATATTATATGAACTATTTAATGTGCTCCACTAATTTTCTAGATAAAAATGACATGTTATGAATCTATAAAATCTTTTAGTTCGAACATATCTTCTGTATATATTTTATTTAAATTCAAATAAATGAATAGTGTCCAAATTGACACTATTGTTATTTTATATAAATTACATATTATAAAATTGTTTAAAAATCACAAAAATATTTAAAAATTATAAATTAAAATTTATACATCCTAAAATTTAATAAAGTATACAATTATGGACAATTCACAACATATAAGTAATTATTTATAACGTTTTAAAATTTATAATATTATTACATCAAATAAAATTAAATAGATTATATAAGGATAAATCAAGTTGATAATGTTTAAAATAAATTCCCAACATGTCTAAATTTTATTTTTTGATGAGATTAAAACCCTATATAATCTAATATTCTGATTTGAGTCATTTTTGAAGGTTTTTAAGTGGGTTTGGAATTTATTAATAATTAATATTTCTTATAATTCCAAAGGTGCCCCTCTCCTCCCTTATAAAAGGGAACCTACTCCCTCTCCTCCTGACACCATTTTGAGCCTTCAATATTGGCCTACCCCATACCATTTCCATTATGAACTTCCTTAGAAACATACTAGAGGTCCTGGTCTTCTTCAAACACCAATTTTAGTGCCCTAAGAGGAGGTTTCAAAGAGGCATGTCGAAGAAGAGGTAATATCCGTTACCGATTCTTTCAAATTTATTTCTTCTTCTACTACCTCTTATTTAGTTGTTTCCTTATGAAGTAATAACATCAGTATCACTAATATACTGATATTTATTTATTAATATTAAACAACCCTATTTCACCTTCTATCCATCCTACGGAAAACGAAATCACTGCCCGTGCGTACGTAGGGAATACCGTCTCCACGTCGTGGTGTAATCTGTTTTCCACCACCACCTTACTTGGATGGGTATAATGGTGTAAAGAATAACTATATATCATTATTGTAAAGTGATATTTATTCTGGAATAGTATGCATACACTTTAATACAATTCCATGATCATGAGAACGATATCATCGCTCGTGCGTACGTACGGCCTACCGTCACCACGATGTGATGTGACTCGTTCTACATGATCTTCATTGAATAATGATTATATAAATTAATTTAAGGAATAAATATGATATATATTACATTAATACCATTCTGTAAATGAGGTATCTATAACCTAAAAATAGGAATAAGAATTTATTCGTCAAAACATGCATAAGAACATAAAGCAATGAACACCTGAATAACAAGTTGTAATGAAATATTTCTAATAAGAAGATAAGAATATGATCATATATGATATCAAAACAATGAATATTATTATTTAATAAGTCAATAAAATTATTTAAATCATTATACAGGAGGTTCGGATACGTACAAAGCATATCGGACCTAAGGTAAGGGAAAATCTCACAAATCTCAATTTTTATCCGAGATTGTTTATACTTCGATAATTACTGGGGCATATTTATCATCCACATCCATGTTTCTTCAATATTTAATATTATTTCAATCCTCCTAAAATTGTTAAAATCCAATTTTACCCATTGGTTAGTTTTTAGTTAAAGACATTAAAGGAATCTTTTGTTGTTTTTAGTACGAGGTACTTTTTGACTTTTCCTGCCAAAGTATGAGAATAATGTTTTTTTAACTTATACGGCATGAATGGATTTTTATGATTCCATAGAAAATTATTTCCATGAAGTTTTCTATAATTATTTTCAAGTTTATATTTAATTAACTTCTTTTAGTTTAAAATGTTTTGATATGTTAAGAAAGGAAAAATGCTTTTGAAGTAGAAATGATATTTTCCTCAAGAATGGAGTTCAAGTGTTTTTATCAAAATTATTTTACATCTAGGATAATATAGGGTTCTGTTTACATCCATGTTATTACATTGATTTGATTATGTTGTGATGTAATTATTTTTATGAATTCCTTTAACTTATATGAATTGTTTTATGATGTCACAATGTTTAAGAATCCCATTTTTATTACATGGGTTATGCTATGTTGTATGATTTATGATTTTGTGGCACACATAAGAATGGTTTAATTATGAGATGGGTGGGACCTATATCTCCCTCCAATTCATTGGGTAAAGATTTATATCTCATGATATAGACATGACTGGAATGGAAATTTAAACTGGTTCAGTGATACAGGACTGGAACGAGGAGTGAACTCGGTTTAGTAATGGACTTTGTCCGCTATGATAGTTTTGGCAATGAGTCTTGACTAAAATGAAATGATTTTATATGATTATGTGTGTATTCTACAATGTTTTCTATTTTAATTTATGATTATTTGGGATTAATTTTCATTACTATGATTATCCCATGACATGATATTATGATCTCTTTTGCAGGTTAAGATTTTCAAAATGTTATGTTCTTATGAATATGATGTGATTGATATTTCTTTTTTTACCCTTACTGAGCATTTGAGCTCACCCTTTTGTATGTTTTCTTTTCCCCAGGTCAGGAAGAAGGATATTAAGTAGGATATTCCAAAACGGGACTCTAGATATGATGAAATAAATGGGAGACAATGTAGTTGATTTTATAAACCAGTTGTTTATGTTTCCTGGTTTCTAAAGACACTATACCTATACGGTCCTTTCATGGTTTTGTTATATGTTGTAATAAGTATGATTCAATTCCGGATTAATAATAATTTATGTAAAGTATGGGTTGTTATTATTGGTATCAGAGGAAAGGTATAGTCAACCTTTGGAAACTAGGATGTGAAAACCTTAGTAAGATACCTAAGGATAAGTCTAAGCATAGAACATAATCTTAGTGTTTTAGAAATGGCCATGAATAACCTATGATAAGACCTAAAGTGTGAAACATTATTACTGATTATATGGTTTTTCTATTATAATTTCTGTTTCTCACATTATGCTTCTTGGTTTTAGTCAATGGCTGGAACCCAAAGGAACCGTGTTAATGCTGAATACGACAAACAATGCAATGATTGTCCGCCTGAGCAACCAAATGTTACGGGAGCTGGAATGAAAAATCTTGTAGCCATGCTCACACAACTTTCTCAAGATATGAATCACGCAGTACTTCCAAATGAGGAATGTAAGGAGCAACATAATGTTGAATCCTTCATGAGGCAGCGCCCACCTTCATTCAGCGGGTCTTCTGATCCATTAGTGGATGAACAATGGATTGGTACCACTGAAAAGATATTTTCTGTTCTACAATGTTCTGAATATGATAAATTCATCTTAGCAGTGTATTGTTTGTAAGGTGATGCTGATCAGTGGTGGAATATTATCAAAAATACGAGGCAAAGGGATGAAATTGAGTCCATGGAATGGGACGATTTCAAGAATGTATTTTTCAATAATTACTTCCCTAATATTTGTCGAACAAAGCTGGAGAAGGAGTTTCTTGAACTGAAGAAAAAGGATGATGAATCAGTTGGTACCTACGAAGCAAATTTTATAAGACTTGAAAGGTACACTTCTGGAATTATTATCCAACCTGAGAGTAAAATCAATCGATTCTTTAGTGGCTTAAAACTAATTCTTCCAAGGTCGTTAGCCATAATGGACGTCAATAGCTACATGGAAATTGTTCTATGTTCTCTCAAGGTTGAGATGGATATTGGAGTAAGCCATCAGTCTTATGGGTTTGATAAGAAGAGGAAATTGGAATTCAAAGGAAAATCTAAAGACCACACTGAAAGGAAGATGATTTTTCCTTTATGATCAAATTGTGGAAGGAAACATTGAGGTAATTGTCTTAATGGGACAAGAAAATGTTTTAAGTGTGTAAAAGAAGGTTATCGGGCAGTTTAATGTTGAAATAATGGGAAGAAGATGTCTAATGATGTGAACAAAGAAAGGGATACACAGAATTCACCTCCTACACTTCAATGTTTCAAGTGTGAGGAGATGGGGCATTATGCCAATCATTGCCCAAATCCAAGGGTTGTTGATGATGATAGACGTCAACAAACTCTTAAGGCCAAAGACAAAGGAAAGTGACATGCAATTTCTATCGGCGATGTTGAGTACGATAACAAAGTTGTGAAAGGTACACATACCATCCACTCTAAAGTAGAAATTTTTTTATTTGATTCTAGATCCACCCACTCTTTTATTTATGAAGAATTTTCTAAGGATATCGCCATATTACCTCAACAATTAGATGTTTCATTAGCTGTGAAAACTCCAAATGGCACAACGGTCGAATCAAATGTTTATAATTCTTCTCCAATTGACATTTGTGGGAAAGTTCATCCTGCAAATCTTGTGATCCTTCCTATAGTGGAATTTGATTTGATTCTTGGCATGTATTTGATTTCTTTATATGGAGCTCATATCAATTGCCAAGGAATGAAAGTCACATTTCTTATTCCAGAACAATCTATGATCATATATCAATGCAAGGATGAAAATGACCTCCCAGTGGAAGTTTCTTCCATCATATGGGTCTTGATTCCAATAAATGAAGGTTATTTATCAAAAATGGTTGGTGAGAAACTCACGATTAAGAATATGCCCATTGTACAAGAGTTTGATAATGTCTTTCTGGAGGAATTGCAGGTCTTCCACCAAATCATGAAGTTGAGTTTTCAATAGAACTCATACAGGGTGCTATGCCTATTTCAAAGACACCTTATAGTATGGCCCCAATTGAGTTGCAGGAATTGAAGAAGATACTCCAAGAGAATCTTGATAAGAGATTCATACAACCTTGTGTGTAACCTTTGAGAGCACCTATTTTGTTTGTTAAGAAGAAAGATGGATCAATGAGACTCTCCCTTGATTATTGAGAACGTAACAAGATCACAATCAAGAAGAAATATCATCTCCCATGCATTGATGACTTATTTGACCAACTACGCGGAGGACAATACTTTTCCAAGATTGATCTTCATTCAGGGTATCATAAATTAAGGGTCAAAAGGGAGGATATACCAAAGACGGCTTTCCATACAAGTTATGGACACTATGAATTTATAGTGTTGTCATTTGGTCTTACTAATGCCCCTACTATCTTCATGGATCTAATGAATAAGGTCTTTAGAGACTATCTTGATCAGTTTATGGTAGTCTTTATAGATGATATTCTTGTTTATTCAAATAACAAGAAAGAACATGAAGATCACTTGAGAATCGTTTTAAAGACCCTAAGAAAAGAGAATATGCCAAATTTACCAAGTGTGAATTTTGGCTTCAAAAAGTTTCATTTTTGGGTCACATAATCTCAAAAGAGGGGATATATGTGGATCTAGTAAAAACAGAGGTTATCGAAAGATAGTCGAGACCAACAATAGTAATTGAGATTTGAAGTTTTCTTGGCCTGGATGGATATTATCGAAATTTTGGGAAAAAATTTTCAATGTTATCTAATCCACTCACCAGGTTGACTCGAAAAGGAGTTAAGTTCGTTTAGACGGAGGAGTGTGAAGAAAATTTCAAGGAGTTAAAAAGATGGTTATCCAGTGCACCTGTTCTCACACTGCCCTATAGTGGATAAAGGTTTGTGATCTACAGTGATTTATCCTAGAAGTGATTGGGGTGTATTCTCATGAAACATTATATGGTGATAGATTATGACTCACGACAGTTGAAAATCCATGAGCAAAATTACCCAACTCATGATTTGGAGTTAGCTGTGGTAATATTTGCATTAAATATTTGGAGGCATTACCTTTTTGGTGAAAGGTGTGATATTTATACTGATCATAAAATTTTAAAGTATATTTTCACACAAAAGGAGATTAATATGCACCAAATAAGGTGGTTGGATCTGATTAAGTATTACGACTGCTCAATTCATTATCACCCTGGGATAGCAAAAAAGGTGGCAGATTCATTAAGTCGACAGCACCATGCTAGATTATCCATGATGAGGATCACAAAAGGTCCAATATTTATGGATTTACAATGGATGGATCTTGGAATTATAATGGAATGGGAAAAATCTTAACTTTCTCAAATGAATGTTCAACCATCAATTCATGTGAGGATTAAAGAGGCATAGAAAGAAGATGTAGATTTATAAAATAAGGTGAGAAATGTTCTTGAATTCAACCATGATTGTGATTGGATAATAAGGTTCAAGAATCGGGATTTTGTTCCTCCCATCCCAGAATTAAAGAAGGATCTGCTGGATGAGGCTCATAGTTCTTCATTCTCTATTCATCCTAGAAGCATGAAGATGTATAGGGACCTGAAAGAGTACTACTGGTGGGATGGCTTGAAAAGAGATGTTGCTGAATATGTCTCTCAATGCTTGGTTTGTCCGCAAGTTAAAGCTGAGAGACAGAAGTCTAAGGGGATGTTATAACCATTACCCATACAAGAATAGAAATGGGAAAACATAACCATAGACTTTGTCACTAGACTTCCTAAAACATCCAAATGCAATAATGTTATCTGGGTCATAGTTGATCGTCTTACGAAGTCGGCACACTTCATTGATATTAGAGAATATTTCTATCTGGATCAACTTTCCAAGATATATGTAAAGGAAGTGGTAATATTGCATGGAGTACCACTTTATATTATATCAGATCAGGATCCGAGGATTACCTCGAAGTTTTGGTGAAGTCTTCAGCATACTCTAGATACATAGTTGAGTTTCAGTACTTCTTATCATCCTCAGACAGACGGTCAGTCTGAGGGAACAATTCAAACTCTAGAAGACATGTTGAGATCTTGCTCTATTGATTTAAAAGGTGGTTGGGATCAACACATACCTTTGGTGGAATTTTATTATAATAATAGCTTTCACTCCCGTATTCAGATGGATCCTTATGAAGCTCTCTATAGAAAGAAATGCGGAACTCCAACTTGCTAGGATGAAGTCGGGGAAAGAAAGCTATTAGGACCTAATCTTGTTAATGAGATGGCAGAAAAGGTCTGATCTATTCAACAACGCATAAGAGCAGCTCCGAGTCGACAAAAAAGTTTTGCTGATAACCAATGAAAATACCTAGAGTTTGAAGTGGGTGATAAAGTGTTCTTACAAATATCTCCTTGGAAGAGAGTAATGAGATTTGGAATGAAGGGAAAGTTGAGCCCTAGGTATATCGGTCCATTTGAAATACTGGATCATGTTGGGAAGGTAGTTTACCGATTGGTTCTTCCACCGAATCTATCTCAAGTTCATGATGTATTTTATGTATCTCTCTTTAGAAAGCACATACTCGATCCTTCACATGTAGTAAGCTCAATAGTTGTACCTCTAGAGAAAGATCATTCGTTTGAAGAACAACCGATAGAGAATCTGGATCGTAGCAAATAAAGTTCAATGGAACAATACCACTCTCTTGGGGAAAGTTTTATGGAGGAACCACCAATTAGATGAAGCTACATGGGAGCTTGAGGATGTGATGAGGGAGAGGTATCCTCATCTGTTTGTTACGAAGTAATGAATTTCGAGGGAGAAATTCATTTTTAGGGGTGTAGAATGTAACACCCTGATATTTTATGAGAAGTATATTTTTTATGTCATATGTTATACTCAACATCAAATAAATCTTTCACTACACACAACACTAGCTTGTCTTGCGTTATACGCAAAAGCAACATTCCTCGATAGCGTGTGTTGTACGCAATATTGAGTTTCACTAAACAACAATATGTTATTGAAATATTATATAAACTACCCGTTATGAATATCAATAACTAAATTTTTAATTTTATAACATTATTATTCATCTTACACATTTTCTAGAACATGGTATGAGAAAAAAATAAATATTTCTGGTAAAATAAGTATTTTTTAAAAAATGCAGTTTTGCCGCCTTTTTGATGGCGCACCCACTTTAAATATAGTATTTAACATGTTTATAAGTTCAATTTGACATAATAAAATTATAATTTTGAATCAGGATATAAAAATTTACTTTGGATAAATTTTTCATATTATTTTGATAACTTTCATATTTTAATGAATAGTAAAAACATGCTATATTTTAATTAAAAACAATTTTTTTTCATCTCAATAATTTATATGGTTATATTATAATATTGAATGGTTTTAAAGTATAAATAGAATATAATTTTACCATTTAATATAATTTATTTCATTACCATTAATTTTACATTGAATTAATATGTAAAAACATTTCAATCTTTGGCAATGTTTTAACTTTTAAAACCTATTTTCTTAACAACGGGATTAATTTTAAATTAATTACTACAACTTATGGGTTTTTGAATTTTGAAAAATGGGTTCCATATTTGAATTAAGTGTGTCCAAATTATTTTAATAGGTTACTTTTATTTTTTTATATTATGAATAGAAACTACGGTAATTTTGATTTACTACACTTAAAGGTAAATCAGTTATGTTTGGGTAAAAATAAGATTATAAAATTACCCTAAAACTTTATAAAATCATATTAGATGAATTAAAGTCAACCCATATCACCTAAGAGTCGGACTAGATTCATTTCAGGGACTTTTGACCATGAAATAATATAATTATTATTAAAACCATGGAAAATGACAACATGTCACTATCTTAAATCTTATAAGTGTAGTAATTTTAACATAGTGATAAACATCATAAAACATAGGATTTAAATATTCCCTAAAATTATAATAAAATTATCTACATCATATAAATTTATTTATAATTTTTAGGGATTAAATAATTATCATTAATTATGACACAATATTGATGTTGAAATTATTTTATTGATTGAAATATCAAATAAATGGTTTTAAATGTATTAAAATAAATATTATATGAACTATATAATGTGATAAAATAATTTTATAGATAAAAATGACATGTTATGAATCTATTAAATCTTTTAGTTCGAACATATCTTCTGCATATATTTTGTTTAAATTCAAATAAATGAATAGTTTCAAAATTGACATTATTGTTATTTTATAAAAATTACATATTATAAAATTGTTTAAAAATCACAAAAATATTTAAAAATTATAATTTAAAATTTATATGTCCAAAAATGTAATAAATCATAAAATTATGGACAATTAACAACATATAAGTAATTATTTTTAATTATTTAAAATTTAGAATATTATTACCAGAAATAAAATTAAATTGTTTATATAAGGATAAATCAAGTTGATAATGTTTAAAATAAATTTCCAACATGTCTAAAATTTATTAGATGATGATATTACAACCCTATCTCGTCTAATATTTGTATTTGAGTAATTTATGGAGGTTTTTAAGTGGGTTTGGAATTTATTATAAATTAATATTTCTTAAAATTCCAAAGGTTCCCCTCTCCTCCCTTATAAAAGGTCACCTCCTCCCTCTCCTCCTCACGCCAATTAGTGCCTTATATATCAGCCAAACCCTGACCATTTCCCTTATCAACTTCCTTAGAAACAATCTAGAGGTCGTGGTCTTCTTCAAAGACCAATTTTAGTGCCCTACGAGGAGGCTTCAAAGAGGCGTGTCGAAGAAGAGGTAATATCAATTACTGATTCTTTAAAATTTATTTCTTCCTATACTTCCTCTTATTTAGTTGTTTCATTATGAAGTAATAACATCTGTATCACTCATATACATATATGTTATTATAAATATTAAACAACCCTATTTCACCTTTTATCCATCCTATGGAAAACGAAATCACTGTGTGTTTATACGTACGGAATACCGTCTCCACGCCGTGGTGTAATCTGTTTTCCACCACCACCATACTTGGATGGGTATAATGGTGTAAATAATAACTATATATTATTATTGTAAGGTAATATTGATTCTGAAATAGTATACATACACTTTAATATAATTCCATGATCATGGGAATGATATCATCGCTCATGCGTACGTACGGCCTACCGTCACCACGATGTGATGCGACTCGTTCTACATGATCTTCATTGAATAATGATTATATAAATGAATTAAATGCATAAATATGATATATATTACATTAATACCATTCTTTAAATGAGGTATCTATAACATAAAAAAAGGAATAAGAATTTATTCGACAAAACATGCATAAGAACATAAAGCAATGAACACCCGAATAACAAGTAGCAATGAAATATTACTAATAAGAAGATAAGAATATGATCATATATGATATCATAACAATGAATATCATTCTGTAATAAGTCAAAAAAATTATTTAAATAATTATATAGGAGGTTCGGATACGTACAAAGCATATCGGACCAAAGTTAAGGGAAAATCTCGCAAATCTCAATTATTATACGAGATTGTTTTTACATTGGTAATTACTTAGGAATATTTATCATCCACATCCATGTTTCGTCAATATGTAATATTATTTCTATCCTTCTACAATTTATTAAATACAAATTTAAATATTTTTGAGTTTTTAGTAAAAGACATGAAAGGAATCTTTTGTCGTTTTTAGTACGAGGTACTTTTTGACTTTTCCGGCCAAAGTACAAGAAGATTGTTTTTTTAACTTATATGGAATGAATGGATTTTTATGATTCTATAGAACATTATTTACATGAAGTTTAATTAAAATATTTTCAAGTTTATTTTTAATTAACTTATTTTAGTTTAAAATGTTATGACATGTTAATAAAGGAAAAATGTTTTTGAACTAGAAAGAATATTTTCCTCAACAATGGAGTTCAAGTGTTTTTATCAAATTTATTTTACATCTAAGATAATATAGGGTTCTTTTTATATCCCTATTATTACATTGATTTTATTATGTTGTGATGGAATTATTTTTATGAATTCCTTTAACTTATATGAATTTTTTATGATGTCATGATGTTTAAGAATCCCATTTTTTTTACATGGGTTTACTATGTTGTATGATTTATGATTTTGTGGAAGACATAAGAATGGTTTCAATATGAGATGGGTGGGACCTATATCTCCCTCCCATGAATTGGGTAAAGATTTATATCTCATGAGATAGACATAACTGGAACGACAAGTTAAACAGGTTCAGTGATACAGGACTGGAACGAGGAGTGAACTCGGTTCAGTAATGGAATTTGTCCGCTATGATAGTCTTGTAAAGGAGTTTTGACTAAAATGAAATGATTTTCTATGATTGTGTGTGTATTCGAAAATGATTCATGTTTTACGTTATGATTATTTGGAATTAATTTTCATTACTATGATTTATCCCATGACATGATATTATGATCTCTTTTGTAGGTTAATATTTTTAAAATGTTATGTTCATATGAATATGATATGATTGATATTTCTTTTGTTTACCCTTACTGAGCATTTGAGCTCACCCTTTTGTATGTTTTTTTTCAGGTGAGGAAGAAGGATATTAAGTAGGATATGCCAAAAAGGGACTCTAGATATGATGAAATAAATGGGAGACAATGTAATTGATTTTATGAACCAGTTGTTTATGTTTCCTAGTTTCTAAAGACACTATACCAATAAGGTCCTTTCATGGTTTTGTTATATGTTGAAATAAGTATTCTTCAATTCTGAATTAATAACAATGTATCTAAAGTATAGGTTGTTATTCTTGGCCTGTTTTCTTGTTATTTTGTTCAATACAATTGTAGAGGCTTGAGAGAATAAATGTGATGTTGGGTATTCTAGTGCCTCTATAAAATAGTTTAATTATTTCATAGCTTGCAATGGATTGTTTCATTCTGGTTTGATAGGTGGTAATTTCACATGGTTTCATAATAGGAATGGTATCTAGAGGATGTGAAGTATAATCAATCAAGGTTTGGGAAATTTCTGGTTCATGGATTCATATCCATAGATGACAATTTCTCATCTACCTAGAACTTTGTTATATCACTCTCTTATAGTTATCAGTATCATGTGTATGAAAAGCGGATGAGAAAATTTCTTATACTCAAGGATCTTTCTGAAGGATGAAGGTTTGCATAAAAATTGGAGTTAATTATGGTTACATTAGATTAAGGGAAACCCCTAGGAGAGACTAAAAATGTGACATAAGATGTTGACGATTAATTTTATAAAATGTAATAGATTAAATAGAAATGGATTCATGTCCTTGGGGATGATTCATGATGATATTGAAAGGATTGAATTCTATTTGAAAAAATCATGGGAGGATGATGATTTTTTCTTCTCTCAGTGACAACAAATGTTTACATCTAGAAAAATATTTCGATATAGAAAGGGTATACAGGGATAAATATTGGGCTAATGGTTGAAGGAGGTAGATAGAAACATGACCTTTTTCCGTGCTTATATTAAAGAGAAGTGGGTGACACTAAACGTGAACATTAGACATCAAGATGGGTCCTATACTAATGATGTTGATGTTTCTATAAATTTATCCACAGATTTTTTACATAATTTCTTTGTTGAACCTTTTAAGCCCGACATGGATAAAGAATATAGAGGATGAGGGTGAATGTTTTTCTGGGTGTCTTCTTAGGCTAGTTTAATAGAGGGATAATATAGGCTTTGAGAGGATTCTAGATGAATAAGAAATTATGGAGGCAGTTTTTATCTTGATGGAAGATAGTGCACCAGGACCAAATGTATTTCTTGGATCATTTTTATGGATATATGGGAGGTTATTGGTTCTCATGTTAATGAAGAATTACTTTACTTCTTTAAAGTGGGGCTCTTCCAAAGGAAGCCTACGCCTCAAGAGTGTTTTTGATTCCCAATTTTAAGCACCATGAATGAATCATCCAATTCTGCATCATATTCTTATGCAATGTTTTGTATAAAATATTATCAAGCATTATGAATAAAAGACTTAACATATTGATTCCATGAATTGTATCATAGGAAAATCATGAGTTTATTTAATGAATATGTACTCAAGGTGAGATAGGAATTCATCAAGAAATGGTGGAAGATATTAAAAAAATAATTGGGGTCAAAAATAATAATCAATGTGGACATTGACAAGGCATATGACATACTTCGGTGGGGATAAATTCTGAAAATTATGAGGTGATTTGGTTTCAATACATGGGATTGTGATCTGGTTTTTAGAGTTTTCTCCACACCGTCTATGTCAAAATCCTTCATGGGAAATAATTTGTTTTCAAAACTACTCGAGGTTTTAAGAAGGGTGATCCCTTATCCCCCAGTCTCTTTATGATGGCTCAAGATTCTTTATCAAGGAATATTAAGTGATATATATAGGAGGGGACTCTTTTACTTTAAAAAAAAGATATGGTGAAGGTATGGTCTCTCATATAATGTTTGATGGGGAAATTTTATGTTTTCATAGTGAAAGGAATAGATCTATCAAGGGATGGAATATATTGTTGATGACTTATAATAAGAAGAGCATGTAACACCCCGAGACTTTATGAGAAATATTATTTTTAATTTCTTTGATTCCTTGTGTTGTACACCACACCAATATTATCTTGTGCTATACACAACACCGTATTATCTTGTAGTATATGAAAACACTAATCTTGGCTTGTGTTGCACGCAAGAGTGACCTTCCTCAATAGTGTGTGTTGTACGCAAAACCGAGTTTCACTAAACAATGATATATTGTTATAATATTATTATGAAAAACCCTTTATGAATATTACTAACCACATTTTGAATTTTATAACATTATCATTCATCGTACACATATTCTAGAACATGGTATGAGAACAAAATAATTTTTTCGGGTAAAATAAGTATTTTTTCCAAAAATGTATTTTTACCACCTTTTGATGGCGCAACCACCTTAAATATAGTTTTTGACATGTTCATAAGTTTAATTTTAAAAATTAAACTTCTTCCTCGTAATTAAGATATAAAAATTTACTTTGGATAAATTTTTGATATTTTTCGGATAAGTTTCTTATTTTGATGAATAGTAAAAATAGGCTAAATTTTAATTGAAAACAACTTTTTTCGTAAAAATATTTTATATGGTTAAAATATATTATATAATGGTTTTAAATTAAAAATATAATATATTTATACCACTTAATATAATGTAGGACACTATCATTAATTTTACATCGAATTCATAAGTGAAAACATTTCAATCTTTCGCAATCTTTTAACTTTTAAAACCTGTTTTCTCAATAGCGGGATTAATTTTAAATTAAATAGTGAAACTTATGTGTTTTAAATTTGGAAAAATGGATTCCATATTTGAAATAAATAGGTCCAAATTATTTTAATATGGTTCTTTTTATTTTAAGTCATTATGAATAGTAACTACGGTAATTTTTATTTACAACTGTTAAAGGAAAATCGTGTAATTAAGGGTAAAAAAATATTATATAATTTATCTAACACTTGTATTAATATAATTAAATGATTATATTTCGTCCTAAAATATAATTGGGTCTAAATGGTATCTTTTGAAACCCACATGGATGTGATTAAGACCTTTAATTTATTTTATTTAAAGAAAGTGAAATATATCTCACTCAAACATTAATAATTAATGTATTTTTAATATAGAGTTATAGAGAATATAAATTGGATTATAAATACTCATTTGAAATCTAAAATGATATTATTTATTATGGTAATTTATTTGTAATTTTTATTAAATATATAATTACCTTAATACCTTATACATTAACGATGAAGAAATTATTTATAAAGTGAAAATTCAATAATACAGTTTTTATTAAACTAATAATGCTCTTAAAAGGCACAAACATCTAACCAAAACTTATTGGTCATGTACATGAAAACCATAACCATCCAATGGTCTAATTATTGACCATTTGGAACCTTATAAAAGTGATTATGACACTTATATTATTTTATTTTAAATAATGTAAAAGTTGTCACCTTCATACTTTAATAAATATAACAATTTAGATGTTGTGATTTTAAGATACTAAATTCTAGTAAATGTATTATTATGGAATATATTATATTTATCTACATCATATTATTTTTATTTTTATTTTTATGCAACAAATAACTATATTAAATAATTAGACAAAAATGTTTTAGTAATTATTTTATTAGGAGAAATATCAAATAAATGGTATTAATATTATTAAAATAAATATTATATGAAAAAATTAATGTTTCCCATGAATTTTTTAGATGAATATGACATTTTATAATCTATTAAATATTTTCGTTCAAATATATCTTCTGTGTGGATTTTATTTAAATTTAAATAATTGAATTTTGTCAAAATTGAAACTATTGATATTTTATACGGATAACATATTATTAAATTGTTTAAAAATCACAAAAATATTTCAAAATTTAAATTTTATAATTATATAGTCAAAAAGGTAATAATTTATCTAATTATGTAAAATTCACAACACATACATAAGTATTTATAACAATTTAAAAATTAGAATATTCTTACCACAAATAAAATTAAAAAGATTAAATGAGGATAAATCAAAATGATATGATTTAAAATAAACATAAAACATGTCTCAATTTTGTTGTTTTATGAGATTATAGCCTTATCTCATCTCATCTTCTAATTGAGTGATTTTTGATGGTTTTTAAGTGGGCTTTGATTTTATTATTAATTAATAGTTTTGAGGTTTCCAAAAATGCCCCTCTCTTCTCTTATAAAAGGTCACCTCATCCCTATCCTCTTCACACAATTTTGAGCCTTCATTCTCTGCCAACCCCTGCCCATTACTCTTCTCAAATTCCCTAGTCACATTCTAGAGGTTCTGGTCTTCTCCAAAGACCAACTCTATTCCCTTTATAGGAAGCTTAAAGGAGGTGCGTTGAGGAAGAGGTAATCTCTTCTACCAATTCTTTCAAGTTCCATTATTCTTATACTTCATCTTAATTAGTTGTTTCACTATAAAGTAATAACATAAGTATAAATAATATACTGATATGTATTTATAAATATGAAACAACCCTATTTCACCTTCTATCCATCCTATGAAAAATGAAATCACCGCGTGTGCGTACATAAGGCTTACCGTCTCCACGCCATGGTGTAATCTGATTTTCCACCACCACCATACTTGGATGGGTATATTGGTGGAAATAATAACAGTATATGATTATTATAGCATCATAATGATTAATAGATATTATCCACTCCAATTCGATTCAATAATTATGGGAACAATTTCATCGCTCTTGTGTACGTATGGATTACCGTCTCCACAACGTGATGAGATTCATTATCCATGTTAACCATTCCATAATGATTATATAGTATCTATAAAGAATAATATTGAAATATATTAAATAATAATTATATTGTATTTATGTATATGTTATTAACTTACTTACATTCAATTTAATAAGGAAACAAAAATAGCGTTCATGCGTATGTACGGCCTACCGTCTCGATGAATGGTGTATTTCATTCCATTTATCAATCTATTATATATATATTATTCTGAATATATATTATAGATAAATCATTTTTTACATTCTGGATGTAATTAAATCATTATATAATTAATTATATCAATAAGAACAAGTCCAAACATGTACGATAAATGAAACAATTTTACCCAAAACGCTTCTTTAACATGGAATTGATAAAAGAACAGGTAATATAAAGTCTTAAGTGAATCATATGTGATATCATAAATATTATAATGGTTCTATTAAAGGTTAATAATATTTTTAAACCCACTATAGAAAAGTTGTAGACACGTATGTATAAAATTGGAGCTAAGTCAAGGGATAATTATTTCAATCGTGTTCTTATCCGTTATTGTTTATTCGTAATTATTTACTGGGGTTATATATTTATCATCCATGTTCGTATATTCTAAATCTATTTTCAGAAAATGTTTCCAATTATTCCATGTATGTTTAATGTCATTTTTACCCCTTTTTGAATTTTACCCCATGTTATAAATGGAATCTTTCTTTTTTTTACAATACGAGGTACTTATTAGCTTTTCCGGTAAAAGTACGAGAAGAATGTTTTTTAACTTATATAGTATGAACGGATTTTTATGGTTTATAATGCCTTATTTACACGAAAAATAATCTACAAGATTTAATTATTATTTTAAACAAAACTCATTTTCTTTTAAAATTGCATGGCATTTTGTAAAAATAAAATGATTTTGCAGAAGAAAAGATATTTTTCTCAAGAATTCATTTCAAGTGTTTTATCGAAACTATTTTCCATATAAGATGAAATTATTTAGTATGTTTATGTTTCTAGTATTATGTATCTATTATTTACATGGTTTAATTTTTCTTATAAAGAAATGATATCCATTTGTTTTATATGGATTATGTTATGATGGGATGATGTTTATGAAACCTATTTTATTCTTTGGGTTATGATGATTGGTTTCTCTTTATTTTTTGGAACACATAAGAATGATTTAATTATGAGATGGTTGGGACCTATATCTCACTATAATTCATTTGGTATAGATTTATATCACATAAGATAGACATGGCTAGAATGGAAAGTGAATCTGGTTCGGTAATATAGGGCTGGAACGGTATGTTAACTCGGTTCAGTAATGGACTTTGTCCACTATGATGGTCTTGGAAGCAATGCCTTGGCTACTATGGAAATCATAACATCTTCTTAATGGTTTTCCATAATTTTATGTTTTATTCTCATAAAATTTTATCATGATTAAGGTTCCTTTAAGATCTATGCCTTACATACTGCCAATATTTATTTCAAAACTCACAATTTCGATGTTTAAACATTATATTCTAGTGTTTAAGTTCAAATGTATATGGTTTGTTTTATTTTCTCCATGACTACCCTTACTGACCATTCAAATCACCATTTTTATGTTTTCTTTTCCCCAGGATATAAAGAAAGGTTTTAGGTAAGAAAACAAAAGTGAAAGATCTTTATGGGAGATGTTGAAGATGTTTCACCATGATAGGAAGATTGTGTTCCAAGTTTCTAAAGACACTAAAATATTACGGTCCTTGGGTGTCTATTTTGTTTATTTATTAAGTATTCCTCAAAATTAATTTAATGTCCATGTACGTCAAGCTCGGGTATCTACAGTTGGTATTAGAGGAGAAGGATTAGTTAACCTTTGGAAACTAGGATGTGAAAACTTTAGTGAGATCGCTAGAGATATTTCTAAGTTATGTCTAGGTATGTCCCTAAGGTTTAGTATAACAATAGGTTACAGTCCTAGAATTATGTTGATGATTAGGAATAACCTAGGGTGAACCTAAGGTGTCATGTATTAAATAATTTTTGATAAGTTAGACAACCCATTAGTGACTTTTTGTGATTATGTGGTTCCTCGTTATTTTAAATTTTTCATACACTATGGCTTCTGGTTTTAGTCAATTGAGGGAAAGAGAATGAGTTCGGATAACATTGATTCCAATGGATAAATTGGTGACTATGATCAAAAAAATTGTGTAATGCCTAGAGAGAAATAAATATGATTATGCCTAATCATCCATCATGATATACGATTAACAAGGTGAACTTTAGTTGTATTCCTAAGTCATCAAATAAGAGGAAGATAGACTTTTATGAATGTTATAATGGTGAGAAACATAGGGGAAGTATGATTAATCTTTTTACATATCAAGAATTTGGGAAGAAGAACCTTGATGAATACCTCAAATGGAGGGGAAGATGTTATCTGTGTGGGGAAAAGGGGCATAGAGTGATAGAATGTTATGGAGTTCAATGTCTTATCTGTGGAGAACATGGGCATTACCCAACTCATGGCCCTAACCTAAGAGGTTACTTCTAAATCGAGGAAGGACCAATTTTATGACAATAATTGAAGAGGATGGATTGAAGGGCTTATGTATTGGAATTCAAGAATAATTTTGTTGAGGTAATTTTATGGTATATTGAAATATGTATATATTGGTCCATTGTGGTTTTCCATAGGAATATGGTACCGGTAACCCTGAAAAGTGATTGAAATATTTTTGGAAAGTAAATGATATGTTCCTAATGAAGGGATAAGGAGAAAATAATATGTTTGATAGTATTAGTGATCTCATGAATGATATAAGGACAAAGTGACATCAAGGTTTCAGTATATAGAAATTTTGGGATTTTGGTATGTGGAAAGAGTTAATGTTTGATAGCATTTATGTTTTCACTAAGGTTCTATAGTAATTAATGTATTTAGAGAATACATGATTAAGGAATTCAAATGATTGGAATATTACCAACAAGATATATATTAAAATATATAGGGGATAAATGAAGGTATTCAGTGCTTGGTAGATGACTTAGCTAGTAATTGTTTTCTTTATACTATGAGATTGGACAGAAGTATTTTTGATAATCCTAAAGGTTGGAATAGATTAATTGGGACATTATATAGTGTTGTTTTAGGCTAAATCATTTTTTCGAATGTTTTCATAATATAGTATTAGAAAAAGGAAAACATGCAGGACCAGCGACAACCAGTCACATCGGACAAGGTTGTGGGAATCAAACACACAACCGAAGTGCGATGGGCCTTTATCGCCTACCACTAGCCTACAGGAAGTCCCTGGTTTGTAGAAATTAGTTTTATTATATAAAGCGTTATGATATATGAAGTATAAGTCCATTTTTGGAAAAATATACGATTAACCTCACCATAGATGGACTTATGTATATTTAATATCTTGTGGTATCATTTTTTGTGATAGAGAGAGATGGAAAGACATATCATTCTATCGCATGATCTGCTAATACATCAAGAATGAAAAATTAAACATCATTTCGTTAAATATGAGATGAAGTGGAAATTGTTCATGGAATAACCAACAATGATTTTACACTAAAATCAAGTAAGTATTTATCATTATTGAAACATTCATCAACTATAGGGAAATGATCTTGAAAAGCAAAAATGTTTCCCCAGTACCCTCATATCCGATGAATCGGATGGTACCTTAGATCATCACAAATTTATGGATTTGTGATTATTGGATTTTTCATAGCCATGTTCTCTACCACACTTCATCAGAACTTGATGGTTATATTTCTATTCTATATCCATATTTTCACTTATATTCTCCAATGTGGAAACCCAGTGCTAAGTTACATTGGGTGACTGTTATGTTTCTAACTTTACTTTTTAAAATAAAATTTTAGTATTACATTTTATGATGTCAATTTCTATAAATGAAACTTTCAAGTAGTAAACTATATATAACCTCAATGAATTTTGAGGGTGAAATTCATTTTAAGGGGGGTAGAATGTAACACCCCGTGATTTTATGAGAAATATTCTTTTTAATTTCATTGATTTCATTTGTTATATGCCACACCAAGATTATATTGTGCTATATGCAACACCTTATTAGGTTGTAGTATATGAAAACACTATTCTTGGCTTGTGTTGCACACAAGAGCGACCTTCCTCAATAGCGTGTGTCGTACGCAACACCGAGTTTCACTAAACAATAATATATTTTTATAATATTATTATTAACTAGCCATTATGAATAGTATTAACCACATTTTTAATTTTATAACATTCTCATTCATCATACACATATTCTAGAACAAGTTATGAGAACAAAAAAATCATGTAAAATAAGTATTTTTCCAAAAATGTAGTTTTGTCACCTTTTTATGGAACACCCATTTTAATCTAGTTTTTGATATGTTTATAAGTTCAATTTGAGAAAATAAACTTATTCCTTGAAATAATGATATCAACATTTATTTGGATAAATTATTGATATTCTTCTGATAAGTTTTTTATTTTGATGAATATTAATAATAAGCTAAATTTTAATTGAAAACAACATTTTTCATCAAAATATTATATGTGGTTAAAATATACTATTTTATGGTTTTAAAGTATAAATATAATATATTTTTACCACTTAATATAATTTATGTCATTATAATTAATTTTACATTGAATTCATAGGTAAACACATTTCAATCTTTTCCTGTCTTTTAACTTTTAAAACCTGTTTTCTCAATAGTGGGATTAATTTTGAATTAAATACTAAAACTTCTGTGTTTTGAATATAGAAAAATGGATTCCCTATTTTGAATTTGTAGGTACAAATTATGTTAATAGGATACTTTTTATTTTAAGGCATTATGAATAGTAACTACGTTAATTTTTATTTACAATAGTTAAAGGTAAATCAGGAAATTAAGGGTAAAAAAAATTATGAAATTATCCTAACACTTGTATTAATATAATTTGATGATTATATTTGGTCCTAAAATATACTTCGGTCGAAATGGTATCATTTGGAACCCACTTGGATGTGACTGAGACCTTTAATTTATTTTATTTACAGAAAGTGAAATATGTCTCACGCAAACATTAATAATTATAGTATTTTTAATATAAGGTTATATAGAATATAAATTCTATTTTAAGTACTCATTTGAAAGATAAAAGTTTTTTATTTATTATGGTAATTTATTTTTAATTTTTATTGAATATCTAATTACCTTAATAGGTTATACACTAATGATGGAGAAATTACTTATTAAGTGAAAAATCAATAATATAGTTTTTATTAAACCAATAATGCTCATAAACGACACAAACATCTGAAAAAAATTTATTGTTCATGTAAATGTAAACTATAATCATCCAATGGTCTAATTTTTGACCATTTGGAGACTTATAAAAGTGATTATGACACTTATATTAATTTATTTTAAATAATGTCAAAGTTGTCACCTTCATACTTTAATAAATATGACATTTTAAATGTTGTGATTTTAGGATGATAAATTCGAGTAAAAGTATTATTATGTAAGATGTTAGATTTATATGCATCATAGTATTTTATTTTTAATTTTTATATAAAAATAAGTATATTATATAGTTATACAAAAATGATGTAGTAATTATTTTATTTAGAGAAATATCAAATAAATAGTTTTAAAAATATTAAAATAAATATTATATAAACAAATTAATGTTTTCTATGGATTTTTTATTTTAATATGACATGTTAAGAATCTATTATATATTTTTTTTCAAATATATCTTCTGTGTAGATTTTATTTAAATTCACATAATTGAATTTTGTCAAAATTAACACTATTGAAATATTATAAAAATAACATATTATTAAATTTTTTAAAAATAACAAAAATATTTATAAATTACAAATTTAAAATTATATAGTCTAAAATTTGATAATTTACCTGATTATGGAAAAATAACAACACATAAGTATTTATTATAATTTAAAAATTAGAATGTTATTACCGGAAATAAAATTATATAGATTAAATAAGGATAAATCAAAATGATAATGTTTAAAATTAACATAAAACATGTCTAAATTTTATTGGTTGAAGAGATTACAAACCTATCTTATATAATATTATAATTGATTGATTTTGGAGGATTTTAAGTGGGGTTTGATTTTATTATTAATTAACAGGTTTGAGGTTTCCAAAAGTGCCCCTCCCTTCTCTTATAAAAGGGAACCTCATGA
Source organism: Viscum album (assembly GCA_963277665.1). NCBI lineage: Eukaryota > Viridiplantae > Streptophyta > Magnoliopsida > Santalales > Viscaceae > Viscum > Viscum album. Next base: position 1,361,466,435 of record OY728140.1, on the reverse strand, counting down.
ATCACCTATTCACAAAATTTTTATCCTTCAAGCTCTTCAAACCCCTGAAAATTACTCATCACAACTTCCCTAGTCACATTCTGGAGGATCTGTTCTTCTCAAAAGACCAAATGTAGTCCCTTAAGAGGAAGCTTAAAGGATGTGCGTCGAGGAATAGGTAATCTCTTCTACCGATTCATTCAAGTTTCTTTAATCCTCTACTTAATATTATTTATTTGTTTAATTATAAATTAATTACATCAGTATAACTAATATACTGTTATGGTATTATAATTATAAAATAATTCTATTTCACCTTCTATCCATCCTATGAAAAACGAAATCACCGTGCATGCGTACGTATGGCTTACCGTCTCCACCCCGTGGTGAAATCTGATTTTCCACCACCACCATACATAGATGGGTATAATGGTGGAAATAATAACTACATATGATTATTATAACATCATACTGATTATGAGATATTATCCACTCCCATTCCATTCAATAATTATGGGAACGATATCATTTCTCATTCGTACGTACGGATTACTGTCTCCACGACTTGATGAGATTCATTCTCCATGTTAACCATTCCCGAATGATTATAAAGTATATATAATAAATAATCATGAAATATATGATGTAATAATGATACTATATTATTTATATATTATTTATTTACATCCATTCAATTTAATAATTAAATGAAAACAACGTTCATGTGTATGTAAGGCCTACCGTCTCCATGAACGGTGTATTTCATTCTATTTATAGATCTATTATATATATTATATTATGAATATATATTATATATAAATATAGTTTTACATTATAGAATTATATAAATGATGATATAAGTAATGATATCAATAACAACAATTCCAAACATGTACAATAAATGAAACGATTTTACCAAAAATGTTGCTTTAATGTGGAATTGACAAAATAACGGGTAATATAAAGTCTTATATGAATAATATATGATATCATAAATATTATAATGGTTCTTTTACAAGGTAATAATATTTTTAAACCCACTATATAAGAGTTTTGGACACATATGGAAGAAATTTGACCTAAGGTAAGAGATAATTATTCCAATCTCGTTCTTATCTAGGATAATTTATTCGTAAATATTTATTGGGGTTATATATATCATCCATGTCCATGTCTTCTAAAACTATTTTCATAAAATGTTTAAAATTATTAAATGTATGTTTAAATTCATTTTTACCCTTTCTTACTTTTACCCCTTGGTATGGAATTAGTCTTTCTTTTGTTTACCATACGATGTACTTATTGACTTTTCTGGTAAAAGTATGAGAATAATTTTTTTCTTAACTTATATGGTATGAACATATTTTAATGGTTTTGTAATGCCTTATTTTCATGAAGCTTACTCAAAAAATATTTCATGATTATTTTCATCAAAAATCCTTTTCTTTTAAAATTCCATATCATTTTGTGAAAAGAAAATGATTTTGAAGAAGAAAGGATATTTTCCTCAAGAATTCTTTTCAAGTGTTTTATCAAAACTACTTTCCATCTAAGATGACATTATTTAGTATTTTTATGTTAAAAGTATAATTTCTTTGTTATTTACATTGTTTTATTTTTCTTATGATGAAATGATATCCATTTGTTTTATATGGATTATGTTATGATGGGATGATGTTTATGAAACCGATTTTATTCTTTGGTTTATGATGAATGATTTCTGTTTATTTTGTGGCACACATAAGATTGATTTCATTATGAGATGTGTGGTACCTATATCTCCCTCCGATGCATTGGGTAAATATTTATATCTCATGAGATATACATGGCTGGAATAGCAAGTGAATCCGGTTCAGCAATACATGGCTGGAATGGCAATTAAACCCAGTTCATTAATGGAGTTTTTCCACTATGACGGTCTTGGAAGCAATGCATTGGCTACTATGGAAATCATAACATGGGATTAATGGTTTTCCACAATTTCATGTTTTATTCCCATTCTATTTTATCATGATTAATGTTCCTTTATGATCTATTCCTTACATACTGCCAAGATTGTTTTCACTACTCAAGATTTTGATGTTTAAACATTATGTCCATGTTTTTAAGTTCAAATGTATATGGTTTGTTCTATTTTCTCCATGCTTACCCTTACTGAGAATTTGAGATCACCCTTTTTATGTTTTCTTTTCCCCAGGATATAAAGAAAGGTTTTAGGTAACAAAACAAAAGGGAAAGATCTTTATGGGAGATGTTGAAGATCTTTCACCATGATTAGAAGATTGGGTTCCAAGTTTCCAAATACACTGAACTATTATAGTCCTTGGGTGTCTATTTTTGTTATGTATTATGTATATTGCAAAAGTAATGTAATGTACATGTACATCAAGCTTGGGTCTCTACAAAGCAGGCAGTTGATGAACACAAAAAATATTAAAGATTATATTTCCAATAACTGTGCAACTTGAAGAGCCATGGAGATACAAAATAAACTGGGTATGCATGAGAGACATCATCCATTAATGTACCTAGGAGCCCTAATATCCAATTGAAGAATCTATAAAACCCTGTTTGAGGGGATGTTAGAGAGAATTACAAGCCATATTTTCAACTGGAAGAATGTGTTCACATCCTTTGGTGGAAGCATAACATTGAGAAATCGTGTTCTAGATTGAATGTAGATGCATGTTCATTCAACCATAAGAGTGCCAAAAGGAAACATGGATCGTATTGAAAATATTTTGTAAAAATTTATTTGGTATGTTAATGATAATTGTAGATACCACAGGGTGAGCCGGATGATATTGGATAGACCAATAGAATATGTGGTATTTAATCTTTGTAACTTATTGGGGACTATTAAATCTATGCAAGCGAAGAATTCTTGGTAAATAATTCAATGGATTTAACTTGGGGTGAGATTCAAAAAACACTACAAGGGTAGAGGTAGAATTAATGGTCCATGTATGTGAATAAGACATCAAATTTACAAAAAATTATTATTGAACTTTTGGAATTTCAAGAAGACAAAGTTTGTTGGGTGGTGGGAGGTGATGAGATAAGTTATTGAAGTTATAACTGTAGAAAAACACATCTTTTCTTCCATGTCCATGTGACTCAAAAAAAATTATTCAATGAGGATTTTAAATTCTCAATCCATATCCAATCCACACTTTCCCAAAAATAGTTTGATGTATTTGATAACATCACAATGTTTGATGAAACTCATAAATTCTTTTTATTGATCTCAAAATCAAGAAAACTAAATGGATGTGAACTCTAGGATTCCCTACATATATGATCTGGTAATTAGAGAAGGTAAGCACATCTATAGTGCAAATTGATTTTGACAAAATAGAACTTCCTTATTTGGAGGATGCAGAAAAAATATTTACCAGCAGAGGATAGAATATAGAAAAAAGGGATCTTGCGGGCCTCTAGGTGCTGGTGTTGTGAAAATCCAAGTCATTAATCATGTTGGAATCTATTCATTGGGAGTGAAGTTACAAATGGTTTATGGAAATATTTCAAGTCATTCATGAGGGTGTCTAGAAGAGAAGAAACCATGGAGTAATTTCTATCCAATTGGTTCCAGGGGGCCGAACCTTGTTTTGATGATGTGGAGGAACAACGTATGATTTTTTATGCTCTATGTTGGTTAATTTGGGAGGCGTGTAATAATGAAAGAGTTAGGAGTGTTTTTCACATTCTTATATGTCAGTGTAAGTTAGATCCTTGGTGGCAGATCTTAGGGGTATCTACACTTTGGAGTATGCTTTATCCACTATCAGAAAATTAATTCCATGTGTGGTTATAAAAACAGAAATAAACTTAATTTGTAACAAGGGAGCCTAGATTGGCTAGAAACCCCTGTTACAAGGTTGAAATTGAATGTTGAGCATTCATGTACATCATGACACATGATAGGGGGGTCTAATCAAGGATGGTAGGGGTATAGTTATCTTTCAATTTCGTTTGTTCTATGGAACATGAAATTTTTATGGAGCGGAGATTATGTCTTTGATTAGTGGGCTTCAATTAGGCATGTTATTTGAAAACATGTTAATGAAAGTGGAATCTAATTCCAAAGTTATTGTCTGGATTATGCATGGGAGGTAATAAGGCCCCTGGGAGATGGAATATTTTATTATAAATGGAAGGGTATTGTTTGAGCATGGAGTATAGATTGGGTAGATTTTTAGAGAAGAAAACTTTGTGTTAGATGCATTAGCTAGTAAAACAGGTCCTAATAACGTGTTTAGATTATTTAATAGAATGGGCTCTATTCCAATGTATTGTAATCATATTATTATGGGATATTCCTGGGGACATCACTATTTTCATCCACCATGATGTGTAACACTATATCCTTTGAATAATAAAAATTTTAAATTTCAGTCTATGGTCTTACAAAATTTAATTCACCAACTTCACCCTAACACACAGAAATTCTGCATCTATTCCAGTAGAGGAATTTACATGAGTCCATTTGAATTCCCATTTATAAATTTTTTTTTGTAAGAGAAGTAAACCAATTGAGGATATTAGTTATATCCTCCCAACAAATCCATAGAGAAATCATGCAACATATATTTAGGTTTTTTGATATTTCATTTATCTTGGACATTAGTCTTGGGGGGATAATCCAAAATGAAATTCAACTAAGAGTTTATATTGTGTTAAAGGATCTTAAAAAACATTATGTTAAACCTATAATATTGATCAAATATAATCAATTGTGTTGTTACCTATATCTTTACCAATTATCTACTATAAATCATTTCATGTAGATCAAGTAAAAAAGTCCACTTGATTGTAAATGGTGTGTTTTGTCTCTGTAGGATGGTCTGCTAAAGCCCATATTGCATTGATCACTTCCAATTTCAATTAAATAACTGTAAAAAATTTCATATTGATGTTTTCCCATTTATATATAGGTATTTTAAATAGTTACATCATACCTTTGAATTAATTCCATGCATCCTTCTCCTACAGACATACCAAAAATTATGATAAATATTCTACAATCTTATTCTTCATATTATCCAACCAACAGTGTTCTCAGATATCTTTATAAATCTTCAGGTTTCCTTGGTGTATGGAGAATATTGATCAATGGGTATCATTAAACATATCACCTTTTATATTAATATTTGATGCTACACAATATCATTTCACAAATCTCAGTGATCCTTCATAATCAATATTAAACATAGAATTTTTTCCATTAACTATAAAAATAACCTTCTTTTATAATTTTAATCAAATTTAGTAGTGATGGTTCATCAATAATTTGATGAAGTTAATATGATATTACATCAGTTATTATTAAAATATCTATCCATTTTATATCTAGTAATATCGGATACTTCTCGAACCTAATAATAGATATGCTTTCAAGATCATTTATAATCAATGAATCTAACACATCATTCTCCCTCCATGGATGGTAGTTTATTGAGCTGTTATAATTCCTTTAATAGCACTAATTATTGTCATTGGCATATATTGACATCCATATTTTTTAATACATATTTTAGGACCTTATGGTCCATATATATGACACTTCACTCCATGTATATAATTCCATCATATCCTCATCACAATGATTACTATAACTACCACTATATCTTTCATTTGATTATATTTCTCACGAACCTTCAAATATCATGAAGTTTTAGCTATAACTTATTATTTTTTCATGATTAAATCGTCTAAAACCTTTTTAAATAATCAGTGTAAACTACAAAATACTTCCTCGCTTGTGTGCAGTGTGAGTATAGGTGAAGTAATTAGCCCCTTCGTCAATATCATGAATCTCACTTCACATTCATTTAATTAGACATACATCACTTCATTATATGTTAGTATGGATAAAAAATTTATAATCTATAGACACTTCCCAAAAATATAGATAACAACTAGATAGTCTAAGGAATGTTCTTATTTATATATTATATGTTAATATAAGTTATTCCTAAATAACATTAGTCTTATAATGGCCCATAGATAAATTCTTATTTTTGATAACATTCCCAAAGAATGATAATTTCTTAGTAAAAAACTCACATTTATTATACATTTTATATAGCTTATCCTTCCAAAATATCTTCAGTGTAGTTCTCAAATTCTCCTCATGTTCATCCTTGCTTTTGGGACACAAAAGAATATCATCAATAAATACTTTGAAAAAAACTCAATGTAATCACTAAAGATTATATTCATTGAGTTTATGATTATTGTTATAGAATTTATTATTCCAAATGAGAAAACAATTAACTCATAGTTCATGTAGCTCAATTGAAATTTTTTCTTATGAATATCCTCTTTATTCACCTTTAACTAATGATATCTCAATCATAGGTATACTTTATAGAAGAATTGATATCCATGAAACTAAATGAACAAGTCATCAATCCATGGTAGAAGTTACTTTTTCTTTATCACTAACATGTTTATTTCATGATAATTAACATATAAATGCATCAAAAAATCCTTTATCTTGAAAAGGATAATTGGGGTTCCCCGTGGTAAATCATTTTGGTGAGTGGAACACTTGTCTTCATTATCTAATCTTTCCTTGTTTAATTTTTTCTGTTTAGTGGTCATCATCCAATGAAGAGTCTTGTATATTGCTTTGGATTTAGGTATTAGTTCAATTGATAACTCAAAATCCAATAATAAGGAAGAATAAATAATTCATTTATTAAAAGAATAGTATAATACCTTATAATGGTAATGTATTCAAGAGTGGTCCTCTATTTCAATAATTTGATCAAGACACTCTTTCCCATAAGGAAAAAACATCCATGATCATGAATATTTTTCTCAAATAGGTTCATTATCCTCCTTACACTTATATATAATTAGAGGTTAATTCTAAATATAGAGAGTGATTTCATTCACTCAACTGTTTATATAGTCTCTATGTAGATATAACCTGTCTATTCTTTTTATATCATTCAATCCCACAAAATGGTTTATGACATGGTTCACTAGGTGAGTCATCCCATATATATTAAATAGGGAATAGATATGTACTTTATATCCAATACCATCATCATTAGTGATTTTCAGTGATAACATAAACTCCATGTTTTGTAGTGGTGTTTGACTAAATATAGTAAATGTTCAAGATAATAATGAATGATTATAAGTGTTATCATATAAGAGATTTGATGTTCATGAGTTGATCTTGATTAAACCTTTCACTATTTGGTTCTAGTTACAGTCATTACCTATTTTTAGTATAATATTTGGGATGAGAATATTGAACCTAATAATATAAAAATAAAATTGTGAATTTAAAATGAGTAACTCATAAATGACCTAGATATCCTAATTATGTTTCTATAGGTTTAAATATATAAAAAATTTGATAGAAAATTATGGAGATTCTTCTTATATTAATTAAAAAATGTGATTTAATGTGGTTTTATCAAGGAGGCAGTTCAATTTAAAGGGTTTCACAATTTAAATGATTGTATTGAAATATCATTGTTTCGTTGTTCATTGAAAAATGTGTTTTAGTTTTAAAAATCAATGTTTCCAGGAACTTTCCATTCGATTTATATATGGAACGATAAAGTTCCAATAGTTATTTATCAAAAGGGGACCTTCTTTCCAAAGGCAGGTGTTCATTAATTTTGAACTTTATGATACTTAAGAATGTACATTGGTCGAGATGATGGGAGGTCTGACTCATCAAACCCTTCTGGGGGGAAATTATTGTATACTCTGGTGTAAATTTAATATATTTTCATGAATCCTTATTAATTCACCATGTATATCATAAGTATCCCTTGGAATTTACAATAACTTATTAACATGTGTAAAATGTTGAATCACCGGTATCCATTCAAGGTCCTTCATTAATGAAAATACCTCTATGTATTCAAGGTTTCCCATCAATGGTATCCTCTAATATACTAATTAGAGATTCCTTTAATCATCGATGTGATGGTAATGGTTTTTAAGCCACTCAGTGGGAACACTATAATTTATTGTCATCCAGGGAGATGATGGTTTGTTTTGATCCTAGGATCGTGCCCATGAAATGGGCTATCTACTTGTCCTTGTGAAAGGAATCAGTACCCTCATAGTTCAGTTCCGCATAATAGGAAACATCATACCTTTTAATGTCATGTGATAAGGACCTCTAAGTGAAAGGTTATTTGTCAAAACACAATGTGGGACTTATGTTGAAGAATCCCCAAGGAACATGGAAAGGATATGGGTTTCAATGTAAGATCAGACCCTGTTGGGAATATAGCCCAAGGAGAACTGGGTTGATTAAAAGTGTTGGGCTTGGACCTCGCGTAGGATTCCAACATATCCATATGGATGGGAATTAAATACCACATAGCTCGATGAGTCTCATAGGAGAGTATGGTCTTTTGAGAGAGTTGAGTTTAGGCTTACTTTCTGAAAATGATTCCTTGATGATTTGGGGTTCAATTTGGTGCTTATTTCTAAGGAGGATGCCCAGACTGAAGGAATTAGGGTTGGATTTCTGAAGAGGATGTCCAGTGAGATCGGGACTTGAAAAGGCTTCCTACGTATCATAGTTTGAATAGGAATTAGAGTTCTCATAGTTTATTTCAATGAGTGTTTGTGCACATTATTTAACCATCACGTATCTCGAATCTCGCGTGAGTTATAATTAGTGTGAGAAATAAGAGGATGTGAGATACTCAACAATAACAATTCACACTTTTCCTCCTCTGCTGATGGAGAGGGCGTGTCGACCATGGAATAGGATGAGGAGACGAGCCTTCCCTTTGTTATATTTACATTGGACAAGGGTCCAATGTAGGGTGGAAGGGATAAATGTTTGGGGCTTACACCAGGATGGATGACCATGGCGACAAAGGGAAATAGGAAAGGGAAAGGGTAACAGGAGTCCTTGTGCCCATCCCCCCTTTGGTAATTGGCACTGAATAAGGTAGGAGGATTAATGATGCCACCTCCTGCTAGAAAAGATAGGGTATTACACCAAACAGGTTGCCCAAAAATTAATCCTGGTATGGGAGGGAGACTTCTGATATGCTTGCGCAGAAATGTAAGTGTGATTTGTACCTTCCCTACCAGTGACATGAGGTTCCAGGATTTAAAGCTGAGAAGGGGAGGATAGAACCCAAAACCATATTCTCAAAAATGGGAACTTCCCAGCACTATTTCTGGGAGAATGGTCTATGTGAATGTGGATATACAAACCCACAGATACTCCATGAATCCTTACTCCATTGTGAACCAAATGTGGGAAACCTCTGACTATGGAAATACAAAACCAAATAAGGGACACGTTGATGTGCCTTTCCCAAAGGTTTGATAAGTCAGGAGGTTTTGGTGGAGGCTTCAACTTAGTCCCTTTTAAATAAAGGAAACAAGGAAGGATATACCCTTACATGAATGGCTTTTAAAGATGGTACTTGAGTTTTTATGTAGGATTTATACCATGCTCTGTCATGTAGGTACCTCATGAAAGTATACCGAGTAGGTACCCCACATTGATGTAGCGCACAGGTATACCGCACCGGTAGGTCATGCAAGTATTCCGCACAGATGTGAATAATTATTGAAGAATGTTCTACACATAGGAGAACCAAACCTATGAAAAACATTTGTAAAATAATTTCAAAATATGTTTATCTTGTTTAATTATCACTACTATTGGGTTTTGGAGAGCTACTTGGGACAATTTGAGGGATCTAAGCAAATGATCTACGCAATGGGAGATTCAAATAGTCTTTCAACTTTTTCATACCTCCAAATGGCGAGCCCAAGGGATCTATTTATAGAAACAGATGGGCCTAGATAAAGGATTTTTTATCCACGTAGGTTCTCCGCACATCTCCTCCACAAAAGTGTACAAAAATTATTATGGTATATAGCTCTACTGTGCAAGTCGATCACATAGGTCCGTTGCACAGATGGATTGAGAATGTTTTTTTGGAGTATTTTGAATTTCCCTTTGAGTTATTCAAACCTTGCCTTGGGACTTTGAGATATCTAGGGATCTCTTACTAATGTTTTTGTTTTCTTAAGTGGTGTCAGCAATAGCTCCCCCTCAGGATTGGATATGAAAATAGAAAGAGGGTCAAGTCGTGAGGTGAATTTGTGGGGAAGACTATGGATCGATTATCAAACAGTGAAGGTCTTCCATGAAGGTACCCCACACCGATATCCCACATAGATGATACACATAATCTGAGTGCGTAGGTCATTGGTTGTCTATAAATAGGTCACATCATATGTGATTTTCTTCACTTGTAATTTTCATAATTTTACGTCTCTTGTTGCGTAGCTTGTTCGCCCAGCCCCATCGAATTGTTCTCTCGTGTAATTCCATGAAATTTCTTAAATGTAAAATTATTTAAGTGATGGAGCTATGCCAAAGGACTTCATCGAAGGAGTGCCACTAGGATCCTTGTTGAAGGACCTACATTATGGATCTCGTCGAAGGACCTATGCGAACATTGTCCCTTTCCGAATTTTGATTTTCCTCTTTAAAATTCCAATCTAATAGAGAATGTTTGATCATACTTTTGCATGAATAGAAAATTAATCATTTGATGACTCGTAATGAAGAATCAAAGGCTTGTCAAAATAAAATGGTGAAGATATTCGGACCAGACTACTATGATATTTTTGAAAGTACTCTTCCTGGGTTATGGAACGGTTTAATTCCATACCAGCATGATTATCCACAAATTCCTTACTTACCCCTGTATGGGCATGGGCTTTTGTTTGATGCCCATGTTACATATATTAAGAAGTACATTCAAAATAATTGGTTTCTTCAATATTCTAATTGTAACTACATGAATATTAGTGAAAGGGGGTTTCCATTACAAGAAGGGATGGTCCCTATTAGTTTAATCCTTCACTATAGTGGTTTCACTCCCGATATTAAGGATCACATTGTAGAGCCAAGACCACAATGTTATGATTCCACTTTTTAGGATTCTCAAATAGATCAATCTAATACTTGGAAAGAATGTTGTGATATTTGTTCCAGAGGAGGTTTCAAGCCCGAATGGATGTGGGAATTATAGGTACGTAGAACTTGTGTAGAATTCTGGAAAGAGTTATCAGACATTCATATCTACGAATCTGTCTAGATGGGGAAAACTTATGTTTATGAAAAAAATTTCATTCTGGAATTACTGAGCTGATGGAGTCCAAAAACCAATTCCTTCCATTTGAAACATGGTGAAGTTGGTATTAGTCTTTAGGATATTTACCAAATAGCTGGAATTACCATTCTCTGGGAAATGTATGATGAATTCATTCCACCTAACACAACATGGGGTGATGTTACTTGAACACCACCGTTGGACCATGAATTATTTAAAATAGCGAAGAACTTATCCAGGGATAAGAAAGATATTTATGCCAGAGTGTGGATGGAATCCTTCTTATAACCAACAAAAAAAATGCCCAACCTTTGGATATCCGACTATTTTTACTTCTACAGATAACCAGGGCAGTTTAAGAACCTACTGGCCAACACTGGAAAGAGGTGATTGTAAGCACTGGGGATATAATGTTAAACCTGATATAGATGCAAAGTTACGCTTAACTACCTTCCTTGCTATGTGGCTAAGCATTTACATACTTCCTGTCCGTAAATCTAGAGGTGGGGTAAGGTCAGGGACTTTTTCCATTGTAGATTAATTGGAAGAAGGGAAGTATATTGGGTTATAAACCTCTTTATTAGAAATAATTTACTATCATGTGCTTCATTTATACAATGGGAAGGCTCTATTTTGAATTATAGGGTCATCCCAAGTGTTATGGGGTGGGATCGCAGCACATTTTTCATCATATTCAATGTTGAATTCAGTTAGAGATTCCAATGGTTGATTCACCCTATTTTTACAAAAACATTCTAGTATTCAGCTTCTAAACATGATACCTGATGTGGTTCTAATGGAATTGAATGTCTCAGGAGAATTAAACTTATTTCCTTTTCGTAACCCACCAGTTGGAACATTTATTGATGATGGTAAAGAAAATAATTATTAGATGAGATCTTATATGATGTCATTCAGGGAAGGCATATTATCAACCAAGATTGATGGAAAAATTATCTATGAGGCTTACGTCCCCTATAGGTTTTCTCATAAGTTCAGATGTCTTCAACAATCAAACATTTTCCCACCCATGTATGTCAGACATGAGAAACACCCAATCGTAGAGTGACAATTATGGATTATAATGAATTTAGAGGTATCCAAACTGTCGATTATGTTACCTCCACCAAATGCATCAATTTAATTTGAAGCTGGGTATGACAATGCTTGGGCTTCATCATATACTAAAGGGGCTTGGACAAAAGGAATATATCGAGTCACAGCTACAATGACTGTTGCACATGGAAATCGTGGTAAGAAGTCTAAGTAATGATATGATATAGAAGCTTCAGAGGTTTTAGAGCTCTCAAAACGTCTTCACTAGAGGTATACCAGAGAGACCAGGGCTAGAGAAGCAATACCTTCAATGACAAGGTGATCTAGTCCCCTCCATCAAATAGATTTGTCTATCCCATCTCTTGAAATTTATGAAGATAGGATACCTAGAGAAGCTCACCAATAAGAAGTTTATGAATATCCTATACAATCAACCAAACCATGATTAAATTATGTCCGACCTTTACCCATTCATCATTGGGAGGGTGTAACTCGTGATCTTAGGGATGCATAGGAATTCCCCCGGCATGGCATTCAAATACCAGATATTGGTGACATAAAGGCACCTTCTTATAGAAATCCAGAAAATAACATGGATGAAGTATAGAAGGAAATTATTGAACTGGTGGCTTTTATATATGTAACTGATGAACAAATCCCAACCTCTAAACAAGTATCTCATATGATGGACATAGGAGTACACAAAGGGGTAATTATCGACTTTAAGGAGGAGTGGGATATTTATGTTAATAATGAGAATTTATTTTCTTTTTTCCTTTGTCTCAACTCTTCTTTACCATTTATCATCATTAATCATGATGAAAATTTATTTGTACCATTTGAATGTAGTGAAGGAACCTCCAGACAAATTCTTGAATCACCTATGTATGGTCCGGTAGACTCTCCTATTGACACAACGAATAATCCTTCTAGGTCACTAGAATATTCTCTAGGAGCAAGAATCCTGAATTGGGTAATAGTGATAGATAATCCTCAAGAATTACCTCAAGCTTCTCCTGCTAATAAGAGTGTTTCAATTTCTCACCAAGCTTTTGAATATAAATGAAAGAGTGAAATGAGACTGATCCAAAGTGTTCGCTGAAGGAGTAATATTTATACTATCCATAGGGCATATAATTTTCCCAATACACTTTTTTAATCTCTTTTTATCCTCTTGAAGGATCTATTTCTCTCTCCTCTCTAAAGGTCTTAAGAGCTAATTCATCGAGACAAGAAAACAAAACCTCATCGGAAACCCAGGTTCATGTTGATGAATCAACAATTTTGGTAGATAAATCGTCAAAAGATTCAGCTATACTTTCTCTTGGATCTACTGAGGGAGGGTAAATCCATGGTAAGATTAAATAAATTTTTCAGCTTGTTCTGTCAGAGGATCCTGAAATAATCAATATTTATATTCTTATTACTCTAGAAGAAAGGAATGAAGACCAATGGCAGTCTGAGATAAATACAGATGTTGGTCCAAACCTAGAAATATCAGATGATGCAATACCAATTGAAGTATTGATTGAATAGAATGTTATCAAATACAATGTAGGCATCAACCGACGTTTGTTAGATAACATAAATGGTGAGGATGCTATAGAAATTCAAGCTGCATATACTAAAATGGTGAAAGACCCTAATCCAGATATTGATATTCCAGGTTTCAACAAGGAGTTTGGGGATTTCCATAAGGAATTTCAAGATCGTAAGTCCTTATTCAGGAATTTTCCATATATAATTATTCTTCTATACTTGATTATTTACATCAAAGTTCACCTTGTACGGCTTTATCAGCAGAAAATATCGCAAAGGATCTTCGGGAATGGGGTATTACACTCTATCCTTCTGTTGGAGCTGGAGAAATACCTCTAGAAGATCATCCATCATGAGATGCTCTAGATCCTTCAAATATAATAACTGATCAAACTAAAGGTAATACCCCTTCTCAAGAAATATCTACTCAAATAACTAAAGCTAAGAATATTGGGGATGAATCCAATCAAGTAGAAGACTTATTATTGGGTAAATATAATCAGCTCTCTCAATCATATTTTTTTCTTCCATTTGAAATTCACAAGGACCTTGATTTATCATTTAGGGTTATCAGCTCCCAGATCATAAGATTAAGCTTCTACTATTCCAAGAGAAGTATAACAAGGCATCTCTTTACGTAACATGTTCCCAGAGTACATTTTCCCTCATGGTAGTGACTCAGATTCAGAATTTGAGATGCAATATGCTCTTGTCATGGTATGTAAGAAGACATGGTAGCATATCTAGAGCATAATTTATGATAATCCTTTAGATGAATTGATGTTCCATTTTTTCAAACTCCCATCATTATTTTGTGTATTGGGATTTGTGGATTTTATTATTGACCAGCCCATGATGTTATGAAATAGATCATTTTCTAGTGGGAGTAGGAGCAAAATCTGTGACAAAATTTTGAAGAGGCTAAATGACTTATCAATATTGAGGGCATTCAAGCTGTAGTAGTTGAGGTGGAGTCAAATCATAACACGAAATTGATCAAAATTAGCCAACAAATTAAAGAAGCCACGAAGAGTTGTTATATCTTCAAAAGAAACTGGACATTGTTCATAAAAAACATGAGTAATAGAATCAAACTTTGGGAGAAACCCAATTAGAGGGGATTAATTCCATTTCAACTGATAAGGAAGCACTTCGTCAGGTGGAAGAGGTTGGTGTTTCTTAGCTATCTCAACTTCCACATGCAGCTGATAGGGCTCATGAAGAAATACAACAAAAGAAAAGTCATGTTGAGAGTTTATTCAAAAACAAGATAGGGAGGCTCTATTTTATAGATGGTCCTATGATTTAATATGAATGGGAGAAATTTTGTTTTCAATCATATATGTCTTCATTCCTATTTTCCATGATTGCAATATTAAAGGTAAATGATTATACTGACTCTTTATGTTATAAAATCATTATTATAATGGCAAGAAAGGAATGCTCAAATTTTTCTTATTATACTGATGGACATAATGAGCATAATGTGACTATTTCTAGGTTTATATGTATATCCCCAAAAATTTCATATCTTTTGACTTTTTTATTGCTCAATATTACCTAAATAAAAAAAAGTATGTTTAGTGAGTTGGGACTTGAATTTTTTTGAGTTCCCTTCACGGTTTATCAATCTAATGAGCACCAAGTCTTTTGTTATTGGCAGTTTAGAGTCATGCATGTTGGACTATAAAGGTCTAGTATTTAATGTCGAATTTCTTTGACTATAAATTTTGAAATTAAATCCCAAACAAAACTCTATGGCTATGAATTGCTTTAATATTCTTTAAATATTTCGAAGGGGAATCTTGAGGCATGATTTTTATTGTCACCAAATTTAAAACCCAAGTCAACAAAAGTGGTGTCTTTTGCAATAATGAAATTACCGTTATTTAAAAAAACCATTATGGGGTTTGTCTTATCCAGAGCCAACAAGGGCATATGTTGGATAGCCAAATAGTGGCATCTTTTGACTAACCGTCTTGTTATGTAGGAAACTTATGCATGGCCTACTAAGGTAACATGCTGCATAGCCAGGAAAAAGAGCTCAATGAAGTATAACATTTAACTGTTGATAGATAGGGGAAAATAATATTTGGGTGACTCAAGACCACAGTCAGTGGTTTTGAAAATGAAAGGAATTTTATGAATGAAAAAGGTGCTATTTTATACCCACATAAGTCATAAATAGGAAAACCATTTCAATATAAATTTTCTATTTGAGTAATGGTTGTAATTAATCAGAAAAGATAATTTTTTATATCATATTGGGTAGTTTTAAGTCATCTAGTGAGGATATTCATACTGTGCAGTATTAAGTCATCCTGTGAGGACATTGTACTATGTAGTTTTAAGTCATGCAGTGAGGACATTGTACTTTGCAGTTTTAAGTCATTCAGTGAGGACATTGTACTGTGTAGTTTTAATTCATGCATTTAGGATATTGTAATGTGTTGTTTTAAGTCATACTGTGAGGAAATCGGTACTGGTCAGTTTTATGTCATGCGGTGAGGACATTGGGTGGATTTAATTTATTTTCTTTAGCTTTGACCAAAGGTATGAGATTCTCCCAATTTCTTGATACTTTTTTTTGGAAATATAATATAACATTGTGGTATATAAAGGAAAATTGTAAACTATTATTTGGGAATTTCAAAGAACTGAGGAATGATATGGGAAAATAGCTAAAAGCATCAGAGGAAGTATTTTCCAAGAACGAGGCTACCATTATTTGAAATACCTGTTATGGGGGATGTATTATTCTAGGCCAACTAGGGAATATGCTGCATATCCAAATAGTGGCATCTTTTGACTGAAAGGCATGTGATGTAGGCAACTTATGCAAGGCCACCTAATGGCATGTGCAGCATAGTCAGACAAAAGAGATCTTGGAAGTTTGACATTCTATTGCGAAATGCCGAAAAATGTTTATGGAGATTCAGATTTTTAGAAGCATAGATTATGGTTTATGGATAAGGAAACCTGAATATGGAAAGATTATTTCCACCCAATATGTCCAAAGAATCAGTGGAATATGAATTTTATGTAGGTCAAACCCAAATGTAAGAGGTATGGTGTTTGTAGTTTTAGGTCATACAACTAGGACCAAAAATGGAAACAATATATAATATGTTTCCAAGTGATTTCAAGGTTATTTCATATTTTATTGAACAAATGGTGAGGGAAATGTGTAAACCATGGTCTTGAAGACTTTCAGATTGTGAAAAAGATAATAGGACTTGTATACTTGAATGAGTTTTTTATACAGATTCTTGTATATTATCATCAAATATTAAAGGTGACAAATATTCTATAACCAAGAACAATGTTACCATTATTTGAAAAAACCATTAGGAGGGAATTATTATGCAGGTATAATAGGGGTATATACTACATAGCTAAATAGTGGCATATTTTGACTGAAAGGCCCATTATGTGGGAAACTTATGCAAGGCCACCTAAGGGCACGTGCAGCATAGTCAGGAAAAAAAGCTCTCAGGTATTAGAAACATTGTCACCAGAAACCGTAAGAGAGATTCCGAGGATATGGAAATACTCAATATTAAGAGTGTGGAATATAGAATGGGGCTTTTCTTAATGCACATGAAAATTTTTGGAATCAATATTGACCATATGTTTGATGTCATTTATATAGATCTGACTCATATATAAAATGGAGACTTCAATTGTTTCCTCTAAATAAATATGATGATATGTAGTTTTAAGTCATACGGTGAGGACATTTTCACCCCCATAAGGAATTGGAACACATTACTTATATAAAAAATCAATTTACCCAATTCCTAAGCCCACGTGAGCTATGCTCAGTGGGAGAAATAGGGAGCAGTAAGGGGTTATTTTATAGTGAAAAGGGGATGCATGTGAAGAATAGTGATGTTATATTTATATGCAGTTTAACACCATGTGTTAAGGAAGAAGATGAATGATGTGAAAGGAAAAGTCATATTTTAATTGGGAAAAGGTATAAGACCCAAGTGTCAGTATATATCTTTTCTAGGGAAATAATGAAGTCAAATATAGTTCATAAAACATTCTCTATGTAGATTTGAATCTTATACAAGAAATAAAGTTTTTATTTATCATGGATGGGCCCATGATTTGATATCTAGGAATCTATTTGTTTCTCATTGAATGATAAGAATCAAGCCATACATAGTTCATGAAACAATCATTTCTCATCCCAATCGAGTTTGACATGAAGATTGGGAACTATTGACACATTCTGATAGAATGGTAAATCTTAACACATAAAATGGTATAAGGAAAAAATAATATATCTTATGGAAACACTCTATATAGATCTGATTGATATATATAAGGAGAAAAGAAAATATGAAGATTTTTTGATTGTGTCTAGGCCCAAAATTAGAGATTTAGGCATCTCTATGTATCCCATTGAAAAATGAGAATCAAGCCATAGGTAGTTATCAAAACAAGGTCTCTATGAAGATATGACTCAGAAATAAGAAAGAGAGGGACTCATGTACTACTAAGGAGTAGTGATGACGTCAATGATGTTTTCTTATGGAAGCTTCTAACATCAAAATAAAGAAATTGTTAGTTGTACAAATGATGTCATGCAGTTTAACATCATGCAACAAGGACGAAGATGTTATGCATTTTACCTTCATGTGGCATGGATGCTTATTGCTGTTATGCAGTTTAATGTCTTGCAATGAGGACATAGGGGTTGTGCAGTTTTAAGTCTTACAGTATGGATGTTGTACTGTTCAGTTTAAAGTCTTGCAGTGAGGACGAATGTTCACAACTACACAATGTATTTCTATAAGAATCTCACATTTGTTAAAAATGTAATAAACTCTACATCCATTGAGATTAAGACATAAGATCCATTTTATTATACCTTATGTATGTAATAAGGTACTTCCCACTTTGGATCATGTTTTGGAGGTTTCTTTCTTGGTATCATTAGAGTCCTAAGGACCAATACCATTTCACCTTGAAGAAATGAATGGAGGTGAACATTCTTGTTAAAATCCCATGCTATTCTATTCTAATAGACTTCTAAATTATACAAATTATACAATCTTTTCTTGTCTTATCTTTCCAACTCTTTGAACCTTTTCTCAGACCTCTCATCGGTAGATGACTGATCGCATATTGCAACTCTGAGTGAAGGAAATTGCATTTCAATTGTAAAAACTACTTTACTTCCATATACCAATGAATAAGGAGTTTCTTTGGTAGCAGTACAGTTAGATGCTCGATAATACCATATAGAATTCAACAGTTTATCAGGCCATGATTTCGTATTTTTTTCACCATTTTCTAGATTATATTTTATAGGGTCTTGTTGAAGGCCTCTATCTGTGCATTGTCCATATTATGATAGCGAGATGAATGGTTGGATTTGATATTATGTTCCGGATATAATTTTTTTACCTGAGCAGAACAAAAATTTGTGAAATTGTCCTTCAAAATAGTATGAGGGACACCAAATCTAGTGATGATATTAGTTTTGAAAAAACTAATAATGATTTTGGCTCCGAATTCCTTGAGAAGTATTACCTCATCCCATTTGGATAAGAAGTTAGTAGTAGTGATAATAGACTTGAACTACTTATCCATGGCTAGATAATAAGGCCCTAATACATCCATTCCCCATGTGGAAAATGACATGGAGTATTTAGCTATATGTAGCAAATCTGGGGGGTGATGAATGAAGTTGGAATGTACTTGGCAGGGATGTAATTTTTTATCAAAATTTGTACAATCATGCATCATTGAAGGCCAAAAGTATTCAAGCATTCAGATCTGATCAGAGAGTCTGTGCCCATACTGGTGGGCACCACAAACTCTTGAATGTACTTCTTTCATGACAGTTGTAGTCTCTTCTCCATAAATACCTCTGAAGAGTATTCTATCAAGGCCTTGCCTGTAGAGGATATTTTGGTGGTATGGACTATCATAAAGAGTAAAATTGGCCACTCTTCGCCAGACCTATTTTTCATTATCCTTATCTTGTGGAAGTTCCCCATTTTGAAGATATTCGAGGATAGGTGTTCTAATTCCTGTGGTATGACCATGTGGTTCAGAAATAGGTAATATTTTATCAATTTACTAAATTTTAGTTTGAACAAAAGGTGATACCACACAGCGATTGGCTATGATAATGACTGTCTCATTCTGATTTGGATCTGCCAAGGCTGAAGCTGCATTAGCCAGTGCATCTTCTTGGACATTTTGTGATCACAGGACATAATACAATGTTGTCTCTGAGGGAAATTCATCCATTAACCCTCTGACATAATCACACAAAGGTATTAACTCTCCTTTTATGATAGAATATTCTCCATTTATTTGTTTGATTACCAATTTTGAATAACCTTTAACCATTAAATGATCTATTTACACCTAAATGGCCAATTCCAAACCTACGATGAGAGATTTATATTCTACCACCTTGTTGGTACCACCTTCTGTTAACAAGAAGGAATAAAGAAGTACTGCCATTTCTGGGAAAATAAGGACAATTCCTAACCCATCATTGTTGAGTTTTGGGTTTTCCATTCTCTTCCCTATTAGACTTATAGAAGAACCATCAAAAAAAAATCTCATGTTTTAGAATTATCTTGAATAGAGAAGTCATATTCATCAGAAAGTTCAGTATTAAATGATGTATCTTCCGTAGATAGATCCTCAACAAGGAAATAGACCAGAGCTTGGCCTTTTATTGCCTTTTTAGGTAAAAACTAGATATCAAAATGTTGAAAAATAACTTCCCACCGTGTTAAATGCCCTGTGAGCATAGGAAGACTAAGGATAAATTTCAGATGGTTTTTACGAGATACCAATTGAACCCAGTGATGTTGCAGGTAGTGCCTTAATTTTTGAACTGAAAATATTAATGCCAGACATCACTTTTCAATACTTAAATATTCAAGTTTCTGCATGATGCATTGTTCGACTGAGATAGTAAAGGTTGTTTTCATTCCCAAAATCATTATTTTAGGCGAGGAAGACACCTAGTGATCGCTTTAAAGTTGTCACGTAGAGAATAAGTGGTCTTCCATCAATATGTGGCATTAATACTGGTGTAATCAATAGATATTTCTTGATGGTATCAAATGTCTCTTGACAGAAATTAGTTCATTGGTAGGTAACTCCCTTCTTCACTAATCTATAGAAGGCAAAACACTTGCCTACCAAATTGGTGATAAAGCACCAAATATAGGCCAAGTGTCCTTCGAGTCATATTAATTCTATCAATTTTTTAGGAGGTGACATACCAAGGATTGATTTTGTTTTCTCAGGATCAACATTGATACCACGATGGCGTACAACGAAACCAATGAAGTTTTCCTGATGTTACCCCGAATGCACATTTCATGGGGTTCATCTTCAAATTATGTTGCCGAAGTTTATGGAATATGGTTTCCAAATCATCAAAGTGATTGGAAAGTTGTCTAGATTTGACCACCAAATCATCCACATAACATTAAACAAATTTACCTAAGAAGGGTTTGAATATATGTTACACGAAATGTTGTATATTGCACCATTATTTTTTAAGCCAAAGGGTACTACCTGATATCAATACACACCCTGAGAGGCTCTCAAGGATGTAGATTATTTATCTTCTAAGGCAATATAAGTTATATTATACCCAGAGTAGCCATACATGAAGGGAAGAGCTTCATATTCTGTTGTTTCATTAATTAAAATCTCTGTAATCGGAACAGAAAAAATATCTTTAGGATAATGCCTGTTGAGATCTATAAAATCAATGCAGACATTAATTTTCCCATTCTTATTTTTCACTGGGATAATATTTTCTGGCAATATTGGATACCAACATCCCTGATAAAGTTATCATTTATAAGCTTATAAACTTTATATTCAATTTTAGAGGCATGAGTTGGTTGTATTCTTCTTACTGTCTTCATGAATCCACGATGTCTTCTGGAAAACCCAAATGATGGGTGGCTACATCAGGATTAAGACCTTTAATTTCTGTATCATTCCAAGAAAATATATCTCAATGTTGCTTTAGAAATTAATTATACACTTCTTGATCTTTAGAGGTCATGGCCGCACAAATTAGAGTGGGTTGTGGATCTTCTTCTATACCCAGATTTATTTCTTTGCGCTCATCCACAGTGGTAGAGACACCTTCCTCAAATGTCGGAGGAGCATCCCTTACCTCTTCTATTTCCATTTTCATAGTAGATGACAAGGAACAAATCCCAAAGAAAGAGGGAAAATCTGTATTAGAACAACCCAAATAAGAGGCCACCATACTTGACCCTACTAATGATGAAGGGTCTTCCTTTGGTAATAAAGAGGGATTGATGGATTGAGAATCAATATATTTGTCTTTATCTAGAATTGCTACAATATCTTCTACTCTGATTTAAAAAGTAGAGGCATGTTGTAGTTTAGTAGATTAAATGAAAAAATCTCCACTTAGGCTTTCATCATTGTTTGGTTGATCAACAATTTCTTCCATGTTGTTAGGCTCAATTTATGTAATTTACATTATAGAAGTTATTGGATGAGTACCCAGAGTTGAGTTTACCTTTTCAATTTGATTGATAGTACTTTTTTATGATTAGGAATGAAGTGAGATGTAGTTAAGTATATGGTTACATACCTTGTCTTCTAGTAGTTAAAGGTTGAACATCAATAACACATTGTAATTTTATAATTTATACCAATTATAATATGTAAATTGGAACATATTTATATCAAAATCATCACCAACCAACTAAAAATGATTCCAAAACATGATTATATTTATTTTTAACGTAGATCAGATTACTATGTTTTCACATTTCATTCAAATTATAGAAACAAATTCAGTTGATGAGTTGGAAAATATCTATATTTTAGGGGTGAAATCTATATGAGGAACTAATTTCAATTATGTATGACTGAGACCCTATATTTATTTCATAATTTTTTTTGTATATTCAATAATCCTTTGGAACCAAGTTGACCATGAGAAGGGATTACCACCCTCAAACTGATTTGTAGTTTAAGAATAGAATTCAAATTTTATAGGACAATCTAAGACCATGTGTGATAGAATTAATATGTCTTTTAGAGGGTCTTTTCCCATTAGTGTATTTTCATGTAAAAATAATTATCAGGAATTAGATCCCTTTAAATAATTGAATGGATGACCATGTCGGTCTTCTACTTGTTCGGGTGTGACCATAGAAACATCTCTAGTCAAACCAATTCATTTCTATAAAACAATAATTAATATATAGATGATTAGAAAAAATATGGAAATGTCTTAATGCTATCCAAAGTCAGATTTGGATCATCATTGTCACCCTTTTCATTTTTATAGAGGCAAATACATTCTCTTATAAATATATTTGATTTAATGGAACTAATGACTATATAAGAAGGAAAAGCTAATTTCATGATATATAAGACCATTTTAGATTATCAATAACATTTTTTAAGTGACCTATTGGCTGGATTTACCGCAAAGACACAATTTATCCTTTTATTTTTTCCACACATCTTAACTATGTAAGTAAAATCCATATCCAACTCACATTATTTGGTGTAATTATATGAAACTTGATCAAAATACATCAAATGTTCACTCATCTATATGAATTCAAGATAGTTAAGAGGGGAATTTTCTACGAAGATTTAAATATTTTTATAGATATTACATGAACATGGTCTTCAATAATAAGGGACATGGGAATGCGACCAGTTTAAACAAGAAAAATGGAAAAAAACTCTAACACACAATCAACCAATTAAATTTACAAGGAGTGAAATTCCAATAGAGGAGTGAATTTTGAACCCATATTATGAGGTATGTTACTATTTAACTCTATTCTGTTAAGTTTTCTCTATTCCAGATTCCATTATGGGGGGTTTGGAGGATTTAATTATTTGAAAAAGGGAGGATGGTATTTATAGGGTCCTCCACACAATAGTTCATAGTGTGGTAGAGGGTTTCAACTAAAATATGAGTCCCTTAAGTCATATAAAGGTAGTCCCCTTCTTGAATAAGGGTTTGTGTGTGTGGATCTTTACATCATGATACTATATAAATATCCTATAAGAGTGAGTGTTTTGAGCTATTTATGTGGTGTTAGGTACACCATGATAGTAAAATATAATAAGATTACATTTTGGGGGTGTTCCTACTAGGGTGTGAGACATTTGAAAAACCAAGATAACACCCCACCTTGTCATTGTGCATAGTGACTAGGGCCAATATTGGGGTATTCTTTATATAGGATACTCATAAATAGTCATGGATAAACTAACCAGTTTTTTTCAAAGGTGGGTGGTTCACACACTATAATGGATTTCCTCAAGAAATGGGGTACCCAATGTAAGGTGGGTCTTGTTGGATGAGTGTGGCTAGCCTCATGCATTCTATTGGAAATAGATTAGAGAAAATAACAATGTCAGTTTATAAGTTAGGGTATTAGTTTTATTTGTTTTAAAATAGATGACATGACATCTTTGTTAACAAGAGATTTTCTTTTAAATGAGAGAAGTAGTGTGGTACATTTCATGGATCTTAACTTTATTTTATTTCTGGTAAAATCTCTCATTATTTATAATATCATTGTGGATCATCAATGAGAGGCTTCCATAGGTTTATTATTCTAATACCCGATATCCAAAAGTTCTACATATCTATTATGGATAGATAAATATTTTATGGTGGGTGGTTTATCTCCAACTTTACACATTTAAATAATATGAGGCCTACTGATATCCATGTTAAATGGGGTTTCTTGATAAACAGAGTATTCTAGACCTCCCTATTTAATATATTGAATCTCATTTTTAGAAAACCATTGGTGTGTGGGAACAAAACGCGGGAATGGGATTTATGTTCATTCAACCTACATGGAAAGGGACCATATTGATTCAAACCTAGCTATTGTTCCATCTAGTGAATGTATGGTCACACTACTAAGTGATGGATTGGGATGTAGAAATAGGACTTCCACTCTTGAGTTGGGCCTATTATGGGGATCATGTTTGATGGTTGATACATTGGATGCATGGTATGGTTCTATTTAGAAGGGCTTTAGTGTATTGCATGGTTATTTCACTTCATGTTTTATTTACTTCTATACAAGTTCCTTGGGTAATCTATTCATCTTGTTCATATATGAAGATTTTTAAATAGCTTGTTCTTTTTTTCATGGTGAGTGTGGGAAGTCTTTGGTGGATTTCCTACTGGGTTGTATACTCACCCCCTTCATATGCACTATAGTGAACATACAGACAATTTTTTATCATGATACATGTATGGTAAATGGATCTTGCATTGATAGTTGAGAAACAATATGTGGTATTCATTGATTTTTTATGGTGAATATTTGATTAGGTCATGATGTTTTGTTGTTTTTAGTGCCAAAATCAGCAACTAATCCATCATTGAGTCTTTTTGGATTATAAAAACATATTGTTATACTGTTTATGATGAATCTATAATTAAAATCATTATGTTTTATTTGATTTTAATTATATTGGTTACTATAGTAAATTATGTTTATTCAGTTTATTAAATTTATCCCATTGTAGGTTCAATATGTATAAGAGTAAATCATCCTCAAAATCTTTCATATACCATTGTAATTTATCACCACCCATTGGTGGAAAAATGAGTTACCGAAGTTTAGTTTCACCTCATTGCTCCCAAATATAATCAATTTATACATGGATATTACAAATGGTATCAAATACCATACCTAAAATAAGTGTAGTGGAAATTCTTGGGTAGGAGTTGTGATATCCACAATGAGAGTGTTATGCTTTAATAGTGGGAGAGTGTAACACCCATAGTAATGTGAGGATTAAAAGGATAAATTCATTAACCATGTTAACAATGTAATGACCTCAGATTTCATTCTATATTATCCTTAAATAAATGAAATAATAAATATCATATTTCATAATATTTCATTCTATATTCCGCTTAAAAACACTTTCATACATAATATTTTGTAGTGTCCCGCCCCAAGTGCCATTGAACTATGCCCTAAAAAGGTAGTCAATAAGTCCTCAAGTGAGCCTCCATAAATCCCAAAGGCTGCCAACTATCAAAGAGGGTCTAGGGTGTGTCTATGTAGAGAAAATTCAATTATATCTCATAGTATTCATATATGTATCATTATATAATAAAGTAGATCAAGAAAAAGTAATAACAACTAGTAGCGAATGATCACAAAAATAAACTATGCAGAAGAAATAGATGACTGTAAGAAGATAAATAACCATAATAAATATGAAATGATGATCGTGGTATGCCAAAAGTATAAAAAATAAGTGGGATCATGAGGTTTGGGGATACAGAAATATACTACATGTGAAAAAATATACAATAATTATAAAAATACTACATCAAGCATCTCAAGAATAGGCTCAGTATATTTCCCATTACTCCATCCTATGTTGTAAATGAATAAAAAATTAAAAGCCTCATACTTCTGTTGATCCATACCTATGATCATAAAATCCTATTGGGTTCCAAGGGAATCCTAAGATGGGTGTGAGACAAAATCCCAGCATGCCACTGCCTAATGGTATCTAAGACATTCTATTTCCTACAATTAATGAACAATAATGTTCTATAAAAATACATTCAGAGTAAAAAATGATAATATAAGAAACACCTTATCTTAGGTTCTTAAACTGTTAGTCGACCATTACCACCTTCTTCAGAATAACATTGATGCCTAAAAAAGTACATGTTCAATTCATAAAATTTATACAAGGGCCTTTGTGAGAAAAAATAATTAAGAATTACATACCCACAATCCTGTGATTTGGCTCGGGGTCTCATTTTCATGTCCTCACATATGCTCCAACATAAATAAGAAAGAATACATAAAAAAGAAATTAGTCCATAAAATCATGAGTGGTGTCCAGAGCTAATAAAATTTGACCTAAACAGAATCCCAAGGGTCGTTATACGTATCTATGTTAAACCCAATTCCATTGAGTTCGTCAATGGAATCCCTTGTAGATGTTCCTTGTATCACTCATGGCATTGTGACTCTGATTTTGTACCATGTATCTCACCTAGGGTACCAAGTTTCACCTATAGAATCTCGTAACCATCTTTCCAATAGTTCCATCGTTGGGTTCTCCCCAATTGGAACTACTATCAATCATGGGAATAGAAAACCACACGGAGATCTCGAACCTCGAAATCCAAAGTATCCCTCATTATGTGTATGTAGATCCAACCAAGCATGGAAATTCCCTCTATAGAATCTTTAAATTGGGTCCCATATTTCATCATATCCCATAGATGGTGATCCATAGTAACCAAGAACATACCATAAGAAAAATATCATTAATTAAATTTCATACCATCAAAGAACCATCTTAATATCACATGTTCAATAAATTTACAAAATACACAATTAAATCCACTATACATTGAAAATTTTATATGTTAATGTTTTAAGGCATTAAATGTGATAATGGAATGGCATGATAAATAAGATAAAAGGCTTAAAATATTTAAAATCACATGCCAATAATGAAATTTCAATATCACAAGCAAGCAATCCTGACCAAACATAGCATAGGGGTATGAAAGGGCATATGGAATGAAGAATATGCATTCAAAAACATGCATAATAATTTTAATATAATAAATTCAGAATTCAAAATGGATCATCATTAATTAGAATTTAAATAGATGGTGTGACACATAAATCTCAAGGGACTATACTATATCATGGAGAATCATTTATCTTACTTAAAAATACAATTTAAGTAATTTAATCAAGATGGAACTCACATACATATGGTTGTACCTAACTCAAGGAATTTCTAAAATGATAATATATTGCAGAACATGCAAGGGGTGACCAATAAAAAGGTGAACAACCCCACAGATGAGTTTTTTGACATGGTAGGGTCACAAAGGACATGGAAAACCAATTTTTCAAGAATAAAGTGTCACTGGAAGGGTCTGGTGAGCGTCATGATGACGCATCATTTATGATGCAAATAAATGAGCAGTAAATACCTAGAACATATTCCTAGACATAGTATTACTCCACTCATACATTATCAATCCTTGATTGGACCTATAATCAAATAAATCTAAGGATTTTTCAAATTCCCCAAAAATAAGGAAAAATATGTTGCACAAAAATAACACAATGGATAGATAAGGAATCCTGAAATAGATGAGTTCATAAATAATATCTTAAAAATTGTTTTCTATTACTTCTAATATTGAAGGATTAGAGCATCAAATGAAAGTGATTTGACAAACCCTATGGAGGAGGAGGAGATGGAGATCGATGCATGGGGGGAGTAAAATCATGTTGTAAGGGAAGCGATAAAGGAAAAGAATGATTAAAAAATTATAGAGTGGTAATATGTTAATCTCACCCATAATCACTCTTTCCATGGTTTCGTTGAACGGTAGGAAAAACTATGAACCAACCATTCACCAATCACTACTTCAAAGGGGGGCATCGCATGGTTATGCAAACTATTTGACTAAACGGGCACAAATGGTGAGAAAACTCTCTTCCCAAAAATTTCATGTATCTACACAGGTGTGTGACTGGGGTATAATGATTGTTAAAAACTATTTGACAATATTCACCCTACAATTTCCAAACTCACTTTTTAGGGAAACCATGCATGCTGGGCAGCACAGTTCTCTGATTGTGCAGCCTAGTCTACCTCTTCGCAAATCTGGGCTACGGGCTTCGAACAAGACCCAGACGCTCCCATGAGCTTGTTTTTCCATTTAACCATCATTAATAGGTCAATTATAAGTAATTTAAACATAAAATTAATTTTCCATACCTATTGATAAATCCCAGACATTACAACCTACCATCATTAAAAAATATCATCCCCGAATTTCCCTTCGGAGGGTTGTATAGTGTCATATGAGAAAATATCTAGACATTTGAAATGTGTATAGGTCTCCCACTACTTGGCCTCATCCTATAAATATTTTTTTCTACCATATCACTCAGACCATAGTAACCCAACTTGCATTGATACATCCATGCTATGATCCACGACACGAACTGGATGCTTCTTGAAGGATGCATAATCTTCCAACTCTATATCCTCATGAACAAACAAGTGATAGTGGTTGTGGTGGTAATATAAAAGATAAGATTCATGGAAGATGTCGAGCATGGAATTGTACCTCTTATGTAACAAAAACTGATTTTATAGTGGCCATCCTTCCTCAACTATCTCTAAAGAACCGATATACCGAGGAGACATGTTGACATTTATCCTAAATCGTTTTGAACCAATCTAGGTGATAGTAATAGAAAGACCTGAAGTCCCACCTTGAACTATATTGGTCTATGGAAACAATTGGTATAAGGCTTTGATCGGGACTGATTTGTATCCATATGCTTCTGAATCATTTATACTTTCTCTAAAGTCCCCTAAATGAGACAAGGACACAATAGAGATACCTTACCAACATCCATCCAACAAATAGGTGAACGAAATGGTCTACCATAGAGGTCCTCATATGGAGAAATATAATTTTTTTTTAAATTTATTAATTATAGTAAAACTCAACCAATGATATATGATTTTTTCATGAACCTCCAAATTAAAGGATACAGGATCGTATCATATCCTCTAACAATCGTATGGTTAGTTTTGACTTCCCATTGGTCTGAGGGATATATGAAGTACTCAAGAGAACATTTTGAACATAGTTAATTTTTCATCAATTTCTATAAACATGAAGTAAACTAAGAATATATATCCTAAACAATGGAACATGGAACACCAAGAATTTATACTATCTCTTGGATGTCAAGCCTTCCTAACTCATCAATAGAAAATATTTCCCAAATCGATAGGAAGTGTGTGACCATGGTAATCCTATCAATGATCACCCATATTTCTTCAATTCCCCAGAGAGATATCAAAATTTTCATCACTCAATCCATGATAATGATGTTATTCTCATAAATGGATTGAGTCTTTAGAGGTCCAGTTGGTTTTTGGTGCTTTTCCTTCACCTACTGATATGTAGAGCACTAAGTGATAAAGAATATTATCTTCCTCTTCATTCTTGGTAACTATTACTAATTATTTATATCTCTATAGCACTTCGTATGCCCAGGATAAACTTCCCATACCGAGGCATGAGATTGTATGATCAAATCTTCTCATATATCTTAATCCACCCATACATGACCATGGAAGTGTAAGTTCTAACTGCTATCAAGAACCCAACTAGGAGGTGAGTTCTCTCCAATGATGCAATTACTCAAAATGAGCCCTCAGAATCTAATAATGGGTGCATCTGATCTCATTCCATAAGGGATGATTTCACTATAATAGCTGTTAGGACTGGTTTTCCATGTTGTTCTTAAACCTCCCGATGTAAATCAGAAAACCTATCCACCATCTTCCACTCACTATTGTCCACATTGACCACTTTCTTCTGCATTTTCTATCTCATGAAATAGTCTACAGTATTTCCCTTTCTAGTTGTGTAATAATGCCCATAGTCGAATAATTGTAGGTATTCCACCAACATGCACTAGCTTAGGTTCAAGTCCAAATGAGGGGAGATATATTTGATACTTTTATGATCCATGTAAAGAAAAATCTCTATCCAAAACAATAATTATTCAAAAAACAAATATAAAGAACCACAAATACTATATTGAGATTTTCCATAGGATTGTTCCTCTCATGAGGCCTCAACCGGCAAGATTTATATGCCATGACTTATTCATCGTGCATCAAAATAGTACATATCCTGATTAATGAACAATGAGAGAAACCCATATAACTTCTTCCTTGATTTGAAGAATTAGAATTGGATATGTAGTGAGATTTCCTATTAACTCTTGAAATGTTGTCTCACAAGATTCATACAAAATAAACTGCACAACCTTCTTAGTCAGGTTAATAATAGGCACGGCTATGTGGGATAATCCTCGAATAAATCCTCTATCCTATCCAGATAGCCCCAAGAAACTATGAATGTAAAATATTTTATTGGGATATTACCATGAAACCATGATGCTCACCCTCTCTAGGTTCACTGATACACATGAATCAGATATGATAAAACCCAATAAGTGAACCATGTTGATCCAAACATCGAATTTTATGAGATTCGCATATATTTTTTTCTCTCTTAGTGTACTCATCAGGATATTAAGATGATTATCAAGGTTTTATTTGATATATGAGTTCATTGAGATTTCTTCTAAGAATAAAATGACAAGGTAATCAAGGTATGGGTGGAAAACCTGATTTATCAAAGCCTTGAATGTTTTTGGTGTGTTATTTAGACTGAACAACAATGGAAAACACTCATGAAATCCATACCTACTCTGGAACATTATATGTGGTATGCCCAGCTATCGTACATGAACCAAATCATATCCCGACTTAAAATTGATCATGGGGGAATTGTTTCTCTTTATAGATGGCCGAAGAGGACTTCGATATGAGGCAAAGGATCATGGTTCTTTAGTATAAGCTGGTTCAACTACCTATAATCTAGGAACAGTCAATGGGTACCACCTTCCTTCTTGGTGAAAAGGATTGGTGAACCCCATGGTGATGTGTTGGATCATACAAAACCCTTAGCATCAAGATATTCAGGTTACCTTCTGAGTTCTTAGAGCTCTATAGGTTCCATCCTACATGGGAGAATTTCCATTCTGCCTCACCTAGAACTATCTTGATTGTGAACTTGACCACCCTCAAAGGAAGTAATCCTGTGAAGGTTTAAGGTAATACATTCCTAAAATGATCCATAACAAGAAATGACTCTTCTAAATGAATTCCCTAATCACACCTAAAGAGACTCTCTAACTAAGATATCACCCAAATCAGTCTAGTACCTTTAGGTCTAGCTCGATCTGCCCCAATATACCATTCTCCCTTATGGATATATGTGTCTCCCTTTGGTGGTGTAAAAGAAACTCAGTGGTGATAATAATCCACTTGGGAACGATAAGACACATTCTAGTCCATACTAAGGATGAAGTTGAATCCTGTCATCTCAAGGATGAAAAAAATCCAAAATAAATGAACATAACCTAAATTAATGGGGCACTCCTAACACTGATGTATTCCCTCTATTCTAACCCTAACAACGTGTTGAGGGCCATGATATCATAAAAGATGTTTGTTGCAATACCATGACTTTACACAACCACAGTGAATATTAATAACTATGATGCACCTATATAAAAAAGGATGTAATTGAAGTAGAGGATACCAAAATATTACTTGTAATCATATATGGTCTTATAATATGGTCCTTTGGAACTTTATTCACTGCATAAATATGGTATGAACCTCATCCCTGATATGCTACTTGACTGGCCTGAGAAAATCCACTCTATTGTCACTGAAGCTCTTGGTCCTGATTACCTCATCCATTACCATTACTATCTCTACGTGATCAGTAAGAAGAACACCCACTCCAAAATTGATAGGTAGATGAAGATAGCATACCTAATAGAGTTGTTGTTATGTATCCCCAGCCACCAGATGCATGAGGAAAGGAATGGACGATGTGCTGAAGGGGACCCCTCCTACTATAATCATGGCATTCGATTAGTTTTCTCATGCATTGGGGATTCTTATGCACTATATTTCCACACTTGTTTCACAATATAGAGCTTTCAGTGTGTGTAAATAGGATAGAACCCCCCATATGCACCCTAGAAATGGATTTTTCTATAGTTAGAAGAACTGTCACCCTACCATATCACTAAACCGCCTTGGCTCCCATTGACAGCATCTTTTCGATTTCATTCCATAATTAGGTTCTTCTTCAATATCTCCATAACGGTTTTCAACTGGAAGACGTTCACCTATGAGTCGATAGAATGGCTAGGCATTTGTTCAAAACGCCCTGTAATCATCATCTAATCACTGGTCATGGATGGAGAAAAGCATTATATCTCAATGAAGTGAGAATAATACTCGATCATGGTCATAGATCCCCATTTAATATTGATGATCTCCCTCGAATGATCCTCTCTTAGTCTTTTCTAGAATAATAGATCATAGAAGGCTATTTGGAAGTCTATCCAGACTATACCTCAATAATGATCTAACTGAGATATGACATCACACTACCACTTGGTGGATTCAAACAACTTGTAGGTAGCACTCATGATCCTCCACTCTGGATGCATTTCAAAATGGTCAATGATATATACTATAGACTCTAACCATAAATCTATAGCATGAGGATCTATGTCCCCTAAGAAGGTGAGAGGATACTTTTTATGGAGGTGTTGAGTTAGATCTTCCATAATTGTTGTGGGATGTGGATCACCCTAAACGGACTTCAAAAACCTGAGGAAACTCGCACAGAACTGAGCATCGATAACCAATGTAAGTTTAGCTAGAGGTGCCTCTGATGAAACTATAGGAGGAACCATAGGTGGATCAGGGTTCACCACATTCAGAGTGATCTCATATACACTCTCTGGGTGTACAATATGGGGATTTCATAGTGTAATTTCTCTATAATTTCAAATTCTACACCTATGACATTTTTTATAACAGATAGGAAAAATTGATAAGTAATGTGATAAGAAATGGTATCTATAAGACCTCTATAATACATGACATACCCCTATTCCTTCTCTTGGAGCCTAGTATAGATAAGAGGGAAAAGTGATAAGAAGAACAGAAGAGACACAACCTATATCCCCTTGATATAGTAAGGTTAGGTTCCGGTCTTATATTTATTGAATATAAGAATCACATCATTTTAAAGGTGGCATTATATTAATTCATTAATGAATATAATTTTCTTTAAAAGAATGAATTATGTGGATCACCAATCCAATTTTTAAGGGCCCATACAATTTATAAACTAAAATTTGGCTTCTAATTAATCCAAACCATATCATGTTCCAACAAATAAATATGGAACAATTCAATAAATCTAACAAATCTAGGATGCCATGTAATCAAGTGAAAAATAAGAAATTTATGTGGAATATAACTATAAAATGGAAATATGCATCAAAAATAATTTCATATAGTTCCTAGAATGATTCATGAATTGGTTTATTTCATTTCACTTGGATGAAGTATTAGAAATAACCCTTTTAATAATACTAAAACAATAACCCCATAAAATAATTATAACACCCAACAATGAAACCATATCAACCATAAATGACATAATAAATAACTGAATTTCCCTATCCTTTGAAATTTGGTTTTCCACTATTCATGGGGAAGCTACTCCTAGGCACAAGATCATTACTAAACTCTAATATCCTAGTCTTATATCTAAACATCAACAGTAATACAAAAGGAAAAATACCCATATGATTCCACTGTTTAGTGTCCCGCCCCAAATTCCAGAAAATTGTTCTCTAAGATGGTGGTCCACAGGACCTCAACCATGAAAACATGAATTTCAATGTTTTTCTACTAGAATAGAGGACCTAGGGTGTGTCTATAGGGAGACTATGCTCTCAATGATCAATGTAAACACAATGGTAATGATAGATAATAAAATATCAGAAGCATATGTAATAACAAACAATAATAGAATATCATGAAAATAAACCAAGTAGAAGAAATCGATGACTGGTAGAAGAAAAATAACGATAATAAATACAAAATTATGATCATGATTTTCCAAATTTATATACATAATGAGGGACCATGGGGGTAGGGGATACATGAATATATTGAATGTAAAAAAATATACAAAAAGGAAAAAACTGTTACATCAAGAATCTTAAGAATATGCTCATTCCACTTCCTCGTACTCCATCCTATACTATAAAATAATTATGCATCATATGTTTTCCACTTACCTTTATCCATGAAATTGATCATAAAATCCACTTGGGTAGAATGGGAATCCCAATTAGGCTGTGACATACGATCTTATTATACTACCACCCAATGGTGTCTATGATATTCCATTTTATTCAATAATTGAACAACAATGATACATATAAAAATAAGTTCATAGTAAAAAACATTTATATAATAACACCATGGTCTGGGTTCCTAAATATACACTGGCCGTTACCACATGATTCTTTCCCAGCTGAATGCCTGAAAATAATTAATTCAACGAGTCATAACATTTATACAAGGGCTATTCTAAACAATGAAATTAAGAAAAGAATAACCCCCTGCCCATCTGGTTCTTTGTCTTGTTGTCTCATCGTTTTGTCATTACACATACTCTAATCAAAATATGAAACATTACATACCACTCATGAAATAATTATTCAAAATCATGAGTAAACTCTTGATCTTGTCCAATGTGATCTAAATATAATCCCAAGGGTAACTATAGTTATCTTTGATTGAACCAATGCCATCAATTTCATCCAATGAAACCCTTAAAGTCCTTCCTTGTATCACTCATGGGATGGTGACTCTGAGTTCGTACCAAGTACCTCACATAGTGGACCAGGTATCACCCGATGAATTGTGTAGCCATCATTCCAATGGGATAATCCTTGGTTTCTCCCCAAGGGAACTGATGTCACTCATGAGTATAGAAAACTACCTGGAGAGCTCGTACCTGGCATGCCAAAATAAAACTCCTGGTACATCAAGTAGATCCAACCGAGCATAGTGAGTCCATATATGGAATCCTTAAATCAGGACTCATGTTCCATCTCAACCTGTAGTATTTTATCCATAGTAAAAAAGATCATATCACAAGGCATAGAATTTATAAAATTTCATACCATCATAGAAGCATCTTAATATCACTTGCTCAAAAATTAATCAAACTAAGAAATTAAATCAAATAAACATGGCGCAATTTATCTGGTAAATTCTCAAGGAATAAAATGTTAGAAAGGCATGACATCAGTCTTAAGAAACAAGGATTATAATATTTATTATCACATGTGAACCATAAAACATCAATATCACAAGCTAACAAACATTTCAAAACACAGCATAGGGGTAATCAATAGAATAAGAAAATAATCATAGCCATTCAACAACTTACATAATCATTTTAATTTAAGACATTTGGAATTTAATATGGACTATCAATAATTATAATTATAATATAAATTTTGAGACATAAATCTCAAGGGATAATCTCTTGGACCACTATTTTTCTTAATTTAAAATATAATTTAAGGTATTTAATCAATATGAAACTCACATATACATGGTGGTCTATGACACATGGAATTGGGAAGATGGACATTTAAGTTGTCACATAAAAGGGGTTACCAATAAAAAAGGAAAACAACCCTATGCATGGGTTTTCCTACATAGTAGGGTCACAAAAGACATGTGAAAGCATTTTAATTAATTTATTAAGAATGAATGAAATGTCATCGGAGGGGTCTAGTGAGTGGAATGATGAATATTCATTTAAAATGGATAAAAAATAGTTGAAAATAAATAGAACACTCAGATCAATATAGTATTGTTCCAATCACCAGTTATCGAGCCTTGATCTGACCTAGAACGGAAGAATTCAAAGTATTTTTGAAATTCACAAAAGCAAATAAGGGAAAATCCATCATTCCAAAATTGAGAAAAGGATATAGGAAGAACCTTGAAATATATGAGTGTAGAATAAATTGATTTTCGAGTTTATTCTATTTCTTTTGACAGTGAAGGATATGGGAATTAGATGAAAGAGATACCACAAACCCTATGTAGGATAAGAATATAGAGCTCCACGCATGGGGGAGGAGGAATGTCCTGGTGGAAGAAAAGTATGTAAATAAATAGAATGTTTAAACAATGAAATATGGGTAGGTTGGTAATGTCACCCAAATACCCATTATGTGTGGTTTGGATGCATGTTTGGAGAAATAATGCACCATCTATGTTGTATTAACTACTTCTAAGGGGCACATCACATGGTTAGGGGCATGGTTTCAAAAACCTTGTACAAAACAAGTTAAATAACTCTAGAAAAAATGGTATGTAGCTATACAGTCATGTGACTTGGGGAGAATGGTTGTAGAAAAACCATGCAGAACTCGGCACCCCACTATCTATTACCACACAGTTTAGGGAAACCATGAGGGTTGTTCTACATTGTTTTCTCCAACCATGTATCATAGTCTGCCTCTTCCCAATTGAGGGTTTCAGGTTTCTAATGCTCCCCATACGCTCCCACAACCTAATATAACCTTTTTTGAATCATTTCTAGGCCCCTATTAAGGAATTTACAGAACAAAATAAATGGTTTTTTCCATTAGATAAAGCCATTTTGTTATTTATTTCACCTATAATTCCAACATGTATAAACCAATGATCTAGAGTACTAGAGTCTTTAAAATATCAGGCATGTAATTAAATTATATTAAATTTTAAAAACAGATTTATTAATTAAAAATCCACATAGTGTTCATAAATTCGTTGATCTTATAAAATTTTATAGGATTACTTGGGGGAAATATATTGGTATAACGGTGATCTAGAAAGACCAATATAGAAAAAAAATCAACAAATAATAGCATGAGAGTAAATAGGTATTGTAATGTCCCAAAATTTTGGTGTATTTCCTTAAACCTATATGGAATTATTCCAAGACTAGATGCTCTAAAAACACCTAATTCTAATGCCCAGTGATCCTGGAAGATAATTTTAAACTTTTTTTAAGTTTATTTATAAAAATGTGCAAGTTTGGTTTTTCTATCATTTAAACTGGTGCTCAGATCAAAAAACTGAGGGCACGATTGAACTCAGAATGGTAGGATTCACCTATAAATGAGATAACTTCAACTGGAGATGTTCGACCAAAAAAACAGAGTTTTCGAGTTTTTTGGGACCAAATAAAATAACCTAAAAGTTTATATTATTCATTTTCTCACCATTGAGTGGTGCCACGCCAGCACTTTAGCGATGAGGCAGCGACTATCTTCTTTAATGAGACTCCTTAATAGAATCAAAATAGACATGTTGTTTCATTAATGAAACAGTGTAATAGAAACTCTATGACACATTCCTATATTAGAGAGATAACACATCAAGGAATCAAACGTGGAATTATTCTGACAAACCTACATTTAGAATCCTCTCCAATGATGAGTGATCAACACTGATGAATCACTTGCAATGTTAACATAGCTCGAAGAGTGGGACCGGAGGGTGACAAACATCGACGGCTTCGAACAGAACTTGAATCCTCATGGGTGGATCACTTAAACGCAGAACACCTTTGAGGTAGGGGTTTATTTTTATTTTCTTTTTCTCTATCCTATATTCTGAAATGATAAATATTGATCAACCAATGAATAGTTTGATCTGTGGATCGCTCGTTCTTGTGGAAAGGTTATTTTCATGGGTTTTCTATACCAGGATTATTTATGTTGTGATAAAACATCAAATCATTATCCCATAGTTTCTAAACCTCTTACACAGAGGGTGCGGGCTGACACGAACAAGGCCCAAGCCCCCCCACCTTAGGCATTTTTTGCGTTCTT
This sequence comes from Viscum album, assembly GCA_963277665.1. Taxonomy (NCBI): domain Eukaryota; kingdom Viridiplantae; phylum Streptophyta; class Magnoliopsida; order Santalales; family Viscaceae; genus Viscum; species Viscum album. The sequence continues at coordinate 1,361,428,292 of OY728140.1, read as the reverse complement.
TGTGGATGCATCTTCGAAGTGGTGGAAATGAGGATTTGAAGCTATCATAGGGGAGATGGCATCCCCCAGAGACCGTAGGGGAAAGAGCCATTAAGAACAGACCACCGGAGTGAACCTGGTGATCCACAGAAGAACTTGGTGGCTACATACGACGGTGCATTGGAAGGAGAATTGTGGCTGGCTCCTGTCGCGGTCATGCGGCAGAAGCCACCAGCCTCCATGTCGGCATCTGGCGGTGGGTAGACGCAGCCACCCGAACACATCAGTGCACTACGGATATGGAACCCAAATGCGTCGCATGAATCAAAGATCATGGTAGATTGACTATTGTGGAGAATGTATCCCTGCATATGACCCTTAGAGCAGGGGGTGCCAGACACGACTTCCAACCGCGTCCTAGTCGAGCGTACTGGGCAAGGAACATGCCACCCCATAGGATCGGGTAGGGTGCAGGCTTCCCTACCAGGATGGACCCCCAACCTAATAGGTCGAACTAGGAAAGACCGAGGCCGGACCTAGGCCAAGCCAGAGGGGGTCCGACCAGACCTGATCCCAACATACCCCTTTTTGGAAGAACGCCAATATCATTCAAACTATGTGTCTGATTGAAAAGTCGTTGGTGGAATTGGAACCCTCGAGACAGGGAGGGTCTATTTGAAAACTCTATGGAGACTTTCAGGTAAGTTGAAATATGATAAATGGATTCAGGATTAGTTCTCCCAGAATCAATCGCACTACATGCATAAACCCTATAGTTGGATGAGACCTAAATACTTCTGACAAGAGACCATATGTGGATCAACTATGATGGATTTTTAGGAAGAAGATATGTGTGACCTTGCTAGCCCATGGTTGGAAGTGGCTCTATGTGACTAGGTTGACCCATAGTACTTGACTAGAGGAGTACCTCACTATGGACGAGGTGGGAAACAGTTCTGTGGGACCTAGTATACCCATGGTTTCTAGAAGCTTCTGTGTGACCCATCATACCCACGATACTCATCAGGGATGAGTACCAAAGTATTCCAAGGTTAGTGGGAAGATATTTTGTGTGACCCAAAAATCCTGTCGTACTCATCGAGGAGGAGTTCTCTAGCATCCCAAGGTATAAAATGATATGACTGACAGTCGTACATTCCTAATCTAGATTATACATGGTGTGAGCTGTCTTGATTCACGATTTTTTATGGATTTATTTGTGGTATTTTCTTGTGAGTTTTGGGTTCCTAGTGAGTATATTGTTACTCACCCCTACATGGTCTTTACCTGCACGTGTTGAGTCTAGTGCAGAAGACCGCCTCCTTGATGGAGGACTTGGTGTCCAAGGACCCGATGGGGCCCAGTTAGACTAGTCTAGGAGGGTGAAATTTTATAGCTTCAAATAGCTACTCTACACTTTCCCATCATGTGGAGTTTTTAGAAAACAAATTCCATAGTTTCCTTGTACTTTCTTGTTTTCAGAACATCCATTGTTGGTTTTTTATTCTGTCCCATTTGATCTACAATTTATACTTTTACTCAGTAGTTGTTTAGTGGAATGAATGTTTACATTTCCAGCTTTGGGATGTGTTTGTGTATGTGTATGTATAGGTACTGAGGAAAATTCCTCCCGCTTGTTGGTTGACACCTTCGGTGCTATTCGCCAACCCCTGTCTTGTGGTAGGTGGTATTGGGGTATGTCACGGTATGGGCCCTGAGGGTCATATCATGAAAAAGTGGTATTAGAGGTGGTTGTTTCTACATCAAAGACCGGGCATCTATTTTTTTTATGTTTGGGAAACAGTGTTAAATGTTTTGAGTTCAAAATTCATATTCAGGGAGTCCAGTGCTGGTGCAATGACTGACATATCCACACACCAGTACCTTGAATTCATCATTTAGGTATATACATAAAAACACTGGTTGCATGTATCATATAAGAAGTGTGTGATTTCTTATGTTCTTCTTGAATTAGTGTCATCTCACCAGGCATAATTTATTGACCGTGGTATATCTTGATATGTATTATGTTTCCTCCACATAGGTGACCATCCAAAATTATGATGAGTGACTGTGAAGATATCCCACTTAGCTATGAGGCATCGTTTCAGGTACTAGTTCTAGAGATGGCCACGTCCGGTGGTGTTCTAGAGTTACCACCACATGTTGATCGGCAGCTACTACCGGCATTACCAGTATAAGATGAATGCAGGCTCAACACATTGCATGATTTATAAAGACAATTAACTTTTAGTTTTCGGGGAGATATATATACTCATGTCATTGAGGACAAGTAGGAGGTGGTGACATGTGTCTTCCGCTTAGTAAGGAAACCACTTGATCAGATTGACATCTTAGTTGCGAGAATTCTTCAGGGCTAGGAAGGGAGAGGGGGGAGTCTGTTGATTCATAATCCTGATGAGGTGACCCTCTCTTGGGATGACATTGAGCTGATTTTCTGAGAGGAGTTCTTCCCCATGACCTTGCGCTTGGTCCGCATACAGGATTTTCTTCACCTATAGTAGGGCATCATGTTAGCGTCTGAGTACTCAACGAGGTTTACAAACCTCTCTCTCTACTTCACATACATGGTGTGAGACCCTTTCTTCATGGTCCAAACCTTTGAACAGACACTCATACATGAGTTCTAGGCCTCAATGGTGTCTCTCAGTATCCCCAATCTGGCTGGGGTGTTGGAGTGAGCCCTTATTGTGGAGAGATTCAAAGTAGAGAATTCACCGACAACTAGATCAACTACTACACATCATGCATAAGAGTCGTTAGTAGTGTGTTGCAGGTAGAATATGAGGGGACCCAAGTGGGTCAGACCTTTTAGGTAATGACCCCATGACTCGGTATCGGTAGTGTGTGGATCCCAGAGTAGAGGGTGTCAGCAGGGAACCACGATGTGCTTCACGTGTGGAGGGTAGCCAAACATGGCTCGTGACTACCTGTCCCGCAACACAGACGATCAACAAACAGTCGAGGTACCACCAAGATATAGGGAGAGGTTTTAGTGAGGAGGTTTATAGGTTAGCGAATGTTTCAGGGGAGAATTCCAAGTGGTAGGCAGTGGATGACGATTTAAGGTGCTACTACCACCACCACGGTCGTTCCACCATAGGCTTGGGGAGCCGACGGACAGTGGTGATGCCAACTTCAAACGATGGAGGCCTATGACCATGGCACTCTAGATATGATTAGAGGTATGATCTGTGACTTCTCCACCTTATTTACAGACATTATAGACACAGGTTCCAGTCACTCTTTCCTTTCCACAGACATCGTTCATGGCTCAGAAATTCCATTGGAGTTGTTGGCTCGATCATTAAGATTATAGACTTTTACGAGAGGGCATTCGATGATTACACACTAGTTCCTACAATGTGATCTTACAATAGGAGGTTAGATCTTTAGTTTGGATCTCTTAATATCAGCATTGAGGCCTTACGACTTCATCTTGGGTACGGATTGGTTATATAAATTTCATGCTCATATCGATTGTATTAGGTGAAAAGTATTGTGTTTCAGTGAGGATGGGACTAGGTTTCCCTTCATCGGTGAGAAGATAAATTTTACAGGACAGGACAGACATTCTTGAAGGAGGTTGTAGCCGATCACTCAAAAATTGTGTGGCCTCACCCTCGGTGTGGTGGACAAGGGGAACCCATGATTTCTTGTAGTGGTGGACGAGTATGAGGATGTCTTTCCTAAGGATGTTATGAGACTATCTTCTCATAGGGAGGTAGAATTTGGCATCGATATGTACCATGGTATAGCACCAATATAAACACCATCATATTGTATAGCTCCAGAAATGCTTCGTGAATTTAGGTTATAGTTGGAGGACTTGTAGGAGAAGGGATTTGTGAGGCCAAGTGTTTCTCCATGGTCAGCCCCAGTATTTTTTTCCAAGAAGGAAGATGGGAGCATGAGGCTATGCATGGACATCTGTCACGTGAACTAGATGACCGCGAAAAATATGTATCCACTGCCGATTATTGATGACATCTTCGATAAGTTGAAGGGAGCGAGGTGGTTCTCATTGCCAGACCTCATATCAGGCTATCAGTAGCTTCAAGAATGGGACGCAGACATACTGAATATAGCCTTTAGATTCCCATATGACCACAATTAGTTTTTGGTGATGCCTTTTGGTGTGACCATTTCCCCATTACTATTCATGGGACACATTAACAGGATCTTCCATCCTTTATTTGATCATTTCATGGTGGTATTAATTGATGACGTCTTGGTGAAATCGGCATCCGAGGAGGAGCAGACTACACACCTACGGATAGTCATAGATACTCTCCCAGAGAATGAACTTTACTATTAGCTCTCAAAGTTCTAGTTCTTGATTTGGGAGGTCTACTTTCTGGGACAGGTCATCTTAGAGGCTGGAGTTGTAGTGGATCTGGTGATGATAAAGGCAATGCTTGTTTTGGAGCCACCTAGGAGTGTGACAGAGGTGAGGAGTTTCCTAGGATATGTTGGATACTACTGGAAGATCATGATCGTCTTTTACAGAATATAAGAACCCTGGTCAGATTTGAAAAAGAATAGAAAACCCTTCATGTGGATGGAGAAGTGCCAGCAGAGTTTTCAGGACCTAAGGCGGGGACTGACAAGTGCCCCAATATTGAGTCTACTAGTAGAGGGTGTTGGGCATGTAGTCTTCTGTGACACATCGAGGATCGGACTGTGTTGTTTCCAGATGAAGGAGCAAGAAGTGATCACCTATGTCTCTTGGTAGTTGAGGTAGAATGAATAGAACTACATGACCTTGTAATTGAAGTTAGAAATATTTTTCCTTTCATTAATGATGTGGTGGCACTATTTGATGGGTGAACGGTTTACCATTTACTCCAACCACAAGAGTTTCAGGAATATCTTCTCATAGAAGGACCTGAAATTGAGATAGTGGTGATGGTTGGACATCCTCCAGGACTATGAATTTGAGAGAGATTATAATCTTTGGATGGGGAATGTGGTACGAGATGCACTCAATAGGAGGTCTGGTCTATAGCTACTGAGTGAGGTTATGGAGAAGCCAGTCGTGATGCAAATGTTCCTTTGTGATTTATGATAGAGCAGCTTACCTTCATTCGATGACAATCACTCCTCCAATCTTACAAAGAGTTATGGAGGCATAGATTGTGGATGTTGACTAAGAGATACAATGTTCTCATTTATCCTTAGGACATTCTCTTGATGTATTTTTGATAGGTGGGGATCACGTTATCCTTTTTAGAGAATGCACCATAGTACCAGTGATGTTGTAGGAGGTGGTGTTGATTGAGTTCCATACATCCCATTTGGCAGTACATCTTGGTATGGAAAGGACCTACTAGGACCTCTGAGCTCCCCAAATAATGGTACCACCATCCTCCACGTTGATTAAGTGGGGCTAGCCTAATTAATTCTTTAATTTGAATCTTTTTGAAATTTGTGCCAACAACTAAATAATATGATAAATCTATTATTTTTTTGAGGGAATCATTTTTATTTTGGTGGAGCTTGGGAAGAGTGGATAAATTGGGAGAAACTTGTTCTCCCCACTGAAGAACACTCCTTCCAATGAAAGACTTCTTCTGCCAAAGACAAACAACATCTCCTTTGACCTCCAAATGGAACAAGGGAGGAAGCGTCGTCCTTGTAGAAAAGAGACGACATTTTCCTCGTCTTCTTTATCTTCTTTTCTGACATCGACGAATCTGAGGTAGGGGTTCAGGCTTTCTAATTATTTCATGTTCTTCATTTTGCATCGTGGTTTAGAATTCGAAGTCGCTTGATATCACCCTAACGCGGAGTGCGCGGGCCGAACAAACACGACCCGACCCCTCTGCTTTCTCTATGGATTTTGGCGCTAATCATTCCATGAGACATGATTGTGTGAATCTCCTCAACGATGACTGCAGATCAACGACAATGACCCAAGGAGAGTGCTACTTCTTCCATAATGAGAAATAGGTCACTGGAGCTCGTCCGGTGCCCGCGGAAAGAACATTGGCGGGTGGAACTGACAGGCGTCAACGTGTGGCGGCGGTGGTGATACTGCACCACCAGAGGAGAAGCTACGGCCCCTGTCCACGGTGGTGCATCAGCGGCTGGTGCAAGGTGGGATGCAAAAGAAACCGGCGGCTCAAGCCGCAGGGTCAACCGGGAAGGTGCGGTGCAACCAGCGCAACGCGGTGGATCAAAGTAGGGCTGCGGGCCCTGGCCACTGGAGTGCAGCGACGGCCGTCTCAGGCCTGGATGCGAAGAGATCCAGCAGCCCGAGCCACCGAGTCTCTGAAAGTGGCCCAGCGCAACTGGTGGCACGCGAGGAGTCGGCTGGCTACTCGACCATGTGAAAAGAGCGGAACCCCACTGGGTCCAGCATGACACACTTGCGCCAGCCTGGCACCGGTTCCACCCGCTCGAATGGCTAATCCGTTCGGGAACCAGGGGGTGAGACCTCCCCCATGGACGTGGCTAGGGAAGACCCCTGTGGGCCACTGGTCCAGACCAAGCGCGGACCGGACCCAGCGCGGGTCGGACCCAGCACAGTCCAGACCCAGTGCGGGCCAGGCCACCAGCTTGCGCCGGGCAGACTTCGCGGGCCTGGCCGCCCTTATGGGTCGGGCTTCCCCCTCAGGCCGGGTCGGACCCATGGCCGGGTCCCACCCACAGACCGAGTCAGACCCCCGTCTGAACTCGGGTCGGGCCAGGTCTGTCTGACTGGGCCAGACGGGACCTGGACCTTTTTTATCCTATTTCACCTTTTCGCCCATAACTTAGGCTACGGGTGTCCGATTGATAAACCGTATGCGGTGACGGAACGATTGGAGCAAGACGGATCTTTTGATATACCCCACTCGAGTTTTGGACATAGTTGGGGAATGGCAGGGTTGGATCAAACGTAAATCCAAGTGGGCCCTCGAAATAGAAATGCTAATAACTCATAGACTGGGCGTCCGATTGACATGTCGTCTATTACGTTGAGACCCCTACGACGAGATAGACAACTGTGATACTTATTCATGGGACTTGGTGGAAGTTCCCGTGTTGACACCTATTTTGAGAAGCAGACCCTCCTGGAATCAAGCATGCTTTGTGGAAACCTTGTGGATGGTTGTGCACTAATGACTATTCCTGGATCATGTGTTGGTCTGACAGCTCTGAAGACTGTTCCAAGATAATGTGTTGGTCTGAAAAAATAGCTAGTCCTGGATCATGTGTTGATCTTATAGATCTGATGATTGTTCCTAGATAATGTGTTGGTCCGACAGTTCTTTCTTCTATTCCTGGATCATGTGTTTGTCCGATAGAATAGCTGGTCCTGGATCATGTGTTGTTCCGATAGCTCTGATGATTCAGTGGAAATATATGATCATCTCTATCTCTCTACATAAGTTATATACCTGTGTGAGTTGAGTTAGTAACACTTTTGTTTTCTCGTGATTGAGATGGATTACATGATAACGTAGGTATATGAATGGGCATATACCTAAGTGGGGTTATCTGTTGATTTCATACATTGTGGTTTATCCTTGTTGGATTTTTTGAGACCTTGAGGGTCTCGGGGTCCCTAATGAGTATTTTTATACTCACCCCTAAACGGGCTATTCCCGCACCTCGTTGTGTTGGATGCAGACGACTGACAGCACTGACTGAGGCTGAGTAGCAGGAATGGACGGTACCCAGAGGTAGACCATACAACGAGTCGGTGCATAGAAGAGACTAATGGACATGGAGTGTTGATGAGCTCATCTGTACCTACCCTTCAGGTGAGAACCCTGGAGGAAAACCTTGTGGTTACTTTACTTTTCATCAGTTTTACTTTCTTTTCAGTTGTACTTGTACTTCCCTATTGGGCCTGTATTTCGGGCCCCTTTACGTTTTCAGAATTCTTTTGTATACTTCTTTACATAGTGTTTTTATTTCAACATATACTCTATTGGGGGAGGATACTCTATATATAGGCAATGCCTTCCCAGTTTAGGGAATTACGCCTTTGGTGCTAGTCGACAGCCCCTGGCCTATGGAAGGAAGGCTTGGGGTAGTTGTGGAACGGGCCCCAGGGAACGGGTCGTGACAAATTGGTGTCATAGGTGGTACCCATCCTTAAGTGTATCTCACTACTTATGTTGATATGTCAGGCCCATAATGAGGATGTTGTTCTCTAAGGGGGGGTGATCGTAACACCCTCAAATGATAAAAGGTTAAATGACTAAATGATATGACTCATGTCAACAAATTGCACCTTCCTTTTCAAGATCCTGTCTGATTAGAACTCCAAAATTTTGCATGCTGGGCATGGAGTAGTGATCAGGATGGGTGACCTTCTGGGATGTTTCCCAGGGTGTGTGTGAGTGAGGAAAAAACACACTGGAATGTACATGTGTTGGCCTATGGGGAATTCATTAGTCAGATGACCTGTTCGACCGCGTGGGTGGCCCTAGGGTGGGGACCACGTGTCTGCAGGGAAACTGGTGGTACCTAGTAGGCCAGGACCCAACGACCATTTTAGGGTGGGGTGTTTGTGTTGTTACCGAGACCCGGTTATCACATTTGGTATCAGAGGAGTCTGTTCTACCGAAGAACCTAGGACTCTGATCTTTCTATTTTTGAAGCAATAGTGTTAAGGGTACTAAGTGTGGTTTTTAGTTCATGGAGTCCAGTGTTGGTGCGGCAGCTAGTGGTACCTGGTCGGCCAGGACTCGACGACCATGTTAGGGTGGGGTGTTTGTGCTGTCACTCAGACCCGGTTATCACATTTGGTATCAGAGGAGTCTGTTCTACCGGAGAACATAGGACTCTGATCTTTATTTTTTTGAAGCAGTAGTGTTAAGGGTACTATGTGTGTTTTTTAGTTTAGGGAGTCCAGTGTTGGTGTGGAAGCTAAAGTATCCATACACCAAGACCCTGACATATGATTTCAGACTCTGTACACGAAAACACTGATTGGGTGTGTGTTTTCAGGCGTTTTATTTGTGATATCTTGAGTCAGCTCACCAAGTATAACTTATTGACTGTGGTGCACCTCTTTCATTTCAGGATTCCTCCATGAAAATAGCTAGCCAGGGTTCCGATAGTTGGGCATAAGGATATCCCACCGAGCGGTGGGGCCTCAGTGCAGGTCAGTGTCCCAGTGGAGGCACTAGCAGTACCACTACCCTTTGGGCCAGTGATGCCACTAGCCCCAACAATAGAGAGTGCACGCTGCCTGAGCATGTTGTACGAGTTCCAGTACTAGAGGTCGCCCCTGTACAAGGGTGGGATGGACTCACAGGTAGCTGAGGATTGGCAGGAGGATGTGGTGAGAGTCTTCAGACTGGTAGGGACACCAGCCGACTTCATGGTGATCCTTGCCATGAGTCTCTTTCAAGTAGCAGCAGGTAGATGGTGGAGCCTGATGCTCCAGGTGCATGACGAAGTGACACTGGTCTGGGAAGACTTTGAGAGCCTATTTCGGGCGGTTTTTGTCCCAGCCACTCTCCGAGTGGTGCGGATATAGGAGAAACTGCATCTACAGTAGGGTAGCATGACTGTGGCATAGTACTCAGCGAGGTTCACTAACCTCTCATGTTACTCCACATATATGGTTCGGGTCCCATTTTTCAGGGCTTGGACCTTCGATCAGGGGCTCAGGTGAGAGATCAGAGCTTTGATGATCCCCCTCAGCATCCCGACGTAGGCAGGGGTGTTAGAGAGAGCCCTCCTAGTGGAGAGTTTCCTAGTTGAGTAGTCACCAGCAGCGAGACCCATCACTAGTCGACATGTAGTGGAATCTTCTACATCTGGTAGTAGACAGATGTCTAAGAGGTCCAAGAGGACCAGACCCACTGGTGGATGACCTCAGGATTCAGGTTCAGTTGTGCGGGGCACACGAGACAGAGCGAATCATGCCTGGAGTGGGCCATGCTACTCTTGCGGCTGGCAGGGTCGCATGGCCCGTGACTGTCTAACCCATCATACTAATGATCAGTATACAGTTGAGGGACCTCCAAGGCAGAGGAAAAGGTTCGATCGAGGTTGGTGGCAGGGATCCGGAGTACGTGGTAGAGGATCTGGACGTGCAGGTGGTGGTGGACGACGATTCGATGTGTCACTGCCACCACCACCAGGAGGTCCACCCCGACCGCAGGGAGTAGGAGGAGAGGGGAGACCTCAGCTTCAGGAAGCTGAGGCATATGACCTTGGAGCTCCGGAGATGATTCTAGGTACAATCAAGGTCTACTCCTCTTTAGATGTAGTTCTTATAGACACAGTTTCCAGTCACTCTTTCATTGCCACTACCCTCGTTCAGAGTTCATAGATTTTGATGGAGTTTTTGGCTCGATCCTTACGGCTCGAGACTCCTATGGGAGAATACTCGATGATTACGCACTGGTGTCGGGAGTTTTCACTTACTCTAGGAGGTGAAATATTAAGCTAGGATCTCCTCATAGCGGCGTTGAGGCCTTACGACGTCATCTTGGGTATGGACAGGTTATCTATAGTTCATGCTCAGATTTACTGTATTAGGTGAAAAGTCCAGTGTGTCCGCACGGATGGGACCAGGCTCACCTTCAATGGTGAGAAGGGAGCCATTGCATCACAATACAAACTTACTCAGAGGAGGGTTCACCTGATCACTCATTAGTTGTCATGCCTTACCCTCGGAGCAGTTGATGTGGAGAGTCCTAGCTATCATGTAGTGGTGGACCAGTACGCGGATGTTTTCCCGGATGATGTTCCAGTACTAACTCCTCGAAGAGAAGTGGAATTCTATATTGAATTTTACCATAGGATGGCACTGATATCTTCTCCAGCATATCAGATGGCTCTCGTTGAGCTTCGTGAGCTGCGGGTATAGCTGGAGGACTTGTAGGGGAAGGGATTCATCTGGCCCAGTGTCTTCCCTGGGTAGCCCCGATTCTGTTCACAAAGAAGGCATATGGCAGTTGAGGCTTTGTGTCAATTACTGTCACCTGAACCAATTGACGGTGAAGAAAAAGTAACCACTCTTGAGGATTGACTACATCTTTGATTAGCTGAAGGGAGTGCGGTGGTTCTCGAGGATAGACCACAGATCAGGCTATCACCAACTCAAATTTAGAGATGAAGATGTGTAGAAGACAGACCTCAGATGTTGATATGGACACTACAAGTTCCTGGTTATTCCCTTAGGTGTAACCAACGCTTCAGCTGTGTTCATGGGTCTCATGAACCGGATCTTACAACCATACCTTGATCTCTTTGTCATAGTCTTCCTCGGTGACATACTTATCTACTCGGCTACTAAGGTGGAGCATGATTACCATTTTCTGCTAGTACTGGACACACTCTGAGAGTACTAGCTTTATGGTTTGCTCTTGAAGTGCCAGTTCTGGATCCGTGGGGTTCACTTTCTGGGTCATGTCATCTCGGAGGCTGGAGTTGCAGTGGATCCAGCGAAGACTGAATTGGTACTTTCTTAGGATCCACCCAGGAGTGCGATGGAGGTACGATGTTTTTTGGGTTTGGCTGGATACTACTGAAGGTTCGTACCAGACTTCACCATAGTTGTAGCACCACTATCATCCTTGACGAAGAAGGGGAAACCCTTCATGTGGTCAGAGAGATGCCAGCAGAGCTTTCAAGAGCTGAGTTAGAGGCCGACTAGTGCCCCCCATCTTGAGGCTTCCAGATGAAGGCGTAGGGTACATAGTATAATGCGACGCATTAGGGACCAAACTCGGGTGTGTCATGATGTAGGAGCGAGAAGTGATCTCTTATGGTTCTCTTCAGCTAAGGCAACATGAGAAAAAATACGCAGCTCATGACTTGGAGTTAGTAGCAGTGGTCTTCGCCTTGAAGATGTGGTGACACTATCTAATGGGAAAACGTTTTACCATGTACATTGATCAAAAGAGTCTCAGGTATATCTTATCTCAGAAGGATCTTAATCTGAGATAGCGATGATGCCTTGAGTTCCACCAGGACTATGACTTCGAGATAGTCTATACTCCTGGGAAGGGGAACGTTGTTGCAGATGCACTCCTTAGGAGGTCTGATATATAGCTTCTAAAAGAGACGAAAGAGAATCTAGCTGCCATACAGATATCCTATGTGAATAGGGATGGAGAATCCTTTCTAGATTCTCTTACAGTCACCCCCCCCCAACATCTTTAGCAAGTCAGGGAAGAACAACGTGGTGACTCTGACTGCTAGACACGAAGTGGTCAGATATCCACAGGGCTGGCACCTGATGGATTTTCTGAAGGTGGTGAGCATGTCATCCTCTTCAGAGGACGTACTATGGTACCTATGTCACTTCATGAGGAAGTGTTGAGGTAGTTCCACACATCCCCACCTGCGGTACATCTAGGTGTGGTGAAGATGTATCAGGACCTCATACGACAGCACTGGTGGCCAGGTATGAAGAAGGCAGTATTAGAGTTTGTCTCTCGATGCCTCACGTGTCAGCATGTGAAGGTGGAGCACCAGGTACCAGTAGGCTTGGTTAATTCTTTTGAGGTTCCTGTGTTGAATTGGTATGATATATCCATGAACTTCGTGACGGGTCTTCCACGTACATATAGGGGTCATTACTTGATTTGGGTGATCGTTGACCGACTCACCAAGTCAGCCCACTTCCTACTAGTCTGAGAGCAGGGTTGAGTAGAGAGCGTGGGATGCCTTTATGTGTAGGAGATTTTGCGACTACATGGAGTACTTTATTCTATTGTCTCCGACCGTGATGCACGGTTTACTTCCCCGATAATGAAGGGGTTGCATGAGGCTTTCGGGATGTAGCTATGTCTGAGCACCGCCTTCCTTCCCCAGACAGATGGCCAGACTGAGGGGGCCATTCAGACCCTCGAGGACATACTATTTTCTTTTGTCCTCGACTTCGATCATAGCTGGGAGGACCACTTAACTTTGGTGGAGTTTTCTTACCACAACAGCTATGACTCCACCATAGGTATGGAACCTTTTGAGGCACTGTACAGGTGACCTTACAGATCACCCTTGTGCTAAACAGACCCTGGGGATTCAGCACTCGTGGGACCAGAGATGGTACGAGCTAACAAGGAGAAGGTGAAGATCATCCAAGAGCAGATGAAGACGGCACAGAGTAGGAAAAAGTCATATGCTGACCAGATAAGGAGACCTCTGAAGTTTGAGGATGGTGACCACATCTTTCTATGGGTCTCACCTCGATGAGGTCTAGGGAGGTTTGGCTGAGGATGAAAGTTATCTCCGAGATTCACTGAACCTTTCTAGATCTTTATCATAGTAGGTGAGGTGGCTTACCACTTGTCTCTTCAACCACAGATGCACTGGGTGCACGACGTCTTCCACATATCCTAGTTGAGGGGATACGTGCATGACTCTTCACACATCATCGACCATGGAGAGCTGGACATCGATGATGGGGTGACATTCACGGAGGTCCTCGTGGAGATTGAGAATCGACAAGAGTGGGTCCTACATGAATGGTTGATACCTCTAGTGCACGTTCGCTAGAGGCATGGGACCTCTAGGAGAGCACATGGGAGCGGGAGACTCAGATTCATGCTCAGTATCCCCCATTTGTTCCCTTAGTTCGAGTTGTAGCTTATGTGGATGTAAATACCTATGGTGGGGATAATGTAAAGACCCGGAAATCCTTTGGGATTTTTTTTAATACTTGGGGTTTTTACGAGTCTGCAAAAACTGAAGGCCCATGATTCTGAGGCCCGGTGTGCCCGAAATCAATTTCTAAAGTTTTTTTGGGTACATTCAGTAAACATACGAGTGATATTTTTTAACTTTTGAACTGATGCTCAAAACTGAAATATGAGGGCACTGTTGAACTCGCAGTGCCGATATTCTCTTAAGAAGACTTCAACCTTGACGGCAGATGGTCGGGAATGAAAGTTAGTTTTTGGGTTTTTATGAATAAATTAAATAAAAATAAAGTTCTATCTTCATTTTTATTTTTAGTTGGTTAAAACCTCCAAGAGGATGTTGGAGGTGGGGGCCACCACACCTTAACATCCCATGAGAGTTTATGGTGGTGGGACCCACCTGAGGTCTAAAACCCCTCTTCATGTGGAGTTAATGCAGTGGGGGACTACCAGAGACCACTTAAACTCTTGAACACTCCATTAAGTGGGGAGAAACCTCTTCAACACCCCACTTAATGGTTCCATCATCCTCAACATTGATTAAGTGGGGATAGCCTAATTAATTCTTTAATTTGAATCTTTTTTGAAATGTGTGCCAATAACTAAATAATTTGATAAACCTTTTATTTTTTTGAGGGACTAATTTTCTATTTGGTGGATCTTGGGACGAGGGGAGATATTGGGAGAAACATGTTCTCTCCAACGAAGATTGTACCTCCCAATGAAGGACTTATTCCGAAAACGAAGAAAAAATTATCCTTTGATCTCTAACCGGAACAAGGGAGGAAGCGTTGTCCTTGTAAAATGTCGATGAAATCTTCTACAACTTCTTCATCTTCTTTTCCGACATCAGTGAATCCGAGGTAGGGGATCAAGCTTGCTAATTTCTTCGTGTTCTTCGTTTTTCATCGTGGTTTAGAATTTGATGCCTCTTGATATCACCCTAATTCATAGGGCACAGGCCGAACAAACATGGCCTGACCCCTCTGCATTCATTGTGGATTTTGGAACTAAGCGCGGAATGAGACCGGATTGTGAGACTCTTGTCAACGATGACTACAGATCGAAGGCAACAACCCGAGGAAAGCAAAAAAATTTCTAGAATGAGAAACGGGTCACCGGAGCTCGTCTGGTGACCTGCGGAAAGAACATTGACAGATGGAACCGACATGCATCAACGTGTGGCAGCGGCGGCACAGCCGCGCCGCTAGATGATAACCAGTCACCCCTGGCCGTGGCGGTGAATTGGTGGTAGACACAAGGCTGGCCACGAAAGAAACTAGCTTCTCAAGGATGCGGGTAGACCGAGATGGTGTGGCGCAACTGGCGTCGCGTGGTGGATTGAAGGAGGGCCGCTGCCCCTGGCCGCGGCGGGGCAGCAGCGGCCAGCTCGAGCCCGACCGCGAAGAGATCCAGCGGCCCGAGCCACTGGGCCATCAGAAGAGGCGCTGCACAACTGGTTCTGCATGAGGAGTCGTCTGGCCACTCGGCCGGCCGAAAACAGTGGGACCCCGCTAGTTCCCACATGACACACCAGCGTCAGCCTGCCGCCAGTTCCACCCGCTCGAATGGCTAATCCATTTGCGAAACAGGGGTCCGGCCTGCCCCCTGGACATGTCTAGGGAGGACCCTTGCCGGTCATCGGGACTCCGGGCTACCGGGCCGCTGGGCCACTAGACCGCTGGGCTGCCGGGCCACCGGGCCGGACCTAGCGCGGTCTAGACCCAACGCATGCTGCACTCCACGCAGGCCGAAACGAGCGTGGGTCGTGCTGCCCCCACTGGTTAGGCCACCCCCTCGGGCTAGGTCGGACCCACGTCCGGGTCGGACACGTGGACCAGGTCAGACCCGTATTTCGGGTCGGACCCCAGTCTGTACCTGGGTCAGGCTAGGTCGGTCAAACTGGGCCGGACCGGACCCAGATCCGTTTGATCCGATTTCACTTTTTCGCCCATAACATGGGCTATGGGTGTCTAATTGATGAACCGTCTATGGAGATGGAAATATTGGAGCGAGATGGTTCATTTGATAAACCCCACTCGAGGTTTGGACATATTTGGGGAATGGCCAGGTTGGATCAAACGTAAATCCAACTGGGCCCTCGGAACTGAAATGCTAATAACTCACAGACCGGGTGTATGATTGATGCACCATTTGTTGTGATGATACCCCTATGACGAGACAGCCCTTTGAGATACTTATTCATGGGACTTGGTGGCAGCTGTGGTGTCGACACATGGCTTGAGGAGCGGACCCTCCTGAAATCATGTGTGTTTTGTGGAGGCCCTGTGGAAGGATGTGAACTAATGATTGTTCCTGGATCATGTGTTTTATCCGACAACTCTCATGATTGTTCCTGGATCATGTGTTGGTCTGACAGAATAGCTGGTCCTAGATCGTGTTTTGTCCTAACAACTCTAAAGATAGTTCCTAGATCGTGTGTTGGTTTGAAAATTCTGACTTCTGTTCTAGGATCATGTGATGGTCCGACAGAATAGCTGGTCCTGGATCATGTGTTGGTCCGACAGCTTTGATGATTTAGTGGCTATATCTGATAATCTTTATCTATCTACATAAGTTATAAACATGTGTGAGTTGAGTCAGTAACAGTTTTTTTTCTCGTGATTGATATGGATTACTTGATGACATAGGTATATGTATGGGCATATACCTATGTGGGGTTATCTGTTGATTTCATATTTCTGGTTTATCCTTGTTGGATTTTGTGAGACCTTGAGGGTCTCAGTGTCACTACTGAGTATTTTTATACTCACCCCTGCATGGGCTATGCCTGCACCTCGTTGTGTTGGATGTAGATGATGGACAATACTGACTGAGGCTAAGTAGCAGGACTACATGGTACCCAGAGGTGGACCTTACGATGAGTCAGTTCATGGAGGAGTCTTTTCGATGTGGAGTGCTGAGGAGTCCATTTGTACCTACCCTTTAGGTAGAAACCCCAGAGAATGACCATTTGGATGTTTTACTTTTCATCAGTTGTACTTTCTTTTCAGTTGTACTTGTACTTCCCTGCTGATATTGTATTTCTGGCACCCTTCACTCTTTCAGCACTCTTTTGTATATCGCTTTACTTAGTGTTTTGATTTTAACTCGTACTCTATTGAGAGAGGTTACTCTATATAAAGGAAATGCCTTCCCAGTTTAGGGAATTACGCCTTTGGATCCAGTCGCTAGCCCCTGGCCTATGGAAGGTGGGCTTAGGGTAGTAACGACACGGGCCCCAGGGGATGGGTCGTGACAGTTAAATAGGGTTGATTCATATTTATAATAACATATTCGTATATTATGTTATTAATTTATAATGAAAAAACTATCTAAGGTTAGTTTGAAGAAGAAATAAATTTTAATGAATCGGTAGAAGAGATTACCTCTTCCTTGATGTGCATCCTTTAAATTTTCTCTTAGGTAACTAGTGTTGGTCTTTTAAGAAGAACAAAACCTCTACAATGTTACTAGGGATGTTTAGAAGAGAAATGGACATGGTTTGGATGATCATGAAGGCTTAAAATGGAGTGAAGATGATAGGTAGGAGGTTCCCTTTTATATGAGATGAGAGGGGCACTTTAGGAATGTTCCAAAATATTAATTTATTATAAATTCAATTTTGACTTATAATGGTCCAAAAAATATTTTATTCTAAGATACAATTATCTTTGTTTTAATACCCATAGTCAAATAATTTTTTGCCAAGTTTTGAATATTTTTTATCCTTACCATTATGGATTTACCCTTATTTTACCCCTTTTAATCTTACTGTGATATCATGTTCTTTACACATTGTAGGTTAATGTGATTACCATATCATGTAAAAAGACCCAAAAAAATTTATTTATGAAATATTTGGACTTATCTTAACCATTGTTTCTGAATTTTATATTTTTAAGAATGTAATATCATATAATAAACTATTTTATGTTTTAAGTTATGAATTTTGTAAAATTTGGACACTATTCATACTTGACATTTTTTAAAAATTCATAAGAACCTTATTACCTAGGACCAAAGGAAATAAAAAAAATTATTATGACAATATCAACCAAAATATTCGTGAATGGAATCAAAATAATAAAATTACATTTCTTTTAATATTTATAAATTCGTTTATTTGAATCCTTTATTAATGAAGCAATCACCACATCATCCTTGTGTCATAATTAATTTTATTCATTTAAGGTCAAATAATTACAAATAAAATATCATGATGAAGAAAATATATTTATATTTATAATGAATATTTATAGTAAAAGAGATAACTTATATACCCCCATATAAAAATTGTTTTATTAAAAGATATATGTTGAGGTTATATTTTCCTTATCACTAAATTAAAAGTAATTAAATGTCATGTTCACATAAAAGTGGCTCCATGGGGTCCCAAAATCAACCCAAGGATGCCCATGCTTAGAAATTTATCATCCAATAGGGTTAGGACATGTGTTTGGGTAATTATAATATTATTGTTTACCCTTATTTACCAGATTTACTCTTTAACCATGGTAAATAAAATATTTACTGAAGTTACTATTCATAATGTCTAAAAAGAAAAGTTACCTATTTACACAATTTGGACATCCAAATTCCAAATTTGGAATCCATTTTTTTCAAATTCCTAATAAATAATTGATATAAAATAATTTAAAATTAATTCATGATGTCAAAACCAAATAGCAGGTTTTTAAGGAATGATAACAATCAAAATATTGACATCTATTTATGTTCAATATAAAAGTTAGATCACTTCAAATGAGCCACATTTTATTATATGTTAAAAATATAATACAATTATTTATTAAATACAATTAAAATTACTATGTTACTATATAAATAAATTGTATGAAAAGAAAGTTTGTCTTAATTTGCAGTATTTTTCACTATTCATTAAAAAAAATTAACATTATTAGAAAAATACCAAAAAAAATATCCAAAGTAAATTATGATGTCCCCCTTCTAAATAAGAAGTTCATTTTGTCAAATCTAACTTATAAAAGTGTCATAAACTGGATTTAAAATTGTTGCACCATTAAAAGTCGGTAAAACTACATTTTTTAAAAACACTTCTTTTATCCAAAAAATTGTTTTGTATCCATACCATGTTCTAGAAAAAGTGTAAGATAAATGATAATTTTTTAAAATTCAAAAATTATTTAATACTATTCATAACAGTACGTTATATAATATTTTAATAATATATTTTTGTTTAGTGAAACTCGATATTGCGTTCAATGCAAGCTATCGAGGAAGGTATATCTTGCATGTAACGCATGCCAAGGCGGTGTTTCGTGTATTAAAAGATTCCATGGGTTTTACATATAACATAATCCAAACATAGTTCATTTATAAAATGAAAAAAATCTATACTTAGTGTTGCGTGAAATGAATTCTATCAAAGTAACATGAAATTGTGTGCAACACAAGACAAGAATAGTGTTGCATATACTGTAAGCTAATACAGTGTTTCGTATAGCACAAGAAAACCAGGGTGTAGAGTAAAACACAAGACATCAAATATATTAAAAATAATCTATCTCATAAAATCTTTGGGTGTTACATTCTACACCCCTTAAAATGAATTTTTCCCTCGAAATTTATCGGGGTTATAAATGGTTTTTGACATGAATATTTCATTCATGGAAACCCATATCGTAAAAAGGAATACTAAAAAATAATTTTAAAAAGGAATGTTAGAAACATAATGGTTACCCCAAGTAACACATAACTTGGTTTCCACATATGAGAACATAAGTGGGATGTGAAAACATGGATATGGAAGTGAAATATATCCATCATGTTCTGATCGATAGTGACATAGAATAAGGTTTAAAGGATGTTAACTACCAGAAAGCCATAAATCTGTGACGATATAAGGGACCACAGGATTCATCGAATAAGAAAGTATTGGGATAATATTTTTGGTTTTCAATATCCTTTTCCTAAATTTGAATAATTTTTTCATTATAAGGAAATACTTTAATTATTTTGGTATAATTTCACTGTTTCTTGTTCCTTGAACAATTTTCACATCATCTTTTAATGAAATGAAGTTGAATTTTTCATTCAGGAAGTGTTACAGATCATGCGATAGAATGACAGGTCAATCCATATGTCTCAAAACAAATGTGAGAACATGTTATCAAATAAGAATAATTCCACCTAGAGTGAGATAATATATTAATATAACAAACCTAAAATGGAAGATAACTTATACTGTCCTTAAATGGAAAACATTAAAATACTTCCAAAAACTTCTAATATATAACATTAGACAAAGGTTAACTAAATATACTCAATAATTGTCATCCATATCGCCAAAGGTAGTTCTTGGTTGTCACATTCCAAACATTTTAATACCATAATCATGTATTCTTCTTTATGCATTAAAATAACAAGAATTGTCATGGAACCATAGTGAAAACATGCATTCTGTAAAAATTAACTCTTTCCACGTACCAATACCCCAAAAATTCCATATACTCGAACCATTATATAAATTTTTCCTTATATAAATCATGAGCTCATTAATACTATCAAACATCTCATTATCTACTTATCCCTTCATTATGTGCATATCATGCACTTTCTAAAAAATATCTGAATAATCATTCATGGTTGTCGGTACCATTCAACATATACATTGAAATACTTATAGAAAAATAATAGTGTAACCATCCTCATATGATTCTTTGTTCTATAGAACCATTAAATTAAATATACAAAATTAAACTTGATAAACATGCAAAAATTCCACTACCTTCTTAATCCATTGACCGAGCTTCATCATTTTATTCCTCAACACTTCTTTCATTAGATATATCATTTATAGTCTCTTCATCATCATCAACATAAATAATACCTATATGACCATGCTGATTCTCTTCAGGATATTTTTCCCTAAGGAATGTATTTGCACAATTCCAGTATATTCCATATTTAAAACATTTAATGGTTGTTGATGTCTTACTAATACCATTATCCTTGTCCACTGTGTTAACGAATCATTTTTCTTTGAAATTACTGGATTTCTGTCCTCCTTTTTGACACCCAAAGCATCTTACAGTTCCTTTGAAACGTTCTCCTTGATTCCTCTTCCCACATTATTTTTAGGAAGAATATTAATTTTTTTACCTCTATGATCACCATGAATCTCCATATTTCTCTTATTAACTACTTCAGGAAAGACACTAATGTTGATATTATTGTTCATATTATGAGATTCATGATTGGGAATAATAATGATGGTTAACCTCCCAACTCCCATTTAACATGGTGTCTCAGGGATAATATCATTCAATTGTCCATTATATTCTCCATTAACTTGAATCCTCCCATTTCTGACCATTTTCTAATACCCAAAAAGAATATTGTGAGAGGAGAATATCATACTAGGGAAACAACATAATCAAGGGGGAGTAATTTCAATCTCTAACATCATAGGTTTTATCTTAGTTTATTCATGATCATTGCCTTAATTCTAAGACTTTAACCTATAGTTAGACTTACCCTTAAGGACAACCCTAGACATACCATAGAAATATCTCTAGGGATCGCACTAATGTTTTCTCATCCTAGTTTCCAAACGTTAACTAAACCTTTTCTCTGATATAAATTATAGTGGCTAAAATTATTTCTAGTGGACTAGAATTGATACATATCAGAGAAATACATGGGAAGATACACCCTCTGGGCAGGACACACCCCCATTCATAATGGGAGCCATTTCCTCATGAATCTCTTGGGTGGAGAGCCATGCTTTGTCCAATGCTCACATGTGAGAGTTCCCAAGGATCAGATTCATTCCTACCTCTTTTTTTCTGATACCAAATGTTGATAACCAATATTTATGTACATGGACATTACATTTCTTTTATAGAATACTTAATACATTAAAAAAAATAGTGGCCCAATGACCATATTAACTTACTATCTTGGAAACTCGGAACATAATCTTATAATCACTATGAAATATCTTCAACATCTCCCATAAAGATATTTAACTTTTTATCCTTCCTAGAACAATTCTTTTTATCCTAGGAAAAATGAGACATAAAAAGGGTTAGATCAAATTTCTATTAAGGCTAAACCTGGAGAAAATAAAACAAACCATAATAATTTGAATGTAAAAACATAAACATAAAGTTTGAACATCAAAATCGTGAGAAATGACATAAATCATGGAAGAACATAAGTCATAGATCATAAAGGAACATTAAACATGATAGAATAGAATTCTCATAAAACATTTAATTGTGGAAAACAAATAAGCACATAACATGGTTTTCATATTAGCCAATGCATTTCTACCAAGACCATCATAGTGGATGAAGGTCATAACTGAACCGGGTTTACATGTCATTCCTTCCCTGTAATACTGAACCTGATTTAATTATCGTTCCATCGATGTATGTCTCATGAGATATAAATCATTACCCAATGCATTGGAGGGATATATAGGTCCCATACATTATATAATGAAATCATTATTATATGTTCCACAAAAACATAAATCATTTTACATAGCATAACCCACGAAATAAAATGTGATTCTTAAACATCTTTCAATCATAGCATAATCCATATAAGATAAATGGACTCATAAAAATAATTCCATCATAGAAATAATCAAATTAAAGAAATAATATAGATGGAAACATAATCCTAATTCATCTTAGATGGAAAATAATTTTGATAAAACACTAGGACTTAATTCCTGAGAAAAATATATTTTCTTTATTAAAAACGTTTTATTTTCTCAAAAAGCAGTGAAAGTTTAAAAGAAAATAATTCAGTTTAAAATAAATTTAAATATTTTAGAGGAATATTCATGTAAATAAGGTGTTAAGAAAACATAAAAATCTGTTCATGCTGTATAAGTTAAAAAATATTCTCCTCTTAATTTTACCAGAAAAGTCAAATATTACCTCATATGGTAATCAAAAGAAAGATTTCATCCATACCATGTAGTAAAAGTAAAAATGACTTTAATCATAAATATAATAATGGTAAAAATTTTATGAAAACATTTTTATAAAACATGTAAATGGATGATGAATGTGTCCCCAGAAAATACTAAAGTATAAACAATCTTGGATAAAAATGAGATTGAAAATTTATCCCTTACCTAAGGACTGATTTCTTTCGTATATGTCTGAAACTTCTGTATAGTGGATTTAATCATATTATTAACTTATAAAAATTTATAATAATATTTATGATATCAAATATGATTCAATTATGACTTTATATTACCCGTTAATTTGTCAATTCCATATTAAGCAACATTTTGTGTAAAAATTATTTCATTTATTGTATGTGTTTGGACTTGTTATTTTTGATATTATTAAATATATCATGATTTAAATAAATAAAGAATGTAAAAAATGATTTATATATATCTTATATATTCATTATATAAATATATATATATATTATATAGATAAATGAAATGGAATACACCGTTCATGGAGACGGTAGGTCGTACATACGCATGAACGTTGTTTTCATTTCCTTCTTGAATTGGATTGAAGTATGTAAATGAAATATATATATATATATATATATCTAGTAGCATTATTATGTCATGTATTTCATGATTATTTATTATATATACATTATAATTATTCTTTAATGGTTATCATGAAGAATGAATCTCATCGCATTGTGGAGATGGTAAGTCGTACGTTTGGACAAGCGATGATCTAGTTCCCATTATTGATGAATGGTATTTAATTTTATGGTGTATAGTCTCTCAGAATTTTTATCAAGTTAAAATAATTCTATATAGTTTTTATTTCCACCATTATACCCATCAATGTATGGGGGTGGTGAAAAGAAAATTTCACCACAGCATGGAGACGGTAAGCCGTAGGTATGCACGCGTGGTAATTTCATTTTTCAAAGGATAAATAGAAGGTGAAATAGGTTTGTTTCATATTTATAATAAAATATCATTATATGATGTTATTATTTTATAATGAAAATACTAAATATGATGAAGTTGAGGAAGACATGTGCCTTCTTTAAATTTCATCTTAGGGAACTAGAGTTAGTCTTTTGTGAAGACCAGAACCTCTAAAATGTAACTAGAGTAGTTTATGAGAGAAATGGTCCAGGTTTGGCCGATATTTATGGCTTAAATGGAATTAATAGGAGAGGGAGGAGGTTCCCTTTTATAAGAGATGAGATGGTCACATTAGGAAAGATTCAAAATATTAATTTATTATAAAATCAATTTCCATTTCAAATGGTCCAAAACATTTTTAATTCTAAGATAAGATGATTTTGGTTTGAATACCGATCGTCCAATAATGTTTTTACAAGTATTTTATATTTTTCTATCCTTATCATTTTTTATTTACCCTTATTTTACCCTTTTTAATCTTAACGTGATATCAGGTTATTTACACATTGTGGGTTAATGTAATTAAAATATCTTGTCAAAAGACCCACAAAAAGTTATTTGTGATATATTGGGACTTATATTAACCATTTTGATGAATCATAGATTTTTTGGAATTTAATATCATATATTAAACTATTTTATTTTTTAAGTTATGAATTGTGTCAATTTTGAACACTATTCATACATGACATTTTTTAAAATTCATAAAAACATTATTACTTCATACCAAAGTAATTCACTCAAATATAGTTTTTCAAAATAATCCATAAAATTTTTTATTACATCAAAATAAACAAATTACATTTTTTTAGTATTTCTAAATTTATTTATTTTAATCCTTTATTAGTACAGCAATCATTGCATCATCGCTGTGTCATAATAAAATTTATTCATTTAATGTCAACAAATTAAATATAAAATATCTTGATGTAGAAAATATTTTTAGATTTATAATGAATATTAATATTTAATTATATCACTTATATAACCCCAAATAAAAAATTATTAAAACATATATGTTTAGGTTATATTTTCCTTAACATTAAATTAAATGTAATTTTATGTCAATTTCACATACATGTTGATCCATGGGGTCCCAAAATCAACCCAAGGATACCCATGGTTGGACATGTATCATAAAATAAGGGTTTAAGACACATGTTATGGTAGTTATAATATTAATTTTTTACCCTTATTTACCAGATTTACCCTTTAACCATGGTAAATAAAATATTTATTGAAGTTACTATTCATAATATCTAAAAATAAAAAGTTACCTATTTACTAAATGTGGACCTACTATTTCAAAATATGAAATCCATTTTCCATGTTCAAAACACAAGATTAGAATAAATCAATTTAAAAACAATTCATGCTATCAAAACCAAAAAAATGGGTTTTTAAGAAATAATAACAATCAAAATATTTACATCTATTTATGTTCAATTGGAAGGTGAAATTACATATAAGGACACAAATTAAATTATATGGTAAAAAATAATCAAATTAAACTTTAAAAACAATTACAACTTCAATATATATATATATATATAAATAAATTAGATGAAAAGACATTTCCGACATAAAATGCATTATTTTCCACTATTCATTGAAAAATGAACTTTATCAGAAAAATACCAAAAAATTACCCAAAGTAAATTTGGATGTCCTGATTATAAAGAAGAAGATTATTTTTTCAAATTAAACTTATTAATTTTTCAAAAAATATATATAAAACCTGTCTACCATTAAAAGGCGATAAAACTGATTTTTTAAAAAATAATTATTTTATCTAAAAAATGATTTTGTTCTCATACCATGTTCTATAAAATTTGTCCTTTCTTCTTTAAAATTGTTTTCTTTTCTCAAAATGTTGTGCAATTTTAAAAGAAAATAATTTAGTTGAAAATAAACATGATCTATTTTAGAGAGATATTCATGGAAATAAGCCCTTAAGAAGACATAAAAATCCTTTCATGACATATAAGTTAAAAAAATTCTCTTCATATTTTTACTAAAAAAGTAAAAAAGCATCTTGTATGGTAAAATATAGAAAGATTCCTTCCATACCATGTAGTAAAATATAAAAATGAGTAAAAATGACTTTAAACATACATAGATGAATGGTAAAAATTTTATGAAAACATTTTTATAAAACATGTACATGGATTATGAATATATCCCTAGAAAATACTTAAGTATAAACAATCTCTAATAAAAATGAGATTGCAAAATTTTACCTTACCTTAGATTTGATTTCTTTTATATGTTTCTGAGACTTCTATTAAGAAGGTTTAAATATATTATTAACTTTTTATATAACAATAATAGTATTTATTATATCATATATGATTCACTTACAACTTTATGTTACCCGTTCATTTGTCAACTCCATATTAATGCAACGTTTTTGGTAAAAATCGATTCATTTATCGTACGTGTTTGGACTTTTTATTTTTGATATTATTACATAGATCATGATTTACATAGATCTAGAATGTAAAAAATTATTTATATATATCTTATATGTTCATTATATAAATATATAGATATATAATTGATAGATAAATGAAATGGAAGACACCGTTCATGTAGAGGGTAGGTCATACGTATGCACGAACATTGTTTTCTTTTCCTTATCGAATTGGATAGAAGTAATAAACTGAAATATATGTATATATAAATAAATAAATTAGCATTAATATGTCATATATTTAATGATTATTTATTATATATACTTTATAATCATTCTTGAATGGTTATCATGGAGAATAAATCTCATCGCGTCGTGGAGACAGTAAGTTGTACGCACGCACGAGAGATGATATCGTTCCCATAAATGCTAAATGGTATTGAATTTAATGGTGTATAATATCTCAGAATTTGTATCATGTTATAATAATCATATATATTTATTATTTCCACCATTATACTATCCAAGTAAGGTGGTGGTGAAAAACAGATTACACCACGTCCTGGAAATGGTAAGCCATATGTACGCACGCGCGGTGATTTTGTTTTTTGTAGGATGGAAAAAGGTGAACTAGGGTTGTTTCATGTTTTTAATAACATATTAATATATTATTTTATTACTTTATTTTGAAACAACTAAAGAATATGAAGTAGAGGAAGAAAGAAATTTTAATGAATCTTTAGAAGAGATTACCTCTTCCTTGACATGCCTCTTTTAAATTTCCTATTAAGGAACTATAGTTGGTCTTTTGAGAAGAAAAGAACCACTATAATGTAAATAGGTAAGTTTAGGATAGAAATTTTTAGGGGCGGTCTGAGCTTTAAGGCTTAAAATGAAGTGAAGATGAGAGGGAGGAGGTGCCCTTTTATAATAGAGGAGAGGGGCACTTTAGGAAAGTTCAAAAATATTAATTTATTATAAATTAAATTTAGATTAAAATGGTCCAAAAATTATTTAATTATAATATAATGTTTTCTTGGTTCTAATAAACATCATCCAATAATTTTTTGACATGTTTTGAATAATTTTTTACGCTTATCTCTTTTGTTTTATGCTTATTTTACCCTTTTTAATCTTACTATGATATGTTGTTTTTTACAGATTGTGGGTTAATGTAATTACCATATCATGTCTAACACCCCAAAAAATAAATTTATGTCATATTGGAAATTATTTTAAAGATTTGGCCAAATCTTATATTTTTAGGAATTTAATATCATTTACTAAACTATTTTTTGTTTTAAGTAACGAATTGTGTCAAT
The DNA here is from genome assembly GCA_963277665.1 of Viscum album. NCBI lineage: Eukaryota > Viridiplantae > Streptophyta > Magnoliopsida > Santalales > Viscaceae > Viscum > Viscum album. The sequence continues at coordinate 1,361,401,040 of OY728140.1, read as the reverse complement.
TTTGAACACTCTACATACTTGAATTTTTTAAAAATTCATAACAACCTCATTACATAGAACCAAAGGCATTAAATCATATATAGTATGTCAATATAATCTAGAAAATTCATTAATGACATAAACATAAACAAATTACATTTGTTTTAATATTTATAAATTCATTTTTTATCCTTTGTTGATGAAGCAATCACTGCATCATCATTGTGTCATAATTAAATTTATTCATTTAATGTAAAATATTTAAAAATAAAATATCATGATTTATAAAATTGTTTGGTATTTCTAAGGAATATTAATATTCAAAGATATCACTTATATAACTCCACATAAAAACTTAGTAAAAGATATATGTTTAGGTTATATTTTCCTTAACATTAAATTAAAAGTAATTAAATGTCATTTTCACATACAAGTGGCTCCATGGGGTCACAAAATTTACCCATGCATACCCATGGTCATACATGTATCATCAAATAGGTCTATGACACTTTTTATAGTAATTATAATATTATTGTTTACCCTTATTTACCAGATTAAGCCTTTAACCATGGTAAATAAAATATTTACTGAAGTTACTATTCATACTTTCTATGAATAAAAGATCCATATTTACACAATTTGGAAATCTTGACTCCAAATGAAAAATCCATGTTCCAAATTCAAAACATATAATTTGAATAAATTAATTTAAAATTAATTCTCATTGTCAAAACCAAAAAGGTGGTTTTTATAAATAATAATAATAAAAATATTGACATCTATTTATGTTCAATTTGAATGTGAAATTACTTAAAATTACCCAAATTGGGTTATATGGTAAAAAATATAATCAAATTACACTTTAAAAACAATTAAAATGATAATAGAATTATATAAATAAATTAGATGAAATAACAGTTTTGACTTAAAATGCTATATTTTTCACTATTTATTAAAAAATGAACTTTATTAGAAAAATACCAAAAAATTACCCAAAGTAAATTTTTATTTCCCACTAATAAAGAAGATTTTTATTTTTTAAAATTTTACTTATAAAGTTGTCAAAACTAGTTCTAAAAATGGTGCACCATTAAGAAGTGGTAAAACTACATTTTTTGAAAAATATTTCTTTTATCTGAAAAATTTATTTTGTTCTCATTCCATGTTCTAGAAAATGTGTAAGATGGATGATAATGTTATAAAATTAAAATTCTCATTAATAATACTCATAAAGTATAGTTATATAATATTTAAATAATATGAAATTGTTTAGTGAAACTCGGTATTGCGTACAACACAAGTTATCATGGAAGGTCGCTTTTGCGTGTAATGCAAGACAAGTCAGTTATGTGTATAGTACAAAGGTCCTTTGGTGTTGCGTATAATATAATAAAAACTTATATCATTTATACATTGAATAAAATCTATACTCAGTGTTTCTTGAAATTAATTCTATCAAAGAAACATGAAATTGTGTGCAACACAAGGCAAGAATAGTGTTTTGTATACTGAAAGCTAATGCGCTGGTGTGTATAGAGAAAGAAACTTTTGGTGTAGCATAAAATACAAGACATCAAAGATATTAAAAATAATCTATCTCAAAAAACATTGGGGTGTTACACATTATCCGGGTTAGTGTAATAATTCATGGATGATAAGGATGAAAAAATTGAATATCTACCACACCAAAGGGAACAAGGTGGAGTAAGTTCAATGAATACCAATGATATGTATTTTGAAATCTAAATACCTCACATTAGAATTAAAATTATGGGATATTTATTCTAGAAACATGAAATTTACTATATTTTTCTATGTATACCATCTTGAGCTTTTTTTATCAAATAAAATATCCAATTGTATTATGGTTTCTTTTATTAATTTTAGTTACCGGAATATACATATTGGTGTGGGTCCTTTATAATGATTTTTGGTGATTTTCATAATATATTAACTATTTAAACAAATAATATATATTCTTTGATCATAGTTTGATTAACCATATTGTCTTCATTATTAAAAAATGGATGGTTTAGATAAAAAACCGACAACCAAAGTAGAGAGATCCAAATGTGACTGCAATAGTAGATGAAAAAAAGGATCATCACCCATCAATACACCATTGCCACATGCAGTCCCTGATTGTTTGAGAGAAGATAAAATACCTAAGAAAATGGTGGATGAAAAACACAAGAACCATCCCCCACTTCTTGCGAAAAAATAAACGGTGGTTTTCTGAAAAAGAGGGAGTCCACCTCGTGGCCTCTAGGAAAGAGTAGATTAAGAAGCGGGTCTGATTCCCCAAAAAATGTGAGTTCATACAATAGTTTTTTTTAAAAAAAATCGTCATTTATAACCCTATTGGGGAATATATACATATCCACATATAGTGCATGTGGTGTGGATTCAATCCCCCAATAACATTTATCAGGTAGGCCTTCATGGTGCCAGATGAACATGGACATCTGCCACAAGAAGATGGGGATATGGGTGGTTTTCTTTTAAGGTTGGAGAAACGAAAAGGATATTATAGAGAGGGAGTAGGAAATTGTGTTGGAGGTAGTTACTTTATATAGGTTTGGGAGGGGTATCAATGAGGATCTTAACATATCGTATGAGGTGGAGAATAATTCATCATCAATTTTATCATTTCAAATCAAATTTTCTCTAGCATGACCAAGTTAAGAAAGCATGGGGGATGATAAATTGTTGTGTTTACTATATCAATTATGAAAATAGGGACCTTAATTTCACACCTCAATCCAACTTATGATAATATGTCACTGTAAGTATGACTATAAACTCAAGTATAAAATAAAATAGGACTTAATACAAAAACATGTTAGGAATTTAACTAAAATAGTTAGGAAGAAACATAATATTGTAATTATGCTTATTATAAGTGAACAGATGTAATTTATTCCTCATTATATAGTTAGATTTTTATTCCTCTTATAGATACCATTAGATACCTTCATTATTGAGTAATAATTAATATTGTTGTGATGGAATTTATTTAATGGGGTAGAATGTAAATACCTAAGGTTTCACTCTATATTATCTATAAATAAATCATATATTAAATAGTGTATTTTATAGAGTATAAAAAACTAAAACCAAAAAATGATATATTTTTAAAATTAAATATGACATTTAGAACATCCATTACATTATCATGGATAAATTAAAGTAATCATATAAAAAATCAATAAATAATGTACGAACAAATATAATTTGAGAGTAGAATTATTCTATTTGAAGACTAGTTGTCTAAGCTTGAAATGTATTTATCTCCATTAGTGTTTTATTTGGGAATATAAAATTTAATTCTCGTGAAATAATATTTTGTTAAAATTAATATACATGATAAGTTAGAGCTCATGAAGATTTCCATAAGATCTATTCTTGCATAACCACCAACCAAAATTTCAACCACATCCTGTCATATTATTAGGACATGCATGATGATCATAAGGGGTTATTTTTTCATAATTAATGTTTAATTCACTTGTAATAAAATATTTTTATATATATACTTATCATGAATTGTTATACATTTTAAAGGGTTATTGTTTCACAACTATTTTTGGTTAAAAATGTATTTTAGAGAAATTGGTTTTTTATTTCAAGTAATTAAGTTTATTTTTATTGAATGATAAAAATATATTTATTTTATTAATAAGAATTCAACACTAGATTAATTACTAATTTATAATAGAATAGAATATTTAATATAAAAATCATTGTTCCCCTATAAAGAAGATTTTAGTTATATTTTATGTTTTTAATTACTATTAATGTTTATAAATTTTAGAATGTTAATTTCATAAAAATTAAATCACTTTTTAATATATTATGGAAGTATTATAAAAAATAATAATTTTTAAAATTTTCTTAAAAAATATTTTTATGTGAATAGAGAAACATATTATTTTCACCAAAAATGATTTTTTTGGGAATTATTTGTTTCAATGAATGTTTTCAAAAATTATGACTTATTTTTAGAAAACAATATTAATTTTTTTAGTGATATTATAATTTTTCTAAAAAAAATATTCAATTATACAATCCTATTTTTTCTTTTATAAAACATAAAAAATATTTTCCTCTACAAATATTTTTTAATACATTGTATATTTATTATTTTAAAAATTATTTTCATCACTATTATAAATTGAATCTAATGAAACAGATTTAAAATTTGGAATCATTGGGTCCAAGTTATATAAATAAAACCATTTTATTTTTTATGAATTAATGATAAGTTACTTTGGAAAAACAATTTTCTACTGTTAGTGCTAAAATAGAAAATCTAATGTTTTTTGAGTTAATTACCTCAATAATGTTTAAAACATGTGTGGGAATGTGAGGTTGTGGAATACATTTCCCTTATCACATATCCTCTATACTTAATCTCAATATTGGATCCAATTTCCATGATAGTGAGACCCCATTATTAAAAAGATATGGGTATTTATAAAAATATCACAACTATTCACCTATAAAAGGGTTTCTACTCTCCTCATTTAACCTCAATCCAAATCCCCCAATGTTTGGAAAAAATCTACCCAAAAATCTCTTAAACACTCCCAACCACCTTAATGTGGTTCTATTATTCTCAAAATACCATCCCTTAAATTTTTAACTCCCATCGCTGAGGAGATAATCCAAGTAGTTAGGTATAAATATCAAACAGCTTTGTTCTAATTTATATTTATTTATGTGAACTACTAATTCAAAAAATTCCATTAAAAATCATAAAATAATAAAATAAGTATAAACAATACACTAATATGTTATTATAATGCGCATAAAAGTATTAACCAACATTTCTGTTTTAAATTATGAAAATATAAAATGAGAAAAGTGTGTATGTGTGTACTATCACCTCCATGTAGTGAAATGTTCATTTTCCTTCACTATATAACATGTAAAGTTAAAAGTTTAATTTAATGTATAATTATGATATTTATAAATTATTTAAAATTCTAATATGATAAAACATGTTATTTATCTCTCTATTTCTATGAAAAAAAATCATCACTCATGGATACATGCATAATGTTGTATCCACGAATCGATATATATATATATATATATATTCATTGATTTTTTTTATTTATGGTTATATGAATGGTTTAAAAGGTTTAACATGATTTTTATTTTATCAATAAGATTTTGGAAATAAAAATTTAATGACCTATTAATGATATGTGCACCACCACATTCATGGATCAACTAAACTGGCACCCTGAGTCAGTTCGCTACATGACCTAAAGAATGCCTCCCAATAAGCCAGAAGCTACTACCTAGTAGATATAGTCTAATATAATTCATGGGGATAATTTACCCTATTTATAACGTAATCCATTAGTATAAATCAAATTAACAATATTATTAAATCATAGAAAAATCCAATAAATATTATACCATATTCCCAAACTCTATTATAACCAACAAAAGAATACAATAAACATGTCATGTCATGGTAGTAGAAATATCCAAACGAGAAACAAAATTTTAAAACTATATATGACCCCTATAAAGCCCCAAAAGAATTTTTTATCCCCTCATCCCTGGTTCATCCTAATTCAACCATCTATCAAATTGCCATTTCCCTAATATGGTCCTAAAAACAAGAATTCTTCTCGACAACCTAATTACAGCCCGAGAAGGGTTTGAGCACAAATCAGTAGGCCACAACAAATGTTGTCTACAAAAATATTTAGTCTAATAATAGGGTATTATATAATAAAAATAAAAAATATGAAAGGTAGTTTAAATAAATAGATTTTAAATTAAATAGTTACTATTTATCCTTATGGGCCCTCAGGTTCTACTATGGAACCAACACAGCAAACTTGATTCATCCCACACAGAAATTCTGAACCATTGTCTAAAATGAGTTTCCAATTTTCATCATAATTAAGTTAATTAAAAAATTAATTTAAATCACTAAAACTTATATAATCAGTCATGGTATCCATATCATATCTTCCACTTAAGAGATTAGAGCATCAGTAAGACATATTAACTCATGAAATACATTATTGGGTCCTGGAGCATCGTTATAGCCTAGCCTAATGGATAGGAAACCTAGTCTGACATCTCAAACATACAATCAATCACTTTTACAAGTTTTTTCATCAATGAACGTTTTAACCAATGATAACAACTAGGTTACATCTTTACATTTATCAAATTTCCACGGTTCAATACATTAAAAACTTTACTAAATTATCATAACTATCCCATTTAACTCATTAAGATAAAATATTACCATTGGTCCCTATTTTACGCCAATTACATAGATGTAAATTCCCCTTTAACCATATAAATACTTTTTTCATTAATAAAATAGATCTCATTTGACTTCTTAAATTTAATCCAAATAGTCCTTTTATTACGTACTAATAATTCCAATACATTATATAATGTTTAAATATTATAAACCCCTTAAAACATCATATAAAAATTCATTTCCCCATTTCTAGGGGAGTGGCACACCCCATGAGTGGTCATAAGCCTAGTATAATTATCCTCAATGGATCCATTAGGGATTTTGAGGGGTCTCCCATGTCAATTAGGGGCCCAATTCATATTCAATATTTAAAACATAAATGAGTGGAATGGAAGAAAATTATAACCACCACATACACAATATTAACATCATGATTATGGTAAATTAATTTCTATAACACCTACCTCAATCATGTATGTCGGTGCTCGCCTGACCTCATCCCTTGATTGAAAATAAATTGTCCACCAATATTAAAACCATGAATTCTATGGAAACATTTGTGTTTAGTACCATCATAATAGGATAAAATATCCATCCATTGTTCTCCTAGAAAATATATGATGATAAGTGGAAGAATCAACCATAGGATTGATTCGCAACCAGTGACACATCGAATGACCTTAGATTGAAGGACAATCACTTATAGAGAGATTGAGAGCTCTTGGTTCCATTACATAACGACTAGAGGAGTAATGGGGAATCAATTTACTCATGAAACCTTAAATACCTATAGTAAATTATAAAATCACCCAATTTTAAGTGGCATAAGGTTTGGCAATATTATTGGTCAAACATTCAGATGACCATGCAGTGCCCTCTATTAAATAGGGGTCTCACACATCAATTAGGTTTCCAATTAACATTCAATAATTAAAACAGAAATTCATGACATGGTAGCACATTATCACCACCACCTACAAGAGATTATCATCATGACTATTGTAAATTAACTTTTAGACCACCTAACTCAAGCATGTAGGCAAGTGCACACCTTACCTCATCCCTTGATTATAACTAAAATGACCAAAAATGCAAAAACATTTAATTCCATGGGTAAATTAGGATTTTGGGTCTTTGGAAGATGATAAAATTTCCCACCATTTTTCTTTTAGAAAAATAGATGAAATAAGGGTGGTAAAATCACCCATAGAATTGATTCAGAACCAAAAGTGATTCAATCAAACCATAATTAAAGGACAATCACCATTGGATAGATTAAGAGCTCTTGGGTATTAAGCCTACCTACTGAAGAAGGGATATGGAAGAAAAATGTGTAATAACCCATAAATCCATATGTGAAATGATAAAAAATCCGAATTTTATGAGGTGTAGGGTTTGGCTACATGGTTGGTTGAACCATGAACCTACCTTATAGAACCCTCTATTTAAGAGTGTGTAAGGGAACATAATTTTGTTGATCCACCCATAGGGCTCAAAAAAACTTAATGGTTGTGCACCCACCTCTATCGTAGAAGGTTATGAAATAAAATCTCGTATAATATGGTGTATGGGTAACCCTAACTAGGATCCAACCATGAACCTTGCATTGGATGGATACGTTTACCTATTATTCATGTATCAAACCATCAGGATGCCCCCAAGCCCCTCACATTATTAGGAATAATTTAATTAATCATAAGGATGTTGTTAATCCAAAATACGAACAAAATGTTCCTATGATGATGGTCTACATCATATAACCATCCCAAGTTATAACATCCCACCCTTGATCTGCCCTCCCAATCATTGCGAATCCTATATGGTAAATTGATCATCCCACTAGTCCCACCTATCAAACTCTCTTTCCCAGTTTTCCTTTTGAAAATGACCATGCATCCACAAAACTCAAAATAATGGCACATTATTACCCCAAGAAATATTCTCACTATGATTCACAATATGTATCAGATGATCCTCAAAGGGATCATCCACCTCAAGATCCACGTCATCAACATTGATCACATGAGATGGTTTAGGGTGATACTGCTAATGTTATGTCTCATTACAAATGTCATTCATAGAGCTTTACCTCTACGGAAAATCCAATTGATACACTATCAGTCCATTCCTCTCCATAATATCAAATTACCCTGCATACCTAGGTTCCAACTTACCCAACTTTATAATCCTATAGTGACCCAATATGAGAAACACCCAAAGGACCACATCATCACCCACTACACTCTCAATAGTTTAGCAATTTCAATTATCATATGAATTAAATATACTATATGTTCTATACATACACTTATGAGTTGAATAAAAATTCGATGACATATCCTTCAATATACATAGTTCCTACAACCCTTATTCTCTTCCATCTATATAACATAGCAATGATCTTTAATTCCTACTATATAGTGCCTCATACAGTGCCATTATAATAGTGACCCAATAACTATTGTTATAGGTAAATTCAATAAGCTATAAGTGCTTCTCAAAAGTTCCTACAAAATAAAGGATACATTATCTCTACATGTCCTCTAATACATATATGGTTCACTATAATTTTGAATCCATATTTAAGAGGAATGATTCAATCAAAACCACCATATTTTCATCCACCTTCTATAACCCTTTCTATAATAACGGCGTAAAATGATGGTCCATATCTCTAACAATTATTTATGAAACCCCATGAAAATAAACTATTTCAAGAATATAAAAGTCTCTCATATGATCAATGTTGAAGGTATCCAATATCCACATGAAATATGATACTTATTTCAACTGATCTACCATTATCCATATCATATCATTCTTCTAAGGAGTCTTTCATAATCATATAATTAAATCAATCATAACATCAACCCATTTTGATTCTATAATAGGAAGTGGATCTAGAAGACTCGTGGGTCACTGGTGCACAACCCTCACCTATAGAAAAATGTAACACCACATCTCAAAACCTAGAATCTCATTTTTCATTCTGTTCCCCCAACACTGTCAGAGAAGATCACGGTAAATATTGGTCACACTAGGGTGAACTATCGATGATGTTTCATGAAACTCGCACATAAAATCCTCTCAAAAACATGTTGTAATTATAACATGTCCAATAACATGTATGATATATTCCTCATCAACAGTCCAATCAGAAGGTGTCTCTCCACCATAAAAACATTCAATCAAAGCCAAAAATTCAAAATCATCATACTATATCCACTTTACCAAGTTTTGAATAGAGGGCTCAGTCGAGAAGGAAATAAGTGTCATAATATCATATCCCCGTAAACACATATATTCATTTCTATGAATAAAAACATCATCTTCCATTCAAAAATGAACTCCTAAATTTTCTGAGTATGTATCTTTTGGCTCAAAGAATTCACAAAACTTTTTCTTTTTCTCAACATATAAGTTATATAAAAATAAAAATACAACATATACTCAACCCATCTTCGCTAATAAATATGTAAATAATGATGCGAAAATATATACTTATCAATCATATAGTCAGTATAAATGAAAAAATCACAAAAAGAAAATAGTGCCACCAACCCTTCAAACCATAAACCATTACATCCAAATAAAGATCATGTGTAATGTAGTTCCATTTATGAGGCCTCACCCACCATGATCCATACACCATGACTTGGTATCCTTACATCAACAGAGCCCAATTTCTGATCCCAAATTTACCACAAAACAATGTATACTCTTCCCCGACATGGGTAATATCAGAATTGGTGTTGATGTAGAATGAATATTCCGCTCCTGGAAGGAATTACCATAGAATCAGATAATTCAAGTGTTCTAAACTTCTTGGTCAGGACATTGAGTAGTGTTACCATGTAATAAAATTTCCTAATTAACCTTCTTTAATAACCTTTTAATCCTAAAAAGTTATGATATCAAAATAATTCTTGGACTAATCACAAGTAATTACTACATGAACCTTCTATGGGACCACTAATACACCTTCCTATTAGATGATGTGATCTAATAAGTGTAACTTGTCCACCCAGAAATGAATTTTAGATACCTTGGAATATAGTCGATTCTCTCCTAGTGTACTCAATATGAATTCAATATATTTAGCATGATCATCATGATCCTAGGAGAACACTAATATGTCATCCATGACAACAAAAACTAACTATTCCAAATAGGGGTTGAAGAATTGGTTCATAAAATCCATAAACATTGTATAAGTGCTTTTTATAAAAAAAAGAATCACAAAAAAAACTCCTAAAAACCATATATACTCCTGAAATACATATGTGGTATATAAGATTGTATCACCCAATGCTGATTATACCCATACATAAAATTAATCTTGGAGAATAAAAAATCACACTCAATAAGTAAAAAAGATAATAACTACATGGATGTGGGTATTAGTTCATAACCTTCATATGATTCAACAGTCGATAACTGACACAAAACCACAATGTCCTATCAGCCTTCTTGTAGAATAAAACTAAAGATCCCCAAGGTGACATACTTAGAAAGATAAACCATTTATCCTATAATGGTTCTAGTGGAGTTATGAACTTCTGAAGATCTTTGGGTCCCATTATATAATGTGGAATGCTAACTGACTCATACCCTAGCATCAACATAATCGTAAACTCAACCTCTCACTCAGGTGGCAGCCCCGATAGATCTTCCGGAAACACATGTAGAAATGAATCCTTCATAATAGGGAATATTCCATACTATACTACAACATTTTCAAGTATAATACTCACCGCCTGGGTTTTAATCTCATCCATGTGCTAAAAAATATTTCCTAAAGAGGCTTCCTGGATATCACATTCCCAATGATGAGTGTAAAAATCACCCTTCAGAAATGTGAAGTTCACTCACCTATAGTAAAAATTGATGTATGCTTAATGCATGACCAACCAATACATAACTAGTAATAGTATGAACCCTAAAATATCAATGATAATCAATTTTGAAAGGATATAATTACTACCAATCTCTGGGGTACACTCCATAAAAATATAGATACTCATTGATCTCACACTTAATGGAATGTTGATCAACATTAACCCATACATATAATCTTCCCCCAGACCCAAACCACATACCAATTATGAAAGTATAAAATAATTTGAGGCTCATGTGTCATATAATGTGATAAAAATTATTGATGATTTAATAATAGTACCTCAATCTATAGATGGTCTTGTCTCACTACCACCTACTGTAGAATGAACTACATATAGTTTACTGGTACCTCTTCCCTAGACTCTTTTCTATGTCCCATGTGTTGCACTACTCTACAGGTATGGAAACTCCTATCCTAAAGTACCCCCATCCACCACCCCTTCTAGTACGTCTACTAGTCCTCTTACTATCTACCTGGTGTGCAATAGTAAACCCCTTTCTAGCACTCTACATCGACCTAAGTCCTCTATCAGCACCCACATAATATGGATTCCTATAGAAAAATTGTATATGCCACATTATATCATATTATCATCAATCGATTAGTGGTTAGGGAAATTGACCACACTTGTTTCCCAACAAACTATATTGATATCAGAACACCTGATCACTACCTTGAGAGTCTAATCCTTTTCCCTGACTACTTTTTATACCCCCATCCATGTGAAATCTCTCATAATGAATCTTCCTACTATTGAAAGTCATACCACTAAACTACCCCAATTGAAGCCACTTTTCCACTACTAGAAGCCTATTTTATATTCAATTTATAATTGATATCTTGATCCACCACCACTAAAAAACTATTTAAAAAGTTGATATTCACTTGGTACTTGATTTCACATCATTGACCATACTAAAAATATCAATTTATCACTTTATTGTCCCCTACCAACATTGGAAAAAATTAATGCATGTTCATGAGGTGGCCAAAATAATCCATTAATTACATATTACCCTAAGTCGCCCTCATCAATTCTACACCACTATCTAATCATAGAGTAGTTGGATAGAAAGTTTCCATGAACATTGCTTATAAATCCTACACCATCATATCAGTCTAAACATAGATATTCAACCATAGATTCATTAGTCCACACATCATATATACTTTAAACATAACACTCTTCTCTATAAGATTATCTGAGTGGTCCAAAATCTATTAGATAGACTCTATACAATCCTATACTAACTTACATCCTCCTTCCTTATCAATCATCGGAGGATGATTCATGTGAAACTATTGAGTAAAATAAAATCTTCTTTGTATTACACGCCATGGGTCCCTCTCTGTGAAATACATAAAACTAAAAGTTCCCAAGGAATTCATCTAACCAATTATATTATTCAACCAGTAGTCATCATTTTCTGGCTATTAGAGGTTCATTTTCAATAATTTCATCATGTCATCGAACTAGAAAACATCATCATGGTGTCATCTCTCTTCAATGAGAAGTTCATATTCATAGAACATGACATAAAATTTCTATGATCATATAAATAGGATCACAAAAGCTAGAGATGTAATGCCCCGACCCCAGTTACCCAGAGTCGGTTCATTATTACATAACATTGGCATGATCACAAGAAAGATCAAATCTCGAAAGACCGATTGGTTTAGTAGCCTTGTAAACACTAGATATATTCATAAAGTTTTACATTACATCATAAAGTGGAAAACTACTACAACAACATAATTTCTCCATAGTCCACACTTTTATCCCCTCATAAAATCCCTGCAAGTCATTCATAATTTAATTCTTCACATCCTAGGAAAAATAAAATATAGAAAAGGGGTGATCTCAAATTCCCAGAAAGGATAACAATATAGCAGAAACTTTCATAAATAAGAATAAACATTTAAGGCAATGTATAACTAAAACAAAAGCCTTTTAAACTTGAACTTCAATATAGTATGGCATAAAGTAAAATGAAATAATGCCATTTACTTATTCACCTGGATATTCTACTAATAGAATAATTAGATTCAATATCAATAACCACTTTCATAATGATGGAATGCATAATTCTAGACTATCATAACCACATAGCCAAGGCCTCGTGCCAAGACTACAAATAATATTTTTCCAAGGCCTTGTGCCAAGACACTAGTTTGTCTCATGAGACCTACCGATGCATCGGGGAGCTATAGCAGGCTCCACCCGTCACATATTAAGTCCAATGCATTCCCATATGAAAAGGTTTAAACATAACATAAACATTCGTATTAAAACTAGCATACAAAATGTCAATACATTCACCATAAACCATGAATGGAATAAAAATAGCACATTCACAATCAAACATATCACAAAACCTTCAATAAAATATATAAGTTTTCATTCATAATAAATCATCTTCAAATAAACGTAAAATTCATCAAAGGGTGTTGACATAGATGAAGTCAAAACTCTTTTTAGAGAAATATCTCTTTCTATTTTGAAATCATTTAAGATTCATATATTTATAAAATAAAACATTTTCTTTGAAAATATTCTTATAATATTGTAAGGGAAGCTTCAACGATTTTATAACGGTGGAAAATAGCCGCACCCCCCGTATAAGTTAAAAAAACATTCTTACCTTAATTCTATCGAAAAGGTTAAAAAGAACTTTGTTTGGAAAATGAAGAAAATATTCCTTTATAAACCACTTATAAAAGTCAACATGCGTATAAATGACTTTAAACCATATTATTGTAAATAGTAAAAATGTTTTGAAATACATTTTTAAGAAACATGGATGTGGATGATAAAGAAATCCCAGTAGATTATTACATATAAACAACCTCGGATAATGAAGAGATTGAAAAATAAACCCTTACCTTGTACTTTTCCGTGGTTGGGGTAGGTTAACATCCTTTATAATGGTGAAATAATTGTTATTAAATTATACAAGAATCGTATACATTAATATGATATCATATATGATCTTTTAACATTGATTTGTTAATAATATCTTAGTATTATCGTTGTTTCGGGTGTTAACTTACTCGTTTTATTTTATATGTTTTGTTACGTAAGTCGTGTTTTTCATGGATAGGTTGTATCTTAATCATATCTAGAATGATATCAAGTCCTTAGATACTATTATTAATCATCAAATGAGAATTATACTTGAATGGATACGATGGAGAATGAATCTTATCGCGTTCGTGGAGACAGTAGTCTGTATGTACGCACGAGCGACAATATCATTATTTTGATATTAAAATAATATATAATTGGATGGTATATCATATATACATAATACTTATCATGTTATATTGATTATTTAAATGATATACACATCATTATTATACCCATCCAAATAATAATTTATTGAATAACAATTACACCACGACGTGGAGACGGAAAGTCGTACGTACGCACGTATGGTGACATGTTATTCAAAGGATGGATAGAATACTGAATATGGTTGTACCATATTTATAATAATATTACAGTATATAGGAGATACTGGATTAATTATTTTATAATGGGAATTAAAAGTAAAGAAGAAGTGGAAGAAGAAATGAACTTGAAAAGGGTGGTGAAATCATTACCTCTTCTTCGGGTTCTTCCTTTTGATTTGATCAAAAGGTCTCCTTAAGTTGGCTTTCTGACTAAAGGAAAGCCTCTAGGATGAAGTGGGTGAAGTTGAGAGAATATTTGGGCAGAGTTTGTCCAAGACAAAATGCTTTGAAGGTGTGAAGTAATGAGAATGGAGAGTGCCCTTTTATAAGAGGGATGAGGGGCACCTTTGGAAAAGCTAGAAATATTAATTTATAATAAATTCATATTCGGTTTCTAATGGCTCCAAAGTTTATTATTTAAATTTTAAGGTGGGTATGGGTATAAAACCACTCAACTAATAGAATTTAGACAGGTTTGGGTCATTATATTAACCTTATCATTAAGTATTAACTCTTAGTTAATTAGTTTCACTTTTACAATGTCTCTTTATATTTTTATATTATATGGTTAATAAACATACCATATACATCCAAGAGACCCCCAAGTGGTCCATTAATGATGAAAATATCATGATATTAGTCTCTTGGCCGAACCTTATCTTTTTAGGAATTTAATATCAATTAATAATATAATATGTTTTTTTAAAACTCTTTTATATCAATTTTGAAACTATTCAATAATTGATTTTTGTAAAAATCATAACAGAATGATTAATTATAAAAAAGTTAATTAAAGCAACCCTAACATGTCATATTAACCTAGAAAATTAGTTTAATTCATAAAAAGTCTCCAATTTCATATATTTGGGTTTTTATAATATCAATTATTCTAATTTTTCATTAATTAAGTAATTACATCATCATCATTGTGTCATAAATAAATTAAATGTTTTAATGTCTAAAAATTATAAATAAAATATCATTATGTAGGAAATATTATAATATTTCTAATTAATATTTACAATCTAATTTATCTTATTTAAAACCCTATATTAAAAATGTTTTAGTAAATAAACGTTGATTTTTACTCTTTTCACTCTTCTCTGAATTAAATAATAATAAATGTCCTAATCTTATTCAAGTGGACCTAAATGATAATATTATATTCCTAAGGTTGGTTTTGGTCGAGATAAACTTGTCCAATAGAATTAGCACATGTGTTAGGGTAATATTAATATCCTTTTCAACCATAATTACCCTATTTACTTTTAACCGTGGTAAATAAAAGTAAAAAAGCTACTATTCACCAAAAAATATTTTCATCTCATTGAACCATATTTTACTCACTGATATTAATCGTGTGTCTCGGATTTTCGAAATTCCAATCACAGAAGTGGTAAAATTAAGTTTTATGAAAAATTCAGTTTTTTAACTACCACTTAGTGGTTTCACTATTCATAAAAAATTGTCGTTTTTCAGAACAATGCCAAAATTTTAACCTAAGATATAATTGATATTCCGAATTCAAATATGATTTATATTTTACAAAATTCCAAACATATAAGTTGCATTAATTAATTTTATAATTAATTCTCATTGTCACAACAAATAGTGTGTTTTTAAGAAACAATATATATCAAAAGATTGACAATTGTTTATGCCCAATTTCAAAGTGAAATTAATTCTAATGAACACCGTTGGATAAAATGGTAAAAATATATTCTAATTATACTTTAAAACCACTCAAATTCATAATTTATCACCATTAATTATTTTGATTAAAAAAGTTGTTTTTAATTAAGATTTAGTAATTTTCACTATTCATCAAAATATTAAAGTTATCCGAAAAGTACCAAAATTTCACCTTAGGCTAAATTCGATACTCCGAATCCAAAAATGAAGTCCATTTTGAGAGATAAAATTTATAAAATTTTAAAAAGTAGGTATTACTATTCATTACGACTAGTTTGATTGGTTGTAGTGTGTGTTAGAACTCGAAGTTACGTACAACACACGCTACTGTATTATTCAAAGAGAAGCATACCATGGAAGCTTGGGGTGTTACATTGTAAATTGTTTTTATGTCCCCATTCTAAAGAATAAATTTATATAGTCAAATTGAATATATAAAAGTTTAAAATATTGGATTTAAAAAGGGTTCACTATTAAAGTTGGTAAAAGTGCATTTTTGAAAAATATTTCTTTTATCTGGAAAAAAGGATTTGTTCTTACATTATGTCTAAGAAACTCATAATATGGATTCTAAAATTATAAGGATTATATAAAGTTTAAAATTTTAGTTAATACTATTCATAACCTCTTTTGAGTGGCTTGTTTGGTAAGTCATGGTGTGCTTTAACTCGGTGTTGCGTGTAATGCAAGTTATTGAATTGTTTTGAAGAAATAACACACTATGAAATCTTGGGGTGTTACATTCTCCCCTCCTTCAATAAATTGCGTCCTCGCAATTTGAAATTGTTCTTCGAAAATAAACGGTTGAAAATAGAAAATATCTTTGTGGGAAAACCCACATCGGAAATTGGGTTACTAAAATTTAGTCTTAATATGAGGGAAAGAGAAATGAAAGGGTCACCACCAAATTATGATCTCGATTAGGAGAACATTGGTGGAAATTAGAGACAAATAATTGGAGGAAAAATGTAAATATTTATAGGTGTTGATTGAGGTCATCAATCATAAACAAGTGTAAAATTGAGGTCCTTAAATTCATCAATCTATGATGATTTGAAATACCATTGGTTCAACAAAACATAGGGTATTAGGATAACACATTTTTGGTTTTAGGATTCCTTAAATAAAGTATAAGAATTAATATCTTCATAGAATAAGAGAAGAAGAAATATATATTCTTGACAAGTATAGTTCCATCCTTTAACTAATTTCTACCAAAACCTCATCTTTCACTCTAAAAGATAATAGAACGTAAAAAATATTCTATTTATCCTATTCGTATAGGGTTCCAAAAAAACGAATTTATAATTCATCTACCAGATCTTTTTAAAAAAACTACATTATTTAATCTCAGACATTATGTGGGCTAGTGGTAGGTGATACACCCTTGTCGCCCTTCGGTTGTGGGTTCAAGTCTCGCGGCCTTGCCGGATGCGACAGGTTGTCGTCTAACCTCCAGGTTGTCCTTTTATGGAAATCCAAAAATAATCCAAACTAGAACTATCCAAAATTCTTTAGTCAAAAAATGAATATCCTTTTTGCTACGTAATAACATGTGAACACCTTCATCATGTATTCCTTTAAAACACTGCAACATATAGAATTACCATAAAACCTTATTGATTACAATCATAATCCCTTATTCCTTAAATAATAATGGATATACTCCTTCAATCCAAAAATGTTGCAAACCCCAACAATGATGGAATATACAAATAATTAATCATTTTCAAGGTAGTCAAGAATATCCAATATAATATATCCAAATCAATCATGTATTATTCTAAAATCACTACCTCGGTATCAGAACTATATTATGGTTTATCATTCTCTCAACCATATATTTTCCAAAAATTTATCCTGCTATTGAGTCACTTTTCTTTGTTCCACACAATCTCATGTCCTTAATGAAATAGTACTAGAGTACAATCCTTATATACTTCATAATGATTATAACAAGTACATTGTTGATACAACACTCAAATGACATAATCTACATCAGAACTCTAATCATTCCTCTTCATCTGTGGTAGTATCATAACTTGATTATTATCCAATAGCATCATTTGCGGCATAGTCTGATGACTGGGACATAGGTTCCTGTAGTGTCCAAACTCCTTGCAAATGAAGCATTGTACATTTGAAACCATTTTCTTACCCTTTCAGTCACGTACCTTGTGCCCTTTTCCTCCACACTTATAACAAACTCCCATTTCTTTCAGGCAAGTTCCAGGGTTTTTCTTCCCACAATTATCACATATGGGGAAATTATTCTTTTCCCTCTCCCCTTTATCCATCTTTCTCTCTTCCATCCTTTTCTTCTCTTGCTTCCCTTCAAATCCATAGGACTTAGTCAACTCTTTAGTTATCTTATCCACACATGATACTATTTTTTCATATGATGATAATACGTGGGAGACTATTTCCCTTCTAAATTATGTCTTAATACCATGAAAGATGCGATCCTTCTTACTCTTTGGATCATACGTATTACTGGAGTTCACATTCCTTTTACTGGGTTCCATTTCTATACAATAGCATAAACCAGGTCAGTTTATGAATTTCAATAAATAATTCCTAATACAAATTGAATAGTTTATGGATATAATCCATAATCATAAAAAAAGTTCTTTGAGTACGTATATACTCATGAGCCCTTCATAATGGTTTGTAAATAAAATGAGAATTATCCTAAGAATATCCCCCGGGAGTGTCGTAACCAAGAGTGGAGCAAGGCCTGTTGTCGTGCACCAGTTCCCATTCGAGTCTAGCACAAATGGGTGTTTTCGGGTTTTACCATGAGGTACATATGTGCCAGAGCTTCCTCTACCTGCTCATATCCAGACAGGGATGTATTTCTCGAAAAACTCACAAAATCTCTACAATACCAAAATTCTAGAAAGTTCTTCTATACTAATCCTCAAAGTCCATCTTAAATCTATGTGCTCTAATCAGAGTTTATCTAAATCTAGCTTCAAATTATTGTAATAAACTTCCTATGATACCAACTGTAACGCCCCGACCCTAGTTACCCAGAGTCGGTGCATTATTACATAACATTGGCATGATCAAAAGAAAGATAAAATCTCGAAAGACCGGTTGGTTTAGTAGCCTTGGAAACACTAGATATATTCATAAAGTTTTACATTACATCATAAATTGAAAAACTACTAGAACAACATAATGTCTCCATAGTCCACACTATTATCCCCTCATAAAATCCCTGCAGGTCATTCATAATTTACTTCTTCACATCCTAGGAAAAATAAAACATAGAAAAGGGGTGAGCTCAAATGCCCAGTAAGGATAACAATATAGCGGAAACTTTCATAAATAAGAATAAACATTTAAGGCAATGTATAACTAAAACAAAAGCCTTTTAAACTTGAACTTCAACAGAGTATGGCAAAATTAAAATTAAATAATTCCATTTACTTATTCACATGGATATTCTACTAATCGAATAATCACATGCAATATCAATAACCACTTTCATAATGATGGAATGCATAATTCCAGACTATCATAACCACATAGCCAAGGTCTCGTGCCAAGACTACATATAATATTTTACCAATGCCTTGTTCCAAGACACTAGTTTGTCTCATTAGACCTACCGATGCGTCGAGGAGCTATAGCGGGCTCCACCCGTCACATATTAAGTCCAATGCATTCCCATATGAAAAGGTTTAAACATAACATAAACATTCGTATTAAAACTACCATACGAAATGTCAATACTTTCACAATAAACCATGAATGGAATAAAAATAGAACATTCACAATCAAACATATCAAAAAACCTTCAATACAATATAGAAGTTTTTTATCATAATAAATCATCTTCAAATAAACGTAAAATCCATCAAAGGATGTTGACATAGAGGAAATCAAAACTCTTTTTAGAGAGATATCTCTTTCTATTTTGAAATCATTTGGGAGTCATATATTTATAAAATAAAACATTTTATTCGAAAATATTCTTATATGATTGTAAGGGAAGATTCGAAGATTTTATAATGGCGGAAAATAGCCGCACCCACCGTATAAGTTAAAAAAACATTCTTACCTTAATTCTGTCGAAAAGGTTAAAAAGCACCTTGTTTGGAAAACGACAAAAATATTCCTTTATAAACCACTTATAAAAGTCAACAAGGGTATAAATGAATTTAACACATATTCTAGTAAATAGTAAAAATGTTTTGAAATACATTTTTATGAAACATGGACGTGGATGATAAAGAAATCCCAGTAGATTATTACGTTTAAACAACCTCGGATAATGATAAGATTGTGAAATAAACCCTTACCTTGTACTTTTACTTGGTTGGGGGTAGGTTAAACTCCTGTATAATGGTGAAATAATTGTTATTAAATTATACAATAATCGTATACATTAATATGATATCATATATGATCTATTAACATTGATTTGTTAATAATATCTTAGTATTATCGTTGTTTCGGGTGTTAACTTACTCATTTTCTTTTATATGTTTTGTTACGTAAGTCATGTTTTTCAAGGATAGGTTGTATCTTAATCATATCTAGAATGATATCAAGTCCTTAGATACTATTATTAATCATCAAATGAGAATTATACTTGAATGGATACGATGGAGAATGAACCTTATGGCGTTCGTGGAGACGGTAGTCCGTACGTACGCACGAGTGACAATATCATTCTTTTTATATAAAAATAATATATAATTGGATGGTATATCATATATAAACAATAATTATCATGTTATATTTATTATTTAAATGAGATACACTTCATTATTATACCCATCCAAATAATAATTTATTGAATAACAATTACACCACGACGTGGAGACGGTAAGCCGTACGTACGCACGTATGGTGACATGTTATTCAAAGGATGGATAGAATACTGAATATGGTTGCACCGTATTTATTATAATATTACAGTATATAGGAGATACTGGATTCATTATTTTAGAATGATAATAACAAATAAATAAGAAGTGGAAGAAGAAAGGAACTTGAAAAAGGGTGGTGAAATCATTACCTCTTCTTCGGGTTCTTCTTTTTGATTTGATCAAAAGGGCTCCTTAAGTAGGCTTTATGACTAAAGGAATGCCTCTAGGATGAATTGAGGGAATTTGAGAGAGTATATGGGCAGATTTTGGCCGAGCCAAAAGGCTTTGAAAGTTTGAAGTAATGAGAAGGGGGAGTGCCCTTTTATAAGAGGGGTGAGGGACACCTTTGGAAAATCTAGAAATATTAATTTATAATAAATTCAAATTAGGTTTATAATGTCTCCAAAGTTAATTATATATAGGTTAAGGTGGGGATGGGTCGCAAACCACTCATGAAATAGAATTTAGACAGGTTTGGGTCATTATATTAACCTTATCTTTATGTATTAACTCTTAGTTAATTAGTTTCACTTTTACAATGTCTCTTTGTATTTTTATATTATATGGTTAATAAACTTACCATATACATCCAAGAGACCCCCAAGTGGTCCATTAATGATTAACCTTTCATGATATAAGTCTCTTGGGCAAACTTTATATATTTAGGAACTTAATATCAATTAATAATATAATATTTCTTTTAAAAACTCTTTTATGCCAATTTTGACACTATTCAATAATTGATATTTGTAAAAATCATAACAGAATGATTACTTAGAATAAAGTTAATTAAAGAAATACTAACATGTCATATTAACCTATAAAATTATTTTAATTGATAAAAAGTCTCAAATTTCATATATTTGGGTATTTATAATATCTATTATTTCAATTTTTCATTATTTAGGTAATTACTGCATCATCATTGTGTCATAAATAAATTAAATGTTTTAATTTATAAAAATTATAAATAAAATATCATTATTTAGGAAATCTTTTAATATTTCTAATTAATATTTATAATCGAATTTATCTTATGTATAACCCTATATTAAAAATGTTTTAGTAAATAAACATTGATTTTAACTCTTTTAACTCTTCTTTGAATTAAATAATAATAAATGTCCTAATCTAATCCAAGTGTACCTAAATGATAATATTTTATTCCTAAGGTTGTTTTTGGTCGAGATAAACTTGTCCAATAGAATTAGGACATGTGTTATGGTAATATTAATATCATTTTTAACCTTAATTACCCTATTTATTTTTTAACCGTGGTAAATAAAAGTAAAAAGTTACTATTCACGAAAATTTATTTTCATCTCATTGAACCACATTTTACTCCTTGATATTAACCGTGTCTCTCAAATTTTTGAAATTCCAATCACAGAAGCAGTAAAATTATGTTTTATGAAAAATTCAGTTTTTTAACTACCACTTAGTATCACTATTCATCAAAAATTGACGTTTTTTAGAACAATGCCAAAATTTCACCCTAAGATATATTTGATATTCTGATTTAAAATATGATGTCTATTTTACAAAATTCCAAACATATAATTTTCATTAATTAATTTTATAATTAATTCTCGTTGTCATAACAAATAGCATGTTTTTAAGAAACAATATATATCAAAAGATTGACAATTGTTTATGTCCAATTTCAAAGTAATATTAATTATAATGAACACCATTGGATAAAATGGTAAAAATATATTCAAATTATACTTTAAAACCACTCAAATTCATAATTTATCACCATTAATTATTTTGATTAAAAAAGTTGTTTTTAATTAAAATTTAGTAATTTTCACTATTCATCAAAATATTAAAGTTATCTGAAAAGTACCAAAATTTCACCTTAGGATAAATTCGATTCTCCGAATCCAAAAATGAAGTCTATTTTGAGAGATAAATTTTATAAAATTTTAAAAAGTAATTATTACTATTCATTACGGCTAGTTTGATTGGTTGTAGTGTGTGTTAGAACTCGAAGTTGCGTACAACACACGCTACTGTATTATTCAAAGAGAAGCGTACCGTGGAATCTTGGGGTGTTACATTGTAAATTTTTTTTATGTCCCCATTCTAAAGAATAAATTTATTTAGTCAAATTGAATATATAAAATTTTAAAATATTGGATTTAAAAAGGGTTCACTATTAAAGTTGGTAAAAGTGCATTTTTGAAAAATACTTCTTTTATCTGAAAAAAGGATTTGTTCTTAAATTATGTCTAAGAAACTCATATTATGGATTCTAAAATTATAAGTATTATATAAAGTTTAAAATTTAGTTAATACTATTCATAACATCTTTTGAATGGCTTGTTTTGTAAGTCATGGTGCGCTTTAACTCGGTGTTGCGTGTAATGCAAGTTATTGAATTATTTTGAATAAATAACACACTATGAAATCTTGGGGTGTTACAAGAGAACACTAATCCACATATACTATATCAATATTCATAACTGTAACATGATAACTACCCTAAATCTCCCATATCTTAGTCTATAGATAACATAGGAAAAACCAAACTTTCAAATTTAAAACCTCATATTTTACATCATCCTAATATTTTAATTTAACATTCATCCATTATTTAAATAGTTTAAACTATATCATTAGGAAATATTTTGACCAATTAAATTTTATTATTTAAATTTAACCAATTCTGTCATCATTATAATGATTTATTTATTTAAAACTATAAGTAAATTAAAATTAATTTTTTTCCTCATCTAGCATAGGTGTCTCACTATCTGTGACTATGATGATGCAAGTTACCTAAATCCCTAAGTGCTTAAAAGTATAATGTATACATACCTAATACCATACCATCCCCTAAGAAAATCCTCAACAAATAATAACTTCATTCACCATGTGTGTCACCCATTGTGAAATAACATTCAACCATGAAAACAAACATCAATAATATCAATCCAACCCTGAGGACTTGGGTTTTCCCCAGTAAATGGGTCAGATACTCCGGTAGAAAATCTCATAACCAAGGATTGGTTGATCCTAGCCTCTAGTATACCTTTCCCAAATAGTATGATAATATAAAAAAAATCCATTTGATAACACTATATAACATCCCAGCCCATGAAACACTAAACTAGTTCCCAAAGATGGTTTCCCACAAGACCTCATTAAAACATCCCCATATTCCAATGTTTCAAAATATAAGTGAGGGTATAATATAATTTATGTGGAGAATATTTCCACTTAACTATAGTATATTAATAGAGGAAATAAAGTAACAAATAACATTAAATAATAACCAAGATTAAATACATCACATACCATATTCCCACACATAGTAATTACCGACAAATGACTATAATAAATATTTCATGTCATGGTAGTCCAAACATCCAATATAGAAACCAAAATAATACACCAAGGATGTCCCCACAATGGGTCCCAAAATTATGTGTGGTTCCCTCGTTCAGGCTTCATCCCAAATCAACTATCGATCATAGGTATCTGGTTCAACAAACTTGAATTATGCTTAGGTACCATTTGGCTTCCTGATAAGGTCGTGAGTACAAATTTATAGCCCACCCGAATGGTGTCTAAAATAATATCCAGTCTAATAATAGTGTTTATAGAAGTACATATGATCAATAAAAATGTTACTGAAAATTAATTTTTTAGATAAACAATTATCAATTAGCCTCATTGAATCATAGCTTCCACTCTGGTACTATCGTACCAATCCTACATGGTCCCATGTCAGAAGTCTGAATCATATACTATAATGGTCTTTGCAATTTACATCACATATTACCTCATTAAAAAATTCAATTTAGATTATTTTACCTTGGATTATTAGTCTAGGTATCCATATCATATCTATTTGTTTTGATCTTAGAGAAATAATCATATATCTTAAACAATGAAATACATCAATGGGGCCTAGAGAGTTAGTCTATCCCAACCCAAGAGAGAGGATCCCAAGTCTAACATCCTAAACATACCATTAATAACTTCTTCCAAGGTTCATCATCGGTTTCATTTTTATCGAACGATAACAGTGAGGGGGTATAATTTCTTTTATTGCATTTTTTGGTTCATTACATCAAACACTTTACACAATTATCTTGACTACCTCATTTCACTCTTTAAGAACAATTATAACCATTTTTACCCTTTCAAACCATTAACCAATATGGACATTCCACTTTACAATTTATCAAATTTACTCATTTATAAATCATAAATCATTTAACTTCTTCATGAAAATAAAACATCCCTTTATTCCTTATTAATATTCCCAAAACAAATTATAATGTTTCAATGTCATACACCCATTAAAACATCATTTAAAAAATCATGTCATGATTTTCAATGGAGTGTCACACCCAATGGTTTACTATATGCATTTTCAAAACAACCTCAACATATTCAGCATGTATCATGAGGGTCCCACAAATAAATTAGGGTATGAGTTCACATTATATAAATAAAACATTAATGTATTACACAAAAACGCATTAGGACCACCCCATACAAAATTTTTACATCATGAGTTTCAAAAAGTAAATTTTAGACCACCTAACTCAAGTATGTAGGAATGTACTCACCTGACCTATTCCCCTGATTTGAAGTAAAAATACCATAAATTCGAAATCTGATAATTCTTGAGAAAAGTTGAGTTTAGGATATTTATAAAGTGATAAAACATCCCATCATTTGTCCTCTATAAAATAGAATAATTTATATTGTTATAATAACCTATAGATTCTATTCCAAACCAATGAAACATCAAATGACCAAGGATCGAAGTAGTATTTCCCATGGAAAGCTTGGGAGCTCTTGGTTTGGACCCCTACATATTGGATGTGGAATAGGGAAGAATATAATTCATAAAACCATAAATAATGATGGGGAAAATAGTAAAATCCCCCAATTTTTTGATGTCCAGGTTTTATCCACACCTTTTCCCAAAACAGGTTCTAACCTTGTGGCACTATTTATCAAAGATGGGGTCATGCAACACGGTTTGACTAGGCCATATGAATGTTTTGAAAACATGTGAAGTGGTCGTGTGACCCCCTCTATCCAGGGGGGCCAATCCACATTGTCTCTTGTTCCATGGTACATGGTTAACCTTATTCATGCAAACATCGTGCTCTATGCACTGGATTTCTACTTTTCCCCTTGTTCATGTCTCAAACCCCCGTGGCACCCTCCAAGCCCCTAAAACTCTCAAGAGTCATTTCATTAACCAAAAACGGGATTTAATAAACAATTTAAATTATACATACTTCATCTGAAGGTTGGGATCCTAAAATAGGAATGATAAAAAATCATTATAAAATTAACTATCATAATTAAGAAAACATTGAAGAAAAATTATTTTATTTATACAATGTAATTATTTAATATCCATCACTCCTCATATATATCTATAATTATAATATATCCCACTAATATATAAAAAATATATCATTATGCTACTATTATAATCATATTTCAACTAAATCACCCCATAATCATTCATTAATCATAATATATTCATGTTTGGGTCAGTTTGAATAGCTACATGAACAATGCTATGAAATTATATCATATATAACTATGAAAAATAATTAATCCTATAATATTATATATATATATATTTAAATAATTATTTTTTTTAAATGATACAACAATATTTGACTCAAAAATTAACAAAACACCTTTCATCTATTATAAAAATATCTAAAGTGTGTATATTATTAATTTTATCTACAAGAATAAATAATGAAACAATCAAAAAAGGAAATTAAAAATTCATAAATAATTACCATTAATACATTACTCGGACATTAATGATCATGGAATGATTAAATTTAGAAAAATAATGAATACTAACACTACACTTACAAAACTAGTACAAATGGTCGAAAATATAAGCACTTAATGTGGGAAAATATTTAAAAAAATAACTAATATACATATAAATAATGATTATAAATGAATATTTTTAAATAATTGGTATGAATATGGTTCAAAAATAAGATACTAATATAGTTATGTTTTTCATATATGATATTAGAGAACATTCATGGATGATAAGATCCAATGTAAGGGTTATTTGTCTTTATATTCCTTTCCACAATACATGTTTGATGTTCCACATAATTTTTTACTTTTATATCATGTATTCATTGCCATATTTATTTAATATGTGATAATAATATTAAATTTCATGTGATTATAAGGATTATTTATGAAAATACATCTAATATTCTTTTGATTCAATCATTACATTAGTCCTAAGGGACTTCAATAACTAAATTCTTTCAATGAGTTATGTTGATTATTTTTAAATTTAAAAACACAAATTCCCTATATTCAAATATCTCTTTTTATATATGATGTATTATTTTATATCTCCTGTAAAAAATGAGTTCTTAATTCAAATCAGTTCCATTAATTATTTTATTTTCTATAAAATTATAACATTTTTAAAATATTTATAACCTCTTAAGTGTTGATTTCGCTTAAATTCATCTTTCTATCAAGATAATGTTTCACATACCACCAAAGTTATTATTTATTAGTTTCAACTCCTAGTACTTTATTACTTCATGTGGTATTTTCTTACATTCCATTCAATATTAATCTTTTTTTACTCTTTTTTTTATTTTGATTCAGTTTTCCTCATTATCCCAATTGGGATCTATTTTTTTATGATGTTATATTTCTGAAACCCCCATTGAAATGATTTTATGAAGTTATAATTTTGGTTGATTTAATTTTTATTCAATAGATCTATTTTATGTGGTTATTCATGAGATAGATATTGAGATGTGATGTAAACCCATTCTTAGTCATGGGTTTTAATGATGTGATGAGTATATTTTTTCTTATGGTGAACATGTGTTAGGTAAATATTTATGTGGTAGTTGAACCTGTATAGCTCCTAGTACATTTAGTAAATCATAAAATATCATGAGATAATTGTGAAATGAGTATTGATGATTGATTTTAAATTCTAAATATGATGTGATGAATGATCCTATACTGGAAATAGGTTATGAGGTCAGATCCACTATGGGTAAAAGATGGTGATGCGTGATCTTTAATGTTGTATTTCTATACTTAGGTTTGTTCCACACAACATTGATATGAAACTATTCCATGCTCCATTACAGAATGTTTATGCTCACCCCATTCTTTTTTCAATTTCCCTAGGCATGAGATGGGTATAAATTGTGATATGTTTTAAATAATATCTAATGTATTGAAATTATTGAAAAATATTGGCAAGAATTATAAAATAAGAGTCTTTTGTAGATAATCCCTAAAAATAATAAACCAATTGATTATTATGATGTTTCATTTATTATTTAATGTAATGATTTAGTTATAGAAATGATAAAAAATAAAAGCCATAATTTTCTTGGGGCCCCCTTAAATAAGTATCACCTTTATTTATAGGATCCCGTCAAATAATAAATCCACAGTTAACAATTGTTTTCTTAGAGTAGTGTCATCATTGGTGACCTCATGGGAATTTTCTTTTGTTGTGTGTGAGTGAGGAAAAATAATACTGAAATAACATGTATTCATTGGTTTGGGAAGTCATTAGTTTGGTATGATTTCCCTTTGGGTAATAGGTTTTTTGGGTTGGGAAGGAAACCATGAAATTATAGGAGACCCACAGGGTTATACTTCCTGTTTCATGCCCCGAGGGGTGGGTAATGAAAAATGGTTTCAGTTTGGTATTGTATATTACTTGGTATGGTATTCATGGAGATAATATGTATCAGTAACTTAAATATAGTGTTTAAAAAGGTCTATTAAATACATTTATACTAAACTGCAAGTTACTAGAAATATCTAGTTACAAAAGTGTTCTTAATCACTTATAACATTATACTTACCCCATCATTATGGTTTTATCTAGTCTAACATGTGTATCATACTTAATTAGAGACTTTTCACTAGTACATCATCATTCATATCATATTCTATGATTCTGTATTTGAAACTAAAATAATATGATTGACATATTGGTTGTTTCATATGGAAAGCCGCTTGACTAGAGTGTGGATTTTTATTGAGTGGTTTTTTTGATATGTAAATAGTAAAATACAAAAATATAAGAAATATTGAAATTTTTAAGATGGAGCTTCCAATAATGTGGTTCTAAAAAACTATATTTGACCCAATAACTTTTATTTAGCATTATAGAAACCTTTCATGGTATGAGAAATGAAATTCTAACTAATTAAAAAAATTTAATATCATTATAAAGACACTTGAGGTATATAAAAAGAGTTAATTTATTATTATTCAGAAATATAGGTACATTAAATTGATGTGGTTGTATATTTGGTCATTTAAAATTAGATCATTATAACTATCATGGTTTTCATTGTAGTCTTTCATTTATCTAAACATTGAGATCATCATTACCTCCCTTTTAATTTATCTTACGTTAATATAGATATTTTTATTCTAATTGATTAGTATATTTAATATGTCTAATGAAGGTGTTATAATGAGAGGGAAAAAGTATAGTTGTTTCAATTTATACTATATCCATCAAAGCCAAGTATAAAAAATCCCATTCATTCTGAACATTAATAAATATTATAGTTGAAGAGGTGTGCTCTATGAATATTTTTGGATAGTGTTCAGTAGAAAGTTCTCTTTCAACTCTTTCTAACCATGTTTTTTAAAATCAAAAACCTATTCATTGAAATTTTATAATTTACTTAATTTAAAAATTCTAAAGATATTGAATAAAATTTCAATGAAAATAAATTTTAATTGGATGTATAAGGTTCATTCCATCATATAGAACTTTATACATGTTTCTCGAATTAATGAAATCAGACAGTACCTTCTTAACTGAAACTACCAACAAATTTTTAAATCATATGGATACAATTACATAGACATAGATTATTAGTTTAAAAATGATGAAATTATAACCAATTTTCACCAAATGAAGATTTATTGAGTCCACCAAACAAACATTCATCAGATAGAGGCAAACAAGATTTTCAGATGAACATTCATAAAAAATATTAGATGTTGATTTTCATTCCACTAGAAGAAGAAACATCATTCTAATTGATAGAATAGTAAAATATTTTACAATTTATACCAATGTAACTATATGAGGAAGTAATATTTAACCATTCAAGAGAATAATGAGATCATCCAAAGTTATCACAATGACTCTAAATAATTCAGATTACAATCATTAGAGAAATTTATATGAATAGAAGTATCATTTTTGGTGGTGGAAACCATTAAAACCTAATAGAACTAATGCTACATTAAAGAGTTTGAACTATCTTATTATCATTGAATGATTAATTATAACCTTTAGCGATATTATACTTAAAGAATACGATAATGAGGTTTATTATCAATTTTCTTAGGTTACATTTTTTTTAGTTATTATCTGATCTGGTGTGATTGAGGAAATTTTATATTAAGGAAGATAGAGATTTCAATATGGATAATCAAGGGTTCCCAGGGAAAGAAAAATAGGGGTTATTCAAATCATAGTATCGAGGTATTCTGTATTTTAGGAAGTCATACATTTACAGTTGTTTCCCTCGAATTTCGGGAATGACCTCCTTTTGATGGGAGGTTCAAACGTTCTGATCGGTTTCTAACGGGTTTGTTCGTAGAGCCAGAAACATCCAATGATTCCACATCCATTCGGACCTACTTTCTAAAGCTAGGTTCTCATTAGTTTATGGACTGATGAGGTTTAGGAATTTGCATTGGTCGAGAGGATGGGATGTTGAACTCATCACACCTTTTTGAGGGGAATTATTTTCTACTCCGGGACTCTCTTTATAGATTTAAGTTATGTTCGTGAATCCTTATTACGTTACCAAGTATAAAATGAGATTTCCTTCAAATCTGACAATCAATGATAAAATATGTAGTAATTTTAGAGAATCTTTTATATGTATTCGAGGTTCTTCATCGATAGAGAATCATCTGTATTTATTAGAGATTCATGGTCAATGGTACCCTTCGACACATTTATATAGAAGTGTCTTGGTCATTATGATGACCATGTTTGTTTTAAAGCCACTCAGTGGGGCACTTGATGTTTATTTTCATTCAGAAGGACATGGATTATTTCAGAGTTGGGATTGAACCCACAGACGGGCTACCTACGTATCCTTTGTTTAGAAAAGGAATCAGAACCCATGTAGTTCAAGTAAGGGAGTAAGATGTTTATGATTGATGGCTCAAAGAAGAATTTCATAGTCACTTTTACACTCTAAGCTCACGTGAGTCATGCTCGGTGTGAGAAAAAAGAGGTATTGGTAAAAATTAGGCAATTGTTCCATAAAAGATGCAATCATAAGAAATAATGTGGGACTTATGAATTTATGACTGCCCAAATAAATGAAGGTTAGGATTTACTTTAGGGAAGAAATCCAGGAGCAGGGTCCATAAAGGTATATGTGCTTCATGGAGATTTGAATACTCTAACTTGGGGATTACTTCTGAAAAGGAAGCCCAAATTAGGATAGGACTTAGGATTGGGTTTTACTCCTGAAAATGAATCCCATATCAAAGGGTAATTTAGGATTGGTTAAGAGAAATTATGACTGGGGCTTCCTCCAAAAAAGGAGGCCCAGATTTGAGACTGGGTCTTACTCTTGAAAAGGAAGCCCAGGTTAGGAGAATTATGGTTGGGGCTTACTCCTAAAAAGGATGCCCATGTTTGAAGATTATGACTGGGGCTTATTCTTGAAAAGGAGGCCCCTGTTAAGAGATTCTCTCATCTTAAAGGATGAGATTGAATGAATGAAATCTCAATTTTTAGTGACATAAAGTTGTATAAATCACTAGGTTTTGAGAGATATTCCACAGAATTCCTTTCAGATAAGGAAGTCAAATCAAGAAATCATGCCATAAATGCCTTTGAGGAGTGTCTTTAAGACTGAATCTTGAATAGGAAAGGTGGAATGGCATAAGAGGGGTGAAATGGGAAAGAAGGGCACCCAAAAAGGCAGGGGCGTGCAAGTCCTAGTAGGCGTGCAGGTACTGCATGGGCGCGCAAGTCCTGGTCGCGCAGGTATGCCTGCGCGACACATGGGTTACTTGCGCGATGGTTAACCAGCATGGTAATACTTGAGAGACTCTTAATTTAAGCCTTTAGGATCCCCTTGAGGTTCTTCCAGAAGAGGGGCGCGCAAGTTCTATTGAAGGAGTAAGGCGGCGCGCAAGTGTGGCCTTTTCCCTTAAGGGCTGGCCATGCAGGCGTGCAAGTGTTGATGATTTTCAACACTTAGGCCTTCCTCCCCCTCTTTAGATCTTCCGTTCTTGGTAATAAATTACCTTAGAAATGTTTCGGAAGCTTTGAGAAGAGACTAGGGTGTCGGGAGCTCAAATCCGAGTTTCTGGAAAAATTCCTCTTCCTAAATGGGGGGCCCACAGGGTCTATTTATAGGCTGGAGAAGACCCCGGGCAGTTATCCTTTAGGGCGCGCAAGTGACTTGTGCGACCAACTTTGGCGCGCAAGAAACTGTACTTGCGCGACCATTGCGGCGCACAAGTTTACTTGCGCGACCATTGGGGCACACAATGATACTTGCGTGACCATTATAAAACTTGGGCGACCCTTGCACAATGTTCTTCTTATTCCTTCCTTTGTCAATTTTTTGATAATTGTCCCAAGGTTGAATCACTTTGAGCTAAGATATTCACCTTTTCCAATCTTTTTATTCTATGACGAAAGGAGCGTCAACAAAAGTCCCCCCTCCGAGTTGGATCCGGAGTGAAAAGAGGATTTGACTCTGAAGAAAAAAAGAGAAACCAGGGGTCTTTCTGGTTATTGGAAGTTTAAAGTCATCCATTTTGGGCATAAAGAGGATAATGTTTAAGGTCTAAATATCTTTGACCGAATGAATTAGAATTCACTCAATTCCTTGACAACTCATCTGAAAACATAGTACCATACTCAAGTATGAGGGAAAATATGTAAACTATGACTAAAGAATATTTGAATCTGAGGAATGATATGAAAAATAGATAAAAGGCATTAGAATAATTAGTTCCCAAGAACGAATTTACCATTATTTAACAAACCCTTTAGGGGGTTGAATTATGCAGGGCCACCTAAGGCCATTGGCTGCATAGTTAAATAATATAGTATCTTTTGGATAACAAGTCTATTATGTAGACTATTTATGTAAGGCCTCCTATGGGCATGTTATTCATAGTCATGCAAAAGACCTCTCAAAAATTTACTTTCCTTGTGCTAAAAGCCAGTGAAAGTTTATAGAGATTCAAATCTTCTAATGTATAGAGTTTGCTGTATGGAAAGAGGTACTTGAATATGGAAAAGATATTTCCAAAAAAGATTATCGAAGAACTGGATGAATATCACTCCTATGAAGGTCTGACCCAAATGTAGGGATGGAGAATATAATCCATATACTTGAATACTTTCAGATCTTGAAAAAGGATATGGGACAAATATGTTAAGGGTGGCTATTTTTGTGTATCCCTATATACTGTCATTTAAGACAAATAAGGAAAAAAGAGGCATTCTTCCCAAGAATGAAGTTACCACTATCTGACAAACCCGTTAGGGGGTTGAATTATGCAGGTCCACCTAAGGGCATTGGCTTCATAGTCAAATAATAGTATCTTTTGGCTAACAATTCTGTTATGTATGCTGTTTATGCAAGGCCTCCTATGGGCACGTGCTGCATAGTCAGACAAAAGAACTCTCAGAAGTTTGAAATTTTTGTGACTAGAAGTCATGAAAAGGGTTATGAGGATCTGAAAATATTTAAGGTTTGGATTATGACACATAAAGATGGATATTGTTCAATGTATACATAGATACACAGATCAATGCTAACCATAATCATGTTGTGGCCGGGTCCTGAATTGAAATGTTGGACTTCACTACGCATCCCATAAGGATGAGAATCAAGCCATACGTAGTTCTTAAAAAATAGTTTAACATTGTGTGGGACAAAAGGATTAGAGATATTAGTTTAGGGTCATATAGCTTGGACCATTGTAAGAATACACAATGTGTGTTTTCATGGGGACTTTTCAGCTAAGGGACTGAAAGTGGAATTTGGGGTTAGGCCCAAAGACTTGGGGCTGGATTCGAGGGACACTAGAATGTTACTATGTATCCCATAAGGATTGGAATCAAGCCCACGTAGTTCTAGAAGTACCCTTTGTACAAATTTGGTTCATACATGTGAAGGGTGAAATGGGACTTTAGCACAATGATGGTTTAACCCAAGATAAAAGGTTTGGGCGTTGCCATGTATGCATGTAGTCTTTGAAATGAAACATGATTGAAAAAAATCAATGTAAATAATGGTTCCCTCTCAGGTGAGGGCATTAAAGAATATTGTAGTTTATTTTCATACTGGACAAAAGTGTTGTATAGTTTAACGTCATATACAAAGATGAATGTGAACCAATGTAAAGATATTGATTCTAGGGGCGGTTTCACGAATCAAAATCATATGAGATGGAGGTGAACCGATGTGAAGAGATTGATTTTGGGATTGAACCTTGGGTGGTTGCCTACATTCCCAGCCTAGGAGGAAAGGATCAAAGTCCGTGTAGTTCAATTAAAGAATGAATTAATGATCAAGTTGTTCTTGGGGACAACGACCTAAAAAATGATGTTGGGACTTACACATGGTTAGTAGCCGAGAGAGAGTGTTATGGTTGAGGATTTCTCTAAGCTCACGTGATTCATACTCGGTGTGAGAAACAAGAGGTAACAACAACCTTAACGATGCACAATTTAATGTCATGCAGGACATATAAAGGGACTATGCAGTTTAAAGTCTTGCAGTTAGGACTATTGGCGCTGCACAGTTTAATGTCATGTAGCAGGGACAAAGTATAGTTTAATGTCATGTAGGACATATCAAGAACTTTCTGTACAGTTTAGCGTCATTTAGTTAGGACAATGGGGACAATATAGTTTAACATCATGTTGGACGTAAGGGGGACTGTGTAGTTTAATGTCATGCAGTGAGGACAAAAGAGTACACCATTTAACATCGTGTTGGATGCATTGGAGATTTTTTCCTCAGATTAACGTTACATTGGACGAAAAAGGGATGATATAGTTTAGCATCATGTTGGAAGAAAGTGCGAATAGTTTAAGGTCGTATGCATGGATTGTGGATGGTGCAGTTTAATGTCATGCTGGACAAAAGTGTAGTTTAAGGTCATACAGGACCTTTGATGATTATGTAGTTTAACGTCTTTCCAGATGTAAGGGACTTTTATACAGTTTAGCGTCATGTAGTTAGGACATCACAGTTTAACGTCATGCTGGACGTAAGGGACTTGCAAATAGTTTAGGGTCATATGCATGGACCGTTGATGATATATTTTAAGGTCATACTGGTCCATTGATGTAGTTTAAGGTCATTCAGGACCTAGTTGCAGTTTACGGTCATACTAGACCATTTAGGGAACTTTTTCACAGTTTAACGTCATGTGGGACGAAAGTGCAAATAGTTTAAGGTCATATGTATGGACCGTTACTATACAGTTTAATGTCATATAGCAAGGACGACATAGGTATTTTGCAGTTTAAACAAAATACTTCTTCAAAAATTTGGCATTGGTTGGAGTAGTAATGAGTTCTCCATCCATTGAGATTAATGAATAATATCCATTGGAGTAGACCCTATGTATTGAATAAGGTCCTTCCCATTTTGGCTCATGTTTGGGAGGTTTCTTTCCTGGTATCATTGGAGTTCTATGAACTAATACCAATTCTCCCTGAGTGAATGAATGAAGATGAACTATTTTGTTAAAAGCTCGTGCTATTCGATTCTGATAGACTTCCAAGTGGTGCAAAGTGCACAATATTTTCTCATCTAACCATTCCAATTCATTCAGTCACTTTTGAGATTGTTCATCTGTAGATGATTGATCACAAATGACAACTCTGAGCGAGGGTAGTTGAAATTCAATGGGCAAGATGGCTTCTGTTCCATATACTAATGAATATGGAGTCGACTGAGTTGTAGTGTGGATGGTAGTCCGATAAGCCCATAAATCATGAAAGAGTTTATCAGGACATGACCTCTTATCTTTATCCACCATCTTTTGCAGTATATTTGAAAGAGTCTTGTTAAAGGATTCTATCTAGTCATTGGCCGTTGCATGATACCGAGATGAATGGTTGGATTTGATGTTGTATTCTTGATACAACTTCTTCACCTCAGATGAACAGAAATTGGTTCCATTGTCCATCAATATGGTATGAGGGACACCAAATCTGGTAATGATGTTAGACTTGATGAAGCTAAAAATGCATTTAAAACTGACTTCCTTGAGAGGTATTGCATCTGACCATTTGGAAAAGAAGTCAGTAGCAGTAAGAATGTACTTAAACTGCATGGCCGTAGCCTAAGGGTAAGGTCCCACCACATCCATTACCCATGTTGAAAATGGCCATGAGTATTTAGCTGTATGAAGCAACTCTAGAGGTTGATGAATGAAGTTGGCATGTACATGGCATGAATGACACTTCTTTGTGAAATCGACACAATCTCGTATCATTGAAGGCCAAAAGTATCCAAGCCTTAGAATCTAGTCAGAAAGTCTATGTCCATACTGGTGGGCACCATAGACTCCTACATGTACTTCTTTCATGACAACCATTGTCTCTTCCCCATCAATGCATCTGAAGAGAACTCCATCAAAACCATGTTTGTAGGGAATTTTCTCTAGGTGATCTGGGCTATCATAAAGTGTAAAATTAACCACACGTTGCCGGATTTGTTCTTTCTCAGCTCTATCAGATGGAAGTGTTCCATTTTGAAGTTATTCCTTGATAGGTGACATCCATCTTGTAGTATGACCATACGGTTCAGGAATAGGACAAATTTCATTAATTTCCTCTATTCTGATTCGAACATAAGGTGAAATTTCACAACGATGGGCAATATTGATGGTTGTCTCGTCCCGATTTGGATCTGCCAGAGATGTGGCTATATTAGCCAATGCATCATCTTGAGCATTTTGTGATCTTGGGAAATAAGAAAATGTCGGTTCCAAAGGGTATTCTGCCATTAACTCTCTGATGTAATCATACAAAGGGATTAGTTCTTCTTTTTCAATGGCATAATCCCCATTGACTTGTTTGATTACCAGGTCTGAATCACCTTTCACCTTTAAGTGATTCACTTGTACTTGAAGCGCTAATTCCAAGCCTTTGATGAGAGCTTGGTATTCTGCTTCATTATTGGTACCACCTTCCCACAATAAGAAGGAATAAGGTAACACTACCTTTTCTGGAGAAATGAGTACAATTCCTAAGCCAACTTTGTTGAATTTAAGATTTTCCATTTTCCTCCATGTTGGACTTCTGGAAGCACCATCAAAATACATTTCCCATTCCTGAGGTCTTTCTTGAATAGAGAAGACTTCCTCATCAGTGAGTTCAATATCTGAAGATGTATCTTCCATTGAAGGGTGTTCAGCTAGGAAATCAGCTAGTGCTTGTCCCTTTATCACCTTTTGAGACACATACTGAATGTCGAATTGCTGCAAAATAACTGCCCACCTTTCCAGACGTCCTGTAAGCATTGGACGACTAAGGATAAATTTGAGCAGGTTGTTGCGAGATACCAATTGGACCTCGTGATGTTGTAGGTAGTGTCTCAACTTCTAAACTGCAAAGATTAATGCCAGGAAGCACTTCTCAATACTTTAATACCAGTTTTCTGCTTCAAGCATGGTTCGAATGAGATAGTAAAGGTTGTTTTCATTCCCAGAATCATTCTTTTGAGCAAGAAAGGCACCCAATGATCGCTCTAGAGCTGTCATGTAGAGGATCAGTAGTCTTCCTTCAATAGGCCGCATGAGTACCGGTGGACTCAAGAGGTATTTCTTGAGAATATGGAATGCTTCTTGACATTCTTCACTCCACTGGTAAGTGACTCCCTTCTTCATCAATTTGGTGAAGGGTAAACTTTTGCCTTCCAAATTGGCGATGAAACGCCGAATATAGGCTAAGTGTCCCTGAAGTCCTCTTAATTATTTCAAATTTTGAGGAGGTGATATAACAAGGATTGACTTGGTCTTCTCAGGATCTACTTCAATACCACGGTGGCATATAAAAAAGCCGAGAAATTTTCATGAGGTTACCCCAAAAGCACATTTTTAGGGGTTCTTCTTCAAATTATGTTGTCGAAGCTTGCAAAAGATGACTTCCAAATCAGACAACTGATTAGAGTTTTGTTTGGATTTAAATACCAAATTGTCTACATAGCATTCAAAAAACTTCCCTAAGAAGGGTTTGAAGATACGATGCATGGCACGCTGATAAGTTTCACCTGCATTCTTTAAGCCAATGGGCATTACCCGATAGCAAAACACACCCTGAGGGGCTCTGAAGGCTGTAGATTCCTCGTCTTCTAGGGCCATTCGGATCTAATTATATCCATAATATCCATCCATGAAGGAAAGTGCTTCATAGGAAGCTGTTTCATCAA
Source organism: Viscum album (assembly GCA_963277665.1). Lineage (NCBI taxonomy): Eukaryota > Viridiplantae > Streptophyta > Magnoliopsida > Santalales > Viscaceae > Viscum > Viscum album. The sequence continues at coordinate 1,361,362,409 of OY728140.1, read as the reverse complement.
TTAGAAGTTCTATAATCGGAACTGGGAAATCATCCTTAAGACAATGCCGATTAAGATCTCTGAAATTGATGCAATCTCTAATTTGTCCATTCTTTTTCTTTACAGGGAAAATATTAGCCAACCATTTGGGATATTGAACTTCTCTGACAAAGTTATCTTTGATAAGCTTATCCACTTCAGCTTCAATTTTGGAAGAATAAGTTGGGTGTGTTCTTCTTGAGGCTTGCTTAAATCTTCGATGTTCTTCTAGTAAACCCAAATGATGAGTAGCAACATCAGGATCAAGCCTGGGAATTTATGTATAGTTCCAAGAAAATATATATCTATGTTTCTTTAGAAAATAAATATACATTTCTTGCTATTCAAGATTCATGGCCGCACTGATTAAAGTGGGGCGTGGTTCTTCTTTTGTACCCAGATTTATTTCTCTGAGTTCATCCACAGTGGTAGAGATACCCTCTTCAAATTCCGGAGGAGCATCTCTGAGATCTTCCTCTTCTTCTTCATCATGTGTTATTTCTTCCTTTTCTACTTGCATAGTAGAAGATAAAGTAAAATTCTCATGATCCGAAGAGATGTAAAAATTTTCATATCTTGAAGAAGAAGCTTCCATTTCCGAACCGATTGATGATGAAGGGTCTTCTTTGGGTAATAAAGAGGTGATGATGGATTGAGAATTGAAATCATTATTCACCTCTGATGTTTCTATAACTTGTTCTGGCCTAATTGGCGAAGCATAGACTTGTTGGATTTCAGTAGATTAAATGAAGACATCACCATTTGTTCTTTCATCACTGCTTGGTAGATTACAAATTTCTCCCATGTTGTCTCGCTCGATTGTCGTAATTGACATTATGGATCTTTCCATAAGAGTATTTTGATTTGGGTCTATCTTATCAATTTTACTAATAGGAAACACATAATCTGTAGTCACATGTGTAAATGGATTTACTGGAATTTTTTCCAAACCATATGGAGCATTAACTTTGGTAATCTCCTTTGTTATAGATTTCTCCCTTTGCTTTATGTGATAGAATTCTGCCTCAATGTATTGAGACTCACATTTATTGAACGGGGCCTTATCACCATACAATGTCCCAAATTGACCATCAAAACAATATTTGAGACATTGATTGTATGATGAAGGGATAGCCACATGTTGATGTAGCCAGGGTCTTCCAAGTAAGATGTTGAAGGCTGAGTCTTGATCAATAACCTTGAAATCTGAATTGGATACAAGATCTCCAAAATGAGTTCTGAGTGTAACTTCGTCCAGTGGTTCTTTTTCATTTTTATCATATCCTTGAAACATCATGGTAGAATGAGATAAATCTGATTCTGTGAGGCCCAATCGACGAAGTGTACGAATGGGCATGAGGTTGACTCATGAACCATTGTCCACGAAAGATCTTCGAACATCCACGCCATTGACCTTTCCAGACAAGTAAAATGGTCTAATATGTCCATGCACAACATCATATTCATCTTCATCAGTAAAAGATATTATTGCATGGCATTCTGCAGGATTATTCTCTATGTGATAGACTTCAGCTGTAGCAATTTCAGTTTCAAACTCCTAAGGACTTGACAAAGCCTCGATGAGTGCTTCCTGAAGATCTTTTGACAGATTCAGAGCATCCAGAATTGATAACTTGGATGGCACTTGGGCCAAGTGTTTCAATATATCATACTTTTGATCCAAAGGTATGCGTTTCCCAATAGGAATATGTGGTTTAGCAGGTACCTTGGAATCAGATGATTTGGAAGTTGATGCATCTTGTATTGGGATAAGAGTTGGTTATATTCTTGGTTTTGGAAGATTAGACCGATTAGATCTATTTACTTGCTGAGAGGAAGAAGATGGAACCTTCAACCGGTCTTCCAAAATAACTGTGCCAGGACTGGATTTTCTATTGGTAGAATAACTTTCTTGTTCTTGCTGAGCTCGGTGAAGAGCTCTACCACGAGTTTCTGCTGCGTATACAGTTCTAGTAGGGGTAGAATTAGAATAGTGGCTTCTGAAATATCCAAGTCTTCCCCTATATCCTGAGCCCCTGGAACTTCCTCTGATTCCTCTGTTTGATACAGGGAATTCAGGATCATTGAAATTGAAACTGCGACTGGCATATGGATCTGTTAATTGAATCATATTAACAGAACCAAAGATTAACTCTTCATCTGATGAATACTCTGCCTGATTAACCTTTTTAGGCTGTGCCGTTTGGTGGGGCGGTCCTCGTGGCTTTGAAGTAGATGGCATGAAATCCGCCATAGTCAAAGACAACTTAGGCTTTGACACATACTCATCTTTTTCGGATTCTTTTTCTTTCTTTGAATCATGTCATTTCTTTGAGGACTTTCCCTCTAACGAAGAGGGTTTTTCCATAAAATTCATGGCAGAAGACACAATTGGTTTCTTTAATTATGTTCGAAAAATAGATTGAGTTCAATTGATTGTCTTTGTGACCATCCAATCATCATAATTCTGTGCATTTTTTCTTTTGACTTCTTGCCATTCATCTTCCTCCTCTGGAACTGTAGCAGTGACACATGCTACCTGGGCTAAGGAGCCTTTCAATGTGACCTGTTCCGAGTCGACCATCTTTTGCAGGAGGTCTTTAAAGACAAAACACTCTTGGATGGGATGCCCCAACATTTGATGAAAAGGGAAATAATTGGGACGATCTTCATCTACTTTCTTGTTTGGCCTCTTGGGTATTGGAAATTGAACCAAATTGTTTTCCAAAGCCGAAATGAAATAACCAGGAACTTGTTCATTTCAGAAAGAGTATGTTTTTCTCTTCAGATCCTCAAATTGTTTTTGTCTTTGATCTCGTTGATCATCTGGATGAAAAGGCCTTTGTTGTTGGCGCTCAGAAGTTGGAGCCCTTCGAGAAGATGAAGGTTTTGAGGTAGACACAGGTACATGTGCTTGTTTAAGCATAACTGTAGCAGTTTCTACTTTACCAATTCTCCTTCCTGAAGCTGATGGAATTACACTAGATTTAGCCTTAGCCTGTATAAGGAAATCTTCAATCTGCTGATCGATTGAAGTAAGTTCTCGAAACCCACATGTGTATTTTACAGGGATTAACGGCGTGCATAATTTGTCACGCAGATTTGCCACACAGATTGGCAAAAATTATTATTGAGGGAGTGCTAAACTCAAGGAATATGTTAATCCCTTCCATCGAGCAATGAAATTAGAGACCCTTTCATTCTCCCTTTTCTTACAGTTTGTAAGATCGAAAACGGTTGTCTTCGGAAAAGTTGAGCTGAACTGAAGGAGAAATTTTTGGCGAAGATCCTCTCATCTGGTAATTGACCGGGATTGAAAGCTTGTATACCAAAAAAAAGCTGGTCCTTGCAAGGTTCACACGAAGCATCTGAGTTTCACTACTTCTTGTTGTTTCGGAGTTCCCATCATGGGATCGCAACAAGACACATAATGCGTCAAATGTTGTTCTGGATCGCATGATCCATTGAAAATAGGGAATACAAGATTCCCAAAACTAGATGGAGGAGAAATTGAATCTACCCATTCAGGGTAAACATTCATTTCTGGTTTAACTTCCGCACGTTTCCCTTCCATATATTCTAACCGAGCTGTTAATGACTCAGTAGTAGTTATTAACTTTTGAGAAATATCCGGTTGAACATGGAATTGGGTAGGTGCAATGACTGGAGCTTAGACAGATGTGGAGATTAGTGCTGCAACTGATGGTAGCACTGCCAACTGTTGTTGCACATGACCCGTAGGATTAGACCTGTGAGGGTGTACTGATAGAGGAGGATATTCTTGATCCATCTCAGTAGCTGCAACAAATTCCTTTGACTGACTGACTCCAGCATGCTTAAGAAGAAGACTACTCTGAAGTAGTTCTGCATTCAGCCTTCTTAATTTCTTCATTTCTTCCTCCCCTTTGTGCAAACCTTTGCTCGAGTGAGAGTGATTGACCTTCTCCAGAGTAAGGATATGTAACCGGGTTCTTTCCCTTACCTTTGTTGGATCCTTTTTGGAGAGGGGGAAGTGGGTTACTCGAAGGATTATCTAGGTTCTGAGTAATCCTTTGACTTCGTGTATGCACGCCTTCTTCATTTGTATCGGTGCGTACATCTTCTTGAGTAGGAACCTCTTCATCTGAGTCCCCTGAGTGAGCCTCATTTGGTGGATCAGCAATAACAACATTGATGACATTGATTGATGTGTAACTCATCGCATCCCTTCTATCAGCATTTCTGTGATATTGTCTTCTTCCATGTCTTTGATGAGACATTGCCTTTTGTTGATTCGATCCCTCATGAACTTCTTGACGAATCGTAATTTGGAGGGAATCTCCTGATAATTTGGCTCTTCGTTCCTCTTGAGGTTTCTTCCCCAATCGAGAAAAGACCGACTTTCTCTGAGGAGGGGATTGATGATTTGAAAAAGTCCTCAGTCCAGTGGACTAGGGCTGTTCCTGCTATTCTCTCTCAACTCCTCAAATCCTATTTGTTTATTCTGAGGGTTGGTTTAAAAGACTCCCCAGTCTGGCGAGCTAGGGTGGTTCTTGACATTTTATGTCTAAGACTTTCTTGAAATTCCTTTTGATCTTGTGAACCTTAGTCCGGAAATTAGCTGGATTCATTAACATGTATCCACTTTTATCACCCGGTTCAAAAGACCGTTGGATGATTTCTGACACTTCTATCACTTGGTGATGTGCTTGCTCCAAACGAGAGGCCTGTTTAATATTCTCATTTTCTTGATGCAAGAGTAATTCAACAACTTGTTCTCTGTATTCTTGATTTTGAGAGGAACTAGTTGAAGCCTGTTCTTGGGAAAGCTTTTGATTACAAACAAATCCCATTGACTGTGGCCGGTTATGGGCAATAACATTGCATGAGACCATTTTCGGCGGGCATTGCTGACCAGAGAGCACCATGAAATGCAGTGCTCCATGAACACCCCATCCTCTGACACGAATACCAGATGGGGAATTGGCAATTAACTGACGCAATCTTCTTAGTGCGCCAAGGCATGAACGTTGAAGGGCTTTATACTGCTTTTCAGCCTTCAGATATTGAGAGACTGATAGAGACACCAAATCAATCTGACATTGTAACCCTTCTATTATCTTAAGATGATTTTCATATTCATCATAATATAATACTTTCTTTTTCAACTGGAAAAAAAATTTCCATATGTTGAGACGAATATCATGAATTTCATCTTCCGTCAACATTTCTGGAATATTATACTGAGAGTCAGCCAAAGTCCAAAACATGACTGGAACTTCACCATTCGCCAGTTGTTTTCTCATGTTCAACATTTACTCTTTATCATTTGATGAAGATTCTTCTACCTGATTTGACCAGAGTTGGTGTTTCCTTGTTGCTTCATTAGATTCAACAGGATTGGTAGAGAAATCATTGATCAAACTAGAAGATGCATGACTTAGGGGTTGTTCGGAGAATGACCTACACCCTGGGATATCTTCTGATTGAGAAAGTATTTCACCTGCTAGCGATGAAGCTTCAGACATGGCTGGTTTCGTATTTGCAAGTGCATCAAGATAAAAGGGATTTATCGGTACTACATTGTCCACTGGAGCATATTTCGGGCAATGTGCATCACTACTGCGGAGAGGGATTTCGCAGTGAAATTCATCATCATGGGGAGGACCACCATAATGGGTTACATCAAAAGATGAGATCTCTTTCTCCTTGGTCTTCTGACCACACAGAGGGTTCCTGTGGCTCTCATCTGAAGATGAAACTTCGAGATCAACTGAATTGTCATAAAGAAAGCCTTCATGAGGAAGTGTCTTTTGAAGACCTTCAGAATTAATGTTCCCACTATTGGGAACTGAGGGAGTTGAATCTCGAATTCCAATAGATAATTTTTTGAGGGCTTCAAGAACTCCAGCATCGAGCAAGGCCTTGTTACAGATTGGCACTTGATCTCCTGACTATGCTGGGCGGGTCTTTTTCTTAGATGCCTTCTTACTCGCCTTGGAAACCACTTGTTGACGAATGTGGTTACTCTGAGCAGGTGTATGTTTTTTATTAGGAATGACGGCCAGATTAGGATGATGATCTCCTATAAAATCAGGTGTATGTGCCTGACTTGGTTGTTCGTATGATATGGGGGAGTATACCCCACAACCCTCTTAGACTGGAACATATGTGTGTGTCTATTCTGGAGCGAACTGTTGATGTGTCACTCCACTGGTAGGGATAGATTTATGTGTCTTTCCCTGATATGCTGCTGAAGTTGTTATAATATCCTGGAAAGCATCCAGAATATGAGAAGGGATTTGTTTCTTCTCTTTCAACATTGATAAAATATGCTTGGTGACTTCAGCTACCAAAACGGGAATATACGTCCATTCCGGGCTTGGAGCAGGTGTATGCGTATGCTCTTGTCCTCCTTTTCCTGTTAGTGAATCTTGACAGTACTCAAGTGTGGGGGAAGAGAGTTGAGTCTGCCTTCTATTTTATGTCAGGGCTTTCCGACTAACTTCTCTGAATGCTACCAAGCGAGACTGTTGGTAGGCTTGATTAATACTAGCAGGTGTATGTGCCTGCTGATTTCACTTCGCCAAACGTGGTTGACGAGATCCATCATATGTAGTCAGACGAGCCTGCTGACTAGATGATGATATATAAATAGGTGTATGTTCATGCCTATAGTACTCCACTAGAATTTCCAGGCGGTATTGGCGTGATTCTGCCAGACGAGTCTGCTGGACAACGGAATTAAAACGGGAAGGTGTATGTGCCTGCTCATTGCTTGCCACCAAGTTAGGTTGGTGGACTTCTCCGGAGATGGAAGAGATGATAATCTGCTCACTGTTGACCGTATTTTGCCTCTGGTTGTTCTTCTTTCTTGCTCGGGTTCGAGGAACCTGAGCCGAACGCCTGGAGTCGGTACCCTCATCATGTTGAGGGCGCACTGCCGCACGAGTCTGGCGGCGATTGTTGGGGGGATCCCTTACGAAGGACTCCTGTCTGTTTGAATTAAGGCCCTGAGGGACCTGCTCATTCACCTCCCCAGAATAAGGTAGCGAATGGTGATTGCGTTCTGGAGATAATGACCTGAAATGGTTGGAGACGGTAGTCAGCACCGCTTACTTCTTGATCACTGGTCGTCGTAGTCTGGACGACCGATGTGAGTTTTTTACTCAGAGGGCTTGTCGGGCAGCCTCTAGAGTTGGGATGGTACCATGTTGACGGTACTCCTTAACTAGTGTGTTTGATACCCCACATTGAAGACACTGAGTAGTTGATATCGTCCTTAGAACGGACGATGATCTAGCAGGAGTAGCGGCAGTGGCATTTGCAGCAGTAGTATTCACAGGTGTGAACTTGAGAGCATCCATTCTAGAAATGCAGAAGATCTTGGAAAAGAGTGTCTGTTTGATATAACAGATGTAATCAAGATAAATTCAGCCACTACATCTTTTGGATGAGCACATTTGTCAATGATTGTTTTTTTTCCCTCTCATTGAGTTTTAAATAGGGGCCTAACAAGTGGGCAAAATATTATTTTAACTTGGTTAAGGATTCACATCGGGTTCACCATTTTTGTTTCCCTCTAATTTTGGGAATGACCTCCTTTTGATAGGAGGTTCAAACGTTTTGATCGGTTTCTAACGGGTTTGTTCGTAGAGCAGGAAACATCCGATGATTCCACATCCATTCAGACCTACTTTCCAAAGGTCGGTGCTCATTAGTTTATGGACTGATGAGGTTTAGGAATTTGCATTGGTCGAGAGGATGGGAGGTCGGACTCATCACACCATTTTGAGGGGAATTATTGTCTACTCTTGGACTCTCTTTATTGATTTAAGTTATGTTCGTGAATCCTTATTACGTTACCAAGTATAAAATGAGCTTTCCTTCAGATTTGACAATCAATGATAAAATATGTAGGATTTTTAGGGAATCTTTTATATGTATTTGAGGTTCTTCATCGATAGAGAATCATCTGTATTTATTAGAGAATCTTGGTCAATGGTACCCTTTGACACATTTATATAGAAGTCTCTTGGTCATTATGATGACCATGCTGGTTTTAAAGCCACTTAGTGGGGCACTTGAAGTTTATTGTCATTCATAAGGACATGGATTATTTCAAAGTTGGGATCGAACCCACAGACGGGCTACCTACGCATCCTTTGTTTAGAAAAGTAATCATAACCCACATAGTTCGAGTAAGGGATTATGATGTTTATGATTGATGTCTCAAAGAATAATTTCATAGTCACTTTTACACTGTAAGCTCACGTGAGTCATGCTCGGTGTGAGAAACAAGAGGTATTGGTAAAAATTAGACAATTGTGCCATAAAAGATGCAATCAGAAGAAATAATGTGGGACTTATGTATGTATAACTTCCCAGATAAATGAAGGTTAGGATTTACTTTAGGGAAGAAATCTAGGAGTAAGGTCCATAATGGTATTTGTGCTTCATGGAGATTTGAATACTCTAACTTGGGGATTACTTCTGAAAAGGAGGCCAAATTATGAGAGGACTTATGATTGGGTTTTACTCTTGAAAAGTAATCCCAGATCAAAGGGTAATTTAGGACTGGTTAAGAGAAATTAAGACTGGGGCTTACTCCTGAAAAGGAGGTCCAGATTTGAGACTGGGGCTTACTCCTGAAAAGGAAGCCCAGGTTAAGAGAATTATGGTTGGGGCTTAATCCTAAGGAGGATGCCCATGTTTTAGGATTATGACTGGGGCTTATTCCTGAAAAGGAGGGCCAGGTTAAGAGATTCTCTCATCTTAAAGGATGAGGTTGAATGAATGAAATCTCAATTTTTAGTGACATAAAGATGTATAAATCACTAGTTTTTGAGAGATATTCCACAGAATTCCTTTCAAATAAGGATGTCAAATCAAGAAATCATTCCATAAATGGCTTTGAAAAGTTTCTTGAAGACTGAATCTTGAATAGGAAAGGTTGAATGGATTAAGAGGGGTGAAATGGGCAAGAAGGGCACTCAAAAAGGCAGGGGCGCGCAAATCCTGCTAGACGCGCAGGTACTGTGTGGGCGCGCAAGTCCTGGTCGCGCAGGTTTTCCTACGTGACACATGGGTTACTTGCAAGATGGTTAACCAGCATGGTAATACTTGATCAACTCTTGATTAAAGCCTTTAGAATCCCCTTGAGGTTCTTCCAGAAGAGAGGCGTGCAAGTTCTATTGAAGGAGTAAGGCGGTGCACAAGTGTGGCCTTTTCCCTTAAGGGCTGGCCACTCAAGCGCGCAAGTGTTGATGAGTTTCAACACTTAGGCCTTCCTCCCCCTCTTTCGATCTTCCGTTATAGGTAAGAAATTACCTTATAAATGTTTTGGAAGCTTTGAGAAGAGACTAGGGCACCGGGAGCTCAAATCCGAGTTTCTAGAAAAATTCCTCTTCACAAATGGGGGGCCCACAGTGTCTATTTATAGGCTGGAGAAGACCCCAGGAGGTTATCCTTTAGGGCGCGCAAGTGACTTGTCTGACCAACTTCGGCGTGCAAGCAAGTGTACTTGTGCGACCATTGCGGCGCGCAAGTATACTTGCGCGACCATTGTAAAACTTGGGTGACCCTTGCACAGTGTTCTTCTTATTCCTTCCTTTGTCAATTTTTTGATAATTTTCCAAAGGTTGAATCACTTTGAGCTAAGATATTCCCCTTTTCCAATCTTTAGATTCTGTGACGAAAGGAGCGTCAAAAACAGTTTATTCAAAACCTTGGATACTAAAATTCATGTTTATTTAATTCCTTTACACTGAAGGTTGAAATTTGGATATTACTTTCATATGATTTTTTAAGATATGTTTTTTACATTATATAGTTTTCTTTATAAATTTTGTATACCAGTTGATTATTTATACTATTCATGTTTAAGGAATGATTCATACTATTTAAATAAAAAATTACTTAACTCTAATTTTTTAAAGTATTAATAAAATTTTTTAATTACTTTCTTTAAATTCAGGTAAATTTTTTTTCAAATTACCTTTATAAATATTTTATCTGGATTGAATGTTCTAATTTATAAAAAATAATCCCCCCCACTCATGTAACCATATACATGCTATTATGATCCTATAAAAACATATCTCTGCAATATTTTTAAATTTTCGTATATTATTTAATCACTTATCTTATATAATATTTTTTATGGAAATAGTTCTTGAAATATAATGTATAAATTATTATAGTTGATTCCACATAGATCATCTTCAGGCACCACTACATCCATTCAGTGAGTTATATTTTATTTAATCATTAAATATGGTTTGGATGAGTCATATTATTTTTTAAATGATTTTTCTAACTTCTTCTTCATCTATTCATCTAATCATCTATCTTCTTATACTGTACAAAAACAGGACAGTTGGTTATGTGGTTTTTGGTATCCAATATTTATCCACTTATATTCTTTATAGAATTTATATAAAATTTTATATTTCTATATTTGATGAAATATTAGTTATTAGTTATATCATTTGAGAATTGATTATTTTTCATTTATAGAAACACTTATGAATTTTTTATTGATAAAATGTAATTCTTAATAATTAGTAAATAACATCATTTTATAGGATCAGAATTTTAGTATATAAAGCATGTCCTAATAATGATATTAGATAATTTATATATTATTGTATCATATTCTAAATTTATCTTACAATATTTCATTGTTTACTTGATGATGTTATAATTGATATAAATATTGTGGGCATTAAATACTTTATAATATTCCTTAACATGATGATTTCATTTTAGTTATTTAGTTAAATCATTAATGCATTAAAAACATTAGCAATAACGTGATTATGTTTTAACTTAATAGTTATCATATCAATTTTGTATAGTGAAACTACAATATAATCAGCTTGTATTGTACATAAAGTGGCTGACCATTTCTTCATTGAGTGTTAATATACACTTATTCATTTCATAATGAATATACATCTTGAAAAAGACATGTGATCTAAGATGTCACTATCCATATCTGTATCAAATAATCCAAAATTCTATAAATATTTATCTTTTTCAAATCTCATACCACTATCCTGTAATCCCCTTGAAAGAGATTTTTGATCTAGTTCAAATTAAAAGAATTATAGTTCTTTATGTTTATTTCAAATTGAGAACAAAATATAATGATAAAAATTATATTAAGTCTTGAAACTACTATGTATAGTAAAAGTTAAAAATTATATTGATTTTACTAGTTCATAACAATTAAATAAATCATGATAATCCTTCTATTTTGAAATAACTATCTACATATATATATTCATAACTTTCATGCATGAAAATAATTTTATGTTAATGATCATTGAAATTTCAAAAATATTCTTCATTTTGGCCAAAAACTTATTGCAATATATTCATTTCATTCTTAAATATCACATCTTATTAGCTGAATTTTCATTACAAAAAATTGTGATCTATAATATAATAGTAAACTGATAGTGTATTTGAAAACCTAGAAACATAAATTACTAGCTCATAAAACACTTCCATTATCACCCAATTAGGTCTTCACAAATAAAACACTTATTAGACACATCATATTTAAAAAATTTATTATTGGCCTATGGAAAAGAAAACATAAGTAATTGTGATAAAACATTATCACTAAGGGTAAACATGGTAGATAATAATGATAATTGAATCATAACATGAGAATAATTGGTATAATTATAGGACATAAATATTTGAAAATTATACATAGTAATTATTAGATCATAAACATGAGTCATGACATAATTCTTGGTAGTTCATAGGATATGAATCATAAATGGATCTAATAACATGAGACTTGAGAAAAAATATTGGGATAAGATGTTGTTATAAGTTAGTGGAATAAAGTGTGTTATAATCAAAATAATTGTAATATTATGTCTAGGATACTTTCCACATGTCATGAACTAACCTAGGATGACCCAGAAACTGGTCAGCAAAGTCGATCTGCAACATGGATTGAAGGGAATTTCTAATCCCCATGGGATTTAAACTAGTGTCAGACATCGATAAAGTAAACATAGGGAATAATTTATCCATATAATAAATAAACAACTGAATAGAGGAAATGAAACTGGACATCATAATATATAAATTATTTCTAAATAGAATGACTTTATATAAATATGTAAATAAAAAACTGAACAACAAAACCACACTACACCTAATGACCACACATCTCCATGTGACCCTAAGGGTCACTATCTATTACCAATAACAACCATAAACCATGGAGATCGATACCAAGTTAAACTTACACCACAAGCTATATATTAAGAAATAATTATAGGCATGAGTATTAAAACTCAATATAAGTTTTTGAAGAATCAATTCCCAGCGAAATTTTTTTAAAATAAAATAAACATCAACCTCATTTTTTAAATACAATATATAAAATTAGACTTTCCATTCATTTTCCATTTTAAAATAAATCACATCACATTTCAATTTTTTTCATTCCAAAATCTAGATTAGTATCCTTTAAATAATCATTAACATTTTCATGGGGAAAGTGATGCTTTCATTTCCAAATGGAAAAAAAGAGTATAAAAAACATTTACGTTGAAAAAAATCCATTAAGCTTTGGAATAAAGATTCTTAATTTCCAAGAAAGAACCTACACATGAGAGCATTACAATAATCACATAATAAGTAAAATAGATCTAAACATAGAAGAATAACCAATTATCTAAATCATCCATTGCAAGTAACTAAGTTTCAACAAACATGAGAGAACCTAGAAGATTGTAAATAATCCCGAACATACAAATACATGAGACATATCCATGGACTCATTCCCCGCATGATGAAATCAAATGTTCCCCAAATACTCTTGGCCACCCTAACTTGGGACAGACCGAGGGAAAATCCCATAGAAATTATCCCAGTATATCCACCTTGTATGGTCCTAGAACTAGTGCATAATCTAGCCAGTTCAGAAGTCATTCTCGGAAAATTGTACCACTATTCTAGGTTCTCATGTCTCATGTGAAAAAGTGGCGAGGCAAACGATTCCAACCAAGCATCCAATCAAATGCATATTTAGTAATAATTCAATAATAGGTCTCACACCAAGCTACTGCAAGGTTCAACCTCTTTCCATATAACTCATAAATCCCAAAGGAGTCCATACCGGGGATCTCTCATTCAATAGGAAATACATGGGTCAAAATGATTCCAAATCAAGGACATCACACCCATTCTATAATAATATCTAGATATATAAATTTTATTATCCTCATATGGTTATCATGATAAACACTTCAACCACATTCACAAAATCTCAAAACGGTCCTTTAAGCATTTTTCACAAAACCATCACCTTAAAAGACCAAAATCCACCTTTCTAAAATAGTGTAAACACACCATTTTCCACCTGAAAATTATTTAAATATTATTTTAAACACTCAATTCACACTTTCAACCCAAAACTATTTTTATCAAAATGCCAAACATTCCATTAACTATTATCAAATGCCAAAACAAATTTGGAATCCAATACATTTTCTTTTTTAAAATCAAAAAACCTAGAGAACCCATACATGGAACCAAAACCATCATTTCACAAATCAAAAAAATATTTACATATCCAAACCATTATTTTTATAATATAACTCACTCATAAAATCCAATAGGTCATTTTCTCAAACACTTTGTGTGCACAATATGACCAAAACTATACTATTTATCACAAAAAAAAAAGAAATAGTATCCATTTTTTTCACACCAAAAAATTAATCCAACAATCATATATCATTACTTAATATTAATACAAGGAAAAATAGGCATGAAATCATTGATTCTTCAATTAAGTAAGGAATGTGAAGTGGAAACCTACCTCAAATCCATGGTGCATCAATGTAGTACACGAGAAAATGCACCACTAGGATTCCAAGAGACACGATCTGTCAAGTGGAACCCTAAAAAAGAAATCCAACAATTTATCACCACCCTAGGTATAAAAATTGGCCAAATATGGCCACTATAGTTATAGGATAAAGGGAAAATGGAAAAAATGAAAAGGAGAAAGAAAGTGGAATCCTAACCTTACAAATCGGGTGATGATTCACCATGAAATCACCTTCAAATCCACTTGTAGGTGGTTTCAAGATCCAAAATCCACCATGGGAGGCATTTTGGTCATTGTATTCGAATAGACTAGGCTAAGGAAAAAAATACCCTATTAAAAAAGTGAAAATCCCAAAATGCCCATTATAAAGTGGGTTGCATGGGTAGCTCACTTGGTTTAACAAACTGTGTGAAAACTATGAAATTATCCATTTTCTAGTCCTTCAAGAGATGCACACATCGGTTGCAAGGTTAGTTAAACCGTGTTCAACACTTACTTGCTTAATTAAACTAACAGTGTGCCTTAAATATGCATTTTAACCATGTGACCCAAAAAAAGTCCCAAACAATCACCCTTTTCACACCAAAAATCATCTAACTCAAGGGGATAAACCATTAAATAAATATACCCCATAACAAGGGTCCACTATTAGTTTTAAAAACTCATTTTACAAGTCACCTCCTCCTCATAACTTTTACTCAAAACAATAATATGTCCAAAAACCACCCAAAACATCCAAAACAAAAAAATTAAATCTGGAACACCCAGAAAAAATAAGAAAAAACAATATCATAATAGGTGCTCTGAAAAAAAAATGAAAAAAAACTATGAGTGACAATTCTCCCCACCATAATTCTTTTAACCACCAGATATCCCTAATAAATTCTAGTTGATCGATAAAGGGATGAGTATTTACACATATGAATAACAAAACCTCCCAAACTAAGGAAATCTCTACCACATACCTGGAAAACCCAAGAATATTGCCAGAATGAAATCAATTTTATCAAAAACATTCCTAAAAAAATAGAAAAACTCTTTTTGTAAACTCCACAACCATACATTGAACATAAACATTGGGAACACTCCAGAAAACCCAATGTTTACCCAAACTAAATAAGAAACTTAGAAATATAACAACTTAAAAATTAATCCACTTCAACCTGACTAACACCAAAACCAAGCAAAAATAGATCACCAATAGGTGGAGTGTCAAATAGACTCCCCACAATTTGAAGCAACCTAGTACTGATTTACCACAGAATAATTTACAATGAGACCCACAGTGAGTCTCACCACCATTAAAAACTAATGATATTAAAAAATTTGAAAACCTTATCGCACGGACTAGAAATCCCCAACATTTGGTTGGGGATGGAAAGGGTCTAATGACTGGAACACTGAATCCAAGACCTAAAACTACCCATGACTCATCACCTTCGAACGACTATAAACCAAAACCACACCTGATTAATAATGGTAGTGAATGTAAGGACATTGATCTAAAACATCCACCCAATAAAGAATATTCATATACATTGCATGAGGGATAAGTCTATCATAGTATTAATAACAATAGGTAATTTTTAGTGATAGAGGAACCAAAATAGAACTATAATAACTACCTCACCATGAAGGTGGAGGAAGGATCTTAGCCCAAATCACCACACCCACTGGGTTCTTGACTATGTGAGAGCTTCACTCCGAGGCCTTTGACTGGATCCCTAATGTTTGAAGCATCCATTACCTCATAGTCAGGATCTAATAATCCCTAATCAAAACTCCTTATTTTCGTGTCATAATCCACCACAAGGAACTTCAATAAAAAAATTTCAATCCACACCAAGAATCTCACTTTCTTAGAAAACACACCTATACCCAAACATGGATATAGAATATACCCACACCATTGTTTCTCCCTGTGCAGAAGGAACAAAATGAAAACTCACCATATGGAACACCCAAAACACCATCGAGCACAAATTCTACAACTGATAGAAACAATACAACGCGAATTAAATTTATATCAATCCTAAACAACTATATACTCGTAAAAACTTGATGGGTTATCCTGCAAAGAGGTTGAATTAACTTTTGAAAGTTAAGAATTAAATCCTTACTATCATCAACTATAAGGATTTCTACTGGGGAATCACCCATATCCAAACTACAAATATCCATCAAATATCCATGGTGGAAAACATAAGGATATGAGAAAACCCAGATCTCTATCAAAACCATCTCATGAACCAAAACTTTCATAGAACATATACTATTAAAAATGTAAACTAGCTCAATTATTCATAATACCTTCCTAAAAACCCAACAAACACTACTTCAGGACAAGTATACCATCAAAAATTGAAACATGAAACATCTCATAATTAAAACATCCCAAAACATATAAAAAAAGCCACACAACAATTGGATTATAAAAAAACCACAAATTCAAAAATAAAAACAATTTTGGAGAATAAAATAAACATGGTGGATTTATCACACTCACCAATGGTGCTTTGTAGAGTCTCACTCACATTCATATTTGCATGCCAAAATGAGCAGATATAAACTCATGCTATACGAGGAACAAATCAACTAGGGAAATCTCAATCACTCTCTACACATATCATCACTAAACCACTTCCTACACATATCCATGAATGTATGGACCAGTGGAATACATCAATTTTCAAAACAAAACATCTTCATTTTCTAAATCAAATTATTCATACCAATTCAAAAATTCATGAATCCCTTCAATGGATTACTAACCTCCAAGTCAAAAATCATTTTCATATTCCATGTTTCAATCCATTTCATTATGTTCAAAAATAATATCTGATGAATTCACATCCAAAATTCTAAGACTTTTCATTCAAAACATTTTCTGGAAGATCAAATAATCTCATTCCATCAAAATCTATTTGATTGAAACCCTCTCTTTTTCATTTGAAACAAATTCCAAAAAACATTTCCACTTTCATACATTCATTTTCCATAAACCTCATTATTTTATAATAAAAGTAACGTCTCATTAAATCCTTTTCAATTTACCATTAGAGGTTATTTTGTAAAACAAATTCTAAAGACTTCCAAAATTTTAATTCTAGAAATCTGTTTTCCCACTTTCCAAAAATCCATCCCTTACCAATAATACACCATTTACAAAATTCTATTACAAGGTGTTTCAAACCAATTTTCCGAATCAAAGATGACTAAAAGAAACTCACAAGGGGGAAACTCGTGTTGAAGGGTGACTTGGCCATATGGTTGGAAACCATATTTTAAACACCCCACCATCACGTTAATCCTTATAGGAAGATTCCCCAAACTTCACAAGGAATTCCAGGCCTTTAACCTCACAGATACCAATATCTCAACACACTTTTTGTATCCCAAACACTAATCCACAATTGCCAAAGAAACCACAAAAACCAAACATCTCATGGAAACCTAAGGATCTGAATGAGAAAGGCTTCATGACTTCCTTCTCATTCCTACATCTTGTATCCCAAAAATCCTACTCCATATACATTGAATTCCCCATGTAAAAAAGGTCACATTAAAAAGAATGGTCCTCCAAAGATTAACCCATATAGAATTATTATTCTTTCACAAAGTAACTTGGGTCGACCCTGAACTGGTCACCCGAGGTGATCCAAGACCAGGCCTGAAGGGCATTCTCGTTCCCCATGCGCTAACAACTAGGGAAGTGAATCAGAGTAAAAAAAGGGAATCATTTATCCTATGAATAAATAAAAAATAGAAGGGTGTAAATAAAATTCAATGTCCCAATATATAAATAATATCCAAAGAGAACATCATTATGTAAAGCTAGAAATACAAAAACTAAACAATAAAACCAAAATACACCAGAAGACTATACATCTCCATGGGACCCCAACTGTCACTCTCCATTAACAAGAAAAACTATTTCCCATAGTGATCTATACCAATAAGAACCCTAACCACAAGCTAAAAATAAGAAATAACTTTTTTCATGACTATTAAAACTCAATAACAATTCCCGAAGAATATATTCCCATTGCACATCCTTTAAATTAAAGGAAACATCAACCTAAAGACTGAAATTCATTTTATGAAGTATGATTTTCCATTTATTTTCCATTTCAAAATAAATCCATGTGCATTTCCCTTTTTTCACTCTAAAATCCAAATTAATTTTCAATAATGGAAAATTAATATTTTCAAGGGGAAACTTATAATGACCCAACCCCAAACTTCTAGATTCAGTGCATTATTTTAATACATTGGCATGATTACAAGGAATAAAATCCTGAAAGACCGATTAGTTTCATAGTCTTGAAAAATCTAGATACATATATAAGTTAAACATTACATTATGAAAGGAAATACAACATTAATTTATTCTATTAGAAACAACCCTGCCTCCTAGATTATGCCTGAAAATAACTCATAACATAATTATTCATATCATGGGAAAATGAAACATAAGATAGGGGTGAGATTAAAGCCTCGGTAAGGGTAAGCAATACAACAAAAGATATGTAAACATTAGGAAATTTGAATAACAAAAAACATATGACTTTAACAAAAACCTTAACACATTATGGAAGGAGTATAAGCTGAGAAAGTAATGCCATAAAAATAATCATTGGTATTATAATAGTCGAATGACCACATGAAACATCAATACTAGTTTAGTAATGAGGGAATTCATAATTCTGGACATCATCACCATATAGTCAAGTCCTCGTGCCAAGATCATAAATAGTCATTTTGTCAAGGCCTTATTCCAGGACCGTAGTTTGTCTCTTGAGACCTACTGATTCACCGAGGGGCTATAGCGGGCCCCACCCGACACGTACTAAATCCAATGCATTCCTCATATGAATGGAGATCAACATAAAAAACATACAGATTCATATTTAAACTAATAGATGAAATGTAAATATCTTCCCCAATCATTAAACATAAACACAAAACATTGGATGTAATTTGGTGAGTGGTTTCATCGTAGCACATCCATAGTCAAACTAATAATAAATCATTCAATAAAACATGGTGGGTGATATAATAGGAAATAAATCTCAATTAATTAAAATACTCAATAACGGATGTTTTCCAAGATGAAGATACTTTTATATGAGACCATTAAAAAGTTCCTAAGGAAATAATCCTTAAACTTTCCAAAGTGAACCATACCACCTTGAAACATTCAAATCATAATCCATTATAATATCATGATAATAAGGAGACTATTGATATTATATAACAAATGTATGTAAATACACAACATTCATGTAATAAGTAGTGAACAAGTCATATACTTCATAAAATTTAACACGAGATGAGAAAAATACTTTTTTACTTTTGAAAGAAGAGTTATTTTGTAAAATCATTTGTATTTCCATCTAATCAGATTTTAAAAGTGTATATCCCAGAAAATAAAAGATTAGTACATTGAAATTATATTTTATGCATAAATGGTGTCACACAGAAGTGAAACCATGTAAAAATAGTTCTTTATATTCTTTTGAAATAAATCAATTTAGAGCATTTTAAGGATAGTATTGAACAGAATTTTAAAGTGGAAAAGAACATTTTTTCTTTTAAATCCAGATATGATCCAAGATCATTTTTCATGATAAAATTAGAGTTTTTATAAAAAAAACATTATCTCTTAAAATATATTCTGGTGTACACTTGAAAATGGGTAAGAATTCTAAAAGATCCCTTGAATCAGTTTTTTATTTCAGAAATAATATTGAATGTTCCTTTTAAAATGTGTAAATCCCCATAAAATAATGGATAATTCAGTTTGGTAAACAAATATTTAAAGCTAAAACATAATTTATAAGGAGTAAATAATAATAAATATAAATTTCATTGAGGTAATTAGACAAAAATGTAACCCTAATGAAAATAGAGGCTTGGGTGGATAAACCCTTACCACTTTGTAATAAATCAATTAGTATTACCCAAAATTAAAAATATTCAAATGATACATTGAATACCATGAAAATAAATATATTCAGGTTATTTTTACTCAATAGTTAGTATACATATATCATACACAAGTATTAGTAGTGAATACGGAAAATCGCTTAAAAATGGAAGTGAGACGAAGAATCCCTTACCTTAAGTCTGAATGTGTTCCGTTCTTGAACTAAATGTCCTGGAATATGAAATTAGAATTATTAATAACTTATTTCAGAACCTATTATACAATATTTTAGTTTTTCACAATTCTTTTTAGTTAATTTATGTCTTTGTTTATATTATATTATATTGAATTATGTCATTCCAGAGTGTTCATTTCCTTGATGTTCATAAATGGTTCACTTGTTTTTAAGTAATGGAGTTCATTCGGAATGGATGAAAATATCCAGAATTGAAATTAACCATTATTTACGAACATATAGAAGTGTTAATGGTCATTTATATCATTCTGTAACATGGAAATATGATGAATCGTTAGATGAAATATTTATGAAATTCAAATAGACTATTTTAGTAATGTTTTGATTATTAGGAACTAATGTGGTTATACAGTTTAATAATATGTATGTATACTAGTTCCTGAATATTAATTAGGTTATAATACATGTATTAATGTATGTTTCAACCTCAAAAATGGATTCATGGCCAGTAATGAAGAAGAAATTGATGAATGAAACTTCATCATCCCCAAAGGTTATAAATTGGAACCTCGTGGATATTGATTTCGTTTATTAAATGAGAGAGAGAGAGAGAGTAAGGATATTGATGATGGTTCTTCCATTTACAAGATATAATTTCAGTATATAGATGATACTAGATCTATAATGGTCATTTGGACATAGAAGGTGAGGATAAGATAATAAAAGAAGATAAATTGGAATGAAACTAAATGAAAAAGAAAGGTGCATTACCTCTTGAAATAACCTCCATGATAACCTCCTTTAAAGAAGAGGTTTTGGTCTTTCGGAAAGACCAAGAGCTTCCTAGACATGGATTGACTATGTAAGGGTAATTGGGTAGAACATTGAGGAGATTAAAGTCTTAGATGAGTAAAGAGAAGAGGGAGTGGGGGTAATATTGGAGGAGAGGACGGTTTTCATACTATTTTAATCATTAGTTTATTAATTTCTCTCAAGACTAGAAATAGTGATGATTACATGAAAAATAATAGTAATAAATAAATTATAGTTCAAACCAAGAGGGATTATATCATCCATGACCCAATTATGATATAGAAATTTAGGTTTTAGCATTTATTATGAATTATCTTATTTTACTATTCATCAAAAATTCATGTTTTTTAGAAAAATCCCAAAAATTCACCCAAAACATTTTTTGACATGTAGATTACAAAAAAGAATTCCATATTTATATAATAATTTTCTAAATATGATTGATATAATATTTAATTAAAATCATAATTTATTCTAAAAAACAGTTTTAAAACCCTTATTTACTTATTCCAAAACATAGGTATATCTTACTTCCTCTTGAATATTGTTTATATACTATCATAGGTAAGGTTACTATTCATTAGGGTATATCACTATTCATAAGGGTATGTTACTATTCATAAGTGTAGGTAACAATTCACCAAAAAATATGTTTTTCTTATTGGACTCTAAATAACTTACTGATTGGAACCGTGTATGTCATATTTTTCAAATTCACATCACAGAAGTGAAAAAAATTATGTTTACATGGATAGGTTATAAGAAAGTGGTGTTTGTAGAGACTTAGTGATCCATGAATTCCATAATAAATCTATTTTTAAATTTTTGGGGTGTTAAATTATCCCCTCCTTATAAATAATCTACCTCAAAATTTGAAATTGAACATCGAAAGTTAATAGCTAATACTTGAAAATTCCCTTATGGAAACCCACATCTAAAATATGGTTAATAAAATATCCTCCTAAAAAGGGTTAATGGAGATGAGGTGGTCAGCCTAAAAAGTATTATTTTGAATAAGGTGACATTAGTTGGAAGTAAAAACCTTGTCCTGGAAGAAAATATTAACTATGAAGTTTTGATGGAACAAGATAGAGGACATTCTAATATGGATATTAATTACTACAAAACTATAAACTAAAAAAATTGATATTATCAATGATTATGATAATAGGAAAACATTTTATTTAAGACTATTTTCCTTATGTTTATGAATTATTCCACTTTATAAGAGTATAAATATTCATTTCTACTTATAAGCTCATAATTTTATTGCACTTGAACTATCTATACCTCATCACTTGGCATTGATTACGCAATATGGGGAAGCAATACATTACCCTCTAAAATATCATACAATGTTCAACTTAAACCATTTCATAAATGGTTAAAAATTACAATATATAATGATTCAACACATTATAATGAAGTCCTATAAATTTCCAAAATGAAATTATCATTAACCCTTAATCAACATGAAGCACCTCTAAATTTCACATTCCAAACATGTGAAAAACTTCATCGTATATCCTCTTGAAATATGGTAATAAATTGAATTACTGTAAAAATTCATATTGGAAACATGCATTATTCTGTATTATTTATATAAGATATATGCAATTGGATATATTCCTCAAATACAAAAGTACTATAAACTCCATCAATTATATCATTGACCACTTCTCGACAAGTCAGAAATCAGTTCAAAGGTATTTAGTACTTATCTGTATCAATAATTTCTTCATCCTTATCTTAATATAAGATATGTATTATGGGTTGTCTTTCCCTCAATCATGTGTTTTCTAAAATGTTTAACTTTATACTGAATCACTTTCCTTTGTTCCATTCACCATATGACCTCAAATCCATAATGAAATAGTAATACAGTACAATCCTTATATATCTCATAATTCTTACAACAAGTACATTAATGAAAAAATATTCAAATGGAATGATTCTTGACTTGGCATATTAATCATTCTACTTCATATGTGGTAACATCATAACTTGATCATTATCCAAAATCATCATTTGGGATATATTCCTTTGACACTTGGGAAATTGATTCACATAATGTCCCATCTCCTTGCAGTTGAATCATTGTACATTAGAAACCATTCTCTTACCCTTGCAATCATGAAGTTGGTGTCCTTTTTCTCCACACATATAGAAAACACCCATTCCCTTAAATCATTCACCAAGGTGATTATTTCCATAGTTATCACATGTGGTAAAAAATTTCTTTCCCTTATTCTGTTTATCCCTATATATCTCTTCCATCATCTTATTATTTTTCTACCCTTCAAGCCCATATAACATAGGGAAATATTTAAATTCCTTTTTATCATGTGATATTTTTTCATCATATGATGAGGATACTTGGGAGACAATATTCCTTTGAAAAGATGGATTAAGACCATTACAGATATGATCCTTCTTACTCTTCACACCATGTGCATTGGTGAAATTATCAATCCTTCTGCTAGGTAAGATTTCTATTCAATTCCATATTGTATATTAGCTCATAAAATTTTGAACTCTCTATATCTATAAACATTGTATTACAGATAACATAAATTTATCCATCATAAATATTAGAACCATGTACATTAGTTACATTATGGGAGAATAAATCCTTTATAATTGTTTTTAGTAAGATTATGAATTTACCAAATCATATCCCTTGAGATTGTCAAGCCAAGAATGCATCAAGACTCGTTTTCGGGCACCAGTTCCCATTCGAGTCTATATCAAAGTGGTGTTTTCATGTTTTACCCCTAAATACATATGTTCCAGAGTCACATCTACTTGTTTGTATCCAAACAAAGATGTATTTTCGTGATAATCAACATAATATATTCCTTACCAAAATTCAAGGATGTCCTTAAATTCTTATCTGAAAAGTACATCTTAGGGTTTTGTTCACTAATCTACTTTTTCTATATCTATTTTCCATGTTTGCTACTAAACATCCTTTCATACCAACTGTAACAACCCAACCAAAGAATCCTAGAGCCGGTGAATTATTTCAATACATTGGCATGATTACTTAGAATAAAATACTAATGGACAAATCAGTTTAGTAGTATTTAAGAAAATAGATGCATATATAAGTTCAACATTACATCATTAATAGAAATACAACATTAATTTATTCCATTAGAAACATCCATTCCTCCATGATTATTCTTGAAAATAACTCATTACATACTTCTCCATATCCTAGGAAAATGAAACATTAGAAATGGGTGAGCTTAAAACCTCAGTAAGGGTAAAAAATACAGTATACGATATGTAAAATTATGCAAGTTTAATAATTAAATACATATGCCTTTAACAAAAACATGAACACATTATTGCAGGAATAAGATCTGAGTAAGTAATTCCATAATAAAACTTAACCATGAGTATTATACTAGTCGAATAATCACATGAACCATCAATACTATATTCATACTGAGGGAATTCATAATGCGGGACATCATCACCATACCATCAAATCCATGTTCCATGACCATATATAATCATTTTGTCTAGCCCTTGTGCCAAGATTGTAGTTTGTCTCATGAGAGATACCAATGAATCGAGGGGACATAGAGGTCCCCACACAACACTTACTATGTCCAATGAATTACTCATATGAATGGGGATCAATATAAACAACATACACATTCATATTTAAACTAACATGTGAAATGTAAATAACTTCCCCAATCATTAAACATAAACACTATGCATTCGATGTAATATGGTGAATGGTTTCAAGATAGCACATATACAGTCAAAATAATCATAAACTATTAAATAAAACATGGTGGATGATATCATATGAGATAAATCTCAATTAATTAAAAGATTCAAAAAGGGTTGTTGTCTAAGATGAAGATACTTTTAAATGATACCATTGAAAATTCCCAAAGGAAATAATCCTTAAAAATTAAAAAGTGTCCCATGAAACCTTGAAACATTAAAATTATAACCCCTTATAATATAATGAGAATAAGAAGACTCTTGATATAATATACCAATGGTAATTACAAGCATGAAATTCATGGAATAATTGGTGAACAAGGCATATACTTCATAAATGTTACCGCTAGACGAGAAAAATACTTTTTACTTTTAAAGGAAGATTTCTTTGGTAAAATCATTTGTATTGCCATGAAATCAGATTTTTAAAATATATATCCGTTAAAATAAAAGACTATGAAAGTTATATTATATTTTATGCATAAATTATGTCCTACTTAAGTGAAACCATATAAAAAGTGTTCTTAAGATTCTTTAGAAATAAATCAATTTAGAGCATTTTAAGGAAAGTATTAAAGAGAATTTTAAAGTGGAAATGAAAGTTTTTTCTATTAAATATAGAAATTATCCAAGATAAATTTTCATGATAAAATTATATCTTTTATAAAAATAATGATGGTTTAAAATATATTCTGGTGTATATTTGAAATCAGGTAAGAATTTGAAAATATCCATCGAATCGAATTTATATTTTAGAAATAAATTTGAATATTCTTTTTAAAATGTGTAACTCTCCATACTATAAGGGAGTATTATGGTTGTTAAAAATATATAGAACACTCAAACATAATTTATGAGTATTATATAATAATACATAAGAATTTCATTGAGGTAATTAGACAATAAAAGAAACCTGAATGAAAATGAAGGTTCGAGTGCAAAAACTTGTACTACTTTGTAATCAATCGATTCATATGCCCAAAAATTACAAATATTCAAATAATACATTGAATACCATTAAAATAAATATATTCAGGATATTTTACCTCAATGGAAAGTATATATACACCATACACAAGTACATGTAGTGAATAAAGAAAATATCACAAAACTGGAAGTGAGATGAAGAAAACCTTACCTTAAGTCTGAATGTGTTCCTCTTTTGATCTTGAGGTCCTAGAATATGAAATTAGAATTATTAATGACTTATTTAATAACCCATTATACATTATTGTAGTTTATCAAAATTATTTATATTTCATTCATGTCTTTATTGTTAAGTTATTATATTGAATTCTTTCATTCCGTAGTGTTCATTTTCTTGATGTTCCTAAATAGTTCACTTTTTTTTAAGTAATGGAGTTCATGTGGAATGGATGTAAATCTCCATAATTTAAATTACACATTATTTATGAAAATCCAGAAGTGTTAATTTTCATTTACATAATTTGTTTACTTGGAAATATGATGAATCATTAGATGAAATATTTATGACATTAACATAGATTATTTTAGCAGTGTTTTGATTATTAGGAACTAGTTTGGTCATACGATTTAATAATTTGTACATATACAAGTTCCAGAATATTAATTAGGTTATAATAAAAATATTAAAATCCTATTCGAACATAAAAATGGTTTCATGACATGTAATTAAGGAGAAATTTAATAATGAAACTTCATCATCCATGAAGGTTATAAATTGGAACCTCAAGGATGTTGATTTCGTTTATAAAATAAAAGAGAGAGAGAGAGAGAGTAAGGATATTGTTTATGGATCTTCCATTAACATGGAATAATTCCAGTATATAGAAGATACTAGGTATATCATGGTCATTTGGATAGAGGAGGTGAGTAGAGGATAATAAATGAAGACAAATTGAAATGAAACTAAATGAAAAATAATGCTGTTTTACCTCTGGAAATAACCTCCTTGAGAACCTACTTAAGGGAAAGGATTTTGGTATTTTGGAAAGACCAAGAGATACCTGGACGTGGGGAGTGATAGGGAAGGGTAATTGGGCAGAACATTGAGGTGCTTCAAGGCTTATAGGAGTTAAGAGAAGAGAGGGTGATGGGGGTTTTATAGTGGAGGAGAGGAGGGTTTTCCTAATTTTTTAATCATTAGTTTGTTAATTTCCCTCAAGACCAGAAATAGTGATGATTACATGACCAAGAATAGTAATAAATTCTTGTGAGTTCGAACCAAGTGGGCTTACAACATCCATGACACAATCATGATGCAGAAATTCAGGTTTTAGCATTTATTGTGAATTATCGTATTTTAGTATTCATAAAAAATTCATGTTTTTTAGAAAAATCACAAAAAAATCACCCAAACCATTTTTCGATGTGTAGAATCCAAAAATGAAGTCCATTTTTCATAAATAATTTTCTAAATGTGGTTAATTTTATATTTAATTAAAATAATAATATATTCTAAAAAACAGCTTTAAAACCTTTATTTACATATTCTGAAACATAGGTATACCGTACTTCCTCTTGAATATTATTTATATACTATCATAGGTAAGGTTAATATTCATTAGCTTATATCAATATTTATAAGGTTATGTTACTATTCATCAATGTAGGTTACTTTTCACCAAAAAAATATGTTTTTCTTATCGGACTCCAAATTACTTACTGATCACAACCATGTATGCCAGATTTTTAAAATTCACATCCCAGAAGTGAAAAACATATGTTTAATTTTCTAGGTTATAATAAAGTGGTGTTTATAGAGACTTAGTGATCCATTCTATCTATAATAAATCTATTTTTAATTTTTTTGGGTGTTACAAATTCTATTCTTTCATTTGAAATGGTAAAAAGTGTATAACACAATTTAACTTTGACAACATTTTTTATAAACCTTTCAAAGCCAACTCATCATATTCCAAAAAAGACCCTACACATTAGAGAACAACAATAATCACATAATAATGTAAATGGTAATGAACACACAATAGTAAAAAAGTATCTCAGTCATCCATCATAAGTAACTAAGTTCTAGTAGACAAAGGATAACCTAGGGGATCATGAATAATCCATAACATAATAATACATGAGACCCATCCTGAGAAGCATGCCTCACCGGATGAAATCAAAAGCACACTAAATACTCAAGACCACCTTACTCGAGATTGAATGAGGGGTGAAATCCCATAGCAATAAAACTAATATACCCACCTAATAAGGGCCACTATCTAGTGCGTAATCTAGCCAGTGTAGCAATTGTTCTAGTAAAATTATCTCACTATTATATGTTCCCATGTCTCGTGTAAAAAGGGTTGGGCCAACTAATTACAACCGAGAATCCAATCACAAGAATATATATTAATAATTCAACAAAAAATATCACCCTAATCCTCTCTATGGGTCAATCTCTTTCCATATAACTCATATGTCATCAAGGAGTCCATACAGAGCATCTCCCTTTTCATAATAAGTACATAGTTCATAAGGGTTCCAAAACCCCACCAATTCCATATTCATATATAAACAGTGTAAGTCGATTTTATTAAGAGGATTTTCATGATAAACACTTTCACCATTTTAACAAAATTTCCAAATGGTCCTTTAATCATTTTTTACAGAACCGTAACGTTAAAATACCCAAATACACCTTTCTAAAAGGGTGTTAACACTCCATTTTCCACTTGAAAATCATTTAAAAATTATCTTAATCCCCCACATAACACTTTCAAGCCAAATCCATTTTTTTTAAAAATGCCAAATGGGCCATTAACTGTCGTCACATTACCAACCACATTTGAAATCCAATACACATTCCTTTTCAAAACCAAAATAATAGGGGAACCCATAAAAGGAACTATTACCATCATTTCACACATCACCAATATATTTACAAATCCAATCCATGCTTTTTATATCACAAATCTCCCATAAAATCCAACCTGGCATTTTCTCAAACACTTGGTTTGCACAATATAACCAAAACAGTACTATTTTTTACAAAATAAGGAAACAATAAGATTTTTTCACACCCAGCAGTTATTCCAATGATCATATATCTATAATGGAAGGTTATAAAACCATAAAATCAATGATAATTAAATTAAAATGGGAATGTTCAAGGGAAAGAAACCTAAAATCCATGGTGGAACAGTGACGCACCCCCGAAAACATATAACTAGGGTTCTCAGAGCCAATGTCTTTCAATGGTAACCCTAAAAAAATAAAAACTCCTATTTTACACCTCCTTAGGTATCAAAATTGTCCAAACATGGAAACTATGGTTATAAGAGTATGGTAAAATGGATGAAAAGAATGGGAGAAACAGAGGGGAGCCTTAACCATTTAAACAATGTGGATATTCACCAGGAAACCAACATAAAATCTACTTGGAGGGGTTTATAGGAGTTGAAAACCACTAGGGGATGCGTTTTGGTCATAGGGATATATTATGGGTAGAAAGGGAATAAATCCCATTTAAAAAAAGGAAATTCCCAATACATCTGTTCCCAAGTCGGTTGCACGGTTAGCTCCCAAAATTTAAAAAATTGTTCACAAACCATGCAATTATCCACAATCTAGTTGTTCATGGGCTTCATGCATAGGATTTATGGTTATTTTATCAATTCCCAAACCCTATGACCCACTACACACTTACCTACATGATAAACTAACTATGCACCGTAACTGTGTGACATGAAAAAAGTCCCCAAAAATCACCCTTTTCACCCAAAAACACATCTTACTCAAGGGGATAAACCATCCATCCAGCATACCACATAAAAATGGGCCACTATGAGTGGTAAATAATCATTTTCCAAGATAAATCCTCCTAATACATTTCACTATAACAAATAATAGGTTAAAAAACCACCCATAACCACAAAAACATAAAATTAAATCGGGAAAACATGGAATACATGAGAAAAAACAAGATCCAAAAAGGTACACCCTTAAAAAGGATGAAAAAAATCAAGGTGTGAAACCAAGAAATTGATAATGTTTTATTCTTGGGATAATCTTTGTTTAACCTACTTCAGACTTGTGATAACATCTAGTTTACTCTATTTTTTTATTGGGATAACCTCTCATGCACACCCTTTAAGACATGGGAAAACATCTCGTGTTTCCTATTTCAAGATTAGGGTAACCTCCCATGTACTATTTGATATTATATAATAGTAATAATTTACCAAATAATTGGTGGTATATTTAATTTTGGGCTCATACATTGAAAAATCATAAATCCATACATATCAATGCCACAATATTATAATAACATTCATCATGAATTTCGTTATGGAAATGAAAATGAGTCCCATCTATATTTCATTCTCATAATCATAATCAATCAAGAGAAATATTAATTATAATATAATTTTATCATATCTCTACTAAATCCTATATAATAACAAATTATGTTTTCATTGATTAAAATTTCCATTAAAATATCACTAAAATATTTCATGAGAAAAATACCATTTTCATTTTTTAATCACATGTCAAAATATAAAAAAGGTCCCAAATATTAAGAAAAACATTTATTTGGTAATAAAAATAGAATACTATAAAGTACGAATTAAATAATTGAGAAATAAATAATGATTGAAATTCTGTTTATGTCATGTATGTCAAAAGATTGTTTCCATTAACATTTTTTTTACACCTTCAAAAATACCACATTCCAAAAATTATAGGAAGAGTCCATTTAAAAAATTTTGTAAAAATTAAAAAAATAAAAAAAATTTAATTTAAATAATAATCGGATAATAGTAAAAAAATCTTGAAAACCTTTTTTGGAAAACATGGATATGGAAGAAAAATTATTTTTTATCGAAGAGATAAATATAATGGATTTTCCTTAAAAATATTATTTTGGTTTCTTGAGTAATTAATGTGAGTAAAATGAAATGAAAAAACAATTATTCTATAGAAGTAATCACATGAGACCAATTTTGATAAGAATCCTTAGGGTTAGATAATTTTATTTCATCATCTTTTATTTAACGATAAATAATGACAATAAATAATAAGACTATAACATAAATCCCTTACATATTTTGTAATTTTTTATTCATAATGCCCAAAAAAGAATAACATAAAATGAAAAATTAAATATAATTAAAATTATTATATTCATGAAATACCTTATAAGTGGGGTAGTAAAAACACCTCATAAACATAAATTGTTTCATAACATTAAATATGTCAAAATAAAATGAAATTGAGATTAAAAACCCATACCGACATAGTAATCTCTAAATCCAAAAATCGTGAAATAAATTACAACATATGATATTTGTAAATTCCCATAACATTCATAAAAATAATCATAAAATTAATTCATGATAATTACATACATGACCTAATTGAAACATGTGGTGAAGATGGAATATGTCTCTCAAAAATAAAAGTGAGATAATAAATCCCCTTACCCCATGTTCACCTAGGTAAAAAAGTTATTTATACTCATATATGATAAATTTAGATTTATTATACTTATATGCCAGATACATTTACATAAATAAAATATCATATATAATCCATTTATAAAATTTTACCACCCATTTATTAACAACTCCTTATAATAATATTTCCTTATGAGTGTAAACTATTCTGTTTTTCATGAGGATTTCGGCTAGATAATTATGGTCCTTACACATTGATCATGGTTTAATCATCTATATAATTTTAGTAATTATATAATTATATTATATATTAATTATATATGTATATATACTCATCCATAAATTGTAGACATATTAAAATGAATTGCATTGTTCCTGAAGATTGTAGTTTGTACGTACGCTTGAATATTGTTTTCATTTTTTATTGGAAAGAATAATAGAATTATAAAAAACAAACATTATAGAACCATTATTATATAATATTTATTTTATATATTCATTTAATATATCCTTATAACCAACAATGTTAATAAAAATAGTTAAATAATCACATCACTACATAAAGGTGGCAGTCCATACATACACATGGGCAACATTATCATTTCCCAGCTCATACTAATGGAAGATATTGCATATTATTTTAAGGTTAAAAGAAATTAATTATATTATAAATATCATATATAAACTTTGAACCCATCATAATAACCATCCATGATATATGGTGACAGAAAATTAATTGTATCACAATTTAGAGGCAATAGTTTATGTGTATGTTTGAGCGATACTTTCACTTCCCATTTGAGGAAATTGGGGGTGTATATTGAATGTTATATAATAATAATAGCATTTCAGTATATTTAAGATAACTGAATTATTTTTTATGATTAATACCACTAATATATATTAGTTAAAAAAAATTAAATACAAAATCTCGGGCGGGAAGATTGCATCTTTTTCATTTTTCCTCATTTAGATACATTCTTAACGACACATATAAGGGTCTATAAAGAATTAAAGTACCTAAAATTAATGTCTAAGTGATTTTAGAATATAATTTTTTAGGCTTTAGTAGGAAAGTATTTCTCAGGTTTTTTTAATGTAAAGGTAGAAGGGTTGTCCTTTTTAAGAGAGGTAAATGACACAATTGGAATTTACAAAAAAGATTTAAATATAATTCAATCATTCTAAATAAAAATTATTATAGTTGTCCAGAAATTCAAATTAAAATTGTAAAAGGACTAAATATCATCTTGAAATGTAATTTATACATGTTTCAGTGTCATTTTAACCATTATCATTTGGTTTAACCCCTTAATTAACTGATTTCAACCTTAATTGTGATAACGACTTTTTTAATCACAAAGAGTTATAATTTTACTTATAACATAAAACATTATCTCACAAATAAAAAATAGGTGATATTTATGAAAAATTATTATCCTTATTGTTCTATTTAAATATTTTTTATTTTATAAAATCTTATTATATTAATCAACATAAAATATCATTAATGTGATTTTTGAAACTATTCATTTTATTTGACATTAAACACTTTCAGATAGTTAAGAAATTATAATATAAAAAATTTACAAATAGAAAAAATGTTGTATTTATCTAAAAATAATAATAATAAAATAATTCACCAAAAAAATTTACGTTTA
This sequence comes from Viscum album, assembly GCA_963277665.1. Taxonomy (NCBI): domain Eukaryota; kingdom Viridiplantae; phylum Streptophyta; class Magnoliopsida; order Santalales; family Viscaceae; genus Viscum; species Viscum album. The sequence goes on along the minus strand of OY728140.1, from coordinate 1,361,329,813 downwards.
TTATTTTTAAAAACATTTATTTTATTTTCTATTACTTGAATAAATATTGTTTTGGTGTTGTGTATGCATTTAAGGTAAATATTAAAAGAATAATAATTATGAATAATTTACCATGATAAAAAAAATAAAAGATATATAAAATACATATTTATAACTGAAACTATCCTCCATGTATCCTTATGTAAAAAAATTTTGAGATATTGAAGTCAATAGAGTGATATTTTGTATTAATACTTTCCTTAAAATAATATAAGGGTCGTTATCAAAGAAAAATGGAACCATGTAGGAATATTTTAAAAACAGGATGATTATTACCAAAATAGTATCATCCAATAAGATACATGAATGTTTTAGAGACATTTTAAGGACTTATCTCAAAGGTTTCAACCTTTTTTATTGATTCTACTATTAATGTGGTGATAAATGTTTACCCTAAGTACTATTAATAATGACCAATAATAAAAAGTATCTATTTAAAAAATATTATCTTTATTATTCTAAATAAAGAAATAATTTTTTAATATTATATTAGTATAGGTGGAAGAGCTCCATTTTAATATAATCCAGTAAAATACAATGAAACCTGTTTTTATAAAAATGTGATTTTATGCATAAAAATGGATTTATTCTTATTTCCTAACTAGTAAAAACCATAAAATAAATTTAAATTTTTTTAATTAAATATATGTTCTTTAAATTTCATTAAAATAATAATTCAATTGTGATTTATTTAATTATTTAAGACAAAAACAAATTACACACAAAAAATTGTTTTAGAGAAAATATGTTTTTACGCCCAAAAATAAACTAATACCAAAATCATGTGGATTGTTTCTTAAAATGTATTTAACTATATTTCATAAACTAATACTTGGTATATTTTAATTTAATATAAAATTCAATGCATAATGGTACCTTTCAATGAAAATAAATGATAGTTTTACAAAAATTGGTATTTTCACTATTCACTGAAAATTCATTCTTTTTTCAAAAATGCAAAAATTTCACCGTGAGCTAATTTTAGGATGGTTATTTCCAAAATTATTTTCATTTTTTAAAATTTATTGTAGAATAGTGGAAAAAATTAGTTCTTATTTTCACATACAAAATAAAATAAAAATCATTTTTGAACATAATGAGTTTTTGAAGTATAAAATGATTTCGCTAAAAATTGGGTTCTTATTTCCTAAAAATTGTCAATAAATTTTTATGGAGTAGGACTATTATACATATATTTAATAATGTTATTACTCATATTATTACCCTATAATTAAATGGATTGGTTATAATATATCATGGATCATTATAATATTGGGATTATGGGTCGATCATGTTATCAAAAAATTATAATTTATTTAAAAATATATTCTAAAATATCTAGGTGTTACATTATACCCACTTAAATAAATTGATCCCTTATAATTTTTAACTTGGAAAAAAAAGGTAAAAAATATTTAAATACATTTATTGGGAACCAACATCATACAAAGTGATAATTAAACATCCTTGGAAATGGTGAAGTCGAAAACATAAAGAATACCTAAAATAAAAACTAATCGAGTTCTCATATAGGAAGAACATTGGTGGTAAGTTAATATATATATATATATATTGAGGTGAAAATTACCATCTGATAACTAATATAGGGTGAAAAAACATGGTCAGAGGAATATTAATGACCAAAAAATCGTAAATCAATGTGGTGATAAAAGTCCATCAATTCTTTAAAAATGAAGGAAAAAGGATAAGATTTTTATTTCAATAACTTTATCCTAATGTTGAGGTATTATTGTAATATCAATATAGAGTGCATGAGAAAATTTTATTAATTTATTTATTTCCTTTTTATAATCACAATTTCATCCTTGGGTTGTTTTTTGATTAATTCCACTTTTATGTCATCTCTTACTCTAATAAATGGATAATCAAAATGATTTTTTCATGCCTAAATTACTATAATTAACTACCAACAGATCATAATATTAATAAAATATTTTAATTCATTCTTAATATATCGAGTTATCATCAAAACCAATATGGTGATCACTAGTAATCTAATATGGAAACATCAAAATATGATGAAATTATAAATTAAACCTTAAATCCGAAATAGTAACACCCAATTTTAATATTAATCCATTCCATAAATGTTTAATCATATGACACTTCGAACATATGCCTCAAAAAATTCAAAAATAAAAAATTTGAAGTATTTTATAACATTTTTTTCCATGATCGTATTTAACATTTATCCCCATAAAACATTAAGAATATCATAATATATTATTACAAACATGTGAATACATTTATTCTCTAAAAACATTGTCATAACCTGAATCACTATAATGACTTATGGAAAAAAATTATGATTCGATAAATTAATACAATCCATATTCATAAAATAAAAACACAAATTTCTAAATATATTCTATAAATCCAAAAATGAATTAAAATTTATAATTCATATTTAAATCCAATAACTAACAAATTTAAATGTCCCCAATACTATCCCATTTACTCAATCAATATCAGTCATCTCTTTATCCTAAAAAACATTATTAACTAAAAACCAAGCACATATTAAAATTTTTATTTGAATTAAACATGTGTTCTCCAATATTAAAACCTTACCAATAAATAAATTTTCTTAGTTATCAATACCATTCAATATATTTTTTTTAAATCCATAAATAAAAACTGCAGAAGAACAATCCTAATATGTTTCATGATTATTATAACCATTGTATTATGGATAAAACACTTCTATAGTATAATTCTTGAATACTAATTAATACACACATTAATAGTTTTACATAAATTATTGGTATTTCATATATCCTTCCTTGGTCTCATAGTTAACACATGTAAAATAGAATTTACATTCATAATGTTGTGTCAGAATGTCTATGAAGAAGATAGAGCAACAATAAGGGTGAATTGTGTATTTCAAATACCTTGATAGATTCTGAAAAATTCCCCTATTATGAAACAAACCATTCCTTATATCTTAAAGATGAGTGACTTGAATAAATAAATAAGGAAAATAATAGTGGGATATATACTGGTTCGTGGAATAGTGAGCCCCAAGTACACTCCACCTGTAACACCTCGAAATTCAAAAGTAAGAACATTGTATTTGATAGTGTTTATCACATGCATCCACAAGAATGTTAAGGAATATAATACCATGAGACATTAAAATATATTTATTATTTAAAATATATTTATTATTTAAAATATATTAATAACTTGATATTTTTTTAATTAATGAATCATCAAGTTATCCTTCATTGCATTCTAGAGTGACTTTCTTTGAATGATTTCATTACACAGAAGATCGGGTTTTAATGAACAAAAATATATGATTAAAATATTATTATTTACTATAATAAGACTTAACCTAGATATTAAATTAGTGGTTATAAATATTATTATGTAATGTAAGAAAATATATTTTTTAAAAACATACAAAATGAATTAATTGGATGAAAATTAATTAGATATGAATATAAGAACCAATTGAATATAAAGGGAATATTTTTATAGAAAACTATTTTTATGATCACAAATTTGTTTTACATAATGAAATGAAATTAATTTTTTTTATTTAATGATATTTATTAAATATATATATTATATTTTAAATCAATTATATTTAATATTCATTAAATAGATTTGGTAGGCATAAGATAAGAATAACTTTAATATTACTCATAAAATACAACATTTTTATTAAGGAATTTTCAACTCCTTTTAATGGATGAAATATTTTCAATACAATCACGGAAAATTATATAGATTATATATGAAAAAATAAAATTCAAAATTTAATGTGTAAAATATAAATTAGATTAAGTTAAATGTTTTGTATTTTTTAGTGACTTTTATTTGTTAATAAATAGTTAAAAATACAGAATTTTAGTTCAAAACATCTTTTTCATATAATATATTTATAAAGATAAATTATATTTTAAAATGGTTTTGAATTTTAATTAAGTCCATTTTGTATAAATTAATCCAATTTTGGTAATTGGAATCAATTTCACTTTGAAATTGGGTATATAAACTTTGCAAACATTCAGATGTTTTTACATTAAAAACCTATATTGTCATCTCGTCTGTGGGATTAAATTTAAATTAATGTATACCAACTATGAGATGCGAATTTAGAAAAATGTATTAAATTTTGGGAATAATAATAATTTTAAATTTATAATAAGTTAAATATTATATTTTATGAAAAATATTAGTGATAGTAATAAAATTTAATTACAACGATTAGGGTAAAATTATGCTTCAAAAGGGACTGAACCTTAATCATGAGGGACCAAATGACCTATAAACTAGTAGAAGATCCATTTTATAGAAATATTTATACCATATACTCTATTAAGTCTAATTTTGTCTTTAATTGGTTCGAATTTAATATGTAAAAATTTGGTAGGAATTCCCTATCCCAAAATTTATAAGAGTGACACTCCTCCTCCACTATTAAAAGGCCTCCTCTCCTCCCACTTACTCACACCTATCAAGCCACATTTTATTGAAAAATATCTTCCAAAATCACTCCTAAAAATCCTTCCACTAATCCATGAAGTTCCCCTTTAGGAATTATAAAATCCAAGAAATCATTTTGGTAAAGACCATAAGGACTTACCAGAATAATAGGAAATAAACGTCCGTAATATTTTTAGCTTTATTTCCATTACCCACTCCATAAAATCTTCGTATTCCATTATCATATAACAAAGAAAGTATCCTTAGTACACTATATGTTTTAATTTTGTTTTTTCAACATAAACATACAAACACCCCCATCTAATAGATTATGAACATACTGTTTATGTGTACCGCGAACTACCACTTCACGAAACGATGATTGTTCTTTTTTCCTTTACCACCTCTCATAGTGGTAATTATGATATAAAATATATTTATATATGATATTTATGATATCTATAATTTAATTTTTCTTATATAATTATTTTATATCACATAACTTTATACATTCAATTTTTTGTATATAAGATTACATCATTTTTGGATGTGTGGACTACTGCCTCCTTAATGCGATGTGATTCGTTTAGGCTATACGTGAAATGTATTAAGGATGAGTTTAATAAACATATGTAACATTTGTACCATGGATAATATAGTGGAATTATAATATTCATATTTATCATTAACTTCTCATTCTTTTAATATGAAAATGAAATGAAATTAGAATTCATTAATACGTACGACCTACCATCTCCATGAATGGTGTATTTCATTTTGTTACCTCCAATCATTATAGATTATAATAAATACATATTTACTGAATATATATGATAATTAATCCTGTTTTTAAATTATTTATATGATTAAATCATGATCTAGTTAATAGTAACAATAAATCACAAGTCCAAACATGCTTTAGAAAACTGGGTAATTAACAGCTGAAAAGGTAAAAATAATGAAAGACCATTAATAAATGGGTAATAAAACATTGTAAGAAATTAATATATGTTATTATAAACATGATTATCGTTCTGTTATAAGTTATTATCATCTTTTAAACTGAAATATAGGGATATAAATACCACACAACAAAAATTAATGTTAGGTTAAGGTATTTCATCTCTGTTTATTTTCTATTAAGGCTTATTTGTAGTTATGTAGCTAGTTTCTTTTGTATTTTGTATATAGAACCTTTGAAATATTATATCATGAATATTTTTATTATCATGATATTATAAGTTTATATTATGGTATTCCTTCTTGGGGATTTTGATTTAAATGTTTCAATGTTTTATTGGACACTTTTGAATTTTTAAATATTATTCTCCTCAAGATTGTTCTTAATGGTTATATTTTCCATATCATATAATTTTTTTGATTATTAACATTATCATAAAAAAAATTATTTTAATCATTTTTTATTTTAAATTTACATTAATATACATATTCTCAAATAGTGGATATTATTACTACCTAAACCATTTATCATTTTTACATATAGTGTTCACTTTGACAGTTATTTGATTAACTAGGTAATTATTGATATATCTGTATCTTTTATTCAATACAGATATTTGGTATATAATATTTTTTATTTATTAAATAAATTATTAGATATGATTAATTCCTTTTATGGGTATGACATGGTTTGGTATGACTTATAGACAGCCCCTCGATGCATCAGTAGTTTCAGGAGGGAAAATAGATGGCCAAATTAGATGGGTTTTCACCAGATATGCTAAATTGTCTTGTAAAATGTATCGAGAGTAATGGTTCCATGTAACGAAGAAACATAGAGTCCTATAATTAATAATACCACTCATTTATCTTCAGTTATTATTTACCCATGAGTTTCTTTGTCGATATATCTATAGATGCATTTCATTTTCAGTTTATTGATTAAATAGTATGTGTTGTCATTTTCTTACCCTACCATAATTATATTTCCTTATATAGTTATTTGAATAGATTGTGTTATTAATTATTTACCTTGAAATATTGATTTATTCTCATTTATTCCTAATTTATTATGATTTACTAGGCCTTACTGAGAATTTTATCTCACCATTATTATATTTCCATTCCCTAGGTTATGAAGAGGAATCCTTTGAATAAGATTTTAAGGATGTTGTTTATTTATTTCTATTATGTGTCATCTTTTTTATTTCCAATTTCCCAATGTATTATGGTTATCATATATGTAATGGATATTTTTAAAATTACTAAACTAGTTAGTACTTCGGGATTTGATTCCTTTTAATCAATCCAATGTAATAAAATAATGCTCTAATTTCATACTTTTGGAGCCGAGGTATTCTAGTTGGTATCGACAGAATTTTAGCAGCAACCTTGGAAACTAGATTTAAAAAACATAGATTTAGGAAAATATCATTAAGATATAAATTGAGGATATTTATATAATGATGTCTTATAATTTTGTAAAGGTAGAGATTATGTGAGTATTCCTAGAAAAATATCCATTTATTTATACTCTAACTATACATAGTTCTGGAATAGATGTACCTAAGAGTAACAACTTCGTTAAGGTATGTTGGGCCTTTTTCAGTGTAACTTGGTATATGACAATGGGTCTTACTATGCACATCATTTGAAACTCTCAGGTGATACACTTAGGATAATTCCAATTTTCTTTATAAACCGTTATAAAGGATTTAAAAGTGAAGATTTCCCCAATGTAATCATGGTTTAGGATTCTAGGATTCGTGACGCATAAATTTATGTTACATGTTATAACATATTTGGAATTATTCATTTTTTATGATTTAATCCAATATATGAAATAGTTTATAAATGGTACCAAGCACGTGGAATAATAACTCCACTAATGAATGTGATCCATAGAGTAAGAAGGATAATATATTTTATGGTATTAAGACACTAGTTCAAAGGGATGTAGTTTACCAAGTATTCTTATTATATGATGAATTAGTATCATGTTATGATGAGATAGGTATTGAATTCTTCAAGTCCATTGTCTTTGAAAGGAAGCAAGAGTATAAGAGGATAGAAGAGAAAATGATGGATCAAGGGAAGAAGGGAATCAATTAATTTCCCAGATTTGATAATTGTGAAAAGAAACACCAGGGTACATTCATAAATGGAATGATAGTTTTCTACATGTGTGAAAAGAAAGGCCATTATTCTTGTGATTTTAGGGTTAAAAAATTTACAATGTACAATGCGTCGACTTCAATGAGATGAGCCACTATGAAAATCAATGTCTTAAGAATCAAAGGAATATATCCCAAATTGTGTTATTGGATAATGGTCAGGTTATAATAATACCTCAGATGAAGAATAATTATTAATATTCATATTCAAGACTTATTTCATTTTAATATTTTACCAGTGATGTACTGTTTATAAGTATTATGAAATATGTAAGGATTGCACTTTAGTACTTTTCATTAAAAAAATTACACCATATTATAAATGGTACCAAGAAAATTTTTTCAGTAGAAAGCTAAAACTTTCATAAAACACAATATTTATGGAAATAAAAACCTTTATATGTTCTATATGTTGATATAATAATGATTAATGTTTGATTTGGACAACTACTGACTACCTTAAAATTTATTAATGACTTTTTGACAAGTGGTATATGCTATGATTAAAAAAGTTTAAAACACTTTTGGATTTAATCAATTTATCTAGTAACATGTGTCTTACTTATGTAATTAGGAAGATTACATGTTTTTTATTGTTTCGAGATGAAGCCTCATTTTATATTAAACCAAAGAAAATACATATTTAACTGGGTAGAGGGAGACCCATTATATAGCCCTAAGGCCCAGTGGGCATTTTTCCCATTAAATGGCCCGTAGGACAATTTTTTGGCCCAAGTCCCATATTGTAGGTGATGATTAAATATCTATGTCATATTTATTAAAGGTTAATGAGATCTTAATTTTGGAAATTTATTTATCTAATTTATATTGTGTCGGGTCATAATCTTCTTGAAAAGTTAACTATTTATGAAATGGATTAAGTTAAACTTTGGATTTTGTTTTAGATATAGATATATTCCATCACTATATAAAAAATAATGTTATAAGAGATGAATTAAAAATAGTTCATGGTAAGGTTGATAGATAAGATTATCTTTACAGAAAATAACCAAATAATTATATTTGATTATATTCATTTAGAGTGAAATAATTCCTTATCTACAAAAACAATTTCTTCAAATCAAAATTTTTTTCCTAGTAACTTCATTTCAAATGAATAAAATTACCCCTTTGATCATCATGAATTTATGGCCTTGTGATTTTTAACATTCTCAAAATCATGTTAACTATAAATCTCTATCGGAAAATGATTATTATATTCTTCTACTATATCTATGTTTCCATTTCCCACATATTTTCTCCTACCGTGGAACCCAGTTACATGACCATTGTACATTCCTTTCTCTCTTATTTAAAAAATATGTTATTGACCATATTCTTGATGTGGGTTTTTAATAATATTTTAATTTCAAATATCAATCCCTTTATTAGTAAGATCAAGTTTAAATTTTGAGGATGAAATTAAATTAAGGCTGCAAGAATGTAACACCCAGAAATTCTAATGTATGAATATTGTACTTGATAGTTGTATCACACCAATCACCACATATGTAAGTAAATATAATATGTATAGACATTAAAATATACATAATATTTAAAATAAATAAAATCCATGATATATTTTTCAATGCATGCAATACCAAGTTACCTTATTTTACCAGTAAGAGTTACTTTCTCTGAAATCTTACATTACACGCAATACTGAGTTTTAATAAACAAAAATTTATTATTAAAATATTATAATTTAATATAATAATACATAACCTAGCCATTAAATTAGTGGTTATAAATACTATTAACTAGCATATGAAAATATATGGTTTATAAACATAAAAAATGAATTCACTGGATAGAAATTAAGTAAAATTGAATACAAGAACAAATTGAATATAAAGGGATTTCTTTTATGGAAAACTATTTCTATGATCACATAGTTTTTTTACACTAATAAATTATATTAATTATTAATAATTAAATATATTTATTATATATATATATATATATATTATATAAAATATATTTTATATTCATCAAATAGATTTGGTAGGCATAAGCTAAGAACAAGCCCAATATTACACATAAAATTCTATATTTTTATTCAGGCATTTTTACCACCTTTTAATAGAGAACCTATTTTAAATATAATTTTTTGATATTTTATAAATTTTATATGTAAATTTAATCCTTATATTTGAATTAAAAACAAAAAAAATATTTTTGTTTAAATTTTTTTAATTTTTATCTGAAGTATCATTTTTTTAAATCAATAGTGGAAAATATTGAATTTTAGTTCAAAACTTATTTTTTATATAATATATTTATGATATTAAATTATATGTTAAATTTTTTTAATATTTAATTAGATGAAATTTTTAGCAATTAAGCCAATTTAATTCATTTTAATCAACTTCACAGTAAAATTGGGTATAAAAACATAGCAAACTTTTGGTTATTTTTACTTTAAAACCCTGCATTGCCTTCCCTTCTATGGGAGTGTTTTTTAATACGTTTTTAAAAATATATATTTTTGAAAAATGGCTGGGTTTAAATTTTTTAAAAAATATGTCGCAATGGTGGCATTGCGGATGATACCTTTTAAATAAAACCAAAACAAAATTATTTTAAAAAAAATATTTTTTTATGTTTTATTTTTGTTTATATATGAATATAAATTTATATATAAACAAAAAAAATAAAAATAAAAATAAATTTTTCGTCAAAATTCAACCGCTATTTAAAATCCAGTAGTACTTCCATTACAATAGTCTGGATTCGGATAGAACCTCTCACCCAGGGCTCCTTTTATAAGAGGTCTTGCCCTAAATATCATTCTGTATTTTCGATGTGGGGTTTTGGTTCTCCCTTTCTTGCGGAAAACATTATGCATTTTTGATGTAGGATTTTGTTTCAAGTGCGTGGCATAAAAGAATTTAAAATATAGACTCTAAGATAATATAAATGAAACAAAAAACATGGATTAAACATATAAGAAATAGTTGAGATGAAAAATAATTTCAAAAAAAAATTGATGGAAAGTAATTTATAAGGCTTCAATGACACATACTTGAAACTTAAAAATGTTTCATGTACGTGACTTTAAAAGCCTATAAATTTTAAAATATGAGACAAAAAAAATTAAATTTAATAGATGGATTAAAAATATAAAAAATAGTTGAATATAATAATAATTTCATAAAAAATGTTGACGGAAAATAATTTATAAGTTTTCAAATACACCTACGTGAAACATAAAAATGTTTCAAACATGTGACTTTGAAAGCCTAGAAAATATAAACTATAGGACTGATATAAATGAAACTTAAAACATCGATTTAATATATAACAAATAGTTGAAAATATAAAGAATTTAGTAAAGAATGTTTCTGAAAAATAATTTATAAGCTTCCAAAACCACCAACTTGAAACATAAAAATGATTCCAGTATGTGGCTTTGAAAGACTATAAAATATAAACTATAAGACTGATATAATTTAAAGTTAAAACATGAATTAGACATATAATAAATTATTTAATTATTTTATTAATATTATTAATAATTATTTAGATAATAATCGATTAGTTGATTAGTAATTATTATTAATAAATTTTATAATAATTAACTAATTAATTAATATATAACTATTGATTATATAATAGTTAATTAGTTAATAAGTAATATAATTATAATTTATATTTATTGATTATAATAAATAATTAGTAATTATTAAAAATTAGTATATATTAATTAATTAGTTATTTTGTAATATAATTATTAATTATATAATAGTTAATTATTTAATTAGTAATATAATTATAAATTATAATTATTTATTATAATTATTAATTATAATTTTTCATTATAATTACTGAATATTAATTATATAATAACTAATTAGTTAATAGGTATTATAATTATTAATTATATAACTATTTATTGTACAATAATTAGTTATTTAATTAGTAATTACTAATAATTAATTATATAATAAATATTTAGTTAATTACTAATATAATTTATTAATTTGTAATATAATTATTAAATATTTAATAATTAATAAGTTTATTAGAAATATTATTATTAATTATTTAATAATTAATTATTTAATTAGTAATATAATTATAAATTATATATTTTTCAATTAGTTAATTAGTAATTATTAATCATTAATTATATAATAAATAATTAGTTACTTAGTAATATAATTATTAATAATATAACTATTAATTATATAATAATTAGTTAGTTAGTTAGTAATTATTGATAATTAATTATATAATAATTAATTAGTTAATTAGTAATACAATTTCTTAATTAGTAATATTATTATTAATTATTTAATAATTAAGTAGTTGCATTATAATATAATTATTAGTTATAAAATTATTATTAAGTTAATTAGTAATATAATTGTTAATTATATAATTTGTAATTAGTTAATTACTAATTATTAATCATTAATTATATAATAATTATTTAGTTAATTTGTAAAATAAATAATTATATAATAATTAATTAGTCAATATTTTGAGAAAGATAGAGTTGATTCCCTTTTTATAATTAGTTAATTCATAATATAATTATAAATAATAATTATTCATTTTAAATATTAATTAGTTTTTATTAAAAAATATTATATAATAATTAATTAGTTAATTGGTAATATAATTATTAATTATATACTAGTTAACTAGTTAATTAGTAATATAATTATTCATTATAATTATTAATTACTAATTATTAAAAATTAATATATAATAATTAATTAGTTAATTAGTAATATAATTATTAAATATAATTATTCATTATAATTATTCTTTATAATTTTTAATTTTTAATTTTTAATTTTTAATTATTAATTATTAATTATTAAGTAGTTAATTAGTGGCCTAATTTTTATTTATATAACTATTAATTCTATAATAGTTAGTTACTTAATTAATATTTATTAATAATTATTTATATAATAATTAATTAGTTAATTAGTAATATAATTAGTTAATTAGTAATATAATTATATATTATTTAATAACTTATTATGTGACTAATTACATAATTATATTACTAATTTACTAACTAATTATTATATAATTAATTATTAATAATTACTAATTAAGTAAATAATTATTATACAATTAATAGTTTTATAATTAATAATTATATTTGTAATTATCGAATTAATAATTAATAATAATAATGAATAATTATAGTGAATAATTTTATGGAATAATTATATTACTAATTAAATAATTAATTATTATATAAGAATTTTTAATAATTACTAATTAATATTTATAATGAATAATTATATTACTAATAAACTAAATAACTATTATATAATTAATAATCATATTACCAATTAAATAATCAATTATTATATAGTAATTTTTAATAAATTCTAATTAATATTTATATTGAATAATTATAATTTATAATTATATTACTAATTAACTAATTATAAAAAGGGCCTTGGCTCTATCTTTCTCAACAAATTGACTAATTAACTATTATATAATTAATAATCATATTACTAATTAACTGAATAATTATTATATAATTAATGATTAATATTTTGTAATTAACTAATTAATAATTATATAATTAATAATTATATTACAAGTTAACTTATTTATTATTATATAATTAATAATTATATTACTAAGTTACTAATTAATTAATAAACAATTAATAATTATATTACTAATTAACTTATTATATTACTAATTAACTAATTTATTATTAAATTTTTTATTGTTAATAGTTACTTATTAACTAAATAATTATTATAAAATTAATAATTATATAATTAAAAACTATATTACTAATTAACTAATTAATAATTAATAATAATAATGAATAATTATAATGAATAATTATAAAGAAAAATTATAATTTATAATTATATTACTAATTAACTAATTAACTATTATATAATTAATAATTATATTACCAACTAACTAATTAATTATTATATAATGATTTTAATAATTAATCTTTATTAACTATAATGAATAAATATAATTTATAATTATATTACTAATTAACTAATTGACCATTAGTTAACTATTATATAATTAATTATTAATAATTACTAATTAACTAATTGATTATTATTAATTAAATAATTAAATAATTTATTATATGTTTAATCTATATTTTAACTTTAAATTATATCGGTCTTATAATTAATATTTTATAGTCTTTCAAAGCCATGTAATTGGTACATTTTTAAGTTTCAATTAGGAGTCTTTAAAAGCTTATAAATTATTTTTCATCAATATTTTTTATGATTATTTTTACTTTCAACTATTTGGTATATGTTTAATCCATATTTTAACTTTAAATTATATTAGTTTTATAGTATATATTTTAAAGGCTTTCAAATTCACCTGCTGGAATCATTTTTTAGTTTCATGTATGTGTCTTTGAAAACATATAAGTTATTTTCCATCAACATTTATTTAAAAAATTATTTTTATTTTCAAATATTTATTACATGTTTAATTCATATTTTATGTTTCATTTGTGTTGGTCTCGTAGTTTATATTTTGTAGGCTTTCAAAGTCACATACTTGAATCATTTTTATGATTCAACTATGTGTCTTTGAAACATTATAAATTATTTTCCATCAACATTTTTTTTATATTCTTTTTGTTTTCAACTATTTCTTATATGTTTAATCCATGTTTTAAGTTTCATTTATATTGTTCTTATATTTTATATTTTATAGTCTTTCAAAGTCAAGTACTTGAAATATAATCCCACATCAGAAATGCAGAATGTTCTGTGTAGGGAAGGGAGAACCAAAATCCCATATCGGAAATGCAGAATGATTTTAAGGGTATGCTCTCTTGTAAAAGGGATCCCTGAGTGAGAGCTTCTATCAAAATCTATAATGTTGTAATGGAAGTGCTGCTGGATATTAAATAGTGGAAAAATTCTATTGAAATTTTTTGTTTATATATATATATATATATATATAAATCAAAACAAAAAAAATAAAAGACAACAATAACAATTCTTTAAAAAATTTAGAAGAACGGCAGTAGCGGCACTACTACCATTCATTGGAAACGTAAATATAGCAGCTACGATTCCGCCTTTAAAGCTTATTTTAAAAAAAATTAACCTATGTTTTTTTTGTTTTTTTTAAATGTATTTAAAAAAATACTCTGTGGGATTACATTCAAATTAATCTCTTCCACTTATATGACTGGAATTTCGAAAAATGGTTTCCATATCTAGAATAATAATAATTAATAATTTCTAATTAGTAAAACATAGTTTTGACTAAAAATATTAGTGAAGGTAATTAAAATTAATTAAAATGATTAAGGTAAAATTAAGCTTAAAAATGGACTAAACATTCATCTTAAGGGCCCAATTTACCTAGATACTTATCCAATAATAATTTTATGGAAATATTTAGACCATATACTCTCTTGTATCTAATGTTTTATATTATTGGATACACTTTCAATGTGAAAAATTTAGGTGGAATTCCATGTCCCAAATTTTACAGGAGTGTCACACCTCCTCGACTATAAAATGCCTCCAATCCTCCCACTTCCTCACACCTATCAAGCCACTTTGTATTGATAGATATATTCCCAAATATCTCCCCAACATCCCTCCCCTAATAATATATATCTACCTTTATAAAGGAAGTAATCCAAGGAATCCTTTTGGTATAAACCAAAAGGGGTTACCCAAATAAGAGGTAACAAACTTCCTCAAACGTTTTAGTTTTATTTCCAATCATCACACCCTAAACTCTTCTTTTTTCATTATTATGTAACATAACTAGTATAATCTTTATACTATTATTTTTTTGTCAAATATTCCACTTAATAATACAAACATCCCCATCGAATGAGTAACGAAAATTTTATTTATGTGATCGATGAACTAACCACCTCATGAAATTATGATTGTTTATTCTTCCTTTACCGCCTTTCATTGTGGTAATTGTAATGTAAAATATATTTATCTATAATATATATTATATTTATAATATGTTTATTTTTATTTAATTATTTTATAACACATACATATATACAGTCCATTTTTTTAAATACGATAACATCGTTTATGGAACTGTGGACTACGACCTCTTTAAAGCGATGTGATTAGTTCACGCTATACATGGAACATATTGAGGATGATTTTAATAAACTCAAGTAACATATATAACATATATATGACACTATAATTATAAAATACATATTTATTATTTAATTTTCATACTTTTAATATGAAAAAAAATGAAATTAGAGATTATGTGTACCTACGACATGTTATCGCCATGAACGAAACATTTGATTTCATATATCAAATGTTATATATTATTATAAATACATATTTAATGTATATATATGATAATTAATTAAATGTTTAAATTTTGTAACTTATTAAATTGTGATATAATTAATAGTAAGAACAAATCAAATGTCAAAACACACTTGATAAAACTACGCAATTAAAACCTGAAATAGTTAAATAATTAAAAAGTGTTCACAAATGGATAATAAAATTTTTAAGAAATTAATATATGATATCATGGCATGAATATTGCTATGGTATAAGTTATTAGAATATTTTAAACCACTATATATGTGTATAAATACTACACAACAAAAGGATAGTTAAGGTAAGGGATTTCCTCTCAATTTACATTCCGTTGAGACTTATTTGTAGTCATGTACCATGTTTCTTTTATATGGTGTATATACATCCCTTTTAATTTTTATATCATGAATATTTTTTTCTCATGATATTCTATGATTAATTTAATTTTAGTAATTCATGGGTATTATGATTTAAATTTTTTAATGTGGTAGGGGACAATTTGGAATGTTTAAAGACTATTTTCCTCAATAATGTTCTTAATCATTATCTTTAAAATTACACTTCCTTTTTATGATTGTTAAATTTATTGTTAAACAATTACTATATTGTAATAATTTTTTGTTGTAAATTTACTTGAATGTCCATATTCTCATACAAAAAAATTTATTATTGTAGAAACCATATATCATTTATATATATAGTTTTCACTTTGACAGATTTTTTATTAACTGGGGAATTGTTGATAAATATATATCCATTATTCAATACAGATATTTGGTAATGAATATGTCACGACCCTTCCTCGGGGCCTGTGTCGTGACTACCCCAAGCTTGCCTTCCATAGGCCAGGGGTTGGCGACTAGCACCAAAGGCATAATTCCCAATAACTGGGAAGGCGTTGCCTTTATAAAAGTAAACAAAACACCACATAGTACAAGCGGAAGTAAAACACTAAGTAAAAAAGAAGTGATGAAAAGTAAATGGGCCAGAATACAAACCCAGTTGAAAGTACAGCTACAACAGAACGAAATTACAACAGAAAAGACAAGCAGCTGGAAGAAGAAACGCAACTCCCGGATCGTCCACCATAGATCCAACCTGAAGGGTAGGTACAGATTCCCTCCTTAGCACTCCACGTTCGATCGTCCATCCGTCTGTATCCTCCGGGTACCGACCCATCGTGAGATCCACCTCTGGGTACCGTCCAGTCCTTGAACGCTCGGCCTCCGTCAGCGCTGTCCGTCGTCTGCATCCAACACAACATGGTGCGGGCATAGCCCCTGCAGGGGTGAGTATAACGATACTCAGTAGGGACCCCGAGACCCTCAAGGTCTCTCTAAATACAATAAGGATAACCACAAAGCAGAATCATACTTAGGTATAAGACCATACTTATTCCTAAGTCATCAGTAACCCATCTCAATCATGAGGAAACACAAAGGTTATGAAATCAATGGATAACCTCTACTTAGATATATGCCCATACATATACCTAAGTTGTCAAGTTACCCATCTCAATCATGAGGTAAACACATAGGTCATAGACTCAACTCAAACCAGGATTTTATTCACGATATCGAAACCACGGCTACTGGAGAACTCCTCCTCTATCGAGTACAGTGTGCTTGCCGCTACAACCAAGCGCATCCCACTAACCTTGGACTGCTGAAGTACTCCACCTGTCTAGTACTGTGGGCATGCCGCTGCAACCAAGCGCATCCCACCATGGGTCTTCCGCTACAACCAAGCGCACCCCCTCATAGCCTACAGAGGTACTCCTTCTGTCGAGTACTGCGGGTCTGACGCTACAACCAAGCGCACCTCCGCCGTGGGTCTGCCGCTACAACCAAGCGCACACCACTGGGCTATCCGAATCAATCCGAGTCGATCGATCAGAAGTCGTCAAGTCTCAGTCAGCTACTAGGTCTCTCCACTCTGCTAGCTCGTCTCCGGGAGTGTCCACTCCATGAGCTACTAGTTGATACTCCACGTATCACAAGTCCCACGAAGAAGTATCTCAATGTACCGCCTCGTCATAGGGGTCTCAACGCAACAGACGGTGCATCATTCGAGCGCTTGGTCTGTGAGTTATTAGCCTTTTCGTCCTAGGGACCCGGTTGGTTTTGTGTGTGAACCAAACCGTCCGTATCTCAACCATACCCTGAACTCTCATATGGTATGCTCATAGGGACCGTTTCTCAATGTGATCAACAACGACGCTGACGGTTCGTCAAACGGACGTCAGGTCTAGAAGTTATCGGCCTTTTCGTTCTAGGGGCTCGGTTGGATTTCAGGTACAATCCAACCGGGCCACTATCCAACTACATCCAAACCTCAGGAGAATTATACCAAAAGTTCCGTCCCATCAAGAGGAATCCAACAAAGTTGATGACACGTCAATCGGACGTCCAGAGCTCAAGTTATAAGTGTTTCCACTCCGAGGGTCCAGTTGGTTTCGGGTTCGAACCAACCTGGTCATACCCAAAGTTCTCCGAAACCTTGAGTGTAATATACCGAAATGACTGTCTCAATCCAAGGATCACATCTCAACTAACGGTGCATCGATCAGAGGTCCATATCCCATGATATGGGCAAAAGACCAGAAGTGATCCGAAAATGGTGGGTCTGGGCCCGGCCCAACCCCCCTGGGCTGGCCCGAACCGGGTCGACCCCACCTGGTTCTGGTTCCGGCCCACTTAGGCATGTCACAGCCCGGTGCGTTCGGTCCAGGCCGGCACGGGCGCCACGCGCGCCGCGTGAGCGCGGAAGGGGGGAACCGCCACCCCTTCAGACCAAGCGGCGGACCCAGGGGGGTCCGCCCTGCCGCTTTGACCGGAGGTCAAACCCCAGGTTTTTCCATTATTTCACCAGCTAGCTCACCACGGGACCGGTTGGTCCCGCCCTCCAGCGCACCAGCGGCCGGCGGCCCGGCCGCCCACCCTTGCTCTGTCGTGGCCTTGGTCCGACAGGCACGGCACGACGACCCTGCGCCCCTCCATCGTGGCCCCGCTCCGACCGCGGTGTCTTCGTGGTTCTCCAGCGCGGCGCGATGGTGTCGTGCCCCTTCTCTGCGGCCCGACTCCGGCTGCGGGTTAGTTTGTCCTCAACGGTGCGGCGCGACGGCACCGTGCATCTGTGACCGTTCTTCATTGTTTCTGCGCGGTGCAACGACGCCACGCTGCCTTTGCTCATGCCGCAAGAAGTTCAATCATCAAAGGGGAAGGAGGGTCAGCCGTGTTTGTGCGGTCCGACCTCCTCCCGTTATTACGATAACAGGTGGTCCAATATAAAATACGAAGGACGACAAAGGAACTTTCACGAACAAAATTCCAACCCCTACCTCGTGATTTGATCCCTCAATGAATCTGTGGAGAGGTAGTGTCGTTCTTTGATGTCGGAAGGTGACGTCATCGTTTGCAGTTTTCCCATGGCGGTGTCTCCTCCTTTGATGGAGATTCGGGAAGAATTCTTCGTTGAAGGTCTTGGAAGACCCGACGTCGCCAAAGTGTACCCAAAGATGTGACGCCTCTCCTCTTGTCACAGAGAAGGAAGAAAGGGGTACGTCGCCACTCATTGTGGAGTCAGCGTTCTTTGCTATGAAGTATCGTTCTTCGTTGAGAAGGCGTCGTTCTTCAACGAAAAGGAATTCTCTTCTTCTCCTTCTTCTCACAAGAACTCTCTCCATATTCTCCAACACAAAGTGTGTCCCAAAATAAAAAAATGGCACACCAATTATTTTATTATCACATTCCATTTGAAAATTAAAAACTCAAACACTTAATTAATTAATTGAAGAGACTCAATACATTAATTAAGGTGTGTGTTGGCTAGAGTTAATGAGGGAGATAGAGAGGAAGTGGAAGGTTACTCAAATAAAGATAAGTTTACAAAATTAAAGAGGGAGTTAGGGAGTTTAAGAGGAATGTGAAGGGGTGGGGTTCGTGTGGACCCACCTCACATTTAACCTCACTTAGGTAGTTAGTAACTAGTGGCTTTCTCCCCCAACTTCCACACATAGGTTAAAACCAACTAGTATAGAAATAAAATTGGAATACAATTTTATTTTATTCTTCACTTAAACCTCAAATTTTATACAACTCCTCCCAAGCAAATGCCCCTTCGGAAATTGTCTTCTTAAGCAATTATCGGCGCTGTGATTCCATCGGTGCCCTCAGATTTCGATTCCGAGCACCGGTTCAAAAGTTAGAAAAACCGGCTCGTTCGTTCACTGAACGTACCCGAGCTAAACATCTGAAATTGATTCCGGGCACACCGGGTCTCAGAATCAGGTGCCGTCAGAAACTGCATTCTTGTAAAATTCCAAATATATTAATAAAGAAAATTTACTTGAAATTTCCGAGTCTTTACATTACTCCCTCCTCAGGGCTTTACGTCCCCGTAAATCTCTAACACAAAATAGGGAGACAAAAGTAGTACTGAGCATGCAACTGAGCCTCCCGCTCCCATGTGCTCTTCTGGAGGTTCTCGTGCTGCTAGTGGAAGCGCACCCAAGGAATTGACAATCTACGTAGGATCCACTCCTATCGATCGTTGATCCCCACTGGAACCTCTGTGAAAGTCGTCCACTCATCGATGTCCAACTTCCCATGGTCGATGATATGCGTCTGGTCAAGCATGTATCTCCCCATTTGAGATACGTGGAAGTCTTCGTGCATCTGGTGCAACCGAGGTGGATGGGTCAAATGGTAAGTCACCTCACCTACCCTACTGAGGACCTAAAAAGGTCCGCTGAACCTTGTAGATTGCTTCTCGCCTTGGCCATATCTCCATAGACCTCGTCGAGGTGAGACCCGTAAGAAAACGTGGTCGCTATCCTCAAATTCTAGTGGTCCTTTATCCAAACAAAATAAGACTTCTGTCGGCTCGAAGCTATCCCCATCGGCTCCTAGATGACCTGGACCTTCTCTGTCATGGCCTGGACTATCTCTGGTCCCACAAGAGCTGATAAGAGTTCTTCTTTTCCAAAAAGAGAAACCCGGTATCATCCCCTGAATGAACCACGTTCTTTTCCTAATATAGTCAATCATGTCATAAATGATACTAATTCATGCCAAGGATGACATCGTAAGGCCTCGATGCTACTACCAAGAGATCCAACCATTACTCTCGCCTCTAAGGGTTGTGTCACACTGTCGGCATCAGTGTGTGGTCACTAGGTCTCCTCCAGTAGGAGTCTGAAAAGTGAAAGCCAAGTCAACAGTTTAAATCGGAACCTCTTAGTACACAAAAAGGAAGGAAGAAAATGTCACAAGAAAAAGTGTCTTTTATTACTGCAACTCAAGTACAAATACAAACAACAACCACAACAACATGGAAACTAGAAGCACAAAGATCAAAGGCCTCTATGCCTGGAACTAGTTCTGCTCTTGTCTGCCAGCTTCCGGAGCTCCGTAGTCAAATACTTCTGCTGCCTGAAGCTGAGCTCTCCCATGTCCACCTGTTCCCTGCGGTCGGGGTGGACCTCCTGGTGTTGGTGGTGGCAACAACTCGAAGCGTCGTCCACCTCCAGCTGCACGGCCAGCTCCCCTGCCTCGGTCTTCTGCTCCTTCCGGTCCACCTCGATCGAACCTTTGCCTCTGCCTGGTAGGTCCTTCATTTATCTACTGGTCATCTGTATGGTGGGTCGGACAGTCACGTGCCATGTGACCAACCCTGCCGCAAGAGTAACATTGTCCGCTCCTGGTAAGTCGCTCTCCACCCCGGGTGCCTCGCACACACGATCATGTGTCATGCGGTCGACCATCTGTAGGTCTAGTCCTCTTAGACCTCTGTGTCATCTGTCTACATCCCACTGTAGATGACTCTGCTACATGTCGGCTAGGGGTGGGTCCTGCTGCTGGAGACTTCTCAGCAAGGAAACTATCCACTAATAGGGCTCACTCCAACACCCCTGTCTGCGTCGGGATGCTGTGAGAAAAAACAAAAGCTCTAATCTCTCGCCTGATCCCTTGCTCGAAGGTTCGGGCCCTGAAGAACGGGTCCCGTACCATATATGTGGAGTAGTGCGAGAGGTCTGTGAACCTCGCTAAGTACTGCGCCACCATCATGCTACCCTTCTGTAGATGTATTAGCTCCTGAATACACACCGCTCGAAGGGTGGAGGGTACAAACTCTGCCCGGAATAGGCTCTCGAAGTCTGCCCACAGAAGTGTTGCCTCGTCATGCATCTGGAGCATCAGGCTCCACCATCTGCCTATTGCTTCCTGAAGGAGGCTGTAATCAATGATCACCATGAAGTCTGCTGGCATCCCTAATAGCCTGAAGACTCTCACCACAGCCTCCAGCCAATCCTCAGCCGCCTGCGGGTCCGTCTCTCCCCTGAACCTGGGTGGCCTCTGGCATTGGAACTCATGCAGTGCACTCAAGCGGAGTGCACTTTCTGCTGCTGGGGCTGGTGGCATTGGTGTCCCAATGGGTGGTAGTACCACTGGTGCCTCCTCTAGTGCCTCAACTGAGTTAGGGCCCTGTACTGAGGCAACGTCGATCGGCGGGCTGTCATTACGTACAACTCTCGGGGCTCTAGCTGGTCTTCTATGGGGAGGCATCCTAAAAGAAACAAACATGACACGGTCAAACGATTTATACCTGGTGAGCTTACCTAGTTTGAGGTGACTTTTAGAACTTTTGGAAACACACACACAATCAGTGTTTTTGTGCACAAATTTGGAAATCAGTTGTCAAGGTCTTAGTGTATGGATATGTCGGCCTCCCGCACCAACACTGGACTCCCTGAACTAAAAAAAACACTCGATACCCTTAACACTATTGCTTCACAGAAAAGAAATATCAGAGTTACAAGTTCTGCGGTAGAACTGACTCCTCTGATACCAATTTTTCACGACCCGTCCTCGGGGCCCGTGCCGTGACTACCTCAAACCCTCCTTCCATAGGCCAGTGGCTGGCGACTAGCACCAAAGGCGTAATTCTCGATAACTGGGAAGGCTTTTCCTTTATAAAAGTAAAAAAAACACCACAGAGTACAAGCGGAAGTAAAACACTAAGTACAAAAGAAGTGCTGAAAAGTAAATGGGCCAGAATACAAACCCAACTGAAAGTACATCTACAACAGAACAAAAGTACACCAGAAAAGACAAGAAGCTGGAAGAAGACACGCAGCTATTGGATCATCCACCATAGATCCTACCTGAAGGGTTGGTACAGATGCCCTCCTCATCACTCCATGTCCGATCGTCCATCCGTCTGTCTCCTCCGGGTACCGACTCGTTGTGAGATCCACCTCCGGGTACCGTCCAGTCCTCGAACGCTCAGCCTCCGTCAGCACTATCTGTCGTCTGTATCCAACACAACGAGGTGCGGGCATAGCCCGTGTAGGGGTGAGTATAAAAATACTTAGTAGGGACCTCAAGACCTACAAGGCCTCTCTAAATCCAACAAGGATAACTACAAAGCATAATCTCAACAGATAACTCTTTCTTAGGTATAAGCCCATACTTATACCTAAGTCATCAGTAACCCATCTCAACCATGAAGAAACACAAAGGTTATGAAATCAACAGATAACCTCTACTTAGATATCTTCCCATACATATACCAAAGTTATCAAGTGACCCATCTCAATCATGAGGTAAACACATAGGTCATAGACTCAGCTCAAACCAGGATTTTATTCACGATATCGAAACCACGACTGCTGGAGAACTCCTCCTATGTCCAGTACAGTGGGTCTGCCGCTATAACCAAGCGAGTCCCACTAACCTTGGACTTCTGAAGTGCTCCACCTATCGAGTATTGTGGGCATGCCACTGCAACCAAGCGCATCCCACCATGGGTCTGCCGCTACAACCAAGCGCACCCCCTCAGAGCCTACAGAGGTACTTTTTCTGTCGAGTACCGCGGGTCTTCCACTATAACCAAGCGCACCTCCGCCGTAGGTCTTCCACTAAAACCAAGCGCACCCCACTAGGATATCTGAATCACTCCGAGTCGATCAATCAGTAGTCGTCAAGTCTCAGTCAGCTACTAGGTCTCTACACTCTGCTAGCTCGTCTCTAAGAGGGTCCACTCCACGAGCTATTGGTCGATACTCCAAGTATCCCAAGTCCCAGGAATAAGTATCTCAAAGGAACGCCTCATCATAGGGGTCTCAACGCAACAGATGACGCGTCAATCGGGCGCGCGATCTGTGAGTTATTAGCCTTTTCGTCTCAGGGGCCCAGTAGGTTTTGTGTGCGAACCAACCCGGCCGTATCCCAACCATGCCCCGAACTCTCATAGGGTATTCTCATAGGGAATATTTCTCAATGTGATCACCAACGCCACTGACGGTTCATCAAACAGAC
This sequence comes from Viscum album, assembly GCA_963277665.1. Taxonomy (NCBI): domain Eukaryota; kingdom Viridiplantae; phylum Streptophyta; class Magnoliopsida; order Santalales; family Viscaceae; genus Viscum; species Viscum album. The sequence continues at coordinate 1,361,305,552 of OY728140.1, read as the reverse complement.
GTCCGGTCTGGAAGTTATCGGCCTTTCTGTTCTAGGGGCCCAGTTGGATTTCAAGTATAATCCAACCCGGTCACTATCCAACTGCTTCCAAACCTCATGGGAAGTATGCCAAAAGTTACTTCTCATCAATAGGAATCCAACAAAGTTGACGGAAGGTCAATCGGACGTCTGGAGCTCATGTTATAAGCGTTTCCGCTCCAAGGCCCTGGTTTTTTTCAGGTTCGAACCAACCCGGCCATCTGCAAAGTTCTCTGAAACCTTGAATGTAATATACTGAAATGACCGTATCGATCCAAGGATCTCATCACAATTGACGGTGCGTCGATCAGAGGTACGTAGCCCATGCTATTGGCAAAAGACCGGATGTGATCCGAAAATGGGGGGTCTTGGCCCGGCCCGGCCCGGCCCTACCCACCCTAGGTCGGCCCGAACCCGGTCGACCCAACCCGGGTCCGGGTCCGGCCCACTAGGGGGAGGGTCGGCCCAGCTGGGGAGGCTCGGCCCCGCCGGCGCAGCCCGGCCGACCCGGTGCGGCCGGTCCGACCGACGCGGCCGGTCCCTGCCGGCACGGGCGCCGCGCGCGCTGCGTGAGCGCGGAAGGGGGGAATCGCCACCCCTTCAGACCAAGGGGCTGACCCGCGGGGATCCGCCCTACCGCTTTGACCGGGGGTCAAACCACCATTTTTTCCAGAATTTGGCCGGCCGTAACGGCTGGCCAGCTCACCGCGGGACCGGTCGATCCCGCCCTCCAGCGCACCGGCGGTCCGGCCGCCCTCCCTTGCTCCGCCGCATCCTTGGTCTGACCGGCGCAGCGCGACGGTGCCGCAGCCCCACTCCGGCCGTGGTGTCTTCATGGTTCTCCGGCACCGCGCCCCTTCGCTGTGGCCCGACTCCGGCCGTGGGTTCGTTTGTCCTCAACGGCGCGGCGTGACGGCGCCACGCATCTTTGCACGTTCTTCATTGCTTCCGCGCTGTGCAACGGCAACGCACTGCCTTTACTCGTTCCATGACAAGTTCAATCATCAAAGGGGGAGGAGGTTCGGCCATGTTCGTGCGGTCCGACCTCCTCCCGTTATTACGATAACAGGCGGCCCAATATAAAAGCCGAAGGACGGAAAAAGAACTTTCATGAACAAAATTCCAACCCCTACCTAGTGATGTGATCCCTCGATGGATCTGCGGAGAGGTAGCGTCGTTCGTTGACGTCGGAAGGTGACGTCGTCGTTTGCGGTTTTCCCATGGCAGTGTCTCCTCCTTTGATGGAGATTCAGGAAGCATTCTTCATCGAAGGTCTTAAAAGGCCCGACGTCGCCAAAGTGTACCCAAAGATGTGATGCCTCCCTTCTTGTCACAGAGAAGGAAGAAAGGGGTACGTCGTCGCTCTTTGTGCAGTCAGCGTTCTTTGCTATGAAGCATCATTATTCATTGAGAAGGTGTCTTTCTTCAACGAAGAGGAATTCTCTTCTTCTCCTTCTTCTCACAAGAACTCTCTCCAAATTCTCCAACACAAAGTGTGTCCCAAAATAACATAATGGCACACCAATTATTTTATTATCACATTCCATTTGAAAATTCAAAACTCAAACACTTAATTGATTAACTGAGGAGACTAAATACATTAATTAAGGTGTGTGTTGGCTAGAGTTAATGAGGGAGAGAGAGAGGAAGTGGAAGGTTACTTAAATAAAGATAAGTTTACAAAATTAAAGAGGGAGTTAGGGAGTTTAAGAGGAATGTGAAGGGTTGCGGTTCGTGTGGGCCCCACCTCACATTTAACCACACTTAGGTAGTTAGTAACTAGTGGCTTTCTCCCTCAACTTCCACACATAGGTTAAAACCAACTAGGCTAGAAATAAAATTGGAATACAATTTTATTTTATTCTTCACTTAAACCTCAAATTTTAAACAACTCCTCCCGAGCAAACACACCTTCGGAAAAGGTCTTCATAAGCAATTATCGGTGCTGCTGTTCCATCGGTTCCCTCGGATTTCAATTCCGAGAACCGGTTCAAAAGTTAGAAAAATCCGCTCATTCGTTCACTGAACGTACCCGAGCTAAACTTCGGAAATTGATTCCGGGCACACCGGGCCTCAGAATCAGGTGCCGTCAGAAACTGCTTTCTTGTAAAATCCCAAAGAAATTAAGAAAAAAAATTTCCTTGAAATTTCCGTGTCTTTACAGAATATATACTAATGATTAAATTTATTATTATTATTTGTTAGGAAATATTTGGATATGTATGAAATGGTTTGGGTCCAATAATAGATAGACCCTCAATGCATCCGCAGTTTCATAAGATGAAATAGTTGGCCAAATTAGATGGGTTTTTACCCAATGTGCTAAGCTATCATGGGAAAGAAATCAATTGTAAGGGTTCCATGTACTGAGGAAAAACTTATTCCAATAACTATGAATTTCCCTAATTTTGATTCCTTTTTTATTTATCCATGATATTTTTTATTGATATATCTGCGGATTCATTTTATTTTTGTTTGTTTTATTAAATGTCATGTGTTTAATTTTTATTACCATTCCATATTGATATTACCTTATCTAGTTATTTGAATGGAATTTGTTATCATTTATTTATCTTTCCGTGTTTATTCATTATTAGTGATTCATTATTACTTCCAATTTACTTTCTCTTAATGATCATTTGAGCTCACCATTATTATGATTCATTTCCCCAAGTTATGAAGAGGAATCCTGTGAATAAGCATCCAAGGATGTTGTTTATTTATTTTTATTATGTAACATGTTTTTATTTAATAATTCCCAATATATTATGGGTATCATGTATATAATAAAAATTTCCAATACTATTAAACTAATATGTCATTTGGGATTTGATTCCTTGTAATAATGGCAATGTAATAAAATATTGCATCGTATCTAGGTTCCTGGGGTCAGCGAGTTACACCACCAATGATATACTCTAATAGCATGGTTACCATAAATAGTAGGTACTCTTATCTATAGATCTCTTAAAATCTAATTTTAGGTAGTTGAATCCCTAAATTTATTTTACATATATTTTTGGTTCTTTTATAGGGAACAAAACATCTACAGATTACGAAAACAAGTGGAAACTTCAATAAAACCATGAAGATGACCGAGAAGCCAAAACTCTAATAAATTAATATAGATTGATTTTATTGAGAACACAGGTTTTTATTCAAATTTATAGTCGAAAATAAAGGATGCAATTAGATCTTTAATAATTCAAAACACCAAATAAATATTAAATGTTTCATGGGATTTTATCAAATAATGATATAGAAAACACCAAATAGATGTGTAAATAGGTTTTTCTTCATAGTGTATCTATAAAAAATGCTTCATCGTCCTTATAAAATAATATTTGATAATATGATTCAGCAGTAATGATTTCAATGAGTTAATCAAATAGATAAAAACATGTATGTCTCTAAATTGTTGCTTTGATATTAATGAAATTATTTTTTTCAAAAACAACTCTTCCTTTTCAATGTATATATTTGTTTTGTATCTCATAACTCTTTTTATCTGATGAAGGTTGTCTCGATATTTATATTATAGGTCAAAAAGATCTAGTTCAAACCAACTCTAGATATATCGCACACTAAATCGTGATTATTTGAATTTGAAATCAATAAAGAGATTCGTAACGTCCCATAATAATAGAAAAAAAACATTCCATTGAAATTGAGCCTCCAAATCAAACATTGAATATATTTTATTTGATAATTACTTGTAAATAAATAGTTGGAAGAAATAATAGATAATATTTTTAATTTAAAACACTATCAGTGAATATTTTAACATATGGTTCCATTAAGTAATGAAAAAAATACAAACGTAGGGTTGATAGTGTATGGTTGTTCACAATTCTACGGTTGATAATGTATGGTAGTTTACAAATGTGTGTTTGATAAGAAATACATTCCTTTTATCAAATATAGGTTTCCTTCCAAATGTAGGTTATATAATCCATATGGTTTTTTCTAAACATAGGATTTCGAAACCTTATGTTACACTTAAAAACATACGTTTTGAAAAGTGTTTCCAGAATACTAAAAAACCCATCCAGAATACTTTGAAAACTATTTCCCATAGATCAAATTACCGAATATATTTCCAAAATAAATATTTGAACAAGAATTATCTTCCATAAATTAACTTAATAAAAACCTTATTAGTGACATAAATTTGGTTTTTTGTGATCATGAAAACCCAAAATAAATTAACAAAATTTTGGAATCAACACATGATCAGTGGATAATTCCCCTAGTCCTAACTCATAATACATTAAATTACTTTACAATTCATTCCCATATAGAAATTATAGTCTTCTACCTTTCAGAAACTATCCAAAATGTTACTTCCCTCATTCTAGATATAAATAAAATTGATCTTTATTTCATCTATAGTAATTACCACGTAATCTGTCAAAAAAGTCTATCTTACTCTTATTTGATGTGTTAGGGAACTCAATGAAATTTATATTGTTAATCGTATATCATGATAGGTTATTAGATATAATCCCAAGTTTTCACCTTCTAATTCCTATTTCATTTTGTTTGTCATGAGGAAACTAATTCCATTCTCCATCACATCACCATTAACATAAATACTTTAAGATCCATTAATTGTCTAAAACTAAAAACCCAAGCGTGAAAAAAATAGTCATAGTAGGAAACCATGTAAACCCGAAAAAAAATTATTATAGGATATCTCTATAAAGAAACCTTCTTTTCGTCCTATGAAGCCTTGGGTTTAACCTATTCCATACATGGTCATCATCTATTAAAATCCTTCAAAATGGTTCATAATTAAAATGTGAATTAACCCCATCATATCCCCTGATAGTGAGATACCAGGCGTGCAGTAAGGGAGAAATAATTGTTCACTAGAATTATGGATTTGATATACTTGACCAACTAATCTTAGGGTTATTAACCCAAGATGGATTTCTTCCAAAAACATGTCTACTTATATTGTCCATACATGAATTTATTTCTTATAAAATCACATAATCGTGATCCTTATAATACATTATGATGATATACTATACATAGGATTATTCTAAGGGTATTCAATAATGTTATATAATCCTATTATATAAAGATTAACTAAACCCTTATCTGATACCCAATATAGAGACCCATAATTTGATACAAAAAAATTAAATCTTATTAGATGAATATTCATCAAATAAAATTAAAATCCACACCAAACAATAAAGGTTTAGGATATTTTGAAACTTGGATAAATAAGTAACTATTTCATAAAATATGTATATCTTCTCCAACTTATTTCTTCACAACTAGAACCCTTTTAAGACCTATCATATTTATGAAAAAATATAATACCATAGGGAAATGAAATCATAATAAAAGGTTAATATATATTCTCAGTAATGGTAAATAAGGGAGAGATCAAAGATCATTTAAACATAACATGGGCATATAGTGTATAATAACCTAGGCTTTACCATTGAGAATAAAACCCCAAAATTATCAGATCATAAACATGAGTCCTTGAATGATGCATGTAAGTTTATAACACATAAATCGTAAAGGGATCAAATAACATACCCTTGAGAAAATAGTATTTGTATTAGAACATGTCATAAAAGATTGGATTAAATTGTGGTGAAATAATAATCATAGAAATATTATAGCACAGCCACCCACAAAGAAATTTAGTAAATGTTAGTCATGGCATAACGTCCCATGTACCTATATTAGTCTTGGGATAACCTCATATGTAACCTCTTTTATGCTTGGGATAACCTCCCTTTTACTTTATTTTGGGATTGGGATAACCTCTTGTATACCCTTTTTTAGGATTCAGATAACATAAAATTTAAAACATGATATCATATAACATTATTCATTCCCAAATTTATTTTAGGGACACATAATTCTATTCCCAACCATGACATAATCATAAATCAATTCAAATTTATGCCACAAGATTGTAAAAAAATCATAATGTAAATCATGGAAAAGAAAATGGGATTCATAGATATTTCATCATAGAAACCATAAAACACCTTGAAAAATGATAAATATGTTATAATTGGGTCATATCCCAAATTAACACTAAGTAAAATCAAATTATGTTTTCATAGATTAAAATTCCATCATAAGATCACAAGAATATTTCTTTGGGAAAATACCATTTTCATTTCAAAATAAAAAATTAAAATCTAAATATTTCCCACATATTAAGGATGATATTTTCTTTAAAAATAACCTTATAAACCATTAATGTAATCTATAAATTATTTTTCCATGAAGGACGGAAATTTTATTCATGTACTGTGTGTTAAAATAATGATTCCTTTCACAATTTCGGTATAAATTTAAAAGTACCTTCTTCAGAAAATAAAAAATATATTTTTTCCACAAAATTTTGTAAAAAATAATACATAGGTACAAATTAATATATAAAATAAAATGATAATAGTAAAAACATTCTTAAAATCCTTTTCATATAACATGAAAATGGAAGAAAAATTATTTTCATCTGAAGGGAGAAATAACGTGGGTTTTATTTTAATATGTTTGTTTGGTCTCCTGAGAACATAAAGTAAATAAAATTTAATAAAAACATGTATTATAAATAAAAAAATAAAATTTAATAAAATTTATTATATTATTGAAATATATATCATGAAATTTCATTATGGTAAACTTAATCATAAACAATCTCAATAAACAATGAGATTGTAACACAAATCCATTAGCACTTGGGTTATTTTTGAATCATAAGTTATATGAAAGAATAATATAAAATGAAAATTAAATATCATGAACAGAAGTGAATAATTATATAAAATTTAAAATTTTAATTATATAAAATTCATAAACATAAATGTGTTCATAACATAAAATATGTATCAATGAAATAATAATGATAGGAAAAACCCTTATAGCTTTGGTAATACTTGAATCAAAAATTCATGAAAGAGGTAAAATTATATAAATTATTAAATCAAATAATTTTGAATGAAATAATTATAAAATATATGAATTGGAATTATCTACACCACACAAAGGGAAAAAGTTATGAATATGGAATATTCTTTATATAGGTATGATTGAGACGGGAAATCCCTTTATCTCGAATTCAAAATTCCTTGAAAGAACTTTATTCTCATATATATAATAAATTAATATTTATTAAGATTATATAAAATATAAATTTAAATACTTATAATATCATATATTATACACTTATAACATTTTACACCCATTTATTAACAACTCCATTTTTAAATCGTTGTTTCAAGGTGTTAACTGTTTCATTTTTCATGAGAATTTCAATTCGGTAGTTTTGGTATTTATAAATTGATCACGGTTAAAACCCAACCAGAATGTTAATAATGATATAAATATACTATATATTAATTATATAAATTTAAATTCATCCAAAAAAATGAATATAAAGAAAAATAAATTACCCTGTTCATATAGACGGTAGTTCGTACGTACGAATGAATATTGTTTCCACTTTTCAATGGATGGAATTAAATAAATCTAAATATATATTCACCATAAAATAATAATTTTTTAATAATATATATAATATATATTCATTAAATCTTTCCTTTTTACGATCCACGTAAATTAGAATCAAAAACTAGATCCCATCAATTCGTGGAAGTGGTAGTCCATGCATACTCACAAGCGATATTATCATTTTACAATGGATAGGACAAGATATGGTAGATATAATAATATTATTATAAAATAATAATTATATCATAAATATAGTATATAAACATTAAACCCATTATAATAATCAACCTTGAAATATAGTGATGTAAAATGAATTCCATCACTACGTGGAGGTGGTAATCCACACGTACCCACCAGCACTACTTTCACTTCCCATTTGATGGAATAAAAGGTGTATATTGGTGGTTAAATAATCATAATAAAATCTAATTACTTTTATTATACCAAATTTTTTTTATAATGAATACCATATGTATATTGAATGTGGAAGAAGAAATATATTGAAAGTGGTCGGGTATGAAGATTACCTCTTCTTTGGTAGGCCTCCTTTAGACCCTCTGTTAAGGACCAATTGAATGGTATTTAAAGATTTAAAAATGTAAAATTCCTATAAAATTATGTTTAGAATAAAATTGGGTAGTTTTTGGCCAATTAGGATTGCTCAAATTTAGGAAAATAAAATAGATATGTGAGGTCCTTTTATAAGAGAGGGAAAGGGAACGCTTAGAATTACTGTAAAAGATAAAAATATAATTACATTATTCTGAATAAAAATGTTTCCAAATGGATTTATATTCAAATTAAAAGATGATAAGGTCTAAATAAAATTATAAATTTTCATTTATATTGGATTTGGTTTCATTTTAGAATTTATATTTTATTTTAACCCATTCGTTAACATATTCTAACCATAATTGTGGTAAATAATTTTTCAATAATATTTTTTTAAAATTTAAATTATGTGATAAAAATTAACTCATAAATAGAAAATTGGTGATATTTTATACCATGTATAATCCTAAATTTAGTCTTTAAATAATTATTACTTTCATATAATTTAGTAAAATATTGTTTAGCATAAAATATCATTCATGTAGTTTTTTGATACTATTCATTTAATTTTATATTCAGTTAAATAATATAGTTATGTACTTTAAATATAAACCTTATAAACATCCCTAAAAGTTTATATTTATCTAAATAATTCATGGAATACAATAATTAATCTAAATTATATTACAATAAATATTTTTAAAATAGATTGTTTTATTTTTATATTAATTGGATATACACTCTATAAATGTTGCATAAGAATTTTATGTATTTATTAAATTAGTAAAAATTATTAAGAAATTAACATGATAATGACTTAATTTTTAATTTAAATAAAAATTTATGACCATACTTACCACCTTTTAATCATTCTGTAAAAAATTGGAGATATTATATTAAAGGGAGTGAAATTTTGTATTTATGATTTTCTTAAATTAATATAAGGGTCAAAATAAAAAAAAGTGACACTAGTTTTCCATTTTTTAAAAATATGGATGATTATGGACAAAATAAACTCATCCAATATGATAGTGGTAGGTTTTATATGAATTTTAAGGATTTAGCTTGCATTTTTAACAATGTTTTACCCATTTTATTGCTACTGAGTTGAAATATATTTACCATGAATTCTATTCATAATAACAAAATATAAAAGGGAAATATTTAATAAAATTTCCCTCCATATTCTGAATATATAAAAAAATTATGATTCTATTTTTCAAAGTGTCATAATATAATTTTAAAATAAGCGTGCAAAATGAAACGAACACCATATCTAAGCAAATGTGTTTTTATGTATAAAACTGTAACTATTTTTATTCCATACCCACTAAAAACCATAAAATCATTCTAAAAAAATTTATTTTATATATAATCTATGTATTTCATCAAAATCATTATTCAATTGTAATTTATTTAATTATATTATAAAAACACATTCTGAATATAAAATGGTTTTTAGAACAATGTTTTTTTATCCAAAAAATGAACTTATACAAAAATAAGGACTAATATTGATTATCATATAATTAATAATATTACATTCAAGGATTACTATCTTAAAAGAGGATAAAATTAAATACATGATGGTGCCTTTTAGGAAAATAAATTATAGCTTTACAAAAAAGGGTATTCGTCACTATTAAGTGAAAATAAATATTTAAATAAAAAACCCAACATTTCACCCTAAGATAATTTTTACAAGATAATATCAAAAATGATGTTCATTTTATAAATAAAATTTATTAAATTCGTAGAAAATAATTTTAATTTCTATACACTAAATAAAACAAAAATAATTTTTAGTGAAATTAATTTTTTAGTTATAAAATGACTTCAATAGAAATTCTAGGTATATTTACTAATAATTTACTAGTAAATTTGTATTGAGAAGGAACATTATAAATACATTCCATAATACGGTTACTCATGTTAATACCCTTCTATTAAATATATAGAATATAATATACCATGGTTCATTTTAAGCACATTGTTATGTTCTAAACAAGCTATCAAATTCTTACAATTTATTTTAAAATATACTCTAAAAGCATTGGATGTTAAAAATGTCCTCAAAATTATTCTTGTAATTCCAAATAAAAAAAATTCATCAATATATTAAATCATGATGATTGTGTTTGTCTAATCTAATTTAACATAAAAATTTCCATTGACCTTAGACTTCTTTAAATTCATGATCTTCAAGATACAATCCTAGTCAAAAATATCATTCTTGGGGAAATTTATTTATCCTATAAATAGATTTCTTCATTTGAAATAAATTATATCTATATATATTATGAATATATCATTCCATTTTTTCAATATAAACCTATGTTTTAATCCACCCATTCAATAATGTAAAATTCACATCTATTTGAAAAGAGTTTAGTCTCTTTGACTGCATATCATATGAAAAATATAAATCATTTAACACCTTCTAAATAGAATAAAATAATAATCAATTCCTATTAAAATAATTTATATATAAACTATGAAAAAATTAGGTTTTTATACTCTAAATCTATCATACCATTTTATTTATTTTACCAATTTTTCCATTACCACATTAATATATCATGAAAATGTCACGAATACCCTTGTAACATTTTTCTCGATCAAATTAAACTATTCTACCATGTTTGTTATATAATACTCATTTTAAAAATCCACATCAACATTATATGATTAAAAATTTTAATGATGGCTTATGTGTTTATAAAAATCTCATAATCCTTGTGTTTTCACACCTTTAGTGTCGTTTTTAATTATAATAGCATGATATATATTTTTTCTTAGTCTTATTTAATTTTAAATTCCATATACCATCCTTCTTTATCAATTTAATCACTAAATAATATTTTTGATCATGTAAACATGTTATTATATTTGAATTTGTCTCATGTTACATGTCACTTACACTTCTAACTTGGTCAATATAATAATTCACAAATAGTATCATTTATGATATAACATGATCCACATTGAGAAAATATAATAACTATAAAAATTAATATTCAAATTACTTTTTATAAAATTAATAGTCTATTCCATTATATTTTTATCCAACATGTATTCTATTATCAGTAATTTCATATGCTTTTTTAAAATTTAATCTTTTAATATTGTTGTAAGAAGGGATAAAATCGCATTAAAACTTCTGAACACATTGAAACTCTTAATACTATTCTTCTCTTAAAACCCATCACATCTGGAATGTGGATCAAATTTTATTGATGTAAAAATCCTATTTAAACTATATAAAAACAAAATTACATTTTATCTCTAAGATAAGATAAAAAATTCATGATTTAATAACATGGTTTTCCACATGTGAAAAAAATCCATATCATTCCTTCCATTACATCATTCTACATTGGTGTGTATCAAGTGATATATTCACTCCTTATCCGAGTAATTTTAAAATGTGAATTAAAATAATTACTCAGGTACATGGATCCACTATTATAAAAAATACATTTCACATCATACCTGGTTTAACTTTTATCAAATCAATGAATCTGTTTTATTCCCTCAAAAGCCTATAATTTTGTAATTTGGAAATATATAATTAATTTGATTAAAATAAATGATAAAAGTAATAAAATAATTATCATAAGTGGTGTAGTTATTGATCATCATGCCACATACATCAATGATTATTAATTCAACTTAAAATATCATTTTAGTTTTATAAACAACTAATTCAATTTCTTCATAATTTTATTAAGAACACCATCCTAAATATATAGTATCTCTCTCTTTTCAAATATTTTAGATTTCTAAAAACAACATATTTTACAAGTAATTTCATGTTATATTTTAACAAATAAATAGGTTTTATATTATATATCCCATTTTCATTCTTCAATCTCTTGAAATTGGTATATTTATCATTAAAAATATTAAATATATTGTCACTTTTTAATAATATTTTCGTAAATATTTTTTTTCCTTCAATATCCTAATGTCACGTCTATTTTTTTTGAATACTCTATTTTTATTTTTTATAATTTAAGGGACAACTCATGATTTTATTTCATAATCCACTAAAAATATAGAATTCTTAAATTTATATTTCATAAAATAATTGTTGGTACTTTTAATAATGTTCACATTCAATGATCATCAACCCAAAAATTTGAAAACTCCTTTTAAATTTTTTGTATATACTTGAATGTTGTTTTGTTTCTCATCTTGTGTGAGGTGAAAAAACTACCCAATATTGTTATATTTTAGAGTTTTAAATCGTTTTTGGACACCTTAATTACTATGATTGACTCTTGATCACATATAATATTATTATTCTTCAATTTTAAATTTTATAATAGTTACATGGGTAGTTCTACAATACATTTTTTGGTGGTATGTATAGGTTGATCGCAACTACCATATGTTTTTTTAGTACATAAATGGAATTTTGTAATTTTACCATCCCTTTATGATATTTTATTCGTTCTCTTTATGTGTCATCACCTTGTCACATACTAAATTTATTTAACTAAATTGACTAAGAGAAATACATATTATGAAAAAAAAATATTATTTGTGTTGTTATACTGAAAATCCAAAAAATCATCCTTAGTACCAAAAAATCTTGATTGGATTAAAATATTATATATATTCTACATTTAAAATTTAAATAATTTTTGAATCCCACAGTATTAATTTAATGTTCCCATTCTTGAAAAATATTTCCTTCTCCATGGATTTTACAATTTGTTTAACATGAACATCCTTCATTTTTGATGTCTCGTTATTTTTAGAGTTTTTTAATAATAATGTGACATAAAAATGAATGTATATCATTTCTATAGTGATATTATAACCTTAATTAATCCAATATTGTTGATATCCACAATTTCATTGAAAAAATACTTGTTTATAGTTATAATTTATTGGTTCTTAGGGAAATTTATATATTTTATTATGGATTTAATGACATTACACATTATCTTAAATGAATTTATAATAAATATGAAAGAATTCAGGAACCCAAACTAATATTTTTCTTAAGGAATTTTCAGCTTCATGAAATGTTTCATCAGGGATTTGAAACTCCACATAATAAAATAATTAATTTATTTTATTCATTTAAAGGATTGTATCTATTGATTCAATAATATCATTGAGATTGCCTCTATTTATTTATAAGTATTCATCTGTCATGTAATTTTCATTAATATTTGATGTATCATGGGACTTATTTAATTATTTAATCATTTACATTAGGGATTTGTTACCCCTTCTCATTTTTTATTTTCTTAGTATAAAAGAATATACTCAATTCCTAATTAAAAAAACATTGGGTTTTCTTCTTCCGGAATAAATTCTTGGATAATTCCTTCATATCAAGATAATTCCTTATTATGGTTTTATTTATCCATAAATGATTTGATATTTTTACCCTCTGAATATTATTCTTGTTTTTCACACTCAAAGACACAATATTGTGTATCTTTTTTTGATAGAAAATTACACTTGCTTCATGAATTTTTATTTTCCAAATAATTTAGGAAATTTTCATATACTATGAATAACATTATTCTTTATTTATATTCTTTTTTATAATAATTAACATCCTTGAATTGACTATTTTCTTATAACTAAATGAAAATATATAATATTTACAAAATTGCACCATTTAAAACTACATTTTCCATTATATGAAAAGTTTCAAAATTCGATGCTTTTGGATAAAAATGATACAAACACATTCTAGTTTAATAAAATATCTTTATCCTATGATTTTTTATCATAAAACCTATTAGATTATATAATCATTAATAATTTGGTGGATTTAAAGGTTGTATTTTAATTAAAAAAATCTTTATTTTACAATGTTGGACTATTATCATATTACTAGATATCAAGATGATACTATGTTTTCTAATGAAAATCATATAAAAATGATAATACTCAAATAAAAAAATATTTATATGAATATTTTTTTATAGATTTTGCATCATTTTTTCACTATGTTAGAATTTTCAAGAACTTCTACATAACATCTTATCAAGAAAATAATTTTGTTTCTTCAAATACCGAACTCATCTAATAATTTATATTCAAAAAAATTAATTCCATTAAATTATTCATTACATGTTTTATTTCATGATTTTATAACCAATTTTTTTTATTTTAATATTGAAATAATGTTTCTTCCATACAGAGGTAACGATTTAAAAAACCTAAACTTATTTCAATTCATCCTCAAATAGTTTTAAATTTAACAAATTAAAAAATTAAATAACTTTATATATACATATTTTCTTGTTATATAAATGTTTAACCAAGTATTTTTTATATTCACATTGTTCTCAGTGTATTGTATAGCTTCCAATATATGATATAGAGTATATCAATCCATCATATTCCTCGACTAGTGAAATAATTTTCTATGAATAATGGAAAAGATTATAATTATAATTCACACATACAATGAAATTTATTAAATTATAATATAAAATAATAATAAATAAACCTATATCTTATTGATATAACCAAACATAACACAATGGGTTTTCTAAAGGTTCAACGGTAGTATGTTTTGAGCAGTAACGTCCTTAATGTGTTTTGGTTATGATCCCACTTTATATATTCATATATCATTATTATTAAATAATATGGAAACAATATTATTAATATATACCAAGTAACATAGAATTATTTAATGATTAATACAATGGACTATGGTAAACAAGAATAACCAATAAGATTGATTAATTATCTATTAAAAACGTAAAATAACTACGATGATGTGTCTAGTGTACACCATTTTTTTCCTAAATCAATATCCCAAATTCTCAAGAATGAACCATATAATGATTATATATCTATCAAAATATCTTTTTATAATTCTCCAAGAAAACACCAACTTTTTTATATGAAATTGTAAATAAAATCATATGATCCTGAATTATAGCATAATTCTTGGGTAAACATCATATTTTGAAAACAAGGATCAATTATTCTATAAAATTCATTATCTATAATTGAATCTATAATATCTATAATATCATAAAATAAATTTATTATAATTAAATATACCATGATGTATTGATTTTAGTTAATAATATCCCCTAAGTGATTTTGGAATTTACTTTGGTGATACATCTAATACTATGGTACAAAACATTTCTCACATATTCTAGTAGTGAAATAAAAATTATATCACCTAAAGGTAGAAGAATATTATTATGTTTTATGGGATAATAAACGAAATTATATTTATAATCTTATCTGGAATAAACTATTAACCCATTATTATCTTCTTCAACATTCTCAAATGAGGATATTATATTTTTTCATAACACCTTTGTAAATGTGATTCTATAACACCTCAAAATGTAACCATAAATAAACCAACATGTATTCTGTATATTTTTGAAATATGTGTAAAAAAATCACATTCTTTGAATCTATTTAATGAACATAATACCACACAAATATTATTCAAGTCTCAATAAATACTCATTATTTAATATCTATCACAAATATAATCAATTTTCATATTATAATGATTATCATGATAATAAAACAGACATAAAAATAACTAAGAAACTCATGATTAGATCTTTTCATGAAACTATTCATATAAAGGTCCCAATATGTTAGATATATAAACAATGCACCATTACATTTTTTGAATTTTCTTCATCCCTTGATGTACATATTAACACTATATAAATTTATAATCTATTAGGTCCCTTATGATCCCCATATTTAATTCACATTATAATTTACAATCAATTTCACATGTAATGTTAGAGTTTCTTTGAAATAAAAATTGTGCGGGTACAAAAATGGATGTATATTATCTAAGAAAATTACTAGACATTTTGTGATATTACATTGATTTAGTGATTCTACTTGTTATGTAGAAAAAATTTAAATGTATTTGATTACATTTTACTTGTATCGTAAAATCATAAAATTATTCATAATATATCAAAAATGGTCTATTAGATAAATATTACTATTTATGATGATTAAACATCTATTGACTGAGTGAAGGTTATTTTTTATAAAAAAATAGCATGACAGGTAAAATACAACCCATCTCATGTAGGATGAAAATGATGAAGACCGAGAACATCACTTCTATCAATATGCCTAAAATCATTGGGCATGGAAACCATATAAGTGTAAAAAATAAATCTCCCACCTAGAATTCCTTTATTGGAAAGAGAGTTAGTTGCACCATTCCCCTCCCAACATGTGTGAATAATAATAATTCCTTGGATAAGTAAGGCCCTACAGTTCTTGCGAATATAAATTAAATCCAATGGAATATCACCCTCCTTTTACAAGAACCCATCCATTACCACGGAGTCTGTCTCCACTTTGGTGATTTCAATATTGAATCTCCTACAAAGCATCATCGTGGTGTCCGTATATCTTTTCTCGGCTTCTATTGATGTTCCCTCACCATAAAATTTTCTAAAACTAAGGATAAGTGATCCCCTTCAATCCGTAATATCCCCCCCCCATCACAAAATCGATACAATAGTTATCCATGTTCAACTTAAACCATGATTAGGGGGCCTTCCAACTGACCCACCGTCCATGATGGCTAGCAGTGACCCTATGCATTCAAGCCATTGGAAGGATCCTCAATAAAGTATCTTAATCCATCCCCATTTAATTATCATTTCCATATATGCCACAAATTAATTAACATTCACCTTAGGTAAGATAGTATAACATTTGTTACCTTCTATATCCTTGTTCCTTTCTATCCATAGGGTCCAGCAGGCAACTATGAAGACCATACCCCGAACCATGATTTCTACCACCGCCTGGCCAGCACTGAGGAACCAGTCATTAAGAAAAATATAGTTTAAATATCAACCTCCACTTATATTGAAGATTTTCTTGAAATACCCCCATATTTCCCTCTCCCACTCCCCTATGAAAAAACATGCTCTACTGATTAACTTTGAGAATTTACGCAGCACATGAATCGAGAAGCTAAATAGACTCCCTTCTTCTCTATACTTTCCTCCATGGATATATCCAAGTTCCTCAGTCTACAAACAAAAAATATCCATTGACCATATTATATAAATTCAATATCAAAAAAGTAATATTATATTTGGGTAATTTATTCCACTTATAAAACATTATTTGATGTATTATGGTTATGAAAGTAATATGTGGGAGGGGGAATCGTATAAAAGAGTTTAATACAATGAATTATTGACATGTTTTTTAGTTGAAGTTTAAGGATTATAATATATAATAATTTTTTAATATAAAGTATTTTTATCTTTTATGGACTGAATTTTTAATTTATATAGAGTGGAATTTTTTTTGAATAAATGTTTTTAGGGTATTAAATTTTAAATATTTACAAAAATTATCCATATTATTTATTTAATGTTATGTGGAATTGATTACCCATTAATTTTAAATAAGTTAAATGGTAAAATTGAATTTTTAAAAAACTACTAATCTTGAAATTTTGTATTTACCATAGAGTATAATTTTCTAAATAATACAGGTCAAATATGAATATTAGAAGAGGTTTTGGTTGGATGTTTACTTATAAAAATGGTTAAATAAACATGTATTATCCATGAAAAAAAATTGATATTAGGTTAATTAAATCAAATTATCCTTACATTATGACAATAATTTGAATAAATTTCTAAATAGTTAGGAATTTATAGTTACATGCGTCCCTATATAATCATATGTGATAATCATGATTGTGCAATAAAAATGTTTTTACACTAAAATTAATTAGTTCCCTTTATAAACTAATTAAATATTTATAATCATCACATTTTTAATTTATTGATTCAATATCTTGAAATGGGATCTATTATATTATGTTTTTATAGAACAATTTTGTTTTTGGTTGAATAAATGTGGGAAAATATATGTGTATTCCACGATTTATTCTCCCAATTAAACAGTTTATCCATTATATCATTCGAATCTAATTTATGGGATTTATATATTACTATATCTAGATCAAGGGATTTAATTTATGGTCTTTATGATATTGATCTATTAATTATTGTTATGGGTATTATGATTTTTGTAGTGTGTATATACCAAATGGATACTCCATGAATAAGTGGATTGTCAATGTGATTGTGATAAAGTATTTTACATTATGTTAATACCAACAATATCAAACAAAATTCAATGGTTTGAGACACTTAACCTCATATTTGTTTTCTATGTCATTAATGAATGATTTCTTGTTTTTAAAAAAATTAATAAATAAAAATATCATAGAAAGAATATTATGATATGAATATAGAAGATAATGAGATATGTTTAACTGATTTTATACTATTAAAAAAATCAATTAATAAAATATTTCTTGATTAATATATATGTGTTGGATTAAAATTTGTGTTTTTAAAGAATTTGTTTTTCTATTAGAACAATTCAAAAATGGAGAATATTTCTATTTAAAATGAAATTTTTATTATTATTTTTTAGAATAACTTCTTAATACACAATAAGAATATAAAATAATGTTTCAAGTATTGAAATATTATTTTTTGGAGAGATAATAATTTTATTGAAATAATAATTAGTTTGTCTGTGAATATAATATTAATAGAACTGTTATAATAATTTTATTTTATTTTCATATATTTAATTTATTATGCATATATATAGTTTATCGTAATGAAAGATATTTTCTTAAGTTTTGATTTTTTCTACTTCTAATGTGGGACTATAGTTGTATAAATAAATTATAGTTTTGATGAAAGATATTATTTTTTTTTGTTTTTTAATACAGTAACTAGTTGTAATGGTGAGATGTAAATTTTAGGTAAAGTGTTGAATTTAGAAATATGTACTAATGGAATTTAAGTATAACTCATAGTTGATATTTGTGATTATGTATGCGACAAGGTGGCTAATAATGTATTTGGGATAAATGATTATTTTTTTGTATCTGTAAACTATAAAATTATTGTGTTTTATGTTATATAGTTCTTGAGATTATTATTTTTCTAATATCCCTATTGACATGATGTTGTTCTTTTGTGTCAATTTATATATTTAGTTATTATGGTTATAGATTCATTTTATGGGGGTTAGGTGATTGACTATTTTTCAAATGGTGTTGTGGTCAGTTTTTTTATAGATACAATATTACAAATTTTATGGTGTTAGAAAACAAATATATCAATGATTGTTCTCTTATTTATTTATTTGGGAAATTTAAAATAATTATTTTCTGGGTGGATATTATTGTTTATATATTTTATTTATTTATTTATTTTATCTAAATCATTTACAAAATCCTAATAATTATACACTCAAAAAGATACATGAAGGTTGAGAGAGGATATTACTACAAATATATATATACCCATTCATATTTTTTTACATATAATGTTTCGTACATATAAGATTGTGTTAGATTTAGTTTTTTGTGCCATTAACATGATTATATAGTGATTAGGTTATTACAGAAGTATTTATTTTTAATTTTTAATTTAATTTATATTTTTTGGGATACTGAATTTTTCTTTTTATTCTATCTTGATTGTGGGTAGTGTTGTTATGCATCATTAACCATAGTGGATATTCATTTGGGTCACTATTAATGGATAAATATTTATTAAATTCTCTTTTGACAAGATTTATCTTACTATTGGGGGTTTTCTTTTATGGTTAATGCCTCAAAAAGATTTAAAATTATTATTTTTTCATATTTGTAATAAATTCTTACTAAAGGTGGGTTTTTGGGTTCTACGTAGAATCGTTTCTAACTATAAGTATGTTGTTTAAAGAAGAAACTCTGGAAATATTTCCCTTTTATTAGATACATTTCTATATGATTTTTTAGTCAATCATAACCAAATTCTTTGACATTTATAACTGTACATGATTTGAAAATTATATTCCAAATGGAATTTCACTTATTTAACTATTTTATGTTTTGTTTATATTATAAGAAGATATATCACAAACAATTTTAGTATGTATAGGTAATTGTTGAAATTATAGTTTCTACCTTCCTTAATAGAAAATACAACTTCTTATTCACCAAGTTGTGAGTGACACAATTACATTTTTGAGGGTATTATTATCTCAATCCAAAACAGATCACAGATCTATACTATATGAAAATACATATATATACCCAAATGTGACATAATATATTAAAGTAGATATGAAATTACCTTTCATGGAAACTAGTGCACTGGTGTGATTCTGTACCACCCCATAAAATATTTAACATAAATTTTAAACTAAACACCCCATGAATAATTATAACCCTTTATTTTATATTCTAATAATGTATTAAAATAGAAGATAATATATATATATATATCCATGCTAATAAAAAACCAAGATATATAATTTTTAGACATATGATATATTCAAGAGAGGTTCCAAAATAGATAAAACCACAATCTTGACTTGGTCCATGTTGATTCCAAGATCTAATATAACATGAACTCTAAATTTATCATTATATATAAATAAATGGATATTATTATTTATATTTTTTTTCTATCAATATAGTCCCAAAATTATCCACAATTACTCTACAAGCTCTATATCAAATCATGAGTAGATTTAATCTCATAAACTAAATAATTAAATAAATAATTTAGGTATTGATGGAATACCCAATCATTTATTTCCATATATAATTTTGGTATAATTATAACTGTTAATAGAATCACTAAAATTGAAAAAACCTTATATGTACATTAAATATTTTTCCCAAGTATGTTTTTATCCCATAGTCTCGTATGGTAGAAAATTTACAACAAACTAATCATTAAAAACTAACATTTTTATAAAGGTAAATTTTTGTTAAAAAATTACTAATAATGGGGGAAGAGTAGTCAAGGAGGTATAATGTGGTGAATTACCAACACATAATCAGCCAAAAAATTATTAAAGATAGGGGTTCTGGGAAAAATCTTAATGAATTATAAAAAATAGGAGTAGTTGATTCATTTCAATATGTATCTAGAAAATTGACCACTTTTTTTCCAACATGCTAGGTTTGTTGAATCACTACATTGAAATAATGAATCCTTCTACATTATCAAATGAGATAAGATATATTCAAATGGAAACATAGGGAACCTTGAAAATATTTGATTATTAAATCATAAGATAATTCAACTGTTGATGGTAATATATTTCATTCACAAAAAAAATAGAAAGACAATTATGAATGGATTTTGGATTTAACTAGAAGAGGATTACCTTCACTATAGAATGAAATATATGAAAAAACAATTGAACCATATTCATCAAGAATTATGCCTTCACCATGAATATTTCAGTTAGGGAATGTGCTATAGAAATTTATTTTCAATCTTATGATCAATGAGGGCCAGATGACTCAAAGTATAGAATTTCCATTGATAGCTTGTGAGAAATTTTACATGCCAAAAAATTTAATCCAATGATTTTTTTCACTAAATAGAATCAAAAAATAAATTATCAAAAAATAACATTGAGCTCTATGTGTTCGATATTGCGTACTTTTCTATTGAATCTATAGCCATTCTATTTTTTTTCCAAATGGTCCAACAACTAGATTCTAGAATAACTTTTTGGACATTTCCTTCTTATGTATTGATCCTAAAGCCTTCAAACCATGAATTTATAGCAGGGTAAAAGCACATATATGTAGAAGATATTCATAATATTCCCCTATAAAAAACAAGATGAAGGTTTCCATTCACCATATAAATATAAGTTTCCTTCCATCTCAGATAATAGAGATGGTTAACAATGACATTTCTAGGATAAAAATATTCCACTACACTAGAAAACATTATCTATGGTTATGGAATAGTGTCAAAAATGAAATAAAATAAAATACTTTTTTCCCTAAATATCTATTTCATAGAATGTAATATCCCAAATATCCATTATGGTTGAAATATTATTAAAATTATAATAATATATGGTTTTGAAAAGTTTTAATCTAGTTGTAGAGAATTTGTATCATCTGTAGTCAACAAATAATAAAATATTATTAAAGATATATATTGGATCACATTATATGAAACCTACAATGAAGTTAGGGGTGTTCTTGTCTATTTTTTATCTGGTGTTAGGCACTATGTATTATAAGAAGAATAGAAGAACCCTTGAGATGTTTTATTTCTAGAATAAGATTTCACCATAGTCTGAAACCAAATAATAATTCTCTAATAGAAATTTTATGGGACCTTGGAGGATTTACCATAATATGTTAGATGAATTTAAAACACTATGAACTATATATAAAGTTATTATATACTTCTTCCTTTTAAGACTTGTCCATATATAATCTACCACAATCACATTCTATGTGAGCTTGGAAAGTATGGATTATAGGGTTTCATCCAATTTTCTAATCCATAAGACACATTAATTGATAAATTTAGATAGTTTTTTAAACCTAGCCTAATGAAATTTTATTTTATGATGGGAGTCCCATAAAAATTTATTGATATTAATTTCCATGTGGTAAAGAAATCATTTGAGAACTCTTAGGAAATACCAAATATCCATTGGAATAGTGGTCTATGCAATGTCAATAAGAGTGATTCTCCATGATAAATAATATTATGGATCTTTGAATTTTTTATCCCATCCACAAATCATTGAAAATGTTTTAAAAATGAATAATTTTTATTCTTCAAAAACATATGGGAGAACCAAGGTTTTAAATGGGGATGTATATTTGATTAATCCCCAAACTTTTCTTGATTTAACAAGCTCAAATAGTTGAGAAAGAGTCGGAAATGTAAACATTACTCTTGAGATAACGTAGTTGTCACCCATGATGTTTTATATATTCATCAAGGATATTTTTAAAATACATTATCTTTTTAGTATTCCATCAACAAATTAAAACATATCATCAATAAATATTATAATTTGAGATGTCAAGGGGGTTATAAGAAAATTTTAAGTGAATTATAGAACACGAAGCAAGCTCTCTCTAATAAATTTTATACTAAAACATTCATGAGAAAAAACATATAACATTAGAGAAATGGTGTTTCAATAATGACGTACTTTTTTATATTTTTTGATTCCAAAACACTTTTTGGATAGAGAGATATTGTGTCACAAAATTTTAAAAGTAAGTCATGATTTCGAATATATCATAGTTTTCTTCAATGTTCACCCTGACCATGATATTAGATCTATCAAGTTTCCTATTAATGTTATGGAATAATTATTAAGGCAATGTTATGTTTCCTTGAATGTCCCTATTATTTATAATTAAATTATTTTAATTTGGAACCAACTGAGGTAAGATAATTTTAAGTCATTGATTGAGGATTTTTTCAAAAAAAAATTTAAGAAAAATTTTATAAACTAAAAGTTTAAAAAAATAAATTGAAATTGGGAGATACACTTTCAGAATGAGAAAAAATGATGTGTCATAGTATTCTATGGAAAAATGAACACTAGAAATTATTTTTGTACTTATTGTTTCTCATAAACATTGATAATATCCTTGTATTTCCCAAATAATGTACCAGGAAAATTATTTAGATATAGAGAACTCTTTATATTTAATATTTTAATTACATGTAGAATATCATATGCATTTTTCGGTATATGCTTATGGGAATTCATCTTATTGTCTACCAATATCAGTATATTTTTGAAGAAAGGGTCATTTATACCATCAATAGGATGTTTTACCTTGGCTCATGAACCTCTCTTAAATAGTATATTATAAAATTATTTGACCACCTTTGGTACTATTCCATTGATATCTCTAGTGTAGGAGTCGTCTTCCATTTTAATATTATTGTTATTAATGAACATGTTTCCTTTTATGAAATCATGGAAGAGGAATGGTTATTATATTATTTTATAATCCACTAGAATTAAGATCATACTAAAGAATTCTATTTTACATTAAATAACCTATCATATAAATATTATTGTATTTCTATGAGGGATATAAAATTACCATCACTTCATGGATATTTTAGTCTATTATATATAATATTAATTTCATTTTCATACTCTTTTATTCCCAAGATACTGATATCATTATAGGAATAACACTCCTTATGATCCTCTTTTTGATGTTTGAATTTTATTTTCAGGATATCCTATGGTTGTCCAAGCATTGGAATATTCCATGATTGTTTCACCACCAATAGTAAACCCTCTTTCGAGGTATATCACTTATTGAATACCAAAAAATAGTGAACCCTGATTTTTATACGTATATATTTTATCATTTTTGATGAATAATGATTGCATTACAAAAAAAACATGCATAAGGACCGTGACAGTTTAGTTCATTAAAATTTTTGAAAAATAAACAACTTGTACATGGGTGAGCTACATAATTTTCATATATATTATGTATAACTATCCCCCTTCTTATAAATATCATAAATAATTCATTTCTTCATATCCTATGTAAAGGATGTAAAATAAAGGGTGATATAATATTCTCATTAAGGGTAAAAAAGGGAGATACATGAGTATAAAAAGAACATAAGGGTATGAGAACATGACTATAACATTTGAAAACCATACCCTACATATCAATAATCATAATCTTGAGTCATGTAAAATATATTGGTAGTTATTAAGACATGTATCATAATAAAAATCAAATAACATGATCCATGAGAGCATAACATTGGTATGGTACATAGATTTTTTCCATACACATAATCATAAAATATCATATCACAAGGATACACACCAAGACATTCATAAATTGTTAGGCATGGTATGACCAACTATGTACCTCCTTTTGTAATGGGATGACCTCTTGTGTACCCTTTTTGGACATGTTATAACCTCTCATGTACCCTTGAGATCATATAACAATAATCTTTACCTAATTAATTTTAGGGAGATATAGATCCCACCCAAATAATAATGAAATTAATTTTTATTTGTGTCATAGAATCATAAATATTTCATCATATGATAACCCACAAAATGAAATATGTTTTAAAAATATTTCATCATAACATAACCTATAGAAAAGAGATATATTTTAATCTTTTCATTATTTCATCATAGCATAACCTATGAAGAGAATTGGGTTTCATAAGTTTTCAATCATGGTATAACCTGTAGAAGATAAATGAGATTCACAAACATCACACCATCATAAAAATTAACCATTCTGGTAATGAATAATATTGTTATCCTTGGATAATATCACAAGAAAGTCATATGTAACATTATTGAATTTCATCATAGATGGAATATTAGTTTGAGCTATCATATAAAATTTGTTTTAGGAAAATAACTTTTCTACTTTTGGAAACACATTTTAAAATAGAAAACCTTATGAAAATAGTTTTCTTCAAAAATAACATTTACAAAAATATAAATTAATCTTAGAATAAAATAATTTTTATGAGGATGGGAAGTTTCATTCATGTCTTACATGTTAAAAAAAGTTTCCTTTCACATTTTCTATAAAATCCTAATTATCATTGTATAGAAAACAAAAATAAGTTCTCTTTCTAAAAAAAATTATAGTTAGACATGCGTAAAAATGAATTTTAAAAAACAAATGAGAATAAAAAAAATATGGAAAACATTTAAAAAAATTGGGTTTGGAATAAAACTAATTGCAAACTATAGAGAAAAAAAATTCAAGTTTTATTAAACACACTCTCTTAATTTTTTTTTATGTACCAAAGAGTGGGAAATTGTTACTATGAATAGAAAATATAATGAATATCTAGAGTTGAGTAAAATTTATGAGTTTATTGTGGTATGGATAATAATATTTTATCATGAGAAACATAATTTTAAATAATCTTGATAAAAAATGTGATTGTAACAAAAGATTATTACCACATTGGTAACTTTGAACCGTAAGCCACATGATGGAGAGGTTATCAACTGGAAATGTAAAACCACATATTTTTTAGTAGGATCACCATAATAAACTTTCATATATAGTGTATAAATTTTAAAATATATTTGGTGAATATGGAATGTGTCTCATGAATATAAAAAGTGAGATGAAAATATATTACCTTATGTCTTGACTTACATCATACACATTCAATCCTCAGGTATAATAAATATAATTTTCTAATTTATATATTATAGAACCATATTAAAATGTCCAGAATTTTTCATGTATTAATTATAAATATTATATAGATTAATTACATGACCATGTACCAAGACAACGTGCGATTCCAAGGCCCGGTGCACCCGGAATAAATGTTTGAAATATATTAAAATATTAAATAAGACATGTGCACATGTTTCTTGAAAAAGTGGAATAACATCTAAATTTTTTTCCAAATTAGAAACTTGAGGGCACCATTGCATTCAAAAGAATTATTTACCTTAAGTGGGACCTCAAATTGGTCGGCACTAGTCAACTATGAGAATTATTTTCATGTGATTTAATGAATATAATAAATTGAGAGTTTATTTTATTTCCATTTTTTGTCGATGGAGTGAAAATTATTCATTTAATTAATCCTTTTCACAGGGATCTGAGGTTAGGAGCCTAACCCTATAACTTCATGGAGGATCTAGAGAGAATCCTTGGATATTTCTCTCAGTAGTGATGACAAAGACATGGATCGAAGATCATTCTTGAGGGATCCCACCAGAGTCAATCGATCTTAAACACTGAATGATCCAATTCCTAGGTAGGATGTGTTATTTTGGATTTCATTCCCCATTAATGAATTCAATGATGAACATGGACCAACCAATGAATAGGTTTATTTGAGGTTTGATCATCCCTTGAGGGATGGGTTATAATTGAAAAGATTTACAAGGATTGATTGTTGAGAATTGATTTTTACATGTTGATCATTCTTATGGGAATGGGTAGAGGCCGGAATGTCACGACCCGTCCCCCAGGGCCTCTACCGTGACTACCCCAAGCCCGCCTTCCATAGGTCAGGGGCTGGAGACTAGCACCAAAGGCGTAATTCACTAAAACTGGGAAGGCATTTCCTTTATAACCTATAACACACACACAAGGAAGCACACAGCTGGATGAAAAACCAAGTAAAATGTATAACAAAAGAGTGCTGAAAGTAAAAGTGTCTAGAATACAAGCCTAACTAGAAACTACAAGTACAACTAAAATGAAATACAATTGAAGAAAAAGAAAATATAGCTACTGGATCTTCCTCTGAGGTTCCTACCTGAAGGGTAGGTATAGATCATCTCCTCAACACTCCATGTATGTTCGTCTCCTCTGTGTACCGAAAAGAAATATGGTCCACCTCCGGGCACCGTCCAGTCCTGGTACTCTCAGCCTTAGTCAATGTTGTCCATATTCTACATCCAACACAACATGGTGCGGGCATAGCCTATACAGGGGTGAGTATAACGATACTCAGTAGCGACCCCGATACCCTCAAGGTGTCACAAAATCCAACAAGGATAAAACACAATGTATGAAATCACCAGATAACCCTACATTTGTATATGACCATACATATACCTAAGTTATTAAGTAATCCATCTCAATCATGAGGAAAACACAAAAGTACTGACTCAGCTCAACAAGGATTTTATTTTACGGGGTATTATCAAGTAACATCCCTAGTCACATTATCAAAACCTCAGCTGCTAGAGAACTCCTCCTCAATCAAGTAAATTAGGCCTTCCGCAACATCAAAAATTCTTCCCAATAACCTTATACTGAGGAGGTGCTCCTCCTCTCGAGTACCGTGGGACTGTCGCGTCACAGAGAGGCGCTCGCTACCGTGGGTCTATCACGTCACCAAGCGTGCTCCCCCTCGTAGCCTACTGAGGTACTCCTCCTGTCATGTACTGTGATTTTGCCACATCACCGTGTGCGCTCCTCCACCATGGTTCTACCACGACACCAAGGCGCTCTTCACTGTGCTAGAAGAGTCACTCCAATTCAAATGGTCAGCCGTCGTTAGGTCTCAGCCATCTACTAGGTCTCTACAATACACTCGCTCATCTCCAAGAGGATCTGCTCCACGAGCTACTAGTCAATACTCCAACTATCACGAAGTCTCATGAAGAAGAATCTAAAATTTATGCTATGTCATAGGGGTCTTAACGCAACAGACAGAACGTCAATCAAACACCCAGTCTGTGAGTTATTAGCCTTTTAGTCCCGGGGGCCTAGTTGGATTCGTGGATGATCCAACCTGACTGTAAGTCAACTATACCTCAAACTCCATTGGGGTATACTAAAAGGGACCGTCATGCTCCAAGATTACCAGCGCCGCTAACGGTTCGTCAAATGGATGTCTAGTGCCAAAGATATGGCCCAAAAAAGTAAAGGGTCATAGTGGGCCTAGATTCAGTCCGACCCGGTCGGACTGACCCGGCCCGTTGGGTTCGGCCATGCCCGCTGGGCCCCTCCCAACCGGCCATGAGGGGCCGCGGAGGTCTGAGAGGGCGTGGACCGGCCGCGAGGGTGCAGACCATCTTTGAGGGTGCGGACATGCCACGTGTCGGCGAGAGGGAAGTTCATCCCGGAGGGCGCCGCATGGGCAGCGTGGCCCGGAGGGTGCTGCGAGGGATGCCCGGCCCAGGGCACGGGGCCGGTTCGTCCAGGCCACCGCGAGGGGCCAAGTCGGTCGAGTGCTCGGAGGGCCAGCGGGCTAGCGCAGCTGGGGCGGCTCAAGCGGCCGGTGGGCCTGGGTGGCTGGGGTGGCTTGAGCGGCCAGGGTGGCTCGGGAGGCTGGCAGTCTAGCACGGCCGGGGTGGCTCAGCAAGCCGGTGGGCGGTGCAAACCGGTGGGTGCCGTGGCAGGTGGGTGGTGCATCCAGCAGGCAGCGTTGTTCGGCCCGGGGTGCCATAACTGGCTCAGCCGGGGCACTGGAGCGTCGTGGGGGAGGCGCGGTTTGTGGAGGCCACGGGTGGCGCGGCCGCTGCCTTCGTCTCCTTCGACACCATTTTCACCTTCCTTTATTTTGAAGAACACTACAAAGAAGAACGGCGGGGGGTTAGGCCACATTTGTTTGGCCTGCACCCTCCGCGTTTAGAGTGGTAGCAAGCGGTTCATCAGGAACATAAACAAATAAAGAGAGTATAATATATTTTTAAATGTCAATTCCCATAATCCCTCGACAACTTCTATTCCAAACCCACAAGAAAAACATCTACGGATCAACTTGAAAATAAGTTGACCCATATCCTTTGTTTTTAGAAGGAAAAAATCAAGGGAATAAAATAGTAGATAATTAAAAACCCTACCTTGTTCGATGTTGGCTGACGTTGGCGTGAGAAGGAGGAAGTCGATTCTTTTTAGACGAACACATCCTACGTCAAAGGAAGTTCCTAGGAAGAAGGTCGAAGTCGAGTTCATTCTTTATAGTCGAAGTTGTTCCACGTCAGTGGAGCATTCTTCGTTAGAATCTTTCTCCCAAGTTTCTCCTCTCCCCAATTCCACCCAAGTGAATTTGTAGCCAAAATAATAGAGTGAAATATCTATTAAGTCGTTGGCATAATATTCAAAAAGGTTTAAATAATTAAGTGATATGTTGGCTCAATTAATTAATGGGGTGGATTTAGCATAATAAATTATGTGTGTTGGCACAACTAAATTTTGGAGGTGTTGAAGAGGATCACCCCGCATTTATTAGGGAGTTGAGGGTTTCTCCCAATTAAAGGTCGGTTTCAAGGGGTTTTAATCCTGGGTAGTCCCCACCACCATAACTTCTCATGGGAGGTTATGGTTCGGGTGGTCCCCACCACCTTAATCTCTTATGGGAGGTTATGGTCTGGTGGTCCCCACTTCCAACTTCTACATGGATGTTTATCTCTGGTGGACCCCACCTGAAATATTCACATGGAAGCTCAAAATAGTATAAAATGAGGTTTATTTTATTTTAATATTTCCATGAAAAACCCAAAAACTAACTTTCGCCCTCGTCCAACTGTCGTTGAGGTGAAAGTATCCTTCAGCGAATACTGGCACTTTGAGTTCAATAGTGCCCTCAGATTTCAATTCTGAGCACCGATTAAAAATTTATAAAAACCCACTCATACATTTACTGAACGTACCCAAAAAAAACTTCATAAAATGAATCCAGGCACAACGGGCCTCAGAATCATGTGCCGTCAATTTTCACGGACTCGTAAAATTCCCATTTATTTAAAAAATATATTTTACATGAAAATTCCAGGTCATTAAATTCTCCCCACCTCAAGGCTCTACGTACGTGTAAGCCACAACTTAAACTAGGTAAATAAGTGGGGGTACTGACCATGCATCTAAGCCTCCCGCTCCCATGTGCTCTCCCGGAGGTTCTCATGCTGCCAGGGAATGTGCCCCAGAGGTATCGAACATCCACGAAGGACCTGCTCCTATCGATCCTCAATCTCTACTGGAACCTCTGTAAAAGTCGCTCCATCGTCGACGTCCAGCTCTCCATGGATGATGATGTGAGAAGGGTCGTGCATGTATCTCCTCAGCTGGGATACATTGAAAACATCATGCTCCCAGTTCAACTGATGTGGATGAGCTAAGCGGTATGCCACCTCATCAACTCTGTTGAGGACCTGAAAAGGTGCGATGAACCTTAGAGATAACTTAACACCTTGACCAAATCTCCAAAAACCTCATCGAGGTGAGACCCAAAGAAAGACATGGTCCCCATCCTTGAACTCTAGATGTCTCTGTCTACTATCAGCATACGACTTATGCCTGCTCTGTGCAGTCTTCATCTACTCCTAGATGATCTGCACCTTCTCTATGGTAGCTCGTACCATCTCTGGTCCCACTAGTGATGAACCCCCCTGGGTCAGTCGAAAACAAAGGTGATCTGAAATGTCACCCATATAATTCCTCAAAAGGTGCCATCCCAATGGTGAAGTGATAGTTATTGTTGTACGCAAGATCCACCAAAGTCAAGTGATCCTTCCATCTACGACCGAAGTCAATGACACAAGCATGAAACATGTCTTTGAGGGTCTTAATGGTCTGCTCATTCTTACCATCCGTCTGAGCATGGAAGGTAGTTCTTAAATGAAGCCGCATCCAAAAATCCTCCTATAACCCCTTCCATAGTCGAGAAGTAAAATTTTTATCACAATCAGAGACAATCGTTGGGGGTACTCCTTGTAGCCACAAAATATCTTGCACATAGAGGCATCCCAAAATCTCTACTGAACCCTACTCTCTGATTGGTAGGGAGTGGGCCAACTTGGTGAGTCGGTCAACAATCACCCAAATAAAGACATGTACCCTAGATGTATGTGGAATTCATGTCATGAAGTCCAAGGATATCTCATCCCACTTCCACTCAATAACCTCTAAAGTTTAAACCAAGCTTGTTGGTACCTAATGCTCCCCCTTCACTTGCTAAAAAGTGAGGCATCGAGAGACAAACTCTGCTACTTCCTTCTTTATTCCCGACCACCAGTGATGTCATCGAAGATCCTGGTCAATCTTCCCCACGCCTGAATGTACCACTAAAGGGGATGTTTGGAACTCCCTCAACACATCTTCCTAAAGTGAAACTCGTACCATGGTACATCCTTTGAAGAGGATGATGTGCTCCCCACCTTCAAAAAATCCATCAGGTGCATCTCATGTGGATATCTGAGCACGTCGTGTCTCACAGTCAGCGTCCCCATGATGTACCTCCATGACTTGTTGAAGAAGTTGGGGAGTGACTGTATGAGACTGAAAAAAAGATTCTCTATCCTGATCCACAAAGGATATCTGCAAAGCGGCTAGTTGCTCTGTTGTCTCGCCTATCATCTGTATACTAGACCTCCTACTGAGTGCATCTGAAAAAACATTCCCCTTCCCAAGAGTATAGACTATCTCGAAGTCCTAGTCCTGGAGGAACTCAACCCAAAGTCATTGTCTCGGGTTCAGGTCCTTCTGGGAGAAGATATACCTGATACTCTTGTGATCAGAGTACACTGTAAAACGTTCTCCCATAAGATAGTGACACCACATTTTCAAGGTTAAGACCACTGCTGCTAAATCAATGTCATGGGTAATGTAGTTATGCTCATTCTCTCTTAGCTTCCGAGAACCATAATCGATCACTACTCGCTCCGGCATCAGGACACATCCGAGCCCGGTCCCTGATGTGTCGCATTAAACTATGTACCCTACACCCTCCTCTGTAAGCCTCATGATGGGGGCACTAGTCAACCTCTACCTTAGCTCCTAAAATCTCTACTGGTATCTCTCCGACCACACAAAGGTTTGCCCCTTCTTCATCAAGGCTAATAGTGGTGCTGCAACACTAGAGAAATCTGGCACAAATCTTCAGAAGCATCCAGCGAAACCCAGGAAACTCCATACCACTATCACACTCCTAGGTGGATCCCAAGAAAGTACCACCTCAATCTTCACTGGATCCATTGCAATTATAGCCTCCGATATTACATGTCCCAAGAAGTGAACCTCTCGGATCTAGAACTGGAACTTCGAGAGCTTAACATAAAGCTGGTTCTCTCGGAGTGTGTCCAGTAATACCTGCAAATGATAGGCTTGCTCCTCCTCAGTAGCCAAGTAGATCAGAATTTTTTCAATGAATAACACTAAAAAGCAATCAAGGTACGGCTGAAAGACTCTATTCATGAGTCCCATGAACACTGTTGGAGTGTTGTTTAATATGAAAGGCATAACCAAGAACTCATTGTGGTCATACCGACATCTGAAAGTGGTCTTCTGCACATCCTCGTCACATAATCTGAGCTGGTGATAGCCTGATCTGAGGTCTATTTTCGAGAACCACCGTGCTCCCTACATTTGATCGAAGAGGTCGTCAATCCTCGGGAGTGGGTACTTGTTCTTCACGGTCACCTGATTCAGGCATTAATAGTGGACACAAAGTCTCAAGCCCCCATCCTCTTTTTTGCGAATAGAATCGAAGCTGCCCAAGGCGAAACACTGGGCCAGATGAATCCCTTCTTCTGCAAGTCCTCCAGTTGTACCTGTAGCTCTGGAAGCTCCGTGGGAGCCATCCGATATGATGTTGTACATATCGGTGTTGTCCTGAGGTACATTTCAATGTAAATGTCCACCTCTCTATGAGGAGGTAGACATAGAACATCATTAGGGAAGACATCTGTATACTGGTCCACCACTATCGGATAGCTCGGACTCTCCACATCAACATCTCCGAGGGTAAGTCTATCCAACAGATGAGTGATTGATTGCACTCTCATCTGATAAAGTCCATCATGTGCTGCAAAGGCTCTCTTCTTGCCAGTGAATGTAAACCCGGTCCCATCCAAGTGGACACACTGCACATTGCGCCTAATACAATAAATCTGATCATGGACTGTAGATAAATAATAGATACCCAAGATGACATCGTAAGACCTCGATGTCACTACTAGGAGAACCCAGTCGAATATCTCACCTCCTAGAGTAATCTCACACTGCCGACAGTAGTGCTTAATCGTCGAATCTACTCCCGTAGAAGTCTTTATCTATAAGGATCTATCCAATGGCTCTCTTAAAATATTTAAGCTCCGAATGAGGGCAGTGGAGATAAATGAATGACTGGAACATGTGTCTATAAGTATTGTAGCTAAGGTGGAGTAGACACAGATCGTACCTTGAATCATCTCCGGAGCACCATGATTGTAAGCCTCTACTTCCTAGAGCTGAGCTCTCCCCTTTCCACCTACACCCTTTGGTCGGGGTGGACCTCCTGGTGGTGGTGGTGGTAATATCTCGAAACGTCGCCCACTGTCAGCTGCATGACCATATCCTCTTCCTTGTATGCCTACTCCTAGTAGACCACCTCGATCGAATCTTTGTCTCTGCCTGGGAAGTCCTTCGACCGTCTGCTGATCATCCAAATGGTGGGTCAGATAGTCTCGAGCCATGTGACCGTGCCCGCCGCATGAGTAACATTGCCTTCTTCTATCATGTCTGTCTCCGCTTCGAGTGCCCCGCACAACTGATCCTAAGTCATGCAGTCATCCACCTGTACGTCTGGTCCTCTTGGACCTCTGTGATGTTTGTATGCTTCCAGCTATAGAAGACTCCACTACGTGATGACTGGTGGTGGATCTCGCTTCTGGAGACTGCTCATCATGGAAAATCACCACAAGGAGGGCTCCCTCTAACACCTCTGACTACATTGGGATGTTGAGTGAGATAACTGAAGCCTAGATTTCCCGCCTGAGTCCCTGCTCGATGGTCCAAGCCCTGAAAATGGGTCCCTCACCATATCGGTGGAGTATCGTGAGAGGTCATTGAACCTTGCTGAGTACTGAGCTACAATCATGTTACCCTTCTACAGATGAATTATCTCTTGTATGTGCACTGTGTGAAGAGTCACTGGAACAAACTCTGCCTGAAACAGGCTCTCAAAGTCTGCCCAGAGAAGTGACACCTCTTCATGAACCTGAAGCATCGTGCTCCACCATCTGCCTGTTGCTGCCTATAGAAGGTTGGAAACTAGAATCACCATGGGGTCTACTGGGGTCCCTACTAGTTGGAAGACTCTAACTACAACCTCCATCCAATCCACAGCCTCATGTGGTTCTGTCTCTCCCTAGAACCTGAGTGGCCTCTAGCGTTGGAACTTGTGCAACACGCTCAAGCAGTGTGCACCGTCTGCTGCTGGGGTGAGTGGAATCGGTGGACCAACTGGGAGTGGTACCGCTGGTGCCTCTGCTGGAAAAGGTCCCTCCACCGAGGCCTTGTCGCTTGCTGGGATATCTGTGCGCACAACTCTCATAACTCTAGCTGGTTGTCTGCGTGGAGGCATCTTGAAAAGAAATAGGTGTGTTATAGTTAAAATTTATACCCGGTGAGCTGTCCTGGTTGAGTTGACTTAAAGAAAACTTTTGAAAACACACACACAATTAGTTTTTTGATGTACCGAGTCATAAATTATAACTCAGGGTCCTGGTGTATGGATAATTCGTCCTCCGCAGCAACACTGGACTCCCTGAAATTAGAACTACACTCACTACCATTAACACTATTTCTTCATAGAAAAGAAATATTAGAGTCTTGTGTTTTGTGGTAGAACTGACTCCTCTGATACCAATTTTTCACAACCCATCCCCCAGGGCCCGTGTCATGAATACCCCAAGCCCGCTTTCCATAGGCCAGAGGCAGGTGGCTAGCACCAAAGGCGTAATTACCTAAAACTGGGAAGGCATTGCCTTTATAACATGTAACACACACACAAGCAAGAACACAGCTGGATGAAACTCCATGTAAAATGTATAAAAAAAGAGTGTTGAAAGTAAAAGAGGCCAGAATACATTCCCAACTAGAAATTACAAGTACAACTGAAATTCAATACAACTAAAGAAAAATAAAAGAGAGCTACTGGATCATCCTTCGAGGTTCCTACCTGAAGGGTAGGTATATATTGTCTCCTTATCACTCCACTTATGTTCGTCTCCTCCGTGTACCAAGAATCCTTATGTTCCACCTCCGGGTACCATCCAGTCCTGGTACTATCAGCCTTAGTCAGCGCTCTCTATCCTCTACATTCAACACAATAAGGTGCAGGCATAGCCCGTGCAGGGGTGAGTATAACGATACTAAGTAGGGACCGTGAGACCCTCATGGTCTCAAAAAATCCAACAATTAAAAAGCAAAATGTATGAAATCAATAGATAAACCTACTTAGGTATATTCCTATACATATACCTATGTTATTAAGTAATCCATCTCAATCATGAGGGAGTCACAAAAGTACTGACTCATCTCAACGAGGATTTTATTTTAGGGTGTAGTGTCAAGTAACATCCCCAGTCACATTATCAAAACCTCACATGTGGGAGAACACCTGCTCAATCGAGTATAGTGGGCCGGCCACAGCACCAAGCGCGCTTCCCACAATCCTTGGACTGCTGGGGTACTCCTCCTGTTGAGTATCGTGGGTCTTCCGCGTCACACAGAGGCGCTCCCCACCATTGGTGTGCTGCGTCACCAAGCGCGCTCCCCCTCATAGCCTACGGAGGTACTCCTCCTGTCGAGTATCGTGGGTCTACCATGTCCCCAAGCGCGCTCCTCTACTGTTGGTCTGTCGCGACACCAAGGCTCTCCTTAGTGGGTTAGTAGAGTCAATCTGAGTCAAACGGTCATCAGTTGTCAGGTCTCAGCCAGCTACTAGGTCTTCTCACTATGCTCGCTCGTCTCCGGGGGGATCCACACCATGAGATACTGGTCGATACTTCAACTATCACGAAGTCCCACAAAGAAGCATCTCAGAGGTCTGCCACATCATAGGGGTCTCAACGCCACAGACGACGTGTCAATCAGACACCCGGTCTGTGTGTTATTAGCCTTTTAATCCCGAGAGCCTGGTTGTATTCATTCAAGATCCAAACGGACCGTAACTCAACTATACCCCAAACACCAGTGGGGTATAATCAATGGTACCATCATGCTCTAAGATTACCAATGCCGCTGATGGTTCATCAAATGGACGTCTGAGGCCAAAATATGGACAAAAGAATGTAAATGGTCGTAGTGGCCCGGGGTACGGTCCGACCCGGTCAGACCAACCCAGCCCAACCTAGTCTGGGCCGACCTGGTTCGGGTTGACCCGACATGACCAGTTGGGTCAGGCCCGGATCGTTGGGCAGGCCAGCCCATTGAGTTCGTCCTGGCCCGCTGGGCCCAACCCAGTAGGCCGCGAGGGGCAGTGGAGGGCCGAGAGGGTATGGACCGGCTGCGAGGGCACGGACCGGTAGCGAGGGCATGGACCGACTGTGAGTCAGCACGAGGGAGGTTCAGCCCAGAGGGCAATGTGTGGGTAGCTCAGGTCGGAGGGTTCCATGAGATAAGCTTGGCCTAGGAACCGGGGCCGGTTTGGTCGGGGCGCCGCGAGGGCACGGGCCTATTTGGTCGTGGTGCCGTGAGGGGTCGGTTCATCTGGGAGCTCAGAGGGCCGGCGAGCTAGTGCGGCCGGGGCGGCTCAGTTGGCCAGCGGGCTGACGAGGCTAACGTGGCTTGGGAGTCCGGCTGGCTAGCGTATCCGGGGTGGCTCTGGAGGCCGACGAGCGGCACGACCCGGTGGGCAACGCGGCAGGCGGGTGGCGCGATCGGTGGGTGGCACGGCTGGCGGGCATTGCGGTTTGGCCCGGGGCGACGGAGCTGGTTTGGCTGGGGCGCTGGAGCATTGCGGGGGCGGCACGGGTCGCGGATGTCACGGGTGGCGCAGTCGTTGCCTTCATCACCTTCGAAGTCATTGTCGCCTTCCTTTGTTTTGAAGAACACCACAAAGAAGAACGGTTGGGGGTCGGGCCATCCTATTTTGGTCTGTACCTTCCATGTTTAGAGTGGTGGCATGTAGTTCATCAACAAAATAAACAAATAATGAGCATGGAAGATATTTTAAAACATCAATTCTACTAATCTCTCAACAATTTCTATTCCCAACCCACAAGGAAAACATCCACGAATCAACTTGACAAAAATTTGATCTGTGTTCTTTCTTTTTAGAAGGAAAGAATCAAGGGAATAAAATCATACTTAATTAAAAACCCTACCTTGTTTGATGTTCATTGACGTTGGCATGAGAAGGCGGACGTTTATTCGTTGTAGATGAACACATCCTACATTGAAGGAATTTCCGAGGAAGAATGTCGAAGTCAAGGTCTTTCTCTGTAGTCGAAGGCGTTCCTCGTCGGTGGAGCGTTTTTCGTTGGGAGCATTCTCCCAATTTCCTCCTCTCTCCAATTCCACCCAAGTGAATTCGTAGAAAAAATAATAGATTGAAATATCTATTATGTCATTGGCATAATATTCAAAAAGGTTTAAAAAATTAATCGATGTGTTGGCTCAATTAATTAATGGGGAGGATTTTTCATAATAAATTTTGTGTGTTGGTATAATTAAATTTTGGAGGTGTTGAAGAGGCACCCCCCACATTTATTAGGGAGTCATGGGTTTCTCCCAATTAAAGGGGGTTTCAAGGGGGTTTAATCCCGGGTGGTACCCACAACCATAACCTCTCATGGGAGGTTATTGTTCGGGTGGTCCCCACCACCTTAACCTCTCATGGGAGGTTAAGGTCTGGTGGTCCCCACTTCCAACTTCCACATAGAGGTTTAGTTTCAGTGGACCCCACCAAAAATATTTACATGGAAGCTCAAAATAAAATAAAATGAATTTTATTTTATTTTAATATTTCCACAAAATACACAAAAAATAACTTTCTCCCTCATCCAACTGTCGTCGAGGTGAAAGTCTCCTTCAGCGAATACTGCTGCTATGAGTTCAACAGTTCCCTCAGATTTCAATTCTATGTATCGGTACAAAACTTATTAAAACCCTCTCGTATGTTTACTGAACATACCCGAACAAAACTTCAGAAAATGATTCTGGGCACACCAGGCCTCAGAATCATGTGTCGTCAATTTTCTCGGACTCGTAAATTTCCCATTTATTTAAAAAAAATTACATGGTAATTTTGGGTCTTACATGGAATGAACAATATCTGAGGTTCACTCCTCATATTTTTTTCCTTTTGTTTTTCACAGCCTTGTTTTCGACACTTGTTCTTATTTAACCAGAACCTTTTTTAATGAAATATTTTTGTGACTTTATTTCATGGCACAATGATCCGAAATTGAATATCTAACCTCAGGAAGACCTAACGGAGGTGCAGTAGTGATGGAAACAGATGAGTCGAAGCAAACAGAACAATAATATTCTTCGATTGGTTTGTGTTGAAATTGATTTAATAAATTTTATGATCTGATTGATGGTCTTAAATACATATATTCATTGTTAGGGTGATGAAATGATATTATATCTAGAGTTTTTAGGTGAATGGACCAAAAAATTGGAACTTGGGAGATCGGCCAAAGCATGGAGAGGAAGATCTCAATATTCTGGAAAATCCAGAATACACTGTGTGATGTATGGGCTACATGGCTCGTGTTCATCATTGAACCACTTAGTGTGTACTCCAGGAGTACACAGGAAAGGGTGGAGTACACTGGTTTTATACATGGAATGTAGTCCACTACACGACTTGGCCTAGTACAAGTATAGGGTCTTCCCCATGTATTGGTACATGAGAAGAGATACACAAGTTGATATAATGTTTTGGTGCAAGGCAAGAGTACATTGTCGGACCCTAGATGGAAGGACACGACATGTGAATCCTTATACTTGTTGTGTACCTATTTTATACATGACATAGTAGGAATGACACGGGCCATTATTATATGGGCAGTACCCAGGTTCAAGAGAAATAGTGTTTGACCCCACTATAGGTCATATACCCTTTTCTATATTGATTGAATCTCTTTTCCATTGTATCTTAGACAAGTTTTTTTAGGGTTTGTTCCATTGATCATTTCCGTGAAGGTTGGTGCATATCGTTTCTTACTCATATGAGTATGATCCCTTCCACAGAACATCTTGTATAAAATTGTTGGAATACCCCGAGAGGCTGGAAGTAGGATCCACTATTGAGTTATTCATTACCTAGGTAGAGCCTTCAATATTTACATGACCAAGTTTACCAGGCGTCAATCCTCTACATAGTAGGTTGATCCATAAGGAGTTGTTGGTATCACCCCATAGCCCTGGCTTTGATCCTCATATGTGTATCATATCCCTCTCTTCAGATCAATCAGTGTATCTCTCTCATGATATTTCCCAATGAATATTACTACTCTAACGAATATCATCTGTTCTATCAGACTTAAGAGTGTGTTCTCCCATATGAGTGCTTCTAGAATCTCCAAAAGAAATACATATTGTTGGTATGCGGTTGTTGTGACATAACTTTAGACTTTATTTCATAGATTTAGTATATCTATATATTCTCGTTATATTTGTTTGAGACATAAACTTGTGTATAGATTACTGTACCATTCCATTGTGAATTTCACTATGGTTTCGGGGTGTCCAACTGATTATTCTTATACTCACCCTTACATAATATTTGACCATATTTATTGTGTCTTATGAAGATGAGGTACCTTTTGATAGATTCATAAGTGGAATAGGACATAACATATCTTTTTGAGATCATGTAGGCCAATGTTTTCCTATATCTTCAGACAACAGTCACAGTACCTCTTCTTACAGGTTTGACTTGTGGTAACAGATATCTTTTTTGTTGGCGTGTATTTTAGCCCGGTTTACTTTACTACACTTTAATTTCCTATCATACTCTGGTCGAGATATTGTGGTAGAAATGAATTCAGTTCTTAGTGTTTTTTACATTTTAGTATTTTTGTGAGCTTGGCGATGAGTACATTTGTACAGGTACATATGCAATGCCTCCCATGTTAGTGATATTCCTAATCAGTGCTGGTCACCAGCCCTTAAACTATTGGAGGAGGGCATGGGGAATTACATAATGGGCCCCACTGGGACAGGTTGTGAAATATATTTATATATATCATACCATATATTATTTTCTTATGAGATTTTATCACCTATTTATTAACAATTCAATGTTAATGTTATGTTTCGGTAATAACCTCTTTTTTCTGTATGTTTTGATTTATAAATTTTATTCCTATTCATTTTACCATAATTTCATAAAATTCATAATTTTAATCATCATATAAATATCATAAATATTAATTATATATGTATTTATATTAATCTGTAAAATTTATTGATAGAAAATTAATTACACTATTCATTGAGATAGTATGTTGTAAGTACGAATAAATATTGTTTCCACATTCTCATTAGATTAAAATAAATAAATGTAAATGATATATTATGATTATAGAATCATTTTAATTTGATATATATCATATATTATAATTAAATTCATCCCTATTACCTTTCATTTCAATCATTAATCAATCACATTGCTTCAGGAGGTGGTAGTCTGACGTACACACGAACGACGTTATCGTCATCCCACCAAATAGAAAGAATGATGGTATGTTTTGTACAATGTCTATAAAAACATAATAATATCATAAATATAATATATAAAATATAAATAAATCATTATAACTATCCTTGATAGGGGATAATGGTAACCAATATTACATCAGTTCACGAGGCAGTAGTCCACCGTACACACGAATGATGATTTCATAACCCCTTTGATGAAAGTAGATACTATTATCGGTCATGATCATAAAATAATAATTTATTCATATATGGAATATAATGAGGTTATTATATCAGAATTTTATAACAATAATTAATGTATTTGGAGTATTAAATAAATCAAAATGATCATTGATGATTGTTACCTCTTCTTTGGGTATCCTCTATTGGTTTTTAACAAAAGCCTACCTAGGTTGGATTTTGATTATAAATAAGACTTATAGGATGGTAGGAGTGGATTTGGTAAGTTATTTGGGTAGTAAGTATTTAAATAAAAATGGTTTAATGTTGATAAGAGGATAGTAGAAGCAGTGTCCTTTTATAAGTGAGGTGAGTGACACACTTTTGAATTTTTTAAATAAAAAATCCCACCCATGTTTTTTCTTGTCATAGGGCACGAATATTAGCCAATTTTTGAAAAAAAAAGATTTAAGATCCTAATATGTATATAAAATTGGTTTTTATAGTTGTTGGGTAATCTTTTACCATTATCATTTAAGTCCCCCCCTTAATACACCCATTTTTATTTTAACCACTATAAATAATTTTTACTATTTTAACTATTAATTTTGGTCAAAATTTAAGATGAAATAATTATATAATATAAATTATTATGATTCCAAATATGGAATCTATTTCACAAAATTACATTCATATAGATGTAAATTTTTCATTTTAAATTAATCCTGCATTCGTGAAGGGAAAGCAGATTTTTAATGAGAAAATGATCAAGAGTTTGAAATGTTTTTCTTTAAAAATAAAAAATAAAATTTATTAAAATGATCTAAATAGGATAATTATATGTATAATTGAAATAATTTTAATTTAAATATAATTTAAATATACTTTATATTTATAAATAAATTAAATGAAAAGATAGATTTCAATTAGAATTCATTATTTTTCACTATTCATCAAAAAATAAAACATTTCATAAAACCCCCAAATATTAATCCTAAGATAATTTTTAAATGATGAATTAAAAAATGAAGTTTATTTTATCAAATTAATTTTCTAAAACTTCCATAAATTTATTTTATTATCATGCATGAAAATAAATTAAAATCATTAATTTGACAAAACTGTTTTTTTGAAATATATAAAAACATTACCAAAAATTAAGTACTTTTTTATCAATATGTTTTATTTATAAAAAATAATTATAATTAATATTTAAAATGTATTTTTTACTATTAATATTTATATTTTTAATGGATAGGATATAATAGTCACATTTAAATAATAATAATTATAATATATCTTGGATTTGTAAAAAATAAGTGTTGTGTATAAATAAAAATAACCCAGTGTTGTGTGTAGTATAAACTTCAACTAGTTTTGTGTATAGTGTAGGCTATCAAATAAAATTTAATTTATTAAAAAAATATTAATTAACAAAAACTCAGGATTATACCCCCTTAAAATTAATTTGTCGCTCGTATTTTTTCATTCTGATAAGAACAAGTGAGGATACCTCTACCTCATCATATCATGATGTTCCAAAATAACTTCATCAAATTGGTGGTTTCTCCACAAAACATTTACCTATTGAGTGTTCTTTTTTCATATAATTTTCATTGTATGATCCATAATCTGCACATATTTTTAACCAAAATAAATATATTCCTATAGTGATATGACCTCTAAGTTTTTTATATGTGAAAGGTTGGGTAAGTACATATTCAGCAGAGATACATGGAACACATGGTGGAATTGAGAGAGGTTTGGTGGATGTTCCAACTGATATGATTCTATATCGATATGATGAAGAATTTCGAAGGGATAGATATACCTAGGTCATAGTTTCGCTTTCCTCCCAAATCTCATAACCTTCTTCCATTGATAAATTATTAGACACATCTTCTCACCAACTTTAAATTTTACGTCATGATG
Organism: Viscum album; assembly: GCA_963277665.1. Lineage (NCBI taxonomy): Eukaryota > Viridiplantae > Streptophyta > Magnoliopsida > Santalales > Viscaceae > Viscum > Viscum album. Next base: position 1,361,262,642 of record OY728140.1, on the reverse strand, counting down.
ATGATTGTCTACATAAATTTTCTACTAACGTTGAAAATCCATGATGTGTTTATAAATGGATATCACCTTCTACTCCATTTAATAATCTATCTCATGTCCCAATATCTTTCATTCTCTAACTTCGACCCATCACATTATATCCCCACATTTATTTCCACAGATAAATTCATAAGGATCCCTCAAAATTCTTGAGTGAAAGGTATTATTATAAGAAAAATCAACTAGAGGTAGGTGTTGATCCAAAAAACCTTTCAAATCCATATAATAATACATCAACATATCCTCAACTATTTGAATTTTACTCTCAGAATGAATTTATTTATAAGGATCATACATAGTGCTGAAACTCAACTCTATATCAAGAGAATTCTAAATACTTCACGAGAACTTTCAGGTAAACCCTTAATACCAATCCGTCAAAATGGAATGTGGTACTATATTAAACCTTTCTACATATGGGATATATATCTAGTAATTGTATTCTAGAGACAATTCTTCTCTATTAGTTATGAATTTATCTGACTTAGTAAGTCGATCGACTATAAATGATATAGAATTACACCATTTATACATTTTTGGGAGTGTAATTAAAAATCCAATAGTGATGTTTTCCCATTTACATTCTAGTATGGGAAATAGATGTATCATCCACATACAATTTTATCTTTAACCATAAACTTACTGATATACTAAGCACTGAGATACAAACTACGTGATATCTCTTTTTATGAAATCCCATCAAAAAACTATTTCAAATATCTATACATCATTATACTTATATGATAAATAGAGAATAAATAACTATGATCTTCCTCCAAAAACTCTTTCTTCACGTCTATAATAGACTGAACACAAGCATGATTCTTGAACCTTATCATTCTATCATGATCATGGTTAAACTCAAACACATTTATAACCTTCATGTGCATCTCTACATCTTCTTTTCATTCTTCATTAATATTCACATGCATAGATTTTTGAACATTAAATTGAGAAAGATAATATCCTTTTTACTTAAATTATGATTTACATTTTGATCCCTTGAAAATTCATAAGTATTTAATCCTTTGTAATCCTCATGATGGATAATCTATTATGACCCTTTTGAATCAAACCATTAAAAACCATGTTTTCTCACCCAAGTTGGTAATGTATTTAGTAGTGGTAATATTTAATCAGATTTAACAATATTTTTTGGTGCATATTAAACTACTTATATGTAAATATATACTTTAAAATTTTATGATTAGTATATATATCACACATTTATCCAAAAATATAATGCCTCTATATATTCAATGCAAAAAACACTGCATCTTACTCCAAATCATGAGTTGGTTAATTTTTATCATGAATATTCAATTTATTTGAGGCGTGTTCTTTGGCATAAGAATGCATCCTAATATATCCTTGGATGTATCACTATAAATTACAATCCATTCTCCATAATAAGATAATGTAATCCCAGGTGTACTAAATAACTTTATCTTCATTTATAGGAAAGTTTTAACATATTCATTTATCTAGAGGAACTTGGATCCCTATTATGTTAACATAATGAGTGGATAGGATATCCATGATAAATTATCAAAAAAACATTGATAATATCCAGATAAACCAATAAATCTATGGATCTGGATCACTGTGGTTGGACTGGGACAATATTAAATTGGCCCCATATTTGAGGGATCTTCCTATATACCCTCTATTGAGATTATATGACCCAAAAATGAAACCTTTTTCATCTAAAATTCACACATTTTTTTCATATTGGTTCTCCTTATATAGGTTTTTAGTATAATTCTTATGTGATCTTTATGATATTTCTTTCTCTCTGAATATATAGAAATATTGTCTATAAAGACTACCAAAAACTGATCTATGTAATCTCTAAATACTCTATTTATTAAATCGATAAAGATAGAGTGGTAATTGGTTTGAATGAATGGAATCACTATATATCCATATTTTTCTTACCTTGTATGAAATACATTATCAGGTATATCCTCTTTATTGATCCTCAATTGATGATATATAGAACAAAGTTCAATTTGGGAAAATTATTGACCTCGATATAGTTTATCACAAAATCATCAGTATGGGGAGGAATATATATGGCTGTAATTTTGATGTGGTTCAACTCACAATAATCAATAAAGAGTTAAATTAATCAATTATTATTTTTAATTAAATTAATAGGCACACCCTAATGTGAAAAACTTGTTCAAATGAATCCCTTATTAATGTTTTATTAAAGTTTCTTCTCTAATTCCTATAACTCAATCGATGCCATTCTATAGAGAGACATTAGAATTTATGTGATACTGTTTATGAGTTCTATTAAGAACTCAAATTCATTTTTCTATAGAATTCTATGTAACTATTCCAAAAGGGATCATAAAACACCCTCACAATATTCTTATCATTGATGATGATTTTTTCCACAACCATCTATGACAAAAATCCCTTCAACATGGGAACCAATACCCATACAATTGTTGTTATCTCTATCTGATGTTCACACATATCATTACACTGATAGATGGTCATAGGTTGTTTTGGAATATAAAATGTGACTTACCTTCCATGAAAATTGATGTGGGATTTATGTAGAGAAATCCAATCCATACCAAATATAACATAAATTTCAACTAGAGGGAAAATAATATGATTTTAAAGAATCACAGTCCCTCAAACATCAATAATAGAATAATCATATAAATGATATGCATTCATTTAACAGTTAAGGGTTTTGAGTGATTATTTTACATATAATAATTTTTTAGCATCTTGATACCATTTTTAAATTCTTTAAATAATAAATAATGTGTATTTCCATATCTAATAATACATTTTCATTTCTAGTGTGGATCTTAAGTGTACCTTTCACCATGTCATTATTGCACGCTTCATCAAAAATAGTGATCACGTGAGATTTCCCCTTGTCCCTTGGATTAAGAAGATTTTAGTGCTGATTAACTCCATTAAATCTTAAATTTGGGACTTGTTAGTATAATGAATAAAACCATTCGTTTAAAACCTTTATGTGTTGGAGGGTAATTTTATATATATGTCACGACCCGTCCTCGGGGCCCGTGTTGTGACTACCCCAAGCCCACCTTCCATAGGCCAGGGGCTAGAGACTAGCACCAAAGGCGTAAATCCTGATAACTGGGAAGGCATTGCCTTTATAGAAGTAAACAAAACACCACAAAGTACAAGCGGAAGCAAAACACTAATTACAAAAGAAAGTTCTGAAAGTAAATGGGCCAGAATACAAACCCAACTGAAAGTGCAGCTACAACTAAACTAAAGTACAATAGAAAAAGGCAACCATCTGGAAGAAGGAAGCAGCTCTTGGGTCGTCCTCCTCGGATCCTACCTGAAGGGTAGGTACAGATAGCGCAGCTCCTGGATCGTCCGCCACGGATCCTACCTGAAGGGTAGGTACAGATAGCCTCCTCAGCGCTCTCTCCCGTCAACCTCCTCTGTGTATCGTCCCGCTGTGAAGTCCTCCTCCAGATACTGACTCGTCATGTAGTCTACCTCCGGGTACTGACTCGTCGTGTAGTCCACCTCCGGGTACTGACTCGTCATGTAGTCCACCTCTGGAAACCATCCAGTCCTCGAACACTCGGCCTCTGTCAGCACTGCCCGTCGTCTGCAACCAACACAATGAGGTGTGGGCATAGCCCGTGCATGGGTGAGTATAACGATACTCAGTAGGGACCCAGAGACCCTCAAGGTCTCACTAAAACCAACAAGGATAACCACAAAAAAGATCTCAACAGATAACCTCTACTTAGGTATATGCCCATACATATACCTAAGTTATCAAGTAACCCATCTCAATCATGAGGAAACACAAGGTTCATGAAATCAACGGATAACCACTACCCAGGTATATGCCCATACATATACCTAAGTTAACAAGTGACCCATCTCAATCATGAGGTAAACACAAAGGTCAAAAGTCTCAGCTCAAACCAGGATTTGCATTATCGAAACTGTAACTGCTGAAGAGTCTCGTCTCTGAAGTGTACAGTGGTCCTGTCATGACTCCGAGGTACTGCTCACTAACCGGAGACTGCTGAGGTACTCCTCCTATCGAGTACTGAGGGTTTGCGGCCAACTACCGGGCACTTCTTCCGCTGAGGGTCTGTCGCCAAATACCGGGTGCTCCCCCTAATAGGCTACAGAGGTACTCCTCCTATCGAGTACCGCGGGTCTGCGGCCAACTACCGGGCGCTCCGTCCACCGTGGGTCTGTCGCCAAATATCGGGCGCTCCGTCCACTGGGCTAGTCGACTCACTCCAAGTCGAGTCGGTCAAGCAGTCGTCAGGTCTCAGCCGGCTACATGGTCTCTGTACTCCGTACGCTCGTCTCCGGGAGGGTCCTCTCCACGAGCTACATGTGGATACTCCAAGTATCACAAATTCCCACTAAAAAGTATCTCAAATGACCGCCTCATCATAGGGGTCTCAACGCAACAGACGGCGCGTCAATCGGACGCCCGGTCTGTGAGTTATTAGCCTTTTCGTCCAAGGGGCCTGGTTGGTTTCATGTGCGAACCAATCCGGCCGTAACTCAACTATACCCCAAACACTCATAGGGTATACTCATAGGGAACATTTCTCAACGTGATCACCAAAGCCGCTTACGATTCATCAAACGGACGTCTGGTCTGAAAGATATCAGCTTTTCCGTTCGAGGGGCCCGATTGGATTTCGAGTACAATCCAACACGACCGCACTCCGACGGCATCCAAACCTCGAGCGGAGTAAGCCAAAAGATCCGTCTCACTAAGAGGAAATCAAAAAAGCCGACGGCACGTCATTCGGACTTTCGGAACTCAAGTTACGATCCTATCCGCTCTGAGGGCCCGGTTGGTTTCGTGTACGAACCAACCCGGCCGAACCCAAAATTCTCCAAAACCTTGAGTGTAATATACCGAAACGACTATCTCGATCCAAGGATCGTGTTGCCGCTAACGGCGTGTCAAGAGGAGGTCTACATCTCATGATATGGGCATTTGACTGAAAGTGGTCCGAAAACGGGGGGTCTGGGCCCGGGCCGACCCGGCCCGACCCCCCCCCCCCCTAGGTCGGCCCGAACCGGGTCAACCCGGCTGGGCCTGGCCCGACCGGCCGGCCGCGGCCAAGCGGTCGCCGTGGAGCAGTGGGGGTGCGCACGGCCGCCCCCCTTCGCCGCTGATTGACGCCGCCGGCAACTTCCGGCAGCGCGCCGCCGCCGCCTTCCGCGGACCACCGGACGCGCTCAGGTAGTCAGTTTCTCCTGCTGTCTTTGCCTATGGTCCCCCCGGGACCCCACCTTCACTGCGAAGGGATTCAAATGCCAAAACGTCCTGCTTCGTCGTCGCCCGTCAATCCGCACGTCAAAACGATTAGCGTCGTCTTTGCAATTTTCCAGCGCGACCCGATGGCGTCGCGCCCCTTCTCTGTGGCCCGACTCTGACCGCGATTATGTGGTTTTCTTTGACGCGGCACGACGGCGTCGCGTTCATAGCTTCTTTCCACGGCGCGGCGCGATGGCGTCGCGTAATACTTTCCGTGTGATTCCCGCGTGGTGCGACGGCACCACGCCATTCCGTTCCATCCACAAGGAATCAAACATGAACATAGGAGGGGGGTTCGACCGTGTTTGTGCGGTCCGGCCCCCCTCTCGTTAAACGACAACATCTAGTCGAAAAATCCATGATGATCGATAAACTAGAATCATGAACGGAAATAATTAAATAAAATATTCCCCTACCTCGGTTCTGGAACGGTGTTCGTCAACGAACCGCGGAAGACGAGCGTCGCGGAGGTCGGGCGTCGCGGGAGAACGTCAACGTCGTGAAGTGAGGATTCGAAGTCGTTGACGGCGATTTCATCGTAGAAAACCATTTTGGAAGAGACGACGCGGAATAAGAATTTCGCGTTGTGGATACGGCGTCGCGGAAGAACCGTGTTCTTCGGCGGAGAAGTTCTTCGTTGAAGAACGGTGTTCTTCGCGTTCTTCATCGAGGTTGAAGAAGAAGAAGACCGCTCCCCCAAATCCTCTCAAGGTGAAAAACCTCTTACAAAAATAAAATAAGACCCTTTCTTATTTTATTAACACAACAACTCTTTTGAATTTCAAGAGTTTGAAATTCAATAACCACACACAACTCACCTCATTAAACGTTTACATTAAAGTCATAAGTTATAACTTATGTTAACAAAAATTAAAGTGGTAGTTGAGGGGGGTTTTAGAGGATATGAAGGGGTGGGGTTCGTGTGGGCCCCACCACCCTCATAACCTCCCAAGGTAGGTTGGGTGGTTACCCAACTTCCATCAAGAACTAAAACTTAGAGTAAAATAATAAAAATTGTAGTGTAATTATAAAATAAACTTCCACAATTTTTATTATCAACACTCATGTAAACGCAACTCCAGAACAGGAGTTACTAAGCAATTACCGGCGCTGCGGTTCCATCGGTGCCCTTGGAATTCGATTCCGGGCACTTGTTCAAAAGTTAGAAAATCTCAATCGTTCGTTCACGGAACGTACCCGAGCCAAACTTCGGAAATTGATTCCGGGCACACCGGGCCTCGGAATCTGGTGCCGTCAGAAACCACGCTCTTGTAAAATTCCAAAGAAAATTCAGAAAAAAATTCCCTTGAATTTTACGGGTCTTTACATTACTCCCACCTCAGGACTTTACGTCCCCGTAAAGATACATCAAAACTAGGGAAACAAATGGGGGTATTGAGCACGCATCTGAGCCTCCCGCTCCCAAGTGCTCTCATGGAGGTTCCTGTGCTGCCATCTGATGCGCACAAGAGGAATCGACCGTCCACGTAGGACCCGCTCCTGTCGATCCTCGATCTCCATTGGGACCTCCGTAAAAGTAATCCCATTGACATTGTCCTGCTCCTCATGGTCGATGATATGCGAATGGTCAGGAATGTATATCCTCAGTTGAGATACCTGGAAAACGTCGTGCACCTAGTGCAACTGAGGTGGATGGGTCAAGCGGTAAACCAGCACCCCTACCCAGCTGAGGACCTAGAAAGGTCCGTTGAACCTCAGAGATAACTTGGATCCCTGGCCTCATCTCCTTAAACCTTGTCGAGGTGAGACCCGTATAAGGATGTGATCGTCATCCTCAAACTCTAGAGGCCTCCAAGTCCTGTCAGCATAAGGCTTATGTCGGCCCTGTGCTGTCCTCATCCACTCTTAGATGACCTGGACCCTCTATAGTCTCACAAGAGCTGCTATGGTTTCTTCTTTTCCGATAAGAGAAATCTGGTCTCGTCCTTTGGATGAACCACATTCATTGCCTAATACAGTCAATCCTGACATGAATGATGCATTCATTCCATGGATGACGTCGTAAGGCCTCGACGTAACTACCAAGAGATCTAACTGTCACTCTCGCCTCCAAGTGTCGAGTCACACTGTCGGCATCAGTGTGAGGTCACTAGGACTCCTCCAGTAGAAATCTCAAAAGTGAGCGTCAAGTCAACAGTCTTAACCGGGACCACTCAGTATCATCCAAAAGAAAGGACAAGAAAGCAAACATCACAAGGATAGGTGTCTTTTTTTAATTCAGCTCATAGTACAAAGATACGAAGAAACTACAAACAAACATCAACAAAACTAGAAGCAACCGGATCCATAGCCTCCAGGTCTGGAGCTAGTACCGCTCCTGTCCATCTGCTTCCGGACCTCCATGACTATAGGCCTCAGCTGCCTGAAGCTGAGCTCTCCCATGTCCTCCTGTTCCCTGCGGTCTGCCCTGATCGAACCTCTGCCTTTGGCTGGGAGGTTCTTCATTTAACCGTTGGTCATCTGCATGGCGGGTTGGACAGTTATGTGCCATGTGACCCATTCCACCGCAGGAGTAACACTATCCACTCTCAGCACGTCTAGCTCTGACTCCACCCCGGTTTCCCCGCACAACTGAACCTGAGTCATGCAGTCGGCCACCGGTAGGTCTGGTCCTCTTGGACCTCTGCGTCATCTGTCTACTGCCTGCTGCAGAAGACTCTGCCGCAAGCCGGCTAGTGGTGGGTCGTGCTGCTAGAGACTGCTCAGCAAGGAAACTTTCCACTAAGAGGACTCTCTCCAACACCCCTGCCTGCGTCGGAATGTTGTGAGAAACAACAGAAGCTCTAATCTCTCGCCTAAGCCCCTACTCGAAGGTTCGAGCCCTGAAGAACGGGTCCCGTACCATATCTGTGGAGTAGCGTGAGAGGTCTGTGAACCTCGCTGAATATTGTGCCACTTTCATGATGCCCTGCCGCAACTGATGTAGCTCCTGTATACGCACCGCTCGAAGGGTGGCTGGTACAAACTCTGCCTGGAACAGGCTCTCGAAGTCTGCCCAAAGAAGTGTCGCCTCGTCATGCATCTGGAGCATCAGGCTCCAACATCTGCCTGCTGCTGCCTGAAGAAGGCTGGCAGCAAGGATCACCATGAAGTCTGTCGGCGTCCCCACTAGCCTAAAGACTCTCACCACAGCATCCATCCAATCCTCAGCCGCCTGCGGGTCCGTCCCTCCCTAGAACCTGGGTGGCCTCTGGCGATGGAACTCGTGCAGTGCGCTCAAGCGACGAGCACCCTCTGCTGCTGGGGCTGGTGGCATCGGTGGCCCAATGGTTAGTAGTACCGCTGGTGCCTCCGCTGGTCCCTCAACTGGAAAAGGGCCCTGTACTGAGGCCACGTCGCTCAGCGGGCTGTCAGTACGAACCACTCTCGGGGCTCTAGCTGGTCGTCCACGGGGAGGCATCCTGAAAGGAACAACATGACATGGTCAAATGATTTATACCTGGTGAGCTGACCTGGTTTGAGATTATATTCAAATAAAACTTCTGGAAACACACACGCAATCTGTGTTTTCATGCACAAAGTCAGAAATCAGTTTTCAGGGTCCTGGTGTATGGATACGTCGGCCGCCCGCACCAACATTGGACTCCCTGAACTGAAAACCACACTCGGTACTCTTAACACTATTGCCTCACAGAAAGAAAATATCAGAGTTATAAGTTCTACGGTAGAACTGACTCCTCTGATACCAATTTGTCACGACCCGTCCTCGGGGCCCGTGTCGTGACTACCCCAAGCCCACCTTCCATAGGCCAGGGGCTGGCGACTAGCACCAAAGGCGTAAATCCCGATAACTGGGAAGGAATTGCCTTTATAGAAGTAAACAAAACACCATAGAGTAAAAGTGGAAGCAAAACACTAAGTACAAAAGAAAGTGATGAAAGTAAATGGGCCAGAATACAAACCCAACTGAAAGTGCAGCTACAACTGAACTAAAGTACAACAGAAAAAGGCAAACAGCTGGAAGAAGGAAGCAGCTCATGGGTCGTTTTCCTCGGATCCTACCTGAAGGGTAGGTACAGATAGCGCAGCTCCTGGATCGTCCGCCACGGATCCTACCTGAAGGGTAGGTACAGATAGCCTCCTCAACGCTCTCACCCGTCAACCTCCTCCGTGTGTCGTCTTGCCGTGAAGTCCTCCTCCAGATACTGACTCGTCGTGTAGTCCACCTCCGGGTACTGACTCTTCATGTAGTCCACCTACGGGTACTGACTCGTCGTGTAGTCCACCTCCGGGAACCGTCCAGTCCTCGAACACTCAGCCTCTGTCAGCACTGCCCGTCATCTGCAACCAACACAACGAGTTGCGGGCATTGCCCGTGCAGGGGTGAGTATAACGATACTCAGTAGGGACCCAGAGACCCTCAAGGTATCACTAAAACCAACAAGGATAACCACAAAGAAGATCTCAATAGATAACCTCTACTTAGGTATATGCCCATACATATACCTAAGTTATCAAGTAACCCATCTCAATCATGAGGAAACACAAGGTTCATGAAATCAACGGACAACCACTACCCAGGTATATGCCCATACATATACCTAAGTTAACAAGTGACCCATCTCAATCATGAGGTAACACAAAGGCCAAAAGTATCAGCTCAAACCAGGATTTTCATTATCGAAACCGTAACTACGGAAGAGTCCCGTCTCTGGAGTGTACAGTGGTCCTGTCACGACTCCGAGTTACTGCTCACTAACCGGACACTACTGAGGTACTCCTCCTGTCGAGTACTGCGGGTTTGCGGCCAACTACCGGGCGCTCCATCCGCTGAGGGTCTGTCACCAAATACCGGGCACTCCCCCTAATAGCCTACAGAGGTACTCCTCCTGTCGAGTACCGCGGGTCTGCGGTCAACTACCAGATGCTCCATCCGCCGTGGGTCTGTCCCCAAATACCGGGCGCTCCGTCCACTGGGCTAGTCGACTCACTCCAAGTCTAGTCGGTCAAGCAGACGTCAGGTCTCAGCCGGCTACACGGTCTCCGTACTCCGTACGCTCGTCTCCGGGAGGGTCCGCTCCATGAGCTACAGGTCGATACTCCAAATATCACAAAGTTTCACTAAGAAGTATCTCAAAGGACCGCCTCATTATAGGGGTCTCAACGCAATAGACGTTTTGTCAATCGGACGCCCGGTCTGTGAGTTATTAGCCTTTTCGTCCCAGGGGCCCGGTTGGTTTCACTTGCGAACCAATCCGGTCGTAACTCAACTATACCCCGAACAATCATAGGGTATACTCATAGGGACCGTTTCTAAAAGTGATTACCAACGCCGCTGACGGTTCGTCAAACGGACGTCTGGTCTGAAAGATATCAGCTTTTCCGTTCCAGGGGCCTGGTTGGATTTCGGTTACAATCCAACCCGACCGCACTCCGACGGAATCCAAACCTTGAGCAGAGTAAGCCAAAATATCTTTCTCACTAAGAGGAAATTAACAAAGTCGACGTCACGTCATTCGGACGTCCGTAACTCAAGTTCCGAGTGTTTCCGCTCCGAGGGCCCGGTTTGTTTCGTGTACGAACCAACCCTGCCGAACCCAAAATTATCTGAAACCTTGATTGTAATATACCTAAATGACCTTCTCGATCCAAGGATCACGTTTCCACTGACGGCACGTCAATCGGAGGTCTACAGCTCAAGATATGGGCATTTGACCGAAAGTGGTCCGAAAACGGGGGGTCTGGGCCCGGGTTGGCCCGAACCGGGTCGACCCGACTGGGCCCGGCCCGGCCCGGCCCGACCGGCCGGCTGCGGCCGAGTGGTCGCCGCGGAGCAGTGGGGGTGCGCGCGGCCACCCCCCTTCATCGCTGATTGACGCCGGCGGCGACCGCCGCCGGCACCTTCCGGTGGCGCGCCGCCGCCGCCTTCCGCGGACCACCGGACGCGCTCCGGTGGTCCGCTTCTCCTGCCGACTTCGCCTATGGTCCCCCCGGGACCCCACCTTCACTGAGAAGGGATTAAAACGCCAAAATGTCCTGCTTCTTCGTCACCCGTCAATCCGCACGTCAAAACGATTAGCGTCGTCTTTGCAGTTTTCCAGCGCGACCTGATGGCGTCGCGCCCCTTCGCCGCGGCCCGACTTCGACCGTGGTTCTTTGGTTTTATTTGACGCGGCGCGACGGCATCGCGTTCTTAACTTCTTTCCACGGCTCGGCGCAATGGCGCCGCGTAATACTTTCCGTGTGATTCCCGCGTGGTGCGACGACACCACGTCATTCCGTTCCACCCACATGGAATCAAACATGAACATAGGAGGGGGGTTCGGCCGTGTTTGTGCGGTCCAGTCCCTCTCTCGTTAAACGATAACATCTAGTCGAAAAATCCACAATGATCGATAAACTAGAATCATGAACGGAAATAATTAAATAAAATAATCCCCTACCTCGGTTCAGGAACGGTGTTCGTCAACGAGCCGCGGAAGACGAGCGTCGCGGAGGTCGGGCATCGCGGGAGAACGTCAACGTCGCGAAGCGAGGATTCGAAGTCATTGACGGCGATTTTGTCACGGAAAACCGTCGCGGAAGAGACGACATGGAAGAATAATGTCGCGTCGCGGATACGGCGTCACGGAAGAACCGTGTTCTTCAGAGGATAAGTTCTTCGTTGAAGAACGGTGTTCTTCGCGTTCTTCGTCGAGGTTGAAGAAGAAGAAGACCGCTTCCCCAAATCCTCTCAAGGTGACAGAACTCTAACAAAAATAAAATAAGACCCTTTATTATTTTATTAGCACAACAAATCTTTTGAATTTCAAGAGTTTGAAATTCAATAACCACACACAACTCACCTCATTAAACTTTTACATTAAAGTCATAAGTTATAACTTATGTTAACAAAAAATAAAGTGGGATTTGAGGGGGGTTTTAGAGGATATGAAGGGGTGGGGTTCATGTGGGCCCCACCACCCTCATAACCTCCCAAGGGAGGTTGGGTGGTTACCCAACTTCCATCAAGAACTAACACTTAGAGTAAAATATTAAAAATTGTAGTGTAATTATAAAATAAACTTCCACAATTTTTATTATCAACACTCGTGTAAACGCAACTCCGGAACAGGAGTTCCTAAGCAATTACCGGTGTTGCGGTTCCATCGGTGCCCTCGGAATTCGATTCTGGGCACCAGTTTAAAAGTTAGAAAATCCCGCTCGTTCGTTCACGGAACGTACCTGAGCCAAGCTTCAGAAATTGATTCCGGGCACACCGGGCCTCGGAATCAGGTGCCGTCAGAAACCGCGCTCTTGTAAAATTCCAAAGAAAATTAATAAAAAATTTCCCTTGAATTTTACGGGTCTTTACAATATATTTCTCATTATTTTCATCATTGGATAACTTTTTCCGATCACATAGGCATTCAACCACTCAATGACCATCCCTTCAGCACTTTAATAATTAGTAGTACCATTAAGAAAATTTCATCCATGAAAATTTCCATACATTGAAGATAAAGAAAATAACATATTCTTCTCTCTATGGTTCATAGATTCTCCATTTAATTACATTTTCCTCTTATTATCAAAACCTTGAGACTGATATGTAACGAAAACCACCATTTCCACCTTAATTTTACATTGAACAGCTTCTTCACAGCTACTGATGTCTCTAATGGTTAACACCCTTTAGGAACATGGTTTTAAATGATCAACCTTAAGTTCATGTTGGATGATAATACCATAAGTATACCTGACAAGTCATGTAAACATTTACTTATAGGTATTAATGGATTTATCATCCTTTTCATTTATCTTAAAGAAATCCTTCTCTGTCTTTGAATGAAGAATACAAGAAATGTACAAAATAAAAAAAAAATTCTTAAAATCATCCCTATATATGGTGTTAGTTTCATATTATTTCCTTATATTCCTAATAAGAGTCCACAATTTTTCTAATTCACCTTTAAAAATGTAGATAGAAAAAAAAAGGAATTTTTCATGTTCTAAACACTAGATAATAGAAAATATCCTTTTAGTGGTACTAATATATTATTCAAAAACTAGTGGTTCAAAAGACCCACCGATAGAAATTGGAAATTTCATCTTAAATGACTTCGTAAAATGTTGTTTCCTCCTTTCTTAATTTGGAAGTATATCATGATTTGTGGATTGAGAATGTTTCATATGAATAGAAATGATATTTTTTATTCCATAAACCATGTCATCTGTCTTCTCATGAGTAAAACCATTTCATTATATATCACACTCATCATTAATATGTTTCCTTTAGGTTCTATCCATTTAATAAAACTAGTAATCATAGTGTAAGAAACATTTATCATAGGTATCACCCACATAATCATGAAAGATCTCTTATAAGATTTAAAAATCAAGACACATTATTTTTAATTTATGATAACTTAGGTTTTTTATAGGCCATTAATAGTCATCATCTATTTAAAAACATTATGACAGTTTATAAATATTTTGTGATTTTTTAAAGCATATCCCTTGATATTGTCAAACTAGGGCTGCAGCAAGGCCCATTATCGTACCTCGTGACAATGGAGTCTAGCACAATGTTCTCTTTCTAGAGTTATTAACCCTATGTAATTGTGTTCCCTATCCACATCCACATGTAGTATCCAGACATGGATGTAATTTCTTGGAAACCACCTGCTCTATCCTTTACCAAAATTCTAGGACATTTTTCTATACAATGAATCATCCTTATACTTCCCCGTCGACAGGTCCTTAGGGATCTATATATGTTTTTCTCATCCCAGTTTACAAATTTTAACTAAAACTATCCTATAATACCAACTATAGGGTCCCAATATTTTATACATAGATATTGAATGATTTTATCTAATAAATAATTACATTAGAGAAACAAACATGTGAAGGATATAATTTTTTAGTTTCTTTCAAAACATGAAAACATAAAACACTTATCCATAACTGAGATAAATTATCTCCCACTATGTTATTAATAACTAGAACCCTTCTTCTATATATCAATAATTATATATTTCATCATGTACTGGGAAAGGAAATATAATAAAGGGTGATCTCAGATGCTCAGTACAGGTAAACAAGGGAGATACAAAATCATAACATGAACATAAGGGTATAAAAATATGAACATAGCATTTGAAAACCATACCCTAACATATCAATGATTATAATATTGATTCATTGCATAAATATTGGATGTTCATAGAAAAATTAATCATATAGAAATAAAATAAGATGATCCATGAGAGCTTAACATTATCATAATACATCACTGTGTGGAATACAAATATGTATAGAAAATCTAATGTTAAGGTTACCCACCAAGACATTCATAACAAGATACTCTTAGGCTAACCACCATTATACATTTTTCAAACGTGGGAGGACCTCCCATGAACCCTTTTTATCTAGGTATAACCTCTCATTTATATTTTGAGATCCTATCATATTAATCATCACCTAATTAATTAGAGGGATATTTAGGACCCACACTTTTGATAATAAAAATCAAATGTATGTGTACTACAAAATCATAAGACATTCATCAGATCATAACCTATCAAATGAAATTATTTTCATAAATATTTAATCATATCATATCCTATTTAAACAATATAGGTTTCATAATCATTTCATCATTTCATCATAGAAAAACATGTGAAAAGAATCAAGTTTTGTAAGAGTTATATCATTGTATATCCCATGGAAGAAAACAGGTTTTATAAACATCAGCACACCATAAAAAAAACATTTATAGAATTAATAGGAATGGTATCCTTGGATAATATCTCTCTTAAGGCCTAGGTAAAATCAAAGAATTTCATTTTTGATGGATAATGTGTTTGATCGATCATTTAAAACATTAATTGATGAATATATAGTCTCAAATTTGAAAAAAAAACAATTTAAAGAATAAAACATTTTTAAAATAATTTTCTTTGATGATTAATTAAAAAAATATATGTGAATATTCATTGAAAATAATTTTAATGTGGAAATCATGTTCAGTTCATTTCATACATGTTAACACAAATATTCTTATCACATTTTTTATAAAATCTAAATGGTTATGGTTTAAAAAATTATATGAATATTTCTTATAAAAAAATTAAAACATTGATAAGAATGTATTTTAAAAATAATGTTATAATATTAAAACATTTTTATAAAACATGGTTTGGGAAGTTAATGGATTTCCAATCGAAGAGATAATTAAATTCGGATTTTTTTTAAAAGTGTTTTCTCTATTATTTTAAGCATGAAATTGTTTAAAAACGTACCATTAACTAAAAATGTACTGAATAACTCGAGGAAAATAAAAATTATGATTTTATTTAGGGATAATTTAATAATATTTTATTATTAGAAACATAATCATAAATAATCCTGATAAATAAAGCCATTGTAACATAAAATCGTTACCACTTTTGGTAAAATTAAATCATAATCCCCAGGAAATATGGATCATAAAATTGATACATAAACAAAATATTTCTTTTTATATGTATAAAAATAAACATTTAGGGTCATTATATACAACACATAAAATAAATAAGTAGTGAATATGGCATGTGTCTCATGGAGGTAACAAGTGACACTGAATTCCCTTACATTAAGTCTTGAATTCCTATCTACATGTTCAAAACTCCTATAATATATATATATAATTATATTATAAATATATTACGTAAACATATTTATATATATCATACCATATATTATTTTTTTATAACCTTTTTTTAACCTTTTTATTTATGATTCAATGTTAATGTTATGTTTCGGGTAATAATCACTTTGTTTTTCATATATGTTTTAATTTTTTATTTTTTTCCTATTAATTTCATCATTATTTCATCATGTGTAGAATTTTAAGCATGATATAAATAGACTAAATATTCTATATATATATAAAGTAATTAATGAAATTTATAGTGACAAAAAAATAAAATCAACATTCATAGAGATGGTACGTCATATGTACGCGTGAACATTGTTTGAATTTTATTTTTTTACTAAAAAAAATAAAGTTAAATTACATATTATCAATAAAGAACACTTTTTAGGTGATATATATCTCATATTTTTATTAATTTAATCCTTATTACCTTCCATGTAAATAGTGAACGAATCGCATCACTTCGTGAGGTGGTAGTCCGCCGTACACATGAGGGACATTATCATATTCCCAAAAAAATGAAAGAATGATGGTATGTGTTATATAATAATTAAATAATAATAATGATATCATAAATTTCATATATATGTATATATATATTTTTGTTTGTGTTTTTTTGTGTGTCTAATAGATCCATTATTATAACCATCCTTGTAAGGTGTTAATGGGAAAACGATGCATTGGTTTGCGAGGAGGGAGTTTGTTGTACACATGAAAATTGATTTAGTAACCCATTTGATAGAAGTGGAGATTATTGTATATCATGAAATTAAAATAAAAAAATCTGAATATATGTAAGATAATGAGTTTATTATATCATCATGGTATAAAAATAATTCAAGGATTTTGGGAAGAAATATAATAAAAATTCTTGTTGATTAACATTAACTCGTATTCGAGAATCCTCCTTAGTTTCACACCAAAATCCATACAAGGTAGTATTTGTATCAAAATATAGGCTTATAATATGGGATTAGGGAATTTAATAAGCTATTTGGGGAGTTTTTGGTCAAATAAAAAGTGTTTTATAGTGTTAATAAGATATAATAATGGGATAACCTCTATAATTGAGGTTAGTGGCACACATATAAATTTTTTAAAGAAAGAATTCCACTCCCGTATTTTCATGTCACAAGGTTAGAATAATGGTCCATTCTCAATCCCATAAGTTATGTGATATATATATGGCTATAAAATTTTTATTGGATAATATTTTGGTTATTTTTAACCCTTATATTTTTAGTTCACCCCCTAGTAAACCCATTTTTACCTCAAATGATGTAAATAATTTTTATAGTTTTTCCTTTTAATTTTTGATAAAAATTATTTTTTTATTTATTAGATAATATATTTTATTTTTATTCTAAATTTGAAATCTATTTTTCAAAATAATATTTATAGAATTCTAAAATTTTAATTTTAAACTAATCTTTTGGATGGGATGAGAATATGGGTGTTTAACGAGAAATGTTTCAAACATTTCAAATGTTGTTACATAAAAATTCAATATATAATTGGTTATAATAAAATAAATAATATTATTCGAAGTATAATTGAAATAATGTAAATTTATAGACAAATTAAAATTTATTTTAACATTATAAATAAATTAAATGAGAATGAATTTTTCAATTAAAATTTAGTATTTTTTTATTCATCAACAAAATGTAACATTACTGAAAAATCACAAGAATTCACAATAATATAATTTCTTTAAGATGATTTCAAAAATTATTTTTTTTATAAAATTAATTTATACAAAATTACAAAAATTAATAATATTATTTTTCACTAAAATAAATAAATATCATATTTTGATAAAATAGTATTTTCGAAATATATAAAGGCTTTACCAAAAAATTATGTACTTTTTATCATTAGGATTTCTTTATATAAAACCATTATAATTAATATTTTAAATTATTTAATTAAAATTAATATCTATATGTTTAATGTATATGTTTTAACAGTTGAATTTAAATGACTATATTAATAATATATTACAGTTTTGTTAAAACTCTGTGTCCAGTATAATACAAGCTATCCTAATATTGCGTATAGCGCTAGCTTAACATAGTTTTGTGTGAAGAAAACTATAAATTAAATTTCATTTATTTAAAAGATAATAATTTATAAAAAATCGTGGTTTTACATGCTACCCCCACATAGAAATGAATTTATCCCATTAAATTCATCACTCTAGTAAAAAAAATGAGGATTCTTCAGCCTCAACATATCCTCATGTTCCCATATAGATTATTAAAACTAGTGGTTTCATCAAAATTATATGACGTGAATAGTTTCCTTTTTTCATAGACCATTGCCTATATAATCCAGATTCAACATCAGTTTCTCCTCATAAGAAATATATTTCTCTGGCGGTATGACCTTTGGGTTCATTACATGTGAAGGGTCGGGTTTATACTTCCTTAAGAGAGATACATATAACACGTCATGGATGAGACATAGGTTCGGTGGAAGCACCAAATGATAGGCTACCATCCCGATACGATCAAGATTTTCAATGGGATCAATATGCATAGGGCTTAGTTTTCCTTTCTTCTTGAATCTCATAACCACCTTCCTTGGATAAATTTTTTAAATCACCTTATCACTAACTTAAAATTCTAGATCCCACCAATTATTGTCAGCATAGCTTTTTTTCCAACACTGATCTAACTTAAAATGTTGCTGAATAGATCAAAACATCTCTTTCATTTCTTTATCTATCTCAGATCCCAATAGATTTCTTTCTCCAACTTCATTCAAACATGTTTTGAGATCTACATTTCTTTCCCTATATGTCTTTAAGAGGACCCTTCTAAAATATTTAGTGAAAGAATTGTTTGTAAGAAAATAAACAATACAAGGGTGTTGATCCCATCCACCTTTGAAATCCAATACCAAGATCTCAACATATCCTCTAAGGTTTGAATTTTTCTTTAAGAGTGACCATATATCATAATATGATACAAAGGGATTAAACTTAACATCATATTAAGATCATGTTGAAGATAATTCCAGAACTTGGACGTAAACAACGAATCACGATTAGTCACAATGGAATGAGGTACTCCATGAAACATTACCACTTCCTTAATGTATATCCTAGAAAGTTGATACAGAGGGAATCATCCTTTTATGGTAATGAATTATGCTAAATTAGTAAGGTGATCTACTACATCCCATATAGCATTATGACTTTTAGATTTTTGGGGGCATCCAATGAAAATATCCATGGTGATGTTTTCCCATATCCCTTCAATTATGGATAATAGATGTAACAACCCCTTAGAAATTTTTCTTTCAGCCTTAACTTTTTGGTAAACCACGTACCGAGATATAAACTATGAAATATCTCTCTTCATTCCATCACTCCATAAATAATCTCCCAAATCATTGTACTTCTTTGAACTTCCCAGGTGAATAGAGAGTCCAGATACATGATCTTCCTATAACAACTACTTCTTAAATTCTATTACAGATGGAACACATACATGATTCTTGAACTTTAACATTTCATTATGGTCAAGGTTAAACTAAGAAACATTTCTATCCTTCATTTTTAGTTATACGTCTTCTTTTTGTGCCTCACTAATCATCACGTGGATATATGGTCGAACATTCAATTAAGAAAAATAATATTTTCCCCTTACATTTGGATTTACATCATAAATCTTAGAAAATATATAAATATTATAACTTTTTTAATACTTATCACTAGTAAGACTTTATGATCCTTTTGACTCAAAGTATCAGCAACCTTCTTCACTTTCTATACATGGTAATGTATTGACAAGTCATTGTCTTCAGCCAACAATAACCATCTTATTTGGAATATATTTAACTACTTATATGTGAATTTATAATTTCATGTTTTTTATCAGTATTTATATCACACTTTTCACCATAATTATAATTCATCCATATCATTAATTAAAAAATTACTATAGCTAACTCTAAATCAAGATTTGGGTAATTTCTCTCATGAATCTTCAATTATAATGATGCGTAATCTATAACCACTTCATTATGTATAAAAAACCACAATATATTCTTGGATGCATCACTATATATTACAAACCTTTCTCCACTATAGGGATATGTACACATAGGTGAACTAACATTTTCTTTAGTTCCAAGGAATCTTCCTCACATTAATCTATCCATAAGATCTTGGATCCCTTTCTAGTTAACATGGTGAGTGGAAAATATAATCATGATAAATTCTCCATAAACCATTTATAATATCCATAAAAATCAAGAAAAATATAGATCTTAGTAACATTGGTCGATCTGGGCCAATATTCAATAGCCTCCATCTTTGAGGGATCTACCAATATACCCTCTCATGAGATTATATAACCCAAAAATGAATCCTTTTACATCAAAACATTACAATTTGTAAATTTTTCATATAGTTTCTCCCTCTTCAGGGTCTTAAATATAATTATCAAGTGATCTTCTTTCGTTTCCTTGATCCTTTAATAGATAAGAATTTCATTTATAAATATTTCCACAAACTGATCAGGGTTTTCTCTAAAGACATTATTTATTATATCAATGAAGATATATGGTGAATTTGTAAGACATAACATAATCACAATATATTAATAGTGTCCATACCTTATACAAAATGGTTTTTTATATATATACTACTTATTTATCATCAATTCATGATATCTTATAAAAAATTCAATCATGGAAATGTATTGAGATTCACATAGATTATCAAACAGGTCATCAACATGGGGAAAAGGATAATTTTTTGTAACTATGATCTTATTTATATTAAAATAATCAATGAAATGTCACCTTGATCCATGTTTATTTTTAATAAAAAGAACTGGTGCACCCCAAGGTGACACACTTTTCTAATTGAATCCCTTTTAAATTTTTTTGTATATTTTCTTCATCAATTCCTACATCTCAATCGAGGACATTCTATAAAGAGTCTTTGAAATTTTTGTGGAAGAAGGTCTTAGTTCAATTTAGAACATGACGTCAGGTTTGGGTGGTGGTCTAGGTAAATCTTTTAATTATATGTCATAAAACTCTATAATAATAGGCATATCATTTTTTTTGGAGTTCCCCCTCAACCATCTAAGATAAACACCCCTTCTAAATGGGGACCAAGAACCTATAATGGATGTGATCTCTATCAAAATTTCATATGTATCATCACATTAATATTTGATCATATATAGTTTAGGAATTTAAAATTTGGATTCCCTTCATTATAATTTTATGTCATATTTATGTAAATAAACACATTCCATACTTAAGATAACATAAAATTCATCCATGGGATGAATAACAATATTTGGAGGAAGAATATTTCAAAAAAAATCAACCCAATAATAATCATACACTATAGATGTGATCATTATACCATTAGGTGTTTGAATTACTAGTTCAAAATCTAATCATCTAGTTGGAATCCTGATACGCTTTTAGAATTTCTCAGACATTGAAGAATGTGTAGATCCATAATCAAATAAGACATTTGCTAGTCCAGAGTGGATGGTAAGTGTACCATTCACTATGTTGTTAACACTTACATCATTAGAAACAATGATCTGAAGATATTTTCTATTACCCTTTGGCGTAAGAGGACTTTTTTTGGGTCACCACTTTTAATCATTAGATTTTGGAACTTGTTAGAATATTTCCAAAACTCATTTCATTTTAACCAGTAACGTGTGGGAGGTGCATTCTTGGGATTTTTCTCATTATTCATATCATTACCTAACTTCTTCCCATAACATTATCATTCATCTACTTGACGAAATTTCCTTACACACATAAAACATTTAATATTATACACAAGAAAATTTCCATCATGCTTCTTCCCATACATTGAGCATAATGGAATTATCATCTTATTCTCTCCATGATTCCAAGATTTTCCTTTTAATTCCATTTTTATGTTATTATCAAAACCATGAGATTGATATGTAACTCCAACAACCATTTACTTATTTAGAGAACATGAAAAATATCATCATACATACTAGAGCCTCTTATGGTTAATTCCCTTTAGAGATGTTTCTTTAATCCACTAAGGAAACAATTAACCTTGACTTTAGGTTGGATGATAGTACCAGATGTGTACCTCACATGTCTTGAAAATTTTATTCATCATAACCAAAGGATTCATCATCATTTTTCATTAAATAAATGAATTCCTTCAAAATATTCATAAGAATAATACAATTAAAGTAGTTATTGAAAAAAATTGAAAATGTCCTAGTTCATGAATACAATTTCATCATGTTTCATCATATTCTTAATAATTATACACCATTTATCTACTTCACCTTACATATAATAAAAAACTAAAATTAATTTTTCATTTTTTGAAAACTAGAAAATAGAAAATATTTTTTTCAAGGTATTGATCCATTTTTCCGTGACTACTGGATCAAAATACCCACTAATAGAATGTGGGTGTTTCCTTATGAAGGACTCAATATAATTTGTTTCCCACATATGTTTGTTTGTAAGTCCATCAGGATTCATGGATTGAAATATTTACATGATCATAGCAATGCTTTTTTCATTTTAAAACCCTTAACATTTGGCTTAATAGGAGCAAAATAATTTAATTGGGCATCATACTCAGCACTAACATAGTTCATTTGGTTTACAGCAATTGACTAAAACCAAAAATTATAGTTAAAGATTCAATAATCATAGGTAGAAACAATGGTATAATGAAAAATATCTTATAGTATGTATAATTCATGACACATACTTTTTAATTTATGAAACCACAGGTTTATCCTAGGTCATTCATAGTCGTAATCTATTTATATCCTTCATAATGGTTTTAAAATTGTTTGTGAGTTTCCAAGGCATATCTCTGAGGAGTGTATACTAGGTGTGTAGATAGGCCTACTGTCGTTTCCTATGTGAAAATTGAGTCCAGATCAATGTTCCATTTTGGTATTTATTACCCCTAGGTACCTATTCACTTGATCCATATCTACTTTTAGTATTTTGATAGGGAGGTAATTTCATGGAAACAACTTTCTCTATCAATTACCAAAATTTTAGCACATTTTCCAATAATTTGACTCATCCTTATACTTATCCATATAATTGTCCTTAGGGATCTCAACAAAGTTTTCTCATCCTTGTTTCTAATGGTTTAAAAATCATATCCTCTGATTCAAAGCATATAAACTTAGGATTTTCATACGTTGATATTACATATTTTTAGATGAACAATCATTACATTATACAGACACACAATAGAAGACCGTAATATCTTAGTGCCTTTAGAAACATGGGAAGACATAAAATAGTCCATAATTGAGCTATATAATCTCCCACTATTTTCTTCATAACTATCACCCTTCTTATATACATATCATACATAATGTATTTCTTTATATCCTAGGGAAAAAGAAAGATAAAAAAGGGTGAGCTCAAATGACTAGAATGGTTAAGAGATGGAGATATGGTCATACAATAAAAGAGGATAATATTCATTGAATATATTTTAATATTAAAGTTTTCAAATTTCTATAAACAAAAACTTAATTCATTTTATAAATTGAAATTCATTTATCATCACATATATAATTCTTGTTTAAAGTGAAAATTTCGACATAATCAATCATATATTTGTGGAAAAAAATTATTAATTATTTTACTATGATATTTTGTTATATTATTGACCACTTTTTTTAAAAGTTTTTCTTTTAAGATCAATAGATGAATCATAATGGAAGATGGACATTTTAGGCCATGAATGTTGATATATCTAGATAACGTATAATGGACCTTAAGCCCATCATGTAAAATATATTCCCACAAATAAAAACCAATGAAGATAAAATTTTATCTTTAAATAGATATAATTGTGAAGAACATTTAATTCAAATTTGTCCATAGATAATTATGATATTTTATTGGTGATATGGGGATCCCAAGTTGACATTTTAATTCTCCGTCTAGCTTTGAAGGACCATAAAATCATCCCACCATATCAAGCATATAATATGAATGTACAATTAAATTATCATAAAATGTTGATATATATTATAGTAAATATGAAAGACCTTATTTATCTTCTACAATACCTATATAAAAACCCCATCTTTAATAACATAATTGCTTGCCAAAAAAGGGAGATGAATCTGGCGGAATGTTCTGTTCAACATTGAAAGAGTCCAATTTCCTTTTTCTATGACCCTACTTTTGACATTCCTAATCAATGGGGAAGGAATTAATTGATAATTTATTACCATATGACCTAAAATTACCTATTTAAGTATATTTTGGTGAAGGGATTTTAGGAGATTCATGTTTTTCTTTTAATTGTATTGTCATGCTGCGATTTTGTAATCTCATCTTCAGTTTTTCTCATGTAAGTTTGTCAATAACATTCATTTCATAATAAAATTTATTATTAATATATTATTACTTTCTTATTCTTATCATTTTGATACCTCTTACATAGGTATTTAATCTATTCAAATTATCTTTTGTGAAATTCTTCACAAAATGATGGAGTGGTCGATATTTCAATAGTTTTCTTCTTCAGTTCCTCCCACATGAGTCAACTTTCTACTTCCCTTGATAGAATATAATGAATTGGGGGATAAATGTATTATGGGTTGACCTATGGGATTATAAATGGGATTTATTTGATGTTATATCTCATTTTAGTAATTCTAAAACAATTCTTTTATTTAATTTTTTCATCTAATTATTTTGTTTCTTCTTATTCATTACTAAATTTTATGGATACTCCTTTGAGGTGATAATAAGATCCTTTACCAATGAGTAATCATTTAGATGATCCTGAATGTGTATAAGTGATTAGAATGTATATTTTAGGGTATTAAATATGTATGTAATGAGGTTATATTGATTTCATTGAATGAATTCCTCTTGAGTAAATGGAATTGAAATAATTTAAAAATTGAATTCATCCAATATACCCCTAAAGATAACCTAGGATCAACACATTATATAAAATTTAATAATAATATTTAATAATATTCTCAATTTGTTCCCAATTTTTCCACTTCATATCCAAATCACCACCACATAAGGTGTGTTTGTTCAGGTTTTTTCTTAGGTCTTTAAGGATTTGATAACCCAAGATGTTCTACAAGAGACCTCTTTTATAATATAACTATGGTAAATTTGGTTATCACTATGATAATTAATCATAACATGAATATAAGTGTACGAGAACATGAGAATAACATTTGAAAACCATTCCATGTATATCAATGATTGTAATCTTGAGTCATGGAATAAATATTCGTAGGTTATAATACATGGATCATAAGAAAATAGAATAACATGAGCCCTAAGAGCCTGACATTAGAATAATAATTTTATTTGGGGCATACACATAATTATAGAAAATATTATTTCAAGTCTACCCACCAATACATTCATAACAAGTTAGGCATAGGATAACTATAATGACCCAAGCTTGACGTACATGGACATTAAATTTTTTTAGGTATAATTAATATATTACAGAAATATATTCCCGAATATCATATCAGTTTATTGTATTTTGAAACTCGGAACACAATATTCTAGTATGTTTAAAGTTCTTTAACATCTCCCATAAAGATCTTCCCCATTAGTTTTCCTACGTAAAACCTTTCATTATAAGATATGGAATAGAAAATAGAAAATGGGTGATCTAATATTCTCAGTAATAGTAAACCTGAAGAACATAAAACAAAACATAAACATATGAATGTAAAAAACATGAACATAAATTTTCAATATCAAAATTGTGAGTCATGAAATAAATCATGGAAGTTCGTATGGCATAAATCATAAATGAACATGAACTATGATAACATAGAATTGAACAAAAAATATGGAATTATGGGAAAAAAATATGAACATAATATGATTTCCATTATAGCCAAGGCGTTTCCTCTAAGACCACCATAGAGGAAAAAGTTAATTACCCAATCGGGTTTACTTAATATTCCATCCATGTATTACTGAACTAGATTTACTTATTGTTCCAACCATGTGTGACTGAACTGGATTTAATTATCATTATATTCATGTCTATCTAATGTGATATAAATCTTTATCCAGTGCATTGGAGGGATGTATAGGTCCCACCCATATCATAATAAAACTATTCTTACATGTTCCATGAAAACATAAAAAATTCATCAAATTATAACCTAAGAAATAAAATGGGTTTATTAAACATCATTCCATCATAATCCACATGAAATAAATGGATTTCCTAAAAATAATTCCAACATAAACACAATAAAATCAAATTAATAATAGTAATTGAAACAAAATCCTATTTCATCTTAGATGGAAAATAATTTTGATAAAACATTTGAACTTAATTCCTCATGAAAATATCCTTTCTTTTTCAAAAAAAATTACTTTTGCAAAATGCCATGCAATTTTAAAAGAAAATAATTTATTTGAAAATAATCATGAAATCATATAGAGGAATATTCATGGAAATAAGGTGTCAAAAAAATGTAAAAAACAATTCATGTCCTATAAGTTAAAAAAACACTCTCCACACACATTTGTAGGAAAACTCAAAAAGTACCTCATATGGAAAATGAAAGAAGGATTCCTTCCATGACATTTAATAAAACATCAACAATTGGTAAAATTGATATTAAAAAATATTATAAGAATAGAAATAATATTATATATTTATTAAGCATGGAAATGGATGATAAATATACCCCATAAAATAAATTTGAAAAATTAATCTCAGATAATAATAAGATAGAAAAATTATTCCTTAACTTAGACCTAATTTCATCTTTATGTGGATGAAACTTATATAAATTGGGGGTAAACATATTATTAACTTGTAACATAACCATAATAATATTTATTATATCATATATCATTCACTTATGACTTTATATTACCTGTTCCTATATTAATTCCATGTTAAAGCAACGTGTTGGGTAATAATTGTTTTATTTATCGTATGTGTTTTAAATCGTTATTCTTGATCCTATTAATTAGATCAGGATTTACATACTTAAAATATGTATAATATTATTTATATATCATATATATTGAGTATATATATAATATATAGATAAATTAAATGGAATACATTGTTCACGGAGACAGTATGTCGTACGTATGCATGAATGTTGTTTTTGTTTCCTTGTTGAATTCTATAGAAGAAATTAAATGAAATATATATATAAATAAATATAGTATCATTATTATGACATATATTTAATTCTTATTTATTATATATACATTATAATCATTCTTGAACGGTTGATGTGGATAATGAATCTCATCGTGTCGTGGAGACGGTAGGTTGTACGTACACATGAGCAACGATATCATTCCATTGATAGTTAAATGGTATGGAATTGGATGTTATAAAACTTATAAAAAATATTTATCATTTTATATCCATTATTTAACTTTATTATACTCATCATTATAACCATCCAAATTATTTGTTGTCGAATAATAAATTACATCATAGTGTGGAGATGGTAAGCCATACGTACGCACACATGGTGATATTGTTATTACCAGAATGGTTAAAAGGAGGTATAAGGTTGTCCCATAATTATAATAACATATAATAATGTATAAGATACTGTATTTATTACTTTAGTGAGAACAAACATAATAATAAGATGTAGAAAAATAAATTAATTCTGAAAGAGCTGATAAAACAATTACCTCTTTTCTGAGTATCTCATTTTGATTTTCACAAAATTTCTCCCTAGGATAGCTTTATGCCCAAATTTTGGAATCTATAGAGAAGGGAGGGATTTTAGTAGGATATTTTTCAGGTTTTGTCTGATTCAAAGGGCTTTAGAGGTGTTAACAAAATATAAGAATAAGTTCCCTTTTATAGGAGAGGTAAGGGGTACTTTATATATTTCTTGAAATATTAATTTATTATAAGATTATTTTCGGTTTATAATGGTCCCAAAATCATTTATTTCTATTATAAGATGAGTATAGTTATAAATCCTCCCAACCAATAAAATTTAGACATGTTTTGATTTTATTTTAAACCTTATCATTTTGATTTATCCTTATTTAATCTATTTTATTTTAATTGTGGTTATAATATTCTAAATATTAAATGGTTATAAATATTTACTTATGTTTTTTCAATTTTCAATAATAGGATAAGTTATTATATTTTAGACCTTAAAATTTTAGGTTTTTCATTTTTAAATATTTTTTTATTCTTAAATAATTTTATAATATGTTATTTTTATAAAATATCAATATTGTCAATTTTGACACTATTCATTTAATTGACATTAAATAAAGACCAAATAAAAGATAAATTCGAAAAAAGATATTTAATTCACTCATAAAATGTCATAGTAACCTATTAAATTTGTGGAGAACATTAATTAGTTTATATTTTATTTCTGTAAATATTTTTAAAACGATTTATTTGACATGTATTTAATAAAACAAATTATACATCACTATTGTGACATCATTAATGAAAATTATTTAATCTCTAAAAATACTAAATAAATTAACATGATGAATATAATATCATTATATTTCTTTATAACATTTTCTTAAGTTTTATCAAGTTTATCACTACATTAAAATTATAATACTTATAGAAGATGAGAAAGTGACACGTTGTAACTTTCATTTATTTTAATAATATTTACATCTCTTTTATAGAAAAAAGTCCATTAAAAGAATCAATTCCAACCCTTAGGTGATATGGGTCGACTTTTATTCATTTAATAGTATTTTAGAAGTTGTTTGGGTAATTTTATTATCTTTTTCATATTGTTTGGTACCCTAATTTACCCGATTTACCTTTAACTGTGGTAAATAAAAATTATCCTAGTTACAATTCATAATATACAAAAAAAGTAATATACTAACATAATTTTGACCCACTAATTCCAATTATTGATTCCATTTTTAAAAATTCAAAACACCAAATTTGAATTAATTAATTTAAAACTAATTCTCGTTGTCAAAACAATATAGTGGGTTTTTTAAGAAGTAAAAACGATGAAGAGATTGACAAGTGTTTAAGTCCAATTAAAATGTGAAATTTCATAAAATGAAAAAAAAAATTGGATTAAATGATAAGAAAATAATCCAATTACACTTTAAAACCAATTAAAATATAATATAACTATATTAATAAATTATATGGAAAGGCAGTTTTGAATTAAAATATAGTATATGTCACTATTCATTAAAATATGAATTTTACCAAAAAAATATCAAAAAATAAACCAAAGTATATTTTTATTTACCTCTTCCAAAGAAGATTTTTTTCAAATAGATTATATAAATGTGTTAAAAATAAGATTTAAAATTGGTGTACTATCAAAAGGAGGCAAAACTACCTTTTTTTAAAATTCTTCTTTTGTCTGAAAAATAGAATTTGAGTATATATAATGTTCTAGAAAATAAATAAGATGAATTTTAATGTTATATAAAATTACAAAAAATTTTATTAATATTCACCATGTCTAGTTTATATCCCATTAAATAATAATATTTTAATAATATGTCATTATTTAGTTAAACATAAAATTGCGTACAATGAAAGCTATCGAGGATAGTTTCTCCTACGTGTATTGTAAGCCATGTAAATGTTGCATTTAGGGAAAGAATCCTTTGGTGTTTCATATAAAATAATCCAAACTTATTTATTTTAGACATTTAATAAAATATATACTCAGTGTTGTGTTAATTGAATTCTAAAAGAACATAAAATTGTGTGTAACACAAGCCAAGTATAGTGTTTAATATACTCTATGAAAATACAGTGTTTCTTATAGAGAAAACTAATCATGATGCAGATTACAACAAAAGACATCAGAGAAATTAAAAATAATTTATCTCATAAAATATCGGGGTGTTACACTAACCACCATTTTACCTTCTTTGGGCTTTTTATAACCACCCTTGTACACTTCCAGGCTTATGATAACCTCTAATATACCCTTTAATATCATATATCATTAATCAATACCCAATGAATTGGAGGGACATATAGGTCCCACCTGTCCTATAATGAGAATAATATTTATATGTCCCATAATATCATAAAATATTCATAATATCGTAACCCATGAAATGAAATGGGTTTCATAAATATTTTCTCATATCATAAACTATGGAAAAGAGATAGGTTTCATAATTATTTCATCATTTCATCATATCATAACACATGAACTGAATTAGGTTTCATAAGAACTATATCGTGGTACACCCCATGGAAGATAAATGGGATTTTTTAAAATTATGCCATTATAAAAATAAACCATTTAGTGAAATAATAAGAATGTTATACTTGGATCATATCCTTGGTGAGGCATAGGTAACATCAAAAGATGTCATCTTAGATGGAAAATGATTTTTATTGATTATTTAAACCATTTTTTCATCAACATATCCTTTCCAATTTAAAAAAATGTTTTAAAACATAAATCATTTTCGAAATATTTTTATTTTAAAATTACATGGAAAACATAAAAATAAATGCTTCAAAGAAAATAATTGCCATGATTAAAAAATGTTTTCCTCTTGTCACACATGTTAAAACAAATATTCATTTCCCATTTTTATTAAAATCCAAACGATCGTTATTTGGAAAATGACATGATGATTCTTATAAGACAAATTAAAAAATTACACTTTGATAAATTTTTATTTTAATGTCATAGAATAACAGTAAAACATTTTTTTGAAAATAAAAAACACGGTTTTATAAGAAAACGGGTTTTTGACCAAAGAGAGAAATAAATTCAGATTCTCTTGAAAGTATTTTCTTGATTATTTTAAGAAAAATAGTTTAGTAAATAATAATATTACATTAAAATGTCATTAATAATAAAAGGATAAAAAAATTTAAAAGTTTATTGAGAAATGGATCATTACATTTTATCATCAGAAACATAATTATAAACAATCCTAATAAATGATGAGATTGAAACATAAAATCAATACCACTTACGTAACATTGAATAGTAAGCCCAATGAAAGAGACATAATCAAATTGATAATTAAACCCCAATATTTTTCAAGAGAAAAATAAAATATACATTCATAGATAGTATATACACCACATAAAATAAATAGATGGTCAACATGGCATGTGTCTCACAAAAGTAAAAAATTGAGATGGAAATACATTAACTTGAGTTTAGACTTCTACCGTAACTATTCAAAACTCATTAAAATAAACATAAGATTATTATAAATATATTAAATAACCATATTTATATATATAATACTATATCTTATTTTCTTATGATCTTTTTGTACCAGTGTATTAGAAATTCCATATTAAAGTTATGTTTTGGGTAATCCATCCATTTTCTTGATAGAAAATGAAACACACCACTCATGGAGATAGTAGGTCATACGTATGCATGAATTTTATTTTCATTTTCTTGTTGGATTGAAGGAAATAAATGTAAACAATATATTATCATTATAGGATCATTTTAATTTCATATATATCATATGTGTTCATTAAACACATCCTTATTACCTTTTATTTTGTGAGTTAATGAATCACATCGCTTTGGGAGGTAGTGGTCCACTATTTAAATGAACAACATTATCATATTCCTAATAAATATAAATCATTAATGTATGTTTGATAAAGAAGTTATATAAATATAATTTAAGATATTTTTATTTTTCTAGGTTTTTATTGTTTAGTGTTTTGTGGGTTCTTGGTGGGATGGGAATACTTAAAAGAGGATTGGATAATTTTATGGAAATTGGGATGAAAAATAAACTGCATGAAATTTACATGTCATGTAAAGGGATAAAATTTCTTATAATTATTATAGGGTTTTAATAAAAACACACTTGAGGTGATGATATTTTTTGCATAAAACATCAAAAATAATTAAATGACATTTAATGGAATTAAACATTATGTAATTCTCTAAAAAACAGACTAAAAGGTTTCATGTGGTTCATTTGGGTTTACTTTAATTCTTGTATCCATCATCCTCTAACTCCAAGGGTATTAATCATGGTTTTTTGAGTGATTTATTCATGTTTAATCTTTTTTAATTGGTCCTAGATTCTTGGTAAGGACTTTTTTATTTGGTTCCCTTTTTTCCTCATTTGGATAAAATAGTGGAACCTTCCATAGTTTTTTGTGTGGGGGGTGATCGTGATCCTAGTTTTCTATCTATATCTCTTTTAATATTGTCGATTGGACCATCATACATAAATTGTGGGTTTTTGGTGAGAATTGTTCATAAATTTTGATTTAGGTGATCTAAATTTAAATCTCATGGTCTTGATTTAATTATATTTATCTAATTGTTATAATTTCAATTACCATGATTGTGAAATTTCAATAGTGATTTATTTTTTTGTTTTCATCACCATGTGTTAATGGTTTTAGGTTAATTGGGGAAATTTAATGGTGTAATTGAATTAATTGATTACTGAATTAATTAATAGGGTATGAGGATTGTGTAATTTAGAGAATTATTATTTATTGAATTAGTTAATGGGTTGTTATTTTTTTGATGTGATTAATTAATTGTTGAATTAATTAAATGGTAATTTTTTTATTGTGATATTTATTTGATTGATTGATTAATTTTTAAATTAATTAGTGGAATGTATGTAGTCAATTAATTTTCAAATTAATTGAAGGAATTAATGTGATTAATTAATTATTGAATTAATTAATGGAATTAATATGAGTAATTAATTTTTTGAATTAATTAATGGATTGATGTGATTTTTAAAATGTAGACTTTGGTTAATTAATGTGACATTCTGACACGTGTGAAATTGTAATATTAGGATAAATTTCTCAAGGACAAGGATTGAGGCTCCAAATAACCATGTGTGCGATAAATATGTGTTGGATGGAGACTGAGTCTCTAAATACCCATATGTGTGCTAAATGTGTGTTGGATAGAGAATTAGGCTCCAAATACCCATGTGATATTGGGGTGTGGAATAGGGTCAGAGGCTCTAAATATCTACATGGTGTTAGGGATGACGTTATACACCCATGAGTTGGAATTAGACTATGGTTCAAATTGGCCATGATGTGAAATAAGATTATTAATTGTAAAAATCGAATTCAGATATATAATATTCCTTAGGGATAGATCCAACTCCAATATGGGATAAAGCATTCATTGAGGTTTGGGTGTCTGAAGGAACCCAGGGGTTTATGTGGTTAAAGAAAGAGTAATTGTATAAATGTAAATTTTTAACTTTATTGATTTTATTTTATTCTTTATAGAACTTAGTAAACTGCAATAGACTGTATAATTTTTTAGATTCCATTGGTAGTGTCATACAGAGTTTTACTCACAACCTACTTGAGCTTCATAATCAGTACCTAAATAAACATCATTTTTGTTGGACATGATAAGGGAAAAATCCTTATATTAGATGGTTGATTTGGGGAGGAGCATGGATAAGGGAACCAGATATGGTTTAGGACTAGTTTGGGATTTGGTCATGTCTTTACATGTCAGTTTGAATTTTGAAACTTGGAATTTACTTTCACATGGCACATCTACTATTCATTTTTTATATTATTTCTAGTTTTGATCTTCATGTGATACTGGTATTTTCTTGGTTATTTTATATCATTTCGTTTTTCTTACATGTTTACACTTTTTAGCTTCTTTGACAAAGCGGGTATAATCTCCTGATTATCGACATTAGACGCTCAAAGTTATTCAACAACCTCTATCATATGGGGAGGTGTACATGAGGTCATGTGACCGACTAGATCGGGGAAACGGTGTGTGGAACCTTGGTCAGGATATTACAAAGTGGTCTCAATTGAGTTTTATTTTCTTTTTTTCCTTCAACTTACTATCTATTAAAGGTATAAAGAACAATAGAATTAGTCTATTCTTGGTAAAATATCATTCATGGGAGTAAATAACCCATATACGAGTGTAAAATCTAAGTACATAGGGTGTGATTATTGTTATGAGTTATTTTTGTTATAGTTGATGTTATTTCACCTTGGGTGATGCACTTGTTTTGGGTGTGATTATTGGATCTGAATTTTTTTAAGGTTTGACTTGTGTATTGGGATGGAAATAATGTTGAGTATAAATTCATCATTTTAGACACTGATTATTATTATGTGACATGCATCATTTTAAGCACATGTGGGAAAATATATTTTGGGTAAGTTGTTGAACTTAAACTATTTTTCCTTTCTTGTAAAATTGAACTGATAATTGTAGATAAAATTAAATTGAAAAATTGTTAAATAATTCAAAAATATAAATAAATGTGTGTCTAATTTTAAATTTTAAATATGAGAATGATTTTACCCATTATTAACCATGATCAAGATGTAGGATGTTAAGGGTAGTGTTAACTCCTCAGTTCTGACTATGTGCAAGAAAATGCGGGAAATGACTTGTTATTGATTATTTTGATTTCTTATAAATGTGTGACTATTGTGTTATGTGTCCAATGTTGTGTTTATTTAGAGATATGCCTCAAAGATGAATCATATTGAGAGGTTGATATGAGGATATGTCTATAGATGATATTATAGTAGTGGAACTGGAGGCATCGATAGTGTTGGGTGTGAAAGTTGGAGAGTAGATGCAGTTTATGGAAAAATACCTTGGATGGGTTGTGAAAATCACTTCAATCCTGATGAAGGAGTTTCAGTTACATAACCCACTTAATTTTACTGGACAGGGTGGACCTGAGGTGGAAGTGTTCTAGATTGATTCCATCTAAATTATACTTGACCATTCAGAGACAGATTTTGAGAAGATGGTCAAGTTGGTTGCTTCCATGTTGTGAGGATTTGTGAAGCACAGATGGGATGTTCAAACCTATACAGGGTATCCATACGATATGTCATGGAAGGATTCTTTGGGGAATTTCATGTAACCCTTTTATTGAGAGACTCTAATCTAGGAGAGATCAGTTGAGTTCATGTGGTTGAATCACGGGAGCATGTCTGTGATAGACAATGTTGGTCTCTTTATAGACATGCAATGTTTTTGTTAAAGATGTTTGTTGAGGTGGTGGATCGGGCTCTAATATCTGAAGAGAAAATGAAGGAGGATTCTAGTGTAGCACTATCAGTTATTAATAGTTGATCATGAGGTACACCTTCTGAGGGTAGGAAGTAGCACTATGAGAATTTTATCCAGATATATGGTAGAAGGAGTGACTAAGGGGAGGATCAGTTACTCAAGACCTTACCAGAGTTCTTTCCAAATAGTGCAGTAGTTTGGGCCACTTTCATAAATATTTTCCCCAACAACAATTTTAATACCAACCCTAGGGAATTATGGGATATCTATATAGGCTATTTAGTAACCCACAAAATCTTGTTAGTGATGGAGGTAAGAGAAAAAATTAGAGTGCAAGAAGGGGATCATTTACATTGTATTCATCCGGTAGCGGGAGTTCTACTGGTCCTAGAGCTAGAGGCAGTGGACACGAATCATATGGGAAAGAGTGCTTATATTAGAAGAGTTTTGTAGATTTGGGGACTCAGACTGCATCATAGGAAAAAGGGCTAGGAATTGTTCATTACATTCATCCAAAACATTTGGATATTGAGGGTGGACCATCGACATTGATGGGTACTATTCTAATAGCTTCTACATTACCTATTGCCTTATTGGAAAATTGTTCAACTCATTCCTTTATTTCAAAAAAATTGAATTGTTCGATCCTAGATGTGGAGTTCATAAGTATATTATTGAAAATTTATATGTCATTGGGTGTATGATCGAGTTACATCTACTTCGTCAAAGGGTGTTCTCTCATGGTTTGGGAGTTTCATTTTTTATTGGATCTTTATATACTAAATATATTAGGTCTTGACCTAATTCTGGGTATGGAATGGTTAGTATAATACTAACACCACATTGATTTTTACCTTTTTAGAGTGACTTTTTCTTCTCTTAAGGGAGAAAAATGTGTTCCCCATGTATAGTGGGACATCATGGTGGTCTATGATGGGATGTTTTATCAGCAACTGACGGATCTCAACACCCAGGTTTCTAGTCTATTTCTTGATTATAGAGGTGTGATGCATGATGTTACTCCACACATAGTGGCCAGGTTTCTAAATGTGTTTCCTAAAGACTTCTTAGGGCTTCCACCTGAGAGATATGGGGAATTTACAATGGAGCTCAGGTCGAGGGTTTAGCCAGTTTCAATTACACCATAAATAATGGAACCAACATGGCATCAAGTTCTTAAGACTCAACTAGAAGAGTTAGAGGATAAGGTATTTATTTGTCTTAGTTTTTCACCTCAGGTTTCTGCTATTTATTTGCTAATAAGGATGATGGAACTCTTTTATTGTGTCTTGAGTACTAGAATTTGATCCACATGACTGTGAATAATCGATAACCTCTTCTTCATATCGACGACTTATTTGACTAGATGAGGGGAGATTGTGTATTTTCCAATATTGAATTCAGATCAGGGTATCATCAGTTGAGAGTTTGGCATTTGGATATATCATCGACATCTTTCAAAAGAAGGTATGGCATGTGTGAATTTTCATTTATTCCCTTTAGGTTGAAGAACACACCTATAGTGTTTATGGAGTTGATGAATAGAATCTTCATCTATACCAAGATCGGTATATGGTAGTGTTTGTGGATGATATCTTGGTGTACTCCAATACCCATGGGGATCAACATCAATAAATTGACATTGTCCTGAGAATACTTAGAGAGAATTGGATATACTCTATGATATCTATGTGTCAGTTATTGTATTGATCATGTACACTTATTGGGTCACATCATCTCAGAGGATGGTGTGTTAGTGGACCCAGAGATGGTTCAGGCAGTTGTATCTTAAGATTATCCCAAGAATGTATTTTATATTTGTATGTTTCTAGGGTTGGTATGATATTATAATATGTTTATACATGTATTTTTCTGATTATAAACACCACTTTTGGGATTGAACAAGAATGGGGTAATGTTAGAATAGTCAGAAGCATATGAGAATTCCATCCAGGTGTTGAAGAAGTGCTTGACATCATCACTAATATTGACCCTACTTGATTCGGGTGAGGGGTATATAATGTTTCTTGATGCTTCTAGAATCATAATTTCATTGTTGTTGACGTATGTAGATAATGTTTTCGTGTATGGGTCTTAGTAGTTGAGGCCAAATGAACAGAACTACCATATGCATGACCCTGAGTCAGCTGTAGTGGTTAATACTTTGAAATGTTTGTTTCATTATCAGTTGGGTGAAATTTTTATTGTATATACACATATCAATATGTTGAAGTATATATTTTCTCATTGAGAATTGAATCTTCGATAGAAGAGGTGGATAGAGTGTATGAAATCATTTTATTTTGAGCTAGCATATACACTCGGGAAGGGAAATAGTGTTTCTAATGCTCTAAGTAGGAAAAATGAAACTAGGGAAGTTCAGGAGTATAGTTCTGAGTAGAATATGATGAACTTTCTAGTTTAGATACAAGATGTAGTTCAGGAGAGTCTAGAGAAGATTGATCTCATATCAGTTTTAGTGGGGTATACACTCTTGAGGCAGATCATAGATATGTATTACAAGGATCCTACATGATTATACTTGAGGAAAATTCACAAAGGTGGGGACTCACCATCATATTGGACCGTAGATATGGATGAGTTCATCTATTTTTGAGATTGATTTGTTATTCCTATGATTATTCTGGAGGTGTTAATGCGTGAATTCCATGCCTCAAAGTGGATGGTGCATCTACGTGTGACCAAAATTTCTGGTGACCTACGAAGATTATTTTGGTAGCTTAGAAAGAAAAATGGGATAGTGTGGATCTTGAATGATGCTACACCTATCAGTTGGTTAAGGTTGATAATCAACAACTTGTTGGTTTTATACATATATTTTTCATTCTAGAATCGATGTGGGATGATGTTACTATGGATATTTTGGTGGCTCTACTGAGGATTACCTAGAATTATTGAGATATTTGGGTGATTGTGGACCCTTTTACAAAGCTAGAATATATATTCCCTATATGAGAGATTTTCTCTGGAGAGCATCTTGGATATTTGTGTGTTTGAGACATTGTCTGTCTGTATGGAGTGCCACATACTATTTTTTTATCCTATGGATCATGTTTTACTTCACACATTGAGAATAGATTACAAAAGGAGATTGGTACACGGGTTTTTTTTAGTATGGAATTCCACCCACATATAGATGGGCAGTCATGTCACATTATACAAGTGCTTGAGGATAGGATGCATGTGTGTGTGTTCTTGACATTTGTGGGTCTTGGGATAATCAACTAGCTTTAGTTGAATTCTATTATAATAATATTTATCAAGTGAAGTTGTAGATGAAACCATATGGGGTACCTTATGGAAGTCCATGCAGATCAAATCTATACTAGATGGGGGTAGGTGAGTTAGAGATGGGGTTGTCTCTCATGTAGGAGATGATGGAGCAAGTTCATCTTATTCCAAAGCATATGGCTACAAATCTGAGTAAAATTAAGTTATATGTAGATAGACATCAATGACCCCAAGATTTTATAGTGGGTGATTATTTATTCCTTTGAATGTCTCCTAGATTCAGTCACTATATGATATAAATATAGGGAAAGTTGGTTCCCTTGTTCATTGTACCATTTGAGTTTGTTGAGATAATAGGTATGGTGGAATCATGGTTTTCCCTTTTAGAGAGATACAGTGTTTTACATGATGTTTTTCAGGTGTCCCAACTTCAGAGATATCACCTTGACCCTACTCATGGGATCTATGTGGATGATGTTTATCTTTAGACCGATGTTTCATTTTATAATCATCTGATATGTGTGTTGGATTGCAGTGAGAGAGTGTTGCAGGGAAATACCATGTCGATAATTCAGTTATTGTGGAAACACAGGTGTGTTAAAGAAGAATCATAGAAGAGTGAAGCAGATATTTGGGTTCAATGGACCAATATTTTAACCCTGGAGTCTTAGATATTCTTGGGAGTATAGCTCTAGGAAGAGATATTATAACATGGGGAGATTTCATGATCTCATTCTTTTTTCAGCTACATCTCTTTAAGTGTTTCATGGGTTCATCATGGTATTGTAATCCTTAAAATGGTTTTAGATCATTTAAAAGGAAAATGCATTGAAAATCAACCGCATAACATGTAATGACCCAAGATTTTACCAACGGGATTCCCTTCTTATAATTGTGCCATATAATATAAGCACATAAAATCGAATTAGGAAACACAATGCCACATCATTATTAAATGAACTACTAAATACTATGTGAACTTTAAACATAATTTTTCCACTTCTGTGATTTTAATTTCAAAAATCTCACATACACGGTTGCAGTCAGTAAGATATTTGGAGTCTGATAGGGAAAACATAATTTTCAATGAATTATAACATACCCATATGAATAGTAATGTTTCCCTTTTGAATAATAATATGACCCTTATGAATATTAAATCATCCAAGTGAATAAGTTATCATAAAAATTAATGTATAAATAAAAATTATTTATCTTATAAGTGACAATACAATATAATTAAATCATAGTGTTGGTGTTTTTAATAAGTCATAAATATTTAATTAAAATTATATGATTAATTTAATAATTTTAATGGATTTTTTTTCATAAAATGTATTAATAAATTTTTTGTTTTATGTCTTATGATTATAATATTTTTTTTGAGATCTTAATTAATTTTCCAAATTTTTATAAAATAAGTTTTAATTTTAAAATATCAACCTTTCAAATAAATTTTGGTTTTAATTAAAAAAATAAATTTATCATATTTAGTAAATTATCTTCCTAAAATATAGTTAATTTTTTGATTCTACATTTCAAAAAATTGTTAGGGTGAATTTTTGGGATTTTTCTGAAACACATGATTTTTTTGTGATTAGTAAAATAAGATAATTTAAGATAAATGTTAAATACATGATTTATTGAGTCATTGATGATGTTCTGCTAAGATAAGCACCATGGGCTCGAACCCACATGCACAAATTTCTGTTTTTTGTCAAAATAATCAATAATATTTCTTGTCTTGAGAATAATAATAAAATATTGAGAAAACCCTCCTCTCTTCCACTATAAAAACCACCCTCACCCCCTCTTCTCCTCACACTTCTCAAGCATTGTTCCTTGTCTAAATTCTTCTCAAATATCCTCCCAATACCAACCCCACGTCCAGTGTACCTTGGTCTAGTTAAAAGACCAAAACCCTTTCCCAAAAGAGGTTCTCAAGGAGGAAACATTCAAGAGGTAAAAACCTCTTTGATTTTCTTTTAACTTCTTTCCATTTTCATTATATTCTATCCATGCATATTCTCATCCAAAAGGTATGAAAACTCCAGTACCATAGACATAGTATAATTTTTTTATGTTAATGTAATAATTATTCATCTTCTCTTATTTCCCATCCTTTTATTCGATAAATTGAAGCACTATCCAAGATGTTATAATTTATCACATTCAAGGACGACGGGTTTTCAAATTCTATTACCATCTTCAATTCTAGTCATCAAACCATTTTTATAGTTGAACCATATTACTATGTTTGTAATATATCATATGTAATATTTTTGAATCATTTTTTATAAGTGGTATTAATTTATAAAACAAAATTTGTTCGTTGTGATAAAAAACTGCCAATTAACCCAAAACAGTTATCATTAGTGATTTATATAATGATTCATCCTCACCCCATACAACCAAATGAATTTTATAACTATTTATTATTTTATATTTACTCTAATGACATGTAACTTAAATTTTGTGCAACCATCGAAATCTTACATGATTATTCATACATGTATATGAGTAAACCGATCATGAAAACCAAGTAAACAAACACTCCCCAACAATGAACTTCACCCTATTAACCCATAAAAAATTCCATCAATAAACTTAATACGGTTATACTAAATCAATTCATTGTAGAATAGATTCTTCATTTATTATTTAATTAATCTAATATTTATTTCCATGACATTAAGATCAAGTGAAGATCACCTTCGAACATAAGGTAAGGGATTCTACCTGAACCTCCATTATTCCTTCGGGTTTCTCTATATTTCTTTTCACCCAAATGATGTTATCTTTTATTTTTATGTCCATATTATAAATTGTGTACATATTTTCCTAAATAATGTATAAATATACATTCAGATTTCTCTTTCATGGATATACATATTTTAACGTGGTTCCCTTCTCAATTCTTCCCGATAAGCAAGTTCGTTTTAGGGGAACTTCCAGAATTCATACCCAATCTCAAGTGCACTCTATCAGCTATTTTATAAAACCATTATTTTTATAAAATTAATATTTTTATTATTAAAACATTCTTTTTTTCACTTCTTGTTTTATAAAAAATATTATGTCCTTTTCTATTTTAAATTCTTTTTAGTATTTTCCTTAAAACTACACGAAAATTTTTTGATGATAAAATATATTTAAAGCACTTTTTAAATGTTATATCTTCTATTTGACATCACTTATCATTTTATATACATATTTTCCCTTATTAATTTCCATGTATTATCTAATTCATTTCTTTCATGGACACTTGTATGATATGCCTGTTTATTATGCTTTACGACATTGTTATGATGCCCATTTATTTCCATGGGTACCTTTTGGCTTATGTATGATTGGTTTTGTATGATTCATTATGTGGAAAAAATATTCATGAACATGTTAAGATGGATACACCCTGATATCACTCTAATGAATTCGGTAATGTTTACTCTCATGAGATGTTATGTGCAACGGTCTTGGAAGTTAGCCTTGAATCATGCTCCTCTATGTGTAATGAGTCTTAAATTGTGCTAAAGTCATGATTTATTTTCTTCCACATTACTATGATTCCATGTTTTTATGATATATCTTTTTACTTTTTGTGATTCCATATGTTCAATCATGTACCATGCCTTTTTCTATCATTATTTCATGCCTTCTAACCCATGTGCTAAGATTTTTTCTTATGATTATTACCTTACTGGGATTTCTAGATCATCCCTCTATTCATGTTAACCCCAAGTTATCCTATGTAGATGTATTAGTATA
The DNA here is from genome assembly GCA_963277665.1 of Viscum album. NCBI lineage: Eukaryota > Viridiplantae > Streptophyta > Magnoliopsida > Santalales > Viscaceae > Viscum > Viscum album. Next base: position 1,361,220,587 of record OY728140.1, on the reverse strand, counting down.
GTGGAAGTTATGAACATAATTTGGAGATTAAATAAAAGTTTCTTTTAAGATGTTTAATTATGTACCTAGTCTTCCAAGACACTATACTTTACAATCCTTGGATTGTAATTTGTTTTTTATTTATGATTAAAATCATGTGATTATATGTGTAAAAGGATGGGGTCATTATAGTTGGTATCAAAGGATGTTATGTTTTTTTAGATTAAGAATATATTACTTTAGTAAGAATCATATGGATAAGAATAAGTACAATAAAACATACCCAAATTTTGTACAGTGTAGAGTAAGTGGTTTTAAAGAAAATACATCTCTTTCTAGATACTACAAGTGGACGTGGTTCTGCTACAAATGTATCTAAGATTAACAACTCTGACAAGGTGTTCCGGGCCTGACTCATGGTAACCTGGTACATGAAAACGAACATTACTATTCACCTAGTATCACACTCCCAGAGGATATTCTTTGTTAAATTCATCAGGTCATTATGAACCATTATAAAGGGAACACAAAAAATCACCAATAAGAATATAAATTAAGAAACATATCAAGGATATCATATATTTAAACCTAGGGAATCACAAGTTAGGATATAATTTTCCTTTAAAAGTTTATCCTTTTATGTTTAATGTTTAATTTTATGATTATTTGTTATGAATTCAAGACCCCTAATTGCACTTTTGTTTATTATTTAATGATGGTAAAAAAAACAACACGTTCCAAAAATCAATGTGATAGGGAATGTTAAGAATTTTCTAATGATATTCCAAATAAATTATTATTGGGTGCCCAAAACATCATGGAAATACTTCCTCAGTTGGATCCATTTATAAATAATAACATGAATCATTTGGAATTCTATCCTCCTCCAAGGAAAGAGAAAGTTTATGTTGAATTCTTCATACAGAAAAGGTCTTCCATGTTTAGTGGATCATTCAATTCCATCCTCATAGAATAGTGGATTAACTCCATTGAAAAGATATTAAATGTCCTTTAGTTCTCAAAAGAAGAAAAATTCATTCAAGAAGTATATCGTTTTGATGGGGAAGCTAATCAATGGTGGACAGTGATCAATAATCTGAGGTTCCATGAGGAAATTTATTCCATTGATTGGGAGGAATTCAAGAAACTGTTTTTCAATAAATATTTCCCCCACCCACTCTATCTCAATATGGAAAGAGAGTTCCTCAAAATTATGTAGAAAGAAGATGAGTCTATCAGGAAGTATGAAGCAAGAATTAGAAGATATTCAATATATTCTTCTCTCTTTTTCATGAACACTGAAATCAGGGTAGATCCCTTCTTTAGTATACTAATGTTGAGCATATGAAAATCATTGGTGATTCATGACTTCGATAATTATGAAAATATTTCTCATTGTTCCCACATGGTTCAAATGGGGATCAGAGACTCTCAATGGTCTTATGGGACCAGTGAAAAAAAAGTGTAAAATTTAGTCTAATATGGGTGGTTTGGGAAAAAAATCCCATGATGGGAAGAATAACGAACATCCCACATGTAAAAAGTGTGGGTAGAATCATACAAGGAACTATCAAAACAAAACCAGTAATTGCTTCAAATGAGGTATAATGGGACATATGGCTAATAACTAATAAAGGGATATGAATAATTCCACTAATTTGGAATAATAAATGAATGTTTAGATCAACACTCAACCTATAGTGTGGTGTTACAACTACAAGGAACATGGTAATTTGGAAAACAATTTCCCTAAAAAAAGGTTTTTTGGAGGAAATCAACAAAAACCACTATATAAACAAGGAAGGTATTATGTTATCACTACTGTTGAGGTGGATCTGGATAGTGATGTGGAGATAGGTATGCTAGTTATTCATTCAATAAGAGTGAACATACTGTTTTATTTTGGCTCAACGCATTCTTTCATATCTTGTATGTTTAGTAGAATTATTAAAACTCTAAAATAAAACATAGAGTTTGGGGAATATATGAGAATATAAAATGGGGAAATTATTATTTCCACGGTTTATAACTCCTATCAATTAATATTTTGGGGACCAGACCTCCCAAAAAATCATATCATACTTACTTTGGTGGAGTTTGATGCTATTTTGCGAATGGATTGGGAATATTTATACAAATACAACATTAACTATTAAGAAATGGATATTACTCTTCACATCCTAGAGTATACTCAAATAAGATATAAGTGTAAGAAGGAAGGTGAATCTCTTTTAAAATCATCATCTCAGGTGTGGATAACATTTCCTTTTGATCAAGGATACCTTCTCAAAGGATTGATACAAAGGAGATGACACTTCTAAAATATATCCCATCATGAGGGATTACATTGATTTATTCCCTAAATAATTTCCTGGTCTTCCTCTTAATAGAGAGTTGGATTTCTCAATTGAAATTATTCCTTAATCACTACATGTATAAAATACACCTTATATAATTTCCACCGTACAGGTGGCAGAACTGTAGAATAAGTTACAAGAGAATCTGGAGGAGGATTTTATATGCCCGAGTGCTTCGCCATGGGGAGCACCAGTCCTATTCGTCGAGAAGAAGGATGGATCAGTACGCCTCTACATCGATTATCATGAACTTAAAAAAATAATTATTTTGAATATATATCATCTCCCATGGATAGATTGCTTGTTTGATCAGCTTCATGGGGAAAGTTATTTCTCTAAGATGGACCTTCAGTCCAGATATCACCAATTAAAGGCGAGGAAGGGAGATATTCCCAAAACTTCCTTTCAAATATGGTATGGACACTATGAGTTCAATGTGATTCTCTTAGGACTCACTAATTCTCTATCAATATTCTGGGATTTAATGAATTTATTCTTTATATATTACCTCAAAAAAATTGTAGTCTTTATTGATGATATTCTGATATACTCCAAGAGCAAGGGGGAATATGAAGAGCATTTGAATACTATGATGATGAGTTTTCAAAGGGAGAATTTTTTTTCAAATTACAGAAAATGTAAGTTCTGGATGGAGGATATATCATTATTGGGGAATGTTATCACTAGATTAGAAATATCTATAGAGGCTTCCAAGAAAAATACAATCAAAGGGTGGCCCATGCCAACAATTTTTATGGAGATATGTATCTTTCTAGGTCTAGTCAGGTATTATCGGTGATTTGTGAAGAACTTATCATGATTGTCAAACCCAATGACCAAGCTGAAATAGAAGGAATTGAATTTCTTCTGAACATAGGAATGTTAGAAGGGCTATAAGGATATCAAAAACAGGATTATCACTACACCAATTCTCAAACTCTCTATAAGTGGAGAAATATTTATTGTTTATATTGATTCTTAAAAGAAACAATTAAGTTGTTTGATAATGAGAAAATATAAAGTGATAACTTATGCCTCAAGGTAGCTTAAAATCCATGAGAACTATCCCAAGCATGATCTAGAGTTGGCGACTGTGATCTTTTCCTTGAAAATTTGGAATCTTTATCTCTATGGAGAGAAGCTTGAGATATATACAGGTCATAAGAGTGTTAAATATATATTAACATATAAAAATATTAATATGTTCCAGAAAATATGATTAGATATCATAAAGGATTATGAATGCTTGATACATTACCATCATAGTAAGGAAAATAAGGTGGTGGGTTCTCTATTTAGAAATTATCTTGTATCATTATCAAAGATGAGAAATTAAAAGGATCAAATCTTCTTAGATTTATAGAGGATAGACTAGGATTCATCAAGGTAGGAACATTGTAAATCCTTTGTCAAATGATTTCTCAACCATCCCTCATCGAGAAAATAATGGATGCTTAAAGAAATGATGTGGAAATTCAGAAATGGGTTGAAGCTATCAAAAATGGGAAATCTTTTGATATCAAGATTGACATGGATAGAGTCCTAAGATTTGGGTCAGGATTATTTTTACCATCTAACCTAGAGAAAAAGATGGAGCTTCTTAATGACAAACATAGTTCAATGTTCTCTATTCACCTAGATAGGAAAAATATGTATCAAGATCTAAAGGAGAATTATGGGTGGGACAATATTAAGAATGAGATTTATAAGTATACATCAAAGTTCCTAGTATGTCAGAAAGTGAAGGATGAAGTAAAAAAATTCTAAGGGGATGATGCAACCACTTCCCATACCAATATCGAAGTGGGAGAATATCACCCTAGACTTTGTCACATGACTTCCAAGGACATTGAGAGTAAACAATACTATATGGGTCATTGTGGATTATCATACAATGAAATATCACTTTATCAAAATTCAAAAGTTCACGTCATTAGATCAAATTCCATGAATATATATATATTAAAGTGGGGGTAAGGATGCATGCAATACCACTATCTATTGTATCTGATAGAGATCTGATATTTACCTTGAGGTTCTAGAAAAGTCTCTAATATTCTATAAGAACTGAACTAGACATCAATATGGCCTATCATTCTCAAACTGATGGAAAATCGGAGTGAACTATTCAAACACTGATATACAGGTTGAGATCATGTTATATGGACGTAAAAGGGGGATGGGACCAACATCTTCCACAAGTCGAGTTCTCCTACAAAAACAGTTTCCACTTGAGTATCCAATTGGAACCATATTAATCCCTTTATGGGAAAAGGTGCATAACATTGGCATGCCGATATGATATTGGTGAGCATAAGTTTCTAGGACATGAAATGGATCAATAAATGGTAGATAAGGTAAAAACCATTCAGTAACACATTAAGACATCCAAAATTCAAAAAAAAAGAGTCATGCAGACAATCGTCGACGATCCCTTGAGTATAAAGTCAAAGACATGGTATTTCTCCTCATATCTCCATGGAAGAAGGTCATTAGAATTGGGACGAATGGAAAGATACGTCCTTGGTATATCAGCCCCATCGAGAATCTTGATTGTGTTGGAGCTGTGGCCTTTTGACTAGAACATACACCTATTATCTCTAAAGTACATTATAAATTCCATATATCCCTCTTAATGAAGTACATACCTGATCTTTAACGTATACTATCTTCAGATGTGGTGTTGTTAGAGAAACGGTTTGTGAATATCTTTGATCATAGGGATAAAGTTCTATATAACAAGACTACTCATCTGGTCAAAGTAAGATGGTTGAACTATAAGTACGAAGGGGCCACATGGAAACTAGAGGAAGCAATGAATGAAAAGTACCCACACTTATTTTCAGTTTAGAATTTAAAATGAAATTTCGAGGGTGAAATTTCATAAGGGAGGAATAATGTAAGGACCCAAGGTTTTATTAATGGAATTCATTTCTTATAAATATGTAATATTATATAATCACATAAAATCACAATAGGAAACACGATGCACAATCATGCTTAAATGAACTAATAAATACATTGTGGCCTTTAAACATAATTTTTCCACTTTTGTTATTTCAATATATAAAATTCAACATACATAGTTGTGATCAGTAAGATATTTGGAGTCTGATTGGACAAACTTAATTTTGGGTGAATAGTAAATTACCCATATGAATAGTAATGTTTCCCTTTTGAATAGTAATATGACCCTTATGAATAGTAAATTGGCCAAGTGAATAAGTATCCTTATCAATGAAAGTATAAATAAAATTTATCCATCTTATAAGTGACAATATAATATAATTATATTATAGTGTTTGTATTTTTTATAAGTCATAAATATTTAATTAAAAATTTATGATTAATTTAACAATTTAAAACTAAATTTATTTTAATTAAATTTATTTTCATATAATGTATTAAAAAATTATCTCTTTAATTTCTTATGATGGTAATATCTTTTTTGAGACCTTAATTAATTTTCCAAAGTGTTATAAAATTGGTTTTAATTGTAATATTTTTATTTTTCAAGAAAATTATGATTTTAATTTAAAAATAAATTTATAATATTTAGAAAATTATTTTTGTAAAATCGTGTTAATTTTGGGATTCTACATGTCAAAAAAGGGTTAGGGTGAATTTTTTTTTAATTTTTTTGAAATACGTAAATTTTTGTTGAATGGTAAAGTAAGATAATTTACAATAAATGCGAAATACGTGATTAATTTGACATGGATGATGTTCTAATGATTTAATATCCTTGGTTTAGAACTCACAAAAATATTTTACTATTTATTAACACAAGAATCAATATTATAGCTTGTCTTAAAAAAAATAATAAAATAATGAATAAAATATTGAGAAACCCCTCCTCTCCTCCACTGTAAAAACCACCCATCATCTGCTCTTTTCCTCACACTTCTCAAGCCTTGTTCCTAGGCTAAATTTTTCTCAAATCACCTCCCAAGACCCTCCCCAACGTCTATAATCCCTTGGTATGATCAAAAAACTAAAACCGTTTCCTTAAGGAGGTTCTCAAGGAGAGCAAATTCAATGTGTAAAAACTTCAACCCTTTCATTTTAGCTTATTTCCATTTTATTTATTTTCTATACTCACCTATCATCATACAAAATGTATTAAAACTCCAACACCATAAAAATACTATAATTATGTTATTATAGTGGAATAATTATTCATCGTCTCTCATTTTTCCTCCTTTTATACTATAAATGGAAAGACTATCTACGATGTAATAATTTATCACATTTAAGGATGATGTGTTTTCAATTTCTATTACCATATACATTTATGATAATGAAACCATTTTTATGGTTTAACCATGTTTATTTTTATGTAATATATTCCAGGTAATTTTCTACAATAATTTTTTATAAATGGTATTAATTTATAAAACAAAATGTGTTTTTGTGATAAAAAACCTCCAATTAACCAAAACAGTTCTCATTGAAGTTTTATATAATGAATCATACTCACTCCAAATAACCAAATGAATTTTATAACCATTTATTAATATAGATGTACTATAATAACATTTAACTTAAATTTTCGAAAATCATCTTCATCTTACATGATTATTTGTACATGTATTTGGGTAAACTAATCATTAAAACCAGGGAAAGAAACACTCCCAAACAATAAAATTGGACATCTTCATCCATCAAAAATACCATGAATAGACATAATATGGTTACAAAAAATAAATTAAATTTATAATAGGTTATGTACTTATTTATTAATGAATCAAATTTTATTATCTAATACATTAATATCAAGTGAAGAACACATTCAGACATAAGGTAAGGAACTCTACCCAAACATCCAATATTCATTGAGGTTTCTCTACCTTTCATTTTACCCAAATGAATTTATATTTTATTTTTATGTACATATTATTAATATTATCATATGTTCTAAACTCATTTATCAATATCGAGTGATATTTCTCTTTCGGGGATATACATTTTTTTAAGTGGTTCCCTTCTCTATTCTTCCTCATAAGAAATCCTGTTTTAAGGGAACTTCCTGAATTCTTACCCAATTTCATATCACTATATAATATGTTTTAGGAAAAAATTGTTTTTATGAAATCAATATTTTTATTATGAAAACCTTCTTGGTTCACTTTTTGTTTTATTTAAATTATTGTTCCCTTTTCTATTTAAAATGCTCTTTATTATTTTAATTAAAGTCGCACTAAAGTGTTTTAATGATAAAATTTCTTAAATACTCTTTCTAGATGTTATCTCATATATTTTACATAACATAACATGATATGTTCCTATTTTTTCTTATGAATATCCATGTATTCTAATTCTTTTCTTTCACAGACACTTGTATGATTCACCCTTTTTTTATGATTTATGATGTTAATATGATACCCAATTATTTTTAGGGGAACCCTTAGGTTTATATATGATTTATGGTATATGATTCTTTATATGGAAAACATATTTACAAACATGTTAATATGGGTGCACCTTGATACAGCTCCAATTCATTGGGTAATGTTTAGTCTCAAGAGACATTATGTGCAACAATCTTGGCAGTTAGCCTTAACTCATGGTCATCTATATGAAACATGCCTTGAGTCATGTTAAATTCATGTTTTATGTTACTTCGAGATTACTTTGATTCTTTTTTTTTATGATTCCTTTTTTTATCTATTATTATTACATATGTTCAATCATATTCCACAACTTTTTATATCATTATGTCATGCCTTCTAACCCATGTGCTAAGATTTATTCTTATGATTATTCCCTTTGTGGGATTTGTAGCTTAAACTATTTATTATGTTATCCCCAAGTTATCCTATGAAGAGGTGTGAGCACAATAGAAGTTAGTAGCTCAATATGTATATTAAATAAAAGTTTCTTTTAAGGTGTTTAATTATGTACCTAGTCTTCCTAGACACTAGAATTTATGATCCTTGGATTGTAATTTGATGTTTACTTATGATTAAAATAATATAATGGTATGTATTGAAGTGTGGGGTCACTATAGTTCAAATCCAAAGATGGTCTAGTTATTTTTTGAGATTATTAATAGATCAATTTAGTAAGAACCTTATGGATAAGACTAAGTGTAAGAAAAAATACCTAAATTTTGGTTAATGTATAGTAAGTGGTTTATCAATAAAATGCATCCCTTTCTAAATAATACATGCGGACATGGTTCTGGTATAGATGTACCTAGGATTAATAACTCTGACAAGGTGTTTTAGACCTGACTTAGGGTAACCTAGTATATTAAAATCATCTTTATTATGCACCTTTATTGACACTCCCGAGGGATATTCTTTGGTAAATTCATAAACTCATTATAAACTATTATAAAGGTTACAAGAAAATATCATATAAGAATATAAGTTATGGAACATATCAAGGATAACCAAGATTTAAACCTAGGGAAACACAAGTTATGTTATACTTTTCCTTTAAAAGTTTTTCCTTTTATGTTCAAAGTTTGATTTTATGATTTTTAAATAAGTAGTCAAACACCCTAATTTAAATTTCTTTTCCTAGTTAATGGCGGGAAATAGAGGAACTTTTTCCAACAATCAATGGGTTAGGGAATTTTAAGATTTCCCAAATGATATTCCAAAAACGATTGGAACGGGTGTTCAAAACATCATGAATATACTTGCTCTACTAGATCAAGTTATGAATAATAACCTAAATCATGTAAAACTCCCTCATCCTCCAAGAAAAGAGAATGTTTTCATCGAATACTTTATGTGGAAAAGGCCTCTCATGTTCAGTGGATCTTCATATCCCCTCCTTGCAATACAGTGGATTAACTCTATTAAAATGATATTCTCTATCCTATAGTGCTCAGATGAAGAGAATTTTTTACTGATGATATATCTTTTTTGTTTGGGAAGCTGATCAGTGGTAGAAACTAATCATGAATACTATATCCTAGGTGTAAATTGATTCAATTGATTTGTATGAATTAAATAAAATGTTATTCAATAAATATTTTCTCCAAACACTCCATATCATGATGGAAAGAGAGTTCCTCAGACTTAAGAAAAAGTAATATGATTCTATAATGGCTTATGAAGAAAAAATTACAAGTATTGCAAGATGAATTTATGAATTCATCATGAACACCTAAATCAAGGTGAATCACTTCTTTAGTGAACTAAAGTCAATCCTACAAATATAATTAGCAGTTCGTGGCTTTGATAGCTATATAAGATTGTATGTTGTTCCCTCAAGGTTGAAATGGTGATTGAAGACTCTCAACAGTCTCATGGGCGCAGTGAAAAAAATCAGAATAATGGAGTCTAATATGTGTGGTTAGTAAAATAAATCACATGATCACAAGGAGATTGAACATCCTACGTTTAAAAATTCAGGGAACAAGCATTCTATGAACTTTTTAAACTGAACTAGGAATTGCATCTAATGTGGAATAATCAGAAATCTGTCTAAGAACTTCTGGAGGGATATGAATATTCCACTAATATAGAAGAGGAAAATAAGATTTAGATCAACACTCATCCTATAGTGTAGTGTTACAACTACATGAAACATTTTAATTATGAAAAAAATTTCCCTAATCTAAGAGTTGTTGGAGGAAATTAAATACAACCTCCAAGGAAATAAGGATTGGATTATGTTATCACTACTACTGAGGTGGAGTTAGATAATGATGTGGTGATAGGTATGATAGTTATTCATTCATGAATACATAACTAACTATTTGATTCGGGTTCAATGCATTCTTTCATATCTTATATGTTTAGTAGAACTATTCACACACCACCTCAAAATTTTGAGGATGAGTTATCTATGAGAACAGAGAGTGGGGAATGTATTGAATCCAAGGTTTATAACTCCTCCCCAGAAACTTTATTTGGACTGAACCACCTAGAAAATATTTTCATTCTTTCTCTGGTGGATTTTTATGTTATTTTGGGAATGTATTGGATATCTTTATACAAAGAAAACATTTTCTATTTGTAAAGGTATATCACTCTTTATATCTTAGAGTATCCTTCATTTGTGTAAAAGTGTAATAAGGAAGATGAATCTCATTTAGAATCATTATCTCATGTGTGGGTCATGTTTCCTTTTGAGCAAGCATATCTTTCTCAATTGATTGAGAAAACAAGATGATACATCTCGAAGATATGCCCATCATTAGGGATTTCACTGATGTATTCCCTAAATAATTCTCTATTATTCCTCCTGATATGGAGTTTGAGTTATCAATTTAACTTATTCATTGATCCCTACCTATATAAAAGACATCTTATAGAATGGCTACTATAGGGATAGAATAGCTAAAGAAGTAGTTATAGGAGAATTTGGAGAAGGGTTTTATATGCCTAAGTGCTTCACCAAAGGGTGTACCAGTCCTCTCTATCAAGAGGAATGATGGATCAATGCACCTTTGTATCGATTATTGTGAATTTAATAAATTCCAGATAATGAAAAATCATCCACTACCACAAATAGATGAGTTGTTTGATCATCTTCATGGGGCAAGTTATTTATCTAAGGTGGACCTCGAGTCTGGATAACACCAATTAAAGGTGAGGAATAATGATATTCCCAGAACTATCATTCAAACAAGGTATCGACACTGTGTGTTCATAGTGATTACCTTCGGGCTCACTACTTCTCTAGCAATATTCATGGATTTAATTAATAGAGTATTTAAATATTACCTCAACAATGTTTTGATAGTCTTTATCGATGGTATTTTGATATACTTAAATAGACATGAGAAATTTGTAGAGAATTTGAATAGTTTGTTGATGACTTTGCATAGGGAGAAGCTTCATGAAAAGTACAATATAAGTGAGTTCTGGATGGAGGAAGTATCATTCTTGGGGCATGATATCACTAAAAAATGAATATATGTAGAACCTTCTAGGGAAAATGTAATCGAAGAGTGGCCTTAGAGAACATCGGTAACGATGATATGTAGCTTTCTAGGTCTATCCATGTATTATTGATGATTTGTGAAAAACTTATCACAATTATCAAACCCAGGGACCAAACAGACACTAGAGGGAGTGAATTTCATCTGAACTCAAGAATTTGAGGAAATATTTAAGGAGGACAAACATACGATTATCACTACACCAGTAATCACACTTTCGATAAGTGGATAACACTTTGTGGTGTATAGTGATGTTTCAAAGAATGTATTATGTTGTGTGAGGATTCAAAATGATAAACAGAAAGCCAACACCTCAAGTAAGCTGAAAATACTTAAGAAAAAGTTATCCCACACTTCATTTGGAGTTGGCGACTATGACCATTTTGTTTAAAATCAGTGAGTTTTATCTCTTTGGGGAGATGTTTGAGATATATACTAATCATAAGAGCCTAAAATATATTTTTACATATAAAGAGATTACTATATTCTAGAGAATATGTTTAAATCTCAACAAGGATTAGGACTACTCAATAAACTACCATCCTGGGAAGGAAAATAAGGTGGAGGATGCTCTAGGTAGAAAGGATAATGTATCTTTCTCAAAGACGATAATTGAATAGGATCCAATATTCTTATGTTTTAAAAGTATAGACATGTGAATCATCATGTGAGGAACATCATCAATCCTTTCTCAAATGATTTTTTCATCCATTGTTCATGGAGAAAATAAAGTATGCTCAGTGAAATGATGTGGAAATTCAAAAAACGGTGGAAGCTATCCGAAATGGAAAATCCTTTGTGTTCAATATTGACAAGGTGGAGTCATAAGATTTGTGTCACAATTATGTGTACCATTCGATCCAGAGATAAAAAAATGATCTTATGAATGACACACATAGCCCAACCTTCTCTATTCACCCATGTATGACAATGATGTAGTGAGATATCCTGGAGAATTATTAGTGGGAGAATAAAAAGAAGGATATTTATGAGTATACATCAAAGTTCCTAGTATGTTAGAAATAGAAGGATGAAAAAAATCTAATGTGATGATGCAACCAATTCCCATACCGGCATGTAAGTTTATGAACATCGCAATGGTCTTTCTACTAGACTTCTATGGACATCTAGAGGAAACAATGCTATATTTGTCATTGTGGATCATCTTACAAAGATAGATCACTTTATCACAATTCAAAGGTATTCTCATTAGATAAAATTTCACAAATATATATCAAATAGGTGGTAAAGTTGTATGGAGTTCCTCTATCAATTTTATCCCATAGAGATCTTATATTCATCTCGAAGTTCTGTAAAAGTCTCCAACATTCTCTAAGCACTGAACTAAGCTTCAGTATGGCCTATCATCCTCAAACTGATGGCCAATAGGAGTAAACTATTTAGAAACTGGAAGATAGGTTGAGATTGTGTTCAATGTCCTTCAAATAAGGATGGTACTAATATCTTCCATTGGTCTAATTCTCTTACAGTAATAGTTTCCACTTGAGAATCCGAATGGCACCATATAAAGCTATTTATTATAAAAGGTGTAGAACACCAAAATGATTGGATGAAGTCACTGAACATAAGCTTCAAGGACCAAAAATGTTCGAAGAAATGGTGGAGAAGGTGACAAATATTTAGTAGCACATTAGGGAAGCCCAAATTCAACAAAAGAGATATATGGACAATCGTCAAAAGACCATTAGTTTAAGGTCGAAGATATGGTATTCTTATGCATATCTCCATGGAAGAAGGTCTCTAGATTTAGGAATAAAGGAAAGTTATGTTCCAAGTACATCAGACTCTTCAAGATTCTTGATCATGTCGGAGTTGTGGCCTATCGAGTAGCACTTCCAGCTACTATGTTTAATGTACATGATGTATTCCACATATATGTATTTTGTACATACCAAATCCGTCACATATACAATATTCAGAGGCGGTTCATTGGGAGAGTGATTTTTCTTATGTGGAGCAGCTAGTGAAGATCTTGGATCGTAGGTGTAAACTTTTACATAACAATACTACTCACTTGGTAAATGTACTATAGTAGATCAATAAGTACAAAGAGGAAACATGGGAACTCAAGAAAGCGATGAACGAAGATTACACAAACATGTTTTCAACATCGAATGTAAAACGAACATTTGATGGTGATATTATATAAGGGGGAAGAATGTAACAACCCATGTTTTTATCAATGGAATTCCCTTCTTATAATTTTGTCATATAATATAATCACATAAAATCACATTAAGAAACACAATGCCACATCCTGCTTCAATGAACTACTAAATGCTATGAGAACTTTGAACATAATTTTTCCAATTTTTTTATTTTAATTTCAATAATAATACATAGAAAATTGTGATCAATAAGTTATTTAGAGTCCGATAGGAAAAACATAATTTTTGGTGAATAGTAACTTACCATTATGAATAGTAATTTTACCCTTTTGAATAGTAATATGACCCTTTTAAAAAGTAAATAGTCCATGGGAATAAGTAACCTTACAATTGAATGTATAAATAAATTCTATCCATCTTATAAGTTACAATATTAAATAATTATACCATAGTGTTGGTATTTTTTATAAAGCATAAATATTTAATTAAAAATTTATGATTAATTTAATAATTTAGAAGAAAATTTATCTTCATAAAATATATTATTAAATTATTTCTTTGATTTCTTATGATTGTAATATAATTTTTTTACAACTTAATTAATTTTCCAATGTGTTAAAAAATTAGTTTTAATTTTAAAATTTGTATTTTTAAAGTAAATTAATTATTTTAATTAAAAATGAAATTTATAATATTTAAAACATTACTGTTATAAAATGGAGTTAATTTTTTTATTCTAAATATTGAAAAATAGTTAGGGTTAATTTTTTGTATTTTACTGAAATACTCGATTTTTTTAATAGTAAAATAAGATAATTTACGGTAAATGCAAGATACATGATTTATTGAGTCATAAATGATTTTATACTAAGGTAATCACATTCAGTTCTATATCACATTCACATATTACTATATTTTTCATAAAAAAACAATAATATTACTTTTCATCCGAAAAATAATGAAATAATTAATAAAATATTGAGAAAGCCCTCATATCCACCACTATAAAAACCACCCCTCACCCCCTCTTATCCTCAAACTTCTCATGACTTTTTACTAGTATAAATTATACTAAAATATCCTCCCAATACCATCCCTCAAATCTATAATTCCTTCATCTCATCAAATGACCAAAATCATTTCCCTATGTTGGTTCTCAGGAGGTAAAAACTTCTTCTTTTTCTTTTAACTTCTTTCTTTTTTCTTTCTTTTCTATGTTCACCTCTCTTCATCCAAAAAGTTTGAAAAATAAAATACCATAAAAATACTATAATTTTTCTATTCAAATGGAATAATTCTTCATATTATCTTGTTTCCCATCCTTTCATACTATATATTGAAAAACCATACAAGATGTGTTAATTTATCACATTCCAGGACGACGGGTTTTCAATTTCTATTATCATCTTCAATTCTGGTAATGAAACCATTTTAATGGTTGAATCATATTACTATTTATGTACTATTTCATATGTAATGTTTTTTAATCATTTTTTACTAATGGTGTTAATTTATAAAAACAAATGTGTTTGTTGTGATAAAAAATACACAATTAACCCAAACAATAGTCGTTAAGGTTTTATATAATGATTCTTGTTCAATAAAAATAACCAAATGAATTTTATAACCATTTAATCTTATTTATGTACTATGATAACATATAACATCAATTCTGGATAACTATCCTCATCTAACATGATTATCCATACATGTATATGCGTAAACTGATCATGAAAACCAAGCAAATAAATGCTCCCAAACAATTAAATTGAACTTATTAACCAATAAAAAAGGTCATTAATGATCTTAATAAGGTAATAATAAATCAATTACAAGTATAATATTTTTATTACTTATTAATTAATGATTATAATTTTATTTTCTAGGACATTAATATCAAGTTAATAACATCTTCAATCTTATGGTAAGGGATTCTTCCCGAACCTCCATTATTTCTTCGGGTTGCCCTATATTTATTTTTACCCAAATAAAGTTGTATATTATTTTTATGTCAATATTAAAAATGATTTTAATATGTTTCAAACTAATGCTTCAAGATCCATTAATCTTTTTTTCAGGCATATACATATTTTTATGTTGTTCCCTTCTCAATTCTTCCCGAAAAGCATGCTCGTTTTAAACAAACTTCGCAGATTCTCACCCAATTTAAAGGGAAGTATATCATATGTTCTAAGACACCATTATTTTTATTATTAAAATATTCATGGTTCAAATCTGGTTTTATATAAATGAATATGTCATTTTCTATTTTAAATTCTCTTTTGTAATTTCCTTAAAACTGCCCTAAAATATTTTAATGCTAAAATTTCATAAATACTATTTTTATGTGTTATTAGATCTTTTTGATATTACATAACATGATATATTCATATTTTCACTTATTAATTCCCATATATGTTATAATTCCTTTCTTTCATGGACAATTGTCTGATACCCCCATTTATTATGATTTTTGACATGATTATGATACTCATTTCATTCCATGGGTACCCTTATCTTTATGTATGATTATTGATGTATGATTCTTTCTATGGAAAATGTATTCATGAACATGTTAGTATGGGTGTGCACAGATATCACTCCAATTCATTGGTTAAATTTTAGTCTCATTAGACTTAATGTGCAATAGTCTTGGCGGTTTTCCTTGACTCATGCTCCTCTATGTGCAATGGGCATTAAATCATGATAAATTCAGGTTCATGTTTCTTAAACATTACTATGATTCCATTTTTATATTATCACTTATTTTATATGTTATTATTCCATAGGTTCAATCATGTTCTATACCTTTTTATATCATTATACCATGCCTTCTAACCCATATGGTAAGATTTATTCTTAATATTATTCCCTTACTGGGATTTATATCTCATCCATGTTATCATGTTATCCCTAAGTTATCCTATGTCGATGTATGAGAATAATAGAATTTATGATCTCAATATTTAGATTAAAAAAATTTCTTTAAGATGTTAAATTATGTTTCTAGTCCTCCAAGATAGTAGACTATACGATCCTTGGCTTGTAATTTGATGTTTACTTATGCTTAAAATCATGTAATTATTTCTTTAAAAGTATTGGGTTTCTATATAAAATTTACTAACCATATAAATGTATTACACGTCATGTAATTTTTTGAGGGGTTTAATAAAAATCACACTGGGAGGTGTGTTTTTTAGTGTAAACTATTAAAAAAATTACACAACATGTATTGGAATTACACACCATGATGTTATCCATGTAGTATATTAAAAAGTGTCATTCATTTAATTTTGTTTTATTTTCCTTCATGAAGAAATTCTCCTCCAACTCTATGGTGATTCTTAGTGGTTTTGTAGCGATTTTTTATCTCTGATCATTGCGGATTAGTGTTGGATATGTGTTAAGCCCTTTTTTCTTTGGATTCCTTATATTCTAAATTCATTCACTTTAGTGGGAGAACCATTGAATTTAATGAGTTTGGGGGTTTATTTTGATCCTATTTTCTGGTCTAGATACCCTCTATCATTAGTGAGTTGATCGTCTTATATCAATTGGGGATTTCCATTGGCGAGTGATCTTTATAAATGTTGAGATAAGTGGTATAAATTCCAATCCTATCATCTAGATTTAATTACATGTATGTAATTGTTAAAATTTCAATTGTCATAATTGGGAAATTGCATCGATGATTTATTTGATTTGTTTTGAATTCCCTGAGTTAAAATTTTTAGTTTAATTGGGTAAATTTAATAGTGGAATTAAACTAATTAATTATTGTATAATTAATGGGGTATGGGGATTGTGGAATTCAATGAATAATTAATTCTTGAATCAGTTTTTGGGATATTAATTGGTTGATGTGATTGATTAATTTTTGAATTAATTAAGGGATATTATTGTGATTGGTTCCTCTCTGCCTCTGATTTCTTCCAATTATCTCTCTAGAGCGATATCCTTCCCTATTCCTAGGGTTTCATCCCCCGATTCCTTTTTGTTAGGGTTTCATCCCTAGACCATATTTGGATTTACCATTCATTTCTTATTCTTTGGGTCTCAATCCCTTATTTGAATTAGTGTTTCAATATCGTTTTCTTCTTCCTCATTCCATGGTGGACAAGGGTAGCGCTTCTACTTCTAATGAGGAGTTTTGATGGATCTGTGGTCTATGGTTTTCTTGTATAGGTTATTTGATTTTGTTTTATGGTGAGTATAGTTCTTCCTTGGTTGTACATTTCTATTGAATTCATGCCTTCCGGTACTCCTCTCTGGCATCTAGATCCATTTCTCCCTTCCAGGTTGGTCTGGTGCGATGGATTCCAAGTGTTTTTGGGTTATGCTGTGTGTTATGGTGGGGGGTTCAAGGTAACCCGACTGGGGTTTATGAGATGGTGGTGTTTCAGTTTGGATGGGTGATTTCGATGAAGATCTTGACTCCATGTGAATAATTCATAATTCGCTTACTATTCTATTTTTTTGGGTATCATCTCTACTCTCTACGTCGGTCTGGCGAGGTGGTTGTCACATAATATTTGGGAGGTTTTTTTTGAGTGGTTATCAATGTTCTATGTGGAAATATCTTAGTTTGGTTTATTCCTTTTGTAGATGGTATGTGGCCTAATGATAGGGGACAATGAATTGATGTTGTTTATGTTCTTCAACGTTCTGGTGTTGTGTAGATCAGTGACGATGATGGTGGTGGTGGACCGAAGTTTATGACATACATGATGAGGGTGGCTCTAGGAGATGAAGATGATAGTGTACAGGTGGTGGTGTTCATAGAATAGGTCGGTGGTGATAAGCCAATGAGGTTGATTTCTAAGGTGATGTGATGATGCGATAGTGGTGAGGGTGCTGAGATGATAAGACGGCATGGTGATGATAGTGGTGAGATTTCTACTCGATGGTTGGTTTCTCGAGTTGCTCACTTTCTTGGGATTTTGGTTTTTCCAATGCTTGAATTTTAATTTTGAAATTTGAATGTGGATTTTTGGATGTTGTGAGTTTCTATGTAATGGTCTATGTAGGTGTTTTTCGGAACTAATATCTAGTTTTTTGTGAGGTTCCCACTCATCCAAAAAGTGGTATTTCAAAAATGACAAAAAAGTGATTTTAAGTAATCGATGTAATCAATTATTTGTTGAATTAATTGAAGTTATTGACGTGATTAATTAATTATTTAATTTATTAATGTAATTTATCTGATTATTTAATTTTTTTAATTAATTAATGGATTTATGTGATTATGAAAATATTGAATTTGATTAATTAATTGATGATTTTATAAATTTGATATTGTGACACATGTGAAATTAGGATATTGTGATAAATGTGTTGGATAGGGAATGAGGCTCCAAATACTCATATGTGTGATAAATGTGTGGGGGATAAGAACTGAGGCTCCAAATACTCATATGTGATTTAAATGTGTGTGGGATAGGGAATGAATCCCCAAATACACACGTGATATTGAGGTGTTGGGAAAGGAAAGAGGCTCTATATACCCATGGGGTGTTAGACACAACATTCTATGACCATGAGTTGGAATTGGACAATGGTTCTAGTTGGTCATGATATAAAATGATATAATGAATGGTAACAATGGAATTCAAATATATTATATTCCTTGTGGATAGTTCAGACTCTAGCATTGTCCGAAAAAGGTATTGAGGTTTAGGTATCCTAGGGAACCTGATGGGAGATCTCTGGTTAAATAAAGAGTAATTGACTAAATGTAAATTTTCTACTTTATTTCTTGTATATTATTCTTTATAAAATTTCATACACTACTATATACTAGAAATTTTTTTAGACTCCATTGGTAGTGGCCTATTGAGTTGTCCTCACACCTTATATAGGCTGCCTGATTGGTACCCTAATAGACTTTATATTTGTAAATAAGATAATGGAAAAGGCTATGTGTTAGAAAGATGGTTTGGTGTAGAGGATGGATGAGGAAAACAGATGTTTTTTGGGTCCTGCTTGGGAGTTAACTGTGTGTTTAAATTTTCATTTTCATTTTGACAATTGAAACATAATTTTTCATGGCATGTCTACAGTTCAGTTTTGATATTGTATTTCTAGTTTTGATCATCATGTGATACTAGTATTTTCTGAATTAGGTTATATCTATTGGTTATTCTTATTTATTTTCACTATTGAGCTACTTTGATAAAGAGGGTATAGTCTTCCCACTATTATCATTTGACCCTCGATACTAGTCGGCAACCTCTAGTGTACAGGGTGGCACTCTTGATGTCATGTAACTAACCAACTTAAGGAACTAATGTGTGGCACCTCGGTTAGGACTTTACACATAACAATATTATATATATCATATATATACAAAATAAATTCATCATTATAAAAAATTGTTATAGTTTGTAATGCAAAAGAAAATTGCATCAGTTCAGGAGGTGTTTGTCCATCATACACAAAAACGGTGATTTCATAACCCATTTGATGGAAGTGGAAATTTTTGTAGT
This sequence comes from Viscum album, assembly GCA_963277665.1. Taxonomy (NCBI): domain Eukaryota; kingdom Viridiplantae; phylum Streptophyta; class Magnoliopsida; order Santalales; family Viscaceae; genus Viscum; species Viscum album. The sequence goes on along the minus strand of OY728140.1, from coordinate 1,361,200,732 downwards.
CAATTCCCCTTACATAAAAAAATTAAAAATATAGAAGATACCAGGTTTTTTATATCATCATGGTACAATAACAATTTAATGAGTTTGAAGAATAAATAAAGCAAAAACAACTATTGATGAACATTGCCTCTACGTCAGTTATCCTCATTAGGTTTGGATCAAATTCCATACATCCTTAAATTTCTATCCAAACTAAGGATTATGGGATGTGAGTAGATAATTTGAGAAGTGATTTGGAATAGTATTGGTCGAAATAAAAGGTTTTTTTATGTTTATGATAAGGAGAGTTTTTTTATAAGTTAGATGAATGGGACACTTGTAAATTTTATAAAGAAAGAATTCCACCCTTGTTTCTTCATGTCACAAGGCACCAATAATAGACCATTATCTATCCTAGAAGATAAAAGTTAAAAAAATTCCAAAAAATGGTTGGGGATAAGTATTGGGTTATTTTTAACCCTTATATTTTTAGTTTACTCCCCCCCTCCCCTCGGTAAATCCATTTTCACCTTAACCTCAGTAAATAATTTTTACTGTTTTGATATTCATTTTGGTAAAAAATTTGGTTGACCTTATTAGATAATATAAATTACGATGATTAAAAATATATAATATTTTTTTCCCAAATTACATTCAATGATGTTTCAAAATTTAGTTTAAAATTCATCTGGATGATGGGATGGAAAATACTGTTTATAAGTAAAATTGTTCAAAAATTTGAAATGTTTTTATATCAAAATTTAATATAAAATTGATTAAAATGGACTAAATAATATTAATGGATGTATAATTGAAGTAATTTTATTTTAAAGCCTATTTAAAATATAATTTACTTTAATAATAATTTAAATTAAAAAGTATGTTTTCAATTAAAATTCTCTATTTTTTAGTATTCATTAAAAATGAATCTTTTTAGAAAAATCCAAAAAATCAGCCCAAGTAAATTTTGACATGAAAATCTCAATAATTAATTTTATTTTATCAAATAATTTTTTAAAAAGTTTTAAAAAATAATTTAATTATTTTTTACAAAGATAAATAAAAATCAATTTTTGAGGAAATAATATTTTTGAAACATATAAATACATTACCAAAAATTAAGTACATTTTTATCAATATGTTTTCATTATATAAAACCATTATAATTAATATTTAAAATGTATTTATTAGTATTAATATCACTAATTATAATGGATAGGTTATAATAGTCACATTTTAATAAATATATTAATATATTGTGGTTTTCTAAAACTCAGTGTCATTTATAATGCAAGTTAACCCCGTGTTTTTATTATATCAATATTAACTTAGTGTTTCATGTTTGTAAAGATATCAAGAAAAATTAATTTATTAAAAAAATATTAATTCATAAAAACATAGGGTTTTACATTATACCCCCTTAAAATGAATTTATCCCTCCAAATTCATCCCTATAATACAAACAAATGAGGATACTTATGCGTCATGATATCCTCAAGTTCCCATATAGAATCCTAAAACTAGTTTTTTGATCGAAAAAATTTTCTAGGTGAGTGGTCTTGCTTAATAAAACATTCTCTATATGATCCAGAATGTCCACTGATTATCCTTTATAGAAATATCTTTCTCCCTTGATATAACCTATGAGTCCAGTACATGGTAAGTCCTAGGTATGTACTTCCTCAGGAGTGACACATGGAACAAACAATGGAATTGAGAGTGGTTTTTAAGAAGCACCAATAGATAGGTTACTATACCAATACACTCAATAATTTCAAAGGGGTCAATATACCTAGGTCATAGCTTCCTTTTATTTTAATACTCTCAAAACCTTATTCCATAGAGAAATTCATTAAAACACCTTATCACCAATTTCAAATTCTAGATCATGCCAGTGATTTTCAGCATAACATTTTTGGTGACTCTAAGATCCCTTGATGTGTTAATGAATGGGTCTAACCTTCTCTAGAACTTTTTCAGTTATCTCATGTCCCAATAGGTTTTTTCAACTTCATTGTGGAACATTGAAGCTCTATATTTCTTTCTATATTGTGCTTTATAATGAGTCATTTTAATGTTTATGTTAAATATATTGATGTTTACTTTTTTTATTTTCTAACACATTCAAGGGTATATTGAGAACCCTTAAAAAATAAAAACAGATCAAACATCACAAGAAAATACTGACTTATTAAACAATAGTTTAAGGCGATTTGAATCTCCTTCCCTCAATAGTTTCCAAGGGAGGGAACTTACTTGGCAGTCTGGATCTTTCTCTATGTTGTCTTCATAGTGCCTTTCTAGAAAATCCCATGTTTTTATATATTATACTTTTTTGATCTTCTCCATATTGAATCCCCTAATCAATATAGAATCATTCTTGTCAACCCATTATGTTTTCTCCATAAAAACTTCCATTTGGATCAATATTTGCATAATTTGGTCGATGTCTTCCCTCACCTCCCTGATCACCAGAACATCATACTTCATTTCTTTGCTAAAATGTATGAATAGTTCCATCTGAGAATCAATATCCTCATCTTTCAGGCACTAAAAACCATTTTGAGATCCTACCTCGCATTGTTTTCTAGGGGTAATAGCATCCTTTATCACCCACATCATCTCCTCAAAATACAGATGCAACTATTATTTTAGACTATCTGCCATTGAAGCTCCTTTCACTTGCAACTGAGACTCTGTGGCACTAACCTGTTAATCCTCATCTCCTTCCTCTGACTATACTGGGATAAAAACTATGTGATATCTCTCTTCATTACACCATTCCAAAAATACTACTTCAAATCTCCATACATATTCATACTTCCCAGATGAATATAGAATGGATAACTATGAGATTTCTCTAAAAAATCATTCTTCGTGTCTGGTATGGATGAAAAACATACATGATTTATAAGATTTACCATTTCATTATGATCACGGTAAAAATATAGTAAATTTATAACCTTATATTTTAGCTCTATATATTATTTATCTACCTCATTAATCTTTACATGCATAGATGGTTTTACATTCAACTGAGTAAGAAAATATTTTTTCTCTTCCTTAAGGATTCCATCTCCGTCCTTTATAAATCCAAAAAAATTGATCTTTTGTAATCGTGATCATAGATAATTTTGTGTGATCATTTCCACTCAAATCATCTTCCACCTTTTTTCATTCCTAAGGTGGTAATGTATTAAGTGATCATAATAATTACTTATCTCTAACAATTTTCTGTGGAAAATATTCAACTCCTAATATGTGAATATATACTTGATCTTTTATGATATGTTTATGTATTTCACTTTTCATCATATAAATAATGTATCCATATATTTATTGAATATATTAAAGTAGCTAAATCCAAATCATGAGTTGGGTAATTTTTCTTTTTAATCATAAATTTTCGTGATGTATAATTTATAACTATTTAATCTTATATAAAAACACATCACAATCCCTTCTTGGATGTATCACCACATATTAGAAACCCTTCTTTAATATGGGGTAATGTAAGAACATCTTCACTGAATAACCCTATCTAGAGTTCCTTGAAATTTTACTCACATTTATATCTCTAAAGGAAATTTGACCTCTTTCAGATTTACTTGGTGAGTAGATAAGATGTCCATGAGAAATTCTCAACACATATTCAATAATATTCAAATAAAAAAAGAAAACTATGTATCCCAGTCACAATGGTTGGTTTGGGACAGTATTCAATAGCCTCTATCATTGAGGAATCAGTCGACATACCATCTTTTGAGATTATATAACCCAAAATGGAAACCATTTTCAGCCAAAATTCACACTTTGTATATTTTAATATAGTTTCTCCTTCATCAGGTTCTTCGGTATAATTATCAGGTGATATTCATTCCCTTCCTTTCTCTTTGAATATATAGTAATATATCATTTAAATTTTACCAAATAGTGATCAAGGTAATTTATAAATACTCTATTCATTAAATTTATAATGATAACTAGGGAAATTGTAAGACAAAATGGAGTCACTATATATTCATTGTGTCTATACTTTGAATGGAAAGATTTCTTGGGTATATCCTCCTTCTTGAACCTCAATTTATGATTTTAGAATCAAATTAAAATCTTGGAAAAGTGTTGATATCCACATATTTAATCAAACAAACCATTAATACGAGGAAGAGGATACATGTTCTTAATAGTGATCATATTTAGCTCTTGAAAATCAAGGTGGAGTTTCATTGATCCAAATTTTTTAACAAAAAGAACAAGTGTTCCCCATAGTGACACACTTGGCCAGATGAATCCCTTTTCAAGGTTTTCCTAGAGTTCCATGTTAAATTCATATAGCTCACTTAGGGTCATTATATATGGTGTCTATGAAATTTTTTTGGAACCAAGTATGAGTTCTAATGAGAACTCATCTTCAAATTTTTGTAGAATCCTAGGAAACTATTCTAGAAAGTCATCAAAAAATACTAGAAAACATGGATATCCTTGATGATAAGTTTCTCCCAAACCATACGAGATAAACAACCCTTATAAATGGGAACTAAAAAAATATAATGGATCTGATATCTATTAGAATTCCATATTGATCGTCACATTGATAGATGATCATAGGTCATTTTAGAATATTAAATGTGACTTACCTTCCTCGATAATTGGTGTGTTATCTATATAGATAATTCTAATCCATGTTAAGGATAACATCAAATTCAACCAGATGAATATTATTATGATTTATAGAAATTTCATTACAATAAACATCAATAAGAGAAGAATCATATACTTGAGATGTTATCATCATACGATTATGGGTTTAACTGATAATTATATATCTAGTAATTTGGGTGGAATCATGATACCATTAGTAAATTCCTCAGATATGAAAGAATTTTTAAATCTAATTTTAATAATACAGCAGTAGTTCCATATCAGATGGTAATTGTACCTTTCAACACGTTATTATCTAACCCATCATCAAAAAAATGATTTCATGAGATTTCTTGTTGTCACTCATCTTAAGATGCTTTATTTGTTGATCATCATCATTGAGCCTGAAATTTTGGAAATTGTTAGTATAATACAAAAATTCCTTTCCTGTGAAACATTTAAGTACGGGAGCTACATTATGTAGAGATTTCTCATTATTCGCATCATTATCTAACTTCTTCACGTCACATTAGCATTCAACCACATGATGGCCTTCCCTTACACTCATAAAATATTTTTTATTCCCTTTAGGGAAATTTCCTCTATTTTTTCCCACACATTGAGAATAATGGAAATACAATCTTCTTCTCCCCATAGTTCCCATATCATTCGTTGAATTACATTTTTCTCTTCTCATCAAAACCAGTATTTTGATACGTTACTCCAACCTAGATTTTAGCCTTGATTTTATATCAAGCAATCTCTTCATACCTACTAAAGTCTCTTATGGATAACACTCTTCGAATAATTGGTTATAAGACACTAAATAAATGATCAAACTTAATTTTATGTTGGATGATAATACTAGAAATGTACCTCATAAGTCTTATAAATTTTTCATCCTAGTTACCAATGGATTCATTATCCTTTTGATTTATCTCAAGGAACTCCTTCTCTATTTCTGTATAAATAATGCGAGTAAATAACATATTAAAAAAAGTTCATGAAATTTTCATAATCCATGGAGTCAATTTTCATCCTATTTTGATAGATTATACAATTGATCTGCTTCACCTTCCAAATGGTAGATATCAAAAATCAATTTTTTCATATTCCAAACAATAGAGAACAGAAAATATCATTTTAGTGGTACTAATCCATTATTCACAAAATAGTGGATCAAAAGACCCATTGATAAAAGGTAGGAATTGACTGGTGAAAAAACTCAATAGAATGTTTTTCCCTCCTTTTTTTCAATTCTATCATGATTCGTGTATTTAGAAAGTATTGTAAGAATAGTAGTGATATTTGTTATTCCAGCACCCATAAAATTTGGTTCTAAGGAAGAAAATCATTTCATTTTCCATAAAACTCGTCATTAACACAGTTTCATTAGGATCCAAAAATAGACAAAAACCAAAAAGGATATTGTAATAGACAATAATAATAAGTAGAAACTATTTAATAATGAAACAACAGTTATAGGATATCTAAATCATGAAAAATTCCTTTTAATTTATGACAATTTAGTTTTGTACTTGAGAAATAAAAGTCATTATCTATTTTAATTTATTATAACAGTTATTAAATAGTTTTTGAATTTACAAATCATATCCCTCAGGAGTGTCAAACCATGTGTGCTATAAGGCCCATTGTTGTGATCCAGGTGATCATAGAGCCTATATCAATGCACCCTTTTTGCAGTTATTACCCATATGTACCTCTATGAGAATCCACATCCACATGTATTATCTATAATGGGATTTAATTTCTTAAAAACCACTCATTCTATCCTTTACAAAAATTCCAAGACATTTTCATATACATTGACCCATACTTTGACTTATCTATATACATGTACATAAGGATCTCACTAAGGTTTTTTCATCCAAGATTCTATGGGTTGACTAAACCAATCCTCGGATACCAACTTTAGTAACCCAGACTTTTCATACACATATATTAAATCTTTTTAGATGTAAAATCATTTCATTACATAAACAAATTCCTTAAGACTATAATAATTTAGTTTCTTTTGAAATGTGGAATCATTAATAACTGGTCCATAAGTGAGCTACATCATCTCCTACTATGTTATTAATAACTATCACCCTTCTTATAAATATCATACATAATATATTTCTTCATATACAAGGGAGATGAAACATAATAATGGATGACCTCATATGAGAATTGATAGTAAACAATGGAGATAAATATGAACAACATAAACATAAGTGCTTAATAACATGAAAATAACATTTGAAAACCATACCTTTCATATCGATGATAGTAATATTCAGTCATGGTATAAAGATTGGTAGTTCATAATTCACAGATCATAAAGAAATCATATAATTTGATGAGTGAGAGAATAACATTGGAATAATATATAGATTTGTTTCATACATATAAGAATTGAAAATATTTTCTCAATTCTACCCCCCAAGACATTCATAACATGTTAGGATATGGATAACCACCCATGTACCTACTTTGGGCTTGGGATGACCTCGTAGGTAACCATTTTCGGGCTTGGGATAACCTCCCAAGTACCATTTGAGCTCATATAACATTAATCATTACCAAATTCATTGGAGGGACATATAGGTCCCACCCATCTCATAATGAAAATCATAAATATGTGTTCCACAATATCATAATACATTCATCATATAATAACCCATAAAATGAAATGGGATTCATAAATATTTCATCATATCATAAATTGTGAAAATGGTATAGATTTTGTAATCTTTTAGTCATTTCATCATAGCATAACATGTGACAAGATGCGGGTTTCATAAGGGTTCTATCATTGCATAGCTTATGAAAGAGAAACAATTTTCATAAACATCATGTTATCATAAAAATAAATAATTCATAGAATTAATAATAATTTTTTCCTTCGATCATATCCCTTGTAAGACATAGATAGAATCAACCGATGTCCTTTTAGATGGTAAATTATTTTGATCGATCAATACAAACATTTATTGAGGAAAATATTTTTATTTTAAAATAACCTTGAAAACTTTTAAAGGAATATTCAAATACAATATTGGTCGTGATAAGGGGAATATTCATTTTTGGTAAAAACATTAAAACAAATATTCCTTTCAAATTTTTTTTTAAATACAAATTGTAATTTTTTGGAAAAAAATGATTATTCATTTAAAAAAATTAAAAAAAAAATATGGTTTTAGAAGAAAACGTATTTTCTACCGAAGAGAGAAATAAGTTAGGTTCCTGTAAAAACATTTCCTCCATTGTTTTAATTAGAAAAGTGTGGTAAAATAGTACTATTACATGAAAATAACAAGAATAAATATAATAGAATAAAATTAATGATTTTTTGGAGTGATTTGTTATAATATTTTATCATTATAAATATAATCATAAACAATATCATTAATTGATGAGACAATGAAATAAAGTCATTACCACTTTGGTAACTCTGAATCGTAAGCCCCGTGAAAGAGTGATCCTAAAATGTATATTTAAAAACTAATAGTTTTTAGTTCAATATATAAAATATACATTCATGGTTAGTATATAAACCATATAAAATAAATAGGTGGTGAATATGACATGTGTCTCATGGAAGTAAAAAAGTGAGTTGAAAATAACTTATCTTAAGTCTTGACTTCCTTCGTATATATTAAAACAACATGAATAATAAAATAATATTTGTATAAATATGATAACTAAAAATATTTATATACATCATACCATAAATTATTTTCTTGTGAACATTTATTAACATTTTATTAATAATTCCATGTTGAAGTTTCGTTTTGGGTAACAAATGCTTTGTTTTTCGAATATGATTTGATATATTAATTTTGGTCCTCTTATATTGATCATTATTTTAACATATAAATAATTAGAAAAATGATATAAATATCATAAATATAAATTATATATATATTTCTAGTATTCCATAAAATTTTGGATTGAAAATGAAATAAATTGTTTATAGAGATGGAGTGTCACACGTACGCTTGAACGCTGTTTCCATTTTCTTGTTGGATTGAGGGAAATAAATTTAAATGTTATATTATCATTAAATAATCATTTTTATGTCTTATATTTCATATATGTTCATTAAAACCATCAATATTACGTTCCATGTAAATCATGAATGAATCACATCACTTCCTGAGGCAGTAATTCCCCATACACACGAGCGACGTTATCATACTCCCAAAAAATAGAAATCGTGAAGTTATGTGTGATATAATATTATGTAATCATAATAATATTATAAATATAACATATATAAACAAAAAAACCATAATTATAACCATCCATGAGAGGTGGTAAAGGGAAAATGAATGGCATCAGTTCGGGAGGAAGTAATTTGTCAAACACAGGGACAATGACTTCACAACCCATTTGATATGATTGGAGATAGTTATAGGTAATAAAATTAACCTATAAAAAATTAATTATATGGAATATAATTATTTTATAATATCATAATGTCATATTAATAATTTAAATAGGTATAGGAATAAATAAAACAAAAATGTTCATTATTGAACATTACATCCTCTTCGGTTATTCTGCTTCGGTTTGCACCAATGTCCATCCTAGGTTGGATTTATTCCCTAAATAAGGTTTATAATATTTGAGTAAGAAATTTTGGAAGTTATTTGAGTATTTATTGTGTAAACTAAAATGGATTTGTTGTTTGAAGAAGATAGGATAAGGGGAGGCCTTTTATAAGTGAGTTGAGTTTCAGAATTGCAAATCGTTTAGAGAAAAAATCACACTCATGTTATATTCATGTCATAAGGCTCCAATAATGGATAAATCCCAAAACATGTGGATAAAATGTCAAATTATGGTCAAAATATGGGTTTTTTATAACTTTTTATTTATTTTTAACCCTTATCATTTTTGTTTAACCCCCTCTTAAACTTATTTTTACCTTAACTATAGTAAACTAACTTAACTTTTTTAACTATTTATTTTGGTAAAAAAATTATGTTCACCTCATTAGATACTATAAATTATTTTTATTCCAAATATGGAATCCATTTTTACAAATTCCATTCACATAAGTAGAAAATTTTAATTAAAATATAATCTCATAGAAGCGACGATAAAGAGTGTTTTTAAGGATAAAATGTTCAAAAGTTTAAAAAAAATTATATCAAATATCAACTTAAAATTCATTAAAATTACATAAATTGAATTAATGGATGTATAATATTACTAATGATACATTAAAAACAATTTAAAATATAATTTAGTTTTTAAATATAATAAAATTAAAAGGAAATGATCAATTAAAATTTGGTATTTTTCATTATTCAACAAAAAAATGAATCTTTTTTAGAAAAAAAACCACCCTAATATAATGTAGAAAATTTGATTTTAAAAATTATTTTTTTTTATCAAAATTATTTTCTATTATTTAAAATATTAATTTTATTATTGTACGTGGAAAGATGTAAAAAATCAAATTTTGAGAAAATAGTTTTTTTAAAACATATAATGACTTTGCTAAAAATTATGTACATTTTATGAATACTATTTATTAATATAAAACATTTCTAATTAATATTTAAAATTTTCTTTTACTATTAATATATCTATGTTTAATATCTGGGTTATAAAGGCCTCACTTAAATGGACCCTCTTCTAACCTTCCCAAAACAATTCACTCCATTAATTTCCTCTAAAATTCATACCCTAAATACAATTAATAAATTCTTATTATATATTGGTTATATTTGAATCCAAATTATGAGGGTTAAACCCCTCATTATTGGGTATTTCATTAAGTGAATGACTAGTTCTCTCAATGGAAGTATTGATTATACCATGATTCACTGTTTTATTTCACCCTTATATCAATGTTTTAAACTAGTTTGGTAATAAATATTAAAAATATAATAATAAATTTAAATTTATGTTTGAATAAATGAATTAATTTTTATCACATTTTAATAGGTAAATTTCACTTTTTTTGTTGTTTACATTTTAGGATGAAGTGATTTGGAGAGATCGTGACGGAATTCAAGAAAAATTGGCCAAACTGCACGAGAGCCGAGACATGCATGTGGACAATTATTTCTACTGTGGATAATAAGTGAATCCAATTGGGATAAAAAATGTTTTATGAGAGAAATAAAATGTGGGATACATTTATCTAGAAGATCATGAGGCCCAATTCGTCCATATGGAGACACAAAATAGGCCCACAATATGAAGACATTTTGGGCAGGCCAGATTGGACCATCCTTCTTTATTTGAGCCATAACTCGGGCCTCAGAGATCCAATTGGAATTATTCCACCTCCCATGGATGGATAACTCGATGTATCACCTCTCCACTTAATTGTATGACCATTGAATGCATTTGGTTCAGTCAAACAGCAGCATAAATAAGGATTAAACATTCTGTCCTGAATAGTGACCTAGTCCCTAAGGCACTTACCTCTTTTGAGGAAAGTGTGATGTTTTTTTCGATAAAATCACTCCTCTCCCTAATTACCTCATTTTTCAAGACTAGGGGTTATTTTTAGTCTAATTTTAGAGTTCTATTCACCCATTCTATTTCAATTCCCCCTCACTTACTTCTAAACCTCTTTGTGATCAATTTAGGGAGTGTCCATTGTTGTAATCTCGAGCTCCACACTTATAATCTTCATAAGATAATTGATTTCCTAGTTTATTGTCAATTATTCTTCATTTATACCTTCTAATTTTTTTTATTCTGGTATGATCAAATAAAAATCAAAGGAACAAGGATCCACATGAATCTATGCATAACCAGGATCTCGTGATGATTTGAGTGTGGTTTCTTCTTTTCTCGTGCCTCCCTTTCATAAGTTTGCAAATGGATTGTGTTGGTTGATAAAATCCAAAATCCTGAACCTATTAATATGCATTTTCTTGTATTTTTTAATAATTTTATCAATGACATAAATCTGTTCATTTCATCACATTGTTGATTTGATGCCTTGATTGAGTTCTGTTTTTACATCAATTCATTTTGTTGATTTTGAGTGGTTGCTGATAATCAATATCATTGATCAATCAAATCCTAGGTGGTAACCTAGTAAGAACTAAAATAAAATTACTGTTTTCATATTGTATAAAATCAATTAATCAATGATCCTTCCCTTTCCCTTGAGAGCGATGATGGATTGAGCATCAAGGGACACTTACCAAGGTTGATCACAATTTCTCCAACAATTTTTCTGCGTAGTAATATACTTTAAATATCTATTCTTAAAGAAAAAAACCCATGTTTTTTAAAACCCCATCCCCATTTTAGTTTCCTAATAAGAACCTAATTTTTTAATTAATGATCTAAATGTCCTTCTAGAGACGACTTAGTGTTGTTTTTATACCTGTAGATATTCTAGTTAAAAATAAACATCTAATTTGACCCGCACGACAACACGATAAAATTTTGGAACCATTATCAGGGATAAAAGATCATTTTTTCAATTTATTTCCTTTTATTTATTTATTTTACTTCTTAATTAGTACTCCTTTAAATATCTCACCCCCATTTTATTGTTTTTTTCGGTTTTCTGTTTCTATTATTGGTTGTTTTTTTGTGTTTTTCCTTTCATTCTCTCCCTCTCTCTCTCTTATTCTTCTTATTCTCCATATCTCCCTCTATAATTATTTGTTATAAAATTATATTCTACATTCACCCTTATTAAGTGATTATATTTATATTAAATCATAAAAAATAACAAACTTTACAACTTATTTACATGACCCGATCAGTAAAAGAAAAACTGCTTAAATTTGACCTAGAAATTGAAAAGCCCTTCACACACAAATAAATGCATCTAGGGAAGTTCAATAAAGTAACACTAAAGAACCCCTTTTGGAAGTTCAAGTGTCCATAAACCAATCAACAATTTAATAAAATCAATCCTAATAAAACAAAGCTGCAAATAATCGAACCATAAAAGAACTGCCCACCTCGGATGTGGAGTACCAACCTGCTTACATCTAATATCCCTAGGAAGAACCCATACATGAGCTGAGATCTAGACACACCACCTACTTCTTAAATTCCATGGTCTTTCTGGTGGGTAACCTCATAAATACCTTAAAGAGTTTTACATATTGTGCTCCACCATGAAACCCCAAAAATGTTTATGAGGACCTAATTCTATTTAGGGGTGTCCCTTTATCCCTTGATGATGTAGCCAAAGATTGGATATACTATTTCCCTACCACAATTGGGGGGTGGAATGACTTGAAAAGACTATTTTTATAGATGTTCTTCATTGCCTCCCAGAACTTCATCAATTATGAATGAAATTTGTGGCATTAGGAAACCCCAATGAGAGACCCTTCAAAAATACTATGAGAGATTCAAAAGACTTTGCTCAAGATTCCCCCACCACCAGATTAGTGAACAACTGTTAATACAATAATTATATGAGGGACTTATCCACACGGATCAGGGAATGATTTATGTAGCAGTCGGTGGTTCCCTACTTGATAAAAAACCTCCCGCCTCTCATGACTTAATAGCCAACACGGCTCAAAATTCATAACAATTTAGTACACAAGCTATTGCACCAACCCGAGGAGATCATGAGGTAAGTCATTCATCTCTAGAAAAAAAGGAATATAAAAATATCGATGAGATGCATACCTATATAAAGAAATTATCTCACGAACAAGGTAACTCACTCTCCTCTTGTTCCATTACATTGTGGTATTTGTTCTGACAATACTTATTTTTATAACCAGTGCCCACAATTTCAAGATTCATCTGATTCTTGTACAATCGTGTTCCCAGGGCATCCATTCCAACAAGCACCCCCTTTCAAGCAAGAACAATTCAGGACAAATCCAAACCCTAGGTGGCAGGAACAACCCTAGTACCAACAAGGAGGAAACTCAAGATACCCTAAATAGAATTGGTATCCACAAGGAAAAGCTATGCATCCTTCTTATCCTTAAACATCTCAAAACAATCATCCTCCTCCTACCAAATATAAACCAAGCCTCGATGATATGGTGAAACAAATGGCAACCCAGAACCTCTAGTTCCAACAGACCACACAATTGGCAATTCAAGACCTATGAACTCAAGTGGGACAATTGGCGAACACCATCAGGGAGCTTAAGATGCAAGGTTATGGACAACTACCATCCCAACCCATTTCCAATCTGAATGAAAATGGTAATGTATGTGCAGTTACACTTCATAGTGGTAAATAATTTTCTCATTCTGCTGATTCTACGCCACAAGTATGTCCCCCTCGTGAAAACTCTCTTCTCCAACCCTCAAATGTTTCAAGAAATGAAAAACAAGAAAAAAAGAGTAATGAAATTGTCATTAAGGATTCCAATGAACAATCCATTCCTCTTCCTTTCCCTTAAAGACTCACTAAATCTAATAAAAACTTTGATAATGATATTGGCAATGAAATAATGGATACATATAAAAAAGTTCAAGTTAACATTCTTCTATTGGATGTAGAAAAACAAATCCCTCGATATGCCAAATTTCTTAATGAAATTTCCACCCATAGAAGGAGACTAAAGTGGTATAAGAGATTCAACATGGGAAGGAATATCTCAGCCTTGATTCAACTAGAAATTCCATCTAATTTCAAGGATCTGGGCACATTCATGATACCTTGTACCATAGGGGAGACCTTCTTTTCTGATGTTATGATAGATTTAGGTTCTTCCATTAATGTAATGCCTCACTCTATGTACACTTCTCTGTAAGTTAGAGAGCTTCAACCAACGGGTATTGTCATACAAATTTCCAACCGAAGTACTACACATCCAATAGGAGTGATTGAGGATGTCCTTGTATGAGTTAAGAATCTCATCCTCCGTGTTGATTTCTACATTATTGAGATGGGAGATACCCAAACCCAAGGACATGGTCCTCTCATACATGGGAGACCATTCCTCAAAACATCAATGATGATCATCAATGTTCACACTAGTACATTTTCCATGGAGTTTGGAGGAGAAAATGTAAGTTTTACCATCCTTGAGGCTATGAAATGTCTCGTTGAAGAGAACTCCACTCTTCATGTATATTCGATGGAAGTTCTATCAAATGATGCATACACTCAATTATCTCTTCAACTGATACTCTGATTCATTTTCGTCTTCTTCACCCTTGGATGATTTGAGTTTTGATTCATGTTTTGAGTGTTGTGTTGGTTATGAAAAGTGTAAATCTTGTGCTTTAATTTTTGAGTGTGTTCATTCTAAGGTACCCATAACTGTCGATGATTCTGCAAATCTCATTTCAATAGATTCTCTATCTTTAGAGAATAAACATGAACATATACATAGTTTCATGGACCTCAATCCCCCTAAATACCCTCCCTCAGTCCAAAAACCCTTGGTGTTTGAATTAAAACCACTTCCATCTAATTTAAAATATACCTATCTTGAGGGTATTGACTAATTTCCCATCTTTATTTCCAATAACATCTCTCAACAAAAGGAATCAAAAATGCACAACCTTTTGAGAGAGTGTAAATAGGAAATAGGATAGACATTGGATGATATTCTTGGGATTAGCCAATCTATTTGTATGAACCATATACTTTTGGATGATGAGGCTAAGCTCGTGAGACAATCTCAATGCCGGTTAAATCCCACTCTCCTTGAAGTGGTAAAATTGGAAGTCATTAAATTACTTACTACGAGGATCATTTATCCTATATCTGATAGTAAATGGGTTAGCCCAGTGAAAATTGTGCCTAAAAAATAGGAATAACAGTTATGTCAAATGAAATGAATGAATTGGTTCCAACATGTGTGAAAAATAGTTGGCGAGTCTCTATTAACTACCATCGACTAAATCATGCCACGCGGTAGGACCACTTTCCTCTACTATTCACTGACCAAATGTTAGAACGATTGGATGGTAAGTCCCATTATTGTTTCCTTGATGGATATTCGGGTTATTTCCAAATCCATATATCCCATGATGATCAATAAAAGACAACATTTACTTGTCCATTCAACATATTTTCAAACAAAAGGATGTCATTCAGTCTATGTAATTCTCCTGATACCTTTCATCGATGTATGTTGAGTATTTTTTCTCAGTACCTTGAGATTAGTATGGAGGTATTTATGTATGATTTCATAGTATATGGTTCTTCTTTTGATTATTTTTTAGAACACTTAGGTTATGTCCTCCACCGCTGCGTTTAAAAAGATCTTGTTTTAAATTATAAGAAATTTCATTTCGTGGTTGAATGGGGGATAGTTCTTAGGTATGTCATTTCAAACAAGGGAATTCAAGTTCATAAATCTAAAATTGAATTAATTTTATCCCTTACATATCCAAAATGTCTTCTTGAGGTGTGATCATTCTTGGGTCATTCTGAATTTTACCGCCGATTAATTAAAGACTTTATTAAGATCGCACTTCCCTTGTCTCAGTTATAAAAAAAGGATTCTGAGTTTCGGTTTGATAAAAATTGTGAGCATGCTTTAAATTCACTAAAAATGAGTCTCACGTCACCTCCTATCATCCAAATACTATGTTGGGATCTCCCCTTTGAGCTTATGTGTGATGCCTCTAACAATTCAGTTGGGTACATTTTATCACAAAGGGTTGAGAAAGATCCTCATTTCATTTTGTATACCTCTCATACCCTTGACCCTGCCCAAGAATACTACACAACCACTAAAAAAATAACTTCTTTATATTGTGTTTACTTTGGAAAAATTCTGTTCATATCTTATTGGTTCAAAAACTATTGTCTTTTCTGATCATTCTACCCTTTGTTTCCTCTTTAAAAAACCTAAAGCTAAGCCCCACCTCATTCTGTGGATGCTCCTCATCTAATAGTCTGACCATGAGATTAGAGATAAGAGGGTAGTGTAAAAAGTTGTATAAGACCACATTAGTAGTGTTTCCGCACCATTGTACCGTAATGTTGACTCACCCCTCCCCATTGGAGAATTATTCCCTCATGAGAACCTTTGTGATGTTGTGGACCTTACCCTATGGTATGCAGACATTGTAAATTTTCTAGCAACATCTAGGGTGCCCACTGATTTCATCATTTCACAATCCCAGAGACATAAGCCTGATTTTCATTGGTATATTTGGGATGATCCATATTTTTGGAGAATTTGTGGTGCCCAATTAGTTCGTCAGTGTATCCCCGGCCACGAGTTTACCTCTGTTTTAACCTTATGCCATACTTTGGCCTATGGGGACCACTTTAGCTCTAAATGTACAGCTGGAAAGGTCCTTGACTCAGGAAATTATTAGCCAAATTTTTATAGGGATGCCCATATATTTTTCAAGTCATGTATTCATTGTCAATTCACAGGGAATATATCTAATAGGAATGAAATTCCCCAATAACCCATGTTATTTTATGAGATCTTTGATGCATGGGGCATTGACTTTATGGGGACTTTTCCAAATTCATTTGTAATTTTTTACATATTATTGGTTGTAGACTATGTATCTAAATGGGTGGAAGAAAAGGACACTAGGACCTATGACTCTCAAGTGGTTGTTGATTTTGTGAGGTCCCAAATTTTTAGTAGGTTTGGTTTACAGAGATTCATCATTAGTGATCGGAATTAACATTTTTGCAATCACAAAATGAAAAAATTGCTTCGTAAGTAAGGGGTTGTTAATAAAGTCTCTACAGCATATCACCCCCAACTAATGGACAAGTAGAAGTCTCAAATCGGGAAGTTAAGAGAATATGGGAAAAAACGGTACAACCCAACAGGAAAGATTGGAGTTTTCACTTTGATAATGCACTTTGGGTGTAACGTAATGCCTTTAAACACCAATCGGAATGTCAACATACAGAATTGTGTTTGGAAAGGCTTATCACCTCCCAGTGGAGGTAAGACACCATTCATATTGGGTTGGTAAACAATGTAATATGAATATTTTAGATACAGGTGAGCATAGGAAGTTGTAGATTCAAGAGTTTGAAGAAATTCGATGTGATGCATATGAGAACTCTCGGATCTATAAAGAGAAGAAAAAGGCTATCCATGATAGCATGATTCATCAGTGAATGTTTCATATTGGTGATAAGGTTTTCAAGTATAATTCTATGATAATGCTCTACACATGTAAGCTTCGTTCTCAGTGGCTCAGTCCTTATACCATTATTGATGTTTACCCTTTTAGTGCTATACAGGTTTTTCATGAGAAGAGTGTACAAAGGATTCCAGTTAATGGGAAGAGGCTCAAACACTTCTATGAGGATTTTCCAAAGCATCTCGTGGAGGAAATCCAACAACACCACTTTGCATGTTTTCCCTTCTCACTGCCTTTATTTATTATCTGTTTATTTAAAATACTTTCATTGAGTACAATATAAATTTTAGGTGTGGGAGAGGGTGACATTTCATAGTTAGGATTAAACAAAACAAAATTAAATAAAAAAATTTAAAAAAAGAAAAAAAAAACTATTTTAATTTTTGATTTCTTTTCCATATTTTGCGTTTTTAGATAAAAATTGACCTTAAAAAGAATATCCAAAATCCTTTTTCATGCTTGATTCAATTGTGTGGAAAATTACATTGTTTTGGTAAAAATGTTTTTCAAATGAATGTCAATATAGAATCTTTTTTTAGAACATTTATTTTCAAATAATTATTAGGTGTTTAATGGATTTTTGAATCCCATGCCTCATTATCATGGACCAATATTTTAATCCCTTACTCGAGATACATTCTAAGCCCTTTATTTCATATTCTTCCTTTTAATCACTTTTTTGAGAGTCTCGGGTCATGTAGAGAAACTATAACTTGCCTTGAATCTATTTGAAACCATAAGATTGAAGTATTCTACATTAATGATAGAGGCAATCATTCATTAAAAATATCTTTGTAAAATTATCCTCTATTTTTTGCCACATTTACAATTTATCCTTCTTAAGACTCAGATACCATGAAATTCCTATTAGGAAGCCACTTTACAAGATATTATATCTTAACCTACCCATATCTTTTTTATATTCTTGTTTTATTTTCAGAAAGTGTGGGAGAGAGGGTATTTCCATGGTAATTTTGGGGAGAGAATCACTGTTATGGGTTGATATAAAGGGAGCCTACATTTTCATTGGGAAATGGGTTCACAAGCCATATTACATCATTGTTTTAAACATGTTTCCTTATTTGTCTCCATAAATATATTTACATTAAAAAGTAGTTTTTTACATTGAAAAAATAGAAAAAATGAAAAAAATGGAGAAAAGAGGAGGTTTACTCTTTATTATTCCTTGCATGGTTGTGACCAACAAGGTTGGACAAGGAGGAGAGTGAGTTTTAAGTGATACACTTTGTGAGGGGTTGAGTGTGTACATTAATTGTGAAAACTTACTGAATTTTGACATGTTTTGTAGATCAAACACTCCTCTTTGGCCTCATATTTTTAAAAATTAAATCCTACCAACCCTTGAACCTCCGAACAACCTGTTGGAAGTCCTCTTGAGTAGCACGCTAGTTTCTATCGGTAGAGAACTTAGAATCATGGAAATAATATAGTAATATCACCTAAAATCTGGTAAAAGAGAATAACTTCACTTTCATATTTTCCTTGATAGAAGAGGGAAAATTTCCAAGTTAGGTAGGCTGCGACATGTTTCATGGGTGAAAAAATGAAGTTGAACAAATTCGAATGTGAGAAAAGAAAGATGAAAGGAAAAATTGATTCCATAAATGTGACATGATGAATTTAATTTCAAAAGATTCTTGAATGTTTTCACACCTTTTATTTAGGAATGATACATGATTAGGATATTATACTTTGACTAGGAGTGCAATTTTTTAGGTGTGGGGGTGTGATCGTACCACAATTCATTGTTTTATTTCACCCTTATAATAATGTTTTAAACTAGTTTTTTAATGAGTATTAAAAATATAATAATAAACTGAACATTATTTATAAATCAATGAATTAATGTTTATCACTATTTAATAGGGAAATTTACATGTTTTGGTGTTTATATTGTAGGAAGAGGTGATTTGAAGAGCTCGTGATGGAATTCATGCAAAATGGGCCAAACTGCGTGAGCGTCCAAGCGTGCATGTGGAAATTTATTTGTACTATGGATAATCCGTGTATAAATTTGGGATAAAAATTGGTGTATTAGTGAAAAAAATGTGGGATAAATTTATATAGTAGATCATGAGGCCCAATTTGTCCATTTGGAGGCCCAAATAGGCCGACAATATGAAGAAATTCAGGGCGTGCCAGTTTGGACCACCCTTTTGTATTTGAGCCATAACACGGGCCTTAGATATCCAATTGGGCTAATCCAACCTATCATGGATAGAAAACTTCATGGCTCACCTCTCCACTGAATTTTCGGACAATTGAACGCGTTTTGATCAGTCAACCAGCTGGGAAAAGAGGATTAAAAATTATGTCCTGAATAGTGGCCTAGTTTCTTAGGAACATGACCTCTTTTGTAGAAAGTGTGATGTTCTTGTCCATAAAATCACTCCTAACCATAATTATCTCATGTTTTATGACCAAGGTTGATGTTTAGTCTAATTGTAGAGCTCTCTTCACCCATTTTATTTCTATTCTCCGTCATGTACTTCTAAACCTCTTAGTGATCAATTTGGGGAGGGTCCTTTGTTGTAATCTTGAGCTTCACACTTGTAATCTTCATAAGGTAATTTATTTCCATGTTTTTTGTCACTTTTTATTCATTTATATATTCTAAACTTGTGTTTAATCTGGTATGACCAAATAAAAATCAAAGGAACAAGAATCCACATGCTTCCATGCATAACCCGGATCTTGTGATGATTTGAGTGTGATTGCCTCTTTTCTCACCCCTCCCTTTCATAAGTGTGAAAATGGATTGCATCAGTTGATAAAATCCAAGAGCTTGAACCTATTAATATGAATTTTCTTGTCTTGTGGAATATTTTTATGAATGACCAAATCTGGTCATCTCATCATGTTGTTGATTTGATGTCTTGATTGAGTTCTATTTTTACATCGATTCATTTTATTGATTTTGAGCGGTTGTCGATAATCAATATCGTTGATCGATCAAATCCTAGGTGGTAACCTAGTAATAAATCACATCCCATTACTAGTTTCAGTATGTATAAAATCATGGAATCAATGATCCTTCCCTTTTCCTTGAGAGTGATGATGGATTGAGCATCAAGGGACACTTACCCAAGCTGATCATGATTTCTCCAACCATTTTTCTCAGTAGTAATATTCTTTAAATTTATGTTCTTAAAGAAAAAAACCCAAGATTTAAAAAAAACCATCCCCTATTTAGTTTCTTAATCAAAAAATCATTTTTTAATTAATGATTTAATTCTATTTCGAGAGATGAATTGGGGTTGCCTCTATACTGCAGAAATTTTAGTTAAAAATAAACATCTAATTTGACGTCCTTGACAACGCGATCAAGTATCCACTTCTTCTCTATTTTTTCCCTAGTTAATAAACATTTCTATTATTTGTAAATATCATTATCAACTATAATTATTTGATACTGAAATTTTTATTCATGTGTAAAAATTATATGACAATAATATAACTCTATACTCTAACCCATTCATCAGTATAACATGTTTTTAAGTCCATTCAACCACCATAAGAATGATATTATAATATATTCATAATAGTCATGGATGATGAGTATTAAATGATATAAAATATTAATATATGATATTAAAGTGTAATTTATTTTATAATTATTTTTCTACAAGGTTGATTCAAAAAAATAATGATCTTTATTAGGTAAATTTTTATTATTAGTTCAGTTTCCCAAAACATCCACGCTGTGAATTCCATTATTAAGGACCATGCATGTAGCATCTGTAAAAGAAAAATGGGATAGTATAAGTCATTAAAATTTAATAATATTTTAATTATTAAATTATTATTTATGGAAAATGGTTTACATTTTCATAAGAAAAATTGTATAAAACAATCAAACCTACTAGTATCTGATGAGAAAAACAAACTATAAATAACATATATATTTGTAATAAATGATTATAAATTTAGTGTAAAAATTAATAGATATAAAAAGGGTTAAAAAATAATTTATTACGATGGATATTTTAATCATACTAGCAGTTAATGTATGTTCATGTGATTTCGGGGTAATGTTAATTGATTCTTAACTCAATTTCCTTTCATTGAGATATATTCCATATTAATCACTTTTTCACTTTTATGTGGTATATATAAAACCCAATGGAATTATTTTAGTGTATTTATCATGAATTTTTTGGTATTTACAAATACATATCATGTTCTTAATTTTAATTTATTTTGATTCAAAAATTTCAAAATTCCTAAGAGTTTCCCTCCCAATCTGTCTTGGAGATGAAGATTTTCTCTGTCTAAATTTTCAATGGGCAATTTCTTTGTAATTTCTATCTAAATTTCTAGTTACATTATTCTACTATTTTTATATTTTTAGACGTTATGTCTTATTATTAGTTTCGAATTCATTAATTCATGATTCACAAAAAAATTATAATTTAAATTTTCTTTACCACTTATTTTAGATTAGATATCTTGGAACTCCAAGACCATGTTATTTATATGATTTCATCTAAAATTTATCAATTATTATTTTTATTTTAATTTTTTTATTAAATAAAATCACTTCTAATTGGATTGGTCTTATATATAATGGTATGAATATAATATTTTATCTTTCTTCTAGTATGTTTCTTAGTTGGTTTATTTCTTTCTTACCCTTACTTAGTTTTCTTCATTAATCATCCTTTCTATGTTTTTTTATTATTTAAATTAAAAATTATATACATTATAATTATTTATACAATCATAAATTTTTAAATTATTTATTAAAATTGGATATTAAAATATGAAAGACAGTAATTCTTATTTTCTATATAACATTTTAATGTTCTAATAATTTTTTTTATATATCTTAATATCATTTAATATTTCATAAATTTTACTAGTGATAATTTTAATAGAATCATATAATTTAATTATTAAGACTTTTTATTTATTTTGATGATTTTTATGACACTTATTTCACTCTAATGGGATATTATTCTATAATGGATTTTTTAATGATTTTATCTTTATATAGCCCACATATGTATATTTTATCATTATGTGACAGGTGAGGATTTAATTATATATCCATTGAATGCATTGGGGAAATATTTTATCTCATGAGAAGTAATTTCATGGGACATGGAAGGTTATTGAAGTCCACTATGTCATGGGTCATGTTTTCAAAATATGTAGAGATGATTTGGCTATGAGCCTTAACATAATATAAGATTTTCTATGCTTATCCATGTTTCACATGTCATTGTAATTTAAAATTTATATGACACATTTCTTATGTTATAAGAAATATATTTTGTTATGATTAAGGTTTATATTTTATCTTTCATATTATACTGATTATTATCTATTTCTATATTGCATATATACCTTAATAATTCACTCATTCCCACATGTTCATCTTATGCTCAATTGTGATATTTTTTATGGTCTATTATTTTTTCAAGTTGGTATCTATTTTTACCACACTTTTGAGTGTTTGAGCTCACATTTTTTTATTCCTAAAGTTATTAATAAGAATATAAAATGTTATATAACAATAAGGGAGTCATGTGTAATATAATTATTGAAAATAGATACACTATTTTTTAAAATTGGACTTTTATATATTTAATCTTAAAAGAAACTAAACCATTGGGTATGAGGGTGTGATTTATTGTGAGATATAATGGATAGTCATTTATAACGATATAATATATATGTGTGTGTGTGTGTGTGTGTTATGGTTGGTTCATCTCAATCATCATTTTTAATCATCTCATATTAATTAAGAGTAATATGAATTTTATCTAATGTAACATACTTCGTTATGTTATCCTCGAATAAGTAAGCCATTAGATAAAAATGATGTTGAAATCATTTCTGTATATGATTCACAATATTTATACTGTCATCATTTTCTCAAATTCCATGAATTTATCCAATAATCACATTTACCCAATCAATTAATGCATGAGAATATAAATTTAAGTTCTTCCTCATTTGATTTTATTTATTTTAAAGAACCTAAACTTTAGATTTACATAACATTGAGTCACTTTCATAGATGTTTAATAACCTTTCCAACAAGGAATATTAGTGTTAAGATGTAGGCATCCCATACATAGATATTAAATCTTAATAGTATAATATAAATTATGTTACAAAAAACACATACCTAGGTATTGTAATGGTATAGCGATTTTGGTAAATTTGAAACATAAATAAATAATCCATAAGTGATCTATATCAACTCACACTATGTTCTTCATAACTATCACCCTTCCTAGACATATCATAAAAAAGATATTTTATCATAACCTGGGGAAATAAAACATAAGAAAGGGTAACCTCATATGATTGGTAAGGGTAAATAGGTACATATCAACATATCATTAGAATAAATCTATGAGAACCTTTTCAAATCATACCTTCTATATCATCGACCATAAACTAGAGTCATCACATAAACCATGGAAGTTTATAAGACATAAATCATAATCGAATGAAACAACATAAACCAGGAGAGAATAACATTAACATAAGGTTTATATTTCTAGTATACACATAGGTATAGAAAATCATTTCCTTAGTAGTTCAATGCTTATTTCCAATACTATCATAGTAGAATGGGTTCAAAACCGAAACCATTATAGGAGTCAAGGTTCACAAGCATAAAAATCACAGTGGATAGAGTCCCTTACTAAAATAGATTAACTCCCAATTCTATACCTACTATTATCATGAGATATAAATGTTTACACAATCCATTTTAGGGAGATATAGGTAAAATTCATCTAGGTTATAACTTTTCCATTGTCCTTGGTTATAACATAACCACCATCCTTGGTTATAACATAACAACCATCACATAATAAAAATCATATATATGTGTTACACAAGATCATAAAACATTAATAATATTGGAACCCTTGAAAATAAATGTATTTCATAAATATTTTATTATAACGTATCCTATTGAAAGTAAATAGGCTTCATAATAATTTCATCATTTCGTTAAAGCATAACTCGTGGAAAAAGAAGTGGGTTTCATAAGAATTTTATCATTTCATAACCCATGGAAGAGAAATGTGTTTCATAAGCATCTATTGATCATAAACCTAAACCAGTTATATACTGAATAATAATAGTATCTTTGGATCATATCCCATTTAAAACATAATAAACAACAATGGATGTTGAGGTTGTCGAATTGAAATTTTAAAAAAATCATTTAAACATTCTTGAGGAAAATATCCTTTTTGTTTTTGAAAATATTTCTTCAAAAATTAAAAATATTACCTATATTAAATAAAATATTTTCCTTGACAATAATCTTGAAACAATTTAAGGGAAGCATTAAAAATTTAGTGATTATGATGGTAGAAAATTATATCTGTGTCATACACTTTAAAACAAAGATTCCTCTCTCATTTTTGGTAAAATTCAAATTATCCTTATTTGGAAAATGACATGAAGATTAATTTTATAACAATTTTTATAAATTAAAACATGGATAAAATTTTATTTAATAATTTATAGTAGAAAATATTTTTTTAAACCTTTTTAGTAAACATGAACATGGAAGAGAAAGGGTTTCCAACCTAAGAAAGAAATATAGTAGAATTTCCCAAAACAAATTCTCAATCATTTTAAGTACCAAAGAGGGTAAATGGTAATATTACATTAAAATTTCATGAATAACCATAGGTGGAGAAAATAAATGAGTTTATTGAGAGATATATCATAATATTTCATCATTGGAAGCATAATCATAAATAATCCTGATATATGATGAAATTATAACATAAAATATTTTCCACTTTAGTAAAAATTGTATCATATACCCCATAAAATAATAAAATCAAATGAAAATTTTACATATCAGGACAAAATTATATTAATGACATAATAGTTAAATGTTTTTATATATATTCTTCATAAAATAAGTTATGCACAAAACATAATTAATGTCTAAAAGAAGACAAATTGAGACAAAAATCCCTTACTGTATTAGTAACTTTGAAACTATAAACCCCATAAAAGAGATGTACTAAAATGGATATAAAACTCCCACTAATTATAAGGATAATTATCACAAAATACATTCCAGGGAATTATTTACACTATATAAAATAAACACGTAGTGAATATTGCTTGTGTCTCACAAAAAATAAAAGTGTGTCGGACATCCCTTACTTTAAGTCTCAAATTCCTTCATACACATATAATAAATATAATTTTATTATAATTATATTAAATAATCATAAATATATATTTAATACCATTTATTATTTACTTAGGACCCTTTTATTACCCATTTACTAACAATTCCCTATTAAAGTCACGTTTTATGTAATAATTTCCTGTTTTTTGTGTATGATTTGATTTATTATTTTTTATCCTCATAATTATATCATGGTTAGATAATAGAGAGAATTTTAACCTTGAAATAAATATAATATATATTCATTATATATGTAATTTTAGAAATCCATAAAAGTTAGAGATATAAAATGAAATACAACATTCATGGAGACGGTGGGTCATATGTATGCATGAACGTTGTTTCCCTTTTCCTGACAGATTGAAATAAAAATGTTAAATGATAAAATATCATTAAAAATAATTTCTATTTCACATATATCAAATATTTTCATTAAAACCATCCTTATTATCTTCCATTTAAATCATGTATGAATCATATCACTTTGTGAGGAGGTAATTCATCGTACACATGAGAAATGTAATCATATTCCCACATAACAGAAAGTAAGAAGGTGTATGTGACATTTACATAATAACAGAATTATTATAAATATAATTTAAACATATAAATTATAAATCTATCATTATATCCATCCATGAGAGTAGGTGATGGAAAATGAATAACATCGGTTCGTGACACGGTGGTCTGCCATACACACAAATGATGATTCTGTATCCCATTCGGTGGAAGTGGAGATAGATATAGGTTATTACATTAGAATAATAACACATAATTATATATTATATAATGATTTTGTTATATCATAAAAATAGGATAATAATTTAATGAGGTTGAAGAAGAAACAAATTTTAAATGCTCGTAAAAGAACAATACATCTTCTTCAAGTAACCTCCTTAGGTTTACAAAAACAATTCCTTCCTAGGTTGGATTTATAATAAAAATAATGAAAATAGGAATATATTAGGTAATTAAGGATGATATTTTGGAATTAATTATCTAAAATAACGAATTTTGGATGTATGAAGAGGAGACGAGAAGGGCTGTCCTTTTATAAGTGAGGTGAGGGGAACACTTCTACTTTTTGAAAAGAAAAAGGTGTAACCACATTTTTTACATTCCAAAAGTCCCCAAAATTTACCATTATAGATATTGATATATTAAGGTGATAATATTCCATAAAAATGGTTTTGAAATACTTTTGGATCATTTATAACCCTTATATTTTTAATTTAACCCCCGAAAACCCTATTTTTTACCTATACTATGGTAACAAACTTTTACTATTTTTACTATTATTAGTGGTAAAAATTTAAATTTAACTTATTTGATAATATAAGTTATAATTATTATAAATATTGAATCCATTTTTTCAAATTCAACTCATATAAGTGGACAATTGTTATTTAAAATACTCGCAGGCTTGATTTGAAAGCGGTTTTCCAGTGAGAAAATATTCAAAATTTCAAAGGTTTTTATATTAAAATTAAAAATATAAGTAATTAAAATGAGATGAACAGGATTAATTAATACATAATTTTACTAATTTCACTTTTAAACATATTTAGAAAAAATAACCTTATAAATTCTTTAAACAAAAAGGTTATTTTCAATAAAAAAACAGAATTTTCACTATTCATCAAAAAGGTAATTTATTAAAAAAATATCATAAATTCACCGTAAGATAATTTTGAAATTTTGATTTTAAAAATGATGTTTATTTATAAAATATAATTTTTCAAAAGTATAAAAAATAAATTTTATTATTTTTTCACATTAATAAATACAAATCATCTTTTTTAGAAAAAAAATATTTTCAAAATATTTAAATACTTCAATAAAAAAGAAATTTTTTATAAATAATTATTATTTATATAAAACCATTATAGTAAATATTTCAAAAAAAATCAATTCATTACACCATGTTTAATGGCTAAGTAATAACGTTCATATTTAAATATGAATATTAACTATTTTCTATGGTTTGTTAAAACTAGGTGTTGCATGTAAGGGAAGATATCCCAAAAATTAAATTTATTATAAAAAAATACTTCATATAAACTCAGGATGTTATTGTGAGAGTTTATAAAAAAATCAAATTCTGTTATTTTTTTCTGGATAAAAATCCAATGAAAAGTTCACTCTTTTGGAATTATTATTAAAATCCTTACAATCTCTTCTAACAAAGAACTTCCTTCAATCATGACTATAATTCTAGTAATGATACCCACAAATACATCCTTAAACATTGATGTGTAGTAGCTTTCATCTGATTCTTTAAAATCGAAATGTTTCTTAATAAAATAATGGAACTCCAGTGCTATTGAAAACCACATTCATGGATTTGAATTTGAGAAAAAAACATTAAAATTATTTTTTTATTTTATATATAAATTATTGATCTCTCACTAGAAGAACCCCTTATAGGGGTGAATCATGGTGTATCTAATTGAAGGGAAAATTACATATGATCTTTTTTCATAATAAGGAAAAAACTCTTCTCTCCCTCATATTGAATATGGAATCAATAATGAACTAAAGAGAGATATAAGAAACATTACATTGTTCATATGCACTAGGTTACATGAAAGAACCATACACTAAATGATGTGTTTGGTACAAAAATACCACTATGAACACTACATTATTGTTGTAAATTTAGATCATTCTCAATAACTATCTTGGTTTGAAACCCTCTCAAACATTTAGAATCCACTGATCTCATCACTTATAATGAATGTGTAACTTATCAAATGACAAAAAAAATTTCCATGAACTAAGAATGATAATTATCATAATATTGGTGTATAAATTTTCTTCAACTTTATATTATTGTTGGATATCCCTGAATTTTCATGATATATCTCCTAAAATTCGTCTTCTTCTCTATATTTTTATAGAACATTATGGGTTTAAATTTTTTCTCAAATTTACCCACAATCAATCTCTCATATTATTATTCCTTTTATATAAGATGATATCTTTCCCTAACCTTCAAGAGATCCTTGAAATTACCTTATTAAAATAACTCAATTTATATTGAGTAATATGGGAAAATAATCTATTAATATTTTCGAAAACTCTATCAGCCTCACCAATTCATGTAAAAAAATCTAAAAATAAATGAAACTAAAATGGAATGATATTTTTTCAATTAAGGACACCATTACATAGGATATTTCATTATAATATGGTATTCTCCTAGTAAATCGTTGAGTCTAAAAAACATGAACTTTAAATCCCTATTAATCCTATTAATCAGAAATTTTCAAAATTAAGTTCTTCATTATTTCATCTCTAATGTATTATGTAAATATTAGGGATGTTTCGTAACACCCCTTTAGAAAATTCTCCTTGGACTTCAGATTCCACTATGACATGTCCCTTATTTCCAAAAATAACTCAAGAAACCCAAATATTTTTCATACTATTTTCTATGGTGTTATAGAATCCCTGAAGTGAATATTTTATCCATGCCAAAATTTTAATTCCACTATCCTTAGAGTATTCCTTATTCATCATGGAAGAGTGAAAATCACCATGGATATAAATTATCTATTAAAGAATTGTACACCAAAATAGGTTGATTAAATAAATTTTAACTGAAATATACTGATGTTCATCATAAATCATCCATATATCTTACATTTCCATGATGATAAAACATAATGATATATAATAACTAAGTAAAACTAAAAAATTAACACAAAATTATCTATATAAATGTACTCATGAATATATGGAACACCAAATTTACACACACATTCTATGTAATATACCACAAAACATAGCACATACAACTAAATATAATAGATGACATACTGATACTGCTCCTAAAATATTTGGATTCTTTCCCCAATAAGTCATGGAATCTAAATACAAAAACCAAGACCAGAATCTACTTATTCAATAATAAAATGAGTCATTTCTAATCAACCCTTCATACCTGAAATATAGTATGTTAAACTATATGGACACAGAGGTTTCCATGTAGGGTGTGAGTATAAAAACTAGGTAGGGAACCACCAATGATATCTCAACACAATATTGAATAATTGGTTGTTTTTATGAACATGTCTACTCATTTACCTAAAAATAAAAACCATTATAATTAATTATTAGTCAAAATATAAAAATAATAAATAATTATGTAATTAAAAGATCATTGTAATTTATATTTAATAAATTCATATACTATGTGGTTCTATAATATTACAAACCTACCTCAATCCTAGAGATTGGGATATGAGAACATCTAGTCCAAGAAACCATAATTCATTTATCATGAAAACTATTATAAGGTATTCATGGTAAAAAAACCCATCTCATGAAATGGGTAGGGTGTATATTATATTCATGTTACTACCAACTCATTCCCTGATAAATTGAGGGTTTAAATTTATACATGGACTTACAAACTATCACATAAAATAATCTAGATTTAAAAAATTAGAACAATCTCGGAAACAAAATTAATAAAAATCATATAAATCAATATGCTCAAAATAGTAATGTAAAAAAATAATAATTATATTGAATGAGTAATCACTCCCAAATAACTATTATGTTCATAGGACAAATCAAAATAAAAAATGATCTCGATGATCTTATATAAAATATTATATACCAAATAAAAAATAAATAAGTGTTTTAATAATAAATATACTATCATATTTTGAAAAAATTAAAAAAAACCTAAATAATGACTTAATAATAAATTTAAAATTATAATGAACGATTGAAAAAAAAATAAATAGAAAAGGATAAGAAAATATCTTGTCTATACTCTAGGTAATGTTCTATTACCCAAAATATATTTCCCATACTTAAAAATTATTTTGAAGGAACAAAAAATTATCAAGAAATGATCTAAATAACCTTCCAAAATGGTACCCAAATTGATTATGACATGGAATAATGGGTGTTCCCTATACCAATGGGTTGGAAACAAGCACCTGGAAATCAAAAAAAACATGACGGAATGATTTCTCCACCAGATTAACTCATCTATACAAATCAGTGAATATAATAAAAAAATAGGCAGCATTCCAAACCCTCCTCAAGATAAAAAGTACCACATCTAGAAAGTTAAAAGTCTTAAAAAATATTAACTAAATTGACCACATAAGCCACCAAATACACCACACTATGATATCCACATAATAAGTGGATCACATACACTACTAGTCACATTTAACTTCTAATATAACACTAATCAAATACACCCACCACCTCTGAGTAGTTGTTCCCTTTTTCTAGACTGGGTATTAGAAAATATTCAAATTATTGAAGGAAATGGTAGCCTGTGGGAAATTCATCCTAGAAGAATCTCACCACACATTAAATAATGAATCTATAGCTAATAAAATTATTATACTCAACTTTAAAAAAACATGGTATGTAAAATCATTTCACAAATCATATTAAAACATACATTACAAAAACATTTCAATGGATAATTCAAAATAAGTATATACATGCATTTCCATCAAAGTTAGAAAAATTCATGAATCTTTACCTAAATAGTAATAAAGAATTATTTTTATCAAAATAATATTTAATGGGCATTTTAATCAAAAAAATATGAAATAATCATTTTCAATAATAGAAACATGGTAATAATTTATGGGGAATGTTTAATCAAGGATTATGGATCCTTATTAAAGTCAATGAAATATAACTCTAAGTGTGAAATCATCACTATATCTCATTCCTATGGGGGATAAGAGAAAACTCAAATGAATTAAATCCCTTGACTTATCAAGTATATATGGATTTCATCATCAATCCATGGTTTGATTAATCTAATTAATGTCTGGTGTTCTCGTCCTAGAATACTCACCCAAATACCCAAGCTCCCATGCTTCAAGTCAAATAATCATACTAGGGGATACAAAAAAACATTAGATCTCAAATCATTCAATCAATTATTTCAAATCATTCCCTTGTTAAAATTTCAGAATGTACCATTTTATTTCAAAAACTAACATCAATAGTAATTATTAAAAAAAAATTATTTCATTTATAATTAACCCTTTTAAAATCATGAAATATTTCATTAAATTTAATCTTACAAAAACCATGCTTCAAATCATTCATGTAAAATCAAGTGTATTTTTCAAAAATCAATGCTTAATTTTTCAAAATACATTGTCATGTAATTTCATCTTGCACACAATTCCATTTAAAATCATTCATCCCGAAATTCAATTAATGATTTATAAATAAAATAGAAAATAAATTTAAATTTAACAATGATTATTTTTTTAATTTTTAGATATTTCCTTATGAAACTACATACCTTAATCCATATAATCTATGATTTCCCAATAAATAATCCACACTGGAGGAGCTACAAAGTCTAGGGTTCATTGAATAAGAATTCAAGAAAAAATTTCATCAAATCAAGATATAGATCCACATACCAGAAGATATCCAATTCATAAATCGACACATAAATCTTGGAATAATTTTTTTTGAGGGACCCAAAAATGACTATAGATATCCTTAAAAGTGTTCATGGTTGAATGAAATTCATGGGTGGTGTTTTACAAATAAACATAAAATTAAAATTTATTAAATTATGATAATTTCCTAAAAAACCCCAACCTTTTTAGTATAATTGGTTAGCTGATACCCTCCACCAGTTACCTAGTGGAACTTAGAAAAATTCAAGTGCTACTAAGTGTCCCACCAAATGGTTGTTAGGCTCCTACAAGAAAGTTGGTTGGATTCCTGTAGGAACCACCCATTTCAATCCTCAGGAGATCTAGATGGTGGACCTAACTAGCTATCCAATGGTCCTTTTATTGCTTTTCTTGCTATATGAGAAATCCCACTACTATGAAAAAACTCTTAGCCACCTCGTAGCCTCTAAAACCATAATCAAATTCCCTCTCATACCCCTCTAGAAACAAAAATAAGGGGAGAAAATTAGGAAAAAAATTTATAAACAAGAATCAATAGAAATGATTAGATATTAAAACAACTAAAAAGAAAATCTTTAATAAACCATGGATTGTACCTGAATTCTTATAATTAGGTGTTATAATCTCCCCACCATAAACACATTTGGCCCCTAGAAAACCTAAAAAGAAGAATGGTCTAATAAGAGAGAAGTTCATTATTCTCTTATAAATTCCTCACACTCTATAGTTTTTTCAAAAACACATCCATGTTTACAAATAATCCATACCAAGGGGAAATATTTTTCATGTGTCACCCTTATATTTCAAAATAATTCTTTGTTTGATAGCGTATACAACACGCAATTTCGAGTTCAAATAAACTATGATATACCTAGAAATGGTTATTATAACATATAAATTAAATTTGTTGTATTAAAAGTAATAACCAAGTATACGTATAATTTTTTTATATTAATAAAATATATTGATAAATATGTACCCTATTTTTAGTAAAGTAATTATACACTAAAATTTCATTTTTCTGGAAAAATGATTTTCATTTTTTTTTAGAAAATATTATAAATTAAATCGTTCCACTTTTAAAAAACTAATTTTATAAAATAAACATTATTTTTTAAATAGTCATATAGAAATTAGTGAAAAAATAATTTTTGATAATTTTAAGAAATGATTGATTTTTCAATGAATAATGAAAAATAATGATTTTTATTGTAAATTATATTTCTATTTAAACTTACAAAGTACTTTTTATTTTAAAAGAATTTATAAGTAAAATTATTTATATTTAATTATAATGAACCCAATAAATTTCATTCGAATAAATTTTATTATTGAATTTGGTACAAAAATATTTAAATACTTGAAAAAAAATTATGGAAAAAAAATTTTTCATTCCTTTTTGTGTTTTTAACTTAAATTAATTTTTTCCATTTATAGGAATTGAAGTTGATAAGATTAATTATATGTTTGTAATCATAAGGTTAAAATTTGGTAAATGTGTACCTTTTATTTTTATATATTATTAAAAGTAACCATTATCGCCTAGGTAAATGATCAATTTGGTTAACATAGGTTGAAACTAAGTGTTAAGGCTAGAATTTTTCACCTGAATTATTCATTAATGAATTTAATACAACCATTATCACCTTAGTATCCAAATTTAATTTTTTAAGGGACACTTTTCTATTAAAATGACCTATATAATATATAAATCAAATAAAAATACAAAATTCCACTCTCTTACTTTTAAATATCTCTAATGTGTTCACATAGGGGTAAAATACATTATTGAATTGCTATTAATTTATATTTTGAGAATAATGAAATTATTTTCGTAATGGAAATTTATTTAAAATATTTAGTGATTGAAATATTTCCGTAAATGATTGTGCAATGCCAACACTATATTTATTCAATTAATAAAAAATAAAATAAATGATATTAAAAATAATATAATTAATATAATTTTAGTGATTTATAGTTTGAAAATAATTCAATACAAAAATATAACATATTATTAATGTATATAAATTTTATCTTTCAATTAAATCTTTTTCTTGATGTTATTAAAGTTAAATTTGATGATGACTTTCAAAATGATATTAATGATGTTTATGAAACTAATGTTTTATTAAATCATTGAAAAATCATAAAAAATTGAAATATGACAAATGAATAATGTATGGTCAAAAATTTCATCCCATGTCCATTTATTGGTTATTTTATCTTATCGTCAACATTATGACCCTTTAAGAGTGAAAAGGTTATTATTGTAGTTAAGGTTAAAATAGGATTACTATGGAGTTAGACCGTAATATATGGTTTAATATTACACTTAAGCATGTCTAGAATTTATTTATTAATAATCTTTCAACCATAGTAAACCTTATATTCAAGTATATATCCATTTAGAGTAATTTTTCTTAATATTTTCCTTGTTATATTTTAATCATTCAAAAAATCTAATAGTGCCTCTCCCCTCACTTATAAAAGGAAAATCATTACCTCTCTTATTTACAGCATATTAAGGACTCTATATCAACCAATATTTAACTATTTCTATTAT
Organism: Viscum album; assembly: GCA_963277665.1. Classification (NCBI taxonomy): domain Eukaryota; kingdom Viridiplantae; phylum Streptophyta; class Magnoliopsida; order Santalales; family Viscaceae; genus Viscum; species Viscum album. The sequence goes on along the minus strand of OY728140.1, from coordinate 1,361,165,853 downwards.
AAACATGATTATAAAAATTCTAGATGTGTTTTTCATCCCAAAATATAAACCTTATGTTATATCAAAAAGCATCTAAATGAGGTCTTCTAAAGAAGAGGTAATCATATTACCCAACCTCTTTCAATTTATTTCTTCTTTTACCTAATCAAAATATATGGTATTTAACATAAATTAATAACTTTATTATCCTAAATAGTCTGAAATGTTATAATTATTTTGAAACCCAATTTATCCAACCACTTTCCCTCAAATGGAAAGTGAATATATTGTTCTTGCATACGTACAACTTACAGAATCTATAAAGCTATACAATTCATTTTTCATCACTATTTTATGAATGGGTATAATGATTTGTTTGATGTTTAAATATTATGATTTTGAAATAATTATTATTTTCTAATTATAATATCATATCAAACATCTCACTTTTCAATCCTTTAGAAAACATTAAAGTCACTCATGTGTACGTCTGGACTACCGCCTACACAAAGTGATGTGAGTCATTTTTCACTTTTTATTTAAATTGATGTTAATAATGATAAATTTCATTATAAATAAGATATATGTGAAGTAAAAATTATCCAATAAATTTTAATTATTATTTTTCTTTCTTTCTTTCCATTCGTTGAAAAGTGAAAATAATGTTCATGTGTACGTATGACCTAGCATCCCCATGAACGGTGTAATTATTTTTTCTATATATATATTTTATGGATGATTATAAATATATATATATAATTAATATATATGATATTTATATCATGATTAAAATTCTTGATATTATTTAACCATGATCAAAGTACAAGTTCCAAAACATATATGAAAAACAAAGTAGTTATCACCCGAAACTTTGCTTTTAATAAATAGTTATTAATAAATGGGTGATAAAAGGATATAAGTATATAATAAATGTTATTAAATATATGATTAGTTTTCTTTAATAATTTTACAATAAATAAATATTTATTATACAAATTTTTTGAACACATACGAAGGATGTGAGATATGATATAACGGTTTTTTGTCTCAATTTAACTTCAGTGGGACTTATGCTATATTATATGACTAGTTTATATTATATAGTGTATGTAATTACAATTTTAAATATTATATTACTAATAAATAAATATTCATTGTATTTTATGTTTTCATTCAAGATTTTTATTTTAAGGGGTTAAGATTCAAAAGTTACCAAGGTTGTATGGGTTTATTTCACAATCTTGTTATTACATGGGATTGTTTATGTTTTTGTCTCTACTGGAAGAATTATTGGATCATTCTATCTATATTTAACACAATATATTTTATTCTAATATTTTTATTTTTTGAAATTAAATTTTTTCCATTCATTTGACACCCTTTAAGTACTCAATATAATGAACTAATGTTTTTTAGGAAAACTGACATTGTTTTTCCACTCAGTCAAGAATATTTTTCTTCAAAATCTATATTTTCCATAAAATGTTTTAAAGAAAACTTTTACTATTATAAAATTATTTATTAAATAAATTTTTACCCATGTATTTAGTTTTAAAAAATTGATTAAAAGTTACCCTTTTGTCATTTTCTGAAGGATGTGCATTTTTTCTTTTCTACAGAAGTGTGAAATGAATGTTTTTTAACATATATGGAATGAACGTAATTTCCCACCATCATGAAAACTCAATGATTTGAATATTCCCTTAAAAATTTCCACATTTATTTTCATAGTAAATATTTTTCTTAATATTCTGGAAATTTTTACTTTTCAAACGTTATTTGCGATGTAAAAAATGGAATTTTCCTCAAGGATGTTGTGATAGTCTCTTTGTAGAACTTTATTCATCAAAGACAACAAACCATAATTTTAATTACGACCCACTAAGATATTTTGTGGTGATAAAATACTTATTATTAGAATGGATTTGTTATTATTAGATTGAATAAGGAAAGTATTGACACTCCATATGCTAGTTCCACCTATAAAAATATTTTGTTGTTGTTAATGCATATTGGTAAAGTTGTATTATTTATTCATACGATGAATGCATTGAACTTATTCTATGATGGGCGGGATCTAAAATTTTATATCCCCTCAGTGCATTGGTAGGTATTATGTGATGGACTATATTGGGAATTTGGATGGGGCCTTACCCATATATGTAGATGTCTTTACACAATACCTTGAAGGTATTTTTATAAGTCTTGACAGAAGTCTTCAACAGTATGTTTTAGATGTATATAATTATTCACTATATAATTATGAAATTTATTTTTGATTTCCATATAATTATTTTAATATTTATGATATCCATGGATAAGTTTTAAGTTGATGTAGTTATTTATATAGCATTATTTGATCATTATTTTTTCTACCATATTTTTCAAGACTTATTTATTTCCATGTTAGATTTTTTTTTACCATTACTAAGAATATTATATCACTAATTTCTTATGTTTAAATTCAATAAGATTCCCCGGACTGTTTTATGATTGATATGAAAGGACGTGTTTAAGGTGGCATGACCCCCTCCTACCAAATATACCACAAGGGGATAGTGATAATGACCTTTGAGTCCCACCTCCCGAAGGTTAGGGGTTAGTTAATTTCACTAAGGGTATAAAAATATTTTGGAATGTGAGGTATTATCCTCTATAATAATTATGGATTGGAAAATAAGATGTGTCATCCACAACTAAATCTGTGACATAATTAAAAAACAAAATAAAACCATCCAACAATTCATGTATAAATAAAACTGATATAAAAAAAAGTATCCAAAAATAAATACCAAGAAGCAAAGCAAAAGGAGTGACACTGTTACTATCCTGAGGCTTGATCTAGTTATGTCCAGAACGGTCCATGTAATCCTCCTGGAATCTTGAAAATAATTATATATATATAGTATGATTTTACATGTATACTCATTAGGAAAATCAAAGTCTCTCATGCACTTGTGAAAGAAGCATACTAATACACCCATGAGAAAACAACAGAACCAATAGCACCTAAAAAATTCAACTATCCTTTGAAACCTCACGAAGGCATGATCTCTAAATAATATAATCCAAGTATAATAACATAATAAGAAGAATATTGATAAAGGGTACCCAGCTCCTGTTTCTCACTGATTTTATGCTCTCTTACCCCAACATCGTATGTATAAGAACTCCCATACCATATGGATGGCATACACCACCACCCACAAGCATGCAACATCACACCATGCTCACAAACACCTATTCCCCCACCCCACGACATGATCACATCACATCTCTCCTAAATACATCTAGGCCAGCACATCACAACCATAACCAGAGTAGTGGGTTATCATGAACATTAAGTACATCAACCTTATTCTTGTATACCATGAATGACCCCCACCATAAGCCACCCCATAGCATGAAAATATCACACCTCGCTTGATAAAACATGTTCCACAACCCCAAAACACAGTTATATAACATCCCACTCATAGAAACTTATACCGTCACTTATTTCCATAACAGACCACCAGCCATCACAGCCTATTCATATATACTCTTCTAGAAGAGAGAGCATGAAATAATGGGTAGTTATCCAATCATAATCAAAATTATAATATTGAGAAAAACACCCTAATGTGAAAATATGGTTGTTAGTACATAGTTCTCAATGAGTGGGGTGCGTCTAAAAATAACAAGGAATATAAAAGTATATAAATATAGCCCCACACAATCCCACCCTAATTGTTCAAAAAAACACAAATAATCTCACAACTTCCCCTCATTCACTTCCACCTCTAAGTACATAAAAAAAATATAAACTACATGCCATACCACACCACCAAGAAATTCTATTATCCAACCCATGCATTTTATTATTAAGAATCATCCACATTTAACCACAAAACACATCATTTATTTTTTTGTTACTAATTTAGATACCATTAATCAAACCAATCCCCAACTATTTAAATCATTGTTAAATAATTATTCCATCACTACCCGGGAATCTAGAAAAATGAAACCACACAGCACAAGCATCTCATCATCCCCATTGAACCATCTCCTCACTACCTCATAATCATGGACAAAAAACCACCACCTCAATACCCCAAACACATGGCCCAAAAAACCACCTCACCACCCTAAAAGAAAGAACAAACAACCACCATCTCACTACCCCAAAAGCATTACCAAACAACCATCATCTCGCTACCCAAAAAACATGACAAAAAACCTTCACCTCATAGCTCCAAAATCATATCCAAAAAAACACCACCTCTCCACCCCAAAATCATGACCAAAAAACCATCACCTTACTTCCCCAAAATCATGTCAAAACAACCACATACCACCCCACATAGCATTGAAACCACACATTTCCACCAAATAGAACAAACACACATCATAATGTATGAAGACCATTTATATATTTAACAAAAAATTATTTTAAAACATTTTAATTTATTTTAGGGGTGTTATCACATAAGCAATAAATCTAGGGGATCCCATATAATTTCCCAAATAAAAGTGGTCAGCCAATTTCCATTTTTTGGGTTATTTCACAAAAATAAAAATAGACACTTCTTTCATAACACATATCATCCATCACATTCACATCCCCTAATCACCACAATTTTCATTAGGGAATAAATCCCATACAATTAACCAAATCAAAAACACATCAAATTTGTAAAATCATGCAAATCCTTCTCCTTTTACCTCTTAAATTTAAATTAGCAATTTATATTATCATTATTAGTCTTGTGCAACCATCCCTATAGATAAAAAATTAAGCCCCTCTTGAATGATACACAATAAAAATAATCAAGGAATTCCCTACCTTAAATAAGCTTTTCCAACTCACTGCAGACTGCAGGGTGAAAAATAAACACCCCAAACCCACAACTGCTCACACAGAACTGTGGATCAACTTGAACCACACCAAAAAATAATAAAAACTTAGACCAACTCACATCCAAATCCAAAACAACATTACCACAATGAATCCTTAATAGAAGAATTAAATAATCCCATGGAGAAAGGAGAATCTCTCACATAGGATTTCTATCAAATAATTACCATGACCAATGAATTGATACATGGGAGTGAGGGATGGAAGATCCCTCAAAATTTCCTAGGGTTTTAGATAATAAAAAGACAAGGAATACATGTATGAATGAATAAAATTAGCTAAACCAAAGGATATTAATTCTTGGATCCGACTATTTTCAGGTCGCGTAATACATTCTAGATGTTTAATTCACAGGATTCCTGAAAATATCAAACCTCATTGAAAATCATGTTTCCTAGACCCAAATTAATTACACATAATTAATTCTACTTTCATGATGGGAATATATATCATGGGTTCCCCCGCTTCCTATATACAAGACATGAACCATCTGAATTCCCATATACTAAACTAGCAATTCATGTTGTATAAATAATACATGATGTGTATTTCTTACAGCGGCTCTGTTGCACCACCAACCACCATGGAACCTCCTTAAGCCTCCTCCAAATAACCTCTAACACTCAAAACTAAAAAACTAATGTGATGGGAAGGAATTAACCATTACATCAGATACCTCTAAAATGATTCTCTTCTTCAAGATTCCAAAACCAAGCCTAGAAATAAAGGGATCTAAACAACCACCCCATGAGATACCTCTCAAGGATCTCATCATATCTCAAAACTTACCACCATCCAAACACGCCAATCCAAATTGAAATAAAAAAACACAAAAAAACTCATCACCACATAGCCAAATCACCACAACCATCCATCCTCCATACATCCCAAACCAATAGTTGTTTCAACCAAAAAACTACACTACCCCGAATATATGAATCAGGGAATTCCATCCTCCTTGTCATGATATTGTCCGCTCAGGGAGGAAATGACTACCCCACATGAATTTAATCACATTTTAGTATAATTATTCTTAATTTGGAATTAGGTCCTCTAATTTTCATATGTTGTAACATTAACAAACATCATACATCAATAAAAATCGAACAAATCATAAAATAAAAGGGTCAAAGCATCACATCACAAAGAATAAAAAGAGAAAAGTAAAACTCAAAACAACTCTAGGTAATGGGAATGAATCTACACCTATCACTCCCTGTTAATCTCCTCTAGGACACTATGCCTTTGAAACATAGAACCCAAGGAATGTTCTATCCATGACATTCCTTCTCTTAGAAATTATGGATCTCTATTAGAAACTCCAATAATTTCACCTCATCCTCGATATCTAACTATCCCCATACAATGAAATGGTAGTCATCATGAAGATACTGATGAAGCTTAGAGATATTGAATACATTATGGATCCTCTACAACTGTGGTGAAAACACTGATGGATACGCTACCTTTCCAACGCTCCCAAACACATCAAAAGTCCCATCAATCCTAAGAGAAATCTTACTGTCTCTTTCAAACCAATGTTTCCCACATCCAAAGGAAACCTTCAGGAATACATGGTCTTTAAACTCAAACAACAAGGGCATACTCCTATGATCGGCGTAAGACTTCTTCTAGTCATTCACTCCTTTTATCCTCTCATGAACACGATGAACTTTCTATGTCATGATCTACTCCACATCCGGACCCTGAACTGCTTTCTCCAAACCATTATCCAACACAATAGAGAATAACACAGTCACATGTACAATGCATCAAATTGATTAATGCTAATGGATGATTAATATCTATTATTTTATGCAAGCTAGACCAAAATGTTGGTGTCTCACCCAAGATCCATCAATTTCCAAGATGTATACATGAATCATATCCCCCAGAGTCTAGATGGTCTGCTCTATTTTTTCATCTTTCTAAGGGTTGAAAGTAACGTTGAAGCATATCTAAGTTCCCAAAGCATGTTGTAATCCACTCCAAAATACCAAGGTAATATGTGAATCCTGATATGAGACAATATACCTTAAAACTATATACAACCACACCACCACGTAGAAATTTCTTTTATCCAAAGTATCCACTATGCCTGAATACTTGATCGCTATGAAGTGGTCTGACTTCAGTAACTGGCCCTTGATTACCCAAATAGCATCACAACAACCCTATGATCGGGGTAGATCTATGAAAAAATGCATCTTTAATTCCTACCATTTTCATATGTTAATATAAAAACAGTGACAATAAACCACTAGGAACGCAATGATTGGCCTTTTCCAACCTTCAAATCAAACACCTTTCTATGAGCTCTGCCTCTAATTGTTTCATCTCAAGCCACAAAAATTGAATCCTCAATCCATGGTAGATAATGGTTAATTATGGGTGTGAATAAAAATGTGAGATATGAAACACTAGAAGGAATCCCTCATGCATCACTATCGGACCCCCCCCCCCCAAGAAATAACATTTGATTCTGACCATCCATTCGGAACATCGTTTCTTCTAACATGATCATGAATCACCTTTTCCTCTGAGTTTCCTCACTGAGACTCCTACACATACCATGTTAGGGAATACTACGCTGTCATTTGAAACTAGGATTATTTACCATTAACCACCCTCATATCCAATTTCTAGGTTTCCAACTCCTCTATTTCTCTTCAAGCATCGCTAGACTCTTGAATAAAATCCTTCCCAGACATCCTTCTAAAATGGTTTTCCACATCATTCCATTTTCCCAAGGTGTAGGAGATCTCAAAATAATTATCATGAAGAAAAATTATCCACATATGCTACGGAAAAATCAAATCACACCAATAAAATATATACCACAAAATCTTGTGATTTGTGAAGACCAAAAAGAACTCCCCAATGAGGTAATGATTCCACCACTTTTGTGAAAACACAACCAAAACTAGATCGAGATCATGGGTGCAATAATTTTTCTCATGGGGACCTAAATTCCTAGATCCATAAGAGATCACTTCTCATTATTGTATCAATACAAATCCCAAGACCAGATGGGATGTGTCACTAAACACCTGATACATCACCCCCTAATCAAATAACTGAATCACTAGATCACTAAACAACTTCTCCTTTAGGAATTTGAATTATGTATATCACTGATCTGTCTAGAAAGAATCATTGCCCTTCTTGGTCAATGAAGAAAATGAGGATAAAACTTCATATAAGTAAGACACAAACCTCCCATAATATCCTAAAAGACCAAGAAAAATATAAACCTATGTTTTGTTCTTGGGTGTTGACCAATAAAAAACTTCCTGGACCTTCGACGAGTCTACTGAAACACCCATATGGAACACTAAATACACAATGAAATACACCTCTCATGTCCAAACTATACACTTGAAAAAAATTTATGTAGATCTAGTGGCATTGAAAAACCTACAATATAGATCTGATTTGATTGACATGGTCCTCCTCTAACATTCAATTGATCATGATATCCCTGATGAATATGAAAAATAAATCATCCATTGAGTCATTATACATAGAGTTCATAAGCCCTATGAACATGGTTGGTTCATTTGTAACACTATATATAATGACTAAAAGCTCTATGTTCATATACCTGTATCTGAAGGAATTCTTCTGAACATCATCATATTTCACACTGAACTGTTGACATCCAGACTACAGATCAATCTTAGAAATTAACTCACTCCCCTCAACTGGTTGAAAAGATCATCCTTCCTCCGATGAGGTTAACATTTCTTGACGGTTACCAGATTCAACCATTGGTAGTATATATAAAACCTCAAGCTACCATCTAACTTCTTATTGAAAAAAAATAGAGCTCCCACATGATGAAAAACTAGGCCAAATGAATCCCCTATACAACATATCATCCACTTACAGCATGAACTCATGAAACTTCATGGGATAAATCCTATAGGGATCCATCAAAATTATATAAGGACTAGGTTTCAAGTCAATTTTGAACTCAACATCATGTTGACGGGGTAGCATCAAACACTCCTTCGGGAAATAATATAGAAACATCCAAATGACCATTGGTACCCCCACTATCCCAAAATTCACTATTTCCCTAGGAAACTCATTTTTCAAATAAATATGTTGCTCTACACACAAAATACCAACATAAAAACCCCACTCACCAATGAAAACTACGTCCTGGTTATCCACATTTCTGAACATAATTCTCATTTGAAAATAGTTGATAATAGTATATATATATATATATATATAAACTAATTGATTACTTGGACGACATCGTATGGTTTCATATATAGTAAGAAAATACTTTCTTATGACTTATGTAACCCCATCATCAGTCTATACCCCTGACACAGATCAAATAAGTTGTTTTTTACTCAAACTATAGTAGTAAACACCATAGGAATAAGAATCCTATCTACATCTAATACAAGAGCATAAAACAGAGTGGGTGAAAAAAAGGAGAGAAAATATCTTGAATCAAACAAGGTGTAAACAAGGGTACATAACAAACTGAGTGTACCACGAATGATCTCAGGCCCCTCTAGAACTATTTCCACCACTGCATACAATTGACCACAACCATCCCCTCTACCTCTCTACACAAATACATCTCCTTGAAAATTCTCAATTTTTGGTCTCTAAACATGAGGAACATATGGATGTTAGCCTCTACCAAATCCATCTCCCCTTAGTGGATCATAAACCTATTGCCCCTACTACTAAAATAGTTTCACTGGAAAATACTTCTAAGGTTGTAATTGAGCCAATATGCCTCCACTAAACTAAGTACAGCAAACCACAGTTAACTGATTCTATAAATGTTCACAAAACCCACAACCAAAACACTCCGACCAAATACCTCTAGGTAAATCATGGAAACCATTGGACCTAGAAGGCCAGAAGGGAAGCTTATAAGATGGAATCCCCACTGGTTGAAACCACAATGGTCCTAGTTATAGAGACATTCCATTGACAACCTTTCTCCTTGGGAAACCATTTTAATTCCCTTATCATCAAAAACCTCCATGGGAGAGCATATAATTGATCACCTAAACCTTCTTCTGAGCCTCTAGATACATTGGAAATCTAAATTAAGTGACATAATATTGAATAGAAGGATGGAGTGCCTCCTCAAGACATCTTTCAAGAGACTCCTCATCTAGAAAAAATATGGCTAAAATCACAGAAGATCATTGAACTTGATTCTGATCACTTACACTGACATAATACCCTGGTGAATAGAAATAAGCTCATTCCTCTTCACTGCCATTATGGTCAATGAAGTGAACTCTTCTAAAAATTCATTCTTAAATTAATCCCAAAAAACATAAGCCTGATTCTTCTACCCATATTTATCATCCACCACTAATGTATATCTCCCTGAATATGAATAACTGCCAAAGGGACCTTGTATTCCACTAAGTACCCAATTCGACTAAAAGAGACATCAAGAACCTATATCCAGCTCCCTATCCCCACAACCAAAACACATCCCTCATATATCCCCAAAGCATGCCACTGAAAAGAATGAAAAGTCCCCTTTTAATGATCATACTCCTCAACCGGATCAACCCTCTTGCAATCAATCAGATTTTCCTAATGAGTCTCTACTCCCTGAGCCACATGCAGATGATTCCCAAGAGCCATAAATAAATAGAAAATAATAATTTACTAATCATGGTACTATGAAATTTAATTTCAATCCATTTCAATTCACATTATTCATTTTAAAATACATAAAACAAACAAACTTAAATAGGAACACAAGTAATCAAGATTAATGCACCTCTCCTATGTCTCTAGTTGATAAATAGGTCCAACTCACTTGGTCACTCAATAAACTCAGAGTTAGGGCACTACATCATGTAGGTACCTAAAATCTCATGTCCTGACTAGTATCCTTGGAATATTCCATGCACCACGGCCAAATGGAACTTTTTCATACCAACCCATGCAATTTTCACTATGTATAAATCCAAATTCCATCAAATCTCTCAACCATCACCTTTGCTACAACTCTTTCACAACCCCTTTAACCAAAAATACCATAACGAGGGAAGATAGAGATAATGACCTTTGATTCTCGCCTATAGTAGGTTTTGGGTTGGTGTCTAGTAGTGAAGTTATAAAAATATCATGGAATGGAATGTATTACCCTCTATAATAATGTAGGATTGGGACATATTATGAATCATCTACATGAAAATCCATGAGATAATGTAAAAAGAAACCAAAACCGTCCTATAGTTCATGTATAAAAAAAATATACATATAAAATTCTCCAAAATTAAATACCCAAAGGCAAGGATAATTTTGAGACACAGCAACTATCCAAAATACTTTTCTAGTAATGTCTAGAATGATCTATATAATCCTCCTAGAAACCTAAAAATATGTTTTTATATTAAGGTTGATCATATAAGTACACTCAGTAGGGAAAAAATTCCCTCATGTACCTGTGAAAGAATAATATTAATTCATCCATGAGAAAACAGTAGAACCAACAACACCTAAACATACCATTAATCCATCCCAACCACACTAAGGAATTCTCACCAAATAATGAAATCAAGGTCTAATAACACAATAAAAAGAATATCATTAAAGGCTACCATTAACCACTTTCCCACTGATTTTCCACTCTCAAACAGCATATTAATACATCCTAGAGCTCCCATATCATCCGAATAAAATATACCACCACCCCAAAAGCATAGTCATATCACATCATTCTCGCAAACACCTGGTCCACCTCCACACAACACGGTAACATCTCATCTAACCCACAGAAACCTGGGACACCGCATCACAACTATAACCATACTAATAAGGTAACATGACCATGAATTAGATCAACTCCATTCCCTACTCCTACCATTCACGACGCAAACCGTATGCCACCCCACAATACATAAATATCACACCTTTCCCAAAAATACCAAGTCCACTACTGCATAGCATAGTCATATGAAATCCCACCTGAAGACACCTGGTCCACCACCTAGTTCCCTACCAGTCCTCCATTCATCACAACCTGTGGATATTTACTCACCTAGATGAGAGAGTAGAAAATAGTTGGTTGACATCCATCCATCCTCATCACTGGGATGTTGGGAGAAACACTTCCTTTGTGAGAATACTGGTGTCGACACATAGTTCTCAATATCGGTGGGGTGCATATGGAAATCACAAGGAATATACATGTATATACATATTTTCACTCACAATCCCATCCTATGGGTTCACAAAAAAACACTAACCAACTCACAACATCCCCACATTCACTTCCACCTTTAAATGCATAACACCACACTAAAAATAATCCATAGTACACCAATAACCAATTTTATTATCCAACCCATTCGTTTTATTATTAAGAGTCATATATATTTCACCACACATTCCATAATTTAACTTTTCATTAATCATTTCCCTTCCACTAACAAAAAAACCCATCCATAACAATGACTGTAAAATAATTCTCTACCTGGGAATCTAGCTCAATGAAACCAATCATCATAATCAACTAAACATCCCTATCTAAGCCGCACCATGCCTCCCAACAACAATGGGTAAAAAATAACCACCTCGCCATCCCAAAATTATGTAAAAAAGAACCACCACCTTGATTCCCCAAAAGAACATCCAAACAACCATCACCCCACGACCCCAAAAGCATTTTCAAACAACCACCACCTCATGGCCCCATAACTATGACCTAACAACCACCACCTCACAACCCCAAAAGCATGTCCAAACAACCATCACCTCCCAACCCCAAAAAACAGACATAAAACCCTATACCACCCCAAATATCATAAAAACTATACATTTTTCACCACATCATGGCCACACAACACAACATATCAAAACAATTAATATATTTAACAAAAAATCATTTATCCCATTTCACATTATTTTATGGGAATTATCACACAATCCATAACTCCATGAAAAACAATTTTATTATCCAAATATAAATGGTTGGAAAATTTCCATTTTTTGGTGATATCAAAATAATCACAATAGACATAGATGTCACAACACATATCATATATCTCTATCAAATCCCCTGTCTTCTACAATTTTCAGCAGGTCATCAAGCCCACACAATCCACCATATCACAATAACATCAAAGATGTAAATATATATGAATTATTCCCCTTTATACCCATTCAATTTACATTACCCAAAAAAAATTTTGATTAGTCCCACACAACAATCCCTATAGATAAACAAATCAAAGCCCCTCCCACATGATACACAATAAAGATAAATGAGGGATTCCCTACCTTAAAGGTTCTTTTTCAACTTGCAACACACTACACGTTGAAGAATAAATTCCCAAAAAGCATAACCATATATAGCAAACCATAGATCAACCTAAACTATCACCAAAGGTCATCAAAATGAATCCCAAATTACATCCCAAACCAAAACAATTTCACTATAGTGAATCCCCAAGAGAATAATGAAATAAAACCTTGGGTAGATGAGAGAAACTCGTCATGTATTACTAACAAACAACCACTAGTACCAACAGATTAAAGTAAGAGAATTTGGGTTTGAAGATCCCTCAAAATCACCTAAGGTTCACCTAAATTCAGAGATAAGTAATCCATATCTCAATTAATAAAATTTTATGAAAAAAATGACTCTAAATCCTAGTTCCAGCAATTTTCACATCATGTAATACATTCATGGTCTGTGATTCATGGGATTCCTAAAAATCCACATTCACTAAAATTCATCTTTCGTCAGTCTAAATTGATTAAACATCATGAATTCTAATTTCAGGATGTAAATACTTATCATGGGTTCCCCCTATTCTCATATGAAATCTATGAACTAAATAAATTCACTAGCATTGATTCGGGAATTGACATTGTCTAAAGAATACATGACATGTATTTCTTGCATCATCTTAGATGCACCTCCAACCTCCATGGAACCTCCTCAAGACTCCTTTGAAAACCCACAAACACCCAAAACTAACAATGTAATGGTCTAGAAAGTAAAAAACCATTATGAAATGGAGTAATTGTTTTATCAAATAAAATAATATATTGTATTTTAAAAAAACTTAATGTGGTATTTAACTATGTATTTAGTAGACCAAGAATACTAAAATATTCAGTACTTTGGGATATTATTTCTTGTATCTAGTGATAATTTAATAAATTAACCACCATTTAACAAAAATATATTTCAAAAATAAAACTATTTTTTGATAGCATATAATACATGAAACTATGAGCCTAAATGAACCATGAAATATTATTATTTAAATATGACCATTACAATCTAGTAGTTAAAATAGTGGGTATGAATAAAATTAACTGCTTTATGATATAGATATAAAGGTCATAAAAATATAAACTTATTTATAATTTTTTAGTAAATAATCACTGATTTTTTCTAAAGTCATTTTATTCTTCAAAAATATGTTTTCTTCAAAAATGGGTTTTATTGATTTTTATGAGAAAGAATTTTAATTAATTTCATGAACTTTTAGAAATTTTATTTGGTAATAATTATATCATTTTTAATTCAACATATCAAAATTATCTTATGGTAAAATTTTGATATTTTTCTGAAAAGTTTGATTTTTCAATGAATAGAGAAAAATACATATTTTTATTAAAAAAATGTATTTTTTGTTACGAGAATTAATAATAATTCATTATTTTAAAAATTTCTTCAAAAAATAATTTTTATTATATTATTAATAATCCAATTGACTTCATTGAAATCATGTTTATGGTTAAATTTGGGATGAAAACATTTTTGTACTTAAAAATCCATTTTTTAAAGGGAAAAACTTTTTTCGTTGTTTTTTGTGTTTTAATATTAAATTAATATCTGCCAATTATATCAATTTAATAATGAAAAAAAGATTATATTTTTTTTATTAGTATATCTAGATTTTTTAAAATGTTCCCTTTTATTTTTTGTCTCTATCAATAGTAACCATGGTTAATAATTATCACCATAGTTAAGGTAAATCATGTAATTAAGGTAAAAAATAATATGATGAGGCCAAAATATTGACCCTAAAAATTTAATTGTATCCTATTATGTGATTAAAGTTTATATATAACTATAACAGTTTCAAACATATGGTAGCCTGGTTCCATATTTCTTTGGTTTTGACCTTTATATTGTTTTGTGTAATGAAATGTCAAAATTTAATTCTCGTTGTTTTATTATCTATAAATTTTCTACATAGGTATAAACATTTATTATGTTTTCTTATAAATTTTATTTTATTATATAAATGATTTTTTATCATGGTAAATTATTCTAAATTTATATTAATGAAATATTTACCATAAATGCTTACGCAACGTCGACGTAGTATTTATTAAATTAACTGAATAAATTGAATAAATTAATCCCAAAATATAAAAAGTAATATAATTTAATGAATTATTATTTTACATGAAATATTTTGATAAATATGAAATATTAGGGATGTTTTCAATTATTATATTAAACTCCCTTTGTTTTCATTTAGTTTTCTAAGTCAAATTAAATGAATAGTTATACAATTGAAATTAATGATATTTTACAATAAATTATATTTTACTAAATTATTTAAAATCCATAAAAACTATTCTTCATCAGAATTATTATGATATGGTTTAAAATATCAAACATTTTTCATATATGGGACATTTTTTCTTTTATAGTGACTTTCCTAACCCCTAAAGAGTAAAACCCATTGTTATCATCATAATTGTAAAAATAATAATTGGGGTTCAAAGAAGGATATATGCATAAAAACATTTTATAAACTTGTCAAAATTTTATTCAATGATATTATTTTGAACCATCATCTTATTTATTATAAATCAATCATTTTGGATCCATTTTTCATGAGAAATAATTTATATTAATTTAATACTTTACAAAATTCAAGGAGTGCTCATCTCCTTTTTTATAAAAGTGTATCACCTCCCCTCATTTATTCAGACATTAAAATATTATAAATTCATAAAAAACCTACCAAAATAAATTTATAATATCCTTATTCACAATATAGAGGACTAATTAGGGGCATAATACTATATTTATATGTATTAAGTTGTAAACAAAAGGAGGTTGTCTAAAGAACCTGTATTTCTTTTTACCGGGTGATTTTATATTATTTCTTCTTATTCATCCTTCAAATCCTCTTAAAACCTGATGAAATAATAACACCAATATATTTAATATACTCATATGTTTTTATCTCAATTTAATAATCTATCTTCATCTCCTCTTCTATCAAAAGGGAAATTAAACCATCGTTTGTGTGTACAGTAGAGTATTTCCTCAGGAACTAATGTAAATCATTTTCCATCCCCACCACTCAAAGATGGTTATAATTATAGAATTTATTTTTATATATGATACTCATGAAATATTTATAATTCTAAAAATATACTCTATAATATATTTTTGTACCTTTCCATTTAATGAAAAATGATAATTTTGTTCATGCGTATGTGTGGATTACCACCTCCATGAATGTTATTCCTATTTTCATAACCACATTATATGGAATAAATATATAAGTTTATTTAAAGAAAAATATGATATTTATTATATAATAATGATTTTTTAAATATAAATTAACACTCACTTTCATTAAATCATGATCATTGAAAATTTTAAATGTTACTCATGCATATGTACGGTCTACTGTCTACATGACGATAACATAGTTCATTTTTAACAAACATATTTCATAGTTGGTTTTAAAACTATAATTCATATATAAAAATGATAATTATTTCATGAGTAATATTCATTATATTATGTAATAATGAACATTTTGAACATATTAAAACTACCAATGTGATTTGGGACATATGAGTTGAATATCATCCAAACATCTTAAGTGAACTTTTCTAATTAAGTAATTATATATAACAAGGTAATAAGTGGAATAAAAGGAATAATAAACTTTAAAAGGTTATTAATCACATAAATATTTATCATTAATTTATTATTTATGCTAATAAGGAATGCATGTGATGAGTCAGTCTTGAGTGAATAGACACTTTACTTTAAAAACCTTTTTTAAATGTTTTAAAAAATTATTTTCTAAATATTTATTTCCATATCCATATGATTAAAATTGTTTTATTTAAATATTTAAATGGAAATAAATTAATTATGAAGGAAATTTTAATCCACTTTTTATTTCCTTTAAGACTTTTTAAAAATGAAAGTTTTTTGGTATTTTATATGTAACATTTTTAATTTCTTTATAAAAGATAAAAATAATGTTCTATTTTAACGTAAACAGCTTCAATGGATTTCCCCACCACCATAACCATTATTTTAATTTTAGATTACTTTATAATCTTCCATTTTTTATTAAATAAAAAAAACCTCACTTTCCATTTGTTTTAATTATTTTCAAAAAAGGATTTTAAATGGAATGGATATTTTTATATCTATAAATTTATTGCTTATAGGTGTATAGGATCTCTCTAAACAACCTTTATATGGGTTATGAAATTTCTCTCCTCAACTCACTTTATGTATCACATTAATGTTAAAGAATTATTATAAATTATATATATTTCTCTCATATATATACTTATCTTATTATCCCTTCCTTGATGGGGAAATACAATCCTTACATTCATTCTAAAATTCCTCCATTATGAAATATCCTTTGATTATGGTATGTGGAAAGATTATGAAACCCATTACTTTCCTAGGGAAATTCCTATGATTATTAATTATGGTTGATTTTCTTTTATATCACGCATATTTATGAACATATTATGATGGTTGTTCTTAGATAGCACTCAAATGTATTAATTAATTTTTTGTCTCATGAGACATTGTGTATGGGATTATGGAGTAAACCTAATCCAGTATGGGAATATTTCCACCATGTATCATGAATGTTTGCATTGACTTATGCTTATTTCCTATTTTGTGTTTTTTCCAAATTTTTTATGTTAAAATGATCTTATGATATCATGTTATTTATGTTATGAACTAATGTGATTAATAATGAGTTTATGTTTAAGGTAAAGTATATTTTATTTTATAAGGGTGAAGTATATAACTTATTTTAAAAAGATTTCATAAGTTATTCATGATTTCAAAGGAACCTTTATGAGTTTTATTTATCCTTTAATAATTATTAAGAAATTTTTTATGAAAATAATTGGGTATAATACATCTATTTTTGGGTAATAAAATGATTATTTATATCAAAAAGTTTAATTTTTAAAAATAAAAATGTTGTATAATTATTCATAAACTAACAGGTTTGTTTCTTTTTATATGGAACTTAATGAGACTTTTCTATTCATACATCATTTTAAAAAAAATATGGGGTTTTAAAGATGAGTTAGGACAAGGATGTGGTAAATATAAAAATTATGAAGATGTTTCATGAAAATTAAACTTTTTATATAATATAAGTCTCACTTTGAGAAA
The DNA here is from genome assembly GCA_963277665.1 of Viscum album. Taxonomy (NCBI): domain Eukaryota; kingdom Viridiplantae; phylum Streptophyta; class Magnoliopsida; order Santalales; family Viscaceae; genus Viscum; species Viscum album. The sequence goes on along the minus strand of OY728140.1, from coordinate 1,361,147,530 downwards.
AAATGGATACTAAGTGGAATTGTACACTTTTTAATGTAATATTTATTTATGTAATGGTGGTGGACTAATTATCTAAAACTCTAACCCATATATATTCTAAAATGTAAGAAAATTAATTCTTTACTTAAAACTTCATATTATTAATGTCTAAGTTTGGGTCTCTACATTTGGTATTTGTGTAAAGATTTAGACTACTTTTAAGAACATGTTATTTTTATTTTAGGTTATCTTATTAGTTTTGGATACCATCATGGGTTTATAATTTAATGTTGATCATAATTTAAAAGGCCTAGATGCCCCTTTTTATGTTTTTATTGATGGTTTTGTAGGTGATTAATGATATTTTTAGAGATGTTTTATTAGGTTAAGGTATATTTTACCCTTAGGTTTAACAATAAGTATTATTTCAGAATAATTCTATTACATTATTGGAGATGTGAGATAAACGTTATGAGATAAAATTTTAGGTTAAAACATTAATTATTGATGAGTTTATTGTGGATCTAGGGATATTTATTTATTTATGGAATGACCTATGTTAATCCTTTAGGGATTATGTTTTTAATTTTGTTTCTAAAGAATATCACTATAATTTTTGAAACCTTATATCATTATGGTAAACATAGTATTATGATAAATTATTAATTTTATTTTGGTGTAATATACTATTTTATTGTGGATTTATGGTTATTTTTTTTATTTATAAAAATTAATAACATATTTTGGAGATTCTATAATTAAAGAATATTTATTTTAAGGCATATGATGTTATAGGAGACTAATGTTTAACTGAGAGAAAATGGAAAATTAACCTCAAAATAATATGTGATAAAATACTTCTTATTTATTGGTTTCAATCTTAGTCTGGAATATTTTGAATAATTTAATGTTTTTTTATTTATTGAATAGTCTATCTTGAACTTTGTGTGTTACTATTGAGGCTTTAGTTATTAATGTTGTATTAATTCATATGACGGTTTATTAATTTTGAGATTTATATTATGTTAACTAATTTGGGTTCAAATAACGTATAAAGATGGGAGGAATAGCTTGTTATCATTTCTGGAATATGTGATACATTAGAAGTTTATTTTCGTGATTCAAGCATAAAAATAATCTTAAATAGTCATCATTTGAAGTAAAATATGACATTGTGGTGGACATTGATTAAAATCGGAATGTATACTTGCCAAGTAAGTTTATTTATTTATTTTATTAGTCTTCATGGTAATGGATTTATTAAACTCTAGGAAAATGATCTTGAAACAAAAAAATATCTTATTACCATATTTTTTTTGAATAGAAAGTCTTTTTCATACCTCTTTGGTTTATAGTTTTGTGTATGTTGAATTTGTCATATTCATTCAATTTATTGTGATCAATTTTATATCTCACTATACATCATTATTGAGAAATTACATTTCTCCTCCATATCCATATTTTCAATTTCCACTAATATTCTCATATTTAGAAACCTATTTAAGTGTTATTCAGGATGGACATAATATTTCAACTCTCTTATTTCATGAGGATGTTTTAATAACCCTTTTTATCAAGTGGGATTTCAATAATAATTTCTTCATATATCAAACCCTTGATTATTTGGATCAATTAAAAAAAATTGGATGCTATTTTTTAAAGAAGTTATAATGTACAACCTTAATATTTTAAAATGAAAATTATTTTTCATAATATAGATTACATGAAACACTAAGCCTAAACGAACAATTAAATTTTATTATTTAATTATTAATATTGTAACCTAGTCATTAAAATGGTGGGTATGAATAGATTTATCTGCTTTATGATATATAAATATATATAATTTATATAGAATATAAATGTTCTGATAAATTAGAAGTTAATAATCACAAAATTCTTTGTAGTTATTTTATTCAAAAAATATATATTTAATCCAAAAAATGCTTTTTATTACTTTTTGTAAGAAAATATAATATTTAATTTATGGAAATTTTAAAAAATTTAGGTGATATTAATTATATCTTTTTTTACATCATCATATCTGAATTATTTTATGGGAAAATTTAGACATTTGTTTGAAATGTTTTATTTTTCAATATATAGTGAAATATATTGATTTTTATTGAAAACTATATTTTTTATTTGAGGATTGATGAAGTTAAATTATTTTTAAAATGGATTAAAAATAAATTATTAAAATTTTATTATTATTAATCAAATTAATTTCATTGAAATCAATGTTATGGTTGAATTTGGTATAAAAATATTTTTATACTCAAAATTTCATTTTTCTGAAAAAACTATTTTTAATTGCACTTTCTATTTTAATCTTAGATTAATTCATGACACATATTTGAGTTTAATATTTAAAATTTATTCTATATTTTTAATTAGGACCTCTAAATATGGTAAATATTTCCCTTTTATTTTTTTATTATGAATAGTAATCATAGTTATTATTTATCACCACGATTAGGGTAAATCAGGTAATTAATGTAAAAATATAATATGAAAAGGGGAAAATTGAACCTAACACATTCCTTTATCCTATTAAATATGTATATTTCGTCTATTTACAACTATGTTATAAGAATATTTCAACTTTGTGCCATATTTCTTTGATTTTGACCTTTATAATATTTTATGAAAAGAAATTTCAAAAATGACATTCTCCTTGTTTTATTATCTCTATATTTTTGAAATAGGGATAAATAGAAGTTATGTTCAGTTTTAAATATTAATTTGAGATATTAATTATTTTTTTATCATTTAAATTTATTTATAATTTATAGTAATGAAATAATTAGCTTAAATTCTTATGAAACGCTGATATAGTATTCATTAAATTAATATTAAAATAAATTAATTATTCTAAATATAATAAAAATAATATATCTTGAATGAATTTTTATGTTAAATAAATTTTTTAGGTAAATATAACATATTAGGAATGCGTGAAATGATTATATTCAAATTCATTTTTTTTCATGTTATTTAAAAGTCAAATTAAATGAACAGTTTCAAAATTGTCATTAATGATATTTGTTAATAATTTTTTTTTATTAAATGATTTGAAATTCCTAAAAATATTATATTCATCCATGTATTTGGGATATGGTTTAAAATATCAACCATATTTCATATGGTAAAATATTACTTTTATATTAACTATATTAATCGCTAAATAGTAAAAAAGTTTATTATCGCCATAATTGTGAAAAATGTAAACATGGGTTAAAACAAAAATATAGGGGTAAACACATAGTCTAAACTAGAAAAAATATTATTTTATGAGATTATGTTGACCCATACACAACCTATATACAAAAAAAATAATTTCTAATCCCTTTTTTCATGAGAAATATTTTATATTAACTTAATACATTATGAAATTCCAAGAGTTCCCCTCCTCTCTCTTATAAAAGGTTTCCTCTTATACTATTTTATTCATACATAAAAATCCTTTTATTTCAGAAAATACCTACCAAAATCCCTACTGGAAATCCATCCCCATGATCAATAGGTCTTATTTTGGGCAGAATAACATCCTTAGAGAGCTTTAGGTGTAATGCAAATAGGGTTGTCTAAAGAAAATGTATAGCTTTTAACTGAATATATTTATTTTGGTTCTTCTTATTTCTATTTAAAATATTCTTCAAACATTATTAACTAATAAATATTGTATATTATATATACCGAAATGTTTTTATGTTAATTTAAAAACCAGTATCCATCAAATGGGAAACAAAACCATTTTTCATGTGTATGGAGGACTACCTCTTTGCTAACTGATGTAATTCATTTTCCATTCCCACCACTAAAGATTGGTTATAATGATGGAATGAATTTTTATATATGATATTCATGAAATATTTATTATTTTTAAAGTGTAATATATCATTTATTTTCTTACATTTCAATTTTTTGAAAAATGTTAACATCGTTCGTGCGTATGTGTGGATTACATCCTCCATGAAGTGATCTGATTCATCTTTCATAACCTCATCACATGGATGATATACATATATATATGTGTATTTAAATAAATTATATTACATTCATGATATAATAATTCTTCTATAAATATAATAAAAACACTTAACTTCTTTCCATCATGATCTTTGAAAAATGGAAACGTCACTCATGCGTAAGAACGGCCTACCATCTATGTGATTGTAAAGTAGTTAAATTTTTGTAAAAAATACATGGATTATTTTAAAATAATAATTAATGAATATATATTATAATTATTTAATTATTATTACTCTATTCATTATATGATAATGACATATTTGACCATTTTCAAACTACTGATGTCATTTTGGACATATGATCTGAAATCATCAAGACATCTGATTTGAACTTTATTGATTATGTAATTGTATATAACATGGTAATAATTTAAATAAAACTAATAATAAAAATAAAAAAAATCTTAAGCAAATAAATAATTAATATAATTTTTTTTTCAGAATATAAGTAATGTACGTGACGATTTTGGCTCAATGTAATGGACACTTTACTTTAAAAACTAATTTTAAGTAATTTTTTAAATCATTATCTTTCATGTTGATATTATTAATATTATTTTATTGATTTATTTATATTGATATTAATGAATTATAAATTACATTTTAGGTATCTTTTGACTTTATTTCAAAGGTTTTCATCTTTTTATATATTTTTTACTGAACGTTTTTACTTTATTTACAAAACAAAAAATAATGGTATATTTCAATGTATACATCATCAATTTATTTTCCAACTACAATAACTATTATTTGATTTGTTTTATTCTTTTATAATATTCCATATTTTATTCAATAATAAACCTTCATTCTTTTAATTATTTATTTTCAAAAAAAAATTGAATCGAATGGATATTTTTATATTTGGAAATGTTTTTCTTATGGGTATAAGGGGTCTCTCTGAACCACCCTTTTTCAATTGTTTATGACCATTATATCTCAAAATAAATTTTATATCCTTATTTAATTTTACATAATTCCTCTAAATTATATATATATATATATATATATATATTTCTCTCACATGTATACCTATCTTTTTATACCATCCTTAATGGGGTAATACATGCCTTCTATGTATTTATCAAATTCATTCATTGTGATTTTTTTATTATAATATGAGGTAAGATTGGGTATCTCATTTATTTCCATAGTTAATTATTTGTATTATGTTTTATGGTTGATTTCCTTTTGTGTCACATATAATCATGAACATGTTATGGTGGGTGTGCCTAGATAGAGATCCAATTCATAGGGTAAATTTTTTTCCTCATGAGACATAATGTATGGGATTATGGAGTAAACCTAATCCATGGGGGGACATTTTCCACCATATATTATTTTCTTGGAAGTTTTCAATAAATTATTCTTATTTCAGGTTTTATTTTCCTTTTAGATTTTATATGTTTCCCTAATATTATGATATCATGTTCTTTATGTTATACTCCTAGGTGATTACTCATGAGTTTATGATTGAATGACATTATATAATATTGCATATGTGTGAAATGTATAAATTTTTTGGAATCATTTCCCAATGTTTTTCATGATTTCAAAATAAATTTTAGATTTTTATCTTCCCTTTATGTGTTCTTATAAAATTTTTTATAAAAATATTCATAGATAAAAATTTATTTCTTTGGAAATGAAATTTTTATTTTGATCCAAAGTATTAATTTTGATAAATAAAAATTTTTTATAAATATTTATGGAATAAAAGGATTCATTCTATATTTTTATATGTCTCTTACTAAGATTTTTATTCTTATCCCACATTTTAAAAAAAAATAATATGTTTTTAAGGATAATTGTCGACAAGGATGAGGTCAAGATGAAAATTGTGATAAAATTTCATAAAAGGAAAACTTATTATATAATAATTTTTTATGTGAAAAATGGATAATAAGTGAAAGTTTTCACTTTGTGATGTTTTATTTATTTATGTATGGGTGGTGGCCTAATTCTGTCAAACTTTAAACCGTAAATATACTAAAATGTAAGAAATTTAATTCTAAACATAAAACTGAAGATTATGTAACATTCATTAATATACCACAACACAACAACTCTAGGAAATTCGGTTAAGGGACTTTATAATAAATTAAGAGCCTTCATTTGTGAATAAAAAATATGAACTGTTTTCTCAGTCATGGTTAAATTAGGTTCTGCATCAAGGTCCTCCCAAATCAAGACATGGGAAATATGTGAGAGAAAAATTTTGAGTTATAACACATATAAAAAGTTATTTATCTATGTCTTATGAGGTGGTAAATCCAAATATTAATCCAACTTTCTAATTTTCTCAACAACCAAAAATGGTCTTGCATATCTTGGTGCTAAATTTCCCTATTTTCCAAGTTGTTGATTGCCTAACTGAGGTGATAATTTCTAAAACACTAACTCACTAATTGATAATTATAAAGTGATTTTAATAAGATCATATTATGATTTATATCACATTTATATCATTACCATTATATAATGAATCTAATTGGTTCTTTATCATCATCTATTTGGAAATAGAAGGTCCAACTAGGGAAGCTTCACCATTCTCTGACCTAAAGAGTTGTGATTTACAAGGTTGAACATACATGAACTCAATGGGAGACATTCCAATTGGATGGATATTAACTGTTATTATATTCAAAATCAAACAACCCTAAGTTTTAATCCTAATATCCTACAACATTAATGACATAATCTCAAATCACGTACTCAATAATCTACATGGAAATTTTCATCTGAATATATATCCTAGAATGGTACACCCTGATCAACATTATAGGATCTCTTCACCTCCTATAAGCCTCTCTGAAACCAAGATGTAAACTGAAGATACCTATTGAAAATGATATTAGGAAGAAATTCATGCAATCTGATGATCTCCTATGCATACAGATTTCCCAAGTCCTCAACTTTGGAAATATCATGAATGGGAATAATGTAATTTTAATTGTTCAATTAGTTAATAAACATCCATACCACATTCATAAATTTATGTGTGCATGAAAACCCACCCACAAAGTCCATCAATATCTCATTCCTATTCTATGTTAGCATAGTAAGTGGTTAAAGTTGATCGGAAGTACTTTTATGCTCATCTTTAATATGAATATGAGTATAACAGTGATAAACAAAATCAATAATGTCTCATTTAATTATTGGAAATCATAAATGATTCCTCATATCATAAACCATTTTTTTTCTTGGGTGTATTTCCAAATTTGAATTGTGAAAGTCCCTTATCACACCATACCTTACAGGGGATGGAAAAACATAATAGTACTAGAAGAAAATAATAACCACTAAATATAGAGCCCATTATCCGATGATCTCCCCCCATCATATAAAGAATCACTAATCCTATAAAACTCATCATTAAGATGTTGTTCATATATAATCATCTTCTGAATTATGATTTCGACTAAAAACATTCCAGAACAACCTTGGTTTCAATTTTCTAGACACCCAAATGCATATGAGAAAATAGGTCCATCAGATTTTATTCATTAGAAGATTATTCTATTTCTAGGGATGGGAAATTATTTCCCAAATAATCAACAACTGAATTTCCATTTCCATGGGTATAAAAAAATGTAAACTTCAAAACACTGTAGATATTCCACCCATTGTCGTTCCCAAAATTTCAAATATTTTTTTAAGAATGTATAACTCAATAATTTTTTTGTTAGAATTAATGGAAAACCATTATCCAAAAAGTTAATATCTCAAGGTATTTAAATGATTCATCAATTTTACAAGTTCAATATCATGTGTGTGATAGTTCATCTCATGAGGTAGAAGGTAGTGAAAACCATAATCCCTGACTTGGTCACCCTGCATAAGAATGTTCCCCAAACCTGAACCTGATGCTTTACAGAAGACCATATAGCCCCACCCAGCATTTGGAAGTGAAAATATGTGATTTTAAGTTAAACAATGATTCATATCATCAAATGAAGCTAAATTTTGAATCTCATATTAACTTCACTCCCTTTTGAGTGAGAGTAGTCATTAGAAAAGGCAATGTTGAGAAATCCATTTTAAACCAATGATAATACCCTAAAAATCACAAAAATATCTGAATCTCTAACATATTTTTTGGTTCCTCTCAGGTCATAATAGATTTTACCTTCTTAGGATCAACTGAAATGTCTTTTTCAGAAATAACATATCCCAATAAATCTATCTAAAAACCCTAAAATTTATTTTAGAATGTTTCGGTTTGATTTAGTGGTTTCTTAAGATCTCTATCACTACTCTCAAATTATATACATGGTCCTTCTAGGTTTTGGATTAAACAGAGATTCCATACATGAATACTATATTTAAATAATCAAGGTACTTGTTGGAAATAATTTTCATCAATGCTACAAACCCTGCAGGATCATTGGTCAGACCCATAAGCATAACAAGGTACTCATATTGTCCATACATGCTCTTGAAGGTAGTCTTAGGGACATCAGACTCCTTGATAGAGAGCTAGTGATAATCATGCCAAATATTAATTATTTAGAACCACTTCAACCTTTTTATCTACTCAAACAAGTCATCAATTTGAGGTAAATTATTCTTTTTCTTGACCATAACTTGATTCATATTTTGATGATCAACCAAAAGGTGAAGGGTTTCATCAGCCTTCTCACAAAAAAAGAATTATCATAGTCTAGGGAAATACACTGGGTAAAATAAATACTTTGGAAATCAAATCAACAAATTAGTCTTTTACTCCTTCAATTTTTCTAGTAGCATTCAGTAAGAGGGGATATAAATAAGATGGGTACTCGAAACATAGTTGATGGAAAACCACAACTATCTTACTAGTGTAAAATATAAAAATTATGATGAAAACACATCAGAAATATCATCCGCTACTAGAGAAAAATTACCATCTGAATATTGTTTCTCCCATTCAAAGGAATACGTGGATATCATCCTAACCAAATTTGAAATATGAGTTCTGGCATGACTTTACCTTGGGTCACATTCACCATAATCAACATGACACTTCTTTTCATGAGAATTAAAGTATACCTTTCAATGTTAATCTATATAATATTTATGATCAACCATCTATTCCATTCTAAGAATGACATTTATATGTTTCATATCAAGAACTGAAAAGTCCTTGAAAATATTAACTTCCAAAAAAGAGAATGCGCAGGAGGGTTATTGAAGACCTTACTCCCTATTTTTCATGAGATGTGTAGCAACCTCTATAACATAAGGCATGTGATTTGTAGTAAGATTCATAATTTTCATAGTATAGGTAGATATGAATAAATGAGATGAATAGTATAAAATAAAGTATTCACTAATGATGAATCAATTGTAATTCTTCCTCCCACTATCGTAAGTCCAACATTATCTTCCACTTGAGACTCATCCACTATATAAATATGCTTTTTCCTAAGTCTTGTGTCTATAAACCCTTTTTCTTGAAGTATATGAATATTCCCCTAAAACAACTTTATGTATATGATCTCGTACCACTATGTGGAGTGGTAAAAACATGGATGGCCCTTTACAAGTGAATTGAGAATCCACAAGAGCTATAGATATTTTGTTCCTCTACGCAGGCACACTTCATGTCCCCAACCTTTCCACATTTATAATAAGTTAAAGGGACCTTACCATACATTTTATAAGATTTAGAAGATGTTTTATACTAATGTCCATAAGGTTTCATGCATAGGAAAAGTAGAAATTTATTTTAATATTGAGTTATTTAAAACCACAAGACAGGATATTTCATATCAAGTTTGTAATTAATTTATATAATAACATAACAAAGGATTACCTAATATGATAATTATTTCTATGATGTAGATTGTGATGATCCAAAATGACCATTTATGGATTTCCTTCATTACACTGTGAGGATTCAAGGATAGAATCCCTCTAGTGGTGATCGATCTTCTCCTTTGATCACTGATAAATTTCAATCGATCTCTAAGTTCTAGCACGGTGATTAAATTTTCATGGTTTATTCATATTGATCACTCATCCTTACATATTTAAGGGATGACTCTTTTGTTTCTTTTTCTTGAGAAGAAGAGAGAAAAGAGGAGTCGATAGAGAGTTTCTTTGTGGGAAATTATTCTCAAGTTTGGATTTTGGATGCAATACACAATAGACATAATAGTCTATTTATAGATCTAGGGTTTAGGTTTAAATAATTAACTAATTTCATGTCATCCTGTAAATAATATAATAATCCTTAGTAAACCTTAACCAACATTAGAATAATACTATTATTGTTCTTACTATTTGGAACACACCAACTTGAAAAGTAATAAATATTATTTACTCATCTTGTTAATTAATATTTGTCATCAAACTCAGTATTTTTCCATTATAACTCCTAAAGAAATTATTACAACCATGAAAAAATATTTAAATTAAATATATCATTCAAAAATAAACATTTTTTATTGATAAAACATGAATAAAACTATCCCTCTATCTTGAGAATAATATTTAATTAATTAATTAAATTCAAATATATTTTAATCGAGAACATTGGAAACACTTAGTGTGTGACTCACTAGGATTCTTTCTCATTGGAATTTAGTGTACTTGTCTATATTTCAGGGTTACTATCTAGAAGTAGGTCAAGGAATCCAAAAGAATGAACATAATTTCACAAATATTAAAACCACATATAAACACTCATTGTGTAATATAATCCCTTTTCACAATATCTCATCATGTGTGTCACCAACCAATATGCTCGATACGTCTTGACTATCATAAATAAATTCATAATTTCACCATGTCCATTGAAATTAATTCAATGGTTATATTCAAATAAAATCTTTTATATATAATCTTATATTAATATGGAATGGATAATTCCTTCATTAACTTATCCATTAATAACATTTCAATCATGACACACCCAATATGCCCTACCTCACAATGAAAAAATGGCATCATGGTTTTCATCTGAAAATCTAAGTTCAAAAGTAATTAAATGAATTAATTATAAACATAAAGTCTAAATACCCTTGAACATGCTTGTAGATAGGAATATCTAATGATACTAAAAAATATAGAATTCAATGTGGTGATTATATTCTCATAATCTCCCATCTGATAGATTACCATGTATGAAATTCATGAGAAGAATCCTCATCCAATTATGAGTACCTACACTTGATAGTCTATATACTATGTTTCCCATCATAGTATGTTATCTGACCATAAAAAAATATTTAAGAATATCATAATAGCACTTCCAAGTTCTCATCATAGAAGAGAAATTCTTTTACATTATCAATATGACATATACTCTAGGATATTATTACTTTAAATTCTTAAAAAATAATGATAAATGTATAATATGAAGTTTTATTAATATTAAATACATAAAATATACATGTAATCAAATTAAAAATAGGGTTTCCTAGGACACCAACTCCAACAGATCCTCCACTATGGTTTCCACCACGAGACTCTTCCCATTTCATCTTCTCGTTAGAGGGACCACAAAAAATTCTACTAAGAGTGGGTGGAACTCCCATCCACCCTGAATTTCTATCCAATTCAATCACTTATATCAAATCTTTATCTAGAATATCAACATTCAATGTGGTCTTTATAAATAAGACCTATGATCATATATATTCTCAAAGAACCACCTAAAAAATATGGAATTTTAATTAATCATTCAATACATCCTCAAGCAAGAAATGAAAAAGTTTGGATAATTTATTGGCATACTAAGTCATCATCTAGTTACCTTAATGATGGTTGAGGAACTCCATTGACTTATCCAGGACGATTGACTCCATATATAATTATTCTCTAAAGATATCATTGTATTCTTTTTACTTCATACCCACATTCTTTCCTAAAAAACTATAGAGTATGGAAACCTTCTTATAGTCCCTTCAACATTGAGGATGGAACATTTCACCTTTAGAAAATTTTTTATCTCTAAAAGCTATAAGAGTTTCTCAACAATTTTCATACATTCTTCTACATCTTTAGGAACATTGTTACTCTAGAAATATAGTAGTTTTAGAAGAAGAAACTCCAAGGAATGGTCTCTACTACCATCCCTCTGAGGTAAAACCTCAATAACCTAAAAACGAATATGTGAATCTACCTATCAAAAAATTTGTAACACATTAATGATAACCTATATAAGGTACTAATAAACTTGAGATCCTTCTTACAATGATTCATCAAAATATACCACATGATGTCTGCTCAATTGTTATATTGGGGGTGAGGTAGTTCACAACATTAATAGATAATAAGGAATGATCTGTAAAGAGACATATGATTATAAACTATAACAATCATTAATCAAAATGGAAACATAAATTTTATTTTATAACATTAGTAAAACTATAGGATTAGATCAAAAAACTACAAAAATATGTTATTCCCAACTGCCCAGAGTAACTTAAGTATTTTTATGATGATATCTGGCTATGAAAATGCTCATAACCTACCCATTATGTCTCAAAAATCCTACCTCTTATATAGTAATATATCCCAAATTTCTTAATCATATCTAAGAAGAGACACAAATACTATTTGATACAAAATTTTCAAGAATTGAGCTGGATAACCCACATAAATGGTACCCAAATCAATTCTTACATAACATAAAGAGAATTCCCAGTCCCCATGGGCTAGAGACTAACACCTAATAATCAAAAAGACTAGAGGTTTTGATTTCACCATTAGAGTAACTCATCAAGATAAAATAGTGTACAAATAATAATAAAAAATTTGTTTTTTAAACACTCCACGGGATATAAAGTACCAAAAGTAGATATATTCAAGTGGATCGCATACTTCACTAACCATAACTAACTCCCAAGGTCCTTCTAATCAAATACACCCACTACCTTCTAGTGATGTATTCCATTTTTCTAGACCTATCATAAAAAATATATAAATGATCAAAGTTAATGGTAGGGTGTGAGTAACAAATCCTAGTAGGATGTCACCAAGAATTTCATAAGTAATCTTTAAAAAATAAACTAATTATTCTGAAATTTTAAAGAGAACATGGAATGGAAAGTTTTTCAAAAAAAATATCAAAACATACTTTATAAAAAATCAATGGAAAATACAAAACTGGTACATAAGTTTATTTCCATGAAAGTATCCAAAAATAAATAATAGTTATAGAAATATTCATGAAGTATTTTTGTAAAAATAGTCATTAATATACATTTTTATCAAACAATGGAATGAAGTAACCATTTTCAATAATATAACTGTGCAGAAAATTACCAGAGTTAGTTTGATCAATTATCATGGATCCTCATATAACTCAATTAAACACATCTCCATGTGTGAACACTTCCCTATATCTTAAGTATAGGAGAAATAGGTGATCACCCAAAAAAATAACCACCATACCCTCATCTAGCACAAAGGACTTTTTATGAAATAAACATTAAGGGATAAATCCTATAAAGTTTAGTCATATAGGATAACAATATTGAAGACCAAGTGCGTCAGCTCTAAGAAACTTGGTCCCCTTGGGAGGAAAAGAACCAGCCCTAGAAAAGTAAAGTGAACAATTATTACTATAATATTTATTGGATAAAAATTCAGAAACGGAATTCTCCTCTAGCCATGTATGGAGTAATTTCAATTGGTTGTGCATCAGTCCCTTTCATTTCCTAATGTAGTATTCAATGGACCAGGGAAGGGGTATTTTACCTATCATATAATTATAAAGAACTAATGAGTCCATGTCCATTTCATGAATGGGTATCTCTTTTGAATTGAAAAAGGGTAGTCCTATAAGCATGGTTAGAGCCTTAAGGGATAATTCATTACCATGATTAGTTGAGAATGCTACCACAATAGCAACCCTTGAGTATCTGATCACTCCACCACCACTTATCACCGCCATTGAATATGCACTATCATTATTTAATTTAAAGCCTTGAAGAGGGGGGATCCATTTGACCCATTTTTCTTTTTTTATGGGGAGGCTGCTGGTTTGTGGTAGTTCTGGAAATCCAAGATTAGAGTAAGGGGATGATATCCACATTATTGCACATCCCAAATAATTCCAGAATTGGGCTTTTAGTTTTAACTATAACACATGTATAGAACTACACTAAGGATAGTTTCCACTTCCCATTGCTATTGGACAAAATTAACCCACAACTAGTAGAAAGAATAATAGCTTGGTCCTTTCTCCAAAGCTTAATTTTCTATTTTGATGTGTTTGGAATAATGGGTTTCCCACTGATGAAAGTTTCCTGTGGAGGGTGATCTATTTGAAATCTAAATGTCTTTTTTGTTGGGAGGTGAATATTGAAGGAACTAACCATTTATTATTCAATAGTGATTAGACTAATGCAGTTTGGGAGATGTTTGGGCAGTTCAACAGCTGGTCTAAAAGTGATTTTTTTAGTGATCCCTACCCTCATTAAGTTTATAATTTTTTCATTAACAATTCATGTCTAGGTATATCTAATACATGCTTAGTTTTCTTTTCTAGGACTATTTTAATGAGCTGACCTAAATACCCTCTCAAATTAGTACCTAAAACTTACATCACACACTTGAAAGTGAATTCATGATCCCCATGGTATGCTGACTAGAACCTGGGAATCAAACAACAAATAGAAGAAACAATTTCATCCAAAATGAAGAAAATAAATGGAACATATATATATATATATAATACATACAATAGTAAAAGAAATAAATATATCTTAAAACTGAAAACAAACAACAAACACAAAAAAAACACAAGAGTAGAACAAATCTGCAAGTACAAGTCCAACAAAAAAGGTTAAAAAATCCAAAATAGTTACCCCAATAGTATCTAAGTGATAGTGTGGGAAAACCCACACCATCTGAAAATCCAGCTACCTAAACCCAACTAACGAAAAAATTTACTCCCTCACTATGGCGTCTTGACTTTCCTTGCACCGAAAGATATATAACGGTCTACATAACACCGAATAAGTGCACATGGTGTTAGCTAATAGTCACAGTAATATCTCACTCAGGTTCTTGATAATTAGTCTCTCTGTGACAACCCAAGTATTCTCATTTTAAATAAAACATAGAAAGATAAGAATTAAAGAAGTTATATCAAAACCGTGGTTAATATTTTTCTTTTTCCATTAATTTCAAAAAAAGGTAGGTTTATCAATTTTCAGAGCTAATGAATACATATTAAAAACCAATATGTATAAATACAAATCATAGTTAAATCATTCCAAGGAACTAAACATGTCATTATAGTAGACTATTCATACCACAAAAAATTACTAGTGCATAACAAGTCCCTAGAACACAGGCCTAAGAAGCAGAGTAACACCACATGAGTGAGCCTCCAAACAATTTCAAAACATTTACATTCATAAATGGGCCTAGGGAGTATAGAAAATCCCTCTAATGAAATCCCCCAACAATAATATAGACGATGGACCTATGATAAACCTTCCACTTATGTACCCATGGCTTCCCATGTCCTACATTTCATAAATCATTTCTTATTATTTTAAAAATTTCCTCTTTCATTTACCAAAAACTAGGGAAAATAATATTTTATCAAAAATCCATTTAAACACACACACAAATCAAACAAAATCTGTTTATAAATCTGTTTATAAAAATGGGAGCAATGTTATTTCATCAACACATACTAGGGAAGGAACTACATACCTTAAAACATGGGGTCTCACACACCCATGAATAATCCACCAAAAATAATATTAAAACAACAACATAAAAGTCCCTATAACCATTATTCATTTCTTATAATTGATTTGATTTGAAAAAATGTGTTGGAGTAGAAGTGGAAAAGACACATTACTTATAGAAAATACATGTCGCACCACAACCAACAAAGGAAATATCCCCCCATAATAAGATCACACCACTGATCTATAAATAAACAAGAAGGAACACTATCATGGAATAATGAATCTAATAACACAATGTCGTAGTGCAACCATGATCAAAGAAATGAATAAGTGGAAAGGATCACATACCTAGGGAGATGCAAACCCATGGCCATGATGATCAATTACTGAATGGATCAATGAAGATTGAATAGAGACTCCAAAAATCACCGAAGAAGGGTTCTAGGTCATGAGCCAATAGAGTTGTGATAGAATTGAATAAAATTTCAGTTGATTAGAACACTTAATGTTGACCTCCAAATAGTTACATGACTTGTAACTCCATTACCCGATGTGTAATCCATGATGATAAAGTACACCAAAAACCCCATTTCCATTTTATTAAAAAATTGCCTTTTCTTATGACACATTATGTAAATGTTACACAATGTGTACTCACTTTACATTGTGTAAACAGATCACAATATTTTTCTGGAGACCAAGTATACATTTTGTAACTAATTTTCATATCATCTAATCACCCATCACATAGTAAACACTATATATTATTATATGAAAAAAATCAAAACACCTCAAACATTCTCTAAAATTGGGGATAACCATAGAAATCCATTATATGTTTATACCTAGATTCCATTAATTTAAACAAACATTCATCCCAGAACGTTAAGTCATTTTTTACAAAAAATGGTCTCCACCCTTGGGAGTCCCAAGAAACACAAAATTAAAGAGGAAAACAATTAGAGTGAATGTAATTACCTTAATGTGGGTAACGGGATGTTACAAACACCCCATTATAAGACATTCCATCACTAAGATGTCTTGTGGAATAATCAAGTCTTGTAAATAGGGAAATCCATTTCTCCCACATCAATAAATAACACTCCCAATTCTCATGAGTATCCGATCTATGTCACCATAACACTCTAACCAATATAATATACTTCACATGTGATACTTTCCCTTCAGAGTCAATGATCACAACTGGAAACATAATAATGGAAACATCTGGCTCTAACTCAATATCTTCCCAACTCATAATGTGAGAGGGATCTGGATGTTATTTCCTAAGATATGATATATGGAAAATATCATGAATTCAATTCAATTATACTTTAAATTCGAACTGATAGAAAACATTACCAAGCTACTTAGTGGCATCAAATGATCCCAAATTTCATTGAGACAGCTTTCCCTATTTTCCGATCAGACCATGACCCAAATGAAGATAAACTTTCAAGAAAATCCGGTAACTAATGGAAAAATCCAAAGGAATTTTTCTTTGATCCAAATAAGACTTCTTATGACTCTGAATTATAACCAAACATCGATGTATGTCCTAAATCTTCACAGATGTCTCCAGAATCAAACTCAATCCTACCAAAGAAGCTTCTCCCACCTATGCCCAACAAAGAGGTGATCTATATGGGAGGCTATAGAATGAATCAAAGAGATCTATTCTGATCTAATACTAAAAAATATTATTGTAAGTAAACATAGATGGTTATCCTAAGATCTACTAAACACCAATACACAGGCATAGAGCATATCTGATTGGATATGAATAGCATGCTCTGTATGACCATCTATTTATGGATGATAAGCATTACTCAACCTGAATTGAGTCCACATCTCCTCATGGAGTCTTCTACAGAACCTAGAAGTAAGGAAAATATCCCTTCCTGAATCAATAGCTTAGATAACCCCATGTAACCTCACAAATTTGTTCACATAAAGCTTACCAATATATTCAACTCTTGTGGTGTCTTTGATTGGAATGAAATGAACTGAATTTTTTAACTGATCAATCACCACCCAGATTGTATTCCTCGCTCTACGAGTTTGTGGTAATATAATAATAATTTCCATTGATACCTTGTCCCATTTCAAAATTTTCATTGGAAGATGTGGGAGGAAACCAGAAGGTTTTAAATGCTCTACCTTTATTTGTTGGAAAATGTAATAGTGAGACATAAAATCAACAATGTCATACTTCATACTCACCCACCAGAATTTCCACCTCATGTTCTAATGTATTTTTGTAGTTCCCATATGAATTTACCATGAAGAACTATAACAATCAAACATAACTGATCTCATTAAAAATGTTGGGATGAAAAACAAATCTGAAAAACTAATAATACCATCTAAAGAGAAAGACCAGCCCAAAATGGTCTCCCCGCCATATAGGGTTTCCCGAATTACATTGAACTCAACAACCTGATATTGACTCTGCATAATAGACTCAATGAGAGATGATGATAACAAAATATGGGGAATAACCATATCTAACATCATATTGATAATCCAAATGAAACTGAGAAAAGAATCCAATAAGGTTACACTCTTCCTTCGATTCCAAAACAACTTGTGATGGAACGTTCCTACTAAGAGTTTCTTTTAAGGCATTCCCCTTCCTCAGGGGTTTAGGTGATATCAAAGTCAAATGTATGAGGGTATTGCACCAACTACCTCTATCTAAGATTCAATTCCATATGAGATTAGATATATCTCAATCTCTTATCGTTAGAAAAGACTGTGAACTTTTCCCCAAAAAGATAATGATGCCAATACTTAAGAACATACTTAAATGTAGGAATACCTAAATCAGGAGTGGGTTAATTCTTCTCATATGGTCAATGGTGGAAAGTGTTCTATTCTACCACATGATCATCCCTCATGAGAACACAATCCAAACCATAACCATTACTATTACAGAAAACCCAAATTACTTTACCAATTTCAAGTAAAATCAGAATAGGATTGGATGTTAAAATTAATTTTATCTCATTGAAATAAGATTGAAATTTTGAATCCCATATCCCTTTCCTAGTAAGAGCAATCAAAGTTGAAACCAACTTTGTAAAATACTTGAAAAACAATCAATAGTATTCATAAATACCAAGTAAATTTCCAAGATCAATATTTTTATGTGGATCTTCCCATGACAATACAACTTTTACCTTTTTCAGATAAACTATCATGCCATTCTTAGAAATCACATGCCCTGATAATTTCTCTTCTTGAATCCATAATTTTCATTTTGAAGGATTTCAATATAAATGGTTACTTCTCAATATCTCAAAAACCAAACTCAGATGGTGCTCGTGCTTATTCTCAGATATAGAAAACCAAAATAATATCTATGAACACAATCACAAAAGCATCGAGATACTAATGTAATATCTGATTTATTAAAGTAATGATAACTCTAGGAGTGTTAGTCAGACAGAATAGCATCAAAATATATTTATAATCATCATACCAACTCTTGAAATATGTATTCAGTATATCACACTCTCAAACCTAAAGTTGGTGACAACCAGACTGGATATCAATATTCAAAAACCACTTTTAAATATTTAACTGATCAAAACAATAATCCACATGAGGAAAAGGATACATTTTCTTAACCATTACTTATTTCAACTTCTTGATAATCCACACACAATTTGATTCAACTATATTCCTTCTTGTAAAAGAGCACTAAGGCTAGCCAAGTAGAAACACTAGGGAAAATCCCTTTTAACAAGGTCAGATAACTAAATATTGTGTTTTTTTAGATCTGTTGTCTCCATATGATAGAAAGGTATTGATATCAGTTGTCTTCCTAGCACTAGATCAATTGTAAACTCCAACTCCCTCTCTAGATGAATCCCAAAAAAATAGTCTCGGAAAATGTTATAAAAATCCTAAAAAAATTTGGGAAGACCAACAATAGAAGAAAATTCATTAGGCTTAAATAAGATAGTTGATAATGAAATCCTTAGATCTAGGAGGGTATTTATTTCATGTCTAGACCTTGGATCTTGTTCTCCCTAAAACAACAATTATATCTCATTATCTATGAGTAATGAGACACACCAATAATAACAATTATCCTCATCTTAGTGAGAAACAAGATAATCCATCCTAATGACAACATCAAATAGATTTTGATCAAGAAAAAGAAAATCTTAGACCAGTATCATTATCGGTTATTAATAGAATAAAAGAAGTAAATTAAATCCCATACTCTTTACTCTTCACAAGAGGTGTTTCAAACTCCATAACAAAGGGCATGAGTTCTATTGGATGGTTAATTATATCAAATATATGGCCAGATATAAATGAGTGGGAAGCACTAGTATCAAATACAGTAATCTCTATTAAGGATGTGATAAATATAGTACCTATCACTATTGATAGACCTATTTCTACCTCTACTAAAAAATAATTTAATTTTTCAAGGTACTTCACTCCTAAGGCTTATGGTTAAATCCTTGTAGTATTTGAATCATCTATCTAAACCTCCATATTCGTTGGATCTGATGATCCCTGACCATAATGAGGTATATACATAGTCTTATATAAGTATTGTAGATGGATATAATTCCCACTGATATTACACATCTTTGGAAGTGCATGAAAATAACTTCACATGCCTTTGACCTTCTTCACACTAATACTATGTCAGAGTAACCCCACTAGTTGTAACTGGAGTTTTTGAAGAGGCATGCTTCTGAGAACCACCTCCACCACTCCTTTGATGATCCTTCCAATTTATCTTCTTTCCTAATGAATCAATGACGTTTCCACTAGGTTGAATAGAAGAAGTAGAAGATCCAACATTGATTTCCATATTAATTTCTATCATAATATCCTTATACACTATCTCTGTATAGGTAGAAATCTTCGGCATAAATACATGTGATCTGATATCCAGTCACAAACCCTGTAGGTACTTTTAAACTTTTATCTTATCATTCTTCACTACCACTAGTGAAAATAAAATCATCTCGTCAAACTGATTGGTGCATGTCGACACTGCACACTCTCCCTATTATAAGTAGAGAAACTCCAAAGACTTATCCATCATCGGTTACTCTAGAAAAACCCTTTATAAGAAGAGAGTCATGAAACCCCTCCAGTTCAATCCCACATTCTTATCATCATGTACCATGGAATCCCACTAATGCTTGCAATGGACCTCAAGTTTGAATCCATCACACTTTACTTTGATACACTCAAGTGTATCCAGGAAGTAAAATATCTGATCAATCTTGTAAATATATTCCTCCAACATTAAGGTTTATTCATACCTTTAAAGTATAGCTGATTCTCATGAAAAAAAACTCTCATCATCGATCTCTCTCTCCTACAACTCTTGGAGGTACCTCAACAACTATATTCTAAACATGTGACAGATTCTAATTAACTCCATGAAGTGAATGTATGATATAATTGATAAATTTATGATACATACGAGGATTCCCTTGAGGATCATTAGCTACACACTCTTGAGGAAGTTTTAGAACACATTTTGGAGGTATACTGATGCACACCAAAATAAAATAAATGATAAAAATATATAAAAAAACTCAGTTTATATTAAGAAACCCATAAGAAAAAATTAATTTTAATATAAAGAACTCAAAACATGAGACGCACATCCCAACATCCCATGGTAACTTGTGTCACATCAAAGAAAGATCAAACTAGACACCTACAAAAACATACTTCTCAAGTACCAAAAATCCTATCTTCAATCTACTAGACATCTAAAGATAAGGTCTCTTTAGGAAAAACAACCTATGATACAAAACAATAATGAACTGAACCAAATACCCTCTGAAATTGGTATTGACCAGACACATCACACACCTTAAGGTCATTCATGGTCCCCAAGAGCTAGCGACTAGCCCTCGAGAATCATACAAAAAATTGAAGAAATGATTTCTACCAAACTGAATTAAATACATGGAATATATATAAAAATAATAATGGAAGAAATAAATATATTCCATAGCTGAAATCAAAGAGCAGAAACAAATCAACTCAAGAATAAAACAAATCTCCAAGTATAAGTCCAACATTAAAAGACAAAAAACAAAATAACTACACTAATAGTATTTAAGTTATATCATGGGAAAACCTACACCAACTCTCTATCTAGCTACCCAAACCCAATTGATAGAAAACCACTTCACCTCACTACAGAGCCTTGCCTTTTTATATATAAAGATACATACCAAAATCTACACACCAACATATAAGTGTGAAGGGTTTGAGCTAGCTGAATTAGTAGGATTCCACCCAATTGATCCATAGTAAGTCTTTGTATAATAACTCAAGTATACTCATTTTAAATAAAAAATTTCTTGATAATTAGTCATTCAGTTATATCAAAATCATGGTAAATATTTCACATTTTCCATAAATATCAAAATAAAAAGGTATATCAATTTTAAAAGATAATAAATACAAATAAAAAACCAAGTAGTATAAAAACATAGGCAAATAATGTTATAGAACTCAATAGGTCACACTAACAAACAACTCATATCACAAAAAAATGACAAGTGCACAAAAATTCCCTACGACACAGGACAAAAGAACCCGAGAAACACCCCATGAGTGAACCTCCCAAAAATGTCAAAACATGTCCCTAGAACAATATCCCTAGGGAACAGAGAAAATACCTATGATAAAATCCCCTAATGGAAATATGGATTATGACCCAAAACTAAACCTTCCACATAAGTCCCAAGGACTCCTATGTATTTTATTTCATAAATATTTTTTTCATTGAAAATAAAAAAAAAATCATTTACCAAAAACAAGGTAAAAACCACCTTTTCATAAATCCATTTACCCAGAGACACAAATCATGAAAGATATGTCTATAGATCATTTTATAAAAATAAAAGCAATACAGTTTCATCAACACATAATTGAGGCTAAACCACTGATGTAACTGATATTTTAAATATATTTTATCTAAATTTCAATGATTTAATCCTCACCAATGTTTCATTATATGTGAAATTGCATAATTTTTGGAATTTCGTTGAAGTTTGAGAAAAATTGTGAAAATGCCCTAATTCTAGATTTTTAATAGTTTTCACTAGTTTTATGTTTTGGGCATATAATTATAAATATTGATCCAATTCAAATGATTTGTTTTTTAAGGAACTCCTATCATATTATCTTCACATTTTTCAACTATACCAAGTTCTAAATAATCTTGCGAAAGGCTCAAATAAAACATTCTTTGGGAAAACATTTTATGGTCGGCTGTGTGGAGCCCACATCATTCATGGAGGAATAACTCCTGTTACATGTGTCTAAAGAAATTAATTCCAATTGGAGATGAAATAGGATTCCAAGTCATGCGTGAATAAAGAGTTTAAAAGACAAGTTTGATCATTAGGTCACTATGTGAGTGAGAAATTTATGGGGAAGATGAAAAGTCTCCTCGGGCCAAGCAAGTGATGTTGAGTAATTAATTCATAACATTTACATAAAGTCTCCAAAGTGGATGAAAATTGGAGTACATGTGGAGGATATAATTGGTTACAACTCTTTAGAAGATTCTAGAGGGTGATTCAGCCGGGAAGCTTGCTAAACAAAAGCCAACTTTGGAAGGAAAGAATCTGGATAAAAGAATTCTCATACCCACACCCCTTATATTCCCATCTCTTCTTTTATTTCAAGGGGGGTTGGATTTGTAGAATCCTTGATGAAGATTATGTGAACCCTTCATGAAATTGAGATGATTTGGGATACTCAAGGGATGCGAGGCTAAGCACCAAGTGGTTGTGGACAGCACCAACTGACAGATACTCCCTTCCGAGTTTTGATCTTCATGTGTAATCTATATTGCATCTCTCCTAAAATTATATTTATTGGATGACAGTTGTTGTTTTATTTCATGAATATATTTTCAACATGTTTGTTTTGGATGGTTTCCCAATCTATGAAGTAAAATAGTCAATTTCCCTATTTAAATTTCTTCGGTGAGGTCTTTTCGTTGAGCATAGTGATTTCGATTAGGTTTGATTATTTGGAGGTCTTCAAGTAATTGGATCACTTATATAGGAGGAGAAACAATCATATTTAGGTTTCAATATGATGTCCCAAAAAAATAATGTGTTTATCCTGAGGCATTTGGGTAGGCCTTGAGAGATTCATTAGAGAGATAATTTTAAACAAGGAAGAGGGTAGTGTTCGGGAGGTTAAAGCATGTCCTTAACCATTGTTTTGATTTTGGTATCAAACCAATTTTATTTATTGTCAATCTTCTAGCTTGATAATAAATTTTATTTCTCTTTAGTTTATAATTATATTATATTCTATAGTTTTTAATCAAATCCCCAAATTTCTATTTCGTTTTAAAACAAACAAAACAAAAGTGACAGTTTTTGCAACTCAAATTGCAACCTCCTCGAGAGACAATCTAGGGACTTCTATATTGCATTGTTTTCGGGGATAAATTTATAGATTGGGGATTTCACAACAAAGAATCCTCACTTAAACTGTCTTCATTTCTGGGAAGGTTTATTGAGTTTATTTTTGTGGAAATTGTTTTTATATGACCTGAATTTCTAACCTAAATTTGTTCCCATTGGATTCTGAAATTGATATAATTTTTAACTCTAGGGATAGAGCTTCCAAAACTCCCCCTATCCCAAGTTGTGAATATTCCAATAACACACTTATAAGGAACCTGGTTGAAAGTAAAATTCTAATGGATGAAAAATAACCTTGAAATAATTAGCTTCATCTTATAATGCAAATCAAGAAAATCTAGTTGAATATCCTGATGCACCAGCTGGATTTGAAATTAAATCTGCATTCATTCACCAACTTCCAAAATTTAATGGTTTTCCTAGTGAAGATCCGCATAAACACCTTTATGAATTTGGTTATCTTTGTGTCAACATGATACCTTATGGAGTTGATTTAAATCAAATGAAATTGAGGTTGTTTCCTTTCTTGTTAGAAGAAGTTACCAAATAATGGTTTTTCTATTCACAGTCTACTTTGATTCAGGATTGGAATGAATTGAAGAAAATTTTCCATAAACGTTTTTCCCTACTTCAAGAACTACTTCCATTAGAAATGAGATTTGTGGAATTAGGCAAACTCAAGATGAAACATTGCATGAGTACTAGGAACGCTTCAAAATAATTTGTTTCAGTTGCCCCCACCATCAAATCAGTGGCCAACATTTGATTCAATATCTTTATGAGAGATTGTGTCTTACTAATAGAATCATGATTGATGTTGCTACAGGAGGGGCTCTAGTTGACAAAACACGAACTGCTGCTAGGACATTAATTGCAAACATGGCCCAAAACGCTCAACAATTTGGAACAAGAGGCCTTCTTCTTGTGAAATCTTCCCAAGAGTTCTCTATTACTAGTCCTGAAAACAACATGACTATGAGTCAAATTTCTGATCTAACCACCATGGTGAGGTTAATGATGTTATCCAACAACCCACCAACACCACCCAAACCTGAAGCAATATTTCAAATGCAATTCCACTGTGGAATTTGTTCTTTCAATGACCATGTTGGTGACTAATTCCCACAAATTAAAGAACATTCTAAGAACTAAAATGTTGTTTTTCTTGAAAAACACTTCCAATAAAACCAACAAAGGTTATTTCAAACAAATAAAAATTTCAATCAAGGCTCGAACAACCACTCTAATGAAATATTTCAACAACCTGAAAACCCTATAAGCTTCTTCCAAGGACAATCAAGCAATTCACAACCAAGATATTTCCATGAGCAAGGCAATGCTCATTCTGGAAGAAACTTTCAGCCTATCCCTCCCACTCAAAATTCAGAGAGCAGTATTGAATAAGTAATGAGAAAACAACAAGAGGCAATGAAACAAGCACAAGATTAACAAAAAAACATGTTGAATACCCTGATGACTCAAATGGGTCAACTTTCCTCTGATCATAGTTGCATAAAAAGTCATATGAGTGGAGGTTTTCCTCATAGCCTCAATAGAATCCAAGAGATAGGGGGAAGGAAAATGTGACTGTAATTGAACATTGGAGTGGAAAATAGTTGAATACCACCCAAACTGAGAAACCAAAACCTACTGTTGAAACTGTTAATAAGAATCTCACCACTGATGGAAATGATGAAAATTCTGAATGTTCTTTGAAGGTAAACACAATTTCAAGTGAAGAAATGTTGCTTGAAAGAAAAAAGATGGATTTTAAGAGGATGTCTGGTCCTTTTGTTTCTCAAAGAAGTGCTCAAAATATTCTAGAAACATCTAAACCACCCCTACCTTACCCTAGGAGTGAACCACTAGTGAAGTAAAGTACTAAAAAAGAGTTGAATAAAGTGGTTTTGGATACATTCTAGAAAGTTCAAGTCAATATACCTTTGCTTGATGTTTTGAAACAAATTCCATGTTATGCAACGTTTTTGAAAGAAATGTGTACCCACTAAAGGAAATTCAAAGGAGGTAAAAAGGTGAACTTAGGGAGGAATGTTTCATCCATGATCCAGCATGCTTTTCCTATCACATGTGAAGACACAGAAACCTTTACCATTCCTTACACCATTGGGAAATGTGAATTCAAGTATTTTATGATTGATTTAGGGGCCTCCATCAATGTTATGCCACATTATATTTACTCATCTCTTCATGTTGGAGAATTGAACCCCTCTAGGATCATTATTCAACTTTCCAACTGAAGTACAACCAAGCCTGCTGGAGTTATAGAGGATGTTCTCGTTTAGGTGAGAGACATGATTTTTCCTATAGATTTTTATGTCTTGTATATGGAAGATAATCGGTTTAGTACCCATGTACCTCTCATTATAGGGAGACCAATCCAGAAAACTACAAAATTAATCATCAATGTTCACAAGGTAATACTTTCACTAAAGTTTAGAGGAGATATTGTTCATTTAAATATATTTCAGTCCATGAAACACCCAGTCGAGGATCATTCACCCCTCCAAGTGAACACGGTTGATTGGTTTTCCACTTAGATGTTCCCTGATTTTTCATGTAATGAGAATCCAGTTGTTGTTTTCAATGATGAAAAAAAATTTGTTGTTGAATCTGATCAACAAGAGAGATAAAAGGATTCTTGTGATGAGTGTTGGAATGTTGAGGCTACTTTTCAAGATTCTATTGATCTCAACATTGATGAAGATGTCTTTTTGGAAATCCATAATGTTGTTAGTGGTCTCTTGGGAGAAGTTGACAATTTTCTACTAGAAATAAATTCTAAGAACATTGAAATTGATAATCATGGTGAATGTTATTTAAAATTTGAATCCCCACTAAACAATCACACCCATGAGAAATGTTCCTTGATCAATGAAAATAGCCCAGCTGAGTTAGAGTTAAAACCACTTCATGTGAACCTCAAATATGCTTTCTTAGGAGAAAATGAAACATTCCTTATTCTCATTTCAAAATATTTTTCAATAGACTAGGAGAATCTATTGATAGGAGTCCTCAAACACCATAAGAAAGCTATTGGATGGACTCTATCTGATTTAACTAGAGTCATTCCCTAAGCATGAATTCATAAAATTTTCATGGAGGAAAATGTTAAAACGGTGATACAATTTCAAAGTAGGATGAATCCAATGCTTTTATAGGTTGTTAAGATGGAAGTTACCACCTTTTTGGCGGCAAGAATTATTTTTCCCATCTCTGGAAGTTAATGGGTGAGCCCAATCCAAGATTTTCCCAAAAAAAATTGATTCAAAATCTCAAGAAATGTATTTGGTGAGCTTGTTCATATTATGCTTCCAAATAAATGGATAACGTTCATTGATTACAGGAAGCTCATTTTTTCTACAAGGAAAGACCACTTCCCATTTCCATTCCTTGATTAGGTCCTTGAAAGGCTGGCTGGGAAAACACATTATTGTTTTCTTGATGGATTATTTAGTTATTTACAAATTCATATTGCACTAGAGGATCAAGATAAAATCACTTTCACATGCCCATTTGGAACCTTTTATTATAGGAGGATGCCCTTCAGTTTGTATAATGCTCTTGGAACATTTTAAAGGTGCATGATGAGCATTTTCTTTGAATTTCTTAAAACATGCATTAATAAGAACCGTGTTCTTAATTATGAAAAATTTCATTTTATGGTGGGTAAGGGAATTGTTCTTGGGCATGTTGTGTCTTTGGATGCAATTCAAGTGGATAAATCCAAAGCTGAGGTCATTTCTACATTGCCATACCCAAAAACAGCCAGATATGTGAGATCATTTCTTGGTCATGCTAGTTTTTATAGGATATTCATTAAGGATGTCAGTTAGGTTGTTCTACTATTATCTAGATTTCTCTATAAATACAGCCCATTTGTGTTTGATGAAAATTGTAAACAAGAGTTTGGGTAGATGAAACAAAAACGGATAACCCCTCCCATTATTCAACCTCCCAAATGAGACTTTCCCTTTGAAATCATGACTGAGGCATCTGAATTTTCTCTTAGGGTTGGTTTATGTCAAAGGTTGGAAAAGAAATCTCATGTGATTGCCTATGCCTCAAGAAAATTAGATCAAACCCAATCAAATTACAAACAAACTGAGAAGGAACTTTTTGCTGTTTTATTTTCTATAGAAAAATTTAGATGTTATTTGTTGAGATCTAAGGTGATTATTTTCACTGATCATTATGTAATCAAATTTTTTATGAAGAAAAATGATGCAAAACTCATACTTTTGAGATGGATCTTGATGTTACAATATTTTGATTTTGAAATAAATAATAGGAAAAGGAAGTTAGAACCTTGTTTCTAATCATTTGAGTAGGATACCATCTATTTTGAATGGGAATCTTCAAATCTATCCACTAATTAAGGAATCTTTTCTAGATGAGGAGTTTTATTCTTGTCAAACTGAATGGACATGGTTTTTTGATCTGTGTAATTATTTAGCTTCTGATGATGTTCCCTATTGGTTTTCCAAGAATAAAATTTCTAAACTTGTGAGTGAGTCAAAGAATTACATTTGGGGTGATCCTTACTTATAGCATGTTGGTAGTGATCAAATAATTAGGAGATTAATTCCAAATTCTGATTTTCAATCTGTCCTAAATTTTTTTCACGCATTAAGTCGTGGAGGACACTTTGGGACTCAAAGAACTGAAAAAAAGGTCCCTGATTTTGGTTTGTATTGGCACACCATTTTTAGAGATGCTTTTTATTTTTGCAGGACATATAGAAATTTTCAATTTCAAGGGATCATTTCTAAAAGGAATGAGGTGCCACAACAACCTCTTCTATTTTGTGATGTATTTTATGTTTGGGGTATGTATTTCAAGGGACCTTTTCCCAATTATTTTTTATATCTTTACATTAGTCTTTTTGTTGATTATATATCAATGTGGGTAGAAACTATTGCCATAAGAGCAGATGATGCCAAAATTGTGTCCAAGTTTGTGAAAGGAAATCTATTTTCATGGTTTGGATTTCCAAAGTTCTTGATTACAGATCAAGGTAATCACTTTTTTAACAAGAATTTGGAATCACAATTGAAAAAAATATGCAGTTCATTATAGGGTCTCTACGCCTTACCACCCTCAAACAAATGGAATGGTTGAGTTTTCCAATAAAGAAATCAAACAAATTCTGGAAAAAAATGTGAACCAAAATAGAAAGGATTAGTGTTTGAGACTTGATGATGCACTATGGTCTTATAGGACTATATTAAAAACCCCAATTGTAATGTCACCATTTATATTAGTCTATTTAAAGGCTTTCCACCTTCCGGGTGAGTTAGAACACAAATCTTTTTGGGATGTTAAAACATGTAACATGAATATGTTTTCTGCTAGAGAAAAAAGAAAATTTTGTTTATAGGAGATGGAAGAGATTAGAAATAATGCATATGAAATTTCTAGTTTGTACAAGGAACGAACAAAAGAAATTCACGATGAGATGATTATCAACAAAAACATTAAGGAAGGAGACAAATTTTTGCTGTTTGATTCGAGATTGAAGCTATTCCTAGGTAAATTTCATTCCAAATGGTCTGGTCCTTTTGTTGTTACTCATGTTATTCCTTTTGGTGTAATCCTGATAAAAGAACCAGGAAAAGGGACACCATTCACATTCAATGGGAACAAGTTTAAGATATTTAGAGAGAATGTTCAAGCTCCTCCAGGGGAGGAGATCTATCTTGATGAAGCTGAATATAATTGATGCCATGTTGTGTTTTTTCTTCTCACTTTTTTGGTCATGTATTTAATATCTTGAATTTCATATTCACCTAAATGTTTTTTCCACAATGAGGAAATTGAAAAAATATAAGTGTGGGGGGGGACATGCAAGGTAGATAAGATTTTTCTGTGTTTCCATTTTAATTTTTTGTTTTCTTTTTCACTCTTCCATTTTTTGGTGTGTTCTCTTCTTTTTCAAATTTTGAGTGATTTATTTAAAATTTTGAATAAAAACAACTTGTGATCTTACATGATGATATTTGTAATTTTTGAAAACCCTTCCAATGAGTGAACCAATTGATCCCTCGAATATGGTTATAAATGGATGCTAAAACAGACATTGCTTCAAGTTCAAAAAATTTGAAAATTTAATGAAATGATCATTGAATTTTTAATTCTATGCCATGAATGTTGTTTAATATTGAAAATCACTTTCCCATGAGTATTATAAACCAATTTTTCATTTTTTTCACATTCATAATATCTTGAGTGAACCAAAGAATGCATGTTTTAACCAAAACTTGATCTATTTTTGTCAAACCTGTGAGATTTAAAGAATATAGTGGTCAAAATGATTAAGGTAATTTGATTGTGATTGAAATCCCCCCTTTTCATGATTATCCTCATTATTCTTGCCTAACTTGACCATTTTATGCTTCTTGATCCCTTATTATCCATGTACATCCTTCTAGATGGCCACATTACAAGCCATTTTTCTTTTCCAACCTGCTCTGGAAGTATAAAGGAATGATATAGTTTAACTTAAGTGTGGGGGAAATGACTTGTGGTGTGATACCTCATCTAGTGTTTCTTTAGGTGGTGATTCAAACTCTGAAGAGATGTTTTTGATGCTGAAAAATGTTTTTCTGGGAGTTGTGCCTATCTTGAGATATCAATGGAAGAGAGTTGTGCCTATCTGGAGCTCTCAATGAAAAAAAAGATGTTCCCAATCTAGAGCTTTTGAGAAAAATAAGAAGAAGAAGAGAAATGTCAATTTTGCTGCAAAAATATTGATGGAATGAGGTCAAAACAATATTCGAATATATTCTCAAATCTGACTTTCTTTTGAGGAGAGTAAGGAGGATACCACATGTGAGTGGATATTAGATTCATGCATTTTTTTCTTCAAAAATGAGCCAAACTTTTTATCTTCGGCATTAGAATTTTTGACATTTGACACACACCAACCATTGTCCATATAAAAACCTTGAGAATTCCTCATGATGATCACATTTTCTTGGCTCACATCGGGTGGAGATATAGAAATTTTCCAATCCTATGATGATTCTTTCATGTTTTTGGATGAAAAAGGCTTTTTTGAAAATCAATATTTATGTGTTTAGGGAAACTTTTTCTGAGGTAGGTGTGTTGTGGGAATGAGAGTAGAATAGAAGTAGAAATGGATAAAATGAACTAAATAGACAACTTGAATCATTTGTTTTTTTTTATGAGGCATGATATCATTTGATTCTTAGGGGTTAATTGGTGAACGTCGTTGGTTTGAGTTTTGAATATGCATTTTTTTGGTTTTAATTCTCACTTGTCCAGGAGCCCAAGTGATAGGTATATAGAAATTTATAGAACTTATATTTTCAATATATTTTATCTAAATTTCAATGATTCAATCCTCTCCAATGTGTCATTATATGTGAAATTGCATAATTTTTGGAAGTTTTTTGAATTTTGAACTAAATTGTAAAAATGCGCTAATTCTGGATTTTTAACAGTTTTCACTAGTTTTATGTTTTGGGCATATATTTTTAAATATTGATCCAATTCTAATGATTCATTTTTTGAAGGAACCTATATCATATTAGCTCCACATTTTTTAACTGGACCAAGTTCTAAATCATCCAGAGAAAGGCTCAAATAAAATATTCTTTGTGAAAACATTTTATGGTCGATTATGTGGATCCCACATCATTCATGGAGGCATAAGTCTGGATAAAGGTGTCTAAAGACATTAATTCAAAATGGAGATGAAATAGTATTCCAAGTCTCACGTGAATGATGGTTTTCAATGACAAATGTGATCATTAGGGCACTATGTGAGTGAGATACTTATCCAGAAGATGAAGAGTCTCCTCGTGCAGAGCAAGAGATGTTGAGTAATGAATTCATAACATTACATAAAGGGTATCAAGTAGCTTAAAATTTGAGTACATATAGAGGATATAATTGATCACAACTCTTTATAATAGTCCATAGGGTGATTCGGCCAGGAAGGGTTCCAATGAGAATCCAACTTTGGATGGACAGAATCTGGACAAAAGATTTTCTATCCCTCCTCCCCTTATATTACCATCTCTTCTTTCATTTCAAGGGCGGTTGGTTTTGTAGAAACCTTGATGAATATGGTGTTAAATATTTATGGAATTGAGATGATTTGGGATTCTCATGTGATGCGAGGCTAAGCACCATGTGGTTGTGGACAGCAACAACCGACAGACACTCCCTTCCAAGTTTTGATCTTTATGTGTAATCTTAGTTACATCTCTCTTGAACTTATATTTCTTGGATGACAGCGGTTTTTTTATTTCAAGAATATATTTTCAACTTTTTTTTTTGGATGGTTTCCAAATATATGATGTAAAATAGTTGATTTCCCTATTTAAATTTCTTTGGTGAGGTCTTTTCATTGAGCATAGTGATTTTGATTAGGTTTGATTATTTGGAGGTCTTCAAGTAATTGTATCACTTTTATAGGAGGGAAAACAATCATATTGAGGTTTTAATATGATATCCTTTCAAAATAAGGTGTTTATTCATTGGTATTTTTGTAGGCATTGAAAGATTCATTAGAGAGATAATTTTAAACAAGGAATAGGGGAGTGTCCAGAAGGTTAAATCTTGTCTGTAACCACTGTTTTGATTCTGGTATCTAACCTATTTTATTTCTTGTCAATTTCCTAGCTTGATCATAAATTTTCTTTTTATTTAGTTTATATTTTTATTTTGTTCTAGATTTTTTAATCAAATCCCCAAATTTCTATTCTGTGTGAAAAAAAACAAAAGTGAAAGTTTTTCAACTCAAATTGAAACCTCCTCAAGAGACAATCTAGGGACTGCTATATTGCGTTGTTTTGGGGATAAATTTATTGATTGAGGATTTCACGAAAAAGAATCCTCTCTTAAATCACTAACCTCAAAACTCGAGGTCACACAAGACAATGAAGGATCCATTGATAAAAATATTGAAACAACAACAATAAAGGCCATATGATCATTATTCACATCTTATAATTGATCTAATTTGACAAAAAGGGATTTAGGAGAAGAGTAAATGACACATACCTTAGAATGAACTCCCTCTACACCACAATCGACAAAGGAAATGGCCCCCAAGAATGAGATCGCACCATGGATCAATAAGGAAATAATAATGAACACCATAACGGATCAATGAATATAAAAAATCAATTCCACGACGCTAGCACGATAAAATGAATGAATAATCAAAAACGATCACTTACCCAGAGAGATTCAGGCCCCCTTCAATGGTGATCAATCATCGACCGGATCAACCAAATCAAATGGAGACTCCAAAAATCATTGAAGACGTGTTCTAGATCATGATCCAAGATAATTATGGGAGAATGAGATAAAATTTAATCTAAGTGGTGACCTAAAAATCAACCTCCTGATAGTTACATGATATATAAATTCTTTACATGATGTGTAATCCATGACGAACAGGTACAATAAAAAATATCCATTTTATTAAAAATCAGTCTTTTCTTATTACATGTCATGTAATTGTTACACGATTTATATTCACTTCATGAAATATAAATAGTTCATGAACTATTTTTGGTGACCAAGTTCATATTGTGTAACTACATTACATGTTATGTAATCACCCATCACAGAGTAAAAAACTCCATATTCTTACATGAAAATTAAAAATGCCTCAGGCCTTCTCCGAACATGGGGACAACAACATGAATCCATTACATGTTTATAACCAGATTCCATTAATTTAAACAAAAATCCCTCTCCAAAATTTATTTCATTTTCCCCAAAAAATTATCTCCATCCTCAGGAGTCCCAATATGAACCCACTTAAAGTGTAAAACAAGTAATGTAAAGGTAATAACCTAAAATTGGGTAATTGAGTGTTACAAATACCCAGATAACTACCCTAGATACCATATTCTTCAAGTCAAATGATCATATAAGGTTCTATTAAAATTTTCATTCAATCTCAAATCATTCAATCAAACATTTCAAATCATCCCCAAGTTCATGTTCCAAGACATTCAATTCTATTTCAAAAATGACCATCAATGGTTTTTATCAAAAAACATGACTTTCATTTAAAATCATCACATTTAAAGACATAAAATGTTTAATTAACCTTAATCTCATAAAAATCATGCATCAAATCATTCACTTCAATTAATTTTCATTTTCTATAAATAAATGTTTAGTTTTGCAAAATTCATTATCAGGGAATTTAATCATGCACACTATGCCATTTCGAATCATTCGTCAAGAGACTAAATTGAAGATTTATAAATCAATCAGAAAACCAATTTTAATATAAGAAACGTAAAAGGTTTCGATTTTTTGTGATTGTAACACCCTGAGTTTTTGTGAATTATTATTATTTCGAATAAATTAAATTTCTTTGTTAGCTTGTGTTACACACAACACCGAGTTTTAAAAAATCATGATATATTATTAATATTATTATTTAAATGTGACTATTATAACTTCTCCATTAAACTTAGCGATACGATTAGTAATGAAAACTTTTAAAATATTAATAATAATGGTTTTATATGAATAAAATATATTGATAAAAATACATAATTCTTATAAAATTATTTATATGTTTCGAAAATACTATTTTCTCAAAAAAAATATTAATTTTTGTTAACAATAATAAATTATTTTTTAAAACTTTTAGAAAATTAATTTTATAAAATAAACTTAATTTTAGAAATCATCATTTAAAATTTATCTTAGGTGAATTTTTTTTATTTTTTTTAAAGATTTATTTTTCTGTGTATAGTAAAAAATTCAACTTTTTATTGAAAATTACCCTTTAATTTAAATAATTTATAAGGTTACTTCTTGTATTAAAATGGTTTTAACTGTAAACTTACTTTAATTGAATAAAAATTGATCCAATTCAGTCCGTTGTAATAATTTTTATATAAACAACTTATTAAACTTTTGAACATTTGATCTTTCAAAAATGCTTTATCGTTGTGTCTTTGGGTTTGATTTTAAACTAAAATTTTATATTTATATTAATGGAGTTTCTAAAAAATAATTAAATATTTTAAATTGTCATAAATTATATTATCTAATAATTTTAACTTAATTGTTTACCATAAATAGTATTAAAAAATAGTAAAATAAAATTATTATGGTTAAGGTAAAAATGTTTTTACTGGAGGTTAAACTAAAAGGATAATAATTAAAAATTACCCAAAACTTTTCCAAAACAAATTTTATGGCAATAAATAGCTCTTATCTTGTCTAAGTGTCAAAAATAATCTATTTTGGATCATTTGTTCAATTGAATAACTTGGGTACACCTTTTTTGTTTTAAAAAATTACAAGTGTTCCACTGACCTCACTTATAAAATTCTACCCCTTCTCTTCTCCTCTTTACACTTCCAAAACCCTTTTCTTTTACCAATACCTACCCAAATATATTACATAGTTCTCTCCTTTTTTCCTTTTAATCGTTATTATTTTCATAAATCTAGCTTATGAAGCCTTTAGGTTCAAACCAAAAGAATTTTTATGTAGAAGAGGTAAAATGTTTTATTTATTATTCTACCACCTTCAATTAATATTAAACCATGATTATATAATAACTTCAATATCTTACATATTAAAAAAAATTATTGTATGTTGTTTACCTACAAACATATCCTCTTCCATAAAATGTCATATAAACTAGTCATTCGGGTCTACGATTGACTACCGCCTCATAAACAATGTTATTCACTTCCCATCCCCACGTATAAAAACTAGATATAATGATGGATTAAATGTTTATATATTAAATTAATGATATTAATATACTTCAATAATTATTATATCACATATAAATTCATAATTTCCATTCTATTAGAATATGATAATGTCACTCATGTGTATGAAAGACTACCACCTCGCGAAGCGATGTAATTCATTTATTCATTACATGAAGGGTAATAAGGATGGGATTAATAAATATATGTGATGTATATGACATAAAAATGATTTTATAATGGTAATATATTATGAAACCTGTCTCTTTTCCATAGGTTATGATATGATGGAATGTTTATGAAACCCATATCATTTACTAGGTTATGATATAATGACTATTTTAGGATCTTGTGTCACATATATATATATATAATTTTCATTATGTGATGGGTGGGACCTATATCTCCCTCCAATGCATGGGGTAAAGATTTGTATCTCATGAGATCGAAAAGACTGGAATGGGGAGTGAAGCTATATTAGTAAGGTAATTTCTTCTCTATGATGGTCTTAAAAGTGAAACTTGACTACTATTATGGTTTGGGTAGTGAATTAATTACACTATGATATCCATGGAAGTGATCCTTTATTACTACTAAAATTATTTTATATGCTTATGTGTATGCCACAATTCTCTGTCTTATTCCAATTTGATGCTCCTATAGCTCACATTCATGGATTACCTTACGATTCATGATTTATGAACTGCCAATATTTATTACATAACTCAAGATTATAAACTTTGATATACAGGGTATGGTTTTCAAATGTTATTCTCATGTTATCATTCTTTTATGTTTATGTTATTCTTATGTACATCCCTTTATTACCCTTAATGAGTATTTGAGATCACCCTTTCATATGTTTAATTTCCCTAGGTGATTAAGAAATGTATTATTTATGATATGTCTAAGAAGGGTTCTAGTTATGAAGAACTTAGTGGGAGATTATGTAGTTCACCTATGAACCAGTTTTTTGTGATTCCATGTTTCTAAAGGAATTGTACATTTATGATCCTCAAACATGTGTTTTTGTAATGTCATTAATGTTTATCAAAAAATAATATAATATATATTTATGAAAATTATGGGCCTATATTATTTGTATCATAGGATAGGTTTAGTTAACCTTTTGAAATTATAGTTAGAAAAATTTAGTGAGATACCTAAGGATGTGTATAAGGATTAGTCGTAGTATAAGTAAATTTTTTAGAATTTTCAGTAAAGCATTGAGTGAGTGGTTTATAAGAAATGACATAAATGTCTGGATACTCTAAGAAGATATATCTCTACCACTAAGGATCCTATGGGTAATAAAACTAAAAAGGGAGAATTGTCCAGGACTTGATCATCAACTTGGGAATGAAAATAGTCCTTCCTTCACACCTGGTTTTACACTCCTAGGTGATATTCTTTAGAAATTCACAAACTCTTTATAAACCATCATGATAGATTTAAAAATATTTTTACTATGAATGTCCAAGGAAAAACCTAAGGATTCATTGATTAAAAATAATGGATCATGACTTTGACATCCTATAAGTTATTTTTCATGATTATATGGTTCCTAATAATGATTTTTGGTGTTTACACTATGCTTTTTTGTTTCATTCAATGGATGGAACCCAAAGTGACCATATTAATGTTGTGTGTGATATACAATGAAATTATTTTCCTCCTAAATAGCTAAACATTTTGGGAACTGGAATGAAAAATCTCATTATCATGATCATGCAGCTTTCTCAATCCATGAATAAAACTGATCTTTATAATGATAAAAGGAGGTAACAACCTTCAATTATCCCCTTTGTTAGTAAATTTCCACCATCCTTCAGTGGATCCACTGATCCACTCTTTTCTAAGTAATGGATTTATACTACTAAAAGGATATTTTCTATTCTCCAGTGTTTGGAACATGAAAAATTCATTTTGGTTGTTTATTAGTTAGAAGATGAAGTGAATCAATGGAATACTCTCATCTAGAATACAAGGGATCATGATGAAATTGAATCCATTTATTTTTATTGGTTTATGAACATATTCTTCAATAATAACTTTCCTCATATAATTCATATGAATATAGAGAAGGATATCCTTTATCTAAATAATTAGGGTGATGAATCTATTGGTACCTATGAGGAAAAGTTTATAAGAATTTCAAGGTATTCATATGATATTATAATCAAACATGAAATAATGGATGATAAATTATTTAGTTGTTTAAAAAAAACTCTCTAGATGGTGTTAACCATGAGAAACATTATTATCTATAAATAGATTCTTAGAGGTTTTATCAAGGTGGAAAAAGAGGTTAGAGTAATGTATCAATCTCAAGGATTTGATAAGAAGAGAAAAATAGAATTCTAAGGAAAATATAAAAACCATGGATATAAGAAGATGATATTTACTATATTCTCAATTTTTGGGAATTAACATGGAGTAAATCTCCCTAATGAGAATAGTAGATGTTTTATGTGTGTATGGATGGTCATCGGTTAATCAATTTCCAAAGTGATGGAAAGAATTTAGCAAATGATAAAAATAGAGATAAATCTCAAATGAATTCACCTCCAACACTCCAGTGTTTCAAATATGTGGAGTCTTAGAATTACTCTAACCAATGTCCATATATAAATGTTAATGATGATGATCAACATCAGTAACCTCTTAATCTAAGACACAGAGGTAAATCTTAGGTGATCACTATTTATGATGAGGGGTTTGATAACAACATGGTGAAAGATATACAATCCATCCGCTTTAGAAGTGATAATGTCTTATTTGAATTTGGATCTACCCATTCTTTCATATAGTAATAATTTTTTAAGGGTATAAATATTTCACAAAAATTATTAGATATAGAATTATCAATGAAAATCGCTAATGGTTTGAGGATCACATATCAAGTCTATTGTAACGTCCTGGACCCGGATGTCACTTAACAGGTGCCCCGAGCCCAGTGTGCCACATGGCCTCAAGCTCATCTCCCCAAATTCCAGAGGCTACGAACTAGTAGTGGGTGGGGATATGGTGTGTCAATGGGAAGACTATTCCCTCATTAGTAGAGTGTATAATAGTTAAAGGAATATAAATAATTCATTACAGTGGAAGAAATAGAAATAAAGAACAGAAGAAAACTGATGCAATAGATAAACGAGAATAACAATAACTGTATCAACTGAAATAATGATGATGTAATGACATGACACTAGAAAACTATAAAACATGGATATAATACAATAGGAATAACATGTTCTACAAAGTAAAATAAAACAATGACTACTCGAAGAATCTTGAGATCCAACTCAGTCATCTGCTATCAAGCACCATACTATCAGCAAGAAATCAAGTGTTCAGAGATTTATGCTTCCGTTTGTCAACATCGTCAGTCATGTAATCTACTCCAGGTACCGAATAGCGCAGAGAGAGGGTGTGAGATAAATCTAAGTGGGCCACCACCAACAGTGTCTATAACCTATGGAATGTGTAATAGAATATAGCAATCTGGAGACATACAAATATAACATAAAGAAAGTAGTACAATATAACCAAATACTCAAGTACCTTATTCATCCCTTATCTGGTGTCTGATCATGTAATCAATTAATTAATTGAGTAATTACCATTTAATGTTAATAGTTCATGTGAGACATAGCCATCACAAACATCACCTTGTGATTCTATAAGTATTGTAGGTCCCAATACATAACAAGGAAACCTGAAAATAATATCTGGTGAGGGTTTTCTGGGGTAACAACCGAGGTAATATAGATCTCACATAACACTAACTGAGAAGTATTTGAGTCTAGATAATGGGTAAGAGTGTAATAGAAGGATCTTAATCCATGGTATTCCACAATAAGGCACATATCGAGTCCAAGGTGATCGACCAAGGAGAAATAAGGCTAAGAAAGGATAGATCCCTATGTGCTTTCACAATGGAACCTACTAGACAATGTAGGATCCACGGAGTGTATCTAAGGTATTATGTAATAATGTAAAGGACAATGTGGTGGTATACTGGGCATTCGAGGAATATAAAAGAACTAGAATCCAGGTGGGTATCATCCTAAGAAAATCGCGTCCTTGAATCAAAATGGGTTTCTTGAGACCAAGGGTATTCTCCTCTCAGAATCCAAGGTGATATCAAGTTATCCTATTCCTATTTGATATTTTAATCATTTAATATTTCATTAGTTTCAAGCCTTGCCTTCTATTAGTGGGGATGGGCCAATTAGTGTTGAAACCACTTAATCAAGTCTCAATTAACCATTATGGCATATTCGATTATATAGGTTCACTCTTCTACCTTCCATCAATATGAAAAGGGATGCTACAAACATGTAACCTTTATTCAATCTCTTTTGATAAGGCCAAGTTATATACTTAGTATACTTTCCATTTCACATTTCACATTTAATAATAAATTTGAAGCACTTACCATAGGCGGGTCAAGTGGTGAAAATACATGGTACATTCCATTATTCAATTATCATTAACAATAATCCATTTATTATATAAAGGATCACCTTTAGGAAGGTCAAAAAAATTCACACCTGAATAGT
Source organism: Viscum album (assembly GCA_963277665.1). NCBI lineage: Eukaryota > Viridiplantae > Streptophyta > Magnoliopsida > Santalales > Viscaceae > Viscum > Viscum album. The sequence goes on along the minus strand of OY728140.1, from coordinate 1,361,107,113 downwards.
GGATCAAACATGCCAAAAACACTAAAACCCAAATATGGAATAACCTTCGACATGTAGAAGATTAATTTTTGGGCGTAACCACTAACAGATAATCTCATATTTGGAATGATCATAACCATATGATTTTAATAAGTATTATCATGGCAAGTAAATTTAATAAATGGATTCCAATGAAAATGGAGGGCCCCACGTGAATATTCCAAAATCAAAGAACTTTAGGGATGAGCTATAGGCCACCTACGTTAGGATTGTATGAATCTCCTCCTATGATATTTCCCCTTGACTTGGCATAGATTAGAGGATATCTAAGAAAAGGTGGAAAATTCTCACATGAAAATATCTAGGTCGAGAGAAAGAGATAAGAATAATGGATAAAGAGGATTTGAGTACTTACTGTTGTGAATCTAATGTGACGAATGGAAGCTTGATCGGTTGTCGGATGAAGGATGTCTCTTGATCCCTATCTCGGGCCTTCAAAAGCTCAAAAATGAGATGAAAAGGGATTAATCTCACTGGTTCACGTATTAGGGAGGAAGAGGGGGGTAAATAGATCAGTAATGGAATTTTGAACATTTCACCCAGAATGTTAGCCTGTGCACAATTTGTCTGCATGGTTTGTCAAACCGTGCCCAAACTGTGCAAGACAGTTCTTCCTGAAATAACATCCTCTGCATGGTTTTATCAAACCATGTTCAAGCCATGCATGAGTACCTAGGAAAAAATGGGTGTTCACATGGTTAGGCTGCACATCAATGTGCCAACTATGAAAGGTTTATCTGTCTTGAAAAACACAATTTGTACAGTTTTCCAAAACGATTGAAATTTCTACATGGTTTACTCTAAACCATGTGCCAAGCCTGTCCCCCCCCCCCCAAGATTGGTTCGGGGATCCAAACAAGCCTCAAACACCCTCGTAACCTTTACTAACTCATTAGGTATCCATAATAAGTCCAAAGTAATGATTTATACCATGAATTAAAGGATCCATACCTGAGTGAAAAACCGGTTTCTTACAGTATTCCCCCATAAGAAAACTCACCCTTGATTTCTCCTTCCAAGGGTAAAGAAACACTTTCTGAGAACAACTCTAGCCATTGGGCATGTACGTCGGCTTCCCTCTCCCAAGTCCCATCCTATACTCAGCCATGCTTCCATAGCACCCATACAAGAGGGATATAATTTCCTCACAAATTCTTCGTGCTTTGGTCAATGATGCATATTCGATACTCCTCAAAGGTAGAATCATCATATGACTCAAATTCCTTAGGATAAAAAGTATGAGATAGGTCAGCATGATATTGGTGAAGTTTTGAGACATGAACCACATTGGGCATGGAACGATACCTCTGAGGTAGTTGTAACTGATAGGCTATCGGCTCAAATCTCTCTAGAATATCAAACATCTCAACATAATGAGGAGAAAGATTTCCCTGCTTTCTTAACTATCTATTCCCTAGCCTAGGAAATACCCAAATAAAAACATGATCCCAAACCTTGAACTCAAGAGTTCATCGACGGTGATCGACATAAAATTTCTTTGTAGATTAAGTAGTAGTCATACATTTCTTAATTAGTTGAACATGTTCTAAAGTCTCCTAAACCAAATAAGGACCTAATAGGGTTACCTCACCTACCTCAAGTCAACACAAGGGTGAACAACATGGCATACCATATAAGGCCTCAAAAGGATATATCTGAATCTTCACTTAAAACTATTATTATAAGAAAACTTGATGAGAGGTAAATGTTTCTCCCAAGAACCACTGAAATCAAGGACACATGCTTGGACCATATCCTCTAGAACTTGTATTTTCTTATTTGATTGTCCATTGGTCTAAGGGTGAAAATTTGTGCTTATAAGCACTTGGTAACCCATAGATTTCTACAAACCTTTCCAGAACCGTGAAGTGAAATAAGCATCCCTATCTGAAATGATAGTATATGGAACCCCATGTAGTCGTATGATCTCACAGACATACAGTCTTCCCAAATCATCAATTTAGAAAGTCCCGCGTATAGGAATGAAGTGGGTTGATTTTGTTAGTCAGTCAATCACTACCCAGATAGATTCATTACCTATCGGAGACCTAGGTAAGACGACTATAAAATACATAGAAAAATCTTTCCATTTCTATTCCAGAACTGGAAGCAGCATTAACAAGACTGTAGGTCTCTGGTACTCTGCCTTTACTTACTGACAGGTGTAACACCTAGTGGTGAAGCCTGTAATTTGACGTTACATTCCAGGACACCAATACTAGTGTCACATATCTCGATACATATTCGAGATTCCTAGATAAACTGCCCATCGGAATCATGGGACTATTTCATTAACTCCCCTATCATATATGAAAGAACACAGATACATCCACATAGACATAGGATGCTATCTCTATCCATAGACCAATCTGGAGGTGGGTTATCCCCTGATATACTCTCATGGAGAACCAAACCTTTAGGATTAGAAAACTTCCTACTCATCACCTTCTCAAGGAGGAAATAGGTAACTATTGAGGCTAATAGGTAAGAATACTGGTGACTATCATGAAACTCCATATGAAGTTCAAAAAAAAGGGCCATTAACTTCTATTCCTCATTGGATTCATGTAAGACATGTGTTTAAGTTTTCCAAATCAGTGCATCAACGGCCACATTTCCCTTTCCAGGAATATAGGCAAGCTCAAAATCAATGTATTATAGATATTTGACCCATCTCTATTATATGAGGTTCAAGTCATGAAAATAAAAGATATAATTGAGGCTCTTGTGATCTGTATACCCCACAAAGTGCTCAATCAACAGATAATGTCTCCAGCAACGTAAGGCATGGACAACTACTTCTAGATCAAATTTGTGTGTGGGGTAATTTCTCTTGTGAGGAATCAAATACTGAGATCCATACACAATGACTTTGTCTTCCTACATCAACACTACTCCTAGTCTAATTCCTGATGCATTATAGAAGATGATATGACCTTTACCCAGTTCTGGAAGAATCAGAATCAGTGTTGAGACAAGCCTCCCTTTCAGTTCCTGAAAGGCTTTCCTGTATGATTCTGACCATAGGAACATAACACCCTTCTTTGTAAGTCTAGTAAGAGGTGAAGCAAGATGTGAGATGTCCTGTATGAAATTCATGTAATATCCAGTGATCCCTAAGAAACTCTTGATATTAGACACGTTCTTAGGCTGCTAACAAGAAACTAAAGCACTATCCTTTTTCAGGTCAATAGATACACCTGATTCTGAAATAATATGACCCATGAAGTGGACCTTTTAGATCTAGAAGTCACGCATATAAATCTTCTCATAAATCTGATTCTCTCTCAGTGTAACTAAAATGATCTCAAGATGTTTGGAATGGTCTTTTGAGTGTGAGAATAAACCAAGATTCTGTCAAAACCCCATGAAAAAAGAGTCCAAATAGGTGTGGAAAACCCTATTCCTAAAACCAATGAAAACAGAAGGTGTGTTCATAATACCATATAGAATAACAAGATACACATATAGACCATACCTACTATGGAAATATGTATGAGTAATGTATGATGGTCTGACTCGCACTTGATGTCAACCCGAACTCAGGTCGATCTTAGAGAATTCCTTTTCTCCACAGTTCTAGTCAAAGAGATCATATATTTGAGGAAGTGGATATTGATTCTTGACTGTAAGATAGTTCAACCATCTATAATCCACACATAGATATAACTTTCCATCTTCCTTATGGTGAAAAGAATGAGATAACCCCAAGAGGATGTACTAGGACGTATAAGGACTTTGGCCTCTAGGTCATCTATCTACCATTTGAGCTCCTAAAGCTCAATAGGTTCCATCCTGTATGGAGGAATGGACACTAGAACTGCTCTTAAAGGAAGCTAAATTGTAAACTCTACCTCTCTCTTGGAAGGTAAGCCAAAAAAATCATCGGTAAAGACTTCCTTGAAATGATCAAATACTGGAGGGAAATGAGTTTGAAGCAAACCCTGACCCTTTATGAACGTATTTGGAATCTGGACAGTCACTTCACCTAGACCATGATTCTTTGGTCCATCTCTCCCATCCTGGACATCCCACTCACCTTGGAAAAGATAATTACTACCTTCAGGTGACGTAAAAGAGACCCTACAGCAATAGCAGTCTACAAAGGCTTGATAGTAGACTAACCAGTTCATCCAGATAATGACAATGAATCCTGTCATATCAAGAACAAAGAGATTCCCCAATAAAGGGTAACTTCCAACCTCAAGGGGACAGTACTTGCACTATATTATGCCATCTTTTTGTATTTCCAGCGATGTATCGAGGGTCATTACACCATAGTGATATTGTATCTCTAGTCCAAGACTTTCCATGATAGATACAGAAATAAAAAAGTTTGAATCACCTGTATCAAACAAGGTAGAGATAATAGTGGAGGCTACTAGAATAGTACCTCATACTTTAGATGGTCCCGCATCATGATCCTCAGGTATCGATTATAAAGCATGAAACTAACCAGATCCACGGACCTGTGCAACATATAGATTACCACAATCATGATTGCTCTGTCGGTGCTGCTGGTGGTCAGGGTTTGGACAACCATGGCCACAACCACTTACTCGACCAGACCTACTAGTGCTATTCCAACTCCCCGCCTGACGCGGCGCAAAAGAACTCACTCTTGTAGGTGGAGTATATTTAGATCCTTTTCAACTTGAATCTTGTGGAAGGGTCTACCATAAACATTGAAGATGACCCATACAGACGCATGTCCGACACTCTATAGGCTTTACATCACATTGGGGATTCTTATTCCATGGTCTTCAACACCGATGACACACCAAAAATCTATCAAATTGGATACTATGGCTACAAATACCTTAACGAGAAACCTTAAGGGAACATTTCCTGCCATCGAAAGAACTGATGGCCTAACATGGCACTGATCCTTTAAACATGATACTCAATTCATCCCTCAGGTTACGCTCAGTGATAAAGGCCTGATCAACTATTGTAGAAAAGGTAGGAAGGCGAAAGACATTCACATGAGTTCATATGACGTACTGGAGCCCATCCTCAAAATGTCTAGCATGAAAAATCTTTTCACCATCTATAAGTGGTCAAAAGTGCTATAAATTAGTGAAACGTGTTGAATATTCCATAACTAACATAGAACCCTGCTCGAGATATATGAACTCTCTATCTATTATAGGTCTCAGTGCCTAAGGAAATAATTGATCATAGAATACTTCTTGTAAATCCTTCCATAACATTCCTTGATGAAGACCATCCTAGGTAACCACATCCCACCAAAGATTGTATGAATCCCGAAGCATGTATATTTCAAGATTGAATCTCTTATCTGAGGAACTTCCATATTCTCAAAAGATAGAAAGCATGGACTCTATCCAAGACTCAATAACCTGAGAGTCGTCATACCATAAAAAAAGTAGTAGGATGTTGTTGCTGGAACTCGCGGGTCAGATCATCCATCGTAGGTGCAACCCATAGAGCATCATGTATGGACTATATTAAATGTGGGAAACTATCATCAACTTGGGAATCAGTGACCAAATCAGTTACATTAGTAAGTGCCTCAAGTGTCACACTGGAATGTAAGACTGGAACCTTAGGGCCCACCACGTCTTGATCATGATCGTCACCACCTTCCTGGTGCACAACACAAGGGAATCACGGTAGCATTGGTCTACAAATTCCAAGAACACGCCTCAGAACAAGCTTAGAAGCAAGGAGATAGAATCACTAGCAGAATCTGAATGTAAGAAAACTCACTAACCAAGGTATACTACCCAAAATACCTGCTTAGATAGTTATGTATCAGTAAGCGCTCAAGTATAAGTTTCATGCCATTATGATGTTAATTTCCAGGTTCACTCATTTACCTTTCATAGACATGACAAGGCTGGATAAGGATGTCCAACCAATTCATTTTAGATTTTAGTATTCACTTTATAACGGATAGCCATTTCTGATAAATCAATGCCCATACACCTATCACCAAAAACGACACCCATTTATTTATAGTATAATGGATTGACTCAGTATATTACTCATCCCAACCCATGAGAGCCCATTCACCTCATGAATTGAGATAGGAAATCACTCAATCGTAGCCAAAGTAATACATGTACAAGCAAACTATCACAACATCAGTCAAAAATCATAAAAAAAATTAAGCAATGAAAAGTAGTGAAATGCACCTATATGGCATGGAAATATGAAACACATGTGAATTATAGGTTCCTATAATAATACATGCAACAATTATCTTTACTCACATATCATTGGGTTAAGGATGAAATAAATTCTCAAACAGAGTAATAATTAACAACACCACACAACATGTGCATCACCCAACGGTGAAATAACTTCAAATGTAATAGGAAAAAGTAGAATAACAATTATAATTTAAGAAACATGGTTTTTACCCGGAACATGGGTTCATAATTCTATAGCACGAATATGACCAAGTCCCAAGAATTAAAATTCTCCAATATATTGTCTCCAAATAGTAAATCAATAAAATATACCACCTTTGATAACACTTTTTGACGTCCTGAACCTGGATGTCACTTAACAGGTGCCCCGAGCCCGGTGGGCCACATGGCCTCAAGTGCATATCCTCAAATGCAAGAGTTTTCCGACTAGCAGTGAGGGCCGAGGGTATGTTAGTGGGAATACTATGCCCTCATTATCAGATTGTAGCACAATGGAAGGAATATAAATAAATAGTAATAGTATAAGCGATATAAATAAATAGCAGAAGTAAACTGATGCTATTGATGAACGAGAATAACAATAACTGTATCAACTAAAATAATGATAATCTAATGACATGTCACTAAAAAACTGGAAAACCTGGATACCACATAATAGATATAACATATTACACAAAATAAAAGAAAAAAAATACTACTCCAAGCATCTTGAGATCCAACTCAGTCATCTGCTATCGAGCTCCATCCTATCAGCAAGAAATCAAGTGTTTGAAGCTGTATGCTTCCCTTTTTCAACACATACAGCCATGTAATCTACTCAGGGTACCAAACGACACCAAGGGAGGGTGTGAGTTAAATCACAGTGGGCCACCTCCAATAGTGTCTACAACCTCTGTCCCATGTAATGGAATATAGAAATGTGAAGGCAGACGTATATAAAGTAACGAAAGAAATAAAATATAACTAAATACCCAAGTACTTACTTCAGCCCTCAATTGGTGTCTAAAAATTTAATCTCTTCATTAATTGAGTAATTACAATTTAATGGTAATAGGTCACATGAGGCATAGCCATCACTAACATCACCTTTTGATAATATAAGTAATGAAGGTCCCAATACATTGTAAGGAAACCTGAAAATGATATATGGTAAGGGAGTTCTATGGTAAAAACCATGTTAACGTATATCTCATTGAATGTTAACTCGGTAGTATCTGAGTCCATCTAAGGGGTAAGAGTGTAATCCAAGGAGTGTAATCCAAGGAATTCCACAATAAGGCACCTACTAAGTCCAAGGTGATCAACCAAGGTAAAATAGGGCTAAGCAAGGACAGGGCCCTATGGGATTTCACTATGGAACCTACTAGTTAATTCTAGATCCAAGTAGTGTATCTTAAGTATCATGTAATAATGTAAAGGACCCTATGGTAGTATACCAATCATACGAGGAATAGATAAGAACCAGAGTCTTGGTTGGTATCAACCTAAGAAAACTGCATCCTTGAATTCGAATGGGGTTCCTGAGACCCAGGGTATTATCCTCTTAGAATCCAAGGTGAGCTTGAGTCAGTCCATTCCTATTTTATATTATAATCATGTAATCATTCATTAAGTTCAAGACTTGTATTCCATTAGTGTGGATAGGCTAATTAGTGTTGAAACCACTTAATCAAGTCTTAATTACCCATTAAGGAATATTCAATTATAGAGGTTCGCTCCCCTACCTTTCATCTATATGGAAAGGGGTGCTATAGACATGTAACCTTTATTCAATCTCTTTTCATAAGGCCAAGTTATATACTTAGTATACTTTCCATTTCACATCTAACATTTAATAATCAATTTGAAGAACATTCTTTAGTTGGTTCAATTGGTGATCATACATGGTACATGCCATTATGAAATTCTCATTAACAACAAGACATTTAATATACAAAGGCTCACCTTTAGGAAGGTAAAGTGATGTCACACCCGAACAGTGGATAAAACATGCCAAAAACACTAAAACCAAAATATGGAATAACCTTCGACATGTATCAAATTGAGTTGTAGACGTAACCACTAAAAGCTAATCAAGTATTTGGAAAGTGCATAACCATAAGATTCTAACAAGTATAATCATGGCATGTAAATTTAAGAAATAGATTCTGATAAAATCAGAGGACCCCAAATGAATATTCCAAAATCCTCAAACATTGGGGATGATTTATAGGTCACCAATCTTAGGGTTGTATAGCTCTCCTCCTCTGGTATTGGACCTTTATTTGGCTTGGATTGGAGTAGATCTAAAAAAAGGAGAAAAATGAGGACATGACAATATCTAGGTAGAGATAAAGAGGGAAGAAGAATGGGTAAAGAGGACTCAATTACTTTCTATTGTGCATCCAATATTATGAACAGAAGCTTGATCGAATGTCGGACAAAGGAGATCTCTTGATCCCTAACATGGGCCTTCAGAAGCTCTAAAAATGAGAGGAAAAGGGATTAAGCCTGCTGGTTCTCATATTAGGGAGTAAGAGAGGGGTAAATAGACCATTAATGGAATTTTCAACATTTTACTCAGAATATTAGCCTATACACAGTTTGTTTGCATGTTTTGCCAAACCGTGTGCAAACCGTGCGAGATGGTTCTTCTCGAAATAACATCCTCAGCGCAGTTTGATCAAACCATGAGGAATTCATGCACGGTTACCTAGGAAAAGAGGTTCATTCGCACTATTAGGCCACACAGCTATGTTCCAACTATGCAAAGTAGATCTGTCAAGAAAAACATAGTCCGCACTATTTTCAAAACCATGCGGGATTTCTATACGGTTTACTCTAAACTATGCGCCAAGATTGTTTTCCCCCAAAAATATGGGTTACGGGCTTCGAACAATCTATAAACACCTTTAGAGACTTTACTAACTCATTAGGCTTCCATAATAGATCCAAATTAAAGATATAGACTGATAATTAAAGGATTCATTCCTCTGTGAAAAATCGGGATCTTACATCTAAGCTTCTTCACTGGTTGAATTTTTTTAGAATGTGCTTCTATAAAATCTTCTCATTCTTCCTATAGTTGAATTTTATGATATCTTGTGAATTTATTGGATTTCAATACATAAATACCTCATAAATATATGAGGAAGGTAAGTCACATTTGATATTTTATACCAACCTATGTTCATCTATCAGTGCAATGATAAATATGAACTTCAGATAGAGATTAGATCCATTATATGGGTTTTGATTTCTATTCAAGAGTGGGGTTTCTCTCAGATGATTGGAGATAAAATAAATATTGATGAAAATACTATTTTTTTAGAGTTTTTTATGTCTTTAAGGAAGAATTTACTAGCCATCCACCAAAATGTGATTTTGAGTTCTCAATAGAACTCGTATCTAGTTCCGCACCAAATTTAATGAATCCATATATAATGGACCCAATTGAGTTACAAAAATGAAAAATGGAACTCCAGGAGAACCTTGAGAATGAATTCATTCGTCTAAGTGTGTCACCTTTTTGTACACCTATTATTTTTAAAAAAAATAAATATGGATCTATGGGACTCAACATTTATTATCATGATATGAACAAGACTATGAATAAGAACAAGTATCCTCTACCCCATATTGATGACATATTTGATCAACTGTGTGGAGCTCAATACTTTTCAAAGATTAACCTTCATTTTGGATATCATCAACTAAGGGTCAAGTTGGATATACCCAAGACAACTTTCCATACATGGTATATACACTATGAATACAAAGTGATTCCTTTCATTCTTACTAATTCCCCTACTATCTTCATGGATTTTATGAATATTTTATTTATATATTACCTTGATCAGTTTGTGATAGTCTTTATAGTGATTCATTTTTGGGACATATAATCTCAAGAGAGTTTATATTGGTATATCTAGTAAAGATGGAGGATATTGAGTGTTGGACCATACCAACCATGATGACTGAGATCCATAGTTTTATTAGTTTATATGGATATTATATATAGTTTGTTGAGAGTTTATTACGACTATAAAATTCACTCACAAAGTTAACTTAGAATGGAGGCATGTTCCTCTGGAGAGATGAGTGTGAGGAACATTTCAAGGAACTTATGAGAATATTAGTTAGTGCACCTATTCTTACATTAACCCATAGTAGAGAAGGGTCTATAATCTATAGTGATGAATCCAAGAATGGATTACAATGTGTTATTATGTAGAATGACATGGTTATGTATTATGCCACATGAAAATTAAAGGTTCATGAGAAAAATTATCCAACTCAAGATTTGGAGTTAGCTGTAGTAATTGTTTGCATTAAATATATGGAGGAATTATATTTATGGAGAAAAGTATGATATATACTAATAAAAAATGTGTAAAGTGTGTATTCACATAGAAGGAGTTGAATATGTTCTATAGAAGATGCTAATATCTGATTAAGGATTATAACTTCTCAATACATTACCACCATATGAAATTGAAAAAGGTGGTTAATTCGTTGAGTCAAAAATATCATGCTAGATTATCTATGATGAGGATCACAAAATATCCAATATTTCTAGATTTTTAAAGGATGTATCTAGACATCAGGATGGAAGGGGAGAAATATTATCTCTCTAAATTTATTTTTAAACCATTTATCGCAGTAATTATTAAAGAGGCACAAAAGGAGAATGTAGGGCTAAAAAGAAGGATAGAAATGTTTGTAATTGTAACCTTGATCATGATTTAATGATAAGTTTTAGTAAATGAAATTTTTTTACATCCATACCAGATTTAAAGAAGGATTTGTTTGAAGAATCTCATGGTTATTCATTCCTTATTAATCCTGGATGTACGAAGATGTATATAGATTTGAAGAATTATTTCTAGTGGCATGGTATGAAGAGAGATATCACAGATTTTATATCTTGATGCTTGTTATGTTAGCAATATAAGGCTGAGATGAAAAGTTATTAGGGTATTTTACATCCATTACCTACACAATAATGGAAATTGGAAAACAACACCATTGGTTTTGTCATCAGACTCCCCAAAATTTATAAGGGGAATAATTCTATAGGGGTTTTTTTGGTCACCTTACCATGTTATAACACTTCATTACTATCAAATTAGGCTTCACTATTGACTATATTTCTATAATATACATTATGGAAGTGGTAAGGTTGCATAGAGTACGAAATTCAATTGTATCTTATTGAGATCTGATGTTTATCTTGATGTTCTTGTGAATTCTTTAACAATATCTTGATATAGAGTTGTGTTTCATCACTATGTATCATCCTCGGACAGATGGTTAGTATGAAAGAAAAATTCAAACCCTAGAGGATGTGTTGAAATCTTTTTCTATAGATATAAAAGGTGTTTGGGATCATCACCTCCCTCTAGTTGAGTTTTTATACAATAATAGCTTTCATTCAAGTATTCAGGTAGATCATTATGAAGCCCCCTATGAAAAATAATTATTGATATATAACATGATGGAATGAAGTTAAAGAAAGAAAACTATTGGAACCTGAGATAGCTGAATAAATGGAAAATAAGGTTACATCTATTCAGCAGTTCATCAAGGTAAATCAGAGTCAGCAGTACTGTAGAAGGTACTGTAGTGGGAATGGTAGAAGGTATTGTTCGGCACTGTAGAAGCCAAGACTATTCCCCTATTTGGGCCTTCGGGCCACCGATTTGGTCCACAAGTCCTTTAAGGCCTTCAGGCCACCAAGTCCTTTGGGTTAGTAAGTCCTTCGGGACACCTCAAAGCCTCCGGGCCACCTTTAGTGCAAATGCAAACCAAACAACCTACAAGGAACACACTCTAGAAGGAGGATGAGTAAGGAGATTTCACCATAGAAGAAGCTAAATGGATTTCAAGAATGAGAGGTTATGTCACCTTCCATTAGGACAAACCTGTGCATGCATGGGAAAGCCTAGTTGAACAATCATGCAATAGTGGGGAGCTGATATCACGATGAATATACTGGGGAAGGAGCAGTTCTAAATAGTAAGTCTCGGTTGTATGTAATGTTTGAATCCTACAGGAAATGAATTCATATAAGGACTATGGGCCATGTAATACTTATGTATATAAGCCTTTTAAGGGTTCCACCTCACCCCTTGAAAGGTGGATTATTAAAAATCAATAACAAATGAAGGCCTTTAGGCCACAGTAGAAACAATCACAATAATTATCAATAATTTAAAGTTGGTCATATTGTGTTTCTATGAAATTTTCCACAGAATAATTTAATGAAATTTGGAAAGAAGGTAAAAATAAGCCCTATAAATACCAAATCATTTGAAATTAATGAGTTTATCATGATGATATCCTATCATTTGGCACATTCATCAAACCCCTGTCAGGTTCATGTTGTGTTCAATGTATCTCTCCTGAGGAAGTACATACATTAACCTTCATATGTACTAAACTGAGAGGTCATACCACTAGAGAATGATATTTATTATGGGGAACAATTAATGGATATTCTGTATTGTATTGATAAAGTTATATAAAACAATATCACTCCCCTAATCAAGGTTTTGTAGTGAAATAACCAGTTTGATGAAGCTATATGGGAACTAGATGAAATTATGTGGCCAAAGTATCCTCATTTTTTTGTATTAGAGTAAACAAATTCTTAGGAGAAATTAATTTTAATAGGGGTATAATGTAACACCATAAATTTTATAAAATATTATTTTTTTCAAATACGTTAAATTTCTTTGTTAGCATGTGTTACACACAACACCGGGTTTTAATACCCATGATATATTATTAATATTATTATTTAAAAATGAATATTATAATATATCCATTTAACATAGTAATATGAATAGTATTATATACCTTAAAAAATTAGGTATAATGGTTTCATATAAATAAAATATATTGATAAAAAAGTCAATTTTTAGAAAAGTCTTTATTTTTTTTCGAAAATACTATTTTCTCAAAAAAAATGTATTTTATTTCTTTCTATTAAAAACCATAAATTTAATATTTTAAAATTTTTAGAAAATTAATTTCATAAAATAAAATTAATTTTTTAAATCATATAATAAAAATTATATTCATTTGAATTTTTGGTATTTTTCTGAAAATATTAATTTTTTGCTGAATAGTGAAAATATCTGTTTTTAAAAAAAATTATTGTTTTCCATTTAAATAACATAAAAGGTTAATTTCATTTTTTAAATTGGTTTAAAGAAAACTTACTTTAAAAAAATATATTTTTATCTAATTTAGTTCATTTCAATAATTTTCATCTATAATTTTTATATAAAAATGTTTTAAGCTTTTGAATATGTTCTCTTTGGAAAATTGTTTTCTCATCGCATCTATGGGTATGATTTTAAATTAAATTTTCTCAATTATGTGAATGTAATTTGGAAAAGTCGATTCCATATTTTTAATATTAATAATTTATATTATTTTAATGTTTCTACTTAATTTTTTACCATAATTAATAGTAAAAAATAGTAAAAATGGTTTACCATGATTAAAGCAAAAAATGGATGTACTGTGGGTTAAAATAAAACGATCAGGGTTAAAAATAACCCATAAATCATTCATCATCCATTTTATGGCCATATTTACACCCTATCATGTATTATTATTTATAATTGACCATTTTTTTCCTTTTGGAACTAGAAAATGTAGGTACACCTTTTTCATTTCAAAATATTACAAGTGTGCCACTCACCTAGCTTATAAAATCCCACCCCCTATCCTATCTTATTCACACTTAAAAAACAATTTGTTTCATCCAATTACTACTAAAATTACTTCCTTAATTACATCCTCCAATTCCACAATTTTTACTTTGGTTGGAAATCTGACCTAATATGTCTTCTGGTGCATACCAAAAGAAGTTGTTTGAAAAAGAGGTAGCACCTCTAACTGAGTGTTTTATTTTATTTTTTCCTCCACCTAATTAAATTATTATTAAAACATTATAATATAATAACCAAATTATATTAAATATACTGATATTCATTATTTCAAATTCATGACCTTCAACCATCTTCTCTTCCATCAAATGGGATATAAATTCATCATGCGTGTATATGTCAGACTACTAACTCAAGAATTGATGTTATTAATTTTACATAACCACATATCAAGGATATATATATAATGATATATTAAATTTTTATATATTATATTTTTTATATTATTATATTTATGATATTATTATACTTTTGAATCATTATATCACATATACATTCATACTTTCCTTTTATGGGAATACGATAACATCATTTGCGTGTACAGCGGACTACCATCTCGCAAAATGTGTGAATCATTCATCGTTTACATGGAAGGTAATAAGTATGGTTTTAATAATAAAATGTGATATATATCAAATAAAAAATATTCTAGAATTTTAATATATTATTTACTTTTCTTTCTTTCAATCTGTTAAGAAAATGGAAATAGTGTTCATGTGTATGTACGGCCTACCATCTCCATGAATGGAGTATTTCATTTTCTATATCTAACTCTTATGGATTAACTTAAAAACATATATAATGAGTATGTATTATATTTATATCATGGTTAAAATACTATATATATTGTAAACATGATAAAACCAAGAGTACAAGAAATAAAAAATCAAAACATACATTAAAAACAAAACAGTTATTGCTCGAAACATGACTTTAACATAGAATTGTTAAAGGACGGGTAATAAAAGGTCATAAGAAAATAATATATGGTATGATAAATGTAATTATGTTTCTTTAATATATTTATAATATACTTATATTTATTATATGATAGTTTTTAATCTTTATGAAGGAATTCAAGACTTATGGTAATGTATTTTTTTCTCAATTTTCCTTCCTTGAGACATATGTAATTTTATGAACCTATATTATATTATGAGGTGAATATATATCCCATTTTACATGTAATATCATGAATTTATTTATTAAAATGATATTTTATGTTTCATTTAATTTTATTCTTATATGGGGCTTAAAATTCTAGGTTATAATAGTGATAAATATTTTATATTACAATCTCTTTGTTTATCAAGATTCTTTATGATTATATTTATGATGATAAAATCATATGATCAATATATCAATAAAAATAATAATTTTAACAATCTATGTTTATTTCATGAGAATACATTTTCCCCTTCTTTTTCCTCTCTTTATGTACTCAATATTGTAAAATAATATTTTTTTTGAAAAATCATATTTTTTCTATCTTTGGTCAAAAAATCATATTCCATATAATTATTTTCCTAAATGTGTATTAATTTTTTTTTAATATTATCCAAATTATTTATAAAAAATATGTTTACCCATTCTTCAATTTTTATAAACTTTTTTGAAAAGAATCATTATGTATTTTTCTAAACAAGGTATGTTTAGATTTTACTAAAAATGTGGAATGTGAATTTTTTAAGTGTACTGTGTGAATGGTATTTTCTGCCATCATGACTAATCAATGTTTTAATGATTCTTTTATTTTATTCATAGTTTATTTTAAAATAAAATGAATTTGAAAATTTTTTAAGTTTTAAAAAGTTTTTTTCATTGTGGAAAGGATATTTTCTTTGAGGAATGTTTTAAATGATCATTCAAAATCATTTTCCATCAAAGATGACATCCATTTATGTTAACTATGCCTTAATGAGGATTTAATTCAAGGATAACATTATTATTATTCCTTATAATGGTTTATATTTAGGATATAATGATGTTTATGAAACCTATTTATATTCCACGGGTTAAATAATGAGAAAATGCTTATGAAACTCACTTCTTTTCATTGGTTATGCTATGATGAAATGATGAAATGATTATTAAACCAATCAATTTCCCAAAATTTATGATATGATGAAATGTTTATGAAAACCATTTCATTTCATGGGTAATTATATGATGAATGATTTATGATCTTGTGGGACACATACATATGATTTTCAATATGTGACAAGTGGGACCTCTATCTCTCTCTAATGAATTGGGAAATGATTTATATCTAAATGAGAGAAATTTTTAATTTTTGGATTCTATGTTTCCTAGGTACATGGAATCATTATCCTCAATACCTTTCATAAGATATTTTATCATATCGGGTAAAACCCCATCTAATTTAGCCAACTATTTCATCTCATGAGACTACCGATACATTGAGGGGCTATCTATAATCATTCCCCACCCTTGTTATACCATTAGAGATAATTCCACGTCCATAATAATGGATTTAATTAGTAAAACATATTCATAATCAAATATCCATATTGAATAAAAGATACTGATTTATCTACAATTCCTCGATTAATCAAAAAAATGTCAAAGTGAACCCCATATGTAAAAATGGTATTTGGTTTAGGAAATAATAATATACATTAAACAATAATGTAGATATTTAAATAAAGTTATTATTTCAAGATAATTTTAACAATAAAAATAATTTTAGATTGCAAAGGTTCTCATTAAACACATTCTTGAGGAAAATATTCTTTAAACAGTCAAAAGTGTCTCATACCACTTTGAAACTTTTAAATCATAATCTCCATGATGGAAAGAAATTAAATTAAACTTATAATATCATAAAAAATATTGTATTAATTATATTACATGAAAAAGGTTGTTATATACCCCAACATAACAACAAATAAGTCTCAATGAATGTAAATTGAGACGAAATCCCTTACTACTTGGTAGATTTTCAATTATAATCCCCATTAAATAAATAACTTAAAATTAAGCACTAAATACCATGAATATAAATTTATTCATGATATACAATACAATAGGTTCATCACATAAACCACACAAATGATATAAGTGCTGAAAATGGTGTAAGCCTCCTGGAAGAAAAAGTGAGACAAGAATCTCTTACCTTGACCTTTAATTTTGTTGTGTGGCATTTATCCACCTATATATTGTTTTAAAATATGTTACTAACTTATAATATTACCATAATTATTTTTATAATATCATATATTAACTTATTATAATATTTCATTACTCTTTTGTTACTACTATTTCATTATTTTAACTATTGTGGTTGTTAATTGCATAGTTTTCTAAAGTATGTTTTGACTTTTTATTTGTTGTTACTATTAATTATATAATGATCTAATCATATAAAGAATTTTAACCATGGAATATTTATCATTTATATTCATTATATATGTATTTATAATGATCCATAATATTTTGAGATAATAAATGAAGTGCACCATTCATGAAGATGGTAAGCCATACGTACACATGAACGATACTTCCATTTCTTTGTCATATTAAAATAATGAAAAGTAAATAATAAATATGTATATTATAATTAAATTATCATATATATTACATATTTTCAACATATTTTTATTAAAATAATCCTTAATATGTTCCATGTATAGCATGAACGAGTCACATCGCTTTATAGAGGTGGTAGTCCACACTTCCACAAATGATGTTATCATATTTGCACATAATTTAATTTTTAGAGGTATATGTTATCAAATAATTAAATAATCATAAATAATTTATAAATATCATATATATCATATATAAATAAATTTTACATCATAATGACCACCATTATAGGTGTTAAAGGAAAAACGAACAATCATCGTTTTGTGTTGCGGTAGTTCACCATTCACATAAATAGTATCTTCATTACACATTAGATGGGGGGGTGTGATTTTAGATCTAACCATTAGCATCAAAACATAATAATATATTTATTATACTGGTTTTTTATATAATCATGTAATAAGATGATTTTATGGAGTGGATTATAGAAATAAAACAAAAGAGCTTAAGGAAAGATGCTACCTCTTAATCATGTAACTCCTTTTTGTTTGAACCAAAGGGCATCCTTGGTTGGATTTATGAAAAAATTTAGTCTAGTAAGTTTCGTTTCATTATTTTTGAAGAGTTATTTGGGTATATCTTGTTTAAGAAAAAGTGTATTGAGATTTTTTAGAAAGTGGGAAGAGAGGAGGCCTTTTATATTATAGGTTTGAGTCTCTTGTAATATTTTGACAAAAGAATTATATACACGATTTTCACATTGAAAGTGGCTCCAATAATGGTCCAGTTTAGATAAAACTAGGTATATGGTTAAAATATTTTCATAAAATGGTTCTTGGAAAAATTTAAAGGTCATTTGGGTCATCTAGTTTAAGGTTTGGTCCCTTATTAGGCTTTATTTTACCTTAATCGTTGTAATTAATTTTAATTACATTCACTAATATTTTATCTCAAAAACTAAGATGTTATTATTATACAATATAAATTATTGTGATTAAAAATATGGAATCCATTTTTTAGAATTATAATCACATAAGTGTTAGAATTTAATCTAAATGTAATCCCGTATATGGGATGACAATGCGGGTTTTTAAAGTAAAAATGTCTGAGAATTTGCTATGTTTATATAGTCAATTTCAAAGTGGAATTAATTAAAATGACCTAAATTGTATTAATTTATAAAAAAAATTATATAATAGAACTTTAAAATAAATTTAAAATGTAATTTAACCATATAAATAAATTATATAAAAAAATAAGTTTTCAACTAAAATTCAATATTTTCACTTTTCATTAAAAAATGAAACTTCACAGAAAAATAACAAAAAATTTACCCTAAACTAATTATTTTTGTTTCTATTTAAAATATTAATTTTATTTTGACATATATTCTATAAAAGTTCTAAAAATTGAATTTAAAATAGGTTCTCCATTAAAAGGAGGTAAAAATTCCTTACTAAAAATATAGTATTTATTTATAAAATTGGGTTTTCTTTTATCCTAAACCTATAAAATCTATTAGATGAATATAAAACGAATTATTGAATATATAATATACATATCATATTAATATCACACACTAGTATTAATTAATTTAATTTACTTGGGTAAATAAGTCTTTGGGAGCATAAAAATAATAATATTTTTTTTATATTTAATCAGTTATCATATCCATTTTGAATTAAATTGTAACCAATGAATTAATTTTAAATTTGTGTAAACCTTATATTTTATTATATTAGTTAACCCTTTTCATAACTAGAAATTTAACAGTATGTCTATGTATTATTATATTAAATAATATGTAAATAATATATCATTATTTGGTAAAAATCTGTCTTGCATGTAACGCAAGCCATTTGAAAAAACTCGTTGTTGTGTGTGATGTATGCTAACTCATTATAACATTTTTTACATGATAAATCATAGATTAAATTTATTTAAAAATTTAAATATTTTGTAAAGTCTCAGGTTATTATATTTCCTTACGCTCTTGGTGATGAGTGTGATACACTCTATCTAATACAATATTATTACTTTATAATTTTGGGTTGTAACATTCTCCACACATTAATTAAATTATGTCCTTGAAATTTAAACTTGATCTCATTAATCTAAAAATAGATAAACTGTTGTTGAAAAATCCACACCATAAATAGGGTTAATAACACATCTTCATAATAAAAGAGAAATTAAAGTGTAGTGGTCACGTAATTAGGTTCCCTATCATTATAACATTGGTAGGAAATAGAAGTATGGATATGGTAGAAAAATCCAACAATCAAGTTATGATAGAGAGTGTTAGAGAACACGTTCAGATGAAAGTTATATACCACAAAACCATAATCTATATGTGTGAATAGAGGCCATTGATATAATCAAAACTATTGATAATAGTACAACATTTTGTTTCAGGACCATTTTCCCTACGATTGATGAATTATTTACTCTATATAAATAAATATAAATTTCTTATTTTTAAAACACAGTATTATCCTTTGGTTGTACCTTGGACTATTTTTACTTATTTTTTTAGCATAGGTTGCAGAACATAGTAAAGTAATACACTAACCTATAAAACATCATCCAAATATCAACTTAAACTATTTCATAAATGGTTATCTTTTCTAAAATATTATGATCTAACACTTTATAAGTAAGTTAACCAAACATCAAAAATTAACATATCAAACAACCTCAATTAGATTTTAATCATCACATACCAAATATGTGGTTATGGTAATAACTTTAACTACCATAAAACCTTATTGAAAACATGCATTCTTTCTTGTTACTTATGTAAGAAACATGTTAATATATATATTACTTAAACAAAAAAGTGTTGTCAAATCCATCAATGATAACATAGACCACATGTCAAAAAGTCATTAACCAGTTCCAAGGTAGTCATCACTTATCTGAATCAATCATTTCATTATCATTATCTCAACATACGGAACATATTAAGGGTTTTCTTTCCCTCAATAATGTGTTTTTCAAAAAAAATAACTTTTTACTAAATAAAATTTCTTTATACCATTCAACATATAATCTCAAATACTTAATGAAAAAGTATTATAGTAAAATCCTTATATATTTTATAAATCATATGATGGGAACATCATAAATAAAATACCTTTAAAACATATTTCTTAGATACAAATACAGAATCACATTAATCATTCCACTTTGGTTGTGTCAATAACATATGCATTACATTGATCCCTTATCTTCTTTGGAGGTATATTATTCTGAAATTTGGGTAATTATTTTTCATAGTGACTTATCTCCTTGTAGTTTTAACACTTAATAGTAGCCTTTTGATTCTTCCCTTTTCATTCTTTTTCTTGGTGACCCTTTTCTCTACACATATACAAACTCCCATTCCTTTCAAGAATTTCTCAGGTTGATTCATCCCATAGTTCTCACATGATGGAAATTTCTAAAAATTCTCCTTCTAATTTGATGAATTCCATTTTTATTGGTGCTCATAAGATTTATTCTTATCTTGGTTACATTTTAATATGTAGGATCTTGATAATTCCTTCTCCGTTTTTATGTCACATAAAACTATATCTGTGTATGATGAAAATTTTTGGGAGAATAACACCATTAAGATATTTGGATTAAGAACATCACATACTTGGTTAATATTTTACTCTATGTTGTATATATAATCAATATCATACATATCTGACCTTGTAAAGGTGGCTTCATAGTCCACAACACTCTCTTCTTCCATTTTCATTAGGATAAGGAACTTTCTCTTCATCTCAATTTTTGATCATAAGGGTGGTACTTATCAATGAATTTCCCCTTAAAATTTATTCATTACATGCATTCTATTTCTTATTCCCCCCTAGTATTCTGGATCAAGGATCACCATTGATCATCATAACATTGGAGGCAATACATTGTAAGTGTAACCTTTTCCTTTTCACTAAATCTCAATGCTATGAATATATTCTCTAAAGACTTAATCCATTGCTCAACCTCCATTGGATTAGTAGTAACACTAAATGATGGGGCCCTTTATCATATAAAGTGATACAACATTGGAGATTATCTCTATAGAATAGGTTAATCAATTTTGGAAAGGTTATTTTTCATAACCATACTAAGATCCCCTAATATATCTATAACTTGCTCAGTTCTAATACAATCTATTATATCAGGTACTGAAGCAGTTATTGTAGTAGGTATTGTTCAATACTATAGCAGCTAGAACTATTCACCTGGGCCACCAGTTAGTACATGGAGTCTTTAAGGCCTTCGGGCCACCGAGGCCTTCAGGTCAGTAAGGCTTTCGGGCCACCTCAAGGCCTTCTGTCCACCTCAAGGCCTTCAAGGCCACATGATATGCAGATGCACAGACATATTCTACAAGGAACCAACTCCAGAGGAGGATTCAAGAGAAAGGGAACATTCCCCAGAGTAGGGCTGACGGATTTTAAATAATGAGAGGGTATGGTATTATCATCAGTACCTAGCCTATGCATCTCTGCACATGATAGCTAGCCGAACAGCCATGCAAAGGTAGAGAGCTGGTCACGATACCGATAAAGGGGAGGGGTGGTTTCAAGTAGTTATAGTCTATATGATTTCCTTAAAACCTATGGGTCCTGTAATGTCTCCAAGCCTACGCGAAATGTAATCTCTAAGCCTACGGGCCTTGTAAGAGTTCCCCCTAATGCCTTGAAAGGGGGGATATCAAAAATCAATAAAAAAGAATTCTTTTGGCCATTCAACGAGGATACCATTCTAAGTTCTTAGTTCCATTTCCAAACAATGAAATGTATTAGATTAGATCATAAATTCATAATGTATAATTAAAAATATGTTATAACACATAACATATATTTATGATTTGTAAATCCTAGAATCATAAAATTTGGTTACTTGGGGGAAATCTTTACTTTCAAATCCATCATAATGGAAGGTTAATATATTTTGAAATATCCTAAGTGTATCCCTATGTGTTTTATACCAGGTGTTCCATAAGGCCCGTTTTTGTGTACTAGGTTACACTGAGTCATTCCCAACACACCTTGTTGGAGTTGTTACTCTTAGGTACAATTGTGCCAGAACAGCAACCACTTGTAGTATGCAGACAAGGATGTATCGCAAGGAATAACCAAATAATCTATTCCTTACCCAAATTATAGGATGTTATTATATACTTATCCTTAATGACTATCATCGGGTTATTCTCCTTAATCTATGTTTTCTAAATCCAATTTTGAAGGTTTCTGCTAAACTTTCTATGATACCAACTGTAACACCCCCGATCCAGAAGCCAGGTGCCGATGCATTATTTTATTACCATGATATAATTACAAAGAATCAAACACTGAAGTACTAATAGGATTAACAGTATTTTAAAACCATATTACATAAATAATACCCATAATAAATTAGGAAATAGTAAAGAAAAACATGATATATATAAAAATAAATAAATAACATCCTTAAACAATTTTTCAATGGATTCCTCTACATAACCTGGGGAAAGGAAACATAATAATAGTGAGCTCATATTCTCAGAAAAGGAAAGTAAAATGGAATTAATAGTGAATCAATGATAATATATCAACATGGAAATGTAAATAACAGATAACACACTCCATTCAAATAACTAGATAAGTAAATATCAATATGGAAAGGTAAGAAACTGAAAACACATGACATTTAATCAATAAACTTAAAATGAAATGTATCCATTGATATGTTGACATAAAATCTCATGGATAAATAACTAATAAAAATAAATGAGGGAAATTATTAATTATCAGATACTATTTTTCCTAGGTATATAGAACTATTACTTTCAAGACCTTTCGAAAGACAGTTTAGCATATCAGGTAAAAACCCATCTAATTTGGCCAAATATTTCATCTGATGAGACTACTGATGCATCTAGGGGATATATATGACTAGTACCCACCCATTTCATACCTGTCAAAATAATTCCTCATATATAACAATATATTTAATCTATAAACAATATGCCTTATCAAATATCTATATTGAATAAAGGATTCAGATTTATCAATAATTCCCCAATTAATTAAATAACTATCAAAGTAAAAATTGTATGTAAAAATGGTATAATATTTAGGAAATAATAATATACATCATCCTATAATGTGGATATTTAAACAATGTTATTTTTTCCATATAAATTTTATAATCAAAATAAGGTGAGATTGCAAATGTGATCATTATACACAATCTTGAGGAAAATAATCTTTAAATATTCCAAAGTGTCTCATTCCACTTTGAAACATTTAAATCATAATATCCATAAAGGAATAAAATTAAATGAAATGTATAATATCATGAAAATAAGGTGATTCATGATATAAGATTAAAAATATTGATATATTCACCCTAAAAAATTTATTTGGTGCATGATAACAAATAAGTCTCAACATAATGTAAATTAGGACAAAATACCTTACTACTTGGTAGATTTTTAATTATAAACATCATAAACTAAGTAAATTAAAATTAAAGTCTTAATACCATGAAGATAATTGTATTAATGATATAAAATACAATAGTTTCATTATATACACAACACAAAATAAAAAAGTGGTAAAAATGGTGTACACCTCATGGAAGAAAAAGTGAGACAAGAATCTCTTACCTTAACCTTGATTTTTGTGGTGTTTATCCTCATATGTAGTGGTTTAATATATATTAATAACTTATATAAGAACCATAATAATGTTTATAATATCATATATTAACATCTTATAATACTTTATTACCTCTTTTTTAACACACTTTCATTATTTTAACTATTCCATGTGTTAATTATATAGTTTTCTCAATAATGTTTTGACTTGTCATTTATTTTTCTTTGGTAATTAGATTATTATTTCATCAAATAAATAATTTAAGAAATAACTTAATTATCATATATATT
The DNA here is from genome assembly GCA_963277665.1 of Viscum album. Taxonomy (NCBI): domain Eukaryota; kingdom Viridiplantae; phylum Streptophyta; class Magnoliopsida; order Santalales; family Viscaceae; genus Viscum; species Viscum album. The sequence continues at coordinate 1,361,082,694 of OY728140.1, read as the reverse complement.
TATTATATATGTATTTATAATTATCCATAATATTTGTAGATAAGAAATGAAGTGCATCGTTCATGGAGACGGTAGGCCATACTTACACATGAAAGTTACTTCATTTTCTTTGTCATATTAAAAGACTAAAATTAGATGATAAATGTGCATATTATAATTAAAGTATCATATATTTGTAATATATTTTACATAGTTTTATTAAATCATCCTTAATTGTTTCCATGTATAGCATGAACGAATCACATCGCTTTAAGGAGGCGGTAGTCCACACTCCCACAAACGATGTTATCATAATTATACAAAATGGAATGTATAGAGGTATGTTCATTATAAGAATTAAAGAAGAATAAAAACATTATAAATATCATATATATCATATACTAATATATTTTCCATCATAATGACCACCATGATAGGTAGTAAAGGAAGAACAAACAATCATCGTTTTGTGAGGCTGTAGTTCACCATTCACATAAATAGTATGTTCATTACCCATTTGATGGGGATGTGTGTAATTATAGGTATAACCATTAACATAAAAACTTAATATTATATTTAGGATACTTCTTTTATATAATCATGGAATAATAAAATTTTAGGGAGTGGATAATGGAAATAAAACTAAAGATCTTAAGAAAATATGTTATATCTTAATCGGGTAACTCCTTTTGGTTTTAAACAAATGGCTTCTTGGATATATTAATGACCAAGTGGAGTCTTATTTTTTGATTTGAAAAATTTTTTAGATCCATTTGGGAAGATATTGGTCAATAAAAAATGTTTTGAGAGGTGTTATTAAGTGGGAAGAGATGAGTCCTTTTTATAGTGGAGGAGGAGTGGAACTCTTGTAATATTTTGACTGAGGAATTCCATACATGTTTTTCACATTTCAAGTGGATTATATAATGTTAAACATTATATAAAAATAGTTATATTGGATAAATACTTCCATTCAATGGTTCTTGGAAAAGTTTCTAGGCTATTTGGGCCTTTAATATTAAGGTTTAGTCCCTTATTTAGCTTAATTTTACCTGAATCGTTGTAATTGATTTTAGTTTCATTTAATAATATTTTTTGGTCAAAAAATAATTTTACCTTTTTAGAAATTAGAAATTATTATTATTCCAAATATGGAATCCATTTTTTCAAATTCATATCATATAAGTTGCATAAATTAATTTAAATTTATTCTTACAGACGGGGCAACAATTTGGGTTTTTAAAGTAAAAACTTCTGAAAGTTATCTATGTTTTTATAGTCAATTTCACATTGAAATTAATTAAAATAAACTAAATTGGATTAATTGACAAAAATTTTATCTTATTAAACTTTAAAACCAATTTATAATTTAATTTATACTTATAAATGAATTAGATGAAAAAATAGTTTTGAACTATAATTTATTATTTTTCACATTTCATTAAAAATGATACTTCGTAGAAAAATACCAAAACATTACCCAGACCAATTTTTTTTATTTAAATCATAAAGTTTATTTTTACATATATAATCTATAAAACATCCTAAAAATTTATTTAAATAGTTTCTCTATTAAAATGCGGTAAAAATGCCTTAATAAAAATATAGTATTTTATACATAAAATTAGGTTTGTTTTTATCTTATGCCTATTAAATCCATTGAATGAATATATAAAATAATTGATTGAATATAATATATATATATATACATCACATTAATATCACTCAATTTTTGTAATTAATTTAATTTATTAGGTTAAAACAGCTATGTGAGCCTAAAAAATAATAATAATTCCCTTTATATTCAATCAAATTTCATATTCATTTCTAATGAACTTGTAACCGAAGAATTAATTTTGTATTTTTGAAAACCATAGATTTCCATATTCTAGTTAACCCTTTTCATTACAACTAATTTAATAGAAAGGTTATATATTATTATATTAAATAATATTTTAATAATATATCATTATTTGGTAAAATTCGGTCTTGCGTGTAACACAAGCCATTTGAAGAAACATGTTGTTGTGTGTGACGTACACTAACTAAGTATCACTTTAATTAAATATATATCATATATTTATTTAATTTAAAATAGTAAATATATTGTAAAGTCTCAGGGTATTATATTCACTTAAGTGCTTGGTGATGCGTGTGATACACGCTATCAAATACAATGTTCTTACTTTTGAATTTTTTGTTGTTACACCAAATACCATGAGGATCAAATATCCACAAGGATCACCAAAAACTAATAGGATATTACATATCCTGAACCAATCAACATGATATTAATATATAAACCCAAAAGTTATAAAAGCTCTAATATCACTAGATTTCAGCACCAAAGAACTAACCATTATAACTAAAATTATTAGAACAATATCTACCTAACAACACTATATATTATGTGGCTCCCCTATATAAGATTAACTTATGGTCTTCCATGCCTAACCTACCACTAAATTATATTTTTATAAAAACAAATTAACAGTTTTACCAAAAATTCAAAATCTCTAATAGAAATTATATATTGAATACTCCTTCTAAAACACAGAATTTTATAGAAACAAGCACGTTTTATACACCAAATTTCTGAAATCACATTCCTAGTTTCACATTATAAAAGTTATATATTATAAAATAACCACTTTATTTTTCCTAAAAACACTCTTAATTTAAAATATTTGGTTTTAGAGAAATTTTTATCTCTTTTAGGAACATCCATATCATTTACAAAACCGGATATGTACATTAACATAGATATCATAAAAACTTAACATAGAAACAACTAGAATCATGCTTGAAAAAATATTTTTCAAATAGTTCAAATAATATATTACTAACAAAATATCCATGTATGAAAGAACATAAATAAAAATATACAATAACTAATGTCATGATATCACTAAAAAATGTTCAAATAGAATTCCTTGAAAGTATATTTTATGAAAACTCAATTATTATATTACCAAAAGAGAACATTAAAGAGAAACAAGTACAATTTTAAATATCCAAATTGTATAACAATTCATTAATTAATTATTCAATATGGATAACATAAATATTTATAATATGAGGATATATATTAATAAAATTAATTAACTAGATAAAACTAAATATGGTACTTCAAAAAATAATGATTACATTATCTGTTAATATTTTTTATATTAAGGCTATTCACATATGATAGTTTTATTATTAATGAGATACATTGTATTTTTTCATACTATCATATTTTTTATTAATCCATGATGCTTTTTGGATCAAATTGAACCCCTATTGTAAACCCTGATTAAAATTTGTTGTACTATCATGACCAACCCAATTTATCCTAAATCAACACGCAATATGGCACACAGAAAGGCTATACGGTAGTTACCAATCCCCATGCGTTAGAAAATAGTGAATGTGCATCAAGGAAACACTCCTAGGGAAAGTTTTCCTGATAAATATTAAGGAATATGTACTTGAATACTCACTAGAAATACATCATAAACTATTAATAAGTCGTACATACATGAAAATAAAATAATTATTTCTCATTACTAAAAACCCAACAATCCATATCTCAAAATAAAAAACCAATTCATCTCCCATCATAAAATAAAAGAGATACATAAAAACTAAATGATATATTTGGAATTTAAATAGTAGCTCAAATATCTTATACAAATAATTACTACATAAATTAGGGGCAAAATATTAAAAAAAATATTATCTTCATTTGACTCAAAGGAAACCATCCAACACTGCAGAAAAAGTTACTCCATGAGTTACCTGAAATAAGGAGTCCAAAAGAAGAAGTATATGATATCAAAATAGGGAACTATAAATGTTACTCCATCTACAGACACTGGGTGTTGTGATTAGTGTATGATCACGAAGATTCAATTTTATTTTTCTAAGCATTCCTCATATTTAATTTTTTTAAACATCCCATAAAAGTTTATTTAAAATAGAATACTTGAAAATAGTGTTTCAAAATTTTAATAAAAACTACCACATAAAACTTATTCCAATAAATTTTGTTAAAACCTGAATAATGCCTTAAAAAATACTTTTCCCTTATTACTAGAAAATATTTTTAAAACATGCCTTCCAAAACTATTTCCAAAACCACTTCCAAAAAACTTTTTTGAGATATAAAAAAATTGAAAAAAATTAACTAAAATATTTAAAAATGAATAATTATTATTTATGAATAAAAATAGAATAAGAAACAAATTTAAAACAAACCACAATGATATCAAAAATTATCAACACATATCCTAAAGAAATAATAAATAAAAAATAAATATATAATAAAAGTGATTTAATAAATAAAACGGATTAAATTACACATCATCATGGGTAACTCACTAGGTCCCACTGAGATGATCCAAGATATTCTTATATTAGCCCATATATTATCATATCGATGATGTTACAATATAATTACCTATTAGTAATATCTAACCTAGATTTTTTGGGACACTCCACAGGTTTAGAATAAATCATATACTAGAGGATACCAGTCAATGTGTTCACATTACTAGTATAGTAAACATATCTCAATATCCCACTTAAAAACCACGGTTCCCAGGAAGATAGCTACTATATGTGGGTAACATGTATAATACATAAATCACAATTCAATAACTAAAATTTATCCAATGATCCCTATACTATACCCCATATCACATCTATACACACTTTTTATAAAACATATTCCCTCATATATTAAAAATCATCAAATAATAAACACACCTAGTTGAAAAATTACACAATAATGCATAACATGATTTTAAGGCACATAATATAGGGGTGTATCGCATTTAATTAAAACGTTTCATATAAGGTTTATAATGGTAAATCGATAATATTTTAGAAATAAAACCCTAAAATTCATTTAAGAACACTTTTCTAAATGAGATTTGGTTTTAACTGTGAAAGAAAAAACTTTTGAATTTATTTTTGAAGACCGTCTTTAAAACCTTGAGTTGTTTAGAAATTTCATTATCAAAAAAATAGTAACTTAACTCATATCCCATAAATCCAAAATTTATAGCAAAAAACATGAGTATTATAGAAAATATTATAACTTAAATGACAAGTAATTTATATAAATCATATCAATAAACTCATATAATTCCACTATTAAAAAAATTCCAAATCAAACAACCTTAAAACCCCATAAACATCCCATTAAAAAGAATTGTGAGTTGAAAACATATTTTAAAATACCAAATTTTCCGAGAAAATTCCCCTAGGAATGTTTTTAATGCTTAGTAAGTAAAATCATTAGTTACGTGAATATATAAGTAAGAAACCATGGAAACCCCAAATTATATTAATATAATAGAAACAAAAAACTCAATTAATACATTTATAATTTCATTTTGGATCTCAAATGAGTTATATTAAGTGGAAATACAATTTTTTAAAATCAATTGAAACATGGCATGTCAATAAAATGAAATCTTAAAGAAATACTAACCTAGGTTAAACATAAATGACTCAAATAATTTAAATAAGTGATAAAATAAGAAAAAGAAACAATATTCATATCCTATATATAAAAATCAAAAAGTTAATGAACAAACCCTCACCTATGTGTTAGCCAAAATGGCTAAAATTTTAGTAATAACCAGAATAAGGAAGGGTATAACAGAGTTGATGAAAATGAGGATATTAACTTGAACGATACAACTAAATGTCATATAATGTTTACATGGATATTTATATGGGTTGAGTGGATTCATGAATATAGATATTATTATGTTAATCCATGTGAATTGGAGGAATGGATGGGATAGAAGTTGTTTAACATAGCATGGATAGAATTGGAAAAGAAAATAATTAAAATCTCAAAATAGGACTGTCATACAGTTGCCCCTTCTTCATGGAATATCCCACCACCCTTGGCCCAAACACATAAAATGACATATTCCGCTATATAATAGACCATATACCCCTATATAGAAAGAATTTTATGAATTCTACCCATGTTTTTGTTGGGAGACGAACCTTTCATCATGGTGTGGTAACCCCTGAGTGAGTATGTATTCATTGTAAAATAACCTTTGGTCAGAGTGTAGACTAATCAAAGACTAAATAAAGTTGTATTCTTTAATGACCCATTTTTTCAAAACCTTCATTAGTCATGGAATGACCTACTATATGAAAAGAAAGTGGTCATTACATGATGAACCTATTCCCATACTATAATTATATGTTTTTCCTTTAATTACCCTACCCGGTTAAACCCCTTTTATCCCTTTCCATCCCCATATTCATGAGTCTCGGCTTAAGGAGATCCGTAGTAATAAATTCCCTTCCTCCCACCATGGATTTTTTTACCTCATTTCATGATTTTCATTGTTGTTTTTCAAGGTAAAAAACTCCTTTTCTTGTACTTCTCTTCTCACATTCATGATTCTTATCTTTCCTTTTATTGGATCCATGATAACCAAACCCTAGGTGAGGGTTTGTTCTAAATCCTTTTGATTTTGATTGTTATAGTGTGGATATTATTTCACTATCTTACTATTTCTTTTCTCAAAAGTATTAATGTAATATATGATTGACCTAGGTAGGTCTTTCATTGTGATTTCCTTTTCCTTATAGGCTATGTTGAGATTGTGTTTTTGAAAAAATTTACCCATTAAAGTAACCATTTTTTAGATTCAAAATGAAAATTTAAATGATTAATTTAGGTTTTATAGTTCAATGGATTGACTAAAAATGGGTTTTTCCATGGTTTCATACTTTTATATTCAATTAACTATTAATTATGTGTACTTAGTCTCTAGTAAAACTCCCAAGGGGGTTTTCTCAAGGAATTTGGTTATTTAAAAGTTTTTTTCAAATGCAAATAATTTTTTATTGTATTTTTACACATTTTAAAGGTTTTTTTTATTTTGAATTTTATTATTAGTATACTTATATGAGATAATTTTAATATTTTATGTAACTTACATGTGATTTAAATTGAGATCTTCTTGATACTACTCAAGGTGTCGGAATTATCAATTTATCACGCTTGGGATTTGAGTTATGTGAATCTTTATTTAAAAAAGGTATTTCCAAAAATATCATTGTTTTCAAAGCGTTCATTAAAATAGAATTAAAATGTGCTTTATTAAATAATTAAATCCAAATATCAGTTAGAAAATTGTTTTAGGATAAATATTAAGGTTTATCTTCTGAAAGATCACTACTACAAAACCGAACATTAACAGTGCTATATTTAACCTTTATTAGCACTAAAAAATGGTTGACTACTATAGTGATATAAGAATCCCTGGGCATTTAGTAGTGCTAGAAAAGATCTGATAAAGGGTTCCTCTATCATTTAAAAAGATTCACTGGTAAAGGGGAATTTTGCAATGTGTTGTAACAACACAATCCAACACCAGTAACTACACCAGAAAGAATCAAAATTGGGTATAAATACAGTATTTAAATGAAATAAATTTTATATTAAAAATAAAATAATATATATATACTATAGACATTTCAAACATTTTTTTATATAATTACATGAGTTATGGTTGGTACTTGCATATCACACCATTTCATGTTCATCTTTAATAATTTTCTATGTGAAAATTAACTAAATAACTATAAGAAAAAAATTATAAGGGAATTAATTAACTAATAATAGATATAATAATGTGAAAAATATCAAGGCTCTTTTTCTTGGTTTTGGAGATGTGAAGTGCATTTAAAACTAAAATGACTACTTACATATTGAAAAGATAAAATTGGAGTCATAGTAGTCACACCACTTGTTGGATTGAGGTGAGGCTTATTTATACAAGTCCTAAATGACTTGCGGATCATTGTCCTAAATATTTAAAGAATCTTAATACATTGTCTTATCTTTGAGTATTTAAATCATCTTTTTTACTAAAATGTCATTTTAAACTGGAAATATACACATGGAGTCTTACCGGTCACATAGTGTGTCGGTTTTACATGGGACTAATTCCTACACATCACAAATTACTTATGAATCGTTGTAATGAATTATAAAGACAATTCAAGTAGAATCTATTAGTTTTTAGTGAGTGACACTTTTTGAACTAAAATTTATATTGTAATATAATAATAGACACATTTAAACATACATGTAACATCTTGTATCATATTGAGGTTTGGATGATTCCTACATGTCAAAAATGACTGATGGGTCATTTTCCTATAGTATAAAAACAATCCAAATGTGTTTTCTTAGTTTTGAGTTTGTCAGTTATCTTTTTTACTAAAATTAATGTAAGTTTTAAATAAAAAGACACATGTGGAGAAATACCAGTCACATCATGTATTGGGTTGAGGTTTGGATGATTCTTAAAAATACCAAATAACGTATGGATCATTTTCCTAAAGTATCCAAACAATCAAAATTTGTTTGATTGGTTTTGAGTATGTCAGTTTTCTTTTTTACTAAAATTAATGTCAATTTTAAATAAAAATACACACTTAAGGTCATAAAGTTTACACCATTCGTCATATTGAGTTGAATATTATTCCTACATATCTAAAATTACTTATGGATCATTTTATTAAAGTATCAAATTAATTCAAATTAATTTTCACAATTTTTGAGTATGTCACATTTCTTTTTTTACTAAAATGTAATTTTAATCTAGAAACACAAACAGTTAGTCATACTGGTCACGTCATATGTCTGTTTTATGTTAGATATATTCTATATGTTAAAATTAAATTAAAAATAATTGTACTAAATTATCAAGGAAATCTCAATATGATTTCTCAGTTTTTAGTGAGTGAAGCATTTTGAACTAAAATTTCAATTTTAAACTGATAAGGTAGATTTGGAGACATATAGAGCTCATCATGTATATTATTGAGGTGTGGATGTTTCATTCATATCAAAATTTAATTATCAATAATTTTTCTAAAGTATCAAAACAACCCAAATGTGTTTTATCCGTTTTCAGTTTGTCAGTTGTATTTTTTAGTAAAATTAATTTCAATTATAAATAAAAAGACATACGTGGAGTCATACCAGTCATAGTGCTCATTGGATTGAGGTTCGATGATTCCTACACATTCCAATTGACTTATGGACAATTTTACTAAACTATCAAAAAACAATTTTCACTATTTTGAGTATGTCACTTGTCTTTTTTACAAAAATGTCATTTTTAAATTGAAACATGTATGTTGAGTCATATCGGTGATATCGTGTATTGGTTTGATGTGTGACTAATTCCAACACATCAAAAATGACTTATGAATCATTAATTTAAATTATCATGAAATTCTGAGTGCATTTTCTTGATTTTTAGTGAGTGAATGTTTTTGGAGTAAAATGTCAATTTTAAACTGATAAAGGACACTTTGAGTCATACCAAACACATCATGTATCGGGTTGAAGTGTGGATAATTCCTACACATAAAAATGAATTATATATTATTTTACTAAAGTATAAAAATAATTTGAATGTGTTTTCTTAGTTTTGAGTATGTCATTTGTCTTATATACTAAAATTAATTTCAATTTTAAATAAAAATACGCACTTTGAGTCCTACCGGTCACACCGTGTATCAGATTTAGGTGTGCCTGATTCCTAAATGTATCAAAAGAAACATGTTACCTATATTGTGGATTTATACATATGTTTGAATGAAAAATATGGATTCTAAAAATAATCCACTTATAAATGAATATAATACTTATGTTAGTAATACTATAAATAAATAAATTAAACATAGTTATGAAAAAATTATATTAATAAAATGTCAATTTTAAACTAAAACCACACAATTTGATTTATAACAAGTGAAACATGTATCGGATTGAGACATTACTAATTGAAAATTTTCGTTGTTATTTTTATCCCAGTTTCATCCTTGACGTCCAATATCTCACAAGTTTGATAATCTTTGAATAAACCACCCCAACTCTAGAAAAATAATCTCCCTATATAAGAAAACAATTATTATATTAGTAATACTATCAATAAATAAACTAAAAATAAATATAAAACATTAAATTAATAAAATGTAAGTTTTAAACTTAATTAACACAATTTGAGTCATGTCGGTTACACCATGTATCAGTTTGAGGTATGGTTGATTCTACCATGACTTTTTACCCAAAATTGCATTCAAGAGTTTAGGTCATCTAACAATATTGTAGTTTGATAACCCAAAATATTGAATATACTGGATAATAATAATAAAATTACATCATCTTGAGTGAATCATCTTAATTGAGTGCATGATCATAGTATATGAGTGAATTATCCTTATTGCTAAAGTCATTTTTCATGATCTCTATGAAAATTAAAAAAATAAGTATTAGATAAAATTGATTAGGAAATGAAATAAAAAAAGTTGATAAAATGATGAGAAACCCAACAAAAATGAAATTTATTCTATTTATATTTCACTAAACTATAATATAATTATTCATGATCAATGAAACTAAAATATAATAAATTTAGTCTATATTACATGACCCTAAAATAAAATAAATTGGATAATATACTATGAAATTAAACTTCCTTCATCAGTCCTTACCACATGAACGTTAAATGTATGAAATACCATCCTATATTGATGATTATTACCTATATGATATTTCTTTATTGAAGTCTCTAAACTATAAATCCATTCATAAAGGATTGTTTTCTCACACTAAATTTTTTACTTTAAAATATTTTTTTCCTTCATCATAGCTTGAGATTATAACACTCATTTATAAACGATAATTGGAATTCAAAGTCCCATTGGTTTAAACAATTATTAAAACTATTACATTTTTTATTAACCCATTGTTTATACATTTAAGTTAGTTTATAAGATCAATCCCTAAAACATGGTATATTTAATCACTTTACAATAACCTAACATTCATGTATTACACAAATTTCCCATAAAAACTTTTAAAGTTTTAGGTTGGTGTAAAACTCATATATAAAAATTTTCCTTCTTATTTGATAAAAAAACTAACATAACACATTATATATTCTTGGAATATACTAAACATTATTATATCCATTTATTTTTTCCTAGAAAACATTAAACATTAGTTTAAAACTTTTAGTATTCATAGATTGAACTAAAACAAATATTTACATTTTAGTTTTTATGGAACATAATAAAATATATATTTCCCTTTAACCATCATAGAGAGTAAAAACATTATGATAAATCTTTCACCTTCTTTAATGGAAAAAACATTAATTTGACTTATTATCTATTTTTATAAGATACTAAACTCCATTAAATTTTTTTTACCCCTTTTGATATTATTAAGCATTAGTATAGACCTTTATAACCTCCAAATGACACTAAAATATAGCTCACACATTAATTATTCCTTGATTATGTTATAGGTTAGTATATAATTTTCAATATTCTATGTGATGATAAAATCTTACCTAACATCATCATTATTCTTTCATCAAAATTAGAACATCCCTATTATCATGTATTTTTTATTAATAATGGTGATGTGTTTTTTATTAATTATTATCTGAACATGGATAATTTTTTATAATGAATGGGCCCATTCATACTGAATGATACTTATATGAATTTCAAAATAATTTGGTATATTATATCATGCATAAAATTGATGATCAAAAATACAAATTAATCCCCCCCACCCAAAGTGAAACTACAATATTTTTATTTTCTAAAAAATAATGATTCAATAAATCAATCTTGGTATTTATTTATTTTTTAGAGGTTTGGGATCAAGATACTAGCTTATTTTTAAAAGGGGTCTTCATTTGGATTTCTGGTGCTTCACTATATTATTTTGATTGGTTTTTCAATGTTCAAGTATTTATTCATAAATAGGTTTCTATTTATTTGATTCCATGTTTCCTTTGACATCATCCCTCATCGGTGACCATGATCTCTCAATGTTGGTTGTCTTCCAATAGTTATCTCATACACCTTATGTCATTTGTGGTTTATTACACATAAATTTATTCACACATTTTATATTGATTATATAAATTTTTGATAATTGAATTGGTTGTGTATGACTCGAAAGTGACTTTTAGCTCCACTGCTAAGACCATTTCTTTGTAATGTTGAGAAGTCATGGGCAAGCATCTACATCTTTTTTTATTTTTTTATTTTTTTTCTCAGTGAGGGGTTTATTTCAAAATTTAATAATATTTAATAGTACTTAGAATGTTATAATATAAATTTCATCATATAATAATCATTCTGAAAAAATAATTGGTGTTTGTTTTTTTCTGAAATAAATCCTCCAGTTAAATTCTTGTTAAAAGTCTCTTAAACAAGTGGGGAAATATTTTTTTAATAATCAACCTAAAACAATTCAACAATGGATCTTATCTTAAGTGAAACGTTTTTTCCCTTCCTTTCAACAATTTTTCTCAAATAAAACCTTTTTGTGATCCCCATTCTACTCCATTTCTGAACAATTTTATTGTTTGAAGGATAGTTCTTCATCTCCTCCTCTGCCTCGATCTCTGCCTCTAACTCCTACTCTACCTTGGTCTCTGACTCTGACTCCACCTCTACCTCCACCTCCACCTTCACCTATACCTTTTCCTCTTCCTCTGCCTCCGCCTTCACCATTTCCCAAAAATTTTATTATTTTTCTTCCAATGCTTCTAAACAAATTGATTTCCTCTATTATTATTCTCCTTGAGAAATAGATCAAAAAAATTATATAATAATTCTTACACTAATGATTCACACCCCAAATATATTTCTGAGGTCAAATCACATACTATATCACAAGTATAGTAGGAAATTGCCTAAATTTTTTGTTATAAAATATTCTAACACCATGTATGTCTTACACACATATCTAAAAAAATTTCTTCTTGTGAGTAAAAGTTATATTGCTAATATTGGTAGTACTGAAAAAGTATAAACTAAACAAATGATTAATAACTATTTTTAATAAAATTTTAATTACATTCAAAACATACCTATTCAGCAATGTTAGTATTGAGATGTTTTATGATCTATTTCATAAATTTTCAAACATATTATCCACAATCTTTGCCATTACCTTTCTTTGAACACTATAGAAACATTATCCAAAATAAGTAAATTGTTTTGAAATATGTTTTTATAGTTAAATATTTCTATATATACCTTAATATATTTCCATTTTAATTAATCCATGATATTTTTATGTTTAGTCACTGACTTCATGAAATGATTTCGCCTATATTTAGTGATCTCCCAATCATAAAAAAAAATCTTATTAAAACACATATTGAAATATATAATTCATATTTTATCTATAAAACATTGACTGTTATATATTAAAAATACACAAGACACTTAATGTGTTTTTGGTTTGTTAGATATCAATGTATTGGATCAAAAAAATACTTAGGGTATCCAGATTGACTAAGATTATCATCTAGTACTCCATAAAAAACAAAAACAAATAAGTAATGAAAAATATAAAAAAATATTTTATGCGGTTATATTGTAGAGGTTTACCTCTTAATTGTAGTCATCAAAAAGAGTCTATTGTCTATTATTTATAAAACAAATTCATATTATAGATCATCTTTTTTCCTCCTAGTTTTTTCACTTGGAAAAATATACCTTATTTATTTATTCACAACTGAGACTCCCATCAGTTCATACTTAAGAATATCATTTATAAAATCAAGATTAATTACATCATTCATAAAATTTCTATATATTTATTATTCATATGTAATGTAAGACATATTTTCATCTTTAAGTGTGGTATCTATATGAAGTTGTAATGATAATAAATGTTTATCTAGAACTAGTGGTGGAAGGTACTCTCAGAATGTCCTTTTGATTTATTATTAAATTCACTAGATTGTCATGATCCCACCTTTTGTTTCCTCATTACTTTATCCATCTATAATATCATAACTTACTTCAGACCTTTCTTCATCAACTATTGTAGGTTTTTCATGTGAAAAATTTTGTTAAATACATACCTAATGTATCTATATAAGATTAGATGGTCATGATATAAAAGTTCCAATAACATCATTGACTGTTGTAATATCCAGATTATCAAGTGGAATAGGAAACTCGGTAGTGGGACCAAGAGAAACCTCAATCCCCACTCTCATATGATATTTTTTGAGTTCATTTAGGAATAACTTGTCTCCCAAGATATTAAAAATTGTACTCTTCACAACAAGGTGTTGTTTGGGTGTTGATAGATATGAATCACATACAACAGTACCCTACAAAAATTTAGTAATATAAAGTTATCAAAAGTTTTTTATTCACATTTAAGAGATAGAGTAATGAAAAGATGGATTACCTCAGGTAAGCTATGTGGTTGATGGGAATGACTAGGCTCAAAGATAATAGGATCATTTGGTTCTTCATTTGTGGATCTTTTTTTCACCACTGATTCAATTTAATCCTTTCTCATACATTGGTCTATCAAGCTAGACTAGAGAATAATGTCTTACAAAGAATATATTTATGACTTCAATCCTTTAATTATATTATATATATCTTATTTTGTTTTTTATTCTCAAAATATGTTTGAGGATACTTTACAAAACCTACTCCTCTAATATGGCCATATTGTTTTAGTCACTTCAAAGCTACATAAAGTAGTTTTTCATTATGTATGGTTAGTGTCGATTATTATTTCTATACCATAAAAAATAAATATGAAAATAAATAGATATTTTTATTTAATATTCGTATATATTATAATGAAGTAATATCATTTCATACATACACATGTTTCCCATACCACTTTTGTGTTTTCATCAGCTATTTTACCCTCTATATTTATGCGAGCCTCCTTTCATAGCACATGACATGGGATGGATGTGGATTCAAATTTTGATTCATCAATATGAATATAAATAAAGGAACATATGTTGTTTCACATCACATAAAACTATTATATTTTGTTTAAAATATATACCAATTTCTTATCTAGTAAAGTGTTCCCTATACTTTCTTTATGATCGGGGTACATTGGTTTTTATACGCATTGTTTATTTTTTGCACCCTTTTTTTGTTTCATAAATTAACAATTTTTAATAAAATTGGGTAAAATAAATAATTTCAAATAATATATTATCTACTACAATTCACTAGAAATTATTTCTCATTATGATGACTGATGAAAGTATTACATGTTTCCAGATTTATAATGTGTGCATAACTAACTGGCATGTGGGGATTTACATTCCCCTCATCATCCCTAAGATGTATCTTGGTAAGAAGAGTCCATAATAGTCTATGATATTTTTCCCGTATCTACAAAGACAAATTTCTTATAGAACTATTCTAAAATAAATGAACTCTACAAGGAATGGTGAGAATTAAGTCAAAGTTACATTATATAATTTTTCGATAAAACAGAGAAAGTATATCATAACATTACCTTTAAATATTCTCAAAGGGTTTCCTTTATTATTGGTTGGATGTGGCTCAATAAATCAATATCAATTTTAAAATTCATCCTCATTGTGACCCCCACATAACTAATGAACATTGACTATTTTTTTGTTAACAAGTTGGCAGCCTTGATTCCAACCAACCCCAAATTTTCTGACCATACTTCTTTCCCTGATAATTTTATTCAACACTATGATGTTGTGTCATTCTTTTTTTTCATCAACATGTTTTTTATCCACAAATAATTTTAAAGTTTCATTATTAACTGTTTGTTCTTACTAGGGATTGGTAAAATTATCATGTGGAGAATATAATTTTTGCATGTGTAGTAAAACATTTAATTTATATTATGTTAATGTAATAGAAAATATTTAATATTATAATTAAAAACATAGTATATTAAAAAAATTAACCTTCTCATATAAGTCTCTTTATTTTTTAATGGTTTTAGGGATTTTTATCCTCTATCAAGAATCAAAATCCCCTCTTTGTGGTCCCCTCTAATATATAATACATTGTCTACATTAGGACTGGTATGAACTGATTGTAATACATTATCATTATCCTTGCGATATCCATCATCATTTGCACTAGTATTCATAGAAAATGGTCCATAAACTAAAGTATCATCCCAATTGGTGTGCATTTTCAGTTTTCCCCATGTTTAGTCTAACATTTATTACTATGATCTATTTCATGACAAGTAAATTGTTATTCCATCTCATCCATACTAATTTTTCGTGAATAACAACAATGTAAACACAAAAAAGGATATAATAAGGGTTATATGCATCCCATATTTAAAACATAATGAGCTCTTTAACTATATATTCATACTATTTTGTCAAAGGATTATCATACATCCATTTTTGAGTCATATCCATCCTATTAGGTTGATAAAATATTCATTTTGTATAATAAATAAACAAACAAAACATAAGATATTCATTATCAAATGTAAATGTTATAGGCAATTCTAATAAGGGGAAACGAATATTTGATTGATGAAAATAATTCAAGTATGCTTTGAAGGAAATTAGTAATTGAATTTAACAAAATAATTAATACACTATGGTAGGTGTTATACTATCAATTCATCTAAAGTTAAAAGTTATAAATAGTTGTCATTATCATCAGTTTCATCTCCCAAACAGTGATTATTTCATTTTTTTCTTGAGACTCATCCTCTCTATCTTCTAGATATGTACCTATGTTTCTAGAACTACTCTGAGTAGTAGTCATCCTATACTAATTACTATTTATCATTCTGTATGACTGATACTTAGATTAGTTCAAGAAACATAGAATAGATAGGGGATAAGTATCAAGAAACAAAATGAAATAACAACTATTCAGGAGATAAAGTTTATAAGGAAGATAGTTGTCTCCTTAATACTTTTCAAATTACCACATATTAATTTAAAATTTCAAATATCATCTTAAAATCACTTCTAAAATTCAAAAGGTTTCTTTTTGAATTTTTAAAACCTTACTTGAAATCTATTTTTTTAAATTCCACATGAAAATCGACCAAGTATATTTCAAAACACTTAATGGGATACAAACCAAATTTTATATAAAAATTGTTTTCATCAAGTGAAAAAATTTAAAATCATTTTAAAAATAATTAAAAATATATTAAATATTTAAAAAAATTCTAGTGAAATATGTATAATTTGAAATTTTTATAATGTTACAAGTTTACATTGAAATCACTTTATGCATTTAAAAACAATAAATCCATTTTAATTAATTTTTAGGCAAACCATTTTTTTCATTTTAAAACCATATTAAACATTTAAAACCAATTTTCCTTTTTCAAAACAAAAATTTAAAATAGGAATGACCATAAAAATTATAAATAGGTCACCACCTAGTCTAAAGAAAATCCTTGTTATTATACACTTCATAAACATTTTATAAATCTGAAATGAATAAAATATATTTCATAAGAAAGTAGTAAATTGGCAATTTAAATCCTAACATGATTTTCCTAGACTAACCATCTAAATACTGAGGTTCCCATGGTATTATATCAAAAATAAATCCAAGGGACTATTTATTTATCAAAAATTGGTTTCATCAAATACCACACAATAATCCACAAATCCAAGCTTTCACATGGCATACAATTTATTCAAGAATCAAAATAAATAAGGTTTTACTAATATTCATGGAATTGAAAAATATTTTATAAAAGATCATGAGGTGTTACACAGAGTCTATGTGTGATATTGGTCTTAGGTTTGATTTGAATTTATCTGAGTGTGAGTTGATTTGGAAATGCCCTAGTACCTGGGGTGGGAGAACATTAACAGATTTGTTTATTTTTTTACAAGGAACCATCCATGAAGTTACAAAAAGTTTTGATTTTGTACATTATAAAAACCCTTCCTTTTATTAAATTACTATTAAATCATTTTAAATATAAAAAAATAATATTATTACACCATGAGGATCTATAGTTTTAGTTTCTGGGGTAAACTATGACCAAACCTAACATTTACAACATCAAGCATAAACATTTATTTAATTATTTCTTCTCTAGATTATTATTGGCACTTGACCTCTCCTTAGTACATGTAGACACCTGAGGATATACATAAAAATAAGTGATATAAAATCCCAGTAATAATTTACATAATAACAATATAGTATGGGGTGAGCATAATCATAACATCATCATCAAAATCATGACAGGAAACTTTAATAAAAGACTAGAAATGTGGCAATGAATAAAAATGAAACATCATGTCTTAGTGGTCATCTACCATAAATATTTGTTAACAAATATAGCATCATTTTCAAACATCATTTCACTTTAACTCAGGAGGTTCATCACTTTAACCAATGCATTGAAGCGTTGTATTATTCCGGACGCACCTGTCACATACAAATATTCATATTGCACTGTATAATTCCGGGTGCACCCATCACATCATAACATTTTCATTATCATTAATTCCACATATAACATATATAAATCATAACAATGGAAGGTAATGGGATTAAAATCATAATAACACATTCATAAACATTGGGTTCCCAAAAGAAAGAGGTAATGACATACTTGTTAGAAGAACCATCAACCTTGAGTGAGAAGTAAAAGGTGTCTACTTGAAAGAAGAGTTCTTTTGGAAAACGTTGTGTTCAACATGAAATATAGTGGAGAACATTTATATCCCATAATAGGTAATATAATGATGAAAAATGATTTTGAAGGAGTAACCATACCAAAAAATGGAGTGAAAGAGGGAGAACCCAACGAAAGAAGGTTGGGTTTGAGAATTTACCCTTACCTTGTATCTGAACACTTTCTTCACTATAAAGTCATATATAACCACATTATATTCATTAATTGACAATTAAAGAACCTTTTATACATTAATAATATTAATTAAGGTTTTATTAAGTTAATTTATGGGATTTTGGATGAGTTATATAGTTTAAATTCATTGTTCGGGTATGTTCGTTTTTATAGTTTTCTTGAACGGTTCACTTTTATTTATGAATGGAAGTCCATGTAGAATAGGGATAAAAATCCAGAACTGATATTAGATGTTATTAATGATATTAAAGTATTTTAAATGATCTTATAATGAATTATTTTATATACTATGTGTATGAATCATTAGTTAATATTTATTGATGATCGTTTTAGGTTAATTTGTGCGGCTTTTGGATCACAACGAACATGTTATGATTTATCATTTAGTAATATGAATAAAAGTTAGTTAAAAAGTAGTAAATATGATATAATACATATAAAATAATTTGGTTCAACCATAAAATAGTTTCATGACTAGATATGAAGGCGGTAAGGAAATTGAAAACATGTCATTCTTGATGGTGATAAATTAACACCTCACGAACAACGTTTTCCTTTCTAGAATAAAAAGAAGAGGATAATGGGATTGAATGATATATAATATCATTAGTATAATAAAATTACATTATATGTATGATACTAAAGTCAACATACTATTTGGATGAGGATAGGAGGGGATATATTAAGAAAATAACTTGGAATTGAATGGAAATTAAATGAAAAGAGAGATAGAAATTACCTATTGAATCATCCTCTTGAGATCCTCCTTAAGGAACCTATTCTTGGTCTTTTAATGAGGCCAAAAGCTCTTGGACTCGAGGGAGGGGTTAGAAAAGATTTTGTATAGAGTTTAAGAATGTCTGGAAACTTGAGAGGTGTGAGGAAATGCGGGTGTGAAGGGTTGTATTTATATTAGAGGGGAGAGGTGTTTTCCAAATATTATAATCATTAGTTTATTATTTCTCCACAAGACAAGGAATAGGGACTGTTTAATGACTAAATATAGTACTTTTATCAACTGAATCAGAACTATATGTTCTTACATCAGCATAACATTACTTGTAACTCTATAGTTTACGAATTTAACTTATTTTGTAATTTACCGCATTTCACTATTCATAAAAAATTCAAGTACTTCATAAAAATACCAAAAATTCACCCCAACCATTTTTTTACATGTAGAATACAAAAATGAATTCCATTTTTCAAAAATAATTTTCTAAATATAAAATATTTTAATTATTAAATAAACTAATATTTTATTCGAAAAATAACAATTTTAAAACATTTATTTTTTTATTCCAAGATATAGGTACATCATACATTCAAAAAAATCTTATATATGTACTATCATAGGTAATTTTACAATTCATTAGGGTGATTCAATATTCATAGGGTAGCATTACTATTCATAAGGGTATGTTACTATTCACCAAAAATTAAGTTTGTTCTATTAGACTCCAAAAATCACCCTGAACACAAATGTGTATATCAGATCTTTGAAATTCAAAACACAGAAGTGGGGAACAATATGTTTAATGGTCACATAGTATTTAGTATCATTATAATTCATTGTGATTCCCAATGTTATTATACTATAAGTCATAATTATAAGAATATAATTCCCTTGGTAAAACTTTGGGTCGTTACATTCTTCCCCCCTTAGGAAATTTCACCCTCAAAATTTCATTTTTCATAAACAGGTGAGGGTACTTCTCATTCATTTCCTATTCTGGTTCCCAAGTAGCTTCTTCAAACTTATAGTTCCTCTGAAAAACATTGACAAGGTGTGTTTTCTTGTTGCGTAAAACCTTATCTCTCTGGTCCAGAATCCTTAATGGCTCCTCCTTATAAGAGAGATCATATTCTAGTTGTACCACCTCTGAGTTTAGTACATTTGAGGGATCTAGTATGTACTTCCTCAGGAGTGATATGTGAAACACATCATGAACTTGAGCCATATTCGGTGGAAGTGAAATCTGATAAGACACGGATCTTATGCGGTCAAGGATCTCAAATGGGCCAATGAACCTTGGGATTAGCTTCCCTTTCTTTCAAAACCGCATGACTCTCTTCCATAGTGATATTTGAAAGAATACTTTATCTCCAACGTCAAACTCCAAGTTTCTTTAACAGTTGTTAGCATAGATCTTTTTATGACTTTGAGCATATTTTATTTGTTTCTAGATTACTTAAACATTCTCTATAATCCCTTGAAAAAGATCTAGTCCAAGTAGTTTTCTTTCTCCAACTTCATCCCAATAGGTTGGAGTTCTACATCGATTTCGATTCAAATCTTCATATGAATCCATCTGAATACTCTAGTGGAAGATATTGTTGTATGATAACTCAACTAATGGGAGATGATTATCCCATACACCTTTTAATTCTAAAGAGAATTCTCTTAGCATGTCTTTAATCATCTGAATAGTCCTTTCAGATTGGACATCATTTTGGGGGTGATAGGCCACGCTAAATTTTAATTTAGTACTCAAAGCATGTTGAAGGCTCTTCCAAAATTTAGTTGTGAACCATGGATCATGATCAGAGATAATTGAGAGTGTAATAACATGCAGTCTCACCACTTCCTTCATGTATATCATTGCAAGCATTTCAGGTGAGAGGTCTTCCTGAATAGCGATAAAATGGGCAGTCTTAGTGAGTCGTTAAACCATAACCCATATCGCATTATTTTACTTCGACATCTTCGGGAGACCCATGACAAATTCCATTGTAACATTATCCCATTTCCACATGGGTATAGGCAATGGTTTCATCATCCCTTTAGATTTTTGTCACTCTGATTTAACTTACTGACATACCAAGAACCTTGATATATCTTCTGCAATCTCCTTCTTCATGTTATCCCACTAGAAGTGTTCTCAAAGATCACGGAACATTGTGGTACTCCCATGATGGATAGAGAAAGTTGATCTATGTGAATTGTCTAATATATCCTTCTTTATCATGAGTGATGAAGGCACACAAAGCCACATTCCAAACCGAATTACACCATCATCGTTGATATGGAACTTGTGTAGCTTCCCTTCATTTACTACATTAAACTTCTTTTGTAACTCCATATCATCCCTTTGGGCCTCCTTAATCTTATCTTGGATATATGGTTGTGTAATGATTTGGGAAAGGTTGAATGTATCCCATTACATTATGATTTCCAAATCCATCATTTGCATATCCAATAAGATAGAGTCTTTCTCAATTCATGACATGGATAGAGTAACAAGTTCTTTTCTGCTTAGAGCATCAGCTACCATTTTCTCCTTTCCAGGATGATAGTGAATAAAGCAATCGTAGTCCTTAATTAGCTCTAACCATCTCCTTTGATGCATGTTGAGCTCCTTTTTGGTGAATATATACTTTAAGCTCTTATGGTTGGTGTATATGTCACACTTATCACCATAAAGGTAGTGCATCCATATTTTCAAGGAAAAAATCATGGTTTCCATCCCTAGATCATGCGTCAGTTAGTTCATCTCATGGATCCTCAACTACTGTGAGGCGTATGATATCACATTATCATTTTTCATGAGTACGCAACCCAAGACTTTCTTTAAATCATCATTTTATATCACAAAACATTATCCAATTTTCGATAATCTGAGTACAGGTGCAGTGATCAGCCTTCTCTTTAGCTCCTTGAATCTTCCCTCGCATTCTTCCGTCCAGACATACTTTACCCCTTTATTTGCTAACTTAGTTATCAGGATTAACAATTGTGATATATTTCTCACAAAATGTTGATAGTACCCAGATAATCCATGAAAAATATGGATTTCTATTACACTAGAGGGCCTGGTCCATTCCTCAATCACCTTTGTTTTTGAAGGGTCCATAGAAATTCCATCACTTGTGATCACATCTCCCAATAATGTGACTTTATTCATCCAAAAGTCACACTTTCTGAACTTGGTGTACAAATTCTCATTTCTCAATGTCCCCAACACAAGTCTTAGATGTTCTTAATGTTCCTCAATTCTCTTGGAGTATATGATAATATCATCAATAAACACTGCAAAAAAAATATAGGTAATTTCTAAAGACTCTATTCATAAAATCCATGATGATTGGAGGGGAATTAGTAAGTCTGAAGGATATCACTAGAAATTCATAGTGCACATACCTTGTACGAAAGCCAGTATTCTGAATATCTTCCCTCTTCACCTTAAGTTGATGATATCTAGAATAAAGATCCACCTTTGAGAAGTATTGAGCTCCTCTTAACTGATCAAACAAGTCATGAATCCTTGTAATAGGATTCTTGTTCTTTATGATGATATTTTTTGAGTTTCCAATAGTCTATACATAGTCACATTTTTCTATCCTTCTTCATTATAAAGAGCACTAGCGCACCCCAAGGTGGTGCACTAGGGTGTCTGAACCCTTTGTCTAGATTCTCTTGTAGCAGTTTGTTTAACTCCTCCAGTTCAATAGGAGCCATTCTATAGGGACAATTTGTGATAGGAGTATCTCTGGGTATAAGTTATATTCAGAACTCTAACTCATGATTCGAAGGAATTCTGGGTAACTCGTCCGAAAATACATCACTGTATTCCCTCATGATGTGAATTTTCTCAATTTTAGAGCATTCCTTTGACTCAACCATTTGGATGAGGTATGCTTCTTCATAGGGTATCAACACCCACACTGTTGAAGGATTTTTTTAATGGAAATTCAGGATATTCTTTGCATTAGAAGAGGAGCATGGGATGGTTTGTAATATGAAAAGATATTTCCTTTTCTCGATAGTTAATATGTTCTCTATATAATGAGATACAATCCATTCCCATTATAGCGTCAAATTTATCCAAAGAAAGTATTACAATATTTGTTGGAAGTATCTTCCTACATACACCAACAGGATAAGAGTCGAACAACTGGGTTGAAATTATTTCACCACTTGGTGATTTTAAAGATATCTCTACTTCAAGGATTCAGGGCTTTGATTCTATAGTTCCAGAAAACATACAATATATAAATAAATTCATAGAACCAAAATCATATAATACTTTTTCCATTATTGAGTGAATAGGAAGTTTACCTTGTACGACTTCATTATCTTGCTCCACTTCTATAGTAATAATGGAATAAAAATTCCCTTATTTATTTGGATTTGGTGACTGTTGACATTGATTACCCTCGAGGACTCAAGGTTTAGTGCATTGGCTTGTGTAGTTCCCTTTCTCCCTACAGTTATAGCATTGAACCATGGGTGGGGCTCTCCTTTATTCTGTTACATTATCCTTACTTCTCATGTTTTTTTGACACTCTCGAGCATGGTGTACTTTTTTCCCACACTTGAATCATTTCCCTATCCCTTTGAGTAAATTTCCATGATGCAACTTCCAACATTTTTGGTAGGTGGGCCATTGAATTTTCTTCCCACCTTTACCATTAGATCCTTCGTTTTGAAACTCCATCTTTCATTTCATATCATAATAGGCATGTGAACATTCCCCAAAATCAGTCTCCACTTTGAGATCACTTATAAAAACTTCTTCATAACTCCCAAAGTCTCGAATTCAAAGAGTCTTTCGAAGGTGTGGTTTAAATCCACGAAAGAATATATAATTTTTTCTATCATTGTTGATAATAAAATCTGAAGCGTACCTTGACAGCCATGCGAAATTCACTTTGTAGGTCATGAAAGATTCCCCTTCCTTTTTCTTGAGCTCTATAAATTCTCACTTCATCTCTGTACAAATATTTCATCAGAAATACTTGTTAAGAAACATGATCTTAAAGTCTTCCCATTCCATATCTTCAATTTAATCACTTGGCTTGGTGTTCTTAATCAAATACCACCATTGAGAAACCTCTATATCTAGTTGATAATCAAGTAAAGTAACCTTATATATCATAGAACCGTGAATCACAGAAAATATTTTCTCCATGGAGTTGACCCACTGTTCTGTAACTAGTGGATAGGAAGATCTACTAAACATCGGTGTCTATTTCCTTATAAAACACTTGATAGCCACTTTCTCCCTATTTGGTGAAGGATTACATTACCCATTATTCTAGTTATTGATTATAACCTGATATAGTTGGGTAAGCATCACCATAATGTTTTTAAATCCACCTCATAAATCATTGGGGATGTCATTCGGGAAATCGTTGCATTGTCCCTCGCATGAGTTGTTGGCCTACTTTCTCCTGGTTCCCACCATTTTCTAAAATAGAAAAGTTTATAACCAAACATAAGTCAACAAGTCATGAATAAATTATTAATTTTTATGATTTAAATGAAAATCATAACTTATTGGATCCCTATGTAATTCTTCTTGTGTGCATATTTGTACTTAGTCTAATGCAAGCGGTTTTTTCTAGGGTTCACTAATCCTAATTCCCAAATTAACTAAACCTTTCATCTGATACCAAATATAGCAACCCTGCCATTTATTACATTATATTACATCATTATAAAGATAAAAACATAATATTATTACACCACGAGGATCTAGATGTTTAATGTCTTGGGAAAACTAGGACCAAACATAGCATTTACAACATCAATCATAAACATTTATTTAATTCCTTCTTCTCTATCTTCTTATTAGAACTTGAACTATCCTTAGTACATGTAGTCACCTGAGGATATACATCAAAAGGGGTGATCTAAAATCCCAGTAAGAGGATACATAAGAAAAATATTTAATGGGGTGAGCATAATCATAACATCATCAACCAAATCATGAGAGGAAACTTTAATAAAAGACTTGAAATATGGCAATGCATAAAAATAAAACATCATGTCTTAGTGGTCATCTACCACAAATAGTTGTGAAAAAAGATAGCATCATTTTTACACATCATTTATCTTTAACTCATGAGGTTCATCAGTTTACCCAATGCATTGGAGCACTGTATAATTCTGGGTGCACCCGTCACATTCAAATATTCATATTGCGCTATATAATTTTGGGTGCACCCATCACATCATAACATTTTCATTATTATGCATGCCACATAGAACATATATCAATAATAAAAATGGAAATTAATGTTTTTCAAATCATAATAACACATTTATAAACTTTGGGTTCCCAATAAAAGAGGGAATAACATACTTGATACAAGAACCATCAACCATGAGTGAGAAGTAAAAGGTGTGTTCTTGAAAGAAGGGTTCTTTCGAAAAACATTGTTTTTTACATAAAATTCAATAGAGAACATTTATATCACATAATAGGTAACATAATGATGAAACAATGATTTTTAAGGAGTAACTATACCCAAAATGGAGTGAAAGAGGGAGAACCCGAAGAAAGAATGGTGGGTTCGAGAATTTCCCCTTACCTTGTATCTCACCGCTTTATTCACCTTAAAGTCATGTATAAACACATTAGATTAATTAATTAACAATTAAATAACCTTTTATAAATTATTAATATTCATTAAGGTTTTATTAAGTTCATTTATGGGCTTTTGGTTGAGTTATATAGTTAAAATTCATTGTTCTGGAATGTTCATTTTTATGGTTTTCTTGAACGGTTCAGTTGTATTTATGAATGGAGGTTTGTGTAGAACATGGATAAACATATAGAAATGATATTACATTTTATTAATGATATTAAAGTAGTTTAAATGATCTTATAATTATTTGTGTTATATACCTTGTGTATGAATCATTAGTTAAGATTTTATGATGATTTTTTTAGGTTAATTTGGGCAGTTTTTGGATCAAAACGAACATGTTTTGATTTATCATTTAGTAATATGTATATAAGTTAGTTACAGAACATTATATAGGATATAATACATATAACATAATATGGTTAAACCATAAAAATGGTTTCATGACCCGATCTGAATGCGGTAAATAAATTGAAAACATGTTGTTCTTGAAGGTGATAAATTAACAACTCACAAACAACATTTTCCTTTATAAAATAAAAAGAATAGGAGAGGGGATTGGATGATATATAATAAAATTAGTATCATAAAATTAAATTATATGTATGATACTAAAGTTAACATACCATTTGGATGAGGTTATGTGGGGATATATTAAAAAAATAACTTGAAATTGAAATGAAATTAAAGGAAAGAGAGAGAGAGAAATTACCTCTTGAATCCTCCTCCTGAGATCCTCCTTAAAGAACCTAGGCTTGGTCTTTTTATGAACCCAGAAGCTCTTGGACGTGGGGGGTCTGGGGAAGATGTTTTTTCAGAGTTTAGATAAGGATTGAAGCTTGAGAGGTGTGAGGAAATTAGGGTGTGAAGGGTTGTATTTATAGTGGAGGGGAGAGGTTTTTTCCAAATATTATAATCATTAATATATTATTTCTCCACAAGACAAGGAATATTTAGAGTTTCATTACTAAATATAGTAATTGTAGTTTTTTGAATCAGAATCAGATGTGATTACATCAACATAACATCATCTGTGACTCTATAAATTAGGAATTTAACTTATTTTGTAATTTATTGTATTTCACTATTCTTCAAAATTTCAATTATTTTAGAAAAATACAAAAAATCCACACCAACCATTTTTTGATGAGTAGAATCATAAAATGAATTCCAATTTTCAAAAATAATTTTCTAAATATGAGGAATTTAATTCTTAAATAAAATAATATTTTATTCAAAAAAACAATTTTAAAACATTTATTTTTTTATTTCGAGATAAAGGTACATCATACTTTTACAAAAATATTATATATATATACTATCATAAGTAATGTTACTATTCATTAGGTTATGTCAATATTCATAAGGGTTTCATTACTATTCATAAGGGTATGTTAATATTTACAAAAAATATATTTGTTCTATTAGACTCAAAAAATCACCCTGAACACAATGGTGTATGTCAGATTTTTGAAATTCAAAACACAGAAGTATGGAAAATTATGTTTAATGGTCACATTTTATTTAGTATCATGATTTTTCATTGTGATTAACAATGTGATTATACTGTAAGGCATAATTATAATAAGATAATTCCATTGATAAAACTTTGGGTCATTACATACATTGTAGTCAGTGTTTAGAAGATCATGGGATGATTTCGATTATTTATGAATTGTGACATAGCAATGAGATAGTGAGTTGATGGTTGAAACAAATAATTTTCAGTGAAAATTTTTCCAAAGGAGGACCAAATAATTTTTTACATGAGATTGGGTGTGGTGAGATAGAAACCACATAATGTTTGTTGTTAACATTATATATTTATTCTTGGTTTGTTGTGCAAAGTATGTTAAATATGTTTATATGTTTTAAAATTATTTATTCTATTAAATTAATGTTTGGAATTATGTTATTTAATTATTTACATTCTTTCATTTATATAATATCATGATTAGAAATTCTATAAGCTCCAAATCATTTTAATATCACAAAAGGAATTTAGTTGTCATGTGTTTG
Source organism: Viscum album (assembly GCA_963277665.1). NCBI lineage: Eukaryota > Viridiplantae > Streptophyta > Magnoliopsida > Santalales > Viscaceae > Viscum > Viscum album. The sequence goes on along the minus strand of OY728140.1, from coordinate 1,361,054,613 downwards.
GTATAGTAAATTGGGTCTACCTAGTTTGGAAACCAATCTTTGGTCCACATGTTGTTTCGAATATGAACGTATTTGGTGCAACTATAGAATTGGGAAACATATCAATCTATTGGTCCTAGTTTTTTATATTCAAATTAGATCAGGATCCTATCCTTGAAATATCCTAGTCTAGCTCATGCAAGGGAATGATATATGATTAAATAAACACCCTAATACCTTATCCAATAAATTACCCAGGTTTTGATTTAGACATTCATTAATAGAAAAACAAATTTTCTACAACATAAATACAATGGTTTTCCAGTATAACCATATAATTGTGTGTTCATTGGTGTCTTCTAAATTTCCTCTACCTTAATATCAAAAATAATTTCTCCAATTTGATTAAACTTAAACACCTGATTATCTTCACCACTAATATATCTTAATTTCTACCCCATTTTCACCATGCCAAATCCAAGAACTGTAACATGTTTTAAAACCATAAAAAATTAAATGATCTTTAAATTATCTACTTTAAAACTCTGTTGTATTTAAACATTTCAACAAAATGTAGAAAAAATCCTTTTTTTGAACATTATATTTTGAAATTTCTATAAAAATCATCAACCCCTTCCCCATATTCATCACTTGTTCATAGTGTTTTAATCCAATAATGATTCATTATCACCTATAATAAATTTCAATTAATAAATATAAATATTTTGGGAAAAATAAATTCAAATTTACCTGTATAAATAAAAATAAAATCAAAGAAATGAAAAATATTTTACAAATAAAATAAAGGCAATATATTTCAAAAAAAAAGTTCCAACTTAGACTTATTCTATTATAATCCATTCAGAAAAAATTCCAAAAAAATGAATCTTAACATTGATTTTAAAATGATGGATAGTAATAAAACTTGAATTGTATTTATTTTCATTATATAATTTTGTAATTATTATTTTCAAAATATTTAAATAAATATAAATTATAAAATAACAAAAGGAATAATATATTGGTGATGAAAATAATATTGATAATGATATGGATCCAAAAGAAGCATATGAATTTCATACATCATATTGAAACTGAAAATTTCACTTCATATAGTAAATATGAAGTGATATATATTATGAACATGATTAAATAGAGAGATAATTTGATTGTTTTTTTAATTATATTCAAAAGAATGAAATTTTCTTCTTCTAATCATATCATTTAAGAATGATCAATATTAGTGTACTCTATGACTAGATATGATTTCGAAAGTAACATTAGGGAAGTGATGATATTTTTTATGAAATAGTTATAGTACCTAATGAGGTTTAATTTGAAAAAATACAAGAGGAATTGTATATAAATTAAACTATAGAATATAAAATAAATGGAGGATAACTATAAAAACTCTTATATTATTCATGTGTTATTCAAAATGAATTATAAACTAGCTTACCCTATACTAAAATTAAAAAATCAGTATAATAAAAACTTTCCCAAGATGATCATTTAAATATATATTATCAATACTCTCTATTCAAACTCTATAATCGATTATACCTTCAAAACACCAATTCATAATGCAAGAAAACAATGTTCATTAATCATCCAAACACTCATTTAGTAATTTAAACATACCTTACATTCTGTAAAAAGGTTAATAAGTAAATTAAATTTACTTTAAATGTAATGAAAAAATATTAGAAGATTTACAAGACACTAATTCATCAAAAAATCATTACACAAATATAGTATTGATTAAATAATAATTCAAGAAAATTAATCATACCTTAGTTGTCTTAACACTCATTAAATAATCATTTAATCAAATATAGAACCTACTAAACTTACCTGAAACACCCTTTTAAAAGTAAACCAACATGATTTATAACACCCATTCATCAAATAATCATAAAAAAAATCCATTAGTCCAAAACAAAAAATTATCAAATAAAACAGACCTTGGATGTGTGAAAAAATCAAAAGTATGGTTAAAAACCATAGAGAACTACCAAATAGAAGCACTGGTAGAGGATGAAGAAAAATTGTAAGTTGATAAAGATCGTGGTGATGGTGACGATGATGGCACTAACAATAGAAAGATCCATGAGTGAAGCTGGTGATAATAATAGAAACAATGTGGAAGAACGAGAGAGGCCAATCAATACTAGAGTTATGGGAGAAGAGAAGTAGGATTCATCGTGGTTGAGAACACTACAATAACACAAACCATAGAACCCAGAAAAGTAATAAACAAGTGAGGAGGATAAAATAGCATACCATAGATTATATCCATGATTTATCTGAGATAACATATATTAGGAGTGCTAGTCGTAGGGGTGTTCCATGAAATCATGAGAATCATGACTAAATCATACATGATTATGGTTCTTTTAAATAGATCAGGGAGACCATTACCAGTGCTTCCAAAAAAGTGATGATAAAGATACCTTTTATCAACACTAAATTAATAAGCATTGATAAAATATGTCTTAATTAACACTAAAGGTTTAGCACTAATAAACATACCTTTTATCAGTGCTTTTTTAACATTGATAAAGATGCAATTTATCAGTTCTTTTTTAGCCCTGATAAAGCTCCATCTTTATCAGCGTTAATGAAGCATTGATAAAAAGAATCTTTATGAGAGCTAAAAAATTTAAGCTGATTAAGTATTTATAATTATAATTTTAGATAATTAAAATTTTAAATATATTTATAAATATAGTAAATATTCATGTATTAATATATTCCTAATTTATAATTTTAAAAAAATATATTCCTTATTTATAATTTTAAGTATATAATTTTATAAATATAGTCAATATACATGTATAAATATAAATATAAATAAATGTATTTGTAAATATATTTATAATTATTTATTTTTAATTATAAATACCTTTATATTTTTATATGTATTTATATAAATATATATATATATATAATAATAAATATATATAAATATAAATATAGTAAATATATTCATTATTTAAATATATTAAATATATTTTTATAACAATAAATATTTTTATATCATTATATATTTATATAATTATATATATATATAATTTATATATATAGTGATTATATTCATTATTTAGATATCTCAATTATAAATTTATAATTATTTAAATATATAATTATTTATTTATAAATATATTAATACTTTTTAAAAAAAATATTTATATATTTATATCATTATATATTCATATAATATATGTATTAAATAAATAAATATAAATATGAACAAAAATATAAATATAGTAAATATATTTATTATTTAAATAAATTTATTTTAATTTTAAAATTATTTAAATATATCTAATTATTTATTTATAATTATATAAATACTTTTTAAAGAAAATAATATTTATTTATTTATAATTATAGATTTATAAATGTATAAATTTATATTTATAAGAACTATACATTTATAATTTTTTTATTTATAAATATTTATTTACGAATATATTTTTAATATTATTAAGGAATATATAATATTAAATGCATGCATGTCAAAAAAGATTGAAATTAAATAATAAAAAATGAGTACACTTTAAAAATATTGAAAAAATTATATGTTTTATTAATTAAATATATACCATTAAAAAAATTTGAAAAATATTAAATTAAAGATGAATAAATATTAAAAATAATAAAACATGGTAAATAATTATATATATATATATTAGAAAATGATTAAATTCCAAAAAAAATATTCAAAATATTTAAAATGATTAAATAATAACTAACTCTAATAATAGTAAAAATAAATAAATAAAATTTACCAATTAAAAACATAATATATTAAATGTATCATGTTATAATGAAATTATAATACTAAAATTTGAATAAATTACATAAATATTAGTTGTATGTGTTTCTATATAATACCTCAATAATTGTATAAATATGTATGTCAGTGTGATATATAAAAAATGTATTAATTATGTATATGTATGTGAAATAAATGTAACACATATTCAATATATTCAAAATTGAAAAATAAAATGATATTGAGTTATTTCCATTACTAGATGAAATTAGTAAGTATTTTTAATTAATATTAATTTTTAATTATAAACAATTTTTTCACTGAACATATGACTTAATTAATGTAAACATAAATATTTTAAATTATATAAATCATATTTTAGGAAATATTAGATACATATATATAGAAATATATATTAGAATATTTTCATATTAAATGTATTAAGGAATAACTCCTTATAAAAACCATTAAAAATGAATAAGACATTCATACATTTTTCATTATTAAAATTTATTCATTTTATATATTTATATTTAATGTATATTATTTATTACTATTATTAATTTATTTATATATATTAAACTAATTCATTTTTATTAATTATTATTTCATTAAAAATTTTAATAATTTTTTAATTTATTCATTTTTTGTTATTTTGATTAATTATTTCATTTTTCATTTTTCATTTTTTTAATTATTGCAATTTATTTATGTTATATATCTATATTTAATATATACTATTTTTTAATAATTATAATCTATTTATATGTGTATTAAATTTATTGATTTTTATCAATAATTATTTAATTAATTAATTGTTTAATATTTTTCATAATTTTTTCATTTTTTTATTTGTTCAATTATCTAATTTTATTAATTTTATATATCTATATAGTTGATATATACTATTTATTAGTATTTTTTATTTATATATATATATATTCATTTTATTTATTTTAATTAGTAATTATTTAATTAATAAAACTGTTAAAAAAATATTTACTGAATATAATTTTTGTTTAATTATTTTACATTATTTAGGACCGTTATCTATGCTAAAATTAAATTGAAGATAATGGTTACCCTTTATCATCACTAAAAATAAAAGCAATGATAAAGGGTACCTTTTATGAATGCTACAGAAAAATGCTGATAAAAGTTCAATTTATAAGCACTAAAAAAATCGTTGATAAAGAGCACCATTATCTATGTTTTTTATCACTCATAATGGTCAGTGATGGTAAAGGTTTGTTTTGTAGTATTGGTTTTTTAAAGACCAATTTGGCACATTCTATGAAATGTTTTCATTAAATGAGATACACCCTTTGTTTATTCCCAATGAAATCATGTTTAAATAGAATTATCAAATTTATGAGATGAATTTTTTTATTACCTAATTCTGTTTAGTCTAATATGGGGGTTGTTTTATGAAAAGGGTATACATAGGTGGTATGAGTTATATTATCTATATTCTATGATAATATTAATTTATTGATGGATTATATATGTTTCCCACCACTTATAGCTAATTACATATGAATCATAGGTATTAATTGGGAGATTGAGAGACAGTTACTATACTCGATTTGTTCAAACATTGAATAGTATACTCTAATATATGATATGATCTTATTATAAGGATTTCCACTAAGGAGTTATGTTAGAGAGAATAGATATGTTATTTTCTAATAAATTCATAAATATTTTGTTAGATGATTCCACCTAAGTAAATCTAGTATTATCTTACTAAGACCGGAGTTGACCATTAAAATGTATACTTTAATCTATTTTCCTTATTGATGCACTTTTATTATGTTTTTATTTATTTTTATTTATTATTCCATCATGATATCTGCTTCTTATTTCTAAAACCATTTAGGTATATCTTAAAAATTATTTCTTATTTTAGTTTTTTCTCAATTTCTTATCATTGATTTATAATTGTTTTAGTTAATTTTGATAATTTTTTATACTATTAAAAAGTGATATAAATGTGGTTTTGTAAATGGTTTTGGAAATAATGTTTTAAATGAGTTTTCTTGATAAAAAATAAAAATTTTATTATTTTAAATCATTATTTCTGTTTAAAAAAAATATTTAAAAAAATTTTATGTGGTGGTTTTACATTAAATTTCAAAATACTATATTTAAGTATATTTTTAAAAAATATTCTTTATGGTATGTTTTGAAAAAGGAAATTCAAGTAATATTTGGTGAAATACTACTTGAACTCTATGCTAATATCGTACTAACACCACTCGATGTTTTTGAACCAAATAGTATTTGCAGGTTCAGGTTCATGTATCGTGGACCTCTTTCATGTGGACTCCATCTTTCAGGTCACTCATGGAGTGGGTTTTGATAGTAGTATTTGAAGCTGATCTTGGGGTCACAAGAAGATTGTATTTCTAGTATTATGGGTTTCCATTATTTATATTGTACCATGTATGTAGAATGTACCCAAAATATGTTCCATAATATGTTATAAGTGATACATTGAAATCCATATTAAAACCCTTTTATAAATAGTTATTATTTTCAACTAAGAAACAAAAAATATTTTGAAATCATTTTTTAATACCATTTTTAAAAAATTAATTTTTTTTAAAATCCCTTTTTCAAAATAATGAGTTACTAAAAAAAATTATCATAAATCATAATTTAATATAGAAAACAACATGAGTATTATAGAGAAAATCACAACATAAATCACACAAATATTACATGAAATGTGTTAAGAAAATTGTTCTTGGAAATTAAAGAAACGCACTTGGTAATAGTTTCACCCAATAATTGATAATAAAATATAAATCTCATATCCAGTTATATCACTGAGAGGGGGAGAGTTAAATTTTTGATACCTTGTTTTTTTATGAATTTATCCTTTATTTAAACGTCTATGGTCTATTAAATCATTAATCCACTCTTCATGTGTCTTTCAAACTCACAAGAATAATGCAGTAATTGAAAGTCACATAACACAATGATTTATAAGGTTCATCCTTGAAAGACTACACCTTTCTAGGTTCGGGTATGGTACTGATACCTAGTTTCTCCTCTATAAATCACTAAGTATAAGTACATGTTTTCTCATGAAAATCTTGGTTGAGAGACTCTTATAATTGTATAGTCTATAGTTATTATAGAAATTTTATCCCATTGAGTTCTTTTATAATAACCCACTAGTTGAATCTATCTTCCAAAAATATTATGGCCATCCCTTGATGGGGTTTTTATGTCACCTATTAATAGTTATTGAAAGGGTCCTACGAAAATTATTTCTTTAATATTTCTTCACCCTTTATCTATTGTTGTAGTATAATGTCATCATTATTCTCCTTTTGTCTTTATTCCTAATTTATCTATAGGACTAGGATCATTTTCCTTTCTCACTCTTGTATATCTATTATAGTTATAGTTATCTACATATACTTCATTAATTCATTGTTATTTCTTGGATGTGTTATCTCCCCCGCTTCTTCAATGTATAGGGATGTCCTTAATGAAATTGAATCTCCTCTTTCTATACCAATGGGTATTCTTATAGAAATTGTACTGAGTTCTCTCAATCTATATTATTATTATTTATTTATTTATTTATTTATTTATCTATATTCATTTGTTCCATGAATATTTTTACTTATTTTGAATAAGGAAACTACCCTTAATTATCAATGGACCACATCATTTGGAATCTCATTCAAATCTAGGCAAGGCCTTCCTTAAATTATTCATCAAGACACAGATCATTTCCTTCACACTGTATTTCAAGTATCATGATCTTTTTCTACTCAAAAAAATATATGTAATTTAAATACTTTGAAATATCCCTCCACATGTTCATGGATTCATGGTTCTGTGATGTGGTAGCATATGCTTGCAGTGTGAAACTCATCTCATCCCAGTAGTTGGGATCATAATCCTCCTGAAGGATTATGATGTTTAAAATCATAAATATCCATTTAGTATAATTATTAGAATTGATATCCTCTTATTCATAATTTTCTAATCAGAAATCCCTTGGTTTTTTTATTCTAAATATCATCATTTCCTTATTATGAAGTTATGATTAATTTTTGAATGATGTAATGTAACTTATGAATTTTTTACCATAATAGTTTTTCTTATAAAAACACATTTTTCATGGTAGTATTCTTCTATTATTCTCATATTATATGTCTCTCATCATACACATAATCCATCATACATTGAATACATCTTACATTAATTCAATATATAAGAAATATATCTTATAAACTAGTATTCTTACATAGTTCTCATAATTATATCATATGAAGTGGTCTTTCATACAGGATTCCGATAAAATATGAGAATCCGATCATAAAAATGTTGTATATTATGAGAATAATTCTTTCATGGCCATTTTAAATCATTTATAGGCCTTCTAACCCAACTCAAATGAACACTAATTCTCATCTAAAAGATTTTACTTAAATGGATGGATATTCTTTACATAAGTTAGTGTATTCATTCATTAGTATAGTTCTTCAATATCTACCAATAGCTATATTTTCTCACAGTTATTGTAAATTTTTTTGGATAGTACTCTCAGACCTCAACACTTACCTCTAGATTTAATATTAGTAAATCAATCTTCACATATATGGTTTCTTGAATATTTTTACTGAAGTTCTCTAAGCAGTGGATCCAACTTCATCTTCTTCTTTTTTTAAGTATAATGGTATAAACACACTTATATTTATCAACAAACATTGACATTACCTCATTAATCACTCATTAAAAAATACAACTTATCCATTTATGCACATCACTAACACTGAGTGGAATTCATAGTGAAAATCCAATGTGAACCATATACAAGATAGACCTCTATGAAAATAAAATAAGTAGTTTTAAATCATAAAACAAACCAAATGAGGTGTAGCTGATATTTGGGGAATTTCATGATAGGAAAAAATATAAGATACATACATAGTGAAACATAAATTATAGTGACCCAACATACCCAAAAGATAATCTCCAAGTGGCCCTAATGTCACTATCTAACACTAACATCAAAATATTCTATACGAGTGACCTAAAATAATGATTCTAAAAGAATGATCTCCACAATACCAAAACCTAAACTTTCAAAACCCACTCATTCTATATACCCCAAGTGATGTAGGTTGGGTGTGAGAATAACATCCTTATAGAATTTCTCTAACCATTTTATACATTTAATTTTTCAAAACAACCTACAAATTCAATTTTTATAAAACAAATTCTTCAAAATAATGTTTCAACATTTTGATGAGAAACACCGCATACACATTCTTTAAATCTATTTTTTTAACATGAAAAATGTTAAACAAAACTTTTTGAATATAATTAGAAATACCATTTAAAACATTCTTTCCATAACCATTTCCAAAAACACTTCCAAATAAATTCTCATTTCCATAACAAAAAACAAAAAATTAACTAAAATGATAATAAATCAACGATCAACTTTTGTAAATAAAAACTAGAATAATAGTTAATTTTAAAAATAAAAATGAACGGTTTTAAAATATATCAGTACAAATTACAATGTAATAAAATTTAAAAAAGTGAAATACATAATAAAAGTGTAATAGTTTATAAAAGTGGGTAAAGTATACATCATTATTAGAAACTCATTAGTTCTTAGTCATATAATAAAAGACATACATCGGTGGAACCATATATTGACCTGTCAATTATGATCTTAGGAAATTAATTCCTAATTTTTTTTAACTTATATTCCTAGTGAACTCTTCATAGTCAGTACATATCATATAATAAAAGATATAGTTCAGTTTATGAACATAACTATTGTAGTAATTGTTTCTCAATCTCCCACATGATACCAAGTCATCTCGTTAGGTTCAATACTTTAGGTGAGTAGCATATATAATATATCAATCACAAATAAATTTCATAAATTCCTTACAATATCATGATAACATACTTCATTCAACCATTATCCACCATTTTTATAAAATATATTCCATCATTGATTAATAATCATCATGAAAAAAAGAATATTCAACTAAAAAATGCACAATTCATCATAAACATGATATTAGGGTGTATAAATCAATAGTGTAGCTTATTTAATGAAGACTATTTTTTATAAGATTCCAAACCAAACTATGATAACAATTTATAAGTGAAACATTGAAATTCAACTTAAAAAAAATTTCCAAATCGAATTTTAATTTAATTGGGGGGAAAATTTTATTGCCTTTTTATGACCATTTTCAAAACCGTGTGTTTTTTATAATTTCTTTTTTATATCAAATATTCACTTAACTTTAATTCCTGGCATAATAAATTGATAATAAAAATTCCTTGAGTAATATAGAGAATCTAACAACATAAATCACATGTAATTTACATAAATCATATAAATAAACTCATAAAAGTCCTCTGATGATAAAATATCAAACATGAAAACCTTTAAAATACATAAAAACATCATATAAAATCATTGGTAGTTGAAAAATCTTTTAAAATATAATATTCCTTTAAAAATCCCTTTATCTATTTTATCATAAACATATAATTCAAAATCCACTATTATTTAAATATAAAAGTAATGATCCATGGGGAAACACCTTTCTAGACTTGAATCAAAACCATGAAACACAAATAAAAAATTTATAATTTTATTTTGGATCTCAAATATGGATACTTTAATGGGAAAAATCAGAATTCTCGAGAACAACATGGCATATCAAGAAAAGGAAATCACAAGGAGAAACCTATCAAAGTCAAATGCAAATGAGAATAATCCTTAGAAGATGCAAGTAAAGAAGACAAAAAAATAGTATGCATATCCTATCAATCAAAATAAAAAGGATTTAAACTAAAATATCAAATGGAGTTCAAATAATATGGAATTTTGTAGAGTAAAAAAGAATAATCAAGAAGAGGATAAGAGAAATTGATGAAAAGTAAAATATTTACTTGAATAAAACCACTTCAAAATCATGAAACGATCCCAAGTATTGAATGATGTGGTAAGGGGAGTCACTCCTAGGACTCTCATTTTGATGAGACCTGAAAATGTGGGGAATGGAAATGATAGTACGGGTTTAACCTAAAAAGAATTATATAATTAAAATCAAGGAACCAGACCATCACAACATTATCCCACTACCATATTGAAACCCACAAACTATATCCTATCCTCATGGAATGAACTCTTACTTTATAGTATGAAGAACCTCCCCCAAACTAGTAAAAGTAATATGTATTCTATCCAAAGTATCATTGTGATGTGACCCTACCTTCATGGTGTGATGGACCCTATGCAAATGTTTCTTCACGATTCAACACACTTGGGTCATATAGGTAACTACTCTAGGCCCCACAAAAACTTTTTAAGTCCAAAAAACACATTGTGTCATGACCTCCCTTAGTCACAATATGACCTAATATAGTCCAAAAAAGAAAAATATCAAAATACCAAAAATACAAAAATAAAAAAAGGATAAATTAAAATTAAAATAAATTTAATTAAAAACAAAAAATATATAAAATAAAATAAAGTATTAGTATCTAGGTATTAAATATAAATTTATCATTATATAACATCATCATTATAACTTATAGTGTCTAATTAGTACCTGGTCATTTCTTGATAACATGATCATCCACCATAATCTAGTTGATTATTACATTTTATGGGGTTATTCTCAAGAACTAATAGTCTTTGGTCTTGTCTAAGAAAAAAATCCCAATAATCCTGAAACTACTTGAATACCAATTTATATTGACACTGACCCGAATATACTATAATTACTCAAATCATGATTCCAATATCTAAGGAGTCTTAAAAATGGAGATAATTTTCACACATTTCTAAATAATATAAAATTATTAGAAAATAAACTCACAATTTTCTTTCAAAAAAATTATTTACATGAAGATTACAATAAGAATTTTGAAAAAAATATTTTAAAATATAAATATAAAAAATGAAACCATAAATGAAATAAATGTAATGAAGATGAAATGTAAAGTGGAGAATAAAATATATGGAAGTAGAAGTAAATTTCTTTTTAAAATTTTAAAATATTTTTATTAAGACCAAAATCATTAAAATAATCATAGAACAACATTTTTTTAATGTGATAAAGATAAATATGAATATCATAGTAGATAATAAAAATTTAATTTCAAAATTAAATAGTAAATAATTGGTTGAAATAAAAAAATTGACATGGAAGAGAATTATGGATTACAGAGGATGAGAATTATACATGAAAATTTATTATTTTTTATAAATAAATAAATCAATCAATGATTTAGATTTCGACATGAAAATGTAATTTCCCTTTAGAGAATGATAAATTAATATATAAAATATAGAAATGTAAAAATATATAAAATGTAGAGTGTCAAATATATATTGTTATTTTTAGGTATAAATCCAATTATTTTTATCTTTCTATGAATTTCCTTCTTTATGGGGACTTTTTCTTTTAGAAATTGTGAATTTTTGGAGTTTGTGTGTGTCACATAATTCAAACATGATTTGATAAAATTTATATCTAAACCATGTATATTATTATAATTTATTTTAGTGGTTTTCTTACGATTGGCATAGGATTTTTCTAATCGTGTGGCCAAATCATGAAACGCTAACTTGGGTAAGCAATATTGACAATATGGTTAGCATGAAGTTTAGAAAACCATGAGGATTTCATAGAACATTAAAAATTGAAAATTACCAACTAACCTTATCTTGTATTAAACACCCTAATACATTATTTCTCTACTATTTAAGAACCCATGTCCCCTATCGTGATAATCCTTCTTCTTCCCCCTTTATGGGTTGATTAAAAGTGGTTTTTCACCCAATAACTTTAAATAATATCTTGTAAAGTGAGTTTTATCTTCATTAATGGTCTATTTACTTCTTATTTCATGGTTTTCCACTTCTATTATGGATTAACAACCTAGGTTTTATATATTTATGTTTTAATGAATGGGGTTTTTTGTGAATAGGGATTATTATTTCCTTGTATAGATCCCCCTTCCCTTATTAAGTCAACTCAATCCCTTAATAAAAGGTTGCATTTGATTAAGGAAGTTGGTTATATGCCAATAATGTTTTGTTTGAGCCTCTTATACATGTGTTTCAAACAAATTAGTTTCCTATTTTTTTATGATTTTTAAAAATCATATTTTATGGAATGTTTTATATTTAAATAAATATTTATGTTTTATAACTATACTATGGATTTTTAAAATTTTATTTATTGAATGTATGCACAAAAATATAGGTTTTTATAAATTCATTTTAATAAATTCACATGAATAATAGTTGTTTTAATTGGACAAATTTCATGATATAACTTGAGTACTTTGGTAGGAAATACTAGAATGGGAATAGGTCCCTTTCCAATAGTTTGTTGTGTTTGTCTAACTAGTGGTGTGATTTTGGATTTATTGCTACAAACCAATGATGCCATTTGAGATATTTCCCACTATTTTAGTGTGTTTCTCTAACTAGTTAAGTTTTTAATAGGTTAACATTTCTTTAATAACCTTAATGTACATATTATATTGTTTGTTTTAGTAATGTTTCATATACTTTAATTTTTTTTCCTTTATTAAATAAATGAATTATTTTACACTTATCATTTTCTTAAAATGTTTCAATGTAAATTTTATGTAATGAGTTTCAAATTAGAATGTTTTGGTTTCCCAAACAATGTATGCGTATGGAATATTTTGTGGGATCTTATTAGTATTGTTATACTTAAAATATACATACTTTTAGTGGGTGTATATATACCTTGTTTTCATTGATACAAGTAGGGTAAAACACCTCTTAGGGGTGGTGGGATTTTATTTTTGTTATTCAGATTATGTGGGGGGGTAATGGTGATATGATATACCTCTTGTCACATAGATATGGTTATCATATTCTTTTGTTCATTTTTGGTTTAGCTTGTAGCATGTTCATGTTGATGATGTTTCACCAACTCATTTTAACATCCAATCATCCTTATTTTTGGTTCTTTAATAGTATATGATTGTTCTAGTTGTATATTAATATGTTGTCATTGTTTTTTATTGTCATTACATTGAGATGTGCTATTTTTTATTGCTCCTTATTCATGTGTATGTCTTTCAAAAATATTATAAGGTCATGTTAGGTTCTTAGTTAGGACCCATTAGATCATTATTCGGTGAAATCATTCCTAAAGAGTGTTCATAATGCCTATGAACAAGTTTTCATCCCTTGGAGTTCATGAATTCATTTTTCGGCTATTCCATGTATTGTATCATGTTTTTGGATTAGGGGTCACCCAGGTTGGTTCATGAGAAAATAGTATCAATGACTAATATTTGATTTATAATATTTTGGATGCCTTGGTAGGCTGAAGTAGGTTTTTAGGACTTTAAGGGATGGTCTTGATGGAGTTTAATACCAATAATAATTTTAAAAATAATTGAGTCTCTATGGGTTGTTTTAATATATGTATATTGAGATATATTTTCATTTGTTTTGGGATTTTAAGATGTTTAATTTAAAAAAATGAATGATTGGGTACTTCTTTTATGGTTCAAAGTTAAGGAAAATGGGATGTAGAACTTGTAGCCTAATTTTAGAGTTCCAATGTAACATGAATGATTGGTGCATGGTTTTTTAAACTATTTATCCAAACCATAAACCATATAATTTTGGAGATTTTATATATTTTATCTATTTAGAATGTTTTTTTTATGATTCTAAAAGTTTTTTAACGGATGTTTGTGATTTAAATTGAGATTATTCAATTGGTTTGATTGATTATTTCTATGTTGATTATTTTTCTCCAGTACTATACCCCATAAAGGACCCTTGGAAGACCCTACAGAAGGAGTAATGAATAACTTTCCATAAGTAAATCCACCTATTGATCAAAATATAATTGAGGTAGTAGTGAGGATAGTCTAATCTAGGGAGAAATGACTGGTTTTGGCCCAAATTGGCCTCAAAGGGATGGTCTATATCCATTTCAAGACATAGATCGAGCCCAAGAGTTCCTCCTATATAATCCACTAACAATTCATTGTATAAATGACCCTTAGGAAGTGTAAATTGGCTGGATAATATTGAGAGAATATTCATGTTTCTCAAGAATCTTGATTTAGTTAAATTGAAATATACCACTTTTATGCTTGAGGGTCCCAATAAAAAGTGTTGGGAATCAGTTTTATATGGAAAAAACCATGATAACATCAAATCTGTAAACATTGGAGTGATGTTTACTTTGAACTTTTTTCCATTAAATATGGTGCTGGATAAATCCCCAAAGTTCATGATACATCATTAAGGTCATTAGACCATTATGAAATATACGAATCAATTAAAGAGACTGTCCATTTTTCTCTAGAGTTATTATCTAATGATTGATTAAATACTCGATATTGAAATGGGTTTCCATCTAGATATTTAATCTCAATTATTTTTTCTTAATCTTAAGAACTATGTGGAAGTTTTATACTAATCTTTGATAGTGAAAATTGGTCAAGAATGTATTTTTTGGGTGCTTGAAACTCTTATCATGTCTGATGACAGTGGGAGTGATATTTATAAAAGGAATTGTAAGAGGGGTCACTCTAGAAGAGGTAGTTGTGGTAGCATCTGACCACCTCCACAATCTGCTTCTTCAACACCCATGGGAAGTAGGGCTCCTATTTTACACCAATTTGGAGAAGTTAAACATATAAGGCCCTCTTTATTGAATAATCCATAGACATTCCATGATTTTGGGAACATGGAGAACCTCAATAAGTTTTTAGAATTAATCCTCTTTGGATTAGTAGATCTAATTCTTCATCCTCTAAGGGATCCCACACAATGTAACACCCAATATTTTGTGAAAAAAAAATAGATTTCATTTAATCAATTTTATGTTTTTCATTTCATAAAATAATAAAAATATGTTTTTATAAGTTTTTATTACGTTATATGAAACAAAAAGTTAATAAAGTGATATACGCAAAATAAATTTTAGCTTGATCTATATATAACACTGAGGTTATTTTATGCTACGTGCAATACTGACTTTCAATGATGGCTTCCATAACACGCAAGACTGAGTTTTCTCAAACAATGATATATTATAAAAAATATTATTATTTTATATAATATAGAATAACTTAGCCATTAAGATGGTGGTTATGAATAGGATTAACTAAATAATGAAAATACATGGTTGATTTAATGATTTAATAATTAATTATAAATGAATATAATAACCAATTGAATGTAAAGTGAATGTTTTTATAAAAACTAATTTTATGCTCACAATGGAATTTTATCCTAATAAATTAAATTAATTATAATTGGTGATTTATATTAATGAAATATATATTTTAAATATTAAATCAAATATTTTTTACATTCATAAAATATATTTTTTAGGAATAATATTGGAACAAACCCAAAAATTACACATAAAAACGCATATTTTTATAAAAGTAGATTTACCACCTTTTAATAGAGAATTTTTTTTTAAATATATATTTTGGATATTTTATAAATTTTATATTTTGAAATAAACATAATTTTTGAAATTGAAACCTAAAAATTATGTAATGGTGAATTTTTTGTAGTTTTCTGTGAAGTTCTTTTTTTTTATGAATAGAGAAAAATTCTGAATTTTAATTTAAAACTACGTTTTTGTCTGATTTGTTTATAAAATTAAATTATATTTATGATTGGTTTCAAAGTATAATTATATAAATTATACATAAATTAATCCAAAATAGTTCATTTTGATCAATTTCACTTCAAAATTTGATATAAAAACTTATCAAACTTTTGAACATTTTTACTTTAAAAACTCATATTGTCATCCCGCCTACAGGATTAATTTTAAATTAATTTCTACCACATATATAATTTTAATTTATAAAAATTGATTCCATATTTAGGAATAATAATAATTTATATTATATAATAAGGTAAAAAAAATTAAAAAAAAATATTAGTGAATGTAATTAAAATTAATTACAATGATTTAGAAGAAAATTAGCTTAACAAGGGACTAAACCTTAAACTTAAGGACCAAAATGACCAAGAAACTTGTCCAAAATCCATTTTTTGTTCCTATTTATATGCTATACTCCCTTGTATCGAATTTATTACATTATTGGAGCCACAATATATGGTAAAAACATGGGTGGAATTCCCTTTTTCATAATTTACAAGAATTTCACTCCTCCACCAGTATAAAAAAGAACTCACCCCATGCCCTTATTCACACCTATAAATCCCTTTTTATCGCGAAAACTCTTCTCATATAAGCTCAAAAATACTTAAATTAATCTTATAAGCCTACTTTTTGACAGAAATTTATCCATGTAAGCACTTTGGTGCAAGCCAAAAGGAGTTACCAAAAGAAGAGATAACATCCTTCCTCAAGGTTCTTTGTTTTATTTTCATTATCCACCACCTAAAATATTCTTATTCAATGATTATATAACTGAATAAGTATAATAAACATTATGATATTTTTTTCTTCTATGGTTTTGTCCTAAACTTACACACACATCCATCTAATGGACAATATACTTATTGTTCTAGTGTACGGTGAACTAATGCTTCATGAAACCATGTTGTTCATTTTTCCATTACCAACTATCATGGTTGGTAATTATAATGGAAATTTTGTTTTTATATTATATATATTATATTTATAATTTAATTATTCTTCTTGAATTATTATATAAAACATAACTTCATTCTTTCCTTTTTTTTGTAAATACGATAACATTGTTTGTGGAAGTGTGGACTACGGCCTCCTCAAAGCGATGTGATTCGTTCACGCATTACTTGGAATGTATTAAGAATATTTTTAGTAAAATTATATGATATATATGAAATAATAATTCAACAATAATGATATTATATATATATATATATATATATCATTTTCTTTCTTTCTTTTAACACGATAATAAGACAGAAGCAGTGTTCATGCGTACGTACGACCTGCTGTCTCCATGAATGGTGTATTTCATTTAATATTTATATATTTTATAGATTAATATAAATATTTATTTAATAAATACATAGGATATAGAAATTATTTTATATATTTCATTAATTAGTAAATTATGATCTAAGTAAAAGGATCAAGAATAAAAAATAAAAACACGTATGATAAACAAAGTGGTTATTACCCAAAACATAGTTTTAACATAGAATTGTTAATAAACAGGTAATATAAAGTCATAAGTGAATAATATATATTATATTTATATAATAATATTTTTATTTTTAAGATTTATATTGAACAGATATTTATTATATACGAGGTCTTAATGTGTACAAATAAAGTTAAGACATAAGGTAATGGAATTTCATCTCACTTTTTATTTCTGTGAGATACATTCCATATTCACAACTCAATTATTTTTTGTGGTGTATATACTTCACTATAAAATGTTATATAATTAATTTAATTTATTTAATTATATTAAAATATTTAATTGATGTTATAATATCATGTGGATCATGATTCTAATGTTACTCAAGTATTAAGGGGTTTTCTCATCTCACTTTTATTTTCTATGAGACACAAAACATGTTCACCTGCTATTTCTTATATGTAAAGTGTATACTACCCAAGGATGTATTATATGATTATTACACTTGAATTTACGATTATTTACATATCCATTTTATTATTTATCTTCCAAGTGGTTTATGTTTCAAAAGTTACCATATTTGTAAAGTAATTTTGTCTCAATTTGCCTTCTTTGAAACACACACCATGTTGTGCACCTATATTCTTCTACTAGGTGTATATATTTCTATTTTACGTGTTATATCATGAACCTCCTTCTTTTAATGATATTTCAAGCTTAATTTAATTTCATTTTCTTACATGGGTATTATAATTGCAAGTTACCAAGTGGTTAGTGTTTATTAAAAAAATCACAATGTTTATAAAGATTATTTATGATTATACTTCCATTAATGAAATATTATGAACCATATCTCAAAAAAACTCATGAATATTTTTATACTCTATTGATTCATGATATCTTCATCTATTGGTACCATTTGTTCCACTCTTTTGTTCTTAATATACTAAAGAAAGTATTTATAATAAGATATGACTATATTTCCCCTTTCAGTCAGAAATCTGTATTCTTTAAAAACCGTGTATTCTAAAAATGTTTTCCAAATTTTTTTATTATTTTCCTATGAATTTTAAAGAATTTTTTTACCCATTTTTTACCTTTTTAAAAATGGTTTTAAAAGGAATCATCTTGTCTTTTTATGGTCAAGGAGATTTTCTAAATTCTTAAGGTGAAAAAGGAATCTTTTCCATATATGGACTTAACCGCTATCATGATAGTAATTTACTTGAAGCTCACTTCATAAGTTTAAAAGGATATTTTTTTAAAGAAAATTTTTTCCTAATATTGTGGAAATTTTTTTAATTTAAAGTTGTCTTAAAAAAATTGAATAAAATTATGATCAAAACGTGTTTTAAATGATTTTCAAATATTCCTTTTATGTTTTCAAAAGCTTATTTTCAAAGAAAATTATTTCAATGATTTCAAGCTTTCATTTTAATTTTTCAGATCATTTTCAAATAGAAATTATTTTAAATTTTTTTCAAAGATTATTTTATAATTTTTCAAGGAATATTCGTTTCAAAATGCTTTATGTTTTAAAAATAATTTTTTCATAGGGGAAAAGATATTTTCCTCAAGAAAGTTTTCAAATAGAATTGTAAAATTTTATTATAAAAAATGTATTTTTGAAATGGTTTTATGAAAATAATTTTCAATGAAAGTCTATTTTTCATAATAAATGTTCTGGGTGATATTTTAAAATTATTCCCCATCTAAGATAACATACTCTATTATATATTATGAATACCATTCATATTATTTTTTAAATGGTTTATATATTGATAGAATGATGTTTATAACACCTGTTTCTCTTCCACGGGTTATATTCTCTTGAATCCCACTTCTTTTAATGGGTTATAAATTGATGAAATGATTATGAGACACATATCTCTTCCATAAGTAAATATATGATGAAATGTTTATAATACCCATTTCATTTCATGGGTTCTGATTTAATGTTTTTGAAGCCCATATCTTTTTGTGGTTCATGATATGATGCAAGTTTTATTATATTATAGAACATGTGTGTACGATTTTATTTTGTGATGGTTGGGATATATATCTCCATCCAATTCATTGAGTAATGATAAATGGTATATGAGATCAAAGGGTGAATGAGTTATATCCCAATCCCAAAAACAATAAGGTACATAGGTTGTATCCCAATACTAAAAAAAGAGGGTACATAGGTTATTATCCCAAGCATAAATTAGGTACATAGGTGATAATCCCAAGAGTAACATGTTATAAAGATCATGGTAGGTACCCATGACATAAGATTTTATATGCTTGGGTATATACCAAAAATTCCATGTCTTATTCCTTTGTTATTATTTCATTTTTTTTATTCTATTGATTCGCTTATGATTCATGTATTATGAACTTCCAAAATTTATGCCATGATTCAAGTTTATGATCTTTTTTATTCAGAGTATGATCTACTAATGTCATGGTAATGTTCGCATACCCTTATAGTCATGTTTATACTTAAATATATCCTTTTTTACCCTTAATAAGAATATGAGCTAACCCCTTTTAGGTTTCCTTTCCTAAAATTTTGAAGAAAGGTTTTTAAGTAGGTGTACTAAAGGGGAATATATTTACTGGAGGTATTAATGATAATTCACCAAGTTTGAATATTATGTTCCAAGTTTCTAAATACACTGAACTATTATAGTCCTAAAGATTTTAATTTTGTAATGGGATGAATATTCATCTAAATTGATGTAATATCCATTTTTTTAAGCCAGAGTTGTTATAGTTGGTATCATAGGACAGGTTTAGTCATCCTTAGGAATATAGTGTGAGAAAAATTTAGTGAGATCCCAAGGGATGTTTCTAAGGATATGTCTAGGGATGCCTCTAAAGATTAGTCAAAGGATATGGAAAATTATAAGGAAGTGTTCCGGAATTTGGTAAAGTAAAGATTTTTTGGTTACCAAGAAATACATCCCTTTCAGAATAATAGATGTGGACATGGTTCTGGCATAGATTTACCTAGGAGTAATAACTCTGACAAGATGCATCAGTCCTAACTCAAGCGTAACCTGGTACATGAAAATTGGCCTTAAAATGCACCTAGTTGACACTCTCAAGGGATATTCTCTCAGAATTCAAAAACACTTCATGAACCAACATGAATGATTTAAAAATAGGTTGGCTATGAATAACCTATGATAAACCTAGGGTGTCACAAATTAAGTAAGTTTCATAATTTAGACATATTGTCTATGGTTTTTCATGATTATGTGGTTCCTTACTATAACTGCTATTTATTACTCAATTATTTTTTATTTCAGTCAATGGATGTAACCCAAAGGAATCGTTTAAATAGTTATTGCAATGGAAAATGAAATTAGTACTCTCCAACTAAATGCTATGGGAGCTGGAATGCAAAATCTCATTTTTATGTGCACCCAAATATCTAAAGCTACAAATCATGTTGAACTTCCCAACAAGCAAAGGTGGTAACAACATTCTGTTGAGTCCTACATGAGTAAATTTCCACCTTCTTTTAGTGTTTTTTCTAATACACTTTTTTTAACACTGGATCAGTACCCCTAAAAATATATCCTCTTTTATCCAATGTTCAAAACATGAAAAATTCATTTTGTCTATTTTTTAGTCGGATGGTAAAGCTGACCATATGTGGACTCTAATCAAGAATATGAGGAAGCAATATGAAATATAATACTTTTATTGGGATGAGTTCAATAACTTATTCTTCAATAAGTACTTTCATTATGTTCATTATATGAATATGTAAAAGGAGTTCCTTGAGTTGAAGCTAAAGGATGCGGAATATATCAGTACCTATGAGGCTAATTTCACTATAATTGTGAGGTTGGATTCCATAATTATCATCCAAGAATAAAGTAAGGTTGATAGGTTATCTGGTGGATTAAATCCAAATATCATAAGGTCATTTTACATAAGATACTTTAGTAGCTATGAAGATATTGTGTGTTGTGTAATCAAAGTTGAAATAGAGGTTAGAGTAATATATCAATCTCATGGATTTAACAATAAGAGGAATATGGAGTTGAAAGTAAAATTCAAAACCCATAGAGATAAGAAGATGATCCTTCATTTAAGCTCTAATTGTGGAAAGAATCATGTAGGGAATTTTCTTAATGGAACTAGTAAATGTTTTAAGTGTGGAAAGGAAAGACAGAGAGTCATTGAATGGTGAAGTGATTATAAAAATTTATATAATGATGCGAATAATGAGAAAATCCATAGAAGGATCCTCCCACACTTCAATGTTTAAATTATAGGGAGTTTAAGATTTTTTCCAAAAAAAATACCAAATCCAAGAGTTAATAATATTGATCAGTTCCAAAAACCTCTAAATACAAAGGAATAAAGGGAAATAATATTAAATCACAACGGATTAAGTGAACCATGATAATTGGGGAACTCCATAGTGAGGAATATGTTGCGGGATTTTGAAAAAATAAGATCTATGAACATATTGTTGTTCATCCTTTAGTAGAACTTGATATGAGTATAATAATTAAGTATCAATCATTACATGAATTTCAAATTAGTGAAATCACATTGATTTTCAAGATTTATAGGGATAAACCCATGCATCTAATATAAATGTTTTTTAAGATAACATCTTATTTTAGGAATAAAGGGTTAATTCTATTTTAGAAGCTTGTATGTTTTCAATAAGGATTTATTGAAATTTAGATTATTACCATGTTTCAATAGAATACATGATGAAGGTATTCACATGTTTGGTATGTGATAATAAAGAGTTACTCTATAAAATATGTGGGATCAGTGATGGGCTGTTTTTGAGAAATTTGACCTTCTTTCTAAAGTTTTGGATTTTCTTCTTCTATAAGGGTTGTAAGGTTAACCATTGATCGAACAGTTTATGTTAACCTTCGGATAAGGTTTTAGATATTAAATTATTGTCACACCATATGAGGATTTATGAAAATTGTATCACTTGTTCCAACCTTTTATTGTGATAAAAATATATAGAATTACCTATCATTCTATTCAAGGATATCATGAACTGTTAATGCTTTAGGAATGAAAAATTCACATTTATTTCTTGGAATGAGAGATGAAGTGGAAGTTGATAAAGGCAACAAAAATGGTAAGGTTGTCCTGAAAATATGTAATTATATTTTTTCAAAAAAATTATTCAACTTTGGGGTAAGGATCTTGAAAAAAAATGTTATCCTAGTACCTTTATTTCTGATGAATCAAATGGAACCTTAGATTATCACAGATTTATGGCCTTATGGTTGTACACTTTTTGCTGAACCTATTCTCTATCACTCTCTGTCAGAAATTAATAGCTATATTTCTCTTTCATTTCAATTTTTCACTTCCCAACAATGTTCTCCTATGTAGAATCCTAGTCATATGTCACTTTGGGTAACCGTTATGTTTCCAACTTTCCCTTTTTAAAGTATGTTTTAGTAGTCATTTTTATGTTGTCAGTTTTCATGAAAGGAAAATTAAAGTATTAAAACTTTCATAACCTAGAAATATTTCAAGGGTGAAATTTATTTTAAGGGGGGTAGAATATAACACCATGAAATTTTGCCAAATATTTTTGGGATTTAATTTAACCTTTTTGATATTTTTTATTTTAGACAACACGGAAAATAGTTTTTAATAAGTTTTTCTTGAATTATATGAAACAACGTGTTAATCATTAAATGAATGAAAAATAAATTTTATCTTTCTCTATAAAGAACGCCAAGTTTATCGTACGTTACACGCAAGATTGACTTTCCTCGATGGCTTTTGTAACATGAAATATTGAGTTTTACCAAACATTGATATATTATTAAAAATATTATTATTTAATATAATAAGATATAACCTAATTTTTAATTTGGTGGTTATGAATAGGATTAACTAACTTATTAAAATACATGGTTGAATTCATTGATTACAAATTAATTATAAATGAATATAAGAAGCAATTGAATATAAATGGAATGTTTTTATAAAAATCAACTTTTATGATCTCAAGGGAATTTTATCCAAATAAATTAAATTATTTACTATTATTGAATTATATTTATAAAATATATATTTTATATATTCAATCAATTATTTTTTTTATTCATCGAATATATTTGATAGGTATAAGACCGGAACAAACCCAATAATTAAACATAAATCCCCATATTTTTATAAAGGCGGTATTACAATCATTTAATGGTGAACTTATTTTAAATATAAATTATATAACATAAATAAATTGTATATTTCAAAATAAAATTCATTTTTTAAATAAAAACATAAAAAATAGTTTATAGTGAATTTTTTAAATTTTATTGTGAAGTGCCATTTTTTATGAATAGTGAAAAATACTGAATTTTATTTCAAATTTTCTTTTTTTATAATTTATTCATAAGGATAAATTATATTTATAATTGGTTTTAAAGTATAATTGTATAAATTTTACATTAATAAATCCAATTTATAAAATTGGAATCAATTTCACCTTGAAATTAGATATAAAAACATAGTAGATTTTTGAACATTTTTACTATAAAACCCATCATTATCATCACACCTACAGGATTAATTTCAAATTAATTTCTGAAAATTATATGATTGGAATTTTTAAAAATGTATTCTATACTTGTAATAATAAAAATTTATAATTTATAATAAGGTAAAATTATTTTTGTACAAAAAAATATTAGTTAATGTAATTAAAATTACTTATAAAGATTAAGAGGAAAATTAGCTTAACAAAGGACTAAACCTTGAACTTAAGGGATAAAAAGAACTATAAACTTGTAAAGAATACATTTTATATTAATATTTCTACCCTATACTCCCTATTATATAATTTTCTTCATTATTGTAGCCACATTGTATGGGAAAATTGTGGGTTTAATTCCCTTTTCAAAAATTTAATAGAATGTCAATCCTCCTCCACTATAAAAAGGCACTCACCACTCCCCCTTATTTACACCTATCAAGTTCTTTGGATCAAAAAACTCTGATTAAATAGTATCTAAACTTCCCTACCTTCATCCTATAATCTTTCCTTTTGGAATAAATTCATCCATGAAATCTCTTTACTGTAAACCAAAAAGAGTTACCCAAATAATAGGTAACATCCTTTCACAAGATCCTTTGTTTTATTTTCATTCTCAAACCCCTAAAATATTATTATTACTTGATTATATAATAACATAAGTATAATAAATATTCTGATATTTTTTTTCTTCTAATTATTTGACCTACACTTACACACACATCCATCTAATAGGTAACAAACTTACCATTCTTCTGTATGGAGAACTGCCACCACAGGAAACAATGGTGTTTGCCTTTCCTTTACTACTTATCATAATTGCTTATTATGATAGACACTGTGTTTTTATATGATATATATGATATATATGATGTCTTTATTCTTATTTAATTATTATATTAAACATACCTTCATTCTTTCCATTTTTTACCTTCGATAACTTTGTTTGTGGATGTTGGGACTACTGTCTCCTCAGAGAAATGTGATTTGTTCACACTTTACATGGAATGTATTAAGGATGTGTTTAGTAAATGTATATTATTTTTTAGAAATAATAATGTTAATGGAATTAAATAATATATATATATATATACGTATATGGAATTTATTTCTTTCCTTCAATACAAAAATAAAATGGAAGCAATGTTTATGCATATGTACGACCTAGTATCTCCACAAACGATGTATTTAATTTAATATTTCTATATTTTATATATTAATATAAATATTTATATAATAAATATATATGATATATAGATAATTTTTTACATTCTATAAATAATTAAATCATGATCTAAGTAAGAGGATCAAGAATAAAAAGTCAAAACATGTACGATAAACAAAGCGGTTATTACCTGAAACATGACTTTAACAAGGAATTGTTAATAAAAGGGTTATATAAAGTAATACGTGAATAATATATGGTATTATATATAATAAAAAGGTACCTTTTAAGATTTATAATAAAATTATATTTATTATATATGAGGTTTTAATGTGTAAAAATAAATTCAATACTTAAGGTAAGGGAATTTCATCTCACTTTTTATTTCTGTGAGATACATGTCATATTCACCACTCGATTATTTTGTGTGGTGTATATAATTCCCTATGACATTTTATATCATTAATTTACTTTTTTTAATGATATTAAAATACTTGATGTATGTTATTATTTTATGGGTATCATGATTCTAAAGTTACTCAAGTAGTAAGAGGTTTTCACGCCTCAATTTTATTTTCCATGAGACACAAGCCATGTTTACCTCATATATCTTATATGTGTTGTGTATGAAGAAAATGGATGTATTATATTATTCTTATAATTAAATTTATAGGAATTTTAATATCTATTTTATAATCTCTATTTCATGGGGTTTTGTTTCAAAAGTTACCAAATTGGTAATGTAATTTTGTCTCAATTTTCCTTATAGAAGACGCAATCCATGTTATGCACTGATATTATTTTACAAGGTGTATATAATACCACTTGACATGTTATATAATGAAACTAATTATTTTCATGATATTTTATGATTAATGTAATTTCATTTTCTTACATGGGTAGTATAATTCAAAGTTACCAAGTAGTAAGAGTTTATTGAAAAAATCACATCATTTATCAAGATTGTTTATGATTATGATTCCATACATGAAATCATATGATTCTTATATAAATAATACTCATTGATTTTATTATACACTAGTAATTCATGATATCTTCATGTATTGGTACCATTTTTTCACTCTTTGGTACTTAATATATTTAGTAAAGTGTTTAAGAAGATCCAAATTTATTTCCCCTTTTGGTTAAAAATTTGTGTTCTTTTAAAATTGTGTTTTCTAAAAATGTTTTTAGAAATGTTTTAATATTATCATATGATTTTTAAATGAAACTTTTTCCCATGTTTTACCTTTCTAAAAAAATTATAAGTAATATTCTTGTCATTCTTTGTTTAATGCACTTTTCCACACTTTGAATGTGAAAAAAAGGATTGTTCGGAATATACAGACATACCCACCGTTATGACCATTATTTTATTGAAGCTTCCTTTATAATTTTCCGAGGTTATTTTTTTAAAGAAATTTTTTACAAATATTTTATAAATTTGTTGAATTTAAAGTGGTTTTCAAAGAAAATGTTTTTCAAAAATGTTTTATGATCAAAACACGTTTTAAATAATTTTTAAAGATTACATTACATGTTTTCAAAATATTATTTTCAAATAAAATGATTAAAATTATTTTAGGAATTAGTTATAATTTATCTAATAATTTTCAAATAAAAAAGTTTTCAAAAAATTTCAATATTCTTTTACTAGTTTTCAGGGAAAATGGTTTTCAAAATGTTTTATGCTTTAAAAATTTTTTCATTATAAAGGAAAGATATTTTCTTCCAGAAATGTTCTAAATAAAATTTTAAATCATTCCTTATAAGAAATAGAAGTTTGAAATGGTTTTATGAAAATTATTTTCAAATAAAGGCTATTTTCCTTAAGAAATGTTCCATGTGATCTTTCAAAATCATTCTCCATCTAAGATGACATGTTTTGTTATAATTTATGAATACCATTCATCTACTTTCTTTAATGGTTTGTGTCTTGATAGAATGGTGTTTATGATACGTGTTTCTCTTCCATGGGTTATATGCACTTGAAACCTCCTTCTTTTCATAGGTTATGCTTTGATTAAATGATTATGATACTCACATTTTTTCATAAGTAATGATATGATAAAATGTTTATGAAACCCATTTTATTTTTTGGGTTATGATATAATATTTATGAAACCCGTATCTTTTTATGGTTCATGATATGACAAAAGTTTTATTATCTTGTGGCACATGTATGCATGATTTTATTATGTGACATATGGGACCAATATCTTCCTCTAATGCATTGGGTAATTATAAATAGTATATGAGCTCAAATGGTACACAGGTTGTAGCCTAAGCCTAGAAATAAGAAGGTACATGGGTTATAGAAGAAGCCTAAAAATAAGTAGGTATATAGTTTATAGCCCAAGCATGGATGTAAGAGGGTACACAGGTTATAGCCTAAGCCCAAAACAAAGGGGTACATGGGTTGTTATCCCATTCCCAAATCAGGTACATGGATGATTATCCAAAGGTTGACATGTTATTAAGGTCTTAGTAGGTATCCTTGATATAAGATTTTATATTATTAGGTATATGCCACAAATTACATTCCTTATTCATATGTTTTTCTTTTGTGGATTATTCTCTTGATTACCTTATGATTCTTGTCTTATCAACTAATAGTATTTATCCGATGATTCATGTTTATGATCTTGGTTATGAATAGTATGATCATATAGTGTCATGATCACATTCTCATACCCTTATTCTCATGTTTATGATTACATATCTCCTTTTCTTACGCTTACTGAACATCTGATCTCACCCCATTTATTGCTTCCATTCCCTAAGTTTTGAATAATGTTTTTCAAGTAGCCATACTAAAGGGTAAGATATTTACTGAAGACATTGAATATCTTTTTCCAAGTTAGAAGATTGTGTTCCAAGTTTCCAAAGATACTAAACTATTACAGTCCTTAGGAATATAATTTTTTAATGCTCTGAATATTTCTCTAAATTGATATAATATCCATGTATGTTAATACCAGGTTTATGTATGCAATATCTTATTCATCAAAAGAAATAGGGACCCATCCTTATTATCATGAAGTCAATATCATATCATTTAATGGGAAAAGTTATCTAAGGACCGATCTATGAGCTAGTTAAAGGCTCTTGAATCAGATTGAGAGTAGGGATTTTCATGATTTAAAGCTAGCATCTATGGAATCCAGTATAACACCAGAAATAGTGGGAGGTGTCAAAATTATTCCACCTAATGGGTTGTTGATTTATTTTATTCCGATGTTTCTCACTCATTTATTTCATCAAGTATTGTCAAATTATTGAATCTTCCATTTCATTCTATGGCGTATTTTATAGAGATATTGAATCCTCTTAGAAAGAATAAATAGTATAGATTTCATTGTCCCTCTATATCATCTTAGTATCTAAAGTGGATTTTCCTTGGTATATTCTTGTCCATGAAAAATAACTTTTTGATATACTTTTTTTGGATTGAATGGATAAAGTATGCTAAGGATAATATATACTTTTATTACTAAAGTGTGTCTTCCAATTCCCCTGAAGGGTACGTTCAACTATTCCAATTAAAACATTACATGTGATCTGCCCATGTAATACATCCTCTTACTATAGTCAACAATAATATATTTCAGGTGTCATTCCTCTTGATAGAGTCTGATGGAGGGAGTTTGGGAAGTGAGCTGCCTCCTTTGGTCAAGGAGTTCTCCAAGTTATTCCTAGATAGACTTTTAGGGTTACATTATGAGGAAGAGTTAGAGTTATGTATTGATTTTATTTGAGGTATGAAACCTATATACATAACTTTTATCATATATCTCCTAATAAATTAATGGTGTGTAAAAAACAACTATATGTTTTAGAGAAAAAGGAATTTATTCACCCTAGTGTGTCTCTATGGGATACTCGTATGATATTTGATAAAAATGTAAATGGATTTCTCTAACTATATATCATTTATAGAAACCTGGATAGGATTACTATTAAGAATAAGTACCCCTTTCCCAAAATTAATGATTTATATGATCTTTTAAATGGTGTGAGGTATCTAAAATGTATCTCCAATTAGATAATATTTAGCTCAAGTTGATAGAATCTGATATTCCTAATACTATTTTCCAAATTCATATATGGACCTTATAAATATATTTTTATTCCTTTTGTCTTGACTACTAATCTTAAATTATATAATGCATTTATGAAATATTTATTACATTAGTATCTTGATTCTATTTTTGTGGGGTTTGTGGATGGAATTATGGTATATTATAATATTGAGGAAAAACACCATTAGATTTTGAGGATTTTAAGTGCATCATAAGAACTATATATGGTGGGGAGACCAACCCTAAGTGGTGTCTCACTTCTGAGGGAATTTATTACTTTAGGAATTGGTCTTTAGTCCCATCTTATATGAGGAAGGAGGTGAAGGAGGAATTCCACAAATCTTAGTGGGATATTTATTAGAGTGCCACAAAGATGTATTAATATATGTGGTTTGGGAAATAGTGTTTGAAAATGTGATAAGGAATTTTTGTTTTCATATCTAGATGTTAGGATGGTAGAAAGTTAAGGATAATAATTACAGGCCTTTTGGTTTTCTCTATACCCTTACTATGCCTAATGTTAAATGGGTTTAGGTGCTTATGGATTTTATCATTGGATTACCCAATACCCTTGGGGTTGAAATTATATCCGGTCCATCATTAATTAGTTGGAAAAATATGATCATTTTATGATGACCAATTATAGTACGATGGTGGAGGAGATCAGAAACCTATATATGCTAAATATTGTGAGGTTACATGGAGTTCCCTCTATTATAATTTATAATAGTGATCCCTTGTTTACTTATTAGATCTGAAAGGAACTTTAGGATGGATTTGGTCATGGTTGAAATTGGGTACATCCTACAACCCTATAACATATGACCTAACATAAAAAACTATTCTGATCCAAGAAGATATTATTCAGGAATATAGTTTAGATTTTGGTTGTTCCTGGTAGATCCACTTATAAATCATTAATTTTTCTTATAACAATATATATCAGTGTTATATATGGATGGATCTATTAAAATGATTATATGGTTTCCTATTCTATTCCCCTTTATATTGTCCTAAGGTAGGTGAGAGCACCCTTGTGGGATTAAGTAATTTCTGAGAGATGCTCAAGAAAAATTATATTATTCAATAGTGACTTGCTACAGGCCAAAGATTTTATAAGTCTAATATTAATCACCATCATCATCCCTTGGAAATTTTGATTGGAAACTATGTGTTTTCAAAAGAGTTTCCTTTATTGTATCACCAAAATTTAGTGAATCTGGGGATATTTAACTAAGAAACATAAGACCTTTTGAGATAACTAATAAGAATTTGAAGATTTTATTATCAGTTAATCTTTCCTTCTCGAATAGAGATTCGTGATTTTTTTGATGACTATCAACTAAAGAAGTACCAACTTGTTCTTACCCTATCATAAACGAGGTTCAGTTTGAGTTGGAGTTTAATGTATCAGTTATATAGCACCTAGTTGAAACCATTAGCTCATCGGTTATAGTGCAACGTGGAAAATATATCACATTGGTTTGAGTCTTATCAAAACATAGGAATGATTCTCATGGGACATGGGATCAAGAATATTATATAAGGGAGAAATCTATAGATCATGCTTCATGTTGAAATTTTAGGGGTAGAATGTTATATGGTGTGTATAAATGTCACACCCTAGTCCCATTTTTATGTATATATCCTATTGTTTATTAACATATCTTTTTCCCTCTATTCCCAAGCCTTTTTCTTTTAAAAATTATTACTTTGAGGTTATGGGTGTTGCATGATCAATGCATAGTTTAATTAAATGTGTGGAAAAATAATGCATAGTCCTATAATTTATGTCAGTGGTGTTCACATGGTTCATCTAACCACAAATCTAAACCATGAGACACCACCATGGGTTACCAGTGGCAGTTTCACAGTGCGTTCATGGTTTGTAAAATCATTTAGAATGTATATAGAACTAAAATTTTGAAATTACCATACTAGCTCCAATAAAAATAAATTCCATAATCCCCTATTTCACCCCACATAGGACCTCAATACCCCTCTCACACAGATCTATCATTATCATTTGTGGGTTTATTCTATGTGTTTTTCACCGAATCTCTTCAGGTAAAATCATGGAATATGAGTTTAACTTTTTAATTGGTTAATTTTCTTATTCTTTATTAGTTTCCCTCTTCCCCTATGGTTATGAAAGTCTAGTTTTCATACAACTTGATTTTTATATCTAGTATTTTGGATTATTAGGGTTTCTTATTCCTTTCTAAAGATCTCTATTCCCCTCACTATATGGATTCACCCCATTCAAAAAAGGTTAAATTGGATTAAGGTGGGATTTTCATGCTCATCCTTTATTGGTTGAACCTATAATGCTAGAGTTTATAAAAATATTGTTCCCTATTGTTATATAAATATAAAATGTATGTTTTATATAATATTTTACTTGTGAATAATTATTTTGGTTTTATAACCATATTATGAATGTTTAATATCAAATCTACAACATGTGTGTATGAAAATAAAGGTTGATTATAAGTTTTATTCAAGAAATGAACTATAATAATGGTTTTTTTATATTTAAAAATATTATGGGAAAACTAAGGTTTTTTATATAAAATCCTAAAATAGGTAGATGTACTTTTCTACTATTATTGTGAGTTTTCTAGATTGGTGGAATAATTTTTTATTAATTCCAATTGGAAAATGATGTCATTTTTTATCCATCTCAATAGTTGATAGTGATTCCCTAACTATTAAAGTTATTTTAATAGATGTTCATCACCTTAGTATTTTTAATGTACGTCCCGTGTTGATCATTTCAAAAACAATTCTTATATGTTACATTTTATTCTCTATTAAATAAATAAAATGTTTTTTACTTATTATTTCCTTAAAAATATTCAAAATTAGTTTTATGTAATTAATTCAAAATTATAATTTTATAGTTTCCCTAACAAGGTATATTCATAGAACAGTTTTTGGGATCTTATTGGGGTTGTTAAGTACACACCCTAGATACACCCAATGGGTGTATTTAGACCTTATGTTCACTGATATAGGTAATGTGAAGGCACCATGTGGAGGCAGTGGGAGTTAATATTAGTGGTTCTTGTTATGTGGGGTGACATGGTGGGATGATATGGCCCATTTCACATAGAGATGGGTATCATATTATTTTATTGTTTTTTATTTAGTATGCATCACGTTTATATTGATGATTTATCACGTACTCATCTTCCCAACCCATCCCCTTTATTTTTTCATCTTCAATTGCATACACTTATTCTAGTTGGATATTAATATTAGGCCATTATCTTATTTTTATTATTTATATATATTATTAAAAAATTAATATTTATTATTGTCTCTTAATCAAGTGTGTGGCATGCCAAATAATTATGAGGTTATGTCAGGTTCTTGGTTTGGACCCGTTGGATAAATATTGGGTGAAACCATTCCTAAATGTGTTATTTATAACCAAAAAACTAGTTTTCAGCCTATGGGGATCAAAAATGACCTTTTTCATTTGCATCAAATGGATATGGTTCTCGGGTTATATTTATCATTGGTTTCTTCCTGAAAAAACTTCTATCAAAGACTCATTTTTATTTATTAAATTTTGGAAGTCTATGTAGATTAGAGAACAGGTCTTTGAGACTTATGGGGTAGAATATGAGGGAGTGTATTTATAAAACTCAGTGTAAAGAGCCATGAGTCACTATGGGATGTTGAGAAATTTGTATTTTTAGATTTATTTTTTTTTATTTTTTTTTGTAATTTTAGAGGTTTTATGTCAGAAAAGGATTGTTGATGGAATTATTCCAAGGTTCATGGTTAAGGTATATAGGGTACATACCATATGGTTAAACCATGCGACCCTATTTTAGAGTTTTATTGTGACTATATGGTTCATACTTGGTTTGGTAAACCATGTTTCTAGACCATGTGTAGTATAAATTTTTGGATTTTATATGTTTTTCCTCTCCTAAAATTTTTTTTATGATACTCAATGTTATTCAAAGGATGTTTGTATTTTAAAGTGATAATATTTATTAGTTTTGATGGTTTACCTTTATTTTTAAATTTTTATATAGTATCATTCCACCTTAAAGAACCCTATTTTTTCTTAGAAAGGGAGCCATAGGTAATTTTCGATGAGTCAATCCTTTTATTAATAATAATATAACTGAGGTGGTGGTGAGGATGGTCCATGCAATTGAGTGAAGAGTGGGCACTATTATTTCTCAGCCACAAATGGTGGGATCATGTCTGATATTGGATAATGATAAATCCCAATAGGTCCTCTATAATAATCCACTAAATTTCCAAGGTATTAATCACCCCCAAGAATTAGAACACTATCTATAGCAGATATAGAGAATTTTAGATTTTCTCTAGAATCGTAAGTAAATTAAAGTGAAACGTGACACTATTATTCTCAAGGATCCTATCTAAAAGTGGTTGGAATCAATATTTGATGATAAAATTCTTAATAAAATCAAATTTATGGATTTAAAAGTAATTTTTACTCAATAGTTTTACCCATATGTGGTGGTTATAGATAAATCCATTGAGTTTTTGACTCTTTAGTAGGGTCATCGGACTAATATGATGTATTCTAATTACCTCACATTACATATCCATTTTTATTTAGAGATGTTATTTAATGATGGATTAAAGTACTATTAATTTTATATGGGTTATCAATAAGACATTAGATATCAATTATTTATACTAATATTTAATAACTATATTGAAGTGGTGGGACTAGATTTAAAGGTGGATGTTAATAAAGAAGGCATACCTTGGATTCTTGACACCACTACCATGTTTGGTGGTGATGAGAGTGGTTTTTATGAAAATAATATTAAAAGTGATGAATCTAGAATCGGAAGTATTGGTGGGTGTCTACCTCCTCCGTAATTGGCTTCTTCATCACTCATGGAAAGTGGGGATCCTATTTTCCACCAATGTGGAAAATTTGGACATATAAGGCCCTATTACATAGATACTCATTATATATTCAATTATTTTGGGTGTGTGGGATATATCCAGAGGTTTTTTGAATTAATAATTTCATGAGTATTAGTTCTATGAATTTTCCCCATATGGGATCATAATACCAGTCAGATGCATCAAAGGAAATAGGAACTTATCCTCCTAGTTTTGGAGGCTGCAAAATATATTTTTATGGGAAAATCAGTTTAGGGTTGAGCTTCAGGAAAGTGAAAATCCCTAAACTCAAATCCAAGATAATAGATGATATTATGGTTAATTATGATATTGTGTAAGATCATGAGCTATATTTTTTTATTATAGGTGTGTGAGAGGAACTATATATGGTGGTGAGACCATCCTTGAGTGGTATCCCAGTTCTTAGTGAGATATTTACTTTAAGAAATGGTATGTGGTTTCTTATTCTATGAATAAGGTATTTATGGAAGAATGACCTAAATATTAGTGGGTTATTCATCCTAGTTCCAACAATAGGTATTATGATATAAGTCATTAGTATTGGTGGAAATACATGAGAAGTGACATGGATGATTTTTTTATCTTGATGCACAACCATCTAGAAATCTAAGGTTGAGTATTAGAGGAAATCAAATTTTCTATCGCCCCTTATTATACCTACCTAGAAGTGGGATAAGGTTTATTTAGATTTTATCATTGGATTACTCCATACACTGTGAGGTAGAAATTTTATCTTGGTTATCTTTTATCAGTTTAATAAATCTACTTATTTTATACTGATCAAGGTTACCACGAAGGTGGCGGAGTATTGAAACCTATATATATAGGATATTGTGGGACTACATGTCATGATATTTTCCATTATTTCTTATATGATTCACCTTCTTAAAACTTATTTTCAAAAGGTCCTCCATCAGGTGATGGGTACCTAGTAAAATTGAGTACAACCTTCTACCCTCAAATAGATGACCAGATGGAGTGGGATATTTCGATCATTGAATAAATTCTTTGAGTTTGTATCTTATATTTTTGTAGTCCCTTAGATATCAATTTAAAAATGGTTTAATTTTCTTAAATAAAAAATTATCACACCTCTATATATATGACTCTATTAGAATCCTTATATGTTTATCGTTACTATTCACATTTGTATTGGATTTAAGTGAGTGAAGCATCCCTTGGAGAACCAAGTCTTGTCAAGGAGGTGACCAAAAAGATTCAAACTATTCAATGGTGACTAGTTATAACCTATAGTCATTATAAGTCATGCGCTAATTTAAAACATCATCCCTTGGAATTATTTATTTTTGACTAAGTTTTTCCAATTTGTCACCTTAGTTTGCTCACCAAAATATGGGGAAGCAAAAGAACTTGCCTCAAGTTAAGTAGGACCTTTTCTGATTAATGATTGAATATGGAGAGTTTATTTTTGGTTGAATTTTACACCTCACTTATAAATTCAATATTTTTATACATCTATCAACTCAATAAGAATAAACTATATTACTATCATGCCTTAAACTATGATTAGCTGAAGTTGGAGATAGATGTCTTGGTGAATGAGTACACAGTCCAGATTATCAAATACTAGGTTAGGGTGTTATGTGTAAATTTTATCTCATTGTTCCTGGTATTATTTAATCATGTGAATGATTATAAAAATAAATATGACCAAGAAGCATATATGAGGGAGCAACAGCCATAACTTATTACAAATAAAACATTAGATTGAGTATCTGGGGGTGAAAAGTGATATTGTGCAGAGCTTTTTCACACCCATGGTGTCATTTTTAGGTATGGATCCTATTATTTATGTATTTATATGAATTTCCTTCATTCATGGGCTATTTTCATTTCAAATTGGATAATTTTGAGCTCTTGTTTGTATCACATAGAAGGTGCATGATTTTTGAAACCATGTAGCCAAACCATGTGTAGGCAAGTAATTTTCATTAGTGACACTTTAATGGTTATAAAATGTTTTTTCTAACCATGCATCTAAACAATGTAGTACCACATTTGGTAACTAGTTCCAACCACATGATTAGTTCATATTTTAGCATATGAGTGGTCCAAACCATGTGGTACACCTAATACTTTAAAAATAGTAAATTACCAAAAAAATCAATGTATTAAATAAAAAATTCCATCTTTATCCCCTATTTTGTACCCCAAGTCCCCTATCATATATATCCCTCTTCATACCCTTTTTGGGTTGATTCCAAGTTTTTACATCTATTCTATTCATTTAATCTATTAATAATTTAGTTTTAACTTCTTCTATAGTCTATTTTTTCTTCTTTATTGGTTTCTCAATTCACTTATATCTATGGAAGCATAGGGTTCAAGATCCTAGATTTTTAATAATGGGATTTTTCTGAGATTAGATATTCTCTTTTATGTCTATATATTTCTCATCCTCTTACTAGGTTTATTATCCTTGTTCATCAAAGGTTACATTGGATTATAGTAGGTGGTTCCAAGCCCATATTTGTTAGTTAAATCAATTATGCTTGAGTCTCTAAAAATAATGTTCTCTCCTATTTTAGAAATATAAAATTCATCTCTTATGGACATTTTTTCATGTAAAGAATTATTTTGTTTTCATAACCATATTATGGATGTTTAAAGTGTTATTTATGGCTTATATATATGAAAATTAAGGATGTTAGTTAACATTTTTATGAAATTGACTTGAATAATGGTTGGTTTAATAAGATAATATTTATGGGAAAACTCGGGTGCTTTGGTTGGAAATACTAAAATTGTAATAGGATAATTTCCATATTTCAATATTTTTTCCTTCCTAGTGAAGTTATTTGTGATTCATTCCCATTGTCCAGTGAAGTAATTTGAGATATATCCCACTTGTTGAGCATGTTTCCCCAAATACTGATGTTATTTTACTAGGTGACCCAAGCCTTAGTAACCTTAAGGTACATCCCATTTTTTATATTTTGTTAATGTATCTTGTATTTTCCATTTTTAGTTCATTAAATAAATAAAATGGTTTTAAATTCTTATTTCCATTAAAAGTTTCAAATTTAGTTTTATATAATGAATATAATATTCATGTGTGTTTGTTTTTATAACAAATTATTTTCAAAGTGGGATTCTATTGGGCTTGTTATGATCACACCCATTGATAAATATAAGGTCATGGAACTTCTCAGAGGTTAGGGGGTTCATGTTATTAGTTCAAGTTATACAGAGGTTACTTGGTGGGATGATAACCCTCGTGTAACAAGAAGATGGGTACAAGATTCTTTTGTTAATTTTTTTAGCTTTTATCATGTTTATATTGATGATGTATCTCCTACTTAGGTTCCCAAATTATCCCCTTCCTTTTTTATCTTCA
Source organism: Viscum album (assembly GCA_963277665.1). Taxonomy (NCBI): domain Eukaryota; kingdom Viridiplantae; phylum Streptophyta; class Magnoliopsida; order Santalales; family Viscaceae; genus Viscum; species Viscum album. The sequence goes on along the minus strand of OY728140.1, from coordinate 1,361,016,642 downwards.
AACATAAATATTTATTCCAGTTAAATGTCAAGATGATTTCATTTTCTTTTTTACTTTTATTTTTTTTATTTTATGACATAGTGATGTGATAGTTATTTATTTATTTATTTATTTTATTATTCATGTTTGTGATAATATAAAATATAGTGAGCTCATGTTGGGTTCTTGGTTAGTACCCATTGGATTATTATTTGGAGAAACTATTACCATAGAGTTTTCATGATTCCTAGGAATTAGTTTCTAAAAAATGAGGATCAAGAATGCAATTTAGGACTTTAGAAAAACATTATTGGGTTCCTATTTTATAATTTCCTAGGTTAGGTTAATGACATAGAATAAAATAGTCAAGAAATGAAATGTATAACTCAATGAAATCGTATTGAGTAAAAAAACCTTTAAAATATTAATAAATTATAAATTATAAATAACTTCAAATAAATAACATGAAATGGATTTGTAAATCCCTTAAATTTCTTAATAATTTTGACAAAATTACATCCTTAGGTAGTATATAACCCACATAAAATAAGATAAGAGTGGAATGTGGAACACATCTCAATGAATGGTGAATCAAGACAAGAAACCATTACTGTGGATTACTTCTTAGTTTTATTCACTCTATCCATAATTTTAATAATCTAAAAGTCATTTATGATCTATTTAAGAAACTTATTCATGTATATTACCTTTTATATTGATATTTATTATTCATTTATTATATATTTATTACTTATTTTTAGTTAATATTGGTCATCAGTTATTAGTAGTGTCAGTTGTTCCTTATCAGTTTTGTTATAATTATATAGGTTATCATTCCATATTGATGAGTTCATAATATGTATAACATTAAAAGAAAAAGAATAAAATTTCCATAATGAATTATTAAGTTCTATGTTCATTCCATGGGAGTTTTAGGCATGGTATTCTAATACAAAATCCATCCATATTACTATTCTAGATCTAATAAGAAAACATTATTTCCATACTAATATCATATTTTACTTGTACTAAATTCCTCATACACAATAATGTTAGAGATGGTGAATATAGTATAAAATATTTTATGTAGGTGGTCAAATCGACCAAAACATTAGCATCTTATACGAATGAATGAGAAAGATTATAGTGTTATATACTAGTACAATAATTTTCTCAGAATCATATTTATGTTACTATAACATCATTATTGTAGAGAATGAAAATTACAAATAATTAATATTAAAATATAGATGAATGGTATAAATAATAAATTATTCATTGATTTGATGAAATACCTCCTTCTAAAGATAACTTCCTTCGGAATGAATGGCGTTGTCTTCTTTATTTGAACCAGAAGACACCCAAAATCTGAGAAGGATTTGGGTGAGGAAAATGGGATAATATTGATAAAATAACTTAATGGTTTTAAATTGTATGGGAGGTTATAATGGATCTCCTTTTATAGGTGAAAATGAGTGAAATTTACATGGAATCTTATGTTAAGTGAAGGGTAAATATGGAATCACATGGGATATCGATGAGTAAGGTTTGACATATTGGTGATCAATGTAGGTTTGAATCAAAAAAATAATAAAAGACCTCTAGAATGTATAAATATCATGTTTATTAAACAAACTTTTATCCATTATAATATACATCTTTTGACCTATTTAAAATTTTTGTTATTTACCATGGTATTTATTTTTTATTCAAAATATAATATTTCGCTTATTACCCAATTTCAACATGTGGATTCAAAATTTTGAGTTTATTTAATCTAATTTAATTTCTATATATGTGAAAATAAACTTTTAAATTAAAACATAAGATATATAAATAAAATAAATATTTTTGTTGAATAATGAAATAAATGTTATTTATTCTTATTCTTATTTCCTATTAGTTACTAACTAATTTAGTTTTAATATATTTTTTTATATATTTAAATATTATGTTAGAGTCATCATTTAAAATAGCCACATTCAATTTATTTAGATAAAACTATACAAATCCAAAAATAAATAATCTTTGAAAACAACCATTTTTAACTTTACCATGGTAACTAAAATTTACCATAGTAATTAATTTTAATGTTTAAAAATAAATTTGATAGTATTACCTAATTTTTACATACTGATTCCAAATATGAAATAAATTTTATTGGGTTCAATTTCTAAAATTTATAAACAAATAATTTTCTTATAAGAACATATAACTCATAAAAAATTTAGAAAATTGTATCTTTTAAGGAAAAATGAATTTATTTTTATTCAATACCAATTATTAATAATTGGATGGGTGTTAAGTTATTTTTTTAAATATGTAAATAATGAATTTCATTAATTTTCATAATTCAAATAAGGTAAATTTAACTCTTGACTGAAATGGTATTTAATATATAATAAAAATATTATTTTAACATATTTTTCAGCCCTGTATAATTTATTTAGTATTCTTTAAAGTTAAATAATTATTTATTGGAAAAAATTTAATTAAAAGCAACTTCTCATTTAATTAAATTTCTTATTAAATTTAATAATTTTGAAAAAACAATATTATTTAGAAATACACATAATAGTTAAAATATATAAAATTTATTACATTAAAATTTATAAGTTTATATCATACTATTTTCTTCAATAAAATACCTTTAATACCTAACGATAAGGTAAGAAATTATAGTAATAGTGGGTGGTGATTCAATTTTCATAGATCTCATAGTGATTTACCTGAGCTTGAACTTCTCTTATAAATTATTTCACTCAAGTCATACATATTGTTGTTCAACATCATCTTGATCTAGGGAAAACCCTAGTGATTCTACCTCATTTCCAAGTGCATAAAAATGATCCTCATAATGAATACCTCTAGTACTTGATACCATTTCTTCATCTTTCAGGATAAATTTTCTAATGTGAATATTTCTATTTATACTTACCCATTCAATAGATATATTATAATTGTCATATTTTTATTTATTTAATTAATTATAAATGTGTCATTTTAATTTGGTGTTTCATCTATATCAAGATTTTTATTACACATAATTTATTTAAATTTAAATACATTCTAAAATCAAGGAGTGTTATAGAATATAAAATTCTATAAAATAGATGTGACACAGTTGAATATTATAGGTGATGTGCTAAAATGGATCCTGTAAAATATTGCCTCTAACTCTAATACTTTATGGATATTGGATACATGTAACTAAACCATCATCCATGTAGTAAACAATATAATTTTTAACTACCTATGTACCTATCATACCTAAAATACAACAAGTGGACATTATGTCCACTGACGTTTCCATAAAGTGTGTGAATGTAAATACTATATAGGGTACCACTAATAGTTTCTCAAAACTATAGTGACATATGAATATACATGTTTACACATTTATATATATTTAATAAAAACATTAAATGTAGTTATCAAACAAAATAAGGCCATAACAAACAATGAAGTAATTTATATATCACTATCAATTGTAATCAATATCTCTCTATACTAGGTGGTTCTATACCTTCAAAAACCTACTTTGATCCCATCACTAGGGATATAAGATTACCTAGTTAGGTGAACCATGATACCCACCTATTAAAAATATACTAAGGTATTTAGGTTATTGTAACGCCCCGACCCCAGCTACCCAGAGTCGGTGCATTACTTTGTAACATTGGCATGATCACAAAAGATCAAGTCTCGAAAGACCGATTAGTTTAGTAGCCTTGGACACACTAGATACATTCATAAATGTTACATTACATCACAAAGTGAAAAACTATAATAACATAGTCTCCATAGTCCACACTTCTATCCTCTTCGGACTATCCCTGCAGGTCATTCATAAAATACTTCTTCACATCTTGGAAAATATTAACACATTGAAAGGGGTGAGCTCAGATGCTCAGTAAGGTTAACAATATAGCGGAAGCTTTCATAAATAAACATTAACATTTAAGGCAATGTATAAATAAAACAAAAGCCTTTTAAACTTGAACTTCAACATAATAAGGAAAAAGTAAAATGAGATAATTCCCTTCACTTCTTCACATGGATATTCTACTGGTCGAATAATCACATGCAATATCAATAACCACTTTCATAATTATGGAATGTATAATTCCAGACATTCTGAAACAATTTGTCAAGGCCTCGGCCAAGACGTCTAAAATGATTAAGGCCTCGGCCAAAACCATAAATCAAATTGGGAAAGGGCCTCAGCCAATTCCACGTCTAGTTGTCTCATGAGACCTACCGATGCATCGAGGAGCTATAGCGGGCCCCACCCGTCACTTATTAAGTCCAATACATTCCTCATATGAATAGGTTTAAACATATCATAAACCATAACATAATCGTATCACATAAAACATGCATAAAGGAAACATAACATTTCCACATTTCAATCACAAGATATCAATACAACACATTCATATAATAAAAACGCTTTCAAAACCCTTTTCAGTACCAAAATAAAAGAAAGTTAAAACTTTATATTTATTTTTCATTAAAAAAATGATGGCTTGTAGAGGAAGATGAAACTCAAATAATGGTCACGGCGACGGAGAAGTCTTTGTCGCCGCATAAGTACGGAAAGAAAAACATTCCCTTTTGTCGTTAAGAAAAACGCTTCGTATAAAAAATATTCCTTTTGAATAAACGTAAAAGTCAAAGGGGTTTATACACCGTATAAAAGAAAGTTGTGTATAAAACCAAATATGCCTCAATGAAAGGGGATTGAGATGAAGTCCTTAAAAATATCATTTTTTTAAATAAAGTACATCTATAATGTGTATTCACTATAAGTACACATAAATAATGTAAAAATACAAGATAGGACATAATAATATCATGACATAATTTGAAAGTAGGAGATTAACCCAAAGAATGGAAATTGGGTTAAGAAGTTCCCTTACCTTGCGTCTTGTCCTGACTCGGCCGTTCTTTAACCTCCTGAATAATAAAATAGATTTAATTCCTATTTACTTAAGAACCTTTTTCATGTTCATTATTTCTTTTATATCCCTTATTACCATGTTATGAACATTATGTAATTATTTAAGTTAATAACGGTCGTTTTGTCGATCTTTGGTACTTGAGTCAAAAATAAACTTCCTATAATTTCAAGTTGTTCATGTGGTGAAATATCCATTATATCCAGAATTATATTCATGATGTAGATATCATATATATGATATATATCCATTATATACATTCATTCATAATGTCACGTAACATTTAGAGGTAAGAAATGAAATGCACCGTTCATGGAGACGGTAATCCGTACGTACGCATGAACGCTACTTTCATTTCTATTTCGTATTTAATGGAACGGAATCATGATGATATAAATTTATAATATAATTACAGTATAATATAGTGTATAATACCATTTAATCCATCCTTTATACATCCCACATATGGCATTAACGATTCAAATCACTTTGAGGGGGCGGTAGTCCGCACTTCCTAAAATGAAATTATCGCATTTTACCCATAATGGAAATCATAAAGTATGCCATAAATGAGAAATACAGAAGCATAAGTAAAACATAAACACATTATATATCATATATAAATATATTTACATCTTAATGTCCACCTTTGAAGGTGTTATATGAGTGCTGAACAATCATCGTTTCGTGAGGCAGAAATTCACCATCCACAGAAACCGTATGTTCTTTAACCATTAGATGTAGGTGTGTGTAAGTGTAGCTCGAATACTTCTTATAACAACATCCTAGTATATTGAGGATACTGTTGTTGTTACAAAAGAAATGAATAAAAAGAGTTTAGGTGGTTGGAGAAGAAAAATAATACAAAACAACATTAGAGAAGACATTACCTCAAAATCGGGTAACTCTTTTTGATTTGAGCCAAAGGCTTCCTTGAGAGGAGTTCTGCCCAAAGTGAGGATTCTAGGAGTAAGAGGGGGAAGTTGGGAGAGTATTTGGGCAGATTTTGGCCGAGCCAAATGGCTTGAAGGTGTGAATAAGGTGGGAGAGGTGGGGGCCTTTTATAAGTGGAGAGGAGGGGCTCTTTTGGAAAGATTGAAATGTTACATTATTACACAATGCTTTTCGGATTCTAAAGGTCCCAATCTTATATAATTCGTGGCTAAGGTGATAAGGGTTCAAAATATACCCATCCAATAGTCTTTGGACAAGTGTAAGCCTTGGATTTTACATTATCGTTTCATTTTATTAAAATCGTTAAATAATGAGGTCATCGCTGCATCATAATGATGTCATAAATAATTTAATTTATTTAATGTCTAAAAATTATAAAAAAAATACTATGATGTAGGAAAGATTTTTATCTTTCTAATGAATATTTATAGTCAAAATTTGGACTTGTGTAACCCCACTTAAAAACTGTTTTAGTAAAACAACTCATGTTTGTGTCAATTTAATTTTAACATTAAATAAATATATATTAATGTCATTTTCCAACTAAAGTGGCTCCATGGGGTCCCCAAGTTTACCCATGGGTTGTCTTGGTCGGCCATGACTCATCCAATAGGAGTAGGAAAAGTTTCATGCTCATCTCATATTATTAAAACATTATTTGTACCTTAAACTACACTAATTACCTCTAATCGCGATTAAGAACTTAAAAGTTACTATTCACCAAAAAATTATTTTAATCTCATTGAACCACATTTTACTTCTTAATTACAACCATGTGTGTCGGATTTTTTAAAATCAAATCACAGAAGTGGTAATATTTCATTTAAACGAAAAATCAGTTATTTAACTACCACTTAGTGGTTTTACTATTCATCAAAAATTGAAGTTTTTCAGAACAATGCCAAAATTTCACCATAAGCTATAATTGATATTCCAAATTCAAAAATGATGTCTATTTTATAAAATTACAAACATATAAGTTGCATTAATTAATTTTATAATTAATTCCCGCTGTCACAACAATAGCGTGTTTTTAAGAAACAATTTATATCAAAAGATTGGCAATTGTTTATGTCCAATTTCAATGTTAAATTAATTCTAATGACCACCATTGGATAAAATGGTAAAAATATATTCTAATTATACTTTAAAACCACTAAATAGTATAATTTATCACAATAAATTATTTTGATTAAAAAAGTTGTTTTAAGTATTTTTCACTATTCATAAAAAAATTGGAAGTTCTCAGAAAGTTACAAAAATATCAACTTAGGATAATTTTGATATTACGAATTCAAAAATGAAGTCCATTTTGAAATATAAAATTTCTATAATTTTAAAAAGTGGTTATTACTATTCATAACGGCTACTTTGATTAGTCGCGGTGTTTTAGAGATCGAAGTTGCGTACAATGCAAGCTATTGCATTATTGAATGAGAAGCGTATTGTGGAAGCTCGGGGTGTTACATTCTCCCCTCCTTCAATAAATTGTGTCCTCGCAATATGAAATTTTTCTTTGAAAATAAAAGGTTGAAAAGAGAAAATACCTTTGAGGAAAACCCATATCGGAAATAAGGTTAATAAATATATAACATTAAAAGAAATCAAGATAAGTACAAAGGTCACCCGATATAGCCCATTCTAGGATTCTATGAAAATATGGATATGGAAGAGAAACAAACCATCAATGTCTGATGGAGAGTTATAGAAAACAGGATTAGGAGAAAGTTTAACCACAAGAAAATCACAAACTTGTGATTGGTTAAACGGTCATTGAATCCCCAGTTGGAAAAGTTAACCGACAACATTTTTGTTTTAAGTTACCTTTTATAATGTTGAGGAATTTATTTAGGAGATTTACTAGGAACGTAAGGGAATATACATACTTGTTATGTATACTTTCATTCGTTAATAAATTTTTACCACAAACCCAACTTTTACTCCAAATGGTAACGAAACTCAAAAATATTCTATTTATCCTAATTGTATAAGGTTCCAAATGTTAACACATACCATTTAGATTAGTAAAATTATTTTGTAATAACCAGGGACTTCCTGTAGGCTAGTGGTAGGAAATAAAGACTTGTCGCACTATGGTTGTGGGTTCGATTCCTGCGGCTTTGTCCGACGCGACGGGTTATGCCCCACCCTGTAGGTTGTCCTTTTCCTAAAACTATATTATCATAATATTCCAAAAATAATCTTCATAAATTTTTTAACCTTAAACAATACTATCCAAAGATCAACTTAATCCACTCCAACCATTGTAGTTATCCAAAATACCTCGGTCCAGACTTTCTCTAAAAGGTCTCTTAATTCCAAAATCAATTTATCAGATTCCCCAAACAAAGTAAAGATTCTCTTATTGTCACATACTAAAAATATAATTACCTTCACCATATTAAAACCTTACTGAAATAAACAAGTACTGCAGTACAATCCTTATATATATATATCACATTATTCTAATAACCCAAATATAATCCATGAGTCCAAAAGCACCAATACATAAGTTATTCTGCTTCAACTGTAGTAACAGCATAAGATTGTCCTTGATCCCTTGGCCTTTTCTGAGGTAAGTTTCCCTGACGCTTAGGAAATTCATTTTCATAATGACCCATTTCTCTACAATTATAGCATTCAACTTTGATAGCCTCTTTCTTTCCCTTGCAATCACGAGCCTGGTGACCCTTTTCTCCACATTTATAACAAACTCCCATTCCTTTTAGACAAGTACCAGGGTGATTCTTCCCACAATTATCACATAATGGAAAATCCTTCTTTCCCTTTTTCCCTTTATCTATCTCTTGTTCCATCGTTATCTTCTTCTCTTACTTTACTTTGTTGTCATAAGACTTAGAGAATTCATTTTCTGTCTTGATAGCACACGAGACAATATCTTCATATGATGAGAAGGATTGTGATACTAAAGATCGACGGAGAAATGGTTTTAAACCATCAAAGAAACGATCAATCTTACTCCTTGGGTTACGTATATAATCGGCAGCATGCCTCGCTAACCTTGAAAAGTTAGCCTCATACTTTGTGACATTCTCATCCTCCTTCTGCCTTAGACTCAGAAATTTCCTTTCCATATCTGCTCGATGGTCATGAGGAAAGTATTTTTCTAAGAAAATATCTTTGAACTCCCTCCATTCCATATTCGATACGTCATCATCTTCCTTTGTGTTTTGAATCAGCGACCACCACTGATCGGCATCTCCAGTGAGGCGGTAAACTGCCATGACAACCTTCTCCCTTTCACTACTCCCCAAGGCATGGAATATTTTTTCTAAGGAATTTATCCATTGCTCAGCTACTATAGGATTTGTACTCCCATTGAAGGTTGGTGGTTGTTGCCTCATGAAGCGGTCTAACATTGATCCTCCACGTTGCGGATCAGGGTTCTCCATACGAGTAAGGTTATTATTCATAACCTGAGTGAGTTGTCCCAGTATGGTAATAAGTTGATCATCACCAGTTGTATCTCCAGCTCCACAATAATTATCTTGATCAGGAGGGCAATCCCTACACGGAGTGCGTTCATTGATACGGTTTCCATTCCTTCCACTAGGCTCCATTTCTAAACAATGGCATAAACTATGTTAGTTTATAAATCAAAATACATAATTTCATACTTGTAAGATACTTAACATAAATTGAACTATTTATGGATATAATCCATAAAAATGTTTTCTTTGAGGAATTATATACTCATAACCCTTCATAGTGGTTTATAAAGAAAATGAGAATTATCCAAAGCATATCCCCCGGGAGTGTCGTAACCAAGAGTGCAGCAAGGCCCGTTGTCGTGCACCAGTTCCCGTTCGAGTCTAGCTCAAAGCGGTGTTTTCGGGTTTTACCCCTAGGTACATCTGTGCCAGAGCCGCCTCTACTTGCTCGTATCCAGACTGGGATGTATTGCTCGGAAAACTCACAAAATCTCTACAATAACAAAATTCTAGGAAGTTCTTCTATACTAATCCTCAAAGTTCATCTTAGGTCTACGTGCTCTAATCAGAGTTTATCTAAATCTAGCTTCCAAGGTTTGTACTAAACTTCCTCTGATACCAACTGTAACGCCCCGACCCCAGCTACCCAGAGTCGGTGCATTACTTCGTAACATTGGCATGATCACAAAAGATCAAGTCTCGAAAGACCGATTAGTTTAGTAGCCTTGGAAACACTAGATACATTCATAAATGTTACATTACATCACAAAGTGAAAAACTATAATAACATAGTCTCCATAGTCCACACTTCTATCCTCTTCGGACTATCCCTACAGGTCATTCATAAAATACTTCTTCACATCCTAGAAAATATTAAAACATTGAAAGGGGTGAGCTCGGATGCTCAGTAAGGTTAAAAATATAGCGGAAGCTTTCATAAATAAACATTAACATTTAAGGCAATGTATAACTAAAACAAAAGCCTTTTAAACTTGAACTTCAACATAATATGGCAAAAGTAAAATGAGATAATGTCATTCACTTCTTCACATGGATATTCTTCTGGTCGAATAATCACATGCAATATCAATAACCACTTTCATAATGATGGAATATAAAATGCCAGACATTCTGAAACAATTTTTCAAGGCCTCGGCCAAGACGTCTAAAATGATTAAGGCCTCAGCCAAAACCATAAATCAAATTGGGAAAGGGCCTCGGCCAATTCCACGTCTAGTTGTCTCATGAGACCTACCGATGCATCGAGGAGCTATAGCGAGCTCCACCCATCACTTATTAAGTCCAATACATTCCTCATATGAATAGGTTTAAACATATCATAAACCATAACATAATCGTATCACATAAAACATGCATAAAGGAAACATAACATTTCCACATTTCAATCACAAGATATCAATACAACACATTGATATAATAAAAACGCTTTCAAAACCATTTTCAGTACCAAAATAAAAGAAAGTTAAAACTATGTATTTATTTTTCATTAAAAAAATGATGGCTTGTAGAGGAAGCCGAAACTTAAATAATGGTCACGGCGGCGGAGAAGTCTTTGTCGCCGCATAAGTACGGAAAGAAAAACATTCCCTTTTGTCATTAAGCAAAACACTTCGTATAAAAAATATTCCTTTTGAATAAACGTAAATGTCAAAGGGGTTTATACACCGTATAAAAGAAAGTTCTGTATAAAACCAAATATGCCTCAATGAAACGGGATTGAGACGAAGTCCTTAAAAATATCATTTTTTTAAATAAAGTACATCTATAATGTGTATTCACTATAAGTACACATAAATAATGTAAAAATACAAGATAGGACATAATAATATCATGACATAATTTGAAATTAGGAGATTAACCCAAAGAATGGAAATTGGGTTAAGAAGTTCCCTTACCTTGCGTCCTGTCCTGACTCGACCGTTCTTTAACCTCCTGAATAATAAAATAGAGTTAATTACTATTTACTTAAGAACCTTTTTCATGTTCATTATTCCTTTTATATCCCTTATTACCATGTTATGAACATTATGTAATTATTTAAGTTAATAACGGTCGTTTTGTCGATCTTTGGTACTTGAGTCAAAAATAAACTTCCTATAATTTCAAGTTGTTCATGTGGTAAAATATCCATTATATCCAGAATTATATTCATTATGTAGATATCATATATATGATATATATCCAGTATATACATTCATTCATAATGTCACGTAACATTTAGAGGTAAGAAATGAAATGCACCGTTCATGGAGACGGTAATCCGTACGTACGCATGAACGCTAATTTCATTTCTATTTCGTATTTAATGGAACGGAATCATGATGATATAAATTTATAATATAATTACAGTATAATATAGTGTATAATACCATTTAATCCATCCTTTATACATCCCACATATGGCATTAACGATTCAAATCACTTTGAGGGGGCGGTAGTCCGCACTTCCTAAAATGAAATTATCGCGTTTTACCCATAATGGAAATCATAAAGTATGCCATAAATGAGAAATATAGAAGCATAAGTAAAACCTAAACACATTATATATCATATATAAATATAGTGACATCTTAATGGCCACCTTTGAAGGTGTTATATGAGTGTTGAACAATCATCGTTTCGTGAGGCAGAAATTCGCCATCCACAGAAACCGTATGTTCTTTAACCATTAGATGTTGGTGTGTGTAATTGTAGATATAATACTTATTATAAAAACATCCTAGTATATTTAGGATACTGGTGTTGTTACAAAATAAATGAATAAAAATAGTTTAGGGGGTTGGAGAAGAAAAATAAAACAAAACAACGTTAGAGAAGACATTACCTCAAAATCGGGTAACTCTTTTTGATTTGAGACAAAGTCTTCCTTGAGAAGAGTTCTGCCAAAAGTGAGGCTTCTAGGAGTAAGAGGGGGAAGTTGGGAGAGTATTTGGGCAGAGTTTGGCCGTTCCAAATGGCTTGAAGGTGTGAATAAGGTGGGAGAGGTGGGGGTCTTTTATAAGTGGAGAGGAGGGGCTCTTTTGGAAAGATTGAAATGTTACATTATTACACAATGCTTTTCGGATTCTAAAGGTCCCACACTAATATAATTAGTGGATAAGGTGATAAGTGGTCTAAATATACCCATCCAATAGTATTTGGACAAGTGTAAGCCTTGGATTTTACATTATCTTTTCATTTTATTAAAATCATTAAATAATGAGGTCATCGCTCCATCATAATGATGTCATAAATAATTTAATTTATTTAATATCTAAAAATTATAAAACAAAATACTATGATGTAGGAAATATTTTTAGTTTTCTAATTAATATTTATAGTCAAAATTTGGACTTGTGTAACCCCACTTAAAAACTGTTTTAGTAAAACAACTCATGTTTGTGTCAATTTAATTTTAACATTAAATAAATATATATTAATGTCATTTTCCAACTAAAGTGGCTCCATGGGGTCCCCAAGTTTACCCATGGGTTGTCTTGGTCGGCCATGACTCATCCAATAGGAGTAGGACAAGTGTCATGCTCATCTCATATTATTAAAATATTATGTGTACCTTAAACTACACTAATTACCTCTAATCGCAATTAAGAACTTAAAAGTTACTATTCACCAAAAAATTATTTTAATCTCATTGAACCACATTTTACTTCTTAATTACAACCATTTATGTCGGATTTTTGAAAATCAAATCACATAAGTTGTAATATTTCATTTAAACGAAAAATCAGTTATTTAACTACCACTTAGTGGTTTCACTATTCATCAAAAATTGAAGTTTTTCAGAACAATGCCAAAATTTCACCATAAGCTATAATTGATATTCCAAATTCAAAAATGATGTCTATTTTACAAAATTACAAACATATAAGTTGCATTAATTAATTTTATAATTAATTCCCGCTGTCACAACAATAGCGTGTTTTTAAGAAACAATTTATATCAAAAGATTGGCAATTGTTTATGTCCAATTTCAATGTTAAATTAATTCTAATGACCACCATTGGATAAAATGGTAAAAATATATTCTAATTATACTTTAAAACCACTAAATAGTATAATTTATCACAATAAATTATTTTGATTAAAAAAGTTGTTTTAAGTATTTTTCACTATTCATAAAAAAATTGGAAGTTCTCAGAAAGTTACAAAAATATCAACTTAGGATAATTTCGATATTAAGAATTAAAAAATGAAGTCCATTTTGAAATATAAAATTTCTATAATTTTAAAAAGTGGTTATTACTATTCATAACGGCTACTTTGATTAGTCGCGGTGGTTTAGAGCTCGAAGTTGCGTACAATGCAAGCTATTGCATTATTGAATGAGAAGCGTATCGTGGAAGCTCGGGGTGTTACAATTATAAAAACCATTCCATATAAATTAGATGGAGTATACTAGTTTCAGGGTACCTATTAATGTAATTTATATTATATCAAAAATCAAAATAATAAAAATATAACTAAAAATAATTTTTTTTGATATAGTTAAATTGTAACATAATTATTATATAAAAGTAGTAATGATGTTGAAGTAACTATTATGTCCATAATACACATTATGATCAAAATAATAGAAGATAAGTGTTATCTTTTGTAAAATAGTAGCTACCATATCAATGTAATTAAATTTATGGTATAATAACTTCATTAAGACTTTTCACAATAATTCATACAGATACTAAAGAAAGACTTAATCACAATTAAAAACATATTATTCATTATCTGAATAATTTAATAGAAAAGTATTATGAAATAAAAATTCATTGAATCCCCTTGAGGATGAAATTGTATTAGTTATCAATAAATATGTTTTAGGAATTTTGGGTTGTTAAAATTTAACATGGAATGGTTGTAGATGACTTGTATTGCATTTAATAAGGTTTGTACATTATTGAAAGAATCAGGAAATTATGTGTTGATGCTAAAAATAAATATTCAAGAAGACTTTTTAAGAGACTCCCATTATCCATAAAAATGGAAAATGAATAACAACATATATTTCATTCTTTAATCTATATGATGAGAATATGGTAGTGTTTTAATAATATTAGAGTTATTAAGAGTAATTTGTGGCTTAAAAGAGTAATCTGAAATTTTAGGAGTCATATACAACTTCTTAAGTGTCATCTAGAAATTTATCAAGAATAATTTGAGACTTCAAAAGTGTAATATAGACATTGTAAGAGTCGTATACAACTTGGTAATAGTTGTATATAAATTCATAAGATTCATTTCTGACATTACTGTAGTAATATCAAAAATTTGAAAAATTCATTTCAATTATCTGAAATATAATTTAACGTCTTAACAGTAATTTAGGGATCATGAGAGTCATTCTGAGGTTTATAATAATCACTTTACTCTTCTATAATATCATTTGAGGAAAAGATGTATAACGTATCGAATAATAGAGGATTGTAAGTGTCATTTACTATTAATAGTTGACTGTATTCAGGAATTTTGGTAAAATCCTAAATTAAAAGAATCAGTTTTTAAACCACTCATTTGGCCAAAATATCAATGAATTTCCAGAATAATTATTCTTAATATTGAATAAAACTAGATGATGGTGTTCTAATTGGATATGTTCTAAAGATAATGTACTTTCATTTTAGTCTTGATTCGTGCTAGGATTCATGAATAATGATCGTGTTTCATGGAGAGGAATGTCTTAATGTGGTTATTATTCATTAAAGGGTAAATTGACTTCCCTTGTGTTGTGAATAAAGGAGTTCCACTATAAGGATGAGAACATTCACACTTTCATATTGTCTTATTCTTTCAATGGAGATCTATTTTCAAAAGAGCCTAATTATTTTTGAAAAACAATATAGTGTATTTATCTCTCTGTTTGGAATCTTCATCATGTAACAGGTACAATTATATATCATTTCCTATAATTATATCTTCATTATAAATTAATATATGCATCTGAATAGGATAAAAACATTATCAACTGGGGTTGTAGTTATCCATTGAGGTGGATAACCTCAATAAAAAACATTTTGTGTTTTTTATTTTACTATACACTATGTTGAGTGGACAGATACCTACTGAACAAGTAAAAAATCATTTAATAATTTGGTAAAACATATAAACATTGATTCACCCCCCCCCCCCCCCACTTTGTTTATTATATATTTATGATCTCTTCAATTTCTTTTAGAGAAAATAACAACCTTGAAGATCTCTTATTTCATTTGTAATGGACCATCAAATCTTGGTGAATCTGAAATGGGACCCAACTTTTGGTGGTAACGGTTTTCTCTTATGAAAGAATAGAATGGTTTCTTATCTTTTTTTGATGGGTTTGTATGTTCATGATTTTCTACTTTTTTTCTTTATAGTTCCAAATGAGTCTTATTCATAGTCTCAATATAATAAGAAGAATGTTGAAAATTATGGTACATATGTAAATTTACCACTCTACTTTATCTATGAAAAAATTAACTAAATTCATGGGATGCAAGAATGGTAATGAGATTTGGGGAAAATATCGAATCATTTATGATATAAATTAGAAGTTGAAGGAAAATAAAATGAAAATTTAAATGTATATCTGTTTGATGGTATAATAATAAAATAAAATGAATCTCTATAATAGTTTTCATAAGATTAAAAGTTTTTGTAAGTATTATTGAAGGATATGGAGAGATACAAAAGGATTATATTATAGTGAAGAAAGTATTGATAATAATTCCTAAAAAAATTATTCCATGATCTATGTGTTGGAAGATAAATATCTTCATGATTTACTATTGATAAAATGTATAAAATACTCATTAACTATGAGAGTATAAAAATAGATTCTCTTAATAACAAAGTCCATAAGGATAAATAAATAACATTCAAATATTTTAAGGAATACAAAATAGAAATTTTTTAGATCTGTTAAATTAATAGGATAATGTTGAATATTGTTTTAACATTTTATATAAAACTTCAAGGAACTTCACTAAAGGGAGTGGTAGGTATAAATAGAAGTTAGCTTTTAAAATATTTAACTATGGGAAAGTTAGTCATTTTTCTATGATGATAAAAAAAGGTTAATGTGATGATCCTGATAACATTTCTACTTTTAAAATAGGTTTATCAAAGAGTATTAAATCTCTATTAAAATTTATGAATAGGAGTTCACGAAAAAAAATCAAAAGAAACTTGTTATCAATTGATGATTTGGTTTCTAAAAGTGATAAATGAAATGTTAATGATGAGACACGTTTGGAAGAATCCAAAAAGGTATTAATGGAATGAAAAAAATTAAAAAATTAATTCATTAGATGATGGTACATAGGTTAATAATGAATATTCTTTTGAAAAAGTAAAATAAATCAATGAATAAACCATGAGGGTGGAAATAAAGGTGTGATTAAAGGAGATTAAAATGTTTATAGATAGAAATTCATATCGAAAGAAAATATATGACAATCATAAACAAGTTCATGGTGGGAAATGAAATATGTTCAAAGAAGTGGGAATACTAATTCAAGATAATGTTGAAAATAAAATTATCATTAATGACATGAAATACACCATTATTATTAAAGATTATAAGGTTGAAAAATTGAAACAAAAAAATATTAAGAATAAGAACAAGAAAGTGAAGCACTAATATAGCAATAAAAAGGTTGTTGTAGGTATAGGTGAGTGATCTAGAATGAAACTATCTATAATCACTCATGTACATGATGATTTTCAGGAATTAATAATATTCTCTTTCATTTTTTATCAAATAAAAACTATGTATTCACCAGAATCTAGTGAGAAAAAACAATTCATTTAACCTAGAAATTCATAATACAATCTAAAACCTACTCTCATCTAGGAAGATATGAATATTAAGAGAATGTACAAACAAATATCAAATATTTAATATAGTATTAAACATGAGTAATTTCTCAAAAAAAAATCCAAAATAAGTCTAATAATGAATATAGGTAGAAATCCAAGATGACACCAAATTTCTATTAAAGAAAATGGTTTCATGGTTTTTTCGTTGTTGTGGTGTTCTTATCCACAAATAATACAACTTCTGGTACAACATGTCGCTACTCAATCAAAGGATATATCATGAATAATTAGGGTAAAAAATCCATAAATAAAGAATAGTTAAATAATTGACAATGTGATTTGAAGATTGAGATGAATAATAGGTTTGACTGGTAGTAGGAAATTCTTGGAGATATAGTCAAGAAGGAAACATACCGAATGTATGTGATACATTCACCCCAAATCAACATAGTCATTTTCAAAAATATAGAAATATAAAAAATTAAAATCAATATGCTAATGTGTTGAAAGTTTCATTAAAAGCATGAAAAGATGAGAATCTATGTATAATGGAGGGGGGATTTTCTTCTTTAATAACTGAATATTTATGTAATATAAATAATGATGAGAAAAATAAAGGGGTAAAAGTTGCCTTTTTCAATGAAACATCCCTAAAAATTAAATTTGTTGAAATTATTAAAATTATGGAAAATAAAATTCATCATAATAATGTATAATTTATTGATGGGGTGAAGCATAACATACTGAGTATCTCATAATCCTATGATGATATAATTATATTAATTTTTACAATGAATATATTCTAAATGATGAGGTACAATTATCATGAATTTATTACCAAAATTGTGATAATATAAGGTAATTTTTTTTGAAATTGGATATGATAGGATGGGTTATTGCCTATGCTTACAAGTTAAAATTGATTTATGAAAAAGATGGCTTATTCGTCTTGGACAAATAAAAATGATATTGTTAATAAAATAATTTGAAGAGAGGGATATTACTATTCTAGAAGATTACAATATA
Organism: Viscum album; assembly: GCA_963277665.1. Classification (NCBI taxonomy): domain Eukaryota; kingdom Viridiplantae; phylum Streptophyta; class Magnoliopsida; order Santalales; family Viscaceae; genus Viscum; species Viscum album. Next base: position 1,360,998,458 of record OY728140.1, on the reverse strand, counting down.
ATAGTTTGAAACATATAAAAGAAAGGAATAATATGGATAATAACCCATAAATAATTTTACATTCAAAAAAAGAAACCATTATAGAATATACACTGAGGTTTTTGGGAATATGATAATGAATTCAATAACTAAACATAGATATTTCATTTATTTCATTAATGACTTTATTAAAATATAATATATCATGTTTATCTCACACAACTATCAAGATTTGGATAGATTCAAATTCTTTAGGAGGTTTTCTGAAAAATATAAATGTTTAAAATTGAAAATGTTGTGATTGAATTAGTGTATTGAATATTCCAACTGAAACTTATTATAATATCTATGTAATAGTATAACTAAGTATGAGTTCAGTTATCCATTAACTCTCACACACAAAAAGGATTTTCTAAAAATAAAAATATAAGCCTTATTGATATGTCTATAACTATGCATTCTGAGAATAAAACCTCAATATTCTTATTTAAAAAAGCTATTATTAGAGCTAGAATTTTAAAGAATTTGTATTACATGAGAAAAAACTTGGTCATGACATCTTATGAAATGTGGTACAAGGATATAATAAATATTAATCAATTTAGAGTGTTTGGGAGTCTATTTATAATCAATAGGATGGTATATAGTGGTATATGGCTTAATGAAAAAATAGATGATGGAATAATCCTTTTCTATATACCAAATAAAACTTCTTATAGTCACTCTAAAAAATCTTTTGAGAATATTTTTGAGCATAATGATGCGATAGTTCTTAATATTTAAGAAGATTTCTAAATATATATCATGGTGTAAAATGTTGATAATGTTGTTAACTTTAGGCCATCAAGAAAATAAATAAATCAAATAGATTTAAAAAGATGATTAAGATTCTATTTACACGAGTGATGATAGTGAAAACCATAAGTTAGTAGAAACAAATTCAAGGTAAAACAATCTTATAGATTCAAATAATATCATTAAATACAAGAATATAAGAGTTAATAAAATAATAATAATAATGGGAAACTTTCACACCATCCAATTTTTCAAGATTTAACATCAAAATATTGATGATTATTTTGAACTCAACGAGTTGATCTAAGTTATAAATAAAGATACAGATTGAATTGAAAATAATGAATCATGGGAAATTATTCCAATTCCCATAGAGAAAAACATTATTGGAATAAAATTGGTTTTTAGAAACAAATTAAATGATAAAGTATAATTTTAAAATAATAAGTCCAATATATTTTCAAGGGGTATTATCAAATAGATAGAATTTATTTTGATGAATTGTTTGACCTATTATCTAGACATGAAACTATTATCATTTTCCTTGCAATTTCTAACCAGATAAATTTTAAAATTTACCAAATGGATTTAAAATTTATATTTATTAGTGGTAAACTAAATGAACAATTCTATATGGGGTATTCTAATATTTCATACTTGATGGTGACAGCATTATATTTTAAAAACAAAATAAGGAACTTTATGGACTACTCTATGCTCTAAGAGTGTGATATTTCAAGTGGGATGAGTATTTCAGAAGCATGGAGTTCAAAAATAGATTGGCTAAAAAATATGAATATAAAGAATATCAATACCAAAACACTTATATTTATTGTGTAAATTAATTATATAATATTTGATAGTGAATAAGAGAAACTATGTGAAGACATTTATATAAAAATAAAGAATAAATTTTTAATTTATCTACTTATAGAAATGAAGTTTTTCTTGGGTTTAAAAATTACCCAAGTTGTTTTTCAAATGTATATTTTGAAATAAAAATATTCCAAAAAGTTTTTGAAAAAGTTTACCATGAGTGATACTAGAGAATTTTTTACTTCAATTCATGTAGGCATGAAACTAATCAAAGATAATGAAGTAAAATTACTAAATGAGAATTAATACTAGTATATGAGAACAAGTTTATTATATATAACTATTTCTAGGCTAGATATAGTTTAGTATGCCACCCATTTCACTTGATTTCAATCTAATCTAAAGGAAACTCATATTTTAGTAGCCAATAGAATTCGAAGATACATCACAAATTCTTTCAACTAGTATTTTATATATAAAAATAAATGGGATCTAAACCTGAAGGTGTTTAGATACTTTTATTAGTAAGATGATATTGATGATTGGAAATCAACCTCTTGTGGATCATTTTTCATTAGTAAAAAATGTATTATATGGAATTCAACAAACAATTATTTATTACTTTGTTCTCCATAGAAGATAAATATTTGTTTTTATTAGAGGAATATACCCATATGATGTGGATAATGATTGATCTTAAAGAAAATAATATTCAAACTGAATATCAATTGATTAATGGTTGTGATAATCAAATTTACATAAACCATTCTATTTAATAATTACAGATCAAATCACATTAATATAATTTTCAATTTTCTAAAGCTTAAGGTGACTGGAGGTATCTTGAAGTTAAAATTTGTTCCATACAAAGAATAAATTGATTATATCATCACTAATCCACTCACAACTAAGTCTTTTTATAAGTTGAGACTATAAATTGGAGTGAATACCATATCACTTCAATGAGGTATGAATTTTTTTTAGTTGTCTCTCCTATTTAATTGTATTTTAATATTTATAAATGGGGAGAAGTAATCTTCATGGGGAGAAATTTTAATTTATAAAAATTATTTTTATGTGTTAGTTGTGTGATTATAGAAATACATTTAATAGAATCCATTTATTTTCTAACTATAAAATATGAGTTGGAAACTTTTGTGGGGTAACTAAAGGATAGATTTGATATCTTAAGAAAATTACTCTTATTTTTTACACTAAGAATGTTCAAATAGACTTGGATTTGATTAGTTTATGACACATTACTTTGAAAATTTTGATATCATCTCCTTTATATTAACTTTGGATATATTTTCAATAAGTAAGGGGAAATTAAGGACTATTATATTGGTAAGCTTTCATATTTTAGGGGGAGTAGTTAGTTTGTATTGACATTGAAATGATTAAATATTCACAGAAAAACAAATGGTGGGAATGTTCAACACACTTTGGGATGATATGGTATTAATTTTCAAAACATATGTTTGCAATGTTGTGTATTTTTTATTGTTTATTTGGATTGGTTAGAGATAACAATTAATTAATTGAATAAGTTTTCTGCTTTATTTAAGAAATCTAGAAATTCCATGTTAATACTAAAAAATGACTAGTATGAAAATTTTTGTAAGAGTCATCTATTTTTGGGAAAGGTATCAATGTAATAATGTCATAAGATACATTATTTACTTTTCAGACTAAGAATATGGAAAATAGTTGAAGATAATGTATTTTTTAAGAGGCATTTGGGACATTGGAGGAGTAATATAAACATCATAACAGTCATATTTGACAATATAATAGTCTACTAGAAAATTCATAAGAGTCATTTGAGACTTTATAAGGGGGATATGGTGGTTTTTAGATCCATATCCTAATTTTTAAGAGTAGTCTAGAATGTTTTTTAGGTTCATTTCTAAATATGGAAGAGTATTTTTTGAACTGTGGAAGAGTCATTTTTCTCTTTTGAAATATAATTCATGATCATAATGTGATATAGGTAGAGAGAAACCAATAGATTTTAAGAGTCATACTAAGGTTTGATATAGACATTATACTCTTCCAAAATATCATTTGATAGGGGAAATAAAAAAGATATGAAATAACATAGTATCATCAGAGTTATTTACTCTTATAAACTAACTTTATTCTAGAGTTTTGGAAAACTCCTAAAACATAAAAATTATTTTATTAACCACTGAATTGTCCAAAATATCTTGATTTTCATGAATAAAAATTCTATATAAAAAATAAAGTGATATGATAGTGTGTTGACCTGATAAGTTCCAAAAAACATCAACTTGCATTCAAGTCATAACATAAGATGAAATTCATGAGGAATGGTTCCACACCATAAAAATAAATGTTGGTCCATTCCTATTCTATCTAGAAGGGTAAATAAAATTTCATTTCACCGTGAAGATATGAGTTATACTATGAGGTTCGGTTCATGTTAACATGATTTCTATCATAGAATAACTTTTCAAATGATTGCATATTTTTTGGAGATGCTTAAGACCGTGGTAATTTAAATATCACATGGAAAATAATATAATTATTTTCTTGGAAGTTTAAGTGGATATATCTTTAATAATAATTTAATGTGAAATATGTTTCATAAATGTTTTCCTGAAATCAAGTAATTATTTTCTTATTCAAATATGGATACTTTATAAAAGGTCTTATAGTATAAAATAAAATAAAGGTAATATAAAATATGGTTTGAGAATCATGGATTTCCATTCTAAATAAACATATTTATATCATTATTTTACATGAATAAAAATTCCATATCATAAATGGTCACATAAACCAAAGGATATGTGGTTTACTATATTGGAGGATTAACTAAATTAATAAATTATTTTATAATAATCATCAATATTTCCTCATAAGTTCAATATAATGGACCATCTTCTAATTTTTTCATTAGTAAAACTCATTATCATTACCTAGGGAATGAAAACATAAAAATTGGGTGAGATAAAATGAATAGTAAGGTATGAATAAACATTTCCTCAAGGTTGATTTCATAAGCATAATAAAAAACATGAGCATAAGATAAATTTAATATGATCATGAATTTTAATCATAAAACATAATTGAGGTTCTAAAGAAATGGATTAAGAACTTAAATCCAAATAAGATGGAAATGGAAATATAATATCCATAAATGGACTAGAAATATTTAACAGAAACATTGAATGATGAGAGAATGATAACAGAATTCATAACATCTTTTAATTACGGAACAATCATTACCATAGATAGAAATTATTTTCATGAATCAAACCATTAATTATCATTCTTATGAGTAACTAAAATATACTCATCGATACATTTCTCATGAGATATAAAATTTTAAGTAATGAATTTATGGGTGATATAGGACCTCACCTATCATTCACCATACAAACATGTGCTACTTGATAATCATTCACTTATCACATCATAAAGAACCCATATAAATAAAATGGGTTTTATAAATAACTTAAATGAAAATAATTCACTTTTCATAAAGAATCCATAAAAATAAGAATGGGTTTCATAAAACTAAAAAATGAAAATAATTCATAATTCATATCATAAATAACCAATTGAAATAAAAATATATTTCATGACATTTGAAAATGTCATAAAATGAAACCAAGAATTAATTCGTTTGACACTGAAAACTTGATCACCCAAAATAATCACAAAATAAAATAAAAATAGTGGGTGAAACCAGAAACGTAACTTTATAGGAGATAGATATTTTTAAATATAGATATGAAAATGAAAAATAGAATCACAAAATACCTTTCCTAAAAAAATTGTAATCTTTTATGTAAAATTCATAATTATGAGCCTCTTTTTAAAAAGTCTCCTTTATTTTTATAAAGGCCAGTGAAAAGAAAATAATTCATAAAATTGGATTTTAATTAAAAAATATTCCTCCCCAATGATATAAGAGATAATATCAATCATAATTGATGATATAGTGAACATGGGGGAATTAAATTCAAGACAAAATCATATAACTCAAAGTTAGAAGTTCGAGTTACCAGGTCCCTTACCTTTATTCTTGACTTCCACAGAACTGGTTTAACCTATTTTATAGAAACAATAACCAGATTAATATCCTATTTTATAAAATTATTCATATATATAACCATTTATAAACTTATTTTAAAGTTATTATCTTTATGTATATTAGTTTTTTATTATACATTTTCAATATGTGGTGAGAGTAATCATGATTGTTTTAAAATAGTTTCAAAATAGTGGTGTTGTTATTCATTATTATCCCAAATTCCATCATTAACATATCATAAAATATAATGGAATTGATTATTTATAATTATTAATAATATTATAATTCAATTATATGGGATTTTGGGTTATGATCACAAAATATAGAATTGACAATAAGCACCTTTCAGAGATTTCTAATGAATTGACATTGGTTTCTTGATTAATGGGTTTAATATCAACATTACCACTATAGAACCAAAATAAAACAATTATTTAAAAATGTATATCATATATTATCATTAATAATTATATTATATTCATCCATGATATTATTTTACATCATTTTTCAAGTAGGTGATTTGATTGACCCAAACATGAACATACCATAATTAATGAATGATTATGAGTATAAGAGTGGTTTATTATGGAATAATATCATTATTACAGAATAATGATGATATTATTTAGATAAAATTAAGGTTTAGAATTATATTTTATTTTATTTTAATAAATAACAAACAGACTATATGTAAAAAAATATATATGTTACTTCAAAGAGGTGATTGTTCGCACAACGCTCGGTTAACATTTTCATTTCCTGAAGAAAGAGAGGGAAAGAAGGTGAATCATAGTTTGTATCTTAATAATAATATTTATATTATATAGTTAAAAAATATTCAATTTAACCAATATAATTAGTGAATATAGGTTCTGGTGAAAAAAATAGAAGTCGTCGCTTTGTGGTGGCGGTAGTCCGCACGACACAAAAATAACAGAAACATTTCTCTTAATAGGAAATGGTAAATTGATTAATAGTTATTACCATAGAATAATAAAATTAAGTCTATAAAAAATACTTATGTAATTATTTATTAATTAAAAAATCATGTTTGTAGAGGTAAGAAAGAAAATAAAAGAATTTAGGAAAAAACGTACTCACGCATGACTTGGGCATTCGCTCGGAAAACTCCTTTCAAATTGAGGTATTATGATAGTATATTATGACTAGATGCTCAAGAAAAAGGAATAAGGTTATAAATTACGTAGAATTGGTATATTTTAAGTTTTAAATAGAATTTGTTAAGTGTTATTGAAAGTTTGGTGACAGACCCCTTTTTATAAGTGGTGAGAATAGAATTTTTGTAATTATAACCACTTAATATAAAGGAACCACATGTTAAACATGTAAAGTGGATTCAAAAATGGAAAATAATTGAGTATAGGTAATATTTTCTCTATAAACACCTCAAAATCTCAATAATTAACATTTTTTTAATATTTTATGCCTTTTACTCCTTAGGTTGCCCATTTTTTCCAATTTTGAATTCTACTAAACAAAATATTTTTTTATTAATATCCTTTATAACATAAAATAAAATGGATCTTATTTAATAATTTGTAACTTATAATCCATATATTAAATCCATTTTATTATATTATTTTTCAAAAAGTGATGGAAATAAATTTGAAAATAATAAATGTATAAGGTATTTAAATAATTTTTTAAAATTATAATGTAAGTTCAAAAATGTAAGATATAAGATTTAAAATTAAAAAATATTTTTTTTTAAATTATAGTCACTTATAAAATAAGTAATTTTTTTATAAAATTGTTTCATAAATTTCAAAGTAATACTAATATACTAATAATGTAGTAAAATTATTATTTTTGTAAAAATAATACTATTCACTATTCACCTAAAATAAATTTATATAAAAAAATCCAAAAAAAATAATCATATGATAATATTGTCATGAAAAGTCTAAAAATGAAATTAATATTTTTGAACTATCATTCTATAATTCATAAATAAATTCTTAAACTATGGTAAAAAACTATTTTCTATTGAAAATCATCATTTAAATATATTAACTATTCGTAGAAAATTAGTGTTTTTCAAAAATATATCATACATAAAAAATATCCATTTTAGAAAAAAAAATGTATAAAAAGATTTTACTAGATACTTGGATGCACTAGTTTAAATAGTATTAAAATTGAACTTTATTTTGTAATGTGGTTACAAATTTCCATACATGCTTATTTATTATCTACCTTACCGTGATCAATATCTATTTTATTAAAATGTGTAACGGTCCATTAAGATTTGATGTTATGTATAGAGAATGATATCAAACACAATATTTATTTAAAGAGGAATATTTATCTAAAATCTTGTTTCACTAAATTCCACCCCCCTTAAAATAATTTTATCCTAAAAATTGTATTACTCATATGAAAATAAATGAGGGTATTTTCATCTCATTACATCATCAGGTTCCCACATAGATTCCTTTGAAGTATGATTCCTCCCTATAACATTGACTAGATTAGTTGTCTTATTCAACCAAACCTTATCTATTCAATACATAATTTACACTTGTTGTTCCATTTATGAGAGATCACATTCCAATAGCACAGCTTCCGAGTTCATTAAATGTCATGGTTATGGTTTGTAATTCTTAAAAAGTGATACATAGAGCACATCATGAACTTGGGAGGGGTTTTGAGGGAGTTTTATGAAATATGGTTCCATCGCAACATGATTAAGGGTCTCTAAGGGATAGATGTACCTATTTATCATTTTTTCTTTCTTTTCAAATATCATAACCTGCCTCCATAGAGATATATAGAAGAACACATTTTCTCCAACATCAAACTCTATATCTCATTGAATGTTATCTACATAACTCTTTTATCAACTTTGTGCTTCTTCCATACTCTATTTGATTTTTTGAACATTCTATACCATTTCTTATATAGGGTTATTACCTATTAGCTTCTTTTCCCTAACTTTATCCCAACATATTGGAGTCTAACAACTCATCCCATGTGTAGCCTCATATGGTTCCAGTTAAATTATATAATGAAAATTGTTTTTATATGAGATCTCTATAAAGGGAAAGTGTTGATTCCAATATCCTTTTAAATCCATCTAACAATATCTTAGTATATACTCTAGAGTTTGAATGTCCCTCTCTAAATGAACATCAAGTTGATTGTGATAAATGGAGTTGAGACTCAATTTTATCTCCAATTTTTTCTAAAGATATATATAGAACTTAAGGTAAACCTCTTATCCTGAACAGATATAATGGATAGTGGTACTCTATACAATTTTACCAGTTTCATTATATATATCTTGGAATTTCTTTCAAGAGATAAATATTTTTTGATGGTAATAAAAATTGGTGACTAGAAAGGCTATTGAATACAAAAAAAATTGTTTACAGAACCATAAGTTCCGTATAATTTTTTTAAAATTATATGGAATTATTAATTTTCTTTGAAAATTGACTACATGTGATTGCAAGGCCCGGAGGGCCCAAAACGAATTTTTGAACTTCTTTTTAAGGTATGTTCAGTAAACGTGTGGGCACAAATTTCTATCTTTTGAACCGATGCTTGGATTAAAAATATGAGGACAACATTGGACTCGTGATGCCAGGATTCATTTAAGGGAATCTTAACTTTGTTCATAAAAAGTCAGATAAAAAAGATAATTTTTCAGACTTTTGGAAAAATATAATAAAATAAAAAATGATGTTATTTTAATCCTTTTGAAATATTTTAGTGGAGAATGGTGGGACCACAGTGTAACTTCGGGAAATAAATGTGTGTCATTTAATGACTTGAACCTCTCATTGTGTAACTGAAATGCTTGTGGTTTATTAGGTTTATTAATTATGATTCATTAATGAATCATAATAATGAACCAACGTGGTAGGTTATTTTATTCTATTTAATAAAATCATTGGTGTAGGTTTTGGGAACCTGTGGGAGGAATCTTGATGAAGTGCTAGTGACGTATTCCTCCAGTGAAAAACTGAGTCTTGATGACTCCCATTGAGGAATCAATTTGAAGGTCGACAGAAAATGAACGACAATGCATGCAGAAATTCTTCTTCTTCTGCAAGAAAACATAACATGTTCAAGGTAGGGGTTAAAATTGTTTATGTGTTCAAATGATTTCCTCTCTCTGTTCTTCATTATTACGAAGAACGCAGATCAACCAACTAACGGATTTATCCACGACTCATTCGTTTTTGTAGAAGGTTGTTGCGGGGAATCATTTTGGGGTTGTATTAAATCTTTTGATGATTATTGTTTCACCCACATATTATAACGCTAATGCGGAGGTCGTGGGCCAATCCGAATAAGGCCTGGACCCTCCACCGAACTTTTTCTTGATGTGTTATTCATGGGTGAATGTTCAACTTGAAAGAAACGCAAAACTGAAGGTCATGCAGTAAAGTTGAAATCCCGGGAGGCCCATAGGCACAGATGGGAACAAAATCAGACTAATAGAGCTTCATTGGTGGCTTGCGGAACTGCTACCGGCGTGGCACCACCCATGCGCCACGGATGAGACACTGCAAATCTAGTTGCGGCAAAGGCAGACATGCGCCTATAGTTCCCTAACTAGACCAGTCCACCGGACCGGTCAACCGAAGTGGGCAGCGCAAGCTTGTTGAAGACCGAATGGACTTTTGTCCATTCGGTGGAGAGCTAGGACCATGCCGAGTTGGGGGTCGTGCCCAGCTAGCGGATCGGACCAGGTCCATTCGCCCCCCCCCCCGGTCCGGGCTATGCCTAGCGGGCTGGGTCGACCTGGGTCTAGTTGCACCAGGGTCAGGTTGGGTTGACCAAGATTGGGTCAGGTCAGCCCAGACTAGGTCAGGTCGATCGGGTCAAGTTGGCCCGACCGGGTCAAACCAGACCCGGACCCAGTTTGACCCAGCTATGCTTAAGGGGCCATATCATCTAAATCGGATGTTTGATTGAAAAACTATCTGCGGTGTTGGAACCCTTAGTACAAGGTGATCCTTTGGAGATAATCCACTTAGGTTTTAGAAAAAGTTGGAGTATGTCTCGTATAGATTTGATTCGAAACCAACTAGGTCCTCGACACTAAAATTCATATAACTTACATATCGGGCATCTGATTGATGAGCCGTCTGTAGCGTTGGAACCCTTACAAAAATATGGTCATTTGGGTTACTTATAATGGAACTTCTTGGTGGTTGAAATACTGCTGATGTCTTGTGAAGAAGATCCTCTAGAAATCAAGCATGCTTAGTGCGTGAATCTAGTAGGTGGATGTGACGTGAAGAAAGAATAGTGATCCTTTATGGCTCAGAACCTAGTGATCCTATGAGTGGGTTATTTCTGAGAGATCCTATGTGGGTAAGCACCTATAAATCCTCTAAGTGTGTCATCACCCAACGATCCTCTGAGTGATTCATCACCTAGCGATCCTCTGTGGGTCAGTACCTAGCAATCCTCTCTGGTCAGCACCTAGCGATCCTCTCTAGTTCATCACCTAGATACCTTGTATGGTCTTGCAGAAAAATACACTCGATAGAATAAGATGATATAGATTTGGGAATAATCATCTTTATTCATGTACCTTAAGTTATATACCTAGTGTGAGATGTCTTTTACTTAAGATTTGTGATTGATTTCATGCTAGTGGTTTCTCCTTAGTGGAATTTGGTGAGACCGTCAGGGGTCTTGGGGTCCCTACTAGGTATTGTTATACTCACCCATGCATAGGATTCTCCTGCACCTTGTTGTGTCTTGTGTAGACAACGGACATCTTTGACCGAGATTTGGGAGATAGGACTGGGTAGTGCACGGTGGTGACCGATTGACGTGGAGAGTCACAGTGATGATCTGTATCTACCCTTTAGGTAGGATCCTTGGTGGAAGACCTCTATAGTTGTTTTTCCTTTTTTTTATTTTCTTTTAGTTGGCTTTTTCTTCTGGCCCATTCTCCTTTAGTTAACACATTTACTTTCAGTAGTTATACTATGTGGTTTGTTCTTGTTGTGTACCTAGTCCGTGTGTTTGAAGGTTTAAAGGCAATGCCTTCCCATTTTAGGGGTATTCCTTTCTAGTGATTGTCGCTAACCCCTGGCCTGTGGAAGGTGGGTTTGGAGTAGTCACGACATGGTCCCCGGGGTATAGTTCATGAAAAAGTGTTATTAGAGGCTGGTTGGTTCTACCAGAAGAACTAAGAGTCTATGTTTTCAATGGAGCAATATTGTTAAGTGTCTTGATTTTGGGTTTCAGTTCAGGGAGTCTAGTTTTGGTGAGGTGACTGACGTATCCATACACCACGACACTAAATTATAATTTCTGACTCAATACATGAAAACATTGTTTGCGTGTGTTTTGAAAATGTTGTTTTACTTTTGATCTTTTTGAGTCAGCTCACCAGTTATAGATTGTTGATCGTGGATCACATTTTTCTTTATAGGATTTCACTGTGTAGACAGCCATCCATAATTCTAGTGAGATATCACGATGACATCCCACCGAGTGATGAGGCTTTGGTATAGGGCCCTCTTTCGGCAATAGTACCTTCGGGTGGTGTACCAGCAACACCACAACCCATAGGGAAGAAGATGCCACCAGCCCCACCAGTGGACCATGTATATTGACTGAGCGTGTTGTACAAGTTCCAGAACCAGAGGCCTCCAAGGTTTCAAGGAGAGATACATCCCCAGATATTTGAGGACTAGCTAGAGTCTATGGCATGAGTTTTCCGCTTGGTTGAGACACCAGCAGACCAGATGGTGATCCTAGCTGATAGCCTCTTCCAGGGCACAGTAGGGACATAGTGGAGCCTGACGCTCTAGAAACATGAGGAGACAGCACACTCCTGGTTGGACTTCGAGAGCCTTTTCATGGTGGAGTTCATACCAGCGACTTTACAATTAGTGTGTATTCAAGAGGTACTGCACTTATAGTAGGGCAACCTGACAGTGGCCCAGTACACCGTGGGATTCACTGACCTCTCTTGATACTCCACCGACATGGTACGGGACCCATTCTTTATGGCATGGACCTTTGAGTAGGGTCTCTGATGGGAGATCAGAGCGTTGATGATATTGATCAACATCCTGACGTAGGCTCTAGTGTTAGAGCAAGCATTGTTGATGGAGATATTCCTTGTCGAGTAGCCACCGACAATGAGATTTAACACTATATGACATGCAGTCGAGTCATCTTCAGTAGGTAGTAGGCAGATGACGCAAAGTCCCAAATGGTCAAGACCTTCTAGAGGACGACCCTAGGATGTAGGGTCAGAGTTGTGGAGCTCACAATGTAGCAGAGGTCAACTAAGGATAAGAGTCTATTACTATTGCGATGGATAGGGGCACATGGCTCGTGAATGTCCAAATTCCTGCATGGATAATTAGAATATGGTCTAGGGACTGCTGAGACATCAATAGAGGTTTGATCAAGGAGGTCTACAGGGCGGAGGATGTGGTAGAGGAGATGGTCATGTAGTAGGTAGCAAGTGGCGATTTGATGTTTTACAGCCACCACCCCCAGGTGGTCCACCCCGACCATAGAGAGCATGTGGAAAGGGATGGGATCAGATTTAGGTAGTTTAAGCTTATGAACATGATGCTCTAGAGATGATTCAAGGTATGATCCGTGTCTACTCCACCATAGTTATAGTTCTTATAGACACGGGTGCCAATAACTCTTTTATTTCCACAGCTCTCGTTCGGATCTTAGAGATTCCAATGGAGTTGTTGGATCGATACTTATGATTTGCGTCTCCTACGGGAGTGGATTTGATGATTATGCACTAGTCCAGGAAGTGTAAGCTCACTCTAGGAGGCGATAGCTTTGGCTGGTATCTCCTAGTAGCAGCGTCGAGGCCTTACGACGTCATCTTGGGTATGGACTGGATATCCATAGTCCATGCTCAGATCGACTATTTTAGGTGAAAGGTGCAGTGTATCCGCAAGGATAGGACTAGGTTTTCCTTAATCAGTGAGAAGGGAACCTTTTCAACTCATGATGGACTTTCTCAGAGGAGGGTGAAACTGATCACTCATCAGTTGTCTAGCCTTACCCTAGGAGAAGTTGACAAGAGGAGTCCGAGTTATCCTATAGTGGTGGACTAGTGTGCTGATGTCTTTACTGATGATGTTCTGGGACTACCTCCTCAAAGAGAGGTATACTTATACATCGACATGTACCCCATAATGGCACCAATATCTATACCATCATATGAGATGGTTCCTGCGGATCTTCGTGAGTTGAGGGTACAACTTGAGGACCTACAAGAGAAGGGGTTCATAAGGCCCAGTTTTTTCCTATGGGTAGCCTCGATTTTGTTCACCAAGATGGAATATGGAAGTTTTAGGATTTGCATGGACTATCGGTGCCTGAATCAGGTGATCATGAAGAGAAAGTATCCTCTACTGAGGATTGATGGTCTCTTCAACCAGCTAAAGGGAGCACGGTGATTTTCGAAGATAGACCTCAGGTCAGTCTGTCATCTGCTCAGGGTATGGGATGAGGACAAACAGAAGACAGCCTTCAGATACTGGTATGACTACTATGAGTTCTTGGTGATGCCTTTTGGTATAACTAATGCTCCTTCGGTGTTCATGGGGCTCAGAAACAAGATCTTCCAGCCTTACCTTGATCACTTTTTGGTGGTTTTCATTGATGACATCTTGATATACTCAGCGTCAGAGGAGGAGCACACTATGCATCTGGAGATAGTTCAGGATACACTCTGAGAGAACCAACTTTATGGAAAGATCTCGAAGTTCCATTTATGGATATGGGAGATCCACTTTCTAGGACACTTTATCTCCAAAGATATAGTTGTAGTGGATTCAGCAAAGATAGAGGCAGTGCTTTCTTGGGAACCACCCAGGAGTGTGATTGTGGTGTGGAGTTTCTTGGGATTATCCAGATACTAATAGAGTTTTGTACCTGACTTTTATAGAGTATAATCACCCTTGTCATATCTGAAAAAGAAAGGAAAACCTTTCTTATGGACAGAGAGGCACCAGTAGAGTTTCCAGGAGCTAAGGTATAGACTGACGGGTGCCCCCATCTAGAGGCTACCAAAAGAGTTCATTGGGTATGTAGTCTAATGCGATGCATCAGGGACTGGACTGGGATGTGATCTAATGTAGGAGCAAGTGGTGATTTCCTATAGCTCTTGAAAGCTAAAGAAACATGATCAGAACTACATGACCCATGACCTAGAGTTAGTAGCAGTGGTATTTACGTTGAATATGTGGTGTCACTACTTGATGGGGGAATAGTTTACCATCTTCTTTGATCACAAGAGTCTCGGGTATATCTTCTCACATATAGAACTAAACCTGAGATAGTAGCGATGGCTGGATTTTCTCCAGGATTATGACTTTGAGATATTCTACACTATTGGTAAGGGGAACATGGTGGCATACGCACTCAGTAGGATATCTGGTTTACAGTTGATGAGTGAGACGACAGAGCAGCTATCCGCGTTGCAGTTATCCTTTGTCGATATTGATGGAGCATCTTTCCTCCAGTCTATCAAAGTCACTCCCCCACTCCTCCAGTAAGTCAGGGAGACTCAGCATGAGGATGTTGACTATGAGACCCGATGTGCTCATATATCCTTAGGATTTTCTCTTGAAGGATTTTTTGAAGGTGGGGAAAACTCCATCCTTTTTAGAGGACACACCATGGTACTAGTGATGCTATGATAGGAGGTGTTTAGGGAGTTCCACACATCCCCATTGTTAGTACATTTTGGTGTGGAAAAGATCTACCAGGACCTCCGATGTTAGTACTGGTGGACATGGATGAAGAAAGAAGTGGAAGAGTTTGTTTCATGATGCCTCACTTGTCAGTAAGTGAAGGTCAAGAATTAGGTTCCAGTAGGCTTAGCACAGCCACTTGAGGGGACAGAATGGAATTGAGATGGCATCTATGTGGATGTTGTGATAGGGCTACCATTTACGTATAAGGGCCAAGATTCAATCTGGGTGATCATTGACTAACTCACAAAGTCAACCCACTTCTTACCCATCTGAGAGAAGGGATCAGTAGAGGGCTTGGGATTCCTCTACATACATGAGATTGTATGGCTTCACGAGGTTTCATCGACGATCGTTTTAGATTGTGATGCTCGTTTTACATCATGGCTATGGAATGGATTGCAGGAGTCATTGGGACTCAGCTACACTTGAGCACCACCTTTCACCCTCAGACAGACAGTTAGATGGAGTGGACCATACAGACCCTTGAGGACATTCTTCATGGTTTCATCCTTGGTTTTGGCTATAGTTGGGAGGACCGCCTTCCCCTAGTGGAGTCCATCGGCATGGAACCGTTTGAGGCCTTGTATGGGATACCATGCAGATCACCTCTATGTTGGACATATCCATGGAGAGTATGAACTTAGAGGTCCAGAGTTGGTACAATCTACCACTGAGAAGGTGCAAATCATCTAGGAGTGGATGAAGACTACACAGAGTAGGAAGAAGTCTTATGTTGACAGGAGACGGAGACCCCAGGTGTCTGAGGAGGGAGGTCATGTTTTCCTTCAGGTCTCACCTCAATGAGGATTGCGGAGAATTTTCTGGGTGGTAAGTTATCTCTGAGGTTCATCTGACCTTTTCAAATTCTCAATAGAGTTGTTGAGGGGGAGCATCACTTGGCTCTTCCCCAACAGATGCATTGGGTGTATAATTTTTTCCATGTGTCACAACTAAGGAGGTATGTGCATGATCCATCAGACATTATCCACTGGGGTGAGCTAGAAATTAATGATGGGGTGACTTTTACGAGGTTCCTAATGGAGATAGAGTATCAATAGGAGCGTCTCCTTCGTGGACGGTCGATACCTCTGGTACAAGTTTTCTGGAAGCACAGGAACCTCTAAGAGATCACAAGGGAGTGAGAGGCTCAGATTCATGCTCAGTACCCCCATTTTTTTCTTAGATTTTGTTGTAGATTTTGGGGACATAATTCCCTAATGTGGGGAGATTGTAAGGTCCTTTAAATTCCATATAATGTTTTTTAATTATATGGAATTATTACATGTTTGAAAAAATCGAAGGCATGTGATTTTGAGGCCTGGAGATCCCAGAATAAATTTTGTAACTTTTTTTAAGGTACGTTCAGTAAACATGTGACTGTGAATTTCTAACATTTAAAATAGTGCTCAAATTAAAAATATGAGGACACCGTTGGAATAGTGATGTCGGGATTCACTTAAGGAAATCTTAACTTAGTTCGGAAAAAATAATAAAATAACTAAAGATGTTATTTATTCTTTTTTCAACTGTTGAGCGGATAATGGTTGGACTGCAATGTAACATCGGGCAATAAATGTGTGTCATTTAATGACTTTAACCTCTCATTGTGTAACCACAACACTTGTAGTTTATTAGGTTCATTAATTATGATTCATTAATGAATCATAATAATGAACCAATGTGGGAGGTTATTTTATTTTATTTAATCAAATTTTTGGTGTAGGATTTCGGAACCTATGGGAGGACTCCTGAAAAAGTGTTGGTGATGTATTCCTCCAATAAAGAATGGAGTTTTGACGATGCCTATTGAGGATTCGATCTGGAGGTCGATAGATGATGAATGACAATGCACGCGGACCTTCTTCTTCTTCCGCAAGAAAACCAAATGTGATCAAGTTAGAAGGTTAAAATTGTTTGTGTGTTCAAATGATTTCCTCTCTCCATTCATGAATAATATAAATAACATGGATCAACCAACTAACGGGTTGATATATGACTCATTCATTTTTTCAGTAGGTTGTCGTGAGGATTCATTTTGGGGTTTTATTAAATCTTTTGATGATTATTATTTCACCCACATGTTATAACGTTAACATGGAGGGAACGGGCCAATCTGAACAAGGCCTGGACCCACCGCTGAACTTGTTCTAGATTCGTTCTTCATGGGAGATTTTTCAACTTGAAAGCAACGCAAAACCGAAGGCCACACAGTAAAGGTTAAATCTTAGGAGGACCATAGGCGTAGATGGGAAGAGAATTGGATCATTGGGGCTTCACCGGTGGCCCGCGGAAGTGTCGTCGGTGTGGCACCACTGATGTGGCAGCGTCGACGATTGGTGGGGGAATCCTTGAGGAGGTGGCAGCACCCGCAAGCACCACGGTGGACATGGGAAGTCATCTAATTCCAACCACATCGAGGGCAGACAGTGCACCATGGAGGAGACACCATGGCTCCGGCCATAGTGAAGGTGGACCCATGCACACGGGTCCCACCATAGACCTATCCATTGAACTGGTCAACCGAAGGGGGCGGTGCCAGCCTGGCACCACCTGTTAAAGACCGAATGTACATCTATCCATTTGGTGGGGAGTTGGGACTGAGCCCAGCTGGTGGTCATGCCCAGCCAGTGCATTGGACCGGGTCCAACCAGTTTGGGCCGAATCCAGCGGGTCTGGGTCGGGCCAGCTGATCTAGGCCAGGCCCAGCGGGTTGGGTTGGCCTGGGTTGTTTCAGACCTGGGTCGAACCCGAGTTGGGTCGGGTCGGCCTAGACCGGATCGGGTCAGCCCAGTCTGTGTCGGACCGGACATGGACCCAGTTTGACCCAGTTATGCTTAAAGGACCATATCTTCTAAACCGGACATTCGTTTGATGAACCTTCTATGGAGTTGGAACCCTTAAGGTGAGGTGGGCATTTTGAGATACTCCACTCAGGTTTTAGAGAAAGTTGGAATTTTTCTGGTTTCGATTGGACTCGAATCCTACTGGGGTCTTGGCACTAAAATGCCTATAACTTACAGACCGGGCATCTAATTGACGTGTCGTCTATCGCGTTGGAACCCTTACGATAAGATAGTCCTTTGGGTTACTTTTAAGTGGCACTTAGTAGTGTTTAAAATATGGTTAATGGATTGTGGGGAAGATCCTCCATAAATCAAATGTTCTTAGTGTGGGAATCTTGTTGCTGGATGTGATGTGAAAAAATAATAGCAATCCTATGTGTGTCAGCACCTAGAGATCCTCTGAGTGGGTCAGCCCCAAGTGATCCTCTGTGGGTCAGTACATAGTGATCCTATGAGTGGGTCAGCACCCAGCGATCCTCTGAGTGGGTCAGCACCTAGAGATCCTATATGGGTTAGCACCTAGAGACCCTCTGTGGGTCAGCACCTAACGATCCTATGTGGTTCCGCACCTGGTGACCTAGTTTGGTCTAGAAACAAAAGACACTTGATAGAATAAGATTATCTAGATTTATGACTAATCATCTTTATTCATGTACCTTAAGTTGTATACTTGGTGTGAGTTGTCTTTTACATATGCTTTGTGATTGAGTTCATGCTTGTGGTTTCTCCTTAGTGGAATTCTGGGAGACATTCAGGGGTCTTGGTGTCCCTACTAGGTATTGTTATAATCACCCCTGTATGGGATTCTCCCGCACCTTGTTGTGTCTTATGCAGACAACTAATAGCTTTGACCAAGATTTGGGAGATAGGACTGGGTGGTGCACGATGGTGACCGGTTGACGTGGAGAGCCGCAGTGACGAGTTGTACCTACCCTTCAGGTAAGATCCTTTGCGAATAACATCTGGAGATGTTTTTTATTTTTGAAGTATTTTATTTTAGTTGGGTTTGTATTCAAGCCCATTTTTCTTCAGTTTACACTTTTACTTTCATCATTTATATTATGCGTTTTTTTATTGTTGTGTACCTGGTCTGAGGGTTTATAGGTTTAATGGAAATTCCTTCCCATTTTAGGGATATGAATTTTTGGTGCTAGTCGCGAACCCCTAGCCTATAGAAGGTGGGATTGGGGTAGTCATGGCATGGGCCTTGGGGGATGGGTCGTGACCAATAGAATTATGAAACTTAGACATTTTGGGGCATCCTATGATTAAATACATGGTAATGTTTTCCCATTTCCATACTGGTATAGGTAATGGTTGTAGCATTCCCTTAGAATTTCTACATTCATCCTTACTTGTTAGAATACCAAGCGTTGATATATATTCTATGATCTCCCTAATTATGTTATCCCACAAAAACTTTTTCTTTAGATATCTACACATCTATATGATTCTTAGAATAATATATAATGATGAGATTAGAGAATTAACTAACAGTTCCCTCTTTATCTTGGGTTTTTTTGGGACACATATTCAAGATCCAATCCTTATAACTCCAACTTTATCAACGTTGAACTCTGGAATACTCATTACCATTTTATGTAGATACACATCATCCCGTTGGGATTCTTTTATATTTACATAAATAGATGTTTGAGAATTTATTTAGGCAAGATATGATATCCCTCATCCTATTATGACTTCAAGATTCATCCTCTGCTAAACCATGAGTAATGTTTATTTTTTAATCCTCATCAAGGATAAAGTAGCATGATCTTTCCTACTCATATCATCATCCACCTTATTTACCTTCCCTGGGTGGTAATATATTGAGTATCACAATATTTTATCAACTCTAAATAACTCATTTTGAATATGTTTAACTCTTTATATATGAATATATATTTCAACCACTTTTGGTTAATGTATATATCACACCTTTTACCATAGAGATAATGTCACAAAATCTTTAATGAAATGATCACTACTACCAACTCCAAATAATTTTTTAGGTAATTTGGATCATGATTCTTTAATTAATGATTTTTATAATAAATTACCTTATCATACTATATAAGGATGCATCCAAATCCCTTTTTTAAAGCATCAATATATATTACATACCCTACTCCACTATTGGGTATTTTAATTATAGTTGTAGTGACCAAGAAATTATTTAGTTCCTTGAAACATTACATTCATTCCTCTATCCAAATGAACTCCAATTCATTCTACATTGACTTGGTTAGTGGATTTGATGGCCATCGTAAATTACTCACAAAGTATCTATAGTATCCAACTGAACCAATAATAGTATTGATCTTGGTTATTATTCCATCATTTAAGGATCTATAAATATTCCCATTTCGATGATTTCATGACCTAATAATGATACATTCTAAATCCATAATTCAAACTTCTTAAACTTAGCTTACAATTTCTCTTTTTATAAGGTTTTCAAAAAAAACACCAAATGATTTTCATGCTCTTCCTTTATCTTAGAATATATGAGAATATCATATTTAAATAATACCATGAATTTTATAAGTTAATCCCAAAATAATTTATTCATAAATTCCATAATGATAGAATGAACATTAATAAGTCCAGATGGAATCACTATAAATTCATAATGTTTATACCTTCTAAATAAATTTGGGTTTGAAATATCCTCTATTTTATCCCATAATAGATGATATATTAATTGAAGGTTGGTCATTGAGAGATATTGAGATCCTTGGAGTTGATTTAAAATATCATTGATATAATGTATAGGATAGTTTTTTATTTTGAATTTATTAATCCCATAATAATCAATGAAAAGACGCAATGATCCATCCTTATTTTTGAAAAAGATGATTAGTGAGCCCCATGGTGCAACACTCGAGGTTATACTTCCCTTATCCAGGTTTTCTTAAAATTATTTATCCAATTCCTATAACTCAATGGGGTCTATTCTATATAGACTATTTGATATAGGCATGGATCCATGTGTAAATTTAATCAAAAACACAACCTCATGCTTTGGGGTAAGTCAAAGTAGTTTATCTAAAAATATATTAGTATATTCTATTAAAACATGAATATCCCCAATGTTTACTCCCCCTGATCATTTGAGCTTTAAATACCTCATTATTGGGTATCAAGAAACATATTGTAAAACTTTATTACAAGGGAAGTTCATGATTATTCCTATATCGATACTTGATAGTAGAACGATTCGAAAAATTAAATAGTATCTCTTTTCCCTAAAAATAATATGTTCTTTATATAAGGAAAGCTAGTTCATGCCTAATATTATTTTAAATTAAACTAGTGGAAGACGAATTAGATATATATGAATTATCCTCCCACATATATCAATCAGAGAATATCTATATATCTTTGAAACATGTTTTCATAGATAAATCAATATTCATTTCTTGGATGGTGATTCTACATTCTTAAAAAATTTATGATATAAAACAATATGATGAAACAGAATCATATAAAGTATTAAGAAAATATATAAAAAGATCATGTGAATCCGATATCACTTTATTATTGTGATCTACCTCATTGGTAGTGATTGTGAATTCATTACCTTGTTCCCATTATTTAAGAGTTTGTTGGGGCCTATTTTCTTCATTTTCCCAAGATTAGGGAATTTATTTTTATACTATCCAGACTTGTTTCACTTTAAGTATTATAGTGTGGGTGGATCATTATTCGGGACCATATTCTCCTCTATTGTGTTTATCAACCTCTTAGCCTTACTTTAGTAGTTATGGGATTAGTATCCTACTTTACCAAACATAAAACCCTTCCTTGATCCATTGAGGTAAGTACCATGGTTCTTCTTCCCATACTTTTGGAATGTAGGGGGTGGAAATTTTTTTCCCCCATGTGACTTACCATTAGAGTTCTATTTATATTCTACCATTATTTTCTTGTATCTGAAATAATTACGTTCCCAAATTTATAAATCCACCTTTACAATAAATAAACAAATATCCTCATAGATTTAAAAGTATCTTATGGGTAATTCCATTTGAATATTTGGTTTTAAGAGACTAAAAAATTCAATATTTTCTTCAGATTAGGATATATAACTACAGGATTACCTCATGCGAGTTTTTAATTTTTCTTCATAAATTCTAATAAAATCATCCTCCTCCTATTTTAGCTCCAACAATTCGATCTCCTTCCTTATATGAAGAGTTCAATGAATGTTCTTAATGAAGAATAATTTATTCATCTACTTCCATTCAATAGTGTATTTTTTCCCATTATTAGTTGTGTTCTTAATGAGAGTCCACCGTGGGTCATCCACTTCTTCTAAATGATAGACAACCAAGACAAACTTCTTATTAATTAAGTATAGGAGACCAAAAAATATCTTTTTCATCTCATTGATCCATTTTTCAACAATAAATGGGTTAAAAGATCCACTGAGGAAGGTTCGATGTTGTTATGTGAAATAATAGATAAAAATATACTTCTTCCTTAGTTAATTTGGGAGAGCCACATGGTTTGTGTTATTATTCATAGATTATGATAGTTAGGTGATATTGTTTTGTTATTTTTTCCACTGACTCTAGTTTCTCATTAAAAAATTATTTCATTACCCATTGTATACCCATTATAAACACAGTTTATCCATGCTCCATAAATTTCATTAAAAAATAAAATTAAGGGTAAGGATACATAATCTAAAAAATAATATTATTAATATAGAAGGGGTGAATCATAAATGACATTTATTTATTAATTTATTCATTTAAAGGCACAATTCTAGGTTATTAATGTTAATTTTATATTAGTTTCACTAATCTAAACATATTTAAATACCTCATAATGGTTCAGAATTAGAATTTGAATTAAATTAATAAAATACCATGAGATTTTCAAAAACAAGTGTTTAGTTAGGCCTCTTTGTATTTCATTGGGTGATGATTGATATATTATACCCAACACACCCTTTTAAATATTATTACCCTTAGGTGCATCAATACCTGAGCATGTATCCACTTTTAGTATCCAGATAGAGATATTATTACTATGAAAAACATACAATATCTACTTTTCCAAAAAATTGGGTATTTATCATATACTTATACATATCCCTTATAATTGTCCCCTCAACATAACCCTATGGGTTTTAGTAAAATCCCCTAAATGAATCCCTAAATTAAATAAACCCTCATATGATAACAATTATAGATACCCAAGCTAAATAAACTACTTTATATCATCATTTTACATAAAAAATTCACATCATAAATTGTCTCACAAACTATGGGAGGTGAGGTTTAGTTTCTTTGAGTATTAGCTACATAAACATCTTATTTTATAATACTCATTAATATTTCTCCATAAGTGCACCATACTAGACCATCATCTGAACATATCGTTAGTAAAATTCATCATCATAACTAATAAAATGAAAACATAAGAAAGGAGTCCTCTCAAATGCTTAGTAAGGGATGAATAAACATATCCTCAAGGATGATTTCATAAGTATAAAAAACATGATCATAAGTGAAATATCAAATCATCATGAGTAAATCCTAAAACCTATGTGAGCATAAAAGGATATAGAATAAGAACTTAAATCCATAAGAGATCAAAATGAAAACATAATATCCATAACATGGCTTAGAAACATTTAAAATAAACCTTTAATCGTGAGAGAATAAGATATAAATGCATATAATATTTTAATTGTGGTATAAGCATTAACATAGAGAAACATTACTTTCCTAAGCCACACCATGAGTACCAACACTTATGAGAAATAGAAACATTGTCATGAATACTTTTCTCATGATACATAAACTTTTAACTAATGAATTGGAGGGAGATATAGGAACCCAACCATCATTAATCCATACTTATCTGTGGCACTAGAAAATCATTCACTTATCAGATCATAAAGAACCCAAGAAAATAAAATGGGTTTCATAAAATGTTTTAATGAAAACCATTCAATTTTTATAAAGAACACATGGAAATAAAAGTAGGTTTCATAAAACATTAAAATTAAAATCATTTACTATTCATAGAATTAATACCCCATGGAAATAAAAATTGGATTCATTTCATTTCTAAATGGTATAAAATAACACCATGAATTAAATCAATTGGCACTAAAAACATGATCACCCAAAATAATCATGTAATAAAAGAAAAATATAGGGTGAAAGTTGAAACATAACTCCATTAGAGATACATATTCTTGAATATAGAGAGTGAAATTAAAACCAAATCAAAAAAAGATATTTCTTCACACAAAAAATTAATCATTGATATAAAATTCATAGTTAAGAGTCTCTTTTCAAAAAGTATCATTTGTTTTATTAAAACATGTAAAAAGAAAAAAAAATACATGGAAGTGTATTTGAATTAAAAACCATTTTTCCCTATATATATATGAGATAATATAATTTAAAATGGAATATATAGGGATCATAAGATAAAATAATCAGGAATATAAAATATTACTCCAAGGAAGTTTTAGTTACCAAATCCCTTACCTTTATTCTCAACTTCAATGGAAGTGATTTGACATCCTGTATAAAAAAATAACTATCTTAATCATGTATTTTAAAAAAAATATTCATATTTATAAACTTCTATAAACTTAATTTTTAGTTATTATCTATATGAATATTAATTAGTTCTTATCCATTTTCAATATTGATTTTGAGTAATATTTATTGTTTTGAACTAGTTTTACAATAAAAAAATATTTTTCTTATCTCAAAGTTTATCAATCCAAAATCATAACATTTAATAGAAATAATGATTTTTTATTATTTATGATGTTATAGTTTCAATCTGTGTTATTATTGGTTATTATCATTAAATATGGAATCAGTTATGAGCATGTTTTAGTGATTTCTATCGAGAAAACATTGGTATTTTAATTAGTGAGTTTAATATTAAAATTACCACTTATTAACCAAAAATAAAATAATTATTTACTTATTTATATAATATAATATAATTATTTTTTTTTCATAGCCATCCATGATATAATTTTTTAGCATTTTTTGAGCAGGTGGTTAGACTGGCCCAAAAATGAATCTTCCATAATTAATGGATGGCTTTTCTTTTTTGCATAATATAATTATTACATAATAATGATGATATTATTTAGATAAATTTAAGGTTTTTAATCACATTTTAATATTATATAATATATAATAAATAAACTATAAGTACAACAAGATACGTTACTTCATGGAAATGGTAGTCCACATAAGGCGGGGTTATTTTTCTCTTTTTCGCAATAAATGAGAGGGAAAGAAGGTGGATTATAATTTGTCTCTTAATAATCATTATTATATTATATATTTAACATGTATTATTCAATTTAATCATTATATTCAGTTAATATGGTTTTTCATGAAAAAAATTAAATTATTACTTTGTGGAGGTGGTATTTCTCCCAATGCCTGAATAATGGTTTTATTTTTATTAATAGAAAAGGGGAAATGTGGTTAAATATTATTAACCAAGACTAATAAAATTCAGTATTAAAAAAATAATAATTTAATTATATTGGAATCATAAAATTATATTTGGAAAATTAATAATGAAAATAAAATCATTTGGTATAAAAAGTAATCAACTTGAAGACTTGGGCATTCCCTTGGAAGACTCCTTAGTAATAGAGGTCTGAAGGTAATATCTTATGAATATAGGCTAAAAAAGGACTAGGATTATAAAGTAAGTATAATGGGAAAATGTTATGGTATAAACTTAATTCTTTCATTATTATTGAAGGTGTAGTGAGAGGATCCTTTTTATAAGTGGTGAGAAGGGATTTTTTGTAATTATAACCACTTAATAAAATGGGGTCACATGTTAAACATGTCTAGTCGATCAAAAAATAAAAAATAATTAATTAAAGATAATTTTTTGTATATATGAACCTCAAAAATTCAATTAGAATTATTTTTTAAAAATTTCATTCCTTTTACTCCTTAGGTTACCACTTTTTACCATTTTTATTTTGTATTACGATAAATAGTATTTTTTTACTAGAGTAACTTATCCTTTAAACCTTAAAATAAATTGGATATTATGAAATAAATTTTTCCTTATAATTCCATATATGAAATCATTTTTATTATATTATTTTAAAAAAATTTATTGAAATAAAGTTGAAAAAAATAATTCTATAATGAATTAAATCCATTTTTGAAAAATATAAATGAGTTAAAAATATAAAATAAAAGTTTGAAAATTAAAAAAAATTAAATTATGAAGCTACTTATAAAATAAATATTCGGTCTATAAAATAGTTTCATAAATTTTCAAGTCATACTTATACACTAATCATGTTGTAAAAGTCATGTTTTTGTAAAAATGATATTTTCCTCTATTCACATAAAAATGAAGTTGTTCAGAAAAATACCAAAAATTAATATTAAGATAAAATTCACATGATAAATAAAAAAAATTAATTTTTCCAAAATAATATTTTTATAATTCATAAATAAAATCATAAATTTGGTAAAATATTGTTTTTATGGGAAATCAACCTTTATGTATATTAACAATTCTTCTAAAATTATTTCTAATAAATAAAATATCATACTATAAAAATATTTGTTTTAAAAAAATAAAACTTTATGTATAAAATTTTTTTATTAGATGCATAGTTTTACTAGTTTAAATAGTATTAATAGGGTCGTTTATTTTATAATGTGGTTAAAACTGTTTGTTCCCACTTATTTAACAGCTACCATACAATTGTCAATATCTATATTATTAAAATGTGTTTTGATATATCAATGTTCAGTATTATATTTCGATAAATATATCGAACTCAATATTTATTTAAGTAGGAATATTTCATTTAAATCTTCGTACATTATAAGAATTTTTCATCATCATTGTAGGAGATTTGTGAGAAAATAATCACAGGTGAGGAGATCCCTAAAGAGAATAAAAATACTATTTAGACTTGTTGAGTATATTGTTATATTTTTCTTCCACTAGAGATCTATATTTGGAAATTTTCAATTGTTTTTGAAATGTTAATAAATAGCTTGTATTTAATTAGTTGGGTTTAGCATCCTATAATAAGTACAAGGTCAAAACCTTACCTATATTAATATCTTGAAAATAAAAGAATTATTGTCAATGAGTGGGATAAAAATACCATACATTGGGGATATAGTCATCCTTTAAAGAGTAAAATCTCATTAAAAACAAGTGGTGTTTCTTATTTTCTTCTTAATCTTTATTGAGTGGATAGATCCTAGCTAAACAACAAGAAGGGAGATCATGAATTTTTAAACACATATAAACACTGGTGTTAATCAGATCCCAATTGATCCTTTCATGGACCTATTATATAGTTAATGTTTTATTTTCCATAATATATTTCTCATACATAAAAATTATTTTAGACAAAAATAGTTACCTAATAATAATATTTCATTATAAAAATAATATTTACACTTCACCCTCATGTTATATAATATTAAATTCACATAGGTTACTTAAAAAATAAATACCTTGATTAGAATATAGAAAATAATATGTTTTAGAAAATAAATAGATTTATTAAATGAAATAATTAATTAAAGACATGGTATAAAACTAAAACACAACCCATCACTTTATATAAAAGATAAAATTTATTGGTTCCAAGGATTATTATTCATTTGGATGATAACCCATTTAAAGAATTTATATATTTTTGAGAACTATACCAATTATTTCTACTGAAGTTGTAACACACTACAATGGTTCATGTCTGTAGTTCCATAGAGAAGTTGAGTTATGATATGTTTTAAACCATTTTTTATTTATAATTTTCGATTCAAATTTAAAAATAGTTCTTTTAGATGAATTTAAAATGATTAGGAGTACGCTTCCAAGGTATTTGATTGGGTACATGAGGACAAGATTGAGTTTTATTGGTTTTGGAGGCTAAATTGTGTAGTTCAGTACCTATTGAGGGCCATCGGGTACCTAATGAGGGTGACTAGAGTAAATTATCATTGC
Organism: Viscum album; assembly: GCA_963277665.1. Lineage (NCBI taxonomy): Eukaryota > Viridiplantae > Streptophyta > Magnoliopsida > Santalales > Viscaceae > Viscum > Viscum album. The sequence continues at coordinate 1,360,970,217 of OY728140.1, read as the reverse complement.
CTTAGGCTAGTTGGATACCATTATGGGAGAAATAGTTACCTGATGATGCTTAGAAATAGTTTTAAAAACATAGGGAAAATAGTACTTTTGGATTTTAATTTTTAAAATGTCATTTTGGATTCCTTATTCACTGATGTTTAAGTCACCTTTGAGGATACCACTTTTCCCTCATCTCCTTCTCCTTCACTTCCCCCATAATCCATGGAAATCAGGGGTGTGATATTTTTTCATTTCGGTGAGTTATTCCATATTTCATATTCTTTATCTCTATACCAACTTCTATCTCTAATGTTTTTGGGTTCGAACCAAGGATTTCAGTGCTAATTCAAACAAGTATTTTTGAATTTGGATTGGAAGTTGGGGATTCGGTTTTACCTTGTTAGAGATCCATGGGGGATAAATTCTTGAGGTTTCGTGTGGTTTCACATTATGTAATACACTACTCTAATTTATTTATTTTCATTAAATTGGAATGGAATTTATTTATTAATAATTTCTACCTATTGGGTATTTTATTTTCTGAGAATTCAAGGGTTTTCTGGGAGATATATACACCCATTTACTTGATATTCTATATTCCTTATTCCATATGTTTTGTTATCCATTTATTATACATAAATAAATTAATTTAAAAAATTAATTATGTTTTTTTATTTAATTAAAATGGATTCTTGATGAGTTTAAAGCCTCATGTGGTTAGATAATTATGGATGAATCATAATGAGTTATGGATTATCTTAGGTGATTTATAAGTATGTGATCTCTAACTCTTCCCTATAATATATGAATTATTCATGTATTATGTATCATGTGGTCTAATTTCCTTGAATTCTTGACATAAAACTAATTTTAATGGTTCTTCATTAACCTGTATTAGTTTTCTAAGAATGTATAGGGTTTTGATATTCCCTCCACTTACTATGTATTATTTTCTTAACTGGAAATGGTTGTAGGATTGAATTTTAATGTAATGGTCAAATGATAGTGAAACAATGGCGTATTCACATGAGTTATTCTATAACATGTAGGACATTGAATAGGTTCCTTACCCTCTATAATCAAGGTAGAGTTTTGAAATGTACAGGCATGATCATCCTTTTATAGAATGTATTATATGTCATTGAATGGATTTTGGAAGACCTTTGCATTAGCTAGTGTCTATATAAAGGTTGTGTGACTCCTAATGTTATCCCATAGTGACCTTTTTGTGAGTATTTTTTTCCTTGATACCTTCCTAGAATGTGGTTAGGTTAATAGGGATGCATGTTTCGTCCCTTGAGACATGTGTAGGTTGTAGGACCTTTTGAAGTTCATATATGCCATTATGGGATTTATGACTCCTTATACTCATGATATATTAGAGCTATGTTAGGTAACATATTTGGATTTTCATATGATCACCTTTAGAGTGTGATTTTTCATGAAATTAAGATGGAATGTTTTGAGATTCCTTGTCTTGTCTAGGTGTGTTGAACATTTATATTATATAATCCATTGACCAGTATGTGGGTGCCATATATATCCTCTTAAATTATGGGGGAATATTGATTATGACATCAAGATATTGATATGTTCAAATTGATTAGTGTAACCTTCAGTGGTTCTTGAACAATCTGTAGATGTTAAGAACCCGGGAATTGTGAAATTTCCAATAGAGATATTTGAGGTATGTAGTAGGTTGGAACATAAAATCCTCATGGTGGTGAGTGTGATTAATGGTTTTTTGAGTTATGTCCATCAATATTTAGTAATTTATAGTGTATATTGGGTGTTTTTGATCGTGGTCACACATAACACAGTGATATCATAGCTCAGGAGTGACGCTCAAGTGGTTGTATTATCTAGATATGATGGGTGTGGTTTGGTTAATATCTATATTGAGATAATTATGTGATATGTATATATCACTAGACAAAACTAATGATGTGGGAAATTATACATTGGGAGACACCATTGAAATTTTTTGATTCCAACCCTTATTCGGGTCATATATAGTGAGAATCCATTGTGATGTGTATGTAAAACCTAGAATAGTGATGGAAAGGGTTTTTTATGGAACATGGATACAAATATCTTATATTTATAAATATCTTGTTTTTGGTAGAGAAATTGACTCTTATATTGGATCATAGTGAAAGGGTGAAATTAATATGTTTAGTGACTGACTAGTGGGAATAAGGGAGTTTGACTAGTTAGAGGACTAGATCAACAACTATTGGTTCTCATGGGGTTTATAATACCTAGTGTAATAGGGATAGGCCTTACATTTTGCTTAAGTCTTGAGTGTAAGACTAAGGTTTATAGGTCAATATTTTGTGGATGTGTTTGGTTTTAGTGTTGGTAATGTTGTGGTCTAGTTTATAATAGTGTAATAGACCTTGGGGTATTACATCAATGATTCTAGAATATCTGAGACTCGCTGAAGGTAGGGAATTATAGTGGATTTGGTGTGATTTGACATCAAAATAGTTCTCAGGTTGCCAGGTCCTTCATGGTTTGTCAGTATAGTAAGCATATAGGTAATGTTTTTACACATGATTGATTGTTATGGATCGGATATGAATCTACATAAATTATTCAAGTTATGACTAGAATTTTTTTCCTTTAGAGAATGAGGCATTTAGGGTTATATGGTTCTACTATTTAAGGTGTGTTTTTAGTGTTATTATATTTAATAAAATTTATCACTTTAGATATTGAATCATGTTTCTATGATTGATGGGGTTTTCAAGAGATTCATATAGAGGAATCCCAGATATGATAATAATTGTAGTTGGGAGGTTGTAATTCCCAATATCAATTCATGTTGGTAGATCCAAAGAGGAGTGAAGTTTCAATGCTTTTGAAACTAGAAGATATTTGATTTGTTTTTTATTTAGAATGATAATTGTAATTTTTAGAAATGTTTTAAAATACTATGAGGATGTTTAGGGAGTAAAAAATTGAGTAAAGGATTCCCATGTTTTTTGGGGGGATAATGAGGTTGGATATTATAGGTCATTTTCTATAGAGGGCCCACGAGTACCTTGTTGGGTGGAACTTGTTACTAGGTGAAGGTGTCTAGTGTATAGGCTCAATACGTGGGGACACTAAATACCGATGCATGTGCAATAGGGAGTTGGTGGTGCCCAGAAATGCTATTTTAAAAAACTTCGGAAAATGTCCTTTGTGGTTTAATTATGAAAAACCCCTTCATGGTTCCTTCTACTTATTCGTATAAGACATGAGGGAGGATTCTCCATTTCCCCATCCTCCCTCTCCTTTACTTATCCATTATCCCTGGAAATTAGGGGTGTGATCTTTCATCATTATAAATATTTCACTATATTTCTTTCTCTTTATCACTTTTCCACTTTTTCACTAATTTTTTTTGGGGGGTAGAGATAGGGTTTCAGTTTAAATTCTACTAAATTATGGTTGAATAATGTCTATATGATAGGTAATTGGTTCTATATACCTAGAGGAGGTCCTAGAAGGATGAATTCATGATATTTCAAGTGGTTTATTTTGATAAAATTATCTTACCTAATTAATTGTCGTTTATATGATAAATTGGAATGTAATTTATTGATGAATTGCCATAGGGTTTTAGGTATTTTTTCATTTGTGGGTTCAAGGGTGTGTTAGGAATGATTGGAACTATGTTTTTTGATATTTTAAAATCATTAAATTTTCCAATGAGTTATTCATTGAATATTCATAATGGAATTAATTTTGAATTAATTTTTAAAAAAATATATAGGTGATTAAAATGAATGTTTTATATAGTTAGGGCCTCATTTATTTGTAATATCCTACCACCCTAAACCACAAACTCAAGCCTAGACCGACAGTCACCACTATACATCAAGCACGCCTCCTTGTATACCATTGGATGAAAACTAGTAGCATGGGTCTAATATGGTACTTTGGGGAGACTATACCACATATATCATAGTATGATACAGAGTATAAAATAAACAAACATAATCCATAAATATACATCCGATTACATTGGTTAAGTAAAAAATCTTACTATAAAAAAATAAATGTCATGAAGACCCGAATAGCCATGCCATACATCCATAAATTACCCCCAGTACGGTTATATATAAAAACAAACATAAATAAGAGAAACAAAATGTGGTCTCCTAACATCCTCAAGTCATACCTCATCCCAAGATCCATGTATATGTCCAATTCATCCTGACTGAAAAAAACCCAAGTTATAGCCCAAACTATACATGCAACCAGGTGAACATATACTCAATTACTCAAGTGTAATGGTGATCTATGTATGGTGTGATTTCAAACTCAGTAGGTAACCACCAACATAGTATGATAGTAACCATCATTGTTGTTATATGTTCATATGGAATAATCATATAAAATAAATAAATAACTACTAAAAATCAATTAATTTTGATACTTAGGTTTGTGACCCCAATCGACTATAACTACTTTCTCCTAGTTCTAGAGTGACTCGGAGCATGTCAGGTAATAGTGCTAACTAGAAAACTAAAACCACACATTTGGTGAATATTTCCATAAGGTATCTCAAACCTACCTTATGAGATCATTATATAGTCTTCAAAAACCAACCCTTACATGATTTTCCTAATCTTCTTGAATCCTAATAGTATTGTAGACCTAAAGCTAAGATCACCCCAGAATACCAGACCAGAAATGCCTTAGAAAATATTAGGATCCATAAGATCGTAGGCCATAATACCCCACCTAGAGACCCCTATCTGGATAGCACGTGATATTACACCTGGTCATCTGGGCTCCAAATCCCTGGTAGACCAACCATGTCTAAGATCAAACAATATGGAAGATCTATCCACGTCCATATCTAAATCCATGGTAGTATAACTCCACATCCATATCTAAATCCATGGTAGTATAACTAGAATCACATACCTATTTTATAATAGTATCCTCATTCAAGGTATAGTCCACAAATCATTATATGAAAACTCCCCTATGGGAGTGATCCATCTAGGGCACACACCCTATAATCATTTGAAATCTTCCCTTTGGGAGTTTACATTCATCAAAACACCCTATGGTAGATAACATATCAACCATCAATATAAAAATTACAAACATTGGTGGCCTTATGCCCAACCCACCAGGAAACCCTTGGTCAGACTCCCCAGAGTGTGACTTAACTTGTCTCAACATAAACATACTCAACTCACCAATTATGGATCTAACTTGACACTAAAAATCATCACTATCTATTTCCCTAATAACCCTATAAATAGGGTCACAAATCAAAGAGAACCTACTAGGTCCCTCTAGTCACACCCAACAGAGGAACTACACATAGATTCCATGATTATATCTTGATTTTTTAGTCCAACACCCAATGAATTGAGGAAAAAACATCATATGGAATCATCAACAAATTATCATGGTCTTTTCGGTTACACGGGGTCTCACCACAAAGTAAAAGGAAAGATATATCCCCTATACCATATAAAACATCAAGGTCACTATCAGCCTATTCGCTCATCCTATTCTTGGCCTACCTATGTTCTATCCACTGAGTCCTATTCATTGACTGATAAGCCACGCTCGGTTTATCCTCACCTCGCAATACATGTAGAAGACATCATGTTTCTTATAGGTCCCAATAGACCCTCATTTTTTAGTCATATAAAGTTATAATATTCCTTCCTTAAGAGGTGATAAAGGCTCCTACTCTAGGTCCACTATGTCTCAGTTGGTTCAAGCTCACTTCTCAATAAGTCTAGAGTATACCTGGTATCTCAAAATCCAAGAATCGTCCATCAGTGGATTAGGGTCCAAGTTAATACACAGTTGTTGTTCATTACCCATTGTTCTCATAAATTTTAAAAGAAATTATAATTTAATTTTAAAAGAAATTATAATTTAATTTTAATAAACCCCATTTTAGTTAAAATAACTAGTTTTTTTCCTCAATGTTGTGATTGATCATCCATATTCAACACAAATAGAAAACAAATTAACACAGGGCTAGTACATGAATACACCTACCTCTTTGAAGCATTTATAGGTAATTACAAGGGTGATAGTAGCTTCCAAGGACTATAAAATATTATCTAAACTCAATAGGTCACCACTCGCACTCTTAAACACCTAAGTTACTCTAAATCACCAAAAATAATTAATTATATCATTTTATGAATAAAAAAGAATATCATGAATATTCTCATAGGTTGCTCTCATCGCACTAGAACCACAACCAAATAATCACCAACAACCTATGGCATATATCTAACCACAAACCAGGAAAAATTACTAACTAATAACATTAAAATAATTATTAATTTAATTTAATTTAAGATAAAAAGGTCTTAAAATCCAACCATAATGTAAAACCTTAATTAAACACCATGTGATGAAATACAAATGTTGTCTCTGGACTCCCTCTTCCAAGATAGATTATAAGTCCCCTAAAAATCAATAAGTTTTAATATTATCTAGGGAAATCCCCACTTTTTACCTAAACCAATGTAAAACCAAAATCAGTGGGGAAAATAGAAGATTTCAGAGGAGGGAGAAAAGATATTACCTTCCACCGTTGCCAAAATCTCCAAATAAAACTGGCCTAAATGCAAGGGTAATCAAGGTGGAAAAGTATGAAGACCCCCTAGTCCACACAACTAAATTAAAAATAAAGGTATGGGATTCCCCTTCACAAAAACGAGGAAGAAAAATATTAATTCTCCCCTCTAAAAACCCCCTTGGCTATAAGGTGGAGGCTACTAGCGATCCGGTGGAATTGTTGTAGCATTGGCTGTAGTGGCCACCTGGCATCTCCCAAGATCCTCCAAACCCTTGGGATGTATCCTAAGCCACCATTCATGTCCAAAAACTCACTTGAGGTGTACCAATCCTCAAAACTCAATTACAAATCCTAGTTCTAAAAATGACCTAGACATTAATTCTTAAATTTGAATTCTAATTGAATTTTGAATGCCCATACAGACACTGGATCTTATGACCTCCTGACCATAACACTTATTTTCCCTAATAATCCTTAGATATCATCCATCCAAATATCCTAACATACCTCAATTATGAATTCTAACTCAAATTCCCATGTTCCATCATTGAACTTCTTAGTGTGTCTAAAATTTCACTTTACACCTAGGGTGTTTGAGCCATACAACTATGGTGTAGGACCCTGGGATAGCCTGGGAGGGGAGGGGTGAATCAGGGTGTCAACATTTTCTTTTAAAGTAATGGATCTTTTTCCCACGTTGGTATGAACTTGTTAAATTTTTATGATGGAAATGAACAAAAATCAAACATTCACATAAAAAGAGACAACACGGCACTTTTTACTTGGTTCACCACTAAGGGCTGCGTCCAAGGAGCATACGCCGACAGGTTTTCGGTCATACCAAATTCCACTAAACTTCACTTGATGTGGATTACAAAGGTTCGGGAATAGTCACTCTTTCCCAGGCTCATTTCCTTTACAAAAGATCAGGGATAGCTCACTGCGTCCCTCGGGTCACTCTCGTTGACTCCCCCTGGCTCACTGCCCTTGGTGAAGTCACACTCAGTTTATAGACGTGAAGGTCTCTTCATAATTTCAAAAGAATGCATCCTCTATTGAATGTAGATGCTCTGTTGAAGTGAAACTTTCACTCGTATACTAATACCACTTTTCACCGAAGGTATCAGGTAATCTTTCAGTTTTCGTGCAGCTCCAAAAAGACTGGCGTACAGCAACCTCACCTGGTGCACTTCTCCAATACTGGTGCGCAAGTTTCAAGAACATCACACAAGTCACTTGTGTGGTACAAAATTGGCGTGCATGTGACACCAACACACTTGTGTGACACTGCCTCCTTCAACTCCAAACTTGCGTGACTCTGCACCTTTAACTCCCAAACCGCCTTGGTCACACAACTAACAACCGACGCGCAGCCTCTACTTGTACGACCCAACACCACTTGCGTGACTCAACCACTTGCACGAAGAGAGCTCAAAAAAACTATAATTCTTGAACTTCGTTGCAAATGAGGTGGGGTGGTCCTCTATTTATAGGCAAACTGGACCCCCTGCGCGGTGATGCGCAAGTTTCCTCGCAGCGTGCAAGTCCCGGCATGCAGCTCCAACTGCCCTAGCCTCTGTTTCACTATTCACATGTGTGACCACACCAATACTTGCGCAACCTACTTTCCTTTTCCATATTTTGATTTTCTGATCATGAAGAACAACCAGCGCATTGTAGGATCGAAATAACTATGTAGATGCTCAATATACAAGAGGGGGGTGAATTGTACACTTTAAAATTTTCCTTAAACAAGGAAAGATCTATGTTTAACAAAGTTAAACTAAGAAAATTAAAAACACCACTAACACTAATTAAAATATTGGAGAAAATTATGAAGTTACAAACTTCTATTTCTATGAACTTGCTTAAATCTGGAAAGTGATTCCGAAAAACAGCTTCCAGAAATATAGATATGGAAATTGAAACTTAACTAAAGTTTACAATATGAGATTTTACCTTAAAGTGTATAGAATCTAAATGAATCAGAGTACGAGTGTAAGGAAATATAAGAGATTTATACTTTCCTTACAATACAAAATTGTAGCGGAAAAAAAAGTAGTAAAACTACAAGTAACAAGATATAAATCTCTTAACCCAAAGAGAAGGGTATCCAACAACCTTGTATAAAGGTACCTTGATTTATACTTTCAAGCAAGTCTATCTTACCCACACCAGGCTAAGCCCTTGATACTAAGATCGGAGTCTCTGTCTTGCTATCCCCGCAAGCCCTCAACTTCAAGGTAGTTGGAACCTCTGTCTTCCTCACCAAGGAAGCCCTCAACTTCAAGGTGTTTGCACCTCTGTCTTCCTATCCTCGGAATCCCTCGAATGTAATCACCAACATTCGAAGTCGTACAATGCAATATGAAAGAGCAGTTTAGTACGCACAAGGCATGAAAATCTTCTCTCTCTTGAAATCACCTTAACAGCGTGTGGTCTCTAGATTGATCAACTTGTTATAGAGCTCTTTCAATTGAGCTCCTATTTATAGGCTCTGTTGGAACGATCGTCTCCATCCTCCAATGGTCATATTTTCCTTAAATTTCGGAGGGACCTGTACATGTGTCACAAAACCAATGGTTAGTTAGAAACAGAATGGACGAAATCATTTTATAACAAAACATGTGTAACTGAAAGCACAACATCGTTTTATAATGAAACAAGTGTAAGTATTATCAAAACTAATGTTCGGAGTGTAATCAAATAAAATTTTGTAACGTAAGAAAAATAAAAGTTCGTAGTCTAACAAAAATGGAATTTAGAGTCTATAAAAAAGGATATTTGGATTCTGTTTTATAGGAATTCGGACCCTACATTCTGTAGAAATCCGGAGTCTAAATTTCTAAAGAAATTTGAAGTCTAGTTTCATCAGTGTTTAGAGTCTGAACTTAAAAAGTTTGGAGTCTAACTTGTAAAATTTAGGATTCGAACTCATAATAGTTCGGAGTAGAACTTATAATAGTTCAGAGTCGAACTCATAAAAGTTCAGAGTCGAACATAGTAAAAGTTCGGAGTCGAACTAGTAAAAGTTTGGAGTCCAAAATTCGGAGTTGAACTTTGTTAGAGTTGTATCCAGAATTCAGAGTGGAACTCTTTTAGAGTACGTATCCAAAATTCGGAGTGAAACTTTATTAGAGTTCGTATCCAGAATTCAGAGTTGAAATTTATTAGAGTTCGTATCCAGAATTCAAAGTGGAACTTTATTAGAGTTCGTATCCAGAATTCGGAGTGGAACTTCATTACAGTTCACATCCAAAATTTGGATCCTAAAACAGAATGCTTCATACCTTAGCATTATATGATTCCGAGGTTTTGGGTATGAATCCGAATTTTATACTTAAGAAAAATATTTCTATGTATAAGGAAATCTAGGTTAGGGTAAATTTCCTTATGGAAGGAAATTTTCCTTAGAGAAGTAAAATATAGATTTGCTTAAATATAAGGTGTTTGTGATTTTCAAAACAAGAAGGAATGGAAAATTCATAAGGGAAACCTTATTGACTCAACAATCTCCCCCTTTTTTGAAAGCACAAACATCCTTACGAAAAATAATATAAGGACTTTGAAAATTTTCATTAGACTTTGAAATTAAAACTTATCTCCCTTTGTTCATGGATGATAGTGAATAAAACTAACTCCCCCTTAGGAATTAAAACTCTAAGGATTTTATTCTGAATTTCCGGAGTGGAGTTTTCATTATCATGGGAATAAAAAACTTCGTAGTGAGAAACTCCCCCATACTCTAATGATATCTTCACTTTAGAAATTTTTCTTATCTATTTTAAATTTTTCCTTCTCCTCATTTTAGTAGTTCTTTTTTCTTCTCCCCCTTTGTGATTTTCAAAAAGAAGTTAAGGTAATGGAAAAGAAAATATGGTACCTGAAACATTAGTATATAACAGGATACAACCAACCAAATTTTCATTAGAGTTGAGAAAATTTTACAAGGAAAAACAAATACAACAAAAGATCGGATTTCTCTATTTGTCCTCCTTTTCCTTTGGAATCAGCTTCTTCAACAAGGTTTTCAGTTTCTTCAAATCTCTTTGATCCTCCTCATCTTGCCTCTCCAAAGCTTTTATCCTTTCATCTTGAGCTTTCAAATCTTCTTCTTGAGCCTTGATGTCCTCTTCTTGCATCTTTACTAACTCATCTTGCTTTACAAGTCTTTTCTCAAGCTCAATCTGAAGATCTCTATCCCTTATAAAATTTTGAGCAAGAGAGTTGGCCTTATCATTCCGTTCCTTCACTTGTTGACTCCGAGAACATTGCTCAATGATCTTCTCATCCTGAAGATTCTTAATCTTCTTGTCCTCGGTATCAAAAGCCTCTTTTACTTCATTCTGAAAATTATCATACTCAACCATGTCTTCTTCAACTTTCTTAGACCACAATGTGATTTTGCTGCATGACTTCCTGTGTACATAATAATTAATAACAAATCTTTTATGGTCGGCCTCAATATTTATACACTTATCCATCACCATGGATAAGGATTCTGACTTCTGATTCAAGATATGCTGCATCATCTGGAATCTGGAATCTATAGTGGGAAATATCGGAATGGTGTCCACCAACTTCTTCAGAGATTCCACCACAAAATCATGACTATGAGCTGATGACTCTGAATCAGATAACTTGCTTGGAGATTTCTCTTCCTCAACCTGGACTAGCTTCCTTCTAGATAAACCTCCAACCTCTTTCTTTTTGATGATATCTTTTATTGGTGTATCCATGAGCACTTGCTTTCCTTTGTCATATTTTGGAATAGGTTGATCATCTGGAGATTCTTCCTCACTTTATGATAATTGAACAATCTGGTCTTCATCTGGTTTCTCCTTTTCTACCCCTTCTTCAAGAAAATTCTTTTCATAAGATTCTTACTCATCATACAAAACATTTTCCTTCTCTTCTTCTTTCTTATTATCATCCTTGATACTTTCTTTGTCAACTACCTTTCCTGGAGTGGGTAATTTTGCGGATTCAGTCTTTTCTTGATAGTCTTCTACTTGATTGATCAATTCATTCAGATCATCACTTACTTCTTCTTCTTCTTCCTCTATTTCTTCTTCTACTTCTTCAGCAAATGTTTTCTCAACTTCTTCAACAACTTATTTACCCTTAAGCTTTTCCGGAGTGGAGTACTTCTTGCCAGGGGTTTTTGGTAATGATTTAACATCAAAGGTTTCTGGAATGGGAATCTTCTCAGTGGATAACTCTGTTGCTTTCAAAAGAGATTTAACAATCTCCTCTTCTAACATATTCTTCTTCAGCTTCTTTTCTTTCAGTTGCTTTTCTAACTCATCAGCAGCTCTTTCCCTTAAGGCCTTAGCCTCAGCAGGGTCTAGTACAAACTATGGATCCCCTTCTTTTCTCTTCTCTTTGTCTTCCCTCCACTTGGCAGCAACTTCATCTGGGTAATCTTTTTGTTTCTTTGGCTTGGGTGGTGCAGATTGAGTTTCCTTAGACTTGGGGGTTTTTTCATCACCAACCACTTCCTTAAGCATCCTCTTCTTAGAATTTTTTTTACTGTTTCAGCATTCTCCATATTTTCTAGAATGACTTCAGACTCTCCCTCTAGCAAGCTATAAAATTCACATGTTTCCTTTAAAAAATCCATATTCATTCATTTCAACGTATCATCACTGACAAGCATAAGATTTCAATTCTGAACCTTATACTTACATGCAACCTTGAAAGAATCTAAGTACTGAACTATCAGCTTTGATAGTAAGGCAGGTTACATGATGATTTGAGCTCTCAAGTTTCCTTCCTTGATATTCTTAATAGTCACAAGGACATGCCTCATCAGATTTATTTTTCTCAGATTCACCAAGAAGTCTAAGAAATATATGTCACTTTTCTTCAGGGTATCTTTATCTCCCTTTCTCAGAACCAAAAATCCATGTACCCAAAGATGAAGAATTCAATTATTAGGAGAAAGATGAGCAATCTTTGCTGTCTTTACATCAGCACATCCAAGACATTCTAAGGACTTAACCTTAACAAAACTTCCTTGAGCATCCGGAAGTTTGTGTGAACAAAATTTAGCTTCTCCTTCATATGCTAGCCCCACCAAGCTTGCCTCCTGGGTATAAGTAAGTTTGTAAGTCTTGCCATAAGACTTGAAATAAAACTTTTCTCTTCCATCTTCTTCATAAAAACTTGCTGATTCATAAAATTCTACTAGTAACCCCGGATAGACAGCATCCTGATCACCTGTTTTGAAAACACATGCATCTTCCCAACCATTCAGCTTGATGTTCTTGGTGATGATAGAATCGTATATGTAGAAGTTTGGATGGACCAATCTTTCTCTGTAGACTTTCCATTTTGAAATTGGTTTTGAGGTAGACATATCTTGGGAAGTTGCTTCAGCAGACATTCAGAATGGAGAGCTCTGGAAGATTTGGAATGGGCTTCAGAGGGATCAGAATGGTCCTTAAGAATAGAGTCAGGGATTCGAGACATGAGAGCTTGAAAAACCAATGTGGGATGACCCTCAGGGGTCCCCTTTATATACGCATTGATATGACAGTTCAGTTTCCATGGTTGATCCAACGGTTGAGATACATTGAGATTTGATCTGAAGGTTGAGATACAAACCGCAAGGAAAACTTGACTCCGATATTTTTAGGTTTTAAGAAAAACATTTGGATTTAAGAAAACTAGAATTCAAAAAATTTTAAAACACATAGGAAAATACCAGAAAGCAAAATATGACTATGAAAACTTAAGTAAAGAAATAATACCTTTCGGATTCGCTAGAAAGATTGTTTTTGATTGGTAATGTTCTTCTTGAGGAAAATTTCACTAAGAAAAACTCACTAGGAAAAACTTCATTACGAAAACTCTTAGTATGAAAATCCATTATGAAAATTTCATTACAAAAATTTTAGTTCCGGAAATTTCATTACGAAAATTTCAGTTCCGGAAATTTTCGTTATGAAAATTTCAGTTCTGGAAATTTTCATTATGAAAATTTCAGTTACAAAAGTTTAAAACACTGACTACGAAAATTTTGATTACAAAAGCTTGAAAGGAAAAAAAAATTACTATGAAAATTTTTATTATGCTAACATGAAAATGTAATCCACCTATGAAAAAGAGTTTATTACTGTGAAGAGAATTGTCCAACAAGAAGTCAATAAAGAAGGATTACCTCATGGTTATCATTCCTAACTTCTATTTAATGTATTCAAATCTATCGGAAGGTAAAGATTTTGTGAAAATATCAGCAAGTTGATCTTGTGTTCCGATAAACTGAAGAATAATATCTCTTTTAAGTGTGTGATCCCTAAGAAAGTGATTCCTAATATCTATGTGCTTTTCATGAGAGTGATGTGCAGGGTTTTTACTAAGGAAAATGGAACTTGTGTTATCACACAAAATTTGAGTCTTGGTAAACTCAAGCCATAGTCTGTGAGTGTGTGTTGCATCCATAACACTTGATCACAACAACTTCCAGCTGCTACATATTCAGCTTCAGCGGTGGAGAGTGCTATAGAATGTTGCTTCTTGCAGGACAAAGAAACTAATGAATCTCCTAAGAAATGACAAGTTCCGGATGTACTATTTCTATCCATTCTACATCCACCAAAGTCATCATCCGAAAATCTTTTTAAGATAAAAACATTTCCAGAAGTATAAAATAATCCTAGATCCATGGTTCCCTTTAAGTAGCGAAAAATTATTTTCACTGCCTTTAAATGAGATTCCTTAGGATTGGATTGATATATTGCACATAAGCATACTGAAAACATTAAATATGGTCGACTAGCTGTCAAGTAAAGTAGACTTCCTATCATACCTCTAAAAGATGTTTGATCTACTGGTTTCCCAGCTTCATCAAGATCAAGTGTATTTGAGGTACCTATGGGAGTACTTATACTCTTAGTGTTGTCATAACCATACTTTTTAAGAAGGTATTTATTATACTTATATTGGGATATGTAGTTTCCTTCTGGTTTTTGAGAAATTTGAAAACCAAGAAAAAATTTTAACTCACCCATCATACTCATTTCAAACTCATATTTCATTAGACTTACAAAAGAATCAGTTAAAGATTGCTGAGTTTAACCAAATATAATGGCATCAACATAAATTTGAACAATCAAAACATTTTTCTTATCTTTCTTGATAAAAAGGTTTGGATCTGCATTTCCCTTAACATAGTTATTTTGAAGAAAAAATCATGCAAGTCTATCATACCAAGATTGTGGGGCCTGTTTAAGGCCATACAAAGCTTTGGTAAGTCTAAAAACATGATCAGGATGTTTCGTATCTTCAAAGCCAGGAGGTTGTTCAACAAAAACTTCCTCTTGAACATAACCATTAAGAAAATCACATTTCACATCCATTTGAAAAAGTTTAAAAGTGAAGAATGCTGCAAAGGCAAGTAAAATACAAATCGATTCAAGTCTAGCTACTGGAGCATAGGTTTCTTCATAGTCTATTCCCTCTTGCTGATTATAGACTTTAGCAACTAGTCTAGCTTTATTTCTAACAATGACTCCATTTTCATCACACTTATTTTTGAAGACCCACTTTACTCCAATAATAGAAGTTTCCTTAGGTCTTTCAAGCAAGGTCCAGACTTTATTCTTTTCGAATTCATTTAGTTCATCTTGCATGGCTTTAATCCAATCATCATCACCTAGAGCTTCATCAGTGCTTTTTAGTTCTAATTGGGAAAGGAATGCTAGATGTTCTACTTCATTTTTCAAGGAACTTCTAGTCCTTACAGGTTGATTTACATCACCAATGATACTATCACTGGGATGATTCTTTAGAAACGACTGGTTTGGGTTTTGTAAAACCTGTTCATCAACATAGGGTAGAAAGTCTTCTGGGGTAAATGATTCAGAAGTATCTTCTTGAAAATTTTCCTTATCAGAAGGATCTTCTATCAAAGGTTGATAATCAGTTTTTGAAAACACATCTGAGGATGTAGGTTGGGATGGTTTAAAGACAAAAGGATCAGACTCATCAAATTTTACATGCATTGTTTCCCCAACAGTACAAGTGTTTTTATTGAAAACTCTATAAGCCTTAGAAGTTGTGGAGTACCCTAAGAAAATTCCTTCATCATATTTTGGTGCGAATTTGTATAGATTATCCTTATTATTCATGATTAATACCTTGCAATCAAAAACCATGAAGTAGGAAAGTCTTGGTTTTATACCATTCCATAACTCATAAGGAGTTTTATTAAGAAAATGACTAATCAAAACTCGATTTATAGTATAACAAGCAGTACTTACAGCTTCAGCCCAAAAATGTTTAGCTACCAAATACTCACTCAACATGGTTCTAGTTATCTCTTGAAGAATTCTATTTCTTCTATCAACAACACCATTTTTTTGAGGTGTTCTGGGTGCTGAAAAGTTGTGAGTAATACCTTTTCTACTACAAAAAGTTTCAAAATCAGAATTTTAAAATTCTCCTCCATGATCACTATGAATAGTTTTTAGTGGAAGGTTTTCCTCATTTTTAACTTGTACTATAAAACTTTTGAAATAAGAAACATCTTTAGACTTCTTTGTTAGAAAATAGACCCATGTAAATCTAGTGTAGTCGTCAACTAGAAAAAACACATAGTATTTTCCTCCAATGCTTCCAGTTTGTGTTGGATCAAAAAGATCAATGTGCACCAACTATAATGTATTAGTTGTTGAGACTTCACCAATTGATTTAAAACTATATTTATGTTGCTCTCCATATTGACAAGGATCACAAACATTAGAATAATCAAATCTAATCTTCTATAGATCCTTAACTATTTTCTTCTTAGATAGTTTGCATAGGTTTATAAGGTTACAGTGACCTAGCCTTATATGCTATAACCAAGAATGATCTTCCATTTCACTAAGGCAAGGTAAGTCTTGGCTCCTAAGGTCTTCTAAGTTTAATGTGTAAACATTCTCTTTCCTATTGGCAGAAAGAATAAACTCTTCATTGGAATTGTGTACTAAGCATTTATCATTCCTAAAATTCACAAGGTATCCTTCATTACATAATTGAATTATGCTAATGAGGTTGTTCTTAAGACCCTTAACAAACAAAACATTTGAAATCAAGGTTTTACCAAGAAGAACAATATTACCTATACCAACAATTTCTCCCTAAGCATTATCTTTGAAAGTTACTTTTCCTCCTTTCGTCTTGATAATATTTTCGAAATAGCTTTTGTTACCAGTCATGTGTCGGGAACATCCATTATCCATGTACCAAGTATTTTTGTTGGTACTTCCTTTATTTTCCTGAAAACAAGAAAAGATTTAGACTTTCGAAATCCAAACTTGTTTGGATCAGAGATTTTCAGATAAAAAAATTTTGGGTATCCACATTTGTTTAGAAAAATAAGCTTTATGAAACCGAAGATATTGAACTCTATTCAAAGAAAAATTTTTCTTCCAATGCCAACCACTTTGACACTTAGTGCAAAAAGGGGCTTTAGCATGAACAAAATAGTTTTTTTTTGAAAACTGGTTTTTGGTGAGTATAACCTACTCTAGTAGTGTTTTCTTTAGGTTTTTTTGAGAATAAATATTGTCAAAATCTTCCTTCCCAGAGGTAAATTTTGCAAGAAGCTTCTTAAGAGAAAAAAATTCAGATTTTAGTCTAATGAATAGATTCCTATCCTCAGGAATCATTTCCTTAGAGTTAGATTTTTCCTTAAAAAAATTTATTTTTGAAATAGCATTCTTAAGATATTTATAAAGTTATTCCTTGTCAGAATTTGCGTTATCAAGGTCTTTAGAAATTTTTTCTAAAAACTCTTCTTTATCTCTAAGATTTACAGTAAGATCTGAAATCTTTTTTGTAAGAATTTCTTCCCTAGTATTTGCCTTGTCTAATTTCTTAGAAAATTTACAATTTTTTGCTTCAAGTAACTTGGAAAATCTAGATACTTCTTCATATGAAGGTTCTTCATTTTCTGAGGATGAAGTATCTTCATTAGAAGTACTATTTTCAGAGTAGTAGTTCTTATCAACAGATAAGTTTGTTAAGGCCTCAGCAGAGCGTACCTTATCCATAAGACATGTATGTAGAAAAAAGTTATTAGCAATAAATCCCATATTCTTCTGTGATGATGAATCATATTCTGAGGATTCACTTTCTAAAGAGTCTCCATAGCTAGCACTCCAAGTGTTATTAGCTTTCAGACTTTTCTTAGCTTTAACTTTGTAAAACTTCTTCCTGTTCCTTTCAAAATGCCTCTCTTTTCTTTCTTTATTTTTTAGAATAGGACAATAAGGTTGTATATGTCCACTTCTCTTGAACTCATAGTATGTGACCTCTGAATCTTTCTTAACTTTCCTTTCCTTCTTCTTATACCTGGATTGGAAATTTATTTGTTTAGCTGTCTTGTTCATTCTTCGAGCAAGATTTGCTAACTCATTCTCTAAGACTTCACTCTCACTAGATTCGGATTGGATGGTAACCTTCTTGGACTTGGATCTAGTTACTCTCTCAGGATTCATTGCTTTCATGTGATTTGAAGTTGTAGTAAAAGCAATAGTACCATTCCCATTCTTCTTTTTGATGTTGTCATCATCCCTTTTCATTCTTGTTTCATGTTAGAGAAGAGTTCCAAATAGTTCATCTATGGAAATTTGAGTGACCTTCCTGTTCTCATCAATTGTTGTTCTCTTTGATTCCCACTCATTGGGCATAATATCAATAATCTTATATACAAGAGCTTCATCATACAGACCTTTCTCTCCCATAGATTGTAAGTTATTCACGATAGTCATAAATCTTTATTGTACTTTCCTTATAGGTTCTCCATAAGGAAAATTGAAACCATGATATTCAGCTCTCAACATAGCTCTTCTAGTCTCAATCACTTTAGATGTACCAAAATGTGTAACCTCAAGTTTCTTCCATATACATTTAGTTGTTTCACATGAAGAAATTTGGCTATATATGTTCCTAGTCATTGAACACAATAGAGTATTGTGTACCTTATAGTTTAATTGATAATCATGCTTCTCTTGGTTTGTGAAAGTACTAACTTCCTTATCAGGAATTTTATATCCTTTAGTAAGCATAACAAAATTTTCTACTCCAGTATTGATAACGAATGTCTTCATTCGATCTCTCCAGTATTCATAATCATTACCATCAAAAATCAGTGGTCTTGTAGGATTTAGGTTGTCGATGGAACCATCATTTAAACCTGCCATCTTTAAGAAAAATTTCTACACAGAAACTGGTTAATAACAAAAGTTCGGATTCAAGGAAAATATTCCTAAGAAAGGAAAAATATAGAACAATGAAAAAACTGAGTAATAAAAACTTATATGTGAATATAAGTATTTCAGAGACCTCTTCTGATACCAATTGTAGGATCGAAATAATGATGTAGATGCTCAATATACAAGAGGGGGGGTGAATTGTACACTTTAAAAATTTCCTTAAACAAGGAATGATCTAAGTTTAACAAAGTTAAACTGATAAAATTCACAACACCTCTAATACCAATTAAAAATATTGGGGCAAAGTATGAAGTTACAAACTTCTAGTTCTATGCACTTTCTTAAATCAGGAAAGTGATTCTAAAAAACAGGTTCTGGAAATATGGATCCGGAAATTGAAACTTAACTAAATTTTACAATATGAGATTCTACCTTAAAGCATATAGAATCTAAATGAATCAGAGTACAAGTGTAGGGAAATATAATAGAGTTATACTTTCCTTACAATAAAAAATTTCAGCGGAAAAACAAGTAGTAAAACAACAAGTAACAAGATATAAATATTTTATCCCAAAGATAAGGGTATCCAACAACCTTGGATAAAGGTCCCTTGATTTATACTTTCAAGCAAGTCTGTCTTACCCACACCAGGGTAATCCCTCGATACGAAGATCGGAGTCTCTGTATTGCTATCCCCGTAAGCCCTCAACTTCAAGGAAGTTGGAACCTCTGTCTTTCTCAGCAAGGAAGCCCTCAAATTCAAGGTGTTGGAATCTCTATCTTCCTATCCCTAGAAGCCCTCAAATGTAATCACCAACATTCGGAGTCGCACTAAGAAATCTGAATGAGTAGTTCAGTACGCACAAGGTGTGAAAAGCTTCTCTCTCTAGAAATAACCTTAACATCATGTGGTCTCTAGATTGATCAACTTGTTATGGATCTCTTTCAAATGAGCTCTTATATATAGGCTCGGTTGGAACGATCGGTTCCCTCCTCCAACGGTCATATTTTCCTTAAATTTTGGAGGGACCTATACACATGTCACTAAACCAACAGTTAGTTAGAAACATAATAGAAGATATCTTTTTATAAAAAAACATGTGTAACTGAAAGCAAGACATCGTTTTATAATGAAACAAGTGTATATATAAGAAAAACTAATGTTCGGAGTGTAATCAAATAAAAGTTCATAATGTAAGCAAAATAAAAGTTCGGAGTCTAACCAAAATGTAATTCGGAGTCTATAACAAAAAGGATATTCGGATTCTGTTTTATCGGAATTCAGAACCTGAATTCTGTAGAAATATGGAGTCTGAATTTCTAAGGAAATTTGAAGTCTTGTTTCATCAGAGTTCAGAGTCTGAACTTAAAACATTCGGAGTCGAACTTGTAAAATTTCAGAGTCGAACTCATAATAGTTAGGAGTCTAACTTATAATAGTTCGTATTCGAACTCATAAAAGTTCAGAGTCGAACTTTATAAAAGTTCAGAGTTGAACTTAGTAAAATTTCGGAGTCGAACTAGTAAAATTTCGGAGTCGAACTTAGTAAAAGTTCGGAGTCGAACTAGTAAAAGATCGGAGTCCAAAATTCGGAGTTGAACTTTGTTAGAGTTGTATCCAGAATTCAGAGTGGAACTTTTTTAGAGTTTGTATCCAGAATTCGGAGTGGAACTTTATTAGAGTTTTTATCCAGAATTCGGAGTGGAACTTTATTAGAGTTCGTATCCAAAATTCGGAGTGGAACTTTATTAGAGTTCGTATCCAGAATTTGGAGTGGAACTTCATTACAGTTCACATCCAAAATTTGGATCATAAAACAAAATTATTCATACCTTAGCATTATATGATTCTGAGGTTTTGGATCTGAATTCGAATTTTATACTTAAGAAAAATATTGCTATGTATAAGGAAATCTAGGTTTGGGTAAATTTCCTTAAGGAAGGAAATTTTCCTTAGAGAAGTAAAATATAGATTTTCTTAAGTATAAGGTGTTTGTTATTTTCAAAACAAGAAGGAATGGAAAATTCATAAGGGAAACCTTATTGACTCAACACGCGCAAGTTTCCAAACCTCCTAGTCATTGGCGCGCATGTCCTTTCTCGGCGCGCAGGTCACATGCGCGACCAGCCCAAAACATGTGCGGCCCTTATCCATTTGCAATTTTTCCATGTTCTGATCTTAAAAAATATATGGCGCTCAAGTCTCTTTTCCAAAAATACTTTTCTCCATTTGTCGATTTTCAGGACCAAAAATTTGGCAAACACTGAGAAACGGTGCCACCTTCAATATTGTTGTCTGCTTGAACTGTATGATCACATTGCTAGTACACATTCTAAAATTCCACTGAGGATTGACAACAAAAACAAACCATACTCAAATTCATGAATAGAATACCATGGTTCTAAAAATCTCCCCCTCTGGGTTTGTTGAAAATCAGAAAATAAATTCAATAGATCCCCATCCATGTGCAAACCAAAAACGCAAGAATCAACTCATCCAACACTCTATGTCTACATGAGCAATGCTCGGTGTAGAAAACAAGAGAGTAAGCTTGAATTGGGTTCTAGTGTTTTGGAATTCTCAATGACACCCAAGAAGCATTACATGACCGATGTATTCCTTCTCATCCTTCTCATCCTATCACTGACACTGAATTCGCATCATGTCACAGGAGCATTACATGCCTGAACATTCCTGAATTTATTCCTTTCTCCCCCATTGACAATAAAACCAAAGACCGATAATCTGTTCAATGTTCAGCTCAAACTATACTCCCCCTGGATAGTATCTCCCCCACAAACCTTCATCACAACCATAAACAGATAAAAACAGTTATCATAATCGGGGAGAGGGGTATTGCGTAACCTCCTTATGCACTGAGAGGTGGATGAACACCGAGGTTGAACCGATGCTTCTCAAACACAGCCGCTGATAGTGGCTTGGTCAGGATATCATCCACTTTCTGATCAGTTCCCACATGATCCATTCTAATCACCCCTTGTTCAACTTTTTCTTTGACTAAGTGATACCTGGTTTCAATATGTTTCATACAAGAATGCTGAACAGAAATCTTTGTATGATCAATTTCACTCTTGTTATCACAGTAAATCACCATTGGTTGCTTTACCTCATCACCAATATCTGTTAATTGTTGCTTCATCCATAGCAGTTGAGTGCATGCTTTTGTGGCAGATATATACTCAGCTTCAGCAGTACTAAGAGAAGTAATTTCTTGTTTCTTGCTCAACCAGCCAACACATTTTTGCCCAATATAGAAGGCACCACCACTGGTGGACTTTCTATCTACTACATCACCAGACCAGTTAGCATCAGAAAATTCTGATAATTCACTGTCCCCGCCTACTGCAAAATATAACCCAAAGTTATGTGTACCTTGAATGTACCGCAAGATTCTTTTGACTGCCGCCATATGTTCCTCGTTGGGATTACTCTGAAAGCAGGCTGCAAGACATGTGGAAAAGACAATATCTGGATGTGTCACTGTCAGGTAAAGTAGGCTCCCAATGATCCTCCTGTACATGGTGGGATCTACAAAGGTCCCATCCTCATGCTTTCCAAGTTTAGTTCCAACTCCAATCGGAGTTGAAATTGGTTTGGAGTCTTGCATATTAAACTTCTTCAACAGCTCTCTTGCATACTTTTCCAGAGAAATGAAAGTGTAATACTTCTTTTGAATCACTTGTATCCCCATGAAATATGTGATCTCCCCAATCATAGACATTTCAAATTCTGATTTCATATGATTAGCAAATTCATCCACTGATTTCTGTCTGCTTCCACCAAATATGATATCATCAACGTAGACTAGAACCATGAATTGTTCTTTTGGATAATTCTTCACATATAGATTGTGATCCACTCCTCCTCTTTTGAACTCCAGCTTCTTGAGATATGAGTCCAAGCGGGAATACCAAGCTCGTGGTGCCTACTTCAAATCATATAGGGATTTCTTCAGTTTGCAAACCTTTGTCTCATCAGTACCAAGAACAAAACACACTGTTTGTTCAATGTAGACTTCTTCTTCGAGTACACCATTCAAGAATGTTGTCTTGACATCCATTTGATATACTTTATATCCTCTTTGGAGTGCCATGGAAAGGAAAAGTCTGATTAACTCCAGTCTAGCCACTAGAGCAAAGGATTCTTCAAAATCAACACCTTCAATCTGGGAATACCCCTTACATACCAGTCAAGCCTTGTTTCTGATAACACTTCCATGCTCATCAAACTTGTTCTTAAAGATCCATTTTTTACCAATTACATTGTGACCTTCAGGTCTCTGGAAAAGATTCCATGTCTGATTCTTGTCAATCTGATCTAACTCTTAATTCATGGCTTTCACCCATGATTCATCCTTTGTAGCTTCTTCAAATGAGGATGGATCCACAACTGAAAGAAATGCAGATTGCGTGTTATTTATCATCCTCCTTGTTTGAGTGGGTTCATTCCTATCCCCAATTATGTTAAATGGATCAATCTTAGCTCTGTAGTTTCTCCTGTTCAGTTCGGTCATATTTTCTCCAGCCACATTTTCTTCTTCAGATTCTTCATCTGAGTCAACATCATGATGAGACTCCTAAGTTTTTTGTACAACTTCTTCTATTTTTGTAGTTTTATTTTCTCCATGTTCACGTTATTCCTCACTTTCTATTACATCAGTATATGGCGTCCTTGAAGCATTTGTGGTTTTCTCTTTAATTATCTTAACATCACTGCTTACCACAATCCTTCATAATCACTTGTTGAAACACTTGTAGGATTTTCTATTCATTGGATACCCAAGAAAAATTTCATCATCAGCATTTCCACCAAACTTCCCTTGATTTCCTTCTTTATTCTGGATAAAACATTTTCTTCCGAAAACACGAAAGTATTTCAACGAAGGATTCCTTCCATGCTACAATTCATAAGGTGTCTTCGTTTCTCCCATATAAATCCCTGTTAAATTTTGAATGTGCACTGCAGATTCAATAGCTTCCTTCTAGTAATGACGAGAGATACCGCTCTCAATCAGCATAGTCCTAGCCATATTGTTAACCTGTCTATTTCTGCACTCAACAACTCCATTTTTCTGTGGGGTTCTCATGGCAGCTACCTCATGTTGTATCCCATGCTTCTCTAGGTAGTTTTCAAATTCAATGGATGTGTATTCCCCTCTATTGTCTGATCGCAACAATTTGATTGTTCATCCAGTATCATTCTTGGTGATTTGACGATACATTTTCTTACAGTCAAGCACTTGTCATTTCCTATGTATAACCATTACACATTTCATTCTGCTGTAATCATCTATGAAATGGATGAAGTACCTTTCTCCATGAGTTCCAGCAACATTTACTGGGCCACATACATCTGTATGAATGAGATCAAGAGGATGTGATTCCCTTTTCTTCTTTGGCCGATATGAACTACAGACCATCTTCCCAAGAATGCAAGCATCACAATATTTTTCCTGTTCACGTTTCAGAATGGGGATATCCATGAATATCTTCATCTTAGATATCTTTTCCATGTTTTGTTGGTTAATGTGCCTCAGCCTTCAATGCCACAAATTGTTTTCTTCTTCAACAGTCAAAAAACATGAGTTTACTTTGTTGTCGACCTGATATAAGTTTCCATCTGTTCTACATCCATTCATAATAGAATTCCCTATTTTTTCTTTATAGTGTAGCCTTTTTGATTGAAACTTACTATGAGCCCTGAGTCACAGAGTTGACTCGCACTAAGGAGATTGTGATGCAGACCGTCCACATAAAGAACTTCAGTCTTTTTTATCTCTCCATTGGCGAGAGTAGTATTCTCACTGCCATTAATCTTCAAAGAACCATCATTACCAAACCTCACTGTTCCATCAAACTTCTTTTTAATGTTCTTCAAAAGGTCAGCATTTCCCATCATATGTAAAGAGAATCGACTATCAAGAATCCATGTGCTGCTGCTTTTTGTAGCTTTGAGGGCCACCTCTGCAAGGTTGGATTTCTCAATTTTATTCATTTCTTTCTATGATACATTGGAATGAGTATAGAGCACTGATGGACTTTCAATTATCTTATCTGTGTACATTGGTTCTTCATAGTTGAAGTCTTCTTCGAGAGGAGAAAACCTATTTGAAAGAGAAACACTATCTTGTCGACGAGATCTGACTTGTCTTGGATTCTGATATGAGGTGTCCATGTCCCTTCTCTTCCTGCAATTAACAACTTTATGACCAAAGTTAGAACAATGAAAACAGTATCCATATAAATTGTTTCTTCTATATGATGGAGGATATAAAGCCAATCTCCTTTTTTGATGTCCCAGATCTTCCCCATTTAGATAGATCCTTGCCTCTTTGCAATATGACATGGTATGGCCCAGAAAGCCACAGAACTGACACTTCATGAGAGGAAATGTCTTCTCACTTGAGTTTCTCCTCATACTTTCTTCCTTGGGAGAATAGTTGGAATGCCTGTCATTTATAAATGTTTGAGGATAATTTTCAGTTCTCCTTTTAGTTTGGATTGAGGTTTCCTTTTTCAGAACTTCAGGAAACGTTTCAAAAAGTCCAACTATCATCTTGTCTTTCTTTTGGATCTCTTTACTTCCAACAGTTGAAGTCTTAGCTTTACATCCAGTTCCACTCTTTACCATGCAAGTGGGTCTTTGATCACTAAAGATTTTTCCAGCACCATCTAAACCACTCTTGGCTCTTTCCGGTAACTTTGCATCTGAGAATCTTCTAAAATGAATTTTCTTCTTACCCTCATATGTGGTTGATCGACACTCCAGTTTGCTTCTAAGAATAACAACTTCTTCCTCAAGACCCTCAACATTCTTGGAATTCTCTTCTAGTATAGATGTAAGGTCATTTATGACCTTTGCTTGTTCTTTAATTCTAAGCTTCAATTCTGCAATGTCGTCTTTGATTTCAAGGATTTAAGATCGAACTCTCACTAGTTCTTCTAGTTGTTAAATTTAATCTTCAAGCTCATCCACATATTCTGATGATTCTTTCACCATTTCTTTCCACTTACTAAATTTCTCTCATTTGTTCTCAGGCTTTAAAAAAGCATCCTTAATTTTCAAAATGGGATCACTATTATGAGTCATATGATTGTCTCTGTCTTTGTAAATAGAGGGTTCTAACTTTTCAATGGTAGGAATCATGGAAGCATGGTTTCCAGTTTTAAATTCGCGTTCTTATTCTTCAATTAATTCAATATCATCCTCTTCCTCTTCACAGACAAAACTTTTCTTATGTATATTCTTTCTAGATTTGAAGTCACCCTTTTTGAAAAACCTTTTTCGAGGCTTCTCAATGTCTTCTGCTTCACTTTATTCATCATTGAACTTTCTTTGGCACTGAGAGGCTATGTTCCAAACTCTTCCACAACAAAAGCATGTCAGAGGTAACTTAACTTTAAATTTACCTTTTCCATTCTTCATCCTCTTGGAAATAAGAGAAAGAACTTCTTTTTCCTCATCATCCTCATCACCACTATCTTATGAAATTTTCAGTTTGTCCATGACTTTGAATGCCATTTCCTTGATAACACGATTCGTAGCTTCTTCGGGTTTGACTCTCTTATCATATTCCACTAGACTACTTAGCAGATAATCCAATGATAGTTTAGATAGATCTCTTTCTTCAAGTATTGATACCTTTGAATTGTACATAGGAGGTAGTCTTAGCAATATTTTCTTTACAATATCAATGTCTTTGATTTCCTCTCCAAGCACTTGAATTTCTCCCAATACTTCAGTGATTCGGTTAAAGAATGAATCTGCATTATCATCCAGATGTATCTTTAGATCGTCAAACCTGTTGTGCAGAACTTGAAGTTTTGCCTCTTTCACTTTGTTGTCTCCTTCATAGATATTTTCATGTTTATCCCACATAAACTTTATTGAGGTTAAACTCATCAACTTTAGATAAATTTGATCAGAAAGAGCTGCAGTGATAGCATTCTGAGCTTTAGCATCTGCATCAAGAACTTTCATGTCTGTATCAATCATATCCAGACCTGTTGGATCAGTAACATGTATTCCTTGCACAGTATCAAAGAGGACTTCCATTATTAGAGATATTAAATGAGATATCATTCTATTCTTCCAGATCTGGAAATTACTTCCATCGAAGAGAGGGACTCCCCTGACATTGATTGCATTCTCCATGACGCCAAAGGCCAGATTCAACACCAGCAACCTTTACCCTCGGATACCACTTGTAGGACCCTGTGACACCCTGAGAGGGGAGGGGTGAATCAGGGTGTCAACTTTTTCTTTTAAAGTGATGGATCTTGTTCCCACATTGGTTGGAAATTGTTAAATCTGTATGATGGAAATGAACAGAAACAAAACATTCACATGCAGAGAGACAACACAACGCTTTTTACTTGGTTCACCACTAAGGGCTATGTCCAAGGAGAATACGCCGACAGGTTTTAGGTCGTACCAAATTCCACTAAACTTCACTAGCTGTGGATTACAAAGGTTCGGGAATAGTCACTCTGTCTCAGGCTCACTGCCTTTACAAAAGTTCAGGGATATCTCACTGCGTCCATCGGGTCACTCCCGTAGACTCCCCCTGGCTCACTGCCCTTGGTGAAGTCACACTCAGTTTATAGATGTGAAGGTATCTTCATCATTTCAAAAGAATGCATCCACTGTTGAATGTAGATGCTCTGTTGAAGTGAAACTTTCACCCGTATACTAATCCCACTTTACAATGAAGGTATCAGGAAATCTTTCAGTTTTCATGCAGCTCCAAAAATACTGGCGTACAACAACCTCACCTGGCGCACTTCTCCAAGACTGGAGCGCAAGTTTCAAGAATTGCGCACAAGTCACTTTTGCGGTACAAAATAGGCATGTAGGTGACATCAACACACTTGCACGAAACTACCTCCTTCAACTCCAAACTTTCTCGACTCAACACCTTTAACTCCCAAACCGCCTTGGTCGCGCAACCAACAACTGACGTGTAGCCTC
The DNA here is from genome assembly GCA_963277665.1 of Viscum album. Lineage (NCBI taxonomy): Eukaryota > Viridiplantae > Streptophyta > Magnoliopsida > Santalales > Viscaceae > Viscum > Viscum album. The sequence continues at coordinate 1,360,942,481 of OY728140.1, read as the reverse complement.
TACTTGCGCGACCCAACTACCACTTGTGTGACTCAACCACTTATACGATGAGAGCTCTAAAAATATCTAAGTCTTGAACTTAATTGAAAATGAGGTGGGGTGGTCCTCTATTTATAGGCAAACTGGACCCCCTACACGGTGGCGCGCAAGTGTCCTCACGGCGCGCAAGTCCCGGCATGCAGCTCCAACTGCCCTAGCCTCTGTCGCGCTATTCACTTGTGCGGCCACAACAATAATTTCGCGACCTACTTTCCTTTACCATATTTTTAAGTTCTGATCATGAAGAACAACTCGCACACAAGTGTCCAAACTTCCTAGTCATCGGTGCTCAAGTCCTTTCTCGGCACACAGGTCACTTGTGCGACCAGCCCAAAACTTTCGTGGCCCTTATCCCTTTTTTATATTTCCATGTTCTGATCTTGAAAAACATATGGTGTGCAAGTCTCTTTCCAAAAATACTTTTCTCCATTTGTCAATTTTCAGGCCCAAAAATTTGGCAAACACTGGGAGACAGCGCCACCTTCAATACTGTTGTCTGGTTGAACTGTATGATCACTTTACTGGTACACATTCTGAACTTCCACTGAGGATTGACAAAAAAACACAAACCATACTTTAATTCATGCATAGAAGACCATGGTTCCAACACATGGGTGATCACTCCTAATCACCACTGAAACACCACGATAGAACATACCTGATCCAAAATAACCTAAAACACAATTATTTAATCATCTCATTCATTTCATGACCCATGGATCACCCCACCATAGGACCTAACATGAGAAGTCTAATTCAAATATATGGTACAACCTTCCCTCAGAAATTCATATCAAAACCCCCATATCGTACTATAAATATGTGAATCGAATGGTTTCTAATTTACTAAATAAATTACATATGATAACACTACTCCCTATTCTTAATTCTGATATAAAATGGTGGAAATCTAGTTGGCCAAATCTAAAACATGGTCACATCATATTTTCCTTAAAAATACCTAACCAATCCTAGAAATTGTCTCATCCAATCCCATATTAAAAGGCTTCATGTAGTTCCTAAATCACTATAGGAAATTATACATGGGAAAGGTAGTTACACCTCCTATGGCCAACCCATCTCAAAAATGATTGGCCACTCTCATAGATTTACCACCTCATACAAAATCATGATTCATCTAAGCCCAATGAATCTCGTGATCATTTAAGTACCAAAACTAGCATCTATACCTAACACCTGGAATGATCTCACAGTTGAACAACCAATCAAAAAAATCGCTATCATGATCTAATGAGATTACTGGTTCACTTTGATTAAACATGTCTGGATCATCACAAACTATCCTAATACTGATTCCCATGATCAAACTCCACCTGATTTCTTATATGAAATTATACCTATAATTCACCAAGGAATATTGTAGTATTTAGGTCTATTTATCCAGTGGAATCAGAATGACAAAATGATCATAAAAATATTAATCTCACTCCAATGACCCATCCATCATGAGGTCCAAATTCTTGTAGTCAAAATCTCACTCCACAACTTAGGATCATCCTTTTATTTTTACCACTTAAACAAGACCATGAAAACTATGTCTTATTCCCCTTTCATCAATGAACATTATGATTGGAATGTACATACCCGCTCATTCTAGAGTGCCAACCCAAAATAGAAATCCAAAAGGATCCCTTGATAAACACATGTGTCTATATTCATTGGATGCATTCACTATCCTGTCAATACTTGACTAGGATTTACCCAGATTGACCATGACATCACTCCCAATCCAAAATGGACATCCCCACTACCATGGAGGGAAATTTTGAATTTTAATGAATACCTAGAACAACATACCTACAAGTATCATATTGACTTCCATCATCCCTTATCCTATATTTTCCCACTCACAGATTCCATACCCAACTAACATTCCCATGAGTCACATTATATCAAGACAAACTGACCATTATACATGAAACACTAGTCTCAAAACTCCAAGGTCTCCCTTGGAATGCCTCTTCAAAATAGAGCACCATTATCGTTCCATTTTATATAACAATATCTCCCACTAACAGGCTTCATCTAAACATTTTAGGGGTCTATCCTTGGTCCAAGGCATCTCAATCTTATCCACATGCATAGCCATCACCTAGAACTATTCCAATTCATGAGCATCTACACACACACTCTCCATGATGCTAAAAGTGTACTCATTGGTAAATAAGGTTAGGAAACCAAAAAATCCTTCCTGTTGGATCTAATATCAATACTCAATAACTCTAGGTACTTATTATAAAACTAAAGGAATCATAATTCTTAGTTCACATACTTGGTAACACATCATGTGTACAAATCTCATCACAAGCATACAACCATTCTCATAATCTCTAAATTCTCCACAAAACCAATGCCAACCCATCTTGTAGGTTTCTTACCAACAACGAAAAATACTAACCCACTAAAGGTTGGGTCAAAACTAAGGTTCTTTAGGTATCTCATCTATCCCTTCTAGATCAAACCTACAACCACAGTCACATCTCTTAGGACATCACACGCACCCCCATCTCAACCCAAGGAAACACACATACCAATAACTCTCTCATAGGGTCACATATATGATAAAATGGCATATCAAACACTAACCATAATTAGGGCACATGTCCTAATAAACATCCACCAGTGGGACTACTCTCTCGAGAATTATGTCTCACTGGTCAACTCTTACCATAACCAATAGGATAATCAGAGGCAATCTATGCCCCACAAACCACCATCACTTAGTTTATTCATGTAGAGTACCATTCCAATATATATGGTAAAACACCATATATGTAGTTACTAGAAATTTTACCAACCCAACATAAATGAAAAAAAACATAAGGGTTTCAATGCTTAGGCACCATGTGACATACTGATCCACTAGGGTCACTGCATGTCTCATCCATCAAGGGAAAATATTATTTTCCTCATCATCAAACATCTCACCATAGATCCACATAACTTTTTATCAGAGTAAAATCTGTAAAAAATTCAGTCCATCTGAGTAGAATACCATCAAGTGATTATATAAAAAAAATTCATTTGAGTAGTTATTTACATTTTAAATAATTGAGTCTTAATCATCAGGGAAACTACACACTACTAAGATTATATGTCATGTGAATCCCTATATGCATGGTATGATCAATGAGATACAACTAGATTCTCAATACAAGAGTCAAAATCAAATCACTTGACTCTTGATAATGAGTCAACATCCAAGATTCCATCATAATTTATAAAATTAAAATAACATGTGCATCACTCTAAGAAAATATCATATACAACCATAACATCTAACTCGTGGAACATCAATCCCAAGCTAGGTAACCTAGAATTCCTACCAGAATTTTTTTATTTGATTCACCAGTGTGATATTCTTCATAGGCCCCAAAAATACCTAAATCTCACATCTACCAAATCTAAAAATAATTAGAAAAAATAAAATGGATGCTCTGATATAAATTTATAACATCCCTCTACCCTAGACCATTGACTAGTGCCCAAACCGATGGTCACCACTATACCTAAGGCACACCTCCCCATACACCGGAGGATATTGAATAACAACGACGGTCTAAGATGGTATTTTGGGGAGGCTATACCCCATATATTAGAGTACGTAATAGGATAAAAAATAAACAAACACTATCCATTAATAAAAATCAGAGTTCATGGTGTAAATAAATAATCCAACAATAATAAAAGAAATGTAATGAAAGATTGAATAGTCATTCCATACATACACAAACCACCCACTAGAATGATAACATATACATACCAAAATAAATAAATGAAAAAAAAATGGTTGATACTCAACATCCCCAAGCCATACTTTATCCCATGATCTATGTATATGTCAAAGTCGACCCGCTCAAAAAAATTGAGCCCCAACCCAAATTGTACCTTCATCCAAGTGAATGTTTTATCAGGTACACAAGTGAAGTGGCAGCTTGAGTTGGGTGTGAGTAAAAAATCTATAGGGAACCAGAAATATGATCCCATACTAACTAGTATATACCATGATATGTGCATGTGACATGCTTATCTAAAATAAATAAATAAATAACAGAAAATAATAAACATTGATCCTTAAGTCCATGACCCCAATTTACCATACCTACTTTGGTCTAATTTTGTAGTGTATCTGAGCACTTTATGTAATAGTTCAAACCATAAAACCAAAACCACCCATCAGGTGTGTTTCACTGTAAGTAATTACAAACCTCCCCTATGGTATTTTTTTCATATTCAACACAAACCTCCCCTTATGATAGTTTTCTCATCCATGCATATCCCAATAGTATCACATAACTAGTTCCAATCCACCTTAGGATACCAGACCATACATGACTCAGAAGATAGTAGGCCCTTGGTAGATCATAGTACAAGAACCCCCATTGAAATTTCCCCGATGGGATAGAACACGATGCTCTACCAAATTACCCAAGCTCTAAATCTATGGAATCCCAACCACATCCAAGCTCAAACTATGTAGAAGATCCATTGATATCTAGCTATAAATACATGGAACCCAACTAATATCACTAACCTATGTTATGGTAGTAACATCATCTAGGTAATATCCCAAAAAACATCATAGAAAACCTCCCCTATGGTAGTTATCCATCCTAGGCATATACCCTATAAATATTTCATCCCTATCATATGGGAGTTTTTATCTATTCATAAAAAAAACTATGGTATATAACATATTAAGAAACAATATAAAAAATTATAAATAATAGTTTCCAAATTCCCAACTCACCAGGAAACCCATGGTTATACTCTTTAGAGTGTAGCTTAACTCATCTCATTCTAAATAAGATCAACTCAACAATATAGGCTCTAAGGAAATATCCATGTTCAACCTTACCCCTTAACATAACCACTCTCTCAATAGGGTCACATGTCATAGGGATCATAATAGGGTCCCTCTGGTTACACCCAATGGATTCACTTCACATAGAGTCCTCTATTCTAGCTCAGTCTTTCAATCCAACACCCACGACCTAAAGAGACATGTCTACAACATCATCAACCAAATACCATGGCCTCACCAACTACATAGTGTATCTCCACAATTTATTGTACAAGATATATCCCACATCCCATCTCGGTTATCTAGGACATTATCACTATGTTCACCCATCACAGTATCATACCTCTTAAGGCCTTTCCACCTAGTGATGTGCATGGTCCAACAATCCATGCTCGGTCCGACATCACCTCTTAAGTGGGATAAAAGCTTCCATGTGTCTCATAGTTTCCACTAAACCCTCATGATCTAGCCATCTTAGGTCACAACACACTTTAATCAAGGGGTGATCAAGACTTCCACTCTAGGGAAATAAGTCTCGGTTGGTCTGGCCTCACCTATCAAGTGGTCCAAATGCTACCTGATATCTCAAATTCCTTCCCTCAACCATTGGTAGTCGAGAAGTCAAGTTTATGAGAAGGGGTTGTTTGTGACCCATAATGCTCATCCATTTTAAAAGAAATTTTGATTTAATTTAATAATAATCCATTTTAATTAAATTAACCATGTTAAATTCTCTCAGTGGAGTTATTGATCATCCACATCTAAGATAAATAGAATAAAATTACATAAGGAAAGTACACAATACCTCCTGCCTTTTTAAAGATTTATAAGTTAATACCAAGGGATAATGGTAGCTATCAAGGCTTATCTAAGCTTGTATCAACTCAACAGGTCACCTCCCTTAGTCCCAAAAACCTACTTCACATTGATTCACCAACCATAATTAATTATAAAAAATTATCATTAATTATATCACTTTATCTAAAAAGGAATAACACCCATATTCTCACCAACTAATCTTGACTCATCAAAACCATGACAAACCACTTACCGACAACCCATGGTGTACCCCTGACCAAGAACTAGGAAAAATACCTAACCAATTTCTTCAAAACAATTATTAATTTAGTTTAATTTAATCTCAATAGTTTTGAAAATTAACCATGGTATAAAATAGCACATGGAAAACTACTAACGTCGTCTCAAGACACCCTCATACAAGGAAAAGTAGAAACCCATTTGAAATCGAGAAATTTTATCATTTTTCAAGAAAATATTGACTTTTTACCTAAATGAAAAAAATATATCAATATGTAAATAAAGAGAAGATATGGGATGAGGGAGGGGATCTCATACGATCAATCATTGCCAAAATATCCCATAAAAACCTCCCCAAATGAAGATAGAACCAAGGGGGAAGCAGGAAGACCCTCTGGTTCACATGGACACGTAGGGAGGGAAGGGTTGGGATGACCTCTCAAAACCCTGATGGGGGAAAGTGTAAATTCACAATCTAAAATCCTAATATCTAGCTTCTTCTACTGATGAAGCATTAGATTTTATAGCCACCCAACCTCTCCCAACACACGTATGAGTCCCTATGATATCCATCGAACCTCCTTTAATGTCTCAAACACCCCTCTTGAAGTTTCCTAAGCCTTTTAAATAGGTTTTTAATCCTAATTCTCAAAAAAACAAGCCAAAAATTCTAAATTTTGAATTCCCAATGAATTTTTAACTCCTATATGAGCACAAGATCTTACAAATCTTGATTAAGATTTAATGATTTTAGGTGATCATGATTGAGCTTTACATGAAGGGATTACTCTATTTTTAGGGTAATGGTCCATAAACATTCCCTATAGTTTATTAATTATTCATTTTACATGTTTTGGTCTCATATTAATGTGTAAATAATCTAAAAATAAATTGAATCATTTTTATATTAATCTATATGTGTTTGGTAAGGATTTTTAGGGCTTTTATATGTCCTTATCATACTATGCATTGATTCTATAACCATCGATGGTTTTTTGGTTTCAAACTAGTTGTGTGTACCTTAACATAGGACCCCTTGGGGGATTCCCTTGAGTTATATTAAAATATTTAGGACCTTACTTTGGCGTCTTACCCTCCAAGGAAATTGGAGTGTTAAGAAATTTAAATTGGCTAGCATGATCCCTTGACTATGATAATTTCATTTATAGATTAATCATGAATATCTTTCATTGGGGATATGTTATAGCCTACCATGTGTTGTAGATATATGTCATACGCATTGATGTCCATGGATGAAAATAAAGGTATAATAATTATTGATTTTAATCTATAGGGATTCATCCTTGTTATACAATTATGTATAGGACATGGAATATGTGACCATAGCCTCCCTTGAATAGAAGACATGTGGATTATGTGATTTCAACATGAGGAATGAACTTATAAGTTCATTAGTGATGCATAGTTTTCTTTTTGTCCTGTATGGCAGGTATGATCGGTAAGTGTTCCTCCCCTATCTAGAAAATTTTAAATCAGTGATTTATAGTTTTTTTATGGATATAGATATAGGTTTGGTGTGAGAGGACCAACCTAACATAGACATAAAGTGAGTTAGATGCAATTATAACCAAATTCTATTTTGTTTATATATCTTTCTTTATATGTTAGTTATTTAATTATAGTATTTTATTAATATTATATATTGATATATGAAATTGTGTTGTTAATGTTATGGGGTGGATGGGATACCCCTTGTTTGAAATTTCTTTTATGGGATGACTTACCCAGTCACTCCAATATTTCCCAGGGCTTGAGATAAAATGCCTATGTGTTTTGATGATATCAAATTCTTGGGAAGAAATTACCAATGTGATATTGTGACATGTGGTATGTGATGCATTTCCCACTTACCATTTCATGATGTAGTCAAGGATGTTATGCCCATTAAGTGAGGTTCCTTTGACTTGGGATTCATTTCCCAATTACCTTACATATCCTATTGAAGGATTCCATATTATTTATGAGTTAAAATCATGATCAATGATGATATGCCTTTTATAGTGGGATATGATACACACTAATCCATGGAAAGTAATTCTTTTGAGTCCATCATGAATATGTTAATGAGAAAATGATCAATTAAACTAATGAAACCTATGGTGTCAAATGATTTCACTTTTACTTATTAATAACATTTTGAGTGTGATGTACTACCCATGATGTGATTCATCCAATGAAGGTGATGAGATGCCTAGGGTAAAATTCCTAGTTTGTTTTTATTTCCCTTAGGAATAGGATTTACTACCCATTAAGTGATACTTCCAAGGAATGGGATTATAAGGACATGATGAAACACATGGTTAGTAATTATTTCCCTTTGGATTAGGAAATAGTTCCCATGATATAATACTTATAAGTATTTGGATTAGATACCCAGGATGAAATTCCCATTTATTTGATATTTCCCTTTGAATTGGGTTGGATTGTGCATGATGTGATGCTTTCAAGTAAGGGGATGATATGCCCATGTAGGATTGTTTATTGTGGGACATGATTACATCTCCTTTGATGTGGCCTATTACTAGGGATTTTTACCCTATTATGTTCATTCCCTTGGATAGGGATGTTATTACCTCTCTTAATGAAGCTTACTACATACATGCTTCAATGACTACATACATGCTTCAAGGACTGGCCATGCATTTGTGGGATATTATAGAGAAAGATGCGAAGTAAGAGGAGTTATCCTAGAAGGAATTCAAGGATAAATTTTTTGATTCAATTCTATCCTAAAATATTTAGGGATGATAAATCTCATGAGTTTATACACCTAAAATAGGAGATCATGTCAGTGATGGACTATTTTGGACATTTTACCAAATTGTAGTGTTTTTAAACATATTTAGTAGATGATTATATTTTCAAGATGAGGCATTTCCATGATGGGATTCTCTATGATATCAGGCCAAAGAAGAATATTTTTTTAGTAGAATTCCGAACATTATGAATTAGGCTCTCATAATGGAAGGGAAACTGAGAGAGGCTACGAGCAGTGTCTAGGATGTCTCGTCAGGGAAAACTAGGAGCTCTCCTACTGGTGGAAAGAAGCTCCATTACGATAGTTATCGCTAAGGAAATAGAGGAAAGAGAATTCATGTAAGTGGGTATCCATCTTAAAACTGTGTTCCATTTTAGTGTTATCAGTTTGAAATGTTTTGTCACCAATGCCCTCAATTTCTATTCCATACTTCATAGTGTCATGCTTTCAGTATTATAGGTCACCTATAGTGGTTTTTTAGGGGGATGAAATAGTATAGAAATTCCATAGAATCGGGATAGGTACGAGAGTCTGGGAAGGACCCAACTACCCCTCAGTAGACTAGTATCTACAATTCCAATGGATGTTCAGGTTGAGGTAGGGAATGTGGTACTAGAGAGTAGGATTGGTAGTACTAGACAGAGGAAACATCACAGGGGAGTCATAATAGAGCCTAGGGAAGAGGAGAAAGTCAATTCCATGTTATGCAGTCTACTCTAGTCAGTTTGGATGTAGGGCCTTCTACTACCAAAGGTATGATTCTTATAGTATCTACCCTTTCTTGTGTTTTTTTATATATGAGAGTCACATTATTTTATATATTTTATTTTGAAAATGATTTGGGCTTGGTTATGGAATATCTTGGATGTTGTCTTGACCATCAATACATTGTTGGGAGTGCGGTCAAAGAATATAAAATGTCATAAGGTGTGTTATCAAGAAATCGATGGTTATCATTTATTTTGGGAACTATTTGTGCTATAAATTAATGTTTTCAATTTTATTCTTGGTATAGAGTAGATAGTTATATACTATCCTCATATAGACTATAATAAAAGTAGATTTACCTTTCTATCTCCAAAAATAGGTAGCTATTTTCACTAGGGTGAGTAAGATCTTCAGGCTATTTGTGCAGGAAAAATTCAATGCATATTGGACTATATTATGACATAGATAGAAGGTCTTACTCTAGATTATGGGGGAATACAGAAAGATACTTTAACTCTAGTGTTATAAAATATTCAATATATCCTTCCTGAATAGTATTATAACTTACCACACAATCAAGAGATCGAGTTCACGATTAAGTTAGTTCCAGGATCATAGACAATTTATATCCCACCTAATAGGTTTTCAACACTAGAGATTTGTGATTTTAAGTTTCATTTGGAAAATCTAGAAGTTAAGGGTTTCATATGTCCTAGTAAATCTTTAGGGGTTCCCCAATTATTTTCACTTAGAAGGCAGATTGAACGTTTCTCTTATGTGTTGATTATCATGGATTAAACTAGATGACAGTCAGGAACTAGTATCCCCTTCCATGCATCAATGATCTCTTCAATCAGCTGAGAGGTACTCATATTTCCTCTAACATTGACTTGAGATTAGGGTATCATCAGTTGAGAGTGAGATCATCAAACAAAACTATGATTTCTTTTAGTAGTAGGTATGGCTTGTATGAATTTGAGGTTATGTCATTTAGTCTAAAGAATGCACCAGCGATATTCATGGAATTGATGAATCTGATCTTTCATCATTTTATTGACCAGTTTTTGGTTTTTTTTTCCTTAGAAATAATCTTATTGTACTCTCAGTGATTGGATGATATGTCCCAATATCTTTAAATCAGCTTGATTACATTGAGAGAGCCTCATCTTTATGCCAAGATAACCAAATAAAGTTTCTTGATTGATAAATTGCACTTATTAGGTCATGTCACATTAGATTTTAGAGTGTCAGTGGACCCAAAGAAGGTTACATCCATGGTATCTTTGGAGAGGACTAAGAATTTATTTGATATTCAATGTTTTCTTGTCTTAGCATGTTATTATCAGCATTTTATCTAGGAATTATCCTGTCAGGTATCACCAACATTCGAGCTAACAAAGAAAGGGGTGGAGTTTTTTTGGTAAAATGATTGTAAGATATATTTTTAGAATAGGAAGGGAAGTATTAACTCATCACTGATCCTCACATTACATGTTTCGGATAAGGTATATATTGTTTATTGTGATTCATCTGGAGTTATACTTAGAGAATTTCTGATGCAGTAGGACCGAGTGGTCACTTATGGATCCAAAAATCTAATTATACTTGTGTGGAATTATCCTACTCATGATTTTGAGTTCTCTATGATGGTATATTCTATGAGATTATGGAGACACTATCTTTTTGGTGAGATTTTTTTTGTATACATGGACCACAAGAGCCTCATGTACATCTTTTCTCAGCAAGACTAGAACCTTCGGCGGAGGAGGTGGGTCGAGTATCTATAGTCTTTCTCCTTTGAGTTATATTATACCCCAGTCATGGGAAACATAATTATTGATTCCTTGAGCTAGAATATAAGGATGAATCTAGGGATTTAGTCTTGAAATGAGTGGAGAATGATTTAACTCTTTGCAAACATGCATCTAGATGTTCAAGAGTCCTAGGGATGAGTAACTCTAACTTCAACATCATTTATACCCATACTACTTGACAGGATCAAGACAAAATAGTTATCTGATCCATATGTATTAGCTATGAGAGATATATTATATGGTGGGGATCCATCTGTATGGTCTCTTGGTAGTGTCAATGTTCTTCTTTTCTGTGTCTGATTATGGGTTCCTACAGGTTTTCATGAGGAGTTGATGAGAGAGTTCCATACATCTAGATGGGAGGTATATCCATGACTAAAAAATATGTATCCTGATCTCTATAGATAATACTGGTGTCTAGGAATGAATAAGTAGATAGAGGGATTCATGGAAAGATGTTTCACCTATCAGCAGGTAAAGGCTGGGCATTATAGGTCTTCCTTGCTATTTCATCCTCTACCCATTCCAAAATGGAAATGGGATGATGTCACTATGGATTTTGTGATAGGATTACCTTTGACCACTCCTAATAATTATGTGGTATGGGTGATTTTGGATCGACTAATGAAGATATACCTCTTATTTCTTATTAGGGAGACATTCACTATTGATGATGTAGGTATTCTTTACATGTAAGAGATAGTTTGGTTGAATGGTCTTCCAAGGAGTATTGTTTTTGATTGAGATCATTGTTTCATGTCTCAGTTTCAGTAGGGTATTCGTAAATATCTGGGATCATAGTTTCTTCTAAGCATAACCTATCATCCAAAAATAGACGACCAGTTTTAATGGAATATTCAGATTTTGGAGGATATGTTACGAGCCTGTATTTTGGATTTTGGTGGTTCATGGGAGTGTCATTTAGTACTCATGAAGTTATCTTAAAATAATAGCCTCTAGAAATATATCCAAATAGAACCTTTCAAGGATTTTTATGGAATTTCATCTTGTTTTCCTCTTTGTTTTTTGTATATAGGTAAGTGAATAACCTTTGTGGTGTTTTGTTTAACAATTTTTTTGTATTCATTGACAACTAATCTTTTTGTTGAAGAATTATTTTGAGTTACAGAAAGTTGAAGTTGTTGGTTGCTGAAGATTTTCTTAAAGAATATTTTGTTGAATAATGAGAAGTCAGAAGTTAAAAAAGTGTCTCAATCTTTCTTAAACAAATCAGATGATTCTTTTTTGATCTTATAGTTCTCACACATCATGAAAAGTTTCATGATAAAAGCTGTTGAAGAAATGGTGAAGAGGATTGAGGTTTTTTTTTCACTAAGGAAAATTATGAGGAAATTCAGAACCTGTTTTTCAGAACCTGTTTTCCTGAACTAGTTTTTCTGAACCTGTTTTTTGGAGTCTATCTGAGCCAGAAAATCGGAGTCTACCCAAGCCAGAAGTTTGGAGTCTATTTCCTGAACTAGATTTTTGGATTCTACTTGTCAAACCAGATTTTCGAAGTCTACTTGCTGAACAAGATTTTTGGAGTCTACTTGCTGAACCAGATTTTCGGAGTCTACTTGCTGAACCAGATTTTCGGAGTCTACTTGATGAAACCAGACTTTCAGAGTCTACTTGCTGAACCAGATTTTCGGAGTCTACTTGCTGAATAAATTTTTCAGAGTCTACTTGCTGATCCAGAATTCGGAGTCTACTTGTTGAGATAGAAGTTCGGAGTGTATTTCCTGAACCAAAATTCGGAGTGGACTTCCTGAGCTAGAAATTCGGAATGACAATTCTGAACCAGTTTTCCTGAACCAGTTTTCTTGAACCTAAAATCAGAACAAAGATCTAGCCTTATAATTCTGAGGAAGATATGAAGAGTTCAAGAAAACCCGTATTTCAACTTTGCATAAATATCGGAGAAATTTAAGGAGATTTGAATAAGTCAAAGATTGAAGATTAAATGTGAGAGATTTGCAGAGTTTTTGATATTTGAGGAAGCGGGAAAGTTTTTCAAGATTCCTGCCTTTGTTTTCTGAGTTGCCTATAAATATGTGCTCAGATCATTCACTCATTCACAACTTTTTTCACACGCAGAAAAGGCGGAGCGCTGGAGAATTCGGAGTGAGATTCTGTGCTCAGTCATCTTTTCTTTGTTGAGAGAACCAGATTCAAGAAATCCGTATTGAGTTTTCGAAGTGAGCATTTCTGCAGAATCATTATTATCTTGCTGAGAAATTTGGATTCAGAATACCGAATTCGAGGAATTCGGATTGAGTATTCAGAGTGGGTATTTCTGCGGAGTCATAGTTTCCGTGCTTAGAAGACCGGTTTCAGATAACCGGATTCGAGAAATTCGGATTGAAGATTCAGAGTGAGCTTTTGCGGAGTCATAGTTTTCTTGCTGAGAAGTTCGGTTTCATAAAATCGGATCCAAGAAATTGGATTGAATATTCGGAGTGATTATTTTGTGGAGCATCTTGACAAAGTCTTTTTCTTATGTTTGGCTCAATTTTTCTTTAAAAAACATTGTAAACTGACGGGATTCAGTATAATCTTTCCTATCGGGAGATAGAAGGTGTCCAATGGGAGTTGGCAGAAGTTGTATTCACTTCTTCATTATAGTGGATTTCCATAGACCCAAGGGAGTGGCTATGGCAAGGACGTAGGTTCTCTTATTGAGGCCGAACCTTGTAATTCTTGTGTGATTTTCTTGCTTTACCTTTCTTGCATGCTTGGGTTACTTGCTAAAGGTTTATAAGGAAGTAAATCTTAACAGGTTTCAAGGGTTAAGTTTCATAATGTTTTGAAACTTATAAAAAGATATCAACTGATTCAACCCCCCTTCTCAATTGGCATTCAATCCTTGGAACTTCAAGTGGTATCAGAGGGAGGTTGCCTTGTTCTTTTTTCCTTATCATGGAGAATATCAATTCTGTCAACAGTAAATGAATTTCTACATTCGATGGCAAGAATTATTATGGATGGAAAAATAGGATGATTCCTTATCTCCTATCTCTTGTCCTTGAAGTTGTTGATGCTGCCACTATTGGATTTCCACCTATTGAGAAAAATGCTCCTATGACATTTGCCAATAAGAGGAACATATAAGTTTATGGAAAGTCTAGGAATTCTATTCTCATGTCCTTATCAGAAAATGTTTATCAGAAGGTGATGGGTCTCACAACATCAAAAGGCATGTGGGAAAAGCTGGAAAGTGTTTTTGAAGGAAACACAAAAGTCAAGGAAGCCAAGATATAAATCTGGCGTAGTAAGTTTGAAGACATCAGGATGAGAGATGACGAAACAATTGATGAATACTTCACCAGAGTTAATGAAATTATTTGCAACATCAGGGGATTCGGAGAAGACTTGGAAGATTCTACAATTGTGAAGAAACTTATGAGAAACATTCCATACAGGTTTGATTTTAAAATTTCATCTTTAGAAGATAAGGATGATTTATCTCTTGATGAACTGCATAACTTTCTTGTTGCTTATGAAATAAGGAAAACTCCTATCTTTAAGAAGAAGATAAAAGATGAAATGGATTTTGAAGCTATGAGAAAGATGCAAATCCAAGATGATGATGAAGCTGATCCTTGTGAGTCTGCTGATAAGGAAGATGAAGAGTTGAATGAAAAAATCATGTCTCTCATATCCAAGAACTATCGAAGAGGAAGAGGAAAATATGGAGGGAAACTTTCTCTCAAATTTTTTGAGTGCAGTGGAATCGGGCACTTTGCTATGAATTTTCCAAAGAAGAAAGTTGGAGAATATCAAGATGTTTCTAATGAGAATACTCGATGGAAGAAGTATAACAAGAATGAAAAAGAAGATAAGACTTCTAAAGAACTCAAGAAGAAGTTTTATGGAAATAAAAGAAGTATGTTGAGCAAGAAGGTTGAATCTGAATCATCTAAAAATGATTCCTCTGAAGATGAAAGTAGAAAAAGATTCAGAACCTTTATTTCAAAAGTTGAGAAAACAAATGCTTCCTCATAAAGTGAAGAAGGTGATGAAAAATCTTACAGAGAATATCATCTAAGATCCGAACTTCTTGCATGTCTGGAGAAAAAAAAATCTATCAAGAAATAAATTCGTGTGATGAAGAAAAATCATGAAGAAGTTCATGATGGAAGTAAATATGTTACCAAGAAGAAAGATGAATACATTCAAGAAATTTTAAGTTGCAAACTTATAATTGATGAACAAGGAAAGATGATAGAAGATCTTAGAAAGAAGCTGGAAATTAAAGAAGAAGAGGTCAAAAAGTTGCAATCAAAAGTTATTGAGTCCGAAAATTCCCTAAGGAAGATGAATGAAAACTTCCACAAAGCCACTGAAGTAAAAGTTGAGACTTCCAAGACTACTGGAAAGGCTTATCATGAGAATCAGGTGAAATCTTCTCCTATCAAAAATAATGTTTTATCTAATTCTTCTAACATTTCAGGTTATGGAAAAAGTATCAGTAAAACTTGGGTGGAGAAAGGATGTGAGAAACCTTTCAATCCTACAAAAATTGAAAACTCACTCAAAAGAAGAGATGGCCTACATCCTGAGTTTCCTAGAGCTGAAAAAAGTTATCAACCTCAAAAAAGTTTCTATAAAGAAAGATCTTTCTTTAATATAAAATCAAGATTTGAGGGCTATTGCTGGTGTTGTGGAATGTATGGGCATAGAGCTTATAATTGCTGGCACAATTTATCTCTACCCGGAAGAAGTCTTGAGAAAAGTGGAAGAAATAACAAAAGAAGAATGAGTAACCTTCTGTATTCAAAGAAAGTTGAAAAGGTGAATTCTCAATATGTTAGAAACATGCCAACAAAGAATCAATTTGAATGTGTGGAAGAATTTTGTGGAAGATCTGATCAGTCTGGTCATCATGTCGAACGATGTATGACTCTTCTTCCAGAACAAGTTTCTTATGATATGAAAGAAAAGAAAGCTGAAGATAAGAAGGTTGATGAGAGAGATTTTTTTGTTGAGACAGCTTTAAAAGAAAGTAAGACAAACAAACCATGGATTCTTGATAGTGGTTGTTCTTCACACATGATAGGTGATATAAAAATCATGGATCATGTTGAAAGTCATGATGGAGGATCAATTACTTTTGGCAATGATAGTTCATTAAAAATTAAGGGAATCGGAACGGCGGAGATTGAACCAGAGAAATTGAAATCTAAGGAAGTCTTGCTTTTTCATGGGCTAAAACATAACTTACTTAGTGTAAGTCAACTTTGTGATGATGGAAAAGAAGTTATTTTCAGAAAATATTCTTGTGTAATCAAAAGTGTGAAAAATGGAAAAGTGATTACAAAAGGAGAAAGAACCAGTGTGAATCTCTTTCAAATTGGAGAATCCAATAACTCTTGTTATTTGAGTGCTGAAGATGAAAACAAGTTGTGGCACCGAAGACTTGGCCACCTGGGGCAGAAGAACATGAGTAAGCTTTCTAAATTTGATGCTGTTTGAAATTTTCCAGAACTGAAAAGAAGAGATGAAGATGTTTGTGTTACTTTCTAGAAAGGAAAGATGACTAACAAAAGTCATAAAAGAGTTGAGATTCAATCTTACAAACCACTTGAGATTATTCATTCCGATCTGTGTGGGCCAATGAGACATCAATAAATAAAATGAGATTTATACTTTATCACTTTTATTGATGATTTCACTCGGATGACAAACGTCATGTTCATGAAGAATAAGTCAGAGGCTATTGAAATGTTTAAATTCTTCAGAAGAGATGTTGAGAAAGAATTGGGAGTTTCCATAAAGAAGTTGAGAACAGACAACGGTACCGAATTCACAAGCAATGATTTTGAAACTTATCTAAGGAATCATGGTATCAAACATCTGTATAGTGCTCCCTATACTCCACAACAAGATGGAGTAGCATAAAGGAAAAATAGAAGCTTGGTGGAAATGGAAAGAAGTATGTTATCAGAATACAAACTTTCAAAATTCGTCTGGAGAGAAGCTGTTATCACTACTATACATGTTCAAAATAGATTCTTGTTGAGACCGGAAACCAACATAACTCCTTAAGAGATGTGGTATAACAAAAATCCTTCTTTTAATTACTTCAATGTTTTTGAAAGTCCATTCTTGCTCAAAAACAAAAATACTGACTTAGGAAATTTTGATGAGAAAGCTGAAGAAGGAATATTTATGGGTTATTCACCAAATGGAAGAAGTTACAAATGCTGGACCAAACGTTTACAGAAGTTGGTGGACTCATATGATGTGAAGGTAATTGAAAATCTAAGTTCCTTCACAAAATTTGTTGATAATATTGAGGAAGATAAATCAAATAATTCCCATGAGAGTGAAAGTGACTCAGATGAGCCACATGGGGAAGAAAGTGATGTTGGGAAGGAAGATGTGAGTTTCCCTACCTTGAGAAAACATGTTGAATCCCAAAATATTATTGGGAATCAGAAGGCTCCAGTTCAGAAAATAAGAAAGTTGAGATTAAAATATCAGACTTCCCTTATCTCAAAAGTTGAACCAGAATCAGTTTCAGAAGCTATTCAACATAAAGAATGGGTGGATGCTATGAATGAAGAACTGGATCATATTGAGAAAAATGAAACATGGGAACTTGTTCCAAGGCCAGAAAATAAAAATGTTATCGGAACCAAGTGGGTTTACAGAAATAAATTGAATGAGCATGGAGAAGTTACAAGAAACAAAGCGAGGCTTGTGCGTAAAGGATATGCCCAGGTGGAAGGTGTGGATTTTGATGAAACCTTTTCCCCTGTTGCAAGGTTGGAAACTATTCGCATGTTTCTTGCAGTGGCTGCTCATCATAATTACAAGGTTTATCAGATGGATGTAAAGTCAGCTTTCTTAAATGGTGAGATTGAGGAAGAAGTTTACATTGAACAACCTTGTGGGTTTTTTCTTGATGAGGATGAAAACAAAGTTTTCAAATTAAAGAAAGCCTTATATGGGATGAAACAAGCTCCACGAGCATGGTATTAAAAGCTTGACAATTCTTTGAGAAAGATGAATTTTTCTAAAGGAAAGGTTGATATCAACTTGTACATTAAAGATGTCAACTCCGGAACTTTGATTGTAATCGTTTACGTCGATGATATAATTTTTTCTGGCGATGAAGAAAAGGTCTGTGAACAGTTTGCTGAAGAAATGAAGGAAAATTTTCAAATGTCACTAATGAGAGAATTGACTTTCTTCCTTGGATTAAAAGTTCATCAACAAGCAAACTACATTTTCTTGTCCCAAGATAAGTATGCCAAGGAATAGTTAAAGAAGTTTGGGATGGAAGAATCAAAGTAAGTTTCAACTCCTATATCAGTGAGCACAAAGTTGAGAAAAGATGAGTCATGGAATAGTGTGAATCAGAAAGACTTTCGGAAATTGATAGGAAGTCTTCTTTATCTTATAGCTTCAAGGCCTGATATTGCTTATGATGTGACTCTCTGTTCCCGATATCAAAGTAATCCAAAAGAATCACACATGTTGGAAGTCAAGAGGATTCTGAGATATGTTAAAGGAACAACTTCACATTGGTTGTTATACAAGAGAAACAATGAGATGAAGTTTCATGGTTATACTGATGCTGATTCGGCTGGTGATTGTAATGATAGAAAATCAACATCAGGAGGAACATTTTTCTTAGGGGAATGCTGCGTGAGTTGGAACAGCAAGAAACAAAGTTCAGTAACTTTAAGTACAGATTAATCCGAATATGTTTCAGCTACTCAAGCTTGTACTCAAATGATGTGGATGAAAGTTCAGCTGGAAGATTTTAAAGTGAATGTTTCTAAACCATTGAAGATACTCTGTGATAATCAAAGTGCCATTGATCTTTCCAAGAATCCTATTCAACATTCAAGATCAAAACACATTGATATAAACTATCATTTCTTAAAAGAGAAATCTGTTACTAGAGAAATCTTGCTGGAATATATTTCAACAAAGTATCAGATTGCTGATATTTTCACAAAAGAAATGTCAAAGGAGAGGTTTATTGAGTTGAGGCTGCAACTCCATGTTCAGCCTCCTCCCATGACTTCCTAAAAACTCATAAAAAAGTATGCCCCACTGTAATTTGGATTATGTTGAAAATGGGGGAGAGTAAGTTTTATTTATGAATCTAAAGCAGTGGTTATCATATAATGGGGGAGTGAGAAAGAAAAATGAGAGAGTAAAAGAAAAGTGAGAATGGGAAAAATAAATGTTGAGGGGGAGTTTGAGTAAGGTGAAGTTTACCCTTACATGGCCGCAATATTTTCCTGTCACCGAGGGATGGAAATCCTTCAAAAACATTACTTTTTCCAGTAGTGTGGTGTCAGGACACTCTCTTTTGAGAAAGGCTATGTTTTGGTAAAATTCATTTTTGAGAGATGAAAGTCTTGTTAGGTGAAAACTTGTTAACCAGGGTTGCCAACAAATCCAAAGGGGGAGATTGAAGAACCTTTTTGGTGTTTTGTTTAACAATTTTTTTGTATTTGTTAACAACTAATATTTTTTTTTGAAGAATTTTTTTGAGTTACAGAAAGTTGAAGTTGCTGGTTGCTGAAGATTTTCTTAAAGAATATTTTGTTGAAGAATGAGAAGTCAGAAGTTAAGAAAGTGTCTCAAACTTTCTTAAACAAATAAGATGATGCTTTTCTAATCTTATAGTTCTCACACATCATGAAAAGTTTCATGATAAAAGTCGTTAAAGAAATGGTGAAGAGGATTGAGATTTTTTTTCACTAAGGAAAATTATGAGGAAATTCGGAACCTATTTTTTGGAACCTGTTTTCCTGAACTAGTTTTTCTGAACCTGTTTTTCGGAGTCTATCTGAGCCAGAAAATCAGATCCTACCCAAGCCAGAAGTTTGGAGTCTATTTAATGAACTAGATTTTATGAGTCTACTTGATGAAACAGATTTTCGGAGTCTACTTGCTGAACCATATTTTTGGAGTCTACTTGCTGAACAAGATTTTCGGAGTCTACTTGTTGAACCAGATTTTCGGAGTCTACTTGATGAAACCATATTTTTGGAGTCTACTTTCTGAACCATATTTTTGGAGTCTACTTGCTGAATCATATTTTCAGAGTCTACTTGCTGATCCAGAATTCGGAGTCTACTTGCTGAGCCAGAAGTTCGGAGTGTATTTCCTGAACCAAAATTCGGAGTGGACTTCCTGAGCCAGAAATTCGGAATGACAATTCTGAACCAGTTTTCTTGAACCAGTTTTCCTGAACCTAAAATCAGAACCAAGATCTAGCCTTATCATTTTGAGGAAGATATAAAGAGTTCAAGAAAACCCTTATTTCAACTTTGCATAAATCTCAGAGAAATTTAAGGAGATTTGAATAATTCAAAGATTGAAGATTAAATTCGAGAGATTTGCGGAGTTTTTGAGATTTGAGGAAGCGAAAAGTTTTTCAAGATTCCCTCCTTTGTTTTCTGATTTGCCTATAAATATGTGCTCAGATCATTCGCTCATTCACAACTTTTTTCACACACGGAAAAGTCAAAGCGCTGGAGAATTCGGAGTGAGCTTTTGTGCTGATTCATATTTTCTTTGCTGAGAGAACCAGATTCAAGAAATATGTACTGAGTTTTCGATGTGATAATTTCTACAGAATCATTATTATCTTGCTGAGAAATTCAGATTCATAAGATCAGATTCGAGGAATTTGGATTGATTATTCAGAGTGGGTATTTCTATGGAGTAACAGTTTCCTTGCTAAGAAGACCGGTTTCAGATAACTGGATTCAAGAAATCCAGATTGAAGATTTGGAGTGAGCTTTTGCGGATTCATAGTTTTCTTGCTGAGAAGTTCAGTTTCAGAAAATCAGATCCAAGAAATTGGATTGAAGATTCAGAGTGAGCATTTTGTGGAGCAGCTTGAGAAAGTATTTTTCTTATGTTTGGCTCAATTTTTCTTTAAGGAAACATTGTAAAATTACGGGAGTCAGTATAATCTTTCCTATCGGGAGATAGAAGGTGTATAACTAGAGTTGGCACAAGTTTTATTCACTTCTTCATTATAGTGGATTTCCATAGACCCACGGGAGTGGCTATGGAAAAGACGTAGATTCTCTTATTGAGGCTGAACCTTGTAATTCTTGTGTGATTTTCTTTCTTTACCTTTCTTGCATGCTTGGGTTACGTGTTAAAGGTTGATAAGGAAGTAAATCTTAACAGGTTGCAAGGGTTAAGTTTCATAAACTTTTGAAACTTATAAAAATATATCAACTGATTCAACCCCCCCCCCCCCCTTCTTAGTTGACATTCGATCCTTGGAACTTTAGTAATTCTATTCTAATTAGACCTAGTCTTATATATGAGATGTATGAGTAGTTTTATTTGATCAGGATGTGGTCGGTGACAATGTACAGTGGGAATAAAACTTGTGTTGGCCATTATAAATGACCTTTGTAGATTGAGGTGGTTTTTCATATTTTCCTTTTAGTGTTTCATAGGTTGTGGAAACATTGTATCAGAAAACATAGAAATCTAGAACCCAGGTTTTTTAGTAAGTTTAAGATAATGGAAAGGGTCGGTCCAGTGGCATATAGATTGGCCCTTCTACGGTGCTTCAATTCCATAAATTACATGTTTCACATATCATAGATTCAAAGATATCATCTTAACCATTCTCACATGATATACATTGATAACATAGAGTTTGGTTTAGATTTTTACTTTGAGTATCATTTGATATGTAATTTAGACCTTAATGAGAAGTATCTTCGGGGAAGGACAATACCTCTAGTTTGGGTGTAGTGGTGGAATGGGCATGTTCAAGAGGAAAGGTTAGAGAGTGAATATAATATGTGAGCATAGTGGACAGAATTTTTTACTAAGACCCCATAGTGTTGCTTGGAGTATCTTGGGGATGAGCTATTATATGGTGGGGAGGTTGTAAGATCCTATCTCTTTCCAAGTATGCCTCTCTTTGAGTTTTTGGTTGAACCTATTTTTTTGGTTTCCCTTATTCTTTAAACCTTCTTGTTTGGATATATTTTGAGGATAGAGATCATTTTCTAGTAAAAATAGAATAAATTTTAGGGATGTATGTTTTTTTTTGAATTAATGGAGTCTAGTTATAAATGTGGATCGGGATTTCCCTACTGAAGTTGGGTTGAGAGATATCTTCTGGATACTTTGACATCATGAACATGTTACATGACAAAAACCTAATTCTAGGAAGATGTCCAAAACTGGTTCATAGCATAAAATTTTACATTCCATGAAACTAGTTCATGTTATGATATGGTCGATCAAGGATATTTTAACCCAAGGTGATTTGTTTTTTGATATATCTTATAAATCAATAAATTCATGTTTTGAAAGGGTTCAAGATCATGAATATCTCATGAACAGTGGTTTAAACCATTCTATGTGTATTATTTTATTTCACCCACCATGTATATCTCTATTGAACCCTAGGGCCACTCTAGGTGGTTTTGAAGAAATTATTTCCATTTCAGGCATCCCAATCAAGAATTTAATCTCATGTGAGTTGTTTTACTTTGGTTTTCCACTCTCTCACTTGTTCTATGTTATCATGGTGTAATATCTTAACTATAGTTATTCCAGGTTTTTATCTTTTGTGATCTAGTTTTTTCATTATGATCTCATTTTCCTTCATTCCTAATTGGAATTCTCAATTGAGAGTGTTTCTCAAATCACCAAATAAAGGTAGGTCGTCAAAAACAAATCCCTATGGTCTATTTCTAATTTTTCAAGTATGTGAAATAATATATGATTGTTTCAAAACAACATGTGCATTAAAAATTAGTATAATGGATGATAATAATCATGTGTTTAGACTACTCTTTAGATCCCTTTAAATTCAATAGTGTTGACTCCTGGATTTTGTTGTGACCAAGTTGTTTGGAAGTTTGTTTTTGGAATCTGATATAAGTTTGTGTTGAATGTGTTGTCTTTTATTACCAAAGAAATGGAAATCACCTCACTTTATAAACATTAGTGATTATAATCATCATCATAATAGGATATCAGACATAGAATGATTAATAAATTCCATCAGTTAGAGAAGAAGTGTTTTGGAAGAAAAAGTTTATTGGACTCACCTTATGTTTAGAATGAATGGTTCAATCCTAATGAGAAGTTTTTTCAGAGTACGCAAGGATACGATAAAAATACGACGATGCTTTGATGACCTTAGAGTTCTCATAAATTATAAGTTGTTTGGGAAACTTCTGATTCAATCCTTATGAAGGAAAGAAGGAGAACAAGTGCTTCCAATTGTATTGAGTCCCATTTGAAATACAAAATCCACTAGAATAATAGAAAGTTATAATACTTTTCTATGTTAGAATGATGATTCTATACTGATATTAAATGTTCTGAAAGTCATGAGGAGGTCATGATATAAGCTAAAGTTTGTGTAAAAAGGAAGTTGTTGAAGTCGTATCTTTTTGGTCTCGAGTTCATCAGTGTAATATCACTGAACGTAGATTTTTTTGAAGGTTGGATGTTTTTGACGAAACATAAGAAGAAAAAGATAATGGTGTTTAGTCAGACCAATTTTCAAAAAGATATGAATATTTAAAGAAATAAGTTGGTGTGTACCATAATCGAGAAATAAAGAAGTTGATGATGATACTGGTTCATCGGATGGGGTGTTCCACTAATCATTGAAGTAATCCTGACACTGATCATCAGACACAGTGATGGTTACAAAAGGGAATTGGAGGAAGAATTATTTGTTTGGGAGATGTTGGGACTAGTGAAAAAAGAAGAGAAAGAAAAAGTTATAGGGCTGATGAAGAATGGGATCAGAGTTCAATCAATAACGTATTCAACCATTTTCATTAGGTTGGATTGTTTGTTTTGAATGGGTCAATAATGAAAGAATAACTCTAATATGTTTTAAATTGTGAGAAGAGATAAATAAGAATTGTATTTTATTTTTATTAAAATTTTCAAGGGTCATTGAAATGATGCAAACAATGATTATTAGAATAAAGCATAGATTCATCCAT
Organism: Viscum album; assembly: GCA_963277665.1. Classification (NCBI taxonomy): domain Eukaryota; kingdom Viridiplantae; phylum Streptophyta; class Magnoliopsida; order Santalales; family Viscaceae; genus Viscum; species Viscum album. Next base: position 1,360,918,295 of record OY728140.1, on the reverse strand, counting down.
CAGATGAAAGTAGACATTGATAAGTTCATCAAATGCAAGATAATTGATCTGGGAAAATAAGAAAAGAATAAGTGAAAAATTATTTCAAGCAGCCAAAAAGTGTTTTAAAAGTGGGTCTTGAATGGTTTCTTAAAGATTTTATCATAAGTTATTATTTAAATAAGGTTTTAAGCTGATGTTGAAGTGCTACTAATAAGTTTTGATATCTTTAGAAGTTGAGGCTATGTTTATAGATGAATGGTTTCAATTTTTACATTTATCATGTGGTGCGGAGCATCATAATGAAGAATCTGATGGTGAACATATGTCTTCATCATAATGAAGAAATAAAACTGACAATCAGAATCAGACTGAAGAACAGTTTTAAAGTCATAAGTGATGTGAATATGTGAGAAGATTCATGAATATTTAAACGGAATCAAGAGGTATTAAGAATCACTAAAGAAGTCAAGATGTATTTTAAATTAAAGGGGAATTGAAGTTTATGGAAATTTGGTTAAGTGGAAAATATTTTTAGAATCCACCCTAAACCATTTTTTGGTGCACCTATAAAAGGTAGAGAGTAATTTGTACTTTCTGATACTTGTATTGTTCATAAGTGAAGAGAGAAGATGAAGCGCTAAATTTTTTTAGAGAGAATGAGTTTTTGAATTGAGTATTTTGGAGGAAGTTTTCCATATATAAAAATAAAAATAAGGATCATATTTAGTTTATACTAGATAATCAGACAGGGAAAACAGACTAAGATTTTCAAACTGAGGTAGTAGTACTTAAAAACTATTTGAGTGGTATTCTGGTAGACTTATATTATCAAACTAAGCATTTGGACTAGAAAATTAGACTAGGAAATTAGACTATGTATAATTATGAATTCCAGGGAAGTTATTACCTTCTTTTGGGTAGGAAAGTGAAGAATTGTTTTGAATATTATATTTTTGAAATTTTACAAGGCAGTACAGTAACATGTTTTTAAGAAATTGGTGAAAGTTTCTTAAATTGTAACACAATGTTGTATTATATCATTTCATGCTACTTTATGTACATGCATTGTTGTATTGATCATAGTGTTACAAAAGTGTAAGGGAATATCATACTTGATTTATCCTCACAAAAGGATTTCTTTTCTAGTAGATTATGTGGTATTGGATTCTTTCCAAACCATACTAAGTACATACTTACTCTTGTTGAGGAGTGAACCTTTAAAATTATTATATTCATATGGATGTGTGGCTTTTTTGTTTTCATCAAAGTTATAACTCTTTAGTAGGAGGTGAAGGTTGTTTTAAAAGAAAAGAAACTGAAAATAAAAGGATATCATTGATTAACACCCTCCCCATCTTAGTGATACTTGGATCGTGGTAAGGTAATATCATCTTTTGACTACCCATAGTGTTAGTCTACCCTAGAATAATAATAAACTTACTAATGTATTAAAATGTGATTTATCATGATACGAGACCTTAGGTGGTTTCTTATGATATATTCACATCAAAAAATGGTTTAATTGATTATTGAAATTATTGGTGATAATTTGATATTAATTGGGTGTGAAAACTGCTATGGAAATAGATTAAGATATAATTTACTGAATGAATGGATAATTGAAATACAAATGGTAATTAGATGGATTGACCATTGTGACTTTTGATGTTATGTTGTGTTATTATATCCATTGTGACTTGTGTTGTGATTTATGATGAAATGCTTATATAAAGGGCTTTTCCCGGCTATGTTAAAATGTTTATAAAAATGGATTTTCCTAGTTATACTAAAATACTTATATAAAGGTATTAGTCTAGATATGTTTAAATTCTTATATAAAGGGTTTTTTCAGTTATGATGAAATGATTTTATAGAGGACTTTCTTGGGTTATGGTGAAATGTATATATAGAGGACTTAGTCTAGTTATACTAAAATCCTTATATAGAAGACTTGGTCCGGTTATACTAAAATTATTATATGTAGGGATTTTTCTTAGTTATATGATTATCTAATGGACTTATAGTAGTGGTTGGAATTATTATAACACGTGCTCAGAGATATTATGGCATAGTTTTGAGGTAGTTTGATTGTTATATCATATTAAATGATTAATTAATAATTCTGATTATCACTTTATTGTATGCACTTACTATCAAACTGGATTTGTTTAGACAAGGTTGTGTTGACCAATGTAGTTTTACTCACACATTATTTAGTCCACTATTTGGTACCTAAGAAAATTATATGGAAACATGTTTTGATAAGGGAATGCGACTTTTTTATTGTTTCTTACTGAATGGCATAGAGCATGGGTTTCGGACTGACATGGGTTTTGGGACTGGGGCCTTTTGAAATTATTTGTGCCAATATTTTATTTTATCTGTATTACTTTCAAATTTAAATTTAGATACATTAAATCCTATCATGAAATTATACTTTTGTTATAATTGGACTATTAAGTCAATATTTATTATTTGGTTTATCCATTGAGATGTACTATTTTCACTATTCTCTATTAGTCTAATGTTTTTTTTATTTCTTATATATTACAACTTTATACCAGTGGATATAGTCTCCCCACTATGTTCTTTATACCCCTTCTGCTATTTGGAAGCCTCTGGCATATGGGGAGGTGCACTTGAGTTCAAGTAACAAACCTGATTTGACCACATGAGAGAGTTTCGGATCGGGGGACTTTACAAAGTGGTATCAGAGGAGAAAGTTTGTATTTTCTATTGATTTAATAATTGAGAAGGTATAATGGAGACTAGTATTTTTTGAGAAATAGTAATGATCTTGTGCATGGAAGTTTCTTACCCATATATAAGGGAAAATCTGAGTACCTAGGGACAAGATTGCAATTCATGATGTTCGTTTTTTACGATTGTTGTTATTTCACATTGTATGGTTCACATGTTGTGTTATATTACTATTTATTGATATTTATAATCATGTACTATTATGGTGTGATATGAGTATGTATGCATCATGATAGGCACATGGGGATATATATTGGCATGCATTGTTCATGATAGGGTTATATTTATTTCATGTGATATATTTTCTTGGATTAACTATGAAATGAAATACGTGTTATATTAGATAAATGAATTGAACGAACAATTATTTCATGTTAATTAACTTTTTAATCCATTTTTAGATAATCCATGAGCTATTGGTTCTCTATTTTTTCACTTATTAGGTTGACCTTGTTATTACCTAGTGTTATAAGGAATATGTTTGTCTTGTTGAGAAAATGCTTCCTTATCATCTTTGAATTGTGAAAAAAGATAATAGAAATTAGCATGATATTAAATCAGTTGAACCAGATATTCCTATATCTCTTGAGGATTAGATGGATTTTCAGGTTCATGATAGATTCTAGGGGGCATGTGATCAATGGAAAGGGAGACTGCTCGCATTGTACCATCAATGTTTGAGATGAAGAAAGGGTTTCAGTTGTAGCATTTTTATATGTTCATTGTGGATGGAGGGCCCCAAGTAGCCAATTTTAGATTAATTTAGTCTAGATTATTTTCAATAACCTCAATAAACTCATGGATAGGAGGGTGGATCTTACTACATACATGCTTCATGGACCATCCAAGCATTGGTGGACACTATAAAGAAATATGGGATATAAGAGGAGTTATCCTAGAAGGACTACGAGGAAACTTTTATGAGTCACTTCCATCCTGAAATGTTGAGTGATGATAAGGCTCGTGAGTCCATGCACCTGACATGAGAGAGTATGTTAGTGATAGACTATGTTGGAGATTTCACTGACTTGAAATGTTTTTCACCATTATTAGTTGCTGATGAGATTTATAGGGTGAGGCATTTCTAGGATATGCTTCACTATAAGATTGGGTTATGGGTTAACCTTTTTCATTTTAGTATAATTTTGGAAATGATGAATTAGGCTCTCATCATGAAAGGTAATCTAAGAGAGGCCTCGACCAGTAGTCAGGCTATTTTAGTGGGGAGAACCAGGAGCTCTTCTTCTAGTGGAAAGAAGCACAATTATGATAGTTTTCACTAAGTAAATAGTGGGAAAAGTAGTTAGGACAGTGGGAATAAATCTCAAAACCATGTTCCATTGTAGTACTATTAGTTTAGATATTTATTTCCCAATTGGCCTCAATGTATATACCTTTATTTGGAGTATTGTACTTGTGGTAGGTTGGGTCACCTATAGAGCTTTTGTAGGGTAATGCAGTAACAAAGTAGTGGTAGGGGATCGGGATATGTACCAAAGTCTAGGAAGGAAATATCTACCCATTAGTAGAATACTAGCTAGAGTTCCACTGAAAGTTCAATTCAAGGTAGGGATCATGGTACCCTAGTGAAGGAGCGACATTACCTGGTAGAGGGAACAAGATAAGGGAGTCATACTGGAGAGAAGGGAAGAGGGGAAATTTAACTGCATGCTATGTTGCCTACTCTGAATATTTTGGATACATGAACTTATACTATCAGAGGTATGATTCATATATCATCTACCTTTTTTGTTTTTTTTATATGGGAGAATCACATTCTTTTATATATACTCTTTTTTTGAATGGTATTGTCTTGGTTGTGGAAAATATTTGATGGTGTCTTGAACATTAATATAGTGTTGGGAGTGTAGTTAGAGAATATAAAATGTTGTAAGTCATGTTCTTGATATATTGGTGGTCATCATTTATTTTGGGAACCATTTGTACTATCAATTATTGGTTTATATTTGATTCTTGGTATTGAGTGTCTAGTTCTATACCAAGATCAAATTGACTATTATTAAATGAGGGTTATCTTTCTATCTCTAGAATGAGGCATCTATTTTCAACATGGTGAGTGGGATCTTATGTCTGGTCATGAAAAAATAATTCAGTTATGATTGGACTAGCCCATGGATCAGATAGTATGTATTTCTTAAGATTATGGGGGAATTCATTGGGATACTTTAACTCCAGTGGTAGACTATTTTTAGTATTTCTTTATTGATGAGTTCTACTACTCACCACCCAATATAGATATCAAGTTCATGATGAAGATAGTGTTGATATAAGATCTAGTTTCTATCCCACATTATACGATGGAACCAGAAGAGTTTCATGAGTTGAATGTTTTGTTGGAATATTTGGAATCCAAGGGTTTCATATGACCTAGTACATCTATGTGAGGTCCCCTAGTTATTTTTTCCAAGATAGATAATGGGACTTTGCACTGATTTGTGTATTATAAAATATTGAAAAAAATGATGGCAAAAAATCAATATAGCCTTCCTCACATCAATGATCTCTTCAATCAGAAAATAGGTTCCAAGATTTTCTGTAAGATTGACATGAGATTTGGCTATCATAAGTTGAGAGTTATACCATCATACATTCCTTGGACTTCTTTTAAGAGATGTTATATATTTTATGATTTCTTGGTGATGTCATTTGGTCTGATGAATTAACTATTGTTATTCATGGCCTTAATGAATCATATATTTCATCATTTTCATGACCATTTTGTGGTGGTTTTAATTGATAACAACTTAGTATACTCTCATTCAATGGATGATCTTTCCCAACATCATGAAATCATCTTGAGTATATTTAGAGAGAATTATCATTATTCCAAGTTAACAAAATGTTTTTTTTAGATTGATAAAGTGAACTTTTTAAGCTATGTCATCTCAGAGGCTAAAGTGTTAGTGGAACTAAAAAGGATGCAGCCCTGGTATCTTGGGAGTGGCCTAAGAATGTCTTGGAGAATTAGTGTTTTCAGGATTTAGAAGGTTATTAAAGGAATTTTATCTAGGAATTATCTCGTCTGGAGGCACCAATTTCTAGGTTGACCTGGAAAGGGGTGAAGTTTCTTTGTTCAGATGCTAACGAGTGATATTTTTAAGAGATGAAGGGTGTACTAAGATCATAACTAATCCTCACCTTACTTGTTCTAGTTAATAAATATACTATGTATGGTGACGCATCTAGAGTTAGACTCGAAGTAGTTTTGATGTAGGAGGACCTAGTGGTTGCTTATGGCTCCAAACAAATGAGACTTGATGAGATGAATAATCATACTCATGATCTGGAATTAGGTGTGGTGGTACATTCCCTTATATTCTGGAGAAATTATCTTTTTAGTGAGTGGTTTTTTGTGTACACATACCATAAGAGTCTCAGGTGAATCTTTTCTCAGCAGGACCTGAACCTTTGGAAAAGGAGGTGGGTCGAGTATCTAAAATATTTCTAATTCAAGTTGTGTTAAACTCAGGGAAATGGAAACATCATTTTCAATGCATTCAGATATAATACACATACAGAGGTAGTGAATGAGTCTTATGACAAAAGGCAGATGATGTACTCATTATAGACATGCATCTAAATGTTTAGGAGTCACAATGATAAGTAGTTATAACATCAACATCAGTTATAATCATACTTCTTGAAAAGATCAAGACATAGTGGTTATTTGATCTAGAGGTTCTAGATCAAAGAGATAGATTATATGGTGGGGATCCATTTGGATGGTCTCTTGGTAGCAACAATGTTCTTCATTTCCATGGCTAGGTATGTGTTTACATGAGAAACTGATGAGAGAGTTCCATGCTTCAAGATGGATGTTATATCTAGGAAAAATAAATATGTATCATAATCTCCACAAATAATACTAGTGTCCAGGAATAAAGAAAGAGGTTGTAGGCTTTATGGTAAAATGTTTCACCTGTTAGTAGGTGAAGGTCAAGCATCATAGGGCTGATAGGATATTATAGCCTCTGCCCATTTAGGAATGGAAATGGGAAGATGTCACTATATATTTTTTTGATAGTGTTACCTAGGTCCCTTCCTACGAATGATTTAGTATGGGTGATCATGGATTGATTGATGAAGATATCTCACCTATTCCCTATCAGATAGATCTTCATTATTGATTATCTATGTAGTATTTAAGTGCAGGAGATAGTCCAGTTGTACATTATTTTGAGGAGTATATTTTTGGATCTGGATCCTCATTTCATGTCTTGGTTCTAGTAGGAAATTTAAAAGGATATTTGATCATGGGTTCCTCTAACCATAGCCTATCATCCACAGACTAATGGCCAATTATAATGGACTATTCATATTCTTTAGGATATGTTATGAGCCTATGTTTTGGATTTTAGTGGTTCATGGGATTATAATTTATCACTTATGGGGTTCACCTACAATAAAATCATCCATGAATCAATCCAAATGGAACCTTTTGAGGTTTTTTATGGAAGGTTGTTCTGTTCACCTCATTATTGGTTGGAGGCATGTGAGTCTACACTTTTCAGACCTAGTCTCAAGTGGGAGATGTCTAATCAGGTTCAGTTTATTAGGAATTTATTGGTGATCATGTAGAGAAGGAATAAATATTATTATAACCATTGAATATGACATCTGGAGATTGAGGTGGGTCATCGTGTTTTCCTTCAGGTGTCACCTAGTTTAGGGAAACACTGTATCTAGAAATAGGCAAAGCTAGCACCCAGGTTTTTCAGGCTATTTAGAGGTATATTCTCTTGATGTTGGGGGAATTTGTTTTTGTGGTGACCAATATCCTTGTATTTGTAACACTGAATATTATACTTTTTATTCTTACCATTACATTCTTTTTCCTAGTGACCATTTTTTCCACACTTATAAAAAAACTCTCATTCATTTCAAGAATTTCCCAGGGAGACTCTTTCCACAGTTCTCACATAGTGGAGATAATTCAAACTTCTTCTTTTTATTTGATGCATTCCATTTTTCTTAGTTCTTATAATACCACTTCTTATCTTGGTTTCCTTTGAATTCATATCATCTTGATAATTCCTTCTCTCTCTTGATGGCGCATATAACTATTTCTCCTTTTGATGAAAATTTTTTAGAAACTAGTTCCCTTCAAATATTTTGCTTAAGACCTTAAAATAAGTGATCAATATTGCACTTCATGTTGTGTATATAATCTATAGAATACCTATCCAACCTTGTAATGGTAGCTTCATAATCCATGACACTCTCTTATTCTTTTTTTCTTTAAGCTAAGAAACTTCCTCTTCATCTCAATTTTTGGATCATGAAGGAAGTATTTATCAAAGAATATATCCTTAAAAGTTCTCTCTTCCAGGACTTATATTTCTTCTTACTCACTAGTATTCTAGATTAAGGACCCCCATTGATTAGCATTACCTTGGAAACAATACACCACAAGTGTAACCTTTTCTTTTTCACTACATCCAAATTCCATGAATATCTTCTCCAAAGACATAATCCATTCCCCATCTATAATTGGATCAGTAGTCCCACTAAATGATTAAGGATTCTATCACATAAAGTGATCCAACATAGAATATTCTCATTGTGGAATAGGTTTCTCCATTTGAGTAAGGTTGTTTTTCATAACCTAGTTAAGTTTCTCTAATACTTCCATAATTTTCTCCAATTCAATACCAGATATATTGGTTTCCTTAGTAGGGAAATATCTAAGTTTTCCATGAGTATTCCCACTATTTATCCTTCTAGGTTCCATTTCTAAACAATAGAATATACTATATTAGCTCCTAAAATTTTGAACTTTTTATAATTCTAAATATGGTATAGTACATAACATAAATTTATGCATCATGAATCCTAGAATCAGAAACTTTGGTTACTTTAGGGTAATCTTTACATTAAAATCCCTCATAATGGTAGGTAAAGAGAAAGTGAACTGTCCCAAGCATATCCCCTGAGAGTGTTAAACTAGTTTCACAGTAATTATTGTTGTCATATACCAAGTTACACTAATTCTAGCCCAGCACACCTTATCAAAGTTGTTACTCCTAGGTACATCTGTGCCAGTTCACGTCCACTTTTAGTATCCATATAGTGATTTATTTCTAGGAATGCCTATATAATATTTACCTTACCCAATTTCTAGGATGTTATACTTTACTTGTCCTAAATTTCTACTTTAGGTTTGTTCTCCCTTATATATTTTTTCAAAATCTAGTTTTCAAGGTTGTTGTTAAACTTCCTTTGATGCCAACTATAACACCCCAACCCCAGAAGCTCGAAGCCGATGCATTATGTTTTTAAATTGGCATGATTACAAGGAATATAATCCTTGAAGTAAAAATCAGTTTAGTAGTCTTGGAAATCTATATTGCATTCATGGTACCCATAATATATTGGTAAATGGAAAATAAAAACATTATACATAATAAAATGAAATAAACATTTTCTTTGAAAGCTTATTCAAAGAATTTATCTTTATAATGTGTGGAAAGGAAACATAATAAGGGTGATTTCAAATGATCAGTAAGGGTAAGTAAAGAATAATAAATAATGAATCAATGAGAATAAATAAACATTGACAGGTAAATAACTGATAAAAAATTCCATTCAAATAATTATATAAGGAAAATTCAATATGGCAATCTAAGAAACCGAAACACATTCCATTTAATCAATGAAAAGATAATTAAATACATCCATAGATATTTCAATGCATGATATCATTAATGAATAATAACTGAAACTAAATGAGGTAAATTATTAATTATTATATTCCATGTTTCCTAGGTACATGGAACCATTACCTTCAAGTCCTTTCACAAGATGGTTTAGTTATCGGGCAAAAACCCTTCTAAGGTGGCTAGCCAACTATTTCGTCTCATGAGACTACCGATGCATCAAGGTGTTATCTATAACTGGGACCTAACAATTTAAAACCTATCCAAAACATTCCTCATATCTAATAATGTATTTAATCAATAAACAATATTCCTTATCAAATATTTGTATTTAATAAATGATATAGATTTATCAATAATTCCCCAGTTAATTAAATAATTGTCAAAGTGAACATTGTTTGTAAAAATGGTATATGGTTTATGAAATAATAATATCCATCACATAATAATGTGAATATTTAAATAAATAGATTATTTTAAGATAAATTTAACAATCAAAAGAAGTTGATATTGCAAAGGTGATCATTAAACCTATTCTTGAGGAAAATAATCTTTAAACATTCCAAAGTTCCTTATACAACATTGAAACATTTAAATAATAATCTCCATAAAGGAATAATCATTAAATAAAACATATAATATCATGATAATTAAAATTATCATGATATAATATTTCAAATGGTTGTATATACACTATATAAAATAAACTAGTTGCATAAAAATAAATAGGTCTCAATGGAATGTAAATTGAGATGCAATCCCTTGCATTAACCTACATTTTTGTTGTGTGGTATTTATCTTCATGTATAGTGGTTTAAAATATTTTAATAACATATAATATAACCATAATATTGTTTATAATATCATATATTAACTTATTATAATATTTTATTACCTGTATGTTAACACTCTTTCATTATTTTAACTATTTCAGGTGTTACTTGTCTAGTTTCCTCAAGTATGTTTTTGACTTGAAAATTTTTATTAATATTAAATATATAATTATTTAATAATATCCATAATCAAATACATGACTTAATTATCATATATATTCATTATATATTTATTTATAATAATCTATAATGTTAGGAGATAAGAAATGAAATTCACCGTTCATGGAGATGGTAGGTCGTACGTATGCATGGACACTTCTTTCTTTTCTTTTTCATATAAAAATAATGAACATTAAATGATAAATATGTATATTATAATTATAGTATCATATATATTTTATATATGTTACATATTTTTATTAAAAATATCCTTAATACATTCCATGTATAGCATGAATGAATCACATCACTTTAAGGAGGTCGTAGTCCACACTTCCACAAACGATGTTATTATATTTACATAGAATGGAATGTATAGAGGTATGTATTATAAAAGAATTAAATAAGTATAAAAAAATTATAAATATCATATATATATATATAATATAAATATATTTTCTATTATAATGACCACCATGAGAGGCAGTAAAGGAAGAACGAACAATAATCATTTTGTGAGGCAATAGTTCACCGTTCACATAAAAAGTATGTTAATTACCCATTATATGGGGGTGTGAGTAAGTTTAGGTAAAAAAATTACCTAAAAACAACCTATTATATTTCGGATACTTGTGTTTTTATATAATCATGGAATAAGAAGAGTATAGGGAGTGTAGAATGGAAATAATACTAAAAAACTTGAGGAAGTTTGTTACCTCTTAATTTGGTAACTCCTTTTGATTTGTACCAAAAGGACTCTATGGATTGATTAATTAAAAATTTTAGGCTTCTGGGATGATGGTAGGTATTTTTAGGACTTATTTAGGTTGATCTTGGTCGAGCCAATGTGCCTTGAGATTTGTGATTAAGGGGTAGATTTCTTTTCTTTTTCTAGTGGAGGGGGAGTGTCACTCTTATAAATACGTAAATTTATTCATTAATGGGAGGTATACATTACCTAAAGTGACTAAAAATGAAAAAATAATGGATTAAAGTATAATTATGGTCGATTAAAACCTCAACCACACAAAAATATGTTCATTTTAATAATTTGGTTCCTTAACATCTAAGATTCCCTAATTTTATAATTTTGGTTTTTATTAAAGCGTCTAGTTTTCCAACCTAAGTAATTTTACCATTAAGACTAAAATAAAGTGTGATTTATTAGAAAATATATATCTAATGAATTATTAATATGATACATAATTTATAGAATAAAAATCTCTTGTGTTTTGGAAATTAATTTTAAAACAAGTATATGTGACGCGCAAAAACAATCCTTAAACCCCGACCGTGTTAACAACATTTTTACAATATATGGGTTAATATGTTAATTATAAAAGATCAATTGGTCCATTAATAACCCCTATTTATTATATATTAACAATAAAAAATAACTTTATAGAATATATGATTTTTATTAATTTTAAATCATTATAAAAAATATCATTTATTTTGAAATAAAAATAATGTCAATTATGACATTATTTGTTTAATTTTAATTTTAAAATATCAAAAAAATATGGGAATTAAAATATATTAATTTTAAATTTTTTTAAAATGATATATTAATATAAAAAATAATTCAATCAATATACCTCACTTTTAATATTTAAAGTATCATTTGTTTTAGTTAATTATTTTCTAAATAAACACTATGTTGGCATTTCTTAAGCATTTTAATTAACTAAATCATCTGTAAAAATTATTTATCAAATATTATGATAAAAATTACTCATTTTTATTTCAAAATTATATAGATAACATAAAATATGATGTTTTTTACATATCTCAAAGTTTTATAAATTTTAAAGGCAAGGAAAGTTCTCTTTTTGTCTTTTTCATTACTTAACCTTTTATATAGGAAACTTCCATTTAATAATATCCCAATAACCCATAAAATTATAACCAAGATGGTATATGGTCTAATTATTAGAATACAATGGATTTTGGACAAGTTTCCAGGTCATTTTGTTCCTTAAGATTAAGTTTTATTCACTTATTAAGCTTGATTTTACCTTAATCGTCGTAATTAATTTTAATCACTTTCACTAATATTTTTTGTTCAAAAATTAAGTTCATCTTATTAGACCACAAATATTATACCAATTAAAGTTCTTTATTTCTGTTTTTTAAAATTCAAATCATAGAAGTGGGAAAATTAAGATTAACATTAATCCCATAGAAGTGGAAAGAAAGCAAGTTTTTAAAGTAAAAATGTCCAAAAGTTTGCTAATTTTCATATATAATTTCAATATAAAATTGATTATAATGAGATAAATTTCATTAATTAATAAAAATAATATCCAATTAAACTTTAAAACTAATTTAAAATATAATTTAACCTTATAAATAAATTAAATGAAGAAGTATTTTTGAACTAAAATGCAGTATTTTTCACTATTCATCAAAAAATGAAACTTCTGAGAAAAATACAAAAAAACACCCAAAGAAAATTTTTACATTATAAATTCAAAAGTGATGCTTATTTTGAAAAATAAAATTTATAAAAATGTATAAATTTATTTTTAAAATAGGTGCTCATTAAAAGGTGGTAAAAGTCGTTCTTGCGTATAATGTAATCTAATTCAGTGTTGTGTATAGCATAAGATTAACTTTTTGTATAAAGAATGCTAAAATATATATATTTATTATAAAAGGAAAATATTATAAAATATTAGGGTGTTAAATTCTACCCACATTAGTTAAATTTCATCCTCCAAATTTAAACTTGATCTTAGTAATCAAGAGATTTATATTTGAAAACACTATTATTGAAAAACCCACATCATAAATAGGCTCAATAACACATACTATTAATAAGAGGGAAAATTAAATGTTCTGATAGAGAGTGATAGAGAAAATGTTTAGTTGAAGGTTGTAAACCACAAAATCATAAACCAGAGGTATGATTAAATATCATTGATATCATCAAAATTATTATAATAGGAAAACAATTGTTTCAAAACCCTTTTTCTAGATTTTTGGAATTCATTCACTCTTTATGAATATAAGTAAATATACATTATATAAACATAATCTTTTCCTTTTATTATTCCTTGAACCATTTCTATTTCATCTCTTCACATATGTTTCATTATATGGTGAGGTAATACATTACCCTCTAAAATTTAAACTAGTGATCAACTTAAACCATTTTATAAATGGTTAACTTTTCCAGAAGATTATTATCTTACACTTTGGAAGGAAGGTCAATGAATTTCCAAAATGAATTTATCATTATACTTCAATCTTCATAAATTATATCTTTAATCATCACATGCAAAATATGTGAACACCTTCACAATGTATTCTCCTGAAATATTAAAATAACTTTAATTTAAAATAATTATTCCTTATTCCATAACTAAAAAACATGTTATTGGATATATTCCTTAAATTCAGAAGTGTTATAAACTCCATCAATAATAGCATTGAAAACTTTTTAAAAATTCATTAATCAGTTCCAAGGTAAAGAGTACTTAACCAATCAATAATTTATTCATCATTATCTTAACATCAGGAAAATATTAAGGGTTTTCTTTCCCTCAATCATGTTTTTTATAAAAAAAATTAACTTCTTACTGAATAACTTTTCTTGGTACCATTTAGCATATGATCTCAAATCCTTAATGAAAAATTACTATAATAAAATCCTTAAATATTTCATAATTCATGTGATGAGAACATCATAAATAAAATACTTTTAAAACATATTTCTTATATCCAAATACAAAAGTACATTAATCATTCCACTTTGGTTGTGTCAATAATATATGATTGACCTTAATCCCTTAGCATCTTTGGATGTATATTATCTTGACATTTGGGGAATTTTTTTGTGTAGTGACCCATATCCTTACAGTTGTAACAATAAATAGTATACTTTTTAATCTTCCCTTAGAATTATTTTTCCTGGTGACCCTTTTCTCCACACTTATAACAAAATCTCATTCCTTTCAAGGATTTTCAAAGGTGATTCTTTCCACAGTTCTCACACAATGGAAATTTTTCAAAAAATTATTCTTATTTGATGCTTTCCCTTTCTTTGTGTGCTCATAAGACCTATTCTTCTCTTGGTTTTCATTTAATTCATAGGATCTTTATAATTCCTTCTCTATTTTTATGGCTCATAGAACTATATATTTGTATGATGAAAAATTCTGAGAAACCATATCCCATTGAATATTTGGATTAAAACCTTCAATGTAGTGGTTGATAATTCACTCCATGTTCCATACATGATCCATATTATACCTAGATAACCTTGTAAAAGTATCTTCATAATCTGAAACACTCTTTTCTTCCTTTTTCTTTAACCCATGGAAATTACTCTTCATCTCAATTTTTAGATCATGAGAGAATTATTTATCAAATAATATATCCTTAAAAGTTCTCTATTCCCTGAGTTTTATTTCTAATTCCACCCTAGTATTCTGGATTAAAGACCACCATTGATCTTTATCGCCTTGGATATAATAAACAACAAGTGTAACCTTTTCCTTTTCACTAAATCCAAATGCGATGAATAACTTCTTCAAAGTCTTAATCCATTTCTCAGCTATAATTAGATTAGTAGTCCCACTAAATGATTAGGGATTCTATTACATAGAGTGATCCAACATAGAAGATTATCTATATGTAATAGGTTTATCCATTTTTTTAAGGTTGTTTTTCATAACCTGGTAAAATTTCCCTAATATTTCCATAATTTGATTCATTCCAATACAGGCTGTGTTGGTTTCCTCAGTGGGGAAATCTCTACATTCTCCTTGAGTATTAAAACCATTTTTCTTTTTCGGTTCCATTTCTAAACAATGGTACATACTTTATTTCCTCGTAAAAATTTTAACTTTGTATAATTATAAATATGGTATAGAAAAAAACATAAATTTATGTATCAAGAATCCTATAATCATAAACTTTGGTTACTTTGAGGTAATCTTTACTTTCAAATCCCTTATAATGGTAGTTAAAGATAATGTGGATTATCCTAAGCATATCCCCTAGGAGTGTCAAAATAGGTGCACAGTAAGGCCTATTGTCTTTTACTAGGTTACACTGAGTCAGTCCCAGTACACCTTGTCGAAGTTGTTACCCCTTGATACATTTATGCCAGAACCACATCCACTTGTAGTATCCAGACAGGGGTGTATTTATAGGAATTCCCATATAATCTCTACCTTACCAAAATTATAATATGTTATACTATACTTATTCTCAATTTCTACCTTAGGGTTGTACTCCCTAATCTATGTTTTCTAAATATAGTTTCCAAGGTTTCTTCTAAACTTCCTTTATTACTGACTGTAATGCCCCGACCCCAAAAGCCTGGGGTCAGTGCAATATGTTATTACATTGGCATGATTACATGGAATCAAATCTAGAAGGACTAATCAGTTTAGAAATATTATAAATCCATATTACATACATGATACCCATAATACATTGGGAAGTAAAAAATACAAACATAATATATAATAAAATGAAATAAATAGAATCCTTGAAAGTTTATTCAAAGGATTATTCTTCATAACCTAGGGAAAGGTAACATAATAATTGTGATATAAAATGATTATTAAGGGAAAGTAAATTAGAAATAATAATGAATAAATGAGAATAAATCAACATGGAAAGGTAAATAAATGATAACACATTCCATTAAAATAACTAGATAAGGAAAATTAAATATGGAAAGGTTATAAACTGAAACACATTCCATTTAATCAATGAACTGATAATTAAATGTATCCATAGATATGTCAACGCAAAATCTCATGGATGAATAATAATTAAAACTAAATAAAGGGAATTCTTAATTATTGGATGTAATGTTTCCTAGGTACATGGAACCAATATCATTAAGACCTTTCATAAGATGATTTAACCATTTGGTAAAACCTTTATAAGGTGGCTAGCCAACTATTTCGACTTATGAGATTATCGATGCATTGAGAGGATATCTATAACTGGGCCCCACCTGTGTCATACTTATCCAAAAAATTAATCATATTTAGTAATGGATTTAATAAATAATAAATATGCCTTACCAAATATCTGTATTGAATAAAAGATATGGATTTTTCAATAATTCCCCTGTTAATAAAATAACTGTTAAAGTGAACATCATATGTAAAAATGGTATATGGTTTAGGAAATTATAATATAAATCACCCAGAAATGTGGATTTTTAAATAAATTTATTTTTTTAAGTTAAATTTAACAATCAAAATAAGGTTAGATTACAAAGGTGATCATTAAAAACATTCTTGAGGAAAATAATCTTTAAACAATCCAAAGTGTCCCATACAACTTTAAAACATTTAAATCATAATCTCTATGAAGAAATAATTATTAAATTAAACTTATAATATCCTTAAAATTAATATTTTCATGATATAAAATTTCAAATAGATGTATACACACCATATAAAATAAACTAGGTGCATAACAACAAATAAGTCTCAATGGTATGTTAATTGAGATGAAATCCCTTACCTTAACCTTCCCTTTTTTTTGTGGTGTTTATACTCATATAAAGTGGTATAAAGTATGTTACTGAATTAAAAAATAACCATAATCATGTTAATAATATCATATATTAACTCATTATAATATTTTATTACCCATTTTTTAACACTCTTACGTTATTTTAGCTATTCTAGGTGTTACTTATCTAGTTTTCTCAAGTATGTTTTTGACTTGTAAATTGTTGTTACTATTAATTAGATCATAATATAATAATATCCTTAATTTAAACCATGAATTAATTGTCATATATATTCAGTATATATGTATTTATAATAATCTATAATGTTTGGAGATAAGAAATGAAATGCACCATTCATGGAGACGGTAGGCCATACGTACGCATGAACGCTTATTTCTATTCATTGTCATATTAAAAGAATTAAAATTAAATTATAAATATGTGTATTATAATTAAAGTATCATATATATGTTATATATGTTACATTGTTTTATTAAAATCATCCTTAATATGTTTCATGCATTGCGTGAATGGATCGCATCTCTTTAAGAAGGCGGTAGTCCACACTTGCACAAATGATGTTATCATATTTACAAAAAATAGAATGTATAGATATATGTGTTATAAAATAATTAAATAACAATAAATACATTATAAATATCATATATATAATATATAGATATATTTTACAACATAATGACCACCATGAGAGTCGGTAAAGGAAGAATGAATAATCATCGTTTCGTGAGGCGGTAGTTCTTCATTCACATAAACAGTATGTTTGTTACCCATTAGATGGGGGTGAGTCTAAGTGTAGTTATAAAAATTTACATAAAAATATAATAGTATATTTAAGATTATTTTTTTATATAATCATGGAATAATAATATTATAGGGAGTGAATAATGGAAATAAAACTAAAAATCTTAAAAAAAATTGTTACCTCTTAATTGGGTGACTCCTTTTTTCTTGTACCAAAAGGCCTCATTGGATTGATTATTGCCTGAGGGTATGATTCTAGTATTATCGGATATATTTTTAAGAGCTATTTGGGTAGATATTGGTTGATCCAAATTATCTTTAGAGTTGTGAGTAAGGGGTAGGGTGCTTGCCTTTTTATAGTGGAGGGGGAGTGGAACTCTTCTAAATGCCAAAAGGTATTCATTAATGGGAGGTATACCTTACCTAAAGTGACTAAAAATGGAAAAATAATGGATTTAATCCAAATAATGTTCAATTCAAACCTCCACCACACAAAAAATATGTACATTTTAATAACTTGGTTCCTTAACTTCTTAGATTCCCCAATTTTATCATTTTGGTTTTTTATTAAAGCATCTAGTTTTCCAACCTAAGTAATTTAACAATTAATAATACAATAAAGTGAGATTTATTATAAAATATAGATCCACTTAATTATTTATATGATACCTAATTTATAAAATAAAAATCCCATGTGTTTTGGAAATTAATTATAAAACAAGCACATGTGGCGCGCTAAAACACTGCTTAAACTCGAACCATGTTAAAAATGTTTTCACAATATATGGGTAAATATGTTAATTATAAAAGATAAAATGGTCCATTAATAGAAAATATTTAATATTTATTAACACTTAAAAATAAATTGGATGAATATAGGATTTTTATTAATTTTAAATCATTTAATAAAATATCAATTATTGTAAAATAACAATATTGTCAATTTTGACATTCTTTGTTTAATTTTAATTTTAAAATATAAAAAAAATATTGGAATTCAAATATATTATTTTCAAAGCTATTTAAAATTATATATTCATCTAAAAATAATTAATTATAATAATTCTATCAATATAATTCACTTTTAACACATATTGTATCATTTATTTTAGTTAATTATTAACAAAATAATCACTATGTTGGAATTTCTTAAGCATTTTAAGTAACTAAATCATCTCTAAAAAATATTGATAAATTATTATGATAACAATAACTCATTTATATTTAAAAATGATATGTACAACTTAAAATATGTTTTTTTATATATATATAAAAGTTTTATAAAAGTTAAAGGAAAGGAAAGTTCCTTTTTGTATTTTTCCTTACTTAACCTTCTATATAAGGAACTTCCATTTAATAATATCCCTATAAACATAAAATTATAACCAATAGGGGATATGGTCGAATTATTGGCATCCAATGGATTTTGGAAAAGTTTCCAGGTCATTTTTTTCCTTAAGAATATAGTTTAGTCATTTATTAAGCTTAATTTTACCTTGATCATCGTAATTAATTTTAATCACTTTCACTAATATATTTGGTCAAAAATTAAGTTGATCTTATTCGACCACAAATTTTATTCTTATTACAATAGTTTATTTCCATTTTTCAAAATTCAAATCACAGAAGTGGGAAAATTAATATTAATGATAATACCGCAAAAGTGGCGAGAAAGCGGGTTTTTTAAGTAAAAAGGTCCAAAAGTTTTCTAAGTTTTCATATCTAATTTTAATTTTAAATTGATTAAAATGAGATAAATTGAATTAATTAATAAAAATATGATCTAATTAAAATTTAAAACCAATTTAAAATATATGTTTACTTTATAAATAAATTAAATGAAGAATCAGTTTTGAACTAAAATGCAGTATTTTTCACTATTCATCAAAAAATGAAACTTCTTAGAAAAAAATCACAAATTAACTCTAAGCTAATTTTGGAATTCAATATTAAAAAATGATTTTTATTTTAACAAATAAAATTTATAAAATTTATAAAATTTAGTTTTAAATTAGGTGCGCTATTAAAAGGTGGTAAAACTCGATCTTGCATGTAACACAAGATAATTCACTATTCTATATAGTGTAAGCTTAACATTGTGAATAAATAATGCTAAAAAAATTATATTTATTCTAAAATTAAAATATTTTGAATTATTTGGGTGTTAAATTTTCCCCTCCTTAATTAAATTGTGTCCTCGCAATTTAAACTTGATCTTGGTACTTAGGGGATTGATAATTGAAAACACTTTAATTGAATGACCCACATCGTAAATAGAATCAATAACACATACTATTAATAAGAGGTAAAATTAAATGTGAAGTTCACTAAAAAACTAGGATTTATAATAGTATAAAATTATTAAAAACCTGAACATGGAAGAGAAATCTAACCATCAAGTTCTGATAGAGAGTGATATAGAACATTTTCATGTGAAAGTTATAGATCACAAAACTATAAACCACGGGTGTGATTAAAGATCATTTATGTCATAAAAAATGATGATAATAGGACAATTTTTTTGTTTCAAAGCCCTTTTTATAGATTTTTGTAATTCATTCACTCTTTAAGGTTGTAATAGTTAGGTTTTCATATGGGATTCTACTAGAGAATTATTAAATCACTTCAATATGATGTGGATTTTAAATGTGGTTCATAAAGGAGGTTCATGATGGAAATTTTCATGCCAATTTTGACCATTTTTATTGAGTTACATCAACATATGAGTATTATTTTGTACTTTGGAACATTTAAATGAGATTAATTTTCAATTTGGGTTTTATAATTGGGAATTTTTCATGGATTTAGTTTGGGATCATGGTTTTTATGTCATTATGCTTCTTGTTGATTTTGTAACTGATTATTCCAAATTATTAATTTGGTTATAAATAATTCACTACATAATTAATTATTTTTTTATGGAAATTATAGTGGATCTTGGGCTCAGTAGTGGTCAATGTGAGCTTGTAAAATGATATTGAAGAGTAACTAAGGTAGGTGGCCATTATATTACTGAGTCTCTTGATTATTTTTATTGATTTATGATTCATTTGGTAACTATTATTATTTTTGGAATACTTTTATAGGTTTTGTGATATCATACTATAAATTATGATGGTATTTCATTGGCTTAATAATGAACAAGGATCATATAGGTTGCTAAATATTTTGTTGTTGGTGCCTAGGTTGAATAAGTAATGATGATAATTTTTATGGATTATTTGGTGGAATGATTTTTTTGAATTTTTTAACACAATAAATGGTTTTTCCTTTTAAATAGGGATTAAATAGAAATTTTTGATTTAATTAAATTGCATTAAATGGAGTTTCTGTGTGAATGTAGATTATAAAAGTAGAGGATAAAGATGTTATTTATATATAAATGAGGATTCATCAAAAGAATATATATTTTCTAAAATTTATACAAGGTCCTATCATGAGTAAATAAAACATGTTATTTCTATTTATAAATGTTTTATAAACAGTTTTAACTTTTATTTTTATGGAAATCAATTAGGTCTTTTTTGAGATATATTTTAATTTATTTTTCCTTATATGGGTGTTGCCTTATTTTCTAAAGTATGTATCCTTATGTGATATTATTTGATAATATTTCTATTATGTTATCTTCAATTAAATGATATAATAATATGTATAGGAGAATCCTACCTTTCACTATGGTATGGATATATTGTTTCAACTCATTTTTTAGTTTCCTTTTAGTGTGGGTTCATAGGAATCACAGGATACCTATAGGATAAGTGTGATTCATGTATAACCACTTGGTGGCTCATGAGTTGATAAACATTAGTATTTAAGAAATATATGATATTCATGTGATTATTATTCGAACTTCTAATTTTCTTATATGAGAGCATCGTAATTAAACTCTATGTTTATGGTGTGATTTTGGCCCTTTGTTCTTCAATTAATGGCTTAGGTCATATTCATGAGTTGTGGTTGAAGTGGAATAACAATCCTTGGTATAGATATTAAGATTGGATATGAGGTTTGGGTAGACTCCTTTATGTTGTTTCATATAAGATATATATTTTCCCTCTAACTAACATTGTCTTATGCTGTGAGAGATAGAGTAACTTCACATATAGTTAAAGAGGTAGTGAGATCCTACAATGAACCACTTGATGGTGTATTATAACCCATGGAAGGTTATTTCTAAGATAACCTTCAGGATTAGTGTTTGGATCAAGGATTTTTAAATTTATTATTTTGAGGTTTCATACATTATTTATTTTCTATGTTGGAGTGTACATAGACCTAGATTATTACTATCCCATAGGAATTTAGAAGCAAAGTAATGGTTTTCAAGGCACTAAAACAGATGGTGGATATCCTTTTGGTGTAAAAGGAAAGGTTCATGAGATAGGGTTGATCTGTATCTTCCTAAGATCCCACCTGAGTTAAGACTACACCCATGGTATTAACATTGTTTGGTTTTTATCATGGTTTCAATATTTTAACTGAGTGATAAGAGTGTTAGTGTATATATTAACTATAAAAGAGTGATATCGAGCTCCTATGATGATGTGAAACATATAGAATCAAGCCAGAGGTTCCATGTTGGTTATATAATAGTAGTTTTAGTGAGGATCGATGGGAAGATATTTCCTAGGGAAATAGTGTTGGGATGTTATTTCATGTTGTTGAGAACCATTTATTATTTTTATTTTTATTTTTTACTATTGGATTGTTGATAAACATGATTTGATGGTGACTACCTCTTTGATTTCCTTGTCTATTTCTTAATACCTTGATTTTTTAGGGTTAGGTATAGGTTGTCTAATGATAACTGATAGGTCAAGTGGGACTTTGATGAGTGAATCTTATTGATATAGGAAGATTTCATAGGCACTATATCTTATGAGATGAAATAGTCACGATATACCTTATTGGGTCATTGTGGTATAAAGGTTATTGATTATAAGAAGGTATGTCTAGTTCTATGATTGGATATTTCAGTCTGATTTTTATGGTGCATGTGTCTTCTAGATACGTGAGCATAGGTATGAATTTCATGTGATTTTCTACACTTGGATGAATTTTTATCAAAAAATTTATATTTCATGGGATATTGTGACAACCCATATTTTCAAGAAGGTATAGATAGTTTTTTTCAGTTTGACGCATTTTTTTAATCATGGTAAACATGTTTCAAAGCCTAAGGAAGGTCCCAGGAGCATCCAGGGCTTGTTCGGAGCCTGTAGTTCCAAAAAAATGGGCAAAATGTAGGGTCTCATGGTTTGGAGAAACCATGCCACCCAACCCATATGTTTTATATAAAACCCTACGATTTCATATAGGGGAGACCTATAGGACACATAGTTTGTGTAAAACTATGGGACCTAAGGTTCTAGGTCCTGTGGTGCTGGTGAGATTCAGAACATATCCATTTTCATGATTTGTGCATGGTTAGATAAATCTTGTTCCTAAACTTGTGGGTTCCCCTCTATAGAAGTGAATGGTGCACAGTTTGTGCACGGTTTGACCAAACTATGCACTCTTTTGTTTTGAAGTGAAATGACCAAAATGACCTCACTAAAACTTATAACCTTTTTCTTTCTCTCCTTCTTCCTCCAGTTGTTGAAACTTCCTTTATTCTCCCATATATTTGAAAACTGAAAAATATAGTCATGTAAGTATCTCCTTCATCCAATCACATAATCGAGATCTATCAAAGGCGTTGGACTCCTTGATATATTCTCTCCCTTCCTCTTACCTTTGATTCAAATTAATCCTCAGATCCATCATTCTATTTAAGTGGATGTTTGTTTTCCTTATTTTCTGGGTTTCATACAGTTTCTCATATTTCTCCAAACCTACTCTGAATCTAAGGCTAATATTGAGAGAGCCATCATCTACAGCCCTAAGTTAGGTGGTTATGTTATTTTCCCTTTGATTTTAGATGCTTTATAGCAATTCCATTGTGTTGTATGTTGGCTTTTGTCAAGCATACCTTTTTTATGGAGTTATTGTTATCAAATTGATCATCGCACCTTATTATATACCTATTGATCTTTTTTTGGTGGTTTATAGGTTTTACACACACTATATAGTCACTCCTTGGGAGTGCCAGGTCAAATTTCCCCGTAATGGTAAATTTCAAAATTACTTGGAATGCCTATTTAGAATTCGTCTTAGAATTTAAATGGTTTTCCGTCAATTATAGAATTGGTCAATAATACCAATTCCCTTTTTGGTATTTATATTTCTTATTAAAGGGTTTTGTCCTTGTAGGTAAATACCCCTTCAAATTTGGAACCTTATAATTGCCTCTATGAACCTTATTAATGTATTTTTATGCTTTAGTAAATTAAATGGGTTGATTACATTAAAGGTTTTAATCAGATGGAGTGGCTAGTGCATGATGGTTTCCCTTCTATAAATGAATTAGTTTAATTAAATGAAATTTTTTGTGAAGTGTGGTGAGGCCATGCCATCAATTATGATTATTATCAATTTTAATGCTTTGAATGGAATTAAACTTGACTAATGGGCCATATTAGAGGTATTTCCTCATGTGTTATGCTATAAACATGAATAATCCTTATTTACATATATATATAAGGGCTTGGTAAAAATGGTACATGAGAGGGTTTTCCTCATGTTGAATATTATAATTATGAATATTCCTTTATAGAGGTTTTGGTATAATGGTAATGGATCTGTTGAGCATGACAATATCATGATCTCTTACATTAGTTGTTGAGAATGACATCTCACACCATTGACACTAGTTGGATGTTGGGATTCACACACTGCATCCCTTGTTTAACTGATGACTTGATGGATCACTCACCATCCCGAGTGTCGTGCATGATATATCAAACTCTTATTAGGATGTAGGGAATTTAACCTATTACTTAAGATTATAGGATCATTAGACTGGTCATGGATGTCTAAGTTATGCCCTGGTCTAGTCGACAACTAGTATTCTAGGTATATGTCCACTTACATCCGCATGTACTTGATTCATATAGGTGGATACAATATATAACTACTATATATATATTATTACTATATATATAGTGGCTGGTCATGAATTCCTCACAACAATGAGCCAAAGAAGATAGACCCACTAGGTGTCCGACTGGAACCTGAGTACGCCAGTTATTTTATTGTTTAGTAATATTAATTAATTATGTTTTCATGCACATTGTTTAGTTATGAGAACTGCTTGAATTGCATATAAACACCATTGGTGTTGGCCAAATGATATTTTTAACTCACACCCTACTCGGGATGCCTTTGGTACCTGAGAATATCATCTTTCTATAGGTATTGATAAGGGAAAGAGACCTTCTATAGGTTGTTGATATTCTTAATTATAGATAGATCTTAGGATCAGAGGACCGAGCATAGGCTCAAGATGCAAGTGGAGTAGTTTTTTTCCTTTTTCGTTCATACTTTTCTATATAGCATGATTATATATACATGTCCCATGTTCCACTTTTTTATACCAGCATGACTTGAATCCATGTATCTGACACTGTCTAGAGGCATTTGATATTATTATCAATAATCAGTTATATATTATTCCACTAATTATCTATTCTGCCTATTTATTTAAACTTTCACAATTTATTAATTATGTATTTTTACATTATTATTATGTTATTGTTTGTATATATGGTATAAAACATTCCACTCTTATAAGAGGTTATAGTGTCCCCCCATACCACCTTCGTACCCTCACTTCTAGTCAAAATCATCTAGCATATGGGGAGGTGTGCTTGAGGCTTTGTGACCCACCAGCCTGAGGCACATGTTTAGTGGATCCTGGGTTGGGATGTTACAAAGTGTTGTCAGAGAAAAAAATTATTTTGTCCTACTGTTTGGGAAATAGATAGGACACTAGGAGTTAAATAAAATTGGAATTGACCTTGTGACTGGACGTAGCTAGTCCATGTACAGGGGAAACCCAAATTACCTAGGTTGGGAACATGTTATTATTTCTTATTTCTATTATGGTTGATATAAATTCACTATTGGGTGATGTACTTGTTTTATAATTTTATTATTATTATTATTATTGAAGTGATTATTTTTTTACTATGGCCTGATGAAATTAGGGTTTTAAATTAGATCATGCATCATTATTATGTACACTAGGATAAATATTCCATGCATTTTCCCATTTAATTTTTACCTTCAGTGTGAATTTTCCAATTGCATATTTATAGTTCCTTAAATATGTATTGAATTGTGCTGGCATTTCTTAAAGGGATTTGAAAACATAATTGATACTTAAAGTGTATGCCTTAGCCTAAAATTGTTTTCTTGAATAAGTTAAAGAATACACCTTAACCCAACAATTATGGCATGTAGATCCATGGACCATTGGTCACATAGGCTGGAACATGTGATGGTGTGGGTTAAGTGGATTCCATAGTTTGGTTCATATGTAGTATGGTCCCTTATGTATCAGAAATGGAAATCCGTCTAATTTAACCATTTTAAAGTGATTTAAATAATCAAACAAGCACAAGTCCAAAATGAATATGACCTCTAAATTGAAAACAACCATCTTGTATATATATATATGTGTGTGTGTGTGTGTGTGTGTGTGACCTAGAGACTTAGACCTAAACCTGGAATTAGTAGTGGGTAGATAGGTGTCTCTTATGTTCTAATATCCTGTTGTGGTCTCTTCTACTACCTAGTCTTGGCTTTTTGACCAGAAAGAGAGGCATGATCATTTCTATAGAAAGGCTTTATACCTTTCCTAGTTTCTAAATTTAACCTTCTCAATTGATTAAATCTATTCGGATGTGTATGTTTGGAATTATAATACCATGTCTCCATGACTTCCTCCTATCACGCACCCTGAAGGTGGTGACAACCATGCTCTTGAGATGACGGGCCCTAAGCCACTAGTGATTCCCCCTACAGTTCCACCTATGGCGCCTAGTTCTATACTGGATAGGGGAATATATTCCCAGTTTTGAGAGGGTTTTATATTAATTCCTCATAATATACAAGTTTTAGTTTTACCTTTTCCCAGTATGGATGAATTGTCTCAATAATTTTAGTAGTAGCATCCTCCCACCTTTTTGGGGGATGGCGTACCTCATATTGAAGATTCTGGGATTGAAGAAATTATTTCTATATTTGATCATCTTGAGATGCCTCTATAGCATGGGTTAGAGATTTAAATGTTCAAGATTCATGATTCTTCTAAGTGGTTGTGGGATGTGATCACCCAGGAATATCGACATCATAATATGGTCTGGGTAGATTTCCAGACAATCTTCTATGAATACTTTTTTTCCCAAACATTGAGGGAAGACTGAGCCAAGGAATTTATGAACTTATGGTAGGGAAGTATCTCTGCTATGGAATACTCTGCTCGTTTCACCGATCTATAGTGGTTCAATACTACTCTAGTGGGTTACGATCTTATTACCCATAGGCGATTCGAGGATGGGTAGGTATACGCTATCTGGTCGCAAGTTAATGTCTTTTGATTGATGACTATTTATAAAATCTTCAACCAATCCCTTATCATATAGTGGAATCTAAGAAAAGATTATTTGTAAAGTTAGGGTAGTTCATCACCTAGAGATACTAGTGTTCCTTCTTCTGGGAGAAAGATTTGTTTTGAGGCTACTCATGGAGGTATCAATAGTCATATTCCTTGTGCGGATAGTTTCTCGATATGTCATCAGTGCATAAATCCAAGACACATAAAACCACAGTACCTACGTGATTCAGTTGAGTGCAGAGGTTGGGGTCAGATGGGGAATATCCAATGCTTCTACAAAACATTCCCATCAATTCTTAGTGAGTGTGAAACTACTCTTACTTTTCAATCAGGAGGAGGGAAATGATTACCCCCAATATTTGTGTAGATTACCGTCACTTGAATCAGCTCACAATAAATATTTTCTTTCCATTTCCAAGAATAGACAACCTCTTTGATTAGATTCAAGTAGTGAAGGTGTTTTTAAAGATAGATTTGAGGTCATCCTATCACTAGGTGCATGTCAGGACTTCATAAATACCTCGCATAGATTTCAGGAGTAGGTATGGTCTATATGAGTACATGTCCATGTCATTTGGACTTGTGAATGAACCTACAGTCTTCATGGATCTTATGAATTCGTTTTTCCACCCGTATCTGGATTCATTTTTGTTAGTCTTTGTTGAAGATATCTTGGTATATCATGATCAAGACACAACCATGAAACCCATCTTGAGATCATGTTGAATACAGTGATATTGTATCTGATCTATGCTAAGCTCAGTAAATTCCACATTTGGATCAATAAATTCCACTTCTTGGGTCACATCATCTCATATTCAAGATTTTCAGTAGACCTAGGGAAAGTGATAGATGTAGTTTCCTAGGAGTAGCCCAATAACATCTTTGACAATCATAGTTTCTTGGGGATTGTTGGATATTACAAATGCATCATCCATGATTTATCATTCCATACAACACCACTTATAATCTTTAAAAGGAAATGTGTGAAATTCATATGGTGATAATATTATGAATAATCCTTTCAAAAGATGAAGGGTTGTTTGACTCTAGAGCTGATACTGATACTTCCAAATCTAGGTAGGATCTATATAGTCTACTATGAAGTATCAGGTATCAATCTTAGAGTTGTTCTAATGTGGGAAAAGTGAGTCATCATGTATGGGCCTCAGTAGTTGGGGCCTCTCAAGCGGAATTACATGACACACAACCTTAAGCTAGCTGTTGTGGTTCATGATCTACGTTGTTTGAGTCACTATCTACTTAGAGATCATTTTTTGGTATTCACTAATCACAAAAGTCTCAAGTAAATCTTCACACAGTGAGATATCAATCTCAAATAGTGAAAGTGAGTTGAGTACCTACAGTCTTTTGATTTCGAGCTTACCTACATGCTTGGAATAGGAAACACAGTGGCCAATGATCTAAGCCAGAAGACATAGACTTAGGCAATTTAGGAATCCATTAGTGAATGTTATCTTATGGCCTTATTCTCAGAGATTCACATTGAGTTTTAGGATTACCCTATTCATACTATCCTTTTGGCCTTAGAAGTGACTTATATTCTTCTGTAATGGTTAATAATTAGGCAAATATCTAATCTCAAAGGACTTTTACAAGGTAAAGTATCTCGCATAATGATACACCTTTAGGTTGGACCATGGATGGGGATCATACCTTAATATTCCATGGGTGTGTATGGGTCTCATTCGACATTAGAGAAGAACTTGTATGGTAATTTCATGCCTTAGAATTAGAGGTTCATCCTAGTGTCTCCAAAATGTATCAGAATATACGGCATCGGTATTGGTTTCCTATTATGAAACATGATATTTTTGGATTCATTACTTAGTAATATACATGTTAGTAGGTGAAATTGTAACATCAGCGTATAGCATGGATTTTAAAACCATTGTCTATTCCTGAGTGGAAATGGGATGATGTTTTAATGTTTTTCATGACTGGTTTACCCAGATCACCTAGAGGAAATGATACAGTGTGGGTTGTTTTTAATCATTTGATGAAGGTCGCACACTTTTTACCTATATGAGAGACTTTCTCTATAGATAGGATAGGAAGATTTTATGTCTAGGAGGTTATATGTATTAATGGATCTCCTCATTCTATTGTTTCTAACAAAGATGATTGTTTCACATCATGGATCTATCAGGAGTTATATAAGGCCTTGGGTACGTAGTTTTTTCTGAGCATGGACTATCACCAACAGATCGATGGACAGAAGAAGCGTATAATTCAGGTGCTAGAGGACATTCTCTGTGTATGTGTCTTGGAATTTAGAGGTTTTTGGGAGAAAAATATTCCTATGGTTGAGTTTTCTTATAATAACATCTTTCAAGCTACCATTGATATAGATCCTTATCAATCCTTGTATATTATTCCTTTACACACACCTCTAGGATGGCTTGAGGTGGGGGAGGTAGCTATTCTTGGACCACATCTTGTGTAGGAGACTACTGAGCAAGTCCAATTGATCCAAAATCTCATGTTGATAACTCAATCCAGATAGTAGTCACATTCTAATAGACATGTTATACCTATCGAGTTCATGGTTGAAGACTAGGTTTTCTTGTGAGTCTCTCCCATGTTGGTTCATAGACATTTTTGGAAGTAGGGTAATCTCTCACTGATGTTCATTAGACCCTTCGAGGTTGTGAAATGAATCGGTCTATTGGCTAACCAATTGGTGCTTCCTCGGAGATACCAGTCAATGAATGATGTGTTTCATGTGTCTCAACTTCACTGATATCATCCATACTTATCACATGTCTTTAATCTTGATGAGATTAAATTGGATGAATATGCTTACTTTGAGGAGTATCTAGTTCATAGGGTTGACTACAGTGTGAAGACACTCTTAGGCAGGTTAGTTCCTTTGGTACATGTGCTATAGTATCACGGCTGAGTAGGTGGTGAGAAATGGGAATAAGAGGCTAATATACGAGCTCAGTGACCAGACTTCTTCACTAATGATACCTATTTACCTTAAAAAGGACAACTCAAGGATAATTTTCTTTAAGTAGGGGAGGTTGTAAGGACCCAAATTTTCATGAAGGTATAGATCTTTTGTTTTTCAATTTGACCCATTTTTTAAATCTTGGTAAACATTTTCTACGGCCTAAAGAATGTTCTAGGAGTGTCCAGAGCTTGTTCAAAGCCTGGAGTTCATGAAAAATGGGAAAAATACTAGGACACATGGTTTGGAGAACCCATGCATCCCATCCCACACAGTTTCTCTAAAACTATGCAATTTCAAAAGGTGGAGACCTATAGTCCACACAGTTTTTTTGAAATTGTGCAACATAAGTTGAATGGTCATGCGGTGTTGATAAGATTCCTGAGAGATCCATTTTTCATGGTTTTTACATAGTTAGATAAATATTTTAGGGTACCCCCTCTATGGAAATGAATGGAGAACGGTTTGTGTATGGTTTGTCCAAACTGTGTACCTTTATGTTTTGTGGTGAAGTGACCAAAACAACATCACTTAAACTTATAACCTTTTTCCTTTATTTCATTCTTCCTCCTGAGATGAAACTCTATTTCTTATCATGTAGCTTCAAAAACTCCAAAAATCTAGGCATCCAAGTATCTCTCTCATCCATTCACAGAATTGAGATCCGTCAAAGTAATTGGACTCCTTGGGGTATTATGTCCCTTCCACTTACCTTCAATTCAATTTAATCCTTAGATCCATCACATTATTTAGGTGTAAGCTCAGTTTCCTTATTTTCAGGGCGTTGTAACATTTCTCTGATTTCTCCCAACCAACTCTGAATTTGAGGACAATATCGAGTAAGGCATCGTCTATGTCCTTGAGGTAGGTGGTCACGTTGTTTTCCCTTTGAGTCTCGATGCTTCGTAGGTACACCACTGTACCACACGCCGTATTTTGTCAAGCATCCTCTTTTTATGGAGTTCTTCATGTCAAATTGATCATCACACCTTATTATATACCAATTTATCTTTGTTTGGTGGTTTATAGGTTTTACACACCTTATATGGTCACCCCTTGGGTGTTCCAAGTCAAAATTCCCCTGAATTGTTAATTACCACATATCTTGGAATGACTATTTAGAATTCGGATTATACTTTAAATGGTTCTTCCCTCTATTATATAATTTTTCAATGATATTAATCCCATTTTAGGATTTTGTATTTCTAATTAATGGGTTTTTTACTTGTAGGTAAATTCCCCTTCAAATTTGGTACCTTTTAAGTGCCTCTATTGTAATGACCCAAACTTTGGAATAATATTTGTTTCCTAAATTTGGGTGTTATTTCATTTTATACTCCACAAACTATATCCTTTAATTAATGAAGTGATATCATTGGGTTTCATCTATTATATAATAGTTGGTCAATATGACTGTTAGAAACTAAAATCTTAATGTTACAATTATTTTTTTTAAATACAAGTGATTTTGGTTAATTAATACAGAAAGAAGATTCAATGGCCTCATCCAATAGACTCGGGCCATACTAATCCCATCTGTCAGATCTTGAGAAGGAGGTAGCATCTCTGGGATTTGCTCTGGAAGAATCCCAAGCAGAGCTTCAACATGTGAAGCTTGAATATAATCACTTAAGGGAGAAGTTCAAGCTGATAGAAATCACCACTCAGGCAATGTTGTCCAAGCCGCCCCAAGATTCTATCACCATAACACACCTTACATTTAGGTCTTATGCAGGTGTTATAATGGGCTATGTAACAAAGCCTTAGACACTTTTTGTAATCCCTTGGAATAAATAAAATTGTTATTTCTTCTTGGTAAAATTTTTTAATTTCAAATGTCCGGATAAATGTAGGATAAATTTATAGAAGTTCCATATTACTAATTAATTTTGGAAAAAAAGGGTATTTTAAAATATTTATGTAAACTTTAAATAATTAAAAATGTAAAATGATTTTCAAAAAATGGTCTTCTACCGTTGTGACCAGTAAGAAATTTAGAGTCAAATAAGATCAACTTAATTTTTAGTTAGTAAAGTATGAATAGTAACATACCATTATGAATAGTAATGAATAGTAAATCATCCAAAAAAATAGAAACTTCACCCATGAATGTATAAATATAATGTAGATATCTTAAAAGTTGAAAAAACCATCATAGTATAAGTTTTGGTATTTTTATATGTCATAAATAATTTATTTACAATTTTATAATTAATTTAATAATTTAAAATAAAAACTTATTTTCATAAAATTTAATAATAAATTTTTACTTTATTGTCTTATGGTTATACGATAATTTTATGGGACCTTGATTACTTTTTCAAGGTGCTACAAAACAAGTTATAGTTTTAGAGTTGTTTTTTTGAATAAATAATGATCTTATTTAAAAATTAAATTAAAATTATTTAGAAAATTATTTTCATAAAATGAAGTTAATTTTTTAATTCAGATCATCGATATTAGGTTAGGGTAAATTTTTGGGATTTTTCTGAAACAGTTTAATTCTCAGTGAATAGTAAAAAAATAGTTTTGAGTTGCGGGTGTTTAATGACATCATTGATGATGTAATCATGATTTCATAAATATGGTAGACTTTTGAATAGTAATATATGTTATGAGTTGTCCCAATATTCCAATACCATGGGAAAATACCATGGGCAAGCCCATGGTTTTTCAAATACCACTGATGAGGTGTCCCTTGAAAATTAATTAAATATTCCCTCTTTTTACCTATAAATACCAAGTCATTCCCTCATTCATTTCATTCCAAATTCCTCCTCAACAAAGCTCTAGTATTTTTAACTCCCAATTATTACTTCCAAGGTTCCCTCAATCCCCCAAGGTCCCAACCTTCAAGCTTTCAAAGTTACTCTTCAAGGTAACGAAACCTTTCACCCTCCTCTTTTAAGTCATGCCTTCTTTTATGTTATGTCTTCTAGTTTCTATTTCATTATATTGGGGTATGTTCTTCTATATCATTATTTCTTTCCATTTTATGTCCAAATTATGAGATACCCTTTCCACTCTCATCAACTGATTTTCTGGATTTTTAAGTGACGCTGTTAGGCTGCCGAATTTTCTGGCTTCTCTTTTTTCAAGTTTCCATTCCATGTGGTATGCCATTAAAATATACATACCATGTTCTTGTTTCTATTTTATTATTTCCCTATAATGTATTATGAGTTATATCTAAGTGTTTTACCCTTGTCCCCTCTCTTTTTATTGTTTTTTAATACCACGTTATATAGCCGTTATGCTGTAGAAATTTCGTCTCAAAATTTCTCTCTCTTTCTCTCAATAAATTCTCTTATCTTATTTATGTGAATACCCAGAACTATTTCGTCTATATGGGTGTTC
Organism: Viscum album; assembly: GCA_963277665.1. NCBI lineage: Eukaryota > Viridiplantae > Streptophyta > Magnoliopsida > Santalales > Viscaceae > Viscum > Viscum album. The sequence continues at coordinate 1,360,884,799 of OY728140.1, read as the reverse complement.
ATAAATACATAAAAATTATATTCTTGATTCTGGAATTGACATAAATATAACCCTTATCCCCCTTCCATGGGTTATAAATAACATAATGATCATATTTTTAAGCACTTTTAAACGTCATGATTTTGAAGTGAAACCCATTTCTTTTACTCTCTTTGGGTTATTTATGAAATGTATGATTATGATATATGTGGATCACATGAAAATAAATACATATTAAGGGTGCACCCTGATATCTCTTCAATGCATTGGGTAAAGAATTTAATCTCTAGAGATGACATGTTTCACAAGACCTTGGTGAATAACCTTGGTAATTTTTATGACACCTTGGGGATGAATCGTGGTGATATGTACATGAATGTCTAAATTAAATTTTGTTGACACATATTCATGTTATTATTCAAGTTATTTTCATTATGAAATGACTCTACTTCCATTTATCATGTCTTTATTTTTTATCAAGTTCCTATTGATTTCACAAGTAAACTGATTCCCTTGATTTCTTTACTGGGCCTTCTGATCACCCTTTCCTTTGATGTACATCTACAGGTTATGATATGAAATAATTGTACTTAATAAGAACTTATAATGAATCCCTATAAGTGTATTATAATAATTTTTTATGTTTTCATGTTTTATGTTCCTGATTTCCAAAACACTAGACTTTGAAGATCCTCTATTTGTAAAATGCAATGAAAAGTTATGTAATAAAAAGGCAGGATTCCATATCTATAAACCTTATAAATAAATTTATATTCTTTAGTAAATTAAATGTGTTGATTAAATTGAAGGTTTTAATAAAATTGAGTGGATAGCACATGATTTTTTTCCCTTGTTTAAATGAATTAGTTTAATTAAATGAAATGGTTCATGAAGTGTGGTAAGGTCATTCCATTAATTATGATTATTATAAATTATAATTCTTTGAATGTAATTAAACTTGACTAATGGGGAATATGAGAGGTATTTCCTCATGTTATATTCTATAAACATGAATAAGCCTTATATATGTGTGTGTGTGTGTGTGTGTGTGTGTGTGTGTGTGTGTATAAGGGCTTGGTAAACATGTTGCATGAGAGGGTTTGCCTCATTCTGAATATTATAATTATGAATATACCTTTATAGAGGTTATGGTATGATGGTAAGGGATCTGTTGAGAATTAATGTATCACGCTCCCTTACATTGGGTGTTGAGAATGACATCTTACACCATTGACACTAGTTATACATTGGGCTTCACACGATGCATCCCTTGTTCGAGTGATGACATGATGGATCACTCAAAATCCTAAGTGTCGTGAATGATGTATCACACTCTTATTGGGATGTAGGTAATGTACCATATTTCTTGATCTTTTAGGCCTATTATACTAGTTATAGTTGTCTGAGTTACACCTCAGTCCAACCAGCAACTAGTATTCTACGTATATGGCCACTTATGTATGTGCATACTTGGTTCATGTAGGTGGATGAAATATATAACTACTATATATATATAGTGACTAATTAGACATTTCTCTTATCCATGAGAAGATGAAGGCAGACCCACTAGGTGTCTGACAGGAACCTGATAGTGATGGTTATTTATTTGTTCATCATTTTTAACTAATTATATTTTCATGTACACTTTTTAGTTATGATCATTGCATGGATTTCATGTAGACACTGTTGGTGGTGGACTACTTATATTTTTAACTCACACCCTACTCAGGATACCTTTGGTACCCGAGAAGATCATCTATATGTAGGTATTGATAATGGAATGTGTCCTTATACAGGTTGTTGATATGATTACTTATAGATTGAGCTTGGAATCAGAGGAACGAGCATAGGCTCAAGATGCAAGTGGAGCAGTTATTTCTATTTTTTAAATTATTAATTTTTTTAAAGCATTATTGTATCTACCTATCCCCTATTCCCATTTTTTATAACAATATTCCATACATCCATGTATCTAACACTACCTAGAGGAATTTCATATTATTATTAGAAATTAGTTATCTATTCTTGTGCTTATTATCTATTCTATCTATTTATTTATGCTTCTATAGTTTATTGATTTTATCTATTTACATTACTCTTACACTGTTTTCTATATCTATGGTATCCTTTGTGCCACTATAATAAGAGGGTATAGTCTCCACACTGTATGCCTTCACACTCTCGCTGCTAGTCAGCAGCCTCTAGCATACGGGGAGGTGTGCTTTAGACCATGTGATCCACCAGCTCGGGGAACGGTTTATATGGATCCCGATTCAGGATGTTATAGATATAATATGCTAAATAATATTCCATTATTTAAATGAATATTGATTAAATTATTACCCCATTTGTATGTATTTTTTGTAATTCAACTTTCATTCATTGAGTAATGATCATTCTATTTAACTCATGTAAGTTGGTTACATTATACCCTTTATTATATTATGTTATGTTCTCTCATTGTTTTTATGGATTTATATCCCTACCACATAAATACTTGTTGAATATGTCTTACCTTATGGAGTATGTTTCCCATAAGGGATATTAATATCTAAAATATCCTTTCTTTAAGTTATAAAGTTTTATCTTTAACTTTTTTTCTTCCATTCTAGGGTTCCCCCATACTAATATTTTATTTTAGGGTATTTTATAATCCTCTTTTATAAAATTATGTTTTAATTCAAAGAATGTTTTATTACTCTCTTTACAACTTTTTTAAACAAATGTATTTTCAATGTATTAAAAAGGTTCCTTTCTATTCATTATCAAATGTTTTATCTTGGATCCATATTTCCTATAGAAAAATTTATGTAATTTTCAAGGATTTATTATTGTATATTATCTTTAGAAGTAAAAATTATCAAAACATTCCACTTCACCTTTTCAAAATTTAATTTTGAAAGTGACATGTATGTTTTGAATTTATATCAATGTTAAAAATGTTTTCTAAAAACAATTTTAAGCTTTCAATTCAATTTTCCTTGAAATTGTGTGATTTATGTTACATGATTTATCCACTAATAAATATATATAATTTGGGTGATTGACCTTGGAATATCAAACAATTCAATTATTGATTCTTTATTGTGTGATATCATTTGAAGAATTATTTTGCAAGGATTTTTTTTATCTACGTCAACATCCTTCTTATTTTCCTTTTTTCCATTAGGAATACATTATTTTACAAACATCAACCATCTTTATATATATATATTATGTATCATTATTTTCTATCAACGATATGATCCATCAAGACCGTTTTCTTCTCTAACCATCCGCCTTGAATATGCATCGTTTTTTTTCAATTTTTTTACTCTATGAGTACCCTGTTTTCCATTTCTTAGATTTAATGTTGTTCATCAAGATTATATACATTGATTTATTGGATAAATTATTTACTTAACTTTATACCTTTTTTTGATTGGGGAACTATTGAAAAATTTTATATTTTTAATTATTCTATGGATTTTTATTGATTACTCTAGTAATTTGAATATGTATTGTTTAACCATTAACTATAATTATCTAGATGGGTTATCATCATGTTATCCTATTTATTGACTTGGGGAAATGTATTGGCATTATGTATGTAATTACTCTAATACAGATGAGTATTGGAAAAGATGATTATATATTGTTTACCCATTATCTCATATGATAAATGCATTGGACTTAAATAGGTGATGTGTGGGGATGGGAAATATATATCCCCTTGATGAATTGGTAGGTCTCATGAGACAAATATGTTTAGGTATTTGGTTTATTCCTTCCCAATTTAAAAAGATGTCTTGACTACGGTCCTCGTGATAAGAATGATTTCTTTGTTGATGCCTTGAAGGTAAGATCAATATGTCCTGAATTATACATTCTGTCACCATAAATTTAGTTATTTTTATCCATGGGATATATTTATTTCCATTGTTATCCATGTATATATTATGCTCTCGAGTTTAGTTGGTTATGTTATTATGATGATTACTTATTTTTGTCATGATATTTGTACAATGTTCATTCCGTGATTGCCTTAGTTGTTTGTTTTCTCTTACTGAGCTTTTGAGCTCACCCCTTATTATATTTACAATTCCCTAGGTTATAGAGAAAATAATTACACATGATATGAACATAATAATATCACATGATGGGGGATTTTAGGTGATGTTGGAGGATTATTGTGGATTAATTATTTTCTTATATAGTGAAAATAATTCTATTAGATTATAAATACATGCATTTTGTTAGTTTATATTATTTTCTAATTCCCTAAAAATCTAGACCTAAATGGTTTTTGGAATGTATGTAGTTAAATACTTTCTTCAAGTTGTGTAATTATGGGATAATTATGTCTGGGAATCTATAGTTGGTATCAAAGAAAGTATGTGAAGTGTGTGTTTTAGACACTTGGATTGAGAGTTTGGGTCTGAGGCATCACAATAACCGCATTTAGAGAAGGTTGAATAATTTGTCACACCACCATGAAAATGTGGCATGAACCCTTATTGATGTGGAAATCTATTGTGTTAATTTTTCATGCCACCATGTAAAAAAAATGAACACATGATTTAAAGAGTAATGAATATTTGACTTGTATAATAGTCATTGTATATTCAATAGTCATCCTTCTGGTGTGGCACTAAGCCATTTAAAATCTTAGTAATAGTCATATGTAATTATATATAATCAAATTATTCCAATGTAATTAGTTTCATTAAAATAGTAATTCTACTATAATTTTTAAATTAAAGTGTAGGGAGGACAATATCATAGATTCTATAATTTTTTGATAACTCATAATTCCTTCAATTTTATTGAAAATTTAATTTAAGAAAAAATATTAAACCATTAACTGAATATTTATAAAATATTAAAATAGTAAACTATAATCTTACATATTTATAATAAGACATTTTTCAATATTTATACACCATCCCATAATATGAAAATAATCAATTAAAATTATTAAAATCTATAAAGAAAAATAGACAAATAATAAATAATAAATTTATTTATTAAAATATTCCATTGAAATAAAAAATAAAAAAAATATAAATTTGAATTAGTAATAATTAAATTATTATAAAATATATAAATTTAATTATTTAGAATATACCTATATTTTTATTATAATATCAAAAAATAAAATTTGTACAAATTATGAGGAACAATGTATAATGACAATAAACATCATTAGATGATATAAAAATATGAATAAATAAATATTTAGTTATGAAAAAAATAGAACAAAACTAATAAATCTAATAATACATAGGATCATATTTCCACAATTTTATAGAATAGTGTATATGTATAAGAATTTAAATAATTATATGTATGTATGTATGTATATCTAAAAAATATTTATAAAATGAAAAAGTTTTCTATGGATAATATATCAGGATCAAATGAATTTTTTATGTTATTGTTTTATCATGAACATAGGGTGTCTCAGCCAATTTTGATATGATTTTAATATATAATTAGACTTATATAAATGAATTATTTGTCACCAAACTCATTATAAATGATTAAAATTTTTAATTATCATGGATGACTTCAAATCTAAATAATATGATAATTACATGCTATTATAATCAAATAAATAATCATTTTTCTAATTTAAGTTCTTTTACATGATAAAATTGATCATATTAATCACTAATTGAAAATATTACCAAAATAGTCGTACAATTTCATTCACTCCTAAATGGAAAATTTTAGGGCCTTTAAACTTCTATTATAGTTGTACATGAAGTTCATAATTGAAGTTATAAATGATATAAATCCATTTATATCAAATATAGGTTCAGGATAGATCAAATAAACCATGAATCTAGACATAAAAATAGACTTAGACTTGTGGGATTTATAACAAAATTCTTGAAACTTAGGTTTCTAAGTTATATATTTTTGTCTATTTTTAAATACTAAATTAAATAATCTTTTCTATGTGGGATTAAACTTGTGCAATATTTATTTTACATTTTATACCTAACATAAGATCCTCCAAACAATAATAAGATTATATTAAATTTATTTTAAATTGTTTATATAATATGATTTAATAATTTTTAACCCACATATTGGATTGAAATTGAAATTTACTAAAAAATAGTGGATTTTTTTTAGTTGATTTATAGTTTTTTAGATAATAATTACACATAAATATGTATTTTTAAAAAAATAAATGATTCTGTTATTAAAAAAAATTCCTATAAGGTTTCCAAACACACATGAAAAATAGATAAGACTGGTAAAAAATTTCATGTATGAAAAACGAATCCAAATTGTTTTGGGTATATGCCTGAAAATATCATTTAGTAATGACCAATCACTTTTTATTCTTATATAATTCCATGATTTTTTTTAAACCAAAATCACTATTATTGATTTCACTTTTATCAGTGTGTGTTTTTTGCTTTATTAGTGATAAAAAGAACTAATGTTACTAGTGCTAATAAAAGTTAGTAACTTTTATAGCACTAAAGAATGAACTGATAAAATAATTATTTATCAATAATGGAGTTATCATTTATAAAAGTAATATTTTATCAATAATAATTTTGGCCCTGATAAAAGGTAATTGTACCTTCACAATCTCTAGTGCTAATAAAATTTATTAGCTATTATAGTGTCTTTCTACATGAAAAATACACTACAATAGAAAAATATTTAAAACATAAATAAATTATAAATAAAATTATATAATAAATAAATTTACATTACAAAAAAATAGTACATTACATTCACATTTATATGAAAAAAATATTACAAACATTTACAAATTTAAACAAACTCAAAAACAATTTATCTCATAGGGGGCTGGGTAGCCTTGTATTCCACTGCCATTAGGACCCCCATCCAATAGAACCAATCAATATAAAATTTATCTAACACACCATCCCCATCTCATATATAAAAACATGTGCCTATAATAATAAAATATTATTTTAGTAATACTATAAGGAAATAAATAAAACATAAATATGATATAATAATGAATAAATAATAAATAAATAAATAAGGAAAATGGCTGATAAAAGATAAAAATAAATAAAAAGATTAACATAATAAATAAATATAATATAATACAAATTAATACGGCACACTCATTATTTTTTCTCTATTTTAAGTATGTGATACACTTTTAGTCATACCAGTCACACCACATATCAGACTAACATGCAGTTAATAAATATAACTCAAAATTATAAAACCAGTCATTTTTCTAAAGTATCACAACAATATGAATATGATCACTCTATTTTATCTATGTAAAGAATGATTTGAAGTAAAATTATAGTTTTAAAATGAAAAACCAAAAAATCCATTATATAGTTCACATTTCTAGTCATATTAACATGCGGTTAATTACTACATGTCACGACTAAATAAATGATAATATTCATAATGTATCATGATAATTATAGAATATTTGATAGGTTTCAATAATGATACATGTGTTTTGAACTAAACAGTAATTTTTAATTAAAAATACATACTTTTAGTCATATTCATCATACCATGTGCCGAATTAATGTTAGGTTAATTCATACATGATACAAATTAATTTTTGATAATTTTTATAAAGTATAAACACAATTCAATCATGTTTTATCTATTTTAGTATGTGATTCTTATTTTGGACTAAAATTTAACTTTTATTTAAAACACGCACTTTTTTAATTCCAACCACACTGTATATTATATTGAAATTGGATTAAATACTACACTTCATAAATAAATCATTAATATTTTTTCTAAAGTATTAATAAAATTTGAGTGTGTTTGGTATAAGATCTTGAGTTTTCATAAAATGTATGTATCTTTTTTTTTGGTTTAAATACTTGTTTACAGCCTAATGTGAATGACTTTTGAGGTCATGGGTGTATCAGGGGTGTCCAAGCCTTGTTCGGAGCTTGGAACCTGACTCTTGAAGAAAAATAGTTGGGCCAAATGGTTATTAGTAACTATGTGACCCAAGCCGGACAATGTAACTAAATATGCAAGGCACGAATATTGGGAAAGAGGATTCCACGCGATTTTTCAAACCATGCGGATGGAGGTGCAAGCATGTTTGATGTCCTTTATAATTTTTGATTGTAAGATGATACATGGTTTGTGCTTGGTTATTCAAACCATGTGTAAAAACTGTGCAAGGTCCCCATCCTTATAGTAGTGGGTTCACAGTTGGTGCATGATTTTACCAACCATGAGGCCCATTTTTGGGTTGGAATTAAAAAAATTACATTAAAAATGTTTAAAACCAAAAATCTATTCCTCCCTTTATTTTTCGAACATAACCTCAAGAAGAAGACCAAATTTAAAGTTTTTGGGTATCTTTTGATCCCTATCCTCTTTCTAAACTCAAAATAGAGTGTTTTATATCTCTTTGGATCCATTTCAGTGAGTACTCAATTCATTTTACATCCTTTCTAATTCTTCGTGGTATCAGAGAAGTTATTTAGGTGCATCTAATATTACTTACTTATAGTTTCTTTATCTGTTCCTCATTTTTCTTTTGATCTGGGTCAAATTAGGAGTTAATACCAGACAATCACTCTACTAAGGACCTATAGTAAGTTTTATATACTTTTCCTAAATGTTTTGGTGCTTTATTAGTTTATTTCTCATTGTTCCTCTCACCGTAATTTCTAGCATGGCCCCTAAATTGAATTGAATAATTGAATTAAATGAAATGGAACCTGTTAGGGATGCTCTTTAATTCCTTTGAGAGGCATTGGAGTTTATTTCCCTAAATGACACCTCCTATGGGGTGTTCCATGTAAATTCCCTATGCTTATGCCTTTGTTAAACCACCAATGGGGTGTTTTTTGTACTTTCCTAGTTAGAGGAAGCCTATTTATAAATGAATTGAATTGAATTGGTTGTATAGGAGATGGTTCTCCTCTTTTTCATATTAATTCTTTTGCTTGACTGGTTTATATGGAAGTTGAATTTTTTAAATGGATTATTATTAATTGTGGAAATGAGTGGTTAAACTCATGAAAAGTGTTTGACTGTGAATTGATATATGAGTGGGTAAACTCAGGGTGGGAAATGGAATTTTAATTGAATGATGAATGTTTATATAGGCTATCATGTGTGTGATATGCCATACATCATATAAATAGTAGATAATGACTTGGACCTATATGCTCTTTGGATTTTGATTGTGTGGGATGTATTGGGCCTTACTACCCCTTGGATTCATTTTTTCTTGGGCTCACAGTGGACATGGTCGGTAGACATGCTCCTTGGACCCCAAATCAAGCCTAAATAAGTATCCATCAACATTCTCTTGGGAATCGAAGAGGATGTCTTGGTCCATTATACCTTGGATTCGGTCTTATGGAGTTTGAAATTATTGATTATATGGAATATTCATGGTAAATGTGATATTCTTGGTTATACAGCTCCATCATGGTTATTCTGACACTTCTGGTTATATGGCATGGCCATGGTTGATTTGATGTACAGATTATACAGAAATCCATGGGTGATACGATATGTTGTGTATACGATGAGGTTGTGGTGTTTACTTCTGTTTACTTTATTGATTCCTTGTTAAAGTATCCAAACCAATGTTTTTCAAGAAACCTCATAGGGCCATACTATATAACTTGTTTTTGTAGTAGATATTCCATGGGAACTTTACTTTTATTTATTTCTTATTATGGTATATATTTCACTCTTCTTTTCTTATATTGTATAACTAATATTTTTTAAAGACCTTTGGGTGATTAACTACTAGGATTTTATCTGAAGTCCTATTTGGACCATCATTGGGTACTCAGATAGACTATTTGGATGCATGTATGGATCGGGGAAAGATCCCACAATTTGATGCTTGACTTTGTACCATGCTTAGGAGAAGGGGAGCACAGGACTGAGCTGAGGCTTGTGATGCTATCAGAAGATAGTTCTTTTTGGTCTTTTTATTATTTTGATACATGTATTATACAGATTCCATGTATACCTATTTTTTATTCTTTTTAGACAGTTGAAATGATCATAATTATATTTGAGATTCCTTTTGGCATTGTTATTTATTCCTTTTATTTACCAATTATCTGATTGATTCACTAATTATGTTATTTGATCTATATGATTTCTACCACTATGTTACACTCTGATAAGAGGGAATAGTCTTCCTACAGACACAGACTAGGGCCTTAATGCTATTTGGTAGCCTCTAGCATTTGGGGATATTCACTTGAGTTCATGAAGCCAACCGGGCATGGGGCACCGTTGAGTGGCATCCGGGTTAAGGAAATTACAAAGTGTTATCAGAGGGATTTTTTATATCCTAGTTTATTATTTTGTAAAAATTTATAGGTATAGTAAGGTAATGTAATTTGATAATTATTTTTTCATGGGAATAGTTGACACACTTACAGGAAAAAGCCAAATTACTTAAAATGGAAATTGTTGTTTTCTAGATTTTGACTATTACAGTTGACATGATTCTACTATTGAGTTATACACTTGAATTTTGATGTTATTATTGGTATAATTGTGGGTTATATTCTTTTAATCCTGATGAGATAAGGGTATTCTATCTCAAGCATCATTTTTTTTACTTGTTAAAAATAACATTTTACACACTATGTGATCCCATATAGGATGCATTGCTTGTGTTCATGATGTTGTGATAGTTTTCAGGATAAATCTACCTATTATTGTGATAGAATTCTGTACAGGGAATTGAGAAACATGGTTGATACTCAGAGTGTATATTGTAACCTAAGCAGTGTTTTCCTGATTAGGCTACAAAAGATGCCATGAGCAGCCAATTGTGGCATGTTGATTCATGAACCATGAGTCGCATGGACTAGAATGTGTTATGGTGTTGATATGGTGGATTCCATATTTTAGTTGATGAAGATTATGGTCCCTTATAGATTAAAATTGGTGAACCATTTGGTTTTTCCATTAAAATTGGAATGTAAAATGAAAATGAAATCCAGATGGAAATTTGAAAGGATAAATAGAGAACTCAGTTTAAACCCAACTTTTGAGTGGTCAAGGGATATTTTCTGTAATGAATTTTTTTGTTGTTTCTATTTATAAAGTCTTTTATTTAGGAGCAGGTTGTGTGGTATGACCTATTTATGGGAAGTTTTTGACATGTCCATCACTTTTGAGATACGAAATTTGATATCATCCTTTTCTAAGGTGTGTGTTTATCATTATAGAGGAATTCAGCCCTGAAGACCTCCAGTCGTATGCTAGGAGGGTAGCAATGACCATGCTCTAAAGGTGGTGGGACATGGGATACTAGTGGATCCTAATTTAGAGATAACAGAGTCACCATTTATTATTCTAAACATGGGTGTTGAGGCATAGTTCCAAGAGGAGTTTTATCGCTTTATATAGACTTTTTAGGGAGCACCGCAACATGCCTTGTCTATGGATGAGCTGACACGTGTGTTCCAGTAGTAGCATCTTCCCAGGTTTTTAAGGGATGGTGGTCCACAAGATGTTGAGATATGGCTTGGGACTATGTTATCGATATTCAAGTATATTGAGACACCTCATGAGAGGAGATCAAAGATCGTGACTTATATGTTATGTGGGACAGCAAAGCTCTTTTGGGATGTTCTGAAACAGGATGATAGGCTGCAAGAGACAGTTTTGGTTGATTTTTAAATCCATGTTCTATGAATACTTTTACCCCAATAATTTGAGGTTAGAGTAGGCTAGAGAGTTCATGCATCTGGATCAGGGCACTATGACGATTATGGAGTACTTGAAATGCTTTATAGAGTTGTATAATTTTTCACTGACAAACCTTGTTGATGAGTTATTAAGGAAGTGATGCTTCGAGAAAGGTCTCTGACATGTTGTTCAATCTCAAGTCAATGTTTTCATATTAAAATCTATTATTGAGATGGTAAATTAAGCACTAATTATATAGTGGAACATGATGAAATATGGGGGTGCAAAGAAGTGTAGTATAGTCTCTCAACCTAGTAGTTTAACTTCCAGTGGTAGGAAGAAACATTTTGAGGATTCCTATGAGATAAGTACCAATCAGGCTGTGAGTAATGGTAGCTTGGTTTTCTATCATTAGTGTGGCAGATGGGGACACATGAGAAATCAATGTGATTGTAACCAAGTCAGGTGATGATCTTGAGGTAGGATGGGCCACATGAAAAATTATTGTAGGACATCCCCTCTAACAATGAGTGGTAGGGGATTATCTCAAACACTAGGTTTGAGAGAATGTTTCACAGTTCTATGTTAGGAAAGGAAATAGATAAATTTCATTCATTCAGGATGAGTTAGTGGTGGTCATGGATAAGAAATCCATGTACTAGTTGTACCAAGATTGGAGAGAGAGCCTACTCTGGGGAGTGAGGTTGTGTTAAAGGGATACGGTTTAGGACAGATATATTATATACAACCTACCCTTGAGGATCAAGATTTCATACCATCTATGGTGAGAGGTACAATATTTGTAGACTCAAATCTTGTATATGCTCTTGTTGACATAGTTTTATCACATAGTTTCATATCTATACCTATTGTGTAGATACTTGGGATTTTGATTCAGTTTTCTGAGGGATTTATGATGCTTGACACTCTTTTAGGGATTAGAATGGAGGATGTATGTTAGTTTAGGGAGTCCCCCCTTGAGATTGGGGGGTTTCACTTCATCTGGAGTATTTTTTTCCCCGAGATGATTGGTTTTGATATCATACTCAAGATGGATTTTCTAGTGACTTATCGAGATTACTTGACTACTATCTCCAAAGGGTGAATTTCACTTCACTAGAGGGCGCAGTTTATACTCACAATGGTGAATGGGATGTCCAGGTGAGTCAAGCCAGACCAGAGCATCATGGGTTGGGTGATATGACAGCCGAGATTTCTATTTTGTATTTGGATGATCAGGGATCATGTTGGGTAGATTTTCCACTGGTGGTTGATCATTTTAGGGATGTATTCATGAACAAATTTTATAGCCTACCTCATAAGATAGAGTTTGATTTCTATATTATTATTGTGTCAGGATCTACACTAATATCAATCCATCCTTATAGTATGGCTACAACGGAGTTGTAGGACCTCAAGAGGCACCTAGAGTGTTTGTAGGTAAAGGGTTTTATCTGAACTAGTACTTATATGTGGGGTTTTCCGGTCCTTTTTGTGAAATGGGTGGATGTTATCCTTAGTCTATGCATGGATTACTAGAAAGTTGAACTGGATGGAGGTTAAGAATAGATAGCTCTTTCCATAGATAGATTAAATTTTTAATAGCTTTGAAGATCTCAGATGTTATCAATAATTGATTTGAAATTTGGATATCATCAGGTGTGTGTTTGACCAATAAACATACCTCATATAGCCTTTCGTAGTAGGTATGGTCTATATAAGTATCTGGTTATTCTGTTCAGGCTCACAAAGCCTGCAGTTTTCATGACATTGATGAACCGAGTCTTCCATCCTTATCTGGATTCCTTTTTTGTGTTTTTCATGGATGATATTATAGAGACCTTATTTTTTACTTGTAGGATTTTGGAATATTTCTACATATATTTCCAGCGCTAGGCACTGAGATGGCATGCTATTCTGAGCCCCAATGTCCCCGAAATAAATTATACAAAAATATTAAGTATATTTTATACTATTCATGCAGAGGAAATGGGATATCTCTCAAATGTTAGCTCGGATCAGAAATCTATGAGCATGGTTTAGTTTAGAGAGTGGTGTTTACCCTATTAGGGACATAACTTTTTCTGGTGCAAGCCTTCAGTAGAAAAATTCATAGAGGGAGAAATATTAAATAAAATTATTTTATCTCAGGCGTTAATTCAAATAATTTTTTAATGGGGACTCATATTGGTAATATGAGGTTTTCATTGAGTTTTAAATGGTGTGTTTTACTTAAGTGCAACATAAAGTGAGAGGGTGCGGGAAGTTCTGATTCTACGACCATTGGTGGAATCCTATAAATAAGAGTTTAAGGAAATGAGCAAGGGTTTGGATCATTTCTTCCCATGACCAGTGAGAGCTCCTCTTATCCTTCTAATGGAAAATCAACGTTGAATTATTGATATATCATGACAAAACTTTAGATCTGAGTAGATCAGAGCACAGCGAATACAACGACAGATCCAAAATCCAGATAGGATTCTTATTTTGGATTCTAATTTTACCCGATCAAAGTTTTTTTGTATAATTTGATTCCTAATTGTTACTACTTCTTTTATTTTCATCGTAAATGGCCCTACTAACATGGCCATTGATTGATCTATTTTTGGATCCCTTTAATTGTGTGTTCTTCACCTGTTATTCATCGTTCTTCATATTCTTCATCAATCAACTTTTCGACTTGTTGAGATGAAATATGATCTTTGATCGAAGCATAGATCTATGAAGGTCATGATCCAATGATTCTAGATCTATGATGGTTTTTAGTTTCAGGTATCAGAGGAGCCGTAACGGTGAGTGAAAGAGGTGGATACTTTTCATCACGTCGAAACATCGACAAACCTTCGAGCAGAGAACGCGTTAGTATAGATTGGGATCTGAGGATCCCATATTTGGTCTTGAAATAATTTTCCAACCACCAGAGTGGTTCCAGTGGTCTGTGGAAGGTGTTGATGGTGTGGGTCTGGTAGGGTGTGGCTCCGGGGAGGTCACCCCAGTCTGGCGGTACTGTAGCGGGTTCCGACAAAGTGGCGCGGAGGCCGAGTGCGGCGGCGCAGCAACGTGAAGCCAGGATGGAAGCAGACTGCTAGGCTACATTAGAGGTCCAGTAGGCTAGAATGAGTATAATTGGGTCTTGGTCATGGGTTGGCACGTCTGGGCCAGCCGGAGCAGACCAGAACGGGCCGATCCGGGCAGGCCTTTGGGACGGGACAGTTTTAAACCCTCGTAACTCCTTAACTAGACATCCAATTTACGTGTCATCTATGGAAATGTAACCCTTTATTTAAGGATGACCTTTTGAGTATATTTAAAGAACTTTATGTTTTGGTCTTGAGGCTCAATGGAACAAAATGTCCATTTAAAATAATAATAATATAATTATTATTATTCGGAAATTCTTATATCGAAAGTATCTCTTGTGTCTGATTTCCGATTGATGCATCGTCAGTGGAATTGCAACCCTAATATTGCGTCAGAAATTATAAGACTGATTTTTAGCACTTAAACCAAAATCAAGGTGTGGGACCCCTGAGTCCTGATTTGGGCATTTGTAGTGAAATGCATCTTTTTCACCGGGTGTCCATTTTGGAAAAATGAATACTTGTTCCCGTGTGTTTTTCAATGAGGATAGCAATGGTATGATCTATAAGATTTGTTCCAAGATCGTGGTATGGGCCCCACAAAACACTACTCTTACATAATGCTATAAAATGTAATTTCTTCACCGGGAGTTCGATTCGAGTGAATGAATAGTTGATTCTATGTGTTTTTCACAAGGATTGTGATGGTGTGATCCGTTTGGTTATCCGGAGTTGTTTCAAGAGGCATGTTAGTCAAATTATATTTTTTCCTTTTGGATCAGCAATGAGAAACATGCGCTCATCATCATTTTGGATAGAGTTTATACGTACTCTAGGAGTACAATGGCATGCCTTGTGGGTAATTTTTTATAGTTTAGTACTCAAGTATGGTTTGGTACATGGCCAGGCGATGAGGTGGGGTCCCATGTCATGTGGGACCCATACGCATTGTGTACCACTTTATGAATATTCTACCTCTCGTATCTTCTTCTTTTGGACTCAGATTTTTTCATGTGAGTAGCCTATCCTGAGTTTTTTCCCATGTAGAACATGATGGTGCCCTTCATAGTGGATTTTGAGATATAATGTAAGATGTTCTGGGAATGGAACCTTTTTTGGTGATGTCCAACAATGGAAGTGATCAGGTTTTGTTATCAGTGGTTCCTTGATGAATTAGAGTATAATCCCCCTGATGTGTTAGGGTGTGGGTCCTCTACAACAATAAGACTGAAATCCCTCATCATCATGGGTGTGGTTTCTCTATTAGATACTTCCAAGTGTAATCCCCCTAATGCTCTAAGGTGAGGGTCCTCAATGGACAAGAGTGGAATCCCCCTGACGCATTAGGGTGTGGATCCTCTACAAAGACTATTAGAGTGGAATACCCCTAATGCACTACGGTGTGGGTCCTTTAGTTTGGGTTTACTCTTTCTTAGTATAGATTAATGATAATATGTACTTTAATGTTACTTTGGACTCACGAGTAATAGGGGTGCTTTCCCCACCAAGATGCATTCTTTTGACGCGACCTAAAATTGTGCAGTCAAGATAGACCTGCCCAAAGTGGGTAGTATCAAGGTGTGGTGACTGAGTCCCTTTGACTTTTATGTTCAGGGTAGACATGATGGATTCTAGTAATTAATGGTGGTTAGTTTTGGGACTATTGGATTCTCTTCTTCTTAGACTGAGTTATGAGATGGATATCCCCTTACTATCTCATTTGGTTTTCATTGAATGAGAATATATATATATATATATATATATATATATTCTATTTCCAGCTCCCACTCCTTGGGTTTTTGTTACTCTCCTTCTAGGAGAGGTGAAGATGTGTGGGGTATTCCATGTTCTTTCCGTGTCTAGATTCTCGTGGTAAGGCGAGTTTACTCTACTATTATAGGTAGTGAAGACTCGATGAGAAGTCCATATTCTCACCATTTATAGCTCCTTGTGTTTGGTTGGGATTACTTCACTCTCTTTTTGGGTTGAGATACACTCTTTTTACTATAACTTGTCCTATCTACTGATTTTCTTTTTTATAATATCTCTTATGACTCCCCCATAACCTTTTTGGGGAGTCCTATTGAGTATTTTTATACTCACCCTTGCATGTGATTTTCCCGCACGTGTCGTGCCTTATGCAGATGAAAAATAGGTTGATTGTGACTTCATAGGAGCTTATAGATACGGGTTGTTTGGACTACATATGGTGATCATAGATTGGGAACCAAGAGTGAGGCTCTCTCAGCTATTTTACTTTTCTAGTTGTTTTCAGGTTGTGAAAACTTTCTGGTTGGGCATGTATTTTTACCCTTTCCCTTTCAGTTTACTTTTTTGTACATGCAATGATTAGAGGTTTATGCATGTTTTTGGTTTATATATAATAGTGTTTTATCTTCTTTTCCTTTCCATATAAACTTTTTCATTGATTTGGATGTGTGTGTGTGTATAGGTACTTAGGTAAAGGTCTCCTCGAGTTTGTCATTCCTTCATTGCTTTTCACCACCCCTTGTCCTATGGAGGTGATCTTGGGGTGTTTGTGGCACGAGCCTCGGCATGAGTCGGGTTGTGACAAATATTTTGGTGTATTCTGACACATGACATTACCATTCCAAACATATCGATACTCTTTTGGATACATATAGAGATCATCAGTTTTATGTTAATCTCATATAGTTCCACTTTTGGATGGAAAAATTTCACATTCTAGGTCATATTATCTCAGAGACAGAAGTATTAGTTGACCCATAGAATGTGAGAGCTGTAGTTTCCTCGGAGAATCCCAAAAACATATTTTACATAAAAAGTTTCTTGGGGATAGCTTTATATGATAGGTGTTTCATACAATATTTTTCAGGATTATCAGTACCATTAATGGGCTTTACTAAGAAGGACGTGAAGTTTGTATGGATAGATACTTATGAGATAGCATTTTATGAGTTGAAAGGGAGATTGAATTCAGCACTGGTTCTGATTCTTCCAGAGCATGATAGAAGTTACACTGTGTATTGTGATGCATTGGGTATCAGGCTAGGATATGTTCTGATGTAGGGGGTAGAGTCGTGGCATACGGGTCTTGGTAGTTCAGGCTAAATGATAGAAATTACCTGACGCAATATCTCAAGTTAGCTAAATTTTTTCATGTTTTTCCTTATTGGAGAAATTATTTACTAGGAGGGATTTTTTTGGTGTAAATTGACCAAAAAATAACCAAGTATATATTTACACTATGTGATCTTAATCTAAGGTATTGAAGGTCGGTTGAGTACCCATAGTATTTTTACTTCGAGCTTACTTGTACTTCTAGAAAATGAAATGTTGTAACTAATGCACTGAGCAGGAGGACTTAGATAGAGCCAGTTTAGGAGGCTAGTAGCGAGTGGTAGCTTATGGATTTGTTCTCTGAGATTCACTTGGATGTATAGGACAGTTAGGTACTAACTTTTATTTCATCTTTAGCTATGACCTATACCCTATTATATAGAATGAGGATGAGGCATCTATTATATTTTGAGGTCCTAGTTGTAACACCCGAGACTTTTATGTTATATAAATCATCAAAGGAATATTTTTCTACACAACACTTGCTTGGATTTCTTTACACGCAATCGCGACCTTCCTCGATAGCTTGCGTCGTACGCAATACCGAGTTTCACTAAACAACAATATGCTATTAAAACTAGCCGTTATGAATAGTAATAACCACTTTTTGAAATTTTATAAATTTTATTTTTCAAAATGGACTTCATTTTTGGACTCAGAATATCGAAATTAGCCTAGGGTAAAATTTTGGTATTTTTCTGAAAACTTTCAATTTTTGATGAATAGTGAAACCACTAAGTGGTAGGTTAAAAACTGAATTTTGCATAAAACTTAATTTTACCGCTTCTGTGAATGGAATTTCAAAAATCTGACAGACACGGTTGATATCAGTAAGTAAAATGTGGTTCAATGAGATAAAAATAATTTTTTGGTGAATAGTAACTTTTTACTTTTTTTTACCGCGGTTAATAGTAAATAGGGTAACTAAGGGTAAATATGATATTAATATTACCCTAACACATGTCCTAATTCTATTGGACAAGTGTAATTCGACCAAAAACAAACTTAGGAATAAAATATGACCATTTAGGCCCACTTGGATTAGATTAGGACATTTATTATTAATTTATTTAAAGAAGGGTTAAAATAGTTAAAATCAAAGTTTAATAAGTAAATAATTTTTAATATGGGGTTATACATAAGATAAATTCGACTATAAATATTCATTAGAAAGATAAAAAGATTTCCTACATAATGGTATTTTATTTATAATTTTTAGACATTAAATAATTTAATTTATTTATGACACAATGATGATGCAGTAATTATCTTATTAATGAAATATTGACATAATTGGTGTTATAAACACAAAAATAAATGTCATTTGAGACTTTTTATGAATTCCACTAATTTTCTAGGTTACTATGATATATTAATGTTGATTTAATCAACTTGGTTCGAACATATAATTCTGTTATGACTTTCACAAAAATCATATATCAAATAGTGTCAAAATTGACACAAAATAGTTTTTAAATCAAATATTGAATTATTAATTGTTATTGTATTCCTAAAAATCTATGGTTCGGCCAAATGACTTAGATAAGGATATATATATTAATAATAAACAATTTGGGGTTCGTTTGGCATGTTATAGTAAGTTTATTAACCATATAGTGAAAGAAAACAAAAAGACACGGTAAAAGTTAAATTATTTAACTTAGAGTTAAATCTAATTGATAAGGTTAAAATAATACCCTAAACTTGTCTAAATATTATTGGTTGATAGGATTTAGACCCATCCCCACCTTATCTTCTAAATAAGACCCTTTGGAACCATTATAAACCGATTTTGACTTTAATATAAAATAATATTTTGAGATATTCCTAAGGTGCCCCTCTCCTCCCTTATAAAAGGGCACCTCCTCCCTCTCCTCCTCACACCAATTTGAGCATTCAAGCTCGGCCAACCCCTGCCAAAATCTCTTCTCCACTTCCCTAGTATCATCCCAAAGGTTCTGGTCTTCTTAAAAGACCAATTTTAGTTCCCTAAAAGGAGGTCTCAAAGAAGCACTTCAAAGAAGAGGTAATATCCATTACCGATCTTTTCAATTTCTTTCTTCTTCAACTTCTTCTTCTTTAGTTGTTTCATGATAAAGTAATAACATCAGTATTACTTACATACTTATATGTTATTATAAATATTAAACAACCCTAATTCACCTTCTATCCATCCTACGGAAAAAGGAAATCACCGTGCGTGCGTACGTACGGAATACCGTCTCCACGCCGTGGTGTAATCTATTTTTCCACCATCACTTTACAAGGATGGGTATAATGGTGTAATGAGTAACTATTTATTATTATTATAAATTAATATTGATACTGAAATAATATATATATACTCCAATACAGTTCCACGATCATAGGAACGATATCATCACTCGTGCGTACGTACGGAATACCGTCTCCACGATGTGATGCGACTCGTTCTACATGATCATCATTACATAGTAATTATATAAATGAATTGAATGAATAAATATGATATATTTTACACTAATACCATTCTGGATATAAGGTATCTATAACCTTAAAAGAAGAATAAGAATGTATTCGGCAAAACACGCATAAGAACAAAAGGCAATAAAGACCCGAGTAACAAGTAACAATGAAATATTACTAACAAGAAGCTAAGAATATGACCATATATGATATCATATAAATATGTATGATTCTGGAATAAGTCAATAACATTATTTAAACCATTATACATGAGCTTCGGACACGTACAAAGCAAATCGGACCTAAGGTAAGGGAAATATCACAATCTCATTTTTATCCGAGATTGTTTATTCGTAAGTATTTACTGGGGTGTATTTTATCATCCACATCCATGTTTCATCAATATTTAATATTATTTCCATCCACCTACAATTGTTTAAATCCATTTTTTACCCTTCGGATAGTTTTTAGTAATATGTATGAAAGGAATCTTTTTTCATTTTTCGTACGAGGTACTTTTTTGACTTTTCCGACAAAAGTACGAAGAATGTTTTTTTTAACTTATACGGCATGAATGGATTTTTAAAACATTATTTCCAAGAATCTTCCTTTAAAAGTTTTCAAGATTATTTTTAATCAACTTCTTTTAGTTTCTAATTGTATGACATATTAAGAAAGGAAAAGTGTTTTTGAAGAAGAAAGGATATTTTCCTCAAGAATGGAGTTCAAGTATTTTATTAAAATTATTTTCCATCTAAGATAATAAAAGGGTTCTGTTTTTATCCCTATTATTAAATTGATTTGACTATGTTGTGATGGAATTATGTTTATTAATTCCTTTATCTTATATGAATGGTTTTATGATGTCATGTTGTTTAAGAATCCCATTTTTATTACATGGGTTATGCAATGATGTATGATTTATGATTTTGTGGCACACATAAGAAAGGATTCATTATAAGATGGGTGGGACCTATATCTCCCTCCAATGCATTGGGTAAAGATTTTATATCTCATGAGATAGACATGGATGGAACGGAAGGTTATTTCGGTTCACTGATACAGGACTGAAACGAGGAGTGAACTCGGTTCAGAAAGGGACTTTGTCCACTAAGATAGTCTTGGCAATGAGTCATGACTAACAAGAAATGATTTTCCATAATTATGTGTGCATGCCACAAAGTTTCAAGTTTTATGTTATGATTAAGGGGATCTCATTTTCACTTCTATGATTTATTCCATGTTAAGATATTATGATCTCTTTTGCAGGTTTTGATTTTCAAAAAGATATGATATGATTTTTATTTCCTTTATTTTCCCTTGCTGAGCATTTGAGCTCACCCTTTCATGTTTTCTTTTCCCCAGGTCAGGAAGATGGATATTAAGTAGAATATGCTAAAAGGGACCCTAGATATGATGAAATAAATGGGAGACACTGTAGAAGATTTATGAACCAGTTGTTTATGTTTCCCAGTTTCTAAAGACACTATACCTATACGGTCCTTTGTGGTTTTGTCATATGTTGTAATAAGTGTGCTTCAATTTTGAAGTATTAACAATGTATGTAAAGTATGGGTCGTTATACTAGTCCCACGAGGGAGTGTGGGGGTGAGGAACCACCTCCTGGTTGGACCATAGGAAAGGATGAGATCCTATGTATCCATGGTCATGTATGGGTTATAGTGTAAATACTCAGGGATATGATGCGGGAGTTTCATGCCTCAGTTTGGGAAGTACACCCCGACATCACCAAGATGTACCGTGACTTAGGTCAGAATTACTAGTGGTCGAGTATAAAAAGAGAATTAGCTGGTTTTGTTGAAAGATGTTTCACCTAAAAAAAGGTGAAGACGAAGCATTAGTGACCATCTAGGCTTTTATAGTAGTTACCTATTCTCGAGTGGAAATGGGATGATGTTGTGATGGATTTATTGGCCAGTTTTCTGAGGTCACCTAGAGGTAGTGATGTTGTTTGGGTTGTTTTTTATAGGATAATGAAGGTTTCTTATTTCCTACCGATCAATGAAACCTTTAGTATTGATGAGCTTGGGATTTTGTACATCCGTGAGATAGTAAAACTTTATGAGTTCCCACATGCTATCATTTCATATAAGGATGTCCGATTTATGACTCATTTCTGGAATATTTTACAGAGGGCCCTGGGTAAATAGGTGATTCTGAGCATAGAATACTACCCTCAGACTGATGTCCAATTAGAGTATATGATACAGGTTCTTGAGGACATGCAGTGATAGTATTTTCTAGATTTTGGGGTCCCTTGGGAGAGGCATATACCCCCTTTTTATTTCTCCTAAAACAATATCAATCAAGTGAAAATAGATATAGTGACTTATGAGGCTTTGTATGGTAGGACTTATTGATCGCCCTTATTTTGGTTAGAGACACATGAGGAAGCATTACTAGGATCACTTATTGTGAAGGAGACTTCTAATTAGGTCCAGATAATCAGGAAGAAGATAGATATTGCATAGTCTTGATATAAATATTACACCGATCATCACAGATGACCTCTAAAGTTTGAAGTTGGGGATTGGGCCTTTTATGTATCTCATTGAGGCTGGGGTATAGATGGATTAGGAGATAGGGTAATCTTTCACTACACCCTATCAGGCCATTTGAGATTCTAGAGGAAGTTGGTCTAGTAGAATATCAGTTGTAGTTACCTTAGAGGTATTGATCCATGCACGATGTCTTCCATGTATCCCAGTTGTGTCGTTATCACTTAGACTTGTCTTGCGTTTTGTAGCCTGAGGAGGTGGAGTGTCATGAACTATCCCTCGTGCCTCATGACATGACAACCCCAAGCCCATATCCGATAGGCCAAGGGCTGGTGACTAATTCCAAGTAGGAATATCCCACAAATGGGGGGCGTTTTCCTAAGAACTTGTACACACACACCCAACTCCAAGCCACAGTGGATGAAGAGTGAAAACACTAAGTAAATAAAATACATGCATACCACTAAAACCCAAAAATAGAGAACGACATAAATTAAAGTAGTAAAGTACAACTGGGCTAGAATAAAATCCCACTAAAAGAAAGAAAATCGCAATGTATGACCTGTAAACACAGGTATTGAAGCTGTTGTAGGAAGCTTCCAGAAACACCTCAAATCATCATATCTCACAAGGCATTGTATGGTCCTAGTCCTAGTTATGATCCACTTAGGATTCCACCAAATCATCGATCAACTGCACAAGACATGACACGTGCGAGCAAAGATTGTGCAAGGTTGAGTAAAATAATACTCAGTAGGTGACACTGAAAACCACAAAATTAAATACCACAAAAGAAACACCACCATGAAGGTACAGTCATCTCAACATAGGTATATTTGAATAAAAGATATAACAAGAATATCCAAGTATACTTGTAAAGTATTACAAGACGCAATGTCTCATCCACTATCATCCATATTGTTCTGCTCGTAGCACACTCGATTCTAGGAGATCCCACTCCTCGAGCTATCTAATAGTAACCACGTAGAACAAGTATACCAAAAGTATCCAAGAGAACATCTGGCCTCGATACATCATGAGGTCTCCCTGAGAGGTCTGGTCTTACTAAGACAAGGAGTCTTGATATCAAATCCAAAACCTTGGTCATAGAATTATGGTCATGGAATGCTCATTCTGGGAGAACTCGCTCCTTAAGATATGAAGTCATCAGAGACCCTCGCAAAGAGGTCCCGCTTCTTTGAGAACCACCCAAAGAAAATACACTGAGAACTACTTGAAGTACACTAATCAAGTCAAGTCACAAATGAAAGAAATCTCTCGATACACATATATGGGGTCCTATAAATAGGGATCACTAGGGGACATCCTAGCCCTATTGGAATTATCATCCTAGATAGGGGATGGGTGCCTGTGTAAATATTGGTCACACCCATGCATTAAACCTTATCTAAGGTGCCACAAAAAGAACTTAGGACTGATTGGGCCTCTTGGTACGGTACAAGATCCACCAAGACCCATTGGGACACTGAGACCTATAGAGTCATTTCAACATATTGGGTCACCTAGATCCTCACATCACTTAGTCCTATTGGGTCACCAAGATCTGATCTAAGCAAACTCACTTCAGAACACGGGCTATTCTCTATGAAAGGAACGGTATCCTGCATCGTACCTTCATAGAGAAGATAAAAAGAACACCACTATCCCCTGATGGTGCTACTAAAACTCCAATAAGTCATCTCAAAAGGACTGCCTCATCGCAAGGGTCCCAACGTCATAGACGGCTCATTAATCAGACTTATGGTTTGAAGGATTATAGCCTTTTAGTAAAAAGGTACCTGTGGGGTTCAGGTCTGGTTCGACCCGACCTAGCCAGGGGTCCGCCAACCCGACCAGGTTCTGACCCAGTCTGTTGGGTCTGACCCAACCTACCAAGTAAACCTAGACCATTGGTCCCTATCCTAGGCTGTTTGGGTCTGCCCTGGCCCACTATGGGGGCTCGACCCGCTTGTTCAACCTAGCCCACTAGAGCGGGTCGGTCTACTCCGCCTGAGATGCAGTGGGGGCCACATCTCCAAGCTACCCATGGAATCAGTTGTGGGTCACCTCCATGGTCCAATTGGATCATGGTCTCTAGAAGTGTGATGTGGTAGTGAGTTATGTCTGCCGAAGACCACTTATGGACCATGTCTGCCACTCACAGCAAATGTCGTGAGCCCCCTTCTCTACTGCGGCACATCAATGGGGCCTTCCGCAGGACATTGGATGCATTCTGGAGGTCCGTTCTTCAATACTAAAGAATTTTTAGAGTCCCTGGGTCATGTTATTTATTTCCATGGGTTTGAATTCTCGTTGCGATCCACTGCGGTGTAAAGTTATTCGAGAGACGTTATCTCCCACGCCACCTCGATCTATTCGCCATCATCATCGTCACACCTCCATCGTGTCGTGTCCATTACATATCCAATATATTATATCGTTGCACCAAGAAATTATTGTGCAACAATCAAGATTTTTTTCAACACGTGAAGAATGTGGGGGAGAAAATCACAATAAGCAACCTGAGGATCGAACCTCGATCATCTGTTTGTTCTGGACTTGATCTGGTCCATTATATGGATAAAGAAAATGATGAAAAAACAAAAAAAAACAATCAAACAATCATCAATACATAATAAACCCCGCAAGGTGAAACCCATCCCAAAACAATACACACGATCCATGAATCGATCTGTTCGTCGATCGATTCACGTTCTTCATAGGAATTCAAATATGGGGAAATGATGGAATTTAAATAACAACCCCTACATCGAGTTGGATCCCTTGCAGATGTAGATTAAAGTCTTGTCTCCACGTTGATCCTTTTTTTCCATCATTCATCACTTTATCTCCTCTTGATTAAATCCCGACCTCTGATCCATCATCTCCATTGAGAGAGCCTCCTCCTCCTTTCCTTAGGGGAAACTCCAAGGTTCTGAAGAAATTCTCCAAAATAATTAATTCTAATGTTGGACCATGACCATAATTAATGGAGGAAACACAATGACTCCTTAGTTCATTTTAGTGTTACTATTTTTCTTTATAACAACATCACCACGCTGCTTCATTTATGAAAGGAGAATTGGTTTCTCCATCGCTGGATCGTAGCGTTGCCATGGTGAGAAATGTTAAAAGGAAATAAAATAAAATTCTTTAAGTTTATTTTATTCTCCTCTAAAAATTGCAATAATTACCTTTTAACCTGGACCCATGTCAGTCGAGGTTAGGGTCCGCCTAAGTAAATCACACCCTTATAATCTCAACTGTACTCTCATATTTCGAGTCCGAGTTACTGTCTATGAGCAATAATGATTTGAAAAATAAAATAATTTCTATTTAATTATTTTATTTAAAGTCACGTCCCAAAAACTATTTTCCATTTTTGGCCTGCCTCGGCCAATGTTAGGCTCCACCTAAGGAAAGAATTCCCTCACGAGCTCAATGGTTATATCAGATTTTCAATCTAAGTCACCATTCATGAGTTATAAGGACTTTAAAAATAAAATGATTTAATTTAATTATTTTATTTATAGTTATTCCATTTTCAGGTTTTCTCACTGGAGACCCGCAGAGACTAAACTTAAGTCGTGCCTAGGGTAAACCCACTTCTTTGAATGCAATAGTGCCCTTAGATTTTTGATCTGAGCACCCATTTAATAGTTATTTCACTTTTTCATTAAAAATTCTGATGTGTGTTATTTAAAAACATAAAATTTTTCGACGGATCAATCCGGGTACTCTAGGCCTCAGAATCTCACGCCGTCTCAGTACCTGGTCTCGTAATTTTCCCAAGAATTTTATAAAAAAGAACCAGGAAAATCTGAGTTGTTATATGGATTTACAATTAGATGTGTCCTTTGAAGAGTATCCTATTTGTATTGTTGATAGGAGCACGAAAGTTCTCTGACGCCGGACATTTACTCTAGTATAGGTGTTATTTTAATGACCTGGACCCCTCCAGGCCATCCCTTTGTAAAACTATAGTGTCTAGAGTTATTTGGGAGGAAAAAGTAGCTCATTTCAAGAGTCTTCCAAATTTCCTTCTTTTCCATCGGTGGGTCAGGGGCGTTGGAATCGGTGAGTTAGGGGCATCAGTGAGTCGTTGTGTCGGCATCTCATTGTTAGTAGGTCATATCGGTAGCTCACCCATCGGTGACTCAGTATTGGTAGGTCACATCAATAACTCACTCGTTGGTGGCTCAGCATCGGTAGGTCATGTTAGTAGCTCACCCTTCAGTGGCTCAGTGTCGGTAGGTCACGTTGGTAGCTCACTCATCGTTGGCTTAGCGTCGGTGACTCACCCATTGGTGAATCATTTCTAGTTTTTTCATTTTTCCTAGTTTTCCAGCTCCAACCATCTTAGGTATTATTTGAGGTAAACTGAGTTTAAATCCTTAATTGGGTGTTTTTAAGGGTGTTTGAAAGGATATTAAGTATACATTTAATATCCTAATTCTCTGAGGACCTTGAGATACTCAAACTGACATTAATGGATTTTGAAACTGGTTTTCATTTAATATAGGATCTAGCTCTTCAAAGCTAGGATCTTCCCTTCCCAATGTATTTTCTTTACCCTCTTGGTGAGCCTAATTCCTTCCTCTAGAAGCGTTGTGCACTTGTTCTAGATCCCCCCTCCTACTCAGTTTTCTTAGAGTTCTTTCCTACTACTCGTGTGATCCCTTATTTTTTGTGAAAATAGGAGCTTTGGTCACCTGTTGTTTCAGGTAGGGATTTATTATGCCTCTCTTTAATTTTGTATCATGTGTAGTGGGTGTACTAATGATTCTTTGAGATGAACATGGGAATAATTTTCTTAAAAAATAAATAAATAAGAAGGTAATATGATAAAAAGATAACGGATTCAATGAAATAACGAGATAGGAGTGGTTTGATGTTGATAGCCTATTTTAATTGTTATCTTTGATTATTTTAAAGTTTGTTGTTGTTTTATTCCTTCTAAAAATCATGTTCATTTGTGGTCTTGGTTTCGCATCGGTGATGCCTTGTTTTGTCGTGATGCTTGATAAATGTCTGTAACATTAAACCCGCTTAATCATGTATACTTAGCTAATTGAAATGGATTCCCCAAGATGAAAACCCTTGTGTGATCACCCCTGTTTATCAAAGTGGATTAAATAATAGTGTTTACCAAATCTAAGTATATCATGTTTGATAGGTGTGGCTATATTCTGTGTTCTGTTGGGTTTTGTGACTTTGTGTGGGATGTGCGATACTATTGTTGGGAGCAGAGTTATGGGCACAGGGGTGGCATGGGAGTTGGTTCTGTGAGAAGGGGGTGGTATGTGTGTGTAGCATGTTTATGGTTAAAATGGTAGTTGTTGTGGGCTTTGTGTGTGGGGTGGTATAGGGGGGTGTTTTGGTATCCTAATTTAAGAGACTGATTGATTGTGGAATGGATGGACTTGTAGGTAGTGGGACTTCATTTTCGTGTGTTGTGGTCATGGGGAAATGTTGGGAAGTGGGACTATGGTGTGGTTATGAACCTGTTATGTAGTGGGATTGCATTTGAGAAATGTTAGGATTGTACGGTATAACTTTGAAGAATGAAAGTTGGAATTACTGAAGAACGAAGTGGGCTGGTTGCTATGTGTTTGGTTAATCTGGCTCTTCACCTTCTGAGGCAGTTGCAGATGTTGTGCTCGGTAGTTGTCCTGGGTAGTGCTAGAACAAATTAAATTGAACCCCTTAATTAATTAATTAATTAATGGAAAAAATATTTAATGAAAAAGTGGGTTGGGTTATTCATTAGCAGTGGATGTTGTGTGGTTGTGCATATAGGGGTAGCATCAAATGTGGTTTTGTGTGGGTTGGTTGTTTGTTTTGGGGACCCGTAGGTTGGGTTGAGTGTTTTTTACTTATATCTATAAAATTGTAGTTCCTTGTGATTTCTATACACACCCACCCATGTTGAAAACTATGTTCCAAACACCACCATTTCTTGGGGGAGGGTGTCTTTACCAACATCCCAGTGGGAGGATGGATGGTCGGTTACTGACTTTCTTCCTCGTTCCCTCTTTTGGTTCTTACTGCTCGAGCATATCTGGGTAGGTTGTAATGGATTGAGTCTTACCATAGTCCAAGATCCTTCAGAAAGGTTTGTTTTCCCAAGTTCCTTTGGGATGATTTCCAGGTGTCTTCGAATGAGAGGCATGGTTTTTGTGGCCTAGGAGTCAGTGGGCGAGATGTGTGGTGTGGTTGAGGCACAGGTGTGTTCGGGCAAGTTGTGGTGGTCGGACTTCATTTAGGAAGAGTGGTAGCATCAAGACATTATCCATTAGAAATGAGCAGTCAACCAGTGGGAAAGTGGTGTGGGGTACCCAAATGTTGATGTGATTATACTACTACTTTACTTGACTTATGTTATTTTGTGAGTGTGCCTTGGTGAGGCTAGGATGGTTATTACTCCTTGGTAGGTTCTTTGAGGTTCTAATATTTTTTATGGGGGCATTAGTATGTTTCCCCCACTTGTGAATGGGTGGATTTAGTTTTCCTACTGGGTATACTTGTATACTCACCCTACGTCTGTAAAACTATTTTCAGGTTTCCAGGAGGACTTTGGGGATGGTGTTGGACATTACTAGCTCAGGCTTTGGGATAATTGTTGTGTTGCTGCTTAGTCTCTTTCTTTTGGTACTGGTTTTGATGTTTTGGTTGTACTTTTGTGGTATTTTACATTTAAATCAAGCTTGGGATGGATTTTTGAATCCCTTATATATATGTTTGGAGTTTTTTTTGATTTTATCGTCTTATCTCATGATCTTGTTTTCAGTAAAAAAAGGTAATGTATTCCATTTTGTGTGAGATTATATGCCCTTCGTTCTAGTCTCCACTCTGTGGCCTATTGAAGGAGGGACTCAGGGGTCATTATCTCTCCTTCATCTTGAAAAAAGAAGGGAGTGTCACTTCGATGCCCCTTCCCTCATCTTGAGGAAGGAGGGTCATGACAGAATGGTATCAGAGGTGAGGCTGAGAGATAGGATGGAGTTCGGAGTTAGTCATAGTGAGGATTTCATGGGATGGTAGGGAAAAGGTGTTAGTAAATCTTGTTTCATGAGATAGGCCAAGGAAAACCAACTAGGACGCAAAATTTTAGGGCCCCTGTGATTTGATACAAGGAATATAGACCTAATGAACGACCAAGTGAGGCTACAATGATTGCAGGGTAGAGACCCTAGGAAAGGTACATGCATCATAATGACTTGTGCTCTTGTGTTTCTTGGGTGTTTTGGGGATTTAATTTAAATGAAGAGTTAAAATAAATATTAAAAGGATATTTCTATACTACCCAGGCTTAGGAGTTCCTTGTTTACTTTTTTAGCTATGGAACCTAGACGTCGCCCACGAGTAGTGTGAGTAGTTGAGGCCTAGCAGGCTGACCAAGTTGATCATCAGAGGGCCGATCGAGAGTATTAAGAGGAATTTTGGAAAAGTACCCTTCATAATTTCTAGCGGAAAACCCTGGGGAGGTATGAAGGTAGCATTTCTGACTCAGAGATGGAGGGCTGGAATGAGGAACTGACAATTACCTTTTCCTTGATCTGTTCTCTGAGGGAGTACTGGGTTGTTTTGGCAGTGAGCTAGATGTGAGGAGCGGCGCGTCAGTGGTGGACTCTTTACCTCGGGGAGAAGAATGAGACTAATGTCACATGGGATGACTTTGAGAAGGAGTTTTGGGAAGAGTTACTTTCCTCAACAATGAAGGCTGAGAAGAGGTGTGAGATTATCTCCCTCTAGTTGGGAAGTATGTTAGTGAGGGAACTATGGATTAAGTTTAAGGATCTCCTATGCTTTGCACTGGATCTCTTTCCGAATGAGGAGTCATGGGTGAGAATCTTGGAGGAGTAACTTCAACCTTCTCTTCAGTATGTCATCACTCCCTTTACTCTATCGACATACTTAGAAGTTCAGAAGATGATTGAAGTAGTAGAGAAGACACGCTCATAGGGAGGGGTACCATAAGAGGGGAGTCAGCTAAGTTCATTGAAGGGTAAGGTAGTCAATAGCAGGTCTCCGGTGTCAGGGCCTTCTAGGTTTCAACTAGTGGGGAGTAGGCCTCAGCAGTTCTAGTTCCGATCTCCTAGTCCTTTCCCTTTCTCCATGGGCCCAGGACCGAGGTGCTTTGTCGATGGAGTTTGTGGACATCTTCAGAACCAGTGCCCAGTTTGAGAATAGTACGGTGGAGGTGGGAAGGTTCATCACCCACCTCAAAAGTAACATTTTATGGGCATGCCTTTCCAGCAGCAGGGGCAGTGAGCTCCCACCCCACCAAGGGTAAATGGTGATGGAGGAGGCTGACCTCATGGTGCTCCTCAGGGACCACGACCATGTTTTGGTTGGTGAGGTGGTTGAAAATAGATGGGTAGAGGAGCTGGGTGTGGGTAGTTTCATGTCGCTGAGAGAATAGTTCCAGTGGGGCCTAAGGTTGTTCGAGGTACAATCAGTCAGTTTAGAACTCTTGTATGAAATTTATTTGATTCAGGATCCTCGCACTCCTTTATTGAAACCATTCTATCTCATGCTCTAGGACTAGACGTCAAGAGGATTCATGTTCCCCTAGTGTTGAGTATTCCAATTGGAGGTCAGACCAGTTTGTTTGATGTTTTTTGAGAATGTAGACTGATGTTGGGGCCACATCAGTACAGTGGGGATCTTCTTCTCCTACAGATGCAGTCATACGATGTCGTCTTAAGCATTGACTGGTTGTTTTCTGTGCATTCCATTATCAACTTCTTCCATAGAAGAGTCATGTTTTCAGATATGGATGGTCAGTGAGTAGTTTACATTGGTGAGTAGGGCTGTCAAGTGGGCAGTCGGTGTGTAGATTCCCTTCTCTACTTTATGGCTGAGATATTAATGGGATCAACAGATACAAATATGGTGTATGTTTTGGTGGTTTTTATAGAGTTCCTTGATGTCTTCCCAAAGGATTTGTTGACCCTACCCCCTTGATGTGACATTGAGTTTGGAATAGAATTTCAACCCGGTTCCTGTCCAATTTTGATGGATCCGTATCAAATGGCACCTTCATAGTTGTGGGAGTTTCAAATTCAGGTTGAAGGCCTTATGAAAAAGGGTTTTATCCAGCCAAGTGTTTCATCATGGGGTGCCCTTGTCTTTTTCTCAAAGAAGGCAGACAATGGTCTGAGGTTGTGCATAGACTACCTTAGACTGAACCAGGTAAAAGTTAGGAAATTTTACCCCCTTCTAAGGATAGACAAACTTTTCGACCATTTAAAGGGAGAAAGTAGGTTCTCTAAGATCAATCTACAGTCTGGATATCACCAGTTGAGGGTGAAGTAGAGTGACATCCCAAAGACTACTTTTAGGTGTAGGTATGGGAACTTCGAGTTTTTGGTCATGACCTTCAGTGTTACGAATGATCCAGTCATGTTCATGGGGATCATGAACTCTGTCTCTCAAAATTTCCTGGACCAGTTCATCATCATGTTCATAGATGATATCATAATCAACTCAAGGTCAGAGGAGGAGCACTCTGAGAATCTGAGGACTATCTTGGAGGCCCTCTGACACCACCATCTCTATGGGAAGTTTTCCAAATGAAAGTTCGGGACGCGATATGTGCACTTCCTTGGACATGTGGTGTCTTAGTAGGGGATAGCAGTAGACTATTCAAAGTTCTAAGTATTTGTTTCTTGGGAATCAACTAAGAATGTGGCAGAGGTTCCTAGCTTCCTCGGTCTGGCAGGCTATTATTGGAGGCTCATACCTGACTTATCACAAGTTGTGGCTCTTTTTATGGCTTTTACCAAAAAATACATGGCCTT
This sequence comes from Viscum album, assembly GCA_963277665.1. Classification (NCBI taxonomy): domain Eukaryota; kingdom Viridiplantae; phylum Streptophyta; class Magnoliopsida; order Santalales; family Viscaceae; genus Viscum; species Viscum album. The sequence continues at coordinate 1,360,852,213 of OY728140.1, read as the reverse complement.
CATGTGGAGTGATCAGTTTCAATAAGCTTTCATATACCTTAAGGGGAATTTGTTTAGTGCCCCATTTCTTAGGTTTCTAGATGAATGGGTGATGTTTGAGGTGTTCTGTGATGCTTTTGGTCTAGTCTTGGGATGTGTGCTAATGAAATAGTGAGGAGTGATCTCTTATGGGTCTAGAAAGTTACATCTGCATGAATGTAACTATTCCACCCATGACCTAGAGATTGAAGCGGTCTTTTTTCACTGAGGTTGTGGCAACATTTCCTCATCAGGGAGCACTTGGTAGTCTTCACAGATCACAAGATCTTGAGGTATATCTTCTCCCAGTGATACCTGAACTTACAGCAGTGAAGGTCGATGGAGTTTCTCTAGGACTATGACTTTGAGGTCTCTTACACCCTAAGAAAGGGGAATGTGGTGGCCGATGCCTTAAGGTGTAATTCACATAAGGAGGTGGTTTAGAAATCCATGGATGCTTGGAAGACAATGAAGGAGTTGGTCGCTTTACGCCTGGATGAAAAAGTGGATGGTAGTAGAGGATATCTATTTCAGATGACAGTGCAGTCTTCCTTGATGAGTAATGTAGAGGAGTCTTAGTGGTGAGACATAGAGACTAAAGTGATGCGTGATTGCACTGTCTAGGGTGATGCTTCGAAGGGATAGTCAGAGGATAGTTATAATTAAATGTTGTTCCATGGAAAGTTGTTGGTCCCAGTAGAAATGCATGAGGGAGTTATTGGTGAGTTCCATAGCTCACCCCTTATGGCATATCCAGGAGTCTCTAAGATGTACCGATGCTTGAGGGAACAGTTTTGGTGGCCTAGGGTGAAGTGGGAAGTGGCGGAGTTTGTGGAAAGGTGACTAGTGTGTTAGCAAGTGAAGGTTGAGCATTGTTTTCCTAGTAGTCTGTTGTAGCCCTTATACATTCACAAATGGAAGTGGGATGACTTCTCGATAGATTTCTTCACAAAATTACCCAAAACTTGGGGATTATGTGATTATATTTGGGTAGTAGAGGACCGGTTGATGAATTTGGCTCACTTATTGTCTATAAAGGAGTTAAGCATAGTGGATGCCTTCGAACAGAGGTATGTGGATGAGGTGGTGCAGATGCATGGAGTTCCAAGATCCATTATCTCATATCAGGATACACATTTTATTTCAAAATTCTAGAGGGGATTGCATCATACCTTTGTCACCCAGTTACACCTCAGCATTTCTTTCCACCCTCAGTTGGATGGGTAGACAGAGAGGACCATTTAGAAATTAGAGGGCATGTTACAGGCATGTGTTCTAGACTTTAGTGGATCTTTGGTGTGGAATTTTACCTTGGTAGAGTTTTCATACAGTAATAGTTATCACTATTACATTAGTATGGCTTCATTCGAAGCTCTATAAAGGAGGTCGTGTCGTTCACCCTTGTTCCGAATAGAAGTTGGGGAGGCAGCTATTCTTTTTCTGGACATGGTGCAAAGTATGACAGAGAAGGTGTAGATTGTCCATGAAAAGATAAAGGTAGCACAAGACTAATAGAAGATATATTCCGATCATAGGAGGAGGCATTTTGTGTTCAAGGTTGGGGAAAATTTCTTCCTGAAGGTTTCCCCTATATGTGGGAAGCGGAGGTTTGGCAGTGGGATCAAGATTTCTCTCAAGTTCATCGGACCTTTTGAGGTGTTGGGATGAGTTGGTAAGGTGGCATATCATCTGGATTTTCAACCGCAGTTGGAAAGGATCCACGAAGTCTTCCATGTATCTCAACTCTGTTGGTATCTACATGATGACTCACACGTCATTGACTATGGAGAGATGGATATCAAGGATGGCATGATATTCATGGAGAGACTAGTAAGAATTGAGGATCATGAGGAGAAGGTGCTTCCTGGACAGACCATTCCTTTCGTTCATATGTTATGGAGGCATAAGGGTCTTGAGGAGATTATTAGGGAATGGGAGGCATAGATGCATGCCTTGTACCTAGATCTGTTCTAAGTTTTGTTTCAGTGTTTTAATTTTGTGCTTTTTTTTATGATGAAATGTGTGACCTTGTTCGTTATTAGATGAGTTTTTTATCTGTTCTTTGAATGCGTGTAAAAATTCATGACTTTGGGGAGTGGAGGACCTAATCCCTAATCAAGATGCATTAATGTGGATGTGATTAAACCCATATGGGAAATTTAGTTCCACCCAAAGAAAATTTTTTCTTGACATAGAGGAAGGGGATCCCTAATCCATGTGTCTGTACAGAGTGACCTTTGGTTTTCTTGTAGTTGTTTGGGGAAGGGTGTCCTTAGTGTTTATATAGTTTTTCAGGGGGTAGATTTCAAGGAGGTGTTTTGGGTGTTAGGTTTTTCACTCTAACTCTCGAACAACACAAGGGTGGTTTGTTCCAGATATGTATTTTAAGGGGTGGTGACTCGTACCTCTCTTTTCTGGGTTGTTTTTGAATTCTCGGGGACAAGAACAGTTTGAGAGGTATATGATGTAATGAACCAGACCCCTCTGGGCTATAAAAATATGGAAAGGAAACATGAGTAAAACAAATGGTAATGTCATCCATTTTGTTTGAGATTTTATTACCTTAGTTCTAGTCACCACTTTGGGGCCTATTGAAGGCCGGACTCATGGGTAATTATCTCTCCTTTGTCTTGAAGAAGGAAGGGTGTGAAACTTTTCTACCCATTCCCCCATCTTGAGGAAGGAGAGTTCTGATAGATATGGAAACACATCCATTTATAAGATGAGACTTGTGAGAGGGAGACTGACTATAAGGCCCTAGCCTTAAACAATACTTAATCTTGAGATATTTCAAGAATAGACATTGAGAATCTTTTCAGGTTTAGAGTTTTAGAGAATTAGATCATAAAACATCCATTACATCCCACATTTAAACAAAGTGGTTACAATAAAAGATAGTATTCCTTTTTACCATCAAATGAAACATATTTAAAATAAAACATGGATTCTTTCTTAAAACTTCCTTGACACTATCATCATATCATGTACCTTTCCCTTGACCTGTGAAAAACATTTCAAAAACATGGGATGAGCATAAAAAGCTCAGTAAGGGATATAAAAATATGGAAAGGAAACATGAGTACATGTATACATAAGAATCAATGAAATCATACTTTAATCATAAAACATAAGCATGTTAATATACCTCATCAAATCATGAATAAATCATATAAATCATAAGACATAAAAGGTAACTTGAGGCATTTGTAACATTCTTACGTAGGGAGTAACCCTCTTGGTTACATTTGGAATACCCATCACAGTATATTCCCTAAATATCTTTGGAGAAACCTAAATGTTTAACTCCTTCGCGTTACCCAATGCATTGGAGAGCTATATCGGGCTCACCCGCCCTTAGTTTATCACAGAACCACCTGTCTTCATAACAATTCCCAAGAACCATAACATAATCGTATCACATAAAACATGCATAAAGGAAACATAAATTTTCCACATTTCAATCAAAAGATATCAATATAACAAATTATATAATAAAAACATTATGAAAACCATTTTCAATACCAAAATAAAAGAAAACTAAAACATGGTATTTATTTTTCATTTTAAAAAAAAGTTATGGCTTGTAGAGTAAGCTGAAGCTCAAATAATGGTCATGGCGGCGGAGAAGTCGTTGTCGCCGCATACGTACGAAAAAAAAACATTACCTTTTGTCATTTAGTAAAGGCTTTGTATAAAAAAGATTCCTTTTGAGTAAACATAAAAGTCAAAGGGGTTTATACACCGTATAAAATAAAGTTGTGTATAAAACAAAATATGTCTCAATGAAAGGAGATTGAGACGAAGTCCCATACCTCGGGTCCGACTTGACTCGATCATTCTTTAACCTCCTGAATAATAAACTTGAATTAATTTATACTTTCTTAAGAACCTTTTTCAAGTTCATTATTCCTTTTATATCACTTATTACAATGTTATGAACACTATGTAATTATTTATGTTAATAATGGTCGTTTTGTCGATCATTGGTACTTGAGTCAAAGATAAACTCTTTATAATTACAAGTTGTTCATGGGGTAAAATATACATTATATACATAATTATATTCATGATTTAGATATCATATATATCTTATATGTCTAGTATATACATGCATTTATAATATTACATAACATTTAGAGGTAAGAAATAAAATGCACCGTTCATGGAGACGGTAAGTCGTACGTACGCATGAACGCTACTTCCATTTCTATTTCATATTTAATGGAATTAAAACATAATGATACATAATTGTATTATAAATTCAGTATGTTATCATATATAATATCATTAAATCTATCCTTTATACATACCACATATGGTATTAACGAATCAAATCACTTTGAGGGGGCGGTAGTCCGCACTTCCTAAAATGAAGATATCGCGTTTACCCATAATGGAAACCATAAAGGTATGACATAAATAAAAAATACATAAGCTTAAGTAAAACATAAACATATTATATATAATATATAAATATAGTTACATCTTAATGGACACCTTTGAAGGTGTTAAAAGAATATTGAACAATCATCATTTCGTGAGGCAGAAATTCACCATCCACAGAAACAGTATGTTCTTTAACAATTATATGTAGGTGTGTGTAATTTTAGCTCGAATACTTCTTATAAAAACATCCTAGTATATTTAAGATACTGGTTTAGTTACAAAATAAATGAATAAAAATAGTTTAGGGTGTTGGAGAAGCAAAATAAAATAAAAGAACACAAGTGAAGACATTACTTTAAAATCGGGTAACTCCCTTTGGTTTGAACCAAAAGGGTTTATTGAAGAGCTTACTGCCTAAGGTAAGGATTCTAGGATGAGTAGAGGGATGTGGAGAGACAAAATGAGCAGATATTGGCCGAGCCAAATGCTTGAGAGTTTTGGGTAAGGAGGTAGACGTGGGGGCCTTTTATAAGAGAAGAGGAGGGGCACTCTTGGAAAGGTATAAAATGTTACTTTATTTTCAAATGAGCTTCGGATTTTAAAGGTCCCACATTGATTTATTTTGAGGATAAGGTGATAAGAATTCAAAATCCACCCATACAATTGGTTTTTGAAATATTTAGTTCTTATATTTTACATTATCTTTTCATTTTATTTAAATCATTAAATAATGAGGTAATCTCTGCATCATCATGGTGTCATATATAATTTAATTTATTTATTGTCTAAAAATTATAAAAAAATACTATGATGTAGGAAATATTTTTATCTTTCCAATGAATATTTATAGTTCAAGAGATCATTTATGTATACAAAATTAAAAATGTTTTACTCAGGTGATACATTCTTTATTATATTTACTTTCTTTAAAAAATAAAAAGATAAAAAGTCATTATCACACAAAAGTGATTCCATGGTGTCCCCAAGTTTGGCATAAGGTATCCCATGGTAGTCCATGAAACAACCAGTAGTATTATGACATATTTTGGTGTCATTGTTTATTATTATTATTTTATTTTATTATCCTTAACTACCCGATTATTAATTAATCAAGATAATTAACGATAATTACTGTCATTACTATTCACAATGTCCAAAAACAAAAGAGTATTAATTACATAATTTGGACCTTCTGATTCCAAATATGGAATCCATTTTACCAAATTCCAAACACAGAAATAGAAATAATTAATTTAAAAATAATTCACGTTGTCAAAACAAATAGCGGGTTTTTTTGAAACAATATCTTTGAAAATTTTGGCATTAGTTTCTGCCCAATTCCAAAGTGAAATTAATTATAATTACCACTATTGGATTAAATTCTAAACATATATTCTAATTAAACTTTAAAACCAATTTAAAAGATAATCTAACCATATAATTAAATTAGATGAAAAGTCATTTTTGATGTAAAATGCAGTATTTCTCACTATTCATTAAAAAATGAACATTGTCAGAAAAATACCAAAATTTATACAAAGTAAATTTAAATTTCCCAATACTAAAGAATAAGTTTATTTTGAAAAATATAGCTTATGAAATTGTCAAAAGTTTGATTTAAAAACTATTTTCCATCAAAAGGCAGTAAAATAATCTTTTAAAAATATTAGTGTATTCCATGCTTAAGATTGGATTTATTCTCATTTTAAGCATCTAAAACAATATATAATTTATAAATATACATAGATAAGAATATCTATTATTAATTACTTACTTGGGATGTTACACTGACATATGTGCTCAGTGACCAGAGTTATTCTTAGATGAATATTAACCACCCTTGAGAGGGAAATTTGAGGATAAATTTCTTTAAGGGGGGAGATTGTGAGATCTCAGGTTTTAATATGAGGTATAGATATTTTTTCAATTTAAATTCTTATTTATGGAATAATGTGAATACCCTTTGAGATAATGGGGTATTGGGGGTGTATGGGGCTTATTTGGAGCCTAGAATCCAACTCTTGGAGGAAAATAGCTAGGCATGATAGTTAGTAGTAACCATGCGACCCAGGCCCCACAGTCTGACTAACCATGTGAGGCTTGGACAGAGGGAACAAGGAGCCCATGTGTAAAGCCCTGACCCCAGTTACCGAGAGTCGGTACATTATTTTAATACATTGGCATGATTACAAGGAATCAAGTCCCGAAGGACCTAACGGTTTAGCAGTCTTTGAAGATAGATTACATACACGAATGTTATATTAAACTTTATAACATAAAAAACAACATAAATAATCCTTTATGAATGCCATTATTCCCTTGGATTAACCCTGCATATCAATCACAGTTAACTTCTTGGAATCCTGGGTAAAAGAAAAACATAGAAAGGGCGGATCTCAAATGCTCAGTAAGGGTAAGCAATACAGCGAAAACTTTCATAAATAAGCATAAACATTTAAGGAAATGTATAAAACTAAAACAAAATCCCTTTCAACATAAACTTCATCATAATATGGAATATATAAATCAAAATAATTTCATTTACTTACTCACATGGATATTCTAATAGTCGAATAATCACATGCAATATCAATAGCCACTTTCATAATGATGGAATGCATAATGCCAGACTATCATAACCACATAGTCAAGGTCTTGTGCCAAGACTAAAAATAATATTTTTGTCAAGGCCTTGTTCCAAGACACTAGTTTGTCTCATGAGACCTACTGATGCATTGCGGATCTATAGCGGGCTCCAACCATCACTTACTAAGTCCAATTCATTCCTCATATGAAAACGTTTAAACATAACATAAACATTCGTATTAAAACTATCATATGAAATGTAAATACTTTATCCCTAAACCATGAATGGTATAAAAATAACACATCCAAAGTAAAACATATCACAAAACATTCAATACAATATGGAATATTTTTATCATAATAAATCATCTTCAAACAAGTTTAAAATCCATCAAAGGATGTTGATATATATGAAAATGATTTGTAAAAGTCTTTGGGAGAAATATCCATTTTTCATGAAAACATTTAAAAGTAACACAATTTAGAAAAGAAGACATTTAAAGAAATTTTTTTGAATCAAAGTGTCCCATACCACTTTGAAACTTTTTAAAGGAATTAACATTTTAAAAACATTCATGTCCATATAAATAAATCCTTAAAACCCATTTTGAATACATGGACATTAATGAAAAATATTTAGAAGAATAAATATTTAAAACATTTTAAATGATTTTTTAGTAAAAAAAGGTCCCTTAAAATAATCCCTTTGAAAATTATTTCATAAAACATGGGCAAGTATAATAAATATGTCTCAGTAGATACTTACGTAAAAACAACCTCGGATAATAAAGAGATTGTGAAATTAACCCTTACCAGTTTGGTAACTTACGAGACATACACCCCATGAAAGAGGTATCATAAAATGAATATGTAAATACACATAAATTAAAGTGTATTACACAAAGAATACAATTATGGGCAGTACATACACCACACAAAAGGTAATCGTGGCAATATGGCATGAATCTCACGGGAATAAGGAGTGAGATGAAAACCCCTTACCTTGCACTTTCCTTTAGTCGAGGGTACGTTTAACCTTATGTATGAAGACCATTGTATGTTATTAAATTATACTAGAACCATATTAATATTTATGATATAATACAATATTCATTTATGACTTTTTACAACCCATTTAATAATAATTTCAATGTTAAATTAACATTTTGGGTAATAATCGCTTTCTTTATCGTACATGTTTTAACTTCTTACTCTTGATTGTATCACTTAGATCATGATTTAAATAATTCCAGAATATAAAACATGATTTATATATCATATATATTTAGAATATAATTATGTATAATTAATATATATGTGAAATGGAAAACACTGTTTATGGTGACGGTAGTCCGTACGTACGTATAAACGATGTTTCCGTTTTCATAACGTATTGAACGGAACTAAGTGAATAAAATATTTGTAAGTACATATATATATATATATATATATATATATATATCTCCAGTAGCATTATTATGTCATATATTACAAACATATTAGTAATATATATTTTTATAATTGTCGATGAATGGTGAATGTGGAAATGAATCTCATCGCGTCGTGGAGACGGTAATCCGTACGTACGCAAGAGCGACAATATCATTTCCTTAAATGTGTGTAATTGGATGGTATATTAATTTTACAAATACATTATTGTGTTATTTTTATTATTTATATACATATTAATCATCATTATATCCATCCAAATAACATAGTGTTGAATAACAAATTACACCACGGCGTGGAGATGGTAAGTCGTACATATGCACGCATGGTGAAATTATCATTCATAAGATGGATAGAATAATGAATATAGTTGTGAAATATTTAAAATAACATCACAGTATATAGAATATACTAGAGTTATTATTTTAGAATGGAAATAACAAATAAAGAAGAAGTGGAAGAAGAAAGAAACTTGAAAGAGTGTGGTGAAAACATTACCTCTTCTTCGGGTTCTTCCTTTTGATTTGATCAAAAGGGCTCCCTAGGTTGGCTTTCTCATCAAAATAATACCTCTAGGTTGAATTTAGGAAATTTGGTAGGATATTTGGTCAGGGTTTGGCCAAGCCAAAAGGCTTTGAAGGTGTGAATTAGTGATAAGGGGGAGTACCCTTTTTTAAGAGGGGTGAGGGCACCTTAGGAAAAGCTATAAATATTATTTTATAATAAATTCATATTAGGTTTATAATGGATAAAAAGTGTATTATTTAAATTTTAAGGTGGTTATAGGTATAAAACCACTCAACCAATAGGTTTTATACAGGTTTGGGTCACTATATTAACTTTATCTTTTTTATTTAACTCTTAGTTAAATAGTTTGACATTTACCATGTCTCTTTGTATTTTTGTATTATATAGTTAATAAACTTAATATAAACTTCCAAGATACCCCAAAGTGGTCCACTAATAATGAACCTATCATTATATAAATCCTTTGGCTGAACCTTATATTTTTAGGAATATAATATCAATTAATAATATAATATTTGTTCTAAAAACTCCTTTATCTCAATTTTAACACTATTTATAAATTGATTTTTTTTAAAGTCTTAAAAACTTTATTAATTCTAAAAAAATTAATTTAAGAAATAATAACATGTCATATTAACTAATAAAAAAATTTTATGTCATCAAAACTTTCAAATTATATTTATTTTAACATTTATAATACTAATTATTTGATTCTTTCATTAATAAGGAAAATATTGCATCATTATTGTGTCATAAAAAAATTAATTATTCAATGTCTAAAAATTATAACTAAAATACCATTATTTAGGACATATTTTTATCTTTATGATGAATATTTATAGTCGAAAATATAACATGTATAACCCTATTTAAAAATTATTTTTCTAAAAGATATATGCTTATGTAATTTTTCTATTTACGTTAACTTAATTAATATAAAGTTTCATTATCACTTACAAGTGGATCCATGGGGTCCCAAAATCGACCCAAAGATGCTCATGATTGGACCTGTATCAACCAATAGGGTTAGGACATGTTTTAGGGTAATTTATTATTATTATTATATTATTTTTTACCCTTATTTATCGGATTTACCCTTTAGCCATGGTAAATAAAATATTTACTGAAATAATTATTCAAAATGTATAAAAATAAAAGTTACCTATTTACACCATTTGGACCTCCTGATTCTAAATATGGAATACATTTTTATAAATTAAAAACACATAAGTGGTTCATTATCTCTCCTTTGTCTTCCATTTTGTTTGAGATTTTATTCCCTTAGTTCTAGTCACCACTCAGGGGCCTATTGAAGGCCGGACTCATGGGTCATTATCTCTCCTTTGTCTTGAAGAAGGAAGGGTGTGAAACTTTGCTACCCATTCCCCCATCTTGAGGAAGGAGAGTTTTGATAGCTATGGAAACAAATCCATTTATAAGATGAGACTTGGGAGAGGGAGACTGACTATAAGGCCCCAGCCTTAAACATTACTTAATCTTGAGATATTTAAAGAATACACATTGAGGATCTTTTCAGGTTTAGAGTTTTAGAGAATTAGATCATAAAACATGCATTACATCCCACATTTAAAAAAAGTGGTTACAATAAAAGATAGTATTCATTTTTCCCATCAATGGAAACATATTTAAAATAAAACATGGATTATTTCTTGACACTTCCTTAACACTATCATCATATCATGTGCCTTTCCCTTGACCTGTGAAAAACATTTCAAAAAAATGGGATGAGCATAAAAAGCTCAGTAAGGGGATATAAAAATATCGAAATGAAACATGAGTACATGTATACATAAGAATCAATGAAATCATACTTTACTCATAAAACATAAGCACGTTAACATACCTCATAAAATTATGAATAAATCATAGAAATCATAAGACATAAAGGTAACTTGAGGCATTTATAACATTCTTACGTAGGGAGTAACCCTCTTGGTTACATTTGGAATACCCATCACAGTATATTCCCTAAATCTCTTTGAAAAAAACCTTAATGTTTAACTTCTTCGCATTACCCAATGCATTGTAGATATATATCGGGCTCACCCACCCTTAGTTTATCATGGAACCACCCGTCTTCATAACAATTCCCAAGAACCATAACATAATCGTATCACATAAAACATGCATAAAGGAAACATAACTTTTCGACATTTTAATAAAAAGATATCAATATAACACATTGATATAATAAAAACATTATGAAAACCATTTTCAATACCAAAATAAAATAAAAGTAAAACATGGTATTTATTTTTCATTTTAAAAAAAAAAGTTATGGCTTGTAAAGGAAGCCGAAGCTCAAATAATGCTCACGGCGGTGGAGAAGTCGTTGTTGCCGCGTACGTACAAAAAAACATTCCCTTTTTTCGTTTAGTAAATTCTTTGTATAAAAAAGATTCCTTTTGAGTAAACATAAAAGTCAAAGGGGTTTATACACCGTATAAAATAAAGTTTTGTATAAAACAAAATATGCCTCAATGAAAGGAGATTGTGACGAAGTCCCATACCTCGGGTCCGAATTGACTCGATCGTTCTTTAACCTCCTGAATAATAAACTTGAGTTAATTTCTACTTTCTTAAGAACCTTTTTCAAGTTATTATTCCTTTTATATCACTTATTACCATGTTATGAACACTATGTAATTATTTATGTTAATAATGGTCTTTTTGTCGATCATTGGTACTTGAGTCAAAAATAAACTCTTTATAATTAAAAGTTGTTCATGGGGTAAAATATACATTATATCCAGAATTATATTCATGATGTAGATATCATATATATAATATATATCCAGTATATACATGCATTTATAATATTACATAACATTTAGAGGTAAGAAATGAAATGCACCGTTCATGGAGACAGTAAGTCGTACGTACGCATGAACGCTACTTCCATTTCTATTTCATATTTAATGGAATTAAAACATAATAATACATAATTGTATTATAACTTCAGTATGGTATCATATATAATATCATTAAATCTATCCTTTATACGTACCACATATGGTAGTAACGAATCAAATCACTTTGAGGGGGCGGTAGTTCGCACTTCCTAAAATGAAGATATTGCGTTTACCCATAATGGAAACCATAAAGGTATGCCATAAATGAAAAATACAGAAGCTTAAGTAAAACATAAACATATTATATATCATATATAAATATACTGACATCTTAATGGCCACATTTGAAGGTGTTAAAAGAATATTGAACAATCATCGTTTCGTGAGGCAGAAATTCACCATCCACATAAACAGTATGTTCTTTAACCATTAGATGTAGGTGGGTGTAATTTTAGCTCGAATACTTATTATAACAACATCATATTATATTTAAGATACTGTTTTTGTTACAAAATAAATGAATAAAAATATTTTAGGGGTTTGTAGAAGCAAAATAAAAGAAAATAACACAAGTGAAGACATTACTTTAAAATCGGGTAACTCCCTTTGGTTTGAACCAAAAGGGTTTCTTAAAGAGCTTCCTGCCTAAGGTAAGACTTCTAGGATTAGGTGAGGGATGTGGAGAGACAAAATGATCAGATCTTGGATGATCCAAAGTCTTTAGAGGTGTGATTAAGGAGGTAGAGGTGGGGGCCTTTTATAAGAGGAGAGGAGGGGCGCTCTTGGAAATGTATAAAATGCTACTTTATTTTCAAATGAGTTTCGGATTTTAAAGGTCCCATATTGATTTATTTCTAGGATAAGGTGATAATAGTTTGAAATCTACCCATACAATAGGTTTTTGACATGTGTAGGTCTTAGAGTTTACATTATCTTTTCATTTTATTTAAATTGTTAAATAATGAGGTAATCGCTGCATCATCATGGTGTCATATATAATTTAATTTATTTAATGTATAAAAATTATAAAAAAAATACTATGATGTAGGAAATATTTTTATATTTCCAATGAATATTTATATTCTAAGATATCATTTATGTAGACAAAATTAAAAATGTTTTACTCAGGTGATACATTCTTTGTTATATTTACTTTCTTTAAAAAATAAAAAGATAAAAAGTCATTCTCACACAAAAGTGATTCCATGGGGTCCCCAAGTTTGGCACAAGGTATCCCATGGTCGGAAATGACACAAAAAGTAGTATTAGGACAAATTTTGGTGTCATTTTTTATTATTATGATATTATTTTATTATCCTTAACTACCCGATTACTAATTAATCAAGATAATTAACGATAATTACCGTTGTTACTATTCCCAAAGTCCAAAAACAAAAGAGTATTAATTACATAATTTGGAACTTATGATTCCAAATATGGAATCCATTTTACCAAATTCCAAACACAAAAATTGAAATAATTAATTTAAAAAATAATTCCCCTTCTCAAAACAAATAGCGGGTTTTTTTGAAACAATATCTATGAAAAGTTTGGCATTAGTTTATGCCCAATTACAAAGTGAAATTAATTATAATGACCAATATTGTATTAAATGGTAAAAATATATTCTAATTACACTTTAAAACCAGTTAAAAAGATAAGCTAACCATATAATTAATAAGATGAAAACACATTTTTGATGTAAAATGCAGTATTTTTCACTATTCATTAAAAAATGAACATTGTCAGAAAAATACCAAAATTTATCCAAAGTAAATTTAAATGTCCCAATACTAAAGAATAAGTTTATTTTTAAAAATAGAGCTTATAAAATTGTCATAATTTTGATTTAAAAATGGTTTTCCATCAAAAGGCAGTAAAACAATCTTTTAAAAATATTAGGGTATTCCATGCTTAAGATTGGATTTATTCTCATTTTAAGAATCTAAAAAACTATATAATTCATAAATAGACATAGATAATAATATCTATTATTCATTACTTACTTGGGATGTTACACTGACATATGTGCTCAGTGACCAGAGTTATTCTTAGATGAATATTAACCACCCTTGAGAGGGAAATTTGAGGATAAATTTCTTTAAGGGGGGAGATTGTAAGATATCAGGTTTTAATATGAGGTATAGATATTTTTTCAATTTAAATGATTATTTATGGCCTAATTTGAATACCATTTGACATCATGGGGGTATTGAGGGTGTATGGGGCTTATTTGGAGCCTAGAATCCAACTCTTAGAGGAAAATAGCTAGGCATGATAGTTAGTAGTAACCATGCGACCCAAGCCGCACAGTCTGACTGACCATACGAGGCTTGGACAGAGAGAAAAAGGAGCCCATGTGTAATGCCCTAACCCCAGTTACCCAGAGTCTGTACATTATTTTAATACATTGGCATGATTACAAGGAATCAAGTCCCGAAGGACCTAACGGTTTAGTAGTCTTTGAAGATAGATTACATACACAAATGTTACATTACACTTTATAACATAAAAAACAACATAAATAATCCTTTATGAATGCCATTATTCCCTTGGATTAACCCTTAATATCAATCAGAATTAACTTCTTGGAATCCTGGGAAAAATAAAACATATAAAGGGGTGAGCTCAAACGCTCACTAAGGGTAAGAAATACAACGGAAACTTTTATAAATAAGCATAAACATTTAAGGAAATGTATAAAACTAAAACAAAAGCCTTTTCAACATAAACATCGTCATAATATGGCATATATAAATCAAAATAATTTCATTTACTTACTCACATGGATATTCTACTAGTCTAATAATCACATGCAATATCAATAGCCACTTTCATAATGATGGAATGCATAATGCCAGACTATCATAACCACATAGTCCAGGCCTTGTGCCAAGACTACAAATAATATTTTTGTCAAGGCCTTGTTCCAAGACACCAGTTTGTCTCATGAGACCTACCGATGCATCGAGAAGCTATAGCGGGCTCCACCCATCACTTACTAAGTCCAATTCATTCCTCATATGAAAACGTTTAAACATAATATAAACATTCGTGTTAAAACTAGAATATGAAATGTCAATACTTTATCCCTAAACCATGAATGGTATAAAAATAACACATCCACATTAAAACATATCACAAAACCTTCAATACAATATGGAAGATTTGTATCATAATAAATCATCTTCAAACAAGTTTAAAATACGTCAAAGGATGTTGACATAGATGAAAATGATTTGTAAAACTCTTTGGGAGAAATATCCATTTTTCTTGAAAGAATTTAAAAGTAACAAAATTTAGAAAATAAGACATTTAAAGACATTTTTTTTAATCAAAGTTTCCTATACCACTTTGAAACTTTTTAAAGGAATTAACATTTTAAAAACATTCATGTCCATATAAATAAATCCTTAAAAACCATTTTGAAGACATGGACATTAATGAGAAATATTTAGAAGAATAAATATTTAAAACAATTGAAATGATTTTTTAGTAAAAAAATGTCCCTTAAAATAATCCCTTTGAAAACTCTTTCATAAAACATGGTCATTTATAATAAATATGTCTCAGTAGATACTTACGTAAAAACAACCTCGGATAATAAAGAGATTGTGAAATTAACCATTACCAATTTGGTAACATACGAAACATACACCCCATGAAAGAGGTATCATACAATGAATATGTAAATACACATAAATTAAATTTTATTACATAAATAATACAATTATGGGTAGTACATACATCACACAAAAGGTAATGGTGGAAATATGGCATGAATCTCACGGGAATAAGGAGTGAGATGAAAACCCCTTACCTTGCACTTTCCTTTAGTCGAGGGTACGTTTAACCTCTTGTATGAATATCATTGTATGTTATTAAATTATACCATAACCATATTAATATTTATGATATAATACATTATTCATTTATTACTTTTTACTACCCATTTAATAATAATTTCCATGTTAAATTAACATTTCAGGTAATAATCGCTTTCTTTATCGTACGTGTTTTAACTTGTTAATCTTGATTGTGTCACTTAGATCATGATTTAAATAATTACAGAATATAAAAAATGATTTATATATCATATATATTTATAATATAATTATGTATAATAGATATATATGTGAAATGGAAAACACTGTTTATGGAGAAGGTAGTCCGTACGTACGCATAAACGATGTTTCCGTTTTCATAACGTATTGAACGGAACTAATTGAATAAAATATTTGTAAGTACATATATATATATATATATCTAAAGTAGCATTATTATGTAATATATTACAAACATATTAGTAATATATATTTTTATAATCGTCGATGAATGGTGAATGTGGAAATGAATCTCATCGCGTCGTGGAGACGGTAATCCGTACGTACGCACGAGCGACAATATCATTTCCTTAAAGGTGTAGAATTGGATGGTTTATTAATTTTACAGAGACATTATTGTGTTATTTTCATTATTTATATACATATTAATCATCATTATATCCATCCAAATAACATAGTTTTGAATAACAAATTACACCACGGTGTGGAGATGGTAAGCCGTACATACGCACGCATGGTGACATTATCATTCATAAGATGGATAGAATAATGAATATAGTTTTGAAATATTTATAATAACATCACAGTATATAGAATATACTGGAGTTATTATTTTATAATGGAAATAACAAATAAGAAAGAAGTGGAAGAAGAAAGGAACTTGAAAGAGTGTGGTGAAAACATTACCTCTTCTTCGGGTTCTTCCTTTTTATTTGATTAAAAGGGCTCCCTGGGTTGGTTTTCTGATCAAAATAAGGCCTCTAGGTTGAATTTAGGGAAGTTGGTAGGATATATGGTTAGGGTTTGGTCGAGCCAAAAGGATTTGAAGTTGTGAATTAGTGAGAAGGGGGATTTCCCTTTTATAAGAGGGGTGAGGGGAACCTTAGGAAAAGCTATAAATATTATTTTATAATAAATTCATATTCGGTTTATAATGGATCAAAAGTGTATTATTTTAATTTTACGGTGGTTATAGGTCTAAAACCACTCAACCAATAGATTTTATATAGGTTTGGGTCACTATATTAACTTTATCTTTTTTATTTAACTCTTAGTTAAATAGTTTGACATTTACCATGTCTCTTTGTATTTTTATATTATATAGTTACTAAACTTACTATAAACTTCCAAGAGACCCCCAAGTGGTCCACTAATAACGAACCTATCATTCTATAAATCCTTTGTCCGAACCTTAGATTTTTAGGAATATAATATCAATTAATAATATAATATTTGTTTTAAAAACTCCTTTATGTCAATTTTGACACTATTTAATAATTGATTTTTTTAAAGTCTTATAAACTTTATTAATTCTAAAAAAAATAATTTAAGAAATAATAACATGTCATATTAACCAATAAAATTTTTTTATGTCATCAAAATTTTCAAATTATATTTATTTTAACATTTATAATACTAATTATTTGATTCTTTCATCAATAAGGAAAATACTGCATCATTATTGTGTCATAAAAAAATTTAATTATTCAATGTCTAAAAATTATAACTAAAATACCATTATTTATGAAATCTTTTTATCTTTCTAATTAATATTTATAGTCGAAAATATAACATATATAACCCTATTTAAAAATTGTTTTTCTAAAAGATATATGATTATGTCATTTTTCTATTTACTTTAACTTAATTAATATAAAGTGTCATTATCACTTACAAGTGGATCCATGGGGTCCCAAAATCAACCCAAAGATGCCCATGGTTGGACATGTATCAACCAATAGGGTTAGGACACATTTTTGGGTAATTTAGTATTATTATAATATTATTTTTTACCCTTATTTATCTGATTTACCCTTTAGCCATGGTAAATAAAATATTTACCGAAGTAATTATTCAAAATGTCTAAAAATAAAAGTTACCTATTGACACCATTTGGACCTCCTGATTCTAAATATGGAATACAGTTTTCTAAATTCAAAACACATAAGTGGGTCATTATCTCTCCTTTGTCTTCCATTTTGTTTGAGATTCTATTCCCTTAGTTCTAGTCACCACTCAGGGGCCTATTGAAGGCCGGAATCATGGGTCATTATCTCTCCTTTGTCTTAAATAAGGAAGGGTGTGAAACTTTTCTACCCATTCCCCCATCTTGAGGAAGGAGAGTAGTGATAGCTATGGAAACACATCAATTTATAAGATGATACTTGGGAGTGGGAGACTGACTATAAGGCCCCAGCCTTAAACATTACTTAATCTTGAGATATTTCAACAATACACATTGAGGATCTTTTCAGGTTTAGAGTTTTAGAGAATTAGATCATAAAACATGCATTACATCCTACATTTAAACAAAGTGGTTACAATAAAAGATAATATTCGTTTTTCCCATCAACAGAAACATATTTAAAATAAAACATGGATTCTTTCTTGACACTTCCTTGACATTATCATCATATCATGTACCTTTCCCTTGACCTGTGAAAAACAATTCAAAAACATGGGATGAGCATAAAAAGCTCAGTAAGGGATATAAAAATATGGAAATTAAACATGAGTACATGTATACATAAGAATCAATGAAATCATACTTTAATCATAAAACATAATCACGTTAACATACCTCATCAAATCATGAATAAATCATAGAAATCATAATACATTAAGGTAACTTGAGGCATTCATAACATTCTTACGTAGGGAGTAACCCTCTTGGTTACATTTGGAATACCCATCACAGTATATTCCCTAAATCTCTTCGGATAAACCTTAATGTTTAACTCCTTCGCGTTACCCAATGAATTTGAGAGCTATATCGGGCTCACCCATCCTTAGTTTATCATGGAACCACCTGTCTTCATAATAATGCCCAAGAACAAAAACATAATCGTATCACATAAAACATGCATAAAGGAAACATAACTTTTCCACATTTCATTCACAAGATATCAATATAACACATTGATATAATAAAAACATTATGAAAACCATTTTCAATACCAAAATAAAAGAAAAGTAAAACATGGTATTTATTTTTCATTTTTAAAAAAAGTTATGGCTTATAAAGGAAGTCGAAGCTCAAATAATGGTCACGGCGGCGGAGAATTCGTTGTCGCCGCATACGTATGAAAAAAAACATTCCCTTTTGTCATTTAGTAAACACTTCATATAAAAAATATTCCTTTTAAGTAAATGTAAAAGTCAAAGGGGTTTATACACCGTATAAAAGAAAGTTGTGTATAAAACAAAATATGCTTCAATGAAAGGAGATTGAGACGAAGTCCCATACCTCAGGTCCGACTTGACTCGATCGTTCTTTAACCTCCTGAATAATAAACTTGAGTTAATTTCTACTTGATTAAGAACATTTTTCAAGTTCATTATTCCTTTTATATCACTTATTACCATGTTATGAACCCTATGTAATTATTTATGTTAATAATGGTCGTTTTGTCGATCATTGGTACTTGAGTCAAAAATAAACTCTTTATAATTACAAGTTGTTCATGGGGTAAAATATCCATTATATCCAGAATTATATTCATGATGTAGATAAAATATATATCATATATATCTAGTATATACATGCATTTATAATATTACATAACATTTAGAGGTAAGAAATGAAATGCACCATTCATGGAGACGGTAAGTCGTACGTACGCATGAACGCTACTTCCATTTATATTTCATATTTAATGGAATTAAAACATAATGATACATAATTGAATTATAAATTCAGTATGTTATCATATATAATATCATTAAATCTATCCTTTATACGTACCACATATGGTATTAACGAATCAAATCACTTTAAGGGGGCGGTAGTCCGCACATCCTAAAATGAAGATATCGCGTTTACCCATAATGGAAACCATAAAGGTATGCCATAAATGAAAAATACAGAAGCTTAAGTAAAACATAAACATATTATATATAACATATATATCTAGTTACATCTTAATGTCCACCTTTGAAGGTGTTAAAAGAATATTGAACAATCATCATTTCGTGAGGCAGAAATTCACCATCCACAGAAACAGTATGTTCTTTAACCATTAGATGTAGGTGTGTGTAAGTGTAGCTAGAATAATTATTATCAAAACATCCTAGTATATTGAATATATTGGTGTTGTTACAAAATAAATGAATAAAAAGAGTTTAGGGGGTTGGAGAACCAAAATAAAACAAAAGAACACAAGTGAAGACGTTACCTTAAAATCGGGTAACTCCTTTTGGTTTGAACCAAAAGGGTTTCTTGAAGAGCTTCCTGCCTAAGGTAAGGCTTCTAGGATTAGGAGAGTAATGTTTAGAGACAAAATGAGCAGAGATTGGCTGAGCCAATGGCTTGAGATGTGTGGGTAAGGAGGTAGAGGTGGGGGCCTTTTATAAGAGGAGAGGAGGGGCACTCTTGGAAACACTACTACAAAAACGGGAAATAACAGCGCTAAAATCGGGCTTTAACAGCGCTAGAAAAGCGCTGTAAAGCTCAGCGCTGATAAAGGAGGGGTCCTTTAACAGCGCTTTTTTTAGCGCTGTTAAATGTCACCTTTAACAGCGCTAAAAAAGCGCTGTTAAATGTCACCTTTAATGGCGCTAAAAAAGCGCTGTTAAAGGATACCTTTAATGGCGCTAAAAAAGCGCTGTTATATGTTTCCTTTAACAGCGCTTTTTTAGCGCTGTTAAATATCTCCTTTAACAGCGCTTTTTTAGCGCTGTTAAAGGCGACATTTAACAGCGCTAAAAAAGCGCTGTTAAATCCCTGCCTGCTGCTAATAAAAAACCTGCACTATTACAGCCAGCCGAGCAGACCTGCACAAAAACCAGTATATCAACCACAGACCTGCACAAAAACCAGTATATCAACCACAAGCATGTCATCAACCGATCACAACCCAACCAAACAGTGTTCTTACCATGAGTTAGATACCATCTACCCAGAAAGCAAAACTACCTCATTACATAGTATCACAAAATATTCCTACACAACTCAGAAGATAAATACTAGAACATTCCACTATGCATTGTTTCTCCTTGGATTGCCACTTGGTTTTGACAAATCGTGCAGAGCCCGTGCTCCTTGAATCATTCTGCAATACATAAAAAGGATATCCTAACTCTCCCAACCATCACCCTTAGTAATTATGTATATTAATACAAAAAAGGTAACATATCATAAATTGGGGTACTGTAATGAGACATCAAGATTAACATTCTATATATAGGATCAATGTCTGGTAGGATTGGTTGCGTTGATACATGACTCTACCTGGACCTCAAAAATAGATATATGATCTCACTCCAGGACTTTCAGAGAGACTCCAACTATGTCTAGGACGTCCTGCTGAAGCGATCGTACTACCGTAAGTCGGAAAAGATACCAAAACCATCCTAGGAAGGATCATGGGAGCCAACCCTAATGAAATATGTCCTTGATATAGTGTTCAAAGAGATCAATCATGGTACATAAAATTATGTGTCATTTAAAGGGTCACATGCCTTGTCGCTTTACCCTGGGTAACTCCAATGTTCAGCTGCCTGTGTGAATATACATGTCATATCAATAGGAAATTACATGGCATGTTAAAAAACATATACGTGTTACCCTTTGATCTTGTGTCCTCTTATGCACCCTTGCCCTATGTTAGTACATGACGTCGATCTCGTGTGATTCTTCCTGTGTATCTGTACAAGGGATAAACTGCGTAGCTGGCTCATTAAAGACGTGTAGTGGGATATATTCCATGTAGGAAAGCCATGTAATCCACCCCAGGTTTGACTCGTACACGTCACATATGACCCATGGATCATTGTACTAAAGTGTTAACACAATCCTAAGGCGTTTGGTCGGTTTCCCGTATGTCAGTTGTTGATTTCACTTAAAAATAAATCCATTTTGAACAAAATAGAGGCACTTTGAGTGGTGTCGGCCACACCGGGCCTCGGATTGAGTCGGGGTTGACTCTTACACGTCAAATTTGACCCATGGATCATTGTCCTTAAGTTTCAACAGAATCCAAATGCGTTTGGTCGGTTTGCCGCATGTCAGTTGTTGATTTCACTTAAAAATAAGTCCATTTTGAACAAAAGAGAGGCACTGTGAGTGGTGTCGGCCACACCGTGCCTCAGATTGATGCGGTGTTGAATCGTACACGTCACACATGAGTCATTGATTGTTGTGAAAAAGTATCAACGCAATCAGAAGCCGTTAGATCGGTTTGGCGTATGTACGTAAAATATTGTCCATTTTAAACTAAATACATACACTTGGAGTGATACCGGTCACACCGCGCCTCTGATTGAGGCGGGGTTGAATCTTACACGTCACATTTGACCCATGGATAGTTGTCCTTAAGTTTCAATAGAATCCCAATGTGTTTGGTCGGTTTGCCGTATGTCAGTTGTTGATTTCACTTAAAATTAAGTCCATTTTTAACAAAACAGTGACACTGTGAGTGGTGTCGGCCACACCGGGCCTCGGATTGATGCGGTGTTGAATCGTACACGTCACACATGAGTCATTGATCATTGTGAAAAAGTATCAATGCAATCAGAAGCCGTTAGATCAGTTTGGCGTATGTACATAAAATATTGTCCATTTTAAACTAAATACATACACTTGGAGTGATACCGGTCACACCGCGTCTCGGATTGAGGCGGGGTTGAGTCGTACACGTCACATATAACCCATGAATCGTTGTCCTAAAGTGTCAACACAATCCGAAGGCGTTTGGTCGGTTTCCCGTATGTCAGTTGTTGATTTCTCACTTAAAAATAAGTCCATTTTGAACAAAACAGAGGCACTTGGAGTTGTGTCAGCCACAACAGGCCTCAGATTGAGGCGGGGTTGACTCGTACACGTCACATTTGAAGGTGAGTATGCATACACGATAGTTGACCTTCTTAGAGAAGGGTTTATGGAAGAGTATAAAAGACATGAAGCAATGAAGATCATTAGAGTGTTGGAGCAAATGTGGTTGCTACAAACAATGTGGAAATCGGCTTGTGCAAAGCGACCTAAGTTACAACTTGCAAGTATTCTACTCTATTTTTTTCTGGAAGGTTTCAGTTTAAATGCATTTTGGAATGATCATTGCTAGCCATGGTCTTTTAGGTTTTTTTGACAGCCGAGGGGAAAGGGTGGGGTCTGAAGACATTGTAGGATATGTCGAAGGGTGATTTTGTGTGTGAATATGTTGGAGAAATGTTAACTCCCGCAGTTCTGAAAAGAGTCACTATTTGAAAGAAAGTCACAAGTTTAGATACATCTCAAGATGGTCAGTTTAAAGACATTTTGAGGGACACTACTAAAGACATGCTCAGATATGCACTCATCCCCCACTTTTAGATCGTTGTCTACTACAATGATCTTCCAAACAAGATATGCATTAGAACGCTCATGATACATAGAGAAATTCACTGGCCACCTTCGAGAATGATCTGAAGCACAAACCATGACAGAATTATGTTTTTAACTTCAGCACCTCAATTGAGAATGTGACACCTTTCAGGACTTGGCGCCATTGTATGTCGTTTCGTCCACTGAATGGGTCTATCCTTTTATTTAATTTTTTTAACTTCAGTCAAATATTCTAGAAAGATGTCGCGGCAGATCCTTCACCATTTTGTTTTGCTGAACATCTCATTACATTGTTAAAAAAAAGCAGGGTGTCTTGCATGGGCAATACGTTCGTGTATTGAAGATGATGCACTCCCATTTTAATGGACTAGGTTTACTCCCTAATCTCATACATAACATCTCATGAGAAAATAGATTTAACCAATGAATTGGAGTCCTATCTGGGTACAACCATCATACGATTTTCATGATTATGTGTTCCACAATAATTAAATCAATCATTAGGCTTAAACAAAATAATTAACCATGTGGGTTCGAATAAATGGGAGTGCATCATCTTCAATACAAGAACGTATTGCCCATGCAAGACACCCTGCTTTTTTTTAACAATGTAATGAGATGTTCAGCAAAACAAAATGGTGAAGGATCTGCCGCGACATCTTTCTAGAATATTTGACTGAAGTTAAAAAAATTAAATAAAAGGATAGACCCATTCAGTGGACGAAACGACATACAATGGCGCCAAGTCCTGAAAGGTGTCACATTCTCAATTGAGGTGCTGAAGTTAAAAACATAATGCTGTCATGGTTTGTGCTTCAGATCATTCTCGAAGGTGGCCAGTGAATTTCTCTATGTATCATGAGTCATTGATTGTTGTGAAAAAGTATCAATGCAATCAGAAGCCGTTAGATCGGTTTGGCGTATGTACGTAAAATATTGTCCATTTTAAACTAAATACATACACTTGGAGTGATACCGGTCACACCGCGCCTCTGATTGAGGCGGGGTTGAATCTTACACGTCACATTTGACCCATGGATAGTTGTCCTTAAGTTTCAATAGAATCCCAATGTGTTTGGTCGGTTTGCCGTATGTCAGTTGTTGATTTCACTTAAAATTAAGTCCATTTTTAACAAAACAGTGACACTGTGAGTGGTGTCGGCCACACCGGGCCTCGGATTGATGCGGTGTTGAATCGTACACGTCACACAGGAGTCATTGATCATTGTGAAAAAGTATCAATGCAATCAGAAGCCGTTAGATCAGTTTGGCGTATGTACGTAAAATATTGTCCATTTTAAACTAAATACATACACTTGGAGTGATACCAGTCACACACAAAATCACCCTTCGACATATCCTACAATGTCTTCAGACCCCACCCTTTCCCCTCGGCTGTCAAAATCACCCTTCGACTATCTGGTTATGATTTTTGACAGCCGAGGGGAAAGGGTGGGGTCTCAATCCGAGGCGCGGTGTGACCGGTATCACTCCAAGTGTATGTATTTAGTTTAAAATGGACAATATTTTACGTACATATGCCAAATCGATCTAACGGCTTCTGATTGCGTTGATACTTTTTCACAATGATCAATGACTCATGTGTGACGTGTACGATTCAACACCGCATCAATCCGAGGCCCGGTGTGGCCGACACCACTCACAGTGTCACTGTTTTGTTAAAAATGGACTTAATTTTAAGTGAAATCAACAACTGACCATCTCGAGATGTATCTAAATTTGTGACTTTCTTTTAAATAGTGACTCTTTTCAGAACTGCGTGATATGAAGGTATTTTGGAGATTTTACTGGTTCATGCATGATATGAAGGTATTTTGGAGATTTTACTGGTTTTTTTGTCCAAAGGCCAAAGAAATGTGGTCCATCATTCTTGCATGTTACTCGTACACGTCACCAAGGACCCGTGGATCCTTCTCCTAAAGGATGAAGGCAATCCGGATGCGTCTGGTCAGATTTACGTAGGTCAGTTGTTGTTTCCAATTAAAGTGGTGTCCATTTTAAACAAGAGAGCGACCCTTTGGGTGGTAGCGGTCACACCGTGCCTCGGATTGAGGCGGGGTTGACTCGTACACGTCACCAAGGACCCGTGGATCCTTCTCCTAAAGGATGAAGGCAATCCAGATGCGTCTGGTCAGATTTCCGTAGGTCAGTTGTTGTTTTCAATTAAAGTGGTGTCCATTTTAAACAAGAGAGCGACCATTTTAGTGGTTCAACATTCTTGCATGTTGCTGGTGCATATCATCTGTTAAAATGGAAAAATGACTCATTGGAGAAAGAATGTTTTATTTAATAACAATTACAATTTTGCTACGAACATTTACATACAACAATATTTTATCTTTTGATCCCCTTAACCCCTCTCAAAAATGACCACCAATTGTACATGTCCCCAAGTCAGATCATCATTGTATTTGTGTACAATCTGTCATCAGGTATGCGGCCCACTCGTTTCTGAACACATCT
Organism: Viscum album; assembly: GCA_963277665.1. Lineage (NCBI taxonomy): Eukaryota > Viridiplantae > Streptophyta > Magnoliopsida > Santalales > Viscaceae > Viscum > Viscum album. The sequence goes on along the minus strand of OY728140.1, from coordinate 1,360,826,504 downwards.
ATATCGTCTTGTGAGTATGAGGCTTTTCGGCAGTCATAGTAGTACTGCAAAATAAAAAAATAAAGAATTAATAAATAACTTAAACGAACTAGTAATTGTTTTTGAAAATACCTCTTTAGGGATGCTAGTTTGCTGATGAAAAACGATCTCTTTCATAAATTTACAAACATAATAACCGCAATCATTATCGTTTGTTTGTTTTGGACACTGCAAAAAAATTGATCATTAGGAGAATAAATAACTTGTGTTGAGGTGTGTTTGGATAGTGAAATTTTATTATATATACCCTGATATTTGTCCAGACGTAGTACTTGCTCGGCTCCTTATGCTTAGCCCCTGTCCTCATACCATGATTTAGACGATATTGGTACACCGCCCTATCATAACAGAATCCTCAGTAAAAGATAATATATATTATATAAATTGATGTTTAGACCTAAAACATAAGATGTAGTGTCTTACAGATTCACAAACTCCATCATGTATGGTCGGTTTGATGGATATCCTAACTTTGAATCCAGAAAGTAAATCTTCGGAGTATCCAAGTTCACCGCAATTAGCAACCAATGTTGCCTAAAAACACAAAAAGGAATAAGTAATAAAAAAAGTGAAAATATAATTGATATGCTTTAATCGTAGAGTATTACCCCTGCATGGTTGGTATTAGGAAAAGTCTGTCATCTGTAATCTTGCGTTCAAATGTTTTCAGCAAGTCCTTCACTATTGCATCCCTTTTTGATGACTCTATTTTTGTTTGGTGTGTTGATGTGATATGAGGACTAACCAGTCCAAATCTTGGCTCATGGGAAAATCCCTTCAACTGTTTTTCATAAATGCGTCTGTCAACAATATAAAATGCATTTAGTCATAATTTGCACATTAGATCAGCTTTTAGAAAATCAATTCATGGAAACATACCTCATATATACATTTACAACAGTGACGCCTAACCAACCGTTTTCAAGGATTTCATTTACATTTTCAGCAGCAACGAAATCTTGACTTTCCTCTCCGTATATATTATCTTCGAAAATCACTATATGACTATTACCATCTTTTAGCTTCGTATCCACATGAGTCTTCAATGCTAGTAAATGTGGAAAGAGAACAGGTGGTGTTATTGTGCTTTCAGAGGCTCCTTGGGATCGATTGGTCGATCCTTTAGATGGTTTCGAGCCGATGTTAGTCACCCCCTTTCCTTTCTCCGTCTATAACAACAATCATTGATTCAGACACTCTTTTCATTAATTGTTAAGGGTTTAGCTTGAAAATAAAAGGAAATAAATACCTCTTTGTCTGCATGTACTCTTACAAGTTCTGCCGGCCATGCAATGAATGTCCCAATAGCCTTTTCAACCGTATGAATATCATCGTCATCAAGTGGAATAGGTAGCATTGCATTTGGCTCATGAGCTACAGTAATCGTCACTTTCAGATGATCTTTTGAAAGTGGTCTATTATGCAGTGTGGCATCTGGGATATTGAACACTGTAGCCCTCGCTACAAGGTGATAGGTGGGTGTTGACAGATATAAATCACAATCATTATCACCCTGTAGAAGATCAGTACAGATAAATTATCAGTGTTTGTCTGATTCATATTTAATGGGAACCGTTATTAGAATATTGATTACCACGGCTAAGACATTTTTTTTAGGTGAATGGCTCGCCTCAAAGCTGGTGGGGGGTGGGGCAGGATGTTCATGCGGTGGTTCTTCCTGAGTTGTGTCCTCCCTTTGCTTCCCACCCATAAAAGTTGCTAGCAACTCTCCCTGCCATTGCAATTTTTCTTCAAGGGTTGCTATTTTTTCGCTCATTTGTTCCAATTTTTTCTCTGTATCATCTATTTTTTTCTTCTTCTCAAAATATACTCGGGGTGTCACCCCAAACCCTGCACCTCTGACACGACCGTATTTTTCCGGCTGCTTCAAAGCCGTCGATAATAGGTCTGTATCAGCTACAGGAGTAGCTGATTCCTGTGACTGTCAGATATAGGAAAAAAACTAATTATTTTTATGTAATAGCAATTTTAAACAAATCTTTTTATCATCGTGTCATACTTACACATATTTCCCACACTTTTTGTGTGTTCTCATCTATTAACTTCCCTTCTTTGTTCACACGTGCCTCCTTCCATAGCACATGACGTGGGATAGAAGTGCATTTGGTTTTAGATTCATCAATCTACATATAAACATAGAAAGATAATTATGATGTTGTTTATTGGCACCTAACAATATTACTGTAAATTTACAATACGTACCATTTTCTTTTCTAATGAAGCGTACCCCATCCTTGCTTTACGATAGGGGTATGTTGGATTTGATGCACGTTCCTTATTTTCAGTACAGAGTTTCTGTTTCATAAATGAAATATTGACAATCAAAGTGATGAATACAGGTATCCTCAAACAGCGTATTATCACTCACAATGTACCTGAAACTTCTCATCCCCACGACGGCCAATAAATGCATCCCATGCTTCTTGGGATATCAGGTGCGCATAGACAATGGGTGGGTGCGGGTTTATTTTACCTTTAGAATCTTTCAGGTGACATCTTGTTAAAATAGTACGAAAACCTCGATGAATCTTTCCTGCAAGCCTTAGTACATAATCCTTGTGTGAGTCGTCTACTATAAATGTACTCTGCAAGAGATTGAGAAGAGTAAGACACTGTTTCATCATTTTATTTGCTAGTTAATTAAAAAAATAAATTCATAATGTTACCGTAATTTCTTCCCAGATCACAGCCTTCAACCCGGACACAACATGGTGCCATGAATCTACGTCAATCGGCACGCGTTGCCGAGTGACAACTCCAATGTAACTGCTAAACATAGCCTTGTTGGGATTCACATGTTGGCCTCGTGCATTCCATCCGACTTCAAATTTGATGCCTTTGCTTTTCGCCTTAAGAATTTTGGCTAACACTGTCAAACTACGACGCACCTGTGATTTCTGCGACTTCGGTCCTTCATTCCCGACCATTTCATCGATATCAACATCATCTATATGTTCATCTACTATGATATCAACGGCATGTGCTGATGGTTGTTGGACCTCAACACTAAGAGAAGGAGCCGCAACAGCAAGAGCAGCAGCAGGAGCAGCAGTAGGAGCAGCAGGAGCAGCAGCAGGAGCCGCATCAGGAGCACCAGGAGCCACAGCAGGAGGAGGAGTATGAGTCACAGCAGTAGGAGCAGCAGGAGCCGCATCAGGAGCAACAGTATCAGCAGAATGAGCTGCAGGAGCAGCAGGAGCAGCAGCAGCCGCAGCAGCAGCTGCTTGAGAGACTTGTTCAGTCTCAAGGTTAGGAGCACCAGAATGTGCAGAAGTCATTATCTGCAAAAGTGGTTGAACAGTTCATTCAAATTACATAAATTCTGTAATGATAAGATAATAACATGAGATAACAAGATCTATATTACAAACAAAATATAACCTGTTTACTGAACTCTCTTTCTTTTTTTCAAAGGTTGAAGAGATTTGACACCTCTATCGACAATCCAAATCCCTTCATTGTGGTCTCCTCTAACATACAAAACATCATCTGCATTGGGACCGCTCTGAATTGATTGTGACGTACCACTAAAAGGATCGTCCTCAACTGAATTTTCATCGGAACCCTCAATAGTTTTGGACGATAACAGAACAATCGACCACTTTCGGTTTGCGGGATCTGGAACATAAAAAACTTGTACCGCTTGTGATGCCATTATAAACTGTTCGTCTTTGTACCCTTCTTTACTAAAATCAACTTTCACAAATCCCCATTCATCTATTTTAACACCACTATTGTTATCAATCCATTTGCATTGAAAAATCGGCAATTGAAATGTCGTATAATCCAACTCCCATATTAGTTTGATAATGCCAAAGTATGACATATTTGCATAAATTGGATTTATATCCTTACTACCAGAAACATGCATCGCTTCAGCCACTAGTGTAACTCCACTATTTTGCATGGTACTCTCTTCATCATGTTCATCCGTATAGAATGTATAACCATTAATTACATACCCACTGTAAGATAATACATACACACTTGGTCCAGCGGCTAGCCATCGAAGTCGTTCTGAAATTGAATTCGGATTTTCATCCAACTGCTTAAAAATATGGTCCTGAAACCATCCTATAAACTGGTGATTATGTGTATCTGCTAACCATTTTTCAGCCCTCGATGGATTCAACTGCCTAAGAATTTCTTTGTGAGTTTCAATATATGGAGCAACCTCCCAACTGTTATGCAAAACATAAAGATGAGCCTGCTCCCGATCTGTAATACTGATTGTTACAACTTCTCTTCCAGAAATTCCCTCACCCTCAATGCGTCCAGTGTGACGAGATTTCGGGAGACCAATGCTTTCCACATCAGATAGGTATTCAATACAAAATTCAATGGCTTCCTCAACAATATATCGCTCCACTATACAACCCTCTGGCCGACTTCGATTTTTGACATATCCTTTCAAAATCTTCATATACCGTTCAACAGGATACATCCATCTATAGTGCACAGGACCACAAAGTCGAATCTCTCTCACCAAGTGAATCATCAAATGAACCATCATATCAAAGAATGTTGGCGGGAAGAACATTTCTAATTCACATAATATGATGACAATTTCTTTTTCCATAGCTGGCAATTTCCCCGGGTCTAAAACTTTGCTACATATAGCTTTGAAAAAGAAACAAAGTTTGGTTAACGTATGACGAACATTCTTGGGTAAAATGCAACGTAAAGCTATAGGAATTAGATCTTGCATCAAAACATGGCAATCATGTGATTTCAAACCTTTTAACTTCAAATCATTCATTGACACAATGTTCTTGATATTTGATGAGTACCCCTCTGGAACCTTTACATCATTAAAGAAGTTGCAAAACTGATATCTCTCTGCCCTAGAAAGAGTATAAGCAGCAGGAGGAAGAAACATTCGATTTTCACCTTTCACGGGAGCCAACTCTTCTCGTATTCCCATGTCAACCATGTCCAACCTTGCCTTAATTCCATCTTTTGTTTTGCCAGGGGCATTTAGCAACGTTCCAATAACACTATCACATACATTTTTTTCCACATGCATCACATCAAGAAAATGTCTGACGTACAAACAATTCCAGTATGGTAATTCAAAAAAAACTGATCTCTTTTTCCAACCGATTTTCGTAAGGTTTTTCGAAAATGGTTTACCAAAAACAGTGTTCATATCTTTTACTTTCTCAAACAGCTGATCACCTGTTAGTGGAGACGGTGTTGTGCGTTTTTCTGAACTTCCATTGAATGATGTCGTCCAAGATCGGTACTTATGCCGACGAGGTAGAAATCTACGATGTCCTAGAAACACAGATTTCGATGAATGTTTCAACCTAATTGATTCTGTATCTTCTTCGCACACGGGACACCCTTGAGTTCCTTTAATGCTATAGCCTGACAAATTTCCATAAGCAGGGAAATCATTTATTGTCCCATACAACATCGCTCTCAACGTGAAGTATTCACTTTTATAAGCATCATACAACATTACACCTGAGTCCCACAATAACTTCAAATCCTCGATCAAAGGAGTCAGATAAACATCAATATCGTTACCTGGTTGTTTTGGTCCTGATATAAGCATAGATAACATGATGAATTTTCGCTTCATGCATAACCAGGGTGGCAAGTTATAATTTAGCAACATAACAGGCCATGTACTATGAGTGCTGCTTTGAAAACCAAAAGGATTCACTCCATCTGTAGATAACGCAAGACGAAGGTTTCTCGGCTCTTTTCCAAATTCAGGATACTCATGATCAATTTTCTTCCATTGAGGAGAGTCGGCCGGATGACGTAATAACCCATCTTTATTTCTTTTATCTGCATGCCACGACAATTGTCTTGCAGTTTCTTTACTTCCATATAAACGCCTAAACCTTGGAATGATTGGAAAGTACCATACAACTTTCGTAGGATTGGATTTATCTTTCTTGTATCGAGAAGCACCACACTTTGGGCATTCTGTAAGTGATTTGTTCTCCTTTCGAAACAATATACAGTCTTTCGGGCAGGCATGTATTCTTTCAGAAATCATTCCCATCGAGCGTAGCATTCGTCTAGCTTCATACGTCCGGCTTGGGAGCTCATTATCTTCCGGAAGCATGTCATTCAAGAGAGCAAGTAGTTCCGTAAAACTGACATCACTCCATCCATTGCCTGCTTTCAATTTATACAACTTCAGTACAGCTGACAATGTTGTATACTTAGTGCAAGCAGCATACAATGGCGTCTTTGCACAACTCTTTAACTTCTCAAACAATTTTGGGCAATCACGGGGTTCATCTTGAATTGTCTTTGTCATTTCCTCAATACGATCTTCATCATCATTGACATCTGTAATCACATCCTCCATACGGTCTTCTTCATTATCTATATTTGTATTCATATCTGACGATCCATAAAACGCAGTTTTATCCCAGCCAGTAGCTACATTCGCTTTTTCTCCGTGTTTATTCCAACATTTATAACTCCGATCTATTCCGTGACATATCAAATGTTCTTCCAACTCCTCTGGAGTAAGTAGTCTAGAATAACAACAACGTAAACACGGACAAAGGATTTGAGAAGGATCCTTTGTGTGATCCTTTGCAAACTTGATGAACTCTTTCACTCCGTTCTCGTACTCTATTGTTAAACGATTAGAATCCATCCAATCTTTATTCATCTTCATCCTATTTGAATCTCAAATATTAGTATTTATGGTTCAAGTACACAAAAGAAGACTTCCAAATACAGTAGAAGGGAACCACTTCCTTGGAAGGAGATCAAGTAGTCTAACCTATAATCAAGATTCATAAAAAAGAATATTAGATTCACTAAAAAGATGATTATCTATCACTTTATTAGGAGAAAAAGATACGTATGCACCTAATGTGACATCAAACATGGTTTTACACACTTTGGGATAAACATGTGTTCATGTTCAGAAACGATTATAAATAATAGGATACCCCCTTAATTTAGTATCTCAACTTTTATAGAAAATATGAGGCTTTGAATCGCGTAGAATTGCATTCAATAGGAGTTTGTAAAGAGAGTTGCGTGCATGGTAAAAAGTTGCGTGCATGGACTTATTCTTATCGATTCGAGAATCCATGGTGTCATAGTCTACACCTTTCTCCACCTTCATGTCCAGCGCATGTCAAATTATCTTAGACTGATTTTCCATTAAGTTACTCAGGATTTTCAAGGAATCAGTCCCCACAATATGACACTAAAAAGTTCTACCATAGTTCTAATTGCATGATTCTAAAATGCATGATTTCAAGTACTATAGTTGGTTTGATTCTATAGTAATGCCTAAGTCATTATGTTCTAGTCCAGACACCCCAAAAACTAAACATTCCCCCTCCCTTTGTGTGGGTTAGACCCATGCATGTAGTTTTAACTTAAAATATCTATGTACAGCTTGATTCTTTCCATCACAAGAAACATGGTGATACATAAACATCATATTTAGGGTCTATTCATGAGACATAAATTTCCCCATTGTCACTATGTCGGAGCCAAAAAGGTCTCTTCCTTTCAAAAACCATACACTATGCACAAAAAGGTCTTAATCCTCATATCCTTCCATGGCCATCGGAAATGAGCGGTCATCGTCCTAAGGTCACCTTTATTTGACTAATCACAATATGCACTGGTGGATCTGCATATGTTTCCCACTAAAAAGGCATGTCAACCAAAGACAATTTCGTCCTCAATAATGGATTTTACTACCATCAAACACCCTATGACATTTAAGTACCATATCAATCCTTGGATTCATGAACCCCTGGGTTAAAATTTACATCTACCACCCCCCCCCCCTCATGCATGATTATGGTAGAACATTCTTGGTTATACTATAGTGAAAAGGGTGAATCATTTCCCCTCCTTATCAGAACAAAATGGAAACCTGCACAAAGGTCCTGGTTTTAGGACATTAAACTACACCATGCCTCAACTCTCCATTACATAAGACAAATTCTAGTAGGTTTTATACATTCCATAACAACTTGAAGGGATTCCATGAATGTTTGAAACAAATAAATAAAACTAGAATAGAATTCATACCCTTAGTTGGTCGAGGGCGTTGCGGGTTGCGGAAGGCGGCCGCGGAGGGCGACCGAGGGCGGCCGAGTGAGGCGGAGGGCGACGGAGGCGGTGGAGAGCGGCCGAGGGCGGCGGAGGGCGGCCGAGGGCGGCAGAGAACGGCGGCCGAGGGCGTTGCGGGCAGCCGAGGGCGGCAGGCGGTGGAGGTCGGCCGAGGGTGTTGCGGGCGGCGGAGGACGGCGACTGTACCGAGGGCGGCAAGCTCCGGCGAAGCGAACACAGCAGCGGTATTCGGGAGAAGAGTAGCAGGGTTACGGTTCCGCGAGAGCTTTAGCTGCGATAAAACGAGGGCACTGTGCGACCGACTTTATAAAAAAGTCGACTAAGGTTTTATCAGCGCTAAAAAAGCGCTGATAAAGGCTACCTTTATCAGCGCTAAAATTATAGCGCTGATAAAATCTAGCTTTATCAGCGCTTTTCTAGCGCTGATAATATTATGATTTATCAGCGCTAGAAAAGCGCTGATAAAGATTCCCCGTATCAGCGCTACAATTATAGCGCTGATAACGGGTCTCTTTATCAGCGCTTTTTTAGCGCTGATAAAGATAATTTTTATCAGCGCTTTTTGAGCGCTGATAGAGGTGTTCTGTATCAGCGCTTTTTTAGCGCTTATATAGGAAACCTTTATCAGCGCTCAAAAAGCGCTGATAAAGACCAACTGTATCAGCGCTAATATTTTAGCGCTGATACAGATCATATTTATCAGCGCTTTTCTAGCGCTGATAAATATTTATATTATCAGCGCTAAGAAAGCGCTGATAAAAATTAGCTTTTTCAGCGCTGTAATATTAGCGCTGATATAGGGTATCCTTTATCAGCGTTTTTGCTTAGCGCTGTTATAAGGGCGCGCTTCCCTTGCCCGTTTTTGTAGTAGTGAAAGGTATAAAATGTTACTTTATTTTCAAATGCGTTTTGAATTTTAAAGGTCCCATATTGATTTATTTAGATGATAAGGTAATAAGAGTTCGAAATACACACATCCAATAGGTTTTTGACATGTTTAGGTCTTAGATTTTACATTATCTTTTCATTTTATTTAAATTGTTAAATAATGAGGTAATCGCTGCATCATCATGGTGTCGTATATAATTTAATTTATTTAATGTCTAAAAATTATAAAAAAAATACTATGATGTATGAAATATTTTTATCTTTCCAATTAATATTTATAGTCCAAGAAATCATTTGTTTATACAAAATTAAAAATTTTTTACTCAGGTGATACATTCTTTGTTATATTTACTTTCTTTAAAAAATAAAAAGATAAAAAGTCATTATCACACAAAAGTGATTCCATGGGGTCCCCAAGTTTGGCACAAGGAATCCCATGGTCGGACATGACACAACCAATAGTATTAGGACACATTTTGGTGTCATTTTTTATTATTATGATATTATTTTATTATCCTTAACTACCTGATTACTAATTAATCAAGATAATTAACGATAATTACCGTCGTTACTATTCAAAAAGTCCAAAAACAAAACAGTATTAATTAAATAATTTTTACCTTCTGACTACAAATATGGAATCCATTTTACCAAATTCCAAACACATAAATTGCAATAATTAATTTAAAAATAATTCTCGTTGTCAAAACAAATAGTGGGTTTTTTTGAAACAATATCTATGAAAAGTTTGGCATTAGTTTATGCCCAATTCCAAAGTGAAATTAATTCTAATGACCACTGTTGGATTAAATGGTAAAAATATATTCTAATTACACTTTAAAACCAATTAAAAAGATAATCTAACCATATAATTAAATTAGATTAAAAAGCATTTTTGATGTAAAATGCAGTATTTTTCCCTATTCATTAAAAAATGAACATTGTCAGAAAAATACCAAAATTTATCCAAAGTAAATTTTAATGTCCCAATACTAAAGAATAAGTTTATTTTGACAAATAGAGCTTATAAAATTGTCAAAATTTTGATTTAAAAATGGTTTTCCATCAAAAGGAAGTAAAACAATCTTTTAAAAATATTAGTATATTCCATGCTTAAGATTGGATTTATTCTCATTTTAAGCATCTAAAACACTATATAATTGATAAATATACATAGATAAGAATATCTATTATTCATTACTTACATGGGATGTTACATCCTTCCCCCTTTAGAAAATTGTATCCCCGCAATTTATTTACTTATCGAATAAGTGGGGGTATTTATCCCTCAATGCATTTTCAGATTCCCCTGTTGCCTCTTCAATCATGTGGTTCTTCCACAAAACCTTTACTTGATGAATCAAATTATTCTGCAACACTTGCTCCCTGTGGTCAAGAATCTGGACCGGTTGTTCCTCATAAGATATATTCTCTTCTAGCTGAACTACCTCTTGACTCAAAACATGAGATGTATCTGGCATGTACTTCCTTAACATTGAAACATGAAAAACATTGTATACCTGAGATAAACTCAGAGTTAAATCCAATTGGTATGCAACTGATCCAAATTTATCCAGAATTTCATGTGGTCCAATGAACCTTGGACTCAGCTTTTCTTTCTTACCAAATCACATCACACTTTTCCATGGTGATACTTTGAGAAAAACATGATCACCTACCTCAAAAGAGAGATCCTTCCTCCTGTTGTTCGTGTAACTCTTCTGCCTGCTCTGAGCTGTTCTCATGTGTCTCTGTATCAGCTGAACTTTTTCTGCCAACTCTTCTACCATTTCTGGTCCCATCAACTTCCTTTCACCTACTTCATCCCAGAAATCTGGAGTTCGACACCGCTTCTCATATAATGCCTCAAATGGTGCCATCTGTATACTAGAATGAAAACTGTTATTATAAGAAAACTCAACCAAAGAAATATGTTGGTCCCAACTTCCCTGATAATCCATCGAACAAGCACCTAGAATATCCTCCAAAGTCTAAATCGTTCATTCTGACAGCCCATCTGATTGAGGATGAAAAGTTGTACTAAAATTTATTTCAATACCCAACGACTTCTGAAGGCCTTTCCAAAAGTTAGAAGTAAACCTGGGATCACGATCAGATACAATGGAGAGGGGAACTCCATGTAACCTAACTATCTCTTTAAGATACAAATGAGAAAGTTGATCTAGGGAAAAAGTATCTCATATAGCAAGGAAATGAGCAGATTTAGTAAAGCGATCAATAATAACCCAGATTACATTATTACCTCGAGGTTTCTTCGGCAATCCCACAACGAAGTCCATGGATATATTTTCTCATTTCCACTCTGGAACTGGTAAAGGCTGAAGCATCCCTTTCGGTAACTACCACTCTGCTTTAACCTATTGACAAGTCAAACACTTCATAGTAAAATCAGAAATATCTCTTTTCATTCCGTCCCACCAGTAATACTCCCGAAGATCTCTATACATCTTAGTACTGCCAGGATGAACTGAAAACGGAGAACTATGTGCTTCACATAACAACTCCTACTTCAACTTTGAATCACAAGGAACACACAATCTCTTCCCAAATCTCAAAACACAATCATTATCAATGTTGAATTCAGGCAATTTACTTTTCTGAACCAGCTCTACCTTTTTCTGCAACTCACTATCTTGCTTCTGTGCTTGCTTAATTCTGTCTGATAGAGAAGATTTCACTGATACCTGAACAAAACAGAAGGACATCCTGCACCAAAAAATTCTATTCCAAAGTTCATCAAATCCATAACCAAAGGATCATGTTCCAAATGAAACATTGTTAATGAATCATTACTTTTTCGACTCAAAGCATCATCCACTTTATTTGCTTTTCCCATATGGTAATGAATTGTACAATCATAATCCTTGATTAATTCTATCCATCTCCTCTGTCTCATGTTCAATTCTTTTTGAGTGAATATATACTTTAAACTTTTGTGATCGGTATATATTTCACACTTTACTCCATACAAATGATGCCTCCAAATTTTTAAAGCAAAAACAACAGCAGCTAATTCCAAATCATGTGTAAGGTAATTTACCTCATGAGTTTTCAACACACATGAAGCATAATCAATTACCTGATCATTCTGTATTAGGACACAACCAAGTCCTTTCAATGAAGCATCACTATAGATAACAAACTCCCCATTCCTGGAAGGTAGTGCCAAAACTGGAGCATTCACCAATCTTCTTTTCAGTTCCTGAAAACAATCATCACATTCTTTTGTCCAGATAAACTTAACACCCTTCTGAGTTAGCTTTGTCATTGGACTAGATAACTGGGAGAAATTTCCAAAAAACCTTCGGTAATAGCCTTCCAAACCAAGGAATCTATGAATCTCAGTTACATTTGTGGGTCTTGGCCATTCTTCAACAACCTTTGTTTTTGCAGGATCAATAGTTATCCCATCTTTAGAAATAATGTGACCAAGGAAAGAAATTTGTTGCTACCAAAACTCACACTTTCTGAGTTCCCCATACAATTTATTTTATTTTAAGGTTTCCAAAATGACCCTTAAATGACTTTCATGCTCCTCTTTACTTTTAAAAAACACCAAAATATCATCAATGAAAACCACCACAAACTTATCCAAGAACTCATGGAAAATTTTATTCATAAGGTCCATGAATACATAAGGTGCATTGGCTAGCCCAAAAATCATAACTACAAATTCATAATGGCCATATCTTGTACGAAAAGCGGTCTTCGGAATATCTGCTTCCTTTACCTTCAACTGATGGTACCCCGATCTCAGGTCAGTCTTTGAAAAATACTGAGCTCCCTGGAGCTGATCAAAAAAATCATCGATATGAGGCAAAGGATATTTTTTCTTAACAGTGATGTTATTCAGGGCTCTATAATCAATGCAAAGTCTCATAGAACCATCTTTCTTTTTAACAAATAAAACAGGGTCACCCCATGGTGATGTGCTAGGTTGAATGAAATATTTCTCTAATAAATCTTGCAATTACTCCTTCAACTCTAAAAGTTAAATTTGATCCATTCGATAAGGGGGTTTTGAAATTGGATTAGCATCAGGAACTAAGTCAACAGTAAATTCAACTTCCCAATCTGGTATTATTCCATGAAACTCATCAGGAAAAACATCAGGATACCCATTTACTACTGGCACATCATTAATCTGAACAGTTCCTTTGTTTTCAACAATATGTGCAAGGTAACATCCATTTCTATCTTTTACAAGTTTCTCAGCCTCTTGATATGTTATCAATAGTAAGGGTTCATTCTTGTACACAAACTGAAAGTCTTTCTGAAAAGAAACTTCTTTAGCTCTACAGTCAATCTTAGCATGGTAAATAGAGAGCCAATTCATACCCAGTATAACTTCAAACTCTACTATAGGTAAAACAATAAGGTTTGCAAGTAGGTTCTTTCCATGGATAAGGATAGGAAGATTCTTATAAATTCTTTTTGCCTCAACATTTCCCTCAGGTGTTTTTACCACAAGTTCAGGAGTCATTTCTTGATACGTTATTCCCATTTTACTAGAAAATTTTTCAAAGATGAAAGAATGTGTAGATCCTGAATCAAACAACACACTGGAATAATCTGAAAAAACAAAGTACCTGATACCACTTCATTTGATGGCCCAACATCTACTGAAGTAGTTGCAAAGTATTTCACCACCCCTTTATTCTTGTAGTCTGACTGCTTACCATCACTCGATCTCTTTGTCAGACACTCGTTTGCATAGTTACCCATCTCATTGCACTTAAAACATTTCACTAACTGTAAATCAAATTTGGTTTTACCATCACCTTGATCTTTCTCAGTGCAATCACGAGCCTTATGTCCCATATTACAACATCGGTAGCACTTTCGAAAATTCAGAAGACATTCCCCAGCATGACTTTTACCACATTTATCACAAACTGTAAACTTAGTTTTCTTACCATCATACCTTTTTGAAGAATTCTTCCCTTTCTCCTGCCACCTCAGTCACTTCTTCTGTTGGTTGTTATAGAACACTTGATCATCGGAAAACTATATTTCCACCTTATCATCACATCAAACAAGCTTTTCATAACTTTTGAACTCACAATAAGCTAATTCCCTTCGATATTTTGGCTTTAATACTGAGTAAAAACGATTGATTTTACTATCAAGGTCTCGGATAAAATTTGGAGCATACCTTTCCAATCAAGTGAACCTTTCTTCATAAGAAGCCACTGAGTCTTCCTCTTGCCTCAATTCCAAGAATTGTTTTTCCATCCTAATTCGAACATCCTTAGGAAAATATTTCTCAAGAAACATACCTTTGAATTCATCCCAGTCGAGAGCATCAATCTTATCAGCGTCCCTGATATTTTTAACCATCGACCACCACTGATCTGCTTCACCCTCCAAACGGTAAATAGCAAGACTAACCTTTTTATTGTCTGAACACCCCATGACATCAAAAATCTTCTCCAGTGCTTTAATCCACCCTTCAGCTAGCACAGGGTCAGATGATCCTCTGACTGATGGGGGATGTTGCCTCATGAAATGTTACACCACTGACATGTTCCTCTATGGTTGATCTGGCTGATCTCGTGCATGGATACCACCACCATTTATCGCTTGAGTCAACTGCGTCATTACTCCAACAAAATGTTCAGTTCCAATTCCGACGATCTCAGGATGTTGATTCGGAAGTTCATTTCCTTCTATATGCCTTCCTAGTATTGCTTCCCTATTTCCTCTGCGGAAAACCATTCTGAATAAAAATGTCTTAAATGAAGCAACATGGTAATCTTCAAATGCTATATCATTTTCAATTTGACCATAAAATTTTTTTTTGGATAATCATTTAATAGAATTCTAACTCCTAAAGTTATCTAAACCGACCTCTAATACCAACTATAAGGCCCCAGATTTAAACATTACTTAATCTTGATATATTTCAAGAATACACATTGAGGATCTTTTCGGTTTTAGAGTTTTAGATAATTAGATCATAAAACATTAATTACATCCCACAATTAAACAAATTTGTTACAATAAAAGATGGTATTCCTTTTTCCCATCAACGGAAACATATTTAAAATAAAACATGGATTCTTTCTTGACACTTCCTTGAAACTATCATCATATCATGTACCTTTCCCTTGACCTGTGAAAAACATTTCAAAAACATGGGATGAGCATAAAAATCTCAGTAAGGGATATAAAAATATGGAAAGGAAACATGATTACATGTATACATAAGAATCAATGAAATCATACTTTACTCATAAAACATAAACACATTAACATACATCATCAAATCATGAATAAACCATAGAAATCATAATACATAAAGTTAACTTGAGGCATTAATAACATTCTTACATAGGGATTAACCCTATTGGTTACATTTGGAATACCCATCACAGTATATTCCCTAAATCTCTTCAGAGAAACCTTAATGTTTAACTCATTCGCATTACCCAATGCATTGGAGAGATATATCGGTCTCACCCGCCCTTAGTTTATCATAGAACCACCCGTCTTTATAACAATGCCCAAGAACCATAACATAATCGTATCACATAAAACATGCATAAAGAAAACATAACTTTTCCACATTTCAATCACAAGATATCAATATAACACATTGATATAATAAAAACATTATGAAAACCATTTTCAATACCAAAATAAAATAAAAGTAAAACATGGTATTTATTTTTCATTTAAAAAAAGTTATGGCTTGTAGAGGAAGTCGAAGCTCAAATAATGGTCACGGTGGCGGAGAAGTTGTTGTCGCCGCATACGTACGAAAAAAAACATTCCCTTTTTTCATTTAGTAAATGCTTCATCTAAAAAAGATTCATTTTGAGTAAATGTAAAAGTCAAAGGGTTTTATACACCATATAAAATAAAGTTGTGTATAAAACAAAATATGCCTCAATGAAAGGAGATTAGACGAAGTCCCATACCTCGGGTCCGACTTGACTCGGTCGTTCTTTAACCTCCTGAATAATAAACTTAAGTTAATTTATACTTGCTTAAGAACCTTTTTCAAGTTCATTATGAAGGACCCCGGGACACCCTGAGAGGGGAGGGGTGAATCAGGGTGACCACTTTTTCTTTTAATGTGATGGATCTTGTTCCCACGTTGGTAGAAACTTGTTGAACCTGTAAGATGATTATGATCAGAAAGCAAACATTCACATGCACAGAGAAGACACAGCCCTTTTTACTTGGTTCACCACTAAGGGCTACGTCCAAGGAGCATACGCCGACATGTTGTCGGTCGTACCAAAATCCACTATGCTTCACTAGATTTGGATTACAATGGTTCGGGTACAGACACTCTGTCCCAGGCTCACTGCCTTTACAATTGTTCAGGGATAGCTCACTGCGTCCCTCGGGTCACTCCCGTTGACTCCCCCTGGCTCACTGCCATTGGTGAAGTCCCACGCAGTTTATAGACAAAAAGGTCTCTTCATCATTTGCATAAGAATGCATCCTTTGTTGTATGTAGATGATCTATTGAAGTCCGATTCTATCCAGAAGCAGAATATCACTTTTCCTCGAATGTATCGGGTAGTCTCCTGGCTTTCGTGTAGCTCCAAACAGGCCAGTGGGCTCAGCAAAACCAGGAGAGCTTCTCGAAGACAGTCGCGCAAGTCCCACTACGGCGCGCAAGTCCAAACTGGCGTGCAAGTGTCATCAACGCACATGCGCAACTCTTCCTTACCCAACTACAAACTTGTGCGGTCCACTTCCTTTCTCTTCCAAACCGCCTTGGGCACACAGCCAAAAACCGGCGCGCAAGCTCTACTTGTGCGACAAAACTACCACCTGCGCGACTCAACCACCTGCGCGACGAGTGCTCGAACAAACTCTCGGCCTTGAACTCCGTGAGAAATGAGGAGGGGTGGTCCAGTATTTATAGGCAAACTGGGCCCCATGCGCGTCAGCGTGCAAGTCCCTCGACGGCGCGCAAGTCTTGTCTTCAATAACCTCTGTCGCGCAACTCACTTGCGCGACCCAATCAACACTTGCGCGACCTTCTTTCCTTAGCCAAATTTTGATGTTCTGATCCTCAAAAACATATGGCGCGCAAGTCTTCTATCCTCCAAGAGCTCGGCGCGCAAGTACCTTTGCCAAAAACACTTTAACTTATTGGCGGATTTTTAGGCCCAAAAATTTGGCAAACACTGGGAAACGGCACCACCTTCACTACTGTTTTCTGCTTGAACGGTATGATCTCTTTGTTGGTACACATCCTGAACTTCCACTGAGGATTGACAACAAACACAAACCATACACCAAGTCATGCTTTGAAGACCCTGGTTCCAACACATTATTCCTTTTATATCACGTATTACCATTTTATGAACACTATGTAATTATTTATATTAATAATGGTCGTTTTGTCGATCATTGGTACTTGAGTCAAAAATAAACTCTTTATAATTACAAGTTGTTCATGGGGTAAAATATCCATTATATCCAGAATTATATTCATGATGTAGATATCATATATATCATATATATCCAGTATATACATGCATTTATAATATTACATAACATTTAGAGGTAAGAAATGAAATGCACCGTTCATGGAGACGGTAAGTCGTACGTACGCATGAACGCTACTTCCATTTCTATTTCATATTTAAAGGAATTAAAACATAATGATACATAATTGTATTATAACTTAATTATGGTATCATATATAATATCATTAAATCTATCCTTTATACGTACCACATATGGTATTAACGAATCAAAACACTTTGAGGGGGCGGTAGTCCACACTTCCTAAAATGAAGATATCGCGTTTACCTATAATGGAAACCATAAAGGTATGCCATAAATGAAAAATACAGAAGCTTAAGTAAAACATAAACATATTATATATCATATATAAATATAGTGACATCTTAATGGCCACCTTTTAAGGTGTTAAAATAATATTGAACAATCATCGTTTCGTGAGGTAGAAATTCACCATCCACAGGAACAGTATGTTCTTTAACCATTAGATGTAGGTGTGTGTAAGTGTATCTCGAATAATTATTATAAAAACATCATATTATATTGAATATACTGGTGTTGTTACAAAAGAAATGAATAAAAAGAGTTTAGGGGGTTGGGGAAGCAAAATAAAACAAAAAAACACAAGTGAAGACATTACTTTAAAATCGGGTAACTCCCTTTGGTTTGAACCAAAAGGGTTTCTTGAAGAGCTTCCTTCCTAAGGTAAGGATTCTAGGATTAGGAGAGGGATGTGGAGAGACAAAATGAACAGATCTTGTCCGAGCCAAAGACTTGAGAGGTGTCGGTAAGGAGGTAGAGGTGGGGGCCTTTTATAAGAGGAGAGGAGGGGCACTCTTGGAAAGGTAGAAAATGTTACTTTATTTTCAAATGAGTTTCGGATTTTAAAGGTCCCACATTGATTTATTTTGAGTATAAGGTGATAATAGTTCAAAATACACCCATCCAATAGGTTTTTGACATGTGTAGGTCTTATATTTTACATTATCTTTTCATTTTATTTAAATCGTTAAATAATGAGGTAATCGCTGCATCATCATGGTGTCATATATAATTTAATTTATTTAATGTATAAAAATTACAAAAAAAATACTATGATGTAGGAAATATTTTTAGATTTCCAATAACTATTTATAGTCTAAGATATCATTTATTTAGACAAAATTAAAAATGTTTTACTTAGGTGATACATTCTTTGTTATGTTTACTTTCTTTAAAAAATAAAAAGATAAAAAGTCATTATCACAGAAAGGTGATTCCATGGGGTCCCCAAGTTTGGCACAAGGCATCCCATGATCGGCCATGACACAAACAGTAGTATTAGGACACATTTTGGTGTCATTTTTTATTATTATGATATTATTTTATTATCCTTAACTACCCGATTACTAATTAATCGAGATAATTAACGATAATTACCGTCGTTACTATTTACAAAGTCCAAAAACAAAAGAGTATTAATTACATAATTTGGACCTTATTATTCCAAATATTGAATCCATTTTACCAAATTCCAAACACAGAAATTGCAATAATTAATTTAAAAATAATTCACGTTGTCAAAACAAATAGCGGGTTTTTTTGAAACAATATCTATGAAAATTTTGGCATTAGTTTATGCCCAATTCCAAAGTAAAATTAATTATAACGACCACTATTGGATTAAATGGTAAAAATATATTCTAATTACACTTTAAAACCAATTAAAAAGATAATCTAACCATATTACTAAATTATATGAAAACGCATTTTTGATGTAAAATGCAGTATTTTTCACTATTCATTAAAAAATGAACATTGTCAGAAAAATACCAAAATTTATCCAAAGTAAAATTAAAAGTCCCAATCCTAAAGAATAAGTTTATTTTGACAAATAGAGCTTATAAAATTGTAAAAATATTTATTTAAAAATTGTTTTCCATCAAAAGGCAGTAAAACAATCTTTTTAAAATATTAGTGTATTCCATGCTTAAGATTGGATTTATTCTGATTTTAAGCATCTAAAACACTACCTAATTCATTAATATACATAGATAAGAATATATATTATTCATTATTTACTTGGGATGTTACACTGACATATGTTCTTAGTGACCAGAGTTATTCTTAGATGAATATTAACCACCCTTGAGAGGGAAATTTGAGGATAAATTTCTTTAAGGGGGGAGATTGTAAGATCTCAGGTTTTAATATGAGGTATAGATATTTTTTCAATTTAAATGCTTATTTATGGCCTAATTTGAATACCCTTTGAGATCATGGGGGTATTGGGGGTGTATGGGGCTTATTTGGAGCCTAGAATCCATCTCTTGGAGGAAAATAGCTAGGCATGATAGTTAGTAGTAACCATGCGACCCAAGCCGCACAGTCTAACTAACCATGTGAGGCTTGGACAGAGGGAACAAGGAGCCCATGTATAACGTCATGACCCCAGTTACCCAGATTTGGCACATTATTTTAATAAATTGGCATGATTACAAGGAATCAAGTCCCGAAGGACCTAACGGTTTAGCAGTCTTTGAAGATAGATTACATACACAAATGTTACATTACACTTTATAACATACAAAACAACATAAATAATCCTTTATGAATGCCATTATACCCTTGGATTAACCCTTCATATCAATCACAATTAACTTCTTGGAATCCTATGAAAAATAAAACATAGAAAGGGGTGAGCTCAAACACTCAGTTAGGGTAAGCAATACAGCGGAAACTTTCATAAATAAGCATAAACATTTAAGGCAATGTATAAAACTAAAACAAATGCCTTTTCAACATAAACATAATCATAATATGGCATATATAAATCAGAATAATTCCATTTACTTACTCACATGGATATTCTACTAGTCAAATAATCACATTCAATATCAATAGCCACTTTCATAATAATGGAATGCATAATGCCAGACTATCATAACCACATAGTCAAGGCCTTGTGCCAAGACTACAAATAATATTTTTGTAATGGTATTGTTCCAAGACACTAGTTTGTATAATGAGACCTACCAATGCATCGAGGAGCTATATCGGGCTCCATCCGTCACTTACTAAGTCCAATTCATTCCTCATATGAAAACGTTTAAACATAACATAAACATTCGTATTAAAAATAGCATATGAAATGTCAATACTTTATCCCTAAACCATGAATGGTATAAAAATAACACATACACAGTCAAACATATCACAAAACCTTCAATGCAATATGGAAGATTTGTATCATAATAAATCATCTTCAAACAAGTTTAAAATTCATCAAAGGATGTTGACATAGATGAAAATGATTTGTAAAACTCTTTGGGAGAAATATCCATTTTTCTTGAAAACATTTAAAATTAACAAAATTTATAAAAGAATACATTTAAAGACATTTTTTTGAATCAAAGTGTCCCATACCACTTTGAAACTTTTTAAAGGAATTAACATTTTAAAAACATTAATGTCTATATAAATAAATCCTTAAAAACCATTTTGAAGACATGGACATTAATGAGAAATATTTAGAAGAATAAATATTTAAAACATTTGAAATGATTTTTTAGTAAAAAAAGGTCCCTTAAAATAATCCATTTTAAAACTCCTTCATAAAACATGGTCATGGATAATAAATATGTCTCAGTAGATACTTACGTAAAAACAACCTCGGATAATAAAGAGATTTTGAAATTAACCCTTACCAATTTGGTAACTTATGAAACATGCACCCCATGAAAGAGGTATCATACAATGAATATGTAAATAAATATAAATTAAAGTTTATTACAGAAAGAATACAATTATCGGCAGTACATACACCACACAAAAGGTAATAGTGGCAATATGACATGAATCTCACGGGAATAAGGAGTGAGATGAAAACCCATTACCTTGCACTTTCCTTTAGTCGAGGGTACGTTTAACCTTCTGTATGAATACCGTTGTATGTTATTAAATTATACCTGAACCATATTAATATTTATGATATAATACAATATTCATTTATGAATTTTTACTACCCATTTAATAATAATTTCCATGTTAAATTAACATTTCGGGTAATAATCGCTTTCTTTATCGTACGTGTTTTAACTTGTTACTATTGATTGTATCACTTAGATCATGATTTAAATAATTCCAGAATATAAAAAATGATTTATATATCATATATATTTAGAATATAATTATGTATAATAGATATATATGTGAAATGGAAAACATTGTTTATGCAGACGGTAGTCCGTACGTACGCATAAACGATGTTTCCGTTTTCAAAACGTATTGAACGGAACTAAGTGAATAAAATATTTGTAAGTACATATATATATATATATTTATCTATAGTATCATTATTATGTCATATATTACAAACATATTAGTAATATATATTTTTATAATCGTCGATGAATGGTGAATGTGGAAATGAATCTCATCGCGTCGTGAAGACGGTAATCCGTACATACGCACGAGCGACAATATCATTTCCTTAAAGGTGTGGAATTGGATGGTATATTAATTTTACAGAGACATTATTATTTTATTTTCATTATTTATATACATATTAATCATCATTATATCTATCCAAATAACATAGTGTTTAATAACAAATTACACCACGGCGTGGAGATGGTAAGTCGTACATACGCATGCATGGTGACATTATCATTCATAAGATGGGTAGAATAATGAATATAGTTGTGAAATATTTATAATAAAATCACAGTATATATAATATACTGGAGTTATTATTTTAGAATAGAAATAACAAATAAAGAAGAAGTGTAAGAAGAAAGGAACTTGAAAGAGTGTGGTGAAAACATTACCTCTTCTTCGGGTTCTTCCTTTTGATTTGATCAAAATGGATCCCTAGGTTGGCTTTCTAATCAAAATAAGGACTATAGGTTGAAGTTAGGGAAGTTGGTAAGATATTTGGTCAGGTTTTGGCTGATCCAAAAGGCTTTGAAGGTGTGAATTAGTGAGAAGGGGGAGTGCCCTTTTATAAGAGGGGTGAGGGGCACCTTAGGAAAATCTATAAATATTATTTTATAATAAATTCATATTCGGTTTCTAATGGATAAATAGTGTATTATTTTAAGTTTAAGGTGGTTATAGGTAAAAAACCGCTCAAAAAATAGGTTTTATACAGGTTTGGGTCACTATATTAACTTTATCTTTTTGATTTAACTCTTAGTTAAATAGTTTTACATTTACCATGTCTCTTTGTATTTTTATATTATATAGTTAATAAACATACTATAAACTTCCAAGAGACCCCCAAGTGGTCCACTAATAATGTACCTATCATTATGTAAATTCTTTGGCTGAACCATAGATTTTTAGGAATAGAATATCAATTAATAATATAATATTTGTTTTAAAAACTCCTTTATGTCAATTTTGACACTATTTAATAATTGATTTTTTTTAAGTCTCAAAAACTTTATTAATTCTAAAAAAATAATTTAAGAAATAATAACATGTCATATTAACCAATAAAATTTTTTTATGTCATCAAAACTTTCAAATTATATTTATTTTAACATTTATAATACTAATTATTTGATTCTTTCATTAATAAGGAAAATACTGCGTCATTATTGTGTCGTAAAAAAATTTAATTATTAAATGTCTAAAAATTATAACTAAAATACCATTATTTAGGAAATCTTTTTTATCTTTATAATTACTGTTTATAGTCGAAAATAAAACATATATAACCCTATTTAAAAGTTTTTTTTCTAAAAGATATATTCTTATGTCATTTTTCTATTTACTTTAACTTAATTAATATAAAGTGTCATTATCACTTAAAAGTGGATCCATGGGTCCCAAAATCGACCCAAAGATGCCCATGGTTGGAAATGTATCAACCAATAGGGTTAGGACACGTTTTAGGGTAATTTATTATTATTATAATATTATTTTTTACCCTTATTTATGGGATTTAACCTTTAGTCATGGTAAATAAAATATCTACCGAAGTAATTATTCAAAATGTCTAAAAATAAAAGTTACCTATTTACACCATTTGGAACTCCTGATTCTAAATATGGAATACATTTTTCTAAATTCAAAACACATAAGTGGCAGAAATTAATTTATAATTAATTCTCATTGTTAAAACAAAAATTGTGTTTTTAAGAGATAATAACTATCAAAAGATTGGCACTTGCTTATGTCCAGTTTAAATGTGAAATTTTGTATAATGACCAACATTGGATTAAATGGTAAAAATATAATCTAATTATTCTCTAAAATCACTCAAATTCATAATTTATCACTATTAATTATTTTGATTAAAAAAGTTGTTTTTAATTAAAATTTAGTAATTTTCACTATACATCAAAATATGAAAGTTATCCGAAAAGTACCAAAAATTCACCCTAAGCTAATTTTGATATTCTGAATCCATGAATGAAGTCCATTTTTAAAGATAAAATTTATAAAATTTCACAAAGTGGGTATTACTATTCATAACGGCTGGTTTGATTGGTTGTGGTGTGTGTTAGAACTCAAAGTTGCGTACAACACACGCGACTATATTATTCAAAGAGAAGCGTACCGTGGAAGCTTGGGGTGTTACACCACATGGTTTTTCAAACTATGCAGATGGAGGAACACACCCATACGGTGGCCTGTTTAGTTTTTAGCTGTGAACTGAGACATGGTTTTTGCATGGTTAGTCAAACCATTCAAGAAAACTTTGCAAGCTTCCCCTCCTTACAATGGTGGGCGCATGGTTTAGCCAACCGTGTGACCAAACCATGCAGCCCAATGTTTTTGGGTAAAATTAAAAAATTCCCCTTAAAAATGTTTAAAACCTAAATTATATATTCCACCCTTCATTTTTTGGATATAACCTCAAGTGGGAGACCTATTTTGAAGGGTTTGGGTATATTTTGATTCCTCTCCTTCATCCGAACTCAGAATCAAGCGCCATCAGTCTCATTAGATCCATGTCGATGCATACTCAATTCCTTTTGTGTCATTTTTTATTATTCTTTGTATTGATGTAGTTATTTAGGTTTAAGATAATATTCCCTATTTCTATGTTCTTTATCCAGTCTTCATTTTTCTTCAGATTTTAGTCGAATCCAGAGATAATACTGGATGAGAACTCTACTACGAACCTATAGTAGGTGGTATATACTGTTTTAGAATGGTTTGGTGCTTGGTTAAGCTATTATTAATTGTTCTGACCACTGGACTTTCTGACATGGCCCTGAAATTGAATTAAATAATTCAATTAAATGAAATGGAACCTGTTAGGGATTCCATTTAGTTCCCTTGATATGTGTTAAAGGTTGTTTCCCTAACCAAGGCCACCCATGGGTTGTCCCATGTAAATTTCTTATGCCTAAACCTTTGTTAAACTACCCATGGGGTGTTATGAGTTCTTTCCTAGTTATAGGAAGCCTATTTAAAAATTAATTGAATTTAATTGGTTGAATAAGAGATGGTTCATCTCCTTTTCATGTTGATGGTTTTGTTTGAATAGTTTATATAGGACTTTATTTTATTAAATGGAAAATTTAGCAATTTTGGAAATGAGTGGATAAAATCATAAAATGTGTTTGACTATGAATTGATATATGAGTGGCTAAACTCCTGGTATGAAATGGAATTTGAACTGAATGATGAATTTTAAAATAGAAAACCATGTGTGTGATATGCCATGGGTCATAGAAATGGTAGATAACTCCTTAGACCTATATGCTCCTTGGATTTTGTTTATGTGGGACGAATTGGGACTTACTACCCCATGGATCTAGTTTGTCTTGGGAACATAGTGTACATAGTCGATAAACATGCTCCTTGGACCCCAACTCAAGCCTAAATGAGTTTCCATTGAGATGCTTATGGGACTTGATGAGGATACATTGGTCCACTATACCTTGGATCTGGCCTTGTGGTGTTTGACATTATTGATTATATTGTATGTTCATAGTAAATGTGATATGCTTGGTTATACAGCTTAGTCATGGTTGTGGTTGATTTGATATAAATATTATACAAAAAGGTTGTGGGTGATATGATATATCATGTATACGGTGAGGCCATGGTGTTTACTTCTATTTACTTTACTGCTTCCTTGTTACAAGAACTTGAGTCATGTTTTTTAAGGAGCTTCATTGGTCCATATAGCATCACTTGTTTTTTTAGTTGATATGTCGTGGGAAATTTACTTTTATTTATTGCTTACTGTGATATATATTGCACTCTACATAGCTTATATTGCACAACCAAGATTTTCTATAGACATTTGGGTGATTACCTACTGGGATTGTATCTCGCACCCTGTTCGGGCCACTATTGGGTACTCAGAAAGACTATTTGGATATAGGTAGGGATTTGGTCAAGTTCCCACAGTTAGATTCTTGACTTTATTCCATGCTTAGGAGATGGGATCATAAGACCAAGATGAGGCACATGATGCTATCAGGAGATAGTGCTTTTTATTATTTTTGGTATTTTGATACATATATTGTGCATGTAGCATGTATACCTATATTAGATGCTTTATAAACACATGACATGATCATTATTCTATTTTGAGATTATTTTTTTCATTGTTATTTATTCCTATTGTTTACCTATTGTCTTATTTATTTACTACAATCGTTATTTGATCTTTATGATTGATACCATTTTGTTACACTCTAATAAAAGGGTACAGTCTCCAAACAGACACACCATAGACCCTTTATACTAGTCGGCAGCCTCTGGCATTTGTGGATATGCACTTGAGGCCATATAGCCAATAGAGATCACAAAACCATTAAGTGGAATCTAGGTCACGAGTGTTACATTTGGAATTAAATGTCACTTTTAAAAGAAAACAAAAACTTTTAGTCATATCAGTCACACCATGTTCCAGATTAACATGTGGTTTATTCTTACAGGTCCAAAATGAATCACAAATATCTATCCTACAATATCAAGACAGTATTATTATGTTTGTTTGGTTTTGAGTATGTGACATAATTTTTTAATTGAAATAACACTTTTAAAATAAAATTAAAACTTTGAATCATACTGGCCATAGTGTGTATCTGATTGATGTGAGATTAATTCCTACATATCAAAAAATATTTATCAATCCTTTTCTTAAATTATCAAAAAAAAATACTTTTTCCTTATTTTTTTAGTATGTGATGTGGATTGTGAACTTAAATATCAATTTTAAATGAAAAAATTTCCTTTAAATAATGTCATCCACACCATGTTTTGGATTGACATTTAGTTGATTTCTACACACCACATATGAATTATTAATCATTTTCATAATATGTCAAGGAAATCCAATCTTTCTTTCTCAGTTTTGAGTATGTGGAATTTGTTTTGAACAAAAATGTCACTTTTAAATTAAAAACATGCACACTTATTAATATCATCCACATTGTGAGTCAAATAGATGTGATCTTAATTTTTACATGTAGAAAATTAATTATGGTTCTTTTTCATGAATTTTCAAGAATATCAAAGAATGTTTTCTCAATTCTATGTATCTGATCCACATTTTGAACTAAAATGTAACTTTTAAATGAAAACAAAAAAATTTAATCATAACATCCATGATTTGTGTAAAATTGACATGTAGAAAATTCTTACATGTTATAGATTAATTATAGATCATTTTCATATTCTATCAAGATAATATAATTATTTTTTCTTAGTTTTGGGTATGTGATGTTCATTTTGAATTAAAATTTCATGTTTAAACTCAAAATGTATACTTTCTATCAAATAGGTCACACCATGTGTTAGATTGTTGTGAGATTAATTCCAGTGAATAAAAAATTAATTGTATATATTTTTTTCAAAATCATCATGATAATACAAGCATGTTTTCTTAGTTATTAGTATGTAACATGCGTTGTGAACTAAAATGTCGCTTTTAAATGAAAAAAGCCACTTTCATTCATTTCATCCACATTGTGTGTCAGATGTGTGTGTGGACAATTATTACACATCACAAATGAATAAAAAAATCTAAATTATTAAGGCAATTCAAGTGTGTTATTTTTTTTGAGTATGTAATGCACATTTTGAACTAAAATGACACTTTAAAAAAATATCCCTACTAAAAAAGAATCCTTTTGATTCTAAAGCCATGCAGCATCCCAGATTTAAGTATTCATTTTATTTTATTATATTATATTTTTTATTCTTTTAAACATGAGTATAAATTAAATAATAAAAATATATATATACAATTAAAAGGGTATATAGGTATTACGTATAATACTAATAAACATATTACCATTTTGTAAATACCATAATGTAATTGATATTAATAATTTTTATTTAGATGTTATATATATATATATTCATTATAAATAATTTATTTGAAACAAAATAAATGATTATAGAATAGAAAAAATACTAATTCATTTGAAAAAAATCATTTTATGCTAAATAAATTATCTTTATGAACTATAATTTTTTTAAATATATTAAATTTAAATAATGATACAAAATGTATTATAAAAATTTAAATAATTATTATTTAAATTGATTAATAACATTAATAAAATAATTAAATATAATGGATACTAATTTAATTATTCAAGGCTACAAAATTTTTAGTTTAAAAAAATTATTTATTATATATTATATGTTTATATTTAAAAGGTAAATTTAATATAATTAAAATATTAAATTTAATAAAATTAATTTTTTATATAAATAAAAAAGGAATAAAATTTTGTTCACTAATCATTAAATGGTTAGAAAAAAGAAAATGTCATTTAATGATAAAAATACACATTTTCCCAAGGTTTTCTTTATATGTTGTGTATTTTATCTTAATGAACAAAATTGAACACTATTGAATAATTTTTTTTTAAAAATATACTATTTATAAATATGATCAATTTATTTTTAATTCATTTAATGATTATTACTTTGTAAGTAATAAGAATAAATTCAATTTTATGATAAAAAATACATTTTTCTAAAACAAATTTATGTGTTATGAGTCCTTATGTAAAAATTAATTTTTATTAATTTTATAAATTTAATATTATAAAATGTATTTCATACTTGGAATAATAATATAAAAATTATTAAATAATTTTAATTTCATTATTAGGTATAAAAATAAGTTACTGAGGTAAAAGTTTGTTACCATGGTAACGTGTAAAATTGGATAAATAGTTAAATTGATGTCTAAAATTAAGAAAATAACTCCATAAATTATCAAATAAATGTATGTATTTGAAAATAATTGAACTATAATTCTTATTTTCCAATTTTATTTGGAGTAATTTTCAAACATAGTAGTTTTAAATAATACTAAATGGTTATTTGTCAAAATGAAGCTCATCCTCACTTATAAAATGATCCACGAACCACTTATTCTAATTCAAATCTAAAATTAATATTAATCACTTTAATATACTATATTTAATTCCCAAATAATCCTAAAAAATCTATGTTATCCATATGTCTTAACATAATTCCCTAGTTCCTTTAAAACTAAGAAGGATTCCATGAAAAGATATAATTCCTTCATTTTAATTAATTGTTTCTTATCCTGATTTTTAATTTACCATATTCCTATAAAAATTCTCAATTTTGATTTATCATATTAATAAAAACTGAAAATTCATTATACCTCAAAAATAATGATATTTTAGTAATATAACATCATAATCATACAAATCCATTGATTATAGCATGTTCTTGTTTGGGTCGGTTTAACCACCTAAATGGATAATGCTGTAAATTTTTATCGTGGATGGTTATTAAAAATTAATTACTGGTAATATATGACATTAATAATTAAATAATGTTACTTGTTATTTTTTAATGGTAGTATTAATATTTAAATTTTTATTAATATAACACCTTGTGTTTGTTAAAAATTACAATAACAAGCTCATCCAAGATTTCATCATTACAAATCAAACATTAAACTATCATGGAATGAACTTAAACTTTATAAATATTCATATAAATATTATATTGGTAACATGAATATTTTTTTATTTTTAACTCATTAATAAGTACCAATGACTGAGAACTCCATACTGAAATCTATAAGGAACAATTGAATCTACTAGAAAGTGATGATCAATATTATCTAAAAATAAGTAATAATTGTGTAATAAATTCATATAAAATATTATTATAATAGTTATCAGACATTAATAATGTTATAAAATAGATGATTTATGATTCTAATTTTATTATAAAATAATTTGTTTAATTTCTAAGAAAGCGGGAATACAAGGTAAGGGTTTTTGATAACTCAATTTCCTTTCATTGGGTTATAATCATTCTTATTGAACTTCATTCTTCAAAGTTGGGTAAATTATACCTTATGATTATATTATATTGAAATTACTCTTATGGTTGGGTGTATTTTTATTTCTTCTATATAATTCCCTTGTTTATTTATTCTTGTGTCATAAAATACGACATTGTAAGGGTTTTGTTGGCTCGATTTTCATTTTGTTGGGTTATAATATTTATTCCTTGACTATGTTCTTCTAATTTTTTATATTATTTCATTTCACTATTTCATATGAAAGTTTCTCTTTTTATATAGGGAAATTATATTTCTATTTCAATATTTTATTCTTTTATGGATTTCTCTCTTCATAAAAATATAATATTATTAAGAACAATTACTAGCCTCTCTATTAGATCGTTCTCCTTCATGTCCATATTATTTCTTACCTTTTTTTTCTATTTTTAATTTAAAATATTTATTAACTTTTTCACTCTTCATGTTTATCTTTATCTCTTTAAAAATAGAATCTAATAACTCTTCCATCGATGTGGTTTTTCATTAAAACTGCATAAAAAGGAATTTATTTTTACATTTATATATTTTGTATCTTCCGCTCAACATATCATTACTCAAACTTTATTTCATTTAAATATTAAATTATTATGGATTTATTTAAAATAAGTTTTAAAAAATTCTTATTATCACCTTATTAATCATAATTTTTAAAGGTGACAAGTGAATTCATTTTTCTATAACAACATTAAAATTGATTTATGAAAACACTTTTTATAATTTCACATATATTTTTCTCTCTACATCCAAAATATATATATATATTATGGAGTTATTATTTATTAATGTCCCTCTAAATTATCTTCTGATATACTTATATTGGTCGATTGAATTTATGGAACCAACCAATCTATTTCTGGATTTCATTTCATGTGATACCTTATGTGACACAATTTCTTTCCATGTATTTATTATTATATGTATATAATTGATTTTATATGGCTCAAATATGTATGATTTATCATTATATTATAGGTAGGACAGATATAACCCTTCAATTCATTGATTAATTTTTTATATCTTGTTAGATACTGATATTTTTTGTGGAACTGATTGTGGTTAGATATGTTCACAACTTTATACATGGGAATGATTGTGCTTAGATATTCTCACAACATTATCCATGGACATGTTTGTGATTAGATATATTTATAATGATATTATTTCTTAATATTATGTTTCTACCACATACTTATTTTATGACCCATGGATCATTATTATTGTCGTGTGATTTCACATTCCTATGATTCATACTTTTGGTCTTCCAAAAACTGTATGTTATGATTCATGATTTATGATCCATATTTTATTGAGTAAAATTTCCATAACATGTGTTTATATAACTTTATTATATTATCATATCCATATATTAATTATATTATTACTTATGATATTTTATGTATATCTCTTTTTTTACCATTAATGAGAATTTCATCTCACACCCCTAATATTTTTCCATTCCCCAAGTTATGAAGAAAAGTATAAAATGTAATGTGTCTAAAATAGGGGTCTAATATTATTTTAGAACATTTATTTTATGTATCTAATCCTAAAAGGCACTAAAAAATTGGGTCCTTGGTGTTTTTTCCAATATTGAGATTACATATAAAATGTTGTATATGTTTTTAGGTTATCTCAGTTTGAATGAGAGAGTGTAAAGTTTATATTTTAACACTAAATTCGGGAGTGTGGGTTTGGGGTTCTTTATCTCTCCCCATAAATATAACTTCAAATTATATGAAAATTATATAAATAATTATTATATAAACCAAGTCTTCAGGATCTTGAAAAAAAACATGATAGGAAATCACCTCTTTATGGTGTCTTTAGACATATTAATACCAAGTAAGTTTCCCAATGATTTTAAAACAACTATTTTTCTTTGTTTGAATATATGGATTATAAATAGTACTATTAGTACTAAAAAATATAGATAAAAATGAATTTAATATATATTTTAAATTAAATTAAAATTACATTTGTAAA
The DNA here is from genome assembly GCA_963277665.1 of Viscum album. Classification (NCBI taxonomy): domain Eukaryota; kingdom Viridiplantae; phylum Streptophyta; class Magnoliopsida; order Santalales; family Viscaceae; genus Viscum; species Viscum album. The sequence continues at coordinate 1,360,794,682 of OY728140.1, read as the reverse complement.
TAAAACTTCAGAGATACTAGTTTTTAGATAGAATATGATATCCTTCATAAAATTAAAAATCTAATAACCAAAATCAATGTCATTACTTTGTTTTGGACACTGTATAAACATTGATAAAAATAAGTAATTTTTTATATATATGTTTTGACAGTGAAATATTAATATATATATATATATTCCCTAATACTTATCTGATTGTATACATACATAGGTTTCTTATGTGAATTTCTTATCCCCATACTGTGGTTTTGATAATAAATAAGCACCACCCAATCATGAAAAAATGATTGTTAAAAAATAATATAAGACATATAATTTTTTTTCATCTATAAAATGTTTTTATTTCATTATAAATTCTTATATGATATCACATGAGGTCGATTTTTTTCATATCCATTCATTAGATCTAAAAAATATCATTAGAGTATCCAAATTGATCATAATAATCTTCCCATTATTCTTAAAAAATAAAAAAATGAATAATTAATGGAAGAAATTAAAATATATTTTATATGATTAGAGTATATATTTTTACCCATGTATTGTAGTTATTGAAAATTCTATATTGTTTATTATTATTTTTTCAAATGCTACAGCTACTTGATGCCTTATTAATAAAAAAATTCCTTTATCCAATCAATATTTTTGTGAATAAGTTACATGAGGAATAATGAAACTAAATTTTTCTTCATAAGGAAATCCCTTTATATTTATGTGATATAAACACTTATAGAATATATGAATATTATTAAACATTAATTTACATAATAGATCAATTATTGGAAAACATATTTTAAAAATGCAACTTATGTATATATTCATAATCGATACTATCATACTTATAGGAATTATAATTTCATTTGTATTCCCAAGAATAGTCACTTTATTAATGGCCTTTAAATACATTTTTTCTTTATATTCAATTTATGGTGTATTTTTATCTTAAAATGTTGTATCTGAATGAACATGTAATTTTAATTAATGTGGTAGTGATATCTTTTTCATAAAGGAACTCTCAGAAGGTCCTTTTGATATATAAGTTAATCATTTATATTTTTTTATTTTAATTTTTATTTCCCCTTCTCTTTCTCTTTTTATAGAAACATGCATCTATTCTAACCTTCCATTAATTGTAAAAGTTTTTTATATAAAATAAATTTGAAATAACATACCTCATTATCATCATATTTCTTTATAAGATTAAATGTCCATGCTATGAAAGTTTCAATAAAAAGTTTGAAAATGTTAACATCAAGTAATTTAAAGGGAAGAGATAGAATAGAACTCATATTTTGAGCTAAAATAATTCCTACTCTCCTATGATCTCCTAGAAGTCATTTATTGTGTAGAATATTTCCTAGGATATTGTACACTATACCACTCTCAATAATGAGGGTGGGTGATAATTGATATAAATCATAGTAAATTTCACCTTATATAACTTTAGTACAAGAAATGTATCATTAAAAATATGATTCACATTTAGCATAATTTTTTATGAAAAAATAAATTACTATGGGATAGGAAGGACTTTGAGGGGAATAGATAGCCTCAAAACTGGGGGTCAGATCATCATGTTTTGGTTCTTTCTATGTTGATTATTCTTTTTATCTCTTTTAAAAAACTAGTTGATCATATCAACCTACAAACTATCTTTTTACAATTATAGCGTCTATTTATTCTTACATGATTTTCATTTAATAATATATATCTATTTATGATGAAAAATTATGATGTGTAATTCCACTTCATGGGGTACTTTGGTTTTGATTCGGGGTGGACTTTCTTTCTAGAGATAGGAAGTCACAGGTAATTTACCACCAACACCATAGAATGATTATTGGTTGAGACGTTGATAGGTTGGGATTGTCACACCTTTTTAAGGTGATTATTTCCTACTCTTGTACTCTTCTATAGATTTAATTAATATTTTTTAATCCCTTCCAAGTTCCAACATGGTATTAGTTACCCATGTACTAATTGTTTGTCATTAACATGTATCAATGTGAACATATATATATATCAGAGGTTCTCAATCTTTTTCTTATATTTATTAGTGAACCATAAGCTCAAGACACTATGGTTTAAATCTATATAGCATGTAACTTTGGATTTTATCACCATCCAAGAAATTGGTAAGTGTTGGTGGTACCGGGATTGGGCCCATAAGAAGGGATCTAGTAATACCGCACCCTAAAATCCACTGAACCGATATTCTGATTCGATGTGCCACATAGCCTTAAGAACACCTCCCCCTATGCTAGAGGCTACTAACTAGAAGAGGTGACCATGGGGATATCCTGGGTAGACTATAAATTTATGATTAGAGTGCACAACATTGAAGTAAATAGAGGATATATCGTTCATCCAAACATAAATAAATAAATCATGGTAATAAGTAGTTAAAAGGTAAACAAATAGTCCAATTTATACCAAAATGTGGTGTATGCTTATAGGTGAGTCATAAATATCAGAGTCATGCATAAAAGTCCAAAATAACCAAAAAAAAGATACAAAATTTTTCAGACATCCCAAAAGTCTAAGTATTATCCCAATCCCTATCTCCAAGCTCCATCCCTACCCCAAATCAAGAATCTAACATAGAATGCTTTCCCTTATCTAACTCAGCATCTATGAAGTCTGTTTGGGTACCAACATGTAGCCCAAGTTGGTTGTGAGTAAAACTCAGTAAGCCACTAAAAAAAGTATATAAAATCATATCTAGTTCATACAATATATTTTTTGTAGATGTATCTCATAAATATTCAAGATAAAATAATTAAATAAATAAAATAAAATAACCTCGATCCATGGGATCCATGATGGCGCATGGGTTGAACTTACTTGCTTAGACTAGTTACAAATGTCTCTGAGCACATCTTAATGATCGTAACAACCCTAATAACCACATGGAATCCAATATCTCATATCAAAATTACAAATATCATGTATCATATAGCATCTAATTACTCATCATGTCATACCCAATCATATGGTATCATGTGTAATTGAAGGAGCTCATCCAGGAATTCCTAAATCATATACCAAGTCTAACGACCCAAGATTAACGTAATTAGACATTACATTAATTTTATGTAATACTTAATACATGATACAAGAAGATGCTCGAAGACCATATTAGTTTGGTATCTTTGGAAACATGTAACATAATCTCATAACTTCATGAAAGATCTTCAACATCTCCTATAAATATATTCCCCTTTTGTTTTCCTACCCAAATCCTTTATTTATATCCTGGGGAAAAGAAAACATAAAAATGGTGAGCTCAAATTCTCAGTAAGGGTAAAAATTGAGAACATAAAACAGACCATAAACATATTAATGTAAAAACATGAACATAAAGTTTAAATATCAAAATCATGAGTCATGAAATAAATCTTGGAAGTATGTAAGGCATAGATCACAAAGGAACATTAACCATGATAAAATATCATTGGTATAAAACATGAAATTTTGGGAAAAAATAAGCACATAATATGATTTATATAGTATCCAAGTCATTCCTTCCAATACCATCATATTGGAAAAAGTCTGTTACTGAATTGGGTTTACTTCTTGTTCCAGCCATTTATTACTGAACTGGATTTACTTGTCATTCCAGCCCTATATTACTGAATAATATTTACTTTTCATTATAGTCATGTTTATCTCATGATATATAAATCTTTACCCAATGCATTGTATGGAGATATATGTCCCACCCATATCATAATGAAATTATACTTACTTGTACCACAAAACATAAATCATTCATCATAGCATAACCTATGAAATAAAATGGGTTTCTTAAACATGATTCCATCATAACATAATCCAAATAAAAGATCATTCCATCATTAAAATAATCAAATCATAGTAATAATATGGATAGAAAAATAACCCTATTTAAGAGCATCATCTTATATGGAAAATAATTTTGATAAAACACTTGAACTTAATTCTTGAGGAAAATATCCTTTCTACTTCAAAAACGTTTTCTTTTCTCAAATTCCATGCAATTTTAAAAGAAGATATTTTAATTAAAAATAAAATTAAAATATTTTAAAGTAATATTCATGTAAATAAGGCATCATGAAACCATAAAAAATAATTCATGCTCTATAAGTTAAAAAAAATTCTCCTCATACTTTTGCCGGAAAAGTCAAAAAGTACCTCATATGGTCAATGAAAGAAATATTCCTTCCAAACCATGTATTAAAAGTAAAAAAATGGTTAAAAATGACTTTAAAAGTGCATATAATAATAGTAAACATTTTATGATAATATTTTTAGAAAATAAAGACATGGATGATAAATATACCCCCAGTAAATACTTATGTATAAACAATCTCGAATAAAAATGAGATTGAAGAATTGTCCCTTACAAAGATCATTTTGTCAATAAAATATATAAATTATGTGTATTCACTATAAATCCCCATAATGGAAGTATAAATACAAGATAATATAAAAAAATTCATTTCTCACATAATCAAAGCATGACATAGTCAAGAAGTAGAAGATCAACCCAAAGAATGGAAATTGGGTTAAGAAGTTCTCTTACCTTAGGTATGATTTCTTCTGCATGTGTCTAAAACTCCTATATAGTGGTTTTAAACATATTATTAACTTTTAATAGAACCATAATAATATCTAATATATCATATATGATTCACTTATGACTTTATATTACCCTTTTATTTATCAATTCCATGTTAATGCAACGTTTTGGGTAATAATCATTTTATTTATCGTACGTGTGTAGACTTATTATTATTAATTTTATTAATTAGATCATGATTTACTTACTTACAGAATATAAAACATTACTTATATATCATAAATAGTTAGTATATATATATATAATAGATAGATAAATGAAATGGAATACACCATTCATGGAGACGGTAGGTCGTACGTACACATGAACATTGTTTCTGTTTCCTTATTGAATTGAATTGAAGAAAGTAAATGGAATATATATATACATAAATACAGTATAATTATTATGTCATATATTATTATTTATTATATATAATTTATAATCATTTTTGAATGGTTAACGTGGAGAATGAATCTCATCGCGTCATGGAGATGGTAGGTCGTACGTACGCACGAATGACGATATCATTCAATTAATGGTTAAATGGTATGGAATTGGATGGTATATTAATTATAAAAAATTATCATGTTATATTCATTATTTACATCCATTATACTCATTTTTATACCCATCCAAATTAATTATTGTTGAATATCAAATTACACCACGACGTGGAGATGGTAATCCGTACATACGCAAGAATAGTTATATTATTATTTGTAGGATGGATAAAAGGAGGTATAATGTTAAAACATAATTATAATAACATCTAAGGATGTATAAGATACTGGATTTATTACTTTATTATTGAAACAACATAATAAGAGGAAGTAGAAGAAGAAAATAATTTTCAAAGAGGTGATAAAACAATTACCTATCTTTTGAGTATCTCCTTTTGATTTGCACAAAAGGTGACCTTAGGATGGAATTATTCCCAATTTGTGGACTCTATGAAAAATGGAGGGATATTTTTAGCTTATTTGAGTAGAATTTGTATGAGCTAAGGGGCTTTAAAGGTGTGAGAAAGTGGGTATAGGTGGTGGCCTTTCATAAGAGAGAGGAGGGGCACTTTAGGAAAGTCTTGAAATATTAATTTATTATAAATTTAATTTAGGTCTCTAATGGTTCAAAACTCATTTATTTGGATTATAATATGAGTATGGGTAGAAATACTTTCAACCAATAGGTTTTAGAATATTTTAGGTCACAAAATTAACCTTATCTTTATCTTTAACCCTTAATTAAAAACATTAACTCTTACGATGTGTTCTTCTATTTTCATAATATATGGTTACTATAGTTACTATAAAATGCCAAGAGAACCAAAAGTGGATAATTAATGACATTTTTAACATTATATAATTCATTTTTCCTAATTTTATATTTTTAGGACTATTATATAATTTAATAAAATAGTATTTGTTTTAAAAAATCATTTGTGTCAATTTTGAATCTATTAAGTAATTGATTTTTGTTAAAGTCATAAAAAATTTATTCCTTAGAGCAAAAAGCATTAAATCCAAGATAATATGTCATATTCATCCAAAAAAATCGTTTATGGAATCAGAACATTCAAATTATATTTATTTTAATATGTATAGTATCATTTACTTGAATCTTTCATTAATAAGGTAATCACTCCATAATTAGATCTCAATAAACTAGCATCATCCAATTTACTTATTACAATTCAACATATCTTTATACAAGCATCATTATCTTAACATAAGGGACTAATTAAGGGTTATATTTACCTTAATTATGTGTTCTCCAAGTATATCACCTTACCCTTAAATCACTTTTTGGCTCCTTAGAACTATTAAAAATATCCTTTCTAATCCTTAATGAAAAAAATTATACTGAAAATAGTTATATATTTCATGATTCATATAACATAATCTTTGAATTCTGAAACATATACACCTCAATCATCCAACATTATTCTTAAACCATTACTCTTGATCCATCATATTTTTCTTTCCTAAAATATGAATCATGTATTAAGGTTTATCAACCTCAATATTCTTAGGTTTAATGTAAAAATGATGGAAGAACATCACATACCTTTCACATGTAGTTTATAATCTCCTTATCCTCAATAGTATGACCAATAATCATACCATCATCAAGATTCTATTCATGATATTTCCACTTAGGAAGTCAATCTTCATAATTACCATAATTTCTAAATTTGAAACAATCAATGGTTAATTGTGTTTTATGTAGTTCTGGTAATTGACTAAGACCAGAAAGAAAAGTGTGAGAAATACATATCAGAGATTAGAAATGTATAAGGCAAATTACTTATAATATTTCAATATGTTATTTCTTTGGTTTAACCCTAGGTTAGTCATGATTATCACAAAAACCCTAGGATTTTGACCTATACTTAACTTGTCCTTAAGAAATCCCTAGACATATCCTTAGAAATATCTCTATGGATCTCACAAAAGTTTTCACATCCTAGTTTCCAAAGGTTGACTAAACCTTCACTCTGATACCAACTCTAATGACCCAAGTTTGATGTATATGGACATTAAATTACTTTTGCAGAAGACTTAATTAATGACACAAATAGATGCCCAAATACTGTATTAGTTTAGTGCCTTTGGAAATTGGAAAACCTAAAAAATTGGTTCATAAAACATCTACAACATCTTCTTCTTTATACTTCATAACTGGAACCCCTTTTTGAAACATCTTACTTAATACCCTTCTTCAAATCCTGGGGGAAAACATGAAAAGGGGTGAGCTCAAATGCTTAGTAAGGGTAAGAATGGAAAATATCTTTAAAAACATAAACAGGAATGTAAAAACATGGACATAAATTTTGAAAAAAAACCATACCACATTTAACATATAACAAAATCTTGAGTCATGAAATAAATATTTGTAGTTCATAAAGCATAAATCATAATGGAATCATGAACCATGAGAAAATAGCATTGGTATAAAACATGGAATTATAGAAAAAAAATAATCACATAATATGACTTCTATAGTAGCCAAGGCATTTCTGCCAAGACCATTATAGTGTACAAAGTCCTTTACTGAACCAGGTTTACATGACGTTCCAACCATGTATTGATGAACCGGATTTACTTATCATTTCGTCCCTGTATTACTGAACTAGAATTACTTGTCGTTCCAACCTTGTATTACTGAACAGGATTTACTTGTCATTCCAATCATATTTATCTCATGAGATATAAATCCTTACCCAGTTCATTGGAGGGAGATATAGATCCCAACCATCACATGATTAAATCATCCTTACATGTACAAAAAAACATAAATCATTCATCATAGCATAACCCAAGAAATAAAATAGGTTTCTTAAAAATCATTTCATCATAACACAGTCCATATAAAAGATCATTCCATAAATAAAATAGTTAAATCATAGTAATAATAGAAATAGAAACATAACCCTATTTAATAGCATTATCTTAGATGGAAAATAATTTTGATAAAACACTTGTACTTAACTTTTAGGTAAAATATCCTTTCTACTTCAAAAAAATTTTATTTTTTCAAAATGTCATGAAATTTTAAAAGAAGAGAATTTAATTAAAAATAAACTTAAAATAGTGTAGAGTAATATTTAGAGAAATAAGTTTTCATGAAACCCTAAAAAATCCATTCATGTCATATAAGTTAAAAAAACATTCTCCTCATACTTTTTCTAGAAAATTAAAAAAGTACCTCATATGGTAAACGAAAAAAAGATTCGTTCCAAACCATGTAGTAAAAGTAAAAATGGGTGAAAATGGATTTAAAAATACATAAAATAATATTAAACATTTTATGATAATAGTTTTAGAAAATAAGGACATGGATGATAAATATACCCCAAGTAAATACTTACGTATAAACAATCTCATATAAAAATGAGATTGCAAAATTATCCCTTACAAAGATCATGTTGTTAATAAAATTGATAAATTATGTGTATTAAATATAAATCCCCATAAGGAAATTATAAATACAAGATAAGATATCAAAATTCAATCATAGCATGACATAGTCAATAAGTAGAAGATCAACCCAAAGAATGGAAATTGGGTTAAGAAGCTCCCTTACCTTAGGTCTGATTTCTTCTGTATGTCTCTAAAACTATTGTATAGTGGGTTTAAACATATTATTAACCTATAAAAGAACCATAATAATATCTATGATATCATATATTATTCACTTATGGCTTTATATTACCCATTTATTTATCAATTCCATGTTAAAGCAACGTTTTGGGTAATAATTGTTTTATTTATCGTACATGTTTTGACTTGTTAGTATTGATTTTATTACTTAGATCATAATTTACTTAATTAAAGAATGTAAAAAAGGATTTATATATCATAAATATTCAGTATATAAATATATATAATATATAGATAAATGAAATTAAATACACCATTCATCAAGACGGTAGGATGTGCGTACGCATGAACATTGTTTCTGTTTCCTTATTGAATTGAATGGAAGCAAGTAAATGACATATATAAATATATATACATAAATCTAGTAGAATTATTATTTCATATATTCTTATTTATTATATATACTTTATAATCATTCTTTAATGGTTAACGTGGAGAATGAATCTCATCTCGTCGTGGACACGGTAGGTCGTACGTACGCACGAGCGACGATGTCATTCACTTAATGGTTTAATGGTATGGAATCAGATGGTATATTAATATTAAAAAATAATTATAATGTTATATTCATTATCTAAATCCATTATACTCTTCTTTATACCCAACCAAATTAAGTATTGTTGAATAACAAATTACACCACGACGTGGAGACGGTAAGTCGTATGTATGCACTCATGGTGATATTGTTATTTTTAGGATGGATAAAAGAAGGTATAAGGTTGTACCATAATTATAATAACATATAAGAATTTATATGATACTGTATTTATTACTTTAGTATGAAAAAAACATAATGATATGGAGTATAAGAAGAAAATAATTTTGAAATAGGTGATAAAACAATTACCTCTCTTTCAAGTATCTCCTTTTGATTTGCACAAAAGGTCTCATTAGGATATATTTATTCACAATGTGTGGACTCTAATATGAAGGGATGTATTTTTGGATCTTATTTGAGAATAATTTTGATGATCCAAGGGGATTTAAAGGTTTCAGTAAGTGCGTAGAGGTGGTGGCCTTTTATAAGAGAGAGGAGGGTCACTTTAGGAAAGTCTTGAAATATTAATTTATTATAAATTGGATTTCGGATTATAATGGTCCCAAACTCATTTATTTCGAATATAATATTATTATGGGTCTAAATACTCTCAACAAATAGGTTTTAGACAAGTTTATCTCACAAAATTAACCTTATCTTTTAGCTTTAACCCTTAGTTAAAAAGGTTAACTCTTACCATGTCTTCTTGTATTTCATAATATATGGTTACTATAGTTACTATAAAATTCCAAGAGAAAAAAAGGTTGATAATTAATGACATTTGTAACATTATATAATTCATTTTTCGAGATATTAGATTTTTAGGACTACTATATCATTTAATAAAATAGTATTTGTTTTAAAAACTCATTGATGCCAATTTTGACACTATTAAGTAATTGGTTTTTATTAAAGTCATAAAAACTTTATTCCTTAAAAAAAGTATTAACTCAAATATAATATGTCATATTAATCTATAAAATTCTTATATGGTATCAAAATTTTCAAATTATATTTATTTTAATATGTATAATATCATTTATTTGAATCTTTTATTAATAAGGTAATCACTGCATCATCATTGTGTCATAAATAAATATATTTATTTAATGTATAAAAATTATAAATAAAATACCATAATTTATGAAATATTTTTATCTTTATAATTAGTATTTATATTCAAATTTATCAGTTATATAACCCTATATTAAGAATCTTTTAGTAAAAGATACGTGTTTATGTTATATTTCCATTTTCTTTAAATTAAAAATTATAAAAGGTCATTATCACACCCAAGTGGCTCCATGGGGTCCTAAAATTGGTCCAAGGATGCTCATGGTTGGCCATATCTCATAAAATAGGAGTATGACACTTTTTATTCTAGTTTTATATTATTATAATATTATATGTTACCCTTATTTACCTAATTTACCCTTTAACCATGGTAAATAAAAATAATTACCAAAGTTACTATTAATAATTTCCAAAAAAATAAAAGTAACCTATTAACATATTTTTGTACCCACTTATTACAAATATGGAATCCATTTTTCAAAATTCAAAACACATAATTTTTATTAATTAATTTAAAATTAATTTTTGTTGTCAAAACCAAAAAGTGAGTCATTTAGAAGTAAAAACTATCAAAAGATTGACATGTATTTATATCCAATTTAAATGTGAAATTACTTCAAATGAACAAAATTATATTAAATTATAAAAACATAATCCAATTACACTTAAAAACCAATTAAAAAGATAATCAAACTATATAAATAAATTAGATGGAAAGGCAGTTTTGAATTAAAATGTAATATTTTTCACTATTCATTAAAATATGAATTTTATAAGAAAAATACCAAAAATTCAACCAAAGTAAATTTTTATGTCCTTATTACAAATAATAATTTTATTTTTTCAAATATAATATATAAAATTTTTAAAAACTGATTTAAAATTAGTGCGCCATCAAAAGGCGGCAAAACTGCATTTTTTGAAAAATACTTCTTTTATCCAAAAAATTGAATTCTTTCTTATATTATGTTCTATAAAATATATAAGATGAATTTTAATATTATATAAAATTAAAAAATTGTTTAATACTATTCATAATAGCTATTTTATATCCCATTAAATAATAATATTTTAATAATTTATCGTTATTTATTGAAACTCGGTATTGAGTACAACGCAAGCTATCGAGGAATGTCACTCTTGGGTGTAATGCAAGCCAAGTCATTGTTTCATTTAGTGTAAGATTACTTTGGTGTTATGTATAACATAATCCAAACATATTTATTTTATACATTAAACAAAACCTATACTCAGTGTTGTGTGTATCGTATGCTAACTCGGTGTTGCATGTAACATACGACAAGTCGGATTAGTGTGAAAGGAATGTTTGACTTATTGAATTACAAGATATAAATGAAAATTTTAATTTATTCAAAAAAAATGGTTCATAAAACTCAGGGTTTTACGCCATGTAGAAACCAAGCAGTTCATCCCATCATTCATATTCATTTAATATCAAGTGTCACCTGAAATCCAAGAATCTCATCCCAACATTCCCATTTATTTAGTAACATGTGTCACTCAAAATCCAAAGACCTCATACCATCATTCATTTTTAATTAGTTAGACCAAAATATAACCATATATTCCATGGAAATGAATTTAGTCCCATGGACAAAATCAAGAAAATTTCCATTATTTACATTCAAAATAATCTATTTTACTTTCAATTAATAAAGGTCACACCCATATTCCACCCTCAAGTCTAATACTCCCCTTGGATGTATCTTTGGTATAAAACAAACAAAACATAATCTATCATCACCCTAAAGGTATGGATAAGGTCCTAATTTAAATTTTCATAGTTCAGTTCAATGTCATTTAAGGAATATAGACTCTTTTTAGGAAATAGATTAATTAATTTTAGGTATTAGATTATATGAATGGTAAAAAGGCATGAATAAATACAAGGAATATTCTATAAAATTGTGAAACCATGAGTGATATCATGAAAACCACCTACCATAGGTAATATGTGTTTCACTAATCGAATATCAGGCCTTGATTCAATCATAAGAAAAAGATATTAAGAAAATATAGAAAATTACTAAAAATAGTAAATTTATAATAAATACGGTGGGAGTGATTTATAAAATAAACAAATCTAATATTTGAAGCTAAAGGAGTGTTATCCTTACCGAGAACCTTCTAATACTTTGAATGGAAGAAGAAATGGAGATGGATTGAGGGAGAACCACCCAAGAACTCAAAAGGGGAGAGGAGATATTTATGTTGTATAAAAATGTCCAAAAATAACCCAAAATAAAATATAAATAAGGTTATGGTTATAAGGTTGTTTTATTAAAATTCATTTTTTACTATGTCTCATGGTTTTACTGCATGATTGTCCAAACAATGTGCTAACTCTGTGAACCACGCTATCTTGAAACCATCAATTTTCATAGTTAGTTGCATGGTTATAAAAACAACCCACAAACCATATGAAATGACTCTATAATAAATTATAAAGTTTCGCATGGTTTTACAAATCATGTTACCATTTTTTTCAAACTATGTAGTTGGGTTTTATGGTTTGTGCAAACCATTTCCTAATTATGTTCCCTACTCTACCTATTAAAAACATGAAATTCTAAGCCTCGAACCCCTAGGAAACTTTCAAGACCTCACTATATCCCTTGAACATTTCATTAAGATAAAAGTGAGTGGATTTCAAAAACAAATAAAGGAATTATATGATTTAATAAAGGGGTGGGGTCTTACAATATTCCCCCCCCCATAAGACAGATCCTCCCCAAACTTCATCATCAAGCATAGCGAGCCTCATTGGTGAAAATTTGCAGCCATTAAGACTGCTTGTCTGATTTCCACACCCATGTTTCCTCCTAAACACTTCCTTGTTTCTATAGCACACGGACTAAGGGGAAATATTTTCCATGAATAATATTCTCACTATAATCCACAATATAAACTAGATGCTCCTCAAAGGATGCATCTTCATCTAGATCACTATTATCATAATCAAGACCATGAGATTGATCAATAAAGTACTGCTATAGTTAAGATATGTGGAATTAATAATTCGTGGCAATGAACTATTATAGAGGAGTTAGTTAGTAGGTTATGGGGTTGACCCTTTCCATAATCACAAACACCCCCACATTCCTAGGAACCACTTTCCCCTATATTCATAATTAACGGTGTGCCCATCTAGGTCACATGCACAAGAATAGATGATCACCACTCTAAAACATGAGATATTGGTGATGCTTATCTACATAAGACTTATACCTAATCTATGCCATATTAATCCCCTTATGAATCAAATAGACATGCTCTATCATATTCTACATTATACTCAACTCAATCATCACCACCTCACCCATATCTAACCATCATAAGGGTGAATGACGCGGCTTCACATACAAATCCTTGTAAAGATCCATCTAAATGGTCACCAAGTATATTTTATTATAAGATAATTAAACCAAGTCTAACTGATTCTACCAAGAGCCCCCAAATTCAAGGAAAATGATCTCAACATATCCTCTATGATATGCATAGTCCACTCTAACTTCCTATCAGTCTAGAGATGGTAGGAAATACTCAAAATAACCTTTATACCTAGATCTTTCTATAAACCTTGCCAAATGAGAGATATTAAATGACCATATTTGTCTGAGACTATAGTATGAGGAATCCTATGTAACTACATAACCTCATGGATATAAAGTTTCCCTAGATAATAAAATTAGAAGGTCTCCCATATATGATTGAAATGAGTGACCCTAGTCAAGTGATCCACAACTGCGCAAACAAAATCATTCTTCATAGTTTTCCTCAAAATACCAGTCAAAAAAATCCATTGTAACATTATCCCAAATCCAATTAGGAATTTGAAATGATTTTAGGAGTCTAACAAGCCATTCATGCTTGACCTTCACCTACAAACAGGTGGAGCATCTCGTGACAAAACTCGCTATCACCTTTCTCATTTCTGGACACCAATACTTCCATCATATATCCTAACACATTTTGGTTATCCCATTGTTCACAACCAGCTTAGAAGTATAATACTCCCTCATTATCTTTTCCCACATGTTTGTAGAAACCAAGACACATCCATGAATTTGAAGGATGTCATCCTCATCTAGAATCCAGTTAATTGGAACCTCCCCACCATAATTTTTTTCCCTTAATTCCAATCACTCCAAATCATATAACCACATCCTATTGATTTTCTTCTAAAGTGAAGGATCAATATATAAGGATGTTAGAGATGCTTTCCCCATATACTCATGCGCTCCTAAATTCATCTCAGTGAAGAGATTCATCAACAACTATTCACTACTAGAATCCTGAACAACCTCAACATGTGTATTTTTATTTAAGGCATCAACAAGTGTGTTTTCCTTTCCAAACATATAGGTCAACTTGAAATCAAAGGATTTCATGTATTATATCCACTTTCATTATCAAAGGTTCTAATACCACTATAATAATATATATATATATTAGACTATTTTGGTCCGTATAAACAAAAAACTTCTCCCTTAGTAGATAATTTCAATAGCATCTTAGAGCATGAACTATTGTTGTCAGTTCTCATTAATGTGTTAAATATTTTCATTCATGATGTCTCAACTATCAGGACCCATAATCCATAACACGACCTCTCTACATTAGAATTAATCTAATATCGATCCTCGATACATCACAATATATTGTATTCTATCTATCGGGATCAGTTAGGGTTGGGATCGATGTCATTTCCAGTATCTTATTCAACTCTAGAAATGTATCCTCATGTGAGTTAGACTATACAAACTTCATCCCCTTTCTGTTCAGGCCAGTCAAAGGTACTTCAAGGAATGATAATTCCTAGATAAACCTCTAGGATTATCCTACCAAGATCAGGAATATATATATGTCAAACAGATTATTAGGTTTATTCCAAGATACCATAGCTGTAAAATTATCTAGGTATATAGACACACTAGGATTAGAGATGATATTCCCATTGTGCACCTGGTTCATCCAGAATCAAAACCTAAGGAGATTAGAATAAATTTGATGCTCCATCAACATGCTCATCATAACATCCAAATTTTGAGCATGTTACACGATTTTTTCAATGAAAATAATCATGAAGTAATCTAGATATAGGTGGAATACTCAATTCATTAGGTCTATAAACATATCTAGTGCATTCGTTATGCTAAATTAAATAACTAGATACTCATATGAACTATATCTTATTTTAAAAATTTTATGAGGTATATATGATGGTCTTACCCTAACTTTGTGATAGCCCAACCTCAAAAAAACTTGTAAAACACCCAAGCTACTATGATCTGGTCATACAATCCATCAATCCTAGGAAGAAGTTGTTAGTTGTTTATCATTATATGAATTTTATTCCTTTAATTAACATGTAACTCTATAGAACCATTATCATTTTTAGAAAAAATGACTAGAGATCCCCAAAGGGAAGTATTTGGCCTGATAAACTCCCTATATTATAGTTCCTCTATCTAAATCTTAAGTTCTCGTAGGTTTTTCATAGCCATGTTTCAAGGTGGAATAGAAAAAGGATTCATGCCCATTATATGCTTTATGGTAAACTTGATTCCCCTATCAGGTAGTATTCCTATGAATTACTTCGAAAACGCATCTTATAACTGATCCTTCATAGGAGGAAATAAATCATGTTGAATTCCTCTATTATCCAACATCACATCGGTGACCTAAATGGTCACCACACCTAGATTTTTGAAATTTGGTCTTGAATAACATGCTTATATGTCCTATTATCTAACATGTACATGATGTTTACCATCAAGAGATATGAACACCACCCACCTATGATAATACTCAAAAAAATCCCTATATAGAACCATTTAGTTCATACTAAGGATCAAGTCAAAACTAGTTATCTCTAAGATGAAGAGATTCCACAAAAAAATGATAACATGATATTTACAAGGCACACTCCTAATAATTATATATTCCCTATAACCATATATAAAGTGGATGGAAATGACTCCATACAAGTATTACATGGATAACATAATCCTTAAACAAATCAATCTGATATAAAGGAGTGAGAAACCCCTGTATCAAACAAGGAACAAAATGAAGTACATGCTTCAAATATCATTCATCGGACTGTAGATAGACCGACATCCTGATCCATGTGTGTGGGTTTCACCACATATAACTATCTTGAATCATACCCTTGAGATCTAACCTAACTTCCTTGCCTATTAATACTCTATAGGTGCCACTATTTCTGAACATACACTCCATAGTCTATGTCTTTCCTTGAATGTCCTATAGAACTCCAACGACCTACCCTAAAGTGGCATAGAAGAACCAACCCAGGAACCCTACATTAGTTCAAATCCTCTATCATTTGATTCCCTCTACACCATCTTGTAGAACCTATGAGGGTGACCCATCTTTATACATTTTTGACACTCGAAGTGTTCTTGTTCATACAAGGTTAAATGTGTCTCCATTGACTTCATTATTGAAAATATGGTGAACTTACACCCTACCTTCCCTACCAAATGTTATGTATATTCCCCTCATAATGGAATTTTTGGTTGCTAGATGGCCCACTACCAGTCCTTACAATATCCACCTACCCAGGGAACTTTCCATTTCTTAGGTTTTTCTAAAATATAATCATCTAGTTCACCACTATAGAAAATTTGGTAAGCCAGAATATATTCAACTACACAAAAATAATGTAATTTAACCCATCCTCAAACTACCTCACTCAAAATTACTCATTCTCTTCCATAATAGGGTTGAAGTACTAAAATTATATAAATTGTTTGGAATACTTCACAACATACATACTTCCCAAATTTAAGCATAAGGACACCCTATCCCTGTTGTCCCTCAGGTCTCCGAGATGAAATGGTTAGAAAATTTAGTTTTAAATCCCTTCCAAGATATTCCCTTATGTTGCTCAGCCTAGACTAAGATGTCCCAAAACCGTATTTTTGAACCTCATAGCACATAAACTACCAACTTCACTCTCATATCCTTAGGGGTCTCAAGATACTCAAAGATAGTCTAGGAAGACTTGATCTATAACTCAACTTCCTGGGGGCCACCCCCCCCCATAAACATTGGTGGATAGTAGAGTTGAAACTCTTTGGTCAAGAATGATATAAGAATAGTATCGTAAGAATCCTCCTTGTCCATTTCCTTTACAACTCATAGTAAACTCTCTCAAATCTGATCATTTTTAACCACACCCGAAACCATAAGAGGACCTAACCTAGAACCCTTAGGGGCGTACTTATCTACACCCTCTTAGCATTTAAACAATTTATAATGCAGATTTATCTTACTAAAATTTCATGAAAATGTATGATATCACCACAACATAATATATTTTGATAAAATAAATTAGGAAAATAGGTAAAATACACAATTCCCTATAAGTCTCATCAATAGGAATAGAGTTTGAGTCATTTATTCATTTAATACTTTTACTATTTAAAATTTTATATTAACAAATGTAGATGTTTACTATCCAAGGATTGGTTATATGGATTTCCAACCAGTATTTATAAAGGGAAACACTTTATAATTTTTTATTAGAATCCCATTTAACTATCACCAGTCAATTATTTAAATCATTCAAGTAATCAAAGGAATAATTTTACCCATTTAAAGTATCGGATATATATAATTCTACCAATAATTTATATGAAATCTCATATAAATTATGTGGACACTGAAATAGCACTTTCATGGGTGCCCTCAAATGATTAGTGTGATTTTGGGGTACTTAGGTGCAGCAGAGTGGCTGACCAAGGTCGTCTCTCAAAGGAGGAAGTGAATTAAAACAACTTTTTAGTGGTATTCTAAAAATAAAATAAAAGAAAATGAAAACACTACTTGAAAGGATGGGGTTTGTTTATATTTTATAAATCTAGAAGAAGTTTTTTGGAAGAAGATTGTATTTTTTTTTTAATTTTGAAATGTAAGTTGATTAACAAAGCACAACGAGAAGATGTTTTTTTTAGAAAATATTTTAAAAGACGTAATTGATCTAACTCTACCTATTAATTTACTTATTAATCATTATCATTTAAATAAATATCCAATTAATTATGATCCCCTTATTTGTTAACCCTATAACCCTACGAGAGTTAACTTAACCACAAAGATGAAATTACTTAAACCCTAGGCTAGCTTTGGAACACGCAATCACAGCACCCTGCTTTGATTGTTGTTCTAAGGCTAGATTATGGTCAGTGGTTAATTAGAGAACATATCCATTCTTGAAATGAGGATGAATTTTTTTTAGGTATTATATTTTAACTCTACAAATTTATCCCGTGTGGTATTGTATTACCGATTAAGATCACGCTCTCACAATTTACACAAAACCTCGACCTCATGTGTATTTGTGTTAATTGTTCAATTTCTTGATTAGTTTCATGTAATTTAAAAAAAATCATGGATCATATTAATTTAAATACAGTATCTCAATGATTCAAAATAATTAAATTAAGAGGGAATAAGATAAATCAATCACTAAAAAAACTACTCTTCCATGGGTGATGTGGTCATCGTGGAGACGTTTTGCATGTGCAAAGGTTTGAAAGGGTAGAACCCAATATTGTCTCCACTATTGATTCCAAAACAATTAGGAAGATTTATAGAATAATAAAATGGAAGAACACAGAATATTATTTAAATAAAAATTCAAGATACAAACATGAAAGAAAAGAAATACAAAGAGAAGGTGTGAAAGGAGAGCCTTTTTGGAATAGAGGTTTTCACAAATACTTAATTCTCCCAAGAGTTGTTAGGGGATCCCAAGAGACACCCTTTCGTCCACACCTTTCCAAATCCTCTACCAGCCTTCCCAAAGAGTAAAAAATCCCTTTAAATAGAGTTTGTGAGGGCTAGGGTTACATAACTTTATTAAATGTGAAAGGGAAATTCCTCCAAATATTTTAATCCCACTTATACCTCATAGTTGACCTCTAAAATGCGTTAATTGGCCGGCCTTATAGAAGTATTAGTTGTTCATAATCATGTCCCCGAGCTTCCCTCAACATTTGGGCTCAATCCAGGCCTGGATGAATAAGATATGGCTCAAATGGTGAAGTGATGTCCAATATTGATAGTTCAGTCCATCTTTGTCGTCATGGCCCATTTACTCCAC
The DNA here is from genome assembly GCA_963277665.1 of Viscum album. Classification (NCBI taxonomy): domain Eukaryota; kingdom Viridiplantae; phylum Streptophyta; class Magnoliopsida; order Santalales; family Viscaceae; genus Viscum; species Viscum album. The sequence goes on along the minus strand of OY728140.1, from coordinate 1,360,775,150 downwards.
TCAAATGCACGATACAGCACATATGTCCTGAATAGAATTTGTATCCCATTAAGTCAGGAACACAGTTACAAAATTTTAAGTCAAAATAATTTACAGAAAAATATTTATTCCCGAAATACTAAAGTGAATTTTAAAAGGGTAAAATTGGAATTTTCATCTAATTTGCAAATGAATGATCTAATCACAAATATTTCATAATTGAACATATTTAGAATAATTTTAGGAAATTATATCATCTATTATCAATAAAATATTCAATAAAATTTTGTTTTATTAGACACTTTAAATAACTAACAATGATTCCATTATTGCAAAGATAATTTCAAAAAAATAAGGTAAATATCATGAATCCTTATGTTCCAAAATTATAAATGAACACGCACCTCTTTCCATACTAAGACAAGAGTAAAACCCCCAAAAATATATAAAATCACACCCAAGTATACTTATTTAGGTTTAAATTAGTCAAACATAAAAGTGTAAAGAAAAAATGACAATCTCATCCTAGGAAACTTGGCTTTTCCCTATATGTGGGTTAGCTACTCCCAAGCCTAGACTCTTTACCAAGCTCTGACATATCCTATTATCCTATATACTAGCCCCAAATAGTAAGGAAAATAAATCTATAATACCACTTTGTAACACTTCACCCTAAAATTCATTGAATCGGAGCTCTGGGTTGATGCACTACATGGCATCAAGTGCACCTACCCGTATTCTAGAGACTAATGACTAGAGGGGAGGTCTATGGGGTTACCATGGGGAGACTATTCCTTCATAATCAGATTATATAACTTAGAATTAAATAGAGGATATATCCTCCAACTAATAATAAATAAATAAAATAAGATAATAAGTGATGGGTAAACAATAACCCAGGATATAACAAAATATATTGTATGTGTGATTCAAAGATATCATATTCATATATACAAGTACCAAATAACCAAAAATAACAAAAGGATACAAAATCTATTAAACATACAAAAATTATAAGTATAATCCTGATCTATGTCTCCAAGCTCCATCCCAGCCCCAAATCAAGTGTCTGATATACAGTGATTTCCCTTATCTAACCCTACATCCAAGAAGTCTTCTTGGGTACCAACCGGTGGCCTAAGTAGGGTATGAGTATGAATCCATAAGCCACCACCAACGGTGTCTAAAATAATATAAAGTCGAGCTAATATAGTTCATGTAGATGTATTCCATAAATATGAAAGATAAAAAAATTAAATAAATAAAGTTAAATAAGCACAGTACATAGACTCCGCGATGAAACATGGGTCAAACCTACCTACTTTATCTAGTTTTGGATGTATCTAAAAACATATTGATGAATATTATAACAATAATCACTACATATAATATAGGATCTCATCCCAGTATTCCAAATATCATATATCACATATCATAAAATTACACATCCCACCATAACTAATCATCTAGTGTCATGTGGAATACAAAAATATAATTCTAGAAATCCAAAATCATGTACTAATAAGAATCTAATGAGATCATCCTAACATTCCCATTTATATACCATAACTCATCATTATAATCCAAGGATCTCATCTCAGTATTCGTGTTCATTTAATATCAAGTGTTACAAAGAATCTAAGGAGTTTATCTCGACATTACCATTTATTTAGTATCATGTTTCACTTGAAATCCAAGGTTTTTGTATCATTATTCCCATTCATTTAGTTATTCCAAAACAAAACCATATCTTCCACTAAAATACATTTAGTCCCATGTCCAAATTCAATGCAATTTCCATTATTTACATTATAAATAAGCCACTTCATTTTTAATAAATAAAGGTTATAACCATATACCAATATCAATTTTAAGACACCCCTTGGATGTATCTTTGGTATAAAAGAAACACTAAATAATCTGAGATCACCATAAAGGGGTGGATAAGGTCCTAATTCTAATTTACCATAGGTTTATTTATTGTTTTTAGGGGAATCTATACTTATTTCGAGGAGAAAATAAATAATTTTAAGGTTTTATGTTAGATGCATGGAAAAATGGAATGAATACATACATGGAACATACTATAAAATGGAAATACCATGAGTGATGTCTATAATACCACTTAACTTAGGTTAGATGATCTTTACTCATCGAATATTAAGCCTTTAATTGATTGGAAATAGAAGAAATAAAGAATCCAATAAAACCCATGAAAATATGTCATTTATGATAAAAAATATGGGGAAATTTATATAGTAAGAAAATAGAGATTGGAGCTAAAGGCGTTTTAGACTTATTTAGATCCTTCCAATGTGCCAAACAAAAGTAGAAACTAATATTGATTGAGGGAGAACCACCCAAGAAATAAAAATGGGGGATGGGAGCTTCATGCTACAACAAAATGGCCTAAAAAGAGGCCAAATTAGGACAAAATAAGGTTAAGTTTATAAGGGTATATTAGTAAAATTAAATTTTTTACTTGGGTGCATGGTTTGGCCACATGATTGGGTAAATCATGCACCAAACATACGAACAACACTTTCTGGAAACCCTTACTTCACATGGTTAGGCACAATGTTAGAGAAACTATGTGAAAACCATCTAAAATTACTCTATAATAAATTATATAGTTTTTCAAGGTTTCATGGACCCATTATTATCATTTCACAAACTATGCTACCCCTTTTTCAAAACTTCATGATTTGGGTTCACAATACCCACAAAAAGTGTGCTAACTATGAACCCTACTCTACCACCCCAAAAAAACATAAAATCCCATGTCCAAAGCTCCCAAGTAAATTATAATACCACCCCCACTCCCTTTAATATTATATTAATATTATATTAAGGGTATTTCAACAATATTAAAGTGATTCCATACCTTAATGAAGAGGTGGGTCTTGCACCCTCCTATGTATCCCTATAAATGGAATCAGGTCCCGCATAGTTCGGTGCCACTTAATGTGGCATGTCATGCATTTTAAGTTCATGTGAAAAGGAATAATCCATGAAATTTAATGTCATGTTGTAAGTATGATTAGGTGAAATATTCCTAGTGATGGTTATTGTGAGACTTATTATGATCCACCATTTTTGGTTGATCTCGAAGGAAATATTTCCCAATGAGGTTAGGTTGTCTTTCCTGACAAGAGTATATCCCACTGAGTAGAATATGGTTTCATTGGGAATATGGAATAACAAAGTAAATATAGAGATACCTAAAAAGAATATAACCCTCAAAATAGGAGGTATTTTTATTTATAATATGGCTCAATAAGGACCATCAAGGTTTTCAAGGGGACTATCAAATAAATTGAGAAAATCGTGATGGAATTTATTTAGGACACAAATCAAGGTGGTAAGTTCCATTGGGGATATTGGGTGTGAATGATGAAGCTGATCAAAGAAGGGGTCTTAATTTTAGAAGTGTGTTAGAGGCCATACAGGGCATGCAAGAGAGGGTGCATTGGGATATCATTGAAGGGAAGTCCTTATGGGAAAGGTTTATGTAGAATAGGTATGAAGATGATTGAAGAGGGTTATTGGATCGAACTAGAAGGGAATATAGGATTTTTCATTGAATGATTTATCAAATGGATATTATTAAGGAAAAAGTGTGGTAGGTATTGGGTTGTAGTGATATTAAATATAGTAAGGATAATTATGTTGCTGATACTCACTTATTCCTAGGGTGTTTAGTTCTAAACATCTATTTCTCAAAAGCTAACTAGTATCTCAACCTTATCAATAAGACACTCATTGAGAAGAATAATATCCTTCATGGGATATTAAATCTAATGTATTAAATAGATACATTATTTTTTTAGATTCTATGTTTGGAGGTTTCAGCTGGTGGTATTATCACATGATGATCCATGCAAACAATGATCATAACAAGTTGGTGAGAAAGCTATGGTGAAAGGAAATACCGGCGAAGAATAATTTTCTAGTCTGGTATTTGAAGGAACATGTCCAAACCCACTAATGACAATGTGAAAAATAAGGGTATTCTTCTAGCCTTTTATTTCTTGTATTGTGAGTCTCCTTGTTCGGAATTAGTCTAACATACCTTATTTAAAGGGTAATGGGCCAAAAAAATAGTGGATTTTATTAGATAGTGCATGGGGATCTCGATGTGGGGAAAATATTTGTTAGTGTTTATCATGGATTGGTTTTAGTGGGTGGGAAAGAATGGAAATGAGGTTAAAATTTATGGCATGGTGTTTTAAATGGTGTGTTGTGTTCTCTAGGGGGCTAATATCAAAGCGAGACCAGACAAACACTACTCTTACCTTTTCATTAAGGTTCATGTGAGAATTCTTATGACAAACCTTACGAATCTTATAGCTATTGTGGTATCTTCTATTTATTTAGGGGGTTATTATAAGGATATAGAATCCCTCAGAGGAAAGGGTAATGGATTATAAATGGTGGTGGGTTAAATGGAATCCTCCCACCAATGGTCTAAAGATGTATGTTTATAGTTCTTTAATATTGGGAGAGATGAGAGGGGTGGATTAGTTTGGGATGAAAGGGGATTAGTTATCTTTGGATTCATAACTTACTATTTTCTAAGTAATTAAATTGGGGTGGAGACATGGGTTGGTTTTAGTAGCATCATGTTCTGAATACTCTGTAGCATCAATCTTTATATAGTGGAGTCCGACTCTAAAATTATGGTTAGTCTTCTCCATGACAAAACAAGCACCCTGTGGGACCTAGACTACTTTATCAGGAAGTATATCATGATCATTGATTGGGGAATTGAAGTGAGACACACATATTGGGAAGGTAACTTTGTAGTAGACATCTTGTTCAGTAAAGGTGTTTTCCTAAAAATTTCTACTTTATATCATTTTGATGGGTCTTTACTGAATTATTGTAATCTTGTTGTAAGGGGTGAAACACTTGGCCTTCACCATTTTATACCCCATTGACCCACATGTTTTTTTGTAATAACAATTTATTTTTTAGTGATCAAAGTTTTTAAAGGATATGGAATTAGTGAAAGGTACATCTGAGATGACGGGGAATATATCCCAACAAAGAAATATGCATGTGTCTTGATAAGGAATATACCCTGATTTGGATGACAATAGAGGGTTGATGATATTGGGTTTGAACCTCTAGGAAGCATCCAATGTATCTTGTTTGACAGGAATCAACACCCACATATCTCAAGGTTCAAAATTTAAGGTTTTGTGATAGGACTGTTCCATACAGTTTAACATCATGTGATAAGGAAATTATTATATATGTTGGTCGGAGAGGATTACTCAAGAGGGGGGTGAATTGAGTACCAATTAAAATTTCTGTATTTAAAAACAATGTCTTAACGACCCCCAAACAAAATAATAGATTAAACTGTAGTGAATTTATATTAATGTAGAGATTCTGTTAGGTTCTCAAGGGATTGATTAATTCCCAGTTAATCAACACAGGAGTGTGTGATTATCTTTTGAAACTAACTTACTAATCTACACTTAACATAAACACTTGCTAATTTAATTATCAAAGTAACTTTAAAAACAGTATTGGTTTTAAAGTGATTAGCAGCGGAATAAAACTTTGAAATAGATGGCACAACAATGTAACCAAGAGGTTCAGTCTCAAGCCGAGACTTAGTCCTCTCAAAAGTTTATATAAAAATGATCCACACCCTGGATCGGGGTTCAACAGTTTACAACTGTCCAGGTCCAAGACCTCTACCACTGTTCTTCGTGGGAAACAGTACAACAGCAACCAGCTGTCCAGGTCACACACGACCTCTACCACAGTTCTTCGTGGGAAAGAAAGAATGAAAGAGTTTTGTAAGGATTTACAGATCCTTCAGTTTGAGTACAGGAGACAGTGTATGTGTTAGATATAGCAGATAACACACACTGCTCGAAATGAATGGTAATAAATCACAGAACAAGAGATGTAGAGTTTAGAGATGGTTCTGGTGATTTCAGTATAGCTCTGGACTCCTTTGGATTTGATTAGAAGTGAGTCTGAGTCCTCTTCTCATTTCTGTTGAGAAACAGAGTTTCGTATGCTCCAGGTTCACAGGTGGTGAGATTGTAGTCGATGAAGTTCTTCTTGTATGCACAGAACACTCCTCGAGTATGCTTGATTGTCTATGAGCTCCTCTATGTTCTTCTCGTGCTTGTGTCGTTTTTTGGTATATTGGATGCACCGCACTTTTTTGGTTCGCTTCTTGTTGTTTGTTTTCTTCACACGTTCGCGCATATTTCTGGTATGTAGTCTTCTCGTATTTATCTCCCATCAGGGGACAGAAAAGATTTCTTTTCAGCAGGTATGAGGTACAGGTTCCTGACATCCGACAACCTTTATCAGATATTTGACAAAACATTAAAATGTATGATATGACCGTTAGATAGATTAAATAAAGGAAATAAAGAAATTCAAACAGTGAGTCGAGTGATCGGTAGGTAATCAGCATCGATAGCTTGAACATCGGTAGCTTGAACATTAGTAGCTTGAACATCGGTAGCTCAATGTCATTAGTTGCTCTGACTCTATCGGTTGCTCCATGTGTCGGTAGGTACATGCGTGTATCAATGACTGTTTATCGGTAGCTCCATGCGCCGGTAGGTACATGCATCGGTAGCTCCATGCGTCGGTGGCTGTGAGTCTATCGGTAGCTTTGTCCATCAGTGACTTCTTTCATCGGTAGCTATTTATACTTACACCGGTAGCTCTACGTTTGTATCGGTAGCTGTCTGTAAGTACATCGGTAACTCTGTGTTAAGTCTATCGGTAGCTGTCTGTCGGTAGACTAAGTCTATCGGTAGACTGGTTACCGGTAGCTCTTTATCAGTAGCTATAGACAGATTACTTATCTGTTTTATGCAGAACACATCTGATTGTGTTAGAATCAATTTATAACTTGTATGAACATGGATAAATGATGATTAACATATTCCAAAGACTATTTTTAAAAAGTGTTATTGATTTGATCACAGATTGGAAAGAATTAAAGTATAGATCAACAATACTTAACAATATCATAGAGAATGAAAACATAATTGGGATTTGCAACACAAATAAATACATGATTGAGATTATCAAAATAGGTGAGGTCAACAATCTCCCCCTTTTTGATAATCACAATTTATGATATGGTAATATGGGCATTTAACATAGTGAGAATATAATAGTAAAGAGTATAATATTGAATTCAATTTTCTCAGAGAAAACAGCATCAGAAATAATAGAAATAGTATGATATAGACATAAGTTATCAGAGGTAAAAATAATAAGGTACTATATAGACATAAGGTATCAGAGATAAAAATGGAAACAAAACAAAGGATAATGTGTCTCCCCTTATGCCTTATCTTTCTCCATTGAAAATATTTCTCATTTTGTTCTGCTCCTTATTCTCTCATAAAAAGTTTCTCCCCCTCTCTTATTGTTCTCCCCCTTTGTGATAATCAAAAAGTGGGAAAGCATATATATATATATATACACATAGGATAGAAATAAAACAAGAGAAGTAAAAAAAAAGTTCTGTATTATAGTAGTCAAAAAGTACAACAAAAACATATTACAAAGGAATTCCTATCAAAAAGCTTGGCCACTGGTTCAATCCGCATCTGCAATGTGAGATTTTCCTTTGGGATCAGAAGGATGCTCGGGTGGTGAGGATTCAGGTGAAGGTTTGGGAATGCCAGAAAAGATCAAAGGAGGCTGGGCCACTGACACAGAGTCAGGCTTGTAGGTTGAAGATTTTTGGGTGATCATTGGTTTGAGGCTTTGAATGGCTTGAACAGGAGTCAGCTGGACTGAGGAAGCAGCTGAGGCAGAAGCAGGCAAAGCAGGAGGGATGATGACTGGTCTAGCATCAACATGCAAGAAGGGCAGCAGCAGATTTCTAAAATCCATAATAATTCCTCCTCCTCTTTCCATAGCAGAGATGAAATCATCTTTGTTCTCCATGAATTTCTCTAAGGCAGGAGTCGGTTCTCTCAGCTTGCTCACTTGTTCGTTGAAAGCTTGGGTGACTGGAGGGAGCTTCATGTGTTCCAACATTAGCTTGAAGTGGTGTTCGAGTTGATGCTTGGTGAAAATTTTGGAGAAGTAGTAGTCCACTTTGCTTTTTATGGCTTCTTGAGAGGCAGAGGCTTCTCTCATAAAATCTTGAACTATCTTCATGATTTCTCTGGCAGAATCCCTTGTAGAAAGCACCACTCGGCTTAACTCTGATGAGTCCCCAGAGCCACTGGTTGAAATAGAACCAATCTCCTCCTTCAATATTGCTCGAACTGAGTTCATATCAACTGATGGTTTGGATGTGAGAGGGCCAAGAGAGAAGGAAACAGTTTCTTTAAAACTCTTTGACAAACCACTGATTAGGCTTTGAACTTGAGAGTCTTGTAATTGAACATGATCCTTCACTGAGGTTTTGAAACTTTCAAACACTGAGACAAACTGGCTGACTACACTCTTCACATAAGCTAGGTCCTTGTCAGCTTGAGATTTGGAGCTCATATAGGAATCCAAAGCAACAACTGATGTCTTGAGAGCTTCCAGATCAGCTTTGATTCTTGAAGACTGAGTCTGGCATTCTTTCACTTCTTCCATAAGCTCAGACATAAAGGAAGATAAATTACAAGCCAGAGATAGCTCGAAGGATCTCTCTAGAATTTTCATTTCTTCATAAAAGCTTTCCTTCATCTCAGCAACTGAAGCACTGAATGATTCTTTTATCTCATTCTTCATGGATTCAAGATCTGATTTGGAAACAAAATCACTTGAGACAACTGCAGCAGATCCCCTTGCTGAGGCCAAATTAACTACAGAAGTAGTCATTATTGAATTAATTGAGGATGCAAGAGAGGTTTCCATTAGCTTCACTTCTTCAACAAAACTGGATTTGAGGTCCTCTTTCAGCTTATTCAAATCATGAAATCTGACTACATCGTCTGGCAACAACTCAGCAGCAAGATCATAATTGGTCTTTGGTCTATCCACAGACATCTCATTGTCAGAATCTGGATAATCCAATCCACAGACTATAAACCCTGGGTCTTCTACCCAGTCTCCAAGCTCAACAGCTACTGTAACATTTCCAAGCACAGACTGATGCTCCCCCTCAATGGGTGCATTCTCATGTATCACAACAGCCTTTGCTGCTGGCCGTTCTTCATCAGAATCTTCTACCACAAGTTGTACAGGTGCAGCATCTAGAAGATCTTCTGATACAGGTACAGCTTCTTCTCTATTTCTTTCTTCTTCAGCAGCAGGTATAGCTGAGTTTCCAATTAAGGGACTCATACTTAACCTACCAGAAGCAGGCGATTCAAATGCATTCTCCTTTTCCTCTTCTTCTTGGTGAGGTACAGACTGGTCTTCCTCATAAGTAGGCAAAACTTCCTCTACTTTTCCTTTCCTAGAATAAACCAATTCTGCAACAGGACTTGGGGGCAAGTCTGGATCTCCTCCAACATCCATAGGAGTTTCTTCTTCTTCTTCTTCTTCTGTCTCATCACTATAAGCAGGTTCCTCTTCATCAGGTCTTAGACTCGGATCTCTCATATCCTTTGGTCTTGAGGGATAATCCACAGGATTAAACCTATCATAGATTTTCTGATCATCACTGACCCATTCTCCCTTCCATGGGTTCCAGTTAATTTTCATATACTTACATACAGTCGAGGTGATGCAGAAATTGTTCTTGACTACAACTGTCTCATCCTGAGACTCAGCTATTTCTTTCACTTTTATCATCACTGAAATCAGCTTGGCAAAGAACAAAGCATTGGTCTTTGACTTTGGTCTAATCATGTCTTCCATTTGAAGCATCAACAATCTGCAAAGATTGACTTTTACACCATGTCTTAGCAAATGAAGAAGATAGATATCTTGATATCTCAGATTTGAAAAATCTCCTCTCCTCGGTATCAACACATGCTGAACAAATTTGAAAAGCAGTCGATTCTCTCCATCCATTTCAGCAGCTACCACTTGCCTTTGATTTCCATTCCCAGTCAGCTCTTGTAAGGCAGTCTCATAATCAAAAATGTCACTACTAGGTGGCATTTCTCTTGATACATACCCAGAGACACCTTCATGTGGTACTTTTAAACTCTCAGCCCACTCTACTGAAGAAAAATACATCTCTTTTCCATTTACAAAAGAGCTTACCTGATTCTCATTCTCAGACTTCTCAAAGGTTACAAACTCATAGAACTGCTTTACCAATTTCGGGTAGTATGGGCCATTGTTATTCGAGAAACAATCCACCCATTTTTGGTCTTCCAGAATCTCGAGCACTAAGGATTTGCTAGGCAGTATCCATTCCACACACAGTTCCTTCTCGATTACTATGTCTCTATTCTGCAAGTGAGGATTCACTGGTCGCCTTCCCGATCTAGTCTTGACTTCACTAGCACTGGCTTTATGCTGTGTCTTCTGCTTCTTAGCATTTGGTTCTACACTTTCATCTCTGACGATAGGAAGCTTGGTTTTTGCCATCGCGAGTTTAGGGTTCTTGGTCGATTTGGGTGCTAAGGTTCGAAGGTGAGAGATTTTGAGCTCGGTGAGGTAAGAAGTGGCTTAGACTTAGTTTTATCATTTAGGAATTCCAAATAAACGTTTAAAATAGAGTAATAAAATAAAATAAAACGATTCGTATTCTTGGCGGCAGACAGAAGTTTTAAACTTTGCATCGGTGTGAGTTAATCATCGGTGAGAAAAACAAATCGGTGAGAATTTCTACGTCGGTGAGAAACTTACATCGGTGAGAATTTCTACGTCGGTGAGAAACTTTCATCGGTGAGAATTTTCACATCAGTGAGGATTTCACATCGGTGAGAATTTCACATCGGTGAGGATTTCACATCGGTGAGAATTTCACATCGGTGAGAATTTTAACACCGGTTGTGATTAAACATTCCCAGTTCATGTCTTATGAAACTTAGCCTATCCGAACTTAAAGGTTTAGTGAAAATATCAGCCAATTGATGTTCAGTGCCAATAAATTCAAGAGAAATATCACCTTTTTGATAGTGATCTCTTAGGAAATGGTGTATTACATCTATGTGTTTGGTTCTAGAGTGAGATACAGGATTCTTAGAGATGTTTATTGCACTGGTGTTATCACAGTTGATTGAAACATGTTTAAAAATGTATCCATAGTCCAAAAGAGTGTGTTTCATCCACAGAATTTGTGCACAGCAACTACCAGCAGCTATATATTCTGCTTCAGCAGTAGATAATGCAACCGAGTTCTGTTTCTTACTACACCAAGAAACTAAGGATTTTCCAAGCAAATGACATGTTCCTGATGTGCTTTTTCTATCTAACTTACAACCAGCAAAGTCAGCATCTGAATAACTCATTAACTCAAAGGATTGTCCTTTTGGGTAAAACAAACCTAAGTTAACCGTGTGTTTGAGATATTTAAAAATTCTTTTAACAGCAAGCAAATGAGATTCTTTTGGGTTAGCTTGAAATCTAGCACACATACACACACTAAACATAATATCAGGTCGACTAGCAGTAAGATAAAGTAAACTACCAATCATACCTCTGTAATTTGTTTGATCAACTGGTTTCCCAGTTTCATCTGCATCCAATTTACAGGTAGTACTCATAGGAGTTTCACTTTCCTTGATACTATCCAGACCAAAACGTTTTAAAAGATCCTTTGTATATTTACTTTGATTCAAAATAATACCATTTTCATTTTGAAATACTTGAAATCCAAGAAAGTACTTAAGCTCTCCCATTAAGCTCATTTCAAATTCATTTTGCATACTTTTTGAAAAATCAGTACATAAAGAGTGTTTAGAAGATCCAAAAATAATATCATCAACATATATTTGTACAACTAAAACATCTTTATAAATTCTTTTAATGAAAAGAGTTGGATCAGCAATCCCTTTAGTAAAACCTTTTGAAATAAGGAAATTGCTAAGTCTATCATACCAAGCTCTTGGAGCTTGTTTTAAACCATACAAAGCTTTAGAAAGTTTAAAAACTTGATTTGGAAAATGAGGGTTAGCAAATCCAGGTGGTTGTTCTACAAAAACATCTTCAATTATAAAACCATTTAGAAATGCACTTTTCACATCCATTTGATATAACTTGAAATCCAGATGTGCAGCATATGCAAGTAAGATCCTAATGGCTTCTAGTCTAGCTACAGGTGCAAAAGTTTCCTCATAGTCTATGCCTTCTTCTTGACTATATCCTTGTGCAACTAGTCTAGCTTTGTTTCTAACTATATTTCCAGATTCATCTACTTTATTTTTAAAAACCCATTTTGTGCCTATTGTCAAAGTGTCCTTGGGTCTGTCAACTAATTCCCAGACTTTGTTTCTTTCAAACTGATTTAATTCTTCCTGCATAGCTATTACCCAGAATTCATCATTGATAGCATCATTGATATTTTTGGGTTCCATCTGTGAAAGAAAGGCTTGATGTTCAACCTGGTTTCTTAGAGAAGCTCTAGTTTGTGTTCCTCTATCAAGATTACCAACAACAGCTTCTAAAGGATGATTCTTTAGAATCCTCGTTGATCTAGTAAAGGTTGGACTAGAAATTTCAGGTTCATCTATAGGTTCGGGTTCAACAGAAGCAGATTCTGGAGAAAGTCCAGAACTGGATACTTTTATAACAGGTTCTTTAGATTTATCATTAAGGTCCAGAATAGATAAGTCTTCTTCAAGATTTTCAAGAGAGGTTTTAGGCTCATGTGGATCAGTTTCATCAAATTTGATGTGAACAGATTCTTCCACACATTTGGTTTTCTTATTGAATACTCTATAGGCTTTACTTGAAATAGAGTAGCCCAGAAAAATTCCTTCATCACTTTTGGAAGCAAACTTATCCAGATTATCTTTAGTATTCAGAATAAATACCTTGCAACCAAAAACTTTAAAGTAATTAACCTTAGGCTTTCTATTGTTCCACAATTCATAAGGGGTTTTCTTAAGAACTGGTCTAATCAAGACTCTATTAATAACATAACAAGCTGTATTTACAGCTTCAGCCCAAAAATAAATAGGCAGGTCATATTCATTGAGCATGGTTCTAGCAATTTCTTGAAGGGTTCGGTTTCTTCTTTCTACTACACCATTCTGTTGGGGTGTTCTAGGGGCAGAGAAGTTATGAGTATAGCCATTATGTGAGCAATAAGATTCAAAATCTTGATTTTCAAACTCACGACCATGATCACTTCTCAGGGTTTTAATCTTAAGTCTACTAAGGTTCTCTACAGACTTGGAGTATTTGACAAAGTAAGAACAAGCTTCACTTTTGTGAGCTAGAAAATATACCCAAGTATATCTAGAAAAGTCATCTACAAGAACATAAACATAGTGCTTCCCATTTAAACTAGAAACTCTTGATGGTCCAAACAAATCCATGTGAACCAATTCAAGTGGTTGAGAAGTTGAAACTTCTTTCTTTGATTTAAAAGAAACTTTGTGTTGTTTTCCCTTTTGACAGGGGTTACACACTCTATCATTTGGGAATTCTAACTTAGGTAGGTCTCTAACTAGGTTTTTTCTAGAAAGTTTTCTAAGTGAGTGAATGTTGCAATGTCCTAATCTTCTGTGCCATAGCCAAGATTCTTTATGAAAAGCATTCAAACAATTAATATTCTGCTTAGCTAAAGAATTCAGATTAACAGCATAAACATTTTCATTTCTTAAGGCAGAAAATACCAAAACATTCTTAGAATCAAAAACTTTGCAAGAATCATTTTCAAATTTAACATGAAAACCATCATCACATAACTGAGAAATACTTAATAAATTGTATTTAAGGCCATCAACAAATAAAACTTTAGAAATCAAAATTGAATCAGTGTTACCAATCTGGCCTAGGCCGATGATTTTCCCTTTTGAGTTATCACCAAAGGTGACAAAGCCTCCATCAACTTTTATTAAACTCTTGAAACAAGAGAAGTCTCCTGACATTTGTCTTGAACATCCACTGTCCAAATACCACGTCTCTTTACAGGAGCTCTTTAAGCAAGTTCCCTACAAAACAGATTTAGATGGGAGATGATTTTGGTACCCAGATTTTCTTGGGTCCAGACAGGTTAGCCAATAACACTTTAGGTACCCATATTTGTCTAATGGGTCTCATATAATTTGTAGAATTGACATGCTTTGAAAGATAAACTTTATTAGATCCATAGCTATGTATATAACTGGTTGAAACATATGAAGTTCCAAAATTACCTTCATTCTGTCCAGATTTAGAAATGAATCTAGTTTTAGCAATTTTCCTTTGTCCAGGTTGGTATCCTATACCAGTAGTATATTTAGGTGCTACTTGCTTTCCTAGCATCTGTGTTAGAGTATTCTTGCCATTGGTGAACTTCTCTAAGTCTTTTCTAAGTTGCTCATTTGACAGTTTCAGTTCTGTATTTTCTTTTAACAGTTGAGCATTTTTCTCTTTTTCAATAGTAAGTTCGGTTTTAACTGTAGTGGTGAGAGTATGTTGTTTCTTTAATGACTTGTATTTATCCTTAAGTTCATTACATGTCTCTTCCAGCATATCACAGTATTCAAACAGTTCAGATTTAGACATGTTATCACCTTCAGAATCATCTCCAGAATAATATGAATTTGAAGCAGGAGTTTCAGCAGTTACCTCAGAAGTGTTTGTCATAAAACACATGTTGGCTCGATTCCTTTCAGAGTCTGAAGATTCAGCTTCACTTGTGCTGTCTTCTGAAGCACTCCAAGTAGCCTTCATGGCTTTCTTAAACTTATTGTCCTTATATTCATATTTCTTTTTATACTTCAGCTTTGGACAGTCGGCTTTAATGTGTCCTTTTCTCTTGCACTCATAGCAGACAACATCATCTGATTTGTCATTCTTCTTCCAGTCCTTTTTCCATTTGCCTTGGTGATCATACTTACCCTTATAATTTGTTTTTCTGAAGAACTTCTTTTTCCTATAAAATTTCTTAAATCTTCTAGCAATGTGAGCCATCTCAGCATCACTGTCAGAATCACTTCCACTGTCTTCACAACTTGAACTTTCAACTACAGCTTGAAGCTTTTCCTTGTCCTTATTCTTTGAAGTTGAGGATTTGAAAGCGACAGACTTTCTTGCAGGTTCATTTTCTTCCTCTTTGTTCACTTTAAGCTCTTCTTCATACATCATCAGCTTGCCAATTAGTTCCTTGACAGGTAGAGCAGCTATGTCACATGATTCTCTGATTGAGACAGATGTGCCTCTCCATCTATCAGGTAGACATCTCAAAATTCTCATAATTTGTTCCTTCAATGAGACATCCTTTCCCAGCGAGATCATTGTATTGACAATTTCGTTGAACCTGAGATACATTTCAGAAATGGGTTCGTCAGGCTTCATTTTAAAATTATCATACTTGATAGTATAGGTGTTCAATCTCATTTCTTTAACATTAGTTGTTCCTTCATGAGAAACAGCTAAGGTATCCCAAATTTCATATGCAGTTTTACATGCAGAAATTCTATTAAACTCTTCATCTCCTAGAGCACAGTACAAGGCATTCATAGCTTTACAGTTGTTATTGTATGCAGTCTTTGTAGGTTCATCCCAAGTAGATCTAGCAGTAGTAGGAATTTTGTATTCTGATTCAATAGCAGTCCAAATATCAAAACCTATGCTTTCTAGATGGATTTTCATTTTCAGCTTCCACTGAGCATAATTAGTTCCATTGAAGAAAGGTGGCCGGTTAGTAGCAGCACCCTCAAGTCTATTGTCCATGATGAGAAAATTTTAAAGAGATAAAAATTTAGAAATAACAGAAATTTTAAGAACTTTAAAATACAACTAAAATCACAGTTCAAAAGCAGAGTACTTTTAGAAAGTATTTTCAACCTTTGATACCAAGTGTTGGTCGGAGAGGATTACTCAAGAGGGGGGTGAATTGAGTACCAATTAAAATTTCTGTATTTAAAAACAATGTCTTAACGACCCCCAAACAAAATAATAGATTAAACTGTAGTGAATTTATATTAATGTAGAGATTCTGTTAGGTTCTCAAGGGATTGATTAATTCCCAGTTAATCAACACAGGAGTGTGTGATTATCTTTTGAAACTAACTTACTAATCTACACTTAACATAAACACTTGCTAATTTAATTATCAAAGTAACTTTAAAAATAGTATTGGTTTTAAAGTGATTAGCAGCGGAATAAAACTTTGAAATAGATGGCACAACAATGTAACCAAGAGGTTCAGTCTCAAGCCGAGACTTAGTCCTCTCAAAAGTTTATATAAAAATGATCCACACCCTGGATCGGGGTTCAACAGTTTACAACTGTCCAGGTCCAAGACCTCTACCACTGTTCTTCGTGGGAAACAGTACAACAGCAACCAGCTGTCCAGGTCACACACGACCTCTACCACAGTTCTTCGTGGGAAAGAAAGAATGAAAGAGTTTTGTAAGGATTTACAGATCCTTCAGTTTGAGTACAGGAGACAGTGTATGTGTTAGATATAGCAGATAACACACACTGCTCGAAATGAATGGTAATAAATCACAGAACAAGAGATGTAGAGTTTAGAGATGGTTCTGGTGATTTCAGTATAGCTCTGGACTCCTTTGGATTTGATTAGAAGTGAGTCTGAGTCCTCTTCTCATTTCTGTTGAGAAACAGAGTGTCGTATGCTCCAGGTTCACATGTGGTGAGATTGTAGTCGATGAAGTTCTTCTTGTATGCACAGAACACTCCTCGAGTATGCTTGATTGTCTATGAGCTCCTCTATGTTCTTCTCGTGATTGTGTCGTTTTTTGGTATATTGGATGCACTGCACTTTTTTGGTTCGCTTCTTGTTGTTTGTTTTCTTCACACGTTCGCGCATATTTCTGGTATGTAGTCTTCTCGTATTTATCTCCCATCAGGGGACAGAAAAGATTTCTTTTCAGCAGGTACGAGGTACGGGTTCCTGACATCCGACAACCTTTATCAGATATTTGACAAAACATTAAAATGTATGATATGACCGTTAGATAGATTAAATAAAGGAAATAAAGAAATTCAAACAGTGAGTCGAGTGATCGGTAGGTAATCAGCATCGATAGCTTGAACATCGGTAGCTTGAACATTAGTAGCTTGAACATCGGTAGCTCAATGTCATTAGTTGCTCTGACTCTATCGGTTGCTCCATGCGTCGGTAGGTACATGCGTGTATCAATGACTGTTTATCGGTAGCTCCATGCGCCGGTAGGTACATGCATCGGTAGCTCCATGCGTCGGTGGTTGTGAGTCTATCGGTAGCTTTGTCCATCAGTGACTTCTTTCATCGGTAGCTATTTATACTTACACCGGTAGCTCTACGTTTGTATCGGTAGCTGTCTGTAAGTACATCGGTAACTCTGTGTTAAGTCTATCGGTAGCTGTCTGTCGGTAGACTAAGTCTATCGGTAGACTGGTTACCGGTAGCTCTTTATCAGTAGCTATAGACAGATTACTTATCTGTTTTATGCAGAACACATCTGATTGTGTTAGAATCAATTTATAACTTGTATGAACATGGATAAATGATGATTAACATATTCCAAAGACTATTTTTAAAAAGTGTTATCGATTTGATCACAGATTGGAAAGAATTAAAGTATAGATCAACAATACTTAACAATATCATAGAGAATGAAAACATAATTGGGATTTGCAACACAAATAAATACATGATTGAGATTATCAAAATAGGTGAGGTCAACAATATAGTCTTATGTCATGTGACTAAAAAATTGGCCACATAGTTTAACATCATGTTGCATGGGATTTCATGTTGTGAAATGTGTGACAATATAGGATTTAGCAAGGATTATGTATATGAGGTTTCCCTTTCTAGTATATTAAGGCTCATTGAGTGGAAAAGAAATCTATCATTAAGCTAGAAGTGTTCTCACTACCATTCTTGCGATTAAATATCTCATTGTCAATGGAATTCATTATTAAAAATCTCATAGGGAGTCCATTAGTTGGGGAGGACAAAAAAGATGTTCCTTTTATCAAGAGAATTCATGATAAAAGAAGGGTCACTTTGGTGCACCATGTGACCTAATCATGTATGTACAGTGGATTTGGAAAATGTCACCTCTTTTTCTTTTTAGGGTTTTGACATTAACAATATAAATCCACAAAAATAATTTGGGTACTTTGAAAAGGTACTGTGATGAATCCAAACATTATGATGAATGAATAAATTAGAAAAGGGGTGATAAATACCCTAAAGACCCCCATAAATAGGGGTATTTCTACATGGAATAGAGGGATTCACAATGTGGATCATTCATATGGGGTTTCACAAAGATCCTTATTCATGAAGGGTCTCATGAAGACTCTTCATTATCAATGGGATTTATGAGTTATCCCCCCTTTTTGTTTTCTCCTTTGTGGTATCTTTACTACCTAAAGTTTTCTTCATGAAGGGATATCTAAGTCTTGAGTATCAAAACGTAGTTTTTATTCTCCAGTAATTTTCCCTACAGCTCTTCATGAATCAATTTAGAGAAGTAATAGGGTATTTATAGGTGGTTATAGGTAAATTTATTTCCTGGAATAGGGTTCCACATGGAGGATTGTGAAGGAGATTCATGGTGAAAATTTATTCTACACAAAGAACAATCCAACGGGCTTGAAATATATTACTTTGGGTAAAAAATAAATAATTCTTCATGGGAGGCCCAAAAAATATTCATTCACATCTCAAATAATGATACTTCATGGGAGGATAAAAATTATCACCTCTCACAAATGATAACCCTTCATGGAACACTTCAAGTTGATGTCCCGCCACTAAAAATGGTGGTGCTTTACAGATGAAGAGTTTCTTCCTAAATAAATCATTTATTCATGGTGAAATAAATTATTCATTGATGAATCAAAGATAATCAGTTCAATTAAATGGATTTTAATAGGGATAAAAGTGTTATGAACAACTCTTTCCTTTTATTTTTATTTTTTATTTTTTGAATTTTCATCTTTTTGGTCAAGTCTTCAATTAGATAACTTATTCCCAATATTTTATTCTATTTTTATAACATGGTGGGAATTAAAAATACCACCCTCTGATTGAGGTTTTATTGGCATGAGGAGAACCATATTATAGGGAATAAAATTTTCTTATAAAATTACCTCATGGTGTTCTAGGAAGAGGGACCACCCATATATAAATGGAATCATGTAGCTTCATTTTTAACATAGCATATGAAGTACTTTTCAAATGGATTAGAGATCATGGTCCTAGAATTATTCATTATAGTGATCTTCCTTTAAAAGTGACATCATTCACATACCAAAGGTCATTCACATATTGATATTTCACAAATTAATAATGAAACTTTGTGGAGGATTCCATTTAGTAAAAATGATAGACTCATGTATCAATATGCAACTTGAGTCACCATAGAGGTGTTATGCGGTTTGTTTAGGTCCTATAATGCTATATAGGATTTTGAAATTTTCTAAATTTCATTCCAAAATATCTAAAATCTTACCATCTCTTTATAGTTATAGAAATTGACTCAAGTGAAAGTACTTCATGCCACTGATGATAGGAAGAACACTGTGACTGAGAGTCTCAAAGATGACATAAGGAAACGTGTACATTCAATAAATTATTTGATATTGAATCTCATGGATGCTAATCTATAGGACTGCCCGGTATTATAATTTCTCCAAATTTATGGATTCATGTTTCTAACTGACATCCCCATCTCTATACCATGTTGTGGTAATCATCCTGTCACCTAGATAAATCATTGTTGAAAGTCTCCTCAATAAAACATGTCACTAAAGGGTACATACATCTTTTAGGATCTCTCTGAAGGGTTCATCATAGACTACACTCCCTTAACATGGATGAAGATTAGTGATGGGAACCATAGCTATATATTCACCACTGTAGATCAATCATGAAGAGGCTAATGGATTATGAGAAGTTAGGGTAGTCATCCAAGTGGGATCTTCACCTAGGGGGAATTTGGGAAGGACTGGGGGTGCTTGTACTAGGTAAGGAAGAGATGTGATGAGTTTATCCAGAGGATTTGGGTTGTGGGAATTTTCAAAGTTATTTGGGTTTCGTAATCATTCTCACATCTCGCCAAGAATTTCCTCCCATACTTTCTCAACAAATGGAGTTTGAAAAAAAAAATTATTCCACCTGGTGTATTGAGATTTTGGTATCATTCTTTGGGACATCCATATGATCATGGGGGTGCTGATATTTGGGTAGAGTTGCAATTATTTCCTCCCCTTTATTCTATATGGGATGATGTAGAGAGGATTCCCCCAATTTATAAGGTGTTTCTCACAATAGCACAAAATCTCTTTAGAGAGGAGAAGGTATGAACAAAGTTCAGAATTTATTTTCTTAAATTTTCTTATGTATTCGTCACTCTAAATACTCATGATCTAGTAGTGAAAAGTCCAATAACATTCCCAACCCTAAAAATTATAGACTTCCAAATGCATATTTCCCAATGATAGAATAAGGTAAATTTTTTAGTGGGTTGAGAATTTTCTCCTAGGAATGATCAGTTGGTATGACTAGAATTATTCATTATTGTGTTTCTTAGTGGATTCTTATTATCAGTGCACAAGTCTTATACTGAGGTCAGATTCATGACCTTTAAAATAGAAGCTCAGCTATCAACTAGGAATTGGATCAATTTAGAAGTCTTGGTTTTGGAACATCTATATCATAAATTTCGGTATATCAGTAGGGGAAGTCCCATTTCAAACTTTTTTGGATCATTTCAGGTCCTTCAGGTTGGATAATAACTCACATAATAAATTGTGAATTCATAAACGATCAGTCGATCTTAGAGTCCCAACTCATGCGATATCTTCAATATGTTGGTAGATTCAATCCAATATCATTTTAATATATGGACATAAATAATATATCAAATTAGTATGAATAATTATCTATACACTATATACACCTCTGACTAGAAATATGGTGTATAACATGTATGGAACCCATATAGCCCAAGGGTGCATCATATCCATGAAGGAAGGTTTCTTAGTCTCTAGTATTGATGGGGAAATAATTGATAAGTAGTATTAACCCTTTATATTTGGTTGATGGTTCCTCTATGATCATAATAGATATACCATTCCTTTGAGAAGCATGAATGAATAGAAATATCTAATGGTTTCATGCCACCTACTGATGTTTTGTATGGGATTATAAACAACTATGATGAATCTTAGATCCAATCACATCCCAAAAATTAATTTGATAAACTATTTACCTTAGTGTATGGTCATTCAGTAGTTGAGGAGGAGGATAAAGCATCACCAATAAACACAATGAGGCCTTATGAGTGATCCACTCCAAGGAAAACTTTGATATTTGAGATGCTAAGTAATTAAGTAAGGTATTTGGATCTAGATCCCTTGATAATTGGGGTTAATTTATCATTATCTACTCATCTCACTAAGATATTTCTAGATTCTTTGAGGGAGTATGGTTCATGTAGAAATATTATATTTGCGGAAAAATCCCGGAAGATACTTCAGGTAGAGGAAATCAACATGTGATATTTTTTACATGTGAATGCTCATGTGAATATTTCATTTAAAGATTAGACTTAAGAGGTAAATTATTATCTTAGAGATATGTACACACCAATATATTATTTAAAGGGTAGGGTATTATTCATTTATCATGTGATAGAATTGATAACATCAAGGGAAGAAGTTACTAAAAATGAGAGTCTAGGTGCTCCCAATAGAGAGGTGAAACAGATTTCCATTCTAACTCTATTTTCACTATTAATTTGATCCTCAACCTTTTTAGATTTTTAGGTGTGGACGAAGATCATTTATCCCCTATTGATTCCACACAATACACTGAAGGGAAAATAGTTATTGGAGTGTATTCACCTTTTACTGAAAGAGTCAACGAAAATGGATCTCCCAAAATGGTAGAGAATTTTTAGGTGGTAAATACTACCCATGAGGGGGATTTTCTGAATCTTACACTATAGTTTTCTCCTTATATGAGATTATACTCATCAGAGACTACTAAAAAGATGAAATATAAAAGGATGAAAATACACCTTCACTTAATAATAGAGAGTGAGTGTTATATCTTCTCACTTACCTTCCAAATTATCCCTATGAATTCTTTGTGATAAATTGGCATGTGTATATGCTGAACCAAGTTCCACATGCTTGAGGATACCAAATACCTAAAATAATATCATTATCTTAGAGAGGTAACCCACTATTATTGTGATGGGAGATATTACAAGGAGGTTAAGACTATCTAAGGACCTAGCTACATCGACCATTCCTCCTGTGGACCTAAAGCCAGTGAGTGATATCATGGAGGTAGTGTATTCTAAGTTTTTAGTTCCCCAAGGACCCATGGCACCTATACTTTCAAAAGGGACTTATACAAGAGTAAAAAATATCATATATCTAGAAATTATAGACTTGGTTTCATTTATCCTCATTAAAACCAAGCTAATACTAGTGGATGATTCCATGGGAGCTTCATATTTATAAGTGCCCACTATCTAAGAGAAAATAGATCTTGTCATTTCAAAGGGGGGTCATCAAAATGGTGGTGACCAAAGAAGAAGTAATGGTTAAAGCCCATAGTAGATCATAATTATCCTCTAATCCATATTCCTTGACCATTTCTTCCACTCATCAAGGTTTTGTAGATGATATTATGGGGGAAAAGACCTGGTCAAATATTCATTCATTGATCTTAATGCAGTGAAAGAATATGTGAAAGAAGGTTAGTAACCCTTGAGACTTATAGATTATTTTTTGTAACCATTATGACCTATGTAAAACTAAATATGTATCTCTTGATGTGGGTAATTCATATACATAGATCATAGATTCCTTAAAGACCTGCTACTCTAACGGAGGATGTGGTTCCCTCAATAATAGAAGTGAATGCATTGACTATGAATATGGATGTATAATCTCTAATCCTAGTGAAGTAGTTTCTCTAAGGGGACATAAGTATTGAACCCACTGATGAGGAAACATCAGTTGAGGGGGCCAAGGTTCCAGTTAATAAAGGTGAATGGTCTCACCTATTATCATATATCCCCTTCTTACTTCATTTATTTAACATGTTTCGAGTATGAATTCTAGTGAAACTTTTATCACTCGTCCAAACTCAAATTATCATTATATTAATGTTTCAACCCTCTAGAGCCACTATGATACAATTTAGTCCAGTGCTAGAATATTTGAGATGTTTTGAGATTAGACCCTCTTTGAGTGATTTAGCTCCAGACTATGTGTTAGTACCTATGACTACCTTTAATATAGAATCTGAAGAGATCTCATTATAGATTCATATATAGTGGTAGATATAGAATATTATCTCAAAACTAATCCTTAATATTCCCTCATTGAACTTAGTGTCCAAATACATCATATCTAACAAATGTTAATCACTTTATGTTTTGTGAGTATGACTACCACAATATTCATACTAAGGTGAAAGAGGTTATTTCCACCCAACAATGTGTAGCCTTGTCTGGTAATAAGATTTTAGATATATAAGCCTTATCCAAGTCCACAAATATAATAGATGGTGCCTTCTAAAATGCCTCTCGTTATGTTATGATGGTCATCAGGTGGAAAAATTCATTATCAAACACAATGATTTAGTTGATTATATTGACCAAGAGCTAGAATAAATTAAATAATATTTTTAATTGCTAAAAATATAATGGAGTAAAATTAACATTCGGTTAAGTATGAGGAAAAGGAAAGGATGGATTCCAATGTCAAGGTATAGGCATTATGGATTGATGTAGAAGAGAAAATTGAAAATCTGATTTCTAGGTTTTTTTTACTCTAATAAACTAATCATACAATTTTTGGAATCTATTAAGAATAATCTATAATAATAATATCCTCATATTTATGAGAGAGACTCTAGATTATAGATGTTCCTATCATTTAGTGATCAATGAAGGAAAACTCATTTTTTTATCAATTTTCTATCACTATCAACTTTTGTGTTGTTTCAATTATTGCCTCATAATAATCTAAAAAACTCTAAAATGTGGTGCCAAAAAAACATAAAACCATTTTAACATTGAATTTGACCTAGAAAAACTCAATTATGGTTCACAAACACTTGAGTCCAAATTATTTCCTCCTTTGCATGGCTCGCGGATGATTATAGGCACAAATACCATCACCATAGCACTAGAGTTAGTCCATTTGGATGAATGGGTGTGGATCATGGAATTATATAGTCATAAATACCATCATCATAACACTATATTTGGTCTATTTAGATGAATTATTTCTTCTTTTGTATGGCTCATAGATGGGTATAGGAACTAATACCATCATTGTAACACTAGAGTTGGTCTATTTAGATTAATGGTTTTCTCCTAGTTATGGGTCATAGATGGGTATAAGAAAAAATACCATTACTATAACAATATATTTGGTCCATTTAGATTAATTATTTGACTCCATGTGATGAGGATTTTGAAATGGGAATTTAAAATGAGGATTCCAATATTCAAAAGGGTTTGAGTACCCTTGAGTTGTGTCTTTATGCATTTCATGTGGATCATATGGATTAATATTCTAGGGATGAGGTAATGGATGAATGCTATAAATTTTACCTAGGCCATGGGGCCTAGATATCATATCTTGGATTCTACTAGGGTCATATTGTGGACCCTACAAGCTTTAACCCTTATTTTTTCTCCCTAAATTTTTCTTAAGCTTCATATGGGGAGATTTTAAATCAATAACTTGGATTTTTATTAGTCCTCCATTTTTGAGATTTCAACCTAATGATTTATGTATATTTTCAATTTTAAATACTCAAATTATACATAAATCATTTTAGTTTCATGTCTAGAGAGTGTAGAATCAACTTTTTCCCAAGATCCCCTTTGCGGGTTTTCAACCTAGTGGGATTAATTTATATTTCATCAGGTAGTTTTAGGCCATGAAAGACATAACAATGTATCTAATGTTTACTTTTGGATATCTTTGAATAATGATGAATAATTTTATACAAAACATGAATTGGTGAAGCCCAATTCTAATGATCAACCCAATCAAATTGAACATCATTGTCAGTGATGGTGGACTTGCACTCTCTGAGAGTATTCCAAATCATGTTTGTTCAATCTTGGGAGGTGGATATGATCTGGAAATTTTCAATAGAGAAGGTGAAAAAAAGTAAACTCTCTTTTTAGTACTTTTCCCAAAGGATTCTGATATTTTAGGTTGGAAATATTTGACCAAATATATGGAGAAATATGTATATAAAGGGAAAGGAAAAAACTTGACATGGGTGGAGGTTCAATGTCACCATAGACTAACCTAGGAAATAAGGGAATTTAGATTATGGTCATGAAGTTTGGACCATCATTTTATATGGTTTAATGTCATGTGATGAGTACCATTCAAAAGTTTAATGGAAATATGTCTAATCACTATGAAGTAGATGACTTAATGGCATGAAATAGGGTTGGTCTCTGTGTGATATACTTCAATGATAGTTACTTTGGCTTTGAACTCCCGAGGGCTTAAGAGAGCCAAAATAAGTGATTCTTGAAGCTATTTTGAAAGATGTAGGGAATTAATAATTTAAATCTTGTATGTAATAACAAACAACTATTTCAAGATGTTGTACTTTTGATTTATATTCCTATTATTACCTGTATGAGTTTTATCCTCAATACAAGGTTTGGAAGTTGAGGTTTTCTATGATGATGGATACCTTCCCTAATTAGAAAATGAGAGATTATTTTCCATCTGGGGGTTGGGATAAGCTAACATTCCAATATTTTTATGGTTTACTATATATATTATGATTTTTCAATCATTCCTCTAGTATAATTGGGTTAGGACGATCCCAGTATGATTTGGTAGTAGATTTATTCTCTTACTAAGCCCACTGGATTACCTATATCTGGGACTCTATAATATATATGGTTTCAGCATGGATATAACCTAAGTGTTTATATCCATGTCGACATCATATTCTTTGAACCCATAGGCATCATAAACCTCTCCATCCTCCTTGGTTGTGGTAAGAGAACTGAGGGTCATATTTATCTTCTTCTTTTGATATTAGATTTGACAAGTGAATCACGTTGAAAGAGTTATATTGGGATTATTTATCTCATGAGATTTTTATGTCATGGGTTGGTGCTTGTTGAACCATTTAGTGGGGTATTTCCCATCCTGTTAATAATGGAGACATAAAATATTAAAGAGTTGACACTAAATAAGATATCATTATGGGTTCATATTATTTCATTTTATTATTTTTATGTTTATTACACCATTCTTACACTACTGGAAATCTGACATTTCCCAACGCTTCTATACCAACGGTTCATAAAAACCGTTGGTATAGGTTCCCTTTCCCAACGGTTTGGCCAAACCGTTGGGAAATCCCACTTTGATGCCACCTTTCCCAACGGTTTGGGCAAACCGTTGGGAAAGCCCACATTTTTGGGGACCTTTCCCAACGGTTTTGGCCAAACCGTTGGGAAAACCCACATTGTGGGACCTTTCCCAACGGTTTTGGCAAACCGTTGGGAAAGGTATACCCTTTCCCAACGGTTTTGGCCAAACCGTTGGGAAAGATCCAATTTGTGGACATCTTTCCCAACGGTTTGGCCAAAACCGTTGGGAAAGGGTATACCTTTCCCAACGGTTTGCCAAAACCGTTGGGAAAGGTCACCCATGAATCAACCTTCACCCAAAATCAAATCCAGGCTCAAAATCTATTCCAACGGTTGTCAAAACCATTGGTATAGGTCTATACCAACGGTTTTGACAACCGTTGGTATAAATCCTTTGATTTTTTATCATTTCTTCTTACCCAGAACATTATATAAATCAAAATTTAATATAATTATGAGAATACATATATATATTTAGGTTAGTGGTTAAGTCGTTCAATAATAAACTCGGGGTGCTGGGATCAAATCCCAGCGAATGTTTTTTTTTTGAAATACATATACCAACGGTTCCACAACCGTTGGTAAAGATTTTCATATTAATTATACCAACGGTTTCCAAAACCGTTGGGATAGGTCTATACCAACGGTTTGGGGTAAACCGTTGGTATAGACCTATCCCAACGGCTTACTTGGCCACGGTTCTCCAAACCGTTGGTATAGGATATACCAACGGTTTGGAGGCATATACCAACAGTTCCAAACCGTTGGTATATGTTAGTTTTCCAGTAGTGTTAGAAGATAAACTCTTAGAGTATTATGGAATCAAATAAGTCAGATAAATAATTATAGAAGGATTTGGGGTATTAACTGGTTATATTATCTATTCCTTAAGGATAACAGGGTCTCAGTTGACCATCCTTTTGGTTATCCAATCATCAAACATTCATGTTCCCCTTCTCGAGACTTCCATTATCCTCCCACTTCTAGTGGGATGGTGAAAACACAATAAAACTATGTTGGAATCTTTCCAAACTTTATATTCCCATAATCTACTATATATTAGAGAATTTATTTAATGAAAAAACACTCCTAGAAGGTATACCCCAACATTTTTTAGAAGAAAAAGTAATTAGGGTAGTCATTGAGACAAACATGATCAGGATTTATGTTCCTTAGATGTTTTAGAAAATTATTCTCCATAGTTGTGATGAAATACCTAGTAACCTTATCATTTCAAAAAAACTTTATTTTTTTGGTCTTCATACAATAGGTACCTATTGGGAAAAAATCCCTCAAGGAAGCATTGAAGAATTTTTGGGTTGATTGTGTTTGTTGACAAAGCGGGTTTGTTTGTTGACAAAGATGGTTTCCATGGAGAGTTGTTGAGTTCTATAGATATTTTTGACAACCTATGTTGAAAAAGAACCATGAAAAAGGAATGGTCAATCTGGAGGTGGTAAAAAAAGAACAGATACAAGGTGGAACTTTTTTCTAGTGTTTGCCAAATTTTTGGGCCTCAAAATTGGGAAATGGGGAAACGTGTTTTTGGAAAAGGAAGTTACATGAAATATTGAAGGTGGTTTGGAAACTTGAGCGCAAGGAATGATTCAGGATCAGAATGTTGGAAAATGGAAAAGGTATGATGTGTGTGAAAGATTTGGAAATGTGCGCGAAAGATGAGGTTGTGTTAAAGAAACTTGCACGCCCAATGCGACGTCAAATGGGGTTTTGCATACTCAAGGAGGATCTTGCACGATGCGTAGAATATTCTACAAAGGGGTTGAATATACCTATAAATAAGATGTGATCCCCCTCATTCAAGGAAGCTCCACTCTTAGAGATAATTAGAGCTCCATATCACGTAAGAATTTTAAGCAAAGGGATTTGCACAAAATATTTTGATTTTCACGCAAGCTAAGTAAGTTGCGCGTAAGATTTGAGTTTCACGTAAGATTAAAGTTTCACACAAGGGGTGTTTCATGAAAAAAAGTGGAATCTTGCATGCAAGATATTAAAGTTTCATGCAAGATGCAGTAAGGGTTGCGTGAAATATTTGATGTTTTCCATTAATACTATGGTAAAGTTGTATTCATCAATGGATGAAAGTGGGACATCAATGGAGAATATACATACAGTGGAGGATGCATTCATTAGAGATAATTAAGGGACCTACAAGTCTATAAATTGTGAGTGGATCTTCTAAAGAAGTAGTGAGCACACTTCATTTGATAGAGTAGCGACCTTTCAAATTTTGATTGTTTATAAACTGGGATGGATAGTGAGTTCACTCCGAACATTGTAAATAGAAGTGCACATATAGTGGATTTGGTAGATCGGAACATTGTCGGTGTATGCTCCTTGGACGTAGCCCAGTGAGGGTGAACCAAGTAAAATTGTTGTGTCATGTTCATGCTTTATGATTTTTTCATACTCTGCAATGGGAAGGAAAGAGAATATAGTTTTTTAATAAAGAAACAAGATCAAAAGGATCAATTGTTTTAATATTTCATACCTTGATTCACCCCCCCCCCCCCCCGCCTAGGGTATCTATCATAGTGAACCTAACAGTACCTCTATTATTTTCTCCCATCTTGACAAGGAATTTTTTGTAATTGATTTCATTTTGGAGGAGGTACCATGTGATATTGTGTGGGTTTGGGAAATTTGGAAGGTGTTGGGGTTGTCTTAAGCATCACAGTTGTTTCTTCTACTTTTTCAATCATCATCCCTTGGGTTATCTATGTGGGAAAATAATTATACTTGGTTTAATGAATGAAATATTCCAACTTTTGATCCACTACAGTAAACTCATGTAATATTTTAGGGAATTTGATTGGGATTAACAGCATCAACAACTCATCATGAAAATTATCTATATAGAGTTCTAGTAAATTCTCATGTGGGAATTGTATGTTAAATGAGTAAGTTAGACCTTTATATCTAGAAATAAAGTCTAAGACCCACTCATTCTCAGAATATTTTAAATTTTAGAGGTCAACGGTTATTTTATTTCTTGGCATTGAGTTGAATTAGTTGAGAAATTTTCTATGTATATCTTTCCAATCAGTGAAGGACCTAGTTAGTAAGTTAGTATACCTTACAAACATTGGTCCTTTCAGAGTCTGTAAAAAAACATCTAAGATTCTAAGCATCTTTTTGATTAAGTGTTACCAAAATGGGGACACATAAAGAAAAAAATACATATGATGTTTATCCAGGTCTCTAGTGTTGTTGAAAACTGGGAACATTGGATTCCCAAGGTTGGTCAGAGGAGGATTCAAATCCACCCACCTAGAATTCATTTTCCTCTCTGGTTTCACCAGTGATCTATGTCTTTCTATTGCCTTCATTCAAAATTCCATGGCTTTGATGAATTAAATAGTTTAGGAATAATAGTTGGTTGGTTAAAAAATTTAACGGAGATAGTGATCATATTTTAATATGGATGACTTTCCCATGAATGCTGCTAATAACTAGTATGGGTTGGCCTAGGGTATATCACCTGATATGGATATGTTTTCAATAACAATAAAGTGAAATCTTGATATACCTATGCCATGGGGTATAGATAAACTAGTTTTCTGGGTCCTGTTGGTTGGATGGTAAGATTCTTCTCTTATCGGCAGATCAGATTCTATGTGCTGAGTGAGATTTATCAAATGAGAAATTTGAGTTTCTTATTAGATTTTGTACTTAGTTATAATATTTCCTCTAAGTATTTTAGAATTGAGTCATTTTAATTCCTCTAACTATGATTCATATTGAGAAACTCTTTCCTATATAGCATTAGCCTCAACTTCTTTGGGTGACGGGTGGGCTTCAGCCACACTCTTCCCCTTTCCTTTTGATAAATCTCACTAAGATTACAGTAATTAGGCATTATAAGGAACTTGTATATTATGTTTCTTCTATTAGTGAAGAGTATCCACACTTTATTCAATATTTTTTTTGTATATTGTATTTAAATAGAGTCATACTCATCATAATTTTCTATATCAAATTCATGTTCTAGATTATTATTGGGTCTAATATTGATGACATTCACCAATGTATAGTATGCTGCTAAAATTATGTCTTAATCGGAAGGGTAATGATATTGTTAATCATATATATCAAGAAAATGATCACAATTCTCCTTGATATTTCATTTATTAGAAAAATCATTTTGGATTGTGGCCCCTATGAGGTTTTGTCCTATCCTTCAAATGCTCCCATAGAACTAATTTATGAGTGGTGATCCTAAGGGAGTCTCTAGAAATTCTTACTGAGTGTGTCCCTAAATAGAGATATGGGTCACGCAATGGGGAAACTATAATGGTCTTTATTTCAATTTTTTTCTATCCTGTAAAAGATTTATTTTCATGGGGGAGGAGGATAGTGTGATATAAATTCCCCCCATCCTATGGGTTGGGACTGACATGGATTTTTCACCATGAAGTCTTAGACTCACTAAAAATTAGATGATCCCCAATGTCTTATTGTTGGTAAAAATACCCTAAATAGGATGGGATGGTTTTTTTATTACTACCATGATAAATACTATTGTTTCCATTTTAATTTTGCAGGACTTAGTGTAAAGACCTATAAAATTCAAGGGAATTTTTTTCTTAATTTTCTTTGGAATTTTACAAGAGCGCGGTTTCTGACGGCACCTGATTCCGAGGCCCGGTGTGCCCGGAATCAATTTCTGAAGTTTGGCTCGGGTACGTTCAGTGAACGAACGAGCGGGAATTTCTAACTTTTGATCCGGTGCTCGGAATTGAAATCTGAGGACACCGATGAACTCGCAGCGCCGATATTCGCTTAAGGAGACCTTTTCCGAAGTTGCGTTTATTGCGGGACGAAAGTTAGTTTTTGGGAGAATTATTAAAAGTTAAATAAAAATGTGGAACACTTTTTATTTTTCTTACTTGTTGGTTAACTCCTCTCAAAGGAAGTTAAAGGTGGGACCTACATCCACTTAACCTCCCTTGGGAGGATTAAGTGTGGTGGGGCCCACACGAAACCCAACTTTTCATCTCCTCTCAAAACTCCCTTAACTCCCCTTTTAAATGATCTTGACAACTTAGCTTATTAATTAGGTTGAGTTGTTTAATATTTTTCAAACCTTTGAATTTAAAAAGGTTTGGTTGAGTAAATAAAATAATCTCTTAGCTTATTTTATTTGGTTAGAATTCTCTAGCCTCTTGAGAGATTTGAAGCCTTCTCCTTCTTCTTCTTATTCTTCTTCTTCTTCAAGCTTGACGAAGAACGCGAAGAACCTTCGAGCTCCGACAAAGAACGCCGCTCCTCTCTTCTTCGTAGCCAATTGTATCCGAAGATCGACGACACCTTCCGTGTCAACAAAAGGGAATGTCGCTTCCTCCTCGGACTTCCTTCATCGGCTTACGAAGATTCGCCAACGACGTACCTCTTCGGACGTACCTCTTCGTCATCGGATTTGACGAACGATTACCGTGACGCCCGACCTCCGCGACGTTGTCTTCCGCGGGTCGTTGATGATCTTCGAACTTGAACCCAAGGTAGGGGTTTGTTGTGGTTTATTTCTTTACTCTCGTTCTTGGTTCTAGAATGATAATCTTGTGTTTAAATATTTAAGAGTTATCATCTAACGAGAGGGGGGTCGGACCGCACAAACACGGCCGAATTCCCCCTCCTTTGTTCTTGGTTATTTATATAATCTTGTGACGAACGAGAAGGCGTGGTGCTGTCGCACCACGCGGGAATCACCCGGCTTATTTACGCGACGTCGTCGCGTCGCGCCACGGGAAGTTTATCATGAACGCGACGCCATCGCGCCGCGTCGAAGGGAATCGAAGGTGCCGCGGCCGGAGCGGGGCCGCGGCAGAGGGGCGCGGTGCCGTCGCACCGTGCCGGACGACGAACACCGCGGCCGGTTCTGGGCCGTGGCGAGACGGGAAGACCGGCGGCTCACCGGGCCGCCGGTGTCGGAAGCCGGAAGGGGACCGGCTTTGCCGGTCCGTTGAAGAAGAACCGGCCGGCCAGGTGGGCCCGCCGGAAGGGAAAAACCAGGGGAATTTAATTCCCCCGGCCATCACAAATTCCCCCCCATTTATGAGGGGGGCGGTTTCATTAAGGGGGGGCAGGCGGCTCCCCGGTTTTCTTCAAAGCAGGCCCCCACGAGGGGGGGCCGGTTCTCCAAAGGCGCGGCTAAAAGCCGCGCCGCCAGTTGGGAAGCGGGGGCCATGCCCCCCGCGCGCTGCACCCGTGCGGCGCCAGGCCGCACCGCCGCCGGCCGGGCCGCACCGCCGTGCCGGACCGCGCCGCCGCGCCGCCGGCCGGGCCGGGTCGGCTCGGACCCGGACCCCCCGTTTTCGAGACAATTTCGGTATTTTGGCCATAACTTGAGCCACGGACCTCCGATTGGCGAACCGTCAGCGGAAATGCGATCCTAGGATCGAGACGGTCGTTTCGGTATATCACACTCAAAGTTTCGGAATACTTTGAGTTCGGCCGGGTTGGTTCGTCCACAAAACAAACCGGGCCTTCGGAGCGGAAACGCTCATATCTTGAGCTACGGACGTCCGATTGACGTGTCGTCAGCTTTTTTGTGTTCCTCTTAGTGAGGCGGATCTTTTGGCATACTCCGCCCGAGGTTTGGATGCAGGTGGAGTACGGTCGGGTTGGTTTTACCTTAAAAACCAACCGGGCCCCTGGGACGAAAAAGCCAATAACTCTCAGACCGGGCGTCCGATCGACGCGTCGTCTGTTGCGTTGAGTTCCTGTTGACGATATGGAACTTTTGGATACATCAACTCTGGAATTTGTGACAGTTGATGTATCAGCCTCTCGGCTCGTGGAGCGGACCCTCCGAACGAGCTTGCTGTGTGCGGGAACCCTAGTGCTGGCTGCGACTGTGACTACTACTGCTACTGCTACTGCTACTGCTACTGTTACTGTGACTGCGACGACGACAGTACAGAGATCCTGTGTGGATTCGATGACGACGACTACAACACTCAGCGATCCTACGTGGATCAGTGCTACAGGTCCTGTGTGGGCCCGATCCTGTGTGGTTCCGATCCTGTGTGGGTCTTTGCGCTCAGCGGTCCTGTGTGAACCAGCGCCTACAGGTCCTGTGTGGGCCCGATCCTGTGTGGGTCTTTGCGGGGGTTAGTTACCTATCGATCCTTCGTGAGTCCGATGACTTAGATGGATCAGAGATCATCTTTTTCGTCCTTTGAAGAAGTATACATGTGTGAGCTGAATCCAGTTGCTTTCCTGTGTGGATTGTGTTGTGCTATCCTGTGTGGATTTCGTTTTGCTTTCCTGTGTGGAATACGTTTACTTTCCTGTGTGGACTGAGTTGTACTTGGGCTCGGAGGATGGAGCGTGTTGGAATTGATGACTTAGGTATATGTATGGGCATATACCTAAGCAATGTCGGTTGTTACTTCGTGTTGTATCTCACCTTTGTGGTTTATCCTTTTGTGGATTTTGGGAGACCTTCAGGGGTCTCGGGGTCCCTACTGAGTAGCTTATACTCACCCCTGCACGGGCTATGCCTGCACTACGTTGTGTTGGTTGAAGACGACGGACAGCGTTGATCTTGGCTGAGGCTTGCAGAGCAAGACGGTACCTGGAGGTGGACCACTGGGCGGGACGTACTCGGAGTGGACGGCGGGACCCGAGGAGCAGTGGAGCTATCTGTACTCACCCTTCAGGTGGGATTTCCAGTGGACAGCTCGGAGTAGCGGCTTTTACTTTACAGTTGTTGTTTTCCCTTTCGAGTTGTACTTTACTTTCAGTTTGGGTTTGTATACTGGCCCATTTACTTTTCCGCACTTTCAGTTGTACTCTGTTTTTACTTAGTGTTTACTTTCCGCTTGCTTACTCTGTGGTGTTTGTTTACTTTACAAAGGCAATGCCTTCCCTTTTTACCGGGATTTACGCCTTGGTGCTAGTCGCTAGCCCCTGGCCTATGGAAGGCGGGCTTGGGGTAGTCACAACACGGACCCCGAGGGCGGGTCGTGACAAATTGGTATCAGAGGAGTTCGGTTCTACCGCGAACTCTGATCTTTTCTATGTGAAGCAATAATGTTTAGCGTATTGAGTGTGGTTCTCAGTCCAGGGAGTCCAGTGTTGGTGCGGCGGCCGACGTATCCGTACACCAGGACTCTGACTTCTGATTTCCGACTTAATACACGAAAACATTGATTGCGTGTGTGTTTCAAAGTTTTCTTTGTGATTACTTTGTGTCAGCTCACCAGGTATACTGTTTGACCGTGGCGCACCTGTTCCTTTTCAGGATGGCCCCATGATGGTAGCCAGCTAGGGTTCCGAGAGTCGAGTGTGACGACAGCCCACCGAGCGACGAGGCCTCGGTGCAGGGACCTTTGTCAGTAGTGGCACCGGCGGTAGCTCTACCCGTCGAGCCCCCGATGCTTCCAGCACCAGCCGCTGACGATGCACGTCGCCTCAGCACGCTGCATGAGTTTCAGCGCCAGCGACCGCCCAGGTTTCACGGGGAGACGGATCCTCAGGCAGCCGAGGACTGGCTGGAGGCAGTGGTACGTGTGTTTAGGCTAGTGAGGACACCAGCAGACCTCATGGTGATCCTCGCTGCGAGCCTACTACACGCAGCAGCAGGACGATGGTGGAGCTTGATGCTCCAGGTGCACGATGAGGCATCACTTCTATGGACGGACTTTGAGAGCCTCTTCCGCCCGGAGTTCGTCTCAGCCACCCTTCGTGCGGTGCGTATCCAGGAGATTCTTCAGCTGCGGCAGGGCAGCATGACGGTCGCTCAGTACTCGATGAGATTTACTGATCTCTCGCGCTACTCGACCGACATGGTACGGGACCCATTCTTCCGGGATCGGACCTTCGAGCAGGGTTTGAGACACGAGATCAGGGCATCGCTGATCTCCCTCAGCATACCGACTCAGACAGGAGTACTGGAGCGGGCCCTTTTGATCGATAGCTTCCTTGCTGAGTCTACACCAGCACCGAGACCCACCGCAGGGCGGCACGTGGAAGGGTCATCTGCAGCAGGCAGTCGACGGATGACTCAGGGGTCCAGGCAGACCAGACCTTTAGGCAGACGACCTCAGGACACTGGCTCAGCGATGTAGGGCACACAGCGAGGAGCCAGTCTTTCGAAAGGCAGGCAGTGCTACTCGTGCGGCGGGCAGGGCCACATGGATCATGACTGCCCGACCCGCCATGCAGAGGAGCAGCAGACGGTTGAGGAAACACCTAGGAAGATGCAGAGGTTCGACCGTGGCGGTCCGCAGGGAGGAGGCGGACGAGGCAGAGGAGCTGGCTGAGCAGCAGGTGGTGGGCGACGCTTTGAGACTCTACCACCACCACCACCAGGAGGTCCACCCCGACCTCAGGGAAGAGCACAGCTTCAGGCAGCTAAAGCTTACGATCATGGAGCTCCGGAAGCGGGTGGACTAGTTCGGGACTAGCTCCAGGCATAGAGGCCTTTGCCCATAATTCCTCTAGCTTCGTAGTTTGTGTTGCCTTGTGTCCTTGTACTTTAAGTTGAAGTAATAAAAGATACTTGCCTTGGTGACTTTTGTTTTCTTGTCTTTTGTTTGTTTTTACTAAGAGGTGCCGGTTAAAAACTGTTGACTTGACCCTCACTTGTGAGATTCTTACTGGAGGAAACCTAGTGACCACACACTGATGCCGACAGTGTGACTCAACCCTTGGAGGCGAGAGTGACAGTTGGATCTCTTGGTAGCAGCTTCGAGGCCTTACGACATCATCCATGCCATGAATTAACTAATCATGACGGGATTGACTGTTTTAGGCAAGGAACGTGGTTCATCTAGGGGATGAGACCGGATTTCACTTTTCGGCAAAGGAGAAATCTTTGCAGCTTTGTAGAACATTAAGGAGGAAAGGGAAACCCTTCGTGTGGTCAGACAGATGTCAGCAGAGCTTCCAGGAGCTGAGACAGAGATTGACCAGCGCACTTATCTTGAGGTTTCCTGAGGAAGGATTAGGATACGTAGTCTACTGCGATGCATCAGGGACCGGACTCGGATGTGTTCTGATGCAGGAGCAGGCAGTGATCGCCTATGGATCATGTCAGTTGAGGTCGCATGAGCAGAACTACGCTACCCATGACCTGGAGTTAGCAGCAGTGGTCTTCACTCTGAAGACATGGCGACACTATCTGATGGGCGAGCGCTTTACAGTCTTTTCCGATCATCAGAGTCTCAGGTATATCTTCTCGTAGAAGGACCTGAACCTGAGACAGCGGCAATGGCTCGAGTTCCTCCAGGACTATGACTTTGAGATAGTCTATACTCCTGGGAAGGGGAACGTAGTAGCCGATTCCCTCAGCAGGAGGATGGGCATTCAGCTACTTGAGGAGGCGACGAAGCAGCTAGCCTCTTTGCAGATATCCTTCATGGATAGAGATGGAGCAGCCTTCCTCCAGTCTCTCACAGTCACCCCTCCACTACTGCAGCAGGTCAGAGAGGCACATCATGAGGACGCTGACTGTGAGACACGGCGTGCACATATATCCTCGGGACAGGAACCTGATGGTTTCTCCCTTGGAGCAGAGCACGACATCCTTTTCAGAGGACATACCATGGTACCAGTCGCTTTGCGAGAGGAGGTTCTGAGAGAGTTTCACACTTCTCCTTTGGCAGTACATCCTGGAGTGGCGAAGATGTACCAGGACCTTAGACGACAGCACTGGTGGTCGGGCATGAAGAAGGCAGTAGCAGAGTTCGTTTCTCGATGCCTCACCTGCCAGCAGGTGAAGGCAGAGCATCAGGTACCAGCAGGCTTGGTACAGCCCTTGTAGGTTCCGGAGTGGAAGTGGGACGGCTTATCTATGGACTTCGTGACTGGACTTCCACGCACTTCCAGAGGTCACGACTCCATCTGGGTGATTGTTGACCGACTCACCAAGTCGGAACACTTCTTACCCATCAGAGAGCAGGGCTCAGTGGAGAGCTTGGGACGTCTCTACGTTCAGGAGATTGTGCGGCTCCATGGCTTGCCATCATCTATAGTCTCCGATCGAGATGCTCGCTTTACTTTCCGGCTTTGGAAGGGGTTGTAGGAGGCGTTCGGGACGCAGCTACGTCTGAGCACAGCCTTTCACCCTCAGACGGATGGTCAGACGGAGAGGACCATTCAGACTCTCGAGGACATGCTCCGCGCATGTGTCCTCGACTTTGGTCGTAGCTGGGAGGACCACCTACCCTTAGTGGAGTTTGCATACAACAACAGCTACCACTCCACCATCGGGATGGCACCATATGAGGCGTTGTACGGACGACCTTGTAGATCTCCTTTGTGCTGGACAGACCCTGGGGGGTCAGCACTGGTGGGACTGGAGATGGTCCAGGCCACGACAGAGAAGGTCCAGGTCATCCAGGAGCGGATGAGGACAGCTCAGAGCCGGCAGAAGTCATACGCTGACAGGAGGCGGAGGCCACTAGAGTTCGAGGATGGCGACCACGTCTTCTTGCAGGTCTCACCTCGACGTGGTATTCGGAGATTTGGCTGAGGCGGCAAGTTATCTTCGTGCTTCATCGGACCCTTCCAGGTCCTCAGCAGGATTGGTGAGGTGGCTTATCGCCTGGCTCTACCACCTCAGTTGCACCGAGTGCACGACGTCTTCCACGTGTCTCAGCTGAGGAGATACGTGCACGACCCGACGCACATCTTTGAAGATGGGGCGACTTTTACGGAGGTCCCGGTGGAGATATAGGAT
Organism: Viscum album; assembly: GCA_963277665.1. Lineage (NCBI taxonomy): Eukaryota > Viridiplantae > Streptophyta > Magnoliopsida > Santalales > Viscaceae > Viscum > Viscum album. Next base: position 1,360,737,056 of record OY728140.1, on the reverse strand, counting down.
TGACAGGAGTGGGTCCTACGTGGGCGATCGATTCCTCTTGTGCGCATCAGATGGCAGCACGGGAACCTCCAGGAGAGCACATGGGAGCGGGAGGCTCAGATGCGTGCTCAGTACCCTCTTTTGTTCTCCTAGTTTTTGTTGTATCTTTACGGGGACGTAAAGCCCTGAGGTGGGAGTAATGTAAAGACCCGTAAAATTCAAGGGAATTTTTTTCTTAATTTTCTTTGGAATTTTACAAGAGCGCGGTTTCTGAAGGCACCTGATTCTGAGGCCCGGTGTGCCCGGAATCAATTTCCGAAGTTTGGCTCGGGTACGTTCAGTGAACGAACGAGCGGGAATTTCTAACTTTTGATCCGGTGCTCGGAATTGAAATCCGAGGACATCGATGAACTCGCAGCGCCGATATTCGCTTAAGGAGACCTTTTTCGAAGTTGCGTTTATTGCGGGATGAAAGTTAGTTTTTGGGAGAATTATTAAAAGTTAAATAAAAATGTGGAACACTTTTTATTTTTCTTACTTGTTGGTTAACTCCTCTCAAAGGAAGTTAAAGGTGGGACTCACATCCACTTAACCTCCCTTGGGAGGATTAAGTGTGGTGGGGCCCACACGAAACCCAACTTTTCATCTCCTCTCAAAACTCCCTTAACTCCCCTTTTAAATGATCTTGACAACTTAGCTTATTAATTAGGTTGAGTTGTTTAATCTTTTTCAAACCTTTGAATTTCAAAAGGTTTGGTTGAGTAAATAAAATAAGCTCTTAGCTTATTTTATTTGGTTAAAATTATCTAGCCTCTTGAGATATTTGAAGCCTTATCCTTCTTCTTCTTCTTCTTCTTCTTCTTCTTCTTCAAGCTTGACGAAGAACATGAAGAACCTTCAAGCTCCGACGAAGAACGCCGCTCCTCTCTTCTTCGTAGCCGATTGTATCCGAAGATCGATGACGCCTTCCGTGTCAACAAAATGGAACGCCGCTTCCTCCTCGGACTTCCTTCGTCGGCTTACGAAGATTCGCCAACGACGTACCTCTTCGGACGTACCTCTTCGTCATCGGATTTGACGAACGATTACCGCGACGCCCGACCTCCGCGACGTTGTCTTCCGCGGGTCGTTGACGATCTTCAAACTTGAACCCAAGGAGGGGTTTGTTGTGGTTTATTTCTTTACTCTCGTTCTTGGTTCTAGAATGATAATCTTGTGTTTAAATATTTAAGAGTTATCATCTAACGAGAGGGGGGTCAGACCGCACAAACACGGCCGAATTCCCCCTCCTTTGTTCTTGGTTATTTATATAATATTGTGATGAACGAGAAGGCGTGGTGCCGTCGCACCACGCGGGAATCGCCCGGCTTATTTACGTGACGCCGTCGTGTCGCGCCACGGGAATTTTATCATGAACGCGACGCCATCGCGCCGCGTCGAAGGGAATCGAAGGCGCCGCGGCCGGAGCGGGGCCGCGGCGGAGGGGCATGGTGTCGTCGCACCGCGCTGGACGACAAACACCGTGGCCGGTTCCGGGCCGCGGCGAGACGGGAAGACCGGCGGCTCGCTGGGCCGCCGGTGTCGAAAGCCGGAAGGGGACCGGCTTTGCCGGTCCGTTGAAGAAGAACCGGCCGGCCAGGTGGGCCGGCCGGAAGGGAAAAACCGGGGGAATTTAAATCCCCCGGCCATCACAAATGCCCCCCCATTTATGAGGGGGGGCTGTTTCATTAAGGGGGGGCAGGCGGCCCCCCGGTTTTCTTCAAAGCAGGCCCCCACGAGGGGGGCCGGTTCTCCAAAGGTGCGGCTAAAAGCCGCACCGCCAGTTGGGAAGCGGGGGCCATGCCCCCCGCACGCTGCACCCGTGCGGCGCCAGGCCGCGCCTCCGTGCCGGACCGCGCCGCCGCGCCGCCGGCCGGGCCGGGTCGGCCCGGACCCGGACCCCCCGTTTTCGAGACGATTTCGGTCTTTTGGCCATAACTTGAGCCACGGACCTCCGATTGGCGAACCGTCAGCGGAAATGCGATCCTTGGATCGAGATGGTCGTTTCGGTATATCGCACTCAAAGTTTCGGAATACTTTGAGTTCGGTCGGGTTGGTTCGTCCACGAAACCAACCGGGCCTTCGGAGCGGAAACGCTCATATCTTGAGCTACGGACGTCCGATTGACGTGCCGTCAGCTTTGTTGTGTTCCTCTTAGTGAGACGGATCTTTTGGCATACTCCGCCCGAGGTTTGGACGCAGGTGGAGTACGGTCGGGTTGGTTTTACCTTAAAAACCAACCGGGCCCCTAGGACGAAAAAGCCAATAACTCTCAGACCGGGTGTCCGATCGACGCGCCGTCTGTTGCGTTGAGTTCCTGTTGAAGATACGGAACTTTTGGATACATCAACTCTGGACTTTGTGACAGTTGATGTATCAGCCTCTCGGCTCGTGGAGCAGACTCTCCGAACGAGCTTGTTGTGTGCGGGAACCCTAGTGCTGGCTGCGACTGTGACTACTACTGCTACTGCTACTGCTACTGCTACTGCTACTGCTACTGTTACTGTGACTGTGACGACGACAGTACAGAGATCCTGTGTGGATTCGACGACGACGACTACAGCACTCAGTGATCCTAGGTGGATCAGTGCTACAGGTCCTGTGTGGGCCTGATCCTTTGTGGGTCCGATCCTGTGTGGGTCTTTGCGCTCAGCGGTCCTGTGTGAACCAGCGCCTACAGGTCCTGTGTGGGCCCGATCCTGTGTGGGTCTTTGCGGGGGTTAGTTACCTATCGATCCTTCGTGGGTCCGACGACTTAGATGGATCAGAGATCATCTTTTTCGTCCTTTGAAGAAGTATACCTATGTGAGCTGAATCCAGTTGCTTTCCTGTGTGGATTGTGTTATGCTATCCTGTGTGGATTTCGTTTTGCTTTCCTGTGTGGAATACGTTTACTTTCCTGTGTGGACTGAGTTGTACTTGGGCTCAGAGGATGGAGCGTGTTGGAATTGATGACTTAGGTATATGTATGGGCATATACCTAAGCAGTGTCGGTTGTTACTTCGTGTTGTATCTCACCTTTGTGGTTTATCCTTTGTGGATTTTGGGAGACCTTCAGGGGTCTCGGGGTCCCTACTGAGTAGCTTATACTCACCCCTGCACGGGCTATGCCCGCACTACGTTGTGTTGGTTGCAGACGACGGACAACGTTGATCTTGGCTGAGGCTTGCAGAGCAGGACGGTACCTGGAGGTGGACCACTGGGCGAGACGTACTCGGAGTGGACGGTGGGACCCGAGGAGTAGTGGAGCTATCTGTACTCACCCTTCAGGTGGGATTTCTAGTGGACAGCTCGGAGTAGCGGCTTTTACTTTACAGTTGTTGTTTTCCCTTTCGAGTTGTACTTTACTTTCAGTTTGGGTTTGTATACTGGCCCATTTACTTTTCCTCACTTTCAGTTGTACTCTGTTTTTACTTAGTGTTTACTTTCTGCTTGCTTACTCTGTGGTGTTTGTTTACTTTACAAAGGCAATGCCTTCCCTTTTTACCGGGATTTACGCCTTGGTGCTAGTCGTCAGCCCCTGGCCTATGGAAGGCGAGCTTGGGGTAGTCACGGCACGGACCCTGAGGGCGGGTCGTGACACTTAGTCCAATCATGGGTTGGATACAGTTCATGTATCAAGCATGATATACTCACTATTGAGGTTAAATATTTATCTAAGAGTTTTAATTTTATCATATGATAATCCTGATCAACCTTTTTAGAGGCTTGATGTAGGATTTTTTCAATAGATAATTTCTAACATGTTCATAATTAATAGGATTTAGAGATAACGAGACCCTATTGGATAGTATGTCTAGAATGTGTAGATCTTAGTCATGGGAACTTTCCTAAAGTGATGACAATGGACAATTTATTTTTCTGTAAACTTTTTTAACTGGGGATCAAAGTGAAATGAAATACACCATACTCAACCCAACCTATGATATGTGAATCAGGTGAATTATTCGTGATCAAATAATGTAGAGTCCTTAGATAATTAAGTCATTCAATTTGCATGTCTCCATGTTACATTCCCAACTTTAGTTGTTGTGCAACTGAAAGGTTTCCCAAGTTAGTCTGGTTCCAAAGTTCTCTAATTACCTTGAAGTGGTTTACATATTCCATATAAGGTATAGATTTAATCTTTATATGATGATGATTTGTCTGTAGATTCAAATAGAGATAGTGTATACATTACTCAATAAAATTCTTTACGATGTCATAATGAGAAGTGGATATGGTCCAGAACATGACCGATACATTATATTTCACTTGTTATTTCTTTATAATCATGATGTTCTCTTCATATTTAGTGATATATTCCTCTATTTAATCAAACCAAAGTGGCCATTTACTAGATAACTTACTGAGGATAGTGAGATTAGTCAAAATATTCTCTATAATATCGAAGGGTGGATAATCTAAAGGTGGTACATATAATGATCATTACCTCATATCATCTTCTAGTTGAGAGGGGATATCACATAATAGATATGAGTCACTTTGAGTAGTCAGCCTCAGTATTTTGAGTTCCTCTAGATAAGAAGTCTGTATAAAAGTATATTTTTAAAAGGGAACATAACTTTACTTAAATGAGATGTCTTTGTGGGGAGGAACTTCATAATGAATTATATCATGTTGAGGACTACCGTTTTGGATCAATGTCAAGTTGCAGGGAGGATTCCTATAGTATATTCCCTAGAGAGTACCTTCAAGGACGATATTGTTTGATATATGGGAAAGGGGAGGAGATTATTGAGGTTTGATCTTCTAGATATGAGTATGTTTTTCACATCTCTCTCCAAGATAAGAGTACCATGATCGATCTTAATATTTCCATAGAGAGGACCATTATGGTAAACACTCTGGGGGTCCAGGGCTAATGGTAAAAATGTTGTTGGAAGGACCTTCACAACTATATATGATTCTTCCTTCGAATGCTGAGTTATTAGATTCTTGGGCCACTATCAAAATATGTTTTAGGTACTCAATAATACTAGTGAATAGGATATAGATATGATCTTGTTCCTATACTTTAGGATGCCCCTAGTGAGACTTCCTTTTATATTCTCTCCATTAGGAAGATGGGTTCATGTGTTATTGAAAATGATCTTTACATGTGAGATACCTCTTAGGATAATCCCATGTTGTCATTAGGATATATCAATTATGTTTTTTAATAGGGGTAGGAATATGGTTTTGTCTTGAAGTGTTCATTGAAATGGGATGATGATCTCTAGTTTTAATGATAATTTGAATGAGATCTTGTTTTCATCCTTTTTTATAACATGATGAAGATCCTATTTAATAGAATATATAATATGTACATACACCTGAGTATATTCCACATTACACTTTTGAGCCACTCTGGTGGTCCAGGCAAGAATATGTGTTTATCCCTTGTTGACTATTGGGATATGCCGATAATGGACTTCTAATGATGCTGTTAGAATATGTTTATAGTATCATAAGGAATTATTAGGGATATGAACCTACCCTTTAATCACCACTAGGATATATTGGTGTTCTTATTCAATGGGAATGGGGATATTTCCCCATTATTCAATGGTAGTGGGGATATAATACTACTCTTATACTCCATTATCTGTCAAGATACACCCACAATATTCATATACGGTGGGTAAGAATATGCATCGGCACCCTGGTTATTGCTAGGATATATTGGCACGATCCCCCCTAATGCCATCAAAGTGCATTAACAAGGTTGAAAAGTGTAAGTAGGTGTATAGGACCACCCCCTTCTAGATATTGGGATATGTCAACATGGTTACTCTGGTACTGCCAAGTTATACTAACAACTTTATTGGGTGTAATCAAGAATATGGTTGTATTATCCAACTACTAAAAAAGTATATTGGTTGAACCTTTTAGAAAAATTAGGGATATGATCCTTCTCCCTATTATTAGGGTATCACCACCCATGGAAATATATTTTAAATACTCAGATCTGAATGACTATAGCAGAGACCTCATGAGTGGCATCTTGAGAAAATTACTATGGAATTGATGTCTCATGGTGCTGGTGATGGTGGTGGTTGATAAGAATATTCCTAAGTGACTCCTGAGATAAGGTGAGGTCATAGTAGAACTATTGATCTGCCTCCCTATGATAAGGTAGGTACTGGTTGTTGTATTTTCAAGATAGGCTCCTAAAATAGTTAGAGATGGCTATATGTGCCTCCTGCTTAATTGAAGACTTCTTATATTTCTAAGGTGAACCATAAGGATAAATATTTTATAAGATCTCCCATGCCACTTCCAAGGTGGGGATAGTATCATTGAGGTTATACTCATTCACCAATGCATTCATAATCTGGCATTAGAGATGCTATGTTGGTGATAGCACCTTCTTGTTCAACAAGACCCCATTTTATGCAACAATTGAGTTATATGTCTATCATCGAGGTGATTTAATCAGTTTATATTGAAGGTAGCTCAATTTTTAAAGGTCTTGAGAATATCAAAAAACATGAACAAGAAAAGATATCAATACAGTATCACAAGTAAACTAATTCTTGACCAATCATTTTCATAGTAAAAGGATTCACATCAGGTTCACCAATTTTTTTCTAATAAAAACTTCTGACATGAGATTAATGTCACAGGGTTATTTATTTTTAAGTCAAGGTATAATTTCTTTCCAAAGTCAGGTGTTCATTGAGAATTTACCAATGACACCTTAGAATTAATGTTGGTAGAGAGGGTTGGTGGTCAATCTCATCATACCTTTTGAGGGGATTCTTTCCTAATCTTGGACTCTCATGTAAATTTAAGTCATATTCATGAATACTTACTAGATCCCGTTGTGGGGTTGGTTACCCCTTTTCTAATGGTTTTTTGTTAACATGTATCAATGTGAAAATATATTTGTATAATAGGTTCTCCATATTTTTATTTTATTTATTAGGGATTATTAATCTTAATATGATATGGTTTAAATCCATACAACTAGTCACAATGGAGTTTATCACCATATATGGAAGCAATTAATGTTGGTGGTATCATGATTGGGCCTATAAGAATGGATAACTATGTATCCTTATAAATGGAATCAATAACCATATATTTTAGTAACACTTAACAATATATGTCATACCATTTAAAGTCATGTGAAAAGGACCAATCCATACAGTTTAATATCATGTAATAAGAACAATTAAGTGAAAGATTCATAGAGATGGTTAGTGTGGGACATACACATGAGTATCTCTTTCTAGTTAACAATTTAGTAAATATTTCCCAATTAGGATAGGTTGGTTTAGCTAGTAGAAGTGTGTCCCACTGAGAAAAATATGGTTTCATCAAGAATATTTCCTAAAAAGGGAAATATATTAATACATAAAATAAATATGAATCTGTATGTGGGAGATATTTCCATAGAGAATATATCCTGATGACGAGAGTTCCTAAGGGATATGGACCTATAGAAATATGTTCATGATCATGGGGATTATAGACCAATGAGGAAGGACTTAAGTAGATTCTTAAGGAATATATCCCAATACGGATGACAATGGGGGGTTGATGGTGTTGGGTTTATAACTCTAGTAGGTTTCCAACATATCCTTCTTGGTAGGAATAAAACCCCACATAGTTTGAGGTATGTAGTTTAAAATCATGTGAAAGGATCGTACCATGTAGTTTAACATCATGGTCAAGGTTGTTGTCATTTAATTTTATTTCATGTGACTCAGTTTAACATATTATTGTAGGGACATCCATGTCATGAAATTTCCAACAACATAGGATCAAAAAGTGAATACACATATAAGGATTAAATTTCTAATATATTATGGATTTTTTAGTAGATAATAAATACATCATTGAGCCCGAACTTTTCTCATCATCATCATTATGATTAGGTCCCTTATCAAGGTAATTCATGATTGAACATCTTCTAGGTTATATAAGTTTGGGAGGAAAAGTTAGAGGTTAATGTTATCATGGGGATTCAGGATCAAATAAGGGTCACTCTATCACACCTTCTGGATTGATCATGTATGTCTGGTGGATTTAGAAGAGTTTCACCACGGCCTTTTTGGGGTTTTGACCTTGGAGATAGAAATCCATAAAGATCATTTGGTTTCTTCATAAAGGGTCCATGATGAAGTCAAATTCTATATGGAATGAGATCCTTGGAGAAGTGGTAATAAATACCCTAAATACCCTTATCTCACATAGGGGACCTCTACACGTATTGTAGGGATTTTTGAAGTGACCCTTTTTATGATGTTTCATGAAGATCCTACTTCATAAAGGGGTTCAAAAAGGGGATCTCAAAACCTATTAATTCATGAAGATATCCACGTATTTTCCCAACATGTTTAGGTTCACCTTCATGATAGCTTGATTGCCTAAGGTTTTATTCATGAAAGGAGATTCGAGTATTAATTATCCAAAATTTTAAATTATTATTCATAAATTTTCTCCACTACTCTCCATGTCTCTATTTTTAGATGTAATGGGGTATTTATAAGTGGTTATAGGTAAACCTCATTCTTAAAATAAGGGGATACATGGAATCCCATGGAGGAGATTCATGTTAGAATAGGGAGATTTGAAAATCACTATACAACATGCTTCAAATATCCACCTTTGATCTGAAAATTAAGAATGATTCATGGGAGGACCAAAAAAAGACTCCTTCATATCACAAACAATGATGATTTGTGGGAAATAAAAAAAATAATGCCTCCTATGAATGATATTCCTTCACGATATGCTTTAAATTGACGCCTTTCCACTACAAACGATGATACTTCGTTGATGAAGAATCACTTCATGGGTGAATCATTACTTCAAGAGTTAATCCTTTCTTCATGAAGGAACAAACGCTTCATATAGGAATCTAAACTATGTGGAGTGCTTCAGTGGATTCAAATAGAGATCAAAGTGCTATGTGAAACTATTTTCTTTTCCAAATTTTGTTTGGATTTTTATCTAGTTAATCCCATCTTCGATTGTAAAACTCTATCTTCAGGTTTTATTCATGTTTTTAAAAATTTTAAGTCCTTAATAATATCCCCCTTATATATTTGCTTTCTCAAAGTATTCTTAGGGAAACAATCCAACACTAGAACCTATAACATGGCCATACTATTCTTGACCCTTCAAATCCATTGAAATTATTTATTCATCGAGTATAAAAGATAACTATTCTTATGTTTCTATAGGATAAAAAATATAAGAATATAATTAATCATTGTTATTTATTACTATTTTAAATTATAATAAATTTATATTATGTTATACTTAAATAGGATTTATATAATTTCCATGTGTTTTCATCTATTATTTTTCCCATTATACTTATACAAGACTCCTCCCATGGTACATAATGTGGAATGAAATTAGTGTGATATTCTAATTCATCAATCTTCATATAAAGAAAGGATTATAATTATGTTTTTATTTCATATCACATAAATATTTTACTATAGATTTAAAATACTTGTCATTTTTTGTTCAAGTTAAGTGAACCCCTTAATTTATAGAATCAGTACAATAATTTTGATGCCTGTGGACTATTTTTTGTTATCATTTTTTGTTTTATGAATTAAGAATTATAAATCAGAGTGATTAATACCGATAATGTCAGATAAAATACTACAAATTACAATGTGCATTAATTGCTTCTTCCTCGAAACAATAAATGAAAGAATCTTATATTTCTTGGTTTATGATATGTGGGTATATTTATAGTGGGTGGGGTTTAACATTCCCCTCAACATTCCTAAGATAAGTTTTTTAAAATAGTTCTTGAAATGATAAATTCCCATTTATAGATACCATTGGTATGAATTCTGTTCAAAAATATTTTTATAAAAATTTACTCTTTAAGGTATAATGAAGAGTAAATCAATGTTTCATTATTTGATTTTTTCTATAAAATATAATAAGTATTTCATAATGTTACCCTAATGTCTTACAAAATTACTACCTTCAATGAAAGTATAAAATTTTCCTATAGATTAATATCAATCGACACATGAAGTAAAGTATTAATCCCAATATAAATAACAAAAATAGAATTAATGGGGTAAATAGTTTTACCATACATATTCTATCCAACCTATAATTTTATACTTTTAATTATTTCCATAATAATTTTTACAAGAACTTTTTTTCTATGCCACTTTTATCTTTTTTCAACAATATGTCTCTCACCTTCAAACATTTTCTCAATTTTAGCATCACTAATATGTTGTCCCTTGACATTGGTAGTGTCAACTGGTAGTAAATATAGTATTTTCACAATTATTTAAAAATTTAATTTATATTTTTGAAATATATTAGTAAAAAATAAATAATATATGGAAACACAATATATATATATATAACTAAACGGAGATAATTGACCTATTTATTGAACTATCTTTTTCCTTTAAATGTTTGGGAGATTTATCCCCTCTAACAGGCATCCAAATACCCTCCTTTTGGTCTCATATAACATACAATACATTTTTTATATTTTGATCATCACTAAATTATTTTGATATCCTAATGAAATGTCCATCCTTAATGGATTTTTCGTTGGGTACTATAGTTGTTTTCGTTGAGGATAGAACAATTAGCCAAAAAAAATTAGGATTTAAGACCTAAAATACTTGTATTACCCATGAATCCATTATGGATGGTTCATACTTGTACCCTTTCTTACTGAAATTCACTTTCAAAAATATCAATTCTTTAGTTTTAACAACACTCAAATTATCAACCCATTTGCATCAAAAAAATTGGCATATGTAATAATATATAATCTAAATACCATATTTTTTTAATGATGCAATAGTATGAAATATTCACAAAAATTTGTTATCTTTCCTTGGTACTAGTTACAATCATCATTTCTTCCAAAAGAGTAACTCCACTATTTTCTATCATACTATGTTCATCATGTTCCTTCGTATAGAACATAAAACAATTAATTAAATAGACCTTGTAAGATAATACATGTACAGTTGTTCCCCGACCTATTCATCAATGTGATTCTAAAATTTATTTTAGATTTTCAAATAAATCTATAAAAATGTGGTCTCAAAACTACCTATATAGATTCAAATACCTAATAAATACATTGTTAATTACAATATATAGTGAAACTATATATTGTTATGTAAAAAATAAAGGTGATACAACTATCACTCTATAATGGTAATTACAACAATATCTCTTATAAAAATTCTTTCACACACAATGTACCTACTATGATAATATTTCAAGAGACCAATGTTATCCATATCTGATAGAAAATTGGTATAAAAATAAATATTTTACTCAATAATGTATGTATCTTCAATGAAACCTTCTAGTTGAATTTAATTTTTTATATACCCTTTCAAAATAATTATATTTTTTTTAATGGTACACATTCGTCTGTAATGTACATGACCACATAGTCAGATAACTTGAACCAAATGAACCATCAAGTAAACCATTATATCATATAATGATAGTGTGAAGAAAATATCCAATTAACAAAATATGATAGTAATTTCCTTTTAAATTTCCAAAAACCTCCTCGGATCTATAAAATTATTGTATATAGATTTCAAAAAGAAGAAAAACCTTGTTAACATGTAGAAAAAAAATTTATGTGGAATATAATGAAAATCCACATGCATTAAATCTTACATAAAAACATGAAACCTATTCGATTTTGATCCCTTTAACTTAAAATCATTCATCGATATGATATTATTTATATTTTATGAATAACCCTCTAGAACTTGTATACTATTAATAAAGTTTATAAACTAAAATATCACTCACCTAGAAAAAGTTTATGGTTCAAAAGGAAGAAAAATACATATTTCACCCTTCATTAGCACCAAATATTCCCTTATACCCATATCAATCATTTAAAACTTGTCCTTATTACTATTTTTTTCTTGGGTGAATTTACAAATGTTTCAATGACACTATCACATGCATTTTTTCTATGTGCATGACATCAAGAAAATGTATGCGTCTAAAAAAATATAATATGGTAATTCAAAAAAACTGATCTCATTTTACACCCTATCTTCATAAGGTATTTCAAAAAGGGTTTACAAAAAATAGTGACAATATTTTTTAATCTCTAAAATCAACACTTGTTAAAAGAGAATCTATTGTACCTTATTTTGAATTCTAATCTAATGATGTTATCCAAGATTAGTATTTATGTCTTTGGGGTAAAAATTTACTATGTTATAAATTTGTTATACATGAAATTCAAGTATCATCCAAAATAATATGGATCTCATAAGGAACTCTTATTTCTATGATAATGATACAATGTAACACTTGAATCCCACATCAATTTCATATCATTGATCAATGAAAACATAATATACTTGTTCTTATTTTATAAGCATGGGGAAAGTTATAATTTACCAAAATACCTAATCATATACTATGAGTGATACTTTTTACACCAAAAGGATTAATTCCATATGTTTATTGTAAATGATGGATTTTTTTTAGCTTGTTTTCAAATTTAGGATACTCATGACCTATTACCATCAACTGAATAGAGTTTTATAGGTGAAAAAGTTTTCCATCTTGAAATATTGTATCTACATGCCACAAAAAATTTATTACAGTCACCTTACATCCACATATTCTTCTAAGACTTAGAATTATTAGAATGTTCTATAAGACTTTTATTTTAATTGATTTGTATTTCTTATATCAAGTGATACCACACTTAAATAATTTTAAAGGTGATTTATGATTCATGTGAAACAATATACATTCATTTAGATAGGAATGTATTCTTTTAGATATCATACTCATTGAACATAACATTCATTTAGCATCATATATTCTATAAGGACACCCATTAACTTTTGGTAACATATCATTCAATAGAGAAATTAGTTCGGTAAATTTTGAATGACTCCATCCATTTCCAACTTTCAAATTATATAGATTCGGTATGGTTAACAATGTCCTATATTTTTTATATCCATCATATAATAGAATCTTTTCATATATCTTTAATATCACAAAAATATTTGTACCATAATGAAGGTCAACTTAAACTGTCATTTTCATTTCCATAAAGTGGTCTATATTTTAGGTTATGGTTGTACTCAATTAATATTATCCATTAACCATAGTGTTATCCCAGTCACTGGATACATTTTTTTCTCTATTTTTAGTCCAACATTTATATCTTCAATATATTCCATGATGGATAAATTATTCTTACAACTGATATGTACACATTCATCTTGAATAAAAATTACATAAACATAGATAAATGATTTTAGAAGGTTCATTTCCATGATTTTTTGTAAACATGATGAACTCTTTAACCATGTATTCAAACTATTTTGTCATATGATTGACATTCATCCATTTTTTATTCATATTCATAAAATTTTGTTCAATAATATTTATATTTAACAATAAAAAAATACATACCTATAAGTTATGCATATCATGTTTCATTTTTCATATGTGTGAATTATATAAATTATAGTTTTAAAAAATATAACTATAAATTAAAATACATACATATGAAAGATATTTAGTACATCCTAAGAAATTTTAAAAAATTAATGGTATTTTAATGCATTGTTTTTAAATAATATTTTAATACTTAAATTTAATTTTTTTTAAATGGAAATTTACATAAAACTATGTGGTGGTTTTGAATATATACTAGATTTACTTAAAACCTTGATTTAGTACCTTCTGAAAAATTATTTTTGGTAATTTTTTGGTTATTCATGTTAATGTTTAATTTGAATATGTAAATTTTAGTATGTTATAATGGTTTTTATATTATTTTTTTATAATATTCTTGCATGTTCTTATATGGATTTTAGCATCTGATAAAGTATTTTTGTCCATTAATAACTTATTAAATTATGTTTTTATTCTTGGTTTATTATATAAGGTCCATTAATCAAGTTTTCATGATTTATAATTATATGTTCCATGAACTCAGCATGTGTTATGGTGTTATTTAATTTCTTAAATTCTTCCATTTGTATATTTTCATGATTAAAAATGTTATAAAGCTCCAAATGGTGTTATTATCCATAAATTAATTATTTTTCACAAATTTTTTTTATGTTCCATAACTTTATTTTGATCAAGTAAAACAAATCTTTAAACATATTAGGACTTAGTTCAATAAAGGAATTTAATATTTGATTTATATTTATCTCTTTATCTTCAATCCTTTTACTAAACCTAATTTTAGTTTGTAAATATATAATTTGACTGTTATGAATTTACCTTAGTCAATAATTCCTTTTTTCTTTGTTATGAATTAAAAATTTATTCATTTCCTTCCACTAAAAACTAAATGAATTATATGTCAATGAAAAATAAATAAACTTGGTTAAGAATTTCATTAGTGATTAGATAATGTATTGTTTTGATCTTGAGAAAAGAAATGTTTTAGTTCTTAAAGATATTGGGTTTCGTTATCTTGGTTGTTTTCCAAAATTAAACTTAAAAATTTATAAATATTAATTAATAATGTTTATTTTATTAAATAGTTGAGTATGGAATTGGTTTTAAATAAATACTTAAAATTTTATTTTTTTTCTTAGTCAATCCATAACCCTTGGTAATTTATTTCTTTAAATTTTTTATTTAAAATTCATTTTCCACCATTAACTAAATAGATTTAAATTTTATATTTATTATATAAAGTGTAAATATTTTGTCTCTTTAAATATGAGAAACATGGGTAGACCTTAACTTGATATGGAATATTTTCTTTATTAAGCATTTTTTTTCTTTTTGAATTAAGTTTAAAATATATAAATCATGTTTAGATAAGTAACTTTTACTTTTATACTTATATGACATGAATGATGTTTATTATATATCTCATCCTTTATTTGGATTGTATAATAGTATTAATTGGTTATGATCAATTCCTTAAAAAATAATTTACTTGGTTCACTATTAGTATAAAAACATTATCAAAAAAATCCCAATGGGCCTATTTGGTAACATTACAAAAGGTTAAAATGTAATATTATGCTTTTAATCCATATGGAACTCAAACCAATATATTACCATAAATCATTATAAAAATAGTTTAAAATAAACACATCATTAATAACCAATTAGTTTTGAATCAATTAAATCATTCCAAAATATATCCCAAATCCATTATTACAAAAACCAAGAAATTCATTTTGAAAATAACTGACTTTTGAATTAAAATGAAAAGAAAAAAATCCTTAAACACAAAAAATACACTTCCTATCATTAAGACTAATTAAACTTAAATAAACATTCGAGTAGAAAACTATGTATTCTAAAAATATATGCATTTTTGAAGAAACACCGAAACCAAAAACGACTTTATTCTTTAAAAACCATTCCCTTTAAATACATACATGAAAGGAAACTCATAACCAATTACTAATTTCAATACTTTCAAAATAATTCATGACTTTTTTTAAACCAAAACTTTTTAAATGTTTTCAGGCATAACAACTCTTCCCAAAAACCAAACAACATGGAGTTTCAATTATAAATTAATATCTAAAACACTCATTGAATTTTTTCATTAAAAAAAAGAAAAAATTACCAAAAATTTAAAATATATAAGTGGTTATCATGAGGAAGGTTATGTAGAGTGTAGAATAATTTTATATGAAGAATAATCCAAAAAAATCCAAAAAACACATCTTGATGGGAAGATATTGAATACCTTTAATTTTGAAAGTGTGATCATTCAAAAAATGATGCAAGTGGGTGAGGTTGAGTATGACTTCTTTAGTGGCTTGAATTGCTAAGTCAATCAATGATATGGTTAGGGTTATTTTATAAAAATGGTATATGAATTATCAATGCTTACTGAAAATAATTCATAAAAGAATATTTTATTAGCACTATAATCATAAGTGCTGATAATTTAATATTTTATTAGAGCTAATTTTTTATGTTGATAAAGATAATATTTATTAGTTTTAGTGTTAGGTTTGATAAAATCTTGATATGTAATATTGACCAACAGATATGTAAGGATTTACCCTTATATATCTCAACTATATCAATGCTTCCTTTAACACCGATATATATAGATTTATTTGAGATAATAATGGTAAAAATATAATTATTTACATGAATGAATAAATATTTTTTAGAATAAATCTTTAATTATATAAAGGTATAATTATATTCTTAAATATTAAAATGTATACATATAAAAAGATAAATACCAAAGATAAATGTATATAATATTTATATTTATTTATATTTATATAATATTAATAAAATTACATATAAAATATTGATAAAATTTAATTATATTTAAACAGTATTAGTTATATTTTTAACAATATTTTTAATTGATTAGATGAATATATATTTTAGATAAAATAAAAATGTATTAATGTTTTTTATAAATATTAATTATATTCTATTTAAATGAAAATTAAATTTAATATATTTTAAGAATTAAATATAATTATTAAATTTAGAATAAATTATATTTAAAAAACTATTCATTACTTTTTATATTTAAATTACATTTATTTTAAAAAATAAAGATTTATAATTTATGTTTATTATGAAAAATATTAAAACACATGATTATATGTATCTATGTGTGTATGTATATTTCATTATAAAAATTACATTAGTTATTAATATTATAAATAATGACATACATAGAATATTATTAATAATAATATATATATAATACAAATATTTCTATTGAAATTTGTTAAACTCAATTTATATTAACTAAAGTTATAATTTCATGGAAATATAATATATTAATATTATATTATAACTACACATGCATTCCAAATTCATATATGATTGTGTTTAGATATGTATATGTATGTATGTATGTATGTATGTATGTATGTATGTATGTATGTATGTATGTATGTATGTATGTATGTATGTATGTATGTATGTATGTATGTATGTATGTATGTATGTATGTATGTATGTATGTATGTATGTATGTATGTATGTATGTATGTATGTATGTATGTATGTATGTATGTATGTATGTATGTATGTATGTATGTATGTATGTATGTATGTATGTATGTATGTAGGTATGTATGTAGGTATGTATGTATGTATGTAGGTAGGTATGTATGTATGTATGTAGGTATGTATGCATGTATGTATGTATGTATGTATGTATGTATGTATGTATGTATGTATGTATGTATGTATGTATGTATGTATGTATGTATGTATGTATGTATGTATGTATGTATGTATGTATGTATGTATGTATGTATGTATGTATGTATGTATGTATGTATTTATGTAGGTATGTATGTATGTATGTATGTATGTATGTATGTATGTATGTATGTATGTATGTATGTATGTATGTATGTATGTATGTATGTATGTATGTATGTATGTATGTATGTATGTATGTATGTATGTATGTATGTATGTATGTATGTATGTATGTATGTATGTATGTATGTATGTATGTATGTATGTATGTATGTATGTATGTATGTATGTATGTATGTATGTATGTATGTATGTATGTATGTATGTTTGTATGTATGTAGGTATGTATGTAGGTATGTATGTAGGTATGTATGTAGGTATGTATGTATGTATGTATGTATGTATGTATGTATGTATGTATGTATGTATGTATGTATGTATGTATGTATGTATGTATGTATGTATGTATGTATGTATGTATGTATGTAGGTAGGTACGTACGTACGTACGTACGTACGTACGTACGTACGTATGTATGTATGTATGTATGTATGTATTCATGTCTGTACTATACAAGTACAATGTACTTTGTGATTGCGTGTATATATATGTGTGTGTGTGAGACCAATGAGATATGTGAAATTGAAAAACAAAAAGTCTCTCTCTAAATTATTATTATTATTATTGCTGTTATTATTATTCTATTATTAAAGTTATGAATAAATAACAACGTTGTGTATAAATGTATATGTCATGAAGCAAAATAGTTTATCCTAAACCAACACCCGATTTGGCCTATGTCAAGCCTTGAATGGAATTTTGGATCCCCATGGGTTGGAAACAAGTTTGTGGGAATCAAGGGTACACTCTTTAGAATGGTTTTGACAACTATATAAAAAGAAACACATAGTAGAATTTCTATCGGAAATCTAGAATGACTTTTCTATAAGTTGGATGTTCATGAAAAAACAAATACACAATTTAAAAATGAGAGACAAACCAAATAAGGAATGACCAAAAATAAGCATCTAAATCATATCTATAATATAAAACATAATTCAACAAGGCTGAATATGATCCCAAGAATACACACAAGATCAAATTGGTTGATGCATACAAGTTACATAATAAATAGAAGACTCCAAAAGTACTGAACAGAAGATCTCCATATGACATGAGGTCGCCATCCAAATCCATTATCATGATATACTCTATGAGAATTATAAAATTATGAGTCTACAAGTATAACTCCTTAAAACTATAATCGGAACCTATAATAGACACTTGGTCTATAAACATTTAGTAGTAATGGTATGGTGTGAGACAAAATCTTTGTAGGATGACACAAATAAAAGTCTCTATGTGATTCCTTTCATCAGTCATTCCACTAATTCTAGTTTGAAATACATTTCATAAAAATAAGACTTTTTAACATTTGATTATATGAAACCAAATAATTAAATCCAAATATTACCCTTTGTAAGAAAAGACAAAACACTTCATTTAAGGAAAACCCACTAATTCTAGAAATATCACTTAAAATGTTTTTAAAGAGATTATAGAGATTCATTTAAATAATAGAATTTAAATATTGATCTTAACCCCTTTCATAACCAATTTACTCCCAAAAAAATTATAACTTTATTTTTAAAATGAAAACAAAAGATTAAGACAAAATACATTAAGTGCACAAGGGTAAGAAAAACCCATAGATAAGTATAACACCCCTAGATAAGTAAGTCATAAAAAACTGAATGTTTCTACCCATGTCAATAATGTTCTTCTTTATTTTCAAGAGTCTACCCAATTAGAACTTCATGGTTAAGCGTGTTTTCCCTAAAGTAGTTTTGGAATGTATTAACTTCTAGGAAATTTCTCAATGTGTGTGTGTGAGTGAGGACAAAGCACACTAAAATAACATGTGTTGGACTATGGGGACACTCACTAGTCTGATAAGTAAACCAGATGGGTTATATATTAGGGTTTTTATAAAGTAAATTATGTTATTTCAGGAGACCCATGGGGTCAGATGATCGGATTCATGGAACAGGGAGGTCAGGTCATGATGAATGTTATCGAAGCATTGGTTCTTAAGAGGGCCTCAGTTCTAGAACACCCTTTGTTATTTGGGGAAATAATTTTTTATTAGATATAGGGATATCAAAATGCAAGAGGTAGATGTAGGGAGATCCTCACAATCTTTTTATCATTTGGAGACTCGAGTTACCTGGTGATATTGGGTTGTGAGTCTTGGTTTTTTGAGTTTTCTTCATTTATTTATGGTATGTTTTGTTTTTTATTGATAGTTTTCAAAATTATATTGATGATATATGAATTGTTAAAAGTATTTTTTAAATTTAGGGGATGATAATTGCATTTGAACTAGTGGTACATAGTGAGCTTGTAGGGTCTGGGAAACCATGCGTAGCCTGAGTTCATGGTTCAAAATAACTCTCAATGGAAATTGAATGATTGAATCATGGTATTCCAATCCATTTATTTAGTACATACATGCCCACTAGACCCTATTATGTAATTCCATATGTTTTTTTTTGTGGTGATCTATTTTATTTGGGGTTTATGGGATTTTTAAAGAGTGTTTTAATTTTTAAATGGTGATGGTTAGTTTTGAAATTAATAAAGAAACTTTTACAAATAGATAAAGTGAATTCAGAATTTGAAAATGTAAATGATGGTTTTAAGAATAAAAGAATTGGTATTTGAAAATCATGAAGGGTTTTTATAATAGAAATGAATTTTTTTAGGTAAAATGTGAAATTTTAAGATTTAAAAATAGGTTTTTCAAGGATAATGAAAACACACTTATTTTGGGGTGTGGAAAAAGATTTTTATTACCAATTATAAATATAGTATTAGTATAATCCTAGGGTTTCCCATAAGATAGGGGTTCACAAAAATTAGTTATCATTTTTAAATTAGAGAAAAGGTTTGTTTTGGGTTTGTGATTTTTGAAAATAAAGCAAGAAATTGAAACTATGGCTTTAAAATAGTTGATGAGAAAGTTGATTAGGTAAAGGTTGGGTTTCTTCCTATAATGTTATCATAATAACTAAAATGTATTTTACTTCCCCTTGTATTATTTTATAAATTAAAGTCTCTTTGATTTTCATAACCTGCCCCAATGGGACCCGTGTCGTGACTCCCCAAGCTCGCCTCCAATAGGTTAGGGGCTGGTGACTAGCATTGAGTAGGCATGTCACTAACATGGGAAGCCTTATCTTAAAGTACTTGTACACACACACACACATCTCCAAACCTATACAATGTGAAATGTAAAAAACATCATAGACCATGCATGCATACATCTAAATCCCAAAACTAGAGTATGACAACAAGCAATGAAAAGTAAACAGGGCCAAATACAATCCCACCACAAAGAGTTTGAAAAAAAGTCCAACCTAAAATTAAAGTTGGGTACTGCTATTAAGATACCGTATAAACACACCTTAGTATTTCTATTTCACTAAGAACTTCCTGGTCCTGGTCCCTCTAGGACTCTACCAAAATTTTAATAATCTACAAAACAAATGACATGCATGGGAAAAGACCATGTAGGGGTAAGTATAACAATACAAAGTAGGGCACCCTAAAACCAAAAAGCATATAAAAAAGTATAACAGTCAACTCTATATAGGTATATGTTTAAAGAACATATAATAAGAATATATAGATATACTCAATAATACACACAGTCTCAAAGTAAATTCACAATTTCAATTCCATCCTAGGATTCTTTCTTGAAGGTTCCACATAACACTCATCTAGGAGAACAAACTCCATGATTCAGATAGCATTGATAACATCCATCTGAGAGGTCATTCTTTTTGGGTCTCATCATAGGAAGTATTCGTTGTAAGTATGAAGAGATGGTATGAACATATGAGAAGCACCCTCAAGACCATGGGGTATACCAACAACTCAATATAGAGTAACCCTATGAGTAGAGGATCATTGTTTGAATAGTGTTGGTCACAAAAATACCAAGAACTCCACCTAGGGAAAGAAGATGATAGAGGATCTCACTCTGAGACATATGGAAGGAATCCAAAAACTCTGTTAGAGAAGTCCTATTGAAGGGATAACTATCCTATTTGTAGGATGTGATTCCATAATAACCCTTAGGTAATGGATATTTGGAATGAAACCTAATGAAACTTGTCCAATATATAGAGGACAAGGGCTCTAATACAAAATTTAATGACTACATGACGTATATTGGGAGTATAGGGTGTGTCCCTTCGGCACCAAGTCTTGTCCATGTAAATGGACCATGCCTATGTCCGTATGGAAGTACATAGTATGCCCATGACTTTGAACTTATGCATGTGCGAAAGTACATGGCTATGCCCATGTACATTTGGTCTGTCCATGTCCATGTCAAAGAACATGACGTGCCCATTCTCATGTACTCTCAGACATGTTTGTGTACCCTCCAAGGTACACTCCAAGCCAATAGAAGGGGGTCACATGTTGTGTGATACTTAAATTCATTCTGAAACCCTAGCCGCCACTAAGAGGGTCCCACATGGCATGTAGCTCTACAATAAATGTCATTTTGACTATAAATTTCTAGAAACCAAGTTCTTCCTCTAACGTATGCTCACACTGTCGTCACCTTATATTCTGGCCTCCATCTCACTAGGAATCATGGATCTACTCTGTATAAACCTTTCTAACATCAATTGCTAGATTTTGGACACCAAAACTACTCAGAAATCAACCACACACATTGTCCTCCATCACATTCTGAAGAACATGAAATTGGGTACGCAAAACTATATGATCTACTACCATTTTCATCATTACACAATCATCATGGAATTCCATGCCCGAATCTACAATATCAAATCATTACACCAATAAACGTGTGTGCAACATTCGATTTCTCATTGTTCGTCAAATCACGGGCCAAAGTATTGCCCGCAATGAATGAATAAATGGGGAAGAGAAGTGAAATCAAAAACACAAGGAATTAACCTCATCTAATGTTTATGTTTTCTTAAATGTATTTTTATTATAATGATGAATTAAGAGATAAATAAGTAATCATAAAGAAAATTTCACTAATTCCTAGATGAAACTATCCTGTAACCATAATACACATGATCCCTAAATCAATTCATTAGTTAGTTGATTCTCATTCATCATAGGAATCATAAAACAAGAATAAATCCAAATAAAAAAATTCCTACCTTGATTCTAATTAATCACTGACAAAGAACAACGTTGTGTCTTCATTGTTGGTGAGATCCCATGATTCTGATCTACACTGATCATTGAACTATGATCTGGATACCATTCATCAGAGAGAGATCATCCAATTCTCTCTCCAACATCTCTAGGGTTATGTATCTAAACCTATAATTCCATCATAATAGTTTACTTATAGATGAAATCTTCATAAATGAATATATAAATTTATTTATTTAATTTATTTTATTCATTTTTATGCCCATGATTAATTTTCACAAGTTCCTTGTACTAATAAAGGTTATGTCATGACTAATGTAAAACTTGTATTATGAATTCAACAGTGCCCTTGGATTTATAATAACGGCCTCTGTTTAAGAGTTATTACATTATTTCATGAAAATTGTGTGTGCGTTCTATTTAATATATTTAATATATTTAAACATTTATTTCATGAACACTAGGCCTCAGAATCACTTGTTTTCTTATCATCTGGTCTCGAAAATAATCCATAAAATATCCAAAAATAATACATAGAAAATATGAGTCATTAAATTCTCCCCAACTTGGGGATTTATGTCTTGAAAATACAAAGCAAGTGTATATACCAAAAGATGTGGGTACTGAGAACATGTCTGAGCCTCCCTCTCACAGGTGATCTCATAGAGATTCTCATGATACCACCAAACACACACTAAATGAATATATTGCCCACAAATTATCCTCTCCTATTGATCCTCAGTCTATACTGAGTACTCAGCAATGGTATCTCCCTCTTCGATGTCTAGCTCTCCCCAGTCGATAAAGTGTGATGGTTCATGCACGTACCTCCTCAGCCGCAACACATGGAAGACGTCATGTACTCTATGTAACTATAAAAGTAGTGATAATAGATACACCACCTCAAAAACTCTACGCAATATCTGGAAAGGGCCAATGAATCTTAAATATAACTTGTTGCCCTGGCCAAATCTTCATAATCCGCATTGAGGTGAATCCCTTAGGAACACATGGTCTCCCTCCTCAAAATCCAAAGGCCCCCATCATCTATCTGCATAAGACTTATTATGGATTTTTTCTAACCTAGTCCACTCTTGGATGATCTGAACCTTCTCAGTAGTGTATTTCACTAACTTTGGGCCCATGAATGCTGACTCTCCTGGGTTAGTCCAGTAAAGTGGTAACCTATAGGGTCTCTCGTATAAGGCATGAAATGGTGACATACCAATGGTAGAATGTTAGTTTTCCTTGTATGAAAACTCCACCAGTGGTAGGTGATCCTGTCAACTATATCCAAAATCCAATATGCAATCTCGTATCATTTCCTTTAGAACCTGAATGGTCCGCTCAGTCTAGTCATTAGTCTGTGGGTGAAAACCACGCTCAAACACAACTGAATACCAAATGGATCTTGTAATACCTTCCATAACTAAGATGTCAAGTGAGCATCATGTTCAAAAACTATTACAATTGAACTCCATAGATTTGGACTATCTTCTGTACATATAGACATCCCAATATCTCGTCTGAATTTTTTTCTCAGATAGCTAAGAAGTGGGCCGACTTGGTGAGTCATTCTACAATCTCCTAGATGGAATAATGTTACCTAGACATAAGTGGTAACACCATCATGAATTCCATGGATATACCATCCCACATCCATTATGAAACATCAAGGGGCTGATCTAAACCCATTGGAAATTGGTGCTTGGCCTTCACTTGTTTAAAAGTAAGGCATCAAGAGACAAACTTTGCAACTCCCTTCTTCATCCCTGGCCACCAAAACTGATGTTAGAGGTCCTAGTATATCTTTTTCAGAATTGTATTTACCATCAAAGGAGATGTATTAAACTATCTTGTAACCTCCTCCCACAATGTCACTGGTAAAATCATGCATCCTCTAAAAATAATGACATTCTATCCACCTTTAGAAAATTCATCAGGGGAATGACCAGTGGATATATTAGTATATAGGGTCTCACAGTAAGTATCCCCAAGTTGATATTCTATGACTCATTGTAATATTAGAGGGTTAACATCCTTAAATTGGAGGTAAGATAGTCTATATCCATCCACAAAGGATAATTGCAACGAGCCCAACTGATCTGATGCCTTATTCATCAATTGTGAACAAGATCTTCTGCTGAGAGAATCTACTACCACATTCCCCTTTCCAGGAGTGTCGACAATCATAATCTTGGAGGAACTCTAGCCATCACCTCTATCTCAAGTTAATATCCTTATAAGATAAGAATACTTTAGAGTCTTTTTGTTAGAGTAGATGATAAATCGCTCTCTCATTAGGTAGTGTCACCACATGTTTAGTGCAAGGACTACCACTACTAACTCGAGATCATGGTTCATGTAGTTATACTCATGTGGTATCAAGTGATGTAAACCATAGGAAATAACCACCTTCCTTTTCATCAAAAAACAACCAAGCCTGGTAGATAATGCATATTATAACACTATATACTTGGCACCCTCCTATGGAAATCTCAAGATGGGAGTGATCATCAATCTCTACCTCAAATCCTAAAAATCCTAGCATCACCTCTCTATCCATACAAAAGGATGACCCTTTTGGGTCAAAGATTTCATGGGTGATGATATCCTAGAGAAGTTAAGTATGAATATCTGGTAATAGTATTCCAACCCAAGGAATCTCCACACCTCCATCATGCTCTTGGTTGACTCCCAAGATAACATTGGCTTAAACTTTTCTGGGTCCACTACCACTCCATTTATTGAGATAACATGTTCCAAAAGGTGGACCTCTTTAAACCAGAACCAACACTTTGATATCTTCTTATAAATATGGTTCTCTTAGAGTACATCCAGAACCATCCTCAAGTGTCTCATATGATCCTACTTAGATTCCGAGTACAAAATGAAATCGTCGATGAATACTACCATGAATCGGTCTAAAAAGGGATGAATGTTCTAGTTTGTGAGTCCCATGAACACTTATGGGGTGTTCATCATGCCAAAGGGAATTTCCAAGTACTCATAGTGACCATAGCGACATCTAAATTTCATCTTCAGTATATCCCTATCATGTACTTGCAACTGTTGATAGCTTGATCTGAGGTCAACCTTCAATAAACATATTTCTCCTATCAACTGATAAAATTGTTCATCGATCCTCATTAGTGGATACTTTTTATACATGGTCACCTAGTTCAAGAATTAATATTCTACACATAACTTCAAACTCCCATCTACCTTTTTGGTGAACAAAATTGGGGATGCCTAGGGTGAAACACCGGTTATAACAAATAATTTTTTCTATAAGTACTCCAACTGCACCCTCATCTTACAAATCACTGTGGGATACATCTAATATGATGGAACAAATATTGGTGTCATCTTGGGGTGTATATCAATGCATAAGTCTATCTATTTCTAGGTATTTAAGCCTAGAATGTCTTTAAGAAAGACGTACTCATACACTGCCACCACTGTAAGGATCTAGAAACTCATAACATCCACTGCATCACAGGGCATGATATAAAACTGATGAGTAATCAACTAAACCCTCCTATGCATGATTCCATCTTATGCTTCCTAGGTTTCATTTTCCCCCAAAAAGGAAAAACTATTCCCATCACTGTGGACACACCACATCCTTCACTTGAAATTTTCAATCTGGTCATGAACTATAGATAACATGTCTATACCTAAGATGATGGTGTAAGGCCTAATCGTTTCTACAAATATATCACAATAGAAACTCTCACCTCCAAGATTCAGGTCACACTGTTGGCATAAGTGTGTGATCGTTGTGTCACCTCCAGTAGGAGTCTTCAAGCCTAATGGTCAAGCCAAGGGCTCAACCAGAATCTCTAAGTCTAGAACTAGATATGTATAAGTAAAAGAATAAATAGAACTAATTTCTATCAATACTACAACTAAGTTATAAAAGACATAGATCGTACCTTATATCATTCCCAAATCCTATGGTTTGTAAACCTCAATCGTCTTTAGCTACCCCCTCCCTTGTCCCCCAACTCCCAGAGCCTGGTGTAGACCACATAGGGGTGGTTATGGTAACAATTCAAAGTGTCTACCACCTCTATATTCTCTCCCATATCCTCTTCCATATCTACCAACTTGTGGACCTGTTTTTTCATTCTATTTTCTCTACCTTAGTGTCTCATCCACTACCTCTATGTCAACCATACAGTAGGTCATACAATATCATGCAAGATATATCCTATTATCACAAGAGTAGCACCGCCTCTCCCTAGGCTAACTAGACCCATCTTGTGATCCATGAACCACTGACCCTCTATCTTGGGACCTCCTTCTAAAATGTATTACACACCCATGTCCCTAATACTAACATCGGCTCCTTGCTACTGAAGTCTCCACTCCTGTGTGCTTATACCAGAAACTGTTGTATGTGTCTATTAATCCAAGAAACACTCAACCACCAAATCTTTCTATATCACCCTAGTATAGTTAGGTATTCATAGAGGTATAACATTGGATTGGATGTCTCTACATATTACTCACTCAAAGTTCTATTCTTAGAAGAACTAATCTCAAACAATATCCATTGAGTACCTAGAGAGGTTGGTGAACCTCAATGAATACTCAACTATTGTCGTACTACCCTGCTAAAGATATAGAAGCTCTTCTATATGCATATCCATTAGCATGGATGGTGAGGACTCCTCCCTAAAAAGGCACTCGATGTCTGACCATGCTAGAGTCACCATGTCATATGACTGATCCACTAAACACCACCATCGTCTTATCGATTCATAGAGAAGGCTTGCTGCCAGGACCACCATCTAATTTTCTAGTGCCCTAACCAGATAGAAAACTTGTGTCACTGACTCTATCTAGTACTCAGACACATATGGATTAATATTTCTACAAAACCTGATGGGTCACTTTCATTGGAACTCATGAAGTATGCTCAGTCTACGCACCTCATCTGCTGGTATTGCAGATACCATATGTTTCTCTAAAAGTGGTGGTATAGCTGGTGCACCACCTAGAGGTAAAATATCTGGAATTGGTCTCTATATTGATGCCTCATCACTTAGGGGGGTTATCCTCGTGATCCTGATGTTGAATCCTAGCTGGCATATGTCACAGAGGCATCTTGAAAGTAAACAAGATATATCATGGTCAATGAGTATATCTAGAGAGATGGATCAGGAAGGACATGGAAACCACAAATTATTACTATATAATGCATGTGCCATTTTTTTCCCTACAACTAGTGTTCTCATGTACCGAGTCAAAAGGCAGGTGATCATAGTCTAGGTGTATGGATACGTCGGCCACCACACCAACATTGGGGTCCCTAGCCTGAAATCTAAACTTAAAAAATGTAACACTTCTACCCCAAACAAATCTTATAGATTATGGTCTTAAGATAGAAATATATTCTCTAATACGACTTTGTCACAACTTGTCCCAATGGAGCATGTGTTTCAACTCCCCAATCCCACCTCCAATAGGCCAAGGGTTGGTGACTAGCATTGAGTAGGCATATCACTAACATGGTAGGCCTTAACTTGAAGTACATGTACGCACACATATCCAAGCCTATAAAATGATGAAATGTAAAACAAATTATATATTATGCATGTATACATATAAATCCCACAACTAGATTATGATAAAAAACAATGGAAAGTAAATAGGGCCAAATACAATCCCATCACAAAGAGTCTGAAAACAAGTCAAACCTGAAATTAAAGATAGGGACTACTATCAAGATACCACAGGAACACACCTCGGTCTGTCCGGCTCACTAAGAACTACATGGTCTTGGTCCCTTTATGACTCTATCAAAAGGTTGATCATCTGCACAAGACATGAAACATGTGAGAAAATACCATATATGGGTGAGTATAACAATACCCAGTAGGACACCCTGAAACCACATAGAATATAAAAAATCATAACAATCATCTCTATAAAGGTATATATCTACAACACCTATAAAAAGAATATCTAGATATACTCAACAAGATACATAGTCTCAAAGTAAATTCACAAACATAATGTTGGTCTAGGATTCCTGATTGAAGGTTCCACATAGCACTCATTTGGGAGAACACACTCTATGAGCTAGATAGAACTAATGAAGTTTTTCCTATAGGACTTGCTCATCAATTATTTTCATAGGAAGTATGCACTGGAAGTCTGAAGAGGCGTAATACATAGGAAAGGATCACTCCCAATTTCATGGGTTATATCAACAACTCAATCTAGAGTAACCCACTAAGTAGAGGATCGATGTCCATGTAATGTTAGTCATGTTGATACCAAAAACTCCACCTAGGGAAAGAATATGATAGAGGATCTCACTCTAAGACTCATGGAAGGATTCCATTAACTCTATCCAAAACGTCATACTGAACGGATCACCATCCTATGTGTTGGATGTGATTCTATGCTAACCATCAAGGAATGGATATAGGTAATGCATCCTAATGAAAATTTTCCAAGATACAGAGGATAAGGGTTCAAAGATAAATTTATAGGTGCACACAACATTTATTGGGAGAACATAGTGTGTCCCTTTAGTATAGGGTCCTACCCATGTCCATGTGGATGTACAAGTCGTGCCCATGCCAGTGTACTTATGCCTATGTCCTAGTACATGGCAATGCCCATTTACATCTAGCCTAGTTGTGTCCATGTAGGAGTACACAGCGTGTCCATTCTCTTGTACTCCTAGTGTTGTCTGTATACCCTCTAAGGTACATGTCGAGACAAATTAAGTGGTTCATACACCTTGTGGTACTTAAATTCATTCTGAAACCCTAGGCACCATTTAGTGGGTCCCACATGATGTGTAGCTCTGCAGTACACGCCGTGATGGTCAA
Source organism: Viscum album (assembly GCA_963277665.1). Classification (NCBI taxonomy): domain Eukaryota; kingdom Viridiplantae; phylum Streptophyta; class Magnoliopsida; order Santalales; family Viscaceae; genus Viscum; species Viscum album. The sequence continues at coordinate 1,360,707,795 of OY728140.1, read as the reverse complement.
AAATTTACAAAAAAATAATTTCTTCCTCACGTGCATTCTCATGCCTCCATCACCCCAAATTTTGTCCTCAATCTCATCAGGAATAATGGATTTACCCCAACCAAACCTTTCCTCCTTCAATCACCATATTCCATCCACCAAAATTGCTTGGAAATCATTTGCATTCATTATCCTTCATTACTCACCTAAGAACATGAAATTAGGAACCCAAACCCATTTGATCCACTATAATTTCCATCATCACATGATCTTCATGTAATTCCGAGCCTAGATCTACAATATCAAATTGTTTCACCAAGAAACAGGTGTGAAAAGTTCAATTTTTCAGTGTTGTCAAACTATGGTTCAAAGGTTTATCCATGATGAATGAAGAAATAGGAAGAGAAACACAATCACAAACATGAGGAACGAACCTATTCCAATGTTCATGTTGGTGTCTATTTTTTCCATTAGAATGTAGAATTAATATATAAATAATTAATCACAAAGAAATTTTCCCTAATTCCTGGATGAAACAATCTCGTACCCACAATATGTAAGATCCACGAATCAATTCATTAGTTTTTTGATTCGCATTCATCATACTAATCATAAAATATAAAGAAATAAAAATAAAAAAATGTTTTAACTCAATTTGGATCAATCTCTATCTAAGAATGAATTTTTTTTTCATTGTTGGTGAGATCCCATGATTCTATTCTGCACCGATCATCGAACTACGATCTAACTATAGTTCATCTAAGAGATATCCTCTAACACACTCTCCAACAGCTTCTAGGTTATGCGGCTAACCTTAGAATTCTATAATAACTGTTTAATTGTAGATGAAATCAGGTCTCTATGTCAACGAATAAATAAATAAATTTATTTTATTCATTTTTCACTAGTGATTAATTTTTCACAAGCTCCCCACACCAACAAATTTTATGTTGTTCTTAAGGTAAAAACTACATTATAAACTCAATAGTGCCCTTATATTTCTAATCTAGGCCTTCATTAAGAAGTTATTACACTATTTTATGAAAACAGTGTGTATGTTCTATTTAATATATTTAATATATTTCAAACATTTATTCTGGGTGCACCAGGCCTCATAATCACACACCATCTCAACACACGCTCTTCAAAATAATCTATATAGTATCCAAAAATAATATATGGAAAATCCAAGTCATTAAATTTATAGGTTTATTAATCACCCTTGTTTGGAAGTTATGATAGAGATTGTCCCCATAATATTACTAATTGTTTAGTCTCTTTTCTTGTGTGAGTGGAGAGTTATCAAATCACTTTAATCCTACCAAGGCAATATCAAATTGGATACTAGAATTCCTAGGTAATTTATAAGATAATAACTACTATCACACGTGTTCTTTCTATTTTTTAACACTCGCCACCTAACATAGCCTATTCCTTTAAGAAAAATTGAATTAGTTGGAGAGTGAGGATATATTTTCCATAAAAGGTACTAAATAATAAACTAATTCAAAACCTAAAATATAATTTTACTAAATGTGTTAAATAGGAATTGAAAACTAGAATCAATCAATTAGAAAATAGTTTTATTTAATTTCATGTAAGGACTAAAGAATTATAAGGGAAACCTCCCCTTCCCCAATCACTCAATAATTACCCCACCTTTCAAATGGTATCTTGCATGAATGGGGAAGAGGATAGAATTAATGACTTGATAGAGATAGAAAATAAAACTAATAAAGAGACATCCACAACAATTATTCATCATGAACTCACCCCCAAGTCTTGATCCTCTATTATTTTTATATATGTGTGGGTTTCTTCTTCTTCAGCTTGATCAAAACCTCAAAGATTTATACTTCTTTTTATATTGAATATCTTACTCTTTTTCTTTATAGTCATCCATAAATTTCATGATTTTAAATTATCCCTCAATTGGAGGATTCATATAATTTATAGCTTTCTACATTAATTATGATCAAAATATTAAGCACATTTAGATCCATGTGGTATCCACCTATTGATCATATACATTATAACATGGCACCCAAGTCCTTGGTTTTTCGCCTGAAGTTTTCTCTCGATCTCTTAGAAGTATATTTTCTACAAAGTCATGAATCCATACATTTGGATCAAAAACTTATGTTCTAGCCTAAAAGTCTTACGTTCTAGCCAAAAGTATTACATTTTGGATTAGGGAATTATTATCTAAGGAAAAAGGCTTATTTCCTAGGAAAAATGATTAAATTCTATCCAAAAATTTTATATTTTTTCTTTTTCCATTTTCAGACTCACGAGCTAGCATAAATTCTAGGCTTCCTCCTTCAATCATATAACCAATTTAATTTCATCATGATAACTCTAGATTCATGAAATAATTATAAAAAAAATCCAAGATTTAGTATAGGATTTATTCTAATAATCCCAAATACAAATAAAATAATTCAATCTTAATAGTTAATAAAAATCCAAAATTAAATCTGAATTACTCAAAAACACAATAAACATGATATTTTTACAGTAATTACTCAAAATGTTGGGAATAAAATTATTAATACATAATAAAAATTGATTGAAAATATTGTCTTGTTAATTACACCACACTTAATTCTTGGACTCCTAGACAAGTAGACATTAAAAATATTACCAAAGCAATATTAAAATACTAATCCAATAGGAATTACATTTTTAACACCATGTTCATGATGTTATCATTCCTCCTTAATGAACTTGATCCCATTTTCCTCATTAAGTATATTCTGTTAATTTCCATACATTTTATCCTCTCATGCACACATATATATGTATTCCTAAAATATTTCACTCAATACTCTAGTATGATTTTAAAGAAAGTTTTTTTATCATTATAAGTTCATAAAAGTTTTACCATAGGCTTGATGAATTTCTTTATCCCCACCCACTGAGTCAAGTATTTTTTCATATCCTAAGGGCTTAATAAGGGTTTTTCTAAGGCTTAAGTTTGGGATATATTTGAATGTTAAACTATTGTGGATGAATGAGAAGGCTTGTCTCTAAGTTAAATCTCAATACATGATTTTCAATTTCCTATAAGTATGGATCCTCTCTAAAATTCCTCTTCTACAAACTTAGCTTAATTTCTTTGAATTCTCCCTGAATAACCCACACACTTCATCAATTCTAAAATAGTAAAATTCTCTTCCTTTATTAAATTAAACAAGTTTCATTCATTTTTTTATTTTATTTTTATCCTCTTTAAGGTAGATAGGGACTCTAAATTTTCTTTTGTAGGTGTGATGTATACCTAGAGATGGATTTAAGAATTATTTTACCTTACTCATGATTTTTTCTAGGTCCTCTATTCTATCATTTTAACACTTCTCCTCGAACATATCTTACTAGAAAAAACTTTCATGTCAGATTCTGTAGCATATTTTAACCTCCAATAAACTTAAACTTTTCTCCCAAAATCATGGTTAGTTCATCACACTTATAAATTCAACATCATCATCAATTTATTCCATCTTTTAATCTTTTTTAGTAGTATTTTTTTATCTTTTTTAGATCGTTAATTTCTCTTCAGAAACATATTTTAGAGATAAATAAAGGGACATTTTCACTTGAAAACAATGGGGTACTTTCATGGAAAGCCTTGGATGATAGTAAGAAAAAATTTCCATTATTCCCATTATAATTTTTCTCCCAAAATAGAAACATAAAATTTTCATAAAATTTTTCTTTAAACTCAAATATATTATGTAAAATAAATTTTCTAACTTCTTTTCTCCCCTACCCCACACTTGAATTCAACTTAGATAATGATAAATATTCTAGAGAATGGTGGATGGGGATATTTGGATTGTAATGTGTCCTCCTAATAAATACATTCATGAATAATAAGGGATATAAGGATCAATGTATAGGTAGGATTGAAATAGAGTAAATTTTAAAATGGGGTTTAAATTCCAAAGAATGTCTCAGTCATTTATAGCACAAAGTCCTTGAATGCTCCATGGTTTTGATTAGATTACTCAGAAAATTATAGTTATTCAAGCATGACTTGGTTATCTCAAGAAAATTGGGTATAAATAAAAAGATGTCAAAGTTAGTTCAAAATCCTCATAGGAATGGGATTAAAAATTTAGGACACTATTTCATGGAAAAAGTTTCAAAAATAAGGGTTTTTTCATGAAATTATTTCACTTAGAATTTGAAAAAAATAAATTTCATTATTCATCTAAGGTGATTTGATGAGTCAAATCATCTTCTAAGCATTAGATTGGATTCAATGTTTACAGAGGCATTCAATTAATCTCACAAGTTTCAAAAACATGCTAAAAATAAAAAACAAAATACACAAAAACTTTGAAAAATGCATAAAATTAGAAAATTAAAAATTAAAAAAAATCCTAAACTATAGTGGTTCCCTCCCCCAAACTTAAAGGATACAGTTTCCTCAATTAATTTAACCTAATTCAGTATGTAAGATGGTTTTAAATGGAATTATAGTGACAATTAAAGGGTAAGTAGAGGTACAACCTATTGGATATTCATTGATAAATAGGTTATAGGAGTATGATCTCCTCCACTAGTTCTTGGGGTAGATTCTCATACTACTTATTTAGCTTGTGTCCATTAATAGTGAATGGGTTCTTATTTCATCCTTTCAAAATCTACACAACACTAAAATGGGATACATTAGGAACTATGAGAGGGACTTCCCATCTGGAAAAAAATCTTACATAACATCATCATGAGTCTTGAATTAAATAATAATAATTTTTCTCCTTGATGGAAGTATTTTTATTGGATGATCTTATCATGACACGCTCAAGTTATTTCTCTATAAGATTTTTAGTTCCTATAAGCTTCCTTTATTATTTCTTATATATCTTACAGCTACAATTTCTTTTCTTTTTCATCTCTTTCTAGGTCCATGTTTACTTCACTCATAGCCCAATAGGCCTTGTGTTCCAATTCTGTAGGAAGATGATATATTTTCCCATAAATAAATTGGTAGTGTCTTATTATTATGGGTGTCTTTTAGGATATCCTATAATTCCATAAGGTCTCATATAACCTTTGGATCCAATATTTCATATTTGAGTTTATAGTTTTCTCCAAAATTCCCCTGATATCTCTATTGGACACTTTGAATTGTACACTCGTATATGGATAGTAAAGAATGGATGCATTGTAATATACTACATATTTTCTTAGAAAATCATCCATTGTCCTATTTCAAAAGTGAGTTCCTTGTTCACTTATGATGACTCTTAGCACTAAAAAACTATAAAATAAATTAGACTTAACCAAAGCACACACAAATTTAGAATCATTAATTTTGGTGGTCTTGGATTTCACTCATTTGTAAACATAATATATAGCAATAAAAATATAGTATTTATTGTAAGACATAGTAAAGGTTCCTATAAAGTCTATTCCTAAAACTTCAAAAAAATCACAAAAGATGATTGGTTTTTTATGAATTTCTTATCTATTTGAAAAAAAATTCAGTAAATTTGCATTTTCACATTTTTTTTACTAACTTATATGCATCTTTGAACCCAGTGGGACAATAAATTATATATTATAAGACTTTACTTATAATTATTTGAGGCGCAAAGTGGCCTTAAATTGATAAAGTTTGAAAATTTTCAAAAATATGTTTAGTTTCACTTATATAAAAACATATTCTTATTACTTGATCATTTAAAATTTTCCCCATGTAAGGATCCTCCCAACTGTAAAATATAGATTTGAATTTAAGTATTTAAATTTTTGTGTATTAAAATGATATGGTAACTAGGATGTTACTAAATAATTTACCATTTTTGCATGCTAGAGTACTCCTCCTCTAAACAAATATAATTTTTCTCCTAAAAGGTGGTTATTCAATGGGTCATGCTATAAAATTTCTATTTTAGTAGTGTTGGGTAATCTACTTAGGTTATCGGCTACCTAATTTTTAGCTCTATTCTTATCCTTGGTATTGTGGTTAAACTCTTATATAAATAGCATACATCTAACCAATCTCATTTTGGATTCAACCTTCTTTATAAATTATCTAGGTGTTATATGGTTAGAAAACACAATAAATTTAGTGCCCACCAAATAATATATAAATTTGTCTAAAGAAAAAAAACAACTACAAGAAACTATTTTGTAGTGGTTGTATAGTTGATTTGGGCAGCATCCAAGGTTATCGAGGCCTAGGTAATGACTTATGGTTTTATTTAAATTATTTGGTGAAAAATATCCCCTAAATACTAGTTAGAAACATCACAAAGTATCACACTAGTGCAGAAAACGTTTTTTACGTCACCATTTTTTACGTCGGTTATATAAAACCGACGTCATAATATGTAAAACGAGGTTTTTTATGTCGGTTATTAAATAACCGACGTAAAAACCTGTGTTTAGTACACCTTTAACGTCGGTTATTTTTATAACCGACGTTATTAATCGCGCGGCTTAGTTTTTTACGTCGGTTATACATTAACCGCCGTAAAAAACAGAAGCGGGGGGTGTTTGTTACGTCGGTTATTGAATAACCGACGTAACAAACGCGGTTTTTGAAGGCCTTTTTACGTCGGTTATAAAATAACCGACGTAAAAAAAGAATCTGCAGATGTTTTTGACGTCGGTTATGGAATAACCGACGTAATAAAATGCGGATTTTGAGCCCTTTATAACGTCGGTTATAAAATAACCGACGTAACAAAAGAATCGGAGGAAGGTTTTTACGTCGGTTATTGAATAACCGACGTTATAAATGTTTTTAAAATAATTATAACGTCGGTTATTGAATAACCGACGTGATAACTCATTTAAAAATTTACCCAGACCCGTGGATTGTCATTCGCGAGTTTACCTTCGACAGTCGCGACTCGTCTCTCTCGCGCGTAAACCCGAATCGGCTCGTCCATTTCGTGGGTTTAGATTCGTTTTGCGATCATCGTTTCTCATTTTTAATCTCCTCGGATCAATCATCTAAACTCGCAGCACTCAGGTAATCCTCCCACTCGTTCGTTTTTTTTCGCGGATAGTATATATATATGTGTTGTGATTTTTTTGTTGAAACTAGCTAAGATTCTTCGATTGCGAACCCTTTTAACTCGTTTTGGCACCATAATCTTATTTATCATCCCTAGATCTATTAGTTCAACTTGCAATATTGACTAATTTTATGATTTCACTAATTTTTCATCGTTTTCTATAAATCCCCGAGAGGATTGGGGCGTGTCCATTTGGATGGGTTGCCCTTTTACAGTTGGGGGGTGTCCAGGGGGGTGTCCAAGGGGGTAGGGTGTGGGGGTGGTGTCCAGGAGGGGTGGGGGGCTGTCCAGAGGGGTCGGGGGGTGTCCAGGGGGGTTTACAAGGGGGTGGGTGGGTGTGGGGGGCTGTCCAAGGGTGTGGGTGGGTGTTGGGGGGTGTCCAGGGGGGTGTCCAAGGGGGGTAGGGGGTGGGGGTGGTGTTTAGGAGGGGTGGGGGGCTGTCCAGAGGGTTGGGGGGTGTCCAGGGGGGTGTCCAAGCAGGTCGGGGGTGGGGGGTTGTGTCCAGGAGGGGTGGGGGTGCTTATAGAGGGGTCGGGGGCTGTCCAGAGGGGTCGGGGGGTGTCCAGGGTGGTGTCCAAGGGGATGGGTGGGTGTGGGGGGCTGTCCAAGGGGGTGGCGGCCTGTCCAGAGGGGTCGGTGGGGTGTCCAGGGGGGTGTCCAAGGGGTTGGATGGGTGTGGGGGGCTGTCCAAGTGGGTGGCGGCCTCTCCAGAGGGTATTTGGGGTTGTCCGGGTGGGTGGGGGAGCTGTCCAGAGGGTTGGGGGATGTCCAGGGGGTGTCCAAGGGGGTAGGGGGTGGGGGGTGGTGTCCAGGAGGGTCGGGGGGCTGTCCAGAGGGGTCGGGGGGTGTCCAGGGGGGTTTACAAGGGGGTGGGTGGGTGTGGGGGGCTGTCCAAGGGTGTGGGTGGGTGTTGGGGGGTGTCCAGGGGGTGTCCAAGGGGGGTAGGGGGTGGGGGTGGTGTTTAGGAGGGGGGGGGGCTGTCCAGAGGGTTGGGGGTGTCCAGGGGGGTGTACAAGTAGGTCGGGGGTGGGGGGTTGTGTCCAGGAGGGGTGGGGGTGCTTATAGAGGGGTCGGGGGCTGTCCAGAGGGGTCGGGGGGGTGTCCAGGGTGGTGTCCAAGGGGATGGGTGGGTGTGGGGGGCTGTCCAAGGGGGTGGCGGCCTGTCCAGAGGGGTCGGTGGGGTGTCCAGGGGGGTGTCCAAGGGGTTGGATGGGTGTGGGGGGCTGTCCAAGTGGGTGGCGGCCTCTCCAGAGGGTATTTGGGGTTGTCCGGGTGGGTGGGGGGGCTGTCCAGAGGGTTGGGGGATGTCCAGGGGGGTGTCCAAGGGGGTAGGGGGTGGGGGGTGGTGTCCAGGAGGGGCGGGGGGCTGTTCAGAGGGGTCGGGGGGTGTCCAGGGGGGTTTACAAGGGGGTGGGTGGGTATGGGGGCTGTCCAAGGGTGTGGGTGGGTGTTGGGGGGTGTCCAGGGGGTGTCCAAGGGGGTAGGGGGTGGGGGTGGTGTCCAGGGGGGGTGTTATATCTTACTATATTTTGTTTAAAAAATAATATTCAAGCATATTTTTTTAAATACACATCGATTTGTTTTATATTTCAAAATTGTTTACATTCAAATTATGATTTTTTTCATATAAACATATATTTGTCTTATCTAAAAAATATATATATTTTTTCTATTTGTTATAGGTAATAATGAGTCGAAGTTGGATTACGGCACATCGAATGAGCAATGAATATGAGGAAGGTGTTGATGCCTTTTTGGAATTTGCTAAACGAAATGTTCCAAGTAGTGACATTTTTTTGTCCATGCCTGAAATGTCTGAATATGAAGAAGTTGAAAAGTAGAGAGATAAAAGATCATATAATTTGTCATGGTTTCAATCCGAGTTACAACCCTTGGATTTGGCATGGCGAAACTGGACAGAATGTCACTGATGATAATGAATCGCAAGATGGTAACTCCGATGGAATTGAAGAAATGATTCGCGATATTGTAGCAGAACAAATTGAGATAGAACCGACAGTTGCACGTCTATATGGTGATGCCGAAAAACCATTATATCCTGGTTGTACAGATTTTACGGTTTTTTCGGCGGTGTTAAGATTGATTAACCTGAAGGCGAAACATGGATGGAGTGACAGAAGTTTTACAGAGCTGCTACAATTGATGAAAGACATTCTTCCAAAAGATAACGATCTTCCAGATTCACATTATAAGGCCAAAAAAATATTATTCCCGATGGGATTGGGATACAGGAAAATACATGCATGTCCGAATGACTGCATTATATATAGGAAGGAATATGAATTTCTGAAAGAGTGTCCTAAATGTGGGACATCACGGTATAAGGTGAAAGAAAAATCACAAGCTGATGTAGAGATTACAAAGCTCCCTTCAAAGGTATTTTGGTATCTTTCTATAATTCCTCGTTTCAAACGTTTATTTGCTAATTCACATGATGAAAAAAGGTTAAGATGGCATGCTGATGAGCGGGTATGTGATGGAAAAATACTTCATCCAGCTGATTGTCCACAATGGAAGAAAATTGATGCCCAGTACCCTACATTTGGAAATGAAATTAGAAATCTGAGACTAGGCTTGTGCACAGATGGAATGAATCCATACCGAACCCTCAGTAGCACACATAGTTCATGGCCTGTTTTATTGGTAATTTACAACCTCTCTCCTGAAGTTTGTATGAAGCGCAAATATGTCATGTTGAGTATCATGATCTCTGGTCCAAAGCAACCCGGCAATGATATTGATGTATACTTGTCACCGCTGATTAATGATTTGAAACTGTTATGGGCTGATGGTATTAGGGTGTATGATTCTTATAAAATGGAATATTTTCAACTGCATTCAGTGATTCTATTCACTATAAATGACTTCCCAGCATATGGAAATTTGTCTGGATACAGTGTTAAAGGGCATAAAGCATGTCCAATTTGCGAACAACAGACGTCATATTGTCAATTGCATCATGGGAGGAAAACAGTGTACATGGGTCATCGAAAGTTTTTGCCTATGGATCACCCTTATAGAAGACTAAAAAAGGCATTCAATGGCTCACAAGAATTTGATACTGCTCCAAAACCTTTATCCCCAGATTTGTATTTTGAGAGGGTGAAAAACCTTGATGTGACATTGGGAAAGACACAGAAATCTGGTAATGATAGACATATTTGGAAGAAAAGGTCAATATTTTTTGAGCTACCATATTGGAGGTATCATGAAGTCAAACATAATATTGATGTCATGCACGTGGAGAAGAATATCTGTGATTCTTTGATCGGAACATTGCTAGATATTAAAGGAAAGACAAAAGATGGGTTGAATGCAAGGTTAGACCTACTATCAATGGGAATACGTTTGGAGTTAGCTCCCACTCCTAAAGGAAGAAGAACATTTCTTCCCCTGGCTTGTCATACATTATCAAAGAGGGAGAAAAGTAGCTTTTGTCAGTGTCTTCATGATATCAAAGTGCCTCAAGGTTATTCTTCAAATGTAAAAAATTTTGTCTCATTGAAAGACTTGAAGTTGATAGGTATGAAATCACATGATTGTCACGTCATGATGCAACAAATTCTACCAGTTGCACTGCGTGGAATATTGCCCATCCGTGTCAGAAAGACTATAATGAGGTTGTGTTATTTTTTCAATTCAATTTGTAACAAGGCGATTGATGTGAATGCTTTGAACATTTTGGAAAAGGATGCAATTTTTATACTTTGTCATTTGGAAATGTATTTTCCTCCAACTTTTTTTGATATGATGGTGCATTTAATGATTCATCTGGTTCGAGAAATAAAGCTTTGTGGACCTGTATATCTTCGTTGGATGTATCCTTTTGAAAGGTATATGAAAATATTAAAGGGATATGTTAAAAATCCATATCGACCTGAAGCCTCCATTATTGAAAAGTATATTTCTGAGGAGGTAGCAGAGTTTTGTACGAGCTACTTGGCTACGGCGCAACACATAGGTTTGCCTCCATCTCGCCATGAACGGGTTAATAATGAGGGAAAGGGGATTCGTGGCTTGAAAGTCAAATCACTATCAGCTGAACATATGAAGAAGTTAGAATCATACATCTTGAATAACATAGCTGATGTTCAACCATATATCACATTGCATATTAATGAGTTGAAACAATGTCATCCAAAGAAGAAAGAAATGTGGATTTTGAATGAGCACAACAAAACTTTTTTGCCATGGTTTAAAAAGACCTTGCTTGGTAGATCAGATGTATCAGAGACATTAAAATGGATAGTGGGTGGTCCATCTTTAAATGTGATAACATGGTCCGCTTATGACATTAATGGCTATACATTTCATATGAAAGCTCAGGACAACAGAAGTGCAGTTCAGAATAGTGGTAGATCATTGTTTAACATGCTTACCATATTACAAATGTTTACTATTATGTAATTTAGTACACTTTTCTATTTTCTGATTAAGTAGTACTACAATATTTGAATTTGTATATTTGTGAACTAATGTTTGTTTTTTTGATTTGAAGGAAAATGACAGATCAATCAGTTGATCAGCCACATGATTCTGGAGATGAGCATATTGGTCATACATCTGGGGAGGAACATTCACATGCTCCTATTACAAAAAAGAGTTCAAAGGTTGGTAAGCGTGGGTGCACACGTTTACCAAAATTATCACTTGCCCGTACGAAGGAGGAGAGGATAGTCGTGGAGTTTGATGATGATGATCTTCCTAGAGGTCCAAATGCTAAAGATTTTAAGGGTTTTGTAGCAAATCAGGCTAAGAGCAAAGTAAGCATTCTCTATGATGATTGGAGAAGTGTGGATAAGGCGATAATTTCTCAGCTGTGGGAGACCATTTTGGTAAGATCTTTTGCTATTGTTTGACTGTTCTTTAAATGTTTCTAGTATATATAATATTTTTAACCTCTTTTTTATCAGATGACATTTGATATTCCTGACACTGGAGGAGTCAGGAAGAAATGCTTATCGTTGGATGCTAGGAGATGGAGGGATTTCAAATCAACCCTCTCATCTGATTTCATTTATGGTCATAGGAGTCGTGAGAATCTATGTCGTATATATCCTTTTATAGATGAAGACACATGGAGACAATTTTTTGAAAGTAGAAGAAAAGAATCATTTTTGGTAAGGGAAATGTAAACTTTTATAAGCTTTCTTATATAAATGATCTTATTATTGTTTAGTTAATAATTACTTATTCTTAATTTACAGCAAACAAGGAAAGCTCATCAAGAGATCCAATCTAAAAATGTATACCCTCATAGTTTATCTCGGGGAGGGTATGCATTATTGGAAGAACAAATGATGGAAGAAAAATTTCAACAACTAAGAGCTGAGTCTTCAAGCTCTGGAGAGGTGGCCCCTCCATCCCCTCCATCTAGACATGAGAAATGGAAAAGAGCTCGGAAGGGCAAAAAAGGACAATATCTTTCGGAAGAATCGATACTCGTAGTTGAGAGGATTGTAAGATATCTATTTTATTTATTTAAGTTTACTATTTTCGTCATATATTTCCAATCATTATAGAAATGTTCAATTAATTATTACAGGACTCTCTTGAGGAGCAGAGTTCACAGGGGACATTTACACCATCTGGGAGGGAAGATATTTTATCTGTGGCATTGGGAAAGCCCGAACATCCTGGTCGTGTAAGAGGATATCCGGCAGGTGTATCGGTAAGAAAAGTGTTGCCACGTTCCTCAACTTCTAACGTTGAGGGAGTTTATAAAAAAAATAGAATCCTTGGAGGCTGAAGTCCATAATATTAATGCGACAATGGAGGACAAGATTAGAGCATCGGTGAAGTTTATGTTTGCAGACTTGCAAAGACAATTTCAGGGTGCAGCTCCCACTCCACCTCTCCCAGTAGCTCCCACTCCCCCACCTCAGCCTGCAGACCCCATTTTTGATCCTCCTCCTCCGCCGCAGCTACCTACTTATTGTGAGTTGTATGTTGATGATCCTCAACATCATATAGTTGCATATGGGATGGTATATTGTATAGGAGATACAGTTCATCATCAACAGTTAGAGGTAGAGAATCAGAGGGTCACTGTACAGGATATTATAGATAGATCAGCTCGGATACCATTACCTACAGATGAGGTGACGACAGTTGGACATAGTATCGGCCATTTTTTACTTTGGCCATCCAGACTTCTTCGACTCATTACTATAGAGGTATGGATGTTATATCTTTTATTTTATATTTTTATTAATGTTTTATCATTTGAAAACTAATATATTTTTCAATTTATTTTTACAGGAATACTTCAAAGGTAAAGAAATACTGTATAGACAACAACAAAGACAAATAGCTATGACATCAGATGCAGATACTAGCAGTCTTGACAAATTGACAAGATATTCAAATTTGTTGTTGGATCATTATGACTTTACAATGGAAGCTCATGTCTGTGGACGTGAACTAAGTGTGGGGATTATGAAAACTGATATCATGGAGTTTGTCACTGGAGATAAGTTTGGCATCAACGTGGTGCAAATTTTTATCATGTAAGTCTTAACACCTTTTCCTTGCGTTATATTTATTAAAAATGTATACTTATGTCTGCTTTGTATTAGGTATCTGTATAAAATTTGTGAGAGGAATGAGCTGACAGATGTATATGGATTCGTGGACCCACAATTGATTTCCCCTGAAGCATGTGCATTGGATGAGGAACAAAGAATGCTTTATATTGCTGATAGATTTGAAAAGAATGTAATCACACAGTGTTGGATGATGCCTTTTTGTGAGAGGTATGAAACACATCCCTCTCAAAGAGTTAATTATCTTTTAACATAAAAAACCACTAACATTAAATTTCCTTTTATCAGGGATCATTGGATGTTAGGGGTTTTTTGCCCTAGGGAGAAAACACTTTATTGGATATTCTCTCTCCATGATGATGTGCGAGAAAGTTTTAAGAATATATTGGAAACGTAAGTTTCAATTTCACAATAGTTTTATATATTATAATGAATTTTAAATTTACCCCATTCGTATTATTTTCTAACAGGGCATGGGTCCACTTTCGAAAAAGCGCAAAGAAAAGGAATTTCAAGATCAAATATGTACATGCGAAGGTAAATATCCATTTATAATTTGTACATTTTGATTTATTACATAAAAATAATATATTTAATTTACACTCATTCAAACAGAAATGTCATGAGCAACAAGGCATCATCGAATGCGGATATTACATGTTAAGATTTATGTATGAAATAATAACAACTGGGACAGTTCTGAGTTTTGACCTGGTAAGATTTCCTCTTTCTCATAATATTTCAATTTGATTTATTCATTATACACGTTGACTACTATCCTTTTCCTTTGTAGCTTTTTGATGACCCTCAACCCTTTACTGCTGAAGATATCAAACACTTACAAGTGGAGTGGTCAAATTATTTTACAGGTTTGATTGACTTTTAGTTGTTTGTAATGTAAAATGTAATTTTGAATATTGTCAATGTAATTGTGTATTTCGTAGTCGTTTAGGTTGGATTTAGTTTTTTTTGAATTTGACAGTGTAAGTTTTGAATGTTATATAAGTGAATGTTTAATTTTTCTCTACTTCTTGTTTTGGTCTACTGTTGATGGTTTTTCTGGTCTGGATTTTGGTATGGGGGGAGAGGTTCCAAGGGGGTGGGTGGGTGTTTGGGGGGTGTCCAAGGGATATGGGAGGGGTGTCCAAGGTGTGTTTGGGGCTGTCCTAGGGGTCGGGGGGGTGTAAATGAGGGTGGGGGTGTCCAAGGGGTGGGGGGTGTCCAAGGGATATGGGAGGGGTGTCCAAGGTGTGTTTGGGGCTGTCCAAGGAGTCGGTTGGGTGTAAATGAGGGTGGGGGGGGGGGGGCTGTCCAAGGGGTGGGGGGGTGTCCAAGTGGTGGGGGGTGTCCAAGGGATATAGGAGGGGTGTCCAAGGGGTGTTTGGGGCTGTCCAAGGGGATGGGGGGTTTCCAAGGGGTAGGGGGGTTTCCAAGGGGTCGGGGGGGTGTCCAGGGGGTGGGGGGATGTCCAAGGGGTGGGGGTGTCCAAGGGGTGGGGGGTGTCCAAGGGATATGGGAGGGGTGTCCAAGGGGTGTTTGGGGCTGACCTAGTGTTCGGGGGGTGTAAATGAGGGTGGGGGGCTGTCGAAGGGGTGGGGGGGGTCCAAGGGGTAGGGGGTGTCCAAGGGATATGGGAGTGGTGTCCAAGGTGTCTGGGAGTTCTGTCCAAGGGGCCGGTTGGGTGTAAATGAGGGTGGGGGGGGGCTGTCCAAGGGGTGGGGGGTGTCCAAGGGGTGGGGGTGTCCAAGGGATATGGGAGGGGTGTCCAAGGTGTGTTTGGGGCTGTCCTAGGGGTCGGGGGGATGTCCAAGGGGTCTGGGAGGGCTGTCAAGGTGTGGGGGGTGTCCAATGGGTGTTTGAGGCTGTACTAGGGGTATTGGGGGTGTAAATGAGGGTGGGGGGGCTGTCCAAGGGGTGGGGGTGTCCAAGGGGTGGGGGGTGTCCAAGGGATATGGGAGGGGTGTCCAATGGGTGTTTGAGGCTGTACTAGGGGTCGAGGGGGTGTAAATGAGGGTGGGGGGCTGTCCAAGGGGTGGGGGGGTGTCCAAGGGTTGTGGTGGGGCTCCAATGTGGTGGGGGAGGGCTGGCCAGGTTGTTAGGTGGGTATAGATGAGGGTGGGGTTCAGTTGGGGCTTGGGGGAGGGCTGGCATGGTTATTTTTGTTTGGTTTCTGGTTGCTTTTTGGTGAGAGCAGTGCAATTATTTTAAAAAAAAATATCGCTTTCACATCGGTTATTTTATAACCGACGTGGTAAATAAATCGGTAGGGGTTTATCACGTCAGTTTTTTCGAGAACCGACGTGATAAACCGTTCCCGGGCCTTTTATCACGTCGGTTCTTAATATAACCGATGTGCTAAAAGGCCTGGGAATCGATTTACCACGTCGGTTATTGGATAACCGACGTGCTAAAACGTTTCCCAGGCCTTTTTATCACGTCGGTTATTTAAGAAACCGACGTGATAATAGGCCCGGGGAAGGGTTAATCACGTCGGTTATGTCATAACCGACGTGATAAACGATATCCCAGGCGTTTTATCACATCGGTTTATAAAATAACCGACGTGATAACCCCCCCCCCCCCCCCCCGCGCATATTTATCACGTCGGTTATTAATGAACCGACGTTATACACACCGTGATGTTAGGGATGTTACGTCGGGTTTTAAATAACCGACGTAAAAAACGTTATTTATAACGTCGTCCGTATTAACGTCGCCTAAAAACCGACGTAAATAATGAAAAATAACCGACGTAAAAAATGTTTTCTGCACTAGTGTCACAAAATGGTTCTCCTAGTTAGGTGGCTGCATCATTGGTAGGGTGATTAATCTTCATTTAAGTTTATCAAATGATTCCATACATTCAATCCTAAATCAAAATCATATACTTTAAAAATTATCAAATAGAGAGAGGGATATACCGTATTAAATTCCTTGATAAACATACTATGAAACCCTGCATGTCCTATAAAATATCTTATATGTTTCACACAATTTGGGTAAGGAAAATAATTTATCACTTCAATTTTTGACTTATCAACCCTGATTCCATTCTAGTAGATGGAATAAATAATATTATTTCTCTTTCCACCATGAAATGAAACTTTTTAAAATTCAAAACATTATTTATTTCAATGAATTCTTTCAAAACTTTTTCTATATTTCTTAAAAAATGATCTAAATAATTACTAAAAATAGTAAAATCATCTTAAAATACCTTTATGAAATATTAAATTTAGACTAAAAATATACTTATCGTACATCTATAAAACATAACTAGGGTATTGAACAACCTAAAATTCATCCTTTAATAAGTAAATATTCCAAAGGGGCATGTGAAAGTAGACTTCTTTTAGTCCTCCAGGGCAATGGGCACCTGAAAATATAATGAAGACCCATTTGAAAAACAGTATTGTGTTTTCTCTATAACCTCCCTATCATATAATCAATGAATGGTATAAAGAAGAGATATTTCCTAGTAAATTGGTTCAAATTCCTATAATCTATACATAATCTATAGTTGTTCTGAATTATCACCAGGATTAATTCATTTTTGTCATTTATAATGGTCAAACATGTTTTCTTGGGAACTACATGGATTGGGCAAACCCATTGTGAGTCATAGATGGGGTAGATGATGTAATATTCCAAAAAAAATATTTATATTTTTTTAATAATTCCATTTTTTTATTTATCCTCCTTTAGGGACGTTTAATGGGTCTAGATTATCCTTCAATTAGAATTTTCTGTGAGCAGGTTTTGGACTAATTCCTAGAATATCACCTAAAATAATCCACAGTGCTTGTAAATTATCCTTCAAAAGATAAATAATTTTATTTTATTGGGTCATGTAAAATTTATTTTCAATGATAATTGATAGTTTTTCTCCCTTAATTAGGTACACATACTTTAGATCAATGGGTAAGTGTTTAACTTCCAGATTTGGTGGTTTCACATGGGATGAAATCATGTTTAGGTTTTTAATTTCTATTGCTTGTAATTTATGCACATAGGATGTAAAAAACCAATTAATATAAATAATAAATCAATTCTATATCTTATTAATGTTAATTATTATATTTTATTAATTCAAATTCATTACAATAACTTTATATGATTTTTCATGTTGACGAAAGTGATGGTTTT
The DNA here is from genome assembly GCA_963277665.1 of Viscum album. Classification (NCBI taxonomy): domain Eukaryota; kingdom Viridiplantae; phylum Streptophyta; class Magnoliopsida; order Santalales; family Viscaceae; genus Viscum; species Viscum album. The sequence continues at coordinate 1,360,690,070 of OY728140.1, read as the reverse complement.
ATTTTAACTAAAGTGTTTTGCATGTATTATATGGTTTTATTTAAAAGTAAAATTTATGAATTTTAGAAATTTAATTTGATAATATGGAATTTATTTTTCCTATTAGTATATAAAATATTGTTTAGGATGAATTTTTTGGGTTTCTATAAAATATTTATTTTTTGAAGAATAGTGAAAAATACCAATTTTTATAAAAACTATCATTTATTTTCAAGTATTTATAAATTCCCAATATGTTTTTATTAATTTTAAATTAAAATTAGTCTAATATTATTAAAAAAATACAATTAATTCCATAGTAATCAACATTATTCTTGAATTTTTTATAGATTTATTTTTAGGCTTAAAAACTAATTTTTCAAATAAAAAACATTTTTCCTTCTGTTTTGTAAACTTATAAAAAAGTAATTTATGAAACTTATATAAATTGAATACTAAAAAATGGATTCCATATTTTTAATAATGAGTTTAAAATTTAGTAATTATTTCAATTTCATTTTTGGTTATACTGAATAGTAATCGTCGTAAAAATTTGTCACATCGGTAAAGGGTAAAACAGGTTAATTAATGGTAAAACTAAGTGATAAGGTCAAAAAATATCATCTTAAATATTATTATATTATATTATTTTTATCATTATCACCTTATATTATAAATTTTATTGATTTATTTCCAAATTTCCATGAATAATACTTTATATTATTTTAAAAAAAATTACAAGAGTGATGCTCCCCTCACTTATATTCTAATTTGAGCAATTTAGCTTGACCAATACCTACAAAAACAAATTCCCAACATCCATAACCATGTCCTAGAGTTCTTGGTATAACCAAAATACCAACCTAGAAGTCTTAATGTGTAATCCAAATTAGGTTTTCCAAAGAATATGTATAACTATTAACCGAGCGTTTTCAAGTTTATTTCTTCTTCTACCTCCTTCAATTATTATATAATCATGATGATATGATAACATCAACATATTACATATACTGAAATTTTATTATGTTGATTTCATAGACCCTATTCAACTTCCCTTCCATCCTATTGGAAATGAAAACATTGATCATGCGTACGTGTGGGCTACCACCTCTATAAAGTGATGTTTTTCATTTTTCATCATTGCCTCAAAATATGGGTTATTATGATGGATTTAATGAATATATATGATATTTATTACCCTTATATCCATTGTAAAATTATAATTTCACTCATGAGTATATGTGGACTACCATCTCCAGGAAGCGACATAATTTTTTTCATGTGTGAATATAATAGATTGTTATAAAATTGTATTTAATGTATAAAAATGATAATTATGTAATTATTAATATTATATATATGATGAAACCATAAACCCTTTGACCATTTTCAACCTACTGAAGTTGTTTTGGGGTTATGAATTGAACATCTACAAAACATCTAACACGAACTTAATTGATTTAGTAACAATATAAGGTATAGTAACAAATAAAATAAAAGGAATTATGATAATTTAATAAAAATAAAAAAGGTTATTGTGAAAGTAAATAATTAACATAAGTTTATTATACATTATTTAAATAACATACATGGTGAGTCGGACTCTAGGAAAGTGATTTTTCTTTAAAACATTGTTTTAAATGTTTAAAACTCTTTTTCTTCTATATCCATGTTCTTAAAAATATTATAATAATTTTAGTATACATACTTTAATGCTTTTTAAAATTCATTTTTTTCTATTATTTAATTTTTACAATGATTTTAAAAGGGTAATATTTTTAGCATTTTTCATACGGATCACTTTTGACTCGTTTTACCAAAGTAAAAAATAATGTTTTCTTAACATATATGGATTGACCATAATTTCCAAATATCATGATCATTATTATTTAAGAAGATTTCTCTAAAAGTTTTTATGTTTTTTCAAATAATATTCTATTTCCTTTTCTTTTTTAAAATTTTTGTTTTAATATTTTTCAAAGGAAAAAATAATTTTTATCCTTATTTTTACATAAAGCACAAAATTACTTCTACATACGTGTTAAACAGAATATTTTATGTGATTTTATGATGGAAATGTAAAATTATATGTTTTTTATGTATGTTATGGTCCTTGTATATTGTTTATGATGATGGGTGAGGGTAATATATCTCTCTAATGCATTTGGTAATGTTTTTGTTCTCTAGAGAATTTTGTTGGAATTAATTGAGTGGGTCATTCAACTTGTAAGGGTTCTTGTAAGGGTTCTAGGAATATGATTTTCCAAGGAACCTATGTAACTTTTCTAGGATTTTAATATAATTTTTATATGCATATTTTTATTTTATAATGTAAGAAAACAATATTGTGTTTTAAGAAATTTTATGTCCCTTTTAAGGGTGAAAGGTATGTTTTTGAATAAAAAAAATTCATGGGTTCTCATGTTTTCTAATAAACCCTCATAATTATGATTTTTCTTTCATTATTTACTAAGAATTTTTTTATGAAAAACTTTGGGTAATAAATATAATTTCATGAGTAAGTAAATGAATATTTTAGCTTAAAGTTTATTATGTAAAAAAGAAAAAATTGAATGGATTCCATAGTTTTTCAAATGGATTAACATGTTCCTTTCCTTTTAATATACCTTATGAATCTTTTTGTGATCATCCCAAGTTTTAAAATGTTTTTTAAAGGGCCTAAGGATGAGTAGGAACTATAGAAAGGTCTATCTTAATGTTGTGGTGGATTATTTTTAAATGAAGGAAAAGGGAATTTAATGAAACAAATGCTTAAATTCAATAATCCTATTTTTATAAAAAAAAATAGACATTGAGTGTAAGTTTACACATAGAAATTTTTAGGTTTGATATATAAGACATTTCCTTAATTATCTAAAACTAAAAACCTAAAATATCATAGGATTGTAAAAAAGTCATATTCATACTATTAAATTCATAATTACGGGTTGTTAAAGGTAGGAGTCATTATAGTTGGTATCAGAGCAAGGTTTAGATACATGTAGAGGTTAGAATTTTATTAAAAAAAGACATTTAAGGGAAGTTAATCTATGTATTATATAATCATAAGAAATATTTTAGGGTTTCCAAGTTGTTTCATCTAATATATGTCTATTTCATAGTGCATTTCCATAAAGTAAATGGGTTGAATGAAATGTAAAGGCATCAGAAGGATATTATCCTTCCAAATCTATAACCTAAGATAGTTGGAATTAGAAAAAATCAGTTTTTAGTTATGTTGAATCAATTCATATGTGAAATTAATGGTGGTACCCACACTACATAGAAACCAAACTCTCTGAATAGAAACATGTATATAGTAGATCATTTCATGAAACAACGTGCTCAAAAATTTGGTGGAACCTCAGAACTAATGGTAAGAAAAGAATATATCAATGATCTAGAAAATATATTTGAGGTGTTAGGTTGTTCTGAACATCAAAATGTAATTTTTCCTTTTATTATTTTAAAGGTAAATCCAATAAGTGGTGGTCATTGGTTAAAAAAATCAAGGACAAAGATGAGATTGATGTCATGGAGTGGTCAATATTTAAAGATCTTTTCCATGAGAATAATTTTCATAAGGTTGTTCGATTTAGGATAGAAATGAATTTTTTGGAAGTGAATCAAAAGGGGGACTTTGTTTTCACTTATGAAGCCAATTTTACTAGATTGTCTAAGTATGAATCAAATTTCATTTTTGGACTATGATAGTAAATTTAATGGGTTTTACTCAGGATTGAATTATGGTTTATGAATATTTTTGTCCTCTCATGAATTTAAAATATCTGATAAAGTTTTGAGGTGTTCTAAGAAGTTTGATATGGAGTTTGTTAACTTTTAAAATAATAAGGATAATAAGTGGTTCAAGTGGAAAGTGATGGGGAAGAACTTGTCAAATAAATATAAAGGTAAGAGGACCAAATTTCCTTATTGTAATAAGTGTAGTAAGAAGCATCCTGGTGAGTGTCTTTTGAAATATAGGAATTATTTATAATGTGGTAAGTTAGGACAGATATCTCATGACTGCAAGGGAAAAGGTATTAGAAATAGTCAGACCAGTAATGATAATCAAGTGGTAAGGTGTTATAATTGTAATAATATGGTCCATTATGCAAATGTGTGTCTATAGATAAACATAAAGGATGGAAATCATCAAGACCATAAGTAGAAGGGCGTGTAAAAGTCATTTATGGATACCTTGGGAAATTCAGGACCATTGATTGGGATGGTGAAAGGTATACGACTTGTTCACTCAGTTTATGCTAATGTCTTATTTGATTCAGGGTCAATGTATTTTTTTATTTCTGGAAAACTTTCTTGAAAAATGGAAATATTACCTTAATAAATGGAGATAAAACTTTTGGTAAAAACTTTTGATCAAAGTATTAAAGCTATATAGATTTATAAGAATCTTACTATGATTGTTTATAGAATTTTTTCCTTCAAATATTTTTTTCTTTCCCATGGTTGAGTTTTATGTTATCCTAGGTATGGATTGGCTTCCAGTTTTTCATGCTAAAATAGATTACAGATCTAAGGAAGTTATATTAAATTTTTAGAGTAAGTTTGAATTTGTATATAAGAAAGAGTATATACCTTTGATAAAATATCAAGAATCTAAGAAACTGATTAAATATTGTAGTGAGAGTTATCTTGATCATATTATTGATAGAAACTATATTATTAAAATTAGTGATATTCTAGTGGTAATTAAATATATGGATATATTTTTGGATGATTTTTATGGTTTTATTTCTGATCAGGAGGTTGAATTCATTATTGAATTAGTTCTATGAGCTAATTCAATTTCAAAACCCCTTATCGAATAGATCCATTAGAGTTATAGAAATTGAAAATGTAGTTACAATAGTTTCTTAATAAGGGTTTCATTCACCCTAGCACTTCACCTTGGGGTGATCCTATTTTGTTTGTCAAAAATATGAATGGTTTCATGAGTCTTTTAATTGATTATAGAACAATCAATAACATCGTTGTTAAGAATACGTATTCAATTCCTCTTATAGATGACTTGTTTGATTAGCTTCAAGGAGGGTAATATTTTTCAAATATTAATATCAGGTTTAGATATCATCAGTTAAAAGTGACGTAGGAATATATTCTTAGGAAAACATTTCATACTAGGTAAGGCTATTACGAGTTTGTGGATATGCATTTCAGGTTGATGAATGAAACCACTATATTTAAAGATATTGTGAATATATTTTTTTATGATTAGTTAGATAAATTTTTGTTAGTTTTCACTTATAACATTCTAATTTATTCTAAAATTTATAAAGACCATAAAAAACATTTAAGGATTGTTCGATGAACTTTAAATGAAAATTTGTATGGAAAATTTAGAACATGTGAATTTTGGTTACATAATAATTCTTTCCATGGAAATATTATTTCTAAATATGGATAACTATCGATCTTGCTAAAACTAAGGTGGTGGAAGAGTGGCCAATACCTAAAAATGTTATTAAAATTCAAAGTTTTCTTATATTATCATGTTATTACCGATGGTTTTTTTAAAACTTTACTCAGTTATCTAGCCTAATAACTAATTTAACTCGAAAAGGAATTAGATTCATCTAGACCAAGGACTATGATGAATGTTTCTAGGAATTAAAAAAATATTAGTTAATGCTTCATTATTATCCTTTCTAATTAGAAGTGGTGAATTTTTCATTTATAGTAATTCTTCTTTTAAGGGACTTTATTTTTCTCGATACAATATGATTGAGTAATTGCATATGTTTCATGTCAATTGAAACTCCATGAGCATAATTACCCTATGCGTGATATTTACCTTATAGTAATGGTTTTTTTTTTAAAAAAATGGGGGGAACTTTTATATGGGGTAAAATATGAAATATATAATGTCCATAAAATTTTAAAGCATATATGTACTCAAAAATACTTAAACATGAGACAAAAATGATTCATGGAACTGATAAAGGATTATGATTTCATAATTCACTATCAACCAGGTAAAGAAAGAAAGTAGTTAATTCCTTTAGATGAAAAGATAATGCATCATTAGTTGTGTTATGTATGGAACATTATCCTTTGGTTAATGGTTTAATAAATGTTAGCCTAGAAATTATACATGCAGGAACTCTTTCTCTTTTGGTTCAAGTGTCAGTGCAATTGTGACATCCTAGAATTTTCCGAGTGAATAAAAAATGAATTTAAATAAATTAAGAAATATCTGTTATAAAACTAAGTAATTTTATTTAATCAAAATAAAATTTTATTATATGTTATTTGGATTGTTTAAAATTATAATAATACTTTGTATTATTTTATTTCAAATTTATAAATTTTAATTTATTAAATTAGTTTATCAATTATACTTTTATAAAAAAAATATTGTTTTCAAATAATATGTTATAATATTTTTAAAATAAATTGTTAAGAAAAAATTTGAATTTAACTTAATAACTCTTTTTATAAATGTGATCTTTTTATTTAAAAATATTTAAATATAAAAATATTTATTTTAATATTTTTGTAAAAAAAATAAAGTTTTGAATAAACAAGATTTATTTATAAACATTTGAGAAGGAAGCTAATTTTAAACGAAATATATTATTTACTTCATTTATGATATTAAATAAATATTATAATTATTAAGATTCTAAAAATAATTTAATGAATAAATTTTTTAGATATGAGTGTTATTATTAAATTATGAATATATTAATAAATAAAATTTGGGTATATTTAAATCAATAAATTATATAATACAATATATTATTTTTAAAGAATGCATATTAAAAAAATTCTTAAAAACAAGTGATAATTTATAAATAGTACAATTGATTTACATTTACTTATAATATAATTATAAAAAATATATATAAGTATTATTTTGAATTATAAAATTTATATAACTTATATTTTATTATAAAATTTAATTATGTTATCTTTTTATATGAAAATGATTTTATGAATTTTAAAGAAACTAAATTAAATAAATAAATAATAATAATAATAATAATAACCGTTTAATAATAAAATACTGCTAAAAACTATAAATCAAAATTAAAAAAAAAATAAATGAAAACCATAAAAAACGAATCGGGAATTGAGGGGTTCATTTTGGAAAAAAATCGAACCTACAGAGCTCAATCTCAGGATAAGGGGTCTCATTTCGAAAAGCCCGGATTCAGGAGATCGACGTCAGATGATGGCTCAGATCGAGTGGTGGGATCGAGCATATATCTTAGGCTCGAGTGCAGATCCGTGGGTGGATTCAAGATCGATTGCAGATCGAGGTCTTCGGTTCAGAAGATTTGAGAAAGAAGGAGGCCAGCGAGGGTAGACCGAGTGATGTCAAAAGAAATATGAGCACGGATAGGGTTTGGTCATTAAAGGATTTCTGATCTCGGATGAAGATTTTGCTGTCGGCTACAACAACATGTGTGTATTTTAATTTCGGTATCTAAATCCTCTCGTTTTTTACTGGATGTCACCAATTTCTGTCGATATCATCGATCTAGTTTATTTTAATTCCTTTGAGCATATCAATTTATTATCTGTTGTCTTCATATCTGTATGCAATTTTGTGTTTGGATTAGGATAGAAGATCTAATAGAAGCAGATATCATTTATTATGCTACTTCACATACACTAAATCTCTTTGTTTGTTGCCATCCCTGTTTGTTTATTTCAATGAAAGACTCTTTGCCATTAATTTAAGATCGAATCAAAATATCCATATTCTGTCTTCTTCCCTAAATTCTTCAAGGAAATTAATAAATATGTATCTAAATTTAAAATTTGTTTAATGCTTTCACCATAAGAATAAGAAAATCAGGCAACCTGAACTCTTCTTGGTCATTTCTCCGTCTTTTCTTCTTCACAATCACTGAATACAGTTTGACATTAATTTTTGAAATCCAACATGCAGTGGATGAAATAAATAATATGCATATAGTTATTATTATTTCTTTTTAGAGAAAACTTATATTGGTATGGAGTCTAAGCTTATAAATAGGGTGTTTAGTTCCTGATACCCTTCCTAGGCTATTTCTGAAGTGTTGCACAATCTGTGTGGAGTACTGCACACCCTGCGAGAGACAAAAAAATAAGAGTGAGATTATTTTTTCTTATAAACAGGATACAAATCTCCAATAAATTCACATATATGCATGCAAATCCCTTGTGCTTGGTAAACCAACGACCCCCCATGTCCCTCTTCCTCCTTTGTCAATCAATTAAGGTAAGAGGTATATTTCTATTACCTATTTCAAATTATGATCTATAATTACTAAAATTGGTAAGAGGATATTTAATTATTTGTTAATAATTTGGTGTTAAAATTTATTTGTAAGGGAGTTTTATTATTTATTTATTTTTTGTGATTTAAGTGAATATTTAGAAGATTTTATTTTTAGATTAGTATTATAATTTTTGTAAGGGAAAGTTTATTTTTGATTAATTTTATTCCTAAGGGAAATATTAAATTTCATATATTTATTTATTTTATTTTTATAAGGGATATATTGCTTATCCTTGTTTTTCAATTATTATCTTTAATTCTTCAATTAATAAGAGGATTATCTATTAATTTATGTTTAAGACAAGTTTAATTTTAAGTAATGGAGTTTATTCATTTTCTATCAAAGTGTTTTAGAATTACTATTTTTTATTGAAGGGTAATTATTTTATGTACTCAATTATTCTATTTTTAAATTTATAAAATTTTATTCTAAGGGTTGTGGATTATAAAAAAATATTCTTATATATGTTTATAAATTTTATAAATCATGATAATACTTTAATACTTAATAAATTTAAAGAGATTTTGTTTTATAAATTTAATTATGAATTTATGTGAGGGTGTTTAATTTTTTTTTGAATTTCTATTGAAAATTATAATTTATCAAAATTATAGTGTTTTAAGGGGAATATTTATGTTTCAAGTATTTGTTTCTTTAAATTTATTAATGGATTATGTACTTATTGTTCAATTTTATTTTATATGGAAAAGATATTATGGTATCTCAATAATTTCATACATAAAATAATAAAGTTTTGTTAGAATTATTTTTATTAAAAAGGGGATTTGATTTTATCAAAATCCTTATGTTTATATTTGAATCACTAGTACAGTCATGACCTTTAGCGGCCGCCAAAAGCCATCGCTAAAGGTCTATAGCGGCCGCCAAGTGGCGGCCGCTTTTGCCCCGTCGCTGTTGCTATTAGCGACCGCCACTTGGCATACGCTGTAGGCAAGCTGGGATAGGATTTAGCGGCTGCCCAGACCTTTAGCGGCCGCCGAATGGCGCCCGCTACAGGTGGCGATGGAAGCAACTATAGCGGCCGCCAAATGGCGGCCGCTATTGATTTTAATTTTTTTTTTTAAAAAATTCAATTACAGAATAATATATACCCAAATAAATCTCATCAGTCAAGCTCCATATCCATCATCAAATATAACTGCATAACAAAATTTAATAACAAAATTAGTACTGAATAAAACCTAGAAAACAAATAATTGAAACAAATTAACATATTTCAATTCAAACTTACAGTAACAGATCTAAAGTATTTGATTTTGAAAATATATTCATAATTTTGATTACTGTTTTAAAAATTTTAAATCATTAATTCTATGGTTCTAATTAGATTGTTGCACGGTGGTTTCAGGTCAATCTGAGGTCGTCCGCTATGAATTTGACCCTTAGACGCCCGTTTTGGCCGTTTATGACACCAGAACCGCGTTCTCGGTCACCGCGGGCACACAGCACGTCCGATTGACATGTCGTCTGCTCGACCACTTCACAATTCACTCACCCGTACTTGTCGTCTGATTTCAGGCCATTCCGACTTCGTTCGGCCCGTTTGGACCCCCCACGCGCGTTTTTGAAGCGCGCGCAGCACTTAAAACACGCATATTGAGTCGTACCGTGCAAACCGCATGTCCAATTGACGTGTCGTCTGCGCGTACATGTCACGAATAATAATTAGATTGTTGCACGGTGGTTTCAGGTCAATTCGAGGTCGTCCGCTATGAATTTGACCGTTAGACGCCCGTTTTGGCCGTTTATGACACCAGAACCGCGTTCTCGGTCACCGCGGGCACACGACACGTTCGATTGACGTGTCGTCTGCTCGACCACTTCACAATTCACTCACCCATATTTGTCGTCTGATTTTAGGCCATTCCGACTTCGTTCGGCCCGTTTGGACCCTCACGTGCGTTTATGAAGCGCGCGCAGCACTTAAAACACGCATATTGTGCCGTACCGCTCAAACCGCACGTCCGATTGATGTGTCATCTGCGCGTACACGTCACGAATCATAATTAGATTGTTGCACGGTGGTTTCAGGTCAATCTGAGGTCGTCCGCTATGAATTTGACCGTTAGACGTCCGTTTGGCCGTTTATGACACCAGAACTGCGTTCTCAGTCACCGCGGGCACACGACACGTCCGATTAACGTGCCGTCTACTCGACCACTTCACAATTCACTCACCCGTATTTGTCATCTGATTTCAAGCCATTCCGACTTCATTCGGCCCGTTTGGACCCCCCCACGCGCGTTTATGAAGCGCGCACAACACTTAAAACACGCATATTGAGCCGTACCGCGCAAACCGCACGCCCGATTGACGTGCCGTCTGCGCGTACACGTTACGAATAATAATTAGATTGTTGCACGGTGGTTTCAGGTCACAAATACTAAAACAAACTAATCTAGGTAAAAAAGGAAAATTATATTCATCTAGGATATACAAACTTCTAGAGAATTCATCAACACAAATGAAATTACCTCATGCATGAGGTTCATTCTCATCTGGATCACCAATATCACTGCGATGTCCACCAGCTGTATTCGGAGCCTACAATATATATCAATATTATGTATCTTAAACATATTAATAAAAGTCAATCTGAGTATGGTTTGTTTTATTGTTTACCTGTGACGCCACTTGTTGCGTCGTCATATCATCGATACGTGATGACATCTGTGACAACCTCTCCTCATACTCTGCACGTAACTGCTGAAACTGTGCATCAAAATTGCACTGCATATCCTGCATGGAAGCATCTATCTCAGCCTGTGTGCGCATCCCTGACTCTCTGCATGCACCCATCACATCTGCTCTAACAACTGCACGTCGTGGGACACCACCGCCATAAGTCAAAGAATAACCATAACCGTCACGCCCCACGACACGGTGAAATATTTCATCTCTACGCACAGTACTACGACGTTGCTCCTCTGGCAACTCTGCTGAGTGTCAAACTACGCCTGTAGCATATAATGAATCAATGAACAAATATGAATAATTTATATAAAATAAAAATACATTTATTAGTAAATAATTTTCTTACTATAATACCGGCAACATCGGGATCACCGACCCTACGAGTCCTCATCCATATGGACATCCGATCGATTGGCTCGCCGCGTTGGTGTAACTATAATAAAGGGGTTCACCATGTTATACTACAATATTTTTCAAATATGAATGAAATAGTGAATTATAAACTTACATCATGTCTGAGCTGTGACACATGTCGAGTGCCAAGTCTGGAAGGCGTGCCCTGCATCGCCCGATTATGTGAATGACGAGCAGACTCGGTCTACATTCAACGTATTTACTTAATAGACATTTGAAAAATTAGTCATTTATACATTAAAAGTAATAAATCTTACCATCGCTGCCTCACTCGACCAAAACACAACCAAATCCTGCCACTACGCAGGAAGAATGCTCGGAGGGACTCGCTGTAGAATGTCCGGCACACCCGCAAATGGTGTCCAATAATCTCTCTTCACCCTTGACTTGTAATCATTCCATAATTTTCGGCATTTGGACATACATACAGCCCGAAACTCATCTGGACAGGATGTCAAATTATCCTGTTAAAAAAAATTGTCAGTAGATGGGACAATAATAATAACAATATCATGAAAAATTAAACATTGAATTTACTTGAATCTCCCTCCATAATCTGTCCATCGTATCCTGGGGGAAAGAACTCCAGTCACGAGTCGTCAAAGGGAATATGTGTGAGTCTCGTATCGTATACCCAAACTGACGACTCAATGCAGTAGCACCATCTCCAACTGGATGAATGTGTCGTCAAATAACACATCCAATCGGGCTCCAGAGTTCCAGGATCGAACCCCTCTACCAGGACCCCTGCGTCTGCTGGAAGAAGCACTAGATCCTGATAAACATAAATTCATAATTCAATTACAATATAAATTAATGATTAGAAACAGTTAGGGAAATATACACAGAAAATTACAATCAATTAATTTAGAAAAATGAAAACATACATACCGACAACATCAGGTGAACCACTGTGACTACCCCGTGACATACCTACATTAAAAGAATTTATAGTTAAATCAAGCAATTTTTATACATATATAACTCATAAATATTTTTACAAATAATAACTGGGGATATAATTACAATTTTCACTAATCATGCAAGTCTATCGTATCTCCTTCAACTATCTCTCTGGCCCATTGTATATTTTCATCTCGTACAACTACTGTTGTTTGGTCAAGTGTTTGATCAGGAAATGCGACAACTTCAGGTTCCTCTTGATCAATCAGAAAAACCCATCTTCTAGACATTTTCACCACAACTTTCCAATCAGAATCAATGCCGACAAAGTAAACTTGTTCTGCCTGCGATGTCAGTATGAAGGACTCATTGCTAACTCGGTCATCTTTATATAGCATATTGTTAAAGTTTACTAATGTAAATTGGAAGTTATCAACTTTCGTTCCACGAACTGGATCGACTCAATCACACCTTAACAATATGTGTTTTAAGCCACGACCATAAATAACCTCAATAATATCTCTCAACAATCCATAATAATAACCCGCACCAACAAAAGAACAACCAACACCACTATTTTGTGTGGCTTGGTTCATGTCAACATCGCTAATACGAAATCGAAATCCGTTAGCATCCAAAGACTTGTAGCGACGAGCTGTAATAAATGGATCATCAGCTAGTTGGTTGAGTTCTTCGCTCACATGCTGGGTTAAATCACGTAACTTTTGAATCTGCAAATTTCACATATATAGTTTAATGGATAAAGGATTGTGAAAATACAACTAAGTTGCACTATAAAAATATTAAATCAATTATACATACATGAGTCTTGAACCACTCATGAAATGTGTTGAAATGATGTTTTTGGATTTGATAGTCAGTTGCACGGGGCCTTTCACGTTTCAACTCAGCGATATTCATCCTAAATCACAACACAATATAAGGTAAGCAATAAAATAAATATAGAAACAAAATACACATCAACTATGAAACTTACTGTATCAATGACATAACTGATGGAGTGTTGAACAACACATATCAATGAGCTTAAACCCACTCGTCGTTCCGCATATCAAATGTTATTCCTTCTCTTATTGGACCCTCGTCATTCTGGGACGGTTTATCTATCTTTGTTTCAACCTCATCAATATATGAAGCGCAGAAATTAGTATACTCATCCATTAAATATCCATTGGCAATTGAGGCTTCCGGACGAGCTTTGTTGCGCACATACCGTTTCAATGTATTTAAGTATCGCTCTATTGGATACATCCACCTGAATTGCACGGGACCGCCAACGATGACTTCACCAGTTAAATGCACGGTCAAGTGAACCATGACATCAAAAAAAGACGGCGGAAAGAGTTTTTCTAGGTGACATAGTGCAAGTACAATATTATCTTGTAGCTTTTTCAAATCGCTCGTGCGATGATTCCTAGAACAGAGCTGTCTGAAAAAATTAGAAATTCCAATCAACAGCTCAACAACCTAGGAAGGTAAGCAATCACGAATTGTTATAGGAATTAACTATTGAAGCAGAATATGATTATCGTGACTTTTCAAACCCTGTAATGTCATGCTCGTCATATTCACACGCTTCGAAATATTAGAGCAATAACCATTTGGCACCTTAACGGTCTTCAAAATTGATAGAAATGTTTGTTTCTCTTTTTTACTCATTGTGTACTGTGCAGCAGACATGTATGCCCGATTACCTTCACCCAGCTGTAAATGTAAATGTTTTCTCAATCCCATTTCTTACAAATCACGTCGAGCATTAGCACTGTCCTTTGATTTCTCCTTGACGCCTAAAATGGTGCACAAAATATTATCACATACATTTTTTTCAATGTGTATCACATCCAAATTATGTCTTAAAATATTATACTTCCAATAAGGCAATTCAAAAAAAAACTTCATTTCTTCCAATTATGACTTCGCTGTCTATTTGCAGCAGGAATATAAGGAAATGCAGGAACCAATAAATCTTGAAAATCATACATTGTACAGATGTTTTCTTGATCAAGTTGTGCAAAAATTTCAACCATAGACAGTATTTGTGGTGATGGGTCATACTCTCTATTCCCATCAAACGATACGCGGTCTTTTCTGAACCTGTGCAATGGAGGAAGAAAGCGTCTGTGACCAAGATATGCCCACTTTCTACAGTGCTTAAGCCATATAGATTTCTTACTCTTATTACAACAAGGGAAAGCAAATTCTCCTTTTGTACTCCAACCTGATAAGTTAGCATACGCTGGGAAATCATTAATTGTCCATAACAAAGCGGCCCGAAGTCTAAACATTTCATTAGCTGCCGAGTCAAAAGTCATTACACCATCGGCCCAAAGTTCTTGCAGCTCATCAGTCAAAGGTTGCATATAAACATCGATTTTATCACCAGATCCTCTCGGTCTATCAATTAGAATTGACAGTAACAAAAAAGGTTGCTTCATACATACCCATGGGGGAATGTTGTATGGAACCAACGCCACTGGCCATGTACTATGTGTCGCACCAACCATGGACCTAAATGGGTTAAAATCATCTGCTGCCAAACCCAGTCGAATATTACGATCATCTCGAGAAAAGTCTGGGTGTCTTTGATCAAACTCTTTCCATGCCAAAGAATCTGCCGGGTGAGTTAATTTATCAGCCTCTTTCTTTCTCTCTGAATGCCAAGTCATCAATTTAGCAATTTTAGTGGACAAGAAGAATCTCTTCAGTCTCGGTTTCAGTGGGAAATAACGCATCTGTTTAGCGGTAACTTGTTTCCCTTGATTCAAGACTCTCCCAGGAAGAATCTGACTACCTTGATTAATCTCATTGGTCTTCCACCTGGATGTATAACAAACAGTACAATTATTTAATTGTGCATTCTCTTTTCTGAACAACATACAATTATTGCGACACACATCAATTGTATCATATGTAAAACCAAGATCATCGATCAACTTGCGAGCTTGATAGAATGACTCTGGAATCTTCGCTCCAGCAGGAAGTACCTTCTTCGATAATACCAACAACATGTCAAATGAGGTGTCTGACCACTGGTTCAAGGCCTCAGGTGTAACAATTCAACGATGAACGACAATTTACTAAATTTAGTGCATCCAGAATATAATTCAGTACGCGCATCGTCAAGATTTTCAAAGAATTTCAATGCTTCTCCATCTGCAGAAGAACGAGGATTACTCAATCCGACGTCGTCATTTACGACATTACTGTCTTCAGATTGAAACTGACGCATCATATCATTGAGAATTATGTTCATCGGATCAACTGTTCTCGAATCAACATTCATATGAATACTTTCTGAGCGATGACATGAAACAAAATCTTCTCCATGACGTGTCCATGTCTTATAGTTTTTCAAAAACTCATTCAAAAACAAATGTTCTCTAACACTATCTCGTTTAAAGAGATATCTATTTGCACATTTTCTGCATGGACAACTAATCATATCGCTTGGAAATCTGTTGGTGAAATCCATAAATCGCTTAATCCCCTCATAATATTCAGCTGAAAATCTATCTTGCATATCAATCCAGCTCTTATCCATATCTGTATTTAATAAAAATCAAAAGTGAAATATCTTATTTAAATTCTAAAAAAACACATATCATTAAAATTTAAAAACCAAATTTGAAGGATAAAAAACATTACCTGCGGAGGACTCGACCGCGGGTAACGGGGTGTGACTCGATTGCGGATCCATGACGGCGCAGTGACTTGACGATAGGGGTTTGGCGGCCGGACTCGAAAGGAGCGGAACCGTTGGCCGAAGCGTGGGAGGGTTCTACACGGCGAGGCACAACGGACCGGGAGAGTCCAACGGAGGCAGGAGGACTTGCCGGAGGGATGCAACGGGGCCGGGAGGGGACGACGACGGCGGGACTGTCCAAAGGTGTAGCGCGGAGGCAGGGGGTGGGGGTTGCTGGGTCGCAGGGGTGTCAGGGTCACGAGGGCGCAGCGCAGAGGCAAGGCGGTGGGGGTCGCCGGGGTTGTGGGTGCCGCAGCACGGAGGCAAGTGGGTGGGGGTCGGGGTCGCCGGGAGGTCCAAGGTCGGGGGTCGGGGGTCGGGGTCGCCGGAGGTCGGGGGTCGGGGTCGCCGGGGGTCGGGGAGGGGTCGCCGGGGGTCGGGGAGGGGTCGCCGGAGGTCGGGATCGCCGGGCGTCGGGGAGGGGTGGTCGCGGGGTCGGGGAGGGGGGGAGGGGAAAATTAGGTTTTTAGATATTAAAGTGCAGCGGCCGCCAATTGGCGGCCGCTAAAAGTCCACCACCTCAAAAGCCAGAAATTCTAGTAGTGAATGATATTAATCCATGTGCATTTTTTAAAATTATAATAAGTTTTGAGAAATAAATTCTATTGTTTTATGTATGAAAATCATTTATACATTCATGAATTTCATTTATATCATAAGATATAGCCATTATCTATAACTTGTGGAATTTCATGCATGTACTAATTTAATTTTTATTGAGTCTTTGTTTTATGTACTTGTGGATGGAATAATTTATCCCTTTATAGGAAATTATTTTCAAATTGGTTTTTTATGAATTTAAGGAATGAAAATTTTAATACAAAAATGTTAATTATTCTTTCATTAACATTCTATGTAATTGAAATATCTAAAAGTGGATAAATTCAGTTTCTCTAATTTATCATAAGATTTATTACTTAAGTTATAAGTGTAAATTCATTTATAAGAATATGTGAATATGTTGTTAATATTTTTAAAAATAGAAAATCTAGTTAATAATGTATGTATAAGTAAAACAAGAATAAAATATTTTTATAAAATTAGGCACTTGAACTTTGTAAATATGGTAGGAAGTGGGGATTGAACTCATCCCATAAGTGGGTAGGCCCAAGATACCCTTCAATGTTTACAATGACCCCATTTTTTTGTTTTCAGAATCTTACATAATTTTTTCTGAAAATCACTAGTTTATTTTTAAAGCATTTTCAAAGTGTATATATTTTCAAAGTATTAAAGTGTTTTCAAAAGTGTAAGTGTTTTCAATAATATTTCAATGGTATTTTCAAAATAATTTAAAAAGTATTTCTCAAAAGTTATTTTCTAATAAATATTTTATAAATGGTATTTTAATTATTTTAAAACTTCTTATTGGGAAATTTAATTCTCATCCCATATTTTTCAAAATATTTTTACAGGTATTAAAGAAGTTTTAAAGATAAAAATCATTTCTTATGGAATTAGCGAAAGTGAACAAAATTGTTTTATTTTATTAAAAATATCATAAATTGTAATATGTTATCTAATTTTTCTAGAACCTGGACCGAAAAAGTTCTTGGAAATGTAAAATATGTTGTGTATTTGTTGATTTTCTTTTTAAAAAAAATATATACATAGTATTTTTATGCACTGAATCCAGAAATGTGGGTTCAAGGTGTCATAATTGGTATCAAAGAAACAGTCTAGATAACTTTGGAGATTATATGTTGTCTTTTGAGGAAAACAAAATTTAGGTGATATAATTTTCTTTAGATAACAGAGTCTCCTTATAAATTCTGATTTTTCTTAATTCTGAAGATGAAAATTCAGAATTTTTTTTTAAGTCCGATGAATGAATTGTGAGGGTGCAATTCATTTAAAGGGGGAGAATGTAACATCCCAGAAATTTATGAGTAAGTAATAAATGAATTTAAATGAATTAAGAAATATATTTCAGAAAACTAAGTAATTTTATTTATTCAAAATAAAATTTGATTATAAGCTTTTTGAATTGTTTAAAATTATAATAATAATTTTTATTATTTTTTTTCAAATTTATAAATATTAATTTATTAAATTAGTTTATCAATTATACTTTTATAAAAAAAATCTTGTTTTCAAATAATACGTTATAATATTTTTAAAATAAATTTTTAAGAAAATATTTGAATTTAACTTAATAAGTGTTTTTATAAATGTGATATCTTTTTATTGAAGAATATTTTAATATAAAAATATTTATTTTATTATTTTTGTAAAAAATAATGTTTTGAATAAACAAGGTTTATTTATAAATATTTGAGAAGGAAACTAATTTTAAACGAAATATATCATTTACTTCACTTATGATATTAAATAAAGACTATAATTATTAAGATTCTAAAAAGAATTTAATGTGTACAATATTTGGATATGAGTATTATTATTAAATTATGAAAATATTAATAAATGAATTTTAAGTATATTTAAATCAATAAATTATATTATAAAATATATTATTTTTAAATAATGAATATTAATAAAATTTCTTAAAAACAAGTGATAATTTATAAATCATATAGTTGGTTTACATTTACTTATAAGATAATTATAAAAATATATATAAGTATTACTTTTAATTATAAAATTTATATAACACATATTTGATTATAAAATTTAATTGTGTTAACTTTTTGTATGAAAATGATTTTATGAATATTAAAGAAACTAAATTAAATGAATAGTAATAACAATAATAACAATAATAACCCTTTAACAAAAAAAATTTGATACAAACTGTAAATTTAAATTTAAAATAATAATAATAATAAATAAATAAAAATGATAAAAAAAGAATCAGGAATTGAGGGGTTCATTTTGGGAAAAATCAAGCCTATAGGGATCAAGCTCGGGACAATGGTTCTCATTTCGGGAATCTTAGCTTTAGGAGATCGACCACAGATGAAGGCTTAGATTAATCGGAAGGATCGAGAATAGATCTTAGGCTCGAGTGCAGGTCTGCAGTTGGAGTCGAGATCGACTATGGATCATGGGATTTGATTCGGAATATCTGAGCAAGATGGAGGTCGGTGAGGGTAGACCGAGTGATGTTGAAGGAAATATGAATGCAGATAGGGTTCGACCGTGAAAGGATTTCTGATCTCGGATGAATATTTTTTTGTGGACTACAACGATAGGTGTGTATTTTAATTTTGGTATCCAAATCCTCTCGTTTTCACTAGACGTCACCAATTTTTGTCAATATCATCAATCTAGTTTATTTTAATTCCTTCGACTATATCAATTTGTTATCTGTTCTCTTAATATCTGTATATTGTTTTTCATTTGGATTAAGACAAGAGCTCGAATAGAAGCACATATCATTTATTATGCTACTTTTCATACACTTAATCTCTTTGTTTGTTGTCATCCCTATTGGTTTATTTTAATGAAAGACTCTTTTATTTCAATTTAATATCGAATCAAAACCTCCCTTTATTGTCTCCTTCCCTAAATTTGTCAAGGAAACAAATAAATATGTATATATATATAAATTTACAATCTGTTTAATACTTGCAACGCAAGCATAAGAAAATTAGGTGTCTTGTTTAACTCTTCTTGGTTATTTCTTTATCTTTTTTGTAAGAACCCTAATCTTTATTTCAGGTATGGATCTTGTTTTCAGGTGTTTTTGAGAAAAGAAGAGTTTTTGAAAATTTAAGGAGTACACACCGTGTACTTAGGAGTACATGTCGTGTACCTAGTTTCCATGGGTAGTTGTGTATTGGTCGTGTAACGGTCGAGTACATGGTCGTGTGTGGTGACCTAGAGACCGCCTAAAGCGGGGGCCGGTTAAGGCATGTACACAGAGTGTGCATTAAATGAACGCTCAGTGTAATTTTCTTTTTATTTGTTAAATCGGACCAGGGTCGCATCTATTTTCCAAAAACACCTTCTAGCACTGTCTCGTCCAAGAGTGATGGAAATTGCCAAATCTTGTCTGAGTCCCCGATCCGTCGTCCGTTCTCCGAATCAAACATCATTGATTGCATTGGAATCGCTTCAGTGAGTTCTTTCTTCTTCTAGAGCCTCTCCTCCTGATTTCTCTTCTTTCGAGAGATATTCGTGGTTGAGCGTTTTTGACGTTTTTGTAGATCCTCAACATTATAGGTCGAATCAAAGGCTGAGATTCAACTATATCGATCGTAAAATATCGAGGTAGGTGGTTTGTGCCTTTCTTTAGTTGTCTTTGGATAATATGTGCCAAAAGTATCGAATACCCTAGTTTAGGGCACTGCGTGTCTTGGAATTTTAACCATATTGATGTCTGCTTTTGTTTGTTTGCTTGGGTAAGGGTTTTGATTATAAATTAGGTTTATTACCTTGCTTATGGATGTGTTTCCCATGTTTGTTTGATATTGTTCGTTGGGTCTAGAACTTCATGTTAGGATTTTTTTCCATGCCTAGTGTTGTTAGGATGTAGTTGATATTATATGACATGCTTGTGATGTGAAATGTAGTTGTTTAGCCAAGTAGTATTTGAGATTTACTTTGGCTTCTGAATATCATTTTTGCACAATTGTATTACATAAGGCTACGAGAACCTAGTGTAGTTAGACCATAGGGGGAATCGATGCTGAGGGCTTCCCCAGATTGTCTATTATACTTTTCACTTTGCGAGACCATAGGGGGAGTTGACGGTGAGTGCTCCCTCAGAGTGTATATAGTATACTGTTACAATACCACATGGGGTATTGACGTTGAGTGCTTCCTCAGAGAGTCTGTAGTTTATTGTTAAAAGATCACATGGGGAATTAACAGTGAGTTCTTCCTCAAAGAGTCTTTGTTTGCATGTGACCAAAGGGGTTAGATTGTGTGAGCTTTCCCAGAGGGTTGTTATATCTTCTTGATTTAAATGATAACTTGAACTAGATGTGTTAGACTATGAGAACTTTCCCAGAGGGTTGATTGTGAATGATTGGTTGAATAATTAATGAATGTAAATGAATGTAGTTGAAACTGTAGGATTGCTTACTTTTGAGTACATCCAATTTATTACTTCATTTTTCATATTGCCTACTATATATATTCACTAACAGTTAGACATAGATCTTTGGGTGATTGTCTATTGGGATTCATCTCACACCCTATTTGGGTCATGCTTTTGGGTCCAAACAAATTATATTGTTACAGGTATAGATAAGGGAAAGCACCCTTCTACTTCAGGTACTTGATTACTATGGGGATAGAGAGCATGAGACCAAGCTGAGACTTGCGATGCTGCTGGAGTTTATTTGTTTTCTTTGTACTTTGGTTTAGTATTGTATTTCCATAACTGTGACTTGTTTGGATGTCTTCCTAGACATATGTGACATGAATCATTTATATATGTGCTTCAGTTTATTTACTTTCAGTCTTCTGTTGGTTACTTATTGTATGATATTATTGTTTCTGCTATTGTTATCTATTTGTTTCTGCTGTGTTACTTTTCTAATGAGGGCATAGTTTCCCCACTATCACACTCAAGGCCCTCACTGATAGTCGACAGCCTCTGGCATTTGGGGAAATGCGCTTGAGTCCATGTAACCAACTGTGCATGGGGCACCTTTGGGCGGCACCCGAAACCGGGGCGTTACAAAGTGGTATCAGAGGAGGTTATTTTCTACTTTGTCTTACTGTTTGGAGCCTATATATAGGGATATGAAGGAATTGGTAGTTGGTAATAAGTTGTGTCTGGGATTAGCTAACTCGTGTACAGGGAAAATCCAATTTACCTCAATTATTGTAATTTTTTTTTTCTGGTTTTGCAATTGTTGCAGTTGATTTGATTTCATTATTGGGTGATTCACATGTTTTGTGCTGTTATAATTGATATTATTGAGGTTATATTTCTGTTGCAACCTGATGATATGATAGTATTCCATCTTATGCATCATATAGGCACTTTCTAGAGATCATGTGTCATATATTCTTGTAATTTCATTTAGGGTGCATTCATGATTGCATGTTTTTGTGATAGATGTTGTGCTAGATATGCATGTTGTTGTGATAGATGTCTTGATAGAATACATGCTATTTGATAGGGTACTGGATTGTTTAAATTTTCATTTAAATGGGTGCCAAACTTTGGTCCATGAGGTGTTATGGGCTCTCATGGATCGGAATTTAGTGGATCATGTGATTGACTACATTGTTATACTTGGTGATATACATGAATATGATGCCAAGCTTTGATTAGAGGGGAGTATTCCCCCCCACAGATCAGAATTCCTCACTTTATTGTTTGTTTCAGTGTTTTTATGGGTTCCAGAGTAGTTTCTGAGGCTTACTGTCCAGAAAAACCTAGAATACACGGTGTGTACTGATGAATACACACCATGTATCCTTCTGTTCGGGAAGGAACAACTTTTCTTAAGTACATGTTGTGTACTATATGTACACGCCGTGTAGTCCTTAACTGTGTGACTGGCTATGTGGATAGAGACACGGGGTTGGGAAATGGTTGGTGGCACACGTCGTGTACTTGGAGTACACGATGTGTTGTAAGATACCATGTATCCGGTTGTGTGACTAACAACATAGGTCAGTGAAATCCTTCTAGTACACGCCATGTCTAGAATAAACATATTGTGTAGAGTCAACCATGTCTCTGACCGTGTGACTAACGACACGGGCAGTTAAAACTTAAGTGGTACACGTTGTGTTTAGGGTGAACACGCCGTGTAGTTTTGTTCTAGTAGAACTGTGTGTTTTAGCTGTGTAGAGGAACTCGAGTTGGAGGGAGGATTCAAGTACATGTCGTGTCAAAGGAGAACACACTGTGTTTATGGGGTTTTACACAACCTGGGTTGGAATAAGTACACGCTCAGGTAAAGGCTTAAGGGAACACACTGTGTAGGGGTTATACACGCCGTGTAATCCATGTTTTGAAAATCTTGAATGTTCTCCTTCTCCTGTTCCTTTCTTGCACTTTTAAGTTTCAGTCCTTGATAATCTTGAACTGAGGTGTGCCCTTGACCTTGTAGAGTCATGCCACTGAGACATCCTCCGATTGTATGCCAGATAAAAGGAAGTGATCAGACACCAGACATGGAAGATTAGAGACTGCCAGTAGATCTTCCCATTGTGCATGTCTTGTCACCTGTCATCATTCCAAATACAGGTGTCGATGCAAAGTTCTGAGAAGGCTTTGTGAGGTTTATACAGACCTTCCAGGAAGCACTACATCCTGCCCCATCTATGGTAGAGTTGACACAGGTTTTTCAGCAGCAACATCCTCCCACTTTCTTAGGGGATGAAGGACCTCAGGCTGTAGAGTCATGGTTAGAAGTCATGCTGTTGATCTTCGATCATCTCAAGATTCCTCTAGAGAGGAGATTGAATCTTGCTACGTATATGCTTCGGGGTTCCGCCAAGAGATTATGGGTTGTGATTTCACAGGTAGTACGTCAGTAGGTTATGGCTTGGGATGAGTTCTAGAGTACCTTCTATGACTACTTTTACCCAGAGACTTTGAGGGCATGACTGAGCCTGAGAGTTCATGAGTTTGGAGTAGGGTACTCTCCCAGTCATGGAGTATTTTTCTCTCTTTATAGAGCTACAGTTCCTCACACCCATTCAGGGGGGGATGAGTTATTTCTAGTGAGGAAGTTTGAGGATGGTCTTAGGAATGACATCTGATCCCAGGTGAACATCTTCAGGTTGATTTCCATATCTTCTATAGTCAACCAGGAACTGATTACCGAGCATAGCCTGAGGGATTCTAGAACTGTGGGCCAGGGCAGTTCAACATCCATAGTTGGTACCCTTTCGAATGATAGTAGGAAGCACCATAGGAAGTCTACACATGAAGATCCGAGTAGGTGAGATGCTTCTTTAGGTATCCAGGTGGTATGATACCATTGCGGGAAGAGTGGGAATATGAAGCCACTTTTCCTGAGAGACCTAGTCGAGTGTTAATCTTGCAGAAATATGGGTCATCTTCAACGTTTCTATTAGTTTTTCTCACCATCAATTGGTGATTGGGGTTCTTCTATGACTCTACATTCAGGAGAAGGACCACCAATTTCTCCCCAGTCAGGGAACTGGAGTTCGTCCGACCGTTCAGGCCGAGGAGGTGGTTGTGTCCATAGGAATCAGGCTACAGGTTTCCAGCAACAATAATGTGGATCAGCTTAGGGTAGTCAGGTAGGGTCACAGGGCCACGGTACAGGTCAGACTTTTGCAGTGGAGAAGACCCAATAGGAGCAGGATCTCTGATCCTCTACAGTTAAAGGTATAATTCTAGTTGCCTCATTTTTTGATTTTACACTTTTCGATACAGGGGTTTCCCATAGTTTCATTTCTATTACTGTTGTGGAGATCCTTGGGCTTTGTATCTTTACTTTTGCTGATATCTTGACACTGGACACACCATTGGGGACAAGAACGGCCAGTGCACGTCAGTTCAAGGATTTCCCTCTTGAGGTTGGTGGGTGTCACTTCTTATGGGACCTTTATGTCTTAGAGATGATGAGCTATGATGTCATTCTCGAAATGGACTGATTAGTTTCCTTCTATACTTTTATCGATTTCTATCACCGTAGGGTGAGTTTCGCGTCACCATAAGGTGGATTGTTTCAACATAAGGGTGAATGGGATGTCCAGACGAGCAGAGCAGGACCCGAATATCATGGGTTGGGAGGATTTATAGCCCATATTTCTAGTCTGTATCTGGATTACCAGAGGACTTCATAGATAGACTTTCCTCCAGTGGTGGATCGTTTTAGGGATGTCTTTCCAAAGGAATTTTTAGGTTTACCTCTAGAGAGAGGTAGATTTCTCTATTGATCTTGTGCCAGGATCGATATCGGTGTTCATTCCTCCTTATAGGATGGATACACGAGAGTTATAGGAGCTCAAAAAGAAGTTAAAGGAGTTGCAGGAAAAGAGTTTCATCTGACCCGGTACTTCTCCTTGGGGTTTTCCTGTCCTATTTGTGAAGAAGGTGGACGGTACCCTCAGACTTTGTGTGGATTATCAGAAGTTGAACCAGTTGATGGTCAAGAACTAATATCTCTTGCCGAGGATTGATGATCTCTTTTATCAGCTTCGAGGAGCCCAGGTGTTCTCTAAGATTGACTTAATATTTGGTTATCATCAGTTGCGTGTTAGACCATCAGATATACCTCTTATAGCCTTTCAGAGCAGGTATGGTCTATATGAGTATGTGGTTATGTCGTTTGGTCTCACGAATGTGCATGTAGTTTTTATGGCACTGATGAAACAAGTGTTCTATCCATACTTGGACTCCTTTGTGGTGGTTTCTGTGGATGATATATTGGTGTGCTCTCACACTCGACACGACCATACTACCCATCTTGAGATCATTTTGAGTACACTGATAGAGCATCAATTATATGTTAAGCTCTCAAAATTCCACTTTTAGATGGACCAGATTCACTGCTTGGGTCATGTTATCTCAGAGGCAGGAGTATCAGTAGACCTAGAGAAAGTGAGATCAGTAGTTTCTTAGGAGCATCTGAAGAACGTCTTTGAGGTACAAAGTTTTATAGGGCTGGCTAGTTACTACAGATGTTTTATATAGGTCTTTTCAAACTTAGCAGTGCCACTGACGGGCCTGACTAAGGAGGTTGCGAAGTACTTGTGGACAGATTCATGCGATTCAGGCTTCTAGGAGCTGAAAGGGAGGTTGACTTCAGCACCAATACTAATTTTTACAGATCCGGGAAAGAGATATACTCTTCACTATGATGCATTAGGTATCAAGCTGGGAGCAGTGCTTGTGTAGGGGGAAGGAGTTGTTGCGTATGAGTCTTAGTAGTTGAGACCACATGAGAAAAATTACCTGATGCATGATCTTGAGTTGGCAGCAGTTGGTCATACCTTGTGTTGTTGGAGACATTACCTTTTGGGAGAGAATTTTGTGGTGTACACTGACCACAAAAGTCTCAAGTATATCTTTACCCAGTGCGATCTGAATTTGAGACAGCTAAGGTGGGTCGAGTACCTTCAATCCTTTGACTTTGAGCTTACCTACATGCCCGGGAAAGGCAACGCAGTGGTTGATGCATTGAGTAGGAGGACTCAGATATAGGCAGTTCAGGAGGCCAGCAGTGAGTGGCAGCTTATGGATCTATTCTCTAAGATGCATTTCGAGGTGCATGAAAAATAGGGGCAGATGTTTCTTTCTTATATAGTTGTTACCTCTACTCTACTTTATCGAGTGCAAATGAGAAAGCTATCATATTATGAAGGCCTAGTTCTATGGGAGATTGTGTTAGTAGAGGACCCTATTCCTAGATGGACCATAGGTGAGGGTGATATCTTGCGTTTTCATGGGCGTATGTAAGTGTTAGCAGACATTCGTGAGGAACTTTTGTGGGATTTTCATTCCTTAATTTGGTCACTTCATCTTGGTGTCACCAAGATGTATCGAGATCTACACCGTCAATATTGGTGGCCCGATATGAAGAGGGATGTTGCTGGTTTTGTGATGATGTGTTCCACCTTTTAGCAGGTGAAGGTGGAGCATCAGCGACTATTAGGGATTTTGCAGTAGTTTCCCATTCCTGAGTGGAAGTGGAATGATGTCACGATGGACTTTGTGATAGGTTTACCAAGGTCACCTCAAGGGAATAATGCAGTTTGGGTTGTCATTGACAGACTCACGAAGGTTTCTCACTTCTTACCGATCAAGGAGACCTTCAGTGTTGGTGATCTGCGAAGGTTGTACATCTGGGAGATTGTACATTTACATGGGGTTCCACACTACATCGTTTTAGATAGGGATGTCTGTTTTACTTCTCAGGTCTCGCAAGGACTACATAGGGCTTTAGGTACACATGTGTTGTATCGGAACAAACGGGAGTGATGGCAAGAGGGGGGGTGAATTGCCTTTTAAAAAATGATAAACAAATTAAAATCAAAGTTGAAAATGCAGCGGAAAAAAAAGGAGGCAAAACACAAAACTTGATAACGGAGTTCGGCCAAAAACCCGGCCTACGTCTCCGCTCCCAACTCAACCGTTGAGAGATTCCACCGCTTGCTTTTCAATGGTTTTAGCAAGAAACCCACTAGGCTTTGAGGTAGCACTAGGACCTATTACAGCTTGCTTTTAGTGGTTGAGCAAGAACCCACTTGCTTTTAATGGTTTAGCAAGAACCCACTATCCTTCTTACAGGTGAAGGATAGCTCACCTATGTCTCAAGCTTTTTAAAGGAAAAGCTTGTGAACCTCTTCACACCTTAGTGGTGATGTGAAACCCAAAGGAAAGAGGGGATGAGAAAATTGGGAGTTTGTAGGCACAAACTCAAATTTAAGCTCAAAAAGAATAAAACAATAAAAACCGTATTTGGAGAAGTCTTGGGCGCCTTTGATTGATTGGAGATGTTGAAGGCTGCTTCCAAGCTTCTTTGA
Organism: Viscum album; assembly: GCA_963277665.1. Lineage (NCBI taxonomy): Eukaryota > Viridiplantae > Streptophyta > Magnoliopsida > Santalales > Viscaceae > Viscum > Viscum album. The sequence goes on along the minus strand of OY728140.1, from coordinate 1,360,662,629 downwards.
AGGGGCTCCTTGGATGTGGAAGTTGTTGGAGCTATTGGGGTTCCCTTGGAGGAAGTCGCCGGAGGTTGGCCAATTGATGCAAAATATGTCCGTGGGCTTCCGTATAGTTCCCGTAGATGTCCGGGGCTTCCTTGGCCTTTATTTATAGGCATGGAACCCTTGGGGAGGCTTCGGAACCGTTGGAGAGGCTAAAAGAGCCGTTGGGAGCCAAGTGGGCCAGCCTGGTCAAACTGCAACGGCTAGTTTGACTGGCTCCACCGGCTGGCCGGTACAGTCCCACCGGCTGGCCGGTACAGTCCCACCGGCTGGCCGGTGTGTGCAAAATGGAGAGATCTTCGGGCTCAAGCTCCACCGGCTGGCCGGTGCCAGAGCCACCGGCTGGCCGGTGGCAAGACAGTAGCTTGCCATTCTGTGCAGGTGCCACCGGCTGACCGGTGCTGCGTCCACCGGTTGGCCGGTGGTGAGGCAGTGGCTCTCCCTTCTGCCCAGGGTCCACCGGTCGACCGGTGGTGAAGCCACCGGTTGGCCGGTGGACTGAATTTCAGTCCAGTTTTGCTTCTTGCTTTCTTGGCCCAACTCCTTGGCCACATGAAATGATTCCTATCAACCAAAAACACTTGAGAAAGGATTAGATAAACATGAAAGTGATTGTGATCATGAAAATAAAACTTTGAGGGGTTCGAGAGGTACAACAATCTCCCCCTATTTTGATGATCACAATCACCAAAACAATTAAAGTAAAAACATGAAATTGAAAGGAAATGCTAAGCATGATGAAAAGGATTCTCCCCCAATCAATCAAGAAATTTCTCCCCCTTTGTGATTATCAAAATAGAATGGGGCATAAAACTTGATTGAGGGATAAGATTTGAAAAACAAGATTGAGATTTTAAAATCAATTGAGATTTTTGAAGTTGAAATGAAAATTTGAATAACAGTTTGAATTGAAAGTTTTGAATCAAAAACCAATTGAAACCAAGAGTTGAAAATGAAAGATTGAATCGAAAGTTTTGAATAAAAAATTTGAAATGAGAATTTTGAATGAAAAATTTTTAATTCACAAAAAGGCTTAAAAGAACCTAACTCCCCCTAAATAAAAACAATCAATCACCGGGGAGAGGGATTTTGAAAAGAGATGATTTTAGGCCCAGAGAGACTCGCTAGAAGGGATTTTTCAATCCAAACTTGTCTCATAGCGGGTCTTCTCCTATAAAATTCGTCCGAAAAGAAAATACTTTTGGGTTGACCATACCGGGCGTTTTTACAATTACATTCATAAATGAGGTGCCCAGGTTTTTTACAATAATTACAAAATTTATAACTAGAGCTCCCCCTTACAAAAACAGTGGGTGCATGGGAGGAGGAAGCTTGGTTGGTATAGCCAAGTCCATTGGTGGTTCTAGATACCCTTTGAGAACCTAAGAGTTTGGACAAATTTTGTTCACCTTGGGTGAACTTGGCTAAGGATTCCCTTAGGTCTTTAATGGTTGATTCCAAAGAATCAACATTTGGAAAATTTTGGATTTTTAGGGAGAGTTCCTCCTTCTCTTTGGGAAGTTGGTCTTTTTCGGAGGAAAACTTTTTGAAATTCTTTTTTAAAGAGACAAATTTTGAAGAAAGTTTATGAAAACCATTTTCTAATTGATCTCTAGCAAATTGGAGATCCTCATAAGACAAATGATTTAAAGAATTTGAATTTGAAGAACATGAGGAAGAGGAATCGGAAGAAGTTACCTCATGGAATGCCATTAGGCATTTTGTACCTTGGTTGCTCGAGGAGGAGGAGGAGGAGGATGATGAGGTGTCACTCCATGTCGCCTTGAGGACCTTTTTCTTTCCTTTCTCCTTAGCCCGTTTCTTGTTGAGTGGGCAATCGGGCTTGTAATGGCCCTTTTCGCCGCACCCGTAGCATTTTACCTTGGGCTCGGATCTTGCGGTGGGTTCTTGCTTTCGATGCTTGCGGGATTTCTTCTTCTTGTGCTTCTTCATAAACTTGTGCATTTGGCGGGCGAGATCCTCCATTTCCGAGTCGCCACTTGAAGATGAAGAGGATGAGGAGGAAGAGGATGATGAGGAGGAGCTTACTTCTTTTTGTACCTTGAGGGCAATGTTCTTTGGTGTCTTGATTGGTGTGCCCTCCTTTTGAGCTTGCCTCCTCATCGTGATCTCATAAGTCATGAGAGATCCGATGAGCTCCTCTACCGGCATATTTTTGACGTCCTTAGCTTCTTGGATCGCCGTCACTTTAGGTGCCCATGAGCTCGGTAGGATCCATAGGATCTTCTTCACCATAGTTTCTGCAGAAATATTATCTCCAAGAGACTTTCTACCATTGCACACGTCAGTAAATCGAGTAAACATTTCAGAAATTGATTCATTTGGGTGCATGGAAAAAGACTCAAAATCTTGTCTATACATGTCTAATCTAGTATCTTTGACTTTATTAGTGCCTTCATGGGTCACTTCTAAAAGCTTCCAAATTTCATGTGAAGTGGTGCAAGTGGATACACGATTAAATTCATTTCTATCTAAGCCGCAATGGAGAGCGTTCATGACTTTGCCATCAAGCTCAAAATTTCTAATATCGGCGGGGGTCCATTTGGATTCATCGGGGGAAGACAAAGAATAACCTTGCATGACAATTTTGTAAATAGGATATCCTATGCTTCTTAAAAAAGTGGTCATGCGGGTTTTCCAATAATTATAGTCGGTCCCATCAAAAAATGGAGCCCGACCCAATGAGAGGCCCTCGGGGGCGAAAGAGGTTGATGCCATCTTAATGGATCTTAAATTTGAAACCGGGTTAGGGTATTACTCAAATTTCCCTCTGATACCAATTGTTGTATCGGAACAAACGGGAGTGATGGCAAGAGGGGGGGTGAATTGCCTTTTAAAAAATGATAAACAAATTAAAATCAAAGTTGAAAATGCAGCGGAAAAAAAAGGAGGCAAAACACAAAACTTGATAACGGAGTTCGGCCAAAAACCCGGCCTACGTCTCCGCTCCCAACTCAACCGTTGAGAGATTCTACCGCTTGCTTTTCAATGGTTTTAGCAAGAAACCCACTAGGCTTTGAGGTAGCACTAGGACCTATTACAGCTTGCTTTTAGTGGTTGAGCAAGAACCCACTTGCTTTTAATGGTTTAGCAAGAACCCACTATCCTTCTTACAGGTGAAGGATAGCTCACCTATGTCTCAAGCTTTTTAAAGGAAAAGCTTGTGAACCTCTTCACACTTTAGTGGTGATGTGAAACCCAAAGGAAAGAGGGGATGAGAAAATTGGGAGTTTGTAGGCACAAACTCAAATTTAAGCTCAAAAAGAATAAAACAATAAAAACCGTATTTGGAGAAGTCTTGGGCGCCTTTGATTGATTGGAGATGTTGAAGGCTGCTTCCAAGCTTCTTTGAAGGGGCTCCTTGGATGTGGAAGTTGTTGGAGCTATTGGGGTTCCCTTGGAGGAAGTCGCCGGAGGTTGGCCAATTGATGCAAAATATGTCTGTGGGCTTCCGTATAGTTCCGGTAGATGTCCGGGGCTTCCTTGGCCTTTATTTATAGGCATGGAACCCTTGGGGAGGCTTCGGAGCCGTTGGAGAGGCTAAAAGAGCCGTTGGGAGCCAAGTGGGCCAGCCTGGTCAAACTGCAACGGCTAGTTTGACTGGCTCCACCGGCTGGCCGGTACAGTCCCACCGGCTGGCCGGTGTGTGCAAAATGGAGAGATCTTCGGGCTCAAGCTCCACCGGCTGGCCGGTGCCAGAGCCACCGGCTGGCCGGTGGCAAGACAGTAGCTTGCCATTCTGTGCAGGTGCCACCGGCTGACCGGTGCTGCGTCCACCGGTTGGCCGGTGGTGAGGCAGTGGCTCTCCCTTCTGCCCAGGGTCCACCGGTCGACCGGTGGTGAAGCCACCGGTTGGCCGGTGGACTGAATTTCAGTCCAGTTTTGCTTCTTGCTTTCTTGGCCCAACTCCTTGGCCACATGAAATGATTCCTATCAACCAAAAACACTTGAGAAAGGATTAGATAAACATGAAAGTGATTGTAATCATGAAAATAAAACCTTGAGGGGTTCGAGAGGTACAACAACATGTACTTCTGAGTACAGCTGACCATCCCAAGATAGATGGTTAGTCCTAGCACACGATTTAGGTGCTGGAGGAAATGCATCGAGCATGCGTCCTAGATTTTGGAGGTTCATAGGAGAAGCACATACCTCTGGTGGATTTTTCCTACAATAATAGTTTTCAGACGACTAATTAGATGGAACCTTATGATGATTTCTATGGTAGGCCATGCCAATCACCTCTATGTTGGCTGGAGTCGGGAGAGACATCTATGTTGGTACCTCGTCTTGTCCAGGAGACCACAAAGCAGGTGGATTTGATTCAGAAGAGGATGGATACTGCACATTCACGGCAGAAGTCTTATGGTGATCGTCGAAGATGACCTCTAGAGTTTGAGGTTGGAGATCAGGTTTTCCTACATGTCACACCGAGGTCGAGACATAAGAGGATTATGAGATAGGTAAAGCTTTCACTGAGATACGCCGGGCCGTTTGAGGTTTTGGGGAGAGTCGGTCTAGTTGCCTATCGATTGTAGTTACCTCAGAGGTATCGAGCTATGCATGAAATCTTCCACGTTTCTCAGCTACGGCGTTACTTCTCAGGCTCATCTCATGTTTTTTAACCTAAGGAGGTTGAGTTAGAGGTGGACACATTGTTCGCGGGGTATCCTATCCAGATTGTTGATCGCAACATGAAGTTTCTCCATGTAAGGTCTTTTCCTCTGGTATGGGTGTTGTGGAAGCATGAGCGAGTACATGATGAGACTTGGGAGAGGGAGGCCAATGTGCGATCCCAATGGACGGAGTTGTTCGAGGATTCTTCTTATGTGCCTCCTCGTTAGAGATATTCTGGGACAAATTTCTTTAAGTGGGGAAGTTTGTAAGAACCCAGATCTTTATTTCAGATATGGATCTTGTTTTCGGGTGTTTTTGGGAAAAGAAGAGTTTTTTAAAATTTAAAGAGTACACGTCGTGTACTTAGAAGTACACGCTGTATAACCGGTTGCCATGGGTAGCCGTGTACTAGCTGTGTAATGGCCAAGTACATGTCCATGTGTGGTGACCTAGAGACCGCCTAAAGCGGGGGTCGGTTAAGGCATGTACATGGAGTGTACATTAAATGAACACGACATGTACTTCTCTTTTTATTTGTTAAATCGGACCGGGGCCACGTCTATTTTCCAGAAACACCTTCTTCTAGATCTGTCTCATCTAGGAGAGACAAAAATCACTAAATCTTCTCTGATCCCCATATCTATTGTCTGTTCTCTGAATCAAACACTGTTTATTGCATTGGAATCATTTCGGTGAGTTCTTCCTTCTTCTAGAGCCTCTCCTCTTGATTTCTCTTCTTTTGGGAGATATTTGTGGTTGGGAGTTTTTGATGTTTTTGAAGATCCTTGACGTTCTAGGTCGAATCAAAGGCTGAGCTTCAACAATATCAATCGTACAATGTCAAGGTAGGCAGTTTGTGCCTTTCTGTAGTTGTCTTTGGATTATATGTGCAAAAAGTGTTGAATACCCTAGTTTAGGGTATTGCGTGTCTTGGAATTTTAACCCTGTTGATGCCTACTTTTGTTTGTTTGCTTGGTTAAGGGTTTTGATTATAAATTAGGTTTATTACCTTGTTTATGGATGTGTTTCCCATGTTTGTTTTATATTGGTCATTGGGTCTAGAACTGCCTGTTAGGCTATTTTATTTTCCATGCCTAGTGTTGTTCGGATGGAGTTGATATTATATGACATGCTTGTGATATGCAATGTAGTTATTTATCTAAGTAGTATTTGAGATTTACTTTGGTTGTTGGATATTGTTTGTGCATGATTGTATTACACAGGTCTGTGAGAACCTGGTGTTGTTAGACCATAGGTGGAATTGACGTTGAGAGCTTCACCAGAGTGTATGTTATACTTTTCACATTGTGATACCATAGGGGGGATTGAAGGTGATTGCTCCCTTAGAGTGTTTATAGTATACCGTTATGAGACCATAGGGGGAATTGATGTTGAGTGCTTCCTCAGAGAGTCTGTAGTTTATCGTTAAAAGACCACAGGGGGAATTGACGGTGAGTGCTTCCTTAGAGTCTTTGTTTTCATGTGACCAAAAGGTTTAGACTGTGTGAGCTTTCCCAAAGGTTCGTTATATCTTATTAATTTAAATGATAACTTGAACCAGAGGAGTTAGACTATGAGAACTTTACCAGAGGGTTGCTTGTGAATGATTGGTTGAATAATTAATGAATGTAAATGAATGTAGTTGAAATTGTAGAATTTTTTACTTTTGAGTGCTTCCTATTTATTACTTTATTTTTCATATTTTCTTCTATATATATTCACTGATAGTTAGACACATATCATTGGGTGGTTGCCTACGGGGATTCGTCTCACACCCTGTTTGGGTCATGATTTTGGGCCCAAACAGATTATATTGTTGCAGGTATAGATAAGGGCAAGCACCCTTCTACTTCAGGTACTTGATCATTGTGGAGTTAGAGAGCATGTGACCAAGATGAGGCTTGCGATGCTGCTGGAGTTTATTTTTTTTCTTGGTACATTGGTTTAGTACTGTATTTCCAGCATTGTGACTTTCTTGGATGCTTTCCTAGACATATGTGACATGCATCATTTATATATGTGTTCCAGTTGTTTATTTACTTTCGGTCTTCTGTTGTTTACTTATTGTATGGTATTACTGATTTTGCTACTGTTATCTATTTGTTTCTACTGTCTTACTCTTCCAATGAGCGCATAGTTGCCTCATTATTCCACCCAAGTCCCTCGCTACTAGTCGGCAGCCTCTGACGTTTGGAGAATTGCGCTTAAGGCCATGTGACCAATCCGGAATGAGGCACCTTTGGGTGGCACCCATAACTAGGACGTTACATTTTCTTCTTTACATTCACTGAATACATTTTGACAACAATTTCTGAAATCCAACATGTAGCGGCTAAAATAAATAATATGCATATAATTATTATTATTTCTTTTTAGAGACAATTTATATTGGTCTCGAGTCTAAGCTTATAAATAGGGTGTTTTGTTCCTCATGGCCTTCCTAGTCTTTTTCTGAAGTGGTTCATAATTTGTGTGGAGTACTGCACACCCTATGAGAGGCAAACAAATAAGAGTAGGATGATTTTTTCTTATAAAGAGGATACAAATATCCTATAAATTCACATATTTTCATGAAACTCCCTTTCATTTGATGAACCAACAACCCATAAGTCCCTCTTCCTGCTTTTTCAATCAATTAAGGTAAGGGATATATTTTTATTGTATATTTAAAATTATGATCTATAATTACTCAAATTAGTAAGATATTATTTTATTATTTATTTATAATTTGGTGTTCAAATTTATTTGTAAGGGAGTTTTATTATTTATTTATTTTTTTGATTTAAGTGAATATTCATAAGATTTTATTTTTATATTAGTATTATAATTTTTGTAAGGGAAATTTTATTTATGAAAAATTTTATTTGTAAGGGAAACATTTAATTTCAAATATTTATTAATTTTATTTTCATAAGGGATATATTTATGATCCTTGTTTTCTAATTATGATCTTAAATTCTCGAATTAGTGAGAAGATTATTTATTTATTTATGTTTAATACAAGTTTAATTTTAAGTAAGGGAGTTTATTCATTTTCTATCAAATTATTTCAGAATTACTATTTTTATTTAAGGGAAATTATTTTATATACTCAATTATTCTATTTTTAAGTTTATAAAATTTTATTCTAAGGGTTATGGTTTATAAAAAAATTATACTTATATATGTCTATAAATTTTATAAAGAATGATAATATTTTCATACTTAAGAAATTTAATAAAATTATGTTTTTTATAATAAAATTATGTTCTTTACTTAAGGTGATGATTAATGGTCGACACATTGAAAATTTTTATGGAAATGGAAAAACCCTCTCGAGGAATTCCCCATGAACTAGAAAACTGATTTTGTGTTAACTATGTGATCTGTGATATGTGTCTGGTGAAGACACTTGTTCTTGATTTGTGTGGATTGGAAAAGAGTTGTGCATAAGGTTGGAGATCAGATGTGAGAAGGCAGATGGTATTTGTGTAAATAATGTGTAATTATGAATTTATGTAAGGGGGTTTACTTTTTTTGAATTTCTATTTAAAATTATAATTCATCATAATTATAATTTTGTAATGGGAATATTTATGTTTCAAGTATTTGTTTCTTTAAATTTATAAAGGGATTATGTACTTATTGTTCAAATTTATTTTATATGGAAAATCTATTATGTTATCTCAATAATTTCTATAAAATAAAATAATAAAGTTTCGTTAGAATTGTTTTTATTAAAAGGGGGATTTTGATTTTATCAAAATCCTTATGTTTATATTTGAAAGATATTAATTCATGTGCATTTTCTAAAATTATAGTAAGTTTTGAGAAATAAAGACTATCATTTTATGTGTGTAAATCAATTATACATCCATGAATGTCGTTTATATTATAATATGTGGCAATTATTAATAACTTTTGATATTTCATGCATGTACCTATTTAATTTTTATTGAGATTTGTTTTATGTACTTTTGTAGTGAATAATTTATCCCTTTATAGGAAATTATTTTCAAACTGTTTTTTTACAAATTTAAGGAATAAAAATTTTAATACAAGAATTTTGATTATTCTTTCATTAACATTCTATGTAATTGAGATGGCTAAAATTGGATAAATTTAGTTTATCAAATTTACAATAATATTTATTAATTAAGTTATAAGTGTAAATTCATTTATAAGCATATGTGAATATTTTGTTAATTTTTTTAAAAATAGAAAACCCAGTGAAGAATGTATGTATAATTAAAGAAAGATTAAAATATTTTTATAAAATTAGGAACTTGAACTTTGTAAATATGATAGGGAAATGGGGAGTGAACCCATACCTTAAGTGGGTAAGCCCAAGGAATCCTTCAATGTTTCATGTGACCCCATTATTTTGTTTCCAAAATCTTGCATAATGTTTTCTGAAAATCACTAGTTTATTTTTAAATCATTTTCAAAGCATAAATATTTTTGAATTATTGATGTATTTTTTAAAAGTGTAAGTATTTTCAATAATATTTAAATGAAATTTTCAAAATTATTTCTCAAAATTTAATTTCTAATGAAGATTTTATAAAAGTTATTTCAATAATTTTAAAACCCCCTTATTGGGAAATTTAATTATCATCTCATTATATTTAAAATATTTTTATAGGTATCATAGAAGTTCTAAAGATGAACATCATTACTTATGGATTTAGCACACGTAAAGCAAATTGTTTTATTTTATAAAAACTATGATAAATTGTAAGATGTTGTCTAATTTCTCCATAACCTAGATTAGAAAAGTTCATGTAAATGCAAAATTCTTTGTGTATTTTTTGAGTTTCTTTTTATTAAAAATATACACATCATTTTTATGCACTAAATCCAAAATCATGGGTCTGGGGTGTCATAACAGTCATATTTTTCAGATGGAATTAAGCATTCTCATAAGGAAGATTGTGGTTTGAAATAAAGAGTAGAGATTGTTAAAAAGGGTATGTTGCACAGATTAAAAAATTGAAAAATAAGGTGTTTTATGATTTAGAAAGGGGTTGTGTGTTCCAAGTGATCCCTGGTTAAAGAAGGAATTATTGAGTGAAGCTTATAGCTCTCTATTTTTTGTTCACCCAGGAATCACTAAGATTTACATATACCTTCTCGAATATTACAGGTGGGAACAAATGAAAAGGGATGTTTCTTTTTTTACCATGAAATTTTCGATTTTTCAATATGTTAAATTTAACAGATAATTACCGAAGGGGATTCTTCAGCCTTTTCTAGTTCCTTAATGGAAATGATAGAATATATCTATAGATTTTGTGATGTGATTACCAAATAATTATTGAGGTGATAATTCTATTTTGGTTTTTGTTGATCGATTGAATAAATCTATGAATTTTATTCTTATTCAAGATATTATGTCTTTGAATCAGTTTTACAAACTTCTTCCTAAGGAAACGGTTAGGTTATATGGATTTTCTCTCTTTATTTCATCAGACAATAATCCCAAATTTACTTCTAATTTTTTAGAAGGAATTTATTGGGTACTAGCTTTTCATCCAAAATATGGTGGATAGTCACAGTGTACGATTCAGACTTTGGAAGATACTATTTTATATTTATAATTATATTATGAAGGAAGTTGGGATCAATATCTTTTAATAGTTGAATATTCTTATAATAATATTTTTCATTCTAGTTTACATATGGTACCTTTTCAAGAATTATATAGAAAGCAATATCGAACTCTAGCATGTTGGGATGAAGTCGATGAGAGGAATATTTTGGAACTAGAACTTATAGAAGAAATATTTTAGAAGGTAAAGATGATTCAGAAGCATATGAAGGTAGCTCATATCATTTAGAATGATTATACAGATAATAGGAGGAAATGCCTTTCTTTTGATGTAGGAGATCACGTCTTTCTTAAAATTTCTCCATGGAAAGGTGTTATGTGATTTGGTAAAAAGGGAAAGATAATTTTATAGTTTATTGGACCATATTAAATTATTGAAAATGTGGTATTGGTTTCTTGATTAGTATCTTTTCATATAATTTTACTCCAGTTGCATTATGTGTTTCATGTTTCATTGTTAAAGAAATATATATTTGATACCTCTCATGTTTCGAGCCTTGAGGTGCTGCAGTTGGAAGAAATTATTTATTATGAGTAAAATTATGTATAGGCTATCGATTATAGAGAGTGGGTGTTAAAAAATAAGTTAACTCACATAGTTAATGTTTTTTGGAAGAACCACATTATTGAGGAAGCAACTTGAGAACCTGAAAAGGCTGTGAGGGAAAAATATCACTACTTGTTTAAGTAATGAATAAAATTTTGAGGATTTAATTTATTTAAGGAGGGAATATTTTAACAACCCAAGTAATTTTAATAATAAATCAATTTAATTTCATATTAATATACATGATTAGATTTTATGGATTTAAATTCATTATAAGAATTTTATATGATTTTTCAAATTGAATAAATAAATAGTTTTATTCTAACTAAAGTGTTTTCCATATATTATATAGTTTTATTCAAAAGTTAAATTTATAAATTTTAGAAATTTAATTTGGTAAAATAGAATTAATTTTTTATATCATCATATAAAATATATTTTAGGGTTAATTTTTCATATTTTTTTTTGAAAAGATTGATTTTTGAGTAAATAGTGAAAAATATCAATTTTTATAAAAACTGTGATTTCTTTTAAAGTATTTAAATATTTACATCATGTTTAGATGGATTTTAAAGTAAAATTAGTTTCCTTTGATTAAAAATAATCCAATTAATTCTATATTAATCAACATAATGTTTTATTTTTGTATAAATTAATTTTTAGGCTTAAAATTCATTTAAAAAAACTATTTTTCGTTGCGTTTTGAAAACTTATATTAAAAGTAATTTCTTCCAATTTTAAAATTTTAATATTTAAAAATTGATTAAATATTTAAAATTATGATTTTCAAATTTATTAATGAGTATAATTTCATTTTTTGTTATAATGAATATTAACCATGGTAAAAATTTTCCACTATAATGAAGAGTAAAACAGTTTAATTCAAGGTAAAACAAAGTGATAGGGCCAAAAAATATCATATTAAATGTTATTATATGAGATTAATTTTACCCTTTTCAACTTATATTCTAAATTGGATTTATTTATTTCCACTTTTCCATGAATAATACTTTATATTATTTTAAAACTTTGAAAAAATTACAAGAGTAACGCTCCCCTCACTTATAAAAGGGAACCCCCTATCCTCTCTTATTCACATTATTTGAGCCATTTATATTATTAAATTACTACTCAAATTCCTTTCAAAAATCCATTCTCATGTCATAGAGGTTATTTTTTCACTAAAAATATAACCTAAAAGGCTTAAAGTGTAAGTTAAAGGTGTCTTTTTAAAGAAGAGATATAACTCTTAACTGAGTGTTTTCATGTTTATTTCTTCTTCCACCTCCTTAAAATATTCTATATCCATGATGAAATGATAAAATCGGTATCTTACATATCACAAAATTTTATTATGTTAATATGTCAACCCTTTTTCATCTTATTTTCGATCATATGGGAAATAAAAACATCACTCATGTGCACCTGTGGACTACCACCTCCACGAAGAGATGTGTTTCATTTTTCATCACCACATCACAAGGTTAGTTATTATGATGGATTTAATGAATATATATGATATTTATGATATAATTATGATATTTTAAATATAATATATTTCTTATATTCTTACCCTTCCAACTATTGGAAAATGATAACATCGCTCATGCATATGCGTGGACTGCCACCTCCACAAATCGATGTGATTCGTTGTTCATGTATGAATTTCATAGATGGTTATAATATTTTATTTAGTATATAAAGATGATAATTATTTAATGACTAACATTTTGGATAATATTTAACCATGGCCCCTTTGACCATGGTCAACCAATCGAAATTGTTTTGGGATTATGAACTGAACATCCGACATGAACTTAATTGATTTAGTTACTTATATGACATGGTAATAAATGAAATAAAAGGGATTATGATATGTTAATAAAGATGAAAATGGTACTTTATAAATTAAATAATTAATATAAGTTTATTATATAGTATTTTAGGAATGCACGTGCTGAGTTAGACTTGAGGTAAGGGGTTTTTCTTTAAAATGTCGTTTTAAATGTTTTAAACTCTTTTTCCTCCATATCCATTATCTTAAAGATATTTGAATAATTTTATTATGTATACTCTAATTATTTTTTAAATTCATTTTCAACTATACTTGAATTTTTATAATGGTATTAAAATTTTAATTTTTTTAATGTTTTCTGTATGGGCCACTTTTGACTATTTTTACCAAAGTGAAAAAGAATTTTTTTTAACATATACGAATTGACCATATTTTCCCATCATTATGACGATTATTATTTAATAATATTACTCAAGAAGTTTTCATGGTTTTAAAAAGAATATTTTATTTCCTATTCTCCTAGAAATTTTTTATTTTAATAGTTTTCAAAGTAAAACAGGATTTTTATCCTTATTTTTACACAAATCCAAAAAGTGCTTATACATATGTGTTAAACATAATATTTTATGATATTTTATGATGGAAATTTAGGATTATATGTGTTTTATTTATGATATGGTCCTTGTAAATTTTTTTATAATGATAGGTGATCCTGATATATATCACCAATGCATTAGGTAATGATTTTGTTCTCTAGGGAATTGTGTTAGAATTAAACCGAGTAGGATATTCCATTTGTAAGGATTCTTATAAGGGTTCTATAAATATGATGTCCCAAGGAACCTACATGAATTTTTTATGCTTACAAAATAGTTTTTATGGAAATATTTTGATTTCACAAGGTAAATAGACCAACTTATGTTTTAAGAAAATTTATAACCCTTTTTAGGGTAAAAGGTATGTTTTTAAAGAAAAAATTTTTCTTGGGTTTTTATGTTTTATAAGAAACCTTCATGATTATGATTTTTCCTACATTATTTATTACAAAATGTTTTCTAAAAAACTTTAGGTAATAAAGATAATTTTGTGAGTAAGTAAATTAATATTTGATCTCAATGTTTATTATGTAAAAGGGAAAATTTTCTTATGGGTTTCATAGTTTTTAAAATGTAATAATAGGTTCCTCTACTTTTTATATCCCTTACTGAGATTTTTTTACTCACCCCAAGTTTTTAAATGTTTTGAATAACTCCTAAGTATGAGTAGGAACTATAGCATGGTATATTTTTCTACTGTGGTTACTCTTTTTTAAATGAAGAAAAAGAGACTTGAATGAAAAATAAGTTTAAATTTAAGAATACTATTTTTTTTAAAAAATGGATCTTAAGTGTAAGTTTCCAATTTTAAATGTTTGGGTTTTATATGTAAGAGTTTGTCATAATTCACTAAAACTCTAAACCTAAAAGATCATGAGAATGTAAAAATTTGAAATCTGGGATATTAAACACATAATTATAGGTTATTAAAGGAATGGTTTGTTATATAATATTACACGTAAGATACCACATCATTAAATAAGAAACTAAATCCCTCAAGGTATTAAGAATTTACCTCATCCTCTAATCTAAAAATAGATTCTTAAAAATTTGGGAAAACTTCATCCTCTATGGAATTTTCAATCATTATGTTTTATTCTAGAATTGGGATCTCATGGAATATACCTGAATATCCAATAATTGAATCTTCTTCAAAGTGTGACAATGTAAGGAGTGAGTGTTCAGTTGAAGGGTGCTTCATGGATTCAAAAATGGTAAAATGGATTTTGTTTTCTATAAACTCTATAATGACTTTTATTTCATAAACATCAATGATTATCTTAGTTTTCTTTAAGAATATATCCCCCAAAATGAGGGGTTAGTGTGATGGTATCCTATATTCCTCTATATTAAATACATATAATCATATTAGAAGGAATAGATCTTGGAATTTCACATGTACACCCATCAATTTTCTTATTAGGAATAAAGTGTATTGGTTTACAAGTTATACCACTACTCTTGTGGGCTTCAATTATCTTATCTACAAATATATAATAACTGGGTGATAAATTACATTTATTGAAGAAAATAAATCACTCAAATCATCTACAAAGTTAAATATCTAATTGTATAAGGGATATAAAATATTCTTGTATCTTGATATTTTTTAGGTAATTATAGTGTGATTAGGGATGATACACTTATTTATAAATTAATCATTTCATTCCCTTGAAGGATCTTATTTGTAAGGATCCAATTCTGATAGCCCAAACCTTATAGACCCAAAATATAATCCATTATGGGGTTACATCCTAAAATAAATTTTTGATGGGAGGAGTATATCATCCAAACTTATATTTTAGCCACTTATCCTTCAGGAAACCGATGTGTGATTTAGGTGTGCACACCCAATAATCCTCCCCTCAAACCGAAGACCAAACATCTTGGACTCCCCTTCAATGAAAATCCACTAACTCTAAAAATCATTCATGATTGTTTTATCATCACCTAGAATTTCCACTTGACTACTCCTATTAAGAATAATTTCAACATAAGGAACCATGAATCCACATGCTTTAATCAATACAACATAGTCATTTTCAAACTATTTTAGGGATATTTCACCCACATCAAACTTGTTCTACACCATGGATCTAATACTAGTTATTTTGATCCAATTCTTGAATCCAAACCTTCCAGTACCAACACATAATCCCTTATAGGTTTCCATCATAAAACTAATTAGTTATAAGAGGAATAGTCTTTCCAATATTATATGGTATCCACTTCTCCTTAAAGAAATTGATATGGGATTTGGGTTTTCACACCCAACCCCCTTTTTAGTACAAAGTTCCTTAAGATATTTAATATAATTAGAAATATATATGAGTGAACTAAGAAGGGGAATATTAATCTCAATTTTATAAAATGTTTCCAAAATAGAGGTTGTTATTGAAACTGGTTTTGTTAGGGGGTCTAGTCTGGTTCTGATGATTTTCAAATACATAATAGACTAGGTTATGCTCTCTTTATCCATGTTTTTTTTAAAATTGTCTTAGATTAAAATCTTATACATAACTATCCATGACATGTAATTCAACATATTGGTCAGTGAAATGGTTAGGTGATTAGTATAAACCACATAACTTAGTTGGTTATTATTGTTCACTTACTTGTTTCAGATCTATATGTCACGCACAACTAAGTTTACTTTCTAATCAGGTTAATGGATAAGTACTTACCTCATGGATACCTATTGTGTTATTATGACTTATATTGAATTTTTGTGAGTTCTATATAATCTTCTCAATTATACCTTCATCTTATGCTGGAAATTTTTCTATTAAGGCTCCTATAGAAGAGGCATCAAATAAGTCTCCTTCATTATCGATCATATCTTTGTAAAAGAACACAATAAAGTGGTTATGTCATATATCCTGATGTTAACAACATGCATGGATATTTTTTCATCTCTCTTAGTACTCGTAAATAGTTTCTACTAATTATTTCCCGATGGTATAAATTTCTTTCTTTATTGTTTTTCTCCTAGTGGTGGGAAAGAATATTTACATGTAACATCTCTAAAATTAATCCCAGTCATGAACTTCACCTAGTTATAGTTTTTATAGTCATTCCTTATCATCTCCTTCAAGTGAGATGGAAATTACTTCCACTTCACTTATTCCATAGCCACTCCTCAAGGTTTCAGAGTAAAGAAGTCATGTGTGAATGCTTGTATGTCACTATTGGGGTCTGATTGTTTTAGTTAATGAATTGTGGTTTGAATAGATCTTTTGGGATTTTGTTAGTATTTCCAGCCATGATTATAGGATTAGGTGAATATTGGTAGTTTCCCTTGATTTTTTAATAGAAATATACTCAAAATTAGTTTGAAATTTTAAATTATTAAGTCTATTTAGCAAATTATTTTCAATTTCTAGGCCAAAATTAAGTATTTGGTTATTAAAATATCGGGTCATACAAATTAAATATTTTTATTTTTTATTTTTTTCACTACCTCTCTGAAAACAACACCATTTTTTCACCACACAACTATCATAGGGTGTGAGAAAATATTTTTATTACCTATAATTAATATATTATTAGTGGAAATCTAGGGTTGTCTTCAAGAGAGGGGTGAAAAAAAATTAGTTCTCAATTTAAATTAGATAAAATTGTTGTTTTAGGTTTTTTATTTTTGAAAACAAATCAAGAAATTGAAACTAAAGTTTGAAAATAGTTGATGAGAAAGGTGATCATTCCATGGTTGATTTTCCTTCTTTAATACTATCATAGTCCTTAAAATATATTTTACTTATCATATTTTTAATTTGTAAATGAAATATTCCTTAAAATATTTATTAATCATCCTTGGTTAGAAGTTATCTTGGATATTGGCCTCATTGTATTGCTGTTTGGTTAGTCCCCCATCCTGTGTGAGTGGAGAGTCAAAAAATCACTCCCATCCTATAGAGGTAATACCCAGTCAGAAATTTGTGTTCTTCGGTAATTTCTAAATGACTCACTACTTCCACACAAATTCTAGATATTTATTATAACTCACCACCTAACACAGAATGTTCATTCAAGACAAACTACATTAGGTGGAGAGATAAGTTATATTTTCCAATAAAGGTAGTAAACATTAAACTAATTCAAAACCTAAAATAAAATTGTATTAAAAGAGTTAAACAACCATTTAAAAATGGAATCAATCAATAAAAATGGATTTATTAAATTATTCATGAGGAATCAATAATTTCAATAGAAAACCTTCATTTCCCTAATCACTATATATTCCCCCCATTATAAAGGTATCATATCTAAATGGAGGAGAATATTTCATTGAAATATTAATAAAAATAAGAAATCAGACTAAGAAAGAAATAACAACAGTAATTATATAGCATGAAATTGGTCCCCAAGACTTGATCCTCTCTTCATTTTGTAGATGCACGAGTTCATTTTTATTTATCTTGGTCAAAACTTCTAAAATTTATACTTCATTGTATCTTTAAAATTTTCCTCTTCTTCATCATGGTCTCCCTTTAATTTCACGGTTTTAAACTCTCCTAATATATAAGGCTTCAGATAATCCATATATTTATTCTTTGATTTTAATTAAAATTTTAGGATCATTTAGATCCATGTGGAAGCCAATTATTGATTACATGCACATAAACATGTCACCCAAGGCCTTGAATTAAATTATTGATGAATCCCATAAAGTTTTCTCTTGATCTCCTAGAAGTTTATTTTTTACTAATTCATTAAGTCATTTGTTTGGAGAAAAGATAAATTATCCATGATCACACTAGATATAATGATCTAGTATCATAAGACATAAAACACAAGGAGAAATATATGATAGATCAAATTAGAAGGCGTATTCTTACCAGATTGTGAAGAATGGAGACCTGAGATTTAAATTTTAAATAAGATTCACCATGGAGAAGTATGAGGGGGCCAAGAAAATCACATTAGAGATTATAATCTTAGAAAAAAAATTCTAATACATTAGGGTTGAATTAGGAGGATTAAGTAGCTAATTCAAGCTAAAAATGATTTATCCCTTACTAATTTGCTTGCCCAATGATATCGTCGGCTAGCTGGTGTCCTCTAGTGGGTAGTCAATGGGTCCAGGCAGAATGATTACACCTACAAGTTCCCGACTAACTAGACTATGGGAATGGGTAGAATGAATTCACCTCTAGGAAATCCACCAGTTGGTTGGTGGCACCTGTAGACTTACAGGTGTTCTTCCCACCATCACCAGCCAGTTGACGCCCTCCATCAGCTAGTTGGTGGACCTTTTATACTACCAACTACCTAAATAACAAATTCCACACTAAAAATTACCCTAAAATTGAAATAAATTATAACAAATATAACTCCATACTTGGTTTCACATTCCCAAGTGTGACAATTCTCCCCACCATAAAATATTTTTTCCCTCGGAAAGGTACGTGATCATGAACCTAAGAAAAGATAAGGTCTCCATTATATCATCAAGGTCTCGTTCTCCTATTTCTCATGGTTGTACCTACCAAATTTCATATAAAAAAAACGATGGTATCATCTTTCAAAGAAATGCTTTATCCTGTCAATCCACTATCAAAATGGGTCTTTCAACCATAGAGGTATCGGGTTCAATCCCAACATCCTCCCATTCAAGCATGTGGTATGGGTCCGGATGATAATTCATAAGCTAGGAAACATGGAACATGTCTTGGATAGACATAAAATAAGAAGGTAAGTCCAAATGATAAGACACCTATCTAGGTTACTCCATAATCTTGAATGGGTAGACATAAAGAGGTGCCAACTTACCCTACTTCCCCAAGAACCTATGTCCCAAATGAGGTGAAACTTTCAGAAAAACCCAATCACCTATCACAAATTACAATGTATGATGAAACCAATCACCATAATATTTTAAGAGAATATGAGTTGTCAATACTCTCATCCTGATCAATTTCATGATATTTATCATCTCCTAAATAGTTCTTGGTCCGAACAAGGACCACTATCTAACCTCTACCCAAAAAATAGGTGACCTACAAAGACTCTCGTACAGAGCCTCAATTGGAAACATTTAGATTGAATCCTGATAACTATTGTTATAGTAAAACTATAATACAGTTAGATATTTATCCCATGACCCACTTAAGTCAAGTACATATTCCCAAATAATTTCCTCAAGAATCTAGATGGCTCACTCCATCTGCCCATCCATCTGTGGGTGATAAGTCATGCTTAACTTCAATTGAGAACCCATAACTATCTGAAATCCACTCTCGAAAAGGGATTTAAATCAATGGTATATATCATAATGATATTATATGGAACACTATGAAGTCTAAAAACCTCCTGAATGTATAAGTTCCAAAGTGAATCTACCTTTTTCAACTCCTTTATAGGTAGGAAATGAGCTGATTTCATGAGTCGATCAATAACCACTCATATCTCATCTTTACCACTAGGTGTATTAGGTAGCTAAATTACAAATTACCCAGTTATATCATCCTGTTTTAACACTTCAATGGGTAATGGTTTCAAAAAACCAATAGATCTTATATGTTCCACATTGATTTTATAAAATGTGAGGCATTGAGATACAAAAACTACAATTGATTTCCTCATTCCCAACCACTAGTAATGATGTATCAACTCATGGTACATATTGGTATATCTAGGGTGTACATATTAACTCAATATATTTCCATAATCCATCAAATCCTACCTCAAGTATATCTTAACAACCATTCTACCTCAAAAGTATAAAACTCCATTGGATAACTGTGAACAATCACCATAGGTCTCCCCACTATAACGATTCCTACTGAAACACATAAAATATGCATCATCAGTTTATCCAAGTCAAATATGATCATCCATATGTGATGCAGTCTGAGTAAAATATTGGAATATCTATCTATCATATCTCCCTTATTCCAATTGCATCTTATCAAAAAAACTCATCAAGCATCATTATTTTACTAATTCTTTCACTACAAGACTTGGTAATTTACTGCTCAAAGAAACTATGACCGCATTCCATTTATCAATGGTGTAAGTGATATCAAAATAAAAGGTCTAAAGATATTCCACCCAACATCACCCTCTCAGGTTGATATCCCTCTAGTTATAAATCTACTTTAGACTTATATGGTTTGAATACACTACAAACCGCTCCTCAAAAAAATAATGTCACCATGTCTTAAGCACATGCATAACCACCACCAACTTAAGATCATGAGTGGGATAGTTTTTCTCATGATGGAATAAATGACATGATTGATAAGATACCACCTATATACCATACATCAAAAGACAATCCAAACCCATAATAAAGGCATCATAATAGATATCATAACTAGCACTTGGCTGAAGAAGAGTAACTATTGGAGATAAAGTTAATCTCACTTTAAGCTTCTCAAAATAACTATGGCACTGATAAATCCAAAAAAACATAACACCATTACAAGTAAAATCTATTATAGTACATTTAATCTAGGATAAGTATCAAACAAATAACCTATATTAATCAACTAACCCCAAGAAACTTCAAATCTCAAACACATTTGTGTGCCTCACCCAAGACATCACTGCATGATTCTTCTCAAGATCCAATGATACAACCATTTTATAAATTACATGGACTAAAAATTTTACCTATTAATTCCAATCCAAAACTAAAAATTAGATATATTTCTTTATAGGTGATGTTCTATAAGTATTCCAAGGACAATATTTGGATACTTAGTAAGATCCTAATCTGATGTGGAATAAATAATAATTTCTTCCACAAAGACAACCATAAATAAATCCAATAATAGATGAAAGATTTTGTTCATAAATTCCATGAACACAAAAGGATAATTATTAAGGCCAAATAGAATAACCAAATACACATAATTCCCATACCTTCTCCTAAATGATTTCTTAGAAATTTCTTCCCCCCGGACCCTCAGCTGATGGTACCCTAATCTTAGATTAATCTTCATAAATCATTATGCCAACTTAAGCTAGTAAAAAATTCATAAATACTAGTTAAGGGATGTATTTCTTTATAATCACCTAGTTGAGTTTCTAGTAATCAACATAGAGTCTGAGACTCCCATTTTCCTTCTTTGTACATATAATTGGTGATGCCCAAGGTTAAACACAAGGAAAAATAAATCCCTTATCCTCAATATCCTCATGATGAACCTTTAATTATTTTAGTTCAGTGAGCTCCATATGTTACAAAGGTATAGAAATGGGTCTCATAATTGAAAGTAAGTTTATAGAGAACTCAAATTCACTTTGGGGTAGTAAACTTGAGAAATCATCTAGAAAAATGTTAGGATACTCACACACCACTATAGGAATAGAGTCACTAAGATTTGGTTTAATAAAATCAAGAAAAGACTCTAATAATTAGTAGGAAATAAACTCTAAATTAGGATTAATGTGGATTTATCTTCCTAATAATATTTCCAGTCACCCTAGAATACATGAGTGGCTCCATCAGGAGAGAGAAACTACACCCAATGATGATAAAAATAGATATTATCTTTGTATCTAATCAAACAATATTTTCCAATGATAAGATAAAATATGCCAAGGTCAAGAACTAATTAGTCCGAAATGGTTTTTTAGTTGGAAACCATCACTTGATACTTGGGACATTTAAATCTATAATTTGACTTCTTTCCCATAGGAGTGGAAAGATTCATCAAGAAAGGCATTATATCTAAATGAAATCCCAACATATTCATAATCTTAGAGGATATAAAATAATGATACACACATGTATCAAAAAAACAATAAATATATAATATTATATGACCACTGTACTCCTCATGGTGGTTAGTCATGCCTTTTCTCCTCTAGAGCACACTCTGCTACATACATATGCCTAGTCTCATCCTTCATTTTCTTTATCAACTGACAATCTTCCTTAGAACAAGGTTGATATCCCACCTCTTTAGCTATGTCAAGTTTAAACTGAGATCCATGGTTCAAGTTGATCAAGCGCTACTTCCCTAAGATAATATCTCATAGGAATGATAATAATGACCAGACTTCCCATAACTATAACACACCCTAGGTGTAGCCTAAAATCAGACTTAAGGTGTCCTTTTTTCATGTAATGGTAATAGATAACCTGATACTTCCCTGAAGTACATTTCACACTCCTACTTCCACCATGAAATTTTTCATCACACTTCCTTTTCTAGCCATAAAACGAAATCGGTTTACCTCCCACCATCACTAATGCTCCAAAGTGCCCTATTTTTTTAGTTATGTCCACCTCAACCAAAGCCGCTTTATCCAAAACCTCCACTTAGGTGGGTAGGTATATAAGAATAAATATTGATTAGATATATTCCCTTAAACCCATTTCAAACTTATGTTCCTTAAGATAATCATTGGAAAAAATATTTGGAGATAAGCTCGCTAACTCAATAAACTGAGCAGCATAATCTATAATAGTTCTATCTTTCTGATCTAAAGTAACAATCTCTCATTCCTTCATCATCCTCAGTGTCTCATGATATAATTTTTTATTAAAGTCTTTCTTGAAAGTATTATAAGTTATATCTTCATGAAAATTTTCTTGAATTATGTATTCCCACCACTTCCTCCCTTTCCCTTCAACCATGTAAGTGGAAAATCCAACCAAAAAGTCCTCTAGATTTTTGAGAAAGTGGAAAATCATCTTGATACTTTCAATTCATTCCTCAATATATTATGGATACTTGTTACCATGAAATATTAGTGGATTTTTCTTAGTAAAATATGAATAATAATCCATATTTCATTCTAGTTTAGTATCGGTGACCTACATATCCTATAGATTGGATCATACATATAATAGTTTCTACCATAACTAGATAAACTGGAGGATTTTCCTATGGGGATTTTTCTATAGCCCCCTCCCTAAAAATCCTATTAATTCTTCTTAGAGTAACTATAATCTATAAAACAAGAGGATAAAAAACAATTAGAACACAAATTTTATTCCTTTAAAACAACTCAATTTAAAGAACTAAATCAGTTGAAGGTTAAAACCTTATAAAAAACCAGACATCCCTAGACTTCCCATGGTAACTTGAGGCTTATCATTAAAGTAAGTTGGATAGAATCACTCCCACACTACCTCTCAAATTTCAACGGTCCTATCTCTAGTCTATCGATAACCCCTAGACACTTAATCATGATATACAGACATGATCATATGATTTAATAAAACCTAAGATCTGATAAAAATTTATAATAGTCCAATCCAGGTGAACCCATAACTTTTCCCAAATTAAACTACCACAAGGCCTGAAGTTCATTCCTAATCACCACGGGATGGAGACAAGCACCAAGGTATCATACAAAAAAATATAGGAATAATTTCACCCTCAACAGACAAATGATAAAATAGAAACAACCAAAATAAAATATCGGATAACCAAAAAAATATAATATGTCAAACAACAACTATAAAGGTCACATCCAACATCTGAATAAAAAGGTATCAAAACACAATAATAAGACTTTCCATAACATGAAACCCAAATAAACCCATGGTTTCATCTCTATATGACCATAAGTCACCTCCATTGCTGCCCATTGGTAGGCAACACAAGCAAGGGGAGTTATACTCTAGATGACGCTCTACCCTTAAATTTTATACATTAAAACCAAGTTTGTAAATGACCAAAGGAAAAGTTGGGGTGTGATCTCAAGTTACTAATATGATACCACCAATAATCTATAAAATTTTTAACCATGTCCATTTATTAGTTCATATCTAAAATGGATTTATAAAAAAATATGAAAAAAATAATTTTAAATTTCATAAAACAACCTTTGGTTTTCTTTTCAAAATCATTCCATATTCAATAAAATAGAGTAATATGATATATTACATTTTTAATAGAATAAATAAATAAATAAAGAGTTTTCAAGCATTAATAAATATAATATGAACAAGTGGGAAAATAATAATATCAAAATATTATTCATGTAATTTTATCTCAAAGTAACCAAGTGGGAAATACATGACATGAGGGTGTGAACAACCAAACCGCTGAGACTCTCTCTAAGGAATACTAGTCAGAATACATGACTCCAATAGTTTGGGAACCTTGTTCTCAAAGAAAGGATACCCCTTGATCATCATGACATCAATGGAATCTCCCCTAGTGATAGATAACTCCAATAGGGCTAGTCTTTGTTTAGTTTCTCCCCTACACTAAGGTCTCTTAAGTGTGATTTTTCATCATCATTACATCCAAGGAAACCAAATAAATGTTTCAAAAATAGTTTCCAAGAAATAATCCAAAACCATGTTTCATAAAAATTTTCCAAGTAATAATCCATTTTAAATATAATCCCAAATTTTTATAAAAAAAATTATATAGTGACTCAAACTGCATTCCATGCTTGAAAACCCATTTCCCCGTTTTTTAAACATCTTTGTGTAATTTTAACAAAAAAATTATATGTCTCACATGGTTTCCATAAAAAAAACCCTTTTAAAAAAATAAACAAAGTAATAAAATATTGATTACATTATCAATAATCAATTTCATAATCAAAACCAAAGGAAAATATCACAAGAACATGAGGTATGTTAAGGTTTAGACAATAGGATCGAGACACCTACCTCAAAATTGATGAAAATGGCATTACCCTAAAAACCAATGGTGAGAATGGGTAAGATCAAATCCCATAGAACCTATATCCAAAGAAAACAATATAAATTCTCTATGATCACACTAGATCTAGTAATATAGTCTCATAAAATATAAATAACATGGAGAAAGAGATAAAAAACCAAATTAAAAGGATTTATCTTGCCATATTGTGAAGAATGGAGACCCAATATTTCAACTAGAAATACAATTTTCTATGGGAAGAATGAGGGAGCCAAGAATTCCAATTTAGAGCCTATAATACGAGAAAATAAAGTTTGAGAAATTAGCGCCAAATTATGAGGATTAATTGGCTAATTCACTATAAAGATATTATTTATCCCTTAGTAATATGTCTCCTCAACAATGCCACCGACTAGTCGATATCCTCTACCATGTAGCTAGTGGGTGCAAGAATAATGTATTCACCTTTGGGTGGCCCACCAGTTTTCTAGGTAATCCCATTAGTGGGCTATTGGGTGTAGGTAGAATTAATTCACCTCTAATTACTCCATCGTCTAGCCATTAGAATCCCACCAGCTGGTAGGTGGAACCTACAAACTTGAAAGTGTTCTATCAGCCATCACCAACTATCTAATTCTCTCCTCTAACTAGATAGTGGACTTTACTTCCACAAACTACCCAAAAACCAAATCCCATACTAAAATGATCCTAAAATGTAAATTCAAAAAAAAACTCCATACTTGGTTCCACATTCCTAGGTGTGATAAATCTATGGGTGGTACTTTGTCAGAGAACCCTTTAGTTAATAAACTTATAGATTTCATTTTAAAGTTTTAGAAGTTCAATCCTCATCTATTTTATGGTTAGTTGGATAATTGTAAAGAAAAATAATGGATTTGGGGTATTGAAAGGATATTTAGTCTTCCTGAGTTCCTTGAGTCTCTTAAGATCAAGTTCGAAACCTTTATAATGTATGGTCCAAGATAGAAGTGGTGGAAGTCCATTATTCAGATGAGACCATAGAAGAACATTTCATGGGAAGGTTTCAAGGCCTTGTTTATCCAACATTTTTTCTACAAGGTAGTGAAAGTGGTTAAGGATATGGAGTTGTACATCCTTTAATAGGGAAATCAATCATTTTTTAGTATATTTGTCATTTTTTACCTAGTCTCTTATCTTATAGATTTGTTTTTGGAAAATTACATAAAGACCTATAATTTTGATAGAATCATACTTCTTGATCTTTATTTGAGGGTGTTGAAGTTTTTTTTAACTTCATTTATTGAAGTAGTGTGGTAGGAATCTTGGGTTGAGGCGGTCTTTGCTAGAGTTCTTGAGGTGAATGTTACTTACTTTGTTCCTATGAGTAGTGAAGGGAGATCTAATAAAGGAACTAAGAAGCGTATTAAGTATAAGAAGATAGGAAGTGATATTAATATACCTCTAATATATCATAGTCTTATTCTAGGGGTTTTATACAGGTGTGACATCAGTGTGGAAATCTGGTTCATAAAAAGCCTTTGTGTTAGAAAGCTCTAAATTCCTATCATGGTTGAGGTTGTTTGAGTCATCAAAGAAGGTTTTTAAATGAAGTTGCATGTAAAAGGAGTAGATCCATATCTACCCATTCAAAGTATTTCTTGGTCCAACCTATTGAACCAAATATTAATTAAGTGTCTACTTGTGGTACTCTTCATTCTTCCTTTCCCTCCTATCTAATCGGTATCACTTATTCTTTGTTTGAGGTTATGCTAATTATAAGTCTTTTGGATTTTTAGGAAATGTTTAACCATGTGGGTTTTAGTGTCTTCTTATGGAAATTATGAATCATTTATGGTTGCATTTATATTTTTTTTGAGTCTTTGGGTGTTGTTGATTTTCATTAAATAATGAGTGTTTTAGTGTAAACTTGAAATAATGGGAAGATAACATGGATTTTTTGATCTTTTCTCTCACATAGATACATCTTAGAGGCACTTTTAGGCATCTACATTGGTGAATAAGTATCTATTTTTTCATTTTGGATTTAGAGATTCTTTAATATAAGGGTATGATTCATTTTGGTTGGCATATTGGGATTTTTCTTGATGGCAATAATGGTGTCCCATGGATTTGAGAATCTAGTCATATTAAGGAGTTAAGACTTATCATTTTTAATGATCAAATGAATCTACTAAATATTTATAGGGGAACTTCATTGTGGGGATAATTTTTACACTCTAACGTTTTTTCCTTATTATTATTTTTTATTTGATTTTGGATTTTTTTTTGACTTTCAAGAGTTTCAGACTTAAATTTTATGTTTTGGGTAGTTTTTTCATTTTTCACATGGTTAGTGTGCATAGTTTAAGGAAAACTATGGGGTAACCCATATGTAAAGATCTTTTCTAGTTCATTTTGTTCTTACATGATTTAATCTATATGAGTAGTGCATTATTGGGTCCAAACCATGTCAAACCCAAGAAAAATCATGCGATCACTACTAGAAAATAAAGTTATACCAATGATTATAAACCATTGGTATAGGATTGGGAACTAGTGGTATATCCTATAACAATGGTTCCCAAAACTATTGGTATACTGGCCATCAGTATGCCCCTATATGAATGGTTTTATGAAAACCATGTGTATGGTGGGGTTGGATATTGGTTTCACCAATGGATTATGTAAAATGTTGGTATGGATGTTATACCAATAGTTTGAAAACCATTAGTATAGTCTCCCACCAAAACTAGCTTCCAACCAGTTTGTAACAACACCTTAATAAATATTCAAACAATATATCACATACTACAAAAAAATTAATAATTTTAACCAATCATAATATGAATTTAATACATCAAATCTATTTTATAATTCACTTTTAATTAGTTCATAATATGTAAAAAATAAAAAATATATACAGTCAAATTTCATCATTAAACATTATCTACACAATTATTTTATAAATATAAAGTTAGAAATGTAAGGGACAAATATCTCTTTCAAGACCACTAGTACCATCATGGCCATCACTGTAATAACTATGATCACAAGTTTCCTCACTAGTATCATCACCTTCTATATCTTCATATTCATCACCACAAGGTAAGTTATCACCCTAACCACCACTAGAATCATCATTACCATAATTGGTTGCATCATATAAGGAGTTCATCCATGATATTCATGTATCAAAAAATAAATTGGAATCCAATAGAAGTGATGGACATAATATCTTTCAAAAACTACTCTCTGGCCTTTTTACGTGTTTCATGCTCTAGCATGGCTTATTTTTTAGCCTATTTTC
This sequence comes from Viscum album, assembly GCA_963277665.1. Lineage (NCBI taxonomy): Eukaryota > Viridiplantae > Streptophyta > Magnoliopsida > Santalales > Viscaceae > Viscum > Viscum album. The sequence continues at coordinate 1,360,634,556 of OY728140.1, read as the reverse complement.
CCTTTATATGGGCCTATGATTCATCTGTGTGCTTCTCTAGTAACTCGGTGCTTCAAAATCTATTTGAGGCACCTAAAGTGGGACAATTCCTAGTGAGTATGACACTCTTTCTGAGTCAATAATAGAATATCCCATGGTTCTCATCACCTAATATCAATTACAAATAATCATTTGGCTAGACTTTTTCATCCCATTTCTCATCATGGCCCTCCAAATAAAGTTATTTATAATGATAAATGAGATATTTAGTTACAAAATATATATTAACTATTGAAAATAGTATAATAAAATTTACAATATTTTCTTATGTATGTTCATTTACAACACTCGTGTTTCTTCTTCCTGCTTGAGAAAAACAATTTATCTGAAGGAACACTCACTTATATGATCAATACCACCCACTATAAATAAAATTTAATGTAAGAAAACATTATTCAATAATATTTTATTGATGATTTAATTTACTTGTGCAAAAAATCTTGTAAAAAGTTAAATAATTTTGGTATTTAGTGATGAAAAAGGCCTGGTTTTGGGTTTCAAGAGATTTAAAATGTTTTGATGATTTAATTTTATCTAAGTAAATCTTAGAATGGTATTTTTATGAGACTTTTTGAGATAAATAAAATGTTTATATAATCTTTTTTATATTTTATTTTGAATTTAATATGTGTTCATTTTTGAAATTTGGAATTTTAAATGATTGTGTGACTTAAAACTCATATTTTAAATTTAAAATAAGGGTGTCACGTGTTTTTTATTTTAAAACTTATTTTATATTATTGTCTATGACTTTTTTGTTTTAATTAATATAGATTATGTGAGATGTTGATGTTTGTGTGGTTAGAACCATGGATTCTATGGTTATCAACTTGGATGTTTTGAATTAATTGATTTTTTGTATGGTTCTTTTAGTTTTGATTATATTAGTTTTTGTTGATTTGATAATTGATTGATTTTTTAGGTTGAATTTGGTTTAAAGACGAAATTTGAGAATTTTATGTTAAGTGGAAGGATAATATTGATTTTTGTTCTTATGTTGGGAAGGATTATTTAGGATGATACTAGAATATTTGGTTTCCTAAGATGGAATTAGGTTTGATTGTTTTGCTTTAGGTGGTTATTTTAGGTTTTAGACCTTTTTAGGGATGTTTGGTGTATAAATATAAAGGTTAAGTAGATTATTTAATTAAAAACTAGTTTTATGGTCATATTAATTGAATTATTGTAATTTAGGGTTGAACAATTGGTATTTGATCTTTTACTGAATGGACTGAAGGCCTTCTTTTTTATTGATTTTTGATAACCCATCTTTCAAGGGATGAGGGGGAACCCTTAAAAGGCCCATAGGGTTTAGATATTACATGTCCTGTAGTCTTAAGAGACATTACATGACCCTAAAGGTATTAGGAAATTCAACCAGACTATAACTATAAGGAACTGCCCCTCCCTAGCATATGCATCATGATGGTAGCCCTCCACCTTCGCATGGTCGTCCGGCTAAGCTTCTTGTGCAAACACAAGCTGGCCCTGATGGCATTTTCATACCCTCTCATTCTTCTAAATATATTGGTTATACTCTAGTGAGTGTGCATGCTCTGAATCCTCCTCTAGGGATGCTTCTTTTTGTAGAGTCTGTGTGGGGCAACTGCATTGATCATGTGGCCTGAAGGCCTTGAGGTGGCTCGAAGGCCTTAAAGGTGGCTTGAAGGCCTTACTGACCTGAAGGCCTAGGTGGACCGAATTCCTTAAGAAATCCAAGCCCAAAATAGTGTCCCAATGTGAATAGTTACAGCTTCTACATTACTGAACAGTACCTACTACAGTACCACACAATATTGCTATAGTACCATGAAATTATGCCTCATCCTTGTTTTGAACCTGAGTCTCATGGATGCGCTTAGAGATACCTCACCAACTGTGCTAAGGATCATGTGAAAACATTTGTATTTGATATTTAATATATGATTGGTATGTTATTTGGTACTCTCAATATGGGAATTGTGGTTTTGGTTAATGAGGTTGTTGGGTTTGATTGGAATTCTATGGGATATTGAGGTTTTGGATGTTAAATCTTTAAAATTACATTAATTTTGAGTTTTGATGATTGAAACTCATCATTATATATATATATATATTGATGTTTTAATTTTTAATTTAAATCCTTAGGGTCTTATGCCTAGTAAAACATTTTACAAGAACTTTAAAAATTGTTTACAAGTAGTTTTTTAGACTATTTTTAAACTTTTTGTAATCAGTTCATAACAAATTTACAAACTATTTGAAAAATATAAATAGTTTACAAACTATATTATTTTTACAGTTTACATTTAAAATTAAAATATTTTATAGTTTATTTGGAATTTATTTTATATCTTTAAATTCTAGTATGTTCATGTTATTTTATATTTATTTAAGTTATTTTAGTTCAATTCTATTTCATTACATTAGGTATGGATCACCTTGGTTCATTTTTATTTGATTCAAGATAGGACAATTTAGTTTATTTTGATTCATTTTAGTTCTTTTGATCCATTTCAAGTAGGTTTTGGTCATTTTATTACTATTTGTATTACCTCATGTAATTTTAGTTTTATTTGGGATGATTCGTATAATTTTGATTTGGTATGGTTCAGTTAATCATTGGCAAATCTGACTCATTCCAGTTTTGTTTTGTTTATTAGATTTTAGTTTAATTCGATTCAATTTACTTTTGTTTGATTTATACTGAGTCATTTCAGGCATGGTAGGTTTTATTAGGTTTGGTATGGTACCTAATAAAACTCAGTTGTGCATGAAAAATAATTGACTTCTCTCAAGATCTGACATAGTAGTTCTCCCCAAAGTGTGGTCATACTTCATAGAATCCTTTATTTTTTATTTATTTGTGAAATTTCATAAAAACTAAAATTAAATAATAATTAATGAAGTATAAATACAAACAATAATTAGTTTTAATCAGAAAACATTAAATTTTAATAATACATTGAACTCATCACTCTTCCAATAAGTAATAATTTTTTGTTACCATATTACTAGATATTCATGAAGGGCTAGTATACCCTCTAAATCTGATCCAACTCTAGTATTATAGCCATTATATAACTCATTATTATATGATCTCTATAGCTCACTAAATTCCATCAGTCATGCATCCCTTACAACTTCACCATCAGGAAGATTATAGTGAATTTGATACCAAATTATTAATTCATATAAATACAATAATAATATAAAAATTAATCTAATAAATTTTCTTACCCATATTTGAACCCATGTAGTATAATTTATTTCATTTTCAAGGTTTCTTGAAGAAAATGGATTTAAGGGAATGATGTCACGGTATTTGGAAATCATTGCTATAAAAGTTCTACATTCTATCATAGTTTTACCATTCATTTGATTATCTTTATTATACTTGACCATCACCTATGTCTAGTAGTTCCACACTTTTCATATTCGAGTCCACCTATGCTTCCTAATAATGGTAGATCCAACTATGAGAATAAAGTAAAAATATTGAATTAATACATTTTATAAATAAATAAATTATTATTACAAAATTTACTAGGGTTATGCATATACCTAATTAAGGGTGATTGGTTCCCTCTAAAAGACTCAAGTCAAGCTAAAGTAGATAAACTGATAACACATGTAGTTGCTTATATATATTACACACCACAACTTCATGTTCACAATCAAATTCAACTATTGAACTATATGAGTTATCATGCACAATATTTCTATTAAGACTAATGGGTGTCATAACATGTCAAATTCATCCCCATTATAATAAAAAATATGTCTTGGGATTATTTTAATAATGACACAAAATCCAGGTCTCAGGTGATCTTTCATATAAAATACTTTTTTCTCTATTGATTCATGGATCATTGGTAGTCAAGAAGTGTGTCATGTCAATAACTATAAATCCACATTCATCAATAAATGCACCATATAGAATAATTGAATCAAAAAAACATTAATTTTATTAGAGTGACTTGACTATGGGAGTGATAATACAATATTAGTTTTTTCTCAATAACTCTATAATAAGACACATTTTCATATTGAGGCCTATTATCTGATGTAATAGAAAAATAGTATGTCATTGTAGTTAATATAATTTCATCATGTTGTATTCTTATTCTCACTAATTTATCAGTTATAACAAATTTTTACCCCTTGATGACTAGTTATTTTCATTAACAAACCAAATAATTGTGATAAAAAGATAATGATCTTATTTCCTAAGATACAAATTCAATGGGTAAACTCAATATTAAAATATAAATAAACATTAAAATTATATGAATATTTATTTTTCTATTTTATTAAATTAATGCTCATACCTTCATTTTCAACTAAATAAGAATTTTTTTTCTATGGAAAGTATATATCCTTCTCAAAGGTAAGTAATGATGAGTTCTACCTATAATTTATTTATGTTTCCTACATAAAAAATAAAAAAAAGTTTAAGATATATGTGAAATTACTTATTATGAGATAACATATACATACTTGATGTAATCATCAGAAAAATCATGGTTAAACAAGACTGTGTGATGTGTTATCTCCCACTCTTAAAGAAATAATATAGCCAATGTATATAATCCAAGAATCCCCCCTATTTAATAAATTTATGGAAAAAAGTTTTTAAATTTATCATACTAATCTTATTTATTTTCATTGGTTGGTTACATCTCATGATCACATCACCCAAATACATTGAACACAAATCCATACATTCTTGAGCTAATTAAACTTTCACAATGGAACCTTCAGGATGATTCTATTTTGGGATATATGGATTCATTGTAAACATATTTATTTTAGTTTGATACATCCAATGATAATAAATGGGTCCCCTAATAAATATTTTTCTTGGAATATGGAAAATTGTATGTAGCATGCAAGTTAAAAAATATGGAGGAAAAATTTCTCTAACTCACACATAATTAATGGCGCCACTTCCTATATTTTTTTCAATAAAGAATTAGAAAAAGTTTTAACACATATATCTCTATAAAAATGGGACAACAAAATCACCACCACTCTTATATTAGTGGATAATAAATGATGTATTTTTATATATTTTAATTCATGCAGAATGACGTAGTGGTCATGAGTTTTGAGTGATTTCAGTTTTAACTCTCTTTTGTTAGTTAATTTTGGTATATTTTTTTGAATATCCATTAATAAAATTTAAATTATCTACTAATTCTAGAAAATTATTTTTATACAAAGGTATCAACACATAAGAATCATAGGGAATTTTTCATTTATTCTAAATGATAAACACATGATGCAATTCTGGTATGATACCCCAATCCACCAAGTTATATCAATATCACATATCATCTTTGGTTTTCCCGTTAACATTTAAAATAGTTGAGAGCAACATTTCACATATTTTTTCTCAATGTGAATTAAATCAAAATAATTTTGCAAAGGATTGATTAACCAATAAGTAAAATAAAATAGGATAATTTTATTCTTCCAATTGTACTTGGATTCATAAAAAACCTTTTTCCTATTTTTATATTTTGTATTCTCTTTCCCAAATAAAAAAAATTCAAATCTTGTAATTATTTAAGAATATAAATTCTATAAATATGTTGAGTTGGATTCTTGGTCTCAATGGTATTATCAAACCTTCACTAATTATTCCTGTATAGATGATCCATTGGAAAGAATCGATGTTGTCCCATGAAACTGAAATTATAATGATATTTAAGTCTTCTAGATCATGTATCCATCATACAAACATGACAATATGGATTTCCCTTTTAAATCTAACTAGGAATAATTTCATAAGTATGAAAATAATTTATCATCCATATAAGAACAACACATATATGAAATATGTATTTAAAATAAGCATTTTATGTGTGCACACCCAAATTCCAAAGTTGCTTAAAATCTTTTATTAAAGGTTTCATGTGAACATTTATGTCATTGTCTTGATTAGAAGGTCTAGATATGAGTATGCTTAATAAATTGATCAGTTTTTTCATAGAAATCAATGGAGGAGGGTTATAAATATGAATTAAAATTTTCCATGTGTTGTGTGAAGTAAGAATCTAACCAAATAGATTAAAATTGTCACATGATAGAACCAACCTTAAATTACAAAACTCAACTAAAAAATTAGGATTTAATGAATCAAATTTCTAAAATTATAATCTAACTAAAATATGAACTGACTCATCATTATCCTTAATTCTATTAGTATTATACCTTTTCATATTTATTGATATTTCATAAGGCATGAAAATATTTTGGAACCTAATAATAAATTTAAATTTACATATTACTTTCTATGGAATAAAATTTGTGTTCTATATGTATTTTATTTCCGATGATATGTACTTCATTTTTTACACTCACTTTAGTCAATTTTTTTTCTCTTGGAATAAGATGAAATCTTTCAGGAAAGAAATAATTTTATTCAAAGAAAATCCAAGTTGGTCAATTAACTTATATACCATATAATTATTTGAGGGAATATCTACATCATCAGGAAGTAAGAACTTACAAAATGTAAAAATATAATCGATTTAAATATTAGAAATTACATACATGGTTTTCCCATGATACAGTCACATTAAAAATTTCATCATTTCATTTTACCACATTGTCGATGTACAGGAGTCTAGGTATTATCCATTGGTTTTTTCACCCTCTCAACATTATTATTTTTATTAGTTGAATCATGTGTAATAATATAATTATAATTTTAAATTGGAATATTCTCTTTCTCTTCATGATGAATAAATAGAAACTAATCAAATACCAAATTCTCTATTCCACTCTCATTTCAACCATGAACAATATGAGATTTCCTTTTCTCTCTATAATGATACCAGAAAAAATAGTTTGTTTGAAAACCTAATTTTTTTATATGGTATTTAACTTCTTAATGACTTAACTAAGGTCTTCCAATGCAATTGTAATAAGGGAAGTGTATAAGACCTCCATCTAAAGCATTATTGATTTAAAAATCTAAAAAATAATTCAACTTCTTTTGAAACTCAATTGAGACCTAATAAATATCATACATCCAAATTTTATCTATTATATTACAAAAAAAGTTATATAAATATCAAAATATAATAATATAACTAAACAATTTGAGATAGTGAAGAGGAATTCCATGTTCAACCATCATGGTCTGATTCATCTCCACCAAACAAAAAATGCAGTATATTGACTTAAACATCCCACTGAAACTGGGTATCTGTGGCATTCAGACTTTCTTTTACAAAATCTTATAGAAACATGAGATATATATTATTAGGTTAGTTCATTCACAATATAGAGCATGGAAATGGAAAAATATAGAATCATCAATTGGTAACATAACCTAACATGTTCATGAGGTATCCATACATTGGATAATCAAGATAAATGATTAATAAGTGAGAAAATATAGACCATAAAAACACATCTCAACCTTAAAATTCATCTTATATAGTGAAAACAAGCATCGTAAAATAATATATTATTGAAAACTTAACAATAAAACCAATTGGAACATAATTAATACTCATAATTATTCAATAATTCCAATATAAATCTTTAATTATTCAATCCCAATGTATAATATCATATCACAATCCTAAAAAAATTATTTCTAATGCACAAAGAAACCAACCATGCTTTATTTTACACACCAAATTTCATTACCAAATCCAATTTATTTAAGTAAATGAGACATGTTCACTTTATTTTAATCACTTCAAAAATCATTAAAATAATATTAAAGTCAAATTAATTTTAAATCACCCTACATTCTATGTATAAAACACAAATTTAAGATACATGAATACATCATTATAACCAAAAAAACTTATTTTATCATAAAAACTATAACTTGAGAAGGGAAAAGTTCCTTTGGAGATAATTTAAACATTATATTTATCACCTACATCCCTAATTTCATAATTTTATCCTATAAGATAACACAATATCGTATATATAAAACTATAATATTGAAATATTTTAAGTCAATGAGTAATAAATATACATTATACAACACAAAAAACTCCAAAAAACTTATAAAAAATGCACAATTATTATCTAATAATGATCATTTAATATCATATAATACCATTTTTTACACAAACCTTTATATAATGGGGTTTCAATCATGTCAAGTAATGTATACAATTACATGTTTTCCAAAGGGGGATTTAAATTCCATATAGATATTAAATAAATTAAAATACTCCATAAAATAAATCTATCAAAACTAAAATATTAATTGAAATTTTATTTGAACCAATTTTAAACTTAATCAATACATTATAAAATAAATCTTAATACCATACAAATTTTATTCTTGATTTTTTTTAATAATTATCATTTTCATATAAATTCAAAACATCATCAGATAGAATAGAAAAAACTTATAATTTTTTATTTTTGGAATCTTATATACCTTAAATATAGTGTAATCTAAACAAAAACCTAATACATGATTGATTGAGTGATATTTTAAAAAAGAAATCAAATTAAAGATGAAAAGGTATTCTTGCAAATTCATTACCATATTTACTTCCCATATAATTTATAAACATAATATATCAAAAAAACATCTATATCCTTCTCATTTAATCCACCTAATTATAAAATATAGGATTAAATCCTAAATATATTTCATTCCCCACCTTGTGTAAGTATATTACCATGTAAATTGGAGAGGAATCTCTACAGTAGTTCAATCAAGGAGTTTCGTACTAGTCATTCTCTAATTATATGAATATAGATCACATTATATTTCAATATATAATTTAAATATACATAATATAAAGGGTAAATTGATTCTAAAAAATAAACTTAACACTAAGAGATCAAGTGAGCATTAATCAATCTATAATTTTTTGCAATCTAGGGGAACTTTCAGCTTGATCTATAAGAGAAAAATAAAAAAAGGATGGGTGTGAAATAATAACCAAAATTAACTAATAGGGACCATAGTATATAGAAATATTTATATCACCTTGAAATCATTCAAGAAAATATCATGATAAATGAACCCATATTAGATAACTTCTTTAAAACAACTAAGGAACATAGTCGACACACAAAACCCAATTTCTTTATGATGGAACTTATTCAAATTTTTTTGTACAAAATCACATAGAAACATGTATATTGTATAATTGGGTTAGGTAATTTTCAATATATATCATGAAAATAGAGTAATAAAAATATAAAATAATAGGAAAGGTGAATAGAACCAACATATATATATGATTATACCTAAAAATCATTATAAAAATGATGAATTCAAGTATAATCGAATGGGTAATCAAAGGGAATCACAAATCACTACTAAAAAAATAGGAAAGGGAAGCGCCATATTTTATCAGTGCTAATAAAAAAGTGCTGATAAAGGTAATTCCTTATCAGTGCTAATTAAAATCGCTGATAAATGATCCCTTTATCAGCGCTTTTCTAGCATTGATAAAGAAACCCTTTATCAGCACTGATAAATGAACCCTTTATCACTACTACAATTTTAGCACTGATAAATGGTGCATTTATCAGTGCTTTTTTATCACTGATAAAGGGCTTCTTTATCAGCGCTAAAATTTTAGCACTGATAATGGATCCCTTTATCAGTGATTTTTTAGCACTGATAAAGAGAACCCTTTATCAGTGCTTTTCTAGCGCTGATAAAACCATAGTCCCATTTTATAAAATGAGGTGAATAGTGCCCTCTGTTTATCGTTCCCTCAAGCTCTCTTGGTACTGTACCCCTGCAACAACTCCCCCTATCTTCTCTTTATCGGACCTCCGCTGCTAGCCCTACTCCATTGCAAACCCTACTCTTTATCCTCCCCCTCAAACCCATTCCGCAGATCCTCCTCCCCATGAACCCTACTTCTCCTCCTCCTCGCTGGACCCTAATCCCCGCGAACCCTACTCTTCTATTTCTCAATGGTTGGCGGCTCCTCCTGTGCACCTCTCCCTCTATCGGTCGCGCCTTCCCCTCCCGACGTAGCGCGGAAGGATCCCTGACTGCTCGATGCTTATTCTCTCCCTCCATCGCTAGTGAGATCTACTCTAGGTAAGTCTCCCACTTCTCCTTTTAGGTTTATCATTTCCATAGGGTAGGGTTCCTTTAATAGGATTTAATCTTGTGAGTTAGGTTTTAATATTATTTTTTTTGATAAATATTTCCTTTCTAGGTTTTCTTTGTGGTGTGGTTGAGGTGCGATCAGGGTTCCATATTGTATTTCAGAAATTTCTTCACCCAATGTCAGTGGTTCCCTGCCCTAAAATTTCTAGATTTTTTTAATATGATTTTCTGTGCATTTATTTTTGTTCTATAAATTAATTTTGTGGTGAAAATTGTGTTTTCAAATCATTTTTCATGCCTATGTGTTTGAAATAAATTTTAATAATGGAAATTATTATGTTTTGTGTGTGTTGTAATTTAATACTTCTTAGAAAGGGTATTGTGGGTTTTTTGATAGGTGTGAAATATGTTTTCAAAGTCACTAGAGTTGTGAATGGTTTTGGGTGTAGGTTTTAAAAAGGAAACATAATAATTTATCATGTTTGGCTTGTTGTTAATTTTTAAATATGATTTGTAAGTTTCTCAAATTCTGAAATGCATGTTTTGAAATTATTCTTGGTTTATGTTTGATTTTTCAAGGGGGGTCGACCCATGAATTTGGTTTATTAACTGTATTCTCTTCTTGTGTTTCATAAAAATGGAATTTTTCAAATGTGTGGGTAATAGAAAATGTATTTGAAAGGGGTTTTAGTGTGATAAAAAATAAAAAATGGTTTGTTTTATGGAAAATGTAGATTTACTTGAAATTATAGGCATTGAGTTATAGAGGAGTAGGGTTCATGGGGCCTTCTTTGGATTGTTTCATATTTCAATGAGAAAGGAAAATTATTTAAATGATGTCTTGGAAATTTTTTTATGGTTTGATTGTGATTCAAATAAATTTTTAATTTATATTAAGCGAGGATTTATGAAGTGTGAATTGGATTAGAATTCTATTCTATTGTTTATGGTAAATGTCTAAATTACACTTTATATAGTGTATCTTTTAAATCTTGTTTGGCCCTCTTGATTTACCCCTGAAAAATTCACCCCTTTGTGAAGGATGTTTTATCATTATTTGATACTTTTATCCCCTCATGTGTGAGTTTTTTAAAACAAAGGTATTGTTGTTTATCCCTTTTTATGGGAATGTGATTTTTTATAGAATGGAGGTGAGATGTGTCTGTGGATATTAGTTACAAGTTTCGGGAAATTTAGGAAGAGTTATTTCATATCCTTTAGATGTTCATGATAGAATTTATGTTCACTAACCTTAATTTTCTAGTTCTTATGTTAATTTGGGTAACATAACCTATGATATTCCATAGTAATTTTAGATAAACCTAGGTTATTTGTCTCCCTCACGAACCCCTTTTTGTTTGAAAATGTATCTACTATATTAGTTTTCTCATCAAAATTATATCCTTGTTTTCATTTTATCTGAGTTTGGTCACTAGTTTTGTGTTGTTTAATGTGATTATTTTATTATGAATGAGGTGGATGGTAGGGTTGGTTAAAAGGATGTTTAATGTTTTGCTACAAGGGTGGTGGGTGCTATAATTATTGGTAAGGGAGATGGAAAGTGTATTTAGAAGTCTTGTTTTGTGTATTTGAATCATAAATAATAATATTTGAGATTCAAATATGATGGATATGAATAAAGATTAGATGGATGCTAATCATTTTACAATAGAGTATGATAACGGAGTGAAAGAGTTCATTAATTTTGAAAAGGATCATGTAAAGGATCCTTATCAAATCCTTTTTCCGTGTTTACATTGTTGTTATTCTAGACTAATTACTCCAGAGGAGTTGTAAGAACATTTGATATGTCACAGAATTGATCGGAGTTATAAATGTTGGAATAAACACAGATAAAAATCAAATGTAGCTATTGGATGGGATAAAACTACATTTTATGGATCATCAGATATGATTACAAATATGGATAATGAAGAAGACCGTATGGAGGATGTGATTACAGATTTCAATGATAATGAAGATTGTATTGAGGAAATGACAAGGACAGTTAAAAATGAACTCCGTGATTACCAAAAATTGTTTGAGAAGTTAAAGAATTGTGCAAAGATGCCATTGTATGCTGGTTGCACTAAATATACATCATTGTCAGCTATAATAAAGTTGTATAAATTGAAAGCAGACAACATATGGAGTGATTTCAGTTTTACAAAACTACTTGCTCTCTTGAATGACATGCTCTCGGAATATAATGAGCTCCCAATATGGACATATGAAGCTAAAAAAATGCTACACTCGATGGGTATGATTTCTGAAAGAATACATGTCTTCTTGAAAGACTTTATATTGTTTCATAAGAAGAAAAAATCACTTATAGAATTCTAGAACTGTGGTGCTTCTCGATACAATAAAGATGAATCTAGTACTATGAAAGTTGAATGGTACTTACCAATCATTCCAAGGTTTAGGCGTCTATATGGAAGTGAAGAAACTGCAAGACAATTATCGTGGCATGCATATAAAAGAAATAAATATGGAAAATTATGTCACTCGGCTGACTCTCCTCAATGTAAGTGAATTGATCATGAGTATCCTGAATTTGGAAATGATCTGAGAAACCTTCGTCTTTCATTATCTACAGATGGAGTGAATCCTTTTGGTTTTTAAACCAGAACTCACAGTATATGGCCCGTTATGTTGGTAAATTATAATTTTCACCCTATTTATGCATGAAACAGAAATTCATCATGTTATCTATGCTTATATCGGTACCAAAACAACCAGGTAATGATATTTATGTTTATTTAGCTCCTTGGATTGAGGATTTGAAGTTATTGTGGGATTAGGGTGTTATGTTGTATGATTCTTATAAAAGTGAATACTTCACGTTGAGAGCGATGTTGTATGGGATGATAAATTATTTCCCTGCTTATAGAAATTTATCAGGATATAGAATTAAAGGAACTCAAGGGTGTCTTGTGTGTGAAGAAGATACAGAATCAATTAGGTTGAAACATTCATCCAAATCTGTGTTTCTAGGACATCGTAGATTTATACCCCGTCGGCATAAGTACGGATCTTGGATGACATCATTCAATGAAAGTTCATAATGACACACAACACCATCTCCACTAATTGGTGATCAGCTGTTTGAGAAAGTAAGATATGTAAACACTATTTTTGATAAACCATTTTCGAAAAACCTTACAAAAATCAGTTGGAAAAAGATATCAGGTTTTTTTAATTACCATACTGGATTGTCTGTAGGTCAGACATTTCCATGATGTGATGCATGTGGAAAAAAATTTATGTGATTGTGTTATCGGAACATTGCTAAATTCCCCTGGAAAAACAAAGGTTGGAATTAAGGCAAGTTTGAATATGGTTGACATGGGAATACGAGAAGAGTTGGCTCCCGTGAAGGGTGAAAATTGAATGTTTCTTCTTCCAGATGCTTACACTTTTTCTAGGGAGGAGAGATATCAGTTTTGCAACTTCTTCAATGATGTAAAGGTTCTAGAGGGTTATTCATCAAATATCAAGAACATTGTTTCAATGAATGATTTGAAGTTAAAAGGTTTTAAATCACATTACTTCTATGTTTTGATGAAATATTTAATTCATATAGCTTTATGTTGTATTTTTTCCAAGAATGTTTTCCATACATTAACCAAACTTTGTTTCTTTTTCAAAGATATATGCAGAAAAGTTTTAGACTCAGAGAAATTTCCAACTATGGAAAGAGAAATTGTCATCATATTATGTGAATTAGAAATGTTCTTCCCACCAACATTCTTTGATATTATGGTTCATTTGATGGTTCACTTGGTGAGAGAGATTCGACTTTGTGATCCTGTGCACTATATATGGATGTACCCTATTGAATGGTATATGAATATTTTGAAAGGGTATGTCAAAAATCGAAGTTGTCCAGAGGCTGTATTGTGGAGAAATATATTGTTGAGGAAGCCATTGAATTCTATACCGAATAACTATCTGATGTGGAAAGTATTGGTCTCCCGAAATCTCGTCACACTGGACGCATTTAGGGTGAGGGAATTTTTTGAAGAGATGTTGTGACAATCAATATTACAGATCGGGAGCAGGACCACCTTTATGTTTTGCATAACATTTTGGAGGTTTCTCCATATATTGAAACCCAAAAATAAATTCTTAGGTAGTTGAATCCATCAAGGGCTGAAAAATGGATATCAAATACACATATTCACCAGTTTATAGGACGGTTTAGGGACCATAATTTTAAGGAGTTAGATGAAAATATGAATTCAATTTCAGAATGGATTTGATGGATAGCCACCGGACCAAGTGTGTATGTATTATCTTTCAATGGTTATGTAATTAATGGTTATACATTCTATACAGATGAACATGATGAATATAGTACCATGAAAAATAGTGGGGTTATACTTATGGCTAAAGCGATGCATGTTTCTGGTAGTAAGGACAGAAATCCAATTTATGCGAATATTTCATACTTTGTCATTATCAAACAAATATGGGAGTTGGATTATATGACATTCCAATTGCCAATTTTTCAGTGCAAATGGGTAGATAACAACAGTGGTGCTAAAATAGATGAATTAAGATTTGTGAAAGTTGATTTTAGTAAATAAGGGTACAAAGATGAACAATTTATAATGGCATCACAAGCCTGAATACCTCTAAGTCCTCACAAGTAGTACAAGTATTTTATGTTCTAGATCCCGCAAACTAAAAGTGGTCGATTATTCTGTTATCATCCAAAACTACTAAAGGGTCCGATGAAAATTCAATTGAGGATGATCCTTTCAGTGGTACATCGCAATCATTTCATAGTGGTCCCAATGTAGATTAAGTTTTGTATGTTAGAGAAGACCACAATGAAGGGATTTGGATAATCGATAAAGGTGTCAAATCCCTTCAGCCTTTGAAAAAAAGAAAGAGAGTTCAATAAATAGGTTAAATTTTGTTTGTAATATAGATCTTATTATCTCATGTTATTATCTTATCATTATTGAATTTATGTAATCTAAATTAACTATTCAACCACTTTTGAAGATAATGACTTCTGCACATTCTGGTGCTCCTAACCTCGAGGTTGAACAAGTCTCTCAAGCTGCTGCTACTGTTGCTACTCACAGTGCAGAGAAACAACAAGTTTTTGAACCTATTACTGCTCCTAGTGTTGAGGTCCAACAACCATCAGCACATGTCATTGCTACCATTTCATTTGAAAATATTTATGATGTTGATATTGATGAAATGTTCAGGGATGAAGGATCGACGTCGCAGAAAACACAGGTGCGTCATAGTTTTACGGTGTTAGCCAAAGTTCTTAAGGCGAAAAGAAAAGGCATAAAATTTTATGTCGGATAGAATGCATGAGGACAACATGTGAATCCCAACAAGGCTATGTTTAGTAGTTACATTGGAATTTTCACTCAGAAACGCATGCCAATTAACATAGATTCATGGCACCATGTTGTGTCCAGTATGAAGGCTGTGATCTGGGAAGAAATTACAATAACGTTATGATATTATTTCTTTAATTTAATAGCAAATAAAATTATTAAATAGTTTCTTTCTCTTATCAATCCCTTGCAGAGTACATTTATAGTAGATTATTCACACAAGAATTGTGTACTACGTCTTGTGGGAAGTATTCATCAAGGTTTTTACACTATTATAACAAAATTTCACCTGAAAGATTCCAAAGGTAAAATAAACCCACACCCACCCCTTTTCCCCGATCACCTGATATCCTAAGAATCATGGGATGCATTTATTGGTTGTTATGGGGATGAGAAGTTTCAGGTACATTGTGGATGATAATATGTTGTTTGAGGATACATGTATTCATCACTTTGATTGTCAATATTTCATTTATGAAACAGCAACTCAGTACTGAAAATAAGGAACGTGCATCAAAACCAACATACCTCTATCGTAAAGCAAGGATGGGGTATGCTTCACTAGAAAAGAAAATGGTACGTATTTTAAATTTACAGTAATATTGCTATGTGACAAGAAACAACATCATAATTATCTTTCTATATTTATATGTCGATTGATGAGTCTAAAGCCAAAGACACTTCCATCCCATGTCATGTGCTATGGAAGGAGGCATGTGAGAATAAGGAAGGGAAGCTAGTAGATGAAAACACGCAAAACGTGTGGAAAATATATGTAAGTATGACACGATAAAAGTTTTGTTTTAAATTGATATTACACAATAATAATTACTTATTTTCCTATATCCGACAGTCATAGGAATCAGCTACTATTATAGCAGATGTGGACCTATTATCGACGGCTTTTAAGTAGCCATAACAATTAGGTCATGTTATAGGTTCGGAGTTTGGGGTGACACCCTGAGTATATTTTGAGGAAAAAAACAAACGTATGATATAAATGAAAAAATGAAACAAATGAGAGAAAGACTAGCAACTCTTGAAGAAAAATTTCAATGGAAGAGAGAGTTTCTAGAAACTTTTATGGGTGATAACCAAGGAGAAGAAACAACTTAGGAATAACCAGCGCGTGCAGATCCCACTCCATCCCCACCAGCCTTGAGGCGAGCCATTCCCCTCAAAGAGCTATCTTAGCCATGGTAATCAATATTCTAATAATTGTTCCCATTAATTGTGAATCAGAAAACACTGATACTTTTTCTATACTGATATTCTATAGGGTGATAATGACTGTAATTTATATCTATCAACACCCACCTATCACCTTGTAGTGAGGTCTACGATGTTCAACATACCAAAGGACAAGCTGTATAATAGACCACTTCCAACAGATCATCTGAAAGTGACGATTACTATAGCTCAGGAGTCAAATGCAGAGCTACCTATTCCACTTGATGACAATGATATTCATACGGTCAAAAAGGCTATTGGGACATTCATTTCATGGTTGTCACAACTTGTAAGAGTACATGTGGACAAAGAGGTATTTATTTCCGTTTTTTTAAGATAAACCTTTAAAAATTAATGAAAAAAGGTCTGAACCAATGAATGTTATTATAGACGGAGAAAGGGAAGGGGTGACAAGAAATGTGGGCTCAAAAGCATCTAAAGGATCAAACAACCAATCCAAAATATCTACTGAAATCACAATTACACCACCTATTCTCTATCCACATTTATTATCATTTAAGACTCATGTGGATACGAAGCTAAAAAGTGGTAGTAGTCATATAGTTGTTTTTGAAAAGAATATATACAAAGAGGAAATTGAAGATTTCATTATTGCTGAAAATGTAAATGACATCCTTGAATACGATTGGCTAGGCATCACAGTTGTAAATTTATATATGAGGTATGTTTTCATGAATTGATTTTCTAAAAGCTGATATAATATGCTAATTACGACTAAATGCATTTTATATTATTGGTAGGCGTATTTATGAAAAAAAATTAAAGGTATTTTCCCATGAGCCAAAATTCAGACTCGTTAGTCCTCATACCACATCTATACAACCAACGAAATTAGATCCATCAATAAGGGAAGAAATAGTGAAAGGATTTCTGAAAACATTTGAAAGAATGATTACAGATAACAGACTCTTCCTAATCCCAACCATGCAAGGGTAAAACTCTACGATTAAAGAATATCAATTATATTTTCACTTATTTTATTACTTATTCCTTTTTGTGTTTTTAGGAAACATTGGATGATAATTACGGTGAATTTGGATACTCTAAAGATTTATTTTCTGGATTCAATGCAAGGATATCCAACAAAAATACCATACATGATACAGTTTTTGAATCTGTAATACACTACATCCTACATTTTAGGTCTAAAAATCAAGTTATATAATTTTTATTATCTTTTACTGAGGATTATATTATGATTGGGAGGTGTATCAACATCATCTAAAAAAGGAATGAGGATAGGGGCTAAGCATAAGGAGGTGAGAAAGTACTACGTATAGATAAGTATCAAGGTATATATAATAAAAATTCACTATCCAAACACATATCAAAACAAGTTACATATTATCCTAATGATCAAAGTTTTTTCAGTGTCCAAAATAAACAAACGGAAAAGATTTCGGTTATTATGTTTGTAAATTTATGAGAGAGGTCATTTTCCATCAACAAACTAACATCCCTAAAGAGATATTTTAAAAAAACAACTACTATTTCATTTAAATTATATATTAATTAATTATTTATATATTTTTTAGTACTACTATGACTGTCAAAAAGACTAATATTCACAAGATGATATAGATTTGTTCAGAAATGAGTGGGCCGCATACCTGATGAAATATTGTACACAAATAGTACAAAGATTTGACTTGGGGATGTGTGAAATTGGTGGAAATTTTTGAGAGGGGTTCACGGAGATAAAAAGGTGAAACATTGTTGTATGTAAATTTTCTTATTAGAATTTTAATTGTTATTAAATAAAACATCCTTTATCTAATGATTCATTTGTCCATTTTAACAGATGAAATTCACCAGCAACATGCAAGAATGGTGAACCACTTTTCTTTGGGCTTTGGATAAGAAAAACTAGTAAAATATCCAAAATACCTTCATATCATGCAAACCCACTCACATTCAAGGAAAATATGAGTAAATTTCTCTGCCCTAAATTGATTGTAGTATGAGCATCGAGATTCCCAATGGATTCCCATGCATTGAACATTTTCATTGGTAGAAATTGTACGTTTTCTGATTATCCATAATAAGAAAATGAACATTGTTGGAACCTCATTCCTCCACAGGTTCTCCCACCAAAATCCATGTTTTAAATTTAGAAAAATGATCCATGGGTCATTTGTGATGTTTGTGATTCAAACCCACCTCAATCTGAGGCACGATGTGACCGATATCACTCAAAGTGTCTCTCTTTTGTTTAAAATGAACATAATTTTAAGTGAAAACAACAACCGACATACATAAAATTGACCAAAAGCATTTTTATGGTGTTGTTACTTTAGGAGAACTATCCATGGGTAATGTATGATGTGTACGAGTTAATCCAACCTCAATATGAGGCACGGTGTGACCGGTATCACACAAAGTGTCTCTCTTTTGTTTAAAATGGACAAAATTTTAAGTGAAAACAATAACTAACATATGGAAAATCGACCAAAAACATTCGTATTGTGTTGATAATTTAGGATAATTATTCATGAGTCATTTTTTACATGTATGAGTTAACTCTAACTCAATTAGAGGCACGGTTTGACCGGTATCACTCAAAGTGTCTCTCTTTTGTTTAAAATGGACAGAATTTTAAGTGAAAACAACAAATAACATACAGAAAACTGACCAAACACATTTGGATTGTGTTGATAATTTAGGAGAACAATTCATGGGTCATTTTTTATGTGTACAAATCAACCTCTCCTCAATCCGAGTCATAGTGTGACCGGTATCACTCGAAGTGTCTCTCTTTTGTTTAAAATGGGCAGAATTTTAAGTGAAAACAACAACTGACATACAAAAAATCAACCAAACACATTCATATTGTATTTATAATTTAATATAACGATACATGGATAATTTATGACATGTAATATTCAACCCCACCTCAATCCTAGGCACGGTGTGACCGGTATCACTCAAAGTGTATCTCTTTTGTTTAAAATGGACAGAATTTTAAGTAAAAAACAACAAATGATGTATGGAAAACTAACCAAAGGCATTAGTATTGTGTTTATACTTTATTATAATGATCCATGGGTCATTTTTTATGTGTACTAGTCAACCCCACCTCAATATAAGGCACTGTGTGACCGGTATCACTCAAAGTGTCTCTCTTTTGTTTAAAATTGATAGAATTTTATGTGAAAATGACAAATGAAATATATAAAATTGAACAAACGAATTTGGATTATGTTGATACTTTATTAGAATGATCCATGAGTCATTTTGGATGTGTAAGAGTCAACCTCGCCTCAATATGAGTCACAGTGTGACTTGTATCACTCAAATTGTCTCTCTTTTGTTTAAAATGGACAGAATTTTAAGTGAAAACAACAACTGGCGTACGAAAAACTGACCAAACGCATTTTTATTGTGCTCATAATTTATTCCAATGATAAATAGGTCATATATGATGTTTATGAGTCAAACCTACCTCAATCTGAGGCATGGTGTGGCCGGTATCACTCAAAGTGTATATCTTTTGTTTAAAGTGGACAAAATTTTAAGTGAAAACAACAACTGACATACAAAAAACCAACCAAATGCATTATAATTGTGTTTATACTTTAGTAAAATGATACATGGGTCATTTTTGAGGTGTATGAGTCAACCTAGCCTCAATATGAGGCATAGTGTGGCCGGTATCACTCAAAGTGTCTCTCTTTTGTTTAAAATGG
Organism: Viscum album; assembly: GCA_963277665.1. NCBI lineage: Eukaryota > Viridiplantae > Streptophyta > Magnoliopsida > Santalales > Viscaceae > Viscum > Viscum album. The sequence goes on along the minus strand of OY728140.1, from coordinate 1,360,614,163 downwards.
ACATAATTTTAAGTGAAAACAAAAACTGACATACAGAAAACTGAAAAAACACATTAGTATTATGTTGATACTTTATTAGAATGATCCAAGGGTCATTTTTTATTTTTAAGAGTCAACCTTGCCTCAATATGAGGCATGGTGTGACCGGTATCACTCAAATTGCCTCTCTTTTATTTAAAATGGACAGAATTTTAAGTGAAAACAAAAAATGACATATGGAAAACTGACCAAACACATTCGGATTATGTTGATACTTTATTAAAATAATACATGGGTCATATATGACATGTAAGAGTCAACTTTTCCTCAATCTGAGGCACAATGTGGCTGGTATCACTCAAAGTGTCTCTCTTTTGTTTAAAATGGACAGAATTTTAACTGAAAACAACAACTGACGTATAGAAAAATGACCAAACGCATTAGGATTGTGTTGATACTTTATGATAATGATACATGGATCATTTTTGATGTGTAAGAGTCAACCCCGCCTCAATCTAATTCATGATGTGACCGATATCACTCAAAGTGTCTCTCTTTTGTTTAAAATGAACAAAATTTTAAGGGAAAACAAGAACCAACTTACGAAAAACCAAAAAAACGCATTATTATTGTGTTTATACTTTAGTAAAACAATAAATGGGTCATATTTAATGTGTATGAGTCAACATTGCCTCAATCCGAGGCACGATGTGGCCGGTATCACTCGAAGTGTCTCTCTTTTGTTTAAAATGGACAGAATTTTATGTGAAAACAACAACTAACGTACGAAAAAATGACTAAACACATTTGGATTGTGTTGATACTTTATGATAATGATCCATGGATCATTTTTGACATGTACGAGTCAATCCTGTCTCAATCCAAGGAACGATGTTGCTGGTATCACTCAATGTTCTCTCTTTTGTTTAAAATGGATAGAATTTTAAGTGAAAACAAAAACTAACATATGAAAAACTGACAAAACACATTTTTATTGTGTTTATACTTTAGTAAAATGATCCATGGGTCATTTTTGACATGTAAAAGTCAAAAATTCCTCAATCCGAGTCACGGTGTGGCCGGTATCACTCAAAGTGTCTCTCTTTTGTTTAAAATGGACAGAATTTTAAGTGAAAATAACAACTGATATACAGAAAAATTACCAAACACATTTTGATTGCGTTGATACTTCAGGAGAACTATACATGAGTAATTTTTGATGTTTATGAGTCAAAATAACCTCAATCCGAGGCATGGTGTGACCGGTATCACTCAAAGTGTCTCTCTTTTGTTTAAAATGGACAAAATTTTAAGTGAAAACAACAACTAACATACGGAAAACTGACCAAACGGATTAAGATTGTGTTGATACTTTAGGAAAATGATACATGGGTAATTTGTGATGTGTGAAAGTCAACCCCATCTCAATATAGGGCACAGTGTGGCTGGTATCACTCAAAGTGTCTCTCTTTTGTCTAAAATGGACAAAAGTTTATGTGAAAACAATAACTGACATATGGAAAACTGACCAAATGCATTTGGATTGTGTTGATACTTTAGGATAATGATACATGGATCATTTTTGACGTGTATGAGTCAACCCCACCTCAATATGAGGAACAATTTGACCGGTATCACTCAAAGTGTCTCTCTTTTGTTTAAAATGGATATAATTTTTAAGTGAAAACAACAACTGACGTACGAAAAACAATCCAAAAGTCATTACCAATGACATAAGACACTTAGAAAAGCCTCATAGAGTCCTAATTAGTCCTTATACAATAAACCCCCATTAATAATTCATCACACACCCTAAATATAAACCTTTATCCCTAGAGTTCATGGTGAGGGATGAAAACAAAGAGGAAACGGAGAGGGAGAAGAACGAAAGGGAAAGAAAAAAGAATAGAGGATTTAAATTGGATATATTTTCAAGATAAAGGGATCTTATACTAAGTTTCAGGAAGGGGAATAGAGGAAATAGGTTGAAATTCCTTAAATTATTCCACATCATCGGAAACCTTCATGGTCTAGTTGGGCACTTTTCCAAACTGTTCACCAACTTTTTGGGAGCCATTGGATAAGAAACCATATTCAACACAGTTTGGACAAACAGTTAACTAACCATGTTCCAATTGTTCAAAATGACTTAGTTAAACTATAGATCCATACCACATGGTTTCACCTAATCATGAATAACCCATGTTCCTAAAAACTCCATTAGAAAGGTAAGTTTCATGGTTTTTACTTGGATTCATACAACCCATCTTTTTCCTATATATGTAAAATAGTAAAAGTTCAAAATGAATAGGAAACTTCCCCATGAAAGTGTACCCACATGGGTTCATCTAAATTGTGTCCCCCAATAAAATCACTACATGACTACTAATAAAGAGTCTATGATGGAAAAAGAATAATCATATATCTCCCCACCATTTATAAATTCTATAAATGGCGTGAAAAGAAGACAACACACCATAAGATAAAGGCATCAACCATAATAACACGTTTCTTTAAGTTTACCAAGAATCAACCAAATCCATCTACCATGAGGAATCTACACGATGAGGTCATAGTTCGTCACATACTTCAAAATATCATTTATAACTTCTACACTAGCATAGTGGTGAAGGGTCGAACCCAACAGAATGTAGGTGAGTTTTCTAAGGGTTTATTTTTATAACACTTCAATATTGTCATTAGTGGAGAGAGTGTACATATTTTTACTTTTATTTATTTTATTTTTTATGATTTTCTTTAGTTAATAGAAATATGAACACAAGAAGTTTCCAAGGAAACTAGATATAACACTAAATCTTGCACTAAACCTACACTAAAGTACTGATAAACTAAAAAGAAAACATTAAACTAATACAAGGAAGCAATGGAAAAGGATCTCATACCAACAAAATTCTCTAGGAAAATCTAATCTACTGGTTGAAATATTTTTCTTCATCAAAACTTTTTGTTGAAACACACCTCAACACAAAACTGATGAATCTCCCTTGCCATGAAATTCAACAGGAAAAGGATTAAGTCTTGGAGTTCACCACACCAAAACTTAACTGGACTTCTAAGAAGTTGAAATGGTTTATGTTTGGAAATAAACTCTCTGTGAATTTCCAAAGTTAATGACATTAATGTTCTAATATTTGCATTCAAAAACAACCTTGCTAGTTGTTGTTGAAATTGTAAATTTTGAAATCAATTGAGAGGTGAATCAACTGAACAGATAATCATAATTCAATCTCGCTGATTGATTATGATTCTCAAAAATGTAAAGTAATTGAAGAAGTTTTAAAGATAGATCAGTAGAATTTAATTCCCAAGCTAAGAAAATATTAACCTATGATCGTCTTGATTAAAGAAATGAAAAACAATCGATTATAGAGTACTCTTAAATTAAGTACAAGAAGGGAGAAGAACTCCCTCAGTGATGCTCTGTTCTCAGGCTCCTTCTCCTCCATGTCTGCTCTATCATCTCCCAGGAGTCTCCACTCTCGAAAAGTATGGTGTGGTATGAGAATGAGCATCCCCCCAAAATCTTATACTTCTCTTCCTTAAATCAACTGTCATCTACTGCACGTCACCCATTATTTTCCAATGACTTCAAGTGTCCCTCACTTGTGCACCACACACATGCATTTTTTCACGACTGAAACGTCGTGCTAACTTTTCCCTTGTAACTAACTTCAGGTGAGTTAGTTGAATGTTCTTGGATGTGTTTCAAGTTCCTATGTGAACCTGCATAATATAAAACACACAGAACAGTTAATAACATGAAGGACATAAATATTTATAATTAAAGTCGTTATTTTATTAAAAGTCTTAAAAGATTTAATAATGTTATTATTTATTAAGTTATTTATTTAATTTAATATTATTAATGTTAATTATAATTATTAAGTTAATTATTATTTTGAAAGTTAAATTATTTACTATTATAAATTAATCGATCAATTTATATTGATTAAATTTATAAATTTTTATTAGAATTTTATTTTATATATTTTATTATTACATAGTTATAATTATTTAATATAAAACATTAAATTAAAATTAATGAGATTATTATAATTTATTTATTTTAATTTATAGGTTATTAAAAATTATTTGGTTTAATAAAAGTTTAATTAAAGTTAAATAAATTAAAAAAATCTTTTTAAAAAATATTAAAATACTTTATTAATAATATATTTATAATTATTATTATTTAATATTTTAATTTAGTTATTTTATTTTCGTTTTTATTTAGGTATATTTTATTTTTATAACTCCTTCCTCCCCCCCCCCACAATTTGGTGTAGCCCTAGGGGGGTCTTCTTTGGCGCTACAAGGGGCACCGCGGGTCAGCTCATCCTCCTCCTTTCAGTGGCACGATATTGCAGACTAGCCTAGTTCGTCTCCCTCTATGGAGGGTTCCTCTCTTCATCTTCATAGTAAAAAAAACTGGTGACGCTGGTCTTCAGCCTAGCGTGACACAATTTCTTAGCCCGACGACGGACATCAGGTCTTAAGGAGACAACGATAGAGGTAGGAGATGGCGGCGGTCTGATCTAGTTCACAGTGACAAGGCGGTACACCAACTCTCTCTTCCTCCCATAACAGCAGTTTCGGCCGACTTCCTCAACCGGTGGCAGTCTCAGATCCCTATTTGCGAAAATCTAAAGGCGAATTGACGGGGGAAGAGGCGACTGTGCCAGGACAGAGAAGGCTCTCTTATTCGAGAAAGGGGATGGTAATTAATGAATGGAAATGGATGGGTGTTCATGCGAGGAAGACAAAAAGTAGGGGCGTCAAATGGAGGAGGTGAGTGAGTTTGAGAGAGAGGGAATCGAGATTGTCCTGCTTGCAGATCGGGGCCAAGGAGTGTCGCCAACTGAGCCTGCTAGAGCTGAGCCGATTGATCCATGGAGGCCACTTAGGGTTCGGATGAAGGCCTTTGGGGACTCAACGGCGATAGTGTGAAGAAGTGAGACAAATGGTATCGATAGAAGAGAAGGAGAGGAAATAGATCAGAGGTAGCAAGACACCGATAGAAGAAATGAATCAGTGGGTGAAACATAGAAATGATTCTATCAGTGAGTAGGATCGGTAGGTCATCGGTGAGTCCATGAAACCGATGGTAATAAATGAACGATGAGTCAATGACTCACTGATAATAATAAAAAATGAATCATTGTTAGTTAAAATAAAAAAAACAAGTCACCGATAGTTTAAAATGAGAGACTAAAACCGATACGAAGTGATAGGTGATTCGAAGGAAAAAGGATCGGTGAATGAAGGAGATTGGTGTGTTGCAATATTGGTGCGAGGTGAGAGACCAATGGGTTTCAAAGTGATCAGTGATTCATGACTCACTGATAGTTAAAAAAACTTCAGTGTGAGAAGAGATCGGCGAGTCACGATCAGCGAGTCGCAACATCGGCGCGCCGCGACATCGGTGCGTCAACTCACCGATAGAACAAATCGAAATGTTAAAAATAAAAAATTAATTTAAAACAAGTAATAAAATGAATAGAACATTAATTAATTAAAAAAATAAAATTAACTAAACTGTTAAAGACTAAATAATTAAGTTAATTAAAAACTAACTAAATTATTAAATGAACTAAAAATAAAAGTGACTAAATTATTAACAAAGAATATAAATATTAAGATTAATTAAATATATGTCTAAATAAATGAAAAACACGTACAAATAATTAACCACAAACATGAAAATAAAATAATTAAAATTAACTAAAGATTTTGAACAACTTAGTTAATTAATAAAATGACAAAAATGAAAACTTTAAATTAAGAACACATTATTTTATTAATCTTTAACTTAAATTGTTAACTTATTTATTTAACAGACTAATTAAACAAGTTAATAAATAAAGTTAATTTATTTTAATAAATCTAATTTAAAGAGTAAATTTTTAAATTAAAAACTAAATTAGATTAATGCAAAAAACAATGAGCAATTAATTAAAAAAATAAACATTTAAAATTATTAAAAAGTTTACCAGATTAATATTATTAAACTAAAATGTAAGTTAAAATAATTAGAATAATTATAATGACTAAATAAAAATACTAAAAACAAATATTTAATTATAAAAAATGATTAATTAATAAATTTAGTGTTAAAAATACAAAAGTGACATTATTTATTAAAAAGTGTAAAAATAAATAATTAAATTGATTAAAATTAAATAAAAGATGTTGAAAAACTATGTAAAAATAGAGCCACATAAAATTCTCCCACACTTAAGCATTGTTTGTCCTCAAACAATCTCATGCTTTGTTATCTTTGAAGAACAAAAGTGTTTATAATTCAACTCAAACTGTAACATGTTCAACACTTAAAAATAGAGGACAAAAACTGTCAACAGACTTTTTGAAAATATGTTTTAAATGATGTCTTTCCAAAAAAAATACTCAAAGAGTAATCCAGAAATCTATGAATCATCAAGCAATGAAGATTTCATGCCTCATATGTGATACTGCTTAGTGACTAATTTCAATCCAAGCTCAAGTTTTAAGTCCAAGAGTGACAAGAGGTAAAATATCAGTGGAATTAGAAACATAACAGAGGAACCTTGTACTTTGACTCATCACCTAGGTTCCAACTATAATATATATATATATATATTGTTAATCACCTTAATGATACAACCTAAATGATTCCCATATAAACCAATTGACCCCTTCTTCATTCAGCGTTCATCATTCCCCTCACCTTAATTAATTCGTTTTTGACCCTAGATACTTTATTTATTTATTCCAATCCATGTATCATGTGCTAAGCACTGTGAAATGCACTTATTCAAGGTGTACAGAGGGCTTATAATAAACAGAAACGCACCCAGCATCTAGGGTCTTAGAGATTCACCGTGGGATCCCAGATGCCCAAAATACTCCAGTTTCAAAATATTTTTATGAAAACCATTTACATAGTCTCATTAAGGTTATTACTTTAATAAATAACAAAGTAGTGTGTCCCCTATGATCAATTCAAACTTCCAGTTCCAAAGGTTATGATCATAACTCCACTAACAGGTTACCCAAATAATTCTCAAAAATAGTCCCTAAACTAAATTTCCATTAAATCACTAAGCAAGACCACTCAGAAGCCATCCAACCTCATTAATTTTAATTCCACAACAACTATTAAATACCAATCAGGTATCATTCAATAGGAAAGACCCAAATGAGAAACAGTTAACAACCTAAAATTATGAAATAATTTTGAAAAAAATTAACCATTTTTTACAAAATGTTTGAATTGCAGAAGGAATTGATGGGCTTACAATTAAGCACAGTTTAGCACAGCCAAGAATTGACCCCCTCCCCCACACTTAAAACCCAACTTTGTCCCCAAAGTTGACTTCTAAATATGGAAAAGAAAAATTTGACATTTGAATTTTCAAAAAAAAGTTTCTATAGAGTAGATATATGACATGTATAAAGGGTCTCAATGAAGTTCAACAGAAAAAATATTTTCCACAAAAATTAACTTACAGCAGGTTCACAAGAAAGTACATGCATTTACAATTAAGTCCAATGACACAGATTTTCATTAAAGTACAAACATTTCATGAAAATTTTAAGTGCACAATGCACTGGGTGTAAGCATTTTAATAGATTGAGTTCAATAATATGTTCAATAGAGTAGAAGAATGAATTCTAAAACACCCCAACCTAAAGAGATTTCAATAAAAATACAACAACAAACTTGTACCCCCCACACTTAATTTCAAGCAGTGAGAAGACTTTAAGCAATGAATTTTAGTTCACAGCAACGAGCACATGAAGATTTCTTATACAAGAAGACTTTTGTAGTGGAAAAAAACATGTAGTATATTTTTTTTAGTAAGCAGAATTTATTTTAAAGCAGCAACATATATAGTAGAATTTTTTTTATGCAAGACATGCATCAGATTTTTTTCTAAAGCATTAAGGATCAGAGAATGAAACAAAATTTAACATTAAGGTACTTCCCTGACTTAAAGTTTATCATTAATCCTCCAGCATGGGAATTCCACTCCTTATATGTCACCACCAGTAACATCCTAAAAACAGAACATGTATCCAAGTATAAATAACCAGTAGAGACAGAACATATAGAAGAAGTAGCATAGAAGCACTTTATTCAAAACAAAAACAATACAGAAACAAAAGTAAACATAAAATTATAAGTATTGTTTGACTCCCATGCAACACTGAGTTTAAAGTCTTCAGTTATACTTTATTTAATTAAAAAAAATTATTGAAAACAAAAGAAAAACCATGGGTTGCCTCCCATGCAGCGCTAGGTTTATAGTCCCTAGCTGGACTCACCTAGAATCTAACTGTAGTCATTAGGTGGATGTGGTTTCCTTAATAGGAACCACAAAATGTGTTTGGCCCAAATTTTTTTAACAGAAAGATGAGATTTTTGGGCAACAAGACTCAACACAACAAAAACTGAATTCTTATAGCCTGAATTAACAACTAAGAGACACCCCTTAACAGTAGTAATCATAGTGTTGTGCACTTCCATATTAAGTTCATATTTTTCTAGATTTGAATACACATGATGGGACAACACTAAACTAGGTGCTCCTAGGGGTGTGACTATATTCTCACATTTATCTCTCTCAACTTCAACACTAACAGATTCACATTCAAGGGTGAAAATGGGTAAATTGTCATTAGTAGGTTCAAAAGGGTATTCAATAGAGTGATGAAAAGAATCATGTACAATGGAACTCAAGTGTAATTTCCCCTCTAGACTATTATCAGTATCATGAGAAGGCTCAACACCCTTCACAGTTGAGGATGAAAGTGATCGACAGGGAGGAGAATTTATTTTATCACAAACAAATTCAGGTCAAACAATGTTGTAAATCTCTTCCAAAAAATCCTCATTTGTTAAATTACATTCGACACATACTGCTTCAAATAAATCAGTTCTGCCTAACTCAAGTGTGTGTTCAACCTCTACTTCAAGTTCATGTTCTAAAGGGTCACTTTCCAAAATAAAATCAGTAGTGTGTTCCAGAAAGTTCAGTTCAGGGGGAGAAATGTTCAATTTAGCTTTAATAAAGTCAGTTTCTAGAATGTTCAAAATAATACAATTCTCCTCAAGTTGGTTAACACAACATTCATTTGCAGCACAAATTTCAAAAAAGTGATTACTATGAGAATTGGGAAATGAAAAATCATCAGTTAGTCTTTATTCAAATATCATTCCCTCATCCTCATCATCCAACAACATTTCAGAAATTACTGGGTTTAAATATTCAAAACATGAAAGAGTGGTTATCAGTTCAGGCTCAAAAACATTAGGTTCCATGTTATCCAGTTTAAATTTCTCTTCCAGAGTGTTCCCCATTTCCAGTTCTGGTTCAATATTCACAATGTCATAAAAATTGAGTGAAGATTTTTTAAAATTCAAATTTTCTTTCTCAAATATCTCTTCTACCCGAGTAACTTCATTCTCAAAACCTCTGAAATAATGAGTCTTTTCAAGATTATGGATCATGAAAAGAACTGGGCAATCTTTTTCAATATGTTTTAATTCATCTTCATAATTGTCCAACTCAACATCATTAAAGTTCATTTTGGGGTATTCATCAATGTGTTCTTGATTCAGTGAGTTGACTGTTTCTAATTTTATTTCAACTGAATTATATTTTTCAAAGTAAAAAGTTTTTTGCCCAGTTTCACTATAACTTTCCTCTTCAACTTGATCTTCAAATCTTTTATAAAAATTTTCTTTTTCATTTTCTTCAAATTCTTCTTGTTCTTTAATCCTATGTTGTAATTCCAAGAGCATGTTTTCCAATATTTTCATTCTTTTATCTTTCTCTTGAGAATCTCTAAGTTTAATTTCATGGGTTTTGGTTAAACAAGTGTTCAATAGTTCTACCCGAGCGTCCAATTTAGAATCAATTAGGTCAATTTTAGCTATGATGTTAGGACTAAACTCATATTGTTCATTTTCTTCAATGTAAAAATCCTATTTTGGCTGGTTATATACACACTACTAGGTAGTGTGCCCATAAAAGTCACAACATAAACAATGAGGCACAAATTTATTTCAGTTCTCATGAACTTCCATTTTTTTAGTAGAAGAGATTAAAAACACTACATCTCACAGTGAAGCATATTTTTCAAAAGAAGAACAAGCAGCAGATATAGTACACAGATTTTTTTAAGCGTTTTTTTATGTTTTTTAATTTTTTTTACCTTAAGAACACTCAGCGCGTGCCTTCCACGGCAACAGTGCCAAATTCTCACAAGTCCAGAGGTCTTCACAGCCCTAAAAATATCATTTATAACTCCTATACTTCTATAGTGGTTCAGGGTAGAACCCAAGGGAAGGTAGGTGAGTTTTCTAAGGGTTTATTTTTATAATACTCCATTGTTTTCATTAGTGGAGAGAGTGTACATATTTTTACTTTTTACTTTTTTATTTTATTTTTTTGTATAATTTTATTTAGTTAACATAAATCTAAACACAAGAATTTTCTAAGAAAACTAGATCTAACAGTAAATCTTGCACTAAACCTACACTAAAGTACTGATAAAATAATGAAAATAGTAAACTAATACAAGGAAGCAATGGAAAATGAGATCAGAAAAAAAAAGTCTCTCAGAAAATCTAATCTACTAGTTGAAATAGTTTTCTTCATAAAAACTTTTTGTTGAAACACACCTTAATGCAAAATTGATGTATCTCCCTCACCAATAAATTCAACAGGAAGAGGATTAAGTCTTGGAGTTCGCCACACCAAAACTTAGCCGAACAACTAAGAAGTTGAAAAAGTTTATGTTTGGAAATAAACTCGCCGTGAATTTCCAAAGTTAATGACATTAAAGTTCTGATATATGCATTCAAAAACAACCTTTCCAGTCGATGTTGAAATTGTAAATTTTTAAATCAATTGAGAGGTGAATCAACTGAACAGAGAATCATAATTCAATCTCACCGATTGATTATGATTATGAAAAATGTAAATTAATTGAATAAGTTTTAAAATAGACCAACAAAATTAAATTCTCGAGCTAAGACAATATTAACCTATGATCATATTAATTAAAGCAATGAAAAACAATTGATTATAGAGTACTGTAAAATTAAGTACAAGAAGGGAGAATAACTCTCTCAATGATGCTCTGTTCTCGGGCTCCTTCGCCTCCATGTCTGCTCTATCATCTCCCGGGAGTCTCCGCTCTCGAAAAGTATGGTGTGGTATGAGAATGAGCGTCCCCCCCCCAAAAATATTATACTACTCTGCCTTAAATCAACTGTCATCTACTGCACGTCACCCCTTTTTTTCCAACAACTTCAAGTGTCCCTCACTTGTGTACCGCACACGTGCGTTTTTTCGTGACTGATATGTCGTGCTAACTTTTCCCTTGTAACTAACTTCGAATGAGTTAGTTGAATGTTCTTGGATGTGTTTCCAGCTTCTGCATGAACCTGCATAATATAAAACACACAGAATAGTTAATAACATGAAGGATATAAATATTTATAATTAAAGTCATTATTTTATTAAAAGTCTTAAAAGATTTAATAATGTTATTATTTATTAAGTTATTTATTTATTTTAATATTATTAATGTTAATTATAATTATTAAGTTAATTATTATTTTGAAAGTTAAATTATTTACTATTCTAAATTAATCGATCAATTTATATTGATTAAATATATAAATTTTTATTAGAATTTTATTTTATATATTTTAGTATTAGATGGTTATAATTATTTAAAATGAAAAATTACATTAAAATTAATGAGCTTATTATAATTTATATATTTTAATTTATAAGTTATTAAAAAATTATTTATTTTAATAAAAGTTTAGTTAAAGTTAAATAAATTAAAAAATTATTCTTTAAAAATATTAAAATTCTTTATTAATAATTTATTTATATTTATTTTCGTTTAATATTTTAATTTAGTTATTTTTTATTTTAGTTTTTATATAGGTTTATTTTATTTTTGTAACTCCTTATTCCTCCCCCCCCCCAATTCGGAGCAACCCTAGGGTGGTCTTCTTCAGTGCTGCAAGTGGCACCGCGGGTCAACTCATCCTCCTCCTTCTAGCAGCATGATATGGCAGACCATCCTAGTTTGTCTCCCTCCGTGGAGGGTTCCTCTCTTCATCTTCATAGTAAACAACACTGGTGACGCTGGTCTTCAGCACAATGTGACACAATTTCTTAGCCCGACGGCGGACATCAAGTCTTAAGGAGACAACGATAGATGTAGGAGAAGGTGGTGGTCCGGTCTAGTTCGTGGTGACAAGGCGGTACACCAACTCTCTCTTCATCTCAGAACAGTAGTTGTGACTGACTTCCTCAACCGGTGGTAGGCTTGGATCCCTCTTTGCAAAAATCAAAAGGCGAATCGATGGGGGAAGTGGTGACTGCCCTAGGATGGAGAAGGCTCTCTAATTCAGGAAAGGGGATGAAAATTAATGAATAGAAATGGATGGGTGTGTGTGCGAGGAAGACATCAAGCAGGGGCGTCAAATGGAGTAGGTGGTCATCGGTGATTCCATGAAACTAATGGTAAGAAATGAATGATGAGTCAATGAATCACTAATAATAATAAAAAATGAATAGCTGTTAGTTAAAATAAAATAAAAAACAAGTCACCGATAGTTTAAAACAAGAGACTGAAGCCGATGCGAAGTGATCAGTGAGTCGAAGGAAAAAGGATCAATGACTCAAGGAGATCGATGCGTCGCAACATCAGTGTGTGGTGAGAGACCAATGGGTTTAAAAGTGATTAGTGATTCATGAATCACCGATAGTTAAAAAAACTTTGGCGTGACAAGGGATCAGTGAGTCACGATCAGCGAGTCGTAACATCAGCGCGTTGCGGCATCGGTGCGTCAACACACCGATAAAACAAATTGAAATGTTAACAATAAAAAATTAATTTAAAACAAGTAATAAAATGAATATAACATTAATTAATTAAAAAAATTCAAATTAACTAAACTATTAAAGACTAAATAATTAAGTTAATTAAAAACTAACTAAATTATTAAACAAACTAAAAATAAAAGTGAATAAATTATTAACTAAGAATATAAATATTAAGATTAATTAAATATATGTCTAAATAAATGAAAAACACATACAAATAATTAACTACAAACATGAAAATAAAATAATTAAAATTAACTAAAGATTTTGAACAACTTAGTTAATTAATAAAATGACAAAAATGAAAACTTTAAATTAAGAACACATTATTGTATTAAACTTTTACTTAAATTGTTAACTTATTTATTTAACAGAATAATTAAACAAGTTAATAAATAAAGTTAATTTAATCACTAAATCTAATTTAAAAAGTAAAGTTTTAAATTAAAAACAAAATTAGATTAATGAAAAAACAATAAACAATTAATTAAAAAAATAAACATTTAAAATTATTAAAAAATTAACCAGATTAAGATTATTAAACTAAAAAGTAATTTAAAAAAATTAGAATAATTAGAATGACTAAATAAAAATACTAAAAACACATATTTAATTATAAAAAATTATTAATTAATAGATTTAGTGTTAAAAATACAAAAGTGACATTATTTATTAAAAATTGTAAAAATAAATAATTAAATTGATAAAAAATAAATAAAAGATGTGGAAAAACTATATAAAAATAGAGCCACATCACTAAAGGGGAAACTCTCTGAGTCCTACGGAAACATATACCAAAACGAACTCAAAATCTATAAACAAATTCCATATCCAAACTTGATATGAATCTTAACCACAAAAAACATGAATAATAACTCGCATGCATACCTTAATCAAATTTTTCTTAAGGTTATGACATTGAACTCCCTCTATATATTTTATCTAAGGCAATGTAAGATATCATTTATAGGAGATAGTATTTAATGGTACCTTTTTATAATCATAATGAATAATTATTACATCACATTAGGTATGGATTTTTTCCATCGTTTGATCCCAAATTGACTACCACTGCATATTTTATCTGTGTGAACTGCTTGTTTGATATGCTGATTTTTTTGCAGGTCTTGTTTTGGTGTTCTACTGTATAATTTCATTTTACATTAGGTAGGCCATTTATCAGCTCTTTTTTAGCGCTGATAAATGGGAAAAACCCATTTTGAGCGCTGATAAAGCCCGTTTTTGTAGTAGTGAAGGAGGTGAATATGGTCATAGGGGAGTGATTTTGCATATAGTAAAGGAGTGGTATATCTATGATCCTATACCAAAGGTTTTAAAAAAACATTGTGTGTGGGTTAGGCTATACAAATGGTTTATTAAAAAAATTGGAATATACCACCCATAACCATAATATTCCAACGGTTAACTAAAATCATTAGTATTGGTCCATTGGTGTAGGCACAAATTCTAGTATTAGAGCTCTTTGTGTGTAAGGGTATGGGTTCATGACTTACACATGGTTGGTAGGAACAATGTGATGAGTGTGAATGGGGTATATAATTCTTAATATATCCATTTTTCATGATTGACACAAAGTTTTCCTAACCATGTAGACAAACCATATAGGTGATCGGATGTTTCTATTGAGGGGTGCATGTTTGGTCCATGGTTAGTGCACGGTTTGGAAATTCATGCATCCAAACCATGTAGTTTTCCCAAACTTTAAAAATCTTTAAACTACCTATATACCCCTCCCTAATTTTAACATTTAAACCCTTTATTCTACTATCATTAAATGTTCACATATATTTGATCCCCTTCCCTTTGTTTTTCCTCTCCTTCATGGTGGTTTCATGTGATTTCCTCTTGATTTGTGGTTCGTTCTTCAAGGTGAGGTCTCCTCTCCTCTCTCACCTTTCCTTTCCCCCTTTTTTCTTCTGGTTTTCTTCTTCCCCCTTTATTTCATTTCTCTTTGGCGAAACCCTAGGGTAGGGGTTTGACATTTTTTTTTATGATTCTTCATGTTTAGGGTGTTTATATTGTCTTATGGGTTGCGTTCAACTCATATTCAAAGTTCTAGGCCTTTCACATTTGATGTAACAACTTGAGTTTAAACCTGTCAGACTTTGGAATATTTCTACATCTATTTCCAGAGCTAGGCACTGAGATGGGGTGTTATTCTGAGGCCCGATGTTCCCATAATAAATTTTATAAAAATATTAAGTATTTTTATACTATTCACATGGAGGAGATGAGTTATCTCTTAAATGGTAGCTCAGATCAAAAAACTAAGTCCATAGTTGAATCCAGAGCATGTCGTTTACCCTAGACGGGGTATAAGTATTGTGGGAATAAACCTTGTATGGAAAAATTTATCGAGGGAATTTTCATAAATAAATTTAATTTATTTATTTTTGGATTCCGAATCAAATAACTCCAAAATGGAGCCTCAGATCGAATTTATGATTATGTAGTTGAGCCTGTGATGTCATGTTTACCCTTGGAGGGACATAAACTTTATCGCACTGAGTTTAGGGTTGAAGGCGAGTCATGGGTTAGGCTATTAAATGAAGAATATTTAATTTAAAAAATAATAATAAACCACCTCCTCCTCCTTCCCCATTGTTTTTCATGTCACCTGCCTCCTCTCTCTCCCTCTTTGGTGACGAATAGTCTGAATCGAGCAAATTAGGTGTCGTCGAGCTCCGATCTTAACGGTGATCACTCTTTGATCATGCAATCGCAGCAGTAGAGCACGAATCTGACCCCGAAGCATCAAAGTTTCACCCTAAGGTAGGCGGATTTGAGTTTTAATCCAATTACCCCCTGTTTGTGCTTGGTTTTTGTTTGTTTTTTCACCGCATTTGTGTATATCGAGATCCGAGGATCCCAGATCTGGTCTCAGTTTTGATTTTCGACCATTGGGGTGTTTTCTATGGTCTAAGAAATCTCCAGAAGCGATTTTTTGTGATGGAGAAGCAATTTTCGGAGGCGGCGGTGGTTTACAGTGGAGTGGGCGGCGGTTATTGGGTGGCACAATGGAGGCTGCTGGCAACGACGCAGAGCGCCGGAGGTCTGGGATTTGACAACGCATAGGGAGCGCGGGCCGCGAAGGTGGTGGGTCAGTTTGGCGGCTAAGCCATGGGTCGGTAGCTATGAGCTAGACCATCTGGTCTGGGCCGGTCTAGGCGGTTTGGGCCAGTTTGGCCCGGTTCGGGCCGAGTTTTTTTATTAAAAACCATGTATCTTGCAAACCAGAGGTCTGATTTGTGTGTTGTCTATGGAAACACGACTCTTTCTTTGAGGAGGACCTTTTGAGGAAACATTGAGGACCGTTTTTTGTGGGATTGATATTGGTGGCACGAAATGTCCATGAATAATAATAATAATAATAATATAATTATTATTATTTGAAGCTTCTTACATCAGACGTATCTCATGTGTCCGATGTCCGATTGACGCAAAGTCAGTGGTGTTGAGACCCTTTTTTTAGTGTGTAAGTTTCAAGGCTAAATTCAGGTACTTAAACTAGAATCAATGTGTGGGCCCCACAAGGCTCAGTTTGGGCGGTTGCGGTGAAATGTGACTTTTTTCACCAGGTGTCCTTTTTGGGCAAGTAAATATCCTATCCTGAGTTTTTTCACATAGAACATGATGGTGTCCTCTGTTATAGCTTGCGGGACACCCCATGTTGTGGGTGCAAGACTATTACCTTTGGGTATGTTATTTTGGGGTTGTTACTCCCCTGATGGATTAGGGTGCATATTTCCCTATGGCGTTCGTATAGTTGGATACTCCCATATTCTACCAGGACACGGTCTCTCCAATATCATTGGATGGTAGGGTCGGTAATCCCCTTTAATGCCAAGGATTGGGTCCTCTAACCTTTCAGCAGTGCTCCCCTTTCATGGGTGTGGGCTCATGTTTCATAGAGAGGCGCTCACCTATCGTGGGTGCGGGCCCACATCACTCACGATGGTACTCCCCTATCGTGGGTGTGGGCTCATTTTTTTCAGAATGGTGATCCCCTACCATGTTAGGGTGTTGGATCACATTTCATAGGGTGGTACTCCCCTGTCATACCAGGGTGCAAGTTCACACCTACAAAGTAGTTCTCCCACATGCTCGAGTTGGCAGCGGGGAGTGAGCCCCTCCACTTATTATGCATGATTCCTGGTTAGGTATTAGTGTTCCCTCAATGGACTAATGTGTGGTCCCCTCCATACATAAGTGACTAAGATTTCACATGTTGGTTTAGGATTTAGTACTCCCTCGACTGTGGGGTAGTGGTGAGGCATGGGACTCTCCACTTCGGTACTTTCGACCTTGCACAGAGTGCATGTCAGTGTTGGAAAGACCTCTGTTATTGGGCACTAGTGTTGGGAGAAGTGTGTTATTGTATAAAGAGTCTCAAAAATAACCTAATGTTGGTGATTAGGTCAGAACTTTATGTGTCTCAATGCCTGATATGAGTATATCTGGTGTTCTTTATAGTTCCCCTTGTGGTGTTGTCACTTCTGGGTTGAATCACTGTATGGTTTTAGATGACTAGTTGTGTTTAGATGAGGATGGTCTTGATATGGATGTTCTCTCTCATTTGGGTTCCCTATGTCTAGGATGAGAGTTCATTTCAGTTGCTCCATTTATTTTGGGGTTTTTTGGGGCGCCTACTGAGTATCTTTATACTCACCATTGCATGGGATTTGCCCGCACATGTATTTTGTCTTATGAACACCACAAGCCTTTTGACGGAGTCCCAGGAGGACTTGAAGTAGGCGGAGCTTAGCGAGTTATAATGATCAGGGTTTTTACATGATCTGGGCTAAGGAGATTTTTGGTGGGTGCATTTGATAGTGATCCCCTCCTTCTGAGAAGGTTGTAACCTTTTGCAGTTTTCTTTTAGTGAGCCCTGTATTTTCCCTTTCATACTTTTGTTGTACTCTAGTTTAAATAGATGTATACATGCATTTATTTTCAGTTTTTATATATATCTACACTATTTCATGGAGGTGTATGTGGGTGTGTGTGTGTGTGTGTATAGGTATGATAGGCTAAGGCCTCCCATGTGTGTGATAGCCTACTCAATGCTAGTCGCCAACCCCTGGACTATTGGAGGTGGGCTTGGGGAGTCGCAGCTCTATCCCTATTAGGTTGGGTCATAACATTCGATTTGAGGTAGATTCCCCCATGTATAAGCCTTTAAATATCAAAACCATTATTTATTTCTTATTTAAATTATTTTTTTGGATATCAAATGATAGTGTTGATTTTTTTTAGGATAATTTGGTAAGAAAACTAGGTTTTTGCATAGTTTTTAGTGAATTCAAAGGTGTTTCCCTTCTTAAATGTTTAGATTGAATAAACATTATTTAAATGTGCACACTGGATGTTTGATAAAATGATTTAATGGACTTTATTAATTAATTTTTATATTTTAAGAGTTTTTTTATTCAAAAAAGTTTCTAAATGTTTCTCTAGACTTTTAAGGAGTTATTTGTTCTTTTAAAAGGGATCTTTTATCTTGGTTTCTAAATAATGATTTAGGGGTCCAATTGGCACTTTGAAAGATTATTATTTATAAAAAATCTATTAGAATATGCCTATAGTTTTATTTTTTTAAAAATGGATAATAATTTTCATGATATATGATAGTTTTATTATATTTATGACTCTGTGAATAAGGGGTTCTTCCTAATAGGGGTGCTCAGGGTGGGTCTTTCTTATGATTTGATGCATGTATATGGGAATTTATCTATTTGCATACTGTTTTTTGTTAATATTTATTATCTCACCATAATTTTATATACATCACAGGAATGAAGAGTGGCTATAAAAATTTCTAAGAACACATGTTGTACTATCTTATGATCATGCTTTGCAAAGTAGACCTTATTATGGATATTTCTTGTTATGGGAGTTTTACCCTCAGTTAGGCCAGGTAGGGTATGATCAATCGTCAGGGTGGTTAGCTTGCATCTAGAATTCCAAAATTATGGATCATGTTTTAGTATGTGTTAGACTTTCCCCTAACTCCTGGGTATTCCCATGATCATTAGAACTTGAATTTTTTATATGGATTATGTTTACTTTATATTTTGTGATAGTTAGTTACCATTTATGTTTCCCTTTTTTACTACATCATTATTATTATTCTTATAATAACTATTATTATTTCTACTACTTCTATTATATTATAAAGAATAAATTTTTCCCTTTTAAAATAATAGATAAATTTTTTCAAAAGGTTTTAGAAATTTATTTAATAATACTTTCACATGGGTATTTTAAAGGATGTTTTTTCTAGAAAAGATTAATATTCATGTTTTAAATAAAATTATTTTAAATTAATAAGGGAAATGAATTGTGATTGGTTTTTAAAACTAAAATAGAAAAACCTATATTGTAATTGTATTTCAAACTATCCTGAGTTGGATCTCTTATCATTAATTTCATGATGGTTTTTAAAAAAATACCAATAAAATTAAAAAATTAAAATAAATAAAATTTCATATTTAGTGACTTTTTAAATTTCTACTAACTGGTAGTGGTTTTTAATAAACCACCTCTAATTAGTAATAATTTTCTAAAACTGCTAATAAAAAATAAAAATGAAACATTTTGGGGTAGTAATGAAAATCACTACTAAATACTCTTTCCCCAATAGTGTCTCCCCTAATGTGATATATGATTCTAGGGAGTTTTATAATTCCCCCTAGATGGGATATGGTTCCAAGGTGGGGCATCATTCCCCCTTAGGAGTATGATATGATATAGGGTGGTATTTTTAGGTGGGTCTCCATTTCCCCCAATGTTATATAGTGATACTATGGGGTTCGTATAATTACCTTAATATTATATATGATGGTATTCTCTGTGGGGAACCATTCCCTTGATTATATGTGGTTCTTAAACTTTCTTAGATAATTTTTTTCACTAGTCTAAACAAGTATAGTTAACATTCGGTGTCACCTTAGAACCCAATGATGGATGACAATTATTTTATGGTACTTCCATACTTTATTTTATTACTCTAAGTGTATCACATTGTACATGAAATACATTTATTAATTATGTTAGGGACACCATTGGTGTTGTCCTATTGAGTTTTAATCACACCCTACTTGGGAAGACCTCACACATTCATACCCTAGTAAACCCTACGATTGTAGTTATAGTTAGGGCATAAGCTTGATGTGGGATGGTTCAGCTGGATAAATTAGATGAAGTATAAATTTAGGACTATGTGGGGATTCAAGACCTGGATAGGTTTATTTTTTTATTATATATATATATATATATTAGTTGTATGTGATCTGTCCATGATAGATCTTGGTAGCATCTTCCTAACTCATGTGCCATTTTTGATAGTTTATTTTTTACAACATGAGTTTATTATTTACTTCTGGTGGTATTGGGTTATATTTTTTATTTATTTCAATGTATATTTTGATGATTGATTATATGATTTTTTTAGTTTTTTATTACTCTAATATGAGGGTATTTTCTCCCTGCAATATCACTAAGGTTCCCCAAGCCTTCACTCTTGAATCTAGTGTTAAAAACACTTTCTTTAAACACTGTCTTTGATTAAAATTGAGATGAACTTATCCTTATTTTACATCATTTACATATGTTAAAAATTATATCTCACAATAATCACACAATCCCAAAAACAAAAGTTTTAGTTTCTTTGAGGATCATCTACGTAAGTGTCTTATTTTATAATACTTATAAATATTTTTCCATAATCAAACCACATTATACCCTCTTCTAGACTCCCCATAGGTTACACTCATCTTTATAACTCAAGAAATAGAAATGTAACAAAGGGGTTTGATAAAATGTTAAGTAAATAAAAAAACATAACAACATGTCATCAAGAGTTAGATCACAAGTATATGAGAAAACATGATCATGGGACAAATATATTATTAAAAAGAACATTAAATAATTATGTTTATCCACAAATCATGATAAATTACATGTAATATCAAATGAAAAACATTTAATATGGAATAATAGTGTGGATACATGTGATAATAATCATGATCCATGAAGTTTAATCATAGGCATATACCATAAATATGTTTCATGTTATGGAAAAATAGTATAATAATGAAATTTAGTACAAAAAACAAGCACATGGAATCATTATATTATGAGAATATCCAAGAAGGCCCATCCTTTTTATTGTGAGTGTAATCCAAGAAGGCTCTCCCTTTATGTTGTGATTGTAATCCAAGAAGGATATCCCTTTATGTTTTGAGCATAATCCAAGAAGGTATGCCCTTTATATTGGGAGCATAATCTAATAAGACTCACACTTTAGTTTGTGAGTATATCCATGAAGGCTCATGCTACATTATTTCATGAGATTTATAATATTAGATAATTTATTGGAGGGTGATATAGGAGCATAACCATCAATAATCCATACATTTGTGTGTTAATTTGTAATGTCTTGGATTTTCTGTGTATTATTTTTAAATATTATATGGAATTATTTCGAGACTATACCTTTCGACGACGTGCGATTTTGAGGTCCAGAGTGCTCGAAATCAATGGTTGAAATTAATTAAACTTTAAATAGCATGCATGAGAAGTTTTCCTAAAAAAAGTGGAATAACTTTTAAATGGTTTCTTAGATTAGAAATATGAGGTAACTATTGCCTTTAGAGCAGCGACTTTGCCTTAGGCAGGGCCTAACATCGACTGGCGTGGGTCAGCTGCAAGAGTTAGTTTTTTTGGAAGTTTTAATGGAAATAAAATAAAATTAATAATTGATTTTATTTTAAATGTTTCCATAATGCAATGATGCTTATTTTCTTTAAATAATAAAGAGTCCAAGGTTAGGCTCATAACCCTGGATAACTCCCAAGAATCCTCTAGAGATTTGGACAGGATCCAACCTTGGAGGATTTTTGATAGACATCAATGAATGACAAAGCGTGGATCGTTGCAAAACGAGATCGAATCCTGACCAACAACTGATATCCCTCTTCATCGAAAACTGAGGTAGGGGTTTTTATTTCAATTCTTATCTTCCCCATTCTTGGATTAAACAATGAATGCGGATCAACCCACAAATAGGGTGATCTGTGGATCGTGCGTTCTTGCGAGAGGGTGTTATTTTTTTTATTTCTTTGTGGTTTGATTCGGGAATATTATTGTGATAATTTTGGGATTATTGTTTGATTCAATTTTTAAACCTATTAACGGGAGCGGATCGATTCCGTGACGAATGAAGATGGTGGTTCATTCCTTAAATTGGTTTGTTGGATTTTCATTTCTCTTTTCTTCGTGTTCTTCATGTTCTTCGCGGGGCGACGAATAACAGATCGTTGCACATATGTTTCGCAATGCAACGATCCCAAATTGGAGATCTGACATCATGATGGCCTAGAGGAGGTGTGACAATAATGGTGGATGATTAATCAGCTCATATCGGGAGAGACCGTTCTTAGAGCATTCATCGCACGGGTGGATCGTTACGAGTTTTCTGGGTTGATCAGAGGCCCAAAAACAACAAAGAAAAATTCGGGATGTTGGGTTGACCTTAATATTCAAGTTTCATGGCCAACGGATGGCCAGATCGAAGATCGAAGCTTCACCCGAGGCACGACGACAGAGGTTCATGATTCTGGAAATTTCCAGAACACACAGTGTGTATCCTGAAGAACAAGACATGTAGGTCTGGCTAAGTGGCGGCTAGGGTTCCGCGGTGCGTGAAGTGATGACACAGAATGTTATCTAAAGAACACGGCATTTGGGTCCTTACATGGGACTCGGCATGTATCCTAAGAAATACATGGACACGGGGTAGAGTACATGCCATTTACTCCACCACACGACCATATGAGGCCAGTACTGCGGGTCACCCCGTGTGCCGATTACACAGGTTGGGACACATGGGTTGAGGTCGTGTACAGGAACACATCCAGTGTACACAGAGTATACCCTAGATACTTTGACATGACAAGTGATCCTTTCTATGTGCCGTGTAGTTTCATTTTATACATCAAGCCTTATGACACAGGTCGTTGTACACGGGCAGTACCCGGGGTTAGAAGACACGGCGTGTGACACTTCTACACACTATGTACTTCTCAGTACAAGGCTTGATCTTCTTGTACACCCTATCTTGGACATGTTTCATTTGGATTAGTGCCCCTTATGCTCGCTCCCCTGAAGGTCAGGTATCATTTCTATTCATAGGAGTATGATCCTTTCAGTAGTACTTCCTAAGATAGATTCAGGTATCCCTCTAAGAGGCCCAGAGTGAGATCCTCTATCCATTCGTGACCCTAGGTAGAGTCAGGTATTGACATGACTATTCTCACATGGCACCGATCCTCTACCTAACAGGTGAATCCGGATGAGTCATGGTATCCACCAAGGCCCTGGAAGAGATCCTCATCTGTGTATCGTGATCTTTCCCCACTCAGGAGTGTGTTCTCTTGGAATGAGTTTATCTATCTCTCATGGATTTTCTCGATGAACATTACTTCTCATACGGACGATATTAGAGCTATCAGACTTGTGGAGTGAGTTCTCCCAGATGAGTGCTTCATGGAACCTTCGAACTGAATCCCTAGTGGTGGTATGTGGTTGTGTGACTTGTCTCTAGACTGAAGGTCTAGGTTTTGAGTATATTTGGATTGTGTTTCTCTTTTTATATGTTCAATATACATATACTGTGTAGAGATAACTGTACCATTACTTTGTGTATTGATTTTTTGTTTCAGGGTCCTCTACTGAGTATTGTTATACTCACCCCTACATGGTCTTTTCCCGAAAGTGTTGTGTCTTGTGCATATGAGAAGCCTTTTGACGGAGTCCAGGGTGGACCGGGGCATGATCAGGATTTCTGAGTTCCCTATAGGCTAAGGTATTCCTATGACTATGAGTAGCAGTCCCAGTACCTCTTTGTGCTTACATGTTTGACTTTTTAGTTTATAGTCTCTTTTTCTAGGTGGGCTTGTATTCTGGCCCAGTTTACTTTTAGTACTTTACCTTCTGTCGTAATCTGTTTGGCTGGGTTTAGTGGTATGCATGCATTTTTTTCCATAGTGGTTTTTTCATTTCAGAATTTTTGGTCTTGGAGATGTGTGTGTGTGTACATGTACTTAGTAAATGCCTCCCATGTTAGTAATATTCCTACTCGGTGCTAGTCACCAGCCCATGTCCTATTGAAGGAGGGATTGGGGAGTCGTGGCGCGGGCTCCACTAGGACGGGTCATGACATATTGGTATCAGAGGTGGTTGGTTCTACCTTAAAACCAAGAGTCTGTGAGATTGATTTGGGTCAAAAATGTTAAGTGTTTCAATCTTGGATTTTAGGCCAGAGACTCCAGTGTTGGTGTGGGTGGCCAATGTATCTATACACTAGGACTCTGATAACCTGCTTTTCTACTCGGTACATGAAAACACTAGTTGTGGGGAAATAAGAGATTGGTACATGAATCATATAGGAGTGGGTTGTGTTTTCCATGTCCTTTGTGTCAGCTATCCAGATATACTCTTTGACCATTGTACATTTTGTTCCTTATAGGATTCCTCTGCGACGCATACCTGCTAGGATTCAACAGCATGATCATGAGGATGACCCCCTCAGTGACGAGGCTTTGATACATGGACCAGTTCCCCAAGCATTACCTCCAGGTTGTTCACCTGCTATACCACCACCAATGGATCAGCCTATGGTACCTAAAATACCGACCAATGAGGTGCGTAGTTTGAGTGAGCTCCATGAGTTCCTGAGACAGATACCCCTTAGTTTCTGAGGCGATCCCGACCCTCAGGAGACTGAGGTCTAGCTTGAAGGAGTGACTAGAGTTTTCTGTCTCGTGAGGACACTGGTGTACCAGATGGCGATCCTAGGAGCAAGCCTTCTTTAGGGTTCGGTTGGTCGATGGTGGAGTCTGACCGTACAGACTCATGATGAGGAGACTCTTTCATGGATGGATTTTGAGTGACACTTTAGGGTGGAGTTCTATCCAGTTACGCTGAGAGCGGTGCGTATCCAAGAGCTTCTTTAGCTCTAGTAGGGAAACTTGACTGTTGTTGAAACCTTGAGATTCTGGTAGAGCAGTTAACTCTACCCTTACACTTGGATACACCTACGGGAGGAGACTCAATGATCACGCACCTTTACAGATAGTGTGATCTCACCCTTGGAGGTGACAGTTTTGGTTGGAACCTCTTGGTGGTAGCATCGAGGCCTTATGACGTCATTCTCGGTATGGATTGGTTATCTTCGTTCCATGCTCAGATTGAATGCTTTAGGAAAAGAGTGTGGTGTACCCACAGCGATGGGATGAGGTTTTCCTTTGTCAATGAAAAGGAGACCCATAAAGCACTGAATGGGATCATGCATAGGAGGGTGCAGTCGATCACTCATGAGTTGGCTAGCATTACCCTCAGAGTAGTAGATGTTGTGAGTTTCCAGTTCCAAACAGTAGTGGCGGGGTACGAGGATGTATTTCACAAAGATGTTATAGGATTACCTCCCCACCAGTAGATCAAATTATGCATCAACTTACACCCCAGGATGGCACCATTTTCCTCACCAGCATATCAGATGGCTCCCGCAGAGCTTCGCGAGCTAAGGGTGCAGTTGGAGGATTTTCAGAGTAAGGGTTTCATGAGACCCAATGTTTCACCCTAGGTGGCCCTAGTTTTGTTTGCCAAGAAGGCATATGGGAGTTTGAGGTTGTGCATGGATTAATGGTGCCTGAACTAGGTGATGGTGGAGAACAAGTATCCACTTACAAGGATAGGCGACCTCTTTGATCAGCTAAGAGGGGCACAATGGTTCTCAAAGGTTGACCTTCAGTCAGGTTACCACTAGTTATGAGTACGGAATGAGGATATACCAAAGACATCTTTCAGATGCTGTTACGGTCACTATGAGTACTTGGTGATGCATTTTGGCGTGAAGAACGCCCCCACAGTCTTCATGGGACTTATAAACCAGATCTTCTAGCCGTATTTATACCAATTTGTAGTGGTATTCATCGACGACGTCCTTGTGTACTCGACGTCAAAGGAGGAGCACACGAGACACCTGCGTATGGTTCTGGACGTACTCTAAGATCACCAACTTTATGGGAAACTCTCGAAGTGCCAGTTCTATATTTGGGAGGTCCACTTTTTAGGATATGTCATCTTAGAAGATAGAGTCGTTGTGGACCCAGCCAAGGTGGAGGCAGTCTTAGCATGGGATCCACCTCGGAGCGTGACGTAGGTGTGGATCTTCCTTGGGTTGGCCGGATATTACTGGAGATTCATTCCTAATTTCTCCTGGATATCATCACCGATGATAGCCTTGACCAGTAAGGGGTAACCCTTCATGTGGATAGAGAAGTTCCAGTAGGATTTCAATTAGTTGAGGCAAAGTTTGACGAGTGCCTGAGATTTTTGGAGGAGGGTGTCGAGTATGTAGTTTTCTGAGACGCATCAGGGACTGAGCTTGGATGTGTCCTGATGCATAGATAGATAGTGATTGCTTATGGTTCATGCCAGCTTAGGCCACATGAGAAGAACTATGCGACCCATGATCTTGAGTTGGAAACGGTAGTCTTCATATTTAAGATGTGGAAACAACTACCTTATAGGAAAGCGGTTAATCATCTAATCTAACCAGAAGAGCCTCAAGTACATATTATCACATAAGAATCTGAATTTGAGGCAAATCCGTTGGCTAAAGTTCCTCCAGGACTATGATTTCGAGATCATCTATACTCCTGGGAAGAGAAACAAGGTGAAAGATTCTCTTAGCAGGAGATTAAGCTCGCAGCTATTGATTGAGGTGATGGAACATTTGGACTCGTTACAGTTATCCTTCATGGATAGAGAGGATGCAGCTTACATTCAATTGATGGTTATCATCCCTCTACCCTTATAGCTATTTAGGGAAGCAAAGCTTGGGGATGTCGACTGTGAGGATTTACATTCTTAGTTATCCTCAGGGCATGCCCCAAATGGATATTCGCAAAGTGGGGAGCACGTAGTTATTTTTAGAGGACACACTATTGTACCAGTGGAGTTGTGGGTGGAGTTCCTGAGGGAGTTTCATGCATCCCCCTTAGCGGTACATCCTGGAGTGTCGAAGATGTACCAGGATCTTCGACGATAGTTCTGGTTGTCAGGAATGAAGAAGATAATAGCAAAGTTCGTTTCTCGATGCCTTACATACCAGTAGGTGAAGGCTGAGCACCAGGTTCCAGTGAGATTAGATCACCCCTAGAAGTTACATAGTGGAAGTGGGATGGAATATAGATGGACTTTGTGATAGAATTACCACAAACATCCAAAGGGCATGATTCCATCTGGGTGATCATTGACCAACTCACCAAGTTAGCCCACTTACTAGCTATTAGGGAGTAGAGTTTTGTAGAGAGCTTAGGATGAATCTAGGTGTAGGAGATAGTTCGACTTCATGGATTCCCTTCGACAATAGTCTCAGATTGAGACACCCGATTCACATCCCAATTATAGAAGGGATTGTAGGAGGCTTTCATAACTCATCTACACTTGATCACAACATTTCATCCCCAGATATATGGTCAGACAGAGAGGACTATTCAGGTTCTGGGGGATATGTTTTGGGCCTGTATCTTGGACTTTATTCATAGTTGGGAGGCCCACCTACCACTGGTGGAGTTTGCGTACAACAATAGCTACCACTCCACTATTATCATGGCACTGTTTGAGGAATTATATGAGAGACCCTTCTAGTCACTGCTTTTTTGGACCGACCCCAGAGAGTCAGCACTCATGGGTCCAAAGTTGGTGCGAGCTACCACCAAGAAGGTGAAGATCATCCAGGAATGGATGAAGACTGCACAGGACTGGTAGAAGTCTTATATAGACAGACGAAGGAGACCTCTAGAGTTCGAGGAAGGGGACCATTTCTTCCTTAGGGTCTCAACTCAGTGAGAATTGCGAAGATTTGGTCGGGGTAGAAAGTTATCTCCAAGGTTCATTAGAACTTTTTAGATACTGCGCAAAGTTGGCGAGGTGGTGTACCACCTAGCTCTACCGCCACAGTTGCACCAGGTACATGATGTCTTCCACGTGTTGGAGCTGAGGTGGTACGTGCATGACCCATTGCACGTCATCGACTAGGGTGAGTTGGACATTGAGTATGGAGCGACCTTTGCTGAGTACCCAGTGGAGATCAAGGATCAGTAGAAGAGGATCCTTCGTGGGAAATCAATTCCCTTGGTGCACATCCGGTGGCAGCATGGGAATCTTCATGAGAGAACATGGGAGCGGGAGACTCAGATCCATGCCCAGTACCCACATCTTTTTTAGTAACCCTTGTTTTGGCTTTTTGGGGACGCAAAGCCCCAAGGTGGGAAGAATTTAATGTATCATATTTTCCTTGTATTGTTTTTAAATATTATATGGAACTATTTTGAGACTAGACCTTTCGACGACGTACAATTCCGAGGCTCAGAGTGCCCAAAATCAATGGTTGAAATTAATTAAACTTTAAACAGCGTGCGCGTACGGTTTTCCTAAAAAAGTGGAATAACTTTTAAACGGGTGCCCAGATCAGAAATATGAGGGAACCATTGCGTTCAGAGTAGCAACTCTGCCTTAGGCGGGGACTAACATCGACCGGTGCGGGTCAGCTTCAATAATTAGTTTTTTTGGACGTTTTAATAGAAATAAAATAAAATTAATAATTTATTTTATTTTAAATGTTTCCACAATGCAAAAATTCTTATTTTATTTAAATAAGAAATAGACCAAGGTTAGGATCATAACCCTGGAGAACTCCCAATAATCATCTAGAGCTTTGGATAGGATCCAACCTTGGAGGATTTTAGACGGACACCGGCGAACGATGACACGTGGATCTTTGCGCAGTGAGATTGAATCCTGACTAACGACCTATCTCTCTCTCCATAGACAACCGAGGTAGGGGTTGTTATTTCAATTCATCTCTTCCCTGTTATTTTATTAAATGAAGAATGTGGATTAACCCACAAACAGGGTGATCCGCGGATTGTGCGTTCTTGCAGGAGGGTGTTATTTTTTCCATTTCTTTGGTGTTTTATTTGGGAATATGATTGTAATAATTATTGGATTATTGTTTGATTATCTTGTTAAACCTGTTAATGGGAGTAGATTTATGTCGTGAAGAATGAGGGTAGAGTTTCGTTCCTCAATTTGGTTTGTTGGATTTTTCTTTCTCTTTTCTTCGTATTCTTCGTGTTCTTTGCGAGGTGATGAACAACGGATTTTTTTGCATCTGTTTTGCAACGTAATGATACAAAATTAGAGATCTGATGCTATGATGACCTAGAGGAGGTGTGACAAAAATGGCGGATGATGAATCATCTTAGATCTGGAGATACTATTCTCCGAGCATTCTTCACGCGGGTGGATCGTTACGCGTTTTCAGGGCCGATGAGAGGACCAAAAACAACGAAGATGACTTCGGGACGTTGGGGTGACCTTAATATTCAATTTTCATAGCCAATGGACAGCTATATTGAATATCAGAGCTTCACCCGAGGCACAACGGTGGAGGTTCGTGATTCTGGAAATTGCCAGAACACACGACATGTATCCCGAAGAACACGGCTTGTAGGTCTGGCTAAGTGGTGTTTAGGGTTCCGCGGTGCGTGAAGCGATGACATAGAATGTTCTATAAATAAAATAGTGTGTGGGTCCTTACATGGTACTTGGCGTATATCTTGAGCGATACACAGACACAGGGTGGAGTACACGTCGTGTACTCCACCACACAGCCATATGAGGCCAGTAGTGCAGGTCACCCTGTGTATCGATTACACAGGTTGGCACACATGGGTTGAGGCCATGTACGGGCACATGGATAGCGTACATGGATCTGAACCCATATACTTTGACACAGTGTGTGATCCTTTCTACATTTCGTGTAGTTTCATTTTACATGACAAGCCTTACGACATGATCCATTGTACAGGGGAAGTTCCCAGGGTTAGAAGACATGGCGTGTGACACTTCTACATGTCGTGTACTTCTCAGTACTTGTCTTGATATTCTTTTCCACCATATCTTGTACATGTTTCATTTGGGTTAGTGCCCCTTATTCTCGCTCCCCTAAAGTTTAGGTATCATTTCCATTCACAAGTGTATGATCTCTTCAGCAGGACTTCCCGAGATAGAGTCAGGTATCCCTCTGAGAGGCCCAGAGTGAGATCCTCTATCCATTCTTGAACCTAGGTAGATTCAGGTATCAATGTGACTATTCCCATAGGGCACTGATCCTCTACCTATAAGGTGAATCCAGATGAGTTTTGGTATCCTCCTAGTCCCTAACAGAGATCCTCATTTGTGTATCGTGATATTTCCCCACTTAGGAGTGTGTTCTCCCAGAATGAGTGTATCTATCTCTCATGGATTTTCCTAATGAATAGTACTTCTCGGACAGACAAAATCAGAGCTATCAGACTCATGGAGTGAGTTCTCCCATACAAGTGCTTCTTGGAACCTTCGAACTGAATTCATAGTGGCAGTATGCAGTCGTGTGACTTGTATCTGGACTACAGTTCTGGGTTTTGAGTATGTCTGGATTATGTTTCCCTTGTTATACATTTAGTAGACATATAATATGTAGAGCTCATTGTACCTTTACTTTTTGTATTTCTTTGTGGTTTTGGGGTCCTCTACTATGTATTTTTATACTCACCCCCACACGGACTTTTCCTTCACATGTCATGTCTTGTGAAGACGAGCGGCCTTTTGATGGAGTCCAGGGTGGACCAGGGTAGGATTGGGATTTCTGAGTTCCCTAGAGGATGAGGTATTCCTATGTCTACAAGAAGCAGTCCTCACACCTCTTTGTGCTTACAAGTTAGACTTTTTAGTTTGAAGTCTCTTGTTCTTGGTGGGCTTGTATTCGGGCCCAGTTTACTTTCAGTATTTTACCTTATGTCAAACTCTGTTTGGTTGGGTTTAGTGGTATGCATGCATTTTGTTCCTTAGTGGTTTTTTCATTCCAGCATTTTTGGGCTTGTAGATGTGTTCATGTGTACATGTACTTAGGCAATTCCTCCCATGTTAGTAATATATATACTCGGTGCTAGTCACCAACCCCTGGCCTATTGGAGGCGGGCTTGGGGAGTCATAGTGCGGACCCCACTATCATGGGTCGTGACATAATTGATAACAATATTTCATCATAATATAAAGAACCCATGGAAATAAAAATTGGTTTTACAATATTTCTAGATGGTATCACCAAAATTGGCCTCAAAAATGTAAATGGTTGATAACTAAAATTTAATCACTCCAAAAGCGTATTTCATAAGAAAATTTAGAGGTTGATTCATGAAAAATAATTTCCAAGAAAATAAACACTTAATAGATAAAGAAAAAATGAAAGGGAAATCTTAAAAGAGTTTTTTAAAAAATGATTTTATATTTGGTGTAAAGAAAGAAGTTATGGGCACTTTAAAAATTATTTATTGAAAATGTGAAGTAAATTTTTTTTAAACTATTTACTTTTAAAAATAACTTTCAACAGTGGAGCATTGAGAAATATATAGAGATTTCAAAAAGATAAAGTGAAATAATCTTCAATAATTGATCCTTGAAAATGACACAAAGTTTTAAGAAAGGTGAAGTGAAATTTTTTTGGAAACTTTTACTTTTAAAAAGAATCTTCAATAATATAGAATTGAAAATATATAAAGTTTATCAAAAATTAATGTAGTGTGGAAGATAAAATACTTGAATCTAAAATGAAGGAAAACCTTTTCAATATTTTAAAATACATTTATTGAAAACCCACATCATAAAAATATATAGTAAAATTTTCCTTTGAAAAGTGGAAATGAAAAATAGTAAGTTCACATGAGTAAAGAAATATTAATATTTAAAAATAATAAATTAAAATCATTTTTTAGAATAATGAACATAGAAATGGGTGGAAAGTGTCTTTAAAAGAGATGAGATTTTTTATTAAAACGTTTTTCTTTTATAAGAAAGAAATTAATTAAGAATCATATTTGAGTTGAAAACATCATTTCACCCAGATAGAAAATATGAAATATCTTATGAAATATTAAATAAAATAATTTATCAAACTTATAATAATTATGAAAAATTAATAATATTTTTACTCAAAGAAAATAAATATGAATTAACAAAATCCCATATGGATATCATGCTTCATAAAGAAAGAAACATTTAGAAAGGGGTTTTATGTGGTAGAAAAGTAAATACCCAAAAAAAAGATAAAATACCATATAATACAATCATAGGGTAGAATATACCCACCTTATATGAAATAAGTTCATGAAGAACAATCATAACTTAATGAACGAGAATTGAGTTAACAAAAACCCTTACATCATCATTATCTATCATATTTAAAAACCATAAAAATTATAACATAATATGGATTTATAAATACCTTTTTATAATCCTTAACAACTCATTGTAAAATATTTTTTAAACATGTTTCATGTCTTTTACCACTAAATCTTTTACATTTTACCATTTTGGTTTTAACCTTGGTAAATAGTTTTAACCCAAGTAATTTATATTTTAATAAACATATAAGGTAACCCTTATTACCAAATTTTTATGTTTCAAACCTAAATTTTTGATATAAATAATCTAATTAAAATTTTATAATATTAAATAAACTTTTAAATTACTGAAAAAGTTGGGGAGCATGCCCCTTTATTAAAAATAGAAAAATAAAACATGAACCCCTTTTAAATTGGGTAAGGTATAACCCATTACAAGCCCATAGGTCCAGAGGCACATAGCCTTAAAATTTAGTGGCCTAAGAGTCTAGTGGGACAAAACCCATTACAAAACCAAAACCAAATACAAATCCAATGCATAATACCAATGTTCTTAAAGGAAAACTAATTTTATTGAAAAATTCCCTTTTAAAACTTCAAGTGTTCTTAATCCTATTTTGTATGCATTTATAATTGATTACAATAATTTTTTACTATACATTTTATTATTATTAAACTTTATTAATAATATTCATATATTATATAATGGATCATTTTAGTTTGGTGCTACTTATTAATTAATCTATTTAACACATTAGGTTTTAAAGTAAATATATATAGTAAAATCTTAGGGTTCTATAATCACCTTAAAACCACACTTCTAGTCAGAAGCCTATAACATATGGGGAGGTGCACTTAAGTTCATGTAAAAATTATTGTTGGTTATTGTATATTAAGTTGATTCAATACATTACAAAGGGAATCATTCCCACATAAGAGATAGAGGTGAACAAAATAAGGAGATGTGGATACCTTAACCATCATGAGGCATTTTCCTAGGGACAACTATGGACTGAGCTCTATAAAAAACTATGAGGGTGAGGACCAAATTGGACAATATCATGATCATGGGATGGATTGGGATGTTAAAATTGGTATTAGATCTAGTACCTAGTTTGTTTAAAAACGAGGACATTGTACCCTCCCAGGGGGGTGGTCATTATTCTCACATTGGATTTGGGGGTGAACAAAGCCCCTTATAAGGTGTTGTGGATACCTCAACCATCACAATGCCTTTTCTAGAGAACAATTATGGCATGTTCTCTATGATAAAAACCATGATTATGAGGCCAAAATCAGGAAATATCATGATTTCGGGATGGACATGGTTGTTACACATAAGATCCCCAACCACGGGTGATATCACATAAGAGTGAATAGCATCCATATTATAGGAATCATTAATTAAATTAGCACATTTTCACATACTCATGGTAATCTCAAGAATAAGAAGCACCTAATCCCATACTTTAATGTGGTCAACAATTTTTGGAGTTGGTTTCCTAGAGAAAACTAAATTTATACTTTCAATTACCTATATATTCAAATAATTGAATTTTAATAAATATTTTATCACATGATTATTTTTCTTCTACATAAAATCAATGTGATAATGTCCTTAGAGTATTTTTTGTATTGAAAGGGAATAGTAGTTCCCCAGTATAATGATAACCTTGGAGTGATGGGATGATATTATTGAATATATATTCTATGTCCAAATGACATATGTATGACAAGATATAGATGATGTTAGGATATCGAGCATTAGAGGATCATAATATATTCAAACTTCTTCACATGAAGTTTTCAGTTGGTAATATTCAAGAGAAGAGGTTATGAGAATAGACCTGGTAGTAATAATTCCACGTGTTATGTGTGTCATTGGATATTCCTATCTATTGAAATGTGTATTGGTCCTTTGACTTAATATTGTTATTAATGGATATCATGAGTTATGTACTTAGATGTATTGATAAAAAAACATTATTACGTATTCTCATGTTGAGGTGGGATACATTGGGTGCATCTCAAATGATACGACATTAATGAATATGTTAATATAGGATTTGTCTATTTCATTTTATATAAGTAGATATCTCTAACCCTTGATTTAAATGAAACTATTTGATAAATCCATGGTCATGGTGGTGTATTTATGTGTTCATTTAAATAATTAAATCAAAGGTAAATCAATAATATAGATTGATGACACAATGTATGCAACCTGCTTGATGTGATATCAAGACAAAGAGATTATATTATACAGTGGGAATTTATTAGAGGATTTGGTTGTTGTGAAATTAATTTCTTTCTATATGGGTTCTTTAATGTGTTTCTAGAAGTTGATCTTGGGATTTAGTCTAGTTTTCCTAATTCCATTGAGAATGATTCCAAAAGAGTCACAAACTAAGTGTATCCAAAATCTCTATTAAAATATATTTGAATTTAACATTTTGAATAAATATTATTCCTACCTCATGGTTTAATAATTCTTCAGTTTATTTTGATCACATTTATTCAATCAATAGTTGTTCAAGAGAATATATATATGAGTTGAATATTAAATAAATATGTATTCATAAGGTGAAAAATAATTACATAAATATATAATATTTATCTATCATACGTTTATTTTCAAGATAACAAACAATTATTTATCTGGTTATGAAAATATTAGATAAATATTTATTTTTCCACATAGTGGATATAATATTTATCTATTTATTGATAAAATAATATAGTGAAGTTTATTTATTTAAATAAATAAATAGTTATTATTCAAGATTTAATGAATGTTGAGGAGGATTGATGGACCAATCTAAGGGGTCTGGAAGAAATGAAATATTTTATTTAATATCATTTAAATAAATATTGATTGATTTATTTAATAAATGATATTTTATATCTTTGAATTAATGTACATCATGAAATAATAATAATAATAATAATGATAATAATAATATTATTATTATTTAATGTGAAGTTTACTTATAATTAATTGATTGGTTGAGGATCTTTGAGCAAAAACCAATTCTCTGACCTAAGTATATAACACATATCATATCATTTCTAGGGTAAGATTGAGAAAGGTTATGTATAATTAAATTCTCCTAAGAATAATTTCTAAAACAAGAAATTTCTATCCTCCTCCTCTGTCTCAAAAATGAGAGAACAAGAGAGAATCTTTCTATAGTCGAAATGTTCATGCTATGATCAATGGTGAATGACACAAAAGATTTGTTCATGTAACACAAACACTACAAGTTTTAGCAGCATCATTCTAAGAATTTTAAAGAATGTGTGTATACCACTATAGAGAATCTACTTTGGATCCTTAAATGAAATGATGTTATGATAATAAAGTTCAAATGATTCAAAAATGGAGAAAAAAATCCAAGAGGATGTATTTTTTTCTATATAAATTAATTGTAGATTATACATGAAAAAATAATCTCTATGAATATTCTAGGGTTGTATTCATCCAGTTATTAGGATTTAATTTGATGAAACCAATAAAAACATTATTTAGAAAGGTACTAATCACTTCCATTGCGCCCTAAAACATACATGTCATATCAGAATGGTTACATATCAATTTATAATTATTTATCATTCATTGTTTGATTTAGGAATTTGATTTTATTTTTTTATTTCAATTTTATTTTTTCTCAATCCAAAATTAAACATAACATGATAATTCAGTTTTATATGACCATGAATAGGTGAATAATATTCAAAAATATCATCTAAAGATGCCTAATATTTTGGTCAAATAATAAGGATACATGATATATAATTGAAAAGTACATGATGTGTACCCATGTTCACTGCATTGGGATGAGTTGTGAAAATCATATAACATCATTTGGGAAAAAAATATGTGTTGTCATTACATGTCACGTGCTGACTGGAAAGATGGAATGTATCTTGATGGTTTACATGGCATGTAGCCAGCGTACATGTTATGTAGCCCCATATGATTTGACCTCACAAGAATCATGTAATTCATGCACTCAAAGTATGAAGAATATATTAATTACACATCATGTATTAACTAAAAACCAAGAAACGTAGACCAAATTTGATTACATCACTACAGGAAAACCGCCTCTTACCGGTGGTTTTTTTCTATATAGCGGTGGTTTAAACCGCCGCTATATGGTTTGGAGGCGGTTTACAGAAACCGCCGCTAAACTTGGCGTCGACAATCTATTAGCGGCGGTTTTATGCATTTCGCGGCGGTCAAACAAAAGCGTCGTAGTACCTCATTTCGTGGCGGTTTTTGGTAAATTTAGCGGTGGTTTTAAGGGCTATTTAATTAGTGGCGGCTATAATCGCCGCGAAACTCAGGCGTGCCAGTCGCCTTCTTAGCGGCGGTTAAAACCGCCGCAATTTCAGACGTGATTTTTCGGCGGTTATAACCACCGCTAAACAGTCTTCCGAATACATTTAGCGGCGGTTTAAACCGCCGCTAAATGTATAAGTGGTAAAACATTAGCGGCGGTTAAAACCGCCGCGAAATGCTGACCCGGAAAAAAAATGCATTTCTGTTTATACTCCACCACTACCCTGGAAAACAAACCAAACAACACATGCAACATATATATAATAAGGACAAAATTTATGCACCACCTACGCAATATTCATAAACACCCTTTCATTTAATGTTGATGAAAAAGTTGATCCAATTCAATAAGAATACCTAAAATTATGGATTTAGAATGAAACACAAGATAACATCAAATGAAACAAGAGATTGGGGGTCACATGGATTTATACTTATAGTTTACAGATGATCAAAATTGAAAATATTTGATTCCATAAAATTATCCCAATGTTCCAAATGATAATTGAAATCCATTTAAGTAACATGAATACAATTTGAATTGGTAATGTCCAGTTTAGTCTCGAAAGTTATTCTTGTATCCTGAAAACTATAATATATATGTAGTGCGAGAAAAAAAAGATATAATCATCTAGGTCTTAATGAAGTCTTCAATTTTAGGTGAAAATGGTGTGTTAATGTGCTGGCCATCAAATAGAATAAACCATATAACCCCATACATTTCATCTAAATAATCCTTTGTACACCATGGATTACTCATCAAATAATTGATCCAATATTATCATATGGAACTGTGTTCAACAAAAAATTAATGTAACCCCACTATAGATTAGACATTACTTTTCCACTCTCACAACCTTATATGTAATTAGCAATGCTCCCATCCCATCCAAACAAACCATGTCACATCACATCAAATCCTTCCCGTATACAAATGGGTTATCACATCACACAACATCCCAACAGCAGTCACCTAGGCCATCACATCACATCACATACCACCAGTAGACACATAGTCCATCACTTCACAATAAATCATACTTATAGACAAATACACTACCACCTAACATCTCTTCCCACCCACGGACACATATTCTGTCAAATGGCATCCAAACTAGAACAAGAGTCTTAAGGTATCATGAATGTGATGGACATAATCATTGTCCCCTCCTCCTACCATCAATTACCCCACAATATATCACATAGAAACACATAACTTATCACTCATAGAAATTGGGTCTAATAGATCAATTCCCACCAGAAGGCACCATGGACATGACATCGTTTCTATGAATTCTCCAACACCAACATGTGTCACTAATTCTGAATGAAGTGAGAGGATGTGTGTGAATCCATGCCTAAATTTCACCACCATCATATTTATTGGTGAAAATACCTAAAACTCTAAACCTTTGAGTAGTGTTAATTTTATATACATTATGCTTGGTGTATAAAATAATAGAAACATCCATGGTATATAGATATCCCACAATACCAAACCTATGTTTCCACATAAACTACACTTGAGCTTATTAGATCACCACACCATAACACAAATCAATAATCACAACCAATTAAATCACTATTTGAATCACCCAATACAATCACAACACTATTAACACAACATTCCACTTTCCACATACATGTTTCACCGCCTTTATTTTTTATCCATTACAATTCACATAACACTTTACATTTTCATTTGATTAATTTATAACATATATATTTCCAATAAATATTTTTTATTTACTAACCTAGATCATTTACATTATCAACATAGTTCATCTCATGGATAACCGAGAAACTGACATATCCACTCCATGCTACAACTAATTCAACTCACAAAACTATCACCACAACACCACACATCCACCATTGTTTCCACACCACATTGCCCAACCCATATCAAAAAATCAAATACTCCTTAAAACCATCATGAAACTCTATCACCACATACCAAATCAACGAATCTGCTACAAAAACATTATTCTACAACCACTACACCACATCCATGACCCCATAACCATGTACCACAACCTCTTCATAGCACATTTCACTACTACCAAAATCACATACATGAAAATAGACCAAAGAATCACATCCCCTTGTACTACACAACCAATCTGGTCAATAACATCACCATACAACTTCCTAAACCATATAGTGAAACACAATAAGATGAATTATCCACAACATCACAGATAACGACTTCAATGAATATTCATGGGAATTATCACATATCATTTTTACTAATCGTGGTTATCCACACACAAAAAAATACATCAATGGGACACCAATTACTATCCAAAAATATATTCCTTTTATTTTTATTCAGGGATAAATTACATTACAACATTGAAAGTGTCCTCAAAACATTACAAATATATTACAAACAGGGTCCCAATAGTACTTATATTTGGAATTGGATGTAATCATGCATAGATATCTCAAAAACATATAATAATGTAGTAAGTCATGAGAAAATTACCCATTATCATAAATTTATATTTTTCATAAATTATTTTATTATTAAAAAACCCTTAATATTTACTTGAAAGAGAGAAATAACTTGATTATACCACACATATAATAT
Organism: Viscum album; assembly: GCA_963277665.1. Classification (NCBI taxonomy): domain Eukaryota; kingdom Viridiplantae; phylum Streptophyta; class Magnoliopsida; order Santalales; family Viscaceae; genus Viscum; species Viscum album. Next base: position 1,360,575,010 of record OY728140.1, on the reverse strand, counting down.
ATAAGATTGAGAATGGGTATCCTCTACCACATGGAAGCAGTCACTTCTAACTCTTCACTGTAGGATGAAGAAAAATAAACTCAAAAACCACAACCACACATGGAAACCATGCATGAAACTACACCTAAACAAGGGGTTGTAGAAATGCATGCACATTCACGCACCAAAGAAAAATTCCACCTCTATATTGGATCTCCAAAATAGGTACATAATGAAAGAAATATAAAAATAGGAGAACACGCCATGGATCTCCAAGAGGAATCCACCATATCCCATGAATAAAATAAAGGATGAAGTGGGATATATTTTTTCCTCAAGACACCTAGTGTTCACTCAGAATGATAGTTGGGTATTATGTATTAAATACTAGAGAAAAAATCTAATAAAACCTCATTTAAAATATTGAACTCGGATAATTCACATTATGTATCCAATTCATGACATGAATTCCCATATTTCAAAATTCCCATGAATTTCATGTATCCTCAGCCATTTATTATTACACATAATGAATTTGAATATCATGTCTGGAATTAAGTGAGATATTTAGACAAGGGTGTGCATCAAAGTTATAATAAATTACCATTGATTAGTTAATGGATTGATTAAGTGAGATATTTAGACAAGGTGATCACACAAAGAGGTCAAGTGACATGATCACATGATTAGGTCTCTTGTATGGTTCTTGTGATGAGGTCATGAAAAGTTGTCTTGAAAAACAAATGCACGAGAGATAGGGTTTTGAGAGATATGGAGCTTCATGTCACCGGTCAAATGACCAGCCTCTCACCCCCTGTTTGGACATGCAACACTCTAATGAGTCAAATTCCCGATGCTGAATTTACAACAGAAACATCAAAGAGCCTATTACCATAGATCATCTAACCAATGAAACAAACACATCATTCTCTTTACCACCTGAGGTTATTGTGATCATTCAAGGTTAGCCACTGAAGCTCCTCCAAGACCAATGGTTTTTTAAAGGTTCCATACACCACACATGTTATATATACAAACCAAACTTTCCCATATTTGTTCAACACATAAACAATACTACTCATGGTCCGATGATGCATTGTCACCCTCTCCACCTCCATCTCCTGCTGCCACCTGTAAGAACATTATATTGAAAATTAAATATTGTTGAATATTTATAATTAAACTTAAAACCAATAAAAGTTTGAAAACTAAATGATTGTGATTTTTTGTGATTTACCTGCTCACCACCACTTGGTGCACTACCACTGGGGGCATATCTGCTCATCTGCTGAGATAAATCAGTCAATGCTTTCTGCATAGTGGATATCTGAGCCCCTTGGTCTTGAACTTTGGCTCGTAGAGAAGAAATCTCCCTCTGGGCATCTTCAGGTATGGTCTGACCATAACCAGGAGTATATGCGGCTGGAATCCCTGATGGCCTACTAAAGACCTCAGATGGTACGGGTCCCAAACCCATCCCGCACACTCTACCAGGATGCTCCTTCCCAAGGACTTGAGCAATCGGGTCATCCTGAGAGACTGAGTAGGACTGCCCAGGACTTGCATCCCATAGTTCTTTAATTTTTACCTATAAATCAAATATCAATACATATTAACACTGTAAACAATGATAATAAGTTAAAATTTTGACTTTATACCCCAACTTCTTTGGTAGGATCATTAACAAAAGAGCCATCTGATTTTCTGTGAACATCCAACCACAGTTCAGTCCGGGAGGCTTCGTGCCCTAAATTCTATGACTGCATTAAGCAAATATAAATCAAAAATTCAATATATTAAATAGATAATATTTTATTATAAATATTTAAACTATTTAAAATATTACCAATGACATTCGGCTTCTAGAAAATATTTTTGAGCCCGCCGTGTGAGGGATGACTTGCTTCGCCCTGTTTGATGCATTCTGTCGTGAAAGATCCTAAAATAAATAAAATGAAATTTAACAGTAATGTATCCAATGTCATCTCCTCTTCATATACATGTAATAATGTAAAATGAGGATAATATAATAATATATATTTCAATACCATCCGCTTCTCATCACAATGTCTCTCAGCAAAAACTTCCCACTGCTCTTTCGGTACCCCACTGGGTAGCTTGTCATACATTTGTTCCAAGGTCAACGAAGTATCGTTGACATCACACCACAATCTCCATTTGAAATATTTCCATTTTTTACTGAGATTTTTCAAAGTCCACTTCCGTGCTATCACATCAGCAATTGTGAAGTGGAAGAACATCTGTATACAGAAATTCATTTTGAACATATTAGTAACATGACATTCAATTAAACCATAATGTAATAAAATTACCTTTATTTGAGAATATAAAACTTCATTTTTCCAGTTTGGAGGCATATGTCTCCAATCATCATATGAAATGGGAAGGGAAATGGGCTCCGCTGCCAACTGACCTATAATCTGGCCAAGTAACCCCACGACATCATCCGTAGGGACCACATAAGAATCAAATGGAACGACTATCTTTTCGCCATTCAAGTTCCAAACATCTGAGCTTTTTAATTGTTTCTCCACGATTTTATTTTTTTCATCTTCAATGAGAAAAGAATTAGTATAAACAAAATGTAATAAATTTATTTAATTAAAATTTATACCTATGACTATGACCCTCTAGTGTGTCCGGGATGAACTGGAAGGGGTCTGTCGCCACCCAACTGATGAGGCACCTGTAGGGGGATTCGACGACTCATCCTCTAATGGGAGGCTCTCTAATGGTGTGAGAGATGGTGTAGGGGAAGATGGTGCGGGGGTGTAGGCAGCTGGTGCCTCAGATGTCGTGGGGAGTGACCTAGATGGATCGTCATCCGTCACAGGACTAGAAGAAATAGTATACCGCTTCCTCCTTGACATTACTGTCATTTAATCAAATAAAATTAAGTTCAAAATATATATTTCAAAAAAATTATGCAGAAAAAAAATTAAAAATGATAATAGATGCCCAGTACTAATAAACCAAATATATATAACAATGATAATGAATGACTGCAGAAATTAAACAAGCGGTTGCTGCATGAATGAATAATTGTACATACAATCATTTTCCCCTTCAATAATTTCGGTTTCCTACTCCATTGCTTCATCCAATTCATTCATCCTTGCAAGACTAATATTTTCAATATCATGATGGAAAAATAATTCTGCTTCCTGTTGTTGATGACATTCAACTTTAGATGTAAAATCTTCCACTTCATCACCCATATCATACAAATATCTTTGTATTACGTGAGTAACTACACTCCACCCTTCATCCACAACATCATTCACATAATATACCATTTTTGCTTGTGATGCTAAGATATATGGATCATGCATTTCACAATCACCAACATCCATCAAGCGAGAGAAGTTCACAGAAGTAAATTGCAATGAATCTCTTTTAACACCTCTGATAATATCGACCCATTTGCATTTGAATAAAACAACAGAAAAATGTCCATGGTAGTTTAATTCAATAATATCATGCATCTTTCCATAGTATTCCACTTCAGAAAATGTAAATATACCACTATTTTGTGTTTTCAAACCCACTTCTCGATCAACTGTATGAAATCTAAAGCCATTCACATTATAAGCGTCGAACTTTCTAACTTGCTTTATAGGACCTCTAGCAAGAAACTTAAAATCTTCTGACAAGTTTGCTCGAGTATCATTATTCATGATCTAAAAAAAGAAATATAATTTAATAGATTTACAAATTGTATGTATCAAACTAATATTCTTATTTATTTCAATATTTATGAACTTACACGTCGTGCAAACCATTCTACAAGATCTTTATTCACAGCTTCTGTTCTATCTTTCTCATTTCGTGTCCGGCCTCTCATTCGTCTCTTTGTTTTTATCCTCAACTCTTCAATAAATGGATCTGCAATTTCACTATTCAGCAGCACATATCTATGTGCCTGTAATAATTCCAATTTTGTCAGTATCACATTTGAGGTCCTCCCAACTGATCGGCCAATAGCAGGAAATATTTTTTATTTCTGATGCATTTGAGATTGAGTTGATGTGTCTTCAACATGTCCAACTCGATTAAATCTTGTCTCAATATCATCTAAATACCTGGAACAAAAGGTAAGACATTCATCAGCCAAATAGCCTTCAGCAATAGAACCTTCTGGTTGAGCTTTATTTCTCACGTATGATTTCAAATGCCCAAGATATCTATGAAATAAAATAATAATATTATGCATTTATTTAAATGTCAAAAATTGTTTACTTAACTGGAAAACATATAAATAAAATACCTCTCAATTGGATACATCCATCGATAATGAACGGGGCCTCCTAATTTAGCTTCTTCAACCAAATGCACAGTTAAATGCATCATGATAGTAAAAAACGATGGAGGAAAGATCATCTCCATTGCACAAAGAGTCAATACAAACCTCTCCTGGAGGTTGTCAAGCTGAAATGGATGTACAACTTTCTCACATAATTGCCTGAAAAATGTGCAGAATTGGAGTACAACAGCAGTAACTTTTTCAGGTAATAATGCATGCAATGCCAATGGTAGTAACTACTGTAACAAAATATGCGAATCGTGACTTTTCAATCCATGTAACTTACGATTATTCAAGTCAAAACACCTCGAGATGTTACTCGAATACCCATAAAATACCTTCACATTCTTTAAAATTCGAAGGAACGTATCTTTATCCCTATTTTTCATTGCGAAAATGGCCGGAGCATACTTTTCATTCTCATCTGGCCAGAGATCGCGTTTTATGTTCATTACTCGTAAGTCTTTGCGAGAATTAAGATGATCCTTCGACTTTCCATGCTCATTAAGTAATGTGAAAATCAAATTATCACAGACATTCTTCTCAATATGCATCACATCAAGATTGTGGCGCAACAAATTAAATTCCCAATACGAAAGTTTAAAGAATATATTTTTTTTCTTCCATTGTTGCGTTCTGATTTCACTTGACGATGCACTTCGGACCCGTTTTCCGCTATCATTCAAATGATGAACCTTCCCAAATTCTGTTTCAACATTTTCAAGCTGTGTCAATATTTCAAAACCGGTTAACAACTTTGGAGGTGGTCTACGATCAATGAAACCATTAAATTTTGATTTGTTCAGCCGGAATCTATGAGATGCATCGAGAAATCTTCGATGGCATAAGAAGTACCATTTTCTACTGTGAGGTAGCCGTTTGGGCTCAAAATCAAAGTTACAAACCGGAAAAGCCAAACCCATATAAGTGTTCCAACCAGATAAATTCCCAAGCCCAGGAAAGTCACTAATGGTCCACAGTAAAGCAGCATGCATTTTGAACATTGTTTTAGAACAAACATCAAATGTCTCAACACCGTTACTCCATAACTCCTGCAATTCTTCAATCAAAGGCTGTAAGTATACATCAATATCATTTCCAGGTATTTGTTTTCCAGGAATAATCATTGAAATGATAAAAGATGATTGTTTCATACACATCCACGGAGGTAGATTGTAAGGGATCAAAACAACTGGCCAAATGCTATAACTTGTACTCAAAGTCCCAAATGGGTTGAATCCATCGGCAGCCAATCCCAATCGAACATTCCTAGGATCAGCTGAGAAATATGGATGTAATGAATCAAATGTATTCCATGATTGGGAATCTCATGGATGTCTCATTGACCCATCATTGTTATTATCTACAGAATGCCACTTTATGTGTTCGGCAGTTTTTGATGACATGAATAATCTTTTCAATTGCGGCTTCAAAGGAAAGTAACGCAAAACCTTTGCAGGTGTGTTCATTTTCTTCTTCTTCATGAAATTAGGTTCAGTCAGACTTCCAACATCACCCTTTGACTGTCATCTAGAAGAAGAACATTTCTTGAAATTTTGTCTACTTGAATCCTCTCCTCAATAAAGCATACAATCATTGGGACATGCATGTATTTTTATATAATTCAGACCAAGCTTGTTAACAACTTTTTTCATATCATAAAAAGATTCTGGGATTTTTGCTTCAGGAAATGCATCACGAATCAATTCCAATATCATGGAAATTTCCTTATTTGTAATTCCACATAGACATTTGATATGGTACAACTTCAGCAGAAATGAAAGCTTTGAATATTTCAAACACCCACTATACAACTCTTGATTTCCATCGTCAACTAAATCATGAAACGCATTTTTATCAGTGAAGTTTTCTGTTACATTTGGCTCTACAGAATCAAGAGGAGGATCCAATTATATGTTCCAATCTTGATCTACTTGTGTTACAGTCTCAAAAACATCACTTGTCACATTGCAATTTGTAGCACCCTCTTCTGGTTGTTCTGATATGTTTTGATGCTGATAGTGGTGTCTTGCAGTGTCGAATGCATCATTTATGAGGTTTTGCATTTCATTTTCCATTTTCAATGAACTTGGGACCTCATTCTGTGGATTAACATCAGTGCTCAATCTTTCTGTATTGTTCGATTCTCCATGCCAATTCCAACACAAATATTGACCAGGGAATTGCTTCAGTATTAAATTTTCATAAACTTCATCTCTCTTCAACCATGTTCTAAATTTACATTTAGGACATGGACATATTATTCTCCCTTCAATGGATTGATTAGAAATCGCAAAATCTAAAAACTCATTCAAACCCTTAACATACTGAGGTGTGTTCCTCGGTAATGTGATCCAGCTTTTATCCATGTATATCACAATGTGCCTACACAAAATATACGATAGTGTAAGATTGCAGAATCATAATATAATAAAGATGACCAATTTATCATAAAGTATGCATAATATAATAAATATGATTCATTGATCACATTTACCACTTACTTAGCATTCCCAGACAAACCAAACAAGTCTGGTCTTTAGGAGACAGCGTGAACACCTCATTGAGGAGAAGTAAGAATATCGGGATACACAATTATCATAACACTGTCAATCACACATTTATGTTGCCTCAAACAATTTCTATCCCCACTAAATTAATGAGATACATTGGTCCACTCAGATTACTTCCACACCCTCACAAAAAATACTACAACTTTCCTGAACATCTCATGTACTCACATGCTTGGTCAACTTAATTAAATGTTTTATTTTATTTTCCATATCTAGAAATGGGATACCAGTCGGTATTTATAACACTATCGATCACACATTTATGTTGCCTCAAACAACACCCCATTGATGTGTGATCGAAACTGATCATAATGCATTTTAAACCTGAGACATTATGTGATTGTTTAGGCTTGACCTTAGATGTCCTCCAAGATTAATGATGTTTCTCAATGGTTTCATACACAACCAACCATATCAAAGTCGTATTTCCTATGACAAAGAAGAATATCTGGGTACCAATCCATGTACTGAATATGGTGTGAGGTAAATTAAGTAGGCCACCACTAATGGTTTCTAATGCATAATCTAGTACACGAATATAAAACAAACAATAGTGTGCAAGTATATAAAAATTAAGTGTCACTATAAATATAAATCCATGTCACACTCAAGTTTCTTAGGAGACACTTGGCACAATCTCAAACCTTAGAGATTTCATGTAAACATTGGTAATAATATCCACTTTGAAATGCACCAACCTAGAAAAGTTAGTGGAATACACTATAACAATACATTCCCATTTTTATAATGTTAGAATGTATCAGTTATTTTCCACATGTAAAATTTTAGGATAAAACTATAGTTTATATATTTTCTTGAAGGATTCCCACGTAAGTTCCTCATGAAATATAGCATGCACAACTGAGTCTCACCATTTCCTTCCCAATCCATCAAGAATATATGTTGACCCCCACCCCTTAGATTCTTTGGGAATCTTTAGAATTTTAAATCTCCTACCAATCTACTCAATCCTCTCCTCATATTTCTAGATTCCATTATCACCATGAAAGATAGGTGGATTCTTGTTAGTAAATTATGAGTCATGATCCACTACTCCTCTTGGGTTTTTAATACCTTCATAACCAAAGTATTAATAGTGCATATTATAACTTCCACTAAAGAAGATACCAATAAGGGATTCTCCTATTAAACCCGTCTCACAAATCCATCACTTAGATTCATAAGACCTCTTCTAGTACGAATCGTCTAACAAATACAAGATGAAAACCCCTTTAGTCATGAGAAAATTCCTAAATCATATAACAACTTCCATAATCCATATTAATGATTTAAAATAATAATAATTTTATGAATTTATGAATTCTATTAATGAAATATAAAACATAAGAAAGGAATAGTTTTTTTTAAATAGACACCAAATCTAGTTTATTCAATCAACCACAAAGACCAAGTGACAATATTTTCAAAAATAACTAACCACCCATAGTAACTTGAATTCATACATGGAGGTGAGATGTCTAGGCACCATCCCACACATATTAACTAAATTTTAGTGCTACTAAATCTAGTCTACCGATGACACTAAACCAAAACTATGAAGTGTCGTAACATTACAGGCTCAATATTCCTTTTGATATCAATTTATAATGAACTGACTAGGGAAAACTAGGCAAGTCTCCCAAGAGGGTCTTATACATGGAGATGTGTAATAAAGAGACATGAAAGTAGTATCTTGTTTTAGAAAATAAAGTTCTGAAACCAAATTAAAATAAAAAATAAAGATAAACATCCATTAGTATAAAAAATTCAATCTAAATAGTCTAAACCATAAAGATAAAAAAGACAATACTATCATCTCCCTATGTGACCATCTATCACCACCAAACCATATTTATACAAAGATAGTAAACAAAAATAGAAAATTACAAGTTCTAATATCAAAAATTCAATATCTCTATCTTTAAAATAAATCCAGTTTACATATATTTTTCATAAAATAAAACAATTTTTTAAAATAATCCTTTGATTTTCATAAAAAAACCATATAGAAAAAATCTAGGAATATGTTAAGAATAAAAGAAATAGGGTAGTCATAGAAAAACCCAACCATAGATACACTATAATATAACTGTGTGAGCAAGTAACCATGAAAATAACATCATGTGATAAACAAATTATCAATGAAAAAACCCACCATTTGGGATCCAAACTATGGGTTTACGTTCTAGACATGAAAGAGAATCCCCAAACCAAGATTAAGGTGGATTCAACTAATATAACCTCTAGTGGAATCACACAAAAAAAAGTGTCATAAAACCTCTTGTGGAATTACATAAAAAAAGAGTGAGAATTATATTTCCAATGCATCCAAGGACACCTAATGTTCCAAGTTTTTCAAAATATTTTTAGAAACCATGATCACATATAATAAAACAGTTTTAATAATAAATCCTTTCGACTTCAAGCTTTAAAACCCATTTTAAAAAAAAATCCACCCTTTAAAGAATTTAGTCAACCACTTTTCATGAGAAAAACCATTTTTGAAGAAATACCTCTTTAAAAACATGTATATTTTCCATAAAATCCATTTAAATCCATCAATTTCATGAAACAAGCCAAAGAAATTAATAAGAATATAAGGAAATTTTAAATTAGAACCACTTGTATAGATACACCTACCTTATAAACATAAGGAACCTAAGATCCTTCGACAACATAAATTGGAAACAAGCAGATATTCCTCAAATAGAAAAGGAATGAGGGAAAACCACAATGGATTGATTGATAAAACATATTATTTATGAAACCATCGAAACCATATCACACAACACTACCAAACCAAGAACATAAATGATAAAGAGAGTGAATGATATTACACGTACCCAAAGGAAGACAACCCACCACACTAGTGATCAAATGCCCTAATCAAAGACATCTGGTAGAGGAAGATACCCAATATTATCTAAAATATTTCTAGGATTTATGAGGGAGGTCTTCACATTGAATGGAAGAAGAGTAATATGTAAATCATGATAAAAACCATTGGTTCTAAATAATTCATGTCATGAACCCCTTTCATGGTGTGAATTCCACGATTTATAAAAATACCCAAAAAAGTATCCTTAGTTTGAATTAATCCTAATCAACCCATTAAAAACTTGAAAATGTTTTATGACTTATAATTCTTCAAGCTCTAAACCAAACCCATAGTATCTACCCTGCAGTAGATTCACATTGTGTAACAAAGTCATGATTCCAATCAAAGAACCAAGAAATAACTAAAATTTACCAAAATCGAAGGGGGTCGCGGGGGGCGCGGGGGGCGCGGGGGTGCGGGGGTCGCTGGAGGGCGCGGGTGTCGCTGGGGCCGGGGGGGGGGGGAGATCGGGGAAGAGGGGCGAGGTTTTGTGGGGTAAACGCGATAGGGGTGGGGGAAAGGGTCACGATTTTTTTAAAAAAAATGGGTTTCGCGGCAGTTTATTAAAAACCGCCGCGAAACCTTTCACGGAAAACGTTTAGCGGCAGTTTTGTGAACCGCCGCCACAAAACCGCCGCTAAACCCTATTTTTGTTGTAGTGCATGGTGTATAGCCACTATACATATCATGTAACACATAAATAACTACAAAAAAATAGTATATTAGCGATCGTTATTTAGAGGGGTCTTTCATAACCCCCTCTAAATTAAATATATATATATATATATTTGCAACGAATATTCCAAAATCACCACTAAATTAAAATTTAGCATAATTTGTGTCAAAACCAACACTAAAATATTATGGATTTATTTTAAAAAATAATAACAATTGTTTACAGGGGTTAAAATTTCCTATATTCAAAGCAATTAACATCAATTAATAATTATCTCTAATCCTTTAGATCAGAGGGGGTTTTAACCCCCTCAAAAGTTTTTTTTTATTTTTTAATAATAAATCCATTATATTTTATCAATGATTTTGGAACAATCACTGATAAAATATAATTGATTTATTTATAAAAAAATAAAAGAAACTTTATAGGGGGTTAAAACTCTCTCTAATACTTGTTTATTTCTTTTAAACAAAATTTATAATATATATACATGTGTGTCTGTGTGTCTATGTATTATATAAACACATTATATAAAATTATTTAAATACATTATAAACATATTATATAAACACATTAGATAAATACATCAAAAAAATATTGGTATTTATTTAATGTATTTGTATAATGTCATTATATAATATTTTTATAATGTATTTAAATACATTTATATTAATATATGTATAAATATATTTATTCAAATATATGTAAATATATAATTTAGAGGGGGTTGTATATAAATATTATATATAGTGTATAAATATTTATTATATAGATATAAATGTATATTTAATTTTTTGTAAATTATATATATTTGTATGCATAACATAATAAAAATATATTCAATTACATGCATAAATATATAATATTAATGTACTTAATATAATATATATATAATAGAAATCATAATATAAATGTATTTAATAAATGTAGAGTATTTATAAAATCACTTATTATAACGACCCATACATTACATACATTGTTATTACTTCAAAATTGAAGCACACTTATTACAACATATAAAAAAACTATGAAAGGACCATATAGGTATAGTGTCTTTAGAAACTGGGAAACATAAACAACTGGTTCATAAATCATCTACACTGTCTCCCTTTTATTTTATCATATCTAGAGTCCCTTTTGGCATATCTTACTTAATACCCTTCTTCCTGACCTGGGGAAAAGAAAACATACAAAAGGGTGAGCTCAAAAGCTCAGTAAGGGTAAACAAAGAAAATATCAATCATATCATATTCATAAGAACATAACATTTTGAAAATCTTAACCTGCAAAAGAGATCATAATATCATAACATGGGATAAATCATGGTAGTGAAATGTAATCCCAATAATCATAATATAAAACATGAAACTTTGTGGCATACACACATAATCATAGAGAATCATTTCTTAGTAGTCAAGACTCACTGTCAAGACTATCCTAGTGGACAAAGTCCATTTCTGAACCGAGTTCACTCCTCGTTTTGGTCCTGTATCACTGAACCAGATTAACCTGTCGTTCCAGCCATGTCTATCGCATGAGATATAAATCATTACCCAATGCATTATAGGGAGATATAGGTCCTACCCATCTCATAATGATATCATTATTATGTGTTCCACAAGATCATAAATCATACATCATTGCATAACCCATGTAATAAAAATGGGATTCATAAGCATCATGCCATCATAACATAATCCATATAAGATAAAAGTACATCATAAAAATAATCCATCATAACATAATCAAATCAATGTAAAAATAGGGATAGAAACAGAACCCTATATTATCTTAGATGGAAAATAATTTTGATAAAATGCTTGAACTCTATTCTTGAGGAAAATATTCTTTCTACTTCAAAAACATGTCATACAATTTTAAACTAAAACTAGTTGATTAAAAATAAACTTGAAAATTTGTAAATTAAGCTTCATGGAAATAATGTTCTATGAAATCATAAAAATCCATTCATGTCGTATAAGTTAAAAAAACATTCTTCTCGTACTTTGGCCGAAAAAGTCAAGAAGTACCTCGTACTAAAAACGACAGAAGATTCCTTTCATATCTTTTACTAAAAACTCACCAATGGGTAAAATTGGATTTAAACAATTGTAGGAGGATAGAAATAATATTACATATTTAGGAAACATGTATGTGGATGATAAATATTCCTCAGTAAATTCTAAAGTATAAACAATCTCGGATAAAAATGTGATTGTAAGATTTTCCCTTACCTTAGGTCCGATATGCTTCGTACGTATCCGAACCTACTGTATAATGATTTAAATAATATCATTGACTTATTATAGAATCATATTAATTGTTATGATATCATTTAAGGTCATATTCTTATCTTCTTATTAGTAATATTTCATTGCTACTTGTTATTGCTTTATGTTCTTATGTGTGTTTTGTCGAATAAATTCTTATTATTATTTTTAGGTTATAGATACATAATTTATAGAATGGTATTAGTATAATATATATCATATTAATTCATTCAATTCATTTATATAATCATTATTCAATTAAGATCATGTAGAACGAGTCGCATCACATCGTGGAGACGGTAGGTCATACGTATGTACGAGCGATGATATCGTTCCCATAATTATTGAATGGTATTGGAGTGGATGATGGAATGTCTCATAATTAGTATCATGTTATAATAACCATATATAGTTATTATTTACACCATTATACCCATCCATGTAAGGTGGTGTTGGAAAAATAGATTACACCACAGCGTGGAGACGATATTCCGTACGTACGCACGCGCGGTGATTTCATTTTCTGTAGGATGGATAGAAGGTGAAATAGGTTTGTTTCATATTTATTATGACATATCATTATATTATTTATATTGATGTTATTAATTTATTATGAAACAAATAAAGAAGAATAATTAGAAGAAATAAATTGGAAAGAATCGGTAAATGATATTACCTCTTCTTTGACGCGCCTCTTCTTAACCTCCTCTTAGGGCACTAAAGTTGGTCTTTGAAGAAGACAAGGAACTCTAGTATGTTTCTAGGTAAGTGGAGAAGATAAATTTTTAGGGTTTGGACGAGCTTGAAGGCTCAAAGTGGTGCGAGGAGGAGAGGGAGGAGGTGCCCTTTTATAAGGGAGGAGAGTGGCACCTTTGGAATTATAAGAAATATTAATTTATAATAAATTCAAAACCCACTTAAAAACCACCAAAAACGACTCAATATGAATATTATATGAGATAGGGTTGTAATCTCATCAACCAATAAAATTTAGACATGTTGCGAATTTATTTTAAACCTTATCAAATTGATTTATCCTTATTTAATCTATTTAATTTTATTTGTGGTAACAATATTATAAATTGTTAATTGATATAAATAATTACTTATGTGATATTAATTATCCATAATTAGGTACTCTATGACATTTTAGACCATATAAATTTAAATGTATAATTTTTAAATATTTTTGTGATTTTTAAACAATTTCATAATATGTTATTTTTATAAAATAACAATAGTGTCAATTTTGACACAATTCATTTATTTGAATTTAAATAAATTCTACATAGAGTATATATTCGAAATAAAAGCTTTAATAGATTCATAACATGTCATATTTATCTATAAAATTAGTTTAGCACATTAAATAGTTCATATAATATTTATTTTAATATTTTTAAAACCATTTATTTGATATTTCAATCAATAAAATAATTTCAATGTCACTATTGTGTCACCTTTAATGATAAATATTTAATCCCTAAAAATTATAAATAAATTAACATGATTTAGATAATTTTATTAGATTTTTGGATACTATTCATGTTTGAAGTTTCATGAAGTTTTTCACTAAATTAAAATTATTATACTTATAAGATTTTAGAGAGTGACATGTTGTCACTTTCTTTGGTTTTAATAATAATTAAATTATTTTCGTGGTCAAAAGTCCATAAAATTAATCTATTCTGACCCTTAGGTGATATGGGTCGAATTTTAGTCATGAAATATAATTTTGGCAGGTGTTAGGATAATTTTATTATCTTATTTTTACCCTTAATTACCCGATTTACCTTTAACTGTAGTAAATAAAAATTACAGTAGTTACTATTCATAATATCAAAAAAATAAAATTAACCTATTAACATAATTTTGACCCACTTAATTCAAATATGGAATCCATTTTTCGAAATTAAAAACACAGAAGTTGCAGTAATTAATTTAAAATTAATCTCGTTGTTAAGAAACGAGTTTTAAAAGTTAAAACATTGCCAAAGATTGAAATGTTTTTACCTATGAATTCAATATAAAATTAATGGTAATTACATAAATTATATTAAATGGTAAAAATATATTCTATTTATACTTTAAAACCATTCAATATTATAATTTTACCATATAAATTATTGCGATGAAAAAAGATGTTTTTAATTAAAATATAGCGTGTTTTTACTATTCATTAAAATATGAAAGTTATCAGAATAATATGAAAAAAAATTCCAAAGTAAATTTTTATATCCTGATTCCAAGAAGAATTTTATTTTTTCAAATTTAACTTATAAACCTATAAAAAATAGATTTAAAGTGGGTGCGCCATCAAAAGGCGGCAAAACTGCATTTTTTGAAAAATACTTATTTTACCTGAAAAAAATTATTCTGTTCACATAACATGTTTTATAAAATGTGTAAGATGAATAATAATGTTCAAAATGTAGTTAACACTATTCATTGTGGCTAGTCCATAATAATATTATGACAATATATCGTTGTTTAGTGAAACCCGGTATTATGTACTACACACGCTATCGAGGAAGGTCGTGATTGCGTGTAATGCAAGCCAATACAGTGTTGTGTGTAGTGAAAGATTCCTTTGGTGATGCATATAACATAAGACATAAAAATATATATATATATATTTCTCATAAAATCTCAGGGTGTTACATTCTACCCCCTTAAAAAGAATTTCTCCCTCGAAATTCGTCACTTCGTAACAAACAGATGAGGATACCTCTCCCTCATCATATTCTCAAGTTCCCATGTAGATTATTCTAATTGGTGGTCCTCCATAAAACTTTAACCAAGTGAGTGGTTTTGTTTCACAGAAATTTTTCGCTACGATCCAGAATCTCTATCGGATGTTCTTCATAAGAAATATCTTGCTCCAGCAGTACAACTTCTGAGATTAGTACATGTGAAGGATCAGGTATGTACTTTCTCAAGAGAGATACATGGAACACATCATGAACTTGAGAGAGATTCAGTGGAAGAACCAATCAGTAAGCTACCTTCCCAACACGATCCAGTATTTCGAAAGGACCAATATACCTAGGGCTCAGCTTTCCCTTCTTTCCAAATCTAATTACTCTCTTCCAAGAAGATATTCGTAAGAAAACTTTATCACCCACTTCAAACTCTAGGTATTTTATTCGGTTATCGGCATAAATTTTTTGTCGACTCTGAGCTTCTCTTATGTGTTGTTGAATAGATCGGACCTTTTTTGTCATCTCATTAACAAGATCAGGTCCTAATAGCTTTCTTTCCCCAACTTCATCCCAACAAGTTGGAGTTCGATATTTCTTTCTATAGAGAGCTTCATAAGGAGCCATCTGAATACTGGAGTGAAAGCTATTATTGTAAGAAAATTCCACCAAAGGTAGGTGTTGATCCCAACCACCTTTGAAATCCATAGAGAAAGCTCTCAACATGTCTTCTAGAGTATGAATTGTTCTCTCAGACTAACTGTCTGTCTGAGGATGATAAGCAGTGATGAAACTCAACTCTATATCTAGAGTATGCTGAAGACTTCACCAAAACTTCGAGGTAAACCTCAAATACCGATCAGATATAATGGAAAGTGGTACTCCATGAAATCTTACCACTTCCTTCTCATATATCCTGGAAATATGATCAAGAGAGAAATCTTCTCTAATAGCAATGAAGTGTGCCGACTTCGTAAGATGATCAACTATAACCCAGATATAATTATTGCCTTTAGATTTTTTAGGAAGTCAAGTGACAAAGTCCATAGTGATGTTTTCCCATTTCCATTCTGGTATGGGTAATGGTTGTAACATCCCCTTAGAATTCTGTCTCTCAGCTTTAACTTGCTGACAAACCAAGCATTGAGAGACATATTCAGCAACATCTCTTTTCATCCCATCCCACCAGAAGTACTCCTTTAGGTCTTTACACATCTTCGTGCTTCCAGGGTGAATAGAGAATGAAGAACTATGAGCCTCATCCAATATTTCCTTCTTTAATTCTGGGATGGGAGGAACACAAACCCGATTCCTAAACATTATTATTTCATCACAATCAATGTGAAATTCAGGAACATTTCTCACCTTGTTTTGTAACTCTACATCTTCTTTTTATGCCTCTTTAATATTCATATATATAGATGGTTGAACATTCATTTAAGAAAGATAAGATTTTTCCCCTTCCATTATAATTCCAAGATCCATCCTTTGTAAATCCATAAATATTGGATCTTTTGTGATCCTCATCATGGATAAGCTAGCATGGTCTTAT
Organism: Viscum album; assembly: GCA_963277665.1. Taxonomy (NCBI): domain Eukaryota; kingdom Viridiplantae; phylum Streptophyta; class Magnoliopsida; order Santalales; family Viscaceae; genus Viscum; species Viscum album. The sequence goes on along the minus strand of OY728140.1, from coordinate 1,360,558,059 downwards.
CGACTTAATGCGTCTGCCAGCTTGTTTGCTTTCCCAGGGTGGTAATGAATTGAGCAGTCATAATCCTTAATCAGCTCCAACCATCTTCTTTGGAGCATATTCAGCTAATTTTGTGTGAAAATATACTTTAAACTTTTATGATTAGTATAAATATCACACCTTTCACCATAAAGATAATGCCTCCAAATCTTTAATGCAAATATTACCGCAACTAACTCAAAATCATGAGTTGGGTAATTTTGCTCATGGATTTTCAATTATCGTGAGGAATAAGCTATCACCATATCGTTTTTCATGAGAACACACCCCAATCCCTTATTATATTCATCACTGTAGATCACAAACCTTTCTCCACTACAAGGCACTATGAGCATAGGTGCACTGGATAACCTTCTTTTCAAATCCTTGAAATTATCTTCACACTCCTCCGTCCACATGAACTTAACTTCTTTTCGAGTCAACCTGGTGAGTGGATTAGATAATCATGAAAAATATTTCACAAAACGTCGATAATATCCAGCCAAACCAAGAAAACTTCGGATCTCAGTTACTATTGTTGGCCTCGACCATCTTTCGATAACCTCTGTTTTTGATGGATCCACAGATATCCCTTCTTTTGAGATTATGTGACCCAAAAATGAAACTTTTTGAAGCCAAAATTCACACTTGGTAAATTTGGCATAAAACTTCTCCTTTCTCAGGGTCTTTAATACAATTCTCAAGTGATCTTCATGTTCTTCCTTGCTCTTTGAATAGACAAGAATATCATATATAAAGACTACCACAAACTAATCAAGATATTCTCTAAAGACTCTATTCATCAGATCCATGAAGATAGCAGGGGAATTAGTAAGACCAAATGGAATCACTATAAATTCATAGTGTCCATACCTTGTACAGAAATCCATCTTTGGTATATCCTCTTTTTTGACTCTTAATTGATGATACCCTGAAATAATATCAATCTTGGAAAAGTATTGAGCTTCGTGTAGTTGGTCAAATAAGTCATCAATGCATGGGAGAGGATATTTGTTCTTGATAGTGATCTTGTTAAGTTCTCAATAATCAATGCAGAGTCTCATTGATCCATCTTTCTTCTTAAAAAATAGAACAGGTGCTCCCCAAGGTGATGCACTAGGGAGTATGAATCCCTTATCAAGATTCACTTGGAGTTGCTTCTTCAATTCCTCCAACTCAATTGGGTCCATTCTATAAGGTGTATTTGAAATGGGCATAGCACCCGGTATGAGTTCTATTGAAAAATCAACTTCACGATCTGGTGGAAGACCTATAAATTCCTCCAGAAATACATCATCAAACTCCCATACAATGGGAATATTCTTAATCGTGAGTTTCTCTCCAACCATTTGAGATAAATAACCTTCATTTATTGGAATCAAGACCCATAAGATGGAAGAAATTTCCAATGGAAGGTTATATTCATCCTTACATCAATAGATGATCATAGATTGATCAGGAATACAGAATGTGACTTCCCTTCTTTGGTAGTCGATATGAGCTCCATATAAGGAAATCCAATCCATGCCAATAATCACATCAAATTCCACTATATGAAGGATCACAATATTTACATGAATCACTTTCCCAAAAACGTTAATTGGAGAAGAATTATAAACTTTTGATGCAACCGTTGTGCCATTAAGAGTTGTCACAGATAACTCAACATATAATTGTTTAGGTAGTACGATGATACCCTTAGAAAATTCTTCAGAAATAAAAGAGTGGGTGGATCCAGAATCAAATAAAACATTTTCTACTTTAGAGTGGATGGAAAGTGTACCTTTCACCACTTCGTTATCGTACTCCACATCACCGATAGAAATTGCATGTGACTTTACTTTGTCTTTGGACTTAATAGTTTGTTGAAGTCAATCATCATCAACAAACCTTGGATTAGGGCATTGATTAGCATAATTCCCCATTTCCTTACACTTGTAACATTAAAGTGTAGGAGGTGCATTCTGTGTATCCTTTTCTTTATTTGCATCACTAGACATATTTTTTCCATCATTGCGACATTCAAAATCCCGATGACCTTCTTTTCCACATTTGAAACATTTACTTGTCCCTTTAAGACAATTCCCTCCATGTTTATTTCCACACTTTGAGCATAAGGGAAAACTCATCTTCTTTTCAGTGTGGTCTTTAGATTTCCCTTTGAATTCCATTTTCCTCTTTTTATCAAACCCATATGACTGATGGGTTACTCCAATATCTATCTCAACCTTGATAGCACATCAAAAAATTTCATCGTAACTATTGAAGTCCCTTATGGATAATGACATTCGAAGACTTGGTTTTAAGCCACTAAAGAATCGATCGATCTTACTCTCAGGTTGGATAATAATTCTGGAAGCGTACCTTGTAAGTCTTGTAAAATTTGCTTCGTAGGTACCAACTGATTCATCATCCTTTTTCTTTAGTTTAAGAAACTCCTTCTCCATATTTGTTCGAAGAATATGAGGGAAGTAATTATTGAAAAACAAGTTCTTGAACTCGTCCCATTCCATGGATTCAATTTCATCTTGGGGCCTGGTATTCTTGATAAGATTCCACCATTGATCAACTTCACCTTCCAAACGATATACTGCTAAGATGACTTTATCATGTTTAGAACATTGTAGAACTGAAAATATATTTTCAGTGGTACTGATCCATTGTTCAGCCACTAATGTATCAGTAGACCCACTAAATGAGGGTGGACGCTGCCTCATGAAGGATTCAACAGAATGTTTCTCCTTCCTTTACTCGTTTGGAAGTCATGCATGATTCATAGCTTGAGAAATTTGTGTGAGCATGGCTACAATATTTTTCATTCTAGCTCCCATAATGTTTGGTTGCTCAGGGTGACAATAATTGCATTTCCCGTTGCATTCAGTATTAACACGGTTTCTTAGGGTTCCAGCCATTGACTAAAACCAATAAGCATAGTGTGAGAAACACTAATCATAACAGGAAAACCACAAAATCAAGAATAAAATTACACACTTTAGGTCTTATCATAGATTATTCATGGCCATTTCTAAAATACTAATATTTTGTTCTATGCTTAGACATATCCTTATGGTTCTTACTAAGGCTTTCACCTCCTAGTTTCTAAAGGTTGACTATACCTTTCCTCTGATACCAACTATAACGACCCATACATTACATACATTTTTATTACTTCAAAATTAAAGCACACTTATTACAACATATAACAAAACCATGAAAGGACCGTATAGTTATAGTGTCTTTAGAAACTAAGAAACATAAACAACTGGTTCATAAATCATCTACAATGTCTCCCTTTTATTTTATCATATCTAGAGTCCATTTTGGCATATCTTACTTAATACCCTTCTTCATAACCTGGGGAAAATAAAACATACAAAAGGGTGAGCTCAAATGCTCAGTAAGGGTAAAAAAAAGAAATATCAATCATATCATATTCATAAGAACATAACATTTTGAAAATCTTAACCTGCAAAAGAGATCAAAATATCATAACATGGGATAAATCATGGTAGTGAAATGTAATCCCAATAATCATAACATAAAACATGAAACTTTGTGTCATACACACATAATCATAGAGAATCATTTCTTAGTAGTCAAGACTCATTGTCAAGACTATCCTAGCGGACAAAATCCATTTCTGAACTGAGTTCACTCCTCATTTCAGTCCTGTATCACTAAACCGGATTAACCTGTCATTCCAGCCATGTCTATCTCATGAGATATAAATCTTTACCCAATTCATTGGAGGGAGATATAGGTCCCAACCATCTCATAATGATACCATTCTTATTTGTGCCACAAGATCATAAATCATACATCATAGCATAACCTATGTAATAAAAATGGGATTCTTAAGCATCATGCCATTATAACATAATCCATATAATATAAAAGGGCATCATAAAAATAATCCATAATAACATAATCAAATCAATTTAAAAATAGGGATAAAAATAGAACCCTATATTATCTTAGATGTAAAATAATTTTGATAAAACGCTTGAACTCTATTCTTGAGAAAAATAGCCTTTCTACTTCAAAAACATGTCATAAAATTTTAAACTAAAATAAGTTGATTAAAAATAAACTTGAAAACTTGTAAAGGAAGCTTCATGGAAATAATGTTCTATGAAATCATAAAAATCCATTCATGCGGTATAAGTTAAAAAACATTCTTCTCGTACTTTGGCCGAAAAAGTCAAAAAGTACATCGTACTAAAAACGAAAAAAGATTCATTTCATATCTTTTACTAAAAACTCACCAATGGGTAAAATTGGATTTAAAAAATTGTATGAGGATAGAAATAATATTACATATTGAGGAAACATGGATGTTTATGATAAATATTCCCCAGTAAACTCTGAAGTATAAACAATCTCGGATAAAAGTGAGATTGCGAGATTTTACCTTACCTTAGGTCCGATATGCTTCATACGTATCTGAACCCCCTGTATAATGATTTAAATAATTTCATTGACTTATTACAGAATCATATTCATTTTTATGATATCATTTATGGTCATATTCTTATCTTCTTATTAGTAATATTTCATTGCTACTTGTTATTGCTTTATGTTCTTATGCGTTTTTTGTCGAATAAATTCTTATTATTATATTTAGGTTATAGATACATCATTTACAGAATTATATTATTATAATATAGATTATATTAATTCATTCAATTCATTAATATGATCATTATTCAATGAAGATCATGTAGAACGAGTCGTATCACATCGTGGAGACGGTAGGCCGTACGTACGTACGAGTGATGATATCGTTCCCATAATTATTGAATGGTATTGGAGTGGATGATGGAATGTATCAGAATTAGTATCTTTTTATAATAACCATATATATTTATTCTTTACACCATTATACCCATCCATGTAAGGTGGTTATGGAAAAATAGATTACACCACAGCGTGGAGACAGTATTCCGTACGTACGCACGCGCGATGATTTCATTTTCCATAGGATGGATAGAAGGTGAAATGGGGTTGTTTCATATTTATAATAACATATGAGTATATTATTTATACTGATGTTATTAATTTATGATGAAACCAATAAATAAGAATAAGTATAAGAATAAATAAATTGGAAAGAATCGGTAAAGGATATTACCTCTTCTTTGACGCGCCTCTTCTTAACCTCCTCTTAGGGAACTAAATTTGATCTTCTAAGAAGACCAGGACCTATAGTATGTTTCTAGGGAAGTGTAGAATAAAAATTGGCAGGGTTTGGATGAGCTTGAAGGCTCAAAGTGGTGTGAGGAGGAGAGATAGGAGGTTCCCTTTTATAAGGGAGGAGAGGGGCACCTTTGGAATTATAAGAAATATTAATTTATAATAAATTCCAACCCCACTTTAAAACCTCCAAATATGACTCAATCCGAAGATGATATGATATAGGGTTGTAATCTTATCAACCAATATAATTTAGACATGTTGTGAATTTATTTTAAACCTTATCAAATAAATTAATCTTTATTTAATCTATTTAATTTTATTTGTGGTAATAATATTATAAATTGTAAATTGATATAAATAATTACTTATGTGTTGTGAATTATCCATAATTAGATAATTTATGACATTTTAGACCATATAAATTGAAATTTATAATTTTTAAATATTTTTGTGATTTTTAAACAATTTCATAATATGTTATTTTTATAAAATAACAATAGTGTCAATTTTGACACTATTCATTTATTTGAATTTAAATAAAATCTACATAGAGGATATACTTTTATTCATCCAATAGAATTTTGGTAGGTGTTAGGGTAATTTTATAATCTTATTTTTACCCTTAATTACCCGATTTACCTTTAACTGCAGTAAATAAAAATTACCGTAGTTACTATTCATAATATCAAAAAAATAAAAGTAACCTATTAACATAATTTGGACCCAATGAATTCAAATATGGAATCCATTTTTCAAAATTCAAAACACAGAAGTTGCAGTAATTAATTTAAAATTAATCCCGTTGTTAAGAAAATAGTTTTTAAAAGTTAAAACATTGCCAAAGATTGAAATGTTTTTACCTATGAATTCAATGTAAAATTAATGGTAATGACATGAATTATATTAAATGGTAAAAATATATTCTATTTATACTTTAAAACCATTCAGTATTATAGTTTAACCATATAAATTATTGCGATGAAAAAAGTTGTTTTTAATTAAAATATAGCGTGTTTTTACTATTCATTAAAATATGAAAGTTATCAGAATAATATGAAATATTTATCCAAAGTGAATTTTTATATCATGATTCCAAATAAGAATTTTATTTTGTCAAAATTAACTTATAAACCTGTCAAAAACTAGATTTAAAGTGGGTGCGGCATCAAAAGGCGACAAAACTGCATTTTCTGAAAAATACTTATTTTACACCAAAAATCTATTTTGTTTACATAACATGTTTTAGAAAATTTGTAAGATGAATAATAATTTTCAAAATGTAGTTAATACTATTCATAACGGCTATTCCATAATAATATTATGACAATATATCGTTTTTTAGTGAATCCCGGTATTGCGTACTACACACGCTATCGAGGAAGGTCACGATTGTTTTTTGTAAAGCAAGCCAAGATAGTGTTGTGTGTGGTGAAATATTCCTTTGGTGGTGCATATAGCATAAGACATAAAAAATATATATATTTCTCATAAAATCTTAGGGTGTTACACGTATAATTTTTATAATTTAAAAAATAAGTTTAATAATATTAATTATTATTACTACTATTAAAATTTTTATTATCATATAAACACATATAGATATATATAATTATATACAAATAATTATAAAAATATTATATATATATATATATGTATATATATATATATGTATATATATATTTAAAAAATATATATTATAAAATTATTATATAAATATATTATATTATACTATATTAATTATAAATTAATATAGTAAATATATAACTTATTTAATTATATTATATATTTAATAATATATAGATGTATTTAATTTTTTAAATATTATAAATATATTTTTATACATAATACATAATAAAAATGTACTTGATTGCATACATAATTATAATTACTATCACGGCATGAAGCAGACTACTCATTCGAGAAAACCATGTATTCGATGTGAAAACCCGTGTGATGTTAATAATAAATTAATTTCATGTATTATTAATTTTTATGAATATATTTTATGTATTTTTATATAATATGATAATTTTATATGGTTTTTCAGATAGAAAAGAAATTATTTTATTCTAGCTAAAATGTTTTCCATGAAATATATGGTTTTATTTTAAAATTGCTTTTTTGAATTTTAGAATTTTAAATTGATAAAATTAAATTCATTTTTGGATTTTTCATAGTGAAATTATCTTACGGTGAATTTTTTGTATTTTTTAAAAAATATTTATTTTTAAGTGAATGGTGAAAAATACTGATTTTACAAGTATTGTCACTTTTATGACATTATCATGATATGATAATAAATTTAAATTTTATGAATAAAAATTGATAGAATAAATAAATATATAATAATTAATATAATTTATTTTAAAATATAATGTTGAGTTTATTAATCTATGTTTAATATTATAGAAGTTTAAGTAATGTTTTTATTCAAATAAAAATTATTTTAGTTCTTTTATTTTAATCAAGTATTTACAAGGTTATTTTCTATTTTGGATTCATTTTAAAGTAAAATAATTATCCTTTAATTTAAATTTATTCAATTAATTCCATATGAATTGACATTATCCTTTATTTTGGTATAAAATAACTTTTATTCTTTAAAATGATGTTTTTCTAAGATTTGTTTTCATTGATATTTTCATAATTATATTAAAATTAATTTTTACCAATTCTGTAAATTTAGTATTTTAAAATGTATTTAATATTTTTAATCATAAGGTTAATTTTTTTTAATTTGTTTAATTTCATTTTTGGTTATTATGAATAGTAACTATGGTAAAACTTTATCACCACAGTAATGCTTAAAAGAGTTGACATGGGGTTAATCTAAGAGTTAAGGTTTAAAATATTATAAAAACTTATTAAAATTCGATTTTATTAGTGTATTTTGAATCATCCTCGTCCTGATTCAAAATATGTCAATTTTTTCCACTCTCCTTTGATAAAGGTATATATTATATTTAAAATTTTTAAGTATTTATGAGTATGTCACTCACCTCACTTATAAAAGGGAACATTTTTTCCTCACTTATCCACACATTTTGATCCACTTAGATCAGACAATTCCTAACTAAATCCCTTCCTAACTATCCTCTTCATCTCCTGGAGACTTTGTTCTTCCTGAAATACCAATCCTAGAAGGCTTAATGTATAAGCTAAATGGAGATATCTGAGGAAGATGTATAAGTCATAACTGACCAATTTCATGTTTATTTCTTCTTTAAACTCCTGAAAATATGTTCTAACCACTATAAAATAATTACATTAGTATATTATCTATAATAAAATGTTATTATTTTGATAGAACAACTCTTTTCTATCTCTTTTCCATCCCATGGGAAATGAAAACATCATTTGTGTGTATGTGTGGACTACCACCACCACAAAATGATGTGTTTCATTTTCCATCATTGTGTCACACACCTAGTAATAAAGATTAAATTAATGAATATATAATATTTTTATTTCATTATTATTATTTTTTAAATATAATATATCACTTACCTTCATACCCTTTCTATTCGTTGGAAAATGATAACATCGCTCATGCGTACATCTGGAATACCACCTCCATGAAGTAACATGACTCGTTTTTCATTACCTCTCATGTAGTTGGTCATAAGGATGGAAATAATAAATAAATATGAAATTTATAACATAATTATGATTCTAGAAAATTAAAATATTTTATACCTTATTTATTTTCCATATATTCGAAAAATGGAAACATTTCCCATGTATATGTGCGGACTACCACCTCCATGATACGACGTATTTCATTTTTCAAGTACACATTCCATTTATGGTTCTAAAAATTCTTTTATTTTATAAATATGATGATTTTTTTATTGTTAAGATTATTTAGATTATGAAACCATAATCCCTTCGACCATAGTCAACTTACTGAAGTTATTTTGGACTAATAAATAGAAACATCCTCAAAACATACAATGTGAACTTAACCATTTTAGTTACTAAATAAAAAATGATAAAAAATGAAATAAAGGGAATAATGATAACGTAATGAACATGAAAAAGGTTCTTAATTAAGTATAAAACTAAAATAATTTTATTACTCATGAGGGTAGGTATACAAACGAAATGAGTCGAGACTTGAGGTAAGGGACTTTCTTTTAAAAATCTTATTTTAAAGTTTTTCTTCCTACTCTTTTTATTCCATGTTAAGGTTCTTTTAAATGTTTCAAGAATGATATTATTTATTATTCAAAGGTTTATAAATTTTATTTTTTATTATTTTTTATTTTATTTAGAAATGATCAGAATGAAATATTTTCAACGTTTTTTATATGGGTTATTTTCAACTTTTTACAAAAGTGAAAGAAAATTCAAATGAGTTATATGGTTAAAGTTTAATTAACATGTGTTTTATTTATACTATGGTTATTTGAAATTTTATATGAAATCTGGGTGATCCTGATATATCTTTGATGATGGTTGAGACATATAGAGCTCTCTAATGCTTTGGGTAAAGTGACAGATTTTTCCAATGATAGGTTACTCCTAAGAGATGAGAGAATTATTTGGTTAGGTGATTCTATTATAAGAGTTATTATAAGGTTTAATGTAAGGATAATTTCCCAAGGTTCCTACATTATATAATTTCAATGGGTTTTTTAAAGGATATATTTTTATTTCAAAAGGTAAACAAATAATCTTATCTTTGTAAGTAAATTTTATGACCTTTTTAAAGGTGAAATGTTTTTTTAAAGGAAAGGTGCTTATGGGTTTTCATTTTTTTATAAGAAAAAATAATGATTATTATTATTTACTTTATGATTTATTATAAATATTTTATGAAAAGTATTAAGCAATTAAGTTGTTTTAAGGGATAATAAAATGAATATTTGAGCTCAAAGATTATTATAAAAAAGGTAAAATTTATTATGGATTTTTTAGGTTTACCAACATACTATCAGTTTTCTTTTCATTTATATCTCTTACTAGGATTTTTTTTCTCATCCCACATTTTCAAATGTTTTTCATGGAGCTTAAGTGTAATTAAGATCATTAATAAAGTAAAATTTTTATTTATGGGAGTTACCTTGCATTTATATATATATTAGGTGCTTGGGGGTATAATTACAGTAAATACACACACAACGCACATGCACAAGTCTGAAAGGAAGGTCATACCCCCTAAGGGATAACCCACTCAGCAAGATTCTTTTACTGCATAATATTTTTGGCCCGAAAGCCCAATGGGCATGAAGACCATTACATTTTTGGCCCATGGTCCATTCTATGAATAGTAACTTGACTGCTATAGTACTTGTTATAGTACTGCCACCTCTACAGTACCTGTCGCTGCTAAAGTACCACTACAGTACCCACTACAGCTATAGTGTCACCAGTGAATAGTTCCACTACTGCTATAGTACGCTACAGTACCTGTGCCTAATGGGTTTTGAACCCCCATTTTTTTGATGTAGTATTATAGGTTTCTTGAATGAAGTAATTTTTCCTTTATATAAGATCATGTTTTGTAGGGTAAATGGTAATTTTGTGGAAGTTTCCACTTTATAATGTAATAGATGTCCTAATAATCTAAGAATCTAAACCTAAAAAAGGACTTAGGTATGTATGTGATGAAATATACACCATAAATCATGTAATTTATGGGACTGTTATAGTTGGTATTAGATAAAATGAGTGAATCTAATCCTTGAGAACTCTCACATGTGAATGTTAGGTGTAGCATGACTCTCTATCTAATGGATTCATGAAGAAATGAATTCCATTGGGGATGGTGGTAAGAGTCCTTTCTAGGAGGTGTATCCTTCCATACAGTACTCTGATAGGTATCAACTATAGCTCATTGGGTATGGGACTAGACTATTATAGTTGGTATTAGAGTAAGGGTTTAGATAAAATTAGAAGCTAGGATTATGATGAAAGATAATCTTAAGAGATTATAATTTATTGTTACGTTATAATGAGATAATTTTTTAGGATTTTCATGTCCTTTCATCTAATCTATGTTTATTCAGAATGATTTTCCATAGAGAAAATAGTGTAACTGAGGTAGAATGGCATCAGGAGGATAATATCCTTCTGAACCAGTAACCTAGAATGGATGGAATTAGAACAGATTATTTTTAAACTATGTTACCTCAGTTGACATGGGATATTAATAGAGGTAACAATGTAAGGTAACAACTATATTATCCATATAATTATATTTCAATAGTAGATCATTTCATGAAATAATACCCTCCATGTTTTGGTGGATCCTTGGACCCAATGAAAGTTGAAGTATGGATTAATGATTTAGAGAATATATTTTAAGTTTTGGGATATTTAAAACATTATAAGTTAACCCTTAGTATTTATAATTTTAAAGGTTAAGTCGATCAATGGTGGTATTTGATTAAGAACACTAAGGAAAATGAATAAATTAATTCCATGGAATGGATAGTATTTAAATATCTCTTACATGAAAATTATTTTTCTGAATTTATTCGACATAGTATGGAAAGTTAATTCCTAGATTTGAAGAAAAAGGAGGAGGAATCTATTTACACCAAAGAAGCTAATTTTAATAAATTTTCTTGGTATGTATTGAATTTCCTTATAGATCATGATAGTAAAATTGGTCAATTTTACTCAGGATTGAATCCATGTTTATGAAGGGATATGGTTACTCATGAGTTTAGAAGTTATGAAAAAATTATAAAGTGTGCTGAGAAAATCAAGATGGATTTTGTATACTTTTAGAATAATAAGGATAAGAAGTGATCTAGTTAAAAGGTAATGGGGAATAATTCATCAAAGAACCCTGAAGGTAAGAAAATTAAAGTACCCTATTATGATAAGTGTGATAAGAAGAATTTTAGAGATTTTATTATGATATTTGGGAAATTTTACAGATGTGGAAATCCTAAACACTTGACTCATAATTTTAAAGAGAATATTAATATAATGGTCAGACCGATAATGAAAAAAAATAAGTGAATTTTTTTTAATTATAATGAGATGGACCATTATGAAAATTCATTTCCCAAGAAAGGTATAAAGGATAATGATCACCAGGATCATAAAAAAAATTTGTGACAAAGTCATTTGATATTTTTTATCCATAAAATGAATTGTTTATGGTTACATTACTTGTTTAATCTAAGTGTGTCAATGTCTTGTTTGATTCAGGATCTACACATTCTTTTATTTCTAAGAAATTTTCTAGTAAAATGGAAATATCACCTCAAGAAATGAAAACAAATATTTTTTTAAAATCTTGTGGTTTAAGTATTAAAGCAACATAGATTTATGGAAACCTTCCTACTATTATATGAGGAATATTTTTTCCTTTAAATATAGTTGGCTTTACCTTAGTGGAGTTTGATGTTATTCTGGGTATGGATTGACTTTCAGTTTACACTATTGGAAAAACACCCCATACCCACGATTTAGAACCATGGGTATAGCCCCTAAAACTGTGTGTATAGACTATACCCATGGTTTTCAAAGTAGTGGATTATAGAGATGTCAGTATAGATCTATACCCATGGTTTCTATAGAAATTGTGGGTATAGCCTTAAAGGTTTTATCATACCCATGGTTTAACCAAAACTGTGGGTATATATCTATACCCATTGTTCTCCAAACCATTGGTATAACTTTTCCCAATATAAAACATATACCCACAGTTCTCCAAACTGTCGGTATAGGTAGTTGTCCCCATTTGGAAGCAGAAGAATCTCTTCCATCCCTTGAACCTATAAATAAAATAAAAAACACAGTACATATTCAATACAATATAAATACTGTATATTTATCATTCAACCAACGTCTTATAGTAATTTTCAAACCATTTACAATAATATAACATACATATACATCCATACAATTAATCAATTCAAGTCATTAAACAACATCCACATGTCTCTTTATTTATAAGTCAAAAATAGATGGGATCAATATCTCCCCCATCCCCAACATCCTCATCCACATCACCATCAACTACATCCTCGTCACTAATAGCATCATATAGATCATCATCATCATCGTTGTCATTATCATCATCATCACCACCACCACCACCGTCGTCATCTTGAACGCCACTAGGAACCTCATTGGAATCACTTGGGGCATCATTTAAAGAGAACATTGATGTCATATATGAATAAATAGTAGTATAAGACTCTAATGGAATTAATTGAATTATAATTTTTATAGCTTTCAGGAAGAGTTCAGTGATCAATTTACTTCTTTCACTCTCCTGTAAAGCTATTTTTTGGCCTCAACTACTTCTGCACAATAGATTTCTGGCTCGGTGGTCTGAGAGATTTGAGAGGAGCCTAATGAGAACCAATACATAGTGGGGATAATGTTTTTCTTGGGTCAACATCAAAATCTCCCCTGGTGCTCCTCACCTAATACCTAACTCAAATTATCATTTGGCCTGAATTTTTCATCTCCTTTATCATCTAGGGACTCCATGGAATACTGTTGAAAATATAAACAAGATATTTAATTATGAATTTCATATTAATATTTGAAATATAAATAAAAAAACTTGAAATCTTTTCTTATGTTTGTGAATTTACTGCACTTCCATCCCTTTTTCTTCCTACTCGAGAAAAATAATTTTTCTTGAGGCACACGACCTTCGATGCCCAATACTGCTTGCTACAGATGATATTAATTAGCATACACATATTCACATTATAAACATTTTATAATATTTAATAATAATAATAAGGAATAACATTTAAATGAATGAAAAATTCATGAATTTAAACATGTGATAAACATTGATGAAAAAATCATAGATAAAAATCTAATAATAAACACTTTATAATTTTATATACTCATTATGAACATTAAATAATCTTGAATATGAATTATTTATATTCATTTTATAATATGAACTCCTATATATTATTCATATATTTAATTTCCTTTATATATATGACATTTTTATTAAATATAAATATTTTCTATATTTCAATTTATTATACAAACTATTTAGATCGTCTAAATTTCACATAGTTAATAATATTTAATACTTGATCAAATAAATCATCAAAAATCTTCTGATGTAGTTTTAATAATATCAAAATAAGGCTCCTAATTTGAATAATTCAAATTATTTATTTATGAACAATTCATAATCTTTAAATATAAATACTTTATTTCTAAGTATTAAGGAATTCCAATTGTCTAATATCCTAATGGCCATTTTTCCAATTATCCAATTGATAATTAGTTTGTTAATCAATTAGGAAAATTTTCTAATTTTCCATTAAGCTATTAGGACAATTAGGTCAATTGGTTGTTGGGCCATTAGGCCAACTAGCCAATTTTCCATTAGGACATTAGGCCAACTGACCAATTGGCCATTAGACCATTAGGAAATTAGGCTATTAAGACAATTTTCCAATTGTAAATTAGTCAGTTAGTACAATTAGGTCAATTGGTCATTATGCCATTAGGCCAACTGGCTAATTGGCCATTAGGCCATTAGGACAACTGACCATTTGGTCATTCATCCATTAGGTCAATTGGATATTAATCCATTAAGACAATTTTTCATTAGGCCATTAGGCCATTATTCTAATTTTCCAATTGGAAATTATGACATTATACCATTAGTCCAATTGGTCGTTAGGCCATTAGGCAAATTGGAAAATCGAACAGTAGGTTGTTAGGCCAATTGACCATTAGGCAGTTAGGTCATTGGGACAATTGGTTGTTAGGCCATTAGGTCATTAGGCTAATTGTCTAATTGTCCGTTAGTTCATTAGGCTGTTAGGACAATTTGTCATTAGGCCATTAGGACATTAGGACATTGGTACAATTGGCCCATTTCCCATTATGAAATTATGACATTGTTCCAATTTTCCAATTTTCCAATTTTCCATTAGGTTGTTAGTCCAATTATCCATTAGTCCATTAGGCCAATTGGTCATTAAGACGTTAGGACAATTGGTCATTAGTCTATTATCCCAATTGGACATTATTCCATTAGGATGTTAGGAAAATTGGTCATTAGGCTAATTGGTCATTAGGTCAATTGGACATTAGTCCAATTGGTCAATCTTCCATTAGGCTGTTAGACCATTAGGACAATTTTCCAATTGGTTATTAGGTTGTTAGGACAATTGTTCATTATAACATTAGGCCAATTATCCATTAGGCCATTAGGTCAATTGGCCATTAGTCCATTAGGCCAATTGGTCATTAGGTTGTTAGGGAAATTTTTCAATAGGCCATTAGGTCATTAGTCCAATTTTCTATTAGGACATTAGGTAAATTGGCCAATTTTCCATTAGGAAATTAAGCCAAATGGTCATTAGGAAATTAGGCCATTGGTCCAATTGACCAATTGTCCATTAGTCCATTAGGCCAATTTTCCATTAGTACATTAGGACATTAAGACAATTGGTCATTAGGCCATTAGGCCATTAGGCCAATTGGACAATTGTCCATTAGGCCATTAGGTCATTAGGCTAATTATCCAATTGTCCATTAGGCCATTAGGCCATTGGGATATTAGGCCAATTTTCCATTCAGTCATTAGGCCAATTGGATAGTAGGTCATTAAGCTAATTGTTCATTAGGCCATTAGGCCATTAGGAAAATTGGCTAATTTTTCATTAGGCCATTAGGTCATTGGGCTAATTGGACAATAGGCCAATTGGTCATTAGTTCATTAGGCTAATTGGGAATTAGGTCATTAGGACATTAGTCCATTAGGCAATTAGGAAAATTGGTCATTAGGAAATTAGGACAATAGGCCAATTGGCCATTAGGACAATAGGCCAATTGACCATTAGGCCATTAGGCCAATTGACCATTAGGTCATTAGGCCATTAGTCCAATTTTCCAATTTGACATTAGGCCATTAGGCCAATTGGACATTAGGTCGTTAAGCCATTAGGATGATTGGATATTAGTTCAATTATTTTGATTGTCCATTAGGGTTTTGGTCCAATTTTCAAATTAGGTTGATTGGACATTAGGTCGTTAGGCTAATTGGCCAATGGCCATTAGGCTATTAATCCATTAGGCCAATTGTCCAATTAGTCCATTAGGTTAATTGGCTATTAGGCTGTTAGGATGATTGGAAATTAAGCCAATTGGTCATTAGTCCATTAGAGAAATTGACTAATTGGTCATTATGCCATTATTCCATTAGGTTAATTGTCTGTTAGGCCTCTAGGCCAATTGTCCATTAGGAAATTATGCCAATTGGCCATCAGGATTTTGGTCCAATTGGCCATTATACAGTTATGACAATTGGGCATTAATCCATTAGGACATTAAAACAATTATCTAATTGGACATTAGTCCATTAGGTTGTTAGGCCAATTGGTCATTGGGATATTAGGTCATTAGAGAAATTTTTCATTACGACATTAAGACAATTGACCAATTGTACATTAGGTCATTAGTCCAATTGGAAATTAGGTCATTAGGACAATTGGTCATTAGGCTGTTAGGTTATTGGGACAATTTTCCAATTGGCCATTATTTCATTAGACAATTAGTCCAATTGGACATTAAGGCATTTGAAAGGTGTTTTTTTAGCCTTATATTAAAGGGATTAATGACAATAAAACTTAAATTTCAGCATGAAAATATAACTAAGTAACAATATAAATCTATATATTACTTCTATTCATATTGAAGTATCTAGTGATTCTCTTGCTCGGGAATTGTAGTGTGCCCCAATGTGTGTGGATACATCATTGAATCTTTGTTTTTTTCATATTTTCCCAATGTATCCTAAAACAATTCAATACAAGTAATAAGAAATAAATTTTATATGCAAACCATTAAAGATTGTGAATACCTTAAACTAATCACTCTTCTAATGCGTGATTTTTTTTTTGATATTGTGTTGTTGGATAGTTGAGGAATATGGGTACACCCTCTAAATTAGAACTGACTCTACTCCTCCAACCAACATATAACTCATACTTATATGATATCCAGAACTCCCTGAGATCCATCAACCATGAAACCTTAGAAGCTTCACCATTGGGAAAGTTAAACCAATGTTTTAATGAACATGTTAATTCATATAAATAAAACAATAATATAAATATAAATTTCACAAATTTTCTTACCCATATCTCCACCCATTATATTTGGTTGATGTCATTACCGATATGTCTTCATGAGACTAGTTCCATCGAAATGATGTCACGGTACTTGGATAAAGTTTCCATGAAACTTCTACACTTCCTAAAATTTTTACCTATAATTTTATTTTATTCATTGTAATCCATCATTATTTATGTTTAAAGATTCCAGGCTTCTTGTATATGGGTGTTTCCACATCACTTACTAAAATATCCCACTGAATAAGATAAAAGGTAAAAAAGAATAATTCATTCATGGTACAATAGGATAAAAATTATGTGATATAATTTAATGCACTTATAAAAAAACATGATACAGGCTACTCAGTAGGATCCAATAGATTTGTAGATTTTCCTGGATTAGTAGACTCTGAAGGATGTTTTTATTCCAATGCATGGTCTGGGTGATCTGTATGCACTGGAGTGGAAGATGAAGGAACAAAAACATAAAATCTTGGATGGATAGTAGGAAATGGATGTGGCGTAGATATGGAAGGATATGTGTATTAGGTTTGGGGATAAATCATTGGATATGGATATGGTAAAGGTAGAAACATCCCTAGAGGCAGCGTAGACATGGTATGGGAAGAATAGGATAAATGAGATGATGATAGAGGCATGGGTGGGAACATCCCTTGAGGCTCAAGTGTAGGATGGAAAGGTGTGATAGATAGGATGTCCATTGGTGGGTTAGGGTGGGAACAGGTACGACGAGTGCTATGTCTAGGTCTAAGAGCATCCCTGCTCGGACCCATGCTAGTAGGATGAGGAGGAGTCAACTATGGTACAACTGAATGTCCCTAAAAATTTAATAAATAATATGAACATGACATTATATGTAATTAAGAAGAAAAATATTACAATTATTATACTCAGTAAATGAAGTCGAGGAGGCAACCCATGCTCGCACATCTATAAATCAACATCAAATAATTACTTCATTAGAACTTATATAGTATTTTTTATAATATTTATAAGAATGAAATATACATTTTTTAAAAATGGTTTTTAAAAAAACATGAATACAACTTAGAAGTCAAATAAGTCATAAAGAATTTAATAACATGTTTTAGTAAAAATAATTTTAAACCAAGTTATACATTTTTTAAAAACCCATTTTAAACTCATTTTTATGAATTGAAATAAATCTAATTAAATGAAATAAAACAAAAAAATACTAAAAAAAACATATCATTCTAAAATAAAACTAAATTAAAGTAATTACAGTAATACCAACCATAAAAACTCATGTCAAGGTAAATTGAATGAACTGTGAATATATATGGTTGCTTCTATATATTACCCATCACTACTCTAGGTTCAACATAAACTCTCACAATGGGACAATTTGATTCATCAAATGAAATATTTTGGTCAACACCAATGGGGGAATCATTATTGTCAATTTCATCCCCAGCATCATGAAAAATATGTCTTTAGATTACTTCATTAATGGCGTTGTGATCAGGTGTCAAGTGATCTTTCACATAAAATTATTTTTTCCATTGAGTCTAAAATGTATGGTTCATCAGTATCCAAGAATCAACTCATGTCAATAACTCTGAATCCACAATCATTAATAAATGTACCATGTCACATAATTAAATCAAACCATTTACATTTCATCATAGTGATTCAACCTTGAGAGTAGTAATCTGATAATAATATTTTCTCAACAAGTCCACAATAAGACACATTTTCATATCGGGTTCAACAATCTAATGCACTGTAATAATAGTCTGTTATAGGAGTTAACATAACTTTATCATGTTTTGTTCTCATTTTCACCACTCAATCAGTTGAAAAAAATGTATACCCATTGATTATTAAAGATTTTAATTCATGAACCAAAGAATTGGGACCAAAATCCAATGATCTTAATTCTTGAGAAACGAATTCAATAGGTAAACTCAATACCTGAAATACATATTAATAATAAAATTAAATGAATGTATATATTTTAAGTTAATTAAATTCATGGTCATACCTTTGATTTCAACCAAGTATGAAACTCTTGGATATGAAAATCCTCTCTCCTTCTCAATAGAAATGATCAATGAACTCTACTTATAATTTTTTTATGTTCCCTATATAAAATGATAATAAAAGTTTAAGTTATATGTGAAATGAAATAGTATGATATAACATATAAATATTCAAATTACTTACTTGATATATTCATAGAATAAACCATAGTTAAATAATACTATGTGATGTTCCATATCCTACTCTTCAAGGATCAATGTAGCTGATGTATATGACCCATGAATTCCTTCTATTTGGGGAAGAGATAGAAAATATGGATAAAATTACCCATAATACTCATATATATTTCTCATTGTCTAGTTATGTCTTTTTATCACATTAGACAAATACATTGAAAAAAATCCATATATTCTTGATCCAGATAACCTCTCATAATGGAACCTTTAGGATGATTCTTATTTCGAAAAGAAGATTTCATTATGAACATATTAATTTTAGTAGGATACATCCCCTAAAAATCAATGGGTCCCCCAAGAAGTGTTTCATTTGGAAGATGAACTATTAAATGCATCATGCAAGTGAAAACGATGGAGGGTTTTTTTCCAACTCACACAAAATTAATGGAACCTCTTGCTGCATTCTTATCAAGAAAGACTTTGATAAAATTTTATCACAAAGGTCTATAAAAAATGGTACGAGAAAATAGTTTTCACCCTTACATTATTGGATAGAAAACATTATATTTCTATTAGAATCAATTAATGAAGAAGGATGTGATAATCATGAGTTTTTAGGGATTTTAGTTTCAAATCCATTCTATTGAATCATTCAGATATGTTTCTAGAATAACCATAAGGAACCTTGATATTATTCAATACTTATAGAAATTTATTTTTCTCTAAAGGTGTCATCACATAAGAATCACTAGTAACTTTCCATTTGTTTTCACTTATACACACAGGATGCGGTTCTAGTCAAATACCCCAATACAATAAGTCTCAATGAGATCGGAAGTCATCTTTGGTATTCCCCTTAATATTTAGAAGAATTGAAATAAAAATTTCACACATATTTTTCTCAATGTGAATTACATCTAAACAATTATATAACAAATTGGTAGACTAATATGGAAACTCAAAAAAATACTTCACTTTTACAATTTTAAGTGGCTTCAATGTTAACAATTTTTCTATTTTTAGATTTCATCTGATTTTTTCTTAATGAAAAACTAAAATCTTTCAATTCATTAAGTACATCAGTTCCTAACATAAGTTGAGGTGGTTGTTTAGTGTCAATATTATTATCAAACATTTGGCGAGTCTTCCTATATTGATGATCCATTGTCAAGAATCATTGATTCCCCATGAAACTAAAACTATAATTATATTTAAGCCTTATAGATCATGTATTCTCCATAAAAATAGGACATGATAGTTTTACCTTCATGCTCTAACCATACATCATTTCATAATTAGGGAAATAATTTATAGTTCATAGAAGGGAAGCACTCATCTAAAATATATTTTTTAAAGAAACATCTAATGTGCACACACCCATATCCCAAAGCTACTTTAAATCTCTTATTAATGGTTTCAAATAGAAGTTTGTATGATTTCCAAGATCATAAGGTATATATATTAGTATACTCAATAAAGTGAAAGGTTTTTTCATAAACATCCATGGAGGAATATTATAAACATGAATAAAATCCGGCCACATGTTGTGAGCAGTAAGCATCTAACCAAATGGATTAAAACCATTATAGGATATACCCAACCTGACATTAAGAACCTCAGCTACAATATTGGGATATTTTTTATAAAATTCCCACCATGATAATCCATCTGCAGGATGAAACAACTCATCATTACCTTTAATTATCTCAGTATCATTCCATCACATATTGACTATGATTTCTACAGACATGAATAAATTTTGAATCCCGGGAATAAATGGAAAGTGCCACATGACTTTTTGTGGCACATGATATGGTATTCCATCTGTATTTAACATCCATGGAGATGTACCACATTCTTTATAGTCATTAAGGTCAGTTTTTTCCTCCCAAAATAAACTGTAATGTTTCAGATAAGCATGAATTTTATTAGTATAAAATATGAGCTTCTTAATTAACTTCCATTCCTTATAATTATTTTTGATTATATATGCACCATCGGGAAGAAATTCCTTAAAAAGGGAAGAATATGATCAATAGTGATATTAGAAATTTCATACATGGTTTTTCCATGATATAACTACATTAAAAATTCCAACTTTATCATTTTAGAAAATTCCCTATATACAAGAGTTTTGGCACCATCCATTAAAATTTCCACTCTCTCAACATCATCATATTCAGTCCTTTACTCATGTATATTAATATCATTTCCTTATTTCACTAGCATATTATCTCTCTCTTGATTATTCACAAATGAAAACTGATCAAATATCAAATTATCCATACCACTTCTTTCTTTTTGTTCATGAATAGTATAATAGTGTCTCGTCTCTCCATTGTGATAATAAACATGATAGTTTTTTTAAACACAGGTTTCGTTATACGGTATCTAACTTATTTTTGGATTAACCATGGTCTTCCAGCACAATTATAACATTGATACTATATACGACCTCCATTTGAAGCATTGTTAAATGAAAAATATAAAAAAGTTTCCAAATTCTCTTGAAACTCGGTTGAAATCCAATCGGTATGATACATACAGCTTCTATCCATTCTATTACGAGGATCATGTTTATGCTTCAATCAAAAATTTAAATCATAATTACAATGATATCCTAATTCAAATAAAAATTAAAATTATAGTGTAGAAGAAATTAAAGAATACTAATATAAACCCAAATTGAATATAATTCATGATGTAAGTGACCATTATATAATACTCTAATATCCATCCTAAAAAAGAATAAGGCATGTCATAAGAAAAAAACAAGTCATACTCATATAAATACAAACAAGGTGCATGTATTGTAATAATTAAAAACTAAGGAATACTAGCATAAAAATGTGTATTTTATATCCATAGAGGTCTTCTCATTTGAAAACATAATTAAGTATAACATTTAGTCATGAAAGAATTTTATTTAAGGTTAACATTACTTATATTATTCAAACATTAAGAAATGAATAACATGAAGGTATACATTATTTCCATTAATAAGTATCTTTCATAGGATAGACTATATACCTAAACAATACAATAATTATAGAGTCACTATATGTATGAAAACATAAATAAATGATATTACGTCTTCATGATATCCTTATGTTAAATGTTACAGAGTAGCTAAGACAATTTACTTGGGAAATGGGAAAATATAAGAAAAGTGTGGCCATGGATTCTTAATATAGGATAAAAAATCACATAATATACATAAATAAAGACATGATTTTGGAATAAATAAAATTCAAGAACAAATTATGAAAATAATTACATAAAAAATTTAACATGAACCATAACATAATTATGGAAATATAAAATTTCACAAATCATAAACATATAATTTAGGCCTAGTTCTTTGAAAAAAAAACCTATAGTATAGGGACATGCCCTTTACCATTTTTAATTTTCAAATGGGACCTAAAATTTTATTAAGGGGTTATGTAAGTCTAACCCCCATCATTCATATATAATATCCAAAGAATTATTCAATCAAAGTTAAATGTAAATTAATATTATTTATTTTTCTGGTTTCAAATGATACATAAAATATCCAATAAATTCTCAATGAAATTTTTTATATAGAAAACTTTATTATACCACTTCATGATCATAAAAAATTGAGAAGTTTTTTAGTTCATCCTTGGGATACTAACTTATCTCTATCCTATATATTTATGAGTATTTATGATAAAAAAACACTATATTTTTATTATAATTATCATTTTAATGGATCAATATATCAATAATTATTATCATAGAATAGGGTATATAGTTGCTTCATTCTATAAAAACCAAAATTATCATCCTTTTAAATGACATGTTTTAATTATCACAAGTCACACATATTTTTATCTAATAAATATACTAAAGTATTTTTATTTAATGAGATTACATTTTTATATGCATTAGAACATGGAATTAATAATAAATATCAAAGCATACCAAGACCTACTAATATTCCTTTAGATCATAATGTAATCAAAGGATTTAACTAATTAAAGTAGGAATCAAGTGACAAACATAGTTCTAGCTCTAATAGAATCATCACCAAAATCACAAATATATTTATCATTAACAAAACAAGGAATAAAGGTAATAAAAAAAATATTATAATACATTTGAAATATTAGTATCAACATCTTTTTGAATCACATTCATAGATAAAAATGAAAATAACACCCATATGAAGAGAATATAAATTTAGACCTCACTAATATGATGTCAAAGAAGATCGGGAAAAAATACTTGAATTAGGGCAGAAAATTAGAGAATAGAACCGATCGTCGGTTGGGTGATGGGAGAAGAAAGAATTGAAAGTAAGGAAATCTTAAAAATCACAATAAAAAATTCCAGAAATGGATGAATATCACTTTTTGATGGGGATAAAATTTGTTAGAGGGGGCGAGGGGGGACGCTGAGCTCATATGATGGGAGGTAAATATGGGTTCAAAAATGAGGAGGGGAGGGGGATACTGAGGGAATCTAACTATTTAAAGTATCTATACCCATGGTTTTTTGAAAAATGTGGGTATATATTTGGGCACAACATCTATAGCCATGGTTTCTCCAAATCATGGGTATAGATGCATTGGGATAGACCTAGTTTCTAGCAGTTTTATCATGATAAGGTAGATTTTAGAGCTAAAGAATTCATACTCAGTCCTCAGAGTGAGTTTCAATTTGTATATAAGAATGAGTTTATACCTTTTATAACATATCAATAATTAGGGAAACTAATTAAATATGGGAGAAAATTTTATCTTGCACATATTATTGAAAAGAAGTAAACCGTTAAAATTTGTGATATGACGGTTGTAAATAAATATATAAACATATTTCATAATGATTTATATAGTGTTATTCCTGATTTTAAAGTTGAATTTACTATTCAATTAGTTCATAATTCTAATCTAATATCAAAACCACCTTATCAATTGAGTAGTTAGAGTTAAAGTAAATGTTACATGAGTTTCTTGATGAGGGTTTCACCCACCCTACCACTTCACCTTGGGATACTCCTAATTTTTAAAAAATAAATACGGTTCTATAATACTTTGAATTAATTATAGGGTACTCAATAACATTACTATTAAGAATAAGTATTATCTTCCTTATATCGATGATTTTTTTTGTTAGTACTAGGGAGTGCATTATTTTTAGAACATTGATCTTATGTTTGGGTACCATCTGTTAAAAGAGAAGGAATAAAACATTCTAAGGATGGAATTAAAGAAAAATTATAGCCATTATGAGTTTGTAGTTATACCATCTAGGCTAAAAAATATACCCACTATATTTATGGACCTAATGAATATATGTTTCCATAGTATTTGGATAAATTCATGGTTGTTCTTATCGATGAAATTCTAGTATACTATAAAATTTATTAAGATCATTATAAACATTTAATGATTATTTTACATTCCTTAAAAGAAAAAAGTTGTATGATAAATTTAAAAATTGTGAATTTTGGTTACAACTGATTTATTTCCTTCAAAATACTATTTATAAAGATAGAATAATTTTTGATCCTACTAAAACAAAAGTTTTGGAAGAGTGTACAAGGTCTAAATATGTTATATAGGCTCAAATTTTTCTGGGATTGGTGGGTTACTTCTAATGGTTTGTTGAAAAAATTTCTCAGTTATCTATCCCACTAAACAAGTTACCTTGAAAAGAAGTTAAATTAATATAGATAAATGAATGTGATGAATTTTTTCAAAAACTCAAAATAAGATTGGTTAATGCTCTAGTGTTAGACTTATCATCTAGAAATCGTCAGTTTTTTATTTATATTGATTCTTCATTAAAGGGGATTGGTTCTTTCTTGATGAAAAATGGTTGAGTAATTACATATTCTTCATGTTAATTGAAACTCCATGAGAAAAATTACCCCACTCATGATCTTGAGACTGTAATGATGGTTTTTTCTTTAAAATTTAGATAAATATTTTATATGGGCTAAAATGTGAAATATATATTGAACGTGAAATTTTAAAGTATATATTCACTCAAAAAGAGTTGAACATGAGGTGGAGAAGATGGTTAGAACTAATAATAGATTATGATTGAATTATTCACTACCATATAGGTAAATAAGATGAAGTATTCAATGACTTGAGTTGAAAAGATAATACATCATTAACTATACTATATTTAAAACAATATCCTTTAGTAATTGATTTAATAAATATTGACCTAGAAATTGTGTATGTAGAAACGTCTTCCTTTTTTAGCTTAGGTATCAATGCAATCATATTTGTAAGAAAGAATTAAGGATTCTTCTAAGGAAGATCTTGGTTTCAAATAAAGATTATAATTGGTCAATAAGGGTAATCTTTCTTATTTTAAAATTTATAAAGAAGGTGTTATCAAATTTTAAAAGAGTTTATGTGTTCCGAGTGGTCCCTATTGAATAAGGAATCAATAATTGAAACTCAAAGTTCATTATTTTCTATTCATCCTAGAAAACTAAGATGTATATATTAATTTGAGAATATTGTTGGTGGGAAGGTATGAAGAAGGATATTAGTGATTTTACCATGAAATGTTTGACTTGTTAATATGTTAAAATTGAATAATAACTACTGAAGGGGATTATTTTTCATTTTTCAGTTCCAAAACAGATATTAGAGTCCATATACATGGATTCTATGATATAATTACAAAATACATTTCGAGGTAATGATTTTTTTTGGGTTATCGATGATAGTTTAACTAAATCTACACATTTTCTTTCTATTAAAGATATTATGTCTTTGGATTAAATTTACATACTTTATCTTAAGGAGATATCTATATTACATGGAGTCACTTTCTCTATTATATCTGATAATGATCCCAGATTTATCTTTAATTTTTGTAAAGTACTTAAAAATTAATTGGGTACTAAATTAAATTTCAATATAGCTTTTAATTACCAATTTTATGGATAGTCAAAGTGAAAGATTCAAACATAAGAATATATGATTCTATCTTGATCATTGGATTAATAAGGAAGTTGGGGTAAATATATTTCATTAGTATATTTTTATTATAATAATATTTTTCATTCTGGTATATAGATGGAACCTTTTGAGGCATTATATGAAAAGTGGTGTCAAACCCCAGCATGTTGGGATGAATTCAATGAAAAGACGTTATTAGTACGAGAAATGATATAATAAATGGTTAAGAAGGTAAATATGATTTGGTAGTACATGATAGTAGCTAAAAGTAGGTATAATAGTATTGCAAATAATAATAGGAAATGAATTTCATTTGAGTAAGGTGATCATGTCTTTATTAATATGTCTTTATGGAAAGGTGTTATATGTGTTTGTAAAAAGTGAAAGTTAAGTCCATGGTTCATTAGACCCTATGAAATTATATAGAAATTGGGATCAATTTATTACTTGGTTTCCTTAACTCTTATTTTATCTTAGTTACATTATTTTTTTCATGTTTCCTTGTTAAGGAAGCATGTACCTGATGCGTCTCTTTTTTGTGCCCTGAAG
This sequence comes from Viscum album, assembly GCA_963277665.1. Taxonomy (NCBI): domain Eukaryota; kingdom Viridiplantae; phylum Streptophyta; class Magnoliopsida; order Santalales; family Viscaceae; genus Viscum; species Viscum album. Next base: position 1,360,531,071 of record OY728140.1, on the reverse strand, counting down.
TGGTATAGTTAGAGGGAAATATCTTTTATGTGGAAATAATGGTTTAGATTCTTGATCATAAAAAGAAAATTTTGTGGAATAAGTTAATTCACCTAGTAAAATTTTAATGGAGAAACCATATGATTAAAGAAGCAACATGGGAATCAGAAAAATATATGATGGAAAAATACCCTCACTTATTTAAGTAATGAAAAAAATTGAGAGGATGAAATTTCTAAAAGTGGGGAATAATGTAACAACCCAAGTGATGTTAATAATAAATCAATTTAAAATCTTATTAATTTTCATAAATATATTTTATAGATTCATATATAATATGATAATTTTATATTATTTTCCTGTCACAATGGAAATGGTTTTATTCTAGCTAAAATGTTTTCCATAAAATATATTATTTTATTTAAAAATTAAATTTCTAAATTTTAGATCTTTTAATTGAAAAAATGAACTTAATTTTTAGATTCAGAATATTTAAATTATCATAGGGTGATTTTTGGGTATTTTTTTAAAAATATTGATTTTTAATTGAATAGTGAAAATGTCGATTTTAAAAATGTTATCACTTTTATAGATTTATTATGATATAATAATGAATTAAAAGTTTATGAAAAAAAATTATTAGAATAAATATATATTTAAGAATTAATATAATGTGTTTTAAAATATAATTTTGAGCTTATAAATCTATTTTTATCATTTTTGGAAATTTAAGTAATGTTTTTATTCAAATAAATAAAATTTTGGTTCCTTTATTAAAATAAAGTATTTAAAAGGTTGTTTTATTTTTTTGGATTGGTTTTAAAGTAAAATAATTCTCCTTTTATTTAAACTAATTAAATTAATCTCATAGGAATCATTATTACTCTTTATTTTGGTATAAAATCATTTTTATGCTTTAAAATAGCATTTTTCTAAAATCTGTTTTCATTGTGATTTGCATACTTATATTAAAATTAATTTTTCCCACTTATAGAAATTGAACATGGTAAAATTCATTTTATATTTTTAATAGGGAGTTTCAAATTTTCTAATAAGTTCAACTTCATTTTTTTCATTATGGATTGTAACCATGGTAAAACTTTATCACCCCGATAAATCTTAAAAGAGTTGACAAGGGGGGTTAAACTAGGAGTTAAGGTTTAAAATATTATCAAAACAAATTAAAATTGGATTATATGAGTGTATTTTGAATCATAAAAATCCTATATTCTAAATATTTCAATTTGGTTCCACTCACCTTTGAGAAATGCATATATTATATTTGAAACTTTTTAAGTATTTACAAGTATGTCACTCCTCTCACTTATAAAAGGGCACCTTATGTCCTAAATTATTCACACCTTTTGAGCCACTTATCTTAGAAAATACCTAAATAAATACCTTCCCAATTATACTACCCATTTCTTAGATAATTCATTCATCTCAAAATATCAATCCTAAATGGATTAATGTATAAGCCAAAGGGAGATATCTGAGGAGAAGGTATAAGTCCTAACTAACAAATTTCAAGTTTATTTATTCTTATAACTCCTTAAAACATGTTATAACAACTATAAAATAATTAAATTAGAATCTTATATATACTTTAATTTTATTATTTTTATGGAACAACTCTTTTCTATCTCTTTTTTGTCCCATGGGAAATGAAAACACCATTTGTGCATACATGTGGACTACCCCCACCACAAAATGATGTGTTTAATTTTCCATCACTACATAACATAGTTAGTTATAAAGATTAAATAAATGAATATATAAGTTTTTATGGAATTATTATGATTTTTTAAATATAATATATTATTTACCTTCTTACCCTTTCCATTCATTGGAAAATGATAACATCACTTGTGCGTATGTTTGGAATGCCATCTCCATGAAGCAACATGACTCTTTTTTATTACCACTAATATAGTTAGTCACAAGTATGAAAATAATAAATAAATATTAAATTTATAAAATTATTATGATTCTAGAAAACTAAAATATTGTATACCTTATTTATTTTCTATAGAGTATAAAAATGGAAACATCACCCATGTGTACGTGCAGACTACCACCTCCACGATACATCATATTTCATTTTTCAAGTGCAACTTCTATGGGTGGTTATAAAAATATTTTTAATTTAAAAATATGATTATGATTTTATTATTAATATTCTGGAGATTATGGAACCATAATCCCTTTTACCATATTCGACTTACTAAAGTTATTTGGGACTAATAAATAGAAACATCCTTAAAACGTCCAATGTGGAATTAAAAATTTTATTAAATAAATAAAACATGATAACAAATGAAATAAAGGGAATAATGATGACATAATGAACATGAAAAATAATATTAATTAAGTATAAAACTAATATTACTTTATTACTCATGCGGTTAGTCATACAAATGAAGTGAGTTGGGACTCGTGGTAAGGGACTTTCTTTTAAAAATATTATTTTAAAGTTTTTCTTACAAATTTTTTTATTCCATATCAAGGTTCTTTTAAATGTTTCAAGAATGATATTATTTATTCTTCAAACGTTTCTAAATGTCATTTTTTTACTATTTTCATTTTATTTATAAAGTATTATAAAGTAATATTTCCAACATTTTTCATATGGTTTGTTTTCAACTTTTTACAAAAGTGAAAAAAGAATGTTTTTTTAATGTATACGGCTTGACTACCATTTCCTATTGTCATAACCATTATTCTTTATCAAGATTCATATATATGATAACATGGTTTTTCAAAGAATATTATATTCTCACTCTTCAAGGAATTTTAAAAAAAATCTAAGGAAATGAAAATATCTTTTCATTTATATGATATATTATAAATTGTTTTTGTTTATGGGATTGAATGCCAATTCAAATGAGTTTTATGGATAAAGTTAAATCTATATGTGTTTAATTCATACTATGTTTCTTAGAAATTTTATATTAAAGGAATATTATACTGATATATCTCTGATGATGGGTGAGACCTATAGATCTCTCTAATGTATTGGGAAAGTGACAGAGTTTACCAATGATAGGTTACTCCTAAGAGTTGTGAGAATTATTTGGTTAGGTGATTCTATTATAAGGGTTATTATAAGGTTGAATTTAAGTATAATTTCTCAAGGTGCCTACATGATCTAATTTCAATGGTTTTTTAAAGTGTATCTTTTGATTTCAATAGGTAAACGAATGGTATTATATTTATAAGTAAATTTTATAACCATTTTAAAGGTTAAAGGATTGTTTTTAAAAGGAAAGGTACTTATGAGTTTTCATTTTTTCGAAGAAAATATCATGATTATGATTTTTTACTTTATTATTGATTATGAAATTTTTACGAAAACTATTGATAAATTAAGTTGTTTTTAGGGATAATAAAATGAATATTTGAGTTCAAATTTTATTATAAAAAAGGTAAACTTTCTTATAGATTTTTTAGGTTTACCAATAGACTATCAGTTTTCTTTTCTTTTATATATCTTAATAGGATTTTTGTATTATTCTGCATTTTCAAATGTTTTTCATGGAGATTAAGTATGATTAAGAACAATAATAAAGGCAAAGTTCGAGTTATGGGAGTTACCTTGAATGAAGAAATTGTGTATTTATAAATATCATGTTTTGTAAGGGAAATAGACATTCTGTGGAATTTTCAAATTTGTAATGTAATGGATATTCTAATTCTCTAAGAATCTAAACCTAAAAAATGTCTTTAGGATGTATGTGATGAAATATACACCATAAATCAGGTAATTTATGGGACTGTTATAATTGGTATCAGAGTAAAGGAGTGAATCTAATCCTTAGGAATTATCATGTGTGAATTTTATGTGGAGCGTGACTCTCTATCTAAGGGCTTCATGAGGAAATGGATTCCATTGGGGATGGTAAAAAAAGTCATGTCTAGGATTTGTATCCTCCCATGTAGTGATATGAAAGGTATCAACTATATCTCATTGGGAATGAGACTAGACTGTTATAGTTGGTATCAAAGTAAGGGTTTAGATAACTTTAGAAGTTAGGATGATGTTGAAAGATACTCTTAAGATGTTATAATTTATTATTATATTATCATGAGATAAATTTTTATGATTTTCATGTTTATTCATCTAATATATGTTTATTCGGAATGGTTTTCCATAGAGGAAACAATTTAATTGAGGTAGAATGGAATCAGGAGGATAATATCCTTCTGAAACAGTAACCTAGAATGGATATAATTGGAACAGATTAGTTTTTAACTATGTTATCTCAGTTGAAATGGGATATTGATATAGGTGAAAATTTAAAGAAACAACCATATTATACACAGATTAATATTTTTATAGTAGAGAATTTCATGAAACAACACCCAAAAGGTTTTGGTGTATCTTCAAACACAATGAAATTTGAAGGATGGATTAATGATTTGGAGAATATATTTGAAGTTTTGGGATGTTATTATAAAGTAAACCTTAATATTTATCATTTTGAAGGTGAATTTTATCAATAGTGGTATTTTATTAAGAACACTAAGGAAAAGGAAGAAATTGATTCCATGGAATGAACAGTAATTAAAGATCCATTTCATGAAAATTATTTTCCTAAAGTTATTCAATATAATATGGAAAGGTAATTCCTAGAGTTTAAGAAAAAGGAGGAGGACTCTATAACCATCAATGAAGATAATTTTAATGGATTTTATTAGTATGTATCAAATTTTCTTATAGGACATGATAGTAAAATTTATCGAATTTACTCAGTATTGAATCCAAGTTTATGAAGGGATATGGTTACTCGTGAGTTCAAAATTTATGAGAAAATTATGCACTGTGCTGAGAAAGTCAAGATGGAGTTTGTATACTTTTACAATAATAAGGACAAGAAGTGATCTAGTTAGAAGGTTATGAGGAAGAATTCATCAAATAAACCTGAAGGTAAGAAAAATTAATTACCCTCATATGATAAGTGTGATAAGAAGCATTTTGGGAAATTTATTATGATGTTTGGGAAATTTTAAAGATGTGTAAATCAAAGAAACTTGGCTCATGATTGTAAAGAAAAGATCAATATAATGGTCATACCAATAATGAAAAGTAAGCAGTGAAATTTTTTAATTGTAATGAGATGGACCATTATAAAAATTCACATCCCAAGAAAGGTATAAAGGATAATGATCACTAGGATCATAATAAAAAAAGTGTGAAAAAATAATTTTCTATTATTGATCCATAAAATGAAGTGGTGATAGGTAGATTTACTTGTTTACTCTAAGTATGTCAATGTATTGTTTTATTATGTATCTAAACGTTATTTTATTTCTAAGAAATTTTCTAGTAAAATGGAAATATCACCTCAAGAAATGAAAACATAACTTTTGGTAAAATCTTGTGGTGGAAGTATTAAAGTAATGGATATTTATGGGAACCTTCCTATAATTATATGAGGAATGGTTTTTTTTAAATCTTGTTTTCTTACCCTTAGTGGAGTTTTATGTTATTCTGGGTATGGATTTACTTTTAGTTTATCATGATAAGGTAGATTTTAGAGATAAATAAGTCGTATTCAATGCTTAGAGTGAGTTTCAATTTGTATATAAGAATGATTTTATACCTTTGGTAACATATCAAGAATTTGATAAACTGATTAAATATAGAAGAAAAATTTATCTTTCACATACTATTGAAATGAAAGAAACCATTAAATTTTTGATATACTATTTTTAAATGAATATATAGACGTATTTCCTAATGATTTTTCTAGTGTTATTCCTAATTTTGATGTTTAATTTACTATTTAATTAGTTCTTAATGCTAATCCAATTTCAAAATAACCTTATCAGTTGAGTCAATAGAGTTAAAAAAGATGTTATATGAGTTTCTTGATAAGGATTTCATCCTCCCTAGCCTTCACGTTGGGATAATCCTATTTAAAATAAAAGAAAAATTGATCTATAAAACTTTGCGTTAATTATAGGGAACTCAATAACATTACTATTGATAATAGGTATCATCTTCCTTATATAGATGATTTGTTTGGTCATCTCTAGGGAGTGTATTATTATTTTTAAGATGGATATTATGTTTGGGTACCTTCTATTAAAAGTGAAGGAAGAAAACATTCTAAGGAAGAAATTCAAGAAAAATTATTTCCATTATGAGTTTGTGGTTATAACTTTTAGGTTAACAAACGCACCCACTATATTTATGGATCTAATGAATATATTTTTCCATGATTATTTGGATAAATTTTTGGTTGTGTTTATAGATGACATTCTAGTATAATATAAAAGTTATGAAGATCATGATAAACATTTAAGGATTGTTTTATATGCCTTAAAGAAAAAGTTGTATGGGAAATTTATCAAGTGTTAATTTTGGTTACAAATGATTTATTTACTTGAAAATATTGTTTATAAAGATATAATAATTGTTGATCCTACTAAAACTAAAGTGTTGGAAGATTTTACAAGATCTAATCTTTCTTGGATTGGTGGGTTACTTTTGATGGTTTGTTGAAAAAATTTCTCATTTATCTAGCCTAGCAACCAAGTTAACTCAAGAAGGAGTTAAATTCACGTGGATAAAGGAATGTGATGAATTTTTTTAGGAACTCCAAATAATATTGGTTAATTATCTAGTGTTATCTTTACCATCTAGAAATGGTGAGTTTATTATTTATATTGATGCTTCATTAAAGGGGATTGGTTATGTCTTGATGAAAAATGGTCAAGTAATTACATATTCTTTGTGTTAATTGAAACTCTATAAGAAAAATTACCCTACAAATGATCTTGATATTATAGTATTGGTTTTTTCTTTAAAATTTAGATATATATTTTATATGGGGTAAAATTTCAAATATATATTGACCATGAAATTTTAAATTATATATTCACTCAGCAAGATTTGAACATGAGGTGGATAAGATAGTTAGAACTAATAATAGATTATGATTAAAAAATTCACTACCATATAGGTAAAGAAAATAATGTATTCAATGACTTGAGTTGAAAATATAATGCATCATTAACTATATTATATTTGGATCACAATCCTTTACTAATTGATTTAATGAATATTAATCAAGAAATTGTGTATGTAGAAACTTATTACTTTTTTAGCTTAGGTATTAGTGCAGTCATCTTTTTCATAAATAATTAAGGAGTATTAGAAGGAATATCATGGTTTTTAAGAAAGGGTATAATTTTTTAATAAGGGTAAGTTTTTTGAGTTTAATATTGATAAAAAAGGTGATATCATATTTGAAAATAAGTTATGTGTTCCGAGTGGTTCCCAGTTGAAGAAGGAATCATTAAGTAAATCTCAAAGTTCTTCATTTTCTATTCATCCTAGTAGTACTAAGATTTATAGAGTCATTCTAGAATATTATTAGTGGTAATTTAAGAATAAGTACATTGGTGATTTTACCATAAATTTTTTGACTTTTCAATAGGTTAAAGATGAATTATAACAACTGAAGGGGATGATTTTGCCTTTTTCTATGCTAGAATAGAAATTGGAGTACATATCAATGGATTCTATAATAGAATTAAAAAATAAATCTAAAGGTAAAAAAATTATTTGGGTTATTGTTCATCTTTTAACTAAATCTTCACATTTTATTCCTATTTAGGATATGATGTCTTTGGATCAGCTTTCCAAACTTTATCTTAAGAAGATATCCAGATTACATGGAGTCACTTTCTCTATTGTATCTAATCATGATTCTAAATTTATCTCTAATTTTTTAAAAGGACTTAAAAATTAAATGGGTACTAAATTAAATTTCATTATAGCTTTTATCCATAATTTAATAGATAGTCAAAGTGAAAGATTCAAACATTAAAAGATATGCTTCAAGATTTATCATTAGATTACTAAGTAAGTTGGGGTCAAAATGTTTAATTAGTATATTTTTATTATGATAATAGTTTTAATTCTAGTATATATATGTCACCTTTTGAGGCATTATATGAAAAATGGAGTCAGACCTCAGCATGTTGGGATGAAGTCGGTGAAAGGAAATTATTGGGACTAAATCTGATAAAATAAATGGTTGATAAGGTAAAGATGATTTGGTAGTGCATGTGAGTAGCTTAAATCATGTATAATAGTTATATAGATAATAAGAGGAAATAACCTTCATTTTAGGAAGGTGATCATGTCTTTCTTAATATGTCTCCATGGAAATGTGTTATGCGTTTTGGTAAGAAGTTAAAGTTAAGTCCATGGTTCATTTGACCCTATGAATTTCTAGATAAATTGGGATCAATTTATTACTATTTATCCTTACCTATAATTTTATCTCAGTTACATTATGTGTTTCATGTTTCTTTACTAAGTATGTACCTGATGCATCTCTTCTTTGTTCACTGAAGTGGTATAGTTAGAGGAAAATATCTATTATATAGAAAGACCAGTTTAGATTCTTGATCAAAAAAAGAAAATGTTGTGTAATAATTTAATTCACCTAGTAAAAGTTTTATATATAAACTATATGATTGAATAAGCAACATGGGAATGAGAAAAATATATGAGGGAAAAATACATTCACCTTTTTAGGTAGTGAATAAAATTATGAGGATGAAATTTCTAAAAGTAGGGATGAATGTAACAACCCAAGTAATGTTAATAATAAATAAATTTTATATCTTATTAATGTTTATAAATATTTTTTATAGATTCATATATAATATGACAATTTTATATTATTTTCCTATTAGAAAGGAAATGGTTTTATTCTAGCTTAAATGTTTTCTATAAAATATATGGTTTTATTTTAAAAAATAAATTTATAAATTTTATAGTTTTAAATTTATAAAATTAACTGAATTTTTTGATTCATAATTTTTAAATTATCATAGGGTAATTTTTTTGTGTTTTTTCTAAAAATATTTATTTTTAAGTGAATAGTGAAAAATATCGATTTTGCAAATATTATCACTTTTATGACATTATTATGATATAATAATGAATTAAAATTTTATGAAGAAAAATTTATTATAAAAAATATATATTTAATAATTAATATAATGTATTTTAAAATATATTTTTTATCTTATAAAACTATTTTTAGTATTTTTAGAAATTTAAGTAATGTTTTTATTCAAATAAAAACTATTTTGGTTCCTTTCTTTTAATCAAGTATTTAAAAGGTTGTTTTATTTTTTGGATTTTTTTAAAGTAAAATAAATCACCTTGGATTTAAAATGTTTCAGTTAATCTCATTGGAATTATCATTATTCTTGATTTTGGTATGAAATCAATTTTATGTTTTAAAAGAGAATTTTTCTAAAATATGTTTTCATTGTGATTTGTGTACTTATATTAAAATTAATTTTTTCAAATTTTAGAAATTTAGTATGGTAAAATAGATTCTATATTTTTAACTGGTATTTTCAAATTTTTTAATGAGTTTAATATCATTTTTTCATTATTAATAATAACCATGGTAAAACATTATCACTACGGTAATAGTTAAAAGAGTTAACAGGTATGGTTAAAACTAGGATATAAGGTTCAAAATATCAAAAAAATTGTTTAAATTTTATTGTATGGGTATATATTTACCCATAATCATCATATATTCAAAATATGTAAAAAAAATTCACTTTAATTTGTGAAATACATATATTATTTTTAAAAGTTTGAAGTTACAAGTGTGTTACTTCCCTCACTTATAAAAGGGAAGCTATTCTCTTCACTTATTAACACCTTTTAACCCAATTAGATCTAAAAATACCTCCCCAAATAACTTACCAAAAATTCTCCTCATGTCATAGAGGTCCTGTTATTATTAAAATTCTAATCCTATAAGGATTGAGGTGTATGTTAATGGAAGATATCTGAGGAGGAGGTATAAGTCCTAACCAGACTATTTCAATTTTATTTATTATTATACATCCTTAAAATATATTCTAACCACTATAAAATAATTAAATAAATATATTATATATACTTAAATGTTATTATGTTTATGTAAAAACTCTTTTCTATCTTGTTTCTATCTTATGGTAAATGAAAACATCAATCGTTCGTACGTATGGACTACCACCTCCATGAAGTGATGTGTTACGTTTTCCATCACTGCCTCACACAGCTAATTATAAATATGGAATTAATGAATGAATAATATTTTAGGAAAATATTATTATTCTATAATTATAATATACTACTTATCTTCTCACTATTTTCATCCATTGTAAAATTATAACGTTGCTCGTGCATATGTGTGGAATACCACCCCCACGAGTGATGTGATTCGTTTTTCATTTTCATATCTTATGGTTGGTCAAAAGGATTGAAAAAAATGATTAAATATGACATGTGTAACATAATTATTATTTTTTAAAAGTAAAATATTATATAACTTGTTTATTTTCTATCCAGTATAAAAATTGAAATGGTGTTCGTGTGTACGTGCAGACTAACGCCTCCATGGTACAACGTATTTCATTTTTCACAACCACCTTCAATGGTTGGTTCTAAAAATGTATTAGATGTATAAAAAATATTTTTAATTATTAATATTATGGATAATATTGAACCATGATCCCTTTGACCATAGTCAATCTACCAAATCCATTTTGGACTTAAAACATGAATGTCCTTAAAACATCCAATGTGAACTTAATCATTTTAGTAACTAAATAAAACATGGTAACAAATGAAATAAAGGGAATAATTATAATGAAATTGACATGAAAATTTTTTTTAATCAATTCAAAAACTAATATAATTTTATTTATTAGTATGGTATATGTACAAATGAAATGAGTCGATACTCAAGGTAAGGGACTTTCTTTTAAAAATCTTATTTTAAAGTTTTTCCTCCAACTCTTTTTATTTCATGTTGAGGTTCTTTTAAATGTTTCAAGAATGTTATTATTTATTATTAAAAGTTTTATAAATTTTATTTTCAACTATTTTTGACTTTATTCTCAAAGTATTAAAAAGGAAACTTTTCAACATTTTTAGTATAGGTTATTTTTGACTTTTTACAAATGTATAAAAAGAGTGTTTTTTAACATATACGAATTGGACACCTTTTTCCCAAAATTATATTTGTTATTATTTATTAATATTACTCAATTATTTAACATTTAATTTAAAATAATATTCTATTCACAGTTTTAAAAAGTTTTTCTAGGGAAATGGAAATTTCTTCTCATTTATATGAGATATTTGATAGTGTTATTTATTATGGGATTCAATGACAATTCAAATGATTTTTATGGTTAGAGTTTAAGATATATGTATTTTATTCATGTTATTATTCATATAAATTTTATATGAATTACAAGTGAGACTAATGTATCTCTGATTATGGGTTATCCTGATATATATATTCAATTCATTGGGTAAAGTGATGGAGTGTATCACTGATAGGTAACTCCTAAGAGATGTGTAAATTATTCAGTAAAGTGATTATATTATAAGGTTTATGGTAAGGGTGGATATTAGGATAATGTACAAATCTAAATATATGATCTTCTTTAAATATTTTTTTAAAATAAATCTTTTGATTTCAGAAGATAAGAAAATGAGATTTTTTTATAAGGAAAGTTTATAACATTTTTAATGGTGAAAGGGTTATTTTTTAAGGAAAGGGACTCATTATTTTTCATGTTTTTTAAAGAAACCCTCATGATTATGATTTTTCCATTATTAATTCTTATGAAATGTTTATGAAAAAAATTGATAAATTAAGTTGTTTTCATGGGTAAGTAAATGAATATTTGTACTCGAAGTTTATTATGAAAAAGTTCAACTTTATAATGTATTTTTAAAATTTAACAATGGATTAGTAGGTTTATTTTCTTTTATATTCTTTAATAAGCTTTTTTTTCTCATCCCATGTTTTCAAATATTTTAAAAAGGCTTAAGTATGGGTAGGAATGTTAATAAAGTAAAATTTCTAGTTGTCGGAGTTACCTTGAATGAAATAAGTGTGTCTTTATAAAGAACATGTTTTGTGGGAAAAAATGAAATCCTTTGCAAGTTTTTAATTTATAATGTAGTGGGTCACCTAATTCTATAAAACTCTTAAACCTAAAAATGGTATTTAGGGTGTGAGTGATGAAACATATGCCATAAATCAAGTAATTTATGGGAAGGTTATGTGTGGATTGTTATATTCGATATTAGGGTTGCTAGGTATTTAGGACACCCATGTTCTAAGGTCCTTGTGTCTTTGGGCCTTCAGTCCATGTTTGTGATAAATAGGTTTAATGGGTGTTTATAACTCCTTGTGGGGAGGGATGGGGCTTGACATGTAGGGGTTTTCGAGTGTGTGTGTTGTTTGGTTGCTTGTAATCTCCTCTACCTATAATAAATACAATATATTTGTATTCATATACATACATTTAATACAAATGTATTTATTATTATTATTATTATTATTATACAAAAGATATTATGTATATAGATGTATTTATATATGATTTTATTATATAAAAATGAATTTAAATTAATATATTAAATATATAAATACATTATATTTGTGTGTGTGCGTGTGTAAAAAATGTATTATATTATATATATAAGAATAACCAGAAGTAACTATATACAAATGAATATTTACAAAATAAATATATAAATATATATTATAATTATATAATATCTATATATATTATATAAAAACATAAATATATATACACACAAATATATATATATATATATTATTCCTTCCAAAAAATATATATCATATTATATATTTGTGTATATATATATATATATATATATTTGTGTATATAATAAATATATATTATAATTTTTGTATATATATTATATATACACAAATATATATTTGTGTGTGTGTAAATATAATTATTTATATATATTATATAATTATATAATAAATTTCTCATATATAAATATATATATATATATATTAATATGGTATATTAAAAAGCAAGGTGTGTGATTAGGTGAGTTAGTCGCATGTGTGGGATGGATTCCCTTGAGCCTGGGATCAAGCCTAGGTAGGGGAAAAAAATTTCTAGCAAGGAGGCGGGATGTGGGTAGGGCATGCATGAGGGAGGGGTGGGATTCGAGTAGGGTGTTGAGGCATAAGTGGGATATGGGGAGCATGCAGGGAACGCAATAGGGAGGAGGGAGTGGGAGAAACAACACATAAGAGGAGGTGAGGGGGATCATGTAAAAAGGGGATGTCAGGCGCACAAGAGGGAGCAAGGAGGGAGTTGTGCATGGGAGGGAGGGGGTATAGGGCACACAATAGGGATTTAGGGCACACAAGAGGGAGCAATTAGGGGGTAGTTGTGCATGGTAAGGAGGGGGTGTAGGGTGCACAAGAGGGTTTTAGGGTGCATAAGAGGGAGTAAGGAGTGGGGAAAGATGCTTAAGAGGGAGCAAGGAGGGGGGAAGTTGTGCATGAGAGGGAGGGGTTTTTAAAAACAATATATGAATAATTTAGGGGTGGCTATAAAATTGTCCCAAATTTATTAAAAAAATTAAATGGGAGGGGGTTTCAAACTACTACTAATGTCTAAAAATATTATTTTTTTGAAATTTTTAGTAGGGATTAAAACCCCCTTTAAATAAACCATTACTAAAAAAATGTACTTCACTGGTGCTTTTAAAAAACACCACTAACAAGATTGGGAAGCCAGTTTAGAAGTAGTTTTCCATAGCCATCACTCATGTATTTATAGGGGGTTTAACACCCATTAATCACACTATTTTTTGTAGTGGATTTCTATGTGGAAAACATACTGAGTCCTTAGGCGTGTAGTGTGGATGACTGAAGAGAGAAGTACATAGCATATAGCTGGTTGTGTACATCATATAACTCATAATCGATTTAAAAGAGTACATATTGAGATAGTTTATAACTATTTTAATTAATTATGTTGAATAAATATTAATTATAGTATTAAAACCAAATTTTATGGTGTGTAGCTAGTGTATATTTCATTTGATAGGGTTTTCCCTTGAATTACACGCCAAGTGATTTTTGGTGGTTCATATGGAATTAACTGATTAGATTAATTATTTTTCATTTTATTTTGGAACTATGCAATGTGTATGGTCTTTTTACACATCATGTACTTCATGGAAATTGTTGGAGATACATATTGTGTATATTAAGTGTGTCCTGTAGTCATAAACACCATACCGACTACTTGTATTGACTCATAGAACTACATTCCATGTAATATCCCAACACATTGTGTACTATATATGTCATATATGTACATAATAAATGACAAAGACCACACAGAGTGTAGTCACATGTCATGTGAGTGACAGTTATGTTATTCCCAAGGGTAAATGTAGTGCTACCTCTAGTACATGTCGTGTTCCTTGGAAGTACATTCCGTGTATAAATTAATTTTTAAAAAAATATAGAATCTATGAGTCATTAAGACTATTTATATGGATAATTAAGATTAATTAATTAATTAATTACTAAAAAAAATATTAATTAAATTTATTTAACTTAATAAATAATGAATATAAATTAATGCTAGCCAATTTTATTAAATTTTTAGTCATTACATGTGTGGATGAACATGATTTTGACCAGCCAAAGTATGTGTTGGGTTTCTATTTAAGTTAATATTTAGTACGTGGGTTTATTATGTAAAAGGTTTATTAAATTAAATATTATGACCTACGATTCATCCCTCCCTCCTTTATTGTATATAGTCATGTATGTCCATGGTTTCTTTTATATAACTTTATACCCCCGGTTCCCATCACCAGTGTGTGAGTAAATACATGTAAAGTATGGTTCTCCAAGGAGCATAGGTCATTCATAATCCTAGTTAAGGTGAAATCAAACAAGGAGATATATTTGATCCATGTGGAATGTAGTAACTCAAGCAAAGAAAGATTACAAAAGTTATTCATCTAGGGTCAAGTGTTGGTTTATTATCTTCTTGACAAACTAACCAGTAGTAAAGCTCATGATCATGCCTCATATTTATTTTAGTTATTTCCAGTGCATTTTTAACTATTTATTTAGATTTGATATTTAAACATGATCACTTAAAATAAATAAATTAACAAGCATGCAATATGGAATAAAATATATGGATTATAGATAAATTATTTTATCAAGATAGTTAATTAATTATGAAAAATCCATATGATATTCATAAGAAATTAAAAGGGATAAAATAAATAATTCATATTCATAAGATAAAAATATCTCAAATAAAATATTAAGATAGAAAATATTTCCATTACTTGAGTTAAAATTAAACCCCCATACCACCAATGAGAAATCTAAAACCATAGAATCCTCTAAGAACTCCAAAAGAAACATCCATATAAATGGAAAACCACCAAACCCCCAGAAACTTCAGACCTACTTGAATATAAAAAATATCAAAATTTTAAATTGACACTTCCCTGGGAGAAGATACTCTAGGATCAAGAGGGGTGAGGGGGAAGATTTCTCCCATTCAAATAGTAGGAGGAGGAGTCAGAGTCGCCACCATGTAATGGCTCGGTTGATGGAAATGAAAGATATGAGATGTCAGTCTCAATTTGATCCATATGAAAAAATTTATTAGATTTTATATCAATATTTTTATCATTTTATTTAAGTTAAATATCATTATTTTTTTATTGTTTCATAAGTTATTTATAGTTTTAGAATAAATATTTTTCTCGCACTTGATTTTCATCTTTAATTTTTGAAGATAAATTTAGGTTGTCATAATGAATTTATTGTATTTGTTTTTAATTATAAATTTTAATAATTTTAAAATTCAATGAGTAATTAATAAAAGATATTGAAGAATGATAAGCTTCTTATGGGTGTTCTGGAAGTCAACACACTGGATAATCATTCACCAGAATCTTAAATCATTAGACAAAGAAACATTGGTATATGTTCATTATACTACCAAAAGATAGCCACTAAAAATGTCATATAATCCATACACATGACAGGATATACTATATAACTAAAATTAATTGATTCAATGTTATTGACTAATTAATATCACATGAAGTAGCTTGCACATATTACTATTGATGAATTAATCTTTTGTGAGATTTCATGAAAAGTGTTGAAGGTTGAAGAAGCAACATTAACTACATGTTTAGATGAAGATATAAGTTCCCCAAAAGTGGATAAATATATATTGGATGAACACTGGATGAGAGGCTAGAGGAGAATTCAAAATATGTGTGATGAAGTCAGGATCACAGCATAAAAGTTTGTCTCATGGTAGATAAACAGTGGTTTTGACCACTAGTTGGTGATATCACAAAAGATATTCTAATTAGGAATACTTTGAGGTGACTAAAATACACTCAAAGTATATGAAAAATATGATCACTAGAAGATATAAGGGGTGATACTTGTCAAAATTAACAAAGTCTCAAAGTTTGTAAGTGTCATTATAGTAGTCTGTATAAGTCATTTGATACTCTGTATGAGTAATTTGAGGCCATCATAAGAGTCATTTTGACTCTGGGATGAAAAAATGGAAATGGGATAAATTTTAATGAAAATAAATGTATTCATGTAGAAGAATAATTATTGGAAGATATGCTGGAGGTAATGAGTTGGGAGATCTCCAAAAGATGAAGCTATAAGTATAAAAACCAACATCTGTACAGGTAGATAATTTCAACAAGAATTTGAATTTCTCTATTGGTGGATGGATCATTTTGAAATCCAAGAATTAGAATGAGGTTATGGTAATTTTAACTTACAAACATGGTGTTTCTATACATGGTTTAAGTTGCAAATAAATTTGTTGGTTGGAGTAGAATCTCAATAGGGGGTGAATCGAGTTCCAACTTAAAATTAAAACTTAAAACTTTAGGATAAAGATCCCCCAATTTTGAAATGGCCTAGTTAATTAAGGTAGTAGAGATATAAATGTTTATTTGGTAAAAAGGTTTCTCAAAGGGTGATTAGTCCTCAGTTAAATCAGTGTAAAACACTTCTTCAACTTTTGAAACAAGTTTACTGAATTAAACACATATACACACTTATCAGAACTAGCTATCAAAGTAAATGTAAAACAGTTTTATATTTTGAAAATAATGAGCAGTGGAATATATAAAAATAGATTATAACAAAGATAGTTCACATAAAAGTTAAACAAGAGTTTTAGTCTCAAGACGAGACTTAATCCTCTCCACTTGGTGATCACCTGCCACCAAGCAATTTATATTAACAATAAACTTGATGCACAGCCTGTATCAGTCTTTACAATAGTTTTCACAAATTTTCCAGGGTTCAAACCCTCTACCATAGTTCTTCGTAGGAAAAAAAACAACATATACCACACGGTCTCTTCCATAGTAGTACGTGGGAAACAAAGTGTAAGTGAAGTTTGATGTGAGGATTTTTAGTATCCTCCAGTTCAAGCATAGGAGACAGTGTGTGTTACACAAACACACACTTCTCAGAAATGTAAAATAAAAGAACACATTATAGAAAATATTATAATATTGAGTTTAGAAGGATCTATGTGTTTTCAGTTTAGCTCTTGACTCCTTGTAGTGAATAAATTGCAGTTTGAGTCTTTCTCTATAATTTTCCTCAAAAACAGAGTGCCTCAACTCCAAGTTCTAGATTTTAAGAACTGAGGTATTTTTCTTATTAGTTGGACAGAGGGTTTATGAAGCACATAAATCATATGAGAGTTTTTCCCAAATGATCTTCATGATGATCTTGGGTTCAGTACGTAAGTGATGGATGGTTCTTCTTTGATCTAGCGAGTAAGTTATTTCTGATGCATTCCTCTCTCTGTTCCACACATTATCTCTTTTTATTTTACTCGGTCTTCTCTTTTATACTTGAGGTCCAATAATAGGAATAAGTAAATCACGTGCATTCCTCCTCGTACCTTGTACTGTCCCCAGATACTTTCTCTTGATATGTCTACAATCAGCATTAATTAATGTAAGAATCGTTAAAGTTACCAAATATGACCGTTAGAATAATCTTAAGAATTTGAAAAAGTATGGAAGGGTAAGAATCGGTATATTGGTAATGGTAGCCTTTATAGTGGTAGGATTCAATAGTAGGTGGGCATCAGTAACCTTCATCGGTAACCTTATCTTCGGTAACCTTGCATCGTTAAACTTCTCAACGATAGCCTTGCATTAGTAACCTTCAGCGGTAGCCTTCAGCGGTAGCCTTCATCGGTAGCCTTCAGCAGTAACCTTCTCAGTGGTAACCTTCATTTGTAACCTTCATCGGTGACCTTTCATCAATGAACTTCATTAGTGACCTTCAACAGTGACCTTGCATCGGTGACCTTACATCAGTGACCTTGCATCGGTGACCTTGCATCGGTGACCTTGCATCGGTGACCTTGCATCGGTGACCTTGCATCGGTGACCTTGCATCAGTTACCTTGCATCGGTGACCTTGCATCGGTGACCTTGCATCGATGACCTTAGAGAAATTTTGCACTGAGAGCTTAAACACAAAATAGTAAGATTAAAAGTACATAGTTATTACTTGATATAAACATGATTTTCACATAAATGATTATCATGTAAGAGAAACATGATTCATTATATAAATGAAACATGATTTGGGATTATCAAAATAGGTGAGTCCAACAAAAGTCTTGAGGATTTATATAATCGCAAGAGGAGAAATGGGTGTGTTAGGCTGAAGAAAATAGCCACTATAGGACATTCTTGTCGTGAATATGAATCATTGTGATAAAGTGTTTCATGGGGTGAAACCAGGAGGGTTTAGTACATTAAAAGAGGTCCCACATAGCTAACCTCAAAAATTCATAGCGTGAAACAAAATTTCATATTGTGAATCTAGACTAGCTTATATTTTTATTTTAAAGGTGGTCTCATCCTCTTCTACCTTCATGGGATGCACAAAGTTCATGGGAGGGTCTCAGATAGATCTTCCCCTACCTCCATTATTCTCTATTCTTGGTGTTCTTGGGTGTGATCAAATGGTATTGATGGGTAAGATCTTCCTCCATCCTTCCATTCTATTTATCTTCTATCATTTCTTATTTCAAAAATTTTTATTTTAGGGTTATTCATCAATTTTATCATAGTATGGTGAAATTGATTATTTCTGGTGTGGATTTCACTTATCTTAGGAAAAGGGGATAGTAATATGATTTATTCATACATTCATGTATTTATCCCTTGAGTTATGTCTACATTTCATATTTTTACAAGGGGTTTTTTCCTAAATCAATTTTATCGAATTCTAAATTAGTAGAATTAAATGGGGATTTTGTAAATCCTAGATTTGGGGATGAGTTAGGATTGGAACACACCTTGTTTTTTATAGTTTTTGGGTGGTAGAATAACCCAGATATTGGGGCCTTGACACAGGACTGGTTGAGCAAGGATGAGGCTAGATGATCTTATTAGGCCTTGGAAACTACTGGAATCCCTTGGAATCAAAGTAGAAAAGATATGTTTGAGGTAGGTGGTCTCACATACTTACCATATGGCATATAATTTTGTTTTATGATGGATATGGATGCTTAGGAATTCCATTTAAGGAATTTATCCTAATTAATTTAATTAAATAACTGTTTTATTTAACTCAAAATGCTTAATTTAAATAGCTAAATGTCCGGGGTCACGAACAACCCACGTGCGGTTGCTTAACACCTTGGTCATCAATGGTCGATGCTAAGACCTTGAGACATCATTTGGCCTCCAAAACTCTTGTGAGGTGGGGATATACCATGAGACCCTTATCCCATGTATAGGGGATTAAGAAATTATAGAACTCCCTTGTGGAATTTGGGCCATTTTAATTCATTGAGATGAAGACGGGAAGGGTGACCCGCTCTTGTCTGATGTGACTAGGCCTAGGTGGATAGACCATAGGCTGAATGGGACCAAGTTAGGTGAGTGGACTGACCCATAGTGACCATATGGATTAATATGGGCTATGGTATAACTCCTGACTAACACTCATGTGGTGTGATCCCTTGTAGTCGGCATATTCGTGCTACCTTGTTGACGATGTCATGGGACATGATGTCCTAGTCTGTCGGGTGTTGACCTGAGACCATGATCAAGACTGAGGAATCCAATTGGGTTTTCTTTGTTTTATGTGAATGTAGGGACCTTGTGGGTGGCATTGATAGACTTACCTTGAGCTAGAGTGTATGTCCATGGGTATATATGGTTACGGGTGGAACCTAGAACCCAAACTGACGTACAAGCCTGCTCAGGTGAGTGATGATGGGCATGGGTGTTTGGCCAAGACAATGTTTTCTTCTTTTTGACAAGATATGGGATGTGATCTTGGGGTGTATGTGAATGGTTGGGTTTTCCTAAGTTGGATCTGGTATGGTAGAGGACTATTAGGGGGAGTTATATCCCTGGAGTAAGGGAAGCTGATCAGACTATTATGGGATGCATCCCTAGAGTCATGAAGACCTCATGATATGATAGTACTGTTGGGGGGGTGTATCCTTGGAGTCAAGGAATCTTATCGAACTGAAATGGGATGCATACTTGGAGTCATGAAAACCTCATGATATGACAGTACTATTGAGGGGTGTATCCTAAAAATCAAGGAATACGATTGGACTGTCTTGGGATATATCCTTGGAGTCATGAATACCTCAATATATGATATTAATATTAGGGGGAGATGGATCCCTAGATTTGGGGAATCTGATTAGACTATCAGGGGATGTATCCCAGAAGTCATGAAGACCTCATGATATGATAAGACTACCGGGGGAGGGGTATCACCAAAGTCAAAGAATCTGATCGGAAAATCGTGGGATGCATCCTCAGAGTCATGAATACCTCATGATATGAAAGGAATGTCAGGGGGATTTGTATCCCAAGATTTAATTAATATTATTTTACTAAAATGGGATAAATCCTCAGAGTTATAAAGACCTCATCATATGATAGAACTATGGTGGGAAAGTGTATACCCAGAGTCAAGGAATCTAATCGAACTACCATGGGATACATATTTAAAGTCATTAAAACTTCAGAGGGATGCCATATATTTGGATCCCACATGTTAATTAGGATTCATAGTCATCATAACATGCTCAAAACACTCTAGAATTGGTATGAATCGGGTATGTTTGTTTGGGGTCATGGTTCTGAGGATCAATGGTATTTTATTTTCTATAGATTCCTTTTATTTTCAGCTAACCACATCACATGCACATATCATTACATATGATGTCTAGTATGGGACTAGTTTTATGGTTCCCTACTAAGTTATGTAATCACATCCTACTCATGACACCACTATACATGGGTGACCGAGTAGACATCCACTTACAGGAATAGGTCAGGTTGAGGCCCAGGAGATCATGGTCGAGCAGGATTTCTTGGATAGTTTCATGAGATTGTATGAGGTTTGGATAAAATATTATATAGATCCATTTTGTTTTATTTATTTATTCTAGAATGTATCTGTGACTGGACCAGTGGGAAGATTATTATATATATAGTATGGTTGTTCGGGTCTTTACTACATTTCATGTATTCCTACTTCATGTATTATTTATGGATGCCTATTTATTTGGAATACTCTAATTATTTACTATTATGAATGGTATTTGGTTATTTTTTATTTATTTTTTACTCTGATATAGGGGTTATAGTCTCCCCATAGTACCACCTTAGACCCTACTACTAGTTGGAAGCCCCAGGAATATGGGGACCAGAGGTCATGTGGTGAACTTATCTGGCTATTGGTTTTAGAGTGATATGGAATGGGATGTTACAAAGTGGTATCAGATTTATTTTCTATTTTTTTACTATTTTGAATCTAGTAGACTAAAGATTTAGGAATGTGTCAGAGACTATGATGGATACTGAGCTGGTGCGTCAAGAACACATGTTCTGGTAGGAAGTCTAGTTTACCAAGTTTTGTGGATGTTGTTCTATTTTTATTATAATTATATTTTATTTTTTCATTGGGTGGCACACATGTGGTTTTTATGTTTTTATTTATGATTATATATGGATCTTGGATCATTAAAAAGGGGATAGTGAGTTTATTTTGACTCTTGTATTGTAGAGGAAAGAGTTATCTCATGCATCATATAAGGCATGTAGGATTCACATGACATATAGGCCACCTAGTGTGTGATTTCACTAATGAAAGAGGCACAGTTTTTTAAGTTGTCAAAAACATCACATATGGAGATTTTAAATATAAGATCTTGGTGGTATTATATTCATTTGGGAAGACTTGAATATGGACTCTTTCTGATTGTGGGTCATGTAAATCTATGGTGATACATTCTATGAGGAGGAAAACCAAGGAGAAATCCTCATGCATAGAAGGTGTAGCGGCCCTTGTGGGTTGGTAGGGAACATGGTGCTTAATATTTGGACCCCTTTTGGGTGGTTTTTATTTAGATTAAATTGTGTGGCCTAGTCTTTCATGGGGCAATATGGTGTGCATATACTCAAAGATGATAGGTTCCCTAGTTGTGGGTGGTCGGTTTGGTGTATGATTCCTTCCACATGTGAGACCCTATAGATGGGTATTTTGGTATGTCAATTCCATGTGACATTGGGATGAAAGTTAGATTAACATTTCATGAGTTTTTACCTTGGTGAGATACTTGATCAATAAGTCTAGGTAGGAGACCTAGAGTCCCTTAATTATAAAATAAGACTTATTGAGTTGGTGCTCATTTTTATTAAGGGTGGCCCATCACAAGTTTTTTCCTATGGTTTGTGTTTATTTAGTAATAAGAATCACTGGTGGTGATTTTGGGTTTGAGACTTATGCACAAGAGGTTCTCATGGTTTTAGTGAAGAACACCTTGCGTACTGGTTCTTTGGGTATCAAGTGTGGTCTATAAGACTAGAACTGGGTGACTTCTGGCCCTGTGAGTTTGGACATGTTATGGTTAGAGTTAGGTTTTCACTTGTGAATAGAGTGGCATCGAGTGGCAGCTACGTGTGTGGATGGATTTGACATTCCATGGGAAAAGGATGAGCACTTGTGGTTCTATAATGACATCATGATGTGAGTAGTCATGTAAGGGTATACATGGTATGGGTGGAGTGCCTAATTTTGAAAAGGAGTTCCAAGGGATCTTCATGTGTGTCAAGGCTGATGTTCCACAAAGCACAATCAACTTGACCTTGGTGTGGTGTGACTCACAAGGGAATGAGTTGAGTCTTGGATCAGGTGTTATAAGAGTGTACGTTCACTTCCCCATAGGGGATAAGAAATTATAAGCATCATTTTCACATGGGAACCCATTTAAATGATGAATTGGTGGACATATGGGTGTGGTACAAGGTCCGATGGAGCTTAATGGGATGCTTTCAAGAATGGAGGCCTGAGATTTTTTAATGGATTTGATATGTCCCTACAATAAGAGGTAACATGGGAAATGGATAGGTTTTTTATGGAAATCGTCAAAAACATTTTAGGGTAGTCCCAGTCTAGAGATGATCATGCCCAATATCTTGAAATCATAATGAATATTATAAGAGATAATTAGATATACACCAACATACCAAAATGTATTTTTTGGTTTAATGAAGGGCCTCCTTGGGGTTGCACTCATGGAGTGGTATAAGAAAATACATATGGTGGGGAGACCACCATAGGTTTTTATAGGATGAACCTCATGTGATAGTGGTCATTGGCTTAGTTAGATCATCCATTGGATGGTTGAGATGGTGTTTGGATGTTGGTGAGTCATAAGTCTGATTATATGGTTCTGTCTGAACAATAGATTTGAAATTCAGATGTGACATCGGATGGAGTCAGTGCATTAACATCAGGCTTAGGATGTTTCGGTGTGATTAGGACATGTTTAATGGGGTGATCCATGATTTATGTCTTGCTTCAAGGGGTGAATCCCTATTTCATGACTTGGTTTTAGGGGTGAACTATTTTCATAGATTTATTAAAGGGGTGACTATAGAGACCCTAGCCTTTTACATGCATTATTTCATGATTTTAAGCATAATTAACCATTAAATACAAACCAATGATCATAAAGACTAGTGTCTTTGGAATATTAGGTATATAAAACTGAAAACATGTAAATAGAATAAAACATATCTTTATTAATTATCCACAATGAGCTACTAAATTCCTTTAATCTCTTACATCATCATAGGATATCCTGGGGAATACATGAACAAAGGGATGAGTGAAAAAATCCCAGTAATGGAATAAACATAGGAATAAAGCATATTTCATGGGTTAAAAAGCATAACATGGTGACATAAAAAGGAATGGAACATGAATAAAAATATAGAAGCATAAAATGTGGAACATAGGATCATGTAATCATGGAATCATAGGAATTTGGTAGTAACATATAACTTGGAATAAACATGAGTTAATGGTAACTTATAATACTACAGCACATGGTGGACAAAGTCCTGTAAATGAATAAGGTTTACTCCCTATCCAAACATGACATATCATGATAATAAACATAACCCAATGCATTGGAGTAATATCTAGGTGCACCCATCATAACATGTTCATGAATATGTGTGCCACATGAAGAATAAAACATAAGGGATAAACATAAGGGTTGCCCATGGAGAAAAATGGGCATCATAATCATTTAATATGGAATAACCAATAGGAGTATCATAATGGAATCCATGAAAGAATGAATTTAAATCATAAATGGACATTAATAAGGTAAAATAGTCATAGATAATGAAAAATTATGTCCAATTGAAGTGAAAACATGTAAAATAGTGTTTAAGAAACTTTATAAATGATCCACTTTAGTGTGGTTTAAGGGAAAATATTAAAGATACTTTAAAGAGGACAAAGGCATAATTTTTGTTATAAAACTTTAAACGAAATAAGATAGTATTTAATGATTAAATGAGTTATTTTAGAAAATTAATAGTTAATTAAAACATATTATGGAGTGTACTTGAAAAGGGGTAATAAATTGGGAAGTTCCTTTTAATCAGGCTTGCTTGTCGGGAGGAATTGAAAAGAGGAAACTTATAAAACATGTATTTACCATAAAAGAAAGAATAATAGATATAGGTACATATTTTTTGAACATAAAAATAAAATTTAGGATGATTAAATGATAATAATTAATAATTACATTGGGGTAAAGAGAGAAAAAGTGTAACCTAAAGGAAAAATGGGGGTTCAGGGAGAACCACTTAAATTATTTCTGAAAGTGTTCTTAGCTTACACTTAATGTTCTGAATAATCAAATTAGATTCATTAATAATTTAATTAATAACTTATTAAAAATATATTTGATTTATTATAAATTTATTAATTTTATTTATGGAAATTTTTATGAGTTTTAGAGTTTAATTTTTTTGTTTCGAGAGCATTCGTTTCATGGTTTCATCGTCGGTTTAATTGTGTATAATTATGGAAGTTCTTGTAAAATAGAATAAAACCTCCAGAAGTGGAATTATATGGTATTAATTCACTTAAATAAATTTAACTGGACCCATATATCATTTTTTTATATATTATAAATATTCATTAGGTGAAATGTTAATGAAAAATGATTGGTTTATTTTGGTAGTTCTTCAATTATCACGAACTAGTTTTTGTTTTATTATTTAATATTATTTATATATATTAGTTCCATAACATAAAAAAAGTTTTAATATACAATTTAAAATATATTTTAACCATTTTAATGGTTTCATGATCATCCTTGAATGCATTAATAGAAAATGAAAAATCATCGTCTATGAAGGTCGTGAATCGACACATCACGGACAATGTTTTTGTTTTTAAGATAAATGGATAAGATAATAGACTTTATTATGGAAATTACATTAACATAATAACATTAAATTAAATTTATGATACTATATTTATCATGTCACTTTGGATAGTGGAGGAAAGGATGAGGTAGAAAAATAAATAATTTAAAAGATAAGGGTGGAGGATTTTACCTCTTAAATATCATCTCCTTGAGAACCTCCTTAAGGAACTTGGAAATAGTCTTTTGGTGAGACCAATAAGACCAGGATGTGGGGAAGATTCTTGGGAGAGTAATTTTTTAGAATATTAGTAATCTAAAAATCTTATAAGGTTTGAGGAGAAAAGCTGATGAGTGGTGGTATTTATAGTGGGAGGAGAGGGGTGTTTTTTATTATTTTATTCGTTTGTTTATTATTTTTTGATCAAGACTATCAATAGTGTTGATTATTGTGACTAAGTAAAATAAATAGAGCATTTTAGTTCTATATAATGGCCACTTACATCATCAATGCCTCAACCATGACTCAAAAAATCATTTATTTACTTATAATGTTAAATATCTTAAATTATTGTATTTCATTATTCACCAAAAATTCAACTATTTAAAAAAATCCAAAAAATTCACTCCAATCATTTTTTGAAGTGTATATTTCAAAAATGAACTCAATTTTATGAAAATAATTTTCTAAATATGATAAATTTAATTTTTAATTAAAATCATCATTTATTTAAAAAATACGGATTTTAATATTTTAACTAATTTTATGAAACTTTAAAAAATTAAATAAGGTCTCATAAAATTATCTTACAATTATAATAAAAAAAAATATTAATTTATGAATCTATTTTTTCAAAATAAATTTTCTTTCAAATCGTTATATTAATTATTAAATTATAAATAAACATTTACGTTTTACAAAAATTTCAACACTTAATTTATCTTTTTAAAACATTTATTTACTTATTACATGATATAAATATATCATATTTTCATTTATAAGATAAATAAATTTTATTTATAATTTCAAATTTGAGGTTACTATTCTAATATCCAGATTATTATTCCTAATGGTCACATTACTATTCTAACGTTCAAGTTATTATTCCATTGGTATAGGTTCCTTAAAAACTATAAATACCACTTATTTCATTATTAATTTATGAGAATAAAGTTTTTATTGGGTTATATATGTGATTTATGAGTTTTATACTATATGACATAATTATAAGAATGAAATTTCCATTGATAAAATTATGGGTCATTACACTCTTCCCCCCTTATGAAATTTCACCCTCGAAATTTTTTTTTACATACTAAGGTAAAAATAAGTGAGGGTAATTCTCATTTATTTCTTCTTCCAGTTCCCATGTTTCCTCTCATACTTATGGTTCCACCATGGTACTTTGACCAGGTGATTAGTCTTATTACATATAACTTTATCTCTATAGTCCAAGATCTTCACCGGCTCCTCCTCATAAGAGATATTATTTTCCAGCTGTACTACCTATGAATTCAGTACATATGAGGGATCCAATATATATTTCCTTAAGAGGGATATGTGTAATACATCATATACTTGATACATGGTTGGTGGAAGTGCTATTTGGTATGTCACAGCTCCGACATGATCAAGAATCTCGAAGGTGATGATGTACCTGGGACATAGCTTTCCATTCTTTCCAAATCTCATGATCCTCTTACATAGAGATATGTAAATGAATACCATGTATTCAAACTCAAAATCTAGGTTTCATATATGATTTTATTCATAGCACTTCTGTTGACTTTGGGATGCTTTGATGTGTCATTGAATGGTTTTCACCTTTTCATCCATTTCTTAGACCATTTCTGGTCTTAGCAGCTTACGTTCACCAACTTTATCCCAGTATGTTGGTGGTCTTCATATTTTCCCATAAAGGGATTCATATGGATCCATTTAGATGATTGAGTGGAAACTATTATTGTAAGATAACTAGAACAAAGGTAGATGTTGGTCCCATCCTCCCTTGAAGTCCATAGAACTTTCTCTCAACATGTATTATAGTGTATGAATAATCCATTCAGATTTTCCATCAGTTTTTGAGAGGACCAGTTTGGGATATTCCTAACACTGAGAGGGGGTGAATT
Organism: Viscum album; assembly: GCA_963277665.1. NCBI lineage: Eukaryota > Viridiplantae > Streptophyta > Magnoliopsida > Santalales > Viscaceae > Viscum > Viscum album. The sequence continues at coordinate 1,360,503,306 of OY728140.1, read as the reverse complement.
AGTGTTGGGGAATTTTTAAACCAATTCTAACTTTTTATCCTTGTACCTCCAGACATGTTAGGATCTTGATTCTCTTATTCTATTTTCCCTATCACATTCAATTATATGAAAGCAGTAGAAATATACACATGATATTTTTAGAAGGTTCAATACTCAATAAGAGAATCGACATCCTTTCCATGTATGGTTATGGACAATAAATGGATTCTATACTATAATTTAGTAACTGTTACAGTGGTTTGGCTAGAAAATAATCCTCTAGCTAGTGTGAGTCCCTACACTTTGGAGGGGGTAGGAAACAATCCACTTCCCAAAACTGGTATAACCTAGTCCAACTTTCATCTCCTTGCTAGTTCTTTATACTAACTCTGAAGATGGTCTTCTCCCTTCTTGAATAAGAAAGGTTATGCTCTTGATCTTCTTCAGTGCTCTTCACTTGGTTTCTTGCAAAGAAGTAGGCAAGCAACTCTCTTCTTCTTATCTCTTCTTCTTCTCTCTTCTTCTTCTCTCTTCTTCTTCTCTCGTATTCTTTAGTAAAAAAACAACGTCACTCTAAAACTTATTCTTCCTTCTTCTTCTTTAGTGAAAAAAACAAATGAATTAAAACTTATTATTCTTCTTGGATAGAATCAAAAACACCTTTATGATTGTTCAAGCAATAAGGTTCAGATTACTTGGCATCTGTAAAGACCCGAAAATTCCATGGAAATTTTTTTCTTAAATTCATGGATATTTTATGAGTCCACAATTTCTGACGGCGCTTAATTCAGAGGCCCGGTGTTCCCGGAATCAATTTCTGAATTTTTGTTCAGGTACGTTCAGTAAACGTATGAGTGGGAATTTATAAATTTTTAACCAGTGCTCGGAATTGAAATCTAAGGTCACCGTTGAACTCACAGTGTCGGTGATTGATTGTGAGACCTTCACCGCAGTTGCATTCTAACGAGAATGGAAGTTAATTTTTGGGGTTTTGAAATAAAATTAAATAAAAATAAGTGTAACTTATTTTTATTTGTTTGGTGGTTAAAACCTCCAAGTGGAGGTTAGTGGTGGGGGCCACCACACCATAACCTCCCATGAGAGGTTATGGTGGTGGGGCCCACCCACACATAACCTCCCTTGGGAGAATATTTATCGTGGGGACCACATGGGCTTTAACCCCTTGTAACTCTCTATAAAGTGGAGGAAACCCTTGAACTTCCCCCACTAATTAAGTGTGCCAACCCACACAATTAATTAATTGAACTCTTCATTTAATTAATTGGAACCTTTTGAATTCTTTTGAATTCATGCCAACAAATGAAATAATAGGCTATCTATTAATTCATTTTGGGTGGGAATCTTTTCTTTTTGGTTGGTGGAAACTTGGGAGAGAAATGGCTCTTAGAGGAACATATCCACTCCAATGAAGAACGTGAAGAATGTCAGTGACGTCCTTCCTTATTCGACTTCTTCCTTGGACTCCTCCTCAGACATCTTCCTACCTCTTCAACCGGGGCAAGAAGTGGAAGCATCGCCGCCCAAGAAGAACGTCGACGACGTCATCTTGACTCGTCTTCTCTGAGCTCTTCCTCCTCCAACATTGACAGAATGATGACCACCTTCTGCGACTCCGTCATCGATCACCGAACTCGAGGTAGGGGTTTGAGTTTTACTCTCTATTCTTCATCATTCAAATTTTAGATTGAGTTTTTCCTTTTATTTATCATCATAATGCGGAGGGTGCGGGCCACAAGAACATGGCCCAACCCCCCTCCGTTTATCTTCTCTTGATGATGACAGTGGTGGCGCAACGGCGCCGCCGGAGGAATAGGCAGCGGCCGACGGGCCGCGGAGATATGTGCGGCGACTGGAAACGAGCCGGCCACGGAAGAAGTCAGTGGTGCAAGGAACACTGGGACACCGGAGGAGCACGATGCCATCGCGCCACGCAGAGGACCGAGCTGCGGCGGTGCCAGAGGGGCACAATGTCGTCGCACCACACCGGAAGAAGAAGTCACGGGCAGGAGGGCTGCGACGGTCGTACGAGCTGGGTGCGACATCGTCACGCTATGCCGAAGGGAAGAGTCATGGCCATAGGCCGTGATGGTCAGAGGAGGGCTTCCGGCTGAGCCAGCCGCCAGTGCGTGCTCAAGCGGGACCCTTTGGGTCCCACGGATACCAGGTCGGCGCCATGCGCCGGCCGTTTCGGATCGGAAGCAGGGGGCGCGGCATGCCCCCCCCCCCCCCCCTCTCCCCCACGGCATGGCCAGCCTGGCCATGTGGGCCTGCCAGCCAGGCCACGCGGTCCGACCCGCCAAGCCACGCGGGCCAGCCGGCCGGGTTGAGTCGGGCCACCACTTCGGGTCGGGCCGCCACTTCGGGTCGGGCTGACCATACGGGTCGGGCTGCTTGCGGGCCGGTCCACCCCCTCAGCCGGTCTGCCACCGGGCCGGACCACCCCATCGGACCAGGTCAGACCCGTGGACCGGGTCGGACCCAGTCCGGACCCGTTTAACCCGAAATTACATTTTCGTCCGTATCTTGGGCTACGGGTGTCTGATCGACGAACTTTCTATGGATATGGAAATCATATAATGAGACGGTACTTTTGGTATACCCTAATTGCGGTTTGGACACATTTGGGGTATGGTTGGTTTGGTTGAACCTAAAAACCAATCAGGCCCCTAGAATAAAAATGCCAATAACTCACAGACCGGACATCTGATTGACACGTCGTCCATCGCGTTGGGTTCTTTATGATGATATGGAACTAAGGGATATATAAACTCGAGACTTCATGGTATTTTATGTATCGAAACTTCGCTCGAGGAGCGGACCCTCCTGGAATCGAGCGTGCTGTGTACGGGAACCCTATGGCCAATAGTGATGAGACTGGACCAGGATCATCGGTGGGTTCGACAGCGATGAGACTGGACCTGGATACACCGTGGGTTCAACAGTGACGATTCTGGACCTAGATCCTCCGTGGGTTCGATAGTGACGAGACTAGACCTGGATCCTCTGTGGGTTCGAAAGTGACGAGACAGGACCTGGATCCTCCGTGGGTTCGAGAGCGACGAGACTGGACCTAGATCCTCTGTGGGTTCGACGGCGATGAGACTAGACCTAGATCCTTCATGGGTTTGACAACGACGAATTTTGTACTGAGATCCCATGTAGGATCGATAGCTTCGATAGACTGTTGTTTTAGGTTTCTACGGATATATGTCGTTCGACAGTGAAATATGATTCAGTGGCTACAACTAATCATCTCTTACTCTCTTTTAAGTTGTGTATACCTGGTGTGAGCTGAGTCATTACCTTTTTGTTTACCTCATGTATGAGATGTGTACTCTTGACGACTTAGGTATATGTATGGGCATATACCTAAGTGAGGGTGGATGTTTCTTCGTGGATGTTTTGTGGTGAAGCCCACGTGGCTTTCTTATATGAGTTGCACCTATGGGTTACACCTTGTGTTGTACTTTCTTTGTGGAGTGTTTCTACACTTGTGGAACGGAATGTGGTTGGGTTCAAGAGTTGGAGCCAGTTTGTGATTGGTAACTTAGGTATATGTATGGTCTTATACCTAAGTAAGGTTGGTAGATACTTTGTGATTGTATCTTACTACTGTGGATTATCCTTAGTGGATTCTGGGAGACCTTCAAGGGTCTCGGGGTCCCCTACTGAGTGTTTTTATACTCACCCTTGCACGGGCTTCGCCCGCACCTTGTTGTGTTCTGTGAAGATGATGGTCAGCAGTGATCGAGGTTGAGGGTGATAGACGGGAGGCTGCTCGGAGCTGGACTAGACGGGATGTACCTCAAGGAAGAGTTGTTCGAGATCTGTACCTACCCTTCAGGTAGGATTCCCCGGTGGATGATCCAGGAGTTTTTTTCCTTTTTACTTGTACTTGTACTTGTTGTTCAGTTGGGTTTGTATACTGGCCCACTTACTTTCATCACACCTTTATTTTCTATATTAGTACTTGTTGCTTCTACTGCTTGTGTTCAGAATGTGTGTGATATAGGTTTAAAGGCAATTCCTTCCCTTTTTATCAGGGATTCACCTTTGGTGCTAGTCATCAGCCCCTAGCCTATGGAAGGCGGGCTTGGGGTAGTCACAACACGAGCCCTGAGGATGGGTTGTGACAAATTGGTATTAGAGGAGTTGGTTCTACCGCAGAACTTAGGAATATGATATTTCTTTTCTATGAAGAAATAGTGTTAAGGGTACCGAGAGTGGTTATCATTTTAGGGAAACCGGTGTTGGTGTGGCGGTCGACATATCCATACACTAGGACTCTGACTTCTGATTTCCGACTCAGTGCACGAAAACACTGATTGCGTGTGTGTTTCCTTTGAAAAGTTTTCTTTGTGATTACTTTGTGTCAACTCACCAGGTATATTGGTTTGACCATGGCGCACCTTTTTCTTTTCAGGATGTCTTCACTTAGTCAGTCAGCGTGGGTTCCGAGTGGAGAGCGTGATGGTCGCCCACCGAGCGACAAGGCCTCGGTGCAGGACCCCATCACAGCAGAGGCACCAGCGGTACCACTAACCACTGGGATACCGTTGCTACCAGCCCCAGCAGCAGAGGGTGAGCGCTGCTTGAGCGTGTTTCACGGGTTCCTGCGACAGAGGCCTCTGAGGTTTCTAGGTGAGACAGATTTTCAGATAACGGGGTACTAGCTGGAGTTTGTAGCATGAGTTTTCCACACAGTTGGGACACCCGCTGACTTGATGGTGCACCTAGATGTCAGTCTCTTTTAGGAAGTAGCTAAGATTTGGCGGATCCTGATGCTCTAGTTTTATGACGAGGTGACCCTCACCTGGGGGAACTTCGAGGGTCTTTTTAGGGTGGAGTTTGTACCAGCGACTCCACGCTCTGTGCGTGCTTAGGAGCTACTGCTCTTTCCATAGGGATTTCCGACAGTAGCTGAGTCATTTGTAGTAGGTAGTAGGTAGATGACACAGGGGCACAAGCGGGTTAGATCTACTGTTAGACGACCCCAAGATGTAGCATCGGGGGTGCGGGGAACCCGAGGCCGAGGGAGATTTCAATGAAGAAGGGTATGTTTTCCTGCAGGGAAAGGGGTCACAGAGCGTGTGACTGTCCGAATCCCCGCACGGTTGATCAACAGGCGTTAGAGGAGCCACTGAGATAGAGGAAGCGGTAGGAGCTTGAGCATCAACTGAGCGGTGGACGAGGCAGTGGAGAAGGTCCTTCAGCAGATGGTGGTCAGAGTCATTGAGCACTACTACCACCACCCCTAAACGGTTAACCTTGAGCTCCAGGAGTAGGTGGAAAGGAGCGAGACTAGCCCAGGCATAGAGTCCTTTGTTCATGATACTTCTATCTTCATTGATGTTGTTGTTTGTGGTTGCTTTGTGTCTTTGTACTTTGAGTTGTAGTAATAAAAGACACTTGTCCTTATGACATTTTCTTTCCTTCCTTTTTGTGTGGTTGATACTGAGAGGTTCCGGTTAAAACCATTGACTTGACCCTCACATTTGAGATTCATACTGGAGGAGACCCAGTGACCACACACTGATGTCGATAGTGTGACTCAAACCTTGGAGGCAAGAGTAACGGTTGGATCTCTTGGTAGTAGCGTCTAGGCCTTACGATGTCTTCCATGGCATGAATTAGTACCTTTCATGTTAGGATTGACTGTATTAGGCAAAGTACATGGTTAATCTAGGGGATGAGACCAGATTTCTCTTTTCGGCAAAGGAGAAATCTTAACAGCTCTTGTAGGACATAGGCGAAGAAGGGTGTACTCGAGTTCTTTAAAATTGGCTAGTCTCACCCATAGTTCGTTGAGAGAACGGTTTACGGTTTACTATAATCTTAATAGTATCAGGTGTGTATTCTCATAAAAGGACCTGGACCTGAGATATCAATGTTGGATTGAGTTTCTCCAGGTTTATGACTTCGAGATAGTCTATACTTCTGGGAAGGGGAACGTTGTTGTGGATGCTCTCAGTAAGAGATCAGGCATTTAGCTGCTAAGAGAGGCGATGGAGAAGCTGGCCACATTACAGATATCCTTTATAGATAGGGATGGAGCAGCCTATCTATAGTCTCTTATAGTCACTCCTCCACTTCTTCAGCGAGTCAGGGAGGCACAGCATGGAGATGCTGACAGTGAGACATGACGTGCTCAGATATCCACAAGGTAGGCACCTGATGGATTTTCTGAAGGTGAGGAGCATTTAATCCTCTTCAGAGGACATACCTTGGTACCAGTTTCACTTTAGGATGAAGTGTTGAGGGAGTTCCACACATCCCCTCTAGCGGTATATCTAGGAGTGGAGAAGATGTATCAGGACCTTAGACGATAGCACTGGTGGCCAGGTATGAAGAAGGCGTTAGCAGAGTTTGTCTCACGATGCCTCACTTGTCAGCAAGTGAAGGCAGAGCACCAGGTACCAGTAGGCTTGGTACAGCCCTTAGAGGTCCCAGAGTGGAAGTGGGATGGGATATCCATGGACTTCGTGATGGGTCATCCACGTACATCCAGGGGTAACGATTCGATATGGGTGATCGTTGACCGACTCACCAAGTCAGCCCACTTCCTACCAATCAGAGAGCAGGGCTCAGTAGAGAGCTTGGGACGCCTCTATGTGCAGGAGATTTTGTGTTTACATGGATTAAATTCTTCTATTGTCTCTGAACGTGACACACGGTTTACTTCCTGGCTGTGGAAGGGGTTGCAGGAGGCTTTTGGGACACAGCTTTGCTTGAGCACCGCCTTCCATCCTCATACGAATGGTCAGACTGAGCGGACCATTCAGACCCTTGAGGAAAGGCTCTGTGCATGTGTCCTCGACTTTGGACACGGCTGGGAGGATCACTTACCGTTGGTAGAGTTTTCCTACAACAACAGCTATCACTCCACCATCGGTATGGCACCTTTTGAGGCCTTGTATGGTCGACCTTGTAGATCAGCACTATGTTGGACAGACCCTGGGGAGTCAGTACTATTGGGACCATAGATGGTACGCACTACCACGGAGAAGGTACAGATCATTCAGGAGTGGATGAAGTCTTCACATAGCAGGCAGAAGTCGTATGCTGATAGGATATGGAGACCTCTGGAGTTCGAGGATGGTGACCACATCTTTCTTTGGGTCTCACCTCAACGAGGTCTACAGAGATTTGGCCGAGGTGGAAAGTTATCTCTGCGATTCATCGGACCATTCCAAGTCCTCAGCAGAGTAGGCAAGGTGGCTTACCACCTGGCTCTTCTACCTCAGTTGCACCGGGTGCATAACATCTTTTATGTATCTCAGCTGAGGAGATATGTGCACGACCCATCCCACATCATCGACCATGGAGATCTGGACATCGATGATGGGGTGACTTTCACGGAGGTTCCAGTGGAGATTGAGGATCGACATGATCGGGTCTTACGTGGATGGTCGATACCTCTAGTGCACGTTCGTTGGCAGCACGGGAACCTCCAGGAGAGCACATGGGAGAGGGAGGCTCAGATGGGTTCTCAGTACCCCCATTTGTTTCCTTAGTGTGAGTTGTAGCTTACGGGGATGTGAATCCCTGAGGTGGGGAGAATGTAAAGACCCAGAAATTCCGTGGAAATTTTTTTCTTAAATTTATGGAAATTTTACGAGTCTGTAGTTTCTGAAGGCGCTTAATTCTGAGGCCCGGTGTGCCTGAAATCAATTTATGAAGTTTTTTTTGGGTACGTTCAGTAAATGTACGAGAGGAAATTTATAAATTTTGAACTGGTGCTCGGAATTGAAATCTGAGAGCACTGTTGAACTTGCAGTGTCGGTGATTGCTTAGTGAGACCTTCACCGCAGTTGCGTTCTAACAAGAATAAAAGTTAATTTTTGGGGTTTTTAAATAAAATTAAATAAAAATAAGTGTAATTTATTTTTATTTTTTTGGTGGTTAAAACCTCCAAGTGGAGGTTAGTGGTGGGGGCCACCACACCATAACCTCCCATGAGAGGTTATGGTGGTGGGTCCCACCCGCACATAACCTCCCTTGGGAGGATATTTATTGTGGGGACCACACGGGCTTTAACCCCTGGTAACTCTCCATAAAGTGGGGAAAACCCTTGAACTTCCCCCATTAATTAAGTGTGCCAACCCACGCAATTAATTAATTTAACTATTCATTTAATTAATTGGAACCTTTTGAATTATTTTGAATTGATGCCAACAAATGAAATAACAGGCGATCTATTAATTCATTTTGGGTGGGCATCTTTTCTTTTTGGTTGGTGGAAACTTGGGAGAGAAAGGGATCTTAGAGGAACATATCCGCTCCAATGAAGAACACGAAGAACACCGGCGACGTCCTCCTTTCTTCAACTTCTTCCTTGGACTCCTCCTCGGACATCTTCTTCCCTCTTCAACCAGGGCAAGAAGTGGAAGCACTGCCGCCCACGAAGAACGCTGACGATGTCATCTTGACTCGTCTTCTCCGATCTCTTCCTCTTCTGACATTGACGGAACAGCGTCCGCCTTCCGCGACTCCATCATCAATCACCGAACTCGAGGTAGGGGTTTGAGTTTTACTCTCTGTTCTTCGTCGTTCAAATTGCGGATTGAGTTTTTCCTTTTATTTATCATCATAACGCGGAGGGTGCGGGCCACACGAACACAGCCCGACCACCCTCCGTTTATCTTCTCTTGATGACGATGGTGGTGGCGCAACGGCGCCATCGGAGGAACGGGCTGCGGTGATACGCACGGCGACCGGTAACAAGCCAGCCACGGAAGAAGTCGGTGGTGCAAGGAATGCTGGGCCGCCATAGGAGCAGGGCGCCATCGTGCCACGTAGAGGACCGGGCCTCAGCCAGGCAGGTCGTGACGGTGCCAGAGGGGCACGATGTCGTCGCACCATGCCGGAAGAAGAAGTCGCGGCCAGGAGGGTCGCGACAGTTAGACGAGCAAGGCGCGGCACCGTCGCACTGCGCTGGAGGGAAGAGCTGCGGCGGTCAGAGGAGGGTGGTCGGCTGAGCCAGCTTCCGGTGCGTGCTTAGGCGGGACCCTTCAGGTCCTTCAGATACCAGGCTGGCGCCATGCGTCGGCCGTTTCGGATCGAAAGCAGGGGACGCGGCACCCCCCCCCCCCACGACGTGGCCCGCCTGGCCACGCGGGCCGGCCGTCCAGGCCATACGGGCCAGCCATTCAGGACACGCGGGCCAGCCATCCAGGCCACACGGGCCAGCCAGCTGGGTCGGGCCACCACTTCGGTTCGGGCCGCCACTTCGGGTCGGGCCGCCACTTCGGTTCGGGCCGCCACTTCGGGTCGGGCCGCCACTTTGGGTCGGGCCGCCCATGCGGGCTGGGCCACTTGCAGGCCTGGACGCCCCCTCAGCCGGGCCGCCACTGGGCTGGGCCGCCCCATCGGACCGAGTCAGACCCGCGGACCGGGTCGGACCCAGTCCGGACCCGTTTAACCCAAAATTACATTTTCGTCCGTATCTTGGGCTACGGGTGTCCGATCGACAAACTATCTATGGAAACATAAATATTAGAACAAGACGGTACTTTTGGCATACCCTACTTGAGGTTTGGACACAGTTGGGGTACAGTCGGGTTGGTTGAACCTAAAAATCAATCGAGCCCCTGGAACGGAAATGCCAATAACTCACAGACAGGGTATCCGATTGACGCACTGTCTGACACATTAGTTTCCTTATGATGAGACGGAATTATGGGATAAATAAACTCAAGACTTCGTGGTAGTTGATGTATTGAAACTTGGCTTGAGGAGCGGACCCTCCTGGAATCAAGTGTGCTGTGTACGGGAACCCTATGGCTGACAGTAACGAGACTGGACCTGGATCCTCCGTGGGTTCAACAGCGATGAGACTGGACCTGGATCCTCCGTGGGTTCGACAATGACGAGACTGGACTTGGATCCTCCGTGGTTTCGATAGTGACGAGACTGGACCTGGATCCTCCGTGGGTTTGACAGTGACGAGACTGGACCTGGATCCTTCGTGGGTTCAACAGCGACGAGACTGGACCTGGATCCTCCGTGGGTTTGATAGCGATGAGACTGGACCTGAATCCTCCGTGGGTTCGATAGCGAATAATTTTGTGCCGAGATCCCACGTAGGATCGAAAGCTTCGACAGACTTCTGTTTTAGGTTTCTACGAATATATGTCGTTCGATAGTGAAAGATGATTCAGTGGCTACAACTAATCATCTCTTACTCTCTTTTTAAGTTTTGTATACCTGGTGTGAGCTAAGTCATTACCTTCATGTTTACCTCATGTGTGAGATGTGTACTCTTGATGACTTAGGTATATGTATGGTCATATACCTAAGTGAGGGTGGATGTTTCTTCATGGATGTTTCTTCGTGGATGTGTTGTGGTGAATCCCATGTGGCTTTCTTCTGTGAGTTGTACCTATGGGTTACACCTTGTGTTGTACTCTCTTTGTGGAGTGTTTCTACACTTATGGAACGGAATGTGGTTGGGCTCAAGAGTTGGAGCCGGTTTGTGATTGGTAACTTAGGTATATGTATGGGTATATACCTAAGTAAGGTTAGTTGATACTTAGTGATTTTATCTTACTAATGTGTCTTATACTTAGTGGATTCTGGGAAACCTTTGGGGGTCTCGAGGTCCCCTACTGATTATTTTTATACTCACCTCTGCACGGGCATCGCCCGCACCTTGCTGTGTTCTGTGCAAACAAAGGTCAGCAGTGATCGAGGCTGAGGGTGACGGACGGGAGGCTTCTCAGAGCTGGACTAGATGGGACGTACCTCAGGGAAGATTTTTTTGAGATCTGTACCTACCCTTCAGGTAGGATTCCCCGGTGGAAGATCCAGGGGTTGTTTTCCCTTTTTACTTGTACTTGTACTTGTTGTTCAGTTGGGTTTGTATACTGGCCCACTTACTTTCAGCACACCTTTATTTTCTATATTAGTACTTATTTCTTCTACTACTTGTGTTTATACTATGTGTGATATAGGTTTAAAGTCAATGCCTTCCCTTTTTATCAGGGTTTCTCCTTTGGTGCTAGTTTCCAGCCCCTGGCCTATGGAAGGCGGGCTTGGGGTAGTCACGGCACGGGCCCCGAGGACGGGTCGTGACAGCATCATCATAATTAGCTTCTTCTAATTGCTTCTTTTCATATATGCATGAAATAATTCATGTGGAATTTAAGTGAACTTCTTCACTTCTTTCACTTCTTCTTCTTATTTACACACATGCACTCACTTTCTAGGTTCTCTTTTTTAAATACTTCCACGTATTCATGTGCATGCAAGAGTTCATGCACTGTTCGCTTCTTCCCTCTTATGTGTAAACCCTAATGGGTATAAATCTTTTCACACACACACTACCTCTTCTACTCTTCTATTATTCTTTGAAAGTGCACAGACACAATGTCTTATTTATTTCATTCAATTTTATGTGTCATGTATGTTTTTATGCATGAATCTTCTTCAAGCTCGAATGGGTGTTATTCTTTGTTCACAAACCACCTCGGGTCTCTTACTCCCTTTTTCTTTTTATTTGCACTTGGTTGGGGTGTCTTTTTAATATGCACATAAGTGAATGTGTTCAATGAATGTACACAAAACCCTCCTATATTCAACTGTTTTTTTTATTATTTAAAGAAAACTTACCTGCAAATAGTGTGGTTCTTCAATGTGCAAACAGGAGCATGAAAGTTGTGATCTTTTTGGGTCTTCTTCTCAAAACACATCGAGGATTAGTGTTCTTGTTCTTCCTATTTTCACAATATAACTTTATAGATTTGTTATTATCTATCCTTGGTATCTTTTTCTCCTTCACGTAAATGATGTGTGGTTATTTTACGCACAGGGTGTGCGAGTATTCTTCGTAAACTTGGATGGTTCATAGTTTCTCTTCAAGAATCCATGATGGTTCGCATATCTTCCTCACAAATCCAGAATGGTTTGAGACTCCTCCTCATGAACCCTTGATGGTTCATGGTTTCTTGCTTTCCCTTTTTAAACTAAAATCTTGGAGATGTTCTATTTTTTCAGACATGATCTCTCAAGAAAATACAAGAAGCATCCTTTAATAGGCTTCGTGCCTCTCTCTTTATAGGCGAGAATCAAATAATTTTTTTATTCAAAACACTACGAGATATGCTCTTTAAATAATTTGGGATCTTTTGCGTTTAAATTTTTCAAACTTTAATAAAAGATATGTTGAGGATCTCAGGTGTTTCATTTTCAATCGATCAGCCTACTCCTTTGCAAGTCATGTGCATGTGATAATGATCACATGCAACTCATTTTAAATTCACGCTTGAGATCCATGATGTGGCCTCACAAATTCATTTGCTTCATCCATGTTCGAACTTCATTATTTCATTTCATGCATGAAAATTAAAATGAATGAATGATTTTGTGACTCTCATACGGCCATAATATAGTGGAGTGGATCATCATGGTGTCTAGAATCTTGATGTAGGTTCGGTCTTCATCTATGGTGAGTAGCAGCGGCAGCGTCGGATGTTGGAGGAAGAAGATGATGTCGCAGGTTTCTTCAAGTGTCGCAGGAGCATCGGACAACTCTAATTTAAACACACAGGGTGTGGGATCAGATTAGTAGTAGATATTGGATGATCAAATGTCACGGTTGATAGAATTGTCGACCAAGACACGGGATGTGATGGACAACTGAGATTTGTTCATGGCATTAAAAATTTCGTCCCACATCAAAACAGAGACACAGGGAGGATACGGTATAAGTATCAAGCCACTGCAAAAACAGCTCAGAATTACCTTCCCCATCTCTGGTACCACCCTATACTGGCTTCTATGGGCATTCTCTACTCCCACTCTCTACACGGGCTTTGGCCCAACTATGCATGGGCTTTGCCCCATGTGCTCATGTGGGCCTACACACGGCCCTGCCCTGCTGCTTATGGGATAGCATGGCTGGCTTCTCTAAGGTGTGGTCGACCTAGTTTCCTGCATATTCCTTGGGTTGAGGCTATTAGTTTGGCTCCAATTTTTTAACTAAACCAACCACATAAGATACTTTTTTAAAAACCAAATTTCATGTCCACCTTAGTACTCCAAACCAACCCCATGCACACTTCCTTCCCTTTTACTCTTCTTCATTTTCTTTTGGAACATGAATCCCAAATCACTTAAATCATCCTCAAATGGATGATTATTTATTGTTGTAAACACTATTTCACCTTTGAAACAAGTTATTTGAACTTAGGATCAGTGAAATAATCGTCTGATTTAAACAACATGGAGAATTTCCCATGCGTGGCATCCAATGTTATGAATCCATAAAAATTTCCCAGGAATAATAACTTCAACCAACCTCTATTAACTTAGGGAATAATTCTTCATTTTGATCAGTATTGAAAAATATTGACAAAAAATAAAAATCATACACAAAAGTGGTCCCAACAGTTTTAGGATGATAAGTTATACTGAAGTTCAGCTTAGTATTTAGAGCATATTGGAAACTTTTCTAGAACTTAGAGGTAAATCTCAAATCTCAATCAAATACAATCAATAGTGGTACTCCATTTAGCCTCACCACTTCTTTTATGTATATCCATGCAAGTTGATTAAGTGATAAGTCCACTCAAATTATGGTAAATTTAGATATCTTTGTAAGACAATCCACATTGACTTGTATAGCATTATTTCCTAGGGATGTCTTTGGAAGTCCAATGAAAAAGTACATGGTGATGTTTTCTCATTTCTATATTGGTATGGGTAATGTTTACATCATACCCTTATACTTTTTCCTTTAATCCTTCACTTAATGACTTACCAGGAAGTTTTATGTATATTCAGTGATCTCCTTCTACATATTGTCCCACCAATAGTTATCTTGTAGATATCAATACATCTTTGTGATCCTTGGGTGAATAGATAAGGTTGATCTATGTGAATCACTCATAAGATCTTTATTTATCTCTATATTGGATGGTAAACATAATCATGACCCAAATATTATGAATTCTTCCTCATAAATTTTAAACTTTGATGATTTATCATTTCTAGTAGCTTCTACCTTTTTCTAAATTTCCTCGTCATTTCTTGGATCATCCTTTATTTTCACCATAAGGGATGGTTGAGTAATCATTTAAGAAATGATTGGTGATGTTTCTTCCTTAATGATTCCCATGTACATCCTTTGCAGGTTTAAGAAGATTGGGTCCTTCTCAATTATCATCATTAATAAAGTTGTAGGATCATTTATACTTAGAGAATTTTCCACTTTATTTTCTTTACTGGGATGATAGTGGATTGAGTAGTCATAATCCTTGATGAGATCTAACCATATTCACTAGAACATATTAATCTCCTTCTATGTGAATATATATTTCAGGCTCTTATGATTGGTATATATCTCACACTTATCCCCATGGATATAATGTTGTCATATTTTCAACAAGAAGATAATAGCCACCAACTCTAGATCATGGATGGGATAGTTTTTCTCATGAACTTTCAACTTACTTGAGGCATAGGCTATCACTTTATCATTTTTCATCAGTAAAAAACCTAAGACCTTATTTTAGGCATCATTTTATACCAAAAAGAGTTCCCCACTTGTAGGTAGTGTGAGTACTAATGCAGTGATAAGCCTCTCTTTCAACTTTTTAAAGTAGTATTCACATTCACTGGTCCAGAAAAAACATTACTCCCTTCTGATTCATCTTGGTTAGTGGGTTTGAAAATTGTGATAAGTTATTCATAAATTTTCATTAATATTCAACTAGACCAAGGAAACTATGGATCTCCATTACAGATGTTGTTCTGGACCACTCTTCAACTACCTTTTTTTAAGAAGGGTTTATAGATATTCCTTTGATGGTGATAACATGTCCCAAGATTGATACTTCATCCATCCAGAACTCACGTTTACTATACTATGCATATAGTTTCTCCCTTCAAAAATTCTTTAACATAGTATTCAAATACTCCTCATGCTCTTCCTTACTTTTGGAATGTTTCAGAATATCATCGATAAAGTCTACAACAAATTTGTAGAGGTAATATCTAAAGACTATATTAATTAATTCCATTAAAATTTCTAGATAATTAGTGAGTCCAGATGGAATCACTGTGAACTCATATTTTCCATAACTCGTTCGAAATGTATTCTTGGAAATATCTTCCTTCCTCACCTTTAATTGGTGATATCCCAATCAAAGGTCTACCTTAGAGAAATACTTGGCCCCACATAGTTGATCGAACAAGTCATCTATCCCTGGTAGGGTATACTTTTTCTTTATTGTGATTTTTTTAGCTCATGATAATCAATTTATAGACATTGATCCATCCTTATTCTTAATTATGAGGACTGGAACACCCCATGATGAAGCACTCGAGCGTATAAAACCCTTGTCCAGATTATCTTGTAATTGATTATTGAGTTCATATAACTCAATAGTGGTCACTATGTAAAGATTATTTGATATAGGAATATATCTAAGAATAAGTTCAATCGATAACTCAACCTCTAGGTTAAGAGGAAGACTGGGTAATTATTCAGGGAATGCATCAGTGTAGTCCCTCATAATTGGAATGTCTTCGAGCATGATTCTCTCCTTTATATTAATAAATTGAGTTAGATATGCTTTATCATAAGGAAATAATATCCACAATTGCGACTTTGATTCTAAAGTATATTTATCCTCCTCCTCACACTTGTAAAAAATTGGGGGATGCCTCGGGATGAGAAGAGTGATCTCCCTTTCTTCACAATTGATATTGAATTTATATAAATATAGACAGTCCATGCCTAATATAGCATCAAAATCCACCAAAGGATGTAAGAAAAGATTTTATAGAAGTTTCAGTCCACAAACATTAACCAGGGAAGAGTTATCTATTTTGGATGTAATAATTTTCCCATTTACTATGCTCATAGATAACTCAACCACCATAGTTTAAGTTGGTGTTTGATTAATTATACTAAACTTATAATATATTAAATAATGTGTAGAACCAGAATCAAATAGTATATTCAGTATTATTGAATGAATAACCAACATAACTATCACCACATCATTCTTAGGCACCACCTCGGTAGTATTGATAGGATATACCCTTACTTATTACCGATATTGTTGTTGTTGATTTCCCCAAACAACCCTTGGCTTAGGGAATTGGCTCGAATAATTCCCATGTTCCTTACAGTTGAAACACTTCACTACAGGTTGAGTGTTGATATGAACCTTCATTTATTCTTATTTATTTGTGGGATTCCACATATCCCTTTGTAAATAAGTATTCTAATACCCATCTCTTATGCATTTGAAGCATCTCCTGGTTCCCTTTAGATAGTTCCCAGGATTCTTCTTCCCACGATTTTGACACGTGGTATGTTAGTTTTTATTTCCATAATGGGATTTATCTATCAATCCACCCATATTAAACTCCATTTTTTTATTTTTATCTTTGGGACCATAAGACCACTAAGAGTCTCCAATATCCATTTCAACCATAAGGGAACAATGGATAATATCCTCATAGATGTCAAAGTCTCAAATCACCAATGATTTTCATAGTCTTAGTTTTAATCCACTAAAGAAGCAATCCACTTTGATTTCAGTGTTCATGACAAAGTCGTAGGCGTATCATGTAATTCTTGTGAAGTTTGCTTCATATGACCTGATAGACTCATCTTCCTTTTACTTCAATCTGAGGAACTCCATCTCTATATTAAGATAGAGAGTTTAAGGAAAATATGTATTGAAAAAGATTTTATTGAATGATTCCCAATCCGTGGAATAAATTTTCTACTTGGACTTTGTGTTTTTGATCAATTTACACCACTGATTAGCTTCCCCATTAAAATGATAGACCATCAGTATTACTTTCTCTTCTTCTTAATACTAGAGGATAGAGAATATCTTCTCAATGGAGTTAATTCATTGTTTTGTGATGAGAGGATCAGAAGATCCACTAAAGATATGAGGCCTTTGTCATATAAAGGATTCAACCGTGACTTTCTCTTTCTTAGATGAAGGAGGGTGTTCCACATAATTCAAGTTATTATTTATAACTTGATCTATTTTTTCAAGCACTGTCATGAAGTTTTTATCTCATATTCCCATTAGATTTGGAATTTTATTAAGAAAATTGTCACATTTCCTATCACATTAATTATTGGCATAGGTTCTCCTATTTATAGCCATTAACTAAGAAAAATAAAGTACAATTAGGGGGTTTGAATACTTATTTAATAAGCATATAAAAAATAAAATTTGAACATTAAAGGATAAACTTGTAAATGAAAATTATATCCTAACATGTGATTCCCTAAGTTTAAATCTAGGTTATCTATGGTGATAGAATTATCCCTAGGATTCTTACTAAAGTTTGTTAATCCTAATACCCAAAATAAATAGACTATCCTATGATACCAACTATAGTGACCCTAGCCTTTTACACATATCATTACATGATTTTAAGCATAATTAACCATCAAATAAAAACCAAGTAATGTAAAGTCTAGTGTATTTGGAAGATTAGGTGCATAAAACTGAAAACATGGAACTAGAATAAAACATATATTTATTAATCATACATAATGAGATCCTAACTTCTTTTGAACTCTTACATTTTCATAGGATATCCTGAGGAATACATGAACAAAGGTATGAGTGAAAAATATTAGTAAGGGAATAAACATATGAATAAATCATAGGACATGGATTAGAAGGAATAACATGATGACATAAAAATTCATGGAACATGAATAAACATATAGAATCATAACACTTAAAACATGGGATCATGTAATCATGGCATCATAAGAATGTGGCACCAATATATAACATGACATAAACATGAGTCAAGGATAACTTCCAAGACTATATCACATGGTGAAAAAACTATCATAAAGGAATTAGGTTTACTCCTTATCCCAAAATAACGTCTCATGAGACTAAACATTACCCAATGCATTAGATCCCTATTTGGGCGCACCCATCATAACATGTTTATAACACCCCAAAATTTTATGGTATGTATCCTTGTAAATAATTTCAATTCATTCGATAGATTATATTTCACAAAAAATTATTTCATTTAGTATAAATCATATAAAATCACATAGAGCACAAAACAAACCTTATAAATGAAGAATGAATTAATTAAGAGGTATTTCTAGAAGGTAAGGAACCTATACCGATGAAATAGTAACTTGATCTTATAAATAGTAATATGAACCTTATAAATAGTAAACTGACCAAATGAATAGTAAACACACCCATGAAAGTATAAATAAAATTTAAGCATCTTATAAATGAAAGTATGATACAATTATATCATAGTATAAGTAAATAAATATTTTAAAAAATATTTTTTAAGTGTTGGTATTTTTATAAGTTATAAATATTTAATTACAATTTTATAATTAATAAAATGATTTAAAAGAACTTTTATTTTCATAAAATTTATTCATAAATTAATATTTTGTTGACTAATTATTTTAGGATAATTTTACTATACCTTATTTAATTTTTTAGGGTGATATAAAATGAGTTATAAATTTAAAATCAGTATTTTTCAAGTAAATGATGATTTTAATTAAAAATTAAATTTATCATATTTAGAAAATTATTTTCATAAAATTGAGTTATTGTTTAATTCTACATGTCAAAAAAATGGTTATGGTGATTTTTTGTGATTTTTCTAAAATACTTGATTTTTTAGTGAATAGTAAAATGTGATAATTTATAATAAATGTTAAATACTTGAATTATTGAGTCATAGGTGATGTATGGATTAGGTAAGCCCATAATATAAAAATATACCTCATTATTTTAATATATTTGGTGATAATACTCAAACTATTCATAGTCTTGAGCCAAAATAATAAACAAAGGAATAAAATATTCAAAAAACACCCCTCTCCACCACTATAAATATCAACCCTCACCACCACTTCTCCTCACACCTCTAAGCCTTAAAGCTTGTCCAAATTTTTCCCAAATCATCTTTCCTAGTCTTTCCCCCACATAATTTATTTCCTTGGTCTCAACAAAATACCAAACCAAGGTCCCTTAAGGAGGTACTCAAAGAGGAGAATTCAAGAGGTAAATCCTCTTTATTTTCTTTTAATTTCCTTTCAATTTCCTTTTTAATTTATTATTCTATCCTAACCTCCTATATAAAAATTATCATGATAACTACTGTATCATATATATACTATAATTATATCATTCTAATGGAATATCCTTCATGAAACTCTTCTCTCTCTCTTTTATTTTAAAAACAAAATCATCATCTGTGAGGTGCTGATTTACAACCTTCGTAGACGATGGATTTTAGTTCTTAAATTTCTCCTTCAAGGCTGGTCATGAAACCATTTTTATGGTTGAACAAGATTATAAAAAATTTATTACATCCTATTTAATATTCTGGAACCATTATATATACATATTATTAATTAATTAAACAAAACTAGTGCGTAATGATCGAAAAAAACACCCAAAATAAACTAATCAATTATCACTAAAAGTTTATCTAATGATTAATCCTCATACCATTTAAAAAATGATATATATAACCATTTAAACTTTTTTATGTTAATTAATAACATATAATTCCAATTATATATAATTATAACCATTTTACTTGAACTCCATTACTTATAAATAAGAGAACCGATCAATAAAATGAAGGAAATGAATGCTCTTGAACCCCCATTTTTCCTTTAAGTTACGCTTTCTCTTTATTTTTCCACAAACCATTCCACAACCAATAATTAAAGGAATTATTTATTCAGTAAGTTAACTATATATTAATTATCTAACCTATTGTAAGTTTCATAATACTATACATAAAATTTTAAAACATCTTCTAGACACTCTCTCATCAAAGCCTCATCAAAGGTCGATCAACCACCTATGGAGAAATTTCCTTGTCAACACATAAAACAATACTCAAGGGTGGATGTTATAAACTATATATAATATATAAACATATAATTATATTCGTTATATACTTCTGTAATTAATTATATTAATGTATAATTTACATTTAGATAGAATAGCAAAAGTGTTGCACAACTGGAAATTTTTTAAGTAAAACATGATATCAAACGCTTCAATTTTCATCAAAGAAAATTAATAAATATAATAAAATTGTTATAATTGATAAATATTTATATAAATTACTATAATTAACTTCTAGATCAGTCTTTTAATAAATACAAGTTTGTTGTTTAGGAGGCGCAAACGCGAAAAAATTAAGTCAGAATTAAGGTGAGGGACTTCGTCTCAATTTCTATTTCATTGAGACTTACTTGGTATTTTGAACCTAATAATTTTTATATGGTCTATATAATGCCACTTTGATATAATTTTTCATTTGAAATTATATTTCTATTGAATATCCATATTCTTTTTTCATGGATATGATTATTGTCTTAGTTGTATACCATTTTACATACAATGTTTATTTTAAATGTTGTTTTAACTGGGAAAATATTGATGAATATGTATCCTATAATCAATAAAGATATTTATAAGGCATATTTTTCTTGAATTAAATCTATGTATGAGGAATTATTTGGACTTTTAGTTATGGTATGGGCTCGCTATATCCCCTTAATGCATCGACATGTCTCATGAGACAAAACAGTTGGTGACAAACCCTTCAAGTTTGTTTACAAAAAGAATCAAATGGGTTTCTACCCACAGACTTAAACCATATTAACGGTATAATGGTTCATGTTATAGATACATGAAATGCACTAAATAATCATTTTCTTTATTCATTATTAATTTATTACTTTCCATGAGATTTTCACTATGAAAAAATCTATTTACACATTTTCATTCCTAATTTTTTGATGGCATGTGTTTGTCAGATAATTTACCTTGACATAATGTCTATGCCTTATTGACATTACATAACTTATATTTGTATCTTATAACCCTTATTGATCATTTTATCTCACCCTTATTATGTTTCATTTCCCCATGTTATAAAGAAGAAAACATTGAATAAGCTTTCAAGGATTCAGTTTATTTCATTTTATTATGTATCATGTTTTGTTTTGTTTTACCAATGTATTAGGTGTATCATGAATGTAATATAGTATTAAAAGACTAATAAGCTGATTGGTCCTTTGGGATTTGATTCTTTATAATCATACTAGTGTAATAAAATAATGCACCGGCTATGGGATTCTAGGGTCTGGGCGTTATAGTTGGTATCAGAGGAAGTTTATCAGAAACCTTGGAAACTAGATTTAGAAAACACATATTAGATAATATAACCATAATATATAATTTGAGGATAATTATAGAAGAATATACTATAATTTTGGTAATTTATAGATTATGTTGGCCTTCCTAGCAATACATCCATATTTAGATACTACAAGTGGATGTGGTTCTGGCATAGATGTACCAAGGGGTAACAACTCTGACAAGGTGTCCCAAGCCTAACTCAGGGTAACCTGGTACATGACAATGGGCCTTACTGCACACCTAGTTTTACACTCCTGGTGGATATACTTAGGATAATTCAAATTTTTTTTACAAACTATTATGAATTTTTTAAAGTAAATATGTCCTCAAAGAAACCATGTTTATTATTATGAGATTAGTTATGGAGAAATTTCCAATTTATGATGAGTCTGCTATAAGTATGGAGAAAAGGGTCACTGAGCTAATGAATGTAAGGGAAAGAGACAAATAAATTAAGTTCAATGCTATAATTGTAGGGAGATGGGACACTATGAAAATAATTGTCCTAATAATCAAGGAAACCTACCTAAAAAATTCCAAGAGAGTAAGGCTAAGCTTATGTGATCATAAATATTGAGGTTGAAGTTCCTAATGATGTGGTGTCAAGTACTTTAATTATTTAATAAAACTTAGTCAATGCTTTATTTGATTCTGGATCATCATATTCTTTTATATATTCCTAGTTTTCCAAGAAAATTAGACACTTCCCTTTTGATTTAATAAAGGATTTTTCAGTCAAAACTCATAAGGGAAATATCATTGCAATAAAGATGTGTCAGTCAGTTCCCTTTATGAAACATAAACATACTTTAGTTGATAACCTTATCATCATACCTATGATTGAATTTGATATAGTCCTCGGTATGAATTGACTTTCAAACTATGATGAAAAAATTTATTGCAAGAAGAATGAAGATACAATTTGTGAAAAAGGTGTAGAATCCCTTATCTTTATAATAGAAACCTAATTATCTAATTTTTATCTATGCCAACCCCTAGTATCTCTACTTAATTAAATTATTGGAGAGGAAGAGAAAAAAACATCTACGAATGAGGAAATAAATCTTTAAATTGAGGATGAACATATTATGCAGGAATACATTGATGTATTTCCAAAAGATTTACCTGGACATCCTCCAAAGTGAGAAGTTGAGTTCTCTATTGATTTAATTCCCATTGCAAGGAATGTATCAAAGAATTATCTATATAATGGCCACCGTGAAATTAGTGCAGTTAAAGAAAAAACTATAGGATTTGAGTGACAAGCGATTTATTCACCATATTGTTTCACCATGGGGAGCCCATATTATCTTTTTCAAGAAGAAAGATGGATCCTTGAGGTTTTGAATTTACTATAGAGAAATCAATGCTATTACAATAAATAACAAGTATCCCCTACCTTTTATTGATGGTTTATTTTATCATCTTTATAGAGCCCAATATTTTTTGAATATTGACCTTAAATCTGGATATCATCAGTTTTGTGTGAGGAAGGAAGATATTCTAAAGACAAAAATTTGAACCAAGTATGTACATTATGAATTTACAGTAATGCCATTTGGACTGACTAATGAACCCTCTATTTTCATGGATCAAATGAACATAGTTTTCAAGGAATATCTTGATGATTTTTTTTTTGAATTTATTGATGATATCTTTATATATTACAAAAGCTATGAGGACCATGAGAACCATTTATGGGTTGTTCTGGAGACTCTTAGAAGAAAGAGTTATATGGGAAGTTTAATAAGTGTAAATTCTAGATTTAAACAGTTTCCTTTCTTGTTCATATTATCTCTAAGGATGGAATCTCAGTTGATCCTATGAAGACAAAGGCAATACAAGAATGGCCTATGCAAATGAATATAACCGAGGTATGTAGTTTTATTGGCTTAGCAGGTTACTATCAAAATTTCATACAGAATTTTTCTCGATTTGCTAACCCTCTAACCAAGATCACGTGTAAAGGGGTTAAGTTCGTATGGATAAAAGAATGTATAGAATGTTTTGAAGAATTAAAGAGAAGATTGTTCAATGATCCAATTTTGACTCTTCCATCTGGAAAAGATGGGTGTGTGATATACATTGATGCATCAAAGAATGGATTGGGTTGTGTTCTTATGAAAAATGATAAAGTTATTATTTATGAATCAATTTAGTTGAATACACATAAACAAAATTATCCAACCCATGATCTTAAGTTATCAATCTTAATATTTACCCTGAAAATATGGATACACTATCTCAATAGTGAAAGACATGAGATATATACGAATCACAAAAGTTTAAAATTCATTTTTAAGAAAAAATGACTCAACATGAGGCAAAGGATATGGATCAAGTTACTCAAATATTATGATTTTTCAATACACTACCACCCAGGAAAGAATAATAAGGTAGTGGATCCATTAAGCAGGAAATATCATGGAATTCTAACCCAAATTAGGATTAAGAGAGATTATATGTTCATGGATATAGTAAAGATGGATATAAGGATTGTTAAGAAAGGTGAAACATCATTCCTTTTTCAAATGATTGCTAAACCATATTTACTGGAGAAGATAAAAATATCTTAATCTAATGATGAGAACCTTCAAAATAAAATTAAAGCTGGAAGATTGATAGACTTTATGTATGAGGATTGAGTTCTGAAATTTTTAAAGAGGATATGTGTTCCATAAATACCTCATCTAAAAAGGGAACTATTAGATGATTCTCATAACTCAAATTTATCTATACACCTTGGTAGCACCAATATGTATAGAGATCTGAAGGAACATTTTTTTAGGATAATATGAAGTGATAAATTGTTAACTATGTTTTAAGGTGTCTAGTTTGTCAACAAGTGAAGGTTGAGAGACAACATCCTAGAGGAGTCATGAAACCTCTACCTATTTATATGTGGAAATTGGATGATATTATGATGGAACTTGTCACAGGACTACCAAGGACTCCAAGATGGAATGATGCAATATGGGTTATTGTTGATCGACTTACCAAATCTGCACACTTCCTCATAATAAAGGAATATTTTACACTAGAGATCCTAGCAAGACTCTATATTAATAAAGTTGTAAGACTTCATGGTGCACCTATATCAATTGTGTCTAATCAAGATCCCTAATTTACATCAAAATTCTGGAAGAGTCTTCATAAGTATTTGGATACTAATCTTCATATGAGTACTCCTTATCACCTTCAAACCGAAAAATAATCTGAAAAGACTATTCAAACATTGTAAGACATGTTGAGATCATGATCACTTGACTTTCAAGGTATATGGTATCAGTACTTACCTTTAGTGGAATTTTACTACAATAATGGTTTCCATTATACTATTCAAATGAATCCATATAAAGCATTATATAGCAAGATATGTCGAACTCCAACTTGTTGGGACGAAGTTGGGGAGAGGAAACTTATAGGCCTAGAACTTATTAAAGAGACGAAAAAAAAGTTAAATACAATTAAATACCATATTAAATCATCCTAAAGTAGGAAAAGAGTTATACTGGTAACCATAGAAAGGACTTAAAATTTAAATAGGGATATCATGTTTTTCTGAAATTATATCCATGGAAGGGTGTCTTAAGTTTTGGTAAGAAAGAGAAACTAAGCCCCAGGTACATCGGACCATTTGAAATTCTAGAAAAAATTGGATTTGTGTCTTACCATTTAGCAATTCCACCAAATCTCTCCAATGTTCATGTTGTGTTCCATGTGTCATTGTTAAATAAGTACATGCCAGAACCAATGCATGTACTCACCTATGAAGAAATAGAACTAAAATATGATTTGTCTTACTGTGAAGATCTTATCAAGATTCTTGACACAAGAGAGAAAGTATTGAGAAATCAGATGACTCGACTGGTAAAATTTCTATAGAGAAACCATAATATGGAGGAATCAATGTGGGAACCCGAGGATGTTATGAAGAAGAACCACCCACATCTTTTTAGAGGGAAATATACATGAAAAATTTTGAGGATGAAATTTCTGAAGGAGAGAAGAATATAACACCCCAAAATTTTATGGTATGTATCCTCTTAAATAATTTAAATTAATTCGATAGATTCCATTGCACACAAAAATTATTTCATTTAGTATAAATCGTATAAAATCACATAGAGAACACAAAATAAACCTTATAAATGAAGAATGAATGAAGTAATAGGTATTTCTAGAAATTAAGGAACCTATATTGATGAAATAGTAACTTGACCTTATGAATAGTAATATGACCCTTATGAATAGTAAACCGCCAAATGAATAGTAACCACACCCATGAAAGTATAAATAAAATTTAGGCGTATTATAAATGAAAGTATGATACAATTATATCATATTATAAGTAAATAAATATTTTAAAAATTATTATTTAAGTGTTGGTATTTTTATAAGTCATAAATATTTAAATACAATTTTATAATTAATAAAATGATTTAAATGAAAATTTATTTTCATAAAATTTATTCAAAAATTAATATTTTGTTGTATTATGATTTTAGGATAATTTTATGAGACCTTAGTTAATTTTTCAGAGTGATATAAAATGAGTTATAAATTAAAAATCGGTATTTTTCAAGTAAATGATGATTTTAATTAAAAATTAAATTTCACATATTTAGAAAATTATTTTCATAAAATGGAGTTAATTTTTGGATTCTATACATCTAAATATTTTTAGGGTGAATTTTTGGGATTTTTCTAAAATACTTGAATTTTTGTGAATAGTAAAATACGATAATTTATGATAAATGTTAAATACTTGAATTATTGAGTCATGGGTGATGTATGGATGAGGTAAGCCCATAATCTAGAACTATAACTCATTATTTTAATATATTTGGTGATATTTTTCAAACTATTTATATTCTTGATCCAAAATAATAAACAAATGAATAAAATGTTCAAAAAACACTCTTCTCCTCCACTATAAATACCACCACTTCTCCTCACACCTATAAGCCATGAATATTTTCCAAATTATGACCAAATTATATTTAATAGTCCCTCCCCCATGTCCAGGAGATCTTTTTCTCAACAAAAGACCAAACCAAGGTCCTTTAAAGAGGTACTCAAAGAAGATAATTCAAGAGGTAGATCCTCTTTCTTTTCTTTTAATTTCCTTTCAATTTCCTTTTTCATTTATTATCCTCTCCTAACCTCCTCTATCCAAATAATCATGATAAATACATTATAATATATAAAATTTAATGATATCATGTTAATATAATATCCTTCATGAAACTCTTCTCTCTCTATTTTATTTTAAAAACGAAATCATCGTCTTTGAGGTGCTGATTTACAACCTTCGTGGATGACAGGTTTTTGTTCTTCAATTTCTCCTTCAAGGATAGTCATAAAACCATTTTTATGGTTTAATAAGATTATAAAATATTTATTAAATCCTATTTAATGTTCTATAACAATTATATATACATATTATTAATTAATTAAACAAAACTAGTACGTAATAATCAAAAAACCCCAAAATAATCTAAACAATTATCACTAAAAGTTTATCTAATGATTCATCCTCATAACATTTAACCAAATGATATATATAACCATTTATAATTATTTATGTTCATTAATAACATATAATTTCAATTATAGATAATTATACACATTTTACTTGAACTTCATTACTTATAAATAAGTGAACTGGTCATTAAAACTAAGAAAACAAACGCTCCTAAACCCCCATTTTTCCTTCAGGTTACACTTCCTCTTTCTTTTTCCACCAAACATTCCATAAAAAAAACATTAAATGAATTAATTAGAAATTAATTTAACTATATATTAATTATTTTAACCTACTTTAAGTGTCATAATACTATATATAAAATTTTAAAACATCTTCTTCCCACTCTCCCGTCAATGCCCCATCAAAGGTCAGTCAACCACCTATGGAGACATTTTCTTATCAAAACATAAAACCATCCTCAAGGGTGGATGTTATAAATTATATATAATATATAAAAATATAATTATATTCATTATATACTTATTTAGTTAATTATATTGGTTTATAATTTACATTTAGATAAAATAGAAAAAGTGTTGCAAAATTAGAAATTTTTAAGTAAAACATGATATCAAATGATTCAATTTTTATTAATGGAAATTAAGAAATATAATAAAATTATTATAATTAACAAATATTTATATAAATTACTATAATTTACTCCTGTATAAGTCAATTAATAAATATAATTTTTTGTTGAGGAGGCACGAGCGTGACAAAATTAAGCAGGAATTAAGTTAAGGGACTTCGTCTCAATTTCTATTTCATTGAGACTTACTTGGTATTGTGAACCTAATAATTTTTATGTGGTGTATATAATTCCACTTTGAAATTATTTTTCATTTGATATTATATTTCTATTGAATATCCATATTCTTGTGTCATGGATATGATTATTTTCTTAGTTGTATACCATTTTACATATGGTGTTTATTTTGAATGTTGTTTTAATTGGGGAAATATTGATGAATCTGTATCCTCTACTCAATATGGATATTGATGAGGTATATTTTTCTTTAATTAAATCTATATATGAAGAATTATTTTGACTTTCAGTGATGGGCAGGGCCTGCTATGGCCTCTCGATGCATCGACATGTCTCATGAGACAGAACAGTTGGTGACAAACTCTTATTGTTTGTTTCCAAATAGAATCGGATGGGTTTTTACCCAAGGACTTAAACCATATTGATGGTATAATGGTTCATGTTCTAGATATATGACATCCAATAAATAATCATTTTCTTCATTCAATATTCTGTTATTAATTTCCATGATATTTTCACTATGATAAAATATATGGACACATTTTCATTCCCAGTTTTTTGATGGCATGTGTTTGTCAAATTATTTACCTTTCCATAATGTATATGCCTTATTGACATTACTTTTATTATATTTGTTTCTTATGACCCTTATTAAGAATTTTATCTCACCCTTATTATGTTTCCTTTCCCTAGGTTATGAAGAATAAAACATTGAACAATCTTTCAAGGATGTGGTTTGTTTCATTTTATTATGGATCATGTTTTATTTTCTTTTCCCAATGTATTATGGGTATCATGAATGTAATCTGGTCTTCCAAGAATGATAAACTAATTGGTACTTTAGGATTTGATGCTTTATAATCATGTCAATGTAATAAAATAATACATCGGCTTCGGGCTTCTGGGGTCAAGGTATTACATTGTTCATGCATATGTTTTTCACATGAAGAATCAAACATAAGGGATAAACATAAAGGTCTCCCATGGAAAGAAATGGGTGTCGTAATCATGTCATAAGGCATAACCAATTGGAGTATCATAATGGTGTCCATGAAAGAATGGATTTAAATCATAAATGGACATTAATAAGGGAAAATAGGCACAAATCATGAAAATTTATGTCCAACTGAAGTGAAAATGTGTAAAAATAGTCTTTAAGAAACTTTAGAAATGAGCCACTTTAGTACGGTTTAAGAGAAAATATTAAAGAGACTTTAAAAAGGACAAAGGCATAATTTTTAGTACAAAACTAGACATAAACTAAGATATTTTTTCATTATAAAATGAGTTATTTTATAAAAATAATTGTGGATTAAAATATATTATGGAGTGTATGGGAAAAACGGTAAGAAATTGAGAAGTTCCATTTAATCGGGATTTCTTATCAGGAGGAATTGAAAAGGGAACCTTATAAAACATGTATTTCCCATAAAATAAAAAATAATTGAGATAGGTAAATATGTATTCAATATACACAAAGAATATAGGATTAATATATATGAATAATTAATAATTATATTAGGGTAAAGAGAGAAAAGGCGTAACCTGAAGGAAAAAAATGCGGGTTCGGAGAGAATCTCTTACCTTATGTCTGAAAGTGTTCTACACTTGCAATTAATATCATGTTTAATAAAATTATATTAATTAATAATTTAATTAAAAACCTATTAAACATATATTTTATTTATTATAATTTTATTAAGTTCATTTTTGGAAATTTTGATGAGTTATAGAGTTTATTTTTTTCATTTCAGGAGCGTTCATTTCATGGTTTCATGGTCGGTTTAATTGTGTATAATTATGGAAGTTCTTTTAAAATGGACGAAAAAACTACAGAAGTGTAATTATATGGTATTAATTCACTTATATAAATTTAAATGGTCCCATATATAATTTTTTTAGATAATATAAATATTCATTAGGTGAAATGTTAATGAAAAACGATTAGTTTATTTTTTCGGTTCTTCGATCATCACGAACTAGTTTTGTTTTATTATTTAATATGATGTATATATATTAGTTTAAAAACATAAAAAAATGTAATATACATTTTAAAATATGTTTTAACCAATTTAATGATTTCATTAACATCCTTTAAGGTAGTAATAGAAAATTAAAAAACATTATCCACGAAGGTGGTGAATCGACACGTCATGAACGATGTTTTCATTTTTAAGATAAAAGGTGAAGTGAAGAGAATTTATGATGGATATTACATTAAAATAATATAATTATGTTATATGTATTATACTATATTAATCATTTCACTTTGTATAGTGGAGTAAAGGATGAGGTAGAAAAAGAGATAATTTAAAAGAGAAGGGTGGAGGATTTTACCTCTTGAATATCATCTCCTTGAAAACCTCCTTAAGGAATTTGGAAATGGTCTTTTGATGAGAAAAAAAATACCAGGACATGGGTATGAGGCTTGGTAGAGGAATTGGATAAAATATTATCAATATCCAGAGCTTATAATGTGTGAGGAGAAAAGGTGGTGAGGGGTGGTATTTATAGTGGGAGGAGAGGGGTGTTTTTTATTATTTTATTCATTTGTTTATTATTTTGGCTCAAGACTATCAATAGTGTTCATTATCATGACTAAGTATAGTAAATATAGAATGTAATTTTGAGATAATGGGTACTTACATCATCCATGACTCAACCATGACTCAAAAACTCATTTATTTACTTATAATGTTAAATACCATAAATTATTGTATTTCACTATTCACCAAAAATTCAACTATTTTAGAAAAATACCAAAAATTCACCCCAACCATTTTTTGATGTGTAGATTTCAAAAATAAACTCCATTTTATGAAAATAATTTTCTAAATATGATAAATTTAATTTTTAATTAAAATCATCATTTATTAAAAAAATACTGATTTTAATATTTTAAATGATTTTATGACTCTTTGAAAAATTAACTAAGATCTCATAAAATTATATTTTAATTATAATAAAACAAAATATTAATTTATGAATATATTTTTTGAAAATATATTTTCTTTTAAATCATTATATTAATTATTAAATTTAAAAAAATATTTACATTTCAAAAATATACTAACACTTAATTTATCATTTTTAAAACATTTATTTACTTATTTAATGATATAAATATATCATATTTTCATTTATAAGATACCTAAATTTTATTTATACTTTCAAAGGTGAGTTTACTATTCTAATGACCGGATTACTATTCCTAATGGTCACATTACTATTCCAATGGTCAAGTTGTTATTCCATTAGTATAGATTCCTTAATTTCAATAAATACCACTTATTTAATTATTCATTTATGAGAATAAAGTTTTTATTGGGTTATTTATGTGATGTATAAGCTTTATACTATATGAAATAATTATAAGGGAATTTTCGTTGATAAAATTCGGGTTCATTACAGTGAATCCCTTTTTCGTGCCTTGGTTCTGGGGGTGAAGCAGTTTCATCACTTACTTCAAGGGGTGAATCCCTATTTTGTGACTTGGTTCTGAGGGTGAAGTAGTTTCATCACTTTTCTCAAGGGGTGGGTGCCTATTTCATTTCATATTTCATGGGTTGAATCACGTAAAGAAATATTTCATGACATGTTTCAGTGGGTGAAACATGTGACAAAAAAGTGTTGAGGGTGCCGTTTTGGGAGAAATTCTTGGGAAATCTAGGGAAGTTTGTATCATGGTCTAGATGTGTCATTTTTTATATGATGGGAGTGTATCTAGGTTTATCCAGGACCTTTTAAGGAAAGGTCGGCCTATGTTGGCCTGGTGCATGGGTAGTGGATACTCATTTGTTTTAGCTTGTAAATTATAGATGAGATGTGGTAGTAGGTATGGTAGGTTTTTTTGTACATGTTTAGGTATGGTGAGATGGAAATCATGTCGAGCAGTCCATGGGAACACTAAGAGCATGTTCTGAAAAATTGATCCCGATAATGCTGAATTATATGGGTCAGTGTCAATCATGACAAGTTGGATTCTATGGTGGATAGAACCATGAAACTATTGATGAGTTGGTTCATGAAACAGTGGTATTTTTGAATGGATGTGTGTCAGGAAACGCCATCTAGGGGTTCAATTATGGTTATGAGCAATGTCTCGGGTTCTGATGGATAATACACCTCATGTTTTGAGTCGCAAAAAGGAAGCTCTTTTAGAATTTCATAGTAAAATGTGATGAATTGAGTATGGTTTTGAAACCATTTTAAGTAAATTTCATCTAGTGAATGTCTAATAAGACTACTTAGGTATGAGAAGTTTTATGGTGGGGAGATTATAAAATCTCGCATCTGTACGGGTCGATAATTTTAGTGGGAATTTAAATATATCTATTAGTGGATGGGTTATTTTGAAACCTATGAATATGAATGAGGTTATTAGTGTTTTAATGTCCAAATGTGGTGTTTTTGGATATGGTTTAAGTTTTGGTGAAAGTATCAAGGGTTCGGGTGAGCATCGATGGAGGAATGAGTATGTCAGGTTGCATAAAACAGCCACAGTAGGCCATTCAGGTTATAAATATGATTAATAGTATGAATAGGTTTCATGGGGTGCATACCAAGAGGTTTCAGGACATAAAAATAGTTTCTAGGGACTAGCCTAAAAAATTTATAGTGTGAAACCCAATTTCACACCATGAATCGGATCTGGCTTCCCTTTTTATTTTAAATTAGGGCTTGGCCTCCTCTTCCTTCATGTGATTCATATAGCACATGGGAGGGTCTCATACAGATATTCCCCTCCCTTAATTATTCTCTATTCTTGGTTTCCTTGGGTGAAATTAGATGACATCAACAAGTAAGATCTTCCTCTACCCTCCTTACACATTGTTTCCCTTCCATTATTTTTAATTTCAAAAGTTTCCATTTTAGGGTTCTTTATTGATTTCACCGAAGTATACTGAAATTTTCCATTTCTAATGAGTCTTTCACTTAGCCTAAGAAGAGGGTATCTTGAGATTATATCCACCAACGTTCACAAATCAATCCTCATAGGTATGTCATCATTTCATATTTTTTCAATGGGTTTTCCCTAAATCAATTTTATCGGCTATTGAATTGGTAGAATTAAATAGGGATTTTTGCATCTAAGATCTGGGGATTTTTTGAGAGTGGAATACACTCTGTTGTCAATGCTTTTATTGTAGTGCAATGACCTAGAGATTAGAGCCTTGAGATGGGTCTGGTTCATCAAGGGTGAGGCTAGATGAGCTTGGCAGGCCTTGGTAACTATTGTCAACCCTTGGAGTCAAAGTAGAAAAGTTATGTTTGAGGTAGGTGGTATCACATACTTTCTCTATGGAATATAATTTTTTTTTATGATTCATGTGGATTCTTGGGAATTACATTAAGGGTGTTTCCCCTAATTAATTTAACCAAATAAATGTTTTATTTAATTTATAATTCTTAATTAGAATAACTAAATTTCAAGGGTTGTGAACAACCCTTTTGTGCTAGCTTGACACCTCGGGAACTGATAGACAATACTAATACCTTAAGACATTGATTGTCCTCTACACCTCTTATGAGGTGGGGATAGA
The DNA here is from genome assembly GCA_963277665.1 of Viscum album. Classification (NCBI taxonomy): domain Eukaryota; kingdom Viridiplantae; phylum Streptophyta; class Magnoliopsida; order Santalales; family Viscaceae; genus Viscum; species Viscum album. Next base: position 1,360,470,261 of record OY728140.1, on the reverse strand, counting down.
CCATGATAACCTTAGACCATGTATAGGGGTTGAGACGTTAAATAACTCCATTGTGGACTTCAGACCTTTCAAGTTCATCAAGACCAAGATAGGAAGGGAAACCCCCTCCTGTTTGACATGACCAGGCCTTGGTGGATAGACCGTAGGCTGACCAGGACCCAGTTAGGTGAGTAGACCAGCCTAGAGTGACCTTATGGATCAATATGTGCAATGGTTCATCTCTTTATTGACACCAATGTTGTAAGATAGTCGGCATGGATATATTTCCCTATTGGAGATGTCATGGGACATGATGTCCTAGTATGTCGAGTGTTGAACTAAGACCATGACTAAGACTGAGGACTCCAACTAGAGTTCCTATTTTTAGTGTGACTATATGGATCTAGTGGGTGTCATTAATAAACTAACCTTTATTGGATGAAGATGGAAATGGTTAGAGATGGTTGTGAGTGGATCCTAGAACCTGTACTGATGTACAAGCCCACTTGGGAAGAGATAGTGACTATGGGTGTGGGATTTTGGATAGATCATTGTTTTATTCTTCTTGAAATGATATGGTATGAACTCACAAAGACGATATGAAAGGTTGGGATTCCATGAGTTAGAGCTAGTATTGTAGAAGTCTTCCAGGGTAGAGGTGTATCCCTGGAATTGAGTAATTTTATTTCACTATCATGGGATGCACCTCCAAAGTTATGAAAACCTCATGATATAACAAGACTACTGGGGGTGTTTTCCCATAGTCAAAGAATATGATCATAAATCGTGGTATGCATCCCTAGAGTCATGAATACCTCATGATAAGATAGGACTATCGAGGGGAGTTGTGTCCCCCGAGTCTAGGAATCTAATTTAGTTTTCGTGCATTGTATCCTCAGTGTTGTAAAGACCTTATGATATGAAAGGACTATTGGGGGAGGTATATCCTTGGAGTTTATGAATCCAATCAGATTGTCATGGGATGCATCCTTAGAGTCATGAATACCTCATGATATGATAGGACTATCGGGGGGATGTGTATCCATGGATTCGAGGAATCTAATCGGAATATTATGGGATGAATCCCTGAAGTCATAAATACCTCATGATATGACAGGACTGCTTGGGTTATTTTTAACCCCATAGTAGAGGAATTAGATCAAACTGTCATGGGATACATCCTTGGAGTCTTGAAGACCTCATGATATGATAGGACTTCTAGGGGAGTTGTATCCCCAAAGTCAAGGAATCTGATCAGACTATTGTGGGATGTATCCTCAGATTAGTGAATACCTTAGAGGGATTATAGGGATTTAGAGATTGCATGATACTTGGGAGTCATAGTCATCATGACATTCTTAGATACACTCCAGCATTAAGATGAATCATGTACGTTTGGTTAGGATCACGGTCCTAAGGATCAAAGGTATTTTATTTGTTGGAGAGGCCTTTTATTTTTAGTTGAGCATATCACATGCACATATCATTGAATATGATGGTTAGTCTAAGAAAAAATTGGTAGTTACCAATTGAGTTATGTACTCACACCCCACATGGTCTTCCACTACACATGGGTACCCGATCAAACATTCACTTGGTTGTAGTCATAGGTTGGGTTGAGGCCTAAGATAGCATGGTTGAGCAGGATGGATCGAATATTGTCAAGAGACTGGGTAATATTTTGATTAAAGATTATATAGATCCATTTTTTTATTTCTTTATTCTAGTATGTATATGTGACTGGCCTAGTGGATAGAATTTTTTGTATATATCATGGATGTTCGGGCCTTTATTGCATTTCATGTATGTTTTCTTCATGTATTATTAATGGACGTTTATTTATTCTGTGTACTCTAATTTCTTTATGTTATGGATCATATTTAGTTATTTTATATTTATTATACACTATGATATAGGGGGTATAGTCACCCCATAGTAACACCTTAGACCCCTAGTGCTATTTGGGAACATCTGGAGTAAGGGGAGGCATGTCTAAGTTCATGTGATGAAATAATTCAGATACTGGTTTTATAGTGATTCGGGGAAGGATGTTACATCTTAGACCAAACTATCTGAAATTTTTTGGAAAATAAGTTATAATATTCATGTGTCATTCATTAAATGGAAGAAACGTCACATTGGTGGAAGACCAACTATAATCCTAGCAAAATTGAATTAAAAATCCAAAAAGGGATTTGGATAAGGCCTAATCACTGAAGGATGCATGTGAAGCATCATAGAATTATGAAGTCACCATAATATGGATCATTAGTAGATCAAGAAAAATACTAGGTCAATCAAAAGATAGTAGACTAGCCATGAGTGATAATTTGGAAGGTGAAGTTAGATTCTAATGAAATGGTGGTTACTGATGCTCTTGGAATCATGTACAAAAGTCAAGTCTGATAGTGTAAGGAGAAGTTTAGGTGGTAAATAATATAGATTACTTTGGATAATTATAATAACCAAGGGTTATAATATTAAATGACTAATCCAAGTGGTAAGAAGTAGAGCATTTATTTAACCAGAAGATATCATAATCAGTTGTTGAACTAATTAGAAGGTGTGTAATTCCAGTTGCATGGATGTTGAAAATATTAGAATCTAGAGGATGAAGTTGATTTAAAGATAGTTGCATCATATATTAGGTGATATTATAAAATTACTGAGTCAAGTTGGTCAAAAGATAAGGTGATCAGAAGTTATGTTGAGTTACTATGATATTAGAATCCAAAGTTTGAATAATATGTTGGTGTGACATATGGAGATCATCAGAAACACATAAATCATGTAAGAGTTTTTCAAAGGTACAAAGGTTGTTTGAGTGATGTTGAAGACAAAGGTAGAATCATAATATGCAAATTTAATTCTATAGAATTTAGACCACTAGAATAATCAATGGGACTTTTCATTTAGGAAAAGTCAAACCAAATTAATGATGTTGACCTAGGTGGTTAAAGATTCAACATTCATGAAGGAAAGTTCATGTTTCTATCCAGGATTTATGGAATAATTAAATATAGTTGACATTGAGTTTTGTGGGATATTTGATGAAGTCAAATCCTAATATCTTTATAATATATTTAAGGCAGTTTATTAAATAGTATAGTTGGTAGAAGTTTCAAATTGATGCTTTTGCATTCCCCACATTTACTAGAGGTGAAGTGGCTATATAAATAGGGAACATCTTTCAAAAATGAAAATTAAGAAATAGAGAAAAAGTTATTTGTCAAAAGACGTTCTCCTTAGGACTTAAGGTCTCTATCCAACCTCAAACATGATCTGATTTGTGAGTGACCCAATATAATGAGTCCATAAGATAGATATCTTCACTACTAAAACCCAAACCTACAAAATCCACTCAGTCTATAGACATCGAGTGGTGTAAGTATGGTGTGATCATAACTATCTAGTATGATTCCACCAAAGAGTCTATATATGTACTTTATAAAAACAAATAATAAATTCTAGTTTGAAATAAAATACTTAAAATATGGTTTTCGTTGTTTTAATAAAAAACACATATGCATTGTTAAACATATTTTTTTAAACCTGAAATTCCCTTAAAACGTTCATTATAAAACCTTTAAAACTTTATTTAAAAATTCTCTTTTAAAATCACATATAAATTTTATTTTTTAATTTATTTTTAAAAAAACAATAAATAACTCAAAATTAATTAAAAGAAATATAAACTAAATCAATAAATCAAAAAAATTAAAAAATGTAAATAACAGAATAATTTAAATATAAAATATATTGATAAATCTAAGAGAATAAATGATGTGTGACACAAGTATAAAATAATACATACAAATCACAGAATAAAAATGAAATAAGTAGAATGTATCCTGAGGGAATAATAATAAATGTAAATAAAATAGAAATAAAAGTAAAGTGCAATATAAAATAATACCATTAAAGTATACATAATAATGTGAAATTCTTAAACATCCAGTGAGATGATCCTATATGTACTTGAGTAGAACCAATTGTTGGAATATTGATGTATTCCTAGACGATAACCTCCAAAGTTACTATAACTATCCTCAATGGTGGTACTCCTCATTGTAAGGACCCGGCCTTAAACATTAATTAATATTGAGTTAAGTTAATAATTTGACTTTATTTCACCTTGAGGATCTTTTTAGGTTTGGATCTTTAGATAATTATGCCATAACTCATACATAACAACTTAAATATTTCAAATTAGACACTTCTACTCACTATCCTTTTTTTATAAAACAAAAACTTTTAAAAAGAAACATGGTTTCGTTTCATGTTTAATCAACAAAACTTTTCCTTGATCCCATCCTTGACTATATTCTTCTTTATGTCCTGTGAAAAAATTTCAAAAAATAGGATGAGCATAAAAATCTCAGTAAGGTATACATAAAGAATGAAAACTATTAGTCTTAAAAAACATGTAAACCATGAATACTTTATTATAAATTGATAATTTTCATCCTTATGAAGTTTTAAATACTCTTCACTAAATATAAGATCATTGATTAAACTTTTTCTAACCAAAAGATTACCATAAATTCATATAAATAAACACATAACATATAAAGGTAACTTGGGAAATAAACATACTTAAATGGAATAACCATATGGTTGACTTCCACACATATCACCAAATGGAATACCCATACGGATGATTTCCATACCCAATGAATTGGAGGTTATAATGTAACCACCCATCCTTAGTTTATCACAAAACCACCCATCTTTGGTTTATCATGTAACCACCCATATTTGGTTTATCACGTAACCACCCGTCAAATGTTCAAGTGTCGTTATATAATCATAACACATAAAATATTTCAATTTTCAACATTTCACTCATAAAATTTCATTTGCAATCACAAGAAATAATTTGAATATTTTGAAATAGTCAATCTACTTTGAAATTTATTTTCAATACCAAAATACCCAAAAATGGAATAAGGTATTTATTTTTCTTTTAAAAACATTTTTGGCTTGTAGGGGAAGTCAAATATTAATAATGGTCACATCAGTAGAAAAGTCATTGTCACTGCATACATTAAAAACATTCCTTTTTTTGTTTTGTAAATAAAGTAAAATGATTCATATAAAAATATTATTTTTGAAAACCTTGTAATGAATTCAAAGTAAAAGTGGTTTATTATACACTATATAAAATAATGATTTATATATTATCAAAATATGCCTCAATGAAAGGATATTGAGACGAATTCCCTTACCTTAAGTCTGACTTGTCTCGTACGTTCTTTATTTTCCTGAATAATAAAATTAGGTTAATTTAGACTTGATATATAACCTTTTTAAAGTTTATTATTCTGTTTATATCACTTATTAATATGTTATAAAAATTATATAACTATTTATGTTCATATCGGACGTTTTGTTGATATTCGGTACTTAATTCAAAAATGAACTTGTTTTGATGTAAATTGTCCATGTGGTCAAAATTACATCATATCCAGAATAGTATTCATGATTTAAATATCATATATATCCATCATATATGTATTTATAATAATCCATAATATTTTTAGATAAGAAATGAAATGCACCGTTCATGTAGATGGTAGGTCGTACATACACATGAACGCTACTTTTATTTCTTTATCATATAAAAAGAATAATAATTAAATGATATAAATGTATATTATAATAACATTATTTTATTAATTTAATATATTTCTCATATGGTTAATAAATACATCCTTTATATGTTTCATGTATAGCGGGAATGAGTCATCTCGCTTTGAGGGGGCGGTAGTCCACACTTCCTCAAACGAAATTATCATATTTACACAACATGGAAAGCATAAAGGTATGTTATAAATAAATATTACAGAAGAATAGAGAAAATATAAATAAAATTTATATCATATTTAAAAATATTTTCCATTATAATGGCCACCATTAGAGGTGGTAGGGTAAAATTGAATAATCATTGTTTCGTGAGGTAGTAGTTTTCCATACACAGAAACAGTATGTTTGTTACCCATTAAATAGAGGTGTGTGTAAGTGTAGATCAAAAACATAGCATAAAAAATTTATAGTATATTTAGGATACTTTTGTTTCTATGTAATAATATAATAAGAATATTTTAGGGTGTGGATAATGTAAATGAAACTGAAAAGTATGAGAGAAGGTGTTTCCTCTTAATCGGGTAACATCTTTTTGTTTATACCAAAAGGATTCCTTGGGAGGCTTTCTGACCTAAGGGAGGCTTCTAGGATGAGGTTAGGGATTCTAGGAAGAGGTTTTGGTAGGGATTTTCCGAACCAAAGGGTTCTTGAAGTGTGATTTTTATAGAAGAGAATGTAGCTTTTATAGGAGAGGGAAGGGGAACCCTTAGAAACTCTTAAATTATTAAATTAATATAAATTAATTTTTTAATTAAAATGGATCCAACTTGAGATATGTATAATATAATATGATTATAGTTCTAAATCATCTCATTAAATAATTTTTAGACATGTATTTATTTTATTTTAAACCTTATCTTTTCAGTTTACACTTAATTATTCTCTTTTAATTTTAATTGTGGTAACAACATTTTAATTATTAAGAGGCTATTAATTTTACTTATATGGGGTAAATTTTCAATAATTGGAAACTTAATGAAATTTTAGACCTTATAATATCCAATTTTTTATTTTAAAAAAAATTATTTTTAAATAATTTAATAATTTATTATTTTTATAAAACATCAATCTAAAGAGAGATATAACTTCTAAAAAACCATTTAATAGTCTTATAACATGTCATACTCACATATAAAAAATTTTATGACATAAATTATGTTATATGATATTTATTTTAATATTTATAATTTCATTTATTTAATTCCTTCATTAATAAGGCAATCATTGCATCATTATTATGGCATAATTATATTTAATTATTTAATTTATAAAAATTATAAATAAAATAACATGATATAGAAAATATTTTTACCTTTCTAATGACTATTTAACTTATATAAATCCATATTAAAATTGTTTTAGTAAGAAGATATATGTTTATAACATATTTTCCATTACTTTAAATTAAAAGGTATAAGTGTCATAATCACACTCAAGTGGCTTAAAAAGGCCAAAGTTTCATCACATGGGTTTTCTTGGTTGGTAATATCTCATAAAATAGTATTATAACAAGTGTTATGATAGTTTTATATTATTATAATATTATTTTTACCCTTATTTACCAGATTTACCCTTCAACCGTGGTAAATAAAAATAATTATTAAAGTTACTATTCATCAAGTCCTAAAATAAAAGGGACCTATTTCCATAATTTGAAAATTTTGATTTAAAATATGGAATCCATTTTTCTAAATTCAAAACACAGAAGTTGCAATAATTAATTTAAAATTAATTCTCGTTGTCAAAATGAGAAAATGGGTATTTTAAAAGTAAAAACCATCAAAAGATTGACAAGTGTTTATATCAAATTTTAATGTGAAATTACCTCCAATAACAAACATTGGATTAAATTATAAAAACTTAATCCAATTAAACTTTAAAACCAATTAAAAGTACAATACAACTATATAAATTGTTTTTGATGAAAATGCAGTTTTAAATTAAAATGCAGTATTTTTCACTATTCATAATAAAATGAATTTTATCAGAAAAATACCAAAATTAAACCAAAGTAAATTTTGATATCCTGCTTCTAAATAATAATTTTATTTTTTCAAATTGAACATAAAATTTTCAAAAACTATATTTAAAATGGGTTCACCATCAAAAGGCGGTAAAACTATATTTTTTAAAAAAATACTTCTTTTATCCACAAAAATTGAATTTTTTCTTATATCATGTCTATAAAAAATATAATATGAATTTAAAAAATTACATTGAATATATTACATATATATTTCATTAATAAAAATCCATAAAGATTTATTTTATTATGTTATAAACTCACTTATTTACATTTAAATAGTTTTTCAGAAAAACATTTCCTTTTAATTAAAAAGGGTTTTATTTTAATTTATAAATAATTTTTCACAAAAGAATTAATTAAATACATGTGTAAACAATATTTTCATAAATAAATTAATATTTTTCATTCCCTCATTTTTAACATCTATGTTATAAGGTAACATAATAATATTTTGTTGTTCTCTTAAGTTTGATGTGGCATATTATGTACACTATCGAACATAGTGTCACTTTTAAAAAAACATGGGATGTTACATTATACCACCTTTTGAAATTTTATCCTCACAATTTGAATTTTTGGTTGGTAACTAAAGTATGACTTTTCAAAATACCTTTATTGTAATCTCATATCAGAAAAAGGATTAATAAAACTTCCACTTTAAAAGAAACAAAGGACTGTGTGAAGGTCACCTGAGATAACACATGCTAGGATTTCATGTAGTAAAACATGGGTATGGAAGAAAACATAACTTTCATGTTCTGATTGATAGTGATAGAAAACGTGATCAGGAGAAATTTAACAATCACAAAACCATAAATTTGTGATTGGTTAAATGTTCATTGATTTCATAGTAGGAAAAGTAAATGGAAAATGTTTTTGTTTTAAGATCATTTTCATAAATTTGGGGAATTCTTTTAATACTTATAATAATAAAATAAGTAAATATACTTACTTGACAAGTAGAGTTTCATTAATTAATCAAATTCGACCACAAACTCATCTTTTTCTTTAATTGATGAGTATTTAAGATGACTTGGTCACACCTGAAGCACTAGAATCAACTTCTAGAGAATATCATAATCCATAAAATATAAAATGTATATTTCCCCTATATTTAGACATTAACCAAAACCAAAATGGTTAGTACAAGACTAAATAATCCCCTAAAAATAATAATCCTTTATAAGGAGAAGGACTACTTTTAATCTCCAAAATTCAATAATAATACCCAAGTTCTACATAGACCATTCAACAAAAAAATGTCCTTAAAATTACTCAAAGTAATACAACTAAGATTGAAATCCAAAACTTAGAATAATTTGATCACATAGTCTTAAAAGATAAATTTTAACATGTATCTCCAAATAAAATTGATCACTCTTAAAGTCTCATACTGAAAATTAATTAACCTAATCACATATTCTTCATGATAGGTTAATCATTTATATAAATAAGCTAATTCCCAAAATTCCATAATTAAAATCATAGATTCTTCCAAAATATAATTCAACCATTAATCCATTAAAATACTATAGTGTTATTTTTACCTTAATTATATAAAGTTCCCAAAATAGTGAACGTCTTCCAAAATAACATTTATCACGTAATTCCAAAATCATTTTCTAATAATAAGGATATACATTTGATAAAATATATGTCTCCTAAATAAACGTATTCTTAATCTATAAGATCATTTAACTAAAAATAATAATTCATAATAACCAAGGACTTCACATAGGCTAGTGTTAGGTGATAAAGCCCTATCAAACTTTGGTTGTGGGTTCAATTCTCAGAGCCTTGTCTGATGAGATGGGTTTTCACATAGTTTGTGTGTTGTCCTTTTTCAAAAACTATATAATTTTATATCATTCCCAAAAATGAGATAAAATACTCAAAAATAACCATAACATATTTTAACCTCAAAATTTATCTTATGCCTTTAATTTTTCATTCCAAAAAGTAATAATCCATAATTACCTCAAAAATATATGTCTCCAAAAATACTGTTAATCACCTTAAAATTTTGGAACATAAATCCACAAAATGGATTTATAATACATTGAACTTATTATCAACCTGAAAATTATAAACTCTTATTATATACCTATATCTTAATAAGACATCCTAATCTCTAAAGTTGTCGAAATCGACCTCAGATACCAACTATAAAGACCCATCCTTAAACATTACTTGATCTTGAGTTAAGTCAATAATTTGACATTATTTAACCTTGGGGATCTTTTTAGGTTTATAACTTTAGATAATTAGGCCATAACCCATACATAACAACTTGAATATTACAAAGTATACACTTCTATTGATATCCATTTTTTCATAAAATAAAAAATTTTAAAAAGAAACATGGTTTTGTTTCATGTTTAATCAGCATAACTTTTACTTAATCCCATCCTTGGCTCTATTATTCTTTAAGTCCTGTGAAAAAAAATTCTAAACTTAGGATGATCATAAAAATCTCATTAATGGGTACACAAAGGAGGAAAATTGTTAGTCTTTCAAAAACATTTAACCATGAATACTTTATCATAAAGTAATAAGTTTCATCCTTATGAAGTTTTAAATACTCTTCACTAAATATAAGCTCATTTATTACTCTTTTTGTAACCAAAATATTAGCATAAACCCATATAAAGCAACATATAACATATAAAGGGAAGTTGGGACATAAACATACTTAAATGTAATAACCACACGGTCGACTTCCACACATATCACTAAATGGAATAGTTATACAGATGACTTCCATAACCAATGCATTGGAGGTTATAACATAACCACTCATCTTTAGTTTATCACAAAAACACCCATCTTTGGTTTATCATGTAACCACCCATCTTTGGTTTATAACGTAACTACTCATAAAATGTCTAAATACCATTATATAATCACAGCACATAAAAGATTACAATTATCAACATTTCACTCATAAAATTTATTTTGTATTCACAATAAATCATTTCAAGATATTGAAATTAGAAGTCCACTTTGAAAATTATTTTCAATACCAAAATACCCAAAAAAAGAATAAGGTATTTTTTTCTTTTAAAAACATTTTGGCTTTTAGGGGAATCTAAATATTAATAATGGTCATGGTGGCGGAAAAGTCATTGTCATCGCATATGTTAAAAACATTCCTTTTGTTGTTTTGTAAAGAAAGAAAAAAACTTTGTATAAAAATATTTCTTTTTAAAACCTTGTAATTAATTAAAAGTAAAAGGGTTTTATTAAAAACCATATAAAATAAGGATTTGTATATTATCAAAATATGCCTCAATGAAAGGAAATTAAGATGAAGTCCCTTACCTTGAATCCGACTTGTCTCGTACATTCTTTATTTTCCTAAATAATAAACTTAGGTTAATTTATACTTACTTGAGAACCTTTTTTAAGTTTATTATTCCTTTTATAACACTTATTACCATGTTATAAAAATTACATAACTATTTATGTTCATATCAAACATTTTGTCTATATTCGGTACTTGAGTAAAAAATGAACTAGTTTTGATGTAAATTGTTCATGTGGTCAAAATTCCATCATCTCTAGAATAGTATTCATGATTTAAATATCATATATATCCATTATATATATATATATCTATAATAATCCATAATATTTGGAGATAATAAATGAAATTCTCTTTTCATGGAGACGGTAGGTTGTACGTATGCATGAACGCTACTTTCATTTATTTTTCATATTAAAAGAATAATAATTAAATGATATAAATGTATATTATAATACCATTATTTTATTAATGTCAGGTATGTCTCATAGGTTTAATAAAACCATCCTTTATATGTTCCATGTCTAGCATGAACGAGTCATATCACTTTGAGGGAGCGGTAGTCCACACTTCCTAAAATGAAATTATCATATTTACACAACATGGAAAGTATAATATATATCATAGGAAAAAATATTGTCCATTATAATGGCCATCATGAGAGGTGGTAGGGGAAAACTAAACAATCATCATTTCATTAGGTAGTAGTTTGTCGTACACAGAAACAGTATGTTTGTTACCCATAAAATAGAGGTGTGTGTAAGTGTAGATATAAACCATAGAATAACAACTTCATAGTATATTTAGGGTACTATTTTTGTTATGTAATGATAGAATAATAATATTTTAGTGAGTGGAGAATGTAAATAAAACTAAAAAGCATGAGAGAAGGTGTTACCTCTTAATCGGGTAACTTCATTTGGTTTATACAAAAATGCTTCCTTGAGAGGCTTTATACCCTAAGAGAGGCTTCTAGGACAAGGGTAGGGATTATAGTAAGATTTTTGGGTATGAATTGGCCGAAATAAATGGTTCTTGAAGTGTGAAATTTACAGAATAGAGGGTACCTTTTTATAGGAGATAGAAGGGGCACCCTTGGAAACTCTTAAATTATTAAATTGATATAAATTAAGTTTTTAATTAAAATGGATCCAACTTGAGATATGTCTAATATAAGATGAGGATAGTTTGAAATCATCTCATCCAATAATTTTTAGACGTGTATTGATTTTATTTTAAACCTTATCTTTTCAATTTACCCTTAATTATTCTCTTTTAATTTTAATTGTGGTAACAACATTTTAATTATTCATAGGCTGTTAATTTTACTTATATGGGGTAAATTTTCTATAATTGGAAAATTAATGAAATTTTAGACCTTATCATATTCAATTTGTGATTTAAAAAAAATATTATTTTTAAATAATTTAATAATTTACTATTTTTATAAAACATCAATTATGTCAATTTTTACACTATTCATTTTATTGAATTTAAATAAAATCTAAATAGAGAGATAAATTAGAACCAACCCATTTAATAGTCTTATAACATGTCATATTCACATAGAAAAATCATGTATGACATGAATTAAGTCAAATAAGATTTATTTTTATATTTATAATATCATTTATTTGATTCCTTCATTAATAAGGTAATCATTTCATCATCATTGTGGCATAATTAAATTTAATTATTTAATATATAAAATTATAAATAAAATACCATGATATAGAAAATATTTTTATATTTCTAATTTCTATTTATATTCAAAAATATAACTTATATAATCCCATATTAAAATTGTTTTAGGAAGAATATTTATGTTTATAACATATTTTCCTTTACTTTAAATTAAAAGTTATAAGTGTCGTAATCAAAACCAAGTGGCTTCCAAAGGCCAAATTTTTATCCCAAGGGTTTTCTTGATCATCCATATCTCATCCAATAAGATTATGAAAAGTTTTAGGGTACTTTTATATTATTAAAATATTATTTTTACCCTTATTTGCCGGATTTACCCTTTAACTGTGCTAAATAAAATAATTACTAAAGTTATTATTCATCATGTCCAAAAATAAAAGGGGCCTATTTAAATAATTTATACCTTCTAATTACACATATGGAATCCATTTTTTAAAATTAAAATCATATAAGTTTTAGTAATTAATTTAAAATTAATTCCTGTTGTCAAAATGAGAAAATGGGTTTTTTTAAAGTAAAAGACATCAAAAGATTAACATGTGTTTATATCAAATTTCAATGTGAGATTACCTAAAATCACCAAAATTGGATTAAATGATAAAAAATTAATCCAATTTAACCTTAAAACCAATTAAAATGACAATCTAACTATATAAAAAAATTAAAAGAAAAGGTAGTTTTGAATTAAAATGCAGTACTTTTTCACTATTCATAAAAAAATAATTTTTATCAGAAAAATACCAAAATTCAACCAAAGTAAATTTTGATGTCCCTATTCTAAATAATAATTTTATTTTTTCAAATATAACATATAAAATTGTCAAATAATAGATTTAAAATGGGTTTTCCATCAAAAGGTAGTAAAACTGTATTTTTTAAAAAAATACTTCTTTTATCCAAAAAAATGAATTTGTTCTTATATCATGTCTATAAAACATATAATATGAATTTTAAACATTTAATTTAATATATTAAATATATATTTCATTAATAAAAATCCATAAAGTTTGATTTTATTATTTTATAAACCCACTTATTTATATTTAAATAGTTTTTCAGAAAAACATTTCCTTTTAATTAAAAAGGGTTTTATTTTCATTTATAAATAATTGTTCACAAAAGAATTAATTAAATAAATATTTAAACAATATTTTCATAAATAAATTAATAATTTTCATTGTCTCCATTTTAACATCTAGGTTATAAGGTAACATAATAATATTTAGTTGTTCGCTTAAGTTCGATGTGACGTATTGTGTATGCTATCAAACATAGTGTCTCTTTAAAAATAAATTGGGATGTTACACCCATAGTCTATAAAATATTTATGCTAGATTATACTAGTTATTATCATCATGACTATCATAATATATATATCTCATCTCTCACTAAGTCTCCTAGGATCCCCATGAATATTGAGACATGGGGTGGGGAACACTTATCAAATATAAATCACATATTAGTTATCAATCACGTATCTTCATCATACTTACATACACCCTTTAATGTAAATTCCCTTATTCATACACATAACAACATTATAAATCATATCAATTCACAAAATCACAAATAATGTGAAACATGGGGCTTAACAAAAGGGTGTAGCTCATTTTTAAAACTTTTTTATATAAAGTGCTAATTGAGACTTGATTTCAAACTAGTATTATCATTTTTAAATTTCGTTTCAAAAACTATCTAAACCAATGATATTTGAAACCCCTCATTTATAAGGTGCCAAACAGACCTTTAATTTCATATTTTAGAAATAAAAATTTAAAATCAATTTTTAAAAACTTTTTGAGAACTAAATGATAATATAAAACCTGTTTTAAATCATAAGAAACCAATTTCAATTTAAAATATGTTTTATATAACATACCCATAAGTTAAAGATCATAAAATAAAATTTTAAAAACCATAACATCGAATCACATGTGAATAAAAAAAGAATTTTTAAAGTTAACTCATTAATAACCCATGAATAATAAGATCCCAAATCAATAAGTGCCTCAAAATCATAATTCAAATCACATGAGGACATTTGAAAACCCAAATCATAATTTAAACACCCAAATTTCTTATGATACCCCTCTTAGACATTTTATTAAACATATAACATGAATTCCATTTTTATATTAAAATATAATAGTTGAAGTTCATATAAAACTCCCTTTGAAATCAAACCATGAATTTGTTAAACAATAAAACCTATATAATAATATTCTAGAGTTCATAAAACATGCATAATTTTGAAAGAAACGGTTATAGAAAAACCTAAAATTTCATGGTGTGTCAAGAAAACTAGAAGGCATGGAAAGACCAACCTTAAATGGGTGTGGATGATATGAAACCTTGAATATGGAAAGAGAAAGGAATAGGAAACAATTGATACACCCTAAACATAAATAATCAAACATGTTTAGACACCCCATCCTATTAAGATTCAACCAATGTTACTCTATGGTAAGAGAAAGAAGGAGAAACAAGAGAATGAGGATAAATGAAGTAAAAAGGGTCTAATATTTAAGAAATCACTTGAAATCAATGAGAGAAGATTAAAAATTAAAGGGGGTAAAATAAATCACATAGGGATCCCCTTAGAGATGTGCCACATGAATGGGGAAAAGAAATACCCCAATAGGGGTTTAATTCGGGGGATAAGTGTCACAAACCAACATGGGTTACCCTTTGCCCGACAATTGAATTGACTCATGACATGGTCCAAATGGCATTTCTGATCCCCACATGCTAGAAACTAGTACCTTGTCATTGAGGAACTCCTCTAGGAGAGATTTTCCCATTAAATTAATCATCACTATCATAAAGACATCATAACAAATATCCATATCAAAATCCAAAATAAGAAGTTCATAAAATAGTTTAAGTAGATACATAAATAACCAAGTTCCAAAAAGAAAAAAAGAAAAGGGAAACAAAAAAAAGAGTCGCCCATATCCTCATGGCACAAGTTTCATCCAACCGTTATATCAATGTCATCACCTAGACCAAAATCCACCATCAAAAATACCCACTACCTCTATATGGAGACTTTCTCTTACCTATTTCAGATAAAACAAACTCTATATACACTCATTGGGTGTGTGTATGGTGTGATATCAATTTGCCTAGTAGGATCCTACCAAGTGTTCTATGTAAAAACATTATTAAGCAAATTTAAAAATGCTATTTTGAAATACAACTTGATTCTAAAACATGATTTTAACTTTAAAAAGATAAATAAAAGTACAAAAAGTGATAAACAAACAAGGAAAATAACATAAGCACTATGGGTAGCCCTACGTATCTAAGGTAGGGTCTCCTCCTAGGATCCTCATACTATTGGTGATCAATCCATACATGTTTGTTTCCATGCATGAGCCATTGGGGAGATCAATGTTGTAAAATTGGATGCCTTAGAACCAACTTGAATAGTAATTTTTGATTACCATATCATGTATGCAGTGAGTTATTCATGATTTACACTTACCATAATAGTATTGATATTTCTACATACACTATTTATATATTAATGTCCTTAGATTACTTATCATACCAAAAGGTTATGGAAGTTCCCAGGCTATAATGAGAACCTAGATATACCATGATAATAATCTTAAACTTATGTTCTATGGTCTAGATATATCATGTTGACTGGACATAGATGATGTCTAGCTAGAAGGTGTGGGGGATTATAAGCATTGAGACTTCTTCTCGTGAAGTTTTCACTTGGTGATATCGAGTAAATTAGATCATGGGGACTAACCCTCCAATAGGAACAACACATGTTTCAGGTGTTATTGGTAGTTCCTATATGTGAACACATGTAATGGTCTTCTGACTAGAGATTATAATTTATGCATACCATTGGATTACATAAATTAATGCAAGATGAAAACTATGGCATTGATGTTGTAGCAAGGAAGATTTTGTTAGGTATATCATTGGTGGTATGACATTGATTGAATGATCAAAATAGAATTTTTCACTTCTGAAAGGAAGTGATATCTTAGGCCAAGTTGATCAGGATGGTAGTACCTTCACTAAATCCATATCAATGGTAGAAGAAGGTAAGTCCATCCAATTAGGTCACCAAAAAATAAAGCAAGAAATGATGATGGCACGAATTGTGCAACCTGGTTTATGATATTTTGTGAGATAAATAGATTATATTACACTCATGTGTTTGTAAGAAAGATTGGCGTTGTTATGACTTTTTCTTGCCTCCTTAGGGGCCTTGATGGGTTTCTAAACTTTTCTTCTAGTCTGTGAATAGTATTTACTGCTATCAAGATAAGGGTGTAGAGGGTCACATACTAAGAGTATTCAAAAATATGCCCTAATCTAATGAATAGGAGTATAGGATATGGTGGGACCACCACTAAGGTTCAAGGATGTCCAAAAATATAAGATCACAAAGACTAAATAAATTCATTATTATTCGAGTATAAAATAATTGGAGTTGAATTTATTTATTTAATGTATTTACAAGTATTAAAGTAAATGCATGGGAAATTGTTATACGAATGAATATTATTTTAATATTCATGTTTCATTTAATATTTATAAGAGTAACGAGTTGAGTAATGGATCACTTTTATTACATAATATATTTATTATATTATAATTAAGTGATAAAAATATAAATGGCATTTATGACTCAACAAATTAGTCATATGATGTCATTTATATCTTATTAAGTGGGAAATATATATTCAGGAGTTAGGGAGCCAATTTTGGGTATTATATATATTTTACTATATAAGGAAGAGAGGATCATATTCACATCAACTATTCATTACATGATTGTTGAGAGCTTCTCTCTCCTCTTCTACTTCCTAGAGAGAGAACCAGATGATCTGAGATTCTGATCCAAGTTCTTCTTCACGAATCAATGGATTGTCATTGTGGAAATCAATGAGACATCGAAGACTTCATCGAATATCTACACTAACACCTAGAATTTGATGAGTGATTCTACTCTAGACTTTAGAAGAGCATGTGGAAAAACTATAGGGATTTAGATTTCATTCCTTCAAGAAATGATCTCCAATGATGAGTGGATGAAGAGCATGAAATCAAGTCAAATGAGGCTTTTTTTATTTAGTTTTCATGCTTAATCATTTCACACGGAATACTTGGCTTTTGTACCAGGCTACGTATCATCATTGATGATGTTTTTACATTGATCTGGTGATGAAAATTTTAAATCCCCAACTTGTATGATTCTTCTGCGCATCTCGGTACCTTCAATTGATATCATAGGGATCACGTGAAATTTTTAAGCCAACAAAAGTTAAATTTATATTAAATTATTGCAGAGGTCATCAAAATGGTCTCATCACTGTAAACAGTGATCCAATATGATATTGAATTGCTGAGATATGGTCATCTGAAGATCACAAGATGGATCAAAACCATTCTTATGGGTTTAAAATGAATAATACAAACGAGTCAGACACATCTCAGGTATTATACCCCTAGCTCATGATTGATCTATTAACCATAAATGGATCGACAAATACCAAATTCTCAAATCGGTCGAATTTTTTATTTAATTTGTGAATTGTTTATTTTTTTTATGAGTATGTAAGTGTGTGTGATCAGATAAAATAATAAACAACTAATGCATGTATTAAAACAAATTAAGATGTGTTGAATATTTTTCTATTTATTACATAGTCAAGTGTGAGTGTGAACACATAACATGTGCATATAAGATAGAAAATGATTTCATTCATCAAAAATAATAAAAACCATAAAATAAATATTAATTAATAATGCCTTCTATTGTTTATATTTTAACAAAACCATGTGTATGGGGTGCTCATCATCCATAGTTGAGGATGAATCCTACTACAGGGGAGTTTTTATGAGAGAGATGGGTTGACTTAACTAAAGATAGAAGAAAATAATTAGTCATAGAAATATTTTTTCATCATTAGTGGAAAAGCAATGAGTAAATCAAGTTTATGATTTTATAAGTTGGGACTTCATTCAATAGTTCAACGAGTCATGAGTTAATGTGGTTGGCTAGTCAAACGCCTACCTTGAAACTCTCTAAGTAGTGGTGTAGCCATAACTTAGAATATGAGGAAAGGTTTCAGGGATCCTTACCACTAGAATACTCTAGAAACTGAGTATTCTAAGTCTATTAGTGAGGTATACTAGGGTTTGATAAAATAGTGGGATGCATTTAATGATTTAATTAATCAATAATGTCTAATCAGTAATCAAGATAAATGGTACTTATCTGCTAAAAGTTTTATTTTGTAGAAAATGAAAAGTAATACCACAAGTTCACTATGACTACTATTAGACAAAGTAAATGTACTCTCTGACATGAATATCTAAGTTTAGTACTGAATCTTGTGCAAAGTACTATGAAATGAATGAAAATTCTAAGTGCCAGAGTCTTTACCGCCTGTTGATCCACCTCAGGAAGTAAGGGTGTAAAAGATGCTTATAGGAAACACATGGATATCATACTTGATATTTACATCATAATGTTATCATAAACATCCAATGAGTTTTGGAAACAACATCAGGATATGGATTATTTCAAATGTTGTCTCATCTCTGAGAAGCTTGCGAGGATAAATTGAACTGAGATATAAATGAGGTGATGTTTACACTAAATAAATGCAAATTGAAAGATGGATCACAATCTTTTAATCCATCCCTTTATTATATATTTTCACCCAATTCCTATAATTTCTTTTAAGATTAAAAAATGATTAGTATGGATAAAAACTCTTCATTTTCTTTTGTTTAAGTTTCTCTAAGTTGGTAAGAACTCAAAAAAAAGATTAATCTTTAGTTCTTATGGTGAATTAGTTGAAAGACAAGGTGAAAAATCCAATAGAAAGTGTGATGCCAAAGGAATCTTCACAACATCCTTCAAAAAACTAAGGTATATCATCATAAAAGAGTTTATTTTCTTCGCATGTCATGATATAATTCTATGGAAGATTAAATGTCACGAACCAACCTGGGTTGACCTTGAACTGGTCACCCGAACCGGCCCGCGGAAAGGCCCGAGGGGCATTCCCAATCCCCACGGGCAAGCAACTAGTGTCGGGCATCAAAACTGAACAAGAGGGAACGATTTGGCCCATAAATGAAAGACAAGTAAAGCAGTGGAAAAAAAGAATAACTCAAGGAAAATAAATGACACAAAAAAAGAGGAACAACCAACAATAGCAAACTAACCTGACCACGACCAAAACTCCTCACGACTCCGAGAGTTTCTCACTAGTCCACAACCAACTCTTGCCCGCAGCGAGAGAGCTCAAGTCAAACCTGCAACAAAAATAAAAACAGGAAAACACTATAGGCGTGAGTATTAAAATTCAGTAGGCATACCCAACAAACTATTCTCAATGCACTACCTTTAAACAAAGAAATTTACTAATTCCAGGTTTGAACTAAATTATAAAAAATATGGGTTTCCACACACACACATCCATTTCTAAGACAAGTAACAGTCCATTGCCCTTTTTAATTTAAAAACAAGTTTAATGTTTAAAAGGAACAGGTGCATTTCATTTTAAAACATTTCTGCGAACAAGTTAGAAATTCAAATTTCAGTTGTTAGTCAAAGGGAAAACTACACACAACACACAACACACACTAAGGGCAATGGAAAAGAAGTGGCACACAGGGTCCAGCAACCGAACTAGACCTCCCAATCGTCTACCACATAAAAATGAATACTAAAGAATACATGGGATGAAACTAGGATCTTGTGAACAATCCAGAACATACCATACATGTGACTCATCCTGAAGGCATGCCTACTCTCGATGACGTTATAACGCCCTAACACCCGGTGTTACCCTACATGGCCTAACCGAGGGGCCTAATCCCCTAGCAGAGTATAATCCATACTAAGGGTCACTAGCTAGTGCGTAATCTAAACTAGTGCGGCAATCATTCTCAGAAAATTCACTTACTATGTTAGGTTCCCATGTCAGCACGTATAATAAAAAGGAAAGGGGTGAGTCAACAAAGTCAATCAAGTAGCACAAACATCACACACAAATAATACAGTCAAGGTACACCAAAGATCACCCCTGAGTCACCCCAAAGAGAGTTTTCAAAAATAATTTATTTTATTAAAGTTCCAAACAGGCCTTCACCAATCTTAAAGAAAATCTTCATTTCTCAAGAGAACCAAAACACTTATTCACGCTTCAAAAGAAATCATCTATCAATAAACCAGAACTACATTTGAAATTCTATGAATTATGTTTAAAGGGAAAAGGGTCATTCTTTCACTACTGGGTGTACTTTCATCAAGAAAATATTTCAAGTGTCATGTATAAAATAAACGGCTCTTTTTACACCAAATAATCATTTTAAAATTAATTATCTTATATTATTTCTCATTTATTAAAATTAATAAAATATCAAGCAATTAATAAATTCTAAATTTAAAGGCGATTGTAGTGAGGGACCTACCTCGACTCGTTGTCCAAACAAAATGGCGCATCACGTCTCGCACAGACGCACAAACACGCAATAGTTGACGACCGTAGTATCGCAGGTTTTCCTCGCCGACACGCTGCAACAACCACACAACTAAAATGCATAAACACAGACTTAAAACAATTCAAATGAACAAACAGCGCAAACACCACTTTGACATGTTTTCAAAACACAACTCACACCATCTACATTATTTATTAAACCTCTTTAAAATTTATAAAACGATTTTCAAAGAGAAACCCACAGCTTTGCACACCCAAAACAAACCCCTCTCAAAACCCATTTTAAAACCAAATCATGATAAAAACTAATTAAAAACGTCTTTTATACCATTCACACAATCTATAAAATCACATACACAATTTAAAAAAAACACTCGGAGGGCATAATAATGGGGTACACTTGAAATCCAATTCATTTCTTTTTAGAAAACCAACTTTTAAGACACACACACACCACAAATCCATTTCAAATCATTCTCCACATTACTCACATCTTTTATCAAACACCTTTCACCCTTTATAAGACATAATTTAAGAGGCCCATAATGGGTTCACACATGATACACAGTCCATCTAAAAAACACTTTTCAACACGCGCTCACCCTAAACCCCTTTCAAAAACACATCTTGCACCACATATGAAACCACTAGCACATAAACAAGAAGAAAAACCAGCATACTAAAATCATTAAACAATGTCATGGGTAACTACTTAATCCTCGAGAAACAAGAAAACGCAAGAGATCAATGCAGTTCTAAATTTAAAGGTAAAGGAAAAGGGATCTTACCTCAAACGATGAAGAATGCCTAAAAAACGGTGCAAAACCCCATGTGCACCTCAAACGTGTCCGTGAGAAGCTAAATTTAACCCAACACACCGAAATTGGTAACACCATTTAATGATTTGCACACAAAAAAATTAAACCCTTACCACGAAATAACCTCACATCAAAGGAAGGAGGAAAGAAAAAAAATACCAAAGAAGGGAGGCTGCCGAAGAGGTGAAACCGGATGGGAGTTTGGCGGTCCGCCGATAGAGATCACGACCCAGCTGGGAGAGTGTGTGGCAGCCAAATAGCACAGGTGAGGGACTCGACCAGATTAGAGGTGGTGCGCGGGCAGGTCGGATGGTGCTGGCGAGGGCCGGGTTCATGGAGGTCGGAGCGCGGAGCGTGGGCCTGGGTGCGGCCACCTGCGGGAGTGCGGAACGAGGGCCGGAGGTGGCCTAGCCAGAAGCCGGAGGTGAGCGTGGAGGGGGATAGGGTCTGGTCGGTAGGCCATAGGTGCGGGACGAAGGCCTGGGCACTGGACGAACATAGAACAAGGGGCCGACGGGGTCCTGGAGGGTGGCTATGGTGAAGGGTCATGGCCGGCATTGGAGATCGATGGAGGAGGGGGTGAGCGCCAGGCACACTGGAGGTTCTGGAGGGCGGAGGTGGCATGATGCAAGGGAAAACAGAGGGCCAGTGTTGGGGATAGACGAAGCCAAGGGAGAGAGGCGGTGGAGGACCTGGTGCCGAAGCTACGTTGCGCCGATCGGGAGGGGAGGGTTGCACTTGTGCAGTCCTCGCATGGAAGTGAAACAGAAGGGGGGGTTGCACCTCCCCCTTAGGGTTTCTATTTTTTTTTAACAACCTATTATAATAATAAAATTATTACAATAATAAAAATATCTATAAAAATAATAATAATAATAATAATACAAATAAAAATAATAATTGTAAATAGAGTAATAATTATAATCACAATAATAATAATCTTAAAAATAATAATACTAATAATAAAATTATAATAATAATAATAAATTAATAACAATAAAATAATAACACCTTAGAAATATTTCTATCATTAATTAAATAATAATGTTGTCATTAATATAATTTAAAAATTTAAACCATTTTATTTACCTTATTCTGAAAACTGGGCAACTGCGCGCTCACCGCACGGCTTAAAAAAACGTGCACGCATATTGCGCGCCTTAGTGCAGTCCACTTGGGTATCCGCACAAGCACCTAGGGTGACTGTGCGGTTACCGCGAACCATGTGGTGCCCATGAACAGGTCTGAAACCCACCAAAAACATTAAATGTCAGAAATTTTAAACTGGGGCTCAGCCTGATCCTTGACACGAGAACGCAAAGCCATGAAATAATAAAATAAAAATTAATTAAAAAGTCAAGGTGTGACAATTCTCCCCACCACAGACATTTTATGCCCCCAGAAAGTCACTTAGCCAAACGATAGACAAAACCAGAATCCATGCCTGATTGAAACTGAAAGAAACCATAACACAAGAGAACAGGAGAACACGAGAGGGTTCTCCCCACCACAAGAAATCAGTTAGTGCAAAAATTCAACACTCAAACATACCACCCCGGGAAGGGGGGCTGACGTAAGAACTCTCAACCAATCCGAACTAAATTTTATAACACGAGCAAACAACACATCCGCTGAAACTTGAAACTCTTGACTCAGACCAAAAACCTCCAACACTAGAGAAAAACTTCCGAGAAAATCTTAACCCAAACAGTGAATCTGAGCACAACCAAAAACATCGATTCATCCACAGACACTTACATCTCCAAACAAACATAGAAAAATCGAGATTAACCCACACCAGGGCCAAACACACTTTTATGAGAAACGCAAGATTCAGAAAACCATAATCTGACAAAAAACCTATTGGATTACAATAGAACATGTCTATTATAACTCCACGATGAAGCAATGAGCTTACAACGATAACAAAACTTTAACAGCAGAAGAGGAAAGGATGAAAAGACTTTAAATGTTCCACTGCCAACACGAAACACAAAACCCAGACCAAGTCTTCACACCCCTGGAAACTCATGACTATGCGTGAGCTTCACCCCAAGACCTGTGGATGGGGATCTGATGGTTGAAGCATCTCCTGCCTCACAGTCGGGCACTGAAATTTCTTCGGTCACAGCATCTTCTTCAGGCGACGCTCTCTACAGAATTTCTATAAATGACCCAGACATCTGCAACGATGGCACGTCTTCTAAGGGATGTGACGTTACGGCTTCACATGCCTGAACTAGTCACACTGGTGGCACACCACTGAATGGTCCTGTGAACTGGAATCCAGAACCACTGTAGAGGACTCTTTAGCAACCGGTTCCTCTGGAACACCCTTCTCGCCAAATGGGAACCTTTGTAAGTGACCAGATATGCTGGATTTCTAACAATTTGCACTCTGAAGACCCACTCAGCTAAGAATGCCTCATCCACCAGTTTCTCGAAACAATGGCGCTTCAAAGGGAGGACTTTCTCATTGATCTCTGGACAAAGACCCCCGATGAAGAGAGAAGTCTTCATCAAATCTCGTGATGCTACCTCCGGAGAAAAGGACACAAGTTCCTTGAAATGGTCAACATATGCCTTCACCATCCGTTGGCCTTGTTGAATATGCACAATATCTTCCATTTTCTTCGTCTTCACTTCTTCAGGTATAAACCATCGGATGAAGATAGATTTAAAGACATCCCACGTCATCCCAACTTACATTGATGGTGGGGAGAGCAACTCCCATACATCCAGATATGGACCTTCAAACAGTCCCAAAACAACACACACTCTAATAGCTTTGGGAGTTCCCAACATCCTAAAAGAACACTCGGCCTCTTCAAACCACATAACTACCTTTAATGGACCCCGATCACCATTAAGTATAGATAATGTTCGAGAAGGACCAAAAATCAGGCATGACTTATCAGAAACTCTGGGGACCTTTCTGGGTGGCATTTTTGAACAACATATAAAACACAAAACCAAAACCAATATCAAGTCGAATCAATATCATTGAAAGAGTTTTCATCCAAAAACATCCAACTCAAAAACCAAACAAATACCAACACAACACAAAAATCCCTTTTTATTTTAGATTTAAAAACTCCCTTCTTTGAAGGCCATTTCCCAAATACCAAACCCACTTTTCAAACCAATTTCAATTTCTAAAAATCATTTTCCCTTTATTAAAATTTCTTTAGAAAACAAGGTCAAGCCTTTAATTCAAAGTGCACACCTCAATAATCCCATGAACCGTTGTACATGTCTTCATCTGATTTCATCCATACGCACCAACATACACTTCCCATGCATTCCCTCACATGTGAAAATGTTAATAACGAGTACCTGAGGTTGCACCCAAACCATACCTCTACCGATTCCAAGCAATTTATGGATTTTTAGACCAAGAGCTTTCAGTTAAAAAAATCCACTTCACAAATTTAAATCCATTTAGAATAAATCATTATCATTTCAAAAAACTCTTTTTTTTCATTTTCAAAAGTGCACTTATACCAACTAGAACCAAGACGACACTTAACTTGCATCAAATCACCGAATAGAGGGACTAGTATTCATGCTTAACCTAGCGACATGGTAGTGGGCCATGCCCTAAGTAAGCGTTAACAACTAGGAAGAACTTAAACCATGTACGCGGACTCCACATGGGTCACTACTCCATGTAAAATCACAATGTAACATCGTTTTGCCTCCATTGTCATCCCTCAATCCAAAAAAAATCAGAACGAGACAAGAACTCAATTCTCGGACTACCCCTGGCGACTCAAGGTTCGGAATGGGCGAGGGTTCATGACGTCCTTTCTGTACCTACCTCTTGAGTCCTGACAATCCTAATATCCATCTATCGGACATCCTAAATAAAAAGAACCTCCTCTGATACGATTTTGTCACGAACCAACCTAGGTAGACCCTGAACTGGTCACCCGAGCCGGCCCGCTGCAAGGCCTGAGGGGCATTCCCAATCCCCACGGGCTGGCAACTAGTGTCGGGCATCAAAAATGAACAAGATGGAACGATTTGGCCCATAAATGAAATACAAGTAAAGTGGTGGAAAAAAAAGAATAACGCAAGGAAAATAAATGACACAAAAAAGGAGGAACAACCAACAATAGAAAACTAACCTAACCACGACCAAAACTCCTCGTGACTCCGAGAGTCGCTCACCAGTCTACAACCAACTCTCACCCACAGCGAGAGAGCTCAAGTCAAACCTAAACAAAATTGAAAACAAGAAAACACTATAGGCATGAGTATTAAAACTCAGTAGGCATGCCCAACAAACTATTCCCAATGCACTACCTTTAAACAAAGAAGTTTACTAATTCCAGGTTGGAACTAAATTATACAAAATATGGGTTTCCACACACACAATTCCATTTATAAGACAAGTAATAGTCCATTTCCCTTTTTAATTTAAAAACAAGTTTAATGTTTAAAAGGAACAGGTGCATTGAATTTTAAAACATTTCTGCAAACAAGTTAGAAATTCAAATTTTAGTTGTTAATCAAAGGGAAAACCACACACAACACACACTAAGGGAAATGGAAAAGAAGTGGCACACAGGGGCTAACAACCAAACTAGACCTCTCAATCGTCCAACACATAAAAATAAACATTAAATAAAACATGGGTCAAACCTAGGAGCTCGTGAACAATCCAAAACATACCATACATGTGACTCATCCCGAAGGCATGCCTACTCTCGATGACGTCATAACGCCCTAATGCCCAGTGCCGCCCTACATGGCCTAACTGAGGGGCCTAATCCCCTAGAAGATTATAATCCATACTAAGGGCCACTATCTAGTATGTAATATAAACTAGTGTGGAAATCGTTCTCAGAAAATTCACTTACTATGTCAGGTTCTCATGTCAGCGCATATAATAAAAAGGAAAGGGGTGAGTCAACAAAGTCAATCAAGTAGCACAAACATCACACACAAATAATGCAGTCAAGGTACACCAAAGATCACCCCTGAGTCACCCCAAAGAGATTTTTCCAAAATAATTTATTTTATTAAAGTGCCAAATGGGCCTTCACCAATCTTAAAGAAAATCCTCATTTCTCAAGAGAACCAAAACACTTGTTCACGCTTCAAAAGAAATCATTTATCAATAAACCAGAACTAAATTTGAAATTACATGAATTATATTTAAAGGAAAAAAGGTCATTCTTTCACTACTGGGTGTCTGTTCGTCAAGAAAATATTTCAAGTGTCGTTTATAAAATAAACGACTCTTTTTACATCAAATAATCATTTAAAAATTAATTATCTTATATTATTTCTCATTTATTAAAATTAAGAAAATATCAAGCAATTAATAAATTCTAAATTTAAAGGTGAGTGCAGTGGGGGACCTACCTAGACTCATTGTCCAAACAAAATGGCACGTCACGTCTCGCACAGACGCACAAACATGCGCTAGTCGACGACTGTAGTATCGCGGGTTTTCCTCACCGACATGCTGCAACAACCGCACAACTAAAATGCATAAACATGGAATTAAAACAATTAAAATGAACAAACAATGCAAACACCACTTCGACATGTTTTCAAAACACAACTCACACCATATACATTATTTATTAAACCGCTTTAAAATTTATAAATGATTTTCAAAGAGAAACCCACAGCTTTGCATACCCAAAACAAACCCCTCTCAAAACCCATTTTAAAACCAAAGCATGACAAAAACTAATTAAAAAAAGTTTTCATACCATTCACACAATCTATAAAATCACATGCACAATTTAAAAAAACACTCAGAGGGCATAATAAAGGGGTTCACTTGAAATCCAATTCATTTATTTTTTGAAAACCAACTTTTAAGACACACACACACCACAAATCCATTTCAAATCATTCTCCACATTACTCACATCTTTTATCAAACACCTTGAACCCCTTTATAAGACATAATTTAAGAGGCCCGTAATGGGTTCACACATGATACACAACCCATCTCTAAAAAAACACTTTTCAACACGAGCTCACCCTACACCCCTTTCAAAAACACATCTTGCACCACATATACAACCCCTAGCACGTAAACAAGAAGCAAAACCAGCATAATAAAATCATTAAACAATGTCATGGGTAACTACTTAATCCTCGAGAAACAAGCAACTGTAAGAGATCAATGCAGTTCTAAATTTAAAGGTAAAGGAAAAAGTATCTTACCTCAAACGATGAAGAACGCCTCAAAAATGGTGCAAAACCCCATGCGCACCTCAAACGCGTCTTTGAGAAGCTGAATTTAATCCAACACACCGAAATTGGTAACACCATTTAATGATTTGTGCACACAAAAATTAAACCCTTACTACGAAATAACCTTACATCAAAGGAAGGAGGAAAGAAAAAAATACCAAAGAGGGGAGGTTGTCGAAGAGGTGAAACCGGATGAGAGTTTGTCGGTCCGCCGGCAGAGGGCACGACCTGGCTGGAGAGTGTGTGGCGGCCGAACAGCACTGGTGAGGGACTCGACCAGATTTGAGGTGGTGTGTGGGTAGGTCAGATGGTGCTGGCGAGGGTTGGGGTTCGTGGAGCCTGGAGCGCGGAGCGTGGGCCTGGGTGCGGCCACCTGCGAAAGTGCAGAACGAGGGACGGAGGCGGCCTGCCCGGAAGCCAGAGGTGAGCGCGGAGGGGGATAGGGTCTGGTCGGTAGGCCAAAGGTGCGGGACGAAGGCCTGGGCACTGAACGGACAAAAAACAAGGGACCAACGGGGTCCTGGAGGGTGGCTATGATGGAGGGTCCTAGCCGGCATTGGAGATCGATGGAGGAGGGGGTGAGCATGAGGATCGCTGGAGGTTCTGGAGGGCAGAGGTAGCATGAATAAGGGGAAAACGGAGGGTCGATGCTGGGGATAGATGAAGCCAAGGGAGAGAGGCGGTGGAGGGCCTGGTGTCGGAGTCGTGTTGCGCCGATCGGGAGGGGAGGGCTGCACCTGTGCAGTCCTCGCGTGGAAGTGAAATAAAAGAGGGGGGGGGCTGCACCTCCCCCTTAGGGTTTCTAATTTTTTTTGACAACCTATTATAATAATATTATTATTAAAATAATAAAAATAACTATAAAAATAATGATAATAATAATAATAATAATACAAATAATTATAATAATAATATTAAATAGAGTAATAATTATAATCACAATAATAATAATCTTTAAAATAATAATACTAATAATAAAATTATAATAATAATAATAAATTAATAACAATAAAATAATAACACCTTAGAAATATTTCTATCATTAATTAAATAATAATGTTATCATTAATACAATTTAAACATTTAAACCATTTTATTTACCTTATTCTGAAAACTGGGCAACTGCACGCTCGCCGCACGGCTTAGAAAATCATGCACGCATATTGAGCGCCTCAGCGCAGTCCACTTGGGCATCTGCACAAGCACCTAGGGTGACTGCCCGGTTATCACGAACCATGTGGTACCCGTGAACGGGTCTAAAACCCACCAAAAACATTAAACGTCAGAAATTTTAAACTAGGGCCCAGCTCGATCCTTGACACGAGAATGAGGAGCCTTGAAATAATAAAATAAAAATTAATTAAAAAGTAGGGTGTGACATTAAATGTAATGAATTGTAGTGGAAGCAAGTTTAGGCTTACACTTGGTGTATATTCATAATTGTATGTGATGTTTATATCATATTTCTTTGGTATTGAATACAATAGTCCTATCACATATTTGTATTTAAATAAAGTAACCAAGTAAGAAAATAAACACTGTAAGAAGTAAGGTGAATTCACCAAATGGATGAGAAAGGGTGGTTCCTAAGTCAGTGGTGAGAAGTACACAACTTTTAATTTCCAGTTTTAATGATTCTATTTGAACTTTTATTGAGTATTACAAAAACATTTATCTCATGTGTCCTTTAGAAACAAGGTGAAATTATTCCAGTTTTAGAGCGAACGTTGTTTGTGGTTTCTACTACTAAAAGAATGGTTCGGTAATGCTTGAATTATTGGAAATATATAATGAATATAAAATATAAGACTCAGTTATACCTAGTTGTGGCAAGATAATTTTTTGTCTGGTGAAACTAAGTAGTTTTAAAGGATATACCCAGTATGGTTTTAGACTCTTTAGAGCTAAAGAACTTAGGTATTATCAAAAAAATTACTTATTTATCTTTGGACAAAGAAACATTTATAAATAAAGGTAATCCACAAATCTTTTGAAATTAGTTCATCTAGGGAGCATGAACTATTCTAAGGTTAATCTAGAGGTAAACTTATATACTTTATAATATTCCTTCAAGAGTTTTAAGGAATGTAAAAAGGTGAAGTATGGAATATTCATGGTTAGAAGATATGAGTAGCTTTGGGCCCATGTTCCTAGGAATATCTTAACCAAGCATTCATCGATCATGAAAATGTAGAGTGGATTTATTTCTAAATTCACATTTCCTTATTCACAACAAAGTCATGATTTTAATAAGGAAAAACGACAGTGATTCTTACATGAAAACATTGATCAATAAAATGTATCATGGATTACCTCCTAAATGCACATTTCCTTATACACATCATATTCATGATAAAATCAAAAGTAGAATCAATGTTAAGATTCATATTCATTGTAGATACTTCCATTATTTTTTGAGACATGCGTCAAAAATAACGGGGTTATCCCATAACCATATGCCAACTATGATGGAAAATGGATATCATAGGAGTTACAGTATGATATAAATCCATCATTTCATAATAAAATGTGTTTATATGTAAAGAGTTTGTTATGAATATAAACAAACTTTCATCAAGAAAAACACAATGTTCATCTAATGTAATTATCCTAAAGGTTTCTAAGGATATTACTGAAATCCATGAGATAAAAAAGCAATAGTCAAGTGGTAGACTATATTTATATAAAAGGGTGTACATATCTATTTGAGATAGTGGAAGAAAGTTTTACTTGGGTTTAGTCAATGTCATAGATGCATAAGTGGTTGTCATAGGAACAAGTTCCATAAGAGCTTATGGAAAGGGAATGTTCCAGAGACACATACTGTATAGGGAGGATAAAATCATAGTGGTAGTTTTACATTCACCAATGTAGGAGACACATTATTCATTGAGAATAATTAATCCTACTAGTAATTAGTAAATAGAAACAAACTAATGTTGAGAGGTTTAATTAAAATTAAATAACAAATTCTGTGTATCAAAGTACAAGTGCTTAGTATTTTGACTATTTCAAATCTTGATATTATAGTAGTATTCAAAAGAAACATTACATGGGTGGTAAAATAGTGGTACCAATAAGCCTCGATTGGTTATAAAAATTCTTCATGCATAAATCCATTAGACTTTCTACTTGTCATAGCTACTCTCTATGATCATTAAATTGAGAATTGGATATCAAGACCACCAATCTTGGAAGATGTCTATATTATGAAACCAGAAAGGTTTAGTGACACCATAGAATACCAATAGGGGGTTCAAGTTACTAAAATATAGTTTTGGATTGAATTAAGTGAAAAGATCATACAATATTCATTTATAATGAATTTTTCCATATTTCTACATGAGGTTAGCGAGAGTATCACTATTTTCCAAGGAAAATATGTTTAATAACATAGAAAAAACTAGTATTCGTCTTACAGTTAGTCAAGACTATAATGAAAGTAACTCTATAGTGATTGAATTAAAGTAGAAACCTAATTTTTAAGTAACAAGGTCTATTGAGGTAAATCTAATGCGTTTCTTAGACCAAGTCAAAAGTACATATATTGGAAAGGTAATGGAAAATACAAGTTGGAATAATTCGAGAGAGAATTTTTACCAATGTCACATGGTATAAATATATCTAAGAATATATGTATGGAACATAAGAGGAGATTGATATGGTGAGTAGAATTCTATACACTTTTGCAATTGATTAATTACATTTTACATGCCATGTACTAAATGTGATATTTCCAACGTATACTCTATGATAAGAAAATATAGGTATAATCTAAGAGAACTACATGAGAAATAGTAAAAACTATCCAATTATACTTGAGAGAGTACATGAGATATGTTCCTGGTATTTGGAGAGGGAGGGATACTAGTTTAAGGGGGTACAAACTAGTATTACTTATGATCAATTTGATGTAATATCACAGTCAGGCTAAGGTAATGAGCAGGATAAGCTCATTTAAGACAGTGGTAGCCATATCAACAAATACCAAGAACATTATGGTTTCTAATGTAGTTAAATAAGTAGTGTAAAATATGTAATGATTTTTTACAATTCTTGGATCAAACCTAGTAAGTAATTTTTTTACCATAATATAAACTATGATAATCCTACTATTGTACTAGACAAGATGTCAAGTTTTTGACATTGGAAAAAAAGGAATATACTCGGGAAAATCATCTCTGGAGCATTCTTACTCAAGGAGGTAAAGTCACAGATAACAGAATAACTATGTAGTGTAGACATGGTATGCCCAACAAATAAATCAATAGCTCATAAGAATCATGATCTTATCATGTGAGAGCTAACAAGGTTTGTTAGCAAGTTGGCTCTTGTGCAAGTGGGAGTGTTGTAAAATTAGATTCCCTAGACCCAACTTGAATAGTACTTTTCGATTACCATATCATGTATACAGTGAGTTATTCATAATGTACACTTACCATAATAATGTTGATATGTTTTCATCCACTATTTATATTGTAATGTTCATAGATTACTTGTTATATCAAAAGGTTATAGTAGTTCCCAAGATATAATGATAGCCTAGAGATACCATGATAGTAATCTTAAACTTATTTTCTATGGTATAGATACATATTTCTATATAGACACAGATGATGTCTACCCATTAGGTATTGGGGGATCACAAGCATTGAGATGTCTTCTTATGAAGTTCGTATATAGTGATCTTGAGTAGATGATATCACATTGAATGACCCGCTAATAGGAACATCACATGTTTTTGGTGTCATTGGTAGTTTCTATCTGCAAACATGTGTAATGTTATCCTGGCTTGAGATTATTATCGATGTGTACTATTTGATTACATACTTTGATGTAAGATGAAAACTATCGAATTGATATCGTAGTGAGGTAGTGTGTGTTGGATGCATCATTGGTGGTATAACGTTAATTGAAAAATCAAGATAGAAATTTTTGCCTCTGAAAGGAAGTGGTATCTCAGGCCTAGTTAATCAGGATGGAAATGCCTTCACTAAATCCATCTCCATAGTAGAAGAAGGTAAGTCTATCCAGTTAGGTCAACAAAAAATAAAGAAAGAAAGGATGATGACTGAAGTGTGCATCCTTCTTTATGGAATACTGAAAGACAAAGAGATTATATTACACGGTGTGTGTTCATAGGAATGATTTTCATTGATATAAATTTTCCTTATCACTTTAGGGTCCTTGGTGGATTTCTATAATATGCTCTTGGTCTGTGAATAATATCCACTACTATCTAAAAAAGGTATTGGAGGATCACACACTTAGTGTATTCAAAATTATACCATATTCTAATGAATTAGAGTATAAGACATGGTGGGCCCCACCACTAGGGTCTAGGGGTGTCTAAGAATATACGATCACCAAGAATAAAAAATCATTATTATTTGATTATAGAATAATTGGATTTGAATTTATTTATTTAATATATTTATAAGTACTAAAGTAAATACATGGGAAAATATTATACGAACGAATATTATTTTAATATTCAAGGTTCATTTAATATTTGTGGGAATGAAAAGTTGGGTTAATGGGTCACTTTTATCATATAATATATTTATTATATTACAAGTAAGTGATAAAAATATAAATGATATTTATGACTCAGTAAATCGGTCATACGATGCCGTTTATAGCTTATTAAGTGGGAAATATACATTCGGGGTCGGGGAGCCAATTATAGATATTATATATATTTCACTATGTATATAAGAGAGGCTATCATTCTCATCAACTATTTATCACATGATTTTTGAGAGCCTCTTTCTCCTCTCCCACTTCCTAGAGAGAGAAAGATGTGATATGAGCTTCTGATTCGAGTTTTTCTTCATAGATTGATGGATCGTTGTTGCGGTGATCATCGAGACTTCAATGACTTCATTGAATATTTTTGGTAACACCTGTAATTTGATAAATTATGTTACCATGGACATTCAAATCATGTTTTTATGATCAAGATGGATCCAAATTCAGTTCCTTCGAGCAACGATCACCAAAGATGAGCATATTTTGAGCGCAGATTCAGATCGAATGATGTATTTTTTTTAAATTAATTTTCATTATTAATAATTTCATACAGGATATTCGACTTCCATGCTGGGTTGTGTATCATCGGAGATGATGTATTTACATCGATATGGCGATGAAAATTTTAAATCCCCAACACATCTATTTCCACTGTGCACCCTGATACCATCAATCAAAGCCAAAGCCCCAATGATAATCCATCATACCACATCATGATACAGTTTTATTAGTGTTTTAGTATGATTCCTTTGATAGTAATAGAACTCTAATTCCTATCATACTTTTCCTATTTTACCCTCTTAGGTGCCCAAGGTTCTCAAGTTCCTCTTCCCTTTCATGCTTAATCCATAAAATCCATTTCCATCACTTTTCAAACTAAACATGCCAAAATAATTCATTGAAAACCATTAAAAAATAGGGGAACCAATTACAAATCATTGTTGGATCGAAATATTTTACTATGACATACAAGAGAGGGTGCATTATAGTTTTAAAAATTAAAA
Organism: Viscum album; assembly: GCA_963277665.1. Taxonomy (NCBI): domain Eukaryota; kingdom Viridiplantae; phylum Streptophyta; class Magnoliopsida; order Santalales; family Viscaceae; genus Viscum; species Viscum album. The sequence goes on along the minus strand of OY728140.1, from coordinate 1,360,435,537 downwards.
CTGTATCAAAACACAATCCTTTTATGTATAAAAATATCTAACTTAGGCATTGTCTGATGATTGGAGTATTAGAATTAGAATCACAGATTGTCTTATTATATCAAATTATGTTTTATCAGTATCATAGACATGCTAATAAAAAGGTTTATTATAAATATAATTATTACAACTATCTTTATGAAATAATGCACAGCAAAAAAAATATATCTTGTACAAACAAGAAATACACAACTTATAAAAGTAATAATGACTTAAAATCTACATTAAAATATTTCACCCTTATAACCTTAAGAGTAAAGGTAGTCAAAAAACCTTGACTAAAGATATACATAGTTTTATACCATCTGTAAAGGCCTGTATTTCCTTACAAGTAAAGCCCTCGATATGATTATTGGAACATTTTTTGTATTCATATCCTTAGAATCCCTTGATACAATGATCAGTGTCTGTATTCCTAGCCTCATAAGCCCTCAATCTGATGGATCAAATTCACCATATTCCTATCCCTATAATACCTTGATCGTTACAATATTCGGATGATGAATACAAAATAAAAATTGTTCTAAAGGAAATAACCCTGACAAGGATTCCCTAGAACGACAACTCTCTAAAGTATTAAAAAGACTAAGAATGAGTAGTTCGTGCTAAGAAATATTTAGAATGATTGAATTGAGAAATTTATCGGCTCTCAACTCTTCAAATGACCTCTTATTTATATGTGAATCTCAAATGGTCATATTTCTAAGTTAGTTGCAACGGCCTCAGACAGCTTTCACTTGACAGCCTGGAAATAATTTAATTCCCATCGTTGTTTTTTTAGCACCATTACAATGCTAATTAGGATTCCTTACAATTGATATAATTATAATCAAACCAATTATAAACTTTTAGATAGTATGATGGACTTTCCTTATTGGTTTTCAGTCTGATAAACTATATAAGGATTAGTCTGATTAATCGGTAATAGGGTAATTCTGATGGTGACAAATTTTGTCAGTAAGACATAAGTCTATACATTGATCCAACCACTAGTTTGTCTGATGTATCAGATTAACCATCAGTATAATGGGTCAGAATGAATAATAATAAGTTTACATTCATTTTCATTAGGTAAAAATTAATGTTTTCTACAAAAACATACTAAAACACTTGGGATATAAAAAGTTAGTAAACTAAGTTTTAAGAAAGTGTTTGTGATTTAAAAAAATAAAGGAATGGAAAAGTAAGAATTGAGACTTCTAACTCAATAATCTCCACATTTTTGGAAATCACAAAACAAAATACTTAAATGAAAAATATAACTTGAAAAAATTACATCCCTTCTACCTTATAAGAAATTTGAATTTATACTTCATAATTCCCCCTAAGTTTATAACACATTTATGATATGATGGAAAGTATTAATACTTCTCCCCCTTAGGATAGTATATCCATTTTTTAAGTAATATCCCCCTTAAACATATCTTCTCCCCAAAAACTTCTTTTAGAAACATAAAAATTTCTCCCCCTTTGTGATTTTTAAAAATAAATGGGAAAGTATATAACCTGAAATGATAGTAAGAAATAATATATGAAAATATATATATATGAAATAACTAATCACCCAAGAAAGAAATGAAATAATATACATCCAAACATAATTGGAATACATTCAAGAACAAATTATTGGATGATAATATCGTTCACAATTGACATCCATTCAAATTTTTGAAAATTATACATCAAGATTTCAAAATAAAAGTGTTCATCTTTCTTAATTAGCTTCTTCACAAAGGTCTTAATATTTTTAAACTCCTTGTGATCCTTCTCAGGATTCATGATCTTTTCTTCCATCACTACTTATTTTTAGAATTTATTATTCAAATTTTCAACCTCCTCAGAAATATTCTTGTTCTCTTTCTTTAAAAGGATCAATTTATCTTCAAAAAACTAGAGATTTATATTCTCCAACTCTAAACTATGAAATTTTTCTTTTATAACTTTAACTTCTTCAGTCTGATCATTATTTGTGTCTCTAAATTCTTCCACAAACTTCACTCGATCAGATACATCAAAAGATAAATTGTTAAAGGAATATGTCATTTCTAACAAAAGATTATTTATTTCAAAAAAATCATCATCATGATCCCTGATATTACTATCCACTTGATTGGAACTCTTTACTATATGATTATATGATATCTTTTGAGTATTTTACTTTTCTTGAAAATTTTTCAACTCTACTTCAATTTGGATAACTAATTCAGTTAAAACTTTCAACAACTCTGATTTTTCACTAAGGATATTTTGAATAAGTCGACATATTTCTTCTAGCTTGTAAAAATAAAGAATAATATCACTTAGCCTCTTCAAAGTTTGAAAAATATAATCAAAGCCTTTATGAGTTATAGTTGTTTCTAATTCAAATGAACTTGAGGATGGTTTGGGAGGTTTCAATCAAGAAGGTGATACATTAGATCTCTCCTCAAATTTATCTTTCCCTTTCTTGGAAACTTTCTTATCATCTAAAACTTAAATAATATCTAAATTATTATCTGATTTAATATTTTTAAAAACTTCTATATGATATTGTTCGTATTTCTATTTATCTTCCTTTAAGGATGATTGTTCTTCATGTTTTGAATACTTTTCTTCCTTTGATGATGATGATGACTTTTCTTCTTGAGACCCTAATATGAATGCATCCTTCTCTAAATGAGTAGGTAAAGGATATAATGATGACTCAAAATATTTATTTTCTTTTGAGCCTCCATTAGTATATATTTTTTCATCATCATCTTCTTCTTCCTCTTCATCTTATTCCTCTTACTTATCTTCTTCTTCTTTTTCTTTCTCTTCTTCTTCTATTTCTTCTTCTTCTTTCTCTTGCACAACTTCCTTAAGTTCTAGTTCCAACTACCTTATTTTTTGCAAAACTCCCTTTCCAACACTTTTTAAAATCAATTCTTTCTCAGGGACTGATACTATTACTTCTTCAACTATTTCTTTTCCATTTCCCTTATCGAAAATAGAGGGGACAACTGATGGAATAATAAAATTTTCAACAAACTCATGTCCGGCATCATGAATGACTTGATCCGTAAGGGAAATTTGTAGAATAGGATTATTTGAAGCCTTCTCATCATTCTTTAACAAACTTTCACATATATTTTCTTCTTTTAATCTCTTCTTTTGTTTCTTTCTTTTATCCTCTTCTTTAAACTGATCCAATGTCTGGATTCTCAATTCCTTTTCTTCAGTTAGATCAATTCCAAAATCTGGATCCCCTGGTTTCTTTTATGCCTTATGTGTAATGAGTTTTTCAAATACTTTATCTATAAGTTTCTTTTATTTCTTTTGTTTCTTTTCTAGAATAAATGACTCAGCCTTTATTTTCTTCTTTACATCCACTAACTTCTTAGATGTTTGATCCTCATACATAGCTCCATCAACCTTCTCAACAAACTTCTTTTAATTAGTATCAAAGATATGATTTATTATAGAACTAATATATCCACCGATAAAAGAAATCTTATCTCACATCAGATAATTTTTATTTTCTAACTTAAATAGTTTCATAACCTTCATAAGCAACTTATTGATGAAAATGGAAAATATGATAATCATCCATTTTATTGAGGCACCCGTGATTACCTCCACCATAATTAGAACAAATTTTTACAAGTTAATTTGTCTCATATTCATCAAGAAATCCAAAAAATATATATCAAAAACCTTAAGGGTGTCCCTATCACCCTTCCTAGGCATTAAATATCCTTGAATACAAAGCGCTGCAACCATAGAATCCAAATATATATTAGATAGTTTCCTTAATTTCTCATAGCATGGAAACAAAGAAGCTTCTTCCTTTGTTCTTTCAAAAGATCCAAGTCTTTTAGGCAATTTTTACGAGGGTAAATATACCTCACCTCCTAAAGGAAAACCAACTAAATGTGAAACTCTTTTGAAATAAATTTGATACTTCTTCCCAAAAAAATGAAGGAAACTTCATCCTTACCATCATTCAAAAAATAATAACAAAAGCATAAAAATCTCTGACAATATCAAGATAATAAAAATCAAAATCATGGTTAGGTTTCTCTACACAAACATTATCCCAGTATTGTAAAGAAATAATTATTTTGAGAATGGAGTCATACTTATCGAACCATGATATTTCAATGAATCATTATTTGAACACTTTCCTTTTCATATAATCTTCCTTATTGGCCATCGTAATGAGATTTGTGTCAGGGATCAGAAAAATGAAAAAACAATCGGATTGATGGCTTTGAGGATATCGAGAGGTTGGGATAAAAAATTTTGAGAACTGATGTGGGGATATGGGGTGACCCACCTTTATATAGGCACTGAGGGGTGAAAATTCATATTCAAAATAGTTTCAATGGTTGAGATTAAATTCTTAACTAATCTGATGGGAAATATTTAATCAAAGAAAGTTTTAAGTGTAATTTTGAACTCTCGAAGTTTTAGAGAAACTTTTCATCAGAATATATAATAGTCTGATTTGAATACTTTTATGCTTAAAAACATAAAAAAAGTATTGAAAAAAATAATTAATCAATAAAAATTATAAACTAAAGGATAAGTGAAAAACTAAAAAAAGAATACCTTTTAGAGTATAAAGCTTCATCAATATGAATAAACTGTTCTTCTTGGTTTTTGTAATATAAAAAAATTATTATAGTTTTATTATAAAAATTGATTATGGAAAAAATATTATCTAAAAAAATTTATAATAATTTTTTAGTTTGGAAAAAATTTATTTTATAAATATTTATATAAAAAAATAATTTTCTAGAAGAATTTCTTAAAAAATGTCTGAAATTTTTTATAAAACAATTTGAGTCCAAAGTTTTTATTAAGAAAATGTGAATGAAAATTTTCTTAAAATTTTTTAGTATGAAAACTAAGATTTATATCAAGATTAAGATTTTTAGAGAATTTTTTTTATTAAACAACAAACATATATACTCCACCTATGAAAAGGAGTATATTAATGTAAGGAGATTGGTAAGCAAGAATTAGATATGAATAATCACTTGATATTAATCATTCCTAGACTTTGTTTAATGTATTCAAATCTATCGAAATTAAGGGTTTTTGAAAAAATATCAACAAGTTGTTATTACATCCTGACAAATTATAAAATTATATCTCCTTTAAGTGTGTGATCTTGAAGGAAGTGATGTATAATATCTATATACTTAACACGTGAGTTATGTACTATATTTTTACTTAGGATAATGGCACTTGAGTTATCAAAAATTATTTGAGTTTTTTAAAAGCTCATTACATAGTCAGTGAGTGTGTGTTGCATCCACAGCACTTGAGCGCAACAACTTCCAGTTGCCACATATTTGGCTTCATTAATGGAAAGTGATACTGAGTGTTGTTTCTTACATGACTAAGAAACTAAATAATATCCTAAGAAATGACATGTTCCATATGTAATTTTTATATCCATTCTATATCCACCAAAGTCATCATCTGAAAAACATTTTAGTTAAAATTCATTTCTAGAGGAATAGAATAAGCCTAAATAGTTTTGGAATAACCTAAAAATATTCATTCATCAGGTTTTGTAGAAAATTTATGTAAATAATATTTATTATTCAAGATGAATACTTTTCATTCAAATACTTTAAATGAGAAACTATTTGTTTTCTTACTTTCCACAACTCAAAAGGATTTGTATTAATAAAAGGTATAATTAAAACTTGATTTATAGTATAAAAAGAAATAATGGCCTCTTTAGTCCAAAAATGTTTAGAAACTGAGTATTCACTTGGGATGGTTATAGTAATCTCTTGAATAACTATATTTATTCTTTTAACTACACCATTTTGTTGTGGAATTATAGGTGCTAAAAAGTTATGTACAATACCATTCTTACTACAAAAAGTTTCAAAATCCGAATTTATAAATTCTCCACCATGATCACTATAAATAGTTATCAGGGGGGGTTTCTCATTTTTTAATCTGACTAAAAAAGTTTTGAAATAAATAAATGCTTTATATTTCTTTTTAAGAAAATATACCTATGTGTATCTAGTGTAATAATCAACTAAAAAATATATATAGTATTTTCCACCAATACTTCCAGTTTTTTTAGGACTAAATAAGTCTGTGTGCACTAACTATAAAGCATCAGAAGTTGATACTTCACTAATAGATTTAAAACTTGACTTATATATATTACCTAATTAGAAAGGGTCATATACTTTTAAAGAATCAAACATAAGTTTTGGTATATCCTTAACAAATCCTTCTTAGTCAAATTAGCTAAGTTTATAAGTTTATAGTGTCCTAATATTCTATGCCATAACCAAGATTGATCTTTCGTTGCACTAAGAAAAGGTAAGTTTTGGATCCTAAGGTCTTATAAGTTTAGTGTGTAAACATTCTCATGCTGATTAGTAGAAACAATAAATTCATCTTTAAAACTATGTATTGTATATTTATCATTCCTAAAGTTCACAAAATAACATTCATCACATAATTTAATTATACTTATAAGTTTGTAATTAAGTCCTAGAACAAATAAAACATTTGAAATAAGAGATTTTCCAAGAAGTACAATGTTACATATACCAATGATCTATCCTTGAGAATTATCTATGAAAGTTACTTTTCAACCTTTTTTCTTGATAATCTTCTTAAATAAATTTTTGTTTCTCATCATATGTTCAGAGCAACCACTATCCATGTACCAAATATATTTTTTGTACTATCTTTCTTTTCCTAAAAACAAATAAATTAGTCTTTCAGAACCCAAACCTTCTTGGGTCCAGTATTATCAGAAAATAAAATTTTAGGAATCCACAATTAACCAACATTACTTCATTGAGTAAATGTTATTTCCTTATAAAATTAATCTTTATAAAACCCAAGAGATTGAACTCTATTAAAAAAACAATTTTTCTTCTAAGGTGCACCACTTTGGAATTTTGTGAAAAATGGTGCACTTTTAGGAACAAAATAATTTTTATTAAAAATAGGTTTTTGATTTGTATAACCCATTCCAAAATTATTACCATGAGGTCTAATTTTTGTGGACATTTTTTCAATGTTTTCCTTACCAGTGGTAAACTTAGACATAAGTTTCATTAAACTAAATATTTTAAATTTTAGTAGGATAACTAAGTTTTTTCCACTTTAGAAATATTACTAGAACTAAGTTTATCAAAATCATTTTTTAAAGTATTTTTCTCCAAAATTATTTTCTCAGGATCTTTTGAAAACATTTTTTTCGAAAAAAATTATCAAGATCTTTAGAAATATCTGATATTTAATTAGTAAAAATAGTTATTCTTTAATATTCCTTTACAAGTTTAGCTTGATTATTATTAATTTTTTTAAAAAATTTAAAATTTTCATTTTCAATTTTTTTTTAAAACCTAGATACTTCTTCATAAATAGGTAGATTATTATTTTCTTCTGCTAAGAAATATTCTTTATTGAATGATATAGAATTTTTCTCATCAGGATAATTTTCATTTAAAGACATATTTTTAAGGGATTTAGCGGTGTGTACCTTATCCATTAAACATTTGTTTACAAAAGGAATTTTAGAAAAAAGTCTAGTATTCCTCTATCTGGAATTATTATTGTCTGGAGAACTTTATAAAGAACTATATCCACCACTAGCACTCTAAGTGTTAGAATATTTTAGAACTTTCTTTCTCTTTGACTTATAATATTTTTTAGAATTTTTATCTAAATTTATTTCTTTTTTACCTTTTATCTTTAACTTAGGACAATCAAGTCTAATGTGCCAAGTTTTCCTACATTCATAATAGGTAACATAGAGTACTTATTTTCACTTTTATCCTTGCAAATATTTTTATATCTATATTGAAAATCTTTCTTTCCCACTATCTTATTCATCATTCTAGATAGATTTTACAACTCATTATATAAATGTTATGATGGACTAGAATCAGACTAAATAATAACTTTCTTCTTCCATGAAGATTTCATAACTTTTTCAGGTGATAGTACATTAGTATAAATAGTAGATGTTGTTACAAAAGCAACACCTATATTTTTATTTTTATCCTTTTCACCATATTTCTTAAGTACTCTTTAAGATTTCAGGAGAGAACCAATAATATCATCAAGATTTACATTGGGAATATTTCTTGAGTCATCCAAAGAAATTCTTTTGGATTCCCACTCATTAGGCATTATCTCTATAATCTTTTCAACTACAATATTATCTTCAAGAAATTTTTCTCCAAGATATTGTAAACTATTAATAATAGTCATAAACCTTTGATGCATCTTGGAAACTGTATCTCTAGGTAGAAAATAAAAATCTTGATAATTAGCTCAGATCATAGCTCTTCTTGTTTCAATGGATTTGGAAGTTCCAAAATGTGTGACTTCTAAATTCATATAAATATTGTTAGCATCTTCACAGGATGAAATCTGACTGTATATAATTCTAGTCATAGAACATAAAAGATCATTAATTACTCTATAATTGAGTTGATATTATAGCTTTTCTTGATATGTGAAAGTAGTAAAATCATTATTAGGAATCTTGTAATTTCCAGTAAGCATCACAAAATTATCAACACCATTGTTAATAAAAAAGTCTTCATTCAATATCTCTATTACTCATAGTCAGTAGCATAAAAAATATGAGGTCGACTTGGATTTATATTTTCAATTGTTCCAACATTTAACCCTTCAATATTAAAGAAATATAAACTCTTTTTCTACAAAAACACATTAGTGTAAAACAATTTATAAACAAGTCGTTTATAAACATGTAGTTGATAATGGAAGTAAAAGCGCATCAAGTATGAACAATAGAACTTTATCTGATACCAATTGTTGTAATAAAAGAGTTTACTATGACATAAAAGAGTGGGTGAATTGTAGTTTTAAAAATTAAAAATATATCAAAACACAATCCTCTTATGTATAAAAAGATCAAACTTAGTTTTTCCTAATGATCAGAGTATTAGAATCAAAATCAAAGATTGTCTGATTATATCAAAGTATGTTTTATTGGTATCATAGACACACTGATAAAAATGTTTATTAGATATATAAGTGTTACAACTAACTTTTTAAAACATTGCACAGTGGGAAAATAGATCTTTTATAAATAAGAAAAACACATCTTATAAAAGTAATAATGAATTATAAGGTATATTAAAAAATTTCACTCTTTTAACCCTAAGAGTAAAGGTATTCAAGAAATCCTGACTAAAGGTATCCATAATTTTATACCACCTATAAAGGTTTGTATTTTCTCACCAATAAATCCCTCGATATGATGATCGAAACAAGCTCTATCTTCATATCCTTAGAAGCCCTCAATACGATGATCAGTGTCTATCTTCCTAGCCTCAGAAGCCCTCAATCTGATGGATCATATTCACCATATTCTTATCCCCATAATCCCTTGATCGGTACAATGATCACAAGTATAATGAAAAATCAAAATTGTTTTAAATGAAATAACCCTAACAAGGATTCCTTAGAACAGAATCTCTATAAATTATTACAAAGTCTAAGAACGATCATTTCACACTAACAAATATTTAGAAGACTTGAATTTTGAAATATATCAGCTCCCAAATCTTCAAATAACCTTTTATTTATAAGAAAAGCTCCAATGGTCATATTTTTGAGTTATTTATAATGGCCTCTGATAGCTTGCACTTGAAATCTTGGAAATAACTGAATGTCTAACATCATTTTGTTTATCACCATTACAATGATAATTTGGATTCCTTATGATAGATATAATTATAATAAAACCAATTATAAACTTTTGGATAGTACGATAGAATTTCCTTATTGGTTTTAAATATGATAAACTATATAAGGCTTAGTCTAATTAATCGGTACTAGGGTCAGTCTGGTGATGATGACTTTTGTTAGTAAGACATAAGTTGATCCACTGATCTAACCACTAGTCAGTCTGATGTATCGGATTCACCATCAGTATGATTGGGTGGAATGAATAACAATAAGTTTATATTCATTTTAATTAGACTTATTTCTATATTAGGTAAAAATTTATGTTTTATAAAAAACATACTAAAACACTTGGGATATAAAAAAATAGTGAAAATAGTTTTAAGAAGGTGTTTGTGATTTCAAAAACTAAAGGAATCAAAAGTAAGAAGTAAGACTTATGACTCAACAATCATCACACACACTTCAAAAATTCTTAAAAACGCCTTTTACATGAAATAACTCAATTTAAGATATTTTTAAAAATAGATGCAAGCATATTTAATTCATCAAATAATGGTACAACATGAAACCACCTACCTTTACCCTTGAAATAACCAAGAACTAATTGGAAACTAAAATCCAAGAGGATAGGGGACTCTATGGTGGAAAGAACAAACCATAAACAAGACTCACACTATACGATTCAGGTTAGACAAAATTTAGGTCATCATAACCATCAAGTAGGAGTAAACTTAAGAAATAATGGAGGAAGCATCAAGGGAAAGGTAGAGAAGATACTTACTTGGGGGTTTCATAAAGAATCTTGGGGAAATATACCCAAAATTAAGGCCAATAGGGGAGGGGTAAGAGAGATATAACACCTATGGATAGATAATTTGAGAGTGGTGAGAATAGGGGAGAAAGGGGTTAAATCAGGCTAGTGTAGTTTATAAATTTCAAAAAAAAATAAGTTATGGGCATGTCACGTAGTATAGCCACATGATTTTTGAAATAGTTTGGTAAGCATGTGGGTGCCTCTGTCATGGAATGAACAGACTGCTAGAGTTACTGCATGGATTTATAAACTATTTGGTAAATTGTACAATCCCCATTGGTCGGGCTCTATAACTCTTACGCAATTTTCTGTAATCGTGCACCAACCGTATGTCATGCCCTGTCCTCCCAAAAACTTAAAATTTTAAAGAAAAAGGCCTGAAAAATATAAATAAAAAAGGGAAATAATAAATAAATGATAAATATCTGAAAATGGATCTTTGGGTGTGACAATAAGACTAGTATTTCACAAAATTACATGTTTTCCTAGGATTCATCCCTGTCATGATATATTCATCTCGGCATGACCATCACCCAGTAGAACCAAGACAACATTTCCTAGGGCACATCACGATGTGACACCCTTTTAATCCAACATAGTCACAATGTGACTACCCTCATCATGACCAAAACCTAATATAGTTCTAAACTATATAATTTCAGATGCTATAAAACACATAAATTTTCCAGAAAAATAATGAAATTGAAAAAATAAATATATGAATCATGAAAAAATATATACCTACCTGAAATTGATATCATGGGTGTGAAAATCCTCCCCATTATACCACTTTTTCCCCTATAAATTTATTGAAGTTAAAAAGAGATACGATAATGAGATATTGAACCTAAATGGTCGAGTTATCCATAATATAAACTCCAAACCATACTAAAATTGAATAAAACCAACACATCTAAATTTTCCTCCAAATCTACAAATGATGATCTGAAATCCCAAGGAAATAGCCAAAGTCTAAGACCCATGATGGGTCACCCCACCATATAATGTTTACACTAATATAGTGGATTAATGAAATAGGGATGATCTAGAAGAATAACTATGAAAAACAACCCCAAATATCAACTAAAGATACCCAAACTGAATGTCTGGTCAATGGCACATCCATAATCTCATAGTATAATAATTTTCTTCTTTAATTAAACACAAGATATAAAATATAAAAAAATAAAAAGGCATGATTAATAACCTACTAACCAGTAGAAATCAAATGTGTAAGAAGACATAGAAAAAAAAAGATAAGGAAAAGAAGAGAGACACTCCAAATGGGTTCCATTAGTCTATTATCTTGATCCAAGATCTAAAATACCCCAATTCAAAAAAATAAAAACAAACACCTAATCAACAACAAGTATGATTGATCTTGAGAACTTTAAAATAAAAAGGGGATTATAATTTCCACCTTATTACACTATAATCATGAAAAAGATCACTTACTCATAGGAGGGAAAAAATGGGATGAGAAGAACCACCCAAACCATCCCATATTTCCATCTTGGTTCACCATTCTTACAATTACCACAATATAGAGAACTCATACCAAAGGGAGAGGCCAGTTGAGAATAATCTCAAACTAAGTCCTAAACAAAAACCATAACGTATGGTTATATTCTAAGTAAATAATCATCATGAAAGGTCCAAATACTAAGAAAATTTTATTTATACCACTCCACATGGAGTTTGAGTAGTGTCGGAAACCTGAAAGGACCACACCCAAATGATAGAAATATAAATCTAGGGAACAATCCATGATATAGAATTCATATGATCCATCAAGACTTTTCTAGGAGTCATACTCTAAATGATAAAGAAAACTCAAAAACCCATCAACCAACATTGAAAGATCAAATAATTTTTAACCAAAAAAATCCCAATTAAAAACAAAACCCCTAAAAATTAAATCTCAAATAGAAAATAGACTTGGAATGTTATATTCAAACCATTTAAAAATCAAACATTTTAGTGTTAAAATATAAAATTTCACTTGAAAATCATTCAAAATTATATAATTCCATTATCAAAAACATCCACAAGTTACTAATCATTATGAATTTCAAAATTCAATTTTTGTCCCTTTAAATCAAGTTTTACACCACAAAACATTGAAAAAATCCATTAAATTTACATTCCACGACATAAATCATCCTAAAAAGGGATTAGAAACCATACGTGGGATTCCACCAAACTCCAAAATGGTGCATCCATAGGTTGGAATTACATACATAATCAAATAAATATTTTTAAATAAATAAAAAACCAAATAATGGATAATAATAAATTAATATCCAACTTATTACATACATAATAAAACTAAAATATAGGTGAGTTTTAATTGGTCGATACCTACATGATACAAAAGATAAATAAAATGAAACTATAAATACCAAAAGATGATATCCTCATGATCCAAGGTCACAATGAAAACTCAAAAATGATCTTCACCATAAGTTACCTAATATATGGAGTTTATAAGATGGATATCCTCACTATTAGAACATGAATCTGCAAAAGTGACTTGGTTTATAGACATCGAGTGGTGTAAGTAGGGTGTAACCATAACAGTGATAAACCATAATTTTATTGAATATCTTATTTATAATAATTGATTAAATTCTCACACATTATTATTTATTTAAACATTTAATCAAAAATTATGCTTTGAGCACGAAGTTGAAATTTGTATGGAGATTCAGTTTTTTCCCTTCTAAGATCACTCTAGTATTTTTTTCATAAAAGATTTTATATGACAAATTTTTTCATGAAATTTTATGGGAAGATTATTCACATATATATATAAATTTTTCATTGAGATAATGAAATTTAGATCTACCATTTGAGGGGTGATAAGTGATCATTAATTCATGTGGATCCTACTTGATGGGTCCCACCACAATAATTCAGACCATAACATTTTTATCCATAATTGGATTGGCATGAAATTTTGATATATGTTAGATGAAATTGTTTGGATAATTTCATCTAACTTGAGGAACTTATGTTTAACAAGTTATCATAGTTGAAAACACGTGTGGATTTAATGCATCCAAATTCAATGAATCTATCAGGATATAAATATCATCATTAATGTTTTGATCATAACTCCATCAAAACATTGTTAAAGAGAATGAGATTTTTATGGTGGATTCTCAGGATATCGTGGAAAAAGTTAACATAATACCACATTCCAATATTCTACCATTAATGTATCAAAAAATGCATGGAAATTTGGTATATTTAATTGGTGTAGTATGTATACATAGAAATGTTTTCTTTAATGATTTGGTCATAACTTCTTTAATATGTGGAAAAATAAACTAATATTTTGATAAAGAAAATAGAAGAATTGGAATAACAACCTTTATAAAGACAACTTTTCCATATTAGGCCATTTAATGATCTAAAAATTCATAAAATTTCATATAAAAAAATTAAAGCAAATGTTTTATACCTCTCTTGCCTATAGATATTTAATTCCTCACCCCTTCAAAGGATAGAATTTGCAGTTGGAAATTTCAATGGATAAGTGTTTTGTTTTTCTATTATATTTTTTATTTATATATGCAATACGTATTAGTTATTTTTTTCTCTCTTATTCACCCCTCTTCTCTTTTATTTATTTTCTCTTTTGTTTTCTCCCACCGTGCTCTTTATCAAATCCATAAAAATGGAAAACTAACCTCATTGATTGTTTGAGGGAGAGATAGGATATTATTTGGGTTCATTGAGCTTCTAGGATTCACTTTATTCTATTCTAAGAATTCCAGTAGTGGTTAAACCATATTTAGTGTAGGTTTCACCCATCTTTTTCTACTATTGAGTTTTTCTTCACATTCATATATATTCCTCTCCATCTTTATTATAATATTGCATTAAAAGGTTCAGTGTAACATTATAGTGATGATGTGAGGGAGGTTATCTCACATTCCTAGGGTCATTTTGGGATAATAAAAATTAAAATGGGAGGGTGTTAAGTGATAGAGTTGATCTTAACATTGTTTAAAATATTTAAAATTAATAAAGGACAATTATTTTCTTCACTGTGAACTCCTACGAATAACAACTTATTATCACTAATATCTTTTATTTTCTTTTTTGTTCATCATTTAATTCTTAAATATATTTATATATATTTTTTATCACATTCATTTTATAAAACCCCTATTTTAAAATATTATATTTAAATATAATCATGAAAATAAGAAAAATAGTGTGTGTGAGTGTCCTCCTTAAGAGATCGGCCCTAGGGTTCCACTATATCTTATTGTTAGTAAAATAAGAATTTATTGAGGTGAGATTTGTGAAAAATACCATGCATCGATTTTTCACTGTTTTCAGGGAGGAGCATCACTTGCACTAGCTATTTTTATAAAAAAACAAAAAATAATCATCATCATCAAAAAAATTAAAAAAAAAATCTTTGATAATTAACCCTTCCCTTTGCTAAGTGAAACATATTAATTTCTAGAAAAACGTGTAAGAGGGTTTTATAAGTCTATTTATAGGGAGTAGGTATTTCAAGAGTTCATTGGGGACCTCAAGGAAGACCTGGAGCAACCAATTTTAAAATCCTTAGCCAATGATCTTATTGAATTATAACACTACTTTAAGGAGTTCCATCAAAAGGTAACTTAGGCACAAAATAGTTTATCCCTCATACTTTTGAAGAAGATATCATGGAGGTGGAAACCAAACTACAAAACAGTAACACCCAGTCCTTAATTATAGTAAGAGAACATTATATTTTAATAAAACTATAATAAAATGCATATTTTAATATTTCATGGCACAAAAATCCTAATTTTATAGGATGAATATCAATTTTGATCTTACTTGGCCAAAATAAGGCTAGAATGAATTTTTGAAATTTTCCCTTAGAAATGAGATTTTATGAATAGTTGAAAATATAGTATTTATATATTCCTCATATTATTTATAATAATGTATCATAATATGTGGAATTAATAATTTATTGACTATAAATTTTATAGAAATAAATATAATATCATTTGGAGGTAAAACAATCATTTTTCATAAAACCATTTTTCTTCAAAAAACTAATTTTGTTTAAAAAGGCATAATGTATATCCATTTTAATTAATTAAAATAATATTTAATGAGGAAATATTTAAATTAAATATATATATTATATACCTTAATTAATTAATTTATATCTATATAATAATAATTACTAGTCATATATTTAATATAATATCATCTTATGCTTAAAAAAATGCATTTCTTGAAACATTGTTTTTCTACACAAATTGCAAGTTTATTTTTGAACTAAATTATATAAATTATGTTAATTTAATTTAATAAAATGTATTAAATATTTTTAATAATTATAATTATTATTATTTAATAATTTTATCTTAATTTTTATTCATAATTATTAGTAAAAATGGTAAAAATTAATTAACACGGTTAAGGTTAAAATGAGGTTTTACGTGTTATATACGCTTGTGTTAAAATTAATTTTACATACAAATAGGGGTTTTATTTGATAAATTGGATTTAATATTTATAATCAATGGGTAAAAATTATCTAATAAATCTCATTTTATTTTAGTCTCAAATAATTAATTACCTAGTTTAAAAACTTGTTATCGTGGTGAAAGCTAAAATGGTAAAAGTAGGTAAACTTGGAGGAAATTGAATGACATGTTTAAAACATGTTTTTTATGTGATGGAGGTATGGATAAATATTAACTTCCCTAAAATCCATTATTTATCAATTTTTTATGTACTTGGGGTGATAATGACTTCACATTATTGAATAGTTTTTGTTATTTACAAAAATGTCACTCCTCTGCAATTATGAAAGGACACTTCCCCCCCTCACTTATTCACTCATAACAAGAAATTTGGCTTAACAAAAACATACTAAAATCTCTCCTAATATTTTTTTTATAAAAGCTTGAGGGGCAAGCCCTCTTTATTGAAGCAGATAAAAAAACCTATTAAAAGGACTGGGAGAAGAGGCAACCCATTACATGATAAGGGCACAGATTCCCATAAAGAAATGCCCGAAGGATTACAAAAAACTTTGAAGAAAAAAAGGAAGCAGAAGAAAAAACAAGCATCAGAAAGAACCTCATCACCCCCTCTGTCAGACCATACAAGGTGAGATCCATCGAAGGAGATGCCTCGCCCCCCCCCCCCTCCAAGAAGTTGTATCGTGATGGAAACACAACATGGAAGAGCACTCTTCCAATCCACATCAAGATGCAGATGGAAGACCGGATGATAGGTTCCAGCACACCTATCTCTCTTTCGAGCCGCTCACCCGACAGTGCATGCAAAAAAACACAACACTATCAACCTGATGCAAGACAAAACCAGACAAAAACACAGTGCAGAAGATCCGACAAAGTGCTCATCCATCCAAATGGACAAATGGCTGATGATGAGTGTCAGCACACCCATCCCTATTTCAAGGTCGCCAACCCGACGTCAAACTACAAGATGCATCAACACCTTCCAAATTCAACGAGGAAGAATCCAATGCTCACAAATCCACCAACATCCAATTTTTCAAACAAAACTTCAGGTGATGCAGTCAAACACACCAATTCATACAAAAGAATATGAATCACATCCAGCCTTTAGTTCCAAAGCAACATGTAGAGAAAACCAAAGGAAACACAAATAAAATTGCAGCAAAAAACTAATCCAAACTTCTTCCAACAAGATTCAGTAGCGAATCCTCATCCAAACCAAAACCTTCAATGGTAGAAAAGTCACCTAGAAGCAGAAACAGAATCACATCCTGAGCAGGTAGTAACCCAGGTATCTCAGCAAGCATGAAGAAACCAACCCCCTCAAAATCATATTCTACAAACCCACCTCCAATACAGCAGAAACCACCACTCGAAGGACCGATCCCACTCGGAATCCTTCTCCGTCGTGCAGAGAGCTCCGAAGATGCTGCTCGAAGAAGCGCCACCACCGAAGTTCTCGATGATGTCCAGATCAAAAAATAGATCTAGTGGAAGAGATGAGAAGCCATTCCACTTTAAGATGACCGCCGCCTCGCGAAACCCTGGAAAGAGGTCTTGTTAAGAACTCATGAGCCCCACCGGAGATCCAAGAATTGGCAGACCAAACAAAGGAAGAGGGACCCTTGCGAGATCAACTCTTCACGGCGAGGATGAAAAAGCTCAAAAATATTAAGGTGGAAAGGAAAAAAGAAATCCTCTAAAAATCATGGGAAGGAGCTGGAGGCGCGATGCAGAGCCCGACGAGGACACCGCCGGTGGGTGAAGCCGATGCCGGTTCGAAGATCCGACGCTCGGTTGGGGAGCCTCCAGCGTGGAAAACCCTAAGGCCACTGCTCTCTGGGAGAGTGTGGCGCCATATATTATTTTTAATCTCTCCTAATATCCTTATTCACATTATATATTTTATGGTCTTCCAAAAATACCAACCCTAGGGTCCTTAAGAAGAGTTCCAAATAAGTTTTCTCTAAGAGAAGGTGATTGTCTTAACAAATCTCTTTATTTTTCATTATTCTTTTACAACCTTAAATTATTTATTAAAAATTTAAATATAATAAAACTATTATATCCCATATAATTAGATTTAATTATTTTTATTTCATAACATTTAACTATCTCCTTCTCCATCAAATGGGAAACAAAGTCATCATTCGTGTGTACGATGAACTACCGCATCGTGAACCAATGTAATTTGTTTTCCATCATCGATTCACATAAATAGTTATAATGATGAAAATAATTAATATATATGATAAATATGGAATAATTTTAATTTTTTAAAATTAATATATAATCCACTTCCTCACCCTTTCACCCATTAATGAAATGATTTCATCG
The DNA here is from genome assembly GCA_963277665.1 of Viscum album. Taxonomy (NCBI): domain Eukaryota; kingdom Viridiplantae; phylum Streptophyta; class Magnoliopsida; order Santalales; family Viscaceae; genus Viscum; species Viscum album. The sequence continues at coordinate 1,360,417,147 of OY728140.1, read as the reverse complement.
CTCATGCGTATGTACGGCCTACCGTCTCCACGAAGCGATATGATTCATTTTCTATTTAAAAATTTCAAGAATGATTATAAAAAGGTATATAATGAGTAAATATGATATTTATAACATTAATATAATTATTTAGATTATTTATCTATATTCTATTCATAAATATTGAAACATTCATGACAAAACATGCATGAGAAAACAAGGCAATTAACACCCAAAACAATAATAATAATAAAATATTGTTAATGAATAAGTGGTAATATGTTATAAGAGAATCATATATTATATTATAAATATGAATATGGTTCTAGTATAAATTAATAACATTATTATAACCATTATATATGAGGTTAAATTTTGTTCAACTAAATGGAAGCATGAGGTAAGAGATTTCATCACAATTTCCATTTCATTGAGACATATTTGTTAATATGCAAATATTCACTTTTATGTGGGGTATATACTACCACTTTGTTGTATTTAAAATTAGTATCTATTTATTAATTATTTTTAATGTTTCAATTAAATTTTATTCTTTTAATGGGTTACAATTTAAAAGTTACCAAAGAGGTAAGAATCTATTTTACAATCTCACTTTCTTTTGGGATTACTTTTACTCTCATTGAAGGAATCTTATCATTTATCCTTAAAAAGCACCAATAATTTTCTTATCCACTATATACCTAAGGATTTTCCATATTTTATTATAAATTTTTCTCTCTTTGGTACTTGATTCAAGCAAAGAAAAGTTTAAAATAAAAACTGGTTTTATTTCTCTTTAAATTGTATATATTTTCCTTCCATGTACATATTTTTCAAAATTGTTTTAAAAATGTAATTTTTATTTAATAAAATGATTTATTAAGGATTTTTTAGGTTATAATTGATTTTTTTTTTTAAATTAATCTTTCTACTATTTTTCTAAAGGTATATTTTCAACAAAAAATCAAAAGGAATGTTTTTTAATGTATACGACGATAAGAGACTTCCCCATTGCTATAATTGTTTTAAAAAATGTAACTTATTATAAATTTCTTTAATGGTTTTAAAAAATAAACCTCTTTTATAAAATATTATTTTAATATTTCAATTTTATTCCCTTTATTTTTTCAAAGGACTATATTTTATTTTTAAAAAAACTTATATTCCTGATGAACTGATGGTCACCTTTCATTTCTTGATTAATTTTGTGATTGTTATATTTATCTTGATACAATCACTTTATTTTGATCATTTTTTATTGTAAATTACATTTCACTTAAATATACATATTCTTTGTATTATGGATATGATTATTGGCTAAATCGTATACCGTTTTCACATATGGTGTTTACTTTGAAAATTATTTGATTAACTGTGGAAATATTTATAAATCTGTATCCTTTACTCAATACGAATATTTATTGATAAGGCATATTGATTCATGAATTAAGTTGATCATTAGATATATGAGGAATGATTTGGACATAAATTGATGGGTGGGTCTTGGAATTATATAGCCTCTTGATGCATTGATAGGTCTCATGAGACAAATTAATTAGCCAAATTAAATGGGTTTTACCCATAATTTTAAACTGACCTATGAAAGGACTTAAATTTATAGATATTGTGATGTATGATATCATGACATACAATATTAAAAAATTCATTCATTAAGAATTAAGTTATTATTATCCATTATATTATGTGTATTGATATTATTCATGGTTGCATTTTGTGCTCAAGTTATTGGTTAAATGGAATGTGTGTTAAATTATTTACCTTTCCATATTGATTATGCCTTATATAATCATGAAAATAAAGTTATTGATTAAATGGAATGTGTTCTTAGTTATTTACTTTGTCATGTTGATTATGCCTTATTTATTTATGAGAGATTTCATTGTACATAACCCTTATTGGGCATTTGATCTCATCCTTATTTTTTTTCCTTTCCCCAAGATATGAAAAATAATTATTTGAATGAGTTCAAGGATATAAAATGTTTTCAATTACTATGTTTTATATTTTATCCCTAATATAAAATGGGTATTATGCATGTATCTAGCTCTCCAATACTACTAAATTGATTGGTACTTTGATATTTAACCCCTTGTAGCTATGTTAATGTAATAAAGTAACCACCGGCTATGGGCTGCTAGATTTGCGGTTGTTACAATTGGTATCAGAGGAAGTTTAGTAGAAATCTTGGGAACTAGATTAAGGAAAACATAGATTATGGAACATAACCCTATGGTATAATTTGATTATAAGTATATAATAACATCCTAAAGTTTTGTTATGGAAGAGATTATGTGGTTTTTTATAGCAATACATCTATGTTTGGATACTATAAGTGGCCATGGTTATGGTATAGTTGCACCTAGGGGTAATAACTCCAAAAAGGGCGCATTAGGATTTGACTCAATCATCACCTGGTGTATGAAAACTAGCCTTACTACACAGCCGATTTGACACTCCTGGGGGATATTCTTAGGATAATTTACATTTTCTTTATAGAATATTACTAAGGATTTAAAAATAAAAATATCCCCAAAGAAACCAAGTTTAATATTCTGAGATTAATAATGCATAAATTTTCTATTTTTGTTAAGTATTACACCCAATTTAGAATTGTAAATTATGATTTAAAATTCATTATTTTATGAACTAATTTAGTATATGTCATTGTTTAGAAATGTAAAATAGAATAAATAAGGGTATCAATACTCTTTATCAATGTAGAAATTTCCCTGTTGACCAAGCCAATAAAGCTAGTATTGGATCTGAGAAGATCATGGATATATTGGGGGAACTTACTTAGGTTATAAATAATAAACATGACTAAATGGAGCAACTTGTTGTTCCATAATGTTATTTTCCTATGTTTGATCATTTCACATGACATAAGCCCCTGTCATTTAGTGAGACTACCAATCCAGTGGTAGATTAGAAATAGATTAAGTCCCTTGAAATGATATTTCTGGCCTTGGGATGTAATGAAAAGGACAATATTACACTTGCAGTGCATTGTATTAAAGGTGATACTGATCAATGGTAGTCTTTGATCAAGAATTCCAGGGAGTAATAAGAAATAGAACAGATTTAATGGAGATATTTTAAGGATACATTCTTCGATAAATATTTCCCTCCTAAGCAATGAACTAAAATAACGAGAAATTTCCTTATCTTAAATAAAAAGGAAGAAGAAAGTATTGTGGGGTATGAGGATAAATTTACAAGACTTGTTAGGTATGCTATGAATTACATATGAAATATGGAATGTAATATTGAAAATTTCTTTAAAGGGATTAAGCCAAGTTTGTGAAGGGCCTTGGTTTCTCAAAACATTTCATCATATGATGAAATAGTTTTATACACCATCAAAACATAGAAGTAATTCTATAGATATTATATATTAAAGGGGAATCAAGAGAAGAATGGGTTATCTAAACACCAATAAAAAGGGAATTAATCAAAGAATAATAATAAGATGAAGCAATTTCCATCATGTGAAAATTGTGGAAATAAACATCTTGAAAAATGTTTGAAGGGCATGGAAGTTTGTAATAAGTGTGGAAATATGGTTTATATGGATAATTAATATAAGGGGAAGAAACAAATCAGTGGTGCTCAATGATTTAGCTATAAAGAAATGGGGTATTATTAACACCAATTCCCTAAGCATCAAGGAAACACACCACCGAAGAGGTCAAGGAGAGAAGGCCAAGATTATGCAATCACTACAGATGAGGTGAAAGTTCCCTATGATACGGGGTAGTTAATTTAAACATAGACTCAAATTTAGATAATGTGTTATTTGATTATGGATCATATCACTCTTTTATATCTTCCATATTTTTTTGTGAAAAATAGAAATTTTTCTAGCACATTAAGAAGTAAATTTTCAGTCAAAACACATAGAAAAAGTCTCACCACAATAAGGATGTATCAGGAAGTTCCCATTATAACACATAAATTTGTTCTATTTTTAGACTTTATTATCATTCCCATAGTTAACTTTTATATAATCCTTGATATGTTATGGCTTTCACAATATGATGAAAACTTTTATTATAAGGAAAAAAGAAATTATGATATATGATGAAGATATATAATTTCTTATCTTTATAATGGCGACCTCATAATCTAATTCATGTTTAGATCCACCCTTGGTAGCACTTATAAATGAGATTATTGGGTAAGAATATAAAACATGATATGTGGATTAGAAAGGTAATATTCAAATTAAAGATATATCTATTGTGTAGGAATAAATTGATGTATTTCATGAGGAATTACTTGGACATCCACTAAAGCATGAATTTGATTTTTCTATTGATTTAATCTCTGATATAAGACCAATATCCAAGAATCTCTATATAATTTCTATTGTATAATTAATGGAGTTGAAGAAACAACTAGATGAGTTATGTGATAAGGGATTTATTCACCCAAGTATTTCACCATGGGTATCCCATGTTCTCTCTGTTAAGAAGAAATATGGATCCATGAGGCTATGCATTGATTATAAAGAAACCAATTTTGTTATAATAAATAAAAGATATCTTTTTTCCTCTCATTTATGACTTATTTAATCAACTTCATAGAGCTCAATATTTTTCAAAGATTGACCTTTATTCTGGGTATCATCAATTACGAGTAAAGAAGGGAGATATTTTGAAGAAAATATTTTGAACGGTGTATAGACATTACGAGTTTATAGTAATTCCATTTGTATTGACAAATGAACCATTAGTTTTTATGAATCTAATGAATAGAGTATTCAAGGAATATCTTGATTATTTTTTTGTGGTACTCATTAATGATATCTTGGTGTATTCTAAAAGCTATGAGGAATGTGAGAATCACTTGTGGATCATTATTGAGACTCTTAGAAGAAAATATTTGTATGGAAAATTATGTAAGTTTGATTTCTAACTTTAGTAAGTTTCTCTTCTTGGTCATATCTTTATTAAGGATGGAGTATAAGTTGATCCTTTGAAGATGAAGGCAGTTAGAGAATGGCCTACCCCAACAAACATAACTTAGGTATATAGTTTCATTGGTTTGGAAGGTTACTATCATTTATTCATCCAAATTTTTTCCCAATTGGCTAACCCATTAACCAAACTTACATGTAAATGGGTTATGTTCATATAGAAAAAGGAATGTGAATAATTTTTTGAAGAATTGAACAGGAGATTGTTCAATGCTTAAATTTTGAATCTACTATCAGAAAATGATGGTTTTGTGATATATAGTGTTACATCAAAGAATTTACTTGGTTGTATCCTTATGAAAAATGATAAAGTTATTACATATGCATAAATTTAGTTAAAGGCTCGGGAACAAAACTATATAACCCATGATCTTGAGTTAGAATCCGTAATCTTTTCTTTGAATATATAGATAAATTATCTCTATGGTGAAAGATGTGTGATATACACAGACCATAAGAGCCTAAAATACATATTTCCAAAGAAAGAGATCAATATGAAGAAAAGGATATGGCTCAAGCTACTTGAGGATTAGTATTTATCAATACACTACCACCTAAGGAAATAAAATAAGGTAACAGATTCATTAAGTACGAACAATCACTGATTTTTGACCCAAATGAGGATTGAGAGGGATCTTATGTTCATGGGCCTAGTAAATATAGATATGGGAATTATTAAGTAAGGGAATACATCAATACTTTTCCAAATTATTGAAAACCCATATTTATTAGAAAATATAAAAATTTCTCAATCTTATGATGAGAATTTTCAGAAGAAAATTAAAGTTGTGAATGGTGGGAAGTTGGAAGACTGCTTTTGTGAAGATGGAATCCTAGAATTTGGAAATATATTATGTGTTCCATATATACCTAGGCTAAAAAGTAATTTTTTGATGATGATCATAGCTCAAATTTCTCTATTCTCCCTAGTATCACTAATATGTATAGGGTTATGATGGAACATTTTTTGTGGGATAACATGAAATGAGAAATTGCTGATTATGTGTCCAAATATTTGGTTTTTCAACAAGTATGAGAGATAGAATCCTAGAGGAGTTATTCAATATCTTAATATTACTATATGTAAATGGTATGACATTACTATATACTTTTTTCATAGGACTACCAAAGACTCCTAGAAGGAATGTTGCAATATGGGTTATTATTGATCGCTTTACCAAATCTACATATTTCCTCATTATAAGAAAATATTTACCTCTTGAGAACCTCACAAGGATCTATATTAATGAAGTTTTAATACTTCATGGTTCACCTTTTTTTATTGTGTCTAATCTTGATTCCCATTTTACATCAAAATTTTGGAAGAGTCTTCAGAAGGATCTTGATATTGAGCTTCATTTGAGCACCACCTACTATCCTCAAACTGATGGATAATCTGAAATAACTATCCAAGCATTGGAAGACATGTTTAATTCATGATCACTTGACTTATAAGGTATGTGAATCATTATATGGTAAAATATGTCATTCTCCAACTTGTTGGGATGAAGTTGGTGAATGGAAACTTATTGACTCAGAACTTGTTGAAGATATAACAACAAAGGTAAATATTATTCAGGATCATATTAAAGAATATAAAATAAGGAAAAGGGATTGTGCCAATAACCAGAGAAAATATTTTTAATTCCAAGTGGGAGATCATGTTTTCTTGAAATATCTCTATAGAAGGGTGTTATATAGTTTGATAAGAAGGAAAAACTGAGCTACAGGTACATCAGACTCTTTGAAATTTTGGAAAGGATTGGAGATGTGTCCTACCAATTTTAAATGACATCAAGCCTCTCTAAAGTACATGGTGTATTCCATATATCTTTGTTAAGTAAGTACATTCTAGACCCAACGCATGTGCCCACCTCTGAGGAAATAGAATTGGAACCTAATCTATCTTACTATGAAGAGCCTATCCAGATTATTAACACTAGAGAGAAAGTATTAAGGAATTAGAAGACTCGACTATTAAAGGTATTTTTGAGAAATCATAAAATAGAATAAACAAAATGGTAACCATAGGATTTTATGAAGAATAACCACCCTCATTTGTTTATAAAGTAATATCCATGAAAATTTCAAGGATGAAATTTTTGTAGGAGGGAAGAATGTAACACTCGAGCCTCAATTATAGTAAGAGATCATTCTATTTTAATAAAAATATAATACAATGAACATTTTAATATTTCATGGACCAAAAATACTAATTTTATAGTATGAATATCAATTCTGAGCTTACTTGGTTAAAATAATCCTAGAATGAATTTTTGAATTTTTTTCTTATAAATAAGATTTTATGAATAATTGAAAATGTAGTATTTAACTATTATTATTTTTATTTATAATAATGTATTATAATATGTGTAATTAATAATTTATTAACTATAAATTTTATATAAATAAATATAAGATCATTTTGAGCTAAAAGGGGTAGTTTTCATAAAACTATTTTTTTTCTTTAGAAAACCACTTTTGCTTAAAAAGGAATAATGTATATCCATTTTAATTAATTAAAATAATATTTAATGAGGAATTATTTAAATTAAATTTGTAGACTATATATCTAAATATATTAATTAAAATCCATCTAATGATTATTACTAGTCATATAGTTAATATAAGATCATCTTGTACTTGAAAAATGTATTTCTTGAAAACCCATTTTTGACATGAATTGTGGGTTTGTTTTTTAAATAAATTATACCAATTATGTGAATTAAATTTAATAAAATTTATTCCATATTTTTAATCATAATAATTAATATTATTTTATAAATTCAACTTAATTTTTTCTAATAATGATTAGTAAAAATAGTAAAAATTAATTAACACAGTTAAGGTTAAAACGAGGTTTTGTGTGTTACATGCACTTGTGTTAAAATTAAATTTACACACGCATAAGATTTTTATTTTATAAATTGGATTTAATATTTAGAATCAGTGGGTCCAAATTATCTAATAATTATCATTTTATTTTAGTCTTAAATAATTAATTACCTAGGTTAAAAACTAGTTACCGTGATGAAAACTAAAATAGTAAAAGTAAGCATACTTAGAGAATAAGGGAATGACATGTTTAAAAAATGTTTATTTTTTTTTTGAGGTATGTATCAGCCTTAAATTCTCTAAAATCCATTATTTATTAATTTTTTTGGCACTTGGGGTGGGGGCACTTGGGGTGGGAGCGACTTCACATTATTGAATAGTTTTGGGTATTTACAAAAATGTCACTCCTCAATTATAAAAGGTCACTCCCTCCCCTCACTTATTCACACTTCTAAAGCCATTTTTATTGACCAAAATCTCCTAAAATATCTCCTCAACATACTTATACAAATTATATATGTTTTTTCTTCCAAAAATACCAACCCTTGTGTCCTTAAGAAGAGATACAAATAAGGTTTCTCTAAGAGAAGAAAAACGCCTTAATGAAGTTCTTTCTTTTTCTTTCTACTTTTAAAATTTTCAATTATGTCTTAACAATTTAAATATGATAACACAAATATCTCCCATATACTTATATTTTATTATTTTTATGGAATAATATTTATCTATCTCCTTCTCCATCAAATGGGAAAAAAGTCAACGCTCATATGTACAATGGACTACCGCCACGTGAACCAATGTAATTTGTTTTCTATCATTGAATCATATGGATAGTCATAATGATGGAAATAATGAATATATATGATAAATAGGACATTATTTTAATTCTGTAAAATTAATATACCATCCAATTTATCTACCTTTCACCCATTAAGGGAATGATATTGTCACTCATGTGTATGTACGACCCACCCTCTCCATGAAGCGATGCGATTCATTTTCCATATAAAACTTTAAATAATTATTCTAAAAAGGTATATAATGAGTAAATATGATATTTATAAAATTAATATAATTATATATATTATGTATCTATATACTATACAAAATAACCTAAACTTTCATGATAAAACACGCATGATAAAACAAGGCAATTAACACCTGAAACAATAGTAATAATAAAATATTGTTAATGAATGGATGATAAGATATTATAAGAGGATAATATATGATATTATAAATATAAATATGGTTATTTTATAAACTAATATCATGATTAAAGCCATTATATAGGAGTTTGAAGCATGTTCAACTAAAGGGAAGCGTGGGGTGAGGGATTTTGTCTCGATTTCCATTTCATTGAGACATATTTGTTAATATACACCTATTCACTTTTATGTGGTGTATATACTGAAACTTTATTATATTTAACATTAATTCATGTTTATTTATGATTTTTAATATTTCAATTCATGTTTATTTGTTTAAATAGTTATAATTTAAAAGTTACCGAAGAGGTAAGAGTCGATTTTACAATATCACTTTCTTTTGGGATTGCTTTTACTATAATTGAAGGAATATTATCATTTACCCTTCATAAGATCCAATAATTTTCTTATAAACTATATATTTAATTATTTTCCATATTTTCTTCCAACTTTTCCTCTCTTTAGTACTTGAATCGAGCAAAGAAAATTTTAAAAGAAAACCCAGTTTTATTTCTCTTTAAATCAGATATGTTTTCTTTCCATGTCTATATTTTTCAAAATTATTTTACAAAAGTAATTTTTATTTACTCAAATGGTTTATTAAAAACATTTTAAGTGATCATTTACTTTTAAAAAGTGTTTTAAATGAATCTTTATACTATTTTTCAATAGTATGTTTTCAACAAAAAGTCAAAAGGAATGTTTTTTAATATATATGGAGACAATGGACTTCCCCACTGCCATCACCGTTTTACAAAATTTAGCTTATTCTACACATTTTAAATGCTTTTACTATGAAATATTATTTTAATATTTCACTTACATTCACTTTATTATTCCAAATTACTTGACTTTATTGCAAAAACCTATATTCCCGATGAACCAATAATCACCTCTCATTTCTTGATTAATTTAGTGATTATTATATTTCTATTGATACAATCACTTTATTATAATAAATTTTCAATATACATTACATTTATTTTAAATATCTATATTATTTGTGTCATGGATATGATTATTTCTAAATTTTTATACCATTTTTACATATGGTGATTACTTTTAAATTTATTTGATTAACTAGGGAAATATTGATAGATATGTATCCTTTAATAAATATGGATATTTTTTATAAGGAATATTGATTCATTAATTAAATAGATCATTCTATATATGAGGAATGATTTTTACATGTGGTGATAGGTAGGGAATGAAATTATATAGCTCATCAATGCATCGGTAGGTCTCATGAGACAAATCAGTTGACCAAATTAAATGGGTTTTTACCCATTATTTTAAATTGTCTTATGAAAGTTATTGATGGTATATATATCATGATGTATTATATAATTATTTCCAATATTAATAATATCCTTAATTAAGAATTTATTTATTATTATCCATGAGATTATTTTCATTGATATTATTCGTTGATGCATTTTGTGTTCAAGTTATTGATTAAATGGCATGTGTGTTCAGTTACTTACCTTGTCATAATAATTGTGCCTTATTTAGTCATGAAAGTAAAATTATTGATTAAATGTAATGTGTTCTCAATTATTTACCTTACCATATTGATTCTTCCATATTGATTCATGATAGATTCCATTGTATGTATCCCTTAATGAGCATTTAAGATTGCCTTTATTTTGTTTCCTTTCCCCGGTATATGAAGAATAATTATTTGGATGAATTAAAGGATGATGAATGTTTTATATTAATATGTTTTATATTTTATCCCTAATGTAAAATGGGAATCATTTATGTATCTGGATCTCTAAGACTACTAAACTGAACAGTCATTTGGGATTTGACCCCTTATAGTTATGCCAATCTAAGAAAGTAAACATCTCCTCTGGGCTACTAGAGTCAGGGTTGTTACAAAAAACCTTCTCTTATAAACAATTCTATAATCCTCCATAAGGCCTTGAAAGTAGAACCAACACTTAAAGCTAAACGGTTGAAGGGATTGGACTTGAAATTATATTATCTTATTTTTTTATTTTGTATTATTATCAAATCCAATTCACTGCCCACCTTTTTATTTTTTAAAGTTATCACATATTCATACTATGGATAGTAATGATTATAAGGATTAAATGAACACCATTGAGGAGAATATGGAGTTGGAATTCAAAGATGAAGAAGTACATGGGGCTATAAAATCTAACTTGAAAGTCGATTATAATTAGGAGGATCATGAAGATTTGAATTCTTCCTATTTTATTCACTATCAAATAAAACTATTAAATTATTTTCATTATTATTTTCATGTAGACATGAAACTTTTGATAATATACCTAGATAATGTTAAATATTTGGTTGAATTGGTGGCTGAATTGAAAGAGTAGGACCCATTCATTTTTCTACCCCCACTTTGTAAGCAATAATTTATTTTTAAGGGGGTGGACCAGTGGTACTCTATTCATGGGTTCATCTACAACTCATTTGAAGTAGTGTACTTTGTAAGGAAAATAATATGGCGGTTTAAATCATGCAATCCACATCCACCATTAGACATTGGGTGACCACTAGAACTGTCGACTGGAGGCAGTAAAAAACCGGTACCCACTTGGGGGGTCCAAATCAAGTTTTATCACTTTTCTTCTTTCTCCTCTTATCTTTACTTTTATTTAATTTTCTTTTAGTAATTTTTTTATGTTTTGTTTCATTATTTATTTCTAGTTCTAAATTGAAGAAATCTAGAATATTAACTCAAATATTCCACTGAAAAATAAATTCAGGTTGAATCATTCCTTCTATTTGGGTTTTCTACCATTATATCTTTATTTCATTGATCTTAAATGAAGGGTAGTTAAATTTAAGTGTGGTGGAGTTTAAACATACTTAGAAGTCTTTGTGTCTTTTACTTTTACTTTTTATTTTTTTAGTAACTTTAATCTTAAATGAATATTCATTTTCATTTTTCACACTTGAATTGATTTTGAGAGAGCTTTCATGATTTTAGATAAAATGGGTTTTAAATTATTGTTGGTGTGTAAACATTTTCTTGGATTTTAATTTTCAATAATTTTTATGAGTTTTGAAAATTTTTTAAATCCATGAAACACAAAATCAAATTATTTTTCCCATCATGTGAGTTATTCTAAACTATTTTGATATATTATTTATAATACCCACACTTTATTGATAGAAACTTTGATTTTGTGTGAAAACTAGAACTTGTGATTATTATCTTTCAAAGATTTAGAGTTCATAAAATGTTTTTGATGTGATTTAGTAATTTATTTGGAAATCCATTTTTTAACTTTATACCTACCTTTTACATCAATCCTTGTTATCCCTTATAATACATGAATTATCTTATAGGTTTAAGCCACATTACATGCTAATTTTTCCTTACCTATCTTAAATTTTATATTTTTACATGGATATTTAAAGTTTGATTGTGGGGTAAGGTAATTTTGTGTGTGTTCTTTGGGATTCAGTTCATTATTGGGAGTGTGGGGTATGTGTCATTATTTTTGGAAGTGGAGAGAGAGAATGGGTGTGAGTCAATATTTATTGTATTTCATTTGTATTATATCATTCTCCAAAAAAAACATGGGTTTTTTCTTAAGTGGGTAAAAAATCACCATTACTTGACTGATTATCTTAAGATCATATGGGGTTAGGTGGTGGATGTGAGATCTATTCTAAGTGAAAAAATTAAAAAAAAAATTAAAAAAAAAGAAAAAAAGGAGAATTGTGATGGTTCCATTAATTGTATTCATTTCTTGAATAATGACCTGTGTTATTTTAAAAAATGGGGTTTTGTGTTTCATATGTAAAGAGAATTGAGTGCGGTGTATTTCCTGTGTTTCTCTTGAATATTCATTCATTGGTATTCAAGAGTTCAACCTCCTCTTGTCAGCCTTAAAATTTTAAATGTTTTTACCCACCAACCCCTAGACACATAGTCAACCTTGAAAATTCTATCATGATTAATAACATTTTTATGTCTCATGGTGTGGAGAGATGAAAATTTTTATAATCCCATGGTGAAACATGCACTTTATAAATATGAGCATAACTTCATATTTAATTTATCTTGAGTGAAGAGTGGTATGGATTTCAATGTGAGGTAGGTGTGATTGTGACATAGATGGATCCCTGAGTTTGAAAAAAATTAAATTTAATAAAATAAAATTAATTTATTTTTTCATAAATGGGACATGATAAATTCTATTTTGAAAAAAATCATGAAAATTTACTCATTGTTGATTTTTGTGTGAATTTGATATGAATATTATATCATTTTTGTCCAAGAGTGTAAAAAGGGTAAGTGTGGGAGAGTTGATAACCCATAATTTTAATGGGTATTTTATTTATAATAATTTATTAAATTCTACCATAGTTTTCTTTATTTTAATATTTAATCAGAAATTATAATTTGAGCATGAAGTTTAAATTTTCATGGAAATTCAGTTTTTACCCTTTTAAGAGCACTCTAGTTTTTTTATCCTAAAATATTTTTTGTGAAATATTTTTTGTGAAACTTTATGGAGATATTATTAACTAATATATATACATTTTTCATTTAGATAATTAAGGCTATAATAACCATTTTAGGGGTGAGAATTGGTCATGAAGTCAATGTTAATGTGGATCCATCTATATGGGTCCGACCACAATAATTCAGCCACAACATTTTTACCATTATTTGAATTGGCCTAAAAATTTTAAAGATATTTGATGATATTATTTTGATAATTTAATTCTACTGGAGGACCCTTTTTCACAATTTATTATAGATGAAAATGCGTGTGAAGTTGATGCATCCAAATTCAATGAATCTGTCAGGCTAAAAATATTATCATCAATGTTTTGATCATAACTACTTCAAACATTTTTAAAGAGGCTTAAATTTTTATGGTGAATGTGAAAGACATTAGGGAAAAAGTTTTAAGAAGACCACATTACAATATTCTACCATTAATGTATCCAAAAATGGATGGAAATTTGGTATATTTAATCTAGATAGCCTGTCAGGATAGAAATATTTTCTATAATGATTTGGACATAACTTCTTCAATACTTGTCCAAATAAGCTGAAATATTTAGGAAGAAAATAAAATAAGATGAAGAAAAACTTTACTAAATAAAATTTTCCCATATTAGTTCATTTAATGATCCAAAAACTTATAAAATTTTGGAGTATAGAATTAAAGAAAAAAATTTCCACCTCCCTTGCCAAAAAATATATAATTCCTCACCCATTCAAAGGATGGAATTTGTAGTTGGAAATTTCGTGGGATAAGTGTGTGGTTTTTCTACTGTATTTTTTATTTTTTTAATATATATTATTTAGTTTTTCTCTCCTCTTCATCCCTCTTCTCTTTTATCTATTTTCTCTTTTATGTTCTCTCATTGTGTTATTTCTCAACTCCATAAAAATGGAGAACTAACCTCATCGCTTGATCGAGAGAGGGAGTGGTGATACTTTGAGTTCATTGAGATTCAACCATTCAATTTATTCTATTATAATAATTCCAATAGTGTTTAAACCGACTTTGGTGTAGGGTTCACCCCACTTTTTTTCCTATTGGTTTCTTCTTCCTGTTCATTTATATTCCTCTTTGTCATTATTATAATTTTTCATGTAGAGGATCAGTGTAACATTATAGTAATGATATGATGTAGATTATCACACATGAATAGGGTTAGTGTGGGATAATAACAATTCAAATGGGATGGTGTTAAGTGATAGGGTTGATCTTAACATTGGATAAAATATTGAGAATTAATAAAGAACAATGATTTTCTTCATTATGAACTCCTACGAATAACAACTATTTATCACTAACATATTTTCTTGTCTTTTATGTTATTAATTTTATTATTATATATATTTATATATTTTTTATCATATTCATTTTATAAAACCCCTATTTTAAAATATTATATTTAAATATAATCATGAAAACAATAAAAATAGTGTGTGTGAGTAGCCTCTTAGATAGATCGGCCCTAGGCTTTAACTATATTGCATTCTTATGAAAACAAGAATTTATTAAAGTAGGATTCATGAAAAATGTAACACATCAAATAGCCTAGTAGGATTCCACTAAAAAATCCATGAATTTTCTTTATAAAAAAATAACAAAAAATCCAATTTGAAATACAATACTTAAGAATATGGTTTTTATCGTTTTAATTAAAAAACACATATGTATTTCCAAACTCATTATTAAAATATTCAAAATCATTTAAAACATTATTTATGAAACCTTTAAAACTTTATTTAACAATCCTCTTTAAAACTCACCTTGAAAATCTATTTTTTAAAAACTACATGGGAAATAACTCAAAAATAATTTCATAAAATAAATAAATAAATCAAAACAATAAGGTATAAGATTTAAACAGAAGAAGAAGTCAAATATGAAAAATAGTGATAAATACAAGATAAGAAACAATGTGTGGAATGAGTATAAAATAATACATGTAAATCACAACATAACAATGAATAATGTAGAACCTAACATGTGGGAACAATAATAAATAGAAATAAAATAGAACTGAAAGTAAAGTATAGTAGAAAAGAATCTGTGTAAGGTATACATAATCATGTTAAATTCTTCATCATTTAGTGAGACGATCCTAGATGTACTTAGATAGAACCATTTATTGAACTATAGATGCATTCCAAGATAATAACCTTTATGATTACTCTAACTAGCCTTACATATGGCACTCCTCATATTCGATACAAGTCTAATGCTAGAGGATACTAGTTAGTCTCATCATGATTAGTAAAACAACTAGCTCTCATATCTCATTAATATTCATAGAATCCCCATGAAGATATAGATAGGATGTGGGGAAACATTTATCAAATATAAATCACATATCAATCATCAATCACATATCCTCATACCACCTCCTAACACATTCCAATGAAACACCCCTTATTGACACAACAACAACATAAATCACATTGATTCACAAGCTCATAAATAATATTATAATATGTGTCTTAGCATAAGGGTGCAACTCATTTTTGAAAAACCATTTATATAAAGTGACAACTGAGTCATGATTTCAAACTAATGTCAGCTATTCTAAATTTCATTTTGAAAACCATCTAAACTAATTTTATCTGAAAACCCTTATTCATAAAGTACCAAACGGGCCTTTAATTTCACATTTTAAAAATCAACATTCAAAACCTATTTTTAAAACCTTTTTGAGAACCAATCAACATTATTAAACCTATTTTAAATCATAATAAACCAAGTTCAATTTAGAATACCTTTTACATAATATTCCAATTACTAAAACATCATAAAACAATGTACATAAAACCATAACATAGAATCACATGAGAATAATAAAAAAAAATTATAAAGTAAACTCATTGAAAACCCATAAATAATAAGATCCCAAATCAATAAGTACCTCAAACTCATAATTCAACCCACATGAGGACATTTAAAAAAACAAAGTATCATTTAAACACCCAAATTTATTGTGAAAGCCCTCTTATACATTTTATCAAATGCATAACATCCATACCCTTTTAATATGAAAATATAAAAGTTGAAGTCCATGGAAAACCCCCTTTAAAATAAAACCATGATTTCATAAAACATTAACCCCTGTATAATAATCCTCTAGAGTTCAAAAAACATGCATAATTTTGAAAGAAATGGTTATAGAAAAACCCAAGCATTTCATGGTATGTCAAGAAAATGAAAAATTATGGAAACACCTACATTAAATGGGTGCATAAGATATGAAACCTTGAATATAGAAAGATGAAGGCACAAAAAATAATTTGGACACCCTAAACATCGAGAATTTACAAATTTTTAGAAACCTTATCACATCCCACTATTGTTTCTAGGCACAACCTTCTACTTGTTTTGTTTTCACTATCTACCTATTTATTAATAGTTGTTTTTGTTGTTTTTTAGTCTTTGAGAGGTTAGGGGAGTTCTCTTGAGTGTTGGTGTAAGTGTGGACCTAAGTCTATAGCTAGAAAAGATATAGGAGGTCCACCAACTAGCTGGTGAGGGCCACCAACCAACCGATGGATTGACTTGGGCTAATCCAGGCTATAAGAAGTCCATTGACTTGTTAATGACTAGTCACTAGCCATCCAATGAAATTTTTGGGTTGCAAGAATTATGCTTGTAACCACCGGCTAGCTAGTTGGTCACTACTGACTAGGCAGAGGCCCACTAGATGGTTGGTGGGCAACCATCGTCTCCCCAGTCACTACAAAAAAAGGTCATTAGTAGCCGTTTTTTATAGACTAGAGACAGTTTAAAATGTCACTTAATAGTATAATGGTGATTAATAAAACCATTATGTATAACATGATCGCTAGTCATTTAGCGGTGGTTTTTTTATTTCATGGAGGTTTTCTTATGTGTCATTTTTGGAACATTTAGTGGCGGTTTCATGTTTATTTAGTGGCGGTTATTTTATTTAAAAAAATATCATGGGGACATATAAATAAAATGAAACTAACCACCACTAAAAATATTAGTGGCGGTTAATTTTAACTGCTACTAAAACATATTTTATTTAATGTATTTAGTGATGGTTAATAAAAATTGTCATTAAATCATATTTTTTAAAAAATATATTTAATAAAAAATTGATCATATATACGTCATACATCTAGAGTCATATATACAAACATCCATAGTCATCGTAACCTCGGTCTTGGTCAACCCATACATCTGTCAACCAATACCTCAATCATCAATATATAAATATAAAATATATCCAACAACAATTATTACCCAATATACATCCATGTCACGACATCAACTGCATCTATCTGCCTCCATATCATCTCATAAACTAAAACTGACCACATCATCTCATCAACTATAAAAAAAGAAGAAAACAAAAATTAAAACTAAATATAATAAATCATAAGAATGTTGTTGATTAGAATGGTCAACCTCCTACCTACTGTCGGCACCTGCCACCTACAATGAAAACCAAAACATCTAAAAACGCATTTACAGCCATCTTGGTAAAACCATAAGTTAGAATAAAGTTATATAAGTTTCTACATTTCAAAATTAAATATATGGTCGATGTCCCCAGATTTTCGGGCAATCCGACATTATTTTCCAGGTTTTGAACATCTGACACTTGTTGTTAAAAACTTTTGTACCTTTAAGAAGTGTTTACCGAGTAATTATGACAACACCACATGTCATATTGATGTTTTTTCTATACGTAAACGTAAAAAAATCAGCGGTGGTTGTATCATGATTTCACATCGATATGTGGTCATTTGTTATGGTTTTGATTGTTCCACACACATTTTAGTGTTTTAAAATGCTAAAAACACGTTTGTGATCATCCAGGGAAAACTGTAATTCAGAATGATGTGCAGATGATTCCTACATGTTATAAATGACTTATAGATCTTTTTCCTAAAGTATAAAAACAATACAAATGTGTTTTCTCTATTTTGAGTAGTTTAGTTGTCCTTTTTACTAAAATGGATGTCAATTTTAAATAAAAAAGATGTACTTGGAGCCATACCAGGAACATCGTGTATTAGATTGAGGTAAAGTTGATTCCTACACATCACAAATGACTTATTAATAATTTTACTAAAGTATCAAAATAATATGAATGTGTTTTCTCACTTTTGAGTAGGTCATTTGTCCTTTTTACTAAAATTGATGTCAATTTTAAATAAAAAGATGCACTTGGAGTCATACCGGTCACACCATGCATCAGATTGAGGTGAGGATAATTCCTACACATCTAAAATGAATTATGGATCATTTTACTAAATTGTTAAAACAATCTGAATGCATTTTCTTGGTTTTGAGTACATCACTTATCTTTTTTACTAAATTGTCATTTTAAACTGGAAACACACACTTTGATTCATACTGATCACATAGTGTATCAATTTGACGTGAGACCAATTCCTAAACATAAAAAATGACTTATTAATCGATTTCATAAATTATAAATAAAATCTGAGCACATTTTCTCAGTTTTTAATGAGTGGAACTTTTTGAACTAAAATGTCAATTTTAAACTGATAATGGACACTTTGAGTCATTCTGGGAATATCCTGTATCAGATTGAGGTGAGGATTATTCTTATATGTCATAAATGACTTATGGATAGTTTTACTAAATTATAAAAACATTATGAATGTGTTTTCTCTATTTTGAGTAGGGAAGTTATCCTTTTTACTAAAATGGATGTCAATTTTAAATAAAAAGACACACTTAGAGCCATATTAGGCCCATCGTGTATCATATTGAGGTGAGATTGATTCCTACACATAAAAAATGACTTATGTATCATTTTATTAAAGTATAAAAACAATCCTAATGTGTTTTCTCGATTATGAGTAGGTCATTTGTCCTTTTTACTAAAATTGATGTCAATTTTAAATAAAATGACGCACTTGGAGTCATACCGGTCACATTGTGCATCAGATTGACATTAGGCTAATTCTTACACATCTAAAATGACTAATGGGTCATTTTCCTAAAGTATAAAAAACAATACGAATGTGTTTTCTTGGTTTTGAGTGCATAACTTGTCTTTTTCACTAAATTGTCATTTTAAACTAAAAACATACACTTTGACTCATACTGATCACATCATGTATCGGGTTGATGTGAGACTAATTCCTAAACATCAAAAATGACTTATGAATCGATTTTATAAATTACCAAGAAAATATTAGAGTTTTTTCTCAGTTTTCAGTGAGTGACATTTTTTGAATTAAAATATCAATTCTAAACTGATAACTGACACATTGAGTCATACCGGGAACACCGTGTATCTGATTGAGGTGAGGATGATTCCTAAACATAAAAAATGACTTATGGATCATTTTACTAAATTATAAAAACAATAATAACATGTTTTATCATTTTTGAGTAAGTCAGTTGTCCCTTATACTAAAATGGATGTCAATTTTAAATAAAAAGATGCACTTGGAGCCATACCGGGCACACCGTGTGTCATATTGAGGTAAGACTAATTTATACATGTCAAAAAGGTATTATGTATCATTTTCCTAAATTATCAAAATAATATGATTTTTTTCTTAGTTTTGAGTAGGTCATTTGTCCTTTTTACTAAAATTAATGTCAATTTTAAATAAAAAGACATACTTGGAGTCATACCAATCACATCGTATGTCAGAGTGAGGTGAGGATGATTCCTATGCAACTAAAATGACTTATGGATATTTTTCCTAAAATATCAAAACAATCCAAATGTGTTTTCTTAGTTTTGAGTATGCCACTTGTATTTTTTACAAAATTGTCATTTTAAATTGGAAACACGCACTGTGACATATACCAATCACATAGTGTATCAGTTTGACATGAGACCAATTATTAAACATAACAAATTACTTAGGAATATATTTCCTAAATTATCAAGAAAATAGAAGCATGTTTTCTTGGTTTTCAGTGAGTGACACTTTTTGATCTAAAATGTCGATTTTAAACTGATAACGGGCACATTAAGTCATACTGGGTACATCATGTATTAGATTGAGGTACAGCTAATACATACACTTAAAATGTATTATATATATTTTTTCTAAAGTATCAAAATAATCAGAATATTTTTTCTCAGTTTTGAGTATGTCATTTTTTATTTTTACTAAAATTAATATTAGTTTTAAATAAAAAGAAGCACTTGGAGCCATACCGGGCACACTGTGTGTCGGATTGAGGTTCAAAGAATTACTGCATGTCACAAATGACTCATGGATAATTTTTCTAAAGTATAAAAACAATACAAATATTTTTTATAGGTTTTGAGTAGGTCATTTTTTCATCTTACTAAAATTGATGTCAATTTTAAATAAAAAGACGTACTTGGAGTCATACCGGCCATATCATGCATCATATTGAGGTGTGACTAATTCATACATATCCCAAATAACTTATGTATATTTTTCATAAATTATCAAAACAATACTAATGTGTTTTCTTGGTTTTGAGTATGTCACTTGTCTTTTTTACTAAATTGTCATTTTAAACTGGAAACACACACTTTGACATATACCGATCACATTGTGTATCAGTTTGATGTGAGACTAATTCCTACACATCATAAATTAATTATGAATAAATTTCCTAAATTATAAATCAATTTTATAAATTATAAAGAAAATCCAAGCGTGTTTTCTCAATTTTCAGTGAGTGACACTTTTTGAACTAAAATGTTGATTTTAAACTGATAATAGACACATTGAGTCATACCAGGCACATCGTGTATCATATTGAGGTTCATATGATTCTGACACATCAAAAATGAATTATAGATCATTTTATTAAAGTAATAAAACATTTGAAATATGTTTTCTCAGTTTTGAGTACATCAGTTGTCATTTTTACTAAAATTAATGTCAATTTTAAATAAAAAGAAGCACTTGGAGTCATACCGGTCACACCGTGTGTCAGATTGAGGTGTTTCTGATTCCTATACATCCTAAAGTCTAAAAAAATTATAATTTCCAATGTTACCATAATTTCCATTGTATTTTTTTATTGAACTACCAACACTGCATATTGACTTGATGTTATTAGCCGAAAAACCTTTCTCATTGTTGAAAGCCAGAAGAGTAGAGGAAGCTCATGTGCCCATTATATCACAAGAAGTCACCAAAATGGGAACATGATGTTCCTCTTATCTTCTAGATTTTAACAAAGAGAAAGTTTTATCTATTAATAACATCAAATCAATATACAGTGTTGGTAGTTTGAAAAAGAAAGGCAATGAAAATAGAAGTCATAGTAACATTGGCAGAAAGAAATATTTTATCTCTTTTATGCCTTGTTAAAGATAGTTGAAAGAAAAATATGAATTCCCAAAATATCTGTGAAAAAAATAAAATAATTATTAGATAAAAATGATATGGAAATTAACTTATAAATAGTAGATAAAATGATGATAAAATTAATTAAATAAGTATTAGGAATTCAACTTTTCATGATGGTTGTATGTATTCTTGATGCATTTCCTTGTTGTCATTATCTTGGTTATAGGATCAAATTCAAATCACTCATGAGCATGAGTATCTTCAAACAAACCACCCCAACTCGAATAAAATAATCCAGCTGTATAAGAAACTGATTATTATATGAGTAATACTAAAAGAAATAAATTAAAAATAAATATGAAACAACACATTTTAGTACAAAGTAAACCCACGAATGTTCTAAAAGATATCAAATATGTCTTCCTAAATTGAGATTTATAATATGAAGTGTCTTTCTCAGTAAAGATAAAATTATTTATTCTTATATATTTACTTTTTATTTTTTTATTTGTACGGTGGTAATATGTTTTTACCTATATAAATTATGTTTTAATAAACATATAAAATAACCCCTCTAACTAAATTTTTGTGTGTTAATCCATAATTTTTATGAATTTAATGTAATTCAATTTATAATCATGAAAAAAAAACATTTAAAATAAAACATTTTATATATTGGAAAACTATTTTTTTTGTAGAAAATGATATTTTTACTATTATTTTTTCTTAATATTATAATGAAATGATTACCAATAAAATGTTCGTTAATATAATCATATATGTTTGTAAACATCATTATAATGTAATTATTTTAAATAGATCAATCTAATTTATTAGTTAAATTTTATAAAACATTAATAAAACAATTTGTTAAAAAAATATTTTTATCATTATCATGGTCATCAACATTAATCATAGTAATTATACATTTATTCCCAAAAAAGACACTAAAATTATTACATAATATGATAATATTGATCTAAAATAAAATTTACATTTTATGGATATAATTTCAATAGGTGAAGAAAACTAATTTTTTAATTTAATCAACTAAATTAGTATTTTGATTAAAATATTACATATGTTTGAAAAATTATATACAGGTGTTTTATAAATAAAAAAAAGTATATATTTTTATCTATTAAATATATATTTATAATATAAATAGGATTAAAAAAAATAATCTATTCTTCCATTGTAGTAATGTAATGAAAGTAAAAGTTTTAGAAAAATTGTTATTTTTCACTATTTAGCTACAAAACAATTATTTATAAAAATTATGAAAAATTATTAAAAAGATAATATTTACATGTCAGAATCAAAAAATTATGTTTATTTTATAAAATTAAAATTAATAATCTTTATAATATATATATATATAATGAAATGTGTTTTTGTAGGAAAAGTACTATTACAAAAATATTCAACTCTATATGAGCTCATGATATGCCATGCATACCCAAAATATTCAACTCTATATGTCTACCATGGTTGTAAAAGATAACACACATCCTTCTACCACTATAGGGGATACACCCTAGAGAACACCATTTGTTCGGTCTATACATAGCGTTTCTATTTACAATTTTAAAGATTCCATGTATTTTACCAAAGTAAATTTTTATTTCATTTTTTAGGAAAGACCACTTTGGGGAAAAGCATAAAACCTTACAAAACTGGAATAACACTATAGCAATAGATATCCATAAAACCAAAACAAAACCATACCTCACTGGATAGGTTGCCTAGCTGGATCAACCCAGTACTTCCATGTTAGGTCTCTGATATCAGTATATGGGTGTGAGGAGATAAAACCCTCTAACTTGATTGTAATAAAATTAGTCAACTCTGGAATAATTTGGATGAAATAATGACGAGATATAATTAATGTGAAGGGGTAAATTATATTATCCCTCAAATATTCCCAATTTAATAGTATTATAGTTGTATAATCAACCTTTTTCTCTATTATATGGAATCATATATCAAATGATATATATCCAATTAATACAAGGAATGAATAGCCTATAAGTGTGATAACCGAAGCCATACCCATAACACCTTTAACCCCCTACCCTATTCTATATATAAATAAACTCTATATAAGGGAGAAATCTAGGAGGAACTACAAAATACACAACTAAAATTACCTATTCTCTAACCAATAAAGTATAATATAATACCATATATACGTAAAATCCGAACTGTAGAGAGAAATTAAAACGAAAATAAACCCCTTTAAGAATAATAGATTTAGGGTGATTATGGGGAGAATGATGCAACCTTTAGGGGGTCTCTGTTTCCGCTAAGGAGGGGATCTGAGCTGGGGAGAGGGAGGTCAGAGGGGGGATCTTCATCACTGCTGAGGAGGTGAAACGAGATAGGGAGAGGGAGGTTGGAGTGGGGGTCTGAGTCGCCGGCGAGGAGGGGAACAACGATCCGGGGAGGAGGGGTGTCGAAGGGGGGGGGGGTCAGGGTCGGAGGGGGTATCATAAGGTTGGGGTCTCCACTGATAAGGGAGAAGGTAGGGAGGAGGGGTGGGGGGACATAGGTCACAGGGTTGAGGTGGCCGCTGGGGAGTGGAGAGGAGGAGGTCAAAGGGGTGGGGGAATGGGGGTCACGGGGTCGAGGTCACCGTCGGGGAATTGAGAGGAGGAGCTTGAGGGAGGTAGGGGATGGAAAGGGGTTAGGGTCTCACAGAGGGAGTGGGGGAGGGGGGAATTGGGGTTTTTTTAAAACATTTAGCATTAGTTTAATTAAAACTGCCACTAATTGTTAAAGTAATAAAAAAATAGCAGTGGTTTTATAAAAATTCCTCTATATTATATATTTTTTAAAATGGATTTAATTCACAGCAGTTACTAGAACCTCTGCTAATAAACTTCCGCTAAGCAGCCCTTTTTTATAGTGAGTGACACAGATGGGGTTAGGAATTATAAGGGAAATTCCATATATTTTTTCTCTTGAGACCCCCGCTTTATTATTCCTTCATCCTCCTTTGACCATAACTTGATCCATACAATTTTAGGACCCCTCTTGGACATTCTTGGATCTCCCAAAATCAATTCTTGGTGAATCAAAGCATCATTTATATTTTTAATTTTTTATCCATGAGTCATACCTTTTTTTGGTCAGAATCTCTCCTCTCCTCATGTTTCTTGACTTTCATCATCCATGAAAACCTTGGAGAATTATTGAATTTTGAATCTTGATTGTTTTTTTTTTGTTTTTAAGGCTCTTACTTACCTCCTCATTTCTAGTTGGTGGATCCCCTTTCTGATTATTGATGCTTTGAGAATTGTGGTAGGTAGTTTCATATAATGTCCCTATTAAATAAAACCCATGTTACTTACTTGTTTTTTAAATTTTTTTCTAAAATGGTTTTTGAATCATGAATCATGACCACTTAGTGATGATTTCTTTAATGGCGTGATAAATTATAAAAACCCTTAAAAGCACATGATCTTGAAATAAAAGATGGTTTTAAATTGAAAATGTTATTTTGAAGAGATTTCCTTGATCTTGGTTTTGAAACTGTGATGGAATGGCATGTTGTGATTCCCTTGAAAATGATTTATTTTTGAATGACATGAGTTTTGGAAAAATACTTGATTAAGTTTTCTTAAAATTGAATTTACATGGCTTGTGAAAGATTGAATCTGGGATGATTATGAAATGATCGATGAGACTAGTGAATTATGTTTGATAGACCATGATTGAACATTTATTTAAAGCCTATAGGATCCAATAATTTATCCAGGTAGTTTAGGATAAGCACACTAGGAATTTTTAGCTCTACCTACCAATGTAATTGATGATGACAACACTTACTTAACATTAATGAGGTCGAGAGACACATGTAGAGGTGGAGTCTTACCCCTAGGCCCATATCCCTAGGTAAATGTTCACAATGGGTAACCATGATCACTGAGGGTGTGATGATCCTTAAGCCTTGACCTAAAGTCACCAGGAACTCCATTATCATGGTGCTGATATTTCTTAAAAATATCCCTTGTATGTTTTTTTGAAATGTGTTTTATTAATTCATGCAAGATAAATTGTTTTTCTTGGAAAGTGTTGGATATAACCATTTAATAAATGCTTAAAAATGATCGAAAAGAATGTTTTAATATAAATTGTGATGATTATTATCATGCCTTGTTTTATTTAAATTAATCATATTTAGTTTATTTAATATGGACTGCTTATGAAACACTTGGTGGGACCCTATTGAGATTGTTTTCTCACGCCCTACATATGCCTTTGGGTTTATGTTGACTTTGTTTTTCTAGGTTTAAGTAAAGGTAAGGCACTGATTAGAGGTGGTGGGTATCTATTATTGAGGGACATGGGATGTCGATGGTAATGTTTGGGGTGAGCAACCCACATTTTGCATGGAGATAGGTAGACAGTGATGTCATTGTCTTGATTGTTGGTTGACATTGGTTTATGTTTTCTTATTTATTCCATGTACTTGGTTTGTATCTTGTTGACTCTTAATTCAATTTTATTTTATTGAATGGTTGTTTTAATACTCTATTGCGGTAAAATCATTCCCAAAGGTTGTTTGTGATTCCCAAGCGTTAGCTATCAGCCTACAGGGATTGGAAACGCCCTTTGGGTTGTGTTGTGGATCATCTTAGATGCCTAAATCAATGGGAGATCTATGTTAGTTCATAATAAATTGGTACTGTAGCCATGTTCAGTTGTTTTTATCATCAGTAAATGATTTTGGGATGTCCTGGTATACAAAAGATAAGAATGTTAGGACTTAAGGGGTAGGTTGTGAGTGAGTGTCTGGCTAGCTCTCACTATGAAGAGCCTTAAGATACCATGGGTACTCGGGAAATGAGTCTTTTGAGATACTTTATGCCTAATTTCAGTTGTTTTTCATGTTTCTTATCAATTTGAGTTAAAACTTGTTCCTTGATCTAATATGTTCCATGTTGATTTTTCTTAATGTTGTGCAATACCATTCCCCCCATAAGACTTCCAGTGAGACATAAGGAGGGTCTTGTAAATGAAACATGGCAGGTAAATACTCTATTTGATCAAAATCACATTGAGTCAGTTGTGCACATATTCGGATCTATGGATTTGGGCACAACACCTGCCCTTGATCAAGTTACTGAGGCGGAACCTCTAAATAATGGGAATAGGGATCAAGCCCAAGAATTTCTTCACTATAAACCACCATATTTCTAGGGGAAAAATAATATTTAGTAGGAATAATATTGGTTAGGTAATATTAAAAGAATCATTGAATTCCTAGAAACCAAGAATTCTATAAAGGCAAAGTGTGTTGTCTTCAATACTGAAGACTCAAGTAGAAGGTAGTGGGATTCAATGGTTTTGGAAAATAAGAATGAGGGCTTGGAGTGGAAAGAATACAAGGACATATTCATAGAGTAATTCTATACAAATTCTATGTACTTTGAGAAATCTATATAATTCCTCAGCCTTGAGAAAAATAATCAGATAGTCATAGAGCATGCCAATCACTTTTCTAAACATGCTCAGTTTTCACCTGAGTTTGGGTCGAATGAAAATTTGAAGGCTCGAAGGTTCCATATGGGTATTTGAAAAGATATTTTATTATATATTTTCATGTTGAAACTTTATTCCTATATTGAGGTGTTGGATAAATCTTTGATGATAGAGATCAACCTGGCCAAAAAGTAAGGGATGATAAGAGTTTCTCCTAAACCCAGTGGTAGTTTTAGTGAATTTAATAAGGGGTAAAGGAAGTGAGATTATTCTCATAGTGGAAACAGTGGTGGTTCCTCAAAATAACAATCATACCATAGATCATCTACAATAACTGGTAGAGTCCCATTGAATTTTTTCCAATGTGGAAAGATATGACATTCAAATCATACTTGCCTAGAATCACTAAAGATTTGAAACTCTTATGGATTATATGTCCACTTGTATAGGTTTTTTATGTTTTATTTAATTTTCATGGTGGAACAAGCTCATCAATATCTAGGGGAACTGTGGTGCAATCAGATGCTTCAAGAACAATGGGATTCCAGTCATATGCCTCTAGAAAGAAATTGTTATAAGTAGTGGAAGAGTTTCTAGATGAAGTTTATGTGGGATCAGTGATTGTGAGAGGTAACAAATCTTTAGATTCCTATTTAGTGACTGCTTTATTTAATATAGGTGTATCACACTCTTTTATATCTACCTGCACTATGAACCTCTTGAGTCTTCCGATGTAACTCTTTCCCTATGTAATAGAGATACCAATGCCTCTCGGAATGAAAAGGAAGAAGGGTATCTGATACCCCTTCCATGACTTATCTTTATCAGATGTTGAGCTATTTTGTAATTTCTAGTCCTCAAAATGAGCCTCTTTAACATCATTTTCAAAATGTATTGGTTGGTAGATCATAAATCCAAAATTGACTATTATTATCAGTGAGTGTCTTTTACTGCCCCTGATGGGAAGTATCTTGTGTTCTAAGGAGAGTGGGACCCAAGGTAAATTCATACAGGACCTCACCTTTTAGATATTGGTAAGTTAATATCCTCTTTTGTTATTAATATGGAACAAGAAGCCTTTTGTAGTGAACTTTCTCCAGTGGTCGATGAGTTTTCTGAAGTGTTCCCTGGATGAATTTTCTAGCTTGTCTATGGAGATGGAAATGGAATTATTGATTGAATTAGTGTTGAAAACTCAACCAATATTGATGTCATCTTACCACATGGCTTCAACAGAGTTAAAATAGATGAAAATTTAATTGGATGATTTGAGAGCCAAGGGTTTCATACACCTGAGTGTGGTATCCCGTATGGATCTTGTACTCTTTGCTGAAAAGGCTGATGGAACTCTCTGATTATGTGTTGATTACAAGAAGATAAACTAGGTAATGGTAATGATTAAGTGCTCTTTTCCTTTCATTTATGGGTTTTTTGATCAATTTAACAGGAAAAAGTGGTTCTTAAAAATTGATCTATGGTATGGTTACCACCAGCTTAGAATCAAAGAGTCGTGTATTTTGAAGACCACCTTTAGGAGCATGTGTAGCCATTTTGAGTACCTCATGATGCAATTTGGCTTGATTAATTCTCTTGCAGCCCTCATGACATTGATGAACTAGATTTTGCACCAGTACCTTGACTCTTTTGTTGTTTTATTCATGGATGAAATTCTAGTTTATTCTAGAACTAAAGAAGATAGTGTGAATTACCTAAGGTATGTTTTGGAGATCTTAAGGGATCATCACCTATATGAAAAATTATCAAAATATCAATTACAAATATGAGAAGTGAAATTTTTGGGGCACATGGTCTTGAAACATGGCATCTCAATCGATCTTAAAAAGGTAAAGGTGGTCATTTCATGGGAGGAACCTCAAAATGTATTTGAAATATAAAGTTTCCTAGGTCTGGCGGGTTATTACCAGCAATTCATGAAGGATTTCACAAAACATGCATCACCTCTGACTGCTCTCACCCATAAAGGGTTGAAGTTATCATGGGACTCGAAGTGTCATGTATCCTTTGATGAACTGAAGCGATGTTTGACCCTAACACCTATTCTGGCTCTACTAGAGGCTGGATATGGTTGTGTGGTTTATTGTGATGCCTTGGGTGTAGGTCTGGGCTACGTTCTTATGAAAATAGATCATGCAGTGGTTTATGGATCCAGTCAGTTTTGAACTCACGAGAAGAATTATCCCACCCATGATCTAGAACTCACAACTGTTGTGCATTCCCTTAAGAGTTTATGTCACTACCTGATCAGGGAAAAGTTTATCATCTTCTCTGACCGTAAGAGTTTGGATTACATCTTCACCTAGAGATATTTTAATCTCTAAAAGAGATAATGGATGGAATACCTATAGTCATTCAACTTTGATATTGCCTATACTCCAGGAAAGGGTAATGAAGTTGTTTATTCTCTTAGGAGAAATTTTCCTTCACATGTGTTAAAGAGAGCAAAAGATGAATAATTTTTTATGGGAATCTTTATATGGTTGCACTTGGGTGTCGGAGAGGAAGAGTTTGGTAATGTTATGGAAAACATTTAATTGACATCCTATCTTCTTGAAATGATCCTCCAGGAGCAGAAATAGGATAACAAGTTCTGAAATATCAAAGATTCTTTATATAGAGGGGAGACCATCAATTAATGGTCACTCTCTTTGGAAGGTATTCTTTGCTTCAAAAACTGTTATGTTGTTCCTTATTTTGTAAGAAAGGTTGTGATGGGCGATTGTCGTCTTTCTTAGTGGTTTGTCCACCTAGGAACCGTAAAGATGTTTTATGACATGAAGTTTTGGTTCTGGTAGCTTGTTATGAAATGAGACATAGTTGACTTCATGTTTCATTGCTATACTTTCCAACAGATTAAGGTTGAGCATCAAAATCCTTTTGGTTTTATTCAACCTCTCCTCATGCCAACATAGGAGTAGAATGAGAAATCAATGGATTTCAATATTGGTTTACCATGAACTACCTATGGTAATAACACCATTTGTATGGTGATTGATCGGTTAACCAAGTCAGCTCACTTCATACCTATTCGTGACGCCACCAAGGTGGAGGATCTAGGGAAGTTGTATGTGTAGGATATCATTAGGTTGCATGGGGTTCTCACGATCATTATCTCGAATAGAGATCATCATTCCAAATCTCAATTTTTTAAGGGACTCCATGAGGTAATAGGATCTCAAGTTAAGTTGAGCACACCATACCATCCTCAAACAGATGGGAAAACAAATCGAGCAATTTAAATTCTTGAGGACATGCTCTGCACTTGTGTTCTAGACTTTGGAGATGCTTGGGATAGCCATCTGATATTGGTTGAATTTTCATATAATAATAGTTATCAATTGTTCATAATTATGAAACCTTTTAATGCTTTATACAATCATCATTGTAACTCGTTGATGTGTTGGTCAGAGGTGGGTGAAGCTTCTTTGGTTGGACCAAGTTTGGTTTAAGAAACGATGATGAATATTCATATGAATCATCGTTATATAGAAATGGATAAAATTCAATAAAAATATTACACGGATTATCATCATCGCCCTTTGGAGTTTTTAGTTGGTGACCTGGTTTCCCTAAAATTCTTGCCTCGATTGGGTCATTGATGGATTGGGGGGTAAGGGAAGTTAGTTTCGAGGTACATGGGACCATTTGAGATCATGGAATGGGTTGGAAAGGTGGAATGTTGTTTGTATTTACCACCATGTATGACTTCAATCCACAATGTTTTCTATGCGCCTCGACTTAATAAGTATCAACCTGGCCTGTCTCATGTTATGAATTGGAAATACCTCAACTTAGAACATGATATGTCTGTGACCAAGCAACCGTTTCAAATTATTGACTCTCGAGTAAAGGTCCTTAGTGGGAAAGCTATATTATTGGTCTGAGTTTGGTGGTAGAATGGATCAGATACTCATGAGATGTAGGAACATGATTCTATGATGAGAGAGTTTTGACCTTATCTCTTTGGGGTCCAACTTTCTTCAACTTAGCATTTTGGGGGCAGAAAGCAATATGGTGGGGAGATTTATCTCACCTCGCTCTTGTTTTTAGGTATGACCTTATACTTGTTTTTTTTTTCACTCTCTACCCATTGATCTCTAGTTGTTGTTGTTTTTATTTTTCAATCCTTGATGGATCGGGGAAGTGCGCTTGAGTTTTAGTGTAAGCGTGGACTTGAGCATATAGCTGGAAAAGCTAAAAGAGGACCACTAGCTAGTTGGTGAGGGCCATCGACCAGCCATTGAATTGAATTGGAAAAATCTAGGCTATAAGGAGTCCATTGGATCATCGGTGACCAACTATCGACCACTCAGTGGAAATTCTGGGTTGCAAGCATTCTACTTGTAACCACTGGCAAGCTGGTTGGTCACTACCATCCAACTAGAGGCCCATCAGCCAGTCGGTGGGCAAACACCGACTCTCCGACGATGTCGATGGAGTCGGGAATTGTAAGGGTAATGTCGTATGATTTTCTCCAAAGAACCTTGTTTTATTTTTCCTTCCTCCTCCTTCGACCATAACTCGATCCATACAATTCTAAGATCCCTCTTAGACATTCTTGGCTCCCTTAAACTTAATTCTTGGTAGATTGAAGCGTCGTTTGTCTTTTTGGTTTCCAATTAGTGAGCCTTACCTTATTTCAATTGGAATATCTCCTCTCCTCTTATTCCTTGTTTTTTATCAGTCATGACAACCTTGGATAATAGTTGAATCATGAATCTTGATTAGTGTTTGTGGTTTCTAAGGCTCTTACTTTCCTCCTCCTTTTCGATTGGTGGATCCCATTTCTAATTGTTGACGTTTTGAGAATTGAGGTAGGTGGTTTCATACACCATCCTTATTAAATAGAACCCTTGTTGCTTTGTTGTTTTTTAAATTGGTTTCTAAAATGGGGTTTTAAGCATGAATCGTGATCACTTGGCAATGATTTCTTTAATAGCACGGTAAATGACGGAAACCCCTAAAAGTACATGATCATGAAATAAAAGATTATTTTCAATTGAAAAGGTTGTTTTGAAGGTCTTTCCTTTATATTGGTGTCGAAATCGTGATGGCGTGGCATCCTTGAAAATGATTTGTTTTTTTAATGATAAGGGTTTTAGAAAATCCTTTGATGATGTTTTCTTGAAATTGAATTGATATGGATTGTGAAAGCTTGAATCTGGGCTGATTGTGAAATGATTGATGAGACTGATGAATGATGTTTGATAGCCCATGATTGAACTTTGATTTAAAGTCCATGGGGGGTGAGAATTTAGGTGGATGGTTTATGGCAAGCTTGCTAGGCATGTGTGCAGCTCTAACTGACAATGGAATTGATGATAACAACACTAATTAAACATTGACGGGGTAGAGGGACACCTGTAGGGGTGGACTCCTGCCTCAAGGCCTGCATCCCTAGGGTAATGTGCGCACCAGGTAGCCATGATCACTGAGAGTGTGAGGATCCTTGAGCCTTGACTTAATTTCCCTGAGAACTCCATTACCATGGTGTTAGAATTTAATAAAAATATACCTTGCATGTTTTTCCAAAATGTGTTTTATTAATACATGCTAGATAAACTGTTTTTCCTAGAAAGTGTAGGATATCCCCATTTGATAAATGCTTAAAAAAGTTTGAAAAACGTGTTTTGATATAAACCATGAATTTGATTATCATGCCCTGTTTTATTTTAATTAAGCATATTTGGTTTATTTAATATGGACTGCTTATGAAATGCACGATGTGATCCTATTGGACTTGTTTGCTCACACCATGCATGAGACTTTTGGTGTATGCAGACTTTTTTTTGCCCAGTTTAGGTAAAGGCAAGACACTGTTCAGAGGTGGTGGGTATTCGTGATGTGGGGACATGGGATGTCGGTGGTAACATGTGGGGTGAGCGACCCATGTGTTGTATGGAGATGAGTTGATAGTGATGTCGTTGTCTTAATTGTTGGTCGATGTTGGTTTATGTTTTCCTCTTTATTCCCTGTACTTGGTTTGTATCTTATTGATGCTTGATTTTATTTTATTTTATTGAATGATTGTTTGAATACTCTATTGCGGCAAAATCGTTCTCAAAGGTTGTTCATAATGCCCAGATGTTGGTTGCTAGCCCATAAGGATTGGAAACACTCTTTTGACCGTGTTGCAGACCGGCTCGGATGCTTAGATCGATGGGTGATCTAAGTTGGTCTGTGACACACCCCATCCTCTTAGGGTTTCACGACTTTATGGAAGGAGAAAGAGTGAGAAATAAGATAAGAAGGGGGAATGAAGAAAAAGAGGGTATAACCTTGAAGAAATCACTTGAAATCAACGAGATAAGCTCAAAAATCGGGAGGGGGTCGCCTAGGGCTACCCTTGGCAGTGCATTGCACAAATGGGTTAAAGAAAGAGCCCAACGAGGGTTTAATTGGGGAGGATAAAACTGAAAATTCATAAAATTAATTGTTTCAATAGAGCAGTTCACAGCTGTGATGCATTTGTTGCAATGTAACCATCACCTAGTAGAACAAAATACATCACTGCCTAGGGCATGTTGCGATGTGATGCCCTACGTCATAGTGTGATGACCTTCCGATCCCACATGGTCACGGCGTGGCCACCCTGGTCATGGACGTGACCTGTTGCAGACCTAGAACCTTTGATGCATGGTCATAGACATGATTTGTTGTCGTTCTAAACAACTGAATTCCGAATGCCATCAAACATCAAAAAATTTCAGAAAAACAAAGAGATATGAAAAATAAATAAATAAATAAATAAATAAATATATATATATATATATATATATATATATTTGAAAATAAATAAATTACTAATCAAGGAAACCAGACTTACACAGCCAAGCAGAGAACGAGTTCACCCAACAATGATCACCCCAAAATTTCCCAAAACGAGCCAAACGATGAGCTTTTGAATTGCCATCCCTTTTGATAAAAGAAAATTTGCATGCATCGAATCCAGCGCGCAGGGACTAGATCTTCCTCAGGATGAGGGCATAGGGCTGAGAATCCTCATCTTTTGTTGAGAGTGCGTTCACCACCCCGAGACAGTCGGATTCCACTAAAATCTTGGGCCAACATTTTGAATGGGTAAAAAGAAGCCCCTGGAAGATAGACGAGTCCTCAGTCACCATAGGGCTCCAAAATACACATATATATATATATATCAATGAAAAAAATACATACATATCTGATGCGGTGTGTGTGGATCCATCCGGCCCAATTTTCAATATCGTTGCCGTCCCAACTCAGCGGGTCCCCTCATTCGAGTGCTAGCGTCATCTCTGCCTCTGGTGGCTGGCAGCGCTGCTGAAACCGTCAGTTGCAAGCGCTAGCTGGTGAGAATCGAGGAACTAAGCGCCATGGCTGTTGACATATCTGGCTTAGAAAAAAAGTAAGTGTATGCTACTGAACCGATTTATTTTTATGAGCTTCTTTTCGGGGGAGGGTGGGGGGGTGGGATTTTTGCCTGTCCGATCGCCGCCAGATGCCGGTTGATTCCGGAAGGACATGGACAGTGCCATTTTTCATTCGTTTGCATCAAATTCATGCAAAAGAAGCTGTATCAGCTTGGTGATGCGTTACCCACGTTGCAAATGGACTCGTATTAATTTCAGATGGATGATTTAGTTGTTATTTTCATTTTTGTTCCAGTTAACATGTTCATTGAAGTGTGGAAATATTCAGGGGAGTTGGGTATTAACTGGTTCACCAGGTTATTTAATAAGATTATGAAATCTAATAAGATTCCCGATGAATAGAGGAAGAGTTCTCACTAGACATTTTAAGCTGTAAGAATCGTAGAGACATTAAGGTTACGAGTCATATCATGAAACTTTTGGAATAGAGTGATTGAACAGACGACTTTAAGGGAAACAAAAGTTTGAGATAATCAGTTTAGTTTAATACCTGGACGTTTAAATACATAAGTAATTTATTTGATTAGCGGTTTTGTAGAGTATTTTCGAGAAAAAACCCAAGATTTGATTATGATTTTCATTTATTTGGAAAAGACATATGATAAAGTCCTCATTGAGGTTTTATGGAAAGCTCTTGAAAGAAAAGGGGTGTTGGTGACGTATATCAAACTCTTCCAAGATATGCATGATGAGAGTTTGACTCCAGTCTAGTAGGTGATATTACAGACTTCCCTGTTTCGATAAGACTGCATTAAGTTTCGCCTTTAAGACCATACATTTGTTTCTTTGGTCTGAGATGAACTGACAAATCATATTTAAGATGTGATACTTAATTGCATGCGTTTTGCGGATGATATAGTTTTTGTTGCAAAATTCAAAGAAACTATCAATTTAAAGTTAGTGTTATGGAGAGAGGCTTTAAAATCGAAAAGTTTCCGTCTTAGTAGGGATAAAACAGAATATATAAAGCGTTGTTTTAGCAAAAGATTGCATAGTAATGTTATGGATGTGATATTGCGAGCCTACGTTATTTCAAAAGTTGATCGTTTTCGATATTTTAACTCTTTTCTACAATTTGATGGAGATATTAATGTAGATGTCTCTCATAGTATTCAAACTGGATGGATAAAATGAAGAAAGACTTTTGGAGTGCTTTGTAATCGTAATTTTTTTTTTGAAATTGAAGGGTGAATTTTATAGGACTGATATTAGACCAACTATTCTACATGGTAGTGGGCGTCGGCCTTTAACGGAACACCTTGAACAAAAAATAAGGGCAACGAAAATGAAAATGTTAAGATAGACATGTGGGCATACTAAGATGAATAAGATTAAAAATGAATGTGTTTGAGATAAAATCGGAGTGACCCTGAATGACGAGAAGATGATTGAGACTAGATTTAGATGGTTTGGACATGTTAGAAGAACAGACAAGGATGCACTTTTTAATAGAGTAAACTTAATAACAAATTCAATTATTAAAAGAAGTAGATATAGACTTAAAATGACTTTTAAAAAAACCATTCAAGATAATCTTGTTTTAAATTGTTTCAATGAAAATATGATCTTCAATTGAGTCAATTGACGACGTTTGTTCCATGTATCTAACCCCATTTAATTGGGCCTCAGGCTTGTTTGTTGTTGTTTCATTTTTGTTTTTTCATGGGGTATATACCCGAGGAAATTATTAGATGATGTAACTGGTTGAGCATTAGGAACCTTGACATAAGGATGCATTCCGGTCTGCAGGAACTTATCCAGTGTTTTCCAGGTTTGGTGTTTGTTAGTTTTGTTTAGCGGTTGACTGTTGAATTTTTCTGGCATCAGTTTATGACTTCTTTGTTGGGCCACATCATTAACTCTTAATTTGGTTTGGAATTGGAAAGTTCATTTTTTTCAGTTTTTTGTCTTTTTTGTCTTTTTTGTCCGACAAACATGCTGGGGGCTCAAAATATCAAAAAACAGTGTACTTAAATTAGCCTATTATCTGCCTGATTGTTATTTAATAATTTACACGTCAATAACAATGCTTATTTAAATGCTTGATCTAATCTTATAGTCTACTTGATTGTATTTAACAGTCTATTATTCTGGTTTGGTTCCAGATTTGTTGATGCTTGCAAGAGGCAAGGGATCCTACCTAATCCAGCAATCTTAAGTAGCCTTTTCAAGGTTTGAATTATTCATTCATTCACGGGAATTGTTGTTTTCATCATTTTCAATGCAACCTTGTCTAATGTTAGTTTTTTCCCCTTTCATGGGCACTATAAATTCAGCTCACACGGTTGGAAAATTCTTACTAATGGTGTGTCAATTGATCCAACATCAATGAACTGTTGTATGAACTGCATGTTGGGAAAGAGCAATATAAATTAGAAGGTTCTGGATGTAAGAAATGATGCGGAAACATCAGGAGTCGCAACGACAGAAAAAAACGATTTCACAGAAGAGTAAAAGGGGAAAAAAATGAGAGAAGAATTTGGAGACAGAGATTTACGTGGTTCGGTAAATGATCCCTACGTCCACGGAGAGTCAGAAGTTTCACTAAATGTCGGGAGCACAATTACAAGGAGAGAATCAAAGTTTTTAAACCCGAAATGGGCTAATAAGGAGGACGGAACACTATTCCACCAATCGTCAGAAAGTTCGTTGTGCAACAGTGAAAGACGGCTGGAAGTCCGCATCGCTACAGTGAAAGGAGCTACAGTATTGTTGACTCCAAAGTCTGACCTGCGACAATGTCCTGTCGGTGTCAGTCGGTCAGCTCTGCTACAGTGGTCAAAGATGCTACAATTCTCCAAATTTTGTGTCGGGGGCCTTCGGGCCGTAAGTATTCGGCCCAAATATCATCCAAAACGGATCGGGTTACACCAATCCAACAAGAAACATTTGATAAAATATTTTATGTGTTTTTGATTGAAGTGACTATTAGAATTTTCCTGGATTGTGTGTGAAGTAATGCGAGTGGCCAACAGTGGACAAGGAAAACCTATTTCAAAAATATAAAGCAAGTGTTTGTCGTGTTAGCCACTACAAATGAAGAGCATATTGTCACGGGCTGGGCGTCTCAACACAACGGATTGTGTGTGAAGTAATGAGGTTCACTGGTTTCGTCCTACCATGGACTCATCAGGAGAGTTGCCCCAACTCCTAACCAGTGCAGTGTCAGGACTGACACACACCATCCTTCACATTGTCGGGACAACTTTCGTCTCTTATATGAGGGCAAACCACATGAACCGCAGCGTTAATGTTCTCGATGGTGTGGGATGAGACCCCCGTGATTGGGTCGTGACATTCTCTCACCACCATTTCATGCACGCTCTCGTGCCCGCAAGATCGTGGCTTTAAGTGTGTCTGCGAAATGATCTGCTTCCAACTAATTGGCTTTCATGTGTGGCCAAGGGGACGCTCACTCTTTGCCATTGGCTCTATGATCCACCCTCCATCTGGGTCGCACACCACAAATCTCATCAAAACCCACCCTCCATAGTGACGTTTTTGCCTTCGACATTCAGACTTGAGCGCGACCATCTCTGTTGTGTCACCTCTACCATGACACACCTCGGGACTCCGCTCCCACCACCAAGGCCCAACCGACAACATTCCATAGACATCACGAGACACCTGCTCTGATACCACTTGTCATGGGCTGAGCCTCTCACCACAACGAATCTCCCGTGCGGCACCCCAACCCCCTTCTTTGTGGGCGGGATTTAGCCGTCTAACTCTTTCAAAATGATGCGAGGTTCGCTGGTTTCGTCCTCTACCATGAACTTATCAGGAGAGCGACCCCAACTCCCAACCAGTGCTGCGTTAGGATTGACACACACCATCCTTCACATTGTCGGGACAACTTCCATCTCTTATATAAGTGTTAAGGTTAAGTTGTGTCAAGTCCCACATCGGACTTTAGGTATCATGTCATCTTTATTATTCATTATAAATAAACTCCAAGGTCTCTCTTAAGAGTCATCTTGGGTATTGGGTACACTCTCCTCCATTATTACATGGTATCAGAGCGAGTTTAATCTCAAACCCTCCATTTCCCTGTCTCTTTTTTTTCGAGAGAAACCCTACCTACGATATTCCCCCCTTGGGGGGCGGCGACTCTCTGGCCAAAGGCCATCTTCACAGCGGCGCCGCCCCTGCCATCTCCATTTTGCGCGCATCCCTTTCACATTGCGGGTCCAGTAGCTGCGACGCCTCCTTCATCTAGATTCCCCTCACAGGTGCTTCTGTCCATCGGCCACCCACCCAACACGACAACTCCCCTCTTGCGCAACGACCTTCCCCGCCTCCCAGTGCGCGCCGACTCTGTGCGACGATGCTCCTCCAGTGCGACTACCCTCCGGTTTGCAAGGCCTCCGCTCACCCTGCTTGCTGCTACGCGCGTATCCTGCTGTTGACGTCTCAACTACGCGCGTCCCTTCAACATCGCCCCTCCTCGCGCTTCCCCCTGATCTGATTCTCCAGATATTCTCCTTGCTCTCGCGCATCCTGTTGCAAAATGGATTCTTTGCCTCTACTAGGTTCTCCGTTGCTCCCTACTGTTACCTTTGCTATCAATCAAAATTTTTTTAGGGTCCGAAAAGTCATACGCTGTTTCACCTCGGCAATTTGGGTCCGCTAGTCGGGCGCCGTTTCACCCGGCCGTTTTTTAGGCTGTTTCATCCGGCATCTTCAAGTAAGGGTCATCCTCAACATGAGAGCATGAGAGTTCTACGATGACCATCTTTTCTTTAGCACCCAAGGGCGGGAGCGCAACAAAAGAAGCAAAACAAGCAGGCAATGCATCTAGAGATACTCTTCTTTTTAGTCCTTTTAATGTATTCAAGCTGGTCCAATTTGAGGGGGAGTGTCATGGATGATCATTTCTGTTTTCTTATGTATCCAAGCTAGGTATACCTAGCTTGAGGGGGAGTGTTAGTGGTTAAGTTGGGTCAAGTCCCGCATCAGACTTGTGAAATTATGTGATCCTATTATTCATTATAAATAAACTCCAAGGCCTCTATTAAGAGGCATCTTGGGCATTGGGTACGCTCTCCTCCATTATTACAGTAAGGACAAACCACATGAACCGCAACTTTAATGTTCTCGTTGTTGTGGGTTGAGACCCCATGATTGGGTCGTGACAATATGGTCCAAATAAAATGTATGCAAAGCAAGAGGTGAAAATGTTAGTTTTTTTTTGGATATCAGATTGAAGATGGGTATCATTACTGTTTTTTTGTCATCACCTTTGATAGTGGAAGCAAGTAATTTTCTAGGAAAATTTAAAAGAAACAAAACAAAGATAAGCATATAATAACTTTCAAGACTTCATTAAATGGGTTGCTTTGTGCACTGGAGTCTATGCTTGAGATTTGTCATTTTTTTTCATTTGATTTTTATTTAGCAGAACTAACATCTTTGTAGAACCTGGCTGCTTATGCTTAATTTTTTTATTGTTTTTTCAATTTCACTTATGACAGCACAGACTATATCCTAATTTTTTTTAATTATGCAGGCCCGGGTTAGAAAGCCCTTTTTGGACCTATGCGTCCTTGAGGTTTTCATTGACTTCCTGAAAGATACAGACTTCCATCCACTTCTTGAAATATTCATGGAAATTGATGTCTCTGAGATTGATTCAGTTGATGTTTTTCAAGGGTCATCTTGTGTTCTAAGTGGTGAGCATGTTTTGTTCTTGATGCGTGCAGTCAAACAAAAGCTTCGAATTGTTGATCTTCAGGACTCGTCATTTGGGAAGGACTTCTTGAGGTATGCAGGTGTTTCTGTTCATGATAACCCCGATTAAATTTTATTCTATGTCTGTCTCTTTACCATCCTCACTCATACTTCAAAACACACGTCTTTGATTTCCCCCCCTAATTCTAGGTTTCTCAAGTCTTCTTCTGATATGACTAGTGTTGATGGAAGAGATTATTTTTTCCAGTGCTATTCAATTAACATTGAGCTTTAATAGTTACTGGAATTTTAAATTATTGAAATTACTTTAATTTTGTAGGATAAAATCTCATACCTCAATGGGAGGTGTGATAGTTTATATATATATATATATATATTTATATATATATATTTATATATATATATTTATGAGATACATCATAGAAGAAAAGACCATATAGACTCCCCCTCAAACAGGGTCATGTTGAGCGTCCCCAGTTTGGTGCCTAAAAACTTTACTTAAGGCCTAGGAACACCTTTGGTGGAAATGTCGGAATGCTGATTTGCTGTGAGAATTTAGCCGAAGGTGAGTGTGCTTGGTGTATTTATTGTGATTTTCCCAGTAGCCTGACTATCACATTAAAGATGGGCATGATTCATTAGTGGAAAGCCAACTTCAGAGAGGAGCTGGCGGAACCAAAGAATCTTGGCAGTGACAACAATCTTGAAATGGTATTTAGACTCGGCATTGGATTGTGATATAAGTGTCTATTTCTTGTTGCGCCATGAGTTCAAGTTGTTTTCGAGAAAGTCCTCATACAAAAAAATAAACTTTTAGGTAGATAAGCAACCCGCGCAATTTAAATTACAAATTGGTTCAACACCCATATGACCGTGATCAGAATATAAAAGACTGCACCTGAGGTCCTGCTTTTTATATTTGATGATGTGATGAACAACATCCCATTTGGGTTTCATAGGATGCTCCATAAATTTACTAACATTAATATCAGGATAAGTCCTTTTGAGGTGATTGAATTTTCTGGCAAGACGACAATACCCCTTGATAAAGTAAGATGCACTATCACCCTGAAGAGATTTTCCTCGGGTCAAGAGGAGTGTTGTCACGACCTCCTCCCGCCAAAGATACCGCAATGAGGGGAGAGAGATAATGACCCCCGAGTCCCCGCCTTCAGTAGGCTTTGGGTCGGGTTGACGACTAGTACTGAGGGTATAAAAATCTAATGAAATGAGAGGCATTATCCTCTATAATAATATAAGATCGGGAGATAAAATGAATCATTCACAATCAACTCCATAACATAATATAAAAAGAAAACAAAACCATTCTACAATGCATGTATAAATAAAATAGGTACAGATAAAAATCTTCAAAAGTAAATACCCAAAAGCAAAGCTAAAGCAACGACACAACAATTGTCGAAAAAGGACCAAGCTAGTACTGTCCAGCACGATCCACATGATCCCCTTGGAAACCTGAAAATCAGCTTATATACGTAGGGTGAACATACAAGTATACTTAGTAGGAAAACCAAAGTCTCTCGTGCACATGTGAAAAAAGCATGCTAATGCACTCATGAGCAAAACCAACCATATTTAAAACAGGTCAACTAT
This sequence comes from Viscum album, assembly GCA_963277665.1. Lineage (NCBI taxonomy): Eukaryota > Viridiplantae > Streptophyta > Magnoliopsida > Santalales > Viscaceae > Viscum > Viscum album. Next base: position 1,360,375,120 of record OY728140.1, on the reverse strand, counting down.
CAATTTCAACCTCACCAAGACACGCTCACTAAATAACGCAAGTCAAGTATAATAACATAATAAGAAGCATATCGATAATAGGTACCCCGCACCGCTTTCCCACTGATTTGCCGCTCTCACATCCCAACATCGTATGTCTTAGTGCTCCCATCTCTTCCAAATAACATATACCACCGCCCCACAACATAGTCACATCACATCACGCCTGTAGACACCTAGGCCACCACCCCACAGCACGATCACATCTCATCTCGCTCACAGACACCTGAGTCATCACATCACAACCATAACCAAAGTAGTAAGGTATTGTGAACATGAAGGACATCAATCTCGTGCCCTCCTCCTACCATGCGTGACCCCCACCATAAGCCGCTACACAACACGGTCATATCAAATCTCATCCGAAGACATTCGGGCCATCACCTAGTGCACTAACAGACCTCCGACCATCACAACCCGTGCATATCTATTCGTCTGGAAGAGAGAGTGGGAAAAAGCGGGTAGCCAACCATCAATCCTCATCACCGGGATGTTAGGAAAAACACCCCCGTGTGAAAATACGTGTGTCGGCACATAGTGCTTGACGCGGGTGGGATGCGTATAGAGATCACAAGGAATATACAAGTATATATCTATAAGCCACACACAAGCCCGAACTATGGGTTCACAACAAAACACCAACCAACTAAGAACATTGCCACTTTCGTCACTTTTGCTGCTACTTTTAAATGCATAACATCACACAAACCACAAGCCACATCTCACACCACCAACCAATTCCATTATCCAACCCATTCGTTTAATTATTTACAAACAATCGCATTTAACCACACAACCCATCATTTATTTGTTCATTAATTATTCCCATCCCTTTAACCAAACCAAACCCCAATCATTTTAAACATTATTAACCAATTATTCCATCACTACCCGAATATCTAGCACAACGCAACCACGCATCACAAACAGCTCATCATTCTCATTGAACCATCGTCTTGCCGCCCAACAAGCATGGTCAAACAAACCATCACATCGCCGCCCCAAAAGCGCACGGCCAAACAAACCATCACCTCGCAGTTCCAGAAGCACGGTCAAACAAACCACCACTTCGTCGCCCTAGAAGCACGACCAAACAAACTATCACCCCGCCTCCTCAAAAGCACGACCAAACAACCACACATCATCCGACATTGCATTGCAACCGCACATCAAAGATCATTTTACAAATCTAACAAAGGAGTTTTTATCACATTTTTTTTTTATTTTAGGGGTGTTATTACAAAAGCAATAAATACAAGAGCAACCATTTTATTAACCAAAATATAAGTGGTTAGTCAATTTTCATTTTAAGGTGATATCACAACAACTGCACAACAAGGGCTCCACAACACATAACAAACCAACGCAAACAAAGCCCCCAACGACCACAATTTTCAGTGAGACATTCATCCCGTACAATCACAATATCTCAATAATGTCAAAGCTGCAAAAGTATGCAAATCATTTCCCTTTCCCCCCTTCAATTTCAATCAATCAATTCTTTATCTTTAATTAAGCCAACACAACCATCTCCCATAGATAAACAAGAGAAAACATCTCCCACATGATACACAAAATGAGAAACGAAGGAATTCCCTACCTGGAAGAAAGAAGCTTTGCACAATTCACTGCACCAAAAACATGGGGCGTCTGCACCGAAGGAGACCATCTTCAGGGAACTCGAATCAACTGTAGAAACAAAGTTCCACGACTCTAAGGGAAAAAGCCTATGGAACCTCCCGTCTCAAGAGAAAGCAAGCCAGAAGGAACGAAGGCAAGATCTTCGCTTTAGAATGATCAAATCCAAAACCAGCGGGATTTGATACGGTTTTAATTGACCATTAAAGACAGATCTCATCAAATCCACTCGGTATAACCATTTAAAAGTTTTCGGACTTTTAAGAAATAGAGGATATAATTATCCTCCCTTAAAACGACTTTAAATTTCATTAACTAAGGTTTTAAAACCATTTTTCGTCAAAATAGACGTCAAAAGGGCAAAACTGCAAATTTTGAAAAAACTGGATCTACCGCCAGTGATCTATCGTTAGAATCTATTGCCAGTGATCTATCGTTAGAATCTACCGCCAGTGATCTACCGTCAGAATCTACCGTCAGAATCTACCACCTGTGATCTACCGCCAGGATCTACCGCCAGGATCTATCGCCGGTGATCTACCGCCAGTGATCTACCGCTAGGATCTACTGCCAGTGATCTACTTTCATCCTCTAAAACACCTCAAAACTCCTCCCTTCCTCCACAAAACACCTCTGGACTTTTTCCGGACACCTCAATCACCAGATTTTCCACAAACGGGCCCAAAGGTCCAAACCGTTGCATTAGATACCTCTCAAACTGTTCTCGCCCTTGAGAATTCAAAACCAACCCGGAAGGAAAGAGAGAAAAGGTCCGAACAACAATCTCTCGAGATACCTTTCAAGGATCTTGTTACACTCGAAACACCGCTACCAACTGAACACTCCACCCACAAGCCTCCTCTTTTCCACCTAACCACTTGCAAAACTCTTTCAACCCCAACATAACCCTATGCCAAAAACTGGCACACCCAACAAACAAGAGAGCCCCAAGTACACAAATCAAGGAATTCTATCTCCCATGTCAAGATACTACTCGCTTTGGTTGGCATTGACTTGCTTGCACGGTTTCAATCGCGTCAAGGTATAACGTGTCTCGATTAGGGTTCGGGTTTTCCCTTTTTGTATGCATTGAAGCTTTAATCAGAAACACATCTCATATAAAACAGTAAGGTCCAAACATCACATTAAAGCACAACAAGGCAGGACAAGGAATAAAGCGACTCAAAACAACTCTGAGTATTTGGAACGCATTCTCGTCTTATGCTCCCAAGTACTCTCCTCCAGGCCACCATACTTCCACAACACACGAACCAAAGGAATGGTCCGTCCTCACAACACCTTCTCTCGATGATCTTGGATCTCTAATGGCTGCTCCACGAACGTCGCGTCATCCTCGATATCCAACTGTCCCCAGTCAATGACATGAGAGTCATCGTGAAGATACCGACGAAGTTGAGAGACGTGGAAGACGTCATGGATCTGGTCCAGTCGTGGCGGAAGTGCCAACTTGTTAGTCACCTCGCCAATGCATCCCAACACCTCGAAGGGCCCAACAAACCGGGGCGAGGGCTTACTCCCATTGTTGAATCTCCGCTACCTACGTCGAGGAGAAACCTTCAAGAACACATGGTCTCCAACCTCGAACTCCAAGAGCGTCCTCCTACGATCAACATAAGACTTTTGCTTGTCCTGCGCTGCCTTCATCCTTTCTCGAACCAACTAACCCTTTTCTGTTGTGCTCTGCACCACATCAGGACCAAAAACTCCTAACTCCCTAACCTTAGACTAGGACAACGGAGAACGGTATGACCACCCGTACAAAGCCTCAAACGGGGTCATGCCAATGGATGAGTGCTAACTGTTATTATAAGCAAATTCAACCAAGGGCAGGTGTTCCCACGATCCGCCGAAGTCCAAGACGCGCCCGCGACATGTCCTTCAGCGCCTGGATAGTCCGCTCTGTTTGCTCGTTCGTCTGAGAGTGGAAAGTAGTGATGAGACGTAACTAAGTGCCAAAAACATGTTGCAATCCCCTCCAAACTCGCGAGGTAAAACGTGCGTCCCGATCTGAAACAATAGACATCAGGACTCCATGCAACCGCACAACCTCATCCACATACGTTTTTGCCAAAACATCAACTGCGTTCGACTTCTTGATTGCTAGGAAGCGAGTCGATTTCGTCAACTGGTCCACGATTACCCAGATAGCTTCACAACCTCCCTAGGCCCGGGGTAACTCTTTGGCGAAGTACATCAAGACGCCGTCCCATTTCCAGTCGGGAACATCCAATGGCTGCAACAAACCACCGGGAACACGGTGCTCAGCCTTTACTTGTCGGCGAACCAAATACCGAGCCACAAACTCTGCCACTGCTAGTTTCGTCACCAGTCACCAAAACTGTACCCTCAAGCCACTGTACATCTTGGAAACACTCGGGTGTACTGCTAAAGGTGAGCTATGAAACTCACGAAGAACTCGCTCGCGCATCGCTACCGGAACAAACAACCTCCCACGAAACATCATCCGGTTCCGACCATCCCTGTAGAGCATCGCTATAGCCAACACGATCGCGCATCACCTCTGCCTCTGAGTCTCCACATTGAGATTTCTCCACCCGTCGCATTAGAGAAGACTTCACCGTCATCTGAAACAAGCAACATCCTCCATCAACCACCTTTACATCTAAGTGCAGGTCTATCAACTCCTCCATCGCTCTCCAAGCATCCTCGGACTCCTGAACAACATCATTCCGCGACTTTCTGCTCAAAGTGCCAGCCATGACATTTCCCTTTCTTGATGTGTAGGAGATCAAAAAATCGTAATCCTGAAGTAACTCCGTCCACCTCCGCTGCTACAAATTCAAATCACGCTGAGAAAATCTATACTTCAAACTCTTGTGATCCGTGAAGACCACAAAATGCTCCCCAATGAGGTAATGCCGCCACAACTTCAACGCAAATACAACCGCTGTAAGCTCTAGATCATGGTTGGCATAGTTACGGTCGTGGGGATTCAACTGCTTAGACCCATAACTCCACTGCATCAACACGCATCCCAAGCCCAGACGGGAAACGTCACAAAACACCTTAAACATCATACCCTTCTCAGGCAACTAAAGCACTGAAGCACTGACCAACTTTCCCTTCAGGTAACTGAACGCTACCTGACACTGATCAGTTCACACAAAAGCCTGGTCCTTCCTGGTCAATGCTTTTAACGGGGCTGCAACTCAAGAGAAATCAGACGCAAACCTCCGATAATAGCCCGCAAGACCATGAAAAGTGCGGACCTCTGCCACGTTCTTAGGTGCTGCCCAAGAAACAACTGCCTCGACTTTCGACAGGTTTACTGCCACACTTTGCTGAGACCCTACATGCCTGTGGAAATGCGCATCTCATGTCCAAAACTTACACGTGGACAACTTTTCATAGAGCTGGTGGCGTCGAAGATCCTGCAAGATAGCTTTGAGATGACCGACATGCTTCTCCTCTGACTTCGAGTAGATCAATATGTCATCGATGAACACGACTACGAACTCATCTAAGAATTCACGGAACATGGAGTTCATGAGTCCCATGAACACAACTGGTGCGTTTTTGACACCAAACGACATGACTACAAACTCGAAGTGCCCATACCTGTATCTGAAGGCAGTCTTTTGGGATATCGCCCTCCTTCTCTCTCAACTAGTGATATTCAGACCGCATATCGATCTTAGAAAACTAACTCGTCCCTCTTAGCTGGTCGAAAAGATCATCTATTCTCGGAAGAGGGTAACGGTTCTTGATTATTACCTGATTTAACCTTTGGTAATCTATACGTAACCTCAGACTACCATCCACCTTCTTGGCGAACACTGGAGCACCCCACGACGATACACTGGGCCGGATAAAACCCTTCTGCATTAGATTATCTATTTGAATCCTCAACTTCCACAACTCAGAAGGCGCCATTCGTTAAGGAGCCATCGACATCAGAGAAGCACCAGACTGTAAGTCTATCCCGAACTCAACATCACGTCGAAGGAGTAACGTCCAACCTCGGGAAAGACATCAGGAAAAAACCCCAACAACCTTGGGAACCCCCACTGTTCTAGCGTCCACTGATTCCAACGACAACTCAACCATCAAAGAAAGGAGCTCCACATGCCGACTGCCCACCTGACAACCCCGCTCGCCAACGAAAACCACATGCTGATCATCCACATCCGAGAACACGACTCCCCCCCGGAAGCAGTCGATAACAACACATACGAAATACAACCAATCAATGCCTATGATGACATCGTATGAATGTATCTGTAGCAAGAAAAGATCCCCACGGTATTGATGTGGCTCCATCATCAGTCTACACCCCCGACGCATATCAAACACGTTGGTCTGGCCTTCGATTGGCGTAATCAACACCAGGGGCACGAGATGCCTCTCTACATCTAGTCCCAGAGCAAAGACTAGAGCGGGTGCAACAAAGGAGTGCGAAACTCTTGAATCAAACAAGACACAAACAAGGGCAGACGACAAACTGAGCGTATCTCGAACGATCTCTGGCCCTCTAGCGTTGCTGTCTCCACTGCGTGCAACTGACCACGCCCAACTCCTCTACCTCTTTGGTGACGACCACCTCCACGACCACGCTCGGGTTGAGGTCCCCGAACTCGAGGAACATCCTGAGGTTGGCCTCTACCCGCTCCATCTCCCCTCGGCGGAGCACAAGCCTGCTGCCTCTGCTGCTGAAACGGTCTCACTGACAATTGCTGCTAAGGTTGACGCTGAACCGTTCGCCTCCACCAAACTGAGCTCGAAGAACCGTTGGGCACTGGTTCTGGCAATGGTCACGAACCCCATAGACAAAATACATTGGCATGATATTTCTAGGAAAAGCATAGAAACCACTGGCCCTAAAAGGCGTAAGGGAAGTTGCTGTGGTTGATTCCCCGTTGGTCGAAACCTTGAAGGTCTCAGTGCCTGAGACCTGCCACTGACAACCCTGCTCCTCAAGCAACCCTGTTGATTCCCCTCTTACGGTAAACCTTCTCACGAGTGCATTCGTTCGATCACCTCCGCCTTCTTCTGAACCTCTAGATACGTTGACAACCTAAAATGAGTAACTGCACACTGGATAGAAGGACGAAGTGCCTCTTTAAGATGTCTCGCACGAGACTCCTCATCTGGAAAAAGATCTGGGGAAGAGCACAGATGGACATCAAACTTGATTCCCAACTCTCGCACTGACATACTCCCCTGTTGAAGAGAAAGAAGCTCCTGTCTGTTCACTGCCTTCATAGTTGACGAAAGGAACTCTGCCCGAAACTCTTTCTGAAAGTTGACCCACGAAACATCCACCTTCTTTCGCTCACCCAGATATAGCGTCGACCACTGAAGCGCAACTCCCCGCATCTGACTAACTGCAAAAGGGACCCATTATCCCACCGGGCCCCGGATCAAACTGAAAGCGACTTTGAGCTCATCCAGCTAGCTCTCTGTCTCCACATTCGAAACACTGCCCTTGTACTTACCCAAAGCCCGCCGCTGAAAAGTGTGCAACGCCCTCTGCCAAGCCTCATCCTCCTCTGCCGGATCAACCTTACGACGATCAACCAGATTAGTCTGCTAAACCTCAACTGCCTGAGCCACACGCGAAGGTCACCCATCCTGACATTACTGTTGGATTGGTGTAGCTCGATCCGTTCTGGATGATGATTGTGTCAAATGCTTCTGCCCCATACTGCGCACTAGGTTGCAACTCCGCGGTGAGCTTGTTGGGGGCTGCAGGGGGCAACGCGCCCCTATTACGGGGGTCCGGGGGCCGAAGGTCCTTGACCCAAATTTTGGGGGAACTATAGCAGTTCTGACCGACTGTAGCAGAGTTGACCGACTGACACCAACAGAGCACTATAGCAGTGCGGACTTTTGGCACGACTACTGTAGTTCCGCGGACTTGCAGCCGCCGACCACTGTAGCACCTTGGATTTGGGTGACCGTGACACTGTAGCGATGTGGACCTCCAACCACCTTTTACTGTAGCACAACGGACTTTCTATGCGGTTGGTGAAATAGTGTTTTGTTCTCCTTATTAGCCAATTTCGGGCTAGGGTTTTGTGCGTGCATTGAGAACCCTGAAACTTTCTGTAATTTTTGTGCTCCCGACTATAGTGATATTTTTGTCTCTTCATGGACACAAGGATCATTTTCTGAACCACGTAAATCTCTATGTGTTTCTTTCTTCTGTTTTTTTTTTCTTTCATCCGCAAACCTATCTTGTCTTTGCGACTCCCAACATTTCCGCAACAATTACTCCAGGCCAAGCTCACTTAACTGTGGAGTTTTAATCTGGCAGACTCCCAAAAAGAAAGATGCACTTTGTTGACATAGGTAGTATCATTTAATCTATTAAATCAACTACCAATTCACTCCAACATATAATATAAAAGTAAACCAAAACCATCTCACAATACATGAACAATGTCAACAAATAAAAAGTCTCCAAGTAAATACCAAAAACAAGTCCTATGACAACGATTCAACAACAACTCTAATATCCAAACTAATAATGTCCAACTCAGTCCCCAAAATTCTCCTAGAAACCTAAAAAACAATTTATATATATGTAGGGTGGGCATAATATGTATGCTCAGTAGGATCATACCCAATGTCTCGTGCACACATGAAAAGAGTACACTAATGCGCCAATGAATAAACCGAAGAACCAACATGTGTCTAAACAGGTCAACTAACCAATCCTAGTCTCACCATGGCACGCTCACCAAAAAACACTTCCAATATAGTAACATAGTATCAAAAAATATAAAACAGAAGTGCCCCACAACCGCTTCCTCACTGATTTGCTGCTCCCACGCCCCAACGTCAAACATCCTGTGCTTCCATCCCTTTCATGCACATCCCATCACATATCCATCCATTTCTGATGTGGGTCGGGACGCGTCCCTACCTATCCCAACCTCTTGTAGTGTTTAGCATCCGGTGCTACCATTAGTCACCATCACAATCTTATCACGTCACATCTCAAATCCAGGGCAATAGGGTATTATGAACGTGAATGATATCAACCTCGTGCCCTACTACCACGTATGCCCCCCTCTATATATTACATCTTGAACATCATTGGGTGATCTCTAACACCAACCCGTCATCATTGGGTGACCTTCAACACCAACCCATATTATCACCACTGTTGAAGGAAGAGCGGGTAACCAACCATCCGATTCACCACCAGCTTGGATATTGGGGAAAACACCCGAAACGCAAAACATTTGGGCATCAGTAAAGTTATTTAACTCGGGTGGGGTGTGTATAGATATAACATCAAATACATGATAGATTGATAACACACAATACCCAATCTATGAGTTAACACCACCCGCACTAGCGTACTCCACAACACCACCACTGCATCTCACGACATCTGTCACAGCCGGTGCCACCACTAAATGCATCACACCACACAACCACCACACATAAACACATAACTTTTAATTTCAATTACAGGTTCCATCATTTCTAGAATTAATGAGTTACCATCAACTTCCATTTGCTAAGTCGTTTCATTCACATTAACACAACCCTTTCATTTCATTTTTGTCAATTACCTCACATCAATTTCAGCCTATTCTTATATTTAATTCCTGCCTATGCTCATTCATTTACGAACCCATGTCGTTTTAGTTTTAGTATTTCAATTTGTCCCATGGCTAACCAGACAACTAACACAACCACACTACACAACAACTCCTCCATCTCACATCCACGACTGCCACAACACAACGTATGCCAAACCATCTCAACGCAACAACTACACATCACAATCACTGCACATCTGCCCACATCATGTCCCGCACCAACCAACCATTGCTTCGATGCCCAACATATTCCATACCCAAGCAGGCTACCACCTTCACCACACGAGCCTCAACAGGGTTCGCATAACCACAACAAATTCACAGTAAGCACACCGACACATAGCACCACGTTCTAGCTCTCACAACACCACATTTCAGATTCAACGAAAAGGGATTTCATTACATTACTTTGTTGCTTAGCATGAGTATTCTCACATAGATTCCAGATTTCCATGGGCAATCAATTCATTAGACATTTATAAGTTCTTAACCTTTTATTCCGGGTGAGTTCAAACAATCAACACAACAAGGGTTTCACAATCATATCAACTACAACACAAGCAAGGCTCCCAATAACCGTGATTCTCAGCAGTGACAACAAGAATGTATAATTCCATCATTGATATAATCAAAAGCAGTAAACACATGCGATTTCTCCCCATTTCCATTCAATTTCAATTAAAGTCGATTAATTATCTTCTTATGATGACCCATACCATCTACCCAAAGGAAGAAAAAGGCACACAATCCCCACACATGCACATAAAGAGGGAGAGAACAAGGATCCCCTACCTCAACAAAGCTTTCCAAATCGCTGCTCAAGGATGGAATGAAGAATGGACGTCCTCACGGCCAAGATCAGACCAAGGATGGATCAACAACCTGAAGCACAACCCCCTCTATCAATCTCCAGTCACTACATCACCCAAGCCATCTATCTTCCCAAGCACAACCTTCTCTGGAACGAAGAATAAGGGAAAAACTGAGAAGGAAAAAGAGGAATCACCTTAGAATTACCAACACTCAATCTCTGGATGCCAATAATCAAAACCCACAAGGAGAGGGTGAAAGACCTCCTAAAATCGCCTAGGTGTTGCCTAAGAATCGTGAGAAAAGATTAGAGGAAGATAATGTTCGAAAGGGTTCGATAGGCAAACTGTATATTAGAAGACCATGGCGTCACACCCTACACCACGATGCAAAGGTTCTGACATAGGACAAAACTATGGCGCAAAGGAAGGTACCATGCCACAATGGGGCTGGTCAAAGCCGCATCCGAGAAACATGATGAGGTTGACGCCACAGATCCAATAAACTAGGAGGACCATGACACAAGTGAAACCACCACACCACAAAATTAAATCGCTAAGAAGGCTATGTCGCAACCCTGCTCTACGACACAACTACCCCGAAATTGTTAGAACCAACAAAATCCCTCCTTCAGGACTCCACATCGTAGCCTAGAAAGCACGTTGCAACTCTACCAAAAAAGGCAGAACCACCAAAACTCCACTTCCAAGGCTCCACGCCGCAACCGATCTCTCCACGCCGCAAACACCCCCTTTATGGCGTAACATAAGCCTCCACGCCGCAAAATCTTTCCCCAACCAAGATTTCAACTTCAACCCCACATTCACTCCTCAGCTTCCTTGGAATTTCCCCCGGACGCCTTCATCACCTGAATTTCCATTAATGGGTCGGAAAGTCCGAACCATTACATTAGTTACCTCTAAAACAGTTCTCGTCCCCGAGAATCAAAACCAAACCTGAAAAGGAAAGAGAAGGGTTTGAACATCCACCCCATGAGATACCTCTCAAAGATTTCGTCACACCCCAAACAACCAACACCATCTCACACCACCCACAAGCCACCTCTTTTCCACATAACCATTCGCTCCACCCTTTCAGCCTTTATACAACCCAAGTCAACAACCACCATAATCGTCTCACAACATTGCCTCAAGCACACAAACAAAGGAAACCCACCCTCCGTATCAAGATATTGTCTGCTTTGGGCGGCATTGATTCACTTGTACGGTTTTAAAACGTGTCGTAAATATAACGCGTCTTGATTGGGAAGGGGTTCCCCTCTTTATATGCTTGAAGCCATAACACACGCCACCAACGAGGGAAAAAGATACATCTCATAAATCCGTAAGATTCAAGCATCACATCATCAAAGCAAAACAAAACAAGGCAGAACTCAAAACAACTCAAGGTATTAGACATGCATTTGCGTCTCACGCTCCCAAGTACTCTCCTCCAAGTCAGCATGCCTCCACAACGCACGAACCAGGGGGATGATTCGTCCACGCAACACTTTCTCTCGATGATCTTGGAGCTCTACTGGTCGTTCCATGAACGTCGCGTCATTCTCAATATCTAACTATCTCCAGTCAATAACGTATGAGACATTGTGAAGATACCGATAAAGTCGAGACACGTGGAAGACGTCGTGGATTATGTCTATCCGTGGTCAAAGCGCCAACCGATACACCACCTTGCCAATGTGTTTCAACAACTCAAAAGGCCCAAAGAATCGGGTAGAAAACTTGCTCCCTCTGCCAAGCCTTTTGCTGCCCCCGGCTAGGGGAAACCCTCAACAACACATGGTCTCCAACCTCAAACTCCAGGGACCTCCGCTTATGTTCAACATAGGCCTTTTGACTGTCTTGCGCTGCTCTCATCCACTCTCGGACCATTTGGATCTTCTCGGTCGTGCTCCGCACCACATCAGGACAAAGAACTGCTGACTCCCCAATCTCTGTCCTGCACAACGAAGAACGACACGACCGCTCGTACAACGCCTCAAATGGAGCCATGCTGATGGATGAGTGATAACTGTTATGAGAAAACTCAACTAGAGGTGGATGCTTCACCCACGATCCGCCAAAATCCAAGACGCAGGTTTGCAACATATCCTCTAGTGTCTGGATGACCCGCTCCATCCGCCCATCTTTCTGAGGTGAAAAGTAGTGCTAAGGCGCAACTGGGAGCCAAAGACATGTTGCAATCCTCTCTAGACCCGCGAGGTATAATGAGGGTCCCGATCCGAGATGACGGTTCTCGGTACCTAGTGAAACCTAACCACATCATTCATATACCGCCTTGACAAAACATCCACAACACTCGATTCACGGATCGCCAGAAAATGAGTTGACCTTGTCAGTTGGTTCATAATCACCCAAACTGCATCACATCCTTCTTGAGCCTGGGGTAAACTGGTGACGAAATCCATCACATCCTTCTTGAGCCTGGGGTAAACTACATCACTTCCACTCAGAGATATCCAAGGGTTTCAACAAACCTCCATGAACATGGTGTTCGGCTTTCACCTGTTGATAAACTAGATACCGCGCCACAAACTCTGCCACCGATCGCTTCATCCCAGGCCACCAAAGCTGTCTCATCAAGCCACAATATATCTTGGACAAATCCAGATGTACCGTTAAGGGTGTGCTGTCAAACTCACAGAGAAACCCTCTTTAGTGGTGGTTTGTGAAATTGTGGAAAATTAGTTGCAGTGCAAAGTGCTTTGTTTCATGATTTTAAAATGATGATTTTAAAATATGACTTTGTTGGATTTGTGGAATTGGTTTGATAGAAATGTTTTCAATAAAAGAAATGTTTCATTGGAATGGTTTGAAATGGTTGATTTGGCATAAATGGTTGACGTGTGGTCATGTCCATTTGGGACGGATAAGGGCGTGAAGTTTCCCTCGTTAAAAGAATGAGACGAATAAGGGCGTGAAATTTCCCTCGTCAAAATGGTTCACCAAGTGACGGCTTGGTGAAAGGGCGACTCACCACTCACAGCTATAGGGAGGTCCATGGTTGCATGCATGGTTGAATGTGTGGATATGTGAAATGGAATTGGTTATGCCAAAATGGAATTTGAGAAATGGTTTTAAAGAATTGTTTGGTTGCTTTCCTTGGAAACTGTTAGAAAACTGTTTGGGCTTGAAAATTGGTTGGTTTGGAAAATGGTTTGGCTTTGATATAAACTGTTTTAAACTGTTTTATATAAATTGTTTTATATAAATGTGCTAACATGTTCTATCCTATTGGTGTGAGTATGGAAGTCATTTGGGGAAAACCTACTGAGTTTATACTCACCCCCTACTTGGGCACTTTGGTGCGTTTGCAGATATTGTATATCGAGACACAGGTAAAGACAAGGTATCTCATTTCTTTAGTGACGTTTCGTGATACCTTGGGCATGGATTGTGGAGTTGGAGCTTGGAGCTTGGGGCATGTTTAGAGCTGTGGAGTTTATGTCTTTAGAGTCTTTGAGCTTTGTTGGTTTTGTCTTACACTTTATACTCTGATATTGGTCTTGGTTTCTGCATTGTACTCTGGTATGGTTTGTGGTTTGGTTGGTTGCTTTTGAGTTGTATTACATTCTTATCATGAATCATATAGTGGTTGTTGGTTATGGTTATTTTGGTTGGTTTGTTTTCTTTTCAAAAGGGCAAATCGTCCCCCAATTGTTAATGAAGCCCTTGACATTTATTGCCAACCTTTGGTGTCTTGGGGACGTCACCTAAGGCCAAGTAACATTTCCGCCTCGTCTCAAGCTAATGAGGAGGGGCGGAATGTTACAGTGTGGATCTCATAACTTGGAACTATCGTACCATTGGGCAGATGACCATGGTGCTTATTGTGGCTATTTTGATTATAAATGTCATCGATTGTGAAACTGATTTACTTATGCCTAATGATTTATATAAACTCTTTTATATAAAGTGTTTATTTAAGAAATGTTTGAAATGTTTTCCCTCATTTGAAATGGAAAACATGTTTTCTTTTTGTTATAATAGAAACCCGTACCTTACAATGAGGTAGGGTGCTCAATATATAGATGAGAAAAAGAGTACAATGGGTTACCCACACTGATGTGAGATACAAATAATAAGAGACATTTAACTCTTAACACTCCCCCTCAAGCTAGGACATATATTTATCATGCTCAGCTTGTTACATAAAAATTGGACACGTGGTCCAGACACTTTTTATGAGAACATCTGCAAGTTGACCAGAGGTGTGAACATGGCCGAAGGTGATCTTATTCTTCTCAAAGTTTTTTCGAACGAAATGACAATCAACTTCAATATGCTTGGTCTGCTCATGAAAGATTGGATTTGCGACAATCTTGATAGCAACTTGATTGTCACACCAGATATGTGTTGGTTTCTTGATAGGATACTTGATCTCTTGTAGAATTTGTTGTGCCAAAATAATATCTGCAGTCACATATGCCATTGCACGATATTCCGATTCTGCACTAGATCAGGAGATAACCGCCTGTTTCTTGCTTTGCCATGAGATCAAATTTCCTCCAATAAATACCGCAAAATCAGACGTAGATCTCCTAGAAGAGTGACATCCAACATAATCTGCATCACAAAATGCCTCACTATTTGTATGACCATCATCAAAATATAGAAGACCTAAACCTGGTTCCTTTTTCACATATCTAACAATGCGAAGAACAGCCTCTCACTGCGTTTTTGTTGAAGATTCCATAAACTGACTCACTTTACTAACCGCACAAGCAATATCGGGTTGAGTCATCGTTAAGTAGTTGAGTTTTTCCAACAAGTCGTTTATATCTGTCAGGTGATGAATTTATCTCACTGTCAGTATGAAGTGACCTTTCTCCAGGTTCGAGGGGTGAGTCAGCCGAGTCAGCTTGAGTCATGTCAGTCTCCTGCAGAAGATCAAGAACATACTTTCTCTGAGATAAAAAGATTCATTTGTTATATTTGTAGACCTCAATTCCCAGAAAATATCGCAGTGGACCCAAATCTTTTGTTTGAAAATTTTGATGAATAAAAGATTTGAGTCGATCAATGCGACAACATCACAGTAATAACAATGTCATCCACGTAGACCACCAAAAGGATGCTTCTTGCTGCAGAGTGATGATAGAAAACAGAGGAATCCTTTATGCTTTGGGACATGCCAAAGCTAAGTATAATAGTGCAAAAACGGCCGAACCAAGCATGTGGTGATTGTTTGAGTCCATACAGCGATCGACGAAGGTGACAAACCTTGGAGGACTTCCCCTGAGCAACAAACCTGGATGGTTGCTTCATATAAACTTCTTCATTAAGAAAACCATGAAGAAAAATATTTTTAACATCCAATTGATGGAGAGGCCAGTGAGATGAGGCAGTAAAAGAGATAAGTAGGTGAACGAAGACCATTTTAGCCACCAGAGAGAATGTGTCAAAATAATCAACTTCATATGTCTGTGCATAACCTTTGGCAACAAGACAAGCGTTGAGATGATTAATAGAGCCATCGGCTTTGACGCGTACTGTAAAGATCCATTTGCAACCGATCACATGCTTATTCGAAAAAAGAGGAACAAGATCCCAAGTATGGTTGGCGTCCAAAGCTTGAAGTTCATCTTGCATAGCCTGTAACCAGTTGGGATGAGATCTGCTGCTGGAGTATCGCCATGGGCCATAGTGGCATTTGATGATGCCATAGATTGTGCTGAAAATGCACGTTGACAAGGTGCTGAAGGTGCACAGTTGGTATAGAACAGGTGCTAAAATTGCACGGTTAGAACATCCAGGTATCAATTAGGTTATAGAAGACATCCACATGGATGGCATCGAGGTGTTGTTGTGCATTTTGGGGCGTCGTGTATTCGCACTAGGAGAGGGGATGCACAAGAGGCAGTTGCGTGGGAAAGTCGTCGAATTGGAGGTCTGCCCGCAGGGAGGGTGGTGAGCAGTGACGTTGCACAGGAGGCTTGGCGCACTGGGGGGCTGGCGTACTGGAGGGGCGGCACACAGGAGGCCGTCGACGCATGGGGGGGTTGGCGCACAGGAGGTCGTCAGCGCACGGGGAGTTGGCGCAAAGGAGGTCGTCGCATACGAGGGGGGGTGTCATCGCGCACGAGAGAGAAGGTTGCGCACGAGGGGGGGGGGTACGGGGAGGGAAGGTCACACACGGGGGGGGGGGGGGGTCAGGAATGGGTGCTTCGTCGGGGCTGGGGTGCAGGGGCGTTGAGGCGCCGTCCGCCTGGACAGAGGATACGAGCAGGGAGGCGACTGCCTTTCGCGGTGGGACTTTTCCCGTAGAAGGAGGATGAGAAGGGGGGAAACGCGAAAGGAGGAGCAGCGGGCTAACCTAGCCCTATGATACCATGTTATAATGGAAACCCGTACCTTATAATGAGGTAGGGTGGTCAATATATATATGAGAAAAGGAGTACAATGGGTTACCCACACTGATGTGAGATACAAATAATAAGAAACATTGAACGGTTTTAAATATGCAAATGCACTGTCATGCGTGTTTTGATTAAAATTGAAACCATGATTTGGTTTATTGTTGTGACATCTTATTATGGAACACTTGGTGAGACCCTATCGGGCTTTGTAGCTCACACCCTACCTTTGCTTTTGGGCGTTAGTAGATTTTTTCCTATCAGGTCCGAGTAAAGGGAAGACGCCTTTGGAGGAGGTGGATGTTCTTGATCCCTTGGGGCTTGAAGTGATGTGTCCTTTGGGACGTGGAGTTTGTCTTGTTCGACTTTTGGTACTTTGATGATGTGCTGTTTGGGTTTTTGATATTCTTGTTTGGTTTCTGGTACTATCTCCCTTTGGAGTTTTGAGAATAATGACATGTATCTGTTTCTTTCACTGTGTTTGAGGCAAATTCGTTCCCACGTTTATATTGTATGATATCAGGTGCTAGACGCCAACCCGTGGGGATCAGGAACGCCCTTCAGGCTATGTCGGTGTCGGCTCGGTTATCAGGGTACCAGGGTATTCGAGTCGGTTTGTGACAATATCTTATGAATATTTATGTAAATATTCTGAGAGATCGTGATAGAGACAGAGGACTCAATTCTTGTATTTTAGAAGTATAGTAATAGTGAATACAGACGGAGGAAGAAGATGAAGACGACACTTGGAGAGTGATCCCGCCCGATCCTTAACGGCCGATTCCCAAGCCGAAGCTGATTCCTAGGATATTCTTCTCTACCTCGTCCCTTTTTCCAGCACTTCCTTATAACAACATTTACGTGGGGGCCAGTTGGCTAACAAACCCCCTAGGTGGCCTAACAACCTTCCCCCCAACAAGACCATTCTACCCCTTATACCCCATTCTAGAAGGAGCCTTCCAGGTGTGCTGAGGACGTTCAGGTCTCTAACACTCGCCACCCCTTAAAATAGTCGTGTCCTCAACACTGAAGAAAGGTGGCCTTACAATGCAGGTGAGCCAAGCGATCTCCCATATTTGCCTCCCTACGTTTGCGCTTTGGGCAGAACCAAGCGGCACCGCTGCCATTGGACCGAGGTGTTGTGGTCCGTTAGCATGTCCCCTTTCTGCCCGGACATACCAAGCTATCTCCCAGATGCTTCGCATGTTTGTATGGGCTAGCAACTCTCCATGCAACGTCCGGAAAAATGCAGTGGACTGGATCTGCAACCAGGATTTCCCGAGTGCGGCTTGAGCTTCTTGTACCGTCATCCAAGCTTCCACCGTCGATGTCAGTTCTGACAATGCCACTTTGTCGCCCAACTTCACCTATGTAGTAGCAGACGTCGTGTAATGTCCTTCAAGTAGCGCCGACGTCAAGGCAGACAGAGTCGCCTCGTCGTGAAGTGCGTCTCCCATGATCACTGTGGATTGTGCATTAACCCTCCTTGGTACTCCATTAGTCAGCATTGGTGGGGATGAAGTGCGCTCCTCTGTTTGTTGCTGCAACTTCGCAAGTCACATGGATTACAATTGTCAAAAACAGACAACTCCTACTATGTTGCAGTAATCGCCGGCGGGAGTGAAGGTTGCTCCTCATGAGGCAACAACTCTATCAAACAACACAACCGGGTTGCACGGGATGTTTGGAACTTAGCCTCCTCCTACGGTGTTTTGAAGAGCACGACGTTGATCCGTAGTAAGCGCTTCTCCGCCTAATCCAGCAATGTCGTCATTGATTTGTTTCTATTTTGTTTTGTTTTATCTTTTTTAACAGAAAAGTTGGGCTCTTTGTTTTTTTCTATTTTTTTTTGTTTTTCCTCCCCAAGAGAAAAAATCGGGCACACCTCTGTTTTTCCTCAATTTTTTTTTGTTTTTGTTTTTTTTCTTTTTGATTTTGGTTTTGGTGAAAGAGGAGCCAGAAAAAGGTACCTGGTGGTGTACTTCACTCCCGCAAGTGCAATTGGTAGCATGCCTCCTCCACAGACGGCTTTCTGGGCGTACCTTTTGGAAGAGCGTGGCTCCTTGGGTTGAGAATGAGAATAACCCGCAGTGTGTGGCTGGCGGACCAGGATGCAGTGCCAGACGAGAGGTGGGAGCAGGGGACACTTACGTAGTAGCAGCCGGTGACTGAGACGCCAACGCAGGGGATCGTTGGACTTGGCATGGCAGCGCGCCATCTCGAAACGCGAGATGACCGAGGGCGTCTCCTCCAAGCGAAGTCCCGTCAGTGCGTGGCTCGTCTTAGCGAGCTAAGAACCGAGCGCACCTCGACTAATGCGATGCAACCCAACATGTTGCCTCGGAAAAAGAGGTGAAGAAGTCCGAGCAAATGGAAACCTCTCGTGCGCGCCTTAGGGAGGAAGAAGAGCCAGCAACAGGGTGTGAGGAAGATGACAGGTTGGACCAAAAGATACAGACAGATGACTTGATTCTTGTATTAGTAACAATGAATCCAGACGAAGGAGGAAGAAGATGGAGAAGACACTTCGGGAGTGATCCCGCCCAAGCCTTAACATCTGATTCCCGAGCCGAAGCTGATTCCCAAGCCGAAGCCGATTCCCAGGATATTCTTCTCTACCCCTTCCTTCGTTCCAATGGTTCCTTATAACAACATTTATGTGTGGCCCAGTTGGCTAACAAATCCCCTAGGTGGCCTAACAACCTTCCCCCCAACAAGACCATTCTGCCCCTTATACCCCATTCTAGAAAGAGCTTTCCAGGTGTGCTGAGGACGCCCACGTCTCTAACAGATTGGTGAGGGTGTCATCCCATGTGAGGGAAGTTTCTTGGATTGTGAGACTCTATACTCATGTCCTCTGGTCTTAGTAAACATGCTCTTTCCTGTCCATGGACATATGTCTCATTGACCGAACCACGTAACCCTTGGCTACATGAACAATCACGCTGTTTATTTCCATGACAGGTAGTCTGAAAACTAATATTGGTATTGAATTGGACCAATGCGTTGTTAAAAGGAGCAAAGATACTATTAGGAAGGAACGAATGTTCTCCTTGAGTTTGGGTGGTTCCAATTCATGAATCTATTATTATTAACTAATTTTCTTAGAGATCAGAAAAAAGAAAAATAACCAGTGTGATTGCTTCTTGGGAATATATATTTGTTTAGTTGATGCCATTGAAGTATGCTTTTGTGTTTATGCTTCAATGGTCTAGCCTCATTTATTCTTGATAATGCAGGCAGCTCGAGTTCTATTTGTAATTTTCTCAGAGAGCATTATCAAAATGGAAGAAAAACGGTTTGTTTGTTAGAATCATTTAAGCTCACCCTATTGGCTTTAAATTCAACCACAGGGATCTCTGTCAGAAGGGCTTGCCATGCCAAGTCTTAAACTTAAGGTCTTCCTATTCTCGGAAGCTCAACTTGAGTGGGAAATTTATGCAGATCCACTCTCTCAACCTGGATTTCAGCACTTCTCTAACTAGTCTCCAGGGTGGTTGCTTTACTTGTATGCCAAATTTGATGTCCCTCTCAATGTGCGAAACGCGGATCACTAATCTGTGGACCACTACTGCCTCACTTTCTAAGTTGCCTTCTTTAGTGGAGCTCAGGTTTCAGAATAACTTCTGTTGCAATGGCACAGGACCTTTTGCTTCATTTTCTGGTGCAAAGACTGATGGCACTGCTCATTTAGCATCATCTACTGATGGTACAGAAATTACAAAATTTAATTCAATGACTGAAGAGATACTCACTCACAGATTTTCCCTTGATAATGCAATTTTGAACCAAGAAATACAATGCACATCCGAGGGCTCATCCGATGACAGTGAAACTGAATTTTCCAGTCGGCGGGGAGAATATGGTTTGTTGAAGAAGCCATTTCCTGATACATTTATGGGATGGAATGAACAAATTGATTCACAAAACGAGGTAAACCATAAACATTCTTTTTCCATTTTTGAAGTCTGGTTTCCTTCTAGAAGTAACTCAATCCGAACCTGATCTTTTCAGACACACTCTGAAATTTAATTATGAAATATCTTGCATTTTTAGCAGGTTGATTTTGGTGCATCACTTGTTCCAAATGAAGTGGAGTCTTTGTCTGGTGCGTTTAGCTTGAGGCATATTTCTGATTTCAAAGATACTGATCTCAGAAGGCATTTTTCTCATTTTCCTCCACCAATATGTTTTGAGAAGCATTATAGAGAGTTCATGATAGCTTCATTACCTTGTTTAAAAGTTTTAGATAACCTGCTCATCAAAAAAACAGACAGGGAGATGGCCGATTTTATCTTTACTCAATATTTTGAGTCCCTCCCATACAGAAGAAAGCACAAAGAAAGTGTTCTTAGCATCTTGCAGCAGCGTGTGATAAACGATATTAATACTCATGGTCAAATCCTTAAGCGAAAGCAAACATTTCCTTCTGGGCGGTCTCAGTGTTTTTATTCTAGGTCTCTCTGTGCTGCCAAAATGGGATCTTCTGCTTGGCCTCTCCTGCAGCCACTTTCTATTTCAGGAGTTAGTTCAGATGGTGAGACAAGGACCTTTCGCCCGAGGCAGTTTGAGTACCATCCATCTGATTCCAGCCTTATGGCTTTTGGAACCCTAGATGGCGAAGTTGTTGCTGTCAATCATGAAAATGGGAAAATTGTTAGTTGTATTCCATCACTGGGAGAAATGAATAGCGTATTGGGGCTTTGTTGGCTCAAGAAGCACCCCTACAAGGTATGTGATCCCACAGTGTATGTTTTTAGGTGATCCTGAAAGCTTGCAATATCAGCTAAAGCATGCTTGGCATCATTTTTTGGAATGCCTAGTTTGTAAAGATTGGATAATGAGGGAAAAATTAGTTAAATGACATTGTAGTATCTTATATTTGATCTGCTTTGTGGAACCACCATTTGAATGTTGTTTTCCCTTACGAGTTCAACATGGTTTTGTGCTTTTGAAAGAAATCTTTTTTAATGCTCCATTTGGCAACATTTATCGAAAACTGATTATAACACCTCACCGATAAATGCTTTTGTTTAAGTGTTTACAGATTTCTTATTGAAAAAGATATTTTCCACCACTTAAGTGGTTTTCTTCTTAAATTTAAGTGCAAGTATTTTTTCAAATACAGAACAGCCACCACTTTGTTTTCAAATGGCGTGTCATTAGTGATAAGTGCTATAAACTGTTTTCAATAAGTGCTGTCAACCGGAGCCTTATTCAACTGGAAAAATCTTTACAGGCAGTTCTCAGCAGGTAAAGCATGACATAGATGCTATTGTTGCTCTTGTGACTAATGGCTTTCTTGGGTTTTCTTTGCTTTTTGTGTTCTCAACTAAAGCCTAAAATGTTTCTATGAATTGTTCCGATTTCAGTAGTAATTTGGTTACATGTTGTTCTAATAATTTCAGTGGAATGCATCCGGATGGTGACCAAATTCAACCCATGTTCATGATCATTTGCATATTTATCTGGTCAAATTGTGTATATTGGAGTTGAGGGAGAAGTCATATCTTACTGGGATTTTTTTTACTAATTAGTTTATTTGTAAAAGTTAGTGACAGAAACCATGCTTCATAACATTATGTTTTTTTTTATTAATGGATTGTTGACATTGTTTTCCATCTTTAATATAGCTTATTGCGGGTTCAGACAACGGTTCATTGAAATTGCATAATATTCCGCAAAGGGGCATAAGCAACATGTCTGGTTGTCCAACCTTTGATGAGTTTGACCAGTTGACATCTGTTCATGTTAACTCCACTGATGAGCTATTTCTTGCAAGTGGATACTCAAAGCATGTTGCTCTGTATGACATCGACAGTGGGAGACGCTTACAGGTGTTCACAGACATGCATAGAAAGCATATTAATGTTGTGAAGTTTTCAAATCATTCCCCATCCATCTTCGCTACTTCATCATTTGACCATGATGTGAAGCTGTGGGACCTCAGGCAAAAACCTATAAATCCTTGTTATACTGCTTCGAGTTCTCGCGGGAATGTCATGGTTTGCTTTTCTCCTGATGACCACTATCTACTTGTATCAGCCATGGACAATGAGGTAGTCATGGATTTTCTGTTATGGGTTCTGTTTTAGATTTTGATTCTCTAGGTTTCCTAAAATTTGATTAATCATTTTGGAAACACCTGCATCATACTGTTAGTTGTCCTAACCTGGACCAGCTTGCTCGGCCCCAATTATTCAGACCTACCAACGCTGGAGGGTATTTTAGACAATATACCTTGTTAAGTCTGTTAGCTACCTATAAGTAGGCAGTTGAAGGAGTGAGGAGGTTATGTTGGTTAATTTTCGGGAGTTAGAGAGAGGGGATCGCTGCGAGGCGAAGCAGCTGGCTTGAAGGAGTGGAATTCCTCCTGGAAACGTCTTCATCTTCTTCTTCTTGAAAAGCAGATAAGCTGTAACTAAGCAGTGTAGTTTCTCCTGTTGTATTTTCTTCTATCTTTATATTGTAAACACAATTTGAATATAGAACCTATACCTCTCAGAATTCTTTGCTGTTAGTTCGATTCAGCTAGAACTCTCTTTTCCTCTCCCTTCTAAAAGTTGGATAACCTAACATTTTTTGCGACTCCGCTGGGGAGCCTATAGAAGGAGGTATTTGAGGCTGACGAACTAGATACCAGACTGTGATTGAAGAGAACTGTACGCAGACGAGGATGGAAGGACGTGTTTTTGTTGTGGAGACGGTGGTGGAAACATTTCAACGTACGATGGCGGCTGTACTGGAGAGCTTGGACCGTTTGATTCGCGGATAGACTGAAAGCCAAAGAATGGCGCAACAGACTGAGGAACGACTTAGTCAACGCATGCAGAATATGGAAGAGCAAACAATTGAGCGGATAAAGATGTCAGAGTTTCAGTCGGGACCTGGTACAGAAAACGAAAAGACGGAGAAGGTTGCTCCGGTAAGACCGGGAGACGAAGGCCAGTCACGGCCCGAGATCAGGCAAGTCTCAGGGGGTAGTATAATTCCGGAGGATACAATTCTTGTGGAAAGCTTGCGTAATGCTACTCGAAGGGTGGGATTACCGTCGTTTTCAGGAGAAGATCCTTTCGGTTGGTTGTCTAAGGCGGATACATATTTCTTAATAAACCATATCCAAGAGGAGATGAAGCTGCATCATGCGCACCTTTGCATGGAAAATACGACTTTGTATTGGTTTTTGTTGTGGCATGGGGCAACTCCTGGAGCAACCTGGGAGAATTTCAGGCCTGCTTTGCTGGACAGATATGGTAATAATACAGAGGGGGTCCAATAAGATTTTTGAAGACCTTGCGACAATCAGGGACAGTTGATGAATATATAGAGGAATTCGAACAGGTGGCTTTGAGAATACCTTCTTTTCCTGAACTGGTACATGAGTTTGTTTATGGGAGGTTTACGACCAGAGATTGAGAATCTGTTTCAACACATGAACCTGTAAATAAAGTTAGATTGCATACTCTGTCCAGAATAATTGAGCAGGAACTGGTGGGAGAAGGGGTTTTGCGGAATGTTCGAGGGCAATTACCGTCACCACCAGTCCCACGAACTACAAATGTTGGGGTGGTGAATTCCCAGAATAACAGGGCAATGGTGGACCGTAATAGAAGAGAGGAGCTCAAAAAGACGGTGGGCAATGATCGCTGGACAGGTGTAAGAGCCATCAATCGGCAAGAGCGTGAAGAAAGGAGGCGAAAGGGATTATGTTTTCGTTGTGGACAGACTTTCGGTCCAATGCATCGGTGCCCTGACAAGCATTTACAGATTGTTGTATGGGAATATGAAGAACCAAATGAGGAGGCCGCAGAGGGAAGTGATTCTGGACTGCTGATGGAGTAGGAGGCACAAAATGAAACAAACTATGGTCGACCGGAAAGTCAGCTTGGGGAAATAACTGAGTTCCGAAGCATGGGTATGGCAAAAATGGAGTCCATATACTTGGCTGGAAAAATTTCTGGAATTCCTGTTCTAATTCTTGTTGATAGTGGCGCTAGTCACAACTTTATCTCCAAAACTTTTACTAAGATGGTGTCATTGGAAGTTATACCAACTAGGCCTTTTGGAATACGGCTTGGAGATGGATATCGGGTTTTGTCACAAGGAGTTTGCGAGAAGGTAACTGTATGTTTGGAGAATTTTGTTTTTTCCATTGAGGCGTTTGTTTTTGATACAGGGGGAATAGAAATGGTTCTTGGCATGCAATGGTTGAAGAGTCTTGGGAACGTGTTGACTAATTGGTGCGACAAGACCATGGAATTTCCATGGGAAGGCAGGGATATTAAAGTTACAGGGGGTGCCAGGAAAAGTTGGAGCTGCTATGGATTTGCGGCAGAATTTTCAGAAACAAAAACTGGTGCTAGAAGGCTGGATTTGGCGGACTCAAATAACTTTGCCGAGGACAGAAGAAAATCAAAGGCAGGAAAATGTTCGGCAGCAGTTAGATTGGATTAAACAGAAGTATCTGAAAATTTTTGCAGAGTCGCAAGGATTACCACCAAGGAGAATTACGGATCATGCTATAGTTTTGGAAGAGGGAGCAAAACCGGTAAACATACGACCTTATAAGCTTTCCCATTACCTGAAAGATGAGATCGAAAAACAAGTAGCAAATTTGTTGGCCAGTGGTTTAATTCGGAATAGCAACAACCCTTTTGCGAGTCCAATTATTTTAGTCAAAATGAAGGATGGAAAGTGGCGCATGTGCGTGGATTACCGGGCTTTAAGCAAGCTGACAATTCCAAATAGGTTCCCGATTCCAGTTATAGAAGAGTTGTTGGATGAGTTATGTGGAATTCGATATTTTACCAAGATTGATTTAAAATCAGGGTTCCATCAAATTCGGGTGAGGGCAGGAGATGTGAACAAAACCGCTTTTCGAACCCACGAGGGTCATTACGAATATCTTGTAATGCCCTTTGGACTTATGAACGCCCCGACAACTTTCCAATTTACTATGAATCCGGTGTTTAAGGGGTTGCTGCGAAGGTACGTGCTGGTTTTTTTTATATGATATTTTGATCTATAGTAGAACCTGGATAGAGCACCTTAAACATCTTGATACAGTATTCAGTTTGCTGCTGAAAAATCAGTTACATGCTAATGAGAAAAAGTGTTATTTTGTTCAGCAAAAAGTAGAATACTTGGGGCATATAATATCTTGTGAAGGGGTAACAATGGATCCTACCATGATTGAATGTATTAAGAGTTGGCCGAGACCACATAATGTCAAAGGGGTATGGGGATTTCTGGGTCTTACTGGATATTATAGAAAGTTTGTTGTTGGGTGTGGTAAGATTGCCAAACCACTCACTGAATTAACAAAAAAAAATGGGTTTCTTTGGAATTCGGCAGTTGAAAATGCATTTGAAGAACTCAAACGCTGTTTAATTACAGCACCAACCTTGGCTTTGCCAAATTTTCAGAAGCCTTTCGTTGTGGAGTGTGATGCGTCTCGAAAAGGGATCAGAGCTGTTTTGATGCAGGATGGCCGACCGATAGCTTATTATAGCAAGGCACTTGCTGCTACCCACCTTTCTTAGTCAGTTTATGAAAAAGAGGTAATGGCACTTGTTTTGGCCGTTTAGTCATTGGAGGCAATATTTGATTGGGAAACACTTTACCGTTCACACTGACCACAAGACACTTAAACACATGCTTAGTTAACGTTATCACACAGCTGACCAACAATGCTGGCAATCAAAATTTCTTGGTTTGGACTTTGAGATAATTTACAAACCTGGGAAAACCGATCAGGCAGCGGATTCCTTGTCAAGGCAGGCTGTTGGAAATTTTGAAGAGGAAGGGGGAATGTTTTTAGGGTCTGCTATTTCTGAATTGTTCTGGTTAGAAACAGATGTTGTGCGAAGCGAATTGCAGAATGATGCAGAGCTTGCTGAAGTCGTTGCAGCACTTGTTAGGCAACCTGATTCCAAGCCAGGCTATATTCGTAAGGATGGGCTATTGTATTATAAGGGAAAATTAGTGTTATCCCGAAAATCCAGCCTAATTCCAAAGTTTTTGCATTATTATCATACTTCTGCTGTTGGGGGACATGCAGGATTTTTGAAAACTTATAGAAGGCTAACAGCAGGTCTGTTTTGGAGGGGTATGACAAAATGTATAGCACAGTTTGTCTGGGAATGTGATACTTGTCAGCGACAGAAGTACCTCGCCATGTCACCTGCAAGGTTATTACAACCCCTGCCCATACCCGAATTGATTTGGGATGAAATTTCAATGGATTTTCTTTCTGGATTACCTAAGTCGTTAGGTTATGATGTGATATTAGTTGTTGTTGATCGGCTATCAAAGTATGCACATTTCCTTTTACTACGGCATCCTTATACGGCCAAAGAGGTGGCTGAACTGTTTGTAAAAGAAATTGTTCGATTACATGGTATACCTCGATCTATCCTCAGTGATCGTGACCCAATTTTTGTGTCATTTTCGGAAGAAACTTTTCGTTTGGAAGGAACGGCTTTGAAAATGAGCTCATCATACCATCCTCAAACAGATGGACAAACGGAGGTGGTTAATAGATGTTTGGGCACATACTTGCGATGTTTTGCTTCGAAACGGCCACGAACCTGGGCAGAATGGATTCCCTGGGCAGAATTTTGTTATAAGACAGCTTCTCACACTTCGTCTAAGATGACACCTTTTGAGGTAGTGTATGGCCGAAAGCCTCCATCAATTTTGCGTTATGTCAGCGGAGATACACCAGTGGAAACGGTAGCTGCTGCCCTTGTAGATTGAGATACAGTACTAGATCAGCTGCGGTATAATCTCCACCGAGCACAACAACTTATGGCCCGGTTTTCTAATAAGCATCGGCGAGAGGAAATTTTTCAGGTTGGTGACCCAGGCTATGTCAAACTTCGACCCAATATCCAGACGACAAAATCTAAAAAAATATGTCCAAAGTTGGCTGCACGCTACTATGAGCCTTATTTGATAGAAACTCGCCTGGGACCTACTACTTACAGACTGATTTTGCCAGAAAATACTCTAATACATCCTGTATTTCATGTCTCACAGCTGAAATGAGCTATTGGCACTGCAACGGTTCAAACTGCCCTTCCAGATTTTTGGGAAACAGACTCACCTCCTCCTATTATTCCAGCAGAAATTCAGGCTGTCAAAGAAGCACCAGGACATTCCAAAGGCCTTTGGCTTATTAAATGGCAGGGCAAACCAGCTGAAGAATCTACATGGGAAGATGCAGCACAAATCCTTTCCCAGTTTCCAGATCTTCACCTTGAGGACAAGTTGCCGAAGGAGGGGGGAAATGTTAGTTGTCCTAACCTGGACCAGCTTGCTCGGCCCCCAATTATTCAGACCTACTAACGCAGGAGGGTATTTTAGACAATATACCTTGTTAAGTCGGTTAGCTGCCTATAAGTAGGCAGTTAAAGGAGTGAGGAGGTTATGTTGGTTTATTTTCGGGAGTTAGAGAGAGGGGATCGCTGTGAGGTGGAACAGCTGGCTTGAAGGAGTGGAATTCCTCCTGGATGGCGTCTTCATCTTCTTCTTCTCGAAAAGCAGATAAGCTGTAACTAAGCAGTGTAGTTTTTCCTGTTGTATTTTCTTGTATCTTCATATTGTAAACACAATTCGAATATAGAACCTATACCTCTCAGAATTCTTTGCTGTTAGTTCGATTCAGCTAGAACTCTCTTTTCCTCTCCCTTCTAAAAGTCGGATAACCTAACACATACTTTCAGTATGTTTGACAAAGCAGTTCATAAAAGAAAACAAATGATTTGTTGATTCATAAGAAAATTCATAAAGGAAAAAAAAGTTATTACGATTTCCTTCAATTTTATTTGGATAAAAATGTCAGTAAAAGAAAATAAATGAAACTTTCCCAAATCACATCGTTTTTTGGATGATTTAAGTCACTTGATGAGAAATCTATTTTCCTCCATTTATCCCCACTTAATTAATTTATTTATGGACACGTCATATAAATAATAGAAATGCAAAACCTGCTTATTTGCAAGATGTCTTTCCTATTTTTTGTGCCATGCATTTTAAATAGTGATAGGCATCGCATTACCGATTGCCCAAAATATGTACTAAATCCAAAACCACTCATTTTTTATTTTTTACATGTTGCTTAATACTAAATAACTAATTGAGCTAGGTTTTATGATTTTCTTAAATTAAAAGAATTAATTAGGTTTAAAATACATTTTTTTCTTCATTTTCAAAATCAATTTAAGTCGGGCACCCAAAAGTGCCATCTTGGCTACCACAAAAGGTGTCAAAGGTGCTAAGAGGCGAGCGCCTCACCTCACCTCTCATCATAGCGAGGGTGACGCTGCCCTGTATGATATGTGGGATTGAATGAATCTGGATTCCATAGATTGGAAATATTGTAAAAATAGATGATAGAATATAATAATTGTGATACAATGCTAAAATAAATTATAAATTGTTAATGTTGTTAATACGTACCAGACATCATTCCTCTACACTCAATTCCATTCCATTTCATTTCAGTTCATTACATTAAATTTGTCATGGAATTCCAGGTGAAGCAGCTCTTGGCTGTTGATGGTAGGCTTCACTTGAATTTTGAGATTGCTCCTACTAGAAGTTCTCAGAATTACACTCGTTCATATTACATGAATGGAAGGGACTATATCATTAGCGGTAGTTGTGATGAACACGTGGTCCATATTTGCTGTGCTCAAAGTGGAAGGCGCCTGCGGGACATTTCTTTGGAGGTAAATCACTGTCAAGGTTCATCTATCTTCAAGCTTTTGTTCAGAAAGCGTCTTAATTGCACTTGTCTTGTAGGTTAAGGGCCCAAAATCTTCAATGTTCCTGCAATCTTTGAGAGGTGATCCATTTAGGGTGAGTCCTTATTTTTTTTATTGTGCTATACCTAGTTTATTGTTCATTTTTTTAGACAGTGAGTTCAGGAATGTTGGCAGGTGATGGCCTCCTCCTTTAGGAGGTCGATTCTGATTGACAATTTTGATTTAAATAAATTTTAAGATATAATTCTTAATCTGTCTGACAAGGAATCACATAAATATTTGAATTAGCTGTTTGATTGCTGGAATCCGAATCAACGGAATGAAAGATTGTTTGGCTGACACATTTTCTCGAAATCCATTTTCCCTAAACAATCCAGGATTACTTCATTTTAAGAAATGAAGATTCCTTCCTAGAAGTTGAGAAACAAGGATTCTATCAATTCAAACGCAGCATGATTTCATTCAATTTCATTTCATTAACTTGATTTTTTGAAGCAAGCACATCCAAAAAGATTATCTATGGGAATACATTGTGCTAATATTTGATCATGAAAATTATGCCATTCCTCATTTCATTACACTCTCAAAATGTGTTTGCAGGATTTCAACATGAGCATCTTGGTGGCCTATACACCTCCGAGTTCCGAATCTGAAATTGTCAAGGTTTCAACTGTTTGCGACTAGTTTCTTCATGTCATCAAAAGTCTGAATCTCTCTTGTTGTGGCTGATGCTGGTGGTTTGGGACAATGTGCAGGTGAATTTGCTAGCCTCAAGCAACCACCAAACTAAAGGATCTTCGCTCAAAGAGGCTTCCTGCCCAATTTCGAGTTTTGGAGGTTAACACCACCCGCAAATATGGATTTTCAATAGCTGGGATTAAATTTTTTACCCAGAAGATAATGCGTTCTTGCCCCCACTGCTCTTCTTTGATCTCTGCTTGCCCTGACAGCCACAAAAATTAATGTGTTGTTCAATATTTAGTCTTATGGATGGACTGTGTTTGATTATTCATACGTTTGTAGTTCTATTGTTGTATTGCTTCTGTGTATTGTGACATTTTGATATTTTTTTATCGGTAGATTTGCTTGTTTTATGTTAATGATGTTCAGCATCCGGTTGGCCATGGCAAGATTATTTTGACCAATTCTAGATTCTATTTGCTATAATTATAAATTTAATCGAGTATTGGTTAATCTGTTAGTTTTGTTTGTGTTGGACCTAATTATATGTATGTTAGAGTCTTAAATTGGCTTGCTTTTCTTCGTATTCATTTTCTTCTATCTATTAATAAAGGGCTCCGCCTCTCATTGAGGTAAGGAGTACACTTCTACATGGTATCAAAGGAAGGTTGTATAATCCTACTCCCTCCCATGTTTTTCCCGCCACCCTTGCCCCTGCTGCACCCAGCCACCGCTCGCCTGTGCGACCCCCCCTCCCCTCCTCGACGCCGCCATGCCCGTCGCCCTTCCTACACCGCCCCTCTTCTGGTGGCCATGACAGTCCCTGTCACTCCCACCTTAACGTCACTCCTAAGCGATGGACTTCCCGGATGGCATATCCCTATGCGACGGCCCCTGGTGACCCCCTCCAGGTTTGTCGCTCCCCTCCCACGCGTCCGCTCCGTTCGACAACCCCCTACCCCATCCTGTGCCTCCGCATAAGGCCTGTCACCTCTCCCTGCCACGTCCTCCCGTGCGTGTGTCTATCCCATTGCGCCCAATCACCCATGTGGCTTCCCTGGCGACTGCACCTTTGTTCGCCACCTCAGATGACATCATACCACTTAGGCGCACCCTGATGCCCTTGCTGACGATGACTCTTCTTGAGCCATTCTCTTAACGGCCGCCACCCTCTCCTGTCACGCGACGTCACTTCTGATCCGCGATCCTCTAGGTGCACCTCAACCTCGCCCTCCTGTTGATCACGTATAGCGCTTCCTGACCTCCCAACGCCCTTGCTCACCTATGACGTCTCTCTCCGACATCACGCCGTCATCGAACCGCGATTACGGTTTCAGCCTACCATTGACGTAGCCCATGCCTTTCCTGTTGGGGCCAAATTTCCCATCTCCAACTATTCATGCTGAGTGGATTCTTGTAGCCTCTTCCCCATCTCCTTCCAGACATGACAACTTCCTCACTACCATCTGATATCCATCACCACCTGGAACTCTCTATGGCTGAGATTGCGCTTACACACTCTCATCGGACTGTTTTGTCACCTATCTACTCTTCAACATCTATTTCTCAAATTGGTGGCCCTATCGTTTGTGTATCTCATCGATCGACAGTTTGAATGCTTGATTTTGGTGCTTCTGATCATCTCACAGGTGATGCAGGTATGCTTTCTATCATTTGTATACCGGTGCCGCTGCCATTATTGTTGCCAATGGATTTACAATCCCTATTGCAGGATTTGACATATGCTCCTTAACTCCTATTTGTCTGGCTTCAGTGGCTTATGTTTCTCACAGCTCTTTGAATCTTCTTTCCATCAGTAAACTCATAAAGGACTTTAATTGTGTTGTTATTTTACATCTTTTAGTGTTGTTTTTCAGGAGCAGTCTATGAATCAGGAGCTTGGTAGAGGTTGTCTTAGTGATGAGGTGTACATGTTCGATACCCCACCATCCCTTGCTTTCTCTTCCACCTCTACTTGTGCCCTCGACCTTCATTTTCGTCATGGTCATCCACCGACTTCGGTCTTACATAAGATTTTCCCCTATTTTAGTCCACATATTTCCTTCCATTGTGAATCATGTAAGTTTGCTAAACATCATCGGACGACGTATGTTCCTCGTTTGGTGACACGTGCGGCTAACCTTTTCGACTTAGTTCATTCCGATGTATGGGGTCCCTGCAGGGATTCTGATCAGTTAGGGTACCATTATTATGTATCCTTCATTGACGACTTCTCTCGGATGACATGACTACATCTCCTTTGTGATCGTTCAGAGGTGTGTGATGTTTTCAAAAACTTTTACCATGAAATTCACACTCAAATCTCCAAGCCTATTAAATGCCTCCACACGAACAATGATTGAGAATATTTATCTTCTCTTCAGTAATTTTCCAAAGATCACGGTGTCCTCCATCAAACATCTTGCCCCGATACCCCTCAACAAAATATTGTGGCCAAGCGTAAACATCGTCATATTCTCAAAACTGTTCGAACCTTATTATTTCACATGCAAGTGCCTCTTCCTTTTTTGGGGGATGTTATTCTTACTGCCACCTATCTTATCAATCATCTTACTTCTTATATCATTCAGCAGGAGTCCGTTTTCGACTCTGTTTCCATCTCCTCATCTTCACCCTCTTCCACTTCGCGTGTTTGGTTGTCTTTGTTGTGTTCATGACACTCATCTCTCTAAATTTTCCCCAAAGGTCATTTGTTGAATCTTTTTGGGCTACTCCTGTACCCAGCACGATTACCGTTGTTTCTCTCCTAACTTGGGATGTTATATCATCTCTGTTGATGTCTCATTCACTGAGAACTCTGCATTGTTAACCTTTCCACCCTCTCCCCATCCTGACACCTCCATCAATGATTGTCTCCCTCTCACCATCACCCACCTCTGCTTCCGTTGATCCAATCCGATGATCTTCGGTCTGACTCTCAGTACTACAAAACACGCCTTTAACAATGCTGGTATTTATCAGTGCTAAATAAAACGATGATAAATTTAACCTTTTATCAGCGCGTCTTTTTTAGCGCATTCTTTATCAACGCTTTAATTTTAGCGTTGATACATGGTATCCTTTATCAGCTCTTTAATTTTAGCACTGATAAAGGTTATCCTGTATCAGCGCTTTATTTTTAGTGATAATTAATATTTATATAAATAAAATGAAATAATTAAATAAATAAAAAATAAAAAATGCGTTTATTAAAAAAAATATTACAAATTTTATTAATTAAATAATTATTGATAAAAATAAATAGATTGATTATACATTATTAATTATTAAACATTTTATTAATTAGATAATTATGATAATGTTATTAAATTGTATATATTAATTATATTGATATATATTAATGTATATAAATATGATTTATATATTAAAAAATATTTATGCGCTTTACATTAAATAGTTATATGTTTATTGAATAATGGTTTATAATTAAAAATTAATATGAATTAAAAATATTGACTGGAATTGCATAGTACTCAACATATAATTAAACGTCGTTTGATTTTTCAATTTAACACAGATCAAATGTGTGTGTTATTGATTTTGCATATATGTAATTAATGCATTTTTATATACAATGCACAGACACCAAATTTATCCATTTTTTCAATATTGTTAGTGTATTTATTCTTAATTTATTCAATTTCACTCAATTTTAACATAGATGCATGCACTTAAAAGGAGATATTCATTAATAATGTTAAAAAAATATTTGTAAAAAAAATATTTATAAATAAAAATATTTATAAATGTACATTTACTATATTTATACAATTATATATTTATAATTATAAATAAATAAATATTTTTTTAAAAGTATTTATATAATTATAAATAAATAAATATATATTTAAATAATTATTAAATTTATAATAAAATTACTTAAATAATGAATATATTTACTATATTTATATTTATATATATTTACTAAATATATATATATGTATAACTATATAAATATATATAATGATATAAATATTATTTTTTAAAAATATTTCTATAATTATAAATAAATACTTATAAAATTATAATAAATATATTTAAAAAGGAATATATTTACTATATTTATATTTATATATATTTATTAAGTATATATAAATATTTACAATTTTTTATTTATAATTATAATTTTAAATTCTTTATCAGCGATTTATTCGCGCTGATAAAGATGAGGATTTATTAGCGCTAATCAACACGCTGGTAAAATTAACATTTACCAGCGCTAAAGTTTTAACGCTGATAAAGATTGATTTATCAGCGCGTTTTTAGCGCTGATAAATACCTACCTTTATCAGTGCTTAGAAAGCACCGGTAAAGAGTCATTTTATCAGCGTTTAAGTAATAAGCGCTGATAAAAGTGTCTCGATCTATTTTAAAAACCCTAAGCATTTGTGAACTCGTCGCGATATCAGGAGATTTCCGTGAAAGCCACCCGCTGCTGGCACTCCTCCTCGGTGAATCAAAGCTTGAATCACACCACTCGACTATTGCTGGTGCTCCAATTGCACGAACATCTTGTCCGAGCCTGGCGGGACAAAACGTGGTTGTCAATTAAGTCCCCCTCTTTACCCGTATGGTGGGTCCGCCAACCCAGGGAGATACACGTTCCCCAGCTAAGCAAATGGCGTTGAATAGCCCTGTTCATAATATGAACAATGTCCGAGCCTGGCGGGACTCGAGCCTGTGCCAGTTCCCCCAGATAGGGCCTTCGGGCCATTGAGACCATGGAGTAGCCCAATTCACACAAAGCAGGCCCCAAAAGAGGATCAGAGCAACAAGAATAGCAGTCACCAGATGCAGATCTAACTGGATTGGAAGAATGAGAGGGTATGACAACCGTCATCGGGACCAGACACCGTGCAGCTTTGTACGGGGCAATGCTAACCGATCAGCAATGCAAGGTGGGGAGCTAGGCGATCAATGATGCAGAAGCTGGGGAGGAGCAGTTCTAGTGGGTTGGGCCTACGGGTCATGTATTGGGCATGGTATGCCTCTGGGCCTTCAGGTCATGTATTGCAAGTCATGTCGGGCCTTGTGCCTTGGGCCTATGGGTCATGTACGGGTTCCCCTTCAACCCTTAAAAGAAGGATTATCCATAATAAAATAAAAAGAAGGCCTTCGGGCCATTCGGGCTTGAGTAGTGTGAAATGTGTTTTTGTGGGTGCTTAAGGTGCATGTGTGTTGAAAAAGGATTTTTGATGGGGAATGAATCATTTTGGGCATGTTAGCATTATTGTGCGCTTTTGAGTATGAGTTGTGAAGTGTTTAAATAATGAAGAATTTGTTTTAGAAATGAAATTTGGGATGTGAAAATGGTTTATTAAATGGCGTGAATGATGTGAAATATGTTTTCAAAGAGTTTGACGTGCTTTGTGTTGGATTTGGGTTTTGTAACGGAAAATGGCTATGTTGTGTGTGTGTTTTTTAGTGTGGTGTTCTGTGGAAGGGTTTTATGGGTTGTTTGAAAGGTGCAAATCATGTTTTCAAAGGTGCATAAATGCGGATAGGTTTAGAAGTAAGTTCTTAAAGGAAATTGACATGCTTTTCCATGTTGAACATGTTGTACCTTTTTTTAATGTGAATTGTAAATTGTTTTAAAGGATGGAGGACATGTTTTGAAAATGATTTCGGGTTGTGTACAAATTTGTAAAAAAAGGGACTTGCTATGGAATTGGTCGCGAATTGGTGTAAACTCTGGTTTTGTTAATTGGAAGTGTTCTATAAATTAGTTAATAGATTTATTAAACTATATAAGTGTTTCAAATTATATTTGATGCAGTTATGTGGTGCATTTGATTTTAAAAGTAGCATTTTCATGTGAACTCGGGTGTGTTTTTGATGTAAAGCCTTGCGGTGCCTCTGAGGGTTATTTTAGAAAAATTTTTAAATGAATTATTAACATACATAATAGGTGCGAGACATGTTTGTGAAATGATTTGGTGTGTGTACGTTTTCAAATGGGGTTTGGGTGTGCAAGTAGTGGCACATTATGTGTACTTTGTTTGGCATGACTTGTGTGTATAAATGTGTTGTGTTAGTGACATGTGAATGTGAAACTTGATTGAGAACAAATAAAAGAGAATCCTGGGTAACTGGGTAACTTGACTGTGCTGTGTTAGGGAATCTTGATGTTTTCACAGTAAAATTATTGTTCATAGAATTAATGTATTGTTTCATATTTATGTTTAATTCATTTCTTTTTAGTATTACTCACATAATAATTGTTTTCTTATACATGTGGATTCTTTTGTTCGAGTTGGGGTGCTCTATCCAACTTTCATGCTTCTTCTATCTTAAAATATTTTTACCCATGCAGTAGTGCATTTATTACTTTCTTTTAAGTTACCTCCACTTCATTTGCAGAAAGAGCAACGATGCTGCCTCTGCTCAATCACAGAGGTAATCTTGATATTTTCACAGTAAAATCATTGTCCATAGAATTAATGTATTGTTTCATATTTATGTTTAATTCATTTATTTTTAGTATTACTCACATAATAATTATTTCCTTATATAGGTGGATTCTTTTATTCAAGTTGGGGTGCTCTGTTCAACTTTCATGATTCTTCTCCCTTAAAATATTTTCACCCATGTAGTGGTGCATTTATCACTTTCTTTCAAGTTACCTCCACTATCTTTGCACGAAGAGGAACGAAGCTTCCTCTGCTCAATCACATAGGTAATCTCGATGTTCACATAGTAAAATCATTGTCCATGGAATTAATGTATTGTTTCATATTTATGTTTAATTTATTTCTTTTTAGTATTACTCACATAATAATTATTTTCTTATATAGGTGGATTCTTTTGTTTGAGTTGGGGTGCTCTATCCAACTTTCATGATTCTTCTCTCTTAAAACCTTTTCACCCCTGTAATTGTGCATTTATCACTTTCTTTCAAGTTACATCCACTACCTTTGTAGGAAGAGCAATGATGCTATCTCTGCTCAATCACAGAGGTAATCTTGATGCATGTACAGTAAAATTATTATCCATATAATTAATGTATTGTTTCATATTTATGTTTAATTTATTTCTTCTTATTATTACTCACATAATAATTGTTTTCTTATACAGGTGGATTCTTTTGTTTGAGTTGATGTGGTTTGTTCGAAGCTGCTCATGCAATGTTGGCAGTTCGACAAAGAAAGTCAATGGAAATTATGGTAACATTGACAGTTAGGATTGTTTTTGAATGTATGTAATAATGTGTATTTATGTAATTGTATAAATCAATGTTTGAAATGTCTATAATATAGTGTTTTTTTTCAGGTATTTGTGTTGTAAATTTCATTTCATTTAAATTATGTATTTGGACTTGTTTTTGTTGATATATCTGGTGTTTTTCTAGTGCTGCGGTGTGTTGTAAAGCACACTGTAGTGGTGCTGTAGTGTGCTGTTACACCATACTATAGTATGGCCTTTTATCAGTGCTGATAAAAAACACATTTATCAGTGCTTCTAAAAGCGGTGATAAAGGTATACTTTATCAATGCTTCTACAACACTGATAAAGGATTCTTTTAGTGGTACTTTAATAAGCACTGATAAAATTCCCGAGCTTTTAATGTTTCTCACGTTGTCAACACTTTTCTAGCACTAATAAAGACCATTTATAGCGTTTTTAAAGGCCTGTTTTGTAGTAGTGTCTATGTACTCTCGTCGTCCATTGAACATGTCCCCTTCCCCGACCAAGGACACCATTTCCCCAACTTCATCTGTCGCTCTTGATACGGGCACCGATGACTTGCCAATTACATTATGGAAATATACTTTCTCTTGCTTGAATAATTCTCTATACACAACTTCATACAAAGGATTTTATGCTCTGGAGACGATATCTGTTTATCATATGGTTTTCTGGATAAATCTCACCCTATTTGGATTCAAGAAACATGAGATGAATTACATGCATTGAATGACAATCACATCTGGGATCTAATCCCCCTTCCAGTAGGTAAACAGGTTGTTGGCACCAAATGGATCTATTCAGTTTGTCTAAATGCAGATGACACTCTTCATCACCTTAAAACCCATCTCATGGAAAAGACTTCGCCCAGATGTATGGTGTTGATTATTTCAACACCTTCTCTCTGGTTGCTAAAATGACATCTGTTCGATTATCTATATCTCTTGTAGCTACTCATAATTATAATTTTCATCAACTTGATGTCAAGAATTCATTTATCCATAGTTTTATTGAAGAAGACATATAGTTACAACAACCTCCCGACTTCCCTGCCTCAGGGACTGAGTCTCATGTCTATCGGCTTCGTCAGTCTCTTTATGGGATCAAAATAGTCTCTTCGTACGTGGTTTGAAAAATTTTGCACCATCATCACTACCTTTGGTCTATCTCAGAGTATAAAGGATCACACTGTTTTCTATCGGAAAACATCCTCTAGTTGCATCATGTTAGTTGTGTATGTTGATGATATCATTATTACTGGGAGCGATTCACATCGCATTACCCATACCAAGGCTTATCTTCAACAATAGTTTCATACCAAAGACCTGGGTCCATTGACATATTTTCTTAACATTGAAGTCTCCCGTCCTCCAACCGGCATCTTCCTTTCACAGTGAAAATATTTATTGAATATCTTACAGGATACTAGCTTGTCTCATGCAACTGTCAGTGACACTCCTCTTGAACCTAGGGAACGATCTCTCTATGATGCCACCGATCTGTATTCTCATCTAGATAGGTATCGTCACCTTATGGGAAAACTCAATTATCTTACCATGACTCGTCCAGACATTTCCTGCGCTTCAACAAGGTTAGTCAATTCATGAAAATCCAATAAAATCTCAATGGGACGCTGTACTTTGTATTGTCAAATAAATTAAGAAATAACCTACCCGTGATCTTTGGTATTAACATCATTATCATATGGACATTGAGACCTTATGTGATGTCAACTACACTGGCTTCTTATCTACTCGAAATTCTACTTCTGGGTTTGTGGTTTTCTGGTTGGTAAATTAATCTCGTGGTGAAGTGAGAAACAACCCGTCATCTCCAGATCCAGTTCTAAATCTGAATACTGTGTGATGAACACAATCACTACTAAAATTCTCTGTCTTCGTCAACTTCTTCATGAAATTCGTTTCCCGTCACATAATTTTTCTCATATTTGGTGTGATAATCAGGCATCCATAAAGATTTCTTCAAATCCAATGTTTCATGAATGCACAAATCATATTGAGATTTAATGTCACTTTCTTCACCATCACCTAGATCATAAACATATCAGTATCATATATATTCCAATATCTTATCATATTTCTAACATCTTTACCAAAGGCTTGTTGGGATCTTGTCTGGATTTTCTATTTACCAAGCTAGACATCCACAACATTCACGACCCAACTTTAGGGGGATTATGTTCGGTCTTTGTGTTTTTTTCTCTTATTTTTTGTTTGTGAGACTCTTCTTCCAAACTAAAACCGTTCTAGATTGAGGGGTAGTATTGGACCTAATTATGTGTATTTTAGAGTCCCACATTGGTTTTCTCTTACTTTTATTCCTTGTCCTCTATCTATAAATAAAGGGCTCCACGTCTCATTGAGGTAAGGAGTACGGTTCTACATTTTGTTTAATCACCCAATTATAAGTTGGCCTGTGATAGGTAAACCAGATAGTTTCTTGAATTCATATTTGGATGGTTAGGATACTCTTATTTTACCAGTCTGGTCTCATCTGATCCATCCAAGGGTGTGCAACCTTACCACCGGGGCTTGGCACTCGAGGTAAGTCATTTATCAATTTATCCAATCATTTTGATTAAAACATAAGTTGAATCACATAATCTTTGGTATTCTTGTGTTCATCTCTGGTCTTCCTATATTAATAACTTAGGACCTGTTTGGTACACAGGAACTAGGGACTAGTAAATAGAAACATAAAACAGGGTTTTGGATGTTTGGTACACAACAAATAGACACTACTAAAAAAATGACTTATAACCACGAACCTATAGGCACAACTATAGAGGTCCGTGTCTATAGGTTAATTTATATCCACACTTAAAATTAAACCCGTAGTAGTTGGGTTTAATCAAATCAAATTTCCTCAGATCCCGTGACCCCCCTCTCACGACCCTTATTCTCCGATGGTGCCCTTCATGACATCTCCTCTCCCCGATCCTCCTCCCCTGACGGTGCCCCTCGCAACGCTGCCCCTCACTACCACCGAACGAGGCAACCCTGCAATGAGCTCTCATCTATAACCCTCCTCCCCCGACTCTGCCACTAAATGCGGGACACCTCACCTCCCCCCGTCAATGCTGCTCCCAGGTGGCCTCCCCCCCTCCTCTCCAGCACGCCTCCAACGTGGCCACCCCCTCCCAATGATCCTCCTCCTCGTTGGTTATAACTATATTATAAATAAATAGCATAGATGTTGGTCGTCTTAGGGTCTTATATAGTAGTAATATGGTTAATAACGATTGATTTGGGTTTTATGGGCTTGGTAGATGATGAAAAACAAGGGTTAAATCCACTTGAGGTTGGTTCTGCATAACTAATCCCTATATTTTATTCAATGATCATTAAATGTTTGATATAAATTCTTTCTACCCTTTTTTGAATGGACGTAAATTAAATAAATCATTTTTACCTTTGACTTGTATATGTTGTGAAAGTATTTCTATGTACATGATGGGTCATCATAATGAAATACCTTATTTCATTGACCATGGATGATCATAAGAATAAAATATAGGGCATTAGATTTTATACATGGAACATAATATGGATTACATTGATGGAAGTTATGATGCCAAGGAAATTCATTAGGTGTTTTAGCCTCTTTTATCACAGGATATATTCGTAAATTAGGATGATTAGCAAGATCCTAGGCTTAATATATTCCATTCATCACTTAAGGGTGACTATATACAATGAGGGATATGTTTGGAGTCAAATTTTACATAGCTTGATA
The DNA here is from genome assembly GCA_963277665.1 of Viscum album. Classification (NCBI taxonomy): domain Eukaryota; kingdom Viridiplantae; phylum Streptophyta; class Magnoliopsida; order Santalales; family Viscaceae; genus Viscum; species Viscum album. The sequence continues at coordinate 1,360,334,246 of OY728140.1, read as the reverse complement.
CCATATCCATTGAGGTACATTAATAGGTAAACAAATATTTGAAATTGTGGTCTTCCAAACTAAGAGAGATATATTCATAGTAAACCATATCATAAGGGACATGGGATTAGTTTCCTTAATTATTCATTGGCATGAGATGTGTGAGTGATGTGAGGTCAGTTGAGGCTTTAATTAAATGGAACACCAGTGTTTCCTTATTAACTTTTTTTATTTACATGATTGATGAATGGGGTGAGTTTTCCTCCTTTTTGAATATATAAACTAACAGATGATACCCTGATTTTGGATTTTATTAGAGGTTTTTCATGTGTGGGAAAACCATGCATGTGGTAAAGAGTGAGTTTGTAGTTATAGAAAATGAATTTTTCTTTGATTATGTGCCTCCATTAGGCAATTAATTATGATTTTTTAGTTGTGGAAATGTTATTGGTATATATTCCTAGTTTTATTATTCTATTATGAGATTGATGAGATACACATTGTTTGATATGTTGTTCAATTATGAGGCATTCTTCCATTTCACTATTTTAATCCTATGGCATAAGATGATATGAATTTTTTTAATAAGAAAAATGAAATGTGTTGACCGTGATAATGTGTTTAATCTCTACCTGGTGTGGGTAATACTTTATATTTTCATCATGAATCTTGAGATGGGATATTTTTCCCAGATATTTTTCATCACCCACTTATTGTGTGATGTAATTCCAACCAATCCGTGGAACATAATGCTCATGTGGACTTAGTGATGATGGCAGTGGTCCCTAATTCCTAGTTATTTGTTATTTCTTTTAGAAGTGGGATACTCTACCCATGATGTGATGCTTCCAAGGAAGTGAATGAGTTAGATGTTTGCATATGGTTAGTATCATAGAAAATTCATAATTAAATTGATATCACATAAGGAATAGGATTATTAGACCATTTACATTCAATTACCCTTAAAAGTGGGATTTCATTCAAATGGAATGATTCTTATATGGAAGGTAATTAGATCTATGTTTTGGAATAGATTTAATGGGATTTTATTCTCTCTCTTAAGACGTGGACTAGAATTATGGACTCTTTTCCCTCTCCTGTGTTTATTCCTACTACTAAGGATGTTATGATTTCTCATTGATGATGTTTTTAGGAAATTATTACCACCAATATACAATGGATATAGGTTGGTAAGGCATATCAGGTTAATAAAGTAGAAATGATATTACCGATTGAATATTATTTCTAGGGGATGATAATCCCATAGTTGTAGTCATGTTATAAGGATATGATTTCCATGTATTGATGATTATATTAAAAGAAGAATGTTATGAAAATCATTTTGGATATTATTTGGGGATTCATTTTCTATATACTGGTAATTATACTATTAATGTACATTATACCAATCGGTTCTAACTTTGGACATGATTCCGAGTTGGTTTCCATGTGATATGTTATGACACATCATAAAAATTTCTAAAGTAGGTAGTCACAATCAGGTGGTTGTGTATTACCCATGGTTGTGAAAAATTTATTATTATTATTTCCATTTCCTATTATTTTACATAAAATCATATAACATTATACATTAACCAATTTATATTGGTATTTTTAGGGACACTATAATGACCCACCTGTTTTATAAATGAAATTACCCTTTAAAATGAATAAATTCTTGGTTATGTAACGATCTTATAAAAATACATTAACTTATTTTTTTATATTGGATGGTTATAAGTTATATCCAATTAGATTAAAAATAATAATAAAAGTCATAAACATTGATAATATATCCATTATACAGTGACCGATAAGATTATTATATATTAACGTTTTTGATAAATTCCAATTGAAAAAAGAAGAAATGACCTTGAATAGTAGGATATTATGTCATAAATACCATTAATAGGAGATTCTAATGGACATTGAATCACAGGTCTTTTCCATTAACCAATAAAAATACACGATTCTATAACTAAATCATGTGAAGAACTGTTTATGGAAGATTTTAATGATTATTGAGATCATGGCCCAAACCATTTATAGATCACATACATAAAATTCATATGTTGGATCACACTTATTTGATTAAACCAAACTCCATTTTTTTAGATTTTGATTTTATTCAACACATTAAAAATTTATGTTTTGAAAATTGAAGAACACAAGATAATCAGATTAGAAAAATTGATCAAATGGTATCCAATATCATTCCCATTTTCACCATGATGTGGTGTTATACTCCATGATTAAGAATAAAAAATGGAATGGAATCCTTCAACACACTATGGTATATTGGTTTCATTCTACACACTATGGTATATGATATGGTTTATATTTTCAAAATGTCTCTAAATTTCAATAAATCTTTATAGAATTAATAGAAAACATCACAACTCATTGTGAATTCATCCAAACACTTTTGGGAATTGATTATTATTATCTCTTAGATTTCATATAAACTCTTTTTACTACAATAAATACCCATTCTTGTAACTTATGTGTGACTATTCATGATTTTTTATAATTTAAAACATTTATGAATTCCCTAAACCATAATTTTAATATATTTTTTATGATTTTTTATTAACATGTTATTGATGATTACTTATTATCATATGAAACAATACATATAGTGTTAAGTAATTTTCAAGATTATTTATTTAATGTATTTTTATATGTCTCAAAATGGATAAATACTGAATTTATAATGTTGATTAGATCACTGATGAATTTCAGAAGGAGTTATAATATTTTTTGGACTTTTCATTCATTAATGATTCAGATGGCAGATTGATTCGATGCCCGTGTTTTGATTGTGTTGGAAGACCATGGTTAACTCGTGAGGAAGTGAGTTAATATATCACTAAACATGGTTTCCAAAAAATTATCATGTGTGGTATCACAATGGAGAAAAATCTCTAGTGGTGAATGGAATCGATTCAGTGGAAATGATTGGTATGAAAAATATGATTTTTGACTAGTTTCCTTTTGTTTCTGAAGCCAGCTCCTCATGTAGACCAGTGCAAGAGGAAATGAATACTAGAACACAATTTTCATCTATTAATCTGGATGATGATGTTGAGAGTGTTATAAATATGACGGAAGATGAAAAACCCCAGTATATCAGGCATGTGAAAAAATGAGCAAACTTGAGTTTTTAATGCGATTATATTATGGGAAAACAATGTATAGATTTAGTAATATTGTGGTCGAATATATCCTTACATTTATTAAGGATTTACTGCCTAATGATGCATGTATTTCAGAAAATGATTACACGACATCAAAGCTGGTTGACAAATTTGGATTTTCATCTATTAAGATTCATTCTTACCCCAAATATTATTGTCTGTTCTGGAAGGAAAATACAGAGTTGAGTCAGTGCAAATAGTGTGGCACGTCAAGGTGGAAGACTAATAAAGTCAGAACTCAATATCGTATACCAGAGAAAGTGATGCAGAACTTCCCTTTAATTCCTTGGCTTCAAAAACTTTTTATATCAGAAAAAATGGGAAGGAATATGAGATGGCATGAAGATGAAAGAAATAAGGATAATGTTGAAATAGTGAATCCTATAGATGGGTTGGCTTGGAAGAAATTTGATAAGTTACATCCTAATTTTGCAGCTGACCCACAAAATGTTAGATCGAGATTATCTTGTGATGGTTTCAACCCATTTCACCAAATGCATACTGCACACAGTACTTGGCCTATTTTCATTCACATTTATAACTTTCCTTCTTGGATGTGTATGAAGAATCCATTTACTATCATGAGTATATTGATATCTGGACCCCGTGATCTTGGAAATGATATTGATATATACTTTTAGCCACTAATATAAGAGTTAAAGGAGCTTTGGATTGTTGGTGAACAAGCGTATGATGCATTTAGGAAGTATTACTTTATGTTTTGTACAAATTTATTATAGATGATAAATGATTTCCCTACCCAAGGAATGATGTATGGTTGGAGTACTAAAGATAAATTATCCTTCCCTATTTGTATGAAAAATACACATTACTAAAAATTAAAGTTTCAAAAAACTGTTAGCTTCATAGGCCATCAGTGATTTCTATCGATGGATCATCCATATAGGAAAAATCGGTGACAATTAGGTAATGTCATCGAGACAGATGAGACACCTCAATGAATGTAAAATAATGATATTGTCAAAGAACTTGATGATTTGAATTATGTTCTTGAAAAAATTCAATCAAATATCATAAAGCGAAAGCATGTTAATTTGAATTCCAATAGAAATTGGAGAAAGAAAAACATATTATTTGAGTTGCTGTATTGGTCATCGAATTTATTGTGTCATTGTTTGGATGTAATTCATATCGAGAAAAACATTTGCAAGATGTTACTTGCTACTATTTTAAATTTCAAAGGCAAAACAAAAGATGATTTGCGGTCTTGTCATGATTTGATGGATTGGGGTATAAGAGCAAGGATTCATCCTGAGTTAATTGGTCAAAATAATTGGAAAGTCCCTTTTCCAATTATTCAATGAAAAATGTGGAGAAGAAACAATTTCTTTAGGTCTTGGAAAGTTTGAAGGTTCCAAATGGTTATTTAATTAATATTTCAAAAAGGGTGAATACACAAGATGTGAAACTAAAATCTCTTAAAACCCATGATTACCACATCTTGTTACATGAGTTGATTCCTATTTACATTCATCATTTACTTTCACATAATGTCAGAGTTTCTGTGATTAATTTATGTCATTTTTATTGAGACCTTTGTGCCAAAAGACTAAGCATAAGTGTTATTCAAAAATTTCAGAGAGATGCACCGATTATTCTTTGTGACTTGGAGAAAATTTTCCCACCATCATTTTTCACATGTATGTTACATTTGACTGTGTATCTTCCCATAGAATTTCTTTTTGGTGGTCCTGTTTCAAGTCGATGGATGTATCCTATAGAAAGAATGATGTGTATATTGAAATATTATGTGAGAAATAAATATCATCCCAAAGGCTCTATTGTGAAATGCTATTTAGCACAATAATAAATGGATTTCTGTTCACCGTACTTGGCTAACATCATTATGAGGTCTAATCGACTAATGATAACTGAAGATGAGCAATATGATACCATTGAGCCTGCATTTCCTTCACTTCCCCAAAATAGGGGGATATTGTAGGATCGAATATGTAAAAATGAGATGCTCAAATATAAGAGGGGGGGGGGGGTGAATTGTATACTTTAAAAATCCCTAAGGAAATTTTTTCACAACCAAAATTCACAACACCTCTAGGTTCTAATAACTTGCTTGATTCCAAAAAAGTGATTTTGGAAATGAAACTTAACAAAAATTTACAACAACTAATATTCTAACTTAAAGCGTATAGAATCCTATATAATCAGAGTACAAATATAAGGAAGTATAAGATAGTTATACTTTCCTCAACAATAAAAATGCAGTGTAAAACTTGTAACAAAGAAAGTAACAAGTAGTGAATCTTTTAACCCAAAGAGAAGGGTATCCAAAAACCTTGGATAAAGATCCCTTGATTTATACTTTCAAGAAAGTCTATCTTACCCACACCAGGGTAAGCCATCGATACGAATATCAGAGTCTGTCTTTCTATCCCCGCAAGCCCTCAACTTCAAGGTAGTCAACACCTCTTTCTTCCACAGCAAGGAAGCCCTCAACTTCAAGGTAGTCAGCACCTCAGTCTTCCTATCCTCGGAATCCCTCGATTGTACACAACAACAATTGGAGCCATACAAAGAAAATCTGAACTAGTAGTTCAGTACGCACAAGGCAATGCGAGTCTCTCTCTAGAAATCACTTCAACAACATGTAATCTCTAGAGTCATAGAACCGTTATGAGATATTTAAAATGAGCTCCTATTTATAGGCATGACTTCAACGGTCAGCTCCCTCCTCCAACAGTCATATTTTCCTTGAATTTCAGAGGAACTTGTACACGTGTCACTCAAACAACGGTTAGTTAGTAACTGAAATCATGACATCATTTTATAACAAAACAAGTGTTAGAAAAAATATGGTTACATAACTAAAATCCAATATTCGGAATGTAAACAAATGAATGTTCGAAGTCTAACCAAAATTGAATTCGGAGTCTATAATACATGGATATTCAGATTCTGTTTTCTAGGAATTTGGAACCTGAATTCTATAGAATTTCGGAGTCTGAATTTCAAGGAAATTCAGAAACTGGATTCACAAGAATTCGGAACCTGAACTTACAAAGTTCGGAGTTAGAGTTCATGAGAATTCGGAGTCAGAACTCATAAGAATTCGGAATCTGTATTCAGAGAACTCAGAGTCAGAACTCAGAGTCAGAACTCAAAGAAGTTCGTAACCAGAATTCGTAATTGGAATTCGGAGTCAGAACTCATAAGAGTTTGTATCCAGAATTCCTAATCAGAATTTGGAGTCAGAACTCAGAAGAGTTCATATCCAGAATTCGTAATCAGAATTCGGAGTCAGAACTCATAAGAATTCATATCCAGAATTCATAATCATAATTCATAGCCAGAACTCATGAGAGTTCGTAACCAGAATTCTGAGAATTCAGATCCTAAAACAGAATGCTTCATATCTAGGTAATTATAGGATTCCAAGGTTTTGGTTTTAAACCGAATTTTACACTTAAAAAAAATTATGATATGAACAATAAAACATGGTAAGGATAAATTTCCTTGGGGAAGGAAATTTTTCCTTAAAGAAGTAAAACAAAGGGTAAAAAGGATTTTTTCTTGAGATAAGGTGTTTGTGATTTTCAAAACAAGAAGGAATGGTAAAGTCATAAGGAAACCTTATTGACTTAACAATCTCCCCCAAGTATGAAGGAATGGAAAATTCATAAGAAAAACCCTATTGACTCAACAATCTTCCCCTTTTTGGAAAGCACAAACGACCTTACGAAAAAGAATAAAAGGACTTAGAAAATATTTTTCTAGAGTTTAAAAACAAAACTTATCTCCCTTTTTACATTGGAAAAGATGAATACGACTAACCCCCCTTAGGCTTTGGAACTCTAAGAATCGTATTCTAGATTTCCGGAATGATAATTTTCATTATCTTGAGTATGGAAATCTTCGTAATGAGAACTCCCCCTTAGATAAACTCCCCCTTACTTAAGTATATTTCTTCTTTACTTGGAATTATTTTTTCCTTTCTCCCTCTTTGTGATTTTCAAAAAGAAATTTAGGGAATGGAAAAGAAATATGGTACCTGAAATATTAGTACAAAAATCCAAACAAAACAAGCAACCACAATTTCATTAAGATTGGAAAAATTTGTACAAGGAAAAACAGATACAACAAAAGATCAGATTTGGATATATTTTTCTTCTTTTACCTTGGGTATCAACTTCTTCACAATGGTTTTTCGCTTCTTTAGTTCTTTGTGATCCTCATTTGCTTGCTTCTCTAAGGCTTTGATCCTATCATCTTAAGCCTTCAGAGCCTCTGCCTGAGCCTTGAGCAAGTCATCTTGCTTCACTAGATTTTCTTGAATCTCGATCCGATGATCCCTTTCTATTTTCTAACTTTGGACAACAAAATTCAACTTCCCATTCAGATCTTTGACATCTTGAATCCGAGTATTTTGTTCAAGATTTAGCTTTTCCTCAAAGATATTTGTAAGATCCTTGATTTTGGTGTCTTCGATATCAAAATCTTCCTTGACATATTCATGAAATTGATCAAGCTCTCTGAAATCTTCAACGATCTTCTTCGACCAATTGGTCATTTTCTTGCAAGATTTTACGTGCGCTTCATAGTTGATAAGAAAAGTCTTGTGTTCGACCTCAATCTTTACACACCTATCCATTACCATGGATACAAAGTCTGATTTTTGATTCATGCTATGCTGGAGTATCTGGAATCTAGAGTCAATTGTTGGAAAGATCGGAATGGTGTCCACTAGCTTCTTCAGGGACTGAACGACAAAATCATGTCCTAGAGCTGATGACTCCAAGTCTGACATTCTGCTAGGTTGTGGTTCTTCCTCTAGCTCGACAAGATTCTTCTTATAGGATCCTCCATCTTCCTTATTCCTTAGAATTTATTTGGTTGGGGTATCAACAACCACTTGTTTCCCCTTGTTGGTTTTCGGAATAGCTTCTTCATATGGAGATTCCTGCTCATTCTCAGACAACTGAAAAATCCTATCTTTATCAATTGTTTCTTTCTCAGCTCCTGCCTCAATATCTTCAGGGAGAATGAATTCATGATTATGACTCTATTCCTCAAATAACTTGTTCACTTCCTCTTCAGCCTTCTCATCCATTTTAGGAGTTGAAAGTTTCGAAGATCCGTCTTGAGAATTCCGGATTGAAAATTTTTCAGAATCACTTTCCTTCTCATGAAAGTCTTCTACTTTCTTTATCAGATCAGCTGTATCTTCAGTGCTTTGATCTTATTTTACTTCTTCTATAAATTCTTTTTCTTCGAAACCCTTCTCTAGTACTTTTTCCGGAGTCATGAACTTCTTCCCCAATGTCTCAGGTAATGGTTCTACTAAGAAAGTTTTTGGTACGAGAATATTCTCAGATGCAACTTCAGTAGCCTTCAAAAGAGATTGCACAATATCTACCTCCGACATCTTCTTCTTAAGATTATTCTCTTTGGATTTCTTCTCAAGCTCTTCAGTAGCTTTCTCTTTCAATTCTTTGGCCTCTGCGGGGTCTAGGCCAAACTGTGGATCTCCTTCCTTCCGATTCTTTTTATCCTCCCTCTATTTGGCTACTACCTCATCTAGATAGGCTTTCTAATTTTTTGGGTTTGGAGGTGCGGATTGAGTTTCTTTGGCCTTATGGGTTTCACCTTGAAGTTACAAGGATCGAATAACAACTGAGAAGGGGGGTTGAATCAGTTGTTTAACTTTTTATAAGTTTCAAAACTTTAAGAAACTCAACCCTTGCAACCTATTAAGATTTATTTCCTTATCAATCTTTAGCAAGAAAATCAAGCATGAAAGAAAGGTAAATCAAGAAAGGAACACATGATTTATAAGGTTCGACCTCAATAAGAGAACCTACGTCCTTTCCATAGACACTCCCATGGGTCTATAGAAATCCACTATGATGAAGAAGTGAATACAACTTGTACCAACTCCCGTTAGACACCTTCTATCTCCCGATAGGAAAGATTATACTGACTCCTGTTAGTTTAAAATGTTTTCTTAAAGAACAAATGAGCCACTCATAAGAAAAATAACTTTTTTGAAACTGCTCCACAAATGCTCACTCTGAATTCTTAATCCAGTTTTCTTGGATTCGATTTTTTGGAACCGAACTTCTCATCAAGGAAAATAATGATTCCGCATAAATTCCCACTCCTAATATTCAATCCAGATTTCTTGAATCCAATTTTTTGAAACCAGTCTTCTCAGAAAGATAAAAATGATTCCGAAGAAATACCCACTCCAAATATTCAATCCGGTTTTCTTGGATCCGATCTTCTGAATCCAAACTTCTCAGTAAGTAAATAATGGATCTAATTATCTTCTTCTCAAACACTCAAGAAAATTTCTTCAAGATGGTAGATGTTATTCACTTTGAATTCTCCAGTGCTCCACCTTTTCCACGTGTGTAAAAAGTTACAAATAAGAGAATGATTTGAGCACATATTTATAGGCAACTCAGAAAACAAAGGCGGGAATCTTGAAAATCTTTCCCGCTTCCTCAAATCTCAAAAACTCCGCAAATCTCTCGCATTTAATCTTCAATCATTGACTTCTTCAAATCTCTTTAAATTTCTCCGAGATTTATGCAAAGTCGAAATTCAAGTTTTCTTGAACACTTCATATCTTCCTCGGAATGATAAGGATTGATCTTGGATTCCAAATTTCTTGGCTCAGGAAGTAGACTCCGACTTTCTGGATCAGGAAGTAGACTCCGAATTTCTGGCTCAGGAAGTAGACTCTGAATTTCTGGATCAGGAAGTAGACTCCGAATTTCTGGATCAGGAAGTAGACTCCGAATTTATGGCTCAGGAAGTAGACTCTGAATTTCTATCTTAAGAAGTAGACTCTGAATTTCTGGTTCAGGAGGTAGACTCCAAATTTCTGGTTCCGGAGGTAGACTTCGAATTTCTGGTTCAGGAGGTAGACTCCGAATTTCTGATTCATGAAGTAGACTCAGAATTTATGGCTTCAAGAAGTAGACTCTAAATTTCTTGTTCAGGAGGTAGACTCTGAATTTCTAGTTTAGGAAGTCGACTCCAAATTTATAGCTCAGGATTGTCATTTTGGATTTCTCAGCATGTTGCTCAGAATTGTCATTCCGGATTTCTCAGCATGTTGCTCAGAATTGTCATTACGAATTTCTGGCTCAGGATTGTCATTCCGAATTTCTGGCTCATGAAGTAGACTCAAAATTTCTGGCTTCAGGAAGTAGACTCCGAATTTTTGGTTCAGGAGGTAGACTCCGAGTTTCTAGTTCAGGAAGTTGACTCAGAATTTCTGGCTCAGGATTGTCATTCCGGATTTCTCAGCATGTTGCTCAGAATTTTCATTACGAATTTCTGGCTTAGGATTGTCATTCCGAATTTCTGGCTCATGAATTAGACTCCAAATTTCTGGCTTCAGGAAGTAGATTCAGAATTTCTGGTTCAGGAGGTAGACTCCAAATTTCTGGTTCTGGAAGTCGACTCTAAATTTCTTGCTTAGGATTGTCATTCCAGATTTCTCAGCATGTTGCTCAGAATTGTCATTACAAATTTCTGGCTCAGGATTTTCATTCTGAATTTTTGGCTTGTAAAGTAGACTCCGAACTTCTAGCTTCAGGTAGTAGACACCGAACATTTGTATCAGGAAGTAGACTCCAAATATCTGGCTCCGAACTTTCTCAGAATTTTTCCTAGAGAAAAAACACCAATATTCTTCACTATTTCTTCAACCAGCTGTTATCATGAAATTTTCATGATTTGTGAGAACTTTAAGATTAGTAAAGCATCGTCTGATTTAGTTTAGAAAGTTTGAGACACTTTCTTAACTTCTGACTTCTTATTCTTCAACATAATATTCTTTAAGGAAATCTTCAGCAACCAGCAACTTCAACTCTCTGTAACTCAAAAACATTCTTCAAAAAAAAAAAAAGATTAGTTGTCAACAAATACAAAACTTTGTTAAACAAAACACTGCAAAGGTTCTTCAATCTCCCCCTTTGGATTTGTTGGAAACCCTTGTAAACAAGTTTTCACCTCTCAAAAAATTTTATATCACAAGTTCTTGAATTTTACCAAAACATAGCCTTTTTCAAAAAGAGTATCCTGACACCACACTACTGGATAATGTAATGTTTTTGAAGGATTTCCATCCCTCAGTGACAAGAAAAAATTGCATCCATGTAAAGATAAACTTAACCATACTCAAACTCCCCCTCAAATTTTATCTTTTTCTTTCTAACTTTTATTTTCCTCTATCATTTTTCTTTATCTCTCCCCCATTATATGATAACCAAAACTTTAGATTCATAAAAGAAAACTTACTCTCCCCCTTTGGTAATAGAATCCAAATCACGGTTGGGGACTCTTCCTTATGAGTTTTAGGAAGTCTTGGGAGGAGGCTGAACATGGAGTTGCATCCTTAGTTCAACAAACCTCTCCTTTGACATTTCTTTTGTGAAAATATCAGCAATCTGATACTTTGTTGAAATATATTCCAGCAAGACTTCTCCAACAACTGCTTTCTCTTTTAAAAAATGATAATTTATATCAATATGCTTTGATCTTGAATATTGAATAGGATTCTTGGAAAGATCAATGGCACTTTTATTATCACAGAGTATTTTCAAAGGTTTAGAAACTTTCACTTTCAAATATTCCAGCTGAACTTTCATCCACATCATTTGAGTACAAGCCTGAGTAGCTGCAACATATTCAGATTCAGCTGTACTTAAATTTACTGAACTTTGTTTCTTGCTGTGCCAACTCACACAACATTCCCCTAAGAAAAATGTTCCTCCTGATGTTGATTTTCTATCATTACAATCACCAGCCCAATCAGCATCAGTATAACCATGAAACTTCGTCTCATTGTTCCTCTTGTATAACAACCCATGTGAAGTTGTTCCTTTAACATATTTCAGAATCCTCTTAACTTCCAACATATGTGATTCTTTTGGATTAATTTGATATCGGGAACAGAGAGTCACAACATAAGCAATATCAGGCCTTGAGGCTGTAAGATAAAGAATACTTCCTATTAACTTTCAAAAGTCTTTCCGATTCACACTGTTCCCTGTCTCATATTTTCTCAACTTTGTGCTCACTGAGATAGGGGTTGAAACTTCTTTTGATTCTTCCATCCCAAACTTATTTAACAGTTCCTTGGCATACTTTTCTTGGGATAAGAAAATGTAGTTTTATTGTTGTTGAACTTGTAAGCTAAGGAAGAAAGTTAATTCCCCAAACATTGACATTTCAAATTTTTTCTTCATCTCTTCAGCAAACTCTTCACAAACCTTTTCTTCATCTCCAGCAAAAAATATATAATCCACATAAATGATTACAATTAAAGTTATGGAATCAACATCTTTAACATACAAGTTGATATCAACCTTTCCTTTAGAAAAGTTCATCTTTTTCAAAGAATTTTCAAGCTTCGAATACCATTCTCATGGAGCTTGTTTCAGCCCATACAAGCCTTTATTTAATTTTCAAACTTTGTTTTCATCATCATCAAGTAAAAACCCATAAGGTTGTTCAATGTAAACTTCTTCCTCAATCTCACCATTTAAGAAAGATGACTTTACATCCATCTGATAAACCTTGTAATTCAGATGAGCAGCCACTGCAAGAAACATTCGAATAGTTTCCAACCTTGCAACAGGGAAAAAAGTTTCATCAAAATCCACACCTTACACTTGTGCATATCCTTTACACACAAGCCTTTCTTTGTTTCTTGTAACTTCTCCATGCCCATTCAATTTATTTTTGTAAACCCACTTGGTTCTGATAACATTCTTATTCGCTGGCCTTGGAACAAGTTCCCATATTTCATTCTTCTCAATATGATCCAATTCTTCATTCATACCATCCACCCATTATTTATGTTGAATAGCTTCTGAAACTGATTCTGGTTCAAATTTTGAGATAAGGGAAGTCTGATTTTCTAATCTTAACTTTCTTCTTGTATGAACTGGAGCCTTCTGATCTCCAATAATATTTTCAAATTCAACATGTTTTTTCAAGGTAGGAAAACTTACATTTCCTTTCCCAGCATCACTTTATTCCCCATGTGACTTATCTGAGTCACTCTCACTCTGGTGGGGATTCTCTGATTTATCTTCCTCAGTATTCTTAACAATTTTTTTGAAAGAACTTGGATTTTCAATTACCTTCACATCATATGAATCCAACAACTTCTATAAACGTTTGTTCCAGCATTTGTAACTTCTTCCATTCAGTGAATAACCCATAAATATTCCTTCTTCAGCTTTCTCATCAAACTTTCCTAATTCCATATTTTTGATTTTGAGCAATCATGGACTTTCAAAAACTTTGAAGTAATTAAAAGAAGGTTTTTTATTATACCACATCTCGTAAAGAGTCATGTAGGTTTCTGGTCTCAAAAAGCATCTATTTTGAACATGTACAGCAGTGCTAATAGCTTCTCTCCAAAAGAATTTTGAATGTTTGTATTCTGATAACATACTTCTTCCCATTTCCACCAAGCTTCTATTTTTATTTTCTGCAACTCCATTTTGTTGTGGTGTATAGGGAGCACTATACTGATGTTTGATACCATGCTTCCTTAGGTAAGTTTCAAAAGCATTGCTTGTGAATTTGGTATCATTTTCTGTTCTCAATTTCTTTATGGAAGCCCCCAATTCTTTCTCAACATCTCTTCTGAAGAATTTAAACATTTCAATAGCCTCTAACTTATGCTTCATGAGCATGATGTTTGTCATTCGAGTGAAGTCATCAATAAAAGTGATAAAATATAAATCTCATTTTGTTGATTGATGTCTCATCGGCCCACACAGATCAGAATGAATAAGCTCAAGTGGTTTGTTAGATTGAATATCAACTCTTTTATGGCCTTTGTTAGTCATCTTTCCTTTTTGGCAAGTAATACAAACATCTTCATCTCTTCTTTTCAGTTCAGGAAAATTCCGAACATCATCAACTTTAGAAAGATTATTCATGTTCTTATGCCCAAGGTGGCCAAGTCTTCAATGTCACAACTTATTTTTATCTTCAGCACTCAAATAATAAGATTTATTGGATTCTCCAATTTGAAAGAGATTCCCACTGGTTCTTTCTCCTTTTGTAATCACTTTTCCATTTTTCACACTTTTGATGATACAAGAATCCTTTCTAAAGATATCTTCTTTTCCATCATCACAAAGTTAACTTACACTAAGTAAGTTATGTTTTAGCCCATCAACAAGCAAGAATTCCTTAGATTTCAGTTTCTCTGCTTTAATCTCTACCGTTCCAATTCCCTTAATTTTTAGGGAACTATCATTGCCAAACCTAACCGCCCCTCCATCATGACTTTCAACATGTTCCAAGATTTTTATATCACCTATCATGTGTGAAGAACAACCACTATAAAGAATCCATGGTTTGTTCCTCTTACTTTCTTTCAAAGCTATCTCAACAACAAAAGCTCTCTCATCAACCTTCTTATTTTCAGCATTCTTTTCTTTCTTATCATAAGAAACTTGTTCTGGAAGGAGTGTCATACATCATTCAGCATGATTACCAAACTGATCACATCTTCCACAAAATTCTTCCAAACATTCAAATTGATTATTTTTTGGAATGTTTCTAACATCTTGAGAATTCACCTTTTCAACTTTATGTGAGTACAGAGAGTTACTCATCCTTCTTTCACTATTTCTTCCACTTTTCTCAAACCTTCTTCCGGGTAGAGATAAATTGTGCCAAAAATTATAAGATCTATGCCCATATATTCCACAACACCATCAATATCCCTCAAATCTTGATTTTCTATTAATGAATGATCTTTCATTATAGAAACTTTGTTGAGGTTGATAAATTCTTTCAGCTCTAGAAAACTCAGGATGTAGGCCATATCTTCTTTTGATCGAGTCTTCTACTTTTATAGGATTGATAGATTTCTTACATCCTTTCTCCACCCAAGATTTACTAACACTTCTTCTGAAACCTGAAATGTTAGAAGAATCAGATGAAACATTATTTTTGGTAAGAGAAGATTTCACCTGATTCTCGTAATGAGCCTTCACATCATTTTTAGAGGTCTCAGCTTTTACTTCTGTAGCTTTGTTGGAGTTTTCATTCATCTTCCTCAGGGAATTTTCAGAATCAAGGAGTTTTGATTTAAAATTGTTCGCTTCTTCTTCTTTAGCTTCTATCTTCTTGCTAATATCTTCAATCATATTTCATTTTTCAGCAATTCTAAGTTTGTAACTTAAAATTTATTGAATGTATTCATCTTCCTTCTTGGTGACATCTTTACTTCCATCATGAACTTCTTCATGATTTTTCTTCATCACACAAATTTCTTTCTTGAGAGATTTGTTTTTCTCAAGACATGCAAGGAGTTCGGATCTTAGTTGATATTCTCTGTAAGATTCTTCACCACCTTCTTTACTTTATGAGGAAACATTTGTTTTCTCAACTTTTGCAATGAAGGTTCTGAATCTTTCTTTACTTTAATCTTCTGAGGAATCATTGTCAGATGATTCCGATTCAACCTTCTTGCTCAACATACTTATTTTCTTTCCTGAAAACTTCTTCTTGAATTCTTTCAAAGTCTTCTCTTCTTTTTCATTCTTGTTATACTTCTTCCACCAAGAATTCTCATTAGAAACATCTTGATATTCTCCAACTTTCTTCTTAGGGAAATTCATATCAAAGTGTCCAATTCCACCACACTCAAAACATTTGAGAGGAAGTTTCCCTCCATACTTTCCTCTTCCTCTTCGATAGTTCTTGGATATGAGAGACATGATTTTTTCATTCAACTCTTCATCTTCCTTATCAACAGACTCACAAGGGTCAACTTCTTCATCATCTTGGATTTTCATCTTTCTCATAGCTTCAAAATCTTTCATATTTTTATTAAAGATTGGAGTTTTCCTCATTTCATAGGCAATAAGAAAGTTATGTAGTTCATCAAAAGATAAATCATCCTTATCTTCTAAAGCTGAAATTTTAGAATCAAACATGTCTGGAAAGTTTCTCATAAGTTTCTTCACAATTGTAGAATCTTCCAAGTTTTCTCTGAATCTCTTGATGTTGCATACAATTTCATTAACTCTGGTGAATTATTCATCAATTGTTTCATCATCTCTCATCCTAATGTTATCAAACTTACTAAGCCATATTTGCAACTTGGCCTCCTTGACTTTTGTGTTTCCTTCAAAAACACTTTCCAGCTTGTCCCACATGCTTTTTGATGTTGTGAGACCCATCACCTTCTGATAAAAATTTTCTGATAAGGACATGAGAATAACATTTCTAGCCTTTCCATCAACTTCTATGTTTCTCTTGTCAGCAAATGTCATAGGAGCATTTTTCTCAATAGGTGGAAAGCCAATAGTAGCAGCATCAATAACTTCAAGGCCAAGAGATAAGAGATAAGGAATCATCCTATTTTTCCATCCATAATAATTATTTCCATTGAATATAGGAATTCCTCTACTATTGACAGAATTGATATTCTCCATGATAAGGATTAAACAAGGGAACCTCCCTTTGATACCACTTGAAGTTCCAAGGATCGAATAACAACTGAGAAGGGGGGTTGAATCAGTTGTTTAACTTTTTATAAGTTTCAAAACTTTAAGAAACTCAACCCTTGAAACCTGTTAAGATTTATTTCCTTATCAATCTTTAGCAAGAAACTCAAGCATGCAAGAAAGTTAAATCAAGAAAGGCACACAAGATTTACAAGTTTCAACCTCAATAAGAGAACCTACATCCTTTCCATTTCCACTCCCGTGGGTCCATGGAAATCCACTATGATGAAGAAGTGAATAAAACTTATGCCAAATCCCGTTAGACACCTTCTATCTCTCGATAGGAAAGATTATACTGACTCCCATCAGTTTACAATGTTTTCTTAAAGAACAAATGATCCACTCATAAGAAAAAGAACTTTGTTGAAACTGCTCCACAAATACTCACTCTGAATTCTTAATCCGATTTTCTTGGATCTAATTTTTTGGAACCGAACTTTTCAGCAAGGAAAATAATGTTTCCGTAGAAATACCCAATCTGAATATTCAATTCGGATTTCTTGAATTTGATTATCTGAAACTGGTCTTCTCACCAAGATAAAAATGATTCCAAAGAAATTCCCACTCCGAATATTCAATCCAGTTTTCTTGGATCCGATATTCTAAATCCAAAATTCTCAGCAAGTAAATAATGGCTCTGATTCTCTTCTTATCAAACACTCAAAAAAAATTCTTCAAGATGGTAGATTCTTTTCACTTTGAATTCTCCAGTGCTCCACCTTTTCTGCGTGTGTAAAAAGTTACAAATGAGTGAATGATTTGAGCACATATTTATAGGCAACTCAGAAAAAAAAGGCGGGAATCTTGAAAATCTTTCACGCTTTCTCAAATATCAAAAACTCCGCAAATCTCTCACATTTAATCTTCAATATTTGACTTATTAAAATATCCTTAAATTTCTCCGAGATTTATGCAAAGTTGAAATTCAGGTTTTCTTGAACACTTAATATATTCCTCAGAATGATAAGGCTTGATCTTGGATTCCGAATTTCTTGGATTAGGAAGTAGACTCCAACTTTCTAGATCAGGAAGTAGACTCCAAATTTTTTGCCTGAGGAAGTAGAATCCGAATTTCTGGATTAGGAAGTAGACTCTGAATTTCTGGATCAGAAAGTAGACTCTGAATTTCTGACTCAGGAAGTAGACTCTGAATTTCTGGCTCAGGAAGTAGACTCCAAATTTCCGGTTCAGGAGGTAGACTCTGAATTTTTGGTTTAGGAGGTAGACTCAGAATTTCTGGTTCAGGAGGTAGACTCCGAATTTATGATTCATGAAGTAGACTCTAAATTTATGGCTTCAGGAAGTAGACTCCGAACTTCTGGTTTAAGAGGTAGATTCTGAATTTCTGGTTTAGGAAGTCGAATCCAAATTTCTGTCTTAGGATTGTCATTATGGATTTATCAGCATGTTGCTTAGAATTGTCATTCCGGATTTCTCAGCATGTTGCTTAAAATTGTCATTACGAATTTCTGGCTCAGGATTGTCATTCAGAATTTTTGGATTATGAAGTAGACTCCGAATTTTGGGCTTTAGGAAGTAGACTCCGAATTTCTGGTTCAGAAGGTGGACTCCAAATTTCTGGTTCATGAAGTTGACTCCGAATTTCTGGCTCAGGATTGTCATTCCGGATTTCTCAGCATGTTGCTCAGAATTGTAATTACGAATTTCTGGCTCAGGATTATCATTCCAAATTTCTGGCTCATGAAGTAGACTCTGAATTTCTGGGTTTAAGAAGTAGACTCCGAATTTCTAGTTCAGGAGGTAGACTCTAAATTTTTGGTTCAGGAAGTCGACTCCGAATTTCTTGCTCAGGATCGTCATTCCGGATTTCTCAGCATGTTGCTCATAATTGTCATTATGAATTTTTGGCTCAGGATTGTCATTCTGAATTTCTGGCTCATGAAGTAGACTCCGAACTTTTGGCTTCAGGTAGTAGACACCAAATATCTGGATCAGGAAGTAGACTCTGAATATCTGGCTCCGAACTTTCTCAGAATTTTTCTTAGAGAAAAAAAACCAATCTGCTTCACCATTTCTTCAACCAGCTGTTATCATGAAATTTTCATGATTTGTGAGAACTTTAAGATCATCAAAGCATCATCTGATTTAGTTTAGAAAGTTTGAGACACTTTCTTAACTTTTGAATTCTTATTCTTCAACATAATCTTCTTTAAGGAAATATTCAGCAACCAAAAATTTCAACTTTCTGTAACTCAAAAACATTCTTCAACAAAAAGATTAGTTGTTAACAAATACAAAACTTTGTTAAACAAAACACCACAAAGGTTCTTCACACCTTTAACTTCTACTTCCTTCAATTTTCTTTTCTTCCTAGCCTTCTTCGATGGTTCAACCTCTTCTGTATTTTTCGGAACGACTTCTGCTTCATTCTCTGGTAGATCATAAAACTCACCTGATTCCTTAGAAAAACCAACTTTCATCCTCTTGAGAGTATCATAACTGATTAGAATTACTTTGCAATTCCTCAGCTTGGAACTGTAAGGGATATTGAAATATTCAAGGCACCAAACTATCAATTTGGAGAGTAGGGCATGATACATGATTATCTGTGCTCTCAGATTCCCATTTTTGATATTCTCTATCGTAATGAGGATATGCTTCATAAGATTTATTTTCCTTAGATTTACCAAAGAATCTAAGATATACATATCAATTTTCTTAAGAGTGTCCTTTTCACCCATTCTCAGTACGATAAGACCCTGAACCCATAACTCTAGGATCTGATTGTTGGTAGATAAGTGAGCAATTTTTGCGGTCTTGACATCTGAAAGTCCAAGAAACTACAAAGCCTTCACCTTTACAAAACTTCCTTGCACATCCGGTAATTTGTGGGAAAAAAACTCAGCTTCCCCTTCATAAGATATCCCTACCAAGATAGTATCCTTGGTACAAGAAAGTGCATAAGTTTTACCATAACTTTTGAAGGAAAAATTTTCTCCACCATCTTCCTTGAAAAAGAAAACTGATTTATAAAACTCTATAAGAAAATCCAGATACACAACATCCTGTGCTCCTGTCTTTGATATGGATACACTCTCCCATACATTAAGCTTGATATTATTTTAAATAATAGAGTCATAATTATTTAAGAATTTCGGATGCACCAACCTCTCCCTATAAATTTTCCACTCCAAAATCGGCTTGACAGAAGACATATCTTGAGAAGGAACTTCAGCAGACATTCAGACTTGAGAAAGCTTTGAAAATCTAGAACGGGCTTTTGAAACGGGGCAGAGCTTCGACATGAAAAAGATTTGAAAACTGATGTGAGACAACAATCGGGGGTCCCCATTTTATAGGTGTTGAAGAGACGATTGAACTTCCCATCTGAATCCAATGGCTGAGAATGCTTCTGATCTGATCTGATGGTTGAAAAGATAACTGCAAGGAAAATTTGGTAGGATCCGATCTTTTGATATTTTTAAAGGAAAAGATTCGGATTTAAGAAAACTAGAATCCTAGAAATTAAAAAAAAAAGAAACTAACAACAAGTAAAAGGTTATTACAAAAACTCAAGAAAGAATTATACCTTTCAGATTGTTAGGAGAATTATTCGTATTGAGGAAAATTCTTCTCAAAGGACTTTAAATTCCAAAAAAAAAATAAATTATGAAAATGAAAATTGAGTACCCAGATATTTATTACGAAAATTTTCATTACGAAAATCTTCATTATAAAAATCTCAAGTACGAAAATCTTCATTACTAAAATGTTCATTACGAAAATTTTCATTACGAAAATCTCAAGTACGAAAAACTTCACTATGAAAATTTCAAGTACGAAAAACATCATTACGAAAATTTCGAGTACGAAAAAACTTTATTACGAAAAGTATGAAAAACTTTATTACGAAAAATATAAAAAACTTCATTATGAAAAATATAAAAAACTTCATTATGAAAAATATGAAAAACTTCATTATGAAAAATAAGAAAAAATTCATTACAAAAAATATGAAAAACTTCATTACGAAAAATATGAAAAACTTCATTACAAAAATATGAAAAACTTCATTACAAAAAATATGAAAAACTTCATTAAGAAAAATATGAAAAACTTAATTACAAAAAATATGAACAACTTCATTACGAAAAATATGAAAAACTTCATTACAAAAAATATGAAAAAATTCAAGAACAATGTACCCCCCATGAAAAGAAGTTTATTACTGTAAGGTGATTTGTTAAACAGAAAGTTAAAAAGGAGGATTACCTTACAATTATCATTTCTAACTTCTGTTTAATGTATTCAAATCTATCGGAGGGTAAAGGTTTTGTGAAAATATCAGCAAGTTGATCTTGCATTCCGATAAATTGAATAATGATATCTCCTTTTTGTGTGTGATCCCTAAGAAAGTGATTCCTAATATCTATATGCTTTGAACGAGAGTGATGTGCAAGGTTTTTACTAAGGGAAATGTCACTTGCATTATCACACAAATTTTTTGTTTTGGTAAAACTCATACCATAGTCTGTGAGTGTGTGTTGCATCCACAACACTTGAGCACATAAATTTCCAGCTGCTACATATTCAGCTTCAGCAGTGGAAAGTGCTACTGAGTGTTTATTATTGAAAGACCAAGAAACTAGTGAATCTCATAAGAAATGACAAGTTTTAGATGTACTCTTTCTATCCATTCTACATCCACCAAAGTCACCATCCGAAATTTTTGTTAAAACAAAATCATTTCCAGAAGTATAAAAGAGTCCTAAATCCATGGTTCCCTTTAAGTAGAAAAAAATTCTTTTCACTGCTTTTAAGTGAGATTCCTTATGATTGGATTGATATCTTTCACATAAGCATACTGAAAACATTAAGTCTGGATGACTAGCTATCAAGTAAAGTAAACTTCCTATCATACCTGTAAAAGATGTTTGATCTACTGGTTTCCTGGCTTCATCAAGATCAAGTGCATTTGAGGTACCAATGGGAGTACTAATACTTTTAGTGTTTTCATATCCATACTTTTTAAGAAGATATTTAATATACTTATGTTGGGATATATAGATTCTTTCTAGTTTTTGAGAGATTTGAAAACCAAGGAAAAATGTTAACTCACCCATCATACTCATTTCAAACTTAGATTTCATTAGATCCTCAAAGGAATCAGTTAAAGATTGCTGAGTTGAACCAAATATAATGTCATCAACATAAATTTGAACAATCAAAACATTTTCCTTATATTTCTTTATAAAAAGGGTTGGATCTGCATTTCCCTTAACATAATCATTTTGAAGCAAAAATCCTGTAAGTCTATCATACCAAGCTCGAGGGGTTTTTTTAATTCCATACAGAGCTTTAGTAAGTCTAAAAACATGACCAGGATGTTTTGTATCTTTAAAGTCAGGAGGTTGTTCAAAAAAAACTTCCTCTTGAACATAACCATTAAGGAAAGCACATTTCACATCCATTTGAAAAAGTTTGAAATTGAAGAATGCTACAAAGGCAAGTGAAATACGAATAGATTCAAGTATAGCTACTAGAGTATAGGTTTCTTCATAGTCTATTCCTTCTTGTTGATTATATCCTTTAGCAACTAATCTAGATTTATTTCTAACAATGATTCCATTTTCATCACACTTATTTCTGAAGACCCATTTTACTCCAATAACAGAAGTTTCCTTAGGTCTTTCAACCAAGGTCCAGACTTTATTCCTTTTGAATTCATTTAGTTCATCTTGCATGGATTTAATCCAATAATCATCACCTAAAGCTTCATCAGTTATTTTTGGTTCTAATTGAGAAAGGAATGCTAGATGTTCTACTTCATTTATTAAGGAAATTATAGTCCTTACAGGTTGATTTACATCACCAATGATGCTATCACTTGGATGATTCTTTAGAATCAACTTATTTGGGTTTTGTAAAACCTGTTCATCAACATAGGGTAGGAAATCTTCTGGGGTAAATGTTTTAGAAGTATCGTCTTGAACATTTTTCTTATCAGAAGGATCTTCTATCACAGGTTGATAATCAATTTTTGAAAACACATATGTAGATGTAGGTTGGGGCTGTTTAAAAAGAAAAGGAGCGGTTTCATCAAATTTGACATGTACTGTCTCTTCAACAGTACAAGTGTTTTTATTGAAAAATCTATATGCCTTAGAAGTTGTGGAGTAGCCTAAGAAAATTCCTTCATTAGATTTTGGTGTGAATTTATGTAAATTATCTTTAGTATTCAGAATGAATACCTTGCAACCAAAAACCTTAAAGTAGGAAAGTTTAGGTTTTCTACCATTCCATAACTCATAAGGAGTTTTGTTAAGAAAAGGTATAATCAAAACTCTATTTATAGTATAACAAGCAGTACTTATAGCTTTAGTCCAAAAATTTTTGGCTGAAAAATACTCACTCAACATGATTCTAGTTATCTCTTGAAGAATTATATTTCTTCTTTCAAAAACACCATTCCGTTGAGGTGTTCTGGGCGCTGGGAAGTTGAGTAATACCTTTTCTATTACAAAAAGTTTCAAAATCAGAATTTTGAAATTCTCCTCTATAATCACTATGAATAGTTTTCAATGGAAGTCTTTTCTCATTTTTAACTTGGGCTCTAAAATTTTTAAAATAAGAAAAAGCTTCAGACTTATTTGTTAGAAAATAGACCCACGTAAATCTAGTGTAATCATCAACCAAGACAAATACATAGTACTTGCCTCCAATGCTTCCAGTTTGTGTTGGAACAAAAATATCCATATGAACTATCTGTAATGCATCAATAGTTGATTCTTCACCGATTGATTTAAAACTTGATTTATGTTGCTTTCCATATTTACAAAGGTCACAAACTTTTGAAGAATCAAATCTAAGCTCCGGTAGATCCTTAACTAATTTTTTCTTAGAAAGTTTACATAAGTTCCTAAGGTTACAGTGACCTAACCTTCTATGCCATAACCAAGAATGATCTTCCATTTCACTCAGGTAAGGTAGATCTTGGATCCTAAGGTCTTCTAAGTTTAGTGTGTAAACATTCTCTTGCCTATGGGCAGAAAGAATGAACTCTTCCTTGGAATTGTGTACTAAGCACTTTTCATTCCTAAAATTCACAAGGTAGCCTTCATCACATAATTGACTTATTCTTATGAGGTTGTGATTAAGACCTTTAACAAATAAAACATTTTAAATCAAAGTTTTTCCAAGAATAATGATGTTACATATACCAATAATTTATCCCTGAGCATTATCTCTGAAAGTTACTTTTTCTCCTTTCATCTTGATAATCTTTTCAAAATAGTTTTTATTACCAGTAATATGCCGGGAACATCCACTATCCATATACCACGTATTGCTGTTGGTACTCTCTCTACTTTCCTGAAAAAAAAAGAGTTAGACTTTCAGAATCCAAACTTTCTTGGATCCGGAAATTTCAGAAAGAAAAATTTTAGGCACCCACATCTTCTTAGAAAAATAGGCTTTATGAAATCCTAAAGATCGGGTTTTGTTTAGAGAACAATTCTTTTCCCAATGTACACCACACTGACACTTAGTACAGAATAAAGCAATTTGAGGAACAAAGTATTTGTTACTAAAAATTGGTTTAGAACCAGTATAACCAAACCTAGAAATATTCCTTAGAGGTTATATTTGAGAATAAATTTTATCAAAATTTTCTTTACCTAAGGTAAAGTTTGAAAAACACTTCCTCAAGGATAATATTTTGGATTTGAGTTTAATAACCAAGTTATTTTATTCAAAAACATTTGATTTTGAACTAGATCTAGGTTCGAAAACATTTTTCTTAGAAATTACGCCTTCTAGATCTTTATAAAGTTTATTCTTCTTAGAACTTACTTCCTCAAGATTTTTTGAAATACTTTCAAAATAAACATTTTTCTTATCAAGATCTTTAGAAAGATCTGATATTTCCTTAGTAAGAATAGTATTCCTAGAATTTTACTTATCAAGTTTTTTCATGAGTTTTGAATTCTCAATCTCAAGAAGTTTGGAAAACCTAGAAACTTCTTCATAGTAAGGTAAAGTATTATCTTAATCAGAAGAAGATTCTTCATCCGAAGAGTTATAATATTTATCATTACTATAATTTTCATTTAAAGAAACATTGGTAAATGATTCATCATTGTGTACCTTAGCCATAAAGAAATGATTTTCAATAGGTAATCTGGCTATTAGACCAAGATTCTTCTATCCAGAAGATTCATAATATGAATATTCATCTGAAGAATCTCCACCACTGGCACTCCAGGTGTCATTAGATTTCAAGACTTTCTTTACTTTAACCTTGTAATACTTCTTTCTGTTTCTCTCAGAATTCCTTTCCTTTCTTTCTTTTCTCTTAAGCATAGGACAATCAGGTCTTATATGTCTAGCTTTATTTCATTCATAACATATAACTTCTGAATCTTTCTTATCTTTCCTTTCCTTTTTCTTATATCTGAATTGAAAGTTCATCTGTCCAACTATCTTGTTCATCCTTTGAGTAAGATTTTCTAATTCATTTTCTGATAATTCACTTTCACTAGATTCAGATTTGATAACAACTTTCTTAGATTTGGATCTAGTAACTCTCTCAGGAGTCTTGGATTTCATATGATTAAAAGTTGTAGTAAAAGAAACACTACCATTTCCATTATTCTTCTTTATGTTATCAACATCTCTCTTCATTCTAGTCTCATGCTGAAGAAGAGTTCCAAACAGTTCATCTAAGAAAATCTGAGTAACCTTTCTGTTCTCATCAATAACAGTTCTCTTAGATTCCCATTCATTGGGCGTGATGTCTATGATCTTATCAACAAGATCTTTATCATCTAATCCTTTATCACCCATGTATTTTAAACTATTCACAATAGTCATGAATCTTTGTTTCACCTTACATATGAGTTCTCCATAAGGAAAGAAGAAACCATGATATTCAGCTCTGAGCATGGCTCTTCTAGTTTCAATTACTTTGGAAGTTCTAAAGAGAGTAACTTTAAGTTTCTTCCATATAGAATTTGCTGCTTCACAAGATGAAATTTGGCTATATATGTTTCTAGTCATGGAACAAAGCAAATTATTGCGTACCTTATAATTCAGTTGATATTCATGCTTTTCTTGATTGGTAAAGGTACTAACTTCTTTTTTAGGGATTTTATACCCTCCAGTAAGCATAAAAAAATTATCAACACTAGTATTGATAATGAAAGTCTTCATATGATATCTCCAGCATTCGTAGTCATTTCCATAAAAGATAGGTGGTCTAGTTGGATTGAGATTGTCTATGGAACCAACATTGATTCCTTCCATCTTTAAGAAAAATCTTTCCATAAAAACTTGTTAATAGAAAAATTTCGTAAAAAAGGAGAATATTCCTAATCAAGGAAAATATAGAACAAGAGTATCTATAAGAAAATGAATCCAAACTATACGTGTAACACCCCAGAATGATAAAGGGTTAAATGACTAAATGATATGACTCATGTCAACAAGGTGCACCTTCCTTTTCAGGAGCCTGTCTGATTAGAACTCCACAGTTAAGCGTGCTTGGCCTGGAGTAGTGATCATGATGGGTGACCTCGTGGGAAGTTTCTCAGGGTGTGTGTGAGTGAGGACAAAGCACACTAGAAAGTACATGTGTTGTCCTGTGGGGACTATCATTAGTCAGATAACCCGTTCGGACATGTGGGTGGGACCCTGGGGTGGGCCCCACGTGTCTTTAGGGGAAACTTGTGGTACCTGGTGGGCCAGAACCCAACAACCATGTTAAGGCGGGGTGGTTGTGCTGTCACTAGGACCCGGTTGTCACATTTGGTATCAGAGGAGTCGGTTCTATCGCAGAACTTATAACTCTGATATTTCCTTTCTGTGAAGAAATAATGTTAAGGGTACCGAGTGTGGTCTTCAGTTCAGGGAGTCCAGTGTTGGTGTGGGCGGCCGATGTATCCATACACCGGGACCCTGACAATTGATTTCCGACTTTGTGCACGAAAACACTGATTGCGTGTGTGTTTCCAGAAGTTTTTTTTAAAAGTCAGCTCAAACCAGGTCAGCTCACCAGGTATAATCGTTTGACCATGTCACATTGTTTCTTTCAGGATTCCTTTTCATGGAAGAAAAGATAAAGCCCAGAGGGATGTGCGTACTGACAGCCTGCCGAGCGACGAGGCTTTGGTACAGGCCCCTATTGCAGTTGAGGCACCAGCGGAGGCACCAGTGGTACTACTATACGTTGGGCCACCGATGCCACCATCCCCAGCAGTAGGCGATGCACGCCACTTGAGCGCACTTCACGAGTTCCAGCGCCAGAGGCCACCCAGGTTTCGGGGAGATACGGACTCGCATGCGGCTGAGGATTGGTTGGAGGCAGTGGTGAGAGTCTTCAGGATAATGGGGACGCCTGCAGACTTCATGGTGATCTTTGCTGCCATCCTTCTTCAGGCAGCAGCAGGCAGGTGGTGGAGCCACTTGTTCCAGTTTTGCGACGGGATGACCTTCACATGGGAATACTTCGAGACCTTCTTCAGGGTGGAGTTTGTGCCAGTAGCTCTACACCCCGAGTGTTTACAGGAGATGATTCCTTTGCCGCATGATTTTCGATCAGTAGACGAGTCATCTGTGGGCAGTAGAAAGATGATGCAGAGGTCCAAGAGGACCAGATCCAGCCGTACGAGGAGAAGGAAGTGTTATGAATGCGGCAGGAAGGGTCGCCTGGCACGTGACTGTCCGACCCCCCGCACAGTCGATCCGCAGGATTTAGAGGAGCCACCGAGGCGGAAGCAGCGACAGGTTCTTGAGCAACATCCGAGTATTGGACAAGGCAGTAGAGCTCTGGGAGCAGGTGGACAGGAGCAGAACTAGTGGATATGTCCCTTGTACTTCTAGTTCCATATTTTTGTTGTATTTTTGTCTTTGTACTATGAGCTGCAATAATAAAAAGACACTTATCTTAGTGATGTTTGCTTTATTGTCCTTTTGTTTGGTTGAAACTGAGAGGTTCCGGTTAAAACTGTTGACTTGACCCTCACTTTCGAGATTTCTATTGGAGGATACCCAGTGACCTCACACTGATGCCGACAGCGTGACTCGAACCTTGGAGGCGAGAGTGACGGTTGGATCTCTTGGTAGTTACGTCGAGGCCTTACGACGTCATCCATGGCATGAATGCATCATTCATGTCAGGATTGACTGTATTAGGAAATGGGCGTGGTTCATCCAGGGGATGAGACTGAGTTTCTCTTTTCATCAAAGGAGAAATTTTAGCAGCTCTTTCAGATCATAGGCAAAGAAGGTGCAGATCATCCAGGAGCGGATGAAGACTGCACAGTGCAGTAAGAAACAGGAAACCGGCGCCATTCTTAGAGACTCGAGCGTGTTAAATGTTTCAAGAAGAGGAAGCTTTAAGGAGAGATGAGTCTGCAAAGCAGAAGACGTGGAGGCAGAGCTAGGAGAGCAGCATGAGGTGGTGTACATCTTAACATGCTACAACCACCTGCCTTAGTTATCCCCACCAGGCTCAGGGAGATGGAGGGTGGAGGAAGAGTGCGGCTGCATGCGGTCAAGGAGTGTGACCCAATGGCTCTAAAAATTATTCAAGGGACAGTCTGTGTCCACTACTAGCTGCTGTAGTAATAGACATTGATATAAATCATTCCTTTCTTTCACAAATATTGTCCCAGACCTAGAGTTTCTGGTAAGCCATAGACTTGACCCTCACGTTTGGAGATACCTTGGGAGAAGACTCGATAATCACACTTACGCCGACGGTGTGGTCAGACCCTCGAGGCGAGAGTTTCAGTTGGAATCTCTTGGTGGTAGCGTCGAGGCCTTACGACGTTGGTTTGAGTATGGACTGGGCAATCATAGTTCATACATAAATTGATGGTATTAGTAAAAAAGGTTGTGGTTTAACTATGACTTCGGGATGGGTTTTCCTTAGTCGGCGAAAAGGAAAACCCCAGGCAGCACAGGATAAACTCATGCACAGGAGGGTGCGAACGATCACTCTTGAGTCGGTCAACCTTACCCTCATGGTAGTTGTCGTTTTGAGTTTCAGTTCTATCAGGAATTGGAGATCTCTAGAGTTTGAGTATGATGATAACGTCTTTATACGGGTCTCACCTCGACGAGGTTTACAGAGATGTGGCCAAGGTGGCAAGTTATCTCCGAGGTTCAACGGACCTTTCTAGGTCCTCAGCTGGGTAGGCGAGGTGGTTTACTGCTTGACCCATCCACCTCAGTTGCACCAGGTGCACGACGACTTCCACGTATCTCAACTGAGGAGATACAAGCATGATCCTTCACACTTCATCAACCTCAGGGAGTTGGACGTCGATGACAGGACAACTTACGTAGAGATTCCAGTGGGGATCGAGGATCGACATGGGAGGTCCTATGAGGATGGTCGATTCCTCTTGTGCACTTTTTCTTTGGCAGCACGAGAACCTCCAGGTAATCACTTGGGAGCGGAAGGCTCATATGCGTGCTCTGTACCACTTTTGTGACCCTAGTTTGTGTTAAAGCTTTACGAGGACGTAAATCCTTGAGGTGGGAGTAATGTAAAGACCCGTAAATTTCAAGGGAAATTTTTTCCTAAATTTTCTTTGGGATTTTACAAGAACACAGTTTCTGACGACACCTGATTCCGAGGCCCGGTGTGCCCGGAATCTTTTTCTGAAGTTTGGCTCGGGTACGTTCAGTGAACGAACGAGCGGGTTTTTCTAACTTTTGAACCGGTGCTCGGAATCGAATTTTTAGGGCACCGATGGAACCGCAGCGCCGGTAATTGCTTAGAAACACTTTTTCCGAAGTTGCGTTTTCTCGGGTGTGGTTTTTAATTTTTGGGGTTAAGTTAAGAAATAAAATAAAAGTGGTGCGGCACTTTATTTTATTTCACTTAAATCCACTTAAGCTAAGTTAAGCGGATGAGGTGGAACCCACAATATCCTACCCACTTGGTAGGATTTTTTTGAGTTGGGTCCCACACGATCCCCACCGTTTCTTTTCTTCTTAAGTAACGCACCCACACCCCCCTATTAAACGAAGTCAACTCTTGCGTTTAAACTTTTAATAAACGCCTCATTAAATTGGGCTGTTAAATCGTTACAATTAATTCAACGAATTAATTTTTCGTTTCTTATCTTTTGAATTTCAAAAGCTTAGGTCAATAATAAAATAAGGGTTGAACTTATTTTATTTAGTTGGTTGGGTTGTGTTGTGTTAAATCTTTGGGAGGAAAAAAAATAGAGGATTCTTCGTTCTTCGGCGAAGAACGCGAAGAACGCTCTACCGCTAACTAAGAACGCCAACCTCCATCGGCGAGAGATGCCTTCCTTGGAGATCACCTAACGCTAGATGAGGCGGACCCTGGGGTGGACCCTGGGGTGGACCCTGGGGTGGACCCTGGGGTGGGCCCGGTCTGTGAGTTACTAGCTTCTTCTAAATCTAATCGTGAGATTAATTCAGAGGTCACCTCCCTCTGATACCAATTATAGGATCGAATATGTAAAAATGAGATGCTCAAATACAAGAGTGGGGGGGGGGGTGAATTGTATACTTTAAAAATCCCTAAGGAAATTTTCTCGTAACCAAAATTCACAACAACTCTAAGTTATAATAACTTGATTAATTCCAGAAAAGTGATTTCGAAAATTAAACTTAACAAAAGTTTACAACAACTAAGATTCTACCTTAAAGTGTATAGAATCCTATGTAATCAGAGTACAAATATAAGGAAGTATAAGATATTTATACTTTCCTAAACAATACAAATGCAGCGGAAAACTTGTAACAAAGAAAGTAACAAGTAGTGAATCTTTTAACCCAAAGATAAGGGTATCCAAAAACCTTGGATAAAGGTCCCTTGATTTATACTTTCAAGAAAGTCTATCTTACCCACACCAGGGTAAGCCCTCGATATGAAGATCGAAGTCTGTCTTGCTATCTCCGCAAGCCCTCAACTTCAAGGTAGTCGGCACCTCTGTCTTCCTCAGCAAGGAAGCCCTCAATTTCAAGGTAGTTGACACCTCTGTCTTCCTATCCCCATAATCCCTCGATTGTACACAGCAACAATCAGAGTCACACAAATCAAATCTAAACAAGTAGTTCAGTACGCACAAGGAAATGAGAGTCTCTCTCTAGAAATCACTTCAGCAACATGTAATCTCTAGAGTCATAGAACCATTGTGAGCTCTTTAAAATGAGATCTTATTTATAGGCACGACTTTAATGGTCGGCTCCCTCCTCCAATGGTCATATTTTCCTTGAATTTTAGAGGGACCTATAAATGTGTCACTCAAACAATGGTTAGTTAGTAACTGAAATCATGACATCGTTTTATAAAAAAACAAGTTTTAGAAAAAATATGGTTACATAACTAAAATCCAATATTCGGAATGTAAACAAATGAATGTTCGAAGTCTAAAAAAAATTGAATTAGGAGTCTATAATACAAGGATATTCAGATTCTATTTTCTAGGAATTCGGAACCTGAATTCTATAGAATTCTGGAGTCTGAATTCCAAGGAAATTCGGAAACTAGATTCACAAGAATTCGGAACCTGAACTTACAAAGTTCAGAGTCAGAGTTCATGAGAATTCAGAGTCAGAGCTCATAAGAATTCATAGTCTATATTCAGAGAACTCGAAGTCATAACTCAGAGAAGTTCATAACCAGAATTCATAATCAGAATTCGGAGTCAGAACTCATAAGATTTTGTATCCAAAATTCATAATCAGAATTCGGAGTCAGAAATCAAAAGAGTTTGTATCCATAATTTGTAATCAGAATTTGGAGTCATAACTCATAAGAATTCGTATCTAGAATTCGTAATTAGAATTCGGAGTCAGAACTCAGGAGAGTTCGTAACCAGAATTCTGAGAATTTGGATCCTAAAACAGAATGCTTAATATCTAGGTAATTATAGGATTCCGAGGTTTTGGTTTCAAATCGAATTTTACACTTAAAAAAAATTATGATATGAACAATAAAACATGGTAAGGATAAATTTCCTTGGGGAAGGAAATTTTTCCTTAAAGAAGTAAACCAAGGGGAAAAAAAGAATTTTCCTTGAGATAAGGTGTTTGTGATTTTCAAAAAAAGAAGGAATGGTAAAGTCATAAGGAAACCTTATTGACTTAAAAATCTCTCCCAAGTATGAAGGAATGGAAAAGTCATAAGAAAAACCGTATTGACTCAATAGATATCTA
Organism: Viscum album; assembly: GCA_963277665.1. NCBI lineage: Eukaryota > Viridiplantae > Streptophyta > Magnoliopsida > Santalales > Viscaceae > Viscum > Viscum album. The sequence continues at coordinate 1,360,302,373 of OY728140.1, read as the reverse complement.
AATCATAATCATTGTGTACTTTAAGAAGGGAAGAGTGGGAAATGGCTCAACATACCGTATTATTCAACTGTGGTGTTCTTGATGATTATACCAAGTAAACTAATAAATATGTTTTTTTTTTCATTTTGTGATTTCTTCATATCTTCTGACATTTTAAATCTTTCATATTTGTAGAGAAAATTTAGAAATTATAAAAAAGATACATCGCTCTCTGTCTATTAAGAGGAAGGAACTGTTGCACAACAAAGAATTTGCTTCTTGGTTAAAGTCAAAGGTAATAGATTTTTTTTCTTCTCATAACATAATCACATGTCTCTGTTTAATAATAAACATTGATATCTTTTAGGATTTAACTATACTAATGAATAAAGTATCAGATGAAGTAAGAGCGTTTTCCTTTGGTCCAAACTATGTGGTACGTGATTGTAAGGAAATGGTTGTCAATGGATTTAAATTTGTTATAAATATCTATGAAAAAATGGTAACACATCATGACGGTGTCACGATAAGCGCCACAATAGATTTTTATGTGAGTGCATCAGATAGAAAACCTTGATAATAAAATATATCATATTATAGTGTTGTTTAAAGAATCATTTTATTAGATTACTATGCACATGGTTATGTTACAATGATGAAATGCAAGTGGTTTGATTAAATGACATGATAAGGAATTAATACTGATAACTATGGATTTAGAGTGATTGATATGAACCGCCAACTTCATACCTATGAACCTTATATTTTTGAGTCACAAGCTAGATAGGTGTTTTATGTAAATGACCCATTAAAATAATAATTTGGTGTTATTTTTGATGTCATTCTTAGACATATTTTTGATGAAGAAATGGATGATAATGATGTTGTGAATGAACCTATAGGTATTTATTTTAATGTTTTATTTGATGACATAGATGATTCATTTGTTAGAATAGATTGTGAACCAAAAATTGTCATAGATCACACATAGCGTCGATACACTGTAAGTATTTACATGATATTATCGCAATATTGTATGTGTTTTTTTAAAATTTCATACATGATATCAAATTAACTAGTATATTTTATACCATTTTCAAATATAAAACTATTAATAGTCTGACCAATTTATGTTTAAGAACATCTTTAGTAATTCTTGAACATAGAATTTTTTTGATATTTTATCAATATAAATATCACACATGAAAATGTATCTCATTGTTTTATGATAAAATTATATTATTTAAAATTTTTCATTATTTCTATTTATTTGAGAATATTATTTTAAATTTCTAGGTCAAAATGTCTAATTATGATGATACTAGAAGAAATAGAAGAATAAAGAGAAGTGAACAATGTATGTCTCCTCTGGGAAACACTGTAAGTACAATTTATGTTTTAATATTATGGTCTTTCATATTATTTATATTTTTATTATTCGTTTTATTTTATCATCTATGTTATTTTAGGATACATCATTGAGGAGATGGTTGGATTATTCTACTAAATCTAATAGTATGCCAGGGGATACTAATTCTACAGTTCCACCTACTACTATGCCATTTGAGTCACCAGGAGGTCATCCTCCCATTATGATACATCCATATTATCCATACCCACATTTTCTATATCCCTTTTTGCCTGCACCCACATCAAATGGTAGTTCTCAGACTCCCATCCCTTTTTATTTTCCATTTCCACCATCCACTGTATAGGGCACTATGCCCCTATATATACCACTGCCATATCCATATCCATACCCATCCTCATATGTATAGGGTTATCCATCGGGTTTTCTCCCTCCATCATTACACTTATCATCATCTACTATACAAAGTACTTCTATTGTAGATATCCCACCTACCATAGAGGCTACCCCCTTTAGGTGAAACACTTAAGGGGTCAGTAGATCCCCCATCTACTGGTATGTGTTTACACATTAATATTAGTGATTAATGATAAATTCATATATATTATTTTCCTTTAATATTTTTTTCATGATTAGCTCCAGCCTCTACCAGATAATGAGGCCGCAAAAAATGTGAGAGGTTTGGAATCGACACACACAAATCATGGTTTAATACAATGAGGACAGTGCTATAATTTAAAAAAAATGGTACAGAATGTAAATGATTTATGGTAACACTTTCTAGACACAATGATATCATTCTAATTCAACCAATAAGTTGGAGGGAAGTTTAAGAAAAAATAAAGGAAAATTCCTGGGTAGAGATCTGGGTAAGTAATGTTAATCACCTTTTATATATATTAATTTATAATATTTTCTTAATAAATATTTTGTCTATTGTAGATTCAATATAATTTTCATGATGGAAAAAATGCCAAGGATGCAAGGTTAATGAATTTAGGTGAAATGTGGAGAGAATACAAGTATGACTTATATCTTGGTTTAAAAAAGAGAGTTAGTACAAAGCTTAAATAAGTACCAGTGATTCATGATTTCCCAATATCACAATACAAGGAGATGATCAGCTATTAGAAGAGTCTAGGGTTTAAGGTATTTTTTAAATTTATATATATATTCATTTATTTATTTGAAAATTATTTTTAAAGTATAAATTACTTGTTTTATTTATGTTAATAAAATTATATAATTATTTGTTTATAGGAGAAATAATACATAAATAAAATAAATAATAGTGGAATGAAACACGTTTATACTCATGGACAAACTTCACTCCCAGATCATGAGTAAACACAGGTAATTTAACATTTAAAATATTTAGCTTCATTTAGAGTAATTTTATTGACTTCCAATTTTGATTTTTTTTAGAAAAATGCATTGAATATTGAGGGCCACATTCCTAACTATACTTTGTTTTGTACAAGCATATAAAAGAAAGATGGTACTATGAAAATACCGACATTGAGAATGCGATTGTAAGTATATTTCAATTTCTTTTATTTTGACTGAAAATAATTCCTTATATTATTTTATCATTTTAATTTATGTTATATATTAATCAACAGAATGCTTTGGAGGAATTGGTAGAAAAAGAACCTAATAATTTGGGCCCGAACGATAATCTACATTAGGTATTAGGAGATGAGAATCAGGGTAGAGTGCATTGTTGACCTGGGAAGAAGATTGTACCATCTTGATACTGGTCTATTGACAATTTTTCTTCGAGTAACAGTTCTGTTTTGGTCATAGTGGAATAGATGAATGCCGCAATCAAAGAAGCAACTCAAAAATCATAAAAGGCAATAATTGAAAATATGATGAAAGTTATGTCTGCCATTTCTTCTATACTTCCACTAGAAACATACATAGCTGTTGATGCCTATTTGATTTTGATGTGTTCTACTAATGTATATTCTTCTACTAGAGCTAGATCTGAAGCCAGAGCCGGAGCCGGAGCCGGAGCTGGAGCCAGACCCAGTGCCAGTGCCAGTGCCAGTATCGATGCTAATGCTGATGATGATGCTGGTGGTGTGAGAGGTGGTGATGGTGATTCTATAGGAGGTGTGGATGAGGGTTATCATGATTCTGATGATAATTATATTGAGACTCACTATTTATGTAAATTATATTTTTGGATTGTTAATATGTGGAATTTTATTATGCAGTGAAGTTTGATTATTGTAATATTGAATTGTATTGCGGTGTTTATGTTTATTTCTACATATATTGAATTATTGTATTATGATGTATGTTTGTTTATGTAATAGTTAAGTTTTATTATTATTATATTTAATTTTATTCTCCTATGATACAACCATCATACCTCCTCATCGATGCTGCTCCGAGGCGGTCCCTCTATCTCCTTTGGCACACCTCCAACGGTATGTAGTCCAATTTTTCATTTTTTGCTGATTCTATTCTCTTTATACTATTATTTTCTCCCCCTCATTTTTCCATATTTTAAATTTATTCTATAGTTGAACCCATTTCAGTGCACTTTCGATGATATGTTTTTTTGTAGCATGAAACTTCGGTGTCATAGACTTATTTTCAAACATATAAGCTTCCATAAATTAGTTTAATTTCTGATTTGAAACTGCATTTTTTTTCTATGCTAATATGCTCTTTTTTGTTCCAATATTATTATAATTGGGCTATAACAATATCTGATCAAGAAAAAATGCACGGTCGTACTAAAGAGGTTGAAGAGTTTTGGAAACCGGTTGGATGCTTTAAGCATTTCATGCTTTGGATTCAATTCACATAAATGTTATATAATTGATATTACTCTTTAATTTTTCAAGCAACAGAAAACTATGAAAGTTCTGTTCAACTCAACTGGAATAGTCCCCAGGAATGTCATAAATATATATATTTTTTGTTCCCATTTGATTATATTTATTTATATCATCATTGTGAATGTCAATATATTTCATATAAAAATGGGTACTGGAATAAGATTAGACCAACCAAAGGAAACCATGAGATATATCCATGAATTATGGGTAAATAAGAAGAGAAGAATACCATTATAGTTACAAAAGAAGTCTCAAATAATTGAAATGGTGTTCGGAAGAGTTGGATACCTTGTGAGTAGCCCCAATAACAGATGATTGATTGTGATTTTACTCATTTAGTTGCTCAATGTCTCCATGGCTCAGATCTGTGTTGAAGTAGACCTATCCAGGACTCTTTCTAAGCACATTCTCTTGAGGGTAGGAAAGTCCTTCTCTTAGTGGTATAAATTTTTTCCATCCTCCCCAGCATGCTTCTACTCGCACTACCATTTTCAAGGGAATTATACCACATCTTGCAGAAAGAGAATTACAACCAAATTATAAGAAATTGATAAATAAAGAAGTAATTAATAGAGGATGCTTCTAAAAAACATAATCTATTGATTTAGAAAATTTCCCCTTCTCTAATAAATATTTCCCTATTTATAGAGATTCCCAATCCTCTATTCCTACCATGTTATAAGCATGATCGTCTTTTACGATCTTTAATGATATACTAGCTTCAAGAATAATCATTAATTTCTTTACTAGGATTAATTAAATCCTTCATCAGGTTTGGAAACATTTATTTCTCAAGGAGAAATGGAGTGGAATTGCTTAAGTTCATTGTAGCTCCACTGGATGTAGAATTCTATTTGGAGTAGGAATATGATGTATGTGTTGGACATGGATTTGGATTTTGGGCATTGGTATGTGGGATTTATGGATTTGGATTCAATGAAATATTTCATCTTCCATTTCATCATGATCCATTTTATATAAAAAATGATGGTGCTTTTGTAATGACTATATTTTGAATGTCTTGAGACGGATGAATAGAACTAGTCCACTTCCATTTAATTGAATTCTAAGAATCTAGTCTGATCAGGTGGGCTCAAAAATATAATATGTTTTAAATATATAACCCATGGTTCTATTCTAGCAAGTAGTATTGATCCAACTTGGAGACTGAAATATACTTTACTCATAATTGGATGATGACTGTGAAGAAGGCTGGTATGACTAGCTGCATGTGACCCAGTGATTGGGTATGAAACTTGGAATTGGGAATGTGGCTAGATATTTTACATTATAGTTTAACCCACTTTATCAATTTCATAGCATTAGTATTTGATAACATAAAACTGAATCGGGAGAAAAGATCTTCATCTTGGAAAGGATTGGCTTTATTTGTACTTCATCGATCAAAATCAAGTACTCATTTTTAATTTTGACTATTCTTAGGCTCTACCTAGTTTGTGGCTCTATGGATTCATCCCAATGGAACAATAAACTAATGAAAAATTTGAAAAGGTCTTCAAGAATCAATTATTGGGTGTCCAGGAATACTCGAATTTGAGAGTGGTATTTGTTCAAGCATGTGTCATGTTCACTCTTCGGACTTCCAATCAGTGCAATGGGAATGAGTTGAGGCCTCCTTTGATTTTGGACTTTCACTGGGGACATGAAATATAATTAGAAAAAATATTTTCACCTCAACCTAGTAGTCCATGCCTTAACGACTTCAAAATTTTGGTTCGATGAAGAATTCTTCAATCTTTGGTAGGTTCTATATTCTTCATCTACGATGAGTTTTGTGTGGTATTAATCCTCCTGGGAATCTTGATTCTTAAAATGATGAGCATGGAAGACTTCTTCAAAACACATATTCATCTTCAATAATCATGAAATCACTGTAGGTCATCATTTTAGGCTGGAAAAAAATTATTCATATTCCTTGGTGGAGCTCTGTTTCCATTGGGTGGAATGACCATGGATATCAGTTGTATTCAATCTAGTTGGGCAGTGTGGAGGTAGGAAGATTTTTGGATGGTATAGGAATAACGGCACACTAGTAGCATAGATGGTGGAAGAGGGAACAATAGGTGGTTGCGTAGTTATAACAATATTTTGGTATAATAGAGGATTAGAGGGGAGGTAGTGGAAGTATGGGAAGATAACGATAACTAGTTTTGGTGGTACCAGATGCATTGAGCAGTAATAAGCATGGAGCGTGGTAGAAAAATGGAGTCGTGGCAGTAGGCTGGGCAACACAAAGAGGTTGGTAGTAGAACTGGGTTGTGGTAGCATATCTGGCGGTAGTAGGTGTGTGTGAAATCTCTATAATCATATGATAAGATATTCAATAATAATAATTTTCACAGTTAAGAATCTATTATTAAAAAATAACAACTATAAAATAGTAGATATTAAAGTAGAACTTATTATTAGAGGGATGCTGTAATAAAATAAAGATAATATTACTGATATAAAACTAAAAAAAACATATACCGATATAAGTTTTGTCATAGAAAAATAGAAATTTAGAAACAATTTAGATGAAACTACATATTGGTAGAATAGAAATCAATTGAAAACTATGCACTACTGAACTGTTACAGTAGAAACATATTTTCTTCCATCACATATTTCTCTTATCATGAAACATGTTTATATGAAACAAAAAATAATGAAAATAAATCAATTTTCACAAGTCTAAAAGACTATAGAATTCATTATGAATGATCATATCTAGAGTACTTGAGTAAAATTTCCGAGAACATGAGACATTCATGACATAGTCATTATTTTACCGCCTAATGAAAATTACACACTAAGAAACTAATGTAGAAAATTTAGTTTTCTGGTTAAGGGGGAACAATCATAATGTATAGAACTCACCAATTCTATGCTAGAACATCCATGTTGGTGTGGGGAAGGGTGGGGGGGGTGGGGTGGGGTGCTGGTGTGGGGTAGGGTGGGGGGACTGGGGGATGGTGGGGGGGGGGGGGGGGGCAGGGGGAGGGGTGCTAGTGGGGCGCGAGGGGGGGGGGTAGGGGGTGGGGTGCTGGTGGAGGGGGGGGGGGTGTGCGGGTGTGGGTAAGGGTGGGGGGGGGGGGTTGGTGGGGTGAGGAGGGAGGGGGGTGTAGAAAGGGGTGGGGTGATGGTTTGGGGTAGGGGGTGGGGTGTTGGTGGGGGGTACTAGTGGGGTGCGAGGGGGTAGGGGGTGGGGTTCTGGTGGGGGGGGGTGTGCGGGTGTGGGGAAGGGTGGGGGGGGGGTACTGGTGGGGTGCGGGGGGAGGGGGGTGTAGAAAGGGGTGGGGTGATGGTTTGGGGTACGGGTGGGGTGTTGGTGGGAGAGGGGTGCTAGTGGGGTGCAAGGGAGGGGGGTGGGGTAGGGGGTGGGGTGCTGGTGGGGGGGGGGGGCTGGTGGGGGGGGGGGCTGGTGTGGGGCAGGGTGGGGGGACTGGGGGCTGGTGGGGGGTAGGGGGGAGGGGTGCTAGTGAGGCGTGGGGGGGGGGGTAGGTGGGGTGCTGGTGGGGGGGGGGTGGGTGTGGGGAAGGGTGGGTGGGGGGGTGCTGGTGGGGTGCAGGGGGAGGGGGGTGTAGAAAGGGGTGGGTGATGGTTTGGGGTAGGGGGTGGGGTGTTGGTGGGGGGGGCAGGGGGGTAGGGTGGGGGGTGATGGTGGGGTGTGTGTGTGTGTGTGGGGGGGGGGGGGTGTAGGAGGGGGGTGGGGTGGTGGTGTGGGGCAGGGTGGGGGGGGGGGGTAGGGGGTGGGGTATAGGAGGGGGGTGGGGTGCTGGTGTGGGGAAGGGTGGGGGGACATAGGGGTGGGGTGCTGGGGGGAGAGGGGGGGGGGTGCTGGTGGGGGGCAGTGGGGGTAGGGGGTGGGATACTAGTGGGGGGAAGTGGGGTGATGGTGCGGGGTAGGGTGGGGGGGGGGTTCTTTGTTGATCACTCACCATTCAAATGACCAGGTTTCAACTTTGTTACTTTCTATTTGTTTTCTATAGCTATATAAATAATCCCTGAATGATTTCTAATTTTGTGTTCCTAATTTTGGTTCATTTTCTTTAAATTCTGTTTCAACTTTGAAGGTATATTTCATATAATAGAAAAATAACAGTTCCTAAGATGTAATATAGGATAAGTTATTCTTTATTAAATTATCTCGCAATAGTTGTGTGCTTGGTCTTGCTAGCATGGAATTTACTTCTCAGTTGTTCTCGACATGTTTTGAATCTTATTATGGAGCTTTAAAAGATCATGAAATTCTAATAGTACGATCACTCTCTGAATTCTCAAAGAAATATTTGTACAAAGTGAGTCATCTATTAACATTATTTGTTTATTTGTTTACTTGTTTTAATTTTCACCTATGTTTAATCATTGAGTTAACATCAACATTTTCAAAAATAAATTTTACCATGAATTCTAAATTGATATTTTTATCAGTAATTTCATCTTTTAATTGTAGATATGCCTTTAGGATAATCATAAATGGGTGGAGGATCCATCAAATCAAAGCCCATTTTTTGCTCAAAATATAATTTTAATGTCATTGAGGACATTTCCATCTTATAAGTGATGTTGACCTCATAACCTTTTTTTCCTAGTTTAGAGATTTAATTCCATGTGATGCCCATTAGTGAGAGATGAATAATGTGAAGTCTTTTAATTTTCCTATGCCTTCTAGGTGGAAGATGTTGCAGGGATTTCCTTTTTTTTTTCATCTCTCTTGACAAACTTAGATGACTAGTTTCTCGAATCTGAGAATGTGTGCACCTGACCTAGGATTTCCACATGAAACCTAACATTTGAAACTTACTAGGACTTATTTCCACCCTGATCACTACCAAATATATCCTTATCAACCCTCATTAGTGACCCACCCAAACTAGGTTAACAAACAAAATAATAAAGCTAAAACCAATTCCTTCATATCCTTATCTATAGCACAAGCCTTAGGTACATTCAAATAACTGAAGACTCAATTCTGGATTTGTTTCTCAAGTCAGATGCATGTAGGTATAAAATAATGAAACATATCTAAATAACCAGATTCACCAAAATAAATTATCATTGTAATTGAATAACCCCAATATCTCCCCACCCCTATGAAACAACGCTGAATAATGGGGTCAGAAAACACACAAAATCAGAACAACATCTTCTTTATCAATGGACTCATCTACCTTTAAATGAAAAACCTAGAAAAAAAGAGTTCAAATATAACTCTAAGTATTATGCTTCCTTCATACATTTAGTGGGTTACAAAACCTACCATTTCCAAAAATTAAACTCCACATTATCAAAGAATTAGGAAAATAGGGAACCACTTACTATCCTAAAAAACCAAAAAATAGAAATGAAGAAAAAAAAACTGTATGAATAAAAAAACAAAAGAACAAAACCAATCAGATACCCAAAGAAAACAATCATTCAACAAAAATCATTTGAAAAGGCTAATAAGGAATCCATCCTTCTTAATTATTAAAAGGAAAACCTGAGAACTTAGATGCAAGTGGGGTTGAGATCCACTCTGCCTCAAAACCACCATACCTATCACATCCTGACCAAATGAGGCCCTATACTAGTTGGGAAAATATCAAAAGTGACACCAAATTAAATATCTAATAGGCCATGGGTAGGTGAATATAACTAAGTATTCATATAGAACATATGGGAGGTCATAAACTAATCTACTTGTATACACAAAAACACACACATACACACATATGTATCTATATATATGATACAATAATCTATAATGTAACTATATGAGAAAAAATAAATTAATATACATCCTATAATATCCCAAAACTATGTAAGACACTACACTATCAAAGTAAAGAGTTTAAAATACAAGCCAAAAAATTGGCAATTAGGTCTAAGCTAAAAAAAATAGAGAAAGACATCTCAGTATAAAACCACTAGTCTGACAACAATCCCCCTACCATGACCACTATGTTCCACTGAGGGGAACCTATGTCCATCATCCCACCATAACCATTAAATTATTTTTATTATCACATTATCTTATCTTTTATCATATAATATTATGCCCATTTAGTTTTGGTTTCCATTATTTATATGATTGATTTTTTATTTCACTATTATTTTGATGTGACTACCTATTTAGTTCTGGTTTCTATGATTTCCTTTAGCAGGTCAGTGTGGTGAGAAACATTGGTTAAGCCTTCTATAGATACAACAGGAATAGGATATCCTTTGGCTGTCATATAAAATGGTTAGCTAAATAGTGAATCATATCTATATATCCTATATTTTCTTATTTCATTTCAATTTTGTTTTTTGTGTTGAGGTTTTGTTCATGTTTGTTCATATTTTTGGTTCTATTTTGGTGAATGATTCTTTTTAATTGTGATATTTGTGGTGGAGAATTGGTGATGATTACATTTTGGTTTTTTAATAGTGAATTTGTTTCCTTGCTGCTATTTTTATACCTCAACATCCATTTATGTTTTGAAGATGTAGGGAGCTGCTAGAGAGGATTTGAAGTTGCAGCTAGGAAGGATTTGAAGTTATAGACAGATGCAACTAGGATGGGGAGGATTCGATTTGGTAATATTTTTTTATGGAATGCAGTGACAGTTTCCATGGTTCTAAACTATGGAAATAGGGTTATAGCCATGATTTTGAAATGTGGCAATGAACCTATAGCCACAGTTCTAACTATGGATAAAAGTATGGTGTGGCTTAGTCTATAGCCACGCCAATACCATCCATGGTTTATAAGCCTATAGACACAGTTTGAAACTATGGATATAGCTTTATTTTGTAGTTGTGAGAACCCGTAGTTCCATAAAATTATTGAATCTAGGTTCCTCCCAAAATGGGCGAAACCACAGTTCCATCACTATTTGAAAAAATATGTCCCTTGCAATCCCCCTCCACGTCATTCTTCCTCATGACCTTCACCGCCACTCTCCACTCTCCCCCAATGTTGTAACCAGTGATCACCACCACCGATCCTCACTCTCCCCCCTGCCGTCGCACCTCCATCACCATTTCCCTTGTTACTGCACCTTGCTACTATCATTGTCTTCACACCCTTATCATCGTCATACCCCCACTCCCATCATCGCTAACGTCATCATCGTCACTGTGCCCTTGTTTCCATTAAACCTAGAACCATCATGCCCCATACCCCAATCATCTCCATTGCCCACGTATTCGTCATGATACCTTCTATGTTGTATCCCTATCAAGGTCATGATAATGGCTGGAATGGCTTCTAAACATTAGATCATCAGAATAATGGCTGCGATGGGGAATTTTCTGTGTGATGATAGGTGATAGGGCTATGATGGGGTTATAAAGGGATTGTAATTTTTAGTGGGATTTAGGGATAAGGGGGTATTTTGGTCCATCCAAGAATTTTTACATCTATTCCATCATATATATTCTTTTCATACCAAACATCACTATGGAAGTCAATTTCCATTTCCATTTCCATTTCTTCCCTCATTTCCTTTTCCATTGTGTACAATTAAGCATACCGAACAGGGTCTAGGATTCTAGATTGTTGTTGATTTTGGTAATTAGAATTTTCAGTGAATTTATAATATAATATGGGATATTATGATTGGATATGTACATATTTATAATATGATCATTGTATTTTAATGAGAAAAAAAAAATTTAAATTGGTTTCTTGAAATTTCTTTTTGTGAACCAACATAAGTATGAAAACATCAAGCATAACACAATGTTTTTTACAAGTTTCATTTATTAATGTGAGAAATGAGACCTCGTGTGATTAGATCTCTTCAACTCATGTGATGTTACTTCTACTATCAATCAAAAACCAACTACTGTAGGAGATGTCCAAGAATCCTTTTTTAATGAAATTCTTCTGAAAAGTCAATGTATCTCACATAATTTATGATGTATAATGAACATAAAGATATCTTATTACCATAAAAACAAATTCTTATCTTCTTCATGATTTGGTAACATATATATTCAAATATTACTGAGAAAAATTATTTCCTCTAGAATTTTGTTCATCATCATCTTCATTTATCTTGATTCTTCAATTCAAATTAACAAACCCTCAACCACTTTCACTACACTCTTCAATCATCCATGAAAAAAGAAAGAAATTACACCATCCAAAAGTAGTGGTTACAAATATTAAAACTCATTATACTTGCTCAAATATCTCCATCTAAATCCACATTTCAAGGATCTAGATTTAATTTTTAAAATTTAAACCAATTTTTAGGGGTTATCCACATGTGTTAATGACCAAGTCTTTCAAACTAAGTCATATCTCAGTATCCAAAAGAATATGTTGACACTTATAGAAACACCTTGACCCTATATCACTAACCAGGGACCCATTGTAGGCTACTGAGAGCCCAATGATCAATGTTAAATAATTCTTTTACTAATGTTTAATAAATTTCTCATGATTTTTTTGTCCCTCATTTCTTGTTTCGATAAAAATTTTCTCTGTAGGAAAAGTGATGACTGCAGGCATGTTAGGGTATACATGTAGAAACTGAGATGATGAGAGATCAACTCATCCCATGAATGGTATTATCATTTAATCCGATACTCTTATATGTTTAAGTGATGTTCATGAAATCTTTCTCGATAGCAAAACCAGTTTGTATCGCTTGTCTCCTCAACGGGGAAAACACTTGTAATGAGAGAGATTGAGTGACGCTGATGCCCTTGATGGGACATTGTGTAAATTAAATCATCATATGATCAAGGATGAAATATCATTCTTATTGTACAAGTAAGGGTGAGTGTGCATGTTACTATGCTATTATTTAAGATACTCTAAAATTTAATACCATTTAAGGTGGCATAAAAGAGAACATGCTGTAGTTTAAAGCAAAATGGGAAGGCATGAAAGGTTTGATATGTACACTTATCACACACACAAATTCTTGGATCATTGGTTTTATAATAGAGAGTGTGGGCAATGCTAGAGTTTAAGGTCATTCAGGAAGACTTAAAGGGTACATCACAATTTAAAGAAATATGTGAATACATGAATGATTTTCATTCATAGATATTCTTTTCTCATTGGATCATCACCAAAGAGTGTGGGTTATTATAAAATTTAAGCTTTTTTAGAAAGACTTAAAGGGTACTTTGCAGTATAAAGTTAGACAGGAAGACATAAAGTGTTTGATGTGTATGCTCTTCACACAAAAATTCTTGCTCACTGAATATTCACCAGAGTATATGGGTTACACTGGAGTTTAAGGTCATTCAAGAAGACCTAAAGGGTGTGATGCTATTTAAAACTAGGCAGAAATACATTGAGGGTTTGATGTGTATGCTCTTCATATACATATATTCTTGTCTCACTGGCTCATCACTAGAGAGTATGTGGGTTACAATTGAGTTTAAGGTTGTATAAGAAAACATTAAGGATACACTGAAGTTTTATTTCATCTAGAAAGGATAATAGTTAAACTAGGGTTTAGGGTACCCTAAGAAGACTTAAGGGTTATGCTGAAGTTTAGTTCCATCTAGGAAGATGAAAAGTTTGAAAAAAGGCAGAGGGTTCCATAATGTTAGGATTGTTAATATAGAGGAATTATTATATATCCCCTATAGGGGAATAAAAAAATATGTAGTCTTATATCATATTTTATGTTGGAACAAGAGTTTATGTTGTATCTTTTTGACAATATGTGTTATATTGGATTTGATGATAATATATGTTGAAGAAGTTAGAGTTCCTAAGCTATGTGAGGTATGGTTGAAAAGAGTATCTTGAGGATTGAGAGGAGTTAACTTTGGATGTCATGCTTGATAAGATAGTTATTGAATATTTCATGCTTGATTAAAGTGGAAGTAGGAATCTTTAATGAAATCTTGGTTAGACATGAAAAGTTTAGTTTTTGAAGGTTGGAAGCAGTACAAAGGTATTTTGGATGAATTTATATCAAATCTAGATTTTGATAAACATATGAAATTTGGATAAGTATGGGTTGCATATGAGTCTTTTCAAGTTTGTGTAAGGATAATTTTTATGGTAAATGGAAAACTACATAAGGATGAATGTGCTCTGTGTGAACATCATTCAAGTTTGCATAAGCATGAATCCATGATTTCATAAGGGTGAAGTCTTTTCATAAGCATAAATGTTCAATATGTAGGAATCATTTAACTATGCTTAAGAATCATTTTGGGTTGTGTAAATATCATCAGGTTCCACATATGAATGATGGAATCATTCTGCCTGACTAGTTACTTTTGGGAGAACCAAATTGTTTTTTTCCTAACTCCACAATGATCATAGTGGAAGTGTGGGCTCGATCCTCAAGGAACCTAAAGTAATTGTCTATGTGAACCTTCAGTCAATTATTTGAAGAGTTGATTGTTTTATTAAAAACCATGAAATAGATTTAAAATGACCCTATTCTAAAGCCTTAAATATATTAATTTCATTGGAAAGATAAAATGGTAAAAATTGGATTCTTGGTATTTTTATGATAAAAGTGCATTGAGGTCATGAGATTTTATGGAGGTCATGGATATTAAGTTTTTTAGGTGTGTTCATGTATTTCATACAAATTTTACCATCAGGATTTAAAGATTTCATAACCACCGTGGTTTGATAGACTATAATGAAGTTATTTTAAACAATTTCTTGATCTAATAAACAATTTTTTAAAACTTTATAAAACCAGCCCTAAGGTGACGACGAATTCACCCAACAGTCATGAATTAATTCATTGTAATTCTCTCATAGGTCCCAAAATACATATTACTTGGTCTGATATGATGTTTCCAATGAATGAATGAACTTTAACATAAAGAAATTGTAGAACACATGTATAATTCACATAAAAAACATAAATACCAGTTCATCCAAATGATTCTCAATAGTTACCCACAACCTTAAGACAGGAAGAGATTTAGCTACTCATTGTAGAGATAACAACAAATAAAAAAAAATTATAGAAAATGTTCATGAAATCAAGAAAGAAGAATAAAATAAAAACATAAATTTATAATAATTCCTTGCTCCCATAGGTTTCCATCTTCCTTCTAAGCCAAGAGTGCTCTATCAAATGATTTCTCCCTCCCAAGTGCTAAGTTAGTCCCTTAATTAGTTGGACCTCTTGTCTAGGAGTAGTTAGGGGTTATAATACAAGGGTGGTTGGGGAGTTAGACGAGAGGTTGTTAGATTAATTTTTCTAAGGCACATAGTTTGGTAAAGTACATTCCAACCATGTGGTTTGATCTGCCCACCTCTCCTTGAGGCACACGGTTATTGGGTGATTCTAGATGGTTAGATAAAACGTGCAGTAACTGTGTGATAAAAAATATCCCTTTAATTTTTATGTTACATGGATCTTAAGTGAAAATCCATGATTATATAAACCATGCATTAACTATGTGAGAGGTACCATCTCTTGATTATCTTCCTCACACAGTTTTCTAGGCTAGAGCACATGATTCTTGAGTTTTAGTGGAAACTGTGAATAATAGAAAAAGTTTCCAAACACCTCTATTTTGCCTCCAAAACTCCCGATTCATGCCAAATTTAACCAATTCTTCATTAAATTCCCATTTCACCTATCACAACACATTAAAACCATAAACACATGATATCTAAATGTATTAACCATTTTCAAGGTGAAATTAATTTTGAAATTGGCCTATACACACTAGTGTATCACATGAATTTTCTTAAGCATGATTTTAGATGTGTGTAAGGGTGAATAAGTGTGATTAACTATCTGTATAAGGGTCATACCTTTTTGAATTTTCTGAAAGTGTTTACTAGTAGTAGTGGAAATAGTTATGATACATTTTATTAATAAAAAAACATGATTAATATATCAAAAATCTTGTAAGGAGAAAATTTAACCTATTATGCAGAAAATCAAGTTGTAATTTTAGGGATATTATTCTAATTTCAAGAGTGATATTATCTATGATATTCCTAAAATATTTCCTTTATTTAGAAGATTTACGCATTGGTTTTAAATGATTAAAACATCATTATGATTTGAAATCAATGATTTAAGATGAAGGGAGTGCAGTTATATTTTAGTAAATTAAATATCACACTACAATAAAGGAGTAATGCCATGAAACAACCACATGCACAAGAAATAACAAGTCACATGAGTCACCCAAAATACTCATTCAGACTCAGTTTTTATTTCTATGAAAGGAGGTTTTATTATGTTTATATATTATTTATTTGAAAATATATTTCATGTATAAATATCAAATGAATAGGTTTGATCAAGAAAAATGGATATGTGAATGTGATAGATTCAAACCATAATATTTTGATATTTTTAGGAGGATTTTATGGAGCTGTACATGAACACACATACCATGTCATGGGGTGGTGATGTGGAGAAAGTTGTAGTGACATATTGAGTGTTATTTTTAATAAATGGTTTCACATGTGTTTTTTAAAGTGTTATTTTCTAGATTTAGGAAAAAGAAAGTGCATCATGAGGAATGACGAGTTAACCCAAAAAAAGGATATTTTGGAAGATGCGATGGAAATAAAATATTTCAATATCTTGATCCTATTAAACAGTTGTTTCATACCAAGGATAGGAGAGAGAAGAAAATAAGAAGAAATGTGTTTTTTCTATATCTTTTAAAATATGGAGAGTGATCTTGCATGAGCATATTTTTTTTGATATATTATCAAAATATGGAGAGAATAATAAGGGATTGATAATTCTATTAAATTTACTTTTGATACATATGTACGTTGAATAAAAAAGGAACTCATTCCATCTTGAAGATTATATTTCTAAGTAGAAGGAAGGAATAAGGTGTTAAATACCATGTCTAGTAGTTGAAGAAAGAATACATTGCTACAATGTGGAAAATTAGAGACGTTTTAGTTTAAACATTGAATGGGTGGAGGTGTTTTAGACTCGTGTTGGAAGAAAGGGGGTTGGAATTTTTTTAAAGAAGAAGAAAAATAGGTTGCTGTTTGAACATGAGTTCACATGAAATATATGAATAAGTAGATGAGGAGTTCAACAATGCATCTATAAAAAACTGAGGATGTGAACAACTACATTTTCAGTTTTGATGATATTTACACCCATGTGTTTATAAACTATCTGTGTTCTTCCCAAGAGAAATGCATGAAGGAGTAGGGGTAGTAAGCCTTGGGATATAGTGCACTAGCCCAAAATAATTACAAGTTAGTGAGCCTAGGAATGGATTAACCATAATATTTTGTATCCAATAAACTAGTGAAGTATTGGATTTTGGTGCATTGGTACACTATCGATTTCATACTCTTGGGACATAGCCTAGTACATGTGAACCATGTAAAATCCTCAAATCCCTTGCATGTTTACTTTACCGCTTTCTTTTGTGGAATTTGATAAGGTTGCGAGTAAAATAATTCAGAGATAAGTTGATCACATTTCTTACCTATGTGAGGACAAGATCCAATAGATATAAATCAATAAAAGGGTCCAAGAAGGTTTAGATCACTTGCATCTTGATTCACCCTCCTTCTCAGGATTTCTTGGAGACCTAACAAGTGATGTCAAAGTGTAAAGTTTATATCTTTATGTTCAATCAAATTAATACTTTTTGGAGTTCTTTCACAAATGTATTCAATTATAGATCCATCATTTTCAATGGTACAAAATTATATGGGTGAAAAAAGGTGATCATAACATACATGGAGGTATGTATGTAAGTCCCCCATGAAGTTGTGCAGGTAGGAATTGTTCTTTTGAGTTGATAAGGAATTATCTTTGAGATAGATCAAATAAATTTAGAGATTTATACTTTTGTTAATGATACATTAAAGAGTGATTTAAAAGAAGAAATTTTCAGGAAAGTTTCTCATATCCATTTCTTCAGGGATATATAGAAAAACCTGAAAGGGTTATGTTGTAAAAAGTATGAGTTAAAAAAATATTTAAAGGCTAGGAAGGATAAGAAGCTTGATAGAAAGGTTTATGAGAATCCCTCCAAAAGAATGAATCTCCAAACGAGGTTACCATTTTTGAATCTAGTGTTTTATCTAAGTCTAACATTGTTTTGGAGAATGTATGAAAATTTGTAAAATTATATTAACCCCTAGAGAAGGATAGAAGGATGTATTCTGATGAAAACATGACAACATCATCAAGCTACAAATCTATATGTTTTTCATTTATCCACCAAGAATATATCCAGTCCTTATAAGAAAATGTGGATTAATGAGAAGTCACACATGAGGTAAATCATGAAATAATTAAAGTCTTGGTGGTGAAAAAAAAGTATGAACAAAGTTGAAGTGACCTTTAAGTTTTTCATTATCATGACCCCTCCCACCAAAGATACTACAATGTGGGGATAGATATAATTACCCTCAAGTCCCACCTTTATTTGGACCTGGGTTGGCGACTAGCACCGAGGTTATAAAAATCCCATGAAATGGGAGGCATTACCCTCTATAAGAATATATGATTGAGAGATAAGATGAATAATCCAAAAGAAACTTCATAATATAAAATAAAAAGAAACCAAACCCATCCCAAAATTCATTTATAAATAAAAATGATACAGATAAAAGTCTCTAAAAGTAAATGCCCAAAAGAAAAGATGAAGTAGAGACACAACAACTATCCAAATGTCCAATCTAGTAATGTCCATCATGGTCCATGTAATCCTCTTGGAAACTTAAAAATTGGTTTATATATGTAGGGTGAGCATAAAAGTATACTCAATAGGAAAACCAAAGTCTCTCATGCACATGTGAAAGATGCATACTAATGCACCTGTGATCAAACAATAGAACTAACAACATCTATACATGTCAACTATATATCCCAACCTCACCAAGGCATGTGAACCAAATAACACAATCCAAGAATAATAACATAATAATAATCATATCAATAAAGGGCACCCACAATGATTTCCCATTGATTTCCCACTCTCAAACCCCAATATTGTATGTCATGATGCTCCCATTTCTTCCAAATAACATATACCACGACCCCACAATCACAATCACATCACATCACACCCAAAAAAACCTAGGTCACCACCCCATAGCATGGTCACATCACATCATTCCTGCTATAAGAACCATGGTTTTTTTATGAGGTGCATATCCTTTATATTTCAGTTTAAATGCTTGTTTACAACCTTATGTGAATACCATTTGAGGTCGTAGGTGTATCAGAGGTTTCTGGGGATTGTTTGGATCTTGAAACCCAACTTTTGGGGTGAAAAAGGCCTATCACATGGTTAGTAGAAACCATGTAGGGAAGGCCACATGATTAGATAAAACCACGCATGGATGGATAGTGGGCTAGGGGAGCTCACATGGTTTTAAAAACCATGCGATTTAAGGTGCATGCCCATACAAGATCTTTACAATTTTTGATAGTGAGTTGAGACAAATTTTGTGCATGATTAGAAAAATCATGTGTACAAACCTTTCAAAGTGACCCTTACTACATCAGTGGATGCATGGTTGGTGCACGTTTTGGCCAACCGTGTGGCCAAACCGTGCAACACAATGTTTTGGGAGAATTTACAAAAAATTCCTCAGTTAATCTTATAACTCAACCTAATTTTTTCATCTTATATCATGTTGGATGGAAATGGGGTTTTGAGAGCTCCTTTGATGCAAAAAATAAGATTTGATCCATCTCCTCCATCTAATATCTGAATCATGTGTTTTCTATCTCATTGGATCCACATCGGTGAGTAATCAATTCTTTTGTTGTTGTTCCTTGTTATTCTTGGTATAAGTTGTGCTATTTAGGTGCAAGATAGTATGCCCTAATTTTAGTTTCTTCATACATTATTTTATTTTCTTCTGATATGAGTCCAATTAGAAACTATTACTAGATGGGAACTATACTACAGACCTACGGTAGGTGCTCTATACTTTTCCCATTTGGTTTGGTACTTTATTAAGATAGTTTCTACTATGCCACCCGTCGAACTTTCCAGCATGGCCTTGAAATTTAATTGATTAATTGAATTAAATGAAATGGAATCTATTATAGATTCCCTTTAGTTCCTTTGAGATTATTTAGAGGTAGCTTCCCCAACCAAGGCCACCCATGGGGTGTGCCCTTTTCCTTTTCCATTTTTTAATCCAACAAAGGGGTGTGTTTTAGGATTTCCTATTTAGAGGAGGTCCATTAATAAATTAATTGAACTAATTTGATTAATTATAAAAGGAATTTCCTCATTTTACATGTGTTGAAATGTTATGCCTTTATTTAATTGGTTAAATAGCTTATATTGAGTTTTTATGGGTGGGTATACTAATTTAATGTTTTTGAATTTAAATTAGAATATGAGTGAGTATTCTTATAAGATTTGATTTCATGTAATTGATGGATGAATGTGTGAATTGAAATGGTAGTGGATGCCTTAGTTGGTATACCATTGATCTTGATTCCATTTAGATGCCATGTTCATTTCACCCATGAATCTTGTTTTATAATAGAATATGCCTTGGACCTGTATTCTCCTTGGATCTTGATTCCATAGGATTCCAAGAGCATTTATACCCATTGGATCTGGCTTGATGGAATCGTATTAGACATGATCTTTTGAGATGATCCTTAGACTCCACTAGTTCTATTACTGAGTTTCTATCGATATTCTCCTGGGAATCGATGGGGATGACTTGGTCTTTTATACCTTGGATCTGGAACTTTGTGGTTTGACACTTTGTTTATATGGAACGACCATGGGAAATGTGATATGCTTGGTTGTACGACGCAACTATGGTTGATACGATACTTATGATTATACAAAAAGGTCATGGTTGACATGATATGTATGGATGTACAATGGAATGTTAGTTATTTTTGTATTGTTTGTAGCTTCCTTGTTATAGGAGATTGAACATGTTTTTTAGGGATCCGTGTTTGGATATACATGATCACTTGCTTAGTAGTATATATGACATGGTCACTTTACATTTATTACTACTTACTTGTGATATATTTTTGCACACTGCTTTATCTTGTTATATTTCACAACCAAGACTTTCTATAGACCTTTGGGTGGTTACATACTGGGATTGTATCTCACACCCTTTTTAGGTTTCCATTGGGTACCCGAATAGATTTTATGGATGCAGGTTGGGACTGGGGGAAGCACCCATAGTTTGATGCTTAATTTTATGCCATGCTTAGAAGAAGGGGAGTATGGGACCAAGCTGAGGCCCATGATTCTATTTAGAGATATCACATTTTAGTATTTTTATTATTTTGATACTTGTATTTTATTGTACTACTATCTACCTATTTTGGATTTTTTATAGAGACATGACATGTATCATCATCATCTGTATATAAGACTATTTCTAGATTTGTCTATACATTCCTATATTGTTTATTCATCAGTTGGATGGTTATTTTATATGAATCAACTATTGAATTTTATTTATATTCAACTATGATACACTCTGGTAATGAGGGTATAGTCTCCCCATAGACACACCCTAGTCCCTCCATGCTAGTTGAAGTCCTCTGACATTTGGGGATATGTGCTTGATGCCACGTGGACAACCAAGCTCAGGATACTATTGAGTGGAACTTGGGTTTAGGATGTTACAAAGTGGTATCAGAGCATTTTATTTTTCTATTTTATTATTTGGTGACAATAGATAGAGATAAGAAGGAATTGTAATTTGGTAATGAGTTGTGCCTTGGCGTAGCTAACTCACATATAGAAAAAAGCTAAATTGCATCGAATGAAAATTGTTGTTTTTTGGATTTTGATAATTACAGTTGATTTGATTCCACCATTGGGTGATGAACTTGAATTTTGATATTATAATTGATAATATTGTGGGTTCTATTTCATTGCAACCTAATGAGATGAGGGTATTCCATATCATGAATCATTTTAGGCACTTACTAGAATTTAAATTACATTCATTATGCCATGTCATATAGGGTGCATTACTTGAATGCATGACACTATATTGTGTGCCTTGATTGATATATCTGCAGTTGTGATAGATATTTTGTAAAGAATTGAGAAACAAGGTTGGTGCTCAGATTGCATACCATAACCTAAATAGAATTTTTCTGATTTGGCTATAGTAGACACCCTAAGTAGCCAATTATGGAACATCAACTCATGGACTATGAGTCACATGGATTGGAACATGTTATAGTGTGGATTAGGTGGACACTATATTTTGGTTCATGTGGAGTCTGGTCCCTTATGGATCAGAAGTGGTGGAACATTTGGTTCAACCATTAAAATGGAATGTGATATGAATATGAAATTTAAATGGAAAATTGAAATGATGAATAGAGAACTCAACCTAGAACCGACTTTGAGTGGGAAAGAGGCAGTGTATCTAGTGACCTTTACAACTATTTATTTTACAGTCCTAGATTTAGGAGTAGGTTATGTGGTATGACCTATTTATAGGAAGGTTATGGCCCGTGCTACACCTTTTATCTGTGAAATTTGATATCAAATATTTTTAAGGTGTGTGTTTGTAATTGTAGAGGCATGCCACCATGACAACCTCCAGTCGCATTCCAGGAGGGTGGTGACGAACATTCTCTATAGGTAGTGGGATATGGGATACTTATGGATCCTCTTTTAGTTCTGTTTGTGGCACTATATTTTGTTCAAGACATAGGTTCTGAGGCATAGTTCCTTGAGGGGTTTTATCACTTCATGCAGAATTTTTAGGGAGCACCATAGCCTACCTTGTCTATGGATGAGCTGATGTATGTGTTCTAGCAGCAAAATCCTCCAACATTTTTGGGGATTTCAGTCCAAAATCTTTTGATATGTGGATAGATACTATGCTATTGATCTTTGATAATTTGGAGACACCTCTTGAGAGGAGAGTGAAGTTCGCAACTTACATGCTTCGAGGAACAAGAAAGCATTGGTGGGATATTTTAAACCAGGATGATGCGCTGTGTGATATGGTTTGGAGGGATTTCTATACCAAATTCTAGGACTAATTTTTTCCGAAGACTCATAGAGAAAAGAGGGCTAGTGAGTTCATGCATTTGGATCAGGGCGTGATGATAGTTATGGAGTACTCAACATGATTTACAAAGCTGCATCATTTCAAGTCGATATACCTTGCTGATGAGTTATCAAGGGAGAGATTATTCCAGGAAGGTCTCCAAAATTCCATTTGATCTCAAGTAAACATGTTTAGATTTACCTCTATTACTAAGATGGTAAATCAGGCACTAATTACAGAGTAGAACCTGAGGGAAGCTGAGGGTGAAGAGTAAAGCAGTGAAGTATCTCGACCTATTGGTTCAACTTCTTTAGGCATGAAGCACCATTTTGAGGCTTCCTGTGATATGAGTACTAGCTAGGCTATGAGTAATGGCAGCTCAGTGTTTTATCATTAATGTGAAAGATGTGGCCACATGAGGAATCAGTGTGATCGCGACCTAGTAGAGTGCCGATCCTGATATTGGATGATCCACATGTAACTTTTATACAGGATCTATTCTATAAAATTGAGTAGTAGGGGGTCATCTATGAAACCAGGTTTAAGAGAAGTTTTCATGGATTTGAATCAAGATGGGAGTTGGAGAAATACCGATTGATTAGGCTGAGGTGGTGGTGGTTGTGGCTGAGGCAATCAGACACCAGCTACACCGCTACATTAGAGTGGTCCTACTCCAGGTAGTGAGGTTGCATCACAGGGCCACAATTTAGGATATATTTATTCTGTATAGCCTACCCCTAAGGAGTAGGGTACCATACCATCTATGGTGATATATATAATTCTAGTAACCACTATGTTAGTAACTACTCTTTTTGATATAGGTGAATCACATAGTTTTATATCTGTACCTATGGTAGAAAGCCTTGGGATTGTGGTTCAGTTTTATGAGGGTGTTATGATGATATAAACTCTGTTAGGGATCAGGAATGAGGATGTATGTAAGTTTAGTGAGTTCCCCCTTGAGTTTGGTGGGTGTCTCTTCGTCCAGAATCTTTTTTCCTTGAGATGATTGGGTTTGATGTCATACTCGGCATGGACTGGCTAGTGGATTATCAGGACTATTTTGATTTCTATCACTAGAGGGTGATGTTCACATAACCATAAAAAAAAATTTATACTAATAAGGGTGAATGGGAAGTTCTGGTGAGCCAAGAAAGACCACAATATCATGGGTTGGGCAGAATGACATACCCGATCGCTTGTTTGTATATGGATGATCAGGGAGTGCATCGGGATGACTTCCCTCTAGTGGTTGAATGTTTTATTGATGTTTTCCGAAACAAATTTTATGGTTTACCTCCTAATAGGGAGATGGAGTTCTCCATCAAGCTAGTTCCATGAGTTGCACTGGTATCCATTCCTCTTTATAGGATGGCTACGACAGAGTTGTAGGATGTCAAGACGTAGCTAGAGGATTTGGAGGTAATGGGGATTATTCAACCTGGTACTTCTCCATGGGGTTAGCCGATCCTTTTTATGAAAAATGTGGATGGTACCCTTAGGATATACATGGATTACTA
The DNA here is from genome assembly GCA_963277665.1 of Viscum album. Lineage (NCBI taxonomy): Eukaryota > Viridiplantae > Streptophyta > Magnoliopsida > Santalales > Viscaceae > Viscum > Viscum album. The sequence continues at coordinate 1,360,277,704 of OY728140.1, read as the reverse complement.
TAAATTGATCCAGCCGACAGTTAAGAACTGATATCCTTTTCCATGGATAAATGACTTCTATGACCATCTTTAAGGATCTCAGGTGTTCTGGAAAATTGATTTGAGGTCTGGATATCACCAAGTGTGTGTTCGACCTGTAGACATACCTCATAAAAATTTTCATAGAATGTATATTCTCTATGATTATTTAGTTATGCTGTTCGGTTTTAGAAATTCACCAACATATTTCATGGAGATAATGAACCGAGTCTTCCAAACTTATCCAGATCCATTTTTGGTGGTTTTCGTGGATGATATCTTGGGGTATTCTCAAAATTTAAATGAACATGCCAAGAATTTTGAGATCATTTTGGATACATTGAGATAGAAACAATTATATGCTAAGATCACAAAGTTCTACTTCTGGATGGATAAGATTCACTTCCTGGGTCACATTATCTTAGAGACAGGTTTATTAGTAGACCCAGAGAAGGTTATATCTATAGTTTCCTAAGAGCATCCTAAGAAAGTATTTAAAATAATATGTTTGATGGGGATAGATGGACATTAAAAGCATTTCATACAGGATTTTTCATGCTTAGCATGACCATTGATGGACTTTACTAAGAAGGGCGTGAAGTTTTTATGGTTAGATACCTCTGAGAAAACATTTCAGGACATGAAAGGGAGACTAAATTCAGCACCGAACCTAATAATTACAGAGTAGGGTAGGATCTACACTGTGTATTGTGATGCATTAGGTATTGGGCTTAGAGAAGTGCTAATGCAAGGGGATAAATTTTTGGTGTATGGGTCTCAACGGTTGAGGTCACATAAGAGGAACTACCCGACGGACGATCTTTAGTTAGCTATAGTCATTCATAATTTTTACATTTGGAGACACTATTTACTAGGAGAGTGTTTTTTGGCCCTCAAGTATATCTTTACATAGAGTGATCTGAATCCAATGAAATAAAGGTGGGTTGGGTACCAATAGTCTTTCGAATTCAAGCTTTCCTATACACCTGGTAAAGGTAGTGCAATTGCTAATGAAATGAGAAGGTGGACTCATATACTGGTAGTTCAGAAAGCCAGTAGTGAGTGAAAACTTATAGATTTGTTCTTTGAGATGCACTTAGAGGTGAAAAACAATCAAAGGTAGGATTTTCTTTTATCCTTAATTGTCACCTCTACCCCGCTGGATAGAGTGAGGATGAGGAAGCTATTATATTTAGAGGGCTTAGTACTATGGGAGAGTGTGGAAAGTGAGGACCCACCCCTAGTTGGAATATTGGTGAGGATACAATCCTACACATTCATGGTCACATTTAGGTTCTAATGGACATACGCGATGAGCTAATTTGGATGTTTCAAGCCTCGATTTAGGCGGTGCATCCCAGCGTTACCAAGATGTACCATGATTTACACCATCAGTACTGGTGGCTGGGTGTAAAATGTGAGGTAGCTGGTTCTTTTATGAGGTGTTCCACCTATTAGCAGGTGAATGTAGAACATCAGTGACAAGCTGGAATTTTACAACAGTTACCTATTCCTAAGTGGAAATGGGATGATGCCGTGATGGATTTTATGATCGATTTATTGAGGTCTCCTCTTAGAAATTTTATGTGGGTTGATGTTGAAAAAATCATGAAGGTTTCACATTTCCTACTGATCAAGGAGACCTTATGTGTGGATAGGCTTGGTAGGATGTATATTAGTGAGATAGTACGACTTCACAGGGCCCTATGCACTATCGTTTCGGATAGGGATGCCTAATTTATGTCTAATTTCTTGTAGAGTTTGCAGAGGGTGTTGGGTACATAGTTTCTTATGATCACGACATAACAACCTCATACGGATTTCCAATTAGAGCATATGATACAGGTGTTGGAGGATATGTTGTGAGCATGCGTCCAATATTTTGGGTGCTCTTGGGAGAGGCATATACCCCTTGTTGAGTTTTCCTACAAAAATAACTACCAGGAGACTATACAGATGTCACATTATGTGGATTTATATGGTAGGTCATGATGATCACCCCTGTTCTTATTAGTGGTAGGTGAGGTAGCTTTACTAGGACCACACCTTGTGCAGGAGACTTCTTAGCAGGTCTAGTTGATTATGAAGCGAATGGTTACTGCACAGTCTTGAAAAAAATCTTACGCCGATCATTGAATATGAACTATAGAGTTAGAGGTTGGGGTTCAAGTATTTTTACATGTTTCAACAAGCTTGGCGCATAGATGGATTAGGATACAGGGTAATCTTTCACCGTGATATATCGATCTATTCAAGATTTTGAGTAGAGTCAGGTTGCTAGGATATTGGTTGTTTTTACCTCATAGGTATCAAGCCATGCATGATTTATTCCATGTATATATGTTGTACCATTATCATTGGGACTCATATCATGATTTTTAGCTCGAGGAGTTTAAGTTAAAGGCATGTTCATCCTTTGAGGAGCATCTAATTCATATCATTAATAAGAGAATTAAAGTTCTATAAGGCTGGTTAGTTCCTCTAGTATGGGTGAAATGGTAGAAGTTACATTTATAGGATGAGACTCGGGAGAGGGAGGCTGACATATGTGATTAGTGGCTTAAGTTATTCTCAGACAGATCTTGACCACCCTTGAGATGAAAATTTGGGGTTGAATTTCTTTAAGGGGAGTCGATTGTAAGAACGAGGGTTTTTGTATGAGGTATGAATCCTTTATGTTTCAGTTTAAATGTTTTTTATAACATTATGTGAATAACCTTTGAGGTAACAGGTGTATCAGAGGTGTCTGGGGATTTTTTGAATCTCAGAACCCAACTTTTGGGGTGAAAAATGTCATGACACAACCCAAGATGGGACTTAAGCTGAAACTACCCCAAGCCCACCTCCATAGGCCATGGGGTGGAGAAAAGTGCCTAAGTCATAAATAAACTCAGGGAGGACTTTTCCTAAAAACCTGTACGTACACACACAACCAACTCAATGAAAAAGTGCAGGGGAAAAGGAATAAAAGATTCAACACTACTATAAATAAACCAAACATGAATAAACCTATAGACAGTATGGAGTATGGTAGTGTAAAGTAAAAAGAGAAGGGAAAAAATACACGCCCAACCAAAATGTGTCCCAAACTGACAGAAAAATGGAAAAGAGTAAATAACTGAGAGAGCCCAGCTCCTGTATCCCAAGCTACGACCACTGTATGTAGTCCAAGAACCCAGTACCTCTAAGATCCTCTGAAGTCAAAGTTGACCTGTCCATTATCTGTAAAAGAGACGACACATGTGGGGAAATCACATGTATGGCTGAGTATATACATACCCAGTCAAAGACCTCAAAAAGGGTGAAGGGGGGTGGAGTAAGAAAGTCAAATGAAGAGGAAATCAGTAGATAGAACAAGTTATAATAAAAGAGTACAAATCAACCCAATAAGAGAGTGAAAGTAAACTATTCAAAACACAAGGAGATTGAAACAGTGATAAGATGAAATTATCATTGAGACTTTTATACCTATAGAAGGACAATAGACTCATCCAACCATGAGAAGTTGGACACAAAAATCACGTGGAATACCTTGTGCATCTTTGCCTCTCCTGGAAGAAGAGTATCCAAAACCAAAGGAGTGGATACTGAAGAATGATATATATATATATATATATATATATATATTCTCAATCAAAGAAATCCAAATGAAAAGGTGGAGGATCTCCATCTCACAGCTCAATCCAAGAAGATGAGTAGCCAACAATCTAATGTAAGTTCATCAATAATGCCCAACATCCCATGTGTCTTCCCTGAACACACAAGTCTAAGGGACTCAATCACCACACCTTGATGTTATCCACTTTGGGTGGCACTGAATCACCCAAACGGTTTTAGGTTAGGTCACGAGGACGCATCTTGGTGGGGAAAGCATCCCTCTTCCTTGTGAATCCAAAGTTACATCAAAACACATCTCATCACTATGCCACACAATCGAGAGCCACAATCTCTGATATCCATTAGGGGAAATCCACTACCCATCCCTGCTAGAGGGTAAACACCTAATACTCTCATTGGGGGAACTCCACTGCCTAACCCAACTCGAGGGTAAACACTCAGAAAGGTGTCATCGGGGGAATTCCACTGCCTAGTGCTTCCAGAGGGTAAATTCTAGGTACTGTCATTGGGGGAACTCCATCGCCCAACCCTACTAGAGGGTAAACACCAGAAATGTCAAGGAACTCCACTACCTAGTCCTACTAGGGGGTAACTCAGAAAGATCATCGAGGAGTTCCAATTCCCAACCCAACTAAAGGGTAAGCCCAATACTGTCTTCAGGGAATTCCACTGCCTAGTCCTACTAGAGGGTTATGACTAGGATGCCCTGGTGATTTTGTAAGATTACTATCATCATTAGATGTTTCCTTAGCACATTCAAAACCCAAAACATTTCACATCATATATTGAAAGCCTATTCTGAGGGCACCATATCTATATACATGAAAAAAACTTAGGATAGGCTACCCACAGGACAAAATATGAGTTCAAACAAAGGACATACAAACATTTAAAGGTTGATCAGAAGAGCTCAAAGGGAACACAACGTGTGAGGGTACCCACATGATGAGTGGTCCCTCTACACATCCTAGCTGTTTCTATGGCCAACACACCGATCCACCCCATATAGTAAAACATGCCATGTAGGTGGACTACATGACATGTCCTGAATAACCGGGACCAAGGCCAGTCCTGTAGCCATGTCCATGTACTCAGACCCATGTTTGTGCACACAATGTGTGGATGGCCGTGTGGTCCATCACATGGTTCAATCACATAGGTAGGAGGTACATGACATGTTAATGGAGTTACATGCCATTCCATCCTTATATTTTCCCCAAACCCTAGCACCAACGTTGAGGGAGGCTACATGCAGTGTGTTCTACATACTATAAGACATGTAGTTGAGATTTTTTTATAAACTTTAGATCCAATTTTCATGGATAAATCTAGTCCAATCCTTCGATTTCAGCCCTATTTATAGTTGAAATTAGTAGATCCAACACCATTCGATGCATTCTGGCCCTACGATGGCGGAAAAATTGATCCTATTGCAAATCCATGTCAAGTCATACGCACCTTTACCACCATGCATGGCCAAATTCTTCCACTTTAGATTAATTTACCTAGAATTTTTTAAAGGATCACCCATTCCCCCAAAAAATTCATAGAATTACACTTATATCATCAATATGTTCCCATTTTGTTGATCTTCCATGACTTCAGGGGCCCAATCGAGCTTAGTTCTATCCGACAATATCAAACCGGGAACCACAAGGTTCCAACTGTGAAGAACGTGAAGAACAAGGGAAGAAAAAACACCAATAACAAATGTTTTGATGATATTTGTCCAAGTGTTCTTGGAAAACGATCAAGAATATCTAATTTAGATTAAAAAAAGTTGATAAGAAAAGGAAATAATTCAATTTAAATACACTGGGTTACGAAAAGAGGGTAACATATCAAATAAAAATTATCAATCTACTAAAACTTTTAATATAAGGGTGCAAAACAAAAAAATTCAAGTCCTATATCTTTTTTGGATTGATCATTTATGAATAATGCGGTCTCTAATGAATTTGGGATAATCTGCTTCATTTTTTGTGCTTCATTCTTCCTTGAATCAGAGGTTCATCATTCATCGCCAACAGAGGAGGAAGAGAGAGATCTCACTATAAAATGGTGGAATATGAGAAAACCTTGGAAAAAATCACTCTAGTGACATATTTATAACAAAAAATTAGGTTATAATAATTTAAGTGATTAATTAATTAATTAATTAATCAATCCACTTAAACGTACTGACAACGAGCAAGGGGTATGCACATCCCACACCGAATCTCTTTATATAATGCCTAGGGTAAAAACCATGTTCCATACACAAATGTGGTCTCATATTTTTGATCTGATCAATTGTTTAAGAGATATCACATTTTATTTAATTAACTACACGTGCACAATATAAAATATATTTAATATTTTTTATAAAATTAATTCTGAGAACAACAGGCCTCAGAATCGTACGCTGTATCAATGTGTAGCTCTGTAAATATATATAGATTTATTTAAATGTCTTAAAAGACAAAAACCAGGTCTCTAAATCATCACCTTCTTCAATATTTTCATCCTATAAAATCAAAACTAGGAAAATAACTCCGGATACTGAGCCCACATCTGGATCTCCCTCTCCTAGGAACTCTCCTGTATGTTTCCGTGTTGCCACAACATGTGAACCAAAGGGATGGTCCATCCACACAAGGTCCACTCCTGTCGGTCATCGATTGCCTCTGGGTGCTCTATAAAGGTGGTTCCATCCTCATTTTCCATCTCACCCCAATCGATAACACGTGCAATATCATGCATGTATCTCCTTAGCTACGACACATGAAAGATTTTGTGCACCTGCTTCAGCTATGGGGGTAGGGTGAGGTGGTAGGAAACCTCACCAACCCTCTGCATGATCTCAAATAGCTAGATAAACCTCGGGGATAACTTTCCTCCCCAGCCAAACCTCTACATTCCTCATCGTGGGGAGGCTCTAAAGAATACATGGTATCCCTAGTCAAACTCCAAGGGCCTATGATGGCGATCTGCATAGTATTTATATCTGCTCTGGGCCATCCTCATCCACTCACAGATGGCATATATTTTCTCCACTGTTGCTTGTACTGACTTTGATCCCACAAGAGATGACTCACCAATCTCTATCCAGCATAAAGGATACCTGTAGGGTATCCCATATAGGGCCTCAAAAGGTTCCATGCTAATAGTTGCGTGGTGTATTTTTTTGTATGCAAACTCTACCAAGGGAAGGTGATCTTCCCAGCTCCAGATGAAGTCCAACACACAAGCCATCAACATATCCTCCATCACTTGGATAGTGCACTCAGTATGCTCATCAGTCTGGGAGTGAAAGGTTGTACTCACCCACACCTGGGTCCCAAATTCCTCCTACATGCCTCACCACAATCGTGATGTAAACCACACATCATGATCAGAGACAATCATCGAGGGTACCCCATGTAGGAAAATGATCTCCCATACGTACAAGTTCCCCAAACTCTTCACTAAACTCTACTACCTGATAGAAAGGAAGTGTTCCAACTTCATGACTTGGTCTACTATCACCCAAATGACATCATGGCTCTTCGCTGTGAGTGGAATTCCTGTTGAAGTCCTTGGATATGCTATCCCACTTCCACTATGGGATCTCAAGGGGCTATAAAAAACCTTCTAGAACTTGGTGCTCATCCTTCACCTGCTGATTGGTGAGGTACCATGATAAGTACTTAGTTACACTTATTATCATTCTAGACCACCAAAACTTCCACTGAAGATCTATATACACATTTCACACATCGGGATGTATAGATAAGGGAGAAGTGTGGGTGACTGGAACCACTATTTTCCCCTAAAACATGATAACATGATTCCCTTCTTCAGAATATCCATTAGATGCATCACCTATGGATATATGATCACACAAGACCTCACAGTTGATGTCTCCTGACTGCAACTCTTTCACATGATCGAGAAGAGAAGGAGTCAGCACCATTAATTAGAGAAAAACTGTACCCCCTACTCCACCAGGGTTATCCATAGGGAATCTAACTACTTCAAAGCTTCCTGTACTAATAAAGACCGAGACTTCCTACTAATGGAATATACTACAACATTTCCCTTCACTATAGTATAGACTATATTGATGTTTTAGTCCTATAGGAACTCCAACCAATGTCTCTATCTTAGGTTTAGGTCTTTCTAAGTGAAGATGAACCGGAAACTCTAGTGGATTAAGTAAACAAAAAAGCACTCTCCTAGAAGATAGTGTCTCCAAATCCTTAGGGTGAAGACTACCACTACTAACTCAAGGTTGTGAGTCACATAGTTATGATCATGGGGTCTCAACTGCCATGAACCATATGCGATAACTGTCTACCACTGCATCAGCACACAACCAAGCCTAGATACCGAGGCATCATAATACACTACGAAAAAAACACCTTCCTCTGGTAGTATCAACACTAGAGAACTTATCAGCCTCTACCTCAACTCTTCAAAGGCCCTATGGAACTGCTCAGACTAGGTAAACAATTGTCACATCCTCATCAGGGTGGTCAAAGGGGATGCAATTATAGAGAATTCCTCTATGGACCTCCTATAGTACCCCACCAAGCCAAGGAAAATCCGCACCTCCGATAAATTTTTGGCTGGATCACTAGAAATAACTTCCTCAATAATTATTGGATCCATTAATAAACCTTGTTCAGAAATGAAATTCCCCAGAAGGTGAATCTCATGTATCTAGAATTGACACTTTGAGAGCTTTTCATAAAACTGGTGCTCTCGAAGTAAATCCAGGACTATCCTCAAGTTTTATGTATGCTTCTCTTCAGTTTCAGAGTAGATGGGTATGTCACCAATAAAGACAATAACAAACTGGTCCAAATATGTCTGGAAGAATTGGTTCATCAAATACATAAATACAGTGGGGGAATTTTTCAAACCAAAGAACATCACTAGGAACTTGTAGTGTCCGTAGCGACATCAGAAAGCCAACTTTGGAATATAATCCTCGCAAACCCTTAAACGGTAGTATCTAGAACTGAGATCAATCTTGGAGAGCCATATCTCACCTCAAAATTAATAAAATAGGTTTTCAATCCTTAGTAAGGGGTACTTGTTTGTTATCATGGCCTGGTTCAGGAAACGATAATCCATGAAAAGTGGTAAGCTCTCATCTACCTTTTTCATGAATAGAATCAGAGCTGCCTAGGGGGAAATAATGGGTATAATTAAACCTTTACTATGAAGGTCCTCCATCTGCAACTGTAACTCCCAAAGTTTGGTAGGAGTCATCTGATGTGCCGAAGAAGATATAGGGGCAGTCCCTGGTTTAAAGTCAATGAAAAACTCCATATCCCATTTCAGAGGTAGTCCCAGAACATCCTCAGGGAAGATTTCCATATAATACTTCATAACTAAATGAACCCAGATTCCTAAAGAGTCAATTGAACCCAAGATCACACTTTAAAATTGGTTTGTGATAGGCTACAACCTCCTTTTCGTAGCATCCACCTGTCCCGTCATGAGATCTCTCTCACCAAAAAAGGAGAATCTTGTCCCATCAGCGTGAAGGCATCTGAATTATCTAAGATGATAGTTAGTCTGGGTTGGGACCATGGAAAGACAATTCATACCTAGAATTAAATCATAAGGTTCCATCATCATTACCAAGAGTCCCCACATGGACCTCTCTTTTCCAAGAAATAGCTCACACTGCTGGCAGATGAAAGATATAGAAGTGTTACCTGTTGGAACCTCAAGATGAAGCTACTGTGCTAGAATTGCTAAAGGGAACTCTAGCTCTCATAATAATATCTGAGAGATAAAGGAATTATTGGAACCTATGTCTGCTAATACTAAGTCAAGAGTAGAATAAAAATAGATCATACCTTGAACCATCTTGTGCGCTACTGGATCACAGATATCCAAATCCTACAGCTGCCCGCAGCTCTGAGAATCATCTCCCTGATCTTAACATGGTATGCCTAGTGGTGGTGGTGGGAGGATCTCATAGCATCTTCCTCTACCCATATCTCATTCTTATCCTTTTCCATCTTCACCTCCCTGGGGACCACCATTTCCCCACTTATGAGATCTTTGGTCACGACATTGCCTCTACCGTGTCTGTCCATTAGCTATATGTCCGGCCTGATCAGCACGCTTGGTCGGGTAGTACCATTCCATGTGACCCCTACCTTCAGTAAAGCACCACCCAACTATGGGATTATATGGTCCTCTAAACTACCTTAGCCCCATATGACCATGTGCCTGAACCTACTCACAAAAGGGTATCCTATTCCGAGATCTCTGGTGCATACTAGCTGTTGTTGATAACTCAGCTATGTTGTGACCAATTCTATCTCCAACTACCTGGTGTACCTCTAAAAGAAATATCTCTGTCACTAGTGCCCTCTCCATCACCCCAAAATAGGTGTGGATGTAAAAGGTTACCAAGCTGGAATAAATCTCTCTACGGAGTCCCTACTCAAACTTCTGTTCCTGGAAGTAGCCATCATGGATAATGTCAAGAGAGTACCATGTAAGGTTTTTGAACCTAGCAGTGTACTCAACCACTATCATCCCTCCTTGATAAATTTCTAGGATATCTTGGATCCAAACTGAACATAAGGAGGAGGGGTATTACTCCTCACGAAACAACTGCTAGAAGTCGTCCCATGAGAGTGTACACTCATCATACATCTGTCTAACCAGGCTCCAACAATGCCTATCTACTCTATAGAAAATACTGGATACCAAATCAACCATCTAATCCATCAGGGTCTGAATAATCCTAAACGCATAGACCACAAAATCTAGCCAATCCTCTTCTATATGAGGACCTGGCTTGCCATGGAACCTCAGCAGTCTATGATGTTGGAACTTGCGGAGTATGCTCATCCTACGTACATCCTCAGACAACTTTTCTTGGATGATCTACTGCTCAATAGGTGGAGGTGCTACTACCTATCCACATAGAGGAAGGAGATCACAAGATGGAACTTGAACTGAGGCCTTGTCACTAATAGGTTTGTCATCACTAACCAGAGCTGGTATCCTGGCTGGCTATCATCATGGAGGAATCCTGAAAATTATCAAGAGTACTATAGTCAAATGATCATATATATATATATCAACAACAATGGGGAAATGACTCAATAAGTAAAATTAAAGACTCAATTCTATATAATGCATGTACCATTGATCACTGCAACAAATTTCACGACATATCTAGTCGACAAATGGGTAGTTAGGGTCCTAGAGAATGGATACATCAGCTATTGCACCATCACTGGATTCCCTAGTCTGAGAGCCATACTCGAGACACTTTGACACTATTTCCCTAAAACCAACTGATCCTATTAATTGGAAATATCTGAAAAACGTTCCAAGGAATGAACTTTCTCTGATACCAATCTATCACGACCCGACCCAAGCTTAAGCTCAAGCTGCAACTACCCCAAGGCTTCCTCCATAGGCTAGGGGTGGTGAAAATTCCTGAAGACACAACTAAACTCAGGGAGGCATTTCCCTAAACACCTATACACACATACATAGGCAAATCAATGAAAAAGTGTAGAGGTAAATAAATAAAATATGTAACACTACTAGAAATAAACCAAACATGCATGGACCTCTAAACAGTATGGAGTACGGTAGTGTAAACTAAAAATAGAAGGGAAAAAATACACACCCAACCAAAAATGTGTCCCAACATAATATAAAATTGTAAAATAGTAAATAGATAAGAGAGACCAGCTCCTGTATCCTAATCTACAACCACCATATGTGGTCCAAGCACCCAGTACCTCTAAGCTCCTATGATTTCACAGTCAACCTGCCCATCATCTTCAAAAGATAAGACATGTGTGAGAAAAGGCCATGTAGGGGTGTGTATATACATACCTAGTAGAATTCCCTGAAAAGGGTGAAGGGGGAGAATTAAGAGACACAACCGAAGAGGAAAGAAATAGATAGAACAAGGTACAATAAAAGAGTACAACTCAACCCAAAAAGATAGTGAAAGTAAACTCATCAAAACACAAGAAGATTTAAATGGTTAGAAGATGAAATTATCATCGAGTTTTTGCTACTTATAATAGGAGAGTGGACTCATCCAACCACGATAATATAGACACGGAAATCACGTCACATACCCTGCGTATCTGCGCCTCTCCTGGAAGGAGAGTAACCAAAACCCAATAAGTGGATACTGAAAAAGGATATATATATATATATATATATATATATATTCTCAGTCAAATAAATCTAAATGAAAAGGTAGGGGATCTCCATCTCACAGCTCAACCCAAGAAGATGAGTATCCAAAAGTCCAAAGTAAGCCCATCAATGATGCCTAACATCCCATGCGCTATCCTTGAATAGACAAGTCTAAGGGACTCAATCACCACACCTTGATATTATCCTCTTTGGGAGGCACTGAATCACCCACATGGTTTTAGGCTGCGTCATAAAGATAAATATTGCTGGGGAAAGCGTCCCTCTTCCTTGTGATTCCAAATCTACATCAAACCACATCTCGTCACTGTGCCACACATTCAAGATCCACAATATTTGATACTCATCAGAGGAACTCCACTACCCAGCCTTGCAGGATGGTAAATGCCTAGTACTGCCATCGAGGTAACTCCACTACCCATCCTAACTAAAGGGTAAATGCCCCGAAATGTGTTGTTGGGTGAATTCCACTTCCCAATGCTTCCGGAGGGTAAATTCCTGGTACTATCATTGGGGGAACTCCACTGCCCAGTCCTGTTAGATGGTTAACTCTAAGAATGTCGAGGAACTCCACTACTAAGTTCTATTGGAGGGTAACTCAGAAAGATCATTAGGGAATGACACTTCCCACCCCAACTGGATGGTAAGCCCGATGCTTTCAATAGGGAACTACACTACCCAAAATTACTTTAGGGTTATTCTTGGGATGCCCTAGTGATTTTTTAAGACTTATACCATCATCGGGTGTCACCTTAGAGTGTTCCAAACCCATAACATTTTAAATCATATATCAAAATCCACTTCTGAGGGCACCATTGCATTCTACGTGAAAAAAACCTAGGATAGGTTACTCATGGGCCAAAATATGAGTTCAAATTAAGGACATAAGGATGTTTGAATATTGTATAGAAGATCTCATGGGGAACACAACATGTGAGGGGAACCACATGATGTGTGGTCCCTCTGCATAGCTTGGTCGTGTTGCTGGATAGAACGTGACCCCACCCCATGTAGTAAAACATGCCGTGTAGGTGGAATACATGACGTGTCCTGAATAATCGGGACCAGAGCCATGTCTTGTGGCCCTGTCCATGTACTCGAACCCATTTCCATGTACTTTGGTACACAGAATGTGGTTGGATGTGTGGTCTATCACACGACACACTCACATAAGAATTAGGTACACAATGTGTTAAGGGAGGTACACATTGTGTCATCCTTATCTTTTCCTTAAACCCTAGAACCACCTATAAGGGATTCTACATGCAGTGTGTTCTTCATACTACACACCATTTAGTCAGTATTTATATAGAAACTTCAAATTCAATTTCCATGGAGAAATGTGGTCAAATACTTCGATTTTAGCCCTATTTCTGACCGAAATTAGTGAATATAACACCGATCAATGGATTCTGGCCCTCTAGTGGCCAAAAAATTGATCCAATTACAAATCCGTGTGAATTCATACTCACCTCTCGCACCACGCATGCCCAGATTCTTCCAAATTCGATTACTTTCCCTAAAATTACCGGAAGAATCACCCATTCCTCATAACATTCACAGATCAACACTTAGATCATCAATCTATTTCCATTTTTTTTGATCCGCTGTGAATCCAAGGGCCTGATCGAGCTCGATGTTGCCTGGAAATATTGAACCTAGAACTGTGGGGTTCCAATGATGAAGAACATGAATACCGAGGGAATAAAAAGCACCAAGAACAAATTTTTTTATGATCCTTGGACAGATGTTCTTGGCCAATGATCAATAATATTCAATTCGAATTAGAAACAGTTGATAAGAAAAAGAAATAATCCAATTTCAATACATTGGCACAGGGAAAGAGGGGTTAAAATCAAAGAAAAATTATCAATATACTCAAATTTTAATCTAAGGGTGTCAAACACAAAAAGGTGAATCCTATATCTTTTTTGGATTGATTGTTTTAGAATAATGCACTCACCAATAAATTTGGGAGAAGCCACTGTGTTCATTGCGCTTCAATCCTCATTGAAACAGAGGTTCTTCATTTATCGCCAATGGAGGAGGAAGAGAGATCTCTCACTGGAGAATGGTGGAATATGAGGCAACCTTGTCCAAATCCCTATAGCGATATATTTATAACCAAAAATTAGGTTAGAAGAATTTAAGTGATTAATTAATTAATTAATTAATTAATCAATCCACTTAAACATACCACCAACGAGAAAGGGGTCTGAACATCCCATGAAGACTCTTTTTATGTCACACCTAGGGTAAACACCACGTTCCATACACAATCATGGTCTCAAATTTCTGATCTGATTAACCATTTAATAGATATCTCATTTTCTTTAATTATCCATGCACACACAATATAAAATATATTTAATATTTTTTATAAAATTAATTCTGGGCACAACAGGCCTCAGAATCGCACGTCGTCTCAACACCTAACTCTAGAAATATATATAAAAATATTTCAAAGTCTTATAAGGAAAAACCGGGTCTCTACAGCATTCCCTCCTTCAATCTTTTCATCCCCGAAAAGAAAAACTAAGAAAACAACTTGGGATTCTGAGCCTGCATATGGATCTCCTATTCCCAGGAACTGTCATGCACGTTTCCATGCTTCCATAGTATGTAAAACAAAGGGATGGTCCATTAACGTAAGGTTCACTCCTGTCAGTCATCGATCACCTTTGGGTGCTCTAAAAAGGTGGTTCCATCTTCGATGTCTAGCTCACCCCAATCGATGACATGTGTAAAATCATGCACATATCTCCTCAGTTACGACACATAGAAGATGTCGTGCACCCGCTCCAACTGTGGGGGTAGGGAGAGGTGGTAGGAAACCTCACCAACCATCTACATGATCTTGAATGGCCTGATGAACCTTGGGGACAAATTGTCTCCCTAGCCGAACCTCTACATTCCTCATCATGGGGAGACTCTCAAGAAGACGTGGTCTCCTTGATCGAACTTCAAGGGACTATGACTGCGATCTACATAGGATTTCTGTCTGATTTGGGATGTCCTCATCCACCCAAAGATGACCTTAACTTTCTATGTTGTCACCTATACCAACTCTAGACCCACAAGAGATGACTCACCAATCTATGTACGACACAAAGGAGACCTTAAGGGTCTCCAGTATAGGGCCTAAAAAAGTTCCATGCTGATGGTAGAGTGGTATCTATTATTGTACGCAAACTCTACCAAGGGCAGGTGATCTTACCAGCTCCAGAAAAAGTCTAACACACAAGCCATCAACATATCCTCCGGCACCTAGATAGTGAACTGGATCTGCCCATTGGTCTGGGGGTGAAAGGTTGTACTCACCTGCACCTGGGTCCTAAACGACTCCTGTAGGCCTCTCCAAAATCATGACGTAAACCACGCATCACGATAAAAGAAAATCATCGAGGGTACCCCATGTGAAAAAGCGACAACACGTGTGGGAAAACCCATGCAGGGGTGAGTATATACATACCCAATAGAATTCCTTGAAAAGGGTGAAGGGGGATTAGTAAGAGATGAAATTGAATAGGAAAGCAGTAGATAGAATACGGTATAGTAAAAGAGTACAACTCAACCCAACAAGATAGTGAAAGTAAAATCATCCAAACACAAGAATCATAAAATGGTGAGAATATGAACTTCTCATCGAGTCTTCTCTACCTATAGTAGGATAGAAGACTCATCCAACCACAAAAATCTAGACATGGAAAGCACATGGAATACCCCGCGCGTCTTCACATCTCTTGGGAGGAGATTAACCAAAACCCAAGGAGTGGGTACCAAAGAAGGATATATATATATATATATATATGCTCAGTCAATGAAACCCAAACGAGAAGGTAGGGGGTATCCATCTAATAGCTCATCCTAAGAAGATGAGTATCCAACATTCCAAAGTAAGTCCATAAATGATTCCTAACATCCCATGGATATTCCTTGAATACAAAAAGTCTAAGGGACTCAATCAACACACCTTGATATTATCCAATTTGGGTGGCACTGACTCACTCGCACATTTTTAGGTCACATCACAAGGGTAGGGAAAGTATCCCTATTCTTTGTGAGTCCAAATCTATGTCAAACCACATCTCATCATTGTTCCGAACAGTAGAGATCCACAATATCTAACAATAATTTGGGGAAATACATTGCCCAACCCTTTTGGAGGTTAAACACCTAATACTATCATCGAGGGAACTTCATTGCCCACCCAGACTGGAGGGTAAATGCCCAAAAAGGTATCATTAGGGGAACTCCACTGCCCATCCCTACTGAAGGGTAAACACCTGGTACTGCCATCAGGGTAACTCCACTTCCCATCCCTACTAGAGGGTAAATGCCCAGAATATTGAGGAAATCCACTACCCATTCCTACTAGAGGCTAACTTGGAAATATCATTAGGGAATGAGACTACCCATCCTAGGTGGAGGGTAAGCCTGGTACTACCTTCAGGGAACGCCACTACCCAACCCTGCTAGTGGGTTATGCCCAGGATGCCTTGGTGATTCTGTAAGACTTTTGCTATCATCAGGCATAGACTTAGCATGTACCAAACCAAGAACATTTCACATTTTATCTCAAAATACACTTCTGATGGTATCATCACATTCTATGTGAAAAAACACTAATGATAGGCTACTCACAGGCCAAAATCTGAGTTCAAATGAAGGAGATACATACATTTATTGATTTCTTAGAAGAGATCAAGGAGAACACGATGTGTGAGGGGATCCAAATGGTGTGTGGTAACTCTCCATAGCCTGTCCATGTCCCTGGCCGGCACACAACTCAACCCCATGTAGTAGAACATGTCATGTAGGTGGACTACACACCGTGTCTTGACTAACTAGGACCGGGGCTATGTCCATATACTCGGACCTGTGTCCATGTACTTTGGTACACAATGTGTGGCTGGTTGTGTGGTCTATCACATGGATCACTCACATGGGAATTAGGCACATGGAATGTTAAGGGAGGTACATTCCCTATCATCCTTATCTTTTCCCCACAACCTAGCACTACTGCGGGGGGAGGCTACACACCCTGTGTTCTTCATACTACACGACATGTAGTCAGGATTTCTATAGAAACTTTATATATGTTTTTTGTAGAAAAATATGGTCAAATCCTTTCATTTAGGTCCTATTTCTGGTCAAAATTAGTGGATCTAATGCTGTTCGATGGATTTTGGCCCTTCGGTGGTCAGAAAATTGATCCAATTGCAAATCCGTGTGAAGTCATGCACACCTCTGGAACCATGCACACCTGAATTCTTCTGCCTTCAATTCCTTGCCCTCAAATTGCTGAAAGGATCACCCATTACTCGAAACCTTCATATATATACCCTTATATCATCTATTCATTCCTATTTTTTTGATATTCTGTGAATCCGGGGGCCCAATCGTGCTCGGTGCCGCCTTGCAATATCGACTTGGGAACCACGAGGTTTCAATGACAAAGAACATGAAGAATGGGTTAAGAAAAATCACCAATAATTTTTTTTAATGATTGTTTTCCAAGTATTATTGGCCAACAATCAAGAATGTTCAATTTAGATTAGAAATAGTTGATAAGCAAAAGAAATAATCCAATTTAAATACATTGGTGCAAGAAAAGAGGGGCACATATCAAATAAAAATTATCAATCTACTCAAAATTTTAATCTAAGGGAACAAAACACCAAAAGAAGAGTCCTACCTCTTATTTGGATCAATCATTACTGAAGAATGTGCTCGCCAACCAATTTAGTAAAAGCTACTGTGTTCGTTGCTCTTCGATTCGCCTTGAATAATAGGTTCGTTGTTCATCACCAATACAGAAGGAAGAGAGAGATATCACCAGTGAATGGTGGAATATGATCTAACCTTGGACAAATCCCTCTACAGATATATTTATAACCAAAAATTAGGTTAGAATAATTTAAGTGATTAATTAATTAATTAATTAATCAATCCAATTAAGTACATCCCCAACGAGCAAGGGGTCCAAACGTCCCACATTGAATCTTTTTATGTTGAGCCTAGGGTAAACACCAAATTGATAACACAAACTTGGTCTCATATTTATAATCTGATCAACTATTTAATAGATATTCTATTCTCTTTAATTAACCATGCACGCAATATAAAATATATTTAATATTTTTAAAAAAAATTAATTCCAAGTACATAAGGCCTCAAAATCACACTCCGTCTCGGTACCTAACTCTGGAAATATATATAGAAATATTTAAAAGTATTAAAAGGACAAAATAGATCTCTGTAAAAAAGATCTATCACATGGTTAGTAAAAACCGTGCGTGGCAGGCTGCATGGTTAGATAAAACCAGGAACATCTAGAAAGTTGGTTGGAGGAGCTCTCACAGTTTGAAAAACCATGCGATTTGAGGCGCACACCCATGTGGGAGTTCTCCAGTTTTCGATAGTGTGATAAGACACAATTTTTACATGATTAGTCAAATCGTTCATACAAACTATGTGAAGTGCCCCTTCTTACAGTAGTGGGCACATAATTGGTGCATTGTTTGGCCAATTGCATGAAAAAACCATGTGGATCGATGTTTTTGGTGAATTTATGAAAATTATCTATTTAATCTTATAACTCAACCTAATTTTTTCCTCTTCTCTCATGTTGGACAGATGTGGGGTTTTGAAATACCCTTTGATACCTAAAATAATATTTGATCCATCTCCTTCATCTAATATCGGGATCGTGTGTCATCGGTCTCATTGGATCTACATTAGTGAGTACTCGATTAATTTTTTAATATTCCTCATTTTTCTTGGTATTAGATGTATTATTTTAGTGCAAGCTAATATGCCCTAATTTCAGTCTCTTTATTCATTATTTGATTTTATTCTGATATGTGTCGAATCAGAAGCTGATACTAGATGGGAACTCTACCACGGACCTATGGTAGGTGGTCTATACTTTTCCCATTTGTTTTGACACTTTATTAGGATATTTTTCATTGTTGCGCCTGCAAAATTTTTGGGTGCAACCCCAAAATTGAATTGATTAATTAAATTAAATGAAATGGAATCTATTAGGGATGACCTTTAGTTACTTTGATCTTAGTTAGAGGTTGTTTTCCTAACCAAGGCCACCCATGGGATGTTACCTTTTCCTTTTACATTTGTTAAGCCACGCAAGGGGTGTGTTTTAACATTTCCTAGTTATAGAAGGCTTGTTAATAAATTAATTAAATAGATTTGATTAATTATAAGAGGTATTTCACTTCTTAAATTGATTAAATGGATTATATTGAGTTATTATGGGGGGGGGAGGTATAATAATTGAATGTTTTTGAATGTAAATATGTATATTAGTGGGAATACTCATAATAATTGATTGAATATAATTGATGGATGAATGTGTGAATTGAAATGGTAGTGGATTCCTTGGTTGGTATACCATGGATCTTGTTCCCATTTAGATGCCATGGTCATTTCAACCATGGATCTTGTTTTACAGTAGAAGATTCCTTAGAACCGCATACTCCTTGGATCATTATTCCTTAGGATTCCAAGTGAATTTCTACCACTTGGATCTAGATTGTTGAACTTGTATTGTACATGCTCTGTTGATATGATCCTTAGACTCCACTAGTGTCATTACTGAGTTTCCATCAAGATGCCCATGGGACTCGATGAGGATGCCTTGGTCTTTTATACCTTGGATCCAGCCCTTTGTGGTATGAAAAATTGTTTATATGGTATGACCATGGGAAATATGATATTCTTGGTTGTACGACATGATTGTGGTTTATATGATACTTCTGGTTATACGAAAAGTTCGTGGTTGACATGATATGTATAGATGTACGGTGAGGTTGTGTTAGTTATTTTGGTATTGTTTGTAGATTCCTTGTTATAGGATCTTGACCATGTTTTTGATGGATCCCATTGGGATATACAAGATTAATTTATTATTAGTAGATATTCCATGGTTACTTTAAATTTATTACTACTTGTGATATATTTTTCCACACTAATTTAGCTTTTTATATTACACAACCCGAACTTGCTATAGACCTTTGGGTGGTAAACTAATGGGATTGTATCTCACACCCTGTTCAGGCCATCGTTGGGTACCTGAACAGACTTTATGGATGCAGGTAGGGATTTGGGTAATTTCCCATAGTTTTATTCTTGAATCTGTGACATGCTTAGGAGCATGGGAGCATGAGATCGAGCTGAGACTCATGATTCTATTCAGAGATAATACCTTTTGGTATTTTTGGTATTTTGATACTTCTATTGTATTGTACTGTTGTTTATATATTTTAGTTATTTTGTAGATACATTACATGTATCATCATCATCTTCTGTATATGATACTACTTCTATCTTTGTTTATATATATTACCGTATTGTTTATTCATTAGTTGACTAGTTATTGTATCTGCTTCTACTATTGAATTTTATTGATACTCTACTATTCTAAACTCTAGTAATGAGGGAATAGTCTCCCCACACACACACCCCAGGCTATAACTACTATTTGGAAGCCTTTGACATTCAGGGGGATGTGCTTGAGGCCATGTGGCCAACTGAGCTCAGGGCAATGTTCAGTGGCCCCTAGGTTTCGAAATGTTACACCTGCAGAAACTTGGGCCATCACATCACAACCATAACCAGAGTAGTAAGGTATCATGAAAATGAATGAAATAAACCTTTTTACCTCCTACTACCATTAATTATTCTCACAATAAGATTCCCCACATGACAGTCATACCACATCTTTCTCGAAAACACCTAGGCCACTGCCCCACAATACAGTCATCACATCTTTCCCAAAAACACCTGGGCCATAAAATATCTAACTAAGACACTAAGGACATCACCTTTACAACTATTTATTTTACAGTCCTAGATTTAGGAGTAGGTTATGTGGTATGACCTATTTATAGGAAGGTTATGACCTGTGCTACACCTTTTATCTGTGAAATTTGATATCAAATATTTCTAAGGTGTGTGTTTGTAATTGTAGAGGCATGCCACCACAACAACCTCCAGTCGCATTCCAGGAGGGTGGTGAGGAACATTCTCTATAGGTAGTGGGCTATGGGATACTGATGGATCCTCTTTTAGTTCTGGTTGTGGCACCAGATTTTTTTCAAGACACAGGTGTTGAGGCATAGTTCCTTGAGGGGTTTTATCACTTCATGCAGACTTTTCAGGGAGCACCATAGCTTACCTTGTCTATGGATGAGCTGATGTATTTTTTCTAGCAGAAAAATAATACAACATTTTTGGGGTATGTTATTCCAAAATCTTTTGATATGTGGATAGATACTATGCTATTGATCTTTGATAATTTGGAGACACCTCTTGAGAGGAGAGTAAATTTTGCAACTTACATTATTCGAGGAACAAAAAAGCATTGGTGGGATATTTTAAACCAGGATGATGCGCTGTGTGATATGGTTTGGAGGGATTTCTATACCAAATTATATGAATAATTTTTTCCTAAGACTCATAGATAAAAGAGGGATAGTGAGTTCATGCATTTGGATCAGGGTGCGATGATAGTTATGGAGTACTCAACATGCTTTACAAAGCTGCAACATTTCATGTCGACGTACCTTGCTGATGAGTTATCGAGGGAGAGATGATTCAAGGAAGGTATCCAACATGCCATTTGATCTCAAGTGAACATCTTTAGATTTAACTCTATTACTAAGATAGTAAATCAGGCACTAATTACAGAGTAGAACCTGAGGTAAGCTGAGGGTGAAGAGTAAAGCAGTGAAGTATCTCGACCCAGTGGTTCAGCTTCTTTAGGAAGGAAGCGTCATTTTGTGGATTCCTGTGAGATGAGTACTAGCTAGGCTATGAGTACTGGTAGCTTAGTGTTCTATCATTGGTGTGAAATATGTGGCCACATGAGGAATCAGTGTGATCGTGACCTAGTTGAGTACCGAGCCTGCTACAGGATGATCCACATGCAACTTTTCTACAGAACCTTTTCTATAAAAGTGAGTAGTAGGGGGTCATCTATGAAACCAGGTTTAGGATAAGGTTTCATGGATTTGAATCAGGCTGGGAGTTGGAGCAATACCGATTGATTAGGCTGAGGTGGTGGTGGTTATGTTTGAGTAAATTAGACACTAGCTACACCGCTACATCAGAGTGGGCCTACTCCGAGTAGTGAGGTTGCATCACAGGGCCACAATTCAGGCCATATTTATTCTGTATAGCCTACCCCTAAGGAGTAGGGTACCATACCATCTATGGTGATATATATAATTCTAGTAACCACCATGTTAGTAACTACTCTTTTTGATATAGGTGCATCACATTGTTTTATATATGTACCTATGGTGGAAAGCCTTGGGATTGTGGTTCAGTTTTATGAGGGTGTTATGATTATATAAACTCTGTTAGGTATCAGAAAGGAGGATGTATGTAAGTTTAGTGAGTTCCCCCTTGAGTTTGGTGGGTGTCACTTCATCTAGAATCTTTTTTCCTTGAGATGATTGGGTTTGATGTCATACTCAACATGGACTGGCTAGTGGATTATCGGGACTATGTTGATTTCTATCACTAGAGGGTGATGTTCACATAACCATAAAAAAAATTTATACGAATAAGGGTGAATGGGAAGTTCTGGTGATCCAAGATAGACCACAACATCATGGGATGGGAAGAATGACATACCAGATCGCTTGTTTGTATCTGGATGATCAGGGAGCTCATCGGGATGACTTCCCTCTAGTGGTTGAATGTTTTAGTGATGTTTTCCTAAAAAAAATTTATGGTTTACCTCTTAATAGGTAGGTGGAGTTCTCCATCAAGCTAGTTCCATGAGCTGCACTGGTATCCATTCCTCTTTATAGGATGGCTATGATGGAGTTATAGGATATCAAGACGTAGCTAGAGGATTTAGAGGCAATGGGGATTATTCAACCTGGTACTTCTCTATGGGGTTAGCCGATCCTTTTTATGAAAAATGTGGATGGTACCCTTAGGATATGCATGGATTACTAGAAATTGATCCAGCCGATAGTTAAGAACTGATATCCTTTTCCATGGATAAATGAATTATATGACCATATTTAAGGATCTCCGGTGTTCTGGAAAATTGATTTGAGGTCTGGATATCACCAAGTGTGTGTTCGACCTGCAGACATACCTCAAACAACTTTTCATAGAATGTATATTCTCTATGATTATTTAGTTATGCCGTTCGGTTTCACGAATGCGCCAACATATTTCATGAAGCTGATGAACTGAGTCTTCCAAACTTATCTAGATCCATTTTTGGTGGTTTTCATGGATGATATCTTGGGGTATTCTCAAAATTTAAATGAACATGCCAATAATTTTGAGATCATTTTGGATACATTGAGATAGCATCAATTATACGCTAAGCTCACAAAGTTCTACTTCTGGATGGATAAGATTCACTTCCTGGGTCACATTATCTTAGTGACAAGTTTATTTTTAGACCCAGAGAAGGTGAGATCTATTGTTTCCTAAGAGCATCCTAAGAAAGTCTTTAAAATAAGATGTTTCATGGGGATAGATGGACATTACAATCATTTCATACAGGATTTTTCATGATTAGAATGGCCATTGATGGGCTTGACTAAGAAGGGCGTGAAGTTTTTATAGTTAGATACCCGTGAGACAACATTTTAGGACATGAAAGGGAGACTAAATTCAGCACCGAACCTAATACTTCTAGAGTAGGGTAGGAGCTACACTGTGTATTGAGATGCATTAGGTATTGGGCTTAGAGAAGTGCTGATGCAAGGGGATAAATTTGTGGTGTATGGGAATCAATGGTTGAGGTCACACAAGAGGAAATACCTGACGCACGATATTTAGTTAGCTATAGTCATTCATAATTTTTACATTTTGAGACACTATTTACTAGGAGAGTGTTTTGTGGCCCTCAAGTATATCTCTACATAGAGTGATCTGAATCCGATGCAATAAAAGTCGGTTGGGTACCAAGAGTCTTTCGAATTCAAGATTTTCTATACACCTGGTAAAGGTAGTGCATTTGCTAATGAAATGAGAAGGTGGACTCATATACTGGTAGTTCAGCAAGCCAGTAGTGAGTGAAAACTTATATATTTGTTCTTTGAGATTCACTTGGAGGTGCAAGACAATCAAAGGTAGGATTTTATTTTATCCTTAATTGTCACCTCTACCCTGATGGATAGAGTGAGGATGAGGAAGCTATTATATTTAGAGGGCTTAGTACTATGGGAAAGCGTGGAAAGTGAGGACCCATCCCTAGTTGGAATATAGGTGAGGATGCAATCCTACACATTCATGGTCACATTTAGGTTCTAATGGACATACACGATAAGCTAATGTGGATGTTTCATGCCTCGATTTGGGTGGTGCATCCCAACGTTACCAAGATGTACCATGATTTAAGCCGTCAGTACTGGTGGTTAGGTGTGAAATGTGAGGTACCTAGTTCTTTTATGAGGTGTTCCACCTATTAGCAGGTGAATGCAGAACATCAGTGACCAGCTGGAATTTTACAACAGTTACCTATTCCTAAGTGGAAATGGGATGATGCAGTGATGGATTTTGTGATCGATTTATTGATGTCTCCTCTTAGAAATGTTATGTGGGTTGTTTTTGAACAAATCATGAAGGTTTCACATTTCCTACTGATCAAGAAGACCTTCTGTGTTGATAGGCTTGGTAGGTTGTATATCAGTGAGATAGTACGACTTCACATGGCCTTATGCACTATCATTTCAAATAGGGATGCCTGATTTATGTCTAATTTCTTGTAGATTTTGTAGAGGGTGTTGGGTACATTGTTTCTTCTGATCACGACATAACACCCTCATACCTATTTCCAATTAGAGCATATGATACAGGTGTTTGAGGATATGTTGTGAGCATGCCTCCAAGATTTTGGGTGCTCTTGGGAGAGGCATATACCCCTTGTTGAGTTTTCCTACAAAAATAGCTACCAGGAGACTATATAGATGTCACATTATGTAGATTTGTATGGTAGTCCATGATGATTACCCCTGTTCTTATTAGAGGTAGGTGAGGTATATTTAGTAGGACCACACCTTGTGCAGGAGAGTTCTGAGCAGGTCCAGTTGATCAGGAATCAGATGGTTACTGCACAGTATTGAAAAAAATCTTACGCCAATCATTGAATATGAACTCTAGAGTTAGAGGTTGGGGTTAAAGTATTTTTACATGTTTCAACAAGCTTGGCTCATAGATGGATTATGAGACATGGCAATATTTCACCGTGATATATCGAGCTATTAAAGATTTTGAGTAGAGTCAGGTTGGTAGGCTATTGGTTGTTGTTACCTCATAGGTATCGATCCATGCATGATTTATTACATGTATCTCAGTTGTACCATTATCATCTGGACTCATATCATGATTTTTAGCTCGAGGAGGTTAAGTTATAGGAAGATTCATCCTTTGAGGAGAATATAATTCATATCATTAATAAGATAATTAAAGTTCTATAAGGCCGGTTAGTTCCTCTAGTATGGGTGAAATGGTAGCAAGTCTGTTTATAGGATGATACTCAGGAGAGGGAGGATGAAAAATGTGATTAGTGTATTAAGTTTTTCTCAGACAGATCTTGACCACCCTTGAGAGGGAAATTTGGGGTTGAATTTCTTTAAGGGGAGTCGATTGTAAGAACCAGGGTTTTCGTATGAGGTATGAATCCTGTATGTTTCATTTTAAATGTTTTTTATAACATTATGTGAAAAACCTTTGAGGTAACAGGTGTATCAGAGGTGTCTGGGGATTTTTTGAATCTCAGAACCCAACTTTTGGGGTGACAAATGTCATGACCCAACCCAAGCTGGGACTTAAGCCGAAACTGCCCCAAGACCACCTCCATAGGCAATGGGGTGGAGAAAAGTTCCTAAGTCACAACTAAACTCTGGGAGGCCTTTTCCTAAAAACCTGTACGTACACACACAACCAACTCAATGAAAAAGTGCAGCAGAAAAGGAATAAAAGATTCGACACTTCTATAAATAAACCAAACATGAATAAACCTCTAGACAGTATGGATTATGGTAGTGTAAACTAAAAAGAGAAGGGAAAAAATACACGCCCAACCAAAAATGTGTCCCAAACTAACAGAAAAATGGAAAAGAGTAAATAACTGAGAGAGCCCAGCTCTTGTATCCCAAGCTATGACCACTGTATGTAGTCCAAGAACCCAGTACCTCTAAGCTCCTATGAAGTCAAAGTTGACCTGTCCATCATCAGTAAAAGAGATGACACATGTGGGAAAATCACATGTATGGTTGAGTATATACATACCCAGTCAAACACCTCAAAAAGGGTGAAGGGGGGGGGGAGTAAGAGAGTCAACTGAAGAGGAAAGCAGTAGATAGAACAAGGTATAATAAAAGAGTACAAATCAACCCAATAAGATAGTAAAAGTAAACTCTTAAAAACACAAGGATCTTGAAACAATGATAAGATGAAATTATCAATGAGCCTTTTATACCTATAGCAGGACAATATACTCATCCAACCATGAGAAGCTGGACACAAAAATCACGTGGAATACCTTGTGCATCTTTGCCTCTCCTAGAAGAAGAGTATCCAAAACCCAAGGCATGGATACTGAAGAATGATATATATATATATATATATATATATTCTCAATCAAATAAATCCAAATGAAAAGGTGGAGGATCTCCATCTCACATCTCAATCCAAGAAGATGAGTATCCAATAATCTAATGTAAGTTCATCAACAATGCCCAACATCCCATGTGTCTTCCCTGAACACACAAGTCTAAGGGACTCAATCACCACACATTGATGTTATCCACTTTGGGTGGCACTGACTCACCCACACGGTTTTAGGTTAGGTCCTGAGGACGCATCTTGGTTGGGAAATCATCCCTCTTCCTTGTGAGTCCAAAGTTACATCAAACCACATCTCATCACTATGCCACACAATCGAGAGACAAAATCTCTGATAGTCATTAGGGGAACTCCACTACCCAGTCCTGCTAGAGGGTAAATGCCTAATACTGTCATTGGGGGAAATCCAATGCCTAACCCAACTGGAGGGTAAACACTCAGAAAGGTGTCATCGGGGAAATTCCACTGCCTAGTGCTGCCAGAGGGTAAATGCTAGGTACTGTCATTGGGGGAACTCCATCTCCCAACCCTACCAGAGGGTAAACACCTGAAATGTAAAGGAACTCCACTACCCAGTCCTACTAGAGGGTAACTCATAAAGATCATCGAGGAGTTCCAATTCCCAACCCAACTGAAGGGTAAGCCCAATATTGTCTTCGGGGAATGCCACTGACTAGTCCTGATAGAGGGTTATAACTATGATTCCCTGGTGATTTTGTAAGATTACTATCATCATCAGATGTTTCCTTAGAACATTCAAAACCCAAAACATTTCACATCATATATTAAAAGCCTATTATGAGGGAACCATATCTATCTACATGAAAAAAACTTAGGATAAGCTACCCACAGGACAAAATATGAGTTCAAACGAAGGACATACATACATTTAAAGGTTGACCAGAAGAGCTCAAAGGGAACACAATGTGTGATGGGACCCACATGACGAGTGGTCCCTCTACACAGCCTAGCTGTTTCTATGTCTAGAACACCACTCCACCCCATATAGTAAAACATGCCATGTAGGTGGACTACATGAAATGTCCTAAATAACCGGGACCAAGGCCGGTCCTGTAGCCATGTCCATGTACTTGGACCCATGTCTGTGTACACAATGTGTGGCTGGCCATGTGGTCCATCACATGGTTCAATCACATAGGAAGGAGGTACATGACATGTTAATGGAGTTACATGCCATGCCATCCATATATTTTCCCCAAACCCTAGCACCACCGCCGAGGGAGGCAACATGCAGTGTGTTCTTCATACTATACAACATGTAGTTGATATTTTTGTATAAACTTTAGATCTGATTTTCATGGATAAATATAGTCCAATCCTTCAATTTCAGCCCTATTTCTAGTCTAATTTAGTGGATCTAACACCAGTCGATGGATTCTGGCCCTTCGGTGGCTGAAAACTTGATCCGATTGCAAATCCATGTGAAGTCGTATGCACCTCTACCACCACGCATGGCCAAATTATTCCACTTTAAATTAATTTACCTAGAATTTTTGAAAGGATCACCCATTCCCCCAAAAAATTTAGAGATATACACTTATATCATCAATATGTTCCCATTTTGTTGATCTTCCATGACTTCAGGGGCCCAATCGAGCTCAGTGTTGTCCGAAAATATCGAACCGAGAACCACAAGGTTCCAACTGTGAAGAACGAGGGAATAAAAAACACCAAGAACAAATGTTTTGATGATATTTGGTGAAGTGTTCTTGGAAAAAGATCAAGAATATGTAATTTAGATTAGAAAAAGTTGATAAACAAAGGAAATAATTCAATTTAAATTCATTGGGGCATGAAAAGAGGGGCACAGATCAAATAAAAATTATCAATCTACTAAAAATTTTAATATAAGGGTGTAAAAAAAAATTCAAGTCCTATGGATGGATCATTTATGAATAATGTGCTCGCAAATGAATTTGGGATAATCCGCTTCATTTGTTGTGCTTCAATCTTCCTTGAATCAGAGGTTCATCATTCATCACCAATGAAGGAGGAAGAGAGAGATCTCACTATAAAATGGTGAAATATGAGAAAAACTTGGAAAAATCACTCTGGTGACATATTTATAACAAAAAATTAGGTTATAATAATTTAAGTGATTAATTAATTAATTAATTAATCAATCCACTTAAACGTACTGGCAACAAGCAAGGGGTATGCACATCCCACAACGAATCTCTTTATGTCATGGCTAGGGTAAATACCATGTTCCATACACAGATGTGGTCTCATATTTTTGATCTGATCATTTGTTTAAGAGATATCCCATTTTATTTAATTAACTCACGTGCGCAATATAAAATATATTTAATATTTTTTATAAAATTAATTCTGAGAACACTAGGCCTCAGAATCGCACGCTGTATCAATGTGTAGCTCTGTATATATATATAGATATATTTCAAAATCTTACAAGACAAAAACCAGGTCTCTAAATCATTCCCTTATTCAATTTTTTCATCCTTGAAAATCAAAACTAGGAAAATAACTCAGGATACTGAGCCCACATCTGGATATCCCTCTTCTAAGAACTCTCCTGCATGTTTCTATGCTGCCACAACATGTGAACCAAAGGGATGGTCCATCCATGCAAGGTCCACTCCTGTCGGTCATCGATTGCCTCTGGGTGATCTGTAAAGGTGGTTCCATCCTCATTGTCCATCTCACCCCAATTGATAATGTGTGCAGGATCATGAATGTATCTCCTTAGTTGCAACACATGAAAGATTTCGTTCACCTGCTTCAGCTATGGGGGTAGGATGAGGTGGTAGGAAACCTCACCAACCCTCTTCATGATCTCAAATAGATAGATGAACCTCGGGGATAGATTTAATCCCCAGACAAACCTCTACATTCCTCATCGTGGGGAGGCTCTAAATAATACATGGTATCCCTAGTCAAACTCCAAGGGCCTATAATGGAGATCTTTATAGTATTTATATCTGCTTTGGGCCATCCTCATCCACTCACAGATGAACTATACTTTCTCCATTGTTTCTTGTACTAAATTTGATCCCACAAGATACGACTCACCAATCTCTATCCAGCACAAAGGATACCTGTAGGGTATCCCATATAGGGCCTCAAAAGCTTCCATTCTAATAGTAGCGTGGTGTATTTTTTTGTATGCAAACTCTACCAAGGGCAGGTGATCTCCCCAACTCCAACTGAAGTCCAACACACAAGCCATCAACATATCCTCTAGCACTTGGATAGTGCACCCAGTCTTCCCATCAGTCTGGGAGTGAAAGGTTGTACTCACCCACACCTGGGTCCCAAATGCCTCATATAGGCCTCAACACAATCATGATGTAAACCACACATCATGATTAGAGACAATCATTGAGGGTACCCCATGTAGGAAAATGATCTCCCATACGTACAAGTTACCCAAAATCTTCACTAAACTCTACTCCCTGATAGAAAGGAAGTGTTAAAACTTCATGAATTGGTATACTATCACCCAAATGACATCATGGCTCTTAGCTGTGAGTGGAATACCTATTGAAGTCCATGGATATGCTATCCCACTTCCACTATGGGATCTCAAGGGGCTATAACAAACCTGCTGGAACTTGGTGCTCATCCTTCACCTGCTGATAGGTGAGGTACCATGATAAGTACTTAGTTACACTTATTATCATTCTAGACCACCAAAATTTCCACTGAAGATATCTATACACATTTCCCACATCGGGATGTATAGATAAGGGGGAAGTGTGGGTGACTGGAACCACTATTTTCCCTTGGAACATGATAACATGATTACCTCCTTTAGAATATCCATTAGATGCATCACCTATGGATATATGATCACACAAGACCAAACAGTTGATGTCTCCTAACTGAGACTCTTTCACATGATCGAGAAGAGAAGGATTCAGCACCATCAATTGGAGAAAAACTATACCCCTACTCCACCAGGGTTATCCATTGGGAAGATAACTACTTCAAAGCTTCCTACACTAAGAAAGCCCGAGACTTCCTACTAATGGACTATACTGCAACATTTCCCTTCCCTAGAGTATAGACTATCTTGAAGTTGTAGATCTATAGGAACTCCAACCAGTGTCTCTATCTTAGGTTTAGGTCTTTCTAAGTGAAGATGAACCTGAGACTCAGTGGTTTAAGTAAACAAAAAAGCACTCTCCTAGAAGATAGTGTCTCCAAAACCTCAGAGTGAAGACTACCACTGCTAACTTAAAGTTGTGAGTCACATAGTTATGATCATGGGGTCTCAACTGCCATAAACCGTATGCTATAACTGTCTACCACTGAATCAGCACACAACCAAGCCTAGATACCGAGGTATCACAATACACTATGAACAAAACACCTTCCTCTGGTAGTATCAACACTAGAGAACTTATCAGCCTCTACCTCAACTCTTCAAGGGCCCTATGGTACTGCTCAGACTAGGTAAACAGTTGTCACATCCTCATTAGGGTGGTCAAAGGGGATGCGATTCTAGAGAAGTCTTCTATGGACCTCCTATAGTACCCCACCAAGCCAAGGAAAATCCGCACCTCCGATAAATTTTTGGGTGGATCACAAGAAAGAAATTCCTCAATAATTATTGGATCCATGAATAAACCTTTTTCAGAAATGACATGCCCCAGAAGGTAAATCTCATGTATCCAGAACTGGAACTTTGAGATATTTTCATAAAACCGGTGCTCTCAAAGTAAATCCAGGACCATCCTCAAGTTCTATGTATGCTTCTATTAAGTTTCAGAGTAGATGGGTATGTCACCAATAAAGACAATAAAAAACTGGTACAAATATGTCTGGAAGAATTGGTTCATCAAATACATAAATACATTGGGGGAATTTTTCAAACCAAAGAACATCACTAGGAACTTGTAGTGTCCGTAGCGACATCAGAAAGACAACTTTGGAATATAATCCTCACAAACCCTTAACTGGTAGTATCTAGATCTAAGATCGATCTTGGAGAGACATATCTCACCTCACAACTAATAAAATAGGTTTTCAATCCTTAGTAAGGGGTACCTGTTCGTTATCATGGTCTGGTTCAGGAAATGATAATCCATGAAAAGTGGTAAGCTCTCATCTACCTTTTTCATGAATAGAATTAGAGCCACCTAGGGGAAAAAAGGGTCTAATGAAACCTTTTTCATGAAGGTCCTCCAGCTGCAACTGTAACTCCCGAAGTTCGGTAGGTGTCATCCGATGTGTTGAAGAAGATATAGGGTCAGTCCCTGGTTGAAAGTCAATGCAAAACTCCATATCCCATCTCAGAGGTAGTCCCAGAACATCCTCAGGGAAGAGGTCCATATAATACTTCATAACTAAAGTAACCTAGATTCCTAAAGAGTCTATTGAACCCAGTATCACACTTTAAAATTGGTGGGTGATAGAATACAACCTTCTTTTCGTAGCATCCACCTGTCCCATCATGAGATCTCTCTCACCAGAAAAGGAGAATCTTGTCCCATCAGCATGAAGGCATTTGAATTATCTAAGATGATAGTCAATCTAGGTTGGGACCATGGAAAGACAATTCATACCTAGAATGAAATCATAAGGTTCCATCATCATGACCAAGAGTACCCACATGAACCTCTCTTTTCCAAGAAATAGGTCACACTGCTGGTAGATGAAAGTTATAGAAGTGTTACCTGTTGTAACCTCAAGACGAATCTACTGTGCTAGAATTGCTAAAGGGAACTCTAGCTCTCGTAATAAGATATGAGAGATAAAGGAATGATTGGAACCTATGTCTACTAATACTGAGTCAAGAGTAGAATAAAAATAGATCATACCTCGAATCATCTTGTGCGCTACTGGATCGTAGATATCCAAAGCCTACAGCTGCCCGCAGATCTGAGCATCATCTCCCTGATCTTGAAATGGGATGCCTAGTGGTGGTGGTGGGAGGATATCATAGAATCTTTCTCTACCCATAACTCATTATTATCCTTTTCTAACTTCACCTCCTTGGGGACCACCATTTCCCCACTTAGGAGATCTTTGGTCCTGGCATTGCCTCTACCGTGGCGGTCCATTAGCTATCTGTCTGGCCTGCTCAGCACACTTGGTCAGGTAGTACCATTCCATGTGAACCCTACCTTCAGTAAAGAACCACCCCTCTATGGTATTATATGGTCCTCTACACTACCTTGTCCCCATACGACCATGTGCCTGAGCCTACTCACAAAAGGGTATCCTATTCCGAGATCTCTGGTGCCTACTAGCTGTTGTAGATAACTCACCTATGTTGTGAACAATTCCATCTCCAACTACCTGGTGTACCTCTAAAAGAAATATATTTGTCACTAGTTCCCTCTCCATCACCCCAACATAGGTGGGGATGTAAAAGGGTACCACGCTGGCATAAATCTCTCTGCGGAGTCCCTACTCAAACTTCTGTGCCTGGAAGTAGTCATCGTGGATAATATCAAGAAGGAGGGGTAGTACTCCTCACGAAACAACTGCTAGAAGTCATCCCATGAGAGTGTAGACTCATCATACATATGTCTAACCGGGCTCCAACAATGCCTATCTACTCTATAGAAAATACTGGCTACCAAATCCACCATCTAATCCATCAGGGTATGAATAAGACTAATTGCATAGACCACCAAATCTATCCAATCTTCTTCTATATGAGGACCTGTCTCTCCATGGAACCTCAACAATCTCTGATGTTGGAACTTGCAGAGTATGCTCATCCTATGTAAGTCCTTAGACTACTTTTCTTGGATGATCTGCTGCTCAATAGGTGGATGTGCTACTACCTACCCACCTGGAGGAAGGAGATCACAAGATGGACCTTGAACTGAGGCCTTGTCACTCATAGGGTTGTCGTTACAAACCGGAGCTGGCATCCTGGATGGCTATCATCATGGAGGAATCCTGAAAATTATCAAGAGTACTATGGTCAAATGATCATATATATATATATCAACAACAATGAGGATACGACTCAAGAAGGAAAATTAAAGACTCAATTATATATAATGCATGTACCATTGATCACTACAACAAATTTCACGACATATCTAGTTGAAAAATGGGTAGTTAGGGTCCTAGAGAATGGATACATTAGCTGTTGCACCATCACTGTATTCCCTAGTCTGAGAGCCATACTCAAGACACTTTGACACTATTTCCCTAAAACCAACTGATCCTATTAATTGGAAATATCTGAACAAAGTTCCAAGGAATGAACTTTCTCTGATACCAATCTATCACGATCCGACCCAAACTGGGGATCGAGCTGTAACTACCCCAAGCCCGCCTCCATAGGCTAGTGGTGGTGAAAATCCCTGAAGACACAACTAAACTTAGGGAGGCATTTACCTAAACACCTATACATACATACATAGCCAACTCAATGAAAAAGTGTAGAGGTAAATAAATAAAAGATGTAACACTACTAGAAATAAACCAAACATGCATGGACCTCTAAACAGTATGGAGTAAGGTAGTTTAAACTAAAAATAGAAGGAAAAAAATACACACCCAACCAAAAATGTGTCCCAACATAATATAAAATTGTAAAATAGTAAATAGATAAGAGAGGCCAGCTCCTGTATCCTAATCTACAACCACCATATGTGGTCCAATCACCCAATACCTCTAAGCGCCTATGAATTCACGGTCAACCTTCCCGTCATCTTCAAAAGAGAATACATGTGTGAGAAAAGTCCCTATAGGAGTGTGTATATACATACCTAGTATAATTCCTTGAAAAGGGTGAAGGGGGAGAAGTAAGAGATACAACCGAAGAGGAAAGAAAAAGATAGAACAAGGTACAGTAAAAGAGTACAACTCAACCCAACAAGATAGTGAAAGTAAACTCATCCAAACACAAGAAGATTTAAATGGTTAGAAGATTAAATTATCATCGAGTTTTTTCTACTTATAAAAGGAGAGTGGACTCATCCAACCACGATAAGCTAGACACGGAAATCACGTGGCATACCCCGCGTATCTTCGCCTCTCCTGGAAGGAGAGTAACCAAAACCCAATAAGTGGGTACTGAAAAAGGATATATATATATATATATATATATATATATATATATATATATATATATATATTCTCAGTCAAATAAATCCAAATGAAAATGTAGGTGATTTTCATCTCACAGCTCAACCCAAGAAGATGAGTATCCAAAAGTCCAAAGTAAGTCCATCAATGATGCCCAACATCCCATGCGTTATCCCTGAACAGACAAGTCTAAGGGACCTAATCACCACACCTTGATATTATCCTCTTTGGGTGGAAATGACTCACCCACATGGTTTTAGGCTGCATCATAAGGATACATCTTTCTAGGGAAATCATCCCTCTTCCTTGTGATTCCAAATCTACATCAAACCACATCTCGTCACTGTGCCACACAGTCCAGATCTGCAATATTTGATACTCATCAGGGGAACTCCACTACCCAGCCTTACGGGAGGGTAAATTCCTAGTACTGTCATCGAGGTAACTCCACTTCCCATCCCAAATAAAGGGTAAATGCCCTGAAAGGTGTTGTTGGGAGAATTCCACTTTCCAATGCTTCCAGAGGGTAAATTCCTGGTACTATCATTGGGGGAACTCCACTACTCAGCCCTGTTAGATGGTTAACTCTCAGAATGTCGAGGAACTCCACTACTAAGTTCTATTGGAGGGTAACTCAGAAAGATCATTAGGGAATGAAACTTCCCACCCCAACTGGATGGTAAGCCCAATGCTTTCATTAGGGAACTACACTACCCAACCTTACTTTAGGGTAATTCTTGGGATTCCCTAGTGATTTTTTAAGACTTATACCATCATCGGGTGTCACCTTAGAGTGTTCCAAACTCAGAACATTTCAAATCATATCTCAAAATCCGCATATGAGGGAACCATTTCATTCTACATGAAAAAAACCCAGGATAGGTTAATCATGGGCCAAAATCTGTGTTCAAATTAAGGACATAAGGATGTTTGAATATTGCATAGAAGATATCGAGGGGAACACAATGTGTGAGGGGAACCACATGATGTTTGGTCCCTTTTCATAGCTTGGTCATGTCCCTAGATAGAACACGACCCCACCCCATGTAGTAAAACATGCCGTGTAGGTGGAATACATGATGTGTCCTGAATAATCGGGACCAGAGCCATGTCTTGTGGCCCTATCCATGTACTCGAATCCATGTCCGTGTACTTTGGTACACAACATGTGGCTGGATGTGTGGTCTATCACACGACACACTCACATAGTAATTAAGTACACAATGTGTTAAGGGAGGTACACATTGTGTCATCCTTATCTTTTCCTTAAAACCTAGAACCACCGATAAGGTATTCTACATGCAGCGTGTTCTTCATACTACAGACCATGTAGTCAGAATTTATATAGAAACTTCAGATTCAATTTCCATGTAGAAATGTGGTCAAATACTTCGATTTTAGCCCTATTTCTGACCGAAATTAGTGAATATAACACCGGTCAATGGATTCTGGCCCTCCAGTGGACAAAAAATTGATCCGATTACAAATCCGTGTGACTTCATACTCACCTCTCACACCACGCATGCCCAGATTCTTCCACCTTCGATTACTTTCCCTAAAATTACCAGAAGGATCACCTATTCCTCATAACATTCACAGATCAACACTTAGATCATCAATCTATTCCCATTTTTTTTGATCCGCTATGAATCCAAGGGCCCGATCGAGCTTGATGTTGCCTGACAATATTGAACCGAGAACTGTGGGGTTCCAATAATGAAGAACATGAATACCAAGGGAATAAAAAGCACCAAGAACAAATGTTTTGATGATTATTGGCCAAATGTTCTTGGCCAACGATCAAGAATATTCAATTCAAATTAGAAACAGTTGATAAGAAAAAGAAATAACCCAATTTCAATACATTGACACATGAAAAGAGGGGTTCAAATCGAAGAAAAATTATCAATATACTCAAAATTTTAATCTAAGGGTGTCAAACACACAAAAGGAGAGTCCTATATCTTTTTTGGATTGATTGTTGTAGAATAACGCACTCACCAATAAATTTGGGAGAATCCACTGTGTTCATTGTGCTTCGATCCACCTTGAATCAGAGGTTCTTCATTCATCGCTAATGGAGGAGGAAGATAGATCTCTCACTGGATAATGGTGGAATATAAGGCAACCTTGTCCAAATCCCTATAGCGATATATTTATAACCAAAAATTAGGTTAGAAGAATTTAAGTGATTAATTAATTAATTAATCAATGCACTTAAACATACCACCAATGAGAAAGGGGTCTAAACATCCCATGAAGACTCATTTTATGTCACACCTAGGGTAAACACCATGTTCCATACACAATCATGGTCTCGAATTTCTGATCTGATTAACCATTTAATAGATATCTCATTTTATTTAATTAACCATGCAAACACAGTATAAAATATATTTAATATTTTTTATAAAATTAATTCTGGGAACAATAGGCCTCAGAATCACATGTTGTCTCAACAACTAACTCTAGAAATATATATAAAAATATTTCAAAGTCTTATAAGGGAAAACTGGGTCTCTACAACATTCCCTCCTTCAATCTTTTCATCCCTGAAAAGAAAAACTAAGAAAACAACTTGGGATAATGAGCCTGCATATGGATCTCCTATTCACAAGAACTCTCTTGAATGTTTCCATGCTTCCATAGTATGTAAACCAAAGGGATGGTCCATTAACATAAGGTTCACTCCTGTCAGTTGTCGATCACCTCTGGGTTCTCTAAAAAGGTGGTTCCATCCTCGATGTCTAGCTCTCCCCAATCGATGACATGTGCAATATCATGCACTTATCTCCTCAGTTACGACACATAGAAGATGTCGTGCACCCACTCCAGCTATGGGGGTAGGGAGAGGTGGTAAGAAACCTCACTAACCATCTACATGATCTTGAATGGACTGATGAACCTTGGGGGTAGCTTGCCTCCCTGGTCAATCCTCCTCATTCCTCATTATGGGGAGACTCTCAAGAAGATGTGGTCACCTTGCTCGAACTTCAAGGGCCTATGTCTGCGATCTACATAGTATTTCTGTCTGATTTGGGACATCCTCATCCACCCAAAGATGACCTGCACTTTCTATGTTGTCGCCTATACCAACTCTAGACCCACAAGAGATGACTCACCAATCTATGTACGACACAAAGGAGACCTTAAGGGTCTCCTGTATAGGGCCTAAAAAAGTTTCATGCTGATGGTAGAGTGGTATCTATTGTTGTACGCAAACTCTACCAAGGGAAAGTGATCTTCCCAGCTCCGGAAAAAGTCTAACACGCAAGCCATCAAAAAATCCTCCAGCACCTAGATAGTGCACTCGATCTTCCCATTGGTCTGGGGGTGAAAGGTTGTACTCACCCGCACCTGGGTCCTAAACGCCTCCTCTAGGCCTCTCCACAATCATGACGTAAACCACGCATCACGATCGAATAAAATCATCGAGGGTACCCCATGTGGAAAAGAGACAACATGTGTGGGAAAAACCATGTAGGGGTGAGTATATACATACCCAATAGAATGCCCTAAAAAGGGTGAAGGGGGATTAGTAAGAGATAAAATTGAATAGGAAAGCAGTAGATAGAATACGATATAGTAAAAGAGTACAACTAAACCCAACAAGAGAGTGAAAGTAAAATCATCCAAACACAAGGATCTTAAAATGGTGAGAATATGAACTTCTCATCGAGTCTTCTATACCTATAGTAGGAGAGAAGACTCATCCAACCACAAAAATCTAGACATGGAAAGCACATGGAATACCCCGTGCGTCTTCACATCTCTTGGAAGGAGAGTAACCAAAACCCAAGGAGTGGGTACTG
Source organism: Viscum album (assembly GCA_963277665.1). Classification (NCBI taxonomy): domain Eukaryota; kingdom Viridiplantae; phylum Streptophyta; class Magnoliopsida; order Santalales; family Viscaceae; genus Viscum; species Viscum album. Next base: position 1,360,239,410 of record OY728140.1, on the reverse strand, counting down.
AAGAAGGATATATATATATATATATATATGCTCAGTCAATGAAACCCAAAGGCGAAGGTAGGGGGTCTCCATCTAATAGCTCATCCTAAGAAGATGAGTATCCAACATTCCAAAGTAAGTCCATAAATGATTCCTAACATCCCATAGATATTCCTTGAATACAAAAAGTCTAAGGGACTCAATCACCACACCTTGTTATTATCCAATTTGGGCGGCACTGACTCACTCACACATTTTTAGGTCACATAACAAGGATGTGTCTTGGTAGGGAAAGTAACCCTCTTCTTTGTGAGTCCAAATCTATGTCAAACCACATCTCATCATTGTGACGAACAGTCAAGAGCCACAATCTCTAACAGTCATTGGGAGAAATACATTGCCCATCCCTTTTGGAGGTTAAACACCTAATACTATCATCGAGGGAACTTCATTTCCCACCTAGACTGGAGGGTAAATGCCCAAAAAGGTATCATTGGGGGAACTCCACTACCCATCCCTACTGAAGGGTAAACACCTGGTACTGTCATTAGGGTAACTCCACTTGCCATCCCTAATAGAGGGTAAACTCCCAGAATGTTAAGGAACTCCACTACCCATTACTACTAGAGGGTAACTTGGAAAGATCATTGGGGAATGACACTACCCATCCTAGGTGAAGGGTAAGCCTGGTACTGCCTTCAGGGAACACCACTACCCAACCCTGCTGGTGGGTTATGCCCAGGATGCCTTGGTGATTCTGTAAGACTGTTTCTATCATCACGCGTCACCTTAGTGTGTACCAAACTAGGAACATTTCACATTTTATCTCAAAATCCACTTCTGATGGTATCATCATATTCTATGTGAAAAAACACTAATGATAGGCTACTCACTGGCCAAAATATGATTTCAAATGAAGGAGATACAGACGTTTAATGATTTCTTAGAAGAGATCAAGGAGAACATGATGTGTGAGGGGATCCAAATGGTGTGTGGTAACTCTCCATAGCCTGTCCATGTCCCTGGACGACACCCATCTCAACCCCATGTAGTAGAACATTCCATGTAGGTGGACTACACACTGTGTCCTGACTAACCGGGACCAGGGCTATGTCCATATACTCGGACCTGTGTCCATGTAATTTGGTACACAACCTGTCGCTGGTTGTGTGGTCTATCACATGGATCACTCACATGGGAAGTAGGCACATGGCGTGTTAAGGGAGGTACATTCCATGTCATCCTTATCTTTTCCCCAAAACCTAGCACAACTGCTGGGGGAGGCTACACACCGTGTGTTCTTCATACTATACGGTATGTATTCAAGATTTCTATAGAAACTTTAGATCTGATTTTTGTAGAAAAATATAGTCAAATCCTTTGATTTAGGTCCTAATTCTGGTCAAAATTAGTGGATCTAATGCCGTTCGATGGATTTTGGCCCTTCAGTGGTCAGAAACTTGATCCTATTGCAAATCCGTGTGAAGTCATACACACCACTGGCACCATGAACACCTGAATTATTCTGCCTTTAATTCCTTGCCCTCAAATTGCTGAAAGGATCACCCATTCCTTGAAACCTCCATAGATATTCACTTATATCATCGATTCATTTCCATTTTTTTGATATTCCGTGAATCCGGGGGCCCAATCGTGCTCGGTGCTGCCTTGCAATATCGAGTCGGAAACCACGGGGTTCCAATGACAAAGAACACGAAGAATGGGGGAAGAAAAATCACCAATAATTTTTTTAATGATCATTTTCCAAGTATTATTGGCCAACAATCAATAATATTCAATTTAGATTAGAAATAGTTGATAAGAAAAAGAAATAATCCAATTTCAATACATTGGTGCATGAAAATAGAGGCACATATCAAATAGAAATTATCAATCTACTCAAAATTTTAATCTAAGGGAAGAAAACACCAAAATAAGATTCCTACCTCTTGTTTGGATTAATCATTACTGAATAATGTGCTCGCCAACCAATTCAGTAAAATCTATAGTGTTCGTTGCTCTTCGATTCTCCTTGAATAATAGGTTCGTTGTTCATCACCAATAGAGAAGGATGAGAGAGATATCACCAGTGAATGATGGAATATGATCCAACCTTGTCCAAATCCCTCTAGAGATATATTTATAACCAAAAATTAGGTTAGAATAATTTAAGTGATTAATTAATTAATTAATCAATCAATCCACTTAAGCATATCCCCAATGAGCAAGGGGTCCAAACGTCCCGCATTGAATATTTTTATGTTGAGCCTAGGGTAAACACCACATTGATAACACAAACTTTGTCTCATATTTATAATCTGATCAACTATTTAATAGATATTCTATTTTATTTAATTAACCATGCATGCAATATAAAATATATTTAATATTTTTTAAATAATTAATTCCAAGAACATAAGGCCTCAAAATCGCACGCCGTCTCAGCACCTAACTCTGGAAATATATATAGAAATATTTAAAAGTATTAAAAGGAAAAAATAGATCTCTGTAAAAAAGATCTATCACATGGTTAGTAGAAACCGTGCGAGGTAGGCTGCATGGTTAGATAAAACCAGGCACATATAGAGAGTGGGTTAGAGGAGCTCTCACAGTTTGAAAAACCATGTGATTTGAGGCGCACACCCATGTGGGAGATCTCCAGTTTTCGATAGTGAGATAATACACAGTTTTTACATTATTAGTCAAATCGTTCATACAAACTATGTGAAGTGCCCCTTCCTACAGTAGTGGGCACATAATTGGTGCATTGTTTGTCCAACTGCACGAACAAACCATGTGGGTCGATGTTTTTGGTGAATTTATGAAAATTATCTCATTTAATCTTATAAGTCAACCTAATTTTTTCCTCTTCTCTCATGTTGGACAGATGTGGGGTTTTGAAAGATCCTTTGATACCTAAAATAAGATTTAATCCATCTCCTTCATCTAATATCGGGATCGTGTGTCATAGGTCTCATTGGATCTACATTAGTGAGTACTCCATTACTTTTTTAATATTCCTCATTCTTCTTGGTATCAGATGTATTATTTTAGTGCAAGATAATATGCCCTAATTTCAGTCTCTTTATTTATTCTTTTATTTTATTCTGATATGTGTCGAATCAGAAGCTGATACTAGACGGGCACTCTACTACAGACCTATGGTAGGTGGTCTATAATTTTACCATTTGGTTTGACACTTTATTAAGATATTTTTCATTGTTACGCCTGCCAAAAATTTTGGAGCAAACCCAAAATTGAATTTATTAATTAAATTAAATGAAATGGAATCCATTAGAGATGACCTTTAGTTACTTTGATCTTAGTTAGAGGTTGTTTTCCTAACCAAGGCCACCCATGGGATGTTCCCTTTTCCTTTTTCATTTTTTAAGCCATGAAAGGGGTGTGTTTTAGAATTTCCTAGTTATAGAAGGCTTGTTAATAAATTAATTAAATATATTTGATTAATTATAAGAGGTATTTCCCTTCTTAAATTGATTAAATGGATTATATTGAGTTGTTATGGGGGGGGGGGGTATAATCATTGAATTTTTTTGAATGTAAATATGTATATTAGTGGGTATACTCATAAGACTTGATTTCATATAATTGATGGATGAATGTGTGAATTGAAACGGTAGTGTATTTCTTGGTTGGTATACCATGGATCTTATTCCCATTTAGATGCCATGGTCATTTCAACCACGGATCTTGTTTTACAGTAGAATATTACTTAGAACCGCATAATCCTTAGATCATTATTAGTTAGGATTCCAAGTGAGTTTCTACCCCTTGGATATGGATTGTTGAACTCATATTGTACATGCTCTATTGATATGATCCTTGGACTCCACTAGTGTCATTACTGAGTTTTCATCAAGATGCTCATGGGACTCGATGAGGATGCCTTGGTCTTTTATACCTTGGATCCAACCCTTTGTGGTATGAAACATTGTTTATAATGTATGACCATGGGAAATATGATATTCTTGGTTGTAAGAAATGATTGTGGTTTATATGATACTTCTGGTTATACGAAAATTTTGTGGTTGACATGATATGTATAGATGTACGGTGAGGTTGTGTTAGTTATTTTGGTATTGTTTGTAGATTCCTTGTTATAGGAGCTTGGCCATGTTTTTCATGGATCCTATTGGGATATAAAAGATTACTTTCTTAGTAGTAGATATTCCATGGTTACTTTAAATTTATTACTACTTGTGATATATTTTTCCACACTGATTTAGATTTTTATATTGCACATCCCGAACTTGCTATAGACCTTTGGGTGGTTAACTAATTGGATTGTATCTCACACCCTGTTCGGGCCACCGTTGGGTACTTGAACAGACTTTATGGATGCAGGTAGGGACCGGGGTAAGTTCCCATAGTTTGATTATTGACTTTGTACCATGCTTAGGAGCATGGGATCATGAGATCGAGCTGAGACTCATGATTCTATTCAGAGATAACACTTTTTGGTATTTTTGGTATTTTGATACTTCTATTGTATTGTACTATTGTCTATATATTTTAGTTATTTTTTAGATACATTACATGTATCATCATCATCTTCTGTATACGAGACTACTTCTATCTTTGTTTATATTTATTACCGTATTGTTTATTCATTAGTTGACTAGTTATTGTATCTGCTTCTACTATTGACTTTTATTGATACTCTACTATTCTAAACTGTGGTAATGAGGGAATAGTCTCCCCCCCCACACACCCCAGGCCATTAATAATAGTTGGAAGCCTCTTAAATTCAGGGGGATGTGCTTGAGTCCATGTGGCCAACCGAGCTCAGGGCACTGTTCAGTGGCACCCAGGTTTCGGGACGTTACACCTGCAGAAACTTGGGCCATCACATCACAACCATAACCAGAGTAGTAAGGTATCATGAAAATGAATGAAATAAACCTTTTTACCTACTACTACCATTAATTATTCTCACAATAAGATTCCCCACATCACAGTCATACCACATCTTTCCCAAAAACACATAGGCCACTACCCCACAACACAGTCATCGCATCTTGCCCAAAAACACCTGGGCCATAAAATTTCTAACTAAGACACTAAAGACATCACCTAATACACTAAAATACCTCCATACATAATAACCTATGTATATCTACTCACCTGGAAGAGATAATAGGAAATAAAATATAGCCAACTATCCATCCTCACCACCGGGATGTTGGGACCCCCCCCAAATAAGGGTTCACAACAAAACAACAACCAAATAAGAACATCCTCACTTTCACTTCCACCTATAATTCATAACACCATAAAAATAACATCCCACATTCCAAATTTCCAACCAAACCCATTATCCATCTCATTAATTTCATTAATAAGAAACAACCACATTTAACCACACACCCCATCATTTTTTTCATTAACCATTTACATCCCATTAACCAAACTAAACCCCAGACATTTAAATCATTATTAAATAATTATTTATTCCATTACTACTCGGGAATCTATAAAAATATAAGAACAAATCAAAATCATCTCATCATTCCCACCACACCATCGTCTCACTTCCCCACAAGTATGGCCAAACAAACTACCACCTCACCGCCCCAAAAGTATATCCAAATAACCATCACTTCGCCTCCCCAAAAGAATTAAAAAACAACCCTCACCTCGCTGCCCCAAAAGAATGGACAAACAACCACCACATAACTGCACTAAAGGCCCATCCAAATAACCACCACCTTGCTGCCCCAAAAGCAAGACCAAATAACCACCACCTCACTACTTTAAATGCACAACCAAACAACCACCACCTTACCACCCCAAAATCATGACCACATCTCACCCATCAGCCCCAAATTATCATAACTACACATCAAATCCCCCACAAGAATGACCACACATCACAACACATCAAATTACATTTTAAATATTTATAAAAGGGTATTTTATCAACTTTCCCTTTTATTTTAGGGGTTTTATCACACAATCCATAATCCCGGGGAAACAATTTCATTATCCAAATATAAGTGGTTAGCCAATTTCCATTTTAGGGTGATATCATACCAATAAAAAAACACAACATTTACAATACATAACATCCAACACAAAAAAATCCTCAAACGACTACAATTTTTATATGGGAATCAAGCCTTTATAATCTATCATATCACAATAATATTAAAGATGTAAAAACATGAGAATATTTCCCTTTTCCATCCTTCAATTTAAATTAGCCAATTATTTATCTTTGATTAAGTTAGAACAACCATATCCCATAAATAAAAAAAAAGAAAACCCCTCTCACATGATACATAATAAATAGAAAAAAGTGATTACCCACCTTAAAGGAGATTTTACAATTCATTGCACACCATAGGGTGAAGAAGAAACTATTGAAAACCACAACCATACCAATAGAAACCATTGGTCAACCTAAAAAACACCCAAGTATCATCAAAATGAATCCAAAATCATTCCCTAAACTAAAACCACATGACTACATTAGGTTTTTGAAATAAGAATATGAGAAAAACAACAAGAAGGGAACAGAACTTACCATGGATTTCCTACCAAAAACCACCCAAACCAATGGATTGAAGTAAGGGAATGAAGGATGGAAAATCCCTCAAAATTGCCTAAGGTTCATATGGAATGATATGGGAAGTATCCATGGATGAATGAGAAGAATCATCCAATAAAAGGGATCTAAAACCTAGATCCCGTCATTTTAATGTCATGTAATACATTACACAATGTTAATTCATGGGTTTCCCAAAATTTTAACTTTTGATGAAAATCGTATCACCTAATCTTTATTTAATTACATGTCATGAATTAAATTTTCATGATATGCATTTGTTTCATGGCTCCCCATTATCCAATTTACAATTTGTGAACCAACCGACTACATAATCCGTAAACCACCATTTCACATCATGTAAACAATATATTATGTGTATTTCCTACAACAGATCTACTACACCTACAACCACCATAGAACCTCCTCAAGACTCCTATAAAACACCTCCAAAACCCAAAATAGGAAAATTAATGGACTGGGGAGGCATGAAATATTATTTTAGATACCTCTCAAATGATTATTTCCCTCAAGAATCCAAAACCACGCCCATAAAGAAAGGGGTCCGAACAACCACCCCACGAGATACCCCTCAAGGATCTTATCATATCTCAAATGCTAACTCCATACAAACATGTAAAACCAATTGGATAAAAAACATCTCACACAACCTCATCAACAAAACCATCAAACCTCTACTCTTCTCAAACCAATAATCTTTACAAAAAAAACCACACAACCTCGAACATACGAATCTAAAAATTTCATCCTCCATGTCAAGATACTATTCACTATGGGTGACACTGAATTACCCACAAAAATTTAATCACATTGCAGTATAATGCATCTCAATTAGGAATTTGGTCCTCCCCTTTTCATATGTCATAACTTTATCACACATCACACATTAGGAAAAAACAACACATCACATAACATATCATGGTCCAAACATTACATCCCAAGAAAAACAAATCAAAGAAAAACTAAAAAAACTTAGGGTACTGAGAACACATATGAATCTATCACTCCAAATTACTCTCATCTAGGCCACCATGCCTCTACAACACATGAACTAAATGAATGGTCTTTCCAAACAGTTCCTTCTCTTAGCGATCCTAAATCTTTACTGACCGCTCCACAAACATCTTTTCATCCTCAATATCTAACTATCCCCAATCAATGTAATTGGATTCATCATGAAGATACCTAATAAGATGAGATATGTAGAAGAAATAATGGATTCTATCCATCCATATTGGAAACTATAATCGATACTCCACCTCTTAAAATTACCCATGCACCTCATAGGCCCCTACAAACCTGGGAGAAATCTTACAACCCTTGCCAAACCTCTGATACCCACATCGTGGGGAAACACTCAAGAACACATGGTCCCAAAACTTGAACTCCAAGGGTCTCCTACTACAATAAACACACGAATTATATCATTATTTCACTTCTTTCACCCTCTCACGAACAAGTTGAACCTTATATGTTGTTCTCTGCACCACATCGGGTCTAAGAACTAATGCCTCCTCACCATCAATCCAATAGAATAGAGAATGAAATGGTCTCTTGTACAATTAATCAAATGTATTCATTAAAATTGATGAGTGATATCTATTTTTTTATGCAAACTCAACCAAAGGTAGGTGTTATTCCCAAGATCCACCAAAGTCTAAGATGCACACCCATAACATATCCCCTGACGTTTGGATAATCCACTTTATCTGTCCGTCCATATAAGGGTGGAAAGAAGTGTTGAGGCATAACTGAGTTTCAAAATAATGTTTCAATCCCCTCAAGACCCAGAGGTAAAATGCACATCACAATTTGATAAAATTTTAGCATCCTACCTTGGGTTCCACTTACCAATTCCCTAAGACGGTGGCCACAAGACCACAAGCACGCCTCCCTAAATTCCAGAGGTTGATGACTAGAAATGAGGGCCTAGGGTGTGTCCATGGGGAGAATATGAAATCATATATTAGAGTGTGTACAATAACATATAATAGATAATAAATACAGGAATAATAGATAAGAAACATACAAAAATAAAAATAATGGAAATAAAATGAGAAATATAAGTAAACAAGCAGAATCTAAATTGAATAGATGTTAATGGTGGTGATGATCATAATGCTATACAAAAATAAGAGTACACAGGGATTAGGGGATACAAGTATATACCACATGCTATACAAAAATACCAAAAAGACCAAAAACTTATACAACTAGAATCTCGAGCATAAGCTCGGTCCTCTGCTCCATAATCTAACCTAGAATTTCAAGTAGGAATTAGAAGATGGATGCTTCCCTTTGTAAATACCTTCAATCATAAAGTTTTATTGGGTACTGTAGGTGGCCCAAGCAGGGTGTGAGATATAATCTTAGTAGGAAACCACCAATGGTGTCTATATCAATCCATTTCAAACAATAAATAAAAGAATAATGTTCTATATATGATAAATATAGGGAAATAAATAAATAAATAAATACTTCAATATGGGTTCATAAATGGACACCCAACTTATACCACCTGCTTCAACCTAAGTCGGATGTCTGAACCCAGATACCTATACAAGTAATAAGGTATGTGTATGGGTCATATTAAATAAATAAACTAAGGTATTCATACCCCAAGCTTGTGATTTTTATTGGTAGTCACATCTCCTAGACATCATACAAGCATTCTCATAATATAAATATGAGGCATCATATGTGAAACAACCAATAAATCCATAAAATCTAAAGATGGAGTCTCGTACCCATCCAAGGCTATCTATAAAGAATCACAAGGGTCACTACAAGAGTCTCTTATATAACCAATACCATAGAGCCTGTCCAAGGTGACCCATAATGGAATCCCTTATATCACTCATGGAATGGTAAACTCTGATTCTATACCAAGTATCTCACATAGGGGACCGAGTATCACCGAAAGGGTATGGAGCATAGAACAATGACACATCATTTAAAAAGTGACAAAATGAGTGGGAAAGACCTATAATAACTACCTCTATGTAGGATAACTCCACTCATCCGTTCTATAGGCATGAATCGATCTAGAATGGGATAAATTGAATAAATCGTCCAACACTATGAAAATAGAGAAAAAAGTTGTCACAAATAAATAGCACAACAGAGGAAGGAAGAAACATGGAATAGAGGGGAGAGGATCAAATATCTTATCAAGATATTTCCAACACTTCTTATGGAGAGTGATTCAGATGATGAATGGATGAGATATCTTGCTCCCTAGAAAAGAGGAAGGGAGAGATCCATGCTTGAGGGAGGAGGAGAATCTTTCTGGAGGAGAGAAAAAGAGAAGAGAGGTTTTAATAGTAGAGTCATTATAGGAAAAACCATCATTTCACCCACATAGGAAGTGATACACAATTTGGCCACACTATTTTCCAAACTATACACCAAACATGCACTTGGTTCTGCTTCAAAGGGGCACCGCACACAGCTAGGCACACAATTTGTCTAACCGTGCACAAATCATGAAAAATTCCACTCCCATAAAGGTTTGTAATCATGCATGGCCATGTGACTAAGGTCATAAGATTGTATAAAAACATGAGGCCCCTAGAACCCCACTGTATTAAGCTACACAGTTAGAAAAAAATGTGCAGGTTGGGTGGCGTGATTTCTACTAACCATGCGGCCTAGCCCACCTCTTTTAATTTCAAGGATCCATGCTCCAAAAAATCCCTGAATACCCAAGAAACCTCCTCAAATCCCTTAGGAAACATTAAAATGTCCAAAAAATAATTAAAACTGAAAAATAATGGTATGTACCTTGAAGAAAAGTAGGGAAATTACAATCTACCTTCCTTAAGACAACTCATCCCCGAGTTTCCCTTCCGAGGGTGGTTGAACATCATCCACAAAAAGTTTCAGCCACTGCACATGTACATTATCTTCTCTCTCACAGGTATCATCCTAAACATGTCCATATGCCATAGCACCTAGACCAGAGGAACTAAACTACCTCAAAGAGCCTTAATTCTTTGATCAAAGATACATATCAGATGCTCGTTAAAGGACATATAAACCTCTAGCTTGATATTGTCAAGATCAAACAAATGAGATGGGTCAGGATGATACTTTTAAAGTTGAGATACATGGAATAAATCATGTATTGAACAATAACTATAAGGTAACAAGAAATAATAGGCTACCATCCTAACTATTTCTACTATCTCAAAAGGCCTCTAAAATATCAAGGTGATAACTTAATTTATCTATAAATTCATTTGTGACCTAATCAAGGTGACATAAATAGAAATACCTGATGTCCCACCTCAAAATCTATAGGTTGACAGTAAAGATAATTATAAGAATTCTTTCTAGACTGAGATGTATCCATACACTTCTAAATCATATGGGATTTCTCTAAAGTCTCCTAAATGAGACAAGGACCCAATAACACTACCTCACTTGCCTCTAGGCAGCACAAAGGTGCATGATATGGCCTACTATAAAGGGACTCATACAGATCCATATGAATTTTTTCCTAAAAACTATTTTTAGGAAAACTCAAATAGAGGAATATGTTTTTCCCATGAACTCCCAAAATCTAGGATACAGGCTTGAAGAATATCCTCCAACACCCATATCATTCACTTGGACTGCTCTTTGGTCTAAGGGTGATATGATATACTCAAGAGCACCTGTAAACCTAGTGACTTTTTCCACCCTTTCCAGAACTATGGGGTAAAACATTCATCTCGGTCCGAAATGATATAATGAGGTACACCATGAAGGCATGCTACCTCTTAGATATAAATCCTTCTTAAATCATCAATATAGAAGTTATCACAGATTGATAGGAAGTGTTCAACCTTGTTCAATATATCGATGATCACCCATACTGCATCAATGCCTCAAGGAGATCTTGGTAATTCCATCATGAAATATATTGCGACGCCGTTCCATATCCACTCAAGAATGGATAGAGGCTATATAAGTCCAATAAGTTGCTGATGATATACCTTCACCTACTGATAGGTGGAGCAATGAGCAATAAAATCTACTATCTCCCTATTCATACCTGGCCACTAATACTAACGACATATGTCTCAGTACATCTTGGTGAGACCAGGATGAAATTCCCATACAGAGGCATGAGATTCCATTATAAACTCTTCCTGTATATCAAAAGGCACCCAAACACGCCCACATAAGAGTAGGTTTTCATTTACATTAACGACCCATACCAGAAGTGAGTTCTCACCTATGATGCTCTCCCTCAAAATAAGGCCCTCTGAATTAGATAACTACCTCATTCGGACCCACTCCATAAGGGAGTATGTCACTGACATAAATGCTAAGATCAGTTTGTTGTGATACTCATAAACCTCCAGATACATCTTAGAGAACAAATACATCAAATACCACTCACTAATGGCCTCCCTAACATCTTGTGTCAGAGTCTTCTGACTCAAGGCATCATCTACATAATTTCCCTTTCCGTGTGTGTAAGAAAGAAAAAATTTGAAGGACTGTAGGTATTCCACCCACCTACGCTGCCTCATATTCAAGTATTTCTATTTGGAGATGTATTTGAGGATTTTATGATCCGTGTAAACAATTAACCGCTCACCCAACAAGTAGTGCCTTCAACAACGTAGAGCATGAACCAAAAATTCAAGCTCGAGGTCATGCATAGGGTAGTTATACTCATGAGACCTCAACTAGTGGGACCTGATGCTACAACCCGATATCCCTACATCAACACTACCACTATCCTGATTCTTAAAGCATCACAATAAATATTATACCTTATTCCTAGCTCAGTTTGAATATGGATCAGTGCTGAAGTCAGTCTTCCTTTTAACTCATAGAAGGCCATATCAAAAGCTTTCATATAGTTGAATTTCACACCCTTCTTGGTCAATCCCATAATCAAAACTTCTAGGCATGAGAAGTATTGGATGAATAAACTATAATATCTAACCATCCCTTATAAACTGTGTACTTCAATAACATTCTTGGTATTCTCCTAGGAAACCATGACACTCACCTTCTATGGGTCAATAGATATGCCTTCCTCTTATATTATAGGACCCAATAAGTGAACCTTACTAATCCAAAAAATGAAATTTAATGAGACCTGTGTATAGTTGGTTCTCTCTTAGTATACTCAGCATGATCTCAATATGGGTATCATGGTCAAGTCTAGTGTGAAAATACACTAAGATGTTGTCTACAATGACCACCACAAAGGAATCAAGATACGTGTGGAAAAACCAATTCATTAGAGATATAAAGACTCATGATGCATTCTTCAGACCAAATGATATGACCAAATACTCGTACAACCCGTACCTACTCTAGAATACTATATGTGGTATGTCTAATTTCCTCACTCACACCTAATGATAGCCCATAATGAAATTGAACTTAGTGAAAGTGGTACCTCCTTGGAGCTGGTAAAAGAATTCATTTATATGAGGTAGTGGATAACAGTTCTTAACTATAAGCTGGTTCAACCATCTGTAATCCATGAAAAAAAGGAGGGTACCATCCGACTTCTTAGCAAAGTGGATAGGTGAACCCCATGGAGATGTTCTAGGTCAGATAAAACCCTTTGCCTTTAAATATTGAAGATTATTTTTGAGTTATTGTATCTCTATAGGTTCCATCCTATATGGAGGAATAGAAACTGATGCCACACTGAAACTAATTCGATGGTGAACTCAACCTCTTTCTCAAGAGGTAATCTAAAGAAATAATTAGGGAAAACATACCTGAAATGATCCACCACAGGAGGGAATTTCACAAAATTCATTCCCTGATGACTCACAAGGAGTCTCTCTAACTAAGATGTCACTCCACCTAGACCAGTATTCTTGGGTACATCTCGACCTTCCTAGATATCCTATTTTCCCTTATATATATACATGGTTCCCTTGGGTGATGTGAAGGACACCCATCGATGATAGAAATCTACTTGGGAACGATAAGGAACAAGCCAGTCCATACCAAGAATGAAATCAAATCCAGTCATCTTGGGGAAGAAGAAACTCTAGGAGAAATGGTACCCACCTATTTTAAGGGGGATCTTCTGAAACTAGAATATTCCCTCTGATCTAACCCCTATCAACATTTCAAGAGACATTACACCAAAAAAGTACTCGATTTATAAAGAGTGTGATTCACCTATATCAAAGAGGTAAGAAACTAATGTAGAGAGTATAATAATAGAACCTATAACTGTATATGGTTCTGGAATATGCTCCTTAGGTGTGGGATACACTACATAGATATGTCTTGAACCACGACCCTGATATGTTGCATTACTAGCCTTAGTAGATCCACTCTGCTGACGCTGATACTTTGGGTATTAAATACCTCATCCACAACCACTACCACCTTAGCATGATCAGTTAGTAGAAGAGAAACTCCCATCCTAACATGGAGTCTTGGATCCTGTACCTGATATAGGTGTCATTACAGATCCCCTATCACTAGATGCTAGAGGAAAATATTGGAAGAAGTGCTGAAGGTGACCTATCCTGCCACAATCTCATCACTCAATTGGGTTCCTCATGAAATGAGGATTATTATGGCTTAGAATTAAATACTATTGACACATCACATGGATATAAGTTCATGTCACCTGGCTGGCACCACCCCCATGGGCACCCCCAAAGTGGTGCTTCTTGTTTCCAGATGAACAATTTCCCTGCATCTAAATTGAGCCACCTTGGACTACATTTCCATCTTCTCTAAGATTACATTATTAAATAAGGCCATAGTTCACTATCTATGTAACAGATTTCAACCATAATAGATTCACCTATGAGCAGACAACGTACCTGAGCCCATCCTCAAAACACCTCGTAGTCATTAACTCATCACCAGTCAGATACTGATAAAAAACCGGATCTTGGGGAAGTGATTAGAGTACTCTAGCATGGTCATAGTGCCCTATTAAAAATGCATGAACTCTCTAGAATGAACCAACCTCATATTATTTAGGAATAAGTGATCATAGAAGGATGTCTGGAAGTATTCCCAAACCATACCTCAATAATTATCATCATAAGAGACGATTTCCCAACAATGCTTAGAGTAATCATGTAACATGTAAGTAGCAAGATTGACCCTCCACTCTACAGGTATCTTAATTTGGTCAAAGATTGAAACTATAACTTCTAACCATGACTCAGTAGCTTGAGGTCCACCATCCCTCAAGAAGGTGGGAGGATGCTTCTGCTAAAACTACTGTGTCAACTCCACCATAGTAGGGGAATGTCATGGAGCACCCTAAACAAACTACATGAACCAAAAAAAACTATCATAGAACTATGCATCATCATCCAATGGAAGATCAACAGGAGTTGCCTCAGGTGACACTACAGAAGGTATCAAAAGTGGATCAGGTACCACCACCTTCATAGTGTTCTCATTGTCACTCTCTTAGTGTACAACATGAGGACTTAGTGGTGGCATAACTCTACAATTTCCAAGCGCAATCCTTATACATTATTTATAATAGATAGGGAAAGTGATAAAGGAGGGTTATATATAACTCCCTTATAAAAAAATACATGCCTTTATTCCTAAAAAAATCAAGCCCTAAGTGGTAAGAAAAGTTCATATAAGGATTAAAGGTACACAAACTACTACTCTCTACTAGGTCAAGTCAGGTTCAAGGTCTTAATTTTATCATATAAAGTGACCATTTCATTTTAAAGGTGGTATTAATTTTAATTCGTTTATGTATTTAAATTACCTTTAAATGGTTAAATTAGATGGATCTATATTTCCAGTTTATAAGGGCCCATACACCTTTTAAATTGAAAGGTGACATCCATTTAATCCTAACACAACATGTTCCAACCCATGCGACCGATGGTCTATGGATCAATGTTCCACAATTGATGATTTACGGTGTCTTCTTTAACCTATGTAGGAAAATTTTGTTAGGTTAGTGCAAAAACTTTAAGTTTCCATTATATTTTTCGGTGCTATAATAAAATTTGGCACATTTCTATATATAAAAGTCAAATCACTAAAATAATCACATGTAATAGAGGAAATGCATGCTAGAAGTACATATTTCATGGCATAATGTATGGAATTTTAATTCCTAGGGTGCCTAATATGATGTATATTTTGATATGACCTTATATCATCAAGATATGATTGAAGAAATCCCATATTAATATTAATTTTATCAGTAATAAAAAACAACACATGGTGAGTGTGTCACCCAATAGTGAAATCCATAAAACTGTAATAGCACAAGAAATAACAACATTTACCCATCCCAAGAAATTTAGGCTTCCCCTATATGTGGGTTAGCTACTCCCAAGAACAGGATCACTACCAAATTTAGATATCATAATCTTATTTATAAACCTAAATAGTAAGATAAAAGGAAAAAGGGCTATGATTCCACTTTGTAGCGTCCCACCCTGGGTGCTACTTATAGGTGCCCCAAGACTAGGGCCATAAGACCTCAACTGTGCCTCCCCAAATGCGAGAGGTTTCCAACTAGCAGTGAGGTTCTATAGTGTGTCTGTGGGGAGACTATTATCTCATAGACTAGAGTGAACACGACATTATATCATATATGATAAATAGATAAAGAATAAATAATGAAAATAAACCAAGAAATATAAGGAAACAAGTGGAAGCTAAACTGAATAGATATCAATATTGATGATGATCATGATGCTATAAAAAAATAAGAGTACACAGGGATCAGGGGATACAAGAATATATCACATGTTGTACAAAGATACCAAAAAGACCAAAAGATGCTATAACTAGCATCTCAATCATAGGCTCATTCCTCTACTCTATACTCCAACCTAGAATATCAATCAAGCATTAGAAGCTGGATGCTTCCCTTTGTTAATACTTGTAATCATGAAGTCTTCTTGGGTACTATAGGCAGCCCAAGTAGGGTGTGAGATACAATATCAATAGGCCAACACCAATAGTATCTAGATCAATCCATTTTATACAATAAATAAATGAATAGTGTTCCATATTTGATAAATGTAGGGAAATAAATAAATAAATAAATACTTCCTTCCTGGTTCCTAAATGGACACCCGAATGATACCACCTGCTTTGACCTAAGCCGAATGTATAAACCAAGATACATGTACAAGTAATAAGGTATGTGTATGGTTCATCTTTAGTAGATAAACCAAGGTAGGCATACCCCAATATTTTTATTTTTCTTGGTGGTCACACCTCCATGACATCTTACAAACATGCTCATAATATAAATAGGATAAATCACATTTGAAACAACAAATAAATCCATCAAATCCAAAGAAGGAGTTCTAATATTATCCAAGGTGATCTATAAAGAATACCGAGGGTCACAACATGAGTCTCTGATATAACTAATGCCATAGAGTCCATACAAGGTGACCCATAATGGAATACCTTGTATCAATCATGGCACAATAAACTCTGAGTTATTACCAAGTATCCCATATAAGGGATTGGGTATCACCCAAGGCATGGTGTATCCATATTTCCAATGAGTCCATATACAATTTCTACCCTAGGGAACCGGTGTCACTCACGATTATAAATTAAACTTCCCGGAGAGCCCGTACAAGGCAAGACAAAGTATCACTCCTGGCATATCAAGTAGATTTGAACTGAACATGGAAAGTCCATCCATGACGTACTTAAGTTGTGACCCATGTTCTATCCCATACCGTAGAAGGTGATGCATAGAAACCAAGGAACATGTCATAGGTAATAGAATATACAATCACAAGTCATCAATAATCATCTCAATACCACAAGCTAAACAAGCTATCCAAGTTCTACAATTTGATTCAAGAAATGATGGAAAAAATTACAAGGCATAAAATATGGTACAAGGCACATGTAATAATCCATAACATGAGGCAAATGAGACATTAGGCATAATGAATAACATCAAGGGTTTAAACAACTAGTACAAAAAATAAGGCATACGGCATAACATAAATTTAAAGCAATGACACAAGTCATAAAGCATGAGGCCGATCAATAATAATGAAGCATCATCATTTACAAATGGACCTAATTCATGTATCATCATCGATATTTATTCAATTTATAAATTTAAGTCATTTTATACAGGAATAATGTTCACACACAATGGTGTTCAACAACTCAAGGCATGGGAAATTAGGCCATTAAGGTGGGAACACCCAAAGGGGTGTCCAAAGACAAGGAGAACAACCCAATTATGGTTTTTTATTTAAGTTAATATCACAAACTACATGAGAAACTAGTTAAATTAATTTATTAGATATATTTGGGGCATCACCGGAAGGGTCCAGCATGCAGCACAATAGTGTGTCATTAAAAAGCGAGGAAATGAGAAAGAAATACCTAGAACACATACCTCAATGTAGCAGCACTACAATCATACATTTTTAAGGATTGAATTGAGATATAATGGGAGAAATCAAATAAATTATACAACGCCCTGAAAATAGGGCAAAAGTAGTCACACCTAAATTGAACAACATAGGAATAAATAACATTGGAATGGAAGGGAGAGGATCGAAGAGCTTACTGAGAGATTTTTAATTCTTTTGATGAATAGTGATTTGGATGAATAATAGAGGATATATCTTGATCCCTAGAAAGGAGTAAGGGAGAGCTCCATACATGAGGAAGAAGGAGACTCTCTCTAGAAGAGAGAAAAAGGAGGAGAGAGGTTTGAATATTAGAGTCATTAAATAAAAAACTACTATTTAAACCACATAGGTAAGGGTGAAAAGTTGGCCAAACCATGTACTAACTATGCACCGATTTTTACTTTAAATGGGCACCCCGCTTGGCTAGGTGCATGGTTTGTTAGCTGTAAAAAATTACAGTTCCACAGGGGCCTATAATCATGAAAAACCATGTGACTAGGGCCATATAGTTTTAGAAAAATTGTGTGGAACCTAGTACCCCAATATCTTAATTCACATGGTTACAAGAAACCATGCAGGCTGGGCGGCATAGTTTCTACTAATCTTGTGACCCTGTATTTCTCTTTTAATTTCATGTCTTTGGGCTCTGAATGAGCCCCAAACACCACTGATACCTCCTGGAATCCTTTGGTAAACATTAAAATGGAAGAAAATAATTAAAATAAAAAACTAATGGTTCATATATTTGATAAAATTCTTGGAATTATAACAATGGACTTCAGAACTCCATGAAACCACACCACCTCATCTACATATCTCTTAGCCAAAGTATCCATTGCACCCGACTCCTTGATCGCTAAGAAGTGGTCCGATTTCATCAACCAATCCATGATCACCGAGATAATATAAAAAAATCCTAGAACATAGGGAAACCTATGATGAAATCCATAGATATTTCATCCCATTTTCTACTCGAGAATATCCAAAGGACACAACAAACCGCTAAGAACGTGATGCTCAACCTTTACCTATGGGAAAACCAACCACCTCACCACAAAATCTACCAATTCTCATTTCATAATGGGCCACCAAAAATTCATCTTTAAACCATAATACATCTTGAAAACTATTGGGTTACCTCCAAAGGTGATCTATAAAACTCACAAAGGAATCCACCTTCTACCAGAATAACCTTCCTTGAAACAACATTCAGTTCCAACTATCATGTCGGAGCATTTCTATGAACAACACGACCACACATCACCTTTGACTATGAGTTATTGTAATAGTGGCTTCCATATAACTAGATAAAAATTAATTTTAATTACTATATAATGTATACAATTAGATATATATGATGTATTCTTACCATTATAGTGTATATATTTCTGCATTAAACTATTTAATCATAATGTCCATAGATTAATTGTCATATCAAAAGGTTATAGTAGATCCCAAGCTGTAATGAAAACCTAGAGATACTATGAAATTATTCTTAAACCAAGGTCCTATGGTCGAGATACATCATACTGATTGGACACAGTTGATGTTTGACTAACAAGTGTTGGTGGCTCATAAGCATTGAGATTTCTTCTCATGAAGTTCACACTTGGTGATCTCTAGTAGTGAGATCATGAGGAAAGACCAGTAAATAGGAACACCACATGTTTTAGGTGTCATTGGTTATTCCTATCTATGGACATGTGTATTGGTCTCCTAACTTGAGATCATTACCAAAGTGTGTCATTTGATTTCATATTTTGATGCAAAGAAAAAACCATGATAATAAAATCGTGGTGAGGTAGCTTATGTTGGGTGCGACATTGGTGGTATGACATTGGTTGAATGGTTAGGATAATATTTTTTTACTTCTAGGTTGATGCAGTTATATCTCAATCCTGGTTGATTAGGATGGAAGAGCCTTCATAAGTCCTTGGACAAGGAAATTGGGGGTAAATCTATCCAGTTAGATTAAAAAATAAATAAATAAAGAAAATTATGATGACACAAGTGTGTGTCCTTATCTATGTGACAATTAAATACAAATAGATTATAGTATACCATACATGTCTGTAGGTTGGTTGTCATTAGTATGACTATTCCTTATCTATTCATGGGCCTTTATGGGTTGATAGACTCCGGTCTTGGTATGTAGATACTATTCATTACTATTGAGATAATGTCATGAATGGTCACACACAATAGAATATTCAAGAATATACCCTATTATGGTTAATAGGTACATTGGACATGATGGGACCCACCATGGGGTCTGAGTGTTGTCCAAGTCATTGATCATTGAAGATTAAATAATATCATTATTATTCAAATATAGAATAAATTGGTTGAATTTATTTATTAAAAGTATTTACAAGTTAAGTAAATATGAGGAATGATATTAATCGAATAAATATTATTTTAATATTCCATTTTTGTTTAATATTAATCGGGAATTACGAGTTGAGTTAATGATTTGGTTTTATCACATAATATATTTAATATATATATTATAAGTATGTGATAAAATAATAAATGATATTTATGACATATATTAGTTCATCATAATTTATTATTTATTTAGTGGATGTTAAATATACAGGGTCTAGGGAACCCAATATGTGTATTTGAGAATATACTATAAATAGAGGAGAGAGGCTCTTGTATAATGACTATTCACTATGAATTCATCATATCCACTCTCTCCTATCCTTCTTTTTAGAGAGATGAACTTTGGATCTAAGTGATCAGATCGAGTTCTTCCTCATACATCATAAGCACATCGATGCAGTGATCATTGGGGAGTCGAAGGTGTCGTCAGATCTCTGTAATAACACTCAGAATTCGATGATCGACGCTCCAAAGGATTTTTGAAGCACGTGTGGATGATCTAAAGGGATTATTATTTGGATCCTTCAAGCAGTGATAACCAATGAAAATTAGATTTCAAGTAAAACTATAGAACAGAAAATGGTATGTTTTCAATTTTAATATATGTTCTCTTTTAATTCATGCATGATCCTTAGGCCATACAAGGGAACAGATCTTCAGAGATGATAAGTTCCATCCTTCTGATGATGAAATTTTTTAAATCCTTAGCCCAATGGCTACCACTGCTTTCCCTGGTACCTTCAATTGGTATTAGATCAATTGAGTAAATTATATGATCCAAGAAAAAAATTAATTTTCTTTAAATTTAAGTAGAGGTTTTGAAATCGGTACCAACCAATCTGACCACAAATTTGATCCGAGGTTGGATGACCAAGTTACATCCATCCAAAAAAAATTTATGGATCAAAATTAGTCATTTTATAGGTATTAAAATTAAAAAAAATCTTTGTATGTTCATATTTTTGTTTTGACGAACCATGAAAATCTAGCCAAGATCTGGCTAGTTTCCGATCAGGGGTAATATTACCCATTTTGTGAAAATTATAATTATAATATATAATAATTATAATATTATATTAATAATATTTATTATAATTTATTTTCTTTGGTTTTAATACAAACAAACTAACATTTAAAAAATGAGTGACGTGTGTGGTTTTTTTACACACAAACAAACAACAGGGGAAAAGATGGGAAAAAGGGGCGGCTTGACTACAAAAAGGTAAAATCTTCATTTTGATGATTTTTCTATGGGAGGAATACTCCTGTAAGATGAGTGGGATACTCTCAATTACATCCTATACTCTCTTTAGGTCATCCACATTTGACCAAGAGGCACCACCCACAGCGCCCACACCAATCTCCACAGGATACACCTCCGACCTCCTCTGTAGCTTGCTCGACACGCTGCCACCGTGACTCCTCACTAGTGGCCAGATCTGATCATTCCCTAAGCATTAAAACAATGTCGAGGATACATATTACTCATCCATCCCACAAATCGAATATCCACCACCAGGATGCCTCCCCTCCACCTTAGCTATCAACCAACCTTCACAACTGCCACTGTCTGACCAAGACCTATCGCCTTGCATGGTCACCCGCTAACTTCACCATGTCTATGATCTTCTCTTGAAACCTACCTCAAATCTATAAAACCCATGGATAGATCTAGGAAACAACAACCAGGCTGCCGTACCTCCCACCCTACTAGTCTCATCTTGGATATCCACCCACCGACTTCTCAACCACTATCCCAGCGAGGCTGCACCACCTTAATAAACCACAACTTCCCTTCCAGCACCCCAGACCCTACCAGACCGAGAAAAACTTCCATGACCATGTGGTAACTCCTATTTCGAGTCAATTTTGATCTGAATTGTCCCAAAATAGGTCTGTAAATGCATGTCTAGCTCAAAATGGGTCATCATAGGCTTTGCATGACCCGAAAAAGGTCTGCATGAGTTTGGCACGACCAGCATTGGGCCTGTGTGTTTTTTTCGGGGCCTGGGTTAATCAAAATTAATTAAATTAATTTATTTAATTTTAGAATTAAATTAAATTAATTAAAATATAAATTTTTATTAGAATATAATAATTTTAAGACCCGAAAGAAATTAATTTAATATCCGGTATTAAATTAATTAATTAATTAATTTATTTTTATGGTATTAAAATTAAATTAATTAAGGGACCAAATATAATTAAATTATTTAAATTTAATTAATTATTTTAATTTAATTAAATACCCTCTTACTTAATTTATTGAAATTTAATTTTATCGTACATTTATTTTACCCACTAATTGGTCTTGAGAACTGACATTTACATGGATGGTTTATTTAATTAATAATTTATGTACATGCAATAATTTTAAATAATTAAGATGGTTTACACATCATCATTTATTTTTCGGTCAAAATGTATAAGGGCTTGCATGTCCAATTTATCTGATGTACATTGCATTCTCGAGTTCCCTTCACCTGCGTGAGATTAAACTTGTACTTTGATGTAGACAATGCAAGACAAGGACTCTTCCAAGATGAGGTGGTACTCTAGATGAGATATGTACCTCTCCAAGATGAGGAGAAATCCAAATGAGAATTGGACACACCAGGTGGGGGTGAGGTGCATCATGATTCAAGTGAAGACTCAGGTATGATACCCCTAGGTTGTGGATGATCCAATGAGTTTAAATGAATCAACTAGTTTATAATCAATACTAGTCAGGTAGTTTATTTAATTTATGTATTTATTTATTATTTTATACATTTTATGATAGTGGGAAAATACATAAAATAATAAAACAACAAAATGTATAAATAAGTGATGAATTTTTTTCTATTAATGTTCATTTGTGAGCACGACAACATAGATTGAAAAATATTGATAGAAATTGATTACATTCATTGAGAAAAATAAAAACACCCTCGAAGAAATATTAAGTCTCAAACACCTTATGCATTTTGAATTTGAACACAACCAGGTGTTTGGGGTGCTCAATCAGCCATAAATGAGGGTGCCTCTTACTATTGGAGAGTTCTTATGAGAAAAATGGGTTTACTTAACTAAATTTGGTCATAAGGATTATCCATAACTAAATTTCTATCACTTTATATGCAAATCATTGAGAGAATCAAGGTTATGATTTCAAGAAGCCGAGACTTCACTCAACAGATCAAGGAGCTATGAGTTAATGTAGTTGGCTAGTCAAAATCCTACCTTGAACTCCTAGAGTAGTGTCATAGAAATATCTTGTAGAATATGAGGGGATGTTCAAGTATCATTTATACTAGAATAATCAAGTGACATAATATTATGATTATAGTATAGTGGGTTCCTATAATTCTATAAAATAGTGGGAGACATTTAATGATTTAATTAATTAACCAATAATGTCTAAATTGGTAATCAAGATAAAAGTACAATATGCTATATTTTATTTTTTAGAAAATGTAAAGTAGTATAAAAAATACACTATAATAAATATTGGACAAAGTAAATGTAAAAACTAGCATGAATTTCCAAGTGTAGTATAGGCACTTGTGCACAATGCTATGATATCATAAATTCAAGGTGCCAGTGGCCTCAATACCTGTTAAGCCACCTTAGGATGTGAGGGTGTAAAATTACTTATAGGAGACTCTTGTATAGAGAATATGATGGTTATTTAATTTTTTTATCCTCAAAATCTAATGTCATTTTTGGTCACTACATCAGTACATGGGTGATATAACATGTAATCTCATCTCTGAGAATTTTACGAGGATAAAGTGAAGTAAGATATGAATGGGTGATAACTACACTAGTCATGTATAAATTAAAAGGAAGATCATTATCTTTAAATGGGTCACTTTCTTATATCATTTTCACCCATTACCTTAGTCTCATTTAAGATTACAAAATGATCATGATAGAGTAAACACTTCATTACCTTTTAGGTAAGGGTCACCAAGTAAATAAAAAAATTAAATAAAGAATAATCTTTAGTTGTTATGGCCAAAAATTTGAAAGATAAGGTGATAAGGCCAATGGAAAGATCGATTCCAAATGAACTTTTGAAATGTCCTTAAAAGAGAGAGATAATTAAAAAGAGGTTATTTTCTTAGAGTATCATGAAATAAATCAATATAAGTTTAAATGAAATTAACTGAATCGCAGAATCAAGTATCCACTTCTTCTTCAGATATATTCATCAATATAAAATGTAATGTTCCAGTTATAATTTTTTGGTATTAAATACAACATGTTTATTACATATGTGTATTGAAATAAAGTAACTAAGTAAGTATAGAAACATTATGATAATTATGGTTTATTCTCCAAGTGTATGATAAATGGTGATTACTAAGTTAGTGGTGAGAAACACATAACTTCTAAATGCCAAGTTAATGATTTAAGTCAAACTATTATTGAGTATAACCAAAATATTTGTCTCATGTGTGCATTGGAAACAAAGAGACATTATTCCAAGTTTTGGAATGAATGTTGTTTGTGGTGTCTCATACTCAACCAATAGTTCAGAGATACTTGAATCATAGACAATACATTATGAATATAAAATGAAAGACTTAATTACCCAGTTGTGGAAAGATAATTCTTTGTCAAGTAAAACTAAATGTTTATTTCAAGGATATAACTAGATTTTTTTATTTATAATCAGTATATATAAACACCTTAGGTATCATTTACATATATAAACATTTAGTGTGGACAAATAAACCTTTAGAAATAAAGGTATGCCACAAAGATTTCGGAATTAGTTCTGCAAGAGAGCATGAACTGTTCCATGGATAAGATAGTGGTAAATATAATTCATAATATTCATTTAAGTATTTAAATAATGATAATGTGAAGTATGGTATATACATGGTTATAAGATATAAGATTATTTGAGCTAGCATTCTGAAGAATATCTTGACCAAGAATTCATCGATCAATAAAATATAACATGATGTAATTCCTAAATGAACATTACCTTATCCACAATAGATCTATGATGTCAATAATGGGGATTTATGATGAGTCTTATAGGTTAACATTTATTAAAAGTGTAGCGTGGATCAATTCCTAAATTCACATTTTCTTATACACATCAGAGTCATTATGTATGTATAAGGAGTATCAATGTTGATATATGTTGCAGGAACTTCCATTATATTTCAATACGTGCTTCACAAATAATTGTGATATCCCATAACCATATTCACACTATAATTAAAAATGTATATCATATGAGATATAGTATTATGTAAATACATTATGTTATAATACATGTTTTATGAAGAAAAGTGTTTTTTAAATATATAAACATAATTGTATCAAGCAAAACACAATGTAAATATAAAGTAATAATTCTAAAAGTTTATTATGATATTAAAAAAATACTTATGATATAAAACTTGTAGTCAAGTGATAGACTACATTTCTATAAAATGGTTCACATATCTATTAGAGATAATGGGATCCAAATTGACTTGGGTTTAGTCAATTCCATAGATTCACATGTAGTTTTCATGGGAACTAGTTCCACAAGTGCATGTGTAACATGAATATTTTAAGGACACATACTACATAGGAAGGTTAAAAACATAGTGATGGTTTTATATTCTCCATGTCTGGTGATATATTATTCATTGTGAATAATAATTCCTACAGGTAAGTGGTATTTGATAGTTAGATAAAATTGATAAGATCAATTAAAATTCAATAATGGATTCCGTGTATCAAAGTGAAAAGGGGATTATTATTTTGAATATTGTGGTGGGTATTCAAGTGAGATGATACATGGGTGGTACAAGAGTGGTACCAATAAGGCTTGATTGGTTATACCAATTCTTTATTCATAAATCCATTAAAATTTTACTTTTCACAGACAATTTATATGATCTTTTTATTGTGAATTTGATGTCATGACCACCAATCAGGGAAGGTGTCTATTCGAAGAAACCATAATGGGATGGTGAAATCATAGAATTCCAATAGGTTTGAAAGTTACTCAAATCAGATTTAATATTTAAGTAAGAAAAAATATCTTAGATTATTCATTTGGAATGAATATTTTCTATGTTTCTACCAGAGGTTAGTGGGAGCACCATTTTTTCCAAGCATAATATGTTTAGTAACATATGGAAAACACCTATTGATCTTCAAGTTAGTTAATACCAGAATAAAAGTAAATCTCCATTAATTGACTTAAAGTAGAAACCTAATTTCTAGGGAATGGGATCTACTGAGGTAGATCTAATGGTTTCTTGGAACTAGTCAATCGTACATATAATGACATGGTATTGAAAAATAAGAGCAGATACAATTCAAGAGAAAATTGTTACCAGTGTCACATGGAATAAATCTATCCAAGAATACATGCATGGGTATAAGAGGAGATTAAATTAGATAGTTTAATATCATACACTTTTGCAATGGTTCAGTCAATTATTCCATGATATGTATAAAAGGAATGATATTGTTAGCATACAATTTATACTGAGAAAATATCATTTATTTCTAGGATAATTATAGGGAAAGTAGTCAAAACTATATGGTTGTACTTTGGAAAGTACAAGAGATATGTGCTTAGTATGTGGAGAAGAAAGGATAATATTTTTCTGGGGAGACAAACTAGTCTTCCTTGGATCAATAAGATCTAATATCATAGTCAGGATAAGGTGACGAGTGAGATAAGATCATAAAAGATAGTTATATCCATACCTACAAATATCGAGTATGTTGAATATTCTAAGGTAGTTATGAAGTAGTTATTAAATGAAAAATTTTGTTCCAATTCTTGGAATCACACATAGTAAGTAAAATTTTATCATTATGATAATTCTATTACTAGTACTAGCCAATATGTCAAGTTTTGACAGTGAAAAAATGGAATACACTATGGGTTAATATATCTTGAGAAATTTTACTCAATGAGGTGAGGTCACAAATAGAAAAATATCCACATAGTGGAAACATGGAAGACCTAGAAACTAAATCCGTGACTCATTGGAAACATGGTCTCCATCATGTGAGGGATAACAGGGGTGGTTATAAAGTTAGATCTAGTGCAAGTGGGAGTGTCGTAATAGTGGGTTCCCTAGACCAAACTAAACAGTACTTTTGATTACCTTATCATGTATACAGTTAGATATACATGATTTATTCTTACCATTATAGTGTATATATTTTTTTATCCTCTATTTAATGGTAATTTCCATAGATTAATTATCATATCAAAAGGTTATAACAGATCTCAGGCTATAATGAGAACATAGAGATACTATGAAATTAGTCTTAAAAAAATGTCATATGGTCTAGATACATCATAATAACAGGACACAATTGATGTTTGAATATCAAGTATTGGGGGATCATAAGTATTGAGACTTCTTATCATGAAGTTCTCATTTGGTGATTTCTAGTAGTGAGATCATGCGAACATACCCGTAAATAGAAACACCACATGTTTTAGGTGTCATTGGTTGTTCCTATATATGGATATGTGTATTGGTATCATGACCTGAGATAATTACTATTTTGTTTAATTTTATCGTATACTTTTATGTAAGAAAAAACAATGATAATGAAATCCCGATGAGGTATCTTGTATTGGGTGCGCCATTGGTAGTATGGGATTGGTTGAATGGCCAATATAGGATTTGTCTCTTCTGATTGAGGAAGTTATATCTTGGGAATGGTTGATCAGGATGGTAGAGCCTTCATAAATCCGTGGCCAAGGCAGTCGAGGGTAAATCCATCTAGTTAGATCAAAAAACAATAAAGCAAGAAAAGGATGATGACAAAAGTGTGCATCCTTCTTTATAAAATATTTAAAGATAAAGAGATTATAGTACACAATACATGTTAATAGGTTGATTTTCATTGCTATGACTATTCCTTATCTCTTTATGGGCCTTGATGGGTTACTAGAATCCACTCTTGGTCTATTGATACTATTCACTACTATCGAGATAAGGGTTTGGAGGGTCACACACAATAACATATTCAATAACCTGCCCTATTTTGGTGAACAAGTATATTAGACACGGTGGGCCCCTGAGTGTTGTCTAAGTCACCAATCATCGAAGAGTAAATAAATTTATTATTATTCAAGTAAATAATAATTGTGTTTAATTTATTTATTAAATGTATTTACAAGTTAAGTAAATACATTGAATAATTCAATCAAATGAATATTATTTTAATATTCCAGGTTTGTTTAATATTAAGTGGGAATTACGATCCGATTTAATTACTCGATTTTATCATGTAATATATTTAATATATATATTGCAGGTATTTGATAAAATAATAAATAATATTTATAAAACAGATTATTTCATCGTAATTTATTATTTATTTAGTGTATTTTAAATATATGGGGGTTGGGGAACCCAATCTGGGTATTTGAGCATCCACTATAAATAGAGAGGGGATCTTGCACAATGAATATTCATTGTGAATTTTTAGATCCTTTCTATCCTCTCCTACTTTCTAGATATAGGAACTCTGGATCTAGGTGGTCGAATCAATTTCTTACTCACACATCACAAGCATGTTGATTTGGTGATCGTCAGGGCATCGGAGGTGTCATTAGATCTCCATGCTTGCACTCAAAATTTGATGATTTACACTCTAGAGGATTTTTGAAGTGTGTGTAGATGATCTATAGGGATTCTGATTTGGATCATTCAAGCCGTGATCGACAGCCACAAGAATATATCGATTACAAATTCAAATAAAAAAAGATATGTTTTTAGTTTTAATTTATTTTCTCTTTTAATTCATGAAATATACTCATACTATACTGGGGATAAAATCATTTGAGACAACAAGTTTCTTTATCTCAATGATGAAAAATTTTAAATCGCCGACCCACCAGCTTTCACTGCCCACCCTGATACCTTCATGAGTCTCTCCACTGAGACTCCTTTGCCTACCATATTAGATAAAACTATATCCTCATCTAAAACAAGAATCCTCTACCATCATCCACCCTTGAATATAAGTTCAAGGATGAAAACTCCTCCATTCCTCTCCAAGAATACTTAGACTCCCAAATAACATCCTTTTCTAACTTCCTTCTCAAAGCGTTAGCCACAACATTTTTCTTTACTGAGGTATAGGAGATCTCGAAATCATAATCCTAAAAAATTCCATCCACCTCCACTACTAAAAATTCAGATCATGCTGAGAAAAGATATACCTCAAACTCTTGTGATCCATGAAGACCACAAAGAACTCCCCAATGAGGTAATTCTATGATAACTTTATCACAAACACCACCACCACCAACTCTAGATCATGGGTGGAATAATTACACTCATGGGTATATAACTGCCTAGACCAATAAGATATCATTTACCTCTATTGCATCAACATGCATCCCAATTATAATTGGGAATCATCACAAAACACCTTAACCATCACACCCTCCTTAGGAAAAAGATGCAATGGAGCACTGGCCAACTTTCCCTTTAGGTAACCAAATGTTTCCTAGCACTGATTAGTCCACACAAAATCCTAGTCCTTCTTAGTTAACACTATCAATAGGTATATAAATAAATAGAAATCAAGTAAAAACCTCCAATAATATCCCACAGGACCAAGTAATATATGAACCTCTACCACATTTTTTGGTGTTGGCTAAGAAAAAACCACCTTGATCTTTGGTGGGTCTACTGCCACATACTATTGGGACACCATATTCTAGAGGAAATGAACCTATTGTGTCCAAAACATACACTTGGAAAACTTTATATAGATCTTGTGGCATCAAAAAACATGCAAGACAACTGTAATATGATCTACATGCTAATCCTATGATTTCGAGTAGATTAAGATATCATCAGTGAATATGATGAAAAACTGGTCCAGGAACTCATGAATCATAGAGTTCATAAGACCAATGAATACCATTGGGGAATTTGTAACATCTAATGACATGAATACAAACTTAAAGTTCCTATACCTCCATCTTAAGGAAATATTTGGGATATCGCCCTCTTTCACCCTCAACCGGTGATATCCATACTGTAAATTGATCTTAGAAAACCAAATTTTCCCTATAAGATGGTTGGAAAGATTTATATCCTCAAAAGAGGGTAATGGTTATTGATCATTAAATGATTCAATCTCTAGTAGTCTATAAAAAACCTCATACTACTATCCTAATTCTTAGAGAACAACAATAGAGCACTGCATGATGACACACTAGGCCTGATAAAACTCTTCTTCATTAGATCATATATTTAAATCCTTAAATCCCACAACTAAAAAGGTGTCATTTGATAAGGATCTATTAAAATTGAAGACGCTCTAGGATGCAAGTCTATCTTGAAATCAACATCACTTTGAGGGGGTTGCGTCACAAACTTCACAAGAAAAACATCTAAAAAATACCCAACAAACTTGGGGACCTTCACTAGCCCAGCCTCTGCTGATTCTATATAAAACTCAGAAAATAAAGAAATAAGGGGCTCTACATGCTGACTACCGACATGATAATCCTGCTCACCAACTAAAACCACACACTGGTCATTCACATATGAGAAAATGTATCTCTTACAAAATCAGATAATAACAACACACATGGAATACAACTAGTCGATGTTGAGGATAACATGTTATGGATGCATATATAGCAAAGAAATATCAACATGAGAATGATATGGCCCCATCATCAATCTACACCCCTGAAACACATCAAATAAATTGGTCTAGCCTCTAACTGGCGTAGTCAACACCTGGGTCATAAGAAGACTCTCTATGTCTAGTCATAGATCATGAACTATATTAGGTCAAACAAAATATTGTGAAGCTACTAAATCAAACAAGGAACAAACAAGGATACTAAACAACCTGATCGTACCTTTGAAGATCTATGACCCCTCTGGCAATGCCACTTCCACTGTGTAAAACTGATGACACCCAACTTCTATACCCCTCCGATGACAACCACCTCTATGAACATGATCGGGCCAAGGTACCTAAAAATGAGAAACATCCTGAGGTCAACCTCTACCTACACCATCTCCCCTCAAAGGAGCACATGCCTTCTATCATTGCTGTTGAAATAATTTCACTGGAAACTACCGTTGAGGTTGGAATTAAACCTATCCACCTCCACCAAACTGAGATCAAGAAACCTCTAGGAATTGGTTATAAAGATGACCATGAACCCCACAACCAAAACACAACATCCTAATATCTCTAGGAAAATAATATAAACCACTAACCCCTGAAGGATTGAAATGAAGTTTTTGAGGTAAATTTCCCATTACTTGAAACCTTGAAGGTCCTAGCGCCTAAGACCTGGTACTGAAAACTCTTCTCCTTAAGGAACTATTATGGTTTCACTATCATGGAAAACCTACTCACAAGTGCATCCCCTAAATCACCTCAGCCTTCTTTTGAACCTCCAGATACATTGACAATGTAAAAGGAGTAACTACATGTTGGATTAATGGATGGAGTGCCTCCTCAAGACATCTTTCAAGAGACTCCTCAATTGGAAAAATATCCAAGGAAAAGCGTATAAGGTCCTTGAAATTGATTCCCAAATCCCACACTAAAAAACTCATCTACTTAAGAGAAAAAATCTCCTACCACTTTATTACCTTCATGATCAACAAAATGAACTCTTCCCAGAACTCTTTTTAAAATTCGACCCATGAAACTTTTAACTTCTTCCTCTCTCCCAGATACAATTCCCACCACTAACACAAAAATTCCCACATCTGACTAACTACCAAAGGGGACCAGTATCCCACCAGGGCCTAGATCAAACTAAAAGTAATATTGAGCTCCTTTATCTATCTATTTGTCTCTATATCTAAAACATCACCCTTGTGCTTCCCCAAATCCTTCCATTGTAAAGTGTGAAACATTCTCTACCAAGCCTCATCCTCCTCTACCAGATCAACCCTATAACAATCAAATAGATCATCATATTGAACCTTTAATGCTTGAATCACATGCAGATGATGTACAAGAGACATATCTGAAAGAGTAAACAAATATTTCTTAATCCCATGTAGTATGGAATTTATTTATATTCATTTTAATTCACTTTATTCATTTTAACCTTAAAAAACCCCAAGTAAAATAGGAACACAAGTTATCATGATGTATATACCTATCCTATGTCTCTTGCCTACAAAAATTTCCACCTCTCTTGGTCGTTCAATAAGCTCAGAGTTCGTGAACTAGATCACTGGGGGACCTAAAATCCTGTATCCTATCTAGTCTCCCTGCCTATGCCATGCACCAAGGTCAACTAGCACTGTTTCCATATCAACCCATGAAATAATCACTATTCCTAACTCCAAAATCCATCATATCTCTCAACCAACCTCCCTTTGATACCACTGTATCATGACCCCCTCTAGCCAAAGATACCACAATGAGGGGAGATAGAAAATGACCATGAGTCCCACCTTCAGTAGACCCCATGTTGGCGACTAGCACCAATGTTATAAAAATATCATGAAATTGGAGGAATTAACCTATATAAGAATGTAGGATTGGGAGATAAGATGAATCATCCACAAGCAACTCCATGACATAAAATAAAAAGAAACCAAATCCATTACACAATGCATATTTAAATAAAACTGATAAATATAAGTCTCCAAAAGTAAATACCCAAAAGAAAAGCTAAAGTAGAGACATAGAATCTATCCAAAGTTTCAAGATATTAATGTCCAACATGGTCCACGTAATCCTCTTAGAAACCTAAAAAACAGTTTATATATACATAGGGTGATCATACAAGTATACTCAGTAGGAAAACCAAAGTATCGCGTGCACATGTGAAAGAAGCATACTAATGCACCTGTGAGAAAATAGTAAAACCAGCAACATCTAAATAGGTCAACTATCCTTTACAACCTCACTAAGGAATTATCACTAAACAATATAGGCTAAGTATAATAACATGATAAGAATCATATTGATAAATGGTACCTTGAACCACTTTCCCATTGATTTTCCACTCTCACCCCAACGTCGTACGTCCTGGAACTCCCATATCTTTCAAATAATATATACCGCTTCCCCACAAGCACAATAACATCAAATCATGCCTGAAAACACATAGGCCACCACCCCACAACATGGTCATATCACATCATGCCTGCATACACCTAGGCCATCACATCACAACCATAACTATAGTAGTAGGGTATCCTGAACACGAAAAAAATCAACCTCATTACCTATTACTACCATGAATGAACCCCACCAGAATCCTCCCCACAACAAGATCATATCACATCTCCCCCTAAAACACCTAGTCCACCATCCCAAAACATAGTCATCATATCTCACTCGAAAACACTTGGGCCATCACATATCACCCAAAGATAGTTAGGCCATAACCTAGTGCACTAACAGACATCCTCCCATCATAACCTATGCATATCTACTCATCTGAAAGAGAGACTAAGAAAGCGTCGGTATCCATCCATCCATCCTCTTTATCGGGATATTGGAAAAACCACCCTTGCAAGACTATGTGGGTGTCATCACATATTGCTTAAAATTGGTGGGGTACATATAGAAATCACAAGGAATATACAAGTATATACATATAGTCACACAAAATCCCAACCTAAGGGTTCATAAAAAAACACTAGCAAAATCACAAATCCCCAATTTTTCTTCCACCTCTAATGAATAACACCACACAAACCACATGCCACATTTCCCATTTCCAACCAAACCCATTATCCATCCCATTCATTTCATTAATAATAATCTACCACATTTAACCACACAACCCATCATTTATTTATTCATTAACCATTTACATCCCATTAACCAAACCAAACCCCATACATTTAAATCATTATTAAATAACTATTTATTCCATCACTATCTAGGAATCTAGCAAAAAAACCACACATCACAAGAAACTCATCATCCCCATTGCACCATTGTCTCAAAACCCTATAAGCACATACAAACAAACCACCACCTCACCACCCCAAATGCATGGCCAAACAACCACCACTTCACCCCCCAAAAGCCTAACCAAACAACCACCACCTCACCACCCCAAAAGCATAGAAAAACAACCACTACATCACTACCCAAAAGCACGACCAAACAACCACCACCTTACCTCCCCAAAAGCATGGTCAAACAACCACCACCTCACCACCCAAAAATCATAACCAGAAAACCACCACCTTGCTTCCCCAAAATCATGGACAGATCTCACCCATCAGCCCTACATTGCATCACAACCACACATCGTCTCCCTATAAGTATGTCCACACATCACAACACATCAAAGACTATTTTAAAATTTTAAAAAAGGGTATTTTATCAAATTTCGATTTATTTTAGGGGTTTCATCACATAAGATATAATCCTGGGGAAACCATTTCATTAACCAAATATAAGTGCTTATCTAATTTTCTTTTTAGGGTGACATCACAACAATCATAATAGACACAGTAGTCACAACACATAGTGTAAGATAATATATTTTTTTAGGTACATACCACTTTGAGTTTTTTGTTTGAGCCTTAGTGGTTATGTATTATTCGAAGATGAAGAGACTTTGTTGGGATAAATGAATTAAAGTTTGTGGATGTCTATTTTTTTTGAATAAAACCAGACTTATGTTATGAGGAAACTTGAAAAAACCAGAGAGGATCCATGCAGGGAGTATTTCATGCCTTCTATTTTAATTAATGGAGTTCAGTTATAAATGGGTCTAGTTTTACTAAGGTTTCTTAGTAAGATGAGAAGACTTAAAAGGGGTTTAGGTTTTTATGAGGAAATTGGGCTGAAAAATATCTGCAGAATAATTACATGCCATGTAACTATAATTCACACAGTATAAACTTTTTCAGACACATGTCATGAAACGAATACAGGGTGTGAATTGGTTACACATTATGTAATGTTCAGGATAATTAAATAATACACCAAGGCAATAGGTTTTTCAACATATCCTAATAAAAATAATTTCATGACATATAACTATATTACATGCCATGTAATTCCCGAACTTGTAGTTTTTAAGTGTTTCATGTGGTTGATTTTTATTTCTAACTCACATGCATATTTTTCCTCTTTGCCTAGGGTGACTATCCAGATGATTTTGGAAGATTTAACTCCCTTACAGATGTCCCAATCATTCACATGATCTATGGTAAGTGGTTTTACTTTAGTTTTCCTACTATATTCTTTTGTTCCCCAATCATTGTTGTGTAATCGCTTGAATGTGTGAATTTTTGGAATTGATCTTGATAAATTATGATATAGGAACCTTCTTGAAATCATATATGCCTTCATTCTTATTGGAATTTTCCATTGGAAGTGTTGGTTGATATTAAGTTAAAGGTATAGGGTCTAAACCTTAACCCCATGGTTTGATATGTTTCAAGTATGTGAAAATTACAATTTCACCAATATAACTCACACTGAATAAATTAAATGACGAATTGGATTATTCCATAGAGTACCTTTGGATAAATTTGGATTTTTACCTATCATGTGGCTACCATTTGGTTGAGAAAAACCTTGATTATAATTGAATTATTTAATGGCCTAAAGTGTGTTTATAATGACATGGATTTTAGGTGATTTATTGACATAGTTTCACCTTGGTTTTTCTTGTTTATTAAGATAATTGGAATGTTATTGGTTATGACCAGTTGATATATGAAATGTGTAATTGAAAGATAAATGGTAATTTTCATAATTAACCATTGAGCCTGATGACGTGATATTGTGATATCCTTTTTGTTATGACATGTGTTGTGATAAATGTTGTATTGCTTTTATGAGGCATTGGTTTGATTGATAAAAGATGAAATTCTTATATAGTGGTATATGCCTAGTGACAGATGATGAAATTATTATATAGCAGGTAATGCCCAATTATAAATTCTAAAATGATTATATACCGAGCTATGTCCTAAGGCATGTTGAAATGATTATATAGTAGGATATTCCTAAGAACATATGCTGAAATACTTATATACCGAGTTTGGCCATGATAAATGTTGAAATGATTATATATCAAGCTCAATATTAATTGATTGATGAAATGATTATATAGCAGGGTTTGACCAATTTTTTTGTAATTTATACCTTGGTTATATAGTTATGGTTGGAATGGTTGTAAGACATGCTCAGATACATTCTGGGATGGAACCAAGGTAGGATATGTTTTACCTTGGTTATAAGGTTATGGTTGGAATAGTTGTGAGACATGATCACAGACATTCTAGCATGGTACTGAATCAGGTTGATGTGGTATTAATTTAACTATTTAATTAATAAATACACTTTTTATTGAATTATTTCATACACTTATTAACAAACTGGTTTATTTTAGACATGGTGGTGTCGACCTACTAAGTTATACTCACACCCTATTCGGACCACCATTTGGTACCCGAGAAGATTATATAGATGCGGGTTTGTACAAGGGAAAGGGACCTTGTAGTTGATTTTCTTTGCTAGATGAGCTAGAGTTTGGTGATGGGACCAACATGGGGTTTAGGACTGGGAAATTTTGAATATTTTGTTGAGTCTTATAGTCTTTTATTTTTTATTACTTATAGAATGACATTTAGTTACATTCCTGCTTGTCATTACATTATTCCTTTATTATTTATTGCATTATTCAGTTGGATTTTATTATTCGTATTCCACTTTATTGTATTGTTTCTATTTTTTCCACACTCAGGTATTTATTTATTATTATTGGTATTGGATTGTTCTCTTGTGTTGTAACTCTATAAATGGAAATTATAGTCTCACCACTATAATTATCACACCCCCACTACTAGTCAGTAGTCTCTGGCATATGGGGAGGCATGATTTAGGTCCCGTAACAAACCTTTTCTGTCCATGTGAGAGAGCACCGGATCAGGGGACGTTACAAAGTGGTATCAGAGGCACTAATTTATTTTATATTTCTTTACTATTTGGTAAAGGTAGAAATGAGACTAAGATATGTCGATACTTGGTAATGAGATTGTATATGGGATTAGCTAACCCATGTATGTGGGAAAATCAGAGTGCCCATAGGTGTATTATTTTTTATATTGTGTGCTTGTTACAATTGATGTTATTTCACCCTGAGTAATTCACATGTTGTGTGGGGTTATGATTTCATAATGTTATTGGTTTTTGAGATTTATACTCATGGACTGTTATATAACATGATGAGTATGCATGCATCATAATAGGAACATAGGGATATATTGACATGCATTTTTCATGTTAGGGACATTTATTTGAATGTGATATATACTTTTCTATTGAACTGTGATATGAGATACCTATTATATCTAAGAAATGAAATAAATGAACAATATTTTCATGCTAAAACTCTTATAATCCATGTTTAGAGAGACTAGGAGTTAGTGGTTCTCTATTTTTCTTACCTGTTGATGTTGAACCTATTATTATAGCCAGTTTTATATGGAGTGTGTTTGTCTTGTAGAGAAAATTCCTCCTCATCATATTTCAGTTGAGCTTCAGGAGAGTGTAAATCAACATGATCTTAATGTAGATAAACCAGAGATTTCTATAGTTCTTGAGGATCATATGGACATTCATGTTCATAGTAGCTTCTTGAGGGTCATGTGATCCATGGAAAGAGAGATTTTTCACACCCTAACTTCTATGTCTAAGCTAACGAGAGAGTTTCAGTTGTAGCATCCACCTACATTCACTGGGGAGAGAGGCCCCAAAGTATCCATGTTTTGGATTGAGTCAGTCCAGATGATCTTTAAGAATATTGAGACACCCATAGATAGGAGGGAGAATCTTGATACGTATATGCTTCATGAACCAGCCAAGCATTGGTGGGAAATTTTGGAGAAATAAGGGAATCCGAAGTTATCTTAGAAGGACTTAAAGACAAAGTTACTAATCCATTTTTATCCCGAGATGTTTAGTGATGAGAAGGATTGTGAGTTCATGAATCTAGAATAGGAGTGCATGTCAGTGTTGGATGATGCTGAACGTTTCACTGACCTATAGGGCTTTGTGCCATCTTTGGAAGATGATGATATATCTAGGGAGAGATGTTTTTAATATGGTATTAACTATGATATTAGTTCGTAGACGAATGTGTTCTGTCTAAGAAGTTTTTTAGATGTGGCGAATTAGACACTCATCACAGAATGGAATATAAGAGAGTCCCCGAGCAACGACCAAGTTATTTTAGTGAGGAAAACTATGAACTCTTTTTCTAGTTTAAAGAAGAATCGATACAACAGTTTTTTCCATGGTAACAATGGTATGAGCATTTAGGGAAGTGGGCACCCATCTCAGGACTGTGTTCCGTTGCAGTGCTAACAGTGTGGAAAGATGTTCCAAAAACGAAATTAGTGTCCATACCATGCTTTAGAGTGTCATTCTTGTAACGGAATGGGACACCTAAAAAGGTTTTGTAGGGTCATGCATCAATAGATCAATGATAGGGGAACATGATAGGTATCAGAGTTTGGGAAGGACTCAACCACTCCTTAATAGATATGTATATAGAGTTCCAAAAGATGTTCTGGTTGAGGTAGGGTACATGGTACCCTAGTGAAGGAATAGAAATACCAGTCAGAGGGTATAACTTAGGGGAGTCATGATGGATCCTAGGTAAGAGGGGATGGTTAGCTGCATGTCATG
This sequence comes from Viscum album, assembly GCA_963277665.1. NCBI lineage: Eukaryota > Viridiplantae > Streptophyta > Magnoliopsida > Santalales > Viscaceae > Viscum > Viscum album. Next base: position 1,360,200,425 of record OY728140.1, on the reverse strand, counting down.
AGGACTACTCTAGCTAGTGTGGATATATGATGATCTACTGTCATAGGTACGATTCTTGTATCATCTACCCTTGATTGTGTTTTTTTGATACAGGAACATCACATTCCTTTTTTATTTTCTCTTTTTTAAATGGTTTGGGCTTGGATTTGGAAATATGGGATGTTTTTTTAACCACCGACACACTATTGGGAGTATGATTAGAGAATATCAAATTTTGGAGGCATGTTATCTAGTGATTGGTGGTTACCATTTCTCTTGGGAACCGTTCATGTTGAAAATGATAGGTTTATATTTGATTCTTGGTATAGATTTGTTAGTTCTATATCGGGATCATATTAAATATTACCATAGGATATTTACCTTTTTATCTCTAGAAGGAGGCATTTATTCTCACCAAGGCGAGTGAGATCTTTAGGCTGGTTGTGCAAGACCAATTTAGTAAAAATTTGATTGTCTCATGGATCAAATAGTTTCAGTTTATCTAGAAGATGGTGGAATGTAGTAGGATTATTTAACTCTAGTGGTAGACCATTTTCAGGATGTATTTTACGACGAGTTCTATGGATTACTTCCTGAGTGAGAGATCGAGTTTATGATCAAGTTGGTGTCAGGAGGAGAGCTTGTTTCTGTCCCCCCTTATAGAATGTCACCAGTAGAGCTTTAGGGGTTGAATGTTTAGTTGGAAGATCTATAAGATAAAGGTTTCATACAGATGAGTACGTCTCCTTGGGGTTCTCTATTTCTATTTTCCATGAAGTCTTATTGGACTTTGCGCTTGTGTATGGATTATCGAAGGTTGAAGGAGATGACAGTTAAGAACCAGTATCCACTTCCATGCATCGATAATATTTTCAATCAGCTGGGAGGTGCTAAGACCTTCTATAAGATCAACCAAAGATTTGGATACTATTAGTTGAGGGTGAGACCATCATACATACATCAAACTACTTTTAAGAGTATGTATGTCTTTTATGAGTTCTTTGTGATGTCGTTTGGTTTTACTAATGCACTAGTGATATTCATGGCATTGATGAATCAAATATTTCATCCTTTTATGGATCATTTTATGATGGTTTTTTATGATATCTTAGTGTACTTCCATTCAGAAGATGATCATGCCAAACATCTTAACATCGTTATGAGTACATTGAGATAGCATCATCTTTACTCTAAGCTAATTAAATGTAGCATATGAAATTATAAAGTTCACCTCTTTGGCCATGTAATCTCAGAGGATGGAGTGTCAGTGGGCCCAGAGAAAGTTTTAGCCCTAATATCTTGAGAACATCCCAATAATATCTTCAATATGTGGATCCTTTTGGTTTTAACATGTTATTTTTGGCACTTTATCCATGAATTTTCCCATTTGGAAGCACCAATGTCAGGGCTGACCAAGAACGGGGTGAAGTTTATTTGGGCGGATGCTTGCAAGAGATATTTTTAAGAGCTAAAAGGAAGGATAAATTCAACACATATCCCCACGTTACCTATATATAGTAAATAATATAAGTGTACTGTGACACATATGGGGTTAGACTTAGAGTAGTTCTCATGTAGGAGGATCGAGTGGTTTCTTATAACTCAAAAAAGCTAAGACCGTATGAGAGGAATTATACTACTCATTGAAACACCCTAATACTTTATAATATTTTAATTTGAAAAAAAATTTAATTTTGTTTCTTGTTTTTATGCAACACTATGTTAATCTTACACTATACACAACAACAAGTTGGTTTTCATTACATGCAAGGCCCAGTTTTACCGAACAATAGTATATTAATATTTAATATGATATATAACCTCACCATTAAATTAGAGGGTATGAATAGTATTAAAAATATTTTGAATTTTATAAATTCCATATAATTTTAAAATTCACCTTATGTGTTTCTTATACATAATATAAGAACAAATTCAATATTTTGGATAAAATAAGTATTTTTCAAAAAATGCAGTTTTGCTTCCTTTTGATGGAGAACCCATTTTAAATAAAATATTTAACACTTTTATATATTAAATTTGACAAAATAAACTTATTATTTGGAATAGGGACATAAAAATTTATTTTAGATAAATTTTTAGTGTTTTTTTGATAACTTTCATATTTTGATGAATAATGAAAAATACTAAATTTTAATTGAAAACAACTTTTTTAATCGAAATAATTTATAGTGATAAATTAAACATATGAATGGTTTTAAAGTATAATTATATTATATTTTTTATAATTTATATATAATTTAGGTCATTTGAATTATTTTTACATTAAAATTAGATATAAACACATGTCAATCTTTTGATGGTTTTTACTTTTGAAAAACCCGTTTTCTCGTTTTGACAACGGGGATTAATTTTAAATTAATTAATACAAATTCTATGTTTTAAATTTTAAAAAATGGATTCTATATTTTTAATCAATGAGTCAAAATTATGTTAATAGGATACTTTTATTTTTGGGAATTATGAATAGTATCTAGTAATTTTTTTATTACCGCGGTTAAGGGTAAATCAGGTAATTAAAAGTAAAATTAATATTATAAATTACCTTAACACCTATCAAAATACTATTATATGATTTAATTAAACCCTTATAATCTATGGTTCTAAATGGAATCATTTAATGGCCACTTTCCCATGAATATGACATTAATATTATTAAAATCAATGAATGTGAAAAAATGTCACACTCTCATTTTATTTAAGTCTATTAATTTTAATATAGAGATAAACAAGAGATAAAATTGACTATTGGTATTATTTGTAAAGATAAAATAAATAAATACATAATAAAAATTTATTTATAATTTTTAGAGATTAAATAATTACCATTAATAATGACACAATAGTGATGCAGAAATTATTTTATTAATAGAAATATCAAATAAATGGTTTTAAAAATATTAGATGAAATATAATTTGAATTAATTAAGGTGATACAAAATTTTTTTAGGTTACTATGATATTTTAATATTATATTAAATGTTTTTGTTCGAAGTTATCTTATGTGTGTATTTTATTTAAAATCAAAGAAATGAATAGTGTCAAAATTACCACTATTGATATTTTATAAAAATAACATTTTATTAAATTATTTAAAAATCATAAAAATATTTGAAAATTAAAAAGTAAAATATATAAGGTCTAAAATATCATAAAGTGTCCAATTATGGATAATTGACCCCACATAATTAAATATTTATAACGATTTAATATTTAGAATATTATTACCACAATTAAAATTAAATAGATTAAATAAGGATAAATCAAAATGATAAGGTTTAAAATAAAATCAAAAAATGTATAATTTTATTTTTTGAGATTATTTAGAACCATATTCATATTATATTTTAAATAATTCACTTTGGAGACATTTTAATTTAAAAATTAATTTATATTAATACTTTTGGTATTTCCAAAGGTGTATCTCTCTTCTCTTATAGAAGGTCACCTATCCTTCTCTTTTAATCACACCTATAAAGCTTTTTGGTTCTGCAAAAATATGCCTATTTCATCTCTTAACTTCCCTAAATACATCCTTGAGGCCATACATTGGGTATAAATCTGTCCTAAGTAGTCCTTTTGTACAAGTCAAAAGGAGACACATGAAAAAGAGGTAATAGTTTTATCACCTCTTTCAAAGTTCTTTTCTTCTTCTACTTCCAATTTCTATGTTGTTTCCATATCAAAATAATAACTATAGTATCATCCATATACTTATATGTTATTATAATTATGGTATAACCTTATACCTCCTTTTATCTATCCTAAGAATAACAATATCACCATGCGTGTGTACGTACGACTTACCGTTTCCACACTGTGGTGTAATTTTTTATTCAGTAATACTATATTTGGATGGATATAATGATGAGTATAATGGATTCAAATAATGAATATAACATTATAATTATTATTTATAATTAATATACCATCCAATTACACAACTTTTAACTATCAAGTGAATGATACCGTCGCTCGTGCGTATGTACGACCAACCGTCTCCACAACACAGTGAGATCCATTCTCTACGTTAACCATTCAAGAATGATTATAAAATTTATATTATGAGTAAAAATAATAATTATGGACTTAATATCATTATTTATATGACTAAAATACATCCTATTTATAACAAACATCATTTACATGACAAAAAAAGAATGGGAAAATGAAGTAATTAACACCTGAAATAATGGTAATACTGAAATATTATTAACAAAATGATAAAAGAGGGTCGTATATGATATCATAAATTTGTATATGGTTATGGTATAATTTAATAACATAATTTAACCATTATACAGGAGGTTAACACACCCTTGACTAACAAAAAGTACAAGGTAAGGGTTAATTTCACAATCTCTTTATTATCCGAGATTGATTATATGTAAGTATCTATTGGGACATCCTTATCATCCATGTCCATGTTTCTTAAAAAATAATTCAAAATATTATCGACAATTTTTTAAAGTAATTTTTACCCATATTTTACTTTTTACAAAACTTTTTGAAATGAATCTTTCCATTGTTTTCCAAATGAAGTACTTTATAAACTTTTCGACAAATTTAAGGAAAGAATGTTTTTTAACTTATACGGCGCAAGCGGCTATTTTCCACCGTTATAATGCCTTAATATTTTGAAGCTTTAATTAGAATATTATAAGTTTATTTTCAAAAGAAATGTTTTATTTTATAATTTTGTGGGTTCTAAATGTTTTCAAATTAAAAAGGGGATATTTCCCTCAAAGAGTTTTAATGAATTTATTAAATTATTTTCATCTATGTCAACATTTTTTGTTGGATTTTATAATTATTTGAGGTTGAATTATTATGATAAAATATTCTATATTGTATTTAAGGGTTTATAATATATTGACTGTAGATGTTCTCTATTTATACCATTCATGGTTTATAGTTAAAGTATTAACATTTCGTATGCTAGTTTTAATACGAACGTTTATGTTATATTTAACCCTTTTCATAAGAAAAATGTATTGGACTTAGTAAGTGATGGGGGGGGGGGTGATATAGCCCCTTGATATGTTAGTAGTTATAATGAGACAAATTAGTATCTTGTCACAAGGCCTTGATGGTATGATAATGTTCTTGGCACGAGGCCTTGACGGTATGGTTATGATGTCCGACATTATGAATTTCCTCATTATGAGATTAGTTATTGATACTACATGTGATTATTCTACTAGTAGAATATCCATATGTAAGTTTAAATGGAATTATTTGATTTATTCTTTCCATATTGTGCTGAATATTATGTTTAAAAGGCTTGTGTTTCAGTTTTATACCTTTCCTTAAAAGTTTATACTTATTTATGATAGCTTCTGCTATATTTTTTATCCTTACTGAGAATCCAAGCTCAGCCATTTCTTATGTTTTATTTTTCCCTAGGATGTGAAGAAGTATATTATTATTGAAATTCAATGATAGTATAAGGGATATGAGAGTTTTAAAATGGGATAATAAGTTTTTTTTCATTTCAATATGTAATGTAAAACTTATGTTTGTATCTAGTATTTACAAGGCTATTAAACCGACCAGTACTTTGAGATTTGATTTTCTTGTGATCATGCCAATATAATAAAATTATGCACCAACTCTGGGAAAATGGGGTCGGGGCGTTACAGTTGGTATCAAATGAAGTTTAGTATAAACATTAGAAACTAGATTTATAAAACAACCATGATTTGGGAACATTACCCTAAGATAGAATTTGAGGATAAGTATAGAAGAACATCCTAGAATTTTAATAATATAGAGATTAGTTGGGTATTCCTAGAAAATACATCCATGTATAGATACTATAAGTGTATGTGGATCTGACATAGATGTACCTAGGTGTGAAAACTCTGACAAGGTGTTCCATGCTTGACTCAGGGTAACCTGGTACACGACAACATGCTTTACTGCACACCTAGTTTGACAATCCTAGGGGATATGATTTGGATAATTCATATTTTATTTATAAATAATTATGAAGTATTTATGATTAAATATTTCCTCAAATAAACCATTTTTATTATTATGGATTAGATATGCATAAAATTTTCAATTTATGTTAAGTATTTTACTAGTTTGGAATTATGCATTATGATTCATAACATAATTTTGTGTATGAAATTGTTTAGAAATGGAGCCTAGTGGAAGGAATGTAAATCATATCAATGCACATAATCCATGTAGGGATTTGTCTCTTATTCAAGATAATGATAGTGGAGTTAGTGAGACAACTGGTGCTGAATAACTTATAACCATACCGGGACAGCTGACTCGGGTTATGAATAATAACCTTGCTGGTATGGAGCAACCTAATCCATAATGTACAGGAACAATGTTAGACCTCTTCCTAATACAACAACATCCAAAATTAAATGGGACAAAAAATACATTTGTAATTGAGAAATAGATAAGTTCCTTTGAGAAGATATTTCTCTATTTGAGTAGTAACGAAAGAGAAAAAGTTGTCATGGAATTTTATCGTCTCTCGAGATATGTGGATCAATGGTGGTCACTGATTAAAAAATGAAGGAATATAAGGAAATAAAAAACATGGAATGGGGGGAATTTAAAGAAATATTCTTAGAAAAATACTTTCCTCATGAACAACAAGTTGATATAGAGATACAATTTATTTGTTTGAGGCAGAAGGAGGATGAGAATGTTGAAACGTATGAAGCTAACTTCACAAGGTTAGCAAGGCATGCTATAGACTATATACATAAGATAATAAGTCAGATTAATCAATTCTTTGATGGGTTAAAACCATTCCTCTGACAAGCACTAGTCTCCCAAAATTTCTCATCATATGAAGATATAGTCTCATGTGATATCAAGATAGAGAAAGAATTTTCTAAGTCTTATGACTTGAAGGGAAAGAAATAGAATAAGAGAATGGTGGAGCAAGAGACAGATAATGGGAAGAAAGGAAAGAAGTATTTTCCCACATGTGACAATTGTGGAAGGAAACACCCTGATACCTATTTAAAAGGAAAAGGAGTTTTCTTAAAGTGTGTTGAGAAAGGCCATCATGCTCGTGATTTTAAAGGAAAGAAATAAGATGTAAATGTGAAATGATATAATTGTAAATAAATGAGACATTATGAAAATGATTTTCTAAAGAATCAAGGAAATATGGCTCAGAAGAAGAAAATGGATCAAGGTTGAGCTTATGTTGTTACTACAGTTGAAGTGGAATAATTAATGTATTTATGTTTTTGGATTCAAGAATTATGTTATTATATTTTAGTTATAAAATCAATGTGATATATAAGGATTTTACTATAGTAGTTCTTCTTTAAGGATTTGGAATCATGAATTATTTCATTAATTATTTTGAGGTTATAAAGGTATTTTCCAATAAGAGATACGTTACGTTGTTTGGGGAATTTTATGTTACGATTGATTTTTGAAACTTAGATACCTTTTTAGACTATGAATTTTGGAAAATATTATTTTGGAAAAGTCTTAAGGTTGGAATAAAGTAAGTTGAACTTTGGATATTATTTTTTGAGGTTAAAGTATGATTTATTGGTCTAACATTATTGGTTTTAGTAAACATTTAAAGGATTAAGGAAATACTTACGGGCCTTATGATTTATCAAAATTACATCAGGTGTAAAAAAAATTCATTTTGAACATTCATTTCTAGGTGTAAGCGATGAAGTGAAAATAGATCGAAGCAGAACCAAAGGATGATATTATGATTATGACATGGAAAGAAATCAATTAAATTTTTGCCTAATAATTTTTCCTAGGTAAAGGATCTTGAAATAAAAAATGCTATCCTAGTAATTTTTTCTATGAATCAAATGATCCCTTAGATCATTGCATATTTCTAGCTTTTTGATTATTAATTTTATCCTTATCATGCTCCCTATCACTCTCCATTAGAACTTGATGGTTAGATTTTTCTTTCATGTCCATATTTTACTACATGGAACCCTAGTATGTGTTATCTATATTACTTCCATTTCTTTATTTTAAAATAGAGGTATCATTAATACATTTTCCAATATGGTATTTTCATAATAATATTTTGAAATGACAAACCCCTAATTCTCAATCCTAATTTTAAATTGTGAAGATGAAATTTATTGAAGGAGGGGAGAATGTAACACCCCAAGACTTTATAATATTTTCATTTATAAATAAATTTAATTTTGTTTATTGTTTTTTATGCAACACCATATTAATCTTATGCTACACACAATAATGAGTTGTCTTGTGTTACATGAAAGACCCTGTTTTACCGAACAATAGTATATTAATAAATTATTATTATTTAATATGATATATAATATATATTTTAAATTAAAGGTTATGAATACTATTAACTATATTTGGAATTTTATATATTCTATATAATTTTAACATTCACCTTATGTGTTTATTAGATATAATATAAGAACAAATTCAATTTTTTGGATAAAATAAGTATTTTTCAAAAAATGTAGTTTTGCCGCCTTTTGATGGCGCACACATTTTAAATAAAATATTTTGTAACTTTTATATATTAAATTTGAAAAAATAAACTTATTCTTTGGAATCAAGACATAAAAATTTAGTTTGGATAAATTTTTGTTGTTTTTCTGATAACTTTCATATTTTGATGAATAGTGAAAAATCCTAAATTTTAATTGAAAACAACTTTTTTAATCAAAATATTTTATAGTACTAAATTATACATATGAATGGTTTTAAATTATAATTATATTATATTTTTTATCCCTTAATATAATTTAGGTAATTGAAATTATTTTCACATTAAAATTAGATATAAACACATGTCAATCTTTTGATGATTTTTACTTTTGAAAAACCCATTTTCTCGTTTTGGCAATGAGGATTAATTTTAAATTAATTATTTAAATTTCTGTGTTTTAAATTTTTAAAAATTTATTCCATATTTTGAATCAATGGATCCAAATTATGTTAATAGGCTACTTTTATTTTTGGTCATTATGAATTAGTAAGTTTAGTAAATTTTTTATTACCACGGTTAAGGGTAAATCAGATAATTAAAGGTAAAATTAATATTATAAATTACCTCAAAAACTATAAAAATCCTATTGGATGAGTAAATTAAACCTTTATCATCTATGGTTCTAAATTAAATCACTTAATTGACACTTTCCCATGAATAGGACATTAATATTATTAAAATCAATGAATGTGACAAAATGTCACACTCTCATTTTATATAAGTATATTAATTTTAATATAGAGATAAATAGGATATAACATCGATTATAGGTAGTCTATGTAAATATAAAATAATTACCTACATAATATAAATTTATTTATAAATTTTATATATTAAATAACTACCATTAATGATGACATAATAACGATGGAGAAATTATTTTATTAATAGAAATATCAAATAAATGGTTTTAAAAATATTAGAAGAAATTTAATTTGAATTAATTAAGGTGATTCAAAAATTTTATAGGTAACTATGACATTTTAGGATTATATTAATGTTTTTTAAGTTATATTATGTGTGTATTTTATTTAAAATCAAAGAAATGAATAGTTCCAAAATTGACACTACTGACATTTTATAAAAATAACAATTTATTAAATTATTTAAAAATAATAAAAATATTTAAAAATTAAAAATTGAAAATTCTAAGGTATAAAATGTAATAAATTTTCTAATTATGGAAAATTTACCCCACATAAGTAAATATTTATAACCATTTAATATTTAGAATATTAGTACCATAATTAAAACTAAATAGATTAAATAAGCATAAATCAAAATGACAAGGTTTAAAATAAAATTGAAACATGTCTAAATTTTATTGGTTGAGATTATTTTGATCCATCCTCATATTATATTCTAAATAACCCACTTTGGATTCATTTTAATTTAAAAATTAATTTATATTAATAGTTTTGGTATTTCTAAAGGTACCCCCTCTCTTATAGAAGGGTGTCTCTTCTTCTCTTTTAATCGCACCTATAAAGCCCTTTGGTTCATCCAAACTATTCCCATTTCCTCTCCCAAATTCCCTAAATAAATCCTATAGGCCATACATTGGGTATAAATCCATCCTAAGGAGTCCTTTTGTACAAATCAAAAAGAGACACCCAAAAAAGAGGTAATTGTTTTATCACCTCTTTCAAAGTTCTTTTCTTCTTCTACTTCATCTTTATATGTTGTTTACATATGAAAATAATAACTCAAATATCATCCATATAATTATATGTTATTATAATTATTGGAAAACCTTATACATCCTTTTATCCATCATACGAATAACAATATCACCATGTGTGCGTACGTACGACTTACCATATCCACGCCGTCGTGTAATCTTTTATTCAAAAATAATTTATTTGTATGGGTATAATGATTAGTATAATGGATTTAAATAATGAATATAACACTATAATTATTCTTTATAATTAATATACCATCCAATTCTATACCATTTAACCATAAAATGAATGATACCGTCACTCATGCGTACGTAAGACCTAACATCTCCACGACGCGGTGAGATTCATTCTCCACGTTAACCATTCAAGAATGATTATAAAATTTATACGATGAGTAAAAATAATAATTAATAACTTAATATAATTTTTTATATTACTAAAATACATCCTATGCATAAAAAACATGACAAAACAAGAATGGGAAAATGAAGCAATTAACACCCGAAACAACGGTAACAATAAAATATTATTAACAAAATGATAAAATTGGGTCATATATGATATCATAAATATGTATATGGTTATGGTATAATTTAATAACATACTTTAACTTTTATATATGAGTTTAACACACCCTCGATTAATATAAAGTACACGGTAAGCGTTAATTTCACAATCTCTTTATTATCTAAGATTGCTTATATGTAAGTATCTACCAGGACATCCTTATCATCCATGTCCATGTTTCTTGAAACTTAATTCAAAACATTATTGAAAATTTTTTAAAGTAATTTTTACCCATGTTTTACTTTTTAAAAAACATTTTGAAAGGAATATTTTCATTGTTTTCGAAACGAGGTACTTTATAACCTTTTCATCAAATTTAAGGAAAGAATGTTTTTTTAACTTATATGGTGCAAGAAGCTATTTTCTTCCATTATGATGCCTTAAAATTTTGAATGTTTCCTTAGAATATTATAAGTTTATTTTTAAAAGAAATGTTTTATTTTATAACTGTGTGGATTATAAATGATTTCAAAGTAAAAGGGGATATTTCCCTTAAAGAGTTTTAATGAATTTATTAAATTATTTTCATCTATGTCAACATACTTTATTGGATTTTATGATTATTTGAAGTTTAATTATTATGATACAATATTACATATTTTATTGAAGGGTTTATGATATATTTGACTATGGATGTGATATGTTTATACCATTCATGGTTTATGGTTAAATTATTAACATTTTGTATGCTAGTTTTAATACAAATGTTTATGTTATGTTTCAGCCTTTTCATAAGAGGATTGAATTGGACTTAGTAAGTGATGGGTGGGTCCAGATATAGCCCCTTGATGCATTATTAGGTCTCATGATACAAACTAGTGTCTCAGAACAAGGCCCTGATGGTATGGTTATGGTCTTGGCATGAGGCCTTGACAGTATAGTTATGATATCTGGCATTACGCATTTCCTCGTTATGAGATTAGTTATTGATATTGCATTAGATTATTCAATGAGTAGAATATCCATTTTTAAGTTTAAATGGAATTATTTTATTTATTATTACCATATTGTGCGGAATATTATGTTTAAAAGTCTTGTGTTTTAGTTTTATACCTCTCCTTAAAAGTTTATGATTATTTATGATAGCTTCTGCTATATTGTTTATCCTTACTGAGCATCTGATCTCACCCCTTTATTATGTTTCATTTTCCCCCAGGATGTGAATAAGTATATTATGATTGACATGTAGTTATAGTATAAGGGATCTGAGAGTTTTCAAATGGGATAATATGTTGTTTTTCATTTCAAGATATAATGTGAAACTTATGTTTGTATCTAGTATTTACAAGGCTACTAAACCGATTGGTCCTTCTAGATGTGATTTTTCTATGATCATTCAAATGTAATAAAATAATGCACTAACTCTGGGAAACTAGGGTCAGGGAATTACACTGACGATCTAGATTTAGTAGTAGTTCTACATGACCTGAGGTGCTGGAGGCATTATCTCATGGGTGAGAGGTTTGTGGTATACATGAACCATAATAATTTCAGGTACATATTTTCTCAGTGGGACATGAACCTTAGACAAATAAGGTGGGTCAATTATCTGCAAACTTTTGACTTCAAGTTGGATTATACACTGGGCAAGGATAACATAATTTCTAATGTATTGAGCTTAAATACACTGGTAGAGGCAGTACGAGAGTCTTGTGATGAGTGGAGAGAGATGAATCTCTTTGCAGACCTGCATCAAGATGTTGAGAAGTCTTAGGAATGAGTAGCCCTAACTTCAACATCTATTATACCCATGATTTTGGATTAGATCAAGAATGATCATTTATCTAATCTAGAGGGCCTAGTTCTAAGATATGACTTATATAGTAGGGATACACCATTGGGATGGTCTCTTGGTAGTGTAAAATATTTTCTTTTTCATGGATGAGTATGGGTTTCTACGGGCTTGCACAAGGAGATGATGAGGGATTTTCATGCTTCTTGATGGGTGGTCCATCCTAGTTTAATAAATATGTATCATTATCTTAGTGTAGATAGTACTAGTGGTCATGAATTAAGAAGAAATTAGCAGGATTTGTGGTGAGATGTTTCACTTATCTACAGGTGAAAGCTGAGCATTAGAGGCTAGTGGGGATTTTTCAGCCTTTTCCCATTCCCAAGTGGAAATGAGATGATGTCACTATAGATTTTTTCATAGTATTACCTAGGAAAACCTATTATAATGATGATTTATAGGTGATTCTGGATCGATTGATGAAGTTATATCACTTTTTGTCTATTAGAGAGACCTTCACTATTGATGATCTGAGTAGTTTTTACATGCGTGAGGTAGTTCAGTTTCATGGTGTTATGAGGAGTATCATTTCAAAAAAATATCATCATTTCAAATCATGTTTCTAGAAGGTTCTTCATAAGTCTCTGGGATTATAGGTTCTTTTGAGTACGACCTATCATCCTCAGACTGATGGTCAATCTGAGAGGACTATTCAGGTTCTGGAGGATATATTACAAGCCTATGTTTTGGATTTTGGTTGTTCATGGGAGAAGAATATAGTAAACATGGAGTTTTCTAATAATAATAGATTCCAGGAATTGATCTAAATGGAAAATTTTGATTCTTTTTATAAAAGGTTATTCCGTTTTCCACTTTTTTTTTGGAGGTAGGTGAGTCAATGCTTGTTGGGCCTAGTCTCATACAGAAGATTTCTAAGAAGGTTCAGTTGATCATACAGTGGTTGGTGATTGCACAAATAAGGTAGAATCTTATGTTGACCATTAGAGATGACCTTTTTAGTTTGAGGTTGATCATCATGTTTTCCTTCAAGTGTTTCCTAGGTTGGGGAAATTTCATATCAGGAAATAGGGAAAGCTATCGCCTAGGTTTGTTAGACCATTTGAGATAGTGGATAGGATTGGTCCAGTGGTTTACCAATTAGCCCATTCCATAGAAATAAAGTTCCATTCATGAAATGTTTCATGTGTCACAGCTTCAAAGATATTATTCAAACCCTTCTCATATGATAGACATAACAGACATCTAGCTTAGTGATGATGCTTCCTTTGAGGAGCATCTGGTACAAATTGTGGAACGTAGTGAGAAGTATCTCCAGGGTAAGACTATACTGTTAGTTTGAGTGTAGTGTAATAATAGGAGAGTTTAGGAGGAGGCTTAGGAGAGGGAGTCTGATATGTGATCATAGTGGCCAAAATTGTTCCCCGAGACCCCATAGCGATGCTTGGAGAATCTCAGGGATGAGCTATTATATGGTGGGGAGGTTGTAAGATCCTGTATTTTTATAGGTATTTCCCTCTTTGAGTTTTTCATTTGAGCCTTAGTGGCTACGTCTTTCCTAGAGATAAAGATCATTTTTTGGGGGAAATGACTTAAAGTTCATGGATATCTATTTTTTTTGAAAAAACACATATTTGGGTTGCAAGTAAACTTGATAAAACTGAAGAGGATCCACACAGGGATCCATTAGAGCCTTTTATTTGAATTATTGGATTTTGGGTATAAATGGGTCAAGAGTCACTAAGGGTTCTTGGTAAGTTGAGAAACATTAAAACAGGTTTTAGGTTTTTATGAGGAAACTAGGATATAAAACTATCTTTATAATAGTTACATGCAATCTTAATATAATACATGCTATGTAAACTTTTCTAGACACATGTCATGAAACAAATATAGGGTGTGAATTTTTAAAAAATTGTGTAATCATTAAACATCATGTATTTTTTGGGATAATTAAATAATAAGTTGAGGGTACATATTTATTTTCATACCCCACTAAAAATAATTTCTTGGTGTGTAACTATATTACATGTCATGTAATTCCCCAACCTGCAGTTTTTAAGGGTGTTGTGTGGTTTAATTTTATTTCCAACTCATGTGAAATTTCTTCTTCTCAGCCTAGAAGATTTTGGAATCCTTACCTCCCTTCCAAACATCCTGATCATGAACCTAATCCCTGGTAAATGGGTTTGCTTCAGTTTTACTCTTATCTTCCATCTTTCCCTATTTGTTGTGGTCTAATCCCTTGATTGTGTGCATTGTTGGTTTTGATCTTAATTAGTTATGATCTAGGAACCTTCTTGTGATCATTTTTTCCTTTTTTCTTATTTGATTTTTCCATTGTAAGTGTTTGTTGATCATTAGTTAAAGGTAGGGGGTCTAAACCTTAACCTTATGGTTTTATATTATCCAAGTATGTGCAATATTGCAATTGTTCCAACATAACATACACTGAATAAATTAAATGATGAATTGGATTATTTCTTAGAGTCCCTTTGCATCTATTTGGACTTTGACCTGGCTTGTGGCTACCGTTCAGGTGAGTGAAACCTTTATTATAATTGAGTTTTTTAATGGATTAAGGTGTGTTTATCATGACATGGATTTTAGGGGATTGCTTTTATAGTTTCACCTTGGATTGGATTTTTTATTGAGATAAATGGAATGTTATTGGTTATGACCAATTGAGATATGAAATGTATAATTGAAAGACAAATGGCAATTTTCATAATTAACCATTGAGCCTAATGATGTGATATTGTGATGTCCTTGTTGTTATGACATGTGTTATGATAAATGTTGTAATGCTTATATGGGATTTTGGCTCAGTTGATAAATACTGAAATGATTATATAGCAGGCTTTGCCCAATGAAACATTCTAAAATGCTTATATAGAGGGATATTCCCAGTGATAAATGTTTAAATGCTTATATATCAGAATATGACCTCAGACATGCTGAAATTATTATGTAGTGGTCTATGACTAGTGACACATGCTGAAATGATTATATAATGGGTTTGGCCCTAATAAATGATGAAATAATTACATACTAATCTTGAACTTTATTGATTATTGAAATTCTTATATAGTGTATTTTTACCTAGATTTTTGTAATTTATACCTTGGTTATAATTTTATGGTTGGAATGGTTGTTAGATATGCTTAGAGACATTCTGGCATGACACTAATGAAGGTTATTTTTTACCTTGGTTATAAGGTTATGGTTGGTATGGTTGTGATACATGCTCAGAGGAATTCCATCATGGTTCTGAAGTTGGTTGATGTGGTATTAATTTAATTTTTTAATTAATTAATACACCTATTTATTTCATTATTGTATACAATTATTAATAGACTAGTTTTTTTAGACATGGCAGTGTCAGCTTACTAAGATATACTCACACCATATTCAGGCCATCATTTGGTACCTGAGAATATTATATTGATGTAGGTTTGGACAAGGGTAAGGGACCTTTATATTGATTATCTTTATTAGATGGGATGAAGTTTGGATATGGGATCGACATAGGATTCAGGATCGAGGCCTTTTGAGTTTTTTTGTTGAGTCTGCTAGTATTTTATTTTATATTACTTCTAGCATGACATTATGTTACATTCCATCATGTCATTACATTATTCATTTATTCTTTATTAGATTATTTAGTTGGCTTTGATTGTTGGTATTAAGCTGTATTGTATTGATTCCATTGATTTCTTAATCTAATATTTATTTATTATTATAGGTATTAGATTGTTTTGCTGTGTTGTAACTCTGTAACCAGGGGGTATAGTCTCCCCACTATTCTTATCACACCCCCACTGTTAATTGGTAGCCTTTGGTGTATGGGGAGGTACGCTTGAGGTCATGCAACCAACCCTTTATATCCATGTGAGAGAGTGGTGTATTGGGGGACATTATAAAGTGGTATCAAAGGCAAAAGTTTCTTTTCTATTTCTTTCCCATTTTAAAAAGGTAGATAGGAGACTAGGATGTGTTGGGACTTGGTAATGATCTTGTGTATAGGAGTAGTTAACCCATGTTCGGGATAAAATATGAGTACCCAAGGGTGGATTTTTGTTTATACCGTGTTCTTGTTATATTTTATGTTATTTCACCCTAATTTATTCACATATTGTGTGAGGTTATGGTTTTATGATGTTATTGGTTTTTGATATTTTTTACTCATGGCCTGGTATGGTGCAAGATGAGTATACATGCACCATAATAGGTACATGGGGATATATTTACATGCATTGTTCATGTTAGGGACATATTTATTTGCATGTGATATATAATTTCCTATTGAACTATGATATGAGATACCTATTATATAAGATAAATGAAATAAATGAACTGTTATGTCATATTAAAACACTTGTAAGACATGTTTAGAGAGACCAGGAGTTGGTGGTTCTCTATTGTTTTCACCCGTTGAGGTTGAACCTTTTGTTATATCTAGTATTATAAGAAGTGTATTTTTATTGTAGAGAAAATGCCTCCCAATCTTCTTCAAGTTGAGAATTAGGAGTGTGGAAATCAGCACACTTCTAAGGCAGCTGAACCAGAGCTTCCTTTAGTTCCTGAGAATTATATGTACATTCATTTTCATGGAAACTTCCTGAAGGTCATGATATCCATAGAAAGAGATATTTTTTACACTATGCCATCAATTTCTGTGATGAAGAGAGAGTTTCAGCTGCAACATCCATCTATGTTCACTGGGGAGGAAGGACCTCGGGCATCTAAGTTCTGGATCGATTCAGTCTAGATGATCTTTAAGAATCTTGAGACGCCTGCAGATAGGAGGGTGAATCTTGCTGCATATATGATTTATGGAACAACCAGGAATTGGAAGGACATTCTAGAGTAATAAGGGTTGCATGATTTATCTTGTAAGTACTTAAAGATTAATTTCCTGATCCATTTCTATCCTAATACATTGAGGGATGAGAAGGCTCATGAGTTTATTCATCTAGCATAGGAGGGAATGTCAGTGCTAGACTATGTTGAACATTTCACTGACCTATATTACTTTGCACCATCATTGGTAGATTATGTGATCTCTAGGGAAAACTTTCTCAGGATGGTCTTTACTATGAGATCATGTCATAGGTGAACATGATCTATCTAAGCAGTTTTTTAGGTGTGATGAATCAGGCACCCATCATAGAAGGGAACCTGAGAGAGAGCCCGAGTAACAGTTAGGTTGTTTCAATATGGAAAACTATGAACTATTATTTTAGTGGAAATAAGAATCACTACAATATTTTTTACAATGGAAATAATATTTAGAGTAGTCAAGGTAGTGGGAATCCATCATAGAACCATGTTCCATTATAGTTCTATCAGTGTGGGAAAATGGGCCACAAACAGACTTAGTGTTTGTACCCTGCTTTGGAGTGTCATGATTGTAGTAGACTTAGCCACTTTTAGAGGTTTTATAAGGGTATGCAGCAACATAGTAGTGGTAAGGGAACATGATAGGTACTAAAGTCTAGGAAGTACTCAGCTACTTCTTAGTAAATGGGTTGCTGGAGTTCTGTAGGAAAATCTGGTCAAGGAAGGGGATGTGGTACCCCAATGTAGGAACAAAAGTATTAGGAAGAGGGTATATCTTAGGGGATTTTGGTTGGAGCCCATGGTATAGGGTCTAGTCAGCTTCATGTTATGTAGACTACTCCTGGTAGTGTGGATATAGGATGGTCTAATGTCAGAGGTATGATTCTTGTATCATCTACCCTTGTTTGTGTTTTGTTTGATATAGGAGCATCACATTTCTTTTTTATCTTTTGTAAATAGTTTGGGATTGGATATGGAAATATGGGATGGTGTATTAACCATAGAAACATCACTGGGATTACGATCATAAAATATCAAACATTACCAGCCGTGTTCTCTAGCAATTGGTGGTTACCATTCCTCTTGGGAACTATTCATGCTGAAAATGATAGGTTTCGATTTGATTATTGGTATGGATTGGTTAGTTATATATCGGGCTCATATCAACCATTACTGGAGGTGAGTTACCTTTTTATCTTCATAATAAGGCAGCTGTTATCACCAACGTGAGTGGAATCTTTAGGCTGCTCGTACATGACTAATTCAGTGAAAATTGGATTGTCTTATAACTCAAATAACCAGTCTTTTTCTAGATGATAGTGAAATTAAGTAGGATTATTTCCTTCCAATGGTATACCATTTTTAGTATGTATTTCTTGAAGAGTTATATATCTTACCACCCAAGCGAGAGATTGAGTTTACGATCAAGTTGGTATCGGGTGCATAGCCAGTTTCTATCCCTCCTTATAGAATGGAACCAAAAGAGCTTCAAGAGTTGAAGGTTCAGTTGAAATATCTAGAATATAAAGGTTTCATACAACCAAGTATATCTCCTTGGGGTTCTCTAGTTCTCTTATCTAAGAAGTTTGATGTGATTTTGTGCTTGTGTACATATTATCAGAGGTTGAATCAGATGGTGGTCAAGAACCGATATCCCCTTTCACACATCGGCAATATTTTTGATCAGTTGAGAGGTTATAATATCTTCTTCAAGATTTACCTAAGATATTGATACCATCTATTGATGGTGATACCATCAGACATACCTTAGACTACCTTTAGGTGCAGGTATGGATTGTATGAGTTCATTTTGATGTCGTTTGGTTTGACTAATGCACTTGAGGTATTCATGGCCTTGATGAATATGATCTTTCATCCTTTTATGGATTGGTTCATGGTGCTTTTTATCAACAATATATTAGTGTGATCCTAGTTATCAGATGATCATTCCAAACATCTTGACATCATCCTGCATACATTGAGAGAGCATCAACTTTACGCCAGGCTTACCAAATATTGTTTTTGGATTGATAAAGTGCAATTCATGGCCCATGAAATCTCAAAGTTTGGAGTGTTAGTGGACACATAGAACGTTATAGTCATGATATCTTGGGATCATCCCAATAATTTATTTTATATTTGGAGCTTTCTAGGTTTAATATGTTATTATCAGTGCTTTATCAAGGACTTTTCTCATTTGTAAACACTAATGTGAGGGTTGACCTAGAAGGGGGTGAAGTTTGTTTGATTGAATACTTGAGATATATATTTTTAGGATCTAAAAGGAAGGATTACCTCAACACATATCCTCACTTTAAATATTCTTGGTAAATCATATACCATGTACTATGATTCATCCAGAGTTGGACTCAGAACAGTTCTGATGTAGTTGGATTGAGTGGTTACTTATCACTCTAGACAAATGATACGGCATGAGAGGAATTATCCTACTCATGATATGGAGTTAAAAGTAGTGGTACATGACCTGATATGTGGAAGGAATTATCTCATGGGTGGGTGGTTTGTGGTAAACATGAACTACAAGATCCCCAGGTACATATTTTCTCAGTGGGACCTGAACCTTCTTCAGAGGAGGTGGGTTGAGTATCTACAGTATTTCGAATTCGAGTTGGATTATACACCAGGAAAGGGAAACTTCATTTCTGATAAATTAATCCAAAATATGCATGAATATGAATTATGAGAGTCTTGTAATTAGTGGTGGGTTATGAAACTCTTTTTAAACTTTCATCTAGATGTTCAGGAGTCTTAGGGAGGAGTAGCTTTGACTTCAACATCTGTTATACCCATGCTTTTGGACTAAATAAAAAATAATTATTTATCTAATTCGGAGGTACTAGTTTTGAGAGATAGATTATATGGTGTGGATACACCATCATCACGTTCTCTTGAAAGTGTAAAATCACTTATTTTTCATGGATAAGTATGGGTTCCTACGAGCTTGCGTGAGGAGATGACGAGGGAGTTTTATGCTTCTATATGTGTGGTGCATCTTGGTTTGAAAAATATGTATCATGATCTCTATAGAGAGTACTAGTGGTTAATAATTAAGAAGTAAGTAACATGATTTGTGGTGAGATATTTCACTTGTTAGTAGGTGAAAGCTGACCATTAGAGGCTAGTGGGGCTTTTGTAACCTTTTCCCATTCCTGAGTAGAAATGGGACGATGTTACTATGAATTTTTTAATAGGATTACCCAGGAAAACCTATAATAATGATGATGTATGGGTGATTTTGGATCTAATAATGTAGGTAGATCACTTTCTTCTTATTATGGATACCTTCATAGTTGATGATTTAGGCATTATTTACATGCATGAGGTAGTTCGATTTCATGGTGTTCCTAGGAGTATTGTTTCAGATAGAGATCCTCATTTCACATCTCTTTTTTGGAAGGGTATTCAAAAGGCTTGAGGATCATAGGTTCTTTTGAGTAAAACCTATTTTCCTCAGACTAATGGTCAATTTTAGAGAACTATTCAGGTTATGTAGGATATGTTATAAGCTCGAGTTTTAGATTTTGGAGGTTTCTAAAAGAATCATATGGCCGTCATGGTTTTGATTTTAATAATAGATTTTGAGAATAAATCTAAATGGAACCCTTGGGGATTTTTATGGCAGGCCATTCTGGTCACCTCTTTATTTTTCAGAGGCAAGAGAGTCAGTGCTTGTTGGGCCTAATCTTGTGCAAGAGATGTCTGAGTAAGTTTAGTTGATCAGATAATGGTTGGTGACCATGCAGAGTAGGAAATAATCTTATTTTGACCATCATATATGAACTCTATAGTTATAGGTTAGTCATCATGTTTTCATTTGGGTGTATCCTAGGTTTTGGAAACACCATATCAAAAAATAGAGAAAGATGGTGTGCAATTTTTTAGACAATTTGAGATAGTGTATAGGATCAGTCTAATTGTGTACTGATTAGAACTTCCACAACACTATAGTTCCACACATGATGTGTTTCATTTTTCACAACTTTGGAGATATTATTCAGACCCTTCTCACATGATAGACGTAGAATACATCAAGTTTAGTGTTGAGGCATCCTTTAAGGAGCATCTGATACAGATTGTGGACTGTAGTAAGAAGTATCTCTTAGGTAGGACTTTACCATTGGTTCGAGTGTAGTGGAATCATAGGAAGGTTTAGGAGGAGAAATGGGAGAGGGATTTTGATATGTGAGCACAATGGAAATACTTGTTTTTTTTGAGACCCCACAGTGATGCTTGGAGTATCTTAGGGATGAGATATTATATGGTGGGGAGGTTGTAAGATACCTTCTTTTTCTAGGTACATCCCTCTTTAAGTTTTTGATTGAGACTTGGTGGTTGTGTCTTGTTTGGAGACAAAGTGCCTTTATTGTGGAAAATGACTTAATGTCCATGGATGTCTTTTTGTTTGAATAAACACATACTTGGTTTGCAAGGAAACTTGATTAAATAGGAGATGATTCACACAAGGATCCGTTCAGGCCATCTGTTTGAATCAATGGATTCTAGGTATAAATGGGTCAAGTGTTACTAAGGGTTCTTGGTAATTTGAGAATCCTTAAAAGGAGTTTTGGGTTTTTATGAGGAAACTAGGCTGAAAAAATGTCTGCAGAACAGTTACATGCCATGTAACTATAATATGTATTATGTAAACTCTTCCAAACACATGTCATGAAAAAAATATAGGGCTTGAATTGGTTATATGTCATGTAATGTTTGGGATACTTAAATCATAAGTCGAGGTGACAGGTTTTTTGGTGTATCTCACTAAAAATAATTTCATGATGTGTAACTATATTACATGCCGTGTAATTCCCCAAACTTTAGTTTTTAAGTCTGACGTGTGGTTGATTTTTATTTACAACTCACATGTATATTCTTCGTCTCAGCCTAGGGTGACTATCCAGGTGATTTTGGAAGCCTTCCCTCCCTTACAAATATCTTGATCACACACCCGATCCCTGGTAAGTGGTTTTTCTTCACTTTTTCTCTTCTATTTTATCATTCCCCAATTATTATGGTGTAATCCCTTGACCATGTGTATTTTTGGTTTTTATATTGATTGGTTATGATATAGGAACCTTCATATAATAATATTCACCTTTTTTGTTGGAAATTTTCATTGGAATCATTGGTTGATCACTAGTTAAAGGTAGGGGTCCAAACCTTAACCCTATAGTTTGATATTTGTCAAGTATGTGAAATATTGCAATTTCACCAACATAACATGCTTTAAATAAATTAAATGATTAATTAGATTATTCCTTGGATTCTCTTTGGATCTATTTGTATTTTGAACTGGCTTGTGAGTACCATTCGAGTGAGAGAACCATTAATTATAATTGAATTGTTTAGTTGTTTAAAGTGTGTTTTTCATGACATGGATTTTGGGTGAGTTCTTGATATAGTTTCACCTTGAATTCAATTGTTTATTGAGATAATTGGAATGTTATTTGTTATGAACAATTGAGATATAAAATGTGTAATTGAAAGATAAATGGTAATTTTTATAATTAACCATTGATCCTAATGATGTGATATTTCGATATCCTTGTTATTATGACATCTGTTGTGATAAATGTTGTAATTCTTATATGGGATGTTGTCCCAATTAATAAACGATGAAATGTTTATATAACATGATATTCCAAGTGACACATTCTAAAATGCTTATATAGAGGGCTATTCCTAATGATAAATGCTAAATACTTATATATTAGGCTATGACCCGAGACATGCTGAAATGATTATATAGCTGGCTATGCCCAGGGACACATGCTAAAATTCTTATATACCAGGATTGGCCCTGATAAATGATGAAATGATTATATATCGAGCTCAGACCTAATTGATTGATAAAATTATTATATAGTGCGTTTTGACTTATATTTTTGTAATTTATACCTTGTTCATAAGGTTATGGTTGGCATGGTTGTGATACATGCTCAGAGACATTCCGACATGGCACTGATATAGGTTATGTTTTCCCTCGGTTATAAGGTTATAGGAGGAATATTTATGGGAAATTCTCAGAGACATTCTAGTATGGTGTTGAAGTAGGTTGATGTGGTATTAATTTAATTATTTAATTAGTTAATACACTTGTTTATTGCATTATTACATACACTTATTAACAGACTGGTTTTGTTTAGACATGATGATGTTGACCTACTGAGTCATACTCACACACTATTTGGGCCACCATTTAGTAGCCAAGTAGATTATATAGGTGTAGGTTTGGATATAGTCAAAGGACATTGTTATTGATTTTTTGTGCTGGATGGGTTGGAGTTTATAGATGGGACTAACACAGGGTTTGGGACTGGGGACTTTTGAGTATTTTCTTTGAGTCTGCTAGTTTTTATTCTGTATTACTTTTATCATGACATTTATTTACATTTTAACATGTCATTACATTATTCCTTTATTATTTATTGGATTATTCAATTGGCCTTGATTGTTGGTATTCCATTGTATTGTATTGTTTCTATTGTATCTGCACTCTAATATTTATTTATTATTATTGGTATTGTATTGTTACGCTATATTGCAACTCTATAACTAGGGGGTATATTCTCCCCACTATAATCATCACACCCTGCTACTAGTTAGCAGTGTTTGGTGTATGCGGAGGCACACTTGAGGTTTTATAACCAACCCTTTATGGCCATGTGAGAGAGTACTAGATTGGGGGACATTACACATAAAATACAATGCAAAAAAAATCCCCCAATGACCATAATTTTTAGCAGGGCATCAAGCCTATACAATCCATCATATCACAATAATATAAAAGTTGTAAAAGCATGAAAATTATTCCCCTTTCCCCCCTTAAATTTCAATTATACAATTATTTATCTTTGATTAAGCCATCACAACCACATCCTATAGATAAAAAAAGAAAACCACTTACGCATGATACACAATAAATAGAAACAAGAGATTCCCTACCTCAAAGAAGCTTTTCCAACTCTCTGCACACCTTATAGAAAAGAGTAAACTCCCGCAAACAACAACCACACCATGAGAAACCATGTCTCAACCTATAATGCACCTAATGATCATCAAAATGAAGCCTAACACACACCCTAAACCAAAAACACATCACCACATGAGGTTCCTGAAATAAAAACAGAAGAAAACCATAAATACGAAAGAAGAACTTACCATATATTTCCAAAAAATAACCATAAGAACCAATGGATCAAAGCAAGGGAAGGAGAGCTGGAGGATCCCTCAAAATTGTCTAGGGTTCCTTAGAAATAAGAGGGAAAGGATACATGAAAAAATAAAAAAGTATCAATTGAGAAAAGGAATTTAAATATGGTATCCTGTCACGACCCATCCTTGGGGCCCATGCCGTGACTACCCCAAGCCCGCCTTCCATAGGCCAGAGGTTGGCGACTAGCACCAAAGGTGTAATCCCTGTAAAAAAGGGAAGGCATTGCCTTTTAACCTGTAACACACACACAACCTGGACACAAGCAGCAGTGTATGCAAATAAAAGTAAATACTAAGTAAAACTGTAAATAAAAGTAAGAACTGAAAGAAAAGGGGCTGGAAATACAAGCCCAACAGTAAAGTACAACAACTGTAAAGCTATTACAACTGCAGAAAGGTAAACAACAACTACTGAGTCGTCCTCCGGGAATCCCACCTGAAGGGTGGGTATAGATGGCCTCCTCAGCACCCCAGGTCCGTCCGTCCGCTCTAAGTACGTCTTGCCAAGTGGTCCACCTCTGGGTACTGTCCAGCTCTACAACTCTCTGCCTCGATCAGTGTCGTCTGTCATCTGAAACCAAAAAAACAATGTGCGGGCATAGCCTGTGCAGGGGTGAGTATAAAGATACTCAGTAGGGGACCCTGAGACCCCCGAAGGTCTCCCAGAATCCACAAGGGATAAAACACAGCAGAAATATACAATCATGAAGTATCAACCAACCCTACTTAGGTATATGCCCATACATATACCTAAGTTACCAGTCACAGCCCGGATCCCACTCTCGATCCCAATCACAACCCAGTCCACACATGAAGTAAAGTCAATCACATAGATGATAATGATTAAAAGGCAAGACTCAGATCACACAGGTATACAACTTTTGTATAGTGATAGAGATGATCAGATGTAGTCACTGATTCATCTAAGCTGTCAGACCCACACAGGATACAGACCAACTAAGCTATCAGAACCACACAGGATACAGGACCGGATACTCTATCGGAACCACACAGGATACAGGAACAGAAGTCAGAACTATCAAACCCATGGAGGATTCCGGTACAGTAGTCATTGCTGTTGAACCCATGGAGGATTTTGGTACAGAATTCTTCACTGTCGAACCCACATAGGATTCCGGTACAGTAGTCATCACAGCTAGCTCTAGGGTTCCCGTAAAAAGCACGCTCGATTTTGGGAGGGTACGCTCCTCGATTCAAGTATCGATACATCAACTAAGTTCTGAGTTGATGTATCCCGTAGTTCCATCTCATCATAAGGAACCCAATGCGACAGACGACGCGTCAATCAGACGCCCATTCTGAGAGTTATTAACTTTTCTGTTCCAGGGGCCCGGTTGGATTTATGCTCATTCCAAACCCGGACATTTTCCAAAGTTGTCCAAAACTCACTTAGAGTATCACAAAAGTACTGCCTCATTGCGAGGGTCCCAGTTCTGCAGACGGCGCATCGATCGGACGCGTGGTCCAGGAGATATTTGCGTTTAAGCGAAGACAGGTCCGACCCGTCAAGCCCAGTGGGATGGCGGGTCTGCCCGACCCGGTTCGGTGGGTCCGACCCGGATAGGGGTCGGCCCGACCCAGTGGAGCACGGCCCACCCGCGGAACCGACCCGGAAGGTCCGACCCAATTGGGGGTTGGCCCAGGCCGGTGGGGCGCAGCCCACCCGTGGACCTGGCCTGCGCTGCGGGTCAGTTCGGTTCGCCCGGTGACACCAAGCGGCGCCGCCCCTCCTCTGCCCAACCATTTTTGTCCAGCGCAAGCGGCCCACACAGCGGGCCGCGGTTCTGCAGCCCGGTTGGATGGTTTTCCCACCGAGCGGCCCACAGTTGTGGGCCGCGTCTCCTCCGCGCAGCGCTAGTGGGCGCCGCGATCTCCCAGCCCGGCCGGCTGTAGCCGACCGGTTCTTCTAGCCTAGCCGGAATGAGGTTGGCCGGTTCTTCTCTGGCCAAGCGGCCCATAGTTGCGGTCCGCGGTTTTCCTCCACGCGGCCGGCGCCGGTCCAACACCTCCACCTTCGGTCGCTGCCGCCTCATGGCCGTGGACTCCTTCCTCCGGCACGGTGTGATGAGACCACGCCCTTCCAGCTCCGCCTTCATTGTTAACACAATCAAGAATCAATGGAGGGTCATCGTGCTGTGTTTTTTCGGCCCGCGCCCTCCGCGTTAGGTGATAAAAAAAATTGTCCACCTTCAATCCAAATATAATCAACAAAGTACGAGGGTATAATTCACATGTTTAGATAAATAATCCAAATTCCCCCTACCTTGTAATTGACGTTGCACGTTGACGAGCTGTGGAAGACGGGCATCACAGAATTCGGGCATCGCGGAAGTCGGTCCTCGTTTCGTCAACGCCGGAGGGAGTAGAGTTTGGTGAAGTTATGTTGAGACAACGCCCTCGGTGTATTTCATGGGCGGTGGTACTTCCCATCCTTGCCTCAGTCGAAGAAGGTAGAAGATGCTGCTCCACGTTCTTTGGAGACGAGGAACGTTCTTCATCAAGAGGATGGTGTTCTTTGTGGGAAGAAGCCTCTCCCTATTCTCCAAGGCTCCACCAAAACAAAAAGTGCCAACCCAAAATAATAGCTTTGGCTATTATTTTTATCCTTGACATGAATTTCAAAATAATTCAAAAAGATGATCCAATTAATTAATTGTTAATTTATTGAGAGAGTGTTGGCATCTTTATGAGGGAGAGTGGAAGGTGGAGGGTTTAAATTAAAAGAGGAGAGGTGGAGAGTTTAAGAGTTAAAGGGGGGTTTCAAGGGGAGTTGAGGGGTTTGGTGTTCGTGTGGGCCCAACCACACAATATCCTTCCTTGGGAGGTTATGTGGGGGGTGGGACCCACCTCCAACTTCCCTTTGGAGACAATAACCACCAACTAAATAAAATTATATCACACATTATTTAATTTAATTTATTAAGAATCCCCAAAATTAACTTCCGCTTTCGACCAAATACAACTACAGTAAAGGTCTCCTTAAGAGATTATCGGTGCTGTGAGTCCATTAGTGTCCTCATATTTCAATTCCAAGCACCAGTTCAAAAGATAGAAAAACCCGCACGTACGTTTACTGAATGTACCCGAACAAAACTTCAGAAATTGATTCCGGGCACACCGGGCCTCGGAATCAAGCGCTGTCAGAAACTACAGGCTCGTAAAATTTACATGTATTTAAGAAAAAATTTTCCATAGGATTTACAGGTCTTTACATTCTCCCCATATCAGGGCTTTATGTCCTCAGAAGCTACAACACGCACTATGGGAACAAATGGGGGTACTGAGCACGCATCTGAGCCTCCCACTCCCATGAGCTCTCCTGGAGGTTCCCGTACTGCCAGTGAATGCGCACCAAAGGAATCAACCATCCATGTAGGACCCGCTCCTATCGATCCTCAATCTTCACTGGAACCTCCGTGAATGTCACCCTGCCATCGATGTCCAGCTCCCCATGGTCGATGATGTGGGACGGGTCATGCACGTATCTCCTCATCTGAGATACATGGAAGAAGCCGTGCACCTGATACAACTAAGGTGGAAGGGCTAGGAGGTAAGCCACCTCGCCTACTCTGCTGAGAACCTGAAATGGTCCAATGAATCACGGAGATAACTTGACGCCCTGACCAAATCTCCGTAGACCTCGTCGAGGTGAGACCCATAAGAAGACGTGGTCTCCATCCTCAAACTCCAGTGGTGTCCGTATCCTATCAACATATGACTTCTGTCTGCTCTGTGCAGTCTTCATCCGCTCCTAGATGATTTGCACCTTCTCCGTCGTAGCCTGAAACATATGTAGTCCTATAAGTGATGACTCCCATGGTTCAATCCAGCATAGAGGCAACCTAAATGGTCGGCCGTAAAATGCCTCATAAGGTTCCATCCTGATGGTGGAGTGGTAGCTGTTGTTGTACTCAAACTCCACCAAGGGTAAGTGATCCTCCCAACTGTGACAAAAGTCAAGGACACATGTACAGATCATGTCCTCGAGAGTCTGAATGGTCCTCTCAGTCTGACCATCCGTCTATGGATGGAAGGCGGTGCTCAAGCGAAGCTGCGTCCCGAAAGCCTCCTACAACCCCTTCCATAGCCGGGAAGTGAAACGAGCATCCCGATCAGAGATGATCGTCGATGGTACACCATGAAGCCATACGATATCCTGTATGTAGAGGCGTCCCAAGTTCTCTACTGAGCCCTGCTCTCTGATCAGTAAGAAGTGGGATGACTTGGTGAGTCGGTCAATAATCACCCAGATAGAGTCGTGTCCTCTGGATGTACGTGTAAGTCCCGTCACTAAATCCACGGATATCCTGTCCCACTTCTACTATGGGAACTTTAAGGGCTATACGAAGCCTGCTGGTACCTGGTGCTCTGACTTCACTTGCTGAAAAGTGAGGCATCGCGAGACAAACTCTGCTACCACCTTCTTCATACCCGACCACCAGTTCTGTCGTCTGAGGTCCTGATACATATTCACCACTCCTAGATGTACCGCTAGAGGGGAAGTGTGTATCTCCCTCAACACCTCCTCATGTAGTGCAACTGGTACCATGGTACATCCTATTAATAAGATGACGTGCTCCCCACCTTCAGAAAATCCATTAGGTGCCTACCTTGAGGATATCTGAGCACGTCACATCTCACAGTCAATGTCCCCACACTGTGCCTCTTAGAATCGTTGAAGGAGTGGAGGAGTGACTGTGAGAGACTGCAGAAAGGTAGCTCCATCTCTATCCACAAAGGATATCTGCAACGTGGCCAGATACTCCATCACCTCTCCTAGCAGCTGAATGCCCGATCTCCTGCTAAGAGCCTCTGCTACAATGTTCCCCTTCCCAGGAGTATAGACTATCTCAAAGTCATAGTATTGGAGGAACTCGAGCCATCGCCACTGTCTTAGGTTCAGGTCTTTCTACAAGAAGATGTACCTGAGACTTTGGTGGTCATACTAGACTGTAAAATGCTCGCCCATCAGATAGTGTCGCCACATCTTCAAGGCGAAGACCACTACTGCTAACTCCAGGTCATGGGTAGCATAGTTCTTCTCGTGCTGTCTCAACTGCCGTGAACCATACTCGATCACTGCTCGCTCCTACATCAGGACACACCCAAGTATGGTCCCTGATGCATCGCAGTAAACTACGTACCCTATGCCCTCCTCCAGTAGCCTCAAGATGGGTGCACTGGTCAATCTCTGCCTCATCTCCTGAAAGCTCTGCTGGAATCTCTCTAACCACACGAAGGGTTTCCCCTTCTTCGTCAATGCTGAAAGTGGTGCTGAAACTCTGGAGAAGTCTGGAAGAAATCTCCGATAGTACCCAGCTAGTCCCTGAAAACTCCGCACCTCCGTCACACTCCTTGGTGGCTCCCAAGCAAGTACCGCCTTGATCTTCACTGGATACACTGCAACTCCAGCCTCCTAGATGATGTGACCCAAGAAGTGAACCTCTCAAATCCAGAAATGGCACTTCGAGATCTTACCATAAAGCTGGTTCCCTCAGAGTGTGTCCAGTACTACCCACAAATGGTAGGCGTGCTCCTACTCAGTAGTCGAGTAAATCAGTATGTCGTCGATGAAGACTACGAAAAATCGATCGAGGTAAGGCTGGAAGATCCTGTTCATGAGACTCATGAACAATGCTGGTGTGTTGGTTACACCAAAGGGAATAACCAAGAACTCATAGTGGCCATACTGACACCTGAATGCCGTCTTCTTCACATCCTCATCTCGAACTTTGAGCGGGTGATAGCCTAACCTGAGGTCTATCTTCGAGAACCATCGTTCTCCCTTGAGATGATCAAAGAGGCCGTAAATCCTCGGGAGTGGGTAATTTTTCTTCACGGTCACCTGATTCAGGCGATGATAGTCAACACACAGTCACAAGCTCCCATCCTCCTTCTTGGCGAACAAAATCAGAGAGTCCCAGGGTGAAACACTGGGTCAGATAAATCTCTTCCTCAACAAGTCCTCCAGTTGTACCCGCAGCTCACAAAGCTCGACGGGATCCATCTGATATGCTAGAGTAGATATCGACGCTGTCCCGGGGTATAGGTCAATGTAGAATTCTACCTCTCTATGAGGAGGTAGTCCTGGAACGTCGCCAGGAAAAACATCCGCGTACTGATCCACCACAACAGGAAAACTTGGACTCTGCACATCAACTGCTCCGAGGATGAGACTAGCCAACTGATGTGTGATTGGATGTCCCCTCCTCTGTGTAAGTCCATCCTGCGCTGCAAAGGCTCCCTTATTGCCAGTGAAGGTGAACCTGGTCCCATCCGTGTAGATACACCACATTTTGTGCCTAATATATTAAATCTGAGCATGAACTGTGGATAACCAGTCCATACCCAAGATGACGTCGTAAGGGCTCAACGCCACTACAAGAAGATCTCAGCCGAAGCTCTCACCTCCAAGAGTAAGCTCACACTACTGGCACTAGTTCATAATCATCGAGTCTGCTCTCGTAGGAGTCTCTAGCCATAGGGATCGAGCCAACGGCTCTGTCAGAATCTCCAAGCTCTGAACAAGGGTAGTGACAATAAAAGAATGACTCGCACCTATATCTATGAGTACTACAACAAGGGTGGAGTATACATAGATAGTACCTCGAATCATCTCAGGTGCATTGTGGTCCTAGGTCTCGACTGCCTGGAGTTGATCCCACCTATGTCCGCCTGCTCCTTGTGGTCAGGGTGGACCTCCTGGTGGTGGTGGTGGTAGATCCTCGAAACGTCTTCCACCACCCGCTGCTTGGCCAACTCCTCTGCCACATCCGCCTGCTCCCAGCGGA
This sequence comes from Viscum album, assembly GCA_963277665.1. Lineage (NCBI taxonomy): Eukaryota > Viridiplantae > Streptophyta > Magnoliopsida > Santalales > Viscaceae > Viscum > Viscum album. Next base: position 1,360,169,036 of record OY728140.1, on the reverse strand, counting down.
CCTCCATGGTCTAACCTCTTCCTCTGCCTGGAGGGTCGGGCAGTCACGAGCCATGTGGCCCTGCCTGCCGCATGCATAACACTGCTTGCTCCTCATATAGCCGGCTCTCTCTCGTGTGCCCCGCACAACCAAACCTGTATCCGGGGGTCACCCACCTGATGGCCTGGTCTGCTTGGACCTCTCCATCATCTATCTACTACTGGCTGCCGAAGACTCTGCTACATGTCTCCCTATGGTGGGTCTCACCACTGTTGACTATTTAGCGAGGAAACTCTCCACTAGAAGAGCTCGCTACAGCACCCCCACCTGCATCAGAATGCTGAGGGGAATCATCGAAGCCCCGATCTCATGCTTGAGTCCCTGCTCAAAGGTCTGGGCCCTGAAGAACGAGTCCTGTACCATATCCGTAGAGTAGCGTGAGAGGTTGGTGAACCTTGATGAGTATTGAGCTACTGTAATACTTCCTTGCTGCAGATGAAGTAACTCCTGAATCCGCACCGCACGAAGGGTGGCTGAAACAAACTCTGAGCGAAAGAGACTCTCATAGTCTATCTAGAGTAATGATGCCTCGTAAAGAACCTAGATCATTAGGCTCCACCATCTTCCTACTGCTGCATGCAGGAGACTCGCGGTAAGGATCACCATGAGGTCGGCTGGTGTCCCTACCAATCTGAAAACTCTCACGACAGCCTCCAGCCAATCCTCAGCTGCCTGTGAGTCCGTCTCTCCCCAGAACCTGGGTGGACTCTGGTGCTAGAACTCATGCAACGCACTCAGGCGGTGTGCACTCTCTGGTGCTGGAGCTGGTGGTATCGGTGGCCCAGTAGGTAGTGGTACCGCTGGTACCTCCGTTGTGATGGGGCCCTGTACTGAGGCCTCATCGCTCGGTGGTCTACCATATCATACGTAACTCGAAACCCTAACTGGATGCTTTCATGGGGCCATCCTGAAAAGAAACAGTTGCGCCATGGTTAAAACAATATACCTGGTGAGATGACACAAAGTAATCACAAAGAAAACTTTTCAAAGGAATCACACACACAATCAGTGTTTTTGTGCACTGGGTCGAAGATGAGAAGTCAGAGTCATAGTGTATGGATACGTCGGCCGCCGCACCAACACCGGTTTCCCTAAACTGATAACCACACCCAAAAAACATAACACTATTACTGTTAAAATAATCAGATTCCAAGTTCTGCGGTAGAACCGACTCCTTTGATACCAATTTTTCATGACCCGTCCTCGGGGCCCATTCCATGACTACCCCAAGCCCGCCTTCCATAGGCCAGGGGTTGACAACTAGCACCAAAGGCGCAATCCCTGTAAAAAAAAGGGAAGTCATTTTCTTTTAACAAGTAACACACACACAACATGGACACAATCAACATTGTACGCAACTAAAAGTAAACACTAAGTAAAACTGTAAACAAAAGTAAGCGCTGAAAGGAAAGGGGCTGGAAATACAATCCCAATAGTAAAGTACAACAACTGTAAAGCTAGTATAACTACAGAAAGGTAAACAACAACTAATGAGTCATCCTTCAGGAATCCCACCTGAAGGGTGGGTACAGATAGCCTCCTCAGCACCCCAGGTCCATCCATCCACTCCGAGTATGTCTCACCAAGTGGTCCACCTCCGGGTACAGTCCAGCTCTACAACTCTCTACCTTGATCAGTGCTATCCGTCATCTGAAACCAACACAATAATGTGCGGGCATAGCCCATGTAGGGGTGAGTGTAACGATACTCAGTAAGGGACCCTGAGACCCCCGAAGGTCTCCCAGAATTCACAAAGGATAAACAATAGTAGAAAGATACAATAAAAAAGTATCAACCAACCCTAATAAGGTATATGACCATACATATACCTAAGTTACCAGTCACAGCCCGACTCCAACTCTCGAGCCCAATCACAACCTAGTCCACACAGGAAGTAAAGTCAATCACATAGATGATAATGATTGAAAGACAAGACTCAGCTCACACAGGTATACATCTTTCGTATATCGATAGAGATGATCAGATGTAGTCACTAATTCATCTAAGCTGTCGGACCCACACAGGATACAGACCAGCTAAGCTGTCAGAACCACACAGGATACAAGACCAGCTACTCTGTCAGACCCACATAGGATACAGGAACAGAAGTCAGAACTGTCAACCCCATGGAGGATTCCGGTACAGTAGTCATCGCTGTCGAACCCATGGAGGATTCCGGTATAGAAGTCATCGCTATCGAACCCACATAGGATTCCAGTACATTAGTCATCACAACTAGATCTAGGGTTCCCGCACATAGCACGCTCGATTTCGGGAGGGTCCTCTCCTCAAGTCAAGTATTGATACATCAACAAATTCCTAAGTTGATGTATCATGTAGTTCTGCCTCATCATAAGGAACCCAACACGATTGACGACGCGTCAATCAGATGCCCGGTCTGAGGGTTATTAGCTTTTCCGTTCTAGGGGCCCGGTTGGATTTACATTCATTCCAAACCCGACTGTTTTCTAAAGTTTTCCAAAACTCACTTAGAGTATTTCAAAAGGACCGCCTCGTTGTGAGGGTCCTAGTGCCGTAGATGGTGCGTCGATCAGACGCACAGTCCAGGAGATATTTGCATTTAAGCGAAGACGGGTCTGACCCGTCAAGCCCAGTGGGCTGGAGGGTGGGCCCGAACCGGTTCGGAGGGTCCAACCTGGCTGGGGGCCAGCCCGGCCCGGTGGGGCATGGCCCACCCGCGGACCCGGCCCGGTGGGTCTGACCCGGTTGGGGGGTCAGCCCAGCCTGGTGGGGCCTGACCCACCCGCGGACCCGGCCCGCACTGCGGGCCGGTTCGGTTCGCCCGATGGCACCAAGAAGAGCCGCCCCTCCTATTCCCGGCCAACCGTAGCCTGCCAGTTCTATCCAGTGCGAGGGGCCCGCACAGCGGGCCGCGTTTCTTTAGCCCGGCCGGCAGGCGGCCGGCCGGTTCGCCCGCTGAGCGGCCCGCTGTTGCCGACCGCGTCTCCTCCGCACGGCGCCAGTGGGCGCCGCGATCTCCCAGCCCGGCCAGCCATAGCCGGTCGGTTCTTCCAGCCCGACCGACATGAGGCCGACCGGTTATTCTCCGGCCGAGCGGCCCGCGGTTGCGGGCCGCAGTTTTCCTCCATGCGGCCGGCGCGACGGCGTCGGTCCACCACCGTCGCCTTCGGTCGCCGCCGCCGAATGGCCGTGGCCTCCTTCCTCCGGCATGGTGTGACGACACCGCACCCTTCTGGCTCCACCTCCATTGTTAACACAATCAAGAATCAACAGAGGGTCGTCGGGCCGTGTTTGTTCGGCCTGCGCCCTCCGCATTAGGTGATAACAAAAATTGGGCACCGTCAATCCAAATATAATTGCCAATGTATGAGGGTATAATTCACACGTTTAAATAAATAATCCAAATTCCCCCTACCTCGTAATTGACGTTGCATATTGATGAGCTGTGGAAGATGGGCGTCACAGAAGTCAGGCGTCACGGAAGTCGGTCGTCGTTCTGTCAACGCCGGAGGGAGTAGAGTTCGGTGAATTTACGTTGAGACGATGCCCTCGGTGTATTTCGTTGGCGGTGGTGCTTCCCTTCCTTGCCCCGGTTGAAGAAGGTAGAATATGCTGTTCCACGTTCTTCAGAGACGAGGAACGTTCTTCGTCGAGAGGTTGGTGTTCTTCGTGTTCTTCGTGGGAAGAAGGCTCTCCCTATTATCCAAGGCTCCACCAAAACAAAAAGTTCCAACCCAAAATAATAGCTTTGGATATTATTTTTATCCTTGACATGAATTTCAAAATAATTCAAAAATATGATCCAATTAATTAATTGCTAATTAATTGAGAGAGTGTTGGCATCTTTATGAGGGAGAGTGAAAGGTGGAGGGTTTAAATTAAAAGAGGAGAGGTGGAGAGTTTAAGAGTTAAAGGGGGGTTTCAAGGGGAGTTGAGGGGTTTGGTGTTCATATGGCCCCCACCACACAATATCCTCCCATGGAAGGTTATGTGGGGGGGTGGGCCCCACCTCCAACTTCCCTTTGGAGATAATAACCACCAACTAAATAAAACTATTTCACACATTATTTTATTTAATTTAATAAGAATCCCCAAAATTAACTTCCGTTCTCGAACAAACGCAACTGTGGTAAAGGTCTCCTTAAGCGATTACCGGCACTGTGAGTCCATCGGTGTCCTCAAATTTCAATTCCGAGAACCTGTTCAAAAGATAGAAAAACCCGTACGTACGTTTACTGAACGTACCTGAAAAAAACTTCAGAAATTGATTCTAGGCACACCGAGCCTCAGAATCTAGCACCATCATAAACTATGGACTCGTAAAATTCCCATGAATTTATGAAAAACTTTTCCATGGGATTTCCAGGTCTTTACATATCCCACCATTTTCACCTCATTTAATACATTACATAACATATAATTCATGGGTTTCCGAAAATTTCAACTTTCACTGAAAATCATATCGCCTAAAATTTATTCAATTATAGGTCTTGAATTGTGTTTTCACGACATGAATTTGTTTCATGGATCCCCCTTATCCAATTTATCAAGCCATGAGCTACCTAACTACATAAGATGTGAACTAATATTTTAGATTATGTAAACAATACACAACATGTATTTCTTATAGTAGCTCTATTGCACCTCCAACCACCAGAAAACCACCTTAAGACTCATTTGAAACACCCCCAACACCCAAAACTAGAAAATTAACAGACTTGGGAGGCATGAACCATTATATTCATGAAGAATATAGGAGTTAAAATGAATGTACAGAGCGATATTCTTGAATAACATGCATAAGAGATAGGTAATAATATAGTCACAAGAAAGGATTTAAAAGAAAGTAGTCTACCTCTCAAGACAAAACACGAATATAGGAGACTATCTGGGATATAAGTTTCTTCAATTATAAAAGATATGGATGCAAAACTAAATAATAAAGTTAATACAAATATGGAACTTGACGAGATAATAAAAATCTTTAATGAAAAGTGGAAGACCCATCCCATGGTAGTTTCAAAATAGAAATCCGTGAGTAAGTGGAATTTATTTTTAGAATCTATAATTAAGAAAAAATACCTTGAAAAATATATATATAATCACTCTCATAATAAGGTAGAAATAAAATTCTACTATTTTGGAAGATTTGGGAACATTATGAGCATGTGTTTTGAAGAACAAAGGCCCAATGATGAAATAAAACCTATTACCACTACATCTTAACCAAAATAAGACCACATGAGGTATGATTTATATGGGATATGTTTTATATGTTCTAACCTTGTTCATATGGTAAGGCGTTGCAATAATATAAGTGAAAGAAGAGTCATAAGGAGGTCCTTCAGTCCTAAGACATATAAAGTAAGAGTTTATCTAGGAAAGCATCTTATTAATTTTGAAAACTAGTTCACTATTTTGGAGGAAAGAAATATAAATCAACAAGGGGTTCATAAAGCACCAAAATTAGGTTACTCACAATAGTCCTCCTAGGAAGAAAGAAAATAGATATGGAATCGAATGATGGAAGTTTCTATAGCTATGAGAAATAATGGAAAGAAGGATCCACCAGGGAAAAAGAAGGATGAAGTGGAACTCATGACCATGAAAAAGAAGCATGCCTAAGTGGTCTCATACAAATTAATCCAAGTTAGGAGATGGAGACTGGTGGAAGTGTCCTATAATATAGGAATAAGCATGATAAAAAGATTAATAGTGAGGAATCAAAAGAGGAAACATGTACAAGTGGGATTAGTTGCACTATGAAAGTGAATCTTAGGCCAGAAGAGGATGAATCTAAGGAAATAATTTGAGATGAAGTTTGTGTAAGTGGAATCACCCAAATGATAACCACTTAGAAGGTATTGAAGAAGATCACCATTATTTATGATTTAGAAAAAGAGGATATTGATGAGGTTATAACATTCCTTCCTCACATCTAAAAATAGGAAAATAAAAGTTTTCTTATAAAGGGTCGTCCCACCAAGACCAACCATCTTCCTTAGATTAAGGAAATTTGAGGTACCTCTCTCCCATGTATTTACAAATTTATAACTATTTAAGAAGTGGTGTAGAATTTAAGGGGGAGATATGATCCATGTGCTGATTGTGCTAATAAATGACATCTGTGAAAGATAAAATTAGATCTGTTGAAGGTGAAAAGATTCACGAAACAAGTGAAGTCAAAGGTATTTCAAGTCATATTTGGTATCATGCCTATACATGTATGCCAACTACACACTGCTTAATCTGAAATTTTGTGTGTCAGGTTGTCCCAATACACGCACAGTGTGTAATAAATACACCATGTGTAATTAACTTCTCTATGTGTCGTGTATCCCATGAAAAATCCATGTGCAGTGAACATGGGTACACAACTTCTACTCTAGCTACACACCATATAACCCAGTTTTACCAACCAAAAAATTGTAACTTCATGATGAAATCTTTGGTCTTTCTTTATTAGTTCTAAGACCTTTAAGAAAATAAAACACTAAATAGACATTATTAATATGTTGATAACATGTTAATTCAAATCATATTTAAAGAATGAATAATATGATGTAGAAATTCAAACACTATTGTGCATAAGTCAATAATAAAAGAAATAATTATAAATTTAAAACGTGACCCCTCTGATACCACTTAAAGGTTCTGGGCGCGATGGAAGTGCTAGTTGGTGGGCGATATATTAAAATTTCTTTTAATATTTAGATATTACCAAAACCCAAATAGAGGATCTTACACATTAAATTTATAATATATTTATTTAGATCTATAATAAATGATTACATCAGCTTAGGATCCTTTCTTCATTGATTATATTGATCTTTTGAAAGACCCTTTTCGGATTGCCTATGTTGTGATATGAGGATCTAAGGATAGAATCCCTCTGGCGGTGATCCACACATTCTCCTTTGATCTACGAGAAATGTTGATCGATCTTCGGGTGATAGTGTAGTGATTCTATTGTCTTGTGTTATTTGTTTTGATCACTCATTCATCAATCTTGAAAGAATATATCTGGTGTTTCTAGTTCTTGAGAGGAAGAGAGGAGGAGTCAAGAGAGAGTTTCATTGTTCTCAACGATTCTAAAGTTTTATTTTTTTGGATTCCATAGATAATAGACATTACCGTCTATTTATACAGCTAGGGTTTAAGTTAAAATATTATTTAATTGCATTTCATCCCTTAAATAATATTATAATATTTAATAACTCCCATGTCACATAATAATAATAATAATATTATTATTTTTCAGCGCTCACCAATTTGCTCAAGAACAAATATTATTTAACCAACTTGTTAATTAATATTTTTCATCAGACATGGTATTGTTCTATTTGAACTCCTATAGCATTTATTGAACACCTAAATAAATATTTTATTTATCAATAAATATTTTTTATTGATAAAACGTGAATAAAATTTTCCCTCAGTCTTGAGAATAATATTTATTAAATTAATTAAATTCAAATAGAATTTAATCAAGATCATTGGAAACACTTAATTTTTGACCCTCTAGGATTCTTTCCCATTATAATCAGGTGGTTTTTTCTAAAGTCCAAGATTAATATCTAGAAATAGATCAAGGTACCCAAGAGAAAGAAATTAATTCCATAATGATAATAACCACACACAAACACTCACTGTGTAATATAATCCCTTTGTAACAATATCTCATTAAGAAAGTTGCACATCTGTGTCATCAACCTATATACTCGATACATCTTTATTTAACTATTTTAAATAAACATATCAATACACCATGATAATAAAATTTAATGTGATGGTTACATTACCATAAAATGGTTGAGATATCAACTTCCACAAAGATGGAAGGGACAAATCCTTCCCCGAATTATCCATTAATGACATGTCAATCATGATGGAACCAACATACCCTACCTCACTGATAACATATGGTGTCATGGTTTTTGTCAGAAAATATAACTGTGCAAGTCATAAAATGAATTAATGATATTCTTAAAGTCGAAGGACCATTACACACACTCACATATAGGAATATCTGATGACACCAAAACATGCTGAATTACTATTGGTGGGTTTGTTATCATAATCTCCTATCTTGGAGAATACCAAGCGAGAACTTCATGAGAAGAAGATTCATTTTCTTATGAGCACTATCAAATGATAGTCTATATACTATGTGTCTCATCATAGTACATTATCCAACCATAGAACTATATTTAAGAATATTTTCATAATACTTCAAGGTTCTCATCATAATAGGGAACTTCTATAACCTTATCAATGTGATGAATACTCTAAGAAATTATTACATTAGAGTCATATAGAATAACGAACAATATAAAATAAGAATTTTTATTAATATTCAATACATCGAATATACATGTAATCAAAGTACAAATTTTTTTCCTAAGAAACCGAGTACAACATTGGGTAATGTGAAATATCTCATGAGATAATGTGTATTATGTGTGAACATGATTCTAGATTTGTTCACAATGATGATGTTATAATTTACACACATATGTTATGCATGAACATGATGTCAGTTTTTTTCACAACTATGGGAAGTATTTGACCACTAAGTTATTATGTTTCATTATTATTCATATTCCACATTCCCTGTCTTTATCGAATGTTTCCCTCATGATTATGATGATGATCCTATGCCTATTATATGATGATGTTGATTATGCTCAATCATGTACTATTTTTTCATGTCCCTTATTACTCCCCTTATTGGGATTTTAAGCTCACCACTTTCTTTGATGTATATCCTCAGGTGACTATAAGTACTAAGGAGGTCATGAGATATTTAGAAGGATAAAGAAGAAGAATTTAAATAATTTTAGGCTTTATTATGTACAATTCATGTATGAGACTAATTTTCCCAAGAAAGTAAAACTTTGCATCCTAAATTGTATGAGCCTAATTTTCCCAAGACACTAAACCTTTTTATCCTATATTGTATAATGATTTTGTTGTTTATATTAAAAATTATGTAATATTCATGTAATAAAAAGTTGGTTTACTATAGTTGGTATCAGAGAATGGTTTAGTTAATTTTAGAATTAGTATTAGAAAACATTAGTGAAAACCAAAAGTATAAGTCTGTGTATAGGTAAATATCCTAGAAGAATCATTTTAGAAAAAGGATAAACATAGAGATCCCACAAGATATGATTTTAGAGATAATTTTCACATAAGAATAAATTATTTATTCATGCTCTGTTGACTTATGATTTGTTCCAAATTTTTATATTTTAGAAAATTGTGGGAACCAAGAGAAACCAAACCAACAATCTGTATGAGGAAAAATGCAATGATTGTCCAAACAACATCCCCAATTCCATTGAATGAGGAGTTTAAAAATTCATGAATATGTTTACCTAGTTGTCTCAGGATGTGAATAATAACCTGAACCATGTAAAACACCCACCTTTCCCCAAGAAGGAGCATCTGGATATTGATTCTTTTATTCGGAAATAACCTCCAACATTTAGTGGGTCTTCCGATCCACTTATCACTGATTAGTGGGTTAACTCAATAGAGAAGATATTTTTTTTACTCTACAATTCTAAGAAGGAGAAACTTACTTTTTTCATCTATCATTTTGATATAGAGGCTGTTCAATGGTGGTTATTGATATAGAATACCATGCCGAAGGTTGAAATTGAATAGAAGGAGTGGGAAGACATCAATAAAATATTTCTTAACAAGTATTTCCCTCGAACTCATAAAAAAATATGGAGAGATAAATCCTAGATCTTAATAAAAAGGAGGGTGAATTGGTCACTTCTTATGAGTAAAACTTTTTAAGGATTTCAAGAAATGCCTCAGGTTTTGTTATAAAAAATGATAGAAAAATAGATAGATTCTTTAGTGGGTTAAAATCACACCTTCAAAAGGATTTATCTATCTGAGACTTTGGGAGTTATGAAGAACTAGTTTGATGAGCTCTCAAAGTAGAGATGGAGTTTGGTGAATGGTCCCATTTTTTTGGAGATAAGAAACAAAAAATGGAGTTTAATACTATCAAAACAAATGATAAAGGAGGAAATAAGATCCAACAACCCTCATGTAAAAAATGTGGGAAGAAGAATAATGAAAATTTCCTCAAAGGGAAAGGGAAATGATTCAAGTTTGGGAGAGAAGGACATCAAGTTCATTAATGTTAAAGAGACATGAAAAGTTCAAACAACGTGATGGAGTAAAGGAAGGCACAACCCATGGTTCAATGATTCAACTATAGGGAGAAAGGGAACTATATAAGCTAGTGCACTAAACCATGGGTAATCCGCGTCAGCAACCACCAAAGTTGCAGGAGAAAGGGAAAGTCTATGCCATCACCACAGCTGAGGTGGAACATGAAAATGATGTCATATTTGGTAAAATTCCTATTCACTCAAGAATGAAAAACGTTTTATTTGATTCTGGTTCTCTGAATTTTTTTATATCCTAAAAGTTTTATAGAAATGTTGAATCAAAACCCTGATTACTCAAAGTAGAGATATTTATAAAAACATCTAGAGGTGTGATCAATGCAACCAAAGTGTTACTCTTATCCTGTTAGTGCATGTGGGAAGATTATTCAATAGAATTTAATAATCCTTCTCTTTGTGGAATTTGATGCTATACTAGGCATAGATTGACTCTCATTATATAGAGAAAACATCAACTATTGGGAAAATAAAATCTCTTTTCATATCTTGAACAATCTCATGTTCCTAGGAAAATGAAAGGAAGATCATGAATCTCTTTTGGGGGATCCCTCAATAGTGTGGGTGACGACATATGATGTGTCTCTTATTTCATGTGTTTTCCACACCCATTTTATGTTTTTAATATTATTTAATGTTTTAACAGGTATTTAAGTGGTTAATTTTAGTGTTTAGAATTATTTTTTATTAATTTGTAAAATTATAGTTTTTTTATATTTAAATGTTTAATTTAATTATTAAATAATTAATATATCATGTTTTGTATTTTAATATGTTTCATTCTCTAACTTTGATTTTAAAAATTAATTGTAAGTTTTATAATTGAATCATTTGTTTATTTTATTTTATTTTTTCTTTTTTTAGTTTATGAAAATAATTAAATTATTAATGTTTTATTTTTAGTTTAATTTATAATATGTATTTTTTATTTTTAAATTACAATGTTAAATCCTTTAGTTTTTATTTTTTCTTGTACATATTTTAGTTTTAGTTTAATTTATCTTATGTATTTTGTATTTTATATTTTTAAATTGAGCTTAGATTTTTCTTTCTGAATTAGTTTTCTTCTAAAATTTTTGTGCTCGAGCCCTAGTTTGAAGATGATCTATCGATCATCCAAACCAAGGCACCATTTCACCTTTGTTCCACTGTGCATTATATTAATGGTGAGTTCAAGGAATAGGGGGAAACCAGAGATAAGAGCTGGACCCAGGTGGTATGAAGGAGACTGAAGATTTGAGCTCTACTTGGACATCCAACTTTTGATGCCTAAAATATAGAACCGAACCAAAATCAAGGGTGACCCCTTCTAAATTCAAAAAGAAGATTAAAGTCAGCTGACACTTGAGTGTGAGGAATAAAATTGATGATTATGCCACTGGAAGATCTGATTTGTTATTTGAATTTGGTGGTTTAGGGTTTTCATATCCACCGGTGTTGATGACAGAACTTTCTAAGTTTTAAGGTTCGATGACTAGAGATGGTGATTGAAGGAAAATTAAATCTCCTAAGAAGAAGATGATCCGAGGACATGGTTGAACTGAAGTCAACCTCCATCACTGCTAAAGACATGCTGGAGAAGATGGAACAAGTTTTTTCAATGTTGTCTAGCTCGAATAATGTGAGGAAATATTTAAGGATCTCAAGAAGATCTTAATCACTACACTTGTACTCACACTACCATCAAGTGGAGAAGGTTTTGTGATATAAAGAGATTATTCAATGGAAGGATTGATTTTTGTACACGTGAAAAATGAAAAATTTATACCCTATGCCTCATGAAAAACTAAATATCTAGGGGAAAAACAACCAAATGCATGATCTAGAGTTAGCAGCTGCGATCTTTGCTCTTAATATTTGATGGAACTACCTCTACATTGAAAAGTGTGGAATATATACATATCAAAAGAGTCTAAAGTATATATTCACATAGAAGTATCTCAATATGAACCTATAAAGATGGTTAGAGTTAATCAAGGACTACAATTTATCTATTCAACAACATCCAGGAAAGGAAAAAAAGTAACTGATTCTCTTAGTAGAAAAGAATATTCTACTATATCTATGTTTCATATTAAGAAAGACCCTATCTTCATGGACATGAAAAGAATGGATCTTAAAATCATAATTCTAGGGAATAAATATTGACTTTCCCAAACAATCACCCAACCACCTATCCAAGAGAAGATCAAGGAGGCACAAAGGGATGATTTGGAGCTTTAAACGAGGGCGAAATCCATGAAGGAAGGGAAGCTTAATAAGTTTCACATCAATGAATATGATTTCATTCAATTTGGAACTATAATTTTTGTGGCTTAATCACTAAAGAAAAAGGAGGTATTGGATAATGCATGTAGCTCATATTTCTCCATCCATATTAGAAGTACTAAGATGTACCATGATCTTTGAGAGCACTCCTGGTGGGATGACATGAAGAAATAGATTGTCGAGTACACCTTAGAGTGCTCAATATGTCATCAAGTTAAAGAAAAGAGACATAATTACAAGGGAGTGATGAAACCAATGACCATATCCACATGGAAATGAGAAAACATCACTATGGAATTTCTCACCGTTCTCTCAAATACATACAAAGGAAGTAATGCGACATGGGTTGTGGTGGATTGACTCACCAAGACTGACCACTTCATTTCTATTCAAGAATATTTTTCACTTGAAAAACTTGTCAAGATATATGTAAAGGAAGTGGTGAGGCTGCATAGGGAACCACTTTTGACCGTATTTGATCATGATACAAGGTTCACCTCTATATTCTAGATATTTATTCAAATTTCTTAGAATACTAAAATAAATTTTATTATGATCTATCTCCCCAAACTGATGGTTAATTTGAAAGAACCATTTAGGCTCATGAGGATATGATGAGATCTTACTTAATAGAATTTAAAGGAGGATATGATCAACATCTTCTATTAGTTGAGTTATCATAAAACAAAAATTTCCACTCAAATTTTCAAATATCTCTATATGAAGTTCTATATGGGAAGTGATGTAAAACTCCTACTTGTTGGGATACATTTGGCGAATGAAAGTTAATTGGACTTGATCATGTTCAAGATATGATAGAGAAGTCTCAAGCTATCCAAAAACATATAAAAGTTTCTCAAAGTTGAAAAAAGAGCTATACTAACAATCGTCTAAGGGATTTAGAGTTTGAATTTGGAGGAAAATTTTCCCTTTGAATATCACCATGGAAGAGAGTCTTGCAGTTTGGAAAGAAATAAAATCTTATCCCTAAGTACATTTCCCCCCATTGATATCCTTGATCACATAGGAATAATAGACTATTTTCTAGAACTTCCACCAAATATAGCTCAATTTCATAATGAATTCCCTGTATCTATCCTAAAAAAGTACATATTGGATCCCTCACATGCACTGAATTCGAAGGTAGTACAATTAGATAATGACCTCTCATATGAGTATCATCTGATGTAGATCTTGGACTATAGAGACAAAGTTCTATGAAATAAGATAGATCACATTGTAAAAGTGTTGTGATAGAACCATAAATTTGAATAAGTGACATGAGAACAGAAGGAAATAATAAAAAAGAAGCACCCTCACCTATTCTCAACCAAGAATATGAGTTGAAATTTCAGGGATGAAATTTCTAAGGGGGGGGATGTAACAACCCAAAGTTTATAAATGATACTTGTTTCTTAAAATAAATTCATGTTATATTATATTATATAATATTATAAACATACAACACATAAAGAAACTAAAAAAATTTAATTCATTCAATACATTAATGAGAAATTAAACCCATGAAAATTAAAAGCATTATAATGAGGAAAAAATATAAATTAATAAATTTAGAATTGGAAAATTTTGATCCTTCTAACCTACTATAATCATCGCCCCTAAGAACAACACTATGGAAAAGAATTAAAATATCAGTAAACCAATCAACATTTTAGAAAATAAAATTATATAACATTGGGAGTAATTGTAGTTAATATTGAATAAAGGAATTAAGTATTATTTATAAGGGGTAATATGACCATTGGAATAGTAACCTGACCGTTGAGAATAGTAACTTGACAGTTGGGAATAGTAACAGGACTGTTGGAATAGTAATCTGAGACGGAAATGATAAAAATGTAATATTAATAATATTTATAGTTAGAAATTTAAGTAAATATAAATATTATAATTCCATATAATAAATATCATGATTCAAATATCAAAGAAAATATAAGCACATTTTTAATAAACTATATTTTAATGTATTTTGTAAAAATAATAATTTTTTTATTAATAATTAAAATAACTTATGTTATAAAATTATTTTGATAAAATGAAATTAATTTTTTAAATTAGTACATTGAAATTTTGCAAGGTTTATTTTTTGGTAATTTTTGGAAATGTTTCAATTTTTATGCGAATAGTAAAAATACAATTTTTTTTGTAACTAGTGTATTTTAAATTATATCATTAATGATGTAATAAAGAACTAATCAATTATATAAATTTTGGATTGACCAAAAAATATTAAATTTTATAAATTAATCATTTAAATATATTCATCATGTTTTTCAAAGATAAAAATTATTTTTCAAAGTCTAAAGTCTAAAGTATTACATTAAAATAAATTTTTTTATTTTTCCACTTTCATTTTTAATTAAATATTTAATTTGGATTATAAATGGTTTTAAAGTCATGAATAAAATTTATTTTAATGATATATGATTCATATTGTAAAAAATCTAATATTACAAAGTCTACCTTTGATATATTATTTTATTCCAAAAAATATCCCTCTCCTCAAGTATAAATATTCCATGTTGCTCCCCTTGGAAAAATACTCCTCCCTCACTTACCAAATATAAACCTCTACCTAAATACCTTATTTTAATACACTTATAATCCTTATGGAAGTTATGGTGTAATCAAAGTTCAATCTTTCAAGAAGTTAAGGGCCGTAGAGAAGGAACCACTTGAAGAAAGAGATAATGTCCTTTTATCCTTTTTTATTTCATTTTCATTTTCTAATTTCATATCCTACTTCTCTTTTCAAATTAAAAATTTCATAAAGCAATTATAAATTATGTTAACATGATATTTATAATGTTAATATACTATAAAAATGTTATTTTTAATATAAGAATGTATTATATCTCTCGTGCCTCTTCTTCGAACAATGTCCCATCAATGGCCGGTTAACCGCCAATAAGGAAGTTTCCATTTATTTCCTTATCCCAAACTTTATGGATGGTTATAATAAATTATTTATGACATATAAATGTATAAATATATGTGTTTCAATCTTATTTAATTATTATTTTTATTTATAAATTACCTTGAACAAAATAGAAAAATTAAAATAAAATAGAAATTTTTAAGGAAAACATGATATCAAAATGTTTCCCTTTTAATGATGGGAATTATTAAATATAATAAAATGATTACAATTGATAAATGGTGATAATAATATCAATAATTCCCTTCTGGTTCAATGTTTTAATAAACCAAAGTTTATTATTCAATAGGTGGAAAAGTAATGAAATAAAGTGGGATTTAAGGTAAAAGGACTCTCAAACGCAAAATCTTTTTTTAGGTTATCTTCTATTTCACATTGATTTCAGTATAAATGTTTCTATAATATCCAAAATATGTATTTTGATATTTTTATCTTTAATTTTGTGTATATACATGTTCATACCCTTACAAGATGTTTTCTAAGCCATTTAAAATGTTTTTCCAAAAAGACTTCAATTTCCAAAAACACCACTTTAATACTCTTGAGTTGTTTCTCCTTTAAAAGAATAAAATGATATTTTCTGCCAAAGTATTATCTCCCTTATTAATTTTGGGAATCCTAAAGTCCATTTCATGAAGTATGATATGTGAAATATTGTACGAAACTCATTCTTTTCCATGGGTTATGTCATGACTACGATTGTTATACATTTTATGTGGAAAGAATGATTTATTAGCTTTTATGAAGTGATGGGTGGGACTAGAATTATATGGAACTGTAATTTATTGGGTAATGTGATATATATTATGATATAATGTGTATTATGCATGAACATGATGTTTTCACAATGATTATGTTTCAATTTATGCACATATGTTATGCATGAACATGATGGTATCCTTGTTCACAACTATGTGTGGTATTTGAACACTATGTTATGATGTTTCACTATTATGCATATTCCACATTCCATATATTTATAAAAATTTTCCATCATGATTATTATGATGATCCTATGCTTATTATATAATGATGTTGATTGTTCTCACCAATATAATATTGATTCATTTTCCTTTATTCCTCCCCTTACTAGGATTTTACATCACCCATTTCTTTAATGTATATCCTCAGGTGACTACATGCACTAAGAATATCTTGAGATATTTAGAAGGATAAATAATAAGAATATAAATATTCTTTAAGTTTTATTATTTACAATTGATGTATTAGCCTAATTTTCCCAAGACACTAAACATTTGGATCCCAAATTTTATCTCTATCATGTTGTTTATCTTAAAAATGATATAATGGTCATATAAGAAAATGTTGGGTTACTATAGTTGGTATTAGAAAAATTTTAGTTAATTTGGGAATTAGGATCAGAAAAAATTAGTGAAAACCATAAGTATAAGTCTTTATATAGGTAAAAATCCTAGAATAATCATTTTAGAAAAAGGATCAACATAGGGATCCCATAAGATGTGATTTTTGAGTTAGTTTACACTTAATAATACATTATTTATTCATGATCTATTGAATTACTATTTGTATAAACCTTTTCTATTTTAGAAAATGGTGGGAACTAGGAGAAAACAGACTAAAAACCTATATGGGGGATAATACAACGATTATACGAATGACATCCCCAATTCCATGAGAGGTGGAATTAAAAAATTCGTGGAAATAATTACCCAGTTGTCTCAGGATATAAATAATAACTTGATCTATGTAGAACATATAAATTCACATAATAAGGATAAACTGGATGTTGAATATTTTATACGGCAATGAAGATCAACATTCAATGGGTCTCATGATCCACTTGTCACTGAACAATGGGTTAACTCAATGGAGAATATCTTTTCTATACTCTAATGTTCTGAGAAGAAGAAGGTGACTCTGTGTCATGAACAAGTCCAGGTACCCTGGTAACCTAATAAATGAGCTGGCATTGACATATCCCTAAGATAATTCCCAATCCCCATGGGTTGGTGACTAGAACCTAGCATCATATGGAATGAAAGTTGGAAAGATTTTTTGTCACAAGAATTGCAGAAGTAAAGACAAACAATTTAGTATGCATATAAGAAAAAATCCATAGAGAGAAGTGTACCAAAAGTAAAACAGGTATAAATGACCCAACAAACTACATCAAAGTACCAAAAAATAGGAAAAACTACCCAAGTCCCAACAGAGACAATTTAGAAAGTCCATAGATCAACAACTAGAACCACCTCCAAGTGGTGCTTTACCCCTACTCGAACCTAGAAGGAGATAATCTACAAAATCATGAAGGAATAGGTAGGGTGTGAGTTAAAATCCCAGTAGGGTATCACCAAGGATTCCATAAAATATTCCAGAATTTAATTAACCAAATAAAGAGCTTTCAATTTTAGATAAATATGTCTAGAATTAAAAAATCACATTTAAAAAATCATGATTTACATTTAAAATGATGGAAATACTTTAAAAAATGTATTAATTCAACATTTAATATGAAATAGTTTATATGAATTATAATTCATGTAAAATAGTATACAAATATTGGCATACATTTATATCTCAAATATAAACAAGTGAACAACATGGTCATATTCCAAGAGGTATAATAGTTCCAAGGTATGGGATCCTCACACACTTGTATAATGATAATGGAAATGCGTAAACATATCCATTTATACTGGTCAAAGAGGATTCATAGACATGATACTAAGGAATAAAATGTGTCAAACAGTTTATGTTAGAGTTTTTAAATCATCGATTTGGTGTTAGGGCATTCCAATGCCAGCGTGTTTGTCCTTAATAACTCACTAACTACCTAAGATATTACATTATCTATTAGAAATCAATCATGAGAAATTTATTTTAATAAAACTTAAAATAAAATTAAATCCAATTATCCCATTTAAAAAATTATAGTTTTCCATTTAAAAACCAAAATGGTTTTTTAATCAAAACATGCATTTTTCTAATATAAAACCTAAAGGTTTCTATCAAAACCATTTAAATCCAATTTTCACAAATAAGAATTTAAAATCAATTGAAAATTCAATTTCACAATTAAATTCCTATAATTAAATTAAAAAATTTAATTGAAACAATTTCCATCAATTTCATAATTTAAATTCAATAATTTAAATCTCCACAATTTTCCATCAATTTCACAATCAGACCCCAATTCAATGGAATTGGGGGTTTTACTAATTTCATGCTAAAATTAAATTTCCCAAAAAACCCCAATTGAATGAAATTGGATTTTTAATCAATCAATTGAAATAAATTTCATTTATAACATAAATTGAATTTAAAGGAATAATTGAATTTAAATCAAGCAATTTAGGGTTAATAAAAATTGAGAATCACAATAAAACCACCCATCATAGATCACTGGTTCACAACACTCCAAATCCTAATTGGGATTTTCTAATGGAGAATGATGAAAATAGAATTTGGGAATCAAACCTTGATACAAGATCATAAATATAGGGTATTAGATACTCCAATCAATAAGGAGATATGAGAAACCCTAGGTAGAAAAGAGGAGAGAGTGGGAGATAGAGAACAGGAAGAGAAAACTAGTCGGGAGAAGATCTGCCATAATTCACCTAGCTTCGATCCACTTCTGGGAGGGTACCGAGAAGACAAAAAATTCTATTGGGAGCTCCTACAGAAGAATAAATCGATTTGGGATTGTATAGGCCTGTCAAGGACTTAAAAGAGGATTTTTGGGATTTTAAAAAATAAATTCAGATAAAAAAACTTGTATGCACGGTTAGCTGGGTAGGGCCTCATGGTTAGATAAAACTGTGTGCCTTATCTGTGCACTCTATTTTTCCAAGGTGCATGGTTTTTACTTGGTGGTGCATCATTTTCCAAACCGTGCACCAACCATGAAAAACCCCACTGCCTCAGTTTTCATGGTTTGGGAAAACTGTGCGCTATCCCAAAAAATTCCAAAAATTTCAAAATTTCTCCAGAAATAACCCAAAACTAAATCCAATTAAGAATGATTAAAAAATGGGTTTATAAATAACTAAAAAAAAATAATAATATGTTACAACATCCCCACTATAGAAAATTTCTGTCCCTATAAAGCCTACTCAAAAGATTCCATGTAAAAAAGATGAGGCCACTACTTTCTCATCAGTGCCTCCCTCTCCCACATCTCATTTTTATCAGAATTATGATACCATAGCACATGAACTAAAAATATCATACTCAAATTAAGTACCTTGGTTTCAGAATCAACTATCCTAACCAACCATTCAGTCACAGATAAATTAGGCTCAACATCGAGATCACTCCAACTCATAACATGAGATAGATCAGACAGATACTTTCATAGCTATGATACATGGAACATGTTATGTACCGACGTCAGATATGGTGAAAGTTATAAATGATAAGAAACTTTCCCCACCTGATCAGAAACCTCAAAAGTTCTAACAAAGCGAGGAGAAAACTTTCGTTTCCTCTAAAATAATAGTACCACTCCAATAGTCGAGGAACCATGACCATCCCAGCTATAGGGTTCCTCTCTAATAAATGTTATAGGAACCATTCCCATCCCATACATAGGGTTCCGTTATAATATTTGAGGACCCATTCCCATCCTAGCTAGAGGGTTCCACTCTATAAATAGAGGACCCATAACCTGATACCATATTATGGTTACACTCTGATAGAAAATTGAGGACCCATGCCATTCCTAGAAGTAGAGTTCTACTCTAATAGGTGAGGACCCATACCCAACCCATCTAGAGGGTGCTACTCTAGTTTCTGAGGACCCATACCCTGATACCGCGGGAGGGTGTAACTCAGAATGAAAATTGAAGACCCATGCCCTACCCATCACGAGGGTGATACTCTAATAGTTGAGGACCATTTACCAACCTAGATTGAGGGTGAAACTCTAAAATTATATAGAGGAATCATTCACTACCATATAGGATAGTTTCACTCTATAGATATATAGATGACCCATGCCCAACCCAAATAGAGGGTGACACTCTAAATTCCCTAGTGGTCCTACCTGATCACTGTCATCGAGCATTTCCTAAATAAATATTACTCATGTAACATCTTTCATGGAATCTCAAAATCCAATATTGAGGTCACTATAACTTTCTATGTGAAAAAACACTTAGGATATGATACTCTTGGGCCAAAATATGAATCCAAATGAAAGAGATACGAGGGGTTAAAGTTTTTAAAAGGAAAGAAGGGGTACCTGACATGTGAGGGGAACTACACAACATGTATTCCCACTCCATAACCTAAGAATATTGTGATAGATTTATAAGTATAAATAATAATAATATAAATATTCTTTAAGTTTTATTATTTACAATTGATGTATTATCCTAATTTCCCCAAGACACTAAACCTTTGGATCCTAGATTTCATCATTATTATGTTTTTTATCTTAAAAAATATGTAATGGTCATGTAAGAAAAAGTCAGGTCACTATAGTTTGTATTAGAGAATGTGTAATTAGGATTAGAAAACATTAGTGAAAATCATATGTATAAGTTTGTGTATAGGTAAAAATCCTAGAAGAATCACTTTAGAAAAAGGATAAATATAAGGATCCCATAAGATATGATTTTAGAGTCAATTTTTACATAAGATTAAATTATTTATTCATGCTCTGTTGAATTATGATTTGTACAAACCTATTCTATTTTATAAAATGATGGGAACTTGGAAAAAACTGACTAAAAACCTGTGTGAGGGATAATATAATGATTGTATGAATGAAATCCCTAATTCCATGGGAGGTGGAGTTCAAAACTTCATGGAAATACTTACCCAGTTGTCTTAGGATATGAATAATAACCTGATCCATGTAGAACATATGATTTCACATAAGAAGGAGTAACTATATATTGAGTGTTTTATACGGAAATAACCACTAACATTCAGTGGGTCTTCTGATCTACTTTTCACTGAATAGTGGGTTAACTCATTAGAGAGATATTTTCTATACTCTACTATTTTGAGAAAGAGAAGGTGACTCTGTTTCATGAACCAACTGAGGTACCCTGGTAACCGAATAACCAAGATAACACCGACATAGCTCGAAGGGAATTTCCGATCCACATGGGATGGTAACTAGCACCTAGCATCATAAAAAATGAAAGTGGGAATGATTTTTTAACAAAAGCATTACAGAATTAAAGAAAAACAAGTCAGTATGCATACAAGAAAAACTACATAGGGATAAGTGTATAATAATTCAAAAAGGTATAAAAAACCAAGAGAACTACATCAAAGTACTAGAAGATAGGAAAAACTGCCCAAGTCCCAACAGACACAACTCACCAAGTCTATGAATCAACAACTAGAACCACCTCCAAGTGGTGTGTTACCCTGGACGAACCTAGAAGGAGATAATATACAAAATCCTGAAGGAATATGTGGGGTGTGAACTAAAATACCAATAGGGTCTCACTAAGGATTCCATAAAATATTCCAGTATTTAATTAACCAAATAAAGAGCTCTCAATTTTAGACAAATGGGTCTATAATTAAAAAAAATCATATTTAAAAAAATCATGATTTACATTACAAATGATAGAAATTCTTTATATAAATGGATTGATTAAACATTTCATATAAAATAGTTTATATAAATTAGAAGGCATGTAAAATAGTTTACAAATATTGGAATACATTTATTTCTAAAATATAAACAAATAACCAACATGGTCATCTTCCAAGAGGTACAATAGTTCCTCGTTATGGGATCCTCACACACTTGAATAATGATAATAAATATGTGTATACACACCCATTGACACTTTTCAAAGAGGAATCATCAACATCCTACCAAGGAGTAAAATGTTCCAAACATTTTATAGTAGAGTTTTAAAGCATCAATCAGGTGCTAGGGCATTCCCATCCTAGCATGTTTGTCCTTAATAACTCACTAACTACCTAGGAATTCGTGTTATCTAGTAAAAATCACCGATGATCAATTTATTTTTAGAAAACTTAAAATAAAATTAAATCCCATTCAACCATTTCAAAAATTTCAATTTTCCATTCAAAAATAAAAATGGGTTTTTAATCAAAACACACATTTTTCAAAGATAAAACCCAAAGGTTTATATCAACACAATTTTAATCCATTTTCCCAAATAAGAATTTGAAATAAATTCACAATTAAATTTCAAAATTAAATTCCCACATAAAAAATTCAAAAATTTAATTGAAACAATTTCTATCAATTTCACAATTAAATTCAACAATTTAAATCTCCACAATTTTCAATCAATTTCAAAATCACACCCCAATTCAATGGAATTGGGGGTTTTCCCCAATTTAATGCCAAAATTCAATTTCCAAAAAAAACCCAAATCAATGTAATTGGGGTTTTAATCAGTCAATTGAAAGAAATTTCATTTATAATGGAAATTTAATTTAAATCCATAATTGAATTTAAATCAAGCAATTTAGTGTTAATAAAAATTGGGAATCACAATGGAAGCACCTACCATAGATCACTGGTTCACGGAACTCCAAAACCTAATATATATTTTATAATGGATAACAACAAAAATAGAATTTTAGAATCAAACCTAGATCTAAGATTCAAAATAGAGGGTATTATATCCTCCAATCAACAAGGATATCTAAGAAACCCTAGGGAGAAAAGAGGAAACAACGAGAGATAGATAACGGTAAGAGGAAAATAACTAGAAGAAGATTGACCACCATTTTCCTAGCTTATATACTCTTTAAAGAGGGTGACGAGGGGAAAAAAACTATTCTTGGGAGATATTGGGGAAGAATAAATTGATTTGGGGTCATATAGGTCTATCAGGGACTTAAAATAAGGGTTTTGCGATTTTAAAACACAAATTCAGATTAAAAAACTTGTACGCACGATTAGTTGGGAAGGAACGCATGGTTAGACCAAACCATGAACCTTAGACATGTACCCAATTTTTACAAGGTTCATGGTTTCTACTTGTTGGTGCATGGTTTTCCAAATCATGCACCAACTGTGAAAAACCCCACTGCCTCAGTTTTCATGGTTTTCTCTAGAAGGGCGCACGGTTTGGGAAAACCGTGCGCAAACTATGCACTGGCCCAAAAACATCTAAAATTTTCAAAATTTCCCCCAAAACAACCCCAAACTAAACCCAACCAAATAATGATTACAATAGGGGTTTAAGAATACCTGAAAACTGTAACAAGATGTTACAACCTCCCCACCATAGGAACTTTCTGTCCCTAAAAAGCCTACTCAGAAGCTTAAATGTCAAAAAGATGAGGCCACTGATCTCTCATCAGTGCCTCCCTATCCCATATATAATGATTATCAGAATCATGATTCCATAGAACATAAACCAAAGGCATCATCCTCACATTTAGTACCTTGGTTTTAGAATCAACTATTCTGAATGGCCATTTAGTCACGGATAAATCAGGCTCAACATCAAGGTCACTCCAACTATAAACATGATATGGATCAGATATATACTTTCATAGTTGAGATACATGGAACATGTTATGTATCAATTCCAATTGTGGTGGAAGTTCTAAACTATAATAAACTTTCTCCACCTGATCAACAACCTAAAAATGTCTCACAAAGCAAGGATTAAGATTCCCTTTCCTCCCAAACCGTCGATGAACCAAACATGGTAAGACTTTTAAGAACACATTGTCACCAATAGAGAACTCCAATATTCTTTGATGATGATTAGAATAATACTTATACCTTCTCTATTCCGTCAACATTCTCTGGCGAATAAACTAAATATTTTCTGTCATCTCTTGAACCAAGCTTGGTCCAACCAAGGAATATTCCCCAATCTTCGACCAACACAATGAAGATCTGTAAGGATAGCCATAAAATGACTCAAAAGGATCCATTATGATCATGGAATGGTAACTATTGTTATAATAAAACTCAACCACCCCCAAGTTATCATCCAAATCTCCACCAAAGTCAAGGACACAAGCACAAAGCACGTCCTCAAGAAACTGAATAGCTTTTTCTATTTGTCCATGTGACTGCGAATGATATGTTGTGATCAAACGAACCTGAGATCCCAGTGCCTCTTAAAGGCCTCTCCAAAAATGAGAATTTAACCTTGGATCTCTACTAGAAACTATATCATTTGGAACTCTATGAAAATGAACAATCTCTTTCACATAGAGATTTCCCAACTCCTCAATTTTGGTTGTATCAAGAATGGGTATAAAGTGATCCAACTTAGTCAGCCTATCGATCAAAAACCATTTTGAATTATTATTTCTTTGGGTATGTGGAAATCCAAAAAAAATTCCATTTAGATCTTATACCACTTCTAAGTAGGGACTAAAAGTGGATGAAGAAAACTTAAAGTCTTCTTGTGCCCGAACTTAACCTGTTGGTACATATAACAATGGGAGGCAAAATTAGTAATGCCCTATCTCATACCTGCCCATCAGAATAGATGCCATGTGTCATAGAACATATTCATGGTTCCTGGGTGCACAACCCACTAGGAATTTTAGAAATCCCCTATAATAGATTTCCTTACCGCTAACGGCACAACCAATCGATTCCGATAGAATAAAATTCCTTCTTTAGAGAACAACCGATCAAAAAATAGTCTCCCAACTATAAAGTGAGTTTATAATTATATAAAACTCATCATCAAGCTTCTATTCCTAAATAATCACCTTGAGAAGAGCATAGGTCAACTAAACATTAGCCAAAGCAACCTTGTACCCTAATTTCTGGACTCCAATATGAAACTGTGAAAAGAGAGCCATCAAGTTCCACTCTTATAAAGATTCTTTCATGGTCTGGGTTGGATGTTTCCTACTCAAATCATCTACAATGGAATTCCATTTCCTTAGGATATAGGTGATGTTAAAGTCAAAATATTGAAGGTATTCCACCTAACACCTCTGGAAGAGATTCAAATATTTTTGAGAGAAGATATAACTCAGACTCTTGTGGTTTGAATACACGATAAATCTTTCTCCATAAAGGTAATGCAACCAACTCTTAAGCATGTGCATCACAGATTCAAGTTCAAGGTCATGGGTCAGGTAATTATTCTCATGTATCCTTAGCCAACGATATCCATAAGCAACAACATGATCTCCTTTCATAACAACGCATCCCAAACTTGAACTTGATGCATCAAAAAACACCACATATCCCTACCCAACCTCTATTAAACATCATATCAATAGTCAAAATAAATTTCATATCAATAAAATAACTTTTAAATTTCACATACCAAGCAAAATTTACTCTCTTCCGAGTTAGAGAAGTCATCAGGGAATCCAACTTTGAGAAGTCCTTAACAAACCGGTGATAATACCCACCTAAACCCAAGAAGATCTAAATCTCAAAAAAATTTTGTGGTTGATCTTATATCACAACAACCTTCACCTTATCAGGATCAACTAATATTTTATGTTTCAACACGACATGTCTCAATAACTTCACTTCCAAAATCCAGAAATTTCATTTCAAAATCTTAGTATAAAGTTAGCGATTCATCAACAATTATAGAAATACTCTCATATGAAGAACATGATCCTCATTAGACTTAGAGTAAACTATGATTTCATGAAACAATACTACCATAAATACATCAAGATACTCATAAAAAATCCTATTTATTAAATACATGAAAATTACAGGATCATTGTTTAGACCAAAATGCATGACAAGGTACTCATAATGGTCATATCTGCTCTGAAAGGCAGTTTTATTAACATCAGATTCTTTTATTCTCAACTGACAGTAACAAGATTGAAGATCGATCTTCGAGAACCACTTCTCCAATTTCAACTGATCAAAAATATCATCATACCATAGAAATGGATACTTTTTCTTTATCGTAACTCTATTGAGGTTTTGATAATGAACATAAAGTCATAGTGAATCATCATCAATCTTAGCAAAGAGAACAGACGCTACCCAAGGTGACACACTCAAGTGTATAAATCCTTTTTCAAGAATATCATCCAACTAAGTCTTCAACTCCTTCATTTTAGCTGGTGTTGTATAGTAATAGGGAATAGACACTGGTTGTGTACTAGAAACTAATTTGATAGAAAAATACACCTATCGTGCCAGTGGAAATCCATATAAGTTATAAGGGAACACGTTGGGAAACTAGATGAAAACTAGAGGGAGATCACCACTCAAATATTCCCACTCCAGATAAAAAAACACATATATCACTTTCCCCAACTCCAGATAATAATGTCTGGCTCTACTCAACCTTGGGTCCCATTCTCCATGGAAGACA
The DNA here is from genome assembly GCA_963277665.1 of Viscum album. Classification (NCBI taxonomy): domain Eukaryota; kingdom Viridiplantae; phylum Streptophyta; class Magnoliopsida; order Santalales; family Viscaceae; genus Viscum; species Viscum album. The sequence continues at coordinate 1,360,142,304 of OY728140.1, read as the reverse complement.
TGACTCACACCATCGGGTTTAGTGAATGAGACCCATCAAAGATAACAATAAACCTGAGTTTTATTGGCAATGAGACAATCTATCCTGAATATGATGTCAAGTGGTTTCATGTCGAGAAATGGAAAACTCCAAGAAAGCTCGACATCTGGAAGAGAGAAAACACAAGCAAGACTATAAAGACCTTACTATCTCTTCATACCAAAGGGTTTAGTAATATCCATTCTATAAGATAAAATCACTGTAGAAAGATTTACTAGATTAATAATAAAAGTTGAAATAAATAAATGAGATGCACTAGTATCAAATAGATCAGTCACTAATGAAGAATCTATAGTAATGATACCTCTTATGGTCACTGGACCCATATCCACTTTCTTTGGATACTCTTCCACTATACGAAGAAGCTTAATTCTGGATTCCTGTGGATGGAACCCTTTTTTCCTTGAAGTATCTGATTTACCCATAGTTTTAGAAGGATATGATGATCCCATGCCACTATGAGGAGTGGAATATATGTGGATGAACTTTTGTAGGTAACCCGAGCATCCATAGAAGCCACATATCTTGGGTTACTTAGTGAAAACACTCTTTGAATGCCCCGACTTTCCACACTGGTAACAAATCAATGGACCTCTTCCAGGAACTAAAGGAGGTTTAGAATGACCCTAATGTTCAGAACCACCATGATAGTCATTACACTTCTGATTTATTTTGAAGTAACTTGCACCGCCACTGGGAGAGAAAGAAACTCCCAATAACCTTGAGTTCCCAGCTAGGTCAATTTTGACCATCAACACTCTATCAAACACAACAGAAAAAGAGGGAAAATTTAACAAGAAAACCTAAGAATGAATATCCTATTGAATTCCCAATTCAAACCTTCATGCCTTCATCTTCTCATTCAATACTATCTCAGGTGAAAACTGCACAATCTCATCAAAATGGTTTGCATACTCTATCATAGTCCTTTCATCCTACTCAAGTTTGAAAAACTCCATAGATTTAGATAAAAACATCTAATCTAGATATAAATAGTCAGTGAAAAGAAATTTGAAGTCTTTCCACTCTAATCCCTCATACTTATTTTCCATCACCATCATGTCCCACCATCTCCTATTGGGTCTTTCAAGAATGAAGGAGGCACACTTCACCTTGATTCCATCAAGTGTCTCCAAGAAATCAAATGAACGCTCAATTCTACTCAACCATTCCTCAAAATATTAAGGATCATTAGAGCCTTTGAATGATGGAGGCTTTTGGAAAAGGAACTATTGAGAATGATTTCAGATATCATCCCTTAAAGGTTTACCTACTTAGACTAAATGGGAGCTGGTGGTGGTGCCTATCCTATATCTTGTATGGTACACACAATAACCTCAACCAGATTAAGTTCCACAAGTAGATTTTCTCACTGAGGTTCATCAGAATCTTCCTCCTAGATCAGATTCTCACATCTTCTTAGAGGCATGATGCTATAAAACATTAAAACACAACAAATAAGACATCAGATTAAAACTCAATTAGAGTAATAAGGGGAAAAATCCCAATCTATAAGATCATAATATTTGTATTTCCAATCTATCCAAATCAAAATTAGGGAAAATAATAGAACTTATCCTCAAGATGCCTTTCCCAAACCACCCTTAGCGACTTAAGGTTATTTTAGTGACAGTTGACTAGATAATCAATTGAAAATACCTCCTAAGTCCTAAAAAGATTACACAAATTCATACTAACATAAAGACAAGAAGCTCAACCTAGACCTCTGATACCACTTCGACACAAAATAGCCTGGGTACCCTGGTAACCCGATAACCGAGTCGACACTGACATAGCCTGAAGGCCATTCCCGATCCCCATGGGTTAACAAATAGCACATGGTATCATAAAAAATGAAATAAGGAATGATTTTTTACCACAAGAATTGTGTAAGTAAAGACAAACAAGTCATTATGAATACAAAAAAACTTCATAGGGAGAAGTGTACCAAAATTCAAATAGGTATGAACAACCTAAAGTACTATAGAAAAGTACCATAAAAATAAAAAAACTACCCAGGCCCCAATGAAAAAACTCACCAAGTCCACAAATCAACAACTAGAAACACCTCTAAGTGGTGATTTACCCCTACTTGAACCTAGAAAGGAATAATCTACAAACATCTGAAGGCACAATTAGGGTGTTATCTAAAAGAACATCAGGGTCTCACTAAGGATTCCATAAAATATTCCATCATTTAATTAACCAAATAATGAGATTTCAATTTTATATAAACATGTCTATAATTTCAAAATAAAAATCATATTTAAACAAATCACTCTTTACATTTAAAATGATGGAAATACTTTAAACAAATGGATTAATTCAAAACTTTATATAAAACAATTTATATATATTAGAAGACATTTAAAACATTTTAAAAACATTAGCATACATTTATATATCAAATATAAACAAGTGAGAAACATAGTCATCTGGAAATAGGTACGATAGTTCTAGGTTATGGGATCCTCACACTTATATAATGATAAAAACAATGTGTACACATATCCCTTGACACTGGTCAAACATTAATCATCGACATCCTACTAAGGAATAAAATATTCCAAATAGTTTATGTTAGATTTTTAAAGCATAAATCTGGTGCAAGGGAATTCCCATCCTATCGTGTCTGTCTATAATAAATCACTACCTAACTAGGCTTTCATGTGATTTAGTACAAATACATGATGGTAAATTTATCTTAAGAAAGCTTAAATTACAATTAAACCCCATCCTCCCATTTCAATAATTACAATTTTCTATTTAAAACCCAAAAATGGGTTTTAATCAAAACATTCCTTTTTCTAAGATAAAACCCAAAGGTTTCTTTCAAAACCATTTAAGCCATTTTTCCCAAATAAGAATTTGAAATAAATTTACAATTTAATTTCACAATTAAACTCCCACAATTAAATTCAAAAATTTCATTGAAGAAATTTCCATCAATTAAATTCAATAATTTAAATCTCCATAATTTTCCATCAATTTCACAATAACACCCCAATTTAATGGAATTAGGGGTTTTCCCGATTTCATGCCAAAATTCAATTTCCAAAAAATACTACAATTCAATGGAATTAGATTTTTAATAAATCAATTGAAATCAATTTTATTTATAATGATAATTTAATGTAAATCAATAATTAAATTTAAATCAATAAATTTAGGATTAATAAAAATTGGGAATCACAATGGAACCACCTACCATAAATCACGAGATCAAAAAAATCCAAACCCTAATTGGGATTTTTCAATGGATAACATTGAAAATAGAATCCAAGAATCAAACCTAGATCCAAGATCTAAAAAAGTGGGTATTATATCCTCTAATCAATAAGAAGATCTAAGAAACCCTAGGGAAAAAATAGGAGAGAAGGAGATAGAGAACGAGAAGAGGAAAATAACCGGGAGAAGATCAACCACTATTCACCTAGCTTTGATCTACTTCTAAAAAGGTGTTGAGGGGGGAAAATACTCTTGGGAGATCCTAGGGAAGAAGAAATTTATTTGGGGTCATATAGGTCTACCGGGGACATAAAATAGGGGGTTTGGTATTTTAAAACATAAATTCAGATTAAAAAACCTGTATGCACGGTTAGCTAGATAGGGCTGCATGGTTAGACCAAACTGTGCTCCCTAGACATGTTAACCACTTTTTCCAAGGTGCACAATTTCTACTTAGTGGTGCATAGTTTTCCAAACCATGTGACAATCAAGAAAAACTACACTACCTCAGTTTTCATGGTTTTCTCTAGGAGGGCGTATGGTTTGGGAAAACCATGCATCAACCGTGCACTAGACTAAAAAATTATATTTTTTTAAAAAAATTATCTTGAAACAACCCCAAATAAAACCCAACCAAATAATGATTAAAAGAGCGGTTTAGGAATACCTTAAAATAGTAATAGGATGTTACACCCTGTCCATCTATTATTATAATGGAGTGGCTGATAAATGGTGGGAGTTGATAAAGAGCACCAAGACGAAGGATGAAATGGAAGAGATGAAGTTGGAATACTTTAAGAAAAAATTTATTAACAAGCATTTCCATTGAACTCTTAAAACAAAGATAGATAGAGAATTTATAGATCTTAGGAAAAAAGAGGGTGAATCGGTCACAAATTATGAGGGAAACTTCATAATCATTGTAAGATACACCTAAGGTTTTTTTATAAATAATGATAGAGAAATAGATAGATTCTTTAGTGGGTTAAAGCTGCACCTTCAAAAGGATATAGCTATTTGAGGCTTTGGGATCTATGAAGAATTAGTTCAACATGATCTCAAAGTAGAGATGGGGTTTGGTGAATGGTCATGATAATTTACTCAAAGGGATAAGAAAATGCTTCAAGTGTGGGAGAGAAGGCCACCAAGCTCATGAATTTCAAAGATACATGAAATGGATGATCAATGTGATGGAGTAAAGGAAGGCACCACCCATGGTTCAATTCTTCAACTATAGGGTTTAAGGGAACTATGCATGTTAGTGTACTAAACCATGGGTCATTTAGGTAAATCTGTGTCCACAACTACTAGATCTAAAGGAGAAAGGGAAAGCATATGCCATCACTATATCTAAGGTGGAACATTAAAAGGAATTCATACAAGTTAAAATTCTTATTCACTCAATAATTTCAAAAGTTTTATTTGATTCTAGTTCTATACATTCGTTTATATCCTGGAAGTTTTCTAGAACCTTTGAATCAAAACCACAATTCCTGAAAGTAGAGATATCCATAAAAATATCTGGTGGTACGATCAATGCAACCCAAGTGTTGGAATCTTCTCCTTTTGGTGTATGTGGGATGATTCTTCTAGTGAATTTCATAAAACTTCACTTGGTGGAAATTGACACTATAATGGGAAGGGATTGAATATTGTTATATAGATTACATATCAACTATCAGGAAAAGGGTATCTATTTTCATATTCGGAACCATCCCATGATCCTATACAAATGAAATTAAGATCATGATTTTGATTTGGAGAATCCCTAAATAGAGTGGGTGATGATACCCTTTAAAGGCACATAACTTTACCAAATGGTTGAGTCAAAGGAAAGTATCAACGTTAAGGAAATTCCCATTGTTTGGGAAAATACTAATGTATTTCCTGAAGAGTTTCCCAAACTTACACTAAATTTTGAGGTAGATTTCCCAATAGATCTTATACCTAAAGCCACTCCTATCTCAAAATTCCCCTATAGGATTCCTCCAATCGAGTTGGAGGAGTTAAAGAAGAAGCTACAAGAGTATTTGAATGAAGGTTTTATACACCCCAGTGCATCACCTGGGGGTTCACCATTGATCTTTGTAAAGAAAAGGATCGATCAATGAAGTTGTGTATCAATTATAATAAGATCAAAAAGATCACCATAAAGAATAAGTATTCCCTTCCAAGGATTGATGAATTGTTCGATCGACTAAGAGGATATCAGTACTTCTCAAAATTTGATCTTCATTATTAATATCATAAGTTGAAGGTAAAGAAGTAATATATTCTGAAGACAATGTTATATACAAGGTATGGAAACTATGAGTTCATAGTGATTACTTTTGTACTTACCAATTCCCTTGAAATCATCATGGATTTGGTGTATAATGTCATGAACCAATCCATTGGGGCTTGCCTGGTCAGTGAAAGACTGAGATATAACTATCCCAAGTGCACCTCCATAGTCTAGGGGCTATAAAACAGTGCCAAAAGGAATAACTAAAATGGCATCCATTTTTCTAAATTATTTGTATGAATGCACCCAACCATATCCATGTAGAAGTGAAGAGGAATAATAATAAAAGTTAGTAGCATCTAGAGTAATAACCATGCGTGTAATAATACTCTAGGGAATAAAAAATAGTACATAAGTGTAATATGGAAAGTAAAGGGGGGGAAAATACATGCCCAACCAAAAATGATATCCCAAATTTACAATAATTGGAAAGTAAATGCGGAGAGATCCTAACTCCATATCTTCAAGACTCGACCACCATACACGGTCAAATTCACCTATGTATCCCTATATTCCTCTATAATCATCATATACCTATCTTTCATCTACATAAGACACTACACGTGCAGACAAAGCCCATGCAGGGGTGATTATATACATACCTAGTAAGATGCCCGAAAGCTGAAGGGGTAGAAATATGAGACATGATAGAAGTATACATATTATCCCATAGTAAGAGAGAAAAAAACCCAATGATTAATATACATATATTCTCATATAATAAACCCATATGAGAGAGAAAGAGGATCTACTTATCCCAACCCAACCCAGAATGACGAGTCTTCCAATATATCCAAAAAGGTCCACCAATGATTCCCATAATATTTTGTGTCTTTTCAAAGAAGCATCCATGTGGATCCACACCTATCCATTATGCCACACATTCTAGGGGAAACAATCTCTATGTAGAGTACCATGACCTGACTCTGTAGATGGGTAAAACTCAGTAGGTAGAGGACTCATTCCCTAAATCCATAGGAGGGTAAAAATCAGTAGGTAAAGAACCAATTCCCTAACTCCATAGAAGGGGGACACACAGTAGAGGAGCCATACCCTGACTCTATAGGAGGGAACCACTCAATAGGTAGAGAACCCATGTCCTGACTCTGTAAGAGGGTGTCACTCAGTAGGTAGAGAACCCATTCCTAACTTTGTAGGAGGGTTCCACTAAGTAGTTAGATAACCCATGCCCTGAATTTCCAAGATGGAGCCACTCTCCAATGATCATACCCAGTCACTGTCATCATCGAGCACCACCTAAAGAAGCATCCTTCTCATAACACCTCACATCATATCTCAAATGCCACTATGAAGTCCACCATTTCATTATTCATTAAAAACACTTAGGATGGGATACTTGAAGGCCAAAATCTAAGTCCAAATGAAGGAGATATGAGATATATAATATTTATAAAGGAGTACACGACGTGTAAGAACCATAGAGTGTGTGGCCCCATTTTTCTGCGTAGTCATGTCCTTTACATCACACAGATCACTAGTCATGTAGTACTACATGGTGTTTAAGGTACTACACAACATGTATTAGCCTCATGGGGTCGATCCATGTTCTCCTGGACATTCCTGTGTCATTCGAGCCGTGTTGATGTACACTAGCCATGTGCCAATACATGGTTTGTGCCCCACCATATATGACATATAGGGGCACATGGTCTCTTGGGTGTGTAATACCTATACATGGAGAGTCAGAAAACTAGGGGTCACATAATGTGTGATCACTTCACATAGTGTGTGATATATAACTCTATCCTGAAACTTTAGATTTTGCAGAAATTAGACTACACAACATGTGTTCTTCAAACTACACAACATGTAGTCAGGTTATAGAAAGTTAGATATGATCTATAAAAATTAGATCTATTTCTTGCACAACTGATTCCACCATTTAATTAGACATAAATGGTGTAAAACTCCTAAGTATATTGATTATGGCCCTCCATTGGCTGGAAATAGGAATTCAATTCTCCCACATGAATCCATCATGCTCCAACACATCTCTCATGCCGCTGCCATTTCTATTTATCATCATGAATCCATGAATCCATCACCTGAATCCCATGTTTTATACCTATTCATCATTATATATTAAAAAAATCCATCACATGTGAATCTTTTATGAATCTATGGGTTTAATCATGCTCGAAATCACTCGATAATGTCAAACCATGGCCTCGTAGTCCAACTACGAAAAACATGAAGAAAAATGAGGAAAAACACAAAAATAAAGGTGTAACAATCATTGTCCAAGAATTTTTGACCAATGAATATAAATTGGGGATATCTGGGGTGATAAATACATCATAAAAATAATAATAAATTTAATAAACAATTTAAATTTGATACACAGGCTAATGAAGAGGATTATTTAAACACAGATCGAAGAATATGGTTTTGATCATGCTCAATCGTTTAATTATAAGGGAATAAACCACAAATAATGAGTCCTACCTATAAATTGGATTGTTCTTTGGTGAATATTTCATTTTAAAATGATGGGGAATATCCATTGCATTCTATATGCATTAGTTCACCTTGAAATAGATGTCGGTCATCATCTGATCTCAATCCTCCAATGAAGAATGGTGAAATCCTCCTCTCAAAGGTCCCAAGGTAATGTATATAACCCTATATATTTTCTGTAACAACACACACACACAAACATATTGGGAATATATTTTATGTCATTTAATAAATTTAATAAATAAATAAATTAATTAAATGGATGAATGAATTAATTAATTCACTTAACGTACTTGACAACGACTTCTTTATCCAAACATCTAGTGACAGCCAACTTTAGTTCATACCTAGGGTAAATTACGTGCTCTAGATTGAACCATGGTCTCATATTTTTGATTCTAGAATCCATTTAAGAGATATTACATCACTTCTAAAAAACTTTTGATGTGTGATCTTGGATCTAAAGATTTAGCAGCACTACCACTATGATGAAAAGTGTAAAATACATACATATCAAAAGAGTATAATGTATATATTCACATATAAAGATATCAATATGAATTATCAAATATGTTTAGAGTCGATCAAGGACTATAATTTCTCTATTCACTACCATCTAGGAAATATGAACAAGGTAGATGATACTCTTAGCAGAAAATAACCTGCTACTCTATCTATGAAGCGGATTAAGAAAGAACCTTTATTCTTGGATATGCAAAGGATGAATTTGGAATTAATAATGGTATAGAAAACATCATACCTTACCCATAGTATTTCCCAACCATATATCTAATAGAATATCAAGGAGTCACAAAGGTATGATTTGAAGCTTCAAAAGAGGGTGAAAGAAGTAAAGGAGGGGAAGATTCATGAGTTACACATTGATAAAGATGGTTTCATTTGATTCCGAACTATAATTTTTATTCCTACATCACCAGAGATAAAGAAGGATCTATTGTATAATTCACACAACTCATCTTCCTCAACCCATCCTGGAAGTACCAAGATGTACTATAGTATTCTAGATCACTTCTAGTGGGACAACATGAAGAAGGAGATCTATGAGTACAACTCAAAATTCTTGGAATGTCATAAAGTTAAAGTAGAGTGATATAAGTCCAATGGGATAGTGTAACCATTTCTCATACCCAAATTAAAATGAGAAAAAATCACCTTGGAATTTTTCAATGGTCTCCTAAAGACATCTAAGGAAATTAATGTGATATGAGTTGTGGTGGATCGAATCACCTGCTCACTTCATCATTATTCAGGAATATTTATCTCTTGAAAATTTTTCCAAGATATATGTAAAGTGATGAAGCTTCATGTGTAACCACATTCAATCATTTTATTCATGATCCAAGGTTCACTTATAAATTTTAGAGAAGTCTTTAACATTATTTGAATACTAAATTGAATTTCAGTATGGCCCATCACCCCAAATTGATGGCCAATCTGAAAGGACCATTCAGAATCTCAAGGAGATGCTGAGATATTTCTCAATATAATTGAAATGAGTATGGGTTCAACATCTCCCATTAGTTTAGTTCTCATATAATAAAAAATTCCAATCAAGTATTCAAATGGATCCATATAAATCTCTATATAGGAAACGATATAGAACTCTTACTTGTTGGGATGAAGTTGGAGAACAAAAGTTACTTAGACTTGATCTTTTAAAAGATATGACATAGAAGTTTTAATCCATTTAACAATATATAAAAGCTACTCAAAGTCATAAAATTAAGTATGATGAAAACTGTTCAAAGGAATTGAAATTTGAAGTTAGTGATAAAATTTCCTTCAAATATCTCCATGGAAGAGATTCATGCAGTTTAGAAAGAAAGGGAATCTTATCCCTATGTACATTTTCCCCTTTGAGATCCTTGATCACATAATACTAGTATCCTATCAGCTAGAAATTCCACCAAATATGGCTCATGTTCATGACTAGTTACGCGTATCTCTCCTAAGGAAATACATACATGATCCCCCCACATGTACTAAATCTAGAGTTTTTATAATTGGAGAATAGACTCTCATATGAGGATCATCCAGTGACGATCTTGGTCCATATAGAAAAAGTTATATGAAACAAGGCAACTCTCTTTATCAAAGTGTGGTGGCATAACTAGAAATATGAAGAAGAAACATAGGAACTAGAGGAAATAACGAAATAGAAGTACCCTCACATATTCTCAACTGAGAATATGAGTTGAAATTTTGTGGATGAAATTTATAAAGTGGGAAGAATGTAAAAACCCAAAGTTTATGAATTATATTTGTTACTTGAAATAAATGTTTTTTATATTATATTATATAGTATTATGCACATACAACAAGTTAAGAAACTGATAAAAATGTATTTAATTAATAAATATTGTTACATTAATTAGTAACTAAACCCATGAAAATTCCAAAATCAAAATGGGACAAAAAATATAAATTAAGAAAGTAGAATGGGAAAATTTGAATCCTTCTAATCTGATAGAATTATCGCCCCCATGAACAACACTTTGGAAATGAAAAACATATTAGTAAACCATTTAAAATTTTAGAACAGTAAAATATATAACCTTGGGAGGAAATGTAGTGAATATTTAATGAATGAATTAAGTAGTATTTATAGGTAGTAACATGACAGTTGGAATAGTAATCTGACTATCGAGAATAGTAACCTAGACATTGGGAATAGTAACTTGATCATTGAAATAGCAATATGATCTCAAAATGATAAAATATAATATTAATAATATTTATCATTATTAATTTAAGTAAATATAAATATTATAATACCATAAAATAAATATCATTATTAAAAACTCAAATAAAATATAAGCATATTTTTAATAAACTATATTTTAAGATATTTCATAAAAATCATAGTTCTTATATTAAGAATTAAAATAACCTAGGTTATAAAATTGTTTTGATAAAATTAATTTCATTTTTGAAATCAACATGTTTAAATTGTACAAGGTTTATTTTTTGGAAGTTTTTTTGAAATAATTTACTTTTTATGTGAATAGTAAAAATATTGTTTTTTTCATAATCCCTGTATTTTAAATTACATCATTCATGATGTAATAATGAAATAATAAATTATAGAAAAGTTTAATTGACCAAAAACATATTAAATTTGATAAATTATCCATTTAAATACAATTAACATGTTTTCCAAACCTAAAAATTATTTTCCAAAGTCTAAAGTCTAAAGTATTCTATTAAAATAATAATTTTTTATTTTTGCACTTTCCTTTTTAATAAACTATTGAATCTGGTTTATAAAGGTGTTTAAAGTCTTGAATCCATTTTATTTTAATGATATATGATTCATAGTGTAAAAAATTTACTATTACAGGGTTTACATTTGATATAGTATTTTATTCAATATTTTATTCTAAAAATACCCATATCCTCAAGTACAAATAACCCCTCTCCCTTCCCTTGAAAAAACACTCCTACTTCACTAACAAAAGAAGAAAATCTAACCAAATACCCCCTCTTAAGCCTCTTATAATCCTTAGGTAATCTCTAGAATCATCAAACTCTAATATTTCAAGAAGTTAGGGATCATAGAAAAGGAACTACTTCATGAAAGAGGTAATCTCCTTTTGTCCATTTATTTCATTTTAATTTTCTAATTTCATATCCTCCTTGTGTATTTTAATTAAAAACTTATTAAACCAATTATATAGTATGTTAAAATTATCTTAAAATTTTAATATACTATAAAAATTTTATTTTTAGTATAAGAATATATTATACATCTCACGACTCATCGTCAGACAATGTCCCATTAATGGTCGGTTAACCACCAATGAGGAAATTTTCAATTCTTTCCTTATCACCAGCCTTATGGATGGTTATAATAAATTATTTATGATATATAAATATATAAATATATTTATTTTAAGTGTATTTACCTGAACTAGGACTCACTTAACCTGTTCTCTGGGCCGGTGGTCCACTGGGCCTTAGGCGCATCTCCCTATACTCAAAAGGCTACCGACTATTAGTGGGGGTCTTATTAGGTGGAAGCGGGGAGACTATACCCGCTAGTGATGATAATAATAATGGTCATATTATTACAAAATATTTTAGAATAATAAATACCAAACTCATCAGAAGTAATAATAATCAACAGTAGTAAAAAAAATCCCAATGAATTATACAATTTATAGATAAGAAAACATGTCATAATAATCATACAAAAAATAGACATGAAAATTAACCACAGATGATCATATAAGAACATAATCAAAATCCTCAAATAGAAACTCCATCTCGATGCAAAGAACCCCCAAGGTCCATATTCCATCCATCCCATGCACTATGTATCCTTGATCACTATGGTCCAAAGCATGAACCTAATCCCTAGATAGATCTCAAAACCATAAATTCTACACACGTCCCAAGGGTTGAATACAAGGTATGAATATGAAATCAGCATTCCACCACCAGCAGGTTCCCATCTTACATCAATAATTATATAGTTTATACATGCATAAATAAATTTCAGTAACTCACACATAAAAATAAACAACTCGTTCCACTTATTCTTAACAACCACCATTTCACCTGCTTTGGACAATGCTGTAGTGGAACAATATATCCATGGTTAACCACACTGGAATAACCTTATTACGTCACCTTCAACCGTGTCACTCATCACCTCATGGAAACCGACACCTAATGTTCCACCAATCATGTAATCGACATCCTAATGACATGCCCAACAAATACATCACAAGTCCCATGGACTTCCATTTAAAAGTCACTATCGAATCAACAATCCAACACCCCAAGGCACAATTATTTTCCATCCTCCAAGAAATAATAAATCACAATTGGATCAATATACCGACATCTTGAGGCATGAATATATCCTTCCTCCAATGTGTAATAAATCATCTTCATCTCAACAATCCAATATCCCAAGGCCCAATGATATCTATCCTCTAATAATCCAAACCCATCAACCTCAAATATAATGGTCAGCCTCAACCCCCAACTAATGTCCTCAAACACTATCAGCTGTGGATTTATAGAGTGATAATATACTTCATAACTGATAGTCAACACCATCCCATAATATTCTATAACTATGTAGGAATCCACCCATAATGAGTGGTCAAAACCACATCAAATGAGTCCTATCTGTGTGAACATGAATCCAATGACAACATCACCCAACAATGATGACCAGAAATCACCAACAAGTTCCTAATCCACACCATCCAACAACCTCATTTCCACATGTGAACCACATCACCCAAATCCTAATGTTCAACACCATTCCAAGTCTCTTGGGCCATATACTAAGTCTAAATAACTTTTCACCTCAAACCCTATGATCATTGCCACCTCATGTATCTCGGGAAAAGCCCAAATTGTTCCCATTGAACTCACATTTCCATACCACATTTCAATTAATTAAAAAACTGACACAATATTACCAAGCAATTATAAAACCTTATTTCACCCATACCATTAAATAACTAGACTTAATGCATTTAATAGATATGTATTACCCATAGGAATCATCATTTAATTATAGAAAATCAAGGTATTTAATTAAAGGGTCACACCTAGACCACCCCAAAAATATGTATTTATATATGCACCCATATAATGTTTGAAAATACTAAGAAAGATAAACACCACACACCTTAGACTTGTAGGTTATCACTCATTTAATAACAACCTATAATCTGAGCCATATCATGAGAAATCAATATTCTAGACAAATTCAATAAAAATAAGGGAAAATAGATCACATAGATTTATAATTATGTATGTAGAGATAAAAAAAATAATAAAAGAAAGAGGATTTAAGGGCTTATTAATTCACTTCCAATGGACCCAAAAATGTTCAAATAGGGACTTGGATGAAGGAGTTCAAAAGTAACCTAAAAGAGGAATAAAATGGGAGATCCCCCTACTATGTGAACATGAAAAAGAGGAGAAAGGAAGAGGAAAATAAGAAATAGAGGGGAGAGGTAAAAATGTAATTTTGAACCCTTTAATGGACCACACTTTTAGGATGCGTGGTTTGTATAATCATGCACCAACCATGTGGTACCACTGTCCAAAGGGTACCCAATTTATAACAGGTCGCATAGTTTGGATGAATAATTTGGCCAGACCGTGCACCAATTGTGCACACTCACTGACCAAGTGAAACTAAGAGTGTGAGAAAGGTTGTATGGTTTTTAAAACCATGCATATCTTATGCACACCCTCTATTAAAATCTATATACATTTCACACATTCATGTGCCCCACCTCACATGTTTTTTCTAACTATTATCCAATTTAAATATGGGCCACACAGTTTATCCTGAAGGGCCACATGAATTAAACAAACCATACACCTCTTCCTTCACTTTACAAATATGGGTTTTTGGGACTCAATGATCATGAAACTCACCTGAACCCCTGATTCACTCACTATTCCTTAAAAACCATCTATAAACAACACCTTAGAGTATTCAAACCCTCATAATTAGGTTCCAAAGATTAGATTTTAAGTTGGCCCAACCACCAAACTCAAAAATTCAAGTTTACTTGGGAATTATAACCTATTGAAAAACCCAATACATTACATTAATATTCTATAATTAATTATTTTTATGTATAAATCACCTTGAATAAAATAGAAAAATTGAAACAAAATGGGATTTTTTTAAGGAAAACATGCTATCAAAACATTTCCATTTTAATGATGGGAATTAAGAAATATAATCCAATGATTAAAATTGACAAATAGTGATATAAATGACAATTATTAACTTTTGGTTCAATGTTTTAATAAACCTAAGTTTATTATTCTAGAGGTGGACATGCGATGAAATAAAGTGGGATTTAAGGTAAGGGGATTCTAAAACCCAAACTCTTTCTTTTGGGTTATCTCCTATTTCACATTGATTTTAGTATGAATTTTACTCTAATATCCAAAATATTTACTTTAAATATTATTTATCATTTATTTTTGGGGATATAAAATTTCATACCCTTCCAATTTTTTTTTCTAATTAATTTACAATGATTTTTAAAAAATGACTTCAATTTCCAAAACATCTCTTGAATCCTCTTGAGTTATTTCTCCTTTCAAAGAAGAAAATGATATTTTATAACAATGTATTATCTCTATTATTCATCTAGGAATCCTAAATTTCATTTCATTAAGTCTTATATGAGAAATATTTTTACGAAACCCATTCTTTTCCATGGGTTATTTAATGTCTATGATTGTTATACGCTCTATGTGGCATGCGTGATTTATGATAATTTATAAAGTGACAGGTGGGATGAGAATTATATAGACCCCCAATGAAATGGTTAATGTGATATATCTCATGAGATAATATGTATTCTGAATGAAAATGATTATATATTTTTTCATAGTGGTGATGTTATGATTTATGCACATATATTATGCATGAACATGATGTTATCATTGTTCACAATTATGTGTGGTATTTGACCACTATGTTATGATGTTCATTATTATTAATATTCCATATCCCAAGTCTTTATAAATTTTTTACCTCATGATTATGATGATGATACTATTCTTATAATATGATTATTTTGATTTTTCTCACCCATGTACTATTGATTTGTGTCCCTTATTCCTTCCCTTACTGGGCTTTTAGATCACCCATTTCATTAATATATATACTTAGGTGAATAAATGTACTAAGGATATAATGAGATATTTATAATGATACAAAATATTAATTTAAATAAATTTTAAGTTTTATTATGTGCAATTGATGTATGGGCCTAATTTCTTCAAGACAATAAACCACTGGGTCCAAGATTGTATCACTATTATGTTTTTTATCTTAATAATGATGTAATGGACATGTAAGAAAAATCTAATTAGCTATATTGTATCTACACAAAACTAATTATGTGAACAACTATACATTCATTATTGATGATGATGAGACCTACATGTTTATAAACTCTTAGTGTTCTTCCTTAGAGTAGTGTGTGGTGGTGAGATGGATGTAAGACCTAAGCGATAGTAAACCAACCTAAAACAATTATAAGGTAGTGATTCTAGGAATGAAGTGACAACTAATTTTTTTATCCACTACACTAGTGAAGTAGTGGATTTTAGTACACCGATAAACTATGATTGTATACTCCTTGAACGTATCCCAGTGTGGGTGAATCAAGTAATCCTCATATCCCCTGTATATTTACTTTACTACTTTTACTTGTGGAATTCAGTGAGGTTGTGAGTAATAGACTTGATAAATCAGTTGATCACAGTCCCTACCTATATGTGGATATGACCCAATAGATATAAATTAGTAAAAAAGTCTAATAAGGTTTAAATCATATACACCTTGATTCACCCTCTCTCAAGATTCCTTTGGGATCTAATAGTTTAAAGCCATGTGATATGGAATGAAAATCATTATTTAGAAACAAGGTATAAAATTTTAGGCTGATCAAGAAGTCATAAAATGAAATTTAATGTTGTATGATCTTGACATATGTCCTTACTTTTAATTTCATGTAACAAGGAACAATTCACCCTACAGTTTAAGATCATAAAACTAGGACCTTTAGGTGAAAGATGGATAAAATGGTATGAGAACATTCCTTACACATGAGAGACCCTAATAGTTCGAATCTATAGATGAACTAGGTGAATGTTTTGGGATTAAACCAAGAAGGAAACCATTTAGAATAATATCTATCCTTATAATATGAACATAAGAAGGAAGTTTGGACCCACATAAGACACGATCGGTAGGAGTATAGTTTATTTTATGAAGAGGGAGGCGGTTAGTTTGGTAAATGGGTTGGAAGAATTTGGAGTTACATTAAGAGGTGTAAATACATGAATACCATGTAATATTATTGGGAAATATCTATAAACTTCCTATAATGTGTTGAAGATCAAGTAGTTAGGTGTATTTAGTAACCAGATGGATGGGGAAAATACATAATATGAGAGAGGCTTATGAAAATGAAAAATAGGATTTCATGGTCTGTTGATGAACTAAGATTGGTAGGTTAACTCATCCAAGGTAACCTAGAATAAACCTCAACCCATTGGAGATAGAAAAGGGCATATGAAATCCATGGGGGGGGGGGGAGAAACCCTTTATCAAGGGTAAAGTGTGAATACATGAAATTTTCACACTATTTCATTTAATTTGGTACTTTCACATGAGAAAACGTTTACTATCACCATTCATATGAATGGTTCTAAAAGAGGATAGACACTTTGAGAAAAAAATTAGGTCTTCCATGAGTCATGGGACTTGAACACATGCATAGATTTCATGCTTGAGTGCCCCCATGTTGGAGGGCTTACAAAAGTATATGTGTTTCATAAGTCTCTTGATCCTTTTATATTTGGGTTTCCCTATGTTTAAGTATGAAATTTTACCTTATTCATGGGGGGCCTTGAGCGTAAGTCCCAAATTAAAACTTATACTAGATACATGTTCATAAATATAATTTATTTTTAGATAAGTTATAAACTTACGACAATTTGTTTTTTAGTTTTTGAGTCACTTTCATGGATTATCACATAAGCGTGTGTGTGAAAGTCACGATCCTTTGAGTTTTAGAGTAGTCCTATCTTCTCCATGTGGATACACTTTGAAAATGAAGTTTCTGTTAGGGTATTTATTAGAAAATTCCTCATGTGTGTGGAACTTGATAACACACGAGCACAAGTGTTTTACACATGGGTAAGTTTGGTGTTTCACGTATGCGGAAGTCAACACATAGGTGTGTAAGTGTTTCATTCTCATAAATGTTCGTGCTTTGACAATTTATAAGGTGTCTCTAGATACAGGTGAATACGTGTTGTACATGCTTAAGTATAGTATTTGCGTATGCTTAAGTCAGTAGTTTCATGTGCATAGAAGTCAACACATGATTGATTAAGTGTTTCATGTGAACATAAGTGTGGAAGTTGCATGTTCATGTATGTATGGAGATACACCTTTGTGAAAGTCCACACATGGGTGTGTAAGTATTGTGCTTGTGTGAAAGTGGTGAGTTATGTGTACAAATTCTTATACATTAATAATTCTTTAAAATATGTTTTCAACTTCAAATGACCATAAAATTTGATTTTATAGTCCATTTTAGCTTCACCAGTTATCAAATCATATCTAACTAAATGATTTACTCCCTCAACTATTGATTTTATCCATTCCAATTATTTTTCAAGGACAAAAGAGTCTTATAAATTCTTTAATAATGCATCCAAATATTTTGGCCACCATTCCTTTAACAATATATGGAATCCATGACCAACTATTGTTAAGGAGGTTCTCACCACTATATCACAAGATTGTATAATGTTTTTCAATAAACTCCATTTTTCAATGTGTGATAAATCAAAAAACCCATAGAGACCTCCTTTGTGTTTTCTTTATAGAGTGAAACACTCTTTAAAATATGTGTCATTAATGGGAGGATTATATCATGGTTTTCGTGATAAATTTCCCAATATATTTTTGGGCACCTATAGTCATTGAGAACCTAATTATCACTTATTGGGTATTTGGTGATATCTCTAACTATCCTCCATATTTCTTAAAATATTATCTTCAACTATACTTTATATGATTTCAAATCATGCTTAAAACATAATGAATATATTCATGAGAACTTCCAAAATCTTTTTATATTTTTATAACAAAAAATCTAACACATAGTGATCATGATATTTTGAAATAAAAACTCATGTAATTTTTATGCTCATCTCCACCCAATAATGTTTACAATTTACTCTCATAAGCAAGGTTCTTGTCACCACAATACAAATTCATGTTTATTTCTTAGTGAAACAAATTCTTATGATTATGTAATGTTTTCCAATTATTTAATGAATTCCTTTTCATTTTTTTATTAATTTTTTCCTTTTTATTTTTTTGAAACTCTAATATAAATCCTCAAGAAGAATTTAAATCATATAACTTTTCCCCTCAAGAATTTCCCCCCCTTTGAGTACTTCACTCCTTCAATATTTTTTGCAACATATCATTTTTTTGAAATTTATTATCCCTTGAAAAGATTTATCCCCCTTTATTCAATAATATTTATGTTACATTTGTGTATACATCTCCCTTTTTCAACACAATCCATGTATATAGAGATCAAAATTATAAAATATTTTCACCCTCAATTGAGTAGGTATGAAACTCTTAATTTTAACAACAATCCTTGAAACACTTCCTTTGCAAGATGCAACTCTTAAAATTGGAATTACCTATTCCAAATTGGGAATGTCATCGACCACAAGTACACCTCCTCGTATTCCACAAGCTATAAACCAATGGAGATGGATTAACCTTAAACATTGGGGATTTCCTAAATAACCAAATAAAAATGAGTTATATCAGATTTTATCAAAAATACAACATGATCTATCTATAAAATTGGATATCCCAACTTGTAAACGAACTATGATCCACAATTTAAACCCCACAACCTTCGTATGTAAACAAAGTAAACATACATAGTTATATGATATGTAAACATTAATATTAAATTTTTTTTCCCAAGTCATGAAAAATAAATAAATGAGGTCATTTTCCTAGTACATAACCAACACAAAACTAAGCACAACCTTTGGCTCATCCAGTGAAAAAAATCCTATCGATCAATGATAACCGAGGAATCACTTACCATGAGATACCATATCCATCAACATAAACCTATATATTTATTAATTATTTTCAAATACATATGGGAAACTATATCATATGTATAGGGAGGGGTGAGTGCTATGACTCATTAGTTTTTCTTCTCTGTCCCTAACTCCTTGGAGTAAGCATTGTAAATGTCGATGCATGTTCAAATGTATTTGGTGAGTAACTCTCAACCCATACCATAATATAAAAGATATAAATGATAATACAACATGTATAATAAAAATAAATGTAAATATCACCCTTCCATACATTGAAAACCTTCTAGATCCAATGAAAATATAACACCCATATTAAGACACTAGTTCCATTCATAACTTCCACATCATCTTACAAAGGTTAAACAAAACACTCATCTGATCCAAAATTCATTTCTCTCACTAGATATATAGATGTAGTATCATCCTAGATAATGATGAAAATAATGGTCTTAAGAAATAAAACAAAAATAGGAAATTAAAGAGGGTCTAATCATAACTAATATAAAATAGACTATCATAGAGTGTTCAACCATCATCAATATTAATCAAGAAATCCTATATTACCTAACCATGAGAAATATCATAACACCAATCCTTTATTGAGTCCCAACTCCCACACTTGATCCCTAAGAGAAATAATAAAAACTAATTGCCACCTCAAACCAATTTTATCTCCCTAACATGTCAATAATGATCTACCATGACCTGACTCTTCATGGATATATAATGATCTCTCCTAGTACCACAAATATAATTAATACAATTTTCATAACCATGGACTTATATTAGAAAAAATCCAATATAATGATCTCTTTGTACAATTAGTATAACCATATATATAAGTTTCATATAAGCGCTGCATCACTCTTTCCAAGTGAAACTGATCATCTGTTTTGTCGTGTCCATACCACACATGGGGAGGAGTTACTAACCAGGACGATATTAAAAATACAAAGGAAAAAATCATGCTAATGTCAATTACCAATTATCACTCAAATGTTCCCATAAGGAAACCTCCAAAATTATGTGATCAGTAAAATAAAAAATGTTCATACTCAAGACCATCATAATAAAGGTCTCCCAACATTATACTCTACCTATATATTGGAGGTCCTAAAAAAGAGAGATATCCTGCCAATTAAAAACCAAGAACAAGCCTACTCATCAACACTAGGCATAACCCACAAATATTTACAAGGTACAACTACCCATATATGTCTAATAAATACCCATAAACACCCCTCACATTACTATTAAAGTAAAAAACACATATCTAACAAGTTATGTATCAAAATAAAAAATGAAAATGAGGATTTGTGTGGTTAGTGAATACAATTTTTAAATATTTATAGTTGTTATACAACAAAACTGCCCAAAATCTCAAGTTTTCCATGATTTTCCCAAACCATATAATTTAATCATGTCAAAATACTATAAAGTGTGTCATATGTTGTTAAATATCCATCGATGCCCAATTTTTCTATTTAACCATTGAATATCCTCCCCACAGACTCCCAACACCTTAATATACCTAAAATATACATGAATCAATCTTAAGAATGAATTTAATCCCCCCAAATATCAAAATAAAAACAAAATATAAATCTTAAATGAATTCGAATTAACAAGATTATCATGCCACACTAACTTTTATGAGAACAAAAAAATCATCTTTAAAACCAAAAACTCCATTTTATTTTTCAAAAAAAAATTAATTCACAATCCCTTTAAAAAACATTTCCCTTTTACCAAATAAATAATCTATAAAACAATTTCATATAAACTTGTTCTCAACCAAATTACTCAATTATAAGTGAAATGAATTTATAAAGAATAATTATAAAACAAATTCATCAATTTAATAATCATGTATTTTATGAGTTTAAAAAATATCATTTAAAACTTTTAATTTTAAAATTTCCTTAAATTTTATTTATTTTAAAAATTTTGTTTCTCTTATCAATCTATTTATAAAACAAAATAATAATACTAATTATGAAATAATTTTTCATAAAATCGTAATCCCCAATGACTTAATTAGACCAAGGACCTTTCACTTTGAGATAATCTAACATGACACACAAACAATATCAATATCATGCAAGAGTAGTAATATAATTGACAAGTTAATCCATTTATTAAAAATTTACCATATAAATTCAAAAATAATATGGGAAACTATCTCAATCATGCTTATAAAATCATTTCAATATCTCATAACCACCAAAATCACTTTAAAACACCTATCTTATCAAAATACTCAATTTACAAAAATTAAAAAACTATAAAAACATCTAAAATATCTCAATACAAATAAATAATCACTATACGATGTAACAATACCACTTAACCCTCCAATGGAATGTGTGAGCCTCATTGAGGACTCCTCTAACCAAGAAAAATCCTATCACCTGAGTGAGTTTTGTCATGACTCTACAAAACTGCACTACCAAATCCCTGAATTCATAACCCCATTAATAAAAAAAATAGAAAAAGAAAGGATAAGGTAAGAGGTGAAGAAGTTGATTGTTTTACCTCAATCCATGGGAGAAATCTCTAAGAAACCACCCTCTATGGATGTAGGTCGAAGAGGAGGTTGGGGGGTCCATACAGATCAATCAAGGAAAATAGTGAAGATAAATGGAGGAGATATGATAAGAAATCACAAAATAAATAAGGGTTTTAATAACAATATGGTTTGTTTTAATGATTTATAAATCATGCAGCAAAATTATGAAAATCCACTACCCACTTATAAATTTTTTTAATGGTTATAGCACATAGTTTCCTAAATTTTACAAAAAAACATTCCTAGTAAAAAATCTCTATCTTCATTCTCTTATTTATCAGATTCATCGAAAACCACTCTTCCCTCTTCTCTTTAAGTAGCCAATCCGTTAGGCCATTCAAGAATTTCTTAATCTCTAAAAACTATCTGAATCAAAATCCACCAGCATAAAACCAAATGTGAAAAATTTCTCCTCAAATTCACTATATTGGTTTCCTTATTTAAATGTAAAAAACAATTTAATTAAATATAAAAATGAGCTGTTATAATCTACTCACCATAAATGTTTTTTCCTCTCAAAAATACTAATTTAAGGTTATTAATCCAATCACCAGACTATTTTTTTTCATAATTTAAAATTTTACAAAATTCTCCCCATCGATATTCCACTAACCCCAATAGTTTTCCTCTAAGGCTATGTTTGATACATTAGAAACATTTTTTATGGAAATGATTAAGGAAATAAAATTGAAAATGGAGACGAAATTTTATTTCAAAATCATTTTTGATATAATTGAAAATAGAAATGGTAATTAAATGAACAAAATAATGATTAGAAATTAAAAAGAAACAAAAATTCCATTTTATCATCAAGTTATACTTGTTGACTGCACTTACCATTATTTGAAATCGAGTATGTTGATGCCCTAGCATAGAATGAGGATGAAGAGATTGTGGATCTTTATATCTTGATGATATTCAATACACACGTAAACAATTCCCAATATCCCCAAATTAGGGTTCATTCAGCTCAATTTGTGGTTCCCTACTTCCAATTCCTTCTGAATTCAATGATTTTTTTTATGTTTAGAGCTTCAAGAAGTGGTGATTAAGTAGTTGGGATATTTGATAATTGCATTACTAGGTACTTTGATTGAAAATGATGAATCTAGGTCCATTATTTATTTTAAAGTTAATTTTTTAAATTATGGAATTTGAATTTGAAAAAATAAACATTTTTTTGGATTTATCATAGTAATATTTGGATAAGATTAATTTTTGATATTTTTTTGAAAAGTTTGATTTTAAGGCGAGCAGTTCAATATACAATTTTTAAAAATACCATGATTTAATTATTAATATGTAAGTATGTAATAGAAAATTATGAAAAAAATTTATGTAAAAAATATGTATTTTATAACCAGAATTATAAATCTAAAAAATTTTATTGTAGTTTACAAACTTATATTTTATATTTTAGAACTTAAGTAATATTTTTCTCTAGAATTTTTTTAATACACTATACATTTATTATTTTAAAATTAATTTGTATCACATTTATCAATTTAATCAAATAAAATGGATTTAAAATTTTGAATTAGTAGGTAAAAATTATATCAAAAGTACCATTTTATTTTTATATATAAAGGATAAATTACTTACATAAAAACTAGTTATCGCAGTAAGAAGAAATTAAGGTGAAAAGGGTTTAAACTAGTGAAAAAGGATAAAACATGTTAAGAAAACATGTTATAATGTGTTATTAGGGCCTTTTTTAACATTTTTACTTCCTCACTTCATTATTTCTCAATTTTGGATCTACTTTCCTTGAGTGTGACTTCCCCTTATTAAAAAGTTTTGAGTATTTATAATAATGAAACTCCTTTTCACTTATAAAAGGGGTATCTCAACACCCATTTAATATGAATAATAAAATTAGGTTTCTAAATATATAACCTTTTTACTTCCCCTTCAATCCTATATTTATTCCATCAGATTCTGGTCACAAAATGTTAGCCTAAACCCTCCATTTCCAAACGATCTTCCAATGAAATCTCAAAGTACTCAATGCGAGTAATCCTTTTTACATAACATATTTCCTTTCTATATCACATTTAAAATTCTAATTTTCTCATTAATATATGTTAACATCAGAATTGGTTATATACTCAATGTTATTATATTAATGTAATAATCATTAACCACCTTTCCCATTTTCCTTAAGGATGAAAACATGATTTGTGCATGTGTGCAGATTACCGCCTCCATAAAGCGCCATGTTTCATTTTCCTTAAAAAAATTACAAGATTGGTCATAATGTTGAATTTAATAAATAATTATGATAAATATAAAATATTTTAGATTCTAAAATGATAAAATACGTTATACATTTCTTCTATTCTATGAAAAATGAAATCATCAATCATGCATACGTGCAGACTACCATCTCCATGAACTGATTGATTTATTTTTTTTCATTTCATCAACACCTTAAATTTTTGGTAATGAGAATTTATTTAATGAATAAATATTAAATTTATTATATAATTGATTTCATTTTATAAAAAAATGGAGAACTTATTAATGATATGATCAAAAAATAATTATCATCAATTCAATCATTTAAAACAAGCGTACAAAGAGAAAAATATTTTTATTTATATTATGTAATATTTTCATATCATTTACCTATTATTATAATTCCTTAAAATTATGATATAACACACTAATAAACACCAAATAATATCATTATTATTCTGTTATAATGGTATTAAAACTAAACCACCACATAATCATCTATTAATCATGGCATATTCATGTTTGGGTCGGGTTAATCACATACTTGAACAATGATATAAATTCATATCATTGATGACAATGAGAAATTAATTACTGATATAATTTGATATAAATATTTAAATAATTATTATTTTTGTTCTATAATGGTAACATTATTATCAAACTCATTAATTAAGAAAACACTTTTCGTTCGTTAAGAATCACTAAAACATGAGAATCATTGATTTTATCTTCATGGTTTGTAACCAAAAATACCATGGAATGAAATTAAACATTTATAACTATCAAGTAAAATCTATTAAAGTTCATTTAATGATGTTTTAATGATTAATTTTTTATCAGGAATGAATACCAACACCGTTTTTATAAAACTAGTTCAAAACAGTCAAGATTACTTACACCTGATATTGAAAATATATAATAATTAACTAGAATTAATATAGGGAATGATTATAAATAAAGATTATAAATGAAAATATATATGATTATGTTTATTAATTAGATGATTAATATAATTATGTTTGTGATACAAGAATTTAGGTGCAAGTGCAATGTGAATCATGACTGAGGTAAGAATTTCTTGTCTCAATTTTTACTCTTTGAGTCATATTTCTTATTATACACCATTTTTTATTTTAAATGGTGTATTTAAAACCATTTTAAAATTTATTATTATTATTATATCATTATTCATGGTATTTAAATTTTAATTTTAAATTTTATCCTTCCAAGGAATTTTAATTTGAAAGATTCTCATATCATAAGGGTTTTCTTGGTATAAATTCTGATTTCTTTAAGACATGTTACATGTTATGAACCATGTTTACTTTGTGTGGTTTTCTATTTATTTACTATCCAATTAATTTTATATACTTTAATTTCTTTTAATTAATGGAATATACTACTCTAAATAAAGTTATTTTCTTCAGTTTTTTTACAGAAGTGTTTCCCCGGTCATAAGAGTTTTTGTTAACTCAATTTTTATTCATTGAGTTATAGTTTTTCTCTTGAAATTATTTCATAGAATTTGGGTAAATTCTAAACTTTATTGTATTATGTGGTATTATCTAATTTTTTATGTCGATTTATCTCCCTACCACATAAATCCTTGTTGAATATTTCTTACCTTACAGAGTATGTTTCCTATAAGGGATATTGATATCTCAAATCTCCTTTCATTGAGTTATAAAATTTTATCTTGAACATTGTTCTTCCATGATTGGGTTATCCCACACTAATATTTTATTATATGGAATTTTATAATCCATTTTGGGAAAATTAATTTTAATACAAATAAGGTTTTATTACACTTTTTACATTGTTGGTTTTCAACAAAATTAATTTCAAAGTATTAAAAAGGTACCTTTCAAAATAAAATGTTTTATCTTTTACTCCAAATTTCATATAAAAAAATTTATGTCATTTTTAAGGATCCATAATTGTGTATTTTTTTAAAATTAAAAGTTTTTCAAAATCTTTCGCTTCACCTTTTCAAAATTTACTTGTGAAAGTGATATGAAAGTTTGTATTTTATGTCAATGTTAAAAATGTTTCCTAAAATATATTTTATGTTTTCATCTCCATTATCCTTTTCACATTAAAAAGGATTTAAAATCATGATACTTATAATAAATTATTTTTAATTTAATATATATATATATATATATATAATTTGGAGTATTGAAATCACGACATCAAAAAAGTTGATTCTTGTTTCCTTCTTGTGTGATAGAATTAAAAACATTCTTTTGCAAGGATGTTTTTAATCTATGTAAAAATCATACTAATTTCCTTTATTATATCATGTATATGTTATTTTACAACCATCCACCTTCTTTCTATGGATGGATTATGTAGTATTATTTTTTATCAAATAAATGATCCATCACCGCATTTGTATTGCTAAATCATCCTCTTTTATAAGAAATATTTTCCTTCCAATTTGTTTCCTTTGTGAAAACTATACATTTCAATCCTTTGATTGAAGGACGTTCATTCAAATTCCATAATTAAATTGATTAGAGAAGTTATTAGAATAACTGTATACCCCTTTCTCTATACTGTGTTAGTTTTATGGATGCTTACATTGAAAGAAATTCCATTCATTGATTAGGGAATTATTAAAAATATTTATATATGTTATCATGATACATATGTTTATTTATTACTTAGAAAAGTTAAATTTGTATTTCTTAACCTTCCACATTATTTCTCCTGATGAGTTATGATCATGTTATCCCTTTAATTTACATGTGGGAAATTATTGGAATTCTATATGTTTTTATTCTAATATAGATGGTTATTAAAAAAATTGATTATCTATTGTTTAATTATTGTCCAATATGATGATTGCATTGAAATTAAAAAAGTGATGAGTGGAGGCTGACATTATATATTCATTATATGAATTGGTGTCTCTCATGAGATAATCATGTTTGGGTATTTTGGTGTATGCTTTCCCTGAAAAATATATTTCCTTGACAGTAATATTATTATGTTTAAGATCATGATGTATTGGATTATGGTATGAAATTATCTATCTAAAATTATAAATTTCATTGGTAAGGAACTGATTATTATTATCCATGTGATTTTTCATTTCCATTATTATCTATAGATATAATATGATTTCAGTTTCATTTTATTATGAAATTATTTTTGATTATATATTATTCACATAATATTTATGTTCATATTATGCTCACTTATGATCTTTTATTTTCATTGCTTTTGTTTACCCTTATTGAGAACTTGATATCACACCTTCTTATATTTCTATTTACCTAGGTTATAAAGAAAAATATTAGACATGATATTTATAACATTAGATTGTGTGGAGAATTTGTGGAAGATTTTAAAGACTTATTATGGATTAATTAGTTTCTTATATAGTGAGAAAAATGTCTATTAGTTTTGAAAGACATGATGTTCGGGAATCTAGAGTTGATATCAAATCTAATATGTAATATATGTGTTTTAGGAACTAGATCCCGGAGTGTAGGTCTGGGTTTATAGTTGGTATCAAAAAAGGGTTTATATAACTTTAGATATTATGATGCTATCAGTAGAAGATAATTTAGGAGTTATAACTTTTATCAATGTTTGATAAGTTATGGATGATCATAATTTCAAAGGTATAGATAACCCTTTAGGTTCATTGAGGTAATATTGAATATTTTTGGGATTAGGATAAGAGGAATTTAGTGAAAAATCTAGGGATAAGTCTAATAGATAATTATCAGTGATAAGTATATGTATAAGATGATATCATAAAGTTTTGGTAAAGTAGATATTGTGTGGTTATCTTAGAAATTACATCTCTCTATAGATATTGGAAAGTGGATTCAGTTGTGACATAGCTGCACCTATGGGTAATCACTCTAAAAAGGGATGGTTGAACATTGACTCAATGCTTACCCTAGTGTACGATGAGTGGGTCTAATATTGCACACCTAGCTAGATACTCCCAAGGGATATTCATTGGTCAATCACATTATCTTAAAAAACCATTATGAAGGATTTATTTCTAAATTAATTTAAGGTATTTTGGTAAGAATTATGAGAGAACACAAATTAATGTAACCTAGGTAGAACCAAGATAGTTACAGGTTGAACCAAGTGTGGAATAGTTAAAATGATAGTATCATAGGTTGAAATTAATATGTCATTATATAAGACATATTTTTATTAATATTTCATATTCATATGATATTTTACTCTGATTTTATTAGATATTATCATAAGTATTTGGGTTATAATATTTTCTTGAAAAATGATCAGAAAAATGATTTCGAGAAAGGTATGTATCCAGGAACCACTATGTCTTATAAATGAATAATGGAGCATACTTAAATGGTTGATAATTTTAGTATATTATTGTTTTGATAGAAAATGTGATTATCCTATTATTACCTAAGTTATTGAAGATGATATCTTAAAAGAAATTAATTCTTGATACTTTTAGCTATTTTCATTAGTGATTGACATTTATTGATGATATTTTGGAATATTATAAAAGTTATGAGGATTATGTGAGATATATAAGGATCATTCTTCAGTAGTTCTACATTAATGGTTTGGAAACATATATTAAATTTTATTAATAACCTTGAAAAATAATTTTTTTACAAAGTTATATTTTGGGGGATTACAATTGAAGAACTAATGATTTATGGATAGATAACTCTTAGGTTTAATGTAAACTTGATGTTGAGATAATAAAGGGTTTATTGATTTTTAAAAAAGAAAGTTATATAGTATTAGTAACCTTGGAATTGATAATTGATTCTTTATAATTTTAGTGAAGTTCATTTCATTTTTGGGATTGTGGTATATATTGGTTGGAATGTGATTTTATACTATTTAAGGGTTAAAGACAATGTTAATTTCTAGAAGGATATATGGTTTTACTGTAGTTTAATGTTTTATAGATTTAAATGGTTTTTGGAAAATTATGTTATTGAGAATCTATGATTAGGATATATACATACTTGGGTAATTGATTGTATAAATGATTAATATTTCTCTAATAAAGATAAGTAACTTTTTATAGCCAAAGAATGTAAGGTAGATGTCACATTTGAGGTTATATATTGAATGATGGATATGTTAAGATTACCCTCATCTACTTTCATCTATGATTAATAATTAAAATTTTAAGGATGAAATTTATTTAAGGTGGGTATAATTTAATGATATGAGATTTTGGACCCTTTAAATTAATACTATCTTTAATAGTTTTCTCCACATGTAACACCGAACTTAAATGAAAGCGTGATATATTTAGATAAAATATACATATTTAAGTATGAATGTTAAAACCAAGATTTTGAATTAGAAGGAATTAATAAGAGAAACCTATTTATGAAATATTTATATAAAAAAATAAAGGTTACTTTTAATAAGAATGAAATTCAATTGGTATAGCTCAAATGACAAATAAGATCATTTTAAGCTTATAATTGTATTTTTCTAAAAAAATTCCTTTTATACGTTATGATTTTTTATCATAGGAAACTTATGATTAATTGATGATAATATATATTTATATGAATAATTGGTTAACATAATTAGTAAATGATATGAAATAATAAGAAGAATATATTTTGTTCTAAAGAGTCGTTTTCCCTATATATTTTTTTCATTATATTTTATAATTTTATTTAAAAGATAAATTTAAATTTTTTGAATTTTAATGTGAAAAAATAATATTTTTTTTGGATTAATCATAGTAATATTTTATTAATATGAATTTTTGATATTTTTATGAAAATATTGATTTTAAGGTGAATAGTTCAATCTGCTACTTTTATAAATACTGTGATTTAATGACATTATTAGTATGTAAGTATTCCATAAAAATTTGTGAAAACTTTTTTTACACAAAATATTTATTTTTTAAGTGAAATTATAAATCTAAAAATATTAATTCTAGTTTACAAACTTATCTTTGATATTTTAGAACTTATGTAATACTTTTCTCAAGAAATTGTTTTTAATACATTACACATTTATTATTTTAAAATTAAATTTTATAAAATTTAGAAATTGAATAAAATAAAATATATTTTAAATTTATAATCAGTTAGTCTAAAAAATTTACTAAGGACCACTTTATTTTTATGCATAAAAGATAAATTACTTAGTTAAAAACTAGTTAATCCGATAAGATTAAATTAGGGTTAAAAGGTTTTAACCTAGTATAAGCAACTAAAACATATTAAAAACTATTGTTCTAATGTGTTTTTAAGGCATTTATCAACCTTATATATTACTCACTCCATTATTTATCTATTTTGGAGACACTTTTCTTAAGTGTGACTTTTCATTATTAAGAAGTTTAGGGTATTTACAAAAACGTAATACCTTTTTACTTATAAAAGAGGTCTCTCACCACCCCTTTAATACCAATCCTAAAATTAGATTTAATACTAGGATTTTTTATTCCCCTTGAATCTTATATTTCTTTAATTATATTTTGATCATATAATTTTATCTTAATACTTCCATTTCTAAGGGATCCTCTAAGTAAATCTCAAAGTGCTCGATGTGAGTAATCCTTTTTTTTCGTGGGGTGGTGGATGTGCCTGTAAGGGGTGTGGCTTCAGCTAGAGTTTCCCCCCACCGCTGCCATCCTATCCTCATCTTCAGGAGTATATAAACCTCCATACCTTGCATTTCTCCCCTGCGATATTGGCATGCGGTCTGTAGAATCTTCAAGGGTTAAGATCTGTCCTGTTGCCTCCTCTCCTCGCATCCTGATTAAGGTTTCGCTCGTTTCCCTGCCCTATCGTTCTTTCAAGATCCATTTTCCTTTGATCCTTTCTCTCTTTACTGGCTCGTTTTCAATACTATAGTGGATAATTTCATGCCAGGTCATCTTAGGGGTTGTCCTCAGAGGTATTCTCGGGGTTCGGTGGTGGTGCTTCCAGCCCTAGGTGGCACTGCTCTGCTTTCCTTGCTCTGTGGAGTCCATGTGATTGCGGGTGATCTGTAGTAGAGGGTTTGGGTTTGTTCTTCCTATATTTTTGAGGTTGTGATACAACATGTTCTTGTGTGCTTGAGCTCCTTGGTAGTGCGGTGAAGGTCCGACAATTTAAGCTTGCTGCGAGGCTTGGGATGGAATGTGTGGTCTCCTTGAGCAGGTTTGATGGAGGCGTCAGGTGTTGTGATTATGGTTCAGCTCAGTTTTCAAAGAGGATCTCTTATTTATCCATGATGCTGTTTTGAGGTGATGGTTTTTAATCCTTAATGTTTTTTTAATTTTTGAATTGGTTTGGAAATGGTCTAATTGCTTTGATGGTTTGAGATTCAGTTTTTTGGTTGGGTGTTGCTGTGTGGCTTCCATATCAAGGGTCTTGTTGTCATATCTTCTTCAAGGACTGCTCCAAATTAGGTTTTGAGATGTGGGTTTCCATTATACCCTTGCTAATTAGAATTGGACAGTTGAGACGGTATGGATTTTGCCATCGGTTCTAGGCCCGTGCATAAACTCTGCACGAGATAGCTAGCTGACCAGTGACCTGAAGATGGAAGCTGGACCTAATTTTTCTATTGATGTTGGGGAGGTGATTTCCTTTGTTGATTTGATCCGGTATTCAGGTCTTTTGGAACGTGGTGGAAAAATTTATTGTCCTATGTATTTTATGACTTGGGTTCCCCCTTAACCCTTAAAAGGGGTTTATGATAATAAAAAAAAATTAATTTTCAGTCAGTTAGTGAGTAATCCTTTTTTACTTAACTTTTTTACTTTATATCTTACCTTTAGAATTATAATTTTATCATTAATTTATGGTAAAATAAATATTGGTTATATACTAAATTTTATTATGTTAATGGAATAATAATCAACCACCATTCCCCTTTTCTTTAAGAGAAACGAAAACATGATTCACGCATGTGTGCAGATTACCGCCTCCATGAAGCACCATGATTCATTCTCCTTAACCACCTTACAAATATAGTCCTAATATTGAATTTATTAAATAAGTAATATATATATATAAAATATTTTATATTATTAAATAATAAAACATATTATAAATTTATTCTATTCTATTGAAAACTAAATCATCAAACATGCAAATGTGTAGACAACCACCTCTATGGAATGATTGATTTTTGTTTTTTATTTTCATCACCTACTTACATGTATGTCATGAGAATACGTTTAATGGATAAATATTATTTTTATGATATAATTAAGGTTTTTTAGGAAAAATTGGATAACTTATTAATTATATTATAAACAAACCATCATTATTAATTTAGTCATTTAAAACAAGTGCACTAAGAGAATTTTTTTATTCATATTATGTAATATATTAATATTCACGAATTACTACACTAATTCATTAAAATAATGACATATAACACTAATTATCACTAAATAAGACCATTACTATTCTGGTATAATGATATTCCAACTAAACCACCACATAATCATCTATTAATTATTGTATATCCATGTTTGGGTTGGTATAACCACTTGAAAAATACTATAAATTTATATCATGGATGAAAATGATAAATTAATTATTGGTATAATATGATATAAATATGTAAATAACGATTTTTTTATTCTATAATGGTAATGTTATTATTATAATCATTAATTAAGAAAACACCTTTCTTTTGTTAAGAATCAACGAAACATGATCATCATTGCTTTCATCTTCATGGTTTGTAACCAAAACTACCATGGAATGAAATTATAACATTATAAATATCATGTAAATTAAATTATAGTACCTTTAATTATATTTTAATGATTAAATTTTCATAAATAATGAATATCAACAATATTTTTATGAAACTAGTTCAAAACAATCAAGATTACTTACACCGATATTGAAAATAGGTAATAACTAACTATAATTCATATAGATAATGATTATAAATGAAGATTATAAATGTAAATAAATATGAGTAAGTTTATGAACTATCCAATTAATATTAATATGTTTTTTATATAGGAATTTAGGTGCAAGTGTATAGAAAATCAGGACTGAGGTAAGTATTTCTTATCTAAATTTTCACTATATGAAAAATATTTCTTATTATACACCATGTTTTCTTTGGAATGGTACATATAATACCCATTTAATATTTTTTATCCTGATTATATCATTATTAATGATATTTAAATTTCCATTTTAAATTATATTATTCAAATGGGTTTTGATTTGAAAGCTTCTAATATCGTAAGCGTTTTCTTGGTCTCAATTCTGATTTCTTTGAGACATGTTACATGCTATGAAACATGATTCATTTGTGTGGTGTTTTATTGATTTTATAACCCATGAATCTTTTATAATTTATTTACTTTTAATTAATGGTTTATACCAATCCAAATAAAGTTCTTTTATTCAAATGTATTTTGACTCAAGTGTTACCCCAGTCGTAAGAGTTTTTGGTAACTCAATTTTCATTCATTGAGTTATGATAGTTCTATTAAAATTATTTTATATACATTGGGTATATTATACCCTTGAATTTATTATGGGCTATTATCTCATTTTTTTATATGGTTTTACATTCTTACCACATAAATTTTTATCAAATATTTCTTACCTTATGGAGTATGTTGTCCGTAAGGGATATTGATTGGTTAGATCTCTATTATTTGAGTTATAAAGTTTTATCTTAAAAATTATTCTTCTATTCTTGGGTTATCCCACCCTAATATTTTATTATATAGAGTTTTAAAATCCTATTTGGAAAAATTATGTTTTAATACAAATAAGGTTTTATTTTTCTTTTTTACAATGTGGGTTTTCAACAAAGGTAATTTCAAAGTATTTAAAGGGTTACTCCACATTTACTATAGAAAAATTTATATAATTTTTAATTTTCCATTATTAGAGAATATTTTTAAAAGTAAAAATTTTCAAAAATATTTCACTACGACTTTTCAAAATTTACTTTTTTGAGTGACACGTATGTTTTTATTTTACGTCAATGTTAAAAATATTTTCTAAAATCTATTTTAAGTTTTCACCTACATTTTTATTTTCATATTAAAAAGGATTTACACTGATGGGATTTATAATACATGATTTATCTTATTATAAATAAATAAATAAATAAATAAATAAATAAATAAATAAATAAATAAATTTATAATTTGGTAGAATGAACACACAATATAAATTTTTTTTTATTCTTGATCCATACTCATGTTATACCATTGAAATAATTATTTTCTAGGGATATTTTTAATCTATATGTACATCCTTATGTGTTTCCTTTGTTACATTAGGGATGTGTTATTTTGAAACCATCCTCCTTTTTCCCCTGGGTGGATTATGTAGTGTTATTTTCAATCAAAGAAATAATCCATTACTTCTTTTTTCTTGCCAAATCATTCTTTTTTGTAGGCATGATTTTCCTTCCATTGTATTTCATATACGAAAATTCTATATTTTTTTGATTTAAGGGTGTTTAACTAGATTCCATACATTGATTGTGAGATCCTAGGATCAGTTTACTCATAATTAATCGAACTCAATTGTACACATAGCCTTAAGCATGCCTCCCCATATGCCAGAGGGTGTCGAATAACAAAAATGGTATATTATGGTACGATGGAGAGACTATACCCTCCTTATTAGAGTGCATTACTATAGTGAATAAAAATAAGATAAAGTAGTGGAAATAATAATAAGACAACAATAGAATAAAATAGGGAAGAAAAAATAAAAATTCAGATAATAATAAAGAGTCAAAAGTCATAAGTAGTATCATATACAGATGATGCAATGTTTATATAAAAATGAAATAGGAAGATAGGCAATAAACATACATACAATACATGTATAAAAATTGGGACAAATCAACCAAAAACTATCTCCATGAGAATCCCCAATACTAACTCAGTCATATGCTACCAACATCCCATCCTAAATGAAAATCAAGAATCCATAGTTGGGTGTTTTCATTTATCTCTACTTGCATCCATGAATTCAGTCAAGGTACCCAATAGTGTCCTGAATATAGTGTGAGTAAAACTTAGTAGGTTTCCACTAATGATTTCTAATAAAAATCCAACCTATGAATATATAATGCAACCATGTGTAGGTATAATATAAGAGCAATGAATAAACAATATCTGCATCAAGCTCAGGGTCTTTATGGGGCATTTGGTTGACCAAAAATGCTTCAGCCTAAGACGAGTGTCTCTTAACATAAGGCCATTTTAGGTCAACATTGGAACCAAGGAAAATAATCAAGAAGTTTATATAATAATCATGTAGGATACAAGGTGAAACCAAGGCATTTATAACCTCAAAAGGTTAATTTAACTCATAGTAACAAATCATGAAGCTTGGATATAGAGTTATTAGTGTAATCTAAAGATTGAACCCTTGTCATTCCATGTAAAGTTTTTCTAATTGAGTCTTAGGAATAATTACAAGGTAATACTATCATGACCTGGCCCAATGGGGCCTGAATCACCGCTATCCCAAGCCCGCCTCCTATAGGACAGGGGCTGACGGCCAACACTGAGTAGGAATATCACACACATGGGAGGTATTAGCCTAATTTTTCTATACACATGCACACATCTACAATACCATACAATGTTGACATGTAAAACTAATGAAAATAATGCATGCATACATTTATGATCCTATAATTAGAGTATGAAAATAAAGTACTAAAAGCAATAAAGGGGCCAAATACAAGCCCAACCAAAAACTGCAGAGTCCAACTTTCTCAGTGGGTAAGAACTATGATCAAATGCAACCCCCCGGAAAACACCTCAGTCTATCAGGATGAACCTATGTTCCACTAGCTCCATGTCCTCCCAGGACACTATCAAAAGGGATTTTGTCTGCATAAAACACGATATGTGTAGGAAGAGACCACACATGAGTGAGTATAACAATACCCAACAGGACACCCTAAAAACACTAACATGAAGCATCAAGAATGGTCAGCTCATAAAAAATATATGGCAATCAATTCATAACAAAAAAACCCAGATATACTCAGGTAGGACATCACACCTACATGAAGTCACAACCAAAATCCCAACCATAGGATTCTGCTCGAAGAAATGCTCGTTCCAAGAGAATCCACTCCATGAGCCATGACATCATCAGATACACTCATCCAAGAGGTCATGATCATTGGGCCCCACATAAGAAAGCTCACTTGTCTCCGAAAATCCCAATACTTAGATAGGGGATCACACCCAAGACTGTTGGGGACACCACAAACCCAATCTAAATCAACCTACCACATAAGGTATTGTAATCCAACAATACCCTAAACCCTACTAAAATGGCCTACTAGATGGAGGATCAAAACCCTACTCAAGGAAGTCACACCAGTTCCACAAACCCCACCTAGGGTATAAAATGATAGAGGGTCACACTCTAGTCTCATATAGGGACACCACAAACACAAGCTAAGACTTATCCTCTAGAGGGGATCAAAAACCAGAGATGTGGATATAATTATGCATGGTATCATCGAGGAGATGGACCAAGGGAACATGCTCAACCGACATCGGTCTATACTGAAGAAATGAAGGGATCTAAACACCCAAAAGGGGGTATAAGGCGTGTACTGGGGGTACATGACATGTCCAAACAACCCCTGGTCTTCCCATGTGGTGATACCTCACAAATCATGTAAATCTTTATATACACAACATGTAGGAATTGTACATGTCTTGTAGAGATCACTTCACACCTTGCCCATGCCGTCTGCTTGTGCCTGTGTACCGTTGATCATGCCCATGTACCAACCTTTGTACACCTAGTTGTGCCAGTGTACACCTGGTCGTTTACTCAGGCCTAACCATACCTATGTTACCTCCTAGTTGCACACTGATACACCTATAACAATTCACAAGACATGTGATAGGGTTTCACAACATGTGATATTTAAGTCTCTTTGAAAACCCTAGTTCCATATCTAGGGGGTCCCACACGATGTGTAATTCGGGATTACACACTACGGGAAAAACCATTATTTGCAACCGAAAAAAATCCCATCACAAATAGTCCGTTGAAGAGGTTATTTGCGACGGGAATAGACACCCTGTCACAAAAAGTTACACGCAGATTGGCATGGTTTGCGTGCCAAACCGCGCAAAAGAGTATTTGCGATGGGTTGGCACCGCCCGTCACAAATGTCGGGAGGCGGTAAGACCTAGTTGCGACAGGGGGGATCCCCCGTCCAAACTAGTTAGACCCCCGAAGGGTATTTACGACGGGGCCCGTCGCAAATAACTGGGGGTGGTAAAAACATATTTGCGACAGGATGTTGTCCCATCGCAAAAAGTGTGTCCGCATGTCACTTTTTGCTACGGGGGCCGTCGCAAATAACCTTTTAACCGCCGATGGTAATTATTGCGGCCGAAAGTATTTGCGACAGGGCCCATTGCAAAAAGTACTTTTTGCGATGGTATTCCCGTCGCGAATAGTCCCGTCGCAACTAATCTAACCTATATATACCCCTCCAATTTTCTTTTCTCTGCCCGAATTTTTTGTTCCCCTCGTTCTCTAAACTCAAATTTAGAGTGAACATTTTTTAGAGTTAGCTTTTTTTTACGAAGAAGTTGTGAAACCGCCTACAATTATAAGAGATCAAGTTTAAAGGTATTTATGTTTTATTTAATTTAGTTTTTATTTCATTTCTTTATATTAATTTTAATTATTGTTGATTAGTAGTAATTAAGTTAGATTTAAATTGTTTTGTCATCAATATTTATTTGTAATAATAAAATTAAATTATTAGTATTAATTCTTAATAATTAGTAATAATTATTAAAGATAATTAGTAATGTATATAAATAATTAGCGGTAATTAGTAATTAGTAGCAGTATTTTGTAGTAATTAATAGTAATTAACACTAATTAGTAATAATTAGAAAAAATTGTAATAAATATTAACAATTAGTAATAAATAGTAATAAATAGTAATAAATAGTAATAAATAGTAATAAATACTAATAAATAGTTATAAATACTAATAAATAGTAATAAATACTAATAAACAGTAATAATTAGTATTAAAAAGTAATAATTTGTAATAATTACTAATAAATATTAATAAATATCAATAAATAGTAATAAATACTAATAAATAGTAATAAATAGCAATAAATACTAATAAATAAAAATAAATAGTAATAAATAGAAATAAATAGTAATAAATAGAAATAAATAGTAATAAATAGTAATAAATATTAATAAATACTAATAAATAGTAATAAATATTAATAAATACTAATAAATAGTAATAAATATTAATAAATAGTAATAAATACTAATAAATAGCAATAAATAGTAATAAATACTAATAAATACTAATAAATAGTTATAAATAGTAATAAATAATAATAAATAGTAATAAATAATAATAATTAGTAATAAATATTAATAAATAGTAATAAATAGTAATAAATAATAATAAATAGAAATAAATACTAATAAATAGTAACAAATACTAATAAATAGTAATAAATACTAATAAATACTAATAAATACAAATAAATACAAATAAATACTAATAAATACTAATAAATACTAATAAATAATAATAATTAGTAATAAATAGTAATAATTAGTAATAAATAGTAATAAATAGTAATAAATAGTAATAACTAGTAATAAATAGTAATAAATGCTAATAAATAGTAATAAGTAGTAATAAGTAGTAATAAATAGTAATAAATAGTAATAAATAGTAATAAATAGTAATAATTAGTAATAATTAGTAATATTTAGTAATAATTAGTAATAAATATAAATAAATAGTAATAAATAGTAATAATTACTAATTAGTACTAATTAGTAATAAATAGCACTAATTAGTATTAAATAGTACTAATTAGTAATAAATAGTAATAAATAGTAATAATGAGTAATAAAGAGTAATAAATAGTAATAAATAGTAATGAAAAGAAATAAAGAGTACTAAATAGTAATAAATAGTAATAAATAGTAATAAATAGTAATAATTAGTAATAATTAGAAATAATTAGTAATAACTAGAAATAATTAGTAATAATTAGTAATAATTAATAATAATTAATAATAATTTGTAATAATTAGTAATAACTAGTAATAACTGGTAATAACTGGTAATAACTGGTAATAACTAGTAATAACTAGTAATAATTAGTAATAATTAGTAATAATTAGTAATAATTAGTAATAATTAGTAATAATTAGTAATAAATAGTAATAAATAGTAATAAATAGTAATAAATAGTAATAAATAGTAATAAATAGTAATAAATAGTAATAAATAGTAATAAATAGTAATAAATAGTAATAAATAGTAATAAATAGTAATAAATAGTAATAAATGGTAATAAATAGTAATAAATAGTAAAAAAATAGAATAAATAGAATAAATAGAAATAAATAGAAATAAATAGTAATAATTAGAAATAATTAGTAATAATTAGTAATAATTAGTAATAATTAGTATTAATTAGTTATAAATACTAATAAATACTAATAAATACTAATAAATACAAATAAATACAAATAAATACTAATAAATACTAATAATTAATAATAAATACTTATAATTAGTAATAAATACTAATAATTAGTAATAAATAGAAATAAATAGTAATAAATAGTAATAAATAGTAATAAATAGTAATAAATAGTAATAAATAGTAATAATTACTAATAATTACTAATAATTACTAATAAATAGTAATAAATAGCAATAAATAGTGATAAATAGTAATAAAAAAATAATTAGTAATAAATAGTAATAAATAGTAATAATTTGTAATAATTAGAAATAATTAGTAATAATTAGTAATAATTAAGAATAATTACTAATAATTACTAATAAATACAAATAATTACCAATAAATACTAATAATTAGCAATAAATACTAATAAATAGAAATAAATACTAATAAATAGTAATAAATAACAATAAATAGCAATAAATTGTAATAAATAGTAATAATTAATAATAATTAGCAATAATAGCAATAATCAGAAATAATTAGCAATAATTAGAAATAATTAGCAATAATTAGTAATAATTAGCAATGATTAGCAATAATTAGCAATAAATAGCAATAATTAGCAATAAATAATAATAAATACTAATAAATATTAATAAATACTAATAAATAGAAATTAATACTAATAAATAGCTATAAATATCAATAATTAGAAATAAAATAAATTGTAATAAATTGTAATAAATTGTAATAACTTGGTAAAATTTTCAGTGGATTGACGACACTCCTTTTGCTCGATGAATCTTCTCCTTTCAACTCTCACCGACTCAAAACATTATAAAAAGTATGCTTCTACATATTCATATCCAATCTCGTATGAACGAGTTTGAATATGAATTCGTAGGACCACATTTTACATAATGTTTTCAGGTGGTGACAGTTGCAAGAAGAAGATTCATTGACGAAAAGGGGGACCTTTTGTTTGATGGCTCATTTAATTGCATCTTTGTCACACAGAAATCACAAATTAGAATCTGCTCGGATGTACACTAATTCATTCTTGTATGCATGAGAATGAATAAGCGTACCTTCAAGAAGATTCTTCATTGTGATTTCAGTGTGATAAAGTTGCAAGTAAATAACGCGTCAGACAAAAGAGTATCTGTCAATCCACTGGAAATTTTGTCACCCGTAATTAATGGTAATTATTAAGAAGTAGTTTTAATCATTTATCTTCTTTTTTGGATAGTGTTTTTCTAATTTTAAATTATCCAAAAACAGTAATGATTTTATATTTTTTAGAAAAATATGGAACAAGGAAGTTGACAACAAACATTATTAGATGATCACGCTTGGATAAATCAATGCAGAAATCCAAACAGTTCTAGTTTAAATCCTCTATATATTGAAGGTGTTGAAGCTTTCTTATCATTTGCATCATCAAAACTAGAATATTTTTCAGAAGGCACAATTAAGTGTCCTGGTAAAATATGTGCTCTAAGAACGTTTGACACATTTGACAAGGTTGGGGCACATCTCTTGAGATTTGGTTTTCAACTAGATTATGTTTTTTGGTATCAAGATGGAGAATTCAGTTCCGAAGAATATACTAATAACTTGATTTCTGATCCACCACGGTTTCAAAATTTAGTACATGATGTTGCAGGTCCATCTGTTCAACAAACTGAAACTCAGGATGCTATTGATTTAACTCCTGAGTTGGAACCATCTGAATTTTATGAGTTGTTGAGGTCTGTTGAGGATGAATTATATACTGGTTGCAAGATAAAAAATTAGAAGCGATTGAAAAATTTATGGCTATTAAATAAAATAATGCAATGTCAAACAACTGTTTTGATCAGATATCTTCTTTGGTTAAAACACTGTTACCTGAAAGAAATATGTTGCCTATAAATTACTATGAGAGAAAGAGGCTGGTTCATAATCTGGGCCTTAGTTATCGAAAGATTCATGCATGTGAAAATGATTTCATCTTATATTCTGGTGAAAATAAATCATTTGACAGTTGTCCCACATGTGGAAAATTGAGGTATAAAGAAGCTTAAACGGGGAAGTATGGATCAATTCCTGTGAAACAGTTGAGATATTTCCCCCTTACACCCAGGTTGCAGTGTTTTTTTATGTCTCAGAACACAACATTAATGATGTCATGAAAAAAAACCAAGATTTCAACTAATAAAAGATTTAATCATTCATCTGATGGTGATTCATGGAAACATTTTGACCGACTATATCCGTCTTTTTATTTAGAAGCCCGAAACATGTGATTGGGTCTTTCTACTGACGGTTTCTATCTGTTTGGTTCTTATGGTAGTCAGTATTCATGTTGGCCTATCTTTATAACTCCGTACAATTTACCTTAATGGATGTTGATGAAGGAGCCCTAATCTTTTTAACCTTATTAATTCCAGGACATCTGAAAAGGAATATTGATGTTTATTTGAAACCATTGATTGATGATTTAAATTAATTGTGGAGTAATGGTGTTAGTACATATGATGTTGCTGCGAAACATATTTTCATATTAAAAGCTGCATTTATGTTGATGATTAGTGACTTCCCGACATATGGCATGTTATCTGACTGGAGTACACATGGCCCGAAATCATGTCCTTACTATATGAAATAAAAAAAGACTTTATGCTCGTCAATGGAAAAAACCTTTCTATTTTGGCTGTCATCGCAGATTTCTTCCAACCGATCATCCTTTTCAGAGGAACAAATCTCATTTCAGAAAAGACACAATTGAAAGGGATGAACCTCCAAAAATGATCTCAGGTACAGAGTTAAAGTCAGTTGTATTTTCATTACCTCCCATCACATTTGGGCCAACAATAAACCAAGAGAAAATTCATGGCTTTGGGAAAGAGCATAATTGGATAAAACAGATCATTTTTTGGGATCTTCTATATTGGTCTGATTTGTTGGTCTGCTATATGTTGGATGTCATGCATATTGAGAATAACTGTTTTGATAATTTATTTAATACAGGTTTGGATACACCAGGTAAGACCAAAGATAATGTAAAGGCACAATTAGATGTTGCCCAAATTTACAGATGACCAGAACTTGAACTGTTTTCAAAATGTCAGATCACAGAGGTTAATGAAGCCAAAAGAAGCTTAAACACTATCCAAAGAGAGTTTCTTATTATTTTGTCTGTGGATTTCAGATTTGAGACTTCCAAATGTCTATGATTCCAATTCGGACAAATGTGTTAAGAATGGTCATATTACTGTATTA
This sequence comes from Viscum album, assembly GCA_963277665.1. NCBI lineage: Eukaryota > Viridiplantae > Streptophyta > Magnoliopsida > Santalales > Viscaceae > Viscum > Viscum album. The sequence continues at coordinate 1,360,099,068 of OY728140.1, read as the reverse complement.
AAAAGTCATGATTGTCATGTTATAATGGAAAGAATTGTGACGATTGGATTCATAGGTTTTTTGAATTCTATGATTTGGTATTCTATAAGAGGCATATAATATTTTTTTCATAACATTTGTACTATGAAAACAGACTATGATGAACTAAGTAAACTAGAAGAAGATGTTGTTTTCATTATATGTAAACTCAAAAAAATATTTCTGGTGACTTTATTTGACTCAATGGAACATCTGATATTAAATTTTACACATGAAGCTAAATATGGAGGTCTGATATAGTTTTGATAGATTTACCAATTCAATATATTCATGTAGAAATTGAAGAAAAAAGTATGTAACAAAGAATCAGTTGAAGGCTCAATTGATGAAGCTTATTTGCAAGAGGAAATTGATTTTTTTCTACTCTCATTATTTTGAATCTAAATATCACTCAAAAAAAAACTGCATGGGAAAGAACGAGGAGAATGCTGATGATGAAATAAAAAATCAATTATTAGTTTTTAATCAGCTAGATCTTGGCTTCAGTGGAGTTCGTGAAGGATGGATTTCAGATGATGAACATCACAGAGCTCATACATATGTTTTTCTCAAATACGAAGAAATGTCATAATTTGTACTATGAGTTCTTCTATCAATTATTCTATAATTTATGTTACAGTAAGTAAAATTATTTTATTTGTAGGTAATATGATAACCATATCAAGAAACAACTTCCACAAATTACAGCAGCTTCTCTTAAAGAACGCCAATATAAAAATTTTTCTCAATAGTTTCAAAAACTTGTAACATAAATTATTTATGGTTTAACATATCAATTCGGTTTATTATTTATTATATTGATAATTTTTTTACAAATTTTCTGGTGTCTCAACATGATGATAAAATTGATAAGAGATTGTGTATATTGAGTAACCCACCATCCAAAATGGTTAAATCTTACAATGCATATGTGGTGACTGGTTTTTGATTTCATAAACATGCATATGGGGAATAAAAAAACAATTAACAGTGGAGTTTTCTTGAGAGGATCGCATCATAGAGAAACTGAATTTGACTTTTATGACATGCTGGATAAAATTACTGAATTGTGTTATCTAGGGAAAAATTACATAAAAATGTTTAAATGTCGGTGGTTAGATACTGAGAGAGGCTTGCATGTTCATATGATTCATGGAATTGTTGATATTAAAAATAGAAGTCTTCTTTTAGTAAATGAACCATTTTTACTGGCTCAACAAGCACATCAAATATATTATGCAAAGTACTGTGCTACTTTAAGAGATTAGAGTGATTGGTGAAGTATAATAAAAAGGAAATCTCAGGAAAATCAGTTTACTCAAACTGAATGTGGTTTTGATGAAGTACAGGGAATTGAAAATTCTCAAGAGACTACTCAAAATCCATCATTTTTACAAAGAGACATGAATATCGATGATGAAACCCCACAATTAAGGGTCGATGGTGACGATGATGTTAATGATGTTACAAATGAATTTGAAATGACAAGAGTTGATGACGCCGATGATGAATACGAAGACATTGACATCTTTAGATATGAAGATGATGATGAAGGTGAACATTGACACAATTAAATGATGGTTATAATAATAACTAATATATACCTATATGTAATAGTTATTTTCAACTATATGATAAAAATAATCATTTTTTGTTTCAGATGGACCCTGATCTACTTTGTGAGTTGGAGGAGGTTGAGCTACTTTTGGATGAGGAGGATTTGGGATCATCTGACCCTCAGGCTACTAGCGGTTCAGGGGGTATGCAGAGGGGGTGCGGTCTTGTGCGACTTATGATTCCTGAACCTATCTCCTAGAGTCATCCACATCTTAGTTTTGATCCATGCATGTAGAGGTATGATAACCTGTGTATTTTAGTTAGCTTTCATTAATTTATTTATATACAAATTGTTTGATTATTTGTTCTTTTTTCACATTTTTTCGCATATAGCTGTTGGATAGGGGAGCGCTATCTTGTACAATTATTTTTCTTAGCCATGGATCACATGGGAACATATTCCCATTGATGTGTGGTTTGAAATGTTCAATTATTGGATGGTACGTAAATAAATAATATTTATTTAGAAATTTATTTCATTAATAACTTGATATTATAAATTATTTGTAGGGTTTATGGTATCCCATCGATGATAGCATGCGTGGATCTATCCATGAGGCATGGGAGATGTCTATATGTGAGCATTTCCGTCAGTTTTTGTACAATTTGAGAAGGACAACCATGAAGAAAGTAGGAGCGAAAGTATTTGATGAGTCAAGTAGAGCCCACTGACCAGAGTACATTTCATCTCACGTGTGGGATGGATTATGTTCACACTGGTTGAGTAGTGGATATCAGAGGAGATATTTATTAGGCCGACGGAACCAGGGGAGACATGGGGTGACACATCGAGCTGGTAGCTGTACATTGGGTACGCATAGAGAGCATCCAGTAAGTATATTTTTTAAATATTTTATGTAACATTACATATAAATAGTTTATTTTATATTCATATAGGCAGTCAAGAATCTCGATATTACGGAGTATGACATTTATCGGAGGATGTACAATGATCCATCCACTGAAGAGATTAGAGGTGATCACTAGCATCAGATTGTGGTCAGTATTATTTATTTTTCAGTTTGAAAATTAACTGCATATAATATTTTCACTATTTTAATTTCAAATTGAAAATAAAGGAGTCATATGAGGTCGTGACCTCTCAGACATGAGCTAAGAGTTAGGCCGAGATGACTGATCAGACTAGTGCCCACCATTTTGATGAGGCGACATGGATGCAGGCGACCCAGTATGCCTTCGAGAAGGGCCGAGTAGTTGGTATCAAATCTCATTTGACTCCTAGGACTTATTATGGTAATCCTGCGATGTTGACGTCCAGCTCGAGAGGAGCTCATGAAGATGCGTCATTTTATGGATCACAGTATCAGGAGCAGTTGCGAGCTCAAACTGAGCTTATAGAGAGTTTGCAGAAGCAGCAGGAAGAGATGTGTCAACAGCAGCACCAACAACATGAGGAGGAAATGAGTTGACGGTAGCAATAGTAGCATGATCAGATGGAGTACATGCGCCGTCTGACTCGTAGTTTAGGGATGGAGTTTCCTCCACCATCACCTCCAGCTCCTCCAACTCCTCTAGAAGACTATCCCCCCGAGTGATTTTTTTTGTTCTATTAAAAACATTTGAATTGAACATTTGTTTTAATATGAACTATTTACAATTTTTGTCTTTTATATTGGTGCGGATATTGCAATTTTTTTTAATATTTTAATATTTTAATATTTATTATTAATATTATATTTTTAATATTCTTTTATTTTACTAATAATAATAATAATAATATTATTTTATGATTTTTTTATATATTTTTCTAAATATTGAAAATTTTAATATTTTTTATTTTTTTATTATTTTAATAATATTAATATTATTTTTTTCATTAATTATAATTTTATTTTATTATTTTATTTTATTAATTATTTTAAAATATTGATAATTTTAATTTTTTTTTATTTTCTTATTATTTTAATAATATTAATATTAATATTTTTATTTTATTAAGTATTTGCAATGGGCCTTTTGCGACGGGGGGCTCTTCATAAATAGATTATATATATTTTTTAAAAGTTTTTTACGACGGGTTTCTTTACCGTCATAATAACTTTTTTTGCGACGGGCCCGTCACAAATGGTTTATAACATATAAGCTATTTGCGATGGGCTTGTATCTCGTCAAAAATACTGTTTGCGATGGGCCCACTTCCCATTGCAAGTAATATTTTTTGCGACGAGCCCGTCACAAAAAAATACTAGTTGTGATGTTGTTTTCTACAAAGGGCTATTTGTGATGGGCCCCCATCGCAAAAGGGTTTTTGCGATGAGATCTCGTCGTAAATAGTCAAATTTTTAGTAGTGAAATGTTGTGTAACTAGGGATTTCCACATCCCATCAATTTTCTTCCCCACATAATCCTCCATGTCACCATATCTGTATAACTTACCAAAAAAACATAGATCATGGGTCGAACGACCTTCCCGTCGCTGGAGATCAAGAATCTGTGCTTTAAATTCACTCAAGAAATTCCCACACATGCCGTATGCAACTGCACCATCGAATCTAGGATGAATAGGAACCACTAATACATTATAATCCATATTTGATCATCCTTAATAATTGTTTCAATTTGATCAGGAACCACATTCACATTATTGATCTGTTTCACCAAAGAACGATTACATAACAATAAAATACCAGGTAATCATCGAACGAGGGGCCAAACAAAATGATTGTGATGAATGTGTAACAAAATAGGGGAGAAATCCATGAACCATAATATTTGAGGAATAAACCTTGTCCATTATTTTTTCAGACTCAATCCTTTTTTGTATGGTTATATAAATGAAGAATAATTAATCAACAAACAATTTAATCAATCTTAAATAAATCAGCCATCGATGCATGAATCAATTATAGTTCATGGAATTTATCCTCATTCAACATAGGATAAGGAACAAGATGAAAATCAAAAATAAAATATCCTACCTATAGTTTGGATCGATTGATGATGAATAATGGTTCTGTATTACCATTACTGGCAAGATTCATGAAAACTGTTGGTGAATGATCCTTGATCTGATGTGATTTGACATCATCTACCAATGATCCTCCAAAGGATCCTCTCTAATGGTTCCCCTCTATCCCTAGGTTATGAGGCTAAACATAGGGTAGAGTCTTAACCATTTTTAAATATAGGAAGTAGGTATCTGTGTCAAATAAAATAAAATAAATAAATAAATAAATTTATTTTATTAATTATGTGCCCATGAATTTATTTTCCACAAAAACCAAAGGACGAAAAAGGTTTTGTCACTCCTAGGTTAAAACCTACATTATGAACTCAATGGTTCCATTATATTTTTGATATGGGTCCCTATTTGGGAGTTATTCTACTTTTTTAGGAAAACTACATGTGCATGATATTAATATATTTAATATATTTTAAAAATTAATCCTGAGTACACCAAGGCTCAAAATATCACATCATATCAACACCTATCTCCAAAAATAATCCATATAATATTCTACAGAAATACATGGAAAATCAGAGTCGTTACATTCTACCCACCTTAGATATTTTCATCCCAAAAAGAGAAAAATATACTAAAAAAGGTGAGGTTTCTAGGCTTGCATTTGGGTCTCCCACTCCCAAGTGACCTCCTAAAGATTCTCATGCTACTATTGGACACACATTAGGGGAATTGATCACCCATGAAGGATCATGTGCTTCCGATCCTTGATCTCCACTGGGTAGTCAACAAAGGTAGCTTCGTCCTCAATGTCCAGCTCACCCAGTCGATAACATGTGAGGAATCACGAATGTACCTCCTCATCTATGACACATAGAAGATATCATGTACTCAGTCCAAATATGGTGGTTGAGCTATGTGGTATTAAACCTTTCCAACTCTAAACAATATCTAGAAAGGTCCAATAAATCTTAGAGATAACTTTCCACCTCGACCAAATCTCTATAATCCACATCAAGGAGATACCCTTAAGAATACATGGTCTCCCTCATAGAACTCAATATGTCTCCATAATCAATTCAAATAAGACTTATGATATCCCTGTGCAGTCCTCATTCACTTATGGATGATTTTTAGCTTCTCTGTAGTAGCTCACACAAACTCTAGGCCCATGAGTGCTGACTCACCCGGATCATTCCAACAAAGTGATGACATACAGCGTCACCCATAAAAGGCCTAGAATGGTGCCATAATAATGGTGGAATGACATCTTTTTTATACAAAAACATCACCAAAGATAGGTGATCCTCCCAACTATAGCCAAAATCTAACATGTAAGCTAGTAAAATGTACTCCAAGACCTTAATGGTCCACTCATATTGGCCATTAGTTTGGAGATGAAATGCCATGCTAAAACGAAAATGAGTCACTAAGGCCTCCTACAATCCTCTCCATAATCATGATGTGAAGCAAGCATCATGTCCTAAAAATATTTTCAAGGGAACTCCATTGAGTTGAATTATCTTATGCGTGTACAAACAACCCATGTTATCTACTAAAATATTCTCTCAAATGGCTAGGAATTTGACCAACTTGTTGAGTCAGTATATGATCACCCAGAAGAAATAATGTCCCAAGGATGTACATGGAAACCCCATCATTAATTCCATGAATATCTCATCCCACTTCCACTTTGGAACCTCAAGGGTTTAATCTAAACCCGTTGGAACCCAGTACCCAGTCTTCACTTGTTGACAAGTGAGGCATTGAGAGATAAACTCTACAACACAACTCTTCATGCATGGCCACCAAAACTAATATCATAGTTCATGGTACATATTTTACACACCTGGATATACCCCCAAAGGGTATGTATGAAACCCCCATCACATGATCTTACAACATCATTAGTACCATCTTTCATCCTTTCAAAAAGAAAACATTCTCCCCACCTTCAGAATATCCATTAGGAACATGTCCAACAAATATATGAGTATATAAGGTCTCATAGTCAGTATCTTCATGATGATATTCCCTAACACACTATAAAAGTGATGTGTAACTACCATCAACTAAAGATATTAATCCCCATCCTTTTCCACTAAGGAAAACTGCAATAAGGATAACTACTCTGATGCATTGGCTAACAATTGAGAATAAGATCTACTACTGAGAGAATCTTCTACCATATTCCCTTTCCCAATAGTATAGAAAATATAGAAGTAATAGTATTGGAGTAACACTATCCATATCATTTTTATAAATTTAATATCATTCTGAGAGAAGATATACTTGAGACTCTTGTGGTTAGAGTAAACAATAAACCTCTCGCCCATCAGGTAGTGTCGCCACCTCTTCATTGTAAAGACTATCACTGCTAACTCAAGATCTTGGGACACTTAGTTATACTCATGTCGTATAAAATTAAGTGAACCATAAGAAATCACTGCATACCTCTACATTAGAAAACAACCAAACCCAGTCCCTGATGCATTGCATAAAACTATGCACTCACCAACCACCCCTGGAAATCTCAATATGGGAGCACTCTTCAATCTTTAACTCAACATATGGAAACATTTATGGAACCTTTTCATCTACACAAAGGGATTACCTATTTGGGTCAAAGCTATCAAGGGTGTTTCCACTCTAGAGAAATCAATTATAAAACTTTTATAATACCCTTACAACCCAAGGAAACTCTACACCTTGGTAATACTCTTGGGTGACTCCCAAGTTTTCACTGCCTTAACCCTCACTAGGTCCACTACCACTCCTACCTATGAGATGAAATTTATTAGGAAGTGGACATATCAAATACAAAATTGACACTTCAAGATATTTCCATAAATCTAGTGCTCTGAGAGTGTGTCAAGGACCATCCTCAAGTTTCCTTTATGCTTCTCCTCAGATGCTGAGTACACTAGGATATCATCAATGAAGACCACCAAAAACCGGTCTAATAAAGACTGAAAGATGTAGTTTATGAGTCCCATGAACATTTCTGGGATGTTCTTCATTCCAAAGGGAATCACTAAGTACTCACAGTGACCATAATGACATCTAAATTCCATCTTTGGTAAATCCTCATCCCATACTCATATCTGGGGATATCCTGATATGAGGTCAATCTTTGAGAACTATCCCGAACCTCTATACTAATCGAAGAGTTCATCAATACTCAACAGTGGATACTTGTTCTTTACAGACACCTAGTTTAGGTGATAGTAATCCACACACAACATCAAGCTCCCATCTGCCTTCTTGGAAAACAACACTGGGGCTACCCAGGGGGAAACACTGAGTCTCAAAATCCCTTCTCTTTTAAGTCTTGTAACTAAACCCTTAGCTCATGATGATATATGGGAGGAATCTGATATTCTAGTATAGATATTGGGACCATCTCAATTGGTAAATCAATGAAATATTTTAGTTCTCAATAGGGAGTTAAGGCTGACACATCTTCAGGAAAGGAATTCTCATACTCCTCTAACACTTTAGGGAATAACTAGCCCATAAAATCCACTGCTTCAAGAGCCATTCTATCCAACTGGTGAGTAATCAGATGCAATCTTCTATTCCTAAGCTCACCCAACTTTTCTATGTTTTCCTTTCCACCCACAAGGAAAAACATACACCCATCACTACAGATACACCACATCCTATACCTAAAATAGTCAACATGGACATGAACTATGAACTGGTAGTCTATAACTAAGATGAATTCATAAGGCCTCATCACTGCTACAAAGATATCCCATATAAATATATTACCTCCATGTGTCAAATCATACTATCACCAGAAGTGTGAAATCACTGAGTCACCTCCCATCAGAGTCTCCAAGCGCAAGGTTCAAGACAAAGGCACAACTTGAATCTCTAACTCTCAAACCAGAGAAGTGGAAAGAAATGAATGACTCACAACTATGTCTATAAATACTATAGATATGGTAGAAAAGACATATATTATACCTCATATAATCCCAAGAGCCTCAGGGTCATAATCCTCTATAGCCTATAGTTGGCCTCTTCCCTAAACACTAGCTCCCTAAGCCTGGGGTGGACCACATGGGGGTGGTAGTGGTAATAGTTTAAACCTACGACCACCTCATGATTCTCTACTGACCCCTCTTCCATGCCTTACACCCTACAGAACACCCTAATACATCCTCTGTATCTACCTCGATGGTCCCTTGATTATCTCCCAATAAGCTGTATGACGGGTCAGACAATCCCATGAAATATTTCCCTAACCGTCGTAGGAGAAACAATACCTCTACCTCATCTAAATTGAGCCATCCTAAGATCCATGTATCACTGACCCTATGTATTGGGATTGTCTCATGAAGCATCTGACATGACCTAATCCCTGCAACTTCCCATGACTAACTACTGTCGAGGTCTCAAAACATGGGTACCTACTACCAACACCCACTTTTGGTTCCTACTTTGATAGGAATTCTCCCCACCAAGGCTCACTCAAGCACTGAAGAAAAGGTGGGAATGCAGATATATATCTATGAAGACCTAATATATTAGTGTAATCACTACTCAAAGGTTTAAGCTATGAAGAAGAAATATCACACCATATCTATGGAGTATCATGAGAGATTAATAAACCTCACAAAATATTCCACCACATTCAAACTACCCTACTACAGATGCATAAGTTCCTGGATGTGCACTGATCGCAATGTGGTTGGATAAAACCCCTCATTGAAAAGATGTTCAAATTATGATCAAGAGAGACCTGTATTTTCATGTGATTAAGTCACTAAGCTTCACCGTCGTTCAGTAGATCCCTGAATAAGAATCAACATGAGGACCACTATATGATATGTAGGCATAATCACAAGGTGGAAAACTTGAGTGATTACCTCTAGATAGTTATCAGACACCTAGGGGTCTAGCTCACCCAAAAACCTAGCAGGTCAATACCTATAGAACTCATACAATACACTCATCCTGCATGCATCCAATACTAGAACCACCCATTCTAACTACTGCACAGAGGGTGGTGGTATAGTTGGTAATCCACTTAGAGGCACTATCTCTGATATCAGCCCCTATACTAAATCCTTATCACTTGGTGGATCATCCTTGTGATCACGTATTGGAATCCTAGATGGTTGTATTCATGGAGACATACTAAAATAAACAAGATGTACCATGGTCAAAGAGTATATATATATGGAGATGAATCAATAAGGACATGGAAACCAAAATGAATTTATATATGATGCATGTAACAATGTTTTTATTGCAACCAATGTCAATATATACTGAGTCAAAAGGAAGGTGATCAGAGTCTTAGTGTATATATACATCGGTCACCACACCAGCACTAGAGTCCCTGGCCTGAAATTCAAACTCGAAACACTGAACACAATTTCCCCAAACCAATATCATAGACTCCAGTCCTAAGGTAGAACTGACCCCTCTGATATCACTCTATCACGACCCATGCTAATAGGGCCGGAATCATGACTACCCCAAGCCCACCTCGAATAGTCCAAGGGATAGATACTAATGTAGAGTAGGAATATCATACACATGGGATGAATTAACCTAATTTACCTATACACATACACATGTATCCAATCCCATACAATGATGAAATGTAAAACAACTGATACCAATGCATTCATACATCTATGATCCCATAATCAGAGTATAACTATAAAGTACTGAAAGTGATTAAGGGTCCAAATAAAATCCCAAAAAAACTATAGAGAGTCCAAACTACTCATAGGGAGAGAACTAAAATCAAATGAAACTACACAGAAAAACACCTCATTTTTTAGGCTCATGATATTCTCCACCAGCTCTCTATCCTCCTAAGACATCGTTAAAAGGGCCATTATATGTATAATAAATGACATGTGTGGGTAGATCCCATGCATGGGTGAGTATAACAATACCTACTAAGACACCTCAAAAACACTAAACAAGAATCATAAAGAACAATCAGCTCATAAAAAATATATAGAAATCAATGCATAATGAAAAACCTAGATATACTCAGGAAGGACACTATGCCTCTAAGTGGTCACAACCAAACTTCCATCCATTTGATTCTACTCAAATAAATACCCATTTCAATATAATCCACTCAATAATACATGCCATCTTCATAGAAAATTATCCAATAGGTCATGATCATTGGGCCCCACCAAATAAATCTCACTGGTCTCTGAAGACTCTAATACTTAGATAGGGGATCACACTTAGGATTACTGTGGGACGCCATGAACCCAATTAGGATAAACCCTTTATGTAGGGGATCATACTTTGATGATATTGTGAACCCTTCTAAAATGGAATTCCAGATGGAGGACAAATTCCCTAATCAAGGAGGTCACACTAATTCCACCAACCCCACCTAGGTTATAAAATGATAAAGGATCACACTCCAGCCTCATGGAGGGACCCCAAAAACTCTATACAAGTCTCATCCTCCAGATGAGTTCACAATCCAGATTTGTGGACATAATTCTACATGATAACCTTGAGTGTATTGACCAAGGGAACACAATCAATTGATATCGGTCCAAACTGAAGAAATTAAGGGCTCTAAACACCCAAAAAAGGGGATACACAACATGTCCAACCAACTCCTGGTCTTCTTATGTGGTGATTCCTCAAAAAACATGTAAATATCCATTTACACGACATATAGGAGTGGTACATAGTATGTATAGATATCTCAATACCTTTCCCATACTATCTTCCTATGACCATGTACCACTAGTCATGCTTGTGTACCAAACATGTGTACACCTGGCTGTGTACTCCGGCCTTCCCATTCCCTTAAAACATTTGAGTTACACACCAAGATGCATATAACAAGTAACATGGAATGTAGTAGTGTCACACAAACTTTGATATTTAACTCTCTATGTAAAACCTATCACCGTAGCTATGGGGTCCCATATGATGTGTAATACTAGATTACATGATATGTAACCTAGTATTTTTAAATCCCATTGGTTTCCTTCCCCATGTAATTCTCTACATCATTGTCTCTACCTAACTTGCTGAAAAAACGTAGATCTAGGGTTGGCCGACATTCCCATTGCTGTAGATTGGGATTTTGTGATTTGAACCCACTTAGGAAATTCCCACATGCACCGTCCATAGACATACCATTGAATACGAGATGAACAGGAACTGCCAATCCATTCTGATCCACCTATGATCATCCTTATTCATAATTTCACATTGATATCACCATCAATTTTGAACTTCACCCATGATATTGATATGTTTTACCAATGAATGGTCACATAATGATCAAATACCAGGTAATTGTTAAACCAAAGGTCAAGGAAAATACCTATGATAAACGTGAAAAGAAACAGGGAAGAAATCCATAAACCATAATATGTGAGGAATGAACCTCTACATTTTTTCATTTGGACTCAATATGTTGTTGTAGATTTAGATGAATGAAGATGAATTAATCAAAAAACAATTTATTCAACCATACATAAATTAATAGCTGATGCGTGAATCAATTATTGTTCATGGAATTGACCGTCATTCAACACGATATAAATAACATGATGAAAATTACAAATCAAACATCCCACCCAGAGTTTATATCAATCGATGATGAAGAATGGTTCTATGTTTCTTTCACTAGTGAGATCTATAAAAACCATTGGCGCATGATCATCGATCTGATACGATTTAAATTCATCTGCCAACGATCCTTCAAAGGCTCCTCTCCAATGGTTTCTCTCAATCCCTAGGTTATGAGGTTAACCCTAATGTTGATACATAACCATGTTTAAATAGAGGAAGTAGGTCGCTACGTAAAATAAAATAAGTCAATTAATTAATTAATTTTATTAATTCCGTGCCCATGAAAAAATTTACATAAACTTGTGACTCAAAAAATGGTTATTTCATGCCTAGGGTGAAACCTGCATTCTGAACTCAATGCTTCCCTCATATTTTTTATATGGTCCCCTATTTAGTATTTATTCCACTTTTTCAGGAAAACTGCATGTGCTTGATATTAATCCATCCAATGGACCGAAGGCCTTCAATTTTTTTATTATATGATAAAAACCCCATTTAAGGGATGAAGGGGGGGGGACTTCATGGAAATAGGACAACTCACATCCGAAGGAAAAAAAGAGTAAAAACAAACTGACAACACGAAGATACCCCTCCCTAGCATTTGATCATGATGAAGCTTTCCACCATTGTAAGGTTGTTCGACAAGCAAGTGTCATATGTTAAAGCAAAGGCGTGAATCGACGACTAACACCATGCCCTATCAAACAACCAAATTCGAAAATCTCTGCAAAGATGAACCGCCTGCTCTGGATCCTCTTCTGAGGCTTGTTCCATGTGGTCAAGTCCGACTGTACATGCTTTCCATCTTCAAAATCAAACTGACCACACAAACAACTTCCACCATTGTCAAATTGAAATACCTCAAAATATTTCACTATTCGTGAGTCAAAATCACAACACATCTCATCAATAGAACCTCCCATCTGCAACCCGGTCATCACTAAACTTGAACCTCCCATCTTCTTGATATTAATATATTTAATATATTTCAAAACTTACTCCCGAGCACATTGAGCATCATAATATCATGCTGTCTCAACAACTAACTCAGAAAATAAGAAATATAATATTCTAAATCAATACATGAAAAAATCACAGTCATTGAAATCATGGGATAGAATTTACTTGGAGCCTAAGTAGATAATCCATGACATCATGTTTCTGAGTTCAGCAATCCAAATCAAATGAGATAATCCTATAATTTTATTTTCTGGAGATGAAGTTGAATCATCAGTGATATTTTGAGTCACTAATATAAGATATTAACTAAACTCTAGTGTGGTATCTCACTTATAGGTCACATTAATGAATCATATGTCATCCTATGAGTTTTTACAAGTCATTCCAGGTTAGCAATCCAAGTATTACTCAAGGGAGGACACACCTTAAAAGTGATCCATGTCCACAAATAATAAATACCTTACATTTAATTAATTAAACATGATTCTAGTGGAAATATATCTAATTTCACAATTTATATTCCATTATCCTTTTCATTTGTAAATGACAATGAGCTAAGATAGGTATTCATACCATTTAAAAATTCAATTAATTCATTTATAGCTTCTATTAGAAAGTGGAAAGCTCAACACACCCAAGGGGTGGCTTAGTCACAAGGCAAGAATGATAGTGGATAGTATTATTCCAAATCACCATAAGGGGTAGTTCAGGTTGTGACTATAAACCCTAACCATGTTAATAGGGCTAAGTAAAATCAAGGTTAGGGTCTAAACAATTAATTTAAGGTATTAATCATATTAGGATAAACACATAGAAATTTCATCATTTAGCACAATGACAAAAAATCATAAACATGAGATAATTTAGGTAAAAGTAATAGACCACTTAAATTAACAAAATAGTAGACTCCTCATTCAGTATCAACCTTATATTTTGTTTTTAATGATATAAAATAGAGAAACTATAAAAACACCCTGAAAATACAGTATATAAGCTTACATAGAAATAAAATCTAAGAATAAAAAAAGAAAATAGATAAAATAAGCAAGTGGAAAGATATATTGACTGAGGGGGATCCTATGCAACCGAAAATGATCAAATTAGATCTTGGATGGAGAAGATACCTCAAAGCCTAGGAGGAGGAAGGAAGGATATCTCCCATAACTAGGCTGTTGTGAGTTTGAGGGAAGAGAAGATAGAAAATTTATTTTAGTGGTAGAGGTGTAAATTGATGAATTCATAAATTTTAATGGGATACACTATTTAGTCTCATGGGTTGGATAAAAGTGCAACAAATGTGTAATAGACACTTTCCATGGGCCCTCACCTCACACAGTATAGGCGCATAGTTAGACAAGTTGTATGAAAATAATGTGTGGTGACTCTATAATTAATTGCATGTTTTTTCATGGACGTGCAACCCATTTTTCACAATTTTGATAACCGTGCTCCTCCCTTATAGGGATACATGCTTTATGGTCATAATTAGTACTAACCATGAAATTACCATTCAACTCAACATGTTTCTCCAAAAACCAAAAATCCAGGCCCCGAACCAAGATTAAATTCTCTTGAGACCTGTAAAACCTATTTAGAAGCTTCTATTATGGTAAAAAGAAAGATTGAGACTAAAAATTAAATGATATATACTTCTATTAAAAACTGAGATCTTATAACCTCCCATCCTTAAAACTACTCATCCCCGAGTTTCCCTTCTAAGGGTGTTTGAGTAGCATCTAAGAATAACTATAGACATTTATCATGTATATCAGAATCTAATTCCTAGGTCTCATCCTGTACATATCTATGCTTCCTTATAACCCAAAACAAAGGAAATATCCTACCTCATAGATCCTTTGTGTTATGATCAACAATACAAAATAGATACTCCTCCAAATAAGCACCCATCTCTAACCCAACTTCCTCGGGATAAAAACATTATATGGGTCAGAATAATAATGGAAAAGTTGAGAAAAATGAAATAAATAAGTCATAACCCTATACCATTGAGTAAGATCTATACAATATGATACCAGGGATACCCTATCCAAAATCTTAAAAGGTATGATGAATCTAGGGGACAACTTACCTTTCCTCCCAATCCTTTGATTCCCTGATCTATGTGATACACGTAAGAAGGCCTGATTTTCCACCACAAACTATAGAGGCTGATGGTGATGATTATAATATGACTGTTTCCTAGAATGATCTATAACAATATGTTTATTGATATGTTATACCAACTCTGATTTCTCCTAAATGAGATGAGGTCTTAATAGTGCTGCCTCCCCTACCTCTAACCAGTATTGAGGTGAATGACATGGGCTACTATGGAGAACATCATACAGAGCCATCTTGATATACACTTGGAAACTATTATTATAATAGAATTTAGATAAAGACAAGTGACTTTACCAAGATTCTTCAAAATCAAGTACACATGCATAGAGCATGTCTTCGAGTACCTATATAGCATGCTTGGACTAACCATTAGTTTTAAGGTGCTCTGTTGTACTCAAAAGTACCTGTGTGACAAGAGACCTCTGAAACACCTACCAAAACTGAGAAGTAAACCAATAATCCATATTTTATATGATATTATATGGAACTACATGAAGGCTTGTAATATCTTGGTCATACATTTTCACAATTTCATCCACTGAGAAAGTCTCTCTAATAGGTAAGAAGTGGATGGCCTTCATCTACCAGTCCATGATCACCCATAAAATGTCACAGCCTCAAGGAAACATTGGTGATCCTATCAAGAAATACATGGTAACATCATCCTATTTTAACTTCTAAATAGGAAATGACTATAAAAGACCATCAGGTTGCTATTGTTTTACCTTCACCTACTAATAAGTGGAACACTGATAAAAAAAACCCACCATATGCTTCTTCATGACAGGACACCAGTATTGGAAGCATAATTCATGGTACATATTAGTGATTCTAGGATGTAATTCCAAATTGGAATCACAATATTCTAACATAAACACCTATTCTATGTATGTAGGTACCCATACACATCCATGGATATGCAAGATATCATATTCATCAACTTTCTAACCAAGTAGTGATTCCCCAGTAGAAACACTTTCCTTTAGGACTAAACCTTCATGATATGAAAGTTGACTCCTCTTAACTTGATCTAGAAGAGATTAGGTCACTATTAAAACCATGAAAAAAATATTCCTATGACACTATTGAACTTTTAGATGCATTTTTGAAAGAAGATACATTAACTACCATTCACTACTAACTTCTTGAAAAACTTGTGCTTGAGTTTTCTAGATTAGAGAATCAACAACTACATTGACTTTATCTAGCATGCAAGTAAGATCAAAGTCAAAGTACAGAAGGTATTTAACCCATATTTTCCACCAGAGGTTAAAATCACACTAAGTGAATATATATTTGAGGATTTTATGATGTGTATACCAAAAACCATTCTCCTAGAAAGTAATGTCTCCAGAAATGTAAGGCATGAAAAATAGATACTAACTCGAGGTCATGTGTTGGGTAATTATGATCATGAGGCCTAAAATAATGAGACCTATACACTATGACTCATTCCCCTTACATCAAAATAGATCCCATATCAATTCCTGATACATCATAATAAACTGTTTAACCTCTACCTGGATCAGGTAGAATCCAGATTAACATTAAGTTCATCCTTCCTTTAAAATCATGAAATTACTTCTCATAAGGTTAAGACCATGATAATTTAACACACTCTTGGTCGATACTATGAGTGGTGCTTCAAGTCATGAAAAGTTATGAATAAAATTTCAATACCAACCAATTAACCCTAAGAAACTCTAAATATCAAAGATGTTCTTGGGATTATCTGAGAAAATAATGGCCCTCACCTTCTCTGGATCCACATATACCCCTGATTCTAATATAATTTGACCCAAGAAGTGAACTTTATCAATAAAAAGTGGAATTTAGTGATCTTGGCCTACAACCTATTATCTCTTAGTGTGCTTAGTATGATTTCAAGGTGTTTATCATGATCATGTCGAGTTTGAGAATAAAACAAGATAGCATCCACAAAAATAACCACCAAAGAATCTATGTATGGGTGGAAACCTAATTCATAAAATCTATAAATATATTTTACATGTTCATTAGACTAAATAAATTCACTAGGTATTCATAAAGGTTTTACATACTTTAGAAAGCTGAACACGATATATTTGAGGGTCTAAACCTTACCCGATGATAGTCTGACCTCAAATAAATTTTTTAGAAGACCCTAGATCCTCATATCTAGTCAAATAGATCATGTATATGGGGAATTGAGTACCATTTATTTACTATTAACTAATTCAAATATTGGTAATCCACACATAGCATAAGGGTCCCATATGAATTCCTGGTGAAAAGCATGAGTGAACCCCAATGAGAAATATTGGTTTGTATAAACCCTTTAGCTTAAAATTCCTCTAAATGTATCTTGAGTTCCTAAATCTTGGTAGGATCCATCTAGTATAGAGAAATAGATACTCATTCACCTCCTAAAAACAAGCTCAATGGTGAACAATACCTCTCTCATAAGAGGTAGCCCAAAAAAATAACCAAGGAAAACATATCTGAATCAGTCCACCATTGAAGAAAAAATAGTCTATAATGCTCCTTGATCATCAAGAAAAAGACTGAAAATCTAGGATAACACTCCACAAAAACCCATGATTCTTAGGTCCATCTTGATTTACCAAGACATTGCATTCTCCATTATAAATTTAATTATCACTCTCAGGGAATATAAAAGGAACCCTATGTTTATAATAGTCAATATGGGAATGACATGGTACTAACCAATTCATAAATAGAATTATTTCAAATCATTTAATCTTAAGGATGAAAAGGTTCTATAAGAAATAATAGTCACTGATCTTAAGGGGACACTCCTTGAATCGACATATGCTTTCTGACCATACTCCCAACGTAGTATCGAGAGTCATTTCCTCAAAAAATTAATTAATATTGAGTATAAGAGTATCTATTATATCCATAGATATGAATGAATGTGAAGAACCTATGTCAAAAAAAGTATATACTAAAGTAGAGGATACTAATATCATACCTCACATAGTAGATGTCTTGACACATTTCTCCTTAGGCATAGGCTGCACTATATGTAATTGGCCAGACCCATGACTTTGAGATACAATGTGACCTCCCTAAGTTGGCTTACTCTGATGATTCTACAAATCATAGGTTTGGATTCCTTGACCTCATCCACCTAATCTTCTTATATGACCAGTGGTACTCCTTCTCTCAACCTAGAGTGGAGCTTATGATTTGGATTTGGATTGTAGAGCTGGTGAAGATCCTCTCCCACTGGGGGATGGTTTAAAGGTTCATAAATATATCTAAATATGTCCCATTCATCCATAGGACTTTCACTCAACTGGATTTATTCCACAAAGAGACTTCATGTGTCCTTACCTCCCACAGGTATAATATACCACATCTCTATTAGTATGTACACTATGACTACCATTTCCATCATAAGAAATATCATGGTGATGTTTCCTGCCACTGGAAGAAGCACTTCTCAGCCTTGGGGCCGAACCACTATTCCCTGTACTTTCATATTCCCTTAAATTTAACTCAAATATAAGGTCATGATTTACCAATTCTAAAATGGCATATAATCAAAATATGTTCACCTATGATCATATGGCATACATAAGGCTATCCTTGAAGCGTCTCACTCTAGATATCACATCACCAGTAAGAGTCACTATAAAGAACTAGAGTTATATGAAACGAGATGAATAGACCATGATGGATATAGTACCCTACTATAGGTGTATAAATTACCTTTCTCAATTATATTTCAGTGTTTCAATGAAAAAGTAATGATATAAGGAGGTCAAGAAGTCCCTCCAGACCATGCCTCGATGTTGATCTTCCTGATTTAGAATATTCAATCATCGGTTGGAGTATCTATGAAGCATGTAATCTGTGAGATTAAGCCTCATATCTAGAGTCATATCTAGATTCTCAAAGAGAGATAAAATTATTTCTATCCATGTATCAGCATCATGGGGCCCACCATCCCCTGATAAAGTAGGTGGGTGTTGATGCGTTAACTCCCTCTTCAACTCTGACATAGTTGGTGAAGGTTGTGGAGATCCCTCTATAGACTGCACTAACCATAAGAAACCCTATATAATTTTAGCATTAGTTCTCAATCTAGGTATAGTAGGTGGTACAACTAGAGTTTCCTCTATTGGTTCTATAGGAGGGTCAAGTCCCACCACCTCAGGAGCATGGATGTCACCACCTTCCTAGTGATTGACTCGAGGCCATCGTGGAGACATATATCTATAATTCCCAGAATACATCTCAAAACAAAAAAACCAAATAGAAAATATTTTCCTAGGATAACAAGACAATCATAAGGGCTCACTACCCAGAACATACTAAACTAATTACCTAATAATAAGGCCATGATATTGATAAAATCCCAAGTTTCAATTATAGAGGTTATGTTATATTTAGTATCAATTGAAAGTTATAGAGGAAAAAATCATTTAACTTTCAATTAGCATCCACATTTAATGGAAACCGTTTACTTAAAGAATTATAATTTTGAAATTTTATATATAATGGTTCAATTAGATGTATTTCTATTCCCGTGTTATAAAGACATAATCTTTATAAGTTACAACTGGTATTCTATGTAACTACAACCAGTCCCTAAATATGGTCTAATGGTATAACAAGTCCATATATTATGACTCGATTATATGGATCACCATTCCCAATTTATAGTGTCACAAAATTTATAAATTACATTTAGTATCCATTTAATCTCAATTGACTAACGTTTCATCACATGTAACTAAGGTTCCATGGATTATGCATTTCATAATTGGTTAGTTAAGGTACCACCATCAAGATATGAGGGGAAAACCTTTTAGATTGATGCATACACTTTAAGTAACAAATTATTTCCTCATTTTTATTATAATAAATGTTATAAAATCATTGGTAGAACAATCAAGGCTCATACAATAAGCAACAGACACTGAAATAAACATGGAATGGTATATGCATGACATATATAAACCTATTTTCCTGTAATGATGCATGAGGAAATAATACCTTTCCATACCAGACAAAGGGTAGATATCCATAGTCATAAAAAACATCATAAATAATATGTTTCACTCAACTATGAAAGTAGTGAAACTCTAATAGGTGAAAATTCAAACAACATTCCTTGTCCCTGACAACTTGGATTTTCCCTCACACTTGGGTTCGATACTCCAATGAATGAATTATTACAATGTTTTGACATGTCCTAGTCTCCTATCCACCAACCCCAAATAGAAAGATAAATTAAAATAAAGCTTTGATACCACATTGTGACATCCAAGTCTTGGTTCACTCATAATTAATTGAACCCCTTTGTCTATATAGACTTAATAGTACCTTCTCATATGCTATAGGCTACCAAACAACATTGATGGTCAATTGTGGAATGATTGGGAGACTATACCCTCTTTATTATAGTGTACTAAAATATTGAATATTAATAAGATAAAGTAGTGTAAATAGTAATAAGGAAATGAAATAATAAAATATGGTAGTAAAAATAAACATCTAGATAATAATAAACAGACAAAATCCATAAGAAGTATCTTATATAGATGATTTCATGTCTATAAAAAATTAAACAAGTAGACATGGAACATTCATACATATAATACATGTATAAAAAAGTGGAAAAGACCAAAAACTACCTCCATGAGCATCCAGAGCACTGTCTCAGTAAATTTCTACCAACATACCATCCTAAACAAAAATCAAGAATCCATAGTTGGGAATTTCCTTTTATTTCTACCTATATCTTTGAAGTTTGTCTGGATACCCAACAGTGGACTAAACGAGGCTTAATTAAAACTTAGTAGGCTACCACTGTGGTTTCTAATATAAATATAACCTATGAATATATAATTTAATAGTGTTCATGTATAATATAAGATGAGTGAATGAAAAATAATTGCATTGAGCTTATGGTCCTCATGGGGAACCTGGAAAATCATACCCGCTTCGGCCAAAACCAGATTTCTCTATACATAAGGCCATTTTAGTTAGTCCTAGGAACTAAGGGACATAATCAATAAGTCCATATAATAATCATGTAGGATACAAGGTGAAACCAAGGCACCCTTGACCTTATAATTTTTATCCAAATCATAGTAAAGAATAATATAGCTTGGCTATATGGGTTTGAGTGTAATCTAAAGGATAAACCCTTGGAATTCCATTGTAAATATTTATAACCAAGTACAAGGAACAAGTACAAAGTAAGAACATTCTATAATTTATTTGGAGTTGAAATAGATAATCTGTGGTATCATATGTCCAATCATATTAATCCAAATCTAAGGAGATAATAAAGGAATTATATTTTCCAAATATGAAGGTAAATAATCAATGATACGTTGAGGTATTCAAAAATATAATAGATTGACTAAACCCTAATGTGGTAGATCAATTAACGGTCACATCGATGAATTATACTGTTTTCTTTATGTTTGTCCAAGGCATTCTAGGTTGGGAAGACAAGTCTTACTCAAGGTAAGACATGCCTTAAAAGTGATATATATTTTTTCAACATTTCCATAGTATCTAACATCTAACCAAATCGCCTCTTTGCCCTTCAAGCTCCCCGAACCCCGATGGTGATCGGGGTTCGGGGAGCTTGAAGGGAAAAGAGGACATTTCTCCAACATATTCACACACAAAATCACCCTTCGACATATCCTCCAATGTCTGCAGACCCCACCCTTTCCCCTCAGCTGTCAAAAGAACCTAAAAGAGAATGAATAGAAATGATCATTCCAAAATGCATTTACACTGAAATCCTCCAAAAAAAATTAAAGTACAATACCTGTAAGTTGTAACTTAGGCCTCATTTCAAAAGCTGATTGCCACATTATTTGTAGAAACCACATTTTCTCCAACACTCTAATGATCATCATTGCTTCATGTCTCTTATACTCTTCCATAAACTCTTCTCTAATAAGGTCAACTATCGTGTACGCATACTCACCTTCAAATTCATGGGTGCAAGTACAAGGCACAGATGAAGATAAACAATTTCCAAAACAAGTTGACCAATGTAAGTATTTAATGGTACCTTTATGCTTTGAAGTTTCAACCCCACATCAATCTGAGGCCTGGTGTGACCACCAACAATTGAAGTGTCTCAGATTTATTTTAAATGGACAACATTTTAATTGAAAAAAAATACTGGCATACGGAAAACTGACCAAATGCATTCCGATTCTGTTGAAACTTTAGGACAATGTTCTATGAGTCATTTGTGACATGTAGCCTATCCCAACGATTCTGAACCATTGGGAAATATGCTATTTCTATTAGTGTAGCATGATCTAATGGGTTAGCTCTGATACTATTTAGAGATGGGATGAGTTGGAATTTGGGGATTAAAGTAGATCCTCAATGTTTTTTTCTAATTTATTTATTTGTATATGTGACAGACATAGTAGATGATATATTTTGTATTATGGGTTTATCAGGAGTCTATATGATTTCCTGTTTCCACATTTCATTTTAAATATCATGTTATAATTATATATTTACTGTACCCTAATGGCTCAAATAGTCAGGAATATTATAGATGTTTCTAGAATGATGTAGGATTATTTTTCCTCAATGGTAGTACATTTTTAGGATGTTTTCACTGATGAGGTATAAAATTTACTTCTTAATAAAGAGTTAAACTTTATAATCTAGTTAGTTTTGGGAGAAAATTCAGTTTCTATCACAATTTATAAAATAACACCAAAATAGAATCAGTTGTTTGAATTACAATTTGATGATATAGAATATAATGGTTTCATATGGAATAGTACTTTACCATGGGGTTTTATAGTTATATAAAATAGATGGTTGATTGGTATTTATTATTTTGTTGGACTATTGGAGATTGAACCTAATGAGAGTCATGAATATGTATCCTCATCCACGCATTGATAGTCACATTGATCATCTATGAGGTTCTATGATCTTCTCCAAGATATATTTGATATTAGGATACCATTAGATGAGTTGGACATCGATGGACCTACCATGGACTACTTTTTGGAGTAGTTATGGCCTGTATGATTTTTTAGCGATGATTTTTGGTTTAACTAATGCATTGGATGTATTAAGGGACTTGATGAATAGGATATTTCATCCTTTTTTGGATCAGTTTTTAGTAGTTTTTTTCAATTAAATATTAGTGTACTCCCAACCCATAGTTGATCTTGACCAAAATCTTATCATCACCTTGAGTACATTGAGATAACATCATATTTATTACTGTTTTCTCATGTTACTCATTGGTTTCCTCTTGTTCGCATGTCATGTATTTTCTAAGGCATCATTCAGTATTTATAAGACTAACTTAGAATAAATTTGATATATGTCAGATTATATCAGGTATCTTATACATACATGATGTTCACCCTACTGGACACACCATGTATATGGATTTCACATGTGTTTAAAGTCATTTGTACCATGATATGTTTTTATAAAACCCAAACAATGCTACATGATTAATTAAAACATAATATTAGGCAAGTTCTCGAGATCAAAACCATAAAGACGATGAATATGAATAAAGAATGGATGAATGCCAATCGGTTGACAAAAGAGTATGAAGATGGCATGAAAGAGTTTATCAAGTTTGCAGAAGATCATGCATGTGACCCTTCTCAAATCCTTTGTCCATGTTTACGCTGTTGTTATTCAAGACAAATTAGTCCAGAGGAGTTGGAAGAACACCTGATCTATCACAGAATAGATCGAAGTTATACATGTTGGAATAAACACGGGGAAAAAACAAATGTAGGTAGTGACTCAGAGAACACGACATTTTATAGATCATCTGATATGATTAGAAGCATGAACAGTGAAGATGATTGTATGGAGGGTGTGATTACAGATGTGAATGATGATGAAGATCGTATTGAAGAAATGACAAGGATAGTTGAAGATGAACTTCATGATTGCCCAAAATTGTTTGAGAAGTTAAAGAGTTGTGCAAAAACGCCATTGTATGCTGGTTGCACTAAATATACAGCATTGTCATCCGTATTGAAGCTGTATAATTTGAAAGCAGGAAATGGGTGGAGTGATGCCAGTTTTACGGAACTACTTTGTCTCCTAAATGACATGCTCCCAGAAGATAATGAACTCCCAAGCCGAACATATGATGTCAAAAAAATGCTACGATCGATGGGTATGATCTCTGAAAGAATACATGCTTGCTCGAATGATTGTATATTGTTTCTCAAGGACCACAAATCACTTAAAGAATTCCCAAAGTGTGGTGCTTCCCGATACAAGAAATATGATTCTAGTCCTACAAAATTTGTATGGTACTTTCAAATCATTCCTAGGTTCAGACGCCTATATGGAAGTGAGGAGACTGCAGGAAAATTGATATGGCATGCAGATACAAGAATTAAAGATGGGAAACTATGTCACCCTGCAGAATCTCCTCAGTGGAAGAGAATTGATCACGAGTATCCTGAATTTGGGAACGAGCCGAGAAACCTTTGTCTGGCATTATCTACAGATGGGGTGAATCCATTTAGTTTTCAAAGAAGCAGTCACAGTACATGGTCGGTTATGTTGGTAAATTATAATTTACCACTGTGGTTATGCATGAAACGAAAATACATCATGTTATATATGCTTATATTAGGACCAAAACAACTGGGTAATGATATTGATGTTTATTTGGCCCCATTGATCAAGGATTTGAAAATACTGTGGGATTCAGGTGTTACGATGTATGATGCTTACAAAAATGAACAGTTCACTTTGAAAGCCATGTTGTACGGGATGATAAATGGCTTTCCTACTTTTGGAAATTTGTCAGGATATAGAATTAAAGGAACTCAAGGGTTTCCTATTTGCGAACAAGGTACACAGTCAATTAGGTTGAAACATTTATCGAAAACCGTGTTTCTAGGACATCGCAGATTTCTACCCCGACGACATAAGTATCGATCTTGGATGACATCATTCGACGGAAGTTCAGAGGAACGTACAACACTGTCTCCACTAACAGGTGATCAATTTTTTGAGAAAGTGAAATATTTGGACACTACTTTTGGTAAACCGTTTTCGAAAAACCTTACGAAAACTGGTTGAAAAAAGAGATCAGTTTTTTTTTGAATTACCATACTGGAATTGTCTATATGGCAGACATTTTCTTGATGTTATTCATGTTGAAAAAAATGTACATGATAGTGTCATCGGCACGTTGCTAAATGAACCCGACAAAACAAAGGATGGAATTAAGTCTAGATTGGACATTGTTGAGATGGGAATACGAGAAGAGTTGGCACCAGTGAAGGGAGAAAAACGAACATTTCTTCCTCCTGCTACTTACACTCTTTCCAGGTAGGAGAGATATCAGTTTTGCAACTTCTTGAATGACGTAAAGGTTCTAGAGGGGTATTCATCAAATATCAAGAACATCGTGTCAATGGGAGATTTAAAATTAAAGGGTATGAAATCACATGACTTCCATGTTTTGATGCAAGATCTAATTCCTATAGCTTTACATTGCATTTTGCCCAAGAATGTCTGCCATACATTAATGAAGCTCTGTTTCTTCTTCAAAGCTATATGTAGCAAAGTTATAGACCCGACGAAATTTCCAACTATGGAAAGAGAAATTTCTGTCATATTATGTGAATTGGAAATGTTCTTCCCACCGACATTTTTTGATATGATGGTTCATTTTATGGTTCATTTGGTGAGAGAGATTCGACTATGTGGTCATGTACATTATAGATGGATGTACCCCATTGAACGGTATATGAAGATTTTGAAAGGGTATGTCAAAAACCAAAGTCGGCTAGAGGGTTGTATTGTGGATCAATATATTGTTGAGGAAGCTGTTGAATTTTGTACCGAATAACTGTCTAGTGTGGAAACCGTTGGCCTACCGAAATCTCGTCACACTGAGTGGCTTGAGGGTGAAGGAATTTCTGGAAGAGAGGTTATCACAATCAATATTACAGATCGGGAGCAGGCCCACCTTTACATTTTGCAAAACAGTTTCGACGTTGACCCATATGTTCAAATCCACAAAGAAATTATTAGGCATTTGAATCCTTCTAGGGCTGAAAAATGGATATCAGATACACATAATCGACTATTTATAGGATGGTTTCGAGACTATATTTTTAATCAGTTAGATGAAAATCCAAACTCAATTTCAGAACGACTTAGATGGCTGGATGGAGGAGAAAGTGTGTACGTATTATCTTACAATTCTTATACAGTTAACAGTTATACATTCTATACTAATGAACATGATGAAGAAAGTTCCATGTAGAATAGCGGGGTTACACTTGTGGCTGAGGCGATGCATGTTTCCGGTGCTAAGGACAAAAATCCAATTTATGAGAATATGTAATACTTTGGCATCATCAAATGAATATGGGAGTTGGATTATACGAAATTCAAAGTGCTGATTTTTCAATGCAAGTGGGTTGATAACATGAGTGCTGTTAAAATAGATGAATTTAGATTCGTGAAAGTTGATTTCAGTAAGGGAGGGGAGAAAGACAAACCATTTATAATGGAATCACAGGCAGTACAAGTATTTTATGTTCCAGACCCCTCAAACTGAAATTGGTCAATTGTTCTGTTATCGACCAAAACAACTGAAGGGTTAAATGAAAGTTCAACGGAGGTTGACCCTTTTATAGGGAATTCACAATCATTTCACAGTGGTCCAAATGTAGACGACGTTTTGTATGTCAGAGGAGAGAACAATGAAGGAATTTACATAGTCGATAGAGGAGTCAAATCACTTCAGCCTTTAAAGAAAAAAAAAGAGAGTAAAATAATCAGGTTATTTGTTTATTGTAACATACATTGTGTTACATTATGTTATTATCTGTTCTCTACTGTTTTTATGTAATCTAAATTAAATATTAAACCACTTATACAGATAATGACTTCTGCACCTACTGATGCGCCCAATCCCGAGGCACAAAAGGTCTCTCAACCAGAAGCTGGTGGTCCCACTGCAGAGCAACAACAGGTTTCTCAACCAGATACTGGTGGTCCCAGTGTAGAGAAACAACAGGTTTCTCAACCTGTTGTTGTTGGTCCCAGTGCTGAGGTACAATAGGTTTCTCAACCTGTTGCTGCTGGTCCCATTACCGATGCTAGTGCTCCGGGGGAAGATATTGATGCTACTTCTGAGGAAATGGTAGGAAATGAAACCCTGAAAGCGCAAAAAAAAACAAGAGCGTCGTAGTTTGACAGTGTTGGCCAAAATCCTTAAGGAAAAAGCAAAATGCATCAAATTTGAGGTGGGATGGAATAAGCGAGGCCAACATGTTAACCCCAACAAAGCCATCTTTAGTAGCTACATTGGAATTGTCACTCAGAAATGCATGCTGATTGATGTATAGTCATGGCACCATGTTGTCACCAGGATGAAGACACTAATGTGGGAAGAGATTATGGTAACATTATGATATCATTTTTTTTAATTTATTAAAATAAAATAAAATACCAAAACATTGACTTACTCTTCATCATCCATTACAGAGTGCATTTATAGTAGATGTCTCACACAAGGAATATGTATTAAGAGTTGCAAGAAGGATTCATATAGGTTTCTGCACAATTTTAATGAAATATCATCTTAAAGATGCAGAAGGAAAAATCAAGCCGCACCCACATCCTCTTTACGCACACTTGATATCCCAAGGAGCGTGGGATGCGTTTAGAAACTGTCGTGGGGAGCATACTTTTTAGGTACATTGTGTGGGGTAATACGTTGTTTGAAGTTTGCTTGTATTAATCACTCTGATTGACAGTTTTTTATTTATGAAATAGCTACTGAGTGCTGAAAATAAAAAACGCGCAACATAACCAGCGTACCCTTACCGTAAAGCAAGGATGGGGTACGCTGAACTTGAGAAAAAATTGGTACGTTTTTTAAATCTACCCTACTACTAGTATGTGACATAAAACAACACCATAACCATGTTTCTCTATTTATATGCAGATTGATGAATCGAAATCGAAAGCCATATCCATCCCATGCCATGTGCTATAGAAGGAGGCTCGTGTAAATAAAGAGGGGACATTGATAGATGAAAACACAAAAAAGTGTGGGAAACATGTGTAAGTATGACATAATATAAATTTGTGTTGCTTTAAATCGCTATTAAATTATAATAACTACTTATTTTTCTATATTTTCTATCTGAAATAGTCACAAGAATCAACAACAACCACACCAGATGCAGACATACTTTCAGCAGCCTTAAAGTAGCCAGAAAAGTGTGGCCGCGTCAGAGGTGCGGGTTTTGGGGTGACACCTCGAACATATTTTCAAAAACAAAAACAAGTGAGGGATCAAAATGAAAAAATGGAAAAGCTTCAAGAACAATTATCTATTTTTCAAGAAGAATTACAATAACAGAGAGATGATAACAAAATTGATGGAGGAGAGACAAAGAGAATAATCAACTCAACAACAACCCGTGCGTGATGATCTCGCCCCACCCCCCACCAGCTTTGAGGCGAGCCATTCCCCTAAAAAACCTGACTTAGATGAGGTAATCAATGTTTTAATAATTTTTTCTATGAAATTTGATTTACATTGACACTGATACCTTTCCTGTACTAATATTACATAGGGTGAAAATGACTGTGATTTATATTTATCAACTCCCACCTATCACCTTGTAGAGAGGGCTACGATGTTCAATACGCAAAACGACATGCTACACAAAAGACAACTTCCAAAAGATCATCTTAGAGTGTCAATTAACGTAGCTAATGAGCCGAGTGCTGAGCTACCTATTCCAAATGACGATGAAGACATTCATACAACTGAACAAGCTATTGGAACATTCATCACATGACCGACAGTTCTTGTAAAAAACATGTCGACAAAAAGGTATTCATTTCTAATTTATTTTTCAAGATGGACCTTTAACATTTAATGAAAAAAGGTCTGAACTGATGAATGTTATTACAGAATGAAAAATACTGTGGGGTGAAACGAAATATCAGCTCAAAACTATCTCAAGGATCAACCGACCGATTGAAACGGTCTACTGAGAGCACCTTCACCCCGCCCGTTCTATATCCACAGTTAATATCATTTTAGGCTCATGTGGATACAAAGTTGAAAGACGACAGTGCTCACATAGTTGATTTCTAAAAAGATATGTATGGAGAGGAGATATCAGATTTCATTAGTGATAAAAATTTAAATGAACTCCTCAAGTATGAATGGATAGCGCCTCAGTTGTAAATGTATACATGAGGTAAGTTTTCATGATTTGATTTTACAAAAGCTGATATACTCTGATAATTTTGACTAAATACATTTTATATTTATCGCCGACGTATATATGAAAAAAAAATTGAAGGGATTTCCCCATGAAAAAAAATTTGGACTTGTTAGTCCTCACACCACATCTTCAAAAGATGAAATAGATTCTATTAAAGAGGTTGCAATAATGTCATCCCTGCTCAAATCGTTTGAAAACAAAATTACGGATGACAGAATCTTTTTAATACCAATGATGCAGGGGTAAAACTATACAATTTAATCATATCAACTATATTTTCATTTCTTTCTTTACTTATTCCTTTTTGTATTTTTAGGGAGCATTGGATGCTGATTGCAGTCAATTTGGATACTCCAAAGATTTATTTTCTGGATTCAACGCATGAATATCCAACAAACCGACCACGCATGATGGCGTTTGTTAATTTGTAATACACTAGATCCAACATTTTAAAACTAAACATCTAGTTATATAATTTATGTTATCTTTTAATGAATATTCTGTTATGATAGGGTGGTGCATCAATATCGTCTAATGCATAGAATGAATCCAAGGCATAAGGATGAGAACGCCTACAAGATCTACAACTGGAAAAGTATCCAGGTATATATAATAACATTGCACTATCCAAACACATATAAAAACAAATTACTTATTGTTTTCGATGTTTCTATAGTGTCCAAAACAAACAAACGGAAAGGACTGTGGTTATTATGTTTGTAAATTTATGAAAGAGATCGTATTTCATCAACTAACTAGCATCCCTGATGAGGTATTTTCGAAAATAATTACGAGTTCATTTAAAATATTTATTAATCCTTTGTGTATTTATATTTTTTCAGTACTACTATGACTGTCGCAAAAACTCTTATTCAGAAGATGATATACATGTGTTTAGAAACGAATGGGCAACATACCTGATGGAAGATTGTACAAAAATAGGATAAAGGTGAATTCCTAACACTTATGTTATCTATATATGATCATTGATTATCCTCCAACCTTCTTTGGTGAATTGAGAATGCTCCGATGTATTGAAATCTTAATTTATTACTCAATGTTTTCTATCCCCAGATTTATATTATTGATCTTTGAACAAATCAATATTGAAGTAAGGCATGATGGTGTGCAGTGCATATGGGGTGAATGGCGAAACCACCGAGGATCAACAAAATCCATTTTATGTATCTCGTTTGTTTGAACTTGTATTTGAGCACATGTTTTGTTGTTTGACTTGCACAATTATTTCTAGGTAGATGTATGAGATAATCAGTATCGTTGAGGGATTTTTTGGAACCAAAATATTTGTCCCAGGATAATTCAAGTAAGGGAAAGGCTGGTTGAGATGAAATCCAAGCTCAAACGACCAGTACATCATCAAAAGAATCAACCCTGTGATGCACCATCATGTAGAATCTGGTCCTCCTGATGTTTTGAGGTGTTTATGGAAGGTATGGGGAGTCTGATAAGCCCCATGGACACCATAAATAATGTTTATAGATAGATCCACATGTTTTTTGTGCCTCGTTCCTCTTTACAAGGATCACGCCATTCACATGGTCCATCTTAGCACGTATGTCCCATTCATCCCATTGCTACTCTTGGAAGAACCTGAGAATATGACAATGCATAATCCCCACAAAACCCATACTCATCCAACCAAGAGTATTAATAGTGTGAAGGGACGATAACCATGGGTAATACCCACAATATACCTCTTTTAAATATATGGGTTTTGATCCTTGTATTCTAAATAGGGTACGTAGGAAGCCTCCATGAGGTTAAATCCCAACCAATGGTAAACCATGGTGACCCCCTCACTGGGGTACACCTTCGCTTATTTTCCCTCTTTTATTTCCCTTAGTGGCGTCCGAATAAGTCTTCAAAATGAGAAACCTTACCTTTATGGGATTCACCACACTTGAGTCAGACCTCATTGGGCGTTTTGATCCATCTATCAGGTAAACATTCCAGGTGCTCCCTCCTAGAGATCTACCTACCTGATCCACCTTTATAAGTTTTTTGATCCACCCAGGTCTTACATCTCTATAATACATTAAATCATGACCCTCTATCCTTGTGGGATGTTAAACTCATGGAATACCACAAGTTAAACATGGGTTTCCATTAATATATTCAATATTAATGTTTAATCAGTCCTTATTAAGGTATTTTAGAGGTGTGGTTTTATGTTTTCCAGCAGATTTTAGAAGATTCCATGATTTATGTAGGTGATTCCATGCTTTTACATTATATGATGATTTTATTATGCTGTATTTTCTTGCTAAGTGTACTATATGAAATGTTTGCGTGGTTAAAAATGTGTTATCAAAGGAATTTTGGGTGTGTATAGACTTTAAAGTTATTTTTAAAATTAATTCAGTTGTATTTCTTGTGGATTTTCATGCTTAAGTCCTTTAAATGTGTTTGAAGAAATGAGAAAGTTGTGTGATGGGTGTTTTCAAATGGATTTAATGTGTTTGTGAATTTTAAAGATGGTTTTCTTATGAGATGTAGAGAGTCTATATATGTTTATTTACATTGAATGAAAGTACATGAGAATGTGTTGATATATATTATGTGTATAATGTAAATTGAGCACAATTTCCATACAAGGTATTTTCTTTATGATGTGCTGGGGACAAGGTGAGAGGGAAGGGGTGGTTTTTTGGGGGAGGGGGAAGGGGGAAAAGTGGTAGGAGGAAGGGTTAGGGGGTGTGCTGGGTTCTTTTGAAATATGTAGGGGGTGGGCAGGGGGGTGTGCAATGGGTAGGGGTGTGCTGGGGAAGGGGGCATGGGGTGTTCAGGGGGCATGGAGTGTGTAGGGGTAGGGGGTGTACTTGGGGGTGGGCAGTGTGTAGGGGGTGTGCTGGGGAAGGGGGAAGGGGTGCTTCTTTTTTATGGAATGGGGGGACATATAGACATGGTATTAAACTGTGGCTATAGGTATATAGAGAAGGTTTAATGTCATTGTAAAAGGCCCATCATTGGTATCCAATAGAGGAGGATAATATAGTTGAATATATTCCACCACTCTTTTAATGTAATTGATAATATTTGATTTATCTCAAAAGTAAGGGAGATATCCCATGGGGGAAGGGATAAGGAGGAGAGTACGTGTAAAGGATTTTGTTGAGTGGAATGAGGGATAATGAGGGTAACCCGTTTTAATGGTTGATAGTGAAAATTTGTTAATTCCACTCATTAATTAGGTGAATTATTAGGCCTAAGGGTAAAATAAATCATTTTCCAAAAATGTGGGAATAAATATACACACACTTCTAATCCGTATAGTTTCATTGAGTGGCTTACAATCCATTATTCAACCATATAGAGATACTTCCCCAAAAACTCATACCTTACACAAGTTCATCACATTATTTGACAAACCATTAACCATCAATGTGAGACCATCATAACCTTAGAACCAAACTGTAGGTTTATCTATTCCCCATCGAATCATTAAATAGCCCATGTTCTACTCATAATTGTTCCATTTGATTATTATAGATTATTAGCCCTAACCATGCACCAATTTTGTTAATTGGTTATTTTATGTTTTGTGCCTCACTAGTATAATTACATTTAGCAACCCCATTATTTATTTCATTATTGTATTACTAACATAATATTTGTTTTATTATGTAGGTGAAATCTTTTTCCTTAGTTCTAATGCTATGTTCGGAAACCGCCGCCATGGACGACAATTTTTTAGAGCGGATGGATGCAAAAAGGATGGAACATCATTATTTTTTAACTGTTTGTTGGATAAATGTAATTGTAACCAAATTAAACTTTGTTTGAAATGTATATAAAAGTGTATTGTTTTTTATTCATGATTTCAAGTAAATGTATGTATCATTTTTGTTCTTCTATGCTTTGTGTGTGGGTGTTGTGTGTGCTGTGTGCAGGTTTTGTTTGGACTCTGTGCAGGTGTTGTAATGTGTGCAGGTGCTGGGAAGGTTCTGTGCAGGTTCTGGTTTTGGATAGGATCTTTGGCCTTTATCAGCGCTAGTTAAGCGCTGATAAATGGATCATATATCAGCGCTATTTTGAGCGCTGATAAAGGTAGTTTTTATCAGCGCTCAAAATAGCACTGATATATTATACATTTATCAGCACTGAAAATAGCGCTGATAAATACTACCTTTATCAACGCTTGCTTAGCGCTGATAAATGGGCACTTTTATCAGCTCCATTTTTAGCGCTGATAAAGGGGACCCCCTTTATCTTCGCTGAGATTAACAACGCTTTTTTAGCACTGTTAAAGGCCGTTTTTAGCGCTATTATAAGCCATATTTGTAGTAGTGAACAAACCACTGGGTCCGCTCCAGTTGTTTGTTCCTCACACCGTCTGCCCCTCCGGCCTCCATGGGGTGTTTCCTTCTCTATTAAGGACTAAAAACCATTTTGATGTCAACTTGGAGGTTCAACCACAAAGAATGCATAGGGAAGAGGTACTCAGGCCTTGTTCGTGTCAGTCCATGCCCTCTGTATTAGAGTTTTAAACAAGGGGGAGGTTCAAGATTATAACATCAAGGTAACCCTGATGTAAACCCGAGTATAAGAATCATCCTTCAAGAAAATAAAATATGAGGATAAACCTATTCGTGGGTTGATCCACACTTGTTGTTTTAGAAATAAGATCGTGGGATTTAAACTTCAAAAAGTAAACCCCAACCTGGAGAAACTTCAATCAGAGGGAAGTCTCATCACTTCCAGTGATCCGTCTGCAAGGGTTCATGATCTATTCGAAGCCGTTGGAGTTCATATTTTTTCGGCCCAGGATCCATTATCCAAGGTGTTGTCGCCGCTTTTCCCGATTCACCAGTGTTCGTCGGTGGAGAGAATTCTCTCATTGTTTATTAGAAGAATTATAGATCTAAATATGTTTCTCTGATCTTGTCATCTCATTAAAAGAGAAACACGCCACAATGTTTATGTTACACTTAGTTGTCACGTCTTTATACTTTAGTTAAGAAGTTTTTATGTTGTTTTATTTATGGAATGAAATAGTCAGCTCATCGCTGTGTTACGACGAAACAATTCTTGAATAAAATAAAATTTTTAAGCTTATTTTATTTTTCTTAAAATGACTAAAAACTAACTTTTTACCTCGATCCACACCGGTTGAGGTTAGGTCCATTCTTAGGTAATGTCATTATTCTGGACGCAACGGTTCCCTTGGATTTTCAATCCGAGCACCCGTTTAGAAGTTGTCAAAACTGCGCATGCATGCCATTTAAATTCACTTAAGAAAATCTCAAAAACTATCTTTCACCCTTGACCCATGCCAGTTGAGGTTAAGTTTTTCTTAAGGAGAACATTTCATTATGAACTCAATGGTGGTCTCAGATTTTTAATCCAAGTTACCATTTGTGAGTTATGTGGATTTAAAAATAAAATAACTTTTATTTAAATTATTTTATTTACAATCACATCCCAAAACCGAATTTCACATCCAGCTCGGACCGACCAATGTTAGACTCTTCTTAAGGGAAGCATACCATCACAAACTTAAAATTACTCTCGGATTTCCAATCCGAGTTACCATTTATGATTTATAAGGATTTAAAAATAAAATAACTTTATTCAATTATTTTATTTATGACCAAAAACTACTTTCCACTGTTGACTCATACCAGCTAATAGTAGGATCTACCTAATGAAATCATACCCTCATGAGGTCAACGGTGGTCTCAAATTTTCAATTCGAGTCACCGTTTGTGAGTTATAAGTATTTGAAAAATAAAATAATTTTATTTAATTATTTTATTTACTGTTATTCAATTTTCGAGTTTTCTCGCTAGAAACCTATGTAGAATAAAATCAAGTCATTCCTAGGGTAAAACTGTTATCCTAAATGCAACAGTGACCTTATATTTTTGATCCTGGAATCCATTTAAGGGTTATTCCTATTTTTCTGGAAAATCGCTCATACACTAAATAAAAAATAACATTTTTTCAACAGATCGTTCCGGGCACTCTAGGCCTTAGAATCGCACACCGTCTCAGTGAATGGTCTTGAAATAATCCCATTTAATTTAAAAAAATCATGGAATTCCAAGGTATTACACCAATGATGATCTAATCAGAGCTCATATGAGGAAGATACCTCAAATTGTAGGAGGAAGGAGAGATCTCATGGCTGGCCTACTATGCATTTGAGTGAGGGGAAGATAGAAAATTGATTTAATAGAAATAGGGTTAAAATAGTAAATTAATTAATTTTAATGCGTTTCATGGTATTGTCATATGGTTTGGCTAACTGTGTGAGAACCATGCAATAACCACTTTCCATGAGCCCTCACCTCACATGGTTTAGGTACAAGGTTAGACAAGCCATGCATAAATCATGTATGGTTCCTCTATAATTAATCTGAGGTTTTTTCATGGCCATAAATCCCAAGTTTCATGGTTTGGATAACCATGATCCTCCATTATAGGGCCATATGGATGAGGTGAATGTTTTTTACTATCCATGCGCTAACTGTGTGCCTCAAACCATTTCTCAAAAAACTAGAACTACAATACCTAAACTAAGATTTAATGCTTTTGATACCTCTATAACTTATTTATAAACTTCAATTAAGGTAAAAATATAGGCTAATACTAAAAATTAAAGTATCCACACCTCTACAAAAAACCAATATCTTACGTAGATCGATTTGGGAACTTATTGACATAATCGTATACCCCTTTCTCTATATAGTGTTAGTTTGAGGGATTCTTACATATAAAGCTATTACATTTTTTGATTAGGGAACTATTAAAAATATATATTTGTTATTCCGATATATATGTATATTGATTACATATGAAATTTAACTATGTATTTTTTTACCATCCATTTTCTTTCTCTGGAAGAGTAATGATCATGTTGTCCATTTTATATACATGGGGAAAATTATTAGTATTTCATATGTTTTTATTCCAATATATATGATTATTAGAAAAGTTTATTTTCTATTTTTTACTCATTATCTCATATGATGAATGCATTATACATAAACATGTTATGTGTGGGGCCCAACATTATATATTCCCTCAATGCATCAATAGGTCTCATGAGATAAGAATGTTTGGGTATTTTGGTTTATGCCTACCCTAAACAAGAAATTTAACTAAAGATAAGATCATGATGTCTAAGATCATGTTATCTTGGATTATGGTATGGAATTAACTGTTAAAAATTGTTAATTTCATCATTAAGGAACTAGTTATTGTTATCAATGATATCTTTTCATTTCCATTATTATCCATGGATATATTATGCTTTTAGTTTCATTCTATTATGACTTTATTTTTGATTATCTATTACTTCCATAATATTTATTTCAGTATTATGATCACTAAGGATATGTGATTATCCTTTATTATGTTGACCCTTACTGAGTGTTTGAGATCACCCCTTCATATATTTCCATTTCCCTTGGTTATGAAGAAAAGTATTAAAAATGTTATATATAACATGATAGATTATGTGAAAAATTTGTGGGAAATGTTGAAGACTTAATCTGGACTATTTAGTTTCTTATATAGTGAAAAAATGTCTATTAGTTAAGAAAGACATGATTTTTTTTATTTTTCCTAATTCTCTAAATATCTAAACCTAAAAGATCTTGGGAATTTATATAATGAAATATATTCTTTAAGTTATTTAATTATGGGATAATTATGTCCACAAATCTATATTTGATATCAAATCCAGTAACATATGTATCTGTTTTAGTAACTAGATTTGGGAGTGTGAGTCTAGGGTATTACATACAAGAGTAAATTGGATTTATTTCACTATTCAACAGAGATTTTAAGTTAAGGTGGTGTGGATACCTATGAATTTCACTAGGTAGAGGGTCATCTACAAAGATCCAATGGCAGTGCCACCAAAACTACCACCTAGACTTGTCTATAAATAGGCGCATGAGATCATTTTTTAACTTATATTACAATCATGAACTAATTAAATTTATCTTACATTATTAATAAAAGTAGTTGTGTTTCTCAAATGGAGTAAGACAATGTATGAACCACATAAATCCTTTTGTTTTTCCATGTTAGTGTGATTTTTTGTTCTTCCACTTATGTGTATGCTTCACAAGATCTACTAAGGTCAATGTGATTCAGTGAAATATATTGGAACATAGTTTCTTTTTCAGACATTAACATCAGGTACTTTCAGTTTCAGAATGTTCAAACCTTGTTTCATAAGTTAGGTTCTAAAAGGGAGTTCTAGAACATGGGATTCTCAACATAACAAGTGGTATTAGTGTCTGGAAATAGACTTATGGAAAGGTTATTGCCTCTTATGTTTTCAATTTCATTGGGAGTTTATTTTTCATAAGTAATGACATTGGTAGAAGTAAAATCTAGTATTTAAAAGTTCAATGTTGCAAACATTAGATTATAGAGGATGTGGATTAAAGATTATCTATACCATAAGGATCTTGAGCTTTCATTGAAGGGGAAGATACCATAAGTAATGGAAGAATGGAATAGGAAGGTATAAAAATAAAATATATTAGAGTATTTAAGATGAAATTATCTTATAAAATAGCCTTCAACATTTTGGGGGTGAATATAATTGCAGTAATAATGAACATGCTTTCCAATATGTATGAAAATCCACCTCTATGAATAAAGTGTTTATGATGTAGCAAATATTCATCTTGAAAATAACCTAAGGAAATTTTATGGAAGATCATGTTAAAAACATCAACATAATTTGTAGTCATCTCAAATTGACGGAAGTGAAGTTCAATGATGCAGCGTGGACATTGATACTTCTTTCATTTCTTCAAGAATATTGGGATGCGATGGATACTGTTGTGAGTAATTCTAAAAACAAAAGTGACAAGGTGTTCTAGGAAATATGATATTTAGTTATGAATGAGTACATTTGGAATAAGGTTTTCTAGGGTGTTATTATAACATAAATTAGTATAAAAATTAGGTGAAATTTTGGTTAAAGGTAAAACCAAAGTCAAAATAAAGCGAATGAGAAAACATAGAAGACTTGAGGGAAATCAGTAGGACCCAGAGTTGTATGTTGGAATTATAGGAAAAAGAGGATCTTAATGAATTATTTTAGATATTAGAGGGTAAATTTTGAAAGGTTCTCTTCCAAAAGTTCTTCTATAAGTACCACAACTAAGGATGGAAGCACATTGTTACTATGTATCATCAGTCCATTGGATTCATGGATCATTGTTTCTAAGGCTTCATTTCACTATACATTTGAGAGGGGGAGCATATAAAATTATATTTCTTGAATATTAAATAAGTTATATATTTCAAATGATGAAACACTTGGAATAGTTGTAAATTTTTCTGTGAACATCCTAACAAAGAGAGGATATTTTCTCGAGTTTAAAGGGGTGAGGTATATACCAGGGTTAAAGAAAAAAATTTGATTTTAACAGTTTTTCCAGATAATACACATTTCTTCCCAGGTTTTGTAGAAGGTGCATGTAATACAACATGTGTTTCCATGGTGGAGACTAAATGATCAAAGGAAATGACGTTTTACCTTAATGAAAGTTTGACAAGTTTATCACTTGTCATAATAATAACTTTTGGATTCATGAAACCATGGAATGATCATTTAGGTTATATGGGTTAGAAGGGGATGCAAGTCCTTGCTACAAAGGGAATACTAAAACTCAATATTGTAGAGTTTGAAACATACAAGGAGTGTATCCTTGGGAAGTAATTAAATGTTTCCTTTAATATGAAAGGAAAATTTCTTAAGAATTAGAAGTTAAAGTTGTGTATACAGATGTATGGGGCCCAACTCTTGTTTGGTCTCATTGAGGGTCATTGTATTTTATTACCTTTATTGATGATGCAACACAAAAGGTATGGTGTTACTTATCAAGTAAAAGTATAAATTTTTCATAACCTTATTTTAATGGAGATTCATGGTGGAATGTGAGTATGGGTTAAATATTTAAGTTCTTGAGGTATGATAATGGCGGGAAATATGAAAGTAGAGAGTTATGAAAGTTTTGATGGAAGAAATGAATATGTTTTAAGAATAAAATTCATGAAACATAAAATAAAAATTATGTGATAGAGAGAATGAATCAGACACTATGTGAGAGATCTATAAGCATGAGAATATAACCCACATTTCCCAAGGATATTTGGGAGAAAACTATGAATTGTGCATCATAACTCATGAATCAAATTCATTCTACACCACCAGGGAAGGAAATTTTAAAAGGGTTATGAACCATAATAAAGGTTTATATATCCCACATCAAATTATTTGGATTCCTTACCTATGTCCATGTTGATGATATGAAAAAGGAAAAATTAAAAGAAAATTCTTGAGCATGATTTTTTGTGGGTTATGATAATGAAGGATTTGGATTTCTTCTATAGGATAATGATATTTGGAAGGTCATACTAAGTTAAAATTTTCATTTCAATGAAAGGATTCTCTATAAGAATCGAAACCTGGTGATCATCCCAAGGTTAATATGCACAAAATTTTAAAAATTATATAATTTTAAAGAATCACTCAAGTTTTAGAAGAACCTGATAGTTCAAAAGGTTGAGTTTTAGATAGATGTTATATTCTAGAGATTTATCCAAGTCTATATATACTAGAAAGATAAAGGATTATGGAGGATTGGGGGAGAGCTCCGGGATATGTAGTTCCAGAAGGATCATGAAATCAAGAGTTTTGGTGGTCTACTAGAGTCATATGGCTAGTATGATAGTTTGAA
This sequence comes from Viscum album, assembly GCA_963277665.1. Classification (NCBI taxonomy): domain Eukaryota; kingdom Viridiplantae; phylum Streptophyta; class Magnoliopsida; order Santalales; family Viscaceae; genus Viscum; species Viscum album. The sequence continues at coordinate 1,360,058,836 of OY728140.1, read as the reverse complement.
TATGATTTTCATTATGTACTTCTTATGGATAGTAGAGAATCTGAAAAATCAAAATAGGTGGAAAGTCTCAAAAACTAAAAGTATAGAGAGTTGACGATGAAGGTGGAGATAGAATCCTTTAATTCTTCTTGAACAAGGATTTTTTTTAAAAATTATACTAGGAAATAAGAAATTGTATAACAAAAGGGTCTATCAGTTGAAGTAATAATCATATGGTTGGAAGCGGTATATATAAAGGTTAATTGTGAAAGTATTTTAATAAATGAAAGGAGTGGATTTCATTGACATATTTTATTTAATTTTTAATAACATAAAAATATATATGGTTCTTGGTATGGTTAGGGAAGAAGTTCAATATCTTTAACAATTAGGTGTGAAGATAGTTTTCCTTCACAAGGATTTAGAGGAGGAAATTTAAATGAAGTAATCAAAAGTTTTCATGAGTAAAAGAATAAAAGGTCTAGTGTGCAAGATCAAGTGAAGTTTTTATAGAATAAATCAAGAACCTATACAATGAATCAAAAAGTTTAATTATTTCATGGAATAATATAATTTTATCCAATTTAATGTAGATCATTACTGCAATTAGAAGGTGTTTGATGATGGAAAATTAATCACACTTTTCTTGTATATGGAAAACATTCTCTTAATTGATTTGGATATTAAATGAACTGAAGAGTTAAAGGCTCAGTAATTATAAAGGTTTAGGATCAAGGATTTAGGGGAATCAAAATTTATTTTTTGGGTGAGGATACAGATGGATTAAAATCATAGAAAATTGATATTTCCTTAGTTAAAGTACATCCAAAAGATAGTGCAATTGTTCAGAATATCTGGATCCAAACTTTTCTATACCTACTTGGATGAATATATAAAATTTTATGATGATAAGTAAATATGAATGGAATATAAGGATAAGTACATGGAAACAGTTAGTTATGAACTAATAGTTGAATCTTTGATTTATACCATGATTTTTACAAAACTATAAATTGATCAAGTAGTGAGATTTGGTAGTAGGTTCAAGGAAAATTTGGGAAAAGAGAATTTATAAATAGTAAATTGGATACTATGGTATCTCAAAGGTTCAGAAGGTATTGATTATGTTTTATAATGGATGATCCGTTTTAAGGGTTTATTGATTAAAAATTTTGAGGGTATGTTGAAACCTGAATAAGTATCATGGTCTTTGTGCTTACCTACATAGGAACTTCTATAATTTGGATGTCTAGACAAAAACTGGTAGTTGCACTATTGAAAAAATTATCATGATGAATCAAATTAATTAGGTTTTATATGATTAAATATAATATATTATAGACCTTATATCATCTCTCAAAGTGTGTTTCACGTTTCAGAATGTGAATTTTAGATAAGTTGAATAAAAAGGAAACAAGAGCGGGGGTTTTTGAAAATGGTTTAATGTAAATAAAATAAATTAAATAGATTATAGATTTTTATAAAATTAATTTATTTCAAGAGATATAGTAGAAGGTGATTATTATAAGTTTACTACACAGAATAAAAATTTCTAGATTTTTTAAAGTAAATTTTATTTAATGAAATTGTTTTTTTGGGGGTAACCAAGATCTTGGTTCTCCTCTTTTCACTTTAGAATTGAAAAACTAAAACCAAACCTTGAAATAATAATTTCTTTATTAATATTCAAATCTTGTAGACTGAATAAGGGATATCAAATAATTTTTATGTCTCAATTGAGATAAAAAGGATCTTTGTGTTGTCAAATCGGAATAACACGAGATTCCCACGTAAAATATCAATCCAATAAGTTGTGAAATAAAAAGTGTTTCATTAAATCATAAAAAAAATGAATTAAAAGTAGAAACATGTTAAGATAAAACTAAAAGAAATGTTTCAAAAACAAATTAAATTTTACTAATATAAATACAGGTTCTAAAACTCAATCACGAAGTGTGTAGATCCCTTTCAATGTCTACCCATAATTTATCCCACCAATGAGAGGAGGAAGAGGCTTGAGTTTATCTCTTTATTCATTTCAGATATCCTTATAAGGATAGGGGCTCTAAAATGTATAGGGTTATGATAAAAATCCTTAGACTATCCAAAATCACATATCTTCACTCCCTTTACTAAAATTTCAAGTGATATATCCATGTCATGTATTTATGTAGTGGTTTTTGTGCATAGATTCTTTAATATCACTTATATCTTTGTTTATGACTAGAAAAAATTTATCTCAACTTTCAAAAAAATAGATATATTTTTATTAGGATTATTTTATTTATCCATTTAAACTTTAATGGCCATTAAAGTTTTTTAATGAGAGATATTTTAAAAATACTAAGCTATATATTTGACTACGAGCAATTTTATTTTTTTGGGTATATCACTTCATTTGGGATACTAGATGGATGAATTGAAAACATGATTATTCTAAAGATTTATATAACAAGTATTTAGGGATCTATACATCAAATTTTATCACAATGTAAGGAAAATATTTTTCAAAATGTAAAAATTAGTGCACATGAGTGCTTGGGATTTCATGTAGTTTGAACCATTTTCCTTCAACTTCATCCCTGGTTCTGCAAATCACCCCCACTTGCGATGAAAACATCAAAACAAGTAAATTTACCTATTTAATATTATTTAACATTAATAAAATGAATTATATTTGAATTTATGATGATTATTATGTTATATTCAATACAAAATTAGTTTAAAATAGTGGTATAAGGGTTGAATAGAATAGTTAATTTCTATATGATCACATCCCCATGCCTAAACATTTTCACCCCTGGATAAACTAACATTTCATAAATTCTAAAAAATTATTAAAACATAAAGATATTGCCCATCCTAAAAAGATTTAATATCAAAATTTAATTAAATTCATGTAATAAATATGGTAAAAACAAGAATTACACCAATGAGTTAATCATGGAAATTATGGAAATAAATTTCTCATAAATTGTATCAAAACAAAATTCAAGGAGATGCATGATTCTAATAATATAAAAAAAATCCATGAGTTAACCATGCCATTAAATCCCCATATGTGTTTAATAACCATTTCACTTTTATCTTTACACTTTATATCTAGTAAATATAGGTTATTTTAAAACTTATTGAATTACCAGGTTCTTTTTGATTGAGCTTACTCTGTACCCTTTGCAATCAAATTTCAAAACCCACTCACTTAATAATTCTTGGAAGTCAAACATTTTTGTTTTTTTATATATGTAATGTGGTATATTTTTTTTGTTTTTTATTTCTGAATATTTTTTGGTAACATAAACATTGGGTATAAAATATAGGTCAATCTAGTGTACTAATGAATTCAATCAGACAATAAATGAATGTATATAAAAAATATTTTTGAAATATAACTACACTTAACCTCACTTATAAATAAATTTATTTATGTAAAAGGTATTTATATTTCATAGTTCAGTGTAATTATGTGTGGAGATATTAAATGATGAAATTTCCCTATGAAAATCTCACACAAAGGGTATCAACATCTCAATGGTTTTATAGAGACACAACCATTTATATCATTAAAAAATTAATTTTACTAAAATCACCCATTAATATTTAATCAATGGTCACACACATATCCCAAATTTTATTTAAATATTAAAACAATGTGAAATAGGTAAATTTGATATAGCGACCTAGGGTTTTTCCCTAATAAGACTTAGCTCAATTTTGTGTTTTTGAGTCTCGAGACCTTCCTAGGGGTAAAATAATAAATTAACCATAATATCCAACCTTAAAAAAATATATAATTATTCCATTAATTTTATGGTGTGGTGTTTATCCCCATGATGCTTGGAGTGGAATAGAGAGAGTGAAAAGGCCTCAATAGAAATATATTATGTATAAAAATATTATTTTAGGCCCCCATGTGTACATTCTATAGAATTATTATTTCCCTTCAAAGGAGAGCCTCTTATGGGAAAATTTAAATATACCTACTTTTTATGGTGATGTATTAATCTCTTTTATAGGTATTATTTTTCCTTGTTTGGATTATATAATGTTTGGGTTTTATCTTGGGTGAATTTTTGTGAAATTTAGAGAATTTTGGAAGGAAGAGAGGATGTGCAAGGTTGGCGTATAGTTTCCCCAAACCGCGCACCCAGCCCAGCAAACCAAGCAAACACATACAGAGTGGATTTACACAGCTAACACATGGTTTGTAAAACTGTTCACCCTTTTATAAGAAACCATACAACACCACTAGGAGAGGTGGATGGTTAGGGAACATAGTTAGGGGAAACCGTGCCCCCCATACTGGAAACCATTCACACAAAATTAATTAACTCGAAAATTGGCTTTAAAAATTCCTAGACCCCCAAAATTCACCCAAAATCAACCTAGATTAGCCCTAACTCATTCCTCTCATTTTTGGAGGCTTTTGGATAAATCCTCAAGGATCTCTAATATCGTTTTTATGAATCTTAGGCTATCTTTATTGATATGAACCTCTTCAGGAATGTGGTTTCTTCCCAATTAGGTTCCCTTCTCTCTCGGTCCTCTTTCCAGATAAAACTGGGAATTTTTTAACCACCGTTGGAAAGTGTTTGGATCTAGGATTTAATGGTGTATGATATGTTTGATCTTATTTGTAGTATTTTATTCAATATCTCATTTTTCATCTTGGGTTTGACCTTTCCGTTTCAATTAGGGATTTCCATTGGGAGAATGCCCATCAACGATTTGAGGTAAGTGGTCTATTATTCAAATCCCAAAGTCTTGATTTTAATTATGTGTATTTAGTTGTAGAGTTGATATTGGATGATTATAAATTTAATTTCTTAAATTGAATCAATTAATTTGTCAAATTAATTAATTAAGTTTGTGATGACCTGACCCGTATCGGGGCTCGAGCTACAACTACCCCAATCCCACCTCTATAGGCTAGGGGGTGGCGACTAGAGTCGAAGGCACAAAAACTCAGGGAGGCCTTTAACTAAGGATATGTACACACACATGCAACCAAATCAATTAAAAAGTATAGAGAAAAAATAAAAAAAATATACAACACTACTATATATAAACCACAAACATGCATCGACCTCTAAACAATACAAGTACAGGTGTTGTAAGTAAACTAAAAGGGGAAAGAGAAAAAATACACGCCCAACCAAAAAAGTGACACAACCTGGAAATAGGTGGAAAATTAAAATAGCTAGGAGATCCCCACTCCTGAATCCCAAGTCATGACCACAGCACACGGTCCAAGCACCCTATATCCCTAGCTCCTCTGAATTCATGATCAACTTGTCCATCATCTGCAAGGGCACACCAAGTGCAAGAAAATCCCAAGCAGAAGTGAGTATAAATATAATCAATGGAATGCCCTAAAGGCTTAAGGGAGTAGCAAAAAAGGTACTGAATAGGGAATTAGTAGATAGGACAACACATAGTAAAGAGTACAACTCAACCCAACAAGAGAGTGCAAGTAAGATCATACAAACACAAGGAGCTTGAAATAGTGAGAATATAAACTTATCATAGAGTCTATACTACCTATAGTAGGAGAGTAGAATAATCCAACCATGAGAAGTTAGACACAATTAGCACATGGAATACCATGCATATCTTCACCTCTCCTTGAAAGAGTGTAACCAAAAACCAAGGAGTGGGTACTAAAACATAATATATATATATATATGCTCAACCAAATAATCCCAAATAAGAGATTAAGGGGATATCCATCTCACAACTCATCCTAGGAAAAGATTCATCAACACTTCTAGGAGTAACCACCAATGATGTCGATAATCCCTCACGTCTTCCTTGAAAACGTAAGTCAAAGGGGCGCAATCAACACACCTTTATACTATCTTCTTTGGGTGGGTCTATCTCATATGCACAGTTTTAGGCTATGTTACAAGGATGTGTATTGGTTGGGAAGCATACCTCTTTCTCATGAGTCTAAAGTGACATCAAATTACATGTCACCACTGATCTGTATAGTCGAGAGATCATGCCACAAGGCCGAGAGCCCACTGCCCATCCCCACAGGAGGGTATGGTCGGTATTTTCATTGGAGAACGGCACTTCCTAGCCCCGCTAAAGGGTAATAAGCTGGAGAGTAAGCCTGAAAGAGTAAACAAAGAACCTCACTACCCATCCCCACTAGAGGGTAAGTCCCAAAGAGTTGTCGGTGAACCTCATTACCTAGCCTCAATGGAGGGTAAGCCTTGAAGAGAAATAATGGGGAATGCCACTACCCAACCCAGCTAGAGGGTAAGACTAAAGTGTCACTGGCGAATTCCACTGCCCAACCCAGCTGGAGAGTAAGCCCGAAAGTGCTCTGGCCATCCCTTCTGGATGGTACCTCTTGAAAATCATTAACGAACTACACTATAGTAATTGAGTATTTCCCCAGATATGTGACACACCCATAAAATCTCACATCGTATCTCGAAAATCACTACAGAGGGTTCCATCATGTTTCACACAGAAGAACACTCAGAATAAGCTACTCACATGCTCAAAAATCTGAGTCCAAAAGCAGGGGATACGAGAGGTATACGATTTTCAATGTGTCACACAGAGCGTGTGGGGCCCACACAACATGTGGCCTTGCCTTATCACCTGTTCATGAACCCATCCATACTCAGGTATTAAACTGTGAACAAGTACCCTCTAGGTGTACCAACATACTCTCAGAGTAGATAGAACCTATGGCCCAAAAGGATGATGAGAGCATGATTCTATTTTCTTGATTTGAAGAGAAAAAACATAATTTCCACCAACATGACTCCTCAAACTACCTAGGATAATCAAAAGGATCATACTATAATGATCCTTGTGAAAATATGCTCAATATAAACTATTCATTTGCCTGAATCTGACTCCCAATGAATAAAATGCATTTTGCATCATTGCTCGTGAATAGTTCCTCAAAGGGCCCATACCATGATCCCAAAACAAATCAAACAGATTGATCTATTGGGATCCCCTTGGAATAGAACATGGGATTGGCTATTAATTTGTCCCAAACAGAAACCCAGTGAAAAATATGAATTTCACTACAAACACCCAAATCAGGCCTCATAGACCCCACAACACCATTTTGATTTAAGTGCCTAAAATCAGTCTTGAAAAGCCCGCCTCAACTCTAGGGTCACAATGCCTCTAATAGCGCATCAATAGGACGTCATATGTAGACATATGGTCTGATATAAGATTTATGAATAATAATAATTACATTATTATTTTTAAAAATGGATTTTTCATTCCACAAAGCCTCGATCAAGAAATAAAAAGTTCTCTAACTGGCCTCAAAAGGCCCGCCTCGATGTAAGATCCATGTGGCTGTAGACGGTGTGTCAAACAAACACCCAATTTGCAAGATACATGCATTTGAATATTTTCCTGGCCCAATGGTCCATTCCAGCTTGACCAACCCAGTCCAAACAGTACACAACACCTAGGCTGGCTCAGCTTAGCCCCAACTGCTGGAAGCCTTCCACTGCACCTAGCACGCCCAGCGCATGTCGACACCGAACCACTGCGGCCCACTAGCCCTAAATTCCTCCAAGCAGCGGTGTTGCTACTATTGCCGCCACCACTCCGGCCTCCCACAGCCACCACCGCTGGCTGCTATGGGACTTCCATGGACCACAAAAAGTTCCCTAGTGATCGTACAATAAATCGAAGGCCAAATCTGGGATCCCTAGGACAATATCTTCACATCACTAGCCTTTCCTTGATGATCTGTTGCTATTTCAACATAGCAAAAAGTAACCACTGCTTCTTCTTACTATTGCGCTTGCCCCAATGCTTGAAATGTTAAACCTTCGTAGATCTAGAATCATTTGATCACAACTTCACAGATCTATGTACCTATCAACATTTGGATTTTGATTCAGCCGGTTGAAAAGTTAACCGATGAAGAACGACGAAGAATTGGAAATCGATATATCAATCGAATGATGGTTGTTGTTAGTTTGGCCATCGAAAAAGATAAACATAATAGAAGAAGTAACCAAAAATAAAAACCAAAACCAAAACTTCAACCATTAAGAAGAAATATCTGAAATAGAAATCCTACCTCGATTCCAGATCTGCCGTTGTGTTCGATGTGCTTTGATCTACTAGTGCCTTCATTTTCATTGCGATCCTCCAAGAATTCGGTGTCGAATCACCATCAGAAGGAGAGGGTGGAGCTCCAGAAGCATCTGTGGGAGAAATGAGCTAACCTTTTCTCATTTTCCCTTAACACCTATATATAGGAAACCGCCAGCGGTCACGAAATCTGAACCTCCCACGCCCTTTCACTTTATACCGCGCAGAGGTAAAACACCCCATTCTGAACTCAACAACAGACTCTAATTTCCAATTTGAGCTACCGTTTAAGATATATCCCATTTCCATCATGTGAATAGTATAAAAATATTTAATATTTTTATAAAATTTATTCCAGGAACACTAGGCCTCGAAATCACACGATGTGTCAGCGCCTAACTATGGAAATACGTGTTGAAATATTCCAAAGTCTTAAAAGGAAACAACCAGGTATCTACATCAATCCCTCCTTCAATATTTTCACCCATAAAAAGAATAAATAGGGAAAAAACTTAGGATAATGAGCCCAAACCTAGATCTCCCTCTCATAGGAACTCTCCTACAAATTTTTGTGCTTCCACAACACACGAACCAAGGGGATTGTCCGTCTTCTTAAGGTTTTATCCTACCAATGATGTGAAAAGAAATCATGCATGCATATCTTTGGATATGAAATGTGGAAAATATTGTGCAACCACCCCAGCTTGGGGGTTAGGAATGGTGGTAGAAAACCTCACTAGCCTCTGCACGATCTCGAATGACCAGAATAACTTCAGGGATATCTTGCCTACCTAGAAAAAAAACAACAACACACAAGCCCTCTGTATATCCTCCATCACCTGGATAGTGTTTTGGGTCTGCCCATTATTCTGGGGGTGAAAGGATGTACTCATACACAACCGTGTCCTGAATTCCTCATGTAGGCCTCTCCACAACTGTGATGTAAATCAGGCATCATGGTCGAAGATAATTGTCGAGGGTCCCCCATGAAGGTGGGCGATTTCCAATACATAAAAATTCCCCAAACACTCCATCAAACCCTACTCCCTAATTGTAAGGAAGTGCACCGAATTTGTGAGTTGGTCCACTATCACCCATATGGTGTCATGGACCTTCGTTGTGTACGGAATCCCTATGACGAAGTCCATGGACATGCTGTCCCATCTCACTCAGGGATTTCAAGAGGCTACGACAACCCACCAGAACTTGGTGCTCATCCTTCACCCATTTATAGGTGAGGAATCATTATATAAACTCATCGATACTTCAACTGATTCCAGAACCCCAAAAATTCTATTGAAAATACCCATACACCTTCCCCATACTAGGATGTACAGCTGTGGGAGAAGTGTGGAAATTCCACATCACCTCCTCCCGCACTATAACCCAAACCACTATTTGTACATAGAACAGGGTCTCATGATTCCCTCCTTCAGAGTACCCATCAGATGCGTCACCTATGGATATCTGGTCTCATAGAACTTCGCAGTTGATATCTCCTAGCTGGGACTCTCTCACATGCTCAAGGAGCGAAGGAGTCAGTACCATCGACTACATAAAAGTTGTACCCTCTTGCTCCACTAGGGTCATATTTAGGGAAGCTAATTGATCTAAAGCTTCCTACACTAGGAAATACTAGGACTTCCTCCTAAGGTAATATACTACAATTTTTCGCTTCCTGAGGTATAGACTACCTCAAATTCGTAGTCCTACAAGAATTTCAACCAGCAGTGCCGCCTCATATTCATGTCTCTCTAAGAGAAGACATACCTAATACTCTGGTGGTCTGTCCAAACCCCAAAGAGTCCTCCCTGAAGGTACTATATCCACATCCTCAAGGTGATGGATACTTTTTACATCACCAAGTAGCGAGTCATGTAGTTCTATTCATGGGGTCTTCATCACCTCAACCTGTACTTGATAACTGTAGTATCAAGACTTGATGTTGAGAACACAATGTGTAGATGAATAGGGCAGGTGAGTAAACTCATATGACTATAAGAGGATAGAAATGGAAAGCACGTGGAATACCCCATTCATATTTTCCTCTATTGGAAGGAGAGTAACCCCCTAACTAGACACTCCTCCACACCCACTAGTGGTATTCCAAAAAAAAGGAGGTTAAGCTGAAAACTCCACTGGTAATGCTAGGATCCACTCTAATAATCCACCACAAAACCCTGCCGTGAATGCAAAAGTTATAGGGATTTCATCAACCACACATTTATACTATCTACTTTGGACGACACTAACCCACCCTCATAGTTTTTCATGCGTCACAAAAATTCATCTTGGTGGGGGGAAGGACCCCTCTTCCTCATAAATTCAAAGTTAAATCCAACAACACCGATATGGGGTTACAATGATTCCCCAAATCACCTTAGTAACTCCTCAAGCAAGGAATTGGAAAAAAATATTACCTCATGCAGTGTATAACAAGTCATAATGAAAAAGGTAGAAAAGACACAAAGCGTACCTCTTATCATCTCACGTGTTGCAGGATTGTAGAAATCCATAGCATACAGCTGCCTGTAGCCCTGACCACCAGATCCCTGAGCCTGACGTGGGCCACCTAGTAGTGGTAGAAGGAATTCAAAATGTCATACACCAACCACAGTTCTTCCTGGTCTTCTTCTATTACCGCTCCCTGGGGACCACCTTGTCCTCACCGGGGAGATCCTTGATCACGACATTGCCTCTGCCATGATGGTGCATCTACCAACTTCTTGGAAATATCAACACATATGGTTGGGTATTCTCGTGCCATGTGACCTCACCCATTACAAGAATAGTACTGGCCCTCTCTGGGTTGTCTCCGTTCTCTACATTGTCCATTACCATGTTCCTAAGTCTTATCATGGGGAAGTTTCCTAGGTCAAGGACTTTACAACTGATGTCCTCTAGCTGCGACGAACGTCTCATCTCTGTTGATCCACTACCAGTTTTAGTTAACTGGTTCCCCTCTGACAGAAAACTCTCTATTGCCTGTTCTCACTCCAACACCCAGGCATAGGTGGGAAAGAGCAAGTGTATTATGCTAACACAGATCTCTCTAAATAGATCCCTATCAAACTTCCGAGCTCAGAAGTTACCATCGTGAACCACATCTAAAGAGTACTGAGTAAGGTCTACAAACCTATTCATGTACTCAACCACCATCATCCCTCCCTGCTGAAGCCCTAGTATCTCTTGAAACTGGACGGAGCATAAGCAGGAGGGGTAGTACTTCTCCTAAAAAAACTACTAGAAGTCATCCCACGAGAGTACCTACTCATTGTGAATCTGAGTAACCTAGCTCTACCAACACCAAGCAATTTCATAAAAAAAATACTATATTATAAAGCCACCATTTAATTTGTTGGTGTCCGAACAAGCCTGAAGAGGTGGACCACCAACTCTAGAGAATTCTTCAATGACTGAGGGTCTGGCTTACTACCGAACCTCAGTGGTCTTTGATGCTGGAACTCACAGAGTGCACTCAGGCTGCACACGTCCTCATCCCACTCTTCTGGGGCTATTTACTAATCAACATATGGAGGTTCTGCTACTTTCCCACCTAGAGGAAGGGGATCACATGATGGATCCTAAACTGATGCCTCATCGCTCATGGAATCGTCATCATGAACCAGAGCTAGTATCCTGACTCTTTGTCATCGCAGAGGCATCCTGAATTCGATCAAGTAGTACCATGGTCAAATGATCATATATATATATATATATTGACAATTATGGGGAGATAAATCAATAAGGACAGTCAAAGAATCAATCCTATATGATGTATGTACCAATGTTCCCTTCAATAAGTGTCTCAGCATGCCGAGTCAATAAGTAGGTAATCCGGGTCCTAGTGAATGACTATATCAGTCGTCATACCACCACTGGACTCCCTAACACGAGATCCTCTCTCGAGACATGTTGACACTATTTCCCTAAACCCAACTAAGAACTTTATAGGGAAAATTACGGAAAACATCTCAACGGTTGAACCACCTTTGTCATGACCCGACCCATACCAAGGCTCAGGCCATAACTACCCCAAGCCCGCCTTCATAGGCCAAGGGATGGTGAATAGTACCGAAGCACAAAAACTCAGGGAGGGATTTTCCTAAGTACCTGTACACACACATATAGCCAACTCAATGAAAAAGTGCATAGGGAATAGAAAAAAAGATACAATACTGATATATATAAACCATGAACATGCATAGACCTCTAAACAGTACAAGTATAGATGTTGTAAGTAAAGTGAAAGGGAAAAGGGGAAAAATACACCCCAACCATAAAAGTGCCACAACCCTACAACAGGTGGAAAAGTAAAACAGATGAGAGATCCCCACTCCTGAATCCCAAGTCACGACCACTACACGTGGTCCAAGTACCCTATATCCCTAGATTTTTTGAAGTCACGATCAACCTGTCCATCATTTTCAAGGGCACACCAAGTGCGATCAAAGACCAAGCATGGGTGAGTATAAAGATACTCAGTAGAATGCCTCAAAGGCTCAAGGGAGAAACAAGAAAGGTACTAAAGAGGGGATCAGTAGATAGAACTAGGTATAGTAAATAGTATAGCTCAACCCAACAAGCGAGTGAAATTATGATGGTCCAAACACAAGGAGCTCAGAACAATGAGAAAATTAACTTCTCATTGATTCTCTACTACCTATAGTAGGAGAGTAGGATTGTCCAACCACAAGAAGCTAGACATGGAAAGCATATGGAATACCCCGCACATCTTCACCTCTCCTGGAAGTAGAGTAACCAAAACCTAAGGAGTGGGTACTGAAATAGAATATATATATATATATATGCTCAACCAAAGAAGCCTGAATGAGAGAGTAAGAGGATCTCCATCTCACATCTCATCCCAAAAAAATATTTTCCAATGGTTCTAGAAGAAACCACCAACGATGCCCAACATCCCTCACATCTGCCCTGAACACGTAAGTCAAAGGGAATCAATCACCACACCTTGATACTATCCACTTTGGGCGAGTTTGTCTTATATACACAGTTTTAGGTCGCAACATAAGGATGAGTCTCAGTAGGGAAAGTGTCCCTCTTGCTCATGAGTCTAAAGTGACATCAAATTACATCTCACCACTAATCCGTATAGTCAAGTGATCACGTCACAAGGTCGAGAACCCACTGGCCAGCCCCACTAGAGGGTATGCTTGATACTATTATCAGCGAACAACACTACCCAGCCCCTCAGCGAACACCACTACCCAGCCCCACTGAAGGGTAATACACTGGAGGGTAATCCCAAAAGAGTAAACGAAGAATCTCACTACCCAACCCCGCTAGAGGGAAAGTACTGAAGAGTTTTTGACAAATCTCACTTCCCATCCCTGCTAGAGGGTAAACCCGGAAGAGATAGAATGAAAAACACCACTACCTAGACCAGCTAGAGGGTAAGATGAAAGTTTCATAGGAAAATGCCACTGACCAGCCCAGTTAAAGGTTAATCCCAAAAGTGATCTATCCATCCCTACTGAATGGTACCTCTCATAAAGTATCAAGGAACTACACTACAATCATCGAGTATCACCCCAGATAGGTAAAACATCCATAACATCTTGCATCGTATCTCAAAAAGTACTATAGAGGGCACCATCACACTCTATGTGGAAGAACACTCAGAATACGCTATTTGCATACCAAAAAATTTGAGTCCAAAAGAAGAGGATACGAGAGGTAGAAGATTTGTAGTGTGGTACACAGATCATGTGGGGACCACACAGAGTGTGTCCCTACCTAATCTCATGGCCTTGTACTCAACCATACTTGGTTACTAAACTGTGAACAAGTAACCTCTAGGCATGTCCACATACTTCTAGAGTACATGGAACCTTTGGCCTAAAAGGCTGACGAGCGAACAATGCTCGTTGCTTGATATGAAGGTAAAAACATAATTTCCATTTACAAGCATCCTCAAATAGCCCCGGATAATCAAATAGATCATAACTTCATGATCCATGTAGAAAAAACGATTAAGATTGAAAATTCATTTTCCCGGATCGGACTCCCAATGAAGAAACTACATTTCACAACATTGCGCATTAATAGCGCCTCATGGGTCCCATCCCACGATCCCAAAACACATAAAATAGATTGATCTATTGAGATACCATCTAAAAAGAACACGAGATTGGATATTCATTATCCCTAAACAAACACCCGGTGAAAAAGCTGCATTTCACTACAAACACCCAAATCGAGACTCATGGGGCCCATGCCACCATTTTTATTTAAGTGCTCAAAATCAGTCTTGAAAAGTCTGCCTCAACACTAGGGTCAAAAAGCCTCTGAAGGCACATCAATCAGATGTCGTATGAAGAAGTAAGCTCCAATATAAGATTTCTGAATAATAATAATTATATTATTATTATTAAAAACAAATGTTTCATTCCACCGAGCCTTAATAAATAAATAAAAAGTGGTCCAACAAGACTCAAAAGGCCCACCTCAAAGTAAAGGTCACGTGGTTGCAGATGACGTGTCAAACGGATGCCCATTTTGAGAGATACAAGTATTTGAATATTTTCCCAGCTCAGTCCAGCCGGTCTGGACCACCTGGGCCGACCACTGTTCCCAGTGCGCCCTGCAGGCACCGACCTCGAACCACCGCAGCCTACTGGCTATGGCTTCCTCCATGCGGCAGTGCTACCGCTGCCACCACCGAGCAGCACACCACTGCCACTCTGGTCTCCCGCAGCCGCCACCGCTCCAACCTCCCACAACCGCTACTACCACCCGGTCGCCGCAGAACTTCCTTGGACCACCGATGATTCCCTAATGCTCAAAAAAAATCCAAGACCGGATCTAGGATCCATTGGAAGAGATATTCATAGAACCAGCCTCCTCTCGACGACCCTTCATTATTTCAACACAATGAAAAGTAACCACTGATTCCACTCGCCGCTGCGCTTCCTTGGACACCCAAAATGAAAAACCGTCATAGATCCTGAATCCTTGGATCATGACCTTCACATATCTATGCACTGCTCAATTTTTTGAGGTCGATTTGACATGTCAAAAAGTTGAACAACGAAGAATGTGAAGAATGAAGAAGAACATACAATCAATATATCAATCGAACAATTTCAGTTGTTAGTTTTTCCATCGACAAAGATAAACAGAGCAGTAGAAGCGATCAGAAATGAAAACAACAACAAAAAATTCAACCAGGAAGAAGCAGAATCCAAAAGAGAAATACTACCTCGATTCTGGACTTGTCATTGTGTTCGCTACTCTCTGATATACTAGTGCCTGAATTTTCATCGTGATCCTCCAAGAATTCAACGTCGAATCACCATTGGAAGGAGATGATTGATCTCCACTAGCATCCATGGGAGAAATCATATAACCTTTGCACATTTTTCCCTAACACCTATTTATAGGAAACTGCCAGCAGTCGCAGAATCTGAACCTCCCACCCCTCTCACTTTATGTCGTGCTTAGGTAATACACCCCATTTCGAACTCAATAGTAGTCTCAGATTTCTGATCCAAGCTACCATTTAAGAGAAATCTTGTTTCCATCACATGAATAGTATAAAAATACTTAATATTTATATGAAATTTATTCTGGGCACACTGGGTCTCAGAATCACATGCTATCTTAGTGCCTAGATATGGAAATACATGTTGAAATATTCCAAAGCCTTAAAAGGAAAAAAATGGGTCTCTAAAAATGGATTGCGAATTGGAATAATTAATTGTTGAATTATTTATGGGATATTGAGATAGTTGAATTATATTAATTAATTTCTGAAATTTTTAATGGGAATTTTTGTGATAATGAAATTAATTGAATTTGAATAATTAATTTTTGAATTAATTATGAGATATTGAGATTCTTGAATTATACTAATTAATTATTGAATTAATTAATGGGAACTATTGTGATTATGAAATTGATTGAATTGGAATAATTAATTTTGGAATTAATTATGGGATATTGATATTGTTGAATTGTATTAATTAATTGTTGAATTAATTAATGGGAATTGTTGTGATTATGAAATTTATTGAATTGGAATAATTAATTGTTGAATTAATTATGGGATATTGAGATAGTTGAATTGTATTAATTAATTGTTGAATTAACTTACAAGAATTATTGAGATTATGAAACTGATTGAATTAGAATAATTAATTGTTGAATTAATTATGGGATATTTAGATAGTTGAATTTTATTAATTAATCATTGAATTGATTAATGAGGATTTTTGTGATTATTCAATTGATTGAATTGGAATAATTAATTATTGAATCAATTATGGGATATTGAGATTATTGAATTGTATTAATTAATTTTTCAATTAATTAATGGGAATTGTCGTGACTATGTAGTTGATTGAATTGAAAAAATTAATTATTGAATTAATTATAGGATGTTGAGATTGTTTAATTGTATTAATTAATTGTTGAATTAATTAGTGGGAAGTATTTTGATTATGAAATTGATTGAATTCGAATAATTAATTATTTAATTAATTATGGAATATTGGGATTGTTGAATTGTATTAATTAATTTTTAAATTAATTAATGGGAATTATTGTGATTATGAAATTGAATGAATTGGAATAATTAATCATTTAATTAATTATGGGAGATTAAGATTGTTGAATTGTATTAATTAATTATTGAATTAATTAATGGGAATTGTAGTGATTATGAAATTTATTGAATTGGAATTATTAATTGTTTAATTAATTATGGGATATTGAGATTGTTGGCTTGTGTTAATTAATTGTTGAATTAATTAATGAGAATTATTGTGACAATAAAATTGATTAAATTGGATTAATTAATTTTTTATTTAGTTAATAAATGTTTTGATTATGGATTATGATAGGAAGGTTAATGTTGATTAACCATGATTGATGTGATAAATGTGATATTTTGATATATGTGATAAATGTGTATGGGACATGGTCTACTACATAAAAATACCATAGTGATTAATTGTTTTATAAATGTGTGTGGGACATGGTCTACTGAATCAAAATCCCATAGTAATTAATTTATTTATAAATTTGGGTGGGATATGGTCTACTACATCAAAAGCCCATAGTGATGAATTGATTTATAAAAATGCGTGGGATATAGTCTATTGTATCAAAAGCCCATAGTGAGGAATTGATTTATAAATGTGTGTGGGACATGGTATGTTTCATCAAAAATCCCATAGTGGTGAATTGATTAATAAATGAGGTGTGGGACATGGATTAAGGCTCTAAATACCCACAGGGTGTTAGACGTGACATTCTATACCCATGAGTTGGCATTAGACTATGGTTACAATTAGATATGACATGAATTGATATGAAATGATAAATTATAACCTTGGTTATGTTATATGGATCAGACTACGACATGGGACGAAGTAGGTATTGAGAGTTCTGGTGTCCTCGGGAACCTAGTGGTTTATGTGGCTAATTAAAGAATGATGAAATATGATAACTGTTCCCTTATGAATTGTAATTTATTATTTATACAAATTAATACACTATTATTGATAGGATATTATTTTAAACTCCATTGGTGGTGGCCTACTTAGTTGTACTCACACCCTACTCAAGCTGCCTGATCAGTACTTAAATAGATTTCATGGTTATATGATAAGATAAGGGAAAGAGACATATGTTAGATGGCTGAGTTAGGATGGAGCATGGATGAGGGATCCAAACCTAGTTTTGGGACCCTCTTGTATTTTTTAGTGCCTTAATTTTGGTGTTTTAATTTGACACCTGTCATGTACTTGGCATGTAATATATACTGTTTTAGTTTGGATATTGTATTCATATTTTAGTCATCATGTGATATTGTTTTTTGGTTATTTGGTTATATCATATGGTTATTATTATTTATTTTTATTGTTGTGATACTTTGATAAAGAGGGTATAGTCTCCTCATGATTGATATTGACCCTCACTGCTAGTCGACAGCCTCTTGCGTACGAGGAGGCGCACTTGAGGTCACGTGACTGACCAACTTAGGGCACCAGTGTGTGGCACCCAGGTTAGAATGTTACAAAATTTGATATTGTTATTTCATTTAGGATAAGGGTTTTATCCTAAGAATACTACATTTGAGCTTGCATCTTGAGTTCTTGGATGGATCATCATGGTTACTTCATTTAATGAAATTAATTAAAAATTAATTAATTTCTTAATGGTTGGAAACCCCTAGGAATTATAATATATATATCCCTATCATGAATTCAATCTAGGGATATCCATTTATAATAATTGTCATAACCCTATAGAGGAGGAAGTCGAGCATGACATATTTTAGTGGAACTGATTGAGGATCATGGAACAGAAACCAAGTATGAAACAAAAATAATGAAGGTACATTTTACAATGATGATCGATACAAGTTAGAATGATATTCCATCATGGAAATAATTTTTTATTATGAATTACATTATTCTTCATTAGGTTTAATATATAATTTCATAATTGGAAACTACCATTATTCATGATTTGACCAGGGTGTATTATTATTTTTCCCTCCAAAACCCATTGTATTTAGTGTATTATTATTCTTAAAATATAAATCACTATAAAAGGTAATTTATAGGGTAGAATAATTGTTACCCTAACTATTTTTTTATGAATACATTATTTTACTTTCAGATCGATGATGATCAAGGGGTAGGGTGTTTTTCTCTATCTCACCTTCTCTCTATTCTATCCCCTTCACCCCTCCATCCTTATCCCTTGAAAATTAAGAGACACATGACCTTTTTCATGTTCGGAGATAGTGATGGAGGGTGATATACTTAGATGAGTGGAGGATGAGTGTGAGGTGGGTGGGAACAGTGTGATGACATGGAAGTCGGGTGATTAAGATCGACGTGTCAGGGTTAGGAGTGAGTGGTTCATGATTAACACAATAATAGAGTGAACAAACTGAGGGAATGAGACATGGGTAGAAAGGGTAGGAGAAGGTGGTGAGGGGTTGTTCCTATGATGTTTATCCTTGGCATGACATCATGAGTAGTGGTGTAGTAGTGGGACACCATGAATTGGCATGATGGCGGGGTCATGACTAGCTACTCGAGGGTAGCTGATGTTGGTGGAAACAATGATGCATGAGTAGGTGGCCATGGTACACCATAGAGAGTGGTGACTAAAATGTTAACATAGTGAGGAATTGGATATTTGGCCTCCCTGCCACTCTTGGATGGCCAACGTCGTTAGTGGTGAACAATCAGTCTTATATGAAGAACGTAGTAGAAGGGCTACATGGAACCCTCACCAATTTTAATTTAATATATATATATATATATTATAAAACAACAACAACAACAAAAACAACAATAATTAGTAAGGATCATGACTCTAGATATTAATAGTATTAGTATTAGTAGTAGTAACAATAATAATATTACTATTACTACTACTATTATTAATTCTTGTTTCAATTATGAATTTTTATTTAGGTCTTAGATTAATGATCCACCTATGAAATCAAGACCTAGAACATGATACAAATAGTTTAATACTAATATTTGGTACCTAAATCTGACTTGTGGCATGATTCCTAGGTCTTTTTATGTAAAGTCTCATGTATTAAATAAAATTAAATGATATTTTTTCATTTGATTTACATTTTCAATAAATAAATATCATATCCTGAGTATTTTTCTATGTATATCATGATAGAATTATCCATTTGACCATATTTGTAACACCCCAGGTAAATAAAGAGTATGAAATTTTCACATTTATACATATTTGTGAATAAAATATTAATATAACTTTAAAGGGGACGCTATGCTCGATGGCGTACCCAATACGCAATAACGAGTTTCTTGGGAATCTTACGTTGCACTCTAATAATAAAATAATATTATTTTAAATGGTAGTTAACGCCTAGCTATTGTGATGGAGGGAATGAATAGAACTAACTAAAAAATTATTATATATGTTTGTCAAATATTTTTACTTTTTACAATAAATGTTAGAGGATTAAAAATGCGAATGAATCCAATTTTAAGCGTAAACATTCTAATATTCTTTAAAAGGTCGATTAACCGACTTTTGATGGAGAACCTCTTTTAAATCCACTTTTTTACAATTTTATGTGTTATATTTGACAAAATAAAATTCTTCTTTAGAATCGGGACATCAAAATTTACTTTGTGTAAATTTTTGGTATTTTTCCGAAAAGTTCAATTTTTAATGAATAGTGAAAAGTGTTGTATTTTAATTCAAAACCTATTTTTAATCTAATTTATTTATATGATTATATTATCTTTTGAATTGGTTTTAAAGTGAAATTAGAATACATTTTTACCATTTTATCAAATAGTGTTCATTGGAATTAATTTCACTTTGAAATTTGACTTAAACTAGTGTCAATCTTTTGATATATATTGTTTCATAAAAACACGCTATTTGTTCTGACAGAAAAAATTAATTATTAAATTATTTAATGTAACTTATATGTTATGAATTTTTTAAAATAGACATCATTTTTGAATTCAGAATATCAAATGTAGATTAGGGTTAATTTTTGGAAATTTTCTGAAAAACTTCAATTTTTGATGAACAGTGAAACCACTAAGTGGTACTTATAAAAACTGATTTCTGTTTAAATGAAATTTTGCCACCTTTGTGTTTTGAATTTAAAAAAATCCAAAATACATGGTTGTCATTAAGAAGTAAAATTTGGTTCAATGGGATTAAAATAATTTTTTGGTGAATAGTAACTTATTAAGTTCTTAATCGCGATTAGAGGTAATTAGTGTAGTTTAAGGTAAAAATAATGTTTTAATAATATTAAATAACCTATACACATGTCCTACCCTCATTGGATGAGTCATGGCTGACCAATACAATCCATGGGTCAACTTGGGGACCCCATGGAGCAACTTTGGTTGGAAAATGACATAAATACCTTTTTATGTAATGTTAAAATTAAAATGTCACAAACATGAGTTGTTTAACTAAAACAATTTTTACATCGGGTTATACAAGTCATATTTTTTACTATAAATAGTCATTTGAAAGCTAAAAATATTTACTACATCATAGTATTTTTTTTATAATTTTTAGACTTTAAATAAATTAAATTATTTATGACATCATGATGATGCAGCGATGACCTCATTATTTAACGATTTAAATAAAATAGAAAGATAATGTAAAATCTAAGACCTAAAAATGTCTAAAACCTATTGTATGGGTGGAGTTAGAACCCTTATCACCTTATCCTTGAAACAAATCAATGTGGGACCATTAAAATCCGAAAATCATTCTAAAATAAAGTAACATTTTTTTACTTTCCAAGAGTGCCCCTCCTCTCCTCTTATAAATGGCCCCCACCTCTACCTCCTAAACCACACTTCCAAAGCCTTTGGATCGGCCAAACCCTGCCCATTTTGTCTCTACACATCCCTCAATAACTCTTAGAAGCCTCAATTTGGTCATAAGTCTTCCCAAGGAAGCCTTTGAGCTCAAACCAAAGGGAGTTACCCGATTTTAAGGTAATGTCTTCACTTGAGTCCTTTTGTTTTATTTTTCTTGTACACCCCCATAAAATCTTTTTATTCCTTTATTTGGTAACAAAAACAGTATCTTAAATATACTAGGATGTTGTTATGTTAAGGATTCGAGATACACTTACACACACCTTCGTCTAATGGTTAAAGAACATACTGTTTCTGTGGATGGTGAATTACTGCCTCACGAAATGATGATTGTTCAATATTCTCTTAACACCTTTCATGGTGGGCATTAAGATGTCACTATATTTATATATGATATATAATATGCTTATGTTTTCCTTAAGCTTCTATATTTTTTATTTATGGCATACCTTTATGGATTCCATTATGGGTATACGCGATATCTTCATTTTAGGAAGTGCGGACTACCGCCCCCTCAAAGTGATTTGATTTGTTAATACCATATTTGGTACGTATAAAGGATATATTTAATGATATTATATATGATACCATACTAGAATTAAAATACTATTATGTATCATTATGTTTTAATTCTATTAAATATGAAATAGAAATGGAAGTAGCGTTCATGCATACGTACGACTTACCGTCTCCATGAACGGTGCATTTCATTTCTTAACTCTAAATGTTATGTAATATTATAAATGCATGAATATACTGGATATATATGATATATATGATATCTAAATAATTAATATAATTATGGATATAATTTATATTTTACCACATGAACAACTTGTAATTATAAAGAGTTTATTTTTGACTCAAGTACCAATGATCGTTAAAACAACCGTTATTAGCTTAAATAATAACATAGTGTTCATGAAATGGTAATAAGTGATATAAAAGGAATAATGAACTTGAAAAAGGTTCTTAAGGAATTAGAAATTAACTCAAGTTTATTATTCAGGAGATTAAAGAACGATCGAGTCAAGTCGGACCCAAGGTAAGGGATCCTACTCCTCTCTTTCTTTTTAAGTACACTCTTTTATGTCATTCCTTTTAAAGATCATCTTTCTTGTTATTGGGATGTTCTTTTATATTACTCTTACTGTAATTTTTATTGTTCATATTATGAGAGACACTATTCTCTCTCATAAATCCATTTTGTAAGTTTTGAGTGGCGCCGTTAGGCTGCCGAATTTTCGTGAGAGATCTAACCTCTCTCTTTCTTTTTAAGTACTCTCCTTTATGTCACTTCTTTTAATCTCCTCTTTGTTATGTTGGGGGATGTTATTTTATATTCCTCTTTCTGTAAACTTTATGTTAATATTATTAGAGACCCTATTTGATCTCATCAATCCATTTTTGTAAGTTTTAAGTGGTGCTGTTAGGCTGCCGAGTTTTCGTAAGGGATTTTTCATCTCACTTTTATTCCCGTGAGATTTATGCCACATTTGCCAAAATTTCCTTTGAGTGGTGTATGTACTGACCATTATTTTACTCCTTGTGTAATATAATTTCATTTATGAGTATTTACATCAATTTTGTATTGTCCTCCTTTCATGGGGTGTATGTTTCGAAAGATACCCATGCCAGTAAGGGAACTTTTCACCCTCCTCTTTTTAAAAGACTTATTTTGTTATGTCTTACAATTAACATACTATTATGTTAGGATATGTTCTTATATATCCTTATTGATGTAAATTTTATGACCAAGTGATGAGATACCCTTTTTATCTCTCATCAACTCTTTTTCTGAATTTTGAAGTGACGCCGTTAGGCTGTCGAATTTTTGCAAGGGAACTTCTTAACCCAATTTTGATTCTTTGGGATAAACTTGTACAACTTGAATATGTCGTTCTATGATTATGTATGAATTTCCTATTATTTTTTTACACTTAATACCCACTTATATTTCGTGTATTCTTTTGTCACACATAATTATGTAACTGATTTATCCTTAATCCAAGGATACCGTCTTTTTATGGGACTTCGTCTCAATCTCCTTTCATTGAGGCATATTTTATTTTATACACAACCTTATTTTATACAGTGTATAAACCCCTTTTACTTTTACATTTATCCAAAAAAAATCTTTTTTATACGAATCGTTTTACAAAATGACAAAAGGGAATGTTTTTGTCATACGTATGCGGCGACAACGACTTCTCCGCCGCCATGACCATTATTTGAGTTTCGGCTTCCTCTACAATCCATTCCTTTTTCTAAAAGAAAAATAAATACCATGTTTTACTTTTCTTTTATTTTGGTATTTAAAATGGTTTTGATAATGTTTTTATTATATCACTGTGTTATTGATATCTTGTGATTGAAATGTGGAAATGTTATGTTTCCTTTATGTATGTTTTATGAGATACGATTATGTTATGGTTCTTGGGAATTGTTATGAAGACGGGTGGTTCCGTGATAAACTAAGGGCGGGTGAGCCCGATATAGCTCTCCATTGCATTGGGTAACGCGAATGAGTGAAACGTTAAGGTTTCTCCAAAGAGATTTAGGGAATATACTGTGGTGGGTATTCCAAACGTAACCAAGAGGGTTACTCCCTACGTAAGAATGTTATGAATGCCTCAAGTTACCTTTTATGTCTTATGATTTCTATGATTTATTCATGATTTGATGTGGTATGTTAAAGTGCCTATATTTTATGGGTAAAGTATGATTTCATTCTTATGTATATATGAACTCATGTTTCTTTTCCATATTTTTATAACCATTACCGAGATTTTTATGCTCATCCCATGTTTTTTTTGAAATGTTTTTCACAGGTCAAGGGAAAGGTACATGATATGATGATAGTGTTAAGGAAGTGTCAAGAAAGAATCCATTCTTTATTTTTAAATATGTTTCTATTTATGGGAAAAAATTAATACTATCTTTTATGTAACCACTTTGTTTAAATGTGGAATTTAATGCAAGTTTTATGATCTAATTCTCTAAAACTCTAAACCTGAAAAGATAATCAATGTGTTATCTTGTAATAACTCAAGATTAAGTAAGGTTTAAGGCTGGGGCCTTATAGTTGGTATCAGAGGTCGGTTTAGATAACTTTAGAGGTTAGGGTATTCTTTAAGCATAAGTGACATTGCCATAATGGTTAGGATTTCAGAAAGAGTCCTAGTTTTAGATAAAGTGAATGAGTAAGTATATATTAGTGTTTATCTTCCTCATTAGTACATGATGGTTTTGTTGATATACTCACACTGACCTTTTTGGTTTTAGTAAATGGCTGGATCTAGCAGGCACTAAAGTAACAGTGGATGTGAAGGAAACTGTGACAGTTTTTTGAGCGAGAAACTGAATGATATGGGAGCTGCAATGAGAACTCTTGTGTTTATCCTCAACCAACTATCTGGAGTCATGATTTACCACCTAACCCTTGGTGATTTCTCTAAGGAATCATATATGCGAGAAACAAATCCCTACGGAACTACAGGTAACAATCATAAAGGAAAGTGTGTTAAAAAACCTATGTGTCAAAATGTGGAAAGAAACAACTAGGAAAATGTTTCAAAGGGAAAAAAATATTCTATAGATGTGGAAATGAAGTTCATAAAGTAAGAACCTGCCATGGAAAAAAGGAAGCATCCAGTTGACTTGAGGAAAGGGAAAGAAGTTCTTTCTGAGGGATCAATAGAATGTTTTAAATGTGGTGTGCATGGTCATTATGCAAACACATGTCCTATGAAGACGTTTTGTGAATGTGATCACCAAGATCGTACAAATACTCATTTACCAGTACCTAATTCCATTCTGATTAAGGATTAAGAAACTGACAATGACCAATCAAAGGTATGGATTATTTCATAACTTTTGTTTTCCTATTTTGGAATCTTAGGATATGATTCATGTTTTTGTTTGTAGGAAAGAAGTATTTCAGAATAAGTTGGAAAGGAATGGTTAATGGATTATGAAGAATGTTGAATGAGTAAGAAGTCAACATATAAGGGCTTCAAGAGTTATGGTGAAATTATTAAGAGTATTAAGTCTCTTTTGATGATGGGTTTACATTAGAAGAATTATTATAGTATGTGTAACCCTGATGTTTAATATATGAAAATTTTCTTCAAGGAATAGTTATCTGTTCTTTTATGGACATAGTTATAAAGAACCATTTGGGTTTATATGATCCTTACTTTTGAGGTAATTATGGGTTACTATATGTTATGATGGAAGTGAAAGTCATGAGATAAAATTGAGGTTAAATTATGTTATGGTTATTTTTGATGATTTTATCTCTTTTTGGGGAATTATTTGAGAATTATATAGTTTGGAAAAATGAAAACACGCAGACCGTGTGACAACCCGTCGTGTCAGACAAAGCTGCAGGAATCCAACCCACAACCAAAGTGCAACTGGTATTTATCGCCTACCACTGGACTACGTGAAGTCCCTGGTTAGTATGACTTATTATTTTTAGTTAGGTGACTTTATGAATTAAGAGTAAGTTGATTTTGGGTTATTTATGAAAATGATTAAACTATCATGGAGGATATGTGATTAGGTTAATTACTTTTCAATACGAGACTTTAGGAGCAACTGATGTTGTTTGGAGATAAATGTTACGATTTAACTTGGAAGACTCTGTGACTAAATCCTTCAAATATTTGGGTTTCAATATTAGTTTGGTTTACTTTGAATAATTTTATGGAAAAATTGTTTATCGAATGGTCCTCGTTGAACTTTGGGTTTTGCTGGACAAATTTTGGAGATTAAGAATAGATTTTCTTTTTATAAAGTTTTATCCTTTTCTGGATTATCTGATCTTGTACTAAACTTTTTGGTTTTGGTTTTGGTTAGAGTCTAAAGACATGGGAAGTATATAGTTCTCTTTTGTGGATTAGGTGATTCTCTAGAAATTGATTATAGTACTCTTAATGCGAACAAGTCTTCTTAAATACTCGTCTTTTGGAGAAAATATGAGTTTGATTAAGGAATATAGTAAAAGTTAAAAGTCTACATGACAAGTAAGTATGTTTCATTATGATTTAGTTAAGCTCAAAAATAAATTCCTCAATGAAAAGTAACTTAAAAAAAATGTTGTCTATTAACTTTTCCTACTGGGGAATCGAATACCATTTAACCCATCACAAGTTTGTGATTTTCTTATGGTTAACTTTCTCCTAGACATGTTTACTATCACTCTCCATCAGAACATGACCCTTTTTTTACTCCATGTCCATATTTTCATACTTGGAATCCTAGTATGGGTTAACTCGGGTGACCTTTGTACTTATCTTTCTTTATCTTTAAAGTGATTGTTTTACTGACTCTTGTTCCTATGTGGGATTTTCAATGAAGTTTCCTAGCCCAATTTTAAAATTGCGAGGACACAATTCCCAAAAGGGGGGAAGGATGTAACACCCCAGGTAAATAAAGAGTATGACACTTTCACATTTATCCATATTTGTGAATAAAATATTAATATAACTTTAAAGGGGACGCTATGCTCGATGGCATACCCAACACGCAACAATGAGTTTCTTGGGAATCTTACGTTGCACTCTAATAATAAAATAATATTATTTTAAATGGTAGTTAACGCCTAGCTGTTGTGATGGCGGGAATGAATAGAACTAACTAAAAAATTATTATATATATTTTTCAAATATTTTTACTTTTTACAATAAATGTTAGAGGATTAAAAATGCGAATGAATCCAATTTTAAGCGTAAACATTCTAATTTTCTTTAAAAGGTTGATTAACCGCCTTTTGATGGAGAAACTCTTTTAAATCCACTTTTTGAAAATTTTATGTGTTATATTTGACAAAATAAAATTCTTATTTAGAATCGGGACATCAAAATTTACTTTGTGTAAATTTTTGGTATTTTTCTGAAAAAGTTCAATTTTTAATGAATAGTGAAAAGTGTTGTATTTTAAATCAAAACCTCTTTTTAATCTAATTTATTTATATGATTATATTATATTTTTAATTGGTTTTAAAGTTAAATTATAATATATTTTTACCATTTAATCAACTAGCGGTCATTGGAATTAATTTCACATTGAAACTTGACTTAAACTAGTGTCAATCTTTTGATATATATTGTTTCATAAAAACACGCTATTTGTTCTGACAACGGGAATTAATTATTAAATTAGTTAAAGTAACTTATATGTTATGAATTTTGTAAAATATACATCATTTTTTAATTCGGAATATCAAATATAGCTTAGGGTGATTTTTTGGTAATTTTCTGAAAAACTTCAATTTTTGATGAATAGTGAAACCACTAAGTGGTACTTATAAAAATTGATTTTCCGTTTAAATGAAAATTTTCCACCTTTGTGTTTTTAATTTAAAAATAATCCTACATACATGGTTGTCATTAAGAAGTAAAATATTGTTGAATGGGATTAAAATAATTTTTTGGTGAATAGTAACTTATTAAGTTCTTAATCGCGATTAGAGGTAATTAGTGTAGTTTAAGGTAAAAATAATGTTTTAATAATATGAAATAACCTAGAAACATGTACTACCCTCATTGGATGAGTCATGGACGACCAAGACAATCCATGGGTCAACTTGGGAATCCCATGGAGGCACTTTGGTTGGAAAATGACATAAATACCTTTTTATTTAATGTTAAAATTAAAATGTCACAAACCTGAGTTGTTTAACTAAAACAATTTTTACATGGGGTTATACAAGTCATATATTTGACTAAAAATAGTAATTGGAAAGATAAAAATATTTCGTACATAATAGTATTTTTTTTATAATTTTTAGACATTAAATAAATTAAATTATTTATGACATCATGATGATGCAGCGATGACCTCATTATTTAATGATTTAAATAAAATGGAAAGATAATGTACAATCTAAGAACTAAACATGTCAAAAACCTATTTTATGGGTGGAATTCGAACCCTTATCACCTTATACTCTAAACACATCAATGTGGGACCATTAAAATCCAAAACTCATTCTAAAATAAAGTAACATTTTTTTACTTTCCAAGAGTGCCCCTCCTCTCCTCTTATAAAAGGCCCCCACCTCTACCTCCTTACCCACACTTCCAAAGCCTTTGGCTTGGCCAAACCCAGACCATTTGGTCTCTCCACATCCCTCTCTAACTTTTAGAATCCACACTTTGGTCAAAAGGTTTCCCAAGGATGCCTTTGAGCTCAAACCAAAGGGAGTTACCCGATTTTAAGGTAATGTCTTCACTTGAGTTCTTTTGTTTTATTTTGCTTCTCCACCCCCCTAAACTCTTTTTATTCCTTTCTTTTGTAACAAAAACAGTATCTTAAACATAATAGGATGTTTTTATGTTAATTATTCGAGCTACACTTACACACATCTTCGTCTAATGGTTAACGAACATACTATTTCTGTGGATGGCAAATTACTGCCTCACGAAACGATGATTGTTCAATATTCTCTTAACACCTCTTATGGTGGCCATTAAGATGTATCTATATTTATATATGATATATAATATGTTTATGTTTTCCTTAAGCTTCTTTATTTTTCATTTATGGCATACCTTTATGGCTTCCATTATGGGTATACGCGATATCTTCATTTTAGGAAGTGCGGACTACCGCCCCCTCAAAGTGATTTGATTCGTTAATACCATATGTGGTACGTATAAAGGATATATTTAATGATATTTTATATGATACCATACTGGAATTAAAATACTATTATGTATCATTATGTTTTAATTATATTAAATATGAAATAGAAATGGAAGTAGCGTTCATGCGTACGTACGGCTTACCGTCTCCATGAACGGTGCATTTCATTTCTTAAATCTAAATGTTATGTAATATTATAAATGCATGAATATACTGGATATATATGATATATATGATATCTAAACCATGAATACAATTCTGGATATAATTTATATTTTACCACATGAACAACTTGTAATTATAAAGAGTTTATTTTTGACTCAAGTACCAATGATTGTTAAAACGACCGTTATTAGCTTAAATAATAACATAGTGTTCATGAAATGGTAATAAGTGATATAAAAGGAATAATGTACTTGAAAAATGTTCTTAAGGAATTAGAAATTAACTCAAGTTTATTATTCAGGAGATTAAAGAACGATCGAGTCAAGTCAGACTCGAGGTAAGGGATCCTACTCCTCTCTTTCTTTTTAAGTACACTCTTTTATGTCATTCCTTTTAAAGCTCATATTTCTTGTTATTGGGATGTTCTTTTATATTACTCTTACTGTAATTTTTATTTTTCATATTATGAGAGACACTATTCTCTCTCATAAATCCATTTTGTAAGTTTTGAGTGGCGCCGTTAGGCTGCCAAATTTTCGTGAGAGATCTAACCTATCTCTTTCTTTTTAAGTACTCTCCTTTATGTCACTTCATTTAATCTCCTCTTTGTTATGTTGGGGGATGTTATTTTATATTACTATTTCTTTAAACTTTATGTTAATATGATGAGAGACCCTATTTGATCTCATCAATCCATTTTTGTAAGTTTTAAGTGGCGCTGTTAGGCAGCCGAGTTTTCGTAAGGGATTTTTCATCTCACTTTTATTCCCGTGAGATTTATGCTACATTTGCCACAATTTCCTTTGAGTGGTGTATGTACTGACCATTATTTTACTCCTTGTGTAATATAATTTCATTTATGAGTATTTACATCAATGTTGTATTGTCCTCCTTTCATGGGGTGTATGTTTCGAAAGATACCCATGCCAGTAAGGGAACTTTTCACCCTCCTCTTTTTAAAAGACTTATTTTGTTATGTCTTACAATTAACATACTATTATGTTGGGATATGTTCTTATATATCCTTATTGATGTAAATTTTATGACCAAGTGATGAGATACCCTTTTTATCTCTCATCAACTCTTTTTCTGAATTTTGAAGTGACGCCGTTAGGCTGTCGAATTTTTGCAAGGGAACTTCTTAACCCAATTTTGATTCTTTGGGATAAACTTGTACAACTTGAATATGTCGTTCTATGATTATGTATGAATTTCCTATTATTTTTTTACACTTAATACCCACTTATATTTCGTGTATTCTTTTTTCACACATAATTATGTAACTGATTTATCCTTAATCTAAGGATACCGTCTTTTTATGGGACTTCGTCTCAATCTCCTTTCATTGAGGCATATTTTATTTTATACACAACCTTATTTTATACAGTGTATAAACCCCTTTTACTTTTACGTTTATCCAAAAGGAATCTTTTTTATACGAATCGTTTTACAAAAAGACAAAAGGGAATGTTTTTGTCATACGTATGCGGCGACAATGACTTCTCGGCCACCGTGACCATTATTTGAGTTTCAGCTTCCTCTACAAGCCATTCCTTTTTCTAAAAGAAAAATAAATACCATGTTTTACTTTTCTTTTATTTTGGTATTTAAAATGGTTTTGATAATGTTTTTATTATATCACTGTGTTATTGATATCTTGTGATTGAAATGTGGAAATGTTATGTTTCCTTTATGTATGTTTTATGAGATACGATTATGTTATGGTTTTGGGAATTGTTATGAAGACGGGTGGTTCCGTGATAAACTAAGGGCAGGTGAGCCCGATATAGCTCTCCATTGCATTGGGTAACGCGAATGATTGAAACGTTAAGGTTTCTCCAAAGAGATTTAGGGAATATACTGTGGTGGGTATTCCAAACGTAACCAAGAGGGTTACTCCCTACGTAAGAATGTTATGAATGCCTCAAGTTACCTTTTATGTCTTATTATTTCTATGATTTATTCATGATTTGATGTGGTATGTTAAAGTGCCTATATTTTATGGGTAAAGTATGATTTCATTCTTATGTATATATGAACTCATGTTTCTTTTCCATATTTTTATAACCATTACCGAGATTTTTATGCTCATCCCATGTTTTTTTGAAATGTTTTTCACAGGTCAAGGGAAAGGTACATGATATGATGATAGTGTTAAGGAAGTGTCAAGAAAGAATCCATTATTTATTTTTAAATATGTTTCTGTTTATGGGAAAAAATTAATACTATCTTTTATGTAACCACTTTGTTTAAATGTGGAATTTAATGCAAGTTTTATGATCTAATTCTCTAAAACTCTAAACCTGAAAAGATAATCAATGTGTTATCTTGT
Organism: Viscum album; assembly: GCA_963277665.1. Lineage (NCBI taxonomy): Eukaryota > Viridiplantae > Streptophyta > Magnoliopsida > Santalales > Viscaceae > Viscum > Viscum album. Next base: position 1,360,027,225 of record OY728140.1, on the reverse strand, counting down.
AATAACTCAAGATTAAGTAAGGTTTAAGGCTGGGGCCTTATAGTTGGTATCAGAGGTCGGTTTAGATAACTTTAGAGGTTAGGGTATTCTTTAAGCATAAGTGACATTGCCATAATGTTTAGGATTTCAGAAAGATTCCTAGTTATAGATAAAGTGAATGAGTAAGTATATCTTAGTGTTTTTCTTCCTCATTAGTACATGATGGTTTTGTTGATATACTCACACTGACCTTTTTGGTTTTAGTAAATGGCTGGATCTAGCAGGCACTAAAGTAACAGTGGATGTGAAGGAAACTGTGACAGTTTTTTGAGCGAGAAACTGAATGATATGGGAGCTGCAATGAGAACTCTTGTGTTTATCCTCAACCAACTATCTGGAGTCATGATTTACCACCTAAACCTTGGTGATTTCTCTAAGGAATCATATATGCGGGAAACAAATCCCTACGGAACTACAGGTAACAATCATAAAGGTAAGTGTGTTAAAAAACCTATGTGTCAAAGATGTGGAAAGAAACAACTAGGAAAATGTTTCAAAGGGAAACAAATATTCTATAGATGTGGAAATGAAGTTCATAAAGTAAGAACCTGCCATGGAAAAAAGGAAGCATCCAGTTGACTTGAGGAAAGGGAAAGAAGTTCTTTCTGAGGGATCAATATAATGTTTTAAATGTGGTGTGCATGGTCATTATGCAAACACATGTCCTATGAAGACGTTTTGTGAATGTAATCACCAAGATCGTACAAATACTCATTTACCAGTACCTAATTCCATTCTGATTAAGGATTAAGAAACTGACAATGACCAATCAAAGGTATGGATTATTTCATAACTTTTGTTTTCCTATTTTGGAATCTTAGGATATGATTCATGATTTTGTTTGTAGGAAAGAAGTATTTCAGAATAAGTTGGAAAGGAATGGTTAATGGATTATGAAGAATGTTGAATGAGTAAGAAGTCAACATATAAGGGCTTCAAGAGTTATGGTGAAATTATTAAGAGTATTAAGTCTCTTTTGATGATGGGTTTACATTAGAAGAATTTTTATAGTATGTGTAACCCTGATGTTTAATATATGAAAATTTTATTCAAGGAATAGTTATCTGTTCTTTTATGGACATAGTTATAAAGAACCATTTGGGTTTATATGATCCTTACTTTTGAGGTAATTATGGGTTACTATATGTTATGATGGGAGTGAAAGGCATGAGATAAAATTGAGGTTAAATTATGTTATGGTTATTTTTGATGATTTTATCTCTTTTTGGGGAATTATTTGAGAATTATATAGTTTGGAAAAATGAAAACACGCAGACCGTGTGACAACCCGTCGTGTCAGACAAAGCTACAGGAATCCAACCCACAACCAAAGTGCAACTGGTATTTATCGCCTACCACTAGACTACGTGAAGTCCCTGGTTAGTATGACTTATTATTTTTAGTTAGGTGACTTTATGAATTAAGATTAAGTTGATTTTGGGTTATTTATGAAAATGATTAAACTATCATGGAGGATATGTGATTAGGTTAATTACTTTTCAATACGAGACTTTAGGAGCAACTGATGTTGTTTGGAGATAAATGTTACGATTTAACTTGGAAGACTCTGTGACTAAATCCTTCAAATATTTGGGTTTCAATCTTAGTTTGGTTTACTTTGAAGAATTTTATGGAAAAATTGTTTATCGAATGGTCCTCGTTGAACTTTGGGTTTTGTTGGACAAATTTTGGAGATTAAGAATAGATTTTCTTTTTATAAAGTTTTATCCTTTTCTGGATTATCTGATCTTGTACTAAACTTTTTGGTTTTGGTTTTGGTTAGAGTCTAAAGACATGGGAAGTATATAGTTCTCTTTTGTGGATTAGGTGATTCTCTAGAAATTGATTATAGTACTCTTAATGCGAACAAGTCTTCTTAAATACTCGTCTTTTGGAGAAAATATGAGTTTGATTAAGGAATATAGTAAAAGTTAAAAGTCCACATGACAAGTAAGTATGTTTAATTATGATTTAGTTAAGCTCAAAAATAAATTCCTCAATGAAAAGTAACTTAAAAAAATGTTGTCTATTAACTTTTCCTACTGGGGAATCGAATACCATTTAACCCATCACAAGTTTGTGATTTTCTTATGGTTAACTTTCTCCTAGACATGTTTACTATCACTCTCCATCAGAACATGACCCTTTTTTTCCTCCATGTCCATATTTTCATACTTGGAATCCTAGTATGGGTTAACTCGGGTGACCTTTGTGCTTATCTTTCTTTATCTTTAAAGTGATTGTTTTACTGACTCTTGTTCCGATGTGGGATTTTCAATGAAGTTTCCTAGCCCAATTTTAAAATTGCGAGGACACAATTCCCAAAAGGGGGGAAGGATGTAACACCCCAGGTAAATAAAGAGTATGACACTTTCACATTTATCCATATTTGTGAATAAAATATTAATATAACTTTAAAGGGGACGCTATGCTCGATGGCGTACCCAACACGCAACAACGAGTTTCTTGGGAATCTTACGTTGCACTCTAATAATAAAATAATATTATTTCAAATGGTAGTTAACGCCTAGCTGTTGTGATGGCGGGAATGAATAGAACTAACTAAAAAATTATTATATATTTTTTTCAAATATTTTTACTTTTTACAATAAATGTTAGAGGATTAAAAATGCGAATGAATCCAATTTTAAGCGTAAACATTCTAATATTCTTTAAAAGGTTGATTAACCGCCTTTTGATAGAGAAACTCTTTTTAAATCCACTTTTTGAAAATTTTATGTGTTATATTTGACAAAATAAAATTCTTATTTAGAATCGGGACATCAAAATTTACTTTGTGTAAATTTTTGGTATTTTTCTGAAAAAGTTCAATTTTTAATGAATAGTGAAAAGTGTTGTATTTTAAATCAAAACCTCTTTTTAATCTAATTTATTTATATGATTATATTATATTTTTAATTGGTTTTAAAGTTAAATTATAATATATTTTTACCATTTAATCAACTAGCGGTCATTGGAATTAATTTCACATTGAAATTTGACTTAAACTAGTGTCAATCTTTTGATATATATTGTTTCCTAAAAACACGCTATTTGTTCTGACAGCAGGAATTAATTATTAAATTAGTTAATGTAACTTATATGTTATGAATTTTGTAAAATATACATCATTTTTTAATTCGGAATATCAAATATAGCTTAGGGTGATTTTTTGGTAATTTTCTGAAAAACTTCAATTTTTGATGAATAGTGAAACCACTAAGTGGTACTTATAAAAATTGATTTTCCGTTTAAATGAAATTTTTCCACCTTTGTGTTTTTAATTTAAAAATAATCCTACATACATGGTTGTCATTAAGAAGTAAAATATTGTTGAATGGGATTAAAATAATTTTTTGGTGAATAGTAACTTATTAAGTTCTTAATCGCGATTAGAGGTAATTAGTGTAGTTTAAGGTAAAAATAATGTTTAAATAATATGAAATAACCTAGAAACATGTACTACCCTCATTGGATGAGTCATGGACGACCAAGACAATCCATGGGTCAACTTGGGGATCCCATGGAGCCACTTTGGTTGGAAAATGACATAAATACCTTTTTATTTAATGTTAAAATTAAAATGTCACAAACCTGAGTTGTTTAACTAAAACAATTTTTACATGGGGTTATACAAGTCATATATTTGACTATAAATAGTAATTGGAAAGATAAAAATATTTCGTACATAATAGTATTTTTTTTATAATTTTTAGACATTAAATAAATTAAATTATTTATGACATCATGATGATGCAGTGATGACCTCATTATTTAATGATTTAAATAAAATGGAAAGATAATGTATAATCTAAGAACTAAACATGTCAAAAACCTATTTTATGGGTGTAATTCGAACCCTTATCACCTTATACTCTAAACACATCAATGTGGGACCATTAAAATCCGAAACTCATTCTAAAATAAAGTAACATTTTTTTACTTTCCAAGAGTGCCCCTCCTCTCCTCTTATAAAAGGCCCCCACCTCTACCTCCTTACCCACACTTCCAAAGCCTTTGGGTTGGCTAAACCCAGACCATTTGGTCTCTCCACATCCCTCTCTAACTTTTAGAATCCACACTTTGGTCAAAAGTTTTCCCAAGGATGCCTTTGAGCTCAAACCAAAGGGAGTTACCCGATTTTAAGGTAATGTCTTCACTTGAGTTCTTTTGTTTTATTTTGCTTCTCCACCCCCCTAAACTCTTTTTATTCCTTTCTTTTGTAACAAAAACAGTATCTTAAACATAATAGGATGTTGTTATGTTAAGTATTCGAGCTACACTTACACACATCTTCGTCTAATGGTTAACAAACATACTATTTCTGTGGATGGCAAATTACTGCCTCACGAAACGATGATTGTTAAATATTCTCTTAACACCTCTTATGGTGGCCATTAAGATGTATCTATATTTATATATGATATATAATATGTTTATGTTTTCCTTAAGCTTCTGTATTTTTCATTTATGGCATACCTTTATGGCTTCCATTATGGGTATACGCGATATCTTCATTTTAGGAAGTGCGGACTACCGCCCCCTCAAAGTGATTTGATTCGTTAATACCATATGTGGTACGTATAAAGGATATATTTAATGATATTATATATGATACCATAATGGAATTAAAATACTATTATGTATCATTATGTTTTAATTATATTAAATATGAAATAGAAATGGAAGTAGCGTTCATGCGTACGTACGGCTTACCGTCTCCATGAACGGTGCATTTCATTTCTTAAATCTAAATGTTATGTAATATTATAAATGCATGAATATACTGGATATATATGATATATATGATATCTAAACCATGAATACAATTCTGGATATAATTTATATTTTACCACATGAACAACTTGTAATTACAAAGAGTTTATTTTTGACTCAAGTACCAATGATCGTTAAAACGACCGTTATTAGCTTAAATAATAACATAGTGTTCATGAAATGGTAATAAGTGATATAAAAGGAATAATGAACATGAAAAAGGTTCTTAAGGAATTAGAAATTAACTCAAGTTTATTATTCAGGAGATTAAAGAATGATCGAGTCAAGTCAGACTCGAGGTAAGGGATCCTACTTCTCTCTTTCTTTTTAAGTACACTCTTTTATGTCATTCCTTTTAAAGCTCATCTTTCTTGTTATTGGGATGTTCTTTTATATTACTCTTACTGTAATTTTTATTGTTCATATTATGAGAGACATTATTCTCTCTCATAAATCCATTTTGTAAGTTTTGAGTGGCGCCGTTAGGCTGCCGAATTTTCGTGAGAGATCTAACCTCTCTCTTTCTTTTTAATTACTCTCCTTTATGTCACTTCATTTAATCTCCTCTTTGTTATGTTGGGGGATGTTATTTTATATTCCTCTTTCTGTAAAATTTATGTTAATATGATGAGAGACCCTATTTGATCTCATCAATCCATTTTTGTAAGTTTTAAGTGGCGCTGTTAGGCTGCCGAGTTTTCGTAAGGGATTTTTCATCTCACTTTTATTCCCGTGAGATTTATGCTACATTTTCCACAATTTCCTTTGAGTGGTGTATGTACTGACCATTATTTTACTCCTTGTGTAATATACTTTCATTTATGAGTATTTACATCAATGTTGTATTGTCCTCCTTTCATGGGGTGTATGTTTCGAAAGATACCCATGCCAGTAAGGGAACTTTTCACCCTCCTCTTTTTAAAAGACTTATTTTGTTATGTCTTACAATTAACATACTATTATGTTGGGATATGTTCTTATATATCCTTATTGATGTAAATTTTATGACCAAGTGATGAGATACCCTTTTTATCTCTCATCAACTCTTTTTCTGAATTTTGAAGTGAGGCCGTTAGGCTGTCGAATTTTTGCAAGGGAACTTCTTAACCCAATTTTGATTCTTTGGGATAAACTTGTACAACTTGAATATGTCGTTCTATGATTATGTATGAATTTCCTATTATTTTTTTACACTTAATACCCACTTATATTTCATGTATTCTTTTGTCACACATAATTATGTAACTGATTTATCCTTAATCCAAGGATACCGTCTTTTTATGGGACTTCGTCTCAATCTCCTTTCATTGAGGCATATTTTATTTTATACACAACCTTATTTTATACAGTGTATAAACCCCTTTTACTTTTATGTTTATCCAAAAGGAATCTTTTTTATACGAATCGTTTTACAAAACGACAAAAGGGAATGTTTTTGTCATACGTATGCGGCGACAACGACTTCTCCGCCGCCGTGACCATTATTTGAGTTTCAGCTTCCTCTACAAGCCATTCCTTTTTATAAAAGAAAAATAAATACCATGTTTTAATTTTCTTTTATTTTTGTTTTAAAATGGTTTTGATAATGTTTTTATTATATCACTGTGTTATTGATATCTTGTGATTGAAATGTGGAAATGTTATGTTTCCTTTATGTATGTTTTATGAGATACGATTATGTTATGGTTCTTGGGAATTGTTATGAAGACGGGTGGTTCCGTGATAAACTAAGGGCGGGTGAGCCCGATATAGATCTCCATTGCTTTGGGTAACGCGAATGAGTGAAACGTTAAGGTTTCTCCAAAGAGATTTAGGGAATATACTGTGGTGGGTATTCCAAACGTAACCAAGAGGGTTACTCCCTACGTAAGAATGTTATGAATGCCTCAAGTTACCTTTTATGTCTTATGATTTCTATGATTTATTCATGATTTGATGTGGTATGTTAAAGTGCCTATATTTTATGGGTAATGTATGATTTCATTCTTATGTATATATGAACTCATGTTTCTTTTCCATATTTTTATAACCATTACCGAGCTTTTTATGCACATCCCATGTTTTTTTTGAAATGTTTTTCACAGGTCAAGGGAAAGGTACATGATATGATGATAGTGTTAAGGAAGTGTCAAGAAAGAATCCATTCTTTATTTTTAAATATGTTTCTGTTTATGGGAAAAAATTAATACTATCTTTTATGTAACCACTTTGTTTAAATGTGGAATTTAATGCAAGTTTTATGATCTAATTCTCTAAAACTCTAAACCTGAAAAGATAATCAATGTGTTATCTTGTAATAACTCAAGATTAAGTAAGGTTTAAGGCTGGGGCCTTATAGTTGGTATCAGAGGTCGGTTTAGATAACTTTAGAGGTTAGGGTATTCTTTAAGAATAAGTGACATTGCCATAATGGTTAGGATTTCAGAAAGAGTCCTAGTTTTAGATAAAGTGAATGAGTAAGTATATCTTAGTGTTTATCTTCCTCATTAGTACATGATGGTTTTTTTGATATACTCACACTGACCTTTTTGGTTTTAGTAAATGGCTGGATCTAGCAGGCACTAAAGTAACAGTGGATGTGAAGGAAACTGTGACAGTTTTTTGAGTGAGAAACTGAATGATATGGGAGCTGCAATGAGAACTCTTGTGTTTATCCTCAACCAACTATCTGGAGTCATGATTTACCACCTAAACCTTGGTGATTTCTCTAAGGAATCATATATGCGAGAAACAAATCCCTATGGAACTACAGGTAACAATCATAAAGGTAAGTGTGTTAAAAAACCTAAGTGTCAAAGATGTGGAAAGAAACAACTAGGAAAATGTTTCAAAGGGAAAAAAATACTCTATAGATGTGGAAATGAAGTTCATAAAGTAAGAACCTGCCATGGAAAAAAGGAAGCATCCAGTTGACTTGAGGAAAGGGAAAGAAGTTCTTTCTGAGGGATCAATAGAATTTTTTAAAGGTGGTGTACATGGTCATTATGCAAACACATGTCCTATGAAGACGTTTTGTGAATGTGATCACCAAGATCGTACAAATACTCATTTACCAGTACCTAATTCCATTCTGATTAAGGATTAAGAAACTGACAATGACCAATCAAAGGTATGGATTATTTCATAACTTTTGTTTTACTATTTTAGAATCTTAGGATATGATTCATGATTTTGTTTGTAGGAAAGAAGTATTTCAGAATAAGTTGGAAAGGAATGGTTAATGGATTATGAAGAATGTTGAATGAGTAAGAAGTCAACATATAAGGTCTTCAAGAGTTATGGTGAAATTATTAAGAGTATTAAGTCTCTTTTGATGAGGGGTTTACATTAGAAGAATTTTTATAGTATGTGTAACCCTGATGTTTAATATATGAAAACTTTATTCAAGGAATAGTTATCTGTTCTTTTATGGACATAGTTATAAAGAACCATTTGGGTTTATATGATCCTTACTTTTGAGGTAATTATGGGTTACTATATGTTATGATGGAAGTTAAAGGCATGAGATAAAATTGAGGTTAAATTATGTTATGGTTATTTTTGATGATTTTATCTCTTTTTGGGGAATTATTTGAGAATTATATAGTTTGGAAAAATGAAAACACGCAGACCGTGTGACAACCCGTCGTGTCAGGCAAAGCTGCAGGAATCCAACCCACAACCAAAGTGCAACTGGTATTTATCGCCTACCACTGGACTACATGAAGTACCTGGTTAGTATGACTTATTATTTTTAGTTAGGTGACTTTATGAATTAAGAGTAAGTTTATTTTGGGTTATTTATGAAAATGATTAAACTATCATGGAGGATATGTGATTAGGTTAATTACTTTTCAATACGAGACTTTAGGAGCAACTGATGTTGTTTGGAGATAAATGTTACGATTTAACTTGGAAGACTCTGTGACTAAATCCTTCAAATATTTGGCTTTCAATCTTAGTTTGGTTTAATTTGAATAATTTTATGGAAAAATTGTTTATCGAATGGTCCTCGTTGAACTTTGGGTTTTGTTGGACAAATTTTGGAGATTAAGAATAGATTTTCTTTTTATAAAGTTTTATCCTTTTCTGGATTATCTGATCTTGTACTAAACTTTTTGGTTTTGGTTTTGGTTAGAGTCTAAAGACATGGGAAGTATATAGTTCTCTTTTGTGGATTAGGTGATTCTCTAGAAATTGATTATAGTACTCTTAATGCGAACAAGTCTTCTTAAATACTCGTCTTTTGGAGAAAATATGAGTTTGATTAAGGAATATAGTAAAAGTTAAAAGTCTACATGACAAGTAAGTATGTTTCATTATGATTTAGTTAAGCTCAAAAATAAATTCCTCAATGAAAAGTAACTTAAAAAAAATGTTGTCTATTAACTTTTCCTACTGGGGAATTGAATACCATTTAACCCATCACAAGTTTGTGATTTTATTATGGTTAACTTTCTCCTAGACATGTTTACTATCACTCTCCATCAAAACATGACCCTTTTTTCCTCCATGTCCATATTTTCATACTTGGAATCCTAGTATGGGTTAACTCGGGTGACCTTTGTACTTATCTTTCTTTATCTTTAAAGTGATTGTTTTACTGACTCTTGTTCCGATGTGGGATTTTCAATGAAGTTTCCTAGCCCAATTTTAAAATTGCGAGGACACAATTCCCAAAAGGGGGGAAGGATGTAACACCCCAGGTAAATAAAGAGTATGACACTTTCACATTTATCCATATTTGTGAATAAAATATTAATATAACTTTAAAGGGGACGCTATGCTCGATGGCGTACCCAACACGCAACAACGTGTTTCTTGGGAATCTTACGTTGCACTCTAATAATAAAATAATATTATTTTAAATGGTAGTTAACGCCTAGCTGTTGTGATGGCGGGAATGAATAGAACTAACTAAAAAATTATTATATATTTTTTTCAAATATTTTTACTTTTTACAATAAATGTTAGAGGATTAAAAATGCGAATGAATCCAATTTTAAGCGTAAACATTCTAATATTCTTTAAAAGGTTGATTAACCGCCTTTTGATGGAGAAACTATTTTAAATCCACTTTTTGAAAATTTTATGTGTTATATTTGACAAAATAAAATTCTTATTTAGAATCGGGACATCAAAATTTACTTTGTGTAAATTTTTGGTATTTTTCTGAAAAAGTTCAATTTTTAATGAATAGTGAAAAGTGTTGTATTTTAAATCAAAACCTCTTTTTAATCTAATTTATTTATATGATTATATTATCTTTTGAATTGGTTTTAAAGTGAAATTATAATATATTTTTACCATTTAATCAAATAGCGGTCATTGGAATTAATTTCACATTGAAATTTGACTTAAACTAGTGTCAATCTTTTGATATATATTGTTTCATAAAAACACGCTATTTGTTCTGACAGCGGGAATTAATTATTAAATTATTTAATGTAACTTATATGTTATGAATTTTGTAAAATATACATCATTTTTTAATTCGGAATATCAAATATAGCTTAGGGTGATTTTTTGGTAATTTTCTGAAAAACTTCAATTTTTGATGAATAGTGAAACCACTAAGTGGTACTTATAAAAATTGATTTTCCGTTTAAATGAAATTTTTCCACCTTTGTGTTTTTAATTTAAAAATAATCCTACATACATGGTTTTCATTAAGAAGTAAAATATTGTTGAATGGGATTAAAATAATTTTTTGGTGAATAGTAATTTATTAAGTTCTTAATCGCGATTAGAGGTAATTAGTGTAGTTTAAGGTAAAAATAATGTTTTAATAATATGAAATAACCAAGACACATGTCCTACCCTCATTGGATGAGTCATGGACGACCAAGACAATCCATGGGTCAACTTGGGGATCCCATGGAGCCACTTTGGTTGGAAAATGACATAAATACCTTTTTATTTAATGTTAAAATTAAAATGTCACAAACCTGAGTTGTTTAACTAAAACAATTTTTACATGGGGTTATACAAGTCATATATTTGACTATAAATAGTAATTAGAAAGATAAAAAGATTTCGTACATAATAGTATTTTTTTTATAATTTTTAGACATTAAATAAATTAAATTATTTATGACATCATGATGATGCAGCGATGACCTCATTATTTAATGATTTAAATAAAATGGAAAGATAATGTATAATCTAAGAACTAAACATGTCAAAAACCTATTTTATGGGTGGAATTCGAACCCTTATCACCTTATACTCTAAACACATCAATGTGGGACCATTAAAATCCGAAACTCATTCTAAAATAAAGTAACATTTTTTTACTTTCCAAGAGTGCCCCTCCTCTCCTCTTATAAAAGGCCCCCACCTCTACCTCCTTACCCACACTTCCAAAGCCTTTGGCTTGGCCAAACCCAGCCCATTTGGTCTCTCCACATCCCTCTCTAACTTTTAGAATCCACACTTTGGTCAAAAGTTTTCCCAAGGATGCCTTTGAGCTCAAACCAAAGGGAGTTACCCAATTTTAAGGTAATGTCTTCACTTGAGTTCTTTTGTTTTATTTTTCTTCTCCACCCCCCTAAACTATTTTTATTCCTTTCTTTTGTAACAACAAAAGTATCTTAAACATAATAGGATGTTGTTATGTTAAGTATTCTAGCTACACTTACACACATCTTCGTCTAATGGTTAACGAACATACTGTTTCTGTGGATGGCGAATTACTGCCTCACGAAACGATGATTGTTCAATATTCTCTTAACACCTCTTATGGTGGCCATTAAGATGTATATATATTTATATATGATATATAATATGTTTATGTTTTCCTTAAGCTTCTGTATTTTTCATTTATGGCATACCTTTATGGCTTCCATTATGGGTATACGCGATATCTTCATTTTAGGAAGTGCGGACTACCGCCCCCTCAAAGTGATTTGATTCGTTAATACCTTATGTGGTACGTATAAAGGATATATTTAATGATATTATATATGATACCATACTGTAATTAAAATACTATTATGTATCATTATGTTTTAGTTATATTAAATATGAAATAGAAATGGAAGTAGCGTTCATGCGTACGTACGGCTTACCGTCTCCATGAACGGTGCATTTCATTTCTTAAATATAAATGTTATGTAATATTATAAATGCATGAATATACTGGATATATATGATATATATGATATCTAAACCATGAATACAATTCTGGATATAATTTATATTTTACCACATGAACAACTTGTAATTATAAAGAGTTTATTTTTGACTCAAGTACCAATGATCGTTAAAACGACCGTTATTAGCTTAAATAATAACATAGTGTTCATGAAATGGTAATAAGTGATATAAAAGGAATAATGAACTTGAAAAAGGTTCTTAAGTAATTATAAATTAACTCAAGTTTATTATTCAGGAGATTAAAGAACGATCGAGTCAAGTCAGACTCGAGGTAAGGGATCCTACTCCTCTCTTTCTTTTTAAGTACACTCTTTTATGTCATTCCTTTTAAAGCTCATCTTTCTTATTATTGGGATGTTATTTTATATTAATCTTACTGTAATTTTTATTGTTCATATTATGAGAGACACTATTCTCTCTCATAAATCCATTTTGTAAGTTTTGAGTGGCGCCGTTAGGCTGCCGAATTTTCGTGAGAGATCTAACCTCTCTCTTTCTTTTTAAGTACTCTCCTTTATGTCACTTCATTTAATCTCCTATTTGTTATGTTGGGGGATGTTATTTTACATTCCTCTTTCTGTAAAATTTATGTTAATATGATGAGAGACCCTATTTGATCTCATCAATCCATTTTTGTATGTTTTAAGTGGCGCTGTTAGGCTGCGGAGTTTTCGTAAGGGATTTTTCATCTCACTTTTATTCCCGTGAGATTTATGCTACATTTGCCACAATTTCCTTTGAGTGGTGTATGTACTGACCATTATTTTACTCCTTGTGTAATATACTTTCATTTATGAGTATTTACATCAATGTTGTATTGTCCTCCTTTCATGGGGTGTATGTTTCGAAAGATACCCATGCCAGTAAGGGAACTTTTCACCCTCCTCTTTTTAAAAGACTTATTTTGTTATGTCTTACAATTAACATACTATTATGTTGGGATATGTTCTTATATATCCTTATTGATGTAAATTTTATGACCAAGTGATGAGATACCCTTTTTATCTCTCATCAACTCTTTTTCTGAATTTTGAAGTGACGCCGTTAGGCTGTCGAATTTTTGCAAGGGAACTTCTTAACCCAATTTTGATTCTTTGGGATAAACTTGTACAACTTGAATATGTCGTTCTATGATTATGTATGAATTTCCTATTATTTTTTTACACTTAATACCCACTTATATTTCGTGTATTCTTTTGTCACACATAATTATGTAACTGATTTATCCTTAATCCAAGGATACCGTCTTTTTATGGGACTTCATCTCAATCTCCTTTCATTGAGGCATATTTTATTTTATACACAACCTTATTTTATACAGTGTATAAACCCCTTTTACTTTTACGTTTATCCAAAAGGAATCTTTTTTATACGAATCGTTTTACAAAACGACAAAAGGGAATGTTTTTGTCATACGTATGCGGCGACAACGACTTCTCCGCCGCCGTGACCATTATTTGAGTTTCAGCTTCCTCTACAAGCCATTCCTTTTTCTAAAAGAAAAATAAATACCATGTTTTACTTTTCTTTTATTTTGGTATTTAAAATGGTTTTGATAATGTTTTTATTATATCACTGTGTTATTGATATCTTGTGATTGAAATGTGGAAATGTTATGTTTCCTTTATGTATGTTTTATGAGATACGATTATGTTATGGTTCTTGGGAATTGTTATGAAGACGGGTGGTTCCGTGATAAACTAAGGGCGGGTGAGCCCGATATAGCTCTCCATTGCATTGGGTAACGCGAATGAGTGAAACGTTAAGGTTTCTCCAAAGAGATTTAGGGAATATACTGTGGTGGGTATTCCAAACATAACCAAGAGGGTTACTCCCTACGTAAGAATGTTATGAATGCCTCAAGTTACCTTTTATGTCTTATGATTTCTATGATTTATTCATGATTTGATGTGGTATGTTAAAGTGCCTATCTTTTATGGGTAAAGTATGATTTCATTCTTATGTATATATGAACTCATGTTTCTTTTCCATATTTTTATAACCATTACCGAGCTTTTTATGCTCATCCCATGTTTTTTTTGAAATGTTTTTCACAGGTCAAGGGAAAGGTACATGATATGATGATAGTGTTAAGGAAGTGTCAAGAAAGAATACATTCTTTATTTTTAAATATGTTTCTGTTTATGGGAAAAAATTAATACTATCTTTTATGTAACCACTTTGTTTAAATGTGGAATTTAATGCAAGTTTTATGATCTAATTCTCTAAAACTCTAAACCTGAAAAGATAATCAATGTGTTATCTTGTAATAACTCAAGATTAAGTAAGGTTTAAGGCTGGGGCCTTATAGTTGGTATCAGAGGTCGGTTTAGATAACTTTAGAGGTTAGGGTATTCTTTAAGCATAAGTGACATTGCCATAATGGTTAGGATTTCAGAAAGAGTCCTAGTTTTAGATAAAGTGAATGAGTAAGTATATCTTAGTGTTTATCTTCCTCATTAGTACATGATGGTTTTGTTGATATACTCACACTGACCTTTTTGGTTTTAGTAAATGGCTGGATCTAGCAGGCACTAAAGTAACAGTGGATGTGAAGGAAACTGTGACAGTTTTTTGAGCGAGAAACTGAATGACATGGGAGCTGCAATGAGAACTCTTGTGTTTATCCTCAACCAACTATCTGGAGTCATGATTTACCACCTAAACCTTGGTGATTTCTCTAAGGAATCATATATGCGAGAAACAAATCCCTACGGAACTACAGGTAACAATCATAAAGGTAAGTTTGTTAAAAAACCTATGTGTCAAAGATGTGGAAAGAAACAACTAGGAAAATGTTTCAAAGGGAAAAAAATATTCTATAGATGTGGAAATGAAGTTCATAAAGTAAGAACCTGCCATGGAAAAAAGGAAGCATCCAGTTGACTTGAGGAAAGGGAAAGAAGTTCTTTCTGAGGGATCAATAGAATGTTTTAAATGTGGTGTGCATGGTCATTATGCAAACACATGTCCTATGAAGACGTTTTGTGAATGTGATCACCAAGATCGTACAAATACTCATTTACCAGTACCTAATTCCATTCTGATTAAGGATTAAGAAACTGACAATGACCAATCAAAGGTATGGATTATTTCATAACTTTTGTTTTCCTATTTTGGAATCTTAGGATATGATTCATGATTTTGTTTGTAGGAAAGAAGTATTTCAGAATAAGTTGGAAAGGAATGGTTAATGGATTATGAAGAATGTTGAATGAGTAAGAAGTCAACATATAAGGGCTTCAAGAGTTATGATGAAATTATTAAGAGTATTAAGTCTCTTTTGATGAGGGGTTTACATTAGAAGAATTTTTATAGTATGTGTAACCCTGATGTTTAATATATGAAAATTTTATTCAAGGAATAGTTATCTGTTCTTTTTTGGACATAGTTATAAAGAACCATTTGGGTTTATATGATCCTTACTTTTGAGGTAATTATGGGTTACTATATGTTATGATGGAAGTGAAAGGCATGAGATAAAATTGAGGTTAAATTATGTTATGGTTATTTTTGATGATTTTATCTCTTTTTGGGGAATTATTTGAGAATTATATAGTTTGGAAAAATGAAAACACGCAGACCGTGTGCCAACCCGTCGTGTCAGACAAAGCTACAGGAATCCAACCCACAACCAAAGTGCAACTGGTATTTATCGCCTACCACTGGACTACGTGAAGTCCCTGGTTAGTATGACTTATTATTTTTAGTTAGGTGACTTTATGAATTAAGAGTAAGTTGATTTTGGGTTATTTATGAAAATGATTAAACTATCATGGAGGATATGTGATTAGGTTAATTAATTTTCAATACGAGACTTTAGGAGCAACTGATGTTGTTTGGAGATAAATGTTACGATTTAACTTGGAAGACTCTGTGACTAAATCCTTCAAATATTTGGGTTTCAATCTTAGTTTGGTTTACTTTGAAGAATTTTATGGAAAAATTGTTTATCGAATGGTCCTCGTTGAACTTTGGGTTTTGTTGGACAAATTTTGGAGATTAAGAATAGATTTTCTTTTTATAAAGTGTTATCCTTTTCTGGATTATCTGATCTTGTACTAAACTTTTTGGTTTTGGTTTTGGTTAGAGTCTAAAGACATGGGAAGTATATAGTTCTCTTTTGTGGATTAGGTGATTCTCTAGAAATTGATTATAGTACTCTTAATGCGAACAAGTCTTCTTAAATACTCGTCTTTTGGAGAAAATATGAGTTTGATTAAGGAATATAGTAAAAGTTAAAAGTATACATGACAAGTAAGTATGTTTCATTATGATTTAGTTAAGATCAAAAATAAATTCCTCAATGAAAAGTAACTTAAAAAAATGTTGTCTATTAACTTTTCCTACTGGGGAATTGAATACCATTTAACCCATCACAAGTTTGTGATTTTCTTATGGTTAACTTTCTCCTAGACATGTTTACTATCACTCTCCATCAGAACATGACCCTTTTTTTCCTCCATGTCCATATTTTCATACTTGGAATCCTAGTATGGGTTAACTCGGGTGACCTTTGTACTTATCTTTCTTTATCTTTAAAGTGATTGTTTTACTGACTCTTGTTCCGATGTGGGATTTTCAATGAAGTTTCCTAGCCCAATTTTAAAATTGCGAGGACACAATTCCCAAAAGGGGGGAAGGATGTAACACCCCAGGTAAATAAAGAGTATGATATTTTCACATTTATGCATATTTGTGAATAAAATATTAATATAACTTTAAAGGGGACACTATGCTCGATGGCGTACCCAACACGCAACAACGAGTTTCTTGGGAATCTTACGTTGCACTCTAATAATAAAATAATATTATTTTAAATGGTAGTTAACGCCTAGCTGTTGTGATGGAAGGAATGAATAGAACTAACTAAAAAATTATTATATATTTTTTTCAAATATTTTTACTTTTTACAATAAATGTTAGAGGATTAAAAATGCGAATGAATCCAATTTTAAGCGTAAACATTCTAATATTCTTTAAAAGGTTGATTAACCGCCTTTTGATGGAGAAACTCTTTTAAATCCACTTTTTGAAAATTTTATGTGTTATATTTGAGAAAATAAAATTCTTATTTAGAATCGGGACATCAAAATTTACTTTGTGTAAATTTTTGGTATTTTTCTGAAAAAGTTCAATTTTTAATGAATAGTGAAAAGTGTTGTATTTTAAATCAAAATCTCTTTTTAATCTAATTTATTTATATGATTATATTATCCTTTGAATTGGTTTTAAAGTGAAATTATAATATATTTTTACCATTTAATCAAATAGCGGTCATTGGAATTAATTTCACATTGAAATTTGACTTAAACTAGTGTCAATCTTTTGATATATATTGTTTCATAAAAACACGCTATTTGTTCTGACAACGGGAATTAATTATTAAATTAGATAATGTAACTTATATGTTATGAATTTTGTAAAATATACATCATTTTTTAATTCGGAATATCAAATATAGCTTAGGGTTATTTTTTGGTAATTTTCTGAAAAACTTCAATTTTTGATGAATAGTGAAACCACTAAGTGGTACTTATAAAAATTGATTTTCCGTTTAAATGAAAATTTTCCACCTTTGTGTTTTTAATTTAAAAAAAATCCTACATACATGGTTGTCATTAAGAAGTAAAATATTGTTGAATGGGATTAAAATAATTTTTTGGTGAATAGTAACTTATTAAGTTCTTAATCGCGATTAGATGTAATTAGTGTAGTTTAAGGTAAAAATAATGTTTTAATAATATGAAATAACCTAGACACATGTCCTACCCTCATTGGATGAGTCATGGACGACCAAGACAATCCATGGGTCAGCTTGGGGATCCCATGGAGCCACTTTGGTTGGAAAATGACATAAATACCTTTTTATTTAATGTTAAAATTAAAATGTCACAAACCTGAGTTGTTTAACTAAAACAATTTTTACATGGGGTTATACAAGTCATATATTTGACTATAAATAGTAATTGGAAAGATAAAAAGATTTCCTACATAATAGTATTTTTTTTATAATTTTTAGACATTAAATAAATTAAATTATTTATGACATCATGATGATGCAGCGATGACCTCATTATTTAATGATTTAAATAAAATGGAAAGATAAGGTAAAATCTAAGAACTAAAAATGTCAAAAACCTATTTTATGGGTGGAATTAGAACCCTTATCAAATTATACTCTAAACACATCAATGTGGGACCATTAAAATCCGAAACTCATTCTAAAATAAAGTAACATTTTTTTACTTTCCAAGAGTGCCCCTCCTCTCCTCTTATAAAAGGCCCCCACCTCTACCTCCTTACCCACACTTCCAAAGCCTTTGGCTTGGCCAAACCCAGCCCATTTGGTCTCTCCACATCCCTCTCTAACTTTTAGAATCCACACTTTGGTCAAAAGTTTTCCCAAGGATGCCTTTGAGCTCAAACCAAAGGGAGTTACCCGATTTTAAGGTAATGTCTTCACTTGAGTTCTTTTTTTTTTATTTTGCTTCTCCACCCCCCTAAACTCTTTTTATTCCTTTCTTTTGTAACGACAACAGTATATTAAACATAATAGGATGTTGTTATGTTAAGTATTCGATCTACACTTACACACATCTTCGTCTAATGGTTAACGAACATACTGTTTCTGTGGATGGCGAATTACTGCCTCACGAAACGATGATTGTTCAATATTATCTTAACACCTCTTATGGTGGCCATTAAGATGTATCTATATTTATATATGATATATAATATGTTTATGTTTTCTTTAAGCTTCTGTATTTTTCATTTATGGCATACCTTTATGGCTTCCATTATGGGTATACGCGATATCTTCATTTTAGGAAGTGCGGACTACCGCCCCCTCAAAGTGATTTGATTCATTAATACCATATGTGGTACGTATAAAGGATATATTTAATGATATTATATATGATACCATACTGGAATTAAAATACTATTATGTATCATTATGTTTTAATTATATTAAATATGAAATAGAAATGGAAGTAGCGTTCATGCGTACGTACGACTTACTGTCTCCATGAACGGTGCATTTCATTTCTTAAATATAAATGTTATGTAATATTATAAATGCATGAATATACTGGATATATATGATATATATGATATCTAAACCATGAATACAATTCTGGATATAATTTATATTTTACCACATGAACAACTTGTAATTATAAAGAGTTTATTTTTGACTCAAGTACCAATGATCGTTAAAACGACCGTTATTAGCTTAAATAATAACATAGTGTTCATGACATGGTAATAAGTGATATAAAAGGAATAATGAACTTGAAAAAGGTTCTTAAGGAAGTATAAATTAACTCAAGTTTATTATTCAGGAGATTAAAGAGCGATCGAATCAAGTCAGACTCGAGGTAAGGGATCCTACTCCTCTCTTTCTTTTTAAGTACACTCTTTTATGTCATTCCTTTTAAAGCTCATATTTCTTGTTATTGGGATGTTATTTTATATTACTCTTACTGTAATTTTTATTGTTCATATGATGAGAGAACCTATTCTCTCTCATGAATCCATTTTGGAAATTTTGAGTGGCACCGTTAGGCTGCCGAATTTTCGTGAGAGATCTAACCTCTCTCTTTCTTTTTAAGTACTCTCCTTTATGTAACTTCTTTTAAGATCCTCTTTGTTATATTGGGGGATGTTCTTTTATATTACTATTTCTGTAAACTTTATATTAATATGATGAGAGACCCTATTTGATCTCATCAATCCATTTTTTTAAGTTTTAAGTGGTGCCGTTAGGCTGCCGAGTTTTCGTAAGGGATTTTTCATCTCACTTTTATTCCCGTGAGATTTATGCTACATTTGCCACAATTTCCTTTGAGTGGTGTATGTACTGCTAATTATTTTACTCATTGTGTAATATAATTTCATTTATGAGTATTTACATCAATTTTTTATTGTCCTCCTTTCACAGGGTGTATGTTTCGAAAGATACCCATGTCAGTAAGGGAACCTTTCACCCTCCTCTTTTTAAAAGACTTATTTTGTTATGTATTTTAATTCACATACTATTATGTTGGGATATGTTCTTATATATCCTTATTGATGTAAATTTTATGACCAAGTGATGAGATACCCTTTTTATCTCTCATCAACTCTTTTTCTGAATTTTGAAGTGACGCCGTTAGGCTGTCGAATTTTTGCAAGGGAACTTCTTAACCCAATTTTGATTCTTTGGGATAAACTTGTACACCTTGAATATGTCATTCTATGATTATGTATTAATGTCCTCTGATTGTTTTACACTTAATACCCACTTATATTTTATGTATTCGTTTGTCACACATAATTATGTAACTGATTTATCCTTAATCCAAGGATACCGTCTTTGTATGGGACTTCGTCTCAATCTCCTTTCATTGAGACATATTTTATTTTATACACAACCTTATTTTATACGATGTATAAACCCCTTTGACTTTTACGTTTATCCAAAAGTAATCTTTTTTATACGAAGCGTTTTACAAAATTTCAAAAGGGAATGTTTTTGTCATACGTATGCAGCGACAACGACTTCTCCGCCGCCGTGACCATTATTTGAGTTTCGGCTTCCTCAACAAGCCATACCTTTTTTTTAAAATAAAAATAAATACCATGTTTTACTTTTCTTTTATTATGGTATTTAAAATGGTTTTAATAATTTTTTTATTATATCACCGTGTTATTGATATATTGTGATTGAAATGTGGAAATTTTATGTTTCCTTTATGTATGTTTTATGAGATATGATTATGTTATGGTTCTTGGGAATTGTTATGAAGACGAGTGGTTCCATGATAAACTAAGGGCGGGTGAGACTGATATAGCTCTCCAATGCATTGGGTAACGCGAAGGAGTGAAATGATAAGGTTTCTCTGAAGAGATTTAGGAAATATACTGTGGTGGGTATTCCAAACGTAACCAAGAGGGTTACTCCCTACATAAGAATGTTATGAATGCCTCAAGTTACCTTTTATGTCTTATTATTTCTATGATTTATTCATGATTTTATGAGGTATGTTAAAGTGCCTATGTTTTATGGGTAAATTATGATTTCATTCTTATGTATATATGAACTCATGTTTCTTTTCCATATTTTTATAACTCTTACTGAGATTTTTATGTTCATACCAAGTTTTTTTTGAATTTTTTTTCACAGGTCAAGGGAAAGGTACATGATATGATGATAGTGTCAAGGAAGTGTCAAGAAAGAATCCATGATTTATTTTTAAATATGTTTCCGTTGATGGGAAAAAATGAATACTATCTTTTATGTAACCACTTTGTTTAAATGTGGAATGTAATGCAAGTTTTATGATCTAATTCTCTAAAACTCTAAACCTGAAAAGATACTCAATGTGTAATCTTGTAATAACTCAAGATTAAGTAATTTTTAAGGCTGGGTCCTTATAATATTTGAGGTGAGATAGATAGATTTTATATTTGGTTCTGAAGGACATGTGAAAAAGTTCAGGCATAATGATTAGATCCGTTTTGTGGTTAGTTAATCCCACCTTATCTTCTATGTACTGATCAATAAGAAGTGGGTCCATGTAACATTAATGGAGTTAAATTCTCTTACCTCCATCTATTGTGTTCTTGTTGTGTGCTTCTTGGAGATTAAGTCTTATTCCGAGGTTAATAATTCCCCTGAATTGATACCTTTTCCTCAGTATGGTTTGATTTCCCCCACTATGGTTCTCTATTACATGACATGGGGTTTTACAAAACTTGGGTGGTTATGGTGGTAAGAGTCAACACTTACCAAACTGACATACATCCTTGTTCTGGAATGTTTTACCATATTGGTTTATATAATGGTGATGCCACATTGGTAGTTGTGGATGTATGAATGTAGTACCCTTTGACAGACATGTATACCTTGATGAGGGGAGGACCATTATTTGTGGTTTCCAATGATGACATGAAATTTGGAGAGGATGGGAAAATCAGATACTCTGAGGCTTGTTATTACATAGTAACTCATTGGCTTCTAGGAGGCATGCCGTATAGTTGGGATAATGACTTTGGAAAACATAGAATTTATTTTACTTCAATAATACTTGGTTTCATGTGTGATATAGACCTTAATGTATTAGTATTTATGTGACCAAGACCACTATATGACCCTATATCATTTGATTATAAATCATATATGAGTTTATTTCTCTTATCTTTCCCTAGTTACTCCCTAGTATCCAGGTCTTTAATCTGACTTCTTTATTTGTATTTCCTTTGTGATTTTTGGATGTCATACTGAATAATTTTATACTCACCCAGACATTGTTTTTTTCCCACACGTGTTGCGTTTGTATAGATTATTTATACACCAATGATATTCTTGCTGGATGTGAAACTAGTACATATTTTTCATAGCTAACACCTAGTGGTAACCTTGGAGGACATATTTTTGGCGAAGCTTAGTAGTGTTGGGAGTCTGCAGTAGCTTGTGGTGTTAGTATCTAGATACATCTTTCTATTCGGTCTTCATCTCAGATTATTTTTTTTTGTTTTCCTCTTTGGATTTTGTGGGTGTATTTACCCTTCTTCATTGTGGATTATGTATTGGATTTCTTTGCAGATCTTAGCAGTTTTCTCATGTATGTGTTTATAAAGTTAAGTTATTTATATATATTATACAATAATTATTGGTTATATTACAAATTATATATATATATATATATATTGCAGGTCAATATAGGCTAAGGTCTTTCATACCATGAGATATGCATGTTCAATGCTATCCATTAGCCCTTGGTCTATTGGAGGAGGGTTTGGGGTGACACCTTCGACTTACTTCTATCCTAGGTGGGGCCCGGGTGGGTCAGATAAATTTATAGTGGTGCTAAAGTAGGTTTATCATAGGGACATAGTTTTAATCTAGAAATAATGTGAGTATTAGTTTGAGAATTTAGGGAAGCCATGTTTAAAGTGTCTTGAGTTAGGTTTTCTAGCTAGGGATCCCAGTAATGGAAGGATGTCCCACTTGATTTTTCACTATGACTTTGATAAATACTTGTCAACCTGGTTCTTTGAGTCACCTATTAAGAGAAAAAATAATGGTATATTAATTATATTGGAATGGGTTATTAGTCTCCATATCCTTTATTCGATTCCCCTTGTATGATTTATTGACTACGATTCATCTTAATTGCTAGAGGCCACCACATGGGTAGCCAACTGGGATTCCGATTTGAGGTTGCATCATACCTATACCCATGATTATGATTCCTATTAATGACTATCTAAGCAATGAGGCTACCATTCAGGGGTCCAATACCTCTCTTTAACACATTTCATATACCCTCATCTACCGTGTGCTATCCAATAAGGCAAGAGTGATGATATTTTCTGTGAGTTACACTCAATTACTATGTTCTACCCTCGTCTTTTGTGTTCTATTCAATAAACTATAGGTTCTCTCATTTTTTGTGTGCTAAAAAAAATTCAAGTGCTACCCTCATATGTTTTGTACTATCTTATGAGGCATAATTTCTCTAATCTTTTGTGTGATACACCTGATTTCTATGTGATAATATTTTATTCAATGTGATATTTGATGAGGTATGAGTTATTATTTAAGACCATAGAGGTATATTGAGGCATTTTTTTAGGACTTGGTTGAGAGACCTTACTTCCTCATGGTTTGAGGCAATTCATATCCCTTTTTATCTTATTATTGGTCTTACATGTGAATTGGGTGGTAGTTTCTGATGATTTTGGTTGATAATACCTATGTAATGAGTAATTTTCATGTATTCTAATGTCAAAGACCTCATGGTTTTATAGGGTGATCATGATTTTTAGGAGAGATAGGTTGGGTTGGAGTTTGTGACCCATGTTTTCAACAAATTAATATTTTTTATGAATCATATGTTGATTCTTACATTGAGATCCATACTCGTTATAAAGAGCCTCTAGTGAGAATTTTTTTTCTCAAAATTAGGACACGAATTCTATAACTTGTCTAGATTTTTAGCTGTTATCAAGGAAAGAGTTCAATCAGATTATTTTGAATCCTACATAATACAAAACAACCATGTTCTAGTGAATATTGAGGCCCATATTTCTCATGAGATGTCCCTTGGACATGTTTTCAAAGTGGTATTATTTGAGCACAATGACTTGGTTGAAAACTCTATAGGTATATTCTATGATTTGTGGATATAGTGTGACACCACCTATGCTGGAGACTCAAGAGAGCATTGATAGTTGAGTGTTCTTAGTTGGTAAGCTATTCAATGAATGATCTAGTGGTGTGAGTTTAGTTGAAGATAGTCAATTCTATTGTCCAATCCCATAATAAACACCAATGGATAATTCCTATCACACATGGGATACTGATAGTTAGATATACAAAAGGATGTATGTCATGTATAAATGTGGTAAAATAATAACAGATACAATTTAAATTATTATTCATTCCCGCTTTTCAAGGACCCTCATATTGGATGACTCAGGCACAACTTATTCATTTTTCATATGGTGTTCAAGAGTTTGAGATTTCAGTAAAAACTATAGCTAACAATTTCTCATTTAGAGAGTTTCCATGGATGAAAATAATCTTTCACTTTCCTCTTTATGTGAAGTGAGATCATCATATCAAGGGATGTGGTTATTGAGTCATCGTTTGGTAATGTATTAAAATTTGAACTTGATTATATCATAGAGGCCTATGAGTTCCATGATGATATGTTCTCACCAAAGTTCTTGGTAAAAATTCATTTCTTGTGGGTGTGGTAAGGGAATACAAACCTTTTTGGGATCGATTATTCTACCCATTGGATGTTATGGACGACTTTATATACTATGTGTGTTGATGATAATCTCACTTCCAGTTAAAGTGCATGAGTGCTTCCAAAGGGTGGTGTACTATGTTCCTTGGTGAGATACTTACATATTTATTGGATTATATTCCTAGGCGGAATTCAGGTGTTTTTGATGGTAATATTGAACCCCCTTATGAAATTTATTAGCCTTGAGTACTAAATCCTTCCTTGTTATCTTTTATTAAGAGCTTTTTGAAATTTTAAAAAAACTTCCCTAGTCTTGCAATAAGAGTATCAACTATATCGTAACCTCTTATAGTGTGATTTTTGAATTCAGGGATTGGTATTGGTCTCTATTATATTGTAGTAATTTTGAGTTTTGATATATTAGTGGTGAAGTAGTAGTGTGGAAGTTGACACTTCTAGTAGAGGAATTTGTATCCGAGTGAAGAAGGAGGTGTATGAGTTGTTAGCTTTAGGGTATCTATAAGGAACTGAACTTAAACAAACCATAAATTGAATATTTATAAAATAACTAAATCTCTTTAATTTCTAATATATTTTGAATTTATAGTTTTAGAGAATTAGGAAAAAATATTACATATCACACCCTAATAAAAAAGTAGACAACTCCACTCAATATCCATTTTTTCAACAAAAAACATGATACTTAATTTTAAACTTCCACTTCATTAAAAAACGATTACTTCTTTAATGTTGAATCCCCATAGTGGAAAGTTAGACCTTTCTATATCATCATTAGGCCCTGTAAAAAATATCTAAAAAATTTGGATGAGCCAAAAAATCTCAGCAAGGGACATATAAAAAAATATAAATAAACTCATTACTCTATTTCAAAATTATGAGATCATAAAAGAGAGTTTTCCTTTAATATAATAAACTTTGAGATGAAATAATAATTTACTTACAATTAAAATTAGATTTATTACCCAAAGTTTTTCCAAAAATAATTTATAATAAAACATATAGGAAAAATCATAATCACGAGGGTCTCTTAAAAAACATGAGAACCTTTGAAATTTTTTTTCTCAAAAACATACCTTTTTACCCATAAAAGGCGTAATTATTCTTTAAAACAAATTATTATTAGATTAAATTTTTGAAATAAAATGACTTCCATGATTTTTTTTAACAAAAATAGAAAATTCATGTATGTTCATTGGGTTATCATCTTTATAGAAACCTTTCAAGAACCCTTACAAGTGCAATAACCAATACGACCAACTTTTAACACAATTCTCTGGAGAACAGAACCATTAGCTAGTTTATTGGGTAGCTATATTAGGATCATCCAATAATAAGAAATTTATAAGGACTATAACATGTATAAAAAACATAAAATATTTAATTATCATCACTTAACTCATAAAAATATACTTTTTTACCCATAAGAAAAACATTTTCAACTATTGATATATCCTTTTCTTTTAAATTTTTTTTCAAAACTAAAATACGTAGATCAAAGGGAAGATTTTTTTTATTTAAAGAAAAAATATAATCTTATAAAGTAATAAAAACATAAAATAATGGTTATGGAAGTGATAAAATAAATCTATGTTGTATATGTTAAAATATAATATTCCTTTTTTCCTTTAAAGAATGTAAAAACGTACTATATAAAATACGTAAAAGGATTCTTATTAAAAACCTTAAAAATAATGTCAAAGAGACATAAAATTCCATTTATAATTCATTTCTGTCTATATAAATATATATAAAAATTATTTTTATGAATATGGACATGGAAGAAAAATGATTTATAAAATAAATCTTTATAATATTTAAAATGATGATTTTAAGGTAGCGTCCTTTACCTCGAGTCTGACTCATCACATATATTATTTATCTTCCTTAATAATAAACTTATGTTAATTATTTAATTTAATAATATCCTTTCTTAATTTTATTATTCCAATAATTTAATTTTTTATCATGTTATATATAATTACTCAATCAATTAATTTCACGTCAGATGTTCTGATGATATTCATGTCATATGTCCATAATGAATTTGGTAAGATGACTATGGTCAACGAGGTCATTATTATATCATCTACAGAATAATAATAATAAAATATTATCATATTTATTTATTAATTATATTTTTAAAACCAACCATGAAATATGGTTATGAAAAATGAACTATATTACAATCATGGAGATGGTAGGCCATACAGATGCATGAGTAACATTTCCAATTTTCAACCATCATGATGAAAAGAAGGTAAGTATAATTTTATTTTTAACAATTATTATTATGTCATAAATATAATATTATTTATTTAAATACACATCTATATACTAGACTTGTGATGCGATGATGAGAAATGAATCACCTCGCTTCATGTAGTAGGAATCCACACGTATGCATGAACAAAGTTATCATTTTTAAATGGATGGAAAGGGAAAAAAATGTTATCCTTATAGAATGATAATTATATAATTAATATCACACACACAAACACACATATATATATTTAATTCATCATTATATCTATTTTGAGAGGCATTGATGGAAAATGAATAACATCAGTTCGTGATGTAGTAGTTCACCATACACACAAACAATGATTTCATTTCCCATTTGATGAAAGAGGTGATGGATTAAGGATAAGAAATTAACACAATAAAATCCAAGTGTATGAGATATACATATGTTATTATATAAAAATGGTTATAATAGTTTTTATAGAGGTAGAATAGTAAATAAAAATAAATTATTCGGTTAAAAACGATACATCTTCTTCAGAAAACCACTTATTTGACACCTTAACCCTATAAGGTTGATATTATGATAAAAATAAGACATATAGAACATGTGAAGGGATTTTTTAAGGTATTTGGGTAGGTTTTTTCGAAACTATATTACTCAAAATGGGTTTGGACGATAAGATAGGATGTTCCCTTTTATAAGTGTGGGGAGGGGTACTCTTCGAATTACTTAAAGTATTAAAATAATATAAATTTATTTTTATAAAAACATGGGACCAAATTGACATATTATCTAACTCCCTGACCCTAGTTACCTAGAGTCAGTATATTATTTTAATACATTGGCATGATTACAAGGAATCAAGTCCCAAAGGACCGATCAGTTTAGCAATCTTGGAAAATAGATTACATACATGAACGTTACATTACAATATAAAATGAAAAAACAACGAAAACATTGTATCCATTGAACACAATAATATCCCTTATATTATCTCTGTAGGTAAATCATAATATACTTTTCATTTTGGAAAAAATAAAACATAGAAATGGGTGAGCTCATATGCTCAGTAAGGATAAAAATATAGCGAAAAATTTCATAAATAAGCACAAACATTTAAGGCAACGTATAAAAATAAAACAAAAGCCTTTTAAACTTAAACTTCAGCATAATATGGAAAAGATAAATCAAATAATTTCATTTAATTATTCACATGGATATTCTACTAGTTGAATAATCACATGTAATATCAATATCCAATTTCATAATGATGGAATGCATAATGCCAAACTTTATAACCACATATTCAAGGCCTTGTGCCAATAATACAAATAAGATTTTGTCAAGGCCTTGTTCCAAGACACTATTTTTTCTCATGAGACCTACTGATGCATAGAGGATCTATAGTGGCCTCCACCCATCACTTACTAAGTCCAATGCATTCCTCATATGAAAAGGTTTAAACATAACATAAGTATTCATATTAAAACTAGCATATAAAATGTCAATAATTTATCCATAAACCATGAATGGTATAAAAATAACACATCCACAGTCAAACATATCACAAAACCTTCAATACAATGTGGAAGATTTGTATCATAATAAATCAACTGCAAACAAGTTTAAAATCCATCAAAGTATGTTGACATAGATGAAAATGATTTGTAAAAATCTTTGAGAGAAATATCCCCTTTTCATGAAAACATTTAAAAGTCACACAATATAGAAAGGAATAAATTTAAAGACATTTTTTAATCAAAGTTTCCAATTGCACTTTGAAACTTTGGAATGGAATTAACATTTTAAAAACATTCATCTCCATGTAAATAAATCCTTAAAAAACCATTTTGAAAACATGGACATTAATGATAATGATTTAGAAGAATAAATATTTAAAAACATTTAAAACGATGTTTTAATAAAAGATTCCCTTAAAAATAATTCCTTTGAAAACTCTTTTAATAAAAATGGACATGTATAATAAATATGTCCTAGTAAAAACTTACCCACAAACAATTTCGAATAACAATGAGATTGAGGAATTAACTTTTACCTTGCACTTTACTTTGGTCGAGGGTACGTTTAACCTCCTGTATAATGACCATAGTATGTTATTAAATTATACTAGAACCATATTAATATTTATTCTATCTTACATGATTCATTTTTGACTTTATACTATCCATTTAATAATGATTTTCATGTTAAATTAACATTTTGGGTACTAATCGCTTTCTTTATCGTACGTGTTTTAACTTGTTATTCATGATCGTATCATTTAGATCATGATTTAAATACTTACAGAATATAAAAATTGATTTATATATCAAATATATTTAGAATATAAATATTTATAATATATAGATATATGAAATGGAAGGAACAATTTATGGAGATGGTAAGTTGTACGTACGCATAAATGTTGTTTCTGTTTTCATATCATATTGAGCGAAAGTAAGTGAATAAGATATATGTAAGTACATACATACATGAATAAATAAATATATCTAGTAGAATTATTATGTCATATATTAAATAATTATTAATAATATATATCTTTATAATCATTGTTGAATGGTTAAGATGAGAATGAATCTCATCGCGCCATGGAGACGATAATCTGTATGTACGCACGAGTGACAATATCAATATATTGATGGTGAAATTGTATGTAATTTGATGGTATATAATATATACAAAATCATTAACATGTTATATTTATTATTTACATCAGTTATACTCATTATTATACCCATCCAAATAATGAAGTGTTTGAATTTCAAACTACACCACGACATAGAGACGGTAAGCCGTACGTACGCACATATGGTGACTTTGTAATTTATAGGATGGATAGAATAATGAATATGGTTGTCACATATTTATAATAAAATAAAAATATTTATGAGGTAATGGAGTTAATATTTCAGTATGGAAACAAAAAATAAAGGAGAAGTGGAAGAAGAAAAGAACTTGAAAGAGAGTGGTGAAATTATTACCTCTTCTTTGGGTGTTTTCTTTTGAGTTGATCAAAAGGGCTCCTTAGGTTGGATTTATGATCAAAGTAATGACTATATTTTTATGTGATATAATTTGGGAGGATATGTTGGCAGGGGTTGGCCGAGCCAAATGGCTTTGGAGGTGTGATTTTGAGGGAAGGGGAAGTGCCCTTTTATAAGAGGGGTGATGGTCACTGTAGGAAAAGATTAAAATATTAAATTATTATACAATAATTTTTGGTTTATAATGCCTCAAAATGAATTTATTTAGATACTTAGGTGGTTATGAGTATACATCCTTTCAACCAATAGTTTTAGAAAAGTTTAGGTTACCATTTGAACCTTATCTTTTAGATTTAACTCTTAGTTAAATAGTTTAACTTTTACCGCATCTTCTTGTATTCTTACACTATATAGTTAATAAACTTACTCTAAACTTCCAATAGAACCACAAGTCGTTAATTAATGACATATATAATATTATTTAATCCCTTTGGACAAACCATATATTTTTAGGAATATTATATCAAACAATAATATAGTATTTGTTTTAAAAATTAATTTATGTCAATTTTGACACTATTTGGTATTTTGTTTTTTGTGAAAGTCAAAAAAACATTATTACTTCGAAAAAAATACATTAAATCGATCATAAAATATCATATTAACCTGAAAGATTTTCGGATGTCATCAAACCTTTCAAATTATATTTATTTAAATATTTACAATACCATTTATTTGATTCTTTCATTAATAAGGTAATTACTACATCATCATTGTGTCATAAATAAATTTAATTATTTAAAGTCTAAAATTATAAATAAAATATTATTATGTATGAAATATTTTTATATTTCTAATGAGTGTTTATATTCAAAAATATAACTTATATAACCCCATGTAAAAATTGTCTTACTAAAAGATATATGTTTATGTCATTTTTGTCTTTACTTTAAATTAATTAAGATAAAGTGTCATTATCACTCTCAAGTGGCTCTATGAGGTCCCAAAATCGACCCAAGGATGACCATGGTCGGAAATTTATCATAAAATAGGGTTAGGATATGTGTTAGGGTAATTTAATATTATTATAATATTATTTTTAGCCTAATTTACCGGATTTACCCTTTTACCATGGTAAATAAAATATTTACTGAAGTAAATATTCATAATGTCTAAAAATAAAAGTTAATTATTTAAAAAATTTGGACCTAATAATTCCATATATGGAATCCATTTTTCCAAATTCAAAACATATAAGTGGCAGAAATTAATTTAAAATTAATTTCTGTTGTCAAAACAGAAAGCATGTTTTTAAGAAATAATAACTATCAGAAGATTGACACTTGTTTATGTCCAGTTTAATTGTGAAATTACATCCAATGACATAAATTATCTTAAATGATAAAAATATAATCTAATGATACTTTAAAACCACTAAAATTTATAATTTAACACTATAAATTATTTTGATTAAAAAAGTTGTTTTTAATTAAAATTTAGTATTTTTCACTATTCATCAAAATATGAAAGTGATCAGAAAAGTATCAAAAATTTATACAAACTAAATTTTTATGTCCCTATTAAAAAAAAATTAATTCCACTAAATTGAATATATAAAAGTGTCAAATATTATATTTAAAAAGGGTTCTCCATTAAAAGGTTGAAAACCTGCATTTTTTGAAAAATACATCTTTTATCTGAAAAAATGAATTTGTTCTTATATTATGTATAAGAAACACATAATATGGATTCTAAATTTATATGGATTATATAAAAATCATAATTCAGTTAATACTATTCATAATCTCTTTTTGAACGACTAGTTTGGTAAGTCGTGGTGCGCTCGAACTTGGTGTTGCGTGTAGTGCAAGCTATTGAATTACTTTAATGAGATAACGTACTATAAAATCTTGGGGTGTTACATTATCCTCTTATTCAATAAATTGTCTCCTCTCAATTTGAAATTGTTCTTTGAAAATAAATGGTTAAAAATAGCAAAATATGTTTGTGGAAAACCCACATCAAAAATTGGGTTAATAAAATTTCGTCTTAATAAGAGGGAAAGGGAAATGAAAAAGTCACTACCAAATTATGATATTGATTAGGAGAATATTAGTGGAAATTATAGACACATAATTTGAGGAAAAACATAAATATTTATAGGGAGTGATTGAGGTCATCAATCACAAATAAGTGTAAAATTGAGGGCCTCAAAGCCATCAATCTATGGTGATTTAAAATATCATCGGTTCAAAAAAAACATAAGGTGTTAGGATAAAACATTTTTGGTTTTAATATCCCTTCCCTAAAGTTTTAGAATTAATTTATTTATAGAATAAGAGGAAAAAATATACCTGATAATTAGATTTTCATCCTTCAACTAATTCCTATCACAAACTCATCTTTCACTCCAAAAGATAAAATAATTCAAAAATATTCTATTTATCCTAATCGTATAGGGTTACAATAATGAATTTATAATTAATTTGTCAGAATATTTAAAAAACTACATTATACAAACCAGGAAATCACGTATGCCAGTGGTAGGTTCTCCACCCTTGTCACCCTTCGGTTGCGGGTTCAAGTCTCGCGGCCTTGCCGGACGTGACTGGTTGTCACCCGACCTCCAGGTTGTCCTTTTTATGACAATCCAAAAATAATCTCAAGAAATGATCTAAACTTAAAAATAGTATCCAATTTCAAACTTAATAGATTCCAAACATTAGAATTATCTAAAATACTTCTATCCAAACTCACAGTCCAAAATTTATATGGAAGGTAAACACAATGAAGATCTTTTTTTTGCACGTAATAATATGGGAATACCTTCATCATGTATTATTTTAAAGCACTGTAACACCTTGAATTACCATAAAAACTTATTGATTACATTCATGCTCCATTATTCCTTATATAATACTAGATATATTTTTTATATCCAAAATGTTTTAATATTCCAACAATGATGGAATAAACAAACCATTAATCAGTTCCAAGGTAGTTAAGAGTATCCAATATAATAAATCCAAATCAACCATATCTTATTCCAAAATCACTACATCAGTATCAAGACCATATTATGGTTTACCTTTCCTTCAACCATGTATTTTCAAAAAAGTTTAAATTGAAACTGTGTCACTTTACTTGGTACCATACAATCTCAAATCCTTAATGAAATAGTACTGCAGTACAATCCTTATTTATTTCCATAATTCATATAACCAGTACATCATTGATACAACACTGAAATGAAATAATTATTTAATAACAACATAATAACACTAGTAATTCCTATTCATCTGTGGTAGTATCATAACTTGATTATTATCCAATGGCATCATTTGGGGTATACTCTAATGATTTGGAAATTGATTCATGTAGTGTCCCAACTCCTTGCAGATGAAGCATTGTACATTTAAAACCTTTTTCTTACCCTTTCAATCACGTACTTGGTGTCCTTTTTCTCCACACTTATAACAAACTCCCATTACCTTCAAGAATTTACCATGGAGATTCTTTCCATATTTATCATATATGGGAAAATATTTCTTTCCCCTCTTACCTTTATCCATCTTTCTCTCTTCCATACCTTTCTTCTCTTGCTTCCCTTCAAAGCCATATGACTCAGAGAATTCTTTACTTATCTTATTAACACATGATACTATTTCTTCATATGATGATAATACACGGGAGACTATTTCCCTTTTTAATTTTGGATTTATACCATGAAAGATATGATCCTTCTTAATATTTCAATCATTCATATTGCTAGAATTCTCATTCCTTCTACTAGGCACCATTTCTAAACAATGGAATACACTAGGGTAGTTTATGAATCACAATTCATAATTCCAAACTTGTAAAATGCCTAACATAAATTGAAAAGATTATGAATATAATCTCTAATCATAAAATGTTTTCTTTGAGGAAGTATTTACCCCTAAATCCTTTATAATGGATTGTAATGAAAATGTGAATTATCCTAAGCATATCCCCTAGGAGTGTCGTAACCAAGAGTGCAGCAAGGTCCGTTGTCATGTACCAGGATACCCCAGGTCAAGACCAAAACTCCTTGTTGGAGTTTTCACTCCTAGGTACATCTATACTATAGCCTCCTCTCCCTACTCATATCCAGATAGGGATGTATTTCTTGGAGAACACACAAAATCTCTACATTACCAAAATTCTAAGAAGTTCTTCTATACTAATCCTCAAATTCCATCTTAGGGTAATGTTCTCTAATCAGAGTTTATCTAAATCTATTTCTAAGGTTATTTCTAAACTTCCTCTGATACCAACTGTAACACCCTGACCCTAGTTACCCAGAGTCAGTGCATTATTTTAATACATTGTCATGATTACAAGGAATCAAGTCCCAAAGGACTGATCAGTTTAGGAGTCTTGGAAAATAGATTATGTAAATGAGCATTACATTACAATATAAAATGAAAAAACAACAAAAAAATTGTCTCCATTGACCATAAAAATATCCCTTAGATTATCCCTACAGGTCCTTCATAATATAATTTTTCGCATCCTGGGAAAAATAAAACATAGAAAGGGGTGATCTCAGATGCTCATTAAGGATAAAAATATAGTAGAAACTTTCATAAATAAGCATAAACATTTAAAGCAATATATAAAACTAAAAAAAGACTTTTAAACATAAACTTCAGTATAATATGGAAAATATAAATCAAATAATTCCATTTACTTATTCACATGGATATTTTACTAGTCTAATAATCACATGTAATATCAATAACCAATTTTATAATGATGGAATGCATAATGTCAGACTTCATAACCACATAGTCAAGGCCTTGTTCCAAGACTACAAATAAGATTTTGTCAAGGCTTTGTGGCAAGACACTAGTTTGTCTCATGAGACCTACCGATGTATCGAGGAGCTATATCGGGCTCCACCCATCACTTACTAAGTCCAATTCATTCCTCATATGAAAAGGTTTAAACATAATATAAACATTCGTATTAAAACTAGCATACGAAATGTCAATAATTTATCCATAAACCATGAATGGTATAAAAATAACACATCCACATGCAAACATATCACAAAAAATTCAATACAATATGGAATAATTGTATCATAATAAATCAACTTCAAACAAGTTTAAAATCCATCAAAGAATGTTGACATAGATGAAATTGATTTGTAAAACTCTTTGAGAGAAATATCCATTTTTCATGAGAAAATTTAAAATTCACTCAATTTAGAAAGGAAGACATTTAAATAAATTTTTGAATCAAAGTGTCCCATATCAGTTTGGAACTTTTTAATGGAATTAACATTTTAAAAACATTCATGTCCATATAAATAAATCCTTAAAAACCATTTTGAAAACATCGACATTAATAAGAATTATTTAGACGAATAAATATTGAAAACTTTTAAAATGATGTTTTAATAAAAGATTACCTTAAAAATAATCCCTTTGAAAACTCTTTTATAAAACATGGACATGGATAATAATTATGTACCAGTAAAAACTTTCCCATAAACAATCTCAAATAATAATGAGATTGAGGAATTAACCCTTACCTTGAACTTTCCATTGGTCGAGGGTATATTTAACCTCCTGTATAATGAACATAGTATGTTATTAAATTATACTATAACTATATTCATATTTATTATATATTACATGATTCATTTATGACTTTATACTACCCATTTAATAATGATTTCCATGTTAAATTAACATTTTTGGTAATAATCGCTTTCTTTATCATACGTGTTTTTATTCTTGATAGTATCATTCAGATCATGATTTTAATACTTCCAGAATATAAAAATTTATTTATATGTCAAATATATTTAGAATATAAATATTTATAATAGATATATATATGAAATGGAAGGGACCATTTATGGAGACAGTAGGCTGTACGTACTCATAAACACTATTTTTGTTTTCATATTGTATTGAACGAAACTAAGTGAATAAGATATATGTAAGTATATAAATACATACGTATATATCTCCAGTAGAATCATTTTTTCATATATTAAATATTTATTAATAATATATATCTTTATAATCATCGTTGAATGGTGAACGTTGGAATGTATCTCATCGCGTCGTGGAGACGGTAATCCGTACGTACGCACGAGCGACAATATCATTATATTGATGGTAAAATCGTATGTAATTGGATGATATATCATATATAAATAATCATTAACATGTTATATTTATTATTTACATTAGTTATACTCATTATTATACCCATACAAATAATGAAGTGTTTGAATTACAAACTACACCACGACATGGAGACAGTAAGCCGTACGTACGCACGTATGGTGACTTTGTCATTTATAGGATGGATAGAATAACGAATATGGCTGTAACATATTTATAATAACATCATAGTATGTAGGAGGTATTTGAGTTATTATTTTGGTATGGAAAAGTCAAAGAAAGGGGAAGTGGAAGAAGAAAAAAACTTGAAAGAGGGTGGTGGAATTATTACCTCTTCTTCAAGTGTTTCCTTTTGAGTTGATCAAAAGGGCTCCATAGGTTGGATTTCTGATCAAAGTAAGGACTATAGGTTGATTTGAGGGATTTTGGGAGGATATTTGGGTAGGGTATGGATGAGACATATGGATTTTGAGGTTTGATTTTGAGAGAAGGGGAAGTTCCCTTTTAAAAGAGGGGTGATGGTCACTTTAGAAAAATATTAAAATATAAATTTATTATACAATTATTTTCGATTTATAATGCCTGAAAATGAATTTATTGTGATAATTAGGTGGTTATGGGTCTAAATACTCTAAAAAAATAGGTTTTTGACAAGTTTAGGTTTCCATTTTAACCTTATCTTTTAGATTTAACTCTTTGTTAAATAGTTTAACTTTTACCGCGTCTTCTTGTATTCTTACACTATATGGTTAATAAACATACTCTAAACTTCCAAGAGAACATTGAGTATTTAATTAATTACATATATAATATTATCTAATACCTTTTTATGAACCTTATATTTTTATTAATATTATATCAAACAATAATATAGTATTTGTTTTAAAAATTAATTTATGTCAATTTTGACACTATTTGGTATTTGGTTTTTTGTGAAAGTCAACAATACTTTATTACTTGGAGAAAAATACATTAAATTAATCATAAAAGTTTATATTAACCTATAAAATTATTTTATGTCATAAAAACTCTCAAATTATATTTATTTAAATATTTACAATACCATTTATTTGATTCTTTCATTAATAAGGCAATTACTGCATCATCATTGTGGCATAAACAAATTTAATTATTTAACTTATAAAAATTATAAATAAAATATAATTATGTA
The DNA here is from genome assembly GCA_963277665.1 of Viscum album. Taxonomy (NCBI): domain Eukaryota; kingdom Viridiplantae; phylum Streptophyta; class Magnoliopsida; order Santalales; family Viscaceae; genus Viscum; species Viscum album. Next base: position 1,359,989,918 of record OY728140.1, on the reverse strand, counting down.
TTAAATAGTTTTATATTTCTAATGAGTATTTATAGTAAAAAAGATAACTTATATTACCCCATGTAAAAATTATTTTAGTAAAAGATATATGTTTATGCCATTTTTATCTTTACTTTAAATTAATTAAGATAAAGTGTCATTATCACTATCCAGTGGCTCCATGGGGTCCCAAAATCTACCCAAAGATGCCCATTGTTTGAAATGTATCATCCAATAGGGTTAGGACATGTGTTAGAGTAATTTAATATTATTATAATATTATTTTTTACCCTAATTTACCAGATTTTCCCTTTTACCATGGTAAATAAAATATTTACTAAAGTAAATATTCATAATGTCTAAAAATAAAAGTTAACTATGTACAAATTTGAACCTACTGATTCCAAATATGGAATCCATTTTTCAAAATTCAAAACATATAAGTTGCAGAAATTAATTTAAAATTAATTGTCGTTGTCAAAACAGAAAGCGTGTTTTTAAGAAATAATAACTATCAAAAGATTGACACTTGTTTATGTCCAGTTTAAATGTGAAATTACATTCAATGAACTAAATTATATTAAATGATAAAAATATAATATAATTATACTTTAAAACCACTCAAATGTATAATTTAACACTATAAATTATTTCGATTAGAAAATTTGTTTTTAATTAAAATTTAGTATTTTTTCACTATTCATCAAAATATGAAAGTTATCAGAAAATTACCAAAAATTTTTCCAGACTATATTTTTATGTCATTATTCTAAAGAAGAATTTAATTTCACTTAATTAAATTTATAAAAGTGTCAAATATTGGATTTAAAAAGGGTTCACCATTAAAAGATGAAAAAACTGCATTTTTTTTTGAAAAATACCTCTTTTATCTAAAAAAAATGAATTTGTTCTTATATTATTTTTAAGAAACACATAATATGGATTATAAAATTACAGAGTATAGAAAATTAAAAATTCAGTTAATACTATTCATAATCTCTTTCTGAACATCTTGTTTGGTAACTCGTGGTGTGATCGAACTCGGTGTTGCGTGGAGCGTAAGCTATTGAATTACTTTATTGAGATAATGTACTATAAAATATTGGGGTGTTAAATATTATATATATTATGATTACGAGTCTAAATAATCTCATAAAATAAAATTCTTACTTGTTTAAATGATGTTTTATCCCTTGTCACTTTGTTTTTACCCCTCATAAACCCTTTTAATGTCATTTTTGAAACTATTCTTTTAATTTGACTTCAAATTCATAAATATTACAAAGTAATTTGGATATAAAACTTTAAAAAATAATAAACATTTTATATTTATCTATAAAATTCATTATGCATTATAACTCACCAAAAAATATTACTTTTATAGTTTTTAAAATCATTTACTTTATTTTTATACTGTTTCCACAAGCATTATATTAGCATTGCATAACCATTTAAGGTTATTATATCATAATTAAAAATTAAAATAAATTACCATAATAAAAATAAATAAATTAAGTTCAATATAACTTTTTATATTCATTGAATAAATATATTTACTCACATCTACGTCATAAAAACTTATTTAATATTTTATTTTGACATTTCTAGCCTTGCACAAGCATTACACAAGCATTTGGATAATTCACTTGTTAGATAACTTAAAAATCCAAATATATCCATAAAAACATAAATAATAATTCATATTTATTAACAAAGTTTATCAAATAATTCTTCAATCTCAAATATTATCTTTACGTCACCAAATTTAACATTTCTAGTGCTGCACAAGCACTCCATCAACACTAAAAATGATTATCATATTTCTCATGAAATAAGTTATAATTTATTTTTTTTTGATTTTTTTTGAATTATATTTGTATTATATTATCATAAATTATTATTTAAATAATTTTATAAATTTTTATATCATATTTATATCTTGGTGATATCATAAAAGATACCATATTTCATAAAAAAACAGTATTTTTACTATTCATCTAAAATTTAACTTCTTCAGAAAAATATTAAAAATAAATAATATGATAAATTAGAATTTTTGAATCCAAAAATTAATTCAATTCTATGAAATTCAATCCTATAAGTTAAAAAATTAATTTTAATATAAATACGTAAAATGCAATAGTTTTTAGAAAAATGTGTTTTTAAGCCGAAAAATGAGCTTATAGCAAAATAAATTATAAATATAATTACTATAAAATTATTAATATTATTTATTAATAAATTAATTTTATCTTTATTTATTATAAAATTCAAATAATAATGGAACATTTAAATAAAAATAAATGATAGTTTTACCAAAATCGGTATCTTTCACTATTCACTAAAAAACTATATTTTTTAGAAAAATCACAAAATTTCACCCTAATATATATTTTTTATAATTATTTAAAAATGATATAAATTTTATCAAATAAAACTTATAAAATTGGTTGAAATTAATTATAATATTTTCACAAAAAAAGCAATTAAAACGATTTATGAAGAAAAAATATTTTTAAAGCATAAAATGATCTTATTCTCATTAATTTCATAATAAATATAATTAAAATAATGTAAATTAATTAAATTGAATACTTAATCTACTTATTTAATTATATTAATTTATCAATATTTAAAAATTAAACATATTAATATTAAAATATATTACACCCATAAATACAGTTTTATGAAAAATATATATCTTACCTTAAAAAGATTTTATCTTCATTTATAACCAGTTGGTAATCAATGAATAGTTGATTATATATTTTATTTATAGAAATAAATTATACATATATGTCATAATATGGTTATTTGTGTTCATACTCACCAATTTAATGAATAAGTTATAATGATCACATTTGTATAATAATATATCTTGGTTTGTTTAACCTCAGTGTTACATGTTGCATATGCTAATCTTAGTGTGCTACACTCCCCATTAATAAAATTCATCCTCACAATTTTAACTTTAGATTTCTAATAAATGGTTTTACATTTTAAAATACCATTTTTAAAAATCCACATCATAAAATGGGTTAATAACACTTTATTTTGAAAAAAAGAAAGGGAAATATAAATGTCATCTGGCCTAACACATAACATGGTTTCTAAATAGGGTAACATTAGTGGGAAATGAAAATATGGACATAGAGAAAAAATTAATTTCAAAATAATGATAGAGTTACAAATAACATTGATAATAAGAAAGTGAATGATCTTGAGAAAGCCAATGACCACAAAACCATAAACTAGTGAGGTGTGAAAATGACTATCAATTCACTAGAAAAGAAGGTAATACAATTTTTTTATTTAAAGATATTTTTTTCATAGATATGGGGAATTCATTTACCATCTAGACTAATAAAATAAGAAAATATACTTACTTTACAAGTATAATTTCATCATTTTATTAATTTACACCACAATATCATCCCTAAATGATGAGTATTCTGGATGAACTTTTCTTACCTGAAGAACAAAAATAAACTTCTAAAAGATCACATAATTCCACAAAATAATAATAAGATATTCCTATTATATTTTAACATTAAACAAAACCAAAATTTGTTAAAATAAGTTAAGATAATACCAAAAATGAATAAACCTTTATATGAATAAATACAACATTGATCTCCAAAGACTCAACTATAACAATCAAAGTTAAAATTAAATTATTCCATAAATAACTAACCTTAAAACACTTCAAAATATTCCTAAAACCTATAAATTAAACTGAATTGATCACACATTCCTTAAATAGTAGTATTACATTTATCTAAAAACAATAACATTCACTCAAAATGTCATATAGCCAAAAATGTATATGCCCTAATCATATAATATATAAAATTTGATGATCATTTACATAAATGACTTGAATTATATATACTTCAAAAATATAATTCAATATTTATTTCTCAAATAAAAACCAATTTTAGATAAAATTATTTTAATTTACCTTAATCATAAAATTTTACCAAAAATAGTGAACTTTTTTCAGAAAAAGAATTAATCACTTAGTCACCAAACCACATTTCAATCCATAGTTAACTATATGATAAATAATATGTTCCCAAAATTTAATAACCATTTTATCTTAATTAATCACAATTACTTAAACATCAAAGATCATCTTAACATTAAAGGTTATCAATACCTTTAAACTTATGTCTTTATAAAATCTTTATTCGTCAAATAACCGTCTCACTAAAATAAATACTAAACCTAGGGACTGTATTACCATAAATGTTTCCCAAAATACTCTTAATCAACTTAAAATCACATAACTTAATACCTAAAAGGGGTTTCTATTCCTTCACACCTATTATTTACCTTAAATTTATATACCCATGATGGTATCCATAACTCTTAAGTTAACCTCACATAAAAACATCCTAATCTCTAATGTTATCTAAAACTTTCCTCTAATACCAACTATAAGGACATGAACTTAAGTAATCCATAAGTTGAAGCTTTATAAAAGAATATACTTTATTTTATTTCGAGGATATTTTAGGTTTAGAGTTTTATAGAATTAGAAAAAACTATTACATATCACACCCTAATAAAAAAAATGGAAAACTACACTCACTATCCATTTTTCCACAAAAATATGATACTTAGGTTTAAACTCCAATTTCATTAAAATCAAATTAGATTATTTAATGTTGAATCCCTATAGTGAAAATTTAGACCTTTCTTTAGTTCATAATCATCCTTGGGCCCTATGAAAAACATTTGAAAAATTGGGTTTCGTAGAAATATCTTTGTAAGGGATATATAAAAAATAAAAAGAAACCAATTTTTATATTTAAAGAGATCATAAAATAGATTTTACCTTTAACATAATAAACTTTGAGATCAAATAATCATTTAATTACATGTGAAATCAGTTTTACTATGCATTTTTTCCTTAAAAAAATTATAATAAAACATATAGGAAAAATTATAATCATGATGTTTTCTTAGAAAACATGAGAATCCTAGAAACAAATTTTCTTAAAAACACACATTTTTTACCCTCAAAGGAAATAATCATTCTTTTAAAACAAAATATTATTAGCTTAACTTTTTCAAATCAAATTATTTCTATGAAAACTAATTATAATTCATAGAAAATTCATGTAGTTTCCTTGTGACATCATCTTTAAAGAATCATTAAAATAACCCTTATAAGAACTCTTACTAGTGGAATAACCAATACTATCAACTTATAATATAATTCTATGGAGAACATAATTATTACACAATTAATTGGAGAAATATACTAGTATCACCTGATTATAAATAATTTCAAAGGACTATAAAATGTATAAAACGCATATAATCTTTCATTTCCATTATAAAACTCATAAAAAACCACTATTGAACCCATAATCAAAACATATTTGGATATTGATATATCCCTTTCCTTTAAAATACAATTTTCAATAGCTAAATACCTAGAACAAAGGGAAAAAAGATTTTTTTCTTTGAAAAAAGCGTGTAAGTTTATAAAGGAATTCAAACATCAAATAATGGTTATGGCACCAGAAAAATGCATCAATGTCGTATACGTTAAAATAGAACCTTTATTTTTCCTTTTGTAAAGAAAGCCAAAACTGTAACACCCCAGGTAAATAAAGAATATGACATTTTCATATTTATCCATATTTGTGAATAAAATATTAATATGACTTTAAAGGGGACGCTATGCTCGATGGCGTACCCAACACGCAACAACGAGTTTCTTGGGAATCTTACGTTGCAATCTAATAATAAAATAATATTATTTTAAATGGCAGTTAACATGTAGCCGTTGTATTGGCGGGAATAGATAGAAATAACTAAAATATGATTATATATGTTTTTAAATGTTTTTACATTTATCCAATAAAAGATAAAGGCTTAAAATACAGAAAGAATTCAATTTTAGGCGTATATGCCCTAGTTTTCACTAAAGGTTCACTTATCGCCTTTTGATGGAGAACCGTCATTAAATATAGTTTTTTTTCACTCTTATACATTCTATTGGACCAAATAAAACTCTTCTTTAGAATCGGGAAATCAAACTTTACTTTGTGTAAATTTTTGGTATCTTTACGATAAAGTTCATTTTTTTATGAATAGTGTAAAATGTTGTATTTTAATTCAAAACCTCTTTTAATCTAATTTATTTATATGATTAGATTATATTTTGAATTGGTTTTAAAGTGAAATTGGAATATATATTTACCATTAAATCCAATAGTGGTCGTTGGAATTAGTTTCACTTTGAAATCAGACTTAAACTAGTGTCAATCTTTTGATACTTATTGTTTCATAAAAACACGCTATTTGCTCTGACAGCGGGAATTAATTATTAAATAAATTAATGTGACTTATATGATTTGAATTTTTTAAAATATACTTCATTTTTGAATTCAGAATATCAAATATAGCTTAGGGTTAATTTTTGGTATTTTTCTGAAAAACTTCAATTTTTGATGAATAATGAAACCACTAAGTGGTACTTATAAAAAACTGATTTTTCCGTTTAAATGAAAGTTTACCACTAATGTGTATTGAATTTTGAAAATACGACATACATGGTTGTCATTAGTATGTAAAATGTGGTTCAATGGGATGAAAATAATTTTTTGGTGAATAGTAATTTTTTTCATTAATCGCGATTAAAGGTAATTAGTGTAATTTAAGGTAAAAATGATATTATAAAAATGTGAAAACACCATGACACTTGTCCTACCCCTATTTTATGAGTCATGGCCGACCAAGAAAACCCATGGGTCGATTTAGGGGACCCTATGGAGCCTCTTGGGTGAGATAATGACTTTAATGCCTTTTTTTTAAAATAAAGGTGAAAATGACACTAACATAAATTGTTTTACTAAAACAATTTTTAGAAGGGGTTATACTAATCATAATTTTTTCTATAAATACTCTTTGGAAAGATAAAACGATTTCCTACATCAGGATATTTGTTTTATAATTTTTAGACATTAAATAAATTAATTTAATTATGACATTGTGATGATGCAACGATGACCTCATTAATGAACAGTTTAAATAAAATGAAACGATAATATAAAATCTAAGACCTACACTTGTCCAAAAACTATTGGATGGGAATATTTCGAATCCTTATCATCTTATATTCTAAATATATCAATGTGGGACCTTAGAAATTCAAAAAACTTTTGAAACTAAAATAATAGTTTCATGATTTCCAAAAGTGGCCCTCCTCTCCTCTTATAAAAGGCCCCCACCTCTACCTCATTTCACACACTCCTCAAGCCTTTGGCTCGGCCATCCCCTGCCCATTTACTCTCTCCAAATGCCTCTCCTCATCCTAGAGGATTACCTTTGGGAAGAATCCTTTCAAAGGAATCCTTTAGGCTCAAATCAAAAGGAGTTACACTTTTAAAGGTAATTCATTCTCTCATGTTCATTTGTTTTATTTTGCTTCTCCAACCCCATAAACTCTTTTTATTTACTTCTTTTGTAACAACACCAGTATATGTAATATACTAGGATGTTGTTATAAGATTTATTAGAGCTACACTCTCACACAAATACATCAAATGGTTAAATAACATACAGTTTCCGTGGATGGAGAAATTCTGCCTCCCGAAATGATGATTGTTCAATACTCATTTAACACCTTCAAAGGTGACCATTATGATGTCACTATTTTTATATATGATATATAATATGTTTATTCTTTCCTTAAGCTTCTGTATTTTTCATTTATGGCATACCATTATTGTTTCCATTATGGGTAAACACGATATCTTCATTTTAAGAAGTGCGGACTACCGCCCCCTGAAAGTGATTTGATTCGTTAATACCATATGTGGGATGTGTAAAGGATAAAGTTAATGATATTATATATGTTATTATACTGGAATTATAATATAATCTTATATAATTATGATTCCATTCCAGAAAATACGAAATAGAAATAGAAGTAGCGTTCATGCGTACGTACGGCTTACCGTCTCCATGAACGGTGCATTTCATTTCTTACCTCTAAATGTGATGTAATATTATAAATACATGTATATGATGAATATGTATGATATATATGTTATCCAAATGATTATATGTATGATATATATGTTATCCAAATGATTAATATCATTCTGTATATAACGAACCTTTGACCAAATTAACAACATGTAATTGTAAGAAGTTTATTTTTGACTTAAGAACCAAATACCGACAAAATGAACATTATTAACTTAAATGATTACATGATGTTCATAACATGGTATAAAAGGAATAATGAACTTGAAAAAGGTTCTTAAGCAAGTAGAGATTAACTCAAGGTTATTATTCATGATGTTAAAGAATGATCGAGTCAAGTCGGACCCGAGGTAAGGGATCCTACTCCTCTCTTTCTTTTTAAGCACACTCTTTTGTGTCATTCCTTCTAAGCTCATATTTATTGTGATTGGGATGTTCTTTTATATTAATATTACTATAATTTTTATGTTCATATGATGAGAAACCCTATTCTATCTCATCAATCCATTTTTTAAGTTTTGAGTGGCGCCGTTAGGCTGCCGAATTTTCGTAAGAGATCCAACCTCTCTCTTTCTTTTTAAGTAATCTCCTTTATGTCACTTCTTTTAAGCTCATTTTTGTTATGTTGGGGGATATTCTTTTGTATTCATAATTATTTAAACTTTATGTTGATATGATTAGAGACCCTAATTCCTCTCATCAATCAATTTTGGAAGTTTTATGTGGCGCCATTAGGCTGCCGAGTTTTCGTAAGAGATTTTTCATCTCACTTTTATTCCCGTGAGATTTATGCTACATTTGCCACAATTTCCTTTGAGTGGTTTATGTACTTCCCATTATTACACTCATTTTGTAATATAATTCCATTTATGGGTATTTACATATTCATTTTATGACACTTCTTCAATGGGGTGTACTTTTCAAAAGTTACCCAAGTCGGTAAGGGAACCTTTCACCCTCCTCATTTTAAAAGACTTCGTTTGTTATGTCTTTTAATTAACATACTATTATGTTGGGATATGTTCTTATATATCCTGATTGATGTAAATTTTATGTCCAAGTGATGAGATTCCCTTTTTTATCTCTCATCAACTCATTTTATGAATTTTTGAAGTGACGCCGTTAGGCTGTCGAATTTTACCAAGGGAACTTTTTAACCCAATTTCGATTTCTTTGGGTTCAACATGTAGTTATTGAATATGTCATCCTTTTAATATGTGTGAATGACCTTTTATTGTTTTACACTTAATATCCAATTATATTGGGTGTATTTATATTTGTCACACATAATTTTGAGATTGATTTATCCTTAATTTAAGGATACCTTCTTTATAAGGGGTTTCATCACATTTTACATCTCTATTGAGACTTCATTGTTTTTATGCACCAATTTACTCATATATGGTGTATATACTGTCCTTTGGAATATTATATCATGAATACATTTATTATCATGATATTATAAAGTTCTGATTAAATGTTATTCCTCAATTATTGTATTCAAGTGTCTCTAATTTTGGTAAAACCCCTTTAACCAAAATATCACTTTAAATGTTTTAATTATTTGTTCTTATTAATATCCATGTTTTAAAAATGGTTTTAAGGATTAATTTATATGGATATTAATGGTTTAAAATGTTAAAATCTTCAAGGTGGTATAGGACACTTTGATTCAAAAATCTCTTTATTAAATGTTTTAAATGGTTTTGAAAATGGTTTTTTAATGGATTTATTATTTCAATATCCTAAAATGTTATATTGTGATTGAAATGTGGAAATGTTATGTTTCCTTTATTCATGTTTTATGTGATACGATTATGTTATGGTTCTTGGGCATTGTTATGAAGAACGGGTGGTTCCGTGATAAACTAAGGGCGGGTGAGCCCGATATAGCTCTCCAATGCATTGGGTAATGGGAAGGCGTGAAACGTTAAGGTTTCTCCGAAGAGATTTAGGGAATATACTGTGATGGGTATTCCAAACATAACCAAGAGGGTTACTCCCTACGTAAGAATGTTATGAATGCCTCGAGTTACCTTTATGTCTTATGATTTCTATGATTTATTCATGGTTTGATGAGGTATGTTAAAGTGCCTAAGTTTTATGGGTAAAGTATGATTTCATTCTTATGTATATATGAACTCATGTTTCCTTTCCATATTTTTATATCCCTTACTGAGCTTTTTTATGCTCATCCCAAGTTTTTAAAATGTTTTTCACAGGTCAAGGGAAAGGTACGTGATGTGATGATAGTGTCAAGGATGTGTCAAGAAAGAATCCAAGTTTTATTTTAAATATGTTTCTGTTGATGGGAAGAATGAATCCTGTCTTTTATGTAACCACTTTGTTTAAATGTGGAATATAATGCAAGTTTTATGATCTAATTCTCTAAAACTCTAAACCTGAAAATATCCTCAATGTGTAATCTTGTATTAACTCAAGATTAAGTAAGGTTTAAGGCTGGGGCCTTATAAAAACAAAGCTTATAAAACACATAAAAAGATTTCTTTTTTAAAACCATTTAAAGAAAGTAAAAGAGCCATAAATAAAATTTATAATTAATTTAATTATATATAAATACATATAAAAATTATTTTTAAGAATATTTAAATGGAAGAAAAATATTGAGAAAATAAATCTTTAAAACATTTAAAATGATGGTTTTAAGGTAAAGTGTGTCTTACATAGATCCTAACTTATCACATGTGTTATTTATATTCCTGAATAATAAACTTCTGTTAATTATTTAATTTCATAATAAAAAATTAGAATTTTATTTTTATTTTTATTTTATTTATTATCATGTTATATACAATTACTTAATCAATTAAGTTCACATCAGACATTTTGATGATATTCAGCTCATATATCCAAAATGAATTTGGTAAGTTGACTATATTCAAATAGTTAAATATTCCATCATCTCTATAATACTAATAATGAAATATATATTATTTTTATACATTAATTATACTTTTAAAAGGAACCATTAAATATGGTTATGAAAAACGAACTATGTTACAATCATAGAGACGGTTGGTTATACGTACACATGAGTAACATTTCCATTTTTCAAATATCATGATAGAAATAAGGTAAGTATTATTTTTTCTATAAATAATATTTATTATACCATAAATATAATTTCATTTATTTAAATACATTCATATATACCATTCATGTTATGTATTGATGGAAAATGAATCACATCGTTTTGTGTAGGTGGTAATCCACACGTATGCATGAATAACATTATCATTTTTAAATGGATGGGAAGGTAAGAAAATAGATAATGTATTATATTTATATAATGATAAAATTTTTATGAATATCATAAAGATACATTATATCTATCATTATAACCATCCATGAGAGGCGTTGGTAGAAAACAAATTACATTGGTTTGCGAGGCGGTAGTCCGCCGTACACATGAATAATAGTTTCATTTCCCATTTTATGGAAGGGGGATGCATTGTGGTTAATCCATTAACATAATAACATCCCATTATATGGTATATAGTTATTTTATTATATCATGATGGTAATAATATTTTTTAAGGAGGTATAATAAGAAATGAAACTAAAACATTTAGTTAAAATGGATACCCCTTCTTTAAACAACCTCCTTTGTTTGACACCATAATCCCTCTAAGGTTGGTATTATGCCAAAAATAAGTCCTATAAAACTTGGGTATGGATGTTTGTAAGTTATTTTGGTAGGTATTGGATAAAATATAGTTCTAAAAATGTGTGAGGAAAAGCGGATATGAGGTTCTCTTTTATAAGCGAGGGGAGAGACACTCTAGGAGTTATTTAAAATATTAAATTAATATAAATAAATTTTCATGAAAAAGTGGAAAATTAATTTATTTACAAAACATTATAAGTATGAGTCTAAATAATCTCATATAATAAATTTTATAAAATTTTAGGTGATTTATTTTACCCTTATCACTTTGTTTTAACCCCTCATTAACCCTTTTGATGATTACCATGATATCAAAGTTTTTTACTCTTTAGGGATCATGAAAGTTACTAGAAGAGGTAAAGCAACCCATAAATGGACCATGGTAAATATAGTCAGCCATATCTCATTATCTTGGATGAATATAGGATATTTATTAATTTTAAGTCATTTAATAAAATATTATTTATTATAAAATATCATTAATGTCATTTTCAAACTATTCATTTTATTTGACTTATAAAGTCATGAATATAACAAATTAATTAGAATATAAACATATAAAACATCAATTATATTTTATATTTATTTATAAAATTCACAGGACAATATAAAAAACCCAAAAAATATTACTTTTAGAGTTTTTAAAATCACTTAATTGATTTTTCTACTGTTTTCACAAGCACTATATTGGAGGTGCATAAGAATTTATGGTAATTATTTCATCAATAAAAATTAAAAATAAATTTAAAACATAAAAATAAATAAATTAAATTTAATTTAAAATTTTATATTCATTAAATATGTATATTTACTCACATCTATGTCCAAAAAACTTATTTAATATGTTATTTTGACTTTTTCAGCCTTACATAGGCATTGCACAAGACTTTAGATAAGTCACATGATATATAACTATAAAATTTATATATATCCATAAAAATAATAACTATTACTTCATATTTATTAACTAATTTGAAAAATATACTTCTTCGTTTTTATACAGTAACTTTTGAACACCAAATTTTACTTTTCCAATGGTGCGCAAGCACTACATCGATACTTAAAATGATTTTCATATTTATCATGAAGTAAATTATAGTTTATATGTTTTGAATTATTTTTGTGTGATATTTATTAAATATCATCATACATGATTCTTTCTATAAGTTCAATAAATTTATTTATTATATTTATTTCTTGGTGATATCATAAAAGATACCGTATTTCATATAAATTATATTTTTTTACTATTGACCAAAAATTTAACTTCTTCAAAAAAATATCAAAAATTAAAACTAGGATAAATTTTAATTTATTAATAAAAAAATTTATTCCATTTTATAAATTTGAATTTCTATATGTTATATAAACTACTTTTAATATAAATTTGTAAAACACACTGTTTTTTAGAAAAATGTGTTTTAAGCCAAAAAATGAACTTATTCCAAAACCAAGTATGAATATTTTTTATATATAGTTAATTATATTATTTATAGTTGAAGGTGAATCATATTAATTTAAGATAAAATTAAAACCATAAGAATTCTTTTAAATGAAAATAAATGATAGTTTTAAAAAAATTGGCATTTTTCACTATCCACTGAAAAAACAATATTTTAAGAAAAATCCCAAAATTTCACCTTAAGATAATTTTGATATGATGATTTCAAAGATTATATAATTTTTAAAAAATAAAATTTATAAATTTGGTATAAATTAATTTTATTATTCCTACATAGAGACCAAAAAACCATTTTTGAAGAAAAAGTATTTTTAAAGCATTAAATAAACTTATTCTCATTACTTTCATAATAAAAATAATTAAATGAATGATAGCTAAATAAATTGAATATATAATAAAATTATTTCATTATAATAATTTATCAATAATAATAAATTTATCCTATTAATATTAAAATACATTGTGCCCATAAAAACAGTTTTATGAAGAATATATCTTTTACCTTTAAAATATTTTATCTTCATTTATAATTTGTTGAGAATCAATGTATAATTGATTATTAATTTTATTTAAAAAAATAAATTATATATATATTTAAAAATATGGTTATTTTTATTCATATCCCCCAATTTAAGAGCTTGGTTATAATGTTTACATTTAAATAATAATATAATGTAGTTAGTTTAAGATCAGTATTGTGTGTTGTATATGTTATAGAACACAATGTTCTTTTAAAATATCAAGGTGTTATAGTAGTTAATATTTCTTAGAGATAGATGTGTTTCTTGCCTTTAAATA